>CP142452.1:32702500-37702500 GCA_038049695.1 Cinnamomum chago
GGATACAGATACGGGCGTCCCAATTTTTTCTTTAGATTACTATTAAATCAATGAAATTATCATTGTTTTCGTCCCTTTCTAGCATTTTTTATGGTGAGAAGTAAAAATATTAAAAGAACTATATGAAATAATGGACTTTATACGTAGGATATGTTAAACTTGTTCCTTAGAAGTATCGATGGAGTGTCAGGTACCAATACAAGTTTCGTATCGGTCCGATACGGATACACTAGGCTTATACAAGTATCCAGGTATCATAGCTCAAAAAATGTATCAGCAGAGTTTTCATGACATGGCCAAGCCATAATGGACTCAATGATCACCAAGTCAATAACCAAAACCAAATTTAAACCATGGTATGAAATTTTTTGAAGTGCTACAAGAAACTAAGAGAAGGGCATAACAATAAAGGCTCCGAATGATATAATCAAAATGACATGTCAGCTTGCAGAGTGCTAGAGAACTAAGCCCAAACCAAATTTTTTAGATACGGCTTCGATGATGATAAAAATGAAATGGAGATATGGAAATCGCATTGTTTTTCTCCATTTTTATTTAACTTACAAGAAATGCGTTGAGAATTCAAAAAAGAAAACGATCAATCAAATAATATCCCTGAAAAATAAGAGGCCAAGAGATTCTAACAAGGGAATCCACCAACACATTGGTGTTTTAGGGAACGCACTAAATGAAACTAATTAGATGACCCCATCAACAATGAGAAACAGATGTTACTCATATCATGAATCATAGGATATTTTATTTTTGGTAAAAAAAAGATAAAAAAAGTTATAAAAAAAAAAGTAGTTACTCAATCCATCCGCGGAATATAGTGACTAATAATACTATGATACACTCATATGAAAAAACCATTGACACATTCTTATATAGTAAATGAATTTTTTTCTTTTTTAATTGGTATTTTTTTATCAGTTTAACTAACTGTTAAATATGTAAATGGAAATCCTCCACCAAGCTCACGAGCTTCACATGGAAAACACCTAGTGGGGTCCACCTTATGATCCATCCAAGTGGAACATAAAATAGGGACTCCCTAATAGTCGCCCATCTTGGAGTTTGACACCCATCCAAACGGACCGGACCGCTGGATTGATTGTGCACTCGTTTTGGAGAGTGAAACTTGTGGGTCGTCGATCAAGTGGTTATGCCATCATCTGAGCCTCTGTCACCGTACACAGCCATCCCCAGGTGGGCCCTACAAGGCATAAGCTCAACATATGGTGAGCTCATGCGCTCAGCACAGGAGTGCCAAATATGTACATAGTTAAATATGTTCAAAATATCAATATTACTAGGAAAAATAAGCTATTAATCTTTATCTTTACATCATCGTCATCATCATTATTATCTTTATCTTTATCTTTACATCATAGAAGTAAAAATAAAATCCAAACCATCATTACATGGTAAGAATGTGCCTCCTAAAGTTAAGTGAATCATTAGAAAAGAAAACTGAAAAAAAAAATACCAAAAAGAAGAATGTAGGACAAGACCCACATGTAGAATCGATTACTCCAATCACATGCCTATCTCACATTTATCTCTAAAACCACTCCAAAATTCATAAATTCTTAAGAAGTTTCGTTAATAGCTTAGTAACATCTTAAAATAGAGAAACAAGAAAATGAACCAAAAAAGAAAGAAAGTTAAAAGGTTAAAAAATATTAGCCATTTAGTTGTGGCCATTCAACCAGGCGAATCGCTTGGAATTTGAATTGTAAGATTTGATGAAGCATAAGCAAGTATTGAGCAGTAAGATACGCATGTAAATGGGACTCATTGTATACATACAAAGTTTTTCCCCAAGATAAAATATGAATCAGGGGATTCAGAACATAAATCTCAGGATTTTAACAGTAATTGTTGCCATTATTTTTTTCTTTTTAATGGTGACCTATTGCTCCATATCACATTGAAAATAACTTATTGTTATTATTTATGACATAATATATTGAGGGAAGTAAATTGGCCTTACTTTATGGCGTAACAAATCACGAACAATGGTAGCAAATCCCACTGGTGATTCCAAAACCTTGCCTCCATACCTGACCATTTTTCAATAGCACAAGAAAACTCATCATCACAATAATACCATGAAACATAATTAACAATATAAAATAAGGATTGCAATTTACTTTTCTTTTATGGGCCCCAGCTGCTCACGCTTCTCAAGTAATTCAAGCGCCTCCTCAAGCCTTCCCAAGTAAAAATAGGACTTGGAAACCAGGCCCCACCGCCAATGATTTAAAGGATGTAACTTCATAGATTCAGAACCATCTTTATCCTTTGATAAAGAATTTCTCTCTGCAGATTCTAAAGTTTGCTCACACAACTGAACAACTTCGT
This sequence comes from Cinnamomum chago, assembly GCA_038049695.1. Taxonomy (NCBI): domain Eukaryota; kingdom Viridiplantae; phylum Streptophyta; class Magnoliopsida; order Laurales; family Lauraceae; genus Cinnamomum; species Cinnamomum chago. The sequence continues at coordinate 32,704,868 of CP142452.1, forward strand.
CATACTTCCGTAGCTGTTAGATCCCATGAAAAAGTGAAACAGTTCAAAAATGTGGAATTTTAGGTGCAAAAAACATGTGTACAACTATGATGCCCAGGTATTTCACAATAGGCAACATATCGTATCCAATTATTCATTTTTTGTGTAACATCCACATCCCCGTTGTATCCATATTCCATAGAGTGTCCCTGCCATGTACATCCCATATCTGGGCATTATAGGTGTATAGACCCAACCCATGCTAGTGCAACTAGATGTACTACCATGGAACATGAATGCCAGATCCAAAGCATCCCTTTTTTTTTTGTTTGGTAGATCCAAAGCATCCATCAGGTGAACTTATCGTGTATTTATCCTGGCAAAAGATCAGGCCAGTCCATTCATGAGGTGGGCTACATGAATACAAAATAAATGGAAAGCATATATTATCCTCAGTACCCACACTCAATTCATGTTTGCAGTGCCCTTAATGAATGGCTCAACTGTTTCTGGATTGGGCCATCAAAATGGTGAGATCCATCTTTTTGCCTTGGATCAACACATAGCAGCCATACACACATACAGATCTGTATGTGAATATAGAAAATCTCTTAATATATACTAAAGCATCACCAACTTGCGGGAAAAAATTTGCATGATTTTCTATGGTGGTTACCAGTAACAAATTAAAGAAGCTTATACCATTAAAAGGGCCTCTGCCTTCATTTCAATCAAATTCTCAGAATAGGGACTTATCAACAGTGCCTCAGTGATTATTTCCAATGCATTAGCTGCATCACTGTATGTTCTGTTTCGTAAAAGTTCAGCAGAACGATCCATACACTCAGCTACTTGCTGCCAGACACAGAAACACAACTCAAACAACCCTGCAATCCTCAGATAGAAAGCAAAGACTAGATGAAAGCAAATAAACCCATAAAATTATCAACAAAATGTCATATTAACAAAATGTTCAACCAAGATGGTTGGTGTGCTAGCTATTTTTATCAGTATAAATCCACTTCATTATGGCAAAAACAAAAACAAGAAATGCATATCCAGGGAGCTGAATTTCTATAGCCAATCTGCATATTTTTAGCAAACTTAGCTTCTCAATAACCTATTAGACTTAAAATTATACAATTACTAGAACCAACGTTGAAATAGAAGATCCTAAAGACCGCCAAAATATTTTATATCCATCCTTTACATAGATCCAAGCTGGTTGGAAAGCAGCTAATCAATCCCTTTGACCAAAATAGAAGGAAGAACCGGGGCTTTGATTTTGTTCGATTTGCTGGTAGGAGGGAAGCCGAACTTGGAATCGAGCTAGACAATGGTAGGTCCTAGGGTGGAAAAAAGATCCAAGAAAATCTCACCAATAATCTCGCCAATGTTCAACCCAAAGAGAGAACTGGTATCAAGAAGGCCCCCTTGCCCAGCTCAAGGGAGAAAGCTTCATCTTCCATGCCTTTCTATGCTGAGATAGTCAAGGCGACAACCCCCTCAGGAGCAGCAGGCTGGACTCTAGAAGAGGGAGGTGAAAGAGGAGTTCATGTGGCCCCTTGGATGATTAATAAAGAAAAGGAAGCTTTGTTCTGTAGCATTGTGGGATTTCTGAAATCTGGTACGAAAGGATTGAGGGAAGCAGAGCTTTGGTCGGATCAATGTTGGGGCAAAATGCCCATTCGCCTTCAACTCCTCAAAGATCAAATTGTCTGGATACAACTTTCTTCTGAAAAGGAGGTGGATGAAGTATTGCAAAATGCTGCAGAAGACTCTGCCCCCTCTCCGTTCCTGGCAGTGGAATGTTTGATGGAATTCCTTGGGCCCCCACCTCATCCAACTTGGGTCTTGATGAAAGGTGTTCCCCTACACACCTAGATTGAAGAGGTCTTCAAAGTCTTAGGTAACTGTCTGGGGCGCACAGTGGACATCGATCATAGAACTATGAGGAAAGAACATAGCCAGTCAGGCCGGATTAAGGTGACGTTGAATAGAAGGGATGTTATACTGCATTTCTCTCTGGGTTGAAGCTCTAAAATATTCGGTAGTGATTGAGAAGGATCTACAGACATCATCCAAGTCTGGAGGTGAAGAAAGTTTGAGTGAGGAAGAAATATCGATAACAGAGATGCAAAGCCAAGAGAAACAGATTCGCTGACATGCTGACAGGAAGAGTTGTGGGAAGAAAATTAGGTGCAATGCAGAGGAGCTCAGGGAGGAAGCACATGATGACGTCATCGAGGAACTTTTGAAATTCAAACTGCCCGCCCATCGTGCCTCAGCAAATGGAGGGTCACTGAGATTGGCTTGTTGGCCAGAGGGCTAAGTGGCTAACCATCTCAGGTTCATGGATCATGGATTGCCATTATGTGCCAGGCCAAGCATGTTTGGGTTTACTAAAAAGCCCAGTCCAGCAAGTCCGCAGCTGTCTTTAATATAAGACCAGCACCTAACCAACATAGATAAAGGAAAAGAGGACATATTGAGATCGTGGGCGTATTCTCCTCTCCAAGGAGAAGGGTCTGCATAGGGCATCTCTTCATTTTATGGCGACAGCGACTCCTCTCATTTCAGCACCATGAATCTGAGACAATCTTTCTCGCCGGCCAGTAGATCCAAAGATCTAGTGCCCTGCTCCTTGAGGGGATCGGAACCCATCATGCACTCTCATCAAGAGGCCCTACAGGTCTGCAATGAGGGGGAGACAACTTCAGGTGAATCGTGAAAGCAAGATACCTTGCCTATTCTTCCCCCTTCGTCAACAGGCAGGGAAGAAGCAGAAAAGGAGAGAGAAATTTCTGAAAGTAGCCCACCAGTGTCACCAAAGGGTCTTGGATGACAAATGCCAAGCTCCACAAAGTCAAAGGGGACTCTCTTAGAAAAGGAGGGTTGGGTGCACATTTCTAAGAAAGGATGGAGCTCGGCTCCTCCTATTCATCAGCATGTGGCACCAGCCATGTCAAGCCCAGACTCTAGTAATGACAGTTTCACTGCCTACCCCCAAAAGAGCTTCAGCAACTACAGGGGAATGGTGCGGGAAGATTAATCGATGCATTTTTAAAGAGGATTCTCCAACTCCATAAGACTATCGACCAGTTGGCTATTCAGGACCCTCAGACTCAGAATCAAGTGTCTCAATGGATTCCACAAGGGATGATCAATTGTGGTAAGGGGGTCGGTTTGTCAGGTTGGAAACTGTAAAATGGGATGGTCTGATTTAGTGGAGTTTGCAGTTGCAAGGGAAAAACAAAACAGGGAGGACCTTGAAGTGGTTAAATCCAGGAAAAATGGGGTGAGGGAGCTAAATAGCCTAGTGTGCTCTATCAATTATGACAGAAGCAGAGTGTCTCATGTAAATCTCCATCCTGCTGTTAGAGGGAGCAGGAAAGAACAGGGTGATGCTCGATCTTATAAATGAAGGTACTCTCATGGAATGTGCAAGGCCTTTGGGGGAGTTAGTCATAGGCTGGTGGTGAAAGGAATGATGAAGAAAAATAAACTCAATATTATGATTCAAGAAACAAAAATAAGATTGATGTCAGTTTAAGTTGTGAAAGACTTGTGGGGTTCAAAGAATGTTAAAAGGAAAGCGGAGGATGCAGGAGGCTCGGCTGGTGCGATCTTGCTTCTCTCAGACGACCGCTTCATCTCTGTGTCGGATAGTTGGAGTGGGGAATTTTCTGTCTCTGGTTGTGGAGGATCAGGTAAAGAATAGTAAATGGATGGCTACTTCAGTTTATGGGTCATCTAACTACCAGAGAAAAGATATGTTTAGGGAGCTAAGTGACGTTAGAGGTAAATGGAATGGTGCTTGGCATGCAAGCAGGGGCGAAGCCAAGTAGGGTTGAGAAGGGGCAACTCCTCAATTCATGAAGTTGTGGAGGCAAATATTAGGGGCAGAACCAAGAGAAGATCCAGGGGGAACAGTTTTTTTTTTTTTGAATGGTTACTTTCATTAAGATTCAACTCAAGAAGATTTGGCAGGCAAATGGAAAGCCAAGGGCAGCCATGGTTGAGAGAGAGAGAGAGAGAGAGAGAGAGAGAGAGAGAGAGAGATGAAGATGATGGTATTCAGAAGGTATAAATGGAGGAAAAGTGAAAATTGCGCCAAAAACTGAGGGGTTTTGAAGCAAAGGTGAGGAACGGAGGTAGACTAAAAGAGCATGGAGCGGGAGAAAGAGTCCAGGTCCTAGTCTCTTACCCATACTTCCTGTAGTGAGGAGCTATGATGTACGGATACTTCAAAATGGGCAACATATCATCTCATATCGTATCCAATACTTCACTTTTTATGTGTAAAATCCGTGTCCTTGCCGTGTCTATGGCCTGTCCTTGCCTTATCCATGCCGTATTTGTGCATCATAGGTGAGGAGATAGAAATTTCACAACGGGGCTCATCTATTGGAAAATCTGAACCATTCAGAATGAACTCAGTTCTCATTTATGGGTTGTATCCAACTATTACTTCAATAAGAGTTAGTCCCACCATAAGATTCAGAAAATAATTACTAATGTAAAAGGCTTTTGTATCACATTGAGAGTCTCAATCTTAAGTTGGACCAACTTTTGCTAGAGTAGAATTTGGGCACATACAATTTAGTAGAACATGCTTACTGTAACCATTTTGGATTTCTACTTATGGGACCGACAGTGGAGTTCCACTATACTTATCCCTAGTAAAATGAGGGCGAGTAAGACAATAGGTGGGTATAAATTAGGTTCTTAATTATGTCTTGGCTTAATGGCTTTCTTTTGGGCTTGACTCATTTGCAATTAGAACAAGGGGTTTTTTTTTGTACGGTCACCATAAGCCATGGATATCCCAATCTAGTGACCAGAGTCCACGTATTTTCCTAAATGTTCTCCATACTGGTCGTACGCTGGATGAGTTGAAAAGGTTCTCATTTTTGAGATTTCACAAAAAAGCTTTATTCGATATCGCAAAAAACTTTATGCGATCTTGCAAATACTTCATGCGATATCGCAGAAATTCAAAAAAAAAAAAAAATTTTGAAATGGTAACTTGTATTGATAGAAAAAAGGAAATTACAAAAGAGCTTTACAGTATAAAAGAATTATACTGAGAAGCGGCCGGGTAAAACCCCAAAAAACAGCCACCTCCCAAAAGGAGGGGAAACAGAAACAAGGAAAGGGAGAGAGAATCAAGTCAAGATGAGATGATTTCCCTCCAATTGAACACGATTGCATTAGTAGAAAAGCCCCAAAAATCTGGAAGATAAGAGACCCACGAGGCAATGCAGAGTTTCAATCTAAAGATTAAGTCTTCTTCGGAGGAAGTAATCCCTTCGAAACATCTTCTATTTCTCTCTTCCCAAATCGTCCAGATGCAAGCCAAAAAGGATACCCGCCACATGATCTTCGTTTTGGAGGATTTAATAGGGGTAGTCCACTGATGAAACATGTCTTGTAAGGGCTGCGGCATGACCCAGCTGCAATTGAACTCATACAGGATTGCAGACCAAAGGGCTTTTGATTGCTAGCAATGGAGCAAAAGATGGTCAACTGATTCCTCCTCCGCTAAGCAGAGGGGACAGGCATTGACAAGGGTGATATGCCTTCTGCGAAGATTATTCATTGTTAGAATTTTATTTCGGAGGGCAAGCCAAGTAAAAGCAATAACTCTGGGAGGGGCCTTGATCTTCCATAAAGCTAACCAACTTCGAGAAGCCACTGAAATGGTTGATAAAGCGGAGGAGAAGGAAGATACTGAAAAAGAGCCATCACGAGAAGGGATCCATATTCTGCTGTCTTGCCCTTCTCTAGAGATATCTATGCCATTGAGCACCTCGAGGAGATTGAAGAGATTAGATTCTTCTGCCTCAGAAAGATTCCTTCTGAAAATAGGCCACCACAAATGATTGTTAGTGCTTGTGTCGAGATAATCTCTAATCTTAGCATTTCTGTTTATGGCACATCTATAGAGATCAGGGAACTGAAGCGCTAAAGTGGAATCGCCAGCCCAAATATCGTGCCAGAAGTAAATTTTCTCCACATTGCCAAAGCGGAAGCGGATAGATTGGGTAAAAGAAGCGTTTGAACTGTGAATCCCTTTCCAGAATTTAGAGCATCTTCGCGGAGGAGGAGAGATGTCCCAGCCAAATCTTTTCACCTTGTATTTTGCTACAAGGATTTTTTTCCAAAGACCTTCTGAATCGTCCCCAAGTCTCCAAAGCCATTTACCCAGCAAAGCCTGATTCATGATCCTTAAAGGTCTTATTCCAAGACCACCAAAGTCTTTAGAGGAGCAGACTGTTTTCCAATTAACCAAATGGAATTTTTTAGAATCCTCACTGCCTTGCCAGAGACTCTTTGAAGCTTCTCAATGCGATCAATGATTGTAGCGGGGCATTTGAGGATGGACATGTAGTAGATGGGAAGGTTTGCAAGGGCAGATTGGATCAACGTAATTCTTCCTCCTAAGGATAAATATTTTGCTTTCCAAGAAGATAACTTTTTCTCAATCCTTTCAAGTACTGGGTTCCAAACAGATTTAGGTACTCTGTCTAGGCATAAGGGAAGAAGTCCACTCTGCACCCCAAAATAGTAGCAAAGTGATGTAGGGAGATGTCTTCAGCTGAGACTCCGAGGATGGAAGTTTTTGAGAAATTTATCCTAAGGGAAGACCAAGGTAGGTGGATGGGAAGAAGTCCACTCTGCACCCCAAAATAGTAGCAAAGTGATGTAGGGAGATGTCTTCAGCTGAGACTCCGAGGATGGAAGTTTTTGAGAAATTTATCCTAAGACCCGAGACGACTTCAAAACATCTGAGAATAGCCACCAAAATTTTAATTTGGTCCTCATCAGCATCGCAAAATAGGAGGGTGTCATTTGCATATTGGAGGTGAGAGACAGAAGGAGCATTCTGAGAAGGCTTGAATCCGTGAATCAGATTGTAGTCTTCTGCTTTGGAGAGCATCCGACTTAGGGCTTCTCCAACAATGACGAATAGAAATGCAGACAAGGGGTTCCTCGGGCGTAAACCCCTCTCGGCTGGAAAAAATCCATATGGGGAGCCATTGATAAGAATGGAGAAGGTAGCAGATGAAATGCATTCTTTGATCCAAGACCTCCATTTAGATTGAAAGCCCATCCTGCGCATCAAGTAGATGAGGAAATCCCAGTCCACCATGTCGAAGGCCTTTTCCAAGTCGAGTTTGCAAATGATTCCTGGAAGTTTTTCCTTATATCTGTAGTGGATACATTTATTGGCAACAAGAACCCCATCTAAGATATGTCTGCCTTGAAAGGCTCCTTGAGAGAGAGAGATGATGGAAGGAAGGATTTTTTGGAGTCTGGAAGCTAGCACTTTGCCTAGGAGGCTGATTGGCCTAAAGTCTTTAACACTATCAGCCCCGGTCTTCTTTGGGATACGGGCGATGAAAGAGGCACCGATCGATTTGGAGAGCCTTCCTCTAGAGTGAAATTCTTTCATGAAGGCCATAACATCAACTCTGAGTAGGTCCCAGAAAGTATGGAAGAAAGACATAGGAAAACCATCTGGGCCTGGAGCTTTGTCGCTAGCAAGATTAAAGACCGCTTATTTGACTTCTTCCTCCTGGAACTCTTCTTCCAACCAATGCGCATCCTCCTCGCTAATGGTGGAGAAATTGAGATTGTCTAAGGAAGGCTTGCTGGAGCTATCTTTTTTATACAGGCTTTGAAAGAAACTGAGGATGTGGTTAGTGATCCCATCCTTGTCCTCTAATCTATTGTCGTCGGCCATCAAGTAGTTAATCTTGTTGCCCCTCATTCTGGTGGTGGCCAGGCTATGGAAAAATTTGGTGTTCTTGTCCCCTTCCTTTAGCCAACGACATCTAGATTTGTGTTTCCATTTGATCTCTTCTTCACGGACTTTGCCCTCAAAAAGATCTTTTAGGTCCAACCTCATAGCGACATCCACTTCAAATAGCCCTCGGGATTCTTCCTTGTAGTCAATTGATTGAATATCTTCTAAAAGTTTAGCATTGATAGTTTCAACAGGCACAAAGTTGTTAGTCCTCCAATCTTTAATGCCAAGCTTCAACTGCTTGAGCTTCTCGGAGAGTCCGAAGCCGGCCCAACCACTAAAATCATAGCTATTCCACCATTCCTTGATCAAAGCAGTGAAATTTTTGTCTTCCAGCCGCATTAACTCTAAGCGAAAGGGAGAGGGTCCCCACTTAAGACTTTTGCAATCTAGGAGGATGGGACAGTGATCAAAAGTTGGCTTCAGGAGGGCTAATTGGCAAACTTCAGGATACAAGTCAATCCAATCCCCGATTACCAGGAATCTGTCAAGGCGCGCCAAGGTTGGAGGATTTTGGTGATTAGACCAGGTGAAATTTGCTCCCCCTAACTGAAGATCAACGAGGTAGTGGGAGTAAATCCAATTTGAGAAGGATTCCATATCAGTTGAGATTTTGCCACCTCCCGATTTGTCTGAAGGGAATCTAGTGATGTTCTAGTCGCCACCGATGCACCAGGGGCCTACCCATCTATTGCGAATGGAGTCTAGCTCTTGCCAAAAGCTGCTACGAAGTCTGCTGTCAGTAGGGCCATAGACAGAGGAGACAATCCAGGAGGAGCCATTTGCCTTATCCTCAAGCACTGCCGAGACAGAGAAGGAACAGATGAAATGATCTTTCTTGGTGTACATCCTACTATTCCAACAGAGCAGAATACCTCCAGAAGATCCAACTGCATCAAGGGAGACCCATAGACATCTACTATTACCCCAAAGATCCCTGATAATTGATTGAGACATTGAGCTGAGCTTAGTTTCTTGAAGAAGCAGTAGGTCTGCTCTAAAGGTGTGTATTACCTCCTTAATAACTGCCCGTTTCACTGAGTTCCCTAAACCCCAAACATTCCAGGATATTGCCTTCATTGACAACACTTCCTGGAATCTCCGTCTCTGTTTACTGGACGTCTGTCATAGTTGATGGAGCACGATAGGTTGTGGAGTTCTCTACTTCCCTTTCTTTTTGACTTCTTTTTTAAGGTGATGGGTCTACCAAGGACTGAATCTCTATCCTTTGCAAAAGCAATAAGGCTTTCCCACCCTCCGTTAGTGTTGTCTACTGAGATGCCAATAGCCTCCCCGCACATTCTGATTTTTTTAGGTAGCCACGAGTTGGTGGAGAATGGTGAAAAGCTTCTGTGAACAGGGGCAGAGTGTTTGTGGGGACTCTGAGAGCTGATAGAGTCAGTCTTCATAGAAATGGGGAGGTCCTCGTCTGATTTCTGCCGAGAAAGAGAAAAGGCAGAATCTCTGAAGCCAAAAAGAACGGTGGCCGGCACTGAGCAAGGAGAGGAGGTGGGAGTTGGGCTGGTAGCAGAACCTGAGATTGAGTCATCAAGGTATGAGCTAGCAAGCAACCACAGGGCGCCAGTCGTCTCCTTCTCCTGGCAAGTGGGGAAATCTGTGGCTAGCCAGGGCCGGCTGGTTTCCTTAAGGCTCCGTTTGGGAAGGGAGGAGGGGAGGGGAGGGGAGGGAAAATTTGAGGGGGAATGAAAATGAAGGGGAGGGGAGGAAAAATTAATTTTCCCTCCTCTTGTTTGGAAAGTAAAAAAGTAGGGGGAAGGAAAGTGAAAAAGTATAATTTTAAAGACTATTTTACCCTTGCTTTTAAAAAAAGTTCAAATAAAGAAAAAGGGCAATATGGTCATTTCTTCCCTTTCTCCTCACTTTCCCCTCATTTTCCCCCCTGTTTTGGGGGGGAAATTTTTGAGGCAAAACCAACCCATTTTCCCTCCATTTCCCCCTCCCCCCTTCCCAAACACCCCCCAAAAGCACTTTCCCTCCACTTTCCCCCCTTTTTTTCCTCCCCCCCATTTTCCCCCCCTTCCCAAACAGACCCTGAGACTGTGAATGATCGGAGTATCACTGAAAGAACAGGACTTTTCGATGGAGGAGATGGATGTGTCCGAAGAGGAAGACGAGTTTGAGGAAGCGTTATCACCATGTGATCGTTTGAAAGCAGACTTCAAACCCTTTCAATGATTAAAAGAGGATTGGGATGGGGCTGAAAAGTTGGGCCGACCCAGTTCGCTAAGAAAGGAGCATAGGGTGTCTCCATTCTTTAGCCCATGGCCCGTTGAGGTTTTAGTTGTCGTGGGCCAGGTCCATGCTTCAACTTGGGTCGAGTTAGACACCCTCGATCTTCCTGACATGGCCTGCTTATGAGCCCTAGCTCATTTCTGGACACTTCTAGCGCCAAGAACTTCTTCTCCATCGAAACCTAGGTCGCCTTCTCCATCGAAACCTATATCGCCGTCTTGAAGATGCGCACCACTGGTTGCTACGGGAATGGGTGGTTCTTCTTCGGCCCTGACAGAGATGAAGAGATCTCCGACGGACAGAGGGATTTGAAGGGGAAGCTTGCAGAGCCTGCTTGTTCGGACCTTGACACGTCCATAGACAAGGTTGATCTTCTCTGAAGTGAGGTGATCTACCTCTATGGTTGAACCTTTGAAGTCGCCGAGAAGACGAAAGACCCCCTCATTCCAGGCTTGTAGCGAAACACCATGGAAGCGAATCCATTTGGTGATTGGGGGGAGCCAAAGACCTCCATCCATCTATCTAGGGCGACGAACGGGAAGGAAGATGAGCCTGCTGCACAGCTCAGAACTTGGCGAACATCCTCATCCGAGAGGAGTTGGATGTGGATGACATCTGCTTCTATCAGTCTGAGCCTGGCAGTCGATTTGCCCCAGTGAGTGTTAAGCCAGCTAGCCACATCGTCCAGCGAAAAGTTGTTCTTGAGGAAGCCAATCAAGCTGTAGTAGAGGATCTTCAACTCTGATTTAACAACTGAAGGGGCTACACGAATGAAGTGAGAATGGCCATCCTTGACAATCCATCCTGCACTTGAGTCAGGGATGCACTTTGGAGGTCGATTCCAGGCGTGGGGCGTTTGATGGCGCAAAAGCCCTAAATTGTCGATGGGAGGTTGAAGATGAAAAAGCCCTAAATTGTCGATGCATGTCTGGGAGATGCCAACAAGGACGAGCTTTGTCGACAATGATTCTTCTATCTCTCCAGAATCGTCCGTTAACGATTTCAATGCCTAGGTTAGCTTCTCTTTCTGTTTTGAATCTAACAAAACCAAAGCCTCTTTGCTTGCCAGTGGACCGTTCGGTAGAGATGAAGGTGTCTAACACAGTGCCTACTCTGCAGAACATGACTTGAAGTTCTGTCTTGGAGATGTCTGGGGAGAGATTAGAGACGAAGAGGAAGAAGGCTGTGGCTGAGGGTCTTCTGCTCTAGCCAGGGTCGAAGTTCTGCCCCCGGACAGCCATCTCAGTCTATAGCTCATTATATCGCAGAAATTCAATGAACTATGAGATATTGCATAAAAGTGATTTTCTTTAAAAAAAAAAATCAACGGGTGCATTTCTGTTTATATTTCCATCCCATTTTTCAGTGGTCTTTCTCCATTTTTTCAGTCCCTAGCCATCTTGCTGCTCCAGTGAGGTATGTTTCTCCCTCTTAGCATTTTTTTTTTTTTCCCCCTTTTTTGTGTCTTAGCCAAGGTGGCTGGGAGCCTGGGACACAAGGTAGCCCACACTTGCAGGAAGAGGAGCCCACACATGTGGAAGGGTAGCCCACAAATGTTGGAATAGTGGCACCCAGGGATTGATCCCTAAATAGCCATGTGACATCTAGGGTTACCAACCAACTAAGCAACCCCCATCTTGTCACTCTTTTTTTATTTAAAGGTGTGTTTTATGGTATATTTTTCTTTCCCTAAATATAGAAAATTAGTACCCATGATATGTAGAAATGTTGTAAGAATATCTAGGTGTAGAATTGATTAGGATAATTGTTATTTGGTTGTTAATGTTACAGAACTGTGTAGCTTTATGCTGCTCTAAATGTCAATGTTTATATTTTAAACTCTTAAATTTTGCATGTAGGTATGGAGTAGGATTTTCTTTTATATTTCTCAGCCTTCATTTTTTCTTATTTCCAATGGACCCCAAAATCATGATGTGAAGCATTCATCTGATTTACTAAAGAAATAATCTTTTTGATTTTGAGTTTCACATGTTAAATCTTCATGGATTTTGTGAACATTGTCAAAAACAATTCCACAAAGATCTGATGGACTCCATGTTCTTCTTGGCAAGATGGCGAACATTGAGATATGTATAATATGCCACTTTAATGGTATATTAGATGTAAGCAATCCACTTCCAGTCTACAATGGTAGTGAGCAAAAGGTGATATGGATCGATGTTGCTATAAGTTTCAATCAACTACTTGGAAAGATAATTGGTTGGAAGCTTCACAATTATCTACAATGTGCACCTCGCCTCGCCTCGCTTCAATGAAGCCCGCGCCTCGCCTCAATGAAGCCCGCGCCTCGCCTCGCACCTTAGCGCCTAGGCCCGAAGTTTCACATTCATAATTGTAAGAGGTGATGATGATCTCCGGCATATGTTCAGATTATTCCGAAATGGAAGTGAAGCTATATTCTTCACTTTGCTTTTGTGGACATTATGGCAAACAAAATGCCTGTAGTTAATATGATTGACAATGGAACCCCCTACGTCTTCATCGTCATCATCACCAAATCACCCTACATACATCTCTTCTAATATCTTTTTTAGCACCATTAGCATGGAAGATGGCAAGCTTAAATAGGGAGGGTTAAGGAAACAAGGACATTCAATAAGTTTCTTCAAAGCTTAAATTTCTTTAATTGAGAATACATCTTGTAGACTTTGTTAAAAGAATATTGAAATTGAGGGCATTTGAGAATAATTATCCCTCTATTTAGAAATGAAACACCTCAAATTCAATTGTTTGAAATTTTTCCATGAATTTTGAATTTATTCAAACTAAAACATCTGTGTTTGCATCAAAATTGAATTCCCGAGAATTCAAAGGAACCCACTTCACCATGAATTCCTTATCATGCATGGAATTGGATTCCAAGGTATTCAAATAACCGAACTTCAACATGAAATCCTTATCTTTAAAAAATAGAGCATGTTTATCAGCATGAAACCTTTCTTCTTCTTTTTTTTTGAAAATTAAACGAACCCATTTTACCATGAAAATATTAGACATCTCATTTGTTTGAATGGAATTGAATACCTGCAGGTTGTTGTAATCAATTTGTTACTCATTTCAAAAACATTCAAATAAAATTCAACTAGCATACTAACCCGGGCTCAGCACGGATATGACCAACATTGCAATCTAAATATTCATGAATCATCCATTAAAAAAAATCATAGTTTTTAGAAAGAAAAAAAACAGAGGTTATGACTTATGAGTACCTGTTGATGTGATCCAAATGCTAGTGGTATAGAAATGAAATAAGAGAATTAGAGTAGAAAGGGAATGAGAATTGGAGTGGAAAGGGGATGATAGAATTTAAATGAAAACAGAGCCTTTGCAAAAGAAGAAAACAAAAGAAGAAAAATGGAGAGTAGGTGATCTTGATAAAGCAATAAAGTAGTTAGTTGCATGAGATAGGAATGGAGAGAGAACATGCAAGATTTTGGAGAAAAGTAATGTAACTTCTGGTCAAAATTAAAACTGCCAGTCAAAATCGAATCCGAAACCCTACTCTTTAATATATTATAATTGAAATCCGAAACAGAATGTGAATGAACAGAAGATAAATTACAAAAGATGGGAATATGAAGAAAGAGATGGAGTGAATGAAATAGCATTAAATTCCAACTGAATTTCTTTCATGGAACTCCAACTGAATGATACATTATTATTGCTTCTCTTTTATTTGCCATCATTTAAAATTTTTAATTTTATTGTTATGATTTCTTTTTTTTTTATAGTTAACTTTTATTTAGAAACATTTCCAACACATCATTTAATTAGCGCTTAAAAAGAATTTTCTTAAGTTCTACAATTTGCTTACTTGCCCAATCCTTTTATAAGTTGCTTGCCCAAGAAAAACTTCAGAAAAGTCAGATTTCATATAGTTTTTATTTTTTATTTTATTTTATTTTTTTATGAGTTGGATTCTTTTATGCAATTTCCATATGATACGTTATGATACAACTTTCTACATCTATCTCTTTATCCTTCATCAGATGTGGGTATGTGAGTATTATGCTTCATTCTTTCGATATTGGCTTCTCGTTCTCTTCATCTCTATCCACCCGCACTTTCTCTATACAAATGATCTCATCCGTTTGTTTCCAATGCCTGCATGTGACTCTACAACGATCTTCGCACCAATGGACATTTCTAATCATCTTTCAATACTAATCCTTCTATAGATCGCTTCATTCATTTGGGATTTTTATGCAAGCCATTGCAGATGTCATGTAAGTTCTGAATGTCATATCTCGCTACCACGAAAAGAACAAGGATGGTACCTTGATTGTAGCATTGATGAGGATCAGATTGGTTGAAAAAAAAATGGTGGGTGCATGAGTGTTGAAAAAAGAACCCAAGAAATTCATAAACAAAACCCTAGTAAAATCCAAACTAAAATATCCAGAAAAATAAATCAAGAGTTGAGAAGATGAAAGGACACAGAGAGTTTAAAGGGCAAGAAAAACAAAATAAAAAGAAATATGAGTGGTGTGTGGTGTAACAACTACAAGTAGAAAATGGTGAGTTCGAAGAAGATGACCGAGATTAGGGTTTTCACGAGTTAGGGTTTTCCAAAACAATGATTTGTAATGGCAAACACGACTGGAGATACCTAGTAGAAGCTCCACTGAGGCTAATATGCTTGTGTATTAGCAAAGAGGCTGACGAGAAGGGAGGGGAAAGAAAACGATGGGGGAGAGGAGTTACAGACAGTGAAAATGGAAAAAAAAGATGGTGCAGGAGTGAAAAAACAAAGTTTACTTTATGCCGTATCGCATAAATTAAAAGATTTGAGAAGGTGAATTACAAGATTTTGCGAACTTGCAAAAATAATTACCATTTTTTCTTTTTCATGAGGTATGATGAGTACGGAGACCGCGTGAGTAAATATATGGATTTGGATAACTGCCTAGGGCTATCCATAGCTAATAGAGGCTGTACAGAAAAAACCCCTTAGAACAATATGCAGCTGTGAAATTAAAAGCTATTTGTTGCTTTTTAGAATACAACATTGTATGATACAAGGGGCTTAGTGGCTTTTAGATAGAAGAGAAGTTTTTTAACAGAGAAAGTATGAAAAATTACCAAGGAAAAAATTGTAAACAAAGGCCCATTAAATATTTAAGTTGTCTGATCTAAATTTATGAAGTGAACAGTCAGTTAATGAACTGTAAAATTTCCATTTTAATCAATTATTTCATGGTGCTATAAGAAAGGGTAATGTATCATTAGAAAATCAAGATGTTATTGGTCGACCATCACTTGCCCCCTCTATTAAAAAATCCTAACACCACCATTGTGTGCAAAAGGTGACTGGAATATCATTAGATTCCCGAGTGAAAGGCTGGGAGGGATCCTAATAACCATAAAAATGAGGAGATGTTCGGATAGGATAAATTGCCACTCTCTTAGTGACCTGGATCTTGATGGTGCAAAATATAAGTGGTCTACCCACCAAAATCCCCCATCCATGTCATTGTCAAGACTAGACAGATTCTTGGTCGCCAATGAATGGCTAGATCTTTATCCAGAAGTTTGTCAGATTGCTTTATCCAAGCCTAGTTTGGATCATTGTCCTATTCTTTTTGGACACTAGATGTGAGGGATGCCCCCCCCCCCCCCGCGGGAGGGGACGGAGATAGATGGATAGGCAGGTTCTAAGCTAGCCAAGAAACTCGAGTTTCTCAAAGTAAAGATCAAAGATTGGGTTAAAGATCACTTTGGGAATGTGGGGAAGGCTAAAATGAAAATCCTAGAAGACATTAAAGTTTTGAACTTGAAAGAAGAATTTACCCAGTTGTCTGAGGATGAAAAATTGAGAAGGTTGAAATTGAAAGAGGAGTTTCGTAGAAAATTGAGGGAGGAAATTAGGTGGAAGCAAAGATCCCATTGCAAATGACTTAATGAGGGTGACAAAAACACAAAATTTGTCCATGGATGGCGTTGGCCAGGCAAAGGGCTGGTGACAACAGATTAGATAACAAAGAAAATATCATCAAAAATGTACCAGAGTTCTTCATCTCTCTCTCTCTCTACTCAAAGGAAGAATGGGATGGACCATCTCTGGATAATTTATGCTTTGATAGCATTGGAGAAGAGAGATATGCAAGGCTAGAAAAGGAATTTGAAGAAGATGAGGTGAAAAAAGGCAGTTTTTGAGCTTGGTGGAGATAAAGCGCCGAGGACTGACAAATTCCCCATCTCTTTCTTTCAGCAATTTTGGGGAGATGTAAAAGAGGATGGATTGGATTTTATGTGGGAGTTTCATTTGAGAGGTTTCTTATCCAAGAATTTAGGTGCTACCTTCATTGCTCTAATTCCCAAGAAAGGAGCTTTATCGATCAGAGACTTCAGGCCCATAAGCCCTCATTAGAAGTATCTATAAAATCTTGGCAAAGGAGCTAGCAAGTAGAATCTAGAAGGTATTGCCTCGCCTTATAGCTTACTGCCAAGGAGCATTTGTTAAGGGAAGATGGATCTTAGATTTTTAGCAGAAAATGGGTAAGGTGGATTCCGGAATGTGTAGCTTCTACTTCCTTTTCTATTCTCATTAATGGGACCCCTAAAGGCTTCTTCCCGGCTCGCAGAGGTCTTCATCAAGGTAACCCTCTCTCTCCCTTTTTGGTTGTTATTGTAGGGGAGGCTCTCAGAAGAATGATTTCAGCAACAGTGGATTCCAATATATTTAGAGGTTTCTCTCCATCCCAGGAATCTCCTGTGATCAGTCACCTGCAGTTGGTCTATGATACTCTTATCTTTTGTGAGGCTAACTTAGTCCAAGTGAAGAATGTGAAAGCAGTTCTGCTGTGCTTTTAAGTGGTCTCAGGCTTGAAGATAAATTTCTTCAAAAGTGATTAATTGGCATAAGGGTGGATGATGAGGCTATCTCTAAGCTAGCGGAGGTTTTGGTTTGTAAAGTGGGGTCTTTTGACGCTTTTCCGACTTCCAATTTGGGTTTGCCCCTATGCCTGGGAAGTGTGTCAATGGTGGTTTGGAATCCAGTAGTGAGGTTAGCTACTTGGAAAGCTAAGAATCTGTCCTTAAGCGGCAAAATCACTTTGATCTAGTCTGCTTTATTAAATCTTCCAATCTATTCCATATCCCTCTTCAAATGTCCTACATTGGTGGCAAAGCATATTGAAAAGCTTTAACAGGATTTCCTTCAGAATGACAGAAGATAAAAAGAAATCCCATTTGGTCAATTGGACCTCGGTTTGTAAAGCCTAAATGGGAGGAACGAGGGGCTGTTTGGGCATTAGACCCCTAAAGCAGATGAATCAAGCCCTTTCAGGCAAGTGGTTGTGGAGATTGGGTGAAGAGCAAGACAGCCCATGGTGTCAGGTCGTTGTTTCAAAATATGAAGTAACTAGGTTTGGGTGGGATATTCTAGGCCTGTCAAATTGGCATCTGAGTTTATGGAAAGGCGTTCTTTCCATAAAGGAAGCTTTTATAGCTACTATCAGATTCAGAGTTAGAACAGGCGAGAAGATGCACTTTTGGTTGGATGCATGGCTTGGGGATAGACCGTTGGCAATTCAGGTCCCAGATTTATTCTCCTGTGCCAAGGGACAGAGGGCGACATTAAATAGCTACATGGAAAGACAAGCTTTTGGGCTATTCTGTGTTTTTGGGTTTTTTGCTTTTCAGTTTATCTCTCTTGTATTTTTAAGCCTCGTTTAATGAAAGTTACCATTAAAAAAAATGGCAACATAAATAGGCCAATGAGAGCCCAACAAGCCCCAAACTTGGGATTAAGGTCTGACCAATTAAGAAATGAAGATCCAAAAGTTGGGCCAGATTCAATTTGAGATCCTATTTAAATCTGTACCACATCATAGCAGCTGGACCCACTCAAACCTAAGCCAGATGCAGAATCATGATCATCATGCGCAATAAAATTGGTTGGGCCAGATGCAAATTGGGTCTGATATATTCCAACTATAAATTCCTCCCAACACCGGAATTATTATATAATGAAGCTTTCTATTTGTTCCATACATAGTTTTCAAAATCGGAATCGAATCGCAAATCGTTCATACCCATGAATCGAATCGAATCGTGAATCGTGAATTGTAGGAATTTTTATTTTTCTAATAAAAACAAAAAAGAACTAAAATTAAAAGAAAAGGAGAAAAGAATCATTCATAACCATCCATTTTCCCATTTATAGTAGTATAAATATAATAATAAGTAAGTTTATCATACAATCATATCAAGAACATCATGACATATATTAATATATATATATATGAAATAAATGATATGTAAATAGTTAAATAAGTTTAAAGTATCAAAGTATATTTTTTTATTATCTTTAAATCAAAATATAAAAATAAAATCAAATCCAAGCCATCAATCATATAGAGTAGGATATTTCTTAAAGTTAAGAAAGTGTTCATGAAGGAAAAAAAAAAAACAAAATAGATTAAAAAAAGAAGAAGATATAGACAAGCACCATACGTACAATTGAATGCTTTAGTTAAATGCATGTTCTTTATTCATCTTTAAAACCTTATCAAAGTCGCAAAAAATTCTTACGAGGTTCGTTAACTACTAAATAACATTTTAAAAATACAAGTGATAAAAGAAAGAGAGAGAAAACAAAGAAAAAAGGTCAAAGATTATTAATATTAACTTATTGGCTGTAGCCATTCTCGTTTAGCCAAATCACTTGAATCATAAGATTCAATGAAACGAGTATCGAATCGTAGGATTCACACCTAAATCCTAAGATTCATTTGTAAATGGGATTAATTACATAGATACAAATCGTTTTCCTTAAGATTCGGGATACAAATCGTAGGATTCTGATAACTATGGTTCCATATATCATGTCAGTAAAAAACAGTTCTGGCAAGATTTTCTTTTCCAGCACTTTCTGGTGGGATACATCTACAAGCAAATCTTTTCAAATATAGAAAGGTTGCTTCCAGATGATACCAAAATATAATGATGAAAAAGGAGTCATCATGAGTCATGACAATTATAAAGACAGAAAGTTCAGTACCTGAGCTTTCTGGAGACCATCAACAGCTTCTGTTCTTATCTTTTGGTCCAAGCTTACATCACATGCAGTCTGCAGGCACTTCTTGAAATGCCTCAATGCATCTTCAATCTCACCAAGTGCTAGATAACAGCTGGAGAAAAATAACTAATTTAAGGCAAATAAAAAGGTATTATTTCATAAAATAGCAGTGGAAAACGGAAGGTAGATCATGCAATGACAAAAGAGGCACCCACAGATTTCCATAAAAGAGACTAGCAGACAACTACAGTCGGTTTCGTGCATAAGAAAATAATAATGCTCGAAGGGCAACCTAGAGATACAGAATCATTTTTCTTCATTTTAGTTATTCATCAACTTCCTCGTAAGATAACTAAAAGTTCCAACCATAGTCGTCATGGGTGTGCCTAGATACAAGGTGCAGGCACAAAGGGCTAATGCACAAATACCAACCGTATCACATAGAAAGCTGCACACCTTTTTTTTGTGTATAAAGCTGCACACTTAATTGTGCACCTAATTGTCACAGGCATGTCTAGGTGCAAGGCACAAACACCAAGCATTAAAATGGCTATATCATCCTCCAGGTGCAACCTTATTTGGCAATTCTGCCCAAAAGAAAAACACTAGTAAAATGAAAAAAAAAAGTTCTTGTGGGATAACCTCATAAAGGATAAAATTCACATGGTACTCAAAAGAATTAAACCAAAAGAAAACCTTATTTTGTACACAAGGGGATAGATAGGGTTGGGTTGGCAACAATTTCAGTAATGTGGTTGCACTTACCTAACCCGCTCTTGAGAGGGGTTGCTTTTTATATATTTCAATGTTGTACAGTATACTTCTCCTATGCTGATGCTATTCCATTTTGTATCTTCTTGCTTCTAATGGAATGAATTTTTATTTGGTCAAAAAAGGAAAATAACAAAAGAAGCCTTACTTTGCAGCTCTAACTTGGGCCCTGAGGAAGTTAGGTTCAATTGCAGCGGCCATCATGCAGTCTCCAAGTGCCTCCCTCAATCTTCCAAGAGACATCAGTGTTGCTGCACGGTTGCTATAACACAACATCAAAGCCCTGATACAGGTTCTAGATGTCTCTTTAGGAGATACACAGTTCACTCCACGAGTGTAATAATCCTCAGCTTTAGATAGATCTCCATTTGCATATGCATGGTTTCCCCTGATGAAGATCAATCCATAAATCTCAAAAAGATTAGAAATTTAAGATCAGATTCCTCAGAAGCATTTTGGGGTCAGATTGACAGCAATCCAATCAAAGCAGATGAAAAAATCTTAATCCATAGCAGCAAAGAAATGAAAATTTACGGACAGGAGAAACTAAATGATAATATTCTTTTTGGCAAACTAAATTATAATATGGAGAAAAGGTTTGCTTTTAAGCTAAGTTTCCATTCAGATAAAAGGGTGCAACTTTGGCCAGACCAAACCAAAACCCAAATGATGCAATCGAACCAAAATTGAAATTTGAGTTGGGCTTATTCGAGGTGGGTGAGGCTCAGGCCTGGATTCTAAACCAGCAAAGAATCATTGTTGGGCTCAGGTTTGAATCTCAGGCACTTAAATTCAACCTGAGCACCAGGCTTACATAAAAACATAGTACACTTGCCATTTAATACATTGAACAGACAATGTATTATTATTATATAGCATGTACATTTTCTAAATTTTAAACTCTTTCAAAAAAAAAAAACACAAACAAACAAACAAAATCTAGAATTTCATGTTCATCAATCTAACAAAACTGAATACTGCTATGGTAAAAGTTTGCAATTTGGGTAGGAATCAGGTCGAGCATGTTCCAGTTTCGCTTGGCTTCAGGTTTTGACCTCATGCAATCCAGGTCGCGCCTGGTTTAGCTAATACCTGATACACTCAAGTCACTCTCCTATTTGGATATTGATGCAATTGGCTACAATGCACCTGATCATCACATAATTGGGCAAGCAATGGCCTACATAGAGGCTTATGATCAAGCACTTGGGTCTGAACCCATGTGTGAACTTCTCAGTTCTGATTGAGATCCCAAACATTCCCCAAATATCCATTAATTCACAATATCAGGGGCCGTTTTGTCGGAACAGGACAACATAGGGTGTTCCATGCAAAAAAAGAAATTTTCTGTACAGCAAACAGGCAGAATTTTGTGCATTTCTAAATGGGCCAATTTGGCCCCAAACCCAACAAAGGAAGCTATCATGCATGTCACCCATGAGAATAGTTCCAATTAATGGGGTCCAATCATTCAGATGGCCCACCATCCGGCCCCACAGCAGCACTCATGTGAGGAGTCTGGGACCCTTCTGGAGTTGACAATTCCTTTCCTTTTGTTTTATTTATTTAATTTTTGCAAGTTTAAATGTAATTAGGATTCTTATTAGCCAAAAAACTATCAGATTCTTATTAGCCAAAAAACTATCTATTCTAGGGATTATTATGTGGTTTGAATTAAAATTAGGGTTTTATGATGTTTTGAGCCCATAAATGGATACGACTAACTTTCCAATATAAATAATATATATATGGGCATGACTGCGTTCAACTGGCTAAAGTTTGTGCACAGTTTTCCTGTTGATCTTCTCCACTTATTCCCCTTCCTCTTCATTGTGAATACATGATATCAGGGTTGGAGTAAAGACCCTAGGTGTTCCTTTAGACATCCAATGGCGTAGCCCAGATGCCACGATGAAGATCTACACCTCTGATGGTGAGATCGAGCCCTAAGACTCAAAACCCTAAGATCACTGAGGGGAAATACCCCAAAGGAGAACTCACAAGAACAATTCTGAAATCTTATTAAAAATATAGCATAAACATTACAATAGGGGACTCCTCTATATATAGAGTAACACTCTTTCTTAATAAACAAGACATTCTAAAATAAGAAACTACCTAATCTTAATCAAAATAGAATTTAGGAAGTAAATATACTAAGCAACTCTACTAAGTTAGAAACTACCTAAACTAATGTTAGGGATCTCAAAACTAGAGATCATGTGGACCCCATCAAACAGGTCCATCAGGGTTTGCGGGTCCTGATCTTGGATCTCACTGCATCAACTCTCCCCCTCATGGAAAAACTCGACTCCGGCGAGTTGAAAAGTTGATAACACAGGAGAGAATCCGACCACAAGTTCAGAAAATGTCCACCTAAGTCGAAAATCAAACGCACACACTTTTGACTTTTCTTTTGATCTGCATTCGCATGACATAACTTGGAAGCTGGATGCGATCTGTTCCTCCATGTAGAAGTACGGTGGAGGTGTCTTTGCTGCTAATGTATATGTGATCTGACCAGTGGAGGCTTCAGGTGTTGCCTTTGTACCAACAGATCATGATCATTGAATATCCAACACGGCTCCCCAAAAATGAAGTCAATGTGGGGAACTTTAATAACTTGATCTTCTTGTGAAACCACTGGGACAATTGATTTGATTTCCAATGATGCAATTGGATTTCCTGGAAGTGGCATGACAATGAGATCTACCGGAAGTTCAATCTTTTTGCTAACTTGCTCAGAGTCTTCAATATTTTCTTGACCTTATACGTTCTCAACCCATTGCAGCTCCTGAGTGGCACTTCCTGGATCAATATTGCTTGTAACCACAAAATCAATGTTGCCATGAACTTGCATTTCAATGTCATCTTTGTTGTGCGAAGGTAGCTCTTTTGGTGCAATCATGACTACTTTTTCAAGTTTTGCTCCTTTTATGGCAATTTTGTGGAAGGTGCAGACAACGACTGAGATGTTGATGTCATTGGCATGAGTCTACTCCATCTTCCATTCTTAAAAGGGTATATGTGTTTGCCTCTGTATCATGATGCACTTTCCGATCAAAAAGCCATGGACGTCCAAGAAAGATATGAGTAATATTCATATGGATCACATCACACCAAATCTAATCTTCATAGCCGCCAATCTTGAAAGATACCAAACATCTGTGAGTCAGGGGAATGACATGACCATTAGACCATGTGACTAGGTAGTGCTTAGGAAGCTTCTTAGTTGACAAATTAAGCTTGTCAATAACCTCTTGTGCGACAAAATTAATCACACTACCATTGTCAATAACCACATTAAAAGCTTTGTCAACGACTATCATGCGCGTGTGAAATTTCTTAGCATGTTTCCAATCTTCTTCCTCTTCTTCATTGGTATTGAGTCGTCTGCGAATGACAAGAGTGGGATTTTCTTCTCCTGCAAAATGTCTTTCCACAATATGAGCTCTTTGTCGACATTGTTGCCTGCGAGACTTTCTATGCATGTGCTCAACACAGATAACTTCTAAGTATGCCTCTTGATCGGTTTTGCAATAATTCATATTTTCCAAGATATCTGGTCTCAAACCTTGGACATAACGAGCTAAATCATGTTGCTCATCTTCCTCCAATTCGCATATCTCACTCATGCAACTCTCGAAAGTGGCAGGTGTATTCATCAACCATCAAATTTTCTTGCTTCAGGTTGAGAAATTCCTCAAAATAGAATTCATTTTCAAAATACCAAGTGCCATATTTGTGCTCATACTGAATTCTTTGAATTTTAATGGGGTGCCCAAAAAGGACAATTGTCTAACTAAATGGGCTGGATCGATGACACCCTAAAAGGGTTGGATTTAGAAAACGGGCCACGCTGTAAAATTCTGCACTTTTCTCCTCTTTTTTTTTTGGCTTGGGTCGGGCCCAAACTTAGGTTAGACCCATCTGCAACACATCAGTAGGCACGTGGGAGAGAGCCTGTCGTTTTCTGTTTTTTTTTTTTAACTGGTGGGCTGGGTCGGATTGGGCCTGGACTCAGATCAGGCCCAAAATCACACCAGGCCCAGTTGCAAGGTCTGTTGAACATGCAGAGAGAGAGAGGCACGTGGGAGGGAAAACAAAAAATCCCTTTTCTCTGTCTTGAACATCGTGCAGAAACAAAAGAAGAGCTTTCAGCTTTGGCTTGGCCTCTTACCTGCGAAGAGCGAATGGGCTGTTGGATGAGGGCTGCTGGTGACCTGGAGATGATGGCTGCTGCAGGCGATTGAAGGTGCCACATACGCTTCTTCTTGCAGTTCTCCCTGCCTCTCTCTTTATTTTTATTTTTTTTCCTTTCCTTTCTTCTGCTGTCTTGGGGGTTTTTTTTTTATCTGGGTCTGGGTAATGGAAGGGCTGGTTGCGGGAGAGGGTTTGGTTTCGGGAGAGGTTTTGGTTTCGGATTTAGATTTTGGTAAGGGGTTTGGGGGGCGGTTTGGTGTAGTGGAATGGGTTTGGGTCGATGGCTGTGAGATGGTGCGTGGGTTTTGGTGAGATTTTTTTTTTTTTTTGTCTTTGCTGGTGACTCTCTTCTTCTGCTCTTTGTGTTGAGAATGGGTGTTGGAAATGATGGACGGGTTGTGGGTTATGGGTGGATGGTGGGTGGGTCGACTGTTATAGTGTGTCTATATATATATATATATTTTTTTTTTATTTTTTTTTTCTCTGGGATTGAAAAGGGGTCCTCATGGAAGGGGATGATAGAAGTAGGGATTCGGCTGTGATGGTGAGGCTCAGGATGATGGCTGAAGACGATGATCGGTGGGGATGGTAATGGATCGATGAGGTGACGGGATACCTCGGATCGGCGATCGAACCGGCGATCTGAGATGGATCGTCGGCTTTGATACCAATTGATGGCGTAGCCCAGAAGCCACGATGAACATCTACACCTCCGACGGTGAGATCGAGCCCTAAGACTCAAAACCATAAGATCACTTAGGGGAAATACCCCAAAGGAGAACTTACAAGAACAATTCTGAAATCTTATTAAAAATGTAGCATAATCGTTACAATAGAGGACTCCTCTATATATATAGAGTAACACTCTTTCTTAATAACCAAGACATTCTAAAATAAGAAACTACCTAATTTTAATCAAAATAGAATTTAGGAAGTAAATATACTAAGCAACTCTACTAATTTAGAGACTATCTAAACTAATGATAGAAATCTCAAAATTAGAGATCAAGTGGACCCCATCAAGCGGGTCCATCAGGGCCTGTGGGTCCTGATCTTGGATCTCAGTGCATCACATCCATAAGCCAGTTGCATTGAGGAAAGGGAACAGACTTCAACTTCTGCTGCTACAGCAGACCAATAGCAATCAGGCTATTGTTTTTGGGTCCTTGGATACACCCATTCCATCAATGCATTACAGTTAATGTGACAGGGCAGAAATGCAGACACAGTAAAGGAGATATTCTTATTATAATCACATCCCAAAAGGATGATTTCTTCCTCAACCAGCATCAGGAAAACTTCAAAAGACACCTGGAGTTATCAGATAGTAAAGGAAGAGGAGGCATCCCGAAACACCCTTAGAAAGAACTAGAAGTTAATCAGATAAAAAGAATACCTCTGTCGCCATTTTTCACAAGCCTCTTGTGCTGAGGTAGTTGCTGCAGCAGTGGGCACAGAATCTCTCTTAAAAACAAGTTCCTTATTTGCCTCATTTTGAAATGCAAATGAATCTCCTCTTAGGCTTTGACCAGGGTCAAGCTGCGAAGTACTAGAAAATAACCGACCTTGATTGAGCTCCTGCTGTAAAGAACCAGTAGCATGTGGCATAAACTGCACTGAAGGAGAAACTGATTGAACTTTAACATTTGGGGTAGAAGTGTATGAATCCTGTGTTACTTTCATCAAATTTTTCTTTCTATAGTGACGCTTCGCAACCGATGAAGGACGTTGAGAAGAAGGCGTTGCAGCAAAGGTGAAGCTTGTCTCACCTACACCTTCAGAACTCGAAGCAAAATGGAAAAGCATCTCAGCATCACATGCTTGCCTCTCTATAGTAGAGCTGGAAAGCCCGGCTTCAGTGCCCATCGCAGCAATGTTACCATCATTTTTACATTCTGTGTTCTCATTTTCAGAAGGTAAACCTTCTGAGCCAAGATCTCCATCAACATGATGCTTTGAACCTTCTTCATTTAATTCTCCATGCTTCAAATTAATATCATTGATATTCAGGCATTGCGCAGCCGCAAGCAGATCATCTCTCACATCCATGGGAACTGCTTCATGTGTATTACTTGATTCTAGAGGGATAGACTCACCAGATGCAGCCGATGTTTCTCTCGAACATTGATCACCTGTTAGAGTTTCTTGATAGGGAGAAAAATCCATTGGTGAATAACTCCTGGGAGAACCCAACTCCGGATTTGCTTGGGATTTATTCTCAGTGTTTTTCCTGCCCAATTTACCCCTCCTTTTCTTTGGCTTCATTTCCTTAAATGTCCCCTGCTTCGCACTGAATTCAACATTTTGGTGTCCAAATAGACTCTCCCTATAAGAGCAAGAAGAAGTGTCCTGTCTTGGTGTTCTGAAATCCATATGAGGCGTGCCAAATTCTTCCTGTGCGCTTGAAAAGCTAGACATTGGCTTGTCTTGGGTCGGACATGCAGGTGGCTTTTCAAAGATGTTGCTACCTGATTGGAAACCAGGACCCATTGATGATGACAAAGATGATGGTCCAGCAATTCCCCTTGAACTGAAATCCTCATTCTGTTGGGTGGGAGGAACCAGATGCACACCTGAACTGTTTCCCTGCATTCCTGCCTGAAATGTGAATGGAGATGGGTTAGAGCTGCCAATGGTGGGATCGGTGAAAGCTCTATTATTAGCTGGGTTTTGAAATTCAGTATCTTTTGCAGAAGTCGTAGAAGAAGAAAAACTTGTATCTTTTGCAGAAGTCGTAGAGGAAGAAAAACTTGTGTCAGTTTCATCATAACCTCCAACCTGACTTTTTATGTTCAATTTACTAATTTCACCAGGAAATGTAGTTTCTGCAAATTCACCGAAAGACCCTGGGACATTCATATTACCAGTGCCAAAGACAAAGCCAAACTTAACATCAGCCTTAGAAGTAAAATCAGTGTCTATAACCTTCACATTGCCTCTGTCTTTCCTGGAGCCTCTTATCTTCAGCTTCCTCATCTCATCTGGAAGATTAGAAGCTGAGCTTTCATCTGCCAAGTTTGGAGCTGAAACCGAAACTTTATTCCCACCAGTCCCAAACACAAATGCACCGGTACCAGGAACTTCACCTGAATTTGAATCCGAGGTCATTGTTGCCCCTCTGCCAGCACTGAAAGTAAAACCCGCATTGTTTTTATCCTGAAATGCCATTTCGCTTTCAATTTTCAACTTCCTCATCTCATTGGGGAGCTCTGCTGCTGAGCTAACATCCGGAAAATTTGGAGCTGAAGTTGAACATTTCTTCACGCTACTTCCAAATACAAAAACACCTTGCTTGCAATCCTCACCTGATTTCATATTTAAACTAGCATTGTCTTCAGCAGTTTTAACCCCTGCATCACTTTTATTCTGAGGTTCCATTACATTTCCAATCTTCAGCTTCCTCAGCTCATCAGGAAGTGAACCTTTTGCCTCAGAATTCGAATTGGATCCTGACTGAACACTAGTTGGCATCTGACTCCCTCCAAACACGAATCCAGAATCACCCAACTTCCCAAACTCAAATTTTTCTGCATTCGAACCACTAGAACCATCCCTACCTTCGTTTTCCTGCAAGAATGGATTCCAACTATTCAGCTTATCCCGCAACACCCCCATTCCCCCATTATCTGTCCTATTCACACTGTCCATTACAGATGAAAATGGCCGAAATGGATTAAGCCCTGAATCGATCCCACTCTCCATAACTGGCATTTTATCATTCTCCATTCGACCCGCCCGGAAAGGATTGAAACCCGAATCAACCCGACTCTCATTCCCCCAATCAGAACCATCCACACCCGACGCACCTGATCGAACCGGATTGAAACCAAAATCAACCCCACTCTCTGGCATCCGCATTTTACCCTCATCAGTTCGATCTGAACCAGCGGAAACAGGCGCCCCAGATCGAAAAGGATTGAAACTAAAATCAAGCCCGGTCTCCTTGTTCGACCCAGACACCGCCTTCCCACGATTAGAACCAAAATGGCGTCTCATGACCTTAACCAATCGCGGCCTCGACAGCCCCGACGCCGACGCCATGGCGGGCGACGAAGCCGCAAAGGAGGCGGTTTCGAGATTGGGGAGATTAGCATTCCTATAGAAATTTCGAGAGTTGCCGTCGTTTGAATTCATTGGGGAGTTTAGGGTTTGTTGGGGGAGATTGAAAACGAAAGAAGAAGAAGATGATGATGATGACTGACCTTTTCTAGGGTTAGGGTTAGGGTTTTGGAGAGGGGATTTGAAATCTACCATGGCAGGCGGCATTGCAGAGGCTCGCGAGTCATGAACTCAGTGGGAGGAAAGAGAGAGGAGTTTCGAGTCGGCGATTGGATCAGACGGTGGAGATGGAACGATCGAAGGGAATCTGGAGATCGTTCTTCGTTTGCTTTTTGATTGGTTTTCTGAAGGCGAGCGTTTTCACGAAAGAGAGGGAGGCGTGTGCTGTCTTTCCGAAATGAAATGGAATGGGAAATGGAGGGGGTTGCGGGACTACTGAAGTTTGTGATGTCCGAAGAGTACCGGAAAGTGCTGCGTTGGGGCCTTTGTTTTGTGATGTTTTGTTGTTCTTTCAGAAAGTGGAGAAATATGATAGGGACACACTGACATAGAAATGATTTAGTGCAATAATAAATAGAGAGATTGGCTGACGTGGGTGGGTGCCAAAGATATGGGTTTTTTTTTTTTTTTTTTTTTTTTTTTGCTCTTATCAAGTTGGAAAATATGGTGCTTTTAGGAGTTGGTTGTTTTTGTGGGGTATTATTTAGTAGATAAATTAATTTCAAATAATTTAAAGGTTGATGTGAAAATTATGATATTGGTTATGGCCCTGTTTGGCAACTCTTATCTGTTTGAAATAGATTTGTCTTCGAGCTAGGCCTGTTTCAAATATATCGGTTTACAAATAGACCATGTATATTTCAATGAAATAGATCTATGAGATTTTTACCAAAATATTGTTTCCAAACTTGGATTAGACAGATTCTTTGCTAAATACAAAAAAACATCCAAAATTTGGTTCGTACAAGTATTTTGGACAATTTTACCTCAGCCGCCTAGTTATATGTATGCAAACAACATCATTATCTATAGGAACAAACAATATTGTTTTCTACACCCTACACATAACATCATTTTTATCCTTTCACCATCATTTTCTATACCCTAACTGACCAATCCTAAAACAGGGTTGCAAATATAATTTATTCTCCGCTATTATCTCTGCTTGAAAAGGCAGAGATGTTAACCGAGTATCGTATCCACTAGGACAAAAAGGCTAAGTTGTGTTGTTTCCTAAATTCCTAAACTAATCCTATTGGAAAACAAAGTTCTGATTATTAAACTAATCTATTAGAAAACAAAGTGTTGGGTTGATTGATTGTAATTCCTAAATTAACAAATTAAAAGACAAGGTTGATTCAATCAGAGAAAAGATCTCAAGGTACGAATCCACTCTAACCTCGCACAATGGCAAGTATAGACCTAGGGTTTCACTATCAACGCCAAAAAGACTCGTTCTGGTTACAAACCTTCAGAGTCAACAAGGATGTGGATGTAAATCGGGGCATAACCTATCTCTATGGCATAGATTATCCTAGATCTAACAAACACATTCATTCAAGCATCATTATATGTCTTAGTATTCAAATCTACAAGATTAAAATACCAAAAAAAGAGATATTGCATGAATAAAATCCAATCAATGAATTAACATCTTGTCATATAACCAAAAGCGTCTAAAATAAAACCCTAAACCTATACATCACCATAAACAAGATATTAGGGCTTCATCGCAACCCAAAGATAAGGATTTAGTTACGCATGGCAAGAGGTTGACAAAGAATCTCTGATGAAATCGCCATGGACACGCTTCCAAAAACTCCAAAACCTTGCTCCAGACCTTCTCCCAAGATGTGTATGTCTCCAAAAACGAGTTTGGGCTTTTATTTATAGGTTTTGGGATGAAAAACCTCGTCAAAACGTGCATGAGACGGACTCTCAGACGGTCTGGGCGTCCGGACGCCAGGACAAATTTTTTTCCTGGACGTTTCTAGGTCGTTCGGACGCCCGGTGCTAGTGAGCACCGGTCTTTTGCATGTTTGCTGGATATTTGCCATTTTTTCCATCTTTCGCCAATTTCTTTCCAATGCACGTAGAACACCTGTAAACATGAAAATAATATAATTAGACTAATTAGACTCATCAAAGCGTATATCAAAGTCTAAATTAAGGGGGCTAAATGGTGCATTTTAGGCTCTTATCACACCACCCAACTTATACTTTGCTAGACCTCGAGCAAAGCTAAAACAAAAAGAAAACTAACTAAGGCCACTTTCGTAGGGAGCACAGCTGCACTTACCATGTGCAGCAAGCCTTTAAACCTCTAAGTTCCCCCTAAAGGACTAGTTATAGTCTCGTGAGGGTTTGCAGTGAATCTACCCACAAAATTCCTAAAATATAAAAGAAAAACATGGAGTATTTTCCACCAAGGTATCTACGAACACCAGATATTCCTGATTTTGGGGTTTTCAATACACAACTCAAATGTGGTTCACAAATCCTATCCTTTTGGTCCGAAATCCTCAAAATCATGCTGGAAAAATTGATCGTGCATGGTGAATATTGTGTATATATATAGACACAGTAGAGCATAAAACGATCCACTAAGAATTTCCATTAAAACACATCTTTTTCTTTCAAAATGCTGGGTCACCTTACCTCAATAAAAGTTAACATGATTCCTCTCAAGGCATTTGTGGTGGCTTTCACACTATTGTTTTTCAAAGGACGTGACAACACTATTTTGACTTCAATTTTTTTCTCTTTTTTTTTTAGAATAAAGAAATGATTGTGCAATGCCTAGGTCCCTTAAGCTTTCTAATTAACTCATGTAATGAGCATTCAACCAATGACTCCCAAAACAGATGTCTTTAGGGCACTAGGTATGGCAATACCCCTATGAGCTTACTGGCTCGGGTTAAAAAGGCTACGAACCCAAACTAGTCACAACTTCTTCTTCTTTTTTAATTTAACGGTCCCTAACAATAGGTAGCTCTTTCCATATGCCTGACTTAAGTATAACCGAGGGTCAACTTTTCATCATAATTGTTCTGAAGCTTTCACTAGTATGGAAATCATAGTTTCACATTTCAGATTTTCTATATAATACGTGTTAAGTGAGAGATCAATAATTCAACACTTTCTTGAAAACTCTTTCCTAAAACAAGATAGTGAACTATTTTCCTCTTTTTCCTCACAAAAAGTTTCAAAAACAGGGTATCTTCGTTTCAGAAAAACCCGGTTAGAAATCTCCCGAACGATTAGAAAAACTAGCAAAAACCCTTTTTTTTTAATTGAAACTAAAGAAAAAGACGACAAGTAAAAAGAACTAAAAACTACTAAAAACTACCCCTAGACTACTCCAAAGGTTAATACCCCACCCCCCCAACTTAACCTAACATTGTCCACAATGTAAAGCACAAAATAAAAGATAAAGGACAAGGAAAGTAAAGGAAAAGGAGGGATATCACCTGGGTAACTCTTATTAGAAAGATGCACAGTAAAGAAAAGTCGGGTAAACCCTCCTAACTTGCACTAAAGAATCTGCAAAATGTTAGCAATAATCTAGAAACACAAATAGAGAAACTAAAAAGAAAAAGCTACCTAAAAAGAAACAACCTCAATCATCCTCCCCATCCCCGTCATGGCCAGCCCCTCCACCTCCATCATGCATGTGATCATCTCTGTGGGGAGGGGAAAGGCCATGCAGACCTCTCATTAAAGAGCGCATTTCGAAAAGAGAGTCTGTAGTGCGAGTGGCAAAGTCCTCAAAGTGGGACTCAAAAGCCATCTGACAGGATTGGAGGGCCTGCTGACCTTGGAGGATAGCCTCGTACTGGGCATAGGTCATGTAAAACGGGTCAGCCTGCCCTGTAGGAGGGTGTATAACAGGAGGGGCTTGAGGTGGCACTGGTGGCTCAACCACAGGTGCGTCTACTCCCGGCATCATGGCAGGGTGAGCGTGCTGCATATTACACAAAATGGTCTGGACACTCTGTGTCCATCGCACCTCACCGTAGAGGTCAGAAAATGGGGTAGACTCCTCAGCAGGTGAAATGGGATAAGGGACAGCCAATGGACCCGAACGATAGAGAAGTAACATGGTGATCAAATGAGGGAAAGGCAAAGGTCTCTTTCTTTTCCGGATCTTTTTTAGACTCTCTAAAGAGCCTATAGACTTTGCACATTTCTCGAAAAATCATACGCGGGAGAGATACCGCGTATCCGGCATGGATAGCGTACAAAGTCATGAGGAAGTCCCCCCTCCTCTCATCCTTGTGATGCGTGGGGAATGCATTTACACGTAGCACTTGATCGATCAGCCACATCCGTTGAGGCAGGTAACTACGACAAGTGCTCGTGTAGTTAGCCTTGCTAAACCGACCCCCACACATCTCATTGGTGATACTGGCCACAGTGGGGGTGGAGGGAAAAAATGGAAAGTCACCCACATCGGGGTTACAGCCGAGGGCATGAGCAATGCCCCTCTTGGTTATAGTAATGTCATGTCCATCAATGGTGGAGGACAAGACATTGTCATTCTGCTCCTTGATTTCCAAATTTTGGTAGAAAAGGTGTACCAAACGGGGGTACACTGGGGGAAAAGGTCCACATAGAGCCCTCCATTGATGCAGACGTAATTACTGAACCACCCAACGTGTGGATTGGTCTGGTCGACTTCAAAAAAATTCAAGTCAAATGTGGTTTGTTTTTCTAAGGGTCGATTGGCTCATTCTACAGATGGTTGTTCAAGAGTAGGAGTGGATGCACTCCATTTGTGAGGCTGTGGATTGGATGAGCCCTCATCTACAGGGGCCTTGGACTTACTTCTCCCCCTTCGAAACATTTTTTTTAAAAATGGAAGTGATAATGAATAAAGAAAAAAAGCAAACCTAACACAACTTAACACAATTGCAAACTAAATAAGGAAAAGAACAGTAAAGAAAAACAATTAAAAAGAAATTTACCCACAAGTTGCTCGCCGGAGCTCTTGTGAAGTCGCCGGAGAAGATGACCGGAAAAGTTCGCAGGAGATAAACGAGCACCGCCGGCGCGTAGAAGAGCTCATGGGGAAGAGAACCCAAGTGTGTCAACTGGTTGGAGAGCCTCAAGCGTCAGTACATTTAACCGGAAAGAGTGGATGTTGCCGGCGGGAATGTGGGTTCTGGTGGCACTTGTTTGATAGAAGAATGAGATAGAATGGAAAGGGGGAAGGAGGGGAATGCAATGGTGGTGGAAAAAAATGTAGGAAGAGGGTGGTGGTTGTGTATGTGGTTGTGAGGGTTGGTTGTGGGAGAGAAAGAAAGAAAGAAAAAAGGGGGGTTTGAATAAGAGGAGGAAAAGAAAATGGGGAAGGGGCTGCTAGGATGTGTCCCACAATTTTTTTTTTCGGTGTCCAGACGCCCGGAGACAGAGAGTTGGCCATTTTTTAAAAACTCTGGGCGTCCAGACGCCCAGATATGGCGTCCGGACGCCCCATTCCAGAGAGCAGTATGTTTTAAAAACAAACCGGGCGTCGAGACGCCCAGCTTTGGCGTCCGGACACCCCATTCCAGAGAGCAGGATGTCTTAAAAAAACCGGGCGTCAGATCCGGTGTCCGGACGCCCCAAAAGTTTTTTTTTTTTTTCAGAACTCGCTCTCAATGGTGAGGGCTAACCACCTAAAGGTATCCCCCTCCGCTAACATGGATGACTCAAAATGGACTCAATTTTTACGACAAAAAGGACGAAAAGACATTGACACCTACGCTATGACTCTATCTATACTTGGGTTTCCTCCCGCAAGAGCTTGGTTTAACGTCGTCAGCCAGACGTCGAGCACTTTCAGCCCATAAGATAGGACGGGTCCATTAAAACAATGGCCTCCACCACTTCACCTGCATTAATACCCTCTATATAGGGTTTCAACCGTTGACCATTTACCTTAAGAAAACCAGTGTTGGGGTTGCGAATTTCTACTGCACCATGACCAAAAACCTTGGTTACCACATGCGGTCCATCCCACCTTGACCGCAATTTACCTGCAAAGAGTCGCAACTTGGAATTGAAAAGCCATACCTTTTGATTCGGCTCAAAATACTTTCGCAAAATGTGTTTGTCATGGAAAGCTTTAGTCCGAGCCTCGTAAATTTTGGAACTAATGTAGGCTTCGTTCCGAATCTCTTCTAACTCATTGAGTTGGAGTTTCCGAGTAGAACCGGCAACAGCCATATCAAAATTGAATTGCTTTATAACCCACATGGCACGGTGCTCGAGTTCCACTAGCAAGTGGCAAGCCTTGCCGAACACTAATCGGTAGGGGGACATACCAATTGGAGTCTTGTAAGCAGTACGATAAGCCCATAAAGCATCATTTAACCACAAAGACCAATCTTTGCGGTCGGGCTTCACAGTTTTTTCCAAAATATGCTTCACCTCCCTATTGGTCACTTCGACTTGGCCGCTGGTTTGAGGATGATAACGTGTAACTACCTTGTGTGTGATGGGGTACTTCTTTACCAGCGCCTCAAAGTGTTTATTCATGAAATGGGTGCCCTCATCACTTGTTATTGCTCGCGGACAGCAAAAGCGACTGAAAATATTGCTTTACAGGAATTTGACCACAACTTTGTGGTCATTGGTCTTAGTAGCAGTCGCTTCCACCCACTTGGACACATAATCAACCTCCACTAGGATGTATTGAAAACCAAAAGACGGTGGAAATGGTCCCATAAAAACGATGCCCCACACATCAAAAACTTTTACAATCAAAATCGGTTGTAGGGGTATCATGTCCCTCCTAGACATGTTACCTGTTTGCTGACAGCGCAAACAAGTTTTGCAAAACTGATGAGCATCTCAAAAAAGAGTGGGCCAATAGAAGCCACTCTGTAAAACTTTCACAACAGTTTTCTTCCCACTGAAATGCTCTCCACACGCAAGAGAGTGACAGAAAGTAAGTATACTGTTATATTCACTCTCGGGTACACATCGCCTGATCACTTGGTCTGGACAGAACTTGAAAAGTTCAGGATCCTCCCAAAAATACATCTTTACTTGGGAGAAGAAACGATCCTTGTCTTGCTTGAACCAATTTGAAGGAATCGCCCCCACTGCTAGATAATTCACAATATGAGCACACCAGGGGGGCGATTTTGGGACACTGTAAACAATTGCTCATCTGGAAATGAGTCATGCAAGGGTAAGGTGTCTTCTGTGGTATCCACCACGATCCGGGATAGGTGGTCAGCTACACAGTTTTCGGAACCTTTCTTGTCCTGAATCTTAAAGTCAAATTCTTGAAGTAATAGAATCCACTTAATCAATCTTGGCTTAGTGTCCTTTTTCGACAATAAGTACCGCAACACAGCATGGTCTGTGAACACTATGACTTTCGATCCTAACAGATAAGATCAAAATTTATCCAAGGCAAACACAACAGCTAGCAATTCCTTCTCCGTTGTGGTGTAATTCAGTTGGGCATCGGAGAGGGTCTTGTTAGCATAATAGCCAACATGTGGAACCTTGTTCACCCGTTGGCCCAGGACTGCACCGACAGCATAGTCGAAAGCATCGCACATAATCTCAAACGGATGGGCCCAATCCGGTAACTGAATGATAGGGGCGGTGGACAGGGCCTCTCGAAGCTTCTCAAAAGCTTGCATGCAAGCCTCATTAAAGACAAAAGAGGCCTCCTTGGTGAGCAATGCACACAAGGGTCGAGAGATCTTACTAAAGTCTTTAATAAATCTGCGGTAAAACCCTGCATGTCCTAAAAAGGAACGAACTTGCTTAACCGACGAGGGAGGTGGAAGTTTGGATATAAGATCAACCTTGGCCTTATCCACCTCAATGCCTCTAGGGGAAACGATATGCCCCAAAACGATGCCCTCTCGCACCATGAAATGACTTTTCTCCCAACTCAAGACCAAGTTTGTCTCGGTACAACGTTTCAGCACCTTTGCCAAATTATGGAGACATTCATCAAATGAAGGTCCGAAAACAGAAAAAATCATCCATAAACACCTCTAAGAATTTCTCCACCATGTCGGAGAAAATAGACATCATACACTGTTGAAAAGTCGCGGGTGCATTACAAAGTCCGAATGGCATCCGCCAGTAAGCGAACGTACCGAAAGGACAAGTGAAAGTTGTTTTCTCCTGATCATCGGGGTAGAGGACCACTTGGTTATATCCGGAATAACCATCCAGGAAGCAATAAAAACTTTGGCCAGCCAACCTTACTAAGATCTGGTCAATGAAAGGTAGGGGGAAATGGTCCTTTTGGGTCATGGAATTTAACTTTCGATAATCAATGCACACGCGCCACCCAGTAGTGGTTCGTGTGGAATTAGTTCCCTGTTCTTATTTTCCACAATCGTGATGCCAGACTTCTTTGGCACCACCTGAGTAGGGCTCACCCACTTGCTGTTAGAAATTGGGTATATAATACCTACATTAAGAAGCTTCAATACTTCTTTCATGACCACCTCTTTCATGTTAGGATTTAAACGACGTTGCATTTCACGTGACGGTTTCGCGTCATCTTCGCAATGAATGCGGTGCATGCAGATGGAGGGGTCAATGCCTTTCAAATCGGCTACAGACCAGCCGCTTGCACTTTTGTGCTCTTGTACCACATCCCAGAGCTGGCCCTCCTGATCATCAGATAGATCAGAAGCAATGATGACTGACAATGTATCCTTTGGGCCAAGATAAACATACTTGAGTGTAGCAGGAAATTGTTTTAACTCAAGTTTGGGGGGAACTTCAATCGAGGGAGGGGCTGGTGCTTTAGAAAGTGGAGGTAGGTGTTCGATCTTTGCCCTCCATGGGGGAAAATCTAGCATAGCCACCTCATTCAAAAGGGCATTGACCTCGGTAATTGAATGGTCAACATCATACTCATCATAGCTAAAATGGGATAAGCAAACCTCTAAGGGATCATCAGTTAAAATATAAGGGAGGGCTTCATCAACTAGCTCATCAACAACATCGACTGTGAAGTAGTCGTCCTTTTCCGGAGGCTGATGAGAGGCCTTGAAAGCATTCAGCCTGACTTTCATATTGCCAAAAGAAACATCCATAACTCCGGTGCTACAGTTAATGGTTGCATTAGTTGTAGCCAAGAAGGGGCGGCCGAGGATGATTGGAGTTTGTTTCCGCAGGTTTGACACTGGTTCTGTGTCAAGGACAATGAAATCAGCGGGAAAAAGAAATTTGTCCACTTTGACAAGAACAGCCTCAATTATACCCCGGGGCACCCTGACGGATCTGTCAGCAAGTTGCAAGGTGACCGTTGTGGGTTTCAACTCGCCCAGCCCAATTTGCTCATACAATGAGTAAGGCAAGAGATTGACACTAGCTCCAAGATCTAGCAAAGCATGATCAATGATGTGACTTCCGATTGTACAAGTTACAGTGGGGGTGCCAGGATCTTTCAGCTTGGGAGGAGTGTCATGCTGAATTAAGGAACTCACTTGCTCGGTGAGCAGGACCTTTTTGGACACATTGGGTTTGGATTTGCTCTTCTGAGTGCACAAGTCTTTTACAAATTTTGCATATGAAGGCACTTACTTGATAGCATTCAGCAAAGGTAGATTGATCTTTACTTGCTTGAACACATCTAACATTTCATCCATGGTTGCTCCCTTTTTCCCAAAGGGAGAGGGTGTGTCTAGACAAGTAGAGAAAGGGGCTTTAGGCACATAAGTGAGTGCCCCAGCTGGAATAGATGAAGAAGTGGAAGGGCTGACCTTCTTTTCCTTGGGACTCTTTTCCACCCTAGAGCTTTTGGGCAGATTCTCTAACAATTTTCGTAGGCTCCTCAGGCCTAGTCTCGACCTCACGCCCATTTCTCAGTGTGACAACTACCTTAGCTTCCTCATGATAAGTGTCATGAGGTTGAGAGCTACTTCCCACCTCGAAAGTATTCTTAGGGTTGATAGTGGGTTGGCTAGGTAAACGACCCTCTTCTCTTCTATTAAGAGCAATAACTATTTGGCCCATCTGGGCCTCTAGCTTGGCTATGGACTGAGAATAAGAGTGGACCAGTTGATTACCTGCTTTGAGCTCCTTTAGCTCTTGCAGTACTGTCTCCTCAAATGATGGATTTCTTTGAGGTGGTTGAGGGTTGGGTGGCTGGTAGGATTGTTGGGAACGATAAGCCACATGATTGTATTAAAAATTAGGCCTATTCCCCGTTTGAGAGAAAGAAGTGCCTTGACCGGGTGACTTCCATGAAAAATTGGGGTGACTGCGCCATCCCGGGTTGTAAGTATTTGAATAAGGATCATTACCCGGTTTGGAGAACCCATGAGCAGCATTCACCTGCTCTTGCACAAACTCAGGAAATTGGGGTGCTGCAGGACAGTCACTTACAAAATGAGCGGGACTGTTGCATAAAGCGCAAGCATCTTGATGAGGAGAAGGCTGGGGAGGTGAAGAATGGAGAGATTGTCCCCCAGAAATCAATTGATCTATCTTTTGGGTCAAGGCAGCCACTTGGGTTGTGAGTTCCTTAGAGGGTTGAATTTCAAATACCCCCTTAGGTTTTTGCAAAATAGAGGCTGTCGGCCTCTCCAATCTAGCAGTGGAGGCATGGTGTTGGAAGGTCTCGCTCATATTTTCAAAGAGCTCCCATGACTCATCCTCATTTTTTAACATTATTGATCCCCCACTGGCGGTCACTAACATGTTTCGCCATTCAGGTGATAGCCCATCGTAAAAGAATTGCACCAATTGCCATTTGACACTTTGGTGATGAGGACACTTTCTAATGAGATTCTTGAATCTATACCATGCCTCATGAAATTGTTCTGAAAGTTAGTGTGAATCAGATCTGAGCTCCTTTTTACTAAGAGAGTTCTATAGCTGATATTTTCAAACTTTTAACTAGGATCAGAATCAGAAAGCAAACCAGCCATGTAAATCACACTATAACACCATGCAATCATGATCAACTGTGTGTAAACAAAGAAGATACAAAGGAGAACATATACCTGATGTTCTTGGGTTGAAAAACTTCTGAAATCTGAACTTTAAGATCAGATTCTTTAGACTGCAACTTTCAGCAACCTTGCTGGAATTTCTCTGCAGCAGGTTCCCTTCTAGTCTTCTCCTCTATTCCTCTTTCTCCAATCTGATTGGCTAGTGTTGGTGGGAACAAACTAGACTTCCCTCTAATTGTTTTTGCTTGATCTGAAGTGAAGAACTCAGATCTGATGTGGGTTTTCTGCAGGAAGAAAACAAGGACCAGCAAGAGGAAATCTGATGTGCAATGGACGTCCAAGGGTGTGAGTGTTGCCCCTCTTTCTTGTTTCCAATCTCTTGCACGACCAAGAGAGATTTTCTCTCCTTCTTCCCTCTAATGATGTTGCACGCCCAAAGGAGTAACCTCCAACTATATATAATAGCTGAAATCCCTTTTAAGAAGATGTTTCCTTAAAGAACTAGGAAACCAAGAGGGACTTTCCAAAAAGAAAAAGGAAACCAAGTGGACGTCCAGCCCTTCCTCTCTTAGTTTAGTTTCCAAATAGGATTAGAAAGCTACTAAACTTTAGGAAAACTTGCACAAAGAGAACTCCTTCCAAGTAATGGGACCTTTACAAACTTGGGACCCACACACTAGGGACCACATTTGCTAGCCCACACATACTATGGCCCATGCACCAAATAATTTATCTAGAGTTGTAATTCATGTATGCCATCATGGGCCTATTTGAATTTACACTCAAAATTATTTCTCCACACATTTAAACAATTTAGGAAACCTTGCCAATCTAGGAAAGTGGCTAGAGAAGGGACCAAAAGACATATTTGCCCTTGGCTCCCAAAATGACCAAAATGTCCATGCTAACCCCATAGCAACACTAGGATCGTTTTAACCTTAACTCATTCCACTAGAGAGTTATGGTTGCACTCCAGGGACAAATATTAAATGCAAATAAAGCTCATCATTAAATTGACGATTGTCTTTGACCTACCAAGTACAATGACCATAATGCCCCTCTATGTAACATCCATAATCAAGTAGGTTAACCGATGTACTATCTACCTTCTTGATTACATCTCATCCTTAGAACTTCATACCCTTGACTTAATCATCATCCGGATATCATTCTCTTGATCCAGGGAGCGACCCACAAGTTAAATATCCATATGGAACATCCATATACTAAGATCTTAGATTTTGATGATTAATCGGATAATTCTAAGGGGACGATCATTCCATCATTTGATGGCATAGATTCCATATTGCATTTGCACGTCCCAACTAATCAAGCCCAAGCACCCAAAACACAGAGCTGTTGACCCATGAACAGGATCTCACCCATAGTGAATTAAAGCACAAGAACTTGACTTCGTCAGTTCATCCACAAATGCTCAAGATTAAGAGCACTGGTCACTCAGTAGCAAGAGGTGAGTTGATCTCTCTCTGTGATAGTACTATTTTAGATATCACACCTACAAGTGGTCCTGTTCAATGCATCACACATGCACTAATGAGATAAATCCGGAAAGGCCTCCTTGACTAAGGTAAGTCACCCTGAATACAGGAGAGTATCTCATTATAACTTATACCAAGATGAAGTGCCCAACTCCATCTTTCAGTTATGAACAAGTTTATTGTTTCAAGTGTCCATGACTCAGACCTTACTGTGTGTAGCCACTACACACCTGAGTCATTTACTAGAAAACAATGGGCCTTACACAACCATACATATACACAAGTATAAAGAGAAAGAAGTCATTCCATTAAATAACCAATAAATATCCAATAACAGAGATGTGAGTGCAGTCAATGGGCTTTAGGGCATACACCAATCCCAACAATCTTCCACTTGCACTAAAGATCACTACGACCTAACCTAACTCCCATAGACTCAACATGTGAAGTAAAGACTTTCTCAGTAAGAGTCTTTGTAAATGGGTCAGCTAAGTTATTTGCTGAGGCAATCTACTCTACCACTATTTCTCCATCCTGAACGAATTCCCGGATTAAGTGGTACTTTCTCTGAATATGCTTGCCTTTCTTGTGATTCCTGGGCTCTTTGCAGTTAGCTACTGCACCAGTATTGTCGCAGTACATGACAATCGGTTTTTGCACTGCAGGAACTACTCCCAATTCCAATAGGAATTTTCTGAGCCATACTGCTTCCTTCGCAGCTTCCGATGCCGCCACATACTCTACCTCCATGGTAGAATCAGCAGTACAATCTTGCTTGACACTTCTCCATGATATAGCCCCTCCTGATAGAGTAAAGACGTATCCTGAGGTAGACTTTCTGCCATCTACATCCGACTGGAAATCGGAGTCTGTATACGCCAGTGGCGTTAGATCATCTGCTCGGTAGACTAGCATATAATCTTACGTTCTCCGAAGATACTTGAATATATGCTTAACAGCTGTCCAGTGCATAGGTCCAGGGTTTGATTGATATCTGCTAACCATGCCAACGACAAAGCAAATATCTGGTCTAGTACACAACATTGCATACATGAGGCTTCCAACAGCTGATGCATATGGTACTCTCCTCATGCTTTCTATCTCCTCAGGTGTCTTCGTACATTGATTCCGAGATAGTGGTACTCCATGTCTAGAAGGTAGCAAGCCCTTCTTAGAGTCATGCATGTTATACTTGACCAATATCTTCTCAATATACGAAGATTGGGATAAGGCTAACATCTTGTTCTTGCGATCTCGCAAAAGCTTGATCCCTAAGACATAGCTCGCCTCACCCAAATCCTTCATCTGAAATTGAGATGATAACCAAACCTTTGTAGACGACATCATGCCAACATCATTTCCAATGAGTAATATGTCATCCACATACAGGACTAAAAATGCAACTGCATTTCCACTCCCTTTCTTATACACACATGGTTCATCAATGTTTTGCTCAAAACCAAAGGATTTGACTGCCTGATTAAACTTGATGTTCCATGCCCTAGATGCTTGCTTAAGTCCATAAATGGACTTCTTAAGTTTGCAGACCATGTTCTCTTGGCCACCAGCAACGAAACCCTCTGGTTGCATCATATAGATGCATTCGTCAAGACTTCCATTTAGAAAAGTTGTCTTGACATCCATTTGCCATATCTCGTAGTCATAATGACATGCGATGGCTAAGAGAATCCTTATGGACTTGAGCATGGCTACTGGCGAAAAGGTTTCCTCATAATCGATACCCTCTTTCTGAGTATATCCTTTCGCCACCAGTCTTGCTTTGAAGGTTTCAACCTTCCCATACACTCCTCTCTTTCTCTTGTAGATCCACTTGCACCCTATGGGTTTGATCCCTTCAGGTGCATCCACAAGTTCCCAGACTTGATTGGAATACAGAGAATCCAATTCAGATTTCATCGCTTGCTGCCACATGTCAGCATCTATGTCCGTTACTGCTTCATCGTAACTAGTAGGGTCCTCAACCAGATCCTCGGAGTCTGTCATGAAAGACACTCCCAGGTATCTATCTGGTGGTCTAGAAATTCTCCCACTACGACGAGGCTCCGGAGTATTAAAAGGAATGTCTTGATTATCTACAATCTCAGGATCTGGCACAGATGTTGCAGGAGTTTCTGAAAGAATCTCCTCAAGTGTTTCTTTACAACCAAGCTCTTGGTGCATCATGCAATCATCCTCCAAGTATCTAGCATGAGTGCTGATAAGCACCTTTTGCTCCTTTGGATGATAAAAGATGCCTCCTCTCGTCCCCTTAGGATACCCAATGAAGTAGCACATTTCCGATCTGGGTTCTAGCTTGGTAGCTTTATCATTCAGTACATAGGCTGGACAACCCCAAATGTGGATTTGTCTTAAACTGGGTTTTCGACCTGTCCACATTTCTTGAGGTGTCCTAGGTACTTATTTAGAAGGTACCAGATTTAAAATGTATGCTGCTGCTTCTAGGGCATATCCCCAAAAAGATATAGGTAGGGTTGCATGACTCATCATGGACCTTACCATATCAAGAAGGGTACGGTTTCTTCTCTCTGCTACACCATTTTGCTGGGGTGTACCCGGTGCAGACAACTGAGACACAATCCCTTGTTGTGTGAGGTACTCCTTGAACTCACCCAGGAGGTACTCGCCACCTCGATCAGATCGAAGAGCTTTGATATGTTTCCCTAGTTGTAGCTCCGCCTCAGCCTTGAATTGTTTGAATTTATCAAACGCTTCAGACTTGCGTCGCATTAGGTACACATATCCATACCTAGAGTAATCATCAGTGAAGGTGATGAAATACTCATAACCTCCTCTAGCTAGTTTGTTCATAGGACCACACACATCAGTGTGAACCAATTCTAACAACTCTTTTGACCTCAGTCCCTTTCCAGAGAATGACCTTTTGGTCATCTTTCCCATGAGACATGATTCACACTGAGGTAAAGGTTCGAGATCTAATGAGCTCAAAAGCCCATCCTCTACCAACCTCTGAATCCGTTTTAGGTTAATGTGACCCAAACGTAAGTGCCAAAGATAAGTGTCATTGGTCGAAGATACCTTCCTCTTAAGGGAAGATGAGCTTTCTAGTTGTACATTATGCAGTGAGGGAGCAATAGGATATATATAAAATAAGTTATCATGCATTCTACCGGAACATATAATATTTCCATCTCTACTGATATCAACACCAGAATGGAAAGAAACTGAATAATTAAATTCAATGAGTCTGGAAACTGAAATTAAATTCTTCCTTATGTCCGGAACATAGATAACATTGTTTAAAACTAATATCCTATCATGCGGAAAATGTAAGGTAATAGCTCCCACTGCAACAGCCCATATCTTTGCTCCAATCCCGACTCTAAGATCAAATTCTCCTTTCTCAAGCCTTTTCATTATCTGAAACCCTTGCAATGAATTGCATATGTGATTAGTGGCTCCAGAGTCTACTATCCATGAATCAGTAGAATCAACCACATGACAGGTTTCAATGTAATAGGAAAGAGATATACCTTTCTTATCTGAGCCTAGGAGCTTGGGACAATCTTTTTTCCAGTGACCTTTGAGGCCGCACTTGAAGCATTTCCCTTTGGGCTTTTCTCCTGTGCCTTTGTCCTTCTTGCCAGCATTGCCCTTTTTCTGTCCTTTTCCCTTACCCTGCTTCTTCTTGAACTTTTTCCCTTTCGGGTTCAGTTTAGAGGAAGACTGGGAAAAGTGAGCTTGGCCTTTAGGCTTCATGATGGCCTCTGCCGCCTGGAGTTCTTTCATTAACTCAGAGAGAGTCATGTCCATCTTGCTCATGTTGAAGTTGAGCTTGAACTGGTTGAAAGACTCCGGCAGAGTTTCTAGAATCATATCAGTCTGACTCCCTGCATCAATCTCAGCCCCTAGGATGTCAGCTTCATTGAAACAATCCATCATTTTGAGCATGTGCTCTCTGACAGGTGTTCCCTCAGCCATCGTAGTATTCATGATTGTCCTTAAAGCAGCTTGCCTAGCTGGCCTGCTTTTGTCTGCGAACATCTCAGACAAGGACAACATGATATCAGAAGCTGTGTCCATCTGCTCATGCTGCGTTTGCAACACGTTGGACATGGAAGCAAGCATGTAGCATTTGGCCATGCTATTCGCCTTTTTCCATTTCCTTTCAGCCTCTAGCTGGTCATCTGTAGAATAATCATCAATGGTAGGACAGGGTGCCGACAAAACATACTTGTACTCCTCAGCGGTGAGTACTATGTTAAGGTTTCTTTTCCAGTCTACGTAATTTGGGCCAGTCAATTTGTTCTCACGCAGAATACTCATCAACGGGCTAAAGGAATCCTTCCCCATCTCTCTAGATATATATATAACAGGTTATAATTAGACAGGCAGTATATATGTAACATGTATATGGTGCTTGTAATA
This sequence comes from Cinnamomum chago, assembly GCA_038049695.1. Taxonomy (NCBI): domain Eukaryota; kingdom Viridiplantae; phylum Streptophyta; class Magnoliopsida; order Laurales; family Lauraceae; genus Cinnamomum; species Cinnamomum chago. Next base: position 32,749,823 of record CP142452.1, read on the forward strand.
AAAGGAAAAACATGCACAAGACTTTTTACATTATTTAACCCTAATTATAATGTATCAGTGTCTCAACCTCCTCATAGACCCTCCATCGAAGGGATGGCCGAGCCTACAGTTACGTTGAGTTAAGGTCTGCTTATTTGGATCATCACTGTCTGGATACGCATATCCAGTGATAGTCCAATCACTGATTGGTTTGGCCTCATATGATAAATAACACTAACTCCTAGGGAGAGGTTGTTACCATCTTATGTCAAGTGTATTACCATCTCTTATGAACGTTCCCAGAATGTCTATGACTCAAGTCCTCCGAAGGGAAGTGACTTTAATCCAATCTTGAAGTGATCTTTAGTAAAGAGCTCCAGCGAAGGGATGGCCGCTCCCACCAACGCTTCATTGACATTCTATAGAAGTGATCTTTAGTAAAGAACTCCACCGAAGGGATGGCCGCTCCCACTAACACCTCATTACGAATATTCACATTAGTTCACCCACTAACCCATCGAAGTAATCTTTAGTTAAAGAACTCCATCGAAGGGATGGCCGCTCCCACTAACACTCCAATGAGATAGCATGAACCGAAAATGGAAGGCCGTGGGGTTTTTCCAAACCCCTCTCCCACTTGATTATATAACACTTTTGATCGTTACTCAAACCTTGTTTAAATCTAGCAAACTTGGTTAACAATTTTCATGACTCAATTACTTAAGTCATCAAAAAAAATAACCTTTGCTTTAAAACATATTGAGTAGAGATCTTGGGACCAATGGGTTATGGGCCCACTATGGTATCAACATATTAGATTTTAGTTTGGCCTCTTTTGGAAACTTAGGGTACCAAGGTAAACTAAACCCTATCCAATTTTAAACCTTAGACAAATAGAAGGTGCTGGTCTAAGATCCGTTTAAAAACAATTTGCCAAACAAAAAACAATCCAATATAGAAAGATGCCAATTTTAAGAACCTAGTGGTGGCCATGTTACTAGGTGATAAACATAGCAATTATATAAAGCATTCAATCATGCATCCCATATATAAAAGCAAATTAAAGAATGCAATCCTTGATGGCTCCCTGCTATTTCGGACTTCAAATCCTTTTCCAATTAGGAAACTTGGTTAAGAGTCCTTCTTGCGCTAGGAAACCTCCGTTGCCTCCGTTACCATGGGACCCAGTTTGTTGCAACCTTCCTCGCTTGAAACTTTCCTTTTCTTGCTTGTTACAATAAATCAAATTTATACAAGCAAACCATTGAAAAACAAAAACCCAAAATTACATTGGAGATACCTATGCTTTTCAAGAAAGCTTACATCAAGACTAGTTGAAATATTAACAAGGAAATAATTACAACTTCCTATGATTGCTAACCGCGCAATCGTACACTTTCCAACTAATTAAAAACATCCAAATCCACACACATACATGCGAACCATCAAGGATGCAATTATATGGCTGCAAACAAAGAGGTTAGTGCATTCAAAGTGCTAGGTACAGCACTATATAGTGATCTGAAATTATTCCAGCACCCTGGAAAAATTCCTGCACTTCAAACATATAGAAAACAGCATTCTGGAATTATTCCAGCAGCATGGAAAAAATTCCGGATGTTCATACATGTAGTAATCAGCATTCTGGAATTATTCCAGCAGCATGGGAAAAATTCCTGCACCATATTTATGCAGTAAAAACCATCCTAAAGGGTGCCACCATGCCCTTTATTGATCTAGAATTGATATCCACACAACATGGGATCATGATTAATCATGGTGTGGCTCTGATACCATTGAAAGTTAGTGTGAATCAGATCTGAACTCCTTTTTGCTAAGAGAGTTCTATAGCTGATATTTTCAAACTTTTAACTAGGATCAGAATCAGAAAGCAAACCAGCCATGTAAATCACACTATAACACCATGCAATCATGATCAACTGTGTGTAAACAAAGAAGATACAAAGGAGAACATATACCTGATATTCTTGGGTTGAAAAACTTCTGAAATCTGAACTTTAAGATCAGATTCTTTAGACTGCAACTTTCAGCAACCTTGCTGGAATTTCTCTGCAGCAGGTTCCCTTCTAGTCTTCTCCTCTATTCCTCTTTCTCCAATCTGATTGGCTAGTGTTGGTGGGAACAAACTAGACTTCCCTCTAATTGTTTTTGCTTGATCTGAAGTGAAGAACTCAGATCTGATGTGGGTTTTCTGCAGGAAGAAAACAAGGACCAGCAAGAGGAAATCTGATGTGCAATGGACGTCCAAGGGTGTGAGTGCTGCCCCTCTTTCTTGTTTCCAATCTCTTGCACGACCAAGAGAGATTTTCTCTCCTTCTTCCCTCTAATGATGTTGCACGCCCAAAGGAGTAACCTCCAGCTATATATAATAGCTGAAATCCCTTTTAAGAAGATGTTTCCTTAAAGAACTAGGAAACCAAGAGGGACTTTCCAAAAAGAAAAAGGAAACCAAGTGGACGTCCAGCCCTTCCTCTCTTAGTTTAGTTTCCAAATAGGATTAGAAAGCTACTAAACTTTAGGAAAACTTGCACAAAGAGAACTCCTTCCAAGTAATGGGACCTTTACAAACTTGGGACCCACACACTAGGGACCACATTTGCTAGCCCACACATACTATGGCCCATGCACCAAATAATTTATCTAGAGTTGTAATTCATGTATGCCATCATGGGCCTATTTGAATTTACACTCAAAATTATTTCTCCACACATTTAAACAATTTAGGAAACCTTGCCAATCTAGGAAAGTGGCTAGAGAAGGGACCAAAAGACATATTTGCCCTTGGCTCCCAAAATGACCAAAATGTCCATGCTAACCCCATAGCAACACTAGGATCGTTTTAACCTTAACTCATTCCACTAGAGAGTTATGGTTGCACTCCAGGGACAAATATTAAATGCAAATAAAGCTCATCATTAAATTGACGATTGTCTTTGACCTACCAAGTACAATGACCATAATGCCCCTCTATGTAACATCCATAATCAAGTAGGTTAACCGATGTACTATCTACCTTCTTGATTACATCTCATCCTTAGAACTTCATACCCTTGACTTAATCATCATCCGGATATCATTCTCTTGATCCAGGGAGCGACCCACAAGTTAAATATCCATATGGAACATCCATATACTAAGATCTTAGATTTTGATGATTAATCGGATAATTCTAAGGGGACGATCATTCCATCATTTGATGGCATAGATTCCATATTGCATTTGCACGTCCCAACTAATCAAGCCCAAGCACCCAAAACACAGAGCTGTTGACCCATGAACAGGATCTCACCCATAGTGAATTAAAGCACAAGAACTTGACTTCGTCAGTTCATCCACAAATGCTCAAGATTAAGAGCACTGGTCACTCAGTAGCAAGAGGTGAGTTGATCTCTCTCTGTGATAGTACTATTTTAGATATCACACCTACAAGTGGTCCTGTTCAATGCATCACACATGCACTAATGAGATAAATCCGGAAAGGCCTCCTTGACTAAGGTAAGTCACCCTGAATACAGGAGAGTATCTCATTATAACTTATACCAAGATGAAGTGCCCAACTCCATCTTTCAGTTATGAACAAGTTTATTGTTTCAAGTGTCCATGACTCAGACCTTACTGTGTGTAGCCACTACACACCTGAGTCATTTACTAGAAAACAATGGGCCTTACACAACCATACATATACACAAGTATAAAGAGAAAGAAGTCATTCCATTAAATAACCAATAAATATCCAGTAACAGAGATGTGAGTGCAGTCAGTGGGCTTTAGGGCATACACCAATCCCAACATGTTCATTGTCAGTTTGGGCGAAGGATGCGATAGATCTCCTGTACTGATTTGTTTTGCCCACAGAGAAATATTTGTCTAAGAATTTTTGTTGTAGTTGGGCCCAAGAATTGATAGAGTTTGCAGGTAAAGTACTTAGCCAATACTTGGCTTTGTCCTTCAATGAAAACGGAAAGAGAAACATTTTGAAGGCCTCACTACTAAAATTGTTTATTCGCACTGTGGAGCAAATAACCAAGAACTCATCAATGTGGTTGTACGGGTCCTCGTTGTCCAAGCCATAGAAAGAAGGAATAAGATTGATTGTGCTAGGCTTAATTTCATATAGTACAGGCAGCTGAATACACGATGGTGACGCGTATTCTGAAGGAGTATAGTGCTCCTTCAAGGGTCGGAGAGGTGGAGCCTCAGGACCCCCATCTTCTTTTCTTGCCTCAGCCATTAGTGAATTTGTGTGTGAGACAGCAAATGGGTGTTTAGATGATCTAATTTTTCTAAGGACTCGCTCTAAATTTTGGTCTAGAGAAATCAAATCTGGATGACAAGAGCGACGACCAAGCATGCACACACAAAACTTACTGCAATTATATGTAAAGAATCAGAAAGTCTAGGCTTACCGCGCTCCAGGTATAAGCGACCTTTTAATTGAGTAGGACTTTCAAGTTGTCAACAGTTCTCTAAGGTCCTGCATAAACCTTAGGATTCTCTGTGTTAGAATCAATATCCTGTAGTAAGAATAGTAGAGGTGTGAGAAAAGATGGTAAAGTAAAATAAAAAGAAATTGGGAAAGCTAAACTAATGTTAGAATTTAAAAGAAACAAACAACCGTGCTAATTTTCCCCGACAACGGCGCCAAAATTTTGACCAATCCTAAAACAGGGTTGCAAATATAATTTATTCTCCGCTATTATCTCTGCTTGAAAAAGCGGAGATGTTAACCGAGTATCGTATCCACTAGGACAAAAAGGCTAAGTTGTGTTGTTTCCTAAATTCCTAAACTAATCCTATTGGAAAACAAAGTTCTGATTATTAAACTAATCCTATTAGAAAACAAAGTGTTGGGTTGATTGATTGTAATTCCTAACTTAACAAATTAAAAGACAGGGTTGATTCAATCAGAGAAAAGATCTCAGGGTATGAATCCACTGTAACCTCGCACAATTACAAGTATAGACCTAGGGTTTCACTATCAACGCCAAAAAGACTCGTTCTGGTTACAAACCTTTAGAGTCAACAAGTAAAGGATGTGGATGTAAATCGGGGCATAACCTATCTCTATGGCATAGATTATCCTAGATCTAACAAACACATTCATTCAAGCATCATTATATGACTTAGTATTCAAATCTACAAGATTAAAATACCAAAGAAAGAGATATTGCATTAATAAAATCCAATAAATGAATTAACATCTTGTCATATAAGCAAAAGCGTTTAAAATAAAACCCTAAACCTATACATTACCATAAACAAGAGATTAGGGCTTCATCGCAACCCAAAGATAAGGATTTAGTTACGCATGGCAAGAATCTCTGATGAAATCACCATGGCGCGCTTCTAAAAGCTCCAAAACCTTGCTCCAGACCTTCTCCCAAGATGTGTATGTCTCCAAAAACGAGTTTGGGCTTTTATTTATAGGTTTTGGGATGAAAAACCTCGTCAAAACGTGCATAAGACGGACTCTCAGACGGTCCGGACGCCAGGACAAATTTTTGTCCTGGACGTTTCTGGGACCGGGCGTCCGGACTCCCTGTGTCTTGCGTCCGGACGCCCGGTGCCAGTGAGCATCGGTCTTTTGCATGTTTGCTGGATTTTTGCCATTTTTTCCATCTTGCGCCAATTTCTTTCCAATGCATGTATAACACCTGTAAACATGAAAATAATATAATTAGACTAATTAGACTCATCAAAGCGTATATCAAAGTCTAAATTAAGGGGCCTAAATGGTGCATTTTAGGCTCTTATCACTAACTCTCACCCTTTTCCAAAGCTTTTGTTGTATCCGGACAACGTCGTTACCCTCACCACACGAATTGGTTTCCCAGAAGAAAAGAAAACGAAGGAGAAGGGTTCTCCGGACTCCCATCTACTGAGCGAAGAAGAAGAGGAGTTGCAGATTGGGCTTTTTCTGCTGCAGATCTCGTTGTCGTCTGAGACGAAGGCTTCCTGTTGTTACTTCAGTGTTTTTGTTTACTGGTCGCGGCCGGAGAAGACCGGATTAGTTAGAGGTTTGGGTTATGTTGTTGCAGACTAGCTCGAAGGAGAGAGATAGAGTCAATTTGCAGTTCGACTCTCTGCTGGTTTTGCAGAGAATGTGTAGATTGCTACTTCCCCACTCTCTACCCTTGCTTCCTTCTTCTTGCTTCATTGCGACTATTTGGATTTTCACCTCTCCATTTGCCCACCGAAGAATGCAAGTTGTTGCTCCCACTCGTTTAGAGCCATCCTACTTTTGCTGCTAGTCTTTCCATCATCTCCTCCTTATGAGACCATTGGTCAGGAGTCATTCTTGACTGTCATCGCTCTCCGAACATCACAACTGAAAAAAAGATGACTTTGAGGTGAGCTTCCACTACTTTGTAAAATGGTTGTCTTTATATTTGAACTTTTTTCAAGTGTTGACACTATTTTTGTAGATCTATGGAATGAGCTCGTGTTTTGCCCATAATTTTTTTGGCCAATCTATGCCAAGGTCTCGATCCCCATGCACCTATGTGAGACTAAGTGCCAACGTTACTAATCCATCAATGTGTTGGCACAATAGGTGATTTCAGATGGGTGGGTACAATAGAAACTGCATTCAATTGCCGATACCATATCTACCCTTAAACTTTGAGAATCTGGGGGGTCATATTGATTAACACTACAACACCATCAATGGAAACATCATTCAAAACATTAACGTGTAGAGTTTCATTGTAAAAAATAATTGGGCAAAATAGGGTTTAATGTAGAACCTTGGTGCAATCCAACTCTACTTGGAAACTCAAATGTCAGCTCATACACATGGTTCTCTCATGTTTTTTTTCTCCTTTACTTTATTTTGTTTTTTGGAATAGTGGTTCCCATGCTTGTTGCTTCACATGCATGTTCTGAATTATATCAATTTAACAAGTATGGACATGCCTCTTTTCTTTAGCATTCACCAAATTGATTGCCTTGGCACCCTTTAGTGCACCTCCTGCTTGTTAATAAAAATCATGACAAAATCTTTCCTCTTCTCTGAACTTATTCATGGATTATCTAAATAGGAATAGCTTCTATAATTATCCTACCTACCATAGGCCCAAGCCGGTTTTTTGAATTATATATTCTATTCATGTTCATAAGTGTCTCTCTATAATTCTCTCTCAAAGTTCTGTTGTGTTTTCATAACTTAGACAATTGTGAATTGAGACCATTGTGAACTTTATCTACTCATAAGACATTCTTCTTACACTCGTAATTTTATAGAACAATTTGATGAACCAGTAATTCCCTATCTCAACCAAATGAAATATACACATTAATATGTATGCACTCTTCAATATGCCCAATTTTCTAAAATCTTAGGCGTGCTGTGCCGACTTATATTCCAAATATCCTATGGAACATTACTTGTAAGAACCTGGCCCCAGCTAATTATGTTTAGTAATTATTTAATTATAATTATTGATGTTTGATGATTTGTACTAGTTAACTAAGAATATTTAGTTGCTAGTTGAGTTGGCCTAAATGTTCTAGAGTTGTTCCAGGTCCATTGGTCGCGGATTGGCCTAATTCGGGGTAACCTAGGACTTACTCGTAAACCCTAGAAAGCTTGGGGAGCTTTCTTTGAGAGCGATTATTTGTGTTAGAACGTTAGAACGAGGTATGGAAGGGTTTTGATAAATTTTATGAGTGTTTGAATGAAGTTTGGTGCTTGGAAGGACCTAGACTAGATTCCGGGTAAAGCTAGGGGTATTTTGGGAATTTCAATAAAATTTCTGTTATGGGTTCAGAATTTTGGTCTCGTTGTATCCAACAACTTTTGTGTTCAACTAATGTCCATTTGAGATCTAGGAAACCTAGTTTTGACCTCGACACCATTTCGAGGGCGGTGTTCGTAATTTTGAAATAGTGACTTTTGCAATCAGTCTCAAAAAATTCTGAATGTGGGCGTGTTGGAAAGATCTTTTAATTTGGAGCAATTCTTGTTCTTTGCCCGAGCCCACCCAAGGTCCTGAAGACCTCTGTTTTGGTGCCCTAAGTTAGGCTAATAGTGTGGCTAACTCACAATGTAACTAGGTGCCTTTTATATAAAACGTCTCTCCCCAAACCCTAGCCCCCATCTCAGCACGGCCACACCCCCCTAGCAGCATCTCCTTCCTCTTCATCTCTTCATCTTCCTTGCTCAAATCTTGCTTCCAAAGGCGGGTTCCATCAAATCCAATCATACAAAAGGGCTTCTTATCAACCATTTTCTTCTTCTCCTCCTTCATTTTTGTGAAGATCCACACGTGGCAGCCCCTTCTCTAAGTCTCTTCTTCTTCATTTGGAGTCTTACAGGTGAGATCTCCTCCCCAATTTGCTTTCCATGTGTTTAGGGATTCCTCCTTTTCATTTGTATTGGTTTAGATTAAGAATAACATATGGGTTTTTGGATTTCTAGGGTTTCCTTGGTTGGATTTTGGGGTTTCCTAGAGGGAAGGATTTCTGCGACTTTTGAGAAGGGTTTGGTAGAGCTTGGAGCCCAAGGCAAGTGCCCATTTGATGTTTCACTTCATGCTTGTCTTAGATCTCTTTGTTTTCAACTCTAATGTTTAATGGTAGATATATATATGTATCATGATTTTCATATTTTAATTGTGTTTAATGTGCTTAATGGGATGGGATTTTTGTCCCTAAATGTTTTAGAAATCTCAAGGATCTTAGAAAATCAGAAAGGATGGGAAAAAGCCCCAGTGCATTTCTGCACTTCACAGCCGGCCAAAAATGGCTTGGGCGGATCTCCTTCAATTCATAGCTGGCACAAAAAGTTGCTCTATGGTAGATTGATGGCTGGTGGGCATTGTTTGAATGGCTGGTGGTGGATTTCTCATCGCCAGTGGGTTTGTTTGAGGCCCTTTTCATGCTTTATTGTGTGTACTTCGAACCCCAACTGCTTGTATCCCATTTGAGACCTTAGAGGCTCAATACGTGGGCCCCAAAGTGCAATAAATCATCACTTATAGCATGGTTTAGAACCAACACCCCCCCCCCCCCAAGTGTAGGATTTCCTTAGGATCACTTGATAGTTTTTGCATAACTTGTCCTAACCTTTGGGAATTCACTTCCAAAACATGAGGTGAACTTCCAGTAAACCCAATTGAGGGTCTTGAACATCTATAACACTCTTAGAACCCCTAAACATGGTTGCATGTCTTTTAAAGGGACCGAAACCTAGATTTTGTTGGAACCCCGCGCCAAAACCTTGCATGACACATGTTTTGGACTTGAGACCAATGGGGGTGGCACTGTAAGCCAATGATTACTCGTAGACCATTTAAATACATGTTGAACAATCCTAGGACATGGGTATGCAGACTTGTAATCCAGAATACAATCACCTTCAAAAGCACTAAGAAATGCATATTTTAAGGTATTTGGAATTCCAAGTGTGTGTAAAGTTGAATAATGTTGTTTATTACTTGCTTGGCTTTGTTTTGTATAATACGAATATAGAAGACTGTAACTTGATAGATGTTGACACCAAAAAAGTCACATTGCCTCCTCAACATCAAGAAGCCACATGAAACCGCATCCTACCACAAACAGACAATGCTACATCAAGCGTCAGATCTTGTCAGAATTAAACAAAAAACTACAAGATCCTTCAAAACAGCCAAAAGAGGGGTACACATGAAGTTTCGGGCCGTTCTAACATCATTTGGCCTAACTTCACTCCAACAGCTAAGCAGACGCTCCTGGCGGCGGTAAATCAAGAGACCCTGACAAACAAAACAGAGCACACAGTTGGTCTCAAAATGCCACTAGGAGGCTCTATGTTGACACCAAAATAGTCACTTTGCCTCTTCAACATCAAGAAAGCTGCATGAAGCCACATCCTACTACAAAAGGGCGTTACTGCTTCAAGCATCAGATCTTGTTAGAATCAAACAAAAACTCCAAGATCCGTCAAGACAGCCAAGAGAGGGGTTCACATGAAATTTCGGGCCATCTCGACATCATTTAGCCCAACTTCACTCCTCCGGCAGCCAAACATGCACTCCTGGCGGCGGCGGCGTCGAAGACATCAAAACTTCGATCAGAGCCTACGGATGGTCTCAAAATACCTCCAAAAGGCTCCACGTCAAATTTCAGGTCATTCCGACAATGTTTGACCCGACTTCGATGCTCCGAAAGAAAATCAAGCCTCTCGACGACGAAAACCACTGGGACCATTACTCATAAAAAATGGAGCACATGGGCGGCTTCATATATGCTTCAAAAGGGTTGCACGTCAAGTTTCAGGTCATTCTGACAATGTTTGACCCGACTTTGATGCCCCGAAAGAAAATTAAGGCTACCGGCGGTGGAGCACCCTGGGATCATAACATCCAAATTGGAGCTAATAGATCATCTCAAAATGACTCCAATAGGCTCCCTCTCAAATCTCAGGTCAATCGGACATCGGTTGACCCCACATCAAAGCGCGACATCTTCCTCGCGGCAAAATCAAGCCTAGCATCGACGGGACCCCAAACGGCTTCAAAAATCAAAACAAAGCCCATGGTTGGTCCCATCCACTGCTCAAGAAGCTTCACGTCAAATCTCAGGTCATTCCGACATCGTTTGACTTAGTTTCAACTCTTGACAAAAATTAGCAACTCTGCGCGGCAAAGTCTTCGGCTTTTCCAAAAAAATAGGAAACTTTGCGCTCTGATTTGCACAACTTCTCGTTGGGTTTTCTCCAGGAGAACCAAGCCAAAAAATGAGGAAAAGTGTCAAGAAAAATACAGGAGAAAAAAAGAAGCAAAAAAGCTCGAAAAACGGCCGACGAAATGACGACCATGGCCCACGGTCGCCGGTGACCATAGGTGCATGGTCACCGGCGACCCTGGAAATCCAGGTTGCCGGATTTCCGCCGCGGTGCCCTTTTCCCAGTTCTTTTCGCATTTCGGGAGTTCAATCCCCTGTGATTTCCTGAAAATCTGATTTTCGACGCTCAGAAACGACTGATCTTTGTCGACATCTCGGGTCCGCTGTCAAGAGCATGAAATCGTCATCGATCGCTCCAAGATCGCCAACCGGCCGACCAAGAAAGTGCACTTTCTGTCCGACCGATCGAGAAATCGACAAGACAGATGTCACCGGCCCATTGGTATCAACCAATGCCTGAAGTTGCGTGATCATCCGACATCGATCAAGATGAAGATCCATCGTTGATCATCGCAAGGAGAATTTCAAAAGACGCGGCATGGCCCGCGACTCTTCAAATCCCCAGCGACCACTTAATGTTGTTAATTGACCCAACTAAATGCGGTAACTCATTATTTTGGACGGCCCATTCAGAAGCAAGGAAATGGGAGTTACAAGTCCAAATCATCATGACATTAAAGTTATGAAACTCTTCTCATCATGGAGATTAAAGGCGATTAAATGCCCACTATCTCCATCGGCTAATCAGAAGCCAAGAAAAAGGAGTTACAAAACAAAGGGTTTAAAACTTGTAACTCCTCCCATTATGTGGTTTTAATGCATTAAAGCCCATAAAGTCACCTAAAGGCCACCAAATGCCTATAAAAGGAGGGGACTCCAAGAAGCCAACACACATGGAGAATCTCGGAATTCCGAACTCAAGATCCAGAAGTCCTGCTACTCTAAAAAAACTCTGCTGCAAGAAGAAACTCTGCTGCAACAAACACCTAAAAGGTGATCAAAGTCCCTTGAGGGGTGTGCCTCTAAGAAAAAGCCTCCTCTTCTCCTACTCAACATGGCCAAGATGTGGCTCTTTAGCCCGTCTTTTCGTTTTTCATTGGGTATAGGACCTTCCCTTGGTCCTTATCCTCTAAAAAAACTAAAGTTCAAGCCAAGCCAAAGAATCAAAGCATCAAGTTTTCTCTTCTGAAGGACGATGGCGAAGCCCATACATGACTTGCGACCGTCGATCTGAACTGGTCCCCACGATCTCTTGAGAAATCAGATTCTCTTTCTTACTTTTCTATTGTACTTTATTTTTTTAAGAGACGAAAAAATTGCAATTCTTGTCTTTCATTTTGATAAGATTTGTAAATCGCCTTTCACGGCACAAAATCGTCTCCTACGGCAAAAAATCGCCTTCCACGGCAAACAAAAATGAAATCGCCTCTAATAGCATTCAAAAACTCTATTTTCTTAAATATATGTGCAATTTGGAAAGTTAAAGAAAAGGATCGATTTCCTTTCTACTTGCGAAGGTGGATCTCCGGATCACCATTTCTAAATCCCAAGTAGAATAGAAAATCTGGTATACCCGTACAAAAAATATAAGATGCCCTTTTTTTTCTCCCTCTTTCCTCCCTCTTACCTCGATTTTTCCTCTCGGCGACCCTGGGGACGGATGGGAGAGGAGAGGAAAGAGAAAAGAAATCGGGTTCTTCAAGCTGGCATACCCGGTGGGACCAGTTCATTAGAGAACGCGATGCTTGAATTCTTAGGCTCCTTTATAATTGGTGGCCTGTGTTAGATCTTGCGTAAAAAAAAAACATGAGATGGGATTTTCGGAAAATTTCTACCTTTGAACTTATTTCCATTCTTTCTCATTTCAAAAAAAAAATTCAGAAAAAAAAAGAAATCTGATTTTTCTTTCTTAGATTCACTTTTGAGAAACTTTGACCCTCTCCTCTTTAAACTTGATAGTTCACAGAAATGTTTACAGCTATTGTTTTTATCGGGGAATGAGCCATCTTTTCTCTTTGATGAGTTCGATAGGAATTTCAAAAAAAAAAAAAAACTCCAAATTTTTTTTTTGGAATCAAATTCGAGAAAGTTTGGTCCCCTCCTTTTCGGATTTAGCACTCGTAGAAATGTTTGAGCCCTTATTCGGATTGGAACACCGTTCTTTCTCTTTGATGAATCCATAAAAAAAAATCAAAAATTTTCAAAACCTACTAAGATTGCATCAGTTGCGTTCTTTGACCAAAGTAGATCAAGAAAAGCCTTGTCCAGAGTGTGGAGGCAGCTAGACTGTTCGAGGCAAGGGTCCTCCAAACGGGTTCATTAATTAATCCTACCCCTACCTGGGGGCTGATCTGTCTACCAAGGTTTCATAAGGCCGAATTGAAAGCTTTGTGTTCCTTTCAAAAAAAAAAAAACAAAAGTTTTCAAAAAAAAAAAAAGCTTTCAAAAAAAACTTCTGTCATTTTTGGGTTTACACCTGAGAAATTTTGGTTCATTCCTTTTCGGATTTAGTGCTCGCAGAAATGTTTGAGCCCTTATTCGGATTGGAACACCGTTCTTTCTCTTTGATGAATCCATAAAAAAAAATCAAAAATTTTCAAAACCTACTAAGGTTGCATCAGTTGCGTTCTTTGACCAAAGTAGATCAAGAAAAGCCTTGTCCAGAGTGTGGAGGCAGCTAGACTGCTCGAGGCAAGGGTCCTCCAAACGGGTTCATTAAGTAATCCTACCCCTACCTGGGGGTTGATCTATCTACTAAGGTTTCATAAGGCCGAATTGAAAACCTTTGTGTTCCTTTCAAAAAAAAAAAAACAAAAGTTTTCAAAACAAAAAAAAGCTTTAAAAAAAAACTTACGTCATTTTTGGGTTTACACCTGAGAAATTTTGGTTCATTCCCTTTTGGATTTAGCTCTTGCAGAAATGTTTAAGCCCTTATTCGGATTGGAACACCATCTGCTCTCTTTTATGAACCCGATTTTGACCTTTCAAAAATCCCATCTCGTGTCTATTCCAAAGATGCGATTTGCAACATTTGTGCCTAGCGGTGCTAGTACGCCCTTCCGGGTCTACTGTATTCGCGACCGACACATCTGTATCTCCAACCTTATATCACCTTACCTCGAGTGAGCCTCGCTTCTCGGTAATATGAATTAAGGTCCACAATTGCTTCTAGCAGTCACTGGAATGCTCGCTTTGAGCCTCCTGTACTTGCATTTAGAACAATTGTATCCTCTATGGCTTTTTGCCTTCTTCACCTCGCTTGGATTGGGCCATGTTCCCCTGAGTGATTTGAAAAGACAAAACCGTAGTGCTTTCATATTTATGATCACTATATTCTTGTGATTACTAATGGACGTGGTCTTGTTTCAGAAGTTTTCCAAAAACTAACAATGGTAGCTTCATTAACCATCACGTTTGATGAGAACAAGTACCAGCTCATGCTCCAGGAGAAGCAGAACAAGCACACTCATAAGCGCCCTGCTAGCTGCCAAAGCGTCACCTCCCTCGGCAAATCTCAGAACACCGGGTCGACCTCTACTCCCCGGACTATCATCTTCGGGTCGCTGGGACCGTTCCCACTTCCCATAGAGGAAATCGCACATACTAAAAAGCAGAAGATCGCCCCACAACGTGTCACTGCCATGACACCAAGGGCGAACACGAAGAAACCTGAAGCCCGTGGCAACCCCACGAAGCCTCAACCTGCAGAGAACCAGGTCTACTCTAAGACTTGGTCCCCAAGACCTTCACCGAAACAAAAAGAGGTCTCGAACATCTGCAAGGCCAGCATACCTGGCCCCTCTGAAAGAAAACCAATTCTATCCTCTTGCATACATGAAGGAGGAGAAACCAGTCCCTTGCTTGACAAAGAAGGCAACCCATCATGAGTCGGCTTGCTCTTACAAGCCAAAAATGAAATCATACATCACCAGGCCTCTGCAAGAAACTGCCAAGGCCTGCACTCCTGCAGTTCGACCCTTTATCTCAACAAGGGCTGAACTTACAAAATTCAAAGCTTCGCTACGACAGTCGAAGGACCGAGTCCAAATCCTGTCTATGTCCAGCTTCAAAGAAGACAGGCTTGGCTACTGCGCTCGAGGGAGTATATCCTTTATCGCTAAAGCCCAGCAAGAGCTGACAGAAGCTCAAATTGCCAGTCGTATACGTCGCCGCATGTCGTATCGACAAAAGAGACTAGAGAAGCAAATGACCCGGCATCCTATCCTCCAAGTCTCCCAAAAATGGGTCGAAAAAGAAAGACCCAGTCAAGGTACTGCTGTCTATAAGGTTAGCAAAACCAGAAGACGCCAGAAGTCGGCAACCAAAATTCATGTCTGGCGACCGGTGACTCGCAGCGTCTCCCAGACACAAAGACGCCTGGAAGAATCTTCCGATCCTTCAAGCCAAGGACAACGGAGTAATCCTTCCTCAAGCTCTTCAAGAATGAGCCCCAGTTCAGTCACCAGGACAATCTCCTCATTCGAATCACGGGGGATGAACGTCTTGGCTACAAACTCTGAACAACCGCGCAATCCACCTACGGATGAAACGGTCGCACACATCCAGCAATTGGAGCAAGGTGAGCAAAGGATTGAGGCTCTCATGGAGAATCTTCTTCTCACTTTGTAGCGTCAAGAAAATAACCAATCTCCTCTAGATAACGAGGATAATGCAGAAAACAGTGAGTCACGCGCCCTTACCAAAAAGGACGTTGACGATATCCTCACAAAAGCAAAAGAAGAGGATACACTGAAAGAGCATGGGATCAAGCCACCATATCCCTTATGGATGGACTCGGTCCCGTTCCCTACAAAATTCAAGCAACCTACTCTCCAAACATATACGGGGAAAGATTAAGCCAAACAACATGTCATCCTTTTCAAAATATTGACCGGAGCTATTGCGAATCAAGATGCCCTCAAGATCCGTCTCTTTGCAAGTACCCTAAAAGGTACGGCCTTCATTGGTACTCCACTTTGCCGGAGGACTCCATCCAAAATTGGGTCATGCTAGAGACACACTTCCTGACCCACTTCAAAGGTGAAGTCCATCCTGTTACTATGGCACAGCTCTGCAGCCTAAAACAGGAAGAGAATGAGTCAACTTACGACTTCATTCACAAGTGGAAGGCAATGGCATACAAGTCCTCAGATGTGCTGCCACAAGTGTCGCTCGTCGACATCTGCCGTAATAACATGAGAGCGAGAATCCGCTCCATGATTATCGGCAACAAATCAAAGAACCTGGGAGAACTCCTAGAAGCTTCTATGGAGGCTAAAACGGTGATTAAAGACCTCAACAGTCAGCAGTCATCATCAAAGAAAGAGCCGGCTACCATTACGACCTAAAAACCAAAGAAAAAGGAGGTTCTTAATATGCAAACCAAGTCAGCTCCTCAGCAGCCAAAAAAAGCTGAAAGCAAAGTTGCAGGTAAGAAACCTGAACTTTCTAATGTCTTTAGAGAACGAGTAAAGAAAAATACCTGTTCGATGAAGATGTTGAAGAAATCTTCGAGGCTCCTGTAGCAAATTGTAAACTCACCATGCCTGAGCCTGAAAGACCTGGAGATGTTGGCAAAACCAATGATCCTCGGTATTGTCCATACCATCAAATGATCTCGCATCCTCTCAATCAATGCTTCGTTGTGAGAGAGAAGATCAACGAGATGTGGAAAATTGGAGTCATCATTGGAGTCATCACCTTTGACAAAAACTATGGGTATGCCTCCGTCAACATGGTGTCGTATGGACAAACTTCAAAATCACCAAAGGAGAAGACCACCACTTCCTTTAAGGTGATAAAAATTACCCAGATGTCCCAAGAGTTGGTTCCTTATCCAACATCAGACGGACAACCTATATGGGAACAAAGCCTACCGCTCGACAACGAAGGCAAGCTAAGAGACAACTCCGCAAGCTCAAGGAGCAGGAGAAAGCTCAACCAAAACAAGAAGTCTTGGAAAAGGCAGAGACCTCTTCCATTGCTTCGCTGGGGGCAACGGAAGATTCCAAGGCTTCAAAGGTGGGAAGGAAATTCACCCTTAGTGATTTCATGCCACCTCAATTCAGAAAAGAAACTGTGCAGGGGGCATCATACTCTTGCAATTCGGTGATTGGATTCTCCATGGAGGGATATGAGTCTAGTGACACCGCCAGTGACACCGATGAGTGGGAGGAATCCCTTGAACAGGAGCATATCTCTTCGATGAAGAATGGGTTCCCGAATCTCACCTCATGCCGGTAATCTGGTATAACCCATATGGGCAACAGGGATCCTGGTCCGATGATGAAGGAGACCAAGAGCCTGTTCAAGGAAATGTTGTTGACTCAGCACCTGTCAACGCTCCAGCGGAACTCAATCATGTTGAACTACAAGGAGTGGACGAAGAAGAAGATTTGGCTCCCATGCCTGATCCTGAAGAGTATGCGCGGATCTTGCAGTGCCTGGCCTTAGAACAAGAGCAAGATCTTATCGATCAAAATCCGGAACCGGAAGTCCCTGAAAATCAACAGGTGCCTCCTCCCTCAACTCCTAAAAATGGAGAAAGCTGCTGGATAGAAGACCCTCTCACATCCGTTGATGAGTCCGACTCCCAACAGTCCACTCTGGGGGGATCTCCTATTAGGGCAACTTGCAATGCGATAGCTCAGGATGATAGTGCCTCTGAAGCATCAACTACCGAAGACACATATTATCCAGCTACACCTGATAGTATATCTTCCGGAGCTACATTTTCTTGGGTGACTTCCACTAAGATAACATCTTTTCAGCCTTCGTCCCCTGCAACCATGATGTCGCAACTCACAGCTCTTCCGACCGATCATCCTAAAGAAACTTCAGCCGATGGAGATCTGGTCAGTTGGTCCCAGAAACCTAACCTCAGAGAAGATGTCTGGACCGACACATTACTCAATGAAGGAGAAAAGTTGCTGGATGC
Source organism: Cinnamomum chago (assembly GCA_038049695.1). Taxonomy (NCBI): domain Eukaryota; kingdom Viridiplantae; phylum Streptophyta; class Magnoliopsida; order Laurales; family Lauraceae; genus Cinnamomum; species Cinnamomum chago. The sequence continues at coordinate 32,767,428 of CP142452.1, forward strand.
TGTTCAGGACTTGTTCCTGGAAAATGCTCCATGTAACACAATCACTGAGGATGGTGACTCTGCTGCAGACACATCTTCAGTAAATGAGAAGGATCAACCCTTGGATCCCAAGGACGATCTTCGAAATGAAGACCTTTCTCAAGAAGCTCTTGAAGTTGGTAGAGGTACCCATTCTGGCCGAGATTATCACAAGAACTACAACCAACCTTCTTCTTTTTCTTATGTAATCCTTCGGGAACACAAGATGTAAACGCCCCAAGTGGCAACAATAATGAACATGCAGGCCCGAAGGAGGCTTTCAAATACGACTTGATTAAGCACTTCAAACACATACCTGCACGACTGCACATCCTGAACTTATTACGAATGTCTCCACAAACTCGTGATAGTCTCATTTCAGAACTACAAAGGCTGAATGCGGATGTTGACAAACATGCCCCACAAGTCCTACAAATTGAAATGGACTATAGGGTCAAAAAATCAAATACTTCCTCAAAGGGAGAAAAGAAGAAAACTGAGGGATCAGGCATTGAATGCCTCTCAGTTCAGAAAGCAACAAATGCAACTATCGCCTTCGGTAAGGATGACCTCCTGTTAGGCGAGACAAAGCACAACCGACCCTTGTACTTCACATGGTACATCAAAGAAATGCCGATACACAGAGTCCAGATCGATCCAGGTTCTGCACTCAACCTCATCTCTACTTCGGCACTTGAAGAGCTGGGTATCCCACCTAGAAAGCTGAGTCATACGTCTGTATCCATATTTGGGTACGATGGGAGCGCTCAAAGGCCTATCGGCAAAATCAGGTTCAAGTTGTAAATTGGTGACCTTATCTCTGAAGTCACTGTGTATGCAATAAGAACCCCTTCATGCTACAACATCCTTCTTGAACGCCCCTGGATACACGAGAATGGTGTCGTCCCTTCAACTCTACATCAATGCATCAAGTTCGTTGGCAACGACGGCTCGATACATCGAGTGTTTGCAGACAAAAAGCCTTTCAAATGCAAAGAAGTCCATTTTGCAGATGCTCAAATGTACAAGATGAAAAAGAAGAAAAGGAGGAAGAAACAACGCCTTTCGCCGAAAATCTCCAGAAAGATAAAGGCAATGCTCCTCAGCGATCACCGGAAGAAAACAAACCGTCCGGAAAATCTGAAGAGAGGGATCCATCTCCCTTCGTTGTCTCCCTAAGATCTTCAAAGCCCTTGGTTATAACAACCAAAGCAAAGAAGACAAAGTGAAAGTCTGGGGGCAAGTTTGTCGTCTCCTTTGTGTCTATCATGCAAGACACGGATTCAGAGTCAGAGCCAGAAGACAACACACCGTCAAGCCAAGCTGACATTCAACAAGTTCAGCCTGCTCTACCTCCAATAGAGATGCCTGCTGACGTAGAAGATCCTACGTCTGCTTCCTTCGTTGTTCCGGCAACTTCAGCAGAAGAGAAGCCAATCTTCTTCCACAAATCAGAAGCTTCCTCATCAAATTCCATGCTTGAACCTTTCCAAAACGAAGGTATGCCTCAACTATTTCTATATAATCCTATGGCACAAGCTATTATGGGTTATGATGTTCGAAACCCAGTCGATCTTGGGCAAGGTCGCGGTATCCTCACACCATTGCAGCCTGCATTGACCAAAAGTCAACTGGAAGATTGGAGACTCTACGGTCATGTAGAAAGATCTTCACATGGGTTGGGGTTTGATCCCGACGCTCCCATGAGACAGTTGACACAAAACTGAGGAGTCGATCTGCCGACCAAGCCTCAACATCTCATGTCCTTGAAGACATTGATCTCCCTAGATATCTCTTTGAATAGTCATCTGTCAAGGATCCAGGATGCTCTACCAATTCTCTGATGATGAAGAGGAATTGTCCGGTGATAAAGACATGTGGCATTCCAACCCAGAAAAGCCATCATCTCCAAAAGAAGTGCCCTACTTTGACCCAATTTCAACCGGCGGTTGGGATCACCTCATAGCAAGCCTTGAGAAGATCATCGATTCTGAAGACCCATGGCCAGAAACAAAGCCTTGGTCTGAAAATGCCCTTAAAACTCCAGAAGGTTTCTTTGAGTTGGAAACCTCCGAAAATATTGTGGAGGAACCACCTTCAAACCTTCCAACAGAAGATCCTGTTCAAAAGATAGACTTGGGAACACCAGATAACCCACGACCTGTATTCATAAGCAAGAATATAAAGGATGATGAGTTACCCGAGTATATCTCTTTCCTTCGTGAGTTCGTTGATTGTTTTGCATGGTCTTATGCTTAAATGCCTGGCTTAGACCCCAAAATAGCAGTCCACAAACTCAATCTGCAAAAAGATATCAAGCCTGTTAAACAAGGCCAAAGAAGATTCTGTCTGGATGTGATGGACAAAATTGAATAAGAAGTTCAAAAACTCAAAAGCGTCGGCTTCATACGTGAGGAACAACATCCTGAATAGTTGGCCAACATCGTCGCCGTAACAAAGAAAAATGGGTAGATTAGGGTCTGTATTGATTATAGAGACCTAAATGGTGCTTGCCCCAAAGATGAGTTCCCGCTCCCCATACCAGAGGTGATGATTGACAACACCTGTGGGTTTGAGCGAATGACATTCATGGATGGATTCTCTTGCTACAATCAGATAAAGATGCATCCTGAAGATGAAAAACACATCATTTCGGACCCCATTTGGCATATATTGCTACATTGTCATGCCATTTGGTCTGAAAAATGCTGGTGCCACATATCAGAGGGCTATGATGAAGCTATTCCAAGATATACAGCACAAGATGGTAGAATGTTATGTTGATGACCTCGCCGTCAAAAGCAAAAGAAAAGAAGACATCTCAAAGATCTTCGAGAAGTTTTCCTCCGACTTCACAGAAACAAACTGTAGATGAATCCACTAAAATGCTTCTTCAGTGTCTCATTGGGTAAGTTTCTCGGATTTATAGTTCGGAAAGGCGGGATAGAACTTGACCCCATCAAAGTCAAGGCTATCCTAGAAATGCCATCTCCAAGAACCCTAAGACAACTAAAAGGGCTTTAAGGAAGGTTGGCATACATCCAACGGTTCATCTCCAATATGTCAGGGAAGTGCCGTCCCTTTTCCCTCCTAATGAAGAAAGGTGTGAACTTTGTTTGGGATGCTGAATGTGAAGCGGCATTTCAAGATATCAAGTCATACCTAACTAAACCTCCAGTGCTGGCTGCCCCTACCACGGGAAAACCATTCATCTTGTACACAAGAGCTCTTGACCATTCCTTGGGCGCCCTGCTCGCACAAAAGAATGACGAAGGAAAAGAAGCTGCTCTATACTACCTCAGCCAGTCGAGATAGAATGCCTTGCAGTGATGTTCGCCGTACAAAAGCTACGTCATTACCTTATTTCGAACACAGTCTACCTAATTTCGAGGATCAACCTCTTAAAGGTCCTTGTGACAAAAGCAGGTTCTCTCAATGCCCGACTGACAAAATGGTCAATCCTCCTATCACAATTTGATATCAGGTATGTACCACAAAAAGCAATCAAAGGGCAAGCTCTAATAGACTTTCTTGCAGAGCATCCGTTGCCAAAAGATTCCCAACTCAGAGATGATCTCCATGACGAACCTGTCTACAACGTGGAGACCTTCTCACCAAATGCCTCTTGGGACATGTACATTGATAGTGCAACCACGACAAATGAAAAAAGAAAGTTGATCTCGGGAGTTGGCATCCTCTTTGTTAGCCCCAAAAGCACGTGATTCCACATGCTTTCTCGCTACTAGAACCATGCACAAACAATGCGGCTGAGTACCAAGCCCTGATTGTAGGATTGGAACTAGCCCTCGAATCCAGCATCACCATAATGGAAGTCTTTGGGGACTCTCAACTGATCGTCAACCAGATGAATCAGAAATTGGAAGCCAGGAAGCCTGATATGTTGCCTTACTACAACAAGGCACGATCACTTTGCCAAAGGTTTGACATTTGTCATATCACCCATATCCTCAGAGGTGAGAACATCCGTGCAGATGCCCTAGCCGGACTTGCCGCATCCATGGCGATCCAGGAAGGGGAAAACAAGCAAATTACAGTGTGTCAAAGAAGGATTCTCCCTCCTCTCAACACACACCAAGCAGTTGTTGAATGCCACCAATTGGCCGAAAGTCAAATCTCTATCCTCAAACCTCCAATCGGCAACTGGAGAGATCCGTTCATTGATTACACCATGTTCAGAATCCTCCCTGAAGATCCAAAAGAACGGGTAAGCGTTCAAAGACGAGCCTTAAACTTTCATTTGGATATACCTTCAAAAATGCTTTACAGAAAATCCTTCGACGGAGTACTTCTGCGCTGCTTGTCACAACAAGAGGCTGAGGAAACCCTCAAAGAAGTTCATGCTGGTCTTTGTGGAGCTCATCAGGTTGGGCCCAAGCTCTACGATCGGATAAAAAGGTTAGGATATTATTGGCCTACCATGGTAGCTGACGCCATGCAATTTGCTAAACGCTGCCGCCAATGCCAAGTTCATGGAGACTATGTCCATATGCCTCCCGAATGGCTACATCCTACAGCAATCTCATGGCCTTTCGAAGCCTGGGGTATGGACATCATAGGTCCTATCTCTCCACCGTCAAGCAAAGGCTATCGCTTCATCTTCGCCGCTACGGATTATTTCTCCAAGTGGTCAGAAGCATTTGCGCTCAGTGAAATGAAGACCTCATCAGTTCTTCAATTCTTACGCATCAACATTGTTTGTCGCTTCGGCATACCTAAAAGATTCGTTCATGATAACGGACCACAATTTCGGGATCACTGATTCTACAGGTTTTGTGACAAATACAAAATCTAGAGTTGTCCTTCGACTCCGTACAATCCGGCAGCAAATGGACTAGCAGTAGCCTTCAACAAGACGCTCTGCAAAATCCTCAAGAAAATGGTCTCTAGTCACAAAAAAGACTGGAGCGACAAATTGCCTGAAGCTTTGTGGGCTTATCGAACCACCGTTCGAGGGCCAACCCATAGCACACCATTCTCTCTGGTCTATGGATGCGAAGCTGTTGTCTATTTGGAAATACAAATTCCTTCATTAAGGGTATCTTTGCAAAATGACAAGACGCAAGAAAGCAATGTCAAATTGAGACTCTAGGAACTGGACAATCTCGACGAAAGACAACTCGAAGCCTTACAAAGCATCGAGCTGTATCAAGCACACACGACAGGATCTTTCGACAAGAAGGTCAGGCAACGCACCTATAAGAAGGGTGATTTGGTTCTTGCAGTAAAAAGGCCAATGGTTTTTGCTCACAAATCCAAAGGCAAACTTGAGCCAAAATAGGAGGGGCCCTTCGTCATCGATAAAGTCTTCTCCAAAGGCGCATACACACTTCTAAACATGGAAGGCGACAGATGTATGCTGCCCATCAACGACAAGTTCTTGAAGCAGTACAACCCTTGAAGACTTACGCCATTGGGTCAGAGCAGTGCTTGTAGGGCCAAAGCCTATCCTCAGGTACTTGCTCGTCAAACCCACCTCTTTTAGATTTTTCATCCTTATGTTGAGATTCTAAAATTTCAAAACAATGCTTACTTTCATAGTTTCATTGTTCAAAAACAAAATCCAAAACTCCAAGTTTAGGAGCCTTTTCCCAGACTTGACCAAAATTTCAATCCTTGAACCCAAAATTCATGGTTTGAGACAAAATCAGGACTCGGGGATTTCCACCCTAGTCCACCCTAACTTTTACAACCAAAAAGGGTTTTAAGTCAAAATTCATGACCCTCGTGTCTTTAAACAGAAATGGTTTTTCAAAAAAAAAAAAAAAAAAAAAAACCAGCGGGGAAGCGACTTTTAGTCGATACTTGCAAAACCCAAAAATCGGAAGGATACGATCCCCATTTGATACTTCCAAAATTTTAAAATCGCAAGGAAACGACACTTTGTCGATACTTGCAAAATTTCAAAAATCGTGGAGACATAACGTTCCAGTTGATATCCAAAAACCCAAAATTCAAACAAAAACCAAGGTCCAAAAAAAAAAGACCTCAAATTTAAAAAATCGTGGGGAGGCGACATTCCATCGATACCCACAAAACCAAAATTTTTGTAAAAGGAAAAAAAAGAGGCAAGGAAACGACGCTTAGTCGATACTTACGCCCAAATTTGCGAGGAGGCGACATTCCATCGATACTTACAAGACCATTCAGCAGGGAGGCGACTTTTAGTCGATACTTGCATTTTTTAATACCAAAAATCGGCTATAAATGCCAAAAACTCGGCTCTCACGTAAAAGATCAGCTATAAATGCCAAAAACCCGGCTCTCATGCCAAAAATCGGCTATAAACGCCACAAAATCGGCTATAAATGCCCAAAACCTTGCTTTCACGCCAACAAAACAAAACTTGATTTAAAAAAAAAATCGACTATAAATGCCACAAAATCGGCTATAAATGCCACAAAAAATCGGCTCTCATGCCACAAACTCGGCTATAAATGCCACAAACTCGGCTATGAACGCCACAAAATCGACTATAAACGCCACAAAATTCCGGCTATAAATGCCAAAAACAAATTTCGGCTTCCATGCAAAAAAAAGCAAACCGGCTTCCATGCCAAAAACAAACTTCGGCTTCTATGCCAACAAAAAACAAATCCCGGCTATCAATGCCACAAACAAAACCGGCTTCCATGCCGACCCAAATTTTGGCTTTCATGCCACTTCAAAAAAAACTTCGGCTCCTACGCCACAAAATTCGGCTCTCATGCCATTTCAAATTCGGCTTCCATGCCATCCCAAATTTTGGATTTTACGCCTCAAAACTCCGGCTCCCATGCCGACCCAAATTTTGACTTCCATGCCATCTCAAAATTCGGCTTTCATGCCAAAACAACCATTTGATAAAAGGTTTTTCACAAAATGACAAACTTTTGATCAAATTTCCAAACAAATCTTCCCATTTAACTTTTGTTTGAATTTATCACAAAAGAATTTGAGTGAAAGGAGGGAATACATAAAAAAGAAGTGCTAAATTTTTTTTTCCACAAGTACTACAAAAGAAAGAGTACAAAAAAAACTATGTGTATACATGGGTACCTAAAAAAGGGTTTGTTACAAGAATCAGGAGCTCACATGGTCTTCAACCAAAGGCTCAACTCCTCAAGCAGACTCTCGGCCTTAGCCTCTAAAGCTTCTAGGCCACGCTTCCTCAAGATCTTCCCGTAGAATGCGCAAGAACGCCGCGACCCGTCTGCAGCACGGGGAAGCTCCTCCCAAAGAATCTGCCATTACTCGTACTCTTGAGTCTTCCTTCGAAGATTGCTCTCAGCTTCCTCGACTTGGGGTATCAAAGACCCTTCTCTGGCACGAGCTTTCACAATGGCATCCCATTTCACAGCAGATTGTTCCTCTAATAGCTCAAAATGCTGCCTGGTCTCAACGACCTCCCCATCAATACGGCGCAAGTCCTTTGTCAGCCCGATGATAGCCAACGACCTCTCCCGAACGAATTGCTTTCGAGTCCGCGAGATCTCGTCCAGCTCAGACTTGACCTCGCCAAAAGGCTTCAAAAACATCTCATTGAAGAAGTCACCACTTGGGAAGCTCTTGGTTTCATTCCACTTACTCCTGAAAGCTATGACTTCATCAATGAAAGCCTTCGCATCTGCAATGTCCAGGCCGACCTCTTCACTATCAGCAAGGATGTCCTGTACATGCTTAACCATGCCAAAGCCGGCTTCCAAATGGCCAGAAGAAAGAGTTTCGATCCATGAGCTCAAAACGCTCTTCAGCACTTTCTTCGCATACTCAAAAGGTGGCCCGGACGAAGGCTCGCCCCTCTCCATTGGTTGACTGCCCGTGTCATGCCCTGCTGGAGGAGTGATCATTAAGCTCTTTCTAACTAGAGACACTGGCGACGGAGTTTGCTTAGACGATTTCATTTCTGCTGCATTAAAACTGAAAGAAGAAGTCCTTACTTCTGGATAAACTGCAGGCATCCCCTGCTCTGGCATCGAGAAAGATGGAGGAACTTCTTCTGCTACCTTATAATCTGCCAGCAAAACAAAAAAAGAGGTATGAATATGATCCCGTTAAAGATTTTTATCATCATCAGGATTATTACTACAAGTACCTTTTTCGACGATTGGCGGAATACTTTCTGCCTCCATGAGCTCATCCGAAGCGTCGTCAAAGGACGCGTCCATGGATGGCTCGAAATCGTCAGAATCCTGTGGTAAGTCAGCTGACAAGAAAACAAGCAACATGTTAACATATGACAGCACAGACAAAAGAAAGAAAATACAAAACAAACAAAAGAAAGAAAATACAAAGAAGTCATACCAGGTGAAGAATCTGGAATCACTCCAGGATCCCTCGAATCTTCTTCGGATGCTGCAACCGGATCCGTCACTGCCTCATCGGCTGGAACCTCAGGCATCATCAAGTCCTCATCTTCCACTGAAAAAGGGAGAGAAGGCAAATCAAAACAAGAAAATCTCAAAGAAAAGAAACGACGGAAGGAGAAAAAAGAGGAATCATACCTTCATCAACGGTTTTTTCCTCTCGGCTCCTCTTTTTCGGAGGCTCATCAGCATCCCTTGAAATCTTTCAGCAGCGGTGAAAGTGACTTCTGGATCAGGAGAGTCATCATGTCGTCTCTTATTACGACGCTGTCCTCTCTTCCTCTTGCTTCTATGGGATGGTTTACTTGAAGTACCCGCCCCATTGTCAAAGTCAGGAGCTTCGCTTGACTCCTCACCGGGTTGTCTACTCTTCCCAGTGGACTCCATGGAAGTCTTCTTCAATTTTACTTGCATCCAAGCGTCAATCTCGGCTTCCTCCTTTTCAAGCTGATCCAAGACCTCACTAGGTATCTCTTGTACAACTCCTGGTTTGATGATGTCTTGCTAATTAAGGAAGCTGATCTTGTGCTTCTCTCCAGAAAGGAAAGCCAAGACTTCCTCCCGACGGACTCCATCCGATCTGCCAAGACCCTTCCCAGGAGATTGCTTGACATCAAGCTCCTTCTTGGAAAGCCCCCGGTATACTGAAAAGCTTTTCGCGAACCATTTCGTGAAGCCAGCAGTCCGGAAGGTGGGCAACTCAGGATAGGAAATCATGGCGGTAGTGTCCTCCGCACTATAAAAGGCCCATGCATTCCTTCCATCCTGTAAACCTTCAAAACGCTTCACCATGCTCGAAGGCGCTCCAACAGCGCCTTGAGAGAAGCCCAACTGCAGCGCGAAACGCGAGGGAACATACGGCTGGATATCAACAAAAAGATGTCTTCGGTACACCATCATACCAACACGTATGTTAAAAAGCCATCCCTTTTCTGAATTGGTCAAGGAGAAGTGTCTTCCCGACCCTGCCCTGGTGGAATCACGGGAGGCTCCAAAATCAAAAGCCTTGTTCCATAAACCTGGAGAAAGCTTCACTGAAGATTGCCTGATCTCGACGTCCCTGAACCGTCAGATCCTCAAACGGGTAGACAAAAGAGATTCGGAAACGGCTGCCCCTCTAGCCAACCGAATCATGAAAGGGTCATCATCCTGCGCAACTCCTAATCGGTGGAAGCCGGGACAGTGGTGCACATACCATGAATAGAAAATATGGGCTGAAAATACCCTGTTCATAGGGAGCCCAAGCTGAACCAAGAAAGCAATATCCTGCAGTTCGGTACACAAGTAGGAGTAGAGAGCTGGCACCAAAGCCAACTGCTCACCGAACGCCATCTGACAAGCTAGAAAAATACATTGTTGCCTGATGTATGTTTCATCTCCTCCAACAAAAACAACCTCACCCAACCAGTAAGTGAGGTAAACAGCGAGATTGAAAGTCCAAGATCGAATCCTAGAGGGGGGAGGGTGAATAGGGTGAGCTTAAATAAATAGACCAATTTTAATTTTCTTTGCTTTTAAGTCTCTTATGCTTTGAGTAAGAATAGTAGAATCAAACAAGAGAGCAACATCCATGAAAAGTAAGTAAAAAGATAATTATCATAACACAAGCATTTATAGTGGTTCGGCCAACATGCCTACATCCACTCCCGGTGTCCCTACCGGATTTTCACTAACTCAAAATAAGGTTTAGGTTCACTTTCAACCTTACAAATACATCACTATGCTTTTCAAAGGCTAAGCATAAACCTTTACAACACTATTCATGCTTTTCAAGGCTAAGCACCAACCTTTACAACAAGAAGATTTTCTCTTAGTAAAAATGCCTTTTGTTCTAAAGCAAGGCGCTGCAAGATCCTCTCATACTCTTCAAGATCAGGCATGGGAGCCAAATCTTCTTCTTCGTCTGCCCCTTGTGGTTCAACACGATTGGGTTCCACTGGAGCGTTGAAGGGTGCTGAGTCAACAATATTTTCTTGAACAACCTCTTGGTCTTCATCATCATCAGACCAGGATCCTTGTTGCTGATATGGGTTATACCAGATTACCGGCATAAGATGAGATTTGGGAATCCATTCTTCGTCGGAGATGTATTCTCCTGTTTCAAGGGATTCCTCCCACTCGTCGGTGCCACTAGCGGTGTCACTGGACTCGTATCCATCCATGGAGAATCCAATTACCGAATTGCAAGAGTATGATGCCCCTTGCGTAGTTTCATTTCTATAATGAGGTGGCATGAAATCACCAAGGGTGAATTTTCTTATTACCTTTGAAGTTTTGAGAATGGATTCTTCTGTTGCCCCTAGTGAAGCAGTAGAAGAGGTCTCTGCCTTTTCAAGGACTTCTTGTTTTGATTGAGCTGTCTCCTGCTGCTTGAGCTTGCGGAGTTGTTTCTTGGCTTGCCTTCGCTGTTGAGCAGTCGGCTTGGTTTTGACGATCTCCCAATTTTCATCTTCTAGGAGATCGGGATGTACGGGTTGTCTATCTGATGTTGGATAAGGAACCAACTCTTGGGACATCTGGGTCATTTTTATCACCTTGAAGGAAGTAGTGATCTTCTCCTTTGGTGACTTGGAAGTTTGTCCATATAACAACATATTGACGGAGGCAGACCCATAGTTTTTGTCGAAGGTGATGACTCCGTTTTTCCACATCTCGTTGATCTTCTCATCCACAACGAAGCATTGATTAAGAGGTGTGAGATCATCTGATGGTATGGACAATACCAGGGATCATTGGTTTTGCCAACATCTCCTGGTCTTTTAGGCTCAGGTAAGGTGAGTTTACCATTTTCTACGAGAGCCTCGAAGATTTCTTTAACATCTTCGTCGAACGGGTATTTTTTCTCTACTCGTTCTCTGAAGGCATCAGAGAGTTCAGGTTTCTTACTTGCTGCTTTATTTTCAGCTTTCTTTTACACATTAAGAACCTCCTTTTTCTTTGGCTTTGAGGTCGTAATGGTAGTCGACTCTTTCTTTGGTGACTGCTAACTGTTGAGGTCTTTGATCACCGTTTCAGCTTCCATAGATGCTTCTAGGAGTTCTCCCAGATTCTTTGATTTGTTGCCGATAATCATGGAGCGGATCTTTGCTCTCATGTTGTTACGGCAAATGTCGACCAGCAACGCTTGTGGCAGCACATCTGAACATTTTTATGCCATCGTCTTCCACTTGTGAATGAAGTCGTACGTTGACTCATTCTCTCCCTATTTTAGGCTGCAGAGCTGTACCATAGTGACAGGGTAATCCTCACCTTTGAAGTGGGTCAGGAAGCGCGTCTCTAGCATGGCCCAATTTTGGATGGAGTCCTCTGGTAGTGGAGTACCAATCGAAGGCCGTACCTTTTATGTTGTAAATAGACGAATTTTGAGGGCATCTTGATCCGAGATAGCTCACGTCAAGATCTTGAAGTGGATGACGCGTTGTCTGGCTAAACCTTTCCACGTATATGTTTGGAGAGTAGGATGCTTGAATTTTGAAAGAAACGGGACTGAGTCCATCCATAAGGGATATGGTGGTTTATCCCATGCTCCTTCAGTGTATCCTCTTCTCTTGCTTTGGCGAGGATATCATCAACGTCCTTTTCGGTAAGGGCGCGTGACTCATTGTTTTCTGCATTTTCCTCGTTATTTGGAGGAGGTTGGTTGTTTTCTTGACGCTGAAAAGCGAGAAGATCTTCCATCAGGGCCTCAATCCTCTGCTGACCTTGCTCCAATTGTTGGATGCGTGCGGTCATTTCATCAGGAGGTGGATTGCGAGGTGGCTCAGAATTTGTAGCCAAGACATCATCCCACGTGATTCGAACGAAGAGATCGTTCTGGTGACTGAGCCGGGACTCATTCTTGAAGAGCTTAAGGAAGGATTACTCCGTTGTCCTTGGCTTGAAGGAGTAGAAGATTGATGTCTTCGTGTCCAAAAGACGTTGCGAGTCACCGGTCGTCGAACATGAAGTTTAGTTGTTGATTTCTGACGTCTTCTTGTTTTGACTACCATATAGATAGCAGTAACTTGATCGGGTCTTTCTTTTTCAACCCATTTTTGGGAGACTTGGAGGATAGGATGCTGGGTCCTTTGCTTCTCTAGTCTCTTTTGTCGATACGACATGTGGCGACCTATGCGACGGGCAATTTGAGCTTCTGTCAGCTCTGGCTGGGCTTTAGCAATGAAGGATGTACTCCCTCGAGCGCAGCAGCCGAGCCTGTCTTATTTGAAGCTAGGCGTGGATAGGATTTGGACGCGGTCCTTTGCTTGTTGTAGTGAGGCTTTGAATTTTGTGAGTTCGGCCCCCGTTGAGATGAAGGGTCGACTTGCAGGAGTGCAGGCCTTGGCAGGTTCTTGCGGAGGCTTGTGATGTATGATTTGATTTTTGGTTTGTAGGAACAAGCTGACTCATGATAGGTTGACTTCTTTGTCAGGCAAGAGGCTGGTTTCTCCTCCTTCATGTATGTAAGAGGATAGAACCGGTTTTCTTTGAGAGGGGCCAGGTATGCTGGCTTTGCAGATGTTCGGGACCTCCTTTGTTTTGGTGAAAGTCTTGGGGACCAAGTTCTAGGGTAGACCTGGTTCTCTGCAGGTTAAGGCTTCGTGGGGTTGCCACGGGCTTCTCTTGTTCGCCCTTGGTGTCATGGCAGTGACACATTGCGGGGCGATCTTTTGCTCCTTAGCAGATGTGGTTTCCTCTATGGGAAGTGGGAACTGTCCCAGCGACCCGAAGATGATAGTCCGGGGAGTAGAGATCGACCCGATGTTTTGAGATTTGTCGAGGGAGGTGACCCTTCGGCAGCTAGCAGGGCGCTTATGAGTGCGCTTGTTCTACTTCTCTTGAGCATGAGCTGGTACTTGTTCTCATCGAAAGTGATGGTTAATGAAGTTGCCATTGTTAGTTTTGGAAAACTTCTTAAACAAGACCACGTCCATTAGTAATCACAAGGATACAGTGATCATAAATGGGAAAGAACTATGATTTTGTCTTTTCAAATCGCTCAAGGGAACATGGCCCAGTCCAAGCGAGTTAAAGAAGGCAAAAAGCCATAGAGGATACAATTGTTCTGAACGCAAGTACATGAGGCTCAGAGCGAGCATTCCAGTGATTGCTAGAAGCAATTGTAGACCTTAATTCAAATTACCAAGAAGCGAGGCTCACTCGAGGTAAGATGATATAAGGCTGGAGATACAAATGTGTCGGTCGCGAATACAGTAGACCCAGAAGGGCGTATTAGCTCCACTACGCATAAATGTTGCAAATCGCATCCTTGGAATAGACACGAGATGAGAGTTTTTTTGAAAGGTCAAAATCGGATTTAAAAAAGATAGTAAATGGTGTTCCAATCCGAACGTAAGCTACAAGTGATTTCCGCGAGCTTTTATTTGAAAGGGAACGAACCAAGATTTCTCAGATGCAAACCCAAAAATGACGATTTTTTTGAATTTTTTTTTTAAAGGAACACATAGGTTTCCATTTCGGTCTTATGAAACCTTAGTAGATAGATCATCCCTCAGGTAAGGGTAGGATTACTTAATGAACCTGTTTGGAGGACCCTTGCTTCGAACAGTCTAGCTGTCTCCACACTCTGGATAAGGCTTTTCTTAGATCCACTTTGGTCAAAGAATGCAACTGGTGTAACCTTACTGTTGTTGTTTCTGGTTTTTTTTTTTTTTTTTTGTTTTTGAAAACTTTTCTTGAAAGATCTCTAATGGACCTATCAAAGAGAGCGAATAGCTTCTCCCAATCCAAACGTTGGCTACAAACGATTTCCGCGAGCCATTATCCGAAAAGGAAGAAACTAAAGTTTTCCTAATTTGAATCCGAAAGAGAGAAAACTGATTTTTCTTGAAGAGTTTGAGATTAGACTCTTTTTTTTTTAAAGTTTTTCTTGAAAGATCTCTAATGGACCCATCAAAGAGAGCGAATGGCCTGTCCCAATCCAAACGTTGGCTACAAACGATTTCCGTGAGCCATTGTCTGAAAAGGAAGAAACCAAAGTTTCCCTAATTCGAATCCAAAAGAGGGAAAAACTGATTTTTTTTAAATCCCTATGGGACTCATGAAAGAAAAAGGGTGACCCATTCCTCTTTATGAACAATAGCTACAAACATTTCTGCGAGCTATCAAGTTCGGAGGGGAAAGGATCAAAGTTTTTCAAAGACGAATCGAGGAAAAAAGAAATTAGATTTTTCTTTGAAATGAGAAAGAGTGGAAATAGATTCAAGAAAGAAATTTCCAAAAAATCACATCACATGTTTTTTTTTAGATGTAAGATTCAACATAGGAGACCAACTAAAGAGGGGCCAAAGAATCCAAGCATGAAGTTCTCAAATGAACGTGAACCACTGGGTATGCCAACTTGATGGACCCGATTCTTCCATTCCTCCCCCATCCGTCCCCGGGGTCATCGAAAAGGCCGAATGGAGGGAAGGAGGGGAGAAAGGCGGGTATCAGCATTTTTGTACGGGTATGCCAGATTTTCTATTCTACTTGGAATTTAGAAATGGTGATCTGGAGATCCACCTTCGCAAGTAGAAAGGAAATCAATTTTTTTTTCTAACTTTCCATTGCACATATATTTAAGAAAAGAGACAAGGTTTTTTTGAATGCCGTGAGAGGCTGTTTTGCCGTAAAAGGTAATTTACAAATCTCATCAAAATGAAAGACAAGAATTGTGATTTTTTGTCTATTAAAGAAAATACAAAATACAACAGAAAAGTAAGAAAAGGGATTTGACTTCTCAGGAGATTGCGAGGACTCGTTTAGATCGACGGTCGCAAGTCATGTATGGACTTCGCCATCGTCCTTCAAATGAGAACATGCAATGCTTTGATTCTTTTGGCTTGGCTTGGACTTCAGTTTTTTTAGAAGATAAAGACCAAAGGAAGGTCCTATATCTAATAAAAAAATGAAGAGACGAGCTGAAAAGCCACGTCTCGACCATGTTGAATAGGAGAATAGAGAGCTTTGCCTTAGGGGTGTTAGGAATTTTGTAGATTGCAATTTGATGGTTGCATTATCATTCTAGCATCATTTGATTTACACACTTGCATTGGTTTTAAAGTAAACTTGAAATCTTGATTTATTCATGCATTGTTTTTAAGATCTTGTTTTATGCATGATTTGTTTTTAAATCTTGGATGCATTTGATTTAGAAAAGAGTTTTCAAGAAATCAAGCAAGCCTTTGTTTTAAAAGTTTTGAATCTTTTTAGGCTTTTTATGGCATGTTTTAAAAACCTTTAGAATCCTTAAAACATGTTTTCCAAGCTTGATTTAGTGGCCAAAAGGTCCCCCAAAGAATAACTTTGAAATTGCAAAAGTTGCATTTTTTGCAAAAAGAGGGGGAGTCCCGGCAGTGTCGCCGGTCGACCGAGAGGCAGGTCTCGGTCGACCGAGACAACTGCAGGCAAAATTGCCTGGGAGCTCCAACGGTCAGAAATATGACCGTTGTGTGTTCTCGGTCGACCGAGGCCTGTTTGCCGGTCGACCGAGAACTAGCCGTTGGCCACTTTTCCCTATAAAATGAGTTCTTTCCCTTACCAAAAGTTGGGAATTTTTTAACCCCTCCTTGAGAGGATTTGAGGCATTTCAAAAGGGAAAAGAACCAAGGGATGAAGGGGATGATTAGGAAAGCTAAAGCTTGGATTAATGAAGTTAAACTACCAAGTAGGCTCTTCCTTTCTTAATCATATGTTTGCATGCTCTTGTTTTATTTTTGGTAAATCATTTCTAGCATGTTAAACTATGTTTGTGTTGTGTCCTTAACATATTTTATGTTTTGAGTTGATTTATTGTTTTGGATATAACATCACATGATTCAATCCAAGTAGTACTTGAATTGGTAAATCAAAGTAGATCATGTTAATGAAAGAACTTTGGTAAATCATATGTAACATGATCCATATACTTGGTTGAATCTTTGGTTGTTGTTTTCCATCATAAGAACATCTCTCTCAAAACTAACTTATGTTTTGGATTCAACTTCTTTACAAATCATATGTTTTCATGTTTTGTTTTATCATTGGTAAATCTTTGTAACATGTTAATCTATGATTTGTTGTATCCTTAGCATATTCTATATTTTGAATAGATCTATTGTTTTGGATACATCACCATTGATTCATCAAAGTAGTACTTAACTTTGGAAAATCTAAGTAGATCATGTTAATGAAATATGTAACATGATTCATATACTTTGTTGAATCTTTGGATGTTGTTTTTCCATCATAAGAAAATCTCTTTCAAATGTATCTTATGTTTTGGATTCAACATCATTACAAATCATATGTGTATTATTGTTTTAAAGTTTCACAACTTGCATCACTTTGATAGGTAAATCATTTTCAAGTTGTCCTTATAATTACATATGATTTGTCCCCTCTTTTCAATCAAATCTATTTTTATGTTTTGAGCTTCATTGGTGATTTGATTGACATCCCTATGCATCACATGTTTAGAGCTAATCCATTTCATACAACTTGTGTAACTTTGATATCATTAACAAGTTGTTACTTTTAACATGTGATTGCATCATATCCTCAATCATAAATGTGTTATGAGCTAAAACTTTCAAAAGCCTTAGGCTTACATTTATGAGCTTTCATTTTCAAAATGATTGAGGACCACACACACACACTTCATTTGTTTTCATCTTTGCATTCATAGTGTGAGTGTGTATTAGTATTTCACTTCCATATCCGCCTATTTAAGAGGCATTGTAATGAGCTAAATAGAATCTCCATCAAGTGTATTAAAGACACTAAATTAGAGAGATAACCAACCATGTGGTTGAAGAGGTTATTGCTTAGCCTATAAAAGCATAATGGATAGGTTGATGTTAAGCCTTGAAAAACATCATTGTAAGGTTATTGCTTAGCCTATAAAAGCATAATGTATAGGTTGATGTTAAGCCTTGAAAAACATCAATGAAAGGTTATTGCTTAGCCTTGGAAAGCATATTGTAAAGGTTATTGCTTAGCCTATTGAAAAGCATAAATAGTGGAAATCCGGTGGGGTGTTGGATCACAAGCCGGTAGTGGATGTAGGCATTGAGGCCGAACCACTATAAATACTTGTGTGATGGTGCTTGCTTTGTGGTGATTGTTTTTATTAGCTTCCGCATATTGTTTGATAATCATCACTTATGACTAGTTTGTTTTAAAGAAGTTAAAATTGTTAAAATTGGTCATAAAAGAAGCTCACCCTATTCACCCCCCCTCTAGGGTTCGGATCCCCATGGACTTACAAGTGGTATCAGAGCGGGTTACTCCATTTTAGGGCTTAACAACCCGGAGTTGATCCTTGCTAGATTTGAACCCTAGTGTTGTCTTTTATTGCATATCTTTTTGTTGATTTCCACTATGTTTGAAAATGTTTTTCCCTAGCCTCTTTGCACCACTCTAAGACTTTTCTAAGTTATATCTTCTAGAGTTGGTGAGTCCTCAAAATTATCTCTCTTGGACAACCTTTTCAAGACCTTAGGTGAATTTTCAAAGGTAGACTATTTGAGTAACCTTAAGGCCTTGATACCCCTAGACCAACCTATGCTTTTTAGTTATATCTATTTGTTGGTCATAGTACATTTGCATTTTGTTTCTTTATAGTCACATCTTTTAAAATGCAATGTTTCTTTGTGATCATTTGATTTTGTCTTCATGATCTTTTAAGTTATATCTCTTGGTTTTCAAAATCCTTTGATTGCAATTCTTTCATGATGGATTTGCATGTTGTTCATTTAGTAATATCTCTTGTTGTGCATATCTATTCATGATCAATTGATTGTGATTACAAATGCTTTCATAGCTAGTTTTTCATGATCAATTGATGTTGGAAAATCATTTGATGATTGTCATAGTTATATCCTTTTTGGAAATCAAATGATTTGAAGCAACTTTAGTTTTCCATTGATTTATAAGTTATATCTTTTGATATGGAAAATTTGTGAGTGACTATTGTTTCAAAAATTGAAAATTTTATAATAGTACACTTCTTGTTTTTCAAATTCACTTGCTCTTAATTCTATAATTGATTCCTTGTTGGAATTTCAAATGTTGAAGTGATTTGAGAAACTTTGGAAAATGTTCTAAGCTTTATTAGTTATATTTATAGAAACATTTTCCTTGAATCTATTTCCTTGTGCCTAATTATGATTATATCTTTTGGAAGGAAATAGTTGTTACAAACAATTTGCATCTTTGCTCATTAAGTTACATTCTTTATGCAAATTGATTTTGTTGTCTTACATTGCATGGTTGGATATGTTTCATTGATTTGCATGTTTGTGCCTAACTTGGTATATTCTCATTAATGCATTTTGATGATTGTTTATGTGCTTTATAGTAAAATCTTGTATTTGAGCTTTTTAAGTACATATGTGATTTTATGTGCTAAGTTCATTTGGTTTAAACCACATATCATTTTCCATTGCATTGTAAGCATAGTACATTTGCTAAGAGTGGAGATGTTACATGATAGCTTAATGGATCATTTTAGATGAATTGGAATTAAACCATTATTCTTAATAGGTATATCCATTTATGTGGTCCATCTTCATCTTTATGTGATCCATGATGTCTCTCTCACTTCATACCTTCTTGTGCTTTCAAAAGTTATATTCTTTATTGATGATTGGTATGAGTTAGATCTTGAGTGTTGATAGATCCTCTCTATGCAAATGTCAAAGTGTTCTATGTATGGTTGTGTTATTTATTACATTTGTAGAAACCATACTAGAACTAAAATCCATCCTCTATGCTTTTATAGTCATTTCTATTTGGATGGTTATGATGTTGATTCATGTGTATTCTCTAAGTGATTTCATTCTTATACATGTTTCAACTTCATAAGTAGTGTTCTTAATCATATGAAACTCTTTGAAACCCATTTCTCATATTTCTATATGTTTGATGGATATCTTAGATGTTGAATTCATATGATTTAGACACTTTGGAAATTGCATGCTTTACCAAGTCATATCTTTTTGCATTGCAATTTCTCTTGTTCATCACTATGCTCTTTAGTTATATCTTTAAAAGTGATGAATATGCATTTATGATGCTTGATGGATTTTTGTCACATTCTTGCTCTTTATCATGTTATCAAATTCAATTAGTTTCAATTGGTATAATGTTTGATTGATTTGATTTCTTGTGAATGTGATAAATCTTGTGTGCATTGGATTGAACTTGATAAGTAATATGGTTGTTCCATGTCACACACCATTAGCATCATTATGCTCTTGTTGCCACCTCTCTTTGCTCATATAGGTATATCTCATGACCACCATGTTTATGTGTTCATAATATTGGTTGGTTATTAGTTGAGGTTGGCTTCATGTTTGAATTTCATTTCACTCTTTCATGCACTTTACTAAGTCATATTTATTGATTGAATGAAATGATTTTCAAAATCTTACATAGCATATGATTTTCATAAGTAATATTGATTGATGCTATGTTTGAGTAAACCCCATATCATGGATAGCTCTAATTTGAATTTCTCATAATAGTTATACTTTTAAATCCATTTTAGAGTGATTGATTTTATAGTCACATCCTTTAATCTCAATTGATATGTTTGTTTCAATTGATATCCATGATTGCTTCTCCCATTAGACCTAGCTCTCTTTTGGTAATTTGATCATATTGTGCTTAATAGTTAAATGAATCTAATCCTTTCCTTGAAGTTAACCCTCACTTGGTTAAACCATCTTCTTCTTGCACCTAATAGTTAAATCTTTGTCAAAAGTTTGACAAAAGGAGAGAATGGATTGAGGGGGAGTGTAAACCTTCATAGGAAGTATTAGTTTTGATCAAATTGACCCTAGGATTGCCTTTGAGCCCTTAGAGACTACTACCTCACTTGATAGCCTGTTATGTACTTCTTTTTCGATTTCATTTGTTAACAGGTGCTACTAATGGTATTTTTCTTCTTTCATGTGTGTAGGTACCTTTGCAATTTAATGGCAAAGGGGGAGAAAATATTCAAGTTCTCAAAAGGGTGAAGAGAATTTCCAAGCTTCCTAAGGGGAGGTTTTGTATGATCTTCTACAAGGGGAGAGAATACATACCTTGCCAAAGGGAGAAAGAGGCATGGTCAAAGGGGGAGAGCAAATAGAAGAAAGAAAGCTTGGAAGCTAAAGAAGATGCTTGGATAAAGAAAGAAAGAAGAAAGAAAGCTTGAAGGTTGATCAAGCTCCAAGCATCATGAAGATTGAAGCCCAAGAGCCCAAGCTATGAGAAGAAGCATCCAAGAAGATTTCAAGCCTTGTCCAGCTGAGGGGGAGCTGAAGACTAAGTGTGTTTA
The DNA here is from genome assembly GCA_038049695.1 of Cinnamomum chago. Classification (NCBI taxonomy): domain Eukaryota; kingdom Viridiplantae; phylum Streptophyta; class Magnoliopsida; order Laurales; family Lauraceae; genus Cinnamomum; species Cinnamomum chago. Next base: position 32,788,095 of record CP142452.1, read on the forward strand.
TTCAGTGGTGAGTGTGTTTGCCATCAAATTGCAAAGGGGGAGATTGTTAGGAATTTTGTAGATTGCAATTTGATGGTTGCATTATCATTCTAGCATCATTTGATTTACACACTTGCATTGGTTTTAAAGTAAACTTGAAATCTTGATTTATTCATGCATTGTTTTTAAGATCTTGTTTTATGCATGATTTGTTTTTAAATCTTGGATGCATTTGATTTAGAAAAGAGTTTTCAAGAAATCAAGCAAGCCTTTGTTTTAAAAGTTTTGAATCTTTTTAGGCTTTTTATGGCATGTTTTAAAAACCTTTAGAATCCTTAAAACATGTTTTCCAAGCTTGATTTAGTGGCCAAAAGGTCCCCCAAAGAATAACTTTGAAATTGCAAAAGTTGCATTTTTTGCAAAAAGAGGGGGAGTCCCGGCAGTGTCGCCGGTCGACCGAGAGGCAGGTCTCGGTCGACCGAGACAACTGCAGGCAAAATTGCCTGGGAGCTCCAACGGTCAGAAATATGACCGTTGTGTGTTCTCGGTCGACCGAGGCCTGTTTGCCGGTCGACCGAGAACTAGCCGTTGGCCACTTTTCCCTATAAAATGAGTTCTTTCCCTTACCAAAAGTTGGGAATTTTTTAACCCCTCCTTGAGAGGATTTGAGGCATTTCAAAAGGGAAAAGAACCAAGGGATGAAGGGGATGATTAGGAAAGCTAAAGCTTGGATTAATGAAGTTAAACTACCAAGTAGGCTCTTCCTTTCTTAATCATATGTTTGCATGCTCTTGTTTTATTTTTGGTAAATCATTTCTAGCATGTTAAACTATGTTTGTGTTGTGTCCTTAACATATTTTATGTTTTGAGTTGATTTATTGTTTTGGATATAACATCACATGATTCAATCCAAGTAGTACTTGAATTGGTAAATCAAAGTAGATCATGTTAATGAAAGAACTTTGGTAAATCATATGTAACATGATCCATATACTTGGTTGAATCTTTGGTTGTTGTTTTCCATCATAAGAACATCTCTCTCAAAACTAACTTATGTTTTGGATTCAACTTCTTTACAAATCATATGTTTTCATGTTTTGTTTTATCATTGGTAAATCTTTGTAACATGTTAATCTATGATTTGTTGTATCCTTAGCATATTCTATATTTTGAATAGATCTATTGTTTTGGATACATCACCATTGATTCATCAAAGTAGTACTTAACTTTGGAAAATCTAAGTAGATCATGTTAATGAAATATGTAACATGATTCATATACTTTGTTGAATCTTTGGATGTTGTTTTTCCATCATAAGAAAATCTCTTTCAAATGTATCTTATGTTTTGGATTCAACATCATTACAAATCATATGTGTATTATTGTTTTAAAGTTTCACAACTTGCATCACTTTGATAGGTAAATCATTTTCAAGTTGTCCTTATAATTACATATGATTTGTCCCCTCTTTTCAATCAAATCTATTTTTATGTTTTGAGCTTCATTGGTGATTTGATTGACATCCCTATGCATCACATGTTTAGAGCTAATCCATTTCATACAACTTGTGTAACTTTGATATCATTAACAAGTTGTTACTTTTAACATGTGATTGCATCATATCCTCAATCATAAATGTGTTATGAGCTAAAACTTTCAAAAGCCTTAGGCTTACATTTATGAGCTTTCATTTTCAAAATGATTGAGGACCACACACACACACTTCATTTGTTTTCATCTTTGCATTCATAGTGTGAGTGTGTATTAGTATTTCACTTCCATATCCGCCTATTTAAGAGGCATTGTAATGAGCTAAATAGAATCTCCATCAAGTGTATTAAAGACACTAAATTAGAGAGATAACCAACCATGTGGTTGAAGAGGTTATTGCTTAGCCTATAAAAGCATAATGGATAGGTTGATGTTAAGCCTTGAAAAACATCATTGTAAGGTTATTGCTTAGCCTATAAAAGCATAATGTATAGGTTGATGTTAAGCCTTGAAAAACATCAATGAAAGGTTATTGCTTAGCCTTGGAAAGCATATTGTAAAGGTTATTGCTTAGCCTATTGAAAAGCATAAATAGTGGAAATCCGGTGGGGTGTTGGATCACAAGCCGGTAGTGGATGTAGGCATTGAGGCCGAACCACTATAAATACTTGTGTGATGGTGCTTGCTTTGTGGTGATTGTTTTTATTAGCTTCCGCATATTGTTTGATAATCATCACTTATGACTAGTTTGTTTTAAAGAAGTTAAAATTGTTAAAATTGGTCATAAAAGAAGCTCACCCTATTCACCCCCCCTCTAGGGTTCGGATCCCCATGGACTTACAAGGGGGAGTGCCCCCCCCCCCAAGGAGCTTTAATCACCTTGTGGTATTTGTTGCAGTAGAATTTCTTCAAAATAGCAGAGCTTCTAGGAATTCTGGACGATTTTTCTTGATTTTCGGGGCTTGGGTTCGGGATCTTTCTGGCTTATTTTTCTCTGATCCATTCTTCTTGGAATGCTCTCCTATTTTTAGGCCTTTGGTAGCCATTTAGGAGGGTTTATGAGCATTGACGGCATTAAAGCTTCATGATGGGAGGAGTTACAAGTTTTTATTTCTTGATTTTGTAACTCTTTTTTCCTTGAATCTGATTGGCCGATGGAGAATGATGGGCATTTAATCACCATTAATCTCCATGATGAGAGGAGTTTCATGGCTTTAATGCCATAATGGCTTTGGCTTGTAACTCCCATTCTCTTGAATCTGATTGGGTCGTCCAAGAAAATGAGTTAATGACCGCATTTAGTTGGGTCAATTAACAACATTAAGTGGTCGCCGGGGATTTTAAGAGTTGTGGGCTGTGCCGCATCTTTTGGAATTCTTCTTACGATGATCGACGATGGATATTCATGTTGATCGATGTCGGATGATCATGCAACTTCAGACATAGATTGCTAACAGCGGGCCGGTACCATTTGTTTTGTTGATTTCTCGATCGGTCGGACAGAAAGTGTACTTTCTTGGTCAGTGGGTTGGTGATCTTAGAGAGATCAATGACGATTGCATGCTCTTGACAGCGGATCCAAGATGTAGACGGAGATCGGTTGATTTCGAGCATCAAAAATTAGATTTTTGGAAAACTACAGGGACTGGAATTCTCGAAACGCAAAAAGGATCTGAAAACGGGCCTTCCGGTGGAAATCCGGTGACCCGGACTTCCAGGGTGCATGGTCGCCGGAGACCATGGGGTTTGGTCCCCTTTGGTCGCCTTTTCTTCGACCGTTTTTCTAGCTTTTTCAGACCTTTTTTCTCCTGTATTTTTCTTGACAATTTTCCTTATTTTTTGGGTTGATTCTCCTGAAGTAAACCCGACGAGAAGTAGTGCAAAACCAGAGCACAAAGTTTCCTATGTTTTGGAAAAGCCGAAGACCTTACTGCGCAGAGTTGCCGATTTGGGTTTTGAACCCGTTTGAGGTCCCGTCGCTACTAGGCTTGGTTTCGCCGCGAGGAAGATGTCGCACTTTGATGTGCTGTCAACCGATGTCCGATTGACCTGAAATTTGACAGGGAGCCTATTAGAGCCATTTTGAAATGATCCATTGGCTCCGATTTGGGTGTTGTGGTCCCGAGGTGCTCCGCCACCGGTAACCTTGATTTCGTTTCGGAGTGTCAAAGTCGGGTCAAATGTTGTCGGAATGACCTGAAATTTGACGTGCAACCCTTTTGAACCATGTTGAAGCCGCCCATGTACTTCGTTTGATGAGTGATGGCATCGGTGGTTCTCGCCGCCGAGAGGATTGATTTTACTGTTCAAGGGTTGGAGGGTCAAACGTTGTCGGTTTGACTTAAAATTTGGCACGAAGCCTTTTGGAGTTATTTTGAGACCATTCGTAGGCTCTGGTCGAGGTTTTGATGTCTTCTACGCCGTCGCCGCCAGGAACGCCTATTCAGCTGCCGAAGGAGTGAAGTTAGGCCAAATGATGTTGGAATAGCCCGAAACTTCATGTGAACCTCTCTTTTGGCTGTCTTGGAGGATCTTGCAGTTTTGTTTGATTCTGACAAGATCTGATGCTTGAAGTAGCATTGCCCGTTTGTAGTAGGATGCGGCTTCATGTGGCTTCTTGATGTTGAAGAGGCAAAGTGACATTTTTGGTGTCAACAAATGCCCCCCGAGGTACAGCGACTGATGGACCGTGCCCCTCCGTTCCTCCTCCGCTGCCATCCGCCCCGGGTCTGTCGGGGTCCGGAAGGAGGGTGGAGGAAATGGGAGAAACGGGTATCAACATTTTTTTTGGGTATGCCAGATTTTCTATTCTACTTGGAATTTAGAATTGTGATCCGGAGATTCACCTTCACAAGTAGAAAAGGAAATCAACTTTTTTCCATCTTTCCATTGCACACATATTTTTAAAGAAAAGAGACAAGGTTTGTTTTTTTTGAATGCCGTGAGAGGCGGTTTTCTTTGTTTGCCGTGAAAGGCGATTTTGGTGCCGTAAAAGGCGATTTTGCCGTGAAAGGCGATTTACAAATCTTATCAATAATGAAAGACAAGAGATGTGATTTTTTTCGTCTTTTTATAAAAAAATACAATGCAACAGAAAAGAAAGAAAAGGAATCTAACTTTTCATGCGATTGTGGGGGACCTGTTCAGATCGACGGTCGCGAGTCATGTATGGACTCCGCCATCGTCCTTCAGATGAGAACTTTGATGCTTGATTTCTTGGCTTGGCTCCAACCTTAGATTTTTAGAGGATAAGGACCAAGGTAAGGTCCTATATCCGGTAAAAAGCCGAGTAGATGGGCTGAAAAGCCGCATCTAGCCATGTTGGATAGAAGGAGAGGTGGCCTTGGGGGGGGGGGGGGTGGCCCCCCCAAGGGGCTTTGATCACCTTGTAGTGCTTGTTGCAGTAGAGTTTTCTTGAAGGAGCAGGGTTGTAGAGATTTCTCTGAGGATTTTTGAATGATTTTCTGGCGATTTTTCTGGATCTGTTTCCCTTGGAATGGCCTCCTATTTATAGGCATTTGGTAATCGTTTAGGAGAGTTTATGAGCATTTATTTGTATTAATGCTCATAATGGAAGGAGTTACAAGTTTTAATTTACTTGTTTTGTAACTCATTTTCCTTGGCTTCCGATTGGCCGGTGGAGGATAATGGGCATTTAGTTGCCTTTAATCTCCATAATGAGGGGAGTTTCATGGTTTTAATGCCATGAATACTTGGATTTGTAACTCCCATTTGCTTGCTTTTGATTGGGCCGTCCAAGATAATGAGTTAATGACTGTAATAAGTTGCCATAAACAAGTCAATTAACAGCATTAAATGGTCTCCCGGTCGCTTGAAGAGTCACGGGCCGCGCCGCGTCCTTTGGAATTCTTTTGGCGATGATCATCGATGGATCTTCATGTTGATCGACATCGGATGATCATGCAATTTCAGACTTTGATTAATATCAACAAGCCGGCGACATCTGTCCAGTCGATTTCTCGATCGGTCGGGCAGAAAGTGCATTTTCTTGATCGGTCGGTTGACAATTTTGAGGTGTCGGATGATGATTCCATGATTCCGGCGGTGGATCCACGATGTCGACGAAGATCGACGGATTTCATGCTCAAAAAATCAGAATTTGGAAAAATCACAGGGGCCAATCAACTCGGAATGCGAAAGATACCTGAAAAATGGGGTTTTTGGGCGAGGTCCGGCGGCCGGCGACCATGGGGTTTGTGCCCCATGGTCGGCCGTCTTCCGGTCGCCTTTTCTTCGCCGTTTTTCGTCGTTTTTCGCTTCTATTTTCTCCTGCATTTTTCTTGGAATTTCCTCTCATTTATTGGATGGATTTCCCTCAAGAAAACCTGATGAGAAGCTGTGCAAATCGGATCGTAAAGTTTCTCATTTTCTGAAAAGCCGAAGACTTTGCTGTGGAGAACTGCCGATTTTTTGTCGAGCGTCGAAACTAGGTCAAACGATGTCGGAATGACCTGAAATTTGACGTGTAGCTTCTTGAGCAGTAGACAAGACCAACCATAGGATTTTGTTCAGGTTTTGAAGCCGCTTGTGGTCCCGCAAACGCTTGACTTGATTTCACCGCGAGGGAAATGCCGAGCTTTGACTTTTGGTCAAACGATGTCTGATTGACCTGAAATTCGACGTGTGACTCCCTCATCAGTAGATAAGACCAACCATAGGCTTTCGTTTGAGTTTTGAAGCTGTTTGGGGTCATGCAAACGCTTGCCTTTATTTCACCGTGAAGGAAATGCCGAGCTTTGATTTCTGGTCAAACGATGTCCGATTGACCTGAAATTCGATGGGGAGCCTACTGGAGTCATTTTGAGATGATCTACAAGCTCCAAATTGGGTGCCATAGTCCCGGGGTGCTCTGCTGCCGGTAGGCTTGATTTTGTTTCCGAGCATCGAAACTGGGTCAAACGTCATCGGAATGACCTGAAATCTGACGTGTGGCCCTTTGAGAGTATGTAGAAGCCGCCCATGTGCTCTGTTTGATGAGTGACGACCTCGGTAGTTCTCGCTACCTAAGGGCTTGATTTTGCTGCTCGAGAGTTGATGGAGGGTCAAACGGTGTCGGTTTGACTTGAAACTTGACATGTAGCCTTTCAGAGGTATTTTGAGACCATCCGTAGGCTCTGATCGAAGATTTGGGGTCTTCGACACTGTCGCCGCCGAGAGCTGCTGCTTAGCTGTTGGAGAAGTGACGCTAGGCCAAATGATGTCGGAATGGCCCGAAACTTCATGTGTACCTCTCTTTTGGTTGTTTTGAATGACCTTGCAGTTTTTGTTTGATTCTGACAAGATCTGATGCTTGAAGTGGCGCCTGCCTATTTTTGGTAGGATGCGGCTCTATGTAGCTTTTGGTGTGAAGAGGCAAAGTGACATTTTTGGTGTCAACAAATGCCCCCTCGAGGTACAGCGACGATATAGCTTTTGTAGTCGATGTGCGTCGAAGAGAATCTTGAAGAAGAGTTTCTGACTTGACCAAGAGTCTTTGAGCATTTTTTTTTATGGAGTAGCCTTTTGAGCTTCCAAGGGATTTCATGATAGTGAGAGGAGTCATGTACCGTCTCAAGGCAAGATTTTGAGAATGACACTTGGATTTGGATTTGGTTTTGGTTTTTTGGTTTTTTGGTTTTGATTTTGACCTTGTGACCTAACAGGCTGTATGTGGCAAGTTAGGGGGTCGGGTTTTGATTTTTGGTTTTGGTCTTGTGACCTAACAAGCTGTATGTGGCGAGTTAGGGGACCATGGTTTGGTTTTTTGGTTCACTCTTTGGGATAATTTTGGGTCCATTGGAGTGGTTTGGGCTTTTGTGGAATGTCAATTTCAAGATTTTGGCTTAATTTGGTTCATGAGGTGGGATGGTTTGGATTTTTGGAAACTCATGAAGCTTGGATTTTTGTATGGTATGGTCCAATCAACTCAAAGGACCATACCTTTTTTGTATGCTCTTGGTAAGAGAAATTTTGACTAAAAGCCACTTTTAGTGCCTAGGTGGTCAAACCTGGCTCATATGGGCTAACCCATGGGACCTTAAGCTTTGATGGATGGCTTAGATCTCAATTGGTGTCATTTTCGTAAAGAATATCTAAAGATATCTCCTTTGGGTGGAGAATATCTAAAAATATCTTTACTTTGAGAGATTTTCTCAAGTTTTCTTGATTTTGGGAGAGATTCTCTCAAAATATCTTTCTTTGGGAGAGAATTTCTCAAAGAATCTTTGTTTTGGGAGAGAATATCCCAAGTTTCCTTTTCTTTTGGGAAGGTTGCTAATTTTTAGCACTTACCTCCTTACTTTTCTCCTCTTTCCTCTTTTGGTTTGCTTTCTTCTATAAAAGCAAAGGGGTGGGATCTCTTGCTCCTATTGCTTTTCTTTTTGCAAAAATCTTCAAGAGTGCTCCAAGATCTTCTCTTCTTCAAAGACCTTCAAGTTATTCTTCTTCTTCTCCATGGCTTCAAGTGAGTTTTTTTTTCTCAACAAGAAATTGCATGTAAAAGTAGAAAAAAGTTTCTTTTCTCCTTTTTTTTCACGTGTTTTCCTTTTTTTTCACACGTTTTTTTTTATTTTTTTTTTTCTCTTTTTTTTTTCTTTCCTTTTTTTTTTTTTTTTGCTGCTGTACGGCCTGGACCGTACAACCACGTGGCTTGTGGGCCAGCTCAAAATTTTTTTTCTTTTGAATGAGGTTTTCTCTCTCTCTACTTTTTTTTTTTTGCTCACCATGATAATGAGGTTTATGCAATCCAAGATGTTCATGTACATACTTTTTTTTATGCATCAAGATAAAAAGTTAGAGTCTCTAGGTTAAGCCAACATGAATTTTGACTTAGACAAAGTTTGATTGGTTTTGACCAAGTTGGGTTGGAATTGGTCAAACTTTTTGTCAAAGTTTTCCTAGCGTCTAATGCATGATGATTTTTTTTATGCATGAGATTTGGTAAATTGATTGGGAACATGATGATGCACACCTGAAAATCTTTTGCAAGTCTTGGGATTTGAAGCTCGCAGCAATGTTGAGCTCTTTCCTAGTCTTGCGGGATTTTGAGGAGCTTTGCAAGTTCTGGAATTTGAAGCTCGCAGCAATGTTGAGCTCTTTTCCGATCTTGCGGAGATTTGAGAAGACTAACTTGATCTCGCAACAATGTTTGAGTTCAAGCTTTCTTTGAGGATCCTTCGTTGATTATGAGCTCGTGGTGATGTTGAGCTCATCTTCAGGCTTCCAATCTTTTTTTCGGTGTGTTTCCCCTTTCTTCGGAATTGCCCCGGAGCCTTGTCAAAATTTCGCTAGGATTTTTTTTTTTAGCAAAATTCTGTCATTTTGGTGATTGATTTTCTTTCTTTTTCTTCCATTGCAGGTAGTTCCTCCAGAACGAACAAGGGTAAGGAGCCCGTTACGGATGCACCTCGTCGATCTGCCAGATCTTTCAATGCGGCCGTACAGCAGGCCTGGGAGAAGGTCCAGTATGTGGAGAGAAATTTGGAAGAGTGTGACTCGCTCAACCGAGATGAGATGAGACAGCGACTGATCGCTCTCAAGGATGAGGAGTTCTACAAGGTTATGGCAAGCAATCGTCCTTGGGTCATGGACGATCAGAGCGTTGTGCCCAAGCCTACCTTTTTCTTTGGTGATGCAGCCCCTGATGACTCGTCATACCAAAGGAGATGCTTTCAATTCTCTTACACAGCTGATGGTGAGGAGAGAACCATTTCTACCCGATCGACTTTTGATCGTACTATTTCGATCATGAGTCTTTCTCCCACATGCTCTAAGAGAGAAGATCCTCCAAGCTGGGTGAAGAGGACCAATGTGGTCAAGACCGGGGTTTTTGTTGGCGGTCCTTCTGGTTATGCAGAGAAGTCGCCTGTCCGTCTGGACATGTTGATGCCGGCCAGCGGCTACCAAGGATCTGATCATCCATCGGTCGATTTGAGACCGGTGGGCCTTGGCATTTTCAGGGGCGATGGCAGCAATTGGGTAAAGCCATTTCGGCTTCATGGCCGCTTCAGTGCAGACTCAGGCTGGGAGTCGTGGACTGATCATATCCTGCAGATCGGCGGTGCCATTCTGAAGGAGGCCGAGATTTTCGATGCGGTTCGTGCTTTTCGTCGAACCGTAGTTTTCTCCGATGAGGCTTGTATGGCCATGCTGGAGTCTTTCCTTCCACAAACCAACACTTTCGTTGTCACGAATGGTGAGATTGGTTTTACTTTGAAGGAGTTGAGTGCCATTACCGGGTTGCCCATCCTTGGCAATCTCTATGAGGAGTTTATGCCAATCGACAACGTCCTTGAGGAGCGGTCTGAGGAGTTTAGGCTCTTGTACTTTCAGCTCGTCGCCTTCTATGATTTTTTTGAAGGAGAAGGAGGGCTCGAAAGTCCGGTGTAGCAGTTGGAGGAGTTTCAGCTCTTTGTCTCCAAACTTTTTTGGCGACGAAGAATCTTCTGAGAGTATGACCCAGGAAGCCAAGGCTAAGAATCCGGGGAAGAAGATTTCCGCCATGAGAGAGAATTTGAAGAACTTTCTCACAAGTACAGACGCCGTTTGCTCCGACATTGCGCTGCGGAGAGACGTTGCTACGTACCTCACTTATTGGCTGGGTGAGGCTATTTTTGCTGGAGGAGACGGAACACACATCAGGCCGCACTGTATATTTCCGGCTTGTCAGATGGCGTTCGGAGAGCAGTTGGCTTTGGTGCCTGCTCTTTACTCCTATTTGTGCACCGAACTGCAGGCTGCTGCTTTTCTGGTTCGGCTTGGGCTTCCTATGAATAGGGTATTTTCAGCCCATATTTTTTATTCGTGGTATGTGTACCACTGTCCTGGCTTCCACCGTTTGGGCGCTGCTCAGGATGATGACCCTTTTATGATTCGGTTGGCTAGAGGAAAAGCCGTCTCCGAATCTCTTTTGTCTGCCCGTTTGAGAATCCGATGGTTTAGGGACGTCGAGATGGGGCAGTCTTCAGTAAAGCTTTCTCCAGATTTGCGGAAGAAGGCTTTTGATTTTGGTGTCTCCCGTGATTCCACCAGGGCAGGATCGGGAAGACACTATTCTTTGACCAACGTAGAGAAGAGGTGGCTTTTAAACATACGTGTTGGCACGATGGTGTACCGCAGACATCTTTTTGTTGACATCCAGCCGTATGTCCCTTCGCGTTTTGCGTTGCAGTTAGTCTTCTCTCAAGGCGTTGTTGGAGCGCCTTCGAGCATGGTGAAGCGCTTTGGAGGTTTGCAGGACGGAAGAAATGCATGGGCCTTCTATAGTGCAGAAAACACCACTGCTATGATTTCCTATCTTGAGTTGCCCACTTTCCGGACTGCTGGCTTCACGAAGTGGTTCGTGGAGAGCTTTGCTGTGTACCGAGGGCTTTCCAAGAAGGAGTTGAATGTCAAGCAATCTCCTGGGAGGGGTCTTGGTAGATCAGATGGCGTCCGTCGAGGGGAAGTTTTGTTCTTCCTTTCTGGAGAGAAGCATAGGATAGGCTTTCTTGAGGAACAGGATGTCATCAGATCCGGAGCCGCACAAGAGATACTTGCTGAGGTCTTGAGACAACTCGAGGAGGAGGATGCCGAGATCAACACCTGGATGCAAGCAGAGCGAATGAAGGTTCCATGGGGTCCACTGGTAGGAGCGGGCCGTCCAGTGAGGAGACAAGTGGAAGTCCTGACTTTGACAGTGAGGCAGGTACTTTAAGTAGACCGGCTTGTAGAAAAAAGAGGAGGAGAGGACAGCGTCGCACTGAGAGACGCCACGAAGACTCTCCTGATCTGGAAGTCCCTCCTACCATTGCTGAGGAGGTATCAGGAGATGCTGATGAGCCTCCAGAGAAGAGGAGTCGTGAAGAAGAGACCGCCGATGTTGGTATGATTCTCCTTCTTTTCTATTTCCGCTTCTTTCCTTTTATGAGGGATTTTTTTTTGATCTGCTGTTTTCTTTCTTTTGCAGAAGATGGAAACTTGGTGATGTTGGGATTGGTGTATGCCCTAAAGCCCACTGACTGCACTCACATCTCTGTTACTGGATATTTATTGGTTATTTAATGGAATGACATCTTTCTCTTTATACTTGTGTATATGTATGGTTGTGTAAGGCCCATTGTTCACTAGTAAATGACTCAGGTGTGTAGTGGCTACGCACAGTAAGGTCTAAGTCATGGACACTTGAAACAATAAAATTGTTCATAACTGAGAGATGGAGTTGGGCACTTTATCTTGGTATAAGTTATAATGAGATACTCTCCTGTATTCAGGGTGACTTACCTTAGTTACGGAGGTCTTTCCGGATTTATCTCATTAGTGCATGTGTCATGCATTGAACAGGACCACTTGTAGGTGTGATCTCTAAAATAGTACTATCACAGAGAGAGATCAACTCACCTCTTGCTACTGAGTGACCAGTGCTCTTAATCTTGAGCATTTGTGGATGAACTGATGAAGTCAAGTTCTTGTGCTTTAATTCACTATGGGTGAGATCCTGTTCATGGGTCAACAGCTCTGTGTTTTGGGTGCTTGGGCTTGATTAGTTGGGACGTGCAAATGCAATATGGAATCTATGCCATCACATGATGGAATGATCGTCCCCTTAGAATTATCTGATTAATCATCAGAATCTAAGATCTTAGTATATGGATGTTCCATATGGATATTGAACTTGTGGGTCGCTCCCTGGATCAAGAGAATGATATCCGGATGATGATTTAGTCAAGGGTATGAAGTTCTAAGGATAAGATATAATCAAGAAGGTAGATAGTACATCGGTTAACCTACTTGATTATGGATGTTACATAGAGGGGCATTGTGGTCATTGTACTTGGTAGGTCAAAGACAATCGTCTATTTATGATGAGCTTTATTTGCAATTTAATATTTGTCCCTGGAGTGCAACCATAACTCTCTAGTGGAATGAGTTAGGGTTAAAATGATCTTAATGTTGCTATGGGGTTAGCATGGACATTTTGGTCATTTTGGGAGCCAAGGGCAAATATGTCTTTTGGTCCCTCTTCTAGCCACTTTCCTATATTGGCATGGTTTCCTAATTTAATTAAATGATATGTGGTTGAATTAATTATGTGGAAGAATAATTTTGAGTTTAAATTCAAATAGGCTTTTTATGGCATACATGAATTTAACTCTAGCAAAATTATTAACTAGTGGGCCATGGTGTGTTTATCAATCTTGTGGGCCAGCCATAAGGGGAGCCACTTGTGTGAGGTGTCCAAGTATGACCAGGTATCTTTACTTGGAAGGAACAACTCCTTTTTGGGTAAGGATTCCTATAATTAAAGTTACTAAATTTTAGTGTCTTTAATTAGAAAGGGTTGCACAACTAAAGGTGGTTGGTTGCTATTTTTAAGGGATTGTCATTCCTATTAGAAAGAGGATTCCTTAAAGGAATCTAATCTTTATAAATATTAGGGAGACTCCTTTGGGCGTGCAACACGTAAGAAGAAACCAAGTGGCTGGAATTCTACCCTAGGCTTGCAACTATTAAGAAACCCCATTGGCCGCCCAAGACAAGTGAGAGGCATTCACGCCCAGCCCATTGCATCTTCTTCTTCATAGATTGAAGAGTGGAGATCAGGTTCAGGTCTTGTTCCACAAAGAGTAATTCTGAAAACCCTTCTTCGGATTCCATAGTTTGATCCCACCATCAAGACCAATTAGATTGGGAAGTGGAATAGAAGAGAAGATCAAAGGAGAAATTCCTGCAACAAATTCCTGCACCTGTATTGCTGGTTGCACGCTGATATCAGTCCTTTGAAGTCTTTCTTTTCAGAGTTTTGAGGCATTCAAATCATCAAGGTGATAGTCCTCTATCTTCTCCTTTCTTTAGACACATGTTGATCATGATTTCATGGATTTCTATGCATCTTTTCATGGCTGGAAAATCAGATCTGGGTTTCTTGTTTTAAAACTTGAAAAACCAAAAACAGCCATGGCAGTCAACATTCAGATCTGTAATGCATAAACCTTCAGGTGATGCCCGGGGTTCCTGTCGATGAGGCGGTGATGGATCCAGTTGCGGAATCTGAAGAAGAATTGAGGGACTCTGGGGAGGACCCAGAATCTCCACCTGGTATGAGGATGATTTTTTTTTTTTTTGAATTTGCTGACACATATTTTTTTTGTTTTCTTGTCAGCTGACTTGCCAGAGGGTTCCGACTTCGAGCCATCTATGGATATGGCTTTTGACGATGCCTCAGATGAGCAAATGGAGACAAAAAGTACTCCACCCATCATGGAAGAAGGTTTTTCATAGTGATAATCTTGACATTGATTTTTTTTTTGACAAGATCATATTCATACCTTTTCTTGTGTTTTTGCCAGCAGGTTGTGAAGCAACAGGAGAAGTTCCTTCGTCTTCCTCAGGGCCAGAGCAGGAGATGCCAGCAGCCGATCCAGAAGTAGGGGCTTCTTCTACCAGTCCCGTCACGGCAGAGGCGGGACTTTGTGGTGATATTGCTTCTTCAGTGGCTCCGATTGGAAAGAGCCTTTTGATTTCTTCTCCACCACAGCTTGACATGGGCAGTCAGCCAACAGAGCGTGGTGAATCTCCATCTGGACCATCCCTTCAATATGCAAAGAAGGTGTTGAAGAGTGTGCTGAGCTCATGGGTTGAAACTCTCTCTTCTGGCCATTTGGAAGCTGGTTTTGGCATGGTCAAGCATGTACAGGACATCCTTGCTGACAGTGCAGAGGTCGGTCTGGACATTGCAAGTGCCAAGGCCTTTGTTGATGAAGTCATTGCTTTAGGCGACAAATGGACTGAGACCAAGAATTTCCCAAGCAGTGACTTCTTCAATGAGATGTTTTTGCAGCCATCCGGTAAGATCAAATCTGAAATGGATGAGATCTCACGGGCTCGGAAGCAATTCGTTCGGGAGAGGAACGTTACCGAGTTGGCTATCATCGAGCTAACACAGGACCTGCGCCGTCTTGATAGGGAGGTCACAGAAACTAGGCAGCGCCTTGAGCAATTGCAAGAACAAAGTTCTGCCAAATGGACTGCCATTGTAGAAGCCCGTGCTAAAGAGGGAACTCTGATTCGCCAAGTTGAAGAAGCCGGTAGCAGCCTTCAGAGAAAGACTCAGGAGTATGAGCAGTGGCAAATTCTCTGGGAAGAGCTTCCTCGTGCCGAAGATGGGTCGCGGCATTCTGCCGTATTTTATGGCATGATCTAAAAGAAGCGCGGCCTGGAAGCTTTAGAGGCTAAGGCCAAGAGTCTGCTTGAGGAGCTGGATCTTTGGTTGAAGACCATGCTAGACTGAGCTCTTTATAACAAACTCTTTTCTTCTTTTCTCTTTTTTTTTTCTACCTCTATGTAAAACATTTTTTGTATTCTGTGTACCTTTTACTTAAATTCTTTTTGATGAAAATAAGCAAAGGTTGGATGAAAATGTTTGTTTGAAAATTTTGATCAAAAGGTTATCGTTTTGTGAAAATATTTTGTCAAAAGGGTTGTTTTGGCATGAAAGCCAGATTTTGCGGCAAAAGCCAGGTTTTTTTTTTTGTGTGGTTTGAAAGCCGAATTTCGAGATAGCATGAAAGCCGAAATTTGGGTTTATGGCATGAGAGCCAAAATTTTGGATGGCGTGGAAGCCGAAATTTTGAGGTGGCATAAAAGCCGATTTTGGTGGCGTGAAAGCCAAATTTTGGGATGGCATGAGAGCCAATTTTTTTTGAGATGGCATGAAAGCCGAATTTTGAGGTGGCATGAAAGCCGATTTTTTGGTTTGTGGCATGAAAGCCGATTTTTTTTTTGTGTAAGAACCCGATTTTGTTTTTGGCATGACAGCCGATTTTGTTTTTGGTGTAAGAACCAGATTTTGTTTTTGGCATGAAAGCCGAAATTTCTTTTTGGCATGGAAGCCAGATTTTTTGTTTTGAAAATCGAGTTTTGTTTTGTTGGCATGGAAGCCGAATTTTGATTTTTGGCATAAAAGCCGAGTTTTTGGCGTGAAAGTCAGGTTTTTGGTTTTCAAAAATGCAAGTATCGACTAAAAGTCGCATCCCTGTTGAATGGTATTGCAAGTATCGATGGAATGTCGCCTCCTTGCTCATTCAGTTGCGAGTATCGATGGAATGTCGCCTCCTCGCGGATTTGGGTGCAAGTATCGACTAAGCGTCGCTTCCCTGCTTTTGTCTTCAAAAATTTTGTTTTGTGGGTATCGATGGAATGTCGCTTCCCCATGATTTTTGAAGTTTGAGGTTTTTTCGAACCTTTATTTTGTTTTTTGTTTGTTTCAAAATTTGGGTTGTGGATATCAACTGGAACGTTGCGTCTCCACGATTTTTGAAATTTTGGGGTTTTGGAAGTATCGAATGGGGTTCGCATCCTTCCGATTTTGGGTTTTGTAAGTATCGACTGAACGTCGATTCCCTGCAGTTTTTGAAAAACCATTTTTTGTTTAAAGACACGAGGGTCGTAAATTTTGACTCAAAACCATTTTGGTGGTAAAAGTCGGGGTGGACTAGGGCTGAAATCCCTAGGTCCTGATTTTGTTTCAAACCATGAATTTTGGGTTCAAGGATAAAAAAATTTGGTCAAGTTTGGGAAGAGGCTCCTAAACTTGGATTTTTGGATTTGCTTTTTTTTTAACAATGAAACGATGAAAGAGACATTGTTTTGAGGCGTTTTTTTTAGAAATTTCAACAAGAGGATGAAAATTCCAAAAGGAGTGGGTTTGACGAGCAGATACCTAGGAATAGGCTTTGGCCGTGCAGGCGTCGCTCTGACCCGATGGAAGAAGCCTTCAAGGGTAGTACCGCTTCAAGAACTTTTCATTGATGGGCAGCATACATCTGTCACCCTCCATGTTTAGAAGAGCGTATGCGCCGTTGGAGAAGACTTTGTCGATGACGAAAGGTCCCTCCCATTTTGGTTCAAATTTGCCTTTGGATTTGTTGGCAAAAACCATTGGTCTTTTTACTATAAGAACCAAGTCTCCCTTTTTGTAGGCGCGTAGCCTGACCTTTTTGTCAAAAGATCCTGCCATGCGTGCTTGGTAGAGTTCAATGCTTTGTAGAGCTTCGAGCCATCTCTCATCAAGGTTATCCAGCTCTTGGAGTCTCAATTTGACATTACTTTCTTGCGTCATGTCATTTTGCAGAGATACCCTTAAGGAAGGAATTTGAACTTCCAAATGGACAATAGCTTCGCATCCATAGACCAAGGAGAATGGTGCGCTATGGGTTGGTCCTCGAACGGTGGTTCGATAGGCCCACAAAGCTTCAGGCAGTTTGTCGCCCCAATCTCTTTTGTGACTAGAGACCATTTTCTTGAGGATTTTGCAAAGCGTTTTGTTGAAAGCCTCTGCTAGTCCATTCGCTGCCGGATTGTACGGAGTTGAAGGACAACTTTGGATTTTGTATTTGTTGCAGAACCTGTAGAATCGGTAATCGCGGAACTGTGGTCCGTTATCATGGACGAATCTTTTAGGTATGCCGAAGAGACAAATTATATTAGTGCGCAAGAATTGAAGGACTGACGAGGTCTTCATTTCGTTGAGCGCGAATGCTTCTGACCACTTGGAGAAATAATCCGTAGCAACGAAAATGAAGCGATGACCTTTGCTTGATGGGGGAGAGATAGGACCTATGATGTCCATACCCCAGGCTTCAAAAGGCCATGAGATTGCTGTAGGATGTAGCCATTCCGGAGGCATGTGGACATAATCTCCATGTACTTGGCATTGTTGGCAGCGCTTAGCAAATTGCATTGCATCAGCCACCATGGTAGGCCAATAATAACCTAACCTTTTTATCTGATCGTAGAGCTTAGGCCCAGCCTGATGGGCTCCACAAAGACCAGCATGTACTTCTTTGAGTGTTTCCTCAGCCTCTTGTTGTGACAAGCAGCGTAGAAGTACTCAATTGTAGGATTTCCTATAAAGCATTTTTGAAGGAATATCCAAATGAAAGTTTGGGGTTCGCCTTTGGATGCTTACCCGCTCTTTTGGATCCTCAGGTAGGATTCCGAACATGATGTAATCAATGAACGGATCCCTCCAGTCGCCGATCAGAGGTGCAGGTATGTGTTTGAAGTGCTGAATCAAGTCGTACTTGAAAGCCTCCTTGGGGCCTGCATTTTCATTATTCTTGCCACTAGGGGCGTTTTCAGCTTGTTTTCCCAAAGGATTTACATAAGAAGCAGAAGGTTGGTTGTAGTTTTTGTGATAATCCCGGCCAGAACGGGTACCTCTACCAACTTCAAGAGCTTCTGGAGAAGGGTCTTTGTTTGGAAGATCACCCTCGAGATCGAGGGGTTGTTCCTTCTCATTTGCTGAAGATGTCTCTGTGTCAGCATTGCCATCTTCAGTAATTGTGTTGCATGGAGCATTTTCCGGGAGCAAGTCCTGAACAGCATCTAGCAACTTTCCTTCTTTATCGAATATTTTGTCGGTCCAGACATCACTGATGAGATCGGGCATTTGGGACCAATTGACCGGATTTTCTCTGAAGAAGATTTCACCGGCTGGAATTTCTTCAAGGTGATCAGTCGGAAGAGGTTTGAGTTCCGATGTCACTGTTCCAAGAGATGAAGCCTGAGAAGGTGAGGAATTATCATCCTGAGCTATTGCATTGCAAGTAACTTTGACGGAAGATGCCTCCAAGATGAACTGTTGGGAATCAGATTCGTCCTCAGATGTAGGAGGATCATTGATCCAACAGCTTTCTTCGTTTTCCGGGGTTACCGGAGGAGATTCTTGTAGATTTTCAGGAACTTCCGGTGCTGGGTTGTGACGAAGCTGATTGATGCGACCTTGTTCTTGCTCTATAGCAAGGTGCTGCAAGATCCTTGCGTATTCATCGAGATCAGGCACGGGAGCCAAATCTTCTTCTTCGTCTGCTCCTTGTGGTTCAACATGGCTGGGTTCCACTAGAGTGTTTTCTTGAACAGCCTCTTGGTCTTCTTCATCATCAGACCAGGATCCTTGCGGCTGTAATGGGTTATACCAGATTACTGGCATAAGATGAGATTCAGGGATCCATTCCTCGTCAGAGAGATATTCTCCTATTTTGAGGGATTCTTCCCATTCATCGATGTCACTGGCGGTGTCACTGGACTCGTATCCATCCATGGGGAATCCGACCACCGAGTTGCAAGAGTATGATGCCCCTTGCATAGTTTCATCTTTGAGGTGTGGTGGCATGAAATCACCAAGAGTGAATTTTCTTGCCGCCTTTGAAGTCTTAGGAGAGGACTCTTCTGTTGTCCCCAGTGAAGCGGTAGAGGAGGTCTCTGCCTTTTCAGTGACTTCTTGCTTTTTCGGAGCTTTCTCCTGCTGTTTGAGCTTGCGGAGTTGTCTCCTGGCTTGCCTTCGCTATGAAGCGGTTGACTTTGTTTTGACGACCTCCCAATTTTCATCTTCTAGGATATCGGGGTGTACCCATATGGGCTGTCCGTCTGATGTTGGATATGGAACCAACTCTTGGGACATTTGGGTCATCTTTATCACCTTGAAGGAAGTAGTGATCTTCTCTTTTGGTGATTTTTGTTTTTTTCCACACGACACCATGTTGACGGAGGCAGACCCATAGTTCTTGTCGAAGGTAATTACTCCATTTTTCCACATCTCATTTATCTTCTCTCTCACAACAAAGCATTGACTGAGAGGATGCGAGACCATCTGATGGTATGGACAGTACCGAGGATCGTTGGTTTTGCCCACATCTCCTGGTCTTTTGGGGTCAGGCAAGGTGAGTTTACCGTTTGCAAGAAGTGCCCCAAAGATTTCTTCAACATCTTCATTGAACGGGTATTTCTTCTCTACTCGTTCTTTGAAGGCATCAGAGAGTTCAGGCTTTTTACCTGTAGCTTTGTTTTCAGCTTTCTTTGGCTGCTGAGGAGCTGACTTGGTTTGCACATTGAGAACCTCCTTTTTCTTTGGTTTTGAGGTTGCAATGGCAGTCGGCTCTTTTTTTGATGATTTCTTACTGTTGAGGTCTTTGATCACCGTTTCAGCTTCCATAGCTGCTTCCAGGAGTTCTCCCAGGTTCTTTGATTTGTTGCCGATGATCATGGAGCGGATTCTTACTCTCATGTTGTTTTGGCAAATGTCGACCAGTGACGCTTGTGGCAGTACATCGGAGCATTTGTATGCCATTGCCTTCCACTTGTGAATGAAGTCATATGTTGACTCATTCTCTCCCTGTTTTAGGTTGCAGAGTTGAGCCATAGTAACAGGATGATCCTCACCTTTGAAGTGGGTTAGGAAGCGTGTCTCCAGCATGGCCCAATTTTGAATGGAGTCCTCCAGCAGAGTGGAGTACCAATCAAAGGCCGTACCTTTTAGGGTACTTGCAAAGAGGCGGATTTTGAGGGCATCTTGATCCGCAATAGCCCCCGTCAGGATCTTGAAATGGATGACGTGCTGTCTGGCTGAACCTTTCCCCGTATATGTTTGGAGAGTAGGTTGCTTGAATTTTGTAGGGAACGGGACCGAGTCCATCCACAAGGGATATGGTGGCTTGATCCCATGCTCCTTTAGTGTATCCTCTTCTTTTGCTTTGGCGAGGATATCGTCAACGTCCTTTTTGGTAAGGGCGCGTGACTCACTATTTTCCGCATTTTCTTCGTCGCCTTGATGGCTTGGAGGAGCTTCATTGTTTGGCGGATGTTGGATAGTGAGAAGGAGGTTTTCCATTAGGGCCTCTATTCTCTGCTGTCCTTGTTCCAGCTGCTGGATGCGTGCAGCTACGTCATCATGTGGCGGAGGTTGCTCAGCATTTGTGACCAAGACGTTCACTCTTCGAGAGTCGAAAGAGGATACAGTCTTGGTGACTGAGCTGGAGCTCATCCTTTTAGATGAAGAGCTCGAAGAGTGGTCACTCCGATGTCCTTGGCTTGAAGGAGCGGGAGAGTTTTCTTTATGTCTTCGTGTCCAGGAGACGCTGCGAGTCACCGGACGCCTGACATGGATTTTTGTTGCTGACTTCTGACGTCTTCTGGTCTTGCCAACCATATGGACAGCAGCAACTTGGTCGGGTCTTTCTTTTTCGACCCATTTTTGGGAGACCTGAAGTGCAGAATCTTGGGTTCTTTGCTTCTCTAGTCTCTTTTGTCGATATGCCGCACGACGGCGCATACGACGAGCGATTTGAGCTTCGGTTAGCTCTGGCTGTGCTCTGGCAATGAAGGACGTAGTCCCTGGTGCGCAGCAGCCAAGCTTGTCTTCTTTGAAGACTGGCAGGGACAGGATCCGGACGCGGCCCTTGGCATGTTGTAGTGAAGCTTTGAATTTGGCAAGTTCAACCCCTGTTGAGAGGAAGGGTCGACTCGCAGGTGTGCAGGCCTTGGCTGGTTCTTGCGGAGGCCTTACGATGCACGATTTGATTTTGGGCTTGTATGAGCAAGCCGGCTCGTGCTGAGTTGGTTTTTTTGTTTGGTGGAGGGTAGGCTTCTCCTCTTTCATGTATGCAAGAGGGTAGAACCGGTTCTCCTTTAGCGGGGCCAGGTAGGCTGGCTTTGCAGATTTTTGTAACCTTCTTTGTTTGGATGAAGGTCTTGGGGACCAAGTCTTTGAGCATACCTGGTTTCTTGCTGGTTGAGGCTTCGCAGGAGCGCTACGGGCCTCAGGCTTCTTGATGATCGCCCTTGGTATCACTGTAGTGATACGTTGAGGGGCAGGTCTCTGCTTCTTGGCAGGTGCAGTTTCTTCTGCGGGTAGTGGGAATGGTCCCAATGACCCGAAGACAATGGTCCGGGGAGTAGAGTTTGACCCGGTGTCTTCTGAGTTGCCGAGGGAAATGACGCTTCGGCAGCTGGCAGGGCGCTTGTAAGTGCGCTTGGTTTGTTTGTCTTGGAGCATGAGCTGGTACTTGTTCTCATCGAAGGTGATGGTTAACGAAGCTGCCATTGTTAGTTTTTTTGAAAAACTTCTGAAACAAGACCATATCCATTAGTAATCACAAGAATATGGTGATCATAAATGGTCGCCTCTTCAAGTCGCCCGAGGGGACATGGCCCAGCCCAAGCAACATGAGGAAGGCAGAAAAGCTATAGAGGGCACAATTGTTCTAAACGCAGGTAGGGTCAGCTCAGAATGAGCGTCCCAGTGACTGCTAGAAGCAATTGTGAACCTTAATTCAAATTACCGAGAAGCAAAGCTCACTCAAGGTAAAATGATATAAGGTTGAGATACAAATGTGTCGGTTACGAATACAGTAGACCCGAAAGGGCGTACTAGCACCGCTAGGCACAAATGTTGCAAATTGCATCCTTGGAAAGGACACGAGATGGGATTTTTGAAAGGTCAAGATTGGATTAATAGAAGAGAGCAAATGGTGTTCCATTCCGAGAATGAGCTCAACATTTTCTGCGAGCTCGAAATCCTGAAAGGGAAGGAACCAAGATTTCTCAAGTGTGAATCCAAAAGTGACGGAAGTTTTTTTTTTTTTTTAGAGATTTTTTTTTAAGAGTTCACATAGATCTCCAATTCGATCTTATGAAACCTCAGTTGATAGATCAGCCCCCAGGTAAGGGTAGGATTACTTAATGAACCCGTTTGGAGGACCCTTGCCTAGAACAGGTCTAGCTGTCTCCATACTCTGGACAAGGCTTTTTCTTAGATCCACTTTGGTTCTTTTTTTTTTTTTTTTTTTTGAAAGATTTTTTTTTATAGATTCATAGAAAAGAGTGAATGGTGTTCCATTCCGAAAATGAGTTCAACATTTCTGCTATCTCGAAGTCCGAAAAGGAAGAAACCAAAGATTCTCAACTGTGAATCCAAAAGAGGAAAATCTGAAAAAAATAAATAAATTTGTAAATCAGATTTTTTTTTAATTTTTTTTTCATGGATTCATAGAAGAGAGCAAATGGTGTTCCATTCCGAAAATGAGCTCAACATTTCTGCGAGCTCAAAAGTCCGAAAAGGAAGAAACCAAAGTTTCTCAACTGTGAATCCAAAAGAGGAAAATCTGAAAAAAAAATTTGTAAATCAGATTTTTTTTTCATTGATTCATAGAAGAGAGCAAATGGTGTTCCATTCCGAAAATGAGCTCAACATTTCTGCAAGCTCAAAAGTCCGAAAAGGAAGAAACCAAAGTTTCTCAACTGTGAATCCAAAAGAGGGAAATCTGAAATTTTTATAAATCAGATTTTGTTTCTTTTTGAGAATTTTTTGTTTTTTTTTAGAAACAAGAAAGACTGGAAATAAACTCAAAAGAAGAAATTTCCAAGAATCCCATCTCATGTGTTTTTTTTTTTTAGATGCAAGATCCAACATAGGCCACCAACTAAAAAGGAGCCAAAGAATCCAAGCATTGTGTTCTCAAATGAACAATGTCCCACCGGGTGTGCCAGCTTGATGGACCGCGCCCCTCCGTTCCTCCTCCGCTGCCATCCGCCCCGGGTCTGTCGGGGTCCGGAAGGAGGGTGGAGGAAATGGGAGAAACGGGTATCAACATTTTTTTTGGGTATGCCAGATTTTCTATTCTACTTGGAATTTAGAATGGTGATCCGGAGATTCACCTTCAAGAGTAGAAAAGGAAATCAACTTTTTTCCATCTTTCCATTGCACACATATTTTTAAAGAAAAGAGACAAGGTTTGTTTTTTTTGAATGCCGTGAGAGGCGGTTTTCTTTGTTTGCCGTGAAAGGCGATTTTGGTGCCGTAAAAGGCGATTTTGCCGTGAAAGGCGATTTACAAATCTTATCAATAATGAAAGACAAGAGATGTGATTTTTTTCGTCTCTTTATAAAAAAATACAATGCAACAGAAAAGAAAGAAAAGGAATCTAACTTTTCATGCGATTGTGGGGGACCTGTTCAGATCGACGGTCGCGAGTCATGTATGGACTCCGCCATCGTCCTTCAGATGAGAACTTTGATGCTTGATTTCTTGGCTTGGCTCCAACCTCAGATTTTTAGAGGATAAGGACCAAGGTAAGGTCCTATATCCGGTAAAAAGCCGAGTAGATGGGCTGAAAAGCCGCATCTAGCCATGTTGGATAGAAGGAGAGGTGGCCTTGGGGGGGGTGGCCCCCCCAAGGGGCTTTGATCACCTTGTAGTGCTTGTTGCAGTAGAGTTTTCTTGAAGGAGCAGGGTTGTAGAGATTTCTCCGAGGATTTTTGAATGATTTTCTGGCGATTTTTCTGGATCTGTTTCCCTTGGAATGGCCTCCTATTTATAGGCATTTGGTAGTCGTTTAGGAGAGTTTATGAGCATTTATTTGTATTAATGCTCATAATGGAAGGAGTTACAAGTTTTAATTTACTTGTTTTGTAACTCATTTTCCTTGGCTTCCGATTGGCCGGTGGAGGATAATGGGCATTTAGTTGCCTTTAATCTCCATAATGAGGGGAGTTTCATGGTTTTAATGCCATGAATACTTGGATTTGTAACTCCCATTTGCTTGCTTTTCATTGGGCCGTCCAAGATAATGAGTTAATGACTGTAATAAGTTGCCATAAACAAGTCAATTAACAGCATTAAATGGTCTCCCGGTCGCTTGAAGAGTCACGGGCCGCGCCGCGTCCTTTGGAATTCTTTTGGCGATGATCATCGATGGATCTTCATGTTGATCGACATCGGATGATCATGCAATTTCAGACTTTGATTAATATCAACAAGCCGGCGACATCTGTCCAGTCGACTTCTCGATCGGTCGGGCAAAAAGTGTATTTTCTTGATCGGTCGGTTGACAATTTTGAGGTGTCGGATGATGATTCCATGATTCCGGCGGCGGATCCACGATGTCGACGAAGATCGACGGATTTCATGCTCAAAAAATCAGAATTTGGAAAAATCACAGGGGCCAATCAACTCGGAACGCGAAAGATACCCAAAAAACGGGGTTTTTGGGCGAGGTCCGGCGGCCCGGACCTCCATGGTCGCCGGCGACCATGCACCATGGTCGGCGGCGACCATGGGGTTTGTGCCCCATGGTCGGCCGTCTTATGGTCGCCTTTTCTTCGCCGTTTTTCGCTTCTGTTTTCTCCTGCATTTTTCTTGGAATTTCCTCTCATTTATTGGCTGGATTTCCCTCAAGAAAACCTGACGAGAAGCAGTGCAAATCGGATCGCAAAGTTTCCCATTTTCTGAAAAGCCGAAGACTTTGCTGTGGAGAACTGCCGATTTTTTGTCAAGCGTTGAAACTAGGTCAAACGATGTCGGAATGACCTGAAATTCGACGTGTAGCTTCTTTAGCAGTAGACAAGACCAACCATAGGCTTTTATTCAGGTTTTGAAGCCGCTTGGGGTCCCGCAAACGCTTGACTTGATTTCACCGCGAGGGAAATGCCGAGCTTTGACTTTTGGTCAAACGATGTCTGATTGACCTGAAATTCGACGTGTGACTCCCTCATCAGTAGATAAGACCAACCATAGGCTTTCGTTTGAGTTTTGAAGCTGTTTGGGGTCATGCAAACGCTTGCCTTTAGTTCACCGCGAGGGAAATGCCGAGCTTTGATTTCTGGTCAAACGATGTCCGATTGACCTGAAATTCGATGGGGAGCCTACTGGAGTCATTTTGAGATGATCCACAAGCTCCGAATTGGGTGCGATAGTCCCGGGGTGCTCTGCTGCCGGTAGGCTTGATTTTGTTTCCGAGCATCGAAACTGGGTCAAACGTCATCGGAATGACCTGAAATCTGACGTGTGACCCTTTGAGAGTATGTAGAAGCCGCCCATGTGCTCTGTTTGATGAGTGACGACCTCGGTAGTTCTCGCTACCTAAGGGCTTGATTTTGCTGCTCGAGAGTTGATGGAGGGTCAAACGGTGTCGGTTTGACTTGAAACTTGACATGTAGCCTTTCAGAGGTATTTTGAGACCATCCGTAGGCTCTGATCGAAGATTTGGGGTCTTCGACACTGTCGCCGCCGGGAGCTGCTGCTTAGCTGTTGGAGAAGTGAAGCTAGGCCAAATGATGTCGGAATGGCCCGAAACTTCATGTGTACCTCTCTTTTGGTTGTTTTGAATGACCTTGCAGTTTTTGTTTGATTCTGACAAGATCTGATGCTTGAAGTGCGCCTGCCTATTTTTGGTACGATGCGGCTCCATGTAGCTTTTGGTGTGAAGAGGCAAAGTGACATTTTTGGTGTCAACAGCGACGAGTAGCTTTTGGAGTCGATGTTCCTCAAAGAGAAACTTGAAGGAGAGGTTTTAATTTGACCAAGAGTCTTTGCGCATTTTTTTTAATAGCCTTTTGAGTTTCCAAGGGAATTTTATGGTAATGAGAGGGATCATGTGCCATTTCAAGGCAAAGTTTTAAAAATGACATGAGGGAGTTGGATTTTGGGTTTTCCTTTTGACCTTGTGAACCTAAGGGCTTTATGTGTCGCATTAGGCGGCCAAGAAGGATTTTTTGGTTTTTTTGACCTTGTGACCTAACAAGCTATATGTGGCAGGTTACGGGGTCGGGGTTTGATTTTTTCTTTTTATTTTATTTTGACCTTGTGACCCAACAAGCTGTATGTGGCAAATTGGGGGGTCAGATTTGGTTTTGACCTTGTGACCTAACAAGCTGTATGTGGCAAATTGGGGGGTCAGATTTGGTTTTGACCTTGTGACCTAACAAGTTGTATGTGGCGAGCTAGGGGGTCAGGATTTTTTGTTTTTGCCTTGTGACCTAACAAGCTGTATGTGGCAAGTTAGGGGACTAGAGTTTGGTTTTTTATGGGTTGTCAATTTGAAGATTTTTGGCTTAATTTGCTCTCATGTTTTCGGATGTAGTGCTCGTAGAAATGTTTGAGCCTATGTTCGGATTGGAACACCATTTGCTCTCTTTGATGAATTCAATCTTGACATTTCAAAAAAAAAAAACACTTCCGTCACTTTTGGGTTCAGATTTGAGAAATTATGGTTCCTTCCTTTTCGGACTCAGTGCTCGCAAAAAAGTTTTGAGCCTGTATTCGGATTGGAATACCATTTGCTCGCAAAAAAGAAAATCACATCTCGTGTCCTTTCTAAGGATGCAATTTACAATATTTGTGCCTAGCGGTGATAGTGCACCCTTTCGGGTCTACTGTATCGCGATTGACACATTTATATCTCCAACCTTATATCATCTTACCTCAAGTGGGCATTGCTTCTCGGTAATTTGAATTAAGGTTTACAATTGCTTCTAGCAGTCACTGGAATGCTCACCCTGAGCTTGCCCTACTTGCATTTAGAACAATTGTACCCCTTGTGGCTTTTTGCCTCTTTCATTTTGCTTAGGCTGGGCCATGTCCTCTCAAGTGATTTGAAAAGACAAAACCATAGTTATGATCCCCATAATCTTGTGATTACTAATGGATGTGGTCTTGTTTCAGAAGTTTTCCAAACTAACAATGGCAGCTTCATTAACCATCACCTTCGATGAGAACAAGTACCAACTTCTGCTTCAAGAGAAGCAAAACAAGCGCACTCACAAGCGCCTTGACAGCTGCCGAAGCGTCATCTCCCTCAACAACTCTCAAAACATCGGGTCAACCTCTACTCCTCGGACCATCGTCTTCTTGTCGCTGAGACCATTCCCACTCCTAGCAGAAAAAATTGTACCTACCAAGAAACAGAAAACCGCCCCTGAACTTGTCACTGTCATGACACCAAGGGCGACAATCAAGAAGCCTGAAGCCCGTGGCACTCCCACGAAGCCTCGACCTACAAAAGACCAAGTCTGCCCCAAGACCTGGTCCCTAAGACCTTCACCAAAGCAAAGGAGGTCCCGAACATCTACAAAGCCAGCGTATCTGGCCCCTCTTAAGGAGAACCGGTACTACCCTCTCTCTCACATGAAAGAGGAGAAACCTACCATCCGCCAAACAAACAAATCAAACCAGCATGAGCCGGTTTGCTCCTACAAGCCCAAAATCAAGTCATGCATCACCAGGACTCTGTAAGAACCTGCTAAGGCCTACACTCTTGCGAGTCGACCCTTCATCTCAACAGGGGCCGAACTCGCAAAATTCAAAACCTCACTGCGACAGGCAAAGGACCGCGTCCAGATCCTGTCCATGCCTAGCTTCAAAGAAGACAAGCTCGACTGCTGTGCATGGGGGACTACGTCCTTCATCGCCAAAGCCCAACGAGAACTGACAGAAGCTCAAATTGCTCGTTGGTTACGTCGCCTCGCTGCATATCGACAAAATAGACTAGAGAAGCAAAGAACCAGCATTCTACCCTTCAGGTCTTTAAAAATGGGTCGAAAAAGAAAGACCCGACCAAGTTGTTGTTGTCCATATGGTTGGCAAAACTAGAAGATACCAGAAGTCGGCAACCAAAATTCATGTCAGACGACCGGTGACTCGCATCGTCTCACGGACACGAAGACATTAAGAGGATTCTCCACCTCCTTCAAGCCAAGGACATCGGAGTTTCCACTCCTCGAACTCTTCATCCAAAAGAATGAGCTCCAGCTCAGTCACCAAGACGATATCCTCATTCGATTCTCGAAGGATGAACGCCCTGGTTACAAATGCTGAGCTGCCTCCATCGCATGATGACGTAATAGCACGCATCCAGCAGTTGGAGCAAGGACAATAAAGAATTGAGGCTCTGATGGAAAACCTCCTTCTCACTTTCCGGCATCCACCAAACAATGAAACTCCTCCGAGTCATCAAGATGACGATGAAAACAATGAGTCATGCGCCCTTACAAAAAAGAACGTTGCCAATATCCTCACCAAAGCAAAAGAAGATGATACACTGAAGGAACATGGGATCAAGCCACCATATCCCTTATGGATGAACTCGGTTCCGTTCCCTGCAAAATTCAAACAACCTATTCTCCAAACATATACGGGGAAAGGTTCAGCCAGACAACATGTCATCCACCTCAAGATCCTGACGGGAGCTATTGCGGATCAAGATGCCCTCAAGATCCGTCTCTTTGCAAGTACCCTAAAAGGTACAGCCTTTGATTGGTACTCCACTCTGCCGGAGGACTCTATCCAAAACTGGGTCATGCTGAAAACACACTTCTTGACCTACTTCAAAGGTGAAGATCATCATGTTACTATGGCACAGCTCTGCAGCCTAAAATAGGGAGAGAATGAGTCAACATACGACTTCATTCACAAGTGGAAGGCGATCGCATACAAGTGCTCAGATGTACTGCCACAAGCGTCGCTGGTCGAAATTTGGCGTAACAACATGAGAGCAAGGATCCGCTCCATGATTACCAGCAACAAATCAAAAAACCCGGGAGAACTCCTCGAAGCAGTTATGGAGGCTGAAACGGTGATAAAAAACCTCAACAGTCAGAAATCATCAAAGAAAGAGCCAACTACCATTATGACATCAAAACCAAGTCAGCTCCTCAGCAGCCAAAGAAAGCTTAAAACAAAACTGCAGGTAAGAAACCTAAACTCTCTGAGGCCTTCAAAGAACGAGTAGAGAAGAAATACGTTCGATGAAGATGTTGAAGAAATCTTCGAGGCTCTCGTAGCAAATGGTAAACTCAACTTACCTGAGCCCAAAAGAACAGGAGATGTTGGCAAAACCAATAATCCACGGCATTGTCCATACCACCGGATGGTCTCACATCCTCTCAATCAATGATTCATTGTGAGGGAGAATATCAATGAGATGTGGAAAAATAGAGTCATCACCTTTGACAAAAACTATGGGTTTGCCTCCGTCAACATAGTGTCATATTAACAAACTTTCAAATCACCAAAGGAGAAAATCACCACTTCCTTCAAGGTGATAAAAATGACTCAGACGTCTCGAGAGTTGGCTCCTTATCCAACACCAGACGAACAACCTATATGGTGCATCCCGATCTCCTAGAAGATGAAAATTGGGAGATCGTCAAAACAAAGCCTACTGCTTAGCAGTGAAGGCAAGCCAAAAAAAACAACTCAACAAGCTCAAATAGCAAGAGAAAGCTCAATCAAAGCAAGAAGTCCCTGAAAAGGCAGAGACCTCTTCCACTATTTTGCCAGGGGCGACGGAAGAATTCCTTCCCAAGGCTTTAAAGGTGGTAAGAAAATTCACCTTCGGTGATTTCATGCCACCTCATTACAGAAATGAAACTACGTAGGGGGCGTCATACTCTTGCAACTCAGTAATTGGATTCTCCATGGATGGATACGAGTCCAGCGACACTGCCAATGATACCGATGAGTGGGAAGAATCCCTTGAAACAGGAGAATACCTCTCCGATGAGGAATGGATTCCCGAATCCCATCTTATGCCGGTAATTTGGTATAACCCATTACAGCCACACGGATCCTGGTCTGATGATGAAGAAGACCAAGAGGTTGTTCAAGAAAGTGTTGTTTATCCAGCACAAGCAAGCGCTCCAGTGGAATCCAACATTGATGAACCACAAGGAGCACATGACGAAGAAGATTTGGCTCATATGCCCGAACTCGAAGAATATGCAAGAATCTTGCAAGCCTTGCCATAGAGCGGGAGCAGGATCGCATCAATGAGCTTTGTCGAAATCAAAATCCAGATAAGGAAATCCCAAAAAATTTATAGACATCTCCTTCTGCAACCCTGAAAAATGAAGAAAACTTCTGGATTGATGATCCTCTTACATATGAAGACGAGTCTAAATCTCAACAGGGCATTCTAGAGGCATCTCCTATTGGAGTTGCTTGCAATGCGATAGTTCAAGATGATGGTGCCTCTAAAGCTTCGTCTGCCGAGGCCTCAGATTCTCAGACTACGTCTGGGAGCATATCTTCTGGAGCTACATCTCATCAGGTGACTTCTATAGAGATATCATCTTCTTAGCCCCCGTCTCCTGAAACTGTGACATCGGAACTCAAGCCTCTTCCGACTGATCATCTTGAAGAAGCTCCTGCTAATGAAGACTTCTTCAATGAAAATTCGGTCAACTGGTCCCAGATACCTAACCTTAAAGGCGATGTCTGGACTGGTAAATTACTCAACAAAGAAGTGAAGTTGCTGGATGCTATTCAGGACTTGTTCCCAGAAAATGCTCCATGCAACGCGATCACTGAAGATGACAATACTGCAACAGAGACGTCTTTAAGAAATGATAAGGATCAACCCCTTGATCCCAAAAATTATCTTCCGAACGAAGAACCTTCTCCAAAAGCTCTTGAAGTTGGTAAAGGTACCCGCTCTGGCCGGGATTACCATAAAAACTACAACCAACCTTCTTCTTCTTATGTAAATCATTCGGGAAAGCAAGTTATAAAAGCCCCAAGTGGCAACAATAATGAAAATGCATGCCCGAAGGAGGCTTTCAAGTACGACTTGATTGAGCACTTCAAACACATACCTGCACGACTGCACATCATTGACTTATTCGAATGTCTCCACAAACTCGTGATAGTCTCATTTCAGAACTACAAAGGCTGAATGCGGATGTCGACAAACATATCCCACAAGTCCTGCAAATTGAAATGGACTATAGGGTCAAAAAATCAAATACTTCCTCAAAGGGAGAAAAGAAGAAAACCGAGGGATCAGGCATTGAATGCCTCTCGGTTCAGAAAGCGGCAAGTACAACCATTGCCTTCGATAAGGATGACCTCCTGCTAGGCGAGACAAAGCACAACCAACCCTTGTACTTCCTTAGGTACATCAAAGAAACGCCAATACATAGAGTCCAGATCGACGTAGGTTCTGCACTCAATCTTATCTCTACTTCGGTACTCGAAGAGTTAGGTATTCCACCTAGCAAGTTGAGTCACACGTCTGTATCCATCTTTGGATACGATGTAAGCGCTCAAAGGCCTATCGGCAAAATCAGGTTAAAATTGCAAATCTGTGATCTTATTTCTGAAGTCACCATATATGCTGTAAGTGTTGGAAGTAGGTGGGCCTCGTGGATAGGTTTTAAAAACTTTTTGACCCACTTGACTCAGGGATCAACTATCCAGAAGGCTATAACCTAATACAGGATGCAATCCCTCATTCTCATCTTTCATGTACAACAATATAAGCTACCTAGAAGATAGCAATCAGCAACTACTTGCAACAAAATAATCTACCATAAGAGGAGAAACAGATTATACCTTTGGAGCCCGATAGTGCTCTAATCGAGGAGAAGACAAACAACTAGAACAAGAACTCTTCTTGAAGCAATTAGAGATTTCCAAGACCTTGTTGTCTTCCACGCTAAGACCCTCTATCAGATCTCTTTTCTCAAGAAGATGGGTTGGATCTCCAAGAGAAAACTCTACTAGAAACTCTAAGGAAACTAGAAGAGAACTAGAAGAGAGAGAGAAAGAGGAGAGATGTGCAACTCTTGCACAAGAGATGTTTTGGGCGTGAATACCAAGAATGGACGTCCAAGGGGGATTCTTCCCCTTTATATAGCCTCAAATCTCCTCTTAAGGCTCTCTTACTAATTGCATTAGAAGTCACACTTCCACACAAATTAGTAGCTTACTATTACCACTATTAGAAGTCCCACTTCAAATAGAAATAGTAACTTTCTAATTCCTTCCTTTTAGAGTTCAAGTAAGATTAGTAACTTTCTAATATCTTGGGCTAGCGTGGGGACCACTAGGGATTCCTTAGAAAGCTAGCTCCAACTGGGACACATGACCCCACATCTCATGTGCAATCCGGGCCCACAGTTAATTGCAAATAACATCACTATATAAATGCAATTGCACTCCAATCTTAGGAATAAATTACAATGAAGACCCTAAACTTCCTAATTACCATAAGTAAGCCCCTCTATCAATATTCATGGATCAATTGGAAAAAATCTGTCCCATCCAATCTTAGATCCACATCTTATCATCCTTGAGCCCCAATTAATCACAGTGATCATCAGTACCATCCAATTAACTCTTAATCGAGATGGGTGCGCACTTATTAATGATAAATCCATTAATTGGCACAAGGGGATAATATAGATAGATTCCATCTTAATCATTGTATGTTCCCACAGTCCTACTACCATGTACCCAAGACACCGAGGTGTTGACCTACAATTGGCCTCAATCATTGGTGACTCAAAGCAAATGAATAGACAGAAACTTGAGTTCATCAATGTCTCGTGATTGATAGTCTATTGCTAGGGAATTATGAGAGCAGTCCCTAAATCAACAGTATTTCATAAGGTGTTTCTCATGGTCTTTCAATACATCCAATGTACCAGCACTATGATCCAGAATCTTACATTCTGATGATCGAGACAAATCACACTATCTCATAGTGATCAAAGTGTTGCAACCCTATCAGATGAGATGCTCAATCTCATCAATGGTTGTGAAGATATTTTTAAGTATAAGATTTGCGACATATATCTCCTGTATGTGGATCTCATCCATATACATATATCACATCTAATATACTAATGAGACTTGGTTCATCTCATGAACCATTATGTCATCTGTATTGGTCATGTGCATTAAGTAATAAACACCATTCATCTCATGAAAGGAAAGCATGATTTTATTGATAAATAAAGAAATTAATGAATTTATTACATCAACTGATGGATTGAGACCACACTATCTAACAGTAAGAACCCCTTCATGCTACAATATCCTTCTTGGACGCCCCTGGATACATGAGAATGGCGTCGTCCCTTCAACTCTACATCAGTGCATTAAGTTCGTTGGCAACGACGGCTTAATACATCGAGTGTTTGCGGATAAAAAGCCCCTCAAAGGTAAAGATGTTCATTTTGAAGATGCTCAGATGTATAAAGATGAAAAAGAAGAAAAGGAGGAAGAAACAACACCCTTTGCCGAAAATCTCCAGAAAAATAAGGGCAATGCTCCTCAACAATCATTAGAAGAAAACAAACCTTCAAGCAAATCCGAAGAGAGCAGTCATTCTCCCTTCGTTGTCTCTCTCAAATCTTCAGAGTCTTTCGTAATCACCACCAAAGCAAAGAAGATGAAACAAAAATTTGGGGCAAGTTTGTTGTCTCCTTCATGTCTATCATGTAAGACACAGATTCGGATTTAGAGCCAGAAGATAACACACCGTCAAGCCAAGCTTATACTCAGTAAGTTCAGCCCGCTCTCACTCCATTGGAGACACATGCTGACGTAGAAGACCCTACGTTTGCTTCCTTCCTCGTTCCAGCGACTTCAGCAAAAGAAAAAACAATCTTCTTCCATAGATCGGAAGCCTCTTCACCAAATTCTTCGCTTGAACCTTTCCAAAATGAAGGTATGCCTCAACTATTCTTGTATAGTCAAATGACACAAGCTATTATAAAGAAAATGGGCTATGATGCTTATAATCCAATCGGTTTGGGAGGTGGTCGTGTTATTCTCACACCATTGGAACCCACCCGGACCAAAAGTCAACTGGAGGATTGGAAACTCCATCGTCATATAGACAAGTCTCCATATGGGTTGGGGTATGATCCTGACTCTCCCATAAGACAGTTGACACAAAGGCTGCAAAGTCGTTTTGCCGACCAAGCCTCAACATCTCGTGTCCATGAAGACAAAGATCTCCCTAGATATCTCTTTGAGGAGTCACCCATCAAGGATCCACGAAACTCCTCCAATTGGTATGATTTCTCTAACGATGAAGAGGAATTGTCCGATGACACAGAAGGACCCTCGTCTCCAAAAGAAGTACCCTACTTCGATCCAGTTTCAACAGGTCATTGGGATAATCTCATTGCAAGTCTTGAGAAGAATACCGATCAAAAAGACCCATGGACAAAAGCAAAGTCTTGGTCTGTAAATGCCTTTGGAACTTCAGAAGGTCTTGTTGAGTTGGAAGCCTCCAAAAACATTGTGGAGGAACCACTTTCAAACCTTCTAACATAAGATCATGTTCAAAAGATAGACTTGGGGACACCTGATAACCCACATCCTGTATTCATAAGTAAGAATATAAAGGATGATGAGTTACCCGAGTATATCGCTTTTCTTCATGAGTTATTGTTTTGCATGGTCTTACGCTGAAATGCCTGACTTAGATCCCAAAATAGCAGTCCACAAACTCAATATACAAAAAGACATCAAGCCCGTCAAACAAGGCCAAAGAAGATTCAGTCCTGATGTGATGGAAAAAATTGAACAAGAAGTTCAGAAACTCAAAATCGTGGGCTTCATCCGCAAGGGACAGCATCTTGAATGGTTGGCCAATATCGTCCCCATGACAAAGAAAAATGGGCAGATAAAGGTCTGTATTGACTATAGAGACCAGAATAATGCATGCCCGAAAAATGAATTCTCGCTCCCCATACCAGAGGTGATGATCGACAACACCTGCGAATTCGAACGAATGACATTCATGGATGACTTCTCTGGCTACAATCAGATAAAGATGCATCCTGAAGATGAAAGACATATGTCATTTCGGACTCCATTTGGCGTGTATTGCTACACAGTCATGCCATTCGGTCTGAAAAATGCGGGTGCAACATATCAGGGGGCTATGATGAAGATATTCCAAGATATGCAGCACAAGAAGGTCGAATGTTACGTTGATGACCTCGCCATCAAAAGCAGAAAAAAAGAACATCTCAAAGATCTTCGAGAAGTCTTCCTCTGACTTCGCAAACACAAACTGCGAATGAATCCACTAAAATGCTTCTGCGGCGTCTCATCGGGTAAGTTTCTCGGATTCATAGTTCGGAAAGCCGAAATAGAACTTAACCCCACCAAAGTCAAGGCTATCCTAAAAATTCCATCTCTAAGAACCCTAAGAAAGCTAAAAGGGCTTCAAGGAAGGTTGTCATACATTCAACGGTTCATCTCCAATCTGTCAGGGAAGTGCCGTCCATTCTCTCGGTTAATGAAGAAAGGTGTGGACTTTTTTTGGGATGTTGAATATGAAGCCGCATTTCAAGACATCAAGACATACCTGACCAAACCTCTAGTGTTGGCTGCCCCCACAGCTGGAAAACCATTCATCTTGTACACAAGAGCTCTCGATTACTCTTTGGGCGCTCTACTAGCACAAGAAAACGATGAGGGAAAAGAAGTTGTTCTATATTACCTCAGCTGCATGTTGATAGGTGCAGAGCATCACTACTCTCCAGTCAAAAAAGAATGCCTTGCAATGATGTTTGTCGTACAAAAGCTGCGTCACTATCTGCTGTCCAACACAGTATACCTGATTTCGAGGATCAATCTTTTAAAGGTCATTGTCACAAAAGCAGGTTCTCTCAATGCTCGATTGGCAAAATGGTCCATCCTTCTGTCACAATTCGATATTAGGTATTTACCACAAAAATCAGTCAAAGGC
This sequence comes from Cinnamomum chago, assembly GCA_038049695.1. Classification (NCBI taxonomy): domain Eukaryota; kingdom Viridiplantae; phylum Streptophyta; class Magnoliopsida; order Laurales; family Lauraceae; genus Cinnamomum; species Cinnamomum chago. The sequence goes on from CP142452.1 coordinate 32,823,650, forward strand.
CAAGCTTTAACAGACTTTCTCGCAGAGCACCCATTGCCTAAAAATTCTCCACTCATGGATGATCTCCCAGACGAACCTGTCTACAATGTGGAAACTTCCTTACCAAATGCCTCATGGAACATGTACTTTGACGGCGCAACCAGGATAAATGAAAAAGGAAAGCAAATATCGGGAATTGGCATTCTTTTTGTTAGTCCCGAAAAATACATGATTCCACACGCTTTCTCGCTCCTGGAACCATGTTTAAACAATGCAGCTGAGTATCAAGCCCTAATTGTAGGATTGGAACTCGCCCTAGAATCTGGCATCACCATGCTGAAAGCTTTTAGGGACTCTCAACTCATCGTCAACCAGATGAATCAGAAATTTGAAGTCAATTGACGAATCAGAAATTTGAAGTCAAGAAGCCTGATCTGTTGCCTTACTACAATAAGGCACAACCACTTCGTCAAAAGTTTGATATCTGTCATATCACCCACATCCTCAGAGGTGAAAATATCCGTGCAGATGCCCTGGTCGGACTCGCTGCATCTATGGCAATCCAAAAAAGGGAAAACAAGCAAATCACAGTGTGTCAAAGAAGGATTCTCCCTCCTTTTAACACACACCAAGCAGTTACTGAATGCCACCAAGTGGTTGGAAGTCGGATGTCCAAACTCAAACCTTCGATCGGCGACTGGAGGGATCCGTTCATTGATTACATTAAGTTCAGAACCCTACCTAAAGATCCAAAAAAAGCGGGTAAGCATACAAAGACGAGCCCCAAACTTTCATTTGGATATTCCTTCAAAAATGCTTTACAGAAAATCCTTCAACGGAGTACTTCTATGTTGCTTGTCACAATAAGAGGCCGAGGAAACTTGCTTTACCGAAAATCCTTCAACGGAGAACATGCTGGTCTTTGTGAAGCTCATCAGGCTGGTCCTAAGCTCTACGATCAGATAAAAAGGTTGGGTTATTATTGGCCTTCCATGGTAGTTGACGCTATGCAATTTGCTAAACGCTGCCAACAATGCCAAATTCATGGAGATTATGTCCACATGCCTCCAGAATAGTTACATCCTACAGCGATCTCATGGCCTTTCGAAGCCTGGGGTATGGATATCATAAGTCCTATCTCTCCCCCATCAAGCAAACGTCGTCGCTTTATCTTCGCCGCTACAGATTATTTCTCCAAGTGGTCAGATGCATTTGCGCTCAGCAAAATGAGGACCTCATCAGTCCTTCAATTATTGCGCACCAACATTATTTGTCGCTTCGGCATACCTAAAAGATTCTTCCATGATATCAGACCGCAATTCTGGGATCACAGATTCTACAGGTTCTGGGACAAGTACAAAATCCAAAGTTGTCATTCAACTCCATATAATCCGGCAGCGAACGGACTAGCAGAAGCCGTCAACAAGACACTCTGCAAAATTCTCAAGAAAATGGTCTCTAGTCACAAACGAGACTGAGGAGACAAACAACCTAAAGCTTTGTGGGCTTATCGAACCACTTTTCGAGGACCAACCCATAGCACACCATTCTCTTTGGTCTATGGATGCGAAGTTGTTGTCCCTTTGGAAGTACAAATTTCTTCCTTAAAGGTATCTTTGCAAAATGACATGATGCAAGAAAGCATTGTCCAACTGAGACTCCAAGAGCTGGATAATCTCGTTGAAAGACGGCTTAAAGCTTTACAAAGCATTGAGCCGTACCAAGCACGCATGGCAGGATCTTTCGACAAGAAGGTCAAGCAACACGCCTATAAAAAGGGTGACTTGGTTCTTGAAGTAAAAAAGGCAAATGGTTTTCGCCCACAAATCCAAAGGAAAATTCGAACCAAAATGGGAGGGACCGTTTGTCATCGACAAAGTCTTCTCCAACGGCGTATACGCTCTTCTAAACATGGAATGCGACAAATGTATGCTGCCTATCAACGGCAAGTTCTTAAAGCAGTACTACCTTTGAAGACTTATGCCACCGAGTCAGAACAATGCCTGCACGGTCAAAGCCTATTTCCAAATACTTGCTCGTCAAACCCACTCCTTTTGGAATTTTCATCCTTATGTTGAAATTTCTAAACAAAACCTCTCAAAACAATGCTTCATTTCATAGTTTCATTGTTAAAAAAAATCGAAAAATCCAAGTTTAGGAACCTCTTCCCAGACTTGACCAAAATTTTCGATCCTTGAACCCAAAATTCATGGTTTGAAACAAAAATCAAGACTCAGGAATTTCTACCCTAGTTCACCCTGCCTTTTACCACCAAAATGGTTTAGGTCAAAATTTATGACCCTCGTGTCTTTAAATAAAAGTGGTTTTTTTAGAAACCGCGGGGAAGCGACGTTCAGTCGATACTCGCAAAACCCAAAAAATCGGAAGGATGCGAACCTCATTTGATACTTCCAGAACTTCAAAATCGCAAGGAAGAGACACCTTGTCGATACTTGCAAAATTTCAAAAAAATCGTGGAGACACAACATTCCAGTTGATATCCACAACCCAAATTTTCAAAAAAAAAGAAAAAAACCTCAAATTTCAAAAATCATGGGGAAACGACATTCAGTCGATACCCGCAAAACCAAAATTTTTGAAAAAAGCAAGGAAGCGATGGTCAGTCTATACTTGCACCCCAATCCGCGAGGAGGCGACATTCCATCGATACTTGCAATACCATTCAGCAAGGAGGCGACTTTTAGTCGATACTTGCATTTTGTAAGACCAAAACCTGGCTTTTACTCCAAAAACAAAAATCAGCTTTCACCCCAAAAACAAAACCTCGCTTTTACGCCAAAAACAAAACCTGGCTTTTACCCCAAAACTAAAACCTGGCTTTTACGCAAAAAAAAAAAAAAAAAAAAAAAACGGCTTTCACGCCAAAAGCAAAACCTGGCTCTTACGCCAAAAACAAAAATCTCGGCTTTTACGCCAAAAAATTAAAAAACCCAGCTTTTACGGTAAAAATCTAAAATTTGGCTTTCACGCCAACAAAACAAAACTTAGTTTTCAAAAATCTGGCTTTCACGCCGATAAACAAAAAGCTGGCCTCCATGCCAAAAACAAAATTCTGGCTTCCATGCCAAAAACAAAATTCCGGCTTCCATGCCAAAAAAAAAAAAAAATAAGAAATCCGGCTTCCATGCCCTCCCAAATTTTGGCTCTCATGCCATAAATCCAAATTCGGCTTTTACGCCACAAAATTCGGCTTTTATGCCACCCCAAAAATTCGGCTTTCATGCCATCTCAAAAACTTTGGCTTCCATGCCACAAACAAATTTTGGCTCTTACGCCGAAAAAATCAGCTTTCATGCCATCTCAAAAATTTGGCTTTCATGCCATCCCAAAAATTCGACTTTCATGCAATTTCAAAATTCGGCTTTCACGCCATCACAAAATTCGGCTTTGATGCCATCACAAAATCCGGCTCCCATGCCATCTTAAAATCCAGCTTTCAAGCTTTGAAAAAAATCAGGCTTTCGCCACAAAATCCGGCTTTCATACCAAAACAATCATTTGACAAAAGTTTTTCACAAAATGACAACCTTTTGGTCAAACTTTCAAACAAACATTCTCATCCAACTTTTGCTAATTTTCATGAAAAAATTTTTGAGTAAAAGGTATATAGAGTACCAAAAATGTTTTTACATGGAGGTACAAAAAAAAAATAGAGAAGAAAAAGGAGTTTGTTACAAATCAAGAGTTCAGTCTGACATGGTATTCAATCAAAGATTTAACTCTTCAAGCAGACTCTTGGCCTTAGCCTCTAAAGTTTCCAAGCCACACTTCTTCAAATTTTTTTAATAAAATACGGCAGAACGCCGCGACCCATTTGCAGCACGGGGAAGTTCTTCCCAAAGAATCTGCTATTGTTCGTACTCCTGAGTCTTCTTCCGGAGATTGCTGTCGGCCTCCTCAATTTGGCGAATCAGAGTCTCCTCTCTAGCACGAGCTTCCACAATAGCGGTCAACTTGGTAGCAGCTTGTTTCTCCAATAGCTCGAGACGCTGCTTGGCCTCAACGACCTCCCTATCAAGACTGCGCGGGTCTTATGTTAGCTCCATGATAGCCAACTCGGTGACATTCCTCTCCCGAACGAATTGCTTCCGAGTCTGCGAGATCTCGTTCCGTTCAGACTTGACCTCGCCAAAAGGCTTCAAAAACATCTCATTGAAGAAGTCACCATTTGAGAAGTTTTTGGTCTCAGTCCACTTGTTGCCCAGAGTAATGATTTCGTCAACAAAAGCCTTCGCACTTGCAATGTCTAGACCGACCTCTTTGCTATCAGCAAGGATGTCTTGCACATGTTTGATCATGCCGAAGCCAGCTTCCAAATGGCCAGAAGAAAGAGTTTCAACCCATGAGCTCAAGACGCTCTTCAACACTTTCTTCGCATACTGAATAGACGGCCCAGATGAAGGCTCACCCCTCTCCATTGGTCGGCCGCCCATGTCATGCCCTGTTGGAGGAGTGATCATCAAACTCTTTCGATTCAGGGACACTAGCAAAGGAATCTCCTCAGAAGATTTCACCTCTGCCGCATTGAAACTGAAGAAGAAGTCCTTACTTCTAGTTCAACTGCAGTCATCCCCTGCTCTGGCCCTGAAAAAGATGGAGGAACTTCTCCTGTTACTTCACAACCTACCAGCAAAACAAAACAAAACAAAAAAAAGGTATGAACATGATCCTGTTGAAAAATCATTATCATTGGGGTTATTGCTACAAATACCTTCTTCGACGATCGGCGGAATACTTTCTGCCTCCATGAGCTCATCCGAAGCATCGTTAAAGGTCGCGTCCATGGATGGCTCGAAGTCGTTGGAATCCTGTGGCAAGTCAGTTGACAAGAAAATAAGCAATATGGTAACAAATGACGACACAGACAGGAAAAAAAAGAAAATTCAAAGAAGTCATACCGGGTGAAGATTTTGGAATCACTCCAGAGTCCATCGGTTCTACAGATGCCGCAATTGGATCTGTCACTTCCTCATTGGTCGGAACCTCAAGCATCACCAGATCATCATCTCCCACTGAAAAGGGGAGAGAAGGCAAATCAAAACAAGAAAATCTCAATGAAAGAAATGGAAAGAGAAAGAGGAGGAGTCATACCTTCATTAACGGTCTCTTCCTCTCGACTCCTCTTTTCCAGAGGCTCGTCAGCGTCCCCTGACATCTCTTCAGCAATGGTGAGAGGGACTTTGGGATCAGGAGAGTCTTCATGCTGCCTCTTATTCCTCGCTGCACACTTTTCCTCTTGCTTCTATGGGTCGGTTTGCTTGAAGTACCCTACCCCATCGTTAAAGTCAGGACCTTCGCTTGACTCCTCACCGGATGGTCTGCTCTTCCTGGTAGACTCCAAGAAGCCTTCGTTCGTTCCGCTTGCATCCAAGCGTCGATCTCAACCTCCTCCTCCTCTAGCTATTTCAAAATCTCACCAGGTATCTCTTGTATAGCTCCTGATCTGATGATGTCCTGTTCACCGAGAAAGCTTATCTTGTGCTTCTCCCCAAAAAAGAAAGCCAGAACTTCCTCTCGTCGGATTCCAACTGATCTGCCAAGACCCTTCCAAGAAGATTGCTTGACATCGAGCTCCTTCTTGTAAAGCCCCTGTTACACCGAAAAGCTCTTTACGAAACATTTCGTAAAGCCAGCAGTCCGGAAAGTGGGCAACTCAGGATAGGAAATCATGGCGGTAGTGTCCTCCGCACTGTAAAAGGCTCATGCATTCCTCCCATCCTGCAAACCTCCGAAATGCTTCACCATGCTTGAAGGCGCTCCAACAACACCTTGAAAGAAGCCCAGCTGCAGCGCAAAATGCAGGGGGACATACGGCTGGATATCAACAAAAAGATGTCTACAGGACACCATCGTACCAACACGTATGTTGAAAAGCCACATTTTTTCTGCGTTTGTCAGAGAATAGTGTCTTCCTGGCCCTGCCCTAGTGGAATCACAGGAGACACCAAAATCAAAAGCCTTCTTCCGCAGATCTGGAGAAAGCTTCACTGAAGACTGTTCAATCTCGACGTCCCTGAACCGTCGGATTCTCAAACGGGCGGACAAAGGAGATTCGAAAACGGCTATCCCTCTAGCCAATCAAATAAAAAAAAAGGGTCATCATCCTATGCAGCTCTTAATCGATGGAAGCCTGGACAATGTTATACATACCACGAATAGAAAATATGGGTTGAAAATACCCTGTTCATAGGGAGCCCAAGCTGAACAAGAAAAGCAGCAGCCTGCAGTTCGGTACACAATATAGGAGTAAAGAGCAGGCACCAAAGCAAGCCGCTCTCCAAATGCCATCTAACAAGCCGGATAAATACAATGCGGCTTGATGTGCGTTTCATCTCCTCCCGCAAAAACAGCCTCACTCAGCCAGTAAGTGAGGTAAACAATGAGATCCCTCCGCAGCACAATGTCAGGACAACCTGTGCTCATGAAGAAGTCCTTCAAGTCTTCTCGCGTGACAAAGTCTTCTTCGAACCCGAAGTCTTAGCTCTGGCTTCCCAGGACATGCTATCAGAAGACTCTCTACTGTCAAAAAAGTTGGGGAATAAAGAGCCAAAACTCCTCCAACTGCTGGACCTAACTTTCCAGCCCTCCTTCTCCTTCAAAAAATCATAGAAGACGACGAACTGAAAGTACAAAAGCCTGAACTCCTCAGACTGCTCGTCAAGGACGCTATCAATAGGCATAGACTCCTCATAAAGTTTGCCGAGGACAGGTAGCCCGGTGATGGCGCTCAATTCCTTCAAAGAAAAACCAATGAAGGTGTTGGTTTATGGAAGGAATGACTCCAACGTGGCCATGAAGGCTTCATCTGAGAAAACCATAATTTGTCGAAAAGCGCGAACCGCATCAAAGATCTCGGCCTCCTTCAGAATGGTCCCGCCAACCTGCAGGATATGATCAGTCCATGATTCCCAACTCGGGTCAGCACTGAAACGGCCATGAAGTCGAAAAGGCTTCACCCAATTGCTGCTGTCACCCTGAAAAATGCCAAGGCCCACCGGTCTCAAAACAACCGATGGATGGTCAGAACCTTGGTAACCGTTGGCTGGCATCAACATGTCCATGTGGACAGGCGATTTCTTTGCATAACCGGAATGGCCGCTAACAAAAATCCCGGTCTTGATCTCACATTAGTCCTCCTCACCCAGCTCGGAGGATCTTCCCTCTTAGGGCACTTGAGAGAAAGGCTCATTTTCGAGATAGTGCGATCAAAGGTCAACCGGGTCGAAATAGTTCTATCCTCACCATCTGCCGTGTAAGAGAATTGAAAGCATCTCCTTTGGTACGTCAGATCGCCAAGGACTGCATCACCAAAGATGAAGGTAGGCTTAGGCACAATGCTTTGATCGTCCATGACCCAAGGACGATTGCTTACCATAATCTTGTAAAACTCCTAATCCTTGAGAGCGATTAATCACTGTCTCATCTCATCACAGTTGAGGGAGCCGCACTCTTCCAAGTTTTTCTCCACAAACTGGACATTCTCCTAGGCTTGCTGTAAGGCCGCATTAGGAGACCTGGCAGACCGGCGAGGTGCATTAATAACATGCTCTTTGCCTTTGTTCGTTATGGAGGAACTACCTACAAAGGATGGAAAAGAAAAAATCAATCTTCAAAATGACAGAATTTTGCTAAAAATTCTAGTAAAATTTTGACATGGTTCCGGAACAATTCCGAAGAAAATGGAACCACTCCAAAAAAAGATAGGAAACTTGAAGATGAGCTCAACATCACTGTGAGCTCATAGTCTTTGGAAGATTCTCAAAGAAGACTTGAACTCAAGTCAGTCTTCTCAAATCTCCGCAAGCTTGAAGAATGGCTCAACATTGCTGCGGGTTCCAAATCTCAATACTTGCAAAAGATTTCCAGGTATGCATCATCATACTTCCCAATCAATTTACTAAAAATCATGCATCAAAGAAAATCATCATGCATTAGATATTAGGAAAGCCTTAACAAAAGTTTTACCAATTCCAACCCAATTTGGTCAAAACCAATTAAACTTTGTCCAAGTCAAAAATCATGTTGGCTTGACCTAGAGACTCTAGCCTTCTATCTTGATGCATCAATAAAAAAAAATGAATGCATGAACATCTTGAATTGTATAAACCTCATTATCATGGTGAGCAAAAGAGGGAAAGCAAAAGAGAGAAAGAGAGAGAGAGAGAGAGAAAAACCTTTTCAAAAAGAAAAAAATTGGGTTGACAGGCCGTGGCCCACTACCACGAGGCAGTACGGCTAGGTCCGTAAAGCCAAGAAAAAAAATAGTAAAAAAAAGAAAAAAAACCGTGAATAAAAAAAAGGGGAGCACGTGTAAAAAAAGAAAAGAAAAGAAGACACGAGGAAAAAAAAGAGAAAAAGAAAGAAAAAGAAAATAAAGAAACCTACTTCTACATGGAGTTTCTTGTGAAGGAAGAATACTTACTTGAAGCCATGGATGGAGAAGAAAGAGAACTTGAAGATTCTTGAAGAAGAAGAATTTTTTCTCTTGGAGCACTCTTGAAGATTCTTGTAAAAAGAAAGCAATGAAGCAAAGATCCAATCTCCCTTTGCTTTTATAGAGGAGAGCAAACCAAAAGAGGAAACAAGGAAAAAACCAAGTAGGTTAGTGCTAAAAACTAGCAACTTTCCCAAAAGAAAGGAGATTTGAGATATTTCTTTCCTAAAGAGAAGATTCTTTGAGAAATTCTCTCCCAAAAGAGAGGAAACTTGAAAGATTCTCTCCCAAAGAAAGATACTTGGAGAAAATCTCTCCCAAAAACAAGGAAACTTGAGAGATTCTCTCCAAATAAGGATATTCTCTACCAACAAGAGATATTTTTAGATATTCTCTACAAAATGATACCACATGAGATCTAAGCTATCTCTAAAGTTAAGGTCCCATGGGTTAGCCCACATGAGCCAGGTTTGACTACCTAGGCACTAAAAGGGGCTTCCTATCAAAAGTCTCTTTTACTAAGAGCATACAAAATGGTTCCACGCCTCTTTTGAGTTGATTGAACCATTCAAAAAAAAAGGCCTCATGAGTTTCTAAAAATTCAAATCATCCCACCTCATATACCAAATTGAGCCAATATCTTGAAATTGACATTCCAAAGAAACCAAAATCTAGTCCCCTAACTTGTCACATACAACTTGTTAGGTCACAAGTCCAAAACCAAAAAACCAAATCCTGACCCCTTAGCTCGCCACATACAGCTTGTTAGGTGACAAGGTCAAAACCAAATTTGACCCCCTAATTTGTCATTTACAGCTTGTTGGGTCACAAGGTCAAAATCTAAAATAAAACCCCGACCCCCTAACCTGCCACATATAGCTTGTTATAGAGTTGAAGGGACGACACCATTCTCGTGTATCCAAGGGCGTCCAAGAAGGATGTTGTAGCATGAAGGGGTTCTTATTGCATACACAGTGACTTCGGAGATAAGATCACCGATTTGCAACTTAAACCTGATTTTGCCGATAGGCCTTTGAGCGCTCCCATTGTACCCAAAGATGGATACAGACGTGTGACTCAGCTTGCTATGTGGGATGCCCAACTCTTCAAGTGTCGAAGTAGAGATGAGGTTGAGTGTAGAACCTGGGTAGATCTGGACTTTGTGTATCGGCATTTCTTTAATGTACCCTGTGAAGTACAGGGGTCGATTGTGCTTTGTCTCGCCTAACAGGAGGTCATCCTTACCGAAGGTGATGGTTGCACTTGCTGCTTCCTGTACCGAGAGGCATTCGGTGCCTAATCCTTCAGTTTTCTTCTTTTCCGAGAGGCATTCAGTGTCTGATCCCTCAGTTTTCTTCTTTTCTCCCTTTGAGAAAGTATTTGATTTTTTAACCTTATAGTCCATTTCAATTTGTAGGACTTGTGGGGCATGTTTGTCGACATCCATATTCAGCCTTTGTAGTTCTGAAATGAGACTATCACGAGTTTGTGGAGACATTCGTAACAAGTCCAGGATGTGCAGTCGTGCAGGTATGTGTTTGAAGTGCTCAATCAAGTCGTACTTGAAAGCCTCCTTCGGGCCTACGTGTTCATTATCGTTGCCACTTGGGGCGTTTACATTTTGTGTTCCCGAAGGATTTACATAAGAAGAAGAAGAAGGTTGGTTGTAATTTTTGTGGTAATCCCGGCCAGAACGGGTACCTCTACCAACTTCAAGAGCTTCGTGAGAATGGTCTTCATTTGGAAGATCGTCCTTGGGATCCAAGGGTTGATCCTTCTCGTTTACTGAAGATGTGTCTGCAGTAGAGTCGCCATCCTCAGTGATTGCGTTACATGGAGCATTTTTCGGGAACAAGTCCTAAACAGCATCCAGCAACTTTTCTCCTTCATTGAGTAATTTGTCGGTCCAGACATCTCCTATGAGGCCGGGTATCTGGGACCAACTGACCAGGTCTCCATCGGCTGAAGTTTCTTCAGGATGATTGGTCGGAAGAGCTATGAGTTGCGACGTCACGGTTTCAGGGGACGAAGGCTGAGAAGATGTTATCTCAGTGGAAGTTATCCGGGAAAATATAGCTCCGGAAGATATACTTGTTAAGGATTTTGTGTATTGCAATTTGATGGATGCATTATCATTCTAGCATCATTTGAATTTATACACATGCATTGATTTAGAAAAACTTGAAATCTTGATTTATACATGCATTGTTTTTAAGACTTGTAAAAATGTTGATTTATGCATCTTTTGATTTTAAACTTGGATGCAATTTATTTTGAAAAGGAGTTTTATCAAATCAAGCTAGCCTATGTTTTAAATCTTTCAAATCATTTTAGGCTTTTTATGTTTCATGTTTTTAAACCTCTTAGTTTGATTTAAAACATGATTCCAAGCTTGATTCAGTGGCCCAAAAGTTCCCACAAGAAATCACTTGGAAATATGCATTTTTAGGGAATTTTGGTCCCATGCCCGGGTCGACCTGTAGTGTGGCCGGCGACCGGCCGAGCCCACTGCGGGTCAACCGGGAAAAGAGCCGTTGTGCCTCTTTTCAAACGGTTAGATTTATAATCGTTGAAGGCCAGGTCGACCAGGAAATGGCAGGTCGACCAGGGAGACGCATGAACTCAATTTTTGAGTATAAATACAAGTTCATTCCTTTGGAAAAGTTGTTGAAAAAGAGAGGAACCAAGAGCCACTGTTGAGGTGTTTTGAGACAAGAAAAAGGGGATGAACTAAAAGAGACCAAGGGGTCATTAGTGAAGCTAAAGCTTGGATCAATGAAGTTAAATCTCTAAGTAAGCTTTACTTTTTATTAATCATATGTTATATGCTTTGCTTAAATTATTGGTAAATGATTTTTAGCATTATAACTATGATGTGTTGAATCCATTCTTCATTTAATCTTTGATCTAAGTTGGATTGGATTCTTCACCCTTGATTTCAAACCAAGTTGTTTTAAAATCTTCATTAATCATGCTTAGCCAAAATCTTTGTTTTCTTTTATAGCATGATTTCTTTACTTGGTTGATTCTTTATTTGTTGTTTTCATTCATTTGAACTTTAGTTAAATTTTTTAGTTTTGAAAACAACATTGCACATGCAGCACATGTTTAGAGCTATTTAATTTCATACAACTTGTGAACCTTTGATTTTCATTTCATTAACAAGTTTGTATTCATACATGTGATTTGCATTTCACTTCAATCAAAATCTTTTATGTGCCTTAAACTTTTATATGCTTTGAGCATATTTTAATTGAGCTTTGTTTTTAACTTGATTGAAGTTATCACACACACACACACACATCATGGGCATACATCTTTGCATTCATTTAGTGTTTGTGTGAGTTAGTTTTTCACTTTCATATCCGCCTAATTAAGAGGCATTGCAATTGAGCTTTAATTGTATCTCTTTGAGTGTTTGTGTTGACACTTCTTTAAGAGAAATCTTTTTATTGTAAAGGTTATTGCTTAGCCAAAGAAAAGCACATTGTAAAGGTTATTGCTTAGCCTTGGAAAAACATCTTGTAAAGGTTATTGCTTAGCCTAGAAAAGCACATAGAGAGGTTGTTGTTTAGCCTAGAAAAACAACATTGTAAAGGTTATTGCATAGCCTATTGAAAAACCGATAATGGATGTAGGCATTAAGGCCGAACCACTATAAATCATTGTGTGATGGTGAATGCTTGTGGTGATTTCTTTTGTTAGCTTCCGCATCTTGTTTGTTTTTCATCACTTGTGACTAGTTTAGTTTTAAAAAGTTAAAATTTGTCTTAATTGGTCACATATTGTAGCTCACCTTATTCACCCCCCTCTAGGGTTAGGATCCCGGACTTTCAATACTATCAGGTGTAGCTGGAGAGTACGTGTCTTCTGTAGATGATGCTTTAGAGGCACTACCATCCTGAACTATCGCATTGCAAGTTGCGCTGATAGGAGGTCCCCTCAAAGTGGACTATTGGGAGTCGAACTCATCATCGGATGTGAGAGGATCATCTATCAAGCAGCTTTCTCCATTTTTAGGAGTTGAAGGAGGAGGTATCCGTTGATTTTCAGGAACTTCCGGTTCCGGATTATGATCGCGAAGATCTTGCTCTTGTTCTAAGGCAAGGCGCTGCAAGATCCTTGCATACTCTTCAGGATCAGGCATGGGAGCCAAATCTTCTTCTTCATCCACCCCTTGTGGTTCGACATGATCGGGTTCCACTGGAGTGTTGAAGGGTGCTGAGTCATCATCATTTTCTTGAATAGGCTCTTGGTCTCCTTCATCATCGGACCAGGATCCATGTTGCCCATATGGGTCATACTAGATTACCGGCATAAGGTGAGATTCGGGAACCCATTCTTCATCGGAGAGTTATTCTCCTGTTTTAAGAGATTCCTCCCACTTGTCGGTGTCACTGGCAGTGTCACTGGACTCGTATCCATTAATGGAGAATCCAATTACTGAATTGCAAGAGTATGATGCCCCCTACATAGTTTCATTCCTGAATTAAGGTGGCATGAAATCACCAAGGGCGAATTTTCTTTCCATCTTCGAAGCCTTGGATTCTTCCGTTGCCCCAAGCGAAGCAATGAAGAGGTCTCTGCCTTTTCAAGGACTTCTTGTTTTGGTTGAGCTTTCTCCTGCTGCTTGAGCTTGCGGAGTTGTCCATTGGCTTGCCTTCGCTGTCGAGCGGTAGGTTTTGTTTTGACGACCTCCCAATTTTTATCTTCTAGGAGATCGGGATGTACCCATATATATTGTCCGCCTGGTGTTAGATAAGGAACCAACTCTTGGGACGTCTGGGTCATTTTTATCACCTTAGAGGAAGTAGTGGTCTTCTCCTTTGGTGATTTTGAAGTTTGTCCATACGACACCATGTTGACGAAGGCAGACCCATAGTTTTTGTCAAAGGTGATGACTCCATTTTTCCACATCTCGTTGATCTTCTCTCTCACAACAAAGCATTGATTGAGAAGATGCGAGATCATCTGATGGTATGGACAATAACAAGGATCGTTGGTTTTGCCAACATCTCCCGGTCTTTTGGGCTCAAGTAAGGGGAGTTTACCATTTGCTACGAGAGCCTCGAAGATTTCTTCGACGTCTTCATCGAACGGGTATTTTTTCTCTACTCGTTCCCTGATTCAGGTTTCTTACCTGCAGCTTTTTTTCAACTTTCTTTGGCTGTTGAGGAGCTGGCTTGGTTTGCACATTAAGAACCTCCTTTTTCTTTGGCTTTGAGGTCGTAATGGTAGCCGGCTCTTTCTTCGATGACTGCTAACTGTTGAGGTCTTTGATCACCGTTTCAGCCTCCATGGAAGCTTCTAGGAGTTCTCCCAGGTTCTTGGATTTGTTGCCGATAATCATGGAGCGGATCCTCGCTCTCATGTTGTTACGGCAGATGTCGACGAGCGACGCTTGTGGCAGCACATCTGAGCACTTGTATGCCATTGCCTTCCACTTGTGAATGAAGTCGTATGTTGACTCATTCTCTCCCTGTTTTAGGCTGCAAAGTTGTACCATAGTAATAGGATGATCCTCACCTTTGAAGTGGGTCAGGAAGCATGTCTCTAGCATGGCCCAATTTTGGATGGAGTCCTCTGGCAAAGTAGAATACCAATCGACGGCTGTACCTTTTAGGGTACTTGCAAAGAGACAGATCTTGAGGGCATCTTGATCCGCGATAGCTCCCGTCAGTATTTTGAAGCGGATGACGTGCTGTCTAGCTGAACCTTTCCCCGTATATGTTTAGAGAGTAGGTTGTTTGAACTTTGCAAGAAACGGGACCGAGTCCATCCATAAGGGATATGGTGGCTTGATCCCATGCTCTTTCAGTGTATCATCTTCCTTTGCTTTGGCGAGGATATCGTCAACGTCCTTTTTGGTAAGGGCGCGTGACTCACCATTTTCTACATTCTCCTCGTTATCTGGAGAAGGTTGGTTGTTTTCTTGACGCTGCAGAGTGAGAAGAAGATTTTCCATGAAAGCCTCAATCCTCTACTGACCTTGCTGCAATTGTTGGATGCGTGCGGTCATTTCATCAGGAGGTGGATTGCGAGGTTGCTCAGGGTTTGTAGCCAAGACGTTCATCCTCTGTGATTCAAACAAAGAGATCGTCCTGGTGACTGAGCTGGGGCTCATTCTTGAAGAGCTTGAGGAAGGATTACTCCGTTGTCCTTGGCTTGAAGGAGTAGAAGATTCTTCCAGGCGTCTTCGTGTCCAGGAGACGCTGCGAGTCACCGGTCGCCGGACATGAATTTTGGTTGCCAACTTCTGGCGTCTTCTGGTTTTGCTAACCATATGGACAGCAGCAACTTGATCGGGTCTTTCTTTTTCAACCCATTTTTTGGAGACTTGGAGGATAGGATGCTGGGTCCTTTGCTTCTCTAGTCTATTTTGTCGATACGACATGCGACAACATATGCGACGGGCAACTTGAGTTTCTGCTAGCTATGGCTGGGTTTTAGCAATGAAGGATGTACTCCCTCGAGCGCAGCAGTCGAGCCTGTCTTCTTTGAAGCTGGGCATGGATAGGATTTGGACTCGGTCCTTCGACTGTCGTAGTGAGGCTTTGAATTTTGCGAGTTCAGCCCTCGTTGAGATGAAGGGTCGGACTGCAGGAGTGCAGGCCTTGGCAGGTTTTCGCAGAGGCCTAGTGATGTATGATTTGATTTTTGGCTTGTAGGAGCAAGCCGGCTCATGGTGGGTTGCCTCCTTTGTCAGGGAAGGGATTGGTTTCTCCTCCTTCATGTATGCAAGAGGATAGAACCAATTTTCTTTGAGAGGAGCCAGGTATGCTGGCTTTGCAGATGCTTGTGACCACCTTTGTTTTGGTGAAGGCCTTGGGGACCAAGTCTTAGGGTAGACCTGGTTCTTTGCAGGTTGAGGCTTCGTGGGGATGCCACGGGCTTCAGGTTTCTTTGCGTTCACCCTTGATGTCATGGCAGTGACACGTTGCGGAGCGATCTTCCGCTTCTTAGCAGGTGCGATTTCCTCTACGGGAAGTGGGAACGGTTCCAGCGACCCGAAGATGATAGTCCGGGGAGTAGAGGTCAACCCGGTGTTCTAAGATTTGCCGAGGGAGGTGACGTTTCGGCAGCTGGCAGGGCGCTTATGAATGCGCTTGTTCTGCTTCTCCTGGAGCATGAGCTGATACTTGTTCTCATCAAAAGTGATGGTTAACGAAGCTGCATTGTTAGTTTTGGAAAACTTCTGAAACAAGACCACATCCATTAGTAATCACAAGAATATAGTGATCATAAATGAGAAAGAACTATGGTTTTGTCTTTTCAAATCGCTCAAGGAAACATGGCCGAGTCCAAGCGAGATGAAAGAAGGGGAAAAGCCATAGAGGATACAATTGTTCTGAACGCAAGTACAGGAGGCTCAGAGCGAGCATTCCAGTGACTGCTAGAAGCAATTGTAGACCTTAATTCAAATTACCGAGAAGCGAGGCTCACTCGAGATAAGATGATATAAGGCTGGAGATATAAATGTGTCGGTCGCGAATTCAGTAGACCCGAAAGGGCGTACTAGCACCGCTAGGCACAAATGTTGCAAATCACATCCTTGGAGTGGACACGAGATGGGATTTTTGAAAGGTCAAAATCGGGTTCATAAAAGAGAGCAAATGGTGTTTCAATCCGAATAAGGGCTCAAACATTTCTGCAAGTGCTAAATCCGAAAAGGAGGGAACCAAAATTTCTCAAATGTGAACCCAAAAGTGACAGAAGTTTTTTTTTTTTAAGTTCTTTTTTTTTTTTTTTTTTTGAAGGAACACAAAGGCTTTTCAATTTGGCCTTATGAAACCTTAGTGGATAGATCAGCCCCCAGGTAAGGGTAGGATTACTTAATGAACCCGTTTGGAGGACCCTTGCCTCGAACAATCTAGTTGTCTCCACACTCTGGACAAGGCTTTTTTTATATCCACTTTGGTTAAAGAATGCAATTGGTGCAACCTTAGTGGGTTTTGAAAAAAAAAAAATTTATGGATTCATCAAAGAGAACGAACAGTGTTCCAATCCGAATAAGGGCTCAAACATTTCTACGAGCGCTAAATCCGAAAAGGAGGGGACCAAACTTTCTCAAATTTGATTCCAAAACGGAAAATATTTTTTGAAAGAGTTTTTTTTTAAGAGCTTTTTTTCTTTTGAAAATCCCTATCGGACTCATCAAAGAGAAAAGATGGCCCATTCCTCGATAAGAACAATAGCTGCAAACATTTCTGTGAGCTATCAAGTTCAAAGAGGAGAAGATCAAAGTTTCTCAAAATTGAATCCAAAGAAAAGAGAAATCAGATTTTTTTTTAAAGACAAGAATGGAAATAAGTTCAAAGGTAGAAACTTTCCAAAAACCCCATCTCATTTTTTTTTGGTTTTTTTTTATGCGAGATCCAACATAGGCCACCAACTAGAAAGGAGCCTAAGAATTCAAGCATCGCGTTCTCAAGTGAACTGTCCCACCGGGTATGCTAGCTTGATGGACCCGATTTTTTCTTTCCTCTCCTCTCCCATCCATCCCCGAGGTCGCCGAGAGGAATCGAATGGAGAGAAGAAAGGGGGAGAAAAAGGGGGCATCTTATATTTTTTGTACGGGTATGTCAGATTTTCTATTCTACTTGGAATTTAGAAATGGTGATCCGGAGATCCACCTTCGCAAGTAGAAATGAAATCAACCTTTTTCTTACTTTCCATTGCACAAATATTTAAGAAAAGAGACGTTTTTTTTAATGCCATTAGAGGCGATTTTTTGTGCCGTAGAAGGCGATTTGTGCCGTGAAAGGCGATTTTGCCGTGAAAGGCGATTTACAAATCTTATCAAAATGAAAGACAAGAATTGTGATTTTTTTGTCTCTTAAAAAAAATAAAGTATAATAGAAAAGTAAGAAATGGAATCTGACTTCTCAGGAGATTGTGGGGACCAATTCAGATCGACGGTCGCAAGTCATGTATGGACTTCGCTATCGTCCTTCAGATGAGAACGCTTGATGCTTTGATTCTTCGGCTTGGCTTGGACTTCAGTTTTTTAGAGGATAAGGACCAAGGGAAAGTCCTATACCCAATGAAAAACGAAGAGACGGGTCTTGGCCATGTTGAGTAGGAGAAGAGAAGGCTTTTTCTTGGAAGGGGGGGCACCCAAGGGACTTTGATCACCTTTTGGTGTTTGTTGCAGCAGAGTTTCTTCTAGTTTCTTCAGAGTAGCAGGACTTCTTCAGAGTAGCAGGGCTTCTGGATCTTGAGTTCGGAATACCGGGATTCTGTGTCTCTTTTTAATTCTTGGAGTCACCTCCCTTTATAGGCATTTGGTAGCCTTTATGTGACTTTATAGGTTTTAATGCATTTAAAATCACATAATGGGAGGAGTTACAAGTTTTAATTCCTTTGTTTTGTAACTCCTTTTTCTTGGCTTCTGATTGGCCGGTGGAGATGATGGGCATTTAATCGCTTTTAATCTCCATGATGAGAGGAGTTTCATGGCTTTAATGTCATGATGACTTTGACTTGTAACTCTCATTTACTTGAATCTGATTGGGCTGTCCAAAATAATGAGTTAATGACCGCATTTAGTTGGGTTAATTAACAACATTAAGTGGTCGCCGGGGATTTGAAGAGTCGCGGGCCGTGCCGCGTCTTTTGGAATTCTTCTCGCGATGATCAACGATGGATCTTCATATTGATCAATGTCGAATGATCATGCAACTTCAAATATTGGTTGATACCAGCGAGCCGGTGACATCTGTCTTGTCAATTTCTCGATCTATCGGACATAAAGTGCACTTTCTTGGTCAGCCGGTTGGCGATCTTGAAGCGATCGATGTCGATTTCATGCTCTTAACGGCGGATCCGTGATGTTAACGAAGATCAGTCGTTTTCAAGCATCAAAAATCAAATTTTTAGGAAATCACAGGGGCTGGAACTCCCGGAATGCGAAAAGAATCGGAAAAAGGGGCCCTGCGGCTGAAATCCGACGACCCGGATTTCCAGGGTCGCCGGCGACCATGGGGGGGATTTTCCCCTTTGGTCGCCATTTCGTCAGCCGTTTTTCGGGTTTTTTGTTTCCTTTTTTCTCCTGTATTTTTCTTGCTATTTTTCTTCATTTTTTGGCTTGATTCTTCTGAAGAAAACCTGACAAGAAGCCGTGCAAATCGGAGCACAAAGTTTCCTATTTTTTTAGAAAAGCCGAAAACTATGCCGCTCAGAGTTGCCGTTTTTTGTCAAGAGTCGAAACCAGGTCAAACGATGTCGGAATGACCTGAAATTTGACGTGAAGCCTCCTGAACAGTAGATAGGACCAACCATGGGCTTTTGCTTGAGTTTTGAAGCCGTTTGGGGTCCCGTTGCTGCTAGGCTTGATTCTGCGGCGAGGAAGATGTCGCGCTTTGATGTGCGGTCAACCGATGTCTGATTGACCTGAAATTTGATAGGGAGCCTATTGGAGTCATTTTGAGATGATCCATTAACTCCGATTTGGATGTCATGGTCTCGGGGTGCTCCGCCGCCGGTAGCCTTGATTTTCTTTCAGAGCGTCAAAGCCGGGTCAAATGTTGTCGGAATGACCTAAAATTTGACATGCAACCCTTTTGAAGCATATTGAAGCCGCCCATGTGCTCCGTTTGATGAGTAATGGCCCCGGTGGTTCTCGCCGCCAAGAGGCTTGATTTTCTTTCGGAGCATCAAAGCAGGGTCAAATGTTATCGGAATGACCTGAAATTTGACTTGCAGCCCTTTTGAAGCATGTTGAAGCCACCTATGTACTCCGTTTGATGAGTAATGGTCCTGGTGGTTCTCGCCGCCGAGGGGCTTGATTTTCTTTCGGAGCATTGAAGTCGGGTCAAACATTGTCGGAATTACCTGAAATTTGACTTGGAGCCTTTTGAAGGTATTTTGAGACCATCCATAGTCTCAGATCAAAGTTTTAATGTCTTCAACGCCGTTGCCACTAGGAGCGTTGTTTGATTGCCGGAGGAGTGAAGTTAGGCCAAATGATGTCAGAATGGCCCGAAACTTCATGTGAACTCCTCTTTTGGCTGTCTTGAAGGATATATCAATTTTCCAGTGATTCTGACAAGATCTGATGCTTGAAGCGGCAATGCCTGTTTGTAGTATGATGCAACTTCATGTGGCTTTCTTGATGTTGAAGAGGCAAAGTGACATTTTTTGTGTCAACAAGTGAACCAAGGTGATTTTTCTGTCGTAAAAAGGGACATTTGAAGAAAGACTGCTTGAATAGATAGAAATGGTTTGAATTTAGAGGTATAAAGAACTCTTTTGTTTGTTATGAAACAAATCTTTTAGATGTTCCTTCAAATACTTGGTGGATTGATTCTGGTCCCACTGTTCATGTGACAAATTCCATGCAGGGCTTTCATTCAAGCCCGGAGTCCAAACAATGATCAAAGAAACTTTTTTTATGGGAAACCGGCAGGAGGCTAAAGTAAAAGCGGTGTGGACTTACAGATTGATTCTTAATTCTGGATTCTAGTTGGATCTTAATACCACTTTTTATGTTCCTACGATTGGTAGAAATTTAATTTCTTTATCTAGATTTGATTTGGAAGGTTATACCTTCTTTTTTGGACACGGTACTTTGATTATTTATAAGAATTAAGTTTTAATGTGTGGTGGTATTCTATGTAATGGTCTATATAAATTGAATCTTGATCAATATTTTGTTAGTTCCTTACTTACCATGCATGAGAATAATATTATGAATATTGGTATTAAGAGAGGAATCTTGAATGAAAACTCCTCAATTTTGTGGCATAAAAGACTTGGGCTTATCTCTCAAGAGAGATTAAAAAAATTAATAAATGATGGGGTATTACGAGCCCTAGATTTTACTGATTTTGGTGTTTGTATAGACTGCATAAAAGGCAAGCAGACCAAAAACACCAATAATAATAAGGCCATAAGACGTTTAGAACCACTTGAATTAATCCACACAAATATTTGTGGTTATTTTCCTATGCCATGTTACAGTGGTCAAAAATACTTTATCACCTTTATTGATGATTTCATTAGTATGGATATATCTACCTGTTATATGAGAAATCAGAATCTTTCAAAGCCTTTGAAATCTATAAGGCTGAAGTTGAAAAACAATTAGACAGAAAAATAAAGGTTGTGAGATCTGATAGGGGTGGAGAGTATTATGGGAGGTATGATGAATCGGGTCAAAATCCGAGCCCATTTGCTATATTCTTGGAAAGTCATGGCATTCGTGCTGAATATACATTGCCTAGCTCCCCGCATTAAAATGGTGTGGCTGTAAGACGTAATAGAACGCTTATGAAAATGATACGGAGTATGTTAAATAATTCTAAATTACTTGACTCTATGTGGGGAGAAGTCTTAAAAACAGCTGCATATATCATAAACCATATACCCACTAAGATAGTTCCCAAAACCCTTACGAGTTATGGACAGGTAAGAAGTCAAGTTTAGGACATATGCATGTTTGGGGTTGTCCAGTGGAAGCTAGATTTTATAACCCACAAGAGAGAAAATTGGACTCTAGGACTATCAGTGGGTATTTTATAAGATATCCTAAAAGGTCCAAAGGTTTTAGATTTTACTGTCCTACTCATACCACTAGAATTGTTGAAACTGGAAATGCCAAATTCATAGAAAATGATGACATTAGTGGGAGAAATGCACCACGAAATGTGGTATTTGAAGAACATCGGATACCTATTCATATACCGATTGAAATGATTAGAGTTAATATTCTAAATGACTTCGTTCAGAACAATACGACGGAACTACAACCTATCATACCAAATGCACCACTAGATGAGAATGTCACTCATAATGATATGATTGAAGATATTATTCATCCGAATCAAAATTTTATAGAACCAGAAGCTTTAAGAAGATCTCAAAGATCTAAGAGGTCTGTTATATCTGATGATTATATTATTTATCTTCAAGAATATGATTTTGATATAGGTGTTAAAGAAGATCCGGTAGCATTTTCACAAGCCATTAAAAGTGATGATTCGGAAAACTGGATTGATGCTATGCGAGAAGAGTTAAAATCCATATATTTAAACAAAGTCTGGGATCTCTGCGAATTGACTCAAGGGTTTGCGACTATAGGATGTAAATGGATCTTTAAGACCAAGCAAGACTCAAAGGGCAAAATTGAACAATTTAAGGCCAGCCTTGTAGCTAAGGGATTTACTCGAAGGCAAAATATTGATTATAAAGAGACCTTTTCACCAGTTTATTAGAGTGACTCTTTTCGAATCATAATGGCATTAGTAGCTCATTTTACTTTTGAGTTACATCAAATGGATATGAAAACAGCGTTCTTAAATGGGAATTTATCTGAAGAGGTATATATGAAAGAACAGAAGGATTTGAGGAAAAGGGCAAAGAAAAACTAGTTTGTAGATTAAAGAAATCTATATATGGGCTTAAACAAGCTTCAAGGCAATGGTATATTAAGTTCCATGATACCATTACCTCTTTCGGGTTTAAGGAAAACATTGTTGATCAATGTATATACCTGAAGATCAGTGGGAGCAAGTTTATTATTTTAGTCTTATATGTAGATGACATTCTACTTCCTAGTACTGATATTGGCATACTACATGCAACAAAAGAATACCTCATAGAGAATTTTGA
Source organism: Cinnamomum chago (assembly GCA_038049695.1). Classification (NCBI taxonomy): domain Eukaryota; kingdom Viridiplantae; phylum Streptophyta; class Magnoliopsida; order Laurales; family Lauraceae; genus Cinnamomum; species Cinnamomum chago. Next base: position 32,845,695 of record CP142452.1, read on the forward strand.
AATGAAAGATATGGGTGAAGCATCCTTTGTGCTTGGAATCGAGATTCTTAGAAACAGATCCCGATAACTATTAAGACTTTTACAGAAAGCCTATATCAATAGAGTTCTTGAAAGATTCAATATACAGAATTGTTCTGAAGGAAAAGCACCTATATCAAGAGGTGATCTATTCTCCAAAGATCAATGTCCAAGAAATGACATTGAAAGAAAACAGATGAAAGATATTTCATATGCTTCCTTTGTAGGAAGTCTTTTATATGCTTAGACTTGTACCCGTCCAGACATCAGTTTTGCAGTGAGCATGCTAGGAAGGTATCAGTCTAACCCTGGCATGGTACATTGGAAAGCAGCAAAGAAGGTCACGTGATATTTACAAGGGACTAAAGAACATATGCTCACTTATAGAAAATTTGATCACCTGGAAGTGATTGGATATTCAGAGTCAGGTTTTGCTGGATGCCTCGACACAAGGAAATCTACATTAGGATGCATTTTTCCCTTTGCCGGTGGGTTGTTTCATGGAAAAGTCTTAAACAGACTACAGCTGGATCTTTCACATTTCAAGTAGAATTTGTGGCATGCTTTGAGGCCGCTAATCAAGCTATATGGCTATGAAATTTTATTTCAGGGCTTCAGATCATGGATTCTGTTAGGAATTTTGTAGATTGCAATTTGATGGATGCATTATCATTCAAGCATCATTTGATTTACACACATATGCATTGATTTATAAAAACTTGAAATCTTGATTTACACATGCATTGTTTTAAGATATTGATTCATGCATGATTTGTTTTTAATCTTGGATGCATTTGTTTTTGAAAAAGAAGTTTTAGAAATCAAGCAAGCCTATGTTTTAAATCTTTCAAATCTTTTAGGTTTTTTGTGTTTCATGTTTTTTAACTCTCTTAATGTGATTTAAAACATGATTCCATGCTTGGTTCAGTGGCCCCAAAAGTTCCCTCTTGAGAAACCTTGAAAAATATGCAAAATATGCATTTTAGGGAATTTGGCTCCCCAGGCTCGGTCGACTCGCAGTGGGCCCAGTCGACCGGCCCAACAGGGACCCGGTCGACTGAGCCCAAGCAGGTCGACCGGGAATGAGCCGTTGGGGCTCCTGTCAACGGTCTGTTTTTTTACCGTTGTGAAGGTCAGGTCGACCGGGGAAGGGCCAGGTCGACCGGGAAAGAGCCGTTGGGCACTTTTTGGCTATATATAGTGGTTCATTCCTTTGAGAAAATTGATGATTAAGAGGCCATCCTTGGGAGGTTTTGAGGCCAATCAAAGGGGAATGAACTAAGGGATGAAGGGGATCATTAGGAAAGCTAAAGCTTGGATTAATGAAGCTAAATCACCAAGTAGGCTCTACTTTCCTTAATCATATGTTTTCATGCTTTGTTTTATTTTTGGTTAATCTTTTGTAGCATGATAAACTATAAGGTGTTGTGTCCTTAACATGTTTTATGTTTTGAATTGATTTATTGTTTTGGATACATCACCATTGATTCAATCCAAGTAGTACTTTATTTGGTAAATCTAAGTAGATCATGTTAATGAAAGAATCTTCGAAATTATATGTAACATGATTCCTATACTTGGTTGAATCTATGGTTGTTGTTTTTCAACATAAGAAAATCACTTTCAAAACTATCTTATGTTTTGGATTCAACATCTTTACAAATCATATGTTTTCATGTTTTGTTTTATCTTTGGTAAATCTTTAGTAGCATGTTAAACTATGATTTGTTGTGTCCTTAACATATTTATGTTTTGAATTGATCTATTGTTTTGGATGCATCACCTTGATTCAATCCAAGTAGTACTTTAATTGGTAAATCTAAGTAGATCATGTTAATGAAAGAATCTTTGAAATCATATGTAACATGATTCATATACTTGGTTGAATCTTTGGTTGTTGTTTTTCATCATAAGAAAATCTCTTTCAAATATATCTTATGTTTTGGATTCAACATCTTTACAAATCATATGTAACTTTGTTTTAAAGTTTCACAACTTGCTTTGCATTGATTGGTATATCATATTCAAGTTGTATTTATAATTACATATGATTTATCCCTTAATTTCAATCAAATCTATTTTTATGTTTTATGAGCTACATTGTTGATTTGATTGACATCCCTATGCATCACATGTTTAGAGCTAATTACTTTCATACAACTTGTGAATCTTTGATATCATTAACAAGTTGTTACTTTTAACATGTGACTTGCATTCTTTCCTCAATCATAAATGTTTTTATGAGCTAAAACTTTCAAAAGCCTTAGGCATACATTTATGAGCTTTCATTTTCAAAATGATTGAGGACATCACACACACACATCATGAGCATACATCTTTGCATTCATTAAGTGTTTGTGTGAGTTAGTTTTTCACTTCCATATCCGCCTAATTAAGAGGCATTGTAATGAGCTTAATTTAATCTCCATCAAGTGTATTATAGACACTAATTAGAGAGATAACCAACCGATGGTTGAAGAGGTTATTGCTTAGCCTAAGAAAAGCATAATGTATAGGTTGATGTTGAGCCTTGAAAAACATCATTGTAAAGGTTATTGCTTAGCCTATTGAAAAGCATAAATAGTGGAAATCCGGTGGGGTGTTGGATCACAAGCCGGTAGTGGATGTAGGCATTGAGGCCGAACCACTATAAATCCTTGTGTGATGGTGCTTGCTTTGTGGTGATTGTTTTTATTAAGCTTCCGCATTTTATTTGTAATCATCACTTGTGACTAGTTTAAGTTAAAGAAGTTAAATTTTGTCTAAATTGGTCATAATTGAAGCTCACCCTATTCACACCCCCCCCCCCCTCTAGGGTTCAGATCCCCGGACTTTCAGATTCCATTTTTAAGCCACTGAGAATTTATTGTGATAATACCTCATCTGTTGCTTCTCTAACAACGACATGAGTTCTAGCACTGTAAAACACTTTCATATAAAATATATTATTGTTAAAGAGAAGGTTCGGGATGGTTTAGTGTCTATAGAGCAAATCAGTAGAAAGCTCATGATCGCAGATCCTATGACCAAAGCATTACTGGTAGAGGCCTATAATGATCATGTTAGAGAAATGGGTCTCATTGTGTTACCTTAATGTATGTGGTTGAAAGGATTTATGCTATTACTTAAACATTTTTGTTTATCAATTTTAATTAATAATGATTATGTTCTCTTGCTTATTTTTTTGCGCACACAATTAATTCATTATTGAAAAGCAAGATAAATTTCAGTTGGACCAATAAATAGGAAATTTTAGTCCACTCCTATTATTTTCTTCGATTGATGACTTGACTGAGTGGAATTTATAATGTTGTGATACATGGAATGAATTATGTCACAAAATTGATGTTTGACTGCCATGATTCACATTATTGGTTTCATTTAGTTACAATATATAAGTATTAGCACAAACAAGAAAGAGTGGGCTGTTTTTACAAATGAGTGGCTACTCGTCGGGATTTTAAAATTTGTTGAATCCAAGTTGAGTCATTTTATAAAACATAGTTTTCAAAATAAAAATAAAAATAGAAGGTGGATTGTTTATTGGTGGTTATCATGACCAAGTGGAGATCACATATGTGTGGTCATTCAAACCAAGTGGGAGATTGTTAGACGTGAGTAGTCCTCATGACCACATGTGCAACACTGTTGGGACTCACGGTTTGAGCCCACTAATATAAGTTACTTTCCCCTTTTTTAGTTTTTGGTTTTACTAAGCTTATCTTAGATTCAATTTTAGTAAGCCTAATCAAATAGGACTTATTGGCTGATTTAAGGGAATTAAAGGAACTTAACTTTATTAGATTTCTTTGATGGGAAGAAATCTCTCTAGGGCTTATCTATATATGTATATATATATGGTTTTTCGGTCCTCTCTCTTAACCTACGAGATCTAAAAAGTACCCATCAACTTCATGCATATTGGAGTGGGTGATAAGGGATATATGAGAAAACCCTATTTGAGAAAGGAGATCCGCTCATCATCAAGAACATGGCACAATGTACGCTTTTATATTTTTAAGATCATATATTGTTTAATGCATAAATCTAGATCCATAGGTTTAATTTGAATTACAAACGATATCAGATCTAACATGAGAGAGATAGAGAGAGAGGATTGTACTAGAGAGCTTTTTTTTATATAGGAGATGGTTTGACAAAGAGGATTAAGGTTTTTAGAAGGACCCAAAAATAGTCGTCCTTTCAATGAGCTGTTCCAAAAGGAAAATTAGTTTTTATTATTGTTTCGAGATTTCATTCTATCGAGACATCGCTGCGAGGATTGTTCCGTGGAATCAAAACTTAGAATGGCCAAATTTCTACCAAACACATTTTATCCAACCTCATCCCGTGGGAACATAAGAACATCTCAATGGCATTGTGCCAAACAGGTAGCTTCTACAAATACAAACATGTCGACGTAGGTGAACCTAAATTCTATAATCATGCAGACTGCAGTAAAAATGAAACAAATAAAGCGATATTTAGAAGCTATCCATTAAAATAATAAAAGACATTTAGTTTGTATTTGGTGCTTTGAAATTTGACGAAAACCATCAATCTAAAACTTAGAGATCTTACTGTTCGAAACACACAAGAAACAATACGATATAGGGGTTTAAAACTTGCCCAAACTAGTATATACTATGACAACTTTTTTATATAGTCATGCTCAAAGAGAAAATTGTTTCTCTTGAAATAAAATACTATTTCATATCTACTACAAACTCATTCAACATTTATAAATAAAAAGATCTAAACTACTAGTAATTGAAATTAAATCCTTAAAACAATCTATATGCCTAATCTCATTAAGTTATTTTGTTTGGAAGAATTACGAGAAATTTGTATTTTTGAAATTTCTGATAGCAATTTCAGTCATTATACCTAGAGTGGAATTCCTAGTTGACTCGTTAGATTTCAAATCCCTGCCTTCTAAATTGTCACATTTGGGTACAACCAATGAATAACCATAATTATAATTCAATAATTAAAACATATAATGTCTTTTTTCAAATAAAGACTTATAGTTTTCATGGGGTTAATCTTTCTCGTCCTTTTCTTCTTCTTTTTTTGGCTAAGGTGGGCTACTGACCTAAGCGTACTGATACTTCCACTTGAGGACCCAGGGATCGATCCCTAGGAGTGGCTGTGAGACTAGCCAATACCGCTCAACTATGAGTGTATTGTTGGAGTGGTCCTTCATTAGGCTCGGGCTTAATCCGTTGGACCTGAATCTAGATACGAGAGCCTCCATGTTGGACTTATAACATCGAATTTGGCCCATAAAATTTTCATCAGGTTTGGACTTGGCCTCCATGGCCCGGCCCAAATCAGGCCCTTTGACTCGTGTGGTTGTGGACTCATAGCGCTGTATTACAATTGTCCCGCCTTCAGCCATTTCTGTGTGTAATGTCATGCATATAGACATCATAGTATACATACACTACACACGTGCCATGTTCTTGCCTGAGAATGAGCACAATGTATAAAAGCAGGCAGTGGAGTTGAAAAGTTAAAATGGCTATAAATGGGTCGGGCCTGACCAAGAGCCTCTCAGATATGGCCCACAGAGTATTGTGACGATAATGGATCCACCTACACCAAATATAACAATAATGATGATTTAGTTTTACGGTGCCCACACTGTTACATATACAAAAATTATAATCAGGTCCAGGGGCGGACCTAGATACATGGTATTGGGGGCAATCGCCCGCATCATATGTGTATCCACTCCCAAAACTCACTTGAAATTTCTGGAATCCTTTCAAAACCCATATAAAAATCCTGGGTGCACCTCTAAAACCCATATGAAAATTTTCGGTGTGCCCCAAAGTCCAAATATCTGTTTATATCTGTCTCCCTCAAACAAAAATCTTGGGTCCGCCATTTGGGTCTAGGTCTAAGTATGGATCCTAGGACTCGACGGTTAAAAATCTTGAACTCATTGAAAGACCATTGGAAACAGAATCTGTTTATGGCAGTGGGTTAAGCCAAAATGATCTGGTTAATCAAGGAAATCTATTATTAACAGAGTTTTAAAAAAACTTTGCAAGGTTAATCTAACCTCTTAGTACTTACTATCCCACTAAAGAATTGGAATTTAGACAAATTGGATACTCATCTCACCCATATTCACTAATTGATAGAAGGCTAAAAAAAATTTAGCTTCAAGACCCTCACCAAGGGCTAAAATGATCTAGCGGGAGAAATCTCTTTGCCGCAAGCCTAAATTATATATTGAAGACCTTTTATTCTACAACTCTAGGACTTAAAATAATGGCTGTGAAGAGGAGAACCTAGTTGCAGGGTCCATCCTGTTTTATTTTAGTACAGAGGAGTAGTTGGGATCTAAAGGTTCCTTGCTGGATCACAGAATAGACATGATGATTTCCAACCATGTCTTTCTCGTCCCAATTTCATTTGATGTCTTCAAGAGGCGATTATGACTATCTTTATAGAGTTAATATTCCTGCGCATGAGTGGGCACAGTCTTACTGCACACACCGGCTGCTAGGATCGACTTGGTTCCTACAAATCACGGGACTTGGGTGGGATGGAAAGATCCCCTCATGATGGGCTCAAATATAAAAAATGGGTCAATCTCATGCCTCTAATCCCTTGATTTATAGGCCACAAGTTTAACGACCTTATGATAAAAAAAATGTTCAGCCCTGGTCCAATGGTTTAATCCATTTGGGGGGTCTTATATGAGTGAACAGTTTGGATGGATCATAAGGTGGGCACACTGAAAGTTCTCACCATAATACAATGAGAGGTGAATGCCTAGGAACATTTGCCATCCTTCTTTGCATATTTCTTGCACAGGCGCACTCTACTAGACCATTGTTGGGCTACAGGGAGATCACCCTGGATATGAAATTTAACGCCATCATTTGTGTCCCACAAGTTAAATATTTTTAAAGGAAGATGCTCCTAAGAGAGATATCTCTCATCTTATATGAGAGATAGGGGTGGGAGCCCTCACATTTAAGTTGTTGGTATTGGATATGGATGTGAGGGCCCCGGCCCAATCTCCCATAGAAGCATCTCCTATTTTTAAATAATCTTTTTTTTTCCAGTTTTTTTACATTTGATCCAATGGTTCAGTTTACTTGAATTGGTATTAAACTTATGGGGTCCGTGACATTCTGGAGGAGAGGTGTTCGATGGTCCATTTGAGGTGGGCCCCACATATTGTCAAGTACAATGCAGAGGAGAAAATGCCATCTTTATAAGGGGCCAAGTTCAATGATTTTGCAAGTATAGATATTATTTAAAAACAAATAAATACATATTTACATTTTTCTCAACAACATTTTAAAAGAAACCGGAATTAAGAATACCCAAAAGTTTTCCATTAAATCCCCACAATTCATATTAGGCAGTTAAAGACTCTTTTTTTATGGTAAAAGACATAGGCCGTTTCTTTACTAGAATTTCTGAAAAGAACTTTCTATGTTGGGGTTTTTTTTGGACATGATGCGACATTTTATTTCCGGCATTTGAAATCCCATATTTCTTTCACTAGAATTTCAAGTTCCACCCACCTAAAAGGTCTTGAATGACCTTTTGGAATTAATTTAGGTCTTGAATGACCTTTTGGAATTAATGGAGTTCTATTTTCTATGCATTTGATTTGGTTGGAACTTTAAACGCTCCAACAAGAGGAGGGGTTTGGAATTCCATCTAATGAGAGAACTTTTGGAGAATTTGAAATTTCTCTTATATGAATTCTTAAAGTTCTAATAAAGAAACAGGCCCAGCCTGACCATTGATAACAAAGTGTGAACCATAATTTCTCGGGGCTTGTTTTCTTATTAGAATATTTGAAATTTATATTGAATTTCCCATTTGAGAGGTTTTTTTATGCATCCTGAATTTCATAAATGCTTGTTTCCTACCGACAATATATATATATATATATTTTATATTAAAATCGGATTTTTTTCTTATAGTTTTTATGCATTGTAGCTCATGAGACCCATTTTTTGTGTTCATTAATTTGAGACCCACAAGCATGCCCCTATTTAAAAATTACAATACAACTAGTGGAGCCCTGCACGTGCAATGCACATGCACCGAACACACAGTTTTACTAAGAAAATCTTTAATAAAAATAAAATTCTTAAAAAATTCAGCAAAAGCTTCAATATATTTAAAAATAAAATTTCAATAGAAAATGAGTAATTGTAAATTGCAAGGCCCGTGAAATGTTCAAATACAACTGACACTACTTTTTTTCTATACATTTGGAAACAATAAAATACTGATATAGTGAGAAAAATGAGATCTCAAAATACAATCGAGTGGAATTTACATAACTTTTTGAGGATATGAATCACATATTTCTAAATATTTTATCATGAATGTGTACAAAGAAATTTCAATTTACTTTATTTAACTAGTCAGGTTAACTTATCAATTTCCTGGTAGACTCGACTTGCTAAAGCTAGAGTCCAGTCGAAAGCATAGTCAAATTGATAACCTGCAGTTTTATAAAAAATAAAAATAAAAACTAAGAACTAGATGAGCTTACTGTTCTAACCAATTACCATAAACATTATATGTTCACTACAAAATCGGTTTATATTAAGGAAAAAATTAATTATATCTTACCTAAGGACATCAGAATAACAAAATTGAGATAATGGTTTTAGTCTTAACTTACAAAGAAGAATAACATCTCACACCGACCGTCAAGAATAATGAAGTAATCCGGCTTGTCTTCAAGCGATAGGGATCAACAATGGTAGAATTGTGATAATGATATGAACTCTAACGGGTAAGATTTGCAGAGAACTTGTTGATCAATATTAGTATTTAACATGTGTTTTGTTTTATTTTATAAAAAGGACCACTATCAAGTAAAAAGAGGCAATACCTCTCTAAGAGACAATATCTTTTTTTGCTTGATACAAAGTGCTATATTTTATACCCTGTAAGAAAAGGATAATACAAAGTTATCATAGAAGCTCACAAATAGAGATATCAATAGGGAAAAATATCAAAAAATAAAAAACCACAAATACAAATCTACCAAAAGAATTGGACCTTCCTCTTAAGAAATATATAAGAATGTAACCCATGTATTCTAGATCAACTCTTCTGCTCTGTTCTGTATAGAGGATGTGAGTGCTGATCAAAGTAAAAAAAATTCAAAACGAACAAAGACAAACTGAACTTGTTGCAGCTTAGCATCAAATACTTATTTTAGTTGTTTACACTTAAAATGACCACTTCATTCATTGACTCTGAAGTTAGTAGTAACACTAGCATAACAAGCAGTTTATATGAGATTCTTATTTTCCCTTTAAGGCATGATATTTCATTGAAATATATGAGAAGAAGATGAAGAAGAAGCTTGCAATGATGAAAGAAATAAATGTGTTTGAAAAATTATCAAAGTTTTTCAATTTAAGCCTCATGAGTAAGAGCATTAATAAATAAATATATTCATGCCCTTGAAATGCCCTTTTATAATTAAAAAAATTCACATAAGTTGTATATTAAGAAACTAAAAATTGTACCGAACAACAACAATTTTACGTTAGCAATCTATAAGACCTACCACTAAATTATATTTATGAAATTATCTTTAGCAATCACTAATATCAGAAGAGAACCAATATTTAGTAGTAGTTATCACACTATCCAACTTGGGATTACTCGTCCAACAGGGGTATAAATCAAGATCAATACAACTATTATATCAGATTGAAAACTCAATTATTCTAACTAAATAAAATACAAACACATGAAGCAAAAGGGAAAAGAATATTTAAATTTTTTTAATGGTAACTTTCATTAAAAGAGAGAAAAAAACAGGGTGGACATAAAATGAGTTTAAGTTTGTACATTTTACTTTCTTATTTATGATATTTTGTTAGTTGCTACTTTTTTCTAGAAAGAAAAAGAAAAAGCTAAACATAAAGCAACAATGCAAATGAAGTACTTGAATATATGGGATGTGCTTATAAGTTTTGGAGGTCCCTATATCTTTTTCAAAGGCCATAATAAATAATATACAACTGAAGGATAATTAAAAATATTTAAGGTTAGTGTACAAAAGATTAAAGGGTTAATATTTAAAAAATAATAACAAAGGGTTACAGCCGTGCAAAGAAAATAATCTCATATCTTCTGAAAATCTCTCGGAGCCTTCTGATGTTCTTAACTCTTAAATTTCAAATACAAATACCACTCAAGTATCTTTTAGTTCAATTAAAAAATAAAAATAAAAATAAAAATAAATAAATAAATAGAAACTATTTGCACAATTAGCATTGTTTCAGGTAAAAAAAAATAGAGAATGTTAATTCTCTCGTGTGTAGTCAATTTGGTATTTGAATTATAACACAACCACCAATTGACCACCAGCAACAATAACAAAAGTAGCAAGCTAGTTAATACCTTTTGTCGTGACTTTTAAACAGATGTCAAAGTATTTAAAGTGTCCACAAAATTGTAAGTATTGAACACCAAAGGTAGTAAGTAAATTACACTTGATTCCCTTTCTTTTGATCCATTATAAAATATATTATTCATTTTCTTTTTTATTTTCATCCCGTCTTAGTTCAAGGTTTATTATTGAAAAAGCACATGGCATTTAAGTTTTCAAAGTTAAAAGGCAGTATCTACATCATGAACCACATAATGGAGTAAATAATGCATAGTTAAAATCTTTTGTTTTTCCCACCTTGGCTTAGTTTATTAATCGGGGTGGACAAAATAGTGCCTAGAAAGACTAAAAAAACTTTTTGAATGATAAAATCTGAAATATTTTTCCGTTGAAATGATTCTTTAATTGCACCATATCCCACAATTAATTTTACAAAAGACAAAAAAATAAAAAATAAAAAATACAATTGAATAAAACTTTGGAAATTAGTGAACACAATGGTTCAATGAGAACCACGAATGAATGCTTATTGGTCTTATCCCACTCTTGAGGGGTTTGGAGAGTGACGATTGAAGATGCCTTGGTCTAAAGCGTAAGAATTTAATTAACATAAACTAAAACAAGAAAAATAAACAAAATAAAATGTCAGATTCTTATACAAATATGGATTATGTTTTTGGCCTTTTGAATATTAGCACCTGTACTGCTTAAAAAAAAAGCCCTTCCCCTTCGACTCTATGGAGAAGGAAAATAGATTCTGACAGATAATGGAAAGCTTTTCCATGCCTCATAGCATCGTCCTTTTAGTTATTGTTTACTTTGCTTTTCTCATCCAGGACACTTTCTGTTTGAGTTTTCCATTTTCCTATCTTACATAACAAAACAGTATTAATTTTACATTTTAAATGCTATGCACAAATTCATATTCCAAACATAGAGTGGGAACTAAATACAAAAGTCTACCATAAGGAAACATGAAATATGCATAATTTGGAAGCCTGCAGTTAATGTTCAAGAAATAAAACAGACATATAATTAAAATTATCAGAGCACGAAGGCTATCAATGGGCCTAACTTTGGCCCAAACAGGAATGAGAAAGAAAAAACCAACTCTTCATCATCATTTTCTTAACTCTGGTTGCACCCATTATTCTTATTAGAATGAAGATTTTATTACAACATTAAAAAAAATTGAAGAAGAAGACATAATCAAACTATAATAATTTTGGTAGACAGTGCTCACTTACATATATAAAACTCCATTCATTCAAAAAGAAGTTAAGTGTTAATGAAGAATCTGTTAAAATATCATGTTCTTCCTCATACAATTACTCACAGAGGAAAAACCTCATACCCACAAAATTCCCTGCATTGAAAATCTTGTAGTATCTGAATAAGAAGAATGTTAAAAGAAAATTAAAAAAAGAAGAGGGGAAAAAACAACATTTGAGATATTGATTTGAGCTAGATTCTAATCTTATCCACATTTTCATTTCCTTTTCTCCACCACCTTAAAAAAACCAAAGAAATCGAAAAAAGATTACTCAATTTATTGGAATATATTAAAACAAAATTTTATTACGTTTAAAATATCAGTATCTACTCAATATAAGAGATTAAAAAAATTCTTAGGATCGTTTATGCCAAGTTTGGTCTAGATCCAGGTTCATTTGGGTTAAATTACTAGGATTGTGTGTGCCAAGTTTGGTCTGGATTCGGGTTCATTTGGGTATAGTAGGGGGGTAGTTAGCAATTTTCTAGAGAATTTAGGGGGCTTTTTCGTAATTTTAGATTTTTGAAATTATGGTACCGTTGGGTAGATATTTTTAATTCATAAACTTTAGTTTGTTAGATCATCTTGATCAGGATCCTTAAAACCCCTCTAAATCCAAGCCTGACCCAAAGTCTATTTTAGACAAATTGGAAAATTCCCATTATGTCCCTATCCTTTTCCATATATAAAGTACATATACATAATAAATATATATAAGGGTGGGCCTCGCAACTTGCATTTCATTGGCTATGTGTGTAGTGAAAAAAGTAGACCATCTTTCTCTCTTTTATAAGAGTAGAAGATATAGATAGATAGATAGAAGTCTCCAACCTTGTTTACCTAACATTGCAATATTGAGGCATGTAATTGTTTAAATCCAATACCCTCAAATTCCTTCGGTTTACACAAGAGATCCCATCTCAACCAATTGATGCCGCCACCCCCATTGCGCTTGTTTCCCCACCAAAAAGAGTTAATCATAATTTCCAGCTCTCTACACAAATCAAGTGGAAGAAGATAAACGCTCATAGCATAGTTGTGCACCGCTTGCCAAAGTGTTCAAGGCTCACTACTTTCCAATAACTTCTTTTGTAGAAGCTAGTTTGGGTTACAATCCGAGCTACGTTTGGCGTTCTATCATGGCAGCGAAGCATGTGGTTATTCAAGGCAGCAGAATCCAAATTGGAAGTGGGCAACATGTTTTAATTGGTAAGGACCCATGGCTCCCTGATATGGACAATGGCTTCATTACCACTAATTTGAATGAGGATATCGCAACAGCTCCCGTTAGCAGTCTTATGGTGTCTGATCAGCGAAGGTGGGATTATGATGTCGTGACTGACATTTTTGACACTAGGGATAAGGTTCTTATTATGCAAATTCCCCTCAGTAATCGTAGAGATAGCGATGTTTGGTATTGGTTGGCTGACCCTCGTGGTTCTTACTCTGTCCGTAGTTGTTATAAAATGCAGTCTAAAATGACTGATATATCTCCCAGTTGCATATGGAGAAGGATGTGGAAATTGGAGGTGCCGGGTAAGGTGAAGAATCTTATTTGGAGAGGAGCGATGAATGACTTGCCTACAACTGATAATTTTATTCGAAGAAGAGTGGAGGTAATGCCTACTTGTTCTTTATGTAATGCTTATAATGAGACTGTCACTCATGCTTTGGTGGATTGTGATTTTGCAAACTCTAGTTGGATTTCATCTTCAATTGGTTATGTCGGGAATTGTTAATCATTTGTGGTTTGGCTAGAGCATATTTTTCCCTTTGCTAGGGTGGGAGGTTCCTTGTCAGGTCCTGGAGTGTGGAGTCATGTTCCACCTCCATGGTTGATTAAAAAGCTTTGTATGTTGACATTTCAGTTTAATGTAATTCCTTATTTCATAAAAAAAGAAGAAGAAGATAGATAGATATAGATAGATATGAACCCACCTACCAACACTGTTTTGACGATCGCCACCGCCCGAAGAAAACCTGATAACAGATAGATGGACGGCTGACTCGTCCACTTAGCAGGCCCTTGATGAACTACAACAGACATTTCTCATCCAACGGTCATTAGTTCTTCTCAGTGGGGTCCAGCGCTATAAAACATGGTCACGATGCCCTGTCTGGGCAAATGAAGCATGGGATGATGAGAGCAGCCTCACACAATCAAAATAGACAAAAAAGCTTTCGAATGTGGTAAGACTTTCAATTCGTCGTTAGCTCTCGTAAGTCTCAAAAAGAGCAAATGTCCGTACACTAAAAAAAATAAATCCAAGAGGCCTCTTCTTCTCGACTTCTCCTGGGGTACTACTAGTTGTCTTGAGACAGCCCAATTTCTCCTCTTCTTTTCTTGCTTCACATCAACAATTGCAGTTGAATCATCTTTGTCTGTGCATGCTTCTTGAAATTGGTAATCCCAAGCTCATTTTTTTTTTTTTTTTTTTTTTTTTTTTTTTCTGTTCAGTGATTCTAGAAACTGATAGTCTCAAATGGGTTCTTGTTGTTTTGCTCCATTCACCCCAGGATTTCCTGTTTGGTATGTATGTATTGGAATCGATGCCACCATTTTCTTGTTTTCATTTATCTGTGATGCATTGAAGAGCTGTTCCTGTTTTGAGGTTTTTGATGAGAATGAAAGTTAAGTAGATGGTAGTTTTGACCCATTTTTTCTTTTTCTATTTTATTCCCTCACTTGTTCAGGGAAGAAGTGGGGTTTGCTTAGTTTGTGATTCTAAAGAGGTTTTGGATGGTAAAGTTGAAGACTTTCTCTTTTCTGGATGGGAACAGTGAGGATTTTTTGGGATGAATTAAAAGGTTTTTGATGGAAGTCTGAGTTTAAAATCTTATATTTGGTTTAGAAGGGTGGGCTACTGTTTGGATGAACAAACTGTGATTGGCTCAGATGAGATGCATTTTCATTTTGGACCAGATATCTATACACGTGGGCCCCAAGTCCAAGGGGTCAAATCTCTTCATCGGCCCCGTTGAGGCCGGGGCAGCATCACAAAACTACCAGCCACCGGGTTAATCATAAGATTACTGAAATGTGGGATCCCTATACTGATGCTGGAATGAAATTAAAGCTGGCAGATAGGGGCCAAGCTATGATTGTTATTATACCTTTCCAGGTCTGTAAGAAATTTTTTATGAAGAGAGGTTAATTTTCTCTAGTATTTTAGGATGTTTGGGAACAGGGTTTCATTTAAATGGTCGTAACTTGGATGTTTGAGTGCATGGATTTTTGTATTTGCATGAAAAACCCCCAAAAAAGAAGAGGGACAAGATCTCTCTTTGCCATTTACCTTTTAGGCCATTAGTTTTTGCATGAGATTTGTGGTGAACTCCATGTTTAATGGATGATGGGCTTGGGGCTATGATAAATTCTCACTGGATGAATATGGTTATAGTTAGATTTTTTTTTTTTTTTTTGGGTGAAGGTAGATATATTTATATTAAGAAGGTGAGAGGCATATAGAAAAAGGCAGGCCTAAGACCATCCAGGTGCATTGAAGCACATACAGAACCATGTAAATGACAACCAAATATTCCAAACCAAAATGGGCTTGCTGCAAAACTTGTTGGCCAGAAGGAGATATCTTTCTGACCTAAACAGCTACTTTCTGAGGCGACTTCATTAGGCTGCAAAAGTTTTAATATGCACACTAGTGGAGCCAACTTGCAGTGAATGTTATTGAAAGCAATATGGTGCACAGAATTTGGAAAGTTGCTAATCCAAATATGGAGGTGGTGGAGTTGGCAGTTGTGAGGGGATTAGTTGCTTTTTGTTAGTGTGTTTGAATGCTGTGGCGGCAGCTTCTTCAGCTCTCTGATAAGCTGCTTCTCTCATACGTGACTGGCCTGCATCAAAGGATTACCATCCTATATATGATATTTTGGTGCTGTTCTTGTTGATGGTTAATGATTTTGTCACAATTTTATTTGGGTGGGTGGGTGAATAAGAGGGGAGTGGGGAGGATTATGAATGAAATATCAAACCATGAGTTAGAGCTGCAATTTCAACATAATAAGAATTTGTATAAACCAAAGAACAACCATGAACCATTATAATTTTCCTTGTGAATCTCTTAAGTTTTCCCTGATTCCTCCCTATTGACTCATTTCTTGCTTCTATCCCCATCAACATTCAATTCCCGGCATCCAGGATAAGGAGTGATCCAGTGCTCATATCTCTTTGACTCGGACAATTTGACATTCTATTTTCAGAATGCCTTTAGCTGACAAAGTGTAGACTTCCCATGAACAGTGTTTTAGTTGAAAAATGTGGTTATTTGCATAATCTATATGTACCTAACCGTGTGAAAAAAAGAAAGAAAGAAGCAAACCTAAATCTTTTATTAGATTATTAAGGACTGAGATGAAATTGTCATTTGGATTTGGTGGTTGAAAATTGAATGAGGAAGGCTTGTTAAAAAATTTCTACCAATTCTTGCTGCGATGGAGAATAGGATCCAACATTTCCTTGTTTTCATGGAAAATTGGAGATGCAGCAGCATCAATGTTTTGCATTTTGTCAAGAAGACGAACTCTTGTAGGAAACTTCCCTTTCTCTATCTTCGAGCCAAAACTTTTAACTTTTGCAGCACGACTTTGCGAAATAATATTCCAATTCAGCTGAGGGGTCTTTGGAGATGTGGATTGGAAGACTTTGCAGTGCACTGACCACTGGGAGCATTTTTCTCAACCAGTACATCTTGATCCAAGAAAGGAGTTTCCTTTTGACTTTAGAGAAAATATCTAGGGGCCTGATGGCGTCTAACAGAGTGGTATTCCATTTGTTTTGGGTCTGTTTAGTTGTCAGGTTATTGACTTTCACTGGGAGGAGAGTTGGTGCAGACAGTAAAGAAGATCCTTGAGACAATCTATTCCCAAAACCTGTCATACATACTTACTTTTCACCCATCACAATCAACCAACTTGAGTTTTCTTCAATAATTGGCCTGCATTCCAGAAGTTGCTTCCATATGGTGGTTTCAGTTGGCTTTTTGCTGACATTTAGGAGCGAATGTCTATAAAGATATAAAGGAATTCTGCCTAGATGGAATCTGGTTTTCTAGAAAGTAGTCAAGTGAGGCAATGATTAAAGCTGAACTTGACAAGTGATGGAAATGGAGAATTTGGTTTTGCATATCAGATCTAGAATTCCTAACCTTCCAAACAACTTTGGTATGCAGATCTGCTTCCATTTTACATGGTGCATGTTGTGATACTGCTGTATGCGTCCAGGCAGAAATTCTGGAACAAGTTTAAATCCTTGATGATTTTTACAGGGAAGCTTTTCATTCGCCATTTGGTGGTTAATAAGGTAGTTAGGAAGACCTGAGGTGTAGGCTTGAATAAGAGTTTTTCTTTTAACTGTTGATAACGAATGAGCTTTCCAGTTGGCTATCTTTTTTAACATTTCCAGTTAGTAAGGTACATTGAGGTTGATTGTCATTTTGGTCGTCATCATGTTTGTCTTGTCACCATTGAAATTTCCTTCATTCTTTCTAAGGACCAAGTAGCAGACTTCTTCACCAAGAGGTCATCCATCACCATGGTTCCTGGAACTGGTCTCCAAGCTCCCAATACTCACCTGCTCCCATCCAGAGTGAAGACTGAAGAGACAGGTCAAGCCCAATCCAACAGGTCAGGTCAACCCAATGGGTCAAGCTAGTCCAAGAAGACTGATTGTAGATATAGTGTAATCTAATCTGTATCTCTGTATCATTCATAGTTTGATAGCTTAGTATACATTCTATTTTTAGCCTTAGGTTTAGAATCTAAATCATGTAATGATCCTTGATTAGGATCTGATCGGATGTAATCATAGAAAGGTTATACTATAAATTCTGAACGCTTGCCAAGGAAAAAGGCACACTTCATCATTCCAATCTTGTCTCTTTTGTAGCTAGCTGATATTTTACATGTGTAACAATAGAAAAGAAGTAAACAAGAGTACTGCTGGAAATCTTGTTGTATCCCTTGTGTAGATTCATTGTGTCTTTATAAGACTAAATTATTCTTTTAAGGCCACGGTCATACTCTAATTGGGGCCAATTAAGATTCAATAATTTACAATAAAAAAAAATCCTCTGCATCTACTATCTAATTATGGCTATACAAATGTCTCATGTATAGTAATTTACAAATATAGCCTAAATACACGTGAGGATATGACCATTGCAGAAAGTTTTATGGTCTCCATTTATACATGTGCGGGACTATCTATTTATAATTGTCCCCATCTCTAATCCCCCCTCAAATTGATGCTCTAAAGTCATGACGACTCTTAGTCATAGCTTTGGTGAAGAGATTAGCCAACTATTGTTGAGAGCATACATGAGGAAGAGGGTAGCTCCAGATGAAACATGCTGGCGAACGAAGTGGCAGTCAACTTTAATATGTTATGCTGGTGGAAAATTGGATTATTGGCACTCTGGATAACGCTTGTGTCGCTAGCATAGAGTGGAATGGGACTAATAAGAAAGACACCAAGTTCACGAAGGAGATGTTGTAGCCAAACCACTTTACTACTTGTCACGCCCCCAGTTTGGATCACTGTGATAATCCGCGTCTTAGGGAGCGAGTTGCCGGGAAAGATGAACAATTAAACATTTTCCCTCAGCTGTGTGTGTTTCTCATGGGATTCCGTGATGTGAGGCTTAGTCAAATTCCTCTAAGGTCCAAAACATTTAGCATAAGCTTGTGCAAGCCTTTCAAGTTTCAACAGACATTTGAATATACAACATGACAAAATATCAGAGTATGAGCAGCATTTCCAATATGCATTAAGACATTAAAGTTTGAACATTCACAAAAAAGTATTAGTTACAGTTCCAAGGCCAACCAAAAACAATGGCCATATAACCAAAATGCAAAAGATTCAAGAAGAGAAACTATCCAAAATGTGATGTCATCTCATGCCCAACACGATGCTTCACACTACATCATCATCGCTTTGCTTGAGTGACATAGCCCTGCGGTTCCTCTTGGAATGCTACAACCTCCTGCTCAGGGGAAGTGGGGTTGTTACCAACAACACCTAAGTGTAATATTAGACCACGAAGGCTCTTAGCAAGTAGACAATATAAATTGCATTGACATATTGTGTCAATGTAGACTTTAAAGATAGGTGATTGCAAGATTATAAATATAGACTTTAGGCAGATCATGCAAGAATAGCAACAACTTAGAAGAATCATTTCAGACAAATCTATACAAACAGTTCTAAGTAAATTGGCAAACAACGTGTCTAAATTCTCGCGACTTCATGGTTGCTGCGGCATGACTGTGGCAAGGAGCTAATTGACAAAAGATAACACTGGTACTGCACAACTCCATGTGGGAGCTTAATATGTCAATCAAACAAATATCAGGTATGGTACTGAGTTGAGTTTCGGGACACCTCCAAAACAAAGACTACACTGCAGTGAGTTATAAGACATCTAAATCCACACTCAGCTGGGTCCAATTGTGAGCGATCAAAGCTGAGTGTTGCGGACTCAAGAATTCAAATACAAAAGGAACCTAACTAACTTTGTTTCAAAAGCAACCAAGAATGGGAAACTATCCCCAACAATCTTATCTAACAAAATGCATCCTTTCAAATGAGTAGCCCTTACAAATCCCAAGCTTTCCACGCTTGGACAAAAGCGAATAAATGAGCAATGGATAGTACTAAAAAGGTCAAGAGTCTAAACAAATTAACTTAATCATACCCAAGTCTAACCTAATTTGGGCAGCATTTCGGTATAAAATAGTTAGCCCGAAAATAGGTGGAAAAGGGGTAAGTTGGATCTGGGCAACTAGGAAGGCAGCAGTGTAGGGAATGCGCGCTCGCCAACCAAGTAGACCACAACGATGGATCTTGTCAAGTCTAAGGAGGAAGCGGGCAATTTGATGCATGCTAAGTCCTAAAGACTGACTCACATAAGTCCAATAGCTAAGCAAAGGCCGGGCTAGATTGGCGGACCCAAGATTTTCATTTGGGTGGTGCAGTATATGGTCAAGTGAAGACGTGAAATAATAAAATCAAATTTCTTAAGATATTATCTAAGAGGTTTCTCGAATCATGCGGGACTTGGGTTTGCTCCTGGCTAGTCATATGGTAAGACTGATGGCAACAATTATACACACAAGAAGTGCATGCACGAGGCACGCGAATACACATCAATATAAAGGTACATCCAACATGAAATTGACTATCATTCAAGGGAACCGTTACGAATTATCAAACCTAAGTTTTAGATTGCCATTAACGTGTTAGAATAACAATATTCAACTCTATGTGCTCCTAGGATCCGAATGTCGGGCTTATAAGACCCTTGGTGCTTCTAGAGGTGATTGACATTTAAAATCTAAGCTCACATTCCCTTGACTTAGTATTGTCCTACACATGTCTTGGGACAATCCCAGAGGTGAATGTCAGCTCAAACATCACTCCTCATTGGTCTCAAGCTTAGACATTACGTTGAGTCTGGTTTACAAGTCAAAACCCAATCCGAGAGCCTAAGGTTCGCATTTGATAGAACCAAGGTTTAATTCCACTAAATGGTCACTTAGTGGGGGAAAATAATGACCCACAAGTGATAGGCCAAAGTGCCAAATCATGTTGCACAAGGGAGGAAGAGAATCAGTCCAGTCGGCCATTGACTAGTCAGTCCAGATCCTCTTAAGTTTTTGAGGCCTTTCTATCCAAAATTCATTCCTAAAGGTCCTACATAATCCATCCCAAAATTCCAAGGCCAAATGACCAAGAAAAAAACCAAGGATAACAAGATAAGAACGAAAAAGGGCTCTAGCAGGGCCAATGGCTGATTAGAAAATGTAATGGTCGATTGAGTGCACGGCTAGCCGAAAATCTCCACTGCTAGCCGGCCAGACTCCATGGCTATCTGGATATTCTTCACACTGGTTGGCTGTCAGCTTCAGAACTTATCGGCCACTAGCTCTATAGTAGCTAATTTGTTCCTTATCAGCCCATTCCTTGGGCCCATTTGTTAATTTTACTTGTCAAGTAAAGCCAAGTAAAGTAAAGTTAAGCATCAAATCAAAAGCACTTTAATTCAAAACTCCCTCCATGCTTTTCAAAAAAAGTAAAAAAGTAGCCACCTTTATTCACTAAAGGACAAAAAAACTCCATTTCCCCATAAAAAAGTAAAAAATATTCCATCCCAAACAACTAAAAACAAAATACCATCATAACCCACTTATATTTTATTCCCTCTCTTTATTTCACTTCACTTCACTTTATTTTAAAAATGAAATTACCAAACGGGCCTTGACATATAGTCTCCACATTAACAAATTACACTTTCACTTTACTTCACTTTATTTATGGTTGGGGTTTCTGATAACATGCATATAGTCTCCACATTAACAAATTACACATTTTGACCTTGACATAACGAGGTATCTACTATCTAGCATGAGGAGAGCAATGAACAAGGATCAACACACACACAACATGCATGTAATGAAATTCAAATTGAACACTTGCCTTGGTCTTCTAAGTTCACTAATAACTAGCAAAACATTCCAATTGCACCAAAACCACTCTAGTAGTAATTCTCCAAAAATCCTACACAAAACTCCCAAAAATCACAGCTCTTAGATGAAAAGGACCGGTGACTTACATGTTGGGATCCATGGGTAACATGGGCTCCTAAACAAGAATCTAGAAGATGGGGGAAGAGATCTTACCTCAAGGTGCTCCATCGAAGAAGAAATCACCGGTAAGAGGTCGGCCAAACGCGAGAAATAGAAACAAAAGTGACCGGAAGAACGAGAATGATGACACGATCGTGTTGGTGTTCTTGGCTTTAGGATTCAGTGGCTCCAATTTGATGGAATGAACAGAGGAAGAAGAGAAGAAATGAACAAGAAAGAAAATAGAGAAGAAATGCGGAGAATCAGAGAATTAGCTCGGAGGGTTGACACTTATATATATTGGAGTTATAGAGAATTTATGACAATGCCATTGACTTAAAACTTAAAAGTGACTTGAATTGGTCCATGGTGCTCACGAGGTTTTCTTTTTCATTGGATGGGTTCACTTCCTACATGAAAGTTTCATGAAATAATTTCCTCCATCTAATGGGCCCAATATTGACATACTTTCGTGACCTCGGTAAAAACCTCAACATTTCCCAAAATGACAACTATGTCCTCTACAGTACTAAACTTAGTTTGATGACCCTCAAATCAACCCAACCTCTACTCTAACTTACAAAACTAATTAATTTCTATCAAAACTTGCCAAACTAACAACTAAACACAATTAATTAATAGTAATCATAATTAATTAATGTCTAAGCAATGTAATTAGAATCAGGGTCTTACATTACTTGTAGAAGAAATGGATCGGTATTTAGCTTCAGTAGAAGATTTGGAAACAATTGTTTACTTTTTGCAATCCCAAAAAATAAGAGATGTGCTAAGCAAAATGGACCGGTCTACAGTAGGTCTTCTAATGTTTGGACATCCGGCCTAGTTTACTTCGGCATAAGCTGTCATGACACGAAACTTGGATTTCTAAAGAAGTCCATCTTTCATGTTGCGAATGTGATTTTTCCACTTTCATGAGATTAGGTCAAATCGAAATTTGTAGTGGAATCTTTTTCAAACATCAAAATACCAAACATTCATAACAGATCACAAGTATAATAAACCTAATTCATTGATAAACTTCAATTGTCTAAATCAAATATGAACTAAATCAAAATCATAAAAAATCTTAACCAATTCTAGGGCCTTATTACAATGGATAAAATGTAAATAAACTGAAATCGAAATGTAAAGTTCTCCTAGTGTGTTCTTGACTTCTCTAAACTACGTCATCCACATTCACTTTTTGTACTCTTGAGGTTTCCCATCTCAAGCCTTATCATACTCAGGGCTCTAAAGCATCTAGGGAGTTGCTTAGTTTTATGAAACCCTAGCAAGTTAGCAGACCTTCAAAATATTCCATATGATTGCCGGGAACTCCTCAGCTCTTGAATCGGCAACACAGATTCAGAATTTCATTGATGACAGGATTCAGAGTTTCATTGATGACAGAATTTAACGGATGCTAGTATCCTTGAGTTCTGCATCACCACCTTTTCCAACTATCTCAGCCACGTCTGTCTTTTCGCAACTACCATGCATTAACCCTCTTAGATTTTCGATTCAGATGCATTGTGTCACATGACCTTTGATGAATCATTATTGGCTAATTGCACTTCACCTCTTTCGCCCATCTATATTTGCACTGTTAGTGAATCTCAATTTACCAGTTACTAAAATTGGTAATATTTTGTCAACCACATCCTCTGGCTTGCTTACTCTATCTTGTGCTCTGTGTGTTCCAAAGCTTTCCTTGAATTTATCCTCAATTAACCAATTGACTGCACCTGGTTTCCACGTCTCATTTTCTTCATCTGGGTGTGTTGTTCAGGACCAATCTTCAGGGGTGCAGTTTGGGACTGGCTGTAAAGCTGAAGGACTGTATTTTGTGGAAGTGGAACAACTTCATCTGCCTTCTCAGTTTTCCGCTTGCTGCATCAGCCACTACAGTTCACTCTCCTTTTTGCCTTAGGCATTCTAATTAGGGAATATTTCAGTTGCTACACTCAAACAATTAATTTCTTTTGGTGTTTAACATTAAAAAAAAAAAAAAAATCTTCTGGTGCTTGGGTTTAGGTAAAAACTTTTGATATGTCCTATTGTTTTGGTTGTCGTTTAGCTAAACATACAACTTTACGTTTTC
The DNA here is from genome assembly GCA_038049695.1 of Cinnamomum chago. Lineage (NCBI taxonomy): Eukaryota > Viridiplantae > Streptophyta > Magnoliopsida > Laurales > Lauraceae > Cinnamomum > Cinnamomum chago. The sequence continues at coordinate 32,869,134 of CP142452.1, forward strand.
ATAATATTATGTCTAAAATTGTTGCACCATTTAATCTTATACATTTTGACATTTGGGGGCCTGCTTCTCAGCCCACCAAGAGTGATTCTAATTCACTATGTTTTATTTCTTGATGATTATACTTGATATACTTGGTTGTATTTAATGAAAAACAAGTTCGATTTCTATCCTATCTAAGTTTATTTTGGTAGAATTTCAAAAGATTGAAATACAATTTTCTATCAAAATGAAATCTTTTCGATCTGACTCTATAGGAGAATGTCTTTCCTCAAACTTTTGGGTTTTCCTTTCTCCACAAGGCACTTTACCTCATCTGTCGTGTCCTTAACACTCGAACAAAATGGTGTAGCTGAAAGGAAATGTTGCCATATCTTAAACACTACTCAGTCATTTCTTCGCTTACCTCATGTCCCATTATCTTTTTGGGGAGAAGCTTTTCTGACTTAAGTTTACCTCATTATCTGCAGCACATCCTCTGTTCTTCAGGGCATTTCACCTTTTGAAATTTTTTTTCATACCAGGCCATCTTATCTGGATCTAAGAGGCTTCTTTGTTTTGCTCCCAAAACGTGAAAGGACGAAATTATCTTATCGAGCTGCTGTTTTTCTTCTTAAGGTATGGTGTCGAATAAAAGGGTTACTGGTGATATGACCTAACTGCCAATCACCTTTTTATTTCATGAAATGTCACATCTTTGGAACATATTCCCTTCTATTCCTTGCCAGTTGCTTCCAATTTTTCTGAGAAACAATTCCCCTACTTTCTTGATCCTTTCCCTAATTTATTCCCTCACGACTCCAAATATTCTCTTTTTGTGGATAAGCCATTTCAGTCTATTATTGTAGACAAAAATTCTCTGTTCCATAGGATCAGTCTCCAAATGAGCCACGTGCCCCTGCTGCCCCTAAAGTTGGTGATCCTCAAGCTAGAAGGTTTCCTCTTCATACCAGAAAAACTTTTTTAAAAAATTATTTATGGCTATGGATAACCTCTCTTTCAGTTATAAGTCATTTCTCACAGCCATTCATGCCCTTCATGAGCCTCAGTCTCATAAAGAATCATCCTGTTCGCCTTGTCTGCAAAAACCTATAGCAGAACTCAATGTATCACATAAAACTAATACATGGAAATTAGTTCTGTTGCCTCCCTGGAAGCATGCAATTGGGTGCAAGTGGGTCTATGAAATCAAAACTAATGAAGATGGATCTATTGATTGCTATAAAGTACGCGTCGTTGCAAAAGGTCTCAAATAGGAATAGTCATCGATTATGATGAAACCTTTGCCCCTGTTAGGGGAATGAAAAAGGTTCGGACTCTTTATCTCTGTTGTTTCAGTTTTTCATTGGCCATTATATCAAATGGACGTTAAGAATGCATTTCTTAATGGTTCTCTAAGAAAAAGGTATACATATATATATATGTCTCCTTCTCCTAGTCTCCTCGGGTCATACCCCCCTCCCTGTTTGTCAATTATGAAGGGCCTTTCTGGTTTAAAACATGCTCCTCGTGCATGGTTTGATTGCTTTCAGGCTGTCATACAGAACTTTGGTTATCAACAAAGCTTCCATGACTGCTTATTTGCACATTCATCTTCCCACAGATGAGTTCTTCTCTTATTGTATGTTGTTGATATTATTATCATTAATTACATACCTCAAATCTATTTGTACCAACAATTTGAGATGAAGGACCTAGGTCTACTTCGATAGATTTTTGGGATTGAGGTTGCTTACTCTCTTGATGGTTTCCTTTTATCTCAATTAAATATCATGAATGATATCTTTCATCATGTTGAATTTTTTGATGGTAAGACGACTAACCGTTAACTTGAATTAATTCCAAATATTCTCCGACGACTGGAGAGTTCTTTCTGGATCCAACTTGCTATTGCTAGATTGTTGGGGGTCTTGTTTACTCAGTTGATAGAGTTGCTAGCCAGTAATCCCAAAACCAATTGGTAATAGGAAATTGCACCAAAAACTACTTAACACCCCCCCTCGGGTGGGATATCGCCTGGATCCTAAGCCAATGCCCGCACAAGACTTTAACGCTGCATGGGGGCTTCTTGCTTTGCGCACTTGCACCCGCACAAAGACACAACGCAGCATGGGGCATTTTTGCCCTGCGTGAGTTTCGAACTGGAGACCTCTGGCTGTGATACCATGATAGAGTTGCTAGCAAGTAATCTCAAAACCAATTGGTGATAGGAAACCGCACAAACAACTACTTAACAATAGTTGCACGACCCAATATCACATTTGCAGCACATGTGGTTGGCCAGTTTGTTCCAGTTCCGACTTCCGACAGTGCTCCATTGGGCTGTCCTACTACATATTCTTAGCTCTCTTTGAGGAACAATGACACATGCACTCTTTCTTTCTTCCACCAGGAACTTGACACTCCGAGCTTATTCCGACTTTGACTAGGCTGGTGATTTTCATGATGGTCAATCCACTACGTGCTATTTGTGTTCTTGTTGTGTCCTCGCTCATCTCTTGGAAGAGCAAAAGGAAATCCATTGTCTCGTTTCTTTGTAGAAGCTAAGCATCGTGCTATCGCCGATACTATTTCTAAACTAAGTTGGTTATGATGGTTACTTGCTGATATGGGAGTTGTTCATGATGCCCGCACCCCTCTCCACTGTGATAATCAAAGTGCCATCTATATTGCGCAGAATGGAATCTTTAATGAAAATGAACTACATACATCAAGATCGATTGTCATTTTGTGTGGCATCATCTTTGACGAGGAACTATTACTGTTTGTATATTTCTTCTGCGGCTTAGCTAGCCAATTTGTTCACCAAGTTCTGCATGATTTCATCATTTGCCTAACAATCTCTTGATGCATTGGTTCTTGCATTGTGAGGTTGGAGAAGAGGGGAGAGAGTGAAGGTGTGTTTGTGGGTAGGGGTGTAATATCGACAGGCCTAGAAAAGGGCTTGCTTTTGTTGTAACTATGTAAGATAAGATCGAGAGATATGCTAATGTTGTACATATCCTTGAGATATAGTTTCCCCTTTCTTCTTTGTAAAATCACCTATTTGAACATTGAAGATGTGACTCAACATGAACGAGTCAACAATTGCATTCTTTCTCTTGATACAAGTTACAATCTGGTGTCACTTTCTCAAAAGGTGTGACATGGCTTGGTGTTTCCCTAGTGCTACTTCAAAGTTAGTTAAGTTTTGGGGGCATAACCGATTCATGGGTGCAGTCTTCTTCTTTTGAGGTTAATTTCTTTTGCGATTCTATGGCCAATATGGAGGGAAGGGAATCAGAAGATGTTTAGAAACTCTTTAGCATTGTTTGAAATGCTTATATTTGTGTTTGGTCTAAGGATTTCGAAATGGGCATTTGATGCCAGACAAAATGAAATCTAACCTAATATGGTATGATGAGATCATATTTAGAATTAAAATTAATATGAACTTGAAACACACCATTCATATTGGCAAATATTGTAATCTAAAGGAAAAATCAGTAATTGATCCCAAAACAGGCTTGCAGTCCTGCAGTAAAAGTCCCTCTCAGATGAATGGGTAGGATCTCAATGGAAGATAGAACTCCCAAAAGTGCTTAGGGAAGGCCCAATTGTGTAGAACTTGTATTTCTTGTATTCCTTGTGAGTATCTGGGCAGGGGCTGGGTGAGATGGACTAATGGAAAAAAAGAAAAAGAAAAAACTTGGGCCGAGATCCAGCGACAAGGGTCGCAGATCTGATGAATAGGATCTTAAATGGAGATTTAGGGTTAGGAAGATTGCTCGTAGGAACATAAAAAGAGAAAGAGAAGAGGATACCTTTGATTGGGCTCTAACTAAACTCCAATCTGGAGGCGTTACGTTAGATGAGCAAGGTAGGGCTCAAGAGACTCAAAACTTGGGCTCTCATCAAACTCCAATCCAGGAGGCATTAAGGATTTCTTGGAGAACTTGAAGAAAACTCATTTTCATTAATCATCAATTATTCATTACCTAGCCAAAGAGGCTTTACATCATTATATAGGAAAATAAATAACCCTAAGACTAATTTGGACCATCCAAGGCCAGGATTAAAACATCCTAATAAGCAACCTAAAGCATAATTAAAGGCCTAAATAACATAAAATAAATGGGCTGGGCCCAAAGGCTTGGACAAGATAATTGGGTTGGGCTGGTTGGAGGGTCGACCCATGGGGGACCATGGGCTTGTCCTGCATTAGCATTTATTAGAAAGAAGTTTGGTAGTTTCAACATAAATGATGTATTATTTAATTGGGAAGTTTGTGTCGTGGGGGGAGGAAGGAGATGAGAATGGTTTCTTAGTGTCCCCTGCATAGTTGTGAATTCCATTTTGTTTCGGACGAAATTTCTCAGAAATCTCGTTTTGGACACAATATTGAGACGAGGACCTCTGTAATTTTTCAGGTCAACTTTTTGGTAGATTTTGGTTGAAATTAGCCATTTCGGTCAATTTTGCCAGATTTGGCTGAGATGTCCGAAATGGGGATTTCTGCCCAAATAACCAACATGCCTAAAAAGAGAGATCATTACAATTTTCTGGCTTTAAATCTCTAGGTCCCTGAGCCCTCTCATTTGAACCAAATAAAGAAATCCTGCAGTCTAGCTAGTGCGTCTCTAGTAGTCCAGCTTGTGCGACAGTGGCAGCGGGAGTTCCTCTCGTCTTTCTCCTTCCCCCTCTCATTCTTTTCTTTATTTCATTGGGTTTCGTTGGGGGTGAAAGGGGCTTACGCCCTCTATTGCCACCAACTTGAGAATGGACCCCATGGTGAGACCCAATTCATGGAAAATCTCAGCTGATAAAATTAAATCACCATGTATAACAATAATAAATAATAAATGGGTCCTATCAATATTTGGGCCCTAAATTACTAAAAAGAATATCCTATTAATACATGGGCCCTAGTCAAAGTTAATAGGTCCCTAGCCAAATTTCACTCTAATTGGAAATAGGCCCTAGCAATATTTAACTGTAAATAGAAATAGGGCCTTAGCCAAAATTGGACTCTGATTGCTCAAATATGACTAGGGCCCATTTTTCCAGTGTTATATTTGAGCACTAAATTGAGATAAATTAAATGTCTCGCTGACAATTAAATGGGCCCTCGCCATATTTGAGCCCTAAATTTAGATAAATTAAATGTCCCACTAAAACTTAAATGGGCCCTAGGTGTCATTCTCGTCTCGTGGAATGCTAAGAAGGAACAAAGATTTCACAAATTGAGAATGAATTGGTTGTCCTCTCTTGGATCAGACCCTTCCTTTATATAATGATTTTACATACCCATTAAGGGCTACAATCTAGGATTTGTACACTAAACAAAATCTCCTAATATAGAAATTATAAAGTTGTACATGTTTTTGCCCCATTTGACTAAGTCTTGAATACTATGGGCTGGACTTTCAGTATGGGCCTTGATGGGTCATTGACACCCCCCCTAAAATTGATGTGAGAGAGTTAACAAGCATCAATTTGCTGACAAAGAACTGATGACGCGGTTGTGGCAATCCTTTGGTGAAGATATCCGCAATTTGAAGACTCGTAGAGATATGATGAAGACTTATTGTTTTGCGCACATATTCATCACGAATGTAGTGACAGTCTACCTCAATGTGCTTACTGCGTTCATGGAATACCGGGTTTTCAGAAATGCAGATCGCACTAGTGTTGTTAGCATGAAAAATGTTAACACCCTACTGAGCTACCACTTATCCCAAAACCCGCAGGTGATAGGAATGGTAGAATCAATGGTTTTAAGATCGCAAGGGCGGCAGGTTAAGCACTTCTCGAGCTGGGGCTGACACTGTTTGTAGCCTTCTCCCAGTGGTAGATTATTGGTGCCCATACACCTAACGAAGGAGTGTTGGTTGATTTTGAGGAAACCCAAGTTCTAATAACAAGCCACGAAACCAAACTATTTTAGAGCAAGCAGCGGACATAGCGCGGTATTCAAGCTTCAGAAGGACTTAGAAACTTCGTCTTGTTTATGACATTTCCATGATAGTAATGAGTTCCCAAGGAACATGCCCCATCTTGTTGTAGATCACCTTGTATCAGGACATTTGGCCCAATTAAGCATCTGAGTATGCTATAAGAGAAGTGGAGTTGCCAGCCGGATAAAACAAACCTTGGGTGGAGAGGTGCCAAGAATGTAGCAAATAATAGGTCGAACTGCGACTAAATGAAGATGATGAGGATGCGTCATAAACTGGCTGATGAGATTCACTGCATATGAAATGTCAGGCCTAGTAATGGTCAGATACACCATACTGCCAACTAAGCAACGATAAAACGTTGGATCAGGAAGAGGGTCACCACTGTCTTGACACCACTGTCTCGACTAAGTTTGACATTCACCTCAAGAGGTGTGTCCACAAGAGAGGAGCCTTGAAGACCGGTCATTTCAATGAGATCAAGTGCATATTTGTGCTGGTCAAGAAGCAAGCCCTTTTCTGACCGATGAACCTCAAGACCCAAAAATTAGGCGAGAGGCCCTAAATCTTTCAATTGGAAGGATTTATGAAGAGAATCCTGGAGATCTTGAATCATAACCATATCAGTACTAGAGATGATGATATTATTCACGTAGACCAGTAGTATCGTTATCCATGTATTAGTTTTATGCAAAACAAGGAGGGATCAGACAGACTCTAATGGAAGGCCGGTTGGAGAAGAGCTTCACAAAATTTCTCAAACCACGCTCGAGGGGCTTGTTTGAGACCATAAAGAGACCGTCGTAATCGAGCAACATCACCATGATCATAACCAAAGACCCCTTGAGGAATCCTCATATGGACTTCTTCCTTAAGATCACCATGGAGAAAAGCATTTTGGACATTGAACTAATACAATGGCCATGATTGAGAGTTAACAATGGCTAAAACCGTCCTCACAGTAGTCATCTTAACCATATGAGCAAATGTCTCGTCATAATTGATGCCATACTCCTGTCGATTCCCTAGTGCCATAAGGCGAGCCTTGTAACGATCCAACGAGCCATGAGATTTCAATTTGATGGATTAAACCCATTTACAATCAATGGGCTTTGCAGCAGGACAAGGAACAATATCCCATGTATGATTTGCATGAAGAGCGTCTAATTCATCCCACAGTGCCTTTTGCCAACAATCATGTCTCACAACCTGAGAATAAGAATAAGGAATCGCACCAGAGGTTAATGTAGCAAGCAAAGAGGTGTGAGAAGCCATAGTGATTGGGTGGATGGCGGAGACGTGGGGAGCGTCGAAGGGGAGGATCCGGGACAGACTCCAGATCGAGTGCAGGTGGTGATTCTGGAGGAGGTGGTAGTGTAGGCACACCTTACGAATGAGGATGGGGAATCATTAGGCGAGAAATCTGGTAAAATAGAGAGAGAAGGTAAAGGATCCTTATAATGCTAAAAAAAATATTGAGTTAAAAGAAAACATCATTTCTAGAAACTCGAATACGTTTAATGTTTGGATCAAAACCCAAAAAACCTTTTTGATTTGAAGCGTACCCAAGAAAAGCGCACTTGACCGATTGAGCAGTTAATTTTGTGTGTTTAGGCGGAGGGAGATGAACAAAGCAGACACAACCAAAGGTAAGTAGATGTGTATGTGTGGGTTGTTTGTTGTATATGGAGAATTATTTTGCACGGTCGGTGATGGAAAACGATTTATTAAGTGAACTGCAATGGACAAGGCTTCTGGCAAAAAATGGGTTGGTACAGAGGATTCAAGACGCAATGGGAGAACACTATCAAGAAGATGCCCGTTCTTCCATTCAGCAATGCCATTTTGTTGAGGGGTATATGGATAGGATTTTTGAGATATGATACCCTTCTGCTGTAAAAAGTTTTGAGACTCATGGGACACATATTCTCCCCCGGAATCAGATCGGAAGATCTTGATATAAGTAGAAAACTGATTTTCAACAAATGCCAAATATTTTTTAAAAGCATAAAAAACTTTTGATTTGGACCTTAGAAAATAAACCCATGTAAATCTACTATAATCATCAATAAAAGTTAGAAAATACTTGTACTGAGCATGAGAAATCACTGGAGTGATGCCCCCCACATCGCTATGAACAATGTCAAAGCATTTTGGAGTTCCAGGAGGATCATGCGTTGGTAAAGTCAGTCTTACTTTTCCCTAATTTATCGGTAGAGCAATCAAGCAAGGCAAAGTTAGAAGAAAATTTATTTCCATTAATCAAACCAGATCTAAACAAAGAGAACTTTGTTTTTGCATTTGGATGGCCTAATCTAATATGCCATAATTTCCAATTATTCTGAGAGGAAGAACAAAATAAAGTGAACTCAGGTTTATTCTGCATCTATAATGAGAGTTGAAGTGGGAATAGTCGTCCGCACTTAGGCCCCTTTGCTATCACCATCCCTGACACTTGATCCTGCACCACACAATCGAAGGAAGAAAATGAGACAGTACATGCATTATCTACAAGTTGTCCAACAGATAAAAGATTTGCTGATAAAGATGAAGAAAGGAAAACATTTTGCGAAGGAAGCGAATGAGAAACATCACCGACAATGGTAATGGGTAGCTTTTCACCATCAGCAATCTGAACGTGCATCTTACCAGTGTATGATTTAATATTAGATAGATGATCAGTAGAAAAAGTCATAGGGTTCGATGCACTGGAATCAAAATACCAAACTGAAGATGACGGTTGAGTATTACGTGAGATACCCAATGTAGAAAATGCCTGCACAATCATCTGTTGAATCATTTCAGGGGTGACAGAAGGAGAAAGTGGCTGACAAAGAAGTGGAAGAGGCAGCAATAGATGCATCAGACAAAGTAGTATCAGTAACAGCATGATAGGCACGATTAGAACGATTCTCTGGCCTCCTTTTGCTCTCAGTGATAATATGCCCAGTAGTTTTGCAGTAAGTGCAGTATTTCCTCTTACATTTAGTAGCATAATGACCAAAATTGTTGCAGCTGTAACAATTGATCTTGCTCATATCTCTGCCTGGCGATCTACCTTTTGGAACGTAAGAAACCTCAACAGAATCACTGGATGGCTGTGAATGAGTATTTGCAGCATAAGCAACTTCAAGAGGTTTGCCAGAAGCATGTTGAGTTAAGGCAACTTGAGTTAGTTGTCATTGTTCTTCACGCAAAAGTTCATTTAGGCAGTCATCTAATGATGGTGATGGAACTCTGCTCATGAGGCCAGATCTAACAATTTCATATCCGGGTTGCAACTTAATAAGAAACTAGTCTCGATGACTGGTCTCTTGAAGTTTCTGAATTTCTGAAAGAGCTACATTAGACATGTTGCATATTTTATCTCATCATATTCTGTCCATAAATTTAGGAATCCAGAATAGTAATCCTTGATTGTGGCAGATTCTTGCGTATACTGTGCAATTTCAAATGCTAATTGACGGGTAGCATTTCCTCTGTGATAAACCTTCTTCAAATATTCCCACATTTCTTTCTGTCTTGTAAGGTTTTAAATTCAGGATTAGATGAGGTTCAACAGTACCAAGAATCCATGTTTTGATTTTGGCATCCTTGGTATTCCACGAAGATATATATATATATTTTTCATCTTCTTTTGGTTTTGGATCTGTTCCAGAAACATGCCCCCACATCTCTTTTCCTTCCAGGTATAGTTGGAATTGGAAAGCCCACGAGGTGTAGTTTTTTCCAGAAAAAACGAATCGGAGTAATTTCCGATTTCTCCATGTCAGAAAAAATCTCACAAGAACAATACTTGCAAACCAGTCTACCCCAATCACCAAACAGATAACAAAACGATGCGTAATTTAGAAACAGAACAAGCACTGAATCTTGAAAAAAACTAGTCAAATGCTCAGAAAGTAAGATAATCATCACTAGCCTCACAAATTACGCAAATCAATGCAGAAAATTCTCTCAAAGAGATCATGGAAGGATTGAAATCTTCAAAACAAACAACTAGACGAACCAATCTGTGGTCTGATCACAGTTATTGCCGAAAAACAGAGAAGTCAACCCTCTCTCTATAAGGTCGACAGTGATGGTGGGCCCCACAAACTGATCAACTGGATGATCAGAAGTCACGATCTCATATATCCCTTAATGACGAATCATATAAAGCCAGAAACTTGAGAAACAGATTTGGAATCTGAATTTTGGACGGTGCAGATGAAAAACAGCACACAAGTCGTGGAAACAACAAATTGGGTTAGATGGCCTACCTCTGATGTGAACAAAATTCACATCGATAATTCTTAGAAAATCCACTCGACCATAATAGTACCTTTCTTTGATGATGAACAGATCCCAGGGGGTCGCGGATGATCACACCACGGTAAACTGTTGACACAGTGTATGAAAGATTATGCATATCAGATCTGAAAGGAGAATAATCATGGCTGATATGAGTTTTCAGAGTTTTTAAAACTAGAAATCAGATCTGATTCCAGCCATGTAACCATGCATAAAAGTCCATGAAATCATGATCAACATGTGTCTAATTCAAGGAGAAGATAGAAGACTATTACCTTGATGATTTGTATGCTTCAAATCTTTGAAAGAAGAAGCTTCAAAGGTCTGAAAATCACTTGCAACCAGCAGCACAGGTGCAGAAATTCTGTGCAGAATTTTTCTCCTTTGATCTTCTCTCCTATTCCACTTCCAAATCTGATTGGTAGTGATGGTGGGATCAAACTATGGAATCCAAGATGGGATTTCTGAATTGATCTTTGTGGAAAAGATAGTTGCTGATCTTCTCTCTCCAGGAAGAAGAAGAGGGCAGCAACCAACAGGGCTGGGCGTGAATTGTGTGCTGCCTGCTATTGGACGGCCAAAGGGTTTCTATAGTGATTCACGCCCCACTTGGGTTTTTCCTTTTCTATTAGCACTTCTTTTGTTCCACGCCCAAGGTAGTGCCTACTATATAGAGATTGCATTCCTCATTAGAGTCCTCTTTCTAATAGGAATGACCTTCCCTAATAATTAGCAACTAGTCTCCTTAGTTGTGCAACACTTACTAATTAAGGATACTAAAATTAGTAACCCTTAATTATAGGAATTCTTACCCAAAGAGGAGTCTTTGCTTCCAAGTAAAGATACCTAATCAAACTTGGAAACCTCACACAAGTGTCCCCACTTATGGCTGGCCCACAAAGATAGCTAAACACACCATGGCCCACTAGTCAATAATTTAGCTAGAGTTAAATTCATGTATGCCCTCAAGAGCCTATTAGAATTTAAACTCAAAATTATTCTTCCACAAAATTAATTCAACCACATATCATCTAATTAGGAAACCATGCCAAAATAGGAAAGTGGCTAGAAGAGGGACCAAAAGACATATTTGCCCTTGGCTCCCAAAATGACCAAAATGTCCATGCTAACCCCATAGCAACATTAAGATCATTTTAACCCTAACTCATTCCACTAGAGAGTTATGGTTGCACTCCAGGGACAAATATTAAATTGCAAATAAGCTCATCATAAATAGACGATTGTCTTTGACCTACCAAGTACAATGACCATAATGCCCCTCTATGTAACATCCATAATCAAGTAGGTTAACCGATGTACTATCTACCTTCTTGATTACATCTCAACCTTAGAACTTCATACCCTTGACCTAATCATCATCCGGATATCATTCTCTTGATCCAGGGAGCGACCCACAAGTTCAATATCCATATGGAACATCCATATACTAAGATCTTAGATTCTGATGATTAATCGGATAATTCTAAGGGGACGATCATTCCATCACATGATGGCATAGATTCCTTATTGCATTTGCACGTCCCAACTAATCAAGCCCGAGCACCCAAAACACAGAGCTGTTGACCCATGAACAGGATCTCACCCATAGTGAATTAAAGCACAAGTACTTGACTTCGTCAGTTCATCCACAAATGCTCAAGATTAAGAGCACTGGTCACTCAGTAGCTAGAGGTGATTTGATCTCTCTCTGTGATAGTACTATTTTAGAGATCACACCTACAAGTGGTCCTGTTCAATGCATGACACATGCACTAATGAGATAAATCCGGAAAGACCTCCGTGACTAAGGTAAGTCACCCTGAATACAGGAGAGTATCTCATTATAACTTATACCAAGATGAAGTGCCCAACTCCATCTCTCAGTTATGAACAAGTTTATTGTTTCAAGTGTCCACGACTCAGACCTTACTGTGTGTAGCCACTACACACCTGAGTCATTTACTAGAAAACAATGGGCCTTACACAACCATACATATACACAAGTATAAAGAGAAAGAAGTCATTCCATTAAATAACCAACAAATATCCAGTTACAGAGATGTGAGTGCAGTCAGTGGGTTTTAGGGCATACACCAATCCCAACAGACACAGTGTCGGCTAGCTCTTCACCCTTTCAGTTTGCAATTGAGGACACAAACTAGACTAGTACACAATAGAGTTCTACTAACAGATTCTCTATATCAGAAAAACTATCTTAGAGAAGATCACAAAAAAGACTGACTTTGGCTCTGATACCATTTCATTCTCGTGGAATGCTAAGAAGGAACAAAGATTTTGCAAATTGAGAATGAATTGTTTGTCCTCTCTTGGATCAGACCCTTCCTTTATATAATGATTTTACATACCCATTAAGGGCTACAATCTTAGGATTTGTACACTAAACAAAATCTACTAATATAGAAATTATAAAGCTGTACACGTTTCCATTTGACTAAGTCTTGAATACTATGGGCTGGGCTTTTAGTATGGGCCTTGTTGGGTCATCGACACTAACCCTATTTGAGCTCTATATTGAGATAAATTAACTCTCCCACTAATAATTACATGGGCCCTGGCTATATGTAACTCTCATATTTTTCTAAATATATACATATTATTTAATTTTTATTTTTCTGAAATCCTGTACTTTTTCATAATTAATAAAATTGTTCTTGTTACGGAGAAAAAAAAAAAAAAAAAAAGAAAAGAAAAAATCTTGGGTGGACAAAGATTACTCCAACCTAGTTACAAAGCACATATGGACGGCATTGCGTTGGGTGAATCCATACCCGACACGAGCATGACTGCTCACCCTACCAAATCTGCCCCATGATGGGTAGGTGTTGGATAGGGTTTGATATGGGTTATTCCTTATTCTCTTTATCCAGAACGAACAATTAAATATTGTAAGAAAAGAGTTTATTTGTTTAAAAATATTATTCCCGAGGATTTGGCTTAGGATAGAATGGAACGGAGAAACAGAATACATGTAGCTGACCCCAACATAGTTAGGACAAGGCTTTGATAATAATGATGATGATGATGATGGTGTTTAAAGAAAGTAATGTGCCATGAATGGGGATCCTAGCCGGTGTAGTTTTAAATATAACATGAGCCAACTCAGCTTGGAATAATCATATATTCTAATTTTGCTCTTCAGTTCAGTTGATGTTCCACCATTTTCCTTATTTCAGTATGAAAGGTACATTACTGCTAGTAATGTATAAAATTAGAAAATAAATAAAGGTCTTTTACTTATGCGATGAAATTAAATTTCTTTTTTTTTCTTCAGAAAATGTAACCTGCATGATTCCAGTTTTTTTTATTTTTTATTTTTTATCATCATCAGCTGTTTGCAAACTCAGGTTATAGTTGTAATGAATTTTTGCATCACAATGATACTTTGCCATAGTTTCCTGATGCAGCTAACGGTTTGTTAAGAGGAATTTGTGGAAGTTTTCATACCCAGTTCAGAAGACGAGAAGAACAATATTTTCAGTTGGAAAGAATTTCAATCTATCCATGGCTGATTTAGGTGGGACTATAATATATTAGAGCTTTGGGCATTGTTTTGTTTTACGGTCTTATTGTTGTTTTCTTTTACCGTCTTTTTTTGTGAGAAATTGTTTGTCATGTCCAAGAATCTTGCAGAAATGATGATTCTTTTGGCTTTTGCTCTATTCAATGATTAAATTTATCCTATTACATTTGATGGGCTTCTTTCTAGGCATATGTAAAATAAATAATGGAGCTTAACATTTCCTCTTACTAAATATTAAAAAATGAGATGGAAAAGATTGGTCTCACTCTATGGTCCAAAATGGTGCAATTTTAGATTAATGAATTTATTTATGTTCTTGCAATCCAAAAACTTCCTCCACATTTGATTACTGAAATATTGTTAAGTATTTTCTGGTCATAATTTATTGAGTCCAAATTCAGACATATCATGCTTGGTTAAAATTGCCAAAGTATTGCGTCGTCGTGTATAGTTTTGTAGATTAATGGCAGACTGAAACTGATCCTACATTTATGGTTTAATGTATATATATATATATTTTGTAGAATTATGGTTTAATGTGTATCTTTGCGCTTGGGGCAATGATGAAGCTAGTGAGGTTATGGCTTAATGTATAGTGACTGGAATTGGTAATGAAGGTAGACAGGTGCAGTTCTGATCATCAAAGATTCTTCGGTATAACTTCTGAACAAACATAAACAAAATGTATAAATATTGTAGCATTCAATAGACTAGTTAATAGATGAAAGATGACGGTAAATAAGGTTGTTGGTTCTGCCATGACCAGAAATCAGGATTCTTGCACCGCAAATGTAATTTCCGCAATGTGAGAAATGGCAACCTGCGGCGGAATATATATATATATATATATATATGAAACATCAGGCATTGCATAATAAACAAGAAACATGTTATTAATAAATCCTAATTTATTAATGTAACCCAAACTGTTTAACAGAAAATAAAATAATCAAACCAAATGATAAACTTGACCAATGTTAGGTTGTATGGCTCAATAGAAGTAATGAATCTTGGTTAACCGGGCCCATGGATTGCCCAACTTGTATTGTGATTAGAAGTAGGCCTGTTATAGGTCTAGTATGACTAAGAAGTAGTGTTTGGGTGTAACAAAAGGTTTTGGGGCTGATATTATAAATAGAGATTAAGGGTTTCTAGGATGTACAACCTCTTTTGATTGTATAGTGAATTCTCCCGTATTCTCCATGGACGTAGGCCAAAAGCCGAACCACATAAATCTCTTGTTCATGCATGTTCTCTTCTCGTAGGCCCTAGATCACAACAAACTTGTATCAGAGCGTTGTGCATGATCGGAGGAGATTCGACGAATTGGATCTCAGAGGGCTGGAGTTATGGCTGCGCGATCGACGGATTAGATCTCAAGAATGAGATAGTGCTTTCTAAATCGTGCAGAAGGAGATCGTTTGATCTCGGTGGGCCACACAAATTGCAGAGAAGAGAAAATTCGGGCCAGAGAAGAAGAGCAACACTGCTGCTTTCGTCGCTGGAGCAAAGGTCTGCCATCGCTGATTGGAAGAAGGGTGTAGAAGGTTGATCTCGTCCCTGGTTGAAGATTCGTCATCTGATGATTCAGTCAGTGTTGCAGATGGAAGATCAGATTATGTTTCCGACAATGCACTTTCTGTGATTGAAGGTGGAATTCGGTGTCAGGATGAATGGATTCTTGATTCGGGTTGTTCCTACCATATGTGTCCAATAGGGACTGGTTTACCACTTATAGAGAAATCGACGGTGGTAGTGTCTTGCTGGGCAACAATGGTGCATGTAAGACGGTTGGGATCGGAACAGTGAAAATCAAGATGCATGATGGAATCATTAGAACGTTGGCAGAGGTTCGGCATGTTCCTGATATGAAAAAGAATCTTGTTTCTCTTGGTGCGTTGGACTCCGACCATTGTAAGTTCTCAGCTGAAGGTGGAGTTATGAAGGTTGTGAAGGGTGCTCTGGTTCTTATGAGAGGCAATAGAGTTGGAAACTTGTATGTTTTGTCCGGAAATACAGTTACATGTGGAGCTGCAGTGTCTTCCTCAAATGACCATGAATCTGTCTCAACGCACTTATGGCACTTGCGCCTGGGTCATATGAGTGAGAAGGGATTGACAATACCGAGCAATCAAAATTTGCTATGTGGCACGAAGACAGGCAAGTTGGATTTCTGTGAGAGATGCATCTCGGAAAACATCGAAGGTCAGTTTCAAGACAGGTATTTATCGCACGAAAGGTATCCATGATTATGTTCATTCAGATGTATGGGGACCTTCTAAGGTCTACTCCTAGGGCGGGTCCTGGTTTATGCTGACTTTTATTGATGATTATTCAAGGAAAGTCTTGGTTTATACTCTGAAGACGAAGGATCAGACATTTGTTACATTAAAGTGATGGAAGGAAATGGTTGAGAAACAAATTGGTAGGAAGGTGAAGAAGTTGATGACAGGTAATGACAAGGAGTACAGATTGACAGTGCTTGAGAACTATTGCAAAGATCATGGCATAGTTCAGTATTACACCACTACATAAACTCCAGAGCACAATGGAGTTGCAAAGAGGATGAACAGAACGATCTTGGAAAGAGCTCGTTGTATGTTTACTGCAGGATTGTCCAAGGACTTTTGGGCTGAGGCAGTAAATGCTGTAGGATACTTGATAAAAAGGTCTCCACATACAAAGATTGGTTTCAAAACACCGGAAGAAATGTGGTCAGGTAATCCAGCTGATTATTCTAACTTAGGATTTTTTTTTTAAAGTAGAAGATTTAAAAAAAAAAAAATCATTTTTCTACGCCCAAAATCATGTTTATAAGTAGATCTAGCATGAAAGTGTATAGATTTAAGTGAAGAACACAATACAAACCCAAAAATGACATGCCAATGATCTTTTCATTCATTTTTATACTTTATCTAAAAATAAAAAATAAAAAACAAATAATAGTAAAAATAAGGGAGTTAAATTGATTTTCTCTTACTAAATAAAATGATTTCTTCAAAAAATAGTGTTGGAATTTGGAAATATGTAAGAGAATGAGCTTATGGAGACATGGTTTCTTTAAGAAGATGAGGGGAGAGGAGAAGAAAATGGAAAAATAGGGAAAAAGTTACAAAAAATTAGGATTTTTTTCCATTACTCCATCTCAGCTGATATTTTGAAAATATCAGGGGAGATATCGGTAATATCAGCCGAAATATTGGTTAAACCGATATTTTGACCATATCGGTCGAGATTGACCGATATTTTGCCCAACTCGGTATGACAGCAAAATATCGTCGTGGTATGGGCCGATACCGGTTCATATCGGCCGAGATTTTAAACCATGGTTTAATAATCTCATTGTGCCATATCAAAGGTTGGAATTACAATATGCTGTACAGTCATTTGACCAAATCCCACACGTGGGATATTATAGAAGTCTATACATGGGCCTAGTTGAGTTGGGCCTAGGCCTTATCTTGATGAGTTATTTTCTACACTCCCCCTTAAATTGATGTGGGAAGGAACAAACCATCAATTTGTCAGTGAGATCATTATGACGAGTTTTGGGAAGTGCTTTTGTGGATATATCCGTCATCTGATGATGAGTATAGACATGAGGCAATGTTATCTTCTCAGTAACATGCTGATGGATGAAGTGACAATCAATCTCAATATGCTTCGTCCTTTCATGGAGACCGGATTGTTCGCTATTCTGGTGGCACTAGTATTGTCCTCATAAAGAGGTGTAGAAGTGTCAATCCAGGCCCATCCATTTTGGCCCATTTATTGTACCCATTTATTGCTTTGTAATTAGTCAAAGTTGTTACTTAATTTTAGGATCTAAGATTTGTGATTGATTTGTAATTGATTGTAATTGATTGTAATTAGGGTATTAAGCCCTTATATATACATCAGTCGATCCGAGAATGGGATACGACATTCATCTCTCTCTCTTGTTCTGTGTTTCATCTCTCTCTCTCTAAAAATGTCATGGTATCAGAGCAAGGTCGACCATCTTTGATCTTCTCCCAACTCATCTTCCATTCATTGGGAGCCTGTTTATGATCATCTTCTTCAGCCAGATCATATCTGATCTTCCCTGATCATCTCAGATCAGGAGTGGCCCACCTGCGATCATCATCTGCTACTCAGCGGAAGCAGCCCATATTGGTCGCCTGGATTTATACATATTTATGAAGATTTTCTCACGATTTATGGATCATCAGAGGTAGGCCATCTACCCTTTTTTGTAGAAAATCAGTTTTGTCCATTTCTTTTCATCTCAGCCGTCCAAAAGTTTGGATTTGGATTCGTTCTACCTGAGACCACTTCCAGTAGTTGCCGAAATTTGCTGTGAACCCATCCCCATACTCAGATCTGTCAACAGATCACTAGGTGGGGCCCACGTACACAACCCAACTCAAAAATTTGGGTCGTCAGGTACTGTTTAGTGCACAATTCTGTGCACAAGTTGCTGTATCAGCAACTGTCCTATTGCTGGTTACTGCTGGTTCTTCCTACTGCTATTTATTACTGCTGTTGTTGCTGGTTTGTTCCTTACTACTGCTGATTGTTACTGCTGCGTCTACTTGATCCAATCTGTTGATTCCTTTGCACTACTGCTGTGATAATTTGTTCGTTGTGTCTTTCTGGGTACTGTTTGTTGTGCACTTTTATTCTGTGCCTTCTGGGAATTGTTCTTGCCTACTGGTTGCTGTCTGCTGCAACACCTCCTGATTGTGTTCTTACAATCTTGACTGTGGTCTGATCCGTCTACGATTGGACTGCAACAGTACTGCTGCCCAATTCAGCACCCTGTCTTCCTTGTGTGTGCTTCTTACTAGACTTTCGTAATGGAAAAACATGAGATTACCCTGGTTCGCTTTGATGGGACAAATTATACCTCATGGGCCTTCCAATTTCAAATTTACTTGGAAGGAAAAGAACTTTGGGCACACATTGATGGATCTGAATCTCAACCAGCGGAAGATGACAAGAAGATTTTAGCTTGGAAGACAAAGGATGCTAAAATCAAAACCTGGTTGCTGGGCTCTGTTGAGTCACATTTTATTCTCAACTTAAAACCCTGCAAAACTGCCCGTGAAATGTGGGACTATCTTAAGAAAATTTATCAACAAGGCAATGCTGCTCGCCAGTTTCAATTGGAACTTGAAATCTCTCAATTCACTCAAGGCACCCAAACTATTCAGGAGTATTACAATGGCTTCCGCCGCCTGTGGTCTGAATATGATGAGATTAAGTTTGCCACGGTATCTGCTGCACTTCTACCGGAATTACTTCCATTACAGGAAAGTAGTCATCGGGATCAGCTCCTCATGAAACTTCGTTTGGAGTTTGAGACAGTTCGATCGAGCTTGATGAGCAGGGCTCCTCTTCCCAACTTGGATGCATGTCTTCAGGAACTTCTGCGGGAGGAACAACGTCTCGCTACTAAAACTAATCTGGAACAACAACGCTCTGCGGAGGCTCCATTTGCCTATGCTGCCACAGCCAGACAACCTCCTCGGGACATCCGTAAAGTTCAGTGTCATAACTGCAAAAAATATGGTCACTATGCAAATCAATGCAAGTCAAAAATTTGCAGATATTGTAAGGCCACTGGTCATGTTATTGAAGAATGTCGGAAGAAGGCTCGCAATTCAGCTTCCCGTGATTATGTGCAGTCCGGCCCTGGAACTTCCACTGTGTCATCTGCTCCTACTGCTTACACAGTGACTACTCCACCATATGCTTCATCTGACTTCAGTGGTTCTTTGCCGTATGATTCATCCTCACAGCTTGGTTCCTCATCACAATCTATGTTTCCTGCTCTTCTCACCCCTGATATGGTTAACCAAATGATCATCAATGCCTTAGCATCCATGAACATCGCAGGTACTGCTTTCTCTCTTTCCAATACCTGGTACTTAGATTCTGGTGCAAGTAACCATATGGCCTCATCACCCGCCACATTACAAAATGTTGTTCCTTACACTGGTCATCTCACTGTTCAAGCTGCCAACGGAGATCATCTCCCCATCACCTTTGTTGGTGATACCCCTGGCCCTTTACCCTTAACCAATGTTTTGGTTTCTCCTCCTCTTACTACTAATTTGGTTTCTGTGGGACAACTTGTTGAAAATAATTACACTGTCTCCTTTTCTTCTTCTGGATGTGTTGTGCAGGACCAGGAGTCGGGGGAAGTGATCGCGAGGGGGCCTAAGCGTGGCAGACTTTTTCCGTTACCAATATCTTCTATTATTGAGAATAATCCTTTACATCAGTTATTTTATTTTTTCCTTCAGAATCATTCTCGTTTGTGGCATAATAGACTTGGTCATCCAAATGCTTCTACTATGTCTACATTATTTCAATATGGATTAATAAATAAACCTGTTGCTTCTGCTTCTTTTGACTGTGATGCTTGTAAATTAGGTAAGAGTAAAACTTTACCCTTTCGAACCTCTCACACACGGAGCACTGCATGTTTTGACTTAATTCACAGTGATGTTTGGGGCATTGCTCCGACCCTTTCCCATAGTCATTTCAAGTATTTTGTCACATTCATTGATGACTATAGCAGATTTACTTGGATTTATTTCTTACATTCGAAGTCTGATGTTCTTAATGCATTTACATTTTTTGTTAAATATGTGGAAACCCAATTTTCTAAATGCATTAAAACTTTGCGCTCAGACTCAGGGGGGGAGTATGTTTCCAAGGATTTTCAATCCTTTTTAACCAATAAAGGAATCATTTCTCAACGTACCTGTCCGTATACTCCACAACAAAATGGAGTCGTAGAACGGAAAAACAGACATCTTCTTGATGTAACTAGAACTCTTCTAATTGAATCATCCGTTCCCCCTCGTTTTTGGACTGAAGCTCTCACAACGGCTGTCTATCTCATTAACCGCCTTCCATCACCTACCATTGCTCATTTCACGCCTCATTTTAAATTGTTTGGTCATCATCCTGTGTTTGATCACCTACATACCTTTGGCTGTGTTTGCTTCGTTCATCTACCTCCCACCGAAAGAACGAAACTCACAGCACAATCTCGCAGGTGTGCTTTTTTGGGTTATGCCACTAATAAAAAAGGTTTTGTTTGTTATGATCCCATTGGTCGTCGTATTAGGGTTTCTCGAAATGTTATTTTCTTTGAAAATCAATATTTCTTCCAAACTCACATGGATTGTCCTCCTCCCTCTTCCCCAGCTCTCTTACCGGGTTTTTCGGATCAAACCTTTGTTACTAGGTTTAATCTTGCTTTTGTATACCACCGACAGGAGAAACCTCCTACTGCAGATGGCCCTCCCCCTGATCCTCCACCGACAAATGGTTCCACGCCTACTCCTGCCTTACGTTGCTCCTCCAGAACTTCTAGACCGCCTGAGCGGTATGGCTTTACCCATACTTCTTTGATGACCACCCTATCTTCTATCTCTATCCCAAGTTCTTATTTGCAGGCTGTCCAACAAGATTGCTGGAACCAGGCCATGAAGGAGGAATTAGATGCATTGGCTCTGAATCACACATGGGATATTGTGGAGTGCCCTTCAGCAGTTAAGCCCATTGGTTGCAAATGGATCTACTCGATCAAACTTAAATCTGATGGGTCCTTGGATAGACACAAAGCTCGACTTGTAGCACTCGGAAACAGACAGGAGTATGGCATTAACTATGAGGAGACATTTGCACCTGTGGCAAAGATGACATCTGTTAGGTTACTTCTCGCCATTGCTGCATCTCAGTCTTGGCCATTATACCAAATGGATGTCAAAAATGCATTTCTCCATGGGGATTTGCAAGAAGAGGTCTATATGCGTATACCACAAGGGGTCCCCTCTCCCTCCAAGAGGTCCGTCTGTCGGCTGCGGAAATCGCTTTATGGTCTAAAGCAAGCACCTCGGGCATGGTTCGAAACCTTTAGGGGTCGCTTATGCGAAAGTGGCTTTACTCAAAGCCCTTATGATTCATCTCTCTTTCTTTGCCACACCTCTGCTGGGGTTACGGTGCTTCTAGTGTATGTCGACGATATTATTATCACTGGCACGGATGATGGTATGATCAAATCTCTTCAAGATTCCCTCCGGACTTACTTCCATATGAAGGATTTGGGCCCCTTGCATTATTTCTTGGGCTTAGAGGTGCATCAATCTTCCAAAGGTCTATTTGTTAATCAACACAAATACACATCAGATCTTATCGAGTTGGCTGACCTCCATGATTCTTCGCCTGTTGATACACCTGTCGAGGTAAATCTCAAGCTGAGTAAGGATGATGGGGATCTTCTTCCCGATCCTCAACCATACCGGCGCCTGGTGGGAAGTCTTGTCTATCTCACCATCACTAGACCTGACATATCCTATGCTGTTAATCTTGTGAGCCAGTTTATGACAGCTCCTCGCCACCTTCATTTGGCAGCTGTGAAGCGCATTATCCGCTATCTGCTAAGAACTGCCCCTCGTGGTTTATATTATCCAAAGGATAATCCTCTTCATCTGACTGCTTATGCAGATGCTGACTGGGCAGGCTGTCAGGACACACGCCGTTCTACTACTGGTTGGTGCATGTACCTTGGCAATTCTCTCATTTCTTGGAAATACAAGAAACAAGAACGGGTGTCTCGATCTTCCACAGAAGCTGAATATAGGGCAATGTCTTCTGCTTGTTCTGAGGTCTTATGGCTACGGGGCCTTCTTTCGGACTTCGGGTTCGCTCAAACCTCTCCTACTCCATTGCATGCCGACAATACTGGGGCTATCCGAATAACTGAAAATCCAGTATTCCATGAACGCACCAAGCATATTGAAGTTGACTGCCACTTTATTCGGGATGAATTTAAGCGGGATGTCATTAGTCTACCTCATGTCCCTACAGAGTTTCAGTTTGCAGATATCTTCACAAAGGGACTTCCTCGGCCTCGACATCAATTTCTTGTCTCCAAATTGCTGCTTTATGACTCCCCAGCATCAATTTGAGGGGGGGGGGGGGGGGGGGGGGGGTGTCAATCCAGGCCCATCCATTTTGGCCCATTTATTGTACCCATTTATTGCTTTGTAATTAGTCAAAGTTGTTACTTAATTTTAGGATCTAAGATTTGTGATTGATTTGTAATTGATTGTAATTAGGGTATTAAGCCCTTATATATACATCAGTCGATCCGAGAATGGGATACGACATTCATCTCTCTTTCTCTTGTTCTGTGTTTCATCTCTTTCTCTCTCTAAAAATGTCAAGAAGTACCAACAAGGACACCCTATTCACAAAGAAGATGGCGTAGCCAGATAAACGACATTGCTAGATATTATGCTTCAGCAGAAGATTTTGAAACGGTGGTTTGCTTGTTGCATTTCCAAGAAATGACAGATTCCCCAAGAAACATACACCAGCTAGTGGTAGATCTCTGAGTATCTGGGGGCAGCCAGCCCAGTTAGCGTCCACATAAGCTAAGAGGTGTAGTGAAGTACCAGAAGGGTAGAAGATGTAGAAAATAACTCATCAATATAAGGCCTAGGCCCAACTCAACTAGGCCCATGTATAGTCTTGTATAATATCCCACGTGTGGGATTTGGTTAAATACTGTACAACAGATTTTTCTCCTCTTGTTTCCTTGTATGGAAGATTAGGGTTTATTCTTTCTTTAATTCTGATTGTAATTACAGCCTATGATTAGGCACAATGAGATTATAAAACAGCATGGTTGATCCTCTCTTGGGATGACCAATTCTTCCAAAACTTCGTTCTTCTCTTCTCCATCTTTCTCAGGTTATTCCAATAACCCTTATATGGTATCGGGGCCTTCTTCTTCTGTTGGATTTATTCTCTTTTGAAGAATAACAGATCTGGGATCTGTTACAAATCAAGCTTGTACCAGGCAGATCATGCATCTACTTTAGATCACCTCTGATCTACAGTGGCCCACCTGTGATTGATCAGATTGTCTTGATAGGCACCGCAGTCAGGGTCGACCACTCTTGCTAGGATCTTTGGAGATTTTTTTTTTGTGGATTTCTCTACACTTGGAGGTTGGTGTTCTAATCACTGTTGTGATTTTCAATTTTTTATGTATTATATATTCTGATCACGATTGTCTAGAATTTTGGATCTGAAGTCATATTCAACCATACTTCACCAGCAGGAGGCTGAGTGTAGTCCGATATAAGGATTGAGTCCTGATCTTGATTCCAACCATTCTGTGGGGCCCAAGCAGTCCAACAGAATCAAATTTCAAGGTCGCCTCAGGCTTTTTTTTTTTTTTTTTTTTTTTTTTTTTCTGTTTGAAATTTCTGAACTATGGCAGATCTGAGTTTTAATGAATTACAGCTTTTGGACTTTGTCCATGCTTCATCTAATCTGAGTTTGCACGTAGATCTGCATCTTTTATGCTTGGTTTAGTTAAATATCATAGATCAAAACTTCCTTTTACTGCTGATTGAATGTTCTATGCTATTTTTGGATGTCTCTTGCTTATCGGAGCGCTGATTGATCAAGATGTGGGACTCTGTTCACTTCATTTTCTTGCTGATTTGACTTTTGCAATTCAATCACTGTCTCTGTTGATTTATTAGTCTTCTGCTTTTGGAGACGATGGAAAAATATGACACTATTCCAATTAAATTCAATGGGAATAATTATATGTCTTGGTCCTTTTCTTTTAAAGAATTTTGTAGAAGGCCAAGGGTTATTTGGTTATCTTGATGGGTCAACAACCAAACCTACTATTACAAATGCTACTGACTCTAAGGCCTTAGCCACTTGGTCTAAGGAAAATGCTAAAGTGGTTACTTGGGTGCTTAACTCTATGGATCCCTCTTTTGCCGTAGCTTTTCAAGCCTATACTCCAGCATTTGATGTGTGGGCTCATCTCAAGAGTCAAGAAGGTCTACCATCAAACCAATAAAGCCCGAAAGTTTCACTTGGATAGTGAAATTGCTAAATACAGTCAAGGGGATAAACCTGTGCAACAATATTTCAATGGTTTTCTCACTTTATGGACCGAACAGGTCTTTATGCTGATTCAAACCGTTTCTTCTGGATTTTTGTTTGAAGCTTTTAAATTACAAGAGGAAACTAACATTAGTCAGTTTCTTATGAATCTAAGACCTGAGTTTGAATTTGTTCGTTCAGCTCTCATGAATCGAGAGGTCTCTGCCAATCTTGATACTTGCTTCCAAGAAGTCCTTCGAGAAGAACTTCGACTTACCTCATAGCGTGCCATTCTTGAAGAACCGAAGGCCTTCATTGCACCTCTTCCTGTTGATTCTACTCTTCTGGCAACCCCAAATCAGAAGCCTACTCAATGTTATGAATGCAGAGGCTACGGTCATAATGCCAAAAATTGTCGCAAGAAATTGGTTTGCAGATATTGCGAACGCTCTTGTCATCTTATTGTTGACTGCCGTAGCTTACAGCAAAGGAATGAGACACAATAGAAAAAGACTTATTCCAATCTGCGAGGACAGAATGTTCCAGCTGCATTTCAAGCTCAAGCACTTTAATCTGATATGGGAAGTACTTCTTCCAGGGCTGTATCCATGACTCTTGCCCAAATTCAAGAGCTGATTCAAAGCACAGTGACCTCAGCATATGCATCTATGGGCTTTAATGGTGGTCGGTATCAAACTCATTCTTCTGTAGCATTTCCTGCCTTTCATTCTTCAGCCTCTTTTTCTTCCTTTATCATCCCATCCACATGGTTTTTAGATTCTGGAGCCTCAAACCACATGATATCTGTAGAATAGTGTTGGGAATTTATACTAAAAACATACTTTTATGTATTTGTCTTTGACTAATTCACTTATTAGTATATTTTGTTTTCTCATCTAACTGAGATTTTGTATGGGCAAATGGTTGCATTATTAATTATTATGTATGTGTGTGTCTTTTATTCTATAAAGTAGACAAGTTGGTGTGTAGAGTTCTACTTGTACACGGAAGACTTATTTGTCGGTTCTTATAGAATATAAGTTTTTGTTGACAATCTAGATGGATTTGGACACACCAGCGGTACGATTGTAGCATGATGTTTCTGCAGGCTTGTCTTGGCTGTGGGAAACGGTATAGTTTCGACTCATTATGCTAGTACGCTTTGTGTGTATACATGACTGTTTTTTGGTTTATTGTCTTTATACTGACTATATAAGATGATTAACATCCAAATGGTTAATTTGAGTGCTTGTACTCTTAATCCTGACATAAATAATAGACACATACATTTAGTGTTTGACATTTTGATTTACGAAGGAGTGAGATCTTTTATGGGTCAATAATCTCAGTAAATTGGATGACTACACTGTGTATGGTGCATATTAGTTTATTGATGGAATCCACGTCCCGTAATAGGGATTGATGATATCCCCTTGATGAAGCTTTTAAGTTTTGATTATGTCTAACCCTACATGTGGACTGTGTCCGACATATCAAATAAGTTAAGTATAAGGTCTCAAGGAATTATAAAGATATCGATTAAATATAGATGTCAATAATTATTTAATTGATGGATATCTGAAATCTTAACGTGGGGAGATTAATAAGCATTTAATAACAAGAAGTTCGAAATATTATTTTGAGAATAAGGACAGGAGTGCAATTATAATTGTTTACTGAACTGAATTGCAATTTATGGAACTAGGATTTTAATTTGTGTCGAATTAGGGTATCCTGATTCCATAAGAAGCCTATCCTTATTTCCTTCTTAAGGTCCCTATTGTAGCCTATAAATATGCGCCATTGCTTTCTAGGTTAAAATAACAAGAGAAATCTGTTTTGGAGAGCAAAGAGAATTCGCAGAAGAGGCCCACACCCTAGTGTGAGTTCAAGCATAGAGGAATACAATAGAAGATCTTGAGAATTTCGGGTTGCTGTAAGATCGAGATCAAATCAGAGAGGTCTCGTAGGTATGGTTTTTAATCATATTCGTCTATAGTTATATCCGCAGTGATCTGTACGCAATATCTGGGGTTCCTGGTGGCTACACTTTTCTTACAAGAGCTTTACAGACTGTTACCCTTTGGAAAAGAAAAAATAGCCATTGCTAATGGAGATCAATTACTCATTTCTAGGGTTGGTAACATCACTTTATCTAGTGCCTTTAGCCCATCCTTTATCCTTCCCAATGTCTACTTTGTTCCAAAACTATCAGCCAATTTACTTTCTATAGGACAACTTATTGATGATGGATATAGTGTTAATTTTTCTTCCATTGGTTGTGTTATACAGGGGCGACAAACTTGGAAGGTTATCGCGATAGGGAGTAAACACCGTTGTCTGTTTCTGCTGGACATTGAACATCATTTCTTATTTTGCTTCTTCTTCTAATAATTTCAATAAAATGTGGACTGTGTGGCATAGACGTCTTGGTCATGTGAACAATATTCATTTATGTTCTTTGTTTAAGATTGGTTGTTTAGAATCTACTATTGATAATTTAATGATATCCTCTTGACTTAAATCTAAGTGTAAAACATTTTGCTTAAATAAGAGTCATATTTTGCCTCTTCCTATTCTTCGTTCTTGTGCATTGGCATCATTTGACATTATTCACACTGATGTTTGGGGAATTGCACCTAACTTGAATAGGGCAGGGTTTAAGTACTATGTGACCTTTATTGGCGATCATTCTCGTTATACTTGGATTTATTTCATGCGTTTTAAATCTGAAGTATTTTCTATTTTCCAAAAGTTTTACAACTTGGACCAAACCCAATTTAAGAAAGCAATCAAAGTTCCTAGGTCAGACTCGTGGAGCATACATCTCTCATGAATTCTCTGTTTTCCTTTCTGATAAAGGCATTATTCATCGAAAGTCTTGTTTGCATACTCAACAAAATGGGGTTGCGGAATGAAAGAATAGACACATTTTTGAAACTGTTCGTACACTTCTAATCGAATACTTAGTTCGTCCCCATTTTTGGTGTTGTGTGGGGTCATTTCATAATTACATATTTGTGTAGGGCCGCTCCCCCATTTGAGGATTATCCCCAGTCTCGGTGTGGGCCAGCTCGGCAGAAGCGCCAGCTCGGGGAAGTACGAGGCCCATCTCGGTGGCCACGACTGCGGGTGCCCACTTCGGTCTCGGTCTTAGCTTGATCTCGGCCTCCTGTCACTCGGCCATAAATGCAGCCATAAATGCGCTGCCATGACGGTGGACAGCGAACTGACAAATAGAGTGGGCGCCGGACCTAGATAAGTGGCACGCCTTATCTCAGGGTCACGTCCATAGGTATAGGGGGATGGTCTGATGGGACGTTCCCTTTTTACCTACCCCCACTCAGGAGAGAAGGTACATACTGATGGGACTCCCATCCAGTCCAACGGTGACTCTCACGCCTATATAATGCATGGAGGGAAACTACAAGAGGTACGCAACAAGCCTGTCCCCCATACTTCTCCTTCTTCGTTTTCCCTCAGTTATCAAACTAACTCAGGCATTGGAGTGCCTTTGGCTGCCTACAACCAGGGGCTCTGACTTCTGTTTTCTCTTTCAGATCACTGGAGGCCCGATCCTTTCCCATAATCATCCCAAGATCACCAAATCGAGAGTTTAATCCTTTTTTAACCAAGTCCGTATTTTTTAGGCACTTACAGTTGGCGCCGTCTGTGGGAACATGATCTTAACTAAAGCCAAACCTACAAGAGCCATGCCTCCAAAAACCAGATACGACGGTGAGGGGTCGTCAAAGTCCCGAAGAGCGTCATCCTTTCCTCCGCCGAAACAACCCCCATTTCCACCGTTTTCCCAACCTCAGCCGCTCCAGTCGGCACTTCCAGAACTGCCCACTGGCGTTCGCTCTGCTCTTCTTCCCCCTCCGGGACCAACGGAGGTTCCCGCTGTCCTGCAGGGGCTATCGGGGATTCCCCGCTAGAGAAAGTCCGGAGGAAAGTCCGGTCCCGTGTACGCGGAGGGTGTCGTCCAGTAGGACTCCTCATCCCGACCTGTGATGACACTCCCCTAGCGTGACGACTGCCATGAGGCTCCTCACCCCGTCGATGAACAGCCACCTAGGGGCCCACAGCAGAACGTCTCCCCATCGGATCTTCGACGGCGAGGCAAAACCCCTGTCAGGGCAAAATCCCATCACTCCCATCATCGCACTCACAATGACGATCAATCCTTTCATCGAGCTCGTGAAGAAGAAGATGACCACCTATTTGAAGAGCTTGAGGCCCAGAATCGGGCCCTCCAAGAAAAGAAGAGTTGATCTGTCGCCTCCAAGAGCAGCTCAAGGCGAATGAAAGGAGGACTCTTGTTCCACCTCCCAGACGGCAGCAGAACCGTCCGGGCAGCCGAGACTTGAGGCAGGTCCTCAACGACAGAATAAGAAATCGCTGCGAGGAAGAAGGCTCGAGCGGCAGCCACCTGCCTAGCAACCTTGGGGGATCGCATCGCGGGCCAGAATCCCTGAGGCCAGAGAACATGACGGGCCTGAGGGAACTGCTCGACCACTACGTCAAGTAAGAGGTCCAGGCTTGGATGGCTGAGATTGGTCTCACCCGAGACCAAACAGAGGCCTGTGATGCAGAAGACCAGGGCATGTCCCCCTTCTCCCAGGAAATAAAAGACTTCTCTCTTCCCGAGAGATTCAGCGTCCCGAGGTTCGTCTTCTATGACGGGACCTCGGACCCGGAAGCGCACCTGCGGCATTTCACTCAGCGGATGTCGGTTTGGGGGGATGTCGGCCACCTGAATTGCAGGGTCTTCTCCTAAAGTCTAGGCG
Organism: Cinnamomum chago; assembly: GCA_038049695.1. Lineage (NCBI taxonomy): Eukaryota > Viridiplantae > Streptophyta > Magnoliopsida > Laurales > Lauraceae > Cinnamomum > Cinnamomum chago. The sequence goes on from CP142452.1 coordinate 32,898,608, forward strand.
ACCTCCCACTCCGATGGTTCTGCGCGATCCCTTCCGGGTCGGTCACGAGCTGGCGGCAGCTTCGAAGCTCCTTTATTGAGAAGTTCCAGGCGCACCGTGTCATCCCGAAGACAGGTGGCAACCTCATGGCGATCCGGATGAAAGACGGTGAGAGTATCACTGCATTCGCCAGGAGATTCTGGACGATATATAGCCAGATCACGGACGCCAACGACGATGTTGCCATCATGTGCTTCCGGCAGGCCTTACTCCAGGGCAATGAACTCCGAAAAGACCTGGTCCGAACTCTCGTGACCACGATGAAGGCGCTGATGGCAAGGGTGAATCAGTATATTGAGCAGGAAGAGGACGAAGCTCGTGGTAGGGAGCGGTTCGGACTCCCGTAAAAGGGCCAAACCCCCAGAGAAGAGATGTTCTCCAAACAATGGCCAGACAAGAAGAGGGCCACTACCAGTTCGGCGTCCCTCTCAACCTGCATCTCGGGTAGCAACAAGAGACCGAAGTTCAAGCTTACCGGGCCGGCCGGAGATCCCTACAGGGCCGTTCATGTTGTCTTCAAGGAGCCCATCTACAGACTCCTCGGCAAAATCAAGGCAGAACCTTATTTCCAGTGGCCGCAACCAATGAGGGGCGACCCATCTACCCGAGATCGGAGCATGAACTGCTCTTACCACAAGCAGCACGGGCACATGACCGAAGATTGCATGGCTCTGAAGTCTCATCTCGAGAAGCTCGTCAGGGACGGGCACCTTCGAGAATACATCAAGGAGGGGGAGAGGATCAACCAGACTCAGCTGTGCGCCCTAACCAGTGACGACCAGGACAACGACGAGCCAACGAGTATCATCAACGTCATTCACCTGGCCTCCGCTCCCAACGGGGGAAGTACCCAAGCTCGGTCAGAGGCCAGGAGGGCTGCCCATGGCAAACAAGTGATGTCGGCCGAACTAGAGCCTACACCTAAGAAAGCTAGAAAGGAAAAGCCCAAGATCTGGTTCTCGGACAAGGACCTAGGAGGGGTCCAACTCCCCCACAATGACGCACTCACCCTCACCTTGCGGCTGAACAATTACACCGTGAAGCGCGTCCTCATAGATCCGGGGAGTTCGTCCGAGATCCTCTACTTCAGCTGTTTCAAGCAGCTCGGCCTGACAGAGTCCGACCTGCAGGAAGCCCGCGTCCCTTTAGTAGGCTTCAGCGCCAAGCCAGTGTATCCAAAGGGAGGATTTCACTTGAAGTCCGAATAGGGGGCGCCACGAAGATGGCCGACTTTATGGTAGTGGACGCACCATCCCCTTACAACGTAATAATGAGACGAAGTTGACTGCATTCAATGGAGGCAGTACCCTCCACCCTTCACCAGAAGCTTAAGTTTCCCCTAAAGAAGGCCGGAGGGGCGATCGAGATAGTAACTGTGCGGGGAGATCAGCGGATGGCTAGGCAGTGCCTTACGGCCATAATGCCAGACGAGACGGAGCTACAGTGAGTACATATGGCCGAACTCGAGGCTGAACTCGAAGATGTCGGTCGATCAGCAGAGCAGAAGAGCGTAGAAGAACTCACCGAGGTCAGGATCAATTCTGATGACCCCGAGCGGTATTTTCTGCTGGGAAGCCAGCTTGCCGACAACGAAAGGTCTGAGCTGCTCGACTTCCTACTGCAGAATAAGGACGCCTTCACCTGGACTCCATACGAGATGCCCAGGGTCGACCCTGAAGTCATGTGCCACAAGCTAAACGTGGACCCCGGACACAGGCCCATAGTGCAGAAAGCCCGCGAACAGGGGTCCCGCAGACAGAAGCTGTCATCGAAGAATTAGATAAGCTCCTCGAGGCCGGGGCGATCCGCGAAGTGCATTATCCGAAGTGGCTAGCCAACACTGTGGTGGTCAAGAAGAAAAGCGGCAAGTGGAGGGTCTGCGTGGACTTCACCGATCTCAATAAAGTTTGCCCCAAGGACAGTTTCCCCCTCCCAAAAATTGACCAGATGATCGACGCCACTTCGGGACACAACAGAATGAGCTTCCTCGACGCCTACCGAGGTTACCATCAGATACCCATGCACGGGCCTGATGAGGAGAAAACCGCATTCATAACACCTCGAGGCATCTATTGTTACAAGGTGATGCCCTTTGGGTTGAAGAATGCCGGGCCGACGTACCAGAGACTGGTCACAAAGATGTTTCACGCGTAGCTCGGGAAGACAGTGGAGGTCTACATCGACGACATGGTAGTCAAGTCCAAGAAGTCACAGGACCATTTAGCAGACCTGTGCCAGACGTTCGCCATCCTCAACAAGTTTCAGCTTAAACTGAATGCCTCCAAGTGTGCGTTTGGCGTCGGCTCTGGCAAGTTCCTAGGAAGCCTGGTAACAAGGAGAGGGATTGAAGCTAATCTAGAGCAGATTTCAGCTATCTAGGCAATCCAGAGCCCGACCTCGGCAAAGCAAGTACAGAGACTAACCGGGATGGCCGCTGCACTGAATCGCTTCATCAGCCGAGCTTCGGACAAATGTCGCCCCTTCTTTCAGCTCATGAAAAAGAGCTCCAAATTCCAGTGGACCCCTAAGTGTGATCAGGCGCTGGAAAACTCAAGGAATATCTTTCCTCGCCACCACTATTGTCCACTCCTTCACAAGGTGACCTCCTTTATCTCTACTTGGCAGTCTCGGACCACGCAGTGAGTTCGGTGCTAGTCAGAAACAACGACAAGCAGCAGCAGCCCATTTACTACACAAGCAAAATCCTGCTAGACGTCGAGGCCAGGTACCTCCCGCTCGAGAAACTTGCGTTGGCACTCGTCAGTGCCTCTCGCAAACTCTCCCACTATTTCCAAACACATACAGTGGTGGTCGTCACAGAGTACCCGCTCAAGTCCCTTTTTCGAAAGGCCGACTTCTCTGGAAGAATCTCCAAGTGGGCCGTCGAACTGGGGCAATTCGATATCCAATATCAACCCAGAACGACGATCAAAGCACAAATTCTGGCAGACTTCATCGTCGAATTCACCTCTCCTAATTCGGCACCGACCTCACTCGATACCGAACTGGGGGGCTCCAAGGGCAATGGTGGAGCCGAGACCGAGACCGAGGAAGACCGATCTTGGAGACAATTTTTTGAATCAGCCTAGAAGGTCTTCGTTGACGGATCCTCGACATCCAGGAGGGCTGGCGCTGGCATAGTCCTCCAGTCTCCAGAGGGCCTAGTCATTGAGCAAGCCCTGACCCTCGACTTTAAAGCCTCTAACAATGAAGCAGAGTATGAAGCACTAATCGCGGGTCTCGGTAGCGCAAGAATCCTAGGGGCACGTCGACTAGTAGTCTTTAGCGACTCCCAGTTGGTGACGAACCAGCTGAGCGGAGACTATCAAGCCCGTGACGAAAGGATGGCAGCCTACTTAGCCCACACAAAGCAGCTCCTCTCCCAGTTCGAGAAAGCAGAAGTCACGCAAATCGGCAGAGAGTCCAACTGCCACGCAGACGCCATCGCCAACTTAGCCTCGACCGTGGAGGCAGGGAAAAGAAGGACAGTTAACGTGGAGACGTTGAAAAAACAGAGCATAGAGCTCCTCCCACCTCGGCAAGTCCTGTGCGTCGGTCTCGGTCCGAGCTGGATGGACCCGATCATAGCGTTCCTCAAAGAAGATAAACTCCCTGAAGACAGGAATGAAGCCCACAAGGTCAGAATGAAAGCAGCTCATTTTTGGCTGTCCTTAGATGAGAAGCTCTATAGAAAGTCTTTCACGGGACCGTATCTCCAATGCGTTCACCCGAGCAAGGTAGAAGACTTCCTTTTTGAAATTCGCGAGGGAATCTGCGGAAGCCACATCGGAGGAAGGTCACTGGCGTACAGAGCCATTAGTCAGGGCTACTGGTGGCCCTATATGCAGAAGGATGCCCAGCTCTACGCCAGGAAATGTGAAAAATGTCAGAAGTACTCCCACTCCCTGCACCAACCAGCGCAGGACTTGAGTCCTCTCTCCAGCCCATGGCCCTTCGCTCAATGGGGGTTAGACATCGTGGGACCTCTTCACCGAACTCCAGGAAACAGGAAGTGGCTGATAGTGGCCACTGACTACTTCATCAAATGGATAGAGGCAGAAGCCCTATCCTCCATCACCGAGCAGGATACGAAGAATTTTGTGTGGAAAAACAGTGTCACGAGGTTTGGGATCCCCCGAGCTTTGGTCTCGGACAACGGGACCCAATTCGACTCGAACTTCTTTAAGAGCTTCTGCCAGGGGCTCGGTATCAGGAACTTCTATGCAACCCCGGCCTACCCACAGAGCAACGGGCAAGTAGAGATCTCAAACAAGGTGGTACTGGACGGACTTAAGAAGAGACTTGACAGAGCTAAGGGCAGATGGGTAGAAGAATTACCAAGTGTCCTTTGGGCATACAGGACCACCCCGAGACGATCCACTTCGGCAACTCCTTTCTCTTTAGCCTACGGAATGGAAGCTGTAATCCCTCTCGAGGTCGGCCTCCCGACCTTGAGGTCGGATCTCTTCGACCAGGGGCAGAATGAAGTAAACCTCGCCAAAGAGCTCGACTTGGCCGAGGAGCGAAGAGAAGCGGCATCCGTGTGCCTGGCCTCCTACCAGCAACAGCTGTCCAGGGGATACAATCAGAAAGTCAAAGAAAGGAAGTTCTCAATCGGGGAATTGGTCTTGAAGAAAGCACTTCCAGCAGATAAAAATCCCAACGAAGGCAAGCTCGCACCGAACTGGCTCGGACCTTTTAAGGTGGTCTCGGTGTCCGGAAGGTCGGCTTACAAACTCGAGAGCATGGATGGCAAAGAATTGCCACGACCATGGAATACCGCGCACCTCAAGAAATACTACTTCTAAATATACTTAAATGATAAATCAATGAAAGAGAGATCTTATGGAAGAAGCGTGCCTTGTATTTTTCAAATTGTGAACCAAGGCTTCGGCCCTCGTACCAGCCTCCTTCAGTTCGGTCATAGGGCCAACTCCCAAGGCTCCGGTCCTTGCACCAGCTTCCCTGAGTTCGGTCATAGGGCCAACTCCCAAGGCTCCGGTCCTCGCACCAGCTTCCCTGAGTTCGGTCATAGGGCCAACTCCCAAGGCTCCGGTCCTCGCACCAGCCTCCCTGAGTTCGGTCATAGGGCCAACTCCCAAGGCTCCGGTCTTCGCATCAGCTTCCCTGAGTTCGGTCATAGGGCCAACTCCCAAGGCTCCGGTCCTCGCACCAGCCTCCCTGAGTTCGGTCATAGGGCCAGCTCCCAAGGCTCCGGTCCTCGCACCAGCCTCCTTGAGTTCGGTCATAGGATCAGCTCCCAAGGCTCCGGTCCTCGCACCAGCCTCCCTGAGTTCGGTCATAGGGCCAACTCCAAAGGCTCCGGTCCTCACACCAGCCTCCTTGAGTTCGGTCATAGGACCAGCTCCCAAGGCTCCGGTCCCCACACCAGCCTCCTTGGGTTTTGACATTGGACCAACCTCCTTGGAACAGGAACGAAATCGGCTGCTTTATTTCACTCTCAAGTTACGAAATTCAGTTTGCCTTTTAGCTCGGCCAAACCTCCCGAGCCCTCCAGCAACAAAGCCGCACCTCGGGGTGTGAGTCCAAGCTAACTACAAGGTCTTTTAATAAGGCGTTTCCCTCGGAAGCGTGTTGTTAAAACCCTAGCCTTAGGGCCAGATGTTCACTGACCTCATCCATTTGAAAGTTTGGGGAGTTGGCCAAGAGACAAGGGGCCTTCTCAAGTCCCAATCTTTTGGATTCACCGATCTTAGCCAGGAGTCGTTGAGCCCCGGAACCCACCGATCTCAGCCACTTGAAGGTTCATCGTTTTCCTTCGATCTCTTGGATTAGAAGATTGAATGTACACACGCCGTTGTGTATAGCCATGAGTCATTGAGCCCCGGAACCCACCGATCTCAGCCACTTGAAGGTTCGAAAAAATTGGTCGAAACATGGGGCTTCAATTTTGTTCAGAATTAAAAGAGCATTCACACACTACGGCCAGAAGAAAGAAATGAAGAGACAGCTGGAGGATTGAAAGAAAATTGTATTGTCATTAATAAGAGAAGGCGATTACAAAGTACTGTACATTAGGAAAAAGAGAAAAATACAGACATATTATTACATTATTCGGGCGCCGCGGATTTATTCTTCGGCTTTGGAGGGACAGATAGAACGGGGTCGGGAGCGCCTGAAGTCTGGGGTGGAGGAGCCGCGAAGGAAGCCCGGGCCTGGTCGCCCTCGGCAGGAGTCGGGGGTAGAGGAGGAGGGCCTGAAGCTTCAAGAGGGGCTTCCGGAGGGTTGGAGTCGGGCTCTGACTCTGGGCTAGGTATGACAGACTGGAATTGAGGAAGATTTGCGAATATAAGGTCATCCTCAGAGACCCCGTACTCACGAAGTGCTTCCCTGCATTCCATCTCGTACAAGACCGGGCTCAGGTCCTTGATTTGAGCCACATACTCCGCTGATGCCCAGTCCACTCCTTCTTGATAAGCTCTTGCGGGCTAGGCTCGCAGAGTGGACTCGACATTGACCCGCTCCTTTCTAGAGGACTCGAGCTCGGCCTCTTTCCCAGCCAGTTCGGTTTCCTTCTTGGCGAGCTCGGCCTCTAGTTGATGCACCCTCTTTGCCTTGTCCTCGGCCGCGCCTTTTAGGTGCTTATTTTCGCCTCGCAACTTGATGATTTCGGCCTTAGCCGCTTGTTGTTCCGTTACGAGCTCGACGATCTTCTCCTCCGCCTTCTTTATTTCTATCGCGCTGGCCTCCAGGGCATCTCCCATCTTCTTCTTCTCGGCGTCCATCTCAAGAACCCGTGCCGCTGTCCTCTCCGTCTTCTCAAGTATTATTTGGAGCTTCTGTACATTCTGCAAAGAGACAAAGGGGTAGGAGGTCAGAACAGACGGCTAATGCATAAAGCTTAAAAAGACTAAATAATTGGGAATCACCTCTAGCGACGCCTTCATTGTCGAGTAGATCAGGCTCATTTGCCCGGATTTATTATGCCTCTCCATGTCCAAAGGGAGAGCGCATGCCCGGGCAACTGCCATGATCGTCCTGGTAGAGGTCCCCATCCGATCCTCCACGCTCAGGGGCTCGCCGGGGTTGAGATCGGGGTTGGGCCTAAAAGGGGGCGGCTTGGTTGACCAAAGCTGTGGAACCACTTCCGAGGCCCGCTCTTCCTCACCCACGCGAGGCCTCTTTTCGGGAGGGGGCTTCTCACCCTCCTTCTCGGCCTCCGCGACCTGAGGCCGGAGGTCCTTGGACGGCCGGGTCTCCTTTGGCGGCTCTTCCGACCTCCCCCTCTTCTCCTACGGGGGGCCTCGCGTGCTTTTCTCTTTCGCGGAGGAGGAGGTCCCTGTTGAGCTCGAGGGACTGGAGGGGGCGCTGGCTGAAGAGCCCTGAGCTGCGCCAGCCGCGCCGTGAGCACGCCTCGGAGCAGGAGGAACTCGGCCCCTAAGGACCATTGCTCCCAAGTTCTTCAGAGGGGGACGCGGCCCGTCCATTTCCTCTTCTGCTTGGTCTCGGTCGGAGGGGCTGTCTTCAACTAGGATCGGACCTAGGGCCTCCGAGGTTTGGCCGCTGGTTTCTGCAAGCGAGAGCACGATCTCCCCTATCGGCTCAAGGGGGATCTCGGCAGTCTTCCTGGTGTAAGACTGATACCGCGGCTTGTACCCGAGCAGCGAGAAGGCAGCCCCATCGTTGTGGCCGTGGTAGCGGTAGATTTTCTCGAGCCAGGCGTCGTTCCTCTTCCAACGGTCGAGGCCGGCCTCTTTCCTCCTTCGCTGAACACCTGCTAGAAAACAGAGGACATCAGCTTGGTGAATCAACAACAAAACAAACACAAATACCCGAGGAAGCGAGTATTTACTCGGAGGGGTCCCAGGTTTTCATGGAACTTGGACTCTCTGCTCCACCTCGGTCTCGGACGCCCCGAACTCCCAGTTCCCCGAAACTAGCAGACGGTCATCCCCGGCGTATTTGCTTGAGTCCTCCAGGGCGTTAATCAAGGGCCGGCGCCTAGCCTTCACCCGAAGATAGTAGGAGTCCTCGCCCCCCGCGGACTTGTAGATGTCATAGACATCTTCTATGTCATGCACGCCGAGGTCTATAACCAGGATTCGGTTCAGCTCCGCCACGCCCATTATTATTTTAAACCCATTTGGCATTAGCTGGAAAGGGCAGATCCGCCACGAGCTAAGGCAGGATCGGAGAAGCTGGTGGATGGGGAACCTAACCCCACCCTCGATTACCGACACTAGAGGGAAAGGCATCCAATCCTTAAATCGGGTGAGGCCATCGAAGAGGCCCTGGAGGTCGTCGGGCTTCACCAGAACGTCAGTTGGTATTTTGAACGCCGTCCTGAGTCCCTCCAGGGCTTGGGGGCCCTCTAACCAGTGGCTGTAGATTCCCATTTTCTAAAAACTAAAAGGGGGCAGAGAGCAAAGAAAAAGGAGCAAAACCTAGAAAAACCTAAGGGGCGGAAACCTTCTGGATGAAAGGAAAAAGAGGAAGAAAGAAAGAAACAGAGAAGAGAACTCACAGAGAGAATGTGACGGACTGCAAAGTGTAGGAAGCAAAGAGTAGAAAGTCTCCGAGTTCGTCGAGGTTCTATTTTTAGCAGGGTATCCTCTTCAGCAGGGTCTCCTTCAGACGAAAGCAAAGATAAGAGGGGAAAGGGAAGAGGGCGTCCCCATTTTATAGAGGAACACCCCTCTTGAATATCACGCGTGCGAGGTAACGCTTCGGGCTTTCCACGCATCGCTTCGATCCCAGTAGACAACCAGACGAAGTATTACGCGTGGCACCACCGGTTCATCTCTCGCCATAACTCTAGTACGTTATTTATCGCCTCGGGCATACGAAGCGACGTCCGCGTGCCCGCCTTGGTGAAGCAATGATGGTACCGTATTTATTGCCTAGGGCAAATGCAAAGGCATCATGATGAGGATGCGACAAGACAGGGCCGGCACATCCTTTCAATCTTAGCTCCCGACCTCAGAGAAAATTCTAAAGAAGTCGAGAGCTAGGGGCCAATTGTGTGGGGTCATTTCATAATTACAGATTTGTGTAGGGCCGCTCCCCCATTTGAGGATTATCCCCAGTCTCGGTGTGGGCTAGCTCGGCAGAAGCGCCAGCTCGGGGAAGCACGAGGCCCATCTCGGGGCCACGACTGCGGGTGCCCACTTCGGTTTCGGTCTTAGCTTGATCTCAGCCTCCTGTCACTCAGCCATAAATGCGTTGCCATGACGGTGGATGGCGAATTGACAAATAGCGTGGGCGCCGGACCTAGATAAGTGACATGCCTTATCTCAGGGTCACGTCCATAGGTATAGGGGGATGGTCCGATGGGACGTTCCCTTTTTACCTACCCCCACTCAGGAGAGAAGGTACATACTGATGGGACTCCCATCCAGTCCAACGGTGACTCTCACGCCTATATAATGCATGGAGGGAAACTACATGAGGTACGCAACAAGCCTGTCCCCCATACTTCTCCTTCTTCGTTTTCCCTCAGTTATCAAACTAACTCAGGCATTGGATAACAAACGTGGCATGTAACAGAGATTTTGATTTATATTTTTGTCCCTTTCATTGGAGATTTTTGTAGAAGATAACAAGGCAGGCCCAAGGCCCAAGGCCCATTACAGCCAAGGCCCAAGGCCCATTCAGCATCCCACTCACGTGGGTTGATTGTGTCAAAGATCATGTAGATATTGTATTCCTGATTTCTTGCTGATTGTATTTATTGAATAGATTAGGATTGATTCTTTCTATTCCTTTAGATTCTAATTTGTACACTTGACAAAATTAGTGCCTTGATTAAGGCCTAACATGATTATAAATAGAGCAGTGGATCATCCAAGGATGCATCACGTTCTCTCCAAAACTTCTTTCTTCTCATTCTTCTCAATATAACATCGTATCAGAGCTAAGGTTATGAGGAGATTTTTCCTTCATTCAGTCTGAGAGATTCTCCACAACATCATTGAGTGCTTCTCCTCCAATCTGATCGTCTCTTCCATTCTCTCTGCTGTCTCTGCCTGGAGTTCCCTGATCAAGGTGGCCCACTTCCGATCAATCACTGGCCATCAGCAACTCCCATGATCCTGATCGACTAGTCTTCAAGTAATTTTTGAAGATTTTTCTGGATTTTTTACTCATCGATTAAGGTACTTTTTCACCCCTTCTTCATCTGACGGTTTTGGGTCCTTTTTCTCAAAAGGATTTCATCATCACCGTCCAGATTTGTGGATCTTCACCCAAATCTCCTCAAACTTGGTCTGGAGGACATACTTTTGATCTTTTCTAAGATTATATACTCTGATATGAGATTGGACACTATTGTGGACCCCACGATCCACTCCTGCCTTGAAAATCCAGTTCGTCTGGCCCCTGTTTTGGTGTTTTCTGTGAAGTTTTTCTCCTGCTTTCACATATCATCAAATCTGATTGCATCCTTCATGCTTGGTAAGTGAAAATCATAGCATATTATTACATTGTGCCTTGCTGTTCACTGTGATCTGCTCCTGTTGTTCTTCTCTGCTACTGCTCACTGCTACTTTTGTGTGGTCTCTGCTGCAACCATGGATAAATATGATGTGATTCCAATTAAATTTAATGGGAATAATTATATGGCCTGGTCTTTCCATCTCAAGAATTTTGTGGAAGGCCAAGGACTGTTTGGGTATCTTGATGGGTCGATCACTAAACCACAACCTACAAGTACTACTGATTCAAAAAATGTAGCCACCTGGTCCAAAGACAATGCTAAAGTGATCACATGGATCCTTAACTCCATTGATCCATCTCTTGTTGTGGCTCTTCAAGCCTACACCACTGCTGCTGATATGTGGGCTCACCTCAAGAAAGTCTATCATCAAACAAATAAGGCCCGGAAGTTTCACTTGGATAGTGAAATTGCAAAGTATAATCAAGGGGATAAATCTGTGCAGGAATACTTTAATGGTTTCCTCACCTTATGGACTGAAAGAGATTCCATGTTGATCCAAACAGTGTCTTTCGGATTTCTATCTGAAGCTCTCAAGTTGCAAGAAGAAACTCATATTAGCCAGTTTCTTATGAATCTACGACCCGAATTTGAATCTGTCAGGTCGGCCCTCATGAATAGAGAAACTTCTGCGAATCTTGATACATGCTTTCAAGAGGTCCTTCGCGAAGAACTTCGTCTCACCTCCCAGCGAACCATTCTGGAAGAACCAAAAGCCTTCCTTGCCCCTCTTCCCACTGACTCGGCTCTTCTGGCAACCCCAACTCCGAAGCAGACTCAATGTTACGAATGCAAAGGCTTCGGACATATTGCCAAAAATTGCCGCAAGAAATTGGTTTGTAGATATTGCAAACGGACTGGTCACCTTATTGAGGACTGTCGCAGCCTACAGCGACGGAATGAGACACAGCCTAAGAAGCCTCCCTCTAATATGCCCCGACAGAACATTCCTGCAGCATTTCAGGCTCAAGCACCCTTATCTGATACAGGAAGCACTTCATCCGGGGCTATATCCATGACTCTAGCCCAGATTCAAGAGCTGATCCAAAACACAGTTACTTCTGCTTATGCGTCTATGGGCTTTTCTGGTGGTCGGTATCAAAGTCATTCCTCTATAGCTTTTCCTGCATTCCATTCTTCTGCCTCTCTTTCTTCTCCTATCACCCCATCCACATGGTTCTTAGATTCAGGAGCTTCCAATCACATGACATCTGTAGAACATAGCTTTACAGATTCCCACCCTTACTTAGGAAAAGAGAGAATAACCACTGCTAATGGTGATCAACTACTCATTTCTGGAGTTGGTACAATTACCTTATCTAGTGTCTCTGGCCAATCCATCACCCTTCCCAATGTTTACTTTGTTCCAAAATTATCAGCCAATTTACTTTCTGTAGGACAACTTATTGATGATGGCTATCTTGTTCACTTCTCTTCTTCTGGCTGTGTTATACAGGGGCGACAAACTGGGAAGGTGATCGCGACGGGGAGTAAACATGGACGCCTGTTCTTGCTGGACATTGGACATCATTCTTTCATTGCTTCCTCTTCTTCTCAAAATTTCAATAAATTGTGGACTGTTTGGCATAACCGTCTTGGTCATGTAAACAATGCCCATTTGCTTTCTTTATTTAAGATTGGTTGTTTGGATTCTAAAATTGATAATAAAATGATGTCTTCTTTCTCTCAATCAAAGTGTGAAACTTGTTGCTTAAGTAAAAGTCACATTTTGCCTTTTCCTGTTCATAATTCTCGTGCATTAGCATCATTTGACATTATTCATTCTGATGTTTGGGGTATTGCTACTACCTTGAGTAGGACGGGATTTCAGTACTATGTGACCTTTATCGATGACCATTCTCGATACACTTGGATTTACTTTATGCGCTTGAAATCTGAAGTCTTCTCCATTTTTCAAAAATTTTATAACATGGTCCAAACCCAATTTCAGAGATCTATCAAGATTCTTAGATCAGATTCTGGTGGAGAATATCTGTCTCATGAATTCTCTGCCTTTCTTTCTGATAAAGGCATTCTTCATCAAAAATCTTGTCCACATACCCCTCAGCAAAATGGAATTGCAGAAAGGAAGAACCGACATATTCTTGAAACTGTTCGTACTCTTTTAATTGCATCCTTAGTCCCTCCCAAATTTTGGTGTGATGCTGCTCAAACTGCTGTGTATCTTATTAACCGTCTTCCCAGCACTGTTCTAGGAAAGACTACTCCTTACGGAGTTCTTTTTGGTAGTTCCCCTTCATATTCTCACTTACGTGTTTTTGGTTGCTTGTGCTTTGTTCATCTTCCTCCTACTGAGCGCTCTAAGTTATCATCACAGGCGGCCAAGTGCGTTTTTCTTGGCTACAGTAATGAGCACAAAGGTTTTATGTGTTATGATCCGTTCGAGAAACGCATGCGCATATCTCGCAATGTGATCTTCTTGTAACAGATTCCTTTCTTTTCTTTACGCTTGGATCATCATCCTATTGCTGTGTCATATTTACCACAGTTTCAGGAATTGGCTTCTCCATCCTCTGTTCCCAAAGTCTATGTCCGGCGCAACACGGTTCCACCTGTGGTGACTCCCTCTCCTGATCCTCTCCCAGTGACGCCTTCTGAACCGGCAGGTAATACGGCTACTTTTGACAATCCCATCTCTCTGCGACGCTCTAGTCGTCCTTCTGTTGCCCCTGACCGTTATGGATTTCCTGCTCTCTTTTCATCTTTAGATAGTGCCCCTATCCCCACTTCATATTCACAGGCCTCCAAAATAGCTTACTGGCAGGATGCTATGAATGAGGAATTGCTCGCTCTTGAAGCAAACCAGACATGGGACTTGGTACCGACTCCTGCAAAAGCCTCTGTGATTGGCAGCAAATGGATCTACTCTGTAAAAGTTAACTCGGATGGGAGTCTTGATCGCTACAAAGCCAGATTGGTTGCGCAGGGTTACAAGCAGGAGTATGGCATTGACTATGAAGAGACATTTGCACCAGTGGCCAAAATGACCACTGTTCGTACTCTCCTTTGTGTTGCTGCAGCACGCAACTGGCCTCTATGGCAAATGGATGTCAAAAATGCCTTTCTTCATGGCGAGTTGAAAGAGACTGTCTACTTAAAACCCCCTCCGGGATATGCTTGTCCTCCTCAACATGTTTGCAAATTGAGGAAATCTCTTTATGGCCTCAAGCAGGCTCCCAGGGCTTGGTTTGATAAATTCCGGGCAGCAATACTTCAAGCCGGCTTTCGTCAGAGTCATTCTGATAGCTCCCTATTTCTTCGATGGACACCAAAGGGCTACACATTCCTTTTGGTCTATGTTGATGATATGATCATCAGTGGCAATGATACTACTGGCATTACAGATCTCAAACACCATCTCACTCGCCACTTCCGGATGAAGGATCTTGGTCCTCTCACCTACTTTTTGGGGCTTGAGGTTTTGCGTAACAAATCAGGCATTCGGGTTCAGCAGCGCAAATATGCTACCGATTTGATCACTTCGGCAAGACTTGGCGATGCTCACACTTTTGATACGCCTATGGAACTTAACACCAAACTGAGTATGGATGATGGTCCTCCTCTGGAAGATCCCTCTGTATTCCGGCGGATAGTTGGGAGTTTGCTCTACTTAACTATGACTCGGCCTGATATTTCTCATGCAGTTCATACGGTTAGCCAGTTTATGAGCAATCCTCACAAACCCCACCTTGCTGCTGCTTTGCGAATACTCCGCTATGTTAAAGGCACTCTTCACCATGGTCTCTTTTACCCTTCTAGCTCTTCTCTGTGCCTCTCGGCTTATGCGGATGCCGACTGGGCTGGTTGCCCTGATTCTCGGCGATCCACCACTGGCTGGTGTATGTTTCTTGGGGATTCTCTGATTTCGTGGAAGTGCAAGAAGCAAACTACAGTTTCCAAGTCTTCTGCGGAGGCCGAATATCGCGCGATGTCGTCTGCTAGTGTTGAAATCATCTGGCTACGCCGTCTTCTCTGTGAGTTCGGTGTCCATGTTGGTAGGTCTACACCTCTTCATGGGGACAATACAAGCGCTACCAGGATTGCTAACAATCCAATCTTTCATGAAAGAACAAAGCACATTGAGATTGATTGTCACTTCATCCGCCAACATGTTGTTACTGAGAAGATCACCCTGCCTCACGTCTCTACTCTTAACCAGTTGGCAGATATCTTCACAAAAGCTCTCCCCAGAACACGTCATCAGGATCTTACTCGCAAATTGATGTTCTCTGTCCTACCACATCAATTTGAGGGGGAGTGTAGAAGATAACAAGGCAGGCCCAAGGCCCAAGGCCCATTACAGCCAAGGCCCAAGGCCCATTCAGCATCCCACTCACGTGGGTTGATTGTGTCAAAGATCATGTAGATATTGTATTCCTGATTTCTTGCTGATTGTATTTATTGAATAGATTAGGATTGATTCTTTCTATTCCTTTAGATTCTAATTTGTACACTTGACAAAATTAGTGCCTTGATTAAGGCCTAACATGATTATAAATAGAGCAGTGGATCATCCAAGGATGCATCACGTTCTCTCCAAAACTTCTTTCTTCTCATTCTTCTCAATATAACAATTTTCTCCCATTATATAGAGTACAGAGGCCTTATCAAAGGCTACAAATCAGGCTACAAATCAGCTCTACAAATAAGGCTAATCTATTTACAATCTAATTAAGGAATGAGTATTAGACTAAATCTAATTACAATCAAATTAAGGAAGGAAAGAAATCAGTGCAATGTTTGACCAAATCCAACGAGATTGGATGTCACCATATTGGGCCCAAGTGGGCCTGAGCCATCTTGTATTTGACACCCCCCCTCAAATTGATGCGGGGGAATCCACAAGCATCAATTTGCTAACCAAGAATTGATGGCGAGGTCGCGGAAGTCCCTTTGTGAGGATATCAGCAGTTTGAAGTTCAGAAGAGATGTGAGGAAGGCAAATGACATCACGCTTGTATTCATCGCGGATAAAATGGCAATCAATCTCGATGTGTTTAGTGCGTTCGTGGAAAACTGGATTGGCAGTAATACGAATTGCACTAGTATTGTCTGCATAGAGAGGAGTGGCACTATCAGCAGGATATCCGAGATCAGAAAGCAACCCGCGAAGCCAGAGAATTTCTGAACAAGCAGCAGACATGGCACGATACTCAGCTTCAGTGGAAGATTTTGAGACCTTATCTTGTTTCTTACATTTCCACGAAATCAAGCTATCTCCCAGATACATGCACCATCCTGTGGTAGAGCGACGAGTATCCGGACAACCGGCCCAATCAGCATCTGAGTATGCTTTGAGTGTCAGGGAATTGTTGGCCGGATAGAATAATCCACGGGTTGGTGTCCGAATTAGGTATTTAATAATACGACGGACTGCAGCCAAATGAAGATGCCGAGGATCAGTCATGAACTGACTGACTAAATTGACTGCATAAGAGATGTCAGGACGAGTTATCGTCAAGTAGATCAAGCTGCCAACGAGGCGACGATAAAGTGTAGGATCAGAGAGAGGATCCCCACTGTCTTGCTGAAGTTTAACATTGACTTCGACTGGAGTATCGACGGGAGCAGAGCCTTGAAGTCCAGCCATTTCAATTAATTCAAGAGCATATTTATGTTGATGAAGTACAATGCCTTTTGCAGTTTGATGAACTTCAAGACCTAGAAAATAGTGCAGAGGACCAAGATCTTTCATGTGGAAAGATTCATGAAGAGAGGCCTGAAGTTGGTGAATCATATCTGCATCGGTACCTGTAATGATGATGTCATCCACATAAACAAGAAGAACAGTAATCCCCGTAGAAGTATTATGAAGAAACATGGATGGATCATATGGACTAGGATGAAACCCCAAGTGCTGAAGAGCATTGTGGAATTTTTCAAACCATGCTCTGGGGGCTTGTTTAAGGCCATAAAGAGAACGCCGGAGTTTGGCAACAGCACTTGGGATGATAGAGGATACTCCCTGAGGAATGCGCATATAGACATCTTCTTTAAGATCGCCATGAAGAAAGGCGTTCTTGACATCCATCTGGTAGAGAGGCCAGGATTGGGATGCTGCTAGGGCAAGAATAGTCCGAACCGTGGTCATCTTTGCTACAGGAGCAAAAGTCTCCTCATAATCAATACCATATTCCTGCCGATTTCCCATAGCGACAAGACGGGCCTTGTACCTATCCAGAGTTCCATCAGGTTTAAGCTTGATAGAATATATCCATTTGCAACCAATTGGCTTAACTGAAGGAGGACACGGAACCACATCCCATGTATGATTTTGCGCAAGAGCATCCAATTCATCCTGCATAGCTTTGTTCCAACACTCATGCTGCACAGCCTGAGAGTAAGAGTTCGGAATAGATGTAGAAGACATGGTGGCCATCAAGGAAGTGTGGGTAAACCCATAACGAGTTGGAGGTACTGAAATCCGAGATGAGCGACGCAAGGGAGGGTCTCCAGTTGGACCAGATGTAGTTGGGCGATCGTTAGGGGGACTATCTGTGTTTGCTGCATTACTCCGCCTATGATACACGAATTTAGGATCAAATTTCTCAAATGGAGTTTTGTCCGAAAAACCAGGTAACGAAACATCCGATGGGGATTCGACAGACTCAAGATATTGTTGGAAAAAATATTGATTTTCAAAAAAGACAACATTACGGGAGGTACGAATGCGCCGTATTTGAGGATCATAACACAAAAACCCCTTTTGGTGACTAGCATATCCTAGAAATGCGCATTTAGCAGATTGGGCAGTAAGTTTGTTACGCTCAGAAGGAGGTAAATGTACAAAACACACCGATCCAAAAACATGCAGATCATCATAAGACGGTGTAGTTTTATATAATCGAGAAAAAGGACTCTCATTTTCTAAAGAAAAGGAAGGTAATCGATTTATCAGGTGGGCAGCAGTGCTAAGAGCTTCTGTCCAAAATCGTGGAGGAACAGAGGATTCAATAAGAAGAGAGCGAGTAACATCAAGGAGATGTCTATTCTTCCTTTCGGTGACCCCATTTTGCTGAGGGGTATAAGGACAAGATTTTTGAGAAAGTATTCCTTTTTGTTGTAAAAACGTTTGAAACTCTGTAGACACATATTCACCTCCCGAATCAGAACGTAAAATTTTAATGCAAGTGGAAAATTGATTCTCAACATAAGCTAAAAACATTTTGAAAACATTAAAGACCTCAGCTTTAGAATGCAGAAAATAGACCCATGTAAATCGACTATAATCATCAATGAATGTCACAAAATATTTATAATGCGCATGAGACAAATGAGGAGCAATACCCCAAACATCACTATGAACTAAATCAAAACAATGAAGGCTAGTAGAAGTGGAGACAGGAAAAGGAAGAGTTTTACTTTTTCCCATCTTACATGTAGCACAATCAAAAGAAACAAATTTAGAAAATCCTATTGAGTTTAATACTCCAGAATTAACCATGTGAGACATGGTTTTAAAATTAGGATGTCCAAGCCTACTATGCCACAATTGACAATTATTTTGAGCTGAAAAACAAAAATCATTTGCTGAATTCTTCCCAATCGGAGTAGATAGATCAAGAGAAAATAAGCGTCCATTTTTAGGCCCCCTCGCGATCTCCCTCCCTGACATCTGGTCCTGCACAACACAACCAGAGGAAGAAAAGGAAACATTATAGTTGTTTTCAACAAGTTGTCCAACGGAAAGAAGGTTTGAAATTAAATTGGGACAATGATAAACATTCTTTAAGGGCAAGATACTGGAAATATTTCCAATGGCAGTGATAGGAAGATGTCCGCCATCGGCTGTTTGAACATGAGCATTGCCAGTATATTTTGTCAAACTAGAGAGTTGTGCACTGGAATGAGTCAGGTGATTTGATGCTCCGGAATCAAGATACCAAATGGAAGAAGGAGTTTTTGATTTACCTGTGAGGCCAAGTGCAGAAAAAGCATTGACGATCATTTGTTGGACCAATTCGGGAGTGAGAGCAGGGGAAGACGAACCAGGCTGTGCAGGCACAGATGTGGATGCAACGTCAGCAGGAAAATAGTCTACCTGGGCAGCATAAGCATTGGGAGTCCGAGTTTGTGGACGGCGGCGACATTCAGTAATGATATGTCCCTTCTTCTTGCAGTAATTACAGAACTTCTGGTTGCATTGAGTTGCAAGGTGTCCATATTTTTTGCAAGAGTAGCATTGGACTTTGCTCATATCACGAGTCTGAGGAGTCGGAGAAGACTGTGAGATCTGAAGAGACTGAGTGTTTCCTTTAGCAGAGTATGCAACAGGATAGGTTTCAGTGTGCTTTTGTTCCAGATGGGCTTTTGTGCGAATGCGTTGTTCTTCTCGCAACAACTCATTCAAACAAACATCCAAGGATGGTAATGGGCTTCGGCTCAGCAAAGATGATGTTACAGTCTCATACTCAGGACGCAATTTCATCAAAAACTGGTCCCTGTGACTTGAGGCCTGAAGTTCTTGTATAGTTTTAAGAATATTGTTTGGCACAGAAGCATATTTAATCCCATCATATTCACCCCACAGATTGCGGAAACCAGAATAGTAGTCCTGAATGGTCAAGGTGCCTTGACTGTATTCTGCAATTTCACACTCAAGTTGAAATTGTCGTGCAGAATTGTCTTGATGATAAACTGTCTGCAAGTAACCCCACATCTCCTTGGAGGTTGTATAGGGTTTGAGGTTTAGAATCAGATGAGGTTCCACAGCCCCAAGAATCCATGTTTTAATTTTTGCATCTTTTGTATTCCAAGTAGAAATCTTCTTATCATCCTCTGTAGGCTTTGGATCAGAACCAGAGACAAAACCCCATAATTCCTTAGCCTCAAGATACAATTGAAATTGAAAAGCCCATGCTGGATAGTTTTTCCCATCAAATCGAATCAATTTAACTTCAGATTTTTCCATTTAAACAGTACTAGAACCAAATTGCAGCAAACAAAAGAGAGAGAAATCCAAACAGTGCAACAGCCTGTTTTGATGTATCTCCAATCTTGGATCCCAATTTAAACCAAGCCAAGAGGGTTCAGATCAACTCAGAATGCTTTCAAATAGTGCAGAAATGACAAACAAGTCGTCTGAGAGTTTTTTCCACAAAATAAAGGCCCAGGCGACCCTGATTTTGACTGCTGGTTCCTTGCGTGGGGCCCACTGCTTGATCTGAGTGAGAATCAGATCCACAAGATGCAAGTAGGATCAATTTATCTTTCCAGTGGTACAAGATTTATTGAAATCCATCCATAATCCAAGATTTTGTACGGCTGAGATCAAAATTATCTTAGAAAACTTGAAAATCACAAGTTGATTCAAATGGCCTACCTCTGATCTTGAAAAAATTCTGAAAAAATCTCCAAAATTACCAGTAGAGGTGGTCGACCATTGCTGAAGAGTTTGTTGAAGATGCCATGATGATCGCAGGTGGGCCACTGTTGATCATATCACGACAGAAGACTTTTCTGTTTACAATGAACACAGATCCCTGATCTGGTTGTTGCCAAGGTTACAGATCTTTGATCTGTTTACTTTGTAGACACAAGATTGTGTTTCCCAAGAGTAGGAGTGCTGATCTCAGATGGGCCACAACAATCAGACGTCAAGATGTTGAAGAAGATCTATGCTGATCATGCACGAACAGCCACAAGCAATGGCTGTTATCACCAAGATTCGACAAGAAATCGAAGATGGATAGCTAGAAGATAGAGAGCTCTGATACCATAACAAACGTGGCATGTAACAGAGATTTTGATTTATATTTTTGTCCCTTTCATTGGAGATTTTCTCCCATTATATAGAGTACAGAGGCCTTATCAAAGGCTACAAATCAGGCTACAAATCAGCTCTACAAATCAGGCTAATCTATTTACAATCTAATTAAGGAATGAGTATTAGACTAAATCTAATTACAATCAAATTAAGGAAGGAAAGAAATCAGTGCAATGTTTGACCAAATCCAACGAGATTGGATGTCACCATATTGGGCCCAAGTGGGCCTGAGCCATCTTGTATTTGACATTGGAGTGCCTTTGGCTGCCTACAGCCAGGGGCTCTGACTTCTGTTTTCTCTTTCAGATCACTGGAGGCCCGATCCTTTCCCATAATCATCCCAAGATCACCAAATCGACAGTTTAATCCTTTTTTAACCAATTCCGTAATTTTTAGGCACTTACAGGTGTGATGCTGCACAAACTGCTGTATATCTTATCAATCGTTTTCCTAGTTTGGTTATAGGAAAGACTACTCCTTGTGAAGCCCTTTTTGGTCATGCCCCTTCGTCTTCTCACTTAAGTGTTTTTGGTTGCTTGTGTTTTGTTCATCTTCCACTCACCGAGTGCACTAAGTTATCACCACAGGCTGCCAAATGCATCTTTCTTGGCTACAGTAATGAACACAAGGGGTTTCTGTGTTATGATTAGTCCGAAAAACGCATGTGAAAATCTCGTAATGTGATCTTCTTGGAACATGTTCCCTTCTTTTCCTTGTGGTTGGATAGTCACCTTGTTGCTATGTCCTATTGCCACAATTCCCAGAGTCCACTTCTCCATCAACTATTACCAAAGTCTATGTCCGGGGTAACACGGTTCCTCTTGTGGTGCCTCCACCTGATCAGCTCCCAGTGCCGCTTATTGCATCTTCAGCTATTAACGACTCTTCTGATAATGTCATCCCTCTGCGATGTTCTAGTCGCCTTTCAGTTTCCCCTTACCGCTATGGATTTCCTGTTCTTCTTACTTTTTTAGATAGTGCTCCTATACCCACCTCATATTCTCAGGCCTCGAAGATTGCGTACGAGCAATATGCTATGAATGAGGAGTTGCTCGGTCTTGAGGCAAACAAAACATGGGAAGTAGTATCGGCTCCTGAAGGAGCATCTTTTATTGGCAGTAAATGGATTTATTCCGTAAAAGTTCACTCTGATGGGAGTCTTGATCGCTACAAATCCAGACTGGTTGTGCAAGGTTATAAGCGTGGATATGGGATTGACTATGAAGAAACATTTGCATCAGTGGCTAAAATGACCACTGTTCGCACCCTTCTTTGTGTAGTTGCAGCCCGCAACTGGCCTCTGTGGCAAATAGATGTCAAAAATGTATTTCTCCATGGGGAATTGCGAGAGACTGTTTATTTAAAAGCCACCTCCAGGTTATGCCTATCCTTCAAAGCATGTTTGTAAGTTGCGGAAATCTCTTTATGGGCTAAAATAGGCTCTCCGGGCTTGGTTTGATAAATTTCAGGCAACAATTCTTCAAGATGGATTTCGTCAGAGTCATTCTGATAGTTCCCTATTTCTTAGATGGACACCGAAAGGCTACACATTTCTTTTGGTTTATGTTGATATGATTATCGGTGGCAATGATGTTATAGGCAATACTGGTCTCAAACACCATCTCACTCGCCACTTCAGAATGAAGGACCTTGGTCCTCTCACTTATTTCCTGGGTTTGAGTTTGTGTGTAACAAATCCGGCATTAGGGTTCATCAACATAAGTATGCTAGTGATTTGATCACTTCGGCTAGGCTTGATGATGTTAACATCTTTGACATGCTTATGGAATTGAACAACAAAATCAGTACGGATGATGACCCTCATCTGGATGATCTTTCCGTTTTCCAACGGATTGTTGGTAGTTTGCTCTACTTAACTATGATTAGGCCGGATGTTTCTCATGCGGTTCATACTGTTAGTCAATTTGTTAGCAATCCCCACAAGCCTCACCTTGTTGCTGCTTTGCGTATCCTCCGCTATGTTAAAGGCACTCTTTGCCATTGTATTTTTTACTCTTCTGGTGCTTCTCTGCACTTATCAGCTTATGCGGATGCTGACTGGGTTGGCTGCCCAGAGATCTACCACTGGTTGGTGAATGTTTCTTGGGAAATTTCTCATTTTTTGAAAGTGCAAGAAGTAAACAACCGTTTCAAAATCTTATGCCGAGGCAGAATATCGGGCAATGTCGTCCGCTAGTGCTGAAATCATCTGGCTACGGGGTCTTCTTTGTGAATTGGGTGTCCTTGTTGGTCTTCTACACCTCCTTATGGGGACAATACCAGTGCCACCAGAATCGCAAACAATCTGGTTTTTCATGGAATGACAAAGCATATTGAGATGGATCGCCACTTCATCCGTTAGCATGTTGTTACTAAGAAGATATCGTTGCCTCATGTCTATACTCATCATCTGTTGGCAGATATATTCACAAAAACACATCCTAAAACTTGTCATAATGATCTTACTAGCAAATTGATGTTTTGTGTCTTCCTCACATCAATTTGAAGGGGAGTGTCGAAAATAACTAATTAATATAAGGCCTAGGCCCAACTCAACTAGGCCTATGTATAGTCTTGTATAATAACCCACGTATGGGATTTGGTCAAATATTGTACAACAGACTTTTCTCCTGTTGTTTCCTTGTATATAAGATTAGGATTTATTCTTTCTTTAATTTTGATTGTAATTACAGCCTATGGTTAGGGACAATGAGATTATAAAACAGCATGGTCGATCCTCTCTTGTGATAACCAATTCTTCCAAAACTTCTTTCTTCTCTTCTCCATCTTTCTCAAGTTATTCCAATAACCCTTATAGAAGAAACCATGGTTAAGAGAGTCTTTAACATAGTAGAGTATTCGCAAAGTAGCAGTAAGGTGAGGCTTGTGGGGATTGCTAACAAATTGGCTAATAGTATGAACCGCATGAGAAACATCCTGCCAAGTCATAGTTTAGTAGAGCAGACTACCAGTAATCCGTCGGAAAATGGAAGATCATCCAGAGGAGGGTCGTCATCTGTACTGATTTTGCTGTTCAATTCCATAGGCATATCAAAGATGTTAGCATCATCAAGCCTAGCCGAAGTGATCAAATCTGTATCATACTGACGTTGATGAGCCTTAATGCTAGATTTGTTACACACAAACTCAAGCCCCAGGAATTAAGTGAGAGGACCAAGGTCTTTCATTCTAAAGTGGCAAGTGAGATAGTGTTTGAGAGCAGTAATGCCTGCAACATCATTGCCACTGATAATCATATCATCAACATAAACCAAAAGAAATGTGTATCCCTTCGGTCTCTATCTAAGAAATAGGGAACTATCAGAATGACTTTGACGAAATCCAGTTTGAAGGATTGCTGCCCGAAAGTTATCAAACCAAGCTTGGGGAGCCTGCTTAAGACCATAAAGAGTTTTCCGCAACTTACAAACATACTTTGGAGGACAAACATTACTCGGAAGTGGCTTTAAATAAACTCTCTCGCAATTGCCCATGGAGAAATTCATTTTTCACATCCATTTTTACAGAGGTAAGTTATGGGCTACAGCTACACGAAGAAGGGTGCGAACGGTGGTCATTTTAGCCATTGGTGCAAAGGTCTCCTCATAGTCAATCCCATATTTGTAGCGATCAAGACTCCCATCAGAGTGAACTTTTACGGAATAGATCCATTTACTGCCAATAACAGAGGGCCCTTCAGGGGCCGGTACCAAATTCCATGTTTTGTTTGCCTCGCGAGGAAGCAACTCCTCCTTCATAGCATCCTGTCAGCACGTGATCTTCGAGGCCTGTGAACATGAGCACTATTTACAGAAGTAAAAAGAGTAGGAGATTCATATCTGTCAGGGGCAACTGAAGAGCGACTAGAGCATCGCAGAGGGATGATATGATCAAAAGGAGCATTAGTACTTGAAGGGGTAGCCGGTGGCACTGGGAGATGATTAGGAGAAGGAGTCACCACAGAAGGAAGCGTGTTACGTCAAACATAGACTTTGGTAATAGGTGATGGAGAAGTAAACTCGGGGAATTGTGGCAAATAGGACATAGTAACAGGATGACTATCTAAACGCAAGGAAAAGAAGGGAACATGTTCCAAGAAGATCACATTATGAGATATTCGCATGCGTTTTTTGGATTGATCGTAACACAGAAACCCCTTGTATTCATTACTGTAGCCAAGAAAGATGCATTTGGCAGCCTGTGGTGATAACTTAGTGCGCTCGGTGAGTGGAAGATGAACAAAACACAAGCAACAAAAAAAAGCGTAAGTGAGAAGAGGAAGGGGCATGACCAAAAAGGGCTTCATAAGGAGTAGTCTTTCCTAGAACTAGACTAGGAAGAAGATTGATAAGATACACAACAGTTTGTGCAACATCACGCCAAAAATGGGGAGGAACGAACGATTCAATTAGAAGTGTACGAACAGTTTCAAGAATATGTCTGTTCTCTCTCCACAATTCCATTTTGCTAAGGAGTATGCGAACAATATTTTTGGTGAAGAATGCCTTTATCAGAAAAAAAAGGCAGAGAATTCATGAGAGGTGTATTCCCCCCCTGAGTCTGACCTAATAATCTTGATGGTTTTCTGAAATTGGGTTTGGACCATTTTGCAAAACTTTTGAAAAACAGAAAATACTTAAGATTTAAAGCACATGAAATAAATCCAAGTAAAGCGAGAATGATCACCAATAAAGGTCACATAGTACTTAAACCCTGCCCTACTCAAGTTAGGTGCAATCCCCCAAACGTCTGTGTGAATAATGTCAAATGATGCCAATGCACTAGAATGATGAACATGAAAAGGTGAAATGTGACTCTTTCTTAAGCAACACGTTTCACACTTTGATTGAAGTAAAGAGTACATCATTTTATTATCAAAAGTAGATTCTAAACAACCAATCTTAAACAAAGAAAGTAAATGAGCATTGTTTACATGAACAAGACGTCTATGCCACACAATCCACAATTTATTGAAATTGCTAGAAAAAGCAAATAAGGAATGATGTCCAATGTCCGATGGAAACAGACGATCGTGTTTGCTTCCCATCGCGATCACCTTCCTAGTTTGTCACGCTTGTATAACACAGGTAGAGGAAGAAAAATTAACTCTATATCCATCATCGATAAGTTGTCCTAGGGAAAGTAAATTGGTTGATAGTTTTGGAACAAAGTAAACATTGGGAAGGATGGTGGACTGGCCAGAGGCATTGGATAAAGCTATGGTACTAACCCCAGAAATGAGTAATTGATTACCATTAGCAGTGGTTATTTTTTCTTTTGCAAGGTAAGGGTGAGAGTCTGTAAAGCCGTGTTCTACAGATGTCATGTGGTTTGAGGTGCCTGAATCTAAGAACCATGTGGATGGGGTGATAGAGGAAGAAAGAGAGGCGGAAGAATGAAAGGCAGGAAATGTTATAGGAGAAAGAGTTTGATACTGACCACCTTTAAAGCCCATAGATGCATATGCTGAAGTCAACGTATTTTGTATCAGCTTCTGAATCTGGGCAGGGGTCATGGGGACAGTCCCCGAAGAAGTACTACTCGTATCAGATGAAGGTGCTTGAGCCTGAAACACAGCTAGAACATTCTGTCTTGGCAGATTGGAAGAAGTCTTCTTCTGTTGTGCCTCATTCCTCCTTTGTAAGTTGCGACAATCATCGATAAGATGACCAGAGCGTTTGCAATATCTGCAAAACAATTTCTTGCGACAATTTTTGGCAATATGACCGAAGCCTTTGCATTCATAACATTGAGAAGGCTTCTGATTTGGTGTTGCCAGAAGAGTAGAATCAGTAGGAAGAGGCGCAATGAAGGCCTCTGGTTTTTTAATAATGGCACGCTGTGAAGTGAGTTGAAGTTCTTCTTGAAAGCAAGTATCAAGATTAGCAGAGACCTCTTTATTCATGAGGTCAAAATGTACATATTCAAACTCGTCTTAGATTCATAAGAATCTGGCTAATGTGAGCCTTCAGACAAAAATCCTGAAGAGATGGTTTGAACCAGCATATAGTCCCGTTCAGTCCATAAGGTGAGAAAACCATTGAAATATTACTGCACAGTTTTATCCCCTTGACTGTATTTAGCAATTTCACTATCCAAGTGAAACTTTCGGGCTTTATTGGTTTGATGGTAGATTTTCTTGAGATGAGCTCACATATCAGATGCAACAGTGTAGGCTTGAAGAGCCACGACAAAAGAGGGATCAACAGAGTTAAGCACCCAAGTGAAAACTTTAGCATTTTCCTTGGATCAAGTGGCTAAGGTTTTAGAGTGAGTAGTACTCGTAGTAGTAGGCTTGGTTGTTGACCCATCAAGATAACCAAATAACCCTTGGCCTTCTACAAAATTCTTTAGATGGAAGGCCCAAGGCATATAATTATTCCCATTGATTGAATTTAATTGGAATAATGTCATTTTAAAATTGTCTCCAAAAGTAGCAAACTAATAAATCAATGGAGGGAGTGATTGAATTGCAAAAGTCAAATTAGCAAGCAAGTGAAGTGAATTTGATCAATAAACAGAATCCCACGTCTTGATAAATCAGCCCTTAGACAAGCAAAAGACATCTAATAGTAGTAATGAACATTCAATCAACAGCAAAAAGAAGTTCTGATCTGTGATGATTAACTAAACCAAGCATAGAAATATGCAATTCTAGGTGCAGAGGCAATCAACCAACAATAAAAAGAAAATAAAAATCTGATATCTAGGCCACATAGTTGTAACAAAACCATCCAGAAAAAAAAAACTTCTAGGCGACCTGGATTTTCTTGGCAGAATCTGTGTGGGTCCCACACAGTGGTCCAATCACAGATCAAATCTAATCTCCTTAGAAGGGTTCAAGGTTACTACCTTCACTCCAAATTTGATTGGTATTGGTTACAGATCCACAAATCTAGACGGTCTTGATGAAATCTATTTGAGAAAAAGCACCCAAAATCGACAGATGAAGAAGAGGTTAGAGAATCTGTCGATCATAAAAATGGAAGCCGCTGGTGACAACTGGCTGATCGGAGGTGGGCCACTGTTGATCAAGGGCAATCCAGACAAGGTCAACAGCAACAGAGAGAAGAAACATGCCAGTCGTAATCAATCAGAGAGGAGAGAAACACTTGATCAATGAGAGATGAAGAATTTCTCTAACCAAGAAGTGAGTATTCTATTTGCCTTTCCAAACGGGAACGATAGAACCAACTCTCACTACTCTGATACCATATAAGGTTATTGAAATAACCTGAGAGACAGAGAAGAAGAAAAGAGTTTTTGGAAGAATCGGTCGTCTCCCAAGAAAGGATCGACTGACCTGTTTTATAATCTCATTGTGCCTAATCTAAGGCTGGAATTACAGTCAAAATAATGAAAGAATAAAAGGTACAGCTAAAGATACATCTATCCTAATCATCTATACAAGGAAAAAAGGGGGAAAATCTGCTGTACAGTCATTTGACCAAATCCCACACGTGGGATATTATAAAAGTCTATTTATGGGCCTAGTTGAGTTGGGCCTAGGCCTTATCTTGATGAGTTATTTTCTACATGGACAGTCTCATCCGAAAACATAGTTTGGACAATAGAATCAATAAATAAAGCACCGACAGCTGCATTAATGTTCCGATTCTTCCATTCAATGATCTCATTTTGTTGATGTGTGTACAGACAAGATTGCTGAGTTTCAGTATTCTTATCCTTAAGAAAATTTTGAAACCGATGGGACATATTCTCCTCCTGAATCAGATAGCAAGATCTTAATTGTGGTGTATAACTTATCGTCAACCAAAGTTACAAAGTCTTTAAAAATGTGAAAAACATCAGCCAGTGTATTAAAATAATATATCCAAGTGCAACAAAAAAAAATCATAAATGAAAATCAAGAAGTATTTATACCTGTCTCGAGAAAGAAGTGGGGCAGGTCCCCAGAAATCAGCATGACCAAGTAAAAAAAGGCAGTAGAACAATTATCACGAAGAGGAAAACCTAGTGTTTTGTTGCTTTTAGTCGTGCAACAACTATTAAACATGGAATTATGAGAGGAAAATGAAAATTTATTATTAATCAAAGCAGAGTTCAACATAACAATAAACCGTTTGAAATGTAAATGTCCTAATTTTTCAATGCTATAAATGAAGAAAGTATTGCTTTGAATGAGTAAAACTTGGAAGAAAAGATGTCGAAGAAACTTCAAGATGTAATGCAAACAATTGTCCATTCCTATGTCCCCTCATTATCGGCCTCTGAATCACCTAGTCCTGCACAACACATCCATCATGAGAAAAGGAACACTAGAATTGTTATCAACCAACTGACAGAATTCAGATTGGCAGCTAATTTGGAGAGAAGTGAGCATTTTGCAATGAAGTGGGACCGGAGGAAAATGTCACCAATACTAGAAACAGGTATATGTCCACCATTAGCAGTTTGGATATGATGATGACCAGATAGTGACTTCAGATGGTCAATGTGTGACGGTGAATGAGTCATGTGATGAGTGGCCCCTGAATCCATATACCAAACAGAAGAGGGTCTAGTGCTACCTGAGTATCCCATGGCAGAAAAGGAATATGCAAGAGAGCTTTGTACAATCTGTTGCACCATTTCTGGAGTCAATTGCTTGAACGTCACATGTGAAGAGGCAGCAGCATGAGAGTAGCATTGCTGGCTGATTTTGAGGTTGTTTATGACATTCAGAGATCAAATGTTCTGGCTTATTCAAGTTTCAAAAAAAATAAAAAATAAAAATAAATCATGGCTTATAGCAGTAATTGCATGCTTTTCCTTTCTTCAAGTTCTTGGCATAGTGTTCCATGACCCATCTCTTTGCACCAAAAATACTGGATTTTTGACAGAGTCCTTTCTCTAGTTAAATAAGCACTGGGCAACAGGTGTGCCAAGTGGATCAGATTTATGAAAATCCAAAACTGCCTGAGATTTGCACCTTTGTTGTTTGCGAAGCAGTTCTTGCAAACCTGCATCTAAAGATGTTGTGGGGCTTTGATTTAACAAAATTGTATTCACAGCTTCAAAATCATGACAATACTTCATAAAAAAATTGATGACATTGTGTTGATTCATGAATTTGTTGAGTAAAACCCACAGATCCATTTGGAATTGTGGTGTAAATAAGTGACACATCTCAAGACACAAATTCATGAAACTGGAGTAATATTCTGGAACATTTTTATCCCCTTGATTATACTCTGGAATCTCATCTTCCAATTGGAAACAATGGGGCATCATTTTCCTGATGATATACCTGCTGTAAACAATTCCACATGTCACCCTCAGTTCGGTATGGTCTAAGATTTATTTGGTTCGACTGAATTGAGGATCCAACTGATGACCCTAGCATTTTTTGTGGTCCATTTAGTAATCTGATTTGCCAGACAATGGCTTCTTTGTGGCCAAAAAGATGTTGCAAATTGCAATGGATTTGCTCAACCTTCCAGGTTAGATTCATGTAGCAAGTAATTACTTGCCCTCAATGTTTCAATCAGATCAGACTTGGATCTGAAATTTAGATGGTTGAGATACAAAACCGTCTCTAGAATAGCGGAACCAAAAACCTCCCTGAAAAAAACCCTTTAAATCAATGTGTAAAATTCTAAAAAATTAATTTTTCAATCCTCATAGACCAGACGACCAATGATATGCAGAAATCCTTACCCGATTTTGATCATAGGTGGGCCTTGCAGATTGACCAGAGAACTGGATGTCCTCTGTCAAAATGATTTTGCTGAATAGATGTTAGAAGTTAGAACAGTTCTTGCTCCAATCTTGGAGCTGGACTCCAGAAAAAAGATATCCTTGATAACCCTCGTAAGCATCATCATGATCATCAAAGCCTTGTCCCAACTATGTTTGGGTCTGCTACACGAATTCTATTTCTCCATTCCAATATATCTTCAACCAAATTCTCATATAAGTTGCACTTTTTCATATCTATTTTTACTACCTCCATCCATGTCTTCTTTGGCCTACCTCCTCCCCTCGGTGGGCAATCAACCTTCATAGTCAAACTTTTCCTTACCAGCGCTGTTGCCGGCCTGCATTGGACATGCCCAAACCATCTCAAATGAGTTTTTTTAATTTTATCCCATATTGATCTATCCCTAAATGCTCTCGAAAGTGCTTATTTCTAATTTTATCCTTCCTAGTTTTACCACACATCCACCTCAACATTCTCATTTTGCTACATCACCCTTGTAAGCAAATGCCTTAAAAGAAATCTCCATGGAAATTCATAGGAATCACCATAGATAGTCGTGAGAAGATATGAACTACACAAACTAGATTTCCTTTGTATTGATAAAAAGAAAGAAAATTAGGATCGTTGTGGCTTTGATGCCCTGATAATTTGAGAGAAAGAGATGAGAACTCTCGATAACCAGTAAAACTGAAACCAACAGACAGACCGACTGACCGGACAGATAATTGGAGGCAATATGCCTCCTAGGGGTTTCGAACTTGCGATTTCTGGCTTTGATCCCATCTTGATAACCAGTTGTAAAACCACAGGCTAACCTGCTAGTGAATGGCACAAGAATTTATATCAACAACAAGAAGGATTGGAAGAATGCAGAGAAAATGGTCGTGTTCCTTTGGACCACCAAGCTCTCTTTTTATAGTCGTATTTAGGCCTATCTATTCTGTGACATCATCACAATCCCTTGATTAGGGATAATACAATCAACGAAAGTAATCATCCTAGTTAGCAAATCCTTTGGATAACTCATAAGTATGGAACTACTGGAAAATATTCTCCTGCGCGTGGGTTTGCATGAGAACTGTGCATAGGAGGCCACCCATAGAACGCCTCCGGTGCATGGTTCTCATGTGAACCGTGTGCAGGAGAACAAAATCCTAGTACTTCTAACTTGCTGTAAACAAGCGTACATTCATCTTCAGTGGTGGTCTGAGAGACACTGAATTTATGTTCCTTCACATGCTCTATTACAGGGGTCTTATTTCAGCCCTTAGCCTGGGGCAGCATAGCCTGTGAAGCACACCCCAAACCTGAATTTGAAGTAGGTTGGTGAAGTCTGTGGCCCATCTAACTCAATCCATATTCTTTATGGAAAGTTCTGATTTTTTAACTGCTTTTGATTTTATTGCAAATAACTGCAAGAAATCCTTTAACCATGCATTGAGTAGCAGGAAGCTTTTGCTTGTATTTTCTTGCTTTTATTTGGATTATTGCAGGGCTAACCTCTGTTTCAACTTAAAAATGTCTTGTATCAGATAAAAAAGTTGGAAGTATGAGAGATGAACCAGCTGAAGCTGACATTCCCGTTGTGGAAGACATAAATACTATGCCAAGTCAAGATTCAGATGCCTTAAAATTAAACGTTAACATGGTGTCCTCCATTGAAAAGGGGGACAGCACCAAAGATGGAGATTATGAAAATATAAGTGCAGGTGAAGTTAACATGGAAGCTGCTTTAACGACTGACGATATTATACGGGCTGGAGGCTTTGGGGCTACAGATGATATAAGCAGCTTTCTCCCTGTTGCAGTTGATTCAACTGATTTCGAGTCTTCACTTCGTGATGCCCGTGATTTTGAAGAACCACAGGGGGAGATATCTAGACCAGGTCTTGGATGGGCCGAAGAACCAAAACACAGTAATTAGTTATTGCTATTGCGTTTTGATTGTTGTCACTGTTTTAGACCAGCAGGAGGACCATACACAGCTGTAGTAGTTTCTAACGGGTGGCTTCTCTTAACTGTGTTACCACCTTCATGCAAGGTATGTTTTTGGAAAATTAAAGACGATAATGTTCATGATCCAATGCTGCAGTACTTTCATTCTTTGTTTATTATAACTTCAGGTATTCCATGATGTTTGATTGGGGGGAATGGCATTTGTTATGTGACTGTAAATGTACAGGTTGAGCCTGACATTAGTTAATTTAAGTCATCTATATTGTTGGGGCACATCTTTGAAAGGGCCTTGACCAAATATCTGTCCTGTTGGACATTGTGGCGGCTTGTAAATGTATATTCAAAGCCAATGGTTTACTTATAACGAGGGCAAATCAGACGGTTAAGGGCATTTGGTGGGAGCT
The DNA here is from genome assembly GCA_038049695.1 of Cinnamomum chago. Classification (NCBI taxonomy): domain Eukaryota; kingdom Viridiplantae; phylum Streptophyta; class Magnoliopsida; order Laurales; family Lauraceae; genus Cinnamomum; species Cinnamomum chago. The sequence continues at coordinate 32,930,950 of CP142452.1, forward strand.
ATTTACAATGTCTCCTATCCACAATAATACCATCACATCGAGATTTAGGTCATCAAAAGCGTTGGCTCCACAAGTACATGTTGCGGGTGTGAGCATGGTGTGATAGAACATTATAAGTATTCTATTACTTCTAGTAATGCGTATAGCTTTCGTGTTCTATTCAGCTGTTCCTCGTATTGGGAATTTGGTATGAATTTACAGTGACATTAATCTGATCTATCAAGCCATAAATAAAAACAAGTTCTAGTCTATATATCAACTTGCTCGAGCATCCTTTTCCAGCAGATGTCATTTGATCTCCTTTACAAGGCCCTTTCTTATATCACATTCCAATGATTTGATCATAACTGACTCATGGTAGTGATCAACTTCTTCTTAGTGATGATGCTTGGATCATCTGAGTTCTCTTAGTATCTAATATGATAACAGTATGAGCCATGTTTTTTTTTTTGGAAGCCACAAAGGCCTTTGTATATGTGAACAGTTAATCTGCAGTGACTTTCACTTTATGCTTATGAGATGGATATTGTGTCAGCGTCATGTGAATGCTATTGCCTCTGGAAGATTCTGTGCATGGGTGCAAGTATTGCCAAAGGGTCATATGAAGATTTTCTTTGGACAAATGTTTCCCACTGTGGGCCGAAGTGGGCTTGCCAATCTTTTGGTGTGGTATAATGTGGGAGATACTGCTTCATCCCGATGTTGGCTCTCTCACAGAAGTCCAAAATCCTCTTGTTCTTGTTTAAAAGATGTCCCAACATGTCGAAACCTGAAGAGGGTAACGCAGATGACAGAAATGCCACCAGGTAAAAAATGTTCTCGTCTGGAGTAACTGCTGATGTTCTGTTATCCCACCTGAAAAAAAAAAGAAAAAGAAAAAGAAAAAGAAAAAGAAAATAAAAAGACTAAAATAAGAGCCTGTTGAATATTTGCAACTATGAAACCATGATGAATGAAATTAACTTGGTTTGTCTGAAGTGAAGAAACCCGCAATTGGGTGATTACTTGGATTTATGAAGTGGGTAGATGAGGATTGGGCCACTGCTGTGGTCTTTAAGTATATTGCCAAAGACTTCTTGAGCAAAATTGTGGATTTGAGTTCTTGGAATGAGAAGATTGAGCCACGGGTGCGGAATTTCCCACAGGCCTTTTGATCTCAGCTTCATCTCAGAGTCATGTACTCTGTCTAGAAACTCAAGATAAGTAACCTCCGATGTGAACAGTGTAGATGGAATATAGCTCAGTTGAGATAACAGGCTCTCCACTTCCTGCTATCAGAGAGAGAGAGAGAGAGAGAGAACATGGGTAAGATTTGAAACTATGATATCAAGTGCATATTCTGAACGTTATTAATGAAACATTTTTGTGCAGTGGGCCACAAAGTTCATACCTGGTTCATGATATCTGTCTCTTCTGAGTCGAAGTTTTTAGTCAATTCAAGGCAGAATAGTGTTCTTCCATCTGACCGGAAGTAGCTAGCTTGGAGAGGATCTTGAGGGTTGAAGGAAGATCGCCAGTTATTCAGAATACCTGTCCTGTTGATTATTACAGAGCCTTCAATATAGTCAAAAGTCTTCTCTGAAGATATCAACAGCTCCTGGTCCTTGGTAAAGATGGAGAAGTTTGAGTATAGAACTCTAATCCATTTTACCTGTTGAAAGTGACGGCTTATGTTAGTTATACAGGTAAAATGCTAATTTTCAACATTATTCAAATTTTGGGGAGAAGATTTAAGTTATACCATCTTGGGTGCCTTTTCAAGAGAAATTCTGACCCGTGTAATGATCCCGAACTGTCCGAGTCCTCCGAGAACCCCATAGAAGAGATCAGCATTCTGCTTCTCTGAACAGGTTACCACCTCTCCTTTACCTGTACCCACAAATTAAGTCAATTCACTTTCTTTCTGTGAATATTTTTTCGTACTAAAATAGTTGTGACTTTATTTGGAGAATATATAGGATCTAAATGACCATTTCTGTATACATGCAGCCTATGTTTTGGTGATCTAGTCTGCTTATCTCATGGGTCCACTGTAGATGGGTAAATCTGGAAGATCCTAACCCATCAACCTCTGGCTTAGTCTTTAGGAAGCATAGGCTTGAGTATCTTAACTGTATAGTGGGCTACTGATCAAAGGGTCGGGTCTTTCCAATCAGTATCTTGGAGCAGCACCAACCCACTTCAGGGTTTCAGATATATATATAGTTTGAATAACTGATATTTTCTTGCATGCATATATGCATCAACCTACCAGTAACTATCTCCAGCTGGTGGACGTTACTGATCTGGGGTCCATGCCGGAAGGCCTGCCCACTGATTCCTGCATTTGAGAGCGTCCCGCCTACAGTGAGGTGGAGATAATCGGTCCATGACTTGGGTGCAAGTCCATATTTCAGGCATTCCTGCAGCATATTTATCCACAACTCTCCTCCTGGAACATCTATGTATGGGACTTTCCCGGTGTGAATCCTCAGTTTTGGTCCCTTAAGTGCTTCCATATCGATAACAACACCGTCAGGTGCTTGTGCCTGGCCTTGGATTGAATGTCCATGACCCTTAGCAGCAACCGTAAGGTTCAAGCTGGGACCCATTTCGAAAACATGCTTTATCGTCGAGGCTATATCTGAAACTGTCTTTGGTCTGAGAATTGCCAACGGGAGGTAATGGTGGTAATTCCCGAAGTCTTTGGCTGCATGGTGAATGTCGTGGAAGATGAAATGCCCGTTCAGGTTCAATGCTTGTAGGGAGAATGTAATGTTTTGGTTAGGATCGACAGAACTGTTCAAGGTAAGATTGGAGCCAAGGTTGATGTTGGCGGTTATGCCACTCAAAAGCAAGACTATGAATAATCTAATGAATGCAGTGCTTTGTTTAAGAAACCACATGGGTGCTGATCCCATTGCTCTTTATCAAAAGGAAAAAGAGGACAGAATAAGCTATCCTTTTTGTTTCTTGTAAAGAGCAAAGCAAAGGGGGAGAGAGAGAGAGAGAGAGAGAGAGAGAGAGAGAGAGAGAGAGAGAGAGAGAGGTGTGGAAGATTAAAGGAATGGAGTCGAGTTTATTTATAGGGGAAAGATGTGGGTGGCATAGTCAACCAAGCTTTTGTGTCCCAAGAATCCGTATGAAGACTGACTACTTGGGTGGTGAGGAGAATTTTAGGAATTTTGTTTTTGGTTTTGCCTATTGGGTTTTGCTTATGGGATATGTCAGTTGAAGAGGAGTATGAGAAAGAAAGACTTTCATTTCCAATACTCTTTTTTTCTCTCACCTTGGAAGATCATTTCCCGTATCTTTTGCTTGTAAGACTGCTCTGTAAGGACATATTGGTCATTTATGGAAAGGGGAGAGACTGTGGAGAAGATGATCCCTGTACCTTTTCCAAGAAAGTCAAGTGTTTGCCCATGAAGGCATAGAGATTCTTCTGAGTCACGGAAGGTGGGCTTGTATCAGTCAGTTGTCCCGCGGCCGGCCCCCCCACTGCCTTGTTTGGCACCAGAGAGTTGGGTGTGTAGTGCCAATCGAGTGAGCCCATATGGCACGTGATACACCATGTGGGAAGGTGGGGCTCATGTGATCTTCAATGTGTGTGTGTGGGGGAATAAGGTGATGTTAACTTAAACCACCCTTGGGGAGCTGTAGGGGCCGGTCCTGTGTCAACCTCTGAGGGCCTCTCAAACAAGAGAAGTGGACAGCAAGATGACAGCCTTTGAAAGGATTCAACACTAGAAAAGGCTACTCCATCTACACAGGCACATCTGATCCCCTCTTTGTAATTGTAAAAAGAAAAAGAGAGTCTACTATGGTTGAAATTGCAACATCTACCGTTGTGGAAAACGACCCGTGTCACCCAATTCAGGACTAGGTATTTTATTCTTGTTGATTGTTAAAGGTTTTAGAGAGCCCCCGTTTGGATTTGGAGATGTTCTTGGAAACTGTGTAAGCTTGTTGAGATCTGGGTCCTGTGTGAAAGCAGGAAACTAAGCTGTGTTTGTTATTGAAAGCCGACTAGTTCTTTTCTGTTTGTTTGTTGAGTGGTAGATCCTATGTTCTTAATCATTTCATTTCTAGTTAGGAGCTGGGCCTATATTATCTACCAAACCTTATCTCTCTCTTTGGCTTTTTGTATAATTTTTTTTTTGTTACGACCCATTACATTGGCTTCACTGATTTCTTGGTTTGTTTTGGGGTAATGATTCTTAGACACCGACAGTCTCTATGGAATCGACACGCCTGCTAATTAAGTTGACTAGATCACTAATTCACTCATAGTGGAGTGGAACCAAATCTGTGTTTCATGTCTTCTAGAAAGAGACCACAAATAAAGGCCAAAACAAAACCAATAAACAATTCCATTCCATACCCTCAAGCAGCATGCAAATGGCCCAATGGTTTTTTTGGGACTGGCCAATGGGAATAGGGAAGGTGGGTGCCCTCCAATAAGTTTTGTAGGTGGGCCATTGCGGCCGCCACGTCATCGTTGTCATCATAAACACAGTCATCATCATGCCAAATAGACTAAAAAATTTGTACTAGAGACACAAATGAACCAGGGCAGAAACCCTGATAAAATTATAAATTACCACCCCTCTAATCTTGTCCCCATGTCTTGCTACATTCCACTCACATCATGTCTCCCTGTCCCTACCCATTACAAAGAAACCACTCATCCCCTCCTTCCATAGGCCATAGCTCACAAATCTTTTGGCATTTGGCAACGCTTCATCTTTGTTTATTTGAGATGAAGGAAGCCACAAATAGGGAAAAGGGGGACAACCACATATGGAGAAGGAACCAACCCCATTTGGGAAAAAAAGAAGAATCTCTCTCTCTCTCTCTCTCTCTCTCTCTCTCTCTCTCTCTCGCGTGTACTGCTATATCTTGCACTACCAAATTACCTTAAGTAGTAAATGATATCAATTATGTATAAGAATGACACTGGTTTTAGAAGATATCAGTGGAGATATTATCTATCAAAAACACCAGTTGTGTGGATGGCAGAAAAATCGTACTCCCATCTGCCAAAACATAGTGTTTTGGATTATCCATATTCAACTTTGGATAAGAACTCTATTGAGTGGGGTTGTCTGTGTTGTGAATGGCAGAGGCAGACAATGCTCAATCGTGTAACAATGTCGATCTTTGGGGTTTTTTAAATTATTTATATTTTTGTCTCCAAGATAGTATTTATAAATTTTAGGTGTTTTAGGGAAAATATTACTTAAGATAGAATTAATTTTTAACATTTTAAAATAAAAATATGCTTAGATAAATCATTATCATCTTTATCATCAATAGTCATATCCCATATATCTGACCCACTGGATTGACTTTAATCCAAGGGTTATGGAATTTGCTCCCTTTTAGAAAACTCTAGTAGGAAAAAGACAGAAGATTCTGTTGTAGGACAAGGGAGAAAACAAGAGGTTAGGTTCTTCAAAAAGACTATAAGGGGAGGAGATTATAAGCCTTCAAAGTAAAGCTCTTCACTCTCAATTTATGTTTTTCATTATGTAGAGATGTCATGTTTGAAGAACTCATGGCATTGATGTGTTAGGAATTTTGTAGATTGCAATTTGATGGATGCATAATCATTCAAGCATCATTTGATTTACACACTTGCATTGTTTTAGATAAACTTGAAATCTTGTTTTATTCATGCATTGCTTTTAAGAGTTGTAAAAGTTTTGATTTATGCATGATTTGCTTTTAAATCTTGGATGCATTTGATTTGAAAAGAGTTTTAGAAAATCAAGCTAGCCTATGAGTTTTATATCTTTCAAAATGTTTTAGGCTTTTTATGGTTCATGTTTTAAAACCCATATGGTTCATGTTTTAAAACCCATAGAATGATTTAAAACATGTTTTTAAGCTTGATTATATGGCCAAAAAAGTTCCACAAAGAAAACCTTCAAATATGCAAAGTTGGAATTTTTGGTGATCCCGGCAGTGTCGCCGGTCGACCGGCCCAGGGGTCCTGGTCGACAGGGAACACTGCAGGCAGAAAGTGGCCTGGCGCACCAACGGTCATATTTCTGACCGTTGTGTGTTACCGGTCGACCGAGACCTGTTTGCAGGTCGACCGAGGACTAGCCGTTGGGCACTTTTTGCTATAAATATGAGTTCTTTCCTTTGCCAAAAGTTGGGAATTTTAAGGCCCTCCTTGAGGGGTTTTGAGGCATATTCAAGGGAAATGAACTAAGGGATGAAGGGGATCATTAGGAAAGCTAAAGCTTGGATTAATGAAGTTAAATCACCAAGTAGGCTCTACTTTCCTTAATCATATGTTTTCATGCTTTGTTTTATTTTTGGTAAATCATTTGTAGCATGATAAACTATGTTGTGTTGTATCCTTAACATGTTTTATGTTTTGAATTGATTTATTGTTTTGGATACATCACCATTGATTCAATCCAAGTAGTACTTTATTTGGTAAATCTAAGTAGATCATGTTAATGGAAAAATCTTTGAAATCATATGTAACATGATCCATATACTTGGTTGAATCTTTGGGTGTTGTTTTCCAACATAAGAAAATCACTTTCAAAACTATCTTATGTTTTGGATTCAACTTCTTTACAAATCATATGTTTTCATGTTTTTTTTTTATCTTTGATAAATCTTTAGTAGCATGTTAACCTATGATGTGTTGTATCCTTAGCATGTTTTATATTTTGAATAGATCTATTGTTTTGGATGCATCACCATTTGATTCAATCCAAGTAGTACTTTATTTGGTAAATCTAAGTAGATCATGTTAATGGAAAAATCTTTGAAATCATATGTAACATGATCCATATACTTGGTTGAATCTTTGGGTGTTGTTTTTCATCATAAGAAAATCTCTTTCAAAATATATCTTATGTTATGGATTCAACATCTTTACAAATCATATGTGAATTTGTTTTAAAGTTTTACAACTTGCTTTGCATTGATTGGTATATCATATTCAAGTTGTATTTATAATTACATATGATTTGTCCCCTTATTTCAATCAAATCTATTTTTATATTTTGAGCTACATTGTTGATTTGATTGACATCCCTATGCATCACATGTTTAGAGCTAATTAATTTCATACAACTTGTAAATCTTTGATCTCATTAACAAGTTGTTACTTTTAACATGTGATTAGCATTTCCTCAATCATAAATGTTTTTGAGCTAAAACTTTCAAAAGCCTTAGGCATACTTTATGAGCTTTCTTTTTCAAAATGATTGAGGACATCACACACACACATCATGAGCATACATCTTTGCATTCATTAAGTGTTTGTGTGAGTTAGTTTTTCACTTCCATATCCGCCTAATTAAGAGGCATTGTAATGAGCTTAATTGGATCTCCATCAAGTGTATTATAGACACTAACTTAGTGAGATAACCAACCAATGGTTGAAGAGGTTATTGCTTAGCCTATAAAAGCATAGTGTATAGGTTGATGTTGAGCCTTGAAAAACATCATTGTAAAGGTTATTGCTAAGCCTTGAAAAGCATATTGTAAAGGTTATTGCTTAGCCTATTGAAAAACATAAATAGTGGAAATCCGGTGGGGGTGTTGGTTCACAAGCCGGTAGTGGATGTAGGCATTGAGGCCGAACCACTATAAATCCTTGTGTGATGGTGATTGCTTTGTGGTGAGTCTTTTGTTAGCTTCCGCATCTTGTATGATTAATCATCACATGTGACTAGTTTGTTTTTAAAGAAGTTAAAATTGGTTATAATTGGTCATAAATGAAGCTCACCCTATTCACCCCCCCTCTAGGGTTCGGATCTCAGGACTTACATGATGAAGTTGTAATCAATCAATTAGATGGAAAGAAACACACATTAAAAGATGTACGGTATGTTAATGAAATAACCAAGAATCTTATTTCACCAGGGCACTTAGATGACTTTGGATTTATGATTAACTTATGCAAAAGGTCTAAAGATTTCAAGAGATTGCATACAATTTTTGAAGGATAGAAGATTGGAAGTCTAACTTGGAACATTGGGAGCCTAACTGGGAAACTTATGGAAGTGGTGGATACAATGGAAAGGAGACGAATCGCAATTGCTTGCTTGCAAGAAACGAGGTGGGTGAGACAGAAAGCTAAAGAGATTGAGAGGACTGGGTATAAGTTAATGTATATGGGAATGGGGTCGGCATAGTGGTAAGCAAGGACTTAAAGGAAGATATAGTTAGTGTAAAGTGTTGTGGAGATAGGATTATTGCAATTAAGTTAGGGCATGTTTGTGTAGCCCATTTCCGCGGAAAAGGTTGTAGTTTTCTGTGGAAAACTTCTTTTTTATGTGTTTGGTTCGACAGTTTTCCGCGGAAATGCTTTTTCTTTACGTCAGCTTTTTCCTTCCTAGACATGGAAATAGACTTCCTAGGGGGGGGGGTGTATGAGAAGTCAATTTCCACGAAAAACTGACCCCCCAATTTCCTCTCTCTCACCCTCACTCCACCCAACCACCCTCTTTCTTCCTTTTCCCCTCCCAACCTCACCCACCCCACACACATACCAACCCACCCACCTAATAGTTTTCACTAAAAAGTGGTTTTCACTAAAGAAGTCCATAGCTGCACCAAACAACATTAGCACTAATTCATCGAGGAAAACCTTTTTGCACCAAACATAAAATTTTGACTTCCGCGGAATTTTTTTTCCAAAGAATTTAAAACCCATGGATTTTGCTGATGTGGCAATTTCCAATTTCGATGGAAATTACATGTACACAAACGTGCCCTTAGTGTTAGGAGAAAAGATAGTGAACGTAATTAGTGCTTATGCCCCCCAGGTGGGCTTAAGAGATGGACATAAGGAGAAGTTTTGGGAAGACTTGGAAGGAGTGGTACTAGAGATACCCCAAGGCGAGATGGTCTTCATAGGAGGAGATTTGAACGGTCAGGTAGGACGCGGCGTAGATGGATATATAGGAGTACACGGGGGACATGGATACGGTAATAGAAATGAAGAAGGGAAGGATATTTTGGAGTTTTTAGTGGCTTATGATCTCATGGTAACTAACACCTTTTTTTAGGAAGAGAGAGGAGCATTTGGTGACTTATAAGAGTGGCTCCTCAAGGACACAAATTGACTTCTTCTTAACTAGGAAAAGAGACCGCTTAGCTTGTAAAGATTGCAAGGTTATACCGGGGGAGAGCTTGACTTCCCAACATAGGTTGTTGACCATAGATGTGCAGCTACAAAGGTATACTAGAAAAAAGAAGTTCTATAGATGCTCAAGGACTAAATGGGGAAACTTGAAAGGTGATAAGCAACTTGCATTAAGGGAAAAAGTACTAGAGGAAGACGTTTGGGCGGTAAATGAGAGTGCAAATAATATGTGGGATAAGGTAGCAGAGTGTATTAGGAGGGTAGGGAAAGAAGTCTTAGGAGAATCCAAAGGGGGTGCTCCGGCACAGAAAGAGGCATGGTAGTGGAGCAAGGCCGTCCAAGACAAGATAAGAGTTAAAAGATAATGTTTTAAAACTTGGCAAAATGATCGAAATGAAGCGAACTTGGAGAGGTATAAAGACGCAAAAAGAGAAACAAAAAAGGCAGTTAGTGAAGCCAAGGCAAAGGCATTTGAGGAGCTATATAGGCGACTTGATACTAAGGAAGGTGAAAGCGAGATATTCAAGCTTGCCAAAGCCAGAGATAGGCTGACCAAGGACTTAAACCAAGTTAAATGCATTAAGGATGAGGATGAAAATGTATTGTAAAGGATGAGGAGATAAAGGAGCGTTGGAAAAGCTACTTCTACAAGTTATTTAGCGATAACAGTAGTAGTGACATACAATTGGGGCAATTTATCATTTTTAGGAAAGAATCGAATCATATGTTCTATAGGAGAATTAGTAGGGAAGAAGTTAAAGAAGTATTGAAAAGGATGAAGAATGGAAAAGCGGTTGGGCCAGATGGTATCCCTATTGAGGTTTGGAGCTGCTTGGGGGAGGATGGCATAAGTTGGTTGACAAAGCTTTTTAATGTAGTGCTAAAGAGCAAGAAGATGCCTGATGCATGGAGGAAATGTGTTCTTATACCCATATACAAGAACAAAGGAGATATTCAGAACTGTGCGAACTACCGCGGGATTAAATTGATGAGCCATACAATGAAATTATGGGAGAGAGTTATTGAGAGAAGACTACGAAGAATAACAAACATTTCAGAGAATCAATTTGTTTTCATGCCTGGGAGATCAACCATGGAGGCTATCTTTCTCCTAAGAAGGTTAATGGAACAGTATAGAGAAGGTCAGAGAGATTTACATATGGCGTTCATTAACTTGGAGAAGGCCTATGACCGGGTTCTCAGTGAGCTTCTATGGAGAGTACTGGAAAAGAAAAGAGTGTGTGTCGCATATATTGAGGCGATAAAGGATATGTATAATAGAGCCGTGACATCTATAAGAACGACTGGCGGAGAGACTAAAGAGTTTCCTATCACGATTGGTCTACACCAAGGCTCAACGTTAAGCCCGTACTTGTTTGCCCTAGTTATGGATGAGATTACAAGACATATTCAGGATGGGGTGCCGTGATGTATGCTATTTGCAGATGACATTGTTTTAGTGGATGAGACGAGAGAAGAAGTGAATGCTAAGCTAGAATTGTGGCGGAAAACGTAGAGACAAAATAGTTTAGGCTAAGTCGATGCAAGCGGAATATATGGAATGCAAGTTTAGTCAAAGTAGGACACCTAATAACTTAGAAGTAAGTTTGGGCACAGAAAAGATTGTAGAGAAAGAAAACTTTAGGTACCTTGGATCTATGGTGCAACAGAATGGAGGGATTGATCTGATGTAAATCACAGGATTCAGGCCGGGTGGACCAAATGGAGGAGTGCTTTAGGGGTCTTGTGTGATCGGAAAGCCCCCCCTCAAGGTTAAAGGAAAGTATTATAAGGTGGCGGTATGTCCAGCGTTGTTATATGAATTAGAGTGTTGGGCAGTAAAGCATAATCATGTTAAGAAGATGAAAGTTGCGGAGATGAGAATGCTAAGATGTTTGGGCGGGATCACATGGGGAGATAGGATTAGGAATGAGGAGATTAGGGGCAAAGTAGGAATAACACCGATTAAAGATAAAATGAGAGAAAATCGACTGAAATGGTTCGACCATGTTACAAGGCGCCCAACGGAGGCACCTGTTAAAAGGTGTAAAAGCATGGAGATTGCTAGGAGTAGGAGAGGGAAAGGGAGACCCAAAAGAAGTTGGAAAGAAACTATTAAACATGACCTTGCCTACATGGATCTAACGGAGGACATGGCCCTAAACAGATTTGATTGGCGTCGTGAAATTCATATAGCCGACTCCACCTAGTGGGAAAAAGCTTGGTTTGGTTTAGAAGATTGGAAGTCTATATTCTTCATTGCACAACTCAGAAGAGCGATAACAGTAAGAAGATGGTTACAATGGCTAGCAAATGTAAAGATATGCAAGTTTGGCATAGTTGGCTAGGTCACCTTAATGAGTGTGGTATTCAGGTATTGCAAAATAAAAACCTCATTTTTATTTTTGAGCATTATTTCTTGATTTCTATGATCATTGTATCATGTGTGGGCAAAGAAGAGTTAATTTCAAAAGAAATGAATCTCATAGAAAAGGTAAAGCATTAAAATTGCTTTATTCTTATGTTTTGGGGCCTTTGGACATTAAATCTCTTTGGGGAGCTTTATATTTTATCCCATTTAGATGATTATTCCATAAAGTGTTAATCCCCTTGGCAATAAGGACCAACTCTTCAATGTTTTAAAAGTAGGGTGGGTACTAAAGAGTCTAAAAGATAAATAAAATGCTTGCAAACTGACAATGGGGGTGAATATTTCTTTGCAACTTTTGATACTTTCATACTTCCATAAGGAAAATGGAATTCCAAGCATAAGAACTATTCTTAGAGTGCCAACACAAAATGATGCAGGATAGAATGAAACTAATCTAAATGATGCAAGATGAGATCAATAACATTAATAACAGTTATAATGAATCAATTGAAACATATTTGACACATCATTTCATGTTGAAATCAACAAAGTTAATTATGAGGAAATCTAATAATTGTTACAGTCCTGCAATTTGGGTCCTCAAAGAATTGAGGAAAGGACCAAGCGGAGAGTAAGAACCTCCACCTTGCTTAGGGATCTGCCGAGTCAAGTAAATGATCAAGATCCTTGAGGATTTGAATGACAGCTAGGCTCAATTTGGGGTAACAAGTGAATATTAGTGGACTGAATATTGTTTTAAATGAAATTCTGGTTTAATTCAATACACCCACAACTTTATAATGTTAAGCTTGAAATTAGAAGTGAAAATATGAAATAAATGGACTGTTATTGGTTTGAAATTAGATCTAGTGCTTGCCTTTCTAGATCTATTGCTGGTCTGAATAGAGGGCTGTGATTGATTGAAGGATAAGGGGCTGGATGGAGGGCTGAAAAGGTTTAACGGTGTTGATTTTGGGTTGTCAAAAAGGTTTTGATCTAGGATTCCACCATGTGGGTAGGTCTAAATCTGGATGGGCAAGAAAGTGTGAGATGAGTATCAAAGGAAATGGAAAACATTGGAGATAAATACATTGATGATGAAGATAGTGTGATATATTGGCTTCGCACCAAACTCCCCTTCGCAGCCGAGAAGAAGATCCTGCAAGAAAAGTCTCATGAAGGCCTTTGGAAGAAAATCAATATTCATTCATTCATTGTCTTCCTCTTTTGCAAGAGATACAACCTTAATAATGGGTAATAAGAGAACCTTAGAAACCAATGGTTCAGATTTAAATATTTAGATCTTGTCTCATAAATTAAAACCAAACAAATAAAACCAAACACATAAAATAAATAAAGCAAACAAGTGGCTGTTGACAAGGTGGGAAGGGGCTGCCTTGCGCATGGGGATTTGTGCGCAAGTCTTGTGCATGCATCCCTATGCAAGGGGCTTTAAGTTGTTGGCCCCCTGGACCCCTCTTCTTATGTCTTTAGTTTTAAACTCTTTAATTCCCATGGGTCCTTTGTCAATCTTTAAATCTTCATGATAACTCCTCAATTACTCATCTCCTGTGGACCATCCCATTATGGGGTCTTCCGCGGGTCCACCATCGGAGGCCTTTAACACACCCGGATTAAGATCCAACGGTGTATCTTAGCCCAGAGGTTGATCCAATGGTAGATTTCCATGATTGTGATGTATCAAGCCCATGAAAAGTTGATCCAACCACAAGGAAGCCTTATCAACCATTTTCTTCTTACACTTTTGGTATTTATTTCCATATCTGGAGTTGATGTCCTCATCAATTCCCCTCAGTTGTGAAGATTTCGCTACTGGAGAAACAAAACTGTCATACCTCTCCAAAATATCTGGGTCCATTCGCTGTAGCTCATCACGGGTAATCCAAGTACTATCTAAAACTGGCCCGTTCTTCCACTTGATAAGGTACTTTTGAACCCCATCGTGTTTGGTGGAAACCAAGGTCTCATCCACGATATCCTCCACAGTCTCTTTATGTTGGCTCTAAGGGGGTGTAGGTTGAGAAGGAAGATTGGGCTCAAAGTGGGAATGTTCATATGATCCAAGCACCTGTGGTGGGTCAGCTTTGGTAGCTAATGGGTCTATAGGTGCGGGAAATTGAGGATCATCAGGTGAAGTTATGGGACTTCTAAGGATCACGACATCTTATACATTGAAAATCGGACTAATCCCCATGTCCGGTGGTAGTTCTAACACATATGCATTTGGACCCAGTCTCTTTAAAATTTTGAAAGGTCCCATACTGCGGACTTGTAACTTCTTAGCGTTCCCTCCCTTGAGGGAACCTTTCAGGTCTCATCCTGATCATCACATAGTCACCTATGTTGAAGTCAACATGGCGACGATGTGCGTTGGCAGTAGTTTTGTAGGGTTCATTATGCATGTTAATTCTTTTCTTGATCTCATCATGCAAGGCATGTATGTGTTGTGCAAATGACTCAGCTGATGCAGATGGCCTAGGTAATGATGACATGGGAATCAGGTCAACTGGCATCCTAGGCTTAAACCCTAACACTACTGCAAATGGACTCATACCAATGGACCTATTGACCGAACTATTGTATGCAAACTTAGCAGTCGGTAACATAGTATCCCATGCTCGAATATGCTCCCCTACAAGACACCTAAGAAGATTTCCTAGACTCTTATTCACAACCTCAGTTTGGCCATCTGTTTGGGGGTGATAGGCAGAAGAAAATTGAAGTTTAGTTCCCATGATCACCCAAAGTATCTTCCAAAAATAACTTTTAAATTTCACATCCCTATCAGACACAATGGTTGTTGGAAGCCCATGAAGTCAAACAGCCTCACAAAAGAAAAGATGTGCAATTTGAGATGCATATGAGGTTTTCGAACAAGGAATAGAGTGAGCCATCTTTGAGAAACGGTCCATTACCACCATAATGGAATCGTGTTTCTGCAAAGTTTTCAGTAGACCCAACACCAAATCCATACTGACATCTTGCCACGATGCATGTGGCACCGGCAATGGAGTGTACAACCCCGTGTTCTACTTGTGTTGTTTTGTAAGATGAGACGCTCGACACTGCACTATTATTTTGGCAATATCTCGCTTGAGAGTTGGCCAATAGAATCGGTCCTCCACAAGGGCAATGGTCTTATCGCGACCAAAGTGGCCTGCAATTCCTCCCGCATGCATTTCCCACACTAAAAAAATCAAGAAGTGATGTTCGAGGATTGCATAATCTGTTTCCTTTAAAAAAGGAATCCATCTTTGAGCAAAAATCCTTGAATGTTTCTCGAGGGATTATCCGAAAGCGACTTATAAATTTCTTCAAAATCTGGGCACGTAGGATATGCATTCGGTAAACGCTCAAAACCAGTGACGCTTACACTCATGGAGTGTAGCAACGCAATCTTGTGGCTCAAAGCATCAACCGCTTTGTTCTCAACCCCTGGCTTATGTTTAAACACGAAGGTAAACTCTTCTAAATCCTCAATCCATTTCACGTGCTTAGATTTCATCTTAGCCTGGGTTTGAAGGTACTTCAGAGCCCCATGGTCTGAGTACAAGATAAACTCACGCGGTAACAAGTAATGTCTCCAATGTTTTAGTGCTTGCACTACCGCGTAGAATTCTCTCTCATAATTGGAGTATTTTTGCCTATCCACATTTAGCTTCTCGCTGAAATAAGCGACAGGATGTCCTTCATGACTGAGGACTCCTCTAATTCTGATGCCAGACGTGTCACATGCCACCTCAAAAACTTTAGAAAAATTAGGAAGTCGCATGACTGGAGCTTCCATCATCTTTTCCTTAATTTCTTTAAATGCCTTCATGGCTGCATGGCTCCAATTGAATTCGCCCTTCTTCATACAATCCGTAATTGGAGCCATGATGGTGCTAAAGTTCCTAATAAACCGCCTATAGAAGGTGGCCAGTCCATGAAAACTACGCACCTCATGAATGTTCCGTGGTTCCGACCATTCTACAATGGCCTTGACCTTTTCCGGGTCTACAGACATTTCATCAACCAAAACGACAAACCCTAAGAAGACAACTTGTGAGGAAAAGAAAGTACATTTCTTGAGGTTAGCATAGAACTTCTGTCTCCTAAGAGTGAGACAGACATCTTTCAAATGTTGCAAGTGTTGCTCATGAGTGCTACTGTATATGAGAATGTCATCAAAGTAGACAACCAGAAATTTGCCTATGAATATTTGTAGCACTTGTGTCATAAACCTCATAAATGTACTTGGTGCGTTTGACAAACCGAAGGGCATGACCAACCACTCATACAAGCCATCCTTTGTTTTGAAGGCGGTTCTCCACTCATCACCATGTTTGATACGAATCTGGTGGTAACCACTCTTAAGATCAATTTTTGAAAAAATCTTGGCACCCGCCATCATATCTAACATGTCATCAAGTCTTAGAATGGGAAACCGATACTTGATTGTGATCTTGTTGATCGCCCGGCTATCAATGCACATCCTCCAAGACCCATCCTTTTTGGGTGTAAGGAGTGCGGGTATGGCGCAAGGACTCAAACTTTCTTGGATGAAGCCCTTTTCAAGGAGCTCATCAACCTGCCTTTTCAACTCAGCATGCTTAGCTGGGTTCATTCTATGGTGTGGCAGGTTTGGCAAAGAGGCGCCAGGAACCAAATCAATGGCATGCCGTATATCACGTAAAGGTGGGAGCTCATTTGGTAAATCTTCAGGAAAAACATCCTGAAATTCATGCAAGACTTGCTCCGTCTCACGTGGGATCTCAACAACCTTCTCTTTCGTGACTTCCTTGGTCACCAAGACAAACATGGCAGGTTCTCCTGCTTTGCCATTCTCGAGATTCTCTTGGATATCTCTCTCAAATTCTAAGGCACCCAAAATGTGAATGCCTTTTGACTTTGGGTCCTTTCCTTTCACGTCTCTCTCTCTCTCTCTCTCTCTTTCCCGCTAGGTTCCTTTTGTAAACTTTTTTCTTTTGGGTTGCTTTTCTTGATGTTGGTATCCTTAGGCGGGAGAGGGTGGAGCCTCACTTTTCTCCCTTCGAATTCAAAGATGCAAACGTTGGACCTTCCAAAATTGGTAACATCGAAGTCGTATAACCACGGCCTGCCCAAAATGATATGTCCCCAGTCCATGGAGGCAACATCGCACCACAGTTGGTCCATATAAGAGGAAAGCTCAAGTGGGACCAAACACCTCTAAGACACAGGGATAGACGTAGTGTCTACCAGGAGACACGATAGGGGTTAGGGTGAGGTTCAATCTTCAACTCTAAACGAGCAACGGTGTTGGAAGAAATGATATTGGTGCAACTGCCGTTGTCTATGATGAGCTTACAACTTCTTCCATTACACTTCAGATATGTATGGAAGATGGCAGTTCGCCGCCAGTCATCATCCTCTTGCATGGCTAGGGCACACCTGACCACTAGCATTTGGGTGCTCTCATGGGCATTTTGGTTCACTATCTCCCCCTTAGTTTGATAGGCAGGAAGAAACCTAAGGAAGGAGATGCAGTCCTCGGAATCCCCACAATCATCATCGCATGGGAAAAAATCAGGCACATAGTTATCCACATCCATGTCACTATCACCCTGGACTTCTTCTATGAACAAATTCCTCGTGGGGCAGGTAGCAGCAAAATGTCCATACCCCTGGCACTTGTAGCATTTGGTTTGAGAGGTTCTCCCGGAGTTTTCAGAAGCAAGTCTTTTTCCTTTGGGGTCCCACGAAGTAGAATGATTATTGGTGGTCCCCATCTGTTGAGGATTTCCTGAGCCAGTTCTCGCATTCATAGGGATAGTCCTAGGTTCCACATTGCGAGAATCTACCTTATTAGGAAATGGAAACCTCACATATTGCTCCAGGTCTTGTACCTTCTCATACATCTCAGCAAGGGTTGTGACCCTATGTTGAATCAGCTCTTTTCTAATCTAAGGACGCAAGCCCGTCCTAAACTGAGAGAGAAAAGATGACAAATCCTCCCGGACATCACATCTAAGGTTAAGCTCTTCAAATTTTTGTGATGTACTCGGAGACAGTCACACTACCTTGTCAAAGATTACTCCTCTGGTCGAGCTGTCTCTCCCGATAGGATTGGGGAAGGTACTTGTCCTTAATTTTATCTTTCATCCTTTCCCATGTGTCAATGGTAGGAAGACCTAGACGTTGGTCATGGTGCTCTAAGTTGGTCGAAAAAATTCTAGCTTGGGACACTAACTTCATGGTAGCCAACTTAACCTTCCTTGCCTCCGACATCTTATACCATGTAAAATAATGGTCCATGTCAGAGAGCCAATCAGAAAAAACCTACAGATCCATCCGACCATCAAAGGTTGGGGGCATCTATTTTAACACTCTTCATCACCCACCCGTCGAGATCTGGGCCTCGGCTGCGACCCCTACGATCATTACCATTTTCAGACTCAACATCGGTGTCTTGATCATGATTGTCCCTCTCACGAAGCCTATGGCGCCTCCCATTGTCGTCGTTGACAGATCGCTCAACGTCCGCAAGACGGGCCCTAAGTTCCCCAGTTGCTAATTTTGTTCCTCTGTTAGAGCATTTTAGTTGTGCTCTCATTTCTTCTAAGGTTTTGGCTAGTTACTCTAAGGTCACTCCGAGTGCGTTGGAACTTGTTTTGGGTTGAGAAGGTCCTGCCATCTTGAAAACTAAAGGTTGGTGATCCCTACCACTCCTAGTGGGCATGCACTGACCATCTATATGCTATGGGATGTGATGTGAATTTAAATCCAATCTTTTAATACTGCTAGTGCACAGCTGTCTTTTTGAGACAGTGGCAAGTCTAGGTCAAATCCCACATGAATCACTATTGAAATATTTTTTTTATTAAAATCTGAAAAAAAAATTATAATGAAAATAAAAATAAATCATGAGAGATAAAGCTACTATGCAAGATGAACGGATAACAATTATGATAAAGGTAGATCAGAGCAACATAGAGTCCATTAATTAATTTCAATTCTTAATCCACATACTTTAATTTAGTCTTTTGCTTTGCAAATAACTCAAATCGGAAACAACTCAATGTTTCTGATCCAAAAGATATTTTTCTTTTAAAATTCAATTCTTAAGCAGAAGAACCCAAGATCTCCATCACCTCATAAAAATATAAATTACTTTGAGCGTCAGTTAACAAACTAAGCACAAAATACCAAAGGCATATAAACCTAAGTATATTTTATCAAAAGAAGATTAACTGATCAAAAAGAAATTTATTAAAAATATAAAGCGGAGGTTTGCCTGTGGCGCGAAGGCAGATCTATTATTATATTAAACATGCATCATAGGGACATAAAAATTAAATTAAAGACATAGAACGAAAATAAAATCACTTTACTTCACTTTGTGCTCCGATCCAAAAGAAACTACTCCTCCATTACAAAAGATATGATTTTCATTGAAAACTTCTAGGCAATTATAATTTTCTCCCACACTCTTCTAATCTAGCTCTGGAACAGGGCTCCAGAATACCCACAAAATTTTCTTTCCTTTTTTTTTTAGAGAGAGAAAAGGTTGAGAGAGAGAGGAAAGATGGATCCAGAGAGGGACGTTTTTTTTTCTCCTTTTATAAGCATGGGATGGGTCGTTCCTCCTTGTGGTTCCTTGTTGGCTCCTATTTTGTAGGCCATGATAGATCTATGATAGATTTCTTTTAGAAATCTTGAGCCTAAAAATCAGCCCTTATATAGCAAATCCAGGAAAGTTAATCCTTGGCTGTTGGCATAATCCCATGTGCACAGAATTTTGTGTATACAATTCCTTGTTTTTTTCTGATTGCTATTTTGGTCCACATTTGTACCTTGACAATTGAAAGCTTTAAAAAAAAAAACTCATTCCAATCAAAGATGGGCTATCATAAAAATGGATTGCCATGTCACTTGTACAACAACCAACATGGTAATAAGGGGAGAATTGTTGGTTTCTTCCTTTATCTCTTGAATATCCTTTTCCAATTGCATTTGTGTTGGATAATAACAATGAAGCAAATGGGAACCTCTCCTTTAAATTTCAACGCAAAGATGAGTGGACCCCCCTTGCTGCCCGAAGGTGAGTGGGATCCAATTGCTTTTCAATTTTCCTTTGGTTTTGGGGGGTCCCAAAATCTAAAATTTTTTCTTCACATGAGAGTGGGCCTACATGGGCATGAAATCTTGACATGGCATGGCTTGGACATCCTCTACAAATTCCTTCTCCTCTTTTCTTTTCAAGGCAGGTCCCAAAAAAATTGAAGATTCCCTACAAGAATAAAAAGAATAATTCAGTCATAATATGTATAGAATTCATAAATGTCATGCATGAGACCCGCACCAAACTGGATGATTTTCTATGAACTAATTGATGATGTAAGAATAAAAAAGCTAATTGGTGTGACACTAAGATGATGTAAACCAATGAATTCATAAAATTCATGCAAGATTGATGATTTTGAATGATTTTGACTAAAATTGCAACTTTAATGTTCAAATGCATGGACTTATGAAATCGAGTGCAAATTACCCTAATTAAGTCCACAAAGTAACATAAAATGATGAATGAGAACTATAATTTTGTGGACTTATCAAGATGTGATGGAATGAGATGGTAATGATACGTAATGCAATCCTTAGACAATCCTAAGCTCTGATACCAAATTGATGTAGGACAGAATAAAACTAATTAAAATGATGCAAGATGAGATCATAACATTAATAACAGTTATAATGAATCAACTGAAACATGTTTGACACATCATTCCATGCTGAAATCAACAAAGTTAATTATGAGGAAATTTAATCCTTGTTACAGTCCTGCAAATTAGGTCCTCAAAGAATTGAGGAAGGGACCAAGTGGAGAGTAAGAACCTCCACCTTGCCTAGGGATCTGCCGAGTCAAGTAAATGATCAAGATCCTTGAGGATTTGAATGACAACCAAGCTCAATTTGGGGTAGCAAGTGAATATTAGTGGACTGAATATTATTTTAAATAAAATTCTGGTTTAATTCAATACACCCACAACTTTATAATGTTAAGCTTGAAATTCAGAAGTGAAAACATGAAATAAATGGACTATCATGGGTTTGAAATCAGATCTAGTGCTTGCCTTTCTAGATCTATTGCTGGTCTGATTAGATCTAAAGGTTTGGGGAATGAACAATTGTGATTGAATGATGGATAATGGGCTAGTTGGGGCACTGAAAAGGTTTAATGGTGTTGATTGAGATTTGGGTTGTCAAAAGGGTTTAGATCTAGGATTCCACCATATGGGTAGATCTAAATTTGGATGGGCAAGAAACTGTGAGATGGGTATCAAAGGAAAGGGAAAACAATGGAGATAAATACCTTGAGGATGATGATAGTGTGATATCTTGGCTTCGCACCAAACTCCCCTTCGCGGGCGAGAAGAAGATCCTATAAGAAAAGTCTCAAGAAGGCCTTTGGAAGAAAATCTATATTCATTCATTCATTATCTTCCTCTTTTGCAAGAGATACAACCTTATTAATGGGTAATAAGAGAACCTTAGAAACCAATAGTTCAGATTAAAACATCTAGATCTTGTCTCATAAAATAAAACCAAGCAAATAAAATAAATAAAGCAAACAAGTGGCTGTTGACAAGGTGGGAAGGGGCTGCCTTGCGCATGGGGATTTGTGCGCAAGTCTTGTGCATGCATCCCTATGCAAGGGGCTTTAAGTTGTGGGCCCATGGACCCCTCTTCTTATGTCTTTAGTTTTAAACTCTTTAATTCCCATGGGTCCTTTGTCAATCTTTAAATCTTCATGATAACTCCTCAATTGCTCATCTTTTGTGGACCATCCCATTATGGGGTCTTCCATGGGTCCACCATCGGAGGCCTTTAGCACACCGGGATCAAGATCCAATGGTGTATCTTCGCCCAGAGGCTGATCCAATGGTAGATCTTTATGATTGTGATGTATCAAGCCCATGAAAAGTTGATCCAACTACAAGGAAGCCTTCTCAACCATCTAAAGTGAGACCAGTACTATCGACTCAGTACTATCTCACCCAAAATATAATATTTGAGTCCTATGGATCTTTTTTTTTTTTTTGGTTTAAAAAAGGTAAGTACTATCTTTTTTTTTAGTCCTATGCATCTCAATTTCATCATCCACGAAGTCTATCTTGCCCAAATGCTTGACCCATTGGTACTTCACCAGAAATTCTAATTTTTTGGGTTATCCAAAAATCATGTTTTCGTACTTAACATATAATGCAACTGTTCAGGCTTATCAGAGGTTGTTCCAATTTTGAGGTCTTTTGAGGATATTTTAGGGTCGCATGAGACCTGCAAAAGTTGAAATTGGCTATTTGAGGTCCAAATTCTCCGAAAATGACCTAATGAGCTTACTATTACTATATTTTGACCAATTAGAGGGTTTTGCCTCAATTTCATGTTGTTGGATCTCCATGGTTGCAAAAATAAATGTCATTTATTTGAGGCCCAAATTATTTTGCGATGGTCCATTTTGCCCATTATTATCCTAATTAGCTCTATAAGAGGGCTCCCTATTCGGATTCCATTTAGGGCACTTTTTGAGAGGTTGGCCCAGAAAGGCCCATATGGCCAAATGGGTACAAAGACCCAAAAGTTGTGGCCCACTTGGCCCATGATCATCTTCATCATCATTAGATGGACTCTTTCTTCAAATTTAGGACCATTTCGAGGTCATTTGTCTATGTTTTGACCTTTTTGAGTGCATCTATAATAGAGATGCCAAATTGAGGATGCCATATTTCTTTTTGTGGTTGATGTGGCAATTTGACCATTTGGAATTTGACATCTCCAAAAGTGGCAACTCTACCCCATATGGGAAATGTAATATTTTATTATTTTTTTGGATTTTATATTAAACACAACCCATCTCCAATGGTCCATTTTGGAATAAAATAAGCCTAAATATGATTTGGTATCTCCCTTTTCCATAAGCCAAATTTGGCATTTCACTCTCACATGCCAAATGCCATGTCATTTTTGGCATGGCTATTGAAGTGAATCCATGCCAAAAATCCAATGTGGCATGTCCACCTTGGATCTGACATCTCTATTTGAGATGCTTTGAAGTTCGAGGATCGAGGATTTAATGTTCCAAGGTTGCAGGATTTTGTGACACCGGAACCCTTTGAATATAGCTCACATGGATTAGGGTCATATTAAGTAGACTTATGAGAAGGCTTTTACTCATTCAGTTGCCATTCAGAGAACTTTCAAGACGTGGGCTAAAAAGGTCCATATGGCCAAATCAAGCTCATGATGCCAAAAGTTGTGGCCCACTTGGCTTATGATCAAATTTATTATGACCATAGGACCCTATTTTCAAATTTGGGATCATTCTGAGGTCATTTGACCTTTTGATTTAATCTTCTGAAGCTCTAGGGTCGTAAAATTTTGTATCAGTTGTTTGTGGCACAAAACTTTTGATATGCCGCAGATGGTTTAGGACAATCCTAATTAGACCTGTGAGAAGTCCCCTCATTCAAGTTCAACTTATTTGGATGCCATTTAGGGCACTTTTGAGAAGCAGGCCAAAAAGGCTCATACGTCTAAATTGGTCTTAGAACCCAAGAGTTGTTCCCCACTTGGCACATGATTATCTTTATCAAATTAGAAGGAATATCCCTCAAGATTTGGGAGTATAAGAGGTTGTTTGTCTGGAATTTGATTTTTTGGTTCTCCAGGGTCACAAATTCAATGTTCCAAGGTTGTGTACTAATACGCTAGCGGGGAAATTGCTAGAATCTCAGAAGAATCTTATTGAAGAAGATGAAGAAAAAGAATCCATGTGGCAAGTAACCAAACCACAAGACCAAGTCAAAATGGGCGTGTCACCCATCCATAGGGTGACTTGTGCTTCAGGTTGGCCAGCGACCTATTAAGTTCATAATTTTTCATCATTTAGGTATCATTTCAGGTGGAATTATGGACTTAATTATAACACATGCACCATTTTTTTTTTTTTTTTACATAAATTCATCCTTTTATGCATTTTTCCCTCAAAGTTGAGAATTTTGGCATTTCAACATTTCCTGCATTATTTCAACTTTTCAGGTAAAGTCTATTCTTTCGAAGAATCCTAGTTGGATTAGGACTCTTCACAAAGGAATCCCAATTCGATCAGGACAATTTAGTACTTTACTGGTAAAGCTAGTTTGTGCAGGAAATGAGAATTGTAGGACTCGTAGAAACCTACGGAGGGTTTTGAAGAGTCCTAGCTTCATTAGGACTCTGTTATAGGACTCACTTTAAAGCACACATAGTCATCTTGGACCCCGCATTATTGAATTGAAGCTGAGAAAAAAGTAAATTGAAGAATTCACCAAGTGGACCCAACACACACATGTGAAATGTGAAGGTCGATGAGAAGGGGGGGGGGGTCCACTCATCTTGCACACGTCCAAGAGTCCTAGTTGAAGTGAAAGACCTCTTGTGGGGCCCACCATTCAAGTAGAAGAGATTTCCCACATGGCGGGGTCCACAACAGTTGCAGATTTGAAATAGAGATAATTCAAAGAAGATAATTCTGGTGGGAGATAAAATTTAAAGAATTTTGAATGAGGCACAACTTGATCCCCATTCTTTGGATTCAAATTTAGAATGTGTGCAGATATAAAGTCCTTTTCAATTCAAGATTTGAAAGTCAATCCCATTTTTCTAAAAGTAATATATCTTAAAACGGTCATAACTCTCAATCTGAGTTCCGGATCGCACAATCGACCAATTGTTGGAAAGATCTTTCAGAGTAGCTAGACATCCGTGGAGCCTAAGATTGTGCAAACCAGAGCTAAATTGACAAAGTTATGGGGCTAAAAAGTTGCATGTATGTTTTTCGGCGGGATTGCAAATAAAATCCGCACCATTGAAATATAATTGCTCCACATCCATCCGTGGGACCCCATCTGAAGATTAGCTAAGCTACCACCTCACCTCATCTCCATTCAAGCTAACAATGATTAGATCTCCCTCTCATCTTTGGAGATAACCATGATCCCAAGCTGCAAAAGGTGTCTAGATACAATGAACCAGGTGGATCCATATACTTTAAAAGGAGGCCACCATGGGAGGCTCAAAGAAATTAGCGAAGGATGTCCCATCTCTCTTTCCCTCTCTTCTCCACTTCTCTTCCCCCATATTCTGTATTTTCCAAAGAGCCTTGTTTCAGACACTTTGCATAGAAAAGAGAATTTATGAGAGAATCATTGTAAATACTATGATTATAATGAAGATACTCCTAAAGTTCTTTTCAATGGCTTGCTAGACTTTTGGATTGGAGCACAAGGATGAAGTTAAGTAGATTTTCTTTTTAATTCATGTGATTGTTCTATTTCTTTTCTATCTCTTTTAATGAATGCCTTATTAGAGTAATAGATCAGTCTTCGTGCCTAAGGCAAACCTCTATTTTGAATTTTTACTGATTTGATCTTTGATCTCTTATGCTTGTTTTCATAGACTATGCTTAGGAATCAATTTCTTTTGATAGTCTATACCTAACTTGATAGGTGATGCTTTAGGAATTTTCAGTCTTTTATGAGGTGAAGGAGATCTTGGACTTCGATTTTAATTGAAACTAGTTTTTGTTATAGACAAATCTCCTTCGGATAAAAAACATTGAGTTGTTTATGATTTGAGTCATTTTGAGACATAAGAGTAGATTAATTGCATGAGTTGATTGATTATCTCACTGAATGGATTCTGGATGCTTTGATCTATCTTTATCATTGATATTTTATGTAGTAATTCTTATTTAACTCAAGTTTCTGATCTACTACACATCAAATTTTTTGTTAAGTTTGAAAAGTTCAGATTTTTAATTTTTAGCTCAGTATGGTTCTTTGTGGGATCGACCTGTATTTTCCATTGTCTTATGTAGGCAACTGTGCACTTGCGATTTTTATTGCATTGAGGAAAGGGTCTAACTTTCTTGTAGAAATCAATCCAGACCCTTTCGCATCAAGTTTTTGGCATCAAGTTATTGGATTGAAAAGTCAATCTAGACCCTTTCGCATCAAGGTTTTGGCGCCGTTGCTGGGGAACCAAATCTAACTTTCTTTTAGAAATCCGAAACTTTTAAGCTTTTGCCTAGTTAGTGTAGATTTGTGTTTGTTTTAGCATTTAGATTGCATTAGTATTAGTTCATATTTTCTTATATTGATTAGTATTTAATTAGTTCATTTTCAGACTAAAAAAAGAGAACTGCCAAATTTTAAGTTGTTTAGATATATTTTTTTAAGATTTGCTGGATTTTAAAATTTTACTAACTTGATAGGATTGAGTTTGATTGTTTAGATAGAATTTCAAGTTCTCAAAGTTAGATTAGATAGTTTGATTGACTTTGCTGACTTTTTAATTTTGATTTTATCTCTTGGATAGATTAGCTTGAAATTTTAAAAACTGCTTTGTTAAGAATAGATAGGATTTTCTTACTAAGTTTAAATTTGCTTGTGATAGAGTTTGGATTGACTTTTTCATCTTTTGAATTTTTTTTATAGATTAGGATAAGATTGCAACTTTTAGATTAGGTTAGATAGAGTAATTTTTCTGATTATCTTGAGTGATAAGATTTACTCATTTTGAAAATTTCTTCGGATAGGTTGCTTGGTGGAGAAGATTTGGATAAGTTGCTTGTATGAATAGGAAACTGCTGGATATCCTTTAAGCAAAGAAGATGTTCTCAAATTTTAAAAACTAAAAATTGCTTGCAAAAATTCAAAGACAAGATAAGATTGCGTGGACCGCTGCAAGATCTTCTATCCTTAACCCATGAGTTTTTATCTGCAAGTGGGGTTGTGTGATTTAATTTTCGCAAAATTGTGACTGCTTGCTTGGCACACAATTCAAATTGGACCCCCACACTTAATTAAGGGCTATCTACCCCAACAAAATAAGGACTGAATTTCATCCTTAGATCCCTGCCCACCTAGGCTTAATCATCTCTCACTAGCACCTAACCATCAATTAAAATCAAGTAGGAACAAGACCATATGATTCGGGCTTAGTAGGATGAAGACCACTGATGGTTGCACCAATTGTGCTCCTTGACTAAAGTTTATGTCTGAAGAAAAGCCTTGTCCAGAGTGTGGAGATAGTTAGACCGTTCGAGTAAAGGGTCTTGAAAATGGTTCATTAAGTAATCCTACCCTTACCTGGGGGATGATATGGTGAACTAAGGTTTAGATTGGGTTGGAGGCCTATGTGTTCTCTTTACCATTTAGGACCTGTCTAGAAGTTTAGGTTAACCCTAGGACCATTTCTTGTGCTTGACTGCCTGTGCATCATATTAGATCATCGGGACCCTGCATATAGATTAGGTTCGCATTTTCTTAGGGTTGAACCTAGTGATGCAAGCGAAGAAAGACCGACCCAGAGAAAAATATTGTGGGAATGTAAGAACAAGAGGCTAAATAGGATAGAGCTCAAACTACCTTTTACTGTTATAGGAAATTCTTCGATCTTTGAAGAAAATCTCAAGATGGCTGAACCAGCGGACCCACCCATGACTTTGAGGGACTACATGTACCATACTAGGACTACTCAACTGTCTTAGACAAGACCAATTCTACTGTTGAGATCAAATCTGGCATGATCCAGATGCTCCTAGTCTTTCACGGATTTTACCAAGTAAACCCAATAACAACATCTTAGAGAACTCGAAGATATTTGTGGGACCATGAGAATCAATCAAATGATTGAAGTGGCCCTAAAATTAGGTTATTTCCTTTTTCCCTAAAAGAGAAGGCTAAGGCATGACTTTATGCCTTACAAGTTGGATCCATCACCACGTGGGCCAAGTTAGTCAAGGAAGTTTACAAAAAATTCTACTCTAAATAAAAAAACAGCCTCGATTAGATAGGTAATTAATGAGTTTTACCAATTAGAGGGGGAGACACTTTATAGCTACTTGGAACGGTTCAAGGATCCCTTGATCCAATGCCCCCACCATGGATTTGAAAAAAAATCCATTTGCTCCAAATTCTTTATAAGGGTATGGATTATCCTACCAAATAAATGGTGGAATATCCATGAGTGGTGCTAGTTTACACATAAAAAAAACAGATGAAACATGGACCTTTTTGGAAGAGAAACCTGAAGATACCATTCAATGTGCCACCATCAAGAGTTAAATGCACATTCTCGGAAAAAGTGGGCATGAACTCGAACCGAAACTTGAGCAAAAGGCCAAGATGGCCACATTGATGAGAAGATTAAAAGCCTAGAGCTGAACCAGAAAGCCCAAAAGCCCTCTCCAAACACGTTGGAGTCACTAAAATACAGTTAGGTTGTGAGTGAAGGCACAAACCCAACAACTTTGGGTTAGGAAGAAACAACTGAGGAAGTTAATGCACTTTATCAAAACACTCGTTTTAATAATTGTCCGAGGTATGAACCATATTAAAAAACATACAATTTAGGTTAGAGAGATAACCTGAACTTTTCTTGGGCCAAGGGTCCAACTCAGGGTGGCCCATCATAGACCATTCAATCCCAACCCATTCAATCTCAGGTCAATATACCTCCAGGTTTTCAAAAGCAAGCCATGCAAAATTTCAACCCAAGTCCACTAAGCCAGAAAGTAGACTCTTGAGGAGGCCATGAAACTCTTGCGCCAGACCACAACCCAATTACATCAAAGTAGTAATGAAAGTCTGAATGCCCATTTACTCTGGCAAAGCTGGAATATCAAATGGGCTAATTAGCCAATCCTTTGAGTGCTAGGGACCGGGGAACCTTCCCTAGTCATCCAGGAATCCAATCCCAAAAGTCAAGTCTTTCATGATACAAATGGAAAAGGCCCGAAGCAAGTTAAATCCATAACCACTCTTAGGTCAGGCAAACAAGTTGATAATAAGGGGTCAAACAAATGAACATTGGCTGGTGTCGACAAAATGACATTCTCCAGCCAGGGTCCATGACTTGTTCCTTAGGATGGGATTTTGTTGTATGTAGTCATAAGGGGTCCACGAAAAGACATCAACCAAAAAACTAGGTTTGTTACAAGGGGTCTTATAGGGACATTGGCCAAGTAACAAGAGGGGTTTGACTAGAGGCGTCAACGAACATGATCATCTTAGTCAAGGTTCACAATTCTATAAAGGGGGTTGAGGCCTATGATATAGGACTCAAGGCTAGGTTTTGAGATATGAAATGAGTAGAAAACACCAATGACACTAAGAATAATAACATTTGAGAAACTCTCCATTGACTAACATCATGCATCTGTCTCCTTCTTATTTGAGGGCAGCGTAGGCACCGTTGATGACAAATGGTCTTTCCCATTTGGGTTCAAACTTCCCCTTTAGATTTATTTGTGAAGATCATTGTTCTCCATACTTGAAGCTCTATGTCTTACCTTCTTGTCAAAGGACCCGGCCGTGTGGGTCTGGTAAGTTCTTTGTGCACATTTCCTGCTTGTACAACAACTTCTCTCAATTTAACTAAAGATTTGGTTTATAACCTTAATGTCGGGCTTGACGTTACCTTTGTACATGTTCACCGCCACTTTTTTAGATGGTGGCTCAGCACACTTGTAAGATAGATTTCTCCACCCGTTGACGAAAGCTTGAGCCGGCTCAGATTCCTCTTGCTTTGTGTTACTAAGGAAACTGAGTGAAACAGATTGGTCCTCTTCTTGGAATTGAAGAAGGAATTTCTCCTCCAGCACTCCCCAAGATGTGATGGAGTTTTCTGGTAGTTGCTTATACCAGTTAAAGGCAACTCCTTTTAGATTTTTCTGGTAGTTTCTTATGCCCAGGATGTAATGGTTCTATTTTTGTGGTGGCAGATTGATTTTAAAAAATGGCGCATTTTATACTATGCAAGAAGACTTTTGATGCATCTAACATCACAAGACTTTATTTTAAGGAGTTTGTCAAGCTGCATGGGGTGCCAAAAAAATATTACCTCCAACATGGATACCAAGTTTATTAGTCACTTTTGGAGGATGTTATGGAAGATGCATGGTACATACTTGTGCTTTAGTAGTGCCTACCACCCATAGACAGATGGGCAAACTGAAGTAGTGGATAAAAGCCTTGGCAATATCTTGTGCACATTAGTAAAAGATAAACCAAAACCCCAATCGATCCTTGTCCTCTTCATTCCTTAGAATCTCTTCATCCTTCTTTTCTTCCTTCATTCCTTCCTTCATTCTCTTGCGTCCAAATCCACAAGCGGAGCATTGCATGTGAGATCTGCTCAATTTAATTTCATCTTCTTCACCAACATCATCTTCTACAAGCTCTCATTTTTCCCCATTTCATCTCCACTCACTCTATAGGTAAGCTACTCACTCCCAAACACTCCCATCTCATCTTCTACAAGCCCTCATTTTTTATGCTTAGATTCAACTAGATGACGCTATATTCATTGCATGCAAGCTCTCCCAACCCTATTCCATCTATCATGATGTGTAGGGTCCCTTTAGCAAGTTAGCAATTGGGGTTTTTTTATATTGATCTTTATTTGAGTGTGAGACGGTTTGGATTTAATGAGTTTTTAGTCAAGAACCATTAGAAGGCAAGCGAACAGATGTAATATAATGCATGCAAGCTTGATTATGTTGATTCCTTATGTTATTCATGTTTAGAACAGCCCATGCAAGCTCAGCATGTGTTTTTAGTTGATTTAGCTTAATGGAAAGGTGAAATTGTAAATGCCTTTGTATGTGTAGTTTTAATGAGCTTGGGAAGCTCCATTTGTATCCCAACAACATGCATTGAATGAAGTGAGGAAACAATCCCACTCGAAAAACACCATTTCAGGTTTCAGCTTCAGAAATTCTGAAGCCCATGGTTAACCGTGGAACCTTAAATGGTCGATCGTGGAGCTCATTTGAATCCCACGGTTACATTTCTATGATTGAGCTTTTTTAGGGTTTTGAATTGCGGTTAACCCACGGCTAACCGTGGACCCTTCCACGACTAATCATGAGCCAATTGTGAGGTCACATTAGAGCTCATATGAGTCTCGCTGTTACAAAGACAGAACTGTATAAGTTTGGTGGTTAACCCATGACTAACCCTGGACCCCTCCATGGCTAACCATGAGGTGACCATGATCACCATAGAACCCAGGATTTTAAAGGACTTTTAGACCTAGTTTAGGACCCTAGTAATGGAATCCATGGACCCTAAACAAGGCCCAATGGATCTCTAGACCTGTGTAGGTGGTGTTTAAGCTGACATACACATACATCGATGCTCAAAATTTGGTATTCATTGGTACTAAGCCAAAGGTGTTGGCCTAGGGTAATTTAATGTTCTTAAACTCAAGTAACGGTAGGGTTAAGGTAGCCCGGAGACATTGAAGGCCTTAGAATTACACATAGTTGGATAGTGATGCCAACGGGCAATCCAGACCATATGATTGAATTGTAATCTATTTCATGTCTTGACACTAATCTTTTGACGCATACATTTGTATACGTTTCTGATATTCACGTGACATGCTCATGCTTCTTATGTTGCTTATGTTTCATGCTTATATTCTCAATTATGCATCATGTCTTGTACACCAATTATGTAATTTTGCCCGAATTTACGTTGCACAGCGGGAAAGTACTTGTGATTTATGGTCCCAATCATGATGCACGAACACACAATCAAACCATAAAGCAATCAGACACATGAACACAATGATTTTACGTGGTTCGACAATGTTGCCTACGTCCATGGGGAAGAGGAACATCGTCTATTGTTATCCTCTCTCGGTCCTTGGGAGTTAGGGTTACAATACATCAGTATATATAATCCCCGCTTTCTTGGCCTCCAAGAAAGTCTTTCTTAGCTGCCTTAAAAGAAAACCCCATACGTAATGACTAAAATACCCCTGAACCTGACCTCGGTCTTGGCTAACCTAACGAACCAACCCAGTTAAACCAGAATACAAGACAAAACCCAACAGTTTTCTCTATGCTTATCATCTGTTACGTTATGTTAGAGTACTTCCTTTATGATTACGCATTTTGATATATGTTATTCAACACAGTTATGTATTCCCGAGTTGGCACCACTCAGTTTCAATCCTATTGTAGTAGGACCTGGTTGAGTGTTGACTTAGTTTTATGTGTTATGCTAGCTGTAGTGTAGAATTTTGTTATGGGAGTGTATCTATGCGCCGGTGCCATATTGGAGATTTGTGGCCAATCTGTCCTCCTTATGGTACCATCTTGACTAGACTATCTATTATGTTCATGCTCTCACCTTTGGTCATGCATAGCAACCAATGTGAGAGAATATAGCTAATGTGGTTATGCCGTCTTGCTAGGACGTACCGTTAGATTCTGTCACACATGATTCTTTGAGTCACATTTATTCATGCATGATTATGCTTAGTTTATCCTTTATTGACATCATATGATCATCTTTCTTTTTATTCATTTGATTCTACATGTATATTCTTATTATATCTGTTTAACTTGCTATATTTTCAAATCTAATAGTGCTACACTTGGCGCTATAGGAAATGATGCCGAGGCCTTTGACCTAGAGACTGAGGAGATCGAGCAGACACCTTAGGGGGAAGTTGAGCAGACTCGCACCTGATGATCTCTTCTAGACATCTTTGTTGCATGAATGTTCTTCATATGGACTGTTATTCAGTTGTGGACCTTTATACTTGGCATGGGTGGCCATAGTGATGTTGAAACTTATTCCTATTGTAAGGCCCGCGACCTTACTGGGTCAATTGGGCCTAATAGCAGGCCCGTTGACCCGTTTATTTTATTATTATTATAATTAATTGTATTGTTAGATATTTAAGTGGGTTTAGGCCTTCAGTGAGTTTCTTTTATGTTAGAATAGTGTCTGTGAAGTTTCGTGCGATTCCGAGTGCGTTTGACCCTAGTAAGGGGGTAGTTTGCAATTTAGGAAAAATTGAGTGTTTTTCCAGAAAAATTCCTATCATCGTGATTTTGGGTTCATTGGAAAGGTCTCGTCGTGCTGATCATTTTTGTCTCCTGGCTCGTCGCGATCCGACGATCAGAAACCCTTCAAATGGTCCATTCTTTCACCAGATCCACTTAAGGGTAAATCAGTCTTTTTCCCTTCCCTCTCTTCTTAAAAAGGGATTAACCCTAATCTCATATTCATCTCTGCAACGAATGAGAGCTACAACAACCTCTTCTTCTTCCTCTTCATTTTCTCAAGCCTAGAGTTTTTGGGAGAGATCATCTCGAAGATCCGAACCGCACATCTTCTTCCTCGAGATCTTCTCTTTCCGTTGGTTCTAGTTTGGTAAGATTTCCCTCACGCTCATCTTTTAATCATCTTCCCTTTTGGTTAGATTTAGGTTTGATCTCGATCTTCTCCTCTCTTTTCTTCTCCTTGGCGTTTTAGGTTGCATTTGGTTGGGTTAGATTCGTGGTTTCCGCGGTAGAATGCTTCTCCTCGAATTTCCCCAATTTCCAATCTTCTTCTTGGTTGAGGCAAGTAGATTTGCAATTTATAATTAAGCATGTGTGTATGTTTCTCCATTGATTGTAATGATTTCCTTGTTGGATTTCCCTAATCCTAAGCCTGGTTATGATATTGATTTTGGATTACATGTTAGGTTAGATTTGTGGTATGGATTGGATTAATTATTAAATTGGTACCCTTTTTGATGCTTTAAATTGTTATAATGGGTGTGGAATGATAAATGTGATGAATGAGGAGCAGAGAGGCTCGTTTTCTGCAGGTTAGCCATGATTGGCTGGAGGAAAAAGGAGTAGAAAACCCATTTTTTGGGTTAAGGTCGAGCAGTGCCGATCAATCGGACTGAAATTGGTCTCAGTTAACTGAGATGGATCTCAGACCGATCGATCGGAAAGCCCTTGAGACGTAGAATCCAATGGTTCTAGTTTCATCACGATCGGAGGTCGGGAAGTGATGTAAATACTTAGATTATTGACCCAGCCTATATCTTATTGGAAATGAGACCAGTAACTTAGGTTTGGGCCTTAGATGTTGGACATCATGAACCTACTATCAGTTGACCATTAATGGGGATTAAATCGTAGCACGTGGCTTGGTGTGCTTCGATTAGGTGTCTAGGTATTCGTGTATTAAACATGAGGTAACCGAATGCGTATGGAACTGAATTAATAGATGCTTAACACGATTGTACACCAAGGGATTTCCTTAGAAGCATCGTTGATCCAATTCCACATGTACTCTGTTAGAACATGTAGGATACATGGATGACACCACTTGCCTAGGGTTGGCTTGTGATTCCTCCTTGACTTGTTTAATTGTATATGTTGTAATTGCACCTTGTACACTCTCTCTGCATAATACACCTAATTAATTATGAAACATAATCCCTTGTAGAATTAGGACTTGGACCTAACTTAGAGTGTACCTTAGGACCCCGTGTTATGTAATTGATAAACAGGACTGACTAGACTGAAGAGATTATCATGTGATCGGGTTTGTCTTGTATTGACTTGAATGAGATAATCCCTATGAACATGTCTTGTATATTGAGCTAGCCAGAATTGCTTGTCTTGGTTTACTCGTGTCAACACCACTTTACTATTATTTACATGTCATGGCCAACTACAGTTTGGGGTATTATTGATGGGCCGGTTACTCGGACATCGAGGTGGGTAGTCGACTTTGGACGGCGTTCGT
The DNA here is from genome assembly GCA_038049695.1 of Cinnamomum chago. Taxonomy (NCBI): domain Eukaryota; kingdom Viridiplantae; phylum Streptophyta; class Magnoliopsida; order Laurales; family Lauraceae; genus Cinnamomum; species Cinnamomum chago. The sequence goes on from CP142452.1 coordinate 32,965,058, forward strand.
GGCGTTGAATAGTTGGGAGCGGGCTTGGACCGTGCTACTATTCCCAGGACCAGGAGCTTGGATCCCCCTGGAGACGGACTTTGGTATCAGTAGTCTGGGTAGGATTGTTACTGGTACCCCGAGAGGTGGCTTGGACATCCTCGGAGTCTCCCTCTTGATTCTTGCATTGCATTGTTTAGACAATGGTTATTGCTAGTAGGTTAGGATTTCCTGTTATTGTTTCTGGTTATTTATTCATGCTTTATGCCTAGATTCGATTCCTTGTATTCTCTTGATTATCATGCCTGTCATTACTCTTATACTTGATGCATATCATGATTATTTATATCTTCCTAATCTATTGCTCAATATGTCGTTGACTTTGTTCCTTGGTGTGCAGATACCTCAGGTGACTACTACCATGAGGAGCAGGCAGGTGAGGAGATCCCAAAGGATCTCCAACCGGCTGAGGAGGAGCAAGAGTGGTGTGCCGATGACATTGAGTAGCGTCATCATTCTAGGCACAAGAGATTCATTGGACTTCTTTATATTCTTTTATTCTTTATCTCTCATTGAAACTTTCACTCTATTAACTTCTTTATTGTTTTGGATGGCCTTGATTAGTAGGATGGCCATTGTAATAAATTAACTTCCTTGTTTATGTTTTATTTAATTCCTCGTGCAATTTTAACTATTAATGAGATTTGTTATTCATTGCTTTGAAATCTAATATGCCTCAAATTGTATGAATTCTGTAGTTTCACATTACTTGAGGTTTGAAATGCAATATCTTCACAGCGAACTTACGATCCTTAGGCCTAAAGGGCAATATCCTCACAGTTGAAACTTTCACTCTATTAACTTCTTTATTGTTTTGGATGGCCTTGATTAGTGGGATGGCCATTGTAATAAATTAACTTCCTTGTTTAAGTTTTATTTAATTCCTTGTGCAATTTTAACTATTAATGAGATTTGTTATTCATTGCTTTGAAATTTAATATGCCTCAAATTGTATGAATTCCACAGTTTCACATTACTTGAGGTTTGAAATGCGATATCCTCACAGCGGACTTACGATCCTTGGGCCTAAAGGGCAAAAATTTTAATTAGCCCTAAATTTCACTCCCAGGATCTGGTTTATTCTCTAATCGGGTTCGGGGGACGTGACACCTGTGTTTAGTTAAACTTAGCTTAAATGCTTTCACTACTTTCTACTTCTTAACTCTTTTATAACTCGAACTTAAATCATGATCTATAGACATGTTCATGCTTTTTGTCCTATTATTAAATATGTTATGGATGTTATGGAAACCTTGTCCATTGGTTATTAAGTTGAGAAGTATGAGTTATAAAGGCTTCCGTGAAAAAGTCATCCTAGTTGTGACGGTTTATTTATGATGCCTCACACGTGAAATCCTGTGGGAACTCACACTTGGGGAACAAAAGTATACATGAATGGGGTTACTCAAATCCCATGCGTGATTACGCGGGTCCCAGGCCGGGGGCGTGGTATGTGGGCTTCTATTCCCACGTGTATGGGCTCTCCTTTCCACCACATGAGCATCCTCTTCCTATGTGTGTGGGCACTCTTGGGTTCCAACCCTTGGATTGAATACTAAAAAAGAAAAGAGTCTATGGTGGAGTCGTTTTTACAAAATAAATATTTAAAAATATTTTGAGGGCATTGTGGTCATATAGACCAAGTGGGAGAATGTTAGACTTATCGATATATGAACCATATGTGGTCCACATGACCACACTCACATAGTAAGCCCCACCCTTAGATGACCTAGTGATTTTGGATCCCTCTTGTTTTGAGTTTTGAAATTAATATTGGACTTAGAAAAGAGGGTTACTTTCAAATTTTGAATTGGCAAAATTAGAGGGAATAAACCTGCTTCAACTAGATCTCATAATGTGAAGGAACTGTAAAAAAAAAAGAAAAAAAAACCTATAAATAAAGGGTTTAGTGTAACTCACTTCACTTTATTATATATGATTAGCATCCCCTCAATTAGACATTTAGAATAAGAAGTAGAAGAGAGTTGTAGATTCTTCACAAAGAACAACCTTGTTTCATAATTGAACTAATGGAATTAGGTAGGCATTTATATTATAATTGATTCCATGTTACTCATATCTAATCCTATAATAGTCAATCCTACAAAGAGTGTAACTCTTAACGTATTGGTACTCACCTTAATTTGACGCTTATCTAAATCACACCCACGATTGGATTGAATTTCATAAAAGATATAACTAATGAAACCATTTAATTTAAGGATGATCAAATTTAGATGAAATTACCGAAGATCTAATACACCATTAGACCTTTCCATCATGTTGTCTTGGGGCTTAGATTTTACATTCCATAGTTACTGTGAGAAGTACATTTAGGGTGAATCTATTGCAATCATTTGAAATTATTTTGTTGGGATTCATAGTAGCCTATACCTGTCTTTTTCTTTTCTTTTTGCTATGATCTTGGGCTAAAATGGGGATCACGCGGATTTTAATATTGGCCAATACCCTATGAATCTTTTGATTTATATTAGTTTTCGACTAGAGCTTTACACCATTTCTGTAATCTGTTTTCCATCCGTATCTGTAAGTATAGATCAATATGCTGATGCATATCAATTATGATGCTGTCTGCATTTGTCATATCAGTTAATACCGACAACAACCTTTCTAACCATAATCTTTTTTCTATAATAGTGACTAGTGATGCATTTGTTTATTATACAACCATTTAACTTGAATCCCTCCATGGTTTTCTCCATGTTGGCTTTGATTGGGCAATAATCTTATTTTGACACTAATTTAGATATAAGTCACCTTAATTTGGATTTTTTCAATATAAATTTTCTTGATATATAGCCATTATTTATATATATGAAGCTAACTGAGGAGTCTGACTATTGTAAATGTCAGAAGCTCAATTAGATAACTAATTGATGAGACCTCAATGATGACTTTGTTACACCTTGGAATGGTAAGTATATGACCTTATTTGTATTAATTTCATGTTTGCATGTGTTTTAGGTGAAGAACCAGAATGCAGAGCTAAATGGAGAACATGGAGCCAACGTGAGATGACCCGGACAAATTGCCTCTAGGCATCCGGATGCCAAAGCCCAAAACTGAATCCAAGGCCATTGCCTCCTGAAGTCCGGATGCCCGACCTGGTGGACTTCGTTTCCAAGCGCGTTTTGAAGAGATTTTTGGTCCAAAACCTATAAAAAGGATGCCAAGCTCGTTTTTAGGTCATTCACATATTGGGAGAAGTTTTGGAGGTTGATTCTAGAGCTTCGAAAGGAGCACCAATGGGGATTTCGTTGAGGACTCTTCGTCAATCTCTCTTCATGAGTAACTAACTCTCCACCTTAGGGTTGCAATGAAGCCTAATCTTGTATTTTGGTGATGTATAGGTTTTAGGGTTTTAGTTTGAACACTTTTTGGTTATATGACATTGATGTTATCTATTGATTGGATTCTTTTTATTAATGCAATATCTCTTTTTGGTATTTTATTCTTGTAGAATTGAATACCAGTCATATAATGATGTTTGAATGAATGTGTTGTTAGATTTAGGATAATCTATGTCTTAGAGATAGGTTGTGCCTAAATCTGAACCCATATATCTTATTTGTTGACTCTGTGAAGGTCTGTAACCAGAACGAGTCTTTAAAGCGTTGATAGTGAAACCCCAGGTCTATACTCACCATTCAGCGAGGTTAGAGTGGATTCGTACCCTAAGACTTTTCTTCGATTGAATCAAACATTGTCTTTACTTTCTAATTTAGGAATCAAACCCATCAAATCAACACTTCATTTTCTATTAGGATTAGTTTAGGAATTTGGGAACCAACACAACTTAGCTTTTTTGTCCCAGTAGATACGACACTTGGTTAACATCTTTACTCTCACGAGTAGAGATATAGCTAGGTATAAATTATATTTGCAAACCCTGTTTTAGGACGATCAAATTTTGGCTCCGTTGCCGAGAACAATTAGCACGGTTGTTTGTTTCTTTTAATTCTATCATTAGTTTATCTTTTTTAATTTTTTTTACTCTACTTTAACATCTTTACTCACATCATTTACTATCCTTATTGCAGAGTATTGATTCTAACATAGAGAATCCTAGAGTTTGTGTAGGATCCAGGAGAGTTCTTGAAAGTTAAAGTTCCACTCAATTAAAGTTCTCCTTTACCTAAAGCACTGTAATTCCTAGACTTTTTTATTCTTTTTATATAATTGCAGCAAGAGTTATGTGTGCATGCTTGGTCGTCGCTCTTGTCATCTAGATTTGGTATCTCTAGACCCAAATTTAGAGCGAGTCCTTAGGGAAATTAGATCATCTAAACACTGCCAATTCCTCACACACAAATTCACAAATGGTAGAGGAAAGAAATGAAGATAAGGTTATACATCCTCTAACTCCTCTCCGGCCCTTGAAGGAGCACTATTTACTCCTTCGCAATACGCGTCACCATCGTGCATTCAGCTGCCTATAGTTCAAACAACTCATTATGAAATCAAACCTAGTACAATCAATCTTATTCCTTCTTTCTATGGTTTGAACAATGAAGACTCATACAATCACATTGATGACTTTCTGGTTATTTGCTCCACTGTGAGAATAAATAATTTCAATAGTGAGGCCCTAAAGATGTTTCTCTTTCCGTTTTCACTAAAGGACAAAGCTAAGTATTGGCCGAGTACTTTACTTGCAAACTCCATAACCACTTGGTCCCAACTACAACAAAAGTTCTTATATAAATATTTCTCCGTGGGCAAAACCAATCAATATAGGAGATCCATTACATCATTTGCCCAAACTGATAATGAACAATTTCATGAAGCGTGGGATAGGTTCAAGGATTTCATTAGGAAGTTTCCTCATCACCAAATTGCCACTGGACTGTCTCCTGAATGACGAAACATGGTAGTCACCGCCAGTGGGGGATTGATTATGTTTAAAAATGAGGATGAGGCATGGGAGCTTTTCGAGAATATGAGTGAGACCTTTCAACACCATGCCTCCACCGCTAGATTAGAGAGGCCGGCAACCTCTAACTCTAAAAGACCTATAGGGGTGTTTGAAATTCAACCCACTAATGAACTCACAACTCAAGTAGCTGCCTTGACCCAAAAGTTAGAACAATTGATATATGGGGGTCAATCTCTCCAATCTTCACCCTCTCAGCCTCTTTCTCGTCAAGATGCATGTGCTTTGTGTAACAATCCCGCTCATTTTGTGAGTGATTGTCCTGCAGCACCCCAATTTCCTGAATTTGTACAAGAGCAGGTGAATGATGCACATGGGTTCTCCAAACCAGGTAATGATTCATTTTCAAATACCTACAACCCGGGATGGCGTAATCACCCAAACTTTTCATGGAAGTCACCCGGTCAGGGCACTTCGTTCTCTCAACCAGGAAATAGGCCTAATTCTCCTTACAATCCTACGGCCTATCGTTCCCAATAATCCAACCAGCATCCCAATCCTCAACTACCTCAAAGAAATCCATCATTTGAGGAGACAGTATTGCAAAAACTAAAGGAGTTCAAAGCAGGTAATAAGTTGGTCCACTCCCATTCTCAGTCCATAGCCAAGCTAGAGAACCAGATGGGCCAAATAGCTACTGCTCTTAATAGAAGAGGAGAGGGACGTTTAACTAGCCAACCCATTGTCAACCCTAAGAATACATTTGAGGTGGGAAGTAGCTCGCAACCTCATGACACTTATCATGAGTAAGCCAAAGTAGTTGTCATGTTGAGGAATGGGCATGAGGTTGAGGCTAGGCCTAAGGAGCCTAAGAAAGATGTTAGAGAGTCTGCCCAAACCCAAAGGGCTCTAGGGTGGAAAAGAGTTCCAATGAAAAGGAGGTCATTCCTCCTACTTTTTCATCTGTTCCGGCTGTGGCACCCCCATACGTGCCTAAAGCCCTTTTCCCCACTTCTCTTGAAACACCCTCGGCCTTTGGTAAAAAGGGAGCAACCATGGATCAAATGTTAGAGGTATTCAAACAAGTTAAAATAAACCTCCCTCTGCTCGAAGCAATCAAGTAGGTGCCTTCATATGCGAAATTTCTGAATGACTTGTGCACTTAGAAGCGCAAATCTAAACCTAATGTGTCCAAAAAGTTCCTGCTCACCAAGCAAGTGAGTTCATTAATTCAGCATGACACTCCTCCCAAGCTAAAAGATCCTGGCACTCCCACCATTACTTGTATGATTGGGAGCCACATCATTGATCATGCTTTATTAGATCTTCGAGCCAGTGTCAATCTCTTGCCTTACTCAGTGTATGAACAAATTGGGTTGGGGGAATTGAAGCCCACTACAGTCACCTTGCAACTTACTGACAAATCCATCAGGGTGCCCGGGGTATAATTGAGGATGTTCTTGTCAAGAACGATATATAAATTCCTTTTTTCTGTAGATTTCATTGTCCTTAACACCAAACCGGTGCAAAACCTGCGGAAACAAACTCCTGTCATACTTGACCGACCCTTTTTGGCCACGGCCAATGCAACCATTAATTGTCGTACCAGAGTTATGGATGTTTCTTTTGGTGATATGAAAGTGCGGTTGAATGCTTTTAAGGCCTCTCATCAACCCCCCGACAAAGATGACTGCTTCGCAGTCGATGTTGTTGATGAGATAGTGGAAAAAACTCTCTCCTTATATTTTAACTGAGGATCCTTTAGAGGCTTGCTTTTCTCATTTCAGCTATGATGAGTATGATGTTGACCATTCGATTACTAAAGTCAATGCCCTATTGGAGGAGGTAGCAATGCTAGACTTTCCCCCATGGAGGGCGAAGTTCGAATACTTGCCTCCACTTTCTAAAACACCTGCTCCTCCTTCGATTGAGGTGCCCCCCCAGACTTGAGTAGAAACCACTTCCAGCTACACTCAAGTATGTTTATCTTGGACCTAAGGATACCTTGTCAGTCATCATTGCTTCTAATCTATCTGATGATTAGGAAGGTCAGCTCCTGAATGTGTTAAAGGAGCACAAAAGCGCAATCGGCTGGTCCGTTGCCGATTTGAAAGGCATTGACCCCTCCATCTACATGCACTGCATTCATTGTGAAGATGACGCGAAACCATCACGTGAAATGCAACATCGTTTAAATCCTAACATGAAAGAGGTGGTCATGAAAGAAGTGTTGAAACTTCTTGATGCGGGTATTATATACCCAATTTCTGACAGTAAGCGGGTGAGCCCTACTTAGGTGGTACCAAAGAAGTCTGGCATCACAGTTGTGGAAAATGAGAAAAGGGAGATGATTCTCACCCGCGCCACTATTGGGTGGCGTATGTGCATCGATTATGGAAAGTTGAATTCCATGACCTGAAATGATCATTTCCCCCTACCATTCATTGATCAAATCTTAGAGAGGTTGCTGACCAAAATTTTTACTATTTTCTGGATGGTTATTCGGGATATAACCAAGTGATCGTCTACCCTGATGACTAGGAGAAAACAACATTCACTTGTCCTTTTGGTACATTCACTTACCGGCGGATGCCATTCGGACTTTGTAATGCACCCGCGACCTTTCAACGGTGTATGATGTCCATATTCTCCGACATGGCGGAGAGATTCTTAAAGGTGTTTATGGATTATTTCTCTATTTTTGGACCTTCATTCGATGAATGTATTAGTAATTTAGCAAAGGTGCTGAAACGTTGTACGGAGACAAACTTGGTCTTGAGTTGGGAGAAAAGTCATTTCATGGTGTGTGAGGGCATTGTTTTGGGGCATATCGTTTCCGCAAGGGGAATTGAGGTGGATAAGGTTAAGGTTGATCTTATTTCCAAACTTCCACCTCCCTCATCGGTTAAGCAAGTCCAATCTTCTGTAGGGCACACAGGTTTTACCGTCGATTTATTAATGACTTTAGTAAGATTTCTTGACCCTTGTGAGCATTACTCACCAAGGAGGCCCCTTTTGTCTTTAATGAGGCATGCATGCAAGCTTTTGAGAAGCTTTGTGAAGCCCTGTCCACCGCTCCTATCATTCAGTCACCTAATTGGACCCATCCATTTAAGATTCTGCGATGCTTCCGATTATGCTGTGGGTGCAGTCTTGGGCCAACGGGTGAACAAGGTTCCGCATGTCATCTATTATGCTAGCAAGACCCTCTCTGATGCCCAACTGAATTATACCACAACGGAGAAGGAATTGTTAGCGGTTACGTTAGCCTTGGATAAATTCCAATCTTATTTATCAGGATTGAAGGTTGTAGTGTTCACTGACCATGCTGCGTTGCGGTACTTATTGTTGAAAAAGGACACTAAGCCAATACTGATTAGGTGGATTCTATTACTTAAAGAGTCCAACTTTGAAATTCGGGACAAGAAAGGTTCCGAAAATTGTGTAGCTGACCACCTATCTCGGATCCTAGTAGAGGCTACGGAGGACACCTTACCCCTACATGACTCATTTCTCAATGAGCAGTTGTTCACAGTATCCCGAACCCACCCCCCTGGTATGCTCATATTGTGAATTATCTAGCAATAGGGGAGATTCCTTCAAATTGGTCCAAGTAGGACAATGATTGTTTCTTCTCCTAGGTAAAGATGTATTTTTTGGAGGATCCCAAACTTTTCAAGTTCTACCCAGATCAAGTGATTAGGCGATGTGTGCCCGAGAGTGAATACTAAAGTATACTTACATTCTGTCACTCTCTTGAGTGTGGAGGGCATTTCAATGAGAAGAAGACTGCTGTGAAAGTTTTGCAGAATGACTTCTAGTGGCCCATTCTATTTCAAGATGCCCATCAGTTTTGTAAGACTTGTTTGCACTGTCAGACGATAGGGAACATGTCTAGGAGGGACATGATGGCCCTACAATCAATTTTGTTTGTAGAAATATTTGATGTTTGGGGCATCGATTTCATGGGACCTTTTCCGTCGTCTTTTGGTTTTCAATACATTTTAGTGGTGGTTGATTACGTGTCCAAGTGGGTGGAAGCGGTAGCCACTAAGACAAATGAGCACAAAGTTCTAGTCAAATTCCTGCAAAGCAGCATTTTCAGTCACTTTGGCTGTCCGCGGACAATAATTAGTGATGAGGGCACCTACTTCGTGAATAAACACTTTGAGGCGCTGGTAAGGAAGTACTCGATCACACACAAGGTGGCCATAGCTTATCTTCGTCAAACCAGCAGCCAAGTCAAAGTATCCAATAGGGAGGTGAAGCATATTCTGGAAAAAATGGTGAGGCCCGACTGCAAAGATTGGTCTTTACAGTTTAACGATGCTTTATGGGCATACCGTACTGTGTACAAGACTCCTATTGGTATGTCCCCCTACTGGTTAGTGTTTGGCAAGGGTTGCCACTTACCGGTTGAACTCGAACACAGAGCCATGTGGGTCATCAAGTAATTCAATTTTGATATGGCCGCTGCCGGTTCCACTCGGAAACTCCAACTCAATGAGTTAGAAGAGATTCGGAATGAAGCCTACATTAGTTCGAAAATTTATAAGGCTCGGACTAAAGCTTTTCATGACAAACACATCTTGCGAAAGTCCTTTGAGCCGAATAAGAAGGTATGGCTTTTCAATTCTAAGTTGCGACTCTTTCCGGGTAAATTGCGGTCTAGATGGGTTGGACCATTTGTGGTGACCAAGGTTTTTTTATCATGGTGCGGTCGAAATTCGCAACCCCAACACTAGGGGTTTTCTTAAGGTAAATGGTCAACGGTTGAAACCCAATGTAGAGAGTACTACTGCAAGTGAAGTAGTGGAGTCCATCACTCTGATGGACCCGTTCTATCTTATGGACTGAGGGTACTCGACGTATGGCTGACGACATAAAACCAAGCTCTTGTGGGAGGAAACCTGAGTGTAGTTAGTGTCATCGATGTTTAGTCCTTTTTGTCGTCAAAATTGAGTCCATTTTGAGTCGTCCATGTCGTTCGGGGGGGGGGGGGGTACCTTTAGGTGGTTAGGTTCTAGCCTTTGAGAGAATTTTTTTCTTGCTTCCGAGTGCCCCAAATCTTTTTTCATCAGACGCAGTTTCTGGAAATTTGTAACAGGCGGAATGGTTTTGTGTCCGGGCATCTGGACGCCGGAGAGTTGTATCAGGTGGACGACTTTCTGTCTCCGGGTGTCTGGATGCCAGTAATTTGTATCAAGCCGGAGTATTTTATCTCCGGGCGTCTGGACGCTGGAGCACATGAAAAATGAAAAGAAAATAAATGTGGAAAATCGTGGGTTAAAGCCCTAAAGGGCTGCTAGGGTAGCCCCTCCTCTCTCCCACTCACTTCTTTCTCATTCTCTGCAAGCCCTTTTTCTTCCTTCCTCTCATACACTCACCCTCCACAAACTACATCATCACCACCCTCCTCCGCCCCTTTTCTCCACCACCATTCTCTTCCTCTCCTTCTCCTCTTCCATTTTATCTCCCTCTTCACTAGGACAAGTGCCACCGAAGCCCACATTCTCGCCGGTAAAATCCAAGCTTTCCGGCTAGATCTACCAGTGCTCGCACCTCTCTAGCCCTTTGAAGCACTTGGGTTCTTTTCTGCACGAGCACCTCTACGCGTCGGTGGTGCCTGTTTGTTTCTGGCCAACTTTTCCAGTCATCTTCTCCGACGACTTCACCGAAGCTCCAACGAGCAATTTTGTGGGTAAATTTCTTTTTAATTGTTTTTATTTACTGCTATTTTATTATCTTTTGCGATTGTGATAGGGTGCTTTAGGTTTGATTTTATTTTTGTTTGTTGTTATTGTAAAATTGTCACCTTAAAAAAAGGATGTTTAGAAGGGGGAGAAGTAAATCAAAGGCCCCTGCGGATGAGGACTCCTCCAATCCATAGCCCCGTAAACGGAATGCATCCACTCTGAATCGTGATCAACCGGATGCAGATTGGGCCAATCGACCATTAGATAGGCAAACCATCTTTGACTTGCATTTTTTCGAAACCGACCAGACAACATGTTGGGCGGTTCAACAATTACGTATGAGTCAATTGATGGCTTTGTGCAACCCTTTTCCCCCGGCATACCCCCGTTTGGTATGCATTTTCTGCCAAAATTTGGAAATAATGGGGTGTTATGGAGATATTTTGTCATCCAGCATTGATGGGCATGACGTTTCTATTACTGTGGGGGATATTGCCCATTCCCTAGGCTGTCACCCCAATACGGGTGGTTTCCCCCATTTTCCAGCCACCCCCACTGTGGCAAGTATAACAAATGAGATGTGTGGGGCTCGGTTTAGCAAGGATACTGCATGAGTACTCGTCGTATTACCTACCTCAAAGGATGTGGCTAATTGATCAAGTGTTGCGTGTAAATGCATTTCCCATGCATCACAAAGATGAGAGGAGAGTGGACTTCCTAGAGACTTTGTACGCTATCCACTCCGGATACGCGGTATCTCTTCCACTGATGATTTTTCAAGAGAGGTGCAAAGTCTATAGGCTCTTTAAAGAGTCTAAGAAAGACTCGGAGAAGAAGAGGCCTTTGCCTTTTCCTCATTTGGTCACCATGCTATATCTGAATCCTTCGGGTGTCAACGTTGTCCCCTTTCCTATTCCATCTTATGGGGAGTCTGTCCCGTGCTCTGACATGTACTGTGAGGTGCGATGGACACAGAGTGTCCAATCCATTCTTTGCAATATGCAGCACACTCACCCTGCTATGATGCCAGGAGTAGGCACACCTGTGGTTGAGCCACTCGTGCCACCTCAAGCCCCTCCAGTTGTCCACCCCCTTGCGGAGCATGCTGACCCATTTTACATGTCCTATGCCCAATACGAGGCAATCATCCAAGGTCAGCAGGCCCTCCAGTCCCATCAGGTGGCTTTTGAGTCCCGCTTTGAGGACTTTGCCATGCGTACCACAGACTCTCTCTTTGAAATGCGATCGCTAATGAGAGGTCTGAGTGGCCTTTCCCCTCCTCGTAGAGATGATCACATGCACGATGGAGGTGGGGGAGCTGGCCATGATGGGGATAAGGAGGAAGATTGAGGCTGTTTCTTTTTTTTTTTAGGTGACAATTTGATTGCAGTGTATATATATAGTGTCTTAGTTTTCTTTTTATTAGATTTCTTTTCAATATTTGTGTTCCTGGATAGTTGCTAACATTTTGCAGGTTCTTTAGTGCGAGTTGGGGTGTCTACTTAACTTTTCTTTTATGTGCACCTTCTGTTTAGTGGTACCCAGGTGATATCCCTCATTTTACTTTATTTTTCATGTCCTTTACATTTCATTTTGATGATTCACATTGTGGAGAATGTTAGGTATAAGTTGGGAGGTGGGGTGTTAACTATTGAGCTAGTCTATTAGTTCTTTTTCTTGTATTTAAAAAAAAAAAAAGGAGTTAGATTTTAGCTCCTTTTGTTAACTTTTTGGGGGATTTCTAAGAGGATTTTTATGAAACGAAGATACCTTGATTTTTGGAACATTTTATTTTGTGAAAGGAAAAAAGAAAAAAAAACTAGTTCACTATCTTGTTTTTAGGAAAGAGTTTTTGAGAAATTGTTGAATTGTTGATCTCTCACTTAACACGTATTATATAGAAAATTCGAAATGTAAAGCTATGATTTCCATACTTGTGATAACTTTAGAACAAATATGATGGAAAAGTAACCCTTAGTCATACAGTGTCCTGGTTCAATTGAGTGGATTTATCCATAAATCAGTGAATTAATTCGGGCATATGGAAAGGGCTGCCTATTGTTGGGGACCGTATTGAAAAAAAAAGTTTTAGTTAGAAGTCTTGAAAAGAATAAAAAGTTTTGTGACTAGTTTGGGTTTGTAGCCTTTTTAATCTGAGCCAGTAAGCCCGTAGGGGTATTTACATACCTAGTACCCTAAAGACATCTGTTTTGGAAGTCATTGGCCTAATGCTCTTTACATGGGTTAATTAGAAAGCATAAGGGACCTAGGCACATGTGTGTGTTTGAAAAAAAGAAGATTCTTTTTTTTTTACTAAAATAGTGTTGTCACGGCCTTTCAAACAACAATAGTGTGAAAACCACCATAAATGCCTTGAGAGGAAGCTTGTTATCTTTTACTGAGGTTAGGTGGCCCAGAATTTTGAAAGAAGAAGAAAAAGATGTGTTTTCACAGAATTCTTAGTGGATCGTTTTATGCTTTCATGCTTCTATATATACACAATTTTCACCGTGCACGATCAATTCTTCCAGCAAGATTTCGAGGATTTCTGACCAATAGATAGAATTTGTGAACCAAACTTGAGATGTGTATTGAAAACTCCATAACCAAGAATATCCGGTGTTCTCATATATCATTTTGGAAAAGACTCCCTACTTGTGTTTTAGGAATTTTGTGTGTAGATTCACTGCAAACCCTCACGAGACTATAACTCGTCATCTAGGAGAAACTTAGAGGTTTAAAGGCTTACTGCACATGCTAAGTGCAGCCGTGCTCCCTACGAAAGTGGCCTTTGTTAGTCTTTCCATTTGTTTTAGCTTTGCTCGAGGTCTAATAAAGTGTAAGTTCGGGATTGTGATGAGAGCTTAAATGTACCACTTAAGCTCCTCAATGATGACTTTGTTACGCCTTGGAATGGTAAGTATATGACCTTATGTGTATTGATTTCATGTTTGCATGTGTTTTAGGTGAAGAAACAAAATGCAGAGCTAAATGGAAAAAATGGAGCCAACGCAAGACAACCTAGACAAATTGCCTTCAGGAGCCCTGAACTGAATCCGAGGCCATTGCCTCCTGGCGTCCGGACGCCCGACCTAGTGGACTCCGCCTCCAAGCACATTTTGAAAAGATTTTTGGTGCAAAACCTATAAAAAGGATGCCAAACTCGTTTTTAGGGCATTCACATCTTGGGAGAAGTTCTGGAGGCTGATTCTAGAGCTTTGGAAGGAGCGCCAATGGGGATTTCGTTGATGACTCTTCGTCAATCTACCTCCATGAGTAACTAACTCTCCACATTAGGGTTGCGATGAACCCTAATCTTGTATTTTGGTGATGTATAGGTATTGGGGTTTTACTTTGAACACTTGTTGGTTATATGACATTGATGTTATCCATTGATTGGATTCTATTTATTAATGCAATATCTCCTTTTAGTATTTTATTCTTGTAGAATTGAATATCAGTCATATAATGATGCTTGAATGAATGTGTTGTTAAATTTAGGATAATCTATGCCTCAGAGATAGGTTATGCCAAGATCTGAACCCATATATCTTATTTGTTGACTTTGTTAAGGTTTGTAACTAGAACGAGTCTTTAAAGCGTTGATAGTGAAACCCTATGTCTATACTCACCATTCTGCGAGGTTAGAGTGGATTCGTACCCTAAGACTTTTCTTCGATTGAATCAAACATTGTCTTCACTTTCTAATTTAGGAATCAAACCCATCAAATCAACACTTTGTTTTCTATTAAGATTAGTTTAGGAATTTGGGAACCAACACAACTTAGCCTTTTTGTCCCAGTGGACACGACACTCGGTAACATCTTTACTCTCACGAGTAGAGATATAGCTAGGTATAAATTATATTTGCAAATCCTGTTTTGGGACGATCACTAATTGAGTCAGACTATCTTTTTAAAGGTTAGACCTCACCTATTTAGTCCAACAATTTTAAACTTAGACTCCCCTCTTAACTCCAGCAGCCATTTCTCTTTAGCAAGGTGACTCCTTTTCTCCTTTGAAAAAAACACTCGAGGGTGAATCGTTTCCTCAATGTTGAGAACCGAAACTCCATCTCCCTGTCTCCATTTTTTTTCTTACCCATTTCATCTTTCTCATGATTATTTCCAATCTCTAAAATCAATGGATCTTTGTTATGTACCTAACCAATACGCCAAAAGCCCCAGACTGATGGAAAGCGTCAAATTAAATCTTATAACTATTTAGGACCGTAACATACCACCACGCTTCTGTAGCCGACGTCCTCGGTGGCTCTCACTCTAGCGGCAGGCAGCCCTTTTTCCCTCTTAGGATGGCTCACACTCTACTATAGGTAGTCCTCTCCACGACGGCTTTCACTCTGGCGGTAGGTAGCCATTTTCTCTATATTTTTGGACGGCTCTCACTCTACTCCAGGTAGCTCTTTCCGTAACTCAAACCCGAGGTGTGGAGGTTGGCTTTGATACCAAATGTTATGTACCTAACCAATACGGCACGCCAAAAGCCTTAGGACTAATGGGACGTGTCGAATTAAGTCTTATAAATATTTAAATAGTAACTATCTTCTAGAAATCAATGAATATTAAGTGCTAAAATTGTGACCTAATTTCAGAATACGTGGCTATTGACGATCGAAGAAAATGGAAAAAGCATGCCATCTTTATTGATATTGGAGCAAATGTTTACATTTGTACAAAGAAAATGTGGCGGAATTGGATAATGCTAATAGTGCAAATTAAGAGAATCTAATCACTGTAATTTCAGTCCATGATTCATCATAAAATGCCAGCAGGATGGTCCACATCTCCAACACTTACTCCACTCTTGGGGGTATAAATGGGTTGGTATAAATAGGTTGACTTTGGGATGTATCTATTTCTTACAGTTTTTTAAGGTCAGATCAGTGTGGGGTATAAATGGGTTGACTTTGGGGTGTATCTAATTCTTACTACTTTTTAATATCACATCCTTCACTTAGACAGAGTCAACCGCAGTCAACTAAAATTGTTCCAGTGAGATTCATGGTTGCTTAATACTTTATGTTTTTTGTTTCCTTCTATTGACTTTGATCCTTGGGCTGAAGGGACTTCACGGCTTCAAATATAGGTAGATTTGGCTGGTCCTTTACACCATATGGGTTTGTTACAACTATAAAATGGAACTGAATCTCAAAGGGACAATTGAAAGTCCCATGAGTGGAAAGACTCAGCGAGCCCTTAAATTTGGTAAGTAATGATTGGGACCTATTTCCTAATATATAGATGAATGAATGAAGGGAAATCTGAAAGGATGAATGAATGAATGGAAATCTGAATTAATGATCAGTGACGAAAGAGACGAAAGAGCAGTTTTCTCTTCCACCACAAGTAAGTTTTTTAGAAATTAAAATTCTGATTTGGTAATCAACCACTGGGATCCGGCAGTCCATAAAATTACATATATTAAAGCAATAGAGAGAGTGGCACCTCACCAACACAATAATTCTCCTTTCAGAAAAAGATGCACAAATAGCATATAGTGATTTAAGGTGCCATGTCACTTTTATAATCTTCCTCTCCTAAGACTTCTCTCATTTGAAGTGTCACTTCCCCTAAAATCTCTCTTAAACAACTCCTAAAATATTTCTGATAAAAATAAGAGGTTTTTCCCCATAACGTACCTTTAAAGATAAGTTTCCCCTCTTCCTTCCCAAAAACTCTAATTTTTCCTAGACCTTCTCCATTATAGGGGAAATAACAAACATGCCCAAACCATCTTTACTTGACGTATCTTCGTTCAATGATTTTTACATTTTTACCTGTTGGTCATTGCAACTCATGTGGCCCACCTTTGTGTGTCAAATTCACCTTTACATATTAAAGTGAAATTTGATACAATAAACATATTGGGAGTGGTTCTTCATGATCGGCTTTAAACAATGAATGGTCAGGATCGAATACGATAAATCAATTATTTATCCATTTCTTTTTTTTAATACAAGCATCTTTTTCCATGATCCAAAAAAATGTACATTTTCTAGGTCCTAACACCAAAAAGTACCACATTGATTGATAGATAGTAAGGATAAAACACTCATGAAATTTCAGTTGTCTATCTTGCCAGGCCGATTTGATTGCATGAAGATAATTCTTGGAAATTATAAGGAACGACTTTACCATTAATTTCTTATCCTAAACATATGACAATGCTTGTTTATTTACATGGAATTGCGTTCTCAAGGATTTGAAACTATGAATTCATTATTGTTAAGATATGATTGGGAAAATCTATTAGTATGGATATGAATTTCTAAATATTTAAAGGAACTCATTATGCTATGAAAGATAGAACCTACTTATTCACATGAAATTGAACTCCTACAAATTCAAAGGAACTCACTTTACCATGAAACTTCTTATCTTGAAGATTTATAATATGTTTGTTTGCATGAATATAATTCTTAGAAAATTGAAGAAACCCACTTTACCATGAATTTCTTATCTTGAAAATATAATTGGAGATTTTTTATTATTTTTATGGAATTGAATTTCTAGGAAATTTCGTCGTCGTCTTATCATGTAAAAAAGATATTAAAACAAAATCATAAAGTCATTAACCATTTATTTGATTTTAAAATTAAGGCCAATCTTGGATTTAGCGTATATTATAATATGGGATAATTGCCAAACAACTTAGTTCAAAATCTATTAAATATTTTGAAAACTGCCAAACAACGACAATATTGCAATATTGTAGGATTAAAATATCTTATTATATAATATTTTCTTCTGACTAGTATTTAAATCTAGGAATATATTTTATTTTGTAAATATCCAAACATTCCCTAAGATCTAAAATAAAATAAGAAAATGAATATTAGATCACCACTTCTCAATTACATAATAATGCTATATATTTTCATCAAACCCATTTACATCAATGCATTTTCAGCCCAATACATGTTCGAATATTCTCATTACCAAAATCCCAAACCCAATTATAAGAATGCATTTTTCTTATGACATAGCCGACATTGTGGGTATTTTAGTCCAAAAATGATATAATTGTAGCTGTGGGGAAATATTTAAACTTTAGGAAGGGAGGGGGAAAAGTTAAATATTTAAACTTTAGGAAGGGAGGGGGAAAAGTTATCTCAAAAGATAAGTCACAGGGAAAAACCTCTAAAAATAATCATATCTCTCATATATTCTCTGCAAATATGAATATAACCAATCTCTATAAATCCTCTACACCTTTCCTATTATGCAAAGTTCGTTCACTCTACTCCATCTCCACTCTTAAAACCTCTCAAATCCTCTCTACTAATTGATTTTGATCTTTCATTATGCAGCCATGTTTAAATGGACAATATCTTGAAAGATCATATGATACGATGTATGTGTAGGGCTGTCCATCAGTGGGCACCCTATATAAATTTGCAAAGGGTTATGTGAAAATCATTACTAAATGTGGTTGCATGGATGAGTCTCTTTGATATTACTTCAGGTGGACCATAACTTAAGTAATCAGTAGTCCAAAAAAGAAGGGTGTGATACCATGTGCCTAGAGGGTCATCCATTTGTGGGCCCACCTATAAAAACCGCATGTTACCATAAAGTGGTTGCAAAATGCAATTGAAGTTCAATTTTTCGAATACAATACAAAAGAAGCTTCTAAGGGGCCCACTATTTAGGTCTTATGATCGAAAAACATCAACTTCTTTCACTTACGTGTTACCAAATACGAGTTTTATGGAACTCAATAAATTTGACCCATGTACAATAAGAGTGGGCCCTATCAGATAAAAACTTTACTAATTTATATAGAATTTGATAGATTAAAGATTATAGTCATTTTAAGTTATTTACATCATCTATGGGACTCGTTTGATGAAAGATCGAAATATATCTATCATGTGTAGTGGTGTTTTATTTTTATTTATTCGGCTATATAGTAAAAAATCTCAACTATCTTTATGATTCTTCTTTTTTATATAGTTATTTTATAGCAATTTCAAAGTTATATGACAATAGCATTTCAATCTAAATTTTATATAAAAATTAGTTTAGTCTTTTTACTAAATAATATATTTATTTATAATACTTTATTATTTATAGATAATATTTTAAAGAAATTAATAAAATTAAATGTTGTTTTATTCCCGAGTCATCGTTGCTCGTTTTATTTTAAGATAATAAGTAACCCACGATATCATGGGATAACCTATGATATCATGGGATCTGTCAGCAGTTTTGAAATAAAAGATTTTCCAAATAATGAAGAAAATAGTTTTTCTTCTACCACAAATTAGCTTTTAGAAATCAAGAATAAATTTTGGTAATAAGTCATTGGGATCCAGCATTCCATAAACTAATTGTCTTTGCTATTGCTAAAGTCTCTAGTTAATTTGATATAATCTCTTTTAGTTACATTTCTAGAAGGCTTAATTTGGCCCATTTTGATTGGAATTGGGTTTTCCCCAATTAGGTTTTGGTCTTTGTTATGTTTTGAGTCCTTACAATGGTAGATCTATTCGGGTTTATATAAAATTATATATGTAAATTCATCTCTGTTGATCTTAATTGAATGTAATCAATTGTTAATGTGATTCTTGAACCCTAGCATTGTCATCTATTACTAGAAAAACATGCCCCGTGCTTAGCACGGGCAATATTAAATTCATAAGGTTATAGCCCAGAGAGGGGGGAAAAAGTCTGTAAGAATTCAATATCTAATATCATATAATTTTTAAAAAAAAAGACACACACAAGCCCATGAAAATTGAAGATTAATGACCAAGAAAGCTAAAAGACAAAGTCAAAACAAACAAATAATATAAACTATTAATAAAATCCAGTAAATTTTGAAAGCCACATAGAAATGAAAATCCATAATCAACTCAATAACATAAGCAATTTAGAAGATTCAAAAACTCATGAGAAAATTTTTTCGAAAATGGAGCACAAAAGGACAAAGACTTGAACCCACAAATTCATGAAAACCCATCATTAAAAAAAAAAAAACTAAAAACCCATCACAAGTGAGAAATTATAATAAAATAAATACAAAATAAAATGATTTTTTAACTAAAAAGGCTATAAAAATATATATAAATAGAGAACCATAGACAATACAATGATAGAAGAAATTTAGAAGAACCAAACCAACTTATGATAATCTAATATTCAAAAATGGAAATTTGAAGCCATAAAAGAAATATGAAAAGTCCATAAAAATATTTCACAAAGAAAACTAAAAGAACCCAATGGAAGTAAAATAAACAATTAACTCATAATGATAAGCAATAAAAAAAAAGGAAAAAAATACAACATAAAAATGAGAATTCACAGAAACTCCCATGACAAAAAGTGATTTAAAGAAAAATAAAAATTAAGGAAAACCCAATACCCAAAAGTTGAAACAAAAAGGGGGAAAAAAGAAACTCACAATCTATGAAAACTATACAAACAAAAACCATAAAAAAAATTGCAAATCTATAAAAAATTTAAAATGATGATTCTCTTGTAAAAATTGTATTAAAATAACATAATTAAAGTTGCTCAAATAAAATATAATGAACTCAAAAATAAATGAATCAAAAAAAAGTTTACCTCTCAAATTGAAACGTTTAATAATTGCACCAATTGTCTCAAACCAAACCAAATCAAACCAAATCAAGCATTTTCCCACTAGGTGGGGTCAGCTATATGGATTCGACGACGCCAATCAAATCTGTTTAGGGTCATGTCCTCCGTTAGATCCATGTAGGCAAGGTCATGTTTAATGGTTTCTTTCCAACTTCTCTTGGGTCTCCCTCTCCCTCTCCTACTCTAGACAATCTCCATGCTTTCACACCTTTTAACAGGTGCTTCCGTTGGGTGCCTTCTAACATGGCCGAACCATCTCAGTCGATTTTCTCTCATTTTATCTTTAATCGGTGCCATTCCTACTTTGCCCCTAATCACCTCATTCCTAATCCTATCTCTCCTTGTGATCCTGCACATCCATCTTAGCATTCTCATCTCCGCAACTTTCATCTTCTTAACATGATTATGCTTTACTGCCCATCACTCTGATCCATATAACAACGCTGGACGTACCGCCACCTTATAATACTTTCCTTTAACCTTGAGGGGGACTTTCCGATCACACAAGACCCCCGAAGCACTCCTCCATTTGGTCCACCCGGCCTGAATCCTGTGACTTACATCAGTATCAATCTCTCCATCCTGTTGCATCATAGATCCAAGGTACCTAAATTTTTCTTTCTCTACAATCTTTTGTGTGCCCAAACTTACTTCTAAGTTACCAAGTGTCCTACTTTGACTAAACTTGCATTCCATATCTTCTGTATTGCATCGACTTAGCCTAAACCATTTTGTCTCTAACGTTTTTCGCCACAATTCTAGCTTAGCATTCACTCATTCTCTCGTTTCATCCACTAAAACAATGTCATCTGCAAATAGCATACACCACGGCACCTCATCCTGAATATGTCTTGTAATCTCATCCATAACTAGGGCAAACAAGTACGGGCTTAACGCTAAGCCTTGGTGTAGACCAATCGTGATAGGAAACTCTTTAGTCTCTCCGCTAGTCGTTCTTATAGATGTCATGGCTCTATTATACATATCCTTTATCGCCTCAATATATGTGATACACACTCTTTTCTTTTCCAGTACTCTCCATAGAATCTCCCTAGGAACTCGGTCATAGGCCTTCTCAAAGTCAATGAACACCATATGTAAATCTCTCTGACCTTCTCTATACTGTTCCATTAACCTTCTCAGGAGAAAGATAGCCTCCATGGTTGATCTCCCAGGCATGAAACAAAATTGATTATCTGAAATGTTTGTTGTTCTTCTTAATCTTCTCTCAATAACTCTCTCCCATAATTTCATTGTATGGCTCATCAATTTAATCCCGCGGTAGTTCGTACAGTTCTGAATATCTCCTTTGTTCTTGTATATGGGTATAAGAATACTTTTCCTCCATGCATCAGGCATCTTCTTGCTCTTTAGCACTACATTAAAAAGTTTTGTCAACCAACTTATGCCCTCCTCCCCCAAGCACCTCCAAACCTCAATAGGGATACCATCTGGCCCAACCGCTTTCCCATTCTTCATCATTTTCAATACTTTTTTAACTTCTTTCCTACTGATTCTCCTATAAAACATATGATTGGATTCTTCCCTAGAAATGGTAAGTTGCCCCAATTGTATGTTACTACTACTGCTATCGTTAAATAACTTGTAGAAGTAGCTATTCCAACGCTCCTTTATCTCCTCATCCTTTACTAATACCTTTTCATCCTCATCCTTAATGCATTTAACTTGGTTTAAGTCCTTGATCCGCCTATCTCTTGCTTTGGCAAGCTTGAATAGCTCTCTTTCGCCTTCCTTAGTGTCGAGTCGCCGATATAGCTCCTCAAAAGCCTTTGCCTTTGCTTCACTAACTGCCTTTTTGGTTTCTCTTTTTGCTTCTTTATTCCTCTCCAAGTTTGCTTCATTTCGATCATTTTGCCAAGTTTTAAAGCACTCTCTTTTAACTCTTATCTTGTTTTGGACGGCCTCGCTCCACCACCATGCCTCTTTCTTTACCGGAGCACCCCCTTTGGATTCTCCTAAGACTTCTTTCCCTACCCTCCTAATACACTCTGCTACCTTATCCCACATATTATTTGCACTCTCATTTTCCGCCCAAACGTCTTCCTCTAGTACTTTTTCCCTTAATGCTAGTTGCTTATCACCTTTCAAGTTCCACAATTTAGTCCTTGAGCATCTATACAACTTCTTTTTTCTAGTCCACCTTTGTAGCTGCACATCTATGATCAACAACCTATGTTGGGAAGTCAAGCTCTCCCCCGGTATAACCTTGCAATCTTTACAAGCTAAGCGGTCTCTTTTTCTAGTTAAGAAGAAGTCAATCCGTGTCCTTGAAGAGCCACTCTTATAACTCACCAAATGTTCCTCTCTCTTCCTAAAAAAGGTGCTAGTTACCATGAGATCATAAGCCACTGAAAACTCCAAAATATCCTTCCCTTCTTCATTTCTATTACCGTATTCATGTCCCCCGTGTACTCCTATATATCCATCTACGTCGAGTCCTACATGCCCGTTCAAATCTCCTCCTATGAAGACCATCTCGCCTTGGGGTATCTCTAGTAGCACTCCTTCCAAGTCTTCCCAAAACTTCTCCTTATGTCCATCTCCTAAGCCCACCTGGGGGGCATAAGCACTAATTACGTTCACTATCTCTTCTCCTGACACTAACTTAATGGCAATAATCCTATCTCCACATCGCTTTACACTAACTATATCTTCCTTTAAGTCCTTGCTTACCACTATGCCGACCCCATCCCTCGATCTATTAAGTCCCGTATACCATAACTTATACCCAGTCCTCTCAATCTCTTTAGCTTTCTGTCCCACCCACCTTGTCTCTTGTAGGCAAGCAATTGCGATTCGTCTCCTTTCCATTGTATCCACCACCTCCATAAGTTTCCCAGTTAGGCTCCCAATGTTCTAAGTACCTAATCTCATCTTTCTATTTTAGACTAGCTTCCTTACCCCCCACACTCGTCCCAAGTGTGAGGACCTTTGCCTATTTAGCATTGCACCCGGGCGCCGATGCAGCGGTCCTTGCTCACTTATCACTGTACTCGGACCATACAGCGCGTCGCTAAGTAGGGGACGCCCCAACGAAATTTCATTAGGTCTCAAATCCATAAAGAAATCCGACTGAGTATTGTGCTGGATGTCGGCTACCTAACGCACAACCCTCCTCCTTTGTCCGGGCTTGGGATCGGCTATGTCAAGGATACCCCAACCGGCTACCAATTGTCTCAAGATGCTCATATTTTAAAATGGGTTAAACACTAATCTAAACTAAGCATGCAAATGAGACATGAGAGAATACTAAAAATAGATACAAAGTAATAAAAGAAATATGAAAGTTGTTCTAATCAAATACATTGAACTCAAAAGTAAATGAATCGGAAAAATGAAAGTTCTCCTGTTGACATAGAGAAATAGAATTATATTGGAGCAAGTAGAAAATGATGATAATATGAGTGATCTCAATTCTTTACATAGATGGATTAATATTATTGGAGATTATTTTTACCTTTAGTTTCGCATTCTTAAAAAAAAAAAAAAAAGTGTACAATCAAAATCAATGGATAAAAAAGAAACCAGGCAACCTAGAACCGAGAGTGGATTAAAAAAAAAAGACTAAGGATTAAATAAACTAGATAACCCAAAACTCAACATTTCACATTCCAAAAAAAAAAAAAACCATATAATCAAAACAAAAAAAAATACTTGAAATTCCTTAGATTAGTGGCACTTGGACATTGGAACCCATTAACACAAATGCTATTGCATTGATATAAGTATGATGATTTTTGGATTTTCTTAATAGACAAGAGGCATGATGGAGAGTCCAAATCACAGAAAAAACTTTATTGAGAAAACTCCAGTATTTTGTATTTTTTTATTAGAGAATCAATTTGATAGTGGAAATAACTTAGATTGAGGTGAAAATTTAGGATATCCCATAAATTGGAAAAGGTTGTTTGTCTTAATGATTGTGTTTTTAATATATGGGGTCTATCTTAGTGTTCCACTCCTTTTACATCACAATTTATAAAAGTTAAAGAAAAAAAAATCAAACTCCACCCTTTCTCCCTCGGTAAGCGTGCATGATAGCACATCAGTTAAATGAAAAATTTCCCGCCTCCTCTTTAGCTCCACGCTGTTGTGGCGACTTTGTCTTTTTTCAATAATGTTATAGGGTTCAATATTCTAAAAAAAATAGTTACTTTTATAAACACCTTGTAGATAAATTATAACTCCCGGTCAATATTCCAAAGTGGGGCTGGGTCCCTTTCTCATTAACTAATTTTAAGTTTTTGTTGATAACTATTAGCAAAAGGATTTTCTATGGTGTAGTGGTAGGGTCTCCCCTTTAAAATCCAAATTGTCCTGAGTTTGAGTCTCAGCACATACCCTGATTAATTTTTACCACATCATTAAAAATACACGAGTTGGGTCTAATGCGAGCTAGATGGGTTAGCCCGACCTGAAACTTAATGGGTGCGGGTTGTAGGTTTGCAAATCAGTTTCAGATGCAGGTCGATCATGGGTTGGTGGTCCAAAAGGTGTGCTCTAAATTAAATTGGATGAGTCAAAATCAATTGGAGCGAATTGGAATTGATTTCAATTTGAAACCAGTTCGCTGAGTCAAAATCAATTGGAGCGAACTGGAATTGATTTCAATTTGAAACCAGTTCGCTTCATTATATATAATTATTTATGAAGCGAACATAATCCAATTGCGAAATCAAGCCTTATTTTGACTCTCAATTTGATTTTGACCATCTCATGTGCAATCTCGTCTTTTCTCTCCTATACTTTGAATGCCTCTACACTATAACTCTACAATAACTCCCTTCTTTTATAACTTTTCTAATAACTCCTCTCACCAATTAACACTTTGATTTTTTTACCATTTAATGACTCATCCCACCAAGTGACAATTTATTTATTTTTTCATTAAGATCTGTAATTTCTCCAATAACTCCCAATACTCGTAACTCTTTCACCTTCTATCAAGAGCTCCAAAAAATGTTGCAACTTTCACAAGCCAAAGTCCTTCAAGTGGGGACAAAATGACCATCGATCTAACCGCCGGATCTTCCCTCCAATAAATTTTCTAACAGTGGAGATTGATGATCCTCATGAGAGGTGGCTCCCTCAAGCGATGATGCTTGCTGTTCCAACGATCTAGCGAATATTGATTGATTTGAATAATTTGTATATTGTAAGTGTTTACTTCTGATGTGAGTCGTTAAATTTTTTTTTTAATATGTGGATGGTGTTTTAAGGTTTGGGATTTGTGTGGATGCGATGGTTAATTTGTATTTGGATAAATAATAGTGTTTTGAATAGATTTATTTAGAATGTTACTTGTTTTGATGAGCTATGCGATGGTTAATTTGTATTTGGATACTTAATAGTTGTGAAGTGTTTGTTGTTATGATCTATGATTTTCTTATTTTCTTCAAAAGGTTTTTAGATGATTTTCTCCATTTTCTTATTTTTAGGAGATTATAATATTTCAATTTTATTATAGGATGTATTGCCTGTTCTTGTGCAGCAGTGTTTTGAGCAATCTAAACTCCATTTCGGATTATGTGATTGTTACTAACTCAAAAATCTGAAAAAAATCAATAAAATTTGTTTGATGGTTTTAAAAGAATCTTGATACCTTTGGCACATAATATTAAATTCAAACCTTTAGATTTCCTTTTTTGACATTCTTTCTTTTTAATTGTTTATAAAGCACAATTTCTCATTTTGTACTTTTAAAAAATTAATATAAATCCTCAATGACTGGGTCTTGAAAAGAACTGTGACAAGAGTATCATTTGCAACTGCATGTTATATATATATATATATATATATATATCTATTTATATATATAAATGTTATTTCTTGTTAAATTGGTATGCAATCCATTACTTTTTCAGTTAGATTGTTCACATTTATTTGCCTTTAGATCAACTTACGGGGTTGTAAGGCCTTTTAAATTTTTACTTTTAAGATCGTAGATTTCATTAAAGCCCTTTCCTACTGTAAATTATTACTTTCAATTTGTTTCAATTCTTAAATTATATTGGATTTTGATATTCTTAATTCTTTGAACTACTACTTTTTCATTGATTTTGTGTTGCAATTTATTTTATCCTTAACTCTTTTTTTCCTTAGATTTGCATTACTCTCTTGCTTTTACAAGTTTTCCATTTTAAAAAATTCAGACAATTTCAAATGATTCTCAATTTTACATTTTCTTCATGTCTCTCCCTTCCCATTATCTTTATTTTTGTATGATTTACTTGAAAGTTACTTTTTTTTTTTACTTTTATCCCCTCAAATGTTAGTTTTTTCTATTATATATATTTTACTATTTATTATTTTTCTCTCTTTAATATATATATTTTAATCATATATTTTACATGAAATCAATTAATGGTGTGCCCAGACTAATTGAGAGTAAATTTTGACAAGATGCAACACTAAAATCAATTATTTTGAGTGGGGAAATGATTTATATTTTCTAACTTCTAATTTGATATTAGAGATTCAAATGTATAATATGATTTATTGTATTTTATAACTTCTAGAGACTTAAGTAATATTTTTATCTTCACGTTTGTGTAACACTATTTACTCCAAAAAAAGGTTCAATTTTTGTAGACAAACATCTGATTTCTAGGAACGTAGATTTTTTTTTATATATAATATATGATGTAAATGTTATCAACTAATTGCCCATACAAATTTCATTGATTATTTGCCTGTGCTTAGCACAGGTATATTTTTCTAGTATTCTAATTGTGTCAAATTCAATGTTCTTGTGATCCATTTGTTATAAAAATTAGGGTTTTAAAAATCCTATATTAGTAACATTAGGGTTATGCAAATCTGAGACATTAACATTATTGGAGATGTGATTGAACTCAATTCATGGTGTTTGAGAGGAATTTGAAACCAAACTATTTGTTTGATCTTATTTTACAAACCACAGTTTTCTATTGAAAAATCATAATTAAAAACACTGTTTTCAATCACAAGTTTTTGTCACCTCACTCCCTGAAGTAAAAATAAAAATAAATATATATATGTTTTTTTTTTTTTGGGAAATCAGATGTTTTCTAAGAAATTAAAAAAAAAAAATTGGTTTCAATTGTATCAAAGTTATATAGAACATTTTATGACTATTTTTCTGAGACTGGTCAAAAATGTTTTTCTGCACAGTAGAGTATTTTTGTCGAAAATACATTTTTTTCGAAGAATTCCACAGAAATTCATAGAAAGAATTAAAATTTCAAATTTGGAGGATTTTTACATATTTTGAACATAAACCTAGGATAACTGTTTTTGTAACTATTTGACTTTCCTGGAACCATAAAATAAAACACCAACATATTTTGAAGCTGCTCTCTGCGCAGCAGAAAATTCCAGCACCGGTGAACTAACTTTATGCACGTTTTCCAGGGGTCTAATGTGGGAAATAGATTCTATTAAAAATTGAAAAATGTATCTTATAATTGCCTACAGTATGTGATTCAAACTTAATGGTAATCAGGGTTACCTATATTCTATGCTGTCCCACTAATTGACAGCCAAGTTGTTAACTTACCAAATGTGTCTTATGTGTCTGGAGCTATGCTGTGACTTCACAAGTCAACCTATCATGTGTATATGTGTTCAATGTGAGGCAAATGAACTCAATATGCAGTACTCCCATGTGATGTGATTTATGACTTCTGATTCTTTGACTCAATGAGTCCGAACTTATAACCATGTAGCTAGAAATTAAAGAGCTCAAATATAGTAGGAATGCCTAAAGTTGTGTGTAGCTAACACACATAGTGAGGGACCTTGCGTGTTGTTGTGATTGTAACATTTGTTTAGAGGGTGTCATTGAGCTAGCAGGATGAAAACTCAACCTGGGGGGTGCGGTTGACCCCGACTCCACAGTGGTTAAATAAGTGGGCCTTTTCCTAGTTCTAGGAAGTGCTAGGGCTTGATCCTATTGATAACTGTTGTTTCATATTAGTAATTCAAACGAGTAATATTGTGTTTAATACGTATTCATGTGTCAGCTACTCATAATTGCAACTTATAATCTTAGGATGCATGTATTCTTGTGAGACTCAAGTAATTCCTGTATCATATACTGTTTGTTTCCCTATAATATTTTGATATTATGATGCATGGAATTGGATTGACCTTTATATGTGTGTTTTTAATCCAAGTACCCTATCTATTGAGTTTGTCCTATTCTCATCTCTATATGGACCCCTTTTTAGGTAATGAAGCACCTAATGATGCAGACATTGCTAATGCAGACGAGGGTGGGAATGTAATTGAAGTCGGATTCGACATGTGTGGAGGTGACTAGACGGTTATAGTTGAATATTTAAATTTCAGTTTACTAGTTTATTTACTTGTTTAAATTCAGAGACAAATTCGTTATGGTTGTAATTGTTGGCTTGTGGGCTTGTGGCCCACACTTGATGACCACAAAAGAGCCTTAAGGGCTCGTTGGATACGTTATGTTGATCGAGTATTTCTCCATATCTCTCGTGTTTGTTGATGATCGTTGCAACGAATCTGAGGGAACGTTTCCCCGAGAAGGCTGCATTCGATCATTGGGATTTTTGTGATAAAAGGTATCCCTTTGGTTTATGAAAAATGCATATGAGAAATCTAAGTAGAAAAAAAAAAAAAAAAAGCCCCCACGGCATCTTCCCTCCTTCCGCTGCCCATTCCTCTTCAGTAATAAGTTTAAATCTATTTAGATTTATGATTTTAATTACGGCTGCATATTGATTGGCTAAGATGTTTTTATTCTTTTAATTCTTATTTTGAGTGG
The DNA here is from genome assembly GCA_038049695.1 of Cinnamomum chago. Taxonomy (NCBI): domain Eukaryota; kingdom Viridiplantae; phylum Streptophyta; class Magnoliopsida; order Laurales; family Lauraceae; genus Cinnamomum; species Cinnamomum chago. The sequence goes on from CP142452.1 coordinate 32,994,110, forward strand.
TTGGTGTCCTTTTCAAACTGGTTGATTGAGTTGGTCCTCTTGCTGAAGTTGCTGGGAGTGTTGTTCATTTAATTTTACCTTTTTTGTTTTGCTGGTGTGTGTGTGTATGGGGTTTGGGGTTTCGGGTTTCGGGTTTGGGGTTTGGGCTTTGGGCTTTGGTATCCACAAGTGTGAGTTTGTGGAGGCAGTTTTTTCTTGGGGTTGAGGGGGAGTGGGACCATTGCCATCCCTCTCTACATTGACACTATGTTTGAGGGGAGGAGAGGGAAAATTAATTTTACTTCATCTTATTTAGATAGTCAAAAAGTAGGGGAAAGAAAAGTGAAAAAATGTAATTTTGTTTGTTTGTGAGTTAGAGAGACAATTACCATTTTATCCTTTTGCAAAAGCTTCAAAATTATATTTCACAAATAAAAAAAAGATAGTAAACAAAAGGGCATTTAAGTAATTTGACAAAAATTTCCCTTTTTGCCTCATATTTTCCCCCTCCGGTTTTAAAGGTAAAATTTTGGAGTGGGCCCCATACTAATTTTACCTCTAAATTTCCCTCCCCCTTCCCAAATACCCTCAATTTCAACATTCCCTCCATTTTTTTTTCTTCTTTTTTTCCTTCCCCTCATTTTACCTCCTTCCCAAATGATATGTGAAGGTTCCAGACCCATTGTTATAAACTATAAAATAAATTGCCTGACACTGTATCCTTTTCCAATTTTCTTCTAGATATATATTATCTACCCAACCAAGGAAAGGAAACCCATGTGACAAATCGATAAATGGCCATCTCACTAACTTCCATATTTGCATGGAAAGTCAAAAAAGGTAAAAGAACATAGATTCCACGTTTCTTTTTCTGTTTTTCTCTTTCTTTTGCTTTATTGAGGGGAGAACTTTGGCATGTGATTGGATTCTCTCACCACAAAACATGGAAAAACTGACCTAAGCTACAGCCTAACTGTCTCCTCTATGTATATGGATAGAAAAATCGGCCTTTCTTTTTTCGCTCTTCATATAAAGTTTACAGGGGCCCTTTGGCCACCTATAAAATAAAATAAAATAAAATGAAAAAACCTCTTTTAGCCGGGATCACCTTTTTTTTTTTTTATAAGGCTGAGTGTCCTAGCCTTTTGGGTCATAATTATTCCTACGGGCCTAAGAGAAAAATCCAAATAAAATTCCCCTATGGCTCAGTGCGGTAGTGCAGTTTCAAACCCACAACCTCCGAATGCAAGCCGTGGTCCTAGACCAACTAAGCTACCCCTCGAGGTTAGCAAGGATCACTTTGAAATGTGACAATTGACAATACAAAAGGTCTGAACTTAAAGTGAGGAGAATATCAGATATTAGGCAGATAATTTGATCTTAGGTCCCAATTTTAGCTATTCAAAGTCTAATGATTATAAGTTTAACTATTCAAAGTCTAATGGTTATACACCAAACAAATTTTTTTATGGTGAATAATGTAAACAGTGTGAAATTATGGCTAAGTATAATTCAAGGGATAGCCAGGTATTGTAAACGGATTGGACTGCAAAACATTGGTGACAGGTGACAAAAATGACAACTTAGAAAAGCATTGAGAAAGTGGGTTTTAAAATATATATATATATATATATATATATATAGTGTGTGTGTGTGAGATGCTCCTATGAGAAATATTTTTCACCTTAAATGAGAGATTGTGTGGGGGCCCTCACATCCATATACAATGCCAACTCACTCCTATCTCTTATATAAGGTGATAGATATCTCTCATAGGAGCATCTCTCATATATATATATATATTATATTATTTTTAAATATTTTTTCTTATATAGATAGATTATAATATATATATATATTTAATAAAGATGAAGTTTCTGAAAAGAACTATTCATTTTCCACTTGCAGCACGTTTTGGCTACATTGACTACTCACTAAAGAAAATATCTTTGTTGTGATTCTAAGACTTGAAGGAGAAGACGATTACTAACAGCCACTTGAATTCTGGCACTTGGCCTGTTGGCAACCTATCGCGTGTCGATCATTTCTTTCCATCTAACTTTCTATAAAACCAACAATAGTCAAACAGTGTCTGACTTTGAAGAGTTTTAGTTAAATTAATGATTATTTTCTTTGACCCTTTATGTTCGATTAGATACAGATTGAAATTTCAATATAGGAAGCTCAGAAGGGCACATATTATCTCTATTGATTGTTGTCTTTGACCATTTATTACTTGATTAGGCACAAATCCAAAATCAATGTAGGAACCCCACAAGAAAAAGAATTGCCCTCTCTCTCTCTCTCTAACACAAAAGTTTTGGTACATATGTCTATATCTGATTTAATTCTTTCATGACTTGTAGTTTTGGTTAATGTTTTCCATACAATTTAATTATCTTATCATACTAGCTCAGGAAATCGAACTGATCCGACATCAAAGGTAGATGTGATCTGATACACAAGGGACTACCTTGCTTATTTCATGTTCATAATTTTTTGAGCATCTACCATATGTATACTTTTCTTTGTTTAAGATGAAAATTAACATAATAACCGGTGCTCAGCACATGTATGATCGGCATTTATGCATTAAAAAATATCCATAAATTGTAGAAAGAAAATAATAAAAAGGTTATCATGAAAGTACTTGTTTATATAATCTATGAGCTAATGGGATAAAAAGAAAGAGAAAAAAGAAGAATTGGAGAAGAAAATGAATGGAGTTCGGTATTATAGAAAAAAGAGGAGTGTAACTTTCAAAAGTAGAATAGTGGGAGGAGACGTGAGTGGTGATTTCAAAGTAGTTGATATGAGATAAGTATGGATAAAACTGCAAATATATTTTTAAAAATAGTAACTTACTTTCAAAATTATAACAGATGGTCAAAGTCCAATCCAAAACCTCCTAATTTAATATAGTATAATGTTGGACGTATAAAGAGAGGAATTATATTATAATCATTGAAGTCTTATCTATTTGAGTACATTTTGTGAATTCTACTTTTTTACTCAATGCTACGATTTAAGCTTACAAGAGAGATTATATATATATATATATTTTGTTATTTAGTCCCTTTCTTGTCACTCCAAAAAGTGCATTTTGATTATATCACATGTAGAAATGTCACCTTAAAGATGTACGTCCCTTAAACCTCTGAAGGAAAGTGAAGCGACTGCAAAGTGCTTTTATTAGCTTAGACCTGCTTGTCTGGACTAGTTGACTTAGAGTGTAAGGCTTGCTTCTAAGTTAAAAACCCTACATATTGGACCAATCTTGGACTGTACCCATATGGGTCCAGGCCCGGGCCTGGTAAAGGATTGCAGGACCTAGATCCAAATCTTAATCTGATCGAGACTCTGGATCAGCCAGCCCAATAATAGCTATGAATGCCTGGTCTTGGAATGATAAAGGCAAAAAGGAAATAAAATAAAAAATAAAAAAAATATATATAAACGATAAAAAAACGCTAAAAGAAGGCAAATATAGTATTTTTTTAGTCAAATTATACAGTATGATAGTGATGCAGATGACGGTAGTTTAATGGATGCCAAGCCCATCACTTGGCCCAACAATCCAACTAAGACCCAAGGTGGCCCCCAACTGACTTGTTTAGCCCTACTGAGCTTGCACCCAACCGACAGAACACAATTGGGCCTACTCCTAACTAAATGAGGAGGTCCACAATCCTGTGGAGTCAACTGCTCCACGCAAGTCAGGGCGCCATAGGTCCCATGTTTCTACTTCCTTTACTATTTCTTCCTAGACTCCAACTCAAAAACAACAGGCTTATATTATTTCTTGATTAATAAAAACTTGAGGCTGTTAGGATCCTTCTATGGAGAAAAAAATGAAATAAAACAATTATCATGGGAAGCGCTTGCAGAGTTTCTAGACTGATTGTACCAAAAAAAAAAAATTTGGGTGTTTTGAAGAATCGTCCCCATTTAGGTCTTTTTTATCCTTTTATTTTTGGAATTTTCATAGTTAGATGTGTAACTCAAATTGTATTTGAGTTGTTTTACCTGTGATCTTATGTTGATTTTCTACTAATATTATTGTACTTCTGCTGTCTTTTGGGTGGACATATGCATGTTGGTAAAATTTTGGAATAAACTTTCTTGTGATTTTGGATCTAGCAAATTAAATAAGTGATTATCGAAAATTGGAACGGAAAAGCGTTCCTAATCCTCCCGTTCCTAATTCGTTAAACCGTTCCAATTTCCGTTCCAATTTGGTACCAACCGTTCCTAATCCAAATTGGAACGGAAATTGGAACGGTTTAACGGATTAGGAACGGGAGGATTAGGAACGCTTTTCCGTTCCAATTTCTGATTTTTGGTGTAGTGACGTCAGTTTGGTATCAAAGATAAATATTTTCCTTGGATTTTTGAATTGTGTGCTTCCATATTGTCTACTTAGCCCGGTGGTCGAATCAGCGGAAGAAGATTAGAAGAAGAAAATGACTTTGTTGAAACCATATTGGAAAAGTACTTAAGGCCCAAGCTCGTTTGTTTGAGAAATTATTCAGTGTTCATGTATGAAATATGTAACCAATTGTTTTTCTTTCTTTCTTTATTTAGTAAAATTTGTGTAACTTTAGAGGTTATTCTTAAGGAATCTCCAAGTTTGTTTTGTTTAGGGCACACAAGGGGTGGGGGGTAAACCGATTAGGTTAATTAAAATTTAAATCCATTTTTGGCAATGATCCCTCCAAGATTCTTTTTTTTCCAATTTCTATACCCTGGTTATACGGAGCCATGTCTACTATTTTCAATTATTTTTTATTATAAGAGTTTTAATAGATTATTTTTAATTATATACTAAAGCTCTATTTCTATATTTTAACCAAACAATTTCAGGTGCTTTATGGGTGAAAAAGCGGACACAATTTATGCTAGCCAAACTACCTTATTTGCTAAAAATTTACTTGAATAAGTAGCTTCTTAGAAGAACTTTTGGAGAAGCACTTTTGACTTTTTAAGAAACACAATCAAACACATTCTAACCTGATCTTGTGCTTAAGCCATGATTAATTTATTGATTTTTGATGTGTAAGGACACCAGGACTTGTTTTTCTATTGGTTTCGATGGTCGTTGAGAGAGAGAGAGAGAGAATTTTTGTCACTTTCTCATTGTCTCCCACACCTTGTTCTATCACCATGGAAAAAATCGAGTTTGAGTAGAATGATGCTCACTATTAAATTGATCACAGCTAAAACATGCGATTTGATATTTTTCTTACTTCAGTAATGTTTCTTAGACATGATTAATCTAAGGTGAGCATACATTTCAATTTTAAATCAAGTTTTGCTTGAGAGAACAAGGTGGGAAATTATAGTCAAGTGGTTTGTAGCCCCCACGACTCTGTAACTATGACTCCTAACAACTTTTTCTAAACATGTGACGTACTTGGGGTTTGAACTCTAGCCAGGTAATAACTGAAGCTCTTTACCACTAAGGTAAGGAACCACTCTTTCTAACAACTTGTTAGATCTTACTGAAGTTGTAAGTAAGTAAGTTTTAACAACTTAAATAATAATAATGTTAGAGCTAGCATTTACCTAAAAAAATCATATTAGAGCTAGCTGGATTAAAAAAAAAAGAAAAGAAAGTAACCTCAGGGTTTCGATGGGTCCACATGAGCCCATCCATATATAATAGTGTGGATAGGGTAAGGTCAAGTTAGTGTAGATCAGTACTAAATTAGGTTGATGGGTGTCACACCTCCATTTCGTAAAATGGGGATTATGTGTGAGATTATGGGCCAATTAAAATCTTTCACGCTAAACAACACACGTAGCCCCCAATAATGCCCCATAAAGATCGAAGACCATTGTAAGGTATACATATTTACCCGGTTTTCACAAAATATGCGAAAGCTTCATAATGTAACAAACGGTATTGATAGAGAACATTTATGAGCAAAGCATGATTAACATCAACAAAGTTGAAGTTTATCACATAAAAAAACTATTTTATACACAAATGGCCACATCTAAAACCTGGGCCAACAAAATAACCAAAAGAGCAAAAGAAGAACTATCCAGATGTAAACGTGATGGCTCTCGGGTGCGGGGTTAGAACGACTAGACTATGTTGTCCTCACACCACTTGTGGAGGTCATCGGGCTGATCTGCCTAAACTTCCTCTGTCTCCTCCTCCTTGGGATTGGTCTCGATACTTATGCACCAAGAGCAGCATCATCGGACCAACATGGTCGGTGTGCAGATATATATAAAATAACAACAGATATGCAGTAGTAAACAAAATTGTGAATAGCATGATTATCAGAATTGCAGTTCATATCGAATCATAGTACAAGACCTAACATAAACATTTGAGAAAAATAGGCGGTTCATATAAGCTAATCATCACGGGATAGTATCACCGCCCTCTCTACTCGTACATAGGTGTAAAAGAGAAAATGCACGGGAGAATAGCCTAGTCAGAATATTGATCCGAGGGAACAAACAAACGAACATCAAATCCCTATTGTTGTGATCTAGAGCCTAATAAAAGATCAAACACGCACAAGAATACAAGAGATTTACATGGTTCGACTTTTGGCCTCTGTCCACGGGAGAAGACGAGAGAGTTTTCACTATGCAATCAGAAGAGAGTTACAAGACTAGGACATTAGCCACTATTTCTAATATAAAACCGCATTATCCTAATACACCCAAAACAGCCCTCCTCCTAATCCAAGTAGAGCAAGGGCGGTGGAGGGACCCTGTTAACAAAGACTATTAACCTATGCACCCAATACCACCGGCTTCTATTGAGCCACAAAAGTCAACACCTATCATCTTTGGTATCTAAGGGTGTACATCCCTAAAAAAAACATTATATGTAGTCCATCAAAAGGTCCTATCACAGTGGTGCCCCAGTTGTATCAGACGTTACAGTTGAGAGGTGCCTAACACAATAACCCTAAATAGTATCAGTAACGGGTTAGGCTTCTCTTGCATGAACAAGATTTGTCGAAACAAAAGAGAGACTACTCCGCATCAAAATCATATCAGACAAACAAACAAATCATTAAACCTCAAAGTAGTTCTCTTCAAAGCCTTACAATAAAAGCCACCAAGCCTCAACACCTTGGTCAAATCCCAATGAACAAACGGAATACAAAGGGGGATCCTAAGTCCAATAATCTAAGTTCCATAATTGATCCCAACATTAACAGTAACAATAATGAAGCTAAGGAACATGGTCGAGACATCATGTAGACATCGGTACCCGAAGGTACGTTTCAGAATCAAAGCAGATTAACAATCCAAACCTAAGTACATAGTTATTCCCGACACATCAGACTTCATTATTCAGTCATCGGAAGGGATGGGGCCCACGATACCCTAACAAATAATCTTAATGCATATATAGTACAATGATGAGTATCCCAATGCCCCATACTGTCCAAGACTAAAGTAGTCCGTATCCCGAAACCGTCCGGAATAACCGTGAACCAAGGCCAAAATGTTGCTCAAAATATCCCTCATGCAAAGTCCAAGTGAGTCATCAAAGAGGGTAAACCAAGGTCCCACCTAAGCCCACAAAGTTCTAAGGAGAAAACCCCTTCAAAAAGGAACCCAGTGGTCCTGATCGACCTCGTACATAGCCAATCGACTGATTACACAGTCTTAGCAGAAAGCAGGGATGGAAAAATGGCTCAATCGCCAGGCTTCATAGAAATTGACTGCCAGCGTTGTCGGTCAACTGCAATACCAACACGAGGTTGATTGCATGCTTCAGAAAAAGAAACCCAATTCCGTTTCTGAAGTGAAACATGGGAAAATCCCTGTGGATACCTGGCACCTAATAACAGTTGTATTAGAGGGCTCAACACGCTCCATTCAACATAAAAGTAGAGCCTAATCTAACCATTGAAATCTCCGTTTCCATTTAGACCTAATCTAGGATGTGAAAATAAGAAAGACATAACATGAGCAGATGGGTGTCTAAATGAGCATCAAACATCATAATCAAGAAAGAAGCAACATACCAAAGCTATCAAATATACATCCACTTGCCTTAGATGAGCATCTCAAAAAATAGTGAAAGAAAAAGGGGAAAATCCAATGTAGAGCTCAAAATGGGGAAGAACCACTCAAAACCCAAATCCAACCTATAAGATGAATGCAAGGGGTGGGGATCACCTAATCCTAACCGTTTCTAAGCCAAAGGAATGAGAAAAACTAGGTCTAAAAGCCTTGGGATTTACCAAGGGATGGGTAGTTGATGAAAGGCTTGATGGGAGGGAGGCTTGGAGCCAGGTGGAGCTTAAGGAAGAAAATGGACGGCGGCCGACCGACTTGGAGGAGCTCCGGCGATGGTGACGGTAATGAGGAAGTGAGGGAGAAAGAGAGAAATGAGAGACAAAGAGATAGACTAGAGGAAATGGAAAGAAAGAAATGAAATGGGCATCATTGGGTTTTGATTAGGCCTAGGTTAAGGGAAAATTAAAAAATAGTCCTTGGTCCACTCATGATGGTCAAACGAGGTTTTTTGCACGTCGGCTCTCAACACAACAGAATAAAGAAGTCAATGAAATGATAAAACCTACCTGATGCACACAAAATCATGAAAATTGAAAATTACGGAAAAACCCCCGAAAACTTTTCAAAATTACAAACAACCCCCTATCGTACTGAAACAAACTTGGAACCATGCGAAACTTTGCACGTGCGACTCACACGCCATACCCAACTTGCTTAGACTCTAAGCACGCGTAATTAGCTAAGATTTTTACCTCAAGGTACTGCTTGTGCAAAGCTGATCTGGAATCAATTCTAGAGGAGCTGTGTGGTTGGTCCCCTCTCTCCCTCTAAGATCTGGCGCGCCCTCTCTCAAAACAGCAACAAGCAAGCTTGCAAGGAAGCTGCTTCCATCTTCTTCACCACTTCTTTTGTCATTTGGAAATGTAGGAATGAAGTTATTTTCAGTAACTCTAGAGCCTCTCAGACGAAAGTCATTGATTACCTGACTGAGCTTCTCTCTTCCTCTCTTATCAAGCCTACAAAACTTTTTTCTGGTAGCCCTCTTCAGAATTTTTGCAATTCTTTGTCTATCCCTATCTAAGCTTGTTTTGGCCTAGATTCGTTAGACTTTTGTTTCTTTTCTTCTTTCTTGGCCTCCTGTTTCATGGCCTCCTATTTTTGTTTTCTTCTTCTGCTTCTTTCTGCTAGAGGCTGTTGCCTACCGCTTCCCTCTCTCCTCCTTCTATACAAATTTCCTTTTAGCAAAAAAAAAAAAAGAAGCTAAGATTCAATTCAATTATAACTAATACGTCATAGAGGTAGGGGCTGGGATCTCACAATGGGGTAGGTTTACTTCTGCTATTCCTACCTTCAATTCAATACATGTAAAATGATCCCATGTCACCAACATACTTATTCGTGAGTTATGCTTAGGGCAGAACCAAGAATTCTTCCTTTGGAGACCACTATATAGAGAAATCTTTTTTTTTTGGAGGGCCACATTAAAAAAATACATTTAGTTTTCAAAAAACGTAAGGGCTTTTTTGGAAATCTGAGGGGCAACATGTGAAAATTCTTAAAACTTGGTAAATGCTAAAGGGGTTTTCAAAATTTTTTGGGGGGCTATGTCCTCTGAGAGTCCCCCTTTATTTCCGCCACAACTTGTGCTGGCACCTTAGTATCACTCCCATGCCCAAATATCTATCCCTCAATCTCCAAGATTAAAGTAGCATTTCTGGTGAGTAACACAACTTAGCAATGAAGAAGAAGAAGAAGAAGATCACATGTTGCCCGTTGTATATATGTTGTGAGCTGATGAGAGAGTTAATATTTGATTCCCTAGCATAGGCTCTGTCTTAATTTGTATGGTCAGGCCTTTTGTATCAAGGACATTTATGTATGAAACAAGCTCAAATATCGATCAAAATGGGCTATACTCACCATTGGATTGATAATGTAGAAACCTTATGATTGGGCATGATCAATTAATGGGCCATATATAGGGATGCAAATGGATATTGGATTCTCCGATTATTTAGGATTTCTCAGTGTAAAAAATAGGCTTTGAAACCTATTTAGGTTTCAATTCATGAATGGGTCCAAGTCCGGAATCCAATTTAGATTCTGATTGATAAACGAGTCTAGTTTATTCATACAGGTCTCGACTTGTGAATCTGGTTCCCTACCCATTTGGCCATGTCTCTCTCTTATCTCAAAAGTTTTGTTTGATGGCTCTATTAATCAGAATACAGAAACTACATGAATTCTATTGTTCTTGTTGTGTAATGCTGGATATGGATCACCCTGGCTACTGCTCAACTGGTTGGGGAGATGGTGTCGCATGTTTTATTATTTGAGTTCAAATATCTTGTAAATCTATGAAAAAAGTTTAGATACAATTCTTTAATTTTGCAACTGTAGCTCAATATCAACTTAGGTTATACATTTTTTATGTTTAATCCCGGAGGAGTAAGATTTGATGCACTATTATAAGTTGAATGATATTCCTACTTTAAGCAAGAATAAAACCGAAGTCAGAACCGATTTTGGAACTAGAATCAGAACCATATCCTGGTCCTCTTATTGGAACAATGTCTAGAAACAACAAACAGGTGTTGAGTCAGAATTGGATTAGGAATCAGAATTGTCCTTTGGAAAATAGTTTTGATTCCAGGTCCAGTATGATTCTGGATTCGAACCATCCTGTTTGCACTCCTAGCTATTGCTTTTGGACCCTTCTCATTTCAACTGAGCATCCCTTATCTCTGTCTCCCATCTTTAAACCATAAATAAATAAATAAGGTGTCGCCCACACTGCAAAAGTTGAACATTAAGTGTCTTAAGCACCATATGGACAACAAATTATCTCCCTTTTCATTGGTAAAATAGATTAAGGAGAGATGAAAAATGAACGGCCAACAATCATCCTAATACATAAAATTCTAGAATGTTGAGGGTCTCATTTACATCTCCACTTTATATCATAATTCCCCCTTTACTTTATAATGATCCTACATTGAAATCATTTTTATCGTGAGTTTTTTAATTATAAATCCAATTCCATGCAAAGAAATAAGCTTCAAGCAGCTGTTTGTGAAATTCCTTAGTAAAATGGAATCTAATATGCCTAGGCAGGTCACCATATGATCAGAAATTTTAAGACTTTAGTTTTTTGGCTTTCTTCTTCCTACTTCTGTCCGCGGTTGGTGACAATAGTAAAAGTCTACTTGGCCCTCCTAGGGGACCGGGCCATGAGTCGGTCCTCAGTCGGGCCGTGTAGCAGCCCTCGTGACAATATGCCTCAGATACTACACGAGGTAGAAAGCGAATAATTTTGTAAATCCGTACACGTTTTTTTTCATTTTTATTTTTTAAAGAAGATCCCAATTCCTACTCCTCTAATGTGAATCAATTTTGTGCAAAACTTAGAAAAAAAGTACTTTCTGTTTTTTCTATACAGAAAAAAGCACTTCACCAACGCAGAAGGACGTGGATAAGTGCAGTAAGTGAGAAGCTTTTCCTTACTGGTGAGGAATAAATGTCTACTCCTGACGCCCTGAATAGCAACCATTGACATTGACTGAGGATTTTGCGGTTGAGAGGGGCCTGCACCGAGTTAGTTAATGCAAGTGGGCTAGAGGTGTGGCCGGGCCTTTTGAACGACAGAGACAACCTAATGAGCCTAAAAACACAGGGGTGGCATCATAGCCTTTATTACACGTAAGTAGGTCAGGAAGTTGGCTCTGAGTATACATCATCCACATGTTTGATATATGATGGGACTGATAGACTAGGGTTGGGACCTCACCAGCACTTGGTTTCATTTCAGCTTTATTCCCATGTCAGGTTCAGGGCTCCTTTTATGGCACTAAAGATCTTTGTGCCAGTGCCCACATGAAGTAGAAGTCAAGATGCATGGCCACCCTACACAATGCAGGAAGGGCTCACGCGTGTTGCATTTAGGTCACCCCATCAAATGATGGCAGTTCAGGCAACGAATTCTTGAGATGTTCTTATAAGTGGTCCCTTTTTTTTAATGAATTCTCAAGATTTGTAATGCTTACTACTTTGAAAAGAGGTTATCTCTACTGGAATCATGGCATGAATTTGGGATGTTGGGAATTCTTTTCATGGCTGCCCTTGGGATTTCTGAAGGTTTTTATTTATTTATTTATTTTTGAGCTGAAAATTTAAATTGCAGCTGTCTGAAAAGTCAAAAGTAAACTTTAGAATTCTGAACCTTATTGGCATCTGTAGATGCTTAAGTGGTTCCTCTTAAATTTTAGGAAAGAACTTTTGGAGAATTTATAAATTCTTCATCACTCCAAGAATTCATATGTGGGGAAAAGTCAAAGTTTCTAGTAATAAACTCCCCCCCCCCCCCCCCCCCCCCACACACACACACACACACACACACACACAAAAAATATATTAGATCTCATTCAACCACAAATTGCTTTGCCTTTAATTCCATTCAAACAAACGGTCCTATAATTATTTTTATACAAGTTACCATCATGTAAAGCTTTTTCACAAAGAAGCTTTTATTAATTGGGGGATGCGCAAAAAGGTTTGAGAGGTCTAATGTTTGCAGCAAATTCAAACTGCCTTTCTCATCGAGAGACTCTGCTGGAATGCATCTAAAACAGGAAATGTAAAAGAGGATTAATGTTACAAAAGATTGAGAGGGCTTTAGGATTTATGTAACTGTTGTATAAAAATGAAAAAAAAAAGAGAACATTATAAAAGAAAACTGGACCCTTTCAATGTTGGTCAGCCTTCTATATAATGGTTTCAAATTGGTCACAAATATTAGGGGCTTTTGTTTTTTTAAGCATGGCTATTATACCTAAAAGCCTTTTCATATATTCTGGGGCTAATGGGCTGCATCAGCCTAGTTTTGCATCTGATTTTTAATAGAGAAAGATTCCTTCTTTGAAAGATAAGGAAGGTTTCAATCTAATAATAAACCACAATGTCACAATGTGTAACTGTAAGTGCCTAAAAATTACGGACTTAGTTAAGAGAGGGTTACGCTCTTGGTTTGATGATCTGGAGAAGATGAGGGAAAATGATCGGGCCTCCGGTGACCTGAAAGATGAAGACAGGAGTCAGAGCCCCTGGCTATAGGCAGCCGAAGGCACTCTGATGCTCAAGTTAGTATGATAACTGAGAAGAGTAGAGAAGGAGGAGTATGAGAGGGGGATTGGTTGCGTACCTCGTGTGGTTCTCCTTCATGCAATATATATAGACGCGAGCGTCATCATTGGGATGGACCCAGGGAGAGACGGAAGTCCCATCAGTATGTACTTTTCTCTCCTGAGTAGGGGTAGGTAAAAAGGAAATGTCCCATCAGACCATCATCCCATGCCTATGGACGTGACCTTGAGATAAGGCGTGCCCCTTATCTAGGTCCGGCGCCCACTCTGTTTGTCAGTTCGCCGTCCCCGTCACGGCAGCGAATTTATGGCTGAGTGACATGGGGATCGAGATCAGGCCTAAGGCCGAGACCGAGGTGGATACCTGTGACGTGGCCTACCGAGACGGGCTCCGCGCTCTCCCGAGATGGTATTGTCGCCGAGCTCAGACTATACCGAGACTAAGGTCGTCCGAAATCGAGGAGCGGCCCCACATAGGCCCGCGATTATAAATTGCCCCCCACACAATTGCCCCTAGCTCTCGACCTCTTTGGTTGTTCCTGAGGTCGGGAGCTAAGATTCGAAAGGATGGGCTGGCCCCGTATAATCGTATCTCGCTGTCGTGCGATCCTCATCATGACGCCCTTTCGCTTGCCCTAGGCAATAAATATGGTATCATAATTGCTTCACAAGGTGGGCACGCGGGCGTCGTTCAGTATGCCCGAGATGATAAATGTCGTACCAGAGGCATGGTGAGAGATGGATCGTCGCTGCCACGTGTAATCCTTCGTTTGGCTGTTCACCGGGATCGAAGCGACGCGTGACGAGTCCGAAGCGCTGCTTCGCGTGCGCTACAATCAAGAGGGGTGTCCTTCTATAAAATGGGGACGCCCCTTTCCCTTTCTTCTCTTACCTTAGCTTTTCATCTGAAGGAGATCTCGTTGAAGAAGGCGTTTCGCTGCAAGTCTGTCAAAGACAGAAACTAATCGAACTTGGAGACTTTTCTTCCTTACTCTTTTGCTTTTTTGTTCTCTGCAATCCTCCACATCCTCTCTGTGAGTTCCACTTTTTGTCTTTGCTACTTCCTTGTGCCTCTTTTTTCTTTATTTTCAGAGGGTTTTTGGTCCCTTAGGGTTTTTCCAGTTTTTGCTCCTTTTTCATCTGCTCTCCGTCCCTTTTGCCTTAAGAACATGGGGATCTTTAGCCACTGGTTAGAGGGTCCTGCAGCCCTGGAGGGTTTTAGGGGAGCGTACAAGATCCTGGTTGACGTCCTGGTAAAGCCCGACGACCACCGAGGCCTTTACGATGGTGTCACAAGATTTAGAGATTGGATGCCCTTCCCTCTGTTGTCGGTATGCGAGGGTGGGGTTAGGTTCCCTATCCACCCGCTTCTCCGGTCCTGTCTTAGCTCATGGCAGATCTGCCCTTATCAGTTGATGCCAAACGGGTTTAAGATCATAATGGGCGTGGCGGAGCTGAATTGGATCCTCGACATCAGCCTTGGTGTACATGACATAGAGGATGTCTATGACATCTGCAAGGCCGCGGGGGGCGAGGACTCCTATTATCTCCTGGTGAAGGCCAAGCGTCGGCCCTTGGTGAACGCCCTGGAAGACACGAGCAAATATGCCGGGGATGACCGGATACTGGTCTCGAGGAACTGGGAGTTCGGGGGGACCGAGATCGAAGAGGGGCGGAGAATCTAGGTCCCACGGAAACCTGGGACCCCTCCTAGTAAACACCTGTCTTTCTGGGCTTATTTGTGTTGTTTTTGTCCATTGTTATGCCGAGCTGACGCCCTCTGTTTTCTGCGCAGGTGTTCAGCGAAGGAGGAGAGAGGCCGACTTCGATCACTGGAAGAGAAACGACGCGTGGTTAGAGAAGATTTACCGCTACCACGGTCATCACGATCGGGCCGCCTTCTCGCTGCTCGGGTATAAGCCGCGGTACCAGTCTTACACCAGGAAGACTGCCGAGATCCCCCTTGAGCCGATAGGGGAGATCGCACTCGCCCTCGCCGAGACCAGCGGCCAAACCTCGGAGCCCCAAGGCCCGATCCTTGTTGCTGACAGCCCCCCCTCCCGAGATCAAGAAGAAGAGGAGATGGACGGACCGCGCCCTCCTTTGAAGAATTTGGGGGTGATGATCCTCGGGGGCCGAGTTTCTCCTGCCCCCAAGCGTGCCTCCAGCGGGCCAGGCGTTGGTCAAGGCTCTTCAGCCAGCGCCCCTTCCGGTCCCTCAAGCGCAGCAGGGATCTCCTCCTCCTTGAAGGGCAAAAGTGCGAGGGGCCCTTCGCAGGAGAAGAGGGGGAGGTCGGAAGAGCCCCCTAAGGAAGTGCGGTTGCCCAAGGACCCTCGGCCGCCTAAGGAGACTCGGCCACAGGCAGTGGAGGCCAAGAAGGAGGCTCCGCCACCTCCGCCGCCAAGGGAGACTCGGCCTCGGGCTGTGGAGGCCGAAAAGGAGGGTGAGGGCCCTCCCGATAAGAGGCCCCGTGTGGGGGTCGAGGAAGAAAGGATCCAGGAAGCGGACCCGCAGGCCCAGCCTCACAAGCCGATGCCCTGGAGGCCCAATTTCGACCTCAACCCCAACGAGCCCATGACCGTGGAGGACCGGCTAGGGGCCTGCTGGAGGTCGGTCTCGGCCATTGCCCGGGGATGTGCCCTCCCCGTGGACATGGAGAGGCATAAAAAGGCCGGGACGATGAGCCTGCTTTACTCGACGATGAAGGTGTCGCTCGAGGTGATTCCCGTTTCTCCTGCCTTTGAACTTCTGTGTCTTGGTTGTCTGATTTGACCCCCTTGCTCTTTTTGTCCTTTTACAGAATGTATAGAGGCTCCAAATAATACTGGAGAGGCAGGAGGATACAACCACTAAGGTCATCGAGATGGAGAAAGAAAAGAAAAAAATGGGGGATGCCCTGGAAGCCAGCGCGGCGGAAATAAAAAAGGCGGAGGAGAAGATCACCGCGCACGCAACGGAACAACAAGCGGCGAAGGCCAAGATAATAAAGTTACGGGGCGAGAATAAACACTTAAGAGGTGCGGCCAATGATAAGGCGAGGAGGGTGAGCCAACTGGAGGCCGAGCTCGCCAAGAAGGAAACCCAGTTGGCTGGGAAAGAGGCCGAGCTTGAGGCCTCCAGGAAGGAGCGGGCCGATGTCGAGTCCGCCCTGGGAGCCAAAGTTGCCAAATCTTACCAGGAAGGGGTGGACTGAGCATCGGAGGAGTACATGCATCAAATCAAGACCCTGAGCCCAATTTTGTACGAGCTGGGATGCAGGGAAACACTTCGCGAGTATGGGGTCTCTGAGGATGGCCCCTTATTTACGAATCTTCCCCAATTCTAGTCTGTCATTCCCAGCCCAGGGTCAGAGTCCGACTCCAACCCTCCGGAAGCCCCTCCCGAAGTCCCAGGCCCTGCTCTTCCACCCCCGGCTCCCGCCGAGGTTGATAAGGCCCAGGCTTCCCCCATGGCTCCTCCGTCCGAGGCTCCTGGCGCCCCTACTTCATCCGCCCCTCCAGAGCCGAAGAATAAAGATGTGGCGCCCGAGAAGCATAGCAAATAGGAATCTGTCCTCTTTCCTTTTCTTGATGTATTTTTCTTTTTTTCCGAGTGTACAGAGCCTTGTAATCATTTTTCTGATCAATGAAAAACAAATTTCTTTCAACTCTCTAGCTGTCTTTTCATTTTTTTCTTCTTGCAATGGTGTGTGGATGTTTTAAATATGACCGAAACTTGCAAGTGGCTGAGGCCGGTAAAAAAACTGGACTGTAACCTTCTAGTTTCGGGATACTGGGTGAAAACGAGCCCCTTTTGTTTTCGAACTTTCCAAGTAACCCAGGTCGGTGAACAAGACTGGGTGATGACAAGGCTCGCTACCTATTGACCGATCCTTCAAATCGGGCGAGATTGATGAATGTCTGGCCTTATGACTGGGCTTTAACAACGCTTATCCGAGGCAAATGCTTTAAAAGAACTCGTAGTTAGTTTGGACCCATAGGTAGGCCGAGCTCTGAGGCTTCAGAGCGCATTTTTTAGATAGCCGATTGTTTTTGTCCCAAGGGGGTTGGCCTGTCATCTGAACTTAACGAGGCTGCTGCGAGGAATAAAGTCCTAGTCCTATGGCCGATTCCAAGGAGGCGGGCGTGAGGGCTGGAGCGAGGGCCGGAGCCTTGGGAGCTGGTCTTATGACCGAGCTCAAGGAGGCTGGTGCGAGGGCCGGAGCCTTGGGAGCTGGTCCTATGACCGAGCTAAAGGAGGCTGGCGCGAGGGTCGGAGCCTTGGGAGCTGGTCCTATCACCGAGCTCAAGGAGGCTGGCGCGAGGGCCGGAGCCTTGGGAGCTGGTCCTATGACTGAGCTCAAGGAGGCTAGCGCGAGGTCCGGAGCCTTGGGAGCTGGTCCTATGACCGAGCTCAAGGAGGCTGGCGCGAGGGCCGGAGCCTTGGAGGCTGGTCCTATGACTGAGCTCAAGGAAGCTGGCGCGAGGGCCGGAGCCTTGGGGGCTGGTCCTATGACCGAGCTCAAGGAGGCTGGCGCGAGGGCCGGAGCCTTGGGGGCTGGTCCTATGACCGAGGTCAAGGAGGCTGACGCGAGGGCCGGAGCCTTGGGGGTTGGTCCTATGACTGAGCTCAAGGAGGCTGGCGCGAGGGCTGGAGCCTTGCTCATAATTCGAAAGATATAAGGCACACTTCTTCCATAAGATCCTTCTTTATTGATTTATCATTTGAGTACATCTAGAAGTAATACTTCTTGAGGTGCGCGGCATTCCATGGTCGTGGCAATTCTTTGTCATCCATGCTCTCAAGTTTATAGGCCGACCTCCCGGAGACCGAAGCCACCTTGAAGGGACCAATCCAGTTTGGTGCGAGCTTGCCCTCGTTAGGATCTTTGTCTGCGGGAAGCGCCCTTTTTAAGACTAGTTCCCCAACTGAGAACCTCCTTTCATTAACCCTCTGATTCTATCCTCTGGATAGGTACTGCTTGTAAGAGGCGAGGCATACGGATGCCGCTTCTCTTCGCTCTTCGGCCAAGTCGAGCTCCCTGGCGAGGTTCACTTCATTCTGCCCCCGGTCGAAGAGATCCGACCTCAAGGTCGGGAGGCCGACCTCGAGAGGGATTACAACTTCTATTC
This sequence comes from Cinnamomum chago, assembly GCA_038049695.1. NCBI lineage: Eukaryota > Viridiplantae > Streptophyta > Magnoliopsida > Laurales > Lauraceae > Cinnamomum > Cinnamomum chago. The sequence goes on from CP142452.1 coordinate 33,012,339, forward strand.
CGTAGGCCAAGGAGAAAGGAGTTGCCGAAGTGGATCGTCTCGGGGTAGTCCTGTATGCCCAAAGGACACTCAGTAACTTTTCCATCCACCTGCCCTTAGCCTTATCAAGCCTCTTTTTGAGTCCGTCCAGTACCACCTTGTTTGAGATCTCTGCTTGCCCGTTGCTCTGTGGGTAGGCCGGAGTTGCATAGAGGTTCCTGATACCGAGCTCCTGGCAGAAGTTTTTAAAGAAGTTTGAATCGAATTGGGTCCCGTTGTTCGAGACCAGAGCTCGGGGGATTCCGAATCTTGTGACGATGTCCTTCCATACAAAATTCTTTGTGTCGTGCTCGGTGATGGATAATAAGACCTCTGCCTCTATCCATTTGGTAAAGTAATCAGTGCCCACCATCAACTATCTCTTGTTTCCTGGGTTCGGTGAAGAGGCCCCACGATGTCTAGCCCCTACTGAGCGAAGGGCCATGGACTGGAGAGAGGACTCAGGTCCTGAGCAGGCTGGTGCAAGGAGTGGGAGAACTTCTGACATTTTTCACATTTTCTGGCGTAGAGCTGGGCATCCTTTTGCATGTAGGGCCACCAATAGCCCTGGCCGATGGCTCTGTATGCCAGTGACCTTCCTCCGATGTGGCTTCCGCAGATTCCCTCATGAATTTAAAAAGGAAGTCTTCTACCTTGCTCGGATGAACGTATTGGAGATATGGCCCTGTGTAGGACTTTCTATAGAGCTTCTCATCTGGGGAAAGCCAAAAATGAGCTGCTTTCATTCTGACCTTGTGGGCTTCGTTTCTGTCTTCGGGCAATCTATCTTCTTTGAGGAATGCTATGATCGGATCCATCCAGCTCGGGCCGAGATCAACGCACAGGACTTGCCGAGCTGCAAGGAGCTCTATGCTTGGTTTTTTCAATGTCTCTACATCAACTGTCCTTCTCTTTCCTGCTTCTACGGCTGAGGCCAAATTGGCTAGGGCGTTTGCGTCGCAATTGGACTCTCTGCCGATTTGCCTAACTTCAGCTCTTTCGAACTGGGAGAGGAGCTGTTGTGTGTGGGCTAGGTAGGCTGCCATTCTTTCGTCTCGGGCTTGATAGTCTCCGCTCAGCTGGTTCGTCACCAACTGGGAGTCGCTGAAGACTACTAGCCGATGTGCCCCCAGTATTCTTGCGCTACCGAGACCCGTAATCAATGCTTCATACTCTGCTTCATTGTTGGAAGCTTTGAAGTCAAGGGTCAGAGCTTGCTCAATGACTAGGCCCTCTGGTGACTGGAGAACTATTCCGGCGCCGGCCCTTCTGGATGTTCGAAGATCCGTCGACGAAGACCTTCCAGGTTGAATCAAGGAACTTTTTCCAAGATCGGTCTTCTTCGGTCTCAGTCTCAGCTTCATTATTGCCCTTGGAGCCCCCCAGTTCGGTATCGAGCGAGGTCGGTGCCGAACTAGGAGAGGTGAATTCGACGATGAAGTCTGCTAGGACCTGTGCTTTGATGGCCGTCCTTGGTTGAAATTGGATATCGAATTGCCCTAGTTCGACAGTCCACTTGGAGATTCTGCTGGAAAAATCCGCCTTCCGAAAAAGGGATTTGAGCGGGTACTCCGTGACAACTACCACCGTGTAACTCTGGAAGTAGTGGGAGAGCTTGCGAGAGGCGTTGACGAGTGCCAGTGCCAGCTTCTCGAGTGGCAGGTACCTGGTCTCGGCGTCGAACAGGATCTTGCTGGTGTAGTAAATGGGGTGCTGCTGTTTGTCATTTTCTCGAACCAACACCGAGCTCACTTCATGGTCCGAGACCGCTAGGTAGAGATAGGGAAGATCACCTTGTGAAGGAGTGGACAATAGTGGTGGTGAGGAAAGGTATTCTTTGAGCTTCTTCAGTGCATGGTCGCACTCGGGGGTCCACTGGAATTTGGAGCTCTTTTTCAAGAGTTGAAAGAAAGGACGACACTTATTCGAAGCCCGGCTGATGAAGCGGTTGAGGGCGGCAGCCATCCCTGTGAGCCTCTGGACCTGCTCGGCCGAGCTTGGGCTCTGAATCGCCTGGATAGCCACAATCTGCTCTGGATTAGCTTCAATTCCTCTCCGGGTTACCAGACTTCCTAGGAACTTGCCAGAGCCGACGCCAAATGCACACTTGGAGGCATTTAGTTTGAGCTGGAATTTTCTGAGGGTGGCGAATGTCTGGCATAAATCTGCTAAATGATCCTGCGACACCTTGGACTTGACTACCATGTCATCGATGTAGACCTCCACTGTTTTCCCGAGCTGGCCCTGAAACATCTTCGTGACTACCCTCTCGTATGTCGCCCCGGCATTTTTCAACCCAAAGGGCATCACCTTGTAACAGTAAATATCTCGAGGTGTTATAAATGCAGTTTTTTCCTCATCGGGACCGTGCATGGGGATTTGGTGGTAACCTCAGTAGGCGTCTAGGAAGCTCATTCTATCATGTCCCGAGGTGGCGTCGATCATCTGATCGATCTTTGGGAGGGGGAAACTGTCCTTGGGACAGGCTTTATTGATATCGGTGAAGTCCACGCAGACCCTCCACTTGCCATTCTTCTTCTTGACCACTACTGTGTTGGCCAACCTTTGGATAGTGTACTTCGCGGATCGCCCCAGCCTCGAGGAGTTTATCTACCTCTTCGATCACTGCCTCTGTTTGTGGGACCCCTGTCCTGTGGGCGTTTTGTACTATGGGTTTGTGTCCGGGATCAACGTTCAGCTCGTGGCACATTACCTCGGGATCGATCCCGGGCATCTCATACAGAGTCTAAGCGAAGACATCCTCGTTCAGAAGCAAGAAGTCTAGCAGTTCGGCCTTCTCGTTGTCGGGGAGATGGCTTCCCAATAGGAAATAGCGCTCTGGGTCATCGGAATCGATTCTGATCTCGATGAGCTCTTCTACACTCTTCTGGCCCGCTGTTCGCCCGACATCCTCGAGTTCGGCCTCAAGCTAGGCCATATGCACTTGCTTCGGCTCCGTCTCTCCAGGCACCACGGCCGTCAGGCACTCTCTGGCCATCTGCTAATTTCCCCATACGGTCACTATTTTGACCGCCCCTCCAGCCTTCTCTAGTGGAAACTTGAGCTTTTGATGAAAGAAGGAAGGTACTGCCTCCATAGCATGCAGCTAAGTTTGCCCCATTATGACATTATAGGGGGATGGCGCGTCCACCACCAAGAATTCGGCCATCTTCGTGCTGCCCCCTATCCGGACTTCGAGCGAAATCCTTCCCTTGGGATACACCGGCTTGGCGCTGAACCCCACCAAAGGGACGCGGGCTTGCTGCAAGTCAGACTCGGTCAAGCCGAGCTGCTTAAAACAGCCAAAATAGAGGATCTCGGATGAGCTCCCTGGATCTACAAGGACGTACTTCACAGTATAGTTGTTGAGCCGCAGGTTGAGGATGAGGGCATCGTTGTGGGGGAGCTGGACCCCTTTCAGGTCCTCATCCGAGAACCAGATCTTGGGCTTTTCCCTCTTAGCTCTCTTTGGAGCATTCTCTAATTCAGCTGACATCACCTGTTTGCCATGGGCAGCCTTCCTGGCTTTTGACCGAGCTCGAGTACTTCCCTCATTTGAAGAGGGAGCCAGGTGAATGACGTTGATGATACCGGCCGGTTCGTCGTTGTCCTGATCTTCGCCGGGTGGGGCGTGCTGCTGGGCTCGGTTGACCCTTTCTCCCTCCTTGACGTATTTTCAGAGGTGCCCGTCCTTGACGAGCCTCTCGAGGTTGGATTTCAGGGCCATGCAGTCCTCGGTCATGTGCCTGTGCTGCTTGTGATAAGAACAGTTCTTGCTCCATTCTCGGGTAGATGGATCGCCCTTCATTGGCTGCGGCCATTGGAAGTAGGGTTCCGCCTTGATTTTGTTCAGGAGTCTGTAAATGGGCTCCTTAAAGACGACATTGACGGCCTTGTAAGGATCGCCGGCCGGCTTGGGAGGCTGGAACTTTGGCCTCTTGCTGCCGCCCGAGACGAAAATTGAGTAAGACGCCGAACTGGTGGCCCTCTTCTTATCTGGCCTTTGCTTGGGGAACGTCCCCTCTCTTCCTGAGCTTTGACCCTTCTGCGAGAGGCCGAACCGCTCCTTGCCATGAGCTTCGTCCTCCTCCTGCTCGATGTACTGATTCACCCTGGCCATCAGTGCCTTCATTGTGGTCACAGGAGTTCGGACCAGGTCCTTCCGGAGCTCGTTACCTGGGAGTAAGGCCTGCCGGAAGAACATGATAGCGACTTCATCGTTGGCATCGGTGATCTGGCAGTATATCTTCCAGAACCTCCTGGCGAATGCAGTGATACTCTCACTGTCCTTCATTCGGATCGCCATGAGGTTGCCACCTGTCTTTGGGATGACACGGTGTGCCTGGAACTTCTCGACGAAGGAGCTTCGGAGCTGCCGCCAGTTCGCGACCAACCCGGAAGGGATCGCGCGGAACTATCAGAGTGGGAGGTCGCCTAGGCTTGAGGAAAAGACCCTGCAATTCAGGTGTCCGACATCCCCCCAGACCGACATCCGCTGAGTGAAATGCAGTAGGTGTGCTTCTGGGTCCGAGGTCCCGTCATAAAGGACGAACCTCGGGACGTTGAATCTCTCGGGGAGAGTGAAGTCCTTTATCTCCTGTGAGAAGGGGGACATGCCCTGGTCGTCTTCTTCGCAGCGATCCTCCATCTGGTCTCGGGTGAAACCAATCTCAGCCAGCCGGGCCTGGACCTCTTGTTTGACGTAATGGTCTAGTAGCTCCTTTAGGCCCGTCGTGCTCTCTGGCCTCGGGGATTCTGACTCGCGGCGCGACCCCCCGAGGTGGCTAGGTAGGTGGCTGCTGCTCAAGCCTTCTTCTTCACGGCGATCTCTCCTTCTACTACTGAGGACCTATCCCATATCTCGGCTGCCCGGACGGTTCTGCTGTCGCCTGGGAGACGGAACGCGAGACCTCCTCTCATTCGCCTTGAGTCGCTCCTGGAGATGATAGATCAAATCTTTTCTTTCTTGGAGGACCTGATTCTGGGCATCAAGCTCTTTAAGTAGGGGGTCGTCATTTCTAGCTCCACGGGTCCGGTGAAAAGACTGGTCGTCGTCGTGATGACGAGAGTGGTGGGATTTTGCCCCAACAGGGGTCTTACCCCATCGTCGATGATCTGTCGGAGAGACATTCTGCTGTAGGCCCCTGGGTAGCTGGTTATCCGGGTGGCGAGGGGCCTCCTGATGGTCGTCACAACGGGGGGGGCGTCAGAGGTTGGGACGAGGAGTCCGACTGGACAACACCTTCTTCGTACGTGGGACCGGATTTTCCTCAGGATTTTCTTTGGTGGGGGATCCCGGACACCCCCTGCGAGATGAGGGGGACCGCCGCTGGTCCCGGAGGTGGAAGGAGAGCAGAACGCGCGCCAGCAGGCGATTCTGGAGGTGCTGACTGGAGCGGCTGGGGCTGTGAGAACGGTGGGAATGTGGGTTGTTTTGGAGGAGGGAAGGACGATGCTCTTCGGGACTTTGACGACCCTTCGCCACCGTATCTGGTTTTCGGAGGCATGGCTTTTGTAAAGGCTTTGGCAGAGATCCTGTTCCCACAGACGGTGCCAGCTGTAAGTGCCTAAAAATTACGGACTTAGTTAAGAGAGGGTTACGCTCTTGGTTTGATGATCTGGAGAAGATGAGGGAAAAGGATCGCGCCTCCGGTGACCTGAAAGATGAAGACAGGAGTCAGAGCCCCTGGCTATAGGCAGCCGAAGGCACTTCGATGCTCAAGTTAGTATGATAACTGAGAAGAGTAGAGAAGGAGGAGTATGAGAGGGGGATTGGTTGCGTACCTCGTGTGGTTCTCCTTCATGCAATATATATAGATGCGAGCGTCATCATTGGGATGGACCCAGGGAGAGACGGAAGTCCCATCAGTATGTACTCTTCTCTCCTGAGTGAGGATAGGTAAAAAGGGAATGTCCCATCGGACCATCATCCCATGCCTATGGACGTGACCTTGAGATAAGGCATGCCCCTTATCTAGGTCCGGCGCCCACTCTGTTTGTCAGTTCGCCGTCCCCATCACGGCAGCTCATTTATGGCTGAGTGACATGGGGACCGAGATCAGGCCTAAGGCCGAGACCGAGGTGGATACCTGTGACGTGGCCAACCGAGATGGGCTCCGCGCTCTCCCGAGATGGTGTTGCCGCCGAGCTCAGACTATACCGAGATTAAGGTCGTCCGAAATCAAGGAGCGGTCCCACATAGGCCCGCGATTATAAATTGCCCCCACACAGTAACTATTTTACAAGTTCATTTCCAAAATGTGCTCTTGTTTGTTTACATGAGAGGAAGAGTATGGATCAAATAATGAATAAAGCTAAAGATGAGGGGTTAAAGAATTGAGAGTGATATTAATTTATTTTTTTTTTTTTTTTGGGGGTGGGGGGTTGTTTATATAAATTCGTAAGTTTACCCTCCCCTCTCCTTATTCCTTTCAAACACCCATTAAGTAAAACTTTATGTATATCACTTTTACTCTCCTTTATATAAATTCGTAAGTTTACCCTCCTCTCTCCTTATTCCTTTCAAACACCCATTAAGTAAAACTTTATGTATATCACTTTTTACTCTCCTTGTACTTTTTTCATCCAAACACTAGTGAAGTAAAAGTTTATGTCACATCACTCAAAGTTTTTTACTCTCCCTAAAGGGAAGACTTATATCAATGTTTGTCCCGACCCCGGAACGGATCCCCGGGCCCGCAACGTGTTGATTGCGTGCGTTGTTTTCCCACAGGTTTCCGCGGTGAGGATTCACGAAGCACGCGGAATCTGTCTCACACGATCAAGTTTGCGGATGCGTGTAGCAAATCACATCACGATAAGCACTAATAGATTTTTAAGTGCAATGACAATTAATATCAAGACATAGTATCAAAAGGAAGGAGTTAATATGGCATTCCCATCATAATTCAAGTTACGAGACTACACAAAGTAAGTTAAGTTTTTGTTACATCCCATAAGAGGCCAATACAGGCCAATACAATTCTCAAAATGATAAAAGAACCCCAAGATAAAATGACGAACTCAAGAACCCGCCCGAAGTCTAGTTGACATCGTCGGGCTGCCACTCTCTAACTGGGATTGGCTCAAAAGCCTCCTCCGGACGCTCCTCCTCAAAGGCAACGTCACCTGCACCTGGGCACCAAAAAACATGGGTCAAACACAACGGTTTGGCAGGTAACCAATTTAGGTGCAAGCATGAAACAATAAACGTTTTAAGAAAACATATAAGCAAATCCCTGATTAGAAATACTATAATGACTGAGATACATTTTCGAGAATATAAATAAAGCTGAGATACTAAAACAAAATAGCATGAGTACATATAATATCATGAATAGCTACAATCCACAAAGAGCCCATCATTTCTCTATCATATATAATGAAAAGAGCAAGCACGCACGACAAGCATGATATACATAATATAATCACGACACAACTCACATATACGGGGATTTCCGGCCGCGAAACCGGACACGCACGATGTGTAATAAATACACGACCAGTCTGCAGATAGTCCACATGTTTAAGGACCCCCAGACAGTGAATCAAACTGAAAGGGCAGTCCAAGCTCAGTGGTGTTCACTTAATTCATGAATGCACAAAACACGCGAAACACCATCAAAACATGCCGAGATAAAAAGGGGGAAGTCACTTATCAAAACACGTTGAACACGACTAGCAAAAGGCATAATTAATATGCATAACACGCTTAGGAAGTGATCCATTTTTTTCTTGAAACAATTCTTCAAAACGAGCTTATACTTGAAATCCAGAATGAGTACACGATGGTACTTATCGTACCAAGACGGAAATCCAAATACGAAGTCTGTCAAGCATGTGTTAAGGCTATTAATTGACCTTTGTGTAATTGGGACCCCAAATGTCAAAAATATGCATAGATTGGTGTCCCCGAAGTTGGGTTGCATTTCAAAGTTCCATTTGCACAATGTCAAGCCAAAACCCTTAACATAGTCTAGTTTTTACAACTTTCAAGAAATACATAAATGGAACCATTCTTTATCCTGAATCTGGCAGGTTTGTTCGAGCGGAATTGACACTTCGCTCGAGGGGACCATAAGGTCGCTCGGGCGGACAGTTCTCTGCCTTGCCCCAGATCAGACAGTGGGCAGTTCGTTCGAGCGGACCATAAGGTCACTCGAGCGGACAGCTCTCTGTCTGCGCTCGGACCAAACAGTGGCCTGGTCGCTTGAGTGGACCCAATGGTCGCTCGAGCAGACAGGCTCCTGCCTGTGCTAGCTGAGTGCAGAAAACCCATTTCTCTTATACAACTTCCAATACATTTCTCCCCTTCTTCTCATCATTAAGCCACAATCAATCCCTTGAGCCTTCATGCTCACCAAGGGTTCATTTCTTCACAATTTCAACATTCAATCCAATGAAAACATGAGCAAGAAGCTTATAAACAAGTTTATATGCAAAATTTCTAGAACAACAATGAAATCTAAAATACACATGCAACATTGAACCTATAGAGATTACTTGCCTTGCCCAAATGCTAAACACTCCTCTTCAAGCACTCTTACTCAAAAGCTAAGCCAACACTACAAGAATCCCAAAGAAATCCATTCAAAACTCCACAAAAATGAAAACATGAAACCCATTTTCACAAAAGGGTTTGCAATATGAAAAACAAGGTCTTTAAGAACCAAAAAGACTTTATGAAAAATATGGGTTGAAGCTCTTACCTAGAAATGGCCAAACAAGAAGAGATGAAGAAAATGTAGAGCTTGTCCCACAAGAAACTCCAAGAAATTTATACCAATAGAAAGCTTGCAAGGAGAGGAAGAAGATGATGGCCTTGGAATTCTCTTTGGAGATCTCTAGCTAGGGCATGCAAGAGGAATGAAGTGGAAGGGAAAAAGGGATTTTCAGCCCTAGGTTAGGAAAGTTGCAGGATTTTGGGAAAGTGAATGAAAATGAGAGGAAGATAAAGCTTAAGTAATGCCAATGGGCCCAATGAACCTAATCCTTGGATTGACAAAAACATGATCATGCGGGCCTCGAATGAATTCGACGAAGAAGGATAAAACGATCCTCGAAATATCTAGTTTCCAAACAGTATATTTTTGACATGGTTTTGAGATCTCTAAAATTGTGTCCAGATTTGTGTAAAAAGACCACTTTACCCTTTTTGGGCCAAAACTTGGGTTTTCGGGCTTCAAACATGAATGGGCTGAAGACGAAAGTTGTAACACATAGTCAAATCTCTCTAGGGCTTATCTATATATATGGTTTTCCGGTCCTCTTTCTTAATTTACAAGATCTGAAAAGTAACCATCAACTTCAAGCATATTGGAGTGGGTGATAAGGGAGATAGGAGAAAACCCTATTTGAGAAAAGAATTCCGCTCATCATCAAGATCATGGCGCATGGTACGCTTTTATTATTTGAGATTATATATTGTTTAATGCATAAATCTAGATCCATAGGTTTGATTTATCTTACAAATCATATTCGATATTACACCTGAATGATCTATTGCACCTGATCAATAACATAAAATTTGTAGACTTGTTAAATCTCTGACTTAAAATATGCTTTTAAATAGCGGCATGAGTAGTTTGACCAAGTGTCGATACCTGATGATTTTAGAGTCAATGAATTGGATAAATGTATTTACTTTAAATGTGTTGAGAATAAGTGGATGATATATTTGAAAGTCCTGGGATCCTAACCCTAGAGAGGGGGGGGTGAATAGGGTGAGCTACAATATATGACCAATTATGACAAATTTTAACTTCTTAAAAATAAACTAGTCACAAGTGATGATAAACAAACAAAATGCGGAAGCTAAAAAGAATCACCACAACACATTCACCACCACACAATGATTTATAGTGGTTCGGCCTCGATGCCTACATCCACTACCGGCTTGTGATCTAATCACCCCACCGGATTTCCACTATCTATGCTTTTCAATAGGCTAATCAATAACCTTTACAATGTTGTTTTTCTAGGCTAAACAACAACCTTTACAAGATGTTTTTCTAGGCTAAGCAATAACCTTTACACAATGCTTTTCTTAGGCTAAGCTTTTACAAGAAAAAGATTTCTCTTAAAGAAGTGTCTACAAAAACACTCAAAGAGAAACAATTTAAGCTCAATATATTTGCCTCTAAAATAGGCTGATATGAAAGTGAAAAACTAACTCACACAAACACTAAATGAATGCAAAGATGTATGCTCATGATGTGTGTGTGTGATAACTTCAATCAAGTTAAAAACAAAGCTCAATTAATATATGCTTAAAGCATTTCAAAGTTTAAGGCACATAAAAGATTTGATTGAAGTTTAATGCAAATCACATGTATGAATATCAACTTGTTAATGATATGAAAAATCAAAGACTCACAAGTTGTATGAAAATGACTAACTTAAAACATGTGATGCATATACAATGTTGTTTTCAAAACTAAACAAATTTGACTAAGGTTTAAATGAATGAAAACAACAAAGAAAGTTTCAACGAAGTAAATGAATTATGCTATAAAAGAAATCAAAGATTTAGGCTAAGTATGATTAATGAAGATTTTAAAACAAACCTTGGTTTGAAATCAAAGTGAAGAATCCAATCCAACTTAGATCAAAGATTAAAATAAGAATGGATTCAACACATCATAGTTATCATGCTAAAAGTCATTTACCAATAATTTAAACAAAGCATATAACATATGATAAATAAAAGTAAAGCTTACTTAGAGATTTAACTTCATTAATCCAAGTTTTAGCTTCACAAATGACCCCTTGGTCTCTCTTAGTTCATCCCCTTTATCTTGTCTCCAAACACTTCAAAGATGGCTTAAAAATCTCTAACTTTGGTAAGGGAATGAACTTCATTTTATACCTAAAAAGTGGGTTTCTGCGAGTGCCCGATCGACCTGGTATAGAGCCCGGTCGACCAGGCAACAAACGGTCAGAAAAATGACCGTTGGAAAAGCCAACGGCTCTTTGCCACGGTCGACCGTGCAGTGTGGTCAGTCGACCGGGTCCCCTGAGCCGATCGATTGAGCCCACTGCGGGTCAACCTAGGCCTGGGACCAAAATTCCCTAAAATTGTATTTTTCAAAGAGATTTCTTGTGGGAACTTTTGGGCCATTAAATCAAACTAGGAATCATGATTTAAATCAAACTAAGAGGGTTAAAATCATGAAACACAAAAAGCCTAAAATGATTTGAAAGATTTAAAACATAGGCTAGCTTGACTTATAAAAAATCTTTTCAAATAAAAATGCATCCAAGTTTAAAATCAAAACATGCATAAATCAATATTTCTAACAATGCATGTGTAAATCAAGATTTCAACTTTTTCTAAACCAATGCATGTGTGAAAATTCAAATGATGCTAGAATGATAATGCATCCATCAAATTACAATACACAAAATTCCTAACAATATTGAATGACTTAAAATCAGTAAAGAACACTAAGAGGTTTGTTTGTTTAAATTTTGACATAAAGGACATTTCCACCCCAGAAAAATGCGAATGTGGATTAGTGCTACAATTTGAAGAATATAGAGAAAACATAAGAAGAAATAAGTTTGCATGGGAAGAAATCTAAAATGCGCTTTCATTTGTTGTTTTTATTTTTAAGTGGGTTCTACATTCCTCCCCTCCCGTGTGCAAGCTGCTTATATGCACTCTCTGTTTTAGAACTCTCCTGTTTGGCTAAAGTGATTGAATGCCAAAGAAAATATATAGAAATAAATAAAAATTTCGAAAAAAAAAATATAGGGGAATGTCGGGCAATGCTTAGCTGGGCCAGCAGCCTGTTCTAGAAAGGCAGGTTGGTTGGCTGTCATTTACAGGCCTTTATCTTCTTCTTTTTTCTTTTGAAGTCATTGGACAACACCTCAATGAACTTTTCTAAGTGTTGTCAGACTCAGAGTGTGGAGGTAGATGAGTATAAATGTCCTCTAGGCAATATTTGTAGCCTATCACTCATTTTTCCGAGAACACGAAGTGCGAATTCTAGGGGAGTTGCTAGTTTTTTGTATCAATGGAGAGAATCCAAGGTTGTGATGCTCCAGGGGCATTGTATGACAGATCAGAATGATGAACAAGACAGGGTCAAGGATCCCATTCCTCCTTAGGTGAGGAAAACAAAGAAAGTCCTAGAAAACTAACTGGTTTTGGATGAATCAAAGGTTTGTCATGACTTAACGTGCTATTTTGAGTCCTTCAGTTGTGTTCACAAAGGTTCAATACCTTATGTTGAAGTTTGAGGGTGCTAGACAGAGTTTTATAGAGTTTCCTCATTGCTTCCGAAGTTGCCGGAGTCTGTACAGAGTTTGGGGTGAAGTAGTGATGATGATCGATCTCTTAGGACTCCTATTTATAGCCTTCCAAGGGTTGGAAATAGTTACTAGAGTGGAGGAAGAGGAGAAAATGGAGAAAGTGGGTGATCGGCTCGCTTGTTCGTTTGTAGGACTACCGGGGTCAGTAGATGTGAGAATCCGTGGGGTCAAATCCTTTCGTAACCGGAGACAATGCGAACATCTACTTTTTGTACGGGTATGCTAGATTTTTCACTCTACTTGGAAAAAACAAGCAGTGGTCTGTGGATACACCTTCACAAGTAGAAAAGAAAATTAATTTTTTCTCAACTTTCATTCCACACGTGTTAAGAAAAGAGACATGATTTGAATTTTGATGCCGTGAAAGGCAATTTTCATTTATTCTCCATGAAAGGCGATGTTTTTTTTCCATTAAAGATGATTTACAATTCTTATAAAAAAGAAAAGACAAGAGTTGCTATTTTTATCTCTCTTTAAAAAATACAAAATATAATGAAAAGGAAGAAAGGGAAATCTAACTTCACAGGAGAAAAAAGGCCTTTGGGGTGGGGGATAGGGGGGTGGCCCCCTAAGGGACTTTGGTCACCTTGTAATGGTGGTCGCTATGAAGATTCTTCAACGGAGGAGAGATCGTTGTTGGAGTGTCGCAAGAACGATGTAGAGTATTTTTCTAAGATTTGCATGTTGTTTTTTTTCCATCACTGAAATGTGGAATTGGCCTCCTTTTATAGGCTTTTGGTGGCCATGGAGGGAGTTTATGGGTTTTAAATGCATTAATTGCATTAATGCACCTTGATGTGAGGAGTTACACATTTTCATTTATATTTTTATAACTTCTTTTGCAACTCCTTTTTCTTGAGTCTTTGATTGGCCATTGGAGGATAATGGGCCTTTAATTGGCCTTTAATTTTGCAACTCCTTATGCTTAAATCACACTGGCCTTGAGTTCCAAGTTTCATCTTTGGATTTTTGAAAACTCTGCAGGAACTCATCCCAGGCCAGTTTGGTCGGTCGACCGATCCCTGTGCCCGGTCGACCGGCCCAACTGACTGCTGGGAAAACAGCCAGTGTACCCGGTCAACCAAGCCATGCCCAGGTCGACCGGGTAACTAGCCATTGGGCCAATATGACCGTTGGGCCAGGTCGACCCGGGGGTCATGGGGTCGACCGGGCCAACTAGCCGTTGGACTGTTTTTTGCTTAAAAGTCCATTCCATTCCTTTCTTTTAAGAGGCTTGTTGAGTGAACTTTTGAAAACCATTTTTGAAGCCTAAGGAAGAGGAATGAGTTGATAAGGCTAGAGGGTCAATGGAAATCCAAAATGCTTGAGACAAAGGTATATCTTTCAAGTTAAGACTTGGTTTCCTTTCCAATTGAAATCAATGCATGTTTAACTCTTTGTATTTTCATATATGCATGATTTCTAGCTTTAAAAGAGATGTTTAGCAAACACAATATCATCTTTGGAAAATTAGATTGCTTTGCAAACATTCTTTTCTAAATCACATATGCTCTTAGTAGTTAATCTTCTTACAACTTGTTTAGTACTTTCTTTCAAGTAGCTTGAACTTTTCTTGTGATTAGCATATAACTTCAATCATCATTTTCTGAGCTTAGATTTTAAAATGCATCAAGCATTCATTTTAGAATTTGATTGAAGTAAACATTCATACACTTTGTGCATACACTTTAGCAAATTGTTGTGTATGTTTGTACATTAATTTTCACTTTCATATCAGCCTATTTAAGAGACATTGTTTATTGAGCTTAAATTGTATCTCTTAGAGTGTTTTTGTATAGACACCTTCTTAGAGAAATCCTTCTTGTGTAAAGGTTATTGCTTAGCCTAAGAAAAGCACATTGTAAAGGTTATTGCTTAGCCTTGGAAAATCATCTTGTAAAGGTTGTTGTTTAGCCTAGAAAAACAACATTGTAAAGGTTATTGCTTAGCCTATTAAAAAGCATAGTTAGTGGAAATCCGGTGGGGTGATTGGATCGCAAGCCGGTAGTGGATGTAGGCATTGAGGCCGAACCACTATAAACCTTTGTGTTATGGTGTATGCTTGTGGTGATTTCTTTTGTTAGCTTCCGCATCTTGTTTGGTAAATCAGCACTTGTGAATAGTTTACTTTAAAGAAATTAAAATTGGTTAAAATTGGTCATTATTGAAGCTCACCCTATTCACCCCCCCCCCCCCCCCCCGTCTAGGGTTAGGATCCCTGGACTTTCAATTGGTATCAGAGCCTCGTGCTCTATATTAGGATCAAGTGTTTTTGGAACTCTTGATTAGGTGTAAAAACCTTGAGTCATAATCCTAGTTTTGTGTTTGAATGAATACTATTAAAGTGGATTCCACTAAGTTATATTGTTTAGACTTTTGTGTAGATTCTTCTAGACCTCTCTTTCTTCCATCTACTGGAGATTCAAACCTTCAAATAAATGAATCTCAATGTGACTTAAAAGAAGAAGAATATGATGAAGATGATCTTCAACAAGCCTATGAAGAATTATATACATTATCTATAGAGCTTAATAAGAAAAACAAAAGATTAAGAGAATAATAAAAAAGGCTAAACAAAGAATTAGTCTCTTCAAAAGATGAACTTAGAGAGAAAGAAGAAGTCATACAATGTTTAGACTCTAAGTTTATGATCTCTTTACATAACCTATCCAAAATCAAAGATGAATTAAATGAGATTAAGATAAGTTATGATGAGTTTAATAAAGAAAATTTAAAACTAAGAGATCAATTAAAAAGGCTAGACAAAGACATTATCAATTTAGAATCCAAGTTGACAATTTCCAAGGAAAACTTGTCTAATAATCAAAGTAATTTAAAAACCTTAGAACTTGGATCTAATGTTGTTAATGAACTTAAAATCAAATTAAAACTTGCCCATGAAGAACTAAACAACTATAAGGAAATTGAAAATGATTTATTAAAAGTCAAAAATGAAAATTCAATCCTTATAAACAAAGTCACTCAACTTGAAGGTTACAAACAAAAGTATGAGTGCAAATTTACCCAAGGAGAAGAGAAATTTGAAAAACTATTTAGATTGGGTAAATCTCAAAGAGATAGGACGGGTCTTGGATTTGATAAGTATACTTCACATGGCCCTAAATTCACCAACACTTTTGCGAAAGGTGAGTCCTCCTTCTCTAGCACTCTTTCTCCTAGGCCCAAAACTAAATGTCATTATTGTGGTAAGGAAGGGCATTTCAAATTTGAGTGCAAATTAAGGAAAAGTCATATGTCTAAACCCATCTTTGAACCTAAGAAAATCAAATCTAATTCTATGAAGGGTAAGACTTTGAATTCCAAGGAAGACTCTAAGAAATTCAAACAAGTTAAAACAATTAAAAAAGAGTCATCCAAGATAGACTTTAAAAAGACTAATAGTCAAAATAAATCTATCAAAAAGAAACTTCTCACCTTACCTCCTTTAACCTTAGAAATGAAAGAATTCTTGAAAAAGTTTGAAAAGTTAAATTTAAAGATCAAAAGGCAAAAAGAGGGAGGAAAAGCTAAAAGAAATGAGAAGAATAAAAAGAAAATGAAACACCAACTTCCAAAGACTAATCATCAATCTAAAATAGTCAAACCTCAAAGATTTGATGTCAAATCTAAAAGAATTCAATCCTTATCTCCTCTAGTTGGTGGAAATTTTAAAATAGTCTCCAAAGCCCAAGACCTTAGATGGATACCTAAGGTTAGACCTTTAGAAGATTACTAAGGCTTTTTAGATAGATAGGACCAACCTTTTCTCATAGTTATATGTCTAGTTGGTCTTATATCTAGTTCCTTATACTCTCTTACTATCTCTTTAGCTTTTAGATTCATTTGGTTGAGTATTGTTTGTTGAAAATGCATCTTGAACTTAAAATGGAATTTTAAGATTAAATGCATGATTTTGATCAATTTGATTTGAAAAAGCTTTTAAAAGTTATACATTCTCAATCAATTGATTTGTTTTTCAAAATTGTTTATTTTTTGAATGAATTCATAGTAAAATCTTAGTTTCGTCAAATTTAAATGATTTTGAAAAATGTCTTTTGTCTTACAAGTCTACTTTTCTTCAAAAGGAATTTTTTAGAATTTAGTTTGTAAAAATCTCTTTTCTAAAACTTTTTAGCTTGTATGATAGACCCATCCTCCTTCAGGCCTGTTTTCTCTGAGCCTGTTCAGAAACTCAGTAGCCCAAGTTAGCTCGGTCGACCGGGCTAAGTGGCCGGTCGACCAAGCCTGCGCTACCCAGCAACTTAAAACGTTGCGCTGGGTCTATTCTGTTTCAAACAGAATTTCCCTCCATCTGTGCAGGTCGACAGCAGCAGTGCCCGGTTGCCATTTTTTTTTCTCCTCTGTCTTTTCTTCCTGGAATCAATCCAATCTTCAAGGACTTGTTCTCCCATCTTCTTGATCTTCCTCATCTTCTTCACTGTTTAGGCGTCCCATTCACTGTGCACCATCAACCTCCCACTATCTCTCCCAACCTCTGTCTTGTCTATCTCTGTTTGACTGTTTCTGTTTTTTTTTTTTCATGGTGTTTGTGTTTTCTTCTTTGTTTTAGGATCTTTTGTAGTTTGTGTGACTCTCTCTGTAATTCTCTCAGCTCCAAATTCTGCACACCAAGTGTTTGACAATCTGCCTGAACCACTTCTGCATTCTATTAGCAGTTGTTGTGCCCCATTTTTCAGCCTTTGTTCATTCTTGAGCATCCTTCTCTTTAAAATTTTCAAATATGGCTTGCACAAAGCAAACATTTAGGAGGGAAAGTAAGAGATCCAAGACCGGACATGCTTCATCTTCCCATAGATCTCCCTCCACTTCTCCTGAACTTGGCCCTCCTCCAGAGATTAAATTCAACCCAATTCATTCTCCATCTTCAGTTGTCAAATCTTTTCGAAGCAAAGGAATTATTGTTGAGAAGTTTTGTGTTGTAAAAGATCTTGTGGACTACAGTGTCCCGGCCATTCTAGAAGCCATTGGATGGGATAACATCCTTATTTGGAGTGGAAAATCTTATGCTTTCTCCGTCCATGGCCTTTATGAATCTATATGTGCCTCTACTGCAAATTCATTTACTATTAGATTTCTTCATGGTGAAGAGGTGGTCGCCATAGACTTGATCTCCTCCATCTTAGGCATCCCTAGGTCTAATGGTCCTAGATTCATCTCAAATGTCCTTCTTTTTTATGAGAGAGAGTCAGTCACCAGTGCTCTATGTGGCAAGCCTGAAGAATGGTCTGCCAAGAACTGTCTCTAAGCCTCTTCGATGATTCCCTCCCTTCGCATCATTCACATTATCTTCACTCACTCCATTTACCCGAGGAAAGGGAATCGAACTGAAGTGACTCCGTACATGGCGAATATCCTTCATAATGTGATTACCGGAGTGCCTATGTGTCTTCCTTCGATCATCATGCACCATATCATCCGGGTTATCACTGGCTCCCAGCCGTGTGTTGCTCCTTTCGGGTTTCTTATCACTGAGATTGCCCGTTCTTTTGGTGTGATCCCTCCTACTTCCGAGAGACCTGAGCCAACCACAGTTTTCAACAAAATGAACATTCTCTTGATGAGGCTACCTCCACCACCACGAGCAAACCCAGTTGCAGAAGGAGATGCAGAGTTAGAGGCTGCAGAGACAGAGGCTGCTGATCCAGTACTTGGTCAGCCTGTTCAGCCAGAGCATCAGCCACGTCAGCCCCAGCCCCCTCCTCAGCGTACTATGGAGGAGCGCATGTCGTCTATGGAGCAAGTGGTTGCTACCCTGGTTAATGAGTTTCATGAATTTAGACAAGAGGTCTCACGGAAGATGAGCAAGACATTGAAGTATCTCTCGAACATCTTCAAGAGCTGCAGGTGCCATGATGATGTTATGCCTCCGTCACCTCCAGACTCTTCTTAGATCATTAGGAGGGTTTTCATCTTTTTGTGGGGATTGTTTTGGGTAGCGATACATTGTTTTTCACTTGATGTATTCTTTATCTATCAACTGACTTGTTTTGATTACTGACCATAATCTTTTGTTTATGAAATGGTCAAGTATTTAATGTGTTCTGTACTGAACTTCTCTTGTTAAATCAATGAAATTATAGTTTCACATTTCATCTCTTTCCCTCTTGTTATATTTCTCTTGATGGATGTTTATGTTACTTTGAAGCTTTATATTGATAAATCAATTCATATATGTTATCTTAGCTTCATTCAAACAATGGATAGAAAAAACTATATACATGATAACCTGTTCCGCATTACATTTGTATTCTAATTTGGTAACAGGTGCTACTGAAACATATTTGTTTTCTTATGTATACAAGTTCCTTTGCAATTCGATGTCAAAGGGGGAGAAAAAGAACAGATCTATCATATGTCAAAGAGGGAGAGAAGATTAGAAGATCTAATGATCAGTCAAAGAAGATCAAACAAAGGGGGAGAGAAGACCAGATCTAACTAAGGGGGAGATCTGTTTCAAGAACTAAAGGGAAGATCGCTTGGATACGAAGAGCAAGGTAGAGCTCTAACCAAGAGGGAGAAATCATCTTGGAAAGATTAAAGTTAAAAGCTCTCGACGAATCGGTCATACGGTCGAAGCTACATTCAAGAGATTTCTAGAACAGAGCTGTTAAGAAGAACCAAAGTCCTAGAAGTGTTGTGATCATATTAGTTGCCATCAAATTGCAAAGGGGGAGATTGTTAGGTTTTTGTTTGTTACATATTTGATGGATTCGCATTCACCTTCACTGTCAAATAGTCACACACTCATGCTCCCAGTTTTGACTTTGGAATATAAGATTCTAGCTTGCATTTGCATATGTTTTTCAAATGATTTATTCATAAATGCTTTTAGAATCCAAATACTCTTTTGAAAACCTAATTCTTCATGCATTATTTTGGAAAATCAAATTAAGAATTTTGGTTTGTGATTTGCATACATTCTCCATTTTTAGAATCAATTTTTTTATGCTTAAATCACACTAGCCTTGAGTTCCAAGTTTCATCTTTGGATTTTTGAAAACTCTGTAGGAACTCATCCCAGGCCAGTTTGGTCGGTAGACCAACCCCTGCACCTGGTCGACCGGCCCAACTAACTGCTGGGGAAAAAGCCAGTGTACCCGGTCGACCGAGCCATGCCCAGGTCGACCGGGTAACTAGCCGTTGGGCCAATATGACCGTTGGGCCAGGTCGACCCGGGGGTCATGGGGTCGACCGGGCCAACTAGCCGTTGGACTATTTTTTGCTTAAAAGTCCATTCCATTCCTTTCTTTTAAGAGGCTTGTTGAGTGAACTTTTGAAAACCATTTTTGAAGCCTCAGGAAGAGGAATGAGTTGATAAGGCTAGAGGGTCAATGGAAATCCAAAATGCTTGAGACGAAGGTATATCTTTCAAGTTAAGACTTGGTTTCCATTCCAATTGAAATCAATGCATGTTTAACTCTTTGTATTTTCATATATGCATGATTTCTAGCTTTAAAAGAGATGTTTAGCAAACACAATATCATCTTTGGAAAATTAGATTGCTTTGCAAACATTCTTGTCTAAATCACATATGCTCTTAGTAGTTAATCTTCTTACAACTTGTTTAGTACTTTCTTTCAAGTAGCTTGAACTTTTCTTGTGATTAGCATATAACTTCAATCATCATTTTCTGAGCTTAGATTTTAAAATGCATCAAGCATTCATTTAAGAGCTTCATTTTAGAATTTGATTGAAGTAAACATTCATACACTTTGTGCACACACTTTAGCAAATTGTTGTGTATGTTTGTACATTAATTTTCACTTTCGTATCAGCCTATTTAAGATGCATTGTTTATTGAGCTTAAATTGTATCTCTTAGAGTGTTTTTGTATAGACACCTTCTTAGAGAAATCCTTCTTGTGTAAAGGTTATTGCTTAGCCTAAGAAAAGCACATTGTAAAGGTTATTGCTTAGCCTTGAAAAAGCATCTTGTAAAGGTTATTGTTTAGCCTAGAAAAACAACATTGTAAGGGTTATTGCTTAGCCTATTAAAAAGTATAGTTAGTGAAAATCCGGTGGGGTGATTGGATCGCAAGCCGGTAGTGGATGTAGGCATTGAGGCCGAACCACTATAAACCTTTGTGTTATGGTGTATGCTTGTGGTGATTTCTTTTGTTAACTTCCGCATCTTGTTTGGTAAATCAGCACTTGTGAATAGTTTACTTTAAAGAAATTAAAATTGGTTAAAATTGGTCATTATTGAAGCTCAACCTATTCACCCCCCCCCCCCCCCTCTAGGGTTAGGATCCCAAGACTTTCAATTATTACTCCATGATGGCAGGAGTTACAAGTTTTTATTTCATCATTTTGTAACTCCTTTTTCTTGGCTATTGATTGGCTGATAGAGAATGATGGGCATTAAATCGCCTTTAAACTCCATGATGAGAGGAGTTTCATGATTTATTGTCTTGATTGCTTGGACTTGTAACTCCTTTTTTACTTGATTCTGATGGGCCGTCCAAAATAATGAGTTAATTACTGTAATAACTTGTCATAAAACAGGTCATTTAACTGCATTAAGTGGCCGCTAGGGCCCTCGAAGAGTCGTGGGCCATACTGTGTCTTTTAGAATTCTTCTTGCGATGATCACCCAGGGACTCACATGTTGTTTGATGTCGAATGACAATGCAACTTCAGGCACCGATTGATATCAGTGGGCTAGCAGCATTTGTCCTGTCGATTTCTTGATCGATCGGGTAGAAAGTGTGCTTTCTCGGTTGGCCGATTGGCGATTTGGAAGCAATCAATGATGATATGATGCTCTTAACGGCGGATCCGTGATGTTGACGAAGATCGACGGATTGCAAGCCTCAAAAGTCAGAATTTTGGAAAACCACAAGGGTTGGAAATCTCGAAACGCGAAAAGGGTCAGAAAATGGCCCTTTTGGCTGAAATCCGGCGACCCGGATTTCCAGGGTCGCCGGCGACCATGGGCTATGGTTTCCATCGGCGACCCTGGGGATTTTTCCCCTTTTGGCCGCCGTTTTTCGGTCGTTTCTGATTCTTTTTTCTCCTGTATTTTTCTTGACTTTTTTTCCTCATTTATTGGCTTGATTCTCCTGAAGAAAACTTGACAAGAAGTCGTGCAAATCGGAGCACAAAGTTTCTTATTTTCTGGAGAGGCCGAAGACTTGGTCGTCGATTTTCCGCCAGAAGTCAAAACTAGGTCAAACGATGTCGGAATGACTTGAAATTTGACATGTAGCCTGCTGAGTAATAGATAAGACCAACCATAGACTTTTGTTCTGTCGCCAGTAGACTTGATTTTGTCGCGAGGAACATGTCGCGCTTTGATGTGTGGTCAACCGATGTCCGATTGACCTGAAATTTTGAGATGATCCACTAGCTTCGATTTGGAAATCATGGTCCAGGAGATCTCCACCACTGGGAGGCCTGATTTGGCTTCTGAGAGTCAAAGTTCGGTCAAATGTTGTTGAAATGACTTAAAATTTGACATGTAGCCCTTTGGAAGCCTTTTGAAGCATCCATGTGCTTTGTCTGATGAGTGATGGCCTCGGTGATTCTCGTCGCCGAGAGGCTTGATTTTGCTGTTCAAGGGTTGATGTGGGGACCAACGTTGTAGATTTGACTTAAAACTTGAATTGGAGCCTTTTGGAGGTATTTTGAAACCATCCATAGGCTCAGATTGAAGATCTGACGTCTTTGGCGTTGTAGCCGCCATGGTCGCCTGTTCAGCTGTCGGAGGAGTGAAGTTAGGCCAAATGATACTGGAATGACCCGAAACTTCATATGTACTCTTCTTTTGGCTGTTTTGAAGAATCTTGTAGTTTTTATTTGATTCTAACAAGATTTAATGCTTGAAGTAGCATTGCATGTTTATGGTAGGATGCGGCTTTATATAGCTTCTTGATGTTGAAGAGGTATAGTGACATTTTTTGTGTCAACATTACCATTGAGACTCCTCTATATAAGAGGGTCTGCGAGTTAGGGCTCAAGATAACACATGACACAACTCTCTTCTCTTTTGCTCTATTTTTTTTTCTACCTATCTATTTTGTTGTTGCAAGAAAGTTTGAAATAATAGCCAACTGAGGTTCGAGTTCTTCATCCATTTGAGTGCACGAATGGTGGAGGGATTTGATCAAGAAGTCGTCGTATCATGGGGCAGATATCCACCAATCTGCTGTACAATTGTGGGGGCGAAATTTGTCTAAAGAAAACATCTTCGTGACATGTTTCAGCTGCAAGCTGTTCAAGTCCCTTCTTTCCTTTCTCTAATTTATTTATCAGATTACTTAATTTATTGACATTCTCAGCATATTACTTTCAACATCAATGGTAGGGTAAGATAGATGTCCTATCAAAGTCCTAGGCTCAAGGTTCAATGGGTAGTAGGACTGTGGGTAAGCATGCTATCCAAGGTAATATCAATTTATATCATGCTCCCCAATCAATGTATATTTCTTGTAATCCATACCCTAGTTATTGGATTTTCCTTTGGGAGACAATGCTACCAAATCAATCTGATGGTATTCCATTAATCTCGGATGCAATCCATAAGATCATTGTAACCTGATAGTCGAAGGCACCCGAAGATCGTAGGAATACCTCCCGCTTGACTTGACTTGCCTTTGGTGCCCTAATACGAACACATGGTGAGCAACCTTTATCTTCACGCATCCCATGATATCAAGTTCCAGCTTAATAAACCATTAGATAGGTTTAAGGGTCTTAAACTAGGTCCAAAGGTAGACAATCTGATATTGTTGAACAGGGATTCCATTGTTGACTATGGAACCTCTCATGGTCGACTATGAATACACTACGACAAGTTTCACCTCTTGCTATGGGATGACCTACGACTAGCTGTCAGGTCCCTGAAGTACATTTTATGTATTTTCATAGCTTTGGAAAAGTTCACTGAAGTACATTCACAGTTAGCTTTTTGGAACCCCTACAGCCTCTACGACTTTCTTTAAGTTCCTAGAACTTAACTAGTCTTGATCCGAATTGATGCGAAACCCCTCCAAAAAACCCCAATCACCACCAAACTTCATCCACACCCTAAATACATCATTTCCAATAATTTCCCATCCATAATTGAAGGGGTCTCCATCAATTGTTTTTTTCGATCCACATAAAAGGTTCCCAAAACCATAGAAAGAACTCCAAGAAAAAGGATTCTATCCATAATCCATCAAAATCAAGCCATTCTCCATCAAAATCATGAAGAAGAGGTATAGTAGATATTTAATTTGTGTTTTGCACTTGTATAAACTCAAAACTTGTGAATTCATCCGCCATTCATAAACATCATGATCAAGGAATCATGATCATTACTAAAGTTATTAACATCTAGATTCATATGAAATGAACAACATGCAATGCAATCTACGGATGTCTACTTGGCTTGATCTAGAAATTGGGGAAAGCCCTTTCAAATGGCCACGATCCACTCTAAATTCCTAGAAAACTATCATATTCTCCAAATCTAGAGATACTTGATTGAAAGAGAAGAGAGGGATCTAGATAGTGATATATACTTGTAGATCTTGGAAAGGAAGGCTGGAAACTTGGAAATCTTGGTGATCTTCAATGGAAATTTTCAAGAAATTGGGGGATTCAGCCCTAGGTCGTGGGGGAAGGATGGAGAGAGAGAGAGAGAGAGAGGAGAGAAGAGAAGGGAGGAGAGAGAGAGAGGAAATGAAATGAAAGAGGAGGGAAATGCCATTGGAAGCTGTGCTAGATAGTTATATAAGTTTGAAATATGTGGGGAAATGACCAAAATACCCCTCCATTAAGTGTAGTGTAATGAAGGAACTTAAAGGCTAGTTTTGGAAAAACTCCAAGAAAGCCTTATTTCTCCAAAAGGACCCTAGATTCAGCTAAACTGCAACCAATGACCAACCTCCCTCAACTTCTTAAAATTAAAAAACACCCTATACTTGTCCAAAATTACAAATAACCCCCTAAACTCCTAAACTAAGCCTAAAACTCCCATAAAAACTTCTAATTAGGCCTTAAGCCCCTCGAACAACCCACAAAATCACCGAAAAACATAAAATTAACATAATTAGAGCTAAGAAATGGTTGTGACCTAACATTCCTCCCACCTCAAAGACATTTAGTCCCTAAATATATAAAAAAAAAACTCACTAATAAAAATGCTAAGATCTATACTACTAACACAATAACAAGAGTGACCAACCTTAATTCTACTTACCCGGGGGTTAGGGCCTTACATCCCTTCCCCCTAAAGGACACCTGGTCCTCCAAATGTAAACTGATTCTACCAAGAGAGAGGAAGACATACCAGCACCATCTCTCAGTACTTACTAGAGTGATCATGCTAACTTGACCTAATTGGGGTGTTGCGGTGGGGGGGGGGGGGGGGGGGGGGGGACGGTTTCTAGCCCGCTCGGATGGGTGATCAAGTGGGCCTAATTAAATCACGATAGGATCGACCATTTTAGGATTATATCTCTTTATTGCTCCATTATTCAGATATGTAGCCAATTATAAACATTAAAGTCAAGCGTTTTACACTCAATTTTGTCCTCTTTCTTTCAATCTTGACTTGGTGGAATATGCTTTATCATTTGAGAAGACTATGCCTTATTAAATTGACCATTGTTTAGAAAAATGATTTTTCTTTTGTAGCCCATTTCAAATTTTATTTAATTTACCGTTTAGAGATAACTTTTATTCACGAAGAACTTTTTTAATTTCTATTTTTTTACTTTAAGGTCTAATTGTTTACTAAATTTTTTGGTTTTTCCCTCAAAGTGGGGTTTTTCTTTAATTGTAAACTATAAACTTCTAAATGAATTTAGATTTACCAAGAAAAAAATGATTTTCTACATATCGGAGAATTTACTTTTTATGCTTTCTATTTTATTTAAAAAAATTGATGTTATTTAGAAGAATGGTTATTTCTTAGTTGATTTTGGATTTTAGTAAGACAATTCCTTTTTATTCTTATAGAAAGTCTTTTATTTTTAAGGTCAAGTTCTTTTCTAGAAGTGAGATTTTGACTTACTAAAAGGAATTTGCTTTGTATGAAGCAGGGTTTTTCTTTAATTAGTTATAAACTATAAAAATTGAAATTTAATAATTAAACTAAATTTATGAAGGAAAGTATCATATTTTAAATTTCTAATGATTATATATATTATGATAAATTATATTGCCGATACTAAGCATGAGAATGTTTTGCTAATTATATATATTAGATTTGGGCATTTTGCACTCAATTGTAATCACTTTCATTCAAATTATACACATTCTCAAGTTTTGAATCCACTATCCTTCACTTTTTCAAACTCACTCCACCATTGAGCCATCTAAAAATTTTGTTTTAAAACTTGATAGAAAATATACAAATTAGTTATAAATGGGCAAAACTTGAATCTAATCCAAGTTGAATAACAATATGCAAATGTAAACCACTACAAGGTCATTTACAATAAGTGACCTCTCTTTTTTTTCTTTAAAAGTAATTTGTATTGAAGAGAAAAAAAAAAAAGATAGATAAATGGGCTCAAGGAGCCCCCATTGCTAATACTATAGCAGATGAATCAAAAAAAGGAAGCAAGATTTATCTACAGATCAGTTTGGTTTAGGCCATCAGGAATTCTAAAAAATATAAAAGTAGACCTAAGCGGGTAAGTGCAGAATTATTTTGAGATTTTCTTCAAGGAGAATAAGAGAGCATCTTGTAGTAGAAGTTGAATTTTGTTGAGTGGGATCTTGTGTGCCTCAAAAGTGGCTTCATTCATTGTTGACACCAAAAATGACACTTTGCCTCTTCAACATCAAGAAGCCACCTGAAGCTGCATCCTACTACAAACGGGCAATGCTACTTCAAGCATCAGATCTTGTCAAGAATCAAACAGAAACTGCAAGATCCTTCAAGACAGCCAAAAGAAGAGTTCACATGAAGTTTTAGGTCATTCCGACATCATTTGGCCTTACTTCACTCCTCCGGCAGCCAAATAGGCGCTCCTGGCGGCGGCGGCGTCGAAGACATCAAAACTTCGATAAAAGCCTACAGATGGTTTCAAAATACCTCCAAAAGCCTCCACGTCAAATTTCAGGTCATTCCGACAAAGTTGGACCCGACTTTGATGCTCCGAAAGAGAATCAAGGCCCTCGGCGGCGAGAACCACCGGGACCATTATTCATCAAACGGAGCACATGGACGGCTTCAATATGCTTGAAAAGGGCTACGCATCAAATTTCAGGTCATTCCGACAACGTTTGACCCGACTTTGACGCTTTGAAAGAAAATCAAGGCTACCGGCGGTGGAGCACTCCGGAAACATGACATCCAAATTGGAGCTAATGGATCATCTCAAAATTACTCCAATAGGCTCCTTGTCAAATTTCAAGTCAATCGGACATCGGTTGACCGCACATCAAAGCACGACATCTTCCTCGCGGCGAAATCAAGCCTAGTAGCGATGGGACCCCAAACGGCTCCAAAACTCAAACAAAAGCCATGGTTGGTCCTATCTGCTGCACAGGAGGCTCCACGTCAAATTTCAGGTCATTTCGACATCGTTTGACCTAGTTTCGACTCTTGACAAAAATCGGCAACTTTGCGCGGCAAAGTCTTCGGCTTTTCCAAAAAAAATAGGAAACTTCGTGCTCTGATTTACACGACTTCTCGTCGGGTTTTCTTCAGGAGAAACAAGCCAAAATGAGGAAAATGTCAAGAAAAATACAAGAGAAAAAAAGAAACAAAAAGCTCGAAAAAGGGCCGACAAAGCAGCGACCAAAGGGGAGAAATTCCCCCATGGTCGCCGGCGACCCTGGAAATCTGAGTCGCTGGATTTCCTATGGAAGGCCCTTTTTCCGATTCTTTTCGCGTTTCTGGAGTCCTAACCCCTGTGATTTCCTGAAAATCTGATTTTCGACGCTCGGAAACGACTGATTTTCGTCGACATCTCGGATCTGCCGTCAAAAGCATGAAATCGTCATCGATCTCTCCAAGATCTCCAACCGGCCGACCAAGAAAGTATGCTTTCTGTCTGACCGATCGAGAAATTGACAAGCAGATGTCACCGGCCCGCTGGTATCAACCAATGTCTGAAGTTGCATGATCATCCGACATCGATCAACATGAAGATCCATCGTCGATCATCACAAGAAGAATTGCAAAAGACGCGCCACGGTTCGCGACTCTTCAAATCCCCGGCGACCACTTAATGTTGTTAATTGACCCAACTAAATGCAGTCATTAACTCATTATTTTGGACGGCCGAATCAGATTCAAGGAAATGAGAGTTACAAGTCAAAGCTATCATGGCATTAAAGTTATGAAACTCCTCTCATCATTGGAGATTAAAAGCGATTAAAAGCCCATCATTCTCCATCGGCCAATCAGATTCAAGGAAAAAGGAGTTACAAAATCAAGAAATAAAAACTTGTGACTCCTCCCATCATGAAGCATTAAAGCCATCAATGTTCATAAACCCTCTGAATGGCTACCAAAGGCCTATAAATAGGAGACCATTCCAAGAAGAACGGATCCGGAAATCGATCAAGAAATCCATCCAGAAAAATCGGAGAGAATTAGCCAGGAAGATCTGAAGAAACTCTGCTGCAACAAACACCAAAAGGTGATTGAAGTCCCTTGGGGGGCACTCCCCCCCAAGGCAAAACCGTCTCTTCTCCTATTCAACATGGCTCTTCAGCCCGTCTCTTCGTTTTTTATTAGGTATAGGATCTTCCCTTGGTCCTTATCCTCTAAAAAACTGAAGTCCAAGTCAAGCCAAAGAATCAAAGCATCAAGCGTTATCATCTGAAGGACGATGGCGAAGTCCATACATGACTTGCGACCGTCGATCTGAACTAGTCCCCGCAATCTCCTGAGAAGTCAGATCCCTTGTCTTACTTTTCTGTTGTATTTTGTATTTTCTTTAAGAGAAAAAAAAAATCACAACTCTTGTATTTCATTTTGATAAGATTTGTAAATCGCCTTTCACGGCACAAAATCGCCTCCTAGGGCAAAAAAAATCGCCTTTCACTGCAAAATCGCCTTTTACGGCACAAATCGCCTTTCATGGCATCCAAAAAAAAAAATCCTTGTCTCTTTTCTTAAATATATGTGCAATGGAAAGTTAGAAAAAATGTTGATTTCCTTTCTACTTGCGAAGGTGAATCTCCGGATCACCATTTCTAAATTTCAAGTAGAATAGAAAATCTGGCATACCCGTACAAAAATGTTAGATGCCCTTTTTTCTCCCCCTTTCTTCCCTCCATTCGGATCCTCTCGGTGACCCCGGGGACGGATGGGGGAGGAGAGGAAGGAAAATCAGGTCCATCATTCCTAGCCTTCCACTGGGCATGGATTATGTAGATGAAGATTGCCACCATGTACCTGGTACCTACAGTGTCATTTCCTTTAAAGAGAGACCGCCAAATTGATGAAGCAGAGAGAATGAAGGGATGCTAAAGACTTAAAGATTTGAACAACCAAAGTCAGAGTGATTTGGCTTGCTCGCAGGAGAAAAAAAGATGAGTTGCTAAGTCTTCCTCTTGGCAGCAGATGTTACATCTGGAGGTTAAGAAAACCCCAGGCGCTTCAAGTGGATTTCAGTTGGAGTTTTTTTATGCATCAAATGTCACCCAAAGCAGCTAATTTTGTGGAGGGAGATATACCATTCTAGATCATACTAGGCCAATCCAGTTTGCAAACTCTAGACTTGATGATAATTCAAGCTGCTTTCAAAGAGAGATGCCCATTTGGAGACTCTCTCTAGCTTAGAGTGTCTCTTTCTGATGGGTTTAGAGAGAGGTTAGATGTAGCTAATGAGAACTGGTTCTGAACTTCTAAGGGCATATTAGGAGGGATGGACCATGAGTCTGATTGGAAAAGAGACGATAGGCGTTAATCCACTGGAAATTGCAGGTGTGGGAATCTAGATGAAAATGGTTTGTCTTTGCCCCAGGAATCATGCCAGATGTTGATTTCATGGCCGATCCCAAAGATCCTGGTGCTGCCTCGGTGAATGTAGGAAGCTAGGCTATGAATTCTCTTTTAAATACAACTGAAAGTCCTGGGATCCGAACCCTAGAGCGGGGGGTGAGTAGGGTGAGCTTCAATTATGACCAATTTTAACCAATTTTAACTTCTTTAAGTTAAACTAGTCACAAGTGGTGATTAAGCAAATAAATGCGGAAGCTTACAAAAACAATCACCACAAAGCAAGCACCATCACACAAGGATTTATAGTGGTTCGGCCTCAATGCCTACATCCACTACCGGCTTATGATCCAACATCCCACCGGATTTCCACTATTTATGCTTTTCAATAGGCTAAGCAATAACCTTTACAATGATGTTTTTCAAGGCTTAACATCAACCTATACATTATGCTTTTCTTAGGCTAAGCAATAACCTCTTCAACCAAAGGTTGGTTATCTCTCTAATAAGTGTCTAAAATACACTTGATGGAGATTCAATTAAGCTCATTACAATGCCCCTTAATTAGGCGGATATGGAAGTGAAAAACTAACTCACACAAACACTTAATGAATGCAAAGATGTATGCTCATGATGTGTGTGTGTGTGTGATGTCCTCAATCATTTTGAAAATGAAGGCTCATAAATGTATGCCTAAGGCTTTTGAAAGTTTTAGCTCATAAAAACATTTATGATTGAGGAGAAATGCAAATCACATGTTAAAGATAACTTGTAAAAGATATACATTTGTATCCTAAACAAGTTGTGAAATTCTAAGCACAAAACATGTGATGCATAGGGATGTCAATCAAATCAACAATGTAGCTCATAAGCCAAAAAAATAGATTTGATTGAAATTAGGGGACAAATCATATGTAATTATAAAATCAACTTAAAAATGATATTCCTATCAATGCAAAGCAAGTTGTGAAACTTTAAAACAAAACTACATATGATTTGTAAAGATGTTGAATCCAAAACATAAGATATATTTGAAAGAAATTTTCTTATAATGGAAAACAACAACCAAAGATTCAACCAAGTATAGGAATCATGTTACATATAATTTCAAAGATTCTTTCATTAACATGATCTACTTAGATTTACCAATTAAAGTACTACTTGGATTGAATCAATGGTGATGCATCCAAAACAATAAATCAATTCAAAACATAAACATGTGAAGGACACAACAAAACATAGTTTATCATGCTACAAAACATTTACCAATAATAAAGCAAAGCATGACAACATATGATTAAGGAAAGTAAAGCTTACTTGGAGAGATTTAACTTCATTAATCAAAGTTTTAGCGTTCCTAATGATCCCCTTCATCCCTTAGTTCATTCCCCTTTTATTTGCCTCAAAACCTCTCAAGGAAGGTCTAAAAATCCTCAACCTTTGGCAAAGGAATGAACTAGTATTTATACCCAAAAAGTGGGTTTCTGCAACTCCCCGGTCGACCTGCCATACCCCCGGTCGACCTGGCCTTCAACGGTAATAAAACTGACCATTTGAAAAGAGCTCAACGGCTCTTTACCCGATCGACCCGCAGTGGGCTCGGTCGACCGGGCCTGGGGCCAAAAATTCCCTAAAAATCATGTTTTCAAAGAATTTCTAGAGGGGAACTTAAGGGCCATTAAATCAAGCTTTGAGAACATGTTTTAAATCATTCTAAGGGTTTTAAAACATGAAACATAAAAAGCCTCAAAAGATTTGAAACTATTAAAACCAAAGGCTTGCTTGATTTCTAAAACTTCTTTTCAAAAACAAATGCATCCAAGTTTAAAACCAAAGCATGCATAACTCAAAGATTCTCCAAGTCTAAAAACCAATGCATGTATAAAAATAAGATTTCAAGATTTTCTAAATCAATGCATATGTGTGTAAATCAAATGATGCTAGAATGATAATGCATCCATCAAATTGCAATCTACAAAATTCGTAACAATCTCCCCCTTTGCAATTTGATGGCAACTCACTCACCACTGAATATTACACACTAAGTCTTCAGCTCCCCCTAAGCTGGACAAGTCTTGAAATCTTCTTAGATGCTTCTTCTCTTAGCTTGGGCTCTTGGTTCCTTTCTTCATTCTTCTTGATGCTTGGAACTTGATCATTCTTCAATCTTTCTTTCTTTAGCCACGCATCTTCTTTAGCTCCCAAGCTTTCTTTCTTCTATTAGCTCTCCCCCTTTGACCATGCCTCCCTCTCCCTTTGGCAAGGTATATATTCTCTCCCCCTGTAGAAGATCATACAAAATCTCCCCTTAGGAAGTTTGGACATTCTCTTCACCCTTTTGAGAACTTGAATGCTCTCTCCCCCTTTGCCATTAAATTACAAAGGTACCTACACACATGAAACAAGGAAAATACCTTTTAGTAGCACCTGTTAACAAAAGAAATCGAAAATGAAATACATAACATGTTATCATGTGTGGAATTAATCTATAAGGGTTCAAAGTCAATCCAAGGGTGAATTTGATCAAAACTAATACTTCCTGAAGGTTTACACTCCCTCTCAATCCATTCTCTCCTTTTGTCAAACTTTGACAAAGATATAACTATTTGGTTCAAGAAGAAGATGGTTTTACCAATTGAGGGTCAACTTCAAGAGAAGGATTAGATTCGTTTAACTATAAAGCTCAATATGATCAAATTACCAAAAGAGAGCAAGGTCAAGGAGAAAAGCAATCATAGATACCAATTTGAAAAACAAAAGATACCAATTGAGATTCAAAGATAAGTTTATTAAAACAATCACTCTAAAATGGATTTAAAAATATAACTATTAGGAAAAATCCAAATTAGAGCTATCCATTAGGGATGGCAATTTTGCCCCGCCCCGCCCCGCTCCGGCTTGCCCGCCCCGCCCCGCACGGGTTTTCCCCGCCCCGATCCTTAGGTGGGGCGGGGATGGGGAATAAAACCATGCCCCGAAGGCGGGGCGGGGCGGGGATGGGTTTGCCCTTTTCCCCGCCCCGCCCCGCCCCGTGCCCCGCCCCGTTACCCCGCCCCGTGCCCCGCCCCGTTACCCCGCCCCGTTGCCCCGCCCCATGCCCCGCCCCATTGATTAATAATCCTCTTAAATATATATTTTAGATTTTTTTTATAATAAATAAACATATTTATATGTAAATGTATAGATTGATTTTATGTTGTTATTAAGGGTTAAGTAGATTGATTGAAGACTTTTTTTAAAGTTAAACATATAATTAATTGAACCCTATACATTATAAAAGCATATAATATGATCACATTCCTTCTAATTCAAATTTAATGAAATTAAAGTTGTTAAAAAATCTATCTAAACTTATTTGACTTTAATCATATATAATGTTAAATTGTGACATGATAAATCATATTAAATAAAACGAATATAATAGAATGATAGATCATGCTTTAAGCTTATTATAATATAGATGATTAGAGATAGCAAGGTAAATTATAATCGGTATGATTCTAATCATACTAATAACAATATAAATTATACTAATTTGATATAATATTACAAAATATATCATGCTATACGCTTATAATAACTTATATGATTAGAAATGGCAAGGTAAATTATAGTTAGTAACTTAATATGATTCTAATTATACTAACAACACTATAAATTATACTAATTTTAATTATATGTAATCAACCTTAGTATGATTAGAATCATTGTACTAATGATTTAACATTGCAAGTTAAGTGTCACATAAATAAGTAATTATTTACCTAAGCTAATATGATCCACATGCTTGGAAAGTTAAAGCGGCTGAGGTTGTTTGACACTACAATAACCATATCCACATATTGATAGGTCATTTCTCTTATCTTTGTTTTGAGGGTTTTTTTTTTTTTTTTTGAGTGATTTGCAACTTGCAAATAAATTGCAAACCCACGATTACCTCTTTATTAGTGAGTGGAGTTCAACACCAGAAATGAAGTGAAACCATGTATTGATGGAGATCATGATATTTTAGAGATAGATTGTCTTTTTTATAAAGAATGTCTCAAAGCATATATGATATTTTCAAGTGTATAAATATGTATGTGTGTATATATATGTATATGTATGTGTGTATATATATACATATACATATACATATATATGTATATGTGTGTAACAATCTTGAATATATGAATATATTTTAAATAAGGTAAAGCATTACAAGGAATGAAGTTTGGTCTAGTGGTAAGACAAATTTCTAGTTACCTTCCCACCCAAGTTCGAATCCCATCTCTTGCATTTAAAATTTTTATAGTGGCGGGGCGGGGCGGGGCGGGGAACCCGTGGGTGTGGCGGGGCGGGGACGGGGCACAAAATTGTGCCCCGAAGGCGGGGCGGGGCGGGGTCTGGGCGGGGTAAAAAAGGGGCGGGGCGGGGACGGGGCACCCCAATTCCGTCCCCGCCCCGCCCCGTTGCCATCCCTACTATCCATGATGAAATGGGGTTTATTAATCATAGCATCAAATAATTTAACTATGAAAAACATATGCTATGAAGGTTTTGAAATCATTTCATTCAATCAATAAATATGACTTATTAAAGAGCAAGATGAGTGAAATGAAATTCAAACATGAAACCAACCTCAACTAATAACCAACCAAGATTATGAATACATAAATATGGTGGTCATGAGATATACCTATATGAGCAAGAGAGGTGGCAAACATGAAAATTATGATGCTAACATGGAACAAATATATTACTATCAAGTTCAATCCAATGTACACAAGGTCTATCACATTCACAAGAAATCAAATCAATCGAAATTTATACCAATTGAAACCAATTGAATTTGACAACATGATTAAGAGCAAGAGTGTGACAAACACAAAATTCCATCAAGCATCATAAAATGATATTCATCACTTTTAAAGATATAACTAATGAGCATAGTGATGAACAAGGTAAATTGCAATGCAAAAGGATATTACTTTGTAATGCATGCAATTTCCAAAGTGTCAAAATCATATGAATTCAACATCTAAGATATCCATCAAACATATAGAAATACAATGAATGGATTTCAAAGAAGTTCATATGATCAAGATCACTACTATGAAGTTGACACATGTATAAGGATGATATCACTTAGAGAAAATACATGAATCAACATCATAACCATCCAAAAAAAAATATGACTAGAAAGCATAGAGGATGGATTTTAGTTCTAGTATGGTTTCTACAAATATAATAAATAACACAACCATACATAGAACGATTTGACATTTGCAAAGAGATGATCAATCAACACTCAAGATCTAACTCATACCATATCATCAATAAAGAATATAACTATGCAAGCACAAGAAGGTATGAAGTTAAAGGGATCAATCTATCATGCAACATCTCCACTCTTAGCAAATGTACTAAGCTTACAATGCAATGGAAAATGGATATGAGGTTTAAACCAAATAAACTTAGCACATAAAATCACATATGTACTTAAAAAGCTCAAATATAAGATTTTACTATAAAGCACATAAACAATCATCAATTTGCATTAATGAAAAAATATATATACCAAGTTAGGCACAAACATGCAAATCAATGACACCATATCCAACCAAGCAATGTAAGACATCAAAACCAATTTGCATAAAACGAATGTAACTAAATGAGCAAAGATGCAAATTGTTTGTAAAAATTATTTCCTTCCAAATGATATAATCATAATTAAGCTCAAGGAAATAAATTCAAGGAAAATGCTTCTATAAATACAACCAATCAAGCTTAGAACATTTTCCAAAGTTTTTCAAATCACTTCAATATTTAAAATTCCAACAAAGAATCATTAATAGAATTAAGAGCAAGTGATTTTGAAAAACAAGAAGTGTACTACTATAAATTTTCAATTTGTATTCTAAATATGACAATAGACACTCATACAAATTGAACACATATTTTCCATACCAAGAGATATAACTTTGAAAACTCAATGGAAAACTTAACTTGCTTCAAATCATTTGATTTACAAAAAAAATCTAACTATAACATTCATCAAATGATTTTCCAACATCAATTGATCATGAAAAATCTAGCTAAGAAAGCTTTTGTAATCACAATCAATTGATCATGAATAGATATGCACTACAAGAGATATAACTATATGAACAAAATGCAAATCCATCATGAGAATATTGCAATCAAAGGATTTTGAAAACCATGAGATATAACTTAAATGTTCATGAAGACAAAATCAAATGATCACAAAGAAACATTGCATTTTAAAAGATGTGACTATAAAGAAACAAAATGCAAATGTAACATGACCAACAAATAGATATAACTAAAAAGAATAGGTTGGTCTAGAGAGGATCAAGGCCTTAAGGTTAGTCTAAATGTGTACCAATGAAGATTCACCTAAGGTCTTGATAAGGATGTCCTTGAGAGTTCACTTGAGGACTCACCAACTCTTGGAGATATAACTTGAAAAAGTCTTAGAGTGGTGCAATGATACTAAGGGAAATTTTATTTTCAATCATAGTGGAAATCATCACAAAGATATGCAATAAATCACAACACTAGGGTTCTAATCTAGCAACGATCAACTCCGGGTTGTTAAGCCCTAAAATGGAGTAACCTCTCTCCGATACCAATTGAAAGTCTTGGGATCCGAACCCTAGAGGGGGGATGAATAGGGTGAGCTTCAATTATGACCAAATTTAACTTCTTTAATTTAAACTAGTCACAAGTGGTGATTAAGCAAATAAATGCTGAAGCTTACAAAAACAATCACCACAAAGCAAGCACCATCACACAAGGATTTATAGTGGTTCGGCCTCAATGCCTACATCCACTACCGGCTTATGATCCAACATCCCACCGGATTTCCACTATTTATGCTTTTCAATAAGCTAAGCAATCACCTTTACAATGATGTTTTTCAAGGCTTAACATCAACCTATATATTATGCTTTTCTTAGGCTAAGCAATAACCTCTTCAACCAAAGGTTGGTTATCTCTCTAATGAGTGTCTAAAATACACTTGATGGAGATTCAATTAAGCTCATTATAATGCCTCTTAATTAGGCGGATATGGAAGTGAAAAACTAACTCACACAAACACTTAATGAATGCAAAGATGTATGCTCATGATGTGTGTGTGTGTGTGATGTCCTCAATCATTTTGAAAATGAAGGCTCATATATGTATGCCTAAGGCTTTTGAAAGTTTTAGCTCATAAAAACATTTATGATTGAGGAAAGAATGCAAATCACATGTTAAAGATAACTTATAAAAGATATACATTTGTATCCTAATCAAGTTGTGAAATTCTAAGCACAAAACATGTGATGCATAGGGATGTCAATCAAATCAAGAATGTAGCTCATAAACCAAAAAAATAGATTTGATTGAAATTAGGGGACAAATCATATGTAATTATAAAATCAACTTGAAGATGATATTCCTATCAATGCAAAGCAAGTTGTGAAACTTTAAAACAAAACTACATATGATTTGTAAAGATGTTGAATCCAAAACATAAGATATATTTGAAAGAAATTTTCTTATGATGGAAAACAACAACCAAAGATTCAACCAAGTATAGGAATCATGTTACATATAATTTCAAAGATTCTTTCATTAACATAATTTACTTAGATTTATCAATTAAAGTACTACTTGGATTGAATCAATGGTGATGCATCCAAAATAATAAATCAATTCAAAACATAAACATGTGAAGGACACAATAAAACATAGTTTATCATGCTACAAAATATTTACCAATAATAAAGCAAAGCATGACAACATATGATTAAGGAAAGTAAAGCTTACTTGGAGAGATTTAACTTCATTAATCCAAGCTTTAGCTTTCCTAATGATCCCCTTCATCCCTTAGTTCATTCCCCTTTTATTTGCCTCAAAACCTCTCAAGGAAGGTCTAAAAATCCTCAACCTTTGGCAAATGAATGAACTAGTATTTATACCAAAAAAGTGGGTTTCTACAACTCCCCGGTCGACCTGCCATACCCCCGGTCGACCTGGCCTTCAACGGTCATAAAACTGACCATTTGAAAAGAGCTCAACGGCTCTTTACCCGGTCGACCTGCAGTGGGCTCGGTCGACCGGGCTTGGGGCCAAAAATTCCCTAAAAATCATGTTTTCAAAGAATTTTTAGAGGGAAACTTAAGGGCCATTAAATCAAGCTTTGAGAATATGTTTTAAATCATTCTAAGGGTTTTAAAACATGAAACATAAAAAGCCTAAAAAGATTCGAAACTATTAAAACCAAAGGTGGAATAGGTGGAGGGGCTGAAGGCTGACTAAGAAGAGGGGGAAAGTGGTGTGGTTGGGGTGGAGGTTGTTGAATCTAGTCGCAAAAGATGAAGTTTGGGCGCGGGGCGGGGGGGGAGGATATTGCAAAATGCTTCAAGATACAAGAATTCATCTATCTTGTCTGAGGAGCACAATTGCGGTAGTTGTGAATGGGGAGGGCTGATTTGTGGAGATGACAACTGGTCGGATTTAAAAACGGTTGGCTTAAAGCCAAACCCAAACCAATTTGACACGTACGCAACTTTAACGGATTTATGGTTTGTAATGCCAAATCTAACCCATGATGGGTATGGATTATTTATGTAGGATACTGGCGATTTTCTAATTTTAAAAAATAAAAAATATTTCTTGTCTTATTAAGGACCAAATTCAAGTATGTGATCCAATGCTCTTATAGTGTATTTGATATCAATTTGTGTTACAATAATTTTGTCTAGATTTCTTACAAAGTCATTTATATAGTACTATACAGGATGTGTTGGGTTACTTGAACCTAAAACTGAAGCATGTCGTGAAGGAGAGAGACATCCCTAACAGTAGTAATCGTGGTGGAAAACTTTGGGCAAACAAACTTAAAGAGCTTTTAGACTCATCAAAAGCCAAAATCCCGAAAACACTTTGTTTTTTTTTTTTTTTTGAGTTCAACAAAACACACCCTTAGCCCTTGCTTTTCTTCTGTATTCTATTGTGAATTTTCTTTTTTAGTTTGAAAGCTTATCATTTAATTAGTCATTTCACTTAATATTTTGATTGAACATATTGTAAAATATACTTTAGGAAAATAAAATCCAAAAACAAGGAAATTATTTTATTTAATACAACTATGCAATTCACTTAGGCCATTTGATTTATATTTTAAGTTCGGAAAAAAAAAACCCTTCCTTCTCTATATCTTTCATTGTCCTCTTTTATTTTCAAGGACTAGATATATCTTTCAATTATAATATGTATGAACAAAGTTTATGTTATAAATGTTGTCGAATAATTTCCTGTATGAATGCCTCCATTATTTTCTACATCTATTACCATTAGAAACAAATAAAACAAAGAGGGGCACATATATACGCCTTGGTGTCTAGTGTGACATGTGGACCACAAAACCTATCATTCTATGGGCATGTAGTCCATGTGGACCACAAAACCTATCATTCTAACACTCACTACATCTTAAGAAGCAAGATCTGACAAGAAATGACACTTCCACCATGTAGAGTGATATGACTACTAAAGTAGACATATACTTACATAAATGATTTGACTTATATATATAAACATAAGTGATGCCGCTATATTAGATGGACAATTGTTCTGTTTTATTTCATTTTTTTTTTAAGGAAATTATAGCACTTTACTAAGCTTGTTTGTTTGAGCTATAGAAATGGCTTGGAAGTGAGGAGAGAACCTGCAAATACAATTAGCAATACTCACACGTACGAGGAGAGAAAATACATACACTCTGAAAGTGAGAACTCACATGTGCAAGGAGTGGCACTACGTCAAAAGGGCCTAAATACCATACCATTTACATGTTAAAAATAATAGTTGGAAATAAACAAGTGGGAAGAAAGACTATACAAATGGAAAAGATGGTGCACCCAAAACTCGAACCCTGAACAACAAGGTGAAAACCGCAGCCATACCAGTGAGATAATTGGCCGTTCTCAAGTCCCATTAGATTAAAATGTTCATTAAAGAGGATTTAACCCCTAAACTTGAAATGACCGGAAAAATGATAAAAACAAGAATAGGGAACTCGAATATGTCATCAATGAGATGGTAACACATGGGGCTATATTCGAGTGGGCCTCACAATCAGACGTGCAGCAGGCTACATTTTCATGTTTTGAAAAATACTTGGACCCTGAGACGCATGTGTGAGTTGTGTCTATCTCTCCTTTCATGTGTGAGTTCCCATCATCTCACATGTGTAAGTTGTGTCATGAGTCTCAGGGTCTCGACCCTTTCGTTGTATCATCAAAAAAAAAAAAAAAAAAAAAAAAAAAAACCTCAAACAGCCTTTCTATACCAGAGAAGCTCAAATAAGTTTATTAGGCCTGTATAAGGAACTTACATAGTGGTCCTGTGTTTGCATTCATAAATGATTCATCTACGAAAATGATACACATGTGACATATGGATCTCTTACATATATAAATAATACACATATAAAACACATTCAAATGTTTACCCCATTTTTGCACGAGTAAATGAATACATTCAATGACTATCTAGATGTAGTTGGATTGAGGGCTTCTATTGGCATCGCGGTTTTGTCTCACCACACCGCAACAAAAAAAAAAAGAAAAAAGAAAAAAAAAGATGCTAAACTACCCCTCCCCCCTCCACCCTTTTCCGTCCTCCCTCCCTCCCTCCCTCCCTCTCTCCCCCTTCCCCATACTACCCACCCACGCACCCAGTCTCCGGGAGGGAGGGAGAACGGCTGCAGGCCTCCCCCCTCTTTCCCTCTTTCCTCCTCCTTCCTCCCTCTTTTCCTCTCTCTACCTCTATTTTCTCTCCCTCTCCTTCTATCCCTTCCTCTTGTTCTCTCTCCTTCTCTCCCCACCTCTTCCTCTCTTCCTCCCCCTCCCAATCGCCAGCGGGAAGGGAGATCGGGCTGCAGCAGGCAGAAACCCTGCTGTAGGGGCTACCTCCTGCTGCAACCCAATCTCCCTCTCCGCCCACAACTGGGAGGGGGAGGAAGAGGTGGGGAGGGAAGGAGAGAGAAGAAAAGGAAGGGAGAGAAAATAGAGGCGAAGCGAGGGGGGAAGAAAGAGGGAAAGGGGAGGTCGGCTGGCTGCTTGTCATTCTCCCTCCCTTGCCTGAGACTTGTGGGGGGGGGGGGGGGGGGGGGGGGGGGGGTAGTTTAGGATTTTTTTTTCTCTTTTTACAGTGTGGAGAGACAAAACCGCAGTGCCAATAAAATCCCTCATTTGGATTTTATGGTTGCTTTCCTTAAGTTATAGTGATATTAATTACTAGACTAAATAGATAATCGCACATTAGCATTATCATTATTTGTGATGATCAAATGAAATCCAATCCTAAACACAAGGAGAAATATATCAAACGGCGCCCTCTAGGATAAACGGGCTTGAATACATTTTAAACCAAAATTTGAGAACTATCTATGGTACAAAAGTAATGATATTAAATATAAATGGGCCATCTTTCATGTCATATGGGGTTGATCAAACCTGTGATTTAGCATAAATATGGGCTCAAAAAAATCTATTGCGCTTATTGTGACAATTTCGGGCTTGAAGCTGCACACATTCATATTTTAGGTCTCAAAACGGAATTATCTTTTTAGCCTGTAATATGTAAAGTAACAACCCATATAAATCCAAATTGAGTATTACATATATACCGCAAAGTACAAATTCCAGGTCCCATACATACCCCAAAGTCCACAATTGAGGTCCCACAAATATCTCAACACTACTAGAAAAAAGGGTTTTTATATCGATCTAATGGTCTTAAACTAGATTTGGAGGAGTAGGATTGTTTGATCATATTGGAGTCGGGCCCATCAAGTTTACCAATCCTTACACTATTTTGGCCTCAATTGTCTTCAACTTCATTTGACATTTTTATCTTTGAGCTTGGATATAATGCGATATCCTTTCCATGACTCATCCTTTTGATTATGACCCTTGGCTTAGTCAAAGTGGGTTTTGACCCTTCATTTGGTTTCATAGTCTTTGTGCTTGGCCTTATTGTCTCGTGTTTTGATTTTTTTGTGTTAACAACGCTAGCATAATCGCAAAGCATGAGAGCATGCCTGACCAAGTCCTCCTCTATATCACATATAAACATTTTCCATCAATTGAGGTAATCTTTGATTTAATAATAGTTCATACTAAAATAGCATTTTTGAGACAGCTCCAACAAAATATTAGAACCCATTGAGGAAGAGGGAGCCTCCAAAGAGCTTTCCAATTTATAGAAGGAGTAGGGTCAACTTTATTCCTATTAGAGATTATTCTATATGCCGATTTTGTAGTGTGGTAGCCGTTATTCGAAAAGGGTCAAACCCTCTCATCCTTACCAATGAATTAAGGGATATAAACGATACAAATCTCCTTGACATCAATAGGATTGTTAAAAAAGTCTTTGAGAACATTTAAATTCCATTTTTTTTTCCTGAATTACATAAATCTTTAACTGTGAGATATGGGTTGATCATGGATGAGAAACACATCCTCAAACCATTTTTTGAAAGGAATATAAACGTTGTTTTAAACAGAAATATCATCTCTATTTTTTATTATCCATCCCACATTTTCATTAATAAAATATCCCCCCGCTAAAAACCTCTTGCAAAACCATTAGTTGTCATTTCTACGTTTGGCATTCCGAAGGTTACTTTTGGAATAATACTTGGCCTTTAGAACTTTGGAGCTAAGGAGCTTCTCATTACTGATCATCTCCAGTAGGTTTTGGCTAAGAGGGCTAGATTATTACATTTAATGATTCTAACTCCTAAGCTCTCATTTGGAATAGGCTATACAGCTCAACCCATTTAATAGTATGAGGTTTTCTTTTTCCCTTATTCTCACCCCATCAAAAGGCTCTAAGCATTTTATCAATGGAGTTCGAGGTTTTTATGTTTCTTAGATGGAAGTAACAATTTTAATCATATCCTCAATTATTCTTCTCATTGATATTCTAAACGATTGACTAAAACATTTATTGATCTTAGGCAATACTTTACTACTCGAAAACTTTTATAAGTGCATATGCATGTTTCCATTTTGTACCCATTTTTTTGGCTACGGTAGAAAGTTGGGTTGTATCAATTGTGAAAGGTGAATTACGTCTTATTGTCATCAAAATGGAGACTAGAAGAGGAATTACGTACTGGCCAAGTTCTTAAACAAGTTATCAAAGCAGATACAAAAGAAGGTATTGAGTTTTCGTGTAGAGCTGACACAAGTTAGATACATGAATGCTTAAAATGGAAAATCTTCCATTGATTTTAGTGCGTGCCCATAGTTGTATTGTATTCAATCTATGAATAGAGGA
This sequence comes from Cinnamomum chago, assembly GCA_038049695.1. Lineage (NCBI taxonomy): Eukaryota > Viridiplantae > Streptophyta > Magnoliopsida > Laurales > Lauraceae > Cinnamomum > Cinnamomum chago. The sequence goes on from CP142452.1 coordinate 33,054,933, forward strand.
CACACAAAAAGAGAAAATGGAAAAAAATAAATTTTAAAATAAAAAAAAAGAGAAAGAGATGAATGAATGATGTTCATTGAACTTGAAAGCCTGATTGGTTTGGTCACATTTGTTGAAGAGTCAAAGTTGTGGTCTACGGTTTTGGATAGCTCTCTTCCTCTAGCTGAAACTGAGGGCTTTTTTCTTTCCTGGAATTCATAGAATTTGTATATGGAGAATTTTAAAATTCTAGGACAAGGTGGAGTTCCTGCACTACTAGAAATTTGAGCTTTTGCTCATGAAAAAGCGGGCGGCCGCTTGTGGCGGTCGCAAAAGGTCCATTAGCGACCGCCACAGGCGGCTGCAAAAGGTGAAATGGCAGTCGCTATTGCCCATTATATTACCCCCCCCCCCCACCCGCCAAACCCTTTTTTCCCTTGCTCCCGCGCTCGCTGCATCTCCTTCTCCGATCCTCTGCGTCTCCTCATCGCTCATCTCTCTCTCTCCCTCCCTTTCCTCTCTCTCTTCTTCTCTCTTCTCTCCCTCTCCTTCCCTTCTCTCCCCCTCTCTCTGTGCCAACGCCCTGCTTCTCCGGTCGTTTGGAAGATTTGAAAGATTTTACAAGCTCGTCGTCATAGATTTCTTCCAAGCAAGGAAAGTGATTAAAGAAAGAAAGATTCGAGCTTGTTTCCGCTTTCAGGTAAAAATTGTAGATTTCTTTCTCTTCTTGTTCGTATTTCTCCAATCAAGATCTTATCTTTCTTTAATGATCACATTGATTTGATGAACTTCTATTGGAGAAGATCAGTTTTTCAACAGCATTTCTCCTCTTGATTCTACAAGTTTACTAGGGTTTGGGGTTTTTTTTTTTACTAGGGTTTAGGGTTTTTTTTTTCTTAGTTTGAGGAATCAATGGTTTGAATTCTCAATTGGAGCTCTCGCGAGGATCTCGGGGATGATCGGATCGTGGCACGCTATTGATGCCGCGGCAGAGAGAGAATTGGTTTTACACATAAAAAGGCTTCATCTTTTTGGCCCTCAAGTTCAGCTGTTTCTAAAAGACATCATCTTTTTGGATTTCAATCGATTGGCAAGGGTTAGAATGAGTGCCAATTTTGGGCTTGTGATGATTCATGGAGGGAAGAGGGAATAGGTTGGGATTATGTTCATCATAGATGGGTAGAGGGTTTTTCACCAACTCAAGATAGGAATAGAGAAAAAATGATCTGTCTAGAAAAAGTAGGGTTTTTCGGCCATTTCCATAAATTTAGGTATTCTTCAGTTTTTCGGCCAATTTGGTTATTTCAGTCTTTGTTGGAGTTGTATATTTTCTATATCTATCACTGATGCCATCCGGGCGCCCAAAACGTTAACTTAAAACTTAGAAATTGAGCATCCGGGCGCCCAAAACGTTAACTTAAAACTTAGAAATTGAGCATCCGGGCGCCCAAAATGAGCAAACGGGCTTCGTTGCCCGTGAAACTTGACGGGCATGGGCCCCTAGTCATTCATGACTTGCAGGAACTGACGGAACGAGATTCCGACTCCCGGATTGCTCGTAATGTTGAAACGAAGATTTAAGTTAGAACTTTAACTTAAAACTTAGAAATCGATCCTCCGGGCGCCCAAAATGAGCAAACGGACTCCGTTGCCTGTGAAACTTGACGGGCATGGGTCCCTAGTCATTTATGACTTGCAGGAACTGACGGAACGAGATTCCGATTCCCGGATTGCTCGTAATGTTGAAAACTAGGTTTAAGTTAGAACGTTAACTTAAAACTTAGAAATTGAGCATCCGGGCGCCCAAAATGAGCAAACGGGCTCCGTTGCCCATGAAACATGACGGGCATGGGCCCCTAGTCATTCATGACTTGCAGGAACTGACGGAACGGGATTCCGACTCCCGGATTGCTCGTAATGTTGAAACGAAGGTTTAAGTTAGAACTTTAACTTAAAACTTAGGAATCGATCCTCCGGGCACCCAAAAATGAGCAAACGGGATCCGTTGCCTGTGAAACTTGACGAGCATGGGCCCCTAGTCATTCGTGACTTGCAGGAACTGACGGAATGAGATTCTGATTCTCGGATTGCTCGTAATGTTGAAAACTAGGTTTAAGTTAGAACGTTAACTTAAAACTTAGAAATCGAGCCTTCGGGCGTCCAAAACGAGCAAACGGGCTCCGTTGCCCGTGAAACTTGATGGGTATTGGCCCCTAGTCATTCATGACTTGCAGGAACTGACGGAACGGGATTCCGACTTTCGAATTGTTCGTAATGTTGAAACGTATGTTTAAGTTAGAACTTTAACTTAAAACTTAGAAATTGAGCCTCCGGGCGCCCAAAACGAGCTAACGGACTCCGTTGCCCGTGAAACTTGACGGGCACGGGCCCCTTGTCATTCATGACTTGTAGGAACTGACGGAACGAGATTCCGACTTCCGGATTTTTCGTACGGTTGAAACATACGTTTAAGTTAGACCGTTAATTTAAAACTTAGAAAACGAGCCTTCGGGCACTTAAAATGAGCAAACGGGGTCCGTTGCCCGTGATACTTGACAGGCACGGGCCCCTAGTCATTTATGACTTGCAGGAACTGACGGAATGAGATTCCGACTCCCGGATTTCTCGTATGGTTAAAACGTAGGTTTAAATTTTAATTTTAATTCTTAATTTTTTTATATTTAGTTTAAATTGTCAACTTTTTTAGTTAAGTATTAATATTTATTTTTATTTTTCTGTTCAGGTTTGAGAGCATCGGATCTACCACGGCATCCTGCACGGACAATTTTTTTTTTTTTCTATAATTGTAATGGATATAGTTTGTTGAAAGTTTTGTAATGTTTTGAATGTAATTAATATAAGACTTTCTTTTGTTATTTGTAATTTTAATTGATGGTAGTATTTGTACTTTTAATTCATAGTAGTGTTTGTAATTTTAATTGATAATATATCAGGTACAGGTATAAAAAGAAGGAAAAAAATAGAGAAAATACGGGATTTATTTTTAAAAAAAATATAACCTTTAGCGGCCGCCACTAGCGGTCGCTAACGGTAAAATATTCCACCATTAGCGACCGCCAAATGCTCCATTAGCGACCGCCTCATAGTTAAATTAAAAAAAAAAAAAGTGCATTAGCGACCGCTATATCAAGTATTAGCGACCGCTTTGGCGGCCACTAATGCTACCAAATTTTTTTTTTTAACTTTTAGCGACCGCTACCTTTTGGTCGCAAAAGGTATTAGCGACCGCCTTAGCAATGAAGTATTCGCGGCCGTCTCTTGGCGGTCGCTGATACTCTTTAGCGACCGCCAGACCACTTTTAGCGACGGCTTTTGGCGGCCGCTAAAAGTGGTTTTTCTAGTAGTGTTGAATGTTTCCTTATAGTTGAGTATCCATAAATTCCACCAAAAAATAAAGGAGTTGGAATTCTTGAATTTTCAAAGGTCATTTAAGACATTTCAGGTGACTGGAATTTTGAAATGCTTGTTAAGAAATATGGCATTTGCAAATAAAATGGAGCAAAATGTCACATCATGTCCAAAAATCTCCAATATGACAAATTCATGTAAGAAATTCTAATAAAGAAATATGCCCTAAGAGTGCTTCTGATAGTCCACTTACTTTAATATGTTCATAATTTAGGCAAATTGATCAATCTTTAACCTAATTAGTCAACTGACCCCAACATATAATTCAGGATTGGAAGTTAATATTTCTGAGGTGATCAATTGATGGGTTGGTTTTGGGTTGTTGAGTCTATTAGTACTATTTAACCATCCAACTGACTCCGGACTTGATTAGATCCGACTAATTGTACTAAGACTTGCCAACCAATCCGAATCCAATCCGTCAATGAAATGTTCAGGTTGATTTTTTCAACTGAATTAATGAATGTTTCAGGTTAAGGATGAGCATACATGACACCCATAGTGCTCAAACCAAAGTGCACCTGGCCAAACCTGACGAATTGACACAACCAGTTCTTACACTCCATTCTATGGACGTCCCAAAGGCCATTTCTCTAACTTCGGCACTGTTCCACAGTCAATAACACAGCATTTTTTATTCCCTCAATCTTTGCATCATCTATCACTTGGGAGATAATATATTCCTTGTCCAAACCTCAAAGTCCCTTTCATGAATTCAGAGCATCTGAAGAATTAAAGATTGATGATCCATTTCTTCCTGATGGACCCATGTTGGTTTTTTCAAAGTGGGATTCTGACGTGGCGATTCGGTTGGCAGGGACTCTTTATCATTTCTGTTCGAGTAAGATATACAATGACATTTTTGAAAGTTACACCATTGAAATTCTTCGATGGCAATTTCCTCCCAGCTTTTGATGGGGCGGGGCATGTGAAAGGGAAGGTTATCTGCAAGTCTCAAGCTGAAGTTGAGGGAAGTGTGATTCTCAAAACAGTTGAAGAGATTTTTGCTATCTTTCTTTAAAGTTGTCGAAATAGTGGGTCAATAGATTCCGATGAATCTATTGAATGTTTCTCCATTCAGTGATGCATCCAAAAGTACATTCATTGGAACTCTCTGAACCTTTTGGAAAGTTGTTTGGGGAAATACTGTTCGTTATTAATTACTTTTACGCTTGTCTTATTGTGCCCTTGCTCTTACAATTTAAGTACAATTGAATGGTAGTAAGCATAAGACTGGCCTTTGAAACCATGTTTCCTCAAACAATGTCAATAAATGTGCACAAGTTCAACTAGAAGTTTTCATGATGGAGTCAGTTTTGTGGGTGCCAAATCAATCATAGTTATGAATTCCAGCAAGTTACGTACAGGAAAATGGGATGAAAAGGAGGCCACAACTTTAAAAAGGGAAACGGATCTCCGGTTTGGGGACCACATGGGGAAAGATTTTTTTTTTGTGTGGAGGAGATGAAATGTCATTGATTTGACATTTCTCCCCCATGTGGCACCCCCTGATTGGTCCAAACAGGGGATCCGTTTCTTAAAACTTGTGTGCATGCCAATTAGCAGTGTTGAGGTGGGCCATGCAGCCAGATTCACAATTAAATCTTCCTTGGTTATAGAGTAGAGGGTCTAACTAGTAAACCATTTTTGACCTTTTTTTTTCTTTTCTATTTTTTTTTTTTTTTTGGGTAGAAACATCTGGTTGATGTTTTTTGTTTTACACAGTGGATGTTTGGGTAAACCGTTTTGACTCGCATTTGTTAGTTGTTTGGTGCAGTAAATTTCAATTATAGAAATCCAAAAGAAAGCAAGCATGTTTTTTTTTTTTTAAATTGTTTTTGGGGAGAGAGAGGAAAGGGAGTCCAACAGTAATTGGTGAATAAAAGATATAATGCACTATAGTTTTATTTTTTAGGGGTTTTGACTTATTAGGCCTCCTTAAGCCTAATTTTTCCAATTTCATTACCAAAATTCAGATTATGTCATCAGAGTCAACATTTGACGTCTCTTATCAATATTTTTTTTTAACTTTTTTTGTGTCATATCCCATGATATCATAAGATTTATCAGTTTTGGCATCATACACTTTCTGCAACCAACAAGCGAGTTTGTTTTCTATATAGCATGAAAAATGGCATTTTGTGAAAAGTAAATACACATTGGACCACTATTTCTCAGGTTCTACCATTCACAAATTTTTTTTCCTAAGATGTGGTATAAAAGTCATGACAACATGCAACAATCCCATCATATCATAGGATTTATGAGCTTTTGTGAAATACATTGTTCCATGATATCATGGGATTTGGGACAAAAAAGTATTGACCAGAGTCAAGCGACTCTAATGACATTATATGGATTTCGGTGATACAATTATAAAATCGTGTTTAAAGTGGACTAATATGTCAAAGCCACTATATATTTTTATATGGTTATAGTATGGAGGGGTGTTCATGGATCAAGCTAGCCCGAGCCCGGCCCGGACCCATCTCGATTTGGTCCGGGCTTGGGCCTTTTAATTTAGCATTGAGTTCAGGCTTAGACATTTTATATCGGCCCATTTAATATATGGGCCAGGCTTGGGGTCGATTGTAGGGAGGCCAAAGCCCGCCCCTGCCCGACTGATAAAACAGTAATGGAAAATTTTCAAGTGAGGGATTCGAATAGTGGTACTTTCAAAGAAACAGTGAAAAGACCAAACAACTCTTTTGAAATTATATTTCAATATCGAATGCCTAGCTTGGGCCATCTCCTTATAGCCCGATTCGGGCCTGGGCCAAGCTTTGACATGCAATTTGGAAGCCAGGCTGGGCCTGGATATTCCGTAGCCTGGCCCATGAACACCCCTACAGACTAATATAATTACAAGGCAACTTAATAGAGGAATGGGGTATCCGGTTACTCGGACCCAACCTATATCTGGCCAGCAAAAATAGGTTATGGCCATTTATCTTGGACCTATTTAGTTCTTGGGTCTGGGTCTATATTGGATCGGACCCACAATATTGAAGTGCAGATTTGTGTCCATTTACTTCCAGGCTCATGCACCAGATAGAGATGGACTCAAAATAGACAAGTATATTAAAAGATTACATATATCATCTTCTTACATAGCCTTGACCCACAGTATACATCTTTAACCCTCACCGCTTCCTTCGTTTGGCCGAATTCATATGATTGGGGACACCACTAACTGGTTAGTGATCTGAACCTAAATTCGATGTAGTTCATGTGGTCCGGGTTATGGCTGAACCCGACACAATCCCCATATGTTGCCATCCCTTCCACTAAATTTTCGAGTATATAGATTGCCAATAAATAAAAGTATTTGTAGTTTAGCAATGTGTCCAGAATGTTGCCAATTTTATTGTCTTTAGGAAGCCACGGTTTCATCTTACTATTCAGCACAAAATACTGTAGTTGAGGCCTATACATGAGATGGATGATCCAAATCAATAACAGTTCTGGCCCAAATCCAGCCTGCATGCATGTACGAACCTTTGATGGTCCAATGAACAGATCCGAGATATTTTGACATTTATTCCAAGTAAGAGATTAAATTTAAGCCGAACATGTGTAGGGATGAAAGGAGGTCCCCGGGTACCCGAATTACCAGAAAAAAACCGGAAATGGATCTAACATTTGGACCCAATTTTAATTTGGGTCATGGCTTGGTTCCATTGCCTAGTTCCAAATAAAATTTGGGTTGGGTATACTTCATGTCATAACTGAAAGCACAAAACGATTAAGGAAGAAGATTTAAAAGCCTCCTCAATTTAATAACAAAACTTTCAACTTAATAACGAAATATGAATCCACGAGGAGAAAACCCCAAGGTGAAACTGAAAATACATATTCAAGTTATGCCAATCAGCAACATAACAATGTCTTATATTACCCAAAAACCCTAACTTCCTAAAATAATATATATATATATATATCCTAATTAAGTAAAAAACCCTTAAACTAAGCTTTTAATTACTTTTGAAGACCTTCCTCGAAAATTCAGATTAAAATAGACTCAAGAGCCTTTAAAATAAAAACTAATATAAATATTAAGTTTTGTACAAAAACTACGTTTTGAACTTTGCAACAGCCTCAATTAAATTACTTTTCAAGACCTTCCTAAACCTAAAAAATTCAGATTAAAATAGACTAAAAAGTCTCTCAAAAGAAGAAAAATATAAAATTACTATAAATATTAAGTTCTGCAAAAAAAAACTGCATTTTGAACTTTGAAACGGCCTCAAGATCCCCTTGGAAATGGCAACTGCCTTTGTATGTTACATATCTTGTGGACCACTTCGATAGTTTTAAGATGAGAAATTGTGCGCCGCGTGAGGATATATGGATCAAAAGTTATGGTCGCTTGAAGTCAACACTACTATTTCTGTTTGATTTCTTATGTTCTTCATGTTTTAGAAATTGTTTTGCCACTTATTCTACATCAATTCAAGTCCATGTGTTTTATACCAGGGGACCATTTACCCCACCCAAAAGTGTGCGTGTGTGTATGTGTGTGGAAAATATTCATGCACATCTCCCTCACCATATTAAGGTGAGGGACAACATAATGAGGCTAACCTTATGATCAATTCGAAACATCTCCACACATGGGACCCCTTGAATTATACCGGATTCATCGAGTCTTCACCTGTTCGTTTGTGTGTTTTTATATACACCCCCCACACCACAAACGAGTGCATGCTGTACTATGTGCGGTTGGTTCTCAGTGGAATAAATCTATGGGCTAACCACTAACCTCTACTAAAAGGAAAAATCATAATCCCCTTGTTGGACCCACTTGGATGCACTTCAATCAATGGAGGATAAGCATGATAGAGTGGTCTCATTGTGAATATGATTTTAGGTAAAAAAAAAAAAAAAATCATCTCAACCAGTCCATCATAATCATTGATTTAAGGGCCTTAAAGTTTAATAGTTTCTTAATTAACACTTCATACAAAATTCAGTTTGAAGGTGAGTATAATTCTTATTAGTGTCAGATTAAAGTGAATATCAATTAATATTTAGATGAGAATCTTTAGCATGATTCATATGTGTTATCCTCCTCACACATACTACACCCCTAGAATAATACAGGAGGAGGAGGAGGAGGAGCAGGAAAAGACGCCTTCTTAAAGGGATTGTGATGATCTAATGGGGTTGATATGTTGCACATCCCCAACTCTCTTTGAGATCTTTCCACACCTCAAGGTAATCGAGTTCGGACTATCCTACATGTGCACAGTTCTTTTTTTTTTTGCTGGAAGGGTAAATTTATATTAAAGAAGAGGGGGAAAAAGGAGAAAGAATACAAGGGTCAAAAGGACCCTCCAAAAGAACAGGAAAACCAGAAAAGAAAAAAGAAGAAAGGGAAGCAGAGAGACAAGCTCCACCAGCTCGGGACCAGAACTCCACAAACAATTAACCACTGGAGGTTGTATTCATGGAAGCTGAGAGAGCGCTGAGGATGATGCTATCAAAAGGAGGAGACATCTGCTTCAGGGTGAAAGAGATGATCTCTGTTAATTGAGCTTGGAAGGAGAGAAGGAGTGTCTGCGATTTTCGAAGATGGCTTCATTACGAGCTTTCCATAGAAGATGGAGAATAGAGATGAAGATGGCAGCCATATACTTGACAGCTTTAGCATCATTATCTTTGGAGAGGATCGTCCATATAGAGGAGGCAAAGAAGCTACTAGGAAGAGGAGCCCCAGCTGCACGCAGAAACAAGGACCAGGTAACTTTGGCATGATCACAAGTGAAGAAAAGGTGATGGACTGACTCTTCAGCCGCACAGCAGAAGATGCATCTGGAGGCAAGGGAGAAGCCCAGGCGTTTGAGCCTAAATTCAGAGGGAATTCTGTTGAGCATTAGGCGCCAACCAAAACAATTAACTCTGTGGGGGGATATGCTGTTCCATATCAGCTTGGGCCAGGGGAGAGATTGAGCTCTATGTCTGATGCTCTGCCACGCTGAGCTGAAGGAGAGCTTTCCATCCGGGGAGTCTCTCCAACTAAGGGTATCACTGCTGTCAAGGATTGGGGAGAGATCCTTCAGGAGATGGAGAAGATGCTGCTGGACAGTTGGTGGCAGATGATGAGGAGCGACCCACGATCCAGCGTGTTAAAGGGAAGACAACCGTTGGTCTCTTGGGAATTGCAGCCCAGGGAAGCGACTAGAGATGGGATCTCCTTCAGACCAGGAATCATGCCATGCATTAATACTCTGGCCATTGCCAAAGATCCAGGAACTTTCTTGGTGGATGATCGGAGCTAAGCGACGGATTTTCTTCCAAATGCAAGAGTCGTAGATAGAATTCTCTGGGCTCCAAATAGGACGGAATTTGAAATAGCGGTTTTTAAACCAGGAAGACGAGAGCGAGCTAGAAGAAGAAGCCTGCCAGCCAAGCTTGATGAAAGAGGTTGTGTTTACTTCTGCAATTTTCCTTATACCCAGCCCTCCTTCTGCTTTTGGGAGAGTAACAGTGGCCCAGCTGACCGCATTGATCTTTTTATTCGGGGAATTTCCTGACCATAGGAAGTGCCTCATTAGTCTCTCAATGGCATTGCAGATTGAAGCTGGCAAGGGAATGACAGCTGCTGGGTGAAGAGGAAGGCTTGAGATAACATGTTTAATAAGAGTTAACCGACTAGCAAAAGACAGAGTTTTTGCTTTCCAGGCAGCGAGCTTAGACTGAATTGCATCCATCAGAGGAAGAAAGTGGCACCTTCTAGGAGTTCCAAAACAAATCGGGGTTCCCAGGTATATAAGGTGAGAAGAAGCCTCTTGAATACCTAGAGTAGAACTGATTCTTCTCTTTCTTCTCATGCTTCCTTTGCCAAAGAATAATTGGCTCTTCTGAAGGTTAAAGTGCTGGCCAGCAGCAAGCTGGTAAGTCTCCAAGAGGTCCTGAAGAATAAAAACCGAAGAGGCAGCCCTTGCATGAAGATGAGGATGTCGTCAGCGTAGAGCAGATGGCAAGGGGTGGTGGGGACCTTTGAGAGAGGCAGGAGGAGACCTTGGCTCTGGAGGTTTTGAAGGTTAAGACTCAAGATTTCTTCTGCAAGGATAAAGAGGTAGGGGGACAGAGGGTCCCCCTGTCTGAGACCACAAGAAGAGCTAAAGAAGCCATAGGGCCTTCTGTTTAGAAGCACAGAACCTTTAGAAGAACAAATACACTCTTTGATCAATGAGATCCAAACATCAGAGAAATTGAAGAAGTGAAGGGCTGAGAAGAGAAACGACCAATTAAGCTTATCAAAAACTTTGGAGATATCGAGCTTCAGGCAGAGGGAACCTTTCTGAATCTTGGAGTTCAGGCTCTTGAAGAGTTCAAAAGCCAGCCCAGAGTGCTGCTGAATATTTCTTCCTTTGATGAAAGCAGCCTGGTGGGGAGAGATCAGCTTAGGAATAATGGAGGAGAGCCTATTGGATAGGATTTTAGAGAGAATTTTATAGGTGAAGTTCAGCAGGCTAATGGGTCTAAAATCTTCAAAGGTGTTTGGGGTTTTAGACTTGGGGATGAGAGCTAGGAAGAAAGTGTTTGTAGCTCTGAGGATCCTCTTGGAAAAAAAAAGTGCTGCACAGCTGAAGAAACAGATTGGCCTATAATGCTCCAAGTAGCAATGAAGAAGATACCATTGAAACCATCTGGGCCAGGAGAACTATTCTTTTTGAAGGAAAAGACTGCAGCTTTAACCTCTTCAGGAGAGGGGATGGAGGAGAGAAAGGAGTTCTCTGAAGCTGAAACCTTGGGACTTTTGATTCGGAAGAGAGAGGGGCTAGGATGACTATCTTGAGACTTGAATAAATTGGAGAAAAAATCCACTGCTGAGGCTTGGATAATGGCTTGGTCATCAGTGAGAGAGCCATTGACAGAAATTTGATGGATAGAGTTGAAAGAGCTTCTAGCCTTGGCAGATAAGTGGAAAAACTTTGTGTTTTTATCACCCTCCTTCAGCCAGGTAATTCTGGATCTTTGTTTCCAGTGGAGTTCTTGAGCAGACAGGGCATCATGGAGATATGACTTAGCTGCTAGGAGGTCAGCTCTGGAAAGGTCCGAAGGGTCTGAGTCAAAGTTCAATTGGCAGTGGAGGACTTTTTCTTCTGCTGCTCTGATGTTCTGGGTGGGATTCCCATACGTGGATTTACTCCAGAGTCTAAGGGAATGCTTGAGAGCTTTAAGCTTTTGGGCAAGGATGAATTGAGGATCACCAGCTACAGGCTGCTCCCAGCTGGACTTAACAGTATCAAGGAAAGAGGGATGGAGCAGCCATTTGTTTTCAAATTTGAATGGGGGGTTGGAGCAAGGAGCTTGGGTTTGGTGGGCAAGGAGGATAGGACTATGGTCAGAGGAGATACGGGGAAGGTGGTGTAAGGTGGGGTCGCGGAAGTGACGAAGCCAAGAGGGGTTAACTAAGGCTCTGTCAAGTCTAGCAGCCACATAGGAGGAGCCTTGCCTATTATTAGACCAGGTAAACCTGTTACCAATTATTTTGGTGTCAAGGAGACCTGCTTGCATCACAGCATCTTAGAAAGAATTCAGGGAGGAAGGAGTAGATTGGCGGAAACTAAGCTTTTCGGCATGACAGAGGGTGGCATTAAAGTCCCCTATAAAGCACCAGGGCAGGTTAGAAGAGGAAGAATCAATGAGAACAGCCCAGAGGTCCTTCCTAAGAGAGGGATTAGTTGAGCCGTAGACTCCTGTAATGATAGCAGTAACACCATTGGCATTATTGTGGAGGAGCATGGAGAGGTGTTGAGAGGAGAAGTCTTTGACTGAGATAGAGAGGTAGTGAGAAGATTTGGAAAAGCACCAAAGGTTAGAAGATGTGGAGGTTACTGAGGGGCCATTTGAGTGGAAGGTATCAAAGCCATGCTTGATCCAGCTGAGGGAGATAGCTGGGGAGAAAGGAACCATAGGTTCAGAAATGAAGATAAGATCAGGGGAATGATTGAGGATCATATTAGCCAAGACACGTTGGGTGGGGCGGTTGGCAATGGCCCTACAGTTCCAGTAAAGGACTTTTAACATGGGGAAGATTTTGGGGGAGATTTTTTGCCTCTAGATCTCCTAGTAATCGGGCCAGAAGAGGGAGCTGGGAGGGAAAGGTTTTTCCCTTTTCTTGGTTTACCTCTGGTATTGATTGTTGGAGATGGGATGACAGCTAAGGTGTCCTGAGGGGAGGTAATTTGAAAGTTGGAGGGATCTATAGCTGCTGAACTAGAACAAGGGGAGCTTGGATCAGATGGGGGAAGAACTTGGGAAGAGGAGGTGACAGGAGGGGGGAGGGGGGGGGGGGGGGAAGGATTGGTAGGAGGCTCAATGGGGGAGTCAAAGCCCTGGGGCAATTCTGTAGAGGAATTGCCTTCTGAGAAGGCTTGAAGGTTTCGGCCATAGATAGAGGGGTTATCAACTGGGTCTAGAGTAGAGCAGTGCTCTAAAATAGAGAAAGGATTGGAGATGTCAATGGCAAGTGTGGAGGATTTCTGGAGGATAACCGAGGCTACATCATAGGCGAGGTCTTTAAGAAAGGAGGGATTGGCCTTCTGTACAGGGGATTTATTGATAGGTAGGGGACTCTGGCTTATGCTGGTGGGAGGAAGAAGAGGGGAGGATTTGACTAGGGGATTATGGGGGACTAAGGAGAGAGTAGAGACAGGGGAAGGAGAGGAGGAGATTGGGACCGCTGGGGGAGGAGGAGCTATTGCTAAGGGGAGAGCACTGGAAACAGGGACAAGAGGTTGAGAGTTGAGTAGGGGGGGGGGGGTGAACTATACTAGTGTTTAAACCTGAAGGGTTTTCTAGAGCTACTAAAGGAAGGACAGGGGGAGGAAAGGTGAAGATTGGAGGATTGAGCTGAGGAGAAGAGGTAAGACTAGAAGGGGTAGGGAGGACTGGGGATTGGAGGATTGCATTGGAGGGGGTTGAGGCTGAATGGTTGGGGATGGTAACAGAGGATTTTCTGGAGAGGGGGCAAGAAGACTGACTATGGCCTAAGGAGAGACAGAGGGAGCAAGGGCATTGCTCATATTCCACGGTTATTTCCAGCTCTCCTTCCCCTTGGAAGTTTACCAGAATGGAGGGTGGTTTAGGTTTGGAGAGGTCTACATTGACAAGAACTCTGGCAAAGGAGAGGATTCTCTGTGCCATTGTTATGCTGTCAAGCTTGATTGACTGACCTATAGAGCTGGCTAGGGAAAGAATGATATTCTGGCTCCAGCAGTGGTAAGGTAACCCAGACAATCTAATCCAAACTGGGGCTATTGAGGGCCACACTGATTCATCTTGCCCAGGCGTCCAAGGAAGGAAGAAGACCTTTTTCTTTTCAATAGAGAGGGGAGAAAGACTGAGGATTGAAGCTTTATCCTTTGGAGAGTTGAAGCGAAAAAGGAAGTAACCTTTGTTGGTGAGAGATACCATGCAAGGTCTGGATAATGGCCAAAGCTTTGCTTTAGCTTCCATCCATTCAAGAGAGGGGCGCCTACCAGCGAATCTGCCTATAACCGCATAGGAAAAAGATTCTTTGCTAGAGGTAAGCATGGATAGAGGAATAGTTAGAGATGGCTTACCGTTGGTCCATGTTGCAGAGGGAAGTGAATCTGCATTGTTGGAAAGGAGGGGAAGTTGGGGCACTGAGAAAAGATTAGCAAAAGATTGTTGGAGAGGAGGGAGAGGGTGAGAGTTTGAGGCTTAGGGGCGTGGTTGAGACTCAAGCCCAGCAAAGGTAGGAAAGGGGACAGAAGGGGAGGGGCTAGACGCTGGGAAGGGAACAGCTGGAGTAGTCAGGGAGGAAATCTGGGAAGGGAGAGGAGGGAAGTTGTGGAACTGGAGGGAGAGAGGATGAGAACTGCTGGAAGCAAAATGGGGCAGAACAAGGGGGGGGGGGGGGGGGGGGGGGGGGGGAGGAGTGCAGGTCGTTGCAGAGGCTGGGCCGAGGTGGTAGTCGGAGAAGGTTGGTGGGGCGGTGGTTGGCCGGTGGAGGCAGTCGGAAAATGTTGGTGGGTTTGGGCGGGAAGGTGGGGCAGGGACATACTTTTCAAAAAAAGCAAAGGGGATGGACTGAGAGGTTTGTGTGCACCTTGACATGTGCACAGTTCTTACTAGAGTAAAACTATATATTAATGTCAAAATTGTATATGAGCTTCACTAAAGAGATACCCCTTTCAATGGGGCCCACCCGGTTGCATACAATCAAGGAAGGCATAGTGATGATATGTGTTTGTACTTGATGAAGGGATATAAGATCTCAGGCTAATCAAATTATGCCAATCGTTATTTTAAGTTCTCAAACTTTAATGACCATACATCATGTAGTTTTGTTGTGATAAAATTCAATTATACTATATTAAAGTCATGGGTTTTGAAAATAATTTTGACTATAACTTCTTTTTTTTGCTGGAGAGTTATAGTCATTCTCTACAATTTACCCATCTTCTCCCCCCACTTCTAATATGTAACCAGTCAGGTCTTCTTTATGCTTTTCACTCTTCTACACCAACTTTTTTTCTATCCTATTTCTATTAACTCTTTTCTACTCAACATACTCTTAGATTGAGAAAATAGGCATTGCCATAATCTTCTCTTTCATTCTATTTTTTAAAATCTTATACACTATCTACACCAAATCATTGTCAATAAGTATTTGGGGATAATTTTGCATGATCTGAATTTCTTTTTAATAAATCATTAAATATAGTGTTGCAGTTATTAGTGAACATGCCCATGCTTAACATAGGTTGTTGCACTAGTGGTGAATTATGCTTCAACAATTTAGAAATCAGAATTGTGCCTACTTAAGGGGACCGATGTTGTAAAGCCCATATGATGTATGGTAATTAATCTCATACAAATGAATAATCCACTAAGGGCATTGAACACATAGGAATTAAGTACATACAAGTTCATGCCACGAGTGGTTAAAAAAGAAGATTTGAGGTAAATATAGAAAAATGACCATCAAATAACCTTCGTTTAATAGAAGTTGATTCCCTGGGTAGATGGGGAATTAAAACCTAGCTATCACCATAGTAATTTAAATTATAGGAAAGTCAAGGCCCTATCTTCACCCTTCACCTTATGCCATTCACATTTCACCTCTTTAAGAGTCCTTTGGTGGAGCTCATTTATTTGATGAAAAAACATGATACTGAAAAGGCACAAGAGTGTGTGATGTGAAAAGTTTTTAAGTAAATCTGGTTGAAAAAAAAACCCTGAGATCAGTATCCAGAGAAATGAGTTCAATTCGATGCCCAATACCAATTAGATATGATCCTAGTGCCTGAATCTGTTCGGGCTCTTGCTGAACAGCTTTTGACCCAATTCGGGTCTTACCTAAATAGGTCCAAATTGGACTGGGTGGGCCTGTTAATTATAGTCCAGTAGATAATCTAACACGATCCATTAAATTAGTCCATAAATTGATCTATAGTAACCTCATAATCAGGCCCATAAGAAGACCTTAATACCATACACGCTAAAAATGGGATCCAAATTGGACCTTAGATCAGGCCACAGCTGGTCAAATTAGATTGCTAAATCAAAAAGTACGTTGCACTAGATCTGAACAAAATGTCAGACCTTTTCAGGCCAGAGAAAGACAAGTCCGGAGCCTGAATGAGTCTTGGGCAAATCAGGTGGTATGGGAACAGATCTCTGTTTGGTTCAGAAGCCCCGTGCACCGGGCTGGGCTTTTCAGATATTTTGCCATCTGAAACGGGTCTGGGCGTGAATTAACATGTTCTGGTTCCAATTTTTTCTGCAATCGTGCTACTTGGCCCGACTCTGGGGACTTTTCCTTTTTTCTGTGTGTTAGTGTTTTCAGGAGGGTTTCTGGTGATTCAGGCAATGTCTGGGCAGTCCAGACACCCTTTTTTTTTTTTTTTTTTTTTTTTTTTTTTTTCTGTAAATGAAAACCTAATCGAGCCTAGCCCTCAGTTCGCCTGGGAACAAACAGACCAGCCAACCCAAGCATCAGGGCCACATTTGGACCCCTGATTATGCAGCCTTGCCTACACAGGCGCTGCACAATCGTGCCTCCAGGTGGCCTGGGCTGCGACCCTAGTCCAGGGATTGTATTAGAATAATAACAAAAAGCTATTCTAAAAGGGGTATAAAACAAACCATATGATCTATCAATCCAATGGTTCAGATGATGCAAAACCTCAACCAAATTTTCCGAATTTTTAGATCAATCTACCGTGTTAATATATATATAAGTTTAGGATTACCTTAATCACAAACAAACTTGATCCAACATTACCTCTAGCAGACCAGACGGAGCTATAATACCAATCTTGCATAGCAGACCAGACAATGGGGTAATGGGCGAGGTGGAAGCTTTTATCGATGAGAATTTGACCGCTACAAACGCAATCTAAGATTGCATCGGCTCAGATCAGACACCGTTGTAGAGATCAGATATTGTCTTCCAGGGATCAATTTGGCATGATTCACTATGCATGATCCTGGAACTAGGATGGACTACCTGAACATGGATGATGATAATAGACAGAATAGATCTTATGGATCTAACGCGAAAAAAGGGTTTTCTCCTAAGAAAACCTCATTCAATCTTTCTACGATCTAATGTCTCTCTTCTCTCTAGGAGAATATTGAATACTTTGGGCCATGAAATGGGGCCCACAAGTGCAAATTATTAGAAAAGGGGTTTAGAATTTTTTCGTTTTTCTTGATTTTTTGTGTTTTTACACATGTTTCCTAAAGGCTGCAAAGATTTAAGATATGAAGAATTGCATTTTTGAGGTTTATTACCATCTGGGTTAGAATATTGAATGATTTGGCATGTTCTTTTTTTTTTTTTTTTTTTTTTTTCAGCCAAGGGCGTTGGGACTCAAGATAGAGCGCGCATACACACGAGAAGGCAGCCCACTTAAGTGGGAAAGGAGCCCACATACACATGGGAAAAAGGCCCATACAAGTGGCCCGCAAAGTGGGAAGATGTGATTTGGCATGTTGGGGTCTGCACAAAGCGACAGAGAATCATATATATAGAAATATATATATATATATATATATTTTGTGTTTTTAATATATTTCCTAAAATCTGTGAAGATTAGTCTATGAAACTAAACATTTCGGATTTATTAGTTCAATAAAAAAGTTGAAGTGTTAAGATTACAAATTTAAGGCCCATATATAGAAAGGTGGTTGATGGAGTTCGATCGCGCCACAAATTGCTGTGAATGTAAGTTCTGGAGACTGTTCTATGACAGCTTTGAGTGCAACGTGTGTATGGATTTTTACACTTCAAGATATGTGAATATGGACCCATTTAAGCCCCAATTTTAAACTTAGATGGGTACACGTACGAGTGCAAGCAAACGTGATCATGCATAAATACCATGCACATGTAATATTTTCATATGTACATGAGAGCAAACAAAGTACCACTGAGCTTAACCCGTTCACTTTGCTTATATATATCGCCTTTATTACACATTTTCTTCATTACATATCCACGTTGAATAGGGTTGCAAATGGTTATCTGGTTATCCGTTTATATGAAATCTCCAATTCCGAATGAAATAGGTATTGAACCTATTTTTGTATCTAGGAGGAATTTGGATCTGGATCCAACCAAGGGATTTGGAACATTTGTTTTCGCCCTCCACATGCTTACTGGTGCACATGTTTTTGGTGCCCACAACTAGAGCCCCACCTAGTGCTGGGAAGGTGGGGGATAGAAAGATCTCCATGGGCCTTTGTGATCTCTTTATAAAATTTTAGGCTCTTTAGATCATCATATCATTTTGATCCAAGACCCACAAGTTAACAAATTGTATATCGATCCAACAGCTCAGTCTTAATTGATCCTTCTAAAAATAGGATAAGTGATATTAAAGAGGGGTGATTGTGTGTGGTCCATTCAAATTGGTGATCAGATAGGCTCCACTAGGAGTTACCACCATACACAAGGTCTTCGGTGGATCATTCTCACACACACAAACACTTGTGCACACTCATACAGACATGCACATATATATTGGCTATGCTCTTGTCCGAACCATCCATGCAAAGTCCCTTGTCCGGCCCATCTTGGGCCAAACTAGTCTGGGGGGAGGGTGGGTTTAATAGATTTGAATTGGACGGGCATATGTACAAAATTTGAACCCTATTAGATCATCCTAACTCCTTGATCCATGCCTCTCAATTTATTTTTTTTAAGTGTAAGTAAGGTCTTCATTTTCTCATTGATAATATACAGAAACGGAAGTATACCATTCGAAAGATTGAGTATTCTTCCAAAAAAGGGCATACCCCTTCAATACAATAGGAAAGGAAAATATAAAAAGTATTAATTATCATCTAGAAACTCCATGCCTTATAGAGTTATACAAAATATCAATATTATCAATATTCAGTGGTGGAGTTCCTAAACTTCTACTTATGAGTTTACCAATACGCATAGTCTCAGGATGAAGAAAAGAGAAGTGCGCTTTCTCATAATTTGTAATCACTACATGAATTATTCTAGCTTGAAACCGCATAGTTCATTCAGAATGGGCTGGATGAAGAAGAATTTGCTGTAAAGAAGAGTCAGCCTCAATAGTAAGTGACGAAACGATTACTGGAATGAGATTCAGAATTTGAAATACCCCCTCATAGTAATTCAGCACCGACACTATACGACCTTACAAAGGTTGGTGTAGGTCCTTCCACATAATTCCAATCAAGGTATGACTAGTGGGTACAATGGAAAGACGCCAACCATGAATTCTCTCAGCTATCGGTCTTGAAATATGCACTTGGTCACTAGGAGGAATGTTCCAATAACATTGAATACTAGTTGGTAAGATGATACCAGGGTAGAGAGCCTTAATAGTTACCACTTGAATAATTTGTTGTACCACAAAACTACTTGATTTTGCAGTGATCTGGAGAATCCTTGCATTTCTTTCTACCCACACATGCCAAACAAAAGCATTAAAGAGAAGCTTACTAAGTGTTATAGCTCCATCACTTTACTGATCTAAACGAGATATGACTAAAAGAAGAAGTTCTTGAGTGTCAATACAGTTGATTGGTACCAAGTCCAATTTATTCCCAAATCTCTTGAGAATAGGGACAATGAATCATGAGATGTGAGGCTGTCTCCCATTTGCTATCACAAAGAACACAACAAGAGTCACGGTCAACATTTTTTTGAAGCAGGAAATCCTTTGTTTTTAGTCGTCTTCTGCATAAAAGTATCCAAGCACACACTGAATGCTTTTTAATACACCCTTTGAACCATACTGCTGAAGTCCACTGAATTTGCTAGGTAGGGATATTACATATTAACTTGTAGGAAGATTTCAGAGAAAATTGACCCTGCTCTTCTAGTGTCCAAACAATTTCATCATCAAACATATGCCAAGGAACAATTTCACTAGGGATTTTCTAGAAGATATCCATCAAAGCAGACAATGTTGGGTTTGGAAGATGCCATCCATCATGAAGAAACCTACTAACCCCGATATCAGTGCCCATGCGTAGATTATAAATTGCTCTTTCACCATATTGGACTTTTAACCGACCCCCGCTGAGCCATGGGCCGGTCCAAAAGTGTGTGAGCCGCCCATTCCCAATCATAAATTTTATGTGAGGTAACACATAAGGTTTCAGAGCCAAGATACCTTTCCAACCCCAAGAAGCACTTGTTGGTATTGAAATATCCCAAAAGGAAATCCCTTTCAAATACCTTGCATTAATCCAGATATTCCAGCAGGTTTGCTTGTTAATGACAATATTCCATACCTGCTTAAGAAGTGCAACCTTGGCAATTCCGAAGATAGATCGAATGCCAAGTCCTCTCAAGTTAAATGGTTATAGAAGGCATAATTCTTTTAAGATTTCTATCCAACAGTTAATGACCATTAGATGAGTGTTAAAATTGGGATTGTTCCAATTATGGGGGGTAGTAAGTCTCAGGGGCTTTAATTGATCATTTGGAGATCCCATGTGCCTAACAAAAGGGAGAACACATGACGTCTTTTATGAGAGAAATTTTCACATCCAAAACTTTTCTACTAAGGAAATAGTGTGTTTCAAACATATGTAAACGATTTAAGTAAATAGTTCAAGTAATGTGTTTCAAACGTAGTACATAGTTCAAGAAATGTGTTGCAAACGAAGTTAATATTCAAGTAATGATTTGGGCAGCCACAAAATTGAAAAAAAAAATTAGAAAGTGGGATTAAGTGATTTTCTTATATTTTATATGATTTCAAAATCCATGAGGATATATCTAAAACAAGAAAGTTCTTGCATTGGGGTTTATCATATTTATGAAAATATTGAATGGTTTCAATTAAGAATTGGGGCGCAGCTCCCCCGCAGCTCCCCTAAGCTGGGTACCAAAAAAAAAAAGATTTGGGGCCCACTAAACATAAAAATCACATAGTGGGATTTAGATATTTCCGTGTTTTTCTCAAAATATGCGAGGATCTAATATGCCAAACTTTGAGTTTTAAGGTTTACCTGTAAAATCTGATATGGTTTGCAATACAAATCAAACCTATGGATCTAGATTTATGCATTAAACAATATATGATTTCAAATTATATAAAAGTGTACCTTGCGCTATGATCTTAATGATGAGCAGATCTCTTTCCTCAAATAGGGTTTTCTCATATCTCCTTTTCACCGACTCCAATATGCGTGAAGTTGATGGTTACTTTTTCAGATCTCGTAGGTTGAGGGAGAGAACCAGAAAACTATATATATAGATAAGCCCTAGAAAGATTTCTTCCCATTAAAGAAATCTAATAAAGGTAAGTTTCCTTAATTCCCTCAAATTAGCCAACAAGAGTCCTATTTGACTAAGTTTACTAAAACTGAATCCAAGATAAACTTAGAAAAACCAAAAACCAAAAGGGAAAAGTAACTTAAATTAGTGGGCTCAAACCGTGGGTCCTAGCAGTGTTACACATGTGGTCATGAGAACCACTCATGTCTAACAATCTCCCACTTGGTCTGAATGACCACACATATGTGATCTCCCAATTGGTTATGATAACCACCAATATTCAATCCACCTTCTATTTTTATTTTTATTTTGAAAACTATGTTTTATAAAATGACTCAACTTGGATTCAACAAATTTTAAAATCCTAGCGAGTGGCCACTCATTTGTAAAAAATAGCCCAATCATTCTTGTTTATGCTAATTTTTATATACTGTAACAAAATGAAACCAATAATGCGAGTCATGGCGGTCGAACATCAATTTTGCGACATAATTCCTTCCATGTACCACAACATTAGTGATTCCATTTAGTCAAGTCATAAATCGAGGAAACTAAGAGGAGTGGACTAAAAATTCCTATTTATTAGTCTAACTGAAATTTATCTTGCTTTTCAATAATGAATTAATTGTGCACACAAAATTTAAGCAAGAGAACATAATTATTCTTAATGAAAACTGATTAACAAAAATGTCTAAGTAAATATTCAACCACATACATTAAGGTAACACAATGAGACCCATTTCTCTAACATGACCATTATAGGCCTCTGCCGTAATGCTTTAGTCATAGGATCTGCAATCATGAGCTTTGTACTGATTTGCTCTATAGACACTAAACCATCCCGAACATTCTCTTTAATGGCAAGATATTTTATCTAAAAGTGTTTTGCAGCGCTAGAATTCTTGTTGTTGTTAGCGAAGCAACGGATGAGGTATTATCATAATAAATTCTCAGCAGCTTAGAAATGAAATCCATGATCTGAAACCTTGAAATAAAATTTCGCAGCCATACAGCTTGATTAGTGGCCTCAAAGCATGCCACAAATTCTGCTTGAAATGTGGAAGAAGCAGTTGTAATTTTTTTAACACTTTTCCACAAAACAGCCCTACCAGCAAGGAGAAAAATGTATCCTGCTGTAGATCTCCTTGTGTCGAGACACCCATCAAAATCTGAGTCTGAATATCCAATCACTTCCAAGTGATCAGATTTTCTATAAGTGAGCATATGTTCTTTAGTCCCTTGTAAATATCGCATGACCTTCTTTGCTGCTGTCCAATGTACCATGACAGGGTTAGACTGATACCTTCCTAACATGCTAACTGCAAAATTAATGTCTGGACGGGTATAAGTCTGAGCATATAAAAGACTTCCTACAACAGAAGCATATGGAATATCTTGCATCTGTTTTCTCTCGATGTCATTTCTTGGACATTGATCTTTGGAGAATAGATCACCTCTTGATATATGTGCTTTTCCTCTAGAACAATTTTGCATATTGAATTATTTAAGAACTCTATTGATATATGCTTTCTATGAAAGTCCTAGTAGTCCTCAAGATCCGTTTCTAATAATCTCGATTCCAAGCACAAAGAATGCTTCATCATATCTTTCATTTCAAAATTCTTTGTGAGGTATTCTTTTGTTGCATGTAGTAGTCCAAGATCACTACTAGCAAGTAGAATGTCATCTACATATATGACTAAAATAATGAACTTGCTCCCACTGATCTTCAGGTATATACATTGATCAACAATGTTTTCCTGAAACCCGAAGGAGGTAATGGTATCATGGAACTTAATATATATAATTGCCTTGAAGCTTGTTTAAGTCCATATATAGATTTCTTTAATCTACAAACTAGTTTTTCTTTGCATTTGTCCTCAAGTCCTTCTGGTTGTTTCATATATACTTCTTCAGATAAATTCTCATTTAAGAATGTTGTTTTCACATCCATTTGATGTAACTCTAAATTAAAATGAGCTACTAATGCCATTATGATTTGAAAAGAGTCCTTCGAAGAAACTGGTGAAAATGTCTCTTTATAATCAATATTTTTCCTTTTGAGTAAATCCCTTAGCCACAAGTCTGGCCTTAAATCATTTGATTTCATCATTTGAGTCTCGCTTGGTCTTAAAGATCCTTTTGCATTCTATAGTCGTGGACCCTGAAGGCAATTCGACGAGATCCCATACTTTATTTATTGACATGGATTTTAACTCTTCTTGCATGGCATCAATCCATTTATTTGAATCATCTCCTTTAATGGCTTGTGAAAATGTTACCGGATCTTCTTTAACACCTATATCAAAATCAGATTCTTAAAGATAAACAATATAGTCATCCGATATAGCAGACCTCTTAGATCTTTGGGATCTTTTTAAAGCTTCTGATTCTACTAAATTTTGATTCGGAAGAATAATATCTTCAATCATATCATTATGAGTGACATTCTCATCTAGTGGTACATCTGGTATGGTAGGTTGTATTTCTATCGTATCGTTATGAACAAAGTCATTTGGAATTCCCACTCTAATCGTTTCAATCGGTACATGAATAGGTATCCGATGTTCTTCAAATACCACATTTCGTGGTGCATTGCTCCCACTAATGTCGTCATTTTCTATGAATCTGGCATTTCTGATTTCAACAATTCTAATGGTATAAGTAGGACAGTAAAATCTAAAACCTTTGGACCTTTAGATTTCGTGGTGCATTGCTCCCACTAATGTCGTCATTTTCTATGAATCTGGCATTTCCGATTTCAACAATTCTAGTGGTATAAGTAGGACAGTAAAATCTAAAACTTTTGGACCTTTTAGGATATCCAATAAAATACCGACTGATAGTCATAGGGTCCAATTTCCTCTCTTTTGCGTTATAAATTCTAGCTTCCGCTGGACAACCCCAAACATACAGATGTCATAAACTTAGCTTCTTACCTTTCCATAACTCGTAACGAGTTTTAGGAACAGCCTTAGTGGGTACACGGTTTAGGATATATGCAGCTATTTTTAGGGCTTCTCCCCACATAGAGTCAGGTAATTTAGAACTATTTAACATACTCCGTGCCATTTCCATAAGCGTTCTATTACGTCTTTTAGCCACATCATTTTGATGTGGGCAGTCAAGCAATGTATATTCAGCACGAATGCCATGACTTTCCAGGAATTTTGCAAATAGACCAAGATTTTGACCCGATTCTTCATACCTCCCATAATGCTCTCCACCCCTATCAGATCTCACAACCTTTATTTTTCTGTCTAACTGTTTTTCAACTTCAACCTTGTAGATTTCAAAGGCTTTTAATGATTTTGATTTCTCATATAACAGGGAGACATATCCATATCTAGTGAAACCATCAATAAAGGTGCTAAAGTATTTTTGACCATTATAACATGGCGTAGGAAAATAACCATAAATATCTGTGTGGATTAATTCAAGTGGTTCTAAACGTCTTGTGGCCTTATGTTTATTGGTGTTTTTGGTCTACTTGCGTTTTATGCATCCTATACAAACACCAAAATCAGTAAAATCTAGGGCTCTTAACACCCAGTCATTTACTAATCTCTTTAATCTCTCTTGAGATATGTGTCCTAGCCTTTTATGCCACAAAATCGATGAGTTTTCATTCAAGACTCCTCTCTTAATACCAACATTCATAATATTATTCTCATACAAGATAAGTAAGGAACTAGAAAAATATGGATCCAGATTCAATTTATAAAGACCATCACATAAAATACCACCACCAATTAAAACTTGATTCTTATAAATACTCAAGATACCGTGTCCAAAAGAGAAGGTATAACCTTCTAAATAAAGTCTAGATAAATAAATTAAATTTCTACTAATCGTAGGAACATAAAAAGTGGTATTAAGGTCCAACTGGAATCCAGAATCAAGAATCAGTTTGCAAGTCCCCACCGCTTTCACTTCAGCATCCAACCGGTTTCCCATAAAAATGTTTCTTTGATCATTGTTTGGACTCCGGCTTGAGTGAAAGCCCTGCATGGAATTTTCCATATGAACAGTGGCACCAGAATCAATCCACCAAGTATTTGAAGGAACATCTAAAAGATTTGTTTCATAACAAGCAAAAGAGTTATTTATACCTCTAGATTCAAACCATTTCTGTCTCTTCAAGCAGTCTTTCTTCGGATGTCCCTTTTTGTTGTAAAAGAAGCACCTTTGTTCACTACCTTTCTTCCCGACTTGGTCAGTCGAAGTAGGTTTCTTCCCTTTTTTTTTCAAACCTTTCTTTCCCTTGAGATATGTTTTCTTGTTCGAAGGGGTGTTGGAGATGGAATTTACTTTGTGTAACTACCCTGCCTACCTAAGTCCGCCTTCTTCTTGGACACACATTGAGACCAACTCATTCGTAGTCCATTTCTCCTTATAAGTATTGTATGAAAATTTTAAAGGCCCAAATTGAGGGGGCAAGGAGTTCAAAATAAATTGGACTATGTAATTTTCAGAAATTGTCATTACTAGAGAGTTGAGTTGGGCCACTATATCCCTCATCTCCATGTTATGTTCCCTAATACCGCTAGATCCATCATATTTCATTGAAGATAATTTGGAAATCAAAGTAGCTGCTAAAGCCTTATCAGATGCTTGAAATTGATGCTCCACATATTCGAGATAGGCCTTTGCATTTTCATTATTCGGGATAGAACCACGAATA
This sequence comes from Cinnamomum chago, assembly GCA_038049695.1. Lineage (NCBI taxonomy): Eukaryota > Viridiplantae > Streptophyta > Magnoliopsida > Laurales > Lauraceae > Cinnamomum > Cinnamomum chago. Next base: position 33,080,780 of record CP142452.1, read on the forward strand.
TTTTTAGCTATGGATCTTTTGATCATCATAAGACTTAGACGGTTGGCCTTGATCAATTATTCATAATATGCTCTTGCAGCTTGAGAACTATTTTCAGTAAGATCAGCAAGTTTGGGTTCCATAATAGCAGTGTCCAAGTTTAAGCAACCCAAGGTTAATAAAAGTTTATCTTTCCAATCAATAAAATATGATCCATTTAACATTGGAATGCTCGAGAGATGTCCATTCAAGGCAGTGGGAGTCAATGCTGGAATATAAAGGGAAAAATGCCCAATTACTTTAATGCTTTGAATTCACGCTAAAACATTAATCTAGGATGATTCGGTGCATAAATGTAGCATAGCAGGTGAGTGATCCAGTTCATCATCGTAGTCCCTCCTTTGGGCCGAGACTACAACATCCAATAGGATCGCTTTTGGTGGAATCCTATCCATCCATAGGGCTAATGAGATAGTATGAAGGCAATTCGCTAGGCTTTATACCTTTGGGTATAGGAACCAAAAACCAATTGGGTACATATATCAAATTACCCTATTCCGGTCATATAATTATTTGAGTGGCGATCGTACCTTTAGGCTGATCCTCACTCTCATAATTTAGGATCGCAAGTCTACTGCTATTATCCTTGCACAAGAAATAGTGTTAAGGGTCTTAAATTTCAATTGATACCTATAAGTTTTTATAATTGGGCCACTTTGGTGACAACCACACTACTAAAACCTATGGGTTTCAATTGAGTTAATAGCATTCATAAAGGATGGTCGAATTAAGATTGGTTATCATGTCACTAGTGGTGAAAATAAGATATTGGGCCATTATATCTCCAAAATCGATTCATATTTTTCTAATCTCATAATAGTTTATTAGGTCCATGAAATAAACACACAATTACTAAATATTTTCTTATTTGTTATGGTTCCCAAATATTCATGGACACTTAGAATGTATCTAAACAAAATGGTAGGATCTAATAACAAATGACCCAAAGTAAACAAGGAACAGTAAAAGTGACATAAAAAAAAAATATATATATATATATCCAATCCAGATAATAAATAATCAAACCCACTAAAGAAAATTGGAATAATAAATGCACAGTAAAATTATAACAAACAAATGTAACAATCACAGCATAATCAATAACATTGAGTACCAAACTGATATGGGCCTATAAATTGTTAATATAGGCGAGTTTAGTCAAATATGATAAAAAGGAACTAACATTATCATAAGTGTACAATAGTCCATCCAGGCAGATCGTGATTCAAAATCACTGTCTAATTATGCCATAGTTAACAAATTGTTGGATGAGTGATCAGATCTTACCACTAGCTTTAATGAACACACATGCGAAAATTGATTGTAAATCTGATTCATTAATGAAATAGAAATCATAATGATCTTTTATAATGGATGAAACCGGTTGATCTAGTCAACCTGGGTGATGAGCGCTTTCAACAGCAAGTAGTGTGTTCTAATCTATGACATGATAGGTTATGATCGGGTAAGAAAAAAAATGAGGGGGCCGAGATATCCAAAATAAAAGCCCTACCAAACTTTAGATGTACACAAAAAAAAAAAAAAAAAAAATCGTAACTTGGCCCAGTTAGAAACCGAAACAGTAGCCGGATTTGTACACACACCCATTGAAATTGCTAAAGTGGAGTGGGGTCAAGGGCCGAGTCAATGATACTTGAATCCGGTTCGGCTGCTGCATAACAGGGTGAAAACACAGAAGACCAATATCCCACTCATCACTTTCCTTACCCAGATTTCATGGTAACACTCCTGCCACTTGCAGCAAGAGGCAGTAGCTAGTAAGGTTACATGTCCACGTTGCGCATTCACGCATCACATGAGTGTTGAGTGTATAAAAGGTGCACTCACACCAACTATGAGGCCTTTGATACTCATTGTAAATAACTTGCAACAATAATCCAAAGAATCACATGGTTATGTGTGCACTCAAATTCTTTGGACCCATAACGTGATCTGACGACCACTAAACTCTTATTGAATAATCGATTTACATGGAACCAATTTGTATAAAACGAGATGTGCATAAAACTTGAAATATGCAAATATCAATTGAATCAAATACACAAATAGTAAAGTCGATCAGGCGACCATTATAAAAACCAGTTAATCGATTATTCATGATCCAAAATCCCTTTTAGTTAGAATCATAACAAAAGATTATCTTCCAACTTAGAGATTGTTAAATGCAAAAATCGGAACCTATTGCTTTGATACCAATTGTAAAATCTGATATGGTTTGCAATATAAATCAAACCTATGGATTTAGATTTATTCATTAAACAATATATGATCTCAAATTATATTAAAGCGTACCTTGCGCCATGATCTTGATGATAAGCAGATCTCTTTTCTCAAATAGGGTTTTCTCCTATCTCTCTTATCACCCACTCCAATATGCGTGAAGTTGATTGTTACTTTTTCAGATCTCGTAGGTTAAGGGAGAGAACCCGAAAACCATATATATAGATAAGCCCTAGAGAGATTTCTTTCAATCAAAGAAATCTAATAAAGGTAAGTTTCCTTAATTCCCTCAAATTAGCCAACAAGAGTCTTATTTGATTGAGTTTACTAAAATTGAATCCAAGATAAACTTAGTAAAACCAAAAACCAAAAGGGGAAAGTAATTTAAATTAGTGGGCTCAAACCGTGGGTCCCAATAGTGTTGCACATGTGGTCATGAGGATCACTCATGTCTAACATTACCATCTATCTATGAGAATATTGAATAACTTGGATCATTAATTGGAAGCCCTTTCTCTTCACATATTTCTCAAAGTCTATGATATTGAAGACATGAGACTAAACATCTTGTGGTTTAAAAGTTTAATAAAAAATTTAGGGGATTTTTACAAAAAATTAATTTTAATTCTTAATTCAATTATGAAGAAAAATCATAAAATGACAAGAGAGTTGTTCGTACAAATTTTTTTTTACAAAACTATCCCAGTTGACGATATGGTCAACCAATTGACGATATCGTCAGCTAGGTTGATGATATTGTCAACTTCCATTGCAAAAAGCTATGTGTTGCTTCATCTTTCTCTATCTAGTGATAAAAAGTTTGTAGAAACTATTGCATTTTGTGTCCTGGTTGTCTTTTTTAGGTGGTCTTGGCAATCTTCCTCAGGTGTGTGGGTCCCATGCTTGATTTTCACTCATTTCTCGCCCCTTATTAAAGTGTATTCTCATGACTTTTGAGGGTGTGAATTTGGAGTACAAGGTGTTCGATGAAATGCCGAAATGAAAATTTTCTTTCGATTAGATCGGTGGCTTTGAGTGAGGTTGGAGGGGATCGATTTGGGTATTCTCGTATCTTTTTGTATTTTTCAAGAGAGGTCTGTGCTCACAAAGCAAACCCAAATCCATCTCCTCTGTCACCAACTAAATCGAGAGAAAATCCACATTTCGGCATTTCATCGAACACCTTGTACTCCAAATTCACATCCTCAAAAGTCATGAGAATACACTTTAATAAGGAGCAAGAAATTAGTGCAAATCAAGCATGAGACCCATAAACCTGAGGAAGATTGCCAAGACCACCTAAATAAGACAACCGGGACACAAAATGCAATAGTTTCCAAAAATTTCCATCACTAAATAGAGAAAGATGAAGTAATAGATAGTTTTTTGTAATGGAAGTTGACGATATTGTCACCCAATTGACGATATCATCAACTAGGTTGATGATATCGTCAATTGGGGCAATTAAAAATAAAGGATGTACGAACAACTTTCTTGACATTTTATGATTTTTCTTCATAAAATCGTTGAATTAAGATTTAGAATTAATTTTTTTTGTAAAAAATACCAAAATGTAAAGGGTTCAAATTACAAATTTGGGGCCTAGGCATTTAATGAGTTCACACATGCATCATGGTGAAAATTCTTATATAAGAATGGACCCATTTACACATTATTTTCATAAAAAGATTTATTCATGGTATGCATAAATGAGTGCAAACATAATCATGCATAAGTATTTAGCGGCCTTTAAGCATGCAATATGTCATTCGAAAATAAGGCATAAAAAAGATATAAATAAAGAAAATCGATCAATAAATTAAAAATTAAATTTTGAATTAAAATTGATCACCCATAAAATCAGTCAATAAAATTAAATCAACTTACACCCTTTCTTCTTAGATTGCAAGTAGAAAATCTACCCCTCCATCATTCTTCTTCACCAAATAATCAACTTTTCTTTGGCCTCGGTATAATAGTTGAGTGAGAGATGTAGGAGATAGAGAGAAAGAATGGAAAGAGATTAATGGGAGAGAGAGCTTTAGAAAGGAAGAGAGAGAGAGAGAGAGAGAGAGAGAGAGAGAGAGAGAGAGAGAGAGAGAGAGAGATTGACGTGAGTGAAGGGGGACTGGAGAGATAGAGATGGTCCCTGAGAGATTTGAGATCCCGAATCGATTCTAAGGGCTCATCCATTGAATTCACTTCTCAATCCTAAACTTAAACTTTTAAATTGAGCCTAATCTATCAGCAAGTGGCTTGATGATCAGAACAACTTTGTTCCCATCTCCTATCCAAACACTTGTTTCTAGGTATGCTCAACAGTTAAACCCCAAGGGGTAGCTCAGTTGGCCTAGGACCACAGTTTGCACCCATGAGGTTGTAGGTTTGAAACTGTACTACCACACTGGGGCTACAGGGGAGTGCAACTTAGCTAGGTCCCCATCTTGGCCTAGACATAAGTCAGTGCAAAAACATGATGATAGTGGTATTGTTAATATGGGCCCACCGAGTGGGTCATGACATGCATGCTTCACTAGAATGTATAATTATATTAAATTAATAATCATCCAACGTATAAAACCCAACTTTTGGACACTGTTCACTCGGATTTAAATGCAAACAATGGGTCCCACATAGTGAGGTATTATAAGTCAGGTCAGATGATGATAAATTGTGATTATCTAAATGCAATAAAATTAAATCCCACCAGCATTGCCTAGTTAAGTTAATGATAGTGAGTGAATAGTGAGTGAAAATGCTCAAACAGGGTGGGGTCCACTTGTGATCACTCGCATGGTCAAAACTTAAATCATTTGACAAATTCGGATCGCATCCTTTTACTATGCATGGGGCCCAATAATGCAGAAATTGCTAATTTCACCAACACATGCATTTTTATGAGGTCTTTACTCAAATTCAACCTAAAGAGTCTAATTGCATGATTTTGTGAAAATCACTTAATTCAATGCATCTTGTATTAATTAAGCCCACAAATTTATGTAAAACAATGAATTAAAAATACAATTTTGTGGACTTATCAGGGTTACGACCACTTTTGATATAATGGTTGCCATGGCCCATGGGATTTTAAGATGATAGGACTTGGGATTTGGAAGTATATATCGCGCATATCTTTGGGCTTTGAACTAGAAGGTTATGGCCAATCATGACACTTTGGGTCTTTGACATAGAAGCTGTTGGTGGGTCATGAGCATTAAATTGTGATGGAGAGCCTTCCTCCTTGTTTTTCTTCTTTTTTTTTTTTTTTGTTAAAATAGAAATCCATTAAAGAGAACAACAACACAAAAGTGAACAAACCCAAAAAGGGAACATCCCATCCATTCTGGATAGGAACCAAGGTGGAAAAGAGTCGTCCCAAAACAATTGTCGCTTGCCATGGAGCTAAACTAAGTTATAGAATGGGTTACCTTATTAAATTCTCTAGGAATAAAAGAGAACTTATCCATATAAAAGACTTTGCAATGTTCAAAATGTCGTTGATGGGAATAATTAAGGACCAATCTATCGATCCATTGATGAATTGAACCACCTCCAATTAGTAAAAGGAAAAACTTGAATCCTTGAAATTCATTTAGCTACAACATGATTTAGTGAAAAGATGATCGCGAGTGCTTCAACCTCTTTGGGAGAGTTGGAGGCAAAAACTCTTGCTGCCCCTCTACATAAGGAGTCATCAAAAGATATAGCAAAGCCACATCTAGCCCTACCATCTGGCCTCTTAAAAGCCTTCCTTCTTGTGTTAAGGGGCTGTAGGAATGGCCACGAGTTTGGTTTGTTACTAGTTTGCCTCCAATTGACCCCAACATGATTGGCACGTTCTTGGGAAAAAAAAGGGGCACACACACATTTATATAATAAATATTATATATCTAGTGAAAAAGGAAGGCCAAATGGATGAAAGTGATAAGAATAGACATGAAGAGGTGCAATTTGATCACCTCCTTCATATTTTGAGTGGAACGACTGAAAGTCCTGGATCCTAACCCTAGAGGGGGTGAATAGGGTGAGCCACAATATGTGACCAATTATGACAAATTGTAACTTCTTAAAATAAACTAGTCACAAGTGATGATTTATCAAACAAGATGCGGAAGCTAATAAAAACAATCACCACAAGCATTCACCATCACACAATGATTTATAGTGGTTCGGCCTCAATGCCTACATCCACTACCGGCTTGTGATCCAATCACCCCACCAGATTTCCACTATTTATGCTTTTCAATTGGCTAAGCAATAACTTTTACAATGTGCTTTTCTAGGCTAAGCAATAACCTATCAATGTGCTTTTCTAGGCTAAGCAATAACCTTTACAAGATGCTTTCCCAAGGCTAAGCAATAACCTCTACAATGTGCTTTTCTTAGGCTAAGCAATAACCTTTACAATAATTAGATTTCTCTTAAAGAAGTGTCTAAACAAACACTCAAAGAGATACAATTAAAGCTCAATTACAATGCCTCTTAATTAGGTGGATATGAAAGTGAAAAACTAACTCACACAAATACTAAATGAATGCAAAGGTGTATGCTCATGATGTGTGTGTGTGATAACTTCAATCAAGTTTAAAAAGTAAGCTCACTCAATATATGCTCAAAGCATTTAAAAGTTTAAGGCACATAAAAGATTTTGATTGAAGTGAAATGCAAATCACATGTATGATACAAACTTGTTAATGATATGAAAATCAAAGGCTCACAAGTTGTATGAAATTAATTAGTTCTAAACATGTGATGCATGTGCAATGTTGTTTTCAAAACCAAATTAATTTAACTAAAGATTAAATGAATGAAAACAACAAATAAAGTTTCAACCAAGTAAATGAGTCATGCTAAAAGGAATCAAAGATTTTGGCTAAGCATGATTAAAGAAGATTTTAAAACAACTTGGTTTGAAATCAAGGTGAAGAATCCAATCCAACTTAGATCAAAGATTAAATGAAGAATGGATTCAACACATCATAGTTAACATGCTAGAAATCATTTACCAAAGATTTAAACAAAGCATCTAACATATGATTAAGAAAGGTAAAGCTTACTTAGAGATTTAACTTCAGTAATCCAAGTTTTAGCTTTCCAAATGACCCCTTGGTCTCTCTTAGTTCATCCCCTTTGTCTTGTCTCCAAACACCTCAAGGATGGCTTAAAAATCTCTAACTTTGGCAAAGGAATGAACTTTATTTTATAGCAAAAAACTGTCCAATGGCTAGTCCCCGGTCGACCTGCCCCTGTGCTCGGTCGACCTGGCCTTCAACGGTCATAAAACTGACCATTTGAAAAGAGCACAACGGCTCTTTACCTGGTCGACCCGCAGTGGGCTCGGTCGACCGGGTCTCTTGGGCCAGTCGACCGGCCACACAGTAGGTCGACCCGGGCCTGGGACTAAAATTCCTTAAAAATGCATTTTTCAAAGTGATTTCTTGAGGAAACTTTTGGGCCACTGAATCAAGCTTGGAATCATGTTTTAAATCAAACTAAGAGGTTTAAAAACATGAAACATAAAAAGCCTAAAATTATTTGAAAGATATAAAACATAGGCTAGCTTGATTTGATAAAACTTCTTTTCAAAACTAATTGCATCAAAGTTTAAAAACAAAACATGCACAAAACAATATTTTTACAAGTCTTAAAAACAATGTATGTGTAAATCAAGATTTCAAGATTTTCTAAATCAATGCAAGTGTGAAAATTCAAATGATGCTAAAATGTTAATGCATCCATCAAATTGCAATACACAAAATCCCTAACAACGACAAGTTAGATAGATGGGGCATCACATGATTAGTGGCACCCGTGTATGTTTACCAATTGTCGGGTTGAGTACAAGTAGTAGCCATGGCAACAAGTTTAGCAGGATGATTTCATCCTTGATATGAGTGATCCATCGACCCGATAAAAGGAAGCTAGTGCGGAATGATTAACCATGTTGTAAATTTTATAGAGTACACGTTACTTAGATTGCATGGGGGATGAGAAGAAATTAAAATAAGAAAATTTAAAATAAAAAAAGGCGGCTTTCAAGCTTTTAACGTACATCGCCTTTTTCTTCATCCTTCATTATAATGAGATGATCGACAAATTCTTTGAATACATTTTTAGAAACAAAATAGTATGAGATATGAACTAATCAGCCCGAGCCAGCTTCATTTACACCCAATCATTCTTTGAATTGCTGCACAATCGATTATGATTTGCACAACACCCATTTCATCGCTTTGAAGATTGTTTTTTTTTTTTATATATTATTTTGAGTCTGATGTGATGGACTGATGTGCTGCCTTATCTTTTTGGTCAACCTTCTCAAACTGCTCTTGTGTGATTGATGTGTGATGACTTGTGTGGCCCACTAACTTATGGTCTTCTTTTTCACTCCCCTTCAAGCTGGAGGGCGGTAGTACATGTACTCCAAGCTTGTACTGTAAATTTTGAAATAGAAACTTCGAGAGAGGCTTTGTCAATATATCTGCAGTTTGGTTTGTAGATCCTACAACTTGAGTAACAAGTGTGTCAAGAGCAACTTTTCTCTCACAAAATGATAATCTATCTCTATGTGTTTTGTGCGAGCAAGCAACATTGGGTTCACTGTCATGATTATAGCACTAAGATTGTCACAAAAGAGGATGGGAGGCCTAGAAAGATATACTCCAATGTCTCTAAGAATGTAAGATACCCATGTTAACTCAGCAATTGTAAATGCAAGTGCATGGTATTCTGTAAGGATGACAAATAACTGTCAGAGCCAAGGTAGAATAAAGCGAGCCTCTTGCTCGCTATAGAGAGCGTGGACAGGAAAGCCCAGTTCTATCAGATCTCTTACTCGAATTTTAGACCGATTAATATTCTGATGGGGATATAATTAGAAGTCTCTAGCATGAATTAGGGGTTATAAATTGGGTGATTCTCTCAACCCAAAGAGACACACCACCTCTCTCATTAATCTGAGTAAGATATATCTTACAAAGAGAATTATTTATTCTCTAGAGTCATTGAGAGATTGTTTTGAATGACTAGTCTAGAAGGTTTTGTTGCTTCTACTCTCTTGTAGAAGAATGATCATCTTGGCTGACAGGGTGCGACGGGATCAAGTAAGGAGAACGGTGCACGGTGGAAGTCGTGGCAATGGAAGTTATGCAAGAACAACTACAGTCCTTAGGTCGAGGTAGTGATTGAGGTAAATGAGCTATGAGTATATCTTGCAACTGTTCGTGAGTTCTTGATTTTAGATCGTGGTTTTTCTCCCTGTGAAGGGTTTCCACATTAAATTTGTGTCTGCCTTCTTATGGTGTGTGATTGGTAGGTTTATTTGCTAGTTCTATCTTGTTTGGTTAGTTACACCCGTTGCATTGGTTTGATTTATTAGACTAGCATCAATTCTAGTGGGTCCTGCTAAACTTTCAATTGGTATCAGAGCAGGTTGCACTATTTTATTGTGTTAATCTAAATATTGCTAGAATGGATATCTACCGTGAAGGCGCTTCTACTAAAATCCCTAAATCTATTGGGAAAAAGAAATCTTTTAGAGGGATTCGATGTTATGAGTGTCATGGATATGGACAACTTGCTAGTGACTATGGTAATAGGTAACCAAAGAAAAAGGTTTGAATCTGAGAAGCCTACCACTAGCAAAGAGAAATTCATGGCTTTTCTGGCATCTACATGTTCTACTACTCCACAAGTTTCTTGTGATGATGGGACTGATCATGATGAAAGTGACTTAGAGGTAGAACATGACTGGAAAACTGAATATCAAATGCTGTTTGAGAAGACCATGAAGATGCTAAAGATGAATGAAAAGTGACCAAAAAGTGAAAAGCGTCCGAAAAGCATCCGAAAAGCAGAATTCCTCCTTGAAAGTTGAAGTACTTGTAGAAGCACTTGGAAAAAATAAAAAAAACTGGAGGATGGAAATAATAGGTTGGCTGACAAATTGACTGCAGAATCACAAGTGTGACTTACTTGATTATGATATGAAGACTTTGAAAGCAGAGAATTCTGGTCTGAATGGAAGGCTGAAAATAGTTCTATCTGAGTTAGATACTGCTAAAGCTTCATTAAATATGATGAACATTGGATCGAGGAAATTAGATGACATTCTATGCAGTAAAAAGGCACACACTAACAAGCATGGCATTGGCTATGCTAACGGAGCATCCTCATTGAATGCCAAACGTATAAATTGTTTTGTTAAAAATTCATTTATTACTAATCATATTGTTAGTATTGCAAAGCAAGCTCCAAAGAAGAATGTGTCACATCCTGAACGAATTCCCACTTGTCATCATTGTAAAATTAAATGACACATTCAACTCCATTGCAATAAGCTGCTGATGAGTCCTGAAAAGTGCACATTTTGGACCATTTTGAGAGCTTATTAATATTAAAGAGCTTTATTTAGTGACAAATCATGTTTTTATGCATTCATGCATAATTTGCTCAAAAATCACACTTTTTGCATAAATTCATGAAACCTACCATTTTTGGAGATTTATTTTTGGAAAGCCGGCTATTTTGGGTGCATCAAGTAGGGTCCCATGCATCGTCCATTTTAATTCCTTACATAGAATTATTCTTGAATCCATTTATTTTAATTTGTGTGGGAGAAATCAAGAATGGGACCCACATTGGTGAAATTTGAGAGAGATCAAGGTTAGGACATCTTTCATGGTGGACACACACATCTTGGTATTTTTGGAGAGTTTGAAATGCCAACAATGGAAAGATAGATTTGTGATTTCAAGATCAAGAAAGGAAACTTCAGATTTGGTAAGATCTAATTCTTACTAAGTTTGAAAACTCAAAAATCAAAGAAATTTGAAAGCAAACCAAAGATGGAAGGAGAGTCAAGAAACAAGGAAAGAAATATTCCAAGATCCCTTTGGACAACCAACATGGGTCCCACACACCCCATTGCACAACTAACATTCCATATGTGCACAATCTTTTTCGGATTTTTCAGAGGCAACAAGATTAAAATGTTCATAACTCTTAATCCAACCGTCGGATTAGTGCAATCCATACACCGTTGGAAAGCTCTTTTCGAGTAGATATCTTTAAAACCTAAGATTGTGTCAATCGGCGCTAAAACGAGAAAGATATGGCCTCTGGAAATTGGTACTATAATTTCTACTTGGGATTGCAATTTTTGCACATGGAAAGCACCAAAAATCTCTCACTCACCTTGCTATTTCTTTGAAGACTTGTTGGCCAAGGAAAGGACTTGCCATATAAAGAAGATTTCATGCTACAAACTTGGAGCAAAGAAGGAAGGAAAGAGGGAAAAAATCTATAAATTGAAGGCATAAGAATCCCTCTCCTCTCATGATTGAAATCATCCACCTCTCCCTCTAGCTTAATTTCTTTCCATCTCTCCCTCTCTTCTCTTTCATCTCAAGCCATCAAGGGGGTGAATCTCAAAGGCCAAACTGTTAGAAATTTTGTAGATTCCAATTTGATGGATGCATTATCATTCTAGCATCATTTGATTTACACATGTGCATTGATTTATAAAAACTTGAAATCTTGTTTTATACATGCATTGGTTTTTAGACTTGAAGAAATATTGATTTATGCATGTTTTGTTTTTAATCTTGGATGCATTTGTTTTTGAAAAAGGAGTTTTAGAAAATCAAGCAAGCCATTGGTTTTATAATTTCGAATCTTTTTTGGCTTTTTATGTTTCATGTTTTAAAACCCTTAGAATGATATAAAACATGTTTTTAAGCTTGATTTAATGGCCCAAAAAATTCCCAACCAAAAATACTTTGAAAAATGGATTTTAAGGAATTTTGGCCCCAGGCCAGAAACGCAGTGTACCAGGTCGACCGAGCCAGGCCCAGGTCTGAAAGTCCTTGGGATCCTAACCCTAGGGGGGGGGGGTGAATAGGGTGTGCTACAAGTATGACCAATTTAGACCAATTTTAACTTCTTTAAAACAAACTAGTCAAATGTGATAATTAATCATAAAAAATGCGGAAGCTAAACAAAAACAATCACCACATAGCATACACCACAACACCAAGGTTTATAGTGGTTCGGCCTCAATGCCTACATCCACTACCGGCTTGTGATCCAACCACCCCACCGGATTTCCACTATTTATGCTTTTTCAAAGGCTAAGCAATAACCTATACAAAGTTGTTTTTCTAGGCTCAACAACAACCTTTACAAGATGCTTTTCAAGGCTAAGCAATAACCCTTACACAATGCTTTTCTTAGGCTAAGCAATAACCTTTACAAATCAAGAAGATTTTCTCAAAGATAGTGTTTACACAACACTCTAAGAGATTACAATTTAAGCTCAAATTAATTTGCCTCTAAATAGGCGGATATGAAAATGAAAATCTAACTCACACAAACACTCAAAGAAATGCAAAGATGTATGCTTATGAAGTGTGTGTGTGAAAACTTCAATCAAGTTTAAAAGTAAGCTCAATCAATTTATGCTTAATGCAATTTGAAAGTTTAAGGCACAAAAAGATATGATTGAAGTTCTATGCAAATCACTTGAACAATTACACACTTGTGAATGATATGAAAATCTAAAGATCACAAGTTGTATGAAAGTGTTTAAGCCTAATCAAGTGATGCATGTGCAATGTTGTTTTCAAAACTAATTTGACTAAGGATTAAATGAATGAAAACAACAAGGGAAGTTTCAACCAAGTGAAATAATCATGCAATAAAAGAAATCAAAGATTTAGGCTAAGCATGATTAAGAAAGTTTAAAACAAAACTTGGGTTGAAATCAAAGTGATGAATCCAATCTTGAATATCAAAGATGAAGGGAAGAATGGATTCAACACATCATAGTTATCATGCACAAAAACATTTACCAACAACTTAAACAAGCATGTAAACTATGATAAAGAAAGGTAGAGCTTACTTGGTGGTTTAACTCATTAATCCAAGCTTTAGCTCTCCTAATGACCTTCTAGCCTTTCCAACTTCATCCCCTTTCAATGGCTCCAAAATGGTTTCAAAGGTTCATGTGTCAAGCCTTGGAAAAGGTTGGAAATGAATGGATTTTATAGCCAAAAAGTGCCCAACGGCTAGTCCTCGGTCGACCTAGACACAAGTCTCGGTCGACCGGGAAAGCACAACGGTCATATTTCTGACCGTTGGCATGATACAGTTCAGAAACTGCCCACTCGACCGACAGTGGTCCCGGTCGACCGGGAAGCAGGTCTCAGTCGACCGGCGACACTGCCAGGTCACTCCCCTTTTGCAAAATTTCCAACTTTTGCACTTTTGAAGGTATTTCTTTGGGAGGATTTTTGGGCCACTAAATCAAGCTTGGATAACATGTTTTAGATCAATCTAAGATGATTAAAAACATGAAACACAAAGAGCCTAAAAAGATTCGAAACTTTAAATCCAAAGGCTAGCTTGATTTCTAAAAACTCTTTTTCAAAAAAAATGCATACAAAAATGATTCTGAAAATGATGAAAGTATGCAATGCACAAACCTATCTTCTCAAATGATTTACCAAATATAAAGCACAAAGAATTAGGTTTTCAAAAGAGTTTGAATACTAAAAACAATGCATCCAAGTATAAAACCAAAACATGCATAAAACAAAACTTTTACCAATCTTAAAAGCAATGCATGTATAAAATCAAGATTTTAAGATATTTTAAATCAAAGCAAGTGTGTGAATTCAAATGATGTGAAAATGCAAATGCATCCATCAAATTGCAAATACAAAATCCCTAACAATCTCCCCCTTTGCAATTTGATGGCAACTTACTCATCATAGAAATTACACACTTAGTCTTCAGCTCCCCCTAAGTTGGACAAGTCTTGAAATCTTCTTGGATGCTCCTTCTCTTAGCTTGGGCTCTTGGGCTCTTTTCTTCAATCTTCTTGATGCTTGGAGCTTGATCAATCTTCAAGCTTTCTATTCATCTTCCTTTCTTTGGCCAAGCATCTTCTTTAGCTCCAAGCTTTCTTTCTTCTATTTGCTCTCCCCCTTTGACCATGCCTCTCTCTCCCTTTGGCAAGGTATGCATTCTCTCCCCTTTAGAAGATCATACACAACTCTCCCCTTAGGAAGCTTGGACATTCTCTTCACCCTTCTTGACTGCCCTGTTGAAGAATAGGAGATCTTTGAGTACTTGAATGTTCTCTCCCCCTTTGCCATTAAATTGCAAAGGTACCTACACACATGAAACAAGGAAAATACCTTTTAGTAGCACCTGTTAACAAAAGAAATCGAAAATGATATTCATAACAGGCTATCATGTATGGAAGAAGACTCTAAGGGTTCAAAGTCAATCCAAGGGTCAATTTGATCAAAACTAATTCTTCCTATGAAGGTTTACACTCCCCCTCAATCCATTCTCTCCTTTTGTCAAACTTTTGACAAAGATTTAACTATTAGGTGCAAGAAGAAGATGGTTTAACCAATTGAGGGTCAACTTCAAAGAAAGGATTAGATTCATTTAACTATAGAGCACATATGATCAAATTGCCAAAAGAAAGCAAGGTCTAATGGGAAAAGCAATCATGGATACCAATTGGAAAAACAAAGAATACCAATTGAGATTTAAGGATATGACTATTAAATCAATCACTCTAAAATGGATTTAAAAGTATGACTATTAGGAAAAATCCAAATTAGAGCTATCCATGATATGGGGTTTATTAAACATAGCATCAATCAATATAACTTATGAAAATCATATGCTATGTAAGTTTTGAAATCATTTCATTCAAACAATAAATAAGACTAATAATGTGCAAGAATGAGTGAAATGAAATTCAAACATGAAGCCAACCTCAACTAATAACCAACCAATATTATGAACACATAAACATGGTGGTCATGAGATATACCTATAAGAGCAAGAGAGGTGGCAACATGAACATTATGATGCTAATGGAATGTGACATGGAATGAAAACATATAACTATCAAGATCAATCCAATGTACACAAGGTCTATCACATACACAAGATAAGATATCAATTGGATATGAAATCAATGGAAAGTTATACCAAATGAAACCAATTGAATATGACAACATGATTAAAAGCAAGGATGTGACAAACCCAAAATCCCAACAAGCATCATAAATGCATATTCATCACTTTTAAAGATATAACTAATAAGCATAGTGATGAACAAGGTAAATTGCAATGCAAAATTATATAACTTTGAAATGCATGCAATTTCCAAAGTGACTAAATCATATGAATTCAACTACTAAGATATCCATCAACCATCATAAATGCAAGGAATGGATTTCAAAGAGTTTCATATGATTAAGATCACTACTTATGAAGTTGAAACATGTATAAGGATGACACCAAGAGAATCTACATGAATCAACACCATAACCATCCAAAAAGAATATGACTAGAAAGCATAGAGGATGGATTTGGGTTCTAGTATGGTCTCTACAAATGTAACTAAGATCACAACCATACATGGAACCAATTGACATTTGCATATAAAAAGAATGACTAAATAAGCAAAGATGCAAATGACTTGAAACAACAATTGATCATGACTAAATTAGCTATGAAAGCTTTTAAAGTCACAAACAATTTAATCATGTAGAAATGCAATGCAAAACATAAAACTAAATGAGTGCAAAAAGCAAATCAAACATGATGAAATTATAATCAAATGATTTTGAAAACCATGACATGTAACTTAGAATGGTGTATGAAAACAAAATCAATTGATCATAAAGAAACAATGCATTTTAAAAGATGTAACTATAGAAAGAACAAAATGCAAAGCAACATGACCAACAAAGTGATTTAACTTAAAGAGAATAGGTTGGTCAATGAGGTTCAAGGCCTTAAGGTTTGTCTAAGTAAACAACTTTTGGAATCCACCTAAGGTCTTGGGAGGGTTGAACTTTGAGGTCTTGTTTGGACTTCTCACCAACTAAAGGAGATTTGACTTGATAAATTTTCAAATTAAACTTATCACCATGATATTTAGATTTAACTAAATTTAGCTTAGATTGGTGATTAGTCTTTTGATGTTGGTGAGTTTGTTTCTTTGGGGATTGATTCACTTTTCTTTTCTTCTTATTTTCTCCCTTTATTTGACTTTTGAATTTTAGATTTAACTTAGTTACTTTATTCAAAAGTTCTTTCATGGGTTGATATAAGGGAGATAGGTTGAGAAGCTTTTTGTTTATAGATTCTTTTAAGCTAGGTTTGACTTGTTTAACCTTTTTAGAATCTATCTTAGGAGACTCCTTGTTAATTGGTTTAACTTGTTTAAGTTTTATGGAGTCTTCCTTGGTTTTTAGTGTCTTACCCTTCAAGTTTGATTTTACTTTCTTTGGTTCAAAGATGGGATTAGACACATTGCTTCTTCTTAGTTTGCACTCAAACCTAAAATGTCCTTCAATGCCACAATAAACACATTTGGATTTGGGCAAAGGAGAAAGAGTGCTAGAGAATGAGGACTCACCTTTCACAAAAGTGTTGGTGAATTTAGGGTCATGTGAAGTATGTTTATCAAAACCAAGACCCGTCCTATCTCCATGAGGTTTACCCAATTTAAATAATTTTTCAAGTCTATCTTCACTTTGGGTAAACTTGCACTCATACTTTTGTTTATACTCTTCAAGTTGAGTGACTTGGGTTTTAAGGGTTGAATTTTCATTTTTAACTATTGTTAGTTCATTTTCAATTCCCTTAAAATTGTTTAGCTCTTCATAGGCAAGTTTTAACTTAGATTTAAGCTCATTAACAACATTAGATCCAAGTTCTAAAGTTTTTAAATTACTTTGAGCATTAGACAAATTTTCATTGGAAATTGTCAACTTGGATTTTAAATAGTTAATGTTTTCATCTTGTCTTTTAATTGTATCTCTTAGGTTCAAATTTTCATTTTTAAGCTCATCACAATTTATCTTAATCTCATTTAATTCATCTTGAGCATTAGATAAATTTTCCTTAGAGATAGTCAATTTAGATTCAAGATTGTTAAAGTCTTTATCTTGCCTTTGTAATTGATCTCTTAGTTTTAGATTTTCCTTATTAAGATGATCATAACCTATCTTTAATTCTTTTAGTTCATCTTGAGTATTGTATAGGTTATTCAAAGAGATCATGAACTTAGATTCTACACAATTTATAAATTCATCTTTTTCTCTAAGTTCATTTTTAGAAGAGTCTAATTCTTGGTTTAGCCTTTTAGATTCTTCTTTTAATCTTTTATTTTTCTTGGAAACCTCTAAGGACCATGTGTACAATTCCTCATAGGCTTCAAGTTCATCAAATTCTTCTTCTTTTAATTCAAGTTGAGATTCTTTAATTTCAATGTTTGAATCTCCATAAGATGGAAGAATGAGGGGTCTAGAAGAATCTACAAAGTCTAACATAGTGGAGTCCATTCTAATGATTTTCATGCAAGGACAACACTAGGGTTTAAACTCTAGGTTTTTACACCTAATCAAGATACAGATGATCCTAATATAGAGCACGAGGCTCTGATACCAAATGAAAGTCCTTGGGATCCTAACCCTAGAGGGGGGGGGGGGGGGGTGAATAGGGTGTGCTACAAGTATGACCAATTTAGACCAATTTTAACTTCTTTAAAACAAACTAGTCAAATGTGATAATTAATCATATAAAATGCGGAAGCTAAACAAAAACAATCACCACATAGCATACACCACAACACCAAGGTTTATAGTGGTTCGGCCTCAATGCCTACGTCCACTACCGGCTTGTGATCCAACCACCCCACCGGATTTCCACTATTTATGCTTTTTCAAAGGCTAAGCAATAACCTATACAAAGTTGTTTTTCTAGGCTCAACAACAACCTTTACAAGATGCTTTTCAAGGCTAAGCAATAACCCTTACACAATGCTTTTCTTAGGCTAAGCAATAACCTTTACAAATCAAGAGGATTTTCTCAAAGATAGTGTTTACACAACACTCTAAGAGATTACAATTTAAGCTCAAATTAATTTGCCTCTAAATAGGCGGATATGAAAATGAAAATCTAACTCACACAAACACTCAAAGAAATGCAAAGATGTATGCTTATGAAGTGTGTGTGTGAAAACTTCAATCAAGTTTAAAAGTAAGCTCAATCAATTTATGCTTAATGCAATTTGAAAGTTTAAGGCACAAAAAGATATGATTGAAGTTCTATGCAAATCACTTGAACAATTACACACTTGTGAATGATATGAAAATTTAAAGATCACAAGTTGTATGAAAGTGTTTAAGCCTAATCAAGTGATGCATGTGCAATGTTGTTTTCAAAACTAATTTGACTAAAGATTAAATGAATGAAAACAACAAGGGAAGTTTCAACCAAGTGAAATAATCATGCAATAAAAGAAATCAAAGATTTAGGCTAAGCATGATTAAGAAAGTTTAAAACAAAACTTGGGTTGAAATCAAAGTGATGAATCCAATCTTGAATATCAAAGATGAAGGGAAGAATGGATTCAACACATCATAGTTATCATGCACAAAAACATTTACCAATAACTTAAACAAGCATGTAAACTATGATAAAGAAAGGTAGAGCTTACTTGGTGGTTTAACTCATTAATCCAAGCTTTAGCTCTCCTAATGACCTTCTAGCCTTTCCAACTTCATCCCCTTTCAATGGCTCCAAAATGGTTTCAAAGGTTCATGTGTCAAGCCTTGAAAAAGGTTGGAAATGAATGGATTTTATAGCCAAAAAGTGCCCAACGGCTAGTCCTCGGTCGACCTAGACACAAGTCTCGGTCGACCGGGAAAGCACAACGGTCATATTTCTGACCGTTGGCATGATACAGTTCAGAAACTGCCCACTCGACCGACAGTGGTCCCGGTCGACCGGGAAGCAGGTCTCGGTCGACCGGCGACACTGCCAGGTCACTCCCCTTTTGCAAAATTTCCAACTTTTGCACTTTTGAAGGTATTTCTTTGGGAGGATTTTTGGGCCACTAAATCAAGCTTGGATAACATGTTTTAGATCAATCTAAGATGATTAAAAACATGAAACACAAAGAGCCTAAAAAGATTCGAAACTTTAAATCCAAAGGCTAGCTTGATTTCTAAAAACTCTTTTTCAAAAAAAATGCATACAAAAATGATTCTGAAAATGATGAAAGTATGCAATGCACAAACCTATCTTCTCAAATGATTTACCAAATATAAAGCACAAAGAATTAGGTTTTCAAAAGAGTTTGAATACTAAAAACAACGCATCCAAGTATAAAACCAAAACATGCATAAAACAAAACTTTTACCAATCTTAAAAGCAATGCATGTATAAAATCAAGATTTTAAGATATTTTAAATCAAAGCAAGTGTGTGAATTCAAATGATGTGAAAATACAAATGCATCCATCAAATTGCAACTACAAAATCCCTAACAAGGTCGACCGGGTATAATGCCGTTGGCCATTTTTCAAACAGTCACTCTTTTTACCGTTGTGAAGGCCAGGTCGACCGGGGAAGAGCCAGGTCGACCGGGGGACTAGCCGTTGGGCTGTTTTGGCTATAAATACTAGTTCATTCCTTTACCAAAAGTAGATGTTTTTTAGACCTTCCTTGAGAGGTTTTGAGGCCAATGAAAGGGGAATGAACTAAGGGATGAAGGGGACCATTAGGAAAGCTAAAGCTTGGATTAATGAGTTAAATCACCAAGTAAGCGCTACTTTCCTTAATCATATGTTTTCATGCTTTGTTTTAATTATTGGTAAATCTTTTGTAGCATGATAAACTATGATTTGTTGTGTCCTTAACATGTTTTATGTTTTGAATTGATCTATTGTTTTGGATGCATCACCATTTGATTCAATCCAAGTAGTACTTTATTTGGTAAATCTAAGTAGATCATGTTAATGAAAGAATCTTTGAAATTATATGTAACATGATTCATATACTTGGTTGAATCTTTGGTTGTTGTTTTTCATCATAAGAAAATCTCTTTCAAATATATCTTATGTTTTGGATTCAACATCTTTACAAATCATATGTAACTTTGTTTTAAAGTTTCACAACTTGCTTTGCATTGATTGGTATATCATATTCAAGTTGTATTTATAATTACATATGATTTGTCCTCTTATTTCAATCAAATCTATTTTTATGTTTTGAGCTACATTGTTGATTTGATTGACATCCCTATGCATCACATGTTTTGTTCTTTGATTTTCACAACTTGTTTAGAATACATATGTATATCTTTTACAAGTTATTTTTAACATGTGATTAGCATTTCCTCAATCATAAATGTTTTATGAGCTAAAACTTTCAAAAGCCTTAGGCATACATTTATGAGCTTTCATTTTTAAAATGATTGAGGACATCATACATATACATTGAGCATTCATCTTTGCATTCATAGTGTGTGTGTATGAATTAGTTTTTCACTTCCATATTCGCCTAATTAAGAGGCATTGTAATGAGCTTAATTGAATCTCCATCAAGTGTATTTTAGACACTAATTAGAGAGATAACCAACCTTGTGGTTGAAGAGGTTATTGCTTAGCCTAAGAAAAGCATAGTGTAATAGGTTGATGTTGAGCCTTGAAAAGCATCATTGTAAAGGTTATTGCTTAGCCTATTGAAAAGCATAAATAGTGGAAATCCGGTGGGGTGTTGGATCACAAGCCGGTAGTGGATGTAAGCATTGAGGCCGAACCACTATAAATCCTTGTGTGATGGTGCTTGCTTTGTGGTGATTGTTTTTATTAAGCTTCCGCATTTTATTTGTAATCATCACTTGTGACTAGTTGGATTTAAAGAAGTTAAAATTGTTTAAAATTGATCATAATTGAAGCTCACCCTATTCACCCCCCCTCTAGGGTTCGGATCCCCGGACTTTCATTTGGTATCAAAGCGGGTTACTCCATTTTAGGGCTAACAACCCGGAGTTGATCCTTTCTAAATTAGAACCCTAGTGTTATGTTTTAGTGCATATCTTTGTATTGATTTCCACTATGATTGAAAATGAAATTTCCCCTAGTATTATTGCACCACTCTAAGACTTTTTCAAGTTATATCTTCAAGAGTTGGTGAGTCCTCTATATGAACTCTCAAGGACATCCTTATCAAGACCTTAGGTGAATCTTTGTTGGTACACATTTAGACTAACCTTAAGGCCTTGATCCTCTCTAGACCAACCTTTTCCTTTTTAGTTAAATCTTTTTGTTGGTCATGTTACATTTGCATTTTGTTTCTTTATAGTCACATCTTATAAAATGCAATGTTTATTTGTGATCATTTGATTTTGTCTTCATGAACTTTTAAGTTATATCTCATGGTTTTCAAAATCCTTTGATTGCAATAATTTCATGATGGATTTGCATTTTGTTCATATAGTCATATCTCTTGTAGTGCATATCTATTCATGATCAATTGATTGTGATTACAAAAGCTTTCATAGCTAGATTTTTCATGATCAATTGATGTTGGAAAATCATTTGATGATTGTCATAGTTAGATCTTTTTTGTAAATCAAATGATTTGAAGCAATTTATATTTTCCATTGATTTTTCAAAGTTAGTATGGAAAATATGTGTTCAATTTGTAAGAAAGTCTATTGCCATATTTAGAATACAAATTGAAAATTTAGTAGTACGCTACTTGTTTTTCAAAATCGCTTGCTCTTAATTCTATAAATGATTCTTTGTTTGAATTTTAAATATTGAAGTGATTTGAAAAACTTTGGAAAATGTTCTAAGCTTTATTGGTTGTATTTATAGAAGCATTTTCCTTGAATTTATTTCCTTGTGCTTATTTATGATTATATCTTTTGGAAGGAAATAAATTTTACAAACAATTTGCATCCTTGCTCATTTAGTTACATTCTTTATGCAAATTGATTGTGATATCTTACATTGCTTGGTTGGATATGGTTTCATTAATTTGCATGTTTGTGCCTAACTTGGTATATTTTTTCATTAATGCAAATTGATGATTGTTTATGTGCTTTATAGTAAGATCTTTTGTTTTATTGTCATTTGAGCCTAATAAGTACATATGTGATTTATTGTGCTAAGTTCATTTGGTATAAACCTCATATCCTTTTCCATTGCATTGTAAGCTTAGTACATTTGCTAAGAGTCGAGATGTTACATGATAGATTGATCCCTTTAACTTCATACCTTCTTGTGATTACATAGTTATATTTTTTATTGATGATATGGTATGAGTTAGATCTTGAGTGTTGATTGATCATCTCTATGCAAATGTCAAATCGTTCTATGTATGGTTGTGATATTTATTATATTTGTAGAAACCATACTAGAACTCAAATCCATCCTCTATGCCTTATAGTCATTTCTTTTTGGATGGTTATGATGTTGATTCATGTATATTCTCTAAGTGATGTCATCCTTATACATGTTTCAACTTCATAGTAGTGATCTTGATCATATGAAACTCTTTGAAATCCATTCCTCGTATTTCTATATGTTTGATGGATATCTTAGATGTTGAATTCATATGATTTAGTCACATTGTAAATTGCATGCATTTCAAAGTTATATCCTTTTGCATTGCAATTTACCTTGTTCATCACTATGCTCATTAGCAATATCATTAAAAGTGATGAATATGCATTTATGATGCTTGATGGAATTTTGTGTTTGTCACATTCTTGCTCTTAATCATGTTGTCAAATTCAATTGGTTTCAATTGGTATAATTTTTGATTGATTTGACTTGTGAATGTGATAGACCTTGTGTACATTGGATTGAACTTGATAGTAATATATTTGTTCCATGTCACACACCATTAGCATCATAATTGTCATGATTGCCACCTCTCTTGCTCTTATAGGTAAATCTCATGATCACCATGTTTATGTATTCATAATCTTGGTTGATTATTAGTTGAGGTTGGCTTCATGTTTGAATTTCATTTCGCTCATCTTGCACATTAATAGTCATATTTATTGATTGAATGAAATGAGTTCAAAATTTTCATAGCATATGTTCTTCTTAGTTAAATTATTTGATGCCATGATTAATAAACCCCATTTCATCATGGATAGCTCTAATTTGGATTTTTCCTAATAGTTATATTTTTAAATCCATTTTAGAGTGATTGATTTTATAGTATTATCCTTGAATCTCAATTGGTATTCTTTGTTTTTCTAATTGGTATCCATGATTGCTTTTCTCGTTGACCTTGCTTTCTTTTGGTAATTTGATCATATTGAGCTTTATAGTTAAACGAATCTAATCCTTCTCTTGAAGTTGACCCTCAATTGGTAAAACCATCTTCTTCTTGAACCAAATAGTTATATATTTGTCAAAAGTTTGACAAAAGGAGAGAATGGATTGAGGGGGAGTGTAAACATTCATAGGAAGTATTAGTTTTGATCAAATTCGCCCTTGGATTGCCTTTGAACCCTTAGAGATTACCACCATACATGATAACCTGTTATGAATTTCATTTTCGATTTCTTTTGTTAACAGGTGCTACTAAAGGTATTTTCCTTGTTTCATGTGTGTAGGTACCTTTGCAATTTAATGGCAAAGGGGGAGAGAGCATTCAAGTTCTCAAAAGGGGAAGAGAATGTCCAAGCTTCCTAAGGGGAGATATTGTATGATCTTCTGTAGGGGGAGAGAATGCATATCTTGCCTAAGGGAGAGAGAGGCATGGTCAAAGGGGGAGAGGCAGAAGAAAGAAAGCTTGGGAGCTAAAGAAGATGCTTGGCTATAGAGAGAAAGAAGAAAAGAAAACTTGAAGAATGATCAAGCTCCAAGCATCAAGAAGAATGAAGAAAAGAGAACAAGAGCCCAAGCTAAGAGAAGGAGCATCCAAGAAGATTTCAAGACTTGTCCAGCTTAGGGGGAGCTGAAGACTTAGTGTGTAAATTCAGTGGTGAGTGAGTTGCCATCAAATTGCAAAGGGGGAGATTGTTAGGAATTTTGTAGATTGCAATTTGATGGATGCATTATCATTCTAGCATCATTTGATTTACACATGTGCATTGATTTATAAAAACTTGAAATCTTGTTTTATACATGCATTGGTTTTTAGACTTGAAGAAATATTGATTTATGCATGTTTTGTTTTTAATCTTGGATGCATTTGTTTTTTAAAAAGGAGTTTTAGAAAATCAAGCAAGCCATTGGTTTTATAATTTCGAATCTTTTTTGGCTTTTTATGTTTCATGTTTAAAAACCCTTAGAATGATTTAAAACATGTTTTTAAGCTTGATTTAATGGCCCAAAAAATTCCCAACAAAAAATACTTTGAAAAATGGATTTTAAGGAATTTTGGCCCCAGGCCAGAAACGCAGTGTACCAGGTCGACCGAGCCAGGCCCAAGTTGACCGGGTATACTGCCGTTGGCCATTTTTCAAACGGTCACTTTTTTGGCCATTTAGAGCTTACTACAGTGGTTTTCTTTTTCGCTGTCCAAGGGATGCAATTAGAACGATGATAAAAGCACTACCCGGTAGTAAACCACCTTCTTTCTGGACAACCAGCCCAATTTATGTTTTGCTTAAAGGGTAATTGAATTTAAAAAAGAAGAAAGAAGAAACATGGGTCAATGATGACCCCCATAGGCAGGACAGAGCAAAAGAGCAAAAAAGAAAAAAAAAATGAAAAAAAAATGAAAAAAATGAAAAGATTACAATGGAGCTTCCAGAATACTCAAGAAATGAAAAAAATGAAAAGATTACAATGGAGCTTCCAGAATACTCAAGAAATGGCATATTGCTCTGAGCTGTAATAGGATTTTTTAATTTGATTCAGAGAGAAGGAGATAATTTCTTGCAACTGAATTTTGAGGAGACTGTGAGGAAGATTGTGTCCTTCAAAGATGGATCCGTTTCTAGCCTTCCATAGAACGTAGATGACGTTTATGAAGACCGCTGCCATATACTTGGAGCTTGTTGAGTCATTTCCCATGGAGAGAGTTTGCCAAATCGCGGGGTATAGAAGGATTGAGGAAGCTACAGATCAGCTGCTTGGAAGAGCCAGAGCCATAGTGATTTTGCTTGGGCATAAGAGTGATGGATTCGGATGCGGAGACTCTGACACGTGGCTAGAGATCTATGTGCGTTCCGGCGATTGGGAAGCTCTGCATATCTTTTTGCCTCTTGTCTTTCCTATAAGATGGAATAATACCAACCCTAGGGCTCCCTTATCTTATATAGACAAGTCCCAAAGAGTCACACTTACTAGAGACTTCTTCGCCAAGAAACCCACATCCACTAATCCTACTGGGAGTCTTATTAGTGGGACCAGATCAAGTCTTACATTAAGTGAGGTTGTATTCTCTGTTGGCATCAGCCTTGCTTGATCTGACATGGGACCTGTGGCATGCGGGCCACACGATTTCTTACAATCTCTCACTTGGCACGAATGCCATGTACATCAAACATAACTCAATCCCATACGCATCACATGACTTGTAAAAACCTCTGCAGGCAAAGCCTTGGTGAGAGCATCAACCATCAATTCCTCTGAAGGCATATAAAATATTTTTATATCATTCTTTTCAACCTTCTCTCTGATGAAGTGATACTTTATCTCAACATATTTTGATCGGCTGTTGAACTTTTGCTCGTTCACCATGGATATTGTAGATGTGCTATCTACGTTCATTGGGACAGGCTCTTTTTCTCCAATTATTTCCAAATCAGTTAGGAAATATTTTAACCAAAGAGCCTCCTGGACTGCTGTATTGTAGGCTATATACTCTGCTTCGGCTGTCGACTTTTCCATAGAGGTTTGTTTCTTGCTAACCCAAGAAACGACACCTCCTCCGAGGGTAAACACATAGCTGGTTGTTGACTTTCTCTGGTCTAAATCACCGGCCCAATCTGCATTTGAGTAGCTGCACAGTTCCAGGACTTCACCTTGATAACACAGGTGAAGATTCACTGTTCCTTTGATGTTCCGCAAAATCCTCTTAACTGCATACCAATGCTGTAATCATCGTTTGATTTCATTTACGGCTTCCAATTGATCACCAGCGATCAAAATGTCATCCACATATAATGACAAAAATAAATAACTACACCCACTGCGTTTAATATAGAAATATATGTCTGCATTATTGGGGACAAATCCTATTTCACCTATGGCCTGGTGAAATTTTCTATACCATTGTCTCGAGGCCTGTTTTAATCCATACAGTGCCCTATTAAGTTTGTACACTTTGTCCTCATGACCTTGTACCACAAACCCCTCGGGTTGTTTCATATAAATTTCTTCTTCTAATTCGTCGTTCAAGAATGCGGTTTTCACATCCATCTGATGCAATTCAAGGTCACGACATGCTACCAATGCTGCTAATGTTCGTATGGATTGAAATTTTACAATCGGAGAAAACATTTCCTTGTAATCTATTCCTTCCACTTGTGTGAATCTCTTAACTACTAGTCGTCCTTTATATTTGTCTAAGGATCCATTCGACTTTAGTTTTTTTTAAGAACCCATTTAAATCCAATGGCTTTTCGATCTTTTGGAAGATCAACCAATTACCATACTTGGTTCTTTACAATTGATTCTATCTCCTCTCTCACTGCCTCTAACCAATACTGTGCATCCTGCCCTTTGATCGCTTGAGAGTAGGAATCCGGATCCAAATCTTGCACGATTTCCAATAAACTGCAATAATCATCTAGATATGACGGTTGTTTCCTAGCCTGAGTCGGCCTGCCAATCGGCTCATCAGGTTGTTCAATCACCTTAAGTAGGCCCTAGCCAGGAATTCTATGTCCAACGTCCTCTTCGTCGGAACCCCCACTTGCTTGAACCCCCTTGCCCTTAGAGATTTTATATAATTCCACACACTGCGGTTTTACTCTAGGACTGACCATCGGATCCTCAAGAAAAACCACATCTCAGCATTCCATGATTATCCTGTTATCGTGATCATACACACGATATCCTTTGGAATGTAATGGGTAGCCAATGAAAGAACATTTTTTCTTCGTTTTTGCTTGTAGTTTATATCTTTCCTGTGGTGGTAGCTGGACATGTATAGGGCAGCTCCAAACTCTCACATGTTCTAATTTTGGTTTGGCACCGGTCCATAATTCATATGGGGTCTTGGGCACAATTTTGGAGGGTACTCTGTTCAAGATATATTGTGCCGTGTTTAATGCTTCTCCCCACAAATGCAGCAGAAGTCTCGCGTGGCTGATCATTGACTTTACCATATCCATTAAGGTTATATTCCTCCTCTCAGCCATGCCATTTTGTTGTGGGGGCATATTGAGTTGAATATTCATGAATGATTCCCTCAAGTGCATAGTATTCTTTAAACAGTTCCGAGGTATATTCACCCCCCTATCGGATCTAATCCGTTTTATTTTTTTGCCCTTTTGATTTTGGACCTCAGCAGCATATATTTGAGACATTTTTAAGGCCTCATGTTTGTGTTTAATCAAGTACACATAACCATATCTGCGGTAGTCATTAATAAATGTGATAAAATAGTCATCCGCCGTTCTGTTTTGGACATTCAATGGTCCATAGACATCAAAATGAATTATGATTAATATTTTTGAACTTTTAGTTCCTTTTGGAAATGGTTTCTTGACCATTTTTCCACTTAGACATGGTTCGCATATTAGGTACTTCACTTTACCTAAATCTGGTAAGAGTCCATCCCTAACCGTTCTACTTATTCTGTTTTTGTTAATATGTCCTAATCTCATATGCCATAACATTGCCAAACCATCATGCACACATCCACACACAGAATAATGAGAATTAGATTTTATTTTATCAATAAGAGTGTCCAGTAAATACAATTTATCAGAAAGAAAACCAATGACTAAAACTTGATCGTGCATGCCAACTGTAACCTCTTTATCTTTAAATATGATTTCGAATCCATTCATAGTCAACTGGCTTACAGAGATGATGCTCCTCTTCATAGCTGGAGTAAAGAAAACATCGGAGAGATATATGGATTTTCCAGTTGGTAAGCGGATTTTGACTTTCCCTACACCCAATACATCACAGAATGTTTCATTCCCCATGTAAATACTCTAATCTCCCAGTTTCATCTCTTTGAATTTGACAACCCAGCCTTGGTTCTTGATATATGCCTGGTGGCTCCTAAATCAACCCACCAATTCTTATCATTGGTGTCCATCATCATGGACTCTATGACCATCTCATCATAATCACCATGTTCTTTGGTCACTTTACATTGATGGCTACTCTCACCCTTTTTCTTTCTGCATTGAGAAATAAAGTGTCTAAGCTTCCCGTAGTTAAAGCAAACACCATTCTTAGGCCCTTTACGTTTTTTATTGCCTTTGAATTTCCTTTTATTTTTCATATTGACGGTTAACGCACCGTTATTATTCTTAGTTTTAGAAATCATTGCAGAGTTTGTAGGTGTTACACCGTGGACGACCTGGTTTGTCCTTCAGCTAGCAATCTAACTTCAAGCTCACTGAGGGTTACACCCTTTTGGAGGCTAAGGGTCTGAGACACATTCTCCCACGAAGGTGGAAGACTCATCAACAAGTACATGATTTGAAAATCTTCATCCAGTTCCTTTCCCAAGGCTGCGAGGTTACTATAACGGACAACCATTTGATCAATATGATCCCTTATAGGTGATCCCTCTGGGATCTTATAGTTAACATCTGCGCTGAATGCCTCCATCAAGTGAGATTTTGAGGTTTCATCATATTTGTCCATAGCATAGTCATAGATTTCTTTAGCAGTGTTAAAGTGCTCAAACTGCTTTACCAAATCGCTGGATATGAATCCGACCAGAAGATGCCTCGCTGATTTGTTATCAAATACCCATTGTTCATATACATCATGATGTTCCTTAGGGGCATCATCAGCGGACTTGGAGATCAGATCGGATTCAATCACCTATGTCAATCCGTCAAAGCGCAACAATGCGTCCATCCAACGCTTCCATATGGCTAAGTTATTGCCGTTAAAAATATCAGCTTGAGCAAGATCATGCAACACTGATTTGGAAGACATAATTACTATTGAATTTAAAATGAGGTTTAGATACAACTGACTGTTAAAGGAGAAAAATCAACCTTTTTTCTGAACCGCTGGATCATTTTCTTTTTGCTGCTAATGCGTAGATCTGCTTACAAGGATTCCGCAGAACCAAACCGTTTGTCGATCGGAGTCTGGATGCTCAAGATATCGCACTACGAAGTTTTGACGGTTAAAAAATATCCCTGCCTAGCTTTCTGCTGAAGTCCCCAGTTGTCGTCGCCTGCGTCAACAACTGCTAGTGTGGGCCTGCTTTCGATGGGTCGGGTTGAGCTCAAGTCAGATCCGCCCAAACTTCAGTCGTGAATTCCTTACTTCCTCTCCATCTAGGTGCGTGTCCATAGGGCAGATGGGGATGAAACAACAACTTCACGTGCTGTGACCAAGGCTTCCGCCAAAAAAGAAATCCTTTTCAATGCACAGAACCCAAGACTAGATGAGAAAATGGAAAATTACCGTACGGACGTTCCAAAACCCTGCATTTACCCAAGATGAGATGAAAGGCTGCAAATTACCTAATAGAAGATCGTACATGAAAGGACGTCCAACGTTGGACAGTTTTACCCTTTTATCCTGCAATATCCTAACCCTGTAGGATATCCTAGGGTTCGATATCCCAGGTTTGTAGGATATCGCACTGTTTCGCTATAGTGAGAATAATAGCGAGAATAGGAGGTTTTCCAGAGAGAATTCTCGCTATAGCGAGGACACAACTCACTAGAGTGAGGGTCTCACTATAGCGAGCCCACACGAAGGCTAAACCTCGCTATAGAGAGCCCACCCTCCTTGCCAGGGGTATTTTCGTAAAATGATTAATATCATTTATCCCTTTCTCCTCTCTGACTGTATCCTACCCACTCCTACTCTCGTCACTTGTCTCTTTCATTTTCTTCTCTCATCTTCTCAGGTATGATCCTCTTCTCTTCTTCTTCTTATGGGTATTATCATTTTTTTTCTCTTACATTCACTCGTGTACTTTTGGTTTGCTTGGGTTTTCTTGATTCATCCCCAAACTTATGTATTTGGCATTTCTCTTTACAATGTGCACGAGGAAGGGTTCTCTTAAGATCTAACACTCAAATCTAAACATATTTTGAAGTCTGGTAAAAGAAAAAAAAAAGGTTTCGGAATTCAAAAATACATGATCTGTCATGTCAGTAACCATGGGTCATTTGGAATAAGATGATGTTTACTAACGGAGGTCAATAGCCATTTTGAAACTCACTGTTCATTAACGACATTATTCAGTGCATAAGGCCCAACAACCTGTTACTCTAAAAATAAATAAGGAAAAAGGAACTTTCGAATTTGATTGAAGGTTGGGTGGAAGTGCATGTGATTCTATTTTGGGTGTTCTCCATTTTAACAGATGACATTAGTTGGTTATATGCTCTATGACAAAGTGCTATATGATGTTTCACCCTATGGGATTATATGAAGTCATTTATATATCATAAAAGTTGGATATGATTTTTCTGCACACTAT
Source organism: Cinnamomum chago (assembly GCA_038049695.1). Taxonomy (NCBI): domain Eukaryota; kingdom Viridiplantae; phylum Streptophyta; class Magnoliopsida; order Laurales; family Lauraceae; genus Cinnamomum; species Cinnamomum chago. The sequence goes on from CP142452.1 coordinate 33,111,502, forward strand.
GTGTTTGTTGAATTGACTGGGAGAAATCTTGCACCTTATGTGTTTGTTTATTTGTCTCTGTGACTCTCCATGGTACAGCATGCCTCCTAAAACTTATAAAGGGAAGCGACCAGCAAGGTCTTCCTCTAGTTTCAATACTGAACGGTTTAAGGATGTGAGGGTGCTCAACGTTTTGAATCAAGATTCATCAATCGCACAGTCATCTTTGAGAAAATAGTTGTGCAGACCGATCTCACCACTACAAGGTTTTTGCATTGGCTTCATCTTAACCGTTGCATGATTCTAATGAACTTGATTGATGAATGCTTTGAGGACTGGGTACGGGAGTTTTATTGCTACATATTTGATGTTACAAGCAGTGGTTTCAAGACCTATATTCGAGGAAAGACAATGTCTGTGGATGCAAATAAGATTTCCACTTTAAATAGGTTAATGGTGAAAGATATAAGATGAGAGGGCAGTATATCCATAAAAAAACATATCAAATGTAAGAAGATGAACAAAATAATGCATTTCATGGAGGGATATAAATCTTAATAAGTGATTTACGGTTTCCATCATAAGAATAAAAGCAGAAAAAGGGTTTATCAATACTACATTTATGGGCTGTTTTGGACCATATACCGTTGTGATGAATAAAATGTAATAAGTACAGATGAAAAAAGATGGAATGATAATATCCTATTGGTACCCACAAGCCAAAATGGAGAAGATGGAAATGGAGCGCTTCAGTTTCTAAAAACGGAGGTCTTCAGTTCATGGTGTAAAAATGAGCTATCTGATGGGATGGGAGTAGGTAATGGTGCAATATCCTACGATCCTAGGATATCGAACGGTGCGATATCCTAAGGGCATGGTGTCGCGACCCCGGACCGGGAATCCCCAATCCGGGATCGGGACATTAGGGTGTGATGATTATTCAAGATGATTACCTACATCCACCATATATAATTTATTTAATTTCCCACAGGTGTCCGCGGTGAGGATATAACAACCTTGCATGAATATTTCTTTTTTGTGCGGAAGCATGTAGCAAATCAAATAGTTTGACTAACTCTGGTCATGCAAGCATTAACATCAATATCAAAACTGTATCAGAAAGAGCAATGATCTATAGCATGTTTCCCAAAAGTTGTTAAGGTTAAACAAAATATCATTTAGTTACATTCCCCAAAATTAGAGGCCAACAAAGGCCAATATTACAAAATAATAACCCCAAAAGAATGGTTAATAAGTTCTTCCCAAAGTGTTACGCCTCTTGCAACAACCCGATGTCTACACGACATCGTCAGCGCGCCACTCAACTAGAGGATGCGGCTCACCTACCGCCTCCTCCGGCTCCTCCTCAAGGAAACCGGCAACGGGACCTGAGTACCAAAGCAAAGGATCAGACACGACGGTCTGGCAAGAGAGTGAGAAGATACGACAACATGTAATAGATGAAATATCTCGAAAAGCAAGGAAATCTGTTAAAGCAAGAATTCTCATAAAATAGATAAATCATTGGCTAGAAAACATGTAAACAAGATAAAACATATGAGGTAACCAAGGGAATCGGGAATAACAAGATGGCAATCACATAAAGCTAAGTCCTCTGTCACTAAAGTGACAACAGTATCACGGGACGTTGATCTCAGTCACACAAGGTGAGGAGAAGCAACGTAAACATATATACAATATAAATATACGGGAACGGGACCACGGTAGCGAACCGGGTATTGGGACGGGACCACGGTGATGACCGGGTATCGGGATCCAAACTGCAGCTGGCGGGACGGGAGAGGGATTTCCAAGTCGGTGGATCAAACCGACAAGGTATCCAAGCTTAGTGATGCCGACACATAGGTTAAATAACACATCGATACATATGTATCACTCTCATTTCATATCGGGTAATACTCTTCGGGACAAGTTCATGTTACTAGTGTAACCATCAAGCTTTCGGGAAAACAGGTCATGTAAGGTAAATCTTGGAAATGAAGGAATAAAACGAACTATTACAATTCCGGGAAATATTGATTTCAAGATCTATTTAAGTGAATAGGGGTCCCGTATGTCAATTATAGCCATTACTTGGTACTCCTTGAGTTTGAAGACATTCCGGGCTCCTTATGCACTTTTACGACTTTTAAAACTTAAATTGAGCTTATGGTTATAACTAGATATTATGATAGGAAAACAAGACTATAAACGGTCCATCCTAAGTAGGATGTCAACCCCGAACCATCGAGCAACCTACTCAGTCACCGAAAGGAATAGAATTCGCGATACCCAAGGAAATAGACTTTGCATTTAGGTATGAAGAGGATATCGTGTCGTTCCATCCCGTTCAAGATTGAATAGATTGAACTTCGATGCATTCCGAACCAACCGTGAAGAGCATCGGCTCAAGACGCTCTCACATATGGTCAAGTGAGTCCAAGGAGGGTAGCCAAGGTCCACAAAAAAATTAAATCTCAAAACCCACTGAAATACACAGGGTCCGATCGATCGGCCGATCGATCGGCCCAAAAAGCCTTACAGTTAAAAGTCAGACCGATCGATCGGCCTGTAGGTCCGATCGATCGGCACTGGGCGTGAAGCATGCCCGGGCACTTGATTTTTTCTCCTTCTTGTTCCTTTCCTTCCAACACCTCAACAACCACAAATAACTATGAACAAGGTGACTTAAACACATGATTCCAAGACATTAAATGAGGCTATCAAGATGTGTAAAGATCATTTATTTCAACCATGGAAAAATCAATGAAAGTAATCAATGAAAGCATGAAAACCATAAATGCATCACCAAACCATTTCAAACTTAAAAACATCCAAACATTCACTTGCCTCAAGTCCAAGCTAGCCAAAAATCAAGCCTCAAATCACTTCAATAGCTCAAAGCCAAGCTACAATAAAAAACCCCCAAAAACAACCCTAAAATGGGTTACACAGAGAATGAAAATGAAAGAACTTCCAATAATGCAAATGTAGCTTCCCTAAGGCTAGAAGATTACAAATCTAGGAGATGAGAGGGATCACTTACTTGCAAGGTCCTCTAATGGACAAGGTAAGCTCAAGGGAAGTCTCAAAGTTGATGGATTCTTCTAAAAATAGTATCAAGAGGAAGCTTGAGAGATGAGGAAGAGATTGGTAATCTCCATTCCTTGATTGATGAGCTCTTGGTGAGGCTTGGAGATGGAGAAGCAAGAAGAAGAAGAAGAAACTTGCTAGAAAAACCCTAGACTCAATAGTTGTGCTGGAACATGAAAATGGAGAAGGAAGGGAAGGGTTCCTCTTTGTTAACACTTGGGTGGTTGGGTCCCACAACTTAAAGAACTACGTTGGCTGAAATCATCTCTCTCGGGTCCTCGGATGAATTCGACGAAGAAGGAAGAAATGTTCGTCGAAATATCTAGTTTCCAAAAAGTGTATGTTTCGCGAGTTTCGAGAATATTAAGTTTTGGGTACAGATTTAGTGTGAAATGACTGTTTTACCCTCAAGTCTATGAAATCGGGTTTCGGGGCCTCGAATGGACACGGGATCAACATGAAAGTTGTAAGAATCCACAAGATGAATGCAACGGGCCAAAAACACAATTCAAAACATGTCGGGAAAATTTCACAAGAAAATGCAAAGCCGAAAAGGGAACCCCCAAAGGGCCCCACTAGCCAACAAAACACTCAAAGTAGCCCAAAGCTAAAATCAAGGTTATTCCAAACCCGACTTAACCAAAAATACTAATCAATCTTAGCACTAACATGCAACTTAATTAGCACTAATCGGGTTCACTCGGGTTGGGGTCTTACACATGGGATATCGAATCCTGGGATATCCTACAAGCTTAGGATATCGCAGGATAAAGGGTCAAACTGTCCCATTTTGGGCTCCTTTTATGTACGATCTTCTATTAGGTAATTTGTAGTTTTCCATCTTGTCTTGGGTAAATGTAGGGTTTTAGGTCGTCCGTACGGTAATTTTCCCATGAGAAAAAGAAAAAAGGGGAAATGACCATACGGAGGTTCCAAAATTCAACATTTACACGAGACTAGACGAAAGACTACAAATTTCCTAAGAGAAGATCGAATATAAAGGATGGACAATTTTACACTTTACTCTCCGATATCCTACGCCCGTAGGATATCGCACCGTTCAATATCCTACATATATGATATCTCTGTAAAGTTTTCACCATTCTCCTTTCAACCTAGGTGAAACAGGGACGAAGATAACTCGGTAAAAACCCTTTTTTACTGTGATCATCTTCTTCTATCCTCCAATGGTTTTTCCTCTGTGTTTTTCTCATCTTCGTGATATTGATATTGCAGGAACACATGTACAAATTCCACTCATTCCACCCATTCCATCCAATCACACCTATAAATAAACCACATGTTTTCATTTTCAAGCCTCCACCTGTTTTCCATCCACATGGTTGTGTCCAATCACTACTCATTTCACATGCCAATTGTTACACATGTACAAATTCCAATTCCACCTACACACATGCACTTTGTGTTTTGTGCTGTTTTGTTTTTTTTTTTTTTAATATACACTACTTCACAACTTCCAAGCAAACCCACAAATCTACAACATCAATTTAAGCAAGCAAATCCATTAGCTCAAACGTAAATTTGAGATTTAGATCCAAGTCACCTGGCTGAGGACAGGTATGAAGGTAAGAAGAGACAACACCATCTGAAGACGTGGACAACACAAAACCTCTTCCGAGCTTTACATTCTCCCCTACCATGGCAGCCACTTTTGTAATTGCACTTTGTACTATAGTTTCCCCACTTAGTTTGGGGTGATCTAAACTAACCTTCATGCCCTGCCAGGTAGCCGAAGCATTTTGTCATGAGCCTCTTTTTATAAGTAATGTGAATCAAACCTGCATCCTTAGAGATGGAGAGCACAAACAGTAAAGTCATCCCAAGTGTATCATATTAATGATAATTGTAAATACCAATCTTAGAAGATATTAGTGTAGCAGTAATTAGATGCAGACAGTAGATTAGATTGGTTTAGTTGTAATCTTTACTGGACATGAACAGCCTTGACTGTAGCCCAATTGGATTCTCTTGAATCCCTATCAATACATCTGTGTTCCACACATTGTGGAAGACAATGAGGTCTCGCTATAGCGAGCCCAGACCCTCACTATAGCAAGCCTCCTATTCCGCTGGGCTCGCTATAGCGAGGGTCTCGCTGTAGCGAGCTTCTGGCGAGATTTTCCTCCCTCGAGGCTATTTTCGTAAATGGATTAATGCGCTTTGATTTTCTCGTAAATGGATTAATGAGCTTTGATTTTTCCTACCCACTCCTGCTCCCTTTCTCCTCTTTGACTTTTTTTACTCACACCTACTCTCTCTTTCATTTCCTTCTCTCATTTTCTCAGACTTTGGTATGATCCTCTTCTATTCTTCTTCTTATTATCTTTTTTTTTTATCTTAACCGTGCATTTTCGGTTTTCTTGGGTTTTCTTGGATTCATCCAAAACTTTATGGAATTGGCATTTTTCTTTACAATGTACATGAGGAAGGAGTTCTCTTGAGATCCACTCATATCTGAACACATTTTGAAGCTTGCTAAAAGCGAAAAAAAAAAATAAAAAAAAAGGAAAAAAAAAAGGTTCATTAACAACATTATTCAGGGCATATTAAGGAAAAAGGAACTTTTGAAATTGAATGAAGGTTAGGTGGAAGTGCATGTGATTCCATTTTGGGTGTTCTTCATTTTAACGGTAAGCCAAAACGGAGGTCTTCAGGTCGGGGAAATGGAGGTCTTCAGTTCGTGTTATTCGGTGGGGTGGGAGTAGGTCAGAAATTATATGGGATGTTTTTTTAAGGCATTTGGAAATTATATGGTCATACGTACCTGCCGTGATGAATAAAATGTATAAAGTACTAATGAAAGAAGATGGAATGGTCACACGTACAAGCCAAAACGGAGATGAAAACGGAGCTCTGTAGTTTTTGGAAACGGAGGTCTCTGCAGTTTTTGGAAACGGAGGTCTGTAGGTGGTGTAAAAAATGAGTTATATATGGGAGTAGGTAATGGTGCGATATCCTACAAGCATAGGATATCGAACGATGCGATATTCCACTGGCCTGGGATATCGAACCGTGGGATCTCCTACGTCGCAGGAAAAAGGGTAAAACTGTCCGAATTTCCTGTACGATCTGCTGGTGGGTAATTTGTACTTTTCCATCTTGTCTTGGGTAAATATTGGATTTTAGGTCGTCCATATGGTCATTTTCCCAAGAAAGAAACGAGATCCTTTCACTTGCTTTGCTTGATGAAGCACGCAACCGGAGGAGAAAAAAAATATGTTGACTCCTTTTTTCTTCCTAAGCGTGTGCTGGCGACGAATATGCATTCCTTTTTCCCCTCCTCATCCTCCCAACTTCGGTTTGCAGGGAAAAAAAATCGAAGGCGGCTGGTCTGATGGGAGCCTTGGATCTACGTCGATCTAATGCGTGATTTCACAATCCAAACAAATGCACGGTACGAAGATATCAATTGATGGATTTGGATGCGGAGACTCTGACACGGCCGGAGATCTATGTGCGTTCCGGCGATTGGAAAGATCCATAGATCTCTTAGCTCTCTTGTCTTTCCTGTGAGATGGAATAATCCCCAGCGGTGGACCCATGATTTTTGTTTGGGTAGGGCTAAAATTTTACTAGAATTTACATTTGATAAAATAAATAAATTTTTTCTTGACGTTTGCCTAACTTTTTTTACATGACCAAACAACACTTATACGTTTTTCTTTAGAAAATGTCCAACTCATAAAACTCAAATAGATGCATCAAGATAGTGAAGATTGGCCAATGAAGAGGTTGTTAATTAGAAGTACCAAGAAGTATTAGATGGATAAAAAATAATTCTAACCTAATCTCAGATACTCAAACTTCCATTATCATGTTTCACTAAATTTATATGTCAAAATCAATGCCCAATGGGGGTCACTGCAAATTCAAGGTGAGTGGGTGTATGAGAAAAACTGAATATAAGAACATTTTGAGGAAACCCATCATTTCCCTTTTCACTTTCTCAAATCCTCCAATCTTTGGATAATGGGAGTGGAATTTTTATTTTTATTTTTTTTTATTTTTTATTTTTTATCATAGTGGGGTAAGAAGACATGAAAAAATAAATGAATTTGGTTATCTTTGGGTTTTTGTAGATACGCTAAGATTTGGTGGTTTAAGGCTTTGGGTATGGATTAGGACTTGGGGGTTCAGTTTTTAGAATTAGGATTTGAAGATTAAGCGTTTTGATTTAGGTATAAAGTGATTATGACAGATTATACTAGATATGTTTGGTAGATAAAGATGTAATGGCTTACAAAGTACATAGGGACCAGCGACGAGGAGCTCGATCGACAATTGACGCGAAGAGATTTCAAAATAAGAGGTGGAAAAGGAGGGAGAGCGATGTATTGCCGCAACACGTCTTTTTTTCCTTTTTTCTCTCCTTTTTTTTTTTTTTACCAATGAAGCTTACATATTTGGGGCTATCTTTAGACATATGCGATAAGTTTAGACATGTAGGGCATGCTCCAAGGTCCCATTCAACTCTATGGTAATTTCAATTTTGACGTAGGGTGACTGCCCTAATCGTGCCCCAAATTGCTCTCCCCTGCACCAAGACACCATTGAAATCTATATTTTGACCTGGGGCAGTCAATACAATGTAACTCCGCCCCGAATAATACCAACCCTAGGGCTTCCTTATCTTATATAGATAAGTCTCAAAGAGTCACACTTACTAGAAACTTCTTCGCCAAAAAACCCACATCCACTAATCTTACTGGGAGTCTTATTAGTGAGACCAAGAAGAAACCCACATCCACTAATCGTACTGGGAGTCTTATTAGTGGGACTAGAAGAAACCCACATCCAATAATCCTATTGGGAGTCTTATTAGTGGAACCATATCAAGTCTTACATCAAGTGGGATTGTATTATTTGTTGGCATCAGCCCTGCTTGATCTGACGTGGGACCCGTGGCATGCAGGCCACACGATTTCCTACAAAGAGAAAACAAGATGGGCAATTGTGTCTTCCTCTTGGGGACATACACTACATCTGAATGCTAGGGAAAAACCCAGACGCTTCAAAAGATATTCATTTGGGGTTTTGTTGTGCAGCAGGTGTCATCCGAAACAATTGATTTTCGGAAGGGAGATGTTATTCCAGATTAGCTTGATTCATCGACAACCAGCCCAATTTTGTCCAGGAAGTTATATCCTTTTGCATTGCAATTTACCTTGTTCATCACTATGCTCATTAGCAATATCATTAAAAGTGATGAATATGCATTTATGATGCTTGATGGAATTTTGTGTTTGTCACATTCTTGCTCTTAATCATGTTGTCAAATTCAATTGGTTTCAATTGGTATAATTTTTGATTGATTTGACTTGTGAATGTGATAGACCTTGTGTACATTGGATTGAACTTGATAGTAATATATTTGTTCCATGTCACACACCATTAGCATCATAATTGTCATGATTGCCACCTCTCTTGCTCTTATAGGTAAATCTCATGATCACCATGTTTATGTATTCATAATCTTGGTTGATTATTAGTTGAGGTTGGCTTCATGTTTGAATTTCATTTCACTCATCTTGCACATTAATAGTCATATTTATTGATTGAATGAAATGAGTTCAAAATTTTCATAGCATATGTTCTTCTTAGTTAAATTATTTGATGCCATGATTAATAAACCCCATTTCATCATGGATAGCTCTAATTTGGATTTTTCCTAATAGTTATATTTTTAAATCCATTTTAGAGTGATTGATTTTATAGTATTATCCTTGAATCTCAATTGGTATTCTTTGTTTTTCTAATTGGTATCCATGATTGCTTTTCTCGTTGACCTTGCTTTCTTTTGGTAATTTGATCATATTGAGCTTTATAGTTAAACGAATCTAATCCTTCTCTTGAAGTTGACCCTCAATTGGTAAAACCATCTTCTTCTTGAACCAAATAGTTATATATTTGTCAAAAGTTTGACAAAAGGAGAGAATGGATTGAGGGGGAGTGTAAACATTCATAGGAAGTATTAGTTTTGATCAAATTCGCCCTTGGATTGCCTTTGAACCCTTAGAGATTACCACCATACATGATAACCTGTTATGAATTTCATTTTCGATTTCTTTTGTTAACAGGTGCTACTAAAGGTATTTTCCTTGTTTCATGTGTGTAGGTACCTTTGCAATTTAATGGCAAAGGGGGAGAGAGCATTCAAGTTCTCAAAAGGGGAAGAGAATGTCCAAGCTTCCTAAGGGGAGATATTGTATGATCTTCTGCAGGGGGAGAGAATGCATATCTTGCCTAAGGGAGAGAGAGGCATGGTCAAAGGGGGAGAGGCAGAAGAAAGAAAGCTTGGGAGCTAAAGAAGATGCTTGGCTATAGAGAGAAAGAAGAAAAGAAAACTTGAAGAATGATCAAGCTCCAAGCATCAAGAAGAATGAAGAAAAGAGAACAAGAGCCCAAACTAAGAGAAGGAGCATCCAAGAAGATTTCAAGACTTGTCCAGCTTAGGGGGAGCTGAAGACTTAGTGTGTAAATTCAGTGGTGAGTGAGTTGCCATCAAATTGCAAAGGGGGAGATTGTTAGGAATTTTGTAGATTGCAATTTGATGGATGCATTATCATTCTAGCATCATTTGATTTACACATGTGCATTGATTTATAAAAACTTGAAATCTTATTTTATACATGCATTGGTTTTTAGACTTGAAGAAATATTGATTTATGCATGTTTTGTTTTTAATCTTGGATGCATTTGTTTTTTAAAAAGGAGTTTTAGAAAATCAAGCAAGCCATTGGTTTTATAATTTCGAATCTTTTTTGGATTTTTATGTTTCATGTTTAAAAACCCTTAGAATGATTTAAAACATGTTTTTAAGCTTGATTTAATGGCCCAAAAAATTCCCAACAAAAAATACTTTGAAAAATGGATTTTAAGGAATTTTGGCCCCAGGCCAGAAACGCAGTGTACCAGGTCGACCGAGCCAGGCCCAGGTTGACCGGGTATACTGCCGTTGGCCATTTTTCAAACGGTCACTTTTTTGGCCATTTAGAGCTTACTACAGTGGTTTTCTTTTTCGCTGTCCAAGGGATGCAATTAGAACGATGATAAATGCACTACCCGGTAGTAAACCACCTTCTTTCTGGACAACCAGCCCAATTTATGTTTTGCTTAAAGGGTAATTGAATTTAAAAAAGAAGAAAGAAGAAACATGGGTCAATGATGACCCCCATAGGCAGGACAGAGCAAAAGAGCAAAAAAGAAAAAAAAATGAAAAAAAAAATGAAAAAAATGAAAAGATTACAATGGAGCTTCCAGAATACTCAAGAAATGAAAAAAATGAAAAGATTACAATGGAGCTTCCAGAATACTCAAGAAATGGCATATTGCTCTGAGCTGTAATAGGATTTTTTAATTTGATTCAGAGAGAAGGAGATAATTTCTTGCAACTGAATTTTGAGGAGACTGTGAGGAAGATTGTGTCCTTCAAAGATGGATCCGTTTCTAGCCTTCCATAGAACGTAGATGACGTTTATGAAGACCGCTGCCATATACTTGGAGCTTGTTGAGTCATTTCCCATGGAGAGAGTTTGCCAAATCGCGGGGTATAGAAGGATTGAGGAAGCTACAGATCAGCTGCTTGGAAGAGCCAGAGCCATAGTGATTTTGCTTGGGCATAAGAGTGATGGATTCGGATGCGGAGACTCTGACACGTGGCTAGAGATCTATGTGCGTTCCGGCGATTGGGAAGCTCTGCATATCTTTTTGCCTCTTGTCTTTCCTATAAGATGGAATAATACCAACCCTAGGGCTCCCTTATCTTATATAGACAAGTCCCAAAGAGTCACACTTACTAGAGACTTCTTCGCCAAGAAACCCACATCCACTAATCCTACTGGGAGTCTTATTAGTGGGACCAGATCAAGTCTTACATTAAGTGAGGTTGTATTCTCTGTTGGCATCAGCCTTGCTTGATCTGACATGGGACCTGTGGCATGCGGGCCACACGATTTCTTACAATCTCTCACTTGGCACGAATGCCATGTACATCAAACATAACTCAATCCCATACGCATCACATGACTTGTAAAAACCTCTGCAGGCAAAGCCTTGGTGAGAGCATCAACCATCAATTCCTCTGAAGGCATATAAAATATTTTTATATCATTCTTTTCAACCTTCTCTCTGATGAAGTGATACTTTATCTCAACATATTTTGATCGGCTGTTGAACTTTTGCTCGTTCACCATGGATATTGTAGATGTGCTATCTACGTTCATTGGGACAGGCTCTTTTTCTCCAATTATTTCCAAATCAGTTAGGAAATATTTTAACCAAAGAGCCTCCTGGACTGCTGTATTGTAGGCTATATACTCTGCTTCGGCTGTCGACTTTTCCATAGAGGTTTGTTTCTTGCTAACCCAAGAAACGACACCTCCTCCGAGGGTAAACACATAGCTGGTTGTTGACTTTCTCTGGTCTAAATCACCGGCCCAATCTGCATTTGAGTAGCTGCACAGTTCCAGGACTTCACCTTGATAACACAGGTGAAGATTCACTGTTCCTTTGATGTTCCGCAAAATCCTCTTAACTGCATACCAATGCTGTAATCATCGTTTGATTTCATTTACGGCTTCCAATTGATCACCAGCGATCAAAATGTCATCCACATATAATGACAAAAATAAATAACTACACCCACTGCGTTTAATATAGAAATATATGTCTGCATTATTGGGGACAAATCCTATTTCACCTATGGCCTGGTGAAATTTTCTATACCATTGTCTCGAGGCCTGTTTTAATCCATACAGTGCCCTATTAAGTTTGTACACTTTGTCCTCATGACCTTGTACCACAAACCCCTCGGGTTGTTTCATATAAATTTCTTCTTCTAATTCGCCGTTCAAGAATGCGGTTTTCACATCCATCTGATGCAATTCAAGGTCACGACATGCTACCAATGCTGCTAATGTTCGTATGGATTGAAATTTTACAATCGGAGAAAACATTTCCTTGTAATCTATTCCTTCCACTTGTGTGAATCTCTTAACTACTAGTCGTCCTTTATATTTGTCTAAGGATCCATTCGACTTTAGTTTTTTTTTAAGAACCCATTTAAATCCAATGGCTTTTCGATCTTTTGGAAGATCAACCAATTACCATACTTGGTTCTTTACAATTGATTCTATCTCCTCTCTCACAGCCTCTAACCAATACTGTGCATCCTGCCCTTTGATCGCTTGAGAGTAGGAATCCGGATCCAAATCTTGCACGATTTCCAATAAACTGCAATAATCATCTAGATATGACGGTTGTTTCCTAGCCTGAGTCGGCCTGCCAATCGGCTCATCAGGTTGTTCAATCACCTTAAGTAGGCCCTAGCCAGGAATTCTATGTCCAACGTCCTCTTCGTCGGAACCCCCACTTGCTTGAACCCCCTTGCCCTTAGAGATTTTATATAATTCCACACACTGCGGTTTTACTCTAGGACTGACCATCGGATCCTCAAGAAAAACCACATCTCAGCATTCCATGATTATCCTGTTATCGTGATCATACACACGATATCCTTTGGAATGTAATGGGTAGCCAATGAAAGAACATTTTTTCTTCGTTTTTGCTTGTAGTTTATATCTTTCCTGTGGTGGTAGCTGGACATGTATAGGGCAGCTCCAAACTCTCACATGTTCTAATTTTGGTTTGGCACCGGTCCATAATTCATATGGGGTCTTGGGCACAATTTTGGAGGGTACTCTGTTCAAGATATATTGTGCCGTGTTTAATGCTTCTCCCCACAAATGCAGCAGAAGTCTCGCGTGGCTGATCATTGACTTTACCATATCCATTAAGGTTATATTCCTCCTCTCAGCCATGCCATTTTGTTGTGGGGGCATATTGAGTTGAATATTCATGAATGATTCCCTCAAGTGCATAGTATTCTTTAAACAGTTCCGAGGTATATTCACCCCCCTATCGGATCTAATCCGTTTTATTTTTTTGCCCTTTTGATTTTGGACCTCAGCAGCATATATTTGAGACATTTTTAAGGCCTCATGTTTGTGTTTAATCAAGTACACATAACCATATCTGCGGTAGTCATTAATAAATGTGATAAAATAGTCATCCGCCGTTCTGTTTTGGACATTCAATGGTCCATAGACATCAAAATGAATTATGATTAATATTTTTGAACTTTTAGTTCCTTTTGGAAATGGTTTCTTGACCATTTTTCCACTTAGACATGGTTCGCATATTAGGTACTTCACTTTACCTAAATCTGGTAAGAGTCCATCCCTAACCGTTCTACTTATTCTGTTTTTGTTAATATGTCCTAATCTCATATGCCATAACATTGCCAAACCATCATGCACACATCCACACACAGAATAATGAGAATTAGATTTTATTTTATCAATAAGAGTGTCCAGTAAATACAATTTATCAGAAAGAAAACCAATGACTAAAACTTGATCGTGCATGCCAACTGTAACCTCTTTATCTTTAAATATGATTTCGAATCCATTCATAGTCAACTGGCTTACAGAGATGATGCTCCTCTTCATAGCTGGAGTAAAGAAAACATCGGAGAGATATATGGATTTTCCAGTTGGTAAGCGGATTTTGACTTTCCCTACACCCAATACATCACAGAATGTTTCATTCCCCATGTAAATACTCTAATCTCCCAGTTTCATCTCTTTGAATTTGACAACCCAGCCTTGGTTCTTGATATATGCCTGGTGGCTCCTAAATCAACCCACCAATTCTTATCATTGGTGTCCATCATCATGGACTCTATGACCATCTCATCATAATCACCATGTTCTTTGGTCACTTTACATTGATGGCTACTCTCACCCTTTTTCTTTCTGCATTGAGAAATAAAGTGTCTAAGCTTCCCGTAGTTAAAGCAAACACCATTCTTAGGCCCTTTACGTTTTTTATTGCCTTTGAATTTCCTTTTATTTTTCATATTGACGGTTAACGCACCGTTATTATTCTTAGTTTTAGAAATCATTGCAGAGTTTGTAGGTGTTACACCGTGGACGACCTGGTTTGTCCTTCAGCAAGCAATCTAACTTCAAGCTCACTGAGGGTTACACCCTTTTGGAGGCTAAGGTTCTGAGACACATTCTCCCACGAAGGTGGAAGACTCATCAACAAGTACATGATTTGAAAATCTTCATCCAGTTCCTTTCCCAAGGCTGCGAGGTTACTATAACGGACAACCATTTGATCAATATGATCCCTTATAGGTGATCCCTCTGGGATCTTATAGTTAACATCTGCGCTGAATGCCTCCATCAAGTGAGATTTTGAGGTTTCATCATATTTGTCCATAGCATAGTCATAGGTTTCTTTAGCAGTGTTAAAGTGCTCAAACTGCTTTACCAAATCGCTGGATATGAATCCGACCAGAAGATGCCTCGCTGATTTGTTATCAAATACCCATTGTTCATATACATCATGATGTTCCTTAGGGGCATCATCAGCGGACTTGGAGATCAGATCGGATTCAATCACCTATGTCAATCCGTCAAAGCGCAACAATGCGTCCATCCAACGCTTCCATATGGCTAAGTTATTGCCGTTAAAAATATCAACTTGAGCAAGATCATGCAACACTGATTTGGAAGACATAATTACTATTGAATTTAAAATGAGGTTTAGATACAACTGACTGTTAAAGGAGAAAAATCAACCTTTTTTCTGAACCGCTGGATCATTTTCTTTTTGCTGCTAATGCGTAGATCTGCTTACAAGGATTCCGCAGAACCAAACCGTTTGTCGATCGGAGTCTGGATGCTCAAGATATCGCACTACGAAGTTTTGACGGTTAAAAAATATCCCTGCCTAGCTTTCTGCTGAAGTCCCCAGTTGTCGTCGCCTGCGTCAACAACTGCTAGTGTGGGCCTGCTTTCGATGGGTCGGGTTGAGCTCAAGTCAGATCCGCCCAAACTTCAGTCGTGAATTCCTTACTTCCTCTCCATCTAGGTGCGTGTCCATAGGGCAGATGGGGATGAAACAACAACTTCACGTGCTGTGACCAAGGCTTCCGCCAAAAAAGAAATCCTTTTCAATGCACAGAACCCAAGACTAGATGAGAAAATGGAAAATTACCGTACGGACGTTCCAAAACCCTGCATTTACCCAAGATGAGATGAAAGGCTGCAAATTACCTAATAGAAGATCGTACATGAAAGGACGTCCAACGTTGGACAGTTTTACCCTTTTATCCTGCAATATCCTAACCCTGTAGGATATCCTAGGGTTCGATATCCCAGGTTTGTAGGATATCGCACTGTTTCGCTATAGTGAGAATAATAGCGAGAATAGGAGGTTTTCCAGAGAGAATTCTCGCTATAGCGAGGACACAACTCACTAGAGTGAGGGTCTCACTATAGCGAGCCCACACGAAGGCTAAACCTCGCTATAGAGAGCCCACCCTCCTTGCCAGGGGTATTTTCGTAAAATGATTAATATCATTTATCCCTTTCTCCTCTCTGACTGTATCCTACCCACTCCTACTCTCGTCACTTGTCTCTTTCATTTTCTTCTCTCATCTTCTCAGGTATGATCCTCTTCTCTTCTTCTTCTTATGGGTATTATCATTTTTTTTCTCTTACATTCACTCGTGTACTTTTGGTTTGCTTGGGTTTTCTTGATTCATCCCCAAACTTATGTATTTGGCATTTCTCTTTACAATGTGCACGAGGAAGGGTTCTCTTAAGATCTAACACTCAAATCTAAACATATTTTGAAGTCTGGTAAAAGAAAAAAAAAAGGTTTCGGAATTCAAAAATACATGATCTGTCATGTCAGTAACCATGGGTCATTTGGAATAAGATGATGTTTACTAACGGAGGTCAATAGCCGTTTTGAAACTCACTGTTCATTAACGACATTATTCAGTGCATAAGGCCCAACAACCTGTTACTCTAAAAATAAATAAGGAAAAAGGAACTTTCGAATTTGATTGAAGGTTGGGTGGAAGTGCATGTGATTCTATTTTGGGTGTTCTCCATTTTAACAGATGACATTAGTTGGTTATATGCTCTATGACAAAGTGCTATATGATGTTTCACCCTATGGGATTATATGAAGTCATTTATATATCATAAAAGTTGGATATGATTTTTCTGCACACTATGTGTTTGTTGAATTGACTGGGAGAAATCTTGCACCTTATGTGTTTGTTTATTTGTCTCTGTGACTCTCCATGGTACAGCATGCCTCCTAAAACTTATAAAGGGAAGCGACCAGCAAGGTCTTCCTCTAGTTTCAATACTGAACGGTTTAAGGATGTGAGGGTGCTCAACGTTTTGAATCAAGATTCATCAATCGCACAGTCATCTTTGAGAAAATAGTTGTGCAGACCGATCTCACCACTACAAGGTTTTTGCATTGGCTTCATCTTAACCGTTGCATGATTCTAATGAACTTGATTGATGAATGCTTTGAGGACTGGGTACGGGAGTTTTATTGCTACATATTTGATGTTACAAGCAGTGGTTTCAAGACCTATATTCGAGGAAAGACAATGTCTGTGGATGCAAATAAGATTTCCACTTTAAATAGGTTAATGGTGAAAGATATAAGATGAGAGGGCAGTATATCCATAAAAAAACATATCAAATGTAAGAAGATGAACAAAATAATGCATTTCATGGAGGGATATAAATCTTAATAAGTGATTTACGGTTTCCATCATAAGAATAAAAGCAGAAAAAGGGTTTATCAATACTACATTTATGGGCTGTTTTGGACCATATACCGTTGTGATGAATAAAATGTAATAAGTACAGATGAAAAAAGATGGAATGATAATATCCTATTGGTACCCACAAGCCAAAATGGAGAAGATGGAAATGGAGCGCTTCAGTTTCTAAAAACGGAGGTCTTCAGTTCATGGTGTAAAAATGAGCTATCTGATGGGATGGGAGTAGGTAATGGTGCAATATCCTACGATCCTAGGATATCGAACGGTGCGATATCCTAAGGGCATGGTGTCGCGACCCCGGAACGGGAATCCCCAATCCGGGATCGGGACATTAGGGTGTGATGATTATTCAAGATGATTACCTACATCCACCATATATAATTTATTTAATTTCCCACAGGTGTTCGCGGTGAGGATATAATAACCTTGCATGAATATTTCTTTTTAGTGCGGAAGCATGTAGCAAATCAAATAGTTTGACTAACTCTGGTCATGCAAGCATTAACATCAATATCAAAATTGTATCAGAAAGAGCAATGATCTATAGCATGTTTCCCAAAAGTTGTTAAGGTTAAACAAAATATCATTTAGTTACATTCCCCAAAATTAGAGGCCAACAAAGGCCAATATTACAAAATAATAACCCCAAAAGAATGGTTAATAAGTTCTTCCCAAAGTGTTACGCCTCTTGCAACAACCCGATGTCTACACGACATCGTCAGCGCGCCACTCAACTAGAGGATGCGGCTCACCTACCGCCTCCTCCGGCTCCTCCTCAAGGAAACCGGCAACGGGACCTGAGTACCAAAGCAAAGGATCAGACACGACGGTCTGGCAAGAGAGTGAGAAGATACGACAACATGTAATAGATGAAATATCTCGAAAAGCAAGGAAATCTGTTAAAGCAAGAATTCTCATAAAATAGATAAATCATTGGCTAGAAAACATGTAAACAAGATAAAACATATGAGGTAACCAAGGGAATCGGGAATAACAAGATGGCAATCACATAAAGCTAAGTCCTCTGTCACTAAAGTGACAACAGTATCACGGGACGTTGATCTCAGTCACACAAGGTGAGGAGAAGCAACGTAAACATATATACAATATAAATATACGGGAACGGGACCACGGTAGCGAACCGGGTATTGGGACGGGACCACGGTGATGACCGGGTATCGGGATCCAAACTGCAGCTGGCGGGACGGGAGAGGGATTTCCAAGTCGGTGGATCAAACCGACAAGGTATCCAAGCTTAGTGATGCCGACACATAGGTTAAATAACACATCGATACATATGTATCACTCTCATTTCATATCGGGTAATACTCTTCGGGACAAGTTCATGTTACTAGTGTAACCATCAAGCTTTCGGGAAAACAGGTCATGTAAGGTAAATCTTGGAAATGAAGGAATAAAACGAACTATTACAATTCCGGGAAATATTGATTTCAAGATCTATTTAAGTAAATAGGGGTCCCGTATGTCAATTATAGCCATTACTTGGTACTCCTTGAGTTTGAAGACATTCTGGGCTCCTTATGCACTTTTACGACTTTTAAAACTTAAATTGAGCTTATGGTTATAACTAGATATTATGATAGGAAAACAAGACTATAAACGGTCCATCCTAAGTAGGATGTCAACCCCGAACCATCGAGCAACCTACTCAGTCACCGAAAGGAATAGAATTCGCGATACCCAAGGAAATAGACTTTGCATTTAGGTATGAAGAGGATATCGTGTCGTTCCATCCCGTTCAAGATTGAATAGATTGAACTTCGATGCATTCCGAACCAACCGTGAAGAGCATCGGCTCAAGACACTCTCACATATGGTCAAGTGAGTCCAAGGAGGGTAGCCAAGGTCTACAAAAAAAATAAATCTCAAAACCCACTGAAATACACAGGGTCCGATCGATCGGCCGATCGATCGGCCCAAAAAGCCTTACAGTTAAAAGTCAGACCGATCGATCGGCCTGTAGGTCCGATCGATCGGCACTGGGCGTGAAGCATGCCCGGGCACTTGATTTTTTTCTCCTTCTTGTTCCTTTCCTTCCAACACCTCAACAACCACAAATAACTATGAACAAGGTGACTTAAACACATGATTCCAAGACATTAAATGAGGCTATCAAGATGTGTAAAGATCATTTATTTCAACCATGGAAAAATCAATGAAAGTAATCAATGAAAGCATGAAAACCATAAATGCATCACCAAACCATTTCAAACTTAAAAACATCCAAACATTCACTTGCCTCAAGTCCAAGCTAGCCAAAAATCAAGCCTCAAATCACTTCAATAGCTCAAAGCCAAGCTACAATAAAAAAACCCCCAAAAACAACCCTAAAATGGGTTACACAGAGAATGAAAATGAAAGAACTTCCAATAATGCAAATGTAGCTTCCCTAAGGCTAGAAGATTACAAATCTAGGAGATGAGAGGGATCACTTACTTGCAAGGTCCTCTAATGGACAAGGTAAGCTCAAGGGAAGTCTCAAAGTTGATGGATTCTTCTAAAAATAGTATCAAGAGGAAGCTTGAGAGATGAGGAAGAGATTGGTAATCTCCATTCCTTGATTGATGAGCTCTTGGTGAGGCTTGGAGATGGAGAAGCAAGAAGAAGAAGAAGAAACTTGCTAGAAAAACCCTAGACTCAATAGTTGTGCTGGAACATGAAAATGGGGAAGGAAGGGAAGGGTTCCTCTTTGTTAACACTTGGGTGGTTGGGTCCCACAACTTAAAGAACTACGTTGGCTGAAATCATCTCTCTCGGGTCCTCGGATGAATTCGACGAAGAAGGAAGAAATGTTCGTCGAAATATCTAGTTTCCAAAAAGTGTATGTTTCGCGAGTTTCGAGAATATTAAGTTTTGGGTACAGATTTAGTGTGAAATGACTGTTTTACCCTCAAGTCTATGAAATCGGGTTTCGGGGCCTCGAATGGACACGGGATCAACATGAAAGTTGTAAGAATCCACAAGATGAATGCAACGGGCCAAAAACACAATTCAAAACATGTCGGGAAAATTTCACAAGAAAATGCAAAGCCGAAAAGGGAACCCCCAAAGGGCCCCACTAGCCAACAAAACACTCAAAGTAGCCCAAAGCTAAAATCAAGGTTATTCCAAACCCAACTTAACCAAAACACTAATCAAGCTTAGCACTAACATGCAACTTAATTAGCACTAATCGGGTTCACTCGGGTCGGGGTCTTACACATGGGATATCGAATCCTGGGATATCCTACAAGCTTAGGATATCGCAGGATAAAGGGTCAAACTGTCCCATTTTGGGCTCCTTTTATGTACGATCTTCTATTAGGTAATTTGTAGTTTTCCATCTTGTCTTGGGTAAATGTAGGGTTTTAGGTCGTCCGTACGGTAATTTTCCCATGAGAAAAAGAAAAAAGGGGAAATGACCATACGGAGGTTCCAAAACTCAACATTTACACGAGACTAGACGAAAGACTACAAATTTCCTAAGAGAAGATCGAATATAAAGGATGGACAATTTTACACTTTACTCTCCGATATCCTACGCCCGTAGGATATCGCACCGTTCAATATCCTACATATATGATATCTCTGTAAAGTTTTCACCATTCTCCTTTCAACCTAGGTGAAGCAGGGACGGAGATAACTCGGTAAAAACCCTTTTTTACTGTGATCATCTTCTTCTATCCTCCAATGGTTTTTCCTCTGTGTTTTTCTCATCTTCTTGATATTGATATTGCAGGAACACATGTACAAATTCCACTCATTCCACCCATTCCATCCAATCACACCTATAAATAAACCACATGTTTTCATTTTCAAGCCTCCACCTGTTTTCCATCCACATGGTTGTGTCCAATCACTACTCATTTCACATGCCAATTGTTACACATGTACAAATTCCAATTCCACCTACACACATGCACTTTGTGTTTTGTGCTGTTTTGTTTTTTTTTTTTTTAATATACACTACTTCACAACTTCCAAGCAAACCCACAAATCTACAACATCAATTTAAGCAAGCAAATCCATTAGCTCAAACGTAAATTTGAGATTTAGATCCAAGTCACCTGGCTGAGGACAGGTATGAAGGTAAGAAGAGACAACACCATCTGAAGACGTGGACAACACAAAACCTCTTCCGAGCTTTACATTCTCCCCTACCATGGCAGCCACTTCTGTAATTGCACTTTGTACTATAGTTTCCCCACTTAGTTTGGGGTGATCTAAACTAACCTTCATGCCCTGCCAGGTAGCCGAAGCATTTTGTCATGAGCCTCTTTTTATAAGTAATGTGAATCAAACCTGCATCCTTAGAGATGGAGAGCACAAACAGTAAAGTCATCCCAAGTGTATCATATTAATGATAATTGTAAATACCAATCTTAGAAGATATTAGTGTAGCAGTAATTAGATGCAGACAGTAGATTAGATTGGTTTAGTTGTAATCTTTACTGGACATGAACAGCCTTGACTGTAGCCCAATTGGATTCTCTTGAATCCCTATCAATACATCTGTGTTCCACACATTGTGGAAGACAATGAGGTCTCGCTATAGCGAGCCTAGACCCTCACTATAGCAAGCCTCCTATTCCGCTGGGCTCGCTATAGCGAGGGTCTCGCTGTAGCGAGCTTCTGGCGAGATTTTCCTCCCTCGAGGCTATTTTCGTAAATGGATTAATGCACTTTGATTTTCTCGTAAATGGATTAATGAGCTTTGATTTTTCCTACCCACTCCTGCTCCCTTTCTCCTCTTTGACTTTTTTTACTCACACCTACTCTCTCTTTCATTTCCTTCTCTCATTTTCTCAGACTTTGGTATGATCCTCTTCTATTCTTCTTCTTATTATCTTTTTTTTTTATCTTAACCGTGCATTTTCGGTTTTCTTGGGTTTTCTTGGATTCATCCAAAACTTTATGGAATTGGCATTTTTCTTTACAATGTACATGAGGAAGGAGTTCTCTTGAGATCCACTCATATCTGAACACATTTTGAAGCTTGCTAAAAGCGGAAAAAAAAAGAAAAAAAAAGGAAAAAAAAAAGGTTCATTAACAACATTATTCAGGGCATATTAAGGAAAAAGGAACTTTTGAAATTGAATGAAGGTTAGGTGGAAGTGCATGTGATTCCATTTTGGGTGTTCTTCATTTTAACGGTAAGCCAAAACGGAGGTCTTCAGTTCGGGGAAATGGAGGTCTTCAGTTCGTGTTATTCGGTGGGGTGGGAGTAGGTCAGAAATTATATGGGATGTTTTTTTAAGGCATTTGGAAATTATATGGTCACACGTACCTGCCGTGATGAATAAAATGTATAAAGTACTAATGAAAGAAGATGGAATGGTCACACGTACAAGCCAAAACGGAGATGAAAACGGAGCTCTGTAGTTTTTGGAAACGGAGGTCTCTGCAGTTTTTGGAAACGGAGGTCTGTAGGTGGTGTAAAAAATGAGTTATATATGGGAGTAGGTAATGGTGCGATATCCTACAAGCATAGGATATCGAACGATGCGATATTCCACTGGCCTGGGATATCGAACCGTGGGATCTCCTACGTCGCAGGAAAAAGGGTAAAACTGTCCGAATTTCCTGTACGATCTGCTGGTGGGTAATTTGTACTTTTCCATCTTGTCTTGGGTAAATATTGGATTTTAGGTCGTCCATATGGTCATTTTCCCAAGAAAGAAACGAGATCATTTCACTTGCTTTGCTTGATGAAGCACGCAACCGGAGGAGAAAAAAAATATGTTGACTCCTTTTTTCTTCCTAAGCGTGTGCTGGCGACGAATATGCATTCCTTTTTCCCCTCCTCATCCTCCCAACTTCGGTTTGCAGGGAAAAAAAATCGAAGGCGGCTGGTCTGATGGGAGCCTTGGATCTACGTCGATCTAATGCGTGATTTCACAATCCAAACAAATGCACGGTACGAAGATATCAATTGATGGATTTGGATGCGGAGACTCTGACACGGCCGGAGATCTATGTGCGTTCCGGCGATTGGAAAGATCCATAGATCTCTTAGCTCTCTTGTCTTTCCTGTGAGATGGAATAATCCCCAGCGGTGGACCCATGATTTTTGTTTGGGTAGGGCTAAAATTTTACTAGAATTTACATTTGATAAAATAAATAAATTTTTTCTTGACGTTTGCCTAACTTTTTTTACATGACCAAACAACACTTATACGTTTTTCTTTAGAAAATGTCCAACTCATAAAACTCAAATAGATGCATCAAGATAGTGAAGATTGGCCAATGAAGAGGTTGTTAATTAGAAGTACCAAGAAGTATTAGATGGATAAAAAATAATTCTAACCTAATCTCAGATACTCAAACTTCCATTATCATGTTTCACTAAATTTATATGTCAAAATCAATGCCCAATGGGGGTCACTGCAAATTCAAGGTGAGTGGGTGTATGAGAAAAACTGAATATAAGAACATTTTGAGGAAACCCATCATTTCCCTTTTCACTTTCTCAAATCCTCCAATCTTTGGATAATGGGAGTGGAATTTTTATTTTTATTTTTTTTTATTTTTTATTTTTTATCATAGTGGGGTAAGAAGACATGAAAAAATAAATGAATTTGGTTATCTTTGGGTTTTTGTAGATACGCTAAGATTTGGTGGTTTAAGGCTTTGGGTATGGATTAGGACTTGGGGGTTCAGTTTTTAGAATTAGGATTTGAAGATTAAGCGTTTTGATTTAGGTATAAAGTGATTATGACAGATTATACTAGATATGTTTGGTAGATAAAGATGTAATGGCTTACAAAGTACATAGGGACCAGCGACGAGGAGCTCGATCGACAATTGACGCGAAGAGATTTCAAAATAAGAGGTGGAAAAGGAGGGAGAGCGATGTATTGCCGCAACACGTCTTTTTTTCCTTTTTTCTCTCCTTTTTTTTTTTTTTACCAATGAAGCTTACATATTTGGGGCTATCTTTAGACATATGCGATAAGTTTAGACATGTAGGGCATGCTCCAAGGTCCCATTCAACTCTATGGTAATTTCAATTTTGACGTAGGGTGACTGCCCTAATCGTGCCCCAAATTGCTCTCCCCTGCACCAAGACACCATTGAAATCTATATTTTGACCTGGGGCAGTCAATACAATGTAACTCCGCCCCGAATAATACCAACCCTAGGGCTTCCTTATCTTATATAGATAAGTCTCAAAGAGTCACACTTACTAGAAACTTCTTCGCCAAAAAACCCACATCCACTAATCTTACTGGGAGTCTTATTAGTGAGACCAAGAAGAAACCCACATCCACTAATCGTACTGGGAGTCTTATTAGTGGGACTAGAAGAAACCCACATCCAATAATCCTATTGGGAGTCTTATTAGTGGAACCATATCAAGTCTTACATCAAGTGGGATTGTATTATTTGTTGGCATCAGCCCTGCTTGATCTGACGTGGGACCCGTGGCATGCAGGCCACACGATTTCCTACAAAGAGAAAACAAGATGGGCAATTGTGTCTTCCTCTTGGGGACATACACTACATCTGAATGCTAGGGAAAAACCCAGACGCTTCAAAAGATATTCATTTGGGGTTTTGTTGTGCAGCAGGTGTCATCCGAAACAATTGATTTTCGGAAGGGAGATGTTATTCCAGATTAGCTTGATTCATCGACAACCAGCCCAATTTGCTTTAGAGAACCCATACATATTAAAAGAAGATTGCGAGGATATTCTTTGCCCATAATTAATACTTCCTTTTTAATATCTAAGTACCCTCGTAACACCTTGCCAATTTTAGTGTGTCGGCTGCTGCATGAACCGACAGACTAAATTTACTGTATAAGAGAGATCGGCCTCCCATAATACTCGTATATTCTGATGCATCAGCCAATGTATCTGTCTCAAAGGTTCTGTTTTTTAGTACACTACACCCTCATTCAAACAACATCTCAACTTTCAATATCTGTGTGGGGATAATTTCACAATACCCACGTGGAGATAATTTCACAATACCCACCGTGCTCATCTTCGGTAAGAGTACTAGTTCGACACCTCGGCTCAACCCATCTCGCCCTAACGATACTAGGCGAAATTAGAGTTCCGGAGTCAGAATTGCGACGGAACCCCATTCTGGAAAGGAAACGGCGAGATCATCAAAATCCATTCCTTTGCAATGGACTTTTTGTTTTTAGGCCGAATTCCATCATTTAGGCCTCGAAAAAGGCACCTCTGCTAGACAGCTCACCTCGGCCAGACAACTCACTTTGGCCAGATAGCTCATCTCAGCCATCTCGGGCGTCTCGGCCAGAGACAGCTCACTTCGGCTAGATAGCTCATCTCGGCCATCTCGGCCAAAGACAGCTCACTTCGGTCAAATAGCTCACCTCGACCAGACAGCTCACTTCGGCCAGACAGCTCATCTTGGCCCAGCACTTCACCTCGGCCAAGTTCTCCATCTAGGCAGCAGTGTCAAATGACAAGATAGCCACGCTGCAGTACGAACTGACAGATAGGATGGGCGCCGAACGGTCACATCCACCAGGGATCGAGGTATGGGCAGATGGGACATCCCATTTTTCACCTACCTCCACTAAGGAAGCTTCTGATTGAACTTCTCCCCCTACATATATAGGCAAGAGGTAAACTCAAAGGAGGTATGTGTTGAGGCTCATACAGAATACATGGAGGTTCAGACACAGGGACCTCCCTTACTCTGAGGTCTCTCTTCTTCTCCACCTCACTTCACCCTTTGCTCAGTGCCAGCACTAACTCAGGCGTCGGACCAGCGCAAGGCCCCTGACCGTTGCTTCTCCTCTCCTTTCAGGTTTCAGGCGTCTAATCCTTCTCCTAAAAGCTTCCAACAGCTCCACAAACCTCATTTGAGTCCCTGAAGCGGAAAACCTCATATCGTCATTTGGATAAGTTTTCAAAGGCACCACCTAAGCTTGTGAGTTGATATTTGTTGCACTTACAATTGGCGCCGTCTGTGGGAAACGATACAAAAAAGCGATGCCTCCGAGACTTAAGAAGGGCGGAGAGTCATCAAAGGCCTTACCATGGCCACCACTTGTGTTACCAGAGCAACCGTCGGTCCCTCGCCAGAGGAGATCCCGGGCAAGATCTGGTCCAGCAGGCGTCGAGGGGCCTGTGTCTCAGTTAGGTTCGCCTTCAAGGGGGGTGACAGCACCTCCCAGGCAAAATAAC
Organism: Cinnamomum chago; assembly: GCA_038049695.1. NCBI lineage: Eukaryota > Viridiplantae > Streptophyta > Magnoliopsida > Laurales > Lauraceae > Cinnamomum > Cinnamomum chago. The sequence continues at coordinate 33,137,428 of CP142452.1, forward strand.
CTTCAACTGAAGCAGCCTCGGCCAGACGATCTTCAACTGGAGCCTCCCGGGCGAAATAAAACTCCAGTGCTATCCAAAGTTGCCTCCGGAAGGCGCAGATGAGAAACCAAGTTAGAGAGTTCGGACAGCTCCAGTTCAGTTTCAACACCAGCTCGGACAGCTCCAGCTCGGTTACAGCACCAGCACGGACAGCTCCAGCTCGGTCAGCTCCAACTCGGACAACTCCCGCTCGGATAGCACCAGCTCGGACAGCTCCAGCTCGGTCTGCACCGGCTCGGCGCCACGATCCTCTACTGTCAGCCTCGGTGGCACGATCCTCTACCGTCATCCTCGACAACAAGATCCTCTACCATCATCCTCGGTGGCACGATCCTCTACCATCAGCCTCGCTACAACTATCAGCAGTTCGACGACTGCGCCCCACTGATGAGATCGCCTTCGGGTCGGTTTCTACACCACCCAGGCGTGAAGCCTTACGACCATTGATGAGATCGCCTTCGGGTCAGTTTCTACACCACCCAGGCGTGAAGCCTTACGGCCATTGATGAGATCGCCTTCGGGTCGGTTTCTACCCCACCCAGGCGTGAAGCCTTACGGCCACTGATGAGATCGCCTTAGGGGCGGTATCTCTACCACCATCCAGGCGTGACAGCTCCAGCTCGGTTTCAACACCAGCTCGAACAGCTCCAGCTCGGTCAGCACCGGCTCGGCGGCACGATCCTTTGCCGTCATCCTCGGCGGCACAGTCCTCTACCATCAGCCTCGCTAGCAGCACCAGCTCGCTCAACAGTTTTAGCTCGGTGGCATCTCCAGCAATTTCAGTCAGAACGATTACACGTCGCCAACCGACACCATGGTCTAATCCGCGCTCCAAAGTGTTCAGAAAGCCCTCTCATCTTAGCTTCCGACTTCAAAGAGTTAGGACTCAAGAAGTCAGAAGCTGGGGGGCTATTGTGTGGGGATAATTTCACAATACCCATCATGCACATCTCCGGTCAGAGTACCAGTTCGACACGTCGGCTCAACCCATCTCGCTTAAACGATACTAGGCAAAATTAGGGTTCCGGAGTCAGAATTATGAACGGAACCCCATTCTGGAAAGGAAACGGCGAGATCTTCAAAATCCATTGCGTAGCCCTCTCATCTTTTTATTTTTAGGCCGAATTCCATCATTTAGGCCTAAAAAAGGCACCTCGGCCAGACAGCTCACCTCGGCCCGACAACTCACTTCCGCCAGACAGCTCACTTCGGCCAGATAGCTCATCTCGGCCATCTCGGGCATCTCGGCCAGTGACAACTCACTTCGGCCAGACAGCTCACTTCTGCGAGATAGCTCATCTCGGCCATCTCGGCCAGAGACAGCTCACTTCGGTCACATAGCTCACCTCGGCCAGACAGCTCAGTTCGGCTAGATAGCTCATCTCGGCCCAGTATGTGTTGAGGCTCATACAGAATACATGGAGGTTCAGACACAGGGTGTTGGAATATAGGTGGGCCTTCCAGACAAGTTTCAAGAACTTTTGACCCACTTAATGAAGGGATCAATTGTCTAGCATGCAACAAACCCTATCCAGGATGCAATTCCTCAAAACTCATAGTCATGTACAACAACATATACTATCTAAAAGATAGAAATTAGTACATAAACATGCAACCATGAAATCTACAGCATACAAGGATGTAGATATACCTTTGGAGCTTTGTTGTGCTCTAATAAAGAATTTGAGTTCTTTACTTTGATGATGAACTCCTTCACTATCCAATTCAGAATCTCCAACTCCTTTTGATCTTCCACGCTATGACCCGTATTAGATCTCTTTTCTCAAGAAGATGGTGGAATCTTCAAGAGAAAACCTAACTAGTAACTATAAGGAACTAAAGGTGAAAGAGAGGAGAACTTAGAGAGGAAGAGGACTTGTGCAACACTTGCACAAAGGGGTTGTTCTTGCTCTATGTAAAGTGCACGACCAAGAGGGGATGATTCCTCTATTTATAGCCCTCCATAACTCATCTTTTCCTATTTGAAATAGAAGTTTAACTCCCATTACAAAATAGTAAACTTCTCCCTTGCTAGTTGCCATAGAAGTCTCACTTCCACAACAATTAGTAGCTTTCTCCTTTCTAATTAAAATAGAAGTCCTACTTCCATTAATAATTAGTAGTTTACCATTACCACTATTAGAAGTCTCACTTCAAATAGAAATAGTAATCTTCCTTTTAGAGTTCAAGTAGAATTAGTATCTTTCTAATAACTTGGGTTAGCGTGGGGACCACTAGGGATTCCTTAGAAAGCTGGCTCCAACTGGGACACGCGACCCCACATCTCATGTGCAATCCGGGCCCACAGTTAATTGCAAATAACTCCACTATAAAAATGCAATTGCACTCCAGTCTTAGGAATAAATTACAATGAAGACCCTAAACTTCCTCAGTACTACAAATAGGCCCCTCCATCTATATCCATGGATCAAAAGGACCTGTCCACCAAATTAGGTCCATATCTTATTAGCCTTGAGCCTCAATTAATTATAGTGATCATTTGGTACCGATCCAATTAACTTTTAACTAGAATGGGTGCGCACTTACCAATGATAAATCCATTAATTGGCACAAGGGGATATTAAAGATAGATTCCATCTTGACCATTGAATGTTCTCATAGTTCTACTACCACGTACCCAAATCACCGAGGTGTTGACCTACAATTGACCTCACTCATTGGTGACTCAAAGCAAATGAATAGATAGAAACTTGAGTTCATTAATGTCTCAGGATTATGAGCCATTGCTAGGGAATTATGAGAGCAGACCTTAAAATAAAGACAGTGTATATAAGGTGCTTCTAATGGTCCTTCAATACATCCAATGTACCAGCACCATGATTCGGAATCTTACATTCCGATGATAGAGACAAATCACACTATCTCATAGTGATCAAGGCGCTGCAACCTTGTCAGATGAGATGTCCAATCTCATCACTGGTTGTGAAGATATTTGAGTATAAGATTTGCAATACATGTCTCCTGTATGTGGATCTCATCCATACACATGCATTACATCTAGTATACTCATGGACTCCGGTTCATCTCATGAGCCATTATGTCTTTTGTATTGGTTATGTGCAACTATATAAAACACCATTCATCTCATGAAAGGAAAAACATGAATTGTATTGATAAATAAAGAAATTAATCAATTTATTACATCATATACTTGGTATTGAGACCATCAAAATTAACAATCTCCCACTTGGGCTCAATGCCAATCAGGATTGCATCTCATGCCCATCTCGTCTACATGCTGCTCAAAAACCTTAGTGGTCAAAGGCTTAGTAAATGGATTTGCCAGATTGTCCGCAGAGGCTATCTTGGTGATTGCAATATCACCTCTCTGCACAATCTCTTTGACCAAGTGATACCTCCTCTGTACGTGCTTTTGGCTTTTATGGCTCCTGGGTTCCTTGCACTGAGCGACTGCCCTGCGGCTGTCGCGCCAAAGGTACCACTCCAAGTTCCAAAAGGAATCTTTTGAGTCATACTGCTTTCTTAGCTACTTCACAAGTCGCTACATAATCCGCTTCAGAAAGGGAATCAGCAGTACATTCCTGTTAGGACTTCAAAGTATTCAGAAAGCCCTCTATTTTAGCTTCCGACTTCAAAGAGTTAGGACTCAAGAAGTCAGAAGCTGGGGGGCTATTGTGTGGGGATAATTTCACAATACCCACGTGGGGATAATTTCACAATACCCACCATGCTCATCCCCGGTAAGAGTACCAGTTCGACACCTCGGCTCAACCCATCTTGCCCTAACGATACTAGGCGAAATTAGGGTTCCGAAGTCAGAATCGCGAACGGAACCCCATTCTGGAAAGGAAACGACGAGATCTTCAAAATTCATTCCTATGCAATGGACTTTTTGTTTTTAGGCCGAATTCCATCAGTTAGGCCTCGAAAAAGGCACCTCGGCCAGATATCTCATCTCGGTCATCTGGGGCATCTCGGCCAGAGACAGCTCACTTCGGCCAGATAGCTCATCTCGGCCATATCGGCCAAAAACAACTCACTTCGGTCAGATAGCTCACCTCGACCAGACAGCTCACTTCGGCTACATAGCTCATCTCGGCCCAGCACTTCACCTCGGCTAAGTTCTCCATCTAGGCAGCAGTGTCAGCTGACAAGACAGCCACGCTACAGTACGAACTGACAGATAGGATGGGCGTCGAACTGTCACATCCACCAGGGATCGAGGTATGGGCAGATGGGACATCCCCTTTTTCATCTACCTCCACTAAGGAAGCTTCCGGTTGAATTTATCCCCCTACATATACAGGCAAGAGGTAAATTCAAAGGAGGTATGTGTTGAGGCTCATACAGAATACAGGGAGGTTCAGACACAGGGACCTCCCTTACTCTGAGTTCTCTCTTCTTCTCCACCTCACTTCACCCTTTGTTCAGTGCCGACATTAACTCAGCCATCGGAGGGCCTTGCGCTGCCAGCAGCCAGGGTCCCTGACCGTTGCTTCTCCTCTCCTTTAAGGTTTCAGGCGTCTAATCCTTCTCCCAAAAGATTTCAGCAGCTCCACAAACCTCATCTGAGTCCCTGAAGCGGACAACCTCATATCGTCATTTGGATAAGTCCTCAAAGGCACCCCCTAAGCTTGTGAGTCGATATTTTTTGCACTTACAATTTGCGCCGTCTGTGGGAAACGATACAAAAACGCCATGCCTCTGAGAGTTAAGAAGGGCGGAGAATCATCAAAGGCCTTACCACCGCCACCACATTTGTTGCCAGAGCAATCGTCAGTCCCTCGCCAGAGGAGATCCCGGGCAAGATTTGGTCCAGCAGGTGTCGAGGGGCCTGTGTCTCAGTTAGGTTCGCCTTCAAGGGGGGTGACAGCACCTCCCAAGCAAAATAACCCTCAACTGAAGCAGCCCCGGCCAGACGATCTTCAACTGGAGCCTCCCGAGCGAAATAAAACTCTAGTGCTATCCAAAGTTGCCTCCGGAAGGCGCAGACGAGACACCAAGTTAGAGAGTTCGGACAGCTCTAGCTTGGTCAACACCAGTTCGGACAGCTCCAGTTCGGTTCCAACGCCAGCTGGGATAGCTCCAGTTCGGTTTCAACACCAGCTCGGACAACTCTAGTTCGGTTTCAACACCAGCTCGGACAGCCCCAGTTCGGTTTCAACACCAGCTCGGACAGCTCCAGTTCGGTTTCAACAACAGCTCGGACAGCTCCAGCTCGGTTACAACACCAACACGGACAGCTCCGGCTCGGTCCGCTCCAGTTCGGACAGCACCAGCTCGAACAGCTCCCGCTCGGATAGCACCAGCTCGGACAGCTCCAGCTCGGTCAACACAAGCTCGGCGGCACGATCCTCTACCATCAGCCTTGGTGCAACTATTAGCAGCTCGGCGACTGTGCCCCACTAATGAGATCGCCTTCGGGTCGGTTTCTACACCCCAGGCATGAAGCCTTACGGCCTCTGATGAGATCACCTTCGGGTCGGTTTCTACACCACCCAGGCGTGAAGCCTTACGGCCACTGATGAGATCGCCTTCGGGTCGGTTTCTACACCACCCAGGCGTGAAGCCTTACGGATACTGATGAGATCGCCTTAGGGTCGGTATCTATACCACCACCCAGGCGTGACAGCTCCGGCTCTGTTTCAACACCAGCTCGGACAGCTCCAGCTCGGATAGCTCTAGCTCGGTAAGCACCGGCCCGGCGGCACGATCCTCTACCGTCATCTTCAGCGGCACGGTCCTCTACAATTAGCCTCGCTAGCAGCACTAGTTCGCTCTACAGTTTTAGCACGGTGGCATCACCGGCAAATTCAGTCAGAACGATCGCACGTCGCCAACCGACACCATGGTCTAATCTGCGCTCCAACTATTCAGAAAGCGCTCTCATCTTAGCTTCCGACTTCAAAGAGTTAGGACTCAAGAAGTCAGAAGCTGGGGGGCTATTGTCTGGGGATAATTTCACAATACCCACCGTGCTCATCTCCGGTAAGAGTAGCAGTTCGACACCTCGGCTCAACCCATCTCGCCCTAACGATACTAGGCGAAATTAGGGTTCCGGAGTCAGAATCGCGAACGAAACCCCATTCTGGAAAGGAAACGGCGAGATCTTCAAAATCCATTCCTATGCAATGGACTTTTTGTTTTTAGGCCGAATTTCATCATTTAGGCCTCGACAAAAGCACCTCGGCCAGACAGCTCACCTAGGCCAGATATCTCATCTCGGGCATCTCGGCCAGAGACAGCTCACTTCGGCCAGATAGCTCATCTCGGCCATCTCGGCCAGAGACAGCTCACTTCGGTCAGATAGCTCACCTCGGTCAGACAGCTGACTTCGGCTAGATAACTCATCTCGGCCCAGTACTTCACCTCGGCCAAGTTCTCCATCAAGGCAACAGTGTCAGATGACAAGACAGCCACGCTACAGTACGAACTGACAGATAGGATGGGCGCCGAACGGTCACATCCACCAGGGATCGAGGTATGGGCAGATGGGAGAACCCCTTTTTCACCTACCTCCACTAAGGAAGCTTCCGGTTGAACTTCTCCCCTACATATACAGGCAAGTGGTAAACTCAAAGGAGGTATGTGTTGAGGCTCATACAGAATACAGGGAGGTTCAGACACAGGAACCTCCCTTACTCTGAGCTCTCTCTTCTTCTCCACCTCACTTCACCCTTTCCTCAGTGCCAGCACTAACTCAGCCGTCGGAGGGCTTTGCGCAGCCAGCAACCAGGGTCCCTGACCGTAGTTTCTCCTCTCCTTTCAGGTTTCAGGCGTCTAATCCTTCTCCCAAAAGCTTTCAACAGCTCCACAAACCTCATCTGAGTTTCTGAAGCGGACAACCTCATATTGTCATTTGGATAAGTCCTCATAGGCACCCCTAAGCTTGTGAGTCGATATTTTTTGCACTTACAATTGGCGCCGTCTGTGGGAAACGATAAAAAACGCCACGCCTCCGAGAGTTAAGACGGGCGGAGAATCATCAAACGCCTTACCACCGCCACCACTTTTGTTGCCAGAGCAACCGTCGATACCTCGCCAGAGGAGATCCCGGGCAAGATTTGGTCCAGCAAGCGTAGAGGGGCCTGTATCTCAGTTAGGTTCGCCATTAAGGGGGGGGACAGCACCTCCCAGGTAAAATAACCTTCAACTGAAGCAGCCCCTGCCAGACGATCTTCAACTGGAGCCTCCCATGCGAAATAAAACTCTAGTGCTATCCAAAGTTGCCTCTGGAAGGCACAGACAAGACACCAAGTTAGAGGGTTCGGACAGCTCCAGCACGGTCAACACCAGTTTGGACAGCTCCAGTTCGGTTTCAACACCAGCAGGGATAGCTCCAGTTCGGTTTCAACACCAGCTCGGACAGCTCCAGTTCGGTTTCAACAGCAGCTTGGACAGCCCCAGTTCGGTTTCAACACCAACTCGGTCAGCTCCAGTTCGGACAGCTCCAGCTCGGACAACTCTCGCTCGGATAGCACCAGCTCGGACAGCTCCAGCTCGGTCAGCAACGGCTCGGCGGCACGATCCTCTACCATCAGCCTCGCTGCAACTATCAGCAGTTCGACGACTGCACCCCACTGATGAGATCGCCTTCAGGTCGGTTTCTACACCCCCCAGGCGTGAAGCCTTACGGCCACTGATGAGATCGCCTTCGGGGTCGGTTTCTACACCACCCAGGCGTGAAGCCTAACGGCCACTGATGAGATCGCCTTTGGGTTAGTTTCTACACCACCCAGGCGTGAAGCCTTAGGGATACTGATGAGATCGCCTTAGGGTCGGTATCTCTACCACCACCCAGTCGGGACGACTCTAGCTCGGTTTCAACACCAGCTCGGACAGCTCCAGCTCGGATAGCTCTAGCTCGGTAAGCACCGGCCCGGCGGCACGATCCTCTACCGTCATCCTCGGCGGCACGGTCCTCTACAATTAGCTTCGCTAGTAGCACCAGCTCGCTCAACAGTTTTAGCTCGGTGGTATCACCAACAAATTCAGTTAGAACAATCGCACGTCGCCAACCGACACCAAGGTCTAATCTGCGCACAAAAGTATTCAGAAAGCCCTCTCATCTTAGCTTCCGACTTCAAAGAGTTAGGACTCAAGAAGTCAGAAGCTGGGGGGCTATTGTGTGGGGATGATTTCACAATACCCACGTGGGGATAATTTCACAATACCCACCGTGCTCATCTCCGGTAAGTGAACCAGTTCGACACCACGGCTCAACCCATCTCGCCCTAACGATACTCGGGGAAATTAGGGTTCCAAAGTCAAAATCGCGAATGGAACCCGATTCTGGAAAGGAAACGGCAAGATCTTCAAAATGCATTGCCATGCAATGGACTTTTTGTTTTTATGCCGAATTTCATCATTTAGGCCTCGACAAAAGCACCTCGGCCAGATATCTCATCTCGGCCATCTCGAGCATCTCGGCCAGAGACAGCTCACTTCGGCCAGACAGCTCACTTCGGCCAGGGAGCTCATCTCGGCCATCTCGGCCAAAGACAGCTCACTCCGGTCAAATAGCTCACCTCGGCCAGACAACTTACTTTGGCTAGATAGCTCATCCCGGCCCAGTACTTTACCTCGGCCACGTTCTCCATCTGGGCAGCAGTGTCAGATGACACGACAGTCACACTGCAGTACGAACTGACAGATAGGATGGGCGCCGAACGGTCTCATCCACTAGGGATCGAGGTATGGGCAGATGGGACATCCCCTTTTTCACCTACCTCCACTAAGGAAGCTTCCAGTTCAACTTCTCCCCCAACATATACAGGCAACTGGTAAACTCAAAGGAGGTATGTGTTAAGGCTCATATAGAATACAGGGAGGTTCAGACACAGGGACCTCCCTTACTCTGAGCTCTCTCTTCTTCTCCACCTCACTTCACCCTCTGCTCAGTGCCAGCAATAACTCAGGCATCGGAGGGCCTTGCGCTGCCAGCAGCCAGGGTCCCTGACCGTTGCTTCTCCTCTCCTTTCAGGTTTTAGGCATCTGATCCTTCTCCCAAAAGCTTTCAACAGCTCCACAAAGCTCATCTGAGTCCCTGAAGTGGACAACCTCATATCGTCATTTAGATAAGTCCTCAAAGGCACCCCCTAAGCTTGTGAGTCGATAATTTTTGCACTTACAATTGGCGCCGTCTGTGGGAAACGAGACAAAAACACCATGCCTCCGAGAGTTAAGAAGGGCGAAGAATCATCAAACGCCTTACCACCACCACAACTTGTGTTGCCAGAGCAACCGTCGGTCCCTCGCCAAAGGAGATTGCGGGCAAGATCTGGTCCAGCCGGCGTCAAGGGGCCTGTGTCTCAGTTAGGTTCGCCTTTAAAGGGGGTGAGAACACCTCCCAAGCAAAATAACCTTCAATTGAAAAAGCCCCGGCCAAACGATCTTCAACTGGAGCCTCCCGGGTGAAATAAAACTCCAGTGATATCCAAAGTTGCCTCCGGAAGGCGCAGACGAGACACCAAGTTAGGGAGTTTGGACAGCTCCAACTCGGTCAACACCAGTTCGGACAGCTCCAGTTTGGTTTCAACACCAGCTCGGACAGCTCCAGTTCGGTTTCAACACCAGCTCGGACAGCTCCAGTTCGGACAAATCCAGTTCGGTTTTAACACCAGCTCGGACTGCTACAGTTCGGTTTCAACACCACCTCGGACAACACCAGCTCGGATAGCTCCAGCTCGATTACAGCACCGGCTTGGACAACTCCAGCTCTGTCAGCACCAGTTCTGACAGCTCCAATTCTGTTTCAACACCAGCTCGGACAGCGCCAGCTCGGTCAACTCCAGTTCGGACAGCTCCAGATCGGATAGCTCCAGCTCGGATAGCACCGACTCGAACAGCTCCAGCTCGGTCAGCACCGGTTTGGCGGCACGATCCTCTACCATCAGCCTCGGTGGCACGATCCTCTACCGTCATCCTCGACGGCACGATCCTCTACCATCATCCTCGGCGGCACGATCCTCTGCCATCAGCCTCGTTGCAACTATCAACAGTTCGGCGACTGCGCCCCACTGATGAGATCGCCTTCGGGTCCGTTTCTACACCACCCAGGCGTGTAGCCTTACGGCCATTCATGAGATCACCTACCGTTCGGTTTCTACACCACCCAGGCGTGAAGCCTTACGGCCACTGATGAGATCGCCTTCGGGTCGGTTTCTACACCACCCAGGCGTGAAGCCGTACGACCACTAAAGAGATCGACTTCGGGTCCGTTTCTACACCACCCAGGCATGAAGCCTTACGGCCACTGATGAGATCGCCTTATGGTCGGTATCTCTACCACCACCGAGGCGTGATAGCTCCAGCTCAGTTTCAACACCAGCTCGGACAGCTCCAGCTCAGTTTCAACACCAGCTCGGACAGCTCCAGCTCGGTCAACACCTGCTCGGTGGCACGATCCTCTACCGTCATCCTCGGCGGCACGGTCCTCTACCATCAGCCTCGCTTGCAGCACCAGCTCGCTCATAAGTTTTAGCTCGGTTTCATCACCAGCACTTTCAGTCAGAACGATCGCACGTCGCCAACCGACACCAAGGTCTAATCTGCGCTCCAAAGTATTCAGAAAGCCCTCTCATCTTAGTTTCCGACTTCAAAGAGTTAGGACTCAAGAAGTCAGAAGCTGGGGGGCTATTGTGTGGCGATAATTTCACAATACCCACGTGGGGATAATTTCACAATACCCACCGTGCTCATCTCCGGTAAGAGAACCAGTTCGACACCACGGCTCAACCCATCTCGCCCTAACGATACTCGGGGAAATTAGGGCTCCAGAGTAAGAATCGCGAACGGAACCCCATTCTGGAAAGGAAACGGCGAGATCTTCAAAATGCATTGCCATGCAATGGACTTTTTGTTTTTAGGCCGAATTTCATCATTTAGGCCTCGACAAAAGCACCTCGGCCATCTCGAGCATCTCGGCCAGAGACAGCTCACTTCGGCCAGACAGCTCACTTCGGCCAGATAGCTCATCTCGGCCATCTCGGCCATCTCGGCCAGAGACAGCTCACTTCGGTCAGATAGCTCACCTCGGCCAGACAACTCACTTCGGCTAGATAGCTCATCTCGGCCCAGTACTTCACCTCGGCCAAGTTCTACATCTAGGCAGCAGTGTCAGATGACAAGACAGCCACGCTGCAGTACGAACTGACAGATAGGATGGGCACCGAAAGGTCACATCCATTAAGGATCGAGGTATGGACAGATGGGACATCCCCTTTTTCACCTACCTCCACTAAGGAAGCTTCCGGTTGAACTTCTCCCCCTACATATACAGGTAAGAGGTAAACTCAAAGGTGGTATGTGTTGATGCTCATACCGAATACAGGGAGGTTCAGAGAGAGGGACCTCCCATACTCTGAGCTCTCTCTTCTTCTCCACCTCTCTTCACCCTTTGATCAGTGCCATCACTAACTCAGGCGTCGTAGGGCACCCCCTAAGCTTGTGAGTCGATATTTTTTGCACTTACAATTGGTGCCGTCTGTGGGATACGATACAAAAATGCCATGCCTCCGAGAGTTAAGAAGGGCGGAGAATCATCAAAGGCCTAACCACCGCCACCACTTGTGTTGCCAAGGCAACCGTCGGTCCCTCGCCAGAGGAGATCCAGGGCAAGATCTGGTGCAGCTGGCGTCGAGGGGCCTGTGTCTCAGTTAGGTTCGCCTTCAAGGTGGGTGACTGCACCTCCCAGGCAAACTAACCTTCAACTGAAGCAGCCCCGGCCAGACAATCTTCAGCTGGAGCCACCCAGGTGAAATAAAACTCCAGTGCTATCCAAATATGCCTCCGGAAGGCGCAGACGAGACACCAAGTTAGAAAGTTCAGACAGCTCCAGCTCGGTCAACACCAGTTCGGACAGCTCCAGTTCGGTTTCAACACCATCTTGGATAGCTCCAGTTCGGTTTCAACACCAGCTCGGACAGCTCCAGTTCGGTTTCAACACCAGCTCGGACAGCTACAGTTCGGTTTCAGCACCAGTTCGGACAGCTCCAGTTCGGTTTCAACACCAGCTCCGACAGGTCCAGCTCGGTTACAGCACCGGCTTGGACAGCTCCAGCTCAGTCACCACTAGTTCGGACAGCTCCAGTTCTGGTTCAACACCAGCTCGGACAGCCCCACCTCGGATACAACACCAGCACAGACAGCTCCAGCTCGGTCAGCTCCAGCTCAGATAGCACCAGCTCGGACAACTCCAGCTCGGTCAGCACCGGTTCGGCGGCACAATCCTCTACCGTCAGCCTCGGTGGCACGATCCTCTACCATCATCCTCGACGACACGATCCTCTACCATCATCCTCGGTGCCACGATCCTCTGCCATCAGCCTCGCTGCAACTATCAGCAGTTCGGCGACTGCGCCCCACTGAAGAGATCGCCTTCGGGTCCGTTTCTACACCACCCAGGCGTGAAGCCTTACGGCCATTGATGAGATCGCCTTCGGTTCGGTTTCTACACCACCCAGGCATGAAGCCTTACGGCCACTGATGAGATCGCCGTAGGGTCGGTATCTCTACCATCACCTAGGCGTGACAACTCCAGCTCGGACAGCTCCAGCTCGGATAGCTCCAGCTCGGTCAGCACCGGCTCGGCGGCTCGATCCTCTACCATCATCCTCGGAGGCAAGGTCCTCTACCATCAGCCTTGCTAGCAGCACCAGCTCGCTCAATAGTTTTAGCTCGGTGGCATCACCAGCAGTTTCAGTCAGAACGATCGTATGTCGCCAACCGACACCAAGGTCTAATCTACACTCCAAAGTATTCAGAAAGCCCTCTCATCTTAGCTTCCGACTTCAAAGAGTTAGGACTCAAGAAGTCAGAAGCTGGGGGGCTATTGTGTGGGGATAATTTCAGAATACCCACGTGGGGATAATTTCACAATTCCCACCGTGCTCATCTCCGGTAAGAGTAGCAGTTCGACACCTCGGCTCAACCCATCTCGCCCAATCGATACTAGGCGAAATTAGGGTTCCGGAGTCAGAATCACGAACAGAACCCCATTCTAGAAAAGAAACGGCGAGATCTTCAAAATCCATTTTATGCAGTGGACGTTTTGTTTTTAGGCCGAATTCCATCATTTAGGTTTCGAAAAAGGCACCTCGGCCAGACAGCTCACTTCGGCCAGATAGCACATCTCGGCCATCTCGGGCATCTCGGCCAGAGACAGCTCACTTCGGCCATCTCGGCCAGAGACAACTCACTTCGGTCAGATAGCTCACCTCGGCCAGACAGGTCACTTCGGCTAGATAGCTCATCTCGGCCAAGTTCTCCATCTAGGCAGCAGTGTCAGATGACAAGACAGCCACGCTGCAGTATGAACTGACAGATAGGATGGGCGCCGAACGGTCACATTCACCAAGGATCGAGGTATGGGTAGATGGGACATCCCCTTTTTCACCTACCTCCACTTAGGAAGCTTTCGGTTGAACTTCTCCCCCTACATATACAGGCAAGAGGTAAACTCAAAGGAGGTATGTGTTGAGGCTCATACAGAATACAGGGAGGTTCTGACACAGGGACCTCCCTTACTCTGACCTCTCTCTTCTTCTCCACCTCACTTCAGCCTTTGCTCAATGCCAGCACTAACTCAGGCGTCGGAGGGTCTTGCGCTGCCAGCAGCCAGGGTCCCTGACCGTTGCTTCTCCTCTCCTTTCAGGTTTCAGGCGTCTGATCCTTCTCCCAAAAGCTTCCAACAGCTCCACAAACCTCACTTGTGTCCCTGAAGCAGACAACCTCATATCGCCATTTGGATAAGTCCTCAAAGGCACCCCCTAAGCTTGTGAGTCGATATTTTTTGCACTTACAATTGGCGTCGTCTGTAGAAAACGATACAAAAAAGCCATGCCTCCGAGAGTTAAGAAGGGCGGAGAATCATCAAACGCCTTACCACCGCCACCACTTGTGTTGCCAGAGCAACCGTCTGTTCCTCGCCAGAGGAGATCCTGGGCAAGATCTGGTCCAGCAGGCGTCGAGGGGCCTGTGTCTCAGTTAGGTTCGCCTTCAAGGGGGGTGACAGCACCTCCCAGGCAAAATAACCTTCAACTGAAGCAGCCCCGGCAAGATTATCCTCAACTGGAGCCACCCAGGCGAAATAAAACTCCAGTGCTATCCAAAGTTGCCTCCTGAAGGCGCAGACGAGACACCAAGTTAGAGAGTTCGGACAGCTCCAGCTCGGTCAACACCAGTTCGGACAACTTCAGTTCGGTTTCAACACCAGCTCGGACAGCTCCAGTTTGGTTTCAACACCAGCTCATACAGCTCCAGTTCGGTGTCAACACCAGCTCGGACAGCTCCAGTTCGGTTTCAACAACAGCTCGGACAACTCCAACTCGGTTACAGCACCAGCTCGGTTAGAGCACCAGCTCAGACAACTCCAGCTCAGTCAGCACCAGTGCGGAAAGCTCCAGTTCGGTTTCAACACCAGCTCGGACAGCTCCAGCTCGATTACAGCACCAGCACGGACAACTCAAGATCTGTTAGCTCCAGTTCGGACAGCTCCAACTCGGACAACTCCCACTCGGATAGCACTAGCTCGGACAGCTCCAGCTCGGTCAGCACCGGCTCGGCGGCACGATCCTCTACTAACAGCCTCGGTGGCACGATCGTCTACCGTCATCCTCGACGACACGATCCTCTACCATCATCCTCGACGGCACGATCCTCTACCATCAGCCTCGCTGCAACTATCAGTAGTTCGGCGACTGCGCCCCACTAATGAGATCGCCTTTGGGTCGGTTTCTACACCACCCAGGCGTGAAGCCTTACGGCCACTGATGAGATCGCCTTCGGGTCGGTTTCTACACCACCCAGGCGTGAAGCCTTTCGGCCACTGATGAGATCGCCTTCGGGTCGGTTTCTACACCACCCAGGCGTGAAGCCTTACGGCCACTGATGAGATCGCCTTCGGGTCAGTTTCTACACCACCCAGGCGTGAAGCCTTACGGCCACTGATGAGATCGCCTTAGGGTCGGTATCTCTACCACCACCCAGGCGTGACAGCTCCAGCTCGGTTTCAACACCAGCTCGGACAGCTCCAGCTCGGATTGCTCCAGCTCGGTCAGCACCAGCTCGGCGGCTCGATCCTCTACCGTCATCCTCGGCAGCACGATCCTCTACCATCAGCCTCGCTAGCAACACCAGCTCGCTCAACAGTTTTAGCTCGGTGGCATCACCAGCAATTTCAGTCAGAACGATCGCACGTCGCCAACCGACACCAAGGTCTAATCTGCGCTCCAAAGTATTCAAAAAGCCCTCTCATCTTAGCTTCCGACTTCAAAGAGTTAGGACTCAAGAAGTCGGAAGCTGGGGGGCTATTGTGTGGGGATAATTTCACAATACCCACCGTACTCATCTCTGGTAAGACTAGCAATTCGACACATCGGCTCAACCCATCTCGCCCTAACGATACTAGGTGAAATTAGGGTTCCAGAGTCAGAATCCCGAACGGAACCCCATTCTGGAAAAGAAACGGCGAGATCTTCAAAATCCATTGCTATGCAATGGACTTTTTGTCTTTAGGCCGAATTCCATCATTTAGGCCTCAAAAAAGGCACCTCGACTAGACAGCTCACCTCGGCCAGACAACTCACTTCGGCCAGATAGCACACCTCGGCCATCTCGGGCATCTCGCCCAGAGACAGCTCACTTCGGCCAGATAGCTCATCTCGGCCATCTCGGCCAGAGACAGCTCACTTCGGTCAGATAGCTCACCTCGGCCAGACAGCTCACTTTGGCTAGATAGCTCATCTCGGCCCAGTACTTCACCTAGGCCAAGTTCTCCATCTAGGCAGCAGTGTCAGATGACAAGACAGCCACGCTGCAGTACGAACTGACAGATAGGATGGGCGCCGAATGGTCACATCCACCAGGGATCGAGGTATGGGCAGATGGGACATCCCCTTTTTCACCTACCTCCACTAAGGAAGCTTCCGGTTGAACTTCTCGCCCTACATATACAGGCAAGAGGTAAACTCAAAGGAGGTATGTGTTGAGGCTCATACGGAATACAGGGAGGTTCAGACACGGGAACCTCCCTTACTCTGAGCTCTCTCTTCTTCTCCACCTCACTTCACCCTTTGCTCAGTGCCGCCACTAACTAAGGCGTCGGAGGGCCTTGCGCTGCCAGCAGCCAGGGTCCCTGACCGTTGCTTGTCCTCTCCTTTCAGGTTTCAGGCGTCTGATCCTTCTCCCAAAAGCTTCCAACAGCTCCACAAACCTCATCTGAGTCCCTGAAGCGGACAACCTCATATCGTCACTTGGATAAGTCCTCAAAGGCACCCCCTAAGCTTGTGAGTCGATATTTTTTGCACTTAGAATATCAATGGTTGATTCATCTTCAACCTCCGTCTCCCTATCTCTTTATGCTGCTTCACTTCATCACTTATCACCATTGTTTCAGTGAAACTGAATTTGACAAATTACTTGGTTTGGAGTATGCAAATCTTGCCTTTGATCCATAGTCTGCAGGTCAAGGAATTGCTAACCAATGGGCTGCCAATAGAAGAAAAAGGCAAGGTAGACTTTGACTATGAAAAATTTAGAGAAAAAGACCTCTTTAGGAGGTGGATAACAGGAACTCGTTTGGAAGAGGTGTTGTTTGGAAGAGGTGTTTTGTATTTTTGCCTACATCTACGCCATGAGAGAAATACTCACATCTTGACTCTAATCAGAGTCTATGATTACATATTACATCATATTTATAATTTTTTACCCCTAAAAAAGCCTCGGTTAAATGACCAAAATACCCTTGATTTCGAATTCGCTCCATGGCTAACCGAATGGACCACTCCGGTAAACCCGAAATATAAGATATAAACCCAACAAACAGCCTTGTCAAATTTTTCTTTGCACCACATGAAAGTGTTGTCTTTAAAAAAAAATTTGAAAAAAAAAACCAGAAGAAAATACCCACAAAAAAATAGCACCAATGAAAAAACATTTTGAACCTTTGCCGCACCTCCCCTAAGTCCTCTGTTATACAAATTTGGCCTCATAGAACATAAATTTTGATGAAAAGGAGAATTTGATAACAACCTATTGCATGTTTGAATTTGATAGCAGCTCATTTCATGTTTGAGACCAAGGGCAGATCTAAGTAAAAGTATGTTGGTGCGATCATCAAACTTCTGTGCAATTCCAAAATCTATATGAAAATTTTGGATCTACTCTAAAAAGTCCAATAAAAATTATATGTCCACTCTCAAAATCCAAGTGAAATCCTTGGTTTAACCCAATACAACAACTACCTATTATTGTCTGCCTGCACCCATCAAACGAAAAGCCTGGTCCACCACTGTTTGGGGCAACTGTAGAACTGTGTCATCTTTCCTCATGCCGAAAATTTATGTCAACGAAAGTCGGTGAGGGTTCGGTAACTGTCCTGCTTTCAATTAATAAAATAAAATATCTTGTGAGAGATGGTCATTCACGTTAACTTAGTTCATTCATGCTAATCCTTTTAAAGAGCTTGCTTTTGACTTGGGGAAAAACCTCAATTGTCAAAGCCCGGTCTCTAGTTGTTTCACAGCCAACCTCAATTATCCAGTAGATCTGGTTATTTAGAACTGTTTGAAGTGTGACTTGTCTTATTGCTAGTGTTTGTCCATTCTTTTGTTCCTTTTTACGTTTTTAAATAAGGTATTTGACAATTCAATACTTCTTAAACACCTAATTCCCAAATTCATAATTAAAAGTCACTAAATGTCACCAGAGTCGTTTGACTCAAGTATAAATTTTTATTTATATTTTTAACTTTTTTGCTTTGGATCCCATGATATCATGGTTTTTAAAAACCCATGATATCATGGGATCTACATGTTAAAAGTTAAAAAAGCTACTTGGATCCCATGATATCATGGGATCGAAGGTCAAATGACTTGGTTACATTTAGTCATTTTTAGTCATGAATTTGGAGTTTGAATGTGTAAAGGGCATTGAATTGTCAAATCTCCTTTTAAATATGATAAAAAATTAAACTATGAAAGTCCAAAAAATCACATTATTAAAAATAATGGCATGTTTGTTCAGCAGGAAATAGATTCCTAGGATTTCAAAGCATTGCCTTCGTAACAAAGGAGTCCAAACCAAATGAATAAAGGTGGGGATTCATGAGATGCCATTGAGAGATAATTTCCCCTCCTTAAATAAAATGATTTGTTGTTGTTCTGTTCTCTAGAGAATTAGATCCCAGGAGCATAATTAGGTACGTAAATCTGGGCGGGACGCCCAGGCCCGTCACAGGAAAAACGTGCCTGGGCCATTGAACGAGTCAATGGGCCGACACGACTCCCTCTGCTGGGTCGTGCTGGGCCAGGGGTGCTAAGCCCGCGGCACGGCATGGGAATTATCTGTGCGATACTGGGCCACAAAATGGCACGGCACATACCACTTCATTTTTAAATTTTTTTTATATAAATAAAATATAAAATTTAGAATAATTAAAGATTTAATTTTCATTTGTAAATTAGGATCAAGGACCCCTGAAAGTCCATAAAGTCTCTTTCGATTTGTATAACAAAAAAAAAAAAAAGAATTGGCATGTGGGCTGGCACGGCCCAGTTCATTATTTTTTAAAACCTTTTTATATAAATAAAATATAAAACTTAGAATAATTAAAGAGATATTTTTCATTTGTAAATTAGGATCAAGAACCCCTAAAAGTCCATAAAGTCTCTTTCGATTTTTATAAAAAAAAAAATAGAATTGGCATGTGCAGGCAGGCAAGCCCACTTAATTAAAAAAAAAACTTATAAAAATAAAATATAAAAATTAGAATAATTAAATATTTATTCTTCATTTGTAAATTAGGATCAAGAACCCTTAAAAGTCCATAAAATCACTTTCGTTTTTTGTAACAAACAAAAAAAAAAAATAGAATTGGCATGTGGGCCAGCCCATGGGCGACACGACTCAACCCAGCTGGGGTACGGCCCAGCGTGTCATGGATAAATCCGTGCAGTGGGCCTTCTTGGGCACGGCACGGGGCTGGGTCCTCCCTTTGCTGGGCTGGCCCAGTTTTTATGCCTAAGCATAATAATTTCATCTATATTTCTAACATAAACCCTCTTTTTATAGGTTGGCCTCCTGGTCAAAAGCGAGAATTTCAACTTGAAGGCGCAATGATCGATCCCTATGCATGTTTTTGATAACAAGGTTGTAACACCACTCAACCCTATTAAGTATGTCGGCCGACATAAATCCCACCACTCCTTAACATTAATATATATATATATATATATATATATAAACTCATCACTTTACATATATTGAGTTTCTAGGAACTCTAAATGAAATATGCAAATGTCCCTGGCTATAACACCTTGTTTACCACAGAAGTATGCGTGAGATGTGAAAATTAAAAGAATTCTTAAAAACTTACTTTAATTTCTTTTTTTTTTAATGAGATATTACTGGAGAGACCTTACAAGAAAAGTAAAAGTGACGAGTAGAAATATAAGTACGAACAATTAGTATATTTTATGACATAAGGCTTTCAATTCAATTTTGATCCTACCATATAATTTTGGTCTGTCTGAAACCCACATAAACCTTTTATTATATATTATAGTGGAAGGCTTTCTACTCAATTTTGAATACCTCCTTTTATTCTTAAGTCTCATTAGACCCCACATCAATCTACTATTATATACTATAACAGAAGGTTTCCAATTCATCTTTGACCACTGCATTTCAATTTTAACTCTCACCAAACTCTAGATCAATTATTATATATGAAGCGAAAAGAGTTCAATTTAGAAATCAGGGATCAATTTCAATTTGATTTTGACCAACTCTAGTTAATTAATGTTGACATTGCATTCCCTTCTCATTCTTGTCGCCACTCCCCTCCTTTCTATTTCCAATTTTGTATCTTCTAATTGTAACTTAAATGCATTTAAGTTAATTGACATTTAAGTATCCATAATATTAGCCCGATCCATTTCACTTTAGCCTATTTCATCTTTATTTAAATTATATTGCAAAATGACTGATCTCTCTTCCCGACTTACATAAAAAAACGTGTATTATGTAGCCAGAGGCCCAAAACTTTTCCCTTTTCTAATGATTCATGGCAGATGGGTAACAAAGGCTTTCATAGTTTCATATCTTCATCTAATTTTATTGTACAATATATTTTTTAGCATAGTATTTGAGTTACTTTAGCATAACAGCTTCTTGCGGAGATCTTGCTTCTTACATCTCTAATAAAATATATAAAAAAATCTTCCTTGAATTCTTCAAAGTAGCAATGAATAGTAAGATTTTGCCCCTCCAAATTATTATCCAATAATTTTTTTCTTTTTTTTTGAGTTTTTATTTTTATTTTTAAATTCTCATGTGTCTTTTCCTCGCCAACTACCTCTTCTATGCTGATAGATTAGTTTGGGATATTGAGTTTTGCATATTTTGTTCTATTTTTATAATTTCAGTATGAATTTGGGTCAAAGTTATAATTGAGCCCTGTCATGTATGAGTTTGTTAAGTTAGACAGTTGTATTAAGATGCCTAATTTGCATTGTAGCTATCCAAAATATATAATCCCACTGTATGGGTAAGGGATCATTATAGAGAGATAAAATATATGATCACCACATGAAGAAGATGACTTAAAGCCAACACCGAATACCAACTTGATCTGGGTGATGTTTGAGGTTAATGTGGTTTATGCTGGTATTATTTATCCCCCGTTACTTCGTGGAAGAAGTGCTCCCACACTGCAGATTTTCCTGGCTTGTATCATATCATATGGTGGTTTAATTTTGTATTCTTCTTCGTAATCGTGTGAAGTTTTTTGTCACAAGATATAATATGTTGGTTCGATTTAATGGTTCTCAACAATGGTGAAGATATTTGGTTCCACCATGTATAATATGTATCTGTTTCAAATTCTATTTCCTTAGCACTTATCAACAGAAAAAAAAAATGTACATGTACATGTTAGTACTAAATCAC
The DNA here is from genome assembly GCA_038049695.1 of Cinnamomum chago. Classification (NCBI taxonomy): domain Eukaryota; kingdom Viridiplantae; phylum Streptophyta; class Magnoliopsida; order Laurales; family Lauraceae; genus Cinnamomum; species Cinnamomum chago. The sequence continues at coordinate 33,158,398 of CP142452.1, forward strand.
GTCATATTTAGATGAAGATGAATAACTAGGTTTCGGTAAGTGGTTTTCCAATTGCATTAGCGAAGAGGGTTAAACTTTATCTCGGGTTAAAGCCTTAGAGGAAACGGACTTCAAGTGATGGCTATTCTTCAATTTCAAAAATAGAAAAAAAACCATAGTTATTTAGACCAACAAATATCGTATTCATAGAGGGATTCATATTTCTTTAATTTAAAATTATTTTTATTTATTTTACATTTAAATAGAGCTATTTTTTTAATAATAGGAACACATATAAAGAATATTATATTTTTATATACATTTTCAAATTTTAGTTTTATGACTTATTAAAAAATGAGTTGAATAGTACCATTTTAACTTAAATTGTTTTTTTTTCTTCAACTATTTCTACCTTAAAGTTAATTCATATATAATTACAGCTTACAAATACTACAATAGTACTTACTTCTTTGAATAAGTTGTCAGGTATAGAATTCTTTGAGTAATAAATAATATATATACATATTATTTTACATAAATACTACAATTCTAAAATATAATTTTTTATTTTAGATTTATTTTCTTTTTATTAATATTATAAACACACACACACACACACACACACACACACATATTGCAAGCTGATTTCAATTTATTAATCAGCCTCAATTTCTCAATTGATTCCAATTGATTTTGACTCTTCAATTCATTTAATACTCCATCAATTGCTCATTAAACGACCCTTCTTCTCTTACCCATCTTTTAAAGAGAGAGATCACCTGATACCACATCATTATCGCCCATTGCATTTCTGAATTAAAATCCTCTTTTCTCCTTCTAAAAATATCATTATTCATGTTAAAAATGGTAATGTCTCTCTAATATTATAAATGCCACTAAATTATCAATCTCTCCTATTTTATTCATTCCATGAATGCCAATCAAACGGAGAAATCTCGGCAGCTTACAATATGGTCATATCCAAATAACTCGGTTTCATCCATAGAGGAGTACTATTTTTACATTTTTCACATTATAAAATATGTTGCACATGCTAAGCACGGATGTCTTTCGCTAGTCTATTATTACACAAGATCTTTAATTCAATTTTGACCGCTACCTATCAATTTTGACAAATGAAATCCATCAAGCTAGATCATAGAAAAAACAATATTTGAATATGTGATGAGCCTGATTGATGATTCTAATGATTTAAGAAAAATAAATAATAATGGAAGTGAAATTTACAGTTGATCAAACCACTTGGACGGATTTTGAAATCAATCACTCGGATATTTCTCTCCTAGGGCCCGATTTTACCACGAGTCTCCTCTATTATTTATAAATTATTTATCTAATATAATTATAAAGGTTTTCTCATTTGTACAGATCTGTGCTGAAAAAAATTTAGGCTTCCTTACTGCCCTTAAGTTATGGGGAGTTGATTTGACATAGATATTTCTGGGACTTCACATTCTGGTTTCCTCCCATTTGAGAACACTTATTGGTCGTCCAATTCAAAAGAAGCATTGTATCTGATCTCCAATCCTGAAAACTTCAACAATCCCAGAGAAAATCAAAAGTGAGACCAAATAGGCCCATAGAGTTGGACGGCAAATGCTATTTGCTAGGATGCAACCCCAGAGAAGGTGAACCCAAATAGGCCCATAGATTTGGACACCAAATTCTGTGTGTTAGGATCCAAAATCTGTCAATTATCTATTCTTAACTGTCCTGTCGTTGCAGTGTTTATTTATTAATAAGAGATGAACATTTATGTGAGAACAAACAACTGGCAATAAAATTTTGGACACTTGCACTTAATTAGCACGCAACAAAGGATATCCAATATGCTCCCCGGACGTCTACGCAATAAAAAAAAGCCGGCTTGTCGGGAGATCTCATTGATTTTATTTATAATTAGACCTGGTCGGCTGCCCCCCGAGTCAAAAGTTGGCAAGATACAGTCTGTGTACACTTCTAAGGCATCTGTAAAGAGCAGCCCTTGTTATACAGTGGTGCTACTCACCCGGGATCCTGATCCCGGATGGACCCCGGGGTGCCTAGGATCCATTGGATCCCAGGGGCTTAAAGAGCAGCCCTTTTTATACAGTAGTGCTACGCACCCTGGGATCCTGACACCGGACGGACCCCGGGGTGCCTAAGATCTTGTCAGGATCCCGGGGTGCCTAGAGTTTTTGCTTGTTATATGGCATGGCACACTTGATTGCCTATTTCTAACATGTGTTCAATATATATTTGTGGACCATATGACTTGTATGTTTGTAACCATGTTTTCCAATACTTCAGAGTTGAATTTTTACACCAACAACACCGATTGGAGGATAACCTACGTTGAACAGATTAATGGCCTACTGATAGATGATGAAGTAGAAACATATCTATAATGAAAATTTAATTAGCAGAAGTAATGGTTTAATTTCAGTACTTGGAGAAGTAAAATCCAATCAGATATGGATAAATCCAAAGTGGGGTCCCTTGGATTGACGGTTTTGAGATAATGTCCCTCATTGGTCAAACAGCGTAGGCTAGTTCGGAATCTACATGTCCTAGTCTAGCTATCTAGGATCACGCATCTGGCCTGGATAAGAAGGCCTTGACCTGATGCATGAGAAAAATCTATAGTGTACAGGAGTTAGTAACTTGGGTTAGGATTCATTGATGGACTTGGCAATGTGACGTGGGGCGGCTGAATATCTAAGTCCGCAGCCTCATCTTTCTCTAAATGTCTGTCTATATAAAGAGCTATGTGTTAAACTACTTGATGTACCAGATACCACAATGCAGACTTTGCCTACAAGTAACAGCATTTTCATGGCTACCACAATCGTTTTTCTTGGGTTGCTGTTTACAATCCTACCATATGCAGGTCTCTCTCTCTCTCTCTCTATATATATATATATATATATATATATATATGAAAAAGTTTCAAATGCATCCATCCCTCACCATAGGATGAATACTTGAAAATTCTCATTTATGGAAGCATCCCTCACCCTATGGTGAGGGATGGATGCACTCGATACTTCCCACATATATATATATATATATATATATATATATATATACACACACCAACCCCATGCCCATAACCACACACACACACACACACACGAGACCACCCCCCCAATCCATTATCCACAAGTTTAATGGGTTCATATTAAAGAAAAATATTCAACCCTTGATCCAACGGTCCAGTCCATCCGGATGGGGGGAGGGGGAGGGATCCCTATTTATCCATGGTTTGGATGGGTTGCTAGTGGGCCCCACCAATAGTTCTCACGGTTCTCACCTGAATATTTTCTTAATATAAATTAGATCATAACTTCATTTTGCTAAGGTCGCAAGTGGGTCGGTTTGTGACGAGTTGGGTTGAGTACGGGGTTTGCCAATTAAACTTCAACTTATATCTCGCCCTTTTCTTTTTTAATAGTTTTAGAAGCCATCATTCTTTTCTTTTTTTTAGTCCTTCTGGAATTTTATTCCAACACTGAATAACTGTTGGATGAGTGTCTAATTTTGAACCTTTTTCAATTTATGGAAGGCTAATGAGTATGAGGCAGTTGGATTGATCATAGGTGGTCCCATATGCTAGAAAGGGTCACTTCTGTTCATCAACTTATGATGATATAATGGGCATCCCTTTTTGGAATTCTTCTTCTAATGAGAAACTAAAATCTCCAAATGAACTTAAATTAGAATTTTCTTTCCCTACTAGTAATTAAACCCACTATATGGTAAACGACCAAAATTTTAGGCCCAATAATCTACTTCCTAAGAGTACATTGCAAAAGGGCCTATAGTTCTAAGGTGGAGATACAGATGGGACATTACCTTTCTCTTGTGTAATTTACTAGCATGATGGGTGAACAATATTTTCCTACAAAGTATGAAGGCCACTTTGGCTCTGCCCCTTTAACCACACCCTCTTATCCCCACGTATATAAAAGCATTGCTCAGGTGTGTTAAGAACTGATCAATACCCATAAAGAAGGTGGCCTTATTGGTACAATTTAAATTTTGATTTCTGTGTACTCTGTTTAAATGTTGATTTCTGTGTACTCTGACTGGATATACTCTAAACTATTAAAAGGTATTGGAGTTTCGATTAGGTGTTAGTTTTGAACCAAAATTACATAAGAATATCTTTCCCTCACAAGTACATACATATCAGCCTTTTTTTGGGCCAGTCATTTCATGATTCTACATAAATATGATAAAAAACTGTTTTAAAATCCAGTTCTCAAATTGTTTCTGCATCAAGTAATTAGAAGAAACCATGGACTAAATCTTATTAAAATGCAGGAGCACAATCAATTGGTGTTTGTTATGGCATGTTGGGGAACAACTTACCTCCTCCAAGGGAAGTAGTTGCCTTATACAAATCAAGAAACATCGGACGGATGAGACTTTACGATCCAAATCAAGCTGCTCTTGAGGCTCTCAAAGGTTCCAACATTGAAGTCCTCCTTGGTGTTCCCAATCAAAACCTGCAAGAGATGGCGCGCAACCCCTCTGCCGCCCAATCATGGGTCCAAAACAATATCCAAAAGTATTGGCCCAGTGTCAAATTTAAGTACATTAATGTTGGTAATGAGCTAATTCCTGGTGGGTTAGCTCAATTCATACTGCCCGCGATGAAAAACATCTATAATGCAATTGGATCAGCTGGCCTCCGAGACAAAATTAAGGTGTCGACCGCAATCGACACAGGCGTTCTTGGAAGCTCCTTCCCCCCCTCACAAGGCTCTTTCAAAGGCGAAGCGCGTCAATACTTGGAACCAATAGTTCGTTTCTTAGCAAGCACTCGGGCACCACTTCTGGCCAATGTGTACACATACTTCAGCTATGCAGGTAACCCAAGGGACATATCCCTTCAGTATGCATTGTTCACTTCTCCATCAGTGGTTGTGCAAGATGGCCAATTGAAGTATCAAAATCTTTTCGACGCCATGCTTGATGCTCTCTATTCAGCGGTCGAGCGGGTTGGTGGGTCTAATGTGGAGATTGTTGTATCAGAGAGCGGTTGGCCATCGGCCGGTGGTTTTGCAGCCTCAATAGGAAATGCACAAACATATAACTCAAACTTAATCCGACATGTGAGAGGAGGTACTCCAAAGAGGCCTGGAAGGCCTATAAAGACTTACATTTTTGCAATGTTCAATGAGAACCAGAAGACTGGAGCAGCTGTGGAAAGGAACTTCGGTTTATTCTATCCATCCAAACAACCAGTATACTCCATCAACTTCTCTCCAAGATTGGAAGCTGGATTGATAAGTAGTATTCTAGATGTATTTTCAACTTAAATGAGAAGACCTTTAATTTTCCGTGGTAGGGAAAATTAATAAATAAAGGCTATGTAATGTGGAATAAAGGATGGTGTTTAAATTATAGTTACTTGGTCCGTAGTATGAATTGAGACTTAACTTGATTTGAAAGTTTGATTGAGAAAGAGAATTTGATTTGGCTTTAGATTCTTCTGATTTAGAATTCATTGACGACCTCAATGCACTAATCCGTCACTTGGGGCCACATCTGAAACACAAGCAAGCAGCTCATATAATGGTCATTCTATCAAACTTTGGATAAATTTCACTCCAATCAATACTGGGCCCATTGTAAGATTGATCACATATAAAACACGAAATAAATATAAAATTCAATTTAATTAAACACAAAATTAATTAACTAATCTTGAGGTCCTCTGGGTATGTCTCCTCAAGCAAAAATATATAAAATATACCACATTAAAAAATTACAAAGTCCGTGGGACGAACTCTGCTTTTTTTGGGAAGACTTTCGTTTCTCACAGTAAATTCATCCTTGAAAATCAAAGTTGGGTAATTGGTTTTGAATTGCAAGTAAAAGAATTTTCGAACAAATGGGTTCCATATCTAGGAAAACTTAAAGAGCATTCCCTCAAAGATAATTTCTATCCTGAAGGATCTTTACCTATCTATGTACCGGAATTATCTGGTTCAGAAGTTCCAAATCTGAGGTGGAATGAATTACTTCTTACAATATATAGGCACAACAATATAATGGACCAAATCCCGAAAATTTGTTTTGGAGGGGAAGGCATTCAATGTTTGGAAGATTGATGCGTGATTTATTTCAATTCATTAAAACCGCAAGTGCACATTTGTCTTGTTGAGACAACGGGAGTTACAAGTCGAACCCATATGGAGCACTTTTATGTTAATTGATAAAAATCTGAATTTTATATGAATCAATACAAGAGTGATGTGTGAATCAGACATTTTGCAATGATAAAATTAAAGTGCAGAAAAATAATAATAATAATGAAAATAGGTATGAATATCAAGAAACAGTTAAGTAGATCTACAAGAAAAATTACATTTAGCGGTGGATAAAAACCGTCGCTATATGTATGAAAACTGCCGCTAATATCTTTTGCGGCGGAAAAATGTCCACCGCCACTTTTGTCGTAGAAGATCTCATCACAAACTGCTTTGAAAACCCACAACTTATAGCAGCAGACATCACAAAATGCTGCTGAAAACCCACAAGAAAACCCACAACTTGTAACACCTGTTGCTGAAAAGTCAGTTTAGTGCTTATTTATTGGGTGTCTTTATTATAGATTTTAAATGAGCTGAGAGTAAGAAAAGGCACTTGTGATTTTAAAAAAGTTGGCCCAATATTTGTAACACAAAAAGAAGAATATGTAAAAACTCTCCTCCACTTACCATTATTATACAGTATCACAACTTACAATCCTATAGTGACTTTATTACAACACATTCCAGTAACATAATGATGAGAGCCTAAAAGATACATTTTAGGCCCCTTAATGAGGGCTTGGTTATACCGTCGAAAGAGATTAATTAGCTTAATTATGTTATTTTATTGTTTGTAGGTATTACAAATGCAAGGAGCGAAATTCAGAGCTAAAATGAAAGAAATCTTACAAACCATGACAAACCGGAGTTGCAAGTAAGAAAGCTGCCAAATATGGGAAGAGACTCAAATAAGAAAGCAAAGCAAGAGTCCAAACATGCCTTGGATGTCCAACATGGGTCCCACTCATCCCATAGCATGCCAACATGGAAGGTCTTTTAATTGCACCATTATTCTCGAAATTTTCAGCGGCAACAACTTGAAATGGTAATAACTTTCAACTCGAGTGTCGGATTCGTAAAATTTATGTACCGTTGGAAAGCTCTTTTCGAGTAGATATCCGTGGAGTCCAAGATTGTATAAATCAGAGCTATATCGAGGGAGATATGACCTCGTGAAGTTCGCTGTGATGACCAGTGGGCCCGGACCCGACGGGAATCCATCTCCTGCACGAATTAAAGACCTTTTTCACCCCAAAACTTATAAATAAGAGCCCAAACTCGTTTTTGGGGGGATTGACATCTTGGGAGAAGTTCTGGAGGCTTTCTGGGAGCTTGGGGAAGAGCATCAATGGGGACTTCGTCAAGAACTCTGCATCAATCGTCTTTCATGAGTAACTAAATCTCCATCTTAGGGTTGTGATGAAACCTTAATTTTGTGTTTATGGCAATGTATAGGTTCTAGGGTTTTATTTTAAATGCTTTACTTATATGACAATGATTTAATCCATTGATTGGATTCTTTTATTAATGCAATATTTCTTTTGGTGTTTTATTCTTGTAGTTTGGAATACCAAGTCATATAGTATGATGCTTGAATGAATGTGTGTGTTAGATCTAGGATAATCTATGCCATAGAGATAGGTTATGCCTTGATTTGCATCCGCATCCCTTATTTGTTGACTCTGAAGGTTTGTAACCAAGACGAGTCGTGAAAGCATTGATAGTGAAACCCTAGACCTATATTCGCCATTGCACGAGGCTACGGTGGATTCTTACCCTAAGATTTTTCTCTAATTGGATCAAAAACTTGTCTTTCAATTTGTTAATTTAGAAATTGCAAACCCATCAACCCAACACTTCGTTCTCTAATAGGATTAGTTTAATAATCGGAACTTTGTCTTCTACTAGGATTAGTTTAGGAATTTAGGAAGCAACACAACTTAGCCTTTTTGTCCCAGTGGATACGATACTCGGTTAACATCTCTGCTTTTACAAGCAGAGGTAGTAGCGGAGAATAATTGATAATTGCAACCCCGTTCTAGGATTGGTCACATAACACTCAATAAATATGAACAAGATACATGTTCTTTATGTAACACAAACTAAGGCCTTGGTCCCAATACAAAACACTCGATACTCATTATTCGCATTCTATGCATGGAATTGGAATCAGATGCCATACATGCAGTCTGGCCCAACCGATCATCCTTTCTAGTTTTCTGGCCACAGTATACTCAGATGGGTCTCCCTCCTAATGAACATTATGCTTCTCAGACAATACAAGTTTTGTTGCAGTTAGCACAGGGTTGTAACACCCAAAACTACTCAATGGCCACATCTCCCATCCTTGTAATATGACTTGAATTGACTCATAAATCATAGCTCAATAGTAATGTTCCACAAGTACAGCTCCTCTTGTGGGACACTCAAGACAAGAGTTACTAAACATTTACTTTCATCATATGCAAACTCTATTTCTCCTCCATCAACTGTTATTCTCTTGGGAAAAGTTGATGAATAAGACCCAAAAATGCCACAGCCTCTAACTTTCATTTCCACGGTCGCATTTCTGTCAGCTTCTTATAGCAACCCTTTGGTGGCTCCTCCGGAGTTGAACATCTTAATCAATCCTATGTGAGCAAAGGATGATTCATTTGATAATTCTTTCACAGGGACCACTATGAAAACTTCATATTCTCGGGCTTTCAGAGTAATAGGCAACAGTGCATCTTTTGTAAGGTAAAATACCTCTCCTGCAATGAGAAGCACTTAGATTTAGAAAAACAAATTAATTTTTGTTGTTAACTAGTTCTAGAACTGGATGACCTACTGCAGATTTGCATTTCATTTATACACCCCTTAAAGAAAAGTTCAGTGATAATTACATGGCTGCAAAGCCATTACACACAACTTCTTTTACTTAATGAGGGTGATTTTAGATGCAGCACAAATTGTATGTCCAGATCTTAAGTACTTAATGAATGATCACTACTGAACAAGAATCACTAGAGGTTTGGATATTATGGCAAAGGGTTGCCTCCCCACCTCTCCATTCATTTGGGGCAATGCGAAAAATAAATTAGCTCTCTGTTAAAACCACGAAGAGCTGATATTGAGGTTTACTATTGAAGGTCCATTTTGTTGACATATACGAACAGAATATGAATGTCACATGCACTAAATATTTTAAGAAATCAAAACTTAGATTCAAATTTAGTGGAGGAACATACCACCCAAATGGGAATATACGACTGCATTGCCATTCCAACCATTTTTGGCAACCTTGGGCAACTAATCAACATCTCTTGATCGAAAGAGTCCTGTGATAGGGTTGGGTTGGTCGTCATGAATAAGATTCCTTTTCTGCACTCTACACCATCCGGCTCCTTGGCAGTTGAAGACTCCAACAACTCCAGAATAGTCATTCAAATTCCATATCATTAGAAGGCTGCAATTACCACAACATATGGTTAGTTAAACCTCGATAGAACATAGTTTTTTCATCTTTGATGAGAAACTAACAGAAGCTATTTCTTTCTCACCTTCTCCCATCTCTGCAGGGATCAGAAAACAAGCAAAATACTGAAGCAGCTGTTGTATACATTAAAAGACCTGTTTGTAAACAATCAACATGAATCACAACAAAAACATAAACCAAAGATCAGATGACAAACAATGATCACACATAACACTTTTAAAAAAAAAAAGTAAAACACAAAATTCGCATACAGCTTCTTAAAATGTATACTTGTACTTTTAGCAAGGTCAACACTTTCTAGGAATTGAAGTCAATTACAATTACAAGTCTTCCACTGATCTTTTTTCTCCCTTGATGGCTGATCCAACTTTTTATAAGGAGTGTGGCTAGTGCTGTCCAATACCAAACTGGTTATGAAAACCAGCCTTTGCTATCACCAATGCAAAACATGGGTGCCACTACAGCTGTATCAAATTCCTAATCAACACCTAGTAATGGAAAGAAGGGGGGTTTAGACTTAAGAGAGCCATTAAATCCTTAAGATTCAGTTTCAACTTCTTGGAGTGAAAGGCGAAGTTTATTTTATGGTTGATGTCCTTCAATCAGATGTGGAGAAAACTATAAACACCATAAATTTTAACTGCAAATTAAACTCCATTTTCCACCACCTTTTTCTTCACCTTTTGTCTTCATCTGAAGAGACACTTAGCCTTTTCAATAGAAGCCTATTTCTAAGAAAACCTGAATTATTCATCCCAAACTACTCAAAACAGCCATTTACTACGCTGGAAAACATCCTCAACAAACAAGCACCCGAGAAGCGTACATGGATTTCAGAGATTAGAAGGAAACATGCATACATGAAGTAGTTATTCACAAGTGCACAATAATGATGAGTCTTTTTCATGCAGAACACTCAAAAGTCACTTACTGCATACGCAAGCAAAGAGCATCCCTCCTATTTGAAATCATGTCATCATCTCCATTGCCTGTTACATTCTACCTCTAAGCTTCACACCAAGAACGCTCTCCAAATTGGTTATTATCTGTTGATTTGGAATTGCTTTCCAAGATGCATACTCTTGAATTACTTGTGGCTTCTCATTAATCAGCTGCAAAACATTGGCACTTACATGTAAGAAACAAATTCAGGGGCATCAATAGTTGAGGAAAAAAATCTGGTTGGCTCTTTTATTTTAGCAAAAAGGGACCACAATATCCTTGTGTAAAGATTCTATTAGATGAGCATTTACTTAAAGCTACAGCTACTGTTGTAATCTAGTTTATTTTAAAACGATAAAAAAAAAAACTTAATCTTGAAAACATGCACATAATTTTATAAGCAAGAAATGACACCCGTGAGTCCGTAACCACCAAACTTCCGTAACAAGAGCTGCAATACTAATTGATTTATGATGACAGGTATCGACCTCTTGAATGATATGAAATAAGTCACGCACGGCAAGAGGAATAACCCCAGGTTCAGCTGTGGATCCTCACATGGTGTGTGTTTTCCCACTATTAGTTTGTCCATACTCCATATGCAAAAACAGAACCTGTAACCAAGTGAGATAAAAAATCCATCAATGTTCATTATGTGGATAAAGGTGAACCCACACACACAAACATCAAAGTTCATTATGACAGTAGAGGCGCATTTTGGATGTACCACATACATGTAGAGCAACATCAACAAAATTGATAATTATAAGATCAGCTTCCTATGCCATTTTCATTGCAACACAGTATACAATACCTGTTTCATGATAAACATTGATGCATTGGGCCCGCTTGGATCTTCATAAACCAAACGAAGAAAACTCGGTTTATGCAAAATCAAGATTCTTTCGTTTGAATATCCTGAGTCATATATATGCCCCAATGGCTTTGTTCTTTGCTGCAACTAATTACTTGTAAACAGAGTTAAAGTAGGTTTTTTTTAAATTATTTATTTATTACTTTATTTTTAAGTTTGATTGAGTGAACTGCAACTGATTTCAAGGATCCAAACGGCGCAAGAAAAATAAAATTCGAAGGAAAGCATCCCTAATTGCCAAATCCATACATTTGTCACTAGAAATCGTGGGCAAATTTATTCTACATCTGGCTATGAAATGTGGCCAGCCTGGTTTTCAAGCTATCAAGCTATCACTAACTAAACTGGGATCACCCAGTTTTTCAAGAAGAGATAGGCCAGGGATTGATATGGACCAAGTTATTAGCATCAACTGTGCCCAGATAGACCTCATCCCTATCCAAGTTAAGTTAGTTTTTTTTTTTTGCTCTGTTATTCCTCATATAGAGAAGAGAAGTAGACCTGAATGTTTGTGATGGTGGGAGATGCAAGCTTCTTAGGTACTGGCGTGGACACAACAAGCTTGTACCTATAACATTCCATTGGTAGAATATCAAATCATGTGACATTGAAAAGTTACTTCATGAGCACAAAAAACTCAATTCCATTCAAATACCTTATGAGAATTGGCATAAACAAAAACCAAAGTCAAATTTCATACACATTGTGTGGAAGTTTTCCTAAGAGAAGGATTGCGCTAGTCTCGGTAACAATATCAGCTTAGCTCATCCCGATCTCGGTGTCCAAAACTCGGCGATAGTGCCGAGATACATCCAGCTCGGCAACAGTGCCAGCTAGTACCAAGTTTGAGCTAGCTTCGGTAAGAGTACCGACTATACTCATCTCGGTCTAGGTATAAGGCACCTCGGCAATAGTGCATGATGCGTCTGGATCTGGTCTCAGTATCATCTTCAGCTCGGTACGCCCACAGAGATGAGTACTTGTCACGACCCCGTACCGGGCCCCACGAAGGAACTGATCCGGAGTCGGGACATTATTAAAGAAGTGTGATGAATCACAACATCTGTTTAAATGATAACAACGTTTATTTATTTAATTTTCCACAGGTGTCCGCGGTGAGGATATCACAACCATAATGAACATTTCTATTAAGTGCAGAAGCATGTAGCAAATCAAATAGTCAGACTATTTCTAGTCATGAAGGCATTAACATCAAGTATAAATTACTGTATCAGAATGAGCAATGATCTATAGCATGATTCCCAAAAGTAAGTTAAAGTTTAACAAAAGATCATTTAGTTACATTTCCCAAAATTAGAGGCCAACAAAGGCCAATATAACAAAATAATAACCCAAAAGAATGGTTAAATAGTTCTCCTCAAAATGTACGCCTCTCATAGCAACCCGATGTCTACATGACGTCGTCAGCACGCCACTCGACTAGAGGTTGCGGCTCACCTACCGCCTCCTTCGGCTCTTCCTCAAGGAAACCGGCAACGGGACCTGAGTACCAAAGCAAATGTATCAAACACGACGGTCTGACAAGAGAATGAAAAGATACAACAACATGTAATAATAAAGGAAATACCTGAAAAGCATAGAAATCTGTTTAAACAAGAACTCTCATAAAGTAGATAAATCATTGGCTAGAAAACAGGTTACCAAGATGAAACATATAAGGTATCCAAGGAGAACGGGAACTAACAAAATGGCAATCACATAAAGCTAAGTCCTCTGTCACTGAAGTGACAACAGTATAACGGGACGTTAATCTCAGTCACACAAGGTGAGGAGATTCAACGTAAATCATATATACAATATAAATATACGGGACGGGACCATGGTAGCGAACCGGGTATCGGGACGGGACCACGGTAATAAACCGGGTATTGGGATCCAAACTGCAGCTGGCGGGACGGGAGAGGGATCTCCAAGTCGGTGGATCAAACCGACAAGGTATCCAAGCTTAGTGATGCCGACTCATAGGTTAAATCACAAATCGAGACATATGAAAAATACATCAAGTTCAAGTAAATAAATGAACGGGGCAAGAATACTCAAATGCATGACTTTCATTTCGTGCCGGGTAATACTCTTCGGGACAAGTCAATGTTACTAATGTAACTATCATGCTTTTGGGAAAACAACTCATGAAATGTAAGTCTTGGAAATGAAGAAATATAATGAACTATACCATTTCGGAAAAGATTTTGGTTTCAAGATCTATTTAAGTGAATAGGGGTCCCGTATGTCGATTATAGAAATGACTTGGTACTCCTTGAGTTTGAAGACATTCGGGGCTCCTTATACATTTTGAATTTTCAAAACTTCGAATGACATCTTCGTGATATGGTTTCTTTCTCGGATGACCTCATACAATGCCTAGTGAATTTCCTTTTTACCGACGAGGAGCTCTCCGGAACCTGGGAAATTTCGGTCAGCTGACGGTTAGCCGCCGCTGGGATGGACGGCTAGCCGCTGGCTGACCGCGGCTGGGTTGCAAAAATGCAGCTTACTGGAAAACTAACCGCCAAGGTGCGGTTAGCTGGCAGTTAGCCGCCGGTGGGTTCGGCGGTTAGCCGCTGGCTAACCGTGGAACTGACTGAGTTTTTAGGTGGAGAAGGGTGCTCTTTGGAAAAGCAACCGTGACATTTCGGCTAGCTGGCGGCTAGCCGCTAGGTGACCGTAGGCTGACCGCCAGGTGCGCGGAACATCCACTGTGTTCGGATTTTTAGCCATTTCTCCTCCTCAAAACCATCCTCCCCACTTCCACTTAGTCCCTGCAATAAAATTGAGCTAAGAGCTCCTCCAATGCCTCTATCTACACTTCTCCAAAACCCCATTATGTGTTCACTCCATCATTTCTTCCATCCACATCCCATTCCAAACAAAGAAAGAAGGAAACCATTTCACAATAGAGTACATTTAGTACAAACAAGAAGAGAATTAAATGACATTCACCAATACACTTATAAGTCATAAATGCACTACCAAACTCTAGCATGGACATTTATTTCAAACCAATGCAATAAATAGGCATGAGTGGAAAATACCAACATCATTGAAAGCTTATAAAAATCAAAACATCCACTTGCCTTGGGTCTTCTAACAATGAAATCAAGCTCTAATACTCTTCCAAGCAAGGAATCCAAACTATGAGCAAAACCCCAAACAAACAAACCCTAAAATGGTCAAACAATGAAATAACAAGGAAACCTTACAACAATGAAGGTGAAGCTTCCCTAGGGCTAGGGGAACACAAATCTAGAAGATGAAGGGGAATACTTACTTGCAAGGTCCTCTAATGGCAATGGAAAGCTCAAAGAAGGTCTTGGAATGGAGGGTTTTCTCCACAAAACTATCAAGAGGAAGTTCTCAAGGAGGTGAAGAAGAAGATGACCTCAACTTTCCTAATGGTGCAAGCTTGGGGGTGGATTGGAGGTGGAGAGAGCAAGAGGAAGAAGAAAAGTTGTCAAAAGCAAACCCTAGGTTCTTTTTGTGCTGGAAAAAGGGAATGGGAAGATGGGTTCTCCTTATATGGGAAATGGGAATGGGTCCCACTACTAAAGATATTCAAGGGCTGAAATCATCTCTTTCGGGACCTCGGATGAATTCGACGAAGAAGGAAGAAATGATCGTCGAAATATTTAGTTTCCAACAAGTATATGTTTCGCGGGTTTCGGGAATGTCAAGTTTTGGGTACAGATTTTGTGTGCAATGACTGTTTTGCCCTCAAGGCTATGAAATCGGGTTTCGGGATCTCAAATGGACACGGGATCAACATGAAAGTTGAATGAAATAACAATTCCAATAAAACGGGATTAAAACCATGAATGTAAAAACCTCCGATAAATCCTCAAACATATGCAATGTCATGAAAAGGAACCCCCCAAAGGGCCCTACTAGCACCAAACAATCAAAATAGCCCAAAACTAGAACCAAAGCTATTCCAAACCCAACTTAGCCAAAATCACTAATTAAGCTTAGCACTAACACGCAACTTAATTAGTACTAATCGGGTTCACTCGGGTCGAGGTCTTACAGTACTAAACCATGATTGTACTTCCATAAAGCTACAGCTACGTTACAGAACGTGCTGACAAACAAGATGGGCGCCGAATAATGATAAGGGGTTGTCTTTATCAGACCATCACATTTACATTGATACGAGAAGTCATCTCATGATTCGACTAGATAGTATCTCCACCTACCCCCACTAGGGGAGCGCCAGGTGAAACCTCCACCTATATACAAGGGTAAGAAACCCTTCTCAGGTACGCAACGTGTTATATAGCACCATACAAGCATACTTGCCTTCCCTCCTCCATCTTTTGTTCAGTGATAACACTAACTCAGGCATCGGAGAGCCTTCGGCTGACTGCAGCCAGGGTCTCTGATCTCTATTTCTTATTCCCTTTCAGGTTTTAAGGTGATCTATCATTCCCAAAGAAGCTTAAACAACATATTATGAGTTTCATACTCACCTAATCAAGTCTGTAATATTTAGGCCCTTATAATTGGCGCCGTCTGTGGGGAAAGATAAAAAATGCCATGCCTCCAAAAACGGCGAAGGATCATCAAAGCCCGTCACCGCCACCAGCGATTCCCCGCTAGGAGAAGTCCGGGCAAAGTCTGGTGTAGCAGCCGTAGAAGGACCTGTAACTTAGTTAGGTTCATCAGCAAAGGGGGTGACAACACCTCCCAGCAAAATGTTCCTCTATTGGAGCATCCCCAGCAGTGTTACCCTATTGAAGCCTCCCCTGTAGAGTAAAGCTCCAATAGCAACCAGGTCTCGTCATTCCCTCCACCAGGTCGACCGCGACAGCAATAATGATGAAAATCCATTCTTTGTGCATACCAGGGCCCGAAACCTTGTCATCCATGAACAAGATGAGTCGATCCACCAACTCAAATGTCCGCCCAGATTTCATCCTTTATCATGGAAACTCGGACCCTGCGGCACAAATCTGACATCTCACCCAGCGGATTTCGGTATAGGGCGACGTCGGCTACCCAAACTGTAGAGTCTTCTCTTCTAGTTCGGACGACCTCCCCCCTAAAGAGGTTCTGCGCGCTCCCAGAAGAATCGACTTCGAGCTGACTGCAACTCTGAAACTCCCTCGTAGAAAGGTTCCAGGCACGCAGAGTCATCCCAGAAACAGATGATGGCCTCATGGTAATCGGAATGAGGCAAACTGAAAACACTACTCGGTTCAACATGAGGTTCAACACCGTCTACAGCCAAGTTGAGGACACGAACTATTCGTGGGTGAAAGTACTTTGGGAGAATCATGGACCGGAAGAAGCAACATGGGAATTACGAGATCAAGTGCAGGAAAAGTATCCACATCTGTTACCTGAGGTGAGTTTTATGTTTCATTTGGTGGACCAAATGCCCTAAGGGGTGGAGGATGTAAGACTGCCCGAGTGACCTCGATTAGTGTTAATTAAGTCGTGTTTTAGTTCTAAATGTGATTAGTAGATTTTAGTTTATTGGGGAATAGAATAGCTTCAGTTATAGCTTTGAGGAATTTTGAGTGCCTTTGTGACTAGTGGGGCCCTTGGGAGGTTCCTTTTATAACCTTGCGTTTACTTGGGGGATTATCTGAGATTCTCGCATTTATTGTTTTAATCCTGTTTTACTTGTCTCATTAATCCTTACAACTTTTATATTGATCTCGTGCCCGTTCGAGATCCTAAAAGCCGACTTTCCTAGCATTGAGGGCAAAACAGTCATTTGCACTAAATCTGTACCCAAAATTTGATATCCCTGAAACCCGTGAAACATATACTTTTTGGAAGCTAGATATTTCGGTGATCATTTCTTCCTTCTTCGTTGAATTCATTCGAAGTCCCGAAAGACATGATTTCAGCCCAATAAGTTTCTTAAGTGGTAGGACCCAACTCCAATTGCTTATAACAGGAGAACCCATCTTCTCTTTTCCCTTTTTCCAGCACAAGAACCATTAACCTAGGGTTTTTCCCTTTTCCCTTTTTTTCTTGCTCTTCCATCTCCCAATCCACTACCAAACCCTTGCCATTGGAGAAATACTTGTCATCACCTTCTTCCTCATCACCATAACTTCCCATTAATTAATACCATCTTGAGAGAAAACCTCCCATTCCAAGATCTTCATTGAACTACTCCTGCTCATTTGGAGAACCTACAAGTAAGCAACCCTCCCCATCTCTTAGATTTGTGTTCCTATAGCCTTGAAGAGGTTTTCCATTTTCATTATTGTAAGATTTCCCTTTCTATTTCTTGTTTTGACCCATTTAGGGTTTGTCTTGGGGATTTTGGTTCATAGCTTGGATTCTTGGCTTGGAGAGGTGATTAGAGCTTGATTTGCTTATCAGAGACCTAAGGCAAGTGGATGAAATGTTATTTGAACTTTGAATGGTTTTTATGAGAAATGTGGTTGATTTGTCATTTCTATTTATATTTATTGACTTGCATTGATTTTTGAAATAAATGCTCTTGAGTGAACCTTGCTAGCTCATTTAATGTTTTGGAAATATGTTTGTTTATAGACCTTATTGTCTTTTGAGATATATCTTAAATGAGTACTTGTGATTTGTATTCTCTTTTCTTTTGTAGTTGTTGTGGTTAAAAAGGAGGTGATGGAATGAATACTTGTAGCAGTTTTGGAGAAGTATTGAAAGATGTATTGGAGGAGCTTTTAGCTCATTTTATAGCAGGAAATGAATGGGAAGTGAGGAGAGTGGTTTTGAGGAGGAAAAGAGGCCAAATCTGAACACAGTGGGTGTTTCCCGCACCTGGCGGTCAGCTGACGGTCACATGTCGGCTAGCCGCGTAGTGGCTGGCGGCAACCGAACCGTCGCAGTTACAAATCTAGAGAGCTGCTTTTCTGTTCTAAAGGCGCGGTCAGCCAGCGGTTAACCGCCCAACTCATCGGCGGCTAACCGCGAGCTAACCGAGCCGTCGCGGTTACAATTCCAGAAAGCACCATTTTCTTTCTGAAGACGCGGTCAGCTCCACGGTTATCCAGCGGCTAACCACCGAACCCTTCAGTGGCTAACCGCCAGCTAACTGAGTTCATTTCGGCTACATTTCTAGTGTTCTGTAACTAAGTTGGAAAATCCACGGTTAGCTTCGCGGTCAGCCAGTGGCTAACCACTGAACCCATCAGTGGCTAATCGCCAGGTGACCGACCTTACCCAGGAATTTTGAAATGAAGAGGGTTTCTGTCCCAATCATTTGTGAACCCTTTTAGAGAATGATGGGGACCGTTCACCTGGAGATATGTATGAAGCCCGTTTGAAAAGGAAATCAGGTCAAAAAGATTCATTGAAGTTTCGATTTCACCAAAGTGTATAAGGAGCCCGAAATGTCTTCAAATTCAAAGAGTACCAAGTCTATGTTGGAATCGACATACGAGACCCTTATTCACCTTGAACTAGTTTCGAACCTAAATACTTGTCTTGAGATTTCAAAAGTTGCATTATGATTTATCATTCCCGAAAGTATTGAAATAGTGTTTTAGCATTTTGCTAGCCCGGTTATATATTGCACGAATTGAAAGGATACTTGTGCCTTGAGCACCCTATCCCTCTTGTTTATGTACTTGTACTTGATGTATTTTTATACATGTTTTGATTGTGTCATTTGACCTATGAGCCGACACCATTAAGCTTGGATAACCCTATTCGTCTGATCCACCGACTCGGAGATCCCCTTCTTGTCCTGCCAGCTGTAGTTTGGATCCCGCTACCCGGTTATTACTGTGGTCTTGTCCCGATACCCCGGATTGCTACCGTGGTTCCCGATGCTCGGCTCGCTACCGTGGTCTTGTCCCGTATATTATATGTATATGTATATATTTCATTATTTCTCCTCACCTCGTGTGACTGAGAACAACGCCTTGATATTGCCTTGTCACTTCGGTGATAGAGGACTTAGCTTCGTGTGGTCGCCATCTTTCTCGTTTTCCATTTCCGTGTTTACCTTTATATGTTTTACAATGCATACTTGTATTTGAATAAATGATTTATCTCTTTTATGGAAATTGTTATTTAAACAGGTTTTAAATGCTTTTGAAGGTAAATTCATTTATCGTTATATTGTTATGTCTTTTCACCTATTTGTCAAACCGTCGTGTTTGACCCACTCTTTGTTACTCAGGTCCAGACATTGTCTATCCCGAGGTGGAGCTTGAGGATGCGGTCGGTGAACCGCAACGTCTAGTCGAGTGGCATGCTGATGATGTCATATAGACATCGATTGCTATGAGAGACGTAACATTTTGGGAGACTTTTAACCATTCTTTTGGAGATTGATATTTTGTTTTATATTGGCCTTTGTTGGCCTCTATTTTTGGGGAATGTAACTAAATGATCTTTTGTATAAACTTTAACTTTTCTTTTAGGAAAGCACTAACGATCATTGCTCATCCCGATACTTGGTTTATACATATGATTTTATCTTATGACTAGAATTGAAATCATCAATTTCATTTGCTGCACGCTTCCGCATTAAAAGAAATGTACTATGTTTTTTAGATATCCTCACTGCGGACACCTATGGGAAATTAAATAAATGTACACCATTATGAGTCCTGATCCCGGATTAAGACCTCGGTAACCCGGTCCGTGGTCGCGACAGACTGGTATCAGAGCGAGACGTGTTTCAAGCAATTAAAAGAAACTAGAAATCCTAAGGACGTGGCGATGATTCATTAGACTTTTCGATTAGCTAGTATCGTGTGAGCAATGTGTGACCTTTTATTTGATTATTATGCACTAACAACTTGTTTTGCAACATCATGCCACCTCGTAAGAGACCGATAAACGACAATCCCTCCGCAAGTAACAGTGATCACACAAGACCTGTTGTGGAAGATAAGGTTGATAACAACATGCCAAATCAATTCCAGCAGATGATGCCGGCAATGCTTGACCAACAGTGTCAGACCAATAAGAAATAGGCTAGATTGCAAAAACAAATGCTAAAGAGAGAGGAAGATCTTGCCAGAGAATTGGCAGAAAAGCAGAGACAGTTGTTAGAGATGTTACAGAGAAGGCCTGAATCGGTTCAACCTCAACCTGCTATTGTCATCAATCAGAGGCAACATGACCCGAACGCTTTGTTTGAGCGGTTTCGGAAGAGAGCTCCAAAAGATTTTCTAGGCATAGAGGATCCATTAGGTGCAGATGACTGGCAAGTGCATACCGAAAACATCTTTGAGATCTTTCAATGCACTGGAGGAGACAGAGTGAAACTTGCATCATCTCTCTTTAGCAGTGTAACAAATATTTGGTGGAAAACAGTTAGAGATGAATACAAGACTATGGCTGATGCAGCGGCTTGGGCAAATTTCAGGAGGCAGTTTCATGATAAATACGTACCCACCCACATCAAGAGACAAAAGGCAGTAGAGTTTCAACAGCTTGTGCAAGGGACAATGACAGTAGTCAAATACCTCACAAAGTTTGAGAGATTGTCTAGATATGCTCCAGAGCTAGTGGACATGGTGGAGAAGAAAATTGCAAAGTTCCTAGAGGGAGTTAACCCCATCATTGAGAGAGATGCTACGGGAGTAGTACCACCTGCCACTTTCGAGGAAGCTGTCAAGAGGGCCAACAAGTTCGAGAATTTTCACAACAAGATCCTTAGAGTTCAAGGGAAAGAACAAGGTCATCAGCAGAACTACCAGCAGAAGAATCATCAGAACAAGAAGCAAAGGACAGAACAGAATACCCAGAATCCGTTGGTTTGTACCCACTGTGGGAAGAACCATGAGAGTGCACAATGCCGTACATTCATGGGAGCATGTTTCAAATGTGGTTCTATGAACCACCAGATGAGAGACTGTCGAAGGCAGAACAGACAGAATCAGTAACAACAAGGGGCACAACGTCCAGCACCACCACAAAATGCAATCGTTGTTTAGAATCAGGCAAGGCCACTTCAGCAGTAGGCACCACAGCAACAACATAGACCACAACAG
Source organism: Cinnamomum chago (assembly GCA_038049695.1). Lineage (NCBI taxonomy): Eukaryota > Viridiplantae > Streptophyta > Magnoliopsida > Laurales > Lauraceae > Cinnamomum > Cinnamomum chago. Next base: position 33,179,743 of record CP142452.1, read on the forward strand.
CAGCAACAGGCCCGTTAATAGGGACAGAACCAGAACCAGCATGCACCACAACAGAACTGAAACGTCCAACAAGGCAGGCCACATCAAGCTAAGAATAGGCCACAATAGCGAGGGCAAATCTATGCGGTCAATAGGGCTGATGCAGAGGCAGTAGGCAATGTGGTGGAAGGTACACTCCTTGTTTGCGGGATTAAAGCTAGGATTTTATTTGACCCTGGCTCTACACATTCATTTGTATCCCATGAATTTTCTGAGTTGATTGATATGCATGCTAGAGAACTTGAGTTCATTTTGACCGTGGCAACCCCAGCAGGTAAACAAGTTATTTGTAGAACCTTTTATCCTAGTTGCACGGTCTAGATAGGAGAAGTGGCTTTAATTGAAGATCTCATTTTATTAGAGATGTATGATTATGATGTCATCTTAGGGATGAATTGGCTGGCAGGGTACCATGCCACAATGGATTGTTTCCATAAGACCCTTACCTTCAAGCTAGTAGAGAACCAGCGGGAGTGTTGTTTCAGGGAGAAATAAAAAATCCTCGTACAGGATTTGTCTCAGCATTGAAGGCTGATAGATTATTGAAAAGTGGATGTGAAGCATATTTGGCATTTATCATGGAGGATAAACGGTCCCAAGGGGTGGAGGAGATCCCAATTGTTTGGGAATTCCCGGATTTTTCTCCGAAGGAGATTCCAGGTTTACCACCCATCAGAGAGATTGACTTCACTATTGAGTTGTTACCAGGGATAACTCCGATTTCGATTGCACCATATAGGATGGCTCCGGCATAATTGGAAGAGTTGAAGATACAATTGCACGAGTTGTTAGACAAAGGATTTGTGAGACCGAGCATTTCACCATGGGGAGCTCCTGTTTTGTTTGTCAAGAAGAAGGATGGTTCGATGAGGATGTGCATTCATTACAGGAGATTGAATCAAGTGACCATCAAGAACAAATACCCATTGCCAATGATAGATGAATTGTTTGATCAGTTACAAGGTGCATCATGCTTTTCGAAGATTGATTTGAGATCGATTACCATCTGCTGAGAGTCAGAGAATCAGATGTGTTAAAGACAGCTTTTCGGACGAGATATGGCCACTATGAGTTCCTAGTGATGCCATTTGGGTTCATGACTAATGCACCAGCAGTGTTCATGGCATTAATGAACAAGATATTTACACAGTATCTGGATCAATTTGTAGTAGTGTTTATTGATGACATTTTGATGTACTCTAAGACCAAAGAAGAGCATGAAGAGCACTTGAGGATAGCACTGCAACTTCTAAGAGAGTATCAGTTGTATGCGAAGCTCAACAAGTGTGAATTTTGGTTGGAGCAAGTAGCATTTTTGGGGCACATCATCTCCAAGGAAGGATTATCAGTAGATCCGTCCAAGATTGATACAGTAGTGAAGTGGGAAAGACCGAAGAACGTGACAGAAATCAAAAGTTTTCTGGGATTGGTAAGATTTTACCGGGAGGTTTGTGCAAGGATTTTCATCAATTGCGTCACCTTTGACGAATTTGACAAAAAAGAATGTACCGTATGTATGGACAGATCAATGTGAAGTTAGTTTTCAAGAGTTGAAAAAGAGATTGACTACAACACCAGTCCTAACGTTACCATCCGGAAGCGACGGTTTTACCATTTTTACCGATGCTTCGAATGTTGGACTTGGTTGTGTATTGATGCAAGATGGGAAAGTTATTGCATATGGTTCCCGGCAATTGAAAGATCAAGAGAAGAACTATGCCACCCATGATCTTGAGTTAGCAGCGGTAGTCTTCGCATTAAGAATGTGGAGACACTACCTCTATGGAGAGAAGTTCGAAGTCCACTCCGATCACCGCAGTTTACAGTACTTGTTTTCACAGAAGGAATTGAACATGAGGTAGAGAAGATGGATGGAATATATCAAGGACTATGATTTTTCAATCAAGTACCACCTGGGGAAAGCTAATGTGGTTGTCGATGCCTTGAACCGAAAATCAGTAGGCTTGGCAAATCTAAGTGACACTTGTATTTTTGAACAATTTGAAGAGTTGAGTATAGATCTATAGCCACTAAGGAAGGGTGTATTGTTAGCTAACATGTCAGTGTCAGAGCCTTCCTTCATTCAGAAGATTAAGGATAGTCAGTTGCAAGATCCAGAGTTGGCCAAGATTTCAGAGCACATAGCAGAACGTCCTGATTTTCGTATTGTTGATGGAGTTTTATACTACCGCAACAGTCTGTGTGTACCCAATATTGAAGATTTGAGGAATGATATTATGAACGAGGCTCACGATATGAAGTATTCAATGCATCCAGGCAGCACGAAGATGTATCAAAATTTGAAGGGTAGATTTTGGTGGAACAACATGAAGAGAGAGATTGCAGCGTTTGTCTCCCATTGCATGACTTGTCAGTTGATAAAGGCAGAACATCAAAGGCCTCCAGGATTGTTACAGCTGTTAGAGATCCCGAAATGGAAATGGGAGCACATTACCATGGATTTTATTTCGGGACTACCGAGGACCGACAGAGGTAACGATACGATATGGGTCATTGTGGACCGTCTCACCAAGTCAGCTCATTTCATTCCTATGAGGACAAGGAAGAAGATGCATATGCTACCTTTGATAGAGTTATTTGTCAACGAGATTGTCAGTTGACATGGACAGCCAGTTTCTATCACATCTGACAGAGACAGCAGATTCGTCTCGAGGTTCTGGAAGACACTACATGAGTCTATGGGTACGAAACTACAATTCAGCACGGCTTATCACCCGCATACAGATGACCAGTCAGAGAGGACTATTCAAACTCTTGAGGATATGCTTTGTGCTTGTGTGTTAGATTTCAAGACTCAATGGGATGAGACTCAACCATTGTGAGTTTGCTTACAACAACAGTTACCACTCGAGCATTGGGATGATGCCTTTCGAGGCATTTTATGGCAGAAGGTGTAGGACACCTGTATGTTGGGAAGAGGTCGGAATTCGCAGTTTCCATGGACAGACCATAGTAAGTGAGACCAGCGACAAAGTCAAGCTAATCCAAGAACGTCTGAAAGTAGCCCAGAGTAGACAGAAAAGTTATGCAGACTCTCACCGATGGGACCTACAGTTTAAAGAAGGAGATAAGCACTACAAGAAACTGCACTTTCAGCGACGCTTTTTTTCGTCGCCAAAAGTCACTAAAACGTCGGTAAAACACTTTACCGACGAAAATATTTTCGTCGGCCAGACGTCGGTAACAAATGGTGGACAAAACCTTTTACCGACGAAATATATTTTCGTCGGGAAAAATTATATTTTTACCGACGCTTATTGGACTTTTGCCGACGTTTTTTTTTGTCGGTAAAAGTATATTGAAAAACAAATATATTTAAAAAATAATAATTTTACCCACGAAAACAAAATGTCGGTAAAAGTATTTTATTTAGTTTTATTTTTTTTTAAAATACTTTTACCGACGTTTTTTTTCGTCAGCAAAAATATTTTATTTTAAAAAAAACATATATTTCTTTACAATATACTTTTGCCGATGAAACAAAATGTTGGTAAAAGTATTTAAAAAAATAAATAATATACTTTTGTTGACGAAAAATAATGTCGGTAAAAGTATTTTTAAAATAAATAAATAAAATACTTTTACCGACGAAAAAAAACGTCGGTAAAAGTATTTTTAAAAAATAAAAATAAATAATATACTTTTACCGACGAAAACAAACGTTGGTAAAAGTATTTTTAAAAAAAAATAAAATATACTTTTACCGTTGAAGAAAAACGTCGGTAAAAGTATTTTATTTTTTTAAAAAAGTATATTTGTTTTTCAATATAATTTTCCTGTAAACCTATTTATGTACTTGTATCAAAAGATAAACCTGTTCATGTACCTATATTCAATATAAAAAATACATGCAAACAACCATCGCCATTTTTCATCAAATCATTAATCTCATTAAAAAAATATTACAATCAATAATGATACAGTCCCATATAAATGTCCAATATACGTATACAAATAAACTAAAAAGAATAAAACACATTTAGCTAGTCTGCAATCGACCCCAAAGCCTCCATCAATCTGCAATGACAAAAACAACATTAGAATCTTTTCAATGAATTAAATTATAAATAAAAGAAAAACATATATATATATATAAATCTTTTCCTAAGTTTTTCCGCGGCTTGTTTTCCAGCCTTAACTGTTGACATTCAGGCGGTTTTTGTGTTTAATTCGTTAACCGAAAGTCCGATTCACTAACCGTCAATTCCTACAAGTTACTTTGGCCTTGAACGAGGTACCCGTGCAGGTTTCTGGGCTGTCCGATGGCCGTTTCCCATTTTCGACCTCCGACGGCCTATTTTCGAGACAAGTGTTCGTGCCGGTTTCCGATTTTTCCAGGGGCCATTTCCCTTTCCGGACCCCCGACGAGCCGTTTTCGAGCCGAAGTGTTTGGAAAATCCTATGTTTTCGCTTCTAATTCTCTAACTGGGAGTCTTATTTGCGAACCATCAGTTCTTACAAGCTACTCTACCCTCGAGCGAGGCGCTCGTACCGATTTTTGATTTTTCCGAGGGCCGTTTCCAGTTCCGGACCCTCGGCGGGTCATTTTCGAGCTTAAGTGTTGGAAAATCCGATGTTTTCGCTTCAATTCTCTAACTAGGAGTCCTATTTGCGAACCGTCGGATCCTACAAGTCAATCTACCCTCAAGCGATGTGTTCGTGCCAGTTTCCAATTTTTCCGGGGGCCGTTTCCCATTCCGGACTCCCGGCAGGCCGTTTTCGAGTCTAAGTGTTGGAAAATCCAATGTTTTCGCTTCTAATTCTCTAACCGAGAGTCTTATTTGCTAACCGTCAGTTCCTACAAGTTACTCTACCCTCGAGCGAAGTGCTCGTGCCAGTTTTTTATTTTTTCGAGAGCCGTTTCCCGTTCTGGACACCTAATGGACCGTTTTTGAGCCTAAGTGTTGGAGAATCCTATGTTTTTGCTTCTAATTCTCTAACCAGGAGTTCTATTTGCGAACCGTCAGTTCATACAAGTTACTTTACCCACGAGCGAAGTGTTCGTCACCGTTTTCGATTTTTCCGGGGGCCGTTTCGCGTTCCGAACCCCCAGCGGGCCGTTTTCGAGCTTAAGTGTTGGAAAATTCGATGTTTTCGCTTTTAAATTACTAATCAGGAGTCCTATTTGCGAACCGTCAGTTCCTACAAGTCACTCTACCTTCGAGCCAAGTGCTCGTGCCGGTTTTTTATTTTTCCGGGGGTCGTTTCGCCTTCCGGACTCCTGGCGGGCCATTTTTTAGCCTAAGTGTTGGAAAATCTGATGTTTTCGCTTCTAAATCACTAACCGGGAGTCCTATTTGCGAACCGTCAGTTCCTACAAGTGACTCTACCCTCGAGTCAGGTGCTCGTGCCGGTTCCCGTTCTGGACCCCCGACGGGCTGTTTTCGAGCCTAAGTGTTGGAAAACCCGATGTTTTCGCTTCTAATTCACTAACCGGGAGTCCTATTTGTGAACCGTTAGTTCGTACAAGTCACTCTACCCTCGAGCCAGGTGCTCGTGCCAGTTTCAGATTTTTCCGAGGGCCGGTTCTTTTTCGGACCCCTAGCGGGCCGTTTTCGACCCTAAGTGTTGGAAAATCCGATGTTTTCGCTTCTAAATCACTAATCGGGAGTCCTATTTGCGAGCCATCAGTTCCTACAAGTCACTCTACCCTCAAGCCAAGTGCTCGTGCCGGTTTTCGATTTTTCCGGGGGCCGATTCCCATTCCGGACCCTTGGCGGGCCATTTTTGACCCTAAGTGTTGGAAATTTTGATGTTTTCGCTTATAATTCTCTAACCGAGAGTCCTATTTGGATAGGTGGTAACTTTAATTTGAGATTGCTAAGGCCCAGTAGACTATCCTTTACAAGTGATGTGAAAGAATTACACTCGACTAATACATTCCCATTCTCGCTACATACTCTCTTTAGGGACCTGACATCTCCATTCCGATCTACACAATCAACTCATGAATGTGAAAGCAACGCATTATATGTCAGTAAAAAACAATTTCCAAACTAGTAAATGTCAGACAAATTTTTACAAAAAACATAACTTCAGGCCCAAGAAATCAGAAATCAGATTCCTCTTCAGGTGAAATTACCAACATCATATAGGAAAAGTACCCAAGAACATATACCTTCAAGTAGGACCTACCTTCAAGTTAGTACCAACTAGACTCCCATTTAAGTGTGACATGGCAGGAGAGTGTGGAGGAGAAAGTGGGCTTGTTATTGTCTTTGCTGGAGAGGCCATTGAATCAAACTTCGGCTGCACAAACAAACACGAGAAACCAAAACAATTCATTTTCCGAGTTCTCAAGGCCACAAAGCAAACAAATGGAATCTTTAGTACAGACTTAGGAGCCACAGATGTTCACTACACCTCCAGATAAACTTCCAGTACCAAGTAAACTATCTTCCTCATCAACAAATACTCGTTCATCTATGTCATCCTTGATTGCATTTTCATAATCCTTCTCAAGAGCCCGTAAACTCGATAACAACGATTCCCCCTCTAACAAGTCTTCAAAATAGATTAAACCATCTGCACCCAAAAAAGTTAAAAGATTTATAAGTACTTTAGATAAACAAATTATGCATGCATTTAGGAACATGAATTCAATATAAGCTTGTTCAAGAAAGATATGCACTGAGTCCAGAAGAATGATCTAGCTGCTGCCTGTTTGTCCTGAACATCAACACCGGTTGCAATAGCTGGATGGCAAGCTAACCACTCCATGAAAACTAAGACAGCAGGCAATAGATAGCTTGACAATAAATCCTGTAATTGTACACATCTCTTGAGAATATGTCCCACGATCTCAAAGGTAGCAGTAAATGCCTTCTGAAGCAGAACTGAATGCTGCAAGATATCAGCATATGATTGACCTTTTGATTCTCCACTGACGTTGTGAACTGTGAATATGATAATGACAATAAGCCTAACAGTGAAAAGTCCATTTTCAGCAGCATCAGAACCAAAACTCAGCTCTTCTTCTGGCCCAGAAGAAAGAAGATCATGCAAATTTCCTACTACCAAAGAGAAGATGTCTCCAAATGTTTCCATGCTAGAAAAACAGTAATACACAAACTGTTACTTCACAGATCATGTGCAAAAAGGGGGAAGGGAACAATTCCAGTGATGAAAATGAGATACCTCGTACGGGTGAAAAGAATGCCATTTAGTCGAACAAACCGAACACAAAAAGCTTTGTAAATCTCTTGGATACAGAAAGCTCTTTCTTTTACAGAAGAAGACTATACAGTAACATCTTTAGCTAGGTTCCTGGTTTCCCCCCTTCCTCTCACTCTTCCATTCATTTTCTCGGATGCTGCCTTGGTTAAAGAAACTTTGGCATCCCTGGGGAGTTGGAAATAACTCTGACGGTTTTGTTCAAACAGAAATTGGCAATATGTCAAATAACGAACAATTAATGACAAAGTTAAAAAACATGAGTGAGTCAAACAATCAGCATACTTGTTGTTGGTGTTACATAACTTATACAATTACACACTTGTACAATCAAGCCAATCGTTTAAAGAATATAACAGTGGTTTTTTTTTTTTTGGTGGGTGGGGGGGGGGGGGTTTGATTACAGGTTTTACAGAGCATATCAAAGTTCGCATTTCCAACTTCACAATGCAATTAAAAAAGAGATGAAGAAATACCTTCTCAAATGCAATAATCAAGTTGTCTCTTGTTGTAGAGAAAGGACTATCCATTGCCAAACTCTGAAAGTAACGGTAAACTGCGACCAGCTCACCTCCTGAGTAGGATGCCAATGTCGCAAGCTATGGAAGGCACAACTTATCCATGCTCAAAATAAGTAAAAAAAAAATTGGCAGATTCATGGTTCAAATAGGAAATGATGCTAAGCCAAAGTGCCAGTGCTAGGACAAAAAGAAGGTGATCAATGACGTTTGAGAGAGACAGACAAAGTAGTATATATGGATAGACATGTGCATGTAGAGAGAGAAGGAGCGAGATACCTAATGATGAGGATTCCCATTTGATGGCCAAAGAGAAGCTGCCTGTATGTAGTAACTCGATGCAGCAGCATAATCACGAGTAGCATAGTCCCCCTCACCATATAGACCTTTGTAACAAGCAAGATCACCAAAGTATATTAGACAATGATGATAAGATACCAAGCCTTTCGTCATCTCAGCAGATTTCTTCACATCTTTAGACAGAATAATTTGATTCTCTGAACCCTCAGAAAAATATCCAAGTGGCAGCCCATATTTTGCCCTTATTTTCAAAATCAGGTCATGATAAAATCCAGTTGCTTCTGAAAGGAAGCCTTTGAAAACAGAGCATATCTTTTTTATTCGAACAGGTCGAACCACACCTTTCCCTCCTTTAGATGCGATTGATCCCAGAGATGCTGAAGCAGAATTGATGTGTGCTCTGAACTCTTCTATTCGTCTATAGTGCCACTGCCACAAAGCATACTCTATTTCATGTGATTCAGAAAATTCATGGTCCTCGAGTATTATGGCTTCATAATTTTCTCGCATTTGAAGCCATGCGTTAGGATCTGAAGGAACCTTTGCCTTGGCTGCCATCCTCAATCCATTTTCCAATTCAATATTCTGTAAGCAATGTGAAATATAAAAACCGTTAATAAAAGTACCCAAAACAACCACCCTGGGCTTCTCAGTTGGCTTTGTTGCCTCCAACCCTGGTAAATGTGAGTCATCATCCTCAATAAAATCACAATTCTCAACAACTGCCTCAGCCGAAGGAGACTCATAATGGGGAGACACCCTTATTCCCCTGCTTCCCAAGCTGCTTCTATCCATCCCTCCAAATTCTTAGAGATACCACAAATGCCTGTTAGGTGATGAAACATTTCTAACTAAAGAAGAGTAGCATTTGCTCCCATATAAAGCCTCAGATAGCACACCCTTCTGGTCAATGTAATTGCCAAACACTCTTCTCACTACAGAATCAGCAGCAAATGAATTTCTCACTTCACTTCTTGCAAGTCTAGCCAATGCCATATTTAGGTAGCAGTCTTAGAGACAACACCCCAAAACCTTCTAGACCCTTTCTTTACTCCAAAACTCCAAAACTTCAAAGGCTAAAACCTTCCCTGAGAAAGGACACAGAACCACCCTTCAATCCTTGTTCTTCAAATGTCAATACTTGGTTGTTTCCAGCCAAAAAAAAAAAAAAAAACCCCAGATAGAGAAACAAACCAGAAGTTTAAAGGTTTATGTTTCTGGGCTTTAGCCTACAAGAAGACACACACACAAACACACACACACACACACAGAGTGAATAATGGATGCAATATATATATGTGTGTGTGTAGAGAAGAAGACTAGAGACAAAGGTTGGAATGGTTTGCTCCCTTAACTTCCAAGGAAGTTGCAATCTGCAAAGGCTGTAAAAATGAGTTCAGTTGAATATATAAATGAGTCCCACTGTGCATTTTCATATGAACAATGCCCGAGTCCCAACCCATTTTCAGAGATCAAGGTAATTTTTTGTTTAGCAAATATGGCAATCATAGAATTATTGTTGTTACCATTATCCAACGATACAAATGCACAATGGAAAAAGCAAAATAGAAGAATAGTTTGGTACCCCACTTCAGTTAAGGTTGAGGAGGGATGGATGATAGTACTCATTGGAGAAGAAATTTAATTAACATCATCTTTTTACCAACATCAAGTTTTGCCTCTAAATTTACAGAAACGAAGAAGGAAGTTGTAGTAAGCAAATGACACATTTCGGTATACATGTGTAGTTCACTGATTATTTGTAACTACTCTCTGCTAGCTTCTGGGATGGGATTCCACTCCCATAACTTGTCTGAGAGAGTAGGCAATGAGTTGGAAAGGGTATTGAGCTGTAGCGATTACAAGTGGGTTGAGGACAATTGAAGCCAGTGACCCCATTTGTTGGTTTGGAGTCCACAGTCCAATCCACAAATGCAACCCTTCAGCAAATTCCCACTGAAACCATCCTTCTCAAAAGAGAGAGAGGTTTGAACACTAATGGGTTATATCCAAGAAGACCAGAGGTATCTAAAACTTCTTAATTTCGCCTTCCTCTCTTTACCAGTTTCCTAATTTGATGAAAAAAGAGCATTTGATGGGGCATTCAAAAGTTACCTGTAGATTGTGGACGGATAGAAATCACAGCAGCCAAGGAATCAGAGCTACTCAATATCTTCATGGTTTCCTAAACCTAAATCAAATTAAAGATCCTTTCCCACTTTCACTTCAGAGATTAAAACAAAAAAAGCAGCAACAGTTGTTTACAGTCATAGGCTCTGAACTGCCTCAGATTATTTCTCATGCTGGGAGGGATCTGCGTGCGTTGATGGAGAGGGTGAGGTCTGCGTGAGAGGTGATGGAGGTGATGCCGATGAGGGAATGGAGATGGAGATCATGAGGGAGATAAGGGAAAAGAGCAGAGAGAGAGAGTGAGAGGGAGCGAGAGAGAGAGAGAAGAGCATATCAAGATCGAGAGAGTGAGAGAGAGAGAAGAGCAGATCGAGATCGAGAGAGAGAGAGAGAGATGAGCAGAGAGAGTGTGGAGAGAGAGAGAGAGATGAGCAGAGAGAGCGTGGAGAGAGAGATGAGCAGAGAGAGCGTGGAGAGAGAGAGAGACAGCAGAAAGAGCGCAGAGAGAGAGAGAGAGAGAGAGAGAGAGAGAGACGAAAGAGAGAAAAGAGGGCTTTTGGAGGAGTGGCGGGAGAGACAGCAGAGAGAGCGCAGAGAGAGAGAGGGAGAGAGAGAGATGAAAGGGAGAAAGGAGGGAAAAGAGGGCTTTTGAGGGAAGATAGAGTGAGAGTGAGAGAATGAAAGTCCTGGGATCCTAACCCTAGAGGTGGGGTGAATAGGGTGAGCTTCAATTATGACCAATTTTAAATCAATTTTAAATTCTTTAAAATAAACTAGTCACAAGTGATGATTTACCAAACAAGATGCGGACGCTAACAAAAGAAATCACCACAAGCATACACCATAACACAAAGGTTTATAGTGGTTCGGCCTCAATGCCAACATCCACTACCGGCTTGTGATCCAATCACCCCACCGGATTTCCACTAACTATACTTTTTAATAGGCTAAGCAATAACCATTACAATGTTATTTTTCTAGGCTAAACAACAACCCCTACAAGATGCTTTTCCAAGGCTAAGCAATAACCTTTACAATGTGCTTTTCTTAGGCTAAGCAATAACCTTTACAAATGAAAGGTTTCTCTAAGAAGGTGTCTATACAAAAACACTCTAAGAGATACAATTTAAGCTCAATAGAATTGCCTCTTAAATAGGCTGATATGAAGGTGAAAATCAATGTACAAACATACACAACAATTTGCTAAAGTGTGTGCACAAAGTGTATGAATGTTTACTTCAATCAAATTCTAAAATGAAGCTCTTAAATGAATGCTTGATGCATTTTAAAATCTAAGCTCAGAAAATAATGATTGAAGTTATATGCTAATCACATGAAAAGTTCAAGCAACTTGAAAGAAAGTACTAAACAAGTTGTAAGAAGATTAAAGACTAAGAACACATGTGATTTAGACAAGGATGTTTGCAAAGCAGTCTAATTTTCCAAAGATGATATTGTGTTTGCTAAACATCTCTTTTAAAGCTAGAAATCATGCATATATGAAAATACAAAGAGTTAAACATGCATTGATTTCAATTGGAATGGAAACCAAGTCTTAACTTGAAAGATATACCTTTGTCTCAAGCATTTTGGATTTCCATTGACCCTCTAGCCTTATCAATTCATTCCTCTTCCTTAGGCTTCAAATTAGTTCCAAAAGATCACCCAACAAGCCTCTCAAAAGAAGGGAATGGAATGGACTTTTAAGCAAAAAACAGTCCAACGGCTAGTTGGCCCGGTCGACCCCATGACCCCCGGGTCGACCTGGCCCAATGGTCAAATTGGCCAACGGCTAGTTGCTCGGTCGACCGGGTGCAGGGGTCGGTCTACCGAGCACACTGGCCTGGGAAGAGTTCTACCAAACTTTTGAGAAACTAGTTTTTGAAAACATGAACTCTAGGCCAATGTGTTTCATGCATACTAAAATGATTCTAAAAATGGGGAATGTATGCAAATCACAAACCTAAATTCTTAATTTGATTTTCCAAAATAATGCATGAAGAATTAGGTTTTCGAAAGAGTATTTGGATTCTAAAAACATGCATGAATAAGTCATTTCAAAAACATATGCAAATGCAAGATAGAATCCTAGATTCCAAAGTCAAAAACTAAGAGCATGAGTGTGTGATCATTTGACAGTGAAGGTGAATGTGAATCCATCAAAATTGCAACAAACAAAAACCTAACAGAGAAGAGCAGAGAGCAAGAGTGAGATAAGAGCAGAGAGAACGAGAATGAGAGAAGAAAACAGAGGAAAGAGGGCTTTTGGAGCGAGAGAGTCAGTGGGAGCGAAAATAGGGTTTTGGAGGCGGGAGAGGGAAAAAATAAGTGGGAACTTTACTGACATTTTTTTTTCGTCGGCAAAATAAGAAATAAAATAAATAATATAAAAATATATTTACCGACGTTTTTTTCGTCGGTAAAATAAAAATAAAAATATAATACTTTTATCAACGTTTTTTTTCATCGGCAAAATGATTAATAAAAAAATTATAAAAATACTTTTACCGACGTATTTTTTTCGTCGGTAAAAGACATTTTTCGTCGGCAAAATGATAAATAAAAATAAAAATAATTATAAAAACACTTTTACCGACCTTTTTTTTTCGGTAAAAGTCCATGATTTTTATTTTTACTAGAAAATAAGCTAATGCTAAATTTGGACTTTTGCCGACGTTCTTTTGAAAAACGTCGGTAATAGGTAACCTTTACCGACGTTTATATTTCGTCGATAAAAGTTCATATTTTTATTTTCCCTGGAAAATAAGCTAATGATAAATTCAACTTTTGCCGACGTTTTTTTGAAAAACGTCGGTGAAGATCGACTTTTACCGACGTTTTTTTACAATTCATCGGTAAAGATTACACTTTTACCGATGTTTTATAAAAATCGTCGGTAAAAGTGTAGTCTTTACCGACAAAATGATATACGTCGGTAAAAAGTAGTCTTTACCGACGAATTTGGAAAAGCGTCGCTAAAAAACGTCGCTAAAAGTGCAGATTGTTGTAGTGAAGGTTTTCTTAAAAATGTCACCTACGAGAGAAACATTGAGATTTGGACAGAAGGGCAAGCTATCACGGAGATACATTAGACCGTATGATATTGTGAGCAAGATCAGTGATATGGGTTATAGATTAGCCTTACCACCCGAGCTATCCGGTGTACACAACGTCTTCATGTGTCTATGTTGAAGAAGTACGTCCCCGACCCATTGCATGTACTTCGGCATGAGCCTTTGGAGATCAGAGAGGATGCTACATATGTTGAGAAGCCCGTTCAGATCATTGATACGAAGGAACATGAGTTGAGGACACGAACTATTCGATGGGTGAAAGTACTTTCGGAGAATCATGGACCGGAAGAAGCAACGCGGGAATTACGAGATCAAGTGAAGAAAAAGTATCCACATCTGCTACCTGAGGTGAGTTTTATGTTTCATTTGGTGGACCAAATGCCCTAAGGGGTGGAGGATGTAAGACCCTGTCCCGAGTGACCTCGATTAGTGTTTTAGTTCTAAGTGTGATTGGTAGATTTTAGTTTATTGGGGAATAAAATAGCTTCAGTTATAGCTTTGAGGAATTTTGAGTGCCTTTGTGACTAGTGGGGCCCATGGGGGGTTCCTTTTATGACCATGCGTTTACTTGGGGGATTATCTGAGATTCTCGCATTTATTGTTTTAACCCCGTTTTACTTGTCTCATTAATCCCTACAACTTTTATGTTGATCTCGTGCCCGTTCGAGATCCTAAAACCCGACTTTCCTAGCATTGAGGGCAAAACAGTCATTGTGCAGTAAATCTGTACCCAAAATTTGATATCCATGAAACCCGTGAAACATATACTTTTTGGTAGCTAGATATTTCGGTGATCATTTCTTCCTTCTTCGTTGAATTCATTCGAAGTCCCGAAAGACATGATTTCAGCCCAATAAGTTTCTTAAGTGGTAGGACCCAACTCCAATTGCTTATAACAGGAGAACCCATCTTCTCTTTTTCCTTTTTCCAGCACAAGAACCATTAACCTAGGGTTTTTCCCTTTTCTCTTTTTTTCTTGCTCTTCCATCTCCCAATCCACTACCAAACCCTTGCCATTGGAGAAATACTTGTCATCACCTTCTTCCTCATCACCATAGCTTCCCATTAATTAATACCATTTTGAGAGAAAACCTCCCATTCCAAGATCTTCATTGAACTACTCCTGCTCATTTGGAGAACCTACAAGTAAGCAACCCTCCCCATCTCTTAGATTTGTGTTCCTTTAGCCTTGAAGAGGTTTTCCATTTTCATTATTGTAAGATTTCCTTTTCTATTTCTTGTTTTGACCCATTTAGGGTTTGTCTTGGGGATTTTGGTTCATAGCTTGGATTCTTGGCTTGGAGAGGTGATTAGAACTTGATTTTCTTATCAGAGACCTAAGGTAAGTGGATGAAATGTTATTTGAACTTTGTATGGTTTTCATGAAAAATGTGGTTGATTTGTCATTTCTATTCATATTTATTGACTTGCATTGATTTTTGAAATAATTGCTCTTGAGTGAACCTTGCTAGCTCATTTAATGTTTTGGAAATATGTTTGTTTATAGACCTTATTGTCTTTTGAGATATATCTTAAATAAGTACTTGTGATTTGTATTCTCTTTTCTTTTGTGGTTGTTGTGGTTAAGAAGGAGGTGATGGAATGAATACTTATAGTAGTTTTGGAGAAGTATTGAAAGATGTATTGGAGGAGCTTTAAGCTCATTTTATAGTAGGAAATGAATGGGAAGTGAGGAGAGTGGTTTTGAGGAGGAAAAGAGCTCAAATCTGAACACAGTGGGTGTTTCCCGCACTTGGCGGTCAGCTGACGGTCACATGTCGGCTAGTCGTGTAGTGACTGGTAGCTAACCGCCAGCCAACCGAACCATCGCGGTTACAAATCTAGAGAGTTGCTTCTCTATTCTGAAGGGGCGGTCAGCCAGCGGCTAACCGCCGAACTCATCGGCGGCTAACCGCGAGCTAACCGAGCTGTCGCGGTTACAATTCCATAAAGCACCATTTTCTTTCTGAAGACGCGGTCAACACCACAGTTATCCAGCGGCTAACCGCCAGCTAACTGAGCTCATTTCGGCTACATTTCTAGTATTCTGTATCTAGGTTGGCAAATCCACGGTTAGCGTCGCGGTCAGCCAGCGGCTAACCGCCAGGTGACCGACCTTACCCAGGAATTTTGAAATGAAGAGGGTTTCTTTCCCAATCATTTGTGAACCCTTTTAGAGAATGATGGGGACCGTTCACCTGGAGATATGTATGAAGCCCGTTTGAAAAGTAAACCAGGTCACAAAGATTCATTGAAGTTTCGATTTCACGAAAGTGTATAAGGAGCCCGGAATGTCTTCAAATTCAAAGAGTACCAAGTCTATGTTGGAATCGACATACTACACCCTTATTCACCTTGAACTAGTTTCGAACTCAGATACTTGTCTTGATATTCCGAAAGTTGCATTATGATTTATCATTCCCGAAAGTATTGAAATAGTGTTTTAGGATTTAGCTAGCCCGGTTATATATTGCCCGAATTGAAAGGATACTTGTGCTTTGAGCACCCCGTCCCGCTTGTTTATGTACTTGTGCTTGTTGTATTTTTATACATATTTTGATTGTGTCATTTGACCTATGAGTCGGCACCACTAAGTTTGGATAACCCTGTTCGTCCGATTCACCGACTCGGAGATCCCGCTCTTGTCCCACCTGTTGCAGTTTGGATTTCGCTACCCGGTTATTACCGTGGTCTTGTCCCGATACCCCGGATTGCCACCGTGGTTCCTGATGCTCGGCTCGCTACTATGTTCATGTCCCGTATATTATATGTATATGTATATATTTCATTGTTTCCCTCACCTCGTGTGACTGAGATCAACGCCTTGATATTGCCCTGTCACTTCGGTGATGGAGGACATAGCTTCGTGTGGTCGCCTTCTTGCTCATTTCTCATTTCCTTGTTTACCTTTATATGTTTTACAATGCGTACTTGTATTTATATAAATGATTTATCTCTTTTATGGAAATTGTTATTTAAATAGGTTTTAAATGCTTTTAAAGGTAAATTCATTTATCGCTATATTGTTATGTCTTTTCACCTATTTGCCAAACCGTCGTGTTTGATCTACTCTTTGGTACTCAGGTCCGGACATTGTCTATCCCGAGGCGGAGCTTGAGGATGCGGTCGGTGAACCGCAACGTCTAGTCGAGTGGCATGCTGATGATGTCGTATAGACATCGATTGCTATGAGAGACGTAACATTTTGGGAGACTTTTAGCCATTCTTTTAGGGATTGATATTTTGTTTTATATTGGCTTTTGTTGGCCTCTATTTTTGGGGAATGTAACTAAATGATCTTTCGTTTAAACTTTAACTTTTCTTTTTAGGAAGGCTCTAACGATCATTGCTCATCCCGATACTTGGTTTATACATATGATTTTTTCTTTTGACTAGAATTGAAATCATCAATTTGATTTGCTACACGCTTCCGCATTAAAAGAAATGTACTATGTTTTTGAGATATCCTCACCGCATACACCTGTGAGATATTAAATAAATGTACACCATTACGAGTCCCGATCCCGAATTAGGACCTTGGTAACCAGGTCCAGGGTAGTGACAAATCGGTATCAGAGCGAGACGTGTTTCAAGCAATTAAAAGAGACTAGAAATCCTAAGGACGCATGATTCGTTAGACTTTTCGATTAGCTAGTATCGTGCGAGCAATGTGTGACCCTTTATTTGATTATTATGTGCTAACAACTTGTTTTGCAACATCATGCCACCTTGTAAGAGACCGATAAACGGCAATCCCTCCGCAAGTAACAGTGATCACACAGGACCTGTTGAGAAAGACATGGTTGATAACAACATGCCAAATCAATTCCAACAGATGATGCAGGCAATGCTTGACCAACAACGCCAGGCCAATGAGAATCAGGCTAGATTGCAAGATCAAATGCTGATGAGAGAGGAAGATCATGCCAGAGAATTGGCAGAAATGCAGAGACAGTTGTTACAGGTGTTACAGAGAAGGACCGAACCGGTTCAACCTTAACCTGCTATTGTCATCAATCAGAGGCAACTTGACCCGAAAGCTTTGTTTGAGCGGTTTTGGAAGAGAGTTCCGAAAGACTTTCTAGGCATAGAGGATCCATTAGCTGCAGATGACTGGCTAGAGCATACTGAAAACATCTTTGAGATCTTCCAATGCACTGGAGGAGACAGAGTGAAACTTGAATCATCTCTCTTTAGCGGTGCAACAGATATTTGGTGGAAAACAGTTAGAGATGAATACAAGACTATGGGTGATACAACGACTTAGCCAAATTTTAGGAGGCAGTTTCATGATAAATGCGTACCCACCCACATCAAGGGACAAAAGGCGGTGGAGTTTCAACAGCGTGTGCAAGGGACAATGACAGTACTCGAATACCTCACAAAGTTCGAGAGATTGTCTAGATATGCTCCAGAGCTAGTGGACACGGTGGAGAAGAAAATTGCAAAGTTCCTAGAGGGACTTAACCCTATCATTGAGAGAGATGCTACGGGAGTAGTACCACCTGTCACTTTCGAGCAAGCTGTCAAGAGGGCCTACAAGTTTGAGAATTTCACAACAAGATCCTTAGAGTTCAAAGGAAATGACAAGCTCATCAGCAGAAGAATCATCAGAACAAGAAGTAGATGACAAAACATAATACCCAGAATTCGTTGGTTTTTACCCACTGTGGGAAGAACCATGAGAGTGCATAGTGCCGTACATTCACGGGAGCATGTTTCAGATGTGGTTCTATGAACCACCAGATGAGAGACTGTCCAAGGCAGAATAGACAGAATCAGCAACAGCAAGGGGCACAACGTCCCGCACCACTACAAAATGCAATCGTTGTTTAGAATCAGGCAAGGCCACTTTAGCAGCAGGCACCACAACAACAGCATAGACCACAACAGCAGGAACAGTCTCGTCAACAGGGACAAAACCAGAATCAGCGTTCACCACAACAGAACAGAAACGTCCAACAAGGCAGGCCACTACAAGCTCAGAATAGGCCACAATAGCTCGAGGGCAAATCTATGCGGTCAATAGGGCTGATGCAGAGGCAGCAGGCAATGTGGTGGAAGGTACACTCCTTGTTTGTGGGATTAAAGCTAGGATTTTTTTGACCCTGGCTATACACATTCATTTGTATCCCATGAATTTTCTGAGTTGATTGAATGCATGCTAGAGAACTTGAGTTCATTTTGACTGTGGCAACCCCAGTAGGTAAACAAGTTATTTGTAGAACCTTTTATCCTAGTTGCACAGTCCAGATAGAAGAAGTGGTTTTAACCGCAGATCTCATTTTATTGGAGATGTATGATTATGATGTCATCCTAGGGATGGATTGGCTGGCAGGGTACCATGCCACAATGGATTGTTTCCATAAGACCCTTACCTTCAAGCTAGTAAAGACACCAGCGGGAGTGTTGTTTCAGGGAGAGAGGAAAAATCCTCGTACAAGGTTTGTCTCAGCATTGAAGGCTGATAGACTATTGAAAAGTGGAAGTGAAGTATATTTGGCGTTTATCACGGAGGATAAACGGTCCCAAGGGGTGGAGGAGATCCCAATTGTTTGGGTTGACTAATGCACCAGCAGTGTTCATGACATTAATGAACAAGATATTTGCACGGTATCTGGATCAGGTTTTAAATGCTTTTGAAGGTAAATTCATTTATCGTTATATTGTTATGTCTTTTCACCTATTTGCCAAACCGTCGTGTTTGACCCACTCTTTGGTACTCAAGTCCGGACATTGTCTATCCCGAGGCGGAGCTTGAGGATGCGGTCGGTGAACCACAATGTCTAGTCGAGTGGCATGCTGATGATGTCGTATAGACATCATTTGTTATGAGAGACGTAACATTTTGGGAGACTTTTAACCATTCTTTTGGGGAATGATATTTTGTTTTATATTGGCCGTAGTTGGCCTCTATTTTTGGGGAATGTAACTAAATGATCTTTTGTATAAACTTTAACTTTTCTTTTAGGAAAGCACTAACGATCATTGCTCATCCCAATACTTAGTTTATACATATGATTTTATCTCATGACTAGAATTGAAATCATCAATTTGATTTTCTGCACGCTTCCGCATTAAAAGAAATGTACTATGTTTTTGAGATAGCCTCAACGCGGACACCTGTGGGAAATTAAATAAATGTACACCATTACGAGTCTTGATCCCGGATTAGGACCTCGGTAACCCGGTCCGGGGTCGCGACAATCTTCTCCTTTCTCCTTCTCCTCATTGTGTTCCTCATGGAAGCTTAGTCCTAAAGCCACACTACTCCCTTGGGATTTCTCATCTAGAAGAGGTTTTTCTATCCTAACATGTATTTCTCTATCATTTTTATTTTCTATCTTATGTAAATGAATTTACAAGTTAGTAAAAGTTACTTTTTTCAATATTCTTCTTCTTATGGTTTATGCTTGATGATTTATTTATGTTGCTTATTTTTGTTCTTGGATAGACGACCCAAGTTTATGAGGGCATATTTGAAGTGATTCTAAATTGTATTAAGAAAGAATTTTTGAGAAGATAATCTCACTACTTGAACTACATTTAAATTCTGCACAACTACATTTACTTTTTTTCACAACACTACATTTCAATTTTTCTAGTTTCACTACTTTTACTTTTTGCAACACTACTTTTATTTCCAGCAAATTCTTTTATTTCCCGCACTTTAAGTTTATGAATAATTTATTTCTTAATAATAATTCATGCATCATAATTAGAAATTGCATTAGAATAGGTTTTGTTTATGAAATCACAATATTTAATGACTGATTAATAATGCTAATTTCGGACCTGGTACATAGTGGAAAATCTGCACATTGAAAAAAAACTGCATTGTTTCAGCAGTTTTGGTCTGACTGTGTTCCAAAAGTATGTGATTTGAAAACTAGGTAAAAGATGTTATTTTTCCTTGAAAGTTAGCAGAATTAAAGTAAGGTATAAGGACTTTTAAACACCAGAATTTCAGCCAAAGATAACCTCGGGAACCGTGTCAATAAGAGGCAGAAACAGGGGTACCCAGCAAGGTCATACTAGATTTCAGCAGCATAATTGGTTCGAGGCATCTTGTTGCATTCATATCTTTTTCATCTGAACCTCTTTTTCATTTATGTTTCATTTGTTGTGTTCATGAATCATCAAGGTTCGAATTCCAGCCATTGAGTTTTGGTTTAGAGCATCTTAGGTAGGTTCTATAGTCCAGTGAAAACAGGCATGTGCATAAGGCTTTTTCATACTTGGAATTTTTCAGAGTGCATCAGATTTTGCATTGTTTGCATGTAGGACCTCATAAATCATTCATATTTTCATTATAATTTGTTTCGGTAAGTAGGATATAATTTAGAAAATTTTATTTTGATTTTTCATATTAAATTGGTTGTTTGATTTGTGTGTTCTTTAGCAGGTTTTTAGACATTCTAGGATTGCTTAGATTAGGTTTCCATTAGTGGACTAGGTCTTTTATTTTTGGAAAGAATTGTAATTGAACTTTTTACATCGATGTCAGCCCCATTAGTCGATGTAAAAAGTGGCTGGCCTAGATAATGACCACAGTGGGGCTGGCTCACCCAATTTGGCTGATCATAGATCTTACACCTAATAGCCGATATTGGCCCTGCTGGAACGCGGCCAGGTCTTTTGGTTTCATCATTTTTGTGCTCCTCACTCTTCCTTTTGATTACCTTTGGCCATCACCATGGATTTTAATTTCTCATTTTTCCTCTTTTGTTTCCCATGATCTTGCTCCTTGAGATGAAGCTGCTTTTATAAGTTTTCTTCTTGCTATTGTAACTGAAAATCTATTCAAACTTTGTCCCTGGCGATCAAGCCAGTTCCGATTCCAACCAAGTGCATGAAAACTTTCCTTAAGTACTACTATGTGTTGTCCATGTTGACAGGCTTTGTCTGCTTAATGTAGAAAACAATTACCAACAACTTAGTAATTGGGCCTTTGAGTTCCATGCAATGTATTTAGTTTCATTGAGAGAGTTGGAACATCCAAATGATTGTACCATTGATTTCTTCTACATAATTGTTTTTACAATAGAATCTAGCACAATATCCCATTTAAGTACAGCACTACTTCTTCTCCCTTTTTTCCATCTTCTTACAAGAGTAAAATGAATCCAAACGGAACTCATTTTGCAATGATTATGAGTTGACATTTGTTGATTATGATAAGACCAATCATAGGGCTTTCTGCTACTCCCAATTTCCCACTCCTTGAGTTTGGAACTCATGTTATGTAATCCAAACCATTCATATTGTGGGTTTTATGACGTAAGTGTAGAATGGTCCAAAATCTCCCAAATTGTTGAAGCAACTGCTCCAATACAGCCAACATGGATATTTACAGCCTCATCTCATTGTTTTCCTCTTGGAAAATCAAACTGAATTTTTCTCAACATGAATACCTAAAAGCTAAAACCCAAAGTAGAGAAGACCAAAAGGGCAAAACTTCTGGATCCATTAGCTTGGATTTTGGGGATATGATACCCAATTACATGGACCCTTCCTACAGAATCCTTACAATATTAGTTGTTTTGTCTTTTATTTATTTTTGTATGTGAATGGTCTTTTTATTTATTGAATTTGGTCTACATTGTTTTCATGGTTACTGACTTGTCCTTTTATTTGCTTTCTTTGATAATAACATCTAGTTTTCTATCATAATTGGTTAACTTACAAACTAGCAACAAAGGCCTGAGTTGAAAACATATTATTAGAAAGAAAAGTCTAAAGGAGAAAAAATGTATTATTTATCACTCTTAAAATTATATGTATCATAATATCTATGAGAAAAATGAAGTAAAGTAACTAAATGTTAATTTTAGTAATATCATGTAATATTAGTTAATCATATCAGATTCTATACAAAAAAAAAAAAAAAGATTTCCATAGAAAGTCAGGACTCGTAGCCGACCCTAAAAGAAGATATAATACTTTGAGGGGGTTGGTGGTCCTTGCACCAATAGGAATACCCATAAAATTAATAATCCCATTAGTCAATTTGAGTCATCCATAAAAATCTTTGTTTATGATTTTTTTTCTTCTATCGGTTTGATGAATAAGTTCTTGAGCTGTATAGGCCATCCATGAAAAAAAAAAAAAGCCACACCATGAGAGATGATCAAAGTCTAGGTGGTCAAGAGTATAAAACCATCGGCCAAAGGAGCTGCACATAGTCTGTTGCGTCAATGTCATAGACTAGACCTAGGTCCAGGGCCTTGCTGGGATCATTGAACAAGAAGGGCCCACCTTCAGACTATAGGGATACCATTGAATTACCTGAGCAGATGATCGAGTCCATTTTGGCCTGCACACCATACTTTCAGTCTCTTGATTGTTAGAATCATCTGAGGAAAGGTAATAAAGGAGGTATCCTTCGCATCCATAGCCATCCCCTTCCTCTTTATATGGCTTTTGTAAATTAGAGGTGGGAACACTTCCCAGTTCAAGGGCCTTCTTCACACATGGATCATTCTTTTCAAAATCATAACTCATCATTTTTAGTTCTTTTTCTCTGGAAGGATGTGCTCTATTCCTCTAGTCAACTATATATTACTGATTGTAGAGATATTGCCTTATAGGGCTTAGGATATTCTGCAGGAACTTTTTTGTGTTATTTCCTTTCCATGAGGTTGATCAAATAAATAGACTATGCTAGCCCAGCATCTGTGGAATTAAATGCCTCAACAAAGTTTTACATTTTCAAAGATTTAGGCTTTAAATTATTTTGCTTGTGAGTATAATTATGTTGGTTATTATGTAGTCAGAGGTTTTAGAGTTCCTTACATCTAATTCCTTGTGACTATTATGTTGACACTATTACACTTACATATGAAATTGAAGAATTTATGCAACTGAATCTTGACTAATAATTTTTTCAATTTTTTAACAGGTCAGGGCAGTATAGTAGGAAAAAGCTTGCAAAACAGCGACCACGATCGAACGGAAAATTTGTGGGCCAAGTTGTGGTTGAATCTTCTATGACAGGCACAAAAACATATGATTAATTAAATCAGTTACCAAATTTTAATTTTTTTTCAAACTGGGTAGGTACAAGCAGGTACTGAAGGTAAGAAGATAACAGCCTAGTAATTTTCTACCTACTTTTCTACTTCTAATGCAAATCGTTAAAACTATTATCTTGTTAGTGTTTTGGTATCATTTAATGCAAATATTTAAAATTCCTATCTTCTTAGATTGAAGACTGGATAGAGATTGTCGAGTTTAATGCAAGACATGCTTTTTTAAGTTGAACATGTATTGCGATTTTAGGCTACTTTCAAAGCATTATCTAGATTAAGATCAAAGGCTCTTTAATTGTTTACAATGATATGAAAAGACAAAATGGGTAAAGAAAACCCATGTACCAGACATGTTTATTAACTTCAATTTCTTAGCGTTTTGGTATCTTCTAATGCAAATATTTAAAATTACTATCTTCTTCGTGTTTTGGTATCGAGATACATGACTAACATTAAGATAGGCTAGATTGAATAAAGATTGTTGAGTTAAATTTGAGACATAGTTAAATTCGAGACATGCTTTTTAAGTTGAACATGTATTGGGATTTTATTATTAAAGATATCAATCATTTTATCTCTTTTACCATAGGGTTTGGACTGTTTATGAGATACTTTAAAAGAACCCCAGATTAGATTCTGAGTTGTATTTTTAACACAATGTTATTTTCCATTTTTGTATACACTTTGATAAATGATTTATTTAGACTTTCTTCTTTGCTTGTTTGCTGATGGTAGATACTACCAAACTTTAAACAGTGATGTCACCTCGGAAATCCAAACCATTGAAAGTAACTGTTTTTTCCGTATATTTTTGCTTGAACAAAATTGACTATGATGGGTGAATGGTAGGCCATTCATTGGTGAACAAAATTAGTAGTTTTTTTTCTTTTCTTTTCTTTTGCTAATGAGGGTATTAGGGTTGCATGAATCAATGGGTTGCCAGATCCCATTCCCTATCTGCTTCCCATTCCTTTCATTATTTCTTTTTATGATGAAACTTGGATGTAGGTTCCAAACTAGATGCATGCAAAACATAAGATCATGGGTAGTGGAACATATTATCATAGTCATCATGTTATTGACTGTATTCCAACTCAAAGTATTCAAGGTCATCATGTGATTGATTGTATTCATAATCGTATGCACATGTTTTTCTGTGTTCTCTTTTGAGTAATATGATTATCTTATTGATTATTCATTTTTAAGATATGGACAAGACTTGGACGACACTGGATAGTCAAGATCGCATGGTGAGAATGGGTCGGGCGTATCGTGACGGGGTGAAGTCATTTATTGAATTTGCAAAGGCGAATGAATGCTGGAGATGCTACTGAGATTTGGTGCCCATGTAAGGATTGCAAGAACAATCGCCGGTATGACTGCGACACTGTGAACTTTCATATTTACCATTGGGGTATGCAAGCATCCTACAAGACCTGGATTTACCACGAAGAGATAACACCTCCTACGGATGACATTGTCGAATCGGAACATGGGGGTGATAGTGATTATGAGGATCGGGATGAATATCAAGAAATGATGGAAGACCATTACATGGGAACTTACACCAACGATGAGGCCATCCATAGTAACGCAATGCGTCACTTTGAAAGAATGTTCGATGCTTCTCAGCACCCTCTGTACCCGGGTTGCTCTCCAGACAACATTCTGCTAGATTTTGTAATTATGATGATGGAGCAAAAGGTGGAGGGAAAGTGGAGTAACAAATCGTTCAACAATGTGATGCAGATACAGAAGACACTCCTGCCAAACGATAATTTGGTTCCAGATGCAATTTATGCAGCGAAGAAGATACTGCGTGACTTGGGTCTGGGATATGAGCACATTGATGCTTGTCATAATGATTGCGCCTTGTTTTGGAAGGAGAATATAGATTTAGAAAAATGCCCAGTATGTGGGGAGTCCAGATACAAGTTAAATGAGGGGAAGGGAAAGAAGATACCGCATAAGGTTTTACGGTACTTCCCGTTGATACCGAGGTTGCAGAGACTTTACATGTCCAGAAAGACTGCCACACACATGAGATGGCACAGTGATAAATGCAAAGATGATGGGATAGGTAGGCATCCGGCCGATTGTGAGGAATGGAAGGGTCTTGATAAGGAACATTCGGATTTTGCTGAGGAGACCCGTAATATAAGGCTAGGGCTAGCCTCTGATGGGTTCAACCCTTTTGGGGACATGAGCACGTCTTACAGTATGTGGCCTGTCATACTTATGCCATACAACTTGCCACCATGGATGTGCATGAAGGAGCAATTCTTCATGATGTCATTGCTTATTCCTGGACCGCATCAGCCTGGTAATGATATTGATGTTTATCTTCAACCCTTGATTGATGAGTTGAAGGAGTTATGGGAGAATGGTATCGAGACTTACGATGCCTCTAGCAAGGAGAGCTTTCAAATGCGTGCGGCTTTGTTGTGGACCATAAATGACTTCCCTGCATATGGTAGCTTGTCTGGGTGGAGTACAAAAGGGTACAAGGCTTGTCCCACTTGTAATGAAGACTCCTTGTCCATCAAGTTGAGAAGGAAGATTGGTTACACGGGCCATAGATCTTTCTTGCCTAAGCGGCACAGTTGGCGACATAGCAAGGACTTTAATGGAAAGGTAGAGAATTGAGTGAAGTCATTGGAGTTGCCATCGGTGGAAAAGGTACAAGCACAATTGGAGCGGCTTCCAGATACAAGGTTTGGGAAGCACTCTAACAACAAAAAAAGACAACGTGACCCTGAAGACTTGAACTGTACAAAGAAAAGCATTTTTATGAGCTACCGTCCTTTAAGAAACTAAAGCTTCGACATAATATTGATGTTATACACGTGGAGAAGAATATATGTGAAAGTCTTCTCTGCACAATGGTGGGCTTAGACAAGAAGAGTAAGGACACAGAGTATGCCCGTCAGGATTTGGCAGATATGAACATTAGGCAAGAATTACATCTACGAAAAAGAAGCAATGGAACACAAGAGAAGCCTCGTGCATCCTACACATTAGGCCCAAAGGAGAAGGATGGTTTTTATCAATATTTAAAATCGATCAAGTACCCAGATGGCTATGCTGCTAACCTCTTGAGGTGTGTGACCTCAAAGAATGGGAGATTAGCGGGCTTGAAAAGCCATGAGCCATGTTCTACTGCAGCGTCTCTTTCCGATTGTTATGCGTGGGTACGTGAACAAAAAGATATGCACAACACTATTTGAGCTGGGTAGCTTCTTCGAGGACATTTGCTCAAAGACTTTGAAATGAAGACATGTGGATGAATTGGAAAAATAAGATAGTCTTCATACTATGTAAGTTGGAAAGGATTTTTCCACCGGCATTTTTTGATGTGATGGTCCATTTGGCAGTTCATTTACCGCGTGAGGCTATGCTCGCTGGACCAGTGCAATATCGATGGATGTATCCAATCGAGAGGTGATTCCCTTTGTCATTCTTTAAATTGTTGATTAGTATCGAGAGGTGATTGTATTTACCATTCTTTAAAATTCTTCTTCTTGATATTGATGTATGTGTTTGAAGATTTCTAGGAACACTGAAGGGCTACGTTACCAATCGAGCTCGGCCAGAAGGTTCGATGGCTGAGGCATATATTGCCAAAGAGAGTGTTAATTTTATGAAGATGTACCTAAAGGGAGAAGTTCCTGAAGAACAGAATGACGATGGGGGCGAACAAGGCCTAGAGTTGGGTGTCTTCGCCTAACGCGTCTGGCCCTTTTCACCCATCAAGAGGGCTCCTAATGTGTCAGATAGGGAACGTAACATGGCCCATTGGTTTGTGTTGTATAACACTCTCGATGTCATACCTTATCTAGAGTAAGTGGTTCAGTTTAACTAATTATATGCATTACATGCAAACTTTCTGATATTCCTATATGTCACACTGAGTATGTGTCACTAATACCCTGAGTAAGGAACACAAGAGGCAAGTGAATGAGCGCAGTGGACGCAACATCACCAATTTACAATGGGAAGAGTTTTCTGGATGGGTCAGAGATCATGTACGTATAACAAATGCATAATAAATGTTTTCAACTCAAAACATGGAAATCCAATTGGAACTAATTCTATGAAACTAATGCAGATAAACCAACTTAGATCTCAAGGTTCTTCAGAAGCAACAGATGCATTGTGGGCATTGGCAAATGGTCCTAGTTGTCTGGTGCATCAATACTCGGGTTGTATGGTTAATGGTGTCCAGTTCGTCACCATAGACCGCGACAACCATCACAAGAGCCAGAATAGCGGGGTGGTCGTCGAGGGGGACCACAATGAGAAAAACATTGTCTTTTTCAGTTACTTGACCAACATTTTTGGATTGTCATACATCAATGGTTCTGAAGTTGTTTTGTTCAATGTGAATGGTATAATACAGGTCATAAATCTAAAATAAATATCAAGGCACATGTCACAAGCATTTATGTTAGGGATCGGTGGTATGAAGAGGATCCCTTTGTCTTGCCAAATCAGGTAAATCAAGTGTTCTATGTCAATGACACCAAATTAGGCCGAAATTGGAAAGTCGTGGAACGGGTCAAGCATCGGGGTGTTTGGGATGTGCAAGAGCGAGATGAGGAAAAAGAGCAAAAAGTGATAAATGAGCCATACCAATAGGAAGAAGCCATTGAAACTGTCTCAGTATCTATTGCCGAGGATTTTTCCTTTTGTTACACTAGGGATGACATTGAACCAGATATCATCCCTGAGGATAATGAACATGCGGCCGATGGCGATGAGCCAATTGCTGGCGATGGTGGTGACGAGGATGAAACATTGCAGAGTACATAAATGAAGAGGAAACTGATTAGTCCGACCCTAATGTTGATTTCGATATGGAATTATGATATGTAAATTTCATTTCTTCATGTGTGTGGACGAGGATTACCTGCAATGGAATCCTTAATTTTACTTTCATTTGTTTGCCTCTATTGTGACTTTTTTAAAAATTTTATTTATATATGTTTGATCCTTTTATATATTTATGATCCCTTTGTCATTTTTTATCATAGCGGTACAAAAAATGCTGAAAAAAAGCTTATGTTGCTCCTGGCGCATTGTCTCAAAAGAAGAATGCTTATGAGTTAGCTTGAAATAAGAATATTGTAAGTAACATGGCCAGAATGAGTGAAATTGGCGCACGACAATTGGTACAAGCAATCCAAAATCCATCTCGGCATCAACTCTCTGTTGAAGACGAGCATGATGACGTCGACAAGGAGTATAGACCATCCGGAAGTAGTGAGGAAGAAGAAGATTTAGAAGATGAGGTTGTTAAATCTAATATCAAAATTTAAACACTTGTGATATTTCTTAGATGTATACTAACTTATTGTGTTTTTTTCGTAATTCTTGATTTTATCCTAACTTATTGTGTTATTCAGTTCACACATATGGCCCTAGGGAGACGCAAACAAAGCCAATCAACAGGCACTCAAGAATCGGTCCCAGATCGTATTGCAAATCAGTGTGAGATCGGTGCCACCCAGCCCAATGTATCGAGCCAGCCTACTACAGACAGCAGCGTAGGTAAGAAATATTAGACCCTATTATCTTTTCAAACTTATTAGTTCGATTACATTTCTTTATGATTAATAAATTGGATTTTTTTGTGCTGGTTGTAGAATCATCCTCTCCGTGTGTACGGGGTAGGGTAGTGGGCCATGAGTCAGGGAAGAGGATGAGGATTTTCGGCGGTGGGATTTCTGTTCCGCTAGGTGCACAATCGGGGGCTTTTGAAGGTATAAATGCCTCTACATTTGCAATCGAGCTGGGGAGTCATATTCGCAGGCTTGCACCATTAAACAAAGAAACATGGGGAGCAATTGATGATGGTGCAAGGAGGCAATCTTTACTGCAGCTGCAGTAATAAAACAATCTTATACTTTCTAATCTATATTCATAGGCTTTACTGTTTGATTTTCACACTTGTGGGTTTGAAATGACAGCAAAAGTATGACTTTGGCGACTGGAAGACTAATACACGTGTGGCAAATGCAGTCGGAAAACTAGCGATGCATATTTATAGGAAGTTTAGGGTGGAGCTATACAAAGCATATAAGAAGTTGTTGGAAAATGGCCACGATCCGAAGCAGTGCCCATATGATATGCAGAGGGTGACCCAGTGGGTCTGACTGATAGAAAACAAATGGGAGGCACCAGAGTGGAAGGTAGCTAAATTATATTAACTGATTTGCTTTCAGTACATGGTTTAAATTAGTCTTTACACTATATATTGCTGTTGTTTTAACTATTGTTTTTGTTTTAGATAAATTAATGATTTGGCACTTTTGTCCTTGTGTGTGAAATCCATGGTCATTATCTTTTATCACTTGTAGATTTTCGCAAATGAACCTTGGTTGTCATCTTAGAAACCTATTTCCATTCATGATACTTAAAATCAATCAAGAGATATTGACTCCATGACAAAATCTGACTATTTTAGATTGTGAACTTAGAAGCTCGTATAAATGTCCCTGTTGAGCTAACTAATAAAATGAATGAGATCATATTTAGTTTAACAAATTTTATGCTTCAGGTCAGAGGAGAGCCGGTAGGATTAACCATACTCTAATAAGATCATTTGAGCACACAATTTCCCCTCCTTTAGTGTTAGCCTGGAGTCTTTGGTTGTTGAATGCAATCTGGGTGGCCATTCCTGCTCATGTGCTTCTTCTTTTTTATGTTAATGATGGTTTGCTTAAATAGTTGTTGGAAGGTCTAAGAGAATATACCAAAACAGCAAGAAAAAAACAACTCCATAAAAATCTACCTTGATCAGAGTAAACCATAGCTTCATTTTTTCCTGCAACACATTCTAAGTATATGGCATCATCCATCTAGCTACAACTTTTGGGGTTAATTTCATTGAATGCAATCTGGGTGGCCATTCCTGCTCATGTCTTTCTTTTTTCTTTTTTCTTTTGTTATGCTAATGATGGTTTACTTAAATAGTTGTTGGAATGTCTAAGAGAATATACCAAAACAGCAAGAAAAAAAAATCCATAAAAATTTCCCTTGATCAGAGTAGAACCATAGCTTCATTTTTTCCTGCAACACATTCTGAGTATATGGCATCATCCATCTATCTACAATTAATTTAGGGATTTAGCATGAGTCCTATCTCACTGGGCTTGCGAAGGGGCTGTGAATGAGCAGTGCTGAACATTTACTTTGTTGCTTAAGCATAAATTGCAAGCATCTAATAATATGCTTATGGATTCTTAGGTGATTTATATTCAAAATCCTATCCAAGCAGGTGGCCAGATAAAAAAACCCAAAACAGGCAGAGGAACTCTTATTCTTCATAAATATGGGAATCCATCAGAGTCTCTCTATTATGTGACTATGCTAGAATGATATCTTCATTTATAGTTGGCCACTAATTCCATATATCTTCACCTTGTACCAATTTAGTTGTCCCCTGAGTCAGTGATAATATCTCGAGAAAAAGGCTATTTCATAATTCCTAAAATTACCTCTAAATTGGGATTCCATACAGCACATTGCAGCAGCGGCACAGATTGATATCTGTCTTGTGGGCACAGATTGATTGGAAAAGGACAACACTTTGTGTTTTTTTAATTGGGAGGCACCTGCTCTCTTTTAAACTAACCACCAAGGTTCAAACTTGGTCTTCTCCTTGACAGAAGGCATGCCTTAGCATGGAAACGCAGAGTAGAGTTAGTTATGAGTTTTAGTTCCTGCTTTTATATAAACATATACAGGTTGGACTAAACTGTTGGATATTGTTTGAACTTTTGCATCGAATGGCTACAGTGTGGTTCTTCCAGAAAAATTGCAAACATGAAAATGGAATGTATACAGGTAAGCTGGTTTCCTATATATTGCTTTCTGCTTCCTGGTGATGCATGGACACTGATCTATTATCATGACTTTGCAGTTTTGTCCACTTTATGAATCCTTGATGATGTCCACCAATCATCATTAACTCTTTATGCCTAGCCCTCTCTTCTAAAAGCACAGAAAAACATTAAAAGTAAATAAATAAATCCTTGGAACTTACCAGGGTATCTATAGTGTTCACTACTCAATCAGGCCATGATTAGGTGGAGATGAGGACTTTAAACAGGGATTAAAGCAAATTAAGTCCATGGTGTGTCCAGAGAAAGCACCTTAATTACTGAAAGGAACCCAAGTGGGGCTAGGTTACGGAACCCGTACCTATTCGTATAAGTTTATCAATAGTATTCTATTAATTTTTGTTGCTCTTGAATCATAAAAATTTTGATTGTATAAATTAGCACAACAAAATTGGAATAATGTCTAAACATGGCTTTTGGTGATTATCATACTAAGTCCTAACTGCTCTAATTTTTTTTAACTTACAAAGAGATATGTACTCACTTTGTCTCTGTTTTATGTTCTATTTATAAAATAATCTTTTAGGTGTGTGTGTCCCTTTTTATGTCTATTATTATAAATATTTATAAATATTTTTATCCCTATTATTATAAAAATTTACTTACTCAATTCATTATCTATTACATGTAATTTTCAGCGCAAGTCACAGAGGAATAAAGAGAGCCGGAGCAAAGTGAAGACGCTTCATACATCTGGATCTCGATCATTTGCAGCCTAGTTCTCGATCATGCAGGCAGATGAGCAACAGGCTCCTCCATCTCAACCTGATTTATATCGACAACAACACTATAGCAAGAAGAAGAACAAATGGATCACATATCATGCTGAGGAGACACATGTGAGTTGTTTCATTAACAATTATATATATATATGAAACGAACTGAATTCGATTGTGAAATCAGCCGATTCATTTGAATTTAATTTTGACTATAGAAAATTGTTGACTTTGGGGTGTGGTTAATCTTCTAAAACGTTTCCCGTTGGGCGGTGAGTTCCAATTTGAATGAATTTTTTTAATATATGGATTTCAGTACCCAATTGCTATTTAATTTCGTTTTAAGTCACTTTAAATCTCCTCCCAACATCTCCCCCCTTCCATTTCCACGTTAAATCATCAACTGTACCCTTCCCTATTTCTACGGTATAACTTGTGCACATGTTACTCATATATAAAAAGGCTACAATAACTCCCATACGTTCTCAAAAGCGACCCTAAGCCTTCCTCTCAACAAAAGCATTAAATTTTTTCCACTTGTGTATATCAATTCGCGATTTGAATTCTTCTCCACGATATATTCATTGAAATGAGAATATTTGTTTGTATTATATAGTACTTCAGGTGAAGCAAAAAAGAGTTTACAAGTTTACTCTCTTTTGCCTATGCTTAAGGTCATTTTAAGTCTATCACTATTTAAACATGTTGTGATGC
This sequence comes from Cinnamomum chago, assembly GCA_038049695.1. Lineage (NCBI taxonomy): Eukaryota > Viridiplantae > Streptophyta > Magnoliopsida > Laurales > Lauraceae > Cinnamomum > Cinnamomum chago. Next base: position 33,212,363 of record CP142452.1, read on the forward strand.
AATTTTGCAATTTAATAGCCACGCAATAGCTCATCCCGTATTGCATAACCATTTTTACTCTTCGCTAGTATTGTAGATCCCGGTTTATTTCAGTTGCCTAACATATATTAATTACATGACATATTTGAATGCTTTGATAATGCAGCGAAGAATGGAAGAGGCACTGTCGCAGCCTGAAATTAACTCTCCAACGGTTGAGCAACAGGTGATCGAGAATCTGCTAGGGAAGAGGGTCGCAAGGAGGCAAGGGTACCGCTCGAGGGGCCCATCATCATCTTCTACTGTTATCTTGATGTCTTCTGAGATAAGCACCCTACGGCAGCAACTAACTAATTCGTTGAAAGCACAAGAAGATTTGAGAGAAGAGTTGCAGCGATAGTATGAGGACTCGTAGAAGCAAATGCAAGGTCAGGCAGCTATGTAGGTTCACATGCAGAGTCAGATTTAGTTGTTGCTTTCCCGGGTCGGTATGGATGGTTCGGGTTCCTCCGGAAGATAAGGATTTGATGGTTTTATGAATTGGCATGGGTCATCCCTCTAACAAGTTCATTTTGCTCCTTACTGGCCTTGTTTCATGGTGTACTTTGGATATTTGATGATGATTAGATTTTAGTTGAGATTTACTTTATTGAGATATTTGACTTTTTTCTATGTGGGATATTACATTTTATGTGGCATGGACAAGTTTTATGATTGGTTTTAGTTTATTGGTGACTCATTATTTTTTATTGTTACATGATAAATGTGGGATTATTTGTTGTTTATCAATGCTTATGCTTGTACAATGTTGAAAATGTAGATTTGAACAGGAAAATATTGTACAAGAATTTTTTCTAATTTTTCAATTATTTCTTAATTGATAAGAAAAGCTAATTCCCAACGCACTCTCTGCATCGCCAAAAGTAAATTTCCTGCCCTCGTTAGAGACATTTCTCGACGCATCAACACATCGAAATATGTATGACCGGCGCTATGTATGTGTCGTCAAATATGTATTCTGGCGCTAGTATGTGTGTTGGCAAATGTATAACCGACGTTATTATGCGTTGGCAATGACATAAATCTACTTCCCGACGCACTCTTTGTGTCGCCAACAGTAATTTTTCTGCATCGTTAAAGACATAACCCGATGCTTCAACACGACTGGATATGTATTACCGGCATTGTGTATGCATCGTCAAATATGTATTCCGATGTTAATATGTGCGTTGGCAAATGTATAATCTATGTTATTATGCGTCGACAAAATCTATTTCCCGACGCGCTGTCTGCATCTCTAAAAATAATTTTCCTGCGTCGTTGAAGACATTTCCCAATACTTCAATACGTCAGGATATGTATTACATGCGTTGTGTATACGTCATCAAATATGTATTCCGACGCTAATATGTGAGTTGGCAAATGTATAACCGACGTTGTTATGCATTGGCAGTTAGGTAAATCTATTTCCCAATGCATTCTCTGTGTCGCTAAAAGTAATTTTCCTGCGTCGTTGAAGACATTTCCCGATGCTGCAATATGTCGAGATATGTATTACCGGCGTTGTGTATGCGTCATCAAATATGGATTCCGACGCTAGTATTAGCGTCGGCAAATGTATAACTAACGTTGTTATGCGTCGGTAGTGAAGTGAGGTTGACCACTAAGTTCGATTTTTTGCCGACGTTGTTGACATTGTCAACGTTTGGGACGACGAACCATTTTTAGCCGATGCTAAACATTACTATGTCGGGAATGGTTTTCTAGGCATTAGGTTGCCGACATGGTGCTGACGCATTGTATTACGTCGGAAAAGCCTTTCTCGACGCAATTCTGATTTTTCCAGAAGCTGTGACTGCATTGGCAAAACTGTATTTTGTTGCAGTGAACCCACTACATTTGCCTCCAATTAACTCAGATCAGAAACAAATCACTGTTTCTGATCCGGATGATTTGTCTATCAGGAAAACAATTATTTTTATAAAATTAACTTATGCAAAAACCTTTTTCAACTAATAAAAGATTGAAACCATCTAAACATCACATATCAGTGAAACATAAACTATCAAAGATTTCAGTTCTAAACATAATCTATTAAGAAAGCATACATTATTAAAGACTAATCCAATATAAATAAAATCAAAGGTTTGTCAGAGACATGAAAATAGATTTATTAATATTAGTAAGCATGGATTAAATAGAGTGATGAGAACCTAAATGCACCATTTAGGCCCCTCAATAAGAACTTTGTTATACCGTCTGATGATCTTAATTGGTATTAATTGTGATAATTTTGTGTTTACAGGTGTTTTAGGTGGAAAGAGTGAAATCTGGAATTAATGAGAAGAAATTGGCACAAAACACAAAGAATCGGAGCATATTGCCTCTTGGCGTCTGGATGCCACGCCAGACACCAGCGTCCAGACGCCAGCTTCAAGGGTGAAGTCCGTCTCCTAGCGCGATTTGAAGAGATTTTTGGGGAAAAATCTATAAAAAGGACGCCAAACTCATTTTTTATCCATTCATATCTTGGGAGAAGACCTGGAGGCTGATTTTGGAGCTTTGGAAGGAGCATTAATGGGGATTTTGTCAAGGATTCTTCGTCAATCTCTCACCATGAGTAACTAAATCTCTATCTTAGGGTTGTGATGAAGCCTTAGTTTTGTGTTTATGGTGATGTATAGGTTCTATGGTTTTACTTTGAACGCTTTTGGTTATATGACATGAATGTTATCCATGTATTGGATTTATTTATTAGTGTAATATTTATTTTTAGTATTTTAATCTTGCATATTCAAATACTAGTCATATAACGATGCTTGAATGAATGTGTTGTTAGATCTAACATAATCTATGCCATAGAGATAGGTTATGCCCCGATATAAACCCACATCCCTTATTTTTTGACTCTGTTAATGTTTGTAACTAGAACGAGTCAGTTTTAGCATTGATAGTGAAACCCTAGGTCTATATTCGTCATTGCACGAGGCTAAGGTGGATTCGTACTCTAAGACCTTCCATTTGATTGAATCAAATCTTGTATTTACTTTTCTAATTTAGGAATCAAACCCATCAAATCAACACTTCGATTTCTAATATGATTAATTTAGGAATTTTGAAACCGACACAAATTAGCCTTTTTGACCCAATGGATACGACACTCGGTTAATATCTTTACTCTCATGAGTAGAGATATAGATAGGTATAAATTATATTTGCAAACCCTGTTTTGGGACCCACTTGCAGTAGTATATATGATTGCATGCGAAAGGTCCCACAAAAGTCTTCAAAACTATTTCATACATGAGAGATGGGCCCCATGGGAGAGTGTTGGACGTCCCATACATGTATTTCTTTTGCCTTCTTTTAGTTCAACTTGGTTGGAAAACTCTCCGAGTTGACTCTTGACTCTCCCGAGTCATCACATTTTGCCAAAGGACCGAGTCAAAAGTAGGGGAGACTCGGCCGGGTTATCTCATTTTAGTAAGTTGTTTGCGTCTTGAACCATTTAATAGGCAGATATAATTTTAAACAATTAAGATTTATTTATAAGTAATTATGCATGAAGTTTGGAATCAGTAATTTAAAAATGATGACTGGAATGTAACTTGGAACTTATATCTTATCTTTTACATTCGATATTTGGACTAACAAATTATGTAATATGAAATATTCCTTCTTTCATTTTCTTTATTGCTGAACTTTTCTTGCATATAAAGATTTATTAATTTGAATTGATTATCATGAATGTATGTAAATAAGTATATTTTTATATTTTATAAGCAATGGACTCATTTTTAAATGTTTAAAAAAACATGAGTCTCATGAATCTCCGTGTTGACTTTATCCGAGTCAATTTTTCCAGTATTGGACGAGTCGAATCCGAGTTACAAGTTTTCCAACCTTGAGTTTGAGTTCAACTCGATCTATGTCTCTTTCTTTTCTTATCTTCAAATCTGGATGGGATTGGAGAGAAATAGAGAGGAACAATTCTTTGATGCTCAGGATATGCAAGACATCTAGAGAGGGAGTGGGACGTCCAAGGTGAGGTGGGGCCCACTCATGGCTTCAGTTTGCTAAATCTTCTTTAGTTTGCTCAACCTTTCTCTCTCTATTGATAATTTCTATAATTATCAAACTTCTTGAGAGATAAGGATATGAGAATAATCTGGAGGCTAATGGAATCTTCCTAGATGAGGGGGGAGAGTGTGGGACGTCCTATAGGGATGTGGGTCCTGATAGTCCTGGGATCCTAACCCTAGAGGGGGGGGGTGAATAGGGTAAGCTTCAATTATGACCAATTTTAATTTCTTTAAAGTAAACTAGTCACAAGTGATGATAAACAAACAAAATGCGGAAGCTAATAAAACAATCACCACAAGCAAACACCACTACACAAAGATTTATAGTGGTTCGGCCTCAATGCCTACATCCACTACTGGCTTGTGATCCAATCACCCCACCGGATTTTCACTATCTATGCTTTTCAATAGGCTAAGCACTAACCTTTACAATGTTGTTTTTCTAGGCTAAACAACAACCTTTACAAGATGATTTTCTAGGCTAAGCAATAACCTTTACACAATACTTTTCTTAGGCTAAGCAATAACCTTTACAAGAAAAAGATTTCTCTTAAAGAAGTGTCTACAAAAGCACTCAAAGAGATACAATTTAAGCTCAATATAATTGCCTCTAAAATAGGCGGATATGAAATTGAAAAACCAACTCACACAAACACTATATGAATGCAAATGTGTGTGCTCATGATGTGTGTGTGTGTGTGTGTAATAACTTCAATCAAGTTTAAAAACTAAGCTCAATCAATATATGCTCAAAGCATTTAAAAATTTAACGCACATAAAAGGTTTGATTGAAGTGTAATGGAAATCACATGTATGAATACAAACTTGTTAATGATATGAAAATCAATGACTCACAAGTTGTATGAAATTAATTAACTTAGAACATGTGATGCTTGTGTAATGTTGTCTTCAAAACCAAATAAATTTAACTAAGGTTTAAATGAATGAAAACAACAAATAAAGATTCAACCAAGAAAATGAATCATGCTTTAAAAGAAATCAAAGATTTTGGCTAAGCATGATTAAAGAAGATTTTAAAACAAACTTGGTTTGAAATCAAGGGTGAAGAATCCAATCCAACATAGATCAAAGATTAGAAGAAGAAGGGATTCAACACATCATAGTTATAATGCTAAAATTAATTTACCAATAATTTAAACAAAGCATATAACATATGATTAGTAAAAGTAAAGCTTACTTAGAGATTTAACTTCATTGATCCAAGCTTTAGCTTCACTAATGACCCCTTGGTCTCTCTTAATTCATCCCCTTTTTTTGGTCTCAAAACACCTCAAGAGTAGCTCTTGGTTCCTCTCTTTTTCAACTACTTTTCCAAAGGAATGAACTTGTATTTATACTCAAAAATTGAGTTCCTGCGTGTCCCCGGTCGACCTGCCCCTGTGCCCGGTCGACCTGGCCATCAACGGTAAAAAATCTGACCGTTTGAAAAAGGAGCCAACGGCTCTTTCCCGATCGACCGCGCAGTGTGGTCGGTCGACTGCGTCCCCTGTGCCGATCGACCGAGCCCTCTGCAGGTCGACCTGGGCCTGGGACCAAAATTCCCTAAAATTATATTTTTCAAAGTATTTTCTTGTGGGAACTTTTGGGCCATTAAATCAAGCTTTGAATCATGATTTAAATCAAACTAAGAGGCTTAAAATCATGAAACACAAAAAGCCTAAAATGGTTTGAAAGATTTAAAACATAGGTTTGCTTGTTTTCTAAAACTTCTTTTCAAAACTAATTGCATCCAAGTTTAAAAACAAAACATGCACAAAACAATATTTCTACAAGTCTTGAAAACCAATGCATGTGTAAATCAAGATGTCAAGTTTTTCTAAATCAATGCATGTGTGTAAATTCAAATGATGCTAGAATGATAATGCATCCATCAAATTGCAATACACAAAATTCCTAACAGGTCCTATTGCAAAGTCTTGATACACCTAGGACAGTTCTCCAAGTCTTCTCTAGGGTGTTGCAGGTCCTACATTTCCTGCACATTCTAATTCAACCCATAAAATGTTGAATAGCCTATTTTGAAGCGTGACTCTTCCGGAAAGAGTTTTACTCCAACTAGGACTCTTCGAAGAAAAATCGCATAAAATATTAAATAATGTACAAAATGTGTGAATGCGAAAATTTCAATTCCTAAGTGAAAACCCATGATATGATTCAAATAAATGAAAATTGATGCATTTAACCTAATCAAGCTCCTAATTCACCCTAAAATGATTCTTAAATGGTACAATTCCCAGAACTGAACAAAGATGATCTAGTAGGTGCCTGTTTAATTAAATAAATTTATGAACACATGCCGGCCTCCCTCCACACAAGGTCCAAATTTTCTTCGAAAACAACTATAGAAGTTAGAATTGGGCCTCAAACTCAAATGGTTTGCTTGGACAACTCAGTTGAACCAATTGCCCACTAGGAATAGAATTCACAAATTCAATCAGGACTTCGTGTACATTATGTAGAACTACTAATGAAATGGCGGCCCACTTTTATTTTTTTCATTGCCAAGCCACACAACAAATTGACCTAGTTTTCCAATTTTATTATCGACCCTACCCAAGGCAAGGATTTTAGTCACTAGCACACATACTCTCACTATAGGAAATCGTAAGTAGCTTACATGCCAATAAAGAATGTAGTCCCATTTATAGAGTAGGACTTGATTTGTCCCCACAAATAAGACTCCTAATAGGATTAGTGGACGTGAGCTAATTCTTAAAGAAGAAGTTTCTAGTAAGTGTGACTCTTTGGGACTTATCTATATAAGGATACGGGAGCCCTAGGATTGATATAAACCATACCCATAGGTAAGATGAGATGTGAACAGATTCGCTTACCTTTCCAATCTCTGGAATACACATAGGTCTTCGGTTGTGTGTCAGAGTCTCTGTATCTAGCTGGTACTTAATTAATTAAAGGGAAAATTAACCAGCGGTCCCTTAATGTTTTCGTTTAAGGCCTTTAATCCATAGGATTTTCGTTTAAGGCCTCTAGTCCATGAGCCTAAACTTATTTTAGGCGGTAGTCCCTAAGTATGCCAGATTATACATTTGCATGACTGATTTGCCCTTCTAACCGTCTGAAGTTCTACTATGAATTTAATCACTAGTTTTAAGCTCCTTAACATAATATTTAATGATTGATTTTTCCCTGTAAACGCATCAAGCTAAGCGGATTTTATTTCCTAGTCTTAGATCAAGTTTCAAAATTCAAATGGGAGGGGATAGATCAAGTTTTGAAATTCCAATCAGAGGGAATAGATAATGTTTCGAAATTCAAATGGGAGGGAACAAATTTATCTAAATTTGAAGTGGATTTATCTGAGTTTAAAGTGAATTTATCTAAGTTTGGTATGGATTTGTCTGAGTTTGAAGTGAATTTATTTGAGTTTGGTATGAATTCATCTGAGTTTGAAGTGAATTTATTTGAATTTAGTATGGAATTATCTGAGTTTGGTATGAATTTATCTGAGTTTTGAAACAAAGTCATATAGATTTATCTGTATTTTATTACAAATTTAGATAAATTTATAAATAATGAAACAAACTTAGATAAATTTACCTGGCTTTGTCACAAACTCAGATAAGTTTATAAGTAATGAAACACTCAGATAAATTTATCTAAGTTTGTGATAGAATACAAATAAATCTATATGACTTTGTTGTTTAACCTAGGCATGATTTATTTGAGTTTGATATGAAGTTATCTGTGTTTCCAATGATATACAAATTGCTAGGATTCGAAGATGGTCAGTATTTGCAAATGTTGTAATATTCAACTTACTTCTTGTTTGGATTAAGTGAAAATGAATTAGAGGAAGAAGAAGATGACTCAGACAAAGAAGAAGATGAATCAAAAGAAAAGGAAGGAGGAGAAGAAAAAGAAGAAGAAATCAGATAAACCCTATAGATAAATTTATGTACAGATTGTTAGGGTTTGAAGAGCGACTCCTATCGATTTTGTATTTCCTAGGGTTCAAAATCAAAAGTATCACTTCTTCAACCACTAAATCAATAATAAAACAGTTTCTTCAAAGATGATACGACTGCTTTAAACTCTTTGAGGTTAATCTCCTTCCTTGATTCAGTTTCTCCCTTCTCCTTGCCTCGCTGTTCAAAATGTTTGATTTCTCGCTTCCTTTCTTCTTTGACAAGATTATGCAATTTAATTTGAGCATTTCTTAATAACATACAAGGGATTAAAAGGGCTATTATGGACTTTTTAAGGATACAAAACTTGAGAAGGGACCTTTGTCTCTATGAAAGTAAATCGTGGACTGTTTGCAATAGAATGCAATGTCCAGGGACCTCTGGCTCTTAATTAAACCAATTTTTGAATGCGTGCCTCGCTCTACGCAAGGTGCAAATTTTCATTGGAAACAACTATAGAAATTAGAATTGGCCCCCAAACTTAAATGGTTTACTAAGACAACTCTATGGAACCGACTACCCACTTGGAATAGAATTCACAAATTCAATTAGGACCCCTATCACCTTTGTGTACATGATGTAGAACTATTGATAAAATGGCGGCCCTCCTTTTTGTTCATTGCCTAGTCACACAACAAATTGAGTCAATTTCCCAATTTTATTGTCAACCCTACCCAAAGCAAGGATTTTAGTTACTGGTTTTGGCATGCATACTCATCTCACCACAAGGGCTTCAGAATTATTGTTTGGTCACATTTGGAAAATGCGAAATAATTATAATTTTTTCCATTGTCCTATCCTACTCAAATCCATCAATACTCAAATTGCCTTATTCATATTTGAATGGATTTTTAACCTATAATCAGGTCCTAGCTCCTTTAGCATTTTGGATACCAATTGGATGTGCTAAAATGTGTTTTGATTTCTTGTTTAATCCTTTCACAAGATTGGCAGGTATTGTTGGGATTATCAGAGATATGAATGACATTTTGATCTCAATGTTTTTTGAAAGTATCAAAGCATCTAATCCTCTGGAGGTAGAATAACAAGCTTTATGCAAGGGTGTAGAACTTAGTCATAACATGAACAATTAGGAGTTTAATCATAGAGGGAAGTTGCAGACTGCTAATACGAAATATTAAAAGATGGGCAACCTTAATATGGCGAAAGCTAATAGATTTGCTAGAACATTTTTGTATGGTGGAATGCTAGTTTCTATCAATTGGAGGAAAACCATGTGACAGACAATCTAGCCAAACTTTGTTTTCCACTCCAAATTTTTACAAACCATCTCCCACATCTATTGCAGGAGTTATACCTCGCATATGATTTGAATGAAGTTATAAAGATGAATTAATTCATAAACATGCTCCAACAACATATTTTACAAACAGCTTCTCAACCAAGGATTAGTACAAGCCTTTCAGGAAATGGGATGAATGGACACATTCCTTTTCAATCCCTATAAGATGTAGTATCATTGTCCTTTTTGTATTGTCTCATTCTTAGCAAAAAAAAAAAAAAAAAAGAGAGAGAGAGAGAGAAGGAACCTCATAATTTACAAGCGAACAATCTTAATGTCTCATTCTCAGCAGAAAAAGAAACAGAGAATGGATCTCATATTTTACAAGTGAACAATCTTAAGGTGAAGTCGATGCCGATTGGAGTTAGGTATGGACTATAGTTCATACTTGGGGCATTAGTGCTTTATAGAAGCTTGGATTTCTTACGTTTGATCTACTAATAAATTAATGAGACTATCATAGAGAATTATTTGATATGAATTACCCATGAGTTTAGGGCCTAATTAGAAAAGGAGGTAACAATGGTTTGATATTTTTATTTTATTGTTAAACCGATGAATGCATGTTAATGCTTGTGTAGTGCAAGGAATGTTTGACAGCCCTCATCTACATTAGTTGTTTTTTTTTTTTTCCAAATTTGATCTTTTAGTCTGATTTTTTAGTATGTTCCTTAATTAGGTTGTCTAAATGCAAAAGACCCTCCCTTCTTGATTCCAAAATTGTATGAACACGAAGCCCGTTTGGCAATGTGATTTAACAAAGTGTCTCCAAATAAAGTAATCCCCAATCAAGAGGATAATTAACTTCTTTGAAAAACAAACAACTCTTAGTTCTACACTATCTAGAAACATGACTAATCAAAGGATTGAAAATGGTAACAATGACCATGCGATTAACCAACAGGTTAGGACCCTATGTGATTACCTACAACCCGCACGAACTGTTGGAAGTAGGTGGGCCTCGTGGATAGATATTCAAAATGTTTTGACTCTCTTGATGCAGGGATAAAAATCCATAAGGCCAAGATCCCAAACCCAAGATCTAAAACCCTAATCTCATGCATTAAGATCAAACATCCATCAAGAAGATAGAATAAGAAGCAACAAAACCAACTAGATTTACTAATTCAAATAGATGATAGATCTATACCTTTGGAGCTTGATTGTGCTCTAATCGAGAAATTGATCTCTACTAAAATCTTTTTTCGTAAACTTTGATCTCCCTTGCCTTTGTGTTCTTCCACACTCTGACCCTCTTAGAGAACTTGTAAAGGAGAATGGTGGGATTTCCAAGTAGAAGAAAACTCTAGATCTCTAGTAGAAAACCAGAGGAGAGAGAGGAGGAAGATAGAGAGGAACTTGAGAGATTATTGTGTGTAGAGATCTCTAACCCTCACCTCTTATTTATAGGTTTTGGCACACCTCCTCTTAGACCAATATTAGAAGTCTCACTTCTATTCTTAGTAAGTATCCTACTCCTCATTTCCTTAAGATATCTAATGAGATTAGTAACCTTCTCTTATTAGGGCTAGCTGTTGGAATATAGGTGGGCCTTCCAGACAGGTTTCAAAGACTTTTGACCCACTTAATGCAGGGATCAATTGTCTAGAATGCAACAAACCCAATCCATGATGCAATTCCCTCAATCTCATAGCCCTGTACAGCAATAACTGCTATCTAAAAGATAGAAAACAGAACATAAACATGCTTCCACGAAATACACAACATACAAGGATGTAGATATACCTTTGGAGCTTTGTTGTGCTCTAATGGAGGATTTGATTTCTTTACTTTGGTGATGAACAACTTCACAATCCAAATCAGAATCTTCAACTCCTTTTGATCTTCCAATGCTATGTCCCGTATTAGATCTCTTTTCTCAAGAAGATGGTGGAATCCTCAAGAGAAAACCCTACTAGTAACTCTAAGGAACCAAAGGTGAAAGAGAGGGGAACTTTGAGAGGAAGAAGACTTGTACAACTCTTGCACAAGGGGCTGAAAAGTGCTCCATTAATTATGCACGAATTTGAGAGGAGTATTCCTCTATTTATAGCCCTCTATAAATCCTCTTTTCCTATTTGAAATAGAAGTTTAACTCCCATTACAAATTAGTAAACATCTCCCTTACTAATTTCCATAGAAGTCTTACTTCCACAACTATTAGTAACTTTCTCCTTTCTAATTAAAATAGAAGTCCTACTTCCATTATTAATTAGTAGCTTACCATTACCACTATTAGAAGTCTCACTTCAAATAGAAATAGTAACCTTCCTTTTAGAGTTTAAGTAGAATTAGTATCTTTCTAATATATTGGGCTAGCGTGGGGACCACTAGGGATTCCTTAGAAAGCTGGATCAAACTGGGACACGCGACCCACATCTCATGTGCAATCCGGGTGTCGCGACCCCGGAACGGATTCCCGGGCCCGCGACGCGATTTGGTGATGATTACTACTGAAGATTTTGTTTTCCCATAGGTTCCCGCGGTGAGGATTCCCACAGACAGGCGGAATCTGACTCACACGTACACGATTGCGGAAGCGTGTAGCAAAACACATCACGATAAGCACAATCAAATCTTTAAGTGCTATAACATTTAATAACAAGACATAGCATCAAAGAAAAAGGGTTATCAAGGCATTCCCAAACATAGTTCAAGTTATAAGTTTAACACGAAAGTGAGTTGAGTTTAGTACAACCCATAAGAGACCAATAAAGGTCAATACAATCTCAAAATAACCAAAAGAAACCCCAAGACTAAAGGTGACGAAACTCGAGAACCAGACCGACATCTAAATGACATCGTCGGGCTGCCACTCTCTCACGGGAGTTGGCTCACAAGCCTCCTCCTGACGCTCCTCCTCAAAGGCAACGTCTCCTGCACCTGGGCACCAACAAACAAGGGTCAAACACGACGATTTGGCAGGTAATCAATTTAGGCATGAACATGAACACTAACATTTAGAGAAAACATGTAAGAAAATCTTTAGTATGAAGTACTATCAAAGCTGAGATACATTTTCAAGAATACGAGCAAAGCTGAGATACCAAAACAAACTAGCATGAGTACGTAATATATCATGAATAGTTACAATCCACAAAGAGCCCATCCTTTCTCTATCATTTATATAATGAAAAGAGCAAGCACGCACGATATACATAATATAAGCAAGACACGATTTCCCACAAAGACGGGAATTCCGGCCGCGGAACCGGACACGCACGATGTGTAATAAATACACGACCAGTCTGCAGACAGTCCACATGTTTAAAGACCCCCAGACAGTGGATCAAACTGAAAGGGCAGTCTAAGCTCAGTGGTGTTTACTTAATTCATGAATGCACAAAACACGCGAAGCACGATCAAAGCACGTCGAGATAGAAAGGGGGAAATCACTTATCAAAACACGACGAGCACGACTAGCACGGGCATAATAATTATGCATAACACGCTTAGGATGAGATCCCCTTTTTCTCTTGAAACAAAACTCCAAAACAAGCTTGTACTAACACTTCAAAACAAGTTCACGATGATATTCATTTTATCAAAACTAAAGCACGAACACAAGGCTTATCAAGCACACGTAATGACCTTTGGATGGTCGTTGTGAAATCGAAGCCCCGATGTTGGAAATTAAATAAAATTGGTGCCCCAGAAGTTTAAAGACATCTTGGGTTTCGAGTGCACAATATCAAGCTAAAGGTCACTTAACATGTTCTAGTTTTTCATTCTTGCAAAACTCTTCAAAATACACAAACAGTGAATTTCGGTCACCTCCCGGTCAGGTGTCGGCTAGCCGAACGGGGACATGGCGGCTAGCCGCAAGGTGACCGCCAGGCTGACCGCTGGAGAGCAAATCGAACTTGCCCAACTAGAAATGGAGTTCTTGCCCAACTTGAAAACTCAAGAAACTTGTATCAATGGAGAGCTTGCAAGGAGATGAAGAAAATGGTAGTCTTAGAATCTTCTTTGGAGCTCTCTAGCTAGATCAAAAAAGATGGGGAAGATGGAGAAGAAAAGAGGTTTTCCCTTGCCCTAGATTCAGAAATTGCAGAGATTTGGTAAAGTGAGTGGAAGAAGAGGGAAAGGGGGATTAAGTGATGACTCATGGGCCCCATGTGACCTGAACTTGAAATGGCTAAAACATGATCTTGTGGGCCTCGGATGACTTCGACGAAGAAGGATAAAACGATCGTCGAAATATCTAGTTTCTAAAAAGTATATTTTTGACATGGTTTTGAGATTTCGAAAATTGTGTCCAGATTTGTGCATAAAGGACAATTTTACCCTCTTTGGGCCAAAACATGGGTTTTTGGGCTTCGAACACGAATGGGCTAAAAACGAAAGTTGTAACACATAACAAGATCATTCAAATGAAATCAAAATCACACTCACACGAAAACCGATACGATCTTCCCAAGCTTACACGTGCACTCAGGCCTTCCTGAGTGTGTCTGACTAATACTAGACGTTCTCAAAATTCCCAAAGCTATGTCCAAAACTAACTAATCACTTCCAACCCAACCACGACTAAACCCACTTAGAACTAAACACATACTAATCGACTTGGTCTGGGTCGGGGTCTAACATCCTCCACCCCTTAGGATATTTGGTCCACCAAATAAATCAAACAATTACCTCTGGTAAAAGCTGTGGATACTTCCTTTGCACTTGCTCTCTCAATTCCCAGGTGGCTTCCTCTGGTTCGTGATTTTCCCAAAGTACCTTGACCCAATGAATAGTCCGGTTTCTCAATTCTTGCTCTTTGGTGTTAATGATCTTGATCGGTCTTTCCACATACGAGGCATCTTCCCGAATTTCCAAAGGCTCATGTTGTAGAATGTGTGCAGGACTAGAGACATACTTCTTGAGCATAGAAACATGAAATACATTGTGCACCCCGGAGAATTCCGGCGGTAACGCAAGTCTATAAGCGACATCTCCAATCTTGCTCAAAATCTCATACGGACCAATAAATCTCCTAGACAACTTGCCCTTCTGTCCAAACCTCAAGGTCCCTCTAACTGGTGAGATCTTCAAAAACACCTTGTCACCCACCTGAAACTGCAATTCTCTTCTGCGAGTATCTGCGTAACTCTTTTGCCTACTACGGGCGATCTTCAACCGTTCCTGAATCAGCTTGACCTTGTCACTTGTCTCTCCAACTATCGTCGGTCCATGGAAACTACGTTCACCGACTTCTTCCCAGCAAACCGGAGTTCTGCATCTTCTACCATAGAGTGCCTCGAAAGGTGCCATACCAATGCTCGAGTGGTAACTATTGTTATAAGCAAATTCACAAAGAGGTAGGCATTCATCCCACTGAATCTTGAAATCCAATACACAAGCACGCAACATGTCTTCGAGAGTCTGTATCGTCCTTTCTGACTGACCATCGGTCTGAGGATGATAAGCTGTGCTGAACTGAAGTTTGGTACCCATCGACTCATGAAGAGTTTTCCAAAACTTTGAAACAAATCTACTGTCTCTATCTGAAGTAATGGAGACGGGTTGACCATGCTTACTAACAGTCTCATCAACAAATAACTTTGCCAGTGGTGCCATATGCATCATATTCCCGATCTTCATCGGAATGAAGTGAGCAGACTTTGTCAGACGATCTACAATGATCCAAATTGCATTATTTCCCTTCTTAGTATTAGGCAAACCGGAGACGAAATCCATGGTAATGTGCTCCCATTTCCACTCCGGAATTTCCAAAGGCTGTAACAAACCTGGAGGCTTCTAATGTTCTGCCTTGATCAACTGACAAGTTAGACAACGAGACACAAAAGCTGCTATCTCTCTCTTCATGTTGTTCCACCAAAATCTATTCCTCAAATTGTGGTACATCTTCGTGCTACCCGGATGCATAGAATATCTCGTGCTGTGAGCCTCATTCATTATCTCATTCTTCAAATCATCCACATTCGGCACACACAACCGGTCACGGAAATACAATATTCCATTCACCATCTTGAAATTGGGGCGTTCTGCAATAACATCTACTATCTTGGCCAAGTCTGGGTCTTGTAACTGATTTTCCTTAATCTTCTGGATGAAGGTAGGTTCTGAAACTGTCATATTCGCTAACATTGCACCCAATCTCAGGGTTTGTACCTCTACACCGAACTCTTCGAACTGCTGTAAGACACCCATTCCTCTCAAACTGGCCATAACCACTGACTTTCTGCTCAACGCATCTGCTACCACATTCACTTTGCCTGGATGATACTTGATTGGAAAGTCATAATCTTTGATATACTCCATCCACCTTCTTTGCCTCATGTTCAAATCCTTCTGCGAGAACAAATGTTGCAAACTTCGATGATCTGAGTGGACCTCAAATTTCTCTCCATAGAGATAGTGTCTCCACATCTTCAATGCGAAAACAACTGCTGCCAACTCCAAGTCGTGAGTCGCATAATTCTTCTCATGGTCCTTCAGCTGTCTCGAGCCATAGGCAATCACCTTGCCATCTTGCATCAATACACAACCCAGTCCCACATTCGAAGCATCTGTATAAACAATAAATTCGCCGTTGCTCGAGGGTAATGTAAGAATTGGGGCTGTGGTTAACCTTCCCTTCAACTCTTGGAAACTGGTTTCACACTGATCGGTCCACACAAATGGAACATTCTTCCTAGTCAATTTTGTCAAAGGGGCTGCGATGGACGAAAAACCTTGGACAAATCTTCTGTAGTAGCCTGCTAACCCCAAAAAGCTTCTAATTTCTGTCACACTGCTTAGCCTCACCCAACTAACAACTGCCTCTATCTTCGCTGGATCAACTGCTAAACCTTCTCTGGAGATGATGTGGCCTAGAAAAGCAACTTGTTCTAACCAGAATTCACACTTACTGAGTTTTGCATATAACTGGTTGTCTCTCAAGAGCTGCAACGCTGTCCTCAAATGTTCTTCATGCTCCTTCTTACTCTTAGAATATACCAGAACATCATCAATAAACACTACCGTGGAGTGATCCAAATAAGGCGCAAAGACCTTGTTCATCAAAGCCATAAAGACTGCTGGTGCATTTGTCAAACCAAAGGGCATCACTAAGAACTCATAGTGCCAATATCTTGTTCTAAAGGCTGTTTTCTGAACATCTGAGTCTCTAACTCTCAACTGATGGTACCCTGACCTCAAGTCTATCTTGGAGAAATAGGCTGCTCCCTGCAATTGGTCAAACAATTCATCTATCCTTGGCAAAGGGTACTTGTTCTTCACAGTCACATGATTCAACTTCCTGTAGTCTATGCACATTCTCAAGCTTCCATCCTTCTTCTTCACAAATAACACTGGTGCTCCCCACGGTGAAACACTTGGCCTAATAAAACCTTTGCTCAACAAATCCTGCAATTGGAGCTTTAGCTCACCCATTTTTGCTGGAGCCATCCTGTATGGTGCAATAGAAATCGGAGCTGTCCCTGGAAGGAGCTCAATTGTAAACTCAACTTCTCTAATTGGTGGTAAACCCGGGATTTCTTCTGGAAAAACATCCGGAAATTCACACACAATGGGGATATCCTCCACCCCTTGGGACTGTTTATCCTCCGTGATAAACGCAATAAATGCCTGACACCCAGTTTGAACTAATCTGCTTGCCTTCAACACTGAAATAAACCCTGCCTGAGATTTCCTCCTGTTCCCCTGAAATATCAACTCTGCCTGTGGTCCTTGGAATTTGAATGTGATGGTCTTACTAAAACAATCCATGGTGGCATGATATGCTTCTAACCAATCCATGCCTAAAATGACATCAAAATCATGCATGTCTAAAACTATGAGGTTGGCCGGTAGATTAACATCTCCTAATAACACTGTACAACTAGGGTAATGGTTTCTACACACAACTTGTTTCCCTACTGGAGTGGTCACTACTAGAATGTAATCCAATTCACTACATGGTGCATCAATCAACTTAGCAAAACTAGGGGATGAAAAAGAGTGAGTGGATCCGGGATCAAACAAAATCTGGGCTTCTACCCCACAAACAAGAAGTTTACCTTCTACCACGTCTCCTGCAGCTTCAGCATCTGCACGGTTGAGATAGTACAAACGTCCATGCATCTGTAGTCTGTTCGGTACTTGGTTCTGCCTTCCTTGGCCTTGTCTGTTCTGCTGTGGAGGACGAGCATTCTGATTCGGCACTGGTGGCCTAGCCTGTTGCTGCTGAGGTGGTCTCATCTGATTTTGCACTGGTGGTTGATTCTGAGGAGCTACTTGTCTCTGTTGCTGGTTTCTGTTCCCTTGAGTCTGAAGTAGTGGGCAATCCTTGATAGAATGGTTCAAGGCCCCACACTTGAAACAGGCTCCCATAGCCTTACGACACTCGTGTGTCTCATGATTCTTGCCACAATGTCCACAACCCTGCCTCACATGACCTTGCTCTTGCCTTGGCTTCTTGCCCTGCTGTTGCCTCTGATTCTGCTGTTAATACTGTTGTTTCCTGTCCTGAACAATCATGTTGTTAATATCCTCAAAAGTATAAGCCCGCTTGACTGCCTCATCATATGTAGCTGGTGGAACTACCCCTATAACGTCTCTCATGATGATCGGGTTCAGCCCATCCAAAAACTTTGTGATCTTCTTCCTTTCCGTGTCAATCAACTCGGTGGCATACCTCGCCAATCTCTCAAATTTGGTGACATAATCCAACACTGTCATGCTACCTTGCTTGAGTTGCTGAAACTCAATAGCCTTCTGCCTCTTGACATGAGAGGGAATGTACTTGTCCTGAAACTGTATCTTGAATGCTGCCCATGCCTCATCATCTGCCATCACTGCATAAGGATCCTTGACTGTTTGCCACCACCTGTCTGCAAGCCCATAAAATAATGAAGCTGTGAGGTTGACCTTCTGTATACCCGTGCACATGAAGACATCAAAGATCTTCTCCGTATTGACTAGCCAGTCATCTGCCACTAGTGGGTCCTCATTGCCCGAAAACTCCTTCGGTGCTCTTTTCCTAAACTTCTCAAACAGTGCATTAGGGTCAGGATCCCTATTCTGAATAACAATCTGTGGACCTGCGGGTGGTGCTACATTCCTGTTCTGAAGGACTTCCAATAACTGCCTTTGAACTTGTGCCATCTCATCATCCTTCTTAGCCAACTGCTCTTGAAACCTTGCTTGGTTCTCATTAGCTTGCCTCTGCTGTGCTATCATGGCTTGCATAAGTTCCTGAAATTGTGTGGCTGTTGGTGTATCAGATGCATCTGACTCATTTTGTTGACTGCCTGAAGCATGATGATTTGGAGCTTTTCTTAGAGGCATATTGCTGTAAAACAAAGAGTTAGAACACAATAATCATGGTACAAGGGTTTCTAAGATCCTATACGAACGAATCTATCGAACTCACGAATCCTCGCCACGTTCCTAAGATCTTTCTAGTTTCTTTTAAGTGCCTGAAACATGTCTCACTCTTATACCAGTCCTGTCGCGACCCCGGAACGGATCCCCAGGCCCGCGACGCGATTTGGTGATGATTACTACTGAAGATTTTGTTTTCCCACAGGTTCCCGCGGTGAGGATTCCCACAGACACGCGAAATCTGACTCACACGTACACGATTGCGGAAGCGTGTAGCAAAACACATCACGATAAGCACAATCAAATCTTTAAGTGCTATAACATTTAATAACAAGACATAGCATCAAAGAAAAAGGGTTATCAAGGCATTCCCAAACATAGTTCAAGTTATAAGTTTAACACGAAAGTGAGTTAAGTTTAGTACAACCCATAAGAGACCAATAAAGGTCAATACAATCTCAAAATAACCAAAAGAAACCCCAAGACTAAAGGTGACGAAACTCGAGAACCAGACCGACATCTAAATGACATCGTCGGGCTGCCACTCTCTCACGGGAGTTGGCTCACAAGCCTCCTCCTGACGCTCCTCCTCAAAGGCAACGTCTCCTGCACCTGGGCACCAACAAACAAGGGTCAAACACGACGATTTGGCAGGTAATCAATTTAGGCATGAACATGAACACTAACATTTAGAGAAAACATGTAAGCAAATCTTTAGTATGAAGTACTATCAAAGCTGAGATACATTTTCAAGAATACGAGCAAAGCTGAGATACCAAAACAAACTAGCATGAGTACATAATATATCATGAATAGTTACAATCCACAAAGAGCCCATCCTTTCTCTATCATTTATATAATGAAAAGAGCAAGCACGCACGATATACATAATATAAGCAAGACATGATTTCCCACAAAGACGGGAATTCCGGCCGCGGAACCGGACACGCACGATGTGTAATAAATACACGACCAGTCTGCAGACAGTCCACATGTTTAAAGACCCCCAGACAGTGGATCAAACTGAAAGGGCAGTCTAAGCTCAGTGGTGTTTACTTAATTCATGAATGCACAAAACACGCGAAGCACGATCAAAGCACGTCGAGATAGAAAGGGGGAAATCACTTATCAAAACACGACGAGCACGACTAGCACGGGCATAATAATTATGCATAACACGCTTAGGATGAGATCCCCTTTTTCTCTTGAAACAAAACTCCAAAACAAGCTTGTACTAACACTTCAAAACAAGTTCACGATGATATTCATTTTATCAAAACTAAAGCACGAACACAAGGCTTATCAAGCACACGTAATGACCTTTGGATGGTCGTTGTGAAATCGAAGCCCCGATGTTGGAAATTAAATAAAATTGGTGCCCCAGAAGTTTAAAGACATCTTGGGTTTCGAGTGCACAATATCAAGCTAAAGGTCACTTAACATGTTCTAGTTTTTCATTCTTGCAAAACTCTTCAAAATACACAAACAGTGAATTTCGGTCACCTCGCGGTCAGGTGTCGGCTAGCCGAACTGGGACATGGCGGCTAGCCGCAAGGTGACCGCCAGGCTGACCGCTGGAGAGCAAATCGAACTTAGCTCTCGGGAAAAGGAACCGCATTGCGCGGTTGGCTTGCGGTTAACCGCGAGTGGGACTGGCGGTTAGCCGTGAGCTGACCGCGGAGCTGACCGTGAACCACAATCGAAATGCCAGCTTCTGGAGAAGAAACCGCAGTCCACGGTTGGCTTGCAGTTAACCGCGAGCGAGACTGGCGGTTAGCCGTGAGCTGACCGTGGTGCTGACCGCTGATCCCAGATGAAAATGCTAGCTTCTGGAAAAGTAACCGCTGAGTTCGGTCAGCCTGCGGTTAGCCGCAGTGGACACAGACGGCTAGCCGCGAGCTGGCCGCGGAGCTGACCGCCAATGCACGGGTGTGCGGTTCAGTGCAGATTTTCACATTTTTCCTTCCTCCTTTCCATTCCTTCTCATTCCTCTTGTATTCCCTGAGCATATAGGCTCTTCAAGGGTAGAACACACATCCCAAAACAAAAAAACAAAATCATGAAGCTTGTAAACCCATTCATATGCAAAGTTTCCAAAACAACAATGTAGCTTAGAATAACATGCACAATGATCCTATAGAGATTACTTGCCTTGCCCAAATGCTAAACACTCCTCCTCAAGCACTTCACACAAGTTTATCCCACACTACAAGCAAAACCAAGAAAACACACAAAACTCACTCAAAAATGGAAACAAGGAACCCATTTACCAAGTAGGGATTGAAAACATGAAAAACATACTCTCAAGGAACTAAAATGACTCAATGGAGAGTATGAGTGGAAACCCTTACCTAGAAATGGCCAAACAAGAGGGAGGGAAAGAAATGGAGTTCTTGCCCAACTTGAAAACTCAAGAAACTTGTATCAATGGAGAGCTTGCAAGGAGATGAAGAAAATGGTAGTCTTAGAATCTTCTTTGGAGCTCTCTAGCTAGATCAAACAAGATGGGGAAGATGGAGAAGAAAAGAGGTTTTCCCTTGCCCTAGATTCAGAAATTGCAGAGATTTGGTAAAGTGAGTGGAAGAAGAGGGAAAGGGGGATTAAGTGATGACTCATGGGCCCCATGTGACCTGAACTTGAAATGGCTAAAACATGATCTTGTGGGCCTCGGATGACTTCGACGAAGAAGGATAAAACGATCGTCGAAATATCTAGTTTCCAAAAAGTATATTTTTGACATGGTTTTGAGATTTCGAAAATTGTGTCCAGATTTGTGCATAAAGGACAATTTTACCCTCTTTGGGCCAAAACATGGGTTTTTGGGCTTCGAACACGAATGGGCTAAAAACGAAAGTTGTAACACATAACAAGATCATTCAAATGAAATCAAAATCACACTCACACGAAAACCGATACGATCTTCCCAAGCTTACACGTGCACTCAGGCCTTCCTGAGTGTGTCTGACTAATACTAGACGTTCTCAAAATTCCCAAAGCTATGTCCAAAACTAACTAATCACTTCCAACCCAACCACGACTAAACCCACTTAGAACTAAACACATACTAATCGCACACTAATCGACTTGGTCTGGGTCGGGGTCTAACACCGGGCCCACAGTTAATTGCAAATAACTCCACTATATAAATGCAATTGCACTCCAGTCTTAGGAATATATTTCAATGAAGACCCTAAACTTTCACAGTACCACAAGTAGGCCCCTCCATCTATATCCATGGATCAAATGGACCTGTCCACCAAATTAGATCCATATCTTATTATCCTTGAGCCCCAATTAATTATAGTAATCATTTGGTACCGATCCAATTAACTCTTAATCGGAATGGGTGCACACTTACCAATGATAAATCCATTAATTGGCACAAGGGGATAATGTAGATAGATTCCATCTTGATCATTGCATGTTCCCACAGCTCCACTACCACGTACCCAAATCACCGACGTGTTGACCTACAATTGGCCTCACTCATTGGTGACTCAAAGCAAATGAATAGATAGAAACTTGAGTTCATTAATGTCTTAGGATTATGAGCCTATTGCTAGGGAATTATGAGAGCAGACCTTAAAATAAAGACAGTGTTTATAAGGTGCTTCTCATGGTCCTTCAATACATCCAATGTACCAGCACTATGATCCAGAATCTTACATTCTGATGATCGAGACAAATCACACTATCTCATAGTGATCAAAGTACTGCAACCTTGTCAGATGAGATGCCCAATCTCATCACTGGTTGTGAAGATATTTTAAGTATAAGATTTGTGACACATATCTCCCGTATGTGGATCTCATCCATATACATATATCACATCTAATATACTAATGGGACCCGGTTCATCTCATGAACCATTATGTCATATATATTGGTCATATGCATTAAGTAATAAATCACCATTCATCTCATGAAAGGAAAGCATGATTATATTGATAAATAAAGAAATTAATCAATCTATTCATCATATATTGGTATTGAGACCATAAAAACTAACACTAGCATGGGGACTACGAGGGATTCCTTAGAATCTGGCTCCAACTAGGAATCTGGACCCCATTATCTCATGTGAACTTCGGACCCACAGTTAATTGCAAATAAGTCCACACTAATTAAATGCAATTGCACTCTAGTCTTAGGAATAATTACAAGGAGACCCTAAACTTTCCAATTACTACAAGGAGGCCCCTCCATCAATTATATCCAGGGATCTATTGGAATTAAATATGTTCAACCAAATTAGATCCATATCTTATTATCCTTGTGACCCAATTAATCACAGTAATTATCAGTTCCATCCAATTAACTCTTAATTGAGATGGATGCACACACTAATGATAAAATCCATTAATTGGCACAAGGGGATATTTAGGAGGATAGATTCCATCTTGAGAATTATATGTTCCCACGGCCCCACTACCACGTACCTAAGACATCGAGGAGTTAATCTACAATTGGCCTCACTCATTGAGGACTCAAAGTAAATGTATAGTAGAAACTCGAGTCCATTATTCTCTTAGGATTAAGAGCCTATTACTTGGGAATTACGAGAGTAGTCCTTTAATGAAAGACAGATTTGTACAAGGTACTACTCATGGTCCTTCAGTACATCCAATGTACCAGCATAATAATCCAGAGTCTTACACTCTGATGATCGAGACATATCAACACTATCTCATAGTGATCATAGTGCTGTAACCTTATCAAATGAGATGCTCAATCTCATCACTGGTTGTTAATCAATTTAAGTATAAGATTTGTGATCTATGTCTCCTGTATGTGGATCTCATCCAAACACATGGATCACATCTAATATACTCGTGGGCTCCGGTTCATCTCATGAACCATCATGTCATTTTATATTGTTCATGTGCAAGCAAAGAATAAAATACCATTCATCTCATGAATAAAGTGTGAAAATATAGATTAATTAATGAAATAAATCAATTTATCCATATTATCCATTGGATTGAGGTCATACAATCTAATAATCTCCCACTTGAACTCAATGTCAGTCAGGGTTGCATCTCATGCCCATCCCATCTACATGTTGTTTAAAGACTTTGGTAATCAATAGCTTAGGAAAGGGATCTGCGAGATTATCTGTAGATGTTATTTTAGTGATAGTTATGTCACCTCTCTGCACAATCTCTCTATCTAGATGATATTTTTTCTGTATGTGCTTTTGGCTTTTATGACTTCTTGGTTCCTTGGATTGTGTGACTATCCCGTTGCTGTCATAGTGAATTGTGAGCGGCTGTCGTGCCAAAGGTACCACTCCAAGTTCCATAAGAAATTTTTTGAGCCATACTGCTTCCTTAGCTGCTTCACAAGATGCTATGTATTCAGCCTCCGAGGTGGAATTAGCGGTACATTCTTGTCTTATACTTCTCCAGCTGATAGCTCCGCCGCCAAGTATAAACATATATCCAGAGGTGGGTTTCCTGAAATCCCTATCCGACATGAAGTCAGAATCTGTGTATGCAACTGGAATCAACTAATCACTGTCGTAACTCAACATGTAATCTCTAGTCCTTCTCAAGTATTTGATAATACATTTTCAGCAGTCCAATGGTCAGGACCTGGGTTCGATTGATATCTTTTAACTAGGCCTACTGCGTGGCAGATATCCGATCTAGTACAAAGCATAGCATATATCAGGCTCCAACAGCCGAAGCGTATGGTACCGCTCATTTGCTCCTTTTTCTTAGTTGTCTTGGGACACTGATCATTGAAAAGGTACAATCCATACCTGAAAGGTGTGATACCCTTCTTGGAATTTTGCATTGCAAACCGTACCAGTACCTTATCTATGTACGTAGCTTGAGATCAGCCAATCATCCTATTTTTTCGGTCTTGATGAAGCTTGATTCCTAGGATATAGCTAGATTTTCCCAAGTCCTTCATATCAAGCATTTTTGCCAACCAAACTTTGACCGTTGACAACATCCCTATATCACTCCCAAGGAGAAGGATGTCATCGACATATAATACAAGAAAAACCACCCTGCCTCCTTCACTTTTCATGTACACACGTGAATCATCTAGATTTTGAAAAAAAAACCAAATGATTTGATTGCCTAGTCAAAACGGATGTTCCAACTCCTGGACACCTGCTTTAGTCCATAAATGAACTTCTACAGTTTGCAAACTCTTTACTCTTGGATCTCTGCTACTAAACAATCTGGTTACATCATATAGATGTCTTCCTCGAGATGACCGTTAAGAAACACCCTCTTGACATCCATTTGCCAAATCTCGAAGTCGAGATGAGCCGCAATGGATAAGAGTATCTGGATAGACTTGGGCATGGCTACCAGCAAGAAGGTCTCCTCATAATCGATTCCCTCTTTTTGAGTATACCCTTTAGCAACAAGCTTGGCCTTAAAGGTCTCAACTCTTCTGTCCGGTCCTCTCTTCCTCTTGTAGACCCACTTGCACCTAATATGTTTGATATTGGTAGGCAAGTCCACAAGTTTCTAGACCTGATTAGAGTACATGGACTCCATCTCAGCTTTCATAACATCTTGCTAACGTCCCGAATCCTGGTCATTTACTGCTTCATCATAGTTACAGGGATCTTGTTCATGTTCCTCCAGAATTGCCTTGTAAGACTCTCCCAGTAACGTGAACTTGTTAGGAGGCCTAATAATCCTCCCACTAAGACGAGGCTCCAGTGTAACTACTAGTTCAGGTAAGGGATAGTCTTCCTCAAGTTCGGTTCTTTCTGGATTTGGAACTGATTGTTCTTGAATTTCTTCCAAGATAACCTTTTCTAAAGTATTCTGGTGAATCATATAATCGTCTTCCAGGAAAACCACATTGGTACTAACATGTACTTTCTGCTCTCTGAGATTATAGAATAACCAACCTTTAGTTCCTTTAGGATATCCTATAAACGTGCATACTTCCGACTTCGATTCCAACTTGTCTATCTTTACCTTTAGCACATGTGCCGGACAACCCCAAATATGTAAATATTGTAGAGTAGGCTCTCGCCCAGACCACAACTCCAAAGGAGTCTTAGGTACCGACTTCGATGGTACGAGATTTAGTATGTACATTGTAATATCCAAAGCATACCCCTAAAAGGATATGGGTAATCCTGAGAAACTCATCATAGACCTAACCATATATAAAACAGTTTGGTTCCTTCTTTCTGCTACTCCATTATGTTGAGGCATACTAGGAGCAGACAACTAGGATAAAATCCCATTTTCTGATAAGTATCCCATAAAATCAACGGAGAGATATTCGCCTCCTCGATCTGATCGAAGAGTCTTGATACTTTTACCTAATTGTTTTTCCACTTCTGCTCGAAATTCTTTGAACTTTTCAAAAGCCTCAGACTTACGGTGCATAAGGTATATGTATCCATATCTTGAGTAATTATCTGTGAAAGTTATGAAGTACTCATAACCACCTCTCGCTCTTACATTCATGGGTTCACACACATCAGCACAAACTAATTTCAATAAATCTTTGGCCCTATTGCCTTTTGAAGAAACTGGTCTTTTAGTTATTTTGCCATCCAGACAGGCCTCACAAACAGGCATTGGTTCTACCACCAATGAAGGTAAGAAGTCATCTTTCATTAGCCTGTCAATCCTATCTAGGTTAATGTGACCTAACCTTAGGTGCCAAAGTTTTGTTGGATTAGATGAATGTGACTTTTTCTTTAATGTTGGTCTATTTGTCCTATTAATTATTTTGGTGTCATGTATCTCATACATTGTGGGAGTTATCAAATATAAACCGTTGATTACCTTGCCAGAACAAATAAAAGTACAATTTCTCTTTATGAGAACTTCAGTTCCAAAGTTAACAGAATAACTCTTATTCACTAAACTTGAAACTGAAATTAAATTTTATCTTAAAGACGGTAGATATAGTGTGTCTAACAAAATCAACTTATTATTTGAAAAACATAATGTAACTTCTCCCACTAACACCGCCTCTGCCTTAGCATTCGATCCCAGGTTGACAATGATCTCGCCGCTACTAAGCCTTCTGGTTTCCCGGAACCCCTGCAATGAATTACATATATGATTAGTTGCACCGAAGTCAACACACCAGGATTTTGAAGTACTAGTTGCAAAATTAACTTCAGAAACAAGTAACTCAATCATGCCTGCGGTCTTTTTCATTTACAGAAAATCAGGACAGTTCCACTTCCAATGTCCTGTCATTCCACAATGGAAACACTTTCCCTTTGGCTTAGCCCCTGTGCCCTTATTAGCCTTTGCCACACCAACATTAGGATCATTTTCCACCTTTTGGCCTTTCGGGACCCATTTCTTCTTGCCTTTCGGCTAGGACCTGGCATATGACTTTTATGTCATATTAACACTTGGCTTCTTGATAATACCCTCTGCTGCCACCAGCTAGCTAGAAAGCTCAGTTAAAGCCCAACTCATTTTATTCATATTGTAGTTGACTTTGAAATTATTAAATGAGTTTGGCAGTGACTTCAGGATGGTATCAATCTCAGCACCCAAGACATCCAACTCGTTCAATGAGTCCATCATTTTCAGAACATGGTCTTGTACTGGAGTCCCATCAGCCATCTTAGTGCTCATTATAGTTCTCATGGCTGCCTGTCTAGCAGGCCTGCCTTGGTCCCCAAACATTTCCTTTAAGTTCAATATAATATCGGATGCAGACTTAAAGGATTCGTGTTGGTGTTGAAGAGCACTTGACATAGATGCCTGCATGTAGCACTTATCCATCTCGTCATCTTTCAGCCATTTGGTGTAAAGGTCATTTTGATCATGCGGTGTATCTGGCTTAGGTTCCTAAGGGCAAGGTGTGGTAAGGACATACTTATATCCTGATGTAGTTGGGACTATATCTAGGTTTCTCTTCCAGTCCACATATTTGGATCCCACCAACTTATTTTGGTTTAAGATGATTGCAAGGGGATTAAATGTAGATGAATTCATGTTGAAAAACTGTTGCACACAACCATATATGCAATTAATAAATTTAAATGACAAATGGGTTTAGCATTCTACCAAATTTGTGGAATCCTCAAACCACTTAAATTCATAATGCATCAGATTCCCAATCCCTTGGCACTTGCCTCCTTGGGGAGTGCAAATGTCCCATAGATTGTTGCGAATAAATATCAGCCTAATATAGGTCTAAGACTAATATTCCATGATCCCCTATCACTCATTATCATCTAGGTATCTCAAACCAAATAATGTATGAGTCCCAATTAAACTTTGGTTTTTAAAATACATGAGGCAAATCCTTGGGGATACTACGTCATTATTTTAGTTAAGTGTGATCCACCAATTAGTATAGCATGATAGCCGTTGTGAGCAGCACCTCCTTGAGGAGTGCACCCCCACCCCATCTCATCAATGCTATCTTAAGGAGATCCATATCTAGTAACCAATAAAACAAACGCCCCTCCATGGGAAATGGCCATTCTCTGATGGCGCGAGGCACCTGCCTATCTTACAATGGACTTACGGTGGAAAACCATGGGGATTTCTATAATAAATGCCCCGCTTCCACTTAATATTTTAGAATTGAGGATTTCCTTTTAGGTCTTAGGGCCCACATGATTTAAACATACATCAAACCATCGCATGATAATAATTGGATCCAAATCAAATTTAGAATTATGGAAAGACCAGTTAACAAGATTAGTATTTCCAGTGAGTCCATCTCATGGGTCCACCAATAATAATTCCTTATTTAGAACCATTTCTAAAATATTAAATTGATTTGACCAATTATTATAACTATCGTGTTTGGATCAGATTTTGGTAAGAAATAAAATAAGCAACCATGCAATTATAGAAAGTCTAAATAAAGCAAGTATCCACGCAAAGTTAGAAATTCTAATTTTAGTAAGTCCTCTCCTCCACATGGCCCAATGCAGAAAGATGTCTTGGACTTTTTGATCTTCCAAACTCTTTGGGATTCCTTAAACTCTTTGAGTAGCTCCAAACTCTTTGGCTATCCTAAACTCTTTGGTTAAGAGTCCATCTTCATCATCTATCTTATCTAGAAAACCACCCGGAATTTAAAACTGAAAAATACATAAATTCCTATATCTCAACGATGAGATTTACATGGTAATCTATTAATGGAAATAAAAAGGGCTTAGGAAAATTCATCATGCCTTGCACTTTCATGGGAAACCAAGGCAACCACGATGCCCTTTATAAGTTGCCCAAAATAATCAATAATCATGACAAAAATAGAAACTTATAGGGCTACATGGAGAGGGCAACAACCTGCAAAGTTAGTACCACATATACAATAGGGACTAGGACTAGGAAGCTACCATCCATCATCTCATGATGAACAAACCCGGATTGCAAAAAATAAAAAAATGCTTATAGGAGGGGCCGAGGCCGCTGGTAAAAGTCGAGCGCCCAACTTGTGGTTTTTACAGAAAAATGCGATTTTGCATGAATTTGTCCCATCTCATGCATATGGAAAACATAATACATGCATAAAAATATCAAAACTGATCCTCACACAAACCTAGATGCATCCATTCCACACCTCATGTCGAAACTAGATCTAGAAAATCAATATAATGCGATAAGAATATAAGGCTCTTTCTGCTACCAAATGTTGGAAGTAGGTGGCCCTCATGGACAGATATTCAAAAATTTTCGACCCACTTGATGTAAGGATCAAATATCCATAATGCCAATAGCCCAAGCCCCAGATCTAAAATATAATCCTAATCTCATGCATTAAGATCAAACATCCATCAAGAAGATAGAACAAGAAGCAACAAAACCAACTAGATATACTAATTCAAATAGATGATAGATCTATACCTTTAGAGCTTGGTTGTGCTCTAATCGAAAACTTGATCTTTACGAAAAAAAAATTCACAAACTTTGATCTTCCTTGCTTTTGTGT
Source organism: Cinnamomum chago (assembly GCA_038049695.1). NCBI lineage: Eukaryota > Viridiplantae > Streptophyta > Magnoliopsida > Laurales > Lauraceae > Cinnamomum > Cinnamomum chago. The sequence goes on from CP142452.1 coordinate 33,241,897, forward strand.
TCTTCCATGCTCTGACCCTCTTAGAGAACTTGTAACGGAGAATGGTGGGATCTCCAAGTAGAAGAAAGCCCTAGATCTATAGTAGGAAACCAGAGGAGAGAGAGGAGGAAGATAGAGAGGAACTCAAGAGATTATTGTGTATAAAGATCTCTAACCCTCACATCTTATTTATAGTTTTTGGCACACCTCCTCTTAGACCAAGATTAGAAGTCTCAATTCTATTCTTAGTAAGTATCATACTCCTCATTTCCTTAAGATATCTAATGAGATTAGTAACCTTCTCTTATTAGGGCTAGCATGGGGACTACCAGGGATTCCTTAGAATCTGGCTCCAACTAGGAATCTGGACCCCACATCTCATGTGAACTCCGGACCCACAATTAATTGCAACTACGTCCACTAATTAAATATAATTGCACTCCAGTCTTATGAATAATTACAAAGAGACCCTAAACTTCCCAATTACTATAAGTAGAACCCTCCATCAAATATATCCACAAATCTATTGGAATTAAATATGTCCAACCAAATTAGATCCATCTCTTATCATCCTTGTGACCCAATTAATCACAGTAATCATCATTACCATCCAATTAACTCTTAATTGAGAGGGGTACACACTCACTAATGATAAAATCCATTAATTGGCACAAGGGAGTATTTAGGAGGATAGATTCCATCTTGAGAATTATATGTTCCCATGGTCCCACTATCACATACCTAAGAGATTGAGGTGTTGACCTACAATTGGCCTAACTCATTAATGACTCAAAGTAAATGTATAGTAGAAACTTGAGTCTATTACTCTCTCAGGGTTAAGACCCTATTGCTTGGAAATTATGAGAGCAGTCTTTTAATCAAAGACAGATTTGTACAAGGTGTTACTCATGGTCCTTCAGTATATCCAATGTGTAAGACCCCGACCCGAGTGACCTCGATTAGTACCGACTAAGTCGTTTTTTAGTTCTAAGTGTGATTTGTGTATTGTGGTTAAGTTGGGACCAGAATAGCTTTTGTTATAGCTTTGGGGAATTTTGAGTGCCTTAGTAAGTAATGGGACCCTTTGAGGGTTCCTTTTTGTGACTTGGCGTTTGCTTTAGGGATTTTCTGAGATTCCTGTGATTTGTGTTTTAACCCCGTTTTACTTATCTCATTAATCTCTTTAACTTTTATGTTAATCCCGTTTCCGTCCTAAATCTCGAAACCCGACTTTCTTAGCATTGAGGGCAAAACAGTCTTTTACACTAAATCTGTACCAAAAAACTTGATATTCCCAAAACCCTTGAAACATATACTTTTTGGAAAGTAGATATTTCGACGATCACTTTTCTCTTCTTCGTCGAATTCGTTCGAAGTGCTGAAAATCATGATTTTAGCCCCACAAGAAATTCTAGTGGTGGAGCCCATCTCACTTGCTTATATAAGGATAACCCTCCTTCTTCATCTCCTTTTTTTCCAAATCAAAAGCCACCCAAGCTAGGGTTTTCTCTCTTCTCTTCTCCTTCTAGCTTTTCCATCTCAATCTCTACTAACCTTACATCAATGGCAAAAATGGAGATAATCTTCTTCCTCCTCTCTACTAGAGCTCTCTCTTGATATCCTTTGTCGAGGAAACCACTCATCCCAAGATCCACATTGAGCTAGCCTTGCCCATTTGGAGAACCTACAAGTAAGCAACCCTCCCCATCTCTTAGATTTGTGTTCCTCTAGCCTTGAAGAGGTTCCACCCCCATTATTGTAAGCTTCCTCCTTTTGTCCCTTGTTTTGACCCATTTAGGGTTTGTTTTGGGGTTTTTGTATAGCTTGGAGTGTTGGCTTGGAAGAGTGAATAGGCTTGTTTTGGCTAAGCTTGGACCTAAGGCAAGTGGATGAATGGATAGTTTGAGCATTAAATAGTTTTATGAGAAATGTGGTTGGTTTTGTTATCTTCCATTCATATTTATTTATTTGCATTGATTTGAAATAAATTCTCATGAAAGGGTTTTATTAGTGCATCTAATGTATTGGAAACGTGTTGGTTCATAGCCTTCATTTATCTCTTGTTTATAGCTCAAATGTACTCATGTGTGTAGTGGTTTCCCTTCTTTCTCACTTTATGATTGAATGTGAAATGAATAACGGTGGATGGAATGGATGTTGTAGAAGATTTGATGATGGTTTGAAGAAGGTTTTGAGCTCCTTATTTGGTGTATAAATGGGGCTCAAAATGGGTTGTAAAAGGATGAGAAAGATGAGAAGCAAAATTGTCCCGGAACCAGTTTCTGGACAGCTTGCTCGAGCGAACTTGTCGGATCGCTTGAGCGAAGTATCCAGAAAAGGGTTCAAACCATTCCAGTGGACAGTTCACTCGAGCTGACCTTGGCCCGCTCGAGCGAACCCTCCCAGAACCCATTCCAGAGAATGGCCCTATTGTGATGGGAAGACTTATTCTCATTATTTGAAAACCGTTTGAGAAAAAAACCACATCACGAAGATTCATTTGAAGTTTTGAAAATCCTAAGGTGTATAAGGAGCCCGGAATGTCCCCAAACTCAAGGAGTACCAAATTGTTATTAAATCGACATACGGGACCCCTATTCACCTTAAACAAATCCTGAAGCCGATATTTTGCCCGAAACTTCAATAGTTCATTTGTATTTCCTTATTCCCTAGATTTATGCTACATGACTTGTTATTCCCGAAAGCATTGAAATTGTACTTGTATTAGTTGCTAGTCCCGAAATGCATTGCCCGACATGAAATGACAGTTGTGCCTTTGAGTATCCTGGTTCGCTTGTTTACATACGTGCACTTGATGTATTTTACACATGTCTTGATTTCTGTTATTTAACCTATGAGTCGACACCACTAAGCTTGGATGACCTTGTCAGTTTGATCCACCGACTTGGAGATCCCCCTCTTGTCCCGCCAGCTGCAGTTTGGATCCCACTACCCGGTTATTACCGTGGTCTTGTCCCGATACCTTGGATTGCTACCGTGGTTCCTGATGCCCGGCTCACTACCGTGGTCATATCCCGTATATTATATGTATATGTATATTTTGTTGAATGTCCTCACCTCGTGTGACTGAGATCAACGCCTCTTGTCTCTTCGTTTCCTGTTTCCTTGGTTACCTTTACATGATTTACATTACATACTTGCTTTTGAATAAATGATTTATCCCTTTTATGGAAATTATTATTTAAACCGGTTTAAATGCTTTTGAAGGTAAATTCATTTATTATTATATTGTCATATCTTTTCACCCACTTGCCAAACCGTCATGTTTGACCCATTTTTGGTACTCAAGTCCCGATGTCCGTTACCCCGAGGAGGAGCTTAAGGAGGCGGTCAGAGAACCGTAATGTCTAGTCGAATGGCATGCCGATGATGTCATCTAGACATTCGGTTGTCCGAGATGCGAAACATTTTGGGTTATGGATAACCATTCTTTTGTGGGTTTATATTTTGTTTATAATGGCCTTTGTTGGCCTCTATTTTGGGAATGTAATTAAATGATCTTTTGTTTAAACACTTAACATTACTTTTGGAAAGTGCTAATGATCATTGTTCATTCTGATTCCTTATATCTATAAATGTGTTATTAGTCTTATTGATGGAGATGAACTATATTCATGATTTGCTACACGCTTCCGCAATTAAAAAGAAATATTTATGTTGTTGTGATATCCTCACCGTGGACACCTGTGGGAAATCACATGCACGGGTAGCACCTCATCTTTTATTACCCGTGGACATATTTACAAATTTATCATATGCATTATAGCGTCAACTAATCATTCATTTATATCATCTCTCATAATTCTCAACTTAGTCCCGATCCCGGATTAGTTTGGTGGACCTGGTCCGGGGTCGCGACACAATGTACCAGCACAATGATCTAGAGTCTTACACTCTGATGATTGAGACGCATCACACTATCTCATAGTGAACACAGTGCTGCAACCTTAGTAGATGAGATGTCCAATCTCATCACTGGCTGTGAATCAATTTAAGTATAAGATTTGTGATTTATGTCTATTGTATATGGATCTCATTCAAACACATGGATCACATCTAATATACTTGTGGGCTACGGTTTATCTCATTAACTATCATGTCATTTTGTATTGGTCATGTGCAAACAAAGAATAAAATACCATTCATCTCATGAATAAAGCATGAAAATATAAATTAATTAATGAAAATAAATCAATTTATCCATATTATCCATTGGATTGAGGCCAAACAATCTAACACGAACAACCACAATACCTTCTTGTATTGTAGTTCCTACCAATACAAGATGAAAGTTCTTGGATGGTCTCTAGATTGGTCAACTCAATAGCCCAAAGTGTGCAAAAACAATGTAATATGCATCGGAAATAAATAACAAAGCAAACACCACAAGGGACACCAAATATAATGTGGAAAACCCTAATCGGGTGAAGAACTACGAATCCAAACTGGATCAACAATCAAATACTATGAATCTCGCAATTACAAGATATTCATAGATCCCCTATTAAATAATCACTACATGAGGATTGCAGTTACATCTTATGTAGCTTTAGTCATCAACGACTTCACACGATTGATTGCAATAGATTCAAACCCGCTTGACTCTTCAGATATTCTATGAAAGAAGATGATCTTCTACAAGGGATGTAGAAGAAATTGCTCTCTAGATGAACTCTTGCAGTACAACTTTTCAATTGAAACTCTAGAGAAGAATTCTCTCAATTATGGTCTCTAAATCAGAACAATGAGAGAGGTGTTTGTGGTATCTCTTTAGGGCAGCCATAGGGTTTATATAAATAGGCTTAGGGATGTGCTTAAAGTTGTCTACATTGATTAGGACTAAAATAGGTAGTTTTTAAGAAATTAGAAATAAAAAGTCTAATTCGCGCAGGACTTTGATTTCTTTTTCTTTCCTTCAGCATACTTCTAATTCTTCCAAACTTTTTTTTCCTTCCTTTTTCTAATTTTATCTGACTTTTCACTTCTAATTCTTCTTGACTTCTATCTTTAGTGTGAAGCCCCAACACAGTCCATATCTAAAATAAAAATTACAACTCAATGGACATAGAGTTTTGTCCAACCCATGAATTAGCCAACACTAAAAAACCTAACACAAGAAATTTTGAAATCAAATCAGGGGTTATCCAACTCTTTCCCAAATTCCATCGTCTAGATTTGGAAAGTGTATACCTACACCTCAAAGATTCAATGAAGAATGGGCCTTCAATAACGTTAGAGAGCATGTGGTGAGATTTAGGCTATTTCTTTTCTCTTTAAAAGATAAAGCATATGCATGGTTATACTCCGTAAGGCTTAGATCGATTGCTACATGGACTGGCATGGTTAGAGAGATTTTAAAGAGATTCTTCCCTCCTTACAAAACCAACACCCTAAGAAGGCAAATTATAAAATTAAAACAAAGGGGAATGAATCTTTCTTTAGATGTCGGGAGTGTATCAATGAATCGTTCCAAGCCTGCCCACATCAATGCTACGAGACATGGAGAGTTAATAGCTTATTTTATGATGGGCTAACCTCTCAAATGCTACAATTCGTAAAGATGATGGTAATAATGAGTTTCTCAACAAAAACCAAGAGAAGGCATGAGACTACTTGGAATCCCTAGCCGAAAGTGCACTAATTTGGGATACATTAGAGGGCATTAGAAGCCCAAGCAATCGTCTAATCCAAGGGGAGGGGGAATCTACCTTTTGGAAGAAGATGAGGACATGAACTCGAAAATAGCCTCCCTCACTCGAAAAATTCAGGCCATTGAACTTAGAAAAAAAGGGAATAACCCCAAATTGTGCACGGTATTTGCAAATGTGACACTCATTCTACTCAGGATTATCCAACAATCATGGCTTTGAGAGAGGTGTTACATGAGCAAGCCAATATTACAAATACATATCACATGCCTTTCAGCAATCCAATGGGTGACACTTACAATCCTAATTGGCAAAATCATCCTAATTTCAGCTAGAAAAACTAGCCCAATGCTAACCGTCCTCAAAGATCTCCCAAAGTGGTCCATATGTGACTCCTTTCACAGAATGCACCATATGCACCACCCCCAAAGAAGTCTCTGGAAGATGTGTTAGCCACATTCATGCATAGTCAGACAAACTTTAATCAAACCACAATGCAAGCAATCTAAGAGCTGAAAACTTCCCTTTGCCCTGCAGGTTAGAGAAAACAAGATTTTCCCAGCCCAATCTAAACTCAACCCCAAGGGATAGTCTAAGGTTGCTAACTCAAGTAGTTTAGCCCCACAAGATCGTCTGAAGGCAATCACCTCCCTTAGAATCAGAAAAGAAATTAACAAAGATGATCTCAAGAACGTTGAGAAACCTTCATCTTCCGATCAAACCGAAACACAATCAACATCTAAGGCCATGGCCCCTCCTTTGATTATGTATTTCCTTTAAATGCATCCTCTTGCCCCTCCATCTTATGAACATTTTTTAATGGATGGCCCCACCATTATTAGCAAATTAATAACTAAAATAGTATAATTTTGGATTCCCAAAAAGAAAAGAAAAAAAATAGTAGCTGATTTAGGGAAAACTAAATTAGAATGAAGGAAAAAAGGAAAAGAAGGAGGGAAGAAAGAAAAAGAAAAAACGAAAGAGGAAGGGATGGATTAGAAACTATTTACTAGATCTAGACTCTTCGCCATGACCTACTTACCTTGATTTGAGATTATGGTGTTCATTGGGGAGAGGGAGAGAGCTTGTGTCATTGTAGTCTTAGAGGTTTTGTAAAAGCCTTTGGAGTTCTGGTTGTTTCATATTTAGGTAACAAAAAAAAAGGTTGAAGAAATCAACTCATCATCTAAATATTACTTTTACATTTACTTTTATATTGCAAATGTACAAATCCTCCATATATCATTATTTCTTTTTCAATCATGGAGCTCAAATTTGAAATCTAACACAAACAAAATACCTTCCTACTCATGTTCTACTACTGCGAGAATTTTAATCTAATCATAATTATATCAACCGTAGATAAAATTATTGTTTTTCAATATTTAATTAAGGTTAAACTTTTCTGGTTCCGCCTCCTATTTAATTATATTTAATTTACAAGAATTTCTTTAGGTTCTCTCTTATTTTGGGCCCCCATAAAAAAAATTCTGGTTCCGCCCCTAGCTGTGGACTCTAGCCAAATTTAATTATGTGGGAGTTCAGCCCTTTTTTAGATTAATCGTATATTAGACACGTGATTCGTTTTATAATATCTTATTCTTGTTTGTACTTGATCTATCTGCTTGTGGGCCAACATCTTATTGGTTGTCTAGGCCCCAACAAGAAGATATTGATTTTAGAAGTTCAGATTTCCCATCTGCCATTTCCTTTGAGTCCAAATATCAGAAGAACCGGACTTGACGACGTATTTTGACTGTCTCCTTTTTTTTTTTTTTGATAGGGATTGTCTTCAATTTTTTGAGTCCATAGAGACAGCCATATTTGAGTTGATCCACTAAAATGAAGTAATGGCCGAGTTGAGTCTCGCCTTTTAATTACTGAGGTCGATGTTGTTGGCTTCTAAACATGGGCCTAATGGGTCACTGACCAGTCCTAAAATAGGGTTTCAAATATAATTTATTCTCCGTTATTATCTCTGCTTGAAAAAGCAGAGATGTTAGCCGAGTATCGTATCCACAGGACCAAAAAGGCTAAGTTGTGTTGTTTTCTAAATTCCTAAACTAATCCTATTAGAAGACAAAGTTCTGATTATTAAACTAATCCTATTAGAAAGCGAAGTGTTGGGTTGATTGATTGTAATTCCTAAATTAACAAATTAAAAGACAGGGTTGATTCAATCAGAGAAAAAATCTCAGGGTACGAATCCACTCTAACCTCGTACAATGGCAAGTATAGGCCTTAGGGTTTCACTATCAACGCTATTGAGACTCATCTTGGTTACAAACCTTCAAAGTCAACAAATAAAGGATGTAGATGTAAATCGGGGCACAACCTATCTCTATGGCATAGATTATCCTAGATCTAACAAACACATTCATTCATGCATCATTATATGACTTAGTATTCAAATCTACAAGATTAAAATACCAAAGAAAGAGAAATTGCATTAATAAAATCCAATCAATGGATTAACATCTTGTCATATAACCAAAAGCGTTTAAAATAAAACCCTAAGCCTAAACATCACCATAAACAAAAGATTAGAGCTTCATTGCAACCCAAAGATAAGGATTTAGTTACGCATGGAAAGAGGTTGACGACGAATCTCTGACGAAATCCCCATTGACGCTCTTCCAAAAGCTCCAAAACCTTACTCCAGACCTTCTCCCAAGATGTGTATCTCCCAAGACGAGTTTGGGCTCTTATTTATAAATTTTGGGATGAAAAACCTCTTCAAAATGCGCATGTGATGGATTCTTATACGATCCGGGCGTGGCTATGGGGTTTTTTTTCTGTGGCCAGGCGTCCAGACGCCAGCTTCCGGGCGTCCGGACGCCCGGAGGCAGTATGTACAGGTCACCATAGCGAACTTCCCGAGCTCATACATCCCTCGATATAGCTCCGATTTATACAATCTTGGACTCCACGGATATGTACTCGAAAAGATCTTTCCAACGGTACATAGATTACACTAATCCAACACTCGAGTTGAAAGTTATGACCATTTCAAGTTGCTGCCCCTGAAAATTCCAAGAATAATGGTGCAATTAAAAGAACTTCCATGTTGGCATGCTATGGGGTGAGTGGGACCCATGTTGGACGTCCAAGGCATGTTTGGACTCTTGCTTTGCTTTCTTATTTGAGTCTCTTCCCATATTTGGCACGCTTTCTTACTTGCAACTCCAGTTTGTCATGCTTTGTGAGATTTCTTCCATTTTAGCTCTAAATTTCGCTCCTTGCATCTGTAGTACCTACAAACAATAAAATAACATAATTAAGCTAATTAATCCCTTCCGACGGTATAACCAAGTCCTCATTAAGGGGCCTAAAATGTATCTTTTAGGCTCTCATCAGTCACAAACATCTTGTCATATAACCAAAAGCGTTTAAAATAAAACCCTAAGCCTACACATCACCATAAACAAAAGATTAGAGCTTCATTGCAACCCAAAGATAAGGATTTAGTTACGCATGGAAAGAGGTTGACGACGAATCTCTGACGAAATCCCCATTGACGCTCTTCCAAAAGATCCAAAACCTTACTCCAGACCTTCTCCCAAGATGTGTATCTCCCAAGACGAGTTTGGGCTCTTATTTATAAATTTTGGGATGAAAAACCTCTTCAAAATGCGCATGTGATGGATTCTTATACGATCCGGGCGTGGCTATGGGGTTTTTTTTCTGTGGCCAGGCGTCCAAACGCCAGCTTCCGGGCGTCCGGACGCCCGGAGGCAGTATGTACAGGTCACCATAGCGAACTTCCCGAGCTCATACCTCCCTCGATATAGCTCCGATTTATACAATCTTGGACTCCACGGATATGTACTCGAAAAGAGCTTTCCAACGGTACATAGATTACACTAATCCAACACTCGAGTTGAAAGTTATGACCATTTCAAGTTGCTGCCCCTGAAAATTCCAAGAATAATGGTGCAATTAAAAGAACTTCCATGTTGGCATGCTATGGGGTGAGTGGGACCCATGTTGGACGTCCAAGGCATGTTTGGACTCTTGCTTTGCTTTCTTATTTGAGTCTCTTCCCATATTTGGCACGCTTTCTTACTTGCAACTCCGGTTTGTCATGCTTTGTGAGATTTCTTCCATTTTAGCTCTGAATTTCGCTCCTTGCATCTGTAGTACCTACAAACAATAAAATAACATAATTAAACTAATTAATCCCTTCCGACGGTATAATTAAGTGCTCATTAAGGGGCCTAAAATGTATCTTTTAGGCTCTCATCACGCCCCCCAACTTACACTTTGCTAGACCTCGAGCAAAGCTAAAACAAAAGAAAGACTAACTAAGGCCACTTTCGTAGGGAGCACAGCTGCACTTAGCATGTGCAGCAAGCCTTTAAACCTCTAAGTTCCCCCTAGAGGACGAGTTATAGTTTCGTGAGGGTTTGCAGTGAATCTACTCACAAAATTCCTGAAACATAAAAGAAAAAGAGGGAGTATTTTCCACCAAGGTATCTACGAACACCGGATATTCCTGATTTTGGGGTTTTCAATACACAACTCAAATGTGGTTCACAAATCCTATCTTTTGGTCAGAAATCCTCAAAATCATGCTGGAAAAATTGATCGTGCACGGTGAAAATTGTGTATATATAGAAGCATGAAAGCATAGAACGATCCACTAATAATTTCCGTGAAAACACATCTTGTTCTTTCGAAATGCTGGGCCACCGAACCTTAGTACAAGTTAACATAATTCCTCTCAAGGCATTTGTGGTGGCTTTCACACTATTTTTTTTCAAAGGACATGACAACACTATTTTGATTTTTTTTCTCTTTTTTTTTTCCTTTTTTTTTTTTAAGAAATGACTGTGCAGTGCCTAGGTCCCTTAAGCTTTCTAATTAACCCATGTAACGAGCATTCAACCAATGACTCCCAAAACAAATGTCTTTAGGGCACTAGGTATGGCAATACCCCTATGGGGCTTACTGGATCGGGTTAAAAGGGCTACGAACCCAAACTAGTCACAACTTCTTCTTTTTTTTAATACTGTCCCCAACAATAGGCAGCCCTTTCCATATGCCCGACTTAAGTATAACCGAGGGTCAGCTTTCCATCATAATTGTTCTGAAGTTTTCACTAGTATGGAAATCATAGTTTCACATTTCAAATTGTCTATATAATACGTGTTAAGTGAAAGATCAATAATTCAACAATTTCTCAAAAACTCTTTCCTAAAACAAGATAGTGAACCATTTTCTCTTTTGCCTCACAAAAAGTTCCAAAAACAGGGTATCTTCGTATCATAAAAACCCGGTTAGAAATCTCCCGAAAGACTAACAACACTAGCAAAAACTTTTTTTCTTTTGAAACTAAAGGAAAAGACGACAAGTAAAAAGAACTAAAACTGCTAAAAACTACCCCTAGACTACTCCAAAGGTTAATACCCCACCCCCCAACTTAACCTAACATTGTCCACAATGTTAAAAACAAAATAAAAGATAAAGGACAAGGAAAGTAAAGGAAAAGGAGGGATATCACCTGGGTACTGCTTAACATGAAGTGGAAGGGAGGAAAACGGGGAGGACGCCCCCCAACTCAGACCAAAGTACCCGCGGAATGTTAGCGGCAAGCACAATAAACAGAAACAAAGAAAACCTAAAAAGTACAAACCAAACTTGCAAAAAGACATGACTTAGCACTTCCTTCATGTCTACGTCCTCTAGGTTAGGAACTAAAAATATCTGCATATCTCGAGAAAGTGTAAAATCAGCAATGCAAGGGGGACAAGATATGTAGATGGAGGGATCAATATCTTTCAACTCGGCAACTGAACAGCCGAGTGCACTCTTGTGCATTTCCAACACATCCAAAATTTGAGCTTCCTGACCATCAGACAGATCATGAGCAATGACAGTCGGCAAAGTATCCTCAGGGTGAAGAGCGTTTTCTACGAGCTCATCAACAACATTGACTACAAAGAAGTCATCCTGGTCTGAAGGTTGATGAGAGGCCCTAAAAGCATTCAGCCTCACTTTCATATTCCCGAAGGAAACATCCATAACTCCAGTTCGGCAATTAATGTTCGCATTGGCCGTGGCCAAAAAAGGGCCGTCCAAGAATGACAGTAGTGTGCTTCGGTGAATTTTGCACTGGTTCAGTGTCAAGGACGATGAAATCTACAGGGAAAAAGAACTTGTCGACCTTGACCAGAACATCCTTAATTATTCCCCGGGGCACCCTGACAGATCTATCAGCAAGTTGCAAGGTAACCGGAGTGGGCTTTAAGTCCCCTAGCCCAATCTACTCATACATTGAGTAAGGCAAGAGATTGACACTCGCTCCTAGATCCAACAATGCATTATCAATAACGTGACTCCCAATTATGCAGGTAATGGTGGGAGTGCCAGGATCTTTCAGCTTGGGAGGAGTGTCATTATGGAGAATTGAGCTCACTTGCTCGATAAGTAAAACCTTCTTTGGCACATGAGAGTTAGATTTGCGTTTTTGAGTGCACAAATCTTTCAGAAATTTAGCATAAGAAGGGACCTGCTTGATAGCATCTAGCAAAGGCAGGTTAATCTTTACTTGCTTAAACACCTCCAACATTTCATCCATGGTTGCTTTCTTTTTACTAAAGGGAGAGGGTGTGTCAAGACAAGTGGGAAAAGGGGCTTTAGGCACATATGGGGGTGCCTTGTTTCCCTTAGAAACTATGTCAGCCTAGAGCTCTTGGGATTGGCTGTGGGCTCTTTCACATCTTGCTTAGGCTCCTCAGGCCTAGTCTCAACCTCACGCCCATTCTGTAATGTGACAACCATTTTCGCTTGCTCATGATAGGTATCATTATGCTGCGAGTCACTACCCACCTCAAAAGAATTCTTAGGGTTAACCGTGGGTTGGCTAGGCAAGCGCCCCTCCTCTCTTTTGTTAAGAGCATTAGCTATTTGCCCGATCTGGACCTCTAGCTTAGCTATGGATTGAGAGTGGGAATGGACCAGTTGAGTGGTTGCTTTGAGCTCTTTGAGCTCTTGCAGCACTGTCTCCACAAATGATGGAGTTCTTTGAGGTGGTTGAGGGTTGGGTTGCTGGTAGGATTGTTGGGAACGATAGGCCGCAGGATTGTATTGAAAATTAGGCCCATTTCCCGGTTGAGAGAATGAAGTGCCTTGACCGGGCGACTTCCATGAAAAATTAGGGTGATTGCGCCATCCCGGATTAAAAGTATTCAAAAATGGATCATTACCCGGTTTGGAGAACCCCTGTGCAGCATTCACCTGCTCTTGCACAAATTCAGGAAACTAAGAGGCTGCAGGACAATTGCTCACAAAATGAGCGGGACTAGAGCACAAAGCACAACCACCTTGAGAGGGTGGGGATTGGAGAGTTTGACCCACAGATAATAGCTGATCCAGTTTTTGGGTCAAGGCAGCCATTTGAGTGGCGAGTTCATTAGAGGGTTGAATTTCAAACACACCTCTAGGTTTTTGCAAATTAGAGGCTGCAGGCCTCTCTAATCTAGCAGTGGAAGCATGGTGATGAAAGGTCTCACTCATATTCTCAAAAAGCTCCCATGCCTCATCCTCATTTTTCAGCATAATTGATCCCCCACTGGCGGTGACTACCATATTCCGCCATTCAGGAGACAATCCATCATAAAAGAACTGAACCAATTGCCACTTGGCAATTTGGTGATGAGGACATTTTCTAATGAGATCCTTGAATCTATCCCACGCCTCATGAAATTGTTCATTATCAGTTTGGGCAAAAGATGTGATAGATCTCCTGTATTGATTTGTTTTACCCACAGAGAAATATTTATCCAAGAATTTTTGTTGCAGTTGGGCCCAAGTAGTGATAGAGTTTGCAGGTAAAGTACTCAGCCAATACTTGGCTTTGTCCTTCAATGAAAACGGAAAGAGAATCATTTTCAAGGCCTCACTACTGAAATTGTTGATTCGCACCGTGGAGCAAATGACCAGGAACTCATCAATGTGGTTGTATGGGTCCTCATTGTTCAAGCCATAGAAAGAAGGAATAAGATTGATTGTGCTAGGCTTGATTTCATATTGAGCTGCCTGTACAGTAGGCAGCTGAATACACGATGGTGACGCGTATTCCGAAAGAGTATAGTGCTCCTTCAAGGGTCGGAGAGGTGGAGGAGGGGGTGTACCGAGTGGGGTCTCCTCTTTTTCCTCTGCCATTGGTAAAGTTGTGTGTGAGGAATTAGCCAAGTGTTTAGATGATCTAACCTTCCTAAGGACTCGCTCTAAATTTTGATCTATAGAAACCAAATATGGATGACAAGAGCGACGACCAAGCATGCACACACAATTCTCACTGCAGTTATATAAAAAGAATCAGAAGGTCTGGGACTTACCTTGCCTTGGGAAGAGAAGAGAGATTTCTTTTGAGTAAAACTTTGTCCTTTCGAACTCTCTTGGATCCCTGCACAAATTCTAGGATTGTCTGTTAAAATCAATGCCCTACAGTAAGGATAGTAAACAATGTGAATAAAGCTGATAAAGCAAAAAAAAAAAAAAAACTAAACTAATATTAGAATTAAAAGAAACAAACAACCGTGCTAATTATCCCCGGCAACGGCGCCAAAATTCTGACCAGTCCTAAAATACGGTTTCAAATATAATTTATTCTCCGCTATTATCTCTGCTTGAAAAGGCAGAGATGTTAACCGAGTATCGTATCCACAAGGACAAAAAGGCTAAGTTGTGTTGTTTCCTAAATTCCTAAACTAATCCTATTAGAAGACAAAGTTCTGATTATTAAACTAATCCTATTAGAAAGCGAAGTGTTGGGTTGATTGATTGTAATTCCTAAATTAACAAATTAAAAGACAGGGTTGATTCAATTAGAGAAAAAATTTCAGGGTACGAATCCACTCTAACCTCGTACAATGGCAAGTATAGGTCTTAGGGTTTCACTATCAACGCTATTGAGACTCATCCTGGTTACAAACCTTCAGAGTCAACAAATAAAGGATGTGGATGTAAATCGGGGCATAATCTATCTCTATGGCATAGATTATCCTAGATCTAACAAACACATTCATTCAAGCATCATTATATGACTTAGTATTCAAATCTACAAGATTAAAATACCAAAGAAAGAGAAATTGCATTAATAAAATCCAATCAATGGATTAGCATCTTGTCATATAACCAAAAGCGTTTAAAATAAAACCCTAAGCCTATACATCACCATAAACAAAAGATTAGAGCTTCATCGCAACCCAAAGATAAGGATTTAGTTACGCATGGAAAGAGGTTGATGATGAATCTCTGACGAAATCCCCATTGACGCTCTTCCAAAAGCTCCAAAACCTTGCTCCAGACCTTCTCCCAAGATGTGTATCTCCAAAAATGAGTTTGGGCTCTTATTTATAAGTTTTGGGATGAAAAACCTCTTCAAAACGCGCATGTGACGGACTCTTATACGATTCGGGGCGTCCGGACGCCCGGAGGCAGTGGCTTTGGGGTTTTTTCCTGTGGCCGGGCGTCCAGACGCCCGGAGGCAGTATGTACTGGTCACTATAGCGAACTTCCCGAGCTCATACCTCCCTCGATATAGCTCCGATTTATACAATCTTGGACTCCATGGATATCTACTCGAAAAGAGCTTTCCAACGGTACATAGATTACACTAATCCAACACTCGAGTTGAAAGTTATGACCATTTCAAGTTGCTGCCCCTGAAAATTCCAAGAATAATGGTGCAATTAAAAGAACTTCCATGTTGGCATGCTATGGGGTGAGTGGGACCCATGTTGGACGTCCAAGGCATGTTTGGACTCTTGCTTTGCTTTCTTATTTGAGTGTCTTCCCATATTTGGCACGCTTTCTTACTTGCAACTCCAGTTTGTCATGCTTTGTGAGATTTCTTCCATTTTAGCTCTGAATTTCGCTCCTTGCATCGTAGTACCTACAAACAATAAAATAACATAATTAAGCTAATTAATCCCTTCCGACGGTATAACCAAGTCCTCATTAAGGGGCCTAAAATGTATCTTTTAGGCTCTCATCAGTCACAAACCCAACTCCGAATGAGATACCATCAAAAACTTATCTAAATATCAAAGAACACAATTGAGGAATATTTTCTTGTTATTCTCATTCACGGTAGTGTTACAATATATAGAATACATAGAGTTGCTTTACAAGGAATGAAATAATGTCTATACAGAATTATAGGAGATAAACTATAATTAGAGATGTTGACTATATCAATCCCTTAATTCTAGTAATCATATCAATTAACCCTTAATTTTATCACCCCTCCTCAATTTGGTGCATGGATATCGTACATGCCTTGAAAGTCCAAGACCGAATCCTAGAGGGGGGGGGGTGAATAGGATGAGCTCTAACAACCTAGACCAATTTTAATTCTTTCAACTTTTAAGTCAATTAAGATGTGATGAAGATTAATTATCTTGTGATAGAAAAGGATTTTTAAGATATGCATACACAAGTAATTACCAACAACAATCTCCAAACAACCAAAAGAGAATCATTCATGAAAAAGAGAACAAAAGAGCAACCACCATGACAAGCACATTTATAGTGGTTCGGCCAAATTGCCTACATCCACTCCCGATACACTTATCGATATTCACTAACTTCAACTAAGGTTTAGGATCACCTCAAACCTTACAATCAACACTATGCTTTTCAAGGCTTAGCATAAACGTTTACAACATATGCTTTTCAAGGCTAAGCATGAACCTTTACAACAAGGAATTTTTCTCTTAAGAAATATGCCTAAGAATGCATGGATAAAGAGAACAATGAGGTGCAATTGAGTGCCTCTAATTAGGTTAATTAGAAAGTGAAAACTTAAGTTCTAGAAACATGCATGTGAATGACAAAGTTTATGTAAAATGCATTTTCTAGAAATAACTCTTTCTCTTTGAAAAGATAAAAACTTAAATGATGCAAAGATGTTTATCATATATTGGAGAAAGAGTTGTATGTCTAACACATGTGATTAACAATGAGAAATAACTTGTTTTCAAGAAAGATGTTCTAAAGTCTAACAAGTTGATTTTTGAAACAAGAAAGTAAAATCATGTGTAACATAGACCATATGTTGTATTCATAGCATATGAGACTACTAAAGTGTTAAGCATGTTATGAAAGACAACATTCTAAAAGAAAAGCAACTTGTTAATCATGTTTAGGAAGAGATCAAAGATTTGAAACAAAACATGATTTCAAAAAGACTAGGATCAAAGAAAGCACACCCATTTGAAGATCAAAGGTTGGTTTAATGGAATGGCTTCATAATCCCTTTGAAAATGCTCTTGAGAAGTTGCTAATCCTTGGCCTCAAAAGTCCCTCTAATGTCAGCAACTTTCTTCAACCAAAAAGCCACTTTTTATAAAGATAAAGTTGTCAACGGCTAGTCCTCGGTCGACCAAGAAACAGGTCTCGGTCGACCGGGAAAGCACAACGGTCATATTTCTGACCGTTGGCAGGTTTCAGTTCAGAACCTGCACACTCGACCGACAGTGTTCCCGGTCGACCGGCGACACTGCCCAGAGAAGCCCAGATTTTTGAAAATTGAGAGAAACTTGTAACTTTTGAGGGCACCTTCCAAGGGACTTTGATGACCATTTCACAAGCAAGAATTCATGACTAAAAGAAGATGAAAAATGAATTTCTAAAGCCATGAAAACTCCAAATCAAAATAATGATTTTAAAGATAGAAACTTTGGAAAGCTTGGATGGTTTTTGAAATCAAAAACTCCATGAACTGAAGAGGCAATCTGAATATGAAAACCATGCAAATCAATTGATAAAAACAAAGATTCAAGAAGTAGAAATATGCATGATGATCCTATTAATAAAACCATGAATGAATGAGAGGACAAGCTTATGAAAGTGAATGCATCCTATCAAATTGCAACAAAACAAAAACTCTAACAATCTCCCCCTTTGCAATTTGATGGAAACTCTTGAAGCTTGAACTCTCTTTCAATCTCCTTTAAATCTTGAACAGCCACAACTTTGGATATTAAGGAGCTTTGGATATTTAAGGAGCTTTGGATTTTCGGAGCTTTGGATATTTAAGGAGCTTTGGATTTTCCTTGCAGGAGTGATGACACAAGACGACCATCCTAAAAGCTATAAGCACTCAAGGCAAAGCTACTCCCCCTCAATCAAAGCAACCCTTGAAATGTTCTCCCCCTCACTTGGTGAACTCTCTCCCCCTTTGACATCTAATTGCAAAGGAGCCTGCCCATCAAAGATAAAACACATAACCTTGTTAGTAGCACCTGTTTATAAGAGATATAAAAATAAGATGAAGAACAGGAGATCAGCCAACAAGAATTTAAAAAACAGGGCAAGGGCCAATGCCCAATTGATGTCTTAATTTAATGAAATGATCATTTCCAAGGGGTTTAGTGAACAAATCAGCCAATTGGGTATCTGTAGGAACAAACAATAACTCAATAGTGCCTTGGTCAGCATGATCACACAAGAAATGATAGCGAATGTCAATGTGCTTGGTGCGTGAGTGCTGAACAGGATTTTTTGAGATACTGATGGCACTAGAATTATCACACATGATAGGCATGCATTGTTGTGGAACATTATAATCTAATAAAGTTTGTTTCATCCACAACAGCTGGGCACAGCAGCTACCTGCAGCAATATATTCAGCTTCTGCAGTAGACAAGGATACAAAATTTTGCTTTTTACTATGCCAGGCTACTAAGCAGTTTCCTAGGAAATAGCAGCAGCCACTAGTGCTCTTCCTATCATCTATTGATCCTGCCCAATCTGCATCACTATATCCAATTAATTGCAGAGTTGAGTCATGAGGATACCAGATACCATAATGAAAAGTCCCATTAATATATTTTATGATACGTTTAACAGCTTTAATATGAGACTCTCGGGGGTCAGATTGATACCTAGCACATATTCCAACGCTAAACGAGATATCAGGGCGGCTAGCAGTGAGATAGAGAAGGCTTCCTATCATGCTCCTATAAAGTTTCTGGTCAGCTTTCTTACCCTTAAGGTCACTAGATATTTTAGTAGTGGAGCCCATAGGATTGCAACTAGTCTTAGATTCTCCTAAGCCAAACTTTTTCACTATTTCTAGGGCAAACTTGGATTGACTAAGGAAGATACCATGGTCAGTTTGACTAACTTGTAATCCTAGAAAGAATTGCAGGGGACCGACCAGACTCACCTCAAAAGTGGAGCTCATTAATTCTGAAAATCCTTGAGCTAACTTCTCTGAAGTAGATCCAAATACGATATCATCAACATAGATTTGAGCTACAAGAATGTCTTAATCAATCTTCTTGATAAACAGAGTCTTATCAACTTTCCCACATTCAAAATCATTTTCAATCAGATGATTCGTAAGCTTTTCATACCAAGCCCGAGGAGCTTGTTTTAATCCATAGAGAGCTTTCTTGAGCTTATACACATACTCAGGATGATGAGGGTCTTCAAAGCCTTCAGGTTGAGTAACATAAACATCTTCTTCAATTTCTCCATTTAAGAAGGCACTTTTGACATCCATCTGAAATAGTTTGATCCTCATGCTACTAGCATAACTCAATAGAATTCTTATGGACTCCAAACGGGCTACAGGAGCAAAAGTTTCTTCAAAATCAATTCCTTCTATTTGAGCATATCCTTTTGCTACAAGTCTAGCTTTGTTTCTCACAACATTTCCAGATTCATCTGACTTGTTCTTGAAAATCCATTTAGTGCCTATGGGATTTTTCTCTGCAGGCAATGGGACAAGATCCCAAACATCATTTTTCTTAAATTGATTCAATTCTTCCTGCATAGCTTCCATCCATTCAGATTTTGATTCAGCTTCAGTAAAGTTCTTAGGCTCGATTTGTGAGACAAAGGAGTAATGAGCACATAGATTTTGAACTTTTCTCCGGGTCATAACCCCACTGCTGATGTTTCCAATAACATTATCCAAAGTGTGATTTTTCATTAATTTAGTTGGGACAATGGCTTTACAAGGATTGCTCACATCACTATCTTTTGGATTAGATTGGTCAATATCCATTTCAATTTCATCATCATCTTGAAGGATTCTTCCAACTTGATTCGCATCATCAATGACAACATGAGCTGACTCCATTATAGTCATGGTTCTATGATTAAAAACTCTATAAGCTTTGCTCCTTTCAAAATAGCCTAGGAAAATTCCTTCATCAGATTTAGGCTCAAATTTTTCTAACTGCTCCCTATCTCTTAGAATGTAACATTTGCTTCCAAACACTTTCAAATACCCCAAATTTGGTTTTCTTTCAAAATAAAGTTCGTAAGGGGTTTTGTTGGTATTCTTAGTGAGATAGACTATGTTGATGAGATAACAAGCAGTATTCACAGCTTCAGCCCATAGATTACGAGAAAGATTCTTTTCATTAAGCATGGTCCTAGCCATTTCTTGAATAACTCTATTTCTCCTTTCAGCTACTCCATTCTGTTGAGGAGTTTTAGGAGCTGAGTATTGATGATTAATTCCATGACTCTCACAAAATCTAGCAAACTTTTCATTTTCAAATTCTCCCCCATGATCACTTCTGATCTTCTGAATTTTACAGTCCCTTTCTACTTGAATCTTATTGCAAATCCTTATGATATTGTCCACAACATCCGATTTGGCATGAAGAAAGGCAACCCATCCAAAACGAGAATAATCATCGACCATAACCAGGATAAATTTCTTTCCTCCAATACTTTGCACTGGTGCAGGTCCAATTAAGTCCATGTGGATTAATTCAAGAGGACGAGAAGACGATATATCCTTTAACCCCTTAAAGCTCTTCTTGATTTGTTTTCCCAGTTGACAAGCCTTACAGAGTTCAGATTTCTCATCACTTAACTGGGGAATCCCTTTCACAATTTCATTCTTAGACAAGGTTTTCATCAATTTGAAATTTATGTGACTCATCCTTTGGTGCCATAAGTAATTCTCTTGATCTTTAGTTATCAAGCACCTAGATTCATTCTCATCACATTCTTCTATAATATAAATGTTTCCTTTTGTTCTTGATCCAGTAAGAATAACTTGATGGGTTTTATCATTTACCACTTTGCAAGATTGACTATCAAAAACAACCTTGTTTCCTTTGTCACATAATTGGCTAATGCTAAGAAGATTATGTTTCAATCCTTCCACAAGGAATACATCATTTAAAGTTGGTATTTGATCTCCTTTCACACTTCCCTTGCCAATGATTTGAGCTTTACTATTGTCTCCAAACGAAACATTTCCTCCATCATATTCCACTATAGAGCTGAATCTAGATCGGTCTCCCGTCATGTGTTTAGAACAACCACTATCTAAGAACCAGGTAGGGTTTTCCTTTGCTTTTAAAGCGGTTTGAACTAGGAGACTCTCAAAGTTTGTTCCTTTTACCATCCAAGTGGATAAAGGGGATTTATAGGGAATGTTCTTGGGTACAAATTTGAAAGGTATTCTAGTGGGATTTTTGAGAGACAACCTAATTTTGTATGGGCAATTAGGGACCAAATGTCCACTACGATTGCAAAAGTGACAAGTCCATCTAGGTGTATAATTTCTCTCAACTATAGGTTTGTGGGGACTCTTAGTAGAAGATTGGAAACTATTCTTCATGACACTAGGGGAACTTTCAAAACCTATTCCTTTCTTGTCACCATAAATTTTATGCATGCCCAACATTTGATAAAATTTGTCATTTCCCAAGGTGAATTTGTCAACAATGAATTTTCCTTTATTAAGTTTTATTTGGAGGGAGCTTGTTTCAAGTTGACTAGATTCAAGTTTGGATTGTAAATTATGAATTTTTTTTTTAGCATGAGTTAAATCTTCATTAAGAGTGGTGACTTGATGTTCCAAGATGTTTTTCTCATTGATTGTTAATTTCAATTCATCTTTTATGATACTCACTTCATTTACAAGCTTTTTGGAATCTTCTTTTAAAATTTTATTCTTCTTAAGTAAGATTTCCCAATTTTCATATAGTTCATTATAAGCTTGTTGGATTCCATTATCCTCATCTTCTTCATTAGATTCTTCTTGCCCTAAGGTGTCATCTATTAATGTATTATGCTCATTAGGATCTTCAATAGAAGAGAGAAGAAGCCAATTAGGGTAATTTTCATCTTCATCATTAGAGGATTCATTTTTGTCACACTCTTCATCTTCCTCATCCCAAGTTATGTTTAGAGCCTTCTTTCCTTTCTTGTCTCCTTTTTCAAATTCTTTAGGGGTGGAGCAATTTTGGGCAATGTGTCCAAACCCCTTGCAATTGTAACATTGCACATCCTTTTTAATAAATGTTCCTTTGGGATTTCTTTGGAATCTAGGACTTTTGCTTTCATCAAACTTTCTATTGTTCTTGTTGTTCTTAAAGAAACTTTTAAATTTTTTAACAAATAAAGCATTGTCCTCATCACTATCAACATCACTTTCATTTTCTTTAGAATGAGAGGAAAAAGCTACTCCTTTCTTTTTGTCTTGAACTTCAAAGTCTAATTCATATGTAAGGAGATTTCCTCTTAGTTCTTCAATTTTGATTTTATCAACATCCTTGCTTTCTGTTATGGCAACAATTTTAGGTTTGAATCTTTTTGGGAGAGATCTTAAAATTTTTCTAACAGCTTTAGATTCATCCATCTTTTCTCCTAGACCTATAAGAGAATTGACAATCTCCATGAATTTAGAGTAGAATTCATCAAATGTTTCTTCTTCAAGCATCTTAATGTCTTCTAATTTAGAGGTTAACATTTGAATTTTGGCTATCTTGACTTGATCTGTGCCTTCATGGGTGATCTCTAGGGTATCCCAAATTTCCTTAGCAGTATTACAATTAACTACTCTATTAAACTCTTCTTGAGATAGAGCACAATATAGAGAATTTTTAGCCTTAGCATTTAAGTTAGCTCTATCCTTTTCTCCTTGAGTCCAAGTATTTTTGGGTTTGGCTTTTATGGATAAAACATTCCCTTCAGAGTCTTTTTCAGTGGTAGTGAGAGGATGATAGCCATCTTCAATGATGTTCCACACATCTAAGTTTTGGGATTCTAAGAACACTTGCATTCTAATTTTCCAATAGCGATAGCGTGTTCCATTAAACAGAGGAGGTCTATTGGTGGCATTTCCTTCACCCAATTGAGATTGCATGGTGGCAACAAAATAAAAACACTCACTAGGATTCTAACTCTAGGTGATTAGACCTAAACAAGAGCACCTAGGCTCTGATACCAATTGAAAGTCCAAGACCGAATCCTAGAGGGGGGGTGAATAGGATGAGCTCTAACAACCTAGACCAATTTTAATTCTTTCAACTTTTAAGTCAATTAAGATGTGATGAAGATTAATTATCTTGTGATAGAAAAGGATTTTTAAGATATGCATACACAAGTAATTACCAACAACAATCTCCAAACAACCAAAAGAGAATCATTCATGAAAAAGAGAACAAAAGAACAACCACCATGACAAGCACATTTATAGTGGTTCGGCCAAATTGCCTACATCCACTCCCGATACACTTATCGATATTCACTAACTTCAACTAAGGTTTAGGATCACCTCAAACCTTACAATCAACACTATGCTTTTCAAGGCTTAGCATAAACCTTTACAACATATGCTTTTCAAGGCTAAGCATGAACCTTTACAACAAGGAATTTTTCTCTTAAGAAATATGCCTAAGAATGCATGGATAAAGAGAACAATGAGGTGCAATTGAGTGCCTCTAATTAGGTTAATTAGAAAGTGAAAACTTAAGTTCTAGAAACATGCATGTGAATGACAAAGTTTATGTAAAATGCATTTTCTAGAAATAACTCTTTCTCTTTGAAAAGATAAAAACTTAAATGATGCAAAGATGTTTATCATATATTGGAGAAAGAGTTGTATGTCTAACACATGTGATTAACAATGAGAAATAACTTGTTTTCAAGAAAGATGTTCTAAAGTCTAACAAGTTGATTTTTGAAACAAGAAAGTAAAATCATGTGTAACATAGACCATATGTTGTATTCATAGCATATGAGATTACTAAAGTGTTAAGCATGTTATGAAAGACAACATTCTAAAAGAAAAGCAATTTGTTAATCATGTTTAGGAAGAGATCAAAGATTTGAAACAAAACATGATTTCAAAAAGACTAGGATTAAAGAAAGCACACCCATTTGAAGATCAAAGGTTGGTTTAATAGAATGGCTTCATAATCCCTTTGAAAATGCTCTTGAGAAGTTGCTAATCCTTGGCCTCAAAAGTCCCTCTAATGTCAGCAACTTTCTTCAACCAAAAAGCCACTTTTTATAAAGATAAAGTTGTCAACGGCTAGTCCTCGGTCGACCAAGAAACAGGTCTCGGTCGACCGGGAAAGCACAACGGTCATATTTCTGACCGTTGGCAGGTTTTCAGTTCAGAACCTGCACACTCGACCGACAGTGTTTCCGGTCGACCGGCGACACTGCCCAGAGAAGCCCAGATTTTTGAAAATTGAGAGAAACTTGTAACTTTTGAGGGCACCTTCCAGGGGACTTTGATGACCATTTCACAAGCAAGAATTCATGACTAAAAGAAGATGAAAAATGAATTTCTAAAGCCATGAAAACTCCAAATCAAAATAATGATTTTAAAGATAGAAACTTTGGAAAGCTTGGATGGTTTTTGAAATCAAAAACTCCATGAACTGAAGAGGCAATCTGAATATGAAAACCATGCAAATCAATTGATAAAAACAAAGATTCAAGAAGTAGAAATATGCATGATGATCCTATTAATAAAACCATGAATGAATGAGAGGACAAGCTTATGAAAGTGAATGCATCCTATCAAATTGCAACAAAACAAAAACTCTAACATGCCTAACTTGCATAAAGAATCATAAAAAACATTGCTGCCCACGGCTTTGGTAAGAACATCGGCTAGCTGTTCTTCCGACTTCACAAACGGGAATGTAATTATCCTGGCATCAATTTTTTCCTTAATGAAATGTCTATCAATTTCAACATGTTTTGTCCGATCATGTTGGACTAGATTATGAGCAATCTCTATAGCTGAAGTATTATCACAATACAACTTCATTGCTTCTTTAGAGCCGGCCCTCAAATCCTTTAGCAAGTTTCTCAACCATAGTAACTCACACACTCCAAATGCCATGCCTCTATACTCTGCTTCTACACTTGACCTTGCTACAACAGGTTGCTTTTTACTCCTCCAGGTCACAAGGTTTCCTCCCACAAAGGTAAAGTATCCTGAAGTAGATCTTCTGTCATCAGCTGAGCCAGCCCAATCTGCATCGGTGTAACCTTCTACTTTCATATGATTATGCTCGGTGAAAATTAACCCTTTACCTGGAGCTGACTTCAAATATCTTAATATACGATCTACTGCATCCATGTGAGGTTTTCGGGGATCATGCATAAACTGGCTCACTACTGACACTGCATAAGCAATATCTGGCCTAGTGTGAGACAAATAAATCAATTTTCCCACAAGTCTTTGGTATCTTCCCTTATCAGTAGGAGTTGCATCTGAACAATAGACACTACAACAACTTGCACTTTTAGCGACGTTTTTTGCCGACGCTTTTATAAATTCGTCGGTAAAGATAAACTTTTACCGACGTATTTAATTCCGTCGCTAAAAAGCATACTTTTACCGACATATATAATTTCGTCGCTAAAAAATAGAGTTTTACCGACGTTTCATAAAAAAAAAACTGTCGGTAAAAGTATGCTTTTTCGCGACGATTTTATAAAAAAACGTCGGTAAAGTTAAATATTAGAATTAATTTATTTTCTACGAAAATTAAAAATTGGAGATTATTACCGACGAAGTAGAAAAGTCGGTAAAACTATTATATTTTTAATTTATTTTTCTATCTACTTTTACCGACCTATAAAAAACGTCGGTAAAAGTATTGTTATGTATTTTTATTTTATTTTCTTCTTTTGTCGACGAAAAAAATACGTCCGTAAAAGTACTAGATTTATTTATTTTTATATTACCGACGAAGAACAACGTCGGTATAAGTATTTTTATGTTTTTTTATTTTATTTTCTTCTTTTGCCAACAAAAGCATACGTCAGTAAAAGTATTAAATAGTTTATTTATTTTTTATTTTACCGACGAACAAAAAAGTCGGTAAAAGTATTTTTATGTTTTCTTAATCTTATTTCGTATTTTACAAACGAAAAAATACGTTGGTAAAATAATTAGATTTTTTATTTATTTTTTATTTTACCGACGAAAACAAAACGTCAGTAAAAGTTTTTTTATGTTTTTTTATTTTATTTTCGTCTTTTGAAGACGAAACAATATGTCGGTAAACGTATTAGATTTTTTTTTATTTTTTATTTTACCGAAAAAAAAACGTCGGTAAAATTATTTTTATGTATTTTTATTTTTATTTCATCTTTTGCCGACGAAAAAAATACGTCGGTAAAAGTATTAGTTTTTTTTATTTATTTTTTATTTTACAGATGAAAACAACGACAGTAAAAGTATTTTTATGTTTTTTTATTTTATTTTCTTCTTTTGCCGACGAAAAAATACGTTGGTAAAAGTATTAGATATTTTATTTATTTTTTATTTTACCGACGAAAAAAAACGTCGGTAAAAGTATTTTTATGCTTTTTTGTTTTTATTTCATATTTTGTCGACAAAAAAATACGTCGGTAAAAGTATTTTTATGTTTTTTATTTTTATTTCTTATTTTGCCGATGAAAAAACCGTTGGTAAAAGTATTTTATGTTTTTAATTTTTATTTCTTCCTTTGCCAACTAAGGAAAACGTCGGTAAAATAATTTCTTTTAAATTATATATTTGTTTTTTCAATGTAATTTTCCTATAAACCATTTTATACACCTGTATCAAAAAATAATCCTGTTCTTGTACCTATATTCAATATAAATATGCATGCAAACAAAAGCTGCTAAATAAACAAACAACCATCGCCATTTTTCATCAAATCATTCATCTCATTAAACCTATATAACAATCAATAATGATATAGTCACATAAATGTCCAATATACATATACAAATAAACTAAAAAGAATAAAACACCCCCAGAAATCTGCAACTAACCCCAAAGCATTCATCAATTTGCAATGACAAAAACAACATTAGAATCTTTTCAATGAATTAAATTATAAATGAAAGATAAACATGTATATATATAAAAAAAAAATTAAGTTTTTTGGCGGTTTGTTTTCCAGCCTAAGTGTTTAGAATTAGGCGGTTTTCGCGTTTAATTCATTAACCTAAAGTCCGATTCACTAACCGTCAATTCTTACAAGTTACTTTGGCCTTGAACAAGGTACTCGTGTCAGTTTCCGATTTTTCCAGGGGCCATTTCCCATTCTGGACCCTCGGTGGGCCGTTTTCGAGCCTAAGTGATGGAAAATTCGATGTTTTCGCTTCTAGTTCTCTAACCAGGAGTCCTATTTGCAAACCGTCGGTTCCTACAAGTTACTTTAGCCTCGAGTGAAGTGCTCGTGCCAGTTTCGGATTTTTTCAGGGGCCGTTTCCCATTCCAGACCCCAGGCGGGCCGTTTTTGAGCCTAAGTGATGGAAAATCCAATGTTTTTGCTTCTAGTTCTCTAACCGAGAGTCCTATTTGCGAACCGTTAGTTCCTACAAGTTGCTCTAGCCTCGAGCGAAGTGCTTGTGCCAGTTTTCGATTTTTCCGGGGGTTGTTTTCCATTTCGGACCCCCGGCGGGCCGTTTTCAAGCCTAAGTGTTGGAAAATCCGATGTTATCGCTTCTAAATCTCTAACCATGAGTCCTATTTGAGAACCGTCAGTTCCTACAAATTACGCTAACCTCAAGCGAAATGCTTGTGCTGGTTTCCAATTTTTCCAGGGGTTCGTTTCCCGTTTCGGACCCCCGGCGGGCCGTTTTCAAGCCTAAATGTTGAAAAATCTGATGTTTTCGCTTCTAAATCTCTAATCGGGAGTCCTATTTGCGAACCGTCGATTCCTACAAGTTACTCTAGCCTCGAGCGAAGTGCTTGTGCCAGTTTTCAATTTTTCCAGGGGGACCGTTTCCTGTTCCGAACCCCTGGCGGGCCCGTTTTCGAGCCTAATTGTTGGAAAATCTGATATTTTCGCTTCTAATTCTCTAACCGGGAATCCTATTTGCAAACCGTCAGTTCCTACAAGTTACTCTACCCTCGAACGAAGTGCTCGTGTCGGTTTCCAATTTTTTCGGGGGTTGTTTCCCATCCAGACCCCCGGCGAGCCGTTTTTTAGCTTAAGTGTTGGAAAATCCGATGTTTTCGCTTCTAATTCTCTAACCGGGAGTCCTATTTACGAACCGTCAGTTCCTACAAGTTACTCTACCTTTGAGCGAAGTGCTCATGCCGGTTTCCGTTGCAATTCTAATTTGAATGCATTTGGACCCCACTTGGAGTGTATCATCTTGAACCTTCATGGCTTTGGACGTGTAAAGCCTCTTTTGGATTTTTTTTTCTTTGTTTTATTTTCTTTCTTGATTCAAGATTCAAAATTTGAATCTTAAATTTTATCTTCAATCATGGCTTGGACGTCCAACTTGGAATGGAGAAGCTTGGGAAGGCAAAGTGTTGGACGTGTGATATCTCCTTTGGATAGTTTCTTGGCTTGCAAAAGTTTCCAAATATTTGGAAACATATCTTGACTGAAATCCAACTTGTAGAGTTCTTAAGGAAACCTGGACTCATTGGATTTGAATTTATCTTGCAACTTGTAGGTTACTGCCCTCCATATTTAGGACTCTGAAATTTGCTTGAATCTATCCAAATTTGGGCCCACTTCCTATGTTAAGAAATTCCTCAAATTACATCTTGGCCTAACAATTCCAAATCTGAAATTCAGATTTGTATTATCAATTGGAACACATGCTGTGTCCAATGCTTGAAATTCCCTTACCTTGAATGTCCTTCATATGGTTGGATTTTCTTTTGCATTTTTTTTATTCTTTGTTTGGCTTGAATTGAATCTTCCAACCAAGTTAGTGTGGACCCCATGCAGAGCTTCAATACCTTGGTTTTCTTTTTTTAATTCTTCAATTGATTTATCACTTTCGTGGGTCCCAAGAAATTGATTTTCCCTACAAAAACACCTACGAATTACAAAACGTCGGTAAAATCGTCTTTTAGCGACGTTTCCTTGAAAACCATCAGTAAAGTTCAATTTTATTATTAACTCCATTTTAGGGAAAATAAACATTCGTAAAAATAAAATTAAACATTATCGACGAATTTTATGACGTTAGTAATGTTAGTTTTATGGTCTCAATACCAGTATATGATAAATAAATTGATTAATTTCTTTATTTATCAATATATATTATTGCTTTCCTTTCATGAGATGAATGGTGTTTTATTACTTGTTTGCACATAACTAATACAAATGACATAATGGTTCATGAGATGAACCAGAGTCCACAAGTATACTAGATGTAATACATGTGTATGGATGAGATCCACATATAGGAGATATGTATTGCAAATCTTATACTTAAATATCTTCACAACCAGTAATGAGATTGGACATCTCATCTGACAAGGTTACAGCACTTTGATCACTATGAGATAGTGTGATTTGTCTCGATCATCGGAATGTAAGATTCTGGATCATGGTGCTGGTACATTGGATGTATCGAAGGACCATGAGAAACAGCTTATATACACTGTCTTTACATTAAGGTCTGCTCTCATAATTCCCTAGCAATAGGCTCATAATCCTGAGACATTAATGAACTCAAGTTTCTATCTATTCATTTACTTTGAGTCACCAATGAGTGAGGCCAATTGTAGGTCAACACCTCGATGATTTGGGTACGTGGTAATAGAGTTGTGGGAACATTCAATGGCCAAGATGGAATCTATCTTTAATATCCCCTTGTGCCAATTAATGGATTTATCATTGGTAAGTGCGCACCCATTCCAATTAAGAGTTAATTGGATCGGTACCAAATGATCATTATAATTAATTGGGGCTCAAGGATAATAAAATATGGATCTATGTTGGTGGACATGTCCAATTGATCCATGGATATAGATGGAGGGGCCTACTTGTGGTATTGAGGAAGTTTAGGGTCTTCATTGTAATATATTCCTAAGACTGGAGTTCAATTGCATTTATATAGTGGAGTTATTTGCAATTAACTATGGGCCCGGATTACACATGAGATGTGGGGTCGCGTGTCCCAGTTGGAGCCAGCTTTCTAAGGAATCCCTAGTGGTCCCCACGCTAGCCCAAGATATTAGAAAGATACTAATTATAGTAGAACTCTAAAAGGAAATAGAAAGTTACTATTTCTATTTGAAGTGAGACTTCTAATAGTGGTAATAGTAAGTTACTAATTATTAATGGAAGTGAGACTTCTATTTTAATTAGAAAAGGAGAAAGTTATTAATCATATTTGAAGTAAGACTTCTAATAGTGATTTAGTAAGCAACTAATTGTTGTGGAAGTATGACTTCTATTTCAATTAGAATGAGGTGGTTGCGTAAGTGCTATAAAAAGGGGAGAGGAGTGCCTTGGACGTCCCATGCATTAATTCCATCTTGGAATTCACGCCCAAGCCCCTTTTGTGCAAGTGTTGCACACTCCTCTTCCTCTCCCTTTTCTAGTTTCTCTTCTAGTTTCATCTAGGGTTTTTCTCTTAGAGATTCCACCATCTTCTTGAGAAAAGAGAATCTGATACGGATCATAGCGTGGAAGATCAAAAGGTGTTGGAGATTCTGATTTGATAAGTGAAGGTGTTCATCATCAAAGAAAGAATTCAAATTCTCCATTAGAGCACAACTAAGCTCCAAAGGTATAATCTACATCCCTGTATGTTGTGGATTTCGTGGTTGCATGTTTAGGTGCTATTTTCTATCTTCTAGATATGATATATTGCTGTACAAGGTTTATGAGTTTGAGGGATTACATCCTGAATTGGGTTTGTTGCCTTATAGATAATTGATCCCTGCATCAAGTGGGTCAAAAGTTTTTGAAACCTATCTGAAATGCCCACCTATTTTCCAACAAGTAAAATGAAAATTTAGCGATGTTTTTTGTAAAACGTCGATAATGTTTAATTTTGTTTTTATGAAAATTAAAAATCAGAGTCCTTTATCGACGAATTTTTTTCCCGACGAAAATTAGCGTCAGAAAATTTATTACCGACGTTTAATATAAAATGTCGATAAAGGTTGATAGACTTTTTTACTTGTTTTTAAATAATAAAAATAAAATAATTTTTATTGATAAAAATTTATTTTTTGCGACGAAATATAAACGCGGGTAAAGTTCCACTTCTTTTTTCCCTCTCCCGCCTCCAAAAGCCCCCTTTTCGCTCCCAATCACTCTCTCCCTCCAAAAAGCCCTCTCTTATCTCATTCTCGCTCTCTCTGCTTCTCTGATCACTCTCACTCTCTCTGCTCTCTCGCTCTCTCTGCTTTCCTCTCACTCTCGCTCTCTCTACTCTCGATCTCTATCTCTCTCGATCTCGATCTCTTTGCTCTCTCTGTCTCTCTCGCTCACTCTCGCTCTCTCTCTGCTATTTCTCTCTCTCTCTCGATCTCGGTCTCTCTGCTCTCTCGATCTCGGTCTCGCTCACTCTCGCTCTCTCTCTCTCGATCTCAATCTCTCTGCTCTCTCTCTCTCTCTCTCTCGATCTCTCTGCGCTCTCTCACCTGGTGCTCTCTTTCCCTCTCCCGCCGTCGCCCCCTTCCCTCTGGTATGCTCTCTCCTCTACTTCTCTCTTCTTTTTTTTTTAGTTTGGGCAAAAGAAAAAAGAAAAAAAAACAGGTATGCCCCAGCGATTCCTCATCTCTATTCTTGCTTTTCTATTCATTTTTTTTCTCCCTCAGGTTTGCAATCCTCTCTCTGCTCGGTCTTTGCTCATGATTTCTGCAACCATCCAATGTATGATTTTTTTTTAAATTTATGTAAATGTAGATTGTAAATGTGTTTTCATGGTTGCAGATTTTTTTAATTTTTATTTTCTGCGTGTTATGTCCGTTGTGATGGTGGTGGTGTGACAGTGGCAATGGACAGATGGATGGGTTTTTTGCAATTTTTTTTTAAAGGTTGTAGCTGTTTTTTTTTAGGAAGATCTAATGGTCTGCATCCAATGGTTGACTTGAATATTCTGACGAGGCCGTTAGACATACACCCTTTCTCTCTGTTTGTTCAATTTTGGATTGTCTTCTTAGTCCATTATGTTCTTGTGCCCAGCATGACAAAACTGGCCTAAACACTCAGATTACTCTCCAACCCAAAAATTAATAGTGTTCATTGCCAAGGAAATACTTTCATGAATACTGCTGGCTGGATCTAGCCCTAAAATTAGGTCCAACATCTTATTTACACACAGCCATTATCATTTCTAGCTGAAATAATGTTAGAAAACTGATATTTGAAAATGATAGCCCACAAAACTTTGACATTGAAATGGACTGAGCTGTACCCATTCTATTAAAATTCAGCTCCCACCCAGACCCAGATGGCAACATTTCTTCAGTTTAGTTGCCCATTTAATGAAAATTAACTCCTCTGCTGGAAAGCCCTGAAATCAGGTATTTAATTTGCCCAATAGGGTCATTTCTATGTAGTCAGGACGTTTCATCTCAGTCAATTTAATGGTGGCAACGGACTACTGAGAGTGAGAGTCAGCATGAAACAATACTTTTTTCCACTTCTTTTTGTTCCAAGATTCCATTCTAATGAGGGTCTTCTCATTCCAATCAAAATCTCATTCATGGACATTCTTTCTCCCATCCACCTGTAGGCCAATGATAAGATGTTTGTCTTACCTGGCAGCTGGTTTACATCATACCCATCCAATTAATGGTTTGGATTGCAAGGTCCACTGAATAACTTAACCAGTGCAACATGTTCATTGCTCAGATTAGATTTATCCAAATTGTAGGCATAAAAATGGTGAGGGAAACCTATGTAGACCAATACAATATATTATATGCATAGCACTTAGCAGGGGACATGGCATTGAACTATACAGATGATCTTGCATGTCTCCTGCCTTCCAAGTCAAAAATGAAAGAAAAGAAGCCTCACAATTATGTTTGGCTAACTGTTGCAATTTGCAAGGAATTTAAAACAATCCCTAATGTGGATTATGATACCCCAAAATTTCCTGAGATAGATAATCCTAATAAGGAGGGAAGAAATAACCAGTCAAGCAGAAGAATTGAGGGCTAGATTCTTCAAATCAGTGTTTTCCTTTATAGTCGCATTCTCATCTATATTGGGCCCTATAGATCAACAGTTTATATGGGACTGTATTGTCCTTAATCTTCTGCTTAACTCCTAACTTTGTATGGGGTTTTGTCTCCTATGGCACCATTAATCTAATGGAGTATGACACTAGAATCTCAGAGTGAAATCCTAATTCCAAACATTCATTTTAGACATATTTCTGTCTTGTGCTGTACTTTTATTTCCTATATGTCCACTTTTAATTGCCATTGATTGGGTTAGAAATTCCCTTCTAGAAGTTTTATCAGCCATACCCAATCAATGGTAAGCCTCATTAAATCAATATACTCTTGGATCATCTAATTTTGGCTCTCCCATCTACCAAATATAATAACAGGACCACAGTTCTCAAATTGCAAAATCAATAATCCAAAAGCAATTCAAATTGCACTATAACATCCATTAATGCTTACGCCTAACACCATACATGCGTAGTTATTGGGATCAAGAGGCACAGCCTGTAGAGATCTAAAGCCTCCATCATTGGAGTCTAATAAAGCTTAAATTCCCTCTATGAACTACAGAGGAGCTTTCTTTTCCTTCTTGATTTCTTGCAGACTCTGCCAAGGCATCTCCTTTTATTCTTTTGGGTTCTCTGTCTCTCTCTTTCATTTGTTGTTTGGGTAATTTTGAAATTCCCTACTTGGCTTTTCTTGTGTCCTATTTCATGCTCGTTCAATTCTGTTGCAGTGAAGTTGCTTTCACACTTTTATTAAGTTTTCTTTACCTGTTTTGCTTTCCTACTCTGTTTAATATGCAAAGTTGAATTTTTTTTTTTTATGTGTTCTCTTCTTCCTCCTAGCTGCTTCTTCTTACATCACTAAAATGTGGCTTTTCTGATGTTTTTGTAACTGGGTATTTACCATCTTGAGCTCTTACTTCTGTGTTAATCCTTTGTTAGGGAAATTGGAATTTGGTTATTCAACCTCAACTGTTTCTGTTATATCTTCATCTCTATAGTTGGGAATTGCTCTTTGGTTTTCTGTTTTGAGAGAGGTTAATGGAAAGATGAAATTCACATGTACTGTGGCTGGCCTATCCAAGTGCTTGAATACACACTGTTTCAGGACAATTTTATAACCAGTTGCAATTTGGGTGCATCTGACTCACCCTAGGAGATGGAATTCAAAATGTTTTAAGTTCAATAAAAAGGGTTGTGTTTTGGCGCAGATGATGACAGCCATTGCAATTGAGGATGTAAGAAGAGAAGTGAGAATATTGAGTTCTCTAGCAGGACATAAGAATCTTGCGCGATTTTATGAAGCCTATGAAGATGAGGACAATGTGTATATAGTAATGGAGTAAGTTTACATTCCTGATAGTTAATTTGATAGCTGTTTTGCGAATTCATCTGTGTTGGTATGAATGGGTGTTTTTATTTTGATAATTGATGGTTACTTTTCCTTGTTATGTGAGAAGGAAAACTCTTGGTTTTTTATGTTGGAGATTAAGAACTATAGCTGTCAACGGGTGAGGCTGGCCCATCAGGTCTTTTGTAGTCCAGGATTTGATAGCTCCTTTGAACACGCAGGCCAGATTGTGAGCACTTGTTTAGCGGGTTTGTCCTGGGCTTCTTCGTCCAAGCCCATTAGCCCGGCCTAGACCATTTCGGCCTGGTTTGGACTGAATCATTCACTTTGCTAGTTTGTACTATATTCCATTTTCTAAATATTGTTCCTGCCATACAATTATGTCAATCTAAACCCTTCAATGCATGGTGGCTAGTAGCCTTAAAACCAGATTTATTGGATGATCATATTCTCTGATTATTGAAAATCGGGTTGTTGAATTTGCAGATACTATTGGGAAGATCTCAAGGATTGACATGGATGGTACACTGAATGTGAGTAAAATATTTTTCTTAATGGCGTGTGTTACAGCTTTTTTTATATTAACCCATTCACAGTCATCGTCATCGTTAAAGTCAGTCATGCTTGTAATACTTATTTAGCTTTTTATAAAATAGTGTCACCATTCAAAGATGAAAAGAGTAGTCAATTTGCTTGTAGCTTTACTATAGATTTACTTATTTGTGCACTAATAGGAGTTATGAGGTGATTTGGACTCAAGGCATGGCATCACCAAATCTAAGTCAATTTTGAGTTTTCTGAACATTGTTTAGGTTGATGTGTTTCAGATGTTCTGACAAAGGAGAATATTGTTGAGCCCATGAGAGATATAAGGAGAGCTCTTCTCGAAGCAGATGTGAGTTTGCTGAGAATTAATTTTACTTTTTGATGGAGTTGGTCCATTTCTTCCATAGTGCAGTGTCTGCTAGTACAATTTTCACTTCTGCTGAAAATGAATTTAACTTTGTTTTGGCTTTTCCTATCAGGAATCATCATCTCTATAAGACATACTTGTTGTGATCATGTCATCTGAGAATGTGCCTTCTGGAATTAGCAGGTAAGCAGGAGAAATACCTCTCTAATTTATACTAGTTGCTTGAGTCCCATTTCTATATCTTATTCTATTGAATTGAAATGGGTTTCTTTTAAATAAGGAAGATTCCCAACTTGTAGGAACTGATGGTTCGCAAATAGGACTCCCGCTAAGAGCATTAGAAGCGAAAACATAGGATTTTCCAACACTTAGACTCGAAAACGGCCCGCCGGGTGTTCGAAACGGGAAACCGCCCCCTGAAAAATCAGAAACCAGCACGAGCACTTTGGTCGAGGGTAGAGTAACTTGTAGGAACTGACGGTTCGCAAATAGGACTCCCGGTTAAAGAATTAGAAGTGAAAATAGACGATTTTCCAACATTTAGGCACGAAAACGGCCTACCGGGGGTCTGAAATGGGAAACAGCCCCCGGAAAAATCGAAAAGCGGCACGAGCACTTCGGCCGAGGGTAGAGTAACTTGTAGGAACTGACAGTTCGAAAATAGGACTCCCGGTTAGAGAATTAGAAGCGAAAATCGACGATTTTCCAACACTTAGGCTTGAAAACGGCCCGCCAGGGGTCTGGAACGGGAAACGGCCCCCTGAAAAATCGAAAACCGACACAGGCACTTCGGCCGAGGGTAGAGTAACTTGTAGGAACTGATGATTCGCAAATAGGACTCCTTATTAGAGAATTAGAAGCGAAAATCAACGATTTTCCAGCACTTAGGCTCGAAAACGGCCCGCCGGGGGTCTGAAATGGGAAACGGCCCCCGGAAAAATCGGAAACTGGCACGAGCACTTCGGTCGAGGGTAGAGTAACTTGTAGGAACTGACGGTCCGCAAATAGGACTCCTGATTAGAAAATTAGAAGCGAAAATCGATGATTTTCCAACACTTAGGCCCGAAAACTGCCCACCGGGGGTTTGAAACGGGAAACGGCCCCTGGAAAAATTGGAAA
Organism: Cinnamomum chago; assembly: GCA_038049695.1. Lineage (NCBI taxonomy): Eukaryota > Viridiplantae > Streptophyta > Magnoliopsida > Laurales > Lauraceae > Cinnamomum > Cinnamomum chago. Next base: position 33,278,114 of record CP142452.1, read on the forward strand.
CTGGCACGAGCACTTCGGTCGAGGGTAGAGTAACTTGTAGGAACTGACGGTTTGCAAATAGGACTTTCGGTTAGTAAATTAGAAGCGAAAACATAGGATTTTCCAACAGTTAGGCTCGGAAACGGCCCGCCGGGGGTCCGGAACGGGAAACGGCCCCCAGAAAAATTAGAAAGCGGCACGAGCACTTCGGTCAAGGGTAGAGTAACTTGTAGGAACTGACGGTTCGCAAATTGGACTCTCTGTTAGAGAATTAGAAGCGAAAATCGACGATTTTCCAATACTTAGGCTAAAAAACGGCCCACCGGGGGTCCGGAAAGGGAAACATCCCCTGGAAAAATCAGAAACCGGCATGAGCACTACAGTCGAGGGTAGAGTAACTTGTATGAACTGTCGGTTCGCAAATAAAACTCCCGGTTGAAAGTGCAACTAGGTTCAATGAATAAGTCCTAGGGGGGGGGGTGTTAGGAATTTTCTAGATTGCAATTTGATGGATGCATTTCATTCTAGCATCATTTGATTTACACACATGCATTGTTTTTAAAGAAACTTGAAATCTTGTTTTATTCATGCATTGTTTTTAAGAGTTGTAAAAGTTTTGATTTATGCATGATTTGTTTTTAAATCTTGGATGCATTTGTTTTAGAAAAGAGTTTTCAAGAAATCAAGCAAGCCTTTGTTTTAAAAGTTTTGAATCTTTTTAGGCTTTTTATGTCATGTTTTAAAAACAATTAGAATCTTTAAAACATGTTTTCCAAGCTTGATTTAGTGGCCAAAAGGTCCCCCATAGAAAAACCTTCAAATATGCAAAAGTTGCAAAGGGAGGCTGTCCCGGCAGTGTTGCCGGTCGACCGAGAGGCAGGTCTCGGTCGACCGAGACAACTGGAGGTAAAATCTGCAGTTTTGAACTGAAACCTCCAACGGTCAGAAATCTGACCGTTGTGCCTTCCCGGTCGACCGAGACCTCTTTGTCGGTCGACCGAGGACTAGCCGTTGGCAACTTTTTGCTATAAATATGAGTTCTTTCCCTTGCCAAAAGTAGGGAATTTTTAACCCCTCCTTGAGAGGATTTGAGGCATATCAAAAGGGAAGAGAACCAAGGGATGAAGGGGATGATTAGGAAAGCTAAAGCTTGGATTAATGAAGTTAAACCACCAAGTAGGCTCTTCCTTTCTTAATCATATGTTTTCATGCTTTGTTTTATTTTTGGTAAATCATTTCTAGCATGATAAACTATGTTTGTGTTGTGTCCTTAACATGTGTTATGTTTTGAGTTGATTTATTGTTTTGGATACAACACCATATGATTCAATTCAAGTAGTACTTAACTTTGGTAAATCTAAGTAGATCATGTTAATGTAAAAACCTTTGAAATCATATGTAACATGATCCATATACTTGGTTGAATCTTTGGTTGTTGTTTTCCATCATAAGAAAATCACTTTCAAAAGTATCTTATGTTTTGGACTCAACTTCTTTACAAATCATATGTTTTCATGTTTTGTTTTATCATTGGTAAATCTTGTAACATGTTAACCTATGATGTGTTGTATCCTTAGCATGTGTTATATTTTGAATAGATCTATTGTTTTGGATACATCACCATTGATTCATCAAAGTAGTACTTTATCTTTGGTAAATCTAAGTAGATCATGTTAATGAAATATGTAACATGATTCATATACTTTGTTGAATCATTGGTTGTTGTTTTTCCATCATAAGAAAATCTCTCTCAAATGTATCTTATGTTTTGGATCCAACATCATTACAAATCATATGTGTATTATTGTTTTAATGCTTCACAACTTGCCTTCTTTGATTGGTAAATCATTTTCAAGTTGTCCTTATAATTACATATGATTTGTCCCCTCTTTTCAATCAAATCTATTTTTATGTTTTGAGCTTCATTGGTGATTTGATTGACATCCCTATGCATCACATGTTTAGAGCTAATCCATTTCATACAACTTGTGTAACTTTGATATCATTAACAAGTTGTTACTTTTAACATGTGATTGCATTACATCCTCAATCATAAATGTTTTTGAGCTAAAACTTTCAAAAGCCTTAGGCATACATTTATGAGCTTTCATTTTCAAAATGATTGAGGACCACACACACACACTTCATTTGTTTTCATCTTTGCATTCATAGTGTGAGTGTGTATTTGTATTTCATTTCCATATCCGCCTAATTAAGAGGCAAATGTAATGAGCTAAAATGAATCTCCATCTAGTGTATTAAAGACACAACTTAGTGAGATAACCAACCATGTGGTTGAAGAGGTTATTGCTTAGCCTATAAAAGCATAATGTATAGGTTGATGTTAAGCCTTGAAAAACATCATTGTAAGGTTATTGCTTAGCCTTGGAAAGCATATTGTAAAGGTTATTGCTTAGCCTATTGAAAAGCATAAATAGTGGAAATCCGGTGGGGTGTTGGTTCACAAGCCGGTAGTGGATGTAGGCATTGAGGCCGAACCACTATTAATCCTTGTGTAATGGTGCTTGCTTTGTGGTGATTGTTTATATTAGCTTCCGCATATTGTTTGATAATCATCACTTGTGACTAGTTGGTTTTTAAGAAGTTAAAATTGTTAAAATTGGTCATAAAAGAAGCTCACCCTATTCACCCCCCCCTCTAGGGTTCGGATCCCCATGGACTTACAGGGGGGAGTGAATAGGACAAAAGGAATTCTAATGCCAATCTTAAACTTATTAGCCCAATTTTTAATCTCAACTTGGAATAATAATCACACATAACATAATAACTTGCATGAATTATAAGTTCAATGTGTGGGTGCTTAAATAATTAGAGAAACTCTAATTTGAAACAAGATAATAAGCACAAGAGATAAAAATGACACAAGAGATTTATAGTGGTTCAGTCACACAGACCTACATCCACTCTCAAGGGTCACACAGTCTCTTGGTTCCACTATAAAGAATCAAACTACACAAGTACTGATTCTAACTCAATTTTGTTACTGAGGTTCGATCACACAGATCTAATCCCCACACACAATTTTTAGAGTGGTTGACATACTCAGATTCAATCCACTGTCACAAAGATATAAATTTGAATGGAGGGCGAACACTTGCCTTTGATGAAGATCGAAAGTGTTCGAAGAAGCTTTTGACCGTGATCGAGGCTTTTTACCTCTTGCAGCTAGCTTGGTGTTGATGATGAAACTCCTTTGAGATGCATAACCAAGTTGTAGAGGTTTGATTTCTAGGGCAGAAATGAGGGATACCTTTAAGGATTAGGATACCCTAGATTTGGCTTCTCAAAGCACACTCCTTAGAGTTAAGTAAGCCCTTGGATTTGCCAAGATAGGATCTAAGTGTGTTTGGAAGAAGCTTTGAGAGCTTGAGAAATGTTTACAAGAATTTAGAACAAATGCTCTTCAAAATTGGACTTTTATTTGTTGAAAACGAGCTTCAGGTATTTATAAAAAAAAATCCAACGGATAGTTGCAACGGTCACTTAAGACATGGTAGGGTGCACCTGACAGGAACACTATTCCTACGTTTGAAATTTGATAAAAACCCTGACATAAGCAATGTTTTGGTGAGGTCTTATATGAATCATGAGTATGAATATGAGGGAACTTTTGTAGGAAAAATTATTAAAGAAATCGAAAGCACACCGGTTTTGACAACTTTACATTTCTTTATTAATTTATAAAACATTGTTTATTGTTAAGTTTCTATACATACTCATGTTTACTAAGCCTCAATGTGACTTGGTGTTATGATCATGTTGGATGCCTTAGGACAGGTGGACGGGTGAACTGCTAACCGCATGAGGTCGGCTAGCTGAAATCTGGGGGTCATTTTTAGTTTTAAACAAGCTCAAAAATATCATCTAAAACCTTTCAAAATAACAATTTAGCCTAGGGTTTTTAGGGTCACTTAGGGGCATGGCTTCGGTCCCAATTACCTGATCTTGGTTGGCACAGCTTGATGTTGATCTTTGACGAATCTTGGCCTTTCCAAAAAGCTTTGATAGTCCTCTTGAATTGAATCTTCTTTGAAGTACTTAAGAGACAATGTGTTCGGAACTCTTTGGCACAGAATTGACAATAAAAACAGTGCACATGAAAATGTGGCACTAACAGTCTCCCTCTTTGTCAATTTCGTGACGAAACGAATTAAACTTATACATTTTTAAAAGAGGAGACTTAAAATACAATCATACATTATACACAAAGTTCATAAACTTTTACATATGATTTTCAACAATAAAAGGATAAGGAAGTAGAAAGAATGTGTATTGATCTTCTTCATTTTTGCTTGAGAAGAATTTCCCTATTTCTCCCCCTTTGTACCTGCAACATATGAAACTGAGGAGATACTGATTGAGATTATTTCTCCCCTCAACGAAGATTGTTTCTCCCTCTTTTTGTCAGAAATTGACAAAGAGATGTATAAACTGAGAGAAACTTTGGAAACTAATGTAAAGATTAGATAACAGAAGGTAGATAAGATTATAGATAATCCATTCAAGCATAGATAACAGATGGGCCTCGATTAAACAGGGCCGAGGGCATTCAAGTTCATCCCCCACAATTCTTACCAGGCCTAAGTGAGTGCAACCCAAATTCATGCACATCACCGAAGCCCATGCCCACCCGAGCCAAGCCCGCAAAGAAATACACTCTGGAACCACTCATGTCCAACATAAACTACAAAGGCTAGAGGCCTAGTTTTATCAACTGGATGCGGAAGGAGATTCAAATCCGCTGGATGTTGTTGACAAACGAGAAAAATTGGGACATCCCGCAATAAATCTCACTGGCTTAGCTAAGTAGCTTTTGAAAATATGCATCCAGCATATTTTTAATCTGAACTAAGAAAGATTTGAAGATATGAAGGTTTGTCTTGTTCAAATTCCATCTCTATAAGAGCAGTCTTAGCTCTATCTAATTTGTATCAAATCTTCTTCTCGTCTCTGTAATTCATCAGCATTCTTATTCACAAAATTTCAATGGCTCATCAATTTCCTTTTAGTACTTCTTGTGATCAGGAGATGAGGTATTCTCTACCTCAATCCCAAACTTTTTCTGCATCTGTTTTAGGTTCCATGATGCCAAGGCGACAAGAGAGAGATTTGGCTAATAAATCGGATCAAGATGCCATTTATGAGCTTGTGAGTCTCGGGACTCAATACTCATCATCCATTGTCTCATTTTCCGATCGGTTGCAGTCCAAAACTCGCAAGAAAGAAAAGCTTATTGAGGAGATCGATGTCCTGCAACGGCTTCTTCTCGAGTCTAACAGAAAAAAAGTAGAATTAAAGCAACAGAATAAGGATTTAAAATCCTTGCTTACCTCTTCAGTTCGATTGCCTAATCCTTTAGACAAGGATTGCATGAGAATCTATGAAAGGCAAAAGCATTTGAATGATGAGGCTAAAAGTCTCAAGTTTTTGTAAGACATTGAGAAAAATATACAATAAATGTTCATGGCATGCATCATTTCGATTTCTCTTCTATTCATGGTTAGTCTATTTTCTGGCAGGGGTTTTGTAAAAATGTCTGCCAACTTATCGTGTGTGCTTGTGAATTTTAGTACAATATCACCCTTCTGCACATGATCTCTAAGAAAATGATATCTAATTTCAATATGCTTAGTCCTAGAATGGTGTATTGGGTTCTATAAAAGATTTATAGCACATAAGTTTAAAATCCTTAAGTTGTTGCTTCATGTAAAGAACTTGAGCACAATAACTACCTCCAGCAACATACTCTGCCTCAGCAGTAGATAGTGCAACAGAATTTTGCTTTTTATTGAACGATGAAATAAGTTCATGACCTAAGAAATGATATGTTTTAATTTTTTTTTTAAATTAAACACATAAAAACAATTAAATGAAACTAACACATATAAAACAAATAAACAATAAGAAATTATTTAATAACACAAATACCAAGGGATTTTCTCATGTTTTCAAATTTTGAAACATCCAATGGTTTTGTTAGAATATCTGCAAGTTGTTTCTCAGTAGAAATTTGGTCCAAAACTATGACTCCCTCTTCAACCGATTCTCTAATGAAATGATGTCTAATATCAATATGCTTAGTGTTAGGAATTTTGTAGATTGCAATTTGATGGATGCATTATCATTCTAGCATCATTTGATTTACACACACTTGCATTGTTTTAAATAAACTTGAAATCTAGTTTTATACATGCATTGCTTTTAAGATTTGTAAAAGTATTGATTTATGCATGATTTGTCTTTTTATCTTGGATGCATTTGTTTTAGAAAAGAGTTTTCAAGAAATCAAGCAAGCCTTTGTTTTAAAAGTTTTGAATCTTTTTAGGCTTTTTATGTTCATGTTTTAAAAACCATTAGAATCTTTAAAACATGTTTTTCAAGCTTGATTTAGTGGCCAAAAGGTCCCCCAATGAAATACCTTCAAAATATGCAAAGTTGAATTTTTGCAAAAAGGGGGGGTCCCGGCAGTGTCGCCGGTCGACCGAGACCTGTGTCCCGGTCGACCGGGAACACTGTCGGGCGAGTCATCAGTTTCTGAGCTGAAACTTGCCAACGGTCAAAAATATGACCGTTATGCCTTCCCGGTCGACCGAGACCTGTGTCTAGGTCGACCGAGGACTAGCCGTTGGCAACTTTTTGCTATAAATATGAGTTCTTTCCTTTGCCAAAAGTTGGGAATTTTAAGCCCCTCCTTGAGAGGTTTTGAGGCATATTCAAGGGAAAAGAACCAAGGGATGAAGGGGAGCATTAGGAAAGCTAAAGCTTGGATTAATGAAGTTAAATCTCCAAGTAGGCTTTACTTTCCTTAATCATATGTTTTCATGCTTTGTTTTATTTTTGGTAAATCATTTCTAGCATGTTAAACTATGTTTGTGTTGTGTCCTTAACATGTTTTATGTTTTGAGTTGATTTATTGTTTTGGATACAGCACCATATGATTCAATCCAAGTAGTACTTGAATTGGTAAATCTAAGTAGATCATGTTAATGAAAGAACCTTTGAAATTATATGTAACATGATCCATATACTTGGTTGAATCTTTGGTTGTTGTTTTCCATCATAAGAAAATCACTTTCAAAACTATCTTATGTTTTGGACTCAACTTCTTTACAAATCATATGTTTTCATGTTTTGTTTTATCATTGGTAAATCTTTAGTAACATGTTAACCTATGATGTGTTGTATCCTTAGCATGTCTTATATTTTGAATTGATCTATTGTTTTGGATGCATCACCATTGATTCAATCAAAGTAGTACTTTATCTTTGGTAAATCTAAGTAGATCATGTTAATGAAATATGTAACATGATTCATATACTTTGTTGAATCTTTGGTTGTTGTTTTTCCATCATAAGAAAATCTCTTTCAAATGCATCTTATGTTTTGGATTCAACATCTTTACAAATCATATGTGTATTATTGTTTTAAAGTTTCGCAACTTGCCTTACTTTGATTGGTATATCTTATTCAAGTTGTATTTATAATTACATATGATTTGTCCCCTCTTTTCAATCAAATCTATTTTTATGTTTTGAGCTTCTTTGTTGATTTGATTGACATCCCTATGCATCACATGTTTTGAGCTAATTCATTTCATACAACTTGTGTATCTTTGACATCATTAACAAGTTGTTACTTTTAACATGTGACTTGCATTCCTTCCTCAATCATAAATGTTTTTTGAGCTAAAACTTTCAAAAGCCTTAGGCTTACTTTTATGAGCTTTCATTTTCAAAATGATTGAGGACATCACACACACACACTTCATGTACTTTCATCTTTGCATTCATAGTGTGAGTGTGTATTAGATTTTCACTTCCATATCCGCCTAATTAAGAGGCATTGTAATGAGCTAAATAGAATCTCCATCAAGTGTATTATAGACACTAAATTAGAGAGATAACCAACCTTGTGGTTGAAGAGGTTATTGCTTAGCCTATAAAAGCATAATGGATAGGTTGATGTTAAGCCTTGAAAAACATCAATGTAAGGTTAATGCTTAGCCTTGGAAAGCATATTGTAAAGGTTATTGCTTAGCGTATTGAAAAGCATAAATAGTGGAAATCCGGTGGGGTGTTGGTTCACAAGCCGGCAGTGGATGTAGGCATTGAGGCCGAACCACTATAAATCCTTGTGTGATGGTGATTGCTTTGTGGTGATTCTTTTGTTAGCTTCCGCATCTTGTATGATTAATCATCACTTGTGACTAGCTTGTTTTAAAGAAGTTAAATTTGTTAAAATTGGTCATAATTGGAGCCCACCCTATTCACCCCCCCCCTCTAGGGTTCGGATCCCCATGGACTTACACTTAGTTCTAGAGTGTTGGACAGGATTTTTGGAAATATTGATAGCACTGGTGTTATCACAATACAAATTCATGCTACATTGTTTAGTACCATAGTCTTTCAGCATTTGTTTCATCCATAACATTTGAGTACAAGCACTTCCAACTGCTATATATTCAGCTTCAGCTGTGGATAGGGAAATGAATGACTGTTTCTTGCTGTGCCAAGTAACTAGACAGTTTCCTAGGTAAAAGCAACCACCACTAGTTGATTTTCTATCATCCACATTGCCAGCCCAATCGGCATCTGAGTATCCAGCAATATAAGTAGATGAATTATATGGATACCATAAGCCATATCCTGAAGTCCCTGAAACATATCTAATGATTCTCTTAACAGCTTTCAAATGAGTTTCTTTGGGATCAGATTGATATCTGACACAAGCTCCTACACTGAAAGCAATATCAAGTCTACTAGTTGTAAGATATAATAGACTCCCTATCATGCTTCTATACGAACTAGGATCAACATTCTTACCACTCATATCCTTAGATAATTTGAGAGTTGTGCTCATGGGTGTGTTCATGTGCTTGGCTGAATCTAATCCAAACCTTTTGACCAATTCTTTAGCATACTTGGTCTGGGAAATAAACATTCCATCAGTCAGTTGTTTTATTTGTAATCCTAAAAAGAAATTAAGTTCACCAACCATGCTCATCTCAAATTCAGATTTCATAAGAATAACAAATCTTTCTGTTAAATCATTACAAGTAGATCCAAACACAATATCATCAACATAGATTTGAGCAATCAAAATAGTGTCATTTGTTCTTTGAATAAATAGAGTTTTATCAACACTTCCCCTTTCAAAATTGTGAACAATCAAAAATTGAGTGAGTCTTTCATACCAAGCCCTAGGAGCTTGTTTGAGACCATAGAGAGCCTTTTTAAGATAATACACATGATTAGGCTCCTTAGGATCTTCAAACCCTTTAGGTTGCTCAACATAAACTTCTTCTTCTAATATACCATTTAGAAAAGCACTTTTCACATCCATTTGATATAATTTAAATTTCAAAGAGCAAGCAATGACAAGTAAGATTTTAATGGATTCAAGTCTAGCAACAGGAGCAAATGTTTCTTCAAAGTCTATTCCTTCAATTTGGGAATATTCCTGGGCAGCCAATTTGGCCTTGTTTCTAACTATGGTACCATTTTCATCAAGTTTATTTTTGAAAATCCATTTGGTACCTACAACATTTTTGTCAATAGGTCTAGGTACTAATCCTCATACTTCATTTCTAGTAAATTGATTTAGCTCTTCTTGCATAGCATTTATCCAACAATTATCAGAGAAAGCTTCATTAACAGTTTTAGGTTCAATGATGGAAGTAAAGCAAAAATAACTGACAATATTTTCCAATTGCCTTCTAGTCTTGACACCAGCCAAAGGATCTCCTAGAATTTGGTCCATAGGATGATGTTTCATATTTACCAAATCCTTTGAGATAGGAGACTTGTCCAGTTTTGCTGTTGAGACATATATCTCATCATTATCATGGTTTTCTTGATTACTTGAATCCTTTAGTTTGTCATCAATGATAACATTTATTGATTCTTGAACAGTACTAGTTTTTGTGTTCAATACTATGTAGGCACGACTGTTTTGTGAATATCCAATAAAAATGTCTTCATCACTTTTTGAGTCAAATGTGCTCAAATGTTCTCTATCCTTGAGAATATAACATTTACTACCAAAAATCTTAAAGTAGCTAATGTTAGGCTTCTTCTCATGCCATAATTCATAAGCAGTTTTATCCAAGTCAATTCTCAAGTAAACCCTGTTTATGATGTAACAAGTTGTACTCACTGCTTCAACCCATAGATCTCTAGGAACATTCTTTCCATGAATCATAATTGTGGCCATCTCTTGTAGAACTCGATTCTTTCTTTCAGCAACTCCATTTTGTTGAGGAGTTTTAGGGGCAGAAAATTCATGGTGAATTCCATACTTATCACAGTATTTTTCAAATCTAGTATTTTCAAATTCACCACCATGATCACTTCTTATTCTAGCAACTGCTCTTCCTTTTTCAACTTGAATTCTTTTCACAATCTTTTTGAATTCAGCATATGCATCAGATTTTTCCCTCAAGAATGCAACCCAAGTAAATCTGGAATAATCATCAACAATCACAAGGAAGTATTTTTTGCCACCTCTACTCTCTTTGTTGGACCAACCAAGTCCATATGGAGAAGCTCTAAGGATCTAGAAGTCTTCAAGGACTTAGTCTTTTTGTGAGAGTTTCTGATTTGTTTACCTTTTTAACACTCTCCACAAACTGTTTTTGACTTCCTGCTAATTTTTGGAAGGCCCTTTACATACTTGTTTAAATTGGACAAGTCTCTATGGTTCACATGTCCAAGCCTTTGATGCCATAGTTGGGCTTCATTAAGATGAGCTATGTAACAGGCTGAACTGGATGCTTCTTTGTGATTACCAACAATATAACAATTTTCTTGATTTCTAATACCTCTTAAAATCACTTTACCATTTTTGAAAATCTCACAACCAAGAGTAGTAAACAATACAGCATGGTTTTTATCACATATTTGAGAGATGCTAAGCAAGTTATATTTCAAACCATCAACACATAAAACATTTTCTACTTGAGGTAAGTTAGGAACATTCAGAGTACCTTTTCCAATAACTTTACCAATATTACCATCACCAAAAGTGACCATTCCACCATCATAATCACTAAATTTTGAGAAGAGAGTTTTATCCTCAGTCATGTGTCTGGAGCAACCACTATCTAGAAACCACACAGATTGGTCTACAATTTTAAGAGCTGTGTGAACTAACAAGCTTTTGGGTACCCACATGTACCTTTGGGAGAGTGAAGTTCCTCTATAACCATGAGAGTCATATTTAAGAAAAGATCTCTTTGATTCCCTTTTGTTGGTAAAGTCATTTTAGAATGATTATAGAATTGAGATTTTAGTTGATCAATTTGTTTTATCAATTCATTTAATTTTTGAGGAAAAGAGAAATTTACTGAATTTTTTTGATAAAATGTTTTAGTTTGTTTCTTTTTGTAATCATGTCTTTTTCTTCCATAAGTATTACTTAGAACTTTAGAGATGTTTTGATTACTAGAGGAAGCTTCTCCTTTTACAAACTTAGTAGAGACATAGGGATTATATTTTGATTCTTTGTTGTACCCTAGCCCAGTTTTGTCTATTTGAGATTTACCCATTCTGAATAGTTTTTCAAAATTTTCTTCTCCATGAGTAAAAGAGTAATCATACTTATCTTTGTACCATTTTAGATGAGTGACTTCATTTTTCAAATTAGTGATTAATTCTTTTAGAGTTTCAGATTCTTTCTTATGATTTCTTATACATTTATTGGCAATTTGAAATTTAGAATTGGTTTCATTAAGCTCATTTGTCAAGACATTCTTTTCATTAGTCAAGATTTCAATATTGTCTTTTAAGATTCTGTTCTTAGCTTCTTGTTTTCTCATAACTTTAATTAAATTGCAGCTCTTATCATAGAGTCTATCATAGGATTCTTGAAGGTCTTCATCCTGGCATTTATCTGAACTATCATAGTCAGATTCAGATCCATTTACAGATTCTTCAATATCTGAATTTTTATATTCATCTTCAGATTTCTCAATTTCAGACATCTCAACTGATGGATCATAGAGACTTCGAGCCATTAAAATAGTGTAGTTTTCTGTCTTATCTTGATGTGATTCATCTGATTCTGATTCCGATTAAGATGAGTCATCCCAAGTTGCCATAAGTGTCTTTTTCTTCCTTTCCATTGGACACTCAGATGATATATGATCAAGCTTTTGACAGTTGTAACATTTGACTTTTCTATCATGACTCCTAGATGATGAGCTGCCTTTGGTTTTACTTTTATTAAAAGATTTAAAATTTGAATTCTTTTTCTTAAATTGTCTTATAAATTTCTTAGCAAGAAGAGTAACATCTTCATTATCACTTTCTTCTTCATTATTAGATTCTTCTTTAGTTTGAGTTGGTTGAGAAGTCTTTAAAGCAATTGATTTCTTATCTTTGGATCTATTAGAAGCATTATTTAGCTTCAACTCAAAAGTTCTAATATTACCAGATAATTCTTTAACTTTCATAGTTTCAGGGTCATTGTATTCTTCTATAGAGGTCACTTTGGGGTGAAATCTATCAGGTAGAGATCTAAGAATTTTGCTACAAACTTTGCCTTCAGGAATTTGTTCATCAAGTGACCACATCTCATTTACAATTACCATGAGCTTAGTTCGAAACTCATCGAACATTTTATCTTCCCTCATTCTTAAAGATTCAAATTGGGAAGTTAACATTTGAAGCTTGGCTCTTTTAACAATGGATGTTCCTTCGAAATTTGTTTCCAAAAGATCCCAAGCTTGTTTAGCTATAGTACATGTCATAATCTTTTTGTACTCTTCAGCATTCATGGCACAAGTTATGGCATTCAATGCCTTTGCATTATTGTCTCTTAGTGCCTTATGATCAGATGTCCATTTGGCCTTTGGAAGACGCTGGAAAGTGTCATCTGTGTCTTTGAAAGTAGGAGGAGTCCATCCATCCTCTACAGCATCCCATACATCTCCACAAAGAGATTTGATGAAAACAGTCATTCGGGCTTTCCAAAAGGCATAGTTTGTACCATCAAACAATGGAGGTCTGTTAATAGCACTACCTTCTGGATTAGACATTGGCACTAGTAAAAAGAAGTAGATCTACTCCGGGTTGTTAAACCTTTAGGGAGTAACCCGGCTCTGATACCAAATGAAAATGCAACTAGGTTCAATGAATAAGTCCTAGGGGGGTGGGGGGTGGGGGAGTGAATAGGACAAAAGGAATTCTAATGCCAATCTTAAACTTATTAGCCCAATTTTTAATCTCAACTTGGAATAATAATCACACATAACAAAATAACTTGTATGAATTATAAGTTCAATGTGTGTGTGCTTAAATAATCAGAGAAACTCTAATTTGAAACAAGATAATAAGCACAAGAGATAAAAATGACACAAGAGATTTATAGTGGTTCAGTCACACAGACCTACATCCACTCTCAAGGGTCACACAGTCCCTTGGTTCCACTATAAAGAGTCAAACTACACAAGTACTGATTCTAACTCAATTTTGTTACTGAGGTTCGATCACACAGATCTAATCCCCACACACAATTTTTAGAGTGGTTGACACACACAGATTCAATCCACTGTCACAAAGATATAAATTTGAATGGAGGGCGAACACTTGCCTTTGATGAAGATCGAAAGTGTTCGAAGAAGCTTTTGACCGTGATCGAGGCTTTTTACCTCTTGCAGCTAGCTTGGTGTTGATGATGAAACTCCTTTGAGATGCATAACCAAGTTGTAGAGGTTTGATTTCTAGGGCAGAAATGAGGGATACCTTTAAGGATTAGGATACCCTAGATTTGGCTTCTCAAAGCACACTCCTTAGAGTTAAGTAAGCCCTTGGATTTGCCAAGATAGGATCTAAGTGTGTTTGGAAGAAGCTTTGAGAGCTTGAGAAATGTTTACAAGAATTTAGAACAAATGCTCTTCAAAATTGGACTTCTATTTGTTGAAAACGAGCTTCAGGTATTTATAAAAAAAAATCCAACGGATAGTTGCAACGGTCACTTAAGACATGGTAGGGTGCACCTGACAGGAACACTATTCCTACGTTTGAAATTTGATAAAAACCTTGACATAAGCAATGTTTTGGTGAGGCCTTATATGAATCATGAGTATGGATATGAGGGAACTTTTGTAGGAAAAATTATTAAAGAAATCGAAAGCACACCGATTTTGACAACTTTACATTTCTTTATTAATTTATAAAACATTGTTCATTGTTAAGTCTCTATACATACTCATGTTTACTAAGCCTCAATGTGACCTGGTGTTATGATCATGTTGGATGCCTTAGGACAGGTGGACTTAGGGGGTGAACTGCTAACCGCATGAGGTCGGCTGGCTGAAATCTGGGGTCATTTTTTAGTTTTAAACAAGCTCAAAAATATCATCTAAAACCTTTCAAAATAACAATTTAGCCTAGGGTTTTTAGGGTCACTTAGGGGCATGGTTTCGGTCCCAATTACCTAATCTTGGTTGGCACAGCTTGATGTTGATCTTTGACGAATCCTGGCCTTTTCAAAAAGCTTTGACAGTCCTCTTGAATTGAATCTTCTTTGAAGTAGTTAAGAGACAATGTGTTCGGAACTCTTTGGCACGGAATTGACAATAAAAACAGTGCACATGAAAATGTGGCACTAACACCGGTTAGATAATTAGAAGCAAAAATCGATGCTTTTCCGACACTTAGGCTTGAAAACGGCCCGCCGGGGGTCCGGAACGGGAAACGTCCCCCAGAAAAATTGGAAACCGGCGCGAGCACTTTGCTCAAGGCGAAATTAACTTGCAGGAACTGACGGCTCGTAAATCGGACTCCCGGTTAACAAATTAGACCTAAAAACGTTGGATTCTAAACACATAGTCTCGAAAATAGGCCGTCGGAGGTCGAAAATGGGAAACGGCCATCGGACAGCCCAGAAACCAGCGCGGGTACCTTGTTCAAGGCCAAAGTAACTTGTAGGAATTGACGGTTACTGAATCGGACTTTTGGTTAACAAATTAGACACAAAAACCCCTTGATTCTCAATACTTAGGTTGCAAAACAGGCCTCCGAAAAACTTAGGAAAAGATTTATATATTTACATGTTTATCGTTCATTTATAATTTAATTCATTGTGATTTTAACGTTGCTTTTGTCATTGCAGATTGATGGACGCTTTGGGGTAGGTTGCAGACTTATGGGGGTGTTTTATTTTTTTTAGTTTATTTATATATGTATATTGGAGATTTATATGGGACTGTAACATTATTGATTGTAATATTTGTTTAATGAGATGAATGATTTGTTGAAAAATGATGATGGTTGTTTGTTTATTTAGCAACTTTTGTTTGCTTGCATTTATTATATTGAATATAGGTATATGAACATGTTTATCTTTTTGATACAGGTTTATAGGAAAATAATATTGAAAAAACAAGTATCAGATTTAAAAAAAAAAAAATACTTTTACCGACGTTTTTTCGTCGTAAAAGTATTTTATTTTTTAATTTTTCTTTTTAGTTTTTCCGAAAAAAAAAAAACGTCGGCCAAAGTATATTTATTTTTTATTTATTTTTGTTTTTCATTTGCCGACGAAACAAAAACGTCGGGCAAAGTATCTTTATTTTTTATTATTTTTGTTTTTCATTTGCCGAGGAACAGAAAACGTCAGTCAAAGTATTTTTATTAATTTTTTGTTTTTCATTTGCCGATGAAATAATGTCGGTAAAAGTATACTTATTTTTTATTTATTTTTTGTTATTTCATTTGGCGACGATAAAAAATGTCGGTAAAAGTATATTTATTTTTTCTTTATTTTTTGTTATTTCATTTGGCGACGAAAAAAAACGTCGGTAAAAGTATATTTATTTTTTCAGTATTTTTGTTATTTAATTTGCCGACGAAAAAAAACGTCTGCAAAAGTATATTTATTTTTTCTTTATTTTTTGCTATTTCATTTGCCGACGAAAAAAACGTCGGTAAAAGTATATTTATTTATTTTTTGCTATTTCATTTGTCGACAAAAAAAACATCGGTAAAAGTATATTTATTTTTTGTTATTTCATTTGCCGACGAAAAAAAACGTCGGTAAAAGTTATAATTCAATATTGAGAAAAGTAAAATACATTTACCGACGTTTTTAACAAAAGTACAAGCTTGGAAAGAATTAACATAAGAGTGGTCAGCTTTACCCAACATATACAGAATTAACACAAGAATTAGCACTAGAACCATTTCATTTTTTAACTATACATATTATCAGCTTTGGCTGTTAAATGAAAAGAAGGGGAAAAAAAAAAACATACATATTATAATAGAGTGGTCACTTATTATGAGTAATTCATTGCAAGGCAGCTTTAGTTGCAAATGGGTCTCCGGTTATTTGAGTATCCGAAGTTTCCGATTCTGAATAAAGTAGGTATGAAACTTCTTTTTTTTTTTACGTCCAGGAGAAATTTGGATTCACATCCAGATCCATATATATGATCCAGAGCATTCAGATCCAAAATCAGATACATGCATGTTCTGACCCAGGGACTCAGACATGGGACAGATCAATTTACATAGTAAAAGTACATATAAATTTTAAAGGTCTAAATAACTTGAGTTATTTATATTTGGTAGTCTATGTAGCTTTAAACCAATATCATTTTATCGCCCTCCTCATATATTTATAAATAAAAAATAAAATATTGAATATGCCCGAGCCCAGATTGCTTACAATTGGGCATTCCGTAGGCCCAGTGCAACTCATGGGCCCTCGGGCTAGACTTTAATCTGACTGTAAACCACTTTTTACCGATTCCATAGATTTAAGCCAGTGACAGTGAGCTCCAAGTAGATCAAAGATAAATCGGTAAGACCTTATACACCAGTGCTTGGTCAAACCCACCCAGAATCACTCGAACTTTTAGATTCTAAACCCAGCTTGCTCTCTTGCATCCATACTGTAAACACATGAACAGTACAAGCCCCCACACAAACATAAAAGTGAGACATGCCCTGATGTGAGCCCTACAGATCAAACTGCACCATCTTATGTGGTTACTGCTGTCACCTCATGAAGCTATTCCGAGACACAGCAACAACAATTTGAACTCTTCCTATTTCATGGTGAGAAACAATTCATGTTATATATCTATATATAGAAGTGCTAGAAAACTCATGGGTAAATTTATTTTATATAAGTGACAACCATGAAATGCAGTTAGATGGAAAGATATGGATAAGATAAGAGAAGGGGCCGGAAAACCTCTATACAAAATGAAAGATGCCTTTTTTCCCTTGCTACCACATCACGGCATTTATAATTTAATTGTTGAATGTATGAAACTATAGGTGCACAATCCATTGGTGTTTGTTATGGCATGCTGGGCAACAATTTACCTCCACCGCAGGAAGTTGTCAACTTCTACCAATCGCAAAACAGTGGACGGATGAGACTCTGATCCAAATCGCGCGGCCCTTGATGCCCTCAGGTGGTCAAATATTGAACTCCTCCTTGACGTCCCCAACGACCGATTGCAAGAGATGGCTTACAACCCTTCGGCTGCAAACGCCTGGGTCCTGGACAATGTACTCTACTATTGGCCTAGTGTCAAATTTCGTTACATAGCCGTCGGCAATGAGGTGATTCCCGGTGGCCTAGATCAATTTGTTCTTCCAGCAATGCAAAACATCTACAATGCAATTTCATCAGCTGGTCTCAGAGATCAAATTAAGGTGTCAACCTCTATTTACATGGGTGTCCTTGGAAATTCCTACCCTCCATCTCAAGACTCATTCGAGGGGGAAGACAACCAATATTTCCAACCAATTATTGGTTTCTTAGCCTCAACACAAGCACGACTTTGTTCAACTCAGTTTCAGACAGCATTGTCTTTTTCGAATAGTATGTCTCCCGCCCAAACCCACCTACCTTTCCCGTCCACCTCCACCGGCAAACCCCCGCCCCACCAACCTTTTCCGTTCACCTCCACAGACCAACTACCGTCCCACCAACCTCCTCCAACTGCCACCTCCATCCAGCCTCATCTGCCTGCCCCTCACCCATTTCTTCCCTCCCCCTCCTCTGTTCAGACTCTGTTACCGCCTGCTCCCCATCCTCTCCTTCCCTCCCCTTCCACTGACCAGCCTCTGCATGGCCTCTCGCACTGTACCCCCAGCAATCTTCAACCTCTCTCCTTACAGCCACATAACTTCCCCCCTCTTCCCACCCAGACCCCCCCCCCCCCCCCCCCCCCCCCGACTCCTCGAGCTTTCCCTTCTACAGCGGCAAGCTCTTCAGCCCCTTTCGCCAACCTGGTCAGACCTGGTTCTCAGATCTGGCCACTAGCTATCAACCCCTCCCCCTTTCCTCCTCCTCATCAATCGTATGCTAACCTGTTCTCTGCTCCTCAATCCCCTCTTCTCTCCTGCCTCCCAGCGTCTCTTCCTTCTCCAACTTGGATCAATGGTAAGCCTTCCTTAACTATCCCTCAATCAATGCTTAACTCCAGTAAGGAGTCTTTCTCCTTTGCTGTTATAGGCAAATTTGCTGGCAGACGCCCCTCCCTTGAATGGGTGGAAGTAAAAGCTAAGCTCTGGCCACTAACCAGGCCCTGTATGGTCTCCCTTACCAACAAAGGCCACTTCATCTTCAGATTCAACTCTCCAGAAGATAAAGCCTCCATCCTCAGTCTCTCTCCCCTCTCCATTGACAAGAAAAAAGTCTTCTTCTTACCCTGGTCCCCTGGGCAAGATGAATCAGTTTGGCCTTCCTTAGCTCCAGTCTGGATTAGATTGTCAGGGCTTCCTTACCACTGTTGGAGCCAAAACATCATCCTCTCCCTAGCCAACTCAATAGGGCAGCCAATCAAGCTTGACAACATAACAATGGCACAGCGTATTCTTTCCTTTGCTAGAGTCCTTGTGACCATAGATCTCTCTAAACCTAAGCCTTCCTCCATCTTGGTAAACTTTCAAGGGAAAGGAGAACTGGAAATCTCAGTAGACTATGAGAACTGTCCCTGCCCCACATGCCTATCCCCAGGCCACGGTCAGTTAAACTGCCCCATCTCCAGCAATACCTCAGTTAGCAACCTCTCCTCACCAGCCTTAGTCTCCTCCATAACCAGTACCCAGACCCCTGCCACCTCTAGTATCTCCTCTTCCCTTAAACAAAGTCTCTCTACCTTTACCTTCTGCCACCCTAATCCTCACCCAGAACCTCTGGACAATTCATCAGCCTTTGGTTCTTACTCTGGTTGCCCTCTCCCTCCCTCTCTCAAGCCTTCAGGCAATGACCCTAGTGTAAGCCCTCCCCTCTCCCCCCCCCCCCCCCCCTTCCAACCTAGGGCCTGTTCTTTCCTCCATCCCTCCCAATTCCGAAGTAAACACCTCCCCTGTTCTGAGCCTCCAGGAACCCAATCAGATGGCCAATCCTCCCTCCATCAAAGACCTCCCTTTTGAGGAAGTCTCGGCCATTCTTCAGAAAGCTGCTACTCCAACCTTAGACACCTCTAACCCCTTCTCAATCCTAGAACATTATTCGTTTCTAGACCCAGTAGATAACCCCTCTATCTATGGCCGCAACCTCCAAGCCTTATCTGAAGGTAATTCCTCCACTGAGGTCCCCCCTGGATTCGAGTCCCCCCCTGAGCCACCTGTTCCCTCCTCTCCCACAGCTCTAACTCCAGCTGATCCTAGCTGCCCCAGCTCTAGTTCAGTTGTCCCAGTCCCTCCTCATTCAATCACCCCAAGCCCCCCCCCCCCACCCCTCCCAGGAATCTACAGTTGGCAACCCCCTCCCAAACATCATCTCCAGAGGAAGACTTAGGAAAGGGAAGAATTCTTCCCTCCCGGCTCCCTCTTCTGGCACAATAACTAGGGGATCTAGAGGCAAACCCCCCCCCAACCCTTCCTCATGTTAAAAGTCCTCTACTGGAATTGTAGGGGCATTACAAATAGCCCCACCCAACGCGCCTTGGCTAACATGATCCGCAAACACTCTCCCGGTCTCATTTTCATTTCAGAACCTATGACTCCCTTCTCCCCTGCTATCTCCACGAGCTGGAACAGGTTAGGCTTTGATACTCTCCACTCCAATACCCCCTCAGCTTCCTCCTCAATTCCAAACCTTTGGTGCTTCTCCAAATCCTCTCACCATCTCTCCTCCAAGGTAAAAGACTCCTCCTCTCAACACTTCTCCATGCTCCTTCACAATAACACTACTGGCCTAACTTCCATCATAACTGGAGTCTATGGCTCCACCAACCCTGCCCTTAAAAAGGACCTCTGGGTTGTCCTCATTGACTCCTCCTCATCTACCTTGCCTTGGTGCTTTATAGGGGACTTCAAGGCTACCCTCAGCCATGCAGATAAGCTAAGTATCCGCCAGCCTACTCTCTCCTCTCTCAAAGCTTTCCAATCAGCAGTGCTGCAAGCAGGCCTCCAAGACACCAAATATGTAGGAAATAAGTTCACTTGGTCTAATAATAGACAAGGTTGTTCTTATGTGGCGGCTAGGCTTGACAGAGCTCTTGTTAATTCCTCCTGGTTTAGCCATTTCCGTAACCCCACAACCCATCATCTTCCCAGAATTTCATCTGATCACAGTCCTATACTCCTAGCACACCACATCCAAGTTCCTCTCTCAACCCCCCCCCCCCCTTCAAATTTGAAAACAAATGGTTGTTCCACCCCTCCTTCCTTGACACTGTTCAATCCAGTTGGGATTTGCCCATTGAGGGTGACCCCCAATTCATTCTAGCCAAAAAACTCAAAGCTCTCAAGCAATCCCTTAGACTATGGAGCAAGTCCACCTATGGCAACCTATCCCAGAACATCAAAGTTGCAAAAGACAAAGTCCTTTATAGCCAATTGCGCCATGATTCAGATCCCTCAGACCTCTCCAGAGAGGCTCTTCAGTCAGCCAAATCTGAACTCCATGAGGCCCTCTCTGCCCAAGAAATTCACTGGAAACAAAGGTCCAGAATTAGATGGCTGAAAGAGGGTGACAAAAACACAAAATCTTTTCACCTTTCCGCTAAGGCCAGGAGCTCCTTCAACTCAATCCACCACCTTTCCATAAATGGCTCCATCACAGAGGACCAAGATACCATTCAAGCCCATGTAGTGGACTTCTTCTCCAACCTCTTCAAGTCCCAGGATAGCCATCCAAACCCCTCCCTTTTCCAAATTAATAGCCCAAAGGTCTCAGCTGTAGAGAATTCCCTCATTACCTCCATTCCTTCTCTAGAAGAGATCAAAGCTGCTGTCTTCTCACTCAACAAGACCAGTTTCCCTGGGCCTGATGGTTTTAATGGAGCATTCTTCACAGCCACCTGGAGTATCATAGGCCAAACAGTCTCCTTAGCAGTCCAACACTTTTTCAAATCCAGAAGAATCCTCAGGGCTTCTAATACCTTCTTTCTAGCTTTAATTCCCAAGACCAAATCTCCTACTTCCTTAGCTGACTTCAGACCAATTAGCTTGCTGAACTTCTCCTACAAAATCCTCTCTAAAATTCTCTCCACCAGGCTCTCCTCTATAATTCCTAACCTGATCTCCCACCACCAAGCTGCATTTATCAAAGGCAAAAGTATTCAGCAACACTCGGGCCTGGCTTTCGAACTTTTCCAAAAACTGAACTCCAAGTTTAGCAAAGGTTCTTTCTGCCTTAAGCTTGATATTTCCAAAGCTTTTGATAAGCTGAATTGGTCCTTTCTCTTTGTTGCTCTCCAATTCTTCAACTTCTCCGAAGGCTGGATCTCGTTGAGCAAAGAGTGTATCTGCACTTCCAAGTGTTCAGTGCTCCTTAATAGAATGCCCCAAGGTTTCTTTAGTTCCTCCTGTGGCCTCAGGCAGGGAGACCCTCTGTCTCCTTACCTCTTTATTTTAGCTGAAGAAATACTGAGTCTCCACTTGCAAAATCTTCAAGACCAAGGCCTCTTCATCCCTCTCTCTAAGATCCCTTCCACCCCCTGCCATTTGCTATATGCAGATGATATCCTCATTCTAATGAAAGGGGCAGCCTCAAGTGTTCTAATCCTTCAGGACCTTCTGGAGTCCTACCAGTCAGCAGCAGGTCAATTTTTCAACCTCCAAAAAAGCCACTTCTTCCTTGGCAAATGCAGCTCGAGAAGAAAGAGAAGAATCAGTTCAGTTCTTGGCATCCAAGAAGCCTCTTCTCACCTTATATACCTGGGCACACCGATCTGCATTGGGACTCCAAAAAGGAGACACTTCCTCCCTCTGCTAGACGCAGTTCAGTCCAAACTCTCTGCTTGAAAAGCCAACTTTCTGTCATTTGCAGGTTGGCTAACTCTCATTAAGCATGTAATCTCTAGTCTTCCAATTCACCTGGCTGCCATAATTCCCCTGCCAGCTTCAGTTTGCAAAGAGATTGAGAGGCTCACGAGGCATTTCCTCTGGTCAGGTAACTCCCTCACCCACAAGCTCAATTATGTCAGTTGGGCAACAGTCACCCTTCCAAAGGCAGAAGGAGGCTTGGGCATAAGGAGAATAGCAGATGTTAACATAGCTTCCTTCATCAAGCTAGGGTGGCAAGGTTCCACCTCTAACTCTCTCTGGTCCAAATGGTTCAAGAACCGCTACTTCAAATTTCGTCCCATTTGGAGCTCTGAGAACTCTATCATTGGCTCTTGCATTTGGAAACACATCCGCCGGTCAGCTGCAACCATCCATCAAGGAAGCTCTTGGATTTTTGGCAATGGCCAGAGCATAAACGCCTAGCACGATTCCTGGACTGCAGATGACCCAATCTCCTCTAGCTTTCCTGGCCTTCTATACCCAAGGGACCAACGACTCTCTTCCCTCTTCCAAGCTGGATCCTGGGTCATCCATGCATACTTGCCAACTACTGTTCAGCAGCACCTTCATCATCTCCTCAAGGACCTCTCTCCCAACCTTGCTACCAGAGACTCCCTCAGCTGGAGAGACTCTCCCGATGGCAATCTTTCCCTGTGCATTGCATGGCAGAAAATTAGGCACAGAGGCCAGACTCTCCCTTGGCCAAAATTGATATGGAACAACATCTCCCCCCACAAAGTAAACTGCTTCGGCTGGCGTCTGATGCACAACAAAATTCCAACTGATTCTTGGCTGAAACGTCTGGGCTTCTCCCTTGCATCCAGATGCATCCTCTGCTGCGCTGCAGAAGACTCAGTGGGCCATCTTTTCTTCTCTTGTGATCTAGCAAAAGCCATTTGGTCCTGGCTTCTTTAAGCTGCAGGGGCTCCTCCTACAATCAGCTACTCTGCCTCGTCTATTTGGAAGTCTCTCTCTAAAGACAATGATGCCAAAGGGTCCAAATACATGGCTGCCATCCTCATCACAGCTCTCTATCACTTTTGGAAGGCTCGTAATGAAGCCATCTTTGCTACTCGCAGCCCCTCCCTCCACTCTACTCAAGGCCAAATTCAAGAAGCCATCTCCTTCTCCATGAAACAGATGACTTCTCCTTTTGTAAGCATCCAGCTCAGTGCCCTGTTTGCTTCCTTGAGTATTGCCCCTGGTGCCTAATCTGTTGGGTTCAGGAGCTCTCTCCCTGCTCCAGGTGTTTGGGCTTGCAAGCTCCCTTTTCTCTCTGCTTGTTTTCTTTTTGTTCTTTTGGGGGCCTGCCCCTTTTATTCTTTGTATTCTTGCTTCTCCTTCCCTCTTCTTTTTAATTATAATTACCCTTTCAGCAAAAAAAACAAAAGCACGACTTTTGGCCAATGTGTACACATAATTTAGTTATGCAGGCAACCAAAGGGACATATCCCTCCCTTATGCATTGTTCACATCACCATCCACTGTTGCTTGGGATGGCTCCCTCCAGTATCAAAACCTTTTCAATGCGATGGTGGACGCTCTCTATTCAGCCGTGGAGAGGGTCGGTGGGTACAATGTGGAGTTTGTTATATCGGAGAGTGGTTGGCCGTCGGCCGGGAGTTTTGTAGTGACAGTTGAAAATGCTCAAACATATAACTGAAACTTAATCCGACATGTAAGCAGTGGGACTCCAAAGAGGCCTGGAAGGCCTCTAGAGACTTACATATTTTCCTTATTTAATGAGAACCAGAAGACCGGGGCTGACATTGAACAGAATTTCGGGCTGATTTTCCCAAACAAGCAACCAGTATACTCCATCAAATTCACTCCTGGACTACAAGATGGATTGATAAGATACATTTTTGATGCACTTTGATTTTAGTTAATTTGTACCCGTAGCTATATAAACTTCACCATTAAATAAAAGCTATGTTGTGCGGAATAAGGAATGTATTCAGATTCCTGTTGCTCTTTTTAATATATAAGGTGTGTCCTTTATTTTTTTCGTTGCTCATTGAAAGACTTTTGTGATTGTAGTTTTAATTTTATTTTATGTTCAATTAATAGTTACTATAACAGTTCACTATTTTATTTTTAATGCGGTGATTGTTGCAAATTGGGAAAATTGTGGCTTATGATTTCTTATATTGAAACTTGGCACTAGGGCAATTGTCACGCCCCCGGCCGGTTCTGATACCCGAAAACCACACAAAAATTCAAACTTAGCTGTGAACATCCAGAATCTTAGTCTGCAGCAATGTCCTATTTAAAACATTTTCAAATAGTATAATATGAAACATTTAAGCAGAAGCATATGAACATGGATTCGTAATGGTATCACCACACATATGTATCAAATATAGAGTGGAAGTCATAATTACAAAATTCCTTATGAAGTATATATAGTGGTTTATTTCAAAACTCAAGACATCTAACTCATCACACTTAAGTACTCTCCAAGATGTGAGCCACACTAAGTCCACCGGTTGACCCGCTAGATCACCGGTTCTCCTTCCCAAAATCCTTTTCGATCAGCGCCTAATAGACTGCCTTACTCTCCGTTGTAAGCAGATCGGACTCACGACCTACAACACCAAGGTACAAAAATAAGATCCAAAGGACCTAGAATCACATAATACGTAAAGCATAATATGAATGCAATAAATAAAATAAGGATGATGACAATAATCATTAGAGCAACAATGTAAAGGAAACTAGGCAGGTAGTGCAATGATTAAGGTCCATCATGAATCAATATAAAAGAAGTGCACTATAATCAGTCCATCAATCTATCAAAGTGGCATATGCACATAGGCTGGTACCACGGAAAACTATAACGCTACTCTCCCATAGTACATATGAGTTGCGGCCGGAATGCAGGGGTTAAAGCCAAGCTAGAACAAAGTTACCTGCATCAACTAGCCAAAGTTTGGTGTTGTGGAAAGTGTCGGTGTCATAGTGACGTACTGAGTGGCATAAGTTATCCTCAAAGGATCCTATCTAGATGGCAAAGCGAGATTAGCTCCGACCAAAGGTGATCATCCATGGCTAAACTTTTCAACTGAGTGAATGTATGTGCCGACTCATCTCACAATCCAAACAAGGTTCGGTAAACAAAGTCCAATCCATCCCATCAAAGGCATTAAAGTCCAAATTTATCCAAAACAATACCATCAAAATCAAAGTAAAACATACAAAATACTCATCCAAGGCATCCTAATCCATCCAACCAAACCATCTACTCCAGAGTTCAAAGGGTATCCCAATCACAAACCCATTGAATAGTCCGCCAAGCCACATACACATTAACCATCCTCCATTCACATACAAGGTCTCCTACAGGCAAACCCAAGGTCAAAGGTCCTTATCATCATCATTATCCATTCACAATTAAATTCCATACAAATCCATGGGAAAGGAGGTCAATGATCACAAAATATGTAAAGATCATCCCATCCATAACAATCAAAGAATGGACATATAAGTAGCCAACCCTAGGTAAATTGATGCTCGTTTGTGCATGATTACTACGCCATTCCACATGATGAACTACTGAGGGTCAGGATGCATTATAATTAAGTAATGGCCCTCCAATGACCAAGGTGCTCATGAATTTCACAACCTTCATCCTCAAGACATGACTTTGTGCTCACACCGTACTTTGAACAACACCATAGGTAAAGGCTAAGCTCAACCTTTTACCCATGCTTGGTCCATCACTTAAAGGTCTAATGAAGAGGTTTATGGGCCCTTAAATAGATTAAATGGCCAAAAGATAGCATTTGGTATAGTGCTAGACAAAGGTCCTACGGTTGACCATGGAACCTTTCACAGCCGACCGTGGATACACTACGGTGAGTCCACAATTAGTCAATGTGTTATTGTCTGTCGGTCAGCCTATAACGTCCCAATTTCGGATCCTAAGTTTACCGCCAAGGTACTCGCATTTGGAGCGCGCTACTTTCTGAATAACGTGGGAACTTCCAGAATCAAAGGCTCGCAGTGAGGTCCAGTTAAAAGTTTTTAACAACATTTATAACAACAATTAATTGCAGAAGCAGATAGCTAGAAAATAGCGGAAGCAACATATGATGTAAGCAAAAGCAGATAAAAAGATATTAATCTCATAAAGCAAGTGTAAATGGACAAAAGCCTCATCTAATCTCAAAGTAGGAAAATATAAGTGTCCATAACTGGATAAATGTCTACCCACTCTCAACACAAATGATACCCAAACTACCAAAATGAAAATATCACTCAAATCCCATGTGCAAGCTTTCCGTCCTCCGATGCCTCCTCTAGGTGAACTAGGCCCCACACATACTCATCTACTGCTTAAGGCCTCGAGGAGGGCCCCACCCTCGGAGATGGGGTCGGTAATGATACCTAAGCACCAAATACGATGGGTTAGATCCAAAGAACCTGGCAGCACGGTATACAGATAACATAGTATAGATGTATCAAAAGGAAATAAAGACAGTGATATGATTAAGTGAGTAACAAAGGTACAATGCTAAGCAATCGTGCACAATGTATATCAATAAAGATCAACATAAAGTAAGCATGCTAAATAACCATCTAACACTACAACAATTTACATATTTAGCTACGAAATTTTTCGACGCAAGAAGTTAATAGAACGTCAGTAAAAACCTTTACTGATGCAAATATTTTCATCTGCCAGACATCGGTAAAAACTCGTGCACAAACCCGTTAACCGACAAATTTTTTTTCCTGTCGGAAAAAATAAAATTTTTACCGACGATTATTTGACTTTTACTGACGTTTTAACAATGTTGGTAAAATTATTATACTTTTCTAAAAATTTAATATAACATTTACCGACGTTTTTTTTTCTCCGGCGCAATCAAAAGGAAAATTAAATAAAAAAATGAATTTTTTACAGACATTTTTTCATCGTTAAAATAAAAAAGAAAAATAAAAAGATTTTTACTGACGTTTTTTTCATCTGTAAAATAAAAAAATAAAAAAATAAATAAAAAGAGTTTTACTGACATTATATTTCGTCGGTAAAAGAAAAAAAAACAAAAATAAAGAAAAAATAAAACAGTTTTACTGACTTTTTTTTTCGTCTGTAAAACAAAAAAAATACATAAATATAAAAACATTTTTTACCAACAATTATTTGTTCTTTTTTTTCTTTTCCGACGAAAATAATTGTAAGTAAAACTCTTTTTATTTTTTATTTATTTTTATTTTTTCTTTTGCAGACAAAAATAAATGTCGGTAAAAATTTTATTTTATTTTTTTCTTTTTTTCTTTTGCCGATGAAAATAAGCGTCGATAAAAATTCATTTATTTTTTATTTTACCTACAAAAAAAACGTCAGTAAAAGTGTTTTTCATCGGCAATTTTTTTTAAAATATTTTTTTTTTCAATATAATTTTCCTGCAAACCTGTTTATCTGTATAAAAAATAAACCTATTCATGTACCTATATTCAATATAAAAAATGCATGCAAACAAAAGTTGCTAATAAATAAAACAACCATCACCATTTTTCATCAAATCATTCATCTCATTAAACAAATATTACAATCAATAATGATATAGTCCCATATAAATGTCCAATATACATATACAAATAAACTAAAAAAAATAAACACCCCCACAAGTCTGCAACCGACCCCAAAGCGTCCATCAATCTGCAATGACTAAAACAACAATAGAATCTTTTCAATGAATTAAATTATAAATGAAAGATAAACATGTATATATATATAAATCTTTTCCTAAGTTTTTCGGCGGCCTGTTTTCCAGCCTAAGTGTTGAGAATCAGGTGGTTTTTGCGTCTAATTCGTTAATCAGAAGTCCGATTCACTAATCGTCAATTCCTGTAAGTTACTTTGGCCTTGACCAAGGTACCCGTGCTGGCTTTTGGGGTGTCCAATAGCCGTTGTTCGTTTTTGACCTCCGACGGCCTATTTTCGAGACTAAGTGTTAAGAATTCAACGATTTTATGTCTAATTCGTTAACCGGGAGTCCGATTTACGAGCCGTTAATTCTTGCAAGTTAATTTTTCTTCGAGCAAGGTGTTTGTGCCGGATTAAGATTTTTCCGAAGCCTTTTCCCATTTCGGACTCCTGGCGGGCCTTTTTGGAGCCTATGTTGAAAAATCATCAATTTTCACTTTTAAGTCTCTAACCAGGAGTCCTATTTGCAAACCGTCAGTTCCAATAAGTTACTATACCCTCGAGCAAATTGCTCTTGTCGGCTTTTGATTTTTCCGGGGGCCGTTTCCCATTCTGGACATCCGGCGGGCCGTTTTCTAGCCAAAGTGTTGGAAAATCCTATGTTTCGCTTCTAATACTTTAACTGGGAGTCCTATTTGCAAACCGTCAGATCCATCAAGTTACTCGACCCTCAAGCGAAGTGCTTGCACCGATTTTCAATTTTTCCGGGGGCCGTTTCCCATTCCGGACCCCCGGCCGGCCGTTTTCAAGCCTTAGTGTTGGGAAATCCTATGTTTTTAGTTAATTCTCCAACTGGGAGTCCTATTTGCGAATTGTCAATTCCTACAAGTTACTTTACCCTCGAGCAAAGTGCTCGCGCCGATTTCAAATTTTTCCTGGGCCATTTCCCATTCCGGACTCCCTGGCTAGCCTTTTTCGAGCCTAAGTGTTGGAAAATCCTATGTTTTCACTTCTAATTCTCTAACCGAGAGTCCTATTTGCGAACGGTCAGTTCCGTCAAGTTACACTACCCTCGAGCGAAGTGCTCGCACCAGTTTCCGATTTTTTTAGGGGTAATTTCCTGTTCCGGACCCCAGGCGGGCCGTTTTCGAGCCTAAATGTTGGAAAATCCTATGTTTTCGCTTCTAATTCTCTAACCGAGAGTCATATTTGCGAACCGTCGGTTCCGTCAACTTACTCTACCCTTGAGCGAGGTACCCGTTCCAGTTTTGGATTTTTCTAGAGGCCGCTTCCCGTTTCGGACCCCTGGTGGGCCGTTTTCGAGCCAAAGTGTTGGGAAATCCTATGTTTTTGCTTCTAATTCTCTAACCGGGAGTCCTATTTGTGAACCGTCAGTTTTGAAAGTCCGGGGATCCGAACCCTAGAGGGGGGGGGGTGAATAGGGTGAGCTTCAATTATGACCAATTTTAATCAATTTAACTTCTTTAACTTAAACTAGTCACAAGTGGTGATTACAAATAAAATGCGGAAGCTTAATAAAAATAATCACCACAAAGCAAGCACCATCACACAAGGATTTATAGTGGTTCGGCCTCAATGCCTACATCCACTACCGGCTGAAAGTCCACGAGGATCCTAACCCTAGAGGGGGGGGGGTGAATAGGGTGTGCTACAACTATGACCAATTTCGACCAATTTTAATTTCTAAAACTAAACTAGTCACATGTGATGATTAAACAAACAAGATGCGGAAGCTAATACAAAATCAATCACCACATAGCATGCACCACAACACCAATATTTATAGTGGTTCGGCCAACGTGCCTACATCCACTACCGGCTTGTGTCTCCAACACCCCACCGGATTCCACTAATTATGCTTTTTACTAGGCTAAGCAATAACCCTTACAAAGTTGTTTTTCTAAGGCTCAACAACAACCTTTACAAGATGCTTTTCAAGGCTAAGCAATAACCTATCAAGATGCTTTTCTTAGGCTAAGCAATAACCCTACAATATGCTTTTATTAGGCTAAGCAATAACCTTACAAGTTGCTTTTCTTAGGCTTAGCAATAACCTTTACAAATATAGATTTCTCAAAGAAAGTGTCTTCACAAAAGATCACTCTAAGAGATACAATTTTAGCTCAATGTAATTGCCTCTTAAAATAGGCGGATTTGAAAGTTTAATACAAACTCACACAAACACTCTATGTATGCAAAAGATGTATGCTAATGAGGTGTGTGTGTGATGACTTCAATCAAGATTAAAAAGAAAGCTCAATCAATTTATGCTTAATGCAATTTGAAAGTTTAAGGCACAAAAAGATATGATTGAAGTTCTATGCAAATCACATGAATAATAAACAACTTGTTAATGACATGAAATTCAAAGAATCACAAGTTGTATGAAAAATAAAGTTTAAGAAAGCATGTGATTTGATAAGAGTGATTGCAAACTAATCTAATTTACCAAGAAAGATATTGAGCTTGCAAAACAACTCTTTAAGGACTTGAAATCATGCATAAATGAAAATACAAAGGATTTGAACATGCATGAATTTCATTTGTATGGAAATCAAAATAACTTAGAAGATGTACCTTTTAAAAACTCATGTATTTGATTTCCAAATTGCCCTCTAGCCTTTCCAACTTCTTCCCCTTTCTTTGGCTCCAAAATGCTCTCAAAGGTTCATGGTTCAAGCCTTGAAAAAGGTTGGAAAAGAATGGACTTTATAGCCAAAAAGTTGCCAACGGCTAGTTCTCGGTCGACCTAGACACAGGTCTCGGTCGACCGAGAAAGCACAACGGTCATATTTCTGACCGTTGGCCTGAAACAGTTCAAAAACTGTCCATTTGCCCTGCAGTGTTCTCGGTCGACCGAGACACAGGGCTCGGTCGACCGACGACACTGTCGGGCGAGTCCCTGGGCCAAAATTCCAACTTTTTCCATTTTCAAAGTTTTTCTTTGGTGGATCTTTTGGCCACTAAATCAAGCTTAAATAACATGTTTTAAGATATTCTAAGATGTTTAAAAACATGAGAAACACAAAGCCTAAAATGATTCACAAGATTAAAACCAAAGGCTAGCTTGATTTGAATACAACTCTTTTCAAATGAAATTGCATACAAAATGATTCTTTTTGTGAAGAATGTATGCAAGACTTAAACCTAAATACACAAGATGATTTTCCAAATGTAGTGCACAAGGAAATAGGTTTTCAAAAGAGTTTTGGGTTCTAAAACCAATGCATCCAAGTTTAAAACCAAAACATGCATAAAACAAAAGCTTTTCCAAATCTTAAAAGCTATGCATGGGTAAAACTAGATTTCAAGATATTTTAAATCAATGCATGTGTGTGAATTCAAATGATGCCAATATGCAAATGCATCCACCAAATTGCAAAAACAAAATACCTAACAATCTCCCCCTTTGCAATTTGATGGCAACTTACTCATCATTGAAATTACACACTCTGTCTTCAGCTCCCCCTCAGCTGGACAAGTCTTGAAATCTTCTTCTTGGATGCTCCTTCTCTTAGCTTGGGCTCTTGGGCTCTTTTCTTCAATCTTCTTGATGCTTGGTGCTTGATCATTCTTCAAGCTTTCTTATCATCTTCCTCTCTATGGCCAAGCATCTTCTTTAGCTCCAAGCTTTCTTTCTTCTATTTGCTCTCCCCCTTTGACCATGCTTCTTTCTCCTCTTGAGAACTTGAAAGCTTTCTCCCCCTTTGATGGATAGGAGATCTTCGAGTACTTTAACTCTCGAACTCTCTCCCCCTTTGAAGAGTAGGAGATCTTTGAGTCACACTTGAACTCTCTCTCCCCCTTTGACATTAAATTGCAAAGGTACCTACACACATGAGACAAGAAGAATACCTTTAGTAGCACCTGTTAACAAATGTAATCGAAAATGACAAACATAACAGGCTATCATGTATGTAAGTTAACTCTAAGGGCTCATTAGCATTCCAAGGGTGAATTTGATCAAAACTAATTCTTCCTACGAAGGTTTACACTCCCCCTCAATCCATTCTCTTCTTTTGTCAAGCTTTTGACAAGATATAACTATTAGATTCAAGAAGTAGATGGTTTAACCAAGTGAGGGTTAACTTCAAGGAAAGGATTAGATTCATTTAACTATTAAGCTCATATGATCAAATTACCAAAAGAGAGCTAGGTCTAATGGGAGAAGCAATCATGGATATCAATTGAAACAAACATATCAATTGAGATTAAAGGATATGACTATAAACTCAATCACTCTAAAATGGATTCAAGAATGTCACTTATTAGGAAAAATCCAAATTAGAGCTATCCATGATATGGGGTTTACTCAAACATAGCATCAATCAATATTACTTATGAAAATCATATGCTATGTAAGTTTTGAACTCATTTCATTCAATCAATAAATATGACTATTAAAGTGCATGAAAGAGTGAAATGAAATTCAATCATGAAGCCAACCTCAAATAATAACCAACCAATATTATTAACACATAAACATGGTGGTCATGAGATTTACCTATGAGAGCAAAAAGAGGTGGCAATCATGAGCATTATGATGCTAATGGTGTGTGACGTGGAACAATTATATAACTATGAAGATTAGTCCAAAGCACACAAGGTCTATCACATACACAAGATAAGATATCAATTGGATATGAAATCAATGGAACATTATACCAAATGAAACCAATTGAATATGATAACATGAGTAAAAGCAAGGATGTGATACACTTCCATCAAGCATCATAAATGCATATTCATCACTTTTAATGATATTCCTAAAGAGCATAGTGATGAACAAGGCAAATTGCAATGCAAAAGGATAAAGCTTTGTAATGCATGCAATTTCCAAAGTGTCTAGATCATATGAATTCAACACTAAGAAATCCATCAAACAAGAGATATAACTATGAAATACAAGTAATGGATTTCAAAAAGGTTCATATGATCAAGAACACTAATATGAGGTTGAAACATGTATAAGGATGATATCAAGAGAATACACATGAATCAACATCATAACCATCCACGAAGAAAAGACTATAAGGCAAAGAGGATGGATTTGGGTTCTAGTATGGTTTCTACAAATGAAACTAAGATCACAACCATACATGGAACCAAAAGTCATTTGCATATAAAAAGAATAACTAAATAAGCAAAGATGCAAACAACATTCATTTCCAATTCTAAGATAATGAAACCAAAAGAAAAGGAAATGAGAACATGGAACATGCTTAGATGAATATAACTAAAGAGGTTATAGAGCATTTCCATTCAAACAATCTTCAAATCAACAAAATCCTACAATGAGCATAAAAGGAATGATTTTGAAGATCAATTTTCAACTTTGTATTTTAGAAGATATAACTTAATTGAAACAAATACAAGTTGATTTTTCAAAACAATTTTCCATATAAAAGTTTAACTTATAAAACCATGGAAAATCCAATTGATTATGAAGAATCTAGCTATGAAAGCTTTTGAAATCACAATCAATTAATCATGTAGAAATGCAATGCAAAACATAAAACTAAATGCAAGCAAAAAGCAAATCAAACATGATGAGATTATAATCAAGAGATTTTGAAAACCATGACAAGTAACTAGAATGGTGCATGAAGACAAAATCAAATGATCATAAAGAAGCAATGCATTTTAAGAAATCTAACTAAAAGAAACAAAATGCAAATGCACTCATGACCAACAAAGTGATTTAACTAATAAAGAGTAGGTTGGTCAATGAGGTTCAAGACCCTAAGGTTTGTCTAGGTAAATAACTTTAGGAATCCACCTAAGGTCTTGGGAGGGTTGAACTTTGAGATCTATCTTGGAATTCTCACCAACTATAGGAGATTTAACTTGATAAATTTTCAATTTAAACTTATCACCATGATATTTAGATTTTACTAAATTTGGCTTAGAATGGTGAATAGTCTTTTGATGTTGGTGAGTTTGTTTCTTTGGGGATTGTTTCACTTTTCTTTTCTTCTTACTTTCTCCCTTTACTTGACTTTTGAATTTTAGATTTAACTTAGCAACTTTCTTCAAAAGGTCTTTCATTGGTTCATATAAGGGAGATAGATTGAGAAGCTTTTTGTTCTTAGATTCTTTCAAGCTTGATTTAACTTGTTTAAGCTTTTTAGAATCTATTTTAGGAGACTCCATTTTAAAGGATTTAACTTGTTTAGTCTTTTTGGAGTTTTCCTTGATTTTTAGTGTCTTACCCTTCAAGTTTGATTTTCCATTTTTGAGTTCAAAGATGGGTTTAGACACATGGCTTCTCTTTCTTAGTTTGCACTCAAACCTAAAGTGTCCTTCAATGCCACAATAATTACATTTAGACATGGGCAAAGAAGTGTGAGTGCTAGAGAATGAGGACTCACCTTTCACAAAAGTGTTGGTGAATTTAGGGTCATAAGATATATTCCTATTAAATCCAATACCCGTCCTATCTCCATGAGATTTACCCAATTTGAATAATTTTTCAAGTTTCTCTTCACTTTGGGTAAACTTGCACTCATACTTTTGTTTATTGTTTTCAAGTTGAGTGACTTTGGTTATAAGGATTGAATTTTCATTTTTAACTTTTGAAAGTTCATATTCAATTTCCTTATATTTGCTTAGCTCTTCATTGGCAAGTTTTAATTCATGTTTAAGTTCATTAACAATATTAGATCCAAGTTCTTGTGATTTTAACTTACTTTTAATCAACTTGGCTTCTAAGTTGTTAAAGTCTTTATCTTGTTTTTTAATTGTATCTCTTAGGTTCAAATTTTCATTTGTAAGCTCATCACAATTTATCTTAATCTCATTTAATTCGTTTTGAGTATTAGATAAATTTTCCTTAGAGATAGTCAATTTTGATTCAAGATTGTTAAAGTCTTTATCTTGCCTTTGTAATTGATCTCTTTGTTTTAGATTTTCCTTATTGACATTATCATAATCCATCTTTAATTCTTTTAGTTCATCTTGAATGTTAGATAGATTATTTAAAGAGATCATGAACTTAGAGTCTAGACATTTTATTACTTCTTCTTTCTCTCTAAGTTCATCTTTTGAAGATGCTAGCTCTTTGTTTAGGTTTTTAGATTCTTCCCTTAAACTTTTGTTTTTCTTTTCAAGCTTTAAGGATATTTCATATAATTCTTCAAAAGCTTGTTGAAGGTCTTCTTCATTATATTCATTTTCTTCTTCTTTTGGATCAAATTGATTTTCATTAGTTTGAGAGTTTGAAACTCCAAAAGAAGGAAGATTGAGGGGTCTAAAAGAATCTACAAAGTCTAGCCTAGTGGAGTCCATTCTAATGATTTTCAAATAAGCACAACTCTAGGGTTTTAACTCTAGGTTTTTACACCTAATCAAGAGTTCCAAAACACTTGATCCTAAGGGATAGAGCACTTGGCTCTGATACCAATTGAAAGTCCACGAGGATCCTAACCCTAGAGGGGGGGGGGGGGGGGGGGTGAATAGGGTGTGCTACAACTATGACCAATTTCGACCAATTTTAATTTCTAAAACTAAACTAGTCACATGTGATGATTAAACAAACAAGATGCGGAAGCTAATACAAAATCAATCACCACATAGCATGCACCACAACACCAATATTTATAGTGGTTCGGCCAACGTGCCTACATCCACTACCGGCTTGTGTCTCCAACACCCCACCGGATTCCACTAATTATGCTTTTTACTAGGCTAAGCAATAACCCTTACAAAGTTGTTTTTCTAAGGCTCAACAACAACCTTTACAAGATGCTTTTCAAGGCTAAGCAATAACCTATCAAGATGCTTTTCTTAGGCTAAGCAATAACCCTACAATATGCTTTTATTAGGCTAAGCAATAACCTTACAAGTTGCTTTTCTTAGGCTTAGCAATAACCTTTACAAATATAGATTTCTCAAAGAAAGTGTCTTCACAAAAGATCACTCTAAGAGATACAATTTTAGCTCAATGTAATTGCCTCTTAAAATAGGCGGATTTGAAAGTTTAATACAAACTCACACAAACACTCTATGTATGCAAAAGATGTATGCTAATGAGGTGTGTGTGTGATGACTTCAATCAAGATTAAAAAGAAAGCTCAATCAATTTATGCTTAATGCAATTTGAAAGTTTAAGGCACAAAAAGATATGATTGAAGTTCTATGCAAATCACATGAATAATAAACAACTTGTTAATGACATGAAATTCAAAGAATCACAAGTTGTATGAAAAATAAAGTTTAAGAAAGCATGTGATTTGATAAGAGTGATTGCAAACTAATCTAATTTACCAAGAAAGATATTGAGCTTGCAAAACAACTCTTTAAGGACTTGAAATCATGCATAAATGAAAATACAAAGGATTTGAACATGCATGAATTTCATTTGTATGGAAATCAAAATAACTTAGAAGATGTACCTTTTAAAAACTCATGTATTTGATTTCCAAATTGCCCTCTAGCCTTTCCAACTTCTTCCCCTTTCTTTGGCTCCAAAATGCTCTCAAAGGTTCATGGTTCAAGCCTTGAAAAAGGTTGGAAAAGAATGGACTTTATAGCCAAAAAGTTGCCAACGGCTAGTTCTCGGTCGACCTAGACACAGGTCTCGGTCGACCGAGAAAGCACAACGGTCATATTTCTGACCGTTGGCCTGAAACAGTTCAAAAACTGTCCATTTGCCCTGCAGTGTTCTCGGTCGACCGAGACACAGGGCTCGGTCGACCGACGACACTGTCGGGCGAGTCCCTGGGCCAAAATTCCAACTTTTTCCATTTTCAAAGTTTTTCTTTGGTGGATCTTTTGGCCACTAAATCAAGCTTAAATAACATGTTTTAAGATATTCTAAGATGTTTAAAAACATGAGAAACACAAAGCCTAAAATGATTCACAAGATTAAAACCAAAGGCTAGCTTGATTTGAATACAACTCTTTTCAAATGAAATTGCATACAAAATGATTCTTTTTGTGAAGAATGTATGCAAGACTTAAACCTAAATACACAAGATGATTTTCCAAATGTAGTGCACAAGGAAATAGGTTTTCAAAAGAGTTTTGGGTTCTAAAACCAATGCATCCAAGTTTAAAACCAAAACATGCATAAAACAAAAGCTTTTCCAAATCTTAAAAGCTATGCATGGGTAAAACTAGATTTCAAGATATTTTAAATCAATGCATGTGTGTGAATTCAAATGATGCCAATATGCAAATGCATCCACCAAATTGCAAAAACAAAATACCTAACAATCTCCCCCTTTGCAATTTGATGGCAACTTACTCATCATTGAAATTACACACTCTGTCTTCAGCTCCCCCTCAGCTGGACAAGTCTTGAAATCTTCTTCTTGGATGCTCCTTCTCTTAGCTTGGGCTCTTGGGCTCTTTTCTTCAATCTTCTTGATGCTTGGTGCTTGATCATTCTTCAAGCTTTCTTATCATCTTCCTCTCTATGGCCAAGCATCTTCTTTAGCTCCAAGCTTTCTTTCTTCTATTTGCTCTCCCCCTTTGACCATGCTTCTTTCTCCTCTTGAGAACTTGAAAGCTTTCTCCCCCTTTGATGGATAGGAGATCTTCGAGTACTTTAACTCTCGAACTCTCTCCCCCTTTGAAGAGTAGGAGATCTTTGAGTCACACTTGAACTCTCTCTCCCCCTTTGACATTAAATTGCAAAGGTACCTACACACATGAGACAAGAAGAATACCTTTAGTAGCACCTGTTAACAAATGTAATCGAAAATGACAAACATAACAGGCTATCATGTATGTAAGTTAACTCTAAGGGCTCATTAGCATTCCAAGGGTGAATTTGATCAAAACTAATTCTTCCTACGAAGGTTTACACTCCCCCTCAATCCATTCTCTTCTTTTGTCAAGCTTTTGACAAGATATAACTATTAGATTCAAGAAGTAGATGGTTTAACCAAGTGAGGGTTAACTTCAAGGAAAGGATTAGATTCATTTAACTATTAAGCTCATATGATCAAATTACCAAAAGAGAGCTAGGTCTAATGGGAGAAGCAATCATGGATATCAATTGAAACAAACATATCAATTGAGATTAAAGGATATGACTATAAACTCAATCACTCTAAAATGGATTCAAGAATGTCACTTATTAGGAAAAATCCAAATTAGAGCTATCCATGATATGGGGTTTACTCAAACATAGCATCAATCAATATTACTTATGAAAATCATATGCTATGTAAGTTTTGAACTCATTTCATTCAATCAATAAATATGACTATTAAAGTGCATGAAAGAGTGAAATGAAATTCAATCATGAAGCCAACCTCAAATAATAACCAACCAATATTATTAACACATAAACATGGTGGTCATGAGATTTACCTATGAGAGCAAAAAGAGGTGGCAATCATGAGCATTATGATGCTAATGGTGTGTGACGTGGAACAATTATATAACTATGAAGATTAGTCCAAAGCACACAAGGTCTATCACATACACAAGATAAGATATCAATTGGATATGAAATCAATGGAACATTATACCAAATGAAACCAATTGAATATGATAACATGAGTAAAAGCAAGGATGTGATACACTTCCATCAAGCATCATAAATGCATATTCATCACTTTTAATGATATTCCTAAAGAGCATAGTGATGAACAAGGCAAATTGCAATGCAAAAGGATAAAGCTTTGTAATGCATGCAATTTCCAAAGTGTCTAGATCATATGAATTCAACACTAAGAAATCCATCAAACAAGAGATATAACTATGAAATACAAGTAATGGATTTCAAAAAGGTTCATATGATCAAGAACACTAATATGAGGTTGAAACATGTATAAGGATGATATCAAGAGAATACACATGAATCAACATCATAACCATCCACGAAGAAAAGACTATAAGGCAAAGAGGATGGATTTGGGTTCTAGTATGGTTTCTACAAATGAAACTAAGATCACAACCATACATGGAACCAAAAGTCATTTGCATATAAAAAGAATAACTAAATAAGCAAAGATGCAAACAACATTCATTTCCAATTCTAAGATAATGAAACCAAAAGAAAAGGAAATGAGAACATGGAACATGCTTAGATGAATATAACTAAAGAGGTTATAGAGCATTTCCATTCAAACAATCTTCAAATCAACAAAATCCTACAATGAGCATAAAAGGAATGATTTTGAAGATCAATTTTCAACTTTGTATTTTAGAAGATATAACTTAATTGAAACAAATACAAGTTGATTTTTCAAAACAATTTTCCATATAAAAGTTTAACTTATAAAACCATGGAAAATCCAATTGATTATGAAGAATCTAGCTATGAAAGCTTTTGAAATCACAATCAATTAATCATGTAGAAATGCAATGCAAAACATAAAACTAAATGCAAGCAAAAAGCAAATCAAACATGATGAGATTATAATCAAGAGATTTTGAAAACCATGACAAGTAACTAGAATGGTGCATGAAGACAAAATCAAATGATCATAAAGAAGCAATGCATTTTAAGAAATCTAACTAAAAGAAACAAAATGCAAATGCACTCATGACCAACAAAGTGATTTAACTAATAAAGAGTAGGTTGGTCAATGAGGTTCAAGACCCTAAGGTTTGTCTAGGTAAATAACTTTAGGAATCCACCTAAGGTCTTGGGAGGGTTGAACTTTGAGATCTATCTTGGAATTCTCACCAACTATAGGAGATTTAACTTGATAAATTTTCAATTTAAACTTATCACCATGATATTTAGATTTTACTAAATTTGGCTTAGAATGGTGAATAGTCTTTTGATGTTGGTGAGTTTGTTTCTTTGGGGATTGTTTCACTTTTCTTTTCTTCTTACTTTCTCCCTTTACTTGACTTTTGAATTTTAGATTTAACTTAGCAACTTTCTTCAAAAGTTCTTTCATTGGTTCATATAAGGGAGATAGATTGAGAAGCTTTTTGTTCTTAGATTCTTTCAAGCTTGATTTAACTTGTTTAAGCTTTTTAGAATCTATTTTAGGAGACTCCATTTTAAAGGATTTAACTTGTTTAGTCTTTTTGGAGTTTTCCTTGATTTTTAGTGTCTTACCCTTCAAGTTTGATTTTCCATTTTTGAGTTCAAAGATGGGTTTAGACACATGGCTTCTCTTTCTTAGTTTGCACTCAAACCTAAAGTGTCCTTCAATGCCACAATAATTACATTTAGACATGGGCAAAGAAGTGTGAGTGCTAGAGAATGAGGACTCACCTTTCACAAAAGTGTTGGTGAATTTAGGGTCATAAGATATATTCCTATTAAATCCAATACCCGTCCTATCTCCATGAGATTTACCCAATTTGAATAATTTTTCAAGTTTCTCTTCACTTTGGGTAAACTTGCACTCATACTTTTGTTTATTGTTTTCAAGTTGAGTGACTTTGGTTATAAGGATTGAATTTTCATTTTTAACTTTTGAAAGTTCATATTCAATTTCCTTATATTTGCTTAGCTCTTCATTGGCAAGTTTTAATTCATGTTTAAGTTCATTAACAATATTAGATCCAAGTTCTTGTGATTTTAACTTACTTTTAATCAACTTGGCTTCTAAGTTGTTAAAGTCTTTATCTTGTTTTTTAATTGTATCTCTTAGGTTCAAATTTTCATTTGTAAGCTCATCACAATTTATCTTAATCTCATTTAATTCGTTTTGAGTATTAGATAAATTTTCCTTAGAGATAGTCAATTTTGATTCAAGATTGTTAAAGTCTTTATCTTGCCTTTGTAATTGATCTCTTTGTTTTAGATTTTCCTTATTGACATTATCATAATCCATCTTTAATTCTTTTAGTTCATCTTGAATGTTAGATAGATTATTTAAAGAGATCATGAACTTAGAGTCTAGACATTTTATTACTTCTTCTTTCTCTCTAAGTTCATCTTTTGAAGATGCTAGCTCTTTGTTTAGGTTTTTAGATTCTTCCCTTAAACTTTTGTTTTTCTTTTCAAGCTTTAAGGATATTTCATATAATTCTTCAAAAGCTTGTTGAAGGTCTTCTTCATTATATTCATTTTCTTCTTCTTTTGGATCAAATTGATTTTCATTAGTTTGAGAGTTTGAAACTCCAAAAGAAGGAAGATTGAGGGGTCTAGAAGAATCTACAAAGTCTAGCCTAGTGGAGTCCATTCTAATGATTTTCAAATAAGCACAACTCTAGGGTTTTAACTCTAGGTTTTTACACCTAATCAAGAGTTCCAAAACACTTGATCCTAAGGGATAGAGCACTTGGCTCTGATACCAATTGAAAGTCCACGAGGATCCTAACCCTAGAGGGGGGGGGGGGTGAATAGGGTGTGCTACAACTATGACCAATTTCGACCAATTTTAATTTCTAAAACTAAACTAGTCACATGTGATGATTAAACAAACAAGATGCGGAAGCTAATACAAAATCAATCACCACATAGCATGCACCACAACACCAATATTTATAGTGGTTCGGCCAACGTGCCTACATCCACTACCGGCTTGTGTCTCCAACACCCCACCGGATTCCACTAATTATGCTTTTTACTAGGCTAAGCAATAACCCTTACAAAGTTGTTTTTCTAAGGCTCAACAACAACCTTTACAAGATGCTTTTCAAGGCTAAGCAATAACCTATCAAGATGCTTTTCTTAGGCTAAGCAATAACCCTACAATATGCTTTTATTAGGCTAAGCAATAACCTTACAAGTTGCTTTTCTTAGGCTTAGCAATAACCTTTACAAATATAGATTTCTCAAAGAAAGTGTCTTCACAAAAGATCACTCTAAGAGATACAATTTTAGCTCAATGTAATTGCCTCTTAAAATAGGCGGATTTGAAAGTTTAATACAAACTCACACAAACACTCTATGTATGCAAAAGATGTATGCTAATGAGGTGTGTGTGTGATGACTTCAATCAAGATTAAAAAGAAAGCTCAATCAATTTATGCTTAATGCAATTTGAAAGTTTAAGGCACAAAAAGATATGATTGAAGTTCTATGCAAATCACATGAATAATAAACAACTTGTTAATGACATGAAATTCAAAGAATCACAAGTTGTATGAAAAATAAAGTTTAAGAAAGCATGTGATTTGATAAGAGTGATTGCAAACTAATCTAATTTACCAAGAAAGATATTGAGCTTGCAAAACAACTCTTTAAGGACTTGAAATCATGCATAAATGAAAATACAAAGGATTTGAACATGCATGAATTTCATTTGTATGGAAATCAAAATAACTTAGAAGATGTACCTTTTAAAAACTCATGTATTTGATTTCCAAATTGCCCTCTAGCCTTTCCAACTTCTTCCCCTTTCTTTGGCTCCAAAATGCTCTCAAAGGTTCATGGTTCAAGCCTTGAAAAAGGTTGGAAAAGAATGGACTTT
The DNA here is from genome assembly GCA_038049695.1 of Cinnamomum chago. Lineage (NCBI taxonomy): Eukaryota > Viridiplantae > Streptophyta > Magnoliopsida > Laurales > Lauraceae > Cinnamomum > Cinnamomum chago. The sequence continues at coordinate 33,320,389 of CP142452.1, forward strand.
ATAGCCAAAAAGTTGCCAACGGCTAGTTCTCGGTCGACCTAGACACAGGTCTCGGTCGACCGAGAAAGCACAACGGTCATATTTCTGACCGTTGGCCTGAAACAGTTCAAAAACTGTCCATTTGCCCTGCAGTGTTCTCGGTCGACCGAGACACAGGGCTCGGTCGACCGACGACACTGTCGGGCGAGTCCCTGGGCCAAAATTCCAACTTTTTCCATTTTCAAAGTTTTTCTTTGGTGGATCTTTTGGCCACTAAATCAAGCTTAAATAACATGTTTTAAGATATTCTAAGATGTTTAAAAACATGAGAAACACAAAGCCTAAAATGATTCACAAGATTAAAACCAAAGGCTAGCTTGATTTGAATACAACTCTTTTCAAATGAAATTGCATACAAAATGATTCTTTTTGTGAAGAATGTATGCAAGACTTAAACCTAAATACACAAGATGATTTTCCAAATGTAGTGCACAAGGAAATAGGTTTTCAAAAGAGTTTTGGGTTCTAAAACCAATGCATCCAAGTTTAAAACCAAAACATGCATAAAACAAAAGCTTTTCCAAATCTTAAAAGCTATGCATGGGTAAAACTAGATTTCAAGATATTTTAAATCAATGCATGTGTGTGAATTCAAATGATGCCAATATGCAAATGCATCCACCAAATTGCAAAAACAAAATACCTAACAATCTCCCCCTTTGCAATTTGATGGCAACTTACTCATCATTGAAATTACACACTCTGTCTTCAGCTCCCCCTCAGCTGGACAAGTCTTGAAATCTTCTTCTTGGATGCTCCTTCTCTTAGCTTGGGCTCTTGGGCTCTTTTCTTCAATCTTCTTGATGCTTGGTGCTTGATCATTCTTCAAGCTTTCTTATCATCTTCCTCTCTATGGCCAAGCATCTTCTTTAGCTCCAAGCTTTCTTTCTTCTATTTGCTCTCCCCCTTTGACCATGCTTCTTTCTCCTCTTGAGAACTTGAAAGCTTTCTCCCCCTTTGATGGATAGGAGATCTTCGAGTACTTGAACTCTCGAACTCTCTCCCCCTTTGAAGAGTAGGAGATCTTTGAGTCACACTTGAACTCTCTCTCCCCCTTTGACATTAAATTGCAAAGGTACCTACACACATGAGACAAGAAGAATACCTTTAGTAGCACCTGTTAACAAATGTAATCGAAAATGACAAACATAACAGGCTATCATGTATGTAAGTTAACTCTAAGGGCTCATTAGCATTCCAAGGGTGAATTTGATCAAAACTAATTCTTCCTACGAAGGTTTACACTCCCCCTCAATCCATTCTCTTCTTTTGTCAAGCTTTTGACAAGATATAACTATTAGATTCAAGAAGTAGATGGTTTAACCAAGTGAGGGTTAACTTCAAGGAAAGGATTAGATTCATTTAACTATTAAGCTCATATGATCAAATTACCAAAAGAGAGCTAGGTCTAATGGGAGAAGCAATCATGGATATCAATTGAAACAAACATATCAATTGAGATTAAAGGATATGACTATAAACTCAATCACTCTAAAATGGATTCAAGAATGTCACTTATTAGGAAAAATCCAAATTAGAGCTATCCATGATATGGGGTTTACTCAAACATAGCATCAATCAATATTACTTATGAAAATCATATGCTATGTAAGTTTTGAACTCATTTCATTCAATCAATAAATATGACTATTAAAGTGCATGAAAGAGTGAAATGAAATTCAATCATGAAGCCAACCTCAAATAATAACCAACCAATATTATTAACACATAAACATGGTGGTCATGAGATTTACCTATGAGAGCAAAAAGAGGTGGCAATCATGAGCATTATGATGCTAATGGTGTGTGACGTGGAACAATTATATAACTATGAAGATTAGTCCAAAGCACACAAGGTCTATCACATACACAAGATAAGATATCAATTGGATATGAAATCAATGGAACATTATACCAAATGAAACCAATTGAATATGATAACATGAGTAAAAGCAAGGATGTGATACACTTCCATCAAGCATCATAAATGCATATTCATCACTTTTAATGATATTCCTAAAGAGCATAGTGATGAACAAGGCAAATTGCAATGCAAAAGGATAAAGCTTTGTAATGCATGCAATTTCCAAAGTGTCTAGATCATATGAATTCAACACTAAGAAATCCATCAAACAAGAGATATAACTATGAAATACAAGTAATGGATTTCAAAAAGGTTCATATGATCAAGAACACTAATATGAGGTTGAAACATGTATAAGGATGATATCAAGAGAATACACATGAATCAACATCATAACCATCCACGAAGAAAAGACTATAAGGCAAAGAGGATGGATTTGGGTTCTAGTATGGTTTCTACAAATGAAACTAAGATCACAACCATACATGGAACCAAAAGTCATTTGCATATAAAAAGAATAACTAAATAAGCAAAGATGCAAACAACATTCATTTCCAATTCTAAGATAATGAAACCAAAAGAAAAGGAAATGAGAACATGGAACATGCTTAGATGAATATAACTAAAGAGGTTATAGAGCATTTCCATTCAAACAATCTTCAAATCAACAAAATCCTACAATGAGCATAAAAGGAATGATTTTGAAGATCAATTTTCAACTTTGTATTTTAGAAGATATAACTTAATTGAAACAAATACAAGTTGATTTTTCAAAACAATTTTCCATATAAAAGTTTAACTTATAAAACCATGGAAAATCCAATTGATTATGAAGAATCTAGCTATGAAAGCTTTTGAAATCACAATCAATTAATCATGTAGAAATGCAATGCAAAACATAAAACTAAATGCAAGCAAAAAGCAAATCAAACATGATGAGATTATAATCAAGAGATTTTGAAAACCATGACAAGTAACTAGAATGGTGCATGAAGACAAAATCAAATGATCATAAAGAAGCAATGCATTTTAAGAAATCTAACTAAAAGAAACAAAATGCAAATGCACTCATGACCAACAAAGTGATTTAACTAATAAAGAGTAGGTTGGTCAATGAGGTTCAAGACCCTAAGGTTTGTCTAGGTAAATAACTTTAGGAATCCACCTAAGGTCTTGGGAGGGTTGAACTTTGAGATCTATCTTGGAATTCTCACCAACTATAGGAGATTTAACTTGATAAATTTTCAATTTAAACTTATCACCATGATATTTAGATTTTACTAAATTTGGCTTAGAATGGTGAATAGTCTTTTGATGTTGGTGAGTTTGTTTCTTTGGGGATTGTTTCACTTTTCTTTTCTTCTTACTTTCTCCCTTTACTTGACTTTTGAATTTTAGATTTAACTTAGCAACTTTCTTCAAAAGTTCTTTCATTGGTTCATATAAGGGAGATAGATTGAGAAGCTTTTTGTTCTTAGATTCTTTCAAGCTTGATTTAACTTGTTTAAGCTTTTTAGAATCTATTTTAGGAGACTCCATTTTAAAGGATTTAACTTGTTTAGTCTTTTTGGAGTTTTCCTTGATTTTTAGTGTCTTACCCTTCAAGTTTGATTTTCCATTTTTGAGTTCAAAGATGGGTTTAGACACATGGCTTCTCTTTCTTAGTTTGCACTCAAACCTAAAGTGTCCTTCAATGCCACAATAATTACATTTAGACATGGGCAAAGAAGTGTGAGTGCTAGAGAATGAGGACTCACCTTTCACAAAAGTGTTGGTGAATTTAGGGTCATAAGATATATTCCTATTAAATCCAATACCCGTCCTATCTCCATGAGATTTACCCAATTTGAATAATTTTTCAAGTTTCTCTTCACTTTGGGTAAACTTGCACTCATACTTTTGTTTATTGTTTTCAAGTTGAGTGACTTTGGTTATAAGGATTGAATTTTCATTTTTAACTTTTGAAAGTTCATATTCAATTTCCTTATATTTGCTTAGCTCTTCATTGGCAAGTTTTAATTCATGTTTAAGTTCATTAACAATATTAGATCCAAGTTCTTGTGATTTTAACTTACTTTTAATCAACTTGGCTTCTAAGTTGTTAAAGTCTTTATCTTGTTTTTTAATTGTATCTCTTAGGTTCAAATTTTCATTTGTAAGCTCATCACAATTTATCTTAATCTCATTTAATTCGTTTTGAGTATTAGATAAATTTTCCTTAGAGATAGTCAATTTTGATTCAAGATTGTTAAAGTCTTTATCTTGCCTTTGTAATTGATCTCTTTGTTTTAGATTTTCCTTATTGACATTATCATAATCCATCTTTAATTCTTTTAGTTCATCTTGAATGTTAGATAGATTATTTAAAGAGATCATGAACTTAGAGTCTAGACATTTTATTACTTCTTCTTTCTCTCTAAGTTCATCTTTTGAAGATGCTAGCTCTTTGTTTAGGTTTTTAGATTCTTCCCTTAAACTTTTGTTTTTCTTTTCAAGCTTTAAGGATATTTCATATAATTCTTCAAAAGCTTGTTGAAGGTCTTCTTCATTATATTCATTTTCTTCTTCTTTTGGATCAAATTGATTTTCATTAGTTTGAGAGTTTGAAACTCCAAAAGAAGGAAGATTGAGGGGTCTAGAAGAATCTACAAAGTCTAGCCTAGTGGAGTCCATTCTAATGATTTTCAAATAAGCACAACTCTAGGGTTTTAACTCTAGGTTTTTACACCTAATCAAGAGTTCCAAAACACTTGATCCTAAGGGATAGAGCACTTGGCTCTGATACCAATTGAAAGTCCACGAGGATCCTAACCCTAGAGGGGGGGGGGGGTGAATAGGGTGTGCTACAACTATGACCAATTTCGACCAATTTTAATTTCTAAAACTAAACTAGTCACATGTGATGATTAAACAAACAAGATGCGGAAGCTAATACAAAATCAATCACCACATAGCATGCACCACAACACCAATATTTATAGTGGTTCGGCCAACGTGCCTACATCCACTACCGGCTTGTGTCTCCAACACCCCACCGGATTCCACTAATTATGCTTTTTACTAGGCTAAGCAATAACCCTTACAAAGTTGTTTTTCTAAGGCTCAACAACAACCTTTACAAGATGCTTTTCAAGGCTAAGCAATAACCTATCAAGATGCTTTTCTTAGGCTAAGCAATAACCCTACAATATGCTTTTATTAGGCTAAGCAATAACCTTACAAGTTGCTTTTCTTAGGCTTAGCAATAACCTTTACAAATATAGATTTCTCAAAGAAAGTGTCTTCACAAAAGATCACTCTAAGAGATACAATTTTAGCTCAATGTAATTGCCTCTTAAAATAGGCGGATTTGAAAGTTTAATACAAACTCACACAAACACTCTATGTATGCAAAAGATGTATGCTAATGAGGTGTGTGTGTGATGACTTCAATCAAGATTAAAAAGAAAGCTCAATCAATTTATGCTTAATGCAATTTGAAAGTTTAAGGCACAAAAAGATATGATTGAAGTTCTATGCAAATCACATGAATAATAAACAACTTGTTAATGACATGAAATTCAAAGAATCACAAGTTGTATGAAAAATAAAGTTTAAGAAAGCATGTGATTTGATAAGAGTGATTGCAAACTAATCTAATTTACCAAGAAAGATATTGAGCTTGCAAAACAACTCTTTAAGGACTTGAAATCATGCATAAATGAAAATACAAAGGATTTGAACATGCATGAATTTCATTTGTATGGAAATCAAAATAACTTAGAAGATGTACCTTTTAAAAACTCATGTATTTGATTTCCAAATTGCCCTCTAGCCTTTCCAACTTCTTCCCCTTTCTTTGGCTCCAAAATGCTCTCAAAGGTTCATGGTTCAAGCCTTGAAAAAGGTTGGAAAAGAATGGACTTTATAGCCAAAAAGTTGCCAACGGCTAGTTCTCGGTCGACCTAGACACAGGTCTCGGTCGACCGAGAAAGCACAACGGTCATATTTCTGACCGTTGGCCTGAAACAGTTCAAAAACTGTCCATTTGCCCTGCAGTGTTCTCGGTCGACCGAGACACAGGGCTCGGTCGACCGACGACACTGTCGGGCGAGTCCCTGGGCCAAAATTCCAACTTTTTCCATTTTCAAAGTTTTTCTTTGGTGGATCTTTTGGCCACTAAATCAAGCTTAAATAACATGTTTTAAGATATTCTAAGATGTTTAAAAACATGAGAAACACAAAGCCTAAAATGATTCACAAGATTAAAACCAAAGGCTAGCTTGATTTGAATACAACTCTTTTCAAATGAAATTGCATACAAAATGATTCTTTTTGTGAAGAATGTATGCAAGACTTAAACCTAAATACACAAGATGATTTTCCAAATGTAGTGCACAAGGAAATAGGTTTTCAAAAGAGTTTTGGGTTCTAAAACCAATGCATCCAAGTTTAAAACCAAAACATGCATAAAACAAAAGCTTTTCCAAATCTTAAAAGCTATGCATGGGTAAAACTAGATTTCAAGATATTTTAAATCAATGCATGTGTGTGAATTCAAATGATGCCAATATGCAAATGCATCCACCAAATTGCAAAAACAAAATACCTAACACCGGCTTGTGATCCAACACCCCACCGGATTTCCACTATTTATGCTTTTCAATAGGCTAAGAAATAACCTTTACAATATGCTTTTCAAGGCTAAGCAATAACCTCTACATTATGCTTTTCATAGGCTAAGCAATAACCTCTTCAACCACAAGGTTGGTTATCTCTCTAATTAGTGTCTATAATACACTTGATGGAGATTCAATTAAGCTCATTACATTTGCCTCTAAAATAGGCGGATATGAAAATGAAAATCTAATACACACACACACACACTAAGAATGCAAAGATGAAAGTACATGATGTGTGTGTGTGATGTCGTCAATCATTTTGAAAATGAAAGCTCATAAATGTATGCCTAAGGCTTTTGAAAGTTTTAGCTCATAAAAACATTTATGATTGAGGAAAGAATGCAAGTCACATGTTAAAAGTAACAACTTGTTAATGATGTCAAAGATTCACAAGTTGTATGAAATTAATTAGCTCTAAACATGTGATGCATAGGGATGTCAATCAAATCAACAATGTAGCTCATAAAACATAAAAATAGATTTGATTGAAATTAGGGGACAAATCATATGTAATTATAAATACAACTTGAAAATTATATGCCTATCAAAGTAAGGCAAGTTGTGAAACTTTAAAACAAAGTTACATATGAATTGTAAAGATATTGAATCCAAAACATAAGATATATTTGAAAGAGATTTTCTTATGATGGAAAACAACAAGCAAAGATTCGTCCAAGTATATGAATCATGTTACATATGATTTCAAAGATTCTTTCATTAACATGATCTACTTAGATTTACCAAATAAAGTACTACTTGGATTGAATCAAATGGTGATGCATCCAAAACAATAGATTAATTCAAAACATAAATATGTTAAGGACACAAGAAATCATAGTTTAACATGCTCCTAAAGATTTACCAAAGATAAAACAAAACATGAAAACATATGATTTGTAAAGATGTTGAATCCAAAACATAAGATAGTTTTGAAAGTGATTTTCTTATGTTGAAAAACAACAACCAGTGATTCAACCAAGTATAGGAATCATGTTACATATAATTTCAAAGATTCATTCATTAACATGATCTACTTAGATTTACCAAATAAAGTACTACTTGGATTGACTCAATGGTGATGTATCCAAAACAATAAATCAATTCAAAACATAAAACATGTTAAGGATACAACACCTCAAAGTTTATCGTGCTACAAAAGATTTACCAAAAATAAAACAAAGCATGAAAACATATGATTAAGGAAAGTAGCGCCTACTTGGTGATTTAACTTCATTAATCCAAGCTTTAGCTTTCCTAATGATCCCCTTCATCCCTTAGTTCATTCCCCTTTGATTTGCCTCAAAACCTCTCAAGGAAGGTCTAAAAATCCTCAACTTTTGGCAAATGAATGAACTAGTATTTATAGCCAAAACAGCCCAACGGCTAGTCCCCCGGTCGACCTGGCTCTTCCCCGGTCGACCTGGCCTTCACAACGGTAAAAAAAGTGACCGTTTGAAAAATGGCCAACGGTAGTATACCTGGTCGACCTGGGCCTGGCTCGGTCGACCTGGTACACTGCGTTTCTGGCCTGGGACCAAAATTCCCTAAAATCCATTTTTCAAAGTATTTTTGGTTGGGAATTTTTTGGGCCATTAAATCAAGCTTAAAAAAATGTTTTAAATCATTCTAAGGGTTTTAAAACATGAAACATAAAAAGCCAAAAAAGATTCGAAATTATAAAACCAATGGCTTGCTTGATTTTCTAAAACTCCTTTTTCAAAAACAAATGCATCCAAGATTAAAAACAAAAACATGCATAAATCAATATTTCTTCAAGTCTAAAAACCAATGCATGTATAAAACAAGATTTCAAGAGTTTCGAAATCAATGCATATGTGTGTAAAACAAATGATGCTAGAATGATAATGCATCCATCAAATTGCAATCTACAAAATTCCTAACAAGTTTCGTCAACTTAATCTATACTTGAGCGAAGTGCTCGTGCTTGTTTTCGATTTTCCCGGAGGACGTTTCCCATTTCGGACCCCTGTTAGGCCGTTTTCGAGTCTAAGTGTTGGAAAATCCTATGTTTTCACTTCTAATTCTCTAACCAGGAGTCCTATTTGCGAGCCGTCAGTTCCGTCAAGTTTCTCTATCCTCGATCGAAGGGATCATGCCAGTTTTCGATTTTTCCTGTAGCCGTTTCCCATTTTCGACCACCGACGGGCCATTTTCGAGCCTAAGTGTTGAAAAATCCTATGTTTCGCTTCTAATTCTTTAACTGGGAGTCCAACTTGCGAACCGTCAATTCCATCAAGTTACTCTACCTTCGAGCGAAGTGATCGCGCCAGTTTCTAATTTTTCCGAGGGCTGTTTCCCGTTTCGAATCTTCGGAGGGCCATTTTCGAGCCTAAATGTTGGAAAATGCTATGTTTTCACATATAATTCCCTAAATGGGAGTCCTATTTGTGAACCACCCGTTCCTATAATTTACACTACCCTCGAGCGAAGAGCTCGCACGAGTTTTTACTTTTTCAGGCGTCGTTTCCCGTTTCGGACCCCTAGCCGTTTTCGAGCCAAAATGTTGGAAAATCCTATATTTTCGTTTCTAATTCTCTAACCGGGAGTCCTATATGCGAACCGTCTATTTCGTCAAATTATTCTACCCTCAAGCGAAGTGCTCGTGTCGGTTTCCAATTTTTTTGGGGAACATTTCACGTTCCGAACCCTTGACAGGCTAATTTCGAGCTTGAGTGTTGGAAAATCCTATGTTTTTTATGCTAATTCTCTAACTGGGATTTGTATTTGCGAATCGTCAATTCCTATAAGATACTCTACCTTTGAGCAAAGTGATCGCGCCAGTTTCCGATCTTTCCTGGGCTGTTTCCGGTTTCGAACCCCCGGCAGACCGTTTTCGAGCATAAGTGTTGGAAAATTCTATGTTTTTGCTTCTAATTCTCTAACCGGGAGTCTTATTTGCGAACCGTCAGTTCAGTCAAGTTACTCTACCTCATGCGAAGTGATCGTGCCAGTTTTTTATTTTTCCAGGGGCCGTTTCCCTTTCCGGATCTCTGCGGGCCGTTTTCAACAAAGTGTTGGAAAATCCTATGTTTTCGATTTTAGTTCTCTAACTGGGAGTCCAATTGGAGAACCGTCAGTTCCGTCAAGTTTCTCTATCCTTGAGCAAAGTGCTTGCGCCGGTTTCTAATTTTTCTGAGTGTCGTTTCCCATTCTAGACCCCCGGCGGGCGTTTTTCGAGCCTAGATGTTGGAAAATCCTTTGTTTTTACTTCTAATTCTCTAATCGGAAGTCCTATTTGTGAACCGTCAGTTCCGTCAAGTTACTGTACCCTCGAGCGAAGTGCTGGCACTAGTTTCTGATTTTTCCAGCGGACGTTTCCCGTTCCAGATCCCCGGCAGGCCATTTTCGTGCCTAAGTGTTCAAAATTCCTATGTTTTCGCTTCTAATTCACTAATCGGGAGTCCTATTTGCGAACCGTCTTCTCCGTAAAGTTATTTTACCCTCGATCAAAGTGCTCGCGTCGGTTTTCAATTTTTTCTGGGGTCGTTTCCCATTCTAGTCCCCCAGCGAGCAGTTTTTGAGCCTAATTGTTGGAAAATTATATGTTTTCACTTCTAATTCTCTAACCGGAAGTCCTATTTGCGAACCGTCAATCCGGTCAAGTTACTCTACCCTCCAGCGAAGTGCTCAAGCCTATTTTCTATTTTTCCAGCGGCCATTTCCCATTCCGGACCATTGGCGGGCCGTTTCTGAGTCCAAGTGTTGGAAAATCCTATGTTTTCACTTCTAATTCTCTAACCAGGAGGCCTACTTGCAAACCATGAGTTCTGTCAAGTTACTCAACCCTCGAGTGAAGTGCTCGAGCTAGTTTCTGATTTTTTCGGGGGCCGTTTCACAATCCGGACCCCCTACGAGCCTTTTCTGTGCCTAAGTGTTCGAAAATCCTATGTTTTCGCTTCTAATTCTTTAACCGGGAGTCCAATTTGCGAACCGTCAGTTCCGTCAAGTTACTCTACCCACGAACGAAGTGCTGGAGCCAGTTTTCGATTTTTCCGGGGACGTTTCCCATTCCGGAACTCTGCGGGCAATTTTCGAGCCTAAGTGTTGGAAAATCTTATGTTTTCGCTTTTAATTCTTTAACTAGGAGTTCTATTTGCAAACCGTCAGTTCCGTCAAGTTTCTCTACCCTCGAGCGAAGTGCTCGTTCCGAACCCCTGGCAAGCCATTTTCGATTCTTAGTGTTGGAAAATCATATCTTCTCTGTTCTAATTCTCTAACCGGGAGTCCTATTTGTGAACCGTTGGTTCCGTCAAGTTACTCTACCTTACAAACGAAGTGCTCGAGCCGATTTTCGATTTTACTAGGCGCCGTTTCCCTTTACGGAATTTTTAGGGTCGTTTTCAAGCCTAAGTGTTGGAAAATCCTATGTTTTCGCTTCTAATTCTCTAACCTTTGCGAACCGTCTGTTCCATCAAGTTACTCTACCCACGGGCGAAGTGCTCGAGTCGGTTTTTGACTTTTCAGGGGGGGCGTTTCCCATTCCGGACCCCCGTTGGGCCGTTTTCGAGCCTATTTATTTGAAAATCTTATGTTTTCGCTTCTAATTCTCTAACCGGGATCATATTTGCGAACCATCATTTCTGTCAAGTTACTCTACCTTGTGCAAAGTGATCGTACCGGTTTTTTATTTTTCCAGGGGCTGTTTCCCTTTCCGGATCTCTATGGGCTATTTTCGAGAAAAAATGTTGGAAAATCCTAAGTTTTCAATTCTAGTTCTCCAACCGGGAGTCCAATTTACGAACCATCATTTCCGTCAAGTGTCTCTATCCTTGAGCAAAGTGCTCGCGCCGGTTTCTGATTTTTTCGGGTGCCGTTTCCCGTTCTGGACCCCCGGCGGGCCATTTTCAAGCCTAGATGTTGGAAAATCCTCTGTTTTCGTTTCTAATTCTATGACCGGGAGTCCTATTTGCGAACCGCCAGTTCCGTCAAGTTACTCTACCCACGAGCGAAGTGCTCGCGCCGGTTTCTGATTTTTGCAGAGGACGTTTCCCGTTTCGGACCCCCGGCAGGCCGTTTTCGTGCCAGAGTGTTCGAAATTCCTATGTTTTCGCTTCTAATTCTCTAACCGAGAGTCTTATTTGTAAACCGTCAGTTCCGTCAAGTTACTCTATCCTCAAGCGAAGTGCTCATGCTTGTTTTTTATTTTTTCGGGGGACATTTCCCGTTCCAGACCTCCAGCGGGTCATTTTCGAGTTTAAGTGTTGGAAAATGTTATGTTTTTGCTTCTAATTCTCAAACTAGAAGTCCTATTTGTGAGCCGTCAGTTCCGTCAAGTTACTCTATCCTCGATCGAAGGGCTCACGCCGGTTTCTGATTTTTCCTGGGTCAGTTTCCCATTTCGGACCCCCAACAGGCAATTTTCAAGTCTAAGTGTTTTAAAAATCCTATGTTTCGCTTCTAATCCTCTAACTGGGAGTCCAATTTGAGAACCGCCAGCTCCATCGAGTTACACTACCTTCTAGCGAAGTGATCGCGTAAGTTCTTTATTCTTTCGAGGGCCGTTTCCTGTTTTGAATCTCCGGAGGGCCGTTTTCGAGCCAAAATGTTGGAAAAGCCTATATTTTCGCTTCTAAGTCTCTAACTAGGAGTCCTATTTGCGAACCATCGGTTCCTACAAGTTGCACTACCCTTTAGCGAAGTGGTCACACCATTTTCCGACTTTTTCGGGTGCCGTTTCCCGTTTCGGACCCCCCACGGGCCATTTTCAAGCCAAAATGTTGGAAAATTCTATATTTTCGCTTCTAATTCTCTAACCGGGAGTCCTATTTGCGAACCATCAGTTTCGTCAAATTACTCTACCCTCGAGCGAAGTGCTAGTGCCGGTTTCCAATTTTTTCTGGGCCATTTCCCATTCCGGACCCCCGGCGGGCCGTTTTCGAGCCTAAGTATTGGAAAATCCTATGTTCTCTCTCCTAATTCTCTAATCAGGATTTGTATTTGCGAACTGTCAGTTCCTTCAAGTTACACTACCCTTGAGCGAAGTGCTCGCGCCGGTTTCTGATTTTCCCTGGGCCGTTTCCGGTTCCGAACCCCCGGCGGACCGTTTTCGTGCCTAAGTGTTGGAAAATCATATGTTTTCGCTTCTAATTCTCTAACTGGGAGTCTTATTTGCGAACGGTCAGTTCTAACAAGTTACTCTACCCTCAAGCGAAGTTCTCGTGCCAGTTTCCAAAATTTTCGGGGGCCATTTCCCGATCCGAAACCCCGGCGGCCCGTTTTCGAGCCTTAGTGTTCGAAAACCCTATGTTTTCGCTTCTAATTCTCTAAATGGGAGTCCTAAATGCGAGTCATCAGCTCCGTCAAGTTACTCTACCCTCGAGCGAAGTGCTCGATCCGGTTTCCAATTCCGATCCCCGGCGGGTTGTTTTTGAACTTAAGTGTTGGAAAATCCTATGTTTTCGCTTCAAATTCTCTAACCGGTACTCCTATTTGTGAACCGTCAGTTCCATCAAGTTACTCTACATTCGTGCGAAGCGCTTGTGCCGGTTTCCAATTTTTCGAGGGATTGTTTCCCATTTTGGACACCCGGCGGGGTGTTTTATATCCTAAGTTTTCGAAAGTCCTATGTTTTTGTTTCTAACTCTCTAACCGGAAGTTGCATTTGCGAACCGTCAGTTCTGACAAGTTACTCAACCCTCAAGCGAAGTGCTTGAGAGTTTTCAATTTTTCCGGGGTCGTTTCCCATTCCGGACCCCCGTCGGGCCGTTTTCGAGCCTAAGTGTTGGAAAATCCTTTGTTTTCACTTCTAATTCTCTAACCGGGAGTTTTATTTGTAAACCATCAGTTCCGTCAAGTTACTCGATCCTCGAGCGAAGTGCTCGAACCGGTTTTCGATTTTTCCCGGGGCATTTCCCTTTCCAGAGCTCTGCGGGCCGTTTTCGAGCGAAGTTTTGGAAAGTCTTATGTTTTCGCTTCTCATTTTCTAACCGGGACTCCTATTTATGAACCGTCAGTTTTGTCAAGTTACTCTACCCTCGAGCGAAGTGCTCGAGTCGGTTTTCGATTTTTTTAGGGCCATTTCCCGTTCTGGAACCGCTGCGGGCCGTTTTCAAGCCTAAGTGTTGGAAAATCTTATATTTACACTTCTAATTCTTTGACCAGGAGTTGTATTTGTGAACCGTCAGTACCGTTAAGTTATTCTACCCTCGAGCAAAGTGCTCGTGCCGGTTTAAGATTTTAATAGGGGCAGTTTCCCTTTAACTGCGAGTCCTATTTGCAAACTGTCAGTTTAGTCAAGTTACTCTACCCACGAGCGATGTGCTCGCACCGGTTTCCGATTTTTCCAACAGACGTTTTCCGTTCTAAACCCCTGCCAGGCTGTTTTCGAGCCTAAGTGTTCGAAAATCCTATGTTTTCGCTTCTAATTCTCTAACAGGGAGTTCTATTTGTGAACCGTCGGTTCCGTCAAGTTACTCTACCCTCGAGCGAAGTGCTCGTGCCGTTTTCCAATTTTTTGAGGCAATTTCCCGTTCCGGACCCCTGATGGGCTGTTTACGAGCCTAAGTGTTGGAAAATCCTATGTTCTTGCTTTTAATTCTCTAATTGGGCTTTGTATTTGCGAACCGTCAGTTCCTTCAAGTTGCTCTAACCTTGAGTGAAGTGCTCATGCCGGTTTTCTATTTTTCCTGGGGCATTTCCGGTTCTGGCCCCCCGACGGACCGTTTTCGAGCCTAAGTGTTGGAAAATCCTATATTTTCGCTTCAAATTCTCCAACCGGGAGTCTTATTTGCGAACAATTAGTTCTGACAAGTTACTCTACCAAAGAGTGAAGTGCTCGAGCCGATTTCTAATATTTCCGGGAGACATTTCCCGTTCTGGATCCTCGGCGGCCCATTTTCGAGCCTAAGTGTTGGAAAATCATATGCTTTCACTTCTAATTCTCTAAACGGGAGTCCTATATGCGAGCCATCAATTCCGTCAAGTTACTCTACCTTCGAGCGAAGTGCTCGAGCTTGTTTTTTATTTTTCCAGGGGGCCTTTTCCCGTTCCGAACCCCCTACGGGCCATTTTCAAGCCTAAGTGTTAGAAAAACCTATGTTTTCGCTTCAATTCTCTAATCGGGAGATGTATTTTGAACCGTCAGTTCTATCAAGTTACTTTACCCTCGAGCGAAATGCTCGATCTGGTTTCCGATTTTTCCGGGAGCCGTTCTAGTTCCGGACCCCGGCGGCCTAAGTGTTGGAAAATCCTATGTTTTCGCTTCAAATTCTCTAACTGGTACTCCTATTTTTGAACCGCCAATTCCGTCAAGTTACTCTAAATTCATGCGAAGCGCTCGCGCCGGTTTCCCGTTCTAGACCCCCAGCAGGGCGTTTTCGATCCCAAGTGTTGGAAAATCCTATGTTTTCATCTCTAATTCTCTAACCGAGAGTTGTAATTGCGAACCGTTAGTTCCGAAAAGTTATTCAACCCATAAGAGAAGTGTTCGAACCAGTTTTCAATTTTTCTGGGGTCGTTTCCCGTTCCGGACCCCCGTCGGGCCGTTTTCGAGCCTAACTATTGGAAAATCCTATGTTTTCGCTTCAACTTATCTAACCGAGAGTCCTATTTGCAAACCGTCAGTTCCGTCAAGTTACTCTACCCTTGAGCGAAGTGCTTGAGCCAATTTTCGATTTTTTCAGGGGCCGTTAACCTTTCCGGAATTCTGCGGGCCATTTTCGAGCTTAAGTGCTGGAAAATCTTATGTTTTCGCTTCTAATTCTCTAACTGGAAGTCCTATTTGTGAATCGTCAGTTCTGTCAAGTTACTCTACCATCAAGCAAAGTGCTTGCACCAGTTTTCAATTTTCCGAGTGCCATTTCCCGTTCCGGACCCCTGGCGGGCCGTTTTCAAGCCTGAGGGTTGGAAAGTCTTATGTGTTCGCTTCAAATTCTCTAATCGGGAGTCCTATCTGCAAATTGTTAGTTCTGTCATTTTACTCTACCCTCAAGTGAAGTGCTCGCACAGGTTTCTGATTTTTCCGGGGGACGTTTCCAGTTCCGGACCCCCGGCGAACCATTTTCAATCCTAACGGTTGGAAAATCCTATGTTTTCACTTCTAAATCTCTAACCGGGAGCCCGATTTTCGAATTGTCAGTTCCGTCAAGTTAGTCTACCGTCTTGCAAAGTGTTCGAGCCGATTTTCAATTTTTTTAGGGGCCGTTTCCCGTGCCGGACCCCCTGCGGCCCGTTTTCTAGCCAAAGTGTTGGAGAATCCTATGTTTTCGCTTCTAATTCTCTAATCGGAAGTCCTATTTGCGAACAGTCAGTTCCGTCAAGTTACTGCACCCTCAAGCAAATTGGATGAGCCGGTTTTCGATTTTTCCGGGGGCCGTTTCCTGTTCCGGACCCCCGTCAGGCTGTTTTCGAGCCTAAGTGTTGGAAAATCCTATATTTTCGCTTCAAATTCTCTTACCAGGACTCTTATTTGTGAACCGTCAGTTTCGTCAAGTTACTCTACCTTCAAGAGAAGTGCTCGAGCCAGTTTTTTAATTTTTCCATGGACCGTTTCACTTTTTGGAACTCTACAAGCCGTTTTCAAGCCTAAGAGTTGAAAAATCCTCTACTTTCGCTTCTAATTCTCTAACCGGGAGTCTTATTTGCGAACCATCAGTTCCGTCAAGTTACTCTATCCTCGAGCGAAGTTCTACAATTGGTTTTTGATTTTTCAAGGGGCCATTTCCCATTCCGGACCCCCTGCGTGCCGTTTTCAAGCCTAAGTGTTGGAAAATCCTGTGTTTTCGCTGCTAATTCTCTAACCGAGAGTCCTATTTGCGACCCGTCAGTTCCATCAAGTTTCTCTACCATTGAGCGAAGTGCTCAAGCTGATTTTCGATTTTTTTGGGGGCTTTTTCCCATTCCAGAAACCCGGCAGGCCGTTTTCGAGCCTAAGTGTTGGAAAATCTTATTTTTTCACTTCTAATTCTCTAACCAGGAGTCCCATTTGAGAACCGTCAGTTCCGTCAAGTTACTCTACCCTCGAGCGAAGTACTCGAACCAGTTTTCAATTTTTTTATGGGCCGTTTCCCGTTCGGAATTGCTGGGGCCAATTTTCGCTTCAAATTCTCTAATCGGAAGTCCTATTTGCGAACAGTCAGTTCCGTCTAGTTACTCCACCCTCAAACGAAGTGTATGAGCCGGTTTTCAATTTTTTCGGGGGCCGTTTCCCGTTCCGAACCCCTGTCGGGCCATTTTCGAGCCTAAGTGTTAGAAAATCCTCTATTTTTGCTTCAAATTCTCTTTCCAAGAGTCCTATTTGCGAACCGTCGGTTTCGTCAAGTGACTCTACCTTCGAGTGAAGTGCTCCAGTTGGTTTTTGATTTTTCCAGGGGCCATTTCACGTTCCGGACCCCCTGATGACCGTTTTGAAGCCTAAGTGTTGGAAAATCCTGTGTTTTCAGTTCTAATTCTCTAACCGAGAGTCCTATTTGCGAACCGTCAGTTCCATCAAGTTACTCTACCCTTGATAAAGGTTCTCGAGCCGGTTTCTATTTTTCTGGTGACCGTTTCTGGTTCCGGACCCCCGTAGGGCCGTTTTTTAGCCTAAGTGTTGGAAAATCCTATGTTTTCGCTTCTAATTCTCTAACCGGGAGTCCTATTTGCGAACTGTCAGTTCCGTCAAGTTGCTCCTCCCTCGAGCGAAGTAGTCGAGTAGGTTTTCAATTTTTTTAAGGACCGTTTCCCTTTCTGGAACTGCTACGGGCCGTTTTTAAGCCTAAGTGTTGGAAAATCTGATATTTTCGCTTCTAATTCTCTTAGCGGGAGTTGTATTTGCGAAATGTCAATACTGTCAAGTTATTATACCCTCGACCGAAGTGCTTGATCTGGTTTTGGAGCCTAAGTATCGGAAAATCCTCTATGTTTGCTTCAAATTCTTTTTCCAAGAGTCTATTTGTGAACCGTCAGTTTCGTCAAGTTACTCTACCTTCGAGCAAAGATCACGAGCCTATTTTTTATTTTTCCCGGGACCATTTCCTTTTCTTGAACTCTGCGGGCCGTTTTCAAGCCTAAGTGTTGGAAAATCCTATGCTTACACTTCTAATTCACTAACCGGGAGTCCTATTTGCGATCCGTCAGTTCCGTCAAGTTACCCTACCCTCAAGCGAAGTGCTCTAGTCGGTTTTCGATTTTTCCAAGGGCCGTTTCATGTTTCGAACCCCCTGCCGGCCGTTTTCAAGCCTAAGTGTTGGAAAATTCTGTTTTTTCAGTTCTAATTCTCTAACGGGGAGTCCTATTTGCGAACCGTCAGTTCCATCAAGTTACTCTACCCTCGATAAAAGTTCTCAAGCTGGTTTTCTATTTTTCCGGTGTCGGTTTCCAGTTCCAGACCCCCGTCGGGCCGTTTTCGAGCCTACGTGTTGGAAAATCCTATGTTTTCGCTTCTAATTCTCTAACCGGGAGTCCTATTTGCGACCGTCAGTTCCGTCAAGTTACTCTACCCTCGAGCGAAGTGCTCAATTTTTTAAGGGGCGTTAATTTACTCTACATTCGTACGAAGTCCTCGTGCCGGTTTGCAGTTTTTCCGGGGGCCGTTTCCCGTTCTGGACCCCCGATAGGGCGTTTTCGATCCTAATTGTTGAAAAATCCTATGTTTTCGCTTCTAATTCTCTAACCGAGAGTTGTATTTGTGAACCGTTAGTTTCGTCAAATTACTCAACCCTCAAGCGAAGTGCTCAACCCAGTTTCTGATTTTTCTAGGGGTCGTTTCACATTCCAGACCCCCTGCGAGTCATTTTCGAGCCCAAGTGTTTTATAAAATCCTATGTTTTCGTTTCTAATTCTCTAACTACGAATCTTATTTGCGAACCGTCAGTTTCGTCAAGTTACTATACCCTCAAGCGAAGTGCTCAAGCCAGTTTCCAATTTTTCCGTGGGCCGTTTCCCGTTTCGGACCCCCGACGGGTCGTTTTCGAGCTCAAGTGTTGGAAAATCCTATGCTTTCGCTTCTAATTCTCTAACCGGGAGTCCAATTTTAGAACCATCAGTTCTGTCAAGTTACTCAACCCTCGAGAGAAGTGCTCACGCCGGTTTCTGATTCTTTCTAGGGTCGGTTCTTGTTCCGGACACCCTACTGGCCGTTTTCGAGCCTAAGTGTTGGAAAATCCAATGTTTTCACTTATAATTCTCTAATCGAGAGTCCTATTTGCTAACCGTAAGATCTGACAAATTACTCCACCCTCAAGCGATGTGTCGCGACCCCGGACCGGGTTACCGAGGTCCTAATCCGGGATCGGGACACAAATGATGATGATAATAGTGTGATGTGAGAATGGTTAATGATGTACATTTATTTAACTTCCCACAGGTGTCTGCGGTGAGGATATCACAACCATATATGAACATTTCTATTAAGTGCGGAAGCGTGTAGCAAATCAAATATTCAATCCATCTCAAATCGTAAAGATAATAATCCAAGTATAGTACCGTATCAGAGTGAACAATGATCATTAGCATGTTACCCAAAAGTAAGGTTCAAGTTTAAACAAAAGATCATTTAGTTACATTTCCCAAAAATAGAGGCCAACAAGGCCAATATGAACAAAATACCAATCCCCAAAAGAATGGTTAAAAGTTTCCCAAAATGTTATCTCTCTCTAGCAATCTAATGTCTACATGACATCATCAACACGCCACTCAACTAACTGCTGCGGTTCACCGCCCGCCTCCTCGTGCTCCTCCTCGGGGTAACCGACGACGGGACCTGAGTACCAAAGAGTGGGTCAAACGCGACGGTTTGGCAAATGGTAAAATACAATGACAATATGATAATAAATGAATTTACCTTCAAGAGCATTTAAACCTGTTTAAATAACAATTTCTATAAACGAGATAAAACATTTATTCAAATACGAATGTGCATTATAAAACATGTAAGGTAACCAAGGAAACGGGAAACAAGCAAGATGGCAACCACACGAAGCTAAGTCCTCTATCACTAAAGTGACAGAGCAATAACTAGGCACTGATCTTAGTCACTCTAGGTGAGGAGAAACAGTGGATCTTATAAATACATATACATGACCACGGTAGCGAGCCGCATTCGGGAACCACAGTAGCAATCTGCGGCATCGGGACAAGATCACGGTAATACCGGGTAGCGGGATCCAAACTGTAACTGGCGGGACAAGAGGGGGATCTCCAAGTCGGTGGATCAGACCAACAGGGTTATCCAAGCTTAGTGGTGCCGACTAATAGGTCAAATAACAAATAGAGACATATGCAAGTAAATCAAGTACAATAAATAAACGGGCAAGACGGGGGTGCTCAAGGGCACACTGTCGTTTCATGTCGTCCAATGCACTTCAAGACAAGTAACTATTATAAGTGTAATTAAATGCTTTCGGGACAACAAGACATGTAGTATAAATATCGGGATCAATAAAGTACAATAAACAATTGAAATCTCGGGTAAAGTATCGGGTTCAAGATTTATTTGAAGTGAATAGGGATCCCGTATGTCGATCTAATAATAATTTGGTACTCTTTGAGTTTGGGGACATTTCGGGCTCCTTATACACTTTGAATTTTCAAAACTTCGATTGACATCTTCGTGATATGGTTTCTTTCTCGGATGGCCTCATACCATGCCTAGTGAATCTGCTTTGACCAACAAAGCTCAGCGCTCGAGCGAACCGGAGAGTTTGCTCGAGCGAGGAGCTCTCCGGAATGGTTGTCTGGGTAATTTCGGTTACCTTGCGGTCAGATGGCGGTTAGCCGCCGTTGGGTTCGGCTGTTAGCCGTTGGCTGACCGCGGTTGGCCTAACAGCAAGACAGGTTACTGGAATTGTAACCGAAATGGTTTGGTTGGCTGGCGGTTAGCCGCCGATGGGTTCGGCGGTTAGCAGCTGACTAACCGTTAGGCTGACCGTGCTTTCAGGGGGAAAAATGTTGCTCTCTGGAAAAGTAACCGCGACTATTCGGCTAGCTGGCGGTTAGCCGCCAGTCAGTAGACGGTTAGCCGACAGGTGACCGCTAGCTGACCGTCAGGTGCGGGAAACACCCACTGTGTTCAGATTTGAGTCCATTTTCCTCCTTAAAACCACTCTCCTCACTTCCACTTAATCCTTGCCATAAAACTGAGCCAAAAGCTCCTCTAATGCAACTATCTACATTTCTCCACAACTCCAAATGGGTTCATTCCATCACCTCCTCTATTAACATCAAATCCAATACAAATAAAGAGAGAAGGAAACCATTTCACAATAGAGCACATTTGGTACAAACAAGAAGAAAATAAATGCCATTCACCAATACACTTATAAGTCATAAATGCACTACCAAACTCTATCATGAATATTTATTTCAAACCAATGCAATAAATAGACATGAGTGGAAAATACCAAAATCATTGAAAGCTTATAAAAATCAAATCATCCACTTGCCTTAGGTCTTCTAATGAGCAAATCAAACTCTTATACTCTTCCAAGCCAAAGATTCAAGCTATGAACAAAATCCCCAAAACAAACAAACCCTAAAATGGTCAAACGATGAAATAGAAAGGGAAACCTTACAATAATGAAGATGAAGCTTCTCTAGGGTTAGAAGAATACAATTCTAGAAAATGGGAAGGATTACTTACTTGTAAGGTCCTCTAATGGCAAGAGTAAGCTCAATAAAGATCTTGGAATGGAGGGTTTTCTTCACAAATGGTATCAATAGAGAGCTATGGTGATGAGGAAGAGAATGGTAACCTCCATTTTGATGTTGGTACAAGATTAGTAGGAGATTGAGATAGAGAGAGCAAGAAGAAGAAGAAAAGTTGCCAAACAAACCCTAGACTCTCTTTTGTGCTGGAAAAAGGGAAATGGGGAAGATGGGTCTCCTTATATAAGCAATGGAAATGGGTCCCACTACTTAAGACATTCAAGGACTAAAATCTTGGCTTTCGGGATCTCGGATGAATTCGACGAAGAAGGAAGAAATGATCGCCGAAATATCTAGTTTCCAAAAAGTATATGTTTCGCGGGTTTCGAGAATATCAAGTTTTGAGTACAAATTTAGTGTACAATGACTGTTTTGCCCTCAAGGCTATGAAATCGGGTTTCGGGATCTCGAACGGGGACGGGATCAACAGGAAAGTTGTAGGGATTATCAATACAAATAAAATGGAATTAAAATAATGAATGCAAAAATCTCCGATAAATCCTCAAGCGCATGCAAAGTCATAAAGAAGGAACCCCCAAAGGGCCCCCACTAAGAACAAGCAAGTAAAATTCCCCAAAACTATATCTAAAGCTATTCCAAGCCCAACCTAACCAAAATCCACTAAACAAGCTTAGAACTAAAACACAACTTAATCAATACTAATCGGGTTCACTCGGGTCGGGGGTCTTACACGATGTGCTCGATCCGGTTTTTGATTTTTCCAGGGGCCTTTTCGCGTTTTGGACCCCCTACTGACCGTTTTGAAGCCTAATTATTGGAAAATCCAATGTTTTCGCTTCTAATTCTCTAACCGGAGGTCCTATTTGTGAACCGTCAGATCCGCCAAGTTACTCTACCATAGAGCGAAGTGCTCGAGCCGGTTTTAAATTTTTCTAGGGGCAATTTCTTGTTTCGGACCCCCTGCGGGCCGTTTTCAAGCCTAAGTGTTAGAAAAGCCTATATTTTCGCTTCTAATTCTCTAATCTTGAGTTGTATTAGGAAACCTTTAGTTCCTTTAAGTTACTCTACCCTCGAGCGAAGTGCTCGGGCCAGTTTTTGATTATTTTAAGGGCCGTTTCCCTTTCCGGAACAACTACGGGCCGTTTTCAAGCCTAAGTGTTGAAAAATCTGATGTTTTCGCTTCTAATTCTATGACCGGAAATTGTATTTGCGAAACGTCAGTACTGTCAAGTTATTCTACCCTCGAGCGTAGTGCTCAATCTGGTTTTCAATTATTTCGGGGGTCGTTTCCCGTTCCGGACCCCGGCAGGGCGTTTTTGAACCTAAGTGTTGGAAAATCCTTTGTTTTCACTTCTAATTCTCTAACCGGCACTCCTATTTGTGAGCCGTCAGTTCCGTTAAGTTACTCTACATTCGCGCGAAGTCCTCGCGCCGGTTTCCATTTTTTCAGGGGGCCGTTTCCCGTTCAATAACCTCGGAAGGCCGTTTTCGATCCTAAGTGTTGGAAAAACCTATGTGTTCGCTTCTAATTCTCTAACCGAGAGTTGTATTTGCGAACCGTCAATTCCGTCAAATTATTGAACCCTCGAGTGAAGAGCTCAACCCATTTTCTGATATTTCCAGGGGCCGTTTCACATTCCGGACCCCCTGCGAATCGGTTTCAAGCCCAAGTGTTTTAAAATCATATGTTTTCGTTTCTAATTCTCTAACCGTGAGTCTGATTTGTGAACCGTCAGTTCCGTCAAGTTACTCTACCCTCGAGTAAATTGCTCGAGGCAATTTTCAATTTTTTCAGGGGCCGTTTCCCTTTTCGGATCCCGTACGGCCCGTTTTCTCACCTAAGTGTTGGAGAATCCTATGTTTTCGCTTCGAATTCTTTAATCGGAAGTCCTATTTGCGAACAGTCAGTTCCGTTAAGTTACTCCACCCTCGAGTGAAGTGCACGAGCTGGTTTTCAATTTGTTCTGGGGCCGTTTCCCATTCCGAACCCCTGTCGGGCCGTTTTCGAGCCTAAATGTCAGAAAATCTTCTGTTTGATTCAAATTCTCTTTCCAAGAGTCCTATTTGCGAACCGTCAGTTTCGTCAAGTTACTCTACCTTCGAGCAAAGTGCACGAGCCTATTTTTGATTTTTTCAGGGACCATTTCCCTTTTTGGAACTTTACGGGCCGTTTTCAAGCCTAAGTGTTAGAAAATCATATGCTTTCGCTTCTAATTCACTAACCGAGAGTCCTATTTGCGATCCATCAGTTCCGTCAAGTTACTCTTCCCTCGAATGAAGTGCTCCAGTCGGTTTTCGATTTTTCTAGGGGCCGTTTCACATTTCGGACCCCCGACGGCCGTATGCAAGCCTAAGTATTGGAAAATCCTGTGTTTTCAGTTTTAATTCTCTAACCGGGAGTCCTATTTGCGAACCGTCAGTTCCATTAAGTTACTCTACCCTCGATAGAAGTGTTCGAGCTGGTTTTTTATTTTTCCTGCGACCGTTTCCAGTTCCAGACCCCCGTCGGGCCGTTTTCGAGCCTAAGTGTTGGAAAATCCTATGTTTTAGCTTCTAATTCTCTAACCGGCACTCCTAATTATGAACCGCCATTACCGTTAAGTTACTCTACATTCGTGCGAAGTTCTCGCGCCGGCTTCCATTTTTTCAGGGGACCGTTTCTCGTTCTAGAACCTCGGCAGGCCATTTTCGATCCTAAGTGTTGGAAAATCCTATGTTTTTGCTTCTAATTCTCTAACTG
Organism: Cinnamomum chago; assembly: GCA_038049695.1. Lineage (NCBI taxonomy): Eukaryota > Viridiplantae > Streptophyta > Magnoliopsida > Laurales > Lauraceae > Cinnamomum > Cinnamomum chago. Next base: position 33,344,297 of record CP142452.1, read on the forward strand.
AGAGTTGGATTTGGGAACCGTCAGTTTCATCAAATTACTCAACCCTCGAGCGAAGTGCTTCGCCCATTTTCTAATTTTTCCGGGGGCCGTTTCACATTCCGGACCCCCTGCGAACCGGTTTCGAGCCCAAGTGTATTAAAATCCTATGTTTTCGCCTCTAATTCTCTAATTGCGAGTCTTATTTGCGAACCGTCAGTTCCGTCAAGTTACTCTACCGTCGAGCTAAGTGCTCAAGCCGATTTTCAATTTTTTCAGGGGCCGTTTCCCTTTCCGGACCCCCTTCGGCCCGTTTTCTAGCCTAGGTGTTGGAGAATCCAATGTTTTCACTTCGAATTCTCCAATCGGAAGTCCTATTTGCGAACAGTCAGTTTCGTCAAGTTATTCCACCCTCGAGCGAAGTGCACGAGCCGATTTTCAATTTTTTCGGGGGCCGTTTCCCATTTCGAACCCCTGTCGGGCCGTTTTCGAGCCTAGGTGTCGGAAAATCCTCTATTTTTGCTTCAAATTCTCTTTCCAAGAGTCCTATTTGTGAACCGTCAGTTTCGTTAAGTTACTCTACCTTCGAGCAAAGTGCACGAGCCCGTTTTTTCAAGCCTAAGTGTTGGAAAATCCTATGCTTTCGATTCTAATTCACTAACCGGGAGTCTTATTTGCGATCCGTCAGTTCCGTCAAGTTACTCAACCCTCGAGCGAAGTGCTCTAGTCGGTTTTCATTTTTTCCAAGGTCCGTTTCACTTTTCGGACCCCCTGTCGGCCGTTTTCATGCCTAAGTGTTGTAAAGTCCTCTGTTTTCAGTTCTAATTCTATAACCGGGAGTCCTATTTGCGAACCGTCAGTTCCATCAAGTTACTCTACCCTCGATAGAAGTGCTGGAGCTGGTTTTCTATTTTTCCGGTGACCGTTTCTAGTTCCCAACCCCCGTCAGGCCATTTTCGAGTGAAGTGCTCGACCCGGTTTTCGATTATTTTTAGGGCCATTTCGCTTTCTGGAATTGCTACAGGCTGTTTTCAAGCCTAAGTGTTGGAAAATTTGATGTTTTCACTTCTAATTCTATGACCAGGAATTGTATTTGTGAAAGTCAGTACAGTCAATTTATTCTACCCTCAAGCGAAGTGCTAGAGCCGGTTTCGAATTTTTCCGGGCCCTTTACCCGTTCCGGACCTCCGACGGGCCGTTTTCGAGCTCAAGTGTTGGAAATCCTATGTTTTTGTTTCTAATTCTCTAACTGGGAGACCTATTTGATAACCGTCAGTTCCGTCAAGTTTCTCTACCGTCGAGCGAAGTGCTCGAGCCGGTTTTCAATTTTTTATGGGCCGTTTCCCGTTTCGGAATTGCTACGGGCCATTTTCAAGCATAAGTGTTGGAAAATCTTATGTTTTCTCTTCTAATTCTCTGACCGAGAGTTGTATTTGCAAACCAACAGTACCGTCAAGTTATTCTACCCTTGAGAGAAGTGCTTGGGCCGGTTTTCGTTCTTTCCAGGGGCCACTTCCCATTCCGAAACTCTACGGGCCGTTTTCGATCCTAAGTGTTGGAAAATCCTATGTTTTCGCTTCTAATTCTCTATCCGGGAGTCCTATTTGTGAACCATCAGTTCCGTCAAGTTATTCTACCCTCGAGCAAAGTGCTCGAGCCAATTTTTTATTTTTACAGGGGCCGTTTCCCTTTCCGGACCCCCGACGGCCCGTTTTCTAGCCTAAGTGTTGGAGAATCCTATGTTTTCGCTTCGAATTCTCTAATCGGAAGTCCTATTTATGAACAGTCAGTTCCGTCAAGTTAGTCCACCCTCGAGCGAAGTGCACGAACAAGTTTTCCATTTTTTTCAAGGGTCGTTTCCCGTTCCGAACCCCAGTCGCGCCGTTTTCGAGCCTAAGTGTCTGAAAATCGTCTATTTTTGCTTCAATTTTTTTTTCCAAGAGTCCTATTTGCGAGCCGTCAGTTTCGTCAAGTTACTTACCTTCGAGCAAACTGCACGAGCCTATTTTTTATTTTTCCAGGGACCATTTCCCTTTCTGGAACTCTACCGACCGTTTTCAAGCCTGAGTGTTGGAAAATCCTATGCTTGCACTTCTAATTCACTAACCGGGAGCCCTATTTGCGATCCGTCGGTTTCGTCCAGTTACTCTACCCTCGAGGGAAGTGCTCCAGTTAGTTTTCTATTTTTTCAGGGGCCGTTTCACTTTCGGGACCCCCTGCCGGCAGTTTTCTTGTCAAAGTGTTGGAAAATCCTATGTTTTCCATTCTAATTCTCTAACTGGGAGTCCTATTTGTGAACCGTGAGTTCCATCAAGTTACACTACCCTCGATAGCAGTGTTCAAGCTGGTTTTCTAATTTTCCGGTTACAGTTTCCAGTTCTAGACCCCCGTCGGGTCGTTTTCGAGCCTAAGTGTCGCAAAATCCTATGTTTTCGCTTCTAATTCTCTAACCGAGAGTCGTATTTGCGAACCGTCTATTCCGTCAAGTTACACTACCCTCGAGCGAAGTGCTCAAGCCGGTTTTCGATTTTTTTCAAGGCCGTTTCCCTTTCCGAAACTGCTACGAACCGTTTTCAAGCCCAAGTGTTGGAAAATCTGATGTTTTCGCTTCTAATTATCCGACCAGGAGTTGTATTTGTGAAACGTCAGTGCTGTCAAGTAATTCTACCCTCGAGCGAAGTGCTCGATCTGGTTTCCAATTTTTTTGGCGGCCGTTTCCCGTTCCGGACCCCCGACGGGGCGATTTGGAACCTAGGTGTTGGAAAATCCTTGGTTTTCGCTTCTAACTCTCTAACCGAGAGTCCTATTTGCGAACCGTCAGTTCCGTCAAGTTACTCTACCCTTGAGCAAAGTGTTCGTGATGATTTTTGATTTTTTCAGGGGCCGTTTCCCTTTCCGGACCCCCTACGGCCTGTTTTCTAGCCTAAGTCTTGGAGAATCCTATGTTTTCGCTTCGAATTCTCTAATCGAAAGTCCTATTTACGAACAGTCAGTTCCGTCAAATTACTCCACCCTCGAGCGAAGTGCATGAGCCCGTTTTCGATTTTTTCGGGGGCCGTTTCCCGTTCCGAACCCCCGTGGGTCATTTTCGAGCCAAAGTGACGGAAAATCCCCTATTTTTGCTTCAAATTCTCTTTCCAAGAGTCCTATTTGCGAACCGTCAGTTTCGTCAAGTTACTCTACCTTTGAGGAAAGTGCACGAGCCTGTTTTTTATTTTTCCAGGGACCATTCTCTTTCTGGAACTCTGCGGGCCGTTTTCAAGCCTATGTGTTGGAAAATCCTATGCTTTCGCTTCTAATTCAATAACCAGGAGTCCTATTTGCGATCCGTCTATTTCGTCAAGTTACTCTAACCTCGAGCGAAGTGCTCCAGTCGGTTTTCGATTTCTCCAAGGGCCGTTTCACTTTCCGGACTCCCTGCCAGCCGTTTTCAAGCCTAAGTGCATGAAAATCCTGTCTTTTCAGTTCTAATTTTCTAACTGGGAGTCCTATTTGCGAACCGTCAGTTCCATCAAGTTACTCTACCCTCGATAAGAGTGATCGGGTTGGTTTTCTATTTTTCGGTGACTATTTCTAGTTACAGACTCCCGTCGGGCCTTTTTCGAGCCTAGGTGTAGGAAAAACCTACAATTTCGCTTCTAGTTCTCTAACCGAGAATCCTATTTGCGAACTATCTGTTCCGTCATGTTAGTCTACCCTCGAGAGAAGTACTCGAGCCAATTTTCAATTTTATTAAGGGCCGTTTCCCTTTCCGGAATTTGCTGCGGGCTGTTTTCAAGCCAAAGTGTTGGAAAATCTATTGTTTTCGCTTCGAATTCTTTGACTGGGAGTTCTATTTGTGAAACGTCAGTACTGTCAAGTTATTCTACCCTCGAACGAAGTGCTCAATCCGGTTTCCGATTTTTTCGTGGGCCGTTTCCCGTTCCGGATCCCCAGCGGGGCGATTTTGAACCAAAGTGTTGGAAAATCCATTGTTTTCGCATCTAATTCTCTAACTGGCACTTCTAATCGTAAACCGTCAGTTCCATTTAGTTACACTACACTTGTGCGAAGTCATCGCGCTGGTTTCCATTTTTTCAGGGAGCCGTTTCCCGTTCGGGCCCCCCGGTAAGACGTTTTCGATCCTAATTGTTGGAAAATCCTATGTTTTCACTTCTAATTCTCTAACCGAGAGTTGTATTTGCAAACCGTCTGTACCGTCAAATTACTCAACCCTCGAGCGAAGTGCTCAACCCAATTTCTGATTTTTTCGGGGGCCGTTTCACATTTTAGACCCCCTGCGAGTCGTTTTCGAGCCCAAGTGTTTTAAAATCCTATGTTTTCGCTTCTAATTCTCTAACATCGAGTCTTATTTAGGAACCGTCAGTTCCGTCAAGTTACTATACCCTCAAGCGAAGTGCTCGAGCAGGTTTCCAATTTTTCCGTGGGCCGTTTCTCGTTCTGAACCCCCGACAGGCCGTTTTCGAGCTCAAGTGTTGGAAAATCCATTGTTTTTGCTACTAATTCTCTAACCGGGGTCCTATTTGAGAACCGTCAATTCCATTAAGTTACTCTACCCTCGAGAGAAGTGTTCACGCCGGTTTCTTATTTTTTTGAGGGCCGTTTCCTGTTCCGGAGACCCTACTGGCCGTTTTTGAGCATAAGTGTTGGAAAATCCAATGTTTTCTCTTATAATTCTCTAATAGGCAGTCCTATTTGCAAACCGTAAGATCCGACAAATTACTCTACCCTCAATCAATGTGCTCGATCCGGTTTTTGACTTTTCCAGGGGCCTTTTTCGCGTTCTGGACCCCCCTACGGGCCGTTTTGAAGCCTAATGTTTTAGCTTCTGATTCTCTAACCGGAAGTCCTATTTGTGAACCATCAGATCCATCAAGTTACTCTGCCGTAGAGCGAAGTGCTCGAGCCAGTTTTAATTTTTTCTAGGGGCAATTTCCTGTTTTGGACCCCCTGCGGGCCGTTTTCAAGCCTAAGTGTTAGAAAATCCTATATTTTCGCTTCTAATTCTCTAATCGGGAGTTGTATTTGCGAACCTTTAGTTCAATCAAGTTACGCTACCCTCGAGCGAAGTGCTCGAGACGGTTTTCGATTTTTTCAGGGGCCATTCCCATTCTGGTCGCCTTGCTGGCCGTTTTCAAGCCTAAGTGTTGGAAAATACTATGTTTTCGCTTCTAATTCTCTAACCGGGAGTCCTATTTGCGAACCGTCAGTTCCGTCAAGTTACTCTACCCTCGAACGAAGTGTTCAAACCAGTTTTCGATTATTTTAAGGGTCGTTTCCCTTTCCGGAACTGCTATGGGCGGTTGTCAAGCCTAAGTGTTCGAAAATCTGATGTTTTTGCTTCGAATTCTATGACCGAGAATTGTATTTCTGAAACGTCAGTACCGTCAAGTTATTCTACCCTCGAGCGAAGTGCTTAATCTGGATTTCAATTTTTTCGGGGGTCGTTTCTAGTTCCGGGCCCCGGCAGGGCGTTTTTGAACCTAAGTGTTGGAAAATCCTTTGTTTTCGCTTCAAATTCTCTAACTGGCATTCCTAATTGTGAACCGCCAGTTCCGTTAAGTTACTCTACATTTGTACGAAGTCCTCGCGCCGGTTTCCATTTTTTCAGTGGGCCGTTTCCCGTTCTGGACCCCAGGCAGGTGGTTTTCGATCCTAGGTGTTGGAAAATCCTTTGTTTTTTTTTCTAATTCTCTAACCGAGAGTTGTATTTGCGAACCGTCAGTTCCGTCAAATTACTCGACCCTCGAGCGAAGTGTTCAACCCAGTTTCTAACTTTTCCGAGGACCGTTTCACATTCCGGATCCCCTACGAGCCGTTTTCGAGCCCAAGTGTTTTAAAATCCTATGTTTTCACTTCTAATTTTCTAACTACGAGTTTTACTGGCGAACTGTCCGATCCATCAACTTACTAAACCCTCAAGCGAAGTGCTCGAGCCGGTTTCCAATTTTTCCGTTCCGGACCCCCGATAGGCCGTTTTCGAGCTCAAGTGTTGGAAAATCCTATGTTTTCACTTCTAATTCTCTAACCGGGAGTCCTATTTGAGAACCGTCAGTTCCATCAAGTTACTTTACCCTCGAGAGAAGTGCTCACGCCGGTTTTTTATTTTTTCGAGGGCCGTTTACAGTTTCGATACCCTGCTGGCCATTTTCGAGCCTAAGTGTTTCGCTTAAAATTCTCTAACCGGCCGTCGCAAACCGTAAGATCCGACAAATTACTCTACCCTCAAGCGATGTGCTCGATCCTGTTTTTGATTTTTCCAGGGGCCTTTTTCGCGTTCTAGACCCCTACGGGCTGTTTTGAAGCCTAATTATTGGAAAATCCAATGTTTTCGCTTCTAATTCTCTAACCGGAAATCCTATTTGTGAACCGTCAGATCCGTCTTGTTACTCTACCCTAGAGCGAAGTGCTCGAGCCGATTTTAAATTTTTTTGGGGGCAATTTCCTGTTTCGGACCTCCTGCGGGCCATTTTCAAGCCTAATTGTTAGAAAATCCTATATTTTCGCTTCTAATTCTCTAATCGGGAGTTGTGTTTGGGAACCTTTAGTTCCTTTAAGTTACTCTACCCTCGAGCGAAGTGCTCGAGCCGGTTTTTGATTATTTTAAGGGTCTTTTCCCCTTCCGGAACTGCTACGGGCCGTTTTCAAACCTAAGTGTTGGAAAATCTGATGTTTTCGCCTCTAATTCTATGACCCGAAATTGTATTTGCGAATCGTCAGTACTGTCAAGTTAATCCACCCTCTAGCGAAGTGCTCAATCTGGTTTTCAATTTTTTCGGGGGCCGTTTCCCGTTCCGGACCCCAATAGGGCGTTTTTGAACCTAAGTGTTGGAAAATCCTTTGTTTTCGCTTCTAATTCTCTAACCGGCAATCCTAATTGTGATCCGATAGTTCCGCTAAGTTACCCTACATTGTGTGAAGTCCTCACGCCGGTTTCCATTTTTTCAGGGGGCCGTTTCCCGTTTTGGACCCCCGGAAGGCCGTTTTCGATCCTGAGTGTTGGAAAATCTTATGTTTTCGCTTCTAATTCTCTAACCGAGAGTTGCATTTGCGAACCGTCAGTTCCGTCAAATTACTCAACCCTCGAGCGATGTGCCCAACCCAGTTTCTGATTTTTCGGGGGCCGTTTCACATTCCGGACCACCTGGGAGCCATTTTCGAGCCCAAATGTTTTAAAATCCTATGTTTTTGCAAATAATTCTCTAACCGCGAGTCTTATTTGCCAACCGTCAGTTCCGTCAAGTTACTATACCCTCAAGCGAAGTGCTCGAGCCGGTTTCCAATTTTTCCGTGGGCCGTTTCCCGTTCTGGACCCCTCACGGGCCGTTTTCGAGCTCAAGTGTTGGAAAATCCTTTCCTTTCGCTTCTAATTCTTTAACTGGGAGTCCTATTTGCAAACTGTCATTTCCGTCAAGTTATTCTACCCTCGAGCGAAGTGCTCGCGCCAATTTGTTATTTTTTCAGGGGTCGTTTCCCTTTCCGGACCCCCTACGGCCCGTTTTCTAGCCTAAGTGTTGGAGAATCCTATGTTTTCGCTTCGAATTCTCTAATCGGAAGTCCTATTTGCGACAGTCAGTTCCGTCAAGTTACACCACCCTTGAGCGAAGTGCACGAGCCGGTTTTTGATTTTTTCGGGGGCCGTTTCCCTTTCTGAACCCCTGTCGGGTGGTTTTCGAGCCTACGTGTCGGAAAATCCACTTTTTTTAGTTCAAATTCTCTTTCCAGGGGTCCTATTTGCAAACCGTTAGTTTCGTCAAGTTACTCTACCTTTGAGCAAAGTGCACGAGCCTGGTTTTGATTTTTCCAGGGACCATTGTTCAAGTCCGCGGGCCGTTTTCAAGTCTAAGTGTTGGAAAATCCTATGCTTTCGCTTCTAATTCAATAACCAGGAGTCCTATTTGTGATCCGTTTGTTCCGTGGAGCTACTCTACCCCTGAACAAAGTGCTCAGTCTGTTTTCGGTTTTTCCAGGGGACCGTTTCACGTTCCGGACCCCCTGCCGGCTGTTTTCAAGCCTAAGTGTTGGAAAATCCCGTGTTTTCAGTTTTAATTCTCTAATCGGGAGTCCTATTTGTGAACCGTCAGTTCCATCAAGTTACTCTACCCTCGATAGAAGTGCTCAAGCTAGTGTTTTATTTTTCTGGTGACCGTTTCCAGTTCCAGACCCCCGTTGGGCTGTTTTTGAGCCTAAGTGTTGGAAAATCTTATCTTTTCGCTTCTTATTTTCTAATCGGGAGTTGTATTTGCGAACCTTTGGTTCCGTCAAGTGACTCTACCCTCGAGCGAAGTGGTCGATCCAGTTTTTGACTATTTTAAGGGCCGTTTCCGTTTCTGGAACTGCTATGGGCCGTTTTAAAGCCCAAGTGTTGGAAAATCTGATGTTTTCGCTTCTAATTATCTGACCGGGAGTTGTATTTGCAAGACGTCAGCACTGCCATGTAATTCTACCCTCAAGCGAAGTGCTCGATCTGGTTTCCAATTTTTTCGGTGGCAGTTCCCCGTTCAGGACCCCCGGCGGGGTGATTTGGAACGAAAGTGTTGGAAAATCCTTTCTTTTCGCTTCTAATTCTCTAACCGGGAGTCCTATTTACGAACCGTCAGTTCCGTCAAGTTACTCTTCCCTCAACCAAAGTGTTCGCGCTGATTTTCGAATTTTTTCAGGTGCCATTTCCCTTTCCGGACCCCCTACGACCCGTTTTCTAGTCTAAGTGTTGGAGAATCCTATGTTTTCGCTTTGAATGCTCTAATCGGAAGTCCTATTTGTGAACAGTCAGTTCCGTCAAGTTACTCCACCCTCGAGCGAAGTGCATGTCACGCCCCCGAACCAGAACCTCGGGGGCGGGAATGGGATTAAACATAAATATATTTTACTCCCAAGATCCGCGTGTGTGAAGACAACACATTCTGAATATTTTGCGGAAGCTTTTGTGGCGTTGCGACCCGAAGTCCGTGGCCATCGGATTCCGCGTCGCACTCAACCTTTAGCATAAAGCTATCATATCAAGAATCATATCAGACTGGAGTAAACCATCACAATAAATTATAGAGCTGACAGTAACAGGATATTACATTCCCAAATATATTCAAGTTACAATTATCAATGTACATTAATTAAGAATCCCAAGAAAAAGGCTAACAAAAGCCATACAACAAGAAGCTATAAACTACTACCCAAATGTGACGTAGCTCCGATGTCGAGCTCAATGTCTACATGACATAGCCGACAAACCAACCTGCAAGGCATGGCTCCACAGCCAACAAAACACTCAACTCGGGGCGAAGAAATCTGAACCTGAGTACCCAAAAGTAGTGGGTCAGACACAACGGTCTGGCAGGTGGATGAAAAGATAACAAATATACTAAAGAGTAAAACATATGATAAATCATGCTATTCGATCAAATGCTGCATATAATTAAACGGGTGCAAAAATCGGGGATCTCAGGGAAAGCATGTATTCGTTTCAAGCATGGGTAAAACATGAAGATCTAATAAAACATGTATTCATTTACATCATCTATAATCATAGATATTTGACAATCGGGTATTCGTCTAAAACATGTATAAATATAGTGGTTTGACAAAACAAACGTTCATTTGAAACTTAAGTAAAAACATAAGTATACACAAACCAGGGATTCATAGCAGTCTAGCAAAACCAATGTCCATTTGAAACATATGTGAAAATACGGATATTTAACAAACCGGGTGTTCATTTAAAACAGGTGTAACCAAGGAAATCTGACAAAACTAGTGTTCATTTAAACATATTTCAACGCATGGATATTGAACAAACCGGGTATCGTTTAAAACAGGTATAAACGTAGGGATCTGGCAAACAAGTGTCATTTGAAACATATTTCAAAGCATGGATATTTGACAAATCGGGTAATCATTTAAAACGGTATAAACATAGGAATCTCACAAGCCAAATGTCATTTAAAACAAAGCACGGACATTTAACAATTCGGGTATTCATTTAAAACATGTGTAATCACATAAATCTAGTAAAACCATCGAGCGTTTGAAACATATGTAAAAGCATGGGTATTCGCCCAACCGGCATCCATTTAAAACATGTGCGGGTACAAAGAACAGAAGACAATATAATAATAACTGAATTTACATTGGAGAATATTAACACTTTCATAAAGGAACGAATCATTTATCGGAAAGCAAGTAAGCAATATAAAACGTGTCGGGTATCCAAGGAATCGGGAACTGGCAAGATGGCAACCACACGAAGCTAAGTCCTCTATCACTAAAGCGATAGAGCAATAACTAGGCCCTGATCTCAGTCACTCGAGGTGAGGAGAAACAGGGGATCTCATAAATACATATACATATACTAGGCCCTGATCTCAGTCACCCGAGGTGAGGAGAAACAGGGGATCTCATGAATGCATATACATATACTATACATGACCACGGTAGCGAGCCGGGCATCGGGGACCACAGTAGCAATCTGCGGTATCGGGACAAGACCACGGTAATAACCGGGTATCGGGACGGGACCACGGTAATAACTGGGTAGCGGGATCCAAGCTGCAGCTGGCGAGACAAGAGGGGGATCTCCAAGTCGGTGGATCAGACCAACAAGGTTATCCAAGCTTAGTGGTGCCGACTCATAGGTCAAATCCAATCGAGACAATGCAAGTAAATCAAGTATAAATACATAATCAAACGGGCAAGACGAGGGTGCTCAAGGGCACACTGACATATCATGTGGTGCAATGCACTTCGGGACAAGTAACTGTTACTAGAGTAACTCCAATGCTTTAGGGAAAACAAGTCATGTAATGCAAATCTCGGGAAAAGAGGTGAAACAATGAACTATAACAATTTCGGGAAAATATTGATTTCAAGATCTATATAAGTGAATAGGGGTCCCATATGTCGATTATTGAAATGACTTGGTACTCCTTGAGTTTGAAGACATTCCGGGCTCCATATGCACTTTTACACTTTTCAAAACTTCGAATGACATCCTTGTGATATGGTTTCTTTCTCGAATGGCCTCATACAATGCTTAGTGAATCTCCTTTGATCGACAAAGCTCAACACTCGAACGAACCGGAGAGTTCGTTCGAGCGGGGAGCTTTTCGAAATCTGGGGAATTTCGGTTACCTGGCGGTCAGCTGGCGGTTAGCCGCCGTTGGGGCAGGTGGCTAGCCGCGGGCTGACCGCACTGCTGACCGCGGCTGGGCTGCAGAAATGTAGCTTACTGGAAAGCTGACCGCCAAGTGCGGTTAGCTGGCGGTTAGCCGCCGATGTGGTCCGCGGTTAGCCGCTGGCCAACCATGAGGCTGACCGTGTTTTCAGGTGGGAAATGATGCTCTCTGGAAAAGGAACCGTGACCTTTCGGCTACCTGGCGGTTAGCCGCCAGTCATCAGGAGGCTAGCCGCCGGGTGACCGCAGGCTGACCGCCAGTGCGGGAATCACCCACTGTGTTCATATTTGAGTCATTTTCCTCCTCAAAACCATCCTCCTCACTTCCACTTAATCTTTGCCACATAACTGAGCTAAAAGCTCCTTCAATGCAACTATTTACACTTCTCCAAAAACCCAACTTGTGATCATTCATCACTTCATTCCTCCACATCCCATCCATACCAAGAAAGAAGGAAACCATTTCACAAGCATTCATATAGGATATAACCAAAGGACAATACATGCTAATCCAACATGTTTACAAAACATTAAAAGACTTAGCCAACCACATTCCTCATGAAAACTCCAATGAAAAAGTAAAACTAAACATCTCCTTTCTTCTCACTTAAAACCAAACTAAAAGGGAAGAATCTCCATTGTATACAAGGGTCCATTTTCCATAATCAAGGGGTAATTAAAAACCATTGATCCCATTTCCAAAACAATGGATTAGTTGGCCAAACTCTTTAAATGAGCTTCTATTTCAAATCCATACAAGCTAGTAAACATAACATGGGTGGGGAAACCAACCCCATTCATTTCAAGACCATATGAGCAACTTTGACAATTTGAAAGCATATCTTTCCAAGAAATTAACAAGAGAGAAACAACCATTGATATGCAAATTTCGAAATCAATATATATGTGGCAAGAAGCATATGTGAAAACATGTATCCAATGATCAAGGACAAGTAATAAAACTTAGGATTTTCTCATAAAACTTTGATAACATTCAAACCATCCATTCATCCACTTGCCTTGGGCTCCAAGCTAGCAAACCAAGCCTCTAATCACCTCTCAAGCTCAAGATCAACAATCTCTACAAAAACCCCCAAAACAAACCCTAAAATGGGTTAAACAAAGGAAGACAATGAATGGGCTCAAACCAAGCTAGGAAATAGAACTTGAGGGGAAGCCATTGCACAAAAAGGGAAAATGGGAAGGAGTCTTTACCTCTAGAGTCATGAATCAACAAGAAGAAGCTTGCAATAGGGGCTGCCCACCTTGGTTTCCCACAAAAATGGTGTCAAACAAGAGGGGAGATGAAGGAGAAGAAGTTGCCGGAGCTCCCTCGTCGGATTTGGTGGCTTGGAGGCTCCATTAGAGCAAGAGAAATGGAAGAAATGGAGAAGAAGGGCTGCTGGCACTGTGGCTGGGAGGTTTCAGTCGATGGAATGGAGAAATGAGGGAGAAAGAGAGAGTGGAGTCACTTATATAATGGGTGGGTGTGGGCCCCACCACACTCAAAGCTTGCCAAGGGTAAAACATCTCTTTGTGGGCCTCGGATGCGATCGACGAAGAAGAGAAAAATGTTTCTCATAAAATCTAGTTTTCAAAAAGTATAATTTTGGAATGGTTCTGAGATCTCGAAATTTGGGTCCAGATTCAATGTGAAAAGACCGATTTGCCCTCCGGGCTGGAAAAACTGATTTTCGGAGCTTCGAATGGGTACGGAGTCATCACGAAAGTTGTAGAGGTTAACAAAATGAGTCAAATGAGGCTAAAACAAGAATTATCAGGAATTCGAATAACCTCCCAATCTCGCGCAAAGTCACTAAAAGAACTCCCAAAGGGCCCCACCAATCACCAAGGCACTCGAAACTCCCCAAAACTAATGAAAAACCATTCTAGCTCACAACTCAACCCAACAAATACTAATCCCACTAAAAGAAACTAATCCACAAATAAAACAACACTAATCCAAGAGATTAGGGGTCGGGTTCTCACTGTGCACGAGCCGATTTTCAATTTTTTCGGGGGCCGTTTCCTGTTCCGAACCCCTGTCGGGTCATTTTCGAGCCTACATGTCGGAAAATCCTCTATTTTTGCTTCAAATTCTCTTTCCAAGAGTCCTATTTGCGAACTGTTAGTTTCATCAAGTTACTCTACCTTTGAGCAAAGTGCATGAGCCTGTTTTTTATTTTTCCAGGGACCATTCCCTTTCTGGAGCTCTGCGGGCCGTTTTCAAGCCTAAGTGTTGGAAAATCCTATGCTTTCGCTTCTAATTCAATAACCCGGAGTCTTATTTGTGATCCGTCTGTTCCGTCAAGTTACACTACCCTCGTGCGAAGTCCTCCAGTCGGTTTTCGATTTTTCCAAGGGTCGTTTCACGTTTCGGACCCCCTGCCGGCCGTTTTCAAGCCTAAGTGTTGGAAAATCCTGTGTTTTCAGTTCTAATTCTCTAACCGAGAGTCCTAGTTGCAAACCGTCAGTTCCATTAAGTTACTCCACCCTCGATAGAAGTGCTGGATCTGGTTTTCTATTTTTTCGGTGACCGTTTACACTTCTAGACCCCCTTCGGGCCGTTTCCGAGCCTAAGTATTGGAAAATCCAATGTTTTCGCTTCTAATTCTCTAATCGGGAGTTGTATTTGCGAACCTCCATTTCCGTGAAGTTACTCTTCCCTCGAGCGAAGTGCTCGAGCCGGTTTTCAATTTTTTCAGGGGCCGTTCCCGTTCTGGACGCCCTGTGGGCCGTTTTCAAGCCTACGTGTATGAAAATCCTATGTTTTCGCTTCTCATTCTCTAACCGGGAGACCTATTTGCGAACCATCTGTTCCGTGAAGTTACTCTACCCTCGAGCGAAGTGCTCGAGCATGTTCTCGATTATTTTAAGGGTCGTTTCCCTTTCCGGAACTACTACGAGGTTTTTCAAGCCTAGTTGTTGGAAAATCTGATGTTTTTGCTTATAATTCTCTGACTGAGAATTGTATTTGCGAAACGTTAGTACTGTCAAGTTATTTAACCCTCGAGCGAAGTGCTCAATCTGGTTTTCAACTTTTTTGGGGGGCGTTTGTCGTTCTGGACCCCGGCAGGACGTTTTTGAACCTATGTGTTGGAAAATCCTTTATTTTCGCTTCTAATTCTCTAACCGGCATTCCTAATTGCGAACCTTCAGTTCCGTTAAGTTACTCTACATTCGTGCGAAGTCCTCGCGCCGGTTTCCATTTTTTCATGGGGCCGTTTCCCGTTCTGGAGCCCCGGCAGGCCATTTTCGATCCTAAGTGTTCGAAAATCCTATGCTTTCGCTTCTAATTCTCTAACCGAGAGTTGTATTTGTGAACCGTCAGTTCCGTCCAATTACTCAACCTTCGAGCGAAGTGCTCAACCCATTTTCTTATTTTCCGGGGATCGTTTCACATTCCGGACACCCTGCGAGCCATTTTCGAGCCCAAGTGTTTTAAAATCCAATGTTTTCGCTTCTAATTCTCTAACCGCGAGTCTTATTAGCGAACCGTCAGTTCCATCAAGTTACTATACCCTCAAGCGAAGTGCTCGAACCGGTTTCCAATTTTTTCGTGGGCCGTTTCCAGTTCCGGAACCCCGACTGGCCGTTTTCGAGCTCAAGTGTTGGAAAATCCTATGTTTTCGCTTCTAATTCTCTAACTGGGAGTCCTATTTGAGAACCGTCGGTTCCTTCAAGTTACTCTACCCTCGAGTGAAGTGCTCGAGCCGGTTTTCATTTTTTTTTCTGGGCTGTTTCCTGCTTCGGAACTGCTGCGGGCCATTTTCAAGCATAAGTGTTGGAAAATCTTATGTTTTCGCTTCTAATTCTCTGACCAGGAGTTGTATTTGCGAACCAATAGTACCCTCTTGTTATTCTACCCTTGAGCGAAGTGCTTGAGCGGGTTTTCTTTCTTTCCAGGGGCCGTTTCCCATTTCAGAACTCAACGGGCCGTTTTCGATCCGAAGTGTTGGAAAATCCTATGTTCTCGCTTCTAAATCTCCAACCGGGAGTCCTATTTGCGAACCGTCAGTTCCGTGAAGTTACTCTACCCTCGAGCAAAGTGCTCGAGCTTATTTTTGAATTTTTCAGGGGCCGTTTCCCTTTCCGGACCCGCTACGGCCCGTTTTCTACCCTAAGTGTCAGAGAATCCAATGTTTTCGCTTCGAATTCTCTAATCGGAAGTCCTATTTCCGAACAGTCAGTTCCGTCAAGATACTCCACCCTCGAGCGAACTGCACGAGCCGATTTTTGATTTTTTCGGGAGTCGTTTCTCGTTCTGAACCCCAGTCGAGCCTAAGTGTCGGAAAATCCTCTATTTTTTCTTCAAATTCTCTTTCCAAGTGTCCTATTTGCGAACCGTCAGTTTCGTCAATGATACTGTACCTTCGAGCATAGTACACGAGCCTATTTTTTATTTTTCCAGGGACCATTTCCCTTTCTGGAACTCTGCGGGCTGTTTTCAAGCCTAAGTGTTTGAAAATCCTATGCTTTCGCTTCTAATTCACTAACTGGGAGTCCTATTTGTGATCCGTCAGTTCCGTCAAGTTACTCTACCCTCGAGCGAAGTGCTCCAGTCGGTTTTCAATTTTTCTGGGGGCCGTTTCTCGTTCGAGACCCCCTGCCGGCCGTTTTCTTGCCTAAGTGTTGGAAAATCCTTTCTTTTCAGTTCTAATTCTCTAACCGGATGTCTTATTTGGGAACCTTCAGTTCCATCGAGTTACTCTACCCTCGATAGAAGTGCTCGATCTGGTTTCTATTTTTCCGGTGACAGTTTCCTGTTCCAGACCGCCGTCGGGCCGTTTTTGTGCCTAAGTGTTGGAAAATCCTATGTTTTCGCTTCTAATTCTCTAACCATGAGTCCTATTTGAGAACCGTCAGTTCCATCAAGTTACTCTACCCTCGAGCGAAGTGCTCGAGCCGGTTGTCAATTTTTTTATAGGCCGTTTCGTGCTTCGAAACTACTGTGGGCCATTTTCAAGCATAAGTGTTGGAAAATCTTATGTTTTCAATTCTAATTCTCTGACCGGGAGTTGTATTTGCGAACCAACAGTACCCTCAAGTTATTCTACCCTCGAGCGAAGTGCTTGAGCCGATTTTCGTTCTTTCCGGGGGCCGTTTCCCATTCCGGAACTCTACGGGCCGTTTTCGATCCCAAGGGTTGGAAAATCCTATGTTTTCACTTCTAATTCACTAATAGGGAGTCCTATTTGCAAACCGTCAGTTCCGTCAAGTTACTCTACCCTCGAGCAAAGTGTTCGCGCCGATTTTCAGTTTTTTCAGTGGTCGTTTCCCTTTCCGGACCCCTACGGCCCGTTTTCTAGCCTAAGTGTTAGAGAATCCTATGTTTTCGCTTCGAATTCTCTAATGGAATTCCTATTTGCGAACAGTCAGTTCCGTCAAATTACTCCACCGTCGAGCAAAGTGCACGAGCCGGTTTTCGATTTTTTCGGGGGCCGTTTCCCGTTCCGAACCCCTGTCGGGTCATTTTCGAGCCTAATTGTCAGAAAATCCTCTATTTTTGCTTCAAATTCACTTTCCAAGAGTCCTATTTGCGAACCGTCAGTTTCGTCAAGTTACTCTACCTTTGAACAAAGTGCACAAGCCTGCTTTTGATTTTTCCAGGGACCATTCCCTTTCTGGAACTCTGCGGGCCGTTTTCAAGCCTAATTGTTGGAAAATCCTATGCTTTTGCTTCTAATTCAATAACCAGGAGTCAGATTTGTGACTCGTCTGTTCCGTCAAGTTACTCAACCCTCGAGCGAAGTGCTCCAGTCGGTTTCCGATTTTTCCAGGAGCCGTTTCACATTCCGGACCCCCTGCCGGCCGTTTTCAAGCCTAAGTGTTGGAAAATCCTATGTTTTCGCTTCTAATTCTCTAATCGGGAGTTGTATTTGCGAACCTTTAGTTCTGTCAAGTTACTCTACCCTCGATAGAAGTGCTCGAGCTGGTTTTCTATTTTTCCGGTGACCGTTTCCAGTTCCAGACCCCCGTCGGGCCGTTTTCGAGCCTAACTGTTGGATGATCCTATGTTTTCGCTTCTAATTCTCTAATCGGGAGTTGTATTTGCGAACCTTTAGTTCTGTCAAGTTACTCTACCCTCGAGCGAAGTGCTCGAGCCGATTTTTGATTATTTTAAGGGTCGTTTCCCTTTCCGGAACTGCTACGGGCCGTTTTCAAACCTAGGTGTTGGAAAATCCAATTTTTTAGTTTCTAATTCTATGACCGGGAATTATATTTGTGAAACGTCAGTACTGTCTGAAAGTCCTGAGGATCTTGACCCTAGAGGGGGGGGGGTGAATAGGGTGTGCTACAAATAAAACCAATTTAGACCAATTTTAAATTCTAAGATAAACTAGTCACATGTGATGATTAATCAAACAATATGCGGAAGCTAATATAAACAATCACCACAAAAGCATGCACCACAACACAAAGGTTTATAGTGGTTCGGCCTCAATGCCTACGTCCACTACCGGCTTGTGATCCAATCACCCCACCGGATTTCCACTATTTATGCTTTTTACTAGGCTAAGAAATAACCCTTAAAATGTTGTTTTTCTAGGCTAAACAACAACCTCTCAATGTGCTTTTCTAGGCTAAGCAATAACCTTTACAAAATGCTTTTCTTAGGCTAAGCAATAACCTTTACAAGATGCTTTTCTTAGGCTAAGCAATAACCTTTACAAATTAAGATTTCTCTAAGAAGGTGTCTTCACTAAAGAACACTCTAAGAGATACAATTTAAGCTCAAAGAAATTGCCTCTTAAATAGGCAAATATGAAAGTGTAAAACAACTCACACAAACACTATATGAATGCAAAGATGTATGCTCATGATGTGTGTGTGTGTGATAACTTCAATCAAATTAAAAAACAAAGATCAATTAATATATTGCTTAAAGCAATTCAAAGTTTAAGGCTCATAAAAGATTGATTGAAGTTTAATGCAAATCACATGTATCATAAACAACTTGTTAATGACATAAAAATCAAAGACTCACAAGTTGTATGAAAAATCACTAACTTAGAACATGTGATGCATGTGCCATGTTGTTTTCAAAACCAAAAGATTTAACTAAAGTTTAAATGAATGAAAACAACAAATTGGGTTTCAACCAAGACAAGAATTCATGCTTTAAAGGAAATCAAAGACTTTGGCTAAGCATGATTAAGAAAGTTTTTAAAACAACTTGGATTGAAACCAAGGTGAAGAATCCAATCTTAATTCGATCAAAGGTTAAGAGAAGAATGGATTCATCACATCATAGTTATCATGTACAAAATCATTTACCAAAAACTTAAACAAAGCATGTAAACTATGATTAAGAGAGGTAGAGCTTACTTAGAGATTTAACTTCATTAATCCAAGCTTTAGCTCTCCAAATGACTCTTTGGTCTCTCTTAGTTCATCCCCTTTTCTTTGTCTCAAAGCTCCTCAAAAGAGTCTCCAAAATCTCCAACTTTTGAAAAGGAATGAACTTCATTTTATACTAAAAAAGATGAGTTCTGCGAGTGCCCGGTCGACCCCATGACAGGGCCCGGTCGACCTGGCCTTCACAACGGTCAGAAAGATGACCGTTGGAAGAGCCAACGGCACTTTGCCCTGGTCGACCTGCAGTGTGGCCGGTCGACAGGGTCCTCTGGGCCGGTCGACCGGCCACACTGCTGGTCGACCCCCTGGGACCAAAATTCCCAATTTTGCATATTTAAAAGTTTTTTCTTTAGGGAACTTTTTGGGCCAATAAATCAAGCTTAAATACATGTTTTAAAACATTCTAAGGGGTTCAAAAACATGAAGCATAAAAAGCCTAAGAAGATTCGAAACTTTAAAACCAAAGGCTTGCTCGATTTCTAAAAACTCTTTTCACATTTAAATGCATATAAAAAAGATTCTGAAAATGATAAATGTATGCAAGGCACAAACCTAAATCCTCAATTTGATTTCTCAAAAGTAATGCATTAAGAATTAGGTTTTCAAAAGAGTTTTGGATTCTAAAACCAATGCATCCAAGTTTAGAAACAAAACATGCATAAATCATTAATTCTACAAGTCTAAAATCCAATGCATGTATAAAACCAGATTTCAAGGTTTTCTAAAACAATGCATGAGTCTAAATTCAAATGATGTGAATATGTTAATGCATCCATCAAATTGCAAATACAAAATCCCTAACACTGTCAAGTTATTCTACCCTCGAGCGAAGTGCTTCTTCCGGTTTTCAACTTTTTCGGGGGCCTTTTCCCGTTCCGGACCCCGACAGTGCGTTTTTTAACCAAAGTGTTGGAAAATCCTTTGTTTTCTTTTCTAATTCTCTAATCGGCACTCCTAATCGTGAACCGTCAGTTCCGTTTAGTTACTCTATATTTGTGCGAAGTCCTCGTGCAGGATTCCATTTTTTCAAGGGGCCGTTCCCCGTTCTGGACCCCCGGCAGGCCGTTTTCGATCCTAAGTGTTGGAAAATCCTATGTTTTGGCTTCTAATTCTCTAACCGAGAGTTGTATTTGCGTACCGTCAGTACCGTCAAATTACCCAACCCTCGAACGAAGTGCTCAACCCAGTTTCTGATTTTTTTGGGCGTCGTTTCACGTTCTGAACCCCCTGCGAGCCATTTTCGAGCCCAAGTGTTCTAAAATCCTATGTTTTCGCTTCTAATTCTCTAACCGCGAGTCTTATTTGCGAACAGTCAGTTCCGTCAAGTTATAAATCCTCAAGCGAATTGTACGAGCCGGTTTCCACTTTTTCCGTGGGCCGTTTCCCGTTCCGGACCCCCGACGGGCCGTTCTCGAGCTCCAGTGTTGGAAAATCCATTGTTTTCGCTTCTAATTCTCTAACCGAGAGTCCTTTTTAAGAACGATCAGTTCCGTCAAGTTACTTTACCCTCGAGAGAAGTGCTCACGCCGGTTTCTGATTTTTTCGAGGGTTGTTTCCTGCTCCGCACACCCTGCTGACCGTTTTCGAGCCTAAGTGTTGGAAAATCCAATGTTTTCGCTTATAATTCTCTAACAGCCAGTCCTATTTGCAAACCGTAAGATCCGACAAATTACACTACCCTCAAGCGATTGCTCGATCCGGTTTTCAATTTTTCCAGGGGCCTTTTTCGCGTTCTAGACCCCCTGCGGGCCATTTTGGAGCCTAATTATTGGAAAATCCATTGCTTTCGTTTCTAATTCTCTAACCGGAAGTCCTATTTGTGAACCAACAGATCCGTCTTGTTACTCTACCCTAGAGCGAATTGCTCAAGCCGATTTTAAATTTTTCTAGGGGCAATTTCCTGTTTCAGACGCCCTGCGGGCTGTTTTCAAGCCTAAGTGTTAGAACATCCTATATTTTCGCTTCAAATTCTTTAATCGGGAGTTGTATTTGCGAACCTTTAGTTCCGTCAAGTTACTCTACCCTCGAACAAAGTGCCCGAGCCGGTTTTCCATTATTTTATAGGACGTTTCCCTTTCCGGAACTGCTACGGACCGTTTTCAAACGAAAGTGTTGGAATATCTGATGTTTTTGCTTCTAATTCTATGACCAAGAATTGTTTTTGCGAAACGTCAGTACTGTCAAGTTATTCTACCCTAGAGTGAATTGCTCAATCTAGTTTTAAATTTTCTCGGGGGCCGTTTCCCGTTCCGGACCCCGACAGGGTGTTTTTGAACCTAAGTGTTGGAAAATCCTTTCTTTTCGCTTCTAATTCTCTAACCGGCATTCCTAATCGAGAACCGACAGTTCCGTTAAGTTACTCTACATTCGTACGAAGTCCTCACGCCGGTTTCCATTTTTTCAGGGGGCCGTTTCCCATTTTGGACCCCCGGCAGGCCGTTTTCGATCCTAAGTGTTGGAAAATCCTATGTTTTCGCTTCTAATTCTCTAACCGAGAGTTGTATTTGCAAACCGTCAGTTCCGTCAAATTACAAAACCCTCGAGCGAAGTGCTCAACCCAGTTTCTGATTTTCCGGTGTCGTTTCACATTCCGGACCCTTGCGAACCGTTTTCCAGCCCAAGTGTTCTAAAATCCTATGTTTTCACTTCTAATTCTCTAACCGCGAGTCTTATTTGCGAACGATCAGTTCCGCCAAGTTACTATACCCTTAAGCGAAGTGCTCGAGCCGGTTTCCAATTTTTCCGTGGCCCGTTTCCTGTTCCAGAGCCCCGACGGGCCGTTTTCGAGCTCAAGTGTTGAAAAATCCTATGTTTTCGCTTCTAATTCTCCAACTAGGAATCCTATTTGAGAACCGTCAGTTCTATCAAGTTACTCTACCCTAGAGCGAAGTGCTCAAGCCGGACGTCAATTTTTTTATGGGCCGTTTCCCGTTTCGGAACTGCTGTGGGCCATTTTCAAGCATAAGTGTTGGAAAATCTTATGTTTTCGCTTCTAATTCTCTGACCGGGAGTTGTATTTACGAACCAACTGTACCCTCAAGTTATTCTACCCTCGAGCAAAGTGCTTAAGCCAATTTTCGTTCTTTCCAGGGGTCGTTTCCCATTTTGGAACTCTACGGGCCATTTTCGATCCTAAGTGTTGGAAAATCCTACGTTTTCGCTACTAATTCTCTAACCGGGAGTCCTATTTGCGAACCGCCAGTTTCATCAAGTTACTCTACCCTCGAGCAAAGTGCTCGAGCCGGTTGTCAATTTTTTATGGGCCGTTTCCCGCTTCGGAACTGTTGCGGGCCATTTTCAAGCATAAGTGTTGGAAAATCTTATGTTTTCACTTCTAATTCTCTGACCGGGAGTTGTATTTGCGAACCAACAATACCCTCAAGTTATTCTACCCTCGAGCGAAGTGCTTGCGCAGGTTTTCGTTCTTTCTAGGGGCCATTTCCCATTCCGGAACGCTACGGGCCGTTTTCAATCCTAAGTGTTGGAAAATCCTATATTTTCGCTTTTAATTCTCTAATCGGGAGTCCTATTTGCGAACCGTCAATTCCGTCAAGTTTCACAACCCTCAAGCGAAGTGCTCGAGCTGATTTTCGATTTTTTCTAGGCCATTTCCCTTCCGGTCCCCCTACGGCCCGTTTTCTAGCCTAAGTGTTAGAGAATCCTATGTTTTCGCTTCGAATTCTCTAATCGGAAGTCCTATTTGAGAACAATGAGTTCCGTCAAGTTACTCCACCCTCGGGCGAAGTGCACGAGCCGGTTTTCAATTTTTTGGGGGCTGTTTCCCGTTCCAAACCCCTGTCGGGCCGTTTTCGATCCTAAGTGTTGGAAAATCCTCTATTTTTGCTTCAAATTCTCTTTCCAAGAGTCCTATTTGCGAACCGTCACTTTCGTCAAGTTACACTCCCTTCGAGCAAAGTGCACGAGCCTGTTTGCGATTTTTCCTGGGACCATTTCCCTTTCTAGAACTCTATGGGCCGTTTTCAAGCCTAAGAGTTGGAAAATCCTATGCTTTTGCTTCTAATTCACTAACCGGAAGTCATATTTGTGATCCGTCAGTTCCGTCAAGTTACTCTACCCTCGAGCGAAGTGCTCCAGTTGGATTTCGATTTTTCCGGGGGCCGTTTCACGTTCGAGACCCCTTGCCGGCCGTTTTCATGCCTAAGTGTTGGAAAATCCTGTGTTTTCAGTTCTAATTCTCTGACCGGGAGTCCTATTTGTAAACCGTCAGTTCCATCAAGTTACTCTACCCTCGATAGCAGTGCTCGATCTGGTTTTCTATTTTTCCGGTGACAGTTTCCAGTTCCAGAGCCCCGTCGGACCGTTTTCGAGCCTAAGTGTTGGAAAATCCTATGTTTTCCATTCTAATTCTCTAACCGGGAGTCCAATTTGCGAACCGTCGGCTCCGTCAAGTCACTCTACCCTCGAGCGAAGTGCTTGAGCCGATTTTCTATTTTTTAAGGGTCGTTTCCCTTTCCGGAACTACTAAGGGCTGTTTTCAAGCCCAAGTGCTGGAAAATCTGATGTTTTCGCTTCTAATTATCTGACAGGGAGTTGTATTTGCGAAACGTCAGTACTGTCGAGTAATTCTACCCTTGAGCGCAATGCTCGATCTGGTTTCCAAATTTTTCTGTGGCCGTTTCTTGTTCCGGACCCCCGGCGGGGCGATTTGCAACCTAAGTGTTGGAAAATCCTTTCCTTTCGCTTCTAATTCTCTAACCGGGAGTCCTATTTGCGAACTGTCAGTTCCGTCAAGTTACTCTACCCTCGAGCAAAGTGTTCGCGCCAAATTTCAATTTTTCAGGGGCCGTTTCCCTTTCTGGACCCCCTACGGTCCGTTTTCTAGCCTAAGTGTTGGAGAATCCTATGTTTTCGCTTCAAATTCTCTAAGCGGAAGTCCTATTTGCGAACAGTCAGTTCTGTCAAGTTACTCCACCCTCGAGCGCAGTGCACAAGCCAGTTTTCGATTTTTTTGGGGGCCGTTTCCCCTTTCAAACCCCTGTCGGGTCGTTTTCGAGCCTAATTTCAGGAAAATCCTCTATTTTTGCTTCAAATTCACTTTCCAAGAGTCCTATTTGCGAACCGTCAGTTTCGTCAAGTTACTCTACCTTGGAGCAAAGTGCACAAGCCTGTTTTTTATTTGTCCAGGGACCATTTCCTTTCTAAAACTCTACAGGCATTTTCAAGCCTAAGTGTTGGAAAATCCTATACTTTCGCTCCTAATTCAATAACCAGAAGTAATTTCTGTGATCCGTCTATTCCGTCAAGTTACTGTACCTTCGAGCGAAGTGCTCCTGTCAGTTTTCGATTTTTCCAGGGGCCGTTTCACGTTCCGGACCCCCTGCAGGCCGTTTTCAATCCTAAGTGTTGGAAAATCCTGTGTTTTTAGTTCTAATTCTCTAACCGGGAGTCCTATTTGCGAACCGTTAGTTCCATCAAGTTACTCTACGCTCGATAGCAGTGCTTGAGCTGGTTTTCTATTTTTCAGGTGACAGTTTCTAGTTCCAGACCCCCGTCGGGCCTTTTTCGAGCCTAAGTGTTAGAAAATTCAATGTTTTCGCTTCAAATTCCTTAACCCGAAGTCCTATTTGCGAACCGTCAGTTCCATCAAGTTCCTCTACCCTTGATAGAAGTGCTCGAGCTGGTTTTTATTTTTCTGGTGACCGTTTCCAGTTCCAGACCCCCGTCGGGCCGTTTTCGAGCCTAAGTGTTGGAAGATCCCATGTTTTTGCTTCTAATTCTCTAATTGGGAGTTGTATTTGCGAACCTTTACCCCGTCAAGTTACTCTACCCTCAAGTGATGTGCTCGAGCTGGTTTTCGATTATTTTAAGGGTCGTTTCCCTTTCCGGAACTGCTACGGGCCGTTTTCAAACCTAAGTGTTGGAAAATCTGATTTTTTCGTTTCTAATTCTATGACCGGAAATTATATTTGCGAAACGCCAGTACTGTCAAGTTGTTCTACCCTCGAGCGAAGTGCTCCATCCGGTTTTCAATTTTTTTGGGGGTCGTTTCCCGTTCCGGACCCCGGCAAGGCGTTTTTGAACCAAAGTGTTGGAAAATCCTTAATTTTCATTTCTAATTATCTAACCGGCACTCCCAATCGTGAACCGTCAGTTCCGTTTAGTTACTCTACATTTGTGCGAAGTCCTCGCGCATGATTCCATTTTTTGAGGGGGCCGTTCCCCGTTCTGGACCCTCGGCAGGCCGTTTTCGATCCTAAGTGTTGGAAAATCCTATGTTTTGGCTTCTAATTCTCTAACCGAGAGTTGTATTTGCGAACCGTTAGTACCGTCAAATTACCCAACCCACGAGCGAAGTGCTTAACCCAATGTCACTTTTTTCCGGGGCCGTTTTGACATTCCGGACCCCTGCGAGCCATTTTTGTGCCCAAGTGTTCTAAAATCCTATGTTTTCACTTCTAATTCCCTAACCATGAGTCTTATTTGTGAACCGTCAGTTCCGTCAAGTTACTATACCCTCAAGCGAAGTGCTCGAGCCGGTTTCCACTTTTTCCGTAGGCCGTTTCCCGTTCCGGACCCCCGACGGGTCATTCTCGAGCTTAAGTGTTGGAAAATCCATTGTTTTCGCTTCTAATTCTCTAACCGGGAGTCCTATTTGAGAACCGTCAATTCCGTCAAGTTACACTACCCTCGAAAGAAGTGCTAATGCCGGTTTCTAATTTTTTCGAGGGCCGTTTCCTGCACCAGACACCCTGCTGGCGGTTTTCGAGCCTAAGTGTTTGAAAATCCAAAGTTTTCGCTTATAATTCCCTAACAGCCGGTCCTATTTGCAAACCGTATGATCCGACAAATTAATCTAACCTCAAGCGATGTGGTCGATCCAATTTTTAATTTTTTCAGGGCTCTTTTTCTCGTTCTAGACCCCTTGCGGGCCGTTTTGGAGCCAAATTATTGAAAAATCCAACGTTTTCGCTTCTAATACTCTAACCAGAGGTCCTATTTATCAACCGTCAGATCCGTCCTGTTACTCTACCCTAGAGCGAAGTGCTCGAGCCGATTTTAAATTTTTCTGGGGGCAATTTCCTGTTTCGGACCCCCTGCGGCCCGTTTTCAAGCCTAAGTGTTAGAAAATCTTATATTTTCGTTTCAAATTCTCTAATTGGGAGTTGTACTTGCGAACCTTTAGTTCCGTCAAGTTACTCTACCCTCGAGCGAGGTGCTCGAGCCGGTTTTCGACTATTTTAAGGGTCGTTTCCCTTTCCGGAACTGCTACGGGCCATTGTCAAACCTAAGTGTTGAAAAATCTGATGTTTTCGCTTCTAATTCTATGACCGGGAATTGTATTTGCGAAACATCAGTACTGTCAAGTTATTCTACCCTCGAGCGAAGTGCTCAATCTGGTTTTCAATTTTTTCGAGGGCCGTTTCCCGCTTCGGACCTCGGCAGGGCGTTTTTGAACCTAAGTGTTGGAAAATCCTTTGTTTTCACTTCTAATTCTCTAATCGGCGTTCCTAATTGAGAACCATCAGTTCCGTTAAGTTACTCTACATTCGTACGAAGTCCTCGCGCCGGTTTCCATTTTTTCAGGGGGCCGTTTCTCGTTCTGGACCCCTGGCAGGCCATTTTCGATCCTAAGTGTTGGAAAATCCTATGTATTCGCTTCTAATTCTCTAATCGAGAGTTGTATTTGCGAACTGTCAATTCCGTCAAATTACTCAACCCTCAAGGGAAGTGCTCAACCCAGTTTCTGATTTTCCGGGGGCCGTTTCACATTTCGGACCCCCTACGAGCCGTTTTCTAGCCGTTTTCGATTTATTTAAGGGTCGTTTCCCTTTCCGGAACTGCTACGGGCCGTTTTCAAGCCCAATTGTTGGAAAATCTGATGTTTTCGCTTGTAATTATCTGACTAGGAGTTGTATTTGCGAAATGTCAGTACTGTCAAGTAATTCTACCCTCGAGCGAAGTGTTCGATCTGGTTTCCAATTTTTTCTGTGGCCGTTTCCCGTTCCGGAACCCCGGCGGGGCAATTTGGAACCTAAGTGTTGGAAAATCCTTTCTTTTCGCTTTTAATTCTCTAACCAGGAGACCTATTTGCTAATTGTCAGTTCCGTCAAGTTACTCTACCCTCGAGCAAAGTGTTCGCGCCGATTTTCAATTTTTTCAGGGGCCATTTCCCTTTCCGGAACCCCTACGAACCGTTTTCTAGCCCAAGTGTTAGAGAATCCTATGTTTTCGCTTCGAATTCTCTAATCGGATGTCCTATTTGCAAACAGTCTATTCCGTTAAGTTACTCCACCCTCGAGCGAAGTGCACGAGCCGGTTTTTGATTTTTTCGAGGGCCGTTTCCCGTTCCGAACCCCTGTCGGGCCGTTTTCGAGCCTAAGTGTCGGAAAATCCTCTATTTTTGCTTCAAATTCTCCTTCCAAGAGTCCTATTTGTGAACCGCCAGTTTCGTCAAGTTACTCTACCATCGAGCAAAGTGCACGAGCCTGCTTTTTATATTTCCAGGGACCATTCCCCTTTCTGGAACTCTGCAGGTCGTTTTCAAGCCTAAGTGTTGGAAAATCCTATGCTTTCGCTTCTAATTCACTAACAGGGACTCCAATTTGCCATCCGTCAGTTCCGTCAAGTTACTCTACCCTCAAGCGAAGTGCTCCAATCGGTTTTCGATTCTTCCAGGGGCCGTTTCACGTTCCGGACCCCCTGCCTGCCGTTTTCAAGCCTAAGTGTTGGAAAATCTTGCGTTTTCAATTCAACTTCTCTAACTGGAAGTCCTATTTGCAAACCGTCAGTTCCAACAAGTTACTCTACCCTCGATAGAAGTGCTCGAGCTGGTTTTCTATTTTTCCGGTGACCGTTTCCAGTTCCAGACCCCCGTCGGGCCGTTTTCGAGCCTAAGTGTTGGAAAATCCTATGTTTTCGCTTCTAATTCTCTAATCGGGAGTTGCATTTGAGAACCTTTAGTTCCGTCAATTTACTCTACCCTCGAGCGAAGTGCCCGAGCTGGTTTTCGATTATTTTAAGGGTCATTTCCCTTTCTGGAACAACAACGGGCCATTTTCAAACCTGAGTGTTGGAAAATCTGATTTCGTCGTTTCTAATTCTATGACCGGGAATTATATTTGCGAAACGTCAGTACTGTCAAGTTATTCTACCCTCGAGCGAAGTGCTCCATCTGGTTTTCAATTTTTTCGGGGGCCGTTTCCCCGTTCCGAACCCCCGCAGTGTGTTCTTGAACCAAAGTGTTGGAAAATCCTTTGTTTTCTTTTCTAATTCTCTAACCGGCACTCCTAATCGTGAACCGTAAGTTCCGTTTAGTTACTCTACGTTTGTGCGAAGTCCTCGCGCAGGATTCCATTTTTTCAGGGGGCCGTTTCCAGTTCTGGACCCCCGACAGGCAGTTTTCGATCCTAAGTGTTGGAAAATCCTATGTTTTCGCTTCTAATTCTCTAACCAAGAGTTGTATTTGCGAACCGTCAGTACTGTCAAATTATTTAACCCTCGAGCGAAGTGCTCAACCTAGTTTCTGATTTTTATGGGGGCCGTTTCACATTCCGGACCCCCTGCAAGCCATTTTCGAGCCCAAGTGTTTTAAAATCCTATGTTTTCGCTTCTAATTCTCTAACTGCGAGTCTTATTTGCGAACCGTCAGTTCCGTCAAGTTACTATACCCTCAAGTGATGTGCTCTAGCCGGTTTCCAATTTTTCTATGGACTATTTCCCGTTCCGAACCCCCGACGGGCCGTTTTCGAGCTCCAGTGTTGGAAAATCCTATGTTTTCGCTTCTAATTCTTTAATTGGGAGTCCTATTTGAGAACCGTCAGTTTCGTCGAGTTACTCTACCCTCGAGCGAAGTGTTCAACCCAGTTTCTGATTTTCCGAGGGCTGTTTCACATTCCGGACCCCCTGCGAGCCGTTTTCGAGCCCAAGGGTTTTAAAATCCTATTTTTTCGCTTCTAATTCTCTAACCGCGAGTCTAATTTGCGAACCATCAGTTCCGTCATGTTACTATACCCTCAAGCGAAGTGCTCGATTAGGTTTTCAACTTTTCCAGGGGCCTTTTTCGCGTTCTGGACTCCTGCGGGCCGTTTTGGAGCCTAATTATTTGAAAATCCTATGTTTTCGCTTCTAATTCTCTAACCGGAAGTCCTATTTGTGAACCGTCAGATTCATCTTGTTACTCTACCCTAGAGCGAAGTGCTCGAGCCGATTTTAAATTTTTCAGGGGGCAATTTCCTATTTCGGACCCTCTGCGGGCCGTTTTCAAGCCTAAGTGCAAGAAAATCTTATATTTTCGTTTCTAATTCTCTAGTCGGGAGTTGTATTTGCGAACCTTTAGTTCCGTCAAGTTACTCTACCCCCGAGCGAAGCGCTCGAGCTGGTCGATTATTTTAAGGGCCGTTTCCTTTCCGGGACTACTACGGGCCGTTTTCGCTTCTAATTCTATGACCGGGAATTGTATTTGCGAAACGTCGGTACTGTCAAGTTATTCTACCCTCGAGCGAAGTGCCCAATCTGGTTTTCAATTTTTTTGGGGGCCGTTTCCCGTTCCAGACCACCGGCAAGGCGATTTGGAACCTAAGTTTTGGAAAGTCCTTTCTTTTCGCTTCAAATTCTCTAACCGGGACTCCTATTTGCGAACCGTTTGTTCCGTCAAGTTACTCTACCCTTGAGCAAAGTGTTCGCGCCAATTTTTTATTTTTTCAAGGGCCGTTTCCCTTTCCGGACCCCATACGGCCCGTTTTCTAGCTTAAGTGTTAGAGAATCCTATGCTTTCACTTCTAATTCTCTAATCAGAAGTCCTATTTGCGAACAGTCAGTTCCGTCAAGTTACTCCACCCTCGAGCGAAGTGCATGAGCCGTTTTCCAATTTTTTCGAGGGTCGTTTCCCGTTCCGAACCTCTGTCGGGTTGTTTTCGAGCCTAAGTGTCGGAAAATCCTCTATTTTTGCTTCAAATTCTCTTTCCAAGAGTCCTATTTGCGAACGGTCAGTTTCGTCAAGTTACTCTACCTTTGAGCAAAGTGCACGAGCCTGTTTTTTATTTTTCCAGGGACCATTCCATTTCTGGAACTCTGCGGGCCGTTTTCAAGCCTAAGTGTTGGAAAATCCTTTGCTTTCGCTTCTAATTCAATAATCAGGAGTCATATTTGTGATCCGTCAATTCCGTCAAGTTACTCTACCCTCGAGCGAAGTGCTCCAGTCGGTTTCCGATTTTTTCAGGAGACGCCGTTTCACGTTCCGGACCCCCTACCGGCTGTTTTGAAGCCTAAGTGTTGGAAAATCCCGTGTTTTCAGTTCTAATTCTCTAACCGGCACTCCTAATCCTGAACCGTCAGTTCCGTTTAGTTACTCAACATTTGTACGAAGTCCTCGTGCAGGATTCCATTTTTGCAGGGCGGCGTTTCCCGTTCTGGACCCCCGGCAGGCCGTTTTCGATCCTAAGTATTGAAAAATCCTATGTTTTCCCTTCTAATTCTCTAATCGAGAGTTGTATTTGCGAACCGTCAGTACCGTCAAATTACTCAACCCTCGAGCAAAGTGCTCAACCCAGTTTCTGATTTTTCCTTGGGCCGTTTCACATTCCGGACCCCCGGCGAGCCATTTTCGAGCCCAAGTGTTTTAAAATCCTATGTTTGTGCTTCTAATTCTCTAACCGCGAGTCTTCTTTGTGAACTGTCAGTTCCGTCAAGTTACTATACTCTCAAGCGAAGTGCTCGAGCCAGTTTCCAATTTTTTCGTGGGCTATTTCCCATTCCGGACCCCCGACGGGCCGTTCTCGAGCTCAAGTGTTGGAAAATCCATTGTTTTCGCTTCTAATTCTCTAACCGGGAGTCTTAATTGAGAACCTTCAGTTCCGTCAAGTTACTCTATCCTCGACAGAAGTGCTCACACCGGTTTTTTATTTTTTCGAGCGCCGTTTCCTGCTCCGGAGACCCTGCTGACCATTTTCGAGCCTAAGTGTTGGAAAATCCAATGTTTTCGCTTATAATTCTCTAACAGGCAGTCCTATTTGCAAAGCGTAAGATCCGACAAATTACTCTACCCTCAAGCGATGTGCTCGATCTGGTTTTCAATTTTTCAAGAGGCCTTTTTCGCGTTCTCGACAGCCTGCGGGCCGTTTTGTAGCCTAATCATTGGAAAATCCAATGTTTTCGCTTCTAATTCTCTAACCGGAAGTCCTATTTGTGAACCGTCATATCCGTCTTGTTACTCTACCCTCGAGCCAAGTTCTTATACCCTCAAGCGAAGTGCTCGAGCTGGTTTCCAATTTTTCCATGGGCCCTTTCCTGTTCCGGACCCCCGATGGGCCGTTTTCGAGCTCAAGTGCTGGAAAATCCTATGTTTTCGCTTCTAATTCTCTAACTGGGAGCCCTATTTGAGAACCGTCAGTTTTGTCAAGTTACTCTAGCCTCAAGAGAAGTGTTCACGCCAGTTTCTAATTTTTTCGAGGGCCGTTTCCTGCTCTGGACACCCTACTGGCCGTTTTCGAGCCTAAGTGTTGGAAAATCCAATGTTTTTGCTTCTAATTCTCTAACCGGGAGTCCTATTTGCAAACCGTAAGATCCGACAAATTACTCTACCCTTAAGCGATGTGGTCGATCCGGTTTTCAATTTTTCCAGGGGCCTTATTGCGTTCTAGACCCCTTGCGGGCCGTTTTCAAGCCTAATTATTAGAAATTCTAATGTCTTCACTTCTAATTCTCTAACCGGAAGTCCTATTTGCGAACCGTCAGTTCCGTCAAGTTACTCTACCCTAGAGCGAAGTACTCGAGCCAGTTTTAAATTCTTTCTAGGGGTCGTTTCCCGTTCTGGACCCCCAATACAAAACCCCGCATTGGCGATCAATGTCCGCCCTGAGCTGCATATTTGCCCTCGTAGTCCCCGATATGAAAATTTTGCTACAATTAGGGGAGAGCCATAAAAAGATTAGTAATAAAAAAATATAATCAGATATTGTAATGAGGAACACGACTATAATCAATTTGGCTGATATTTCTCGTTTCAGTTTACCTGAACTGCAGCAATGACGGCAAGCTTGATCCCACTGACAAGCTTCTTCCAACCATGGGACCTGATTGGGGAAACCTCTTTAATGGCTAACCCAAGATGGTTAACCAGTGATGGGGCATGTTTCCCTTCTGGCCTATGACTGGAGATGGGGATCGGGACTGCGATGTTATGACCCAACTATCTTCTCAGCTTTGTTGAACTCTTCCCTCGCGCAACACCCCTTACACAGCTTGGAACCTCTAAGACTGGGGCTAATGCTGTTAAGATGACAGTGCTAAATGAGTTAGTGAACACAAATCATTAAATTGAGGTGAATTCAGGATTTTAAAAGGTCATAATTTTCTCACCTACGCTGCTCCCGACTGTATGAGGACTTGGCAGAGGCTAGGACGACTAAGGTTGGGTCGGCGAGGACTGTGTGGTCGGAGGCTGAATCGGCAGAGGCTAGGTGACTACCAAATCAGGTGTGCTCCCTAATCCTCCAGGCCGTGTAACTAGAAGATTAGCTGGCGGAGGCTGTGTCGATGCCTCAGGTGTGCTCTCTACACGAGCTAACCTGAGTGCAGCTGTGATACTCCGAGCACGTTTCACCCTCTTATCCCGAGCCATATCTGCAATCTGGCTTAGAGCAAAGTGACATGGAAAATAAATAATTATTAGCAAAAATCAATAATATTAGTAAAGTGAATGTCAACAATTTACGTTAAATGGAAATGGAAATCATTTTAGCATGAGTGTCACCATCAAAACTAATATTTAACGTACATGTCATAGACATTCACAGACGGATTACCTTATCCTATTGAGACCAAGATGTCTCGTCATTTATGAAAGTCCTTGGGATCCTAACCCTAGAGGGGGGGGTGAATAGGGTGTGCTACAAATATGACCAATTTAGACAAATTTTAATTTCTTAACAAAAACTAGTCACATGTGATGATTAAACATACAATATGCGGAAGCTCAAATAAACAATCACCACAAAATCATGCACCACAACACCAATGTTTATAGTGGTTCGGCCTCAATGCCTACATCCACTACCGGCTTGTGAATCCATCACCCCACCGGATTTCCACTATTTATGCTTTTTACTAGGCTAAGCAATAACCCTTACAATGTTGTTTTTCTAGGCTAAACAACAACCTCTCAATGTGCTTTTCTAGGCTAAGCAATAACCTTTACAAAATGCTTTTCTTAGGCTAAGCAATAACCTTTCAAGATGCTTTTCTTAGGCTAAGCAATAACCTTTACACAATGCTTTTCTTAGGCTAAGCAATAACCTTTACAAATAAAGATTCCTCTAAGAAAGTGTCTTCACAAAAGATCACTCTAATAGATACAATTTAAGCACAATGTATTTGCCTCTAAAATAGGCGGATATGAAAGTTTAAAACAAACTCACACAAACACTATATGAATGCAAAGATGAATGCTCATGATGTGTGTGTGTGATAACTTCAATCAAGTTTAAAAAGAAGGCTTATTCATAATGTATGCTCTAAGCATTTCAAAGTTTAAGGCACATAAAAGATTTGATTGAAGTTTAATGCAAATCACATGTATGTAAAATAACTTGTTAATGATATGAAAATCAAAGAATCACAAGTTGTATGAAAATGACTAACTTAGAACATGTGATGCATGTGCAATGTTGTTTTCAAAACCAAATTAATTTTACTAAAGTTCAAATGAATGAAAACAACAATTTAGGTTTCAACCAAGACAAAGAATCATGCATTAAAGGAAATAAAAGACTTTGGCTAAGCATGATTAAGTAAGGTTTAAAAACAACTTGGATTGAAACCAAGGTGAAGAATCCAATCTTAATTAGATCAAAGATTAGGAGAAGAATGGATTCAACACATCATAGTTATCATGTACAAAACCATTTACCAATAGCTTAAACAAAACATGAAAACCATGATTAACAAAGGTAGAGCTTACTTGGTGGTTTAACTCATTGATCCAAGCTTTAGCTCTCCTAATGACCTTCTAGCCTTTCCAACTTCATCCCCTTTCAATGGCTCCAATATGGTCTCAAAGGTTCATGTGTCAAGCCTTGAAAAAGGTTGGAAAAGAATGGATTTTATAGCCAAAAAGTGTCCAACGGCTAGTCCTCGGTCGACCGGCAAAGGGGTCTCGGTCGACCGAGAAAGCACAACGGTCATATTTCTGACCGTTGGCATGTTACAGTTCAGGATCTGGAAAAATGACTTCCAGTTGTCTCGGTCGACCGAGACCTGTATCTCGGTCGACCGGCGACACTGCCGGGACAACCCCCTTTTTGACAAAAAATCCAACTTTTGCCATTTCAAAGGTATTTCTTTGGGGGACCTTTTGGCCACTAAATCAAGCTTGGAAAACATGTTTTAAGACATTCTAAGGGTTTTTAAAACATGAACCTACAAAGCCTAAGATGATTCATAAGTTTAAAACCAAAGGCTAGCTTGATTGGATAAAACTCCTTTCAAATGAAAATGCATACAAAAATGATTCTTTTTGTGAAGAATGTATGCAAGGCTCAAACCTAAATTCTCAACATGATTTTCCAAACATAATGCACAAAGAATATAGGTTTTCAAAAGAGTTTGGGTTTCAAAACCAATGCATCCAAGTTTAGAACCAAAACATGCATAAAACAAAAACTTTTCCAAATCTAAAAACCAATGCATGTATAAATCAAGATTTCAAGATATTTTAAATCAATGCATGTGTGAAATATCAAATGATGCTAAAGTGCAAAATCATCCATCAAATTGCAAATACAAAATCCCTAACAATTTACATCATCATCTTTGGGGGGGGGGGGGGGGGATGCATTTCTCATCCTTATCATCCCTATTAACATTCCTCTTTCCTTTCTCATTTGTCCTTTTAGCCGAACTAAATATAGCACGTGCGGTCGGTGGGAGCCCTAGAGATGTAAGTTTTTCTGCATTCTGCTTAATTGTCTATTTTCTCTTTAATAAATAATTGGATGCTTGCACTTGACGGGACAACTCTCCTGGTTTGACCCATTTTTTCCCACCGTTTGGCATCTTTTGCAACTATGATATAGATAAATAAGCATAAAATGTGAAATGTAGAAATGTTTTATCCATATATGAACAAATCGAAAGAGAAAATGAAATTGAAGACAATGTCATTATGTAAGACAAGATCTTTATTAATTTACTTAATCGTTACATGTGCAAAACCTAAAACAAACACTACATGTCATATTCCATGTGTAAGACCCCGTCCCGAGTGACATCGATTAGTGTTAATTAAGTTGTGTTTTAGGTCTAAGCGTGTTTAGCTTGT
Source organism: Cinnamomum chago (assembly GCA_038049695.1). Taxonomy (NCBI): domain Eukaryota; kingdom Viridiplantae; phylum Streptophyta; class Magnoliopsida; order Laurales; family Lauraceae; genus Cinnamomum; species Cinnamomum chago. The sequence continues at coordinate 33,379,075 of CP142452.1, forward strand.
TTTGGTTAAGTTGGGATTAGAATAGCTTTTGATATAGCTTTGGGGAATTTTTAGTGCCTTTGTGACTAGCGGGGCCCTTTAAGGGTTCCTTTATGACTTTGCGTTTACTTGAGGGATTATCTGAGATTCTTGTGTTTATTGTTTTAATCCCGTTTTACTCGTCTCGTTAATCCCTACAACTTTTATGTTGATCCCATGCCCGTTCGAGACCCCGAAACCCGACTTTCCTAGCATGGAGGGCAAAACAGTCTTTTTACACTAAATCTGTACCCAAAATTTGATATACTCAAAACCCGCAAAACATATATGTTTTGGAAACTAGATATTTCGACAATCACTTTTCTCTTCTTTGTCGAATTCGTTTGAGGCCCCGATAAACATGATTTCAGCCCATGAATAATTCTAGTGGTGGGACCCAACTCCATTTTGTATATAAGGAGGACTCCTCTCCCTTTTCCCCTTGCCTAGCTCCACTTCAACCTTCACCTAGCATTTTCCCTTTTTCCTTCTTCTCTTGCTTTCCACCACCAAATCCACCACCAACCTTGCACAAATTGAGGAATATAGATCATCATCTTCTTCCTCATCACCATAGCTTTCCATTGATACCATTTTTGGAGAAAGCTCCCATTCCAAGACTCTCTTTGAGCTCACCTTGCCCATTTGGAGAACCTACAAGTAGACAACCCTCCCCATCTCTTAGATTTGTGTTCCTTTAGCCTTAAAGAGGTTCCAATTTTATTATTGAAAGTTTTCTCTTTCCATTTCTTGTCTTTACCATTTTAGGGTTTGTATTTGGGGTTTTGATGCGTTTGTAGGCTCTCTTCGAGAGAGGCTTGATTTGAGCTTGATTTGCTTGTTAGAGACCTAAGGCAAGTGGATGATTTGTTATTTGAGCATTAAATGGTTTTATAAGAAATGTGGTTAATTTTATTGTTTTTCCCATACATGTTTTTTTATTGCATTGACTTGAAATGAATGCTCATGAAAGATCCTTGATAGTGCATTTATTGTCATAGAAATGTATTGGTTCATGGCATTCAATTTTCTCTTGTCCTATCTCAAATGTACTCTTGTGTGTAGTGGTTTCCTTCCCTTCTTTCTTTGTATATGTATGTGATATTGTTAGAGGATGATGGAACGGATGTTGTAGGAGATTTGATGCTGATTTGAGTTTTGAACTCCTCATTTGGTGTATTCAAAGGGCTAAAAAGAGGTTGTAGAAGGAGGAGAAAGAGAGGAGAAGAACTGTCCCGAAATCAGTTCCTGGACAGTTCGCTTGAGCGAACTTGACAGGTCGCTAGAGTGAAGTGTCCAGAAAAGGGTTCTTTCCATTCTAGTGGAAAGTTCGCTTGAGCGGACCCCTTTGTCGCTCGAGCGACCCTCCCAGAACTCGTTCCAGAGAGTGGTTAGTTTGAGCGAATTGAATCTTCGCTCGATCTAACCTGAACTGGATGAGTTCGCTCGAGCGACCTCAACTTCGCTCGATCGAACCCACCCAGACAACCATACCAGAGAACTCACCGCTCGAGCGAACCTCTAGTCCGCTCGAGCGATGGGTATTGTTCACCTGGGGCTGTTTTGGGAGCATAAATGAAACGTTTATATGATTAAGAGAGGTTTGTTGGGAGCCCTATTGTAATGAGAAGAAGCGTTCTTATGATTTGACATCCGTTTGAGAAAGAAACTACATCACGAAGATTTCATTTGAAGTTGTAAAAATCCGAAGGTATATAAGGAGCTCGGAATGTCCCCAAACTCAAAGAGTACCAAGTTGTCATTAAATCGACATACGGGGCCCCTATTCACCTTAAACAAATCTGGAACCCCAGTACTTGTCTTGAGATTTCTAAAGTTCATTTGTATTTCATTATTCCCGAATTTCTTATGTATTCTCGAAAATGTTGAAATTACAATTGTAGCATTTTGCTAGCCCCGATAAGCATGCCCTGATTGAAATGACAGTTGTGCCTTTGAATACCCCCGTCCAGCTTGTTTATATACTTGCACTTGATGGATTTCATACATGTTTAGATTTTGTCATTTGACCTATGAGTCGGCACCACTAAACTTGGATAACCCTGTTGGTCTGATCCACCGACTTGGAGATCCCCCTCTTATACCGCTAGCTGCAGTTTGGATCCCGCTACCCGGTTATTACCGTGGTCTTGTCCCGATACCCTGGATTGCTACCCTGGTTCCCGATGCCCAGCTCGCTACTGTGGTCATGTCTTGTATATTATATGTATATGTATTTATTCCATTGTTTCTCCTTACTTCGTGTGACTGAGATCAACGCATTGATATGCTCTGTCACTTCGGTGATAAAGGACTTAGCTTCGTGTGGTTGTCATCTTGCTTGTTTCCTATTTCTTTGGTTACCTTTACATGTTTTACAGCACATGCTTGTATTTGGATAAATGATTTATCTCTTTTATGGAAATTGCTATTTAAACAGGTTTAAATGCTTTTGAAGGTAAATTCATTTATTGTTTTATTGTCATGTCTTTTCACCCGTTTGTCAAACCGTCGTGTTTGATCCACTCTTTGGTACTCAAGTCCAGAAATTGCCTATCCCGAGGCGGAGCTTGAGGACGCGGTCGGTGAATCGCAACGCCTAGTTGAGTGGCATGCTGACGATGTCGTTTAGACATTTGATTGCTTTGAGAGACGTAACATTTGAGAAACGTTTAACCATTCTTTGGGGATTGGTATTCATGTTATTGTGTTATCCTCACCTCGGATACCTGTGGGAAATTAAATCAATGCGTACACTTAACACCTTGTCATCCTAAATATGACTCATTAGTCCCGATCCCGGATTAGCCCTGCGGGCCCGGTCCAGGGTCGCGACACCATTTCATCATCTTCCTGACTATGAACATCATTTTCTTCTTCATCTTCATACTCCGCCAGTGTTTCATCCTCATCTTGGCCATCCTCATCTGCTGACTCATCACTAAGAACGATCTCAGGATCTATATCATCCCTAGAGTATTGGACACTAGTACCATCAATGAGGACTAGGACAACAAATGTCGTTTCGTCCTGCTAAAATGCATCATTAGGCACATCGTCATCGTCATCGTCGTCATCCCGCTTAGCGGGTACATCCCATACTCCCTGAGGCTTGACTCGTTCTACGACTCTCCAATTTTTTCCTCTGCTGGTGTCATTGATGTAGAAGACTGGTGTCACCTGACTTGGTAGGACAAATGGATCATCCGTACACCAACGACCCATGATATAAATGCTTGTAACATGGTCTTCGATGTTTATCTTGTGCTTGGTACTAGTGTTGTACAATTCACATTCAAATAAGACCACCTTACCCGAGTGCCGATAGGACAATTCCTAGACTTTGCAAATGTAGCCATAGTAGTCATGTTTCTCCCCTTCGTATTCCCCTTCCACGACCAAGCCGCTACTCTGGCTCCTACGGCATTTCTTACTGTCTATAGTGTGGTATCGGACACAATTCCAATCACACCCCTGGTAAAGATTCACTTGGGATCTAGGGTCATTTGCTAATGACCACATCTCATCAAAAGCTTCTGGTGACCCTAGAATTCGCAATTGATTCATCTACATAAGCAGATTAAGACAAATGTATTAGACTGATGTTATTTGAAATCTAATCCAATAATATCTAGCAATTAAAATGATAATATTTTATATTTCTTACACGTTGTTTGAACCATTTCGCAAATTCTTTTTGTTGTATCTGCCCGACATCTCCACCTCTTTGATCTTGCACGAAATTCTTGTGTTCCCTACTCAAGATAGCTTTTAATGAATAAGTAAAAGTAGAGAATGAATAAAAGAGTTAACAAGAAATGCATAAATATGGCTAGATTGAAGCCATTATTCAGCACAAATCAATGAGTCATGTCACACTCTCTTTGAGAATGATCATGTGCCCTTGGCATCAGTGCGATGGGACGGACAGTTTGTGTGAAGACCGACATCCCCGGGCCACGTTCGCCATCATCATCATAACGCTCTACTCAATCAGTCTGCCTTAAATACATTGAGAAAAAAGTGAGACACTCTTTGATAATGTAAGCCTCGGCGATCGAACCTTCAGGTCGAGCTCGATTGCGAACGTACCCTTTTAGGGTTTTAAGAAACCTTTAAACAACCAATGATAAAAATTAAGATTTTCAATGCAAGGCAATTGCACTAATACATAAATAATTAATCAACGGTCATCAACTATTACCTTTCTATCTGGTACATTCACCGATATTGCAACCAAGGATGGCCTCGTGTGGCAAGTGAATCGATAGATGAACCATCACATCAAAGAAAGCAGGAGGAAGAATCATCTCCATCTTGCACAATATTAAAACTATCTACTCCTCCAATTTTTTCAAATCATCGTGTCTCTGTGTTTTCGAGCAGAGGTCTTGGAAAAAGCTGCCTAACTCAAACAATGTTGTATAGATATCCTTATTCAGAAAGTCGCACATGCCAATAGGAATGATGCATTGGATAAGGATGTGGCAATCATGGCTCTTTAAACCAGCTAATTTATCATTTTTCGAGGTTACACACCTCGAGAGGTTCGCCACATTGCCATCTGCGTATTTGATCGACTTCAAGAATTCATAAAATCCATCTCTATGTTTTGGTTCCAGAGTGTAAGAGGCATGAGGCTTCATGCTAGATCCATCTTCCCTCTCCACTAGATGCAACTCTGGCCTGATGCCCATAGTTTTCAAATCCTTACACGCTTTCTCGGTGTCCTTGTTTTTGCCCTTTATGCCCAAAATTCACTACAAGAAATTTAGGCTATTGCGACGAAATCTGATGACGAAATTTTTTTTTGTCTTAAAAGAACATCCAAAGGGGACGAAATATAAATTTTGTCGTCTGTTTTCATTTTTTTCAAAAGTATAGGAGACAAAAACAAAATTTCGTCTACAAAAATATGGCGCCAACTTGTTTTGTGTTGGCGCCAATTATTTTAGCTCATTAGAGACGAAAATTGTTGTCACAAATTTTTTTTTTTTTTTGCGACGAAAGTAATTCGTCACCATTAAGGATAAGTTATGGAAGACGAACATATTTCGTCACCAAAATAAGGCGCCAATTTCATTTGCTTTGGCGCAGATTATTTTAGCTCATTAGAGACAAACATTTTTGTCACAAAATATAATTTGTTTTTGTGACGAACTTAATTCGTCACTAATAAGGATAAGTTATGGAAGACGAAAATATTTTGTCGCTAGAATAAGGTGCCAATTTCATTTGCGGGCACGAATTATTTTAGCTCATTGGAGACGAAAATTTTTGTCACAAAATATTTTTTTTTTTGCGACGAACGTAATTCGTCACCAATAAGGATAAGTTATAGACAACGAACATATTTTGTCACCAAAATAAGACGCCAATTTCATTTGCTTTGGCGCGAATTATTTTAGCTCATTGGAGATAAAAAAATTTGTCACAAAATATAATTTTTTTTTGTGACGAACATAATTCGTCACTATTAAGGATAAGTTATGGAAGACAAAAATATTTGGTCACCAAAATAAGGCACCAATTTCATTTGCAGTGGCACCAATTTCATTCGCGCTTGAGCCTATTCCTCTCTTACAAGTATTGCTTTGGAAAAGCCTTTAAAATGACTAAAATGGGCCCCCCAAGGCCCTAACATCCATCCCCCCCCCCCCCAACCCCAATCCAACGCCCCTTTTCCAAAACCCATTTTCCCCTTTATCCCTCCATCTATCCCGGTCTCTCTTTTCCAAAACCCTTTTCCCCCTTTTCCAGAAGAGGAGAGAAGAACCCTTTTCCCCATTTCCCAAAACCCATTTCCAACATCTCCCACCCATCGTCTCAAGCAGCAGCCCCATGGCCCATTATTGGCCCCCATCAATCATCATCACCCTCCATCAACACACGCAGTGCAGACCTATCCCTGATCAGTGATCCCTCTCATCTCTACTTCTCTCAGTCTCTCTCACCTAGAATTCCGAGACGCAGCCACCATCACCAATCGCCATCATCTGTGCCCATCATCCTCCATCCAGGAGTCCCCCACCGCCAGGTACACCTACCTCTCTCAGTCTCTACTACTGTGAGAACTTGATCCGGGCGGTACCATTAACCACGGGGAGTAGCATGTTAACCACGGGCTTCAAATTGTGAGTCTTCGTTAACCCGCATCAGAAATATCCAAGTCCTGACCTTAGGCTTATAAGTCAAACCCCGTACTAACTTAGAATGAGGCTTTTTAAAACCATGCGTCCCCAGAAATCGTAAGAACTCAGAAGTTAAGCGTGCTCGGGCAGGAGCAGTATTAGGATGGGTGACCTCCTGGGAAGTCCTCGCGCATGCACGTGGGCCAAAGCGAACAATTTCATGCTGAGTTGGGCGGGGCTGTGACAGTTGGTATCAGAGCCAAGGACGACTCTATTTCTAGTGGGGGAGAATGTGAGATCTTGGTCCGGGCGGTACCCTTAACAACTAGGCGTAGCGTGTCAATCACGGGCTTCAAATGGCGAGTCTACGATAGCCAGCATCGGAAATATCTAAGTCCTGACCATGGGCTTATAAGTTAAACCACGTGGTTTAACTTAGCATGAGGCTTTTTAAAACTGTGCGGCCCCGGAAATCGTAAGAACTCCGAAGTTAAGCGTGCACGGGCGGGAGCAGCAGTAGGATGGGTGACCTCCTAAGAAGTCCTCGCACGTACACGTGGGCCAAAGCGGACAATTTCATGCTAAGTTGGGCGGGGCTGTGACAGTTGGTATAAGAGCCGAGGACGACTCTATTTCTAGTGGGGGAGAATGTGAGATCTTGGTCCTGGCGGTACTCTTAATCGCGGGACGTAGCGTGTCAACCACCGGCTTCAAATGATGAGTCTCCGTTAGCCCGCATCGGAAATATCCAAGTCTTGACCATGGCTTATAAGTCAAACCCCGTATTAACTTAGCATGAAGTTTTATAAAATCGCGCGGCTCCAAAAATTGTAAGAACTCCGAAGTTAAGCGTGCTCGGGAGGGAGCAGTGCTAGGATGGGTGACGTCCTAGGAAGTCCTTGAGTTGGGCGGGGTAAATGCGACAAAAATTTTTCGTCTCTATTTCTTATATTTATGACAAAATATTTTTGTCTCTAATTTCTTCCTTTAATGACAAAATATTTTGTCACTAATTACTTACAAGTATGTTTCCAACATAGTGTATTGGAGACGAAAAGAAAATTACTTGTTTCCAACAGAGTGTATTGGAGACAAAAAAAATCGTCAGAAATTTATCTTTTTCAATGACGAATTTTTTTTTCGTCACCAATATCTTTTAGCGACAAGGCTTTGGCAACAAAACGGGTGACAAAAATTTTTCGTCTCAATTAGTTTTGGTGACGAAGTATGTACATTTTGGGACAAATTTGTGTCGTCCTTAAACCCCAAATTTCTTGTAGTGATTATTCCAACCAAAGCTACACAGATGTTCTTCTCAATGTACATAGAATCAAGGTTGTATCGGAGTTTTTTTACTTCCAGTAGGGCCATTCAAATAGAATGCTTTTCTTTGTCCAATTTAGTTCTCTAGAGTCACGCGATCTTTTGTTATTCTTTCCAAACTTGACCGACGCTAGTTCTTAGAGCTGGTCTAGTACCTTTTGCCTCGGTAAATCCAAAGAATTCTTTTCACCCTCAGGCTGACCATTGAAGGCCTTGCTTTTACGCCATTGGTGGTTCAGTTCCAAGTATTTTCGATGGCCAATGTACCCAATCTTATCTTTCAACTTCACCCCCTAATGAGCTACAGTTACACGAGGGGCAAGCGTTATAACCTTCTGTGCTCCACCCAGATAAGTTACCATATGCAGGAAAGTCATTTATCGTCCACATCACAGCCGTATGCATTTGAAAGGTCTATTTAGTGGAGGAATCATAAGTCGATACACCATAGTCCCACAACTCCTTCAACTCATCAACCAAGGGCCTTAAATATACATTGATATCGTTTCCCGGTGAGTTTGGTCTTGGAATAAGTAATGACATCATCAAGAATGGCTCCTTCATGCACATCCATGGTAGCAATATTCATCATATCAAAACAAAAGTTTTTGCTCCAAAACTAGCAAAACAATCAAATGCAGATTACTAGTAGAACCCCACCAAAAAAGAATTGAAATAGAATAAAATGAAGTACTGAAGAAAAGAAAAAATAGAGTAACAATAAGAAAAGGAACCTATTAACCACGAAAACTCCAAAGCAGAAGCTGCAAATACCCATATCAGATAGAGACGAAGAGAGAAGAGATGAGAAAGAGAGTTTACCTGCAAAGAGGGGAGAGATGCAGAGGCAGCAACGATAAAGAGGGTCAGAGCAGAGGCAGCGGCGAGAGAGAGGGAGACCGTTTTCGAGCAACAATCTGTTTCGGTCACAGAGAGAGAGAGAGAGAGAGAGCAGATCGAGAGAGTGAGAGAGAGGAGGTTGAGAGAGCAGAGAGATCGAGCGAGAGAGCGAGAGTGAGCGAGAGAGACAGAGAGAGCAGAGAGATCTAGCGAGAGAGAGCGCAGAGAGAGTGAGAGAAGAGCAGAGAGAGAGAGAAGAGGGCTTTTAGAGGCGGGAGAGGGAAAAATGAAGTGGGAAATTTACCGATGTTTATCTTTCGTCGCAAAAAAAAGACTTTTCGGCGGTAAAATTTATTTTATTTTTATTATTTAAAACAAGTAAAAAAGTCTACTAACCTTTAACGACGTTTTATATTAAACATCAGTAATAAATTTTTCGACGCTAATTTTCGTCGATAAAAAAAATTCGTCGGTAAAGTATTTGGATTTTTAATTTTCTAAAAATAAAATTAAACATCACTAACGTTTTACAAAAAAACGTCGCTAAAAGTTCATTTTACCAACGTCATAAAATTCGTTGCTAATAGTCTCTGATATAAGACACATTCACACAAGCTGGCGCTGCGGGATAATATGTCGCTGCCCTCCTATACTACCTTCGAATTGCGGCGGGGAAATACATCGGATAATAGCATGGCCAAAACATAAATTATAGCAATTTGCCGGCCATGTAATAGTATTATGCAGTGTTGTGTGATACCCCGTGGCGTACATCTACCTCTACTGCTCATCATGATGGTCGCTATATAAAATTAGCTTTTACCAAGGGTGATTGGTGCCATGGTTAAGCTCATATAAATCGAGTGGATGTTTTATGCCTACTCACAAGGAACCATACAATAAGGCAGTGTTTAGCTAGGCTATCATTGCATGAGCAAGGTCATCACAAGTAACGTCCGGTATCATATTTCATAGTCTATAATCCATATCCATCGTTCATTTTCATATCATAGATCCATCATCATGATCATTACTCATTTCCATAAGCATTTCCATTTCAATTTATAGAATCAGCCATATTGGTTCATTCCATGTTCCACCCATAGATGGGTCCCTAGAATAAATAATTCATCCATCTACTCCAAGGTCATCTCATCCATCCATTTCTTAGGCCATAGAATAGCCCGCCTAGCGACAGATACAGGTAAAAAGTTATCCATACACACCCTAGGTCACCTCTAGGGAATCCTAGGTAAAGGTCCTCCATTTTCCATTTATTAAACATGTGTAACAATGGTAAAGACAAGAGTCAACAGTAAATGAAAGTGAATCTAATCATATATCATCAATGTCGATCAAAGAAAGGAAATAACAAAGTCCACCTAGGTCAATGTCACACTTTCAGGTCCAAGGTCCCACTTCACTCAATTCCATCATTAAAGGAAGTCTCAGATGCCAAGAGGGTGTATTTGGTACTCTGAAGTTACATGCATCTAAAACCACTATTAAGGACCAAATCAAATTCCATTTATAGCCTTAGACCCTAGTTTAGGTGGCCACATGGGTCAAGGTTAAGCCCAACCCTTGACTCTTGTTTGGCACATCAACAGGAGTCCACATCGAAGGTCAATGGGGCCCATAATAGATCACATCATAAAACCATCAAAATTTGGAAGGCATTGGTCACAGTGTGGCCAGTTGACATCATGCATGGCAGGTCGACCGATTACACTGGACAGTCAACAAACTAATTGTCAGGTATGCCTTAAGTCGCAGTGTGCCCGGTTGACATCTATGCATGGCCGGTCTATAAGAACCCGACCTCTTAACCCTAGGATTAGCACGAATTAATTCTATGGTTAGGATTACCTAGTGGGATTAGAGGCCAATCGTGGTGTTTTTTATGTTAGAATAGTTTTTGAATAGTTTTGGGAAGTTTTGAGAGACTCTGAGTCTAGTTTGACCCTTTACGGAGCCTGTCTGTTATTTTGAGTTAGACTGGGGGTTTTTTATAAATTCTGTAAATATACCATTCTGAGCCCATTAGAGAGAGGCTATCATCCCAGACAACTTTTGTATTCAACTCGAATCAATCTAAGGCCCTGATTGTTAGTTTTATGGTCTCAATACCAGTATATGAAGAATAAATTGATTAATTTCTTTATTTATCAATACATATTATTGCTTTCCTTTCATGAAATGAAGGTGTTTTATTACTTGTTTGCACATAACTAATACGAATGACATAATGGTTCATGAGATGAACCGGAGTCCACAAGTATACTAGATGTAATACATGTGTATGGATGAGATCCACATACAGGAGACATATATTGCAAATCTTATACTTAAATATCTTCACAACCAGTGATGAGATTGGGCATCTCATCTGACAAGGTTGCAGCACTTTGATCACTATGAGATAGTGTGATTTGTCTCGATCATCGGAATGTAAGATTCTGGATCATGGTGCTGGTACATTGGATGTATTGAAAGACCATGAGAAGCACCTTATATACACCTTTTTTACTTTAAGGTCTGCTCTCATAATTCTCTAGCAATAGGCTCATAATCCTGAGACATTAATGAACTCAAGTTTCTATCTATTCATTTGCTTTGAGTCACCAATGAGTGAGGCCAATTGTACGTCAACACCTCGGTGATTTGGGTACGTGGTAGTAGAGTTGTGGGAACATTCAATGGTCAAGATAGAATCTATCTTTAATATCCCCTTATGCCAATTAATGGATTTATCATTGGTAAGTGCGCACCCATTCCAATTAAGAGTTAGTTGGATCGGTACCAAATGATCAATAAAATTAATTGGGGCTCAAGGATAATAAGATATGGATTTATTTTGGTGGACAGGTCCGATTGATCCATGGATATAGATGGAGGGGCCTACTTGTGGTACTGTGGAAGTTTAGGGTCTTCATTGTAATTTATTCCTAAGACTGGAGTGTAATTGCATTTATATAGTGGTGTTATTTGCAATTAACTGTGGGCCCGGATTGCACATGAGATGTGGGGTTGCGTGTCCCAGTTGGAGCCAGCTTTCTAAGGAATCCCTAGTGGTCCCCACGCTAGCCCAAGATATTAGAAAGATACTAATTATAGTAGAACTCTAAAAGGAAATAAAAAGTTACTATTTCTATTTGAAGTTAGACTTCTAATAGTGGTAATAGTAAGTTACTAATTATTAATGGAAGTGAGACTTCTATTTTAATTAGTAAAAGAGAAAGTTACTAATCATATTTGAAGTGAGACTTCTAATTGTGATTTAGTAATCCACTAATTATTATGGAAGTAAAACTTCTATTTCAATTAGTAAAAGGATGTTGCTTAAGAAATATAAAAGAAGAGAGAGAGAAGGCTTGGACGCCCCAATGAAATAATCCCACCTAGGGATTCACGCCCATCCTCTTTCTTACTCTCTTGTGCAAGTTGTTGCACATCTCTTCCCTCTTCTAGTTTCCTTTAGGGTTTTCTCATGGAGATTCCACCATCTTCCTAAGAAAAGAGAATCTGATACGGGTCATAGCGTGGAAGATCAAAAGGGGTTGGAGATTCTGATTTGATTAGTGAAGGTGTTCATCATCAAAGAAAGAGATCAACTTCTCCTTTAGAGCACTACTAAGCTCCAAAGGTATAATCTACATTCTTTTATGTTGTAGATTTCATGGTTGCATGTTTAGGTGCTGTTTTCTATCTTCTAGATAGGATACATTGCTGTACATGATTTATGAGTTTGAGGGATTGCATCCTGGATTGGGTTTTGTTGCCTTCTAGATAGTTGATCCCTGCATTAAGTGGATCAAAAGTTTTTGAAATCTATCTGAATGGCTCACCTATTTTCCAACACCTGAAACCTTCAATTGATCAATTCCGTCATAAATTGATAGAATATGACCGAATAGTTGACTTTTTCCTTGAAACTCTAAAACGCATAGCCCTTGAGCTCAAAAATTAAATTTTGACCTGCCCAACAACTTTCATGTTCAGTCCAAACTCATCCGAGGTCCAAAACGTATAATTTGACTCTCCATGCATTTTCGAGGTGTAAACCGCAGTTCGAAAAATCGTAGCTTCTACCACCACTCTCTAAAAAATTTTGATTTTGGGCTTGTTGGAAAGTTCTCCACATGATCCACAATTATTTAGGGTCCCGAAGACCCTCGTCATTGCACTTCAAGTTTGGCCATATTGTGGCAAACTCACAAAATATTCCTTTTCAAAATATCCCACCAACCCCACCTACCCCATTAATGCCCTCATCTACCTCATTAATGGCTCTCACCTACCCCCACCAAACACCATAACATCTCCATTCCATCGGCCAACAAAGAGAACTCTTTCTCTCTTCTCTCCTCCTTCACCTCCATCGTCGTAGCAACAGAGAGCTTGTTATCTTCCCCTCTTTCTCATTTCTTCTCCTTTTCCATGGTGGAAATCATTTACTAGACGACTCCGCGTGCAAGATCCGACCACACTAAGTGATTCTACGTCATCTCTTTCACAACATACATCATGTTTACGAGGATCTGTGACTAGCAGCCCCTTGATCCCTCTTCTTCCCTTTCTTTGAGCTTCTTAGAGGTAAGAGCTCCCTCCACTTTCATTAATTTCTTGAGTTAGAGCCCTTTGGTGTATTTTATTTGGCATGCCTGAGACGGGTTCTGATTTTTAGGGCCTTTTGGAGGTGGATTCTATTAGAGGCTTGAGGAGGTCTTCAGGTTAAGATTTGGGTCATTCATTGAGTGCTTGGATTGTTTCAAGTGATCTTAGGCCAAGGCAAGTTTCCAAACTAATTTGCATAGCATGTTATGGTTGTCATCTTGATTCTGATAAATCTGTTTAATGGTTTAGATATTGAGAATGCCTGATTTTAATCATGTTAGATCATTAAATCCTTGTCAATACTATAAGTAATTAATTTAAATAGAACTTAGTGAGGCCCGTTGTGGAATTCCTTTCCACCTTGAAGCGATTTGCCAACAACCAACTGCGAGTCTGCTAACAGCCAGCAACCAGTTTGCTAACAACCAGCAGCCAGTAATCAGTCTGCCAGCGTCTTCTAGCAGCTAGTGGCCATTACATACGACGCGTGGCCATCGCCCACCCACACGACAACGACCATTGCACACGACACGCAACCATCGCCCAGCCATGCGCTTGCGCGGCCATTTCACCTAGTCTGCCTTAGTGGCCCGGGCGCACCAGCGGCCATTTCTTCCAACCTTCCTCAGCGGCCAAGGCCTGTGCGCCCAACGGCCATGGGTGTCTGACCGGCCATGCCCCACACACAGTAGCAGGTGGGCCCAGCCATATGACCCGCGATACCTCTTGGACCCTCCTTTTGGGCCTAGATTGAGCCCGTTTCACCTACTATTTGACCCAAAAAGATTTATGATTTTAAGGAGGGAAATTGTGGAGTTTTAAACCCAAACATGTGTACCAAGTGGATCCTTTGGTACTACCATAAACCATAGGGAGCTAGTTAATGGAATTGACTGACATCAGTTCCCTTCCATAAAGGGAACCAAGACTTAGATTATGATGAACCCCTACTCCAACCCCAACCACATACGATTTTCTAATTATCCGAATAAATTGAGAGGGCATGTGGAGCACGGTGATTATCGCTCTATCCGGACTTAGGATTTGGATATCCCCACCTTTAGAATACACCAAGTGTAGAACCAATCATGATATCCAACCCTTAGTGTGTATAGTCTTTAATATCATCATCATTGCATGTCCAAGGCCAATAATGCTAAAAGATACATTCATAATGGACCCTTTAATGTTCAATAGACGGGTTAGATTATTTTAATCATTTTATCTCAGTATTCATATGCATGGTGCATATTCCTCTTATTATTATGTTTTTATATGTCCTGTCATACCCAAACTTACCCGGCCCTAGTATTGTGACCTATGGGACTCCTTGGGAATTATCGCATGGTATTCACCCTGTTTTGACCCTTGATGTACCCGGATCCTTAAGTGGTCTTTTTGTTTGGTGTGCGAGCATTCAGTTGCCCAGCCTCTTCCAAGTTACCTGGATGACCTTGTCATTTTTCTGCCCGTTCGGGGTCTCCACTTCTAGTCGAAATGCTGCCCAATCTTTTTAGGATTTTCTAGACTTTGATGGACTTCTAGTCCAAAACTATACTGTTTTCACTTCTGAATTGTTTACACCAGACAGAACTATTTGTTTTCTTTTGTATTTGTACTTGTTCACTGAGAGTATCGTAATTACCCTTGTACCCCACATAGAACACCGATCTGAACACTGAATTGTGTACCTTCCCCGTATTTGCAACTGTACACACTGTGAGAATCGGAATTTCTCTAATATCCCTATTCATAACTTGACCTGAACACTGGATTGTCCTACCCCTGAAATTCCGAGTTTACACTGATTCCTGAGTTGGCACCACCAAGGTTTTTATGCTGGTATTGATTTATATATGGATATATATATATATATATATTGCTCACTGGAGTTTGTAGTTTGTATGTGACTGGTGTCACTAAAGTACCTACCCTGCCTGGGCCAGACCAAGTATGCCGTGGCAGGGCCAAAGATTTTAGATGCCTGTAAAATCCTGAGTGAGTTCAAAGATACTATCAATTAGTTCGATTGGGGCAAGCGAATGCTCCACTTCTGAGGATTGTCCGACGTGGTTGCCAATTAGAATATAATTTATTTTTCTATTATTGTTGATTCTACTATTTTACTCATAATGCACTAACTTTGCCTGGACATACTATTACCTGACCTCTGATTAATTAATCTATCATATACACTCCGTTTTTTACTAGCAAACTATGCCTTTTATTTTGGATACTTGTCATGCAATTTGTCTGATCTACTATTGTTGTCGTAGGTATGATTTCCTAACCTGTATCCTAGTACGGTTTCTGAGGAAGCGGTTGCTGAGCTGCATGTGGCATGTAATTTAAGTGCAGAGGTTGTAATGTAGACTCCATTCCTTGCACATAAGACACAAAATACATGGGAGTATTATTTTGGGTTTTGTATTCTATTTTACTGGCCTCTATTGGCCTTTATTTTCGTGAATGTAATTAATACATCTTTTGTAATTATAACCTGAATCATGGGAATGAAATCTCCTGTTTACTTGTCTAGCTCTACTTATATTCTGTTTATGTTATGCCAGTTTGATAATGTATTATACAGTATGGTTCAGCTAGTAAGACATTAGTAATGCAGTACGGAATTCGATGAGCTCCGAACTTCGGGTTGCACTACAATACAAACTTCGGCTACAGTAATCCCCAATATCACGGCCCTTTAATCCTATTCCCATTTTAGGGTCGTGACAAGGTCAACCGGGTACTGGAGTTCCAAAAACACAAACCTGGCAAGTAGGTTGCAAGTCTGGGAATCATGTAATGTGACTGGTCAACATCCTGGGTGGCAGGTCAACCGGCTTCACAGAGCCACTTGGGAACTGGCAGGCTTCAGTTATTCAGTGTGCCCAATCGACAACCTGCAGGTCTGGTCGACCGGCTACACTGAATTTGAAATTTCTAGACAGACACGTTCTCAGTTATTTTGGAGTTCGCATTGTATCCGGTCGACATCCTACCTGGGCAATCGATCGAGTACACACGAATTTCAGATTTCCCAGATTTCTACAACTTGTCCATTTAATTCAATTCACCATCCAATTCCTTCAATTTTGTCTCAAGTCCATTCAAAATCATCACGACACATAAAAACCCATCAATCCACCACAATCTCATCATCCATGGATTGATCTTCCAAATGGGAGATCACATCCATCAATGGCAAAAAACCATGAACACAAGGGTTAAAAGGAAGGATCTACAAATCAAACACATGCATTCTATTCTAAATAGATATATTGCATTTGCCTTTAGGTCTAGAACAAGGTTTCATTGCTTGACCTTCAAGATCCAAGCCAATTTCCCCAATCCAAGCCTCTAAGCTCTCCAATTCCCACAATAGTCCTCAATAACACAGATCTATCATGATCTACAACTCCTACATCCAAATCCCAAGGAGAGATGAATAAGGCAAAATAATTCTAAGGAGAAGAAGGAGACCTACAAGGAAATTGAGCAAGGAAGGAAAATTTACCTTGGTGTGAAGAAGAGAAAGAGATCTAGAGAAGAAGATGGTTCCTCGTGCTTGGAAATGGCAGTAGGTTGGAGAGATCCTTGCTCTCTTGGTGGTAGAAACCCTAGATCTAGGAATTCTTTAATGGAGGGAAGGGAATTTTTAGAGGGAAATGGAAGAAGAGAGGGAAAAGAGAGAGAGAGAGGAGAAATGAGAGAGGGAGAGACGAATGGCCTGGGATGGTTTTGGGGGTAGTTTTATAGGCTTTGGTTGATGGGAAATGTCCAAAAATCCATCCTTGGTTAGTTGTGGCTTAAAATAAGTACATGGATATTTAGGGTATTTTAGGTTTATTTGCACAATTCTCCATAGAGAATCCTCCTAAAACTTATGAATCACTTATATTGGCCTCTAACTCCCTGACTGACTATAAAAGTCCACTTGACAGCCTAGCAAACAACTCTAGAAATTTCAAAACGAGTCTAATTCCTATAAAATAGGCCTAATTCATAGGAAAAGACTAATCAACCCTTACAAACCTTTATAAATTAGCTTAGATAGATATAATTAAGTATGATTCGCAAATAATTAAGCTAGTAAAGGGGCATGGCCTCACACAGCCTCTCAAAGAAAGCTAACTGTAACGGTCGATCGTGGGTAGGTCACGGTTAATTGTGAGCTAACCATAACGCCAAATCTCCAAAATTCCAGCATCTGGATTTGTGACTGTAAGGTAACCTAGGGATTCAACGGTCGATCGTGAAAGGCTCCATGGTCGACCATGGAGTCTCAGAACTCACCCTATCGTCTAAAACTCTTTCGAATCCATTCCAAATCTTCTCCCATTCAACTCAAACACAAGAAATATTATTGCATCCACATATTACATCATGTTTCAGCATCAAATTACATAGAATTTAGGCCTTTCATCCTCATTTGGGTATCGAAAGCTTGTTTAGGGTCTTGAACATAGAAATGGGCTAATAAAATGGGGAAAACTACACCAATCATCAAATCAAATGCAATCAAGAGCAGGAATCAAGGTAAATCAATATGCATGCCATGTTAAATGTATAATGCACTTGCCTTGGCCTCCAATTTAGGATTTCTTAGCCAAACTCACAAGATCCAAACTCTCCAAGCCACAAAACCCCCAAATCTCACTCCAACCCCCAAGAACAAAAGATCAACGCCTCATACAGCCCAATCCAAGGGAGAATCACGAATTAAGGTTGAGATTCACAAGCGGAAACCCTAAAAAGCTACAAGCATGGAGTTACGACTTGAGATTTACCTTGATAGGAAGGGAATGAAGAGATTTATCAAAGGAGATGATGAATACAAATAGAAGAGGACTGGAACTCATGAGAAATCTCTGATTTGATGAAGATTGGCCATCGTTTTACAAGAAGAAACCCTAGCTTAAGAGAGAGAGAGAGATGGGAAGCAAACGAGGGAATTTAAATGAGAGGAAGAAGAGAGGGAATGTGGTTGGTGATCTAATCGTTGGTCCCCAAGTACAAGGTTGTCAATTTTGTACTTTTACTCGGTGAGTCGGGATCGTATCCACATGGAGTTGTTTACTTGAACATGTCCTAATAAAATCTAGAATAGCCTAAATAAAACCTATACATCAATTTGAACTACATAAATAAAAGTCTGAAAACAAAATCAATTACATCTCATAAAAATAATCATGACTTTGAATAAAAAGAGCTAATCTAAAAATAACCTAGATTATGCTATTACTAAAGTCTGCAAAAGAATAGATCCATTAGACCATCAATATCATCAAAAAGATAAAAAAAAAATTCAGAATTAATAAAAATAAAATAAAAGAAGATATGGATTCAGATTTTCAATTTCCAACACTCAAACTCCATACTTAGGGCCAAGAAATTAAATTAGAACCACGACATCAAGCATAACTTGTCACCATGTAATTAAACATGCCGTGTTGATCCATTAACAATTATTAATGCGACTCATAAATCTTATTTACTCTGAGCATATCTAAGAATACATGAACAAGAGTTTGAAAATTAGAAAATCTAAATAAACTCACCTATTACTCTAGCTATGATAAAAACCAAGTCAAGGGAGCATCCGACATGGAATACAACATCTCTTGAATTCTTGACCAACACTAACTAGACCTTGGTGGGGGAAGCGAGAGAGAGAGAGGGTGCGTGTGGCGTGGAGGAGAGAGGGAGAGAGGTGGAATTGACGTCAAAAGGAGGAGTGTCCCTCCCTAAATAGTTTTTGGGCTCTCTTTCTTTGGTGAAAGACCTCTCCTTCTTTGGCTTGATCCCTAAGAGAAACCCTCCTATCCCTTAGCAACAAATTAAATTTGAATTGATCTCATGCCAAGAATAGAGTCTTCTTGTGCAACTCAATGTATGTGCGGGTCCCTTTCCATCTTCATAATTGTAATCTTAAGTAGAAATTTCAGCACTAACTTTCAAAGGTGATACCTCCCTCATTTTAGCTCGGATTTATGTGATCTTGTGCTCCATAGACATCTACTCAAAATAAGCTATTCAACGGTGGGTAGATTTTGCAGATCAGACAGTTGAATTGAGATTTATGACCGTTAAAAGTGATTGGCCCTAAGAAAACCAGGGAATAATTTTGCAAATAGGGAAGTATCATGTGTGGACATCCAAGGCATGTGGGCTTGGATGTCCAAAAGTGCCTAGATTATCTTTCTTTCTTTCTTAGTCTTTATCTCCTAGTTGGCTTAGGTCTCGCCTTAATTCCTTTAGTTCAAAATTTCTCAAACTTCTCTTGGATCTTCTTTTCCTAATTGAACATATCTCTTTATTGGATTTGAATTTAAATTATTGGTGATGAGAGTCTCAAATCTTGGACATCAAAGGAGAAAAGAATTCTTCAAAGCTTGGAGATTTGCAAGCACACAAGTGGGACACCCCATGTGATAGTCTCCTACAAAACAAAGAGAATAATGTTTTGGGCCATCTAATTTTTTAATGTGCCCAATTAAACCATGATGCAAGCGATTAATGCATTTTTTAAAATAAAAAAGTCTAATTCGTGGGATGATCTAGTGGCCCTAAACCTTAATTTCATGGAAATCATGTAATTGAACCAATTTTGACTCATTTTGACTTAATTTCTAGTTTTATGTACAAATGCATGGAATCATGAAATTTTATGTAATTGAATGTGAATTGACCAAATTAAGCCCACTAATATACATGAGATGATGATTTTATGTGCTAATTTTGTGGAGTTATCAGTTGGAGAGTGGAAATGATGCCTTTTTTTTTTTTTTTATAGATTTTGGGTTTGAGGTGAAAGGACGAAAATGCTCTTCCTTTAAGTGATGTCTAAAGAAGAAGCTCTAAGGGTATTTTTGGGAAAATATTAAGGAAACATAATTCTCCCAAGGACCCAATATTAAAACCAAACTACATTTAAGGGCCTTTCTACCTAACTTTCTAAAATTACAAATAACTCCAAGACACTCACTAAATTAATACAAAGGCTAAACACCACAATTAAACCTAAAATCTTACAATTAGTCCAAATTTACCCTTCTAGCTCCACTGATCTCTTATAAATTAGCACAAACAAGTATGATTAACAAAAATAAAGGCAAGAAAGGGTAGGAGCCTACAACAATAGTTTTGAATGGGAATTTAAAAAAAAAAGTTTTTCTTTAAAAAAATGAAAAAAATGAAAAATGAGGAATATGGTCTTCTTTTTCTTGTTTCAAAAGGTTTTTTGTCGAATAGAAGACAATGGGTGTGTTCAAATCGTGTAAATTGTGGCATTAGGACTCTATGCTTTGTTGGATGCAAAAGTCATTCAACATGGACGGATTGGACTGAGAATCTAAGGGACTTTCTAATTACGTATCAATGAGAATAAAGTTCTAGATTAAATTAATTCAAGGAGTTTTTGAGAGATCGCCCCAATCATAGCCATTTGAATTGCACACGTTAACATCCATGGTGAACCCATCTGGACTAGCAAAAGAAAGTAATGTCAATAATGCAAGAGTATCTAACCCATGAAAAGTAAACAAAAGAGATAAAGGAAGAGAAAATAAATGGAATAAAAATGTTAAATGAAATATGAGTTTGATGATTACTTTTTTGCAAAAGAATATTGGCCTTTGAAGATGATGTCCTTAAAGGAACGGAACTTTATTCTAGTGAGCTTGATGATCTCAAAACAAAGGTAGGAGTGGAAAGATAATTAAAGGTCTTATGATAAGGAGCATGAAAACCTTGGGATTATGATAAAAGTTTAGAGATTATGATTAAAGTTTAGATTTACCTTAGAAATGATGATCAACTAATATAAGATTGTTAAGATCAAACTGATTTGGGCACAACATGTTCTTTCACACACAAAAAAAAAAAAAAAAAAAAAAAAAAAAAAACACACACACCCATATATATGGGAGATGCTCCTATGAGAGCATCTCTCTTTCACCTTACTATGAGAGATAGGGTGGGGGCCCTCACATCCATATCCAATGCCAACAACTTAAATATGATATATATATATATATATGTATGTATGTATGAGCAGGGCTCTTCTAAGCTAAAGCTTAGCTTTTCCAAAGCTAGAATAGTGCTGGTCCCACAAGTCAAAGTTTATTATATCTGTTTTTTGCATGAAGGAACTGGAAAATCCAATTCTGATTGAATTTATCTTGATTTTGGAGACGATCATCATGCAAAAAAAAAAAAAAAAAGGTAATTAATTTTGAGCTGTGGGACCAGCACTATTTCAGCTTAGGAGAGCTAGTCCCTTTTATATATATATATATATATATATATGGTAATATTCAGGTGAGAACTAGTTCTCACATATTATGTGAGAACTAGTTCTCACATATTATGTGAGAATATTTTTATAGGGCCCAATTGTGGGCCCCATTTGGGGATGGGACCAGGGGGGATGGAAAGATCTATGTGAGACCACCCTAAGTATCAAGTTTGACTTCAAACCCATCCCCCTAACCCCTTCATCCATGACTCACAAGTTTAATGGCTTCATATTAAAAAAAATATTCAACCCTCGATCCAACGGTTCAATCCATTCGAATGTGTGTCACTCCTTGAGATTAGTGACTATCAGGGGATTCCCTATTGGTTGCTAGGTTTGGATGGGTTGCTATTTGGGCCCCGCAAAAAAAGTTTTCATATAATAGGTGAGAACTAGTTCACTTGATTATTTCTCATATATATATATATATATATGGGAGATTCTCCTATGACATAAGATCATTTCTTTCGGAGTTATAGTTTCTAAATTTTTTATCATCTAATATTCAAATAACATTAAGTCCAGTGGCGGCTCTAGAAATTCAAGTCAGTGGGGTCAACAAAAGACATATCTTCCACAAAAAGAATATATTTATTTTCCCCTTTATCAACATCTGTCATCTACTTCGATAATTCGACAAGTATAATATAAAATTCTCAAATAATCTATTTCCAGTATTCCGACAATGAGAATATTAAATTATTAAAAAAAACCAGAAATTTAAATGCATTGTTATAAATAATTCTTAATCCAAATACATAAACTCCTACAGCTGCCCTCAACAGGTTTCACGTGTTGAAATCGTTGCATAATAGCTTCATTATCAACATCAGCATCGACATCCGATTCAATATATGTGACCAAACAATCATTCATCCACTGATCTCCCATTCAGCTACACAACATGTTATTTACATACTTCATTATTGAAAAAACTCTTTCTACCGTCGAAGTCATTAATGATAAAATCAATGCCAATTTTAGAAGCAAATAAACCAATTGGTATATGATATCCTTCTTTGTCTCCACTAATTTTCTAGCAATGTCGCTAATTCTTTTAAGTTCTAAAAACTCTGCTAGAGCGCATATCACCAATGTGGGCGCATTAATTTTTTTTTTCTTTGGTAGATAGTTGGCCCATTAACTTAGGCTGTGTGTATTTTATAGTGAATTTTGTTCACTACAACAGCAACAAAGAAAATGTGTAAAGTTATATAATGTGGGCTGAATTTCTTAAATTGAGTAGAGTCAAAAGCTTCCAATAAGTTAAATTCATGATATAAATAATTTTATTTTTAAATATCTTTTTAGATCTCTGTGAGGTCAATCAATGTGGCACTGCCCATGACATTAACGGTGACCAATAAACAAAAAAAAAAAAAAAAAAAAGGTCGGTATGTAATTCAACCGTGCTGCCTGCGATATTTTAATTCAAGATACAGGGTCAAGTCATTGGCTGTGAATGGAAAAAATTGTAAAAGAAAAGTCATTAACAGTGACCATCATTGTATGATTGTAGAAGACAAGAAAAATTCGAAGATACAGGGTCAAGTCATTGGCTGTGTATGGAAAAAATTGTAAAAGAAGAGTAATTAACAGTGACCATCATTGTATGATTGTAGAAGACAAGAAAAATTCGAATATCATCTAGTATTCAAATCACATCAACAGTGACAAAAAAAAAAAGAGATGAAATTTATGCTTGCCGGCGATATTTTAATTTAAGAAGCAGGGTCAAGTCTTTGGCTGTGCAAGAAAAAATTGAATGAGACAAGTCATTAACACTGATCATCATTGAATGTTTGCAGAAGACAATAAAAAATTTAAAGGATTTCGCATTTGGTAAATGACCAGTTATTTAAGGTAGAAGAAATGTGGCCCATGACCATGTCACAGGGTAGGTGGAGGACCTAAAGAATAATTTCGCATTTGGTTAATTTCCATGGAGTGTTTGACTCGGCAAATTGGCTCGCTTCACCACTCTCCTATATAAGGCTACCGTGGGGCGATGAGATGTATAAACCTATCTCCATGGGTTCCTTCTCTACACCTTGTGACCCATCCATGGCTTCCATGTTGCTTCTTGTTGGGCTGCTAATGGTTAGCCTTGAAACAACAGGTCTCTCTCTCTCTCTCTCTCTCTCTCTCTCTCTCTCTCTCTCTTGTGTGATTTATATGTGATTTTAGTAAAACATTGATTTTAATTAATAAAAAAAATTAAGGGCCATTAATCAAACACAGATTTTTGCCTCATATACATATTTGATTTAGGCAGTCGAAGGGTTACTTAGCAAAGCTACAAATAGTAGAAGAGGGTATTCCGTACTGCTCGTGCCCGGCAGGTCATCTATCTGGAGTAGAGGTTATGGTACAAAATATTCTTCATAAGGTTAAGTTCCTGCTCGTCAGTAAAGTTGGCTCAGGCCCAACTAAAGCAGGATGGTTTACGGGATAGTTACCTGACTTTCAATTCAATCAATTCACATTCGAGAGTTTGTGGTTCGTAATTCGACATTTAATCTACTTTGAAAAATCAATAGGGTAGGCTTATTCGATTTGTTCGAATTCGATAAATTCAATACACTAATTCGAATATATAAGTCAATATGGTTGTTAATGAATATCAGTCTAATTTAAGGTATATACACAATTTACGAAACTTCGTAGATGTTGCAAAACGTACATAAAAAATGAATTTTTCATAAAGATCATAAAAATGATGGGTTTTCAATCCCAAGTGTAGGCTCCTTCTTGTTAAATTGGGTATAGTTTCAACTTGAACCCTACCCTATTCAATATGAAGCCTTTCTCTTTCAGAGACTTTTATCAAGCCATTATTAGAGAGTATTTTGGATATTGGCTAATGGTACTCAGTTGACTTTTTTTTTACACATTATTATTTAAAAGTATTAAGCCCTATGTGAGCTGCGCTTGTACTGGCGGGGCACATACGCAAGCCTACCAGCAACATCGAGATTTTCTGCAAAAAGATCATGAGATCAAAAGTTATAACGACGACCTCAAGAGTATACGCCCAGATTGTTGCAAGTTTTTTAATTCTAGACCTGCTTTTACATTTGTGTTTCCTACCCTTTCATTTTGGTTACATGTATGGGATCAATGCTAATTTTACTGGGGTCCCTTCCTTGCATGGAATTGAATTCCGGCCAAGTAATTCATGGTAAAATGTGCTACAATAAAGTACTATTAAAGAGATGAGGGGTGAAACACACGAGGCATGGAGAAGTAGATAGGACATTAAAATTCCTATGATTTGATTTATAGTGATAATAGTTGGGTTTTCATTTTCATAATTCGTTCTCCATTAAAGGGGAGAAAACTTTACGGCCTTCTAAATCTTTCCTTCTTTTAATCCTAACCATATTAGAGACCACATCTTTGGGAGATAATCTCCACTCCTGTGGTTCAAAAAAAAAAAAAAAAAAAAATTCCCCGGAGATAATTCCGCTATTGTGGTAAGAAACTTTGATCCCGGAGATATAACAATTGCATTAGTAGGGTGTCAAGGAGCGAACCCCAGGTGTTCATGTGAAAATCAGGGTTCCCAATGAACTAAACAAACCACCCCAAACACTCCACATAGTTGCGAAACTATTAACCAAACGAAACAAAATACGACAAAGACTATTAAATTAGGCGGATCAGCGTGGTGATTGATGACCATTGTTGTTCAATAAGATGAGCTGCTCTACCCATTTACCTTAATGTTGGTCTATGCAGATCGAGTCTTCTTATTCATTGGCCCATTACTGAATCCCACATAGTTGCGAAGTACATTTTGAGTCATCCAAGTCGTAGGCTAGGATTAAATATATCACAAAGTCTTGCGAGTTGGACATGTTGGGCTGAATTCAAATGAGTCGCGAGTCAAAGTAGCCAATTTTAAGCAACCTAATGAACTAGTAAGAGTTTCTAAACACAGCCTGGTTAGAATCTTTATTTGAAAACTAACGTTGAGATTTATAACAAAGCAGGTGTACAATCCATTGGTGTTTGCTATGGCATGCTGGGCAACAACTTACCTTCATCGCGCGAAGTTGTGGACCTCTACAAATCACAAAATATCGGACGAATGAGAATTTACGGTCCAGTTGGAGCTACACTTGATGCCCTAAGGGGTTCCAACATTGAGCTTCTCGTTGGTGTCCCTAATGAAATATTACAAGAGTTGTCACGCAACCCTGCAGCTGCCCAAGGCTGGGTACAAGACAACGTGCGCAACTATTGGCCCAGTGTCAAATTTAGATACATCGCAGTTGGCAATGAGGTCATTCCTGGTAAGTTAGCTCAATTTGTACTTCCAGCAATGCGAAACATTTACAATGCAATTTCATCATCTGGGCTAAGAGACCAAGTCAAGGTGTCGACTGCGATCCACATGGGTGTCCTTGAAAAGTCCTACCCTCCGTCACAAGGCTCCTTTGGAGGCGACGCTAACCAATACTTAAAACCAATTGTGCTCTTCTTGGCAACCACAGGAGCCCCTCTCCTAGCCAATGTGTACCCATACTTCAGCTATGTTGGCAACCCAAAGGAGATATCCCTCTCCTATGCATTGTTCACTTCACCATCCACTGTTGTTTACGACGGTTCGCTCCAGTATCAGAACCTTTTTGATGCAATGTTGGATGCTCTTCATTCAGCAGTAGAGAGGGTAGGTGGGTCAAATGTGAAGATTGTTGTATCAGAGAGTGGCTGGCCATCAGCTGGGAGTTTTGCAGCGACGATAGAAAATGCACGAATATATAATTCAAACCTAATCAAACATGTAAGCAAAGGGACTCCAAAGAAGCCTGGAAGGCATATAGAGACTTATATATTTGCAATGTTTAATGAGAACCAGAAGACCGGCCCTGACACTGAGCGAAACTTTGGGCTGTTCTACCCAAGCAAAAAGCCAGTATACTCCATCAATTTCTCTCCATGATTATAAGAGGGATTCATGCTTGGGTTTTATAATTTTATTTTGATTTTTGTTAAGGTGTGGCTATGGAGACTCCGGCTTCTTGAGAAAAGACGGTAAAGTAGAAGCTATATTATGCGGAACAAGGAATAAAGATTGTAACTAAATTCATATATTTCATTTTAATACAAAAGATGAGTGCTTCTTTCTTTTCTGTGGTATTCCTCAGTAAAGTCTATATCTATATCTATACCATAATTTAAAAGCCACACTTCCACCTGCTAGTCTCCGGACATTCATTCCTCCACTCACGGGACCAACTTAGATTTAGGGCTGAGCAAAAGTCCTGCTTATAAAGGGTTTCTCCTTTGCTCAAAAGGTTTCTCTTGCTTAAAACGTCCTCCTCCTATTGTTGTCGTCTTTCTATAGGTTTCAACATCGTTCCACATGATTTCTCCTACGGTTTCTCCTCCTCTTCCTACAGCTTTCTACATTGTTCCATGTGATTCCTGCTAAGATCTAAGTTGCCAGCTTGGGGGCCCTAGATGCATGGTGCCCATCTAAGAGATATGTTGGTGGGGCTCAATGCATGCAACTGTATTCGACCGAGTTTTCTCATATGGAATTCCTTTCGTTCATGCATTATTGTCCAACTCATTCGTCTCTGAGTTTCTAGATAATTGGGTAGGTTTTTAATTTGCGTTCCTAGACAAGCGGGTAGGTTTCTTATTTTCTGTTTATTTGTTTGGGTATAATGAAATGCATGTTAATTGGGTGGATTTAATTTTTCATTGATGGGTTTCTTTTTCTATAAGTTAGGATGAACACCAAGTGTTTGATTGAAGTTATTCTTGGAGAATTTTAATTACTTTTTTCTAAATCTGTTCATGTTCATGCCTTGTCCTGTATTTAAAACTAAGAAAGTGTTTCAACTTTCAATTCATGTGCATCTAAATTCTTTAGATAACACCCAACACTTCAATAGTTAATCACTCTTTAATAAATTATGTTCATGTTCGTGCCCGGTAATGTATTTGAAACTAAGAAAATGTTTCAACTTTCAATTCATGTGCATCTGGATGAACACCAAGTGTTTGATTATATGCTATTGAAGTTATCCTTGCAGAATTTTAATGACTCTTTAATAATTCTGTTCATATTCATGCCTGATACTATATTTGAATTTAAGAAAGTGTTTCAACTTTCAATTAATGTGCATTTGGATTTTTTAGATAACACCCAACACTTGAATAGTTAATGATTCTTTAATAATTATGTTCATGTTCATGCCTGGTATTGTATTTGAAACTAGGAAAGTGTTCCGGCTTTCAATTCATGTGTAGCTGGATTTTTTAGATAACACCCAACACTTGAATAGGATCTGATTACAGGATCATTTGATGGGTATATTATGAAATGTATGTTCATTAGGTGGATAAGAATCAGTTTTATGTATTAATTGTAATGGAGAGCTAATGTATGTCAATTGGGTGGATTTTAGTCTGCATTAATGGATTTCCTTTTCTGTAAGTTATATCATGGTATAGATTGAAGTTATCCTTGTAAAATTTTGAAGTCTTCTTACTAGTTCTGTTCATGTTCATGCTTGATACTGTATTTGAAACTAAGAAAGTGTTTCAACTTTTAATTCACGTGCATCTGGATTCTTTAGATAACACCCAACACTTGAACAAGGTCTGATTATAGGCTCATTTGATGTTAGATGCTATCTCAGTGTCAAATGGATTAATTTTCGGGAAGACTTTCAATTAATATGTTTTAATATTTTTTTTTTTGGTTTCATGATTGAGAGAGTTTAGTTCTTTATGCATGTGTCAATTTG
Organism: Cinnamomum chago; assembly: GCA_038049695.1. Lineage (NCBI taxonomy): Eukaryota > Viridiplantae > Streptophyta > Magnoliopsida > Laurales > Lauraceae > Cinnamomum > Cinnamomum chago. The sequence goes on from CP142452.1 coordinate 33,407,070, forward strand.
AGAAAAATGATGCCTTTTTACTATTTAGGTTGTTGGCATCTATCACTTGCCATTGATTTTTTCTTTTGATTAATTATCATTTGCAATTGATTTTGTCGTAAGATTTAACAATTTGGGTGTTGTAAATGGTATGATTCATGAGAAGATTTTCAATATGTATATTTTAGAAATTTTGTTCTTCTAAGTTTCTGTTGGTGTGCTTGAACCAAAAAAGAATATAGGGCTTCAATATAATGCTATGCGATGTGCCAATAATATGCAGTCGTTTGTTATTGCACAGTGTATTAGCTAGTGTGAGGATGGAGTTTCATGTTTAGAGGAGCATAGGCATTATTGGAGTTTCTGTCACATCCCGGTCCCGAATCACCCTGGCCTAGGGTAATCCCCAGGGTGTGGCACACGTACTCCCGTGATGCAGTACCTATCTCGAGTCAAATACAACACACGAAGGAGAGAAAAATAACTTTTTTCATACGTGAGTCAAGCTCACCATACATATCAATAGCAATTAATCATAACGGAAGCTGTAATTCAGACATAAGGTATCATTGTCCATTTAGTCTATATAGTTGTTTAAGTTTGATACAAAAGAATTATACAAGTAGAAACATTACTTTTACAAAAGAGGATGCATAAAAGAATGCTATACAACACTACCAAAAGTATAAACAAAAGAATAACTGAAGTCTAGTGTGACCCACACAAAAAGGGGTTCGTCACACCCTAATGAGGCTCTCAAAAGATATGTTCACGCGCTCCGAAGAGAATTTCTATGTAGGCCCTTGTTCTGGCCACTCCTCTAGTCCTAGAGGTACCTCTTGGGTAACCTCCTCTCCCTCCTGTGCCTCCTCAGGACAGGGAGCTGCTCCTGCGCCTGTGACACCAAGAATAGCATCATGAATACGACGATTCAGCAAGTATAGGCATTAATAATAAATTACATGATGTAATAAGTTGAGTTTATAGACAATTGATTAAAAGATATCAATATCAAGTAATAACTAGGCAATTGTGCTAAAATTGAATAATTCATGCCTTACGAATCAATGAGGAATAAAACACACTAGTTTGCTACCACATTAAGCTCATCCTCTCAAATAGAGAGCGAATCTAGTTGGGATGTCACCAGCGGCTAGGCTAAAGGCTAGCTGGCTACCCGGTTCTAGAGTTCTGGTGCTCCAGATGATCTACTACAGTGATCTTAAATAACTAAACCAAGTTTAACCCCGTCGGGTATCACGAGGTCGAAGCTCAGTAGTGCCAGACCAATCGAATCGAATAAATACACACATGAGTAAGATTGTTTTTACTTGAATCGAATCAAATCATTAATATCCAGAATATTCCACATATAAACTTACTCATCTCGAATTTCAATTGAACATCATATAACCATACAAGGATAATGAATAGGAACGAAACAGTTTATGGATATAAATCGTTCTTTAGATTTTGGAAGTTGAATGAAAATGAATCTCAATATGCACATGCATTGATTAAGAAGAATCAATGGTCATTTACTAAGCTCTCGTCCTTCACATTCTCATACGGTGAAGTTTGGAGATCTGGTGTACGACTATCTTTAATTTGGTGCCACTTTGTATAAGTGTAGTATACCGATTCTCCAAGCCTCGTCCATGACAAGGTGTTAGACAAAGATAAATTTCACATGAGATGATCTTAGCCTCAATGATTTCTCATGTGGTTAATTACCGTTGGTCCGTTGATCTCGTCAAAAGTGCCATTTTCTAGGGTCCTATAAACCCCTCGGAGTCCAAGATCTTAATTGGTTTAATAAATATACAAGCCAAGGGTATTCATCAACTTTTAGTGTGCAAAAGAAGCAATTTTGTCAAAAAAATTTTGGGCCCAGCAGAACCACACCTCGCTCACCTCTCGCTATAGCGAGGAGCACGTCTGCCCCATTTCCCCTTTTCACCTGCACACACTTATAATTCCATTTACATTGTCAACATGACCTAACACATGTCGTTAACTAAGCCACCCATCTCACCATTCCACATGCATTTATAAAACAAATTCACCCATTTCAACCTCCTGCACACATCATCACATATAACTGCATATGTTTTGTCTCACCTACTTTGTATACTCCATGTACACACACTTTTACATACACCTTCCACCCACATGGCTTTCATCATTATTTAACTATACTACTACATTACTAATCTCATTTCCTCTTTACCATTCTAATTTAAATCTACTAACAACCAAACTCAAATCCATATTATAATCATTCTCTAATTATAATTAAAGAGGCTAATTACATTAAAGAGGAAAAAATTAATAGAATTTGATAATCCAAATCAAGGAGTAAAACCACATGCATTAATCATTAAAGCTTATACTTGCCTCAATAGAGCTTTCCAGAGCTTCTTTCACAACCTAGCTCAAGGACCCAAAAGTCCTCAAATATCCAAACCCTAGACACAAATACCTATCAAAACACCAATAAATGTTTATACATACTTATAAGAGGGTCTTTTGACTCTAATGCAACTAAAAAATCCAAACAAAAAGAGTTTGAAGCTTACCTCTCGCAATGATTCCGAATTTGAAGGAAATGGAAGATGATGGGGGGTATTTTTCTTGCTAACAAAATGAAGAGAGGAAGATGAAGAAGATGTAAAGGATGAAGAAATCTCTACTTCTAGCCTTCAATGTACTCGCAATCACTCCCACTTAGTGATGAGGAAGAGGAAGAGATGAAGAAGAAGAAGAGTAGAGAGAAAGGAATGGAAAGGAAATGAAAGAAAAGGGTAAAGTAGCTTATAAGTGATAAGGATGCCCATTTTTGCAAGAAAGCCCACTAAAGTTTGATATTTCCAATTTGAGTCAAATGGAGATTCACTAATTCAATGGTTGGTCAAATGAGGTAGTGCCCAATATAAAAATTAATGTGGTCGTAAAAATACGCGTGTTGACGCCAAGATGATGTGAAAATGATGAAAAATACGAAAATCTATAATTATGAAAAAGTCCTTGACTCTACCCAAGTGAGTCAACTCTACACCACTCACCTATCCAAATTTCAAGACTCATTTGACTCAGTCTAAAAAGACTAATGAGTACTAATTTTGATGATTAACAACTAAGCACAATTAATTAAGCTAAATCCTCATTAATTAGCACTAATTAAGATTAATTTGGGTTGGGGTGTAACATTTCTCCCCCACTAAGACTCATTCGGTTCTCCGAATGATCTTACCTGCGCGTAGAGTTCGGGGTAGTGTCGTGTAACTTGCTCCTCAAGTTCCCACGTGGCTTCTTCGGGTCCATGGTGATCCCAAAGTAGTTTCACCCATCGAATGGTCCTCGTCCGCAACACTTGTTCTTTCTCATCGATGATTCGAAGTGGACGTTCGACATACATGGAGTCAGGATTAATTTCAACTTCTTCATATTGGATGATATGAGATGGATCCCGGATGTACTTGCGGAGCATAGATACATGGAATGCGTCATGTACTCCTGCGAATTCGGGAGGAAGTTTCAATCTATAAGCCACATCACCTATTCGGCTTTTGATCTCGAACTGTCCCACATATCTTGGGGAGAGTTTTCCTTTTTGTCCGAACCGAATGGTGCCTTTCATCGGAGATGTCTTCAAAACTACCCAATCTCCAACTTGGAATTCAAGTTTCCTTCTTCTATTGTCCGCGTAGCTTTTCTGTTCGATTGTGCAGTCTTCAATCTTTCTCTGACTTGGAGGACTTTCTCAGCTGTATCTGCAATAATAGTAGGTCCATGAAAACTCATGGAGCCGACTTCTTCCCAAAAAACCGGAGTCTGCAACTACGACCGTAAAGAGCTTCAAAAGGAGGCATTCCAATGGTCGAATGAAAACTGTTGTTGTATACTGATAGTAAATGCATTACAGATCTGAAATCAGATTCAAGAGGACGTCCATGGCTGATCTAGTTTTAAAAACTTGAAACTAATCTGATTTTCCAGCCATGAATCATGCATAAAAACTCCATGAAATCATAATCAACATGTGTATAATGTAAGGAGATGATAGAGGACTATTACCTTGATGATTTGAGTGCCTCTAAACTCTAAAAAGAAAGACTTCAAAGGTCTAAAACCAGCCTGCAACCAGCAATACAGGTGCAGGAATTTGTTGCAGAATTTTTCTCTCCTTTGATCTTCTCTCCTATTCCACTTCCCAATCTAATTGGTCTTGATGGTGGGATCAAACTATGGAATCCTAAGAAAGGTTTTCTGAACTACTCTTTGTGGAAACAACCCAGGACCTGATCACCTCTCTCCAATGAAGAAGAAGAGGGCAGCTAGGGCTGGGCGTGAATGCCTCTTTTATGTCTTGGGCGGCCAATGGGGTTTCTTACTTGTTGCAAGCCCTAGGGTAGAATTCCAGCCACTTGATCATTCATGTGTGTTGCACGCCCAAGGGGACTCTCTTATATTTATAATGATTAGATTCCTCTTTGGGAATCCTAATTCCACTAGGAATGTCAATCCCTAAAAAGAATAGCAACCTTCCCCTTTAGTTGTGCAATACTTACTAATTAAAGACACTAAAATTAGTAACCTTTAATCAATGGAATTCTTACCCAAAGAGGATTCTTTCCTTCCAAGTAAAGATACCTAATCAAACTTGGAAACCTCACACAAGGGGCTCCACTTATGGCTGGCCCACAAGATAGCTAAACACACCATGGCCCACTAGTAAATAATTTAGCTAGAGTTAAATTCATGTATGCCATCAAGAGCCTATTAGAATTTAAACTCAAAATTATTCTTCCACAAAATAATTCAACCACATATCATCTAATTAAATTAGGAAACCATGCCAATATAGGAAAGTGGCTAGAAGAGGGACCAAACGACATATTTGCCCTTGGCTCCCAAAATGACCAAAATGTCCATGCTAACCCCATAGCAACATTAAGATCATTTTAACCCTAACTCATTCCACTAGAGAGTTATGATTGCACTCCAGGGACAAATATTAAATTGTAAATAAAGCTCATCATAAATAGACGATTGTCTTTGACCTACCAAGTACAATGACCATAATGCCCCTCTATGTAACATCCATAATCAAGTAGGTTAACCGATGTACTATCTACCTTCTTGATTACATCTCAACCTTAGAACTTCATACCCTTGACTTAATCATCATCCTGATATCATTCTCTTGATCCAGGGAGCGACCCACAAGTTTAATATCCATATGGAACATCCGTATACTAAGATCTTAGATTCTGATGATTAATCGGATAATTCTAAGGGGACGATCATTCCATCATTTGATGGCATAGATTCCATATTGCATTTGCACGTCCCAACTAATCAAGCCCGAGTACCCAAAACATAGAGTTGTTGACCCATGAACAGGATCTCACCCATAGTGAATTAAAGTACAAGAACTCGACTTCGTCAGTTCATCCACAAATGCTCAAGATTAAGAGCACTGGTCACTTAGTAGCAAGAGGTGAGTTGATCTCTCTCTGTGATAGTACTATTTTAGAGATCACACCTTCAAGTGGTCCTGTTCAATGCATGACACATGCACTAATGAGATAAATCCGGAAAAGCCATCCGTGACTTAGGTAAGTCACCCTGAATACAGGAGAGTATCTCATTATAACTTATACCAAGATGAAGTGCCCAACTCCATCTCTCAGTTATGAACAAGTTTATTGTTTCAAGTGTCCATGACTCAGACCTAACTGTGTGTAGCCACTACACACCCAAGTCATTTACCAGAAACAATGGGCCTTATACAACCATACATAGACACAAGTAATAAGAGAAAGAAGTCATTCCATTAAATAACCAATAAATATCCAGTTACAGAGATGTGAGTGCAGTCAGTGGGCTTTAGGGCATACACCAATCCCAACAATCTCCCACTTGCACTAAAGATCACTACGACCTAACCTAACTCCCATAGACTCAACATGTGAAGTAAAGACTTTCTCAGTAAGAGTCTTAGTAAATGGGTCAGCTAAGTTATTAGCTGAGGCAATCTGCTCTACCACTATTTCTCCATCCTGGACAAATTCCCGGATTAAGTGGTACTTTCTCTGAATATGCTTGCCTTTCTTGTGATTCTTGGGCTCTTTGCAGTTAGCTACTGCACCAGTATTGTCGCAGTACATGACAATCGGTTTTTGCACTACAGGAACTACTCCCAATTCCAATAGGAATTTTCTGAGCCATACTGCTTCCTTCGCAGCTTCCGATGCCGCCACATACTCTGCTTCCATGGTAGAATCAGCAGTACAATCTTGCTTGACACTTCTCCATGATATAGCCCCTCCTGATAGAGTAAAGACGTATCCCGAGGTAGACTTTTTGCCATCTACATCCGACTGGAAATCAGAGTCTGTATACGCCAGTGGCGTTAGATCATCTGCTCGGTAGACTAGCATATAATCTTTCGTTCTCCGAAGATACTTGAATATATGCTTAACAGCTGTCCAGTGCATAGGTCCAGGGTTTGATTGATATCTGCTAACCATGCCAACGGCAAAGCAAATATCTGGTCTAGTACACAACATTGCATACATGAGGCTTCCAACAGCTGATGCATATGGTACTCTCCTCATGCTTTCTATCTCCTCAGGTGTCTTCGGACATTGATTCCGAGATAGTGGTACTCCATGTCTAGAAGGTAGCAAGCCCTTCTTGGAGTCATGCATGTTATACTTGACCAATATCTTCTCAATATACGAAGATTGGGATAAGGCTAACATCTTGTTCTTGCGATCTCGCAAAAGCTTGATCCCTAAGACATAGCTCGCCTCACCCAAATCCTTCATCTGAAATTGAGATGATAACCAAACCTTAGTAGATGACAAGATGCCAACATCATTTCCAATGAGTAATATGTCATCCACATATAGGACTAAAAATGCAACTGCGTTTCCACTCCCTTTCTTATACACACATGGTTCATCAATGTTTTGATCAAAGCCAAAGGATTTGACTGCCTGATTAAACTTGATGTTCCATGCCCTAGATGCTTGCTTAAGTCCATAAATGGACTTCTTAAGTTTACAGACCATGTTCTCTTGGCCACCAGCAATGAATCCCTCTAGTTGCATCATATAGATGCATTCGTCAAGACTTCCATTTAGAAAAGCTGTCTTGACATCCATTTGCCATATCTCGTAGTCATAATGACATGCGATGGCTAAGAGAATCCTTATGGACTTGAGCATGGCTACTGGCGAGAAGGTTTCCTCATAATCGATACCCTCTTTCTGAGTATATCCTTTCGCCACCAGTCTTGCTTTGAAGGTTTCAACCTTCCCATCCACTCCTCTCTTTCTCTTGTAGATCCACTTGCACCCTATGGGTTTGATCCCTTCAGGTGCATCCACAAGTTCCCAGACTTGATTGGAATACAGAGAATCCAATTCAGATTTCATCGCTTGCTGCCACATGTCAGCATCTATGTCCGTTACTGCTTCATCGTAACTAGTAGGATCCTCAACCAGATCCTCGGAGTCTGCCATGAAAGACACTCCCAGGTATCTATCTGGTGGTCTAGAAATTCTCCCACTACGACGAGGCTCTGGAGTGTTAAAAGGAATGTCTTGATTTTCTACAATCTCAGGATCTGGCACAGATGTTGCAGGAGTTTCTGAAAGACTCTCCTCAAGTGTTTCTTTACAACCAAGCTCTTGGTGCATCATGCAATCATCCTCCAAGTATCTAGCATGAGTGTTGATAAGCACCTTTTGCTCCTTTGGATGATAAAAGATGCCTCCTCTCGTTCCCTTAGGATACCCAATGAAGTAGCACATTTCCGATCTGGGTTCTAGCTTGGTAGCTTTATCATTCAGTACATAAGCTGGACAACCCCAAATGTGGATATGTTTTAAACTGGGTTTTCCTCCTGTCCACATTTCTTGAGGTGTCCTAGGTACTGATTTAGAAGGTACCAGATTCAAAATGTATGCTGCTGCTTCTAGGGCATATCCCCAAAAAGATATGGGTAGGGTTGCATGACTCATCATGGACCTTACCATATCAAGAAGGGTCCGGTTTCTTCTCTCTGCTACACCATTTTGCTGGGGTGTACCCGGTGCAGACAACTGAGACACAATCCCATGTTGTGTGAGGTACTCCTTGAACTCACCAGGAGGTATTCGCCACCTCGATCGGATCGAAGAGCTTTGATATGTTTCCCTAGTTGTAGCTCCGCCTCAGCCTTGAATTGTTTGAACTTATCAAACGCTTCAGACTTGCGTCGCATTAGGTACACATATCCATACCTAGAGTAATCATCAGTGAAGGTGATGAAATACTCATAACCTCCTCTAGCTAGTTTGTTCATAGGACCACACACATCAGTGTGAACCAATTCTAACAACTCCTTTGACCTCAGTCCCTTTCCAGAGAATGACCTTTTGGTCATCTTTCCCATGAGACAAGATTCACACTGAAGAAAAGGTTCGAGATCTAATGAGCTCAGAAGCCCATCCTCTACCAACCTCTGAATCCGTTTTAGGTTAATATGACCCAAACGTAAGTGCCAAAGATAAGTGTCATTGGTCGAAGATACCTTCCTCTTAAGGGAAGATGAGCTTTCTAGTTGTACATTATGAAGTGAGGGAGTAATAGGATATATATAAAATAAGTTATCATGCATTCTACCGGAACATATAATATTTCCATCTCTACTGATATCAATACCAGAATGGAAAGAAACTGAATAATTAAATTCAATGAGTCTAGAAACTGAAATTAAATTCTTCCTTATGTCCGGAACATAGATAACATTGTTTAAAACTAATATCCTATCATGCGGAAAATGTAAGGTAACTACTCCCACTGCAACAACCCAAATCTTTGCTCCATTTCCAACTCTAAGGTCAAACTCCCCTTTCTCAAGCTTTTTCATTATCTGAAACCCCTGCAATGAATTGCAGATATGATTAGTGGCTCCAGAGTCTACTATCCAGGAATCAGTAGAATCAACCACATGACAGGTTTCAATGTAGTAGGAAAGAGATATACCTTTCTTATCTGAGCCTAGGAGCTTGGGACAATCTTTCTTCCAGTGACCTTTGAGGCCGCACTTGAAGCATTTCCCTTTGGGCTTTTCACCTGTACCTTTGTCCTTCTTCCCAGCATTGCCCTTTTTCTGTCCTTTTCCCTTACCCTGCTTCTTCTTGAACTTTTTCCCTTTCGGGTTCAGTTCAGAGGAAAACTGGGAAAAGTGAAGTTGGCCTTTAGGCTTCATGATGGCCTCTGCCGCCTGGAGTTCTTTCATTAACTCAGAGAGAGTCATGTCCATCTTGCTCATGTTGAAGTTGAGCTTGAACTGGTTGAAAGACCCCGGCAGAGTTTCGAGAATCATATCAGTCTGACTCCCTGCATCAATCTCAGCCCCTAGGATCTCAGCTTCATTGAAACAATCCATCATTTTGAGCATGTGCTCTCTGACAGGTGTTCCCTCAGCCATCCTAGAATTCATGATTGTCCTTAAAGCAGCTTGCCTAGCTGGCCTGCTTCTGTCTGCGAACATCTCAGACAAGGACAACATGATATCTGAAGCTGTGTCCATTTGCTCATGCTGCGTTTGCAACACGTTGTACATGGAAGCAAGCATGTAGCATTTGGCCATGCTATTCGCCTTTTTCCATTTCTTTTCAGCCTCTAGCTGGTCATCTGTAGAATAATCATCAATGGTAGGACAGGGTTCCGACAAAACATACTTGTACTCCTCAGCGGTGAGTACTATGTTAAGGTTTCTTTTCCAGTCTACGTAATTTGGGCCAGTCAATTTGTTCTCACGCAGAATACTCATCAACGGGCTAAAGGAATCCTTCCCCATCTCTCTAGATATATATATATATAACAGGTTATAATTAGACAAGTAGTATATATGTAACATGTATATTGTGCTTGTAATAAAAGGAAAAACATGCACAAGACTTTTTACATTATTTAACCCTAATAATAATGTATCAGTGTCTCAACCTCCTCATAGACCCTCCATCGAAGGGATGGCCGAGCCTACAGTCACGTTGAGTTAAGGTCTGCTTATTTGGATCATCACTGTCTGGATACGCATATCCAGGTATAGTCCAATCACTGATTGGTTTGGCCTCATATGACAAACAACTCTAACTCCTAGGGAGAGGTCATTACCGTCTTATGTCAAGTGTATTACCATCTTTTATGAACGTTCCCAGAATGTCTATGACTTAAGTCCTCCGAAGGGAAGTGACTCCAATCAACCCTTGAAGTGAACCTTAGTAAAGAGCTCCACCGAAGGGATGGCCGCTCCCACCAACACTTCATTGACATTCTATAGAAGTGATCTTTAGTAAAGAACTCCACCGAAAGGATGGCCGCTCCCACTAACACCTCATTACGAATATTCACATTGGTTCACCCACTAACCCATCGAAGCGATCTTTAGTAAAGAACTCCATCGAAGGGATGGCCGCTCCCACTAACACTCTAATGAGATAGCATGAACCTAAAATGGAAGGCCGTGGGGTTTTCCCAAACCCCTCTCCCACTTGATTATTTAACACTAGGGTTTTGAAAAAAACTCTTTTTGACCTTAGCATCGTTACTCAAATCTTGTTTAAATCTAGCAAACTTAGTTAACAATTTTCATGACTCAATTGCTTAAGTCATCTCAAAAAATGAATAACCTTTGCTTTAAAACATATTGAGTAAATGTCTTCGGACCTGAGGGTTATGGGCCCACTAGGGTAGCAACATATTAGATTTTAGTTTGGCCTCTCTTGGAAACTTAGGGTACCAAGATAAACTAAACCCTATCCAATTTTAAACCTTAGACAAATAGAAGGTGCTGATCTAAGATCCGTTTAAAACAATTTGCCAAACAAAAACAATCCAATATAGAAAGATGCCAATTTTAAGAACCTAGTGGTGGCCATGTTACTAGGTGATAAACATAGCAATTATATAAAGCATTCAACCATGCATTCCATATATAAAAGCAAATTAAAGAATGCAATCCTTGATGGCTCCCTGCTATTTTTGGACTTCAAATCCTTTTCCATTTAGGAAACTTGGTTAAGAGCCCTTCTTGCGCTAGGAAACCTCCGTTGCCTCCGTCACCATGGGACCCGGTTTGTTGCAACCTTCCTCGCTTGAAACTTTCCTTTTCTTGCTTGTTACAATAAATCAAATTTATACAAGCAAACCCATGAAAAACAAAAACCCAAAATTACATTGGAGATACCTATGCTTTTCAAGAAAGCTTACATCAAGACTAGTTGAAATATAAACAAGGAAATAATTACAACTTCCTATGATTGCTAACCGCGCAATCGTACACTTTTCAACTAATTAAAAACATCCAAATCCACACACATACATGCGAACCATCAAGGATGCAATTATATGGCTGCAAACAAAGAGGTTAATGCATTCAAAGTGCTATGTACAGCACTTTCATCATCCTGAAATTATTCCAGCAGGCTGGAAAATATTCCTGCACTCCTTAACTGCAGTAAACTGAGTTCTGGAAAAAATTCCAGCAGCCTGGAAAAATTTCTGCACACTATATATGCAGTAAACACCAATCTGAAATTGTTCCAGCAGCATGGAAAAAATTTCTGCACCCCTAACATGCAATCAGCTGTGCTCTGGGCAAATTCCAGCAGCCTGGAATAATTTCTGCACACTATATATGCAGTAAACAACAATCTAAAGGGCGCCACCATGCCCTTAATTAATCTAGGATTGAAAACCACACAACATGGGATCATGATTTCACATGGAGTGGCTCTGATACCATTGATAGTAAATGCATTACAGATCTGAAATCAGATTCAAGAGGACGTCCATGGCTGATCTAGTTTTAAAAACTTGAAACTAATCTGATTTTCCAGCCATGAATCATGCATAAAAACTCCATGAAATCATAATCAACATGTGTATAATGTAAGGAGATGATAGAGGACTATTACCTTGATGATTTGAGTGCCTCTAAACTCTAAAAAGAAAGACTTCAAAGGTCTGAAACCAGCCTGCAACCAGCAATACAGGTGCAGGAATTTGTTGCAGAATTTTTCTCTCCTTTGATCTTCTCTCCTATTCCACTTCCCAATCTAATTGGTCTTGATGGTGGGATCAAACTATGGAATCCTAAGAAGGGTTTTCTGAACTACTCTTTGTGGAAACAACCCAGGACCTGATCACCTCTCTCCAATGAAGAAGAAGAGGGCAGCAAGGGCTGGGCGTGAATGCCTCTTTTATGTCTTGGGCGGCCAATGGGGTTTCTTACTTGTTGCAAGCCCTAGGGTAGAATTCCAGCCACTTGATCATTCATGTGTGTTGCACGCCCAAGGGGACTCTCTTATATTTATAATGATTAGATTCCTCTTTGGGAATCCTAATTCCACTAGGAATGTCAATCCCTAAAAAGAATAGCAACCTTCCCCTTTAGTTGTGCAATACTTACTAATTAAAGACACTAAAATTAGTAACCTTTAATCAATGGAATTCTTACCCAAAGAGGAGTCTTTCCTTCCAAGTAAAGATACCTAATCAAACTTGGAAACCTCACACAAGGGGCTCCACTTATGGCTGGCCCACAAGATAGCTAAACACACCATGGCCCACTAGTAAATAATTTAGCTAGAGTTAAATTCATGTATGCCATCAAGAGCCTATTAGAATTTAAACTCAAAATTATTCTTCCACAAAATAATTCAACCACATATCATCTAATTAAATTAGGAAACCATGCCAATATAGGAAAGTGGCTAGAAGAGGGACCAAACGACATATTTGCCCTTGGCTCCCAAAATGACCAAAATGTCCATGCTAACCCCATAGCAACATTAAGATCATTTTAACCCTAACTCATTCCACTAGAGAGTTATGATTGCACTCCAGGGACAAATATTAAATTGTAAATAAAGCTCATCATAAATAGACGATTGTCTTTGACCTACCAAGTACAATGACCATAATGCCCCTCTATGTAACATCCATAATCAAGTAGGTTAACCGATGTACTATCTACCTTCTTGATTACATCTCAACCTTAGAACTTCATACCCTTGACTTAATCATCATCCTGATATCATTCTCTTGATCCAGGGAGCGACCCACAAGTTCAATATCCATATGGAACATCCATATACTAAGATCTTAGATTCTGATGATTAATCGGATAATTCTAAGGGGACGATCATTCCATCATTTGATGGCATAGATTCCATATTGCATTTGCACGTCCCAACTAATCAAGCCCGAGTACCCAAAACATAGAGCTGTTGACCCATGAACAGGATCTCACCCATAGTGAATTAAAGTACAAGAACTCGACTTCGTCAGTTCATCCACAAATGCTCAAGATTAAGAGCACTGGTCACTTAGTAGCAAGAGGTGAGTTGATCTCTCTCTGTGATAGTACTATTTTAGAGATCACACCTTCAAGTGGTCCTGTTCAATGCATGACACATGCACTAATGAGATAAATCCGGAAAAGCCTTCCGTGACTTAGGTAAGTCACCCTGAATACAGGAGAGTATCTCATTATAACTTATACCAAGATGAAGTGCCCAACTCCATCTCTCAGTTATGAACAAATTTATTGTTTCAAGTGTCCATGACTCAGACCTAACTGTGTGTAGCCACTACACACCCAAGTCATTTACCAGAAACAATGGGCCTTATACAACCATACATATACACAAGTAATAAGAGAAAGAAGTCATTCCATTAAATAACCAATAAATATCCAGTTACAGAGATGTGAGTGCAGTCAGTGGGCTTTAGGGCATACACCAATCCCAACATATACGAACTCACATAGAGCCAAATGCTCATCCCACTCACCACCAAAATCGAGAACGCTAGCTCGGAGCGTGTCTTCTAACGTCTGAATGGTGCGTTCGGACTGTCCGTCTATTTGCGGATGGTAGGCGGTACTGAAGCTGAGTTTGGTGCCCATGGATTGCTGAAATGACTGCCAAAATGAAGAAACGAACCTCGTATCTCGGTCAGAGACTATCGAGACTGGGGTACCATGCAATCGAACGATCTCTTTCACAAAAAGTTTTGCCATCTCATTGAACTTCATACCCTTCTTAAAAGGGAGAAAGTGAGCTGATTTCGTCAACCGATCAACTATTACCCAAATTACGTTGTTCTTTCGGCTAGTCAATGGTAAACCTGAAACGAAGTCCATCGATATATGTTCCCATTTCCACTGGGGAATAGATAAAGGATGCAACAAACCCGGAGGTTTCCTGTGCTCAAACTTTACACGCTGACAAGTGTAACACTTGGATACGAATTCCGTAATTTCCCTCTTCATATTATTCCACCAAAATCGCCTCTTGAGATCTCGATAGATCTTCGTACTTCCAAGGTGCATCGCATATCTGGCATTGTGTGCTTCTGTTAAAATTGAAACTATCAATTGATTTGTTTTCGGCACACACAAGCGATTCCTAAAATACAAGATTCCATCCACCAACTGAAAATCAGGTTTCTCGGCAATGTGATCTCTTATCTTAGCCAAGTTAGGATCTTCGAACTTTTCATTCTTAATTCAATTCATCAATTCTGGTTCGTACACTGACATGGATGCCATCATCACTGAGTCATTAAGCAATCGGACCTCTACATCTAATTCCTGGAAAGCATCAAACTTGAACCATTGTGTGCCCATAGCTGTAACTAAAGAAGATTTCCGGCTCAAAGCATCAGCCACAACATTTCCTTTTCCCGGAATATATTTGATTGGAAAATCATAGTCCTTTATGAATTCTAGCCACCGTCTTTATCTCATTTTTAGATCCCGTTGAGAAAATAAAAACTGTAGGCTGCGATGATCTGAATGTACTTCGAATTGTTCTCCATATAAATAATGTCTCCAAAGCTTTAGTGCAAATACAATAGCTACTAATTCCAGATCATAAGTGGCATAATTTCTCTCATGGTTCTTCAACTGTCTTGATCCATAGGCTATAACTTTTCCATTCTGCATAGGAACACACCCCAAGCCGACTCTAGATGCGTCCGAATATATCACAAATCCTCCTGTGCCTTTAGGTAAAGACAAAACTGGGGCGGTCGTCAACTTCTCCTTTAAAGTCTGGAAACTGGTTTCACATTCATTAGTCCACACGAAGGGCACATCTTTTCTAATCAACTTAGTCAACGGGGCTGAGATCTTGGAAAAATCTTGAACAAATCTACGGTAGTACCCTGCAAGACCTAGAAAGCTTCGAATTTCTGCCACCGTTTTCGGACTCTGCCAATTTATGACGGCTTCTACCTTCGCTGGATCCACTCTTAGGCCATCTCGAGTGATAATGTGTCCCAAAAAAGCTACTTGTTCAAGCCAAAAATCACACTTCTCGAGTTTAGCATACAACTGATGCATCCTCAAAAGCTGAAGTGATGATCTGAGATGATCTGCATGTTCTTCTATAGACTTGGAGTACACCAAAATGTCGTCGATGAAGACCACGATAAACCGATCGAGGTAGGGAGCGAAGATTCTATTCATCAATGCCATAAATACCGCCGGGGCATTGGTCAAGCCAAAGGGCATCACGAGAAATTCGTAGTGACCGTATCTCGTCCTAAAAGTTGTCTTATCAATATCTTGCTCATGGACTCTCAACTGGTGATATCCGAATCTGAGATCGATCTTCAAAAAGTAAGCTGCTCCCTGAAGTTGGTCAAACAGTTCATCGATTCGAGGCAATGGGTACTTGTTCTTTATCGTTACTTGATTAATTTGCCTGTAGTCTATGCACATTCAGAGAGTCCCGTCTTTCTTCCTCACAAACAACACCGGAGCTCCCCATGGTGATACGCTAGGACGTATAAGTCCCTTATTTAGCAAGTCTTGCAACTGCTCCTTTAATTCTCAGAGTTCTACTGGGGCCATTCTGTACGGAGCCTTCGAAATCGGAGCGGTGCTCGGTACTAAATCGATGGAAAAGTCAATTTCCCTAGACGGAGGTAATCCTGGAACCTCATCCGGAAACACATCCGGAAATTCACATGCCACTGGAATCTCTTCTAACTTTATGGGCGGTTTCTTCTTTGAGATAAAAGCAAAGTAGCCTTCACAGCTACTCTCTAGAAGTTTGACAGCATCCAACGCTGACATGCGTCCGGACTTAGATCTTTCTCTGCGCACACCCTCGAATATCACATTCGACTCGGGCTCCTCCACCTTAAAGGTGATAGTCTTGTGGAAGCAGTCCACACAAGCTCGATATTTCGCGAGCTAATCCATTCCAAGGATGACGTCAAAGTCTTGCATCGCTAAGATGATCAAATCTGCTGGCATTGGCAAATCTCCGATCTGGACGTTACAATCGGGATAGTAGTTATCACAAGCTACTCGCTTACCCACCAGGGCAGTCACCATTAACACGAATGGAAGCAACTCAAGCGGTTGCTGAAGACCACTAGCAAAATGGGGCACCACAAATGAATGTGTAGACCCTGAATCGAATAAGGTCCTTGCATCTCTAGCACATATCAGGACAGTACCTTCTACTACATTACCGGCTGCTTCTGCTTGCTCAAGGTTTGCTGCAAAAAGTCTCCCAGCTTGTTGTGGCAACTGTCTGGCTTGCTGACACTGTGGTCCTAGCCTTCCTGGCTGTTGTCGTTGCTGCTGCTGAGGTCTTGGAGGAGGTGCCGGTAATGCCAACCTCTGAGGTGGGGCCAGAAGTGCTGGCCTGGCTGGTTGCTGAGGATATTGTTGCTGGGGTGCTCCATAACCACCTCTGTTTCTGGGACAAGTTGTTGCTCGATGCTCCATAGATCCACAGTGAACGCATGCACTGGTGTTTCTCCAACACCTCTCAGTAGGGTGTCCTTTTCCACAAGTCCCACACTTAGGTGCATTAAGGCCAAAGGCTACACCCTTTTGTTTCTTGTGCTGAAAGTTCTTTCCAGAGTGAGACATACTCCGCTTAGGATCAGTATTTCTCTTCTTAATAGCCATTTCTTCTGCAGTGTAGGCTCTGTCTACTGCATCTTGAAAAGTTTCAGGCCTTTTGTACATTATTACATGTTCTTCATACATCGGGTGAAGGCCACCGACAAATCTTTTCACCTTCTTCTCTTCCGTGTCCACTAGATCTTTAGTAAACTTGGACAATTGAATGAAAGTGTGCACATACGTTGCCACTGTCATCTGGTTCTGCTTAAGAGTGATGAATTCTTCTTCTTTCTTTCGGTATAAGTGCTCCAGTATGAACTTGCAACGGAACTGTTCTTGGAATGTTTCCCATATGGTGGCATTGGGCATGACCTTGTAAGCCTCTCTTACGGTTTTCCACCAATCTTTGGCAACTCCTCTAAAACATAGAAGTGGTGAGTACTACTCGTCGCTTGTTGTCGCGTACTACTGTTTCAAATACATCATTTATGTGCTCTAACCATTTGTCAGCTTGAATAACATCTTCTTTTCCTTGGAACTTTGTAGCTCCTCTTTTTCTGCACTTGTCAAACAATGCATTTGGGACATTTTCTTTAGATTGGATGACCACTTGAGTGCCCGGGTTTGGTTGTGGTTGACCTTGTCTAGCCATCAATGTTGTTAGATGCTCGTTTGTCTTGGCCATTTGTTCCATTAAGGCCATCATTCGTGCTTCCATTGGGGGAGGGTCATTCTCTAATACAACGAACTGTTCGTCATTGTGTGACTCATCATACCCACCGTTATGTCCATTCCCGGAATCGGATGCCATTGTCCTACAAAACAATTATAAGAGTTAAGACTATATTCTATCTCTATCCATACAGTACTAACACTAAACACAAAATACTAACAATTAACGCACAACTATCAATAAACTAGTCTTGACAACTCTATACTCACAATCGAATCTAACGTGTCCTCACAACGTTTCTAATTGTTTCTAAGTCTTTTATGAAGACTTTCAGTCTCTGATACCATACTTACGTATGTCACATCCCGGTCCCGAATCACCCAGGCCTAGGGTAATCCCCAAGGTGTGGCACACGTACTCCCGTGATGCTGTACCGGTCTCGAGCCAAATACAACACACGAAGGAGAGAAAAATAACTTTTTCCATACATGAGTCAAGCTCACCATACATATCAATAGCAATTAATCATAACGGAAGCTGTAATTCGGACATAAGGTATCATTGTCCATTTAGTCTAAATAACTGTTTAAGTTTGATACAAAAGAATTACACAAGTAGAAACATTACTTTTACAAAAGAGGATGCATAAAAGAACCCTATACAACACTACCAAAAGTATAAACAAAAGAATAACTGAAGTCTAGTATATCAATATCAAGTAATAACTAGGCAATTGTGCTAAAATTGAATAATTCATGCCTTACGAATCAATGAGGAATAAAACACACTAGTTTGCTACCACATTAAGCTCATCCTCTCAAATAGAGAGCGAATCTAGTTGGGATGTCACCAGCGGCTCGGCCAAAGGCTAGCTGGCTACCCGGTTCTGGAGTTCCGGTGCTCCAGATGATCTACTACAGTGATCTTAAATAACTAAACCAAGTTTAACCCCGTCGGGTATCACGAGGTCGAAGCTCAGTAGTGCCAGACCAATCGAATCGAATAAATACACACATGAGTAAGATTGTTTATACTTGAATCGAATCAAATCATTAATATCCAGAATATTTCACATATAAACTTACTCACCTCGAATTTCAATTGAACATCATATAACCATACAAGGATAATGAATAGGAACGAAACAGTTTATGGATATAAATCGTTCTTTAGATTTTAGAAGTTGAATGAAAATGAATCTCAATATGCACATGCATTGATTAAGAAGAATCAATGGTCATTTACTAAGCTCTCGTCCTTCACATTCTCATACGGTGAAGTTTGGAGATCCGGTGTACGGCTATCTTTAATTTGGTGCCACTTTGTATAAGTGTAGTATACCGGTTCTCCAAGCCTCATCCATGACAAGGTGTTAGACAAAGATAAATTTCACATGAGATGATCTTAGCCTCAATGATTTCTCATGTGGTTAATTACCGTTGGTCCATTGATCTCGTCAAAGGTGCCATTTTCTAGGGTCCTATAAACCCCTCGGAGTCAAAGATCCTAATTGGTTTAATAAATATACAAGCCAAGAGTATTCATCAACTTTTAGTGTGCAAAAGAAGCAATTTTGTCAAAAAAAAATTGGGCCCAGCAGAACCACACGTCGCTATAGCGAGCTTGTGGGACTCAGGAAGTGGCCTCGCTATAGCGAAGAGCACGTCTGCCCCATTTCCCCTTTTCACGCTACAAGAAAGTTGTCTTTTAGTGGCGACTTTTTTTGGCCGGTCTAATCTTCACCACTAAAACCCCTCATTTAGTGGCAAATATTTGATGTTGCCACTGAAGGCATTATAATGCCCACATTTAGTGGCAACTTATATGTTGTAGCTAAATTTCGCCACTAATTCCTTGGCGGGAATTTTTGGCGCCATGGGATTTTGGAGGGAAAGAGATTTAGTGGCAAGTCTTAATTTATCGCCACTAATGGTGTACGGTTTTAGTGACAACTTTTTATGATCGCCACTAATTTCTTCGATTCTTACATTTAGCCGCAGTATATTTTTTGCCACTGTATGTTCTATTTTTTGTGGCTAGTTTATATTGCCACTAAAGATATATCACAAGAAAGTTGACTTTTAATGGCAACACTTTCTGCCATAATTTAATTTTCGCCACTAAAACTCACCTTTAGTAGTGAAGCTGGATGTTGACACTAAAACTATTATGTGATCACATTTAATGACAACTTATATGTTGTAGCTAAAGGTCATTTTGGAGGGGAAGGAGATTTAGTGGCAAGTTTTCTTTTTGTGCCACTAATGGTCTAGGAGTTTAGTGGTAACTTTTTATTTTCGTGGTTAAATGCTTAGTTGTCGTGTTTTCGCCACCTTTTGCGGCGACTTTCTATTGCCACTAAAAATATATTATATGAAAGCCAGCTTTTAGTGGCGACACTTCTAGCCACACAGTTATTTTTGCCACAAAAGACTCACTTTAGTGTGTTGACACCAAAAATGTCACTTTGCCTCTTCACACCAAAAGCTACATGGAGCCGCATCCTACCAAAAATAGGCAGGCCCCACTTCAAGCATCAGATCTTGTCAGAATCAAACAAAAACTGCAAGGTCATTCAAAACAACCAAAAGAGAGGTACACATGAAGTTTTGGGCCATTCCGACATCATTTGGCCTAGCTTCACTTCTCCAACAGCTAAGCAGCAGCTCCCGGTGGCGACAGTGTCGAAGACCCCAAATCTTTGATCAGAGCCTACGGATGGTCTCAAAATACCTCCGAAAGGCTACATGTCAAGTTTCAAGTCAAACCGACACCGTTTGACCCTCCATCAACTCTCGAGCAGCAAAATCAAGCCCTTAGGTAGCGAGAACTACCGAGGTCGTCACTCATCAAACAGAGCACATGGGCGGCTTCTACATACTCTCAAAGGGCCAAACGTCAGATTTCAGGTCATTCCGACGACGTTTTACCCAGTTTCGATGCTCGGAAACAAAATCAAGTCTACCGGCAGCAGAGCACCCCGGGACTATGGCACCCAATTTGGAGCTTCTGGATCATCTCAAAATGACTCCAGTAGGCTCCCCATCGAATTTCAGGTCAATCGGACATCGTTTGACCAGAAGTCAAAGCTCGACATTTCCCTCGCGGTGAAATAAAGGCAAGCGTTTGCATGACCCCAAACAGCTTCAAAACTCAAACGAAAGCCTATGGTTGGTCTTATCTACTGATAAGGGAGTCACACGTCGAAATTCAGGTCAATCAGACATCGTTTGACCAAAAGTCAAAGCTCGGCATTTCCCTCGCTGTGAAATCAAGTCAAGCGTTTACGGGACCCCAAGCGGCTTCAAAACCAGAACAAAATCCTATGGCTGGTCTTGTCTACTGCTCAAGAAGCTACATGTCGAATTTCAGGTCATTCCGACATCGTTTGACCTAGTTTCGACGCTTGACAAAAAATCGGCAGTTCTCCACAGCAAAGTCTTCGGCTTTTCAGAAAATGGGAAACTTTGCGATCCGATTTGCACGGATTCTCGTCAGGTTTTCTTGAGGGAAATCCAGCCAATAAATGAGAGGAAATTCCAAGAAAAATGCACGAGAAAACAGAAGCGAAAAAGGACGAAAAACGGCGAAGAAAAGGCGACCGGAAGACGGCCGACCATGGAGGTCCGGGCCGCCGGAACTCGCCCAAAAACCCCGTTTTTCGGGTATCTTTCGCGTTCCGAGTTGATTGGCCCCTGTGATTTTTCCAAATTCTGATTTTTTGAGCATGAAATCCGTCGATCTTCGTCAACATCGTGGATCCGCCGCCGGAATCATGGAATCATCATCCGACACCTCAAAATTGTCAACCGACCGATCAAGAAAATGCACTTTCTGCCCAACCGATCCAGTCTTTCTTGTTTCTAAAAAAAAATAAATTCTCAAAAAGAAACAAAATCTGATTTATAAAAATTTCAGATTTCCCTCTTTTGGATTCACAGTTGAGAAAGTTTGGTTTCTTCCTTTTCGGACTTTTGAGCTCGCAGAAATGTTGAGCTCATTTTCGGAATGGAACACCATTTGTTCTCTTCTATGAATCCATGAAAAAAAAAATTAAAAAAAAATCTGATTTACAAAAAAAAAAAAAATTCAGATTTTCCTCTTTTGGATTCACAGTTGAGAAACTTTGGTTTCTTCCTTTTCGGACTTTTGAGCTCGCAGAAATGTTGAGCTCATTTTCGGAATGGAACACCATTTGCTCTCTTCTATGAATCCATGAAAAAAAAAATTAAAAAAATCTGATTTACAAAAAAGAAAATTCAGATTTCCCTCTTTTGGATTCACAGTTGAGAAACTTTGGTTTCTTCCTTTTCGGACTTTTGAGCTCGCAGAAATGTTGAGCTCATTTTCGGAATGGAACACCATTTGCTCTCTTCTATGAATCCATAAAAAAAAAAAAAAAAAAAATCTGATTTACAATTTTTTTTTTCAGATTTTCCTCTTTTGGATTCATAGTTGATAAACTTTGGTTTCTTCCTTTTCGGACTTCGAGATCGCAGAAATGTTGAACTCATTTTCGGAATGGAACACCATTCGCTCTTTTCTATGAATCTATAAAAAAAAAATCTTTCAAAAAAAAAAAAAAAAAGAACCACTAAGGTTGCACCAATTGTGTTGTTTGACCAAAGTGGATCTAAGAAAAGCCTTGTCCAGAGTGTGGAGACAGCTAGACTGTTCTAGGCAAGGGTCCTCCAAACGGGTTCATTAAGTAATCCTACCCTTACCTGGGGGCTGATCTATCAACTGAGGTTTCATAAGATCGAAATGGAGATCTATGTGAATTCTTAAAAAAAAAATCTTCAAAAAAAAAAAATCTCTAAAAAAAAAAATCTCTAAAAAAAAAAAAGAAGAACAAAAAAAAAAAACTTCCGTCACTTTTGGATTCACACTTGAGAAATCTTGGTTCCTTCCCTTTCAGGATTTCGAGCTCGCAGAGAATGTTGAGCTCATTCTCGGAATGGAACACCATTTGCTCTCTTCTATGAATCCAATCTTGACCTTTCAAAAATCCCATCTCGTGTCCTTTCCAAGGATGCAATTTGCAACATTTGTGCCTAGCGGTGCTAGTACGCCCTTTCGGGTCTACTGTATTCGTAACCGACACATTTGTATCTCAACCTTATATCATTTTACCTTGAGTGAGTTGTGCTTCTCGGTAATTTGAATTAAGGTTCACAATTGCTTCTAGCAGTCACTGGGACGCTCATTCTGAGCTGACCCTACCTGCGTTTAGAACAATTGTGCCCTCTATTGGGTTTCTGCCTTCCTCATGTTGCTTGGGCTGGGCCATGTCCCCTCAGGCGACTTGAAGAGGCGAAACCATAGTATTTTCCATTTATGATCACCATATTCTTGTGATTACTAATGGATATGGTCTTGTTTCAGAAGTTTTTCAAAAAAACTAACAATGGCAGCTTCGTTAACCATCACCTTCGATGAGAACAAGTACCAGCTCATGCTCCAAGACAAACAAACCAAGCGCACTTACAAGCGCCCTGCCAGCTGCCGAAGTGTCATTTCCCTCGGCAACTCAGAAGACACCGGGTCAAACTCTACTCCCTGGACCACTGTCTTCGGGTCATTGGGACCATTCCCACTACCCGCAGAAGAAACTGCACCTGCCCAGAAGCAGAGAACCGCCCCTCAACGTATCACTACAGTGATACCAAGGGCGATCATCAAGAAGCCTGAGGCCCGTAGCGCTCCTGCGAAGCCTCAACCAGCAAGAAACCAGGTATGCTCAAAGACTTGGTCCCCAAGACCTTCATCCAAACAAAGAAGGTCACAAAAATCTGCAAAGCCAGCCTACCAGGCCCCGCTAAAGGAGAACCGGTTCTACCCTCTTGCATACATGAAAGAGGAGAAGCCTACCCTCCACCAAACAAAAAAAACCAACTCAGCACGAGCCGGCTTGCTCATACAAGCCCAAAATCAAATCGTGCATCATAAGGCCTCCGCAAGAACCTGCCAAGGCCTGCACACCTGCGAGTCGACCCTTCCTCTCAACAGGGGCCGAACTTGCCAAATTCAAAGCTTTGCTACGACAGGCCAAGGACCGCGTCCGGATCCTGTCCCTGCCAGTCTTCAAAGAAGACAAGCTCGGCTGCTGCGCACCAGGAACTACGTCCTTCATTGCCAGAGCACAGCCAGAGCTAACCGAAGCTCAAATCGCTCGTCGTATGCGCCGCCGTACGGCATATCGACAAAAGAGACTAGAGAAGCAAAGAACCCAAGATTCTACACTTCAGGTCTTCTAAAAATGGGTCGAAAAAGAAAGACTCGACCAAGTTGTTGCTGTCCATATGGTTGGCAAGACCAGAAGACGTCAGAAGTCATCAACAAAAATTCATGTCAGGCGTCCGGTGACTCGAAGCGTCTCCCGGACACGAAGACATAAAGAAAACTCTCCCGCTCCTTCAAGCCAAGGACATCGGAGTGACCACTCTTCGAGCTCTTCATCTAAAAGGATGAGCTCCAGTTCAGTCACCAAGACTGTATCCTCTTTCGACTCTCGAAGAGTGAACGTCTTGGTCACAAATGCTGAGCAACCTCCGCCACATGATGACGTAGCTGCACGCATCCAGCAGCTGGAACAAGGATAGCAGAGAATAGAGGCCCTAATGGAAAACCTCCTTCTCACTATCCAACGTCCGCCAAACAATGAAACTCCTCCGAGCCATCAAGGCGACGAAGAAAATGCGGAAAACAGTGAGTCACGTGCCCTTACCAAAAAGGACGTTGACGATATCCTCGCCAAAGCAAAAGAAGAGGATACACTAAAGGAGCATGGGATCAAGCCACCATATCCCTTGTGGATGGACTCGGTCCCGGTCCCTACAAAATTCAAGCAACCTACTCTCCAAACACATACAGGGAAAGGTTCAACCAGACAGCACGTCATCCATTTCAAGATCCTGACGGGAGCTATTACGGATCAAGATGCCCTCAAAATCCGCCTCTTTGCAAGTACCCTAAAAGGTACGGCCTTTGATTGGTACTCCACTCTGCCGGAGGACTCCATTCAAAATTGGGCCATGATGGAGACACGCTTCCTAACCCACTTCAAAGGTGAGGATCATCCTGTTACTATGGCTCAGCTCTGCAGCCTAAAACAGGGAGAGAATGAGTCAACATATGACTTCATTCACAAGTGGAAGGCAATGGCATACAAATGCTCCGATGTACTGCCACAAGCGTCACTGGTCGACATCTGCCGAAACAACATGAGAGCAAGAATCCGCTCCATGATCATCGGCAACAAATCAAAGAACCTGGGAGAACTCCTGGAAGCAGCTATGGAAGCTGAAACGGTGATCAAAGACCTCAACAGTCAGAAATCATCAAAGAAAGAGCCGACTGCCATTGCAACCTCAAAACCAAAGAAAAAGGAGGTTCTCAATGTGCAAACCAAGTCAGCTCCTCAGCAGCCAAAGAAAGCTGAAAACAAAGCTGCAGGTAAAAAGCCTGAACTCTCTGATGCATTCAAAGAACGAGTAGAGAAGAAATACCCGTTCGTTGAAGATGTTGAAGAAATCTTTGGGGCACTTCTCGCAAACGGTAAACTCACCTTGCCTGACCCCAAAAGACCAGGAGATGTGGGCAAAACCAACGATCCTCGGTACTATCCATACCTTCAGATGGTCTCGCATCCTCTCAGTCAATGCTTTGTTGTGAGAGAGAAGATAAATGAGATGTGGAAAAACGGAGTCATTACCTTCGACAAGAACTATGGGTCTGCCTCCGTCAACATGGTGTCGTGTGGACAAAAATAAAAATCACCAAAAGAGAAGATCACTACTTCCTTCAAGGTGATAAAGATGACCCAAATGTCCCAAGAGTTGGTTCCATATCTAACATCAGACGGACAGCCCATATGGGTACACCCCGATATCCTAGAAGATGAAAATTGGGAGGTCATCAAAACAAAGCCAACCGCTCGACAGCGAAGGCAAGCCAGGAGACAACTCCGCAAGCTCAAACAGCAGGAGAAAGCTCCGAAAAAGCAAGAAGTCACTGAAAAGGCAGAGACCTCCTCTACCGCTTCACTGGGGACAACAGAAGAGTCCTCTCCTAAGACTTCAAAGGCGGCAAGAAAATTCACTCTTGGTGATTTCATGCCACCACACCTCAAAGATGAAACTATGCAAGGGGCATCATACTCTTGCAACTCGGTGGTCAGATTCCCCATGGATGGATACGAGTCCAGTGACATCGATGAATGGGAAGAATCCCTCAAAACAGGAGAATATCTCTCTGACGAGGAATGGATCCCTGAATCTCATCTTATGCCAGTAATCTGGTATAACCCATTACTGTCACGCCCCCGAACCGAAACCTCGGGGGCGGGAATGGGATTAAGAATAAATGTATTTTACTTCTCCCAAGATCCGCGTGTGTGAAGACAACACATTCTGAATATTTTGCGGAAGCATTTGTGGCGTTGCGACCCGAAGTCCGTGGCCACCGGATTCCGCGTCGCACTCAACCTTTAGCCCATAGCTATTATATCAAGAATCATACCAGACTGGAGTAACCATCACGATAATTTACAGAGCTGACAGTAACAGGATATTGCATTCCCAAATATGTTCAAGTTACAATTATCAATGTACATTAATTAAGAATCCCAAGAAAAGGCTAATAAAGCCATACAACAAGAAGCTATAAACTACTACCCAAATGTGACGTAGCTCCGATGTCAAGCTCAATGTCTATATGACATAGCCGACAAACCAACCTGCAAGGCATGGCTCCACAGCCAACAAAACACTCAACTCGGGACGAAGAAATCTGAACCTGAGTACCAAAAGTACTGGGTCAGACAAGACGGTCTGGCAGGTGGATGAAAAGATCACAATTATACTAAAGAATAAAACATATAATAAATCATGCTAATCGATCAAGTACTGCATATAATTAAACGGGTGCAAAGTCGGGAATCTCGGGGAAAACTTGTATTCATTTCAAGCACGGGTAAAACATGAACATCTAATAAAACATGTAGTCATTTACATCATCTATAATCATAGATATTTGACAATCGGGTATTCCTCTAAAACATGTATAAATATAGTGGTTTGACAAAACAAACGTTCATTTGAAACTTAAGTAAAACACAAGTATACAACAAATCAGGTATCCATAACAGTCTAGCAAAACCAATGTCCATTTGAAACCTATGTAGAAATACGGATATTTAACAAACCGGTTATCGTTTAAAACAGGTATAAACGTAGGGATCTTGCAAACAAATGTCATCTGAAACATATTTCAAAGCATGGATATTTAGAAATCGGGTAATCATTTAAAACATGTATAAACATGGGAATCTCACAAGTCAAATGTCATTTAAAACAAAGCACGGATATTTAACAATTCGGGTATTCCTTTAAAACATGTGAAATCATATAAATCTAGCAAAATCATTTATCGTTTGAAACATATGTAAAAGCACGGGTATTCGCCCAACCGGCATTCCTGTAAAACATGTACGTGTGCAAAGGACATAAAACAATATAATAGTGACTGAATTTACAATAGAGAGCATTAACACTTATCTAAATAACAACTTTCATAAAAGCAATGAATCATTTAACTGAAAACAAGTAAGCAATATAAACCATGTCGGGTGTCCAAGGAATCGGGAACTGGCAAGATGGCAATCACAAGAAGCTAAGTCCTCTATCACCGAAGTGACAAGAGCGGGACGTTGGTCTCAGTCACACAAGGTGAGGAGACTCAACGTAAATCATATACAATAATAAATATACGGGAACGGGACCACGGTAGCGAACCGGGTATCGGGACGGGACCACGGCAATAACCGGGTATCGGGATCCAAACTGCAGCTGGCGGGACGGGAGAGGGATTTCCAAGTCGGTAGATCAAACCGACAAGGTATCCAAGCTTAGTGATGCCGACTCATAGGTCAAAACCAATCGAGACATATGCAAGTAAATCAAGTACAGTAAATAAGCGGGTAAAACGGGGGTGCTCAAGGGCACACTGTCACTTCATATCGGGAATACATCTCGGGACAAATAACTGTTACTAAAGTAACTTCAATGCTTTCGGGAAACAAGTCAATCAAGTACAATAAATAAACGGGTAAAACGGGGTGCTCAAGGGCACACTGTCGTATCATGTGATGCAATGCACTTCGGGACAAATGACTGTTACCAGAGTAACTCCAATGCTTTCGGGAAACAAGTCATGTAATGCAAATCTCGGGAAAAGAGGTGAAACAATGAACTCTAATAATTTCGGGTAAAAATATCGGTTTCAAGATCTATTTAAGTGAATAGGAGTCCCGTATGCCGATTATAACAATTACTTGGTACTCCTTGAGTTTAAAGACATTCCGGGCTCCTTATGCACTTTTACTATTTTTTTCCAAACTTAAAATGAGCTTATGGGTAGTACTAGGTATTACAATAGCAAGAATCAAGATTATAAACGGTCCATCCTAGGCATGACATTACTCCGGAAACATCGAGTAACCGATTCAGTCATCGAAAGGAATAGAATTAGCGATAACCAAGGAAATAGACTTGTGTTTAGGTATAAAGAAGATATCGCATCGTTCCATCCCGTTCAAGATTGAAATGGATTGAACTTCGATGCCACCGAACCAATCGTGAGGCGTGTCGGCTCAAGACATTCTCACACATGGTCCAAACAGTCCAAGAAGGGTAGCCAAGTAATCACCTAAACCAAGAATTAGTGTCTAGATCAACACCATTCTTTTCTTTTAGTCCCCTAGCCTTAGAGACCTTAGAATAGGGTACAATTGGTCTTAACACTAAGGTGTATACCCCTAGGACTCATAGAAAGCCCAAAGGTTCCAAAAAAAGCAAATATCAAATTTCACTGGACCGATCGATCGGCCCGAAAAACCTCAAATTTCTGTACCCGAATGTACAGGGTCCGATCGATCGGCCAATCGATCGGCCCGAAAAACCTTACAGTTACTGACAGTCCGATCGATCGGACCTGGGCGTGCAGGTCCGGGAAACACTGATTTTCTTCCTTTTCTTTCCTTTCCTTCCAACATATAATCAATCACATAAAACTATAAACAAGGGGACTTAAACACATGTTTCCAAGACATTAAAATGAGCTAAAGAGCTCCTCATTTCAAGTTCCTCCATTTCCATCCTTTCCATTCACAATAAATCTCAAAAGTGGAGAAAACTCATTCATGTGAAACCATTTGAAATCTTGACACTATGATACATACATTTCCAAGAGATTAACAAGGGAGAAATAACTCATCAATAAGCACATCTAGTAATCAATATTAATCATATTAAAGACAACTATTAAAATCACCAAAACCATTAATGAATCAAGATTTTCTCACACAACATGTTAACAATCAAAACAATCCAATCAACCACTTGCCTTTGACTCTAATCAAGCAAATCAAGCTCCTAATCACCTCTCAAGCTCAAGATCCACAATCTCTACAAAAACCCCCAAAACAACCCTAAAATGGGTTAAACAATGAAATGACAATGAAACCTTTCAATAATCAAGGTGGAGCTTCTCTAAGGCTAGTAGATTACAATTCTAGAAGATGGGAAGAATCACTTACTTGGATGACCTTCAAATGAGAAGAACAAGCTCAAGGGAAGTCTTGTGATGGAGGGTTCTCTTCACAAATGGTACCAATGGAAAGCTTGCAAGATGAGGAAGAAGAAGACGGTCTCCATTTCGAGTTTGGTGAACTATTGGTGTGGCTTGGAGATGAAGAAGCAAGAAGAAGAAGAGAGCACAAGGAACCCTAGGCTCAATAGTTGCTGATTTGTGCTGGAAATGAAGATGGGGAAGAAGGGAGGTGGGTTCTCTTATAGCAAGTGAGAAGGGGTCCCACAACTTAAGGAACTTGGGTGGCTGGAATCATCTATTTGTGGGCCTCGGATGCGATCGACGAAGAAGAGAAAAATGATCGTCGAAATATCTAGTTTCCAAAAAGTGTATGTTTCACGGATTTCGAGAATATCGAGTTTTGGGTACAGATTTGGTGTGAAAAGACTGTTTTGCCCTCAAGGCCAAGAAATCGGGTTTTGGGTTCTCAAATGGATACGAGATCAACATGAAAGTTGTAGAATTCCTCAAGATGAATGCAATGGGACAAAAACACAATACGAAACAAATCGGGAAAATCTCACAAGAAAATGCAAAGCCGAAAAGGGAACCCCCAAAGGGCCCCACAAGCTACCAAAGCACTCAAAAGCCCAAAACTAGAAGAAAAATCATTCTAACTCACAAACTCAACCCAACAAATACTAATCCCACTAAAAGAACTAATCCACAAACAAAACAACACTAATCCAAGAGATTAGGGGTCGGGTTCTCACAATTACAGCCGCAAGGATCCTGGTCTGATGATGAAGAAGACCAAGAGGCTGTTCAAGAAAACACTTTAGTGGAACCCAGCCATGTTGAACCACAAGGAGCAAACGAAGAAGAAGATTTGGCTCCCGTGCCTGATCTCGATGAATACGCAAGGATCTTGCAGCACCTTGCTATAGAGCAAGAACAAGGTCGCATCAATCAGCTTCGTCACAACCCAGCACCGGAAGTTCTTGAAAATCTACAAGAATCTCCTCCGGTAACCCCGGAAAACGAAGAAAGCTGTTGGATCGATGATCCTCCTACATCTGAGGACGAATCTAATTCCCAACAGTTCATCTTGGAGGCATCTTCTGTCAAAGTTACTTGCAATGCAATAGCTCAGGATGATAATTCCTCACCTTCTCAGGCTTCGTCTCCTGGAACAGTGACATCGGAACTCAAACCTCTTTCGACGGATCACCTTGAAGAAATTCCAGCCGGTGAAATCTTCTTCAGAGAAAATCCGGTCAATTGGTCCCAAATGCCCGATCTCATCAGTGATGTCTGGACCGACAAAATATTCGATAAAGAAGGAAAGTTGCTGGATGTTGTTCAGGACTTGCTCCCGGAAAATGCTCCATGCAACACAATTACTGAAGATGGCAATGCTGACACAGAGACATCTTCAGCAAATGAGAAGGAACAACCCCTCGATCTCGAGGGTGATCTTCCAAACAAAGACCCTTCTCCAGAAGCTCTTGAAGTTGGTAGAGGTACCCGTTCTGGCCGGGATTATCACAAAAACTACAACCAACCTTCTGCTTCTTATGTAAATCCTTTGGGAAAACAAGCTGTAAACGCCCCTAGTGGCAAGAATAATGAAAATGCAGGCCTCAAGGAGGCTTTCAAGTACGACTTGATTCAGCACTTCAAACACATACCTGCACTTCTGCACATCCTAGACTTATTACGAATGTCACCACAGACTCGTGATAGTCTCATTTCAGAACTACAAATGCTAGATGCGGATGTCGACAAACATGCCCCACAAGTCCTACAAATTGAAATGGACTATAGGGTCAAAAAATCAAAAACTCCCTCAAAAGGAGAAAAGAAGAAAACTGAGGGATCCTGCATCGAATGCCTCTCGGTTCAAAAAGCAGCAAGTGCAACCATCGCCTTCACCAAGGAAGACCTCCTGCTAGGCGAGACAAAGCACAACCGACCCCTGTACTTCATTGGGTACATCAGAGAGGTGCCGGTACGCAGAATCCAGATCGATCCAGGTTCTGCACTCAACCTCATCTCCACTTCGGCACTTGAAGAACTGGGCATTCCGCCTAGCAAGCTGAGCCACACGTCCGTGTCCATCTTTGGATATGATGGCAGCGCTCAAAGGTCGATCAGCAAAATCAGGTTCAAGTTGCAAATCGGTGATCTTTTCTCCGAGGTCACTGTCTATGCAATAAAGACCCCTTCATGCTACAACATCCTTCTCGGACGCCCCTGGATACACGAGAATGGTGTTGTCCCTTCGACTTTACATCAGTGCATCAAGTTCGTTGGCAATGATGGCTTGATACATCGAGTGTTTGCAGACAAAAAGCCCTTCAAAGGCAAAGAAGTCTATTTCGTAGATGCTCAGATGTACAAAGATGAAAAAGAAGAAAGGGAGGAAGAAACAACACCCTTTGCCGAAAATCTCCAGAAAGACAAAGGCAAGGCTCCTCAGCAATCACCGGAAGAAAACAAACCCTCTATCAAAACCGAAGAGAATAATCAATCTCCCTTCATGGTCTCCCTCAAGTCTTCAAAGCCTCTGGTGATCACCACCAAAGCAAAGAAGACAAAACAAAAGGCTGGGGGCAAGTTTGATGTCCCCTTCGTGTCTATCTTGCAAGACACGGATTCGGACTTAGAGCCAGAAGATGACACATCGTCAAGCCAAGCTGATGATCAACAAGTTCAGCCCGCTCTCACTCCGATGGAGACAACTGTTGACATAGAAGATCCGGCATCTGCTTCCTTCGTTGTTCCAGCAACATCAGCAGAAGAAAAGCCAATCTTCTTCCATAAATCGGGAGTTTCTTCATCAAATTCTTCGCTTGAACCTTTCCAAAACGAAGGTATGCCTCAACTATCCCTTTATAGTCCAATGGCACAAGCTATCATGAAGAAAATGGGCTACGACGCTCAGAACCCAATCGGTTTGGGAGGTGGCCGTGGTATTATCACGCCATTGGAACCAACCCTGACCAAAAGTCAACTGGAAGGTTGGAAACCCCACCACCACATAGAAAAGTCTTCACATGGGCTGGGGTATGATCCTGACGCTCCCTTGAGACAGTTGACACAAAGGCTGCAAAGTCGTCTTGCCGACCAAGCCTCAACATCTCATATTAATGAAGACATCGATCTCCCCGGATATCTCTTTGAAGAGTCACCCGTCAAAGATTCAGGAAGCTCACCCAATTGGTATGATTTCTCGGATGATGAAGAGGAATTGACCGATGATACGGATACACGATTTTCTAGCCCAGAAGAACCATCATCTCCAAAAGAAGTGCCCTACTTCGACCTAGTTTCAACAGGTGATTGGGACCATCTCATAGCAAATCTTGAGAAAAGTACCAATCAAGAAGACTCCAGAAGGCTTTGTTGGGCTGGAAGCCTCCAAAAATATTGTGGAGGAACCACCTTCAAACCTTCCAACTGAAGATTCTGTTCAAAAGATAGACTTGGGAACACCTGATCACCCACGTCCTGTATTCATAAGCAAGAATATAAAGGATGATGAGTTACCCGAGTATATCGCGTTTTTTCATGAGTACGTTGATTGTTTTGCATGGTCTTACACTGAGATGCCTGGCTTAGACCCCAAAATAGCAGTCCACAAACTCAATCTTCAAAAAGATATCAAGCCTGTCAAACACGGCCAAAGAAGGTTCCGTCCTGACGTGATGGACAAAATTGAACAAGAAGTTCAAAAACTCAAAAGCGTTGGCTTCATCCGTGAGGAACAGCATCCTGAATGGTTGGCCAACATCGTCCCCGTGACAAAGAAAATTGGGCAAATCAGGGTCTGCATTGATTACAGAGACCTGAACAATGCATGCCCAAAAGATGAATTCCCGCTCCCTATACCGGAGGTGATGATCGACAACACCTGTGGGTTCGAGTGAATGACATTCATGGATGGCTTCTCTGGCTACAATCAGATAAAGATGCATCCTGAAGATGAAAAACATACAGCATTTCGGACCCCGTTTGGCGTGTATTGCTACACTGTCATGCCATTCGGTCTGAAGAGTGTCGGCGCTACATATCAGAGGGCTATGATGAAGATATTCCAAGATATGCAGCACAAGACGGTCGAATGTTATGTCGACGACCTCACCGTCAAAAGCAAAAGAAAAGAAGACCATCTCAAAGATCTTCGAGAAGTCTTCCTCCGACTTCGCAAACACAAACTGCGAATGAATCCCCTCAAATGCTTCTTCGGTGTTTCATCGGGTAAGTTTCTCGGATTCATAGTACGGAAAGCTGGCATAGAGCTTGACCCCATCAAAGTCAAGGCTATCCTAGAAATGCCATCTCCAAGAACCCTAAGACAATTAAAAGGGCTCCAAGGAAGATTGGCATACATTCGACGGTTCATCTCCAACCTATCAGGGAAGTGCCGTCCATTCTCTCGGTTAATGAAGAAAGGTGTCGATTTTGTCTGGGATGCTGAATGTGAAGCCGCGTTCCAGGACATCAAGTCATACCTGACTAAACCTCCAGTGTTGGCTGCCCCCACAACTGGAAAACCATTCCTCTTGTACACAAGAGCCCTTGACTGTTCTTTAGGGGCTCTACTCGCACAGAAGAATGACGAGGGAAAAGAAGCTGCTCTATATTACCTTAGCCGCATGTTGATAGGTGCAGAGCATCGCTACTCTCCAGTCGAAAAAGAATGCTTGGCAGTAATGTTCGCCGTACAAAAACTACGTCACTACCTGCTATCCAACACAGTGTACCTAATTTCGAGGATCAACCTCCTAAAGGTCCTTGTCACAAAAGCAGGTTCTCTCAATGCCCGACTGACAAAATGGTCCATCCTCCTGTCACAATTTGACATTAGGTATGTACCACAAAAAGCAATCAAAGGCCAAGCTCTAGCAGACTTCCTCGCGGAGCATCCATTGCCTAAAGATTCTCCACTCAGGGACGACCTCCCAGACGAATCGGTCTACAGTGTGGAGACTTCCTTATCAAATGCTTCCTGGCACATGTACTTCGATGGCGCAACCAGGACAAATGAAAAGGGAAATCAAATATCGGGAATTGGCATTCTCTTTGTTAGTCCCGACAAATACATGATTCCACACGCATTCTCGCTACTGGAACCATGTTCAAACAATGTAGCTGAGTACCAAGCCCTCATCGCAGGATTGGAGCTCGCCCTCGAATCCGGCATCACTACGCTGGAAGCTTTTGGAGACTCTCAACTGATCGTCAACCAGATGAATCAGAAATTTGAAGTCAGGAAGCCCGATCTGTTGCCTTACTACAACAAGGCACAATCGCTTCGCCAAAAGTTCGACATCTGTCACATCACCCACATCCTCAGAGGTGAAAACATTCGTGCAGATGCCCTGGCTGGACTTGCTGCGTCTCTGGCAATCCAAGAAGGGGAAAACATGCAAGTTACAGTGTGTCAAAAAAAGGATTCTCCCTCCTCTCAACACACATCAAGCAGTTGCTAAATGCCACCAAGTGGTTGGAAGTCGGATCTCCGTCCTTAAACCTCTGATCGGCGACTGGAGGGATCCGTTCATTGATTACATCATGTTCGGAATCCTACCTGAGGATCCAAAAGAGCGGGTAAGCATCCAAAGGCGAACCCCAAACTTTCATTTGGATATTCCTTCAAAAATGTTTTATAGGAAATCCTACAATGGAGTACTTCTACGCTGCTTGTCACAACAAGAGGCTGAGGAAACACTCAAAGAAGTACATGCTGGTCTTTGTGGAGCCCATCAGGCTAGGCCTAAGCTCTACGATCAGATAAAAAGGTTAGGTTATTATTGGCCTACCATGGTGGCTGATGCAATGCAATTTGCTAAGCGTTGCCAACAATGCCAAGTTCATGGAGATTATGTCCACATGCCTCCGGAATGGCTACATCCTATAGCAATCTCATGGCCTTTTGAAGCCTGGGGTATGGACATCATAGGTCCTATCTCTCCCCCATCAAGCAAAGGTCATCGCTTCATTTTCGCTGCTACGGATTATTTCTCCAAGTGGTCAGAAGCATTCGCGCTCAACGAAATGAAAACCTCGTCAGCCCTTTAATTCTTGCACACTAATATAATTTGTCGCTTCGGCATACCTAAAAGATTCGTCCATGATAACGGACCACAGTTCCGCGATCACCGATTCTACAGGTTCTGCGACAAATACAAAATCCAAAGTTGTCCTTCAACTCCGTACAATCCGGCAGCGAATGGACTAGCAAAGGCTTTCAACAAAACGCTCTGCAAAATCCTCAAGAAAATGGTCTCTAGTCACAAAAGAGATTGGGGCGACAAACTGCCTAAAGCTTTGTGGGCCTATCGAACCACCGTTCGAGGACCAACCCATAGCACACCATTCTCCTTGGTCTATGGATGCGAAGCTGTTGTCCCTTTGGAAGTTCAAATTCCTTCCTTAAGGGTATCTCTGCAAAATGACATGATGCAAGAAAGTAATGTCAAATTGAGACTCCAAGAGCTGGATAACCTTGATGAGAGACGGCTCGAAGCTCTACAAAGCATTGAACTCTACCAAGCACGCATGGCAGGATCTTTTGACAAGAAGGTCAGGCAACGCGCCTACAAAAAGGGAGACTTGGTTCTTACAGTAAAAAGACCAATGGTTTTTGCCAACAAATCCAAAAGCAAATTTGAACCAAAATGGGAGGGACCTTTCGTCATCGACAAAGTCTTCTCCAACGGCGCATACGCTCTTCTAAACATGGAGGGTGACAGATGTATGCTGCCCATCAATGGAAAGTTCTTGAAGCGGTACTACCCTTGAAGGCTTCTTCCATCGGGTCAGAGCGACGCCTGCACGGCCAAAGCCTATTCCTAGGTATCTGCTCGTCAAACCCACTCCTTTTGGAATTTTCATCCTCTTGTTGAAATTTCTAAAAAAAAAACCCCTCAAAACAATGTCTCTTTCATCGTTTCATTGTTAAAAAAAAAGCAAATCCAAAAATCCAAGTTTAGGAGCCTCTTCCCAAACTAGACCAAAATTTTTGATCCTTGAACCCAAAATTCATGGTTTGAAACAAAATCAGGACCTAGGGATTTCAGCCCTAGTCCACCCCGACTTTTACCACCAAAATGGTTTTGAGTCAAAATTTACGACCCTCGTGTCTTTAAACAAAAAATGGTTTTTCAAAAATCGCAGGGAAGCGACGTTCAGTCGATACTTGCAAAACCCAAAATCGGAAGGATGCGAACCCCATTCGATACTTCCAAAACCCCAAAATTTCAAAAATCGTGGACACGCAACGTTCCAATTGATATCCACAACCCAAATTTTAAAACAAACAAAAAACAAAACAAAGGTTCGAAAAAACCTCAAACTTCAAAAATCATGGGGAAGCGACATTCCATCGATACCCACAAAACAAAATTTTTGAAGACAAAAGCAGGGAAGCGACGCTTAGTCGATACTTGCACCCAAATCCGCGAGGAGGCGACATTCCATCGATACTCGCAACCGAATGAGCAAGGAGGCGACATTCCATCGATACTTGCAATACCATTCAGCAGGGATGCGACTTTTAGTCGATACTTGCATTTTTGAAAACCAAAAACCTGGCTTTCACGCCAAAAACTCGGCTTTTATGCCAAAAATCAAAATTCGGCTTCCATGCCAACAAAACAAAACTCGGTTTTCAAAACAAAAAATCTGGCTTCCATACCAAAAAGAAATTTCGGCTTTCATGCCAAAAACAAAATCTGGTTCTTACACAAAAAAAAATCTGCTTTCATGCCACAAACTAAAAAATCGGCTTTCATGCCACCTCAAAATTCGGCTTTCATGCCATCTCAAGAAAAATTGGCTCTCATGCCATCCCAAAATTTGGCTTTCACGCCACCAAAATCAGCTTTTATGCCACCTCAAAATTTCGGCTTCCACGCCATCCAAAATTTTGGCTCTCATGCCATAAACCCAAATTTCGGCTTTCATGCCATCTCGAAATTCGGCTTTCAAACCACACAAAAAAAACCCTGGCTTTTGCTGCAAAATCTGGCTTTCATGCCAAAACAACCCTTTTGACAAAAGATTTTCACAAAATGATAACCTTTTGATCAAAATTTTCAAACAAACATTTTCATCCAACCTTTGCTTATTTTCATCAAAAAGAATTTAAGTAAAAGGTACACAGAATACCAAAAATGTTTTACATAGAGGTACCAAAAAAAAAAAAAAAAAAAAAGAAGAAAAGAGTTTGTTATAAAGAGCTCAGTCTAGCATGGTCTTCAACCAAAGATCCAGCTCCTCAAGCAGACTCTTGGCCTTAGCCTCTAAAGCTTCCAGGCCGCGCTTCTTCAAGATCTTGCCATAAAATACGGCAGAACGCCGCGACCCTCTTCCCAGAGAATTTGCCACTGCTCATACTCCTGAGTCTTTCTCTGAAGGCTGCTACCGGCTTCTTCAACTTGGCGAATCAGAGTTCCCTCTTTAGCACGGGCTTCTACAATGGCAGTCCATTTGGCAGCACTTTGTTCTTGCAATTGCTCAAGGCGCTGCCTAGCTTCTGTGACCTCCCTATCAAGACGGCGCAGGTCCTGTGTTAGCTCGATGATAGCCAACTCGGTAACGTTCCTCTCCCGAACGAATTGCTTCCGAGCCCGTGAGATCTCATCCATTTCAGATTTGATCTTACCGGATGGCTGCAAAAACATCTCATTGAAGAAGTCACTGCTTGGGAAATTCTTGGTCTCAGTCCATTTGTTGCCTAAAGCAATGACTTCATCAACAAAGGCCTTGGCACTTGCAATGTCCAGACCGACCTCTGCACTGTCAGCAAGGATGTCCTGTACATGCTTGACCATGCCAAAACCAGCTTCCAAATGGCCAGAAGAGAGAGTTTCAACCCATGAGCTCAGCACACTCTTCAACACCTTCTTTGCATATTGAAGGGATGGTCCGGATGGAGATTCACCACGCTCTGTTGGCTGACTGCCCATGTCAGGCCGTGGTGGAGAAGAAATCAAAAGGCTCTTTCCAATCGGAGCCACTGAAGAAGCAATATCACCACAAAGTCCCGCCTCTGCCGTGACAGGACTGGTAGAAGAAGCCCCTACTTCTGGATCGGCTGCTGGCATCTCCTGCTCTGGCCCTGAGGAAGACGAAGGAACTTCTCCTGTTGCTTCACAACCTGCTGGCAAAAACACAAGAAAAGGTATGAATATGATATTGTCAAAAAAAAAATCAATGTCAAGATTATCACTATGAAATACCTTCTTCCATGATGGGTGGAGTACTTTCTGTCTCCATTTGCTCATCTGAGGCATCGTCAAAAGCCATATCCATAGATGGCTCGAAGTCGGAACCCTCTGGCAAGTCAACTGACAAGAAAACAAAAAATATATATGTGTCAGCAAATTCAAAAAAAAAAAAAATCATCCTCATACCAGGTGGAGATTCTGGGTCCTCCCCAGAGTCCCTCAATTCTTCTTCAGATGCCGCAACTGGATCCATCACCGCCTCATTGACAGGAACCCCGGGCATCACCAAGTTTCCATCTTCTGCAAAAGAAAGAAAACAGCAGATCAAAAAACAAAAAAAAATCCCTCATAAAAGGAAAGAAGCGGAAATAGAAAAGAAGGAGAATCATACCAACATCGGCAGTCTCTTCTTCACGACTCCTCTTCTCTGGAGGCTCATCAGCATCTCCTGATACCTCCTCAGTAATGGTAGGAGGGACTTCCAGATCAGGAGAGTCTTCGTGGCGTCTCTCAGTGCGACGTTGTCCTCTCATCCTCTTTTTTCTACGAGCCGGTCTACTTGAAGTACCTGCCTCACTGTCAAAGTCAGGACTTCCACTTGGCTCCTCACTGGACGGCCCGCTCCTACCAGTGGACCCCATGGAAGCCTTCATTCGCTCTGCTTGCATCCAAGTGTCGATCTCGGCTTCCTCCTCCTCGAGTTGTCTCAAGACCTCAGCAGGTATCTCTTGTGCGGCTCCAGATCTGATGACGTCCTGTTCCTCGAGAAAGCCTATCCTATGCTTCTCTCCAGAAAGTAAGAACAAAACCTCCTCTCGACGGACGCCATCTGATCTACCAAGACCCTTCCCAGGAGATTGCTTAATATTCAGCTCCTTCTTGGAAAGCCCTCGGTACACAGCAAAGCTCTCCACGAACCACTTCGTGAAGCCAGCAGTCCGAAAAGTGGGCAACTCAGGATAGGAAATCATAGCAGTGGTGTCTTCTGCACTATAGAAGGCCCATGCATTTCTTCCGTCCTGCAAACCTCCAAAGCGCTTCACCATTCTCGAAGGCGCTCCAACAACGCCTTGAGAGAAGCCTAACTGCAAAGCAAAACGCGAAGGGACATACGGCTGGATGTCAACAAAAAGATGTCTGCGGTACACCGTCGTGCCAACACGTATGTTTAAAAGCCACCTCTTCTCTGCGGTGGTCAAAGAATAGTGTCTTCCCGATCCTGCCCTGGTGGAATCACGGGAGACACCAAAATCAAAAGCCTTCTTCCGCAAATCTGGAGAAAGCTTTACTGAAGACTGCCCCATCTCGACGTCCCTAAACCATCGGATTCTCAAACGGGCAGACAAAAGAGATTCAGAGACGGCTTTTCCTCTAGCCAACCGAATCATAAAAGGGTCATCATCCTGAGCAGCGCCCAAACGGTGGAAGCCAGGACAGTGGTACACATACCACGAATAAAAAATATGGGCTGAAAATACCCTATTCATAGGAAGCCCAAGCCAAACCAGAAAAGCAGCAGCCTGCAGTTCGGTGCACAAATAGGAGTAAAGAGCAGGCACCAAAGCCAACTGCTCTCCGAACGCCATCTGACAAGCCGGAAATATACAATGCGGCCTGATGTGTGTTCCGTCTCCTCCAGCAAAAACAGCTTCACCCAGCCAATAAGTGAGGTACGCAGCAACGTCTCTCCGCAGCGCAATGTCGGAGCAAACGGCGTCTGTACTTGCGAGAAAGTTCTTCAAATTCTCTCGCATGGCGGAAATCTTCTTCCCCGGATTCTTAGCCTTGGCTTCTTGGGTCATACTCTCAGAAGGTTCTTCGCCGCCAAAAAAGTTTGGAGACAAAGAGCTGAAACTCCTCCAACTGCTACACCGGACTTTCGAGCCCTCCTTCTCCTTCAAAAAATCATAGAAGGCGACGAGCTGAAAGTACAAGAGCCTAAACTCCTCAGACCGCTCCTCAAGGACGCTGTCGAATGGCATAAACTCCTCATAGAGATTGCCAAGGATGGGCAACCTGGTAATGGCACTCAACTCCTTCAAAGTAAAACCAATCTCACCATTCGTGACAACGAAAGTGTTGGTTTGTGGAAGGAAAGACTCCAGCATGGCCATAAAAGCCTCATCGGAGAAAACTACGGTTTGACGAAAAGCACGAACCGCATCGAAAATCTCGGCCTCCTTCAGAATGGCACCGCCAATCTGCAGGATATGATCAGTCCACGACTCCCAGCCTGAGTCTGCACTGAAGCGGCCACGAAGCCGAAATGGCTTTACCCGATTGCTGCCATCGCCCCTGAAAATGCCAAGGCCCACCAGTCTCAAATCGACCGATGGATGATCAGATCCTTGGTAGCCGCTGGCCGGCATCAACATGTCCAGACGGACAGGCGACTTCTTTGCATAACCAGAAGGACCACCAACAAAAACCCCGGTCTTGACCACATTGGTCCTCTTCACCCAGCTTGGAGGATCTTCTCTCTTAGAGCATGTGGGAGAAAGACTCATGATCGAAATAGTACGATCAAAAGTCGATCGGGTAGAAATGGTTCTCTCCTCACCATCAGCTGTGTAAGAGAATTGAAAGCATCTCCTTTGGTATGACGAGTCATCAGGGGCTGCATCACCAAAGAAAAAGGTAGGCTTGGGCACAACGCTCTGATCGTCCATGACCCAAGGACGATTGCTTGCCATAATCTTGTAGAACTCCTCATCCTTGAGAGCGATCAGTCGCTGTCTCATCTCATCTCGGTTGAGCGAGTCACACTCTTCCAAATTTCTCTCCACATATTGGACCTTCTCCCAGGCCTGCTGTACGGCCGCATTGAAAGATCTGGCAGATCGACGAGGTGCATCAGTAACGGGCTCCTTACCCTTGTTCGTTCTGAAGGAACTACCTGCAATGGAAGAAAAAGAAAGAAAATCAATCACCAAAATGACAGAATTTTGCTAAAAAAAAATATCCTAGCGAAATTTTGACAAGGCTCCGGGGCAATTCCGAAGAAAAGGGAAACACCCCGAAAAAAAGATTGGAAGCCTGAAGATGAGCTCAACATCACCACGAGCTCATAATCAACGAAGGATCCTCAAAGAAAGCTTGAACTCAAACATTGTTGCAAGATCAAGTTAGTCTTCTCAAATCTCCGCAAGATCGGAAAAGAGCTCAACATTGCTGCGAGCTTCAAATTCCAGAACTTGCAAAGCTCCTCAAAATCCCGCAAGACTAGGAAAGAGCTCAACATTGCTTCGAGCTTCAAATCCCAAGACTTGCAAAAGATTTTCAGGTGTGCATCATCATGCTCCCAATCAATTTACCAAATCTCATGCATAAAAGAAAAAAAAGTCATCATGCATTAGACGCTAGGAAAACTTTGACAAAAAGTTTGACCAATTCCAACCCAACTTGGTCAAAATCAATCAAACTTTGTTTAAGTCAAAATTCATGTTGGCTTAACCTAGAGACTCTAACTTTTTATCTTGATGCATAAAAAAAAAAGTATGTAGACGAACATTTTGGATTGCATAAACCTCATTATCATGGTGAGCAAAAAAAGTAGAGAGAGAGAAAACCTCATTCAAAAAAAAAAAAAAAATTTCTGAGCTGGCCCACAAGCCACGTGGCTGTACGGTCTAGGCCGTACAGCAGCAAAAAAAAAAAAGAAAAAAAAAGGAAAAGAAAAAAGAGAAAAAAAAAAGGAGAAAAAAAAAACGTGTGAAAAAAAAGAAGGAAAACACGTGAAAAAAAGAAGAAAAGAAGAAAAAAAAAAGAAGGAGAAAAGAAACTTTTTTCTACTTTTACATGCAATCTCTTGTTGAGAAAAAAAAAACTCACTTGAAGCCATGGAGAAGAAAAAGAAGAACTTGAAGGTCTTTGAAGAAGAGAAGATCTTGGAGCACTCTTGAAGGTTTTTGCAAAAAGAAAAGCAATAGGAGCAAGAGATCCCACCCCTTTGCTTTTATAGAAGAAAGCAAACCAAAAGAGGAAAGAGGAGAAAAGTAAGGAGGTAAGTGCTAAAAATTAGCAACCTTCCCAAAAGAAAAGGAAACTTGGGATATTCTCTCCCAAAACAAAGATTCTTTGAGAAATTCTCTCCCAAAGAAAGATATTTTGAGAGAATCTCTCTCAAAATCAAGAAAACTTGAGAAAATCTCTCAAAGTAAAGATATTTTTAGATATTCTCCACCCAAAGGAGATATCTTTAGATATTCTTTATGAAAATGACACCATATGAGATCTAAGCCATCCATCAAAGCTTAAGGTCCCATGGGTTAGCCCATATGAGCCAGGTTTGACCACCTAGGCACTAAAAGTGGCTTTTAGTCAAAATATTCTCTTACCAAGAGCATACAAAAATGGTTCCATGCCTCCTTTGAGTTGATTGGACCATACCATACAAAAATCCAAGCTTCATGAGTTTCCAAAAATCCAAACCATCCCACCTCATGAACCAAATTAAGCCAAAATCTTGAAATTGACATTCCACAAAAGCCCAAACCACTCCAATGGACCCAAAATTGTCCCAAAGAGTGAACCAAAAATCAAACCATGGTCCCCTAACTCGCCACATACAGCTTGTTAGGTCACAAGACCAAAACCAAAAATCAAAACCCGACCCCCTAACTTGCCACATACAGCCTGTTAGGTCACAAGGTCAAAACCAAAACCAAAAACCTGACCCCCTAACCTGCCACATACAGCTTGTTAGGTCACAAGGTCAAAATCAAAACCAAAAAACCAAAAAACCAAAACCAAATCCAAATCCAAGTGTCATTCTCAAAATCTTGCCTTGAGACGGTACATGACTCCTCTCACTATCATGAAATCCCTTGGAAGCTCAAAAGGCTACTCTATAAAAAAAATGCTCAAAGACTCTTGGTCAAGTCAGAAGCTCTTCTTCAAGATTCTCTTCGAGGCACATCGACTGCAAAAGCTATATCGTCGCTGTACCTCGAGGGGGCATTTGTTGACACCAAAAATGTCACTTTGCCTCTTCACACCAAAAGCTACATGGAGCCGCATCCTACCAAAAATAGGCAGGCGCCACTTCAAGCATCAGATCTTGTCAGAATCAAACAAAAACTGCAAGGTCATTCAAAACAACCAAAAGCGAGGTACACATGAAGTTTTGGGCCATTCCGACATCATTTGGCCTAGCTTCACTTCTCCAATAGCTAAGCAGCAGCTCCCGGCGGCGACAGTGTCGAAGACCCCAAATCTTCGATCAGAGCCTACGGATGGTCTCAAAATACCTCCGAAAGGCTACATGTCAAGTTTCAAGTCAAACCGACACCGTTTGACCCTCCATCAACTCTCGAGCAGCAAAATCAAGCCCTTAGGTAGCGAGAACTACCGAGGTTGTCACTCATCAAACAGAGCACATGGGTGGCTTCTACATACTCTCAAAGGGCCACACGTCAGGTTTCAGGTCATTCCGATGACGTTTGACCCAGTTTCGATGCTCGGAAACAAAATCAAGCCTACCGGCAGCAGAGCACCCCGGGACTATGGCACCCAATTTGGAGCTTGTGGATCATCTCAAAATGACTCCAGTAGGCTCCCCATCAAATTTCAGGTCAATCGGACATCGTTTGACCAGAAGTCAAAGCTCGGCATTTCCCTCGCGGTGAAATAAAGGCAAGCATTTGCATGACCCCAAACAGCTTCAAAACTCAAACGAAAGCCTATGGTTGGTCTTATCTACTGATGAGGGAGTCACACGTCGAATTTCAGGTCAATCAGACATCGTTTGACCAAAAGTCAAAGCTCTGCATTTCCCTCGCGGTGAAATCAAGTCAAGCGTTTGTGGGACCCCAAGCGGCTTCAAAACCTGAACAAAAGCCTATGGTTGGTCTTGTCTACTGCT
Source organism: Cinnamomum chago (assembly GCA_038049695.1). Lineage (NCBI taxonomy): Eukaryota > Viridiplantae > Streptophyta > Magnoliopsida > Laurales > Lauraceae > Cinnamomum > Cinnamomum chago. Next base: position 33,451,352 of record CP142452.1, read on the forward strand.
CAAGAAGCTACACGTCGAATTTCAGGTCATTCCGACATCGTTTGACCTAGTTTCGACGCTTGACAAAAAATCGGCAGTTCTCCACAGCAAAGTCTTCGGCTTTTCAGAAAATGGGAAACTTTGCGATCCGATTTGCACGGCTTCTTGTCAGGTTTTCTTGAGGGAAATCCAGCCAATAAATGAGAGGAAATTCCAAGAAAAATGCAGGAGAAAACAGAAGCGAAAAACGACGAAAAACGGCGAAGAAAAGGCGACCGGAAGACGGCCGACCATGGGGCACAAACCCCATGGTCGCCGGCGACCATGGCCCATAGTCGCCGGCCCCATGGTCGCCGCCGACCATGGTGCATGGTCACCGGCGACCATGGCCCGGACCTCGCCCAAAAACCCCGTTTTTCGGGTATCTTTCGCGTTCCGAGTTGATTGGCCTCTGTGATTTTTCCAAATTCTGATTTTTTGAGCATGAAATCCGTCGATCTTCGTCAACATCATGGATCCGCCTCCGGAATCATGGAATCATCATCCGACACCTCAAAATTGTCAACCGACCGATCAAGAAAATGCACTTTCTGCCCGACCAATCAAGAAATCGACTGGACAGATGTCGCCGGCTTGTTGATATTAATCAAAGTCTGAAATTGCATGATCATCCGATGTCGATCAATATGAAGATCCATCGATGATCATCGCCAAAAGAATTCCAAAGGACGCGGCGCGGCCCGTGACTCTTCAAGCGACCGGGAGACCATTTAATGCTGTTAATTGACTTGTTTATGGCAACTTATTACAGTCATTAACTCATTATCTTGGACGGCCCAATCAAAAGCAAGCAAATGAGAGTTACAAATCCAAGTATTCATGGCATTAAAACCATGAAACTCTCCTCATTATGGAGATTAAAGGCAACTAAATGCCCATTATCCTCCACCGGCCAATCAGAAGCCAAGGAAAAGGAGTTACAAAACAAGTAAATTAAAACTTGTAACTCCTTCCATTATGAGCATTAATACAAATAAATGCTCATAAACTCTCCTAAACGACTACCAAATGCCTATAAATAGGAGGCCATTCCAAGGGAAACAGATCCAGAAAAATCGCCAGAAAATCATTCAAAAATCATCGGAGAAATCTCTGCAACCATGCTCCTTCAAGAAAACTCTACTGCAACAAGCACTACAAGGTGATCAAAGCCCCTTGGGGGGGCCACCCCCCCCCCAAGGCCACCTCTCCTTCTATCCAACATGGCTAGATGCGGCTTTTCAGCCCATCTACTCGGCTTTTTACCGGATATAGGACCTTACCTTGGTCCTTATCCTCTAAAAATCTGAGGTTGGAGCCAAGCCAAGAAATCAAGCATCAAAGTTCTCATCTGAAGGACGATGGCGGAGTCCATACATGACTCGCGACCGTCGATCTGAACAGGTCCCCCACAATCGCATGAAAAGTTAGATTCCTTTTCTTTCTTTTCTGTTGCATTGTATTTTTTTATAAAGAGACAAAAAAATCACATCTCTTGTCTTTCATTATTGATAAGATTTGTAAATCGCCTTTCACGGCAAAATCGCCTTTTACGGCACCAAAATCGCCTTTCACGGCAAACAAAGAAAACCGCCTCTCACGGCATTAAAAAAAAAACAAACCTTGTCTCTTTTCTTTAAAAATATGTGTGCAATGGAAAGATGGAAAAAAGTTGATTTCCTTTTCTACTTGTGAAGGTGAATCTCCGGATCACCATTCTAAATTCTAAGTAGAATAGAAAATCTGGCATACCCAAAAAAAAATGTTGATACCCGTTTCTCCCATTTCCTCCACCCTCCTTCCGGACCCCGACAGACCCGGGGTGGATGGCAGCGGAGGAGGAACGGAGGGGCGCGGTCCATCATAGTGAAGGTATTATAGTGATCACATTTAGTGGCAACTTATATGTTGTGGCTAAAGGTCATTTTGGAGGGGAAAGAGAATTAGTGGCGAGTTTTAATCTTTTGCCCCTAATGTGGTCCAGGAGTCTAGGAGTTTAGCAACAACCTTTTTTTCATAGCTAATTTCTTTTGTGTCTTTCTTTTAGCGATACTTTTTTATGGGGCATCGTCAAATTTTACTTTGAATGGAGTGGGTCCCACTGCACGACTGATCACACACCATCAAAGATGCCAACAAAGTCTTCTAGCATAATCAACGAGTCTTAAAATCAAATTGGGTTGAGATTTGAGCTAGAAAATATACTGATGAGCGACAAGACAAAGAACCTCGGCACAATGAACAAGCATCCAGCCTTCAACTGAGTCTCCAACACCCGTTGACCATTGATTCCAACTACCTGAACTCGGCCGCTCCCACTAACAATGTAAGTCACCTGATAGGCTGAGTCAGAGGAGAACCCAGGATCCTCAAAACTCTTACCATACACTTAGTTTATCTGTAAATCTAATTGTGTAGAACTCTACTTACCGGTAATTGATTATCACAAAAACAAAACAACTGTCAAGTATAGGCGATTAGGATCATTAACCAAACACATGAATTCTGATTTATGAATAAACTGAGTGACCTCGCAAGGTTTAGGAAGAATTCTTACTACTCTAACAAGAAATGGAAAAAAAGTTTCCAACAAACTGCCAATTCTCAATAGCGGTCTCTGTTTATTTTCAACAAATATTCAGAAAAGGGGAACATACAAACAGGAAGAAGTGGTCCCAACATAACATTAGCCAGTACATAAATGTTTGGAATGAAGACAATGATTTTAAAACTGCTTTTGTTCCCATATAGGTCATGTCCAACATAAAAAACCAAGTCCATATCTTGATAATCTGTCTCTTTTGATATTTTACAAATATTCCAACACTTACAAATTGAACGTCTTGATTTTCAGTGATGTTTATGATGATTTACACCTGAATAAAACCTTGTCCTATCATACAATGGTGGAGATAATAAAGACTTTGACAATTTAATGTTTCAAACTAATTCCATAAAAAATAACAAATGGGGGCAATACATATCAGTTTATGCAGAAACCTTGAACCAAGAAAAACCATTCCAATCCCATGTAGATTAAGGCCCCTACCTGGACCATGACTCAGACTAGTTGAATTGATCTATCTGAAACCTGATACAATTTGGGGGGGAAATTGCCATGGTTTTCGGCTTCAGTAAAAACTTCAGAACAATAAACGAAATCCCAAAAGCTAAATCAACTGAGACAGTATCAAGAACAAGATATTCAAATGGAATTAATGCAAAAGTGGATAGAAAAACAGGTTCCAAAAGAAACACCTCAAGCATTTTCCTTCAAAAATATTGTCCTACTAGTCTAATACATTTTCTTCTATAAACAATGATTTTGAAGAACCCATTTTAAATCTAAACCATTAATCTATCATCTCATGGCCCTATAACAAAATAATAGTAATACAAAACTCATTGCCAAAGTTACTTTGCCCTGGACCTCATAAACCATTGGCTCCAATCAGGATGCCATAATAAAAGGCCTAACAGCAAGGTACTAAAGTACCTAAATAAAAACAGAGCACATGACTTTTAGCGGCGATTTTACACTTTTAGTGACAACAATTTTTTAAATAAGCGGCGATAAATCTTGCGGCTAATTATTAGACTTTTAGCTACAACTTTGCAGTTGTGGGTAAAAGTCTAACTTTTAGCCGCGATGTTTTAAAATCGCGGCTAAAAGAATTAGTGACAGCACTTATAGCAACGACTCAGCGGCGATCAAAATATTGTCGCTAAAACTTTTAGCCGCGAAAATTTTCGCAGTTAAATGTCAAGTTTCTTGTCGTGGATCACCTGCACACACTTATAATTCCATTTACATTGTAAACATGACCTAACACATGTCATTAACTAAGCCACCCATCTCACCATTCCACATGCATTTATAAAACAAATTCACCCATTTCAACCTCCTGCACACATCATCACATATAATTGCATCTGTTTTGTCTCACCTACTTTGTATACTCCATGTACACACTTTTACATACACCTTCCACCCACATGGCTTTCATCATTATTTAACTATACTACTACATCACTAATCTCATTTCCTCTTTACCATTCTAATTTAAATCTACTAACACCCAAACTCAAATCCATATTATAATCATTCTCTAATTATAATTAAAGAGGTTAATTACATTAAAGAGGAAAAAATTAATAGAATTTGATAATCCAAATCAAGGAATAAAACCACATGCATTAATCATTAAAGCTTATACTTGCCTCAATAGAGCTTTCCAAAGCTTCTTTCACAACCTATCTCAAGGACCCAAAAGTCCCCAAATATCCAAACCCTAGACACAAATACCTATCAAAACACCAATAAATGTTTATACATACTTATAAGAGGGTCTTTTGACTCTAATGCAACTAAAAAATCCAAACAAAAAGAGTTAGAAGCCTACCTCTTGCAATGATTCCGAATTTGAAGGAAATGGAAGATGATGGGGGGTGTTTTTCTTGATAGCAATGAAGAGAGGAAGATGAGGAAGATGAAGAGGATGAAGAAATCTCTACTTCTAGTCTTCAATGTACTCACAATCACTCCCACTTAGTGATGAGGAAGAGGAAGAGATGAAGAAGAAGAAGAAGAAGAGTAGAGGGAAAGGAATGGAAAGGAAATGAAAAGAAAAGGGTAAAGTAGCTTATAAGTGATAAGGATGCCCATTTTTGCAAGAAAGCCCACTAAAGTTTGATATTTCCAATTTGAGTCAAATGGAGGTCCACTAGTTCAATGGTTGGTCAAATGAGGTAGAGCCCAATACAAAAATTAATGTGGTCGTAAAAATACGCGCGTTGACGCCAAGATGACGTGAAAATGATGAAAAATGCGAAAATCTATAATTACGAAAAAGTCCTTGACTCTACCCAAGTGAGTCAACTCTACACCACTCACCTATCCAAATTTCAAGACTCACTTGACTCAGTCTAAAAAGACTAATGAGTACTAATTTCGATGATTAACAACTAAGCACAATTAATCAAGCTAAATCCTCATTAATTAGCACTAATTAAGATTAATTTGGGTTGGGGTGTAACAGTTTCAAAGAGAGAACTTCAGAGATTTTGATCCTCTCTTTCAATCAGTGGGTTTAACCATTGTCAACATGTTTCTTTTAATGGGAGGTTTAATCATCATCATTTCCTCTCTCTCTCTCTCTCTCTCTCTCTCTCTAATTAACAAAATTATATGAAACTAGGATAGATTTATTCAAAATTTCTGTTTAACAAATATGACAATCAAAAAGCAAAACAAAACAATACAATACAATACTAATGAGATACATTCGTCTAAAGCAGAACAACAAATTCGATATTGAACATCCACCAAATTAACCAATTGAACCCGTGACAAAATACATGACAAATCATATAAACAAGTGGGAATTGAACATGGGCCATGACTTGAAAAGGGTCTTTTTAATCTATCATTCGGAAGAAAAATAAAATGGTAGTACAACAACAATCCTCAAGTAAAGCACGTTCATTATTAGATGATCCCAATCCCAGTTTACTAATCAATTGAAGTATCATTAAGTGTAGCTGTTGGGGCTCAAGCCCTCCATTTGGTTTTCTCCTTTGATCTTACTTGCGCTTTTTTTTTTTTTTTTTTTGTGGAGACAAAGAAAGAAGAAGACAATTGCATGCAACATAAACTTTAAAAAATATATATATTCCCAAATTCCTTTCCACTGTTCCTTTTACTAATATAAGGTGTGTGTGGGTGTGTCTAAGAAGTTAGATTAATTAGTTTCCTGCTTTTTGTATCTCCTTCTTATCAATACTGGTTGTACATCATAGCTAACCCTGGTCTTGGAGGTTTTTTTTTTCCATATATTTCTTAAATAGTTTTTCCTTTCAGTAGACATATTTGTTATATAGTTAATAATTTACTGGGCAATTCTTGATTCAACCTTCATCCACAAGGTCACACTTGAAGGAAGTTCTTTTGTACACCACAAAAAATAGATGGATAAGATTAATCATATAGCTAAATACTCACAAAAGGTGGGGATTTTTAATATTGGGCTAGAAGGGCCTAACTAGGGGATTTTACTTGGATTTACGTGATTAATGCTTTTTTTTCTGAACATCCGATTGACCCGAACCTAAGGTCCTAGACCGCCCACATCAGCTCTCCTGGTCCCTTAACGAAGCAGGAAAAGTGATGGGACGAAGCCTAATGCTCTTACCTTTCTAATGTGGGAAGTCCGATTTATTCCTAGGGTGCTAATAGCCTAAGTTTGATAATTGTTGTACCTAAGCAATTTGGTTATGATCTTAATTGGTTTGGTTAACTTGATTTATGTTGAAGGTTGATTAAGAGTGATTTAGGGATGTTTTAAGGTTCTGATTAATGTGTTTTTAAATATATTAATGTTCTATTTTAGTTGTTGAAGGTTCTGGAGTTTTAGGTTTTACTTCAAATGATGAAAAGATGTCGAAAACGGTGAAATAGGACTGACAGAGGACTTGGGCTCACAGATAGTGGTGCCCAAGTGCCAGGTCTCGTGTGCTTAGGCTGGTGGTGATTAATCGACTTGATCTTCGGAGTTCGTATGGTTTCTATTTGATGCAAGTCTCTGTTTTGATGTTGTTTTAGGTTCTGGATCGATTTTTATCTTAATGATTTAAGTCCGGAACTCGAAATGTAACCAAGATTCACAACTTGGGCTAGACAGGAAACCTGGGCACACTTGTGTGTGCGCCTAGGTGTTTTTGTGAATTTGGGCGCACCTGTATGGGCGCCCAAGTGGTGCCTTGATGTTCTTCGCCCGTCCGACTTTGGTTCGAGGTTCCGGATGGGTTTAAGTTAACTAAACCTTTAATTTCTGGGTTGTTGTTGGTTCGATAAGGATTCAGAGATGTTTATTGAGATCGAGGTTGGATGTGAATAGGGATTCGGTGGTCTCAGGGAATGGAGATGAACTTGGGCGCACCTGTGGTTGCGCCTATGTTCCCTGGGTGACTTGGGCACACCTGTGGTGGCGCACGAGTGTCTGATTCGTGTCTTTTGGTTCTCTCCGGGATTCTTTCACCTAGGCTTGGAGTTTCAGGTGATCTATGTTAATAAATCTATATCTCGAGTTGGTCTTGAGTCTATAAACCTTAAATGTGGCAGTGGTTTGTGTTCGGGAGTTGAAGTGCAATCGAACCGCGCTTCGGGATTGGAACAAGAAGTTAAGTGCGCCCAGGTTCCTGGGGTAACTTGGGCGCACCTATAGGGGCGCCTTGTCTGCCTATTGGGTGATTCCGGGTTCGTTCGATTTCGTCCAATTCTAGAGTGTTTCTAAGTCAGATTCGGGTAGTCCAATTCTAGAGTGTTTCTAAGTCGGATTCGGGTAGTCCAATTCGTTCCTTGATTGAGGGATGTCTTTTATTCTTTAGATGTGAATTGTCTATTGTTTTAATTAGATCTTGACTAGGGTCTTAAAGTTTGAATTTAGGTGGGGGTTATCAATTATAATTGTGTTGGTCAAGGTTTGAATTAAAGTTTGATTTGAGTTTTAAGTTCAGGTTATGATTTTATTAATTTGACTTTGTAAATTAAGGCTTGAATTAAAGGTTTGTTGTTTAAATTTATTAATTGAGATTTTAATTCGATCTTTGAGTGATTAAGGTTTATTAATTACGGTTTTGATTGTAGTCTTGTTGATTAGGGATTGCTTAAAGTTTTAAACTAGGGGTTTTAGTTAAAGTATTTTATTAGGGTTGATTTATTAGGGTTTAATTAATTAAGTTTGGAAATTAGAATTCAGGTCAATGGTTTTAATTAAAATTAATTTAGGTGTTTTAATTAAGGTTAAATTAGGTGTTTTGATTAAGTATTATTTTTTTAAGTGTACTAATTTGCTTAGGTGCAAATACAATAACCTAGGTTTATCTACCTAATATCTACCTTTTTTGGACGTTTCTATTTCTTTTAATTTTTTTATTCTCTTCTCTAATTACTAAAGAGTAAGATGAGAAGGGAAGAGTTTTATGGTTTTATGATTTTTTTGGTATTTTATGCAATAGCAATGCAACCCAACCTAAAGAGCAAATTATGATCCTCTACTTAGTGTCTATCGTTATAATTCTACTACTTCTTTTAATTACTTACCCTTTTTTTTGTGTTCACTTCTCTAATTACTGGAGAGCAAGACGAGAGGAGAAGTGTTTTATGATTTTTTTGGTTTTTTTATGCAATATTAATGTAACCTAACTTAAAATGATGATGATTCGATGACTCAAAGCCTAGAAGTCCAGTAGTCAATTGAAATCACCACCAAGATAAAACAACAAGCTAAATGGAATGCAAAGATATGGAAAATGTGGGCCGGAAAAAGAATTGGGACTTGAGCGCACACACAGGGGCGCCCAAGTGTCTCTGCACAACTTGGGCTGGCACACAGTGGCGCCCAAGTGTCTCCCCTGCGGGTTGTGATGCACGTGCAATTTTCTACGATATTCCAATTCGATTTTCGACACTTCGTGACTAAATATAAGGTCCTAATATGAATTATTGATATAATAACCTTCGGATTCGGAAATAATGACACGAGGACCGAAGTCCAAGAGGCGGGTCTCTTTGGCAGGAACTTGGGCGCACCCACAGTGGCGCCCAAGTACACTGTCCTTTTTTCTTTCCCTTTTGGTAATAGATTTTGGTATTCCTTTGATTCTTTCCACGCCTTTTGTGGATCTGAAGACTTTAATATCATTATATATGAAGATAGACTCGGATCTAAGAACCAGAATGCGTGCGAAATGAAATCGGGGCCAAAGCCCTATCCAGAAACTTGGGCGCACACACAGTTGCGCCCAAGATTTTTCCTGCACCTTTCTTCCTCTTTTGTTTCTTTTCTCAATATTTTTCGCACGATTTGGAATGCAAAACTACAGATCCGAAGGTCCCAATATCAATATGTATGAAAACGAGTTCGGATCTAAGAAATAAAATATGCTTTATATGAAAATCGGGGTTGAAACCCAATGCAGACACTTGGGCGCACCCACAGTTGCGCCCAAGTGTTCTGTTGCACATTTTTTTTTTTTTTCAGATTCGGTTTTTCCTTAATGAAAATGAGATGGATGTGAAGTCTACCCTAATCACAAGTTCAGAATGCTAAAAATAATGCAGATCTACAGAGTATGAATGATCCTAAGCATGTTACTAATGATAAATGATTACTAAGTATTAAATCTACTGAAAAACACTATTATTAATGCAGATCTACAATGCATGCATGATCCTAAGCATTAATGATGTTGAATATCACTTGAAGAGAACCTAAATCTAGAAATACCGGTTTAAGTTGTATCTTCAAGTCCTAGATCGAAGATCTCGCGCGAATCCATGGCTTTCACAAGTCTCCTCCATTGCTAATCTTGGGAAACCAGAAGGCTTCTTCTTCTCTTTCCTTCTAGATCTAAAGTACTCTCTTTGGTTATGGTGGCTACTCTCTTTTTCTCTCTTTTCTTCGAGTTTTTCTATTCTTTTTTTGGTAGCCTCCTTTGTAAATGGTATAAGAGATCCTTATATAAAGGTTTTGGCATGGAGGAGGGGTTTAGGGTTGCTATGTGCACGAGTCTCTAGAAGTTTCACGCAAACCAAGGTAGGTTTAGGGTTTGTCTGGGTACTTGGGCCCACACACAGGTGCGCCCATGTTTTGTTTTGGGGCTAAGTGGGCTTAGGGTTTGGTTTCAGACTATTTTTGGGCTGAGGTCAGGTCGGAACTGTGAAAGATAGAGTGAAACCCACCTAAGTATGCATTGAAGTGCTTTCCTAGGGAAACTGCGGACCTGGGTGCACCTGTGTGTGCGCCCAAGCACAGGCTGAGACATGGGCGGACCTAGGGCGGCGCCCAAGTATGTCTCTAGTGGGGGGGCGTTAGGGCAATCTTTTGTGGGCCATAACTCTTGGACCGTTTGTCGGAATTGGACGTTCTACATATCGTTGGAAAGCTCTTGAAATGTATAATCTATTGGTCCATACAACATAATGATCAGAGGTCGGGAAAAGGTATGGACTTGGGGTTAAGTTGACCTAGGGTTTGGTTCGGGTTGTTTTCTAGTTGAATTTGGACTAAAACAGAGGAAATTGGACTTAGGCGCACTTGTGGGGGCGCCCAAGTGAATTTTAGGACTTGGGCGCACACACAGGTGCGCCCATGTCATCTTTTGGGTCGAATGGGCTTGGGGTTTGGCTTTGGTCTATTTTTTGGGCTGATATTGGGTTGGAACTATGAAGAGTGAAGTAGAACCGACCTAAATATGCACTAGAGTGCTTTCTAGGGCAACCAAAGACTTGGGCGCACACACAGTGTGACCTTGGGACCTGGGCGCACCTGTGTGTGCACCCAAGCATAGTTTGGGACTTGGGCGCACCTATATTGGCGCCCAAGTGTCCCTGGTACGGGACCACTTGTGTAGTCTTCCGAGGGCCATATCTTTTGATCCGTTGGTCGGAATTGGACGTTCTATATATCGTCGGAAAGCTCTTGGAATGTAGAATATTTTGGTCTATAGATCCTAATGGTCAGAGGTCAGGAAAATAAGGGATACTTGGATCAATGATTCTAACCTCCTAATTCGTGCTAATCGTATCGTACTTAGGCAAACTATGTGTAATCTCTTTAGGAACAACCTGAGTGCGTTCTATGTAATGGGAAGGGGCTTGGATGGTGTTATAGTCCATTCCTTGTATGAGTAGTGGGTTGAACTCGAGATCTCAACGTGATTTGACCTTTTCTCTCACAATTTCTATGAATCGTCGAACTAAGTGTAAGACCCCGACCCGAGTGAACTCGATTAGTATTAATTAAGTTGTGTGTTAGTTCTAAGCTTGATTAGTGATTTTGGCTAAGTTGGGTTTGGAATAGCTTTTGAAATAGTTTTGGGGAATTTTAATTGCTTTGTGATTAGTGGAGGGGGCCCTTTGGGGGTTCCTTCTTTATGACCTTGCATGCGCTTGAGGATTTATCGTAGATTTTTGCATTCATTGTTTTAATCCTATTTTATTTGTATTGATAATCCCTACAACTTTCATATTGATCCCGTCCCCGTTCGAGCTCCCGAATCCCGATTTCATAGCCTTGAGGGCAAAACAGTCATTGTGCACTAAATCTGTACCCAAAACTTGATGTTCCCGAAACCCGCGAAACATATACTTTTTGGAAACTAGATATTTCGACGATCAATTTTATTTTCTTCATCGAGTTCATTAGAAGCCCCGAAAGCCAAGATTTCAGCCCTTGAATGTCGTAAGTAGTGGGACCCATTTCCATTTGCTTATATAAGGAGACCCATCTTCCTCATTTCACTTTTTCCAGCACAAAAGGCAGCCTAGGGTTTCTTTGGAAACTTTTCGTCTTCTTCTTGCTCTCTCCACCTCCAATCCACACCAAACTTGCATCAATCAAGAAATGGAGGTTATCATTCTCTTCCCCACCTTGCAAACTTTCTTTTGATACTATTTGTTGAGAAATCCATCAGCTTTGAGATCTTCATTGAGCTTCCTCTTTCCATTAGAGGACCTTACAAGTAAGTAATCCTTCCCTTCTTCTAGATTTGTGTTCTCCTAGCCTAAGGGAATCTCCATCCCCATTATTGAAGCTTCTTTCTCCCCATGATATGTTTTGACTCTTTTAGGGTTTTATTTTGGGGTTTTTGCTTGTAGCTTGGACCATTGATTTGGAGGGCTTGTTAGAGCTTGATTTGCTTATTAGAAGACTTAAGGTAAGTGGATGATTTGATTTTTATAAGCTTTCAATGATTTTGGTATTTTTCCACTCATGCCTATTTATTGCATTGGTTTGAAATAAATGTTCATGATAGAGTTTGGTAGTACATTTATGGCTTATAAGTGTATTGGTGAATGGAATTTATTTTCTTCTTGTTTGTACCAAATGTACTCTATTGTGAAATGGTTTCCTTCTTTCTTTATTTATATTGGATTTGATGTTGATGGAGGAGGTGGTGGAATGAACACATATTGGGGTTTTAGAGAAGTGTAGATAGATGCATTGTAGGAGCTTTTAGCTTAGTTTATTGCAGGGATTAAATGGAAGTGAGAAGAGTGGTTTTGAGGAGGAAAAATGGCTCAAATCTGAACATAGTAGGTGCTTCCCCCACCTGGCGGTCAGCCAGCGGTCACCTGTCGGCTAGCCGTCTGGTGACTGGCGGCTAACCGCCAGCTAGCCGAACAGTCGCGGTTACTTTTCCAGAGAGCAACATTTTCCTCCTGAAAACACGGTCAGCCTCACGGTTAGCAAGCGGCTAACCGCCGAACCCATCGACGGCTAACCGCCAGCCAACTGACCCATTCGGTTACTTCTCCAGAGAGCAACATTTTCCACCTGAAAGCACAATCAGTCTCACGGTTAGCAAGCGGCTAACCACCGAACCTATCAGTGGCTAACCGCCAGCCAACCGAACCATTTAGGTTACATTTCCAGTAACCTGTCTTTCTGTCAGGCCAGCCGCGCGGTTAGCCAACGGCTAACCGCCTAACCCAATGGCGGCTAACATCCATCTGACCGCTAGGTAACTGAAATTACCCAGACAATATTTCCGGAGAGCTCCTCGCTCGAGCGAACTCTCCGGTTCGCTCGAGCGCTGAGCTTTGTCGGTCAGAGGAGATTCACTAGGCATTGTATGAGGCCATTCGAGAAAGAAACCATATTACGAAGATGTCATTCGAAGTTTTGAAAATTCAAAGTGTATAAGGAGCCCGAGATGTCCCCAAACTCAAAGAGTACCAAATTATTATTAGATCAACATACGAGATCCCTATTCACTTCAAATAAATCTTGAACCGATGCTTTACCCGAAATTCCAATTGTTTATTGTACTTTATCGATCCCGAGATTTATACTACATGCCTGTTAGGAATTTTGTAGATTGCAATTTGATGGATGCATTAATCATTCTAGCATCATTTGATTTACACACTTGCATTGGTTTTAAATAAACTTGAAATCTTGTTTTATTCATGCATTGCTTTTAAGATTTGTAAAAGTATTGATTTATGCATGATTTGTATTTTCATCTTGGATGCATTTGTTTTAGAAAAGAGTTTTCAAGAAATCAAGCTAGCCTTTGTTTTAAAAGTTTTGAATCTTTTTAGGCTTTTTATGTCATGTTTTAAAAACCATTAGAATCTTTAAAACATGTTTTCCAAGCTTGATTTAGTGGCAAAAAGGTCCCCCAAAGAAATAACTTTGAAATGGCAAAAGTTGGATTTTTTGTCAAAGGGAGGCAGTCCCGGCAGTGTTGCCGGTCGACCGAGAGGCAGGTCTCGGTCGACCGAGACAACTGGAGGTAATTTCTGCAGTTTTGAACTGAAACCTCCAACGGTCAGAAATCTGACCGTTGTGCCTTCCCGGTCGACCGAGACCTCTTTGTCGGTCGACCGAGGACTAGCCGTTGGCAACTTTTTGCTATAAATATGAGTTCTTTCCCTTGCCAAATGTTGGGAATTTTTAACCCCTCCTTGAGAGGATTTGAGGCATATCAAAAGGGAAAAGAACCAAGGGATGAAGGGGAAGATTAGGAAAGCTAAAGCTTGGATTAATGAAGTTAAACCACCAAGTAGGCTCTTCCTTTCTTAATCATATGTTTGCATGCTTTTGTTTTATTTTTGGTAAATCATTTCTAGCATGTTAAACTATGTTTGTGTTGTGTCCTTAACATGTGTTATGTTTTGAGTTGATTTATTGTTTTGGATACAACACCATATGATTCAATCCAAGTAGTACTTGAATTGGTAAATCAAAGTAGATCATGTTAATGAAAGAAACTTGGTAAATCATATGTAACATGATTCTTATACTTGGTTGAATCTTTGGTTGTTGTTTTCCATCATAAGAAAATCACTTTCAAAAGTATCTTATGTTTTGGACTCAACTTCTTTACAAATCATATGTTTTCATGTTTTGTTTTATCATTGGTAAATCTTTAGTAACATGATAATATATGATGTGTTGTATCCTTAGCATGTTTTATAATTTGAATTGATCTATTGTTTTGGATGCATCACCATTTGATTCAATACAAGTAGTACTTAATCTTTGGTAAATCTAAGTAAATCATGTTAATGGAAACATCTTTGAAATTAGATGTAACATGATTCATATACTTGATTGAATCTTTGGTTGTTGTTTTTCCATCATAAGAAAATCTCTTTCAAATGTATCTTATGTTTTGGATTCAACATGTTTACAAATCATATGTGTATTATTGTTTTAATGCTTCACAACTTGCCTTACTTTGATTGGTAAATCATTTTCAAGTTGTCCTTATAATTACATATGATTTGTCCCCTCTTTTCAATCAAATCTATTTTTATGTTTTGAGCTTCATTGATGATTTGATTGACATCCCTATGCATCACATGTTTAGAGCTAATCCATTTCATACAACTTGTGTAACTTTGATATCATTAACAAGTTGTTACTTTTAACATGTGATTGCATTATATCCTCAATCATAAATGTTTTATAAGCTAAAACTTTCAAAAGCCTTAGGCTTACATTTATGAACTTTCATTTTCAAAATGATTGAGGATCACACACACACACTTCATTTGTTTTCATCTTTGCATTCATAGTGTGAGTGTGTATTTGTATTTCACTTCCATATCCGCCTATTTAAGAGGCAATGTAATGAGCTTAATTGAATCTCCATCAAGTGTATGTTAGACACTAAATTAGTGAGATAACCAACCTTTGGTTGAAGAGGTTATTGCTTAGCCTATAAAAGCATAATGTATAGGTTGATGTTAAGCCTTGAAAAACATCATTGTAAGGTTATTGCTTAGCCTTGGAAAGCATATTGTAAAGGTTATTGCTTAGCCTATTGAAAAGCATAAATAGTGGAAATCCGGTGGGGTGTTGGATCACAAGCCGGTAGTGGATGTAGGCATTGAGGCCGAACCACTATAAATACTTGTGTGATGGTGCTTGCTTTGTGGTGATTGCTTATATTAGCTTCCGCATATTGTTTGATAATCATCACTTGTGACTAGTTTGTTTTAAAGAAGTTAAAATTGTTAAAATTGGTCATAAAAGAAGCTCACCCTATTCACCCCCCCTCTAGGGTTCGGATCCCCATGGACTTACAATGCCTTGTTTTCCCGAAAGCATCGAAGTACACTTACAATGGTTATTTTTCTTGAAGTGCATTGCACCACATGAAATGACAGCGTGCCCTTGAGCACTCCCGTCCTGCCCGTTTGTTTATTTGTACTTGATTTACTTGCACATGTCTCGATTTGTTATTTGACCTATTAGTCGGCACCACTAAGCTTGGATAACCCTGTTGGTCTGATCCACCGACTTGGAGATCCCCCTCTTGTCCCGCTAGCTGCAGTTTGGATCCCGTTACCCGGTTATTACCATGGTCTTATCCCGATGCCGCAGATTGCTACTGTGGTTCCCGATGCCTGGCTCGCTACCGTGGTCATGTATAGTATATGTATATGTATTTATAAGTTCCATTGTTTCTCCTCACCTCGAGTGACTGAGATCAGTGCCTAGTTATTGCTCTATCGCTTTAGTGATCGAGGACTTAGCTTCGTGTGGCTGCCATCTTGCTTGTTTCCCGTTTCCTTGGTTACCTTTACATATTTTACAATGCATATGTGTATTTGAATAAATGTTTTATCTCGTCTATAGAAATTGTTATTTAAACAGGTTTAAATGCTTTTGAAGGTAAATTCATTTATTATCATATTGTCATTGTATTTTACCCATTTTCCAAACCGTCGTGTTTGACCCACTCTTTGGTACTCAGGTCCCGTTGTTGGTTATCCCGAGGAGGAGCACGAGGAGGCGGTCGGAGAACCGCAGCAGTTAGTTGAGTGGCGTGCTGATGATGTCATTTAGACATTGGTTTGCTAGAGAGAGAGATAACATTTTGGGAAAACTTTTAACCATTCTTTTGGGGATTGGTATTTTGTTTATATTGGCCTTTGTTGGCCTCTATTTTTGAAAAATGTAATTAAATGATCTTTGTATAAACTTTAACTTACTTTTGGGTAACATGCTAATGATCATGCTCATTCTGATACGGTACTATACTTGTGATATTATCTTTATGATTTGGGATGGATTGAATATTTGATTTGCTACACGCTTCCGCAATTAATAGAAATGTTCATATATGGTTGTGATATCCTCACCGCGGACACCTGCGGGAAATTAAATAAATGTATGGCATTAAACCGATGATGTGGTATTATCATCATCATTAGCGCCCCGATCCCAGATTAGTCCTTCGGGCCGGTCCGGGGTTGCGACACTAAGTCTAACATTATCAACAAGCATCTTCATTGTCATTAATTAATTTGAATTATGCCATTAACCATTCAATTATGGGTGAAATGGGGGCATCATTATATATGATAAGTGTTTAAGGCTATCATAGGGGGCCAAAATGAGGTGTCTACAGTATGCCTCTCTTTGGAGAACAACACATGGAGAGTTGTACTCCAAAGAAAGTAGACACACCGCTCATGATTCACGGGAGCCTTTGAGCTCGTGTGACCTACGGATGTATACAATTGCAAACTTGTTCTAAAGGTGAGGTTCACTTTTCTAGGATCGATCCTGATTCAGTGGAAAAAATAAAAAAGAAGAAGTTACGTGCCTATTGATTTGATTGGAAACCCGAGATCTGTGCATCGGTGCCCGTGGTATTGCCACGTGGCAGGTTGGGAACTGTGCCCCGGTTGCTTAATTTAAAGTGATGGTGGGAACTGTGCCCCAGTGGTCTGAATCAGAAGTCGATCTTTCGATTGGTTAAGTCACTATTAGAATTTCATTTGTTCTTGCAATAGAGTTCTATTCAATTTGTCATATATAATGTATTTTGACTTTCATCCACAGTTGAATGCTCAAGGTATAATTAAAACTAACTAGCAATAATGGAGATCTTGAAGGCAATCGCAAACATAGTTCAAGCAATGGTGTGAGGTGCATGTGAGAATGAGATGCATTTTTTTGAAAAGAGATTTTTATTTTGAAACTCAGGTATGCATTGAAAAAGCTAAATCAATGGAAAATGTCCACCGGAATAACCGTCACTCCCTAGGGATCTTGGTCTTCACCCAAGCTTGGATGAGAACCTAGGATAGATTCAATCATCATTTAGTGCTTATCATGGAGAGTTTTGAACTACATGGATTCCATTCTCCAACGTCAAGATTTGAGTTGCCAAACACCACAATTCGTGATAACACAGTATTATGGTCGTTGTACCAATTATAAGCGCTTAAGGGAGGCCTACGACGACTCAATTTCTAGACGTGAAATAAAATCATGAAGATCCATAGTTAGGGGTACTTACCTCAAGAGCTTTCCACAAATCCGACGATGGGGCTCATTGCCGCTTTCTTCCCTTTTTTTTTTTTTTTTGCCGAAGTTTGTGTCATTCACCTCCATTGGCGTGCTTGAATCACCTTTGGTGTTCTCATTTTTGGGTTGGAAATCTACAATGGACAAACACTAAAAGATTCTGCGCTCTTGTCTGTTAGTACTCAATTTTATAATTTGCAGAAATAACAATTCTAATTTCTACTGATGGAGATGACATAGAACGCAATGCACAATGTTAGATGTATGCGTGATGGGATTAGAGTGTATGCAATGAGTTTCCAAGTGAAGGGGTGTGTTTTTTTGGCTACTCAATCGCTTTCATTACTCTCTTTTGGTTGTTACTTGTTGTTGCCTTTGTTTGATTTGATCACTAATCATCAGAGAACCATTTTGGTTTTAAATCCATACATTGCAGGGTTCTCTGGGTTAAAAGATGGGGTTGGGCGCGCATGAAGGGGCGCCCATGTGTTCCTGTGCACTTGGGCTCACCTCTATGTGCGCCCAAGTAGTCCTTCCTACTGGGTTTAGAATTCTCGTGAGGTGGTCATGTGAGGTGCCCTTTGCGGGATAGAATTGAAAAGTGGGGAACTTGGGCGCCACTAGGAGTGCGCCCAAGTGGCATTCGTCTCCTTCCGAAACTAGGACACCAACCTATATAATGGAAGGGCTGCCTATGGGTTTCCCCACGTTTTCCACTCCCTAAACTTCGAGTTCGAGGGTCTTTGGTCTCCCTCTTGTCTTCAAGTAAGCACTCTTTTCTCTCTTTTGGTCTTGAAGTATGCAACATGCTTTATAGTTGCTTTGCTCTTCTTTGAGAGATGATGGGATGTTCTTTTATGTTTCAATCTCAAATTGGTTTTGATTCTAGCCATGCTATGCTTTTGTTTCTTTTCTTGGATTTGATTATCTTCTTCATTCCTCTTCTCTTTTCAAAATAAAGGTGTTTCTTTCCTCCTTTTTTTTTTGTCTAATCATTATTTTTGCCAATTTCCTAGGCTCTCGGGGCAGAAATGGGTGTAAGCGTGGTTGGCACCCAGCCTTTCAAAGTTGCTTTTCCACATTTTGTGTGCAGAGAGCCCCTTTACTCTCCTTTACATATTTTCCTTCAATTCTGAACTCCGAATGTGAGAGCTTTCAACTCATCTTTTATCTGAGTGGTGTTTCTTGTCTAAGTCGATTGTTTAAGTTTGATTAGTTTGTTTGTTTTTAGATTAATCATTTTAATTATGTTGTTCTATCATGTGTGTTGGTGGGTTTTATCATATTTATATTCAGGTTTAAGTTCCTTAGACTTTTTATTCATTTTAGTGTTGTTTTGAATCGGTTTGTGATTTTTAGGCTCTTTGTGTTTTAGTTCTTGAATTGGACATGGTCCCCTTTCTTTCACTTTTCATTATTTTTATCCAAAAATCTTGAACCCATGTGGTCCGGTCCTAAATTTTCAAAGATGGATAATTATTGATCAAAGATAGCTTTAGGAGTAGACCATGGATTAGGTTTGTTCAAATTCTATGGCATATACCTCCAAGTTTTCTATCTCCTTTCTGTTTTCTTAAATGAAGTTCTAAGATGTGGGATGAGGTTCGACCATTAGCTGTGATGGCCATATAGGTGATGGTTCTTCATGGAAATGGTGGGGCATGTCCGCTTCAGCCCGGGGATGAAGGTCCTAGCCTCTAATTAAATTAAAAATGGACATGTTGATGGGGAGATCAATGCCTAACGGGATTTAGGTAAAATTTGGGGAAAAAGGGAATTTTGTGCAATTCGTGGAAATTCATGAATTAGTTTGTGTGATTGGGTTTGTTGAGTATTTTAGTTAATTTAGATTCAGTTTTTGGTGAATTTTTTATGTGTTTTATTGTTTTGGGTTTAAGGGGGCGGTTTTAATTCTTTTTTTTCTTTTTGGTGTGTTTATATGTCATGTGTGGTGCTGGATGAGTGATGTATTATAGATGTGGTCATGGTGTAATGAGGTGAAGTGAGATGGACTGAGATGTAGTGGTAAAGATGCTAAGGAGTATGGAGTAAAGTGATGTGTGGAGTGGTAAAGTTCTATTTCCTATGAATGATGTATGCATGCAAACCATAGAAATGTGTGTTTTATTATCATTTCTTGTTGGTTGTGGTTATGAGGTGTGTTTTAACTTTGTCTTTTAGCTTAGTTGTGGATTAATTGAATTTTAAAATTGGTTTTGTTCAGTTTTAATTTGCTTTTGCTGTTTGGTTTGTTTTGTTTTGTTTTGGGTTAGTTGTGAATTAATATTTTTTTTATGTGGCCTTAGTTGGTTGGTTGGTTCTTTTGTTTATTTGTTGCATTTCTTTTAGTTGTATTTTTTTTTATTATTGGTGAGTTGGTTTTTATTATGTTTTTTTTTGTCTATTTAGTTCGTTGTTATTGGTTGGTTTGTGGATTTTGTTGATGGTTAATCTGTTGTTTTTGCAGGAAAAAGAGGGTGGAGGGTGTTCTACGACGACCTCGATTGATTTTGGCATGGAGAGGCAAGGAAGAGTTCAACGAAGCTACCATTTCATCTTGAATGAGCTGAGGAACCACAAGGTACGCACCCTTTTTCTCTACTTTGTTGGGTTAAGTCTTTAATTTACGTTTAAGTTTAAGTTTAATTTTAATTTTAAGTCTTTTAGTTTTAAGATCTTTTAAGTTCAAGTTTGGTTTTAATTTTAAATTTGAGTTTGGTCTTAGTTCTTCATTTAGTGAGTTGATTTCTTTTATGGAATTTAATATAGCAGGTCACTTGGCTCCCCGATTAAGATGGCTCGAATGATGAGTTGATTGCGGTGTAGGAGAACATTATTTATTTGAAAGAATATATGATTCCATGTTCCAAAGATCGCTATTAGGTGTGTCGACAATAGGGCCATTTGATAGCTAGGGTGTCATTACATTATCCTAATCGATGAGGCTATCATGAGCTGGTTATATCCAGGATGGATCCCTAAAGGACTTAGGCACGAATTCAGAGCATCGGGGAATTACGTGAGATGTTGGAGGGACTTTCCACATCGGTACCTACTCTCAGAGTTATACTCTTGCGAGGCCTCCTATTCTATTGGAAATTGTGCAAAGACGATCGAGGCCCTATATTGTTGTTGTTGCGATTATGATTGGTGTTTGCTATCTTTTGATGTTGATTATTAGTTGTTGATCATTGGTGTTGTATATATGATAGAGGATGTTATTTCTAGGCTCATTTTTTCACTTTGATGTATGTATTATGATGTATAAGATGTGTGCAAGTGCATGTAGCATTTATAATGTGAGTGCATGCTTTGTAGTTTGACTTAGAAGTGCCTTGGTTGTGTGTATGATGATGATGGAATGGACTCCCTGAGGGGCACTGAGGGATCATGTGAAGTGTGTGTGTGTTTTTTTTTAAAGGCGATAGGTTTTATACCCGATGATTTTTCAGGGTCTAAAAAAAACAAGGGGGAGAGTGCCGAAATTTTTCTAGAATCTCGAAATTCGTCCCTAGGCATGTGAGTCTCACAAAGGGAGCATTAGTAGTTCAGGATAAATAAAGTGAGGTTTATATGATAAAAATCAAATAGCTACTGTCTTACATCAGTCTAAACTTGATAAGAAATATAGAATTGAGTTCTCAAACGAAAAGGAGTGCCTAAGTGTGTGACATTTGTGACTTAGGTAATTCTATGTTTCGAGGCATTCACAATATCAGCTATATATATGAAGGTAGAGGCTCAAGATAACAGCATTTTGGAATCGCACAACATGTGATATCATAAAAGGATATGCATAGCATAGAACTATAATCAAATTCATCATAGGATATCATAACAAACATAATTTATATATCTCAAGTTTGGTTATCATCACTTTGTCCTTTTCAAATTAGGAGGAGTTGTGCACAAAATAATGCCTGTAAAATAAAATGCCCCAGCTTGTGGGATGTTTTGGATGTGATCGGGGTTGGGTTCCCTGCAAGGTCTCAAAACAAGCTCGTTAGTTTAATATTTTTAGGCCCCCTGCATAGTCTGGCTAAGGTAGCATTTTTCTTTCTCGGTAAAAATGTAAGGTGGCCATTTCGGCACTCAAGCTTTGAGAATAACAAGATTGAATTCATACTGTCGCGACCCCGGACCGGGAATCCGAAGGACGGATTCGGGATCGGGACAATTACATCTGTTTTGATGGTGAATAGATAACCACAACATCTGTTTAATAATAACATACGTTTATTTAATTTCCCACAGGTGTCCACGGTGAGGATATCACAACCATAAATGAACATTTCTATTAAGTGCGGAAGCGTGTAGCAAATCGAATAGTCAACCATCCTTGGTCATAAAACAATATCACAAGTATAAAGATACTGTATCAGAATGAGCAATGATCTATAGCATGTTTACCCAAAGTAAGTTAAAGTTTATACAATTATCATTTAATTACATTTCCCAAAAATAGAGGCCAACAAAGGCCAATATAAACAAAACAATAACCCAAAAGAATGGTTAAATAGTTTTCCCAAAATATTAAGTCTCTCATAGCCACCAAACGTCTACATGACGTCATCAGCACGCCACTCAACTAACTGTTGCTGTTCTACGACCGCCTCCTCGTGCTCCTCCTCGGGGTAACCAACAACGGGACCTGAGTACCAAAGAGTAGGTCAAACACGACGGTTTGGCAAATGGAGGAAAACACAATAATAGTATGAAAATAAATGAATTTACCTTCAAAACATGTAAACCTGTTTAAATAACAATTTCTCTAAACAAGATAAAACATTTATTCCAAATACACATATGCAATGTAAAACATGTAAGGTGACCAAGGAAACGGGAAACAATCAAGATGGCAACCACACGAAGCTAAGTCCTCTATCACTAAAGCGATAGAGCAATAACTAGGCACTGGTCTCAGTCACTCGAGGTGAGGAGAAATAGTGGATCTCATATAAATATATATACATATACAATACTATACATGACCACGGTAGCGAGCCGGGCATCGGGGACCACAGTAGTAATCTGCGGCATCGGGACAAGACCACGGTAATAACCAGGTAGCGGGATCCAAACTGCAGCTGGCGGGACAAGAGAGGGATCTCCAAGTCGGTGGATCAGACCAACATGGTTATCCAAGCTTAGTGGTGCCGACTGATAGGTCAAATACAATCGAGACATATGCAAGTAAATCGAGTACAAATACATAAACAACGGGCAAGACGGGGGTGCTCAAGGGCACACTGTCAGTCATATCATGTGGTGCAATGCACTTCAAGACAAGTAACTATTTCAAGTGTAATTCAATACTTTCGGGAAAACAAGGCATGTAGTATAAATCTAGGGAACAATGAAATACTATAGAGCTTTTGAAATCTCAAGACAAGTATCGGGGTTCAAAACTAGTTCAAGGTGAATAGGGACCCCGTATGTCGATCTGATAAAAATTTGGTACTCTTTGAGTTTGGGGACATTCCGGGCTCCTTATACACTTTGAATTTTTAAAACTTCGAATGACATCTTCGTGATAGGGTTTCTTTCTCGAATGGCCTCATACCATGCCTAGTGAATCTCCTTTGATCGACAAAGCTCAACGCTAGAGCGAACCAGAGGGTTCACTCGAGCGAGGAGCTCTCCGAAACCTGGGAAATTTCGGTCACCTGGCGGTTAGCCGCCGCTGGGATGGGCGGCTAGCCACTGGCTGACCGCGGCTGGGCTGCAAAAATGCAGCTTACTGGAAAGCTAACCACCAAGGTGCGGTTAGCTGGAGGTTAGCCACCGATGGGTTCGGCGGTTAGCCGCTGGCTAACCGTGGAGCTGACTGAGTTTTCAGGTGGAGAAGTGTGCTCTCTGGAAAAGCAACCGTGACATTTCGGCTAGCTGGCAGTCAGCCGCCAGGTGGGGACACACCCACTGTGTTCAGATTTGAGCCATTTCTCCTTCTCAAAACCATTCTCCCTACTTCCACTTAGTCCCTGCAATATAACTGAGCTAGGAGCTCCTCCAATGCATCTATTTATACTTCCCCAAAACTCCAATATATGTTCATTCATCACCTCATTCTTCCACATGAAGTCCAATACAAAGGAAGGAGGAAGGAAACCATTTCACAAACATTCATTTAGGATATAACCAAAAGACAATAAATGCTAAACCAACATGTTTACAAAACATTAAATGACTTAGCCAATATGCATTCAAGCATTCATTTCAAAAATAAATGCAAGCCAATAAATATGAGTGAAATGACAAGTCAACCACATTCTTCATGGAAACCATTGAAAGCTCATAAAAATAAAGTAATCCACTTGCCTTGTGTCTCTAGTCAATGAAATCAAGCTTTAATACTCTTCCAAGCCAAAGATCCAAGCTATGAACAAAATCCCCAAAAACAAACCCTAAAAGAGTCAAACAATGGAATAGAACGGGAAACCTTACAATAATGGAAATGAAGCTTCTCTAAGGCTAGAAGAATACCAATCTAGAAGAAGGGAAGGATTACTTACTTGTAAGGTCCTCTAATGGCAAGAGTAAACTCAATGAAGATCTTGGAATGGAGGGTTTTCTTCACAAATGGTACTAATAGAGAGTTATGGAGATGAGGAAGAGAATGACAACCTCCATTTTGATGTTGGTGCAAGATTGATGTGGATTGGAGATGGAGAAAGCAAGAAGAAGAAGAAAAGTTGCTAAAAGCAAACCCTAGGTTCTTTTTGTGCTGGAAAAAGGGAATGGGAATATGGGTTCTCCTTATGGCAAATGGGAATGGGTCCCACTACTAAAGACATTCAAGGGCTGAAATCTTATCTTTTGGGGCTTCTAATGAATTTGACGAAGAAGAAAGAAATGATCGCCGAAATATCTAGTTTCTAAAAAGTATATGTTTCGCGGGTTTCGGGAATATCAAGTTTTGGGTACAGATTTTGTGTGCAATGACTATTTTACCCTCAAGGCTATGAAATCGGGTTTCGGGATCTCAAACGGGGACGGGATCAACATGAAAGTTGTAGAGCTTATCAATACGAATAAAATGAGATTAAAACAATCAATGCAAAAATCTCCGATAAATCCTCAAACATATGCAATGTCATGAAAAGGAACCCCCAAAGGGCTCTACTAACCCAAAGCAATCAAAATTCCCCAAAACTATATCAAAAGCTATTCCAAACCCAACTTAGCCAGAATCACTAATCAAGCTTAGAACTAACACACAGCTTAATTAGTACTAATCGGGTTCTCTCGGGTCGGGGTCTTACACATCCCTTAGGGGATATGTCTTCCTTGCATCCAACCAAAAGTGATTAGTAGTAAAAGCATGCATGAGGTGCGTGTGTGGGGGCTAGTGAGTGCTCGTGGCAATTGTGTATGCGATGAGGACCTAGGTTGGAAAGCCGTGTGAAATAAACATATATTCGTATGCGTATATATATGAAAAAAAATGCCCCAGCATAAGACTAGTGTTTATTCTAGCCGTGGGTAAGGGCGTGAAGGTAGATTAGCTTCTCGATCCATGATTTTCACTCTGGTGGTAATGTGATCCTCCCTAACTTTCCTTTGGAGGTCGAACCCTCAAGGGTCCCTTTTTGTAGTTGTTTAGTCTTTTCGGCTGAACTTTGGAGAGCGTCCGACTGCCTTCGGGGCTGATTCGTGAGTAATGTTCGTATGTGGGGTGGTGAATCACCATGCAACCTTAGTGTTGTGGTTTTTGACCACCTTCTGCTTGGTTCGTTTGATGAGTACCCATGCCACTCCAGCGAACCTAATTCTAATAGGATTTTTTTTTGACACGTGACTAGGCAATGCTTGAGTCCCTTAATCTTTCTAATTAACTCATGTAACAAGCATTCGTCCAATGACTCCCAAACCAGGTGGCTTTAGGGCACTAGGCATGTAAATACCCCTACGGGCTTACTGGCTCGAGTTAAAAAGGCTACGAACCCAAACTAGTCAAAAAAGCTTTTATTCTTTTCAAGACTTCTAACTAAACATTTTTTTCTTCTTTTTTTTTTTTTTTACATGTGACTGTGTAATGCCTAGGTCTCTTAAGCTTTCTAATTAACCCATGTAATGAGCACTCAACCAATGATTCCCAAACCAGGTGGCTTTAGGGCACTAGATATGAAAATATCCCTACGGGCTTACTGGCTTGGGTTAAAAAGGCTACGAACCCAAACTAGTCACAATCTTTTTTTTTGTCCCTTTGTTTTTCAAGACTTCTAACTAAACAAACTAATTTTTTTTCTTTTTTTTTGGCGATCGAAAAGTTTTCATCACACAGGCGATCTCACCTTCAAACATTCACATTAGGTGGCTTTAACCGTGCAAAATTTGTGTAGGGTAGACTCACCATTTTGTGTATTTTTAGGTGCTGGTGTGTGTTTGAGTCCCTGGTTTGATCAGTGTGTATCTCTTCGGTCCTCCTACGGGATTTCTACAACTACGCTAAGGAGCAAGGAGGGTCATACTCCGCAAGAAGTAGGGAAGGGTCAGACTGTGTACCTTTTTAGGTACGTAGCGTTCCATGGATCGGGGAACTCTTCCCCTTCTGCATTTACTAGTCTGTATGCATTTCCAGAATATACTTCTTTAATTACATAAGGGCCTTCCTAATTGAGTCATAATTTACCTTTGGGATGCTGAAGCTGGGATGGACTGATGCGCTTTAGCACGAAATCACCAACTTTGAACTTTCTTTCTTTGACATGTTTGTCGAAGGCTCTAGCGATTCGCTTCCGGTATACTTGTGCATGCTCTGCTGCTTTCATTCTTTTCTTGTCAAGTAGTTTTGACTGAAGTAGAAATGCTTCTCTCCTCTGGTCTTCTGTCATATCTTCGTTTAGCTGGACGCGCAGTGATGGATGAAAGACTTCGAGGGGAAGGATTGCTTCCATTCTGTAGGTCAAATAGTATGGGGTTTCTCCCGTAGGAGTTTTTATAGAAGTTTGGTACACCCACAATGCTTTGACCAAATGGTCTGGCCAGTTACTATCTTTGGGGGTAATATGGGGTTGAACGATGCGGATCTATGTCATATTTTGTGCACAACTCATTTATTTGTTGGGATATGAATTGTGGACCATTGTCTGTTATGAATACCTTGAGGATGCCAAGTCAAGCTATTATGTTCTTTTTAATAAATTTGACTACGGAGGTAGCTTTAATGTTGACATATGCTTTAGTTGTTGTTGTTAATATGAATGCCTCGGGCAGTTCTTAAATCTCCTAATGTTGTCAACCAAGCAACCCTCTTTAGTACCCACTAATTTAGAGACATCCATTCATCATTAATAATCATGGTTCATAGGGCAGTCCCGATTTTGAAACAATAGGTAAAATCTGCAACCGATCTCACTAATTCTATTCGTGGCCACTTCTAGTAGCGATTGTTCTACTAGAAGGATTTTCCACCGCTTTGGCTCGCCTATGCCTTTTATGATGATCAGACAATTCTTTTTTTTATATTGTTCATATTTCTCTTTTTTGGGTGGTTTTCTATTTTTTATTTTTTTTGGGTTTTTTTATGGTTTTTTTTCGTTTTTGCATAATCCTACGTAGTAACTAATTCATTCGGGCTTGCTTGAATTTGCAACCCTTCATTGGCATGAAGCCTAGGGTCGGCCTAGCATGAATGTGATTTTCCATTGTGTGTGCTAGTGATGTGTTGCGCATTTTGAATATTTTGACTATTCGAAAACGCGCGCGTTTAAGACCTCTTGACCGACGTGTTTTTATTAGTGGATATTTGGTCTGGGCCTTATCATTTTGCTCTCTTCGGAAACGAGAGCATTGAAACATTTTCGACCTCCGCCATTTGGGCTTTGGTCTGATGACAACATATCTCACTTGTATTTTATTAGGGTGTCTTCTTTGAAACCTATGATTTGTTATTTGTAGTTCAGGTCCTAAAATGATGCATTTAGTCCATAAGTTTTTATTTTGGTTCATCCGGAAATGAGACCGTTGAAATATTTTAGACCTCCGCCATTTGGGCCTTGGTCTCATATTAAAGAGTTTCATATGTGCCTCATTATGTTGATTTCTTTGAGAATGTGGATAGGACTTCACTTGTTGATGCATTAAGATAAGGCTCTTATATTTGGGACCTTTAGTTTGCTCTTGCCGAAAACGAGAGCGTTGAAATGTTTTGGACCTCCGCCATTTGGGCCTCGGTCTTAAAGAGTTTGAACAATTAGGAGATTTGTGATCTTTGAATGATGATTCCCCATTTTTACATGATGATCTCCGGTCTTTTGTTTTCCTAATTGTTTGACCCTCATCTTTTGTGTGAATCGTATGATTTTCCATTGTTCTTCGGGTTCTAGGTTTTGTTGTAGTGCATCTAGCTTCCTTAAATGTAGTTCGTCCATGTTTTGGAAGGTGTGCTCTAAATTTTCTTTGCAACTTGGCAGACTTACATCGTGAAATTCTTTGAGCAAGGGTGTAATCTTGAAGTTTTGGTTGTGTCACTACTGGATGGTCATGTGGGATTAGAATTTCTTCAGTCTTGTGGATTTTTACATTGTTCTTTGGGACTATCGGAATCTTAGGTGGCACGTTTGGGTTAACACCTAAAAGTTCTTCTACAGTCAATTCTCCGAAAGTCTTTCAGAGAGCTTTGGGAGTGGTCTCAATTCTTTCATGGAAACTAATTGGATCAAACTCTATTTGGCTTTCTAATTCGGGAATGATCTCTGTTGTTGTGTTTGGATTTTGCTCTTTATGGGCAGGGTACCATTCTAGGTGAAGGATCGGAGTTGGATCAACTCTTGGTAGTTGTCTCTTCTCAAAGTATTCTTTGTAATCTTGGCTCATGATTATTGGATTGGTCAAGGGCGGGCATTATAAACCTTTTAGAATACTCTGAAGTATTAGTCTTGCATTTAAATGGGCCTTAATCAAGGCAAATACAAGACTAGGCTCTATCTCATTGTGGAAGTCATGTTTGTCCTCTAAGATCGGTTTAATTATATCGTTATCATTTGATTTTCTAAGGAGGTTTATCCCGTTTGGCTCACTAGTCAAGACATCATTTGATTGTGGTTCCTTCTCTAGGGTCTTTTCTAATGAGATGATAGGACATATGTGAGAGCTTCCTCGTTGGATTTCAATGGTATGCCTAAGAGTCTCTTGGTGCTGATTCTTAGGTGGTGCTTTGGTTTCTATGATAGATTCAGATGGCTTTATTCGTTCTAATGGCATGCTCGACCTAATCGGCATCTTTCTAACCTCGGATTTGAGTTTCTCTATGTCCTCTTGTAATTCGTTAAACATGTTCGTATCTAAAAATTCAAATCCAGACTCTTTGTCAACCTTTCTTGGTTCAGCTGGTGTTGGAATGGGGTCAAGATGCATTGGTTTGGGTTTAGGAAAGTCTTGTTCATCATTTGGTTGCATGTTTATTTTTCTTTGGATCATGATTTGGGTTTTGCGTGATGGTCTGGGATTCAAGTTCTTTCGTTTGTAACGCGGTCTATGTCTTTTAGTGGTATTCTTCTTGGATTGAGATTCTAGATCTTGTATGATTTTGTTCGTATGGGTTTGGTGTTTTATTTCAAATGGAGATGGTTTATCCAGTCTATGAGTTTCCACACTTGATTCTAAGTCATTCGATTCAAACCTGATTGGTTCGTGTGTTTTAGATCTTATGACATCAAAATCTTTAATTAATTCATCCACTCGATCCATTTGAAGGTCAAGTATCTTCATTGTCGACATGAATTCAAATTCTTCGTGTGGGTCATTAGGTTGTACTGTCTTGTGTGTCTTCAATTGAATCGTTATGTCTTTTATTTGTTGTGTCGAATGATCTTCATTGGTTTGTGTTTGGGGTAGCATTTGTGGTGTTAGTATTTTTGATTGGATGATTGTTTGTGATTGATTTGGTTCGTTCATTTGATGCCTAGTGATCTGGGTTTTACCGTCCCAAGGTATTTCATGTTGTTCTGAATCTTCATTAAGCATATCATAAAATTCCTCAAGAGGCATGTCTTTAAAGATGGGATCGTAGATCTCATCGGAAGATTTAGAAGTTTGGTCATTTGGTAGATAATAGATTACTTCAGGGGCTAAAGTTGTCAAGTATGGAGGATCATAGGTCCAATTCTTGAGAACATGATCTGTGGGCAATTAATTATGTGATATGGCGTGTCTATGATTTCTTCATTTTCGAGTTGATGGAAGGGAGAAAAATATGTTCTAAGAATTCGTATCCCCTCTTCTACCTCGTAGCCCTTCCATAATGTTGGGATCTTGATCTCTTCGGTCATAAGTCTTCTTAGAGTTTCTGAGATTAGTCCAAGTTCCCATTCTAGATATTCCCCACCCATAAATTGTTCTTCTAGGGGCTTCCCCGTATTTGCATATGGATCATTTCTCGGAGTGATGCTCTTAAACCAGTCCAGATTGGGCAACTCTAGCTCGCTTATGTCCACCATTTTAGCAAACTCTTCCTGGATCTGTTTTCGAGATATTTTTATTTTGCTTGGTAAAAATGGATTTTGGGCTTTAGCGTTTGTGGGTGAGCTTCTATCTTGGTTTTGATTGGATGTTTGACTAAGCTGGTCAGTCGAAGCGTGAGTGGATTGTTGATATATCATCGTTGGAGATTGGGTTGGTGGATGGATTGAGTTGGATGGCATGGTTGGGTGTGGCTGGAATTGGTCAATGGTCATGGTAGGTGATGTTGTTTGGTTGAATGGTGAGGGTTGGGTGGGATGATGGCTTTCATTAGATGGCATGGATTGGAATGGTTGATAGGTCGGATAAGGATGCATGGTTATGGAAGGTTGGATAGGTTGGTAAGGTTGATTGGATCGGATGATTTGGATTGGTGAGGGAGTTTGATTGGGTGAGATGGTCATGAGAGGTTGGATGGTTTGGATTGGTGAAGGAATTTGACTAGATGGGATGGTTTGGATGGACTGGTTGGTCGGAATGGGTGAAGGAGTCTGATTGGATGGAATGACCTGGATGGATTGGTATGTTCGAATGGGAGGGGGAGTTTGATTGGATGGAATGGTTTGGATGGATTGGTAGGTTTGATTAGGATGGATTATGATTTGGTTTGTTGTTATATATTGTGTGTTTTGGATGTAGATTCGTTGATTATTAAGGTTTAAATTTTGATTTATGTCATGATCAATGTTTTGAATATTTAAATTTGTGTGCATTATGTTTTGATTCGATTGAGTGTAATATTGTCGAGTTGGTTGGGAAGTGGTTTGATATGGTTGGGGTTGATGGATCGGGCCATGGTTTGGCCTCGTGTGCTCATAAGAGGTGTGATTGTTTAAGTCTTCGTTTGCATAAAAGTGTCGTGTAGATCTAAGGGAAGAAGTTTTAGCTGTTATAGTTTGGTTGGAAAGGTATTGATAATTTTGTGTTTCATTGTGGTAGTGTTGGTTTATATTTGTGTATGAGTTGTTTAAGCTCTCAAAATCTTGACTCGTGTGGTACGTGTAAGATTGGTAATTTGAGTCGAGCATGTATGATGTTTGGGATGCAATTGTTCGATGTGGATTTTGATAGGCCATCTTATATTTGATTTCCAAAGCAATTATCAAACAATGTCATGTAATACCAAGAGAATTTTTTTGGTTCAAAATAGAAGGGAGGGAAGAGGAGAGAAAGTTTTTTTTTTTTGTTTTGTTTTTTTTCTTATTGATGAAAGGGGAAAGTTTTAATGATGGTTTTTTATTTTGTTATAATTAGGGAAGGCTTCAGTAGGCAGTATATTCACACCTCAGGTTTAAATTTTCGGACTACACTCATAACAACCCTAAATTGAATGGGACACGGACATCTGATCATTGACTGGATGTTCGTGTCCTAGAATAGAACTCCAGAAAGACCCAAATAAGTGACAGGAAAACAAAAGAGGTCCCATCACGATCGCCAGGCTGTCGGATGTCAATTTTGGTCCCCCCGGGGAGGGGAATCGCCATTCATCTATATGTGCTATTTAAATTTTACATCGAAAATAAGGATTCCGACTACCCTCAAAATCGACGGATCACGATCGCCAGCTACGATAACGGCCGTAACACCATTCTTCGACAAAAGCCAAAGAAAAATTGGAGAAAATAAAGGGGTGGGTTCTTCTCTCGTCTAATGTGCTGCCGGCAACACACGACGGTTTTCTTGTCACATTGATTTGGGTCTCTTTGGGTCTCTTTAATATAGGGTCAATTCAGGATTATGAGTCAAGGTCCAAATAAGGGTTAATCCTCACATAGCATAATCATAGTGTATCCAAGTATAATAAAATAATTAAAATAGAGAAAATAAAAGGGGGGAGGTGCCAAATATTTAAGAAGAGGATCGGCCCCGTTCCCGGGTACCCCCTTCTAATCCCTTGGAAAAATAGGGTTTAAAGGCTAACTTTTCAAATCAAAATGATGATGCAAATGAGACTTTGACTTGTGATTTCTGTGTTTTTCGTGTGCGATACACGAGTGATAAAGTGAAAGGCCGATGGGCTGTAATTGATTGAAGGTGGCCGATGGGCCGGTGTTTGTTTTAGAGAGGCCAATGGGCCGTGATTGTTTGAGGGTGGCCAATGGGCCGAAATAAAAATATGCGAAGTGTGTGAAATCACTCATCTCATCTTATTATTTTCATTTATTCAATTTTAGAAATCAATTCTTTGTTCCCTTTTATCATTAAGTTCGATTAAATATCTGGCACCTAAGGTGGAGGAAGAAATAAAAGAAAAATCTTTTTGGGTTTATTTTGTTGGTTTTATAGCTTTTAGGGATTTTTAATATTGGGCTAGAAGGGCCTAACTAGGGGATTTTACTTGGATTTACGTGATTAATGTTTTTTTACTGATCATCGGATTAACCCTAACCTAAGGTCCTAGACCGCCCACATCAGCTCTCCCGGTCCCTTAACGAAGTAGGAAAAGTGATGGGACGAAGCCTAATGCTCTTACCTCTCTATTGTGGGAAGTCCGATTTATTCCTAGGGTGCTAATAGCCTAAGTTTGATAATTGTTGTACCTAAGCAATTTGGTTATGATCTTAATTGGTTTAGTTAACTTGATTTATGATGAAGGTTGATTAAGAGCGATTTAGGGATGTTTTAAGGTTCTGATTAATGTGTTTTTAAATATATTAAGGTTCTATTTTAGTTGTTGAAGGTTCTGGAGTTTTAGGTTTTACTTCAAATGATGAAAAGATGTCGAAAATGGTGAAATAGGATTGACAAAGGACTTGGGCGCACTTGTGGTTGCGCCTAGGTCACTCTGGTGACTTGGGCGCACAGATAGTGGCGCCCAAGTGCTAGGTCTCGTGTGCTTAGGCTGGTGGTGATGAATCGACTTGATCTTGGGAGTTCGTATGATTTCTATTTGATGCAAGTCTCTGTTTTGATGTTGTTTTAGGTTCTGGATCGATTTTTATCTTAATGATTTAAGTCCGGAACTCGAAATGTAACCAAGATTCACAACTTGGGCTAGACAGGAAACTTGGGTGCACCTGTGTGTGCGCCTAGGTGTTTCTGTGAATTTGGGCGCACCTGTATGGGCGCCCAAGTGGTGCCTCAATGTTCTTCGCCCGTCCGACTTTGGTTTGAGGTTCCGGATGGGTTTAAGTTAACTAAACCTTTAATTTCTGGGTTGTTGTTGGTTCAGTAAGGATTCTGAGATGTTGATTGAGGTCGAGGTTGGATGTGAATAGGGACTCGGTGGTCTCAGGGAATGGAGATGAACTTGGGCGCACCATTGGTTGCGCCTATGTTCCCTGGGTGACTTGGGCGTACCTGTGGTGGCGCCCAAGTGTCTGGTTCGTGTGTTTTGGTTCACTCCGGGATTCTTTCACCTAGGCTTGGAGTTTCAGGTGATCTATATCAATAAACCTATATCTCGGGTTGGTCTTGAGTCTATAAACCTTAAATGTGGCAGTGGTTTGTGTTCGGGAGTTGAAGAACAACCGAACCGCGCTTCGGGATTGTAATAAGAAGTTGTGCGCCCAGGTTCCTGGGGTAACTTGGGCACACCTATAGTGTCTGCCTATTGGGTGATTCCGGGTTCGTTCGATTTCGTCCAATTCTAGAGTGTTTCTAAGTCGGATTCGGGTAGTCCAATTCATTCCTTAATTGAGGGATGTCTTTTATTCTTTAGATGTGAATTGTCTATTGTTTTAATTAGATCTTGACTAGGGTCTTAAAGTTTGAATTTAGGTGGGGGTTGTCAATTATAATTGTGTTGGTCAAGGTCTGAATTAAAGTTTGATTTGAGTTTGAAGTTTAGGTTATGATTTTATTAATTTGACTTTGTAAATTAAGGCTTGAATTAAAGGTTTGTTGTTTAATTTTATTAATTGAGATTTTAATTGGATCTTTGAGTGATTAAGGTTTATTAATTAGGGTTTTGATTATAGTCTTGTTGATTAGGGATTGCTTAAAGTTTTTAATTAGGGGTTTTAGTTAAAGTATTTTATTAGGGTTTAATTAATTAGAGTTTGGAAATTAGGATTCAGGTCAATGGTTTTAATTAAAATTAATTTCAGTGTTTTAATTAGATGTTTTTAATTAAGGTTAAATTAGGTGTTTTGATTAAATATTATTTTTTTAAGTGTACTAATTTGCTTAGGCGCAAATACAATAACCTAGGTTTATCTACCTAATATCTACCTTTTTTGGACGTTTCTATTTCTTTTAAGTTTTTTTATTCTCTTCTCTAATTACTAAAGAGTAAGATGAGAAGGGAAGAGTTTTTTGGTTTTATGATTTTTTTGGTATTTTATGCAATATCAATGCAACCCAACCTAAAGAGCAAATTATGATCCTCTACTTAGTGTCTATCGTTCTAATTCTGCTACTTCTTTTAATTACTTACCCTTTTTTTTGTGTTCTCTTCTCTAATTACTGGAGAGCAAGATGAAAGGAGAAGTGTTTTATGATTTTTTTGGTTTTTTTTATGCAATATTAATGTAACCTAACTTAAAATGATGATGATTCGATGACTCGAAGCCTAGAACCAGTAGTCAATTGAAATCACCACCAAGATAAAACAACAAGCTAAATGGAATGCAAAGATATGGAAAATGTGGGCCGGAAAACGAATTGGGGACTTGGGCGCACACACAGGGGCGCCCAAGTGTCTCTGCACAACTTGGGCTGCGGATTGTGATGCACTTGCAATTTTCTACGATATTCCAATTTGATTTTCGACACTTCGTGACTAAATATAAGGTCCTAATATGAATTATTGATATAATAACCTTCGGATTCGGAAGTAATGACACGGGGACCGAAGTCCAAGAGGCGGGTCTCTTTGGTAGGAACTTGGGCACACCCACAGTGGCGCCCAAGTACACTGTCCTTTTTTCTTTCCATTTTGGTAATATATTTTGGTATTCCTTCGATTCTTTCAACGCCTTTTGTGGAACCGAAGGCTTTAATATCAATGTATATGAAGATAGACTCGGATCTAAGAACCAGAATGCACGCGAAATGGGAAATCGGGGCCAAAGCCCTATCCAGAAACTTGGGCGCACACACAGTTGCGCCCAAGTGTTTTCCTGCACCTTTCTTCCTCTTTTGTTTCTTTTCTCAATACTTTTCGCACGATTTGGAATGCAAAATTACAAATCCGAAGGTCCCAATATCAATATGTATGAAAACGAGTTTGGATCTAAGACATAAAATATGCTTTATATGAAAATCGAGGTTGAAACCCAATGCAGACACTTGGGCACACCCACAGTTGCGCCCAAGTCTAAAATTATCAACAAGCATCTTCATTGTCATTAATTAATTTGAATTGTGCCATTAACCATTCAATTATGGGTGAAATGGGGGCATCATTATATATGATAAGTGTTTAAGGCTATCAAAGGGGGCCAAAATGAGGTGTCTACAAACGCCACAAAATCGGCTATAAATGCCACAAAACCTGGCTCTCATGCCAATTCAAAATTTGGCTTTCATGCCAACAAAAAAAAACTTGGTTTTCAAAAAAATCGGCTCTCATGCCAAAAGTCGGCTATAAACGCCACAAAATTTCGGCTCCCATTCCAAAAACAAATTTCGGCTTCCATGCCAAAAATAAATCCCGGCTATCAATGCCATAAACAAAAATTTTGGCTCCCATGCCACAAACAAAACCGGCTTCCATGCCATCCTAAATTTTGGCTTTTACGCCACAAAATTCAGGCTTCCATGCCGACCCAAATTTGGCTTCCATGCCATCTCAAAACTCGGCTTTCACGCCAAAACAACCATTTGAAAAAAGTTTTTTCACAAAATGACAAACTTTTGATCAAATTTCCAAACAAACATTCTCGTTTAACTATTGCTTGAATTTATCACAAAAGAATTTGAGTGAAAAGAGGGAATACGAAAAAAAAAAAAAGTGCTAAAAAAATGCCCACAAGCACTACAAGAGAAAGAGTACCAAAAAATATGTGTGTATACACGGGTACCATAAAAAAAATGTTTATTACAAGAATCAGGAGCTCAGTCCCAATGGTCTTCAACCAAAGACTCAACTCCTCAAGCAGACTCTTGGCCTTAGCCTCTAAAGCTTCCAAGCCACGCTTCTTTAAGATCTTCCCATAAAATGCGGCAGAAAGCCACGATCCGTCTGTAGCACAGGGAAGCTCTTCCCAAAGAATCTGCCATTGCTCGTACTCTTGAGTCTTCCTCCGGAGATTTCTTTTAGCCACCTCGACTTGGCGAATCAGAGTCCCTTCTGTGGCACGAGCTTCCACAATGGCAGCCCATTTTGCAGCAGCTTGTTCCTCCAATAGCCCGAGACGTTGCCTGGTCTCAACGACCTCTCTATCAACACGACACAGATCTTCTGTCAGCTCAATGATAGCCAACTCGGTAACGTTCCTCTCCCGAACGAATTGCTTCCGAGTCCACGAGATCTCGTTCAGCTCAGACTTGACCTCGCCAGAAGGCTTCAAAAACATCTCATTGAAGAAGTCACCACTTGAGAAGCTCTTGGCTTCATTCCACTTGTTCCCTAGGGCTATGACTTCATCAACGAAAGCTTTCGCACCTGCAATGTCCATACTAACTTCTTCGCTATCGGCAAGGATGTCCTATACATGCTTGATCATGCCAAAGCCGGCTTCCAAATGGACAGAAGAAAGAGTTTTGATCCATGAGCTCAAAACGCTCTCAACACTTTCTTCGCGTACTCAAGAGATGTCCCGGATGAAGGCTCACCCCTCTCCATTGGTCGACTGCCCGTGTCATGTCCTGCTGGTGAGTGATCATTAAGCTCTTTCTAATCGGAGACACTGGCGAAGGAATATACTCAGAAGGTTTCTTCTCTGCCGCATTAAAACTGAGAGAAGAAGTCCCTACTTCTGGTTCAACTACAGGCATCTCCTGCTCTAGCATTGAGAAAAATGGAGGAACCTCTTTTGCTACCTCACAACCTGCCAGCAAAACAAAACAAAAAAGGGGTATGAATATGATACTGTTGAAAAAATCATTATCATCAGGGTTATTGCTACAAATACCTTCTTCGACGATCGGCGGAATACTTTCTGCCTCCATGAGTTCATCCGAAGCGTCGTCAAAGGTCGTGTCGCGACCCCGGGACGGGACCCCCGGGCCCGCGACGTTGTTGTGTACATTAAATTTTTGAGATATACTTTCCCACAGGTTCCAGCGGTGAGGATTTCCAAAGACACGCGGAATCTGACTCACACGATCAAATATGCGGAAGCGTGTAGCAAAACACAACAAGATGAGCACCAATAAAATCTTTAAGTGCTTTAACAAATAATAACAAGACATAGCATCAAAGAAAGAAGCTAACATGGCATTCCCATTAATATTCAAGTCATGAGACTAACAAGAAAGTAAGTTAAGTTTTGTAACAACCCATAAGAGGCCAACAGAGGCCAATACACTTCTCCAAAAATAATTAAAGGAAACCCCAACAAAATGATGACAAGACTCAAGAACCCGCCCGACGTCTAGATGACATCGTCAGGCTGCTACTCTCTCACAGGGGTTGGCTCACAAGCCTCCTCCTGACGCTCCTCCTCAAAGGCAACGTCTCCTGCACCTGGGCACCAGCAAACAAGGGTCAAACACAACGGTTTGGCAGGTAATCAATTTAGGTGCAAGCATGAAACAATAAACGTTTTAGAATCATATAAGCAAATCCTTGATTTGAAATACTATGATGACTGAGGTACATTTGCAGAAATATTTAACTTAGCTGAGATACTGAAACAAACTAGCATGAGTACATAATATATCATGAATAGTTACAATCCACAAAGAGCCCATCCTTTCTCTATCGTTTATATAATGAAAAGAGCAAGCACGCACGACAAGCACGATATACATAATATAATCACGACACGATTTCTCACAAAGACGGGAGTTTCGGCCGCGGAATCGGACATGAACGATGTGTAATAAATACACGACCAGTCTGCAGACAGTCCACATGTTTAAGGACCCCCAAACAGTGGATCAAACTGAAAGGGCAGTCCAAGCTCAGTGGTGCTACTTAATTCATGAATGCACAAAACATGCGAAACACTATCAAAACATGTCAAGATAAAAAGGGGGAAATCACTTATCAAAACACGATGAACACGACTAGCAAGGGAAAAATTAATATGCATAACACGCTTAGGAAGTGATCCCCTTTTTCTTGAAACACATCTTCAAAACGAGCTTGTACTTAAAATTTAAAACGAGTACACGATGATATTCATTATATCGACAACCAAAGTACAAATACAAAGCCTATCAAGCTCATGCAAGGACCTTTGGTTGATCGTTGTGCAGTCGAAGCCCAGATGTTGGAATTAAAACGGAATTGGTGCCCCAGAAGTTCAAGGACATCTCGGGTTTCAAGTGCATAATATCAGGCTAAAGGCCACTTAACATGTTCTAGTTTTTCATTCTTGCAAAGACTCTTCAAAACAAGAAATTTGTCAGTTTCGGTCACCTCGCGGTCAGGTGTCGGCTAGCCGCCAGCTGACCGACAAGCTGACTGCTGGAAATCCAGGTCCAACACAGCCCTCTGGAAAAGGAACCGAACTGACTGCGGTTAGCCGAACTGAGACTTGGCGGTTAGCCGTAAGCTGACCGTATGGCTGACCACGGGAAATCCAATCTGAAATGTAGCTCTCGGGAAAAGGAACCGACAACGCGCGGTTGGCCAGCGGTTAGCCGACATGGGGTATGGCGGCTAGCCGCTTGCTAACCGTCCAGCTAACTGAGACCCGCTGTCGAAATGTCAGCTTCTGGAAAGGGAACCGCCGAGCTCGGTCAGTTCCCAGTTAACCGAAATGAGGATTTTGGCTAGCCACCAGCCGACCAACGGCTGACCGAAACTGCACGGGAAATGCAGTTCAATTCAGATTTTCACATTTCCTTCATCCCTTCTTCTTGTTTCTCATCCCACTTGCACTCCTTTAGCCTAATGCTCTCAAGGGGCAAAACACACATTTTTCCCAATTTCAAACATACAATCCAAGGAAAACATGATCATGAAGCTTATAAACATATTTATATGCAAAATTTCCAAAACAACAATGAAGCTTAAAATACACATGCACAATGGTCCTATAGAGATTACTTGCCTTGCCCAAATGCTAAACACTCCTCTCCAAGAACTTCACTCAAGCTAATCCAAAGAACTACAAAAACCCATGAAAACCACACAAACTCACTCAATCTTGAAAACAAGAAACCCATTTTACCAAAAGGGTTTGTAACATGGAAAACAAGATCTTTAAGGAACTAAAAAGACTTTATGAAAAGCATGGGTTGAAGCTCTTACCTAGAGAAGGTCAAACAAGAGAGGAGGAAGAAAATGAAGAGCTTGTCCCGCAAGAAACTCCAAGAAATTTGTACCAATAGAAAGCTTGCAAGGAGATGAAGAAGATGATGGTCTTGGAATTCTATTTGGAGATCTCTAGCTAGATCATGCAAGGTGAGGAAGATGGAAGGGAAAAAGGGATTTTCCAGCCCTAGGTCAAGAGATTGCAGAGATTTGGTAAAGTGAATGAAAAGAGAGGGAGATGGGGCTTAAGTGATGCTAATGGGCCCCAATTAGCTTGAACCTTGAAACGACGAAAACATGATCTTGTGGACCTCGAATGAATTCGACGAAGAAGGATAAAACGATCCTCGAAATATCTAGTTTCCAAAAAGTATATTTTTGACATGGTTTTGAGATCTCGAAGATTGTGTCCAGATTTGTGCATAAAAGACAATTTTACCCTCTTTGGGCCAAAACATGGGTTTTTGGGCTTCAACCATGAATGTGCTTAAAACGAAGGTTGTTACACATAGAAAAATCATTCAAATGAAATCAAGATCACAATCACACGGAAACCGATACGATCCTCCCAAGCTTACACGTGCACTCAAGCCTTCCTGAGTGTGTCTGGCTAATACTAAACGTTCTCAAAATTCCCAAAGTTATGTCCACGACTGAAGCTAATTACTTCTAACCCAACAACAACTAAACCCACTTAGAACTAAACACATACTAATCGCACACTAATCGAGTTGGTCTGGGTCGGGGTCTAACATCCTCCACCCCTTAGGATATTTGGTCAACCAAATAAATCAAACAATTACATCTAGTAAAAGCTGTGGATACTTCCTCTGCACTTGTTCTCTCTATTCCCAGGTGGCTTCCTCTGGCTCGTGATTTTCCCAAAGTACCTTGACCCAATGAATGGTCCGGTTCCTCAACTCCTGCTCCTTGGTGTCAATGATCTTGATCGGTCTTTCCACATAAGAAGCATTTTCCCGAATCTCTAAAGGCTCATGCTGTAGAATGTGTGCAGGACTAGAGACGTAGTTCTTGAGCATAGAAACATGAAATACATTGTGTACCCCGGAGAGTTCCGGCGGTAACGCAAGCCTATAAGCAACATCTCCAATCTTGCTCAAAATCTCATACGGACCAATAAACCTTCTAGACAATTTGCCCTTCTGTCCAAACCTCAAAGTCCCTTTAGCTGGTGAGACTTTCAAAAACACCTTGTCACCTACTTGAAACTGCAATTCTCTTCGGCGAGTATCTGCATAACTCTTCTGCCTACTTCGGGCTATCTTCAACCTTTCCTGAATCAACTTGACTTTGTCACTTGTCTCTGTAAGTCCTGAGGATCCGAACCCTAGAGGGGGGGGTGAATAGGGTGAGCTTCAATTATGACCAATTTTAATCAAATTTAACTTCTTAAAAACAAACTAGTCACAAGTGATGATTAATCAAACAAGATGCGGAAGCTAACAAAAGAATCACCACAAAGCAATCACCATCACACAAGGATTTATAGTGGTTCGGCCTCAATGCCTACATCCACTACCGGCTTGTGAACCAACACCCCACCGGATTTCCACTATTTATGCTTTTTCAATAGGCTAAGCAATAACCTTTACAATATGCTTTTCAAGGCCTAGCAATAACCTTTACAATGATGTTTTTCAAGGCTCAACATCAACCTATACAGTATGCTTTTATAGGCTAAGCAATAACCTCTTCAACCACAAGGTTGGTTATCTCACTAATTAGTGTCTATAATACACTTGATGGAGATTCAATTAAGCTCATTACAATGCCTCTTAATTAGACGGATATGGAAGTGAAAAACTAATACACACACACTATGAATGCAAAGATGAAAGTACATGATGTGTGTGTGTGATGTCCTCAATCATTTTGAAAAAGAAAGCTCATAAAGTATGCCTAAGGCTTTTGAAAGTTTTAGCTCATGAAAACATTTATGATTGAGGAGGTAATGCAAGTCACATGTTAAAAGTAACAACTTGTTAATGATGTCAAAGATACACAAGTTGTATGAAATTAACTAGCTCTAAACATGTGATGCATAGGGATGTCAATCAAATCATCAATGTAGCTCATAAAACATAAAAATAGATTTGATTGAAATTAGGGGACAAATCATATGTAATTATAAGTATAACTTGAATATGATATACCAATCAATGCAAAGCAAGTTGTGA
The DNA here is from genome assembly GCA_038049695.1 of Cinnamomum chago. Classification (NCBI taxonomy): domain Eukaryota; kingdom Viridiplantae; phylum Streptophyta; class Magnoliopsida; order Laurales; family Lauraceae; genus Cinnamomum; species Cinnamomum chago. Next base: position 33,492,682 of record CP142452.1, read on the forward strand.
AACTTTAAAACAATAATACATATGATTTGTAAAGTTTGTTGAATCCAAAACATAAGATACATTTGAAAGAGATTTTCTTATGATGGAAAAACAACAACCAAAGATTCAACCAAGTATATGGATCATGTTACATCTAATTTCAAAGATGTTTCCATTAACATGATATACTTAGATTTACCAAGGATAAAGTTCTACTTGGGTTGAATCAATGGTGATGTATCCAAAACAATAGATCAATTCAAAATATAAAACATGCTAAGGATACAACACATCATAGGTTAACATGCTACTAAAGATTTACCAAAGATAAAACAAAAACATGAAAACATATGATATGTAAAGATGTTGAATCCAAAACATAAGATAGTTTTGAAAATGATTTCCTTATGTTGAAAAACAACAACCATAGATTCAACCAAGTATATGAATCATGTTACATATAATTTCAAAGATTTTTCTATTAACATGATCTACTTAGATTTACCAAAGATAAAGTACTACTTGGATTGAATCAAATGGTGTTGTATCCAAAACAATAAATCAACTCAAAACATAAAGCATGTTAAGGACACAACACTTCATACATAGTTTATCATGCTACACAAGATTTACCAAAAGTAACAGAAAGCATGAAAACATATGATTAAGGAAAGTAGAGCCTACTTGGTGATTTAACTTCATTAATCCAAGCTTTAGCTTTCCTAAAGATCCCCTTCATCCCTTAGTTCATTTCCCTTCTATTTGCCTCAAAACCCCTCAAGGAGGGCCTTAAAAATCCCAACTTTTGGCAAAGGAAAGAACTCATATTTATAGCAAAAAGTGCCCAACGGCTAGTCCTCGGTAGACCTGCAAACAGGTCTCGGTCGACCGGGATCACACAACGGTCAGAAATATGACCGTTGGTGCGCTAGGCCACTTTCTGCCTGCAGTGTTCCAGGTCGACCGGGACCTCTGGGCCGGTCGACTGGCGACACTGCCGGGAACACCAAAAATTCCAACTTTGCATATTTGAAGGTTTTCTTTGTGGAACTTTTTGGGCCACTAAATCAAGCTTGAATACATGTTTTAAAACATTCTAAGAGGTTTAAAAACATGAAACACACAAAGCCTAAAAATGATTCAAAACTTTAAAACCAAAGGCTAGCTTGATTTCTAAAACTCTTTTTAAAAAACAAATGCATCCAAGATTAAAAACAAAACATGCATAAATCAAAACTTTTACAACTCTTAAAAACCATGCATGTATAAAACAAGATTTCAAGTTTATCTAAAACAATGCAAGTGTGTGAATCAAATGATGCTTGAATGAATATGCATCCATCAAATTGCAATCTACAAAATCCCTAACGGTCTCTCCAACTATCGTCGGTCCATGAAAACTACGCTCACCGACTTCTTCCCAGCAAACCGGAGTTCCGCATCTTCTACCATAAAGTGCCTCAAAAGGTGCCATACCGATGCTAGAGTGGTAACTATTGTTATAAGCAAATTCACAAAGAGATAAGCACTCATCCCACTGAATCTTGAAATCCAATACACAAGCACGCAACATGTCTTCGAGAGTCTGTATCGTCCTTTCTGACTGACCATCGGTCTGAGGATGATAAGTTGTGCTGAACTGAAGTTTGGTACCCATCGACTCATGAAGAGTCTTCCAAAACTTTGAAACAAACCTACTGTCTCTGTCTGAAGTAATGGAGACGGGGTGACCATGTTTACTAACAATCTCATCAACAAATAACTTCGCAAGCGGAGCCATGTGCATCATGTTCCCTGTCTTCATCGGAATGAAGTGAGCAGACTTTGTCAGACGATCCACAATGATCCAAATTGCATTATTCCTTTCTTGGTATTAGGCAAACTGGAAACGAAATCCATGGTAATGTGCTCCCATTTCCACTCCGGAATCTCCAAAGGTTGTAACAAACCTGGAGGCTTCTGATGCTCTGCCTTAATCAACTGACAAGTTAGACAACGAGACACAAAAGCTGCTATCTCTCTCTTCATGTTGTTCCACCAAAATCTATTCTTCAAATTGTGGTACATCTTCGTGCTACCCGGATGCATAGAATATCTCGTGCTGTGAGCTTCATTCATTATTTCATTCTTCAAATCATCCACATTTGGCACACACAACCGGTCACGAAAATACAATATCCCATTCACCATCTTGAAATCGGGACGTTCTACAATAACCTCTACTATCTTAGCCAGGTCTGGGTCTTGCAACTGACTTTCCTTGATCTTCAAGATGAAGGTAGGTTCCGATACTGTCATGTTTGCTAACAGCGCACCCAATCTCAGGGTTTGCACCTCTACACCCAACTCTTCAAACTGCTGTAAGACACCCATTCCTCTCAAACTGGCCATAACCACTGATTTCCTGCTCAAAGCATCTGCTACCACGTTCACTTTGCCTGGATGATACTTGATTGGAAAGTCATAATCTTTGATATACTCCATCCACCTTCTCTGCCTCATATTCAAATCCTTCTGCGAGAACAAATTCTGTAAACTTATGTGATCTGAGTGGACCTCAAATTTCTCTCCATAGAGATAGTGTCTTCACATCTTCAATGCGAAAACAACTGCTACCAACTCCAAGTCGTGAGTCGCATAATTCTTCTCATGGTCCTTCAACTGTCTCGAGCCATAAGCAATCACCTTGCCCTCTTGCATCAATACACAACCCAGTCCCACATTCGAAGCATCTGTGTAAACAATAAACCCGTCGTTGCTCGAAGGTAATGTAAGGATTGGGGCGGTGGTTAACCTTCCTTTCAACTCTTGAAAACTCGTTTCACACTGATCGGTCCACACAAACGGGACATTCTTCCTAGTCAATTTTGTCAACGGGGCTGCAATAGACAAAAAACCTTGGGCAAATCTTCTGTAGTAACCTGCTAACCCCAAAAAGCTTCTAATTTCTGTCACACTGCTTGGCCTTGCCCAACAAACAACTGCCTCTATCTTAGCTGGATCAACTGCTAAACCTTCTCCAGAGATGATATGGCCTAGAAAAGCAACTTGCTCTAACCAGAATTCACACTTACTGAGTTTTGCATATAACTAGTTGTCCTTCAAGAGCTGCAACGCTGTCCTCAAATGTTCTTCATGCTCCTTCTTACTCTTGGAGTACACAAGGACGTCATCAATAAACACTACTGTGGAGTGATCCAAATGAGGTGCAAAGACCTTGTTCATCAGAGCCATAAAGACTGCGGGTGCATTTGTCAAACCAAAGGGCATCACTAAGAACTCATAGTGCCCATATCTTGTTCTAAAAGCTGTCTTCTGAACATCTGAGTCTCTAACTCTCAACTGATGGTACCCTGACCTCACGTCTATCTTGAAAAAATAGGTTTCTCCTTGCAATTGGTCAAACAATTCGTCTATCCTTGGCAATGGATATTTGTTCTTCACCGTCACATGATTCAACTTCCTGTAGTCGATGCACATTCTCAAACTCCCATCCTTCTTTTTCATAAACAACACCGGTGCTCCCCACGGTGAAACACTTGGCCTAATAAAACCTTTGCTCAACAAATCCTGCAATTGGAGCTTTAGCTCACCCATTTCTGCTGGAGCCATCCTATATGGTGCAATCGAGATCGGAGTTGTCCCTGGAAGGAGCTCAATTGTGAACTCAACTTCTCTAATCGGTGGTAAACCCGGGATTTCTTCTAGAAAAACATCCAAAAATTCACACACAATGGGGATATCCTCCACCCCTTGGGACTGTTTATCCTCCGTGATAAACGCAATAAATGCCTGACACCCACTCTGAACTAATATGCTTGCCTTCAAGACTGAAATAAACCCTGCCTGAGATTTTCTCCTGTTCCCCTGAAATATCAATTCTGCCTGTGGCCCTTGGAATCTGAATGTGACGGTCTTACTAAAACAATCCATAGTGGCATGATATGCTTCTAACCAATCCATGCCTAAAATGACATCAAAATCAAGCATGTCCAAAACTATGAGGTTGGCCGGTAGATTAACATCTCCTAACAAAACTGTACAATTAGGGTAATGGGTCCTACACACAACTTGTTTCCCTACTGGAGTGGTCACTACTAAAATGTAATCCAACTCACTACATGGTGCATCAATCAACTTAGCAAAACTAGGGGATGAAAATGAATGTGTGGATCCAGGATCAAATAAAATCTGGGCTTCTACCCCACAAACAAGAAGTTTACCTTCTACTACGTCTCCCGCAGCTTCAGCATATGCACGGTTGAGATAATACAAACGTCCATGCATCTGTAGTCTATTTGGTACCTGGTTCTGCCTTCCTTGGCCATGCCTATTTTGCTGTGGAGGACGAGCATTCTGATTCTGCGCTGGTTACCTAGCCTGCTGCTGCTGCTGAGGTGGTCTAATCTGATTCTGCACTGGTGCTTGGTTCTGAGGAGCTACTTGTCTCTGCTGCTGGTTTCTGTTCCCTTGATTCTGAAGTAGTGGGCAATCCTTGATTGCATGGTTCATAGCCCCACACTTGAAACAGGCACCCATGGCCTTACGACATTCGTGTGTTTCATGATTCTTGCCACAATGTCCACACCCTTGCCTCAATTAGCCTTGTTCTTGTCTTGGCTTCTTGCTCTGCCGTTGCCTCTGATTCTGCTGCTGATAGTGTTGTTTCCTGTCCTGAACAATCATGTTGTTAATATCTTCAAATGTGTAAGCCCGCTTGACTGCCTCATCATATGTAGCTGGAGGTACTACTCCTATGACATCTCTCATGATGATCGGGTTCAATCCTTCCAAAAACTTAGTTATCTTTTTCCTTTCGGTGTCAATCAACTCGGTAGCATATGTTAGGGTTTTTATAGATTGCAATTTGATGGATGCATTATCATTCAAGCATCATTTGATTGACACACTTGCATTGGTTTTTATATAAACTTGAAATCTTGTTTTATTCATGCATTGCTTTTAAGATTTGTAAAAGTATTGATTTATGCATGATTTGTATTTTCATCTTGGATGCATTTGTTTTAGAAAAGAGTTTTCAAGAAATCAAGCAAGCCTTTGTTTTAAAAGTTTTGAATCTTTTTAGGCTTTTTATGTCATGTTTTAAAAACCATTAGAATCTTTAAAACATGTTTTCCAAGCTTGATTTAGTGGCCAAAAGGTCCCCCAAAGCTAAACCTTCAAATTTGCAAAAGTTGCATTTTTTGTCAAAGGGAGGCTGTCCCGGCAGTGTTGCCGGTCGACCGAGAGGCAGGTCTCGGTCGACCGAGACAACTGGAGGTAAAATCTGCAGTTTTGAACTGAAACCTCCAACGGTCAGAAATCTGACCGTTGTGCCTTCCCGGTCGACCGAGACCTCTTTGTCGGTCGACCGAGGACTAGCCGTTGGCAACTTTTTGCTATAAATATGAGTTCTTTCCCTTGCCAAAAGTTGGGAATTTTTAACCCCTCCTTGAGAGGATTTGAGGCATATCAAAAGGGAAGAGAACCAAGGGATGAAGGGGATGATTAGGAAAGCTAAAGCTTGGATTAATGAAGTTAAACCACCAAGTAGGCTCTTCCTTCCTTAATCATATGTTTTCATGCTTTTGTTTTATTTTTGGTAAATCATTTCTAGCATGTTAAACTATGTTTGTGTTGTGTCCTTAACATGTGTTATGTTTTGAGTTGATTTATTGTTTTGGATACAACACCATATGATTCAATCCAAGTAGTACTTAACTTTGGTAAATCTAAGTAGATCATGTTAATGAAAGAAACTTGGTAAATCATATGTAACATGATTCCTATACTTGGTTGAATCTTTTGTTGTTGTTTTCCATCATAAGAACATCTCTTTTAAAACTAACTTATGTTTTGGATTCAACTTCTTTACAAATCATATGTTTTCATGTTTTGTTTTATCATTGGTAAATCTTAGTAACATGTTAACCTATGATGTGTTGTATCCTTAGCATGTGTTATATTTTGAATAGATCTATTGTTTTGGATACATCACCATTGATTCATCAAAGTAGTACTTTATCTTTGGTAAATCTAAGTAGATCATGTTAATGAAATATGTAACATGATTCATATACTTTGTTGAATCATTGGTTGTTGTTTTTCCATCATAAGAAAATCTCTCTCAAATGTATCTTATGTTTTGGATCCAACATAATTACAAATCATATGTGTATTATTGTTTTAAAGTTTCACAACTTGCATCACTTTGATAGGTATATCATTTTCAAGTTGTCTTTATAATTACATATGATTTGTCCCCTAATTTCAATCAAATCTATTTTTATGTTTTGAGCTTCATTGGTGATTTGATTGACATCCCTATGCATCACATGTTTAGAGCTAATCCATTTCATACAACTTGTGTAACTTTGATATCATTAACAAGTTGTTACTTTTAACATGTGATTGCATTACATCCTCAATCATAAATGTTTTTGAGCTAAAACTTTCAAAAGCCTTAGGCATACATTTATGAGCTTTCATTTTCAAAATGATTGAGGACCACACACACACACTTCATATACTTTCATCTTTGCATTCATAGTGTGAGTGTGTATTAGTTTTTCATTTCCATATCCGCCTAATTAAGAGGCAATGTAATGAGCTTAAATGAATCTCCATCAAGTGTATGTTAGACACTAATTTAGTGAGATAACCAACCTTTGGTTGAAGAGGTTATTGCTTAGCCTATAAAAGCATATTGTATAGGTTGATGTTAAGCCTTGAAAAACATCATTGTAAAGGTTATTGCTTAGCCTTGGAAAGCATATTGTAAAGGTTATTGCTTAGCCTATTGAAAAGCATAAATAGTGGAAATCCGGTGGGGTGTTGGATCACAAGCCGATAGTGGATGTAGGCATTGAGGCCGAACCACTATAAATACTTGTGTGATGGTGCTTGCTTTGTGGTGATTGTTTTCTTTAAGCTTCCGCATTTTGTTTGATAATCATCACATGTGACTAGTTTGTTTTAAAGAAGTTAAAATTGTTAAAATTGGTCATAAAAGAAGCTCACCCTATTCACCCCCCCTCTAGGGTTCGGATCCAGATGGAATTACAAGTGGTATCAGAGCCAGGTTACTCCATTTTAGGGCTTAACAACCCGGAGTTGATCCTTGCTAGATTTGAACCCTAGTGTTGTGTTTATTGCATATCTTTTTAAAAGATTTCCACTATGTTTGATAATGAATTTTTCCCTAGCCTCATTGCACCACTCTAAGTCTTTTCCAAGTTATATCTTCTAGAGTTGGTGAGTCCTCAAAGTGTTCTCTCATGGACAACCTTTTCAAGACCTTAGGTGAATTTTCAAAGGTAGACTATTTGAGTAACCTTAAGGCCTTGATCCCACTAGACCAACCTATTCTTTTTAGTTATATCTATTTGTTGGTCTTGATACATTTGCATTTTGTTTCTTTATAGTCACATCTTTTAAAATGCAATGTTTCTTTGTGATCATTTGATTTTGTCTTCATGAACTTTTAAAGTTATATCTCATGGTTTTCAAAATCCTTTGATTGCAACTTTGGAAAATGTTCTAAGCTTTATTAGTTATATTTATAGAAGCATTTTCCTTGAATTTATTTCCTTGTGCCTAATTATGATTGTATCTTTTGAAAGGAAATAATTTTTACAAACAATTTGCATCTTTGCTCATTGAGTTACATTCTTTATGCAAATTGATTTTGTTGTCTTACATTGCATGGTTGGATATGGTTTCATTGATTTGCATGTTTGTGCCTTATCTTGGTAGGTTTTCATTAATGCAAATTGAAGAGTGTTTATGTGCTTTATAGTAAAATCTTGTTTTTGAGCTTTTTAAGTACATATGTGATTTTATGTGCTAAGTTCATTTGGTTTAAACCTCATATCCTTTTCCATTGCATTGTAAGCATTAGTACATTTGCTAAGAGTGGAGATGTTACATGATAGATTGATTCCTTTAACTTCATACCTTCTTGTGCTTAAATAGTTATATTCCGTTTTGATGATTGGTATGAGTTAGATCTTGAATGTTGATTAATCCTCTCTATGCAAATGTCAAATCGTTCTATGTATGGTTGTGTTATTTATTACATTTGTAGAAACCATACTAGAACTAAAATCCATCCTCTATGCTTTCTAGTCATATTTTTATTGGATGGTTATGATGTTGATTCATGTATATTTTCTAAGTGTTTTCATTCTTATACATGTTTCAACTTCATATTAGTGATCTTGATCATATGAAACTCTTTGAAATCCATTCCTCATATTTCTATGTGTTTGATGGATAACTTAGATGTTGAATTCATATGATTTAGTCACTTTTTAAATTGCATGCATTACCTAGTAATATCTTTTTGCATTGCAATTTCTCTTGTTCATCACTATGCTCAATAGTCATATCTTTAAAAGTGATGAATATGCATTTATGATGCTTGATGGAATTTTGTCACATTCTTGCTCTTTGTCATGTTATCAAATTCAATTGGATTCAATTGGTATAATGTTTGATTGATTTGATTTCTTGTGAATGTGATAAACCTTGTGTGCATTGGATTGAACTTGATAAGTAATATGATTGTTCCATGTCACACACCATTAGCATCATAATGCTCATGTTGCCACCTCTTTTGCTCATATAGGTATATCTCATGACCACCATGTTTATGTGTTCATATTTTTGGTTGGTTATTAGTTGAGGTTGGCTTCATGCTTGAATTTCATTTCACTCATCTTGCACTTTAATAAGTCATATTTATTGATTGAATGAAATGATTTTCAAAACCTTCATAGCATATGCTTTCCATAGTTAGATTATTTGATGCTATGATTAATAAACCCCATTGCTTCATGGATAGCTCTAATTTGGATTTTCCCTAATAGTTATATTTCTAAATCCATTTTAGAGTGATTGATTTATTAAGTCATATCCTAAATCTCAATTGGTATTCTTTGTTTGTCCAATTGATATCCATGATTGCTTTTCTCATTTGACCTAGCTCTCTTTTGGTAATTTGATCATATGTGCTTTATAGTTAAATGAATCTAATCCTTTCTTTGAAGTTGACCCTCACTTGGTTAAACCATCTTCTTCTTGTACCTAATAGTTAAATCTTTGTCAAGAGTTTGACAAAAGGAGAGAATGGATTGAGGGGGAGTGTAAACCTTCATAAGAAGTATTAGTTTTGATCAAATTGACCCTAGGATTGCCTTTGAGCCCTTAGAGATTAATACCTCACATGATAGCTTGTTATGTATTTCATTTTCGATTTCAATTGTTAACAGGTGCTACTAATGGTATTTTCCTTGTTTCATGTGTGTAGGTACCTTTGCAATTTAATGACAAAGGGGGAGAAATCATGCAAGTTCTCAAAAGGGTAAAGAGAATGTCCAAGCTTCCTAAGGGGAGAGTTGTGTATGATCTTCTACAAAGGGAGAGAATGCATACCTTGCCAAAGGGAGAAAGAGGCATGGTCAAAGGGGGAGAGCAAATAGAAGAAAGAAAGCTTGGAAGCTAAAGAAGATGCTTGGATAAAGAAAGAAAGAAGAAAGAAAGCTTAAAGAATATTTAAGCACCAAGCATCATGAAGAATGAAGATTGAAGCCCAAGAGCCCAAGCTATGAGAAGAAGCATCCAAGAAGATTTCAAGCCTTGTCCAGTTGAGGGGGAGCTGAAGACTAAGTGTGTTCAGTGGTGAGTGTGTTTGCCATCAAATTGCAAAGGGGGAGATTGTTAGGGTTTTTATAGATTGCAATTTGATGGATGCATTATCATTCAAGCATCATTTGATTGACACACTTGCATTGGTTTTTATATAAACTTGAAATCTTGTTTTATTCATGCATTGCTTTTAAGATTTGTAAAAGTATTGATTTATGCATGATTTGTATTTTCATCTTGGATGCATTTGTTTTAGAAAAGAGTTTTCAAGAAATCAAGCAAGCCTTTGTTTTAAAAGTTTTGAATCTTTTTAGGCTTTTTATGTCATGTTTTAAAAACCATTAGAATCTTTAAAACATGTTTTCCAAGCTTGATTTAGTGGCCAAAAGGTCCCCCAAAGCTAAACCTTCAAATTTGCAAAAGTTGCATTTTTTGTCAAAGGGAGGCTGTCCCGGCAGTGTTGCCGGTCGACCGAGAGGCAGGTCTCGGTCGACCGAGACAACTGGAGGTAAAATCTGCAGTTTTGAACTGAAACCTCCAACGGTCAGAAATCTGACCGTTGTGCCTTCCCGGTCGACCGAGACCTCTTTGTCGGTCGACCGAGGACTAGCCGTTGGCAACTTTTTGCTATAAATATGAGTTCTTTCCCTTGCCAAAAGTTGGGAATTTTTAACCCCTCCTTGAGAGGATTTGAGGCATATCAAAAGGGAAGAGAACCAAGGGATGAAGGGGATGATTAGGAAAGCTAAAGCTTGGATTAATGAAGTTAAACCACCAAGTAGGCTCTTCCTTCCTTAATCATATGTTTTCATGCTTTTGTTTTATTTTTGGTAAATCATTTCTAGCATGTTAAACTATGTTTGTGTTGTGTCCTTAACATGTGTTATGTTTTGAGTTGATTTATTGTTTTGGATACAACACCATATGATTCAATCCAAGTAGTACTTAACTTTGGTAAATCTAAGTAGATCATGTTAATGAAAGAAACTTGGTAAATCATATGTAACATGATTCCTATACTTGGTTGAATCTTTTGTTGTTGTTTTCCATCATAAGAACATCTCTTTCAAAACTAACTTATGTTTTGGATTCAACTTCTTTACAAATCATATGTTTTCATGTTTTGTTTTATCATTGGTAAATCTTAGTAACATGTTAACCTATGATGTGTTGTATCCTTAGCATGTGTTATATTTTGAATAGATCTATTGTTTTGGATACATCACCATTGATTCATCAAAGTAGTACTTTATCTTTGGTAAATCTAAGTAGATCATGTTAATGAAATATGTAACATGATTCATATACTTTGTTGAATCATTGGTTGTTGTTTTTCCATCATAAGAAAATCTCTCTCAAATGTATCTTATGTTTTGGATCCAACATAATTACAAATCATATGTGTATTATTGTTTTAAAGTTTCACAACTTGCATCACTTTGATAGGTATATCATTTTCAAGTTGTCTTTATAATTACATATGATTTGTCCCCTAATTTCAATCAAATCTATTTTTATGTTTTGAGCTTCATTGGTGATTTGATTGACATCCCTATGCATCACATGTTTAGAGCTAATCCATTTCATACAACTTGTGTAACTTTGATATCATTAACAAGTTGTTACTTTTAACATGTGATTGCATTACATCCTCAATCATAAATGTTTTTGAGCTAAAACTTTCAAAAGCCTTAGGCATACATTTATGAGCTTTCATTTTCAAAATGATTGAGGACCACACACACACACTTCATATACTTTCATCTTTGCATTCATAGTGTGAGTGTGTATTAGTTTTTCATTTCCATATCCGCCTAATTAAGAGGCAATGTAATGAGCTTAAATGAATCTCCATCAAGTGTATGTTAGACACTAATTTAGTGAGATAACCAACCTTTGGTTGAAGAGGTTATTGCTTAGCCTATAAAAGCATATTGTATAGGTTGATGTTAAGCCTTGAAAAACATCATTGTAAAGGTTATTGCTTAGCCTTGGAAAGCATATTGTAAAGGTTATTGCTTAGCCTATTGAAAAGCATAAATAGTGGAAATCCGGTGGGGTGTTGGATCACAAGCCGATAGTGGATGTAGGCATTGAGGCCGAACCACTATAAATACTTGTGTGATGGTGCTTGCTTTGTGGTGATTGTTTTCTTTAAGCTTCCGCATTTTGTTTGATAATCATCACATGTGACTAGTTTGTTTTAAAGAAGTTAAAATTGTTAAAATTGGTCATAAAAGAAGCTCACCCTATTCACCCCCCCTCTAGGGTTCGGATCCAGATGGAATTACAAGTGGTATCAGAGCCAGGTTACTCCATTTTAGGGCTTAACAACCCGGAGTTGATCCTTGCTAGATTTGAACCCTAGTGTTGTGTTTATTGCATATCTTTTTAAAAGATTTCCACTATGTTTGATAATGAATTTTTCCCTAGCCTCATTGCACCACTCTAAGTCTTTTCCAAGTTATATCTTCTAGAGTTGGTGAGTCCTCAAAGTGTTCTCTCATGGACAACCTTTTCAAGACCTTAGGTGAATTTTCAAAGGTAGACTATTTGAGTAACCTTAAGGCCTTGATCCCACTAGACCAACCTATTCTTTTTAGTTATATCTATTTGTTGGTCTTGATACATTTGCATTTTGTTTCTTTATAGTCACATCTTTTAAAATGCAATGTTTCTTTGTGATCATTTGATTTTGTCTTCATGAACTTTTAAAGTTATATCTCATGGTTTTCAAAATCCTTTGATTGCAACTTTGGAAAATGTTCTAAGCTTTATTAGTTATATTTATAGAAGCATTTTCCTTGAATTTATTTCCTTGTGCCTAATTATGATTGTATCTTTTGAAAGGAAATAATTTTTACAAACAATTTGCATCTTTGCTCATTGAGTTACATTCTTTATGCAAATTGATTTTGTTGTCTTACATTGCATGGTTGGATATGGTTTCATTGATTTGCATGTTTGTGCCTTATCTTGGTAGGTTTTCATTAATGCAAATTGAAGAGTGTTTATGTGCTTTATAGTAAAATCTTGTTTTTGAGCTTTTTAAGTACATATGTGATTTTATGTGCTAAGTTCATTTGGTTTAAACCTCATATCCTTTTCCATTGCATTGTAAGCATTAGTACATTTGCTAAGAGTGGAGATGTTACATGATAGATTGATTCCTTTAACTTCATACCTTCTTGTGCTTAAATAGTTATATTCCTTTTTGATGATTGGTATGAGTTAGATCTTGAATGTTGATTAATCCTCTCTATGCAAATGTCAAATCGTTCTATGTATGGTTGTGTTATTTATTACATTTGTAGAAACCATACTAGAACTAAAATCCATCCTCTATGCTTTCTAGTCATATTTTTATTGGATGGTTATGATGTTGATTCATGTATATTTTCTAAGTGTTTTCATTCTTATACATGTTTCAACTTCATATTAGTGATCTTGATCATATGAAACTCTTTGAAATCCATTCCTCATATTTCTATGTGTTTGATGGATAACTTAGATGTTGAATTCATATGATTTAGTCACTTTTTAAATTGCATGCATTACCTAGTAATATCTTTTTGCATTGCAATTTCTCTTGTTCATCACTATGCTCAATAGTCATATCTTTAAAAGTGATGAATATGCATTTATGATGCTTGATGGAATTTTGTCACATTCTTGCTCTTTGTCATGTTATCAAATTCAATTGGATTCAATTGGTATAATGTTTGATTGATTTGATTTCTTGTGAATGTGATAAACCTTGTGTGCATTGGATTGAACTTGATAAGTAATATGATTGTTCCATGTCACACACCATTAGCATCATAATGCTCATGTTGCCACCTCTTTTGCTCATATAGGTATATCTCATGACCACCATGTTTATGTGTTCATATTTTTGGTTGGTTATTAGTTGAGGTTGGCTTCATGCTTGAATTTCATTTCACTCATCTTGCACTTTAATAAGTCATATTTATTGATTGAATGAAATGATTTTCAAAACCTTCATAGCATATGCTTTCCATAGTTAGATTATTTGATGCTATGATTAATAAACCCCATTGCTTCATGGATAGCTCTAATTTGGATTTTCCCTAATAGTTATATTTCTAAATCCATTTTAGAGTGATTGATTTATTAAGTCATATCCTAAATCTCAATTGGTATTCTTTGTTTGTCCAATTGATATCCATGATTGCTTTTCTCATTTGACCTAGCTCTCTTTTGGTAATTTGATCATATGTGCTTTATAGTTAAATGAATCTAATCCTTTCTTTGAAGTTGACCCTCACTTGGTTAAACCATCTTCTTCTTGTACCTAATAGTTAAATCTTTGTCAAGAGTTTGACAAAAGGAGAGAATGGATTGAGGGGGAGTGTAAACCTTCATAAGAAGTATTAGTTTTGATCAAATTGACCCTAGGATTGCCTTTGAGCCCTTAGAGATTAATACCTCACATGATAGCCTGTTATGTATTTCATTTTCGATTTCAATTGTTAACAGGTGCTACTAATGGTATTTTCCTTGTTTCATGTGTGTAGGTACCTTTGCAATTTAATGGCAAAGGGGGAGAAATCATGCAAGTTCTCAAAAGGGTAAAGAGAATGTCCAAGCTTCCTAAGGGGAGAGTTGTGTATGATCTTCTACAAAGGGAGAGAATGCATACCTTGCCAAAGGGAGAAAGAGGCATGGTCAAAGGGGGAGAGCAAATAGAAGAAAGAAAGCTTGGAAGCTAAAGAAGATGCTTGGATAAAGAAAGAAAGAAGAAAGAAAGCTTAAAGAATATTTAAGCACCAAGCATCATGAAGAATGAAGATTGAAGCCCAAGAGCCCAAGCTATGAGAAGAAGCATCCAAGAAGATTTCAAGCCTTGTCCAGTTGAGGGGGAGCTGAAGACTAAGTGTGTTCAGTGGTGAGTGTGTTTGCCATCAAATTGCAAAGGGGGAGATTGTTAGGGTTTTTAAAGATTGCAATTTGATGGATGCATTATCATTCAAGCATCATTTGATTGACACACTTGCATTGGTTTTTATATAAACTTGAAATCTTGTTTTATTCATGCATTGCTTTTAAGATTTGTAAAAGTATTGATTTATGCATGATTTGTATTTTCATCTTGGATGCATTTGTTTTAGAAAAGAGTTTTCAAGAAATCAAGCAAGCCTTTGTTTTAAAAGTTTTGAATCTTTTTAGGCTTTTTATGTCATGTTTTAAAAACCATTAGAATCTTTAAAACATGTTTTCCAAGCTTGATTTAGTGGCCAAAAGGTCCCCCAAAGCTAAACCTTCAAATTTGCAAAAGTTGCATTTTTTGTCAAAGGGAGGCTGTCCCGGCAGTGTTGCCGGTCGACCGAGAGGCAGGTCTCGGTCGACCGAGACAACTGGAGGTGAAATCTGCAGTTTTGAACTGAAACCTCCAACGGTCAGAAATCTGACCGTTGTGCCTTCCCGGTCGACCGAGACCTCTTTGTCGGTCGACCGAGGACTAGCCGTTGGCAACTTTTTGCTATAAATATGAGTTCTTTCCCTTGCCAAAAGTTGGGAATTTTTAACCCCTCCTTGAGAGGATTTGAGGCATATCAAAAGGGAAGAGAACCAAGGGATGAAGGGGATGATTAGGAAAGCTAAAGCTTGGATTAATGAAGTTAAACCACCAAGTAGGCTCTTCCTTCCTTAATCATATGTTTTCATGCTTTTGTTTTATTTTTGGTAAATCATTTCTAGCATGTTAAACTATGTTTGTGTTGTGTCCTTAACATGTGTTATGTTTTGAGTTGATTTATTGTTTTGGATACAACACCATATGATTCAATCCAAGTAGTACTTAACTTTGGTAAATCTAAGTAGATCATGTTAATGAAAGAAACTTGGTAAATCATATGTAACATGATTCCTATACTTGGTTGAATCTTTTGTTGTTGTTTTCCATCATAAGAACATCTCTTTCAAAACTAACTTATGTTTTGGATTCAACTTCTTTACAAATCATATGTTTTCATGTTTTGTTTTATCATTGGTAAATCTTAGTAACATGTTAACCTATGATGTGTTGTATCCTTAGCATGTGTTATATTTTGAATAGATCTATTGTTTTGGATACATCACCATTGATTCATCAAAGTAGTACTTTATCTTTGGTAAATCTAAGTAGATCATGTTAATGAAATATGTAACATGATTCATATACTTTGTTGAATCATTGGTTGTTGTTTTTCCATCATAAGAAAATCTCTCTCAAATGTATCTTATGTTTTGGATCCAACATAATTACAAATCATATGTGTATTATTGTTTTAAAGTTTCACAACTTGCATCACTTTGATAGGTATATCATTTTCAAGTTGTCTTTATAATTACATATGATTTGTCCCCTAATTTCAATCAAATCTATTTTTATGTTTTGAGCTTCATTGGTGATTTGATTGACATCCCTATGCATCACATGTTTAGAGCTAATCCATTTCATACAACTTGTGTAACTTTGATATCATTAACAAGTTGTTACTTTTAACATGTGATTGCATTACATCCTCAATCATAAATGTTTTTGAGCTAAAACTTTCAAAAGCCTTAGGCATACATTTATGAGCTTTCATTTTCAAAATGATTGAGGACCACACACACACACTTCATATACTTTCATCTTTGCATTCATAGTGTGAGTGTGTATTAGTTTTTCATTTCCATATCCGCCTAATTAAGAGGCAATGTAATGAGCTTAAATGAATCTCCATCAAGTGTATGTTAGACACTAATTTAGTGAGATAACCAACCTTTGGTTGAAGAGGTTATTGCTTAGCCTATAAAAGCATATTGTATAGGTTGATGTTAAGCCTTGAAAAACATCATTGTAAAGGTTATTGCTTAGCCTTGGAAAGCATATTGTAAAGGTTATTGCTTAGCCTATTGAAAAGCATAAATAGTGGAAATCCGGTGGGGTGTTGGATCACAAGCCGATAGTGGATGTAGGCATTGAGGCCGAACCACTATAAATACTTGTGTGATGGTGCTTGCTTTGTGGTGATTGTTTTCTTTAAGCTTCCGCATTTTGTTTGATAATCATCACATGTGACTAGTTTGTTTTAAAGAAGTTAAAATTGTTAAAATTGGTCATAAAAGAAGCTCACCCTATTCACCCCCCCTCTAGGGTTCGGATCCAGGTGGAATTACAAGTGGTATCAGAGCCAGGTTACTCCATTTTAGGGCTTAACAACCCGGAGTTGATCCTTGCTAGATTTGAACCCTAGTGTTGTGTTTATTGCATATCTTTTTAAAAGATTTCCACTATGTTTGATAATGAATTTTTCCCTAGCCTCATTGCACCACTCTAAGTCTTTTCCAAGTTATATCTTCTAGAGTTGGTGAGTCCTCAAAGTGTTCTCTCATGGACAACCTTTTCAAGACCTTAGGTGAATTTTCAAAGGTAGACTATTTGAGTAACCTTAAGGCCTTGATCCCACTAGACCAACCTATTCTTTTTAGTTATATCTATTTGTTGGTCTTGATACATTTGCATTTTGTTTCTTTATAGTCACATCTTTTAAAATGCAATGTTTCTTTGTGATCATTTGATTTTGTCTTCATGAACTTTTAAAGTTATATCTCATGGTTTTCAAAATCCTTTGATTGCAACTTTGGAAAATGTTCTAAGCTTTATTAGTTATATTTATAGAAGCATTTTCCTTGAATTTATTTCCTTGTGCCTAATTATGATTGTATCTTTTGAAAGGAAATAATTTTTACAAACAATTTGCATCTTTGCTCATTGAGTTACATTCTTTATGCAAATTGATTTTGTTGTCTTACATTGCATGGTTGGATATGGTTTCATTGATTTGCATGTTTGTGCCTTATCTTGGTAGGTTTTCATTAATGCAAATTGAAGAGTGTTTATGTGCTTTATAGTAAAATCTTGTTTTTGAGCTTTTTAAGTACATATGTGATTTTATGTGCTAAGTTCATTTGGTTTAAACCTCATATCCTTTTCCATTGCATTGTAAGCATTAGTACATTTGCTAAGAGTGGAGATGTTACATGATAGATTGATTCCTTTAACTTCATACCTTCTTGTGCTTAAATAGTTATATTCCTTTTTGATGATTGGTATGAGTTAGATCTTGAATGTTGATTAATCCTCTCTATGCAAATGTCAAATCGTTCTATGTATGGTTGTGTTATTTATTACATTTGTAGAAACCATACTAGAACTAAAATCCATCCTCTATGCTTTCTAGTCATATTTTTATTGGATGGTTATGATGTTGATTCATGTATATTTTCTAAGTGTTTTCATTCTTATACATGTTTCAACTTCATATTAGTGATCTTGATCATATGAAACTCTTTGAAATCCATTCCTCATATTTCTATGTGTTTGATGGATAACTTAGATGTTGAATTCATATGATTTAGTCACTTTTTAAATTGCATGCATTACCTAGTAATATCTTTTTGCATTGCAATTTCTCTTGTTCATCACTATGCTCAATAGTCATATCTTTAAAAGTGATGAATATGCATTTATGATGCTTGATGGAATTTTGTCACATTCTTGCTCTTTGTCATGTTATCAAATTCAATTGGATTCAATTGGTATAATGTTTGATTGATTTGATTTCTTGTGAATGTGATAAACCTTGTGTGCATTGGATTGAACTTGATAAGTAATATGATTGTTCCATGTCACACACCATTAGCATCATAATGCTCATGTTGCCACCTCTTTTGCTCATATAGGTATATCTCATGACCACCATGTTTATGTGTTCATATTTTTGGTTGGTTATTAGTTGAGGTTGGCTTCATGCTTGAATTTCATTTCACTCATCTTGCACTTTAATAAGTCATATTTATTGATTGAATGAAATGATTTTCAAAACCTTCATAGCATATGCTTTCCATAGTTAGATTATTTGATGCTATGATTAATAAACCCCATTGCTTCATGGATAGCTCTAATTTGGATTTTCCCTAATAGTTATATTTCTAAATCCATTTTAGAGTGATTGATTTATTAAGTCATATCCTAAATCTCAATTGGTATTCTTTGTTTGTCCAATTGATATCCATGATTGCTTTTCTCATTTGACCTAGCTCTCTTTTGGTAATTTGATCATATGTGCTTTATAGTTAAATGAATCTAATCCTTTCTTTGAAGTTGACCCTCACTTGGTTAAACCATCTTCTTCTTGTACCTAATAGTTAAATCTTTGTCAAGAGTTTGACAAAAGGAGAGAATGGATTGAGGGGGAGTGTAAACCTTCATAAGAAGTATTAGTTTTGATCAAATTGACCCTAGGATTGCCTTTGAGCCCTTAGAGATTAATACCTCACATGATAGCCTGTTATGTATTTCATTTTCGATTTCAATTGTTAACAGGTGCTACTAATGGTATTTTCCTTGTTTCATGTGTGTAGGTACCTTTGCAATTTAATGGCAAAGGGGGAGAAATCATGCAAGTTCTCAAAAGGGTAAAGAGAATGTCCAAGCTTCCTAAGGGGAGAGTTGTGTATGATCTTCTACAAAGGGAGAGAATGCATACCTTGCCAAAGGGAGAAAGAGGCATGGTCAAAGGGGGAGAGCAAATAGAAGAAAGAAAGCTTGGAAGCTAAAGAAGATGCTTGGATAAAGAAAGAAAGAAGAAAGAAAGCTTAAAGAATATTTAAGCACCAAGCATCATGAAGAATGAAGATTGAAGCCCAAGAGCCCAAGCTATGAGAAGAAGCATCCAAGAAGATTTCAAGCCTTGTCCAGTTGAGGGGGAGCTGAAGACTAAGTGTGTTCAGTGGTGAGTGTGTTTGCCATCAAATTGCAAAGGGGGAGATTGTTAGGGTTTTTATAGATTGCAATTTGATGGATGCATTATCATTCAAGCATCATTTGATTGACACACTTGCATTGGTTTTTATATAAACTTGAAATCTTGTTTTATTCATGCATTGCTTTTAAGATTTGTAAAAGTATTGATTTATGCATGATTTGTATTTTCATCTTGGATGCATTTGTTTTAGAAAAGAGTTTTCAAGAAATCAAGCAAGCCTTTGTTTTAAAAGTTTTGAATCTTTTTAGGCTTTTTATGTCATGTTTTAAAAACCATTAGAATCTTTAAAACATGTTTTCCAAGCTTGATTTAGTGGCCAAAAGGTCCCCCAAAGCTAAACCTTCAAATTTGCAAAAGTTGCATTTTTTGTCAAAGGGAGGCTGTCCCGGCAGTGTTGCCGGTCGACCGAGAGGCAGGTCTCGGTCGACCGAGACAACTGGAGGTGAAATCTGCAGTTTTGAACTGAAACCTCCAACGGTCAGAAATCTGACCGTTGTGCCTTCCCGGTCGACCGAGACCTCTTTGTCGGTCGACCGAGGACTAGCCGTTGGCAACTTTTTGCTATAAATATGAGTTCTTTCCCTTGCCAAAAGTTGGGAATTTTTAACCCCTCCTTGAGAGGATTTGAGGCATATCAAAAGGGAAGAGAACCAAGGGATGAAGGGGATGATTAGGAAAGCTAAAGCTTGGATTAATGAAGTTAAACCACCAAGTAGGCTCTTCCTTCCTTAATCATATGTTTTCATGCTTTTGTTTTATTTTTGGTAAATCATTTCTAGCATGTTAAACTATGTTTGTGTTGTGTCCTTAACATGTGTTATGTTTTGAGTTGATTTATTGTTTTGGATACAACACCATATGATTCAATCCAAGTAGTACTTAACTTTGGTAAATCTAAGTAGATCATGTTAATGAAAGAAACTTGGTAAATCATATGTAACATGATTCCTATACTTGGTTGAATCTTTTGTTGTTGTTTTCCATCATAAGAACATCTCTTTCAAAACTAACTTATGTTTTGGATTCAACTTCTTTACAAATCATATGTTTTCATGTTTTGTTTTATCATTGGTAAATCTTAGTAACATGTTAACCTATGATGTGTTGTATCCTTAGCATGTGTTATATTTTGAATAGATCTATTGTTTTGGATACATCACCATTGATTCATCAAAGTAGTACTTTATCTTTGGTAAATCTAAGTAGATCATGTTAATGAAATATGTAACATGATTCATATACTTTGTTGAATCATTGGTTGTTGTTTTTCCATCATAAGAAAATCTCTCTCAAATGTATCTTATGTTTTGGATCCAACATAATTACAAATCATATGTGTATTATTGTTTTAAAGTTTCACAACTTGCATCACTTTGATAGGTATATCATTTTCAAGTTGTCTTTATAATTACATATGATTTGTCCCCTAATTTCAATCAAATCTATTTTTATGTTTTGAGCTTCATTGGTGATTTGATTGACATCCCTATGCATCACATGTTTAGAGCTAATCCATTTCATACAACTTGTGTAACTTTGATATCATTAACAAGTTGTTACTTTTAACATGTGATTGCATTACATCCTCAATCATAAATGTTTTTGAGCTAAAACTTTCAAAAGCCTTAGGCATACATTTATGAGCTTTCATTTTCAAAATGATTGAGGACCACACACACACACTTCATATACTTTCATCTTTGCATTCATAGTGTGAGTGTGTATTAGTTTTTCATTTCCATATCCGCCTAATTAAGAGGCAATGTAATGAGCTTAAATGAATCTCCATCAAGTGTATGTTAGACACTAATTTAGTGAGATAACCAACCTTTGGTTGAAGAGGTTATTGCTTAGCCTATAAAAGCATATTGTATAGGTTGATGTTAAGCCTTGAAAAACATCATTGTAAAGGTTATTGCTTAGCCTTGGAAAGCATATTGTAAAGGTTATTGCTTAGCCTATTGAAAAGCATAAATAGTGGAAATCCGGTGGGGTGTTGGATCACAAGCCGATAGTGGATGTAGGCATTGAGGCCGAACCACTATAAATACTTGTGTGATGGTGCTTGCTTTGTGGTGATTGTTTTCTTTAAGCTTCCGCATTTTGTTTGATAATCATCACATGTGACTAGTTTGTTTTAAAGAAGTTAAAATTGTTAAAATTGGTCATAAAAGAAGCTCACCCTATTCACCCCCCCCTCTAGGGTTCGGATCCAGGTGGAATTACAAGTGGTATCAGAGCCAGGTTACTCCATTTTAGGGCTTAACAACCCGGAGTTGATCCTTGCTAGATTTGAACCCTAGTGTTGTGTTTATTGCATATCTTTTTAAAAGATTTCCACTATGTTTGATAATGAATTTTTCCCTAGCCTCATTGCACCACTCTAAGTCTTTTCCAAGTTATATCTTCTAGAGTTGGTGAGTCCTCAAAGTGTTCTCTCATGGACAACCTTTTCAAGACCTTAGGTGAATTTTCAAAGGTAGACTATTTGAGTAACCTTAAGGCCTTGATCCCACTAGACCAACCTATTCTTTTTAGTTATATCTATTTGTTGGTCTTGATACATTTGCATTTTGTTTCTTTATAGTCACATCTTTTAAAATGCAATGTTTCTTTGTGATCATTTGATTTTGTCTTCATGAACTTTTAAAGTTATATCTCATGGTTTTCAAAATCCTTTGATTGCAACTTTGGAAAATGTTCTAAGCTTTATTAGTTATATTTATAGAAGCATTTTCCTTGAATTTATTTCCTTGTGCCTAATTATGATTGTATCTTTTGAAAGGAAATAATTTTTACAAACAATTTGCATCTTTGCTCATTGAGTTACATTCTTTATGCAAATTGATTTTGTTGTCTTACATTGCATGGTTGGATATGGTTTCATTGATTTGCATGTTTGTGCCTTATCTTGGTAGGTTTTCATTAATGCAAATTGAAGAGTGTTTATGTGCTTTATAGTAAAATCTTGTTTTTGAGCTTTTTAAGTACATATGTGATTTTATGTGCTAAGTTCATTTGGTTTAAACCTCATATCCTTTTCCATTGCATTGTAAGCATTAGTACATTTGCTAAGAGTGGAGATGTTACATGATAGATTGATTCCTTTAACTTCATACCTTCTTGTGCTTAAATAGTTATATTCCTTTTTGATGATTGGTATGAGTTAGATCTTGAATGTTGATTAATCCTCTCTATGCAAATGTCAAATCGTTCTATGTATGGTTGTGTTATTTATTACATTTGTAGAAACCATACTAGAACTAAAATCCATCCTCTATGCTTTCTAGTCATATTTTTATTGGATGGTTATGATGTTGATTCATGTATATTTTCTAAGTGTTTTCATTCTTATACATGTTTCAACTTCATATTAGTGATCTTGATCATATGAAACTCTTTGAAATCCATTCCTCATATTTCTATGTGTTTGATGGATAACTTAGATGTTGAATTCATATGATTTAGTCACTTTTTAAATTGCATGCATTACCTAGTAATATCTTTTTGCATTGCAATTTCTCTTGTTCATCACTATGCTCAATAGTCATATCTTTAAAAGTGATGAATATGCATTTATGATGCTTGATGGAATTTTGTCACATTCTTGCTCTTTGTCATGTTATCAAATTCAATTGGATTCAATTGGTATAATGTTTGATTGATTTGATTTCTTGTGAATGTGATAAACCTTGTGTGCATTGGATTGAACTTGATAAGTAATATGATTGTTCCATGTCACACACCATTAGCATCATAATGCTCATGTTGCCACCTCTTTTGCTCATATAGGTATATCTCATGACCACCATGTTTATGTGTTCATATTTTTGGTTGGTTATTAGTTGAGGTTGGCTTCATGCTTGAATTTCATTTCACTCATCTTGCACTTTAATAAGTCATATTTATTGATTGAATGAAATGATTTTCAAAACCTTCATAGCATATGCTTTCCATAGTTAGATTATTTGATGCTATGATTAATAAACCCCATTGCTTCATGGATAGCTCTAATTTGGATTTTCCCTAATAGTTATATTTCTAAATCCATTTTAGAGTGATTGATTTATTAAGTCATATCCTAAATCTCAATTGGTATTCTTTGTTTGTCCAATTGATATCCATGATTGCTTTTCTCATTTGACCTAGCTCTCTTTTGGTAATTTGATCATATGTGCTTTATAGTTAAATGAATCTAATCCTTTCTTTGAAGTTGACCCTCACTTGGTTAAACCATCTTCTTCTTGTACCTAATAGTTAAATCTTTGTCAAGAGTTTGACAAAAGGAGAGAATGGATTGAGGGGGAGTGTAAACCTTCATAAGAAGTATTAGTTTTGATCAAATTGACCCTAGGATTGCCTTTGAGCCCTTAGAGATTAATACCTCACATGATAGCCTGTTATGTATTTCATTTTCGATTTCAATTGTTAACAGGTGCTACTAATGGTATTTTCCTTGTTTCATGTGTGTAGGTACCTTTGCAATTTAATGGCAAAGGGGGAGAAATCATGCAAGTTCTCAAAAGGGTAAAGAGAATGTCCAAGCTTCCTAAGGGGAGAGTTGTGTATGATCTTCTACAAAGGGAGAGAATGCATACCTTGCCAAAGGGAGAAAGAGGCATGGTCAAAGGGGGAGAGCAAATAGAAGAAAGAAAGCTTGGAAGCTAAAGAAGATGCTTGGATAAAGAAAGAAAGAAGAAAGAAAGCTTAAAGAATATTTAAGCACCAAGCATCATGAAGAATGAAGATTGAAGCCCAAGAGCCCAAGCTATGAGAAGAAGCATCCAAGAAGATTTCAAGCCTTGTCCAGTTGAGGGGGAGCTGAAGACTAAGTGTGTTCAGTGGTGAGTGTGTTTGCCATCAAATTGCAAAGGGGGAGATTGTTAGGGTTTTTATAGATTGCAATTTGATGGATGCATTATCATTCAAGCATCATTTGATTGACACACTTGCATTGGTTTTTATATAAACTTGAAATCTTGTTTTATTCATGCATTGCTTTTAAGATTTGTAAAAGTATTGATTTATGCATGATTTGTATTTTCATCTTGGATGCATTTGTTTTAGAAAAGAGTTTTCAAGAAATCAAGCAAGCCTTTGTTTTAAAAGTTTTGAATCTTTTTAGGCTTTTTATGTCATGTTTTAAAAACCATTAGAATCTTTAAAACATGTTTTCCAAGCTTGATTTAGTGGCCAAAAGGTCCCCCAAAGCTAAACCTTCAAATTTGCAAAAGTTGCATTTTTTGTCAAAGGGAGGCTGTCCCGGCAGTGTTGCCGGTCGACCGAGAGGCAGGTCTCGGTCGACCGAGACAACTGGAGGTAAAATCTGCAGTTTTGAACTGAAACCTCCAACGGTCAGAAATCTGACCGTTGTGCCTTCCCGGTCGACCGAGACCTCTTTGTCGGTCGACCGAGGACTAGCCGTTGGCAACTTTTTGCTATAAATATGAGTTCTTTCCCTTGCCAAAAGTTGGGAATTTTTAACCCCTCCTTGAGAGGATTTGAGGCATATCAAAAGGGAAGAGAACCAAGGGATGAAGGGGATGATTAGGAAAGCTAAAGCTTGGATTAATGAAGTTAAACCACCAAGTAGGCTCTTCCTTCCTTAATCATATGTTTTCATGCTTTTGTTTTATTTTTGGTAAATCATTTCTAGCATGTTAAACTATGTTTGTGTTGTGTCCTTAACATGTGTTATGTTTTGAGTTGATTTATTGTTTTGGATACAACACCATATGATTCAATCCAAGTAGTACTTAACTTTGGTAAATCTAAGTAGATCATGTTAATGAAAGAAACTTGGTAAATCATATGTAACATGATTCCTATACTTGGTTGAATCTTTTGTTGTTGTTTTCCATCATAAGAACATCTCTTTTAAAACTAACTTATGTTTTGGATTCAACTTCTTTACAAATCATATGTTTTCATGTTTTGTTTTATCATTGGTAAATCTTAGTAACATGTTAACCTATGATGTGTTGTATCCTTAGCATGTGTTATATTTTGAATAGATCTATTGTTTTGGATACATCACCATTGATTCATCAAAGTAGTACTTTATCTTTGGTAAATCTAAGTAGATCATGTTAATGAAATATGTAACATGATTCATATACTTTGTTGAATCATTGGTTGTTGTTTTTCCATCATAAGAAAATCTCTCTCAAATGTATCTTATGTTTTGGATCCAACATAATTACAAATCATATGTGTATTATTGTTTTAAAGTTTCACAACTTGCATCACTTTGATAGGTATATCATTTTCAAGTTGTCTTTATAATTACATATGATTTGTCCCCTAATTTCAATCAAATCTATTTTTATGTTTTGAGCTTCATTGGTGATTTGATTGACATCCCTATGCATCACATGTTTAGAGCTAATCCATTTCATACAACTTGTGTAACTTTGATATCATTAACAAGTTGTTACTTTTAACATGTGATTGCATTACATCCTCAATCATAAATATTTTTGAGCTAAAACTTTCAAAAGCCTTAGGCATACATTTATGAGCTTTCATTTTCAAAATGATTGAGGACCACACACACACACTTCATATACTTTCATCTTTGCATTCATAGTGTGAGTGTGTATTAGTTTTTCATTTCCATATCCGCCTAATTAAGAGGCAATGTAATGAGCTTAAATGAATCTCCATCAAGTGTATGTTAGACACTAATTTAGTGAGATAACCAACCTTTGGTTGAAGAGGTTATTGCTTAGCCTATAAAAGCATATTGTATAGGTTGATGTTAAGCCTTGAAAAACATCATTGTAAAGGTTATTGCTTAGCCTTGGAAAGCATATTGTAAAGGTTATTGCTTAGCCTATTGAAAAGCATAAATAGTGGAAATCCGGTGGGGTGTTGGATCACAAGCCGATAGTGGATGTAGGCATTGAGGCCGAACCACTATAAATACTTGTGTGATGGTGCTTGCTTTGTGGTGATTGTTTTCTTTAAGCTTCCGCATTTTGTTTGATAATCATCACATGTGACTAGTTTGTTTTAAAGAAGTTAAAATTGTTAAAATTGGTCATAAAAGAAGGTCACCCTATTCACCCCCCCTCTAGGGTTCGGATCCAGGTGGAATTACAGCATATCTAGCCAGTCTTTCAAACTTGGTGACACAGTCTAGCACCGTCATGTTACCTTGCTTGAGCTGTTGAAATTCGATGGCCTTCTGCTTCTTGACATGAGAGGGAATGTATTTATCTTGAAACTGAGTCTTGAATGCTGCCCATGCCTCTTCGTCAGCCATCACTGCATATGGGTCCTTGACTGTTTGCCACCACCTATCTGCAAGTCCATAGAATAATGAAGCTGTGAGGTTGACCTTCTGTATACCCGTGCACATGAAGACATCAAAGATCTTCTCGGTATTGACTAGCCAGTCATCTGCCACCAACGGGTCCTCATTGCCCGAAAATTCCTTGGGTGCTCTCTTCCTAAGCTTCTCAAACAATGCATTAGGGTCAGGATCCCTATTCTGAATAACAATCTGTGGACCCACGGGTGGTGCTACGTTCCTGCTCTGAAGTACTTCCAACAGTTGCCTCTGAACTTGTGCCATTTCATCATCCTTCTTTGCTAACTGTTCTTGAAATCTGGCTTGGTTCTCATTAGCTTGCCTTTGCTGTGCTATCATGGCTTGCATCAGTTCCTGAAATTGTGTGGCTGTTGGTGTATCAGATGCGTCTGACTCATTCTGATTACTGCCTGAAGCATGATGATTTGGAGCTTTTCTTGGAGGCATATTGTTGTAAAACAAAGAGTTAGAACACAATAACATAGTACAAGGGTTTCTAAGATCCTATACGAACGAATCTATCGAACTCACGAATCCTCGCCACGTTCCTAAGACCTTTCTAGTTTCTTTTAAGTGCCTGAAACAAGTCCCGCTCTGATACCAGTCCTGTCGCGACCCCGGGACGGGAACCCCGGGCCTGCGAAGTTGTTGTGTACATTAAATTTTTGAGATATACTTTCCCACAGGTTCCCACGGTGAGGATTCCCAAAGACACGCAGAATCTGACTCACACGATCAAATATGCGGAAGCGTGTAGCAAAACACAACAAGATGAGCACCAATAAAATCTTTAAGTGCTTTAACAAATAATAACAAGCCATAGCATCAAAGAAAGAAGCTAACATGGCATTCCCATTAATATTCAAGTCATGAGACTAACACGAAAGTAAGTTAAGTTTTGTTATAACCCATAAGAGGCCAACAGAGGCCAATACACTTCTCCAAAAATAATTATAGGAAACCCCATCAAAATGATGACGAGACTCAAGAACCCGGCCGACGTCTAGATGACATCGTCGGGCTACCACTCTCTCACAGGGGTTGGCTCACAAGCCTCCTCCTGACGCTCCTCTTCAAAGGCAACGTCTCCTGCACCTAGGCACCAACAAACAAGGGTCAAACACAACGGTTTGGCAGGTAATCAATTTAGGTGCAAGCATGAAACAATAAATGTTTTAGAATCATATAAGCAAATCCTTGATTTGAAATACTATGATGACTGAGGTACATTTGCAGAAATATTTAACTTAGCTGAGATACTGAAACAAACTAGCATGAGTACATAATATATCATGAATAGTTACAATCCACAAAGAGCCCATCCTTTCTCTATCATTTATGTAATGAAAAGAGCAAGCACGCACGACAAGCACGATATACATAATATAATCACGACACGATTGTTAGGGTTTTTATAGATTGCAATTTGATGGATGCATTATCATTCAAGCATCATTTGATTTACACACTTGCATTGGTTTTAGATAAACTTGAAATCTTGATTTATTCATGCATTACTTTTAAGAGTTGTAAAAGTTTTGATTTATGCATGATTTGTTTTTAAATCTTGGATGCATTTGTTTTAGAAAAGAGTTTTCAAGAAATCAAGCAAGCCTTTGTTTTAAAAGTTTTGAATCTTTTTAGGCTTTTTATGTCATGTTTTAAAAACCATTAGAATCTTTAAAACATGTTTTCCAAGCTTGATTTAGTGGCCAAAAGGTCCCCCAAAGCTAAACCTTCAAATTTGCAAAAGTTGCATTTTTTGTCAAAGGGAGGCTGTCCCGGCAGTGTCGCCGGTCGACCGAGAGGCAGGTCTCGGTCGACCGAGACAACTGGAGGTAAAACCTGCAGTTTCTGAACTGAAACCTCCAACGGTCAGAAATCTGACCGTTGTGCCTTCCCGGTCGACCGAGACCTCTTTGCCGGTCGACCGAGGACTAGCCGTTGGCAACTTTTTGCTATAAATATGAGTTCTTTCCCTTGCCAAAAGTTGGGGATTTTTAACCCCTCCTTGAGAGGATTTGAGGCATATCAAAAGGGAAAAGAACCAAGGGATGAAGGGGATGATTAGGAAAGCTAAAGCTTGGATTAATGAAGTTAAACCACCAAGTAGGCTCTTCCTTCCTTAATCATATGTTTTCATGCTTTTGTTTTATTTTTGGTAAATCATTTCTAGCATGTTAAACTATGTTTGTGTTGTGTCCTTAACATGTGTTATGTTTTGAGTTGATTTATTGTTTTGGATATAACACCATATGATTCAATTCAAGTAGTACTTAATCTTGGTAAATCTAAGTAGATCATGTTAATGAAAGAAACTTGGTAAATCATATGTAACATGATTCCTATACTTGATTGAATCTTTGGTTGTTGTTTTCCATCATAAGAAAATCACTTTCAAAAGTATCTTATGTTTTGGATTCAACTTTTTTACAAATCATATGTTTTCATGTTTTGTTTTATCATTGGTAAATCTTAGTAACATGTTAACCTATGATGTGTTGTATCCTTAGCATGTGTTATATTTTGAATAGATCTATTGTTTTGGATACATCACCATTGATTCATCAAAGTAGTACTTTATCTTTGGTAAATCTAAGTAGATCATGTTAATGAAATATGTAACATGATTCATATACTTTGTTGAATCATTGGTTGTTGTTTTTCCATCATAAGAAAATCTCTCTCAAATGTATCTTATGTTTTGGATCCAACATCATTACAAATCATATGTGTATTATTGTTTTAATGCTTCACAACTTGCCTTACTTTGATTGGTAAATCATTTTCAAGTTGTCCTTATAATTACATATGATTTGTCCCCTCTTTTCAATCAAATCAATTTTTATGTTTTGAGCTTCATTGATGATTTGATTGACATCCCTATGCATCACATGTTTAGAGCTAATCCATTACATACAACTTGTGTAACTTTGATATCATTAACAAGTTGTTACTTTTAACATGTGATTGCATTACATCCTCAATCATAAATGTTTTATGAGCTAAAACTTTCAAAAGCCTTAGGCATACATTTATGAACTTTCATTTTCAAAATGATTGAGGACCACACACACACACTTCATATGTTTTCATCTTTGCATTCATAGTGTGAGTGTGTATTAGAATTTCACTTCCATATCCGCCTATTTTAGAGGCATTGTAATGAGCTTAATAGAATCTCCATCAAGTGTATTAAAGACACTAAATTAGAGAGATAACCAACCTTATGGTTGAAGAGGTTATTGCTTAGCCTATAAAAGCATAATGTATAGGTTGATGTTAAGCCTTGAAAAACATCAATGTAAGGTTATTGCTTAGCCTTGGAAAGCATATTGTAAAGGTTATTGCTTAGCCTATTGAAAAGCATAAATAGTGGAAATCCGGTGGGGTGTTGGATCACAAGCCGGTAGTGGATGTAGGCATTGAGGCCGAACCACTATAAATACTTGTGTTATGGTGCTTGCTTTGTGGTGATTGTTTTCTTTAAGCTTCCGCATTTTGTTTGATAATCATCACTTGTGACTAGTTTGTTTTAAAGAAGTTAAAATTGTTAAAATTGGTCATAAAAGAAGCTCACCCTATTCACCCCCCCTCTAGGGTTCGGATCCCCATGGACTTACAAGTGGTATCAGAGACAGGTTACTCCATTTTAGGGCTTAACAACCCGGAGTTGATCCTTGCTAGATTTGAACCCTAGTATTGTGATTTAATTGCATATCTTTTTAAAGATTTCCACTATGATTGAAAATGATTTTTCCCTTGCCTCTTTGCACCACTCTAAGACTTTTTCAAGATATATCTTCAAGAGTTGGTGAGTCCTCAAAGTGATCTCTCATGGACAACCTTTTCAAGACCTTAGGTGAATTTTCATTGGTACACTTTTAGACTAACCTTAAGGCCTTGATACCCCTAGACCAACCTATTCTTTTTAGTTATATCTTTTTGTTGGTCATGATACATTTGCATTTTGTTTCTTTATAGTCACATCTTTTAAAATGCAATGTTTCTTTGTGATCATTTGATTTTGTCTTCATGAACTTTTAAAGTTATATCTCATGGTTTTCAAAATCCTTTGATTGCAATACTTTCATGATGGATTTGCATTTTGATCATATAGTTATATCTCTTGTAGTGCATATCTATTCATGATCAATTGATTGTGATTACAAATGCTTTCATAGCTAGTTTTTCATGATCAATTGATGTTGGAAAATCATTTGATGTTTGTCATAGTTAGATCCTTTTTGGAAATCAAATGATTTGAAGCAACCTTAGTTTTCCATTGATTTACAAGTTATATCTTTTGATATGGAAAATTTGTAAGTGTCTATTGTTTTTACAAATTGAAAACTTTACAATAGTACACTTCTTGTTTTTCAAAATCACTTGCTCTTAATTCTATAAATGATTCTTTGTTGGAATTTCATACATTGAAGTGATTTGAAAAACTTTGGAAAATGTTCTAAGCTTTATTAGTTATATTTATAGAAGCATTTTCCTTGAATTTATTTCCTTGTGCCTAATTATGATTGTATCTTTTGAAAGGAAATAATTTTTACAAACAATTTGCATCTTTGCTCATTGAGTTACATTCTTTATGCAAATTGATTTTGTTGTCTTACATTGCATGGTTGGATATGATTTCATTGATTTGCATGTTTGTGCCTATTTTGGTATATAGTTTCATTAATGCAAATTAATGAGTGTTTATGTGCTTTATAGTAAAATCTTGTATTTGAGCTTTTTATGTACATATGTGATTTTATGTGCTAAGTTCATTTGGTATAAACCTCATATCTATTGTCCATTGCATTGTAAGCTTAGTACATTTGCTAAGAGTGGAGATGTTACATGATAGATTGATCCTTTTAACTTCATACCTTCTTGTGCTTAAATAGTTATATTCCTTTTTGTTGATTGGTATGAGTTAGATCTTGAATGTTGATTAATCCTCTCTATGCAAATGTCAAATTGTTCTATGTATGGTTGTGATATTTATTATATTTGTAGAAACCATACTAGAACTCAAATCCATCCTCTATGCCTTATAGTCATTTCTATTTGGATGGTTATGATGTTGATTCATGTACTTTCTCTAAATGATGTCACCCTTATACATGTTTCAACTTCATAGTAGTGTTCTTAATCATATGAAACTCTTTGAAACCCATTTCTCATATTTCTATATGCTTGATGGATATCTTAGATGTTGAATTCATATGATTTTGACACTTTGGAAATTGCATGCATTTCCAAGTCATATCCTTTTGCATTGCAATTTGCCTTGTTCATCACTATGCTCATTAGTTATATCTTACAAAGTGATGAATATTTATTTATGATGATTGATGGGATTTTGTGTTTGTCACATCCTTGCTCTTTAACATGTTGTCAAATTCAATTGGTTTCAATTGGTATATTTTTGATTGATTTGATTTCTTGTGAATGTGATAAACCTTGTGTGCATTGGATTGAACTTGATAAGTAATATGATTGTTCCATGTCACACACCATTAGCATCATAATTTTTCATGATTGCCTCCTCCCTTGCTCTCATAGGTAAATCTCATGACCACCATGTTTATGTGTTCATAATATTGGTTGGTTAATTGTTGAGGTTGGCTTCATGTTTGAATTTCATTTCACTCATTCTTGCACATTTATAAGTCATATTTATTGATTGAATGAAATGATTTTCAAAACCTTCATAGCACATGCTTTCCATAGTTAGATTATTTGATGCTATGATTAATAAACCCCATTGCTTCATGGATAGCTCTAATTTGGATTTTTCCTAATAGGTATATTTTTAAATCCATTTTAGAGTGATTGATTTAATAGTCATATCCCTAAATCTCAATTGGTATTCTTTATTTTTTCCAATTGGTATCCATGAATGCTTTTCTCATTAGACCTTGCTCTCTTTTGGTAATTTGATCATATGAGCTTTATAGTTATATGAATCTAATCCTTTCCTTGAAGTTGACCCTCATTTGGTTAAACCATCTTCTTCTTGCATCTAATAGTTAAATCTTGTCAAAAGTTTGACAAAAGAAGAGAATGGATTGAGGGGGAGTGTAAACCTTCATAGGAAGTATTAGTTTTGATCAAATTCACCCTTGGATTGCCTTTGAGCCCTTAGAGATAACTTCCATACATGATAGCCTGTTATAAATTTCATTTTCGATTTCATTTGTTAACAGGTGCTACTAAAGGTATTCTTCTTGTCTCATGTGTGTAGGTACCTTTGCAATTTAATGGCAAAGGGGGAGAAATTATGCAAGTTCTCAAAAGGGTAAAGAGAATGTCCAAGCTTCCAAAGGGGAGAGTTGTGTATGATCTTCTACAAGGGGAGAGAATACATACCTTGCCAAAGGGAGAAAGAGGCATGGTCAAAGGGGGAGAGCTAATAGAAGAAAGAAAGCTTGGAAGCTAAAGAAGATGCTTGGCTAAAGAAAGAAAGATTGAAGAATGATCAAGCTCCAAGCATCATGAAGAATGAAGAGAAGAAAAGAGCCCAAGCTAAGAGAAGCATCCAAGAAGATTTCAAGACTTGTCCAGCTGAGGGGGAGCTGAAGACTAAGTGTGTTCAGTGGTGAGTGTGTTTGCCATCAAATTGCAAAGGGGGAGATTGTTAGGGTTTTTATAGATTGCAATTTGATGGATGCATTATCATTCAAGCATCATTTGATTTACACACTTGCATTGGTTTTAGATAAACTTGAAATCTTGATTTATTCATGCATTACTTTTAAGAGTTGTAAAAGTTTTGATTTATGCATGATTTGTTTTTAAATCTTGGATGCATTTGTTTTAGAAAAGAGTTTTCAAGAAATCAAGCAAGCCTTTGTTTTAAAAGTTTTGAATCTTTTTAGGCTTTTTATGTCATGTTTTAAAAACCATTAGAATCTTTAAAACATGTTTTCCAAGCTTGATTTAGTGGCCAAAAGGTCCCCCAAAGCTAAACCTTCAAATTTGCAAAAGTTGCATTTTTTGTCAAAGGGAGGCTGTCCCGGCAGTGTCGCCGGTCGACCGAGAGGCAGGTCTCGGTCGACCGAGACAACTGGAGGTAAAACCTGCAGTTTCTGAACTGAAACCTCCAACGGTCAGAAATCTGACCGTTGTGCCTTCCCGGTCGACTGAGACCTCTTTGCCGGTCGACCGAGGACTAGCCGTTGGCAACATTTTGTTATAAATATGAGTTCTTTCCCTTACCAAAAGTTGGGAATTTTTAACCCCTCCTTGAGAGGATTTGAGGCATATCAAAAGGGAAAAGAACCAAGGGATGAAGGGGATGATTAGGAAAGCTAAAGCTTGGATTAATGAAGTTAAACCACCAAGTAGGCTCTTCCTTCCTTAATCATATGTTTTCATGCTTTTGTTTTAGTTTTGGTAAATCATTTCTAGCATGTTAAACTATGTTTGTGTTGTGTCCTTAACATGTGTTATGTTTTGAGTTGATTTATTGTTTTGGATATAACACCATATGATTCAATTCAAGTAGTACTTAATCTTGGTAAATCTAAGTAGATCATGTTAATGAAAGAAACTTGGTAAATCATATGTAACATGATTCCTATACTTGATTGAATCTTTGGTTGTTGTTTTCCATCATAAGAAAATCACTTTCAAAAGTATCTTATGTTTTGGATTCAACTTCTTTACAAATCATATGTTTTCATGTTTTGTTTTATCATTGGTAAATCTTAGTAACATGTTAACCTATGATGTGTTGTATCCTTAGCATGTGTTATATTTTGAATAGATCTATTGTTTTGGATACATCACCATTGATTCATCAAAGTAGTACTTTATCTTCGGTAAATCTAAGTAGATCATGTTAATGAAATATGTAACATGATTCATATACTTTGTTGAATCATTGGTTGTTGTTTTTCCATCATAAGAAAATCTCTCTCAAATGTATCTTATGTTTTGGATCCAACATCATTACAAATCATATGCGTATTATTGTTTTAATGCTTCACAACTTGCCTTACTTTGATTGGTAAATCATTTTCAAGTTGTCCTTATAATTACATATGATTTGTCCCCTCTTTTCAATCAAATCAATTTTTATGTTTTGAGCTTCATTGATGATTTGATTGACATCCCTATGCATCACATGTTTAGAGCTAATCCATTACATACAACTTGTGTAACTTTGATATCATTAACAAGTTGTTACTTTTAACATGTGATTGCATTACATCCTCAATCATAAATGTTTTATGAGCTAAAACTTTCAAAAGCCTTAGGCATACATTTATGAACTTTCATTTTCAAAATGATTGAGGACCACACACACACACTTCATATGTTTTCATCTTTGCATTCATAGTGTGAGTGTGTATTAGAATTTCACTTCCATATCCGCCTATTTTAGAGGCATTGTAATGAGCTTAATAGAATCTCCATCAAGTGTATTAAAGACACTAAATTAGAGAGATAACCAACCTTGTGGTTGAAGAGGTTATTGCTTAGCCTATAAAAGCATAATGTATAGGTTGATGTTAAGCCTTGAAAAACATCAATGTAAGGTTATTGCTTAGCCTTGGAAAGCATATTGTAAAGGTTATTGCTTAGCCTATTGAAAAGCATAAATAGTGGAAATCCGGTGGGGTGTTGGATCACAAGCCGGTAGTGGATGTAGGCATTGAGGCCGAACCACTAAAAATACTTGTGTTATGGTGCTTGCTTTGTGGTGATTGTTTTCTTTAAGCTTCCGCATTTTGTTTGATAATCATCACTTGTGACTAGTTTGTTTTAAAGAAGTTAAAATTGTTAAAATTGGTCATAAAAAAAGCTCACCCTATTCACCCCCCCTCTAGGGTTCGGATCCCCATGGACTTACAACGATTTCTCACAAAGACGGGAATTCCGGCCGCGGAACCGGACACGTACGATGTGTAATAAATACACGACCAGTCTGCAGACAGTCCACATGTTTAAGGACCCCCAGACAGTAGATCAAACTGAAAGGGAAGTCCAAGCTCAGTGGTGTTACTGAATTCATGAATGCACAAAACACGCGAAACATTATCAAAACATGTCGAGATAAAGAGGGGGAAATCACTTATCAAAACACGATGAACACGACTAGCAAGGGCATAATTAATATGCATAACACGCTTAGGAAGTGATCCCCTTTTTCTTGAAACACATCTTCAAAACGAGCTTGTACTTAAACTTCAAAACAAGTACACGATGATATTCATTATATCGACAACCAAAGTACGAATACAAAGCCTATCAAGCTCATGCAAGGACCTTTGGTTGATCATTGTGCAGCCGAAGCCCAGATGTTGGAATTAAAATGGAATTGGTGCCCTAGAAGTTCAAGGACATCTCGGGTTTCGAGTGCATAACATCTCGGGCCACTTAACATGTTCTAGTTTTTTATTCTTGCAAAGACTCTTCAAAACAGGAAATTTGTCAATTTCGGTCACCTCGCGGTCAGGTGTCGGCTAGCTAAACTAGGGTCTGGCGGCTGGCCGCCAGCTGACCGACAAGCTGACCGCTGGAAATCCAGGTCCAACACAGCCCTCTGGAAAAGGAACCGAACTGACTGCAGTTAGCTTACGGTTAGCCGAACTAAGACTTTGCGGTTAGCCGTAAGCTGACCGTAGGGATGACCGCGGGAAATCCAATCTGAAATGTAGCTCTCGGGCAAAGGAACCGACAACGCGCGGTTGGCCAGCGGTTAGCCGACATGGGGTATGGCGGCTAGCCGGTTGCTAACCGTCCTGCTGACCGAGACCCGCTGTCGAAATGTCAGCTTCTGGAAAGGGAACCGCCGAGCTCGGTCAGTTCGCGGTTAACCGAAATGAGGATTTCGGCTTGCCGCCAGCTGACCGAAACTGCACGGGAAATGCAGTTCAGTTCAGATTTTCACATTTCCTTCATCCCTTCTTCTTGTTTCTCATCCCACTTGCACTCCCTGAGCCTAATGCTCTCCAAGGGGCAAAACACACATTTTTCCCAATTTCAAACATTCAATCCAAGGAAAACATGATCATGAAGCTTATAAACATATTTATATGCAAAATTTCCAAAACAACAATGAAGCTTAAAATACACATGCACAATGGTCCTATAGAGATTACTTGCCTTGCCCAAATGCTAAACACTCCTCTCCAAGAACTTCACTCAAGCCAATCCAAAGAACTACAAAAACCCATGAAAACCACACAAACTCACTTAATCTTGAAAACAAGAAACCCATTTTACCAAAAGGGTTTGTAACATGGAAAACAAGATCTTTAAGGAACTAAAAAGACTTTATGAAAAGCATGGGTTGAAGCTCTTACCTAGAGAAGGTCAAACAAGAGAGGAGGAAGAAAATGAAGAGCTTGTCCCGCAAGAAACTCTAAGAAATTTGTACCAATAGAAAGCTTGCAAGGAGATGAAGAAGATGATGGTCTTGGAATTCTATTTGGAGATCTCTAGCTAGATCATGCAAGGTGAGGAAGATGGAAGGGAAAAAGGGATTTTCCAGCCCTAGGAAAAGAGATTGCAGAGATTTGGTAAAGTGAATGAAAAGAGAGGGAGATGGGGCTTAAGTGATGTTAATGGGCCCCAATTAGCTTGAACCTTGAAACGACGAAAACATGATCTTGTAGACCTCGAATGACTTCGACGAAGAAGGATAAAACGATCCTCGAAATATCTAGTTTCCAAAAAGTATATTTTTAACATGGTTTTGAGATCTCGAAGATTGTGTCCAGATTTGTGCATAAAAGACAATTTTACCCTCTTTGGGCCAAAACATAGGTTTTTGGGCTTCAACCATGAATGTGCTTAAAACGAAGGTTGTTACACATAGAAAAATCATTCAAATGAAATCAAGATCACAATCACACGGAAACCGATACGATCCTCCCAAGCTTACACGTGCACTCAGGCCTTCCTGAGTGTGTCTGGCTAATACTAAACGTTCTCAAAATTCCCAAAGCTATGTCCACGACTGAAGCTAATTACTTCTAACCCAACGACAACTAAACCCACTTAGAACTAAACACATACTAATCGCACACTAATCGAGTTGGTCTGGGTCGGGGTCTAACAGGCTGCATCCATGGATGGCTTGAAATCTTCGGAATCCTGTGGCAAGTCAGCTGACAATAAAACAATCAACTTGTTAGCAAATGACAGCACAGACAAAAAAAGGAAAATACAAAGAAGTCATACCTGGTGAAGATTCTGGAATCACTCCAGAATCCCTCGGTTCTTCTTCAGATGTCGCAATCGGATCCGTCACTGCTTCATCAACCGGAACCTCAGGCATCACCAAATCATCATCTCCCACTAAAAAGGGAGAGAAAGAAAACAAAAAACAAGAAAAAACTCAGCGAAAAGAAACGGAAAGAGAAAGAGGAAGAATCATACCTTCACTAACGATCTCTTCCTCTCATCTCATCACGGTTGAGGGAGTCACACTCTTCCAAGTTTCTCTCCACAAACTGGACCTTCTCCCAAGCCTGCTGTACAGCCACATTAGGAGACCTGGTAGACCGACAAGGTGTATCAGTAACAAGCTCTTTGCCCTTGTTCGTTTTGGAGGAACTACCTGCAAAGGATGAAAAAGGAAAAATCAATCATCAAAGTGACAGAATTTTGCTAAAAAAAACAAGAAAATTCTAGCAAAATTTTGGCATGATTCCGGGAAAATTCCGAAGAAAATGGAAACATCCTGAAGAAGATAGGGAGTTTGAAGATGAGCTCAACACCGTTGCAAGCTCAATGAAGCACCCTCAAAGAAGGTTTGAACTCAAACATTGCTGCGAGATCAAACCAATCTCATCAAATCTCCGCAAGCTTGAAGAAGGGCTCAACATCGCTGCGAGCTCCAAACTTCGAAACTTGCAAAGCTCCTCAAAATCCAGCAAGGTCAGGAAAGGGCTCAACATTGTTGCGAGCTCCAAATCCTAAAACCTGCAAAAGATTTCCAAGTATGCATCATCATGCTCCTAATCAATTTACCAAAAAGCATGCATCCAAAAAAATCATCATGCATTAGATGCTAGGAAAACTTTAACCAAAGTTTGATCAATTCCAACCCAACTCTGTCAAAACCAATCAAACTTTGTCAAAGTCAAAATTCATGTTGACTTGACCTAGAGATTCTAGCCTTTTATCTTGATGCATAAAAATAAAAATAGAAAAAGAGAAAGAAAGAAATATGCTTGAACATCTTGGAATGCATAAACCTCATTATCTTGGTGAGCAAAAAAGAGAGAAGCAAAAATAAAAAAAATAGAGAAAAAAAATTTGGCCAGCAGGCCGTGGCCCACTGCCACGTGGCAGTACGGCCAGGTCCGTACAGACCTGTCCGTACAGCCAAAGGAAAATAAAATAAAATAAACGCAAAAAAAAGAGGCAACACGTGAGAAAAAAAAGAAGAAGAAAAAAAGAGAGAAAACACGTGAAAAAAGAAAGAAAGAAAAAGGGAGAAAGAAAAGAAAAGAAAAGAAAATGAAAGAATTCTACTTCTACATAGATTTTCTTGTGAAGGAAGAAAACTTACTTAAAGCCATTGATGGAGAAGAAGAAGAAAAGCTTGAAGATCTTTGAAGAAGAAGAAGAATTCTTGATCTTGGAGCACTCTTGAAGACTCTTGCAAAGAAAGAAAGCAATGAAGCAAAGATCCAATCTCCCCTTGCTTTTATAGAAGAGAGCAAATCAAAAGAGGAAACAAGGAGAAAAGAAAGGAGGTAAGTGCTAAAAATTAGCAACCTTCCCAAAAGAAAGGAGATTTGAGATACTCTCTTCCAAAGAGAAGATTCTTTGAGAAATTTTCTCCAAAAAGAAAGGGAATGAGAAATATTCTCTCCCAAAAAGAGATACTTTTAGAAAATCTCTCCCAAAAGAAAGGAAACTTGAGAGATTCTCTCCAAGTAAGGATATTTTTAGATATTCTCTATCCAAAGGGATATTTTTAGATATTCATTACAAAATGACACCATGTGAGATCTAAGCCATCTTTAAAGCTTAAGGTCCCATGGGCTAGCCCACATGAGTCAAGTTTGACCACCTAGGCACTAAAAAGGGCTTCTTATAAAAAAATCTCCTCTACCAAGAGCATACAAAATGGTTCCATGCCTCTCTTAAGTCGATTGAACCATCCAAAAAAAAAAAAAAACAGAGAGAAAGCCTCATGAGTTTCCAAAAAACCAAATCATCCCACCTCATATACCAAATTAAGCCAAAATCTTGAAATTGAAAACCCGCAAAAAACCAAACTCTGGTCCCCTAACTTGCCACATAAAGCTTGTTAGGTCACAAGGCCAAAACCAAAAAAATTCTGACCCCCTGGCTCGCCACATACAACTTGTTAGGTCACAAGGTGAAAACCAAATCTGACCCCCCAATTTGCCACATACAGCTTGTTGGGTCACACGGTCAAAATAAAAAATCAAACCCCGACCCCCTAACCTGCCACATACAGCTTGTTAGGTCACAAGGTCAAAAACCAAGAAATCCTTCTTGATCGCCTAATGCGCCACATAAAGCCCTTAGGTTCACAAGGTCAAAACGAAAACCCAAAATCCAAATCCAACTCCCTCGTGTCATTTTCAAAATTTTGCCTTGAGATGGTACGTGATCCCCCTCACTACCATAAAATCCCCTTGGAAACTCAAAAGGCTATTAAAAAAAAATGCTCAAAGACTCTTGGTCAAATCAAAAGCTTTCCTTCAAGTTTCTCATCGAGGCACATCGACTCCAAAAGCTACCGGTCGCTGTACCTCGAGGGGACATTTGTTGACACCAAAAATGTCACTTTGCCTCTTCAACATCAAGAAGCCGCATGAAGCCGCATCCTACTACAAACGGGCAATGCTACTTCAAGCATCAGATCTTGTCAGAATCAAACAAAAATTTCAAGATCCTTCAAGAAAGCCAAAAGAGGAGTTCACATGAAGTTTCAGGCCATTCCGACATCATTTGGCCTAACTTCACTCCTCCGGCAGCCAAATAGGCGCTTCTGGCGGCGGCGGTGTCAAAGACATCAAAACTTCGATCTGAGCCTACAGATGGTCTCAAAATACCTCCAAAAGGCTCAACGTCAAATTTCAGGTCATTCCGGCGACGTTTGACCCGACTTCGACACCCCGAAAGAAAATCAAGCCCCTCGGCGGCGAGAACCACCGGGACCATTACTCATCAAACAGAGCACATGGACGGCTTCAACATGCTTCAAAAGGTCCGCACGTCAAATTTCAGGTCATTCCAACAAAGTTTGACCCGACTTTAACGCTCCGAAAGAAAATCGAGGCTACCGGCGACGGAGCACCCTGAGACCATGACATCCAAATCAGAGCTAATGGGTCATCTTAAAATGACTCCAACAGGCTCCCCATCAAATTTCATGTCAATCGGACATCGGTTGACCGCACATCAAAGCGAGACATCTTCCTCGAGGTCAAATCAAGCCTAGCAGCGACGGGGCCCCAAACGGCTTCAAAACTCAAACCAAAGCCCATGGTTGATCCTATTTACTGCTCAGGAGCCTTCACCTCAAATTTCAGGTCATTCCGACATCATTTGACCTAGTTTCGACTCTTGATGAAAAATCGACCACAAAGTCTTCGGCTTTTTCATAAAATAGGAAACTTTGTGCTCCAATTTGCACGGCTTCTTGTTAGGGTTTTCTTCAGGAGAATCAAGCCAAAAAATGAGGAAAAATGTCAAGAAAAATATAGGAGAAAAAAAGAAACAAAAGGCTCGAAAAATGGTTGACGAAACGGCGACCAAAGGGGAAAATTCCCCCATGGTCGCCGGCGACCCTGGAAGTCCGGGTCGCTGGATTTCCGCCGGAGGGCCCGTTTTCCGATCTTTTTCACGTTTCAGGAGTTCCAGTCCCTGTGATTTTCTGAAAATCTGATTTTTGATGCTCGGAAACGGCTGATCTTCGTCAACATCACGGATCTGCCGTCAAAAGCATGGGATCATCATTGATCGCTCCGAGATCGCCAACCGGCTGACCAAGAAAGTACACTTTATGTCCGATCGATCGAGAAATCAACAAGACGGATGGTACCGGCCCGCTGTTAGCAATCTATGTCTGAAGTTGCATGATCATCCGACATCCATCAACATGAAGATCCATCGTCGATCATCGCAAGAAGAATTCGACTCTTCAAATCCCCGGCGACCACTTAATGTTGTTAATTAACCCAATTAAATGCGGTCATTCACTCATTATTTTGGACGGCCTAATCAGAAGCAAGGAAATGGGAGTTACAAGTCAAAGCCATCATGGCATTAAAGCCATGAAACTCCTCTCATCATGGAGATTAAAGGCAATTAAAAGCCCATCATTCTCCATCGGCCAATCAGATTCAAGGAAAAAAGAGTTACAAAATCAATAAATAAAAACTTGTAACTCCTCCCATCATGAAGCTTTAAAACCATCAAAGCTCATAAACCCTCCTAAATGGCTACCAAAAGCCTATAAATAGAATAGCATTCTAAGAAGAACGGGTAAGAAAAATCGAAGAAAAATCGGCCAGAAAGATCGTCCAGAATTTCCAAAAGCTCTAAAGAAACTCTGCTGCAACAAACACCACAAGGTGATTGAAGTACCTTGGGGGGCACTCCCCCCAAGGCAAAGCTCCCTCTTCTCCTATTCAACATGGCCTAGACGAGGCTTTTCAGCCTGTCTCTTCATTTTTTTTATTGGATATAGGACCTTCCTTTGGTCCTTATCCTCTAAAAGACCGAAGTCCAAGCCAAGTCAAAGAATCAAAGCATCAAGTGTTCTCATCTGAAGGATGATGGCGAAGTCCATACTTGACTTGCGACCGTCGATCTGAACGTGTCCCCGCAATTTCCTGAGAAGTCAGATTCCTTTTCTTACCTTTCTGTTGTATTTTGTATTTTCTTTAAGAGACAAAAAAATCACATTTCTCGTCTTTCTTCATTGATGAGATTTGTAAATCGCCTTTCACGGCACAAAATCGCCTTTCACTGCAAACAAAATGAAATCGCCTCTCACGTCATTTTAAAAATTGTCTCTTTCTTAAAATATATGTGCAATGGAAAGTTAGAAAAAGGATTGATTTCCTTTCTACTTGTGAAGGTCGATCTCCGGATCACCATTTCTAAATTCCAAGTAGAACAGAAAATCTGGCATACCCGTACAAAAAATGTTGGTACCTGCCTTTCTCCCCTTTTTTCCCTCCATTCGGCCCTCTCGGTGACCCCGGGGACGGATGGGAGAGGAAAGGAAGGAAATCGGGTCCATCAAGCGCTCCTCCACCGGAGCACCCCCAACAGAGTGCTGCCCTGCTGGAGACTCCCCCGCGGAGCAAAAGTTCAAGCAGCAGCCGGACCTCGTCATTTCCTCCACCAGGTGGATCGCAACAGCAATAATGATGAAGATCCGTCCATTGCCGATACCAAGGCCCGCAACCACGGCCCTTGCATCTTTCAAGCAAGCTCCGATGCCAAGCAGTAAGCTTCAAGGGGACCTCGTTCAGTTCCCCATAGTCATTGTGAAAGCACTAGTGGATAGGGCGACCAAGAAAAAGGTCGAGTTCGAGCACACAAGACTTTCAACCTCTGGCGGAACCCTTCCCCCAGAAAAGAAACGGCGATCACGGAAACAGTTCCTTGACTAGCCATGCAATCTTCATCCTCAAGTCCCGGTTCGGCGATAGCGTCTTCCACAGCTCGGACAACTCCAATCGCTACAGCTTCGGCAATGGCCTCGGCAATATCACCAGCCACGACTTGGGTAGAAGCACAGCCCAACAGGAGTTTCAACTACGGCCTCGGTGATGACACCAGCCACAGTTCAGCTCCAGCAGCGGCCTCGGTGACATCACAAGCTGCTGCTCAGACAATCTCGATCTTGACAACTCCGGCAACGACCTCGGTGATAGCACCAGCCACAGCTCGAACATTTCCAAAGTTCATAGCTTCCGCTACTGCCTCGGTGGCAGCACTAGCCTCAGCCCAACTTCTTCAAACTTAAAACAAAGCTTCAGCAATGGCCTTGGTGAAAGCACCAGACTAGTTATACAGCTTCAGCATCGGGCCTCAGTGACAACACCAACCCCGACTTATAAAGCCCCGGCAATGGCCTCGGTGATAGCACCAGCCATGACCCGGATAATTTCACTTACAACAATAACTCTGATCCTTGCCAAGTTATGGAACTCGGCAAAGGTCTCACCTCGGTGACAACACCAGCATAGAAGAGACCACAGCTCGGTTACAAAACCAACTACAAAGCGCCGCAGTTATGGAACTCGACAAAGGTCTCAACTCGGTGATAGCACCAGCGCAGAAGAGACCACAGCTCGGTTACAGAACCAGTTGCATAATGCCGTA
Organism: Cinnamomum chago; assembly: GCA_038049695.1. Lineage (NCBI taxonomy): Eukaryota > Viridiplantae > Streptophyta > Magnoliopsida > Laurales > Lauraceae > Cinnamomum > Cinnamomum chago. The sequence goes on from CP142452.1 coordinate 33,536,782, forward strand.
GTTATGGAACTCAGCAAAGGTCTCAGCTCGGTGATTGCACCAGCATAGAAGAGACCTCAGCTCGATTACAGAACCAGCTGCATAGTGCCAAAGTTATGTAACTCGACCAAAATCTCGGCTCGATTACAGAACTTGCCAACCTGGTCACGAGACCAAGCGAAGTAACACGCCAAGTTATGGAACTCGACGGCTATTCTAGTTCGGTTATGGAACCAGCTATGCCGTTGAAGGACCTGATCGCTTCCTATGAGAATCTAGTTCGGTTGCGGAACCAGCTATGAGTTTTCTACCTCCAAAGGTGCAGGTACTTCTCAAAGTTATTTAATCTTCAGCGCAATTAGAATTCTAGTTGTTGAATCGAGTTCGACTAGCCTAAGTTACTTCTGGTTAAGAAACCAAAGTTATTCTTGCCCAATAGTCACTCAGTTCCGGTTACTGAATAGAACTCAACTACTTGATCCAAAATCGGGCGTTCGTGCTAAGAGCCCAGTTATGGAACGAAAGTCAAGCACACACATTGTTATCAGAGCAAAAGAGAGGGCAAGTATGGATGTAAAAATTCTCTTCATTTATGAAAGAATCATTACAAAGTCAATTCTTTACATAGAAAAAGAAAAAAACAAAAAAGCTTCAGGATTCAGTAGCCTCGACGTTGACGTCAAAAGGCTCAGTCCTGGTGACTTGGGGAGCATCCTCAGGCGGAGTTGGAGCAGATTTCGCAACAGCCTCTACAGTGGGGGCAGAACTCGACTCAGGCTCGGGGCGAGTGAACTTTGGCAAGTCCTGATAGACAGGATGATCATCTGGGATCCCTACCTTCTTCAGCGTAGTTCGGCACCCGAGCTCGAACAGCGTCGAGTTGATATCCTCGACTTGGGCCTCATATACTTTTTGTAGCTCGAACAAAAAATACACTTTCATAGCATTATTTTATGAGGTTTCAAAGATAAAAGAACTCAAAACACTATTTTTAGCATAAAAATAATAAATTTCCTCCCCATCATGCTTTGCTCATATCTTTCCATTATAGATAGTCATTTGTATGCATTTATATGAGTTCCAATGGCCTCCATACAAAATATGTTAAAAAAATACTCTCAATTATGTTAATTTCTCTTTATATGTGTTAATTGAAGATTAATTTGAAGATTAACGTTGAGATTCAAGAGTTAAAGAGAGTAAGGATAAGTTTGGAAGACAATTGGATGAAGAAATGACAAAGATAGACCAACAATAAGAAGAAAAATGAAAGACCTGAGTTGGTATTTTGACCATATCTTTTCACTCGGATGTCCGATTGAGGTGATCTCAGAAGCATTGGAAAGCTTGTTCTAAGATCTACAAATCATATCTCACAACATTTTTTCCAATTCGGATGTTTCGGGGGTCAAAATCGCACATCAATCTGGAGACTGTTTTCTAACACGAGAATTACATTCATATGTTCATATTTCCATTCTTGTGAAGTCCCACATTGGAAAGAAACCAAAAAGAGCAATGCAAATGTCTCTATATAAGGAAGGGAGCTCTAGGCATTAGAGACAAGCAAGGAGAGCCTCATCCTCTTTACTTAAGCTATTCATGTAAATTAAGAGCAATTATAGAGAGAAAGTGAGGAAAGCTTTGTAAAATTTGAAGATTTGTAATGAAAGCTTTGTCTTCTCCAATGGGTGGCTAATCCTTTTGATTAAATCTTCTAAATGAAGCTAAGTTGATCCTATTCCTTTTGCTTATGCTCTTTATTTTAATTCCCTTGTTTATGTGCTTAATATGTTAGAATAGATTTGTCTTCATTGCATTGTGCAACCTTTCATGCTTATTTTTTTATCTTAGCATTCTTTTTACTATCTATGCTTAGGTTTGATAAATCATGCTTAGGAGTAAATATCTTTTGATGGTTTATGCTTACTTTTGATAGATAGTTATTAGGAATCTTTTCTTTTATGAAGGGAATAAAATCTTGGCTATTAGATTGTTAATTTCTATCTTAGAGCTTTAAAGTTATATTTTCCAAATCTAAGCATTGATTTGTCATTAGATTTGAGTGTTTCTTAGGGAAAAGAGAAGAGCATTAGTGTTGGATTAGTGTCACTTAGTGGATTTTAGATGGTTCAATGTATCCACTAGTATTGTTTGTTTCTTATTTTACTTACTTTAGCTTGATTGTATTCACATTCCCACACACTTATTCTTTTGTTTTAATTCTCACACTCCATTTCTCTATCCACACCATCATATCCATTAGCTTATTTGTTCATACCTTCTATGTGTTTGTTTTTATTCCTCCGATTTTACACTTTTAGCACATTTCTTTTATCGCCATCCACTCATTTTCTATCTTGTTCTCCTTGTGAGTTAATTTTCATGGATGCTTTTAGTTTATTTCTATCTTTATCTTTCACTTATTTTTCACACACTTAGTCATTTGATCTATCCAACATTGTTCATTTGTTCTTGTTATTAACCTTGTTATTTTTCTTTTGTCATTAACTTTGTTAATTACTAACTTATTACTAACCTTGTTCTTCTTTGAGTTCTTCTATTTCTACTTACATCTCTTTGTTATCTAGTTTCTTGTTTTCTTTTAGTTTGCATTTTTTTTATTATTTTATTATTTTCCTTGTTATTATCTTGTTTCTTGTTTCTTGTTTTTGTTATCTCCATTTGCATTTGTTAGCTATATTTGAGTTGATACTCCTTTTCATTATTCATTGTTATTTCTCTTGTAACGATCATCGTCGGAACGATATTCGGACTTTCATGGTCTATATTACTTGAGACAATCGTATACTTGCGAGAAATCGCAATACAAGTTTTTGGCGCCGTTGCCGGGGATCGGCGTACATAGGAATCCTTGATTTTCAGGATTTTCAACTCTCATATAGCTTAGTTGCATTTTTATTCTTTCTTTTAGTTTTCATTGCGGATTCTATACATTTTCTTTGTTTGTATTTTCAAAGATTCTGCGGTTGGAGCAAGGAAAGAAGAAAAGAGCAACCGAAGAACTCTAACTTAGGAATTTAAATTGCTTTCTTAGAGAATCTTGTATTAGGATTCATTTCAAGTTTGTAATAAAAAAAATTTTAAGTTCATTAAAGTTTTCAAAGCATTGTAATAATTAAGGAAGGAGGACGGTTGGACAATACCGTCGCGGCCCCCCAAGTTCGTACACCAAAATTGGTCTGTGGCTTAGGTCGACTTCAACCGATCTTCCCCCAATTTAATTTGGGAGGTGCGTATTTCGATACACCCACGCATCCCCTGTTAGTGGGTCAATTTTGTTGGTTGTTTGATTATTTAATTGCTTTGTAGTGCTTAATCATTTTAAAATACACAAAGTAATTTGGAAAGGACACACTTAGTAAGGGCAATCATACCCCCAACAAGATAAGGATTGGATTTCATCACCATTTCCTTGCCCATAGGAACTCATTTTCCCCACTACTTAAGAATCCTTAACCTTTAATAAAATTTGAGTAGAAACGTGACCATAGGACACGAGCTCATTAGGAGAAGACCATCGAAGGTTGTACCATTTGCGCTCCTTGACGGAAATCGGTGCCTAGAATAGCCTTGTCCCTTTAAGGGAGACAGTTCATCTGTTCTAGGAGTTTGGTATTTAAGCGGATCCTTTGCCACGCGCATCGTGATCCCACCAATCCCCTGGGGGCTTGCCTGGCCGATTACGTTTCATAGGACCGGATTGGAGGCCTAGGTGTGAAAGTCCTTGGGATCCTAACCCTAGAGGGGGGGGGTGAATAGGGTGTGCTACAAATATGACCAATTTAGACAAATTTTAATTTCTTAACAAAAACTAGTCACATGTGATGATTAAACATACAATATGCGGAAGCTCAAATAAACAATCACCACAAAAGCATGCACCACAACACCAATGTTTATAGTGGTTCGGCCTCAATGCCTACATCCACTACCGGCTTGTGAATCCATCACCCCACCGGATTTCCACTATTTATGCTTTTTACTAGGCTAAGCAATAACCCTTACAATATGTTTTTCAAGGCTAAGCAATAACCTTTACATTGATGTTTTTCAAGGCTTAACATCAACCTATCCATTATGCTTTTATAGGCTAAGCAATAACCTCTTCAACCACAAGGTTGGTTATCTCTCTAATTTAGTGTCTATAAAACACTTGATGGAGATTCAATTTAAGCTCATTACAATGCCTCTTAAATAGGCGGATATGGAAGTGAAAAACTAATACACACTCACACTATGGATGCAAAGATGAAAGTACATGAAGTGTGTGTGTGTGGTCCTCAATCATTTTGAAAATGAAAGCTCATAAATGTATGCCTAAGGCTTTTGAAAGTTTTAGCTCAAAAACATTTATGATTGAGGAAGTAATGCAATCACATGTTTAAAAGTAACAACTTGTTAATGATATCAAAGTTACACAAGTTGTATGAAATGGATTAGCTCTAAACATGTGATGCATAGGGATGTCAATCAAATCACCAATGAAGCTCAAAACATAAAAATAGATTTGATTGAAAAGAGGGGACAAATCATATGTAATTATAAATACAACTTGAAAATGATTTACCTATCAAAGTGATGCAAGTTGTGAAACTTTAAAACAATAATACACATATGATTTGTAATGATGTTGAATCCAAAACATAAGATACATTTGAAAGAGATTTTCTTATGATGGAAAAACAACACACAAAGATTCAATCAAGTATATGAATCATGTTACATCTAATTTCAAAGATGTTTCCATTAACATGATCTACTTAGATTTACCAAAGATTAAGTACTACTTGTATTGAATCAAATGGTGATGCATCCAAAATAATAGATCTATTCAAAGTATAAGACATGCTAAGGATACAACACATCATAGGTTAACATGCTACTAAGATTTATCAAAGATAAAACAAAACATGAAAACATATGATTTGTAAAGAAGTTGAATCCAAAACATAAGTTAGTTTTGAAAGAGATGTTCTTATGATGGAAAACAACAACCAAAGATTCAACAAAGTATATGGATCATGTTACATGTGATTTCAAAGATTTTTCAATTAACATGATCTACTTGGATTTACCAAAGTTAAGTACTACTTGGATTGAATCATATGGTGTTGTATCCAAAACAATAAATCAACTCAAAACATAACACATGTTAAGGACACAACACAAACATAGTTTAACATGCTAGAAATGATTTACCAAAAATAAAACAAAAGCATGAAAACATATGATTAAGGAAGGAAGAGCCTACTTGGTGGTTTAACTTCATTAATCCAAGCTTTAGCTTTCCTAATCATCCCCTTCATCCCTTGGTTCTTTTCCCTTTTGATATGCCTCAATACCTCTCAAGGAGGGGCTTAAAATTCCCAACTTTTGGCAAGGGAAAGAACTCATATTTATAGCAAAAAGTTGCCAACGGCTAGTCCTCGGTCGACCTAGACACAGGCCTCGGTCGACCGGGAACACACAACGGTCAGATTTCTGACCGTTGGTGCGCCAGGCCCCTTTTTGCTGCAGTGTTCCCGGTCGACCGGGACCTCTGCGCCGGTCGACCGGCGACACTGCCGGGCCACCCCCCCTTTTTGCAAAAAAAAAACCAACTTTTCACATTTTAAAGGTATTTCTTTGGGGGACCTTTTGGCCACTAAATCAAGCTTGGAAAACATGTTTTAAAGATTCTAATGGTTTTTAAAACATGACATAAAAAGCCTAAAAAGATTCAAAACTTTTAAAACAAAGGCTTGCTTGATTTCTTGAAAACTCTTTTCTAAAACAAATGCATCCAAGATGAAAATACAAATCATGCATAAATCAATACTTTTACAAATCTTAAAAGCAATGCATGAATAAACCAAGATTTCAAGATATTTTAAATCAATGCAAATGTGTGTAAAACAAATGATGCTAGAATGAAAATGCATCCATCAAATTGCAATCTACAAAAATCCTAACAAGGTGTACTCTTCACAGTTAGGAGCTGTCTAGTTTAATCTTAGGTAGCCTTAGTTGAGCATAGTTTAGTTTGTTTTTCAAAATCATTTTTTTTTCTTGTTTGTGTTTAAGCATTAATCCTCGTTCATCATCACTTGAGTGGACCATCACTTTCGAAGTTGAGAGGTAGTTTATGCACAATTGGTTACGTGTGCAGGGTCGTTTAGAGAGCTTTAATTTATTCGATATCTTTGTTGAGAATTTTGCGGGCCCCATTGCCATTGAGGAAATGGCTGACGGAAACCCACAAATCTAACCCATGACTCTTAGGGAGTACATGTACCCAACCCGATCTACCCAACCCTCATGCATCGTCATACCCGCCACAAATGCCTCATTTGAGCTGAAATCCGGCTTAATCCAGATGTTACCAATTTTCCGAGGGGTAGAAAATGAGAACCCATATCAACATGTGAGAGAGTTTGAGGAAATCTGTGGGGCTATGAAATATAACCATATGTCTGAAGAGGCCCTTAAGCTTAGGTTGTTCCCGTTCTCGCTGAAGGAGAAGGCAAAAGCATGGCTTTACGCCCTACAGGCTAATTCCATAAACACATGGGAGGGACTAGTTGAGGCCTTTTATAAAAAGTTTTATTCAAAACAGAAAATGGCCTTCATTAGACATACCCTGAACAACTTCCACCAACTGGAGGGAAAAACCATGTATGAGTACATGGAAAGGTTCAAAGACTCATTGTTGCAATGCTCGCATCACGGATTCGAAAAGATCCGATTAGTCCAAATCCTTTATGAAGGACTGGACTATCCCACCAAGACCATGGTAGAGTCTTTTTGCAACGGAGTATTCACTCAAAAGACAGCTGACCAAGCTTAGACATACCTTGAAGAGGTCGCTGAGAACACTCTCCAATGGGAACCTATCAGAGAGGATCCCAAAAAACCCATTGTTGTAGAAAGAAGGGGCATGCATAGAGTGGAACTCAAATTCGAGGCCGGGGCCAAGTTGGCCACGCTGACAAGGAGATTAGAAGACCTTGAAATGAACCAAACCTGTCAGTAGAACACCCCAAAGACCTTGGAATCATTAAAGATGAGCCAAGCAGTCAGTGACCCTATTGCCCCACCCATCACCAATTGTGGAGATTTTACCCATCCTAGATCCCAATGTAGAGCATTCTTTGGTCAAAGTCAAAGTGAGAGTATGGAGGAGGTGAGTGCACTTTATCAGAATACTAGATATGAGCAGCCGAGGTATGATCCGTATTCTAATACATACAATCCTGGTTGGAAGGATAATCCTAATTTTTCATGGACCAAAGGACAACACCAAGGAAACCCTTCTCAGCCAATGACCATGCATATGCCACCTCTGGGATACCAAAAGCCTCAAGTACCCCAAGTGTCACAGGGACCACCCATGGTCCAAGGTTATTAAAATCTTAATTCTCAGAATCAGCAGATAAGTTCTTTAAAGGACACAATGAAAATGTTGGCCCAAAATACCCTCCAATTCCAGCAAAGCACTACTCAGAATTTGAATGCCAATACCCAGTCCATTGCCAAGTTGGAATACACTGTCAGCCAGTTGGCCAGGTCAATAGCTCAAAGAGACAAGGGTACCTTTCCAAGTTAGCCCGAAGCCAACCCCAAATGCCAAACTTCAACGGGCCAATTTGTTGTCCGTGATGACAAGGGCAAAGTCCATGAGCAAGTCAATGCAGTGCATGCAGTTACCATCCGTAGAATGGCTGCAAAGGAGGTTGACACACCAGAAGAGGACCCTAGGCAATCTGAACGGACTCAAGTGAGGAGGGAGCATGTAGTTTTGGAAAAAGAACTTGAGGAACCAAAAAAGGACCCAGAGCCTACTAAGGAACCTGAGAAACCAATAGGAGTTGCCTCACCGAGTGAACCCCCACCTAAAACCTTTGTTCCCAAGGCCCCATATCCTCAGAGGCTAGGTCAAATGAAAAATAATGTCCAGCTGGATAAAATCCTTGAAGTGTTCAAGCAAGTGAGAATTAACATCCCACTGTTAGAAGCCATCCAACAGATCCCGACTTATGCCAAAGTCCTTAAAGATTTATGCACATTCAAGAGAGCAACCAATGTACCCAAAAAGGCCTTTTTAGCCCAACAATGCAGTTCTATCATTACCACTTCGACCCCAATCAAATACAAGGACCCCGGGTGTCCTACAATTTCTTGTCAAATAGGGGATCATCACATAGAACAGGCTTTCCTGGACTTGGGTGCGAGTGTCAATCTGCTCCCATATTCGATATAGGAGGACTTAGGTCTGGGGGAGCTGAAACCGACAAATGTGACCTTACAACTAGCTGATGCTTCAGTTAGGTACCCCAAAGGTGTTGTTGACGATGTTTTGATCAAGGTAGGTGAGTTTTTTTTCTTGGTGGATTTTGTAGTCCTTGATACCCGACCACCAATCGGAAATATCGTGAAAACCCTGGTAATTTTAGGGAGACCATTCCTTGCCACTTCCAATGCCCTGATTAATTGTCGAAATGATGTGATGCACCTATCGTTTGGGAATATGACAGTCCAGATAAACAGTTTTAATGTTGGCAAGCAGCCCAGAGATGAGAATGATTATGAAATTTGTGAGGTGAGTTACTTAGAGGAGTTTATTGAGAGTGTTGGATCACAATTAGTTTGTGAGGACCCACTAGAGGCCTGTCTTGCACATTTTGGAGGTAACATTGATGTTGAGAAAAGCATTAAAGAAGTAAATGCATTACTGGATTCTACCCCTGCTTTGAGAGGAGTCAATGGCAACCCAAGCCAGAGATCTTGACCCCATCGGCTGCCCCACCTGTTCCATCAATTGAAGAACCGCCCAAGCTCGACCTAAAACCACTACCTGACACCCTCAAGTATGTGTTTTTGGGCCCAGCCGAAACTCTCCCCGTCATTATAGCCTCGGACCTGGAAGAAGTCCAGGAACAACAATTGATTGAAATCCTGAAGGATCACAAAGAGGCTGTAGGCTGGACAATTGCAGATATAAAAGGAATAAGCCCATCTGTGGTTCAACATCGGATCCATTTGGAAGAAAATGAAAAAACTTCTAGAGAACCACAGAGGCATCTTAATCCATCAATGAAGGATGTCGTAAGAGTGGAGGTTCTGAAACTGTTGGATTCAGGTATCATTTACCCTATTCCAGACAGCTCATGGGTGAGCCCAGTCCATGTTGTGCCAAAAAAGTCCGAGATAACTATTGTAAAGAATAAGGGGAACGAGTTAGTCCCCACAAGGACCCAGACGGGCTGGCGAGTGTGCATTGACTATAGAAAGTTGAATTCGGCCACCCGTAAAGACCTTTTCCCCTCCCATTTATGGACCAGATGCTTGAAAGACTAGCCGGTCATGCCTTTTATTGTTTCCTTGATGGATACTCCGGCTATAATCAGATGCCCATAGCACCCGAGGACTGGGAAAAGACAACTTTTACATGCCCTTTTGGTACATTTGCCTACCGGCTCATGCCTTTTGGGTTGTGCAATGCACCTGCGATATTTCAAAAGGTGTATGATGAGAATATTTTCGGACATGGTCGAACGATTCTTAGAGGTGTTTATGGACGATTTTTCGGTCCATGGGAGTAGTTTCTAAGAATGTTTGCATCACCTGAACCTTGTTTTAGTGAGATGTCAAGAGAAAAACCTTGTTTTGAATTGGGAGAAGTGTCATTTCATGGTGAAAAGAGGAATTGTCTTGGGCCATGTTATTTCTGAGAATGGCATTGAGGTTGACAATGCCAAAATTGAACTCATTTCCAACCTGCCACCGCCAAAAACAGTGAAGAATATCAGATCTTTCTTTGGCCATGCAGGTTTTTATAGACGGTTCATTAAGAATTTTAGCAAGATAGCTGCACCCTTGTGCAATCTGCTATCTAAGGATATGCCTTTTGTCTTCAATGAACCCTGCCTACAAGCATTTGAACAATTGAAAAAGGAGTTAACCTCTACCCCGATAATAAAGCCACCTGATTGGACAATTCCCTTCGAACTCATGTGTGACGCTTCTGACCATGCTCTTGGGGCTGTGCTAGGACAGAGAGTGAACAAATCGCCCCATGTCATATATTATGCCAGTAGGACCTTAAATGATGCTCAGTTGAATTACACAACCACAGAGAAAGAGTTGTTAGCAGTCGTCTTTGCCCTAGAGAAGTTTAGACCCTACCTGATTGGGTCTAAGGTCATAGTTTACACCAATCATTTGGTCCATAGGTACATGTTGATGAAAAAAGATGCGAAAGCCCGTCTGATTAGGTGGATTCTCATGTTACAAGAATTTGACCTTGAGATTCGGGACAAGGTTCTGAAAATGTTGTTGTCACGTCCCTCGAACCCGATTAGAGAATAAACCGGATCCGGGGAGTGAAATTTAGGGCTAATTAAAAATTTTGCCCTTTAGGCCCAAGGATCGTAAGTCCGCTGTGAGGAGATAATATTTCAAGCCTCAAATATAATAAGAATATGCGGAACTCATACAATTCTAGGCATATTTGGATATCAACAATGAGTAATGAATCTCAATATATATTAAAGTTGAACAAGGAATAAAATAAAATTTAAACAATGGAGTTAATTTATTACAATGGCCTTCCCACTAATCAAGGCCATTTAAAACAATAGCGATGTCAATGATATAAAAGTTTCAATGAGAGATAAATAAAGAATAAAGAATCTAATGAGGTCTCAATGAATCTCTCTCGTGCCAGGTATGATGACGCTACTCTACGTCATCTGCACGCCACTCTCGTTCCTCCTCAACCGGTTGGAGATCCTCTGGGATCTCCTCACCTGCTTGCTCCTCGTAATAGTACTCACCTGAGGAGTCTGCACACCAAGGAATGGAGTCAACGACATGTTGAGCAATAGATAAGCAATATATAAATAATCATGACATGCTTCAAATATAAGAGTAGTGACAGGCATAGTAATCAAGAGAATACAAGGAATCGAATCTAGGCATAAAGCATGAGTAAATAACCATCAGGATCATAGATAGAAATCCTAGAAATACTAACAATCACCACTACCAATATAATGCAATGCATAAGAGGGAGACTCCGTGGATGTCCTAGCCACCTCACGGGGTACCAGTAACAATCCTATCCAGACTACTGATACCAAAGTCCGGCTCCAGGGGATCCCAGCTCCCGGTCTTGGGAATAGTAGCACGGTCCTAGCCCGCTCCCAACTATTCAACGCCATGGACGCCGTCCAAAGCCGACTGCCCACCCCGATGTCCGAGTAACCGGCCCATCAATAAACCCCAAACTGCAGCTGGCCATGATATGCAAATAATAATAATAATGTGGTGTTGACACGAGAACAGATCAAGATAAGCAAGTCTGGCTAGCTCAATATACAAGACATGTTCATAGGGATTATCTCATTCAAGTCGATACAAGACAAATCCAATCACGTCATAATCCCTTCAGTCTAGCCAGTCATGTTTATCAATTGCATAACACGGGGTCCTAAGGTACACTCTAAGTCAGGTTCAAGTCCTAATTCTACAAGAGATTATGTTTCATAATTAATTAGGTGTTTTATGCCAAGAGAGTGTACAAGGATACAAAATCAACAGATACGATTAACAAATCAAGGAGAGATTACAACCCAATCCTAGGCAAGTGTTGTCATTCATGTACCATATGTGTTTTAACGGAGTGCGTGGGAAATTCGAATAATCAATGCTTATAAAGAATTTCCTTAGTGTACAATCTTGTTGAGCATCGATTGATTCAATTCCATACGCATTCGATTAACCATATACAATACACGAATACCTAGACAACCCATCGAAGCACACCAAGCCACGTGCTACGATTTCAAAACCCCATTCATGGTCACGTGAGAGTGGTTTCATGGTTTCCAATGTCTAAGACCCAAACCTAGGCTAACAATCTTGTTACTAACAAGAAAGTGGTCTAATAATTAATCTCCTTAACTACTTCCCTACCTGATCCCCAATCATCACAAGACATGTATCATTGGATTCTACACTCAAAGAGCTTTCCAACGGTATATGGCTCGCGAAATTCCGACGTATGGTTCAGAAGTTATGGCCCATAGAAGTTTAACCCTTTATATATATATATATATAAAAGCGCGACGAACCACACGCGTCCGATTCGTCGGATGATAAACCAACAATACCCATATGCATGTCAGTTAGTCAACACACGTTCTGTGTTTCTTTTTTTTTCTATTCATATGCACAAGTACCATCAGTCAACGTGTCTTTTTCAAAGCTAACACAATTTACAAAAAAATTTCCCTCCGATCGATCGGACAAGAGGTCCGATCGATCGGTCTGAGATTTGTTAAAGTTAATTGGGAGCAATTTCAGTCCGATCGATCGGACTGAAGGCCCGATCGATCGGCACTGTAGCACATGCTCCCCAATCATTTCAATCATTCTTTCCATCCATTCTATCAAATTAAAAACCTCCAAAGCTACCATTTTAATAATTAATCCAATCCAAACCACAAATCTACCTAACATGTCAATCCCAATGCAATACCAATAATAAGCTTGGAATTTGGGTAATCTAACAAGGATATCATTGCAATCAAAAGAAAACAATACACACATGATTAAATATAAAATGCATATCTACTTGCCTCAACCAAAAAGATTAGAAATTGGAAAAGCTTGAGGAGAAGCTTTCTACCACGAAGATTACAATCTACCCCGCCCAAAAGTAATCTAGAACACCGAGAAGAAAGAAAGGAAAAAGATCATGATCCAACCTATTCTAAACAAAAGAGAAAACGAATAGAAAAGTTGATGATGGGAAAAGGCTTACCCACTAGTATCAATGGAGAGAGGAGATTGAAAGGAAGAAGATGTGCGGTCCGGATCACGGAAGTAATCTCTCCCGGAGGGAGATCTGGGCTTGAGAAGGTGAAGAGGGAGAAGATAGGTTGCTATAACTCTCATTACAGAAGTGAGAATGAGATTAGGGCTAATCCCTGCTTAAGAAGAAGAGAGGGAGGAAGAGACCAATTTGCCCTCAAGTGGGTCCGGTAAAAGAATGGACTATTTGAAGGGTTTCTGATTGTCGGATCGAGACGAGCCAAGAGACAAAAATGATCAGCGCGACGAGACCTTTCCAACGAATCCAAAATAACGGTGATAGAAATTTTTCGGAAAAACACTCAATTTTCCCCTAATTTGCAAACTACCCCCTGCTAGGATCAAACGAACTCGGAATCGAACGAAACTTCGCAGACACTATCCTAACACTAAAAGAAACTCACTCAAAGTCTAAACCCACTTAAATATCTAAAATACAAATTATTATAATAATAATAAAAATAAATGGGTCAACGGGCCTGCTATTGGGCCCAATTGACCCAGTAAGGTCGCGGACCTTACAGTTGTAGCTGACCATCTCTCCCGATTACCTACAGACCTCGAGCATGAAATCATCTCATTGAGTGAGAGTGTCCCGGATGAACAGTTGCTGAGTGTCTCTCGTTTCCCTTGGTTTGCGGATATCGTTAACTACCTGGTCACTGGACAGATGCCCGAGCACTGGTCCAAACAGGATAGTCCAAGTTTTTGTCTAAGGTGAAGTTGCATGTCTGTATGAACATGTTGATGTCCTCCAGTGGCTACCAGGGGTCTGACCATCCGTCGGTTAATTTGAGACCGATTGGCCTTGGCATTTTTTAGGGTGACGGCAGTAGTTGGGTGAAGCCTTTTCGACTTCATGACAGTTTCAGTGCTTATTCGAGCTGGGAATCATGGACTGATCACACCCTGCAGGTTGGCGGAGCCATTTTGAAGGAGGTCGGGATCTTCGACACGGTTCGCGTTTTTCGGAAGACCGTGGTTTTCTCCTGTGAGACCTTTATGGCCATGCTAGAGTCACTCCTTCCGCAAACCAACACCTTCATTGTGACGAACAGTGAGATTAGTTTTACTCTGAAGGAATTAAGCATCATCACCGGGCTGCCTATCCTTGGCAAACTCTATGAGAAGTTTATGTCTATTGACAGCGTTCTTGAGGAGCAGTTTGAGGAGTTCAAGCTCCTGTACTTTCAGCTCGTCGCCTTCTATGATTTTTTGAAGGAGAAAGAGGGCTCGAAAGTCCGATGTAGCAGTTGGAAGAGTTGCAGCTCCAACTTCTTTGACAGTGGAGAGTCTTATGAAAGTATGGCCCAAGGTGCTAAGGCCAAGAACCTAGGTTCGAAGAAGATCTCTGTTATGCGAGATGACTTGAAGAAGTTCTTCGAGAGTACAGACGCCATTTGTCCTGACATTGCACTGCGAAGAGATCTCGTTGTTTACCTCACTTATTAGTTAGGTGAGGTTGTTTTTGCTGGAGGATATGGAACACACATCAGGCCGCACTGTATTAGATGGCGTTCGGAGAGCGGTTGGCTTTGGTGCTAGCTCTTTACTCCTAGTTGTGTATCGAACTGCAGGCTGCTGCTTTCTTGGTTCGGCTTGGGCTCCCTATGAACAGGATATTTTCAGCCCATATTTTCTATTCGTGGTATGTGTACCACTGTCCCGGCTTCCACCGATTAGGAGTTGCTCAGAATGATGACCCTTTCATGATTCGGTTGGCTAGAGGGACAGTCGTTTCCGAATATCTTTTGTCTGCCCGTTTGAGGAACTGACAGTTCAAGGACGTCGAGATCGGGCAATCTTCAGTGAAGCTTTCTCCAGGTTTGCGGAAGAAGGCTTTCGACTTTGGTGCCTCGCGTGATTCCACCAGGGCGGGGTCGGGAAGACATTATTCCTTGACCAATGCAGAAAATGGGTGGCTTTTTAACATACGTGTTGGTACGATGGTGTACCGGAGACATCTTTTTGTTGATATCAAGTCATATGTTCCCTCGCGTTTCGCTCTGCAGTTGGGTTTTTCTCAAGGCGTTGTTAGAGCGCCTTCGAGCATGGTGAAGCGCTTTGGAGGTTTGCAGGATGGGAGGAATGCATAGGCCTTTTACAGTGCGGAGGACACTACCGCCATAATTTCCTATCCTGAGTTGCCCATTTTCCGGACTGCTGGCTTCACGAAATGGTTTGCGAAAAGCTTTTCAGTGTACCGGGGGCTTTCCAAGAAGGAGCTCGATGTCAAGCAATCTCCTGGGAAGGGTCTTGGCAGATCGGATGGAGTCCGTCGAGAGGAAGTGTTCAAGAGATACCTAGAGAGGTCTTGGATCAGCTTGAAGAGGAGGAAGCCGAGATCGACGCTTGGATGCAAGCGGAATTGAAGAAGACTTCCATGGAGTCCACTGGGAAGAGTAGACAATCCGGTGAGGAGTCAAGCGAAGCTCCTGACTTCGACAGTGGGGTGGGTACTTCAAGTAAACCAACCCATAGAAGCAAAAGGAAGAGAGGGCAGCGCCGTAATAAAAGATGACACAATGACTCTCCTGATCTAGAAGTCCCTCTCACCATTGATGAAGAGACATCAGGGGATGTTGATTAGCCTCCGGAAAAGAGGAGTCGAGAGGAAGAGACTGCCGATGAAGGTATGATTCCTCCTATTTCTCCTTCCGTTTCTTTGAGATTTTCTTGTTTTGATTTGCCTTTTCTCCTTTTTTTTCAGTGGAAGATGAGGACTTGGCGATGCCTAAGGTTCCGACTGATGAGGCAGTGACGGATCCTGCTTCAACATCTGAAGAAGAACCGATGGACTCTGGAATGATTCCAGAATCTTCACCTGGTATGGCTTCTTTGTATTTTCCTTCTTTTTATCTGTGCTGTCATCTGCTAACATGTTGCTTGTTTTCTTGTTAGCTGGCTTGCCACATGATTCTGACGATTTTGAGCCATCCATGGACGCGGCCTTTGATGACACTTCAGATGAACTCATGGAGGCAGAAAGTATTCCGCCAATCGTCGAAGAAGGTATTTGTAGTAATAATCCTGATGATGATGAGAATCTTTAACAGGATCATATTCATACCTCTCTTTTTGTTTTGTTTTACTGGCAGATTATGGGGCGACAGAAGAAGTTCCTCCTTTTTTCTCAATGCCAGAGTAGGGGATGCCTGCAATTGAACCAAAAGTAGGGACTTCTTCTTCCAGTTTTAATGCGGCAGAGATGAAATCGTTTGAGCAGATTCCTTCACCGGTGTCTCTGGTTAGAAAGGGTTTAATGATCACTCCTCCGGCAGGACATGACACGAGCAGTCGACCAATGAAGAGGGGCGATCGTCCGGGCCATCCCTTGAGTATGCGAAGAAAGTGTTGAAGAGCGTTTTGAGCTCATGGATCGAAACTCTTTCTTCTGGCCATTTGGAAGTGGGCTTTGGCATGGTTAAGCACGTACAAGGCATCCTTGCTGATAGTGAAGAGGTCGGCATGGACATTGCAAATGCGAAGGCTTTCGTTGATGAAGTCATAGCTCTAGGGAACAAGTGGAATGAAACCAAGAGCTTCCCAAGTGGTGACTTCTTCAATGAAATATTTTTGAAGCCTTCTGGCGAGGTCAAGTCTGAGCTGGACGAAATCTCATGGACTCGGAAGCAATTCGTTCGGGAGAGGAATGTTACCGAGTTGGCTATCATCGGGCTGACAGATGATCTGCGCTGTATTGATAGGGAGGTCGTTGAGACCATGCAGCGTCTTAAGCTATTGGAGGAACAAGCTGCCACAAAATGGGATGCCGTTGTAAAAGCTCGTGCCAGATAAGGGTCTCTGATTCGCCAAGTTGAGGAGACTGAAAGCAATCTCCGGAGGAAGACTCAAGAGTACGAGCAATGGAAGATTCTTTGGGAAGAGCTTCCCCATGCCGCAGACGGATCGCGGCGTTCTGCCCCATTCTATGGGAAGATCTTGAAGAAGCGCGGCCTGGAAGCTTTAGAGGCTAAGGCCAAGAGTCTGCTTAAGAAGTTGAGCCTTTGCTTGAAGACCATGTGAGACCGAGCTCCTGATTCTTGTAACAAACCCTTTTTTCTCATCTTTTTTTGGTACCCGTGCATACACACTCATATTTTTGGTACTTTTTCTTTTGTAGTGCTTGTACACATTTTTTTTAGCACTTTCTTTTTTGTATTCCCTCCTTTCACTCAACTTCTTTTGTGATAAATTCAAGCAATAGTTAAATGGGAATGTTTTTTTGGAAATTTGATCAAAAGTTTGTCATTTTGTGAAAAACCTTTTATCAAATGGTTGTTTTGGCGTGAAAGCCGAATTTTGAGATGGCATTGAAGCCAAAATTTGGGTCGGCATGGGAGCCGGAGTTTTGAGGCGTAAAAGCCAAAATTTGGGACGGCATGGAAGCCGAATTTTGTTTGTGGCATGGGGGCCAAGTTTTTTGTAATGGCATGAAAGCCGATTTTTGAAATGGCATGAGAGCCAAGCTTTGTGGCGTAGGAGCCGAAGTTTTTTTTTTGAAATGGCATGAAAGCCAAAACTTGGGATGGCATGGAAGTCGGTCTTGTTTGTGGCATGGGAGCCAAAATTTGTTTGTGGCATTGATAACCGAAATTTGTTGTTTTTTTTTTGTTGGCATAAAAGCCGAAATTTGTGTTTTTTTTTTTTTTACTAGCATAGAAGCCGAAATTTGTTTTTTTTTTTTTTTTTACTGGCATAGAAGCAGAAATTTGTTTTTTTTTTCTTTTGACATGGAAGCCGAAATTTTACGGCGTTTATAGCCGATTTTTTTTGTGGCGTTTATAGCTGAGTTTGTGGTGTTTATAGCCGATTTTTGTGGCATTTATAGCCGATTTTTTTTTTAAAACCAAGTTCTGTTTTGTTGGCGTGAAAGCCAGGTTTTGTGGCATTTATAGCCGATTTTGTGGCGTTGATAGCCCAATTGTTGGCATGAGAGCCGGGTTTTTGGCATTTATAGCCGATTTTTGGTTTTCAAAAATGCAAGTATCAACTAAAAGTCACCTCCCTGCTGAATGGTCTTGCAAGTATCGATGGAATGTCGCCTCCTTGCTCATTCGGTTGCAAGTATCGATGGAATGTCGCCTCCTCACGGATTTGGGCACAAGTATCGACTAAGCGTCGCTTCCTTGCAAGACCGAATGAACATCGCCTCCCCGCAGTTTCTAAAAAAACCCTCTTTTTTTTGTTTAAAGACACGAGGGTCGTAAATTTTGACTTAAAACCATTTTTGGTTGTAAAAGTCAGGGTGGACTAGGGTGGAAATTCCCGAGTCCTGATTTTGTTTCAAACCATGAATTTTGGGTTCAAGGATCGAAAATTTGGTCAAGTCCGGGAAGAGGCTCCTAAACTTGGGTTCTTGGATTTATTTATTTTTAACAATGAAAGTAAGCATTGTTTTGAAGTTTTAGAAATCTCAATATAAGGATGAAAAATCTAAAAGAGGCGGGTTTGACGAGCGAATACCTGAGAATAGGCTTTGGCCGTGCAGGCACTGCTCTGACCCAGAGACGAAAGTCTTCAAGGGTAGTACTGCTTCAAGAACTTGTCGTTGATGGGCAGCATACATCTGTCGCCTTCCATGATTAGAAGTGCGTATGCACCGTTGGAGAAGACTTTGTCAATGACGAAGGGCCCCTCCCATTTTGGCTCGAGTTTGCCTTTGGATTTGTGGGCAAAAACCAATGGCCTTTTTACTGCAAAAACCAAGACGCTCTTTTCATAGTCGCGTTGCCGGACCCTCTTGTTGAAAGATCCTGCCATGCGTGCTTGGTACAGCTCAATGCTTTGTAAGGCTTCGAGCCGTCTTTCGTCGAGATTGTCTAGTTCTTGGAGTCTCAGTTTGACATTGCTTTCTTGCGTCATGTCATTTTGCAAAGATACCCTTAAGGAAGGAATTTGTACTTCCAGAGGGACATCAGCTTCGCATCCATAGACCAGAGAGAATGGTGTGCTATGGGTTGGCCCTCGAACGGTGGTTCGATAAGCCCACAAAGCTTCTGGTAGTTTGTTGCCCCAGTCTCTTTTGTGGCTAGAGACCATTTTCTTGAGAATTTTGCAGAGTGTCTTGTTGAAGGCTTCTGCTAGTTCGTTTGCTGTCGGATTGTACGGAGTCGAAGGACAACTTTGGATTTTGTATTTGTAGTTGTCGAAGGACAACTTCCAGCATGGTGATGCCGGATTCGAGGGCTAGTTCCAGTCCTACGATGAGAGCTTGGTATTCAACTGCATTGTTTGAGCATGGTTCCAGTAGCGAGAAAGCATGTGGAATCATGTGCTTATCGGGGCTAACAAAGAGGATGCCGACTCCCGAGATCAGCTTTCTTTTTTCATTTGTCCTGGTTGAACAGTCAAAGTACATGTCCCAGGAGGCATTTGGTGAGATAGTCTCCACGTTGTAGGCAGGTTCGTCTGGGAGATCATCCCTGAGTGGGGAATCTTTAGGCAACGGATGCTCTGCAAGAAAGTCTGCTAAAGCTTGGCATTTGATTGCCTTTTGTGGTACATACCTGATATCAAATTGTGATAGGAGGATGGACCATTTTGTCAGTCGGGCATTGAGAGAACCTGCTTTTGTGACAAGGACCTTTAAGAGGTTGATCCTCGAAATCAGGCATAGCGTGTTCGAAAGAAGGTAGTGACGTAGCTTTTGTACAGCGAACATCACTGCAAGGCATTCTTTCTCGACTGGAGAGTAGCGATGCTCCGCACCTACCAGCATACGGCTGAGGTAGTATAGCGCAGCTTCTTTTCCCTCGTCATTCTCTTGTGCAAGCAGAGCGCCCAAAGAATGGTCGAGAGCTCTTGTGTACAAGATGAATGGTTTTCCAGTGGTAGGGGCAGCCAGCACTGGGGGTTTAGTTAGGTATGACTTGATGTCTTGAAATGCAGCTTCACATTCAGCATCCGGAACAAAGTCCACACCCTTCTTCATTAGGCGAGAGAATGGACAACACTTTCCTGACAGGTTGGAGATGAACCGTCTGATGTATGCCAATCTTCCTTGAAGCCCTTTTAGTTGTCTTAGGGTTCTTGGAGATGGCATTTCTAGAATAGCCTTGACTTTGATGGGGTCAAGTTCTATTCCAGCTTTCCGGACTATGAACCCGAGAAACTTACCCAACGAGACGCCGAAGAAGCATTTCAGGGGATTCATTCGCAGTTTGTGTTTGCGAAGTCGGAGGAAGACTTCCTGAAGGTCTTTCAAGTGGTCTTCTTTTCTTCTGCTTTTGACGGCGAGGTCATCAACGTAACATTCAACCATCTTGTGCTGCATATCTTGGAATATCTTCATCATCGCCCTCTGATATGTGGCACCAGCATTTTTCAGACCAAATGGCATGACAATGTAGCAATACACGCCAAATGGGGTCCGAAATGATGTGTGTTTTTCATCTTCAGGATGCATCTTTATCTGATTGTTGCTAGAGAATCCATCCATGAATGTCATTCGCTCAAACCCACAGGTGTTGTCAATCATCACCTTCGATATGGGGAGCGGGAACTCGTCTTTGGGGCAAGCGCCATTTAGGTCTTTATAATCAATTCAGACCCTGATCTGCCCTTTTTTCTTTGTCGCACGGACGATGTT
The DNA here is from genome assembly GCA_038049695.1 of Cinnamomum chago. Lineage (NCBI taxonomy): Eukaryota > Viridiplantae > Streptophyta > Magnoliopsida > Laurales > Lauraceae > Cinnamomum > Cinnamomum chago. The sequence goes on from CP142452.1 coordinate 33,557,231, forward strand.
GGCCAACCATTCAGGATGTTGTTCCTCACGAATGAAGCCGACGCTTTTGAGTTTCTGAACTTCTTGTTCAATTTTGTCCATCACGTCTGGACGGAATCTTCTTTGGCCTTGTTTGACAGGCTTGATATCTTTTTGCATATTGAGTTTGTGAACTGCTATCTTGGGGTCTAAGCCAGGCATTTCAGCATAAGACCATGCAAAAAAATCAACAAACTCACGAAGAAAAGAGATATACTCGGGTAACTCATCATCCTTTATATTCTTGCTTATGAATACGGGACGTGGGTTATCTGGTGTTCCCAAGTCTATCTTTTGAACAGGATCTTCTGTTGGAAGGTTCGAAGGTGGTTCCTCCATAATATTTTTGAAGGCTTCCAACTCAACGAAACCTTCAGGAGTTTCAAGGGCATTTTCAGACCAAGGCTTTGTTTCTAGCCATGGGGTCTTCAGAATCGGTGATCTTCTCAAGGCTTGCTATGAGGTGATCCCAACCGCCTGTTAAAACAGGGTCGAAGTAAGGTACTTCTTTTGGAGACGATGGCTCTTCTGGGTCAGAACGCCACATGTCTTTATCACCGGACAATTCCTCTTCGTCATCAGAGAAATCGTACGAATTGGTAGAGCTTCCTGGATCCTTGATGGGTGACTCTTCAAAGAGATATCCAGGGAGATCGATGTCTTCGAGGACATGAGATGTTGAGGCTTGGCCGGCAAATCGACTCCTCGGCATTTGTGTCAGCTGTCTCATGGGAGTGTCGGGATCATACCCCAACCCATGTGAAGATCTTTCTACATGACCGTAGAGTCTCCAATCTTCTAGTTGACTTTTGGTCAAGGTAGGCTCCAATGGTGTGAGAATACCGCGACCCTACCCCAGACCAACTGGGTTTTGAGTGTCATAACCCATTTTCTTCATAATAGCTTGTGTCATAGGACTATATAGAAATAGTTGAGGCATACCTTCGTTTTGGAAAGGTTCAAGCAAGGAATTAGACGAAGAAGCTTCTGATCTGTGAAAGAAGATTGGCTTCTCTTCTGCTGAGGTTGTCGGAACAACGAAGGAAGCAGGAGTAGGATCTTCTACGTCGGTAGGCATCTCTATTAGAGGTAGAGCAGGCTGAACTTGTTGAGTGTCAGCTTGGCTCGGCAGTGTGTCGTCTTCTGGCTCTGACTCTGAATCCATGTCTTGCATGAAAGACACGAAGGAGACGACAAACTTACCCCCAGACTTTTGCTTTGTCTTCTTTGCTTTGGTTGTTATAACCAAAGGCTTTGAAGATTTGAGAGAGACAACGAAGGGAGATGGATCTCTCTCTTCAAATCTACGGGAAGGTTAGCTTTCTTCCAATGATCGCTGAGGAGTCTTGCCTTTATCTTTCTAGAGATTTTCAGAATGGGTGTTATTTCTTCCTCCTTTCTTCTTTTTCATCTTTGTACATCTGAGCATCTGCAAAATGTTCTTCTTTGCCTTTGAAGGGCTTTTTGTCTGCAAACACTCGATGTATCGAGCCGTCGTTGCCAACGAACTTGACGCATTGATGTAGAGTTGAAGGGACGACACCATTCTAGTGGATCCAGGGGCGTCCAAGAAGGATGTTGTAGCATGAAGGGGTTCTTATTGCATACACAGCGACTTCGGAGATAAGATCACCGATTTGCAACTTAAACCTGAATTTGTCGATAGGCCTTTGAGCGCTCCCATCGTACCCAAAAATGGATACAGACGTGTGACTCAGCTTGCTAGGTGGGATGCCCAGCTCTTCAAGTACCGAAGTAGAGATGAGGTTGAGTGCAAAACCTGGATCGATCTGGACTCTGTGTATCGGCATTTCTTTGATGTACCCTGTGAAGTACAAGAGTCGGTTGTGCTTTATCTCGCCTAACAGGAGGTCATCTTTACCGAAGGCGATGGTTACACTTGCTGCTTTCTGAACTGAGAGGCATTCAATGCCTGATCCCTTAGTTTTCTTCTTTTCTCCCTTTGAGGAAGTATTTGATTTTTTTTACCCTATAGTCCATTTCAATTTGTAGGACTTGTGAGGCATGTTTGTCGACATCCGCATTCAGCCTTTGTAGTTCTGAAATGAGACTATCACGAGTTTGTGGAGACATTCGTGCAGGTATGTGCTTGAAGTACTCAATCAAGTCGTACTTGAAAGCCTCCTTCGGGCCTGCATGTTCATTATCGTTGCCACTTGGGGCGCTTACATTTTGTGTTCCCGAAGGATTTACATAAGAAGAAGAAGAATGTTGGTTGTAGTTTTTGTGGTAATCCCGGCCAGAACGCGTACCTCTACCAACTTCAAGAGCTTCTTGAGAAGGGTCTTCATTTGGAAGATCGTCCTTGAGATCTAAGGGCTGATCCTTCTCATTTAATGTGTCTGCAGCAGAGTCACCATCCTCAGTGATTGCGTTACATAGAGCATTTTTCGGGAACAAGTCCTGAACAACATCCAGCAACTTTTCTCCTTCATTGAGTAATTTGTCGGTCCAGACATCTCCTATGAGGTCGGGTATCTAGGACCAACTGACCAGGTCTCCATCAGCTGAAGTCTCTTCAGGATGACCGATCGGAAGAGCTGTGAGTTGCGACGTCACGGTGTCAGGGGACAAAGGCTGAGAAGATGTTATCTCAGTGGAAGTCACCCGAGAAAATGTGGCTCCGGAAGATAAACTATCAGGTGTAGCTGGAGAGTATATGTCTTTGGTAGATGATGCTTCAGAGGTGTTATCATCCTGAGCTATCGCATTGCAAGTTGCCCTAATGGGAGATCCCTCCAGAGTGGATTGTTGGGAGTCGGACTCATCTTCGGATGTGAGAGGGCCTTCTATCCAGCAGTTTTCTCCATTTTCAGGAGTTGAGGGAGGAGGTACCTGTTGATTTTCAGGGACTTCCGGTTCTGGATTTTGATTGCGAAGATCTTGCTCTTGTTCTAAGGCAAGGCGCTGCAAGATCCGCGCATGTTCTTCAAGATCAGGCATGGGAGCCAAATCTTCTTCTTCATCTGCACTTTGTGGTTCAACATGATTGAGTTCCGCTGGAGTGTTGACGGATGCTGAGTCATCAGCATTTCCTTGAACAGGCTCTTGGTCTCCTTCATCATCGGACCGGGATCCCTGTTGCACATATGGGTTATACCATATTACCGGCATGAGGTGAGATTCGAGAACCCATTCTTCATCGGAGAGATATTCTCATGTTTCAAGGGATTCCTCCCACTCGTCGGTGTCACTGGCGGTGTCACTGGACTCGTATCCATCCATGGAGAATCCAATTACCGAATTGCAAGAGTACGATGCCCCCTGCGCAGTTTCATTTCTGAATTGAGGTGGCATGAAATCACCAAGGGTGAATTTTCTTTCCACCTTTGAAGCCTTGGATTCTTCCGTTGCTCCCAGTGAAGCAGTGGAAGAGGTCTCTGCCTTTTCAGGGACTTCTTGTTTTGGTTGAACTTTCTCCTGCTGCTTGAGTTTGCGGAGTTGTCTCTTGGCTTGCCTTCGCTGTCGAGCAGTAGGCTTTGTTTTGAGAATCTCCCAATTTTCATCTTCTAGGAGATCGGGATGTACCCATACAGGTTGTCCTTCTAATGTTGGATAAGGGACCAACTCTTGGGATGTTTGGGTCATTTTTATCACCTTAAAGGAAGCAGTGGTCTTCTCCTTTGGTGATTTTGAAGGTTGTCCATACGACACCATGTTGACGGAGGCAGACCCATAGTTTTTGTCAAAGGTGATGACTCCATTTTTCCACATCTCGTTGATCTTCTCTTTCACAACGAAGCATTGATTGAGAGGATGCGAGATCATCTAATGGTATGGACAATACCGAGGATTGTTGGTTTTGCCAACATTTCTCGGTCTTTTGGCCTCAGGTAAGGTGAGTTTACCATTTGCTACGAGAGCCTCAAAGATTTCTTCGACATCTTCATCGAACGGGTATTTTTTCTCTACTCGTTCTCCTGAAGGCATCGGAGAGTTCAGGTTTCTTACCTGCAGCTTTGTTTTCAACTTTCTTTGGCTGCTAAGGAGCTGGCTTGGTTTGTACATTAAGAACCTCCTTTTTCTTTGGCTTTGAGGTCGTAATGGTAGCCAGCTCTTTCTTTGATGACTGCTGACTATTGAGGTCTTTGATCACCGTTTCAGCCTCCATGGAAGCTTCTAGGAGTTCTCCTAGGTTCTTGGATTTGTTGCCGATAATCATGGAGCGGATCCTTACTCTCATGTTGTTACGGCAGATGTCGACAAGCGATGCTTGTGGCAGCACATCTGAGCACTTGTATGTCATCGCCTTCCACTTGTGAATGAGGTCGTATGTTAACTCATTCTCTCCCTATTTTAGGCTGCACAGCTGTGCCATAGTAACAGGATGATCCTCACCTTTGAAGTGAGTCAGGAAGCGTGTCTCTAGCATGGCCCAATTTTGGATGGAGTCCTCTGGCAGAGTGGAATACCAATCGAAGGTCGTACCTTTTAGGGCATTTGCAAAGGGATGGATCTTGAGGGCATCTTGATCCGCAATAGCTCCCGTCATTATTTTGAAGTGGATTACGTGCCGTCTAGCTGAACCTTTCCCCGTATATGTTTGGAGAGTATGTTGTTTTAACTTTGCAGGAAACGGGACCGAGTCCATCCATAAGGGATATGGTGGCTTGATCCCATGCTCTTTCAGTGTATCCTCTTCCTTTGCTTTGGCGAGGATATCATCAACGTCCTTTTTGGTAAGGGCGCGTGACTCACCGTTTCCTGCATTCTCCTCGTTATCTGGGGAGGTTGGTTGTTTTCTTGATGGTACAAAGTGAGAAGAAGATTTTCCATGAGAGCCTCAATCCTCTGCTGACCTTGCTCCAATTGTTGGATGCGGGCGGTCGTTTCATCAGGAGGCAGATTGCGAGGTTGCTCAGAGTTTGTACCCAAGACGTTCATCCTCCGTGATTCGAACGAAGAGATCGTCCTGGTGACTGAGCTGGGGTTCATTCTTGAAGAGCTTGAGGAAGGATTACTCCGTTGTCCTTGGCTTGAAGGAGCAGAAGATTCTTTCAAGCGTCTTCATGTCCAGGAGATGCTGTGAGTCACCAGTCGCCGGACATGAATTTTGGTTGCTGACCTCTGGCGTCTTCTAGTTTTGCCAACCATATGGACAGCAGCAACTTGGTCGGGTCTTTCTTTTTCGACCCATTTTTGGGAGACTTGGAGGATAGGATGCTGGGTTCTTTGCTTCTCTAGTCTCTTTTGTCGATACAACATGCGGCGACGTATGCGACGAGCAATTTGAGCTTATGTCAGCTCCGACTGGACTTTAGCAATGAAGGATGTACTCCCTCGAGCGCAGCAGCCGAGCCTGTCTTCTTTGAAGCTGGGTATAGACAGGATTTGGACTCGGTCCTTCGACTGTTGTAGCGAGGCTTTGAATTTTACGAGTTCAACCCCCGTTGAGATAAAGGGTCGAACTGCAGGAGTGCAGGCCTTGGCAGGATCTTGCAGAGGCCTGGTGATGTATGATTTGATCTTTGGCTTGTAAGAGCAAGCCGACTCATAATGGGTTGCCTTCTTTGTCAGGTAAGAGGTTGGTTTCTCCTCCTTCATGTATGCAAGAGGATAGAACAGATTTTCTTTGAGAGGGGTCAGGTATGCTGGCCTTGCAGATGCTCGGGACCTCCTTTGTTTTGGCGAAGGTCTTGCGGACCAAGTCTTAGGGTAGACCTGGTTCTCTGCGGGTTGAGGCTTCGTGGGGTTGCCACGGGCTTCAGGCTTCTTTGTGCTCGCCCTTGGTGTCATGGCAGTGACACGTTGCGGAGAGATCTTCTTCTTCTTAGCAGGTGCGATTTCCTCTACGGGAAGTGGGAACTGTCCCAGCGACCCGAAGATGATAGTCCGAGGAGTAGAGGTTGACCCGGTGTTCTGAGATTTTCCCAGGGAGGTGACGCTTCAGCAGCTGGCAGGGCGCTTATGAATGCGCTTGTTCTGCTTCTCCTGGAGCATGAGCTGGTACTTGTTCTCATCAAAAGTGATGGTTAACGAAGCTGCCATTGTTAGTTTTGAAAACTTCTGAAACAAGACCACGTCCATTAGTAATCAAAAAAATATAATGATCATAAATGGGAAAGAACTATGGTTTTGTCTTTTCAAATCGCTCAAGGGAACATGGCCCAATCCAAGCGAGACGAAGGAAGGCAAAAAGCCATAGAGATACAATTGTTCTGAATGCAAGTACAAGAGGCTCAGAGCGAGCATTCCAGTGACTGCTGGAAGCAATTGTAGACCTTAATTCAAATTACCGAGAAGCGAGGCTCACTCGAGGTAAGATGATATAAGGTTGGAGATACAAATGTGTCGGTAGCGAATACAGTAGACCCGGAAGGGCGTACTAGCACCGCTAGGCACAAAATGTTGCAAATCGCATCCTTGGAATGGACACGAGATGGGATTTTTGAAAGGTCAAAATCGGGTTCGTAAAAGAAAGTAAATGGTGTTCCAATCTGAAGAAGGGCTCAAACATTTTTGCGAGCGCTAAATCCGAAAAGGAGGGAACCAAAATTTCTCGAATGTGAACCCAAAAGTGACGGAAGTTTTTTTTTTTAAGTTCTTTTTTTGAAAATTTTTTTTTGAAGGAACACAAAGGCTTTTCAATTCGGCCTTATGAAACCTTAGTAGATAGATCCGCCCCCAGGTAAGGGTAGGATTACTTAATGAACCCGTTTGGAGGACCCTAGCCTCGAACAGTTTAGCTGTCTCCACACTTTGGACAAGGCTTTTCTTAGATCCACTTTGGTCAAAGAATGCAATTGGCGCAACCTTAGTGGGTTTTGAAAAACATTTTGATTTTTTTTTATGGATTCATCAAAGAGAACGAACGGTGTTCCAATCCAAATAAGAGCTCAAACATTTCTGCGAGAGCTAAATCCGAAAAGGAGGGGACCAAACTTTCTCAAATTTGATTCTAAAAAGGAAAAAAAATTGAAGGAGTTTTTTTTCTGAAGAGTTTTTTTTTTTGAAAATCCCTATCGGACTCATCAAAGAGAAAAGATGGCCCATTCCCCGATAAGAACAATAGTTGTGAACATTTTTGTGGGCAATCAAGTTCAAAGAGGAGTGGGCCATTTTTGTGGGCAATCAAGTTCCAGCCCTTTAGGTGACTTTATGGGTTTTAATGCATTAAAATCACATAATGAGAGGAGTTACAAGTTTTAATTCCTTTGTTTTGTAACTTCTTTTTCTTGGCTTCTGATTGGCCGGTGGAGATAATGGGCTTTTAATCGCCTTTAATCTCCATGATGAGAGGAGTTTCATGGCTTTAATGCCATGATGGCTTTGACTTGCAACTCCCATTTCCTTGAATCTGATTGGGCTGTCCAAAATAATGAGTTATTGACCGCATTTAGTTGGGTCAATTGACAGCATTAAATAGTCGCCGAGGAGTTGAAGAGTCGCGGGCCATGCCGCTTCTTTTGGAATTATTCTCGCGATGATTGACGATAGATCTTCACGTTGATCAATGTCGGATGATCATGCAATTTCAGATATTGGTTGATACCAACTGGCCGATGACATCTGTCTTGTCGATTTCTCGATCGATCGGACAAAAAATGCACTATCTTGGTCGCCGGTTGGCGATCTTGGAGCGATCGGTAACGATTTCATGCTCTTAACGGCGGATCCGTGATGTTGACGAAGATCAGTCGTTTATGAGCATCAAAAATCAGATTTTCAAAAAATCACAAGGGCTGGAACTCCCTGAATACGAAAAGAATCGGAAAAAGGGGCCTTGCGAGGGAAATCTGGACCATGGGGCAAGGTTGCCGGCAACCATGGGGGGATTTTCCCCTTTGGTTGCCATTTTGTCGGCCGTTTTTCGAGCTTTTTTGCTTCTTTTTTTCTCCTGTATTTTTCTTGAAGATTTTCCTCATTTTTTGGGTTGGTTCTCTTGGAGAAAACCCAACGAGAAGTCGTGCAAAACCAGGTACAAAGTTTCCTATTTTTTGGAAAAGCCGAAGACTTTGCCGCGTGGAGTTGCTGATTTTTGTCAAGAGTTGAAACTAGGTCAAACGATGTCGGAATGACCTGAAATTTGACGTGGAGCTTTCCGAGCAGTAGATAGGACCAACCATGGGCTTTTGCTTGAGTTTTGAAGCCGTTTGGGGTCTCGTTACTGCTAGGCTTGATTTTGTCGCGAGGAAGATGTTGCGCTTTGACGTGCGGTCAACCGATGTCCGATTGACCTGAGATTTGACAGGGAGCCTATTGGAGTCATTTTGAGATGATCCATTAGCTCCGATTTAGATGTCATGGTCCCGGGGTGCTCCGCCGCCGGTAGCCTTGATTTTCTTTCGGAGCGTCAAAGTCGGGTCAAATGTTGTCGGAATGACTTGAAATTTGACGTGCAGCCCTTTTGAAGCATGTTGAAGCCACCCATGTGCTCCGTTTGATGAGTAATGGTCCCGACGGTTCTCGCCGCCGAGGGGCTTGATTTTCTTTCGGAAAGTCAAAGCCGGGTCAAACGTCGTCGGAATGACCTGAAATTTGACTTGCAGCACTTTTGAAGCATGTAGAAGCCGCCTATGTGCTCCGTTTGATGAGTAATGGTCCCGGTGGTTCTTGCCGCCGAGAGGCTTGATTTTCTTTCGGAGCGTCAAAGTCTGGTCAAATGTTGTCGGAATGGCCTGAAATTTGACTTGGAGCCTTTTGGAGGTATTTTGAAACCATCTATGCTCAGATCGAAGTTTTGATGTCTTCGGCACCGCCGCCACCAGGAGCGCTGTTTGATTGCCGGAGGAGTGAAGTTAGGCCAAATGATGTCAGAATGGCCCGAAACTTCATGTGAACTCCTCTTTTGGCTGTCTTGAAGGATCTATCAGTTTCCCAATGATTCTGACAAGATCTGATGCTTGAAGTAGCATTGCCTGTTTGTAGTAGGATGCGACTTCATGTGGCTTTCTTGATGTTGAAGAGGCAAAGTGACATTTTTTGTGTCAACACTCCCCGAAAAAGAAACTGCACCTGCCAAGAAGCAAAGAATCGCCTCCTAACACCAAAGGCTAACACCAAGAAGACCGAAGCTCACGACACTCCCACAAAGCTTCACCCTACCAGGAACTAGGTCTACCCCAAGACTTGGTCCCCGAAGCCTTCACCAAAAGAAAGGAGGTTTCAAACATCTACAAGGCCAGCATACTTAGCCTCTCTCAAGGAAAACCGATTTTATCCTCTTGCTCACATGAAGGATGAGAGACCCACCTTCCACCCAACATCAAAACCAACTCAGCACAAGCCGGCTCGCTCCTACAAGCCCAATGTCAGATCGTGCATCACAAGGCCTCCTCAGAAATCTGCTAAGGCCTATACTCCTTTGGTTCAACCCTTCATCTCAACAAGGGCTGAACTTGAAAGGTTCAAAGCATCACTCCGACAGGCGATGGACGTGGCTCTGTCACCAAGACGATATCCTCTTTCAAATCCCAAGGGATGAATGTCTTGGTTACAAATTTTGAGCCACCTCACAATCCACCTCATAATGACATGACCGCACGAAGCCAGAAAATGGAGCAAGGTCAACAGAGGATTGAGGCTCTAATGGAAAACCTCCTTCTCACCCTCCAGCGTCAGGGAAATGATGAAGTTCCTCCGGATCATCAAAATGACAGAGTAAATGAAGGAGAAAATGAGTCACACGCCTTCACCAAAAAAGACGTTGATGACATCTTTGCCAAAGCAGGAGAAGAGGATACACTCATGGAAAATGGGATCAGGCCACCATATTCCTTATGGATGGACTCGATCTCGTTTCTTAGAAAATTCAAGCAACCTAGTCTCCAGACATATACAGGAAAAATTTCAACTAGACAGCACGTTATCCACTTCAAAATCTTAACAGGAGCCATCGCAGATCAAGATGCCATCAAGATCCGTCGCTTTGTAAGTACCCTAAAAGGTACGGCCTTCAATTGCTACTCCACTCTACCGGAGAACTCCATCCAAAACTGAGTCATGCTAGAGACACGCTTCCTGACCCACTTCAAAGGTGAAGACCATCATGTTACTATGGCTCAACTTTGGAGACTAAAATAGGGGGAGGATGAGTCAACATACAACTTCATTCACAAGTGAAAACAAATGGCGTACAAATGTTCAGACGTACTGCCGCAAGCGTCGCTAATCGACATCTTCCCTAAAAACATGAGAGTAAGGATCCGCTCCATGATCATTGGCAACAAATCAAAGAACCTATGAAAACTCCTATAAGCATCTATGGAGGCTGAAACAATAATCAAAGACCTCAACAGTGAGAAATCATCAAGGAAAGAACCTACTACCATTGCGACCTTAAAGTCAAAGAAAAATGAGGTTCTCAATGTGCAAACTAAGTCAGCTCCTCAGCCACAAAAGAAAGCTGAAAGTAAGACTGCAGGTCTCTTACCTGCAGTCTCTGATGCTTTCAAAGAGTGAGTAGAGAAGAAATACCCGTTCGATGAAGATATTGATGAAATCTTCGGGGCTCTCGAAACAAACGAAAAACTCATCTTGTCTGACCCCAAAAGACCGGGGGGTGTTAGCAAAATCAACGATCCTCGGTATTGTCCATATCACTAAATGATCTCGCATCATCTCAATCAATACTTTGTTGTGAGAGAGAAGATCAACGAGATATGGAAAAATGGAGTCATCACCTTCGACAAGAACTACGGGCCTGCCTCCGTCAACATGGTGTCATGTAAACAAACATCTGAGTCACCAAAGAAGAAGATCACCACTTTCTTCAAGGTGATAAAATGAATTCAAAAATCTCAAGAGTTGGTTCCCTACCCAACACCATACGGACAACCCATATGGGTGCATCCTGACCTCCTGGAAGATGAAGACTGAGAAATTGTCAAAACTAAGCCAACAACTCAACAGCGTAGGCAATCCAAGAGATATATGCGCAAGCTCAAGCAGCAGGAGAAACCTAAACCAAACCAAGAAGTCCATGTAAGAACCCTCCCCAAAACTTTAAAGGGGGTAAGAAGATTTAATCTTAGTGATTTCATGCCACCAAAGCTCAGAAATGAAATGTAAGAACCCGACCTCTTAAACCCTAGGGTTACCACTAATTAATTATGTGGTTAGGTTTACTAAGTGGGATTAGAGGTCAATCTTGGTATTCGAACAGCTTTGGGAAGTTGTGAGTGCCTTTGAGTCTAGTTTAACCCTTGTTTTTAGCATGTTTGTAATTTCGAGAAAGACTGAAGGGTTATTCATAAATTCTAACATATGTTATTCTAAGCTCAATAGATCGAGATTATCATTTCATACAACTTTTGTATTCAACTCGAATCAGTTTGAGGCCCAAAACCCTTCAATTGAGCAATTTCATCATAAATTGTTAGATTTTTACAAAATAGTTGACTTCTCCCTTGGAACCTTGAAACGTGTCTTTTTTTAGCTCGGAAATTAGATCTCGCACTGCCTAACAACTTTCATGATTAGCCCGAACTCATCCAAGGTCCAGAAAGTCCAATTTGAGCCCCGACACACTTTTCAAAGTGTATATCGCAGTTTGGAGAGGTACAACTTCTGTCACCGATCTCAGAAAATTCTGATTCTGGACTTGTTGGAAAGCCCTTCTCTAGACCTACAATTCTTTTTTTTTAACCAAATCTATCCGGGGTCCTGAAGATCTCCGTTATCACATTCCAGGTTTGATTATATAGTAACAAACTCACAAACTAAGGCTTTCAAAATATCCCACCAACCACATTAATTGCTCAACTGCTAGCACCCTCTCCATTCCACTGGTCATAACAAAAAGAGAAAACTCTCTCTTTCTCTTCTTCTCCTTCTCCTCTTCTTCCATTGCTTGTTGAAGGACAACTTCTTAGAGGCTTCCCTTACAAAATCCTATCTGGCCAAGCAACTCCCTATTATCTTCTTTGCGGCATATTCTGTTTTGATGCCAATCCGTTGGTGGTTTCCCTCCATCCATCGCCCTTCTCTTTTCTTTGATTATCTAGGAGGTGAGTCACCTTTTCCTCTTCAATGTCTCTTGATTTTGGATCCCACCTTCATCTTTTGTTTTGTTTTTTATGGGGCTTGGATCTTGACCGAGAATGGGTTTTGTTCTTAGGTGTTTTAGGGTGGTTTGTTTGGGAAGAGAAAGCTCTCGGTTAGAGCTTGGCTTGACTGTGGTTTAAGGTTTGGGTTAGCTCTTGATTAGAGGCAAGTACCCAATTAATTGCATAACTTGTTGGTGTTTTTAACTCTAGCTGATCCTAGATTTAGTGGTCTTGTTAAAGTGAAAATGAACTATTGTTAATCATGTATATTACTGTAAATGACTTAGCCTGTAGCAATGCTTATCACGGGATTTTATGAGCCCCTTTTTAATCACCACTTGATCAATCAGTTAAGCACTGTTGGGCAAATTAATGGAGGGCTTACCCACGAATTTTCGAGCTTGAAATCCCTTGAACGATCAGCCGTGGACCCTATTAGACATCTAGCGGGGACCATGCCTAAAACTCCCAACAGTGGGCCCCACACCAGCCCTGTCTCTTGATGAAACCCACGGCAAGCAGCCTGCCCAGCGGCCAGCTGCGGCCAATTCTTGTGCCTCTACTTCCCCCTCTTTCCCTTGGGATTAAAGGAGCAGCAGCTGCTACCAGCTGCCCCAAGATCTCCACTCCAGCTGGCCATCAATCTCCCCTTCCAGCGGCCAGCTACTCCCTCCCCAGCGGCCACATTTGTCCCTCGCCCAACTGCCATTCTCCTGGCCACATCTCCTTGGAAATTGCAGAAGGAAGCTGCTGCCAACTGCCCAACGACAAGCACCCCTGCAGCTGGTCCAGCGGCTAGAATCCTGCACCTCCTCCTCGGCCAACACAGTTGCTCTTGGACCAGCTGGCTGAATTGAACCCAGCCACCTGCACAAGAGTCCAGCTGCCAGAATTCTCCCATGATTTCCAGCGGCCACTGTGTGGACTGATTTCCAGCGGCCACGGTGTGGACCTGGCAGCAAACCCATCACCCAACAGCTGCTGCACACTCCCTTCAGCGGCCAGCCGCTGGGCGCAGCAACTTGGCCGGCCGGCCACCGGGACCCGCGAGATGAGGTTTTAAATGGATTTTGGACCTCCTTTTAACCTATTTTAACCCGATTAAGCCCCGGCAAATTTCTGTGTTTTTCTTGGAAAAAAAACTTCAATATTTAAACCAAGGTTTAGGGGAAATAAAAAATTGCGCCTTGACTCTAAAATAGGGGCTTTTTGAAAGTCCACGAGGATCCTAACCCTAGAGGGGGGGGTGAATAGGGTGAGCTGCAACTAATGACTAATTATGACCAATTTTAATTTCTTAAACTAAACTAGTCACAAGTGGTGATTATAAGAAAAAATGCGGAAGCTCAAATAAACAATCACCACAAAAGCATGCACCACAACACAATATTTATAGTGGTTCGGCCAACGTGCCTACATCCACTACCGGCTTGTGTCTCCAACACCCCACCGGATTCCACTAAGTATGCTTTTTACTAGGCTAAGCAATAACCCTTACAATGTGCTTTTCTAGGCTAAGCAATAACCTTACAAGATGCTTTTCAAAGGCTAAGCAATAACCTTACAAGTTGCTTTTCTTAGGCTTAGCAATAACCTTTACAAATAGTTTTCTCAAAGAAAGTGTCTTAACAAAAGAACAATCTAAGGGATTACAATTTAAGCTCAATGGAATTGCCTCTTGAATAGGCTAATATGAAAGTTAAAACTAACTCACACAAACACTCAAAGAAATGCAAAGATGTATGCTTATGAAGTGTGTGTGTGAAAACTTCAATCAAGTTTAAAAGTAAGCTCAATCAATTTATGCTTAATGCAATTTGAAAGTTTAAGGCACAAAAAGATATGATTGAAGTTCTATGCAAATCACTTGAACAATTACACACTTGTGAATGATATGAAAATCTAAAGATCACAAGTTGTATGAAAGTGTTTAAGCCTAATCAAGTGATGCATGTGCAATGTTGTTTTCAAAAACTAATTTGACTAAAGATTAAATGAATGAAAACAACAAGGGAAGTTTCAACCAAGTGAAGTAATCATGCAATAAAAGAAATCAAAGATTTATGGCTAAGCATGATTAAGAAAGTTTAAAACAAAACTTGGGTTGAAATCAAAGTGATGAATCCAATCTTGAATATTAAAGATGGAGGGAAGAAAGGATTCAACACATCATTGTTATCATGCTTGAAATCATTTTCCAAAGTTTCAAATAAAGCACATAACAAATGATTAATTAAAAGTAAAACTTACTTGGAGATTTAACTTAGTTGATCCAAGCTTAAGCTTCACTTAATGACCCTTTGATGTCTCTTAGATCATCCCCTTTGTCTTCTCTCAAAGCTCCTCAAAGAGGGTTTCAAAATCTCCAACCAAAGACAAAGGAAAGAACTCATTTATATCCCCAAAACAGCCCAACGGCTATATCCCCGGTTGACCGGCCATGACAGGCCGGTTGACCGGCCAAGCACAACGGTCATAAAACTGCCCGTTGAAGCCTCAGCAGTCCGGTTAACCGCCAGTTTGGCCGGTTGACCGGGCCTCTTGGCCGGTTGACCGGCCATACACGGCCGGTTGACCGGGCCTGCCCAGAAATTCCCATTTTTTGGGTTTCTTGAAGATTATCTTTGGGGATATTTTGGGCCATTAAAATCAAGCTTTTTCACATGTTTTAAAACATTCAAAGATGTATAAAAACATGAAACACACAAAGCCTAAAAAGATTCAAAACTTTAAACCATAGGCTAGCTTGATTTCTAAAAACTCCTTTTTCAAAAACAATGCATACATATATGATTATGAAGGGATGAATGTATGCAAAGTTCAAACCTAAATTGTCAAGATGGTTTTCCAAATATATATTGCACAAGGAAATAGGTTTTCAAAAGAGTTTGGGTTTCAAAACTAATGCATCCAAGTTTAAAACCAAACCATGCATAAAACAAAAGCTTTTCCAAATCTTAAAAGCTATGCATGAATAAAACTAGATTTCAAGGTTTCTAAAAACAATGCTAGTGTGTGAATTCAAATGATGCTAAAGTGCAAATGCATCCACCAAATTGCAAATTACAAAATCCCTAACACTTTTGACTTAAAAACTCGGGTAATGGAGAGAGACTTTCTTTTCTCGAAAAGGAGACCGAGACCTAGCCTATGATGAACCCAGTGCCTCGACTTGCCTGACATAAATTTTAACTCAATGATCAAACCCGGACAATTATGGATGAAAGTAGAGCACGATGTCTCGTATTTTTATCCAAACTTAGGAGTTGGATAATATTCTACATTCTGAATGCAACAAGTGTACGAAAATACACTAATATACATCCCTTTGAGAGTATAATTTTGAGAATCACTGTACTTGCATGATTATGATTATTTCAATCAAACTTTTCATACTTTTATCATGCACCTTGTAAACCTGGCCTTAACATCTTGCCACACCTGAGGTCTTAGCGCGCGAGTCTCACCCTACTTGACCATTGGATGTACCCAGATCCTCAAAGGTTTTTTCGCTTTGTGTGCTAGCATTTGGTTGCCCTACCCTTCCGAGATAACCAGATCGCCTTGCCCTTCTGCCACCCATTTTGGGTCCCCTATTCCTACCCAAAATGCTGCCCGTTTTTCCATAGAATTTCCCGGACTTAGAAGATATTGTTTTAAATTCAGCTTTCTGCATTAATTTGTGAGTTGACGTCATTATGTTATTATTATTCTTGTATAATTGTATATTGCTCCCCTCTGGGATATCTTGTAAGTGACCGGTGTCACCAATGGTTGGGCTCAACTCAGGTTTCATCAAGGCAAGACCTTGTTTGGGCTTGATACAAGTTTCCCCGCGACAAGGCCCATTAATAAAGTACCTACCTGCCCGGGCTCGATTTAGGTTTCCCCGTAGTAAAGTTAACGGCTTCAGGATTCGTCCTAAGGTACTATCTGCCTGAATGTTTGGAAACAAAGGACTTAGAAAATATTGCTTTTAAAAACCAGTATTAATTCGGATTACTGTTTTAAAACCCGAATCAACATTGTTTATGTTTTTAAGCATTTGAATTGTCTGTTAACCCCGGTACTTGCACATATATCTCGTGAGTAGCCGAATTACTCTCCAAGTCCTGATTTAAGCACTGAATCCTGCATTCTGCTTTGATTTTCAAGTCGGCACCACCAAACTGTCATTCTAGTATTTATTATATATGATATATATATTCTTCACTGCAGTTTGAGTCTTGTATGCGACCGGTGTCACTTAAGTACCCATCCTGTCTGGGGCAGACCAGGTACGCCCGTGACAGGAACTCCAAGACGAGTTTCGAGGTACCTGTAACCAGCTTGTTAGGGGCTAGCAATTGTTCCCCCTTCCGAGGATTATGCGAAGTGGTTGTCAAGTAATCATTGGTATGAATTTAATCCATGTTTATGATTCTGTTAATCACATTTTCCTGTATAAACCTGCCCAACTCACTGACACTAATTTCCTGAAAAATCACCTGTATTTATATTTTGCTTTGTACCTGCAAACTATGCTCTTTATCCTGGATGATATTTGCCAACCATTCGTGTCTGATCTACGCTTGATGTCGTAGGTATGTTTTCCTAACTTGTAGCCCGGTGCGATTTTCGAGGAGGCAATTGCTGAGCTTCAAGTGATGTGTAATTAAGGTGCAAAGGTTGTCATGTAGACTCCACCCCTTGCACATGAGACGCAAAATAACTCGGAGTATTATTTTGGGTTTTGTATTATGTTTTACTGGCCTCTGTTGGCCTTTTATTTTGGGAATATAATTAATACATCTTTGTAATTTCTAACTTGATTTATGGGAATGAAATCTCATGTTTACTTGTCTAGCTCTGCTTATATTCTGTTTATGTTATACCAATCTGATGATGTATTGGATAATATGATTCCGCTAGTAAGACATTAATAGTGCAACATGGAATTCCATGAGCTCCGAACTTCGGGTTGCACCACAATGCAAGCTTCCACTAAATATTCTATAACGGTGATGGACGGTGAAATTCTCACCCGTGCGGATCCTAGGGAGAAATAATGACTATGCTACAATAATCCCCCATAATCACGACCCCTTAATCCTACCCCCATTTTGGGGTCGTGACACGAAGCTACACAGGGAGCATCACACTCTTGCAATTCGGTAATCGGATTCTCCATAAATGGATATCAGTCTAGAGACACCGACGAGTGGGAGAAATCCCTTGACACATGATAATACCTCTCCGATGAAGAATGGGTTCCTGAACCTCGCCTCATACCAGGATTCTGGTATAATCCCTCATAGCCACAAGGATCCTAGTTTTATGGTGAAAAAGACCAAGAGGTTGTTCAAGAAGATGATGTTAACCGCGCACCCACCATTCCTCTCGTGGATCCAAACCATGTTGAACCACAATGAGCTGACGAAGGAGAAGATTTGGCTCCCCTGCCCTATCTTGAAGAATATGTGAGGATCTTGCAGCATCTTGCCATAAAACAAGAGCAAGAGCATATCAATGAGCTTCGTCGCAATGAAAATCCAGAATCGGAAGTCACTAAAGATCAACAAGTACCTCCTCACTTAACTTTTAAAAATGAAGAAAGCTGCTGGATTAATGATCCTCTTACATCCGATGATGAGTCTGACTCCCAATAGTCCATTCTGGGAACGTCTCGCATCAAAGCAACCTACAATGCGATATTTGGGGATGATAGTTCCTCTGAAGCCTCATCCTTCGAAGCCACTTACTTTCAGACCACATCTGATAGTATATCTTCTAGAGCTACGTCTTCTCGAATGACTTCCATTGAGATATCACCTTCTTAGGCTTCGTCTCCTAAAACTGTGACATCAAAACTCACACCCTCCCGACTGATCATTATGAAGAAGCTTCGGCTGATGATGTCTTCTTCAACGAAAACCCAGTCAATTGGTCTCAGGTACCCAACCTCTTAGGCAATGTCTAGACCGATGTATTATTCAACAAAGAAGAAAAGTTGCTCGATGTTGTCTAGGACTTGTTCCTGGAAAACGCTCCGTGCAATGCAATCACTGAGAATGGTAACGCTAGTGTAGACACGTCTTCAGTAAATGAGAAAGACCAACCCCTCAATCCTGAGGGTGATCTTCCAAACGAAGACCCTCCTCAAGAACCACTCAAAGTTGATAGAGGTAACCGCTCTGGCCGGGATTACCACAAGAATTACAACCAACCTTCTTCTTCTACTTATGTAAATCATTTGGGAAAAGATTTTGTAAATGCCCTAAGTGGCAACAATGAAAGTGCAGGGCCCAAGGAGGCTTTCAAGTATGACTTGATTGAGCACTTCAAACACATATCTGCACGACTGCACATCCTATACTTATTACTAATGTCTACACACACTCGTGATAATCTCATTTCAGAATAACAAATGCTAAATGCAGATGTCGACAAGCATACCCCATAGGTCCTACAAATTGAAATGGACTACCGGGTCATAAAATCGGATACCTCTTCAAAGGGAGAAAAGAAGAAAGTTAAGGGATCTTGCGTTGAATGTGTCACGCCCCCAAACCGGAACCTCGGGGGCGCGAATGGGATTAAGGATAATTATATTTTCTCTCTCCCAAGATCCGCGTGTGTGAAGACAACACATTCCAACACATCCTGAATATTTTGCGGAAGCTTTTGAGGCGTTGTGACCCGGAGTCCATGGTCATCGGATTTCGTGTCGTACTCAACCTCTAGCATATAGCTATTATATCAAGAACCATATCAGACTGGAGTAAACCATCACCACAAAGTACAGAGCTGACAGTAACAGGATATTACATTCCCATATATGTTCAAGTTACAAATTATCAATGTACGTTAATTAAGAATCCCAAGAAAAGGCTAATAAAAGCCATACAATAACAAGTTAATAACCACTACCTATATGTAACGCAACTCCGATGTCAAGCTCAATGTCTACATAACCTAGCCGACAAAACAACCTGTAAAACATGGCTCCACAACCAACAAAATCACTCATCTCGGGACAAAGAAGTCTGGACCTGAGTACCAAAAGTAGTGGGTCAGACACGACGGTCTGGCAAGTGGATGAAAAGATAATAAATATGCTGAGAATTAAAACATATGATAATTCATGTTATTTAATCAAAGGCTGCATATAATCAAACGGGTGGAAAATCGTGGATCTCTGACAAAACATGTATTCGTTTAAAGCATGAGTTAAACATGGAGATCTAACAAAACATATGTTCATTTACATCATCTATAAAAGTATAGATATTTGACAATCGGGTGTTCATTTAAAACATGTGTAAATATAGAGATCTCACAAAACAAACGTTCAAAGCATGAGTATTCGACAAACCGGGTATTCATTTAAAGCGTGTGTAACCATAGAAATCTGACAAAACAAATGTTCATTTGAAACATATGTAAAAGCATGGATATTTAACAAATCGGGTATTCATTTAAAACATGTGTAAACATAGGGATCTGGCAAAACAAGTGTTATTTAAAACATATTTAAAAGCACGGATATTTAACAAATCGGCATTCATTTAAAACATATGTATATACAAGGAATGGAAAACAATATAACAATAATTGAATTTACCTTGGGAAATATTAACACCTGTTTAAATAATAACTTTCATAAAAGAAATGAATCATTTACCGGAAAACAGATAAGCAATATAAAACATGTATGGTATCCAAGGAATCAGGAACTAGCAAGATGACAACCACACGAAGCTAAGTGTTAGACCCCGACCCAGACCAAGTCGATTAGTGTGCGATTAGTATGTGTTTAGTCCTAAGTGGGTTTAGTTGTCGTTGGGTTAGAAGTAATTAGTTTAGTCTTGGACATAGCTTTGGGAATTTTGAGAACGTCTAGTGTTAGTCTGACACACTCAGGAAGGCCTGAGTGCACGTGTAAGTTTGGGAAGATCGTATCGGTTTCGTGTGATTGTGATTTTGATTTCATTTGAATGAGTTTCCTATGTGTTACAACTTTCGTTTTAAGCACATTCATGTTTGAAGCCCAAAAACCCATGTTTTGGCCCAAAGAAGGTAAAATTGTCTTTATGCACAAATCTGGACACAATTTTTGAGATCTCAAAACCATGTCAAAAATATATCTTTTTTGGAAACTAGATATTTCGAGGATTGTTTTATCCTTCTTCGTCGAAGTCATCCGAGGTCCACAAGATCATGTTTTTGTCATTTCAAGGTCCAAGCTAATTGGGGCCCATTAGCATCACTTAAGCCCCATCTCCCTCTCTTTTCATTCACTTTACCAAATCCCTGCAACTTTCTTAACCTAGGGCTAAAACCCCTATTTCCTTCAATCTTCCTCACCCTGCATGATCTAGCTAGAGATCTCCAAATAGGATTCCGAGACCATCATCTTCTTCATCTCCTTGCAAGCTTTCTATTAGTACAAATTTCTTGGAGTTTCTTGTGGGACAAGCTCTTCATTTTCGTCCTCCTCTCTTATTTCACCTTCTCTAGGTAAGAGCTTCAACCCATGCTTTTCATAAAGTCTTTTTAGTTCCTTAAAGATCTTGTTTTCCACGTTACAAACCCTTTTGGTAAAATGGGTTTCTTGTTTGCAAGATTTAGTGAGTTTTGTGTGGTTTTCTTGGGTTTTTGTAGTTCTTTGGATTGGCTTGAGTGAAGTGCTTGGAGAGGAGTGTTTAGCATTTGGGCAAGGCAAGTAATCTCTATAGGACCATTGTGCATGTGTATTTTGAGCTACATTGTTGTTTTGGAAATTTTACATACAAATATTTTTATAAGCTTCATGATCATGTTTTCCTTGGATTAAATGTTGGAAGTTGGAAAAAGTGTGTGTTTTGTCCCTTGGAGAGCATGTAGGCTCAGGGAGTGCAAGTGGAATGAGAAACAAGAAGAAGGGAAGAAAGAAATGTGAAAATCTGAACTGAACTGCACTTTCCGTGCAGTTTCGGTCAGCCGTCGGTCGGCTGGCGGCTAGCCGAAATCCTCATTTCAGTTAACCGCGAGCTGACCGAGCTCGGCGGTTCCCTTTCCAGAAGCTGACATTTCGATAGTGGGTCTCGGTCAGCTGGACGGTTAGCAAGCGGCTAGCCACTATACCCCATGTCGGCTAACCGCTGGCCAACCGCGCGTTGTCGGTTCCTTTTCCCGAGAGCTACATTTCAAACTGGATCTCCCGCGGTCAGCCCTACGGTCATCTTACGGCTAACCGCCAAGTCTCAGTTCGGCTAACCGAAAGCTAACCGCAGTCAGTTCGGTTCCTTTTCCAGAGGGCTGTGTTGGACCTAGATTTCCAGCGGTCAGCTCGTCGGTCAATTGGCGGCTAGCCGCCAGACCTTAGTTCGGCTAGCCGACACCTGACCGCGAGGTGACCGAAATTGATAAATTTCCTGTTTTGAAGAGCCTTTGCAAGAATGAAAAACTAGAACATGTTTAGGGGCCTTTAGCCTGATACTATGCACTCGAAACCCGAGATGTCCTTGAACTTCTGGGGCACCAATTCTGTTTTAATTCCAACATCTGGGCTTCGGCTGCACAACGATCAACCAAAGGTCCTTGCATGAGCTTGATAGGCTTTGTATTCGTACTTTGGTTTCGATATAATGAATATCATCGTGTACTCGTTTTGAAGTTAAGTACAAGCTCGTTTTGAAGATGTGTTTCAAGAAAAAGGGGATCACTTCCTAAGCGTGTCATGCATATTAATTATGCCCTTGTTAGTCGTGTTCATCGTGTTTTGATAAGTGATTTCCCCCTTTTTACCTCGACATGTCTTGATAGTGTTTCGCGTGTTTTGTGCATTCATGAATTAAGTAACACCACTGAGCGTGGACTGCCCTTTCAGTTTGATCCACTGTCTGGGGGTCCTTAAACATGTGGACTGTCTGCAGACTGGTCGTGTATTTATTACACATCGTGCGTGTCCGGTTCCACGGCCGGAATTCCCGTCTTTGTGGGAAATCGTGTCGTGCTTATATTATGTATATCGTGCTTGTCGTGCGTGCTTGCTCTTTTCATTATATAAATGATAGAGAAAGGATGGGCTCTTTGTGGATGATAACTATTCATGATATATTATGTACTCATGCTAGTTTGTTTCAGTATTTCAGCTCAGTTAAATATTTCTGCAAATGTATCTCAGTTATTATAGTATTTCACATCAAGGATTTATTATATGTTTCTAAAACGTTTATTGTTTCATGCTTGCACCTAAATTGATTACCTGTCAAACCGTTGTGTTTGACCCTTGTTTGTTGGTGCCCAGGTACAGGAGACGTTACCTTTGAGGAGGAGCGTCAGGAGGAGTCTTGTGAGCCAACCCCTGTGAGAGGGTGGCAACCCGACGATGTCATCTAGACGTCGGGCGGGTTCTTGAGTCTCGTCATCATTTTGTTGGGGTTTCTTTTGATTATTTCGGAGAATTGTATTGGCCTCTGTTGGCCTCTTATGGATTGTACCTAAAACTTAACTTACTTTTGTGTTAGTCTCATAACTTGAATTCTAATGGGAATGCCATGTTAGTTTCTTCCTTTGATACTTATGTCTTGTGATTATTTGTTATGGCACTTAAATGTTTTATTGGTGCTTACCTAGATGTGTTTTGCTACACGCTTCCGCATACTTGATCGTGTGAGTCAGATTCCGCGTGTCTTTGGGAATCCTCACCGCGGGAACCTGTGGGAAAGTATATCTCCAATAGACAATGAACGCAATCGACACGTCGCGGGCCCGGGGGATCCGTTCCGGGGTCGCGACACTAAGTCCTCTATCACTAAAGTGACAGAACAATAACTAGGCACTGATCTCAGTCACTCAAGGTGAGGAGAAACAGTGGATCTTATAAATACATATTCATATACTAGGCACTGATCTCAGTCACTCGAGGTGAGGAGAAACAGTGGATCTTATAAATACATATGATATACATGACCACGGTAGCGAGCCGGGCATCGGGAACAATCTGCGGCATCGGGACAAGACCACGGTAATAACCGGGTAGCGGGATCCAAACTGCAGCTGGTGGGACAAGAGGGGGATCTCCAAGTCGGTGGATCAGACCAACGAGGTTATCCAAGCTTAGTGGTGCCGACTCATAGGTCAAATGACAATATCAAACATATATGAAATACATCAAGTGCAAGTACATAAACGGGCGGGGCAAGAATGCTCAAGGCACAACTGTCATTTCACGTCGGGCAATACATTTCGGGACAAGTAACCGTTACCAGTGTAACTTCGATGCTTTCGGGAAAACAAGTCATGTAATATAGATCTCAGGAATAGTGAAATACAATAAACAATTGAGATTTCGGGAAAGTATCGAGTTTAAGATTTATTTGAAGTGAATAGGGATCCCGTATGTCGATCTAATAACAATTTGGTACTCTTTGAGTTTGGGGACATTCTGGGCTCCTTATACACTTTTGTGAATTCAAAACTTCAATGACATCTTCGTGATATGGTTTCTTTCTCGAATGGTCTCATACATTGCCTAGGGAATCTCCTTTGACTGACAAAGCTCAGCGCTCGAGCGAACCAGAATGGTTGTCTGGGTAATTTCGGTTACCTTGCAGTCAGATGGCGGTTAGCCGCCGTTGGATTCGGCGGTTAGCCGCTGGCTGACCGCGGTTGTCCTGACAGAAAGACTGGTTACTGGAATTGTAACCGAAATGGTTCGGTTGGCTGGCGGTTAGCCGTTGATGGGTTCGGCGGTTAGCCGCTGGCAAACCGTGAGGCTAACCGTATTCTCAGGAGAAAAATGTTGCTATCTGGAAAAGCAACCGAATTGGTCGGTTGGCTGGCGGTTAGCCGCCGATGGGTTCAGATGGAAAATGGTGCTCTCTGGAAAAGTAACCGCAACTGTTCGACTAGCTGGCGGTTAGCCGCCAGTCACCAGACGGCTAGCCGACAGGTGACCGCTGGCTGACCGCCAAGTGCGGGATGTTGGGATTGGTGTATGCCCTAAAGCCCACTGACTGCACTCACATCTCTGTTACTGGATATTTATTGGTTATTTAATGGAATGACATCTTTCTCTTTATACTTGTGTATATGTATGGTTGTGTAAGGCCCATTGTTTTCTAGTAAATGACTCAGGTGTGTAGTGGCTACGCACAGTAAGGTCTAAGTCATGGACACTTGAAACAATAAAATTGTTCATAACTGAGAGATGGAGTTGGGCACTTCATCTTGGTATAAGTTATAATGAGATACTCTCCTGTATTCAGGGTGACTTACCTTAGTCACGGAGGTCTTTCCGGATTTATCTCATTAGTGCATGTGTCATGCATTGAACAGGACCACTTGTAGGTGTGATCTCTAAAATAGTACTATCACAGAGAGAGATCAACTCACCTCTTGCTACTGAGTGACCAGTGCTCTTAATCTTGAGCATTTGTGGATGAACTGACGAAGTCAAGTTCTTGTGCTTTAATTCACTATGGGTGAGATCCTGTTCATGGGTCAACAGCTCTGTGTTTTGGGTGCTCGGGCTTGATTAGTTGGGACGTGCAAATGCAATATGGAATCTATGCCATCATATGATGGAATGATCGTCCCCTTAGAATTATCCGATTAATCATCAGAATCTAAGATCTTAGTATATGGATGTTCCATATGGATATTGAACTTGTGGGTCGCTCCCTGGATCAAGAGAATGATATCCGGATGATGATTAAGTCAAGGGTATGAAGTTCTAAGGATAAGATGTAATCAAGAAGGTAGATAGTACATCGGTTAACCTACTCGATTATGGATGTTACATAGAGGGGCATTATGGTCATTGTACTTGGTAGGTCAAAGACAATCGTCTATTTATGATGAGCTTTATTTGCAATTCAATATTTGTCCCTGGAGTGCAACCATAACTCTTTAGTGGAATGAGTTAGGGTTAAAATGATCCTAATGTTGCTATGGGGTTAGCATGGACATTTTGGTCATTTTGGGAGCCAAGGGCAAATATGTCTTTTGGTCACTCTTCTAGCCACTTTCCTATATTGGCATGGTTTCCTAATTTAATTAAATGGTATGTGGTTGAATTAATTTTGTGGAAGAATAATTTTGAGTATAAATTCAAATAGGTTTTTGATGGCATACATGAATTTAACTCTAGCTAAATTATTGACTAGTGGGCCATGGTGTGTTTATCTATCTTGTAGGCCAGCCATGTGGGGTGCACTGTAAGTCCATGGGGATCCGAACCCTAGACGGGGGGGTGAATAGGGTGAGCTTCTTTTATGACCAATTTTAACAATTTTAACTTCTTTAAAACAAACTAGTCACATGTGATGATTAAACATACAAGATGCGGAAGCTAACAAAATAATCACCACAAAGCAAGCACCATCACACAAGGATTTATAGTGGTTCGGCCTCAATGCCTACATCCACTACCGGCTTGTGATCCAACACCCCACCGGATTTCCACTATTTATGCTTTTCAATAGGCTAAGCAATAACCTTTACAATATGCTTTCCAAGGCTAAACAATAACCTTTACATTGATGTTTTTCAAGGCTTAACATCAACCTATCCATTATGCTTTTATAGGCTAAGCAATAACCTCTTCAACCACAAGGTTGGTTATCTCACTAAATTAGTGTCTAACATACACTTGATGGAGATACAAATAAGCTCATTACATTGCCTCTTAATTAGGCGGATATCGAAGTGAAAAACTAATACACACTCACACTATGGATGCAAAGATGAAAGTACATGAAGTGTGTGTGTGTGGTCCTCAATCATTTTGAAAATGAAAGTTCATAAATGTATGCCTAAGGCTTTTGAAAGTTTTAGCTCATAAAACATTTATGATTGAGGAAGTAATGCAATCACATGTTAAAAGTAACAACTTGTTAATGATATCAAAGTTACACAAGTTGTATGAAATGGATTAGCTCTAAACATGTGATGCATAGGGATGTCAATCAAATCAACAATGAAGATCAAAACATAAAAATAGATTTGATTGAAATGAGGGGACAAATCATATGTAATTATAAAGACAACTTGAAAATGATATACCTATCAAAGTAAGGCAAGTTGTGAAACTTTAAAACAATAATACACATATGATTTGTAATGATGTTGAATCCAAAACATAAGATACATTTGAAAGAGATTTTCTTATGATGGAAAAACAACAACCAAAGATTCAACAAAGTATATGAATCATGTTACATATTTCATTAACATGATCTACTTAGATTTACCAAAGATAAAAGTACTACTTTGATGAATCAATGGTGATGTATCCAAAACAATAGATCTATTCAAAATATAAGACATGCTAAGGATACAACAAATCATATATTAACATGCTACAAAAGATTTATCAAAGATAAAACAAAACATGAAAACATATGATTTGTAAAGAAGTTGAATCCAAAACATAAGTTAGTTTTGAATGAGATGTTCTTATGATGGAAAACAACAACCAAAGATTCAACCAAGTATATGGATCATGTTACATATGATTTCAAAGATTTTTCTATTAACATGATCTACTTAGATTTACCAAAGTTAAGTACTACTTGGATTGAATCATATGGTGTTGTATCCAAAACAATAAATCAATTCAAAACATAAAACATGTTAAGGACACAACACAAACATAGTTTAACATGCTAGAAATGATTTACCAAAAATAAAACAAAGCATGAAAACATATGATTAAGGAAAGTAAAGCCTACTTGGTGATTTAACTT
This sequence comes from Cinnamomum chago, assembly GCA_038049695.1. Taxonomy (NCBI): domain Eukaryota; kingdom Viridiplantae; phylum Streptophyta; class Magnoliopsida; order Laurales; family Lauraceae; genus Cinnamomum; species Cinnamomum chago. Next base: position 33,583,971 of record CP142452.1, read on the forward strand.
CATTAATCCAAGCTTTAGTTTTCCTAATGCTCCCCTTCATCCCTTGGTTCTTTTCCCTTGAATATGCCTCAAAACCTCTCAAGGAGGGGCTTAAAATTCCCAACTTTTGGCAAAGGAAAGAACTCATATTTATAGCAAAAAGTGCCCAACGGCTAGTCCTCGGTCGACCTGCACACAGGCCTCGGTCGACCGGGACCACACAACGGTCGGATTTCTGACCGTTGGTGCGCCAGGCCACATTTCTGCTGCAGTGTTCCCGGTCGACCTGGCCACAGGGCTCGGTCGACCTGGAACACAGCAGTTTCTGGCCCGGGACCAAAATTCCCAAAATTGCATATTTTTTGCATATTTCAAAGTTTTTCTTGAGGGAACTTTTTGGGCCATAAAATCAAGCTTGAATACATGTTTTAAGTCATTCTAAGATGTTTAAAAACATGAAACACCCAAAGCCTAAAAAGATTCAAAACTTTAAAACCAAAGGCTAGCTTGATTTGAAAAAACTCTTTTAAAAAACAAATGCATCCAAGATTAAAAACAAAACATGCATAAATCAAAACTTTTACAACTCTTAAAAACCATGCATGTATAAAATAAGATTTCAAGTTTATCTAAAACAATGCAAGTGTGTAAATCAAATGATGCTTGAATGATAATGCATCCATCAAATTGCAATCTACAAAATTCCTAACAATCTCCCCCTTTGCAATTTGATGGCAACACACTCACCACTGAACATACACACAAAGTCTTCAACTCCCCCTCAGCTGGACAAGTCTTGAAATCTTCTTGGATGCTCCTTCTCTTAGCTTGAGCTCTTTTCTTCATTCTTCATAATGCTTGGTGCTTGATCATTCTTCAATCTTTCTTTCTTTATCGCCAAGCATCTTCTTTAGCTCCAAGCTTTCTTTCTTCTAGTTGATCTCCCCCTTTGACCATGCCTCTCTCTCTCCCTTTGGCAAGATATGCATTCTCTCCCCTTGTAGAAGATCATACACAACTCTCCCCTTAGGAAGCTTGGACATTCTCTTCACCCTTTTGAGAACTTGCATAATTTCTCCCCCTTTGCCATTAAATTGCAAAGGTACCTACACACATGAAATAAGGAAAATACCTTTAGTAGCACCTGTTAACAAATGAAATCGAAAATGAAATACATAACAGGCTATCATGTGAGGTAGTAGTCTCTAAGGGCTCAAAGGCAATCCAAGGGTGAATTTGATCAAAACTAATTCTTCCTATGAAGGTTTACACTCCCCCTCAATCCATTCTCTTCTTTTGTCAAACTTTTGACAAGATATAACTATTAGGTGCAAGAAGAAGATGGTTTAACCAAATGAGGGTCAACTTCAAGGAAAGGATTAGATTCATTTAACTATAAAGCACAATATGATCAAATTACCAAAAGAGAGCAAGGTCTAAAGAGAAAAGCAATCATGGATATCAATTGGAAAAACAAAGACTACCAATTGAGATTTAAGGATATGACTATTAAATCAATCACTCTAAAATGGATTTAAGAATATACCTATTAGGAAAAATCCAAATTAGAGCTATCCATGATAAAATGGGGTTTACTAATCATAGCATCAAATAATCTAACTATGGAAAGCATATGCTATGAAGGTTTTGAAAAACATTTCATTCAATCAATAAATATGACTTATTAAAGTACAAGTTGAGTGAAATGAAATTCAAACATGAAGCCAACCTCAACTAATAACCAACCAATATTATGAGCACATAAACATGGTGGTCATGAGATATACGAATAAGAGTAAGGGAGGAGGCAATCATGAACATTATGATGCTAATGGTGTGTGACATGGAACAATCATATTACTTATCAAGTTCAATCCAATGCACACAAGGTTTATCACATTCACAAGAAATCAAATCAATCAAATATTATACCAATTGAAACCAATTGAATTTGACAACATTATAAAGCGCAAGAATGTGACAAACACAAAATTCCATCAAGCATCATAAATGCATATTCATCACTTTTAAAGATATAACTATAGAGCATGGTGATGAACAAGGTAAATTGCAATGCAAAGGATATAACTTGGCAATGCATGCAATTTCCAAAGTGTCAAAATCATATGAATTCAACATCTAAGATATCCATCAAACATATAGAAATATGATGAATAGATTTCAAAGAGTTTCATATGATCAATAACACTACTATGAAGTTGAAACATGTATAAGGATGATATCACTTAGAGAAAATACATGAATCAACATCATAACCATCCAAAAAGAAATGACTAGAAAGCATAGAGGATGGATTTTAGTTCTAGTATGGTTTCTACAAATATAATAAATATCACAACCATACATAGAACAATTTGACATATGCATAGAGAGGATTAATCAACACTCAAGATCTAACTCATACCAATCATCAAAAAGAATATACCTATTTAAGCACAAGAAGGTATGAAGTTAAAGGTATCAATCTATCATGTAACATCTCCACTCTTAGCAAATGTACTAAGCTTACAATGCAATGGACAATGGATATGAGGTTTACACCAAATGAACTTAGCACATAAAATCACATATGTACTTAAAAAGCTCAAATACAAGATTTTACTATAAAGCACATAACCACTCATTAATTTGCATTAATGAAACTATATATACCAAGATAGGCACAACACATGCAAATCAATGAAATCATATCTAACCAAGCAAAGTAAGATATCAAAATCAATTTGCATAAATGAAATAAAACTAAATGAGCAAAGATGCAAATTGTTTGTAAAAATTATTTCCTTTCAAATGATAAAATCATAATTAAGCATAAGGAAATAAATTCAAGGAAAATGCTTCTAGAAATACAACCAACAAAGCTTAGAACATTTTCCAAAGTTTCTCAAATCACTTCAATATTTGAAATTCCAATAAAGAATCATTTAGAATTAAGAGCAAGTGATTTTGAAAAACAAGAAGTGTACAATTATAAATTGAACACATATTTTCCATACCAAGAGATATTACTTTGAAAACTCAATGGAAAACTAAAATTGCTTCAAATCATTTGATTTACAAAAAGGATCTAACTATGACAAACATCAAATGATTTTCCAACATCAATTGATCATGAAAAATCTAGCTATGAAAGCATTTGAAATCATAATCAATTGATCATGAATAGATAAGCATTACAAGAGATATAACTATATGAACAAAATGCAAATCCATCATGAAAGTATTGTAATCAAAGGATTTTGAAAACCATGAGATATAACTTAAAGGTTCATGAAGACAAAATCAAATGATCACAAAGAAACATTGCATTTTAAAAGATGTGACTATAAAGAACAAAATGCAAATGTAACATGACCAACAATTAGATATAACTAAAAAGAATAGGTTGGTCTAGGGGGATCAAGGCCTTAAGGTTAGTCTAAATGTGTACCAATGAAGATTCACCTAAGGTCTTCAAAAGGTTGTCCATGAGAGATCACTTTTAGGACTCACCAACTCTTAAAGATATAACTTGGAAAAGTCTTAGAGTGGTGCAATGAGGCTAGGGAAAATTCATTTTCAATCATAGTGGAAATCTTTAAAAAGATATGCAATGAATCACAACACTAGGGTTCTAATCTAGCAAGGATCAACTCCGGGTTGTTAAGCCCTAAAATGGAGTAACCCGCTCTGATACCACTTGTAAGTCCATGGGGATCCAAACCCTAGAGGGGGGGGTGAATAGGGTGAGCTTCTTTTATGACCAATTTTAACAATTTTAACTTCTTTAAAACAAACTAGTCACATGTGATGATTAAACATACAAGATGCGGAAGCTAACAAAATAATCACCACAAAGCAAGCACCATCACACAAGGATTTATAGTGGTTCGGCCTCAATGCCTACATCCACTACCGGCTTGTGATCCAACACCCCACCGGATTTCCACTATTTATGCTTTTCAATAGGCTAAGCAATAACCTTTACAATATGCTTTCCAAGGCTAAACAATAACCTTTACATTGATGTTTTTCAAGGCTTAACATCAACCTATCCATTATGCTTTTATAGGCTAAGCAATAACCTCTTCAACCACAAGGTTGGTTATCTCACTAAATTAGTGTCTAACATACACTTGATGGAGATACAAATAAGCTCATTACATTGCCTCTTAATTAGGCGGATATGGAAGTGAAAAACTAATACACACTCACACTATGGATGCAAAGATGAAAGTACATGAAGTGTGTGTGTGTGGTCCTCAATCATTTTGAAAATGAAAGTTCATAAATGTATGCCTAAGGCTTTTGAAAGTTTTAGCTCATAAAACATTTATGATTGAGGAAGTAATGCAATCACATGTTAAAAGTAACAACTTGTTAATGATATCAAAGTTACACAAGTTGTATGAAATGGATTAGCTCTAAACATGTGATGCATAGGGATGTCAATCAAATCAACAATGAAGATCAAAACATAAAAATAGATTTGATTGAAATGAGGGGACAAATCATATGTAATTATAAAGACAACTTGAAAATGATATACCTATCAAAGTAAGGCAAGTTGTGAAACTTTAAAACAATAATACACATATGATTTGTAATGATGTTGAATCCAAAACATAAGATACATTTGAAAGAGATTTTCTTATGATGGAAAAACAACAACCAAAGATTCAACAAAGTATATGAATCATGTTACATATTTCATTAACATGATCTACTTAGATTTACCAAAGATAAAGTACTATTTTGATGAATCAATGGTGATGTATCCAAAACAATAGATCTATTCAAAATATAAGACATGCTAAGGATACAACAAATCATATATTAACATGCTACACAAGATTTATCAAAGATAAAACAAAACATGAAAACATATGATTTGTAAAGAAGTTGAATCCAAAACATAAGTTAGTTTTGAATGAGATGTTCTTATGATGGAAAACAACAACCAAAGATTCAACCAAGTATATGGATCATGTTACATATGATTTCAAAGATTTTTCTATTAACATGATCTACTTAGATTTACCAAAGTTAAGTACTACTTGGATTGAATCATATGGTGTTGTATCCAAAACAATAAATCAATTCAAAACATAAAACATGTTAAGGACACAACACAAACATAGTTTAACATGCTAGAAATGATTTACCAAAAATAAAACAAAGCATGAAAACATATGATTAAGGAAAGTAAAGCCTACTTGGTGATTTAACTTCATTAATCCAAGCTTTAGTTTTCCTAATGCTCCCTTTCATCCCTTGGTTCTTTTCCCTTGAATATGCCTCAAAACCTCTCAAGGAGGGGCTTAAAATTCCCAACTTTTGGCAAAGGAAAGAACTCATATTTATAGCAAAAAGTGCCCAACGGCTAGTCCTCGGTCGACCTGCACACAGGCCTCGGTCGACCGGGACCACACAACGGTCGGATTTCTGACCGTTGGTGCGCCAGGCCACATTTCTGCTGCAGTGTTCCCGGTCGACCTGGCCACAGGGCTCGGTCGACCTGGAACACAGCAGTTTCTGGCCCGGGACCAAAATTCCCAAAATTGCATATTTTTTGCATATTTCAAAGTTTTTCTTGAGGGAACTTTTTGGGCCATAAAATCAAGCTTGAATACATGTTTTAAGTCATTCTAAGATGTTTAAAAACATGAAACACCCAAAGCCTAAAAAGATTCAAAACTTTAAAACCAAAGGCTAGCTTGATTTGAAAAAACTCTTTTAAAAAACAAATGCATCCAAGATTAAAAACAAAACATGCATAAATCAAAACTTTTACAACTCTTAAAAACCATGCATGTATAAAATAAGATTTCAAGTTTATCTAAAACAATGCAAGTGTGTAAATCAAATGATGCTTGAATGATAATGCATCCATCAAATTGCAATCTACAAAATTCCTAACATGCACCTTATGTGAGGTTTCCAAGTTTGATTAGGTATCTTTACTTGGAAGGAAGAACTCCTCTTTGGGTAAGAATTCCTATGATTGAAACTTACTAATTTTAGTATCTTTAATTAGAAAGTGTTGCACACTAAAGGGGCTGGTTGCTTATTTTATGGGATTGACATTCCTATTAGAAAGAGAACTCTTAAAAAGGAATGTGATCTTTATAAATAGAGATAGCACTACCCTTGGACGTGCAACACAGAAAGCAAGGAAGAAACACCAAGGAAACCCATTGGCCGCCCAAGACAACAAGGAGAGAATACACGCCCAGCCGTTGCTGCCTTCTTCTTCTTCATTGAAGAGGCTGAGATCAGGTTCAGGCCTTTTCCACAAAGAGTAATTCTGAAAAACCCTTCTTAGGATTCCATAGTTTGATCCCACAATCAAGACCAATTAGATTGGGAAGTGGAATAGGAGAGAAGATCAAAGGAGAAATTTCTGCAACAAATTCCTGCACCTGTATTGCTGGTTGCACGCTGATATCAGTCCTTTGAAGTCTTTCTTTTCAGAGTTTTGAGGCATTCAGATCATCAAGGTAATAGTCCTCTATCTTCTCCTTTCTTTAGACACATGTTGATCATGATTTCATGGATTTCTATGCATGTTTTCATGGCTGGAAAATCAGATCTGGGTTTCTTGTTTTAAAACTTGAAAAACAAATATCAGCCATGGCAGTCAACATTCAGATCTGTAATGCATAAACTTTCACGGGAAACACCCATTGTGTTCAGATTTGAGTCCATTTTCCGCCTCAAAACCACTCTCCTCACTTCCATTAAATCCCTGCAATAAAACTGAGCTAAAAGCTCCTCCAATACAATTATCTACACTTCTCCAAAACCCCAATGTGTGTTCATACCATCACTTCTTCCATCAACATCCCATTCAATACCAAGAAAGAAAGAAAGAAACCATTTCACAAAAGAGTACATTTGGTACAAGCAAGAAGAAAATAAATGTCATTCACCAATACACTTATAAGCCATAAATGCACTACCAAACTCTATCATGAACATTTATTTCAAACCAATGCAATAAATAGGCATGAGTGGAAAAATACCAAAATCATTGAAAGCTTATAAAAATCAAATCATCCACTTGCCTTGAGTCTTCTAATCAAGAAATCAAGCTCTTAAACACTCTTCCAAATCCAAGCTCCAAAGCTACAAGCAAAACCCCCAAAACAAACCCTAAAATGGGTCAAACCATGAAAGACAAGGAATGGGCTCAAACCAAACTAGGAAATAGAATCTAAGGGAAAGCCATAGCTCAAAAATAGAAGATGGAAAGAAGTACTTACCTCTAAGGCCATCAATCAACAAGAAGAAGCATGAAATAGGGGTTGCCCACCTTGGTTTTGCACAAAAATAGCATAGTTGGGTTTCCAAATGGCAAGGGTTTCCTCCATGAATGCGGAGGAGAAAACAAAAAGAAAAGGGAGGGGAAGCTCAGTTGCAGAGCTCCCCCTTTGGGCTGCAACGAATGAGTGAGAAGAGGGGAGAGTCATCTTTTAGAATGGGTGGGTGTGGGCCCCACCACACTTAAAACTTGCCAAGGGTAAAACATCAATTTCTGGGCCTCGGATGCGATCGACGAAGGAGAGGAAAATGTTTCTCATAAAATCTAGTTTTCAAAAAGTATAATTTTGGCATGGTTCTGGGATCTCAAAATTTAGGTCCAGATTCAATGTGAAAAGACTGTTTTGCCCCTAACATTAGGAAAGTAGGGTTTCGGGGTCTCAAACGGGGACGAAGTCAACATAAAAGTTATAGAGATTAACAAAATAAGTCAAACGAGGTTAAAACAAGAATTATTGGAAATTCGAATAATCTCCCAATAACGCGCAAGGTCACTAAAAGAATCCCCAAAGGGTCCCACTAATCACAAAGGCACTCAAAACTCCCCAAAACTAGTGAAAACCATTCTAGCTCAAAAACTCAACCCAACAAACACTAATCCCACTAAAATAAATTAATCCACAAATAAAACAACACTAGTCCAGGAAATTAGGGGTCGGGTTCTCACAGAATGCCTCTCAGTTCAAAAGGCAGGTAGTGCAACCATCGCCTTCACTAAGAAAGACCTCCTGCTTGGCAAAACAATTCACAATTGACCCATGTACTTCACAGGGTACATCAAGGAATTGCCAATACTTAGAGTCCATATCGACTTAAGTTCTGCACTCAACCTCATCTCCACTTCGGCTCTCGAAGAGTTGGGTATCCCACCTAGCAAGCTCAGTCACACATATGTATCTATCTTTGGATATGATGGGAGTACTCAAAGGCCTATCGAAAAAATCAGGTTCAAGTTACAGATCGGTGATCTTATCTCTTATGTCACTGTTGAAAGTGCACCTAGGGCCAATGTACAAGTCCTAGAGGGGGGGGGGAGAATAGGACTACGAAATTTCATACCCACTTTTTGTTTATTAAACAAGAAGACAAAGAAACTAAGAGATGTGAAGATGAGGTGTGTGCATAAAATAGTGCTCAAAACTATATCAAGACATTGAGACAAACCACATGAGAAGATGCACACAAATTTATAGTGGTTCGGACCATATGTCCTACATCCACTCACAAGGTTCACAAAGTCCCTTGGTTCCACTATGATGAATCAAAACTACACAAGTAATGACATCAATCACATACACAAGGTAATTTTGATAACGAGGTTCGATCACACAGTTCTAATCCCCCACATACATTTTAGAGTGCATGAACCACACATATTCACACCACTATCATAAAATACACAAGTTGTAGATGTTGATGATGAGAGGAATACTTGCCTTTGATGATGACCGGAAGTGTTCAATGAAGCTTCACCTGTAGATGAAGCTTTAACCTCTTGAAGCAAGCTTGATGTTGATGTTGATCCTCCATTGTGTTGCACAACCAAGGTTTAAGAGGTTTGGGTTCTAGGGTAACATGAATCTATTCTATTTGAGAATCAACCTAGAAACCTTTCTTCCATTCACACTTATATTGAGGCAAAGGATAGCTCATAAATTTTCTAGATAAGGTACAAATGTGTTTGGAAGAGGGTTTAAGAGCTTAGAAAGGATAGGGAGAGATGAGCCATGGAAGCTCTCAAAACTGTGCTTGACCCAGTGCAAAACGATCTCCAGAAATATATAGAAAAGTTCCCAACGGCTAGTTATGGTGGTTAGCCTCTTGGTAGTTCGGCTAGCCTCATTTCAATTGCTCTGAGGTAACGGCTAGATTTTCTAATTCGGTCAGCTCGCGGTTAGCCTTCGAAGACCTTGGCGGCTAGCTGTGAGGTGACCGCTGGGTGATTGAATTCACAACCCAGAAATATGATGCATATTGGAAAAGTAACCGTGACATTCGGTTGCCTGACGGTTAGCCGTCAGCCCATATGGCGGTTAGCCGCAAGGTAACCGCGGGGTGACCGAATTTTCTTAACATCAGAGGTATGCATACTGGAAATGTAACCGAGGGATTTTCGGTTACCTGGCGGTTAGCTGCCAGACCATATTGCGGTTAGCCGAAAGGTAACCGCTGGGTGACCGAACTAATTTTCCCAGAAAGTTGCATACTGGAATTGTAACCGAGGAATTTCGGTTACCTGGCGATTAGCCGCTTCTTGCAGAGAGGCTAGCCGCCAGGTGACCGAAAGGTCACCGAACCTCCTTTTTCTGGACAGTACAGAATGTGAATAAAAGAGTTTGAAAAACAAGTTTTAAACCAAGGCTCCCAAGGGTCCTAGGGTCCAGAAAGGAAATGGTTCTGGGTCCGAAATACTTGAGATGGTTGGCACACACAATGAGGCAATCTTGATGAATTCGGAGCCATCCGAAAGCTAGAAGAATCCCTTGAAATAGAACTTCCTTAACACACTTCGAGAGAAAAGACCTCCGGAACACATTGGCACGGAATTGACAATACAAAAACAGTGATCACACAACTGTGACACTTACAATCTCCCCCTTTGTCAATTTCGTGACAAAGCCATCTAACTTAAAAAAGGTTACAAGAGTTATTCATTAATGCTCAAAAAGCAACCAAACACTAGGTACAAGACCTTTACAACTGAATTACATAGAGATAACGAACATAGAAAAAGGAGATAAAATCTCTCCCCCTAAATCTAAGGCACTTCTCCCCCTGAAATTGTACCTACAAACCTACAAACTTGGGAAACAAACTAGGGAAACCTCTCTCCCCCTTTTTGTCATAAATTGATAAAGAGAAAAGCATGGATGTATAAAAGACATAATAAAGCAATAGAAAAGAGATAAAGGATGCAAAGGAAACAATAAGCATTGATAATATAGAAACATCCATACAAAAGATTGATCCAAAGCAAGAAAATGTAACATCCATAGACAATAAGGAGAAGTAGTATATCAACGCCAAAATAGGGGCAGCCACAAGCCAAAAGCAACACCACCAAAAGAAAAGAACCAATTTAAACAAGTGGCTAAAGTGTCTAAGACAGGCTAGTCCGAAGGAGGAGACGGAGAAGGAGGCATGACATTATAATTCTGTTGGCGACATCCCTTGGACAGAGCACTTAAATATTTCAACGTCTTTTTCAACAGCTTCTCTGTCTTGGACTGCCATCGCTCGAAAGCGTCCATACGTTCTCCAATACTCTGAGATGCAGCAGAAGGAGTAGCCTGACGATGAGATGAAGAAGGAGCTTCTGCAAGAGGGACTGAAGGCTGCTGGGGAGCGTCCACATCTGCGGGAGGAGGAATGAGTCCAGCTTCTAAATTCGGTTGAAGATTCATTTGAATTAGATTAGCTTTGCCAAACGGTGTATGAACAATAGGGGTTTCAGTAGGGCGAGGAACACCGTAGTAGCGGGCTAGCTGAGACATAAGGTAACCGAAAGGAGCAGCAGTCTTTGAAGCATTAGATAAATGAAAACGGACAATAGCACGACAGATAAGTGAAGGAAGGCACATGTGAGTACCAGTAATGACCTTGTGAAGGATATTGACCATATACATAGTGAGTTCGGTCCTATTGCCCTTATGAGGATAGACATTGAAAGTAAAGAGATTGTGAAGGAGTCTATATTTCGGAATTAAGGCATTTATAGGCAAGAAATTTTTCTTAGGATCCCAATCAGCATCAAAGCCGCAGAGAGTGCGGGTGGCTTCAGTCTTTTCAGCCGGGGTGAGAGAATCAACAACCATAGAGAGGCCAGCTTGATTTACAGGGATGTTCATAACAGAGGAGATACGATCGGGGTCAACTGAGACAACTTGATTGCGGAATGCAACACTAAAGGAGCAAGAATCAACAGTGGATACGACCTCAGTAATGGAAGCATACATGTTGTAGACAAGTGAGGGATAAGCCTTGTCCCCCCAATCAAGGATATTTTCCCAACCAATGTGGGTAAGAATGGCGAGAGTATCATAAGGATTCAGAACGTCATGCAAAGAGCGACGCTCAACCATAATCAGTCTCTTTTTTATGTCAGATAACCTTTGAGCATTCGGATAGAGACGATTTGGCTCAGATGGAGGAGGTGAAGGAGAGGCAGATGGAGATTGAGAGGAGGATGAAGATGGAGACTGTGGTGGAGATGGAGAGGATCTCGCTCGACGAGACGAGGAACCAACAGAAGATCATCCTCTTTTAGAGGGATGATTTACAACAGATTTCATACGAGGAGGCATTTCCACAAACAGATGGATGGCAGAATATGGACAGAATAGCAAACACAAAATAGCAATGCCAAATACGAGAAAGTAAAGAGAGACATGGACAAGAACAGAGACAAATAAAATGGAGAAAGTTGGAAAGAGAAAAGAAACACACAATGAGTTAGGGTTTGAGTACACAGAGAAAGGAAACACACGGAGGAAAATGAGCATAACAAAAACATTGACAAAGAACAATGAAAAAAAATAGAAAACAAGGAAATAGAAGAAAATAAAGAGAGAATACCTATCAAGAGGAAGGAGAAGACGAAGTCCCAGAGATGATGGAGGCGAAACAGGAAAGAAACACGCAGTGGAAAGAAAGAAGGAATAGAAAGAAGAGTTTTAAAAACAATGGGCCCGACAAGGCGGTTAACCACCACGAGGATCCACGACTAGCCGAAAAACCCAAATTTTTTTTAAATAATAAAAACCGAACCAAAATAAATATAAATGAAACAACTAAAAAGATAACAACCAAGAAAAACATAGATCATCTAATATCACAAACACTAAGGGATTTCCGTATATTTTCAAATTTTGAAACATCCAAAGGTTTTGTTAAAATGTATGCAAGTTGTTTTTCTGTAGGAATATGCTCCAAAACTATAACTCCTTCAACCAATTCTCTAATGAAATGATGTCTAATATCGATATGTTTGGTTCTAGAGTGTTGGACAGGATTTTTGGAGATATTGATAGCACTAGTGTTATCGCAATACAAGTTCATGCTACTTTGTTCAATGTCATAGTCTTTGAGCATTTGTCTCATCCACAGCATTTGAGTACAACCACTACCAGCTGCGATATATTTTGCTTCAGTTGTAGATAAGGAGATGGATGATTGTTTCTTGCTGTGCCAAGCAACTAGACAGTTTCCTAGGTAAAAGCACCCACCACTAGTAGATTTTCTATCATCCACATTCCCAGCCCAATCAGCGTCTGAGTATCCAGCAATGCAAGTAGATGAGTCATATGGATATCATAAGCCATATCCTGAAGTCCCTGAAACATATCTAATGATTCTTTTAACCGCTTTCAAATGAATTTCTTTGGGACCGAATTGATATCTGGCGCATGCTCCTACACTGAAAGCAATGTCAGGTCTACTAGTTGTAAGATATAGTAAGTTGCCTATCATCCTCTTATACAGACTAGAATCAACACTCTTGCCACTAGATTCCCTAGACAATTTGAGAGTAGTGCTCATGGGTGTGTTCATGTGCTTGGCTGAATCTAATCCAAACCTTTTGATCAATTCTTTAGCATATTTGGTTTGAGAAATAAACATTCCATCAGACAATTGTTTAACTTGTAATCCTAAAAAGAAAGTAAGTTCACCAACCATGCTCATTTCAAATTCAGATTTCATAAGATTAGCAAACTTTTCTGTGAGATTATTACAAGTAGATCCAAACACAATATCATCAACATAAATTTGAGCAATCAAAATATTATCATTGTTTGTTTGAATAAAGAGAGTTTTATCCACACTATCCCTTTCAAAGCTTTGATCAATTAAGAATTGAGTAGCCTCTCATACCAAGCTCTAGGGGCTTGTTTTAGACCATAAAGAGACTTTCTAAGATGATACACATGGTTAGGCTTCTTAGGGTCTTCAAACCCTTTGGGTTGCTCAACATAAACTTCTTCTTCCAAAATACCATTTAGAAAAGCACTTTTGACATCTATTTGGTATAGTTTAAATTTCAAAGAACAAGCAATGGCAAGAAGGATTCTAATGGATTCAAGTCTAGCAACGGGAGCAAAAGTTTCTTCAAAATCAATTCATTCAATTTGAGAGTACCCTTGAGCAACCAGCCTGGCCTTGTTTCTAACAATTGTACCATTTTCATCAAGTTTATTTTTGTAAATCCACTTGGTACCTACAACATTTTTGTCATCAGGTCTAGGCACTAGATCCCAAACTTCATTTATAGCAAATTGATTTAACTCTTCTAGCATGGCATTTATCCAATTATCATCAGAAAAAGCTTCATCAACATTTTTAGGTTCAAAAGTAGAAGTAAAGCAAAGATAGCTAACAATGTTTTCTAATTGTCTTCTAGTTTTGACACCAGCCAAAGGATCTCCCAGAATTTGGTCCATAGAATGATGTTTCACATTTACCAAATCCTTAGAGATTGGAGACTCATCCAGTTTTTCAGTTGGAACATTTATCTCATCATTATCAGGGTTTTCTTGATGACTGAAATCATTTAGTTTGTCATCAATGACTACATTTATGGATTCTTGTATGGCTCCAGTGTTTATATTCAACACTCTATAGGCACGACTGTTTTGAGAATAGCCAATGAAGATGCCTTCATCACTTTTAGAATCATATTTGCTCAAGTGTTCTCTGTCCTTGAGTATATAGCACTTGCTACCAAAAGTTTTAAAGTAGCTAATGTTGGGCCTTCTCTCATGCCATAATTCATAAGCAGTTTTGTCTAGGCCAGTTCTCAAGTAAACCCTGTTTACGATGTGACATGCTGTACTAACTGCTTCAGCCCATAGATCTCTCGGAACATTCTTTCCATGAAGCATAACTGTGGCCATTTCTTGTAAGACCCGATTCTTTCTTTCAGCAATACCATTTTGTTGAGGAGTTTTAGGGGCAGAAAATTCATGGTGAATTCCATACTTATCACAGTATTTTTCAAACTTTGTATTTTCAAATTCACCACCATGATCACTTCTTATTCGAGCAACTGCTCTTCCTTTTTCAACTTGGATCCTTTTTACAATCATTTTAAATTTAGCATAAGCATCAGATTTCTCTCTTAGAAATGCAACCCAAGTGAATCTTGAATAATCATCAACAATAACAAGAAAGTATCTTTTGCCCCCTTTACTCTCTTTCTTAGTTGGACCAACCAGGTCCATATGGAGAAGCTCTAGAGATCTAGATGTCTTTAGAGACTTGGTCTTTTTGTGAGAGTTTCTGATTTGTTTACCTTTTTTACATTCTCCACAAACTGTTTTTGACTCTTTGCTGATTTTTGGAAGACCCTTAACATACTTGTTCAATTTGGACAGGTCTCTAAAGTTCACATGTCCAAGTCTTTTATGCCATAGTTGAGCTTCATCAAGATGAGCAATGTGACAGGCTGAACTGGATGATTCTTTGTGGTTACTAATAACATAACAGTTGTCATTGGTTCTAAGACCTCTTAGAATAACCTTTCCATTTTTGGAAATCTCACAACCATGACTACTAAAGTTAACAACATGATCTTTATCACATATTTGAGAAATACTTAGCAAGTTATGTTTCAAACCAACGACATACAAAACATTTTCAATAATAGGCATGTTTGGAACATTCAAAGTACCCTTACCAACAACTTTAGCAACATTTCCAACACCAAAGGTGACAGTTCCACCCTCATATTCATTTAAAGAAGAGAAATGTGCTCTATCCCCAGTCATATGTCTAGAGCATCCACTATCTAGGTACCACAAGGATTGGTCAATAGCTTTAAGAGCTGTGTGAATAACTAGGCTTTTGTTCTTGGGAACCCATATGAATCTTCGGGTGACAGGGATTGCACTAGGACTTTGATATTTAGCTTTGTTAGGATTTTGTTGGTGAAAAGATTTCTTAGAGTAGTTTTCAGTAGTTTTAACAGTTCTTGTATGATTGTGGAATTGCAACTTTAGAAGACCAATTTGTTTCATCAACATATTTAATCGTTGAGAGAATGAGTGATTGATAGAATTGTTTTGAAAAGATTTCTTAGTTTGTTTATCTTTATGAGGGTTGACATAAGTTTTGAAGGACTGTCTTTTCATTTGTTTCATTTTGCACTCATACTTGTCATGTCCTTTGCTCCCACATGAATAACATGTAATTTGAGAATTGTTTTGACAACTAGAGGAAGCTTCTCCTTTCACAAACACAGAAGAAGCATTAGGATTAGATTTGTCTTCTTTGTTGAATCCTTGCCCAGTTTTGTCTCTATGATATTTACCCATTTTAAAAAGTCTTTCAAAATTTTCTTCTCCATGGGTAAAAGAATATTCACACTTCTCTTTGAACCATTTCAGACAAGTGACTTCATCCTTTAATTGAGTGTTTAGTTCTTGTAGAGTTTCAGCTTCTTTTTCATCTCTTTTGATTTTGATTAAATTTTCATTAGCAATTTGAAATTTAGAATTAACTTCTTTTAGTTCAGTTGCTAAGATATTCTTTTCATCAGTTAAGGTTTCAATTTTGTCTTTTAAGACTTTGTTCTTAGATTTTTGTTTGCTCTTGGCATCGATCAATTTGCAGCTTTCCTCATAAAGTCTATCATATGTAACTTGAGGATCTTCATCTTCTTTTTCATTATCTGAGCTGTCATAATCAGACTCAGACTCATTCCCAAATTTCTTAGTTTTTCAGAATTTTCTGATATCTCAAGTGATGGATCACACACTGTTCTGGCCATTAGTATAGTGTAATTTTCTGTCTCATATTTGTGTGATTCATATGAGTCTGATTCAGCTTCTGAAGAGTCATCCCATGTTGCCACAAGAGTCTTTCTCATATCTTTCCTTTCAATTGGACACTCAGTAGATATGTGACCAAACTTTTGACAGTTATAGCATTTTACTTTTCTGGATTGATACTTAGAAGAGGAGTTGGCTTTGTTTTTACTTTTATCAAAAGGTTTCTCCTTTCTATTAAACTTTGAAGTCTTTTTCTTAAATTGTCTTCAGAATCTTTTAGTAAGTAAAGCAACATCTTCATCATCACTTTCATTTTCATTTCCTGATTCTTCTTTAGATGGAGATGGTTGGGAGACCTTCAAAGCTATAGATTTCTTCTCTTTGGATTTATTAGAAGCATTATTCATTTTCATCTCAAAGGTTCTAATGTTTCCCGATAGTTCCTCTACTTTCATAGTTTCAAGGTCATTGTACTCTTCTATAGAAGTCACTTTGGAGTGAAACCTTTCAGGTAAAGACCTAAGGATTTTGCTACAAACTTTGCCTTCAGGGATTTGCTCTCCGAGTGACCACATTTCATTCACGATTACCATTAGCTTTGTTCGAAAATCATCAAACATTTCATCTTCTCTCATTCTTAGAGATTCGAATTGGGAAGTTAGCATTTGGAGCTTGCTCTTTTAACAATAGTTGTTCCTTCATAATTTGTTTCCAATAACTCCCAAGCTTGTTTAGATGTGGTACATGTCATAATCTTTTTGAATTCTTCAGCATTCATGGCACAGGTTATGGCATTCAAAGCCTTAGCATCATAGTCTCTCAAAGCTCTTTGACTAGCTATCCATCTGGCCTTTGGAAGAGGCTTGACAGTGCCATCTTCAGCTGTGAATGTAGGAGGGGTCCATCCATCCTCCACAGCATCCCACACCTCACCACAAATGGATTTGAGAAACACAGTCATTCGGGCTTTCCAAAAAGCATAGATAGTACCATCAAACAATGGTGGTCTGTTTACTGCACTACCTTCTGGATTAGACATTGGCACAATAGAAAAGGAGAAAGATCAACTCCGGGTTGTAAGACCACAAGGGAGTAACCCGCTCTGATACCAATTGAAAGTACACCTAGGGCCAATGTACAAGTCCTAGAGGGGGGGAGAATAGGACTACGAAATTTCATACCCACTTTTTGTTTATTAAACAAGAAGACAAAGAAACTAAGAGATGTGAAGACAAGGTGTGTGCATAAAATAGTGCTCAAAGCTATATCAAGACATTGAGACAAACCACATGAGAAGATGCACACAAATTTATAGTGGTTCGGACCATATGTCCTACATCCACTCACAAGGGTCACAAAGTCCCTTGGTTCCACTATGATGAATCAAAACTACACAAGTAATGACATCAATCACATACACAAGGTAATTTTGATAACGAGGTTCGATCACACAGTTCTAATCCCCCACATACATTTTAGAGTGCATGAACCACACATATTCACACCACTATCATAAAATACACAAGTTGTAGATGTTGATGATGAGAGGAATACTTGCCTTTGATGATGACCGGAAGTGTTCAATGAAGCTTCACCTGTAGATGAAGCTTTAACCTCTTGAAGCAAGCTTGATGTTGATGTTGATCCTCCATTGTGTTGCACAACCAAGGTTTAAGAGGTTTGGGTTCTAGGGTAACATGAATCTATTCTATTTGAGAATCAACCTAGAAACCTTTCTTCCATTCACACTTATATTGAGGTGAAGGATAGCTCATAAATTTTCTAGATAAGGTACAAATGTGTTTGGAAGAGGGTTTAAGAGCTTAGAAAGGATAGGGAGAGATGAGCCATGGAAGCTCTCAAAACTGTGCTTGACCCAGTGCAAAACGATCTCCAGAAATATATAGAAAAGTTCCCAACGGCTAGTTATGGTGGTTAGCCTCTTGGTAGTTCGGCTAGCCTCATTTCAATTGCTCTGAGGTAACGGCTAGATTTTCTAATTCGGTCAGCTCGCGGTTAGCCTTCGAAGACCTTGGCGGCTAGCTGTGAGGTGACCGCTGGGTGATTGAATTCACAACCCAGAAATATGATGCATATTGGAAAAGTAACCGTGACATTCGGTTGCCTGACGGTTAGCCGTCAGCCCATATGGCGGTTAGCCGCAAGGTAACCGCGGGGTGACCGAATTTCCTTAACATCAGAGGTATGCATACTGGAAATGTAACCGAGGGATTTTCAGTTACCTGGCAGTTAGCCGCCAAACCATACTGCAGTTAGCCGAAAGGTAACCGCTGGGTGACCGAACTAATTTTCCCAGAAAGTTGCATACTAGAATTGTAACTGAGGAATTTCGGTTACCTGGCGGTTAGCCGCTTCTTGCAGAGAGGCTAGCCGCCAGGTGACCGAAAGGTCACCGAACCTCCTATTTCTGGACAGTACAGAATGTGAATAACAGAGTTTGAAAAACAAGTTTTAAACCAAGGCTCCCAAGGGTCCTAGGGTCCAGAAAGGAAATGGTTCTGGGTCCGAAATATCTGAGATGGTTGGCACACACAATGAGGCAATCTCGACGAATCCGGAGCCATCCGAAAGCATGAAGAATCCCTTGAAATAGAACTTCCTTAACACACTTCGAGAGAAAAGGCCTCCGGAACACATTGGCACGGAATTGACAATACAAAAACAGTGATCACACAACTGTGACACTTACAACTGTGTATGCAATAAAAACCCCTTCATGCTACAAAATCCTTCTCGGACGCCCCTGGATAACCTTCAACTCTACATCAATGCATCAAGTTCGTTGGCAATGACGGCATGATACATCAAGTGTTTGCGGACAAAAAGCCCTTCAAAGGTAAAGAAGTCCATTTTGCATATTCCAAGATTTACGAGGGTGATATAGAAGAAGCGGACAAAGAAATAACACCATTTGCTGATAATCTCCAGAAAGATAAAGGCAAGGCTCCCTGGTAATCATCGGAAGAAAACAAACCCTCCAGCAAATCCGAAGAGAGCAGCCAAACCTCCTTCGTTATCTCCCTCAAACCTTCGAAACCTTTAGTCATCACAACCAAAACAAAGAAAGCAAGACAAAAGTTTGTAGGCAAGTTTGTTGTCTCCTTCGGATCTATCATGCAAGACACGGATTCAGATTAAGAGCCAAAAGACAACACATCGTCAAGCCAAGCTGATACCCAACAAGTCCAGTCATCTCTTCCTCCAATGGAGACACCTGCTGACGTAGAAGACCTAGCGTCTGCTTCCTTAATTGGTCCTGCAACTTCAGCAGAAGAAAGGCTAATCTTCTTCAACAGATCGGAAGCTTCTCTATCAAGTTCTCTGCTTGAACCCTTCTAAACTAAAGGTATGTCTCAACTATCTCTATATAGTATGGTGGCACAAGCTATTATGAAGAAAATGAGCTAGACACTCGAAATCCAATCGGTTTGGGAGGAGGCCGTGGTATTCTCACGCTATTGGAGCCTGCCCTCACCAAAAGTCAACTGAAAGATTGAAGACTCTATAGTCATATAGAGAAATCTTCTCATGAGTTGGGGTATGATCCGGATACTCCCCTCAAACCGTTGACACAAAGGCTGAAAAGTCATTTTGCCGACAAGCCTCAACTTCTCGTTTCCATGAACACATCGATCTCCCTGGATATCTTTTTGAAGAGTCAACCGTTAAGGACCTTGGAAGCACATCTAATTGGTATGATTTCTCTAATTATGAAGAGGAATTGTCCAATGGCAAAAACATGTGGTTTTCTAGTCCAAAAGAGCCATCATCTCTAAAAGAAGTATCCTACTTCGACCCCAGTTTGAACAAGCGATTGAGAGCATCTCATAACAAATCTTAAGAAGATTACCAATCGAAAAGACCCATGGACAGCAACCAAGCCTTGGTTTAAAAATTTTCTTGATACTCCTGAGGGCCTGTTTGGATGTATGGTGAATTGAAGTATGGTGAGGTGAAGCATCAAATTAAGAGAGAATAAAATATAAGGTGTTATAATGATGTTTTGTTTTTAGTTGTTTGTTATAGAATTTTTTTGACTTTTTGTATAGAAAAGTGGAGTTTTTTGTCTTTTAGTGGAGAAAGGTGGTTTCTTTTTTTACTTTTTTTGAAAAATTCGAAGGGAATTTTAAAATTGTGTACTTTTGATTGTCATTTCTTGTCTGAATTCACTTCACTTCACTTTAACTAGTTAAGTGCCAAATACGCCCTGAGGGTTTTGTTGAGTTGGAAGCCTCCAAAAATATTGTGGAGGAACCACCTTCAAACTCTCCAACAGAGGATCATGATCAAAAGATAGACTAGGGAACACCGATAACCCACGTCATGTATTCATAAGTAAGAATATAAAGGATGATGAGCTACTCGAGTATATCGCTTTTCTTCGTGAGTTTGTTGCTTATTTTGCATGGTCTTCTGCCGAAATGCCTAGTTTAAATCCTAAAATAATAATCCACAAACTCAATTTACAAAAAGGATATCAAGCCTATCAAACAAAGCCAAAGAATATTTCGTGCTAATGTGATGGATAAAATTGAAAAAGAAGTTCAAAAACTCAAAAGCATTGGCTTCATCGGTGAGGAACAGCATCCCGAATGCCTAGCCAACATCGTCCCCATGCAAAGAAAAATGGGCAGATCAGGGTATGTATTGACTATAGAGACCTGAATGGTGCATGCCCTAAAGATGATTTCCCGCTCCCATACCGGATGTGATGATCAACAATACCTACAAATTCGAGCGAATGACATTCATGGATGGCTTCTCTGGCTACAATCAGATCCATCAAGCTGGCATACCTGGTGGGACAGTTCACTTGAGAACGCGATGCTTAAAATTCTTAGGCTCCTTTCTAGTAGGTGGTCTATGTTGGATCTCACATCCAAAAAAAAAATCAAAAAAAATGAGATGGGATTTTTGGAAAAATTCTACCTTTGAACTTATTTCTATTCTTATCTTTCAAAAAAAATCTGATTTCTCTTTTCTTTGGATTCAATTTTGAGAAACTTTGATCCTCTCCTTTTCGGATTTAACGCTCGCAGAAATGTTTGAGCCCTTATTCGGATTGGAACACCGTTCGTTCTCTTTGATGAATCCATAAAAAAAATCAAAATTTTTTTTTCAAAACCCACTAAGGTTGCACCAATTGCATTCTTTGACCAAAGTGGATCTAAGAAAAGCCTTGTCCAGAGTGTGGAGACAGCTAGACTGTTCGAGGCAAGGGTCCTCCAAACGGGTTCATTAAGTAATCCTACCCTTACCTGGGGGCTGATCTATCTACTAAGGTTTCATAAAGCCGAATTGAAAAGCCTTTGTATTCCTTTAAAAAAAATTCAAAAAAAAAACTTTCAAAAAAAAACTTCCGTCACTTTTGGGTTCACATTCGAGAAATTCTGGTTCCCTCATTTTTCGGATTTAGCGCTCGCAGAAATGTTTGAGCCCTTATTCGGATTGGAACACCATTTGCTCTCTTTTATGAACCCGATTTTGACCTTTCAAAAATCCCATCTCCTGATGAAACGACCGCACACATCCAGCAATTGGAGCAAGGTCAGCAGAGGATTGAGGCCCTCATGGAAAATCTTCTCCTCACTTTGCAGCGTCAAGAAAAAACCAACCTCTTCCAGATAACAAGGAGAATGCAAAAAATGGTGAGTCACGCGCCCTTACCAAAAAGGACGTTGACGATATCCTCGCCAAAGCAAAGGAAGAGGATACACTGAAAGAGCATGGGATCAAGCCACCATATCCCTTATGGATGGACTCGGTCCCGTTTCCTGCAAAGTTCAAACAACCTACTCTCCAAACATATAAGGGGAAAGGTTCAGCTAGACAGCACGTCATCCACTTCAAAATACTGACGGGAGCTATCGCGGATCAAGATGTACTCAAGATCCGTCTCTTTGCAAGTACCCTAAAAGGTACGGCCTTCGATTGGTATTCTACTCTGCCGGAAGACTCCATCCAAAATTGGGCCATGCTAGAGACACGCTTCCTAACCCACTTCAAACGTGAGGATCATCCTGTTACTATGCCACGGCTTTGTAGCCTAAAACAGGGAGAGAATGAGTCAACATACGATTCATTCACAAGTGGAAGGCGATGGCATACAAGTGCTCAGATGTGCTGCCACAAGCATCGCTCGTCGACATCTGCCGTAACAACATGAGAGCAAGGATCTGCTCCATGATTATTGGCAACAAATCCAAGAACCTGGGGGAACTCCTAGAAGGTTCCATGGAGGCTGAAACGGTGATCAAAGACCTCAACAGTCAGCAGTTATCAAAGAAAGAGTCGGCTACCATTACGACCTCAAAGCCAAAGAAAAAGGAGGTTCTTAATGTGCAAACCAAGCCAGCTCCTCAGTAGCCTAAGAAAGTTGAAAACAAAGCTGCAGGTAAGAAACCTGAACTCTCTGATGCCTTCAGGGAACGAGCAGAGAAAAAATACCCGTTCGATGAAGATGTCGAAGAAATCTTCGAGGCTCTCGTAGCAAATGGTAAACTCACCTTACCTGAGCCCAAAAGACCGGGAGATGTTGGCAAAACCAATGATCCTCGGTATTGTCCATACCATCAGATGATCTCGCATCCTCTCAATCAATGCTTTGTTGTGAGAGAGAAGATCAACGAGAAGTGGAAAAACGAAATCATCACCTTTGACAAAAACTATGGGTCTGCCTCCGTCAACATGGTGTCGTATGGACAAACTTCAAAATCACCAAAAGAGAAGACCATTGCTTCCTTTAAGGTGATAAAAATGACCCAAACATCCCAAGAGTTGGTCCCTTATCCAACATCAGACTGACAACCTGTATGGGTACATCCCGATCTCCTAGAAGATGAAAATTGGGAGATCATCAAAACAAAACCTACCGCTCGACAGCGAAGGCAAGCCAAGAGACAACTCCGCAAGCTCAAGCAGCAAGAGAAAGTTCAACCAAAATAAGAAGTCCCTAAAAAGGCAGAGACCTCTTCCACTGCTTCGCTGGGGGCAACGGAAGAATCCAAGGCTTCAAAGGTGGGAAGAAAATTCACTCTTGGTGACTTCATGCCACCTCAATTCAGAAATGAAACTGCACAGGGGGCATCGTACTCTTGCAATTCGGTAATGGGATTCTCCATGGATGGATACGAGTCTAGTGACACCGCCAGTGACACCGCCGAGTGGGAGGAATCCCTTGAAACAGAAGAATATCTCTTCGCTAAAGAATGGGTTCCCGAATCTCACCTTATGCCGGTAATCTGGTATAACCCATATGGGCAACAGAGATCCTGGTCCGATGATGAAGGAGACCAAGAGCCTGTTCAAGAAAATGCTGATGACTCAGCATCCGTCAACGCTCCAACGGAACTCAATCATTTTGAAACACAAGGGGCAAATGAAGAAGAAGATTTGGCTCCCATGCCTGATCTTGAAGAACATGCGCGGATCTTGCAGCGCCTTGCCTTAGAACAAGAGCAAGATCTTCGCGATCAAAATCCGGAACCAGAAGTCCCTGAAAATCAACAGGTACCTCCTCCCTCAACTCCTGAAAATGGAGAAAACTCCTAGATAGAAGACCCTCACACATCCGAAGATGAGTCTGACTCCCAACAATCCACTCTAAAGGGATCTCCCATCAGGGCAACTTGCAATGCGATAGCTCAGGATGATAGCACCTCTGAAGCATCATCTACCGAAGACACATACTCTCCAGCTACACCCGATAGTATATCTTTCGGAGCCACATTTTCTCAGGCGACTTCCACTGAGATAACATCTTCTCAGCCTTCATCCCCTGAGACCGTGACGTCGCAACTCACAGCTCTTCCGGCCGATCATCCTGAAGAGACTTCAGCTGATGGAGACCTGGTCAGTTGGTCCCAGATACCCGACCTCATAGGAGATGTCTGGACCGACAAATTACTCAATGAAGGAGAAAAGTTGCTAGATGTTGTTCAGGACTTGTTCCCGGAAAATTCTCCATGTAACGCAATCACTGAGGATGGCGACTCTGCTGCAGACACATCTTCAGTAAATGAGAAGGATCATCCCTTGGATCCCAAGGATGATCTTCCAAATGAAGACCCTTCTCAAGAAGCTCTTGAAGTTGGTAGAGGTACCCAATCTGACCGGGATTACCACAAGAACTACAACCAACCTTCTTCTTCTTATGTAAAATCTTCGGGAACACAAAATGTAAACGCCCCAAGTGGCAACGATAATGAACATGCAGGCCCGAAGGAGGCTTTCAAGTACGACTTGATTGAGCACTTCAAACACATACCTGCACAACTGCACATCCTGCACTTATTACGAATGTCTCCACAAACTCGTGATAGTCTCATTTCAGAACTACCAAGGCTGATGCGGATGTCGACAAACATGCCCCACAAGTCCTACAAATTGAAATGGACTATAGGGTCAGAAAATCAAATACTCCCTCAAAGGGAGAGAAAAAGAAAACCGAGGGATCAGGCATTGAATGCCTCTCGGTACAAAAAGCAGCAAGTGAAACCATCGCCTTCGGTAAAGATGACTTCCTGCTAGGCGAGACAAAGCACAACCAACCCCTGTACTTCACAGGGTACATCAAAGAAATGCCGATACACAGAGTCCAGATCAATCCAGGATCTGCACTTAACCTCATCTCTACTTCGGCACTTGAAGAGCTGGGCATCCCACCTAGCAAGCTGAGTCACACGTCTATATCCATCTTTGGGTACGATGGGAGCACTCAAAGGCCTATCGGCAAAATCAGGTTTAAGTTACAAATCGATGATCGTATCTCCAAAGTCACTGTGTATGCAATAAGAACCCCTTCATGCTACAACATCCTTCTTGGACGCCCCTGGATACACGAGAATGGTGTCGTCCCTTCAACTCTGCATCAATGCATCAAGTTCATTGGCAACAATGGCTCGATATATCGATTGTTTGCAGACAAAAAGCCCTTCAAAGGCAAAGAAGTCCATTTTGCAGATGCTCAAATGTACAAAGATGAAAAAGAAGAAAAGGAGGAAGAAACAGCGCCCTTCGTCGAAAATCTCCAGAAAGGTAAAGGCAAGACTCCTCAGCGATCATCGGAAGAAAGCAAACCTTCCCGTAGATCTGAAGAGAGAGATTCATCTCCCTTCATTGTCTCTCTCAAATCTTCAAAGCCTTTGGTCATAACAACCAAAGCAAAGAAGACAAAACAAAACTCTGGGGGCAAGTTTATCGTCTCCTTCATGTCTATCATGCAAGACACGGATTCAGAGTCAGAGCCGGAAGATGACACACCGTCAAGCCAAGCTGACACTCACCAAGTTCAGCCCGCTCTACCTCCAATAGAGACACCTGCTGACGTAGAAGATCCTCCGTCTGCTTCCTTCGTTGTTCCGGCAACTTCAGCAGAAGAGAAGCCAATCTTCTTTCACAGATCAGAAGCTTCTTCGTCAAACTCCTTACTTGAACCTTTCCAAAACGAAGGTATGCCTCAACTATTTCTATATAGTCCTATGGCACAAGCTATTATGAAGAAAATGGGTTATGACACTCAAAACCAGTCGGTCTGGGGCAAGGTCGCGGTATTCTCACACCTTTGGAGCCCGCCTTGACCAAAAGTCAACTAGAAGATTAGAGACTCTACGGTCATGTAGAAAGATCTTCACATGGGTTGGGGTATGATCCCGACACTCCCATGAGACAGCTGACACAAATGCTGAGGAGTCGATTTGCCGACCAAGCCTCAACATCTCATGTCCTCGAAGACATCGATCTCCCTGGATATCTCTTTGAAGAGTCACCCGTCAAGGATCCAGGAAGCTCTACCAATTCGTACGATTTCTCTAATGACGAAGAGGAATTGTCCGGTGATAAAGACATGTGGGGTTCTGACCGAGAAGAGCCATCGTCTCCAAAAGAAGTACCTTACTTCGACCCAGTTTCAACAGGCGGTTGGGATCACCTTATAGCAAGCCTTGAGAAGATCACCGATTCTGAAGACCCATGGCCAGAAACAAAGCCTTGGTCTGAAAATGCCCTTGAAACTCCAAAAGGTTTCGTTGAGTTGGAAGCCTCTGAAAATATTGTGGAGGAACCACCTTCGAACTGTCCAACAGAAGATCTTGTTCAAAAGATAGACTTGGGAACACCAGATAACCCACGTCCTGTATTCATAAGCAAGAATATAAATGATGATGAGTTACCTGAGTATATCTCTTTTCTTCGTGAGTTTGTTGATTGTTTTGCATGGTCTTATGCTGAAATGCCTTGCTCAGACCCCATGATAGCAGTTCACAAACTCAATCTGCAAAAAGATATCAAGCTTGTCAAACATGGCCAAAGAAGAGTCCGTCCAGACGTGATGGACAAAATTGAACAAGAAGTTCAGAAACTCAAAAGCGTCAGCTTCATTCGTGAGGAACAGCATCCTGAATGGTTGGCCAACATCGCCCCCGTGACAAAGAAAAATGGGCAGATCAGGGTCTGTATTGATTATAGAGACCTAAATGGCACTTGCCCCAAAGATGAGTTCTCGCTCCCCATACCGGAGGTGATGATTGACAACACCTGTGGGTTTGGGCGAATGACATTAATGGATGGATTCTCTGGCTACAATCAGATAAAGATACATCCTGAAGACGAAAAACACACATCATTTCGGACCCCATTTGGCGTGTATTGCTACACTCTCATGCCATTTGGTCTGAAAAAATGCTGGTGCCACATATCAGAGGGCTATGATGAAGATATTCCAGGATATGCAGCACAAGACGGTCGAATGTTCATGTTGATGACCTCGCCGTCAAAAGCGAAAGAAAAGAAGACCATCTTAAAGATCTTCGAGAAGTCTTCCTCCGACTTCGCAAACACAAACTGCAGATGAATCCCCTGAAATACTTCTTCGGCATCTCGTCGGGTAAGTTTCTCGGATTCATAGTCCGGAAAGCTGGAATAGAACTTGACCACATCAAAGTCAAGGCCATTCTAGAAATGCCATCTCCAAGAACCCTAAGACAACTAAAAGGGCTTCAAGGAAGATTGGCATACATCAGACGGTTCATCTCCAAACTGTCAGGAAAGTGTCGTCCATTCTCTCGCCTAATGAAGAAAGGTGTGGACTTTGTTAGGGATGCTGAGCGTGAAGCTGCAATTCAAGACATCAAGTCATACCTAACTAAACCCCTGGTGCTGGCTGCCCCTACCACTGGAAACCATTCATTTTGTACACAAGTGCTCTCAACCAATCTCTGGGCACTCTGCTTGCACAAGAGAATGACAAGGGAAAAGAAGTTGCGCTATACTACCTCAGCCGTATGATGGTAGCTGAGGAGCATCGCTACTCTCTAGTCGAGAAAGAATGCCTTGCAGTGATGTTTGCAGTACAAAAGCTACGTCACTACCTTCTTTCGAACACAGTGTACCTAATTTCGAGGATCAACCTCTTAAAGGTCCTTGTCACAAAAGCAGGTTCTCTCAATGCCCGATTGGCAAAATGGTTCATCCTCCTATCACAATTTGATATCAGGTATATACCACAAAAGGCAATCAAAGGCCAAGCTCTAGCAGACTTTCTTGCAGAGCATCCGTTGCCTAAAGATTCCCCACTCAGGGATGATCTCCCAGACGAACCTGTCTACAACGTGGAGACTTTCTCACCAAATGCCTCCCGGGACATGTACTTTAACGGTGCAACCAGGACAAATGAAAAAAGAAAGCTGATCTCGGGAGTCGGCATCCTCTTTGTTAGCCCCGATAAGCACATGATTCCACACGCTTTCTCGCTACTGGAACCATGCTCAAACAATGCAGCTGAATACCATGCTGTCACCGTAAGACTGGAACTAGCCCTCGAATCCGGCATCACCGTGCTCGAAGTCTTTGGGGACTCTCAACTGATCGTCAACCAGATGAATCAGAAATTCGAGGTCAGGAAGCCTGATTTGTTGCCTTACTACAATAAGGCGCAATCGCTTCGCCAAAGGTTTGACATCTGTCACATCACCCATATCCTCAGAGGTGAAAATATCCGTGCAGATGCCCTGGCCGGACTTGCCGCATCCATGGCGATCCAAGAAAGGAAAAACATGCAAATCACGGTGTGCCAAAGAAGGACTCTCCCTCCACTTAACACGCACCAAGCAGTTGTTGAATGTCACCAATTGGCTGGAAGTCGGATTTCTATCCTCAAACCTCCAATCCGCGACTGGAGAGATCCGTTCATTGATTACACCATGTTCGGAATCCTCCCTGAAGATCCAAAAGAACGGGTAAGCGTTCAAAGGCGAGCCCCAAACTTTCATTTGGATATACCTTCGAAAATGCTTTACGGAAAATCCTTCGACGGAGTACTTCTACGCTGCTTGTCACAACAAGAGGCTGAGGAAACGCTCAAAGAAGTTCATGCTGGTCTTTGTGGAGCACATCAGGCTGGTCCCAAGCTCTACGATCAAATAAAAAGGTTAGGATATTATTGGCCTACCATGGTAGCTGACGCCATGCAATTTGCTAAACGTTGCCGCCAATGCCAAGTTCATGGAGACTAAGTCCATATGCCTCCAGAATGGATGGCCTTTCGAAGCCTGGGGTATGGACATCATAGGTCCTATCTCTCCCCCGTCAAGCAAAGGCCATCGCTTCATCTTCGCCGCTACAGATTATTTCTCCAAGTGGTCAGAAGCATTTGCGCTCAGTGAAATGAAGACCTCATCAATCCTTCAATTCTTGCGCATCAACATTATTTGTCGCTTCGGCATACCTAAAAGATTTGTCCATGATAACGGACCACAATTCCGGGATCACCGATTCTACAGGTTTTGCGACAAATACAAATCCATAGTTGTCCTTCAACAACGTACAATCCGGCAGCAAACGGACTAGCAGAAGCCTTCAACAAGACACTCTACAAAATTCTCAAGAAAATGATCTCTAGCTACAAAAGATACTGGGGCGTCAAACTACCAGAAGCTTTGTGGGCTTATTGAACCACCGCTCGAGGGCCAACCCATAGCACACCATTCTCTCTGGTCTATGTATGCGAAGCTGTTGTCCCTCTAGAAGTACAAATTCCTTCCTTAAGGGTATCTTTGCAAAATGACATGACGCAAGAAAGCAATGTCAAACTGAGACTCCAAGAACTGGACAATCTCGACGAAAGACAGCTCGAAGCCTTACAAAGCATTGAGTTGTACCAAGCACGCATGGCAGGATCTTTCGATAAGAGGGTACGGCAACACGCCTATAAAAAGGGCGACTTGGTTCTTGCAGTAAAAAGGCATTGGTTTTCGCCCACAAATCCAAAGGCAAACTCGAGCCAAAATGGGAGGGGCCCTTCGTCATTGACAAAGTCTTCTCCAACGGCGCATACGCACTTCTAAACATCGAAGGCGACAGATGTATGCTGCCCGTCAACGGCAAGTTCTTAAAGCGGTACTGCCCTTGAAGACTTCCATCACTGGGTCAGAGTAGTGCCCGCACGGCCAAAGCTTATTCTAAGGTATTCGCTCGTCAAACCCGCCTCTTTTAGGTTTTTCATCCTTATGTTGAGATTTCTAAAACTTCAAAACAATGCTTACTTTCATTGTTCAAAAAAAAATCCAAAAACCCACGTTTAGGAGCCTCTTCCCGGACTTGACCAAATTTTCGATCCTTAAACCCAAATTCATGGTTTGAAACAAAATCAAGACTCGGGAATTTCCACCCTAGTCCACCCTGACTTTTACAACCAAAAACGGTTTTTAAGTCAAAATTTACGACCCTCATGTCTTTAAACAAAAAAAAAAGGTTTTTTAGAAACTGCGGGGAGGCGACGTTCAGTCGATACTCGCAAAACCCAAAAATCGGAAGGATGCGAACCCTATTCGATACTTCCAAAATTTCAAAATCGCAAGGAAGCGACACTTTGTCGATACTTGCAAAATTTCAAAAATCGTGGACACGCAACATTCTAGTTGATATCCACAAACCCGAAATTCAAACAAAAAACTGAGGTTAAAAAAAAACAGAGAGACCTCAAATTTCAAAAATCGTGGCGAAGCGACATTCCATTGATACCCACAAAACCAAAATTTTGAAAAAGCAAGGAAGCGACGCTTAGTCGATACTTGCGCCCAAATCCGCGAGGAGGCGACATTCCATCGATACTCGCAACCGAATGAGCAAGGAGGCGACATTCCATCAATACTTGCAAGACCATTCAGCAGGGAGGCGACTTTTAGTCGATACTTGCATTTTTTAAAACCAAAAATCGACTATAAATGCCAAAAACCCGGCTCTCACGCCAAAAATCGGCTATCAACGCCACAAAATCAGCTATAAATGCCACAAAACCTGGCTTTCACGCCAATAAATCAAAACTTGGTTTTCAAAAAAAATCGGCTTTAAATGCCACAAAAATCGGCTATAAACGCCATAAACTCGACTATAAACGCCACAAAAAAATCGAATATAAATGCCGCAAAATTTCGGCTTCCATGCCGAAAAAATAAATTTCGGCTTCTATGCCAACAAAAAAAAAAAAAATTCGGCTATCAATGTCACAAACAAATTTTGGCTCCCATGCCACAAACAAAACCGGCTTCCATGCCATCCCAAGTTTTGGCTTTCATGCCATTTCAAAAAAAACTTCGGCTCCTACGCCACAAAACCTGGCTCTCATGCCATTTCAAAAATCGGCTTTCATGCCATTACAAAAATCTTGGCTCCCATGCCACAAACAAAATTCGACTTCCATGCCATCCCAAATTTTGGCTTTTACGCCTCAAAACTCCGGCTCCCATGCCGACCCAAATTTTGGCTTTCATGCCATCTCAAAATTCGGCTTTCACGCCAAAACAACTATTTGATAAAAGGTTTTTCACAAAATGACAAATTTTTCATCAAATTTCCAAACAAACATTCCCATTTAACTATTGCTTGAATTTATCACAAAAGAATTTGAGTGAAAGGAGAGAATACAAAAAAGAGAAGTGCTAAAAAAATGTGTACAAGCACTACAAAAGAAAGAGTACAAAAAAATATGAGTGTGTATACACGGGTACCAAAACAAGAAGAGAAAAAAAGGGGGTTTGTTACAAGAATCAGAAGCTCAATCTCACATGGTCTTCAACCAAAGGCTCAACTCCTCTAGCAGACTCTTGGCCTTACCCTCTAAAGCTTCCAGGCCGCCCTTCTTCAAGATCTTCCCATAGAATGTGGCAGAACGCCGCGATCCGTCTGCAGCACGGGGAAGCTCTTCCCAAAGAATCTGTCATTGCTCGTACTCTTGAGTCTTCCTCCGGAGATTGCTCTCAGCCTCCTCGACTTGGCGAATCAGAGACCGTTCTCTGGCACGAGCTTTCACAATGGCATCCCATTTCGTGGCAGCTTGTTCCTCCAATAGCTCAAGACGCTGCCTAGTCTCAACGACCTCCCTATCCATACGGCGCAGATCCTCTGTCAGCCCGATGATAGCCAACTCGGTAACATTCCTCTCCCGAACGAATTGTTTCCGAGTCCGCGAGATTTCATCCAACTCAGACTTGACCTCGTCAGAAGGCTTCAAAAACATCTCATTGAAGAAGTCACCACTTGGGAAGCTCTTGGTTTCATTCCATTTGCTCCCTAAAGCTATGACTTCATCAACAAAAGCCTTCGCATCTGCAATGCCCAAGCCGACCTCTTCACTATCAGCAAGGATATCCTGTACATGCTTAACCATGCCAAAGCCCACTTCCAAATCGCCAGAAGAAAGAGTTTCGATCCATGAGCTCAAAACGCTCTTCAACACTTTCTTCGCATACTCAAGAGATGGCCCAAACAAAGGCTCTCCCCTCTCCATTGGTCGGCTGCCCGTGTCATGTCCTGCTGGAGGAGTGATCATTAAGCTCTTTCTAACCGGAGACACTGGCGAAGGAATATGCTCAGACGATTTCATCTCTGCCGCATTAAAACTAAAAGAAGAAGTCCCTACTTCTGGTTCAACTGCAGGCATCCCCTGCTCTGGCACTGAGATGGACGAAGGAACTTCTTATGTCGCCCCATAATCTGCCAGCAAAACAAAACAAAAGGAGAGGTATGAATATGATCATGTTAAAGATTTTCATCATCATCAGGATTATTACTACAAATACCTTCTTCGACGATTAGCGGAATACTTTCTGCCTCCATGAGTTCATCTGAACCGTCGTCAAAGGACGCGTCCATGGATGGCTCGAAATCGACGGAATCCTGTGGCAAGTCAGCTGACAAGAAAACAAGCAACATGTTAGTAGATGATAGCACATACAAAAAGACGGAAAATACAAAGAAGTCATACCAGGTGAAGATACTAGAATCATTCCAGATTCCTTCGGTTCCTCTTCAGATGCTGAAGTCGGATCCGTCACTACCTCATCAGTCGGAACCTCAGGCATCTCCAAATCCTCATCCTCCACTGAAAAAAAAAGGGAGAAAAGGCAAATCAAAACAAGAAAATCTCAAAGAAAAGAAATGAAAAGGGAAAAAACAGGAATCATACCTTCATCAACGGTTTCTTCCTCTCGGCTCCTCTTTTCCAGAGGCTCACCAGCATCCCCTGACATCTCTTCAGCAATGGTGAGAGGGACTTCTAGATCAGGAGAGTCATCGTGTCGTCTTTTATTACGGTGATGCCCTCTCTTCCTCTTGCTTCTATGGGTTGGTTTACTTGAAGTACCCACCCCACTGTCAAAGTCAGGAGCTTCGCTTGACTCCTCACCGGATTGCCTACTCTTCCCAGTGGACTCCATGGAAGTCTTCTTCAATTCCACTTGCATCCAAGCGTCGATCTTGGCTTCCTCCTCTTCGAGCTGATCCAAGACCTCACTAGGTATCTCTTGTACAGCTCCTGGTCTGATGATGTCCTGCTCATTGAGAAAGCTGATCTTGTGCTTCTCTCCGAAAAGGAAAGCCATAACTTCCTCTCAACGGACTCCATCCGATCTGCCAAGACCCTTCCCAAGAGATTGCTTGACATCAAGCTCCTTCTTGGAAAGCCCCCGATACACTAAAAAGCTTTCCGCGAACTATTTCGTGAAGCCAGCAGTCCGGAAGGTGGGCAACTCAGGATAGGAAATCATGGCGGTAGTGTCCTTCGCACTGTAAAAGGCCCATGCATTCCTTCCATCCTGTAAATCTCCAAAGCGCTTCACCATGCTCGAAGGTGCTCTAACAACTCCTTGAGAGAAGCCCAACTACAGCGCAAAACGCAAAGGAACATACGGCTGGATTGTTAGTGTCACAGTTCTGTGATCACTATTTTTGTATTGTCAATTCCGTGCCAATGTGTTCCGGAGGCCTTTTCTCTCGAAGTGTGTCAAGGAAGATCTATTTCAAGAGGTTCTTCTAGCTTTTGGATGGCCCCGGATTCATCAAGATAATCTCATTGTGTGTGCCAACCATCTCAGGTATTTCGGACCCAAATCCATTTCCACTCTGGACCCTAGGACCCTTGGAAGCCTTGGTTTAAATCTTGTCCTCAATCTCTGTTATTCTCATTCAGTTCTGTCCAGAAATAGGAGGTTCGGTGACCTTTCGGTCACCTGGCGGCTAGCCTCTTTGCAAGAAGCGGCTAACCGCCAGGTAACCGAAATCCCTCGGATTCAATTCCAGTATGCAGCTTTCTGATAAATTTGGTTCAGGCACCCAGCGGTTACCATTTGGTTAACCACCATGTGTGCTGGCGTCTAACCGCCAGGTAACCGAGTTATCGCGGTTACATTTCCAGAATGCAAACCCTCTGTTGTTAAGGGAGTTTGGCCACCCCACGGTTACCTTACGGCTAACCGCCATATGGGCTGGCGGCTAACCGCCAGGCAACCGAATTTCACGGTTACTTTTCCAGTATGCATCATGTTTCTGGGTTGTGAATTCGGTCACCCAGCGGTCACCTCACGGCTAGCCGCCAAGGCCTCCGACGGCTAACCGCGAGCTGACCGAATTAGAAAATCTAGTCGTTACCTCAGAGCAATTGAAATGAGGCTAGCCGAACTACCAAGAGGCTAACCACCATAACTAGCCGTTGGGAACTTTTCTATATATTTCTGGAGATCGTTTTGCACTCTACAGAACACAGTTTTAAGAGTTTTCATGTCTTATTTCTCCCTATCCTTTCTAAGCTCTTAAACCCTCTTCCAAAGACACTTGGACCTTATCTAGAAAATGTATGAGCTATCTTTAACCTCAATATAAGTGTGAATGGAAGAAAGGCTTCTAGGTTGATTCTCAAATAGAATAGATTCATGTTACCCTAGAACTCAAACCTCTTAAACCTTGGTTGTGCAACACAATGGAGGATCAACATCAACACCAAGCTTGCTTCAAGAGGTTAAAGCTACAACTACAGGTGGAGCTTCATTGAACACTTCCAGTCATCATCAAAGGCAAGTGTTCTTCTTCTCATCAACATCTACAACTTGTGTATTTTATGATAGTGGTGTGAATATGTGTGATTCATCCACTCTAAAGTACCTTGTGTATGTGATTAATGTAATTACTTGTGTAGTTTTGATTCATCATAATGGAACCAAGGGACTTTATGACCCTTGTGAGTGGATGTAGGAGATATGGTCCGAGCCACAATAAATTTGTGTGCATCTCCTCATGTTGCTTGTCGCAATGTCTTGATATAGTTTTGAGCATTATTTTATGCACACACCTTTTCTTCACATCACTTAAGTTCTTTGTCATCTTGTTTAATAAATGAAAAAGTGGGTATGAAATTTCGTAGTCCTATTCTCTCCCCCCCCCCCCCTCTAGGACTTGTACATTGGCACTAGGTGCTCTTTCAATTGGTATTAGAGCAAGGTTACTCCCATGTGTCTTCCTTCACTCATATGTCGTGCTATTGTGCGTTTTCATCTATCTAATGCTTCAAAGACTGCTGCTCCTTCTTGGAAAGCCCCCGGTACACTGAAAAACTTTCCGCAAAACATTTCGTGAAGCCAGCAGTCAGGAAAATGGGCAACTCAGGATAGGAAATCATGGCGGTAGTGTCCCCCGCACTGTAAAAGGCCCATGCATTCCTCCCATCCTGCAAACCTCCAAAGCGCTTCACCATGCTTGAAGGCGCTCCAACAACGCCTTGAGAAAAGCCCAACTACAGTGCAAAACGCGAGGGAACATACGACTGAATATCAACAAAAAGATGTCTCCGGTACACCATCGTACCAACACGTATGTTAAAAAGTCACCCATTTTCTGCATTGGTCAAGGAGTAATGTCTTCCCGACCCCGCCCTGGTGGAATCACGGGAGGCACCAAAGCCGAAAGCCTTCTTCCGAAAACCTAGAGAAAGCTTCACTGAAGATTGCCCGATCTCGACGTCCGTGAGCCGTCGGATCCTCAAACGGGTAGACAAAAAAGATTCGGAAATGGCTATCCCTCTAGCCAACCAAATCATGAAAGGGTCATCATCCTGTGCAACTCTTAATCGGTGGAAGTCGGGACAGTGGTACACATACCACGAATAGAAAATATGGGCTAAAAATTCCCTGTTCATAGGGAGCCCAATCCGAACCAAGAAAGCAGCAGCCTGCAATTCAGTACATAAGTAGGAGTAAAGAGCTGGCACCAAAGCCAACCGCTCTCTGAACGCCATCTGACCAACCGGAAAAATACAGTTTAGCCTGATTTGTGTTCCATCCCCTCCAGCAAAAACAGCATCACCTAACCAGTAAGTGAGGTAAACAGCGAGATCTCTTCGCAGTGCAATGTCAGGACAAATGGCGTCTGTACTCTTGAAGAACTTCTTCAAGTCATCTCGCATAACGGAGATCTTCTCCGAACCTAGGTTCTTAGCCCTAGCATCTTGGGCCATACTTTCAGAAGACTCTCCACTGTCAAAGAAGTTGGAGCTGCAACTCTTCCAACTGCTACACCAGACTTTCGAGCCCTCCTTCTCCTTAAAAAAATCATAGAAGGTGACGAGCTGAAAGTATAGGAGCTTGAACTCCTCAGACTGCTCCTCAAGAACGCTGTCGATAGGCATAAACTCCTCATAGAGTTTGCCAAGGATAGGTAGCCAGGTGATGATGCTTAATTCCTTCAGAGTAAAACCAATCTCACCGTTCGTCACAATGAAGGTGTTGGTTTGCGGAAGGAATGACTCTAGCATGGCCAAAAAGGCCTCATCAAAGAAAACGACGGTTTTCCGAAAAGCACGAACCGCGTCGAAGATCCCGGCCTCCTTCAAAATGGCTCCGCCAACCTGCAGGGTGTGATCAGTCCATGATTCCCAACTCGAATCAGCACTGAAACGGCCACGAAGTCGAAAAGGCTTCACCCAACTGCTGTCGTCACCCAGAAAAATGCCAAGGCCAACCAGTCTCGAATTAACCGACGGATGGTCAGAACCCTGGTAGCCACTGGAGGGCATCAACATGTCCATACGGACAGGCGACTTCTCCGTATATCCGAAAGGCCCGCCAACAAAAACCCCGGTCCTTATCACATTGGTCCTCTTCACCCAGCTTGGAGGATCCTCCCTCTTGGGACACATGGGAGAAAGACTCATAATTGATACAATCTGATCGTAGGTCGACTGGGTAGAAATAGTTCTCTCCTCACCATCAGCTGTGTAAGAGAACTAAAAACACCTTCTTTGGTACGTCAAGTCGTCAGGGACTACATTGCCATAGAAGAAGGTAGGCTTGGGCACAACGCTCTGATCGTCCATAACCCAAGGACGGTTGCTTACCATAATTCTATAGAACTCCTCATCCTAGAGAGCGATCAATCGCTGTCTCATCTCATCGCGGTTAAGGGAGTCACAATCTTCTAGGTTTCTCTCCACAAACTGAACCTTTTCCCAGGCCTGTTGTACGGCCACATTAGGAGACTTGGTAGACCGAGGAGGCGCATCAGTAGCAGGCTCTTTGCCCTTGTTTGTTCTGGAGGAACTACCTGCAAAGGATGAAAAAGGAAAAAAATCAATCATCAAAGTGACAGAATTTTGCCAAAAAAATTTCTAGCGAAATTTTGGCATGATTCTGGGACAATTCCGAAGAAAAGGGAAACATCCCAAAAAAGATAGGAAGCTTGAAGAAGAGCTCAACATCGCTGCGAGCTCAATGAAGCATCCTCAAAGAAGGTTTGAACTCAAACATTGTTGCGAGATCAAACCAATCTCATCAAATCTCCGCAAGCTTGAAGAAGGGCTCAACATCGCTGCGAGCTCCAAACTCCAAAACTTGCAAAACTCCTCAAAATCCGACAAGGTCAGGAAAGGGCTCAACATTGCTACGAGCTCCAGATCCCAAAACTTACAAAAGATTTCTAGGTATGCATCATCATGCTCCCAATCAATTTACTAAAAAGCATGCATCCAAAAATCATCATGCATTAGATGCTAGGAAAACTTTAAACAAAGTTTGATCAATCCCAACCCAACTTGGTCAAAACCAATCAAACTTTGTCAAAGTCCAAATTCATGTTGACTTGACCTAGAGATTCTAGCATCTTATCTTGATGCATCCAAAAAAGAAAAGAAAGAAAGAAATATGCATGAAGATCTTGAAATGCATAAAATCTCATCAAGAAATATGCATGAACATCTTGAAATGCATAAAATCTCATCATCATGATACATAAACCTCAATATCATAGTGAGCAAAAAAAAGAGAGAGAAGTTTAAAAAAAAAATTGGGCAGCAGGCCGTGGCCCACTGCCACGTGGCAGTACGGCCAGGTTCGTACGGACCTATCCGTACAACCAATAAAAAAAGAAAAAAAAAGTCCAAAAAAAGAACGTGAAAAAAATGGAAAAAAAGAAGAAGAAAAAGGAAACACGCGAAAAAAAAAAAAAGAATTCTACTTCTACAATTGAAATTCCCTGTGAAGAAAGAAAATTTACTTGAAGCCATTGATGGAGAAGAAGAAGAAAAGCTTGAAGATCTTTGAAGAAGAAGAAGAATTCTTGATCTTGGAGCACTCTTGAAGACTCTTGCAAAGAAAGAAAGCAAAGAAGCAAAGATCCAATCTCATCTTGCTTTTATAGAAGAGAGCAAACCAAAAGAGGAAACAATGAGAAAAGAAATGAGGTAAGTGCTAAAAATTAGCAACCTTTCCAAAAAAAAGAAAATTTGAGATATTCTCTCCCAGAGAGAAGATTCTTTGAGAAATTTTCCCCAAAAAGAAAGGGAATGAGAAATATTCTCTCCCAAAGAGAGATACTTTGAGAAAATCTCTCCCAAAAGAAAGGAAACTTGAGAAATTCCCTCCAAGTAAGAATATTTTTAGATATTCTTTACAAAATGACACCATGTGAGATCTAAGCCACCTTCAAAAGCTTAAGGTCCCATGGACTAGCCCACATGAGTCAGGTTTGACCACCTAGGCACTAAAAGAGGCTTCCTTTCAAAGAATTCCTCTTACCAAGAGCATACAAAATGGTTCCATGCCTCTTTTGAATCGATTGAACCATTCAAAAAAAAAAAGAAAAGAAAGAAAGCCTCATGAGTTTCCAAAAAAACTAAACCATCCAACCTAATGAACCAAATTAAGCCAAAATCTTGAAATTGACAACCCACAAAAACCACACCCTGGTCCCCTAACTTGCCACATAAAGCTTGTTAGGTCAAAAAATCCCCGACCCCTTGGCTCGCCACATACAGCTTGTTAGGTCAGAAGGTCAAAACCAAATCTGACCCCCAACTTGCCACATACAGCTTGTTGGGTCACAAGGTCCAACTCCAAAAATCAAACCCTGACCCCCAAACCTTCCACATACAGCTTGTTAGGTTACAAGGTCAAAAATCAAAAATCCTTCTTGATCGCCTGATGTGCCACATAAAGCCCTTAGGTTCACAAGATCAAGAGGAAAACCCAAAATCTAAAACCCAAATCCCACCTCCTCATGTCATTTTCAAAAACTTTGCCTTGAGAAGGTACGTGATCCCTCTCACTACCATAAAATCCCCTTGGAAACTCAAAAGGCTATCCAAAAAAAATGCTCAAAGACTCTTGGTCAAATCAAAAGCTCCCCTTCAAGATTCTTTTCGAGGCACACCGACTCCAAAAGCTACTCATCATTGTACCTCGAGGGGGCATTTGTTGACATCAAAAATGTCACTTTGCCTCTTCAACATCAAGAAAGCCACATGAAGTCGCATCCTACTACAAACAGGCAATGCTACTTCAAGCATCAGATCTTGTCATAATTACTGGAAAACTGATAGAACCTTCAAAACAGCCAAAAGAGGAGTTAACGTGAAGTTTCAGACCATTCTGACATCATTTGGCCTAACTTCACTCCTCCGGCAATCAAACAGCGCTCCTGGAGGCGGCGGCGTCAAAGACATCAAAACTTCGATCTAAGCCTATGGATGGTCTCAAAATACCTCCAAAAGGCTCCAAGTCAAATTTCAGGCCATTCCGACAACGTTTGACCCGCCTTTGACGCTCCGAAAGAAAATCAAGTCTCTCGGCGGCGAGAACCACCGGGACCATTACTCATCAAACGAAGTACATAGGCGGCTTCAACATGCTTCAAAAGGGCTGCAAGTCAAATTTCAGATCATTCCAACAACGTGTGACCCGGCTTTGATGCTCCGAAAGAAAATTAAGCCTCTCGGCGGTGAGAACCACCGGGACCATTACTCATCAAACGGAGCAAATAGGCGGCTTCAATATGCTTCAAAAGGGCTACACTTCAAATTTCATGTCATTCCGACAACATTTGACTCGGCTTTGACGCTCTGAAAGAAAATCCAAGCTACCGGCAGTGGAGCACCTCGGGACCATGACATCCAAATCGGAGCTAATGGATCATCTCAAAATGACTCCAATAGGCTCCATGTCAAATCTCAGGTCAATCGGACATCAAAGCGCAACATCTTCCTCGCGACAAAATCAAGCCTAGCACCAACGGGACCCCAAATGGCTTCAAAACTCAAGAAAAAGCCCATGGTTGGTCCTATCTACTGCTCTGGAAGCTCCACGTCAAATTTCAGGTCATTCCGACATCGTTTGACCTAGTTTTAACTCTTGACAAAAATCAGCAACTCTGCGCGGCAACGTCTTCGACTTTTCCAAAAAATAGAAAACTTTGTGCCCGGTTTTGCACGACTTCTCATTGGGTTTTCTCCAGGTGAACCAAGCCAAAAAATGAGGGAAAATGTCAAGAAAAATTCAGGAGAAAAAAGAAGCAAAAAAGCTCGAAAAACGGCCGACAAAACGGCGACCAAAGGGGAAAATCCCCCCATGGTCGCCGGCGACCCTGGAAATCCGAGTCGCCGGATTTCCGCCGCATGGCCCCTTTTCCCGATTCTTTTCGTATTCCGGGAGTATCAGCCCCTGTGATTTCCTGAAAATCTAATTTTTTATGCTAAAAAACGACTGATCTTCGTCAACATCACAGATCGTCGTTAAGAGCATGAAATCGTCACCGATCACTCCAAGATCACCAACCGGCTGACCAAGAAAGTGCACTTTCTGTCCGATCAATCGAGAAATCGGTAAGACAGATGTCACCGGCCCGCTGGTATCAACCAATATCTGAAGTTGCATGATCATCTGACATTGATCAACATGAAGATCCATCGTCGATCATCGCGAGAAGAATTCTAAAAGACGCGGCACGGCCCGCAACTCTTCAACTCCTCGGCGACTACTTAATGATGTTAATTGACCCAACTAAATGCGATCATTAATTCATTATTTTGGA
This sequence comes from Cinnamomum chago, assembly GCA_038049695.1. Lineage (NCBI taxonomy): Eukaryota > Viridiplantae > Streptophyta > Magnoliopsida > Laurales > Lauraceae > Cinnamomum > Cinnamomum chago. The sequence goes on from CP142452.1 coordinate 33,624,680, forward strand.
CGGCCCAATCAGATTCAAGGAAATAAGAGTTACAAGTCAAAGCCATCCTGGCATTAAAGCCATAAAACTCCTCTCATCATGGAGATTAAAGGCGATTAAAAGCCCATTATCTCCACCGGCCAATCAGAAGCCAAGAAAATGGAGTTACAAAACAAAGGAATTAAAACTTGTAACTCCTCTCAATATGTGATTTTAATCCATTAAAACCCATAAAGTCACCTAAAGGCTACCAAATGCCTATAAAAGGAGGTGATTCCAAGAGGAAAAAAAGACAGAATCCCGGAATTCCTAACTCAAGATCCAGAAGCTCTGCTACTCTGAAGAAACTAGAAGAAACTCCACTGCAACAAATACCAAAAGGTGATCAAAGTCCCTTGGGGGGGGCACACACCCCCCCTCCCCTGTCCAAGAAAAAGCCTTCTCTTCTCCTACTCAACATGGCCAAGACGCGGCTCTTCAGCCCGTCTCTTCGTTTTTCATTGGATATAGGACCTTCCCTTGGTCCTTATCCTCTAAAAAACTGAAGTCCAAGCCAAGCCGAAGAATCAAAGCATCAAGCGTTCTCATCTGAAGGACGATGGTGAAATCCATACATGACTTGCGACCGTCGATCTGAACCGGTCCCCACAATCTCCTGAGAAGTCAGATTCTCTTTCTTATTTTTCTATTGTACTTTGTTTTTTTTAAGAGACAAAAAAATCACAATTCTTGTCTTTCATTTTGATAAGATTTGTAAATTGCCTTTCACGGCAAAATCGCCTTTCACGGCACAAATCGCCTGCTACGGCACAAAAAATCGCCTTTCACGACAAACTCGCCTTTTATGGCAAACAAAATGAAATTGCCTCTAATGGCATTCAAAAAAACGTCTCTTTTCTTAAATATTTGTGTAATGGAATGTTAGAAAAAGGTTGATTTCCTTTCTACTTGCGAAGGTGGATCTCCGGATCACCATTTCTAAATTCCAAATAGAATAGAAAATCTGGCATACCCGTACAAAAAATATAAGATGCCCTTTTTTTCTCCCCCTTTCTTCCCTCCATTCAATTCCTCTCGACGACCCCGGGGACGGATGGGAGAGGAGAGGAAAGAAAAAATCGGGTCCATCACATGCCATAAATTAAATTTTAGCTCTCACGCCACAAACCCAAAATTGGTTTTTACACCACAAAAATCTAGCTTGCATGCCACAACCAAACCTTTTGGCTTCTATGCCATCCCAAAATTCAGCTTTCAAGCCATCCATCTAAAAAAAAGGCTTTTTGCCACAAAATCTGGCTTTCTTTCAAAAATAACCCTTTGACAAAAGATTTTCATAAAATGATAGCCTTTTGATCAAATTCCCAAACAAATATTCCCAGTTAACTCTTGCATAAACTTGTTTTCATCAAAGAGGAAATAGTGCTAAAAATAATGATGAACACTATAAAAAGAACAAAATATATATATATATATACATGGGGTACCAAAAAAAAAGAGTTTGTTACAAAAATGATTGGGAGATCAATCTAACATCTTCTTTAGCCAAAGATTCAACTCCTCGAGCAACCTCTTGGCCTTTGCTTTCAATGTTTCTAGGCCACGCTTCTTCAAATAGTCACCATAATATACGGCAAAAAATCACGACCCATCATCGGCAAGGGGAAGCTTTGCCTAAAGCGTATGCCATTGCTCACGTTCTCGAGTCCTTTCCCTAAGAATGCTATCGGCGTTTGCAACCTGGCGAATCAAAGTCTCCTCCCTAGCATGAGCCCCTACTATGGCGTTCCACTTAGCCGCAACTTGTGCTTCTAATTGCTCAAGACGCTGCCTAGCTTCGATGACCTCTCCCTCAAGGCGATCAATGTCTTGCATGAGCTCGATGATGCCCAACTCGGTGATGTTCCTATCTCGGATAAACTGCTTTTTTGTTCGTGTAATCTCATCCATTGCGGATTTAGCATTGTTGGAAGGCTTCAGAAACATTTCCCCAAAGAAATCACCATCTGAAAAGTTCTCGGTCTCGGTCCACTTGCTGCCTAGTTCAATGATGTCATCAACAAAAGCCTTGGCACCTGTGCCATTTAGACCAACATCTTCACTCTCAGAGAGCATCTCTTGCACGTTCTTGATCATGCCAAATCCAGCATCCAAGTGACTAGAAGAGATGGTCTGAATCCATGAGCCCAAAACACTCTTCAGTACCTTCTTCGCAAACTGATGGGATGGCTCAGATGAAGGCTCACCCCACTCCATCAACCGAATGCCCATGTCATGCGCCCCCATTTCTCAACCAACCTCGACTGCCCCATGTTCTGGTTCTGAAAAAGACAAAGGAGGTTCTCTTGTCTCTTCACAACCTGCCAATGAAAAACAAAAGAATATGAGTATGATCCTGTCAAAAAAAATCAAGATCATTACTACAAAATACCTTCTTCGGCAATAGGTGGAACACTTTCTGCCTCCACGACCCCATCCGAAGCATCATCAAAAGTTGCATCCATAGATGGTTCAAAGTCATCGGAATAGTGTGGCAAGTCGGCTAACAAGAAAACAAGCAACATGTTAGCAAACAACGGCACAGAGAAAAAGAAAGAAAAAAAAAAGAAATCATACCAAGAACAAATTCTGGAACCACTCCAAAGTCTCTTGCTTTTTCTTCAGACGCCGCAATCAAATCCATCACCGCTTCATCGGCCGGGACCACGGGCATCACCAAGTCATCATCCCCTGAAGAAAAACACAAATCAAAACAGGGAAGTATACATTAAAGAAAAGAAAAGAAATGGAAAGATAAATAGGAAGAATCATACCATCACCAACGGTCTCTTCTTCTCGGCTCCTCTTTTCTGGAGGCTCGCCAACACCCCCTGACACTTCCTCAGCAATGGTGAGAAAAACTTCCAGATCAGGAGAATCTTTGTGCCGTCTCTTACTATGGCCCTACCCTCTCTTCATCTTACCCATGTGGGATGGTTTGCTTGAAGAACCTACCCCACTGCCAAAATTGGGTCTCTCACTTGACTGTTAGCTGGACAGTCTACTCTTACCTGTGGACTCCATGGAGGCCTGTTTCCGCTCCGCTTGCATCCAAACATCGTTCTCGACTTCCTCCTGCTCCAGCTATTCTAGAACCTCACTAGGTACTTCTTGGACAACCTCAAATCTAATGACGTCCTGCCCGTCGAGAAAGCATATCCTATGATTTTCTCCGTAAAGGAAGGCCAAAATTCCCTCTCGCTGGACACCATCCAATCTCCCGAGACCCTTCCTGAAAAATTGCTTAGCATCAAGCTCCTTTGAAAGCCCTTGGTACTCCGAAAAGCTCTCCAAAAACCACTTCGTGAAGCCGGCAGTCTGGAAAGTGGGCACCTCAGGATAAGAAATTTTGGCAGTAGTGTCCTTTGCACTTTAGGAAGCCCATGCATTTCTCCCGTCCTGCAAACCTCCAAACCGCTTCACCATACTCAAAGGCGCTCCAACAACGCCTTGAGAAAAGTCCAACTGCAACGCAAAGCTTGAAGGGACATATGGCTGGATGTCAATAAAAAGATGTCTACAGCACACCATTGTGCCAACACAGGTGCTGAAAAGCCAGTTCTTCTCTGTGTTGGTCAAGGAGTAATGTCTTTCCGACCCTGCCCTGGAGGACTTGCGGGAGACACTGAAATCAAAAGCCTTCCTCCACAAATCCGGAGAAAGCTTCACAACGTCCCTATACCGTCGAGTCCTCATACGAGCAGACAAAAGTGATTCGAAGATGGCTATCCCTCTAGCCAATCGAGTCATAAAAGGGTCATCATCCTGTGCAGCACCCAACTTGTGGAAGCCAGGCCAGTGGTACACATACCAGGAATAAAAGATATTGGCTAAAAATACCCTATCATATGGAGCCCAAGACGAACAAAAAAAAACAGCAGCTTGCAGTTCGATGCACAAATAGGAGTAAAGAACAGGCACCAAAGCAAGCTACTCGTTAAATGCCATCTAACAAGTCGGATGACGAGCTAAAACTCCTCCAACTACTGGATCTGACTTTCGAGCCCTCCTTCTCCTTCAAAAACACCATAAAAGGCAACAAGCTGAACGTACAGAAGCCGGAACTCCTCGGACTATTCCTCAAGAACTTTGTCGATAGGCATAAACTCCTCATAGAGTTTGTCGATGATAGGTAACCCAGTGATGGTGCTCGGCTCCTTCAAAGGAAAACCAATCCCACCATTCATGAAAATGAAGGTTTTAGTCTATGGAAAGAACAACTCTAACATGTCCAAGAAGTCCTCGTCAGAAAAGATCACAGTCTCCCTAGAAGCGCAGACTGCTTCAGAAATCTCGGCTTCCTTCAAAATGGTGCCACCAATCTGCAAGACGTGATCAGTCCATGACTTCCAGTGTAAGTCGGCACTGAAATGACCACGAAGCTAAAAAGGTTTTACCCAGTTACTGTCGTCACCTCTAAAAATGCCAAGACCTATAAGTCTCAAATTCAACCATGGATGATCATAACCCTGGTAGCCATTAGTTGGCATCAACATATCCATACAGGTTAGGGACTTCTCCGTATATCCGGAGGGACCGCCAACGAAAATCCCGATCTTGATCGCATTAGTCATCTTCACCCAGCTAAGAGGATCATCTCTATTAGAGCATGTGGGAGATAGACTCATGATCGAGATAGTACGATCAAAAGCTGACCAGGTAACAACAGTCTTTTCCTCACCATCCACTAAGTAAGAGAACTGGAACATCTCCTCTGGTATGTCAAGTAATCAGGGACTGCATCATCGAAGAAAAAGGTTGGCTTCTACAGAATGCTTTAATCATCCGTGCGCCAAGGACGATTGCTTACCATGATCTTATAAAACTCCTCATCTTTGAAGGCGATCACTCGTTGCCTCATCTCATCTCTATTGAGAGAGTCGCACTCTTCCAAATTTTCTCCATCTACTGAACCTTCTCCCAAGCCTGTTGTACGGCCGCATTGGAGGATCTAGCCAATCGGCGGGGTGTGCCGATAACAAGCCCCTTACCCTTGCTTGTTCTGGAAGAACCACCTGCAAAGGTTGGAAAAGAAAAAATCAATCACCAAAATGACAGGATTTCGCTAAGAAAAGAAATCCTACCGAAATTCCAGCATGGTTCCGGGGCAATTCCGTAGGAAAGGGAAACACTTCGAAAAGATGATGAATTCAACATCACTGCGAGCTCTTATTCAATGAAATATTCTCAAAGAAAGCTTGGATTCAAACATTGCAGCGAGATCAAACAACTCTTCTCAAATCCCTAGGAGATTGGAGAGGAACTCAACATAACTGCGAGCTCCGAACTCCAAACTTGCAAAACTTTCCAGGTATGCATTATCATGCCAATCTTCCAATTCAATTTGCAAACTTATGCATAAGAGAGAGAGAGAGAGAGAGAATTTTCATGTATTAGATGCTAGGAAGCCCTTGATCAAAGTTTGACCAATTCCAACCCAACTTGGTCAAAACCAATCAAACTTTGTCCAAGCCAAAAATCATATCGGCTTGAGCCAGAAACCCTAGCCTTTTATTTGATGCATAAAAAAATGCATGAACATATTTATTTGCATAGCTTTATTATCATGGTGAGCCAAAAAAAAAGAGGAAAAAAAGGGGAAAGAAAGAAACCTCTTCAAAAAAAAAAGAAAAAAAAAGAACTAAAAACCAAAAAAAGGGGCGTACGAACTGGTCCGTACAATCACAAGAAAAAAATAGAAAAAAAAGAAAAAAAGACGTGAAAAGAGAAGAAAGAAAAAAGAGAAAGGGGAAGAAAAGAAAAGAAAGAAAGGAAGGAAGAAGAAAGTTTTTCCCTACTTCTATATGGAGCTTCTTTTTGGAAAAGAAAACTTACTTGAAGCCATTGAAGAAGAAGAAGAAGACCTTGAAGATCCTTGGAGAAGAGAAGCTCTTGGTCTTGAAGCACTCTTAAAATCTTTGCAAAAGAAAGCAATAACAGCAGGGGATCCAATCTCCCTTTGCTTTTATAGAAGAGATTAAACCAAAAAATGAAACAAGGAGAAAAGCAAGGAGGTAATTGCTACAAATTTACAAATTAACAACCTTCCTAAAAGAAAGAAAATTCGAAGGATTATCTCCCAAAGAAAGATATTTTGAGATATTCTCTCCCAAAAGAAAGAGAATTTGAGAGATTCTCTCCAAAGAAGTGATATTTTGAGATATTCCCTACCCAAAGGAGATATTTTGAGATATTCTCTACTAAGTGACACTACATGAGATCTAAGCCATCATTAAAGGTTTAAGGTCCCATGGGTCAGCCCATATGAGTCAGGCTTGACCACCTAGGCACTAAAAGGGGCTTCCTACCAATTATACCCCACCCAAAATTTTGGAAGTCCTTTTCCATCAAAAAGCCTTTTTACCAAGAGCATACAAAACAGTTTCATGCCTCTTTTGAGTTAATTGGATCACAAAAAAAAAAAAAAAATCTGAGCCTTATGAGCTACCAAAATCCAAACCATCCCACCTTATGCAACAAATTAAGCCAAAACCTTGGAATTAACATTTCACAAAAATCCAAACCACTCCAGTGGACCCAAAATAGTCCCATAGAGTGACCAAAAATTCAAATCCTGCCCCCTAGTTTGCCACATATAGCTTGTTAGGTCACAATGTAAAAAACAAAAATCTGAATCCTAACCCCCTAACTTACCACAGACTACTCGCTAGGTCACAAGGTCAAAAACACAAAAGCACAAAACATCCTCTTGACCACCTAATGCGCCACATAAAGCCTTTAGGTTCATAAGGTCAAACCAAAATCCAAAACTCAAACCCCAAAAACCAAAACCCAAAAACCCAAAACCAAATCTCTCATGTCATTTTCAAAAAAAAAAAAAACTTTTTTTTGAGACAGTACATGATCCCTCTCACTACCATGAAATTCCCTTTGAGACTCAAAAAGCTACTCCACCAAAAGAAAAATTGCTAAAGACTCTTGGTCAAGTCAAAAGCACCCCTTCAAAGTTCTCTTCGAGGCACGCTGACTATAAAAGTTATGCAACTCATCGTTGTACCTCGAAGGGGCATTTGTTGCTACCAAAATGTCACTTTGCCTCTTCATACCCTTTCAAGCATCAAGAAGCTATATGAATCTGTGTCTGACCAGAATAAGCAATGCTACTTCAAGCATCAAATCTTGTCATAATCATCCAGAAATCTTAAGATCCTTCAAAACAGCAATAAGAAGAGTACACGTGAAGTTTTTGGCCATTTCAGCATCATTTAGCCTAACTTCACTCTTCCAGCAGCTGAATAGCAGCTCCCCGCGGCGATGAAGCTGGAGACCTTGTTTCACAAAACAGAGCACACAGTTGGCCTCAAATATCCACTAGAAAGCTCTACATCAAATTCCAGGCCATTCCAACACTGTTTGGCTCAAAAAGCAAATAGTCGCATTTCGCATGCAACAAAGTCAACCCTCCCAGCAACAACAGCATCAGAGACATCAAATCTCCAATCAGAGCTTATAAATGATCTTAAAACACTTCCAATAGGCTCCATGTCAAATTTCAGGTCAAACTGACAATGTTTGACCCAACATCAACTTTCAAATAGCAAAACCAAGCCTCTCGGTGACAAAAACCACTGAGGCTGTCACTCATCAATTGACCACACTTTGACCTACCGAAAGCTAAATTAGGCCTCCCAGCAGCGTAGCCTCTCGTGAGCATAATTTCCAAATCGGAGCTAATGGATCATCTTAAAATTATTTCAAGAGGCTCCCTGTCAAATTTCAGCTAAATCGAACCTTGTTTGGACATACAATAAAGTGTGGCGTCTTCCTCGTGACAAAATAAAGTCTACTAGCGACAGGACCCCACACGACTTTTAAAACTCAAACGAAAGCCTATTGTCGATCTTATTTATTGCCCATGAAGCTTCACCTCAAATTTCAAGTCACTCTGACATCGTTTGACCCAATTTTGGCTTCTGATGTCAAATAGGCATCTGTACGTGACAAAGTCTTCGATTTTTCCCAAAAAATCAGAAACTTTTCTCTCTGATGTGCATGTTTTCTCTCCAAGTTTTCTATAGGAAAATCATGCCGAAAATTGTACAAAAATACCAAGAAAAATGCCCAAAAAGAAAAAATCAGAAAAATCCAAAAGATGGCTAAAAAAGTCAACCAAAGGGGGTAAAAATGTCCCATGGTCGATGACCTTAGAAATCTAGGTCGCCAGATTTCTGCCAAATACTCATTTTTCTTGTTCCGAGCTGTTTGGCCTATGTGATATTCCAAAAATCTGATTTTCAGGGCATGAAATCCATCGATCTTCGACAGCATCACGAATTCACCGTTGAAATCACTAGTTCGTCATTAGACACTTTGAAATCCCTAGCCAGCAGACCAAGAAAGCACACTTTCTGCCAGACAGATGGTACTGGCCCACTGGTAACAATCAATGTCTAAAATTGATTGATCATCCGACAACAATCGGCATGAAAATCCACCATCGATCAATCCCCCTACATCGCGGGTGGAATTCCAAAAGACGCAGCATGGCCAATGACTCTTTAATTACTTTGGCGGCCACTTAATGTGGTTAATGACCCATTTTATAACAAGTTAATATGGTTGATTACTCATTATTGTGGACAGCCCAATCAGAAGCCAATGAGTGGAAGTTACAAGTCAAACACAATTACGGCATTAAACCATGTAACTCCTTCCATCATGGAGCCCGTCATGGAGTCTAAATACAAATAAAGGCCCATTATTCTCCAACGGCCAATCAAAACTCAAAAAAAATGAGTAACAAAAAAACATAAATTAAAATGTGCAACTCCTCCCATCATGAAGTATTAATGCATTTGAAGCCCATAAATTCTCCCCATGGCCACCAAAAGCCTATAAAAGTAGGCCATTTCCACCATTCCAAGGAATGATGTGAAAATCCCACAAAAGATTCTACAACGTTGCTATGACGCTCCAACGATGATCTCCCTTTCGTTGAAGAAGCTCTACAGTGACCACCACTATAATGCGATTGAAGACCCTTGGGGGGCCACCCCCCCAAGGATCTGTCATTTTGTTTCCATGGCTTAGATACGGTTTTTCATCTTGTCTACTTAAATTTTTATTGGATACAGGATCTCCTCTTGATCCATATTCTCTCAAAATCTGAAGTTCAAGCCGAGACAAAAGAATCAAAAGCTTCCTCTGTTATCATTTGAAGGATGACGGCGAAGCCGAAACATGACTTGCGACCGTCAATCTGAATGAGTCCCCGCAATCTCCTGTGAAGTCGGATATCTCTTTCTTCCTTTTCTTTGTATTTGTACTCTTTAAAGAGACATAAAAATCACAACTCGTCTTCTCTTTTTTATAAGAATTGTAAATCTCCTTTCACGGCAAAAACATCACCTTTCACAGCAAACAAATGAAAATCGCCTTTCACAGCATCCAAATTCAAATCATGTATCTTTTCTTAACACATGTGCAATGAAAGTTAGAAAAAAGTTAATTTTCTTTTTTACTTAAAAACGTGGATCTACAAAGCACCGTTTGTTATTTCCACAAATTGGGCATACCCGTACACAAAAATTAATGTTCGCTTTGTCTCTGGTCACTAAAGGGTTAGACCCAACAGATTCTCACATCTGTTGACCTCGGTAGTCCCGCAAACAAATAAGTGAGCCGATCAAATTTGTTTACCAATCCTTTGCCAAAATTAGTATTCCAGAACCTTGTATATGAGACTGGCATGCGTAGAGTTCTTCATCAAACTATGTGAAGGGTTGTTGTCATTAGGGGGAGTAGTTAATCAGGGGGGACATCGTGAAGTATGTTACCCAAGACATCCGTGTGTTGTACCTTTTTTTTATTTTCTAGGTTTTATCCCACTGAGCTTTCCTAGTTAAGGTTTTAACGAGACAGCATTGTGCACATCCAACACTAGTTTAATGATCTTGAAGAATGTTATACTCTTTTTCTCTTCGCTTTGGTTTTTTCCCATTCGGTTTTTCCTAAGCAACGCTTTCAATGAGGCAACTATCTTTGAGTGGTAGTCATCCAAGGGAGAGTGTTATAAGACATGTATCATGGGTGGATGCCCCCATGAGATGAGTTAGGATTATAATCCTATTGTAATTAGCTAGGGTTCCTCAATGAGGAGGTTACTCTGCCTATAAATAGGCCTTCTCCCTTGTATGTCTACACACTTAAGATAATATACGAATCTCTCTCTTCCTCTCTATTACTCTCTCCCTCTTGGTACTTTATTTTACAACAATAAGAAAGTTGTGCATCGTATGTATTTAATTTTGGCCTTACATGAGTAAGAAAGTTGTGCCTCATGTACTTAATTTTGGATATGGTAAAGCATTTTCTTTAAATAAGAAGATATCCTAGTTGTAAGAGATAATTATAAATTTTCAGTGTAATATGACATTTTTTTTGTACTTTACTTTTTAAGGCTGTAAGTGGGTCAATTTTGTTTATATTTGATTGGGTCTAGATTATAGTTTTATTCTCAATCTTCAGTTAATCTCCCTACCTAGAACTAAACCTGATTACATTTAATCAAGCTGGTTAAAACCCATGATGTTAACCTAAATAAAAATTACAGATATATTTATAAGGAGGAGTAGTTTCCTCTATCAAAGGAATGGTGGAATGGTCCTGCATGTGGGGCTCAAGTGGAAGAATGAAAATAATGGTGATTTGTGAGGATTCTTTGTACTTACCTGTGTATACGGGACATTGATCTTCCTAGCATTTGAATTACGGGGTTGATGGCTTCGTACTATTCATTTTTATCTACACTTGATTTAACTTCAACTAAAAGGGGAGGTCATTTGATAGTTAGTTTTGGATATTCACCTTAATTTTTTATTTTTAACCACACAATATATAAAAAAAAAACTTGGAATCTATAGGAATTCATTTAAATGAAACAAATAGGCCATTACTAAACATGACTTTCAGATTGGGTATGGGCTATACATGGATCAAATCATTCCTTAACCCACTAAATAGCACGCTAGGTCATCGTCGTAAACCATTATAAGTATTATAGATCCCAGCAAGCTCATCCAACAGTTCAATGCAAAAGGATAATCATCATAGTGAGATGTAATTCGACGTGGGCATGACTAGAGTACTCTAATAAGTAAGTATATAGATATGGATGAGCACTCCCCAGCAATATTCTTAGATTAAACTGATGGTGGATCACATTAACATCACGATCTTATCATGATAAACCTAGGCTAGTCCATTAACAAAATTGTCTACACCCCTTATGGATATCTCAACTGATAAGAGTCAAGCCCAACTACTCAATAAAAGCTAAGTCAGTGGACGAGCTAATGAGCCTACTAATATGGTGGGCCAAATTCAGAATAGGTCAATTTGAATTTGCTTCAATAAGGTATAAGATAAGGCAAGAGTGATCAACTTAATCTTGTCCATTAGGTGGCAATATTGCATAGGAGTTAGTCAGCATAATCTTCTTTCTTATTTAGTGATAATTAATCTTTAATTATAGTAGTCAGCTTGGATATGTTTCTATTTATGTAATCAACACTCTCTATTAGTAAAGAAGAATTAATGAGAAAGGAATCAAAATTTATCCCTAAAATTTGTGCTTGTACAAGGAGGTTATCCTACCTTGAATTAGACGATTTAGGATGCTATCCAACATCAAATTGGACGATCTATCTCTCATTTCTCTTTTATTTCGTATCATCAACACTCAAGTTTACCCCAAAAGACTTAGGAAATTAGGTGATGAAAGTCTTCATTTATCTCACATTAATATTTTTCCCAAACTCTCCTGACCTGATTACTTTGCCCACAAATCCATTAATCCATCTCAATGGCTATTAGGGTTGTAAATGGGTATCCAATTCTCCAATTACCCGGAAGTTCTAACCAACAAAACATCGGGTCAAGAACCTATTTTAGGTTCCGATTCATAAAACAAGTTCGAGTCTGGAACCTAATTTAAGTTTCGATTGATAAATGGGTTCGGTTCTGGATCCATAAAGGTTCCGACCCGTGGACCCGGGACCCGACATTTGAGTCTTTGATATTGCAAACTGTACCTCAAAATCGACTCTTTTTTTATATTTTTATGTATAATATTAGAGGCAATCGACTTGATGCATTGTTATAAGCTAACCAATATGCTTAGTTTAAGAAAAATAAAAAATAAATAAAAATTAGAACCAGATTTGGAACTAGAGTCCAGACCTTTAGGTGGACTTGGTTCCTAAACCAAATCTAGAACAAAAAAAATAGCCTTTGAGTCAAAACCGGACCTGGAACTAGACCTGTTATTTAGAAATTGGTTCAGGTTCGGATCCAGTATGGTTCCGGCTCGGAACCATTCTGTTTGCAACCCTAATGGACATTATGAATATACAGGGGCGGACATACGTGTGATGGACTGGGGCTGAAGCCCCCATCCAAACTGGAAAAGGCCCCTATGGCCCATCCCCCACTAAAAAACACCCAAAGTCCCTAGGACCTTTTTCCAACTCAATCCCCTTTCTCGGTCTCTCTCCCTCCTTTCAAAAATTGCAAATTAAAACCAGTATCCCTCTCCATCTCGGGTGACCAACATCGACATCAGAACACCACCTCCATCCCTCTCTTGGCAAGTACTCATCTCGTCCATCTCTCTCCCTCTCAATTTATCTTTCTATCTTTATTAGTCTCTCTCCCTCTTAGTTGATCTCTCTCTATGAGATTTAGCCAATTATTTGTAAAAGAAGTGATGACTGTCTATCTGAGAAACAAGTGGCAAGATAATCTTGGAGACCTTCATTTCTCGGATTCATATTTGGTTAAGGTACGTGCTTCTGTTCCTTTCAAATTCCTTTTGTTGTATGTCATGTAGTTTAGATAGGAAGAAAACAAGTTAAATATTTGATTGAAGTGTGTGTTAATTGCTATGTTAAGCAAGCGTAATTTCTTAAATAAGTGAGTTTCTTTATTAGATTTTCTACAAAAAGGCTGATTTTTTTTTACTTTAATGATCCTTTGGTTTTTTTTTTTTTTTTAAAGTGGCATAAACCCTACCAATTGCTAGGGCTACTGTTGAGAGGGTATTTTCTGCTATGATAATTGTGAAGAATCGGCTGCGCAATCGAATAAAGATAAGTGGATGAATGATTGTTTGCATGTATATATCGAAAAGGACATATTTAATAACATTGATGTTGAGACAATCATGCAGCGCTTTCAAAACATGTTGAGCTGTCTAGGGTAATTATAAAAACTTTGTTTGAGTTGAGATATGACTTTTGATGACAGAATGTTAGTTGATGTAACTATATATTTTGTAAATGCAATACATTTTCTCTTTTGGCAAAGTTAATGTGAAGAAAGTACAGTGAAATAGTGATTATTTTTTCAAGTGACTATTGCAAACCCGCCACTGTGAATATAACAAGTGTCATCTTCCAAACCTTTAACAAAAATATGGTATATCCTTGAGAATAGAGATCTGATACGGGTCATAGCGTGGAAGACAAATTAGGTCTTGGAGATCCTAATTTGCTACAACGATAAGTTCTTCACCTAGCAAGTTGTCAACTTCTCCATTAAAGCATAACCAAGCTCCCAAGGTATTATCTACTTCCTTGTATGTTGTGGATTTTGTGGTTGCTTGTTGGCTGCTATTTTCTATCTTGGAGATAGTGTTCTACTGATCATGGTTGATGAGTTTGAGGTCTTGGATCTTGGATCGGGATTTTGTAGCCTTATGGATATTTGATCCCTGAGTCAAGTGGGTCAAAAAAATTTGAAACCTATCCACGATGCCCACATACTTCCGACAATTGGTATCAGAGTCATACCTCATCTCTAATCATGTTAGATCAATAAGCTAGTTCTATTCTTTGCATGAGATGCGAAGAGGATAGAGCTAGGGCTATATAAGGATCAGTTTTGATGAATTTGCTTGTTTAATAGTAGATTCATGTTTGGAAAGTCATAGAATGGTTTAATTATGATGGAAGAATGGTAGGAAGCCATTAGAGGGCATTAGAAGTTGTTTTAGAAGCAACTGGACATGATTCTATAAACCCAAAATCTAATCTTCGTCGGTCCGGTCAACCTGGCCTCGTGCTCGGTCAACCGGGCAGAGGGACACTGACATGGCAACTGTAAAGTTTCAGATTTTCAGTTTCAAATCTCTTTTGGCATCATGTTTTTCCACCATGGTTTGGCAGCCTAGTTTTGTGCTTTGTATGGTTGTATGGAATACTAACTTGCAGGTTATGTATGTCCTCTCCATGTGGCCCATAAGTCTTTTACTTTCTTTTATGGTTGTTGGTTTATTTGAAGCTAAGTGTAAAGGGCATCATGATTTCCTTGGTTTCCTGTGAAAGGGTAAGGCATGGTGAATTTCCCTATAGCCCTTTTATTTACATTATTAGATTACCATGTAAGTCTCATCGTTGAGACATAAGAGTTTATGTAATTTTCTAAATTTGTAAATTACAGCGGTGTTTGAGACAGAGAAGGAAAGTGAACTTGGACTCCTAATCAAAGAGTTTGAAGATTACCAAAAGTGTTTTGGAGATGCCCAAAGAGTTTGAGGAATCCCAAAGTTTTGAAAAATCTAAGAAGTCCAAGAAGTCTATTCTGCTTGGGTCATGTGGAGGAGAAGACTAGAATCTATTTTTAGCATTTTCCATTTATGGATGATTGCTTACTATAGAATGTTTTCAAATCTGGTCCAAACATAGTAGTTACCAAAATTGGTCAAATCAAATTAATTTTGGAAAGAGTTCTAATTAGTGTTGGTGGACCCATGAGATGGACCATTGGTAACACTAATCTTAGAAACTAGACTTTTCTTAAATATAACTTGACTTGGAACCAATCATTGGTCATATCATGAGATGATATTCATATATATGGGCCCATAAACCTTAAAAGGAAATCCTCAATTCTAAAATATTAAGTGGGAGCGGGGCATTTAAATTGAGAAATCTCCATGGTTTTCCACCATAAGTCTATTGTAAGGAAAGTATTAGCCTCACGCCATCTTTAGAATGGCCGTTCCCCACTAAGGGCTTTTATTTTTTTAGTTACTAAATATGGTTCTCCTTAGGATAGTATTGGTGAGACGTGGTGGGGGCCCACTCCCCAAGGAGGAGTTGCCCACAAAGGTTGTCACGCAATACTAGTTGGTGGGTCACACTTAATTAAAATAGTGACGTAGTATCCCCAAGGATTTGCTTCATGTATTTTAGAAACCAAAGCTAATCGAGAGTCATACATTATTTGGTATGAGATACCTAGATGATAATGAATGATTTAGATCATAGATAGTTAGCCTTAATCCTAATTTTGACCAACTTTGATCCGCACCAATCTAAGTGGCATTCGCACTCCCCAAGGAGGCATGCCCTAGGGGATTGGAATTCCAATGTCTTCTGAATTTAGTGGTAAGAGGATTCCCACATAAATTTGGTAGAATACTAAACCCCTAATGTCATTTTTATTCTTTAATTATATGTATGGTTATATGCTACAGTTTATTCAGCATGAATTCATCTACTTTCAATCCACTTTCGACCATCCTCAACCATAATAAGTTGGTAGGATCCAACTACGTGGACTAGAAAAGGAACATAAATATTGTCCTGACTGCTTCAGGATACAAATATGTCCTTACCACACCCTGCCCGGAGGAGCCTGGGCCAAATGCACCACAGGACCAAAAAGACCGTTACACCAAATGGACCAAAGACGATGAGATGGTTAGGTGCTATATGCAGGCATCCATGTCTAGTGTTTTACAACACCAACATCAATCTTATAAGACTGCATCTGATTATATTTCAAACTTAAAGGAGATGTTTGTGGACCAGGGGAGGCCTGCTACTATGAAGGTGCTTATAAGCACTAAGATGGCTAAGGGAACTCCAGTATAGGATCACATGCTGAAGATAATGGACTCATTGAATGAGTTAGATGTATTGGGTGCGGCGATTGATGCAGAATCACAGATTGATATGATCATCGAATCACTACCAGATTCATTCAACCATTTCAAGATTAATTATAATATGAATAAAATGAATCTGGCCCTAGCTGAACTGTCTAGCCAGTTGGTAGCGACTGAATGCATCATGAAGAAGCCAACTGCCCTCATGATAGAAAAGTCATTTGCCAGGTCCAAGCCGAAAGGCAAAGGCCGGGAAGGCAAGAAGAAATCGGTCCCTAAGGGTCCTAAAGTAGAGAATGGAACTACTAGTGGTGTGGCCAAGGCTAAGGGTACGGGAGCAAAGAGAAAGTGTTTCCACTGTGGTATGACAAGACAATGGAAAAGGAATTATCCTGATCTTTTGTCTAAGAAAAGGACCTCAAGTATGATTGAGTCACTTGTTTCTGAAGTTAGTTTTGCAACTCTCATAATGTATGAGATACATGATACCGAAATAATCAATAGGCCATCATTAAAAAGGAAGTCACTTTCATCTAATCCAACAAAACTTTGGTACCTGAGGTTAAGTCATATTAACCTAAATAGGATTGACAGGCTAGTGAAAGATGGCATATTGCCTTTATTAGTGGTAGAACCAATGCCTATCTGCAAGTCCTGTCTAGAAGGCAAAATGACCAAAAGACCTTTTTTTATCTAAGGGCAATAGGGCCAAAGATTTATTGGAATTAGTGCATACTGATTTGTATAGACCCATAAATATATGTTAGAGAGAGAGGAGGATATGAGTACTTCATCACTTTCATAGATGATTACTCAAGATATGGATACATAAAACTTATGCACTGTAAGTCCGAGGCTTTTGAAAAGTTCAAAGAGTTTCGAACAAAAGTAGAAAAGAAATTAGGTAAAAGTATCAAGACTCTTCGATCAGATCGAGAAGGGGAATATCCCTCTGCTGAATTTATGGGATACTTATCAGAAAATAGGATTCTAACCCAATTGTCTGCCCCTGGTATGCCTCAACAGAACGGAGTCGTGGAAAGAAGGAATCGAACTCCTTTAGTTATGATCAGGTCCACGTTGAGTTTCTCAGGATTACCCATATTCTTTTGGGGATATGCCTTGGAAAATGCAACGTACATACTAAATCTCATTCCATCTAAGTTTGTACCTAAGACTCCCCAAGAGTTGTGGCCCGGGCAAAAGCCTAGTCTACAACATTTACATTTTTGGGGTTGTCCGGCACACATATTGAAGGTTAAAACGGATAAGTTGGAATCGAAGTCGGAAGTATGCACTATTAAAGGATATTCCAAAGGAACTAAAGGTTGGTTATTCTATAATCCTAGAGAGTAGAAAGTGCTAGTCAGCACCAATGCGCTTTTTCTGGAGGAAATATGATTGACCGGAAATCTTTAGAAAATGTTATCTTGGAAGAAATTCAAGAGAAATCAATTCCAAATCCAAGAATGACCGAACTTGAAGAAAATTCGTCCATACTTGACCCAGTAGTTACACCAGTGCTTCGTCGTAGTGGGAGAATTGTCAGGCTCCCTGACAGGTTCTCATTTTTAGGAGAGTCTTACGAGGCAATCCCGGAAGAACTGGAACAAGATCCTTATAACTATGATGAAGTAATTAATGACATAGATTCGGGACGTTGGGAAGAAGCTATGAAAGCTGAGATGAAGTTCATGTACTCCAATCAGGTCTGGACACTTATGGACTTGCCTACCATATCAAACCTATTGGGTTCAAGTGGATCTACAAGAGAAAGATAGGACCACATGGAAGAGTGGAGACCTTTAAGGCCAGGCTTGTTGCGAAAGGGTATACTCAGAAAGATGGTATCAATTATGAGGAAACCTTCTCGCCAATAGCCATACTCAAGTCCATCCGAATACTCTTATCCATTGCGGCTCATCTCGCTTACGAGATTTGGCAAATGGATGTCAAGATGGCATTTCTCAACAGCCATCTTGAAGAAGACGTTTATATGATACAGCCAGACGGTTTTGTGGCTAATAACCAAGAGCAAAGAGTTTGTAAGCTGCAGAAGTCCATTTATGGACAGAAGCAGGCATCCCAGAGCTGGAACATCCGTTTTGACTAGCAATCAAGTCATTTGGTTTTTGTCAGAATCTGAATGAGTCATGTGTGTACATAAGAAGTGAATGAGGCAAGGTAGTTTTTCTGGTGTTATATGTCAACAACATCTTTCTCCTTGGGAGTGACATAGGAATGTGAAAACCCCTTTGTCCACCATCAATCCATCATAAATGGGCCATCAATCAATGGCCAAAATCACATAAACAAAAGCTCAAAAAGAGAGATCTACACATCAGGACATCTATAAAACATATAAATGACAAAGATTAAGGAAACAAAGCATGCATTCTATGCTAGATGTATATTGTACTTGCCTTTGGTCTCCTAGAATGGTCTCCTTCCTTGATCTTCTATACCCAAGCTCAAAACCTCTAGATCCAAGCTCCTAGGCTTCCAAACTCTCTCAACAGCCCCCAAAACTCAAATCTATATAGATCTATACCTCCTACACCCAAATCCCATGGAGAGAATGCATAAGGAAGGATAATTCTAAGAGAAGATAGATCTATATGGAAATTAGGCTAGGGAATGAAAATAAACTTAGGTTGTAGAGAAGGAGATCTAGGAGATGAGAAGAGTCCTCTTGCTTGTAGATGGTTGTAGCTTGGACAGATCTCTTGATCTTTGATGGAGGATAGCTTAGATCTAGGTAGGAAACCCTAATTTTGATAAAGGGAAAAAAGAAAGATGGAGGGAATTTGAAATGGAGAAGAGAGGGAAATGAGAGAGAGATGAATGGCGTGGGATAGGGGCTGGGTTTGTATTTATAGGAATTGGTTTAGGTCAATTGACCAAATTTCTCTTCTTTGGTTGGTTTAGTTACAGATAAGGATGAGGGTTTTTTAGGTTATTACCATAATTCTCCAAGAGAACACCTTATCTAACTTAGAAATTACACTTAGGGGGCTCTAACCAACTAACTCAAAAAAAGTCCAACTAAACTCCAAACAATTCTATAAATCTCAAAAAGACCCTAATTCTCTAAACTAGGCCTAATTCATAGGAAAAGATTAAACTACCCTTGCTAATTCTTACTAATTAGCATAAATAGATATAATATACTATAATTAGAATATATAAAATATTAATAGGGCCCACAAGGAGGCAGGGCCACACAATTAGTACCCTATCTAGAAAATTAAGATTTGAGAATATGGAAGGTATGCCTGCCCTCAGTAACCCAAGTGGCATCACCTTGTTTCATCATGATTATATGAATTTTTTAATTTTATCATTATCATCATTAAAGCCTTGTCCCAACTATGTTGGGGTCGGCTACATAAATTATGTTTAACAATTCCGATCTATCATCTGCGCCAAATCCATAGATAAGTTGCACTTATTCATATCTATTTTTACTACCTCCATACACATCCTCTTCAACCTACCCCTTCCCCCTTGGTGGGCCATCAACCTACATAGCCAAACTTTTCCTTATTTAGGGAGAATGAAGAGAGAAAATTAAGAACACAAGTAAACTCGTATCATTGTACTCTAATGAACTTAGTTACATTCACGAATATATAAAGAAAATCCCCAAGCAAGATTGCTAAGCAAGAAACCTACCCTAAATAGGAAATCCAGTCCTAATCAATTAAGCAAAACCTGCTAAAATAGAAACCTAACATAGATAGCGTCATCGGCCTAACCCTTTCAGGTGCGTGTGCTAAGTCAACGATGACTTCAACACTCCCCCTTAACGCTGACTCCCAACATCATTATGCTAAAGCTTTCATTTGAATTTGTGAAAAACCTGTCATTCTCATGGTGCTAGCTTCTGCTGGTTCTCAAAGCCATATGGCTATTTCAAGTAGATCCCTATGTCAACTCCCCCTCATGCTTTTTCTTCGACTTGCATCTACTTGAATTTCCACCCGTTACTAGCTGCAATGCCAATCTGCATGTGTATGATGTTGATCTTTGCCACCTGACCATAGGTCAAGTCAAGATCAAACTCGTGCCACTGGTTAAGCCCCTTTGCTTCCAACCATGTCGTGTAATGATCAGTGGTCCCACTAAACCGACTTTCTTGGTTGTCGACCTACATGCATCCAACCATCTTCACACCATCAAAACATAGAACCATCTCCCATGTCTCATCCCCAATCAAGGCTGTAATCTTTACACACATTGCTTATTTCCACTCCTCTATCTCTTGTGTGACTAGTTTTGCATCTCTGTGAGCCTTTGAAACGTTACAAGAAATAACTTCCGCAATGGTTTCATCAACCATCTCTTGTGGATATGATCCAGTCCTAGATAGATCATCCTCTACTTCTTTTGATTCCTTATCCTTGAAAAAAATTGGCACATGAACATCAAGCCCCTAGGAATCTGGCACCTCCTAAGGACTTGATTCAATCACCGATTGATCAACCTCCTCCACCATTAACTCATTTTCCTTGATCTAATCTTGAACCTGATTTTTAAGCTTCGAAGAATTTAAAGACACCACATCATCAACATTAAAGATTTCTTATGTAAGTGTATACTCACAGATTTCGATGGCTTTGATGGTGATAATGAAATTCGCCTCTAGGTCCCAACCATCCTACTCAATGGCTCCCCCATGCTTGTTGGCATCCCCTTGCCTCGAGTCATCCGTGGCTGAATTTTCCTCAACGATTACCATCTTCACTTTGCAATCCCTTACAATGTGGCTACGATTTCCTCACTGGTAATACACCTTGTCCACTACGGGTTCCTGTTTCAACATCGAGTAACACTATGACGATGGTGACTTCACCACAGCCGAATCTAGATCTGATATCCTGTCTAGTGTCTACTCCGGTGAACCAGAGAAACGCTTCTTCGTGTCTGTTCTCTAAAACAAGAACTTCGACAACTCGGCTTCATTTTCTTCCTTGCAATGCGGAGAACCCGATTCAGATCTCTTTCCATAGTAGCAACTTGATTTGCAACGACCTGAGAACTGAACCAACAATAGATTCATGCAGACCGAGTCCGTATCTTTCTTTAAGAACCAGATGACCTCTCCGATCCAGATTTTTGCAACACTCCGATCCGGATTTCTTTAAGAACCAGCCTACCTCTCCGATCTAAAACTTCTCTCGTTCTTTGTCTCTGAAACTCCAAGTGATGGCCCACTGATGAGTCCTAAAAAGCGCACATTTTCATACACATTTTGGACCATTTTAAGGGCTTATTGATATTAAAGAGCTTTGTTTAGTGACAAATCATGATTTTATGCATTTTTTATCCATTGTAGTGCATTCATGCATAACTTGCTAAAAAATCACACTTTTTGCATAAATTCATGAAACCTGCCATTTTTGGAGACTTATTTTTGGAAAGCCAATTATTTTCGGTGCATCAAGTAGGGTCCCATGCATTGTCCATTTAAATTTCTTACATAAAATTATTCTTGAATCTATTTGTTTTAAATTGTGTAGGAGAAATCAAGAATGGGACCTACATTGGTGAAATTTGAGAGAGATCAAGGGTAGGACATCTTTCAAGGTGGACCCACATATCTTGGTATTTTTGGAGAGTTTGAAAAGTCAAAAATGGAAGGCTAGATTTGATTTCAAGATCAAGAAAGGAAATTTCAGATTTGGTAAGATCTAATCCTTACTAAGTTTGAAAACTTGAAAATCAAGAAAGAAATCCAAGAAAGGAAGGTGTACTAAAAGATTTGACTAATCAATCAAAGAAGCTTGGAAGCAAATCAAAGAGGGAAGGAGAGTCAAGAAACAAGGAAAGAAATATCCCAAGGTGCCTTTGGAAGTCCACATGGGTCCCACACATGCTATTGCACAATTATCATTCCATATGCGCACAAATATTTTCGGATTTTTCAGAGGCAGCAAGATTAAAATGGTCATAACTCTTAATCCAGCCGTTGGATTGGTGCAATCTATACACCATTGGAAAGCTCTTTTCGAGTAGATATCTTTAGAACCTAAGATTGTGTCAATCGGAGCTAAAACGAGAAAGATATGGCCTCTGGAAGTTGGTGCTATAATTTCTACTCGGGATTGCAATTTTGTACATGGAAAGGACCAAAAATCTCTCACTCACCTTGCTATTTCTTTGAAGACTTGTTGGCCAAGGAAGGGACTTGCCATGCAAAGAAGATTGCTTGCTACAAACTTGGAGCAAAGAAGGAAAGAAAAAGAACAAAAATCTATAAATTGAAGGCATAAGCCTCCCTCTCCTTTCATGGGAAGATAGACCAACTCTCTCTAGAATTACTACTACACTCCATCTTCTTCCTCTCTCATTCTCTCCATTTTGAGTCCTCAAGGAGATTTTGGCCGAAAATCACACTACACCCTTGGGTTTTTCATCTAGAAGAGGCTTCTCATCCTAGTATGTAATTGTCATTGTTTATTTTTTATATCTTATGTAAGACTTTGCATATTAGTAAAATTGTTTCTTACTCTTTTCAATTTTTCTTTCTTGTCCTTGGGTGATTGGTGCTTGTTTTATGTTTCTTTTCTTGTTGGTGTTTGGACTGACGACCCAAAGGCCCTAAGAGCATGATTCAAATTATGACCCCGCTTAGAAAAGAATTTTGAAAGAGGAGAATACACTTCCACACATTTAAGTTTCTGTTAAAACCACACATTTACTTTTCTTGTCTTCACCACACATTTAAATTCTTGAACTTTTGTTTATTATCTTTATTTTTATGATCAATTCAATTTTATGTTTATTTTATGCATAGTTTATGGTTGGAACTAATTAGCATTGCATGCACATTCATATTGGTGGAGTTTAGACATGTTTAAGTTGTTGGAATTGGAGTTTGAAATAGAATAAGAAAGAAAATCAGAGATTTGAGTCAATAATCTTGGCCAAATAATTTTTGGAAATTCGGATTCCAATATAAAGTACATCATTCAGCACATGTTGCAGGAATTTCTGGACAGATTTTGTGTAAAAAGTTTGTGATTAGAAACCTGATCAAAACACATTATTTTTCGATGAAACTTGGAGAAATTAAAGTTTGATCAGTGTATTTTCAAACCCCAGAATTTCAAGAAAAAATAATTTTGGAAAGATGGTGAACCAGTGGCTCAAACATGGCTGGTCGGACCCACCTGTGTGCAGAATTTCTGCACAGTTTTTTTTTTTTTAGGTCATGTTCATATACTCATATTTCATTCGTTTTAAATCGTTTTTAACTTTCGTTTTTTTTATTTGATTCATGCATCATTGTAGTTCAAAACCCAACCATTAAACTCAGTTTTAGGTTGCATTAGGTTAGGAAAAATCATGCATAAAAACAGCATTGCATACTAGTTTTTCAGACTTAGAATTTTCAGCATTCATGGCATACATTGCATTACTAACTTTTTAACTTAGGTTTCTTTTGTTTCTATTTTAGTTTCTTAGTTTTATTTTTAGTATTTTTATTCTTGATGTTCTAACTTGTGTACTCTTTTGTAGCAATTTTAGTTTTTTTTAATTTTAGTTTTTTTAGTTTTAGGAAGTTTTCTTTTAATTGGATTGTAATTAATTTAATTTTTAGAAAGTAGGAATGATGAATGTACTTTTCTAAAGTTTAGGCTAGAATTAGATTTTATTTAGGGCAGGTACAAGTTGAGAAGGAACCTTAATTTACATTGCTCCCTGTGGATCGACCTGGTCTCACCAGTTTATTACTATAATCGAAGCTCTGCACTTGGAGCTAACGATCAAGTTTTTGCAAAAACTTGATCGTTAGCTCCAATTGACACAATCTTGGGTTCTAAAGATATCTACTCGAAAAGAGCTTTCCAACGGTGTATAGATTGCACCAATCCGACGGCTGGATTAAGAGTTATGACCATTTTAATCTTGCTGCCTCTGAAAAATCCGAAAATATTTGTGCACATATGGAATGATAATTGTGCAATAGCATGTGTGGGACCCATGTGGACTTCCAAAGGCACCTTGGGATATTTCTTTCCTTGTTTCTTGACTCTCCTTCCCTCTTTGATTTGCTTCCAAGCTTCTTTGATTGATTAGTCAAATCTTTTAGTACACCTTCCTTTCTTGGATTTCTTTCTTGATTTTCAAGTTTTCAAACTTAGTAAGGATTAGATCTTACCAAATCTGAAATTTCCTTTCTTGATCTTGAAATCAAATCTAGCCTTCCATTTTTGACTTTTCAAACTCTCCAAAAATACCAAGATATGTGGGTCCACCTTGAAAGATGTCCTACCCTTGATCTCTCTCAAATTTCACCAATGTAGGTCCCATTCTTGATTTCTCCTACACAATTTAAAACAAATGAATTCAAGAATAATTTTATGTACGAAATTTAAATGGACAATGCATGGGACCCTACTTGATGCACCGAAAATAATTGGCTTCCCAAAAATAAGTCTCCAAAAATGGCAGGTTTCATAAATTTATGCAAAAAGTGTGATTTTTTAGCAAATTATGCATGAATGCACTACAATGGATCAAAAATGCATAAACTCATGATTTGTCACTAAACAAAGCTCTTTAATATCAATAAGCCCTTAAAATGGTCCAAAATGTGTATGAAAATGTGCGCTTTTTAGGACTCATCACACCCCCCAACTAGCGTTTTGCTAGTCCCTAGCAAGAACTGCGTCTAAAATGAGGAATTCACAATGAAATAATCTATCCTAAAACAAATGAAAATGAATGCAACGCCACTTTCGCTGGCACTCTCGACTGCATTTAGCATATGCAGTAAGCCCTTAAACCCCTAGGTTCCCCCTAGTGGACGAGTTTTGCCTCGTGAGGGTTTGCAGTGAATGTACCCACAAAATTCAGTTTTTTTTTTTTTTTTTTCAAAGGGATCTTTAAAAGAAGATTTACAAACACCGATATTCTCGATTTTCGGAATTTTCAAAGCAAAGGCAAATTTGAAACTCGGTTCACAAATCCCATCTTTGGTTCGAAATTCTGGAAATCATGCTAAATTGATCGTGCATGGTGAAATAGTGTGTATACGTAAAAACAAGTAAGCTTCAAATGATCCACCAAGATTCCCGTGAAAACAATTTTCAATCCAAAATTCTGGGCTACCTAACCTTAGCAAAGAAAAACAATATTCCTCTCAAGGCAACCATGATGGCTTTCGCACTACTGTTTTTTCGAAGGCCGCGATTTTTTTTTTTTTTTTTTTACACACATGTGACTGTGCAATGCCTAGGTCCTTTAAGCTTTCTAAGTAACGCATGTAACGAGCATTAGGCCAATGACTCCCAAACCAGATGGCTTTAGGGCACTAGGTATGTAAATACCCCTACGGGCTTACTGGCTCGGGTTAAAAAGGCTACGAACCCAAACTAGTCACACAAATTTTTTTATTCTTTTCAACACTTTTTTTTTTCTCTCATTTTTTTTTTTTTTTTTTTTAACGGTCCCCAACAATAGGCAGCCCTTTCCATGTGCCCGAATTAATTCAACAGCTCTGTGGCCAACAAAACCAGATGAACCAGGAACATGTAAAACTAAGGGTCGGTTTTCCATCATATTTTCAATCCAATCGTCAAAGAAAAACGGAAATCATGGCTTGGCATTCAAAAACGTTGAAAACATATACAAACTGTGTAAAAGTGGGGGATCAAAATTCAACACTTCTTCCAAAAATCCTTTCCATAAACAAAATAGTAAACCATTGTTCTCCTTTTCGCCCAAAGCACCAAAAATCCAAAGTTCAAGGTATCTTTGTTTCATAAAAATCCTCTCTAAATTTCCATTTTCCCAAACAACCAACAAAATAACAGATTTTTTTTTTTTTTGTTTTTTTTTTGTTTTTTTGTTTTTTTTTTTTTTTTTTTTTTTTGAAAAAAAAAATATAAGAAAAACCTAGCCTACACAAGAAACAACTGAGTTAAAATCCTAAGGTTGAAAAGCCTCCCTAAGTTCACCAACCCGGCCCTATGAAACCAACCCGGCCAGTTCAGCCCCCAGGTAAGGGTAGGATCACGAATGGACCCGTTTGAAGGACCCTTGCCTAGAACAGTCTAGCTGTCTCCACACTCTGGACAAGGCTTTGCTTCGGCACCGAGATGATTAAGGACAGCGATTAGGTCACTTTCAGTTCACTTTCTTCCAAAAGGACTTAAAACAAGTTGGGAAATAAAGTAACTTTGCCAATTCTTAGAAAGTTTCTAAAAATTCAATGATGTGTATTTTCTAATTAGCAATCCATGCACTTTCCTAATCAAATTTAGGGCGGTTTAACATTCCATGCATGCACCTCCTAATCTAGAAAGATGCAAAAAATAGCACACCCATAAAGCAATGTAAATAAGGAAAGTCAGAAAAGTTACCTTAAATGGCGCTCCCCGGCAACGGCGCCAAAAACTTGATCGTTAGCTCCAATTGACACAATCTTGGGTTCTAAAGATATCTACTCGAAAAGAGCTTTCCAACGGTGTATAGATTGCACCAATCCGACGGCTGGATTAAGAGTTATGACCATTTTAATCTTGCTGCCTCTGAAAAATCCGAAAATATTTGTGCACATATGGAATGATAATTGTGCAATAGCATGTGTGGGACCCATGTGGACTTCCAAAGGCACCTTGGGATATTTCTTTCCTTGTTTCTTGACTCTCCTTCCCTCTTTGATTTGCTTCCAAGCTTCTTTGATTGATTAGTCAAATCTTTTAGTACACCTTCCTTTCTTGGATTTCTTTCTTGATTTTCAAGTTTTCAAACTTAGTAAGGATTAGATCTTACCAAATCTGAAATTTCCTTTCTTGATCTTGAAATCAAATCTAGCCTTCCATTTTTGACTTTTCAAACTCTCCAAAAATACCAAGATATGTGGGTCCACCTTGAAAGATGTCCTACCCTTGATCTCTCTCAAATTTCACCAATGTAGGTCCCATTCTTGATTTCTCCTACACAATTTAAAACAAATGAATTCAAGAATAATTTTATGTAAGAAATTTAAATGGACAATGCATGGGACCCTACTTGATGCACCGAAAATAATTGGCTTTCCAAAAATAAGTCTCCAAAAATGGCAGGTTTCATGAATTTATGCAAAAAGTGTGATTTTTTAGCAAGTTATGCATGAATGCACTACAATGGATAAAAAATGCATAAAATCATGATTTGTCACTAAACAAAGCTCTTTAATATCAATAAGCCCTTAAAATGGTCCAAAATGTGTATGAAAATGTGCGCTTTTTAGGACTCATCACCCACCTTTGCACGATATCCAATCCGAGAGTCTTTGCAATCCTTTTCTTCTCTATTCCACAACAAAGACGAATCCAGATTTGATGATCCGAACTACCCCACAATCCAAACCCAACCTTTTTTCTTCCTTTGTCTCCAAACCCACTCAAACATGACGATCTCTGTTGACCCGATCAATTTGATCACACCTTGACATCCCCGATCAGTACACGATCTGTCCATGGATTTGTGTACAATCTTCAAGATCCATCGAACGTAAAAAAAACCAGTCACGATCCCTTGGCTCACCCGATCTTCTCGAAATCGGTGACTCGCTCATATACCGCTTTTTTTGGGAAGAGAGAGAGAGGAGATTGAGAACACAAGTAAACTAGTATTATTGTATTATGCTGAACTTAATTGCATTCATGCTAAGCAAGAAACCTACCCTAAATAGGAAACCCAATTCTAATAAGCTAAGCAAACCCTACTAAAATAGAAACCTAACCTAGATAGCATCACTGGCCCAACCCCTACAGTGTGTGTGCCGAGTCAGCGATGACTTCAACATTCCTTACCGGCACCGATGCCGTCCTAGATTTTCAAATTCTATCTAAAGAGAAAAAAAATTATTCATTGTGTTGTTAAAGAAGACATACCTGATGACATATGGTTTATTACCTTAATCCGAGGTCCCACTTTATGGGTCCAAAAAACTTGCATTACGGAATCATCTTGGTGAAATTGGAGAGAAAATCATGGGCTTATGGATGGTTATTGTGAGAACCCAATCTCTAATTTCTTGGATTAGTGTTGTTTTATTTGTGGATTAGTTTCTCTAAGAGGGTTTAGTGGTTGTTTGGTTGAGTTTGTGAGTTAAAATGGTTTTTCACTAGTTTTGAGGAGTTTTGAGAGCTAGTGAACTTAGACAGTGACCGTAGGGTCCTACTTGTTTTGCTTGATCAGCTTAGAGAGGTTCTTCGTGATTCCCAAAGATTCTCATTTCGGCTTCGTTTGACGAATCTCGTCATTCCCTACAACTTTTGTGTTCACTCCGTACCCATTCGAAGCAATGAAAATCAATTTTTCCAGCCCTGGGGGCAAAATCAGTTTTTTCGCATTGAATCTGGACCCAAATTTCGAGATCCCAGAACCATGCCAAAATTATACTTTTTGAAAACAATATTTTATGAGAAACATTTTTCTCTTCTTCACCGATCGCATCCGAGGCCCAAAAATTGATGTTTTAATCCCGACAAGTTTAAGTGATGGTGGGGCCCACACCCACCCTTTTATAAAAGGGATCAGCCCCTCTCTTCTTCTCCCATTCGTTCCAGCACACTTGAGGGGGGAGGAGCTTCAACTCCTTAGGGCTTTTGCCCTTTTCTTCTTCTTCTTGCTTCCTCTCACAAAATCCACCTCCAAACCTTGCAAAAATGGAGATTGGAGCTCAACTTTTTCTTCTCCATCCTTCTAGCTTCCCATGGACACTATTATTGTACAAATCTCAGCTGGGCAGCCCCTATTTCAAGCTCATTCTTGTTGATTAATGGCCCTAGAGGTAAGGACTTATTTCCATCTTCTATTGTTGAGTTATGGCTTTCCCTTAGGTTTTATTTCCTAGTTTGGTTTAGACTCATTCCTTGTCTTTCTTGATTTGTCATTTTAGGGTTCTAAATGGGTTTGTTTTTGGGGGTTTTTGGTTATGCTTGTAGGTGTTGCTTGAGAATGTTTGGAGAGCTTGATTAGCTAATTGGAACCCAAGGCAAGTGGATGAATGGATAAGTTTCGAACACTTTACATGCTTCATGAAAATTTCTTGTTTTTGGCATTAATGGTTCTTAATGATTTTTACATATGTTTTCATAGTCTTCTTGTCTTGAATTTATCACTTTTGAAATGCATATTTATGGGTTGATTTCTCTCTTATACATCTTGATGAATGCATCTATTATGTTATTAAGTGTAGATGAATCTTATGGATTGTTTTCTCTCTCTCTTTGGTGATTGAATGTGAAGAGAATGGAGGTGTTTGTGGTGGATGTTTGTGAAAATTTTAATGATGAATTGGAGGAGTCTTGGACTCATTTTATTACAGGAATGTAGGGGGAGTTATGTGAGGAATGGTTTAAGGGAGAAAGGGCTCAAATCTGAACACAGTGGGGTTTTTCCCGCAGCTGGCGGTCAGCTAGCGATCACTTGTCGGCTAGCCGCCGGTCACCAGCTGACCGAACCATCGTGGTCACTTTTTCAGAGAGCACCTCTTTCCCTTGAACCCAGTGGTCACCCCCGCGGCTATCCAGCGGCTAACCGCCGAACCCAGCAGCGGCTTACCGCCAACTAACCGCACCATGGCGGTTACTTTTCCAGTAAGCTGCAATTTGCAGCCCAGCCGCGGTCAGCTAGCGGCTGGCCGCCTAACCCAGCGGCTGCTAACCGCCAACTAACTACCATGTGACCGAAATTACCCCGAAACATGGAAATGGAGAGAAATGAAGAGGATTTTTGTCCCAATCATTTGTGAACCCTTTTAGAGAATGATGGGGAATGTTCATCTGGAGATGCGCATGGAGCCCGTTTGAGAAAGAAACCATATTACGAAGATTCATTTGAAGTTTCGAAAACCCCAAAGTGAATTAGTCTTGAATTAGTCTTGAACCCCAATACTTGTCCTAAGATTTCAAAAGTTCTATAGTATTTCATTGTTTCCAAATTTATACTACTTGACTTGTTATTCCTGAAAGTATTGAAAGTGTACTGTAATAATTGCTAGCCCCAAAATGTATTGCCCGACATGAAATGACAGTCGTGCCTTTGAGCACCCCGTCCCGCCCGTTTATTTACTTGTACTTGATTTATTTGCACATGTCTTGATTTCTGATATTTGACCTATGAGTCGGCACCACTAAGCTTGTTTAACCTTATTAGTCTGATCCACTGACTTAGAGATCCCCCTCTTGTCCCGCCAGTTGTAGTTTGGATCCCGCTACCCAGTTATTACTGTGGTCTTGTTCTGATGCCGCAGATTGCTACTATGGTTCCCGATGCCCGGCTCGCTACCGCGGTCATGTATAGTACATTATATGTATATGTATATGTATATTTCGTTGTACCTCCTCACTACAGTGACTGAGGTCAACGCCTTGATCTTGCTCTGTCACTTTGGTGATAGAGGACTTAGCTTCGTGTGGTTGTCATCTTGCTTGTTTCCCAATTTCCTTGGATACCCGTACATGTTTTATATTGCATTTATGTTTTCAGTAAATGATTCGTTTCTTTTATGAAAGTTATTGATTGAACATGTTGAATGCTTTTACAAACGTTTTACATGAATATATGATTTGTCAGATATCCATGTTTTACAGACATTTTACATGAATATATGATTTGTCAGATATCCATGTTTTACAGATGTTTTACATGAATACATGATTTGTCAGATATACATGGTCTTTCCACCCGTTTTAATTATATGTATCATTTGATCAAATAGCATGATTTATCACATGTTTTATTCTTTAGCATGTTTATTATCTTTTCACCCACCTGCCAGACCGCCGTGTCTCACCCACTATTTTGGTACTCAGGTCTAGATTTCTTCGTCCCGAGTTGAGTGGTTTTGTTGGCTGTGGAGCAATGAGTTGCAGGTTGTTTTGTTGGCTATGTCATGTAGACATTGAGCTTGACATCGGAGTTGCATCACATATGGGTAGTGGTTATTAACTTGTTATTGTATGGCTTTTATTAGCTTTTCTTGGGATTTTTAATTAATGCATATTGATAATTGTAACTTGAATATGTATGGGCATGTAATATCCTGTTACTGTCAGTTCTGTACTTGGTTGTAATGGTTTATTCCAGTCTGATATGGTTCTTGATATGATAGCTTTATGCTAGCGGTTGAGTGCGACGCGGAATCTGAGGGCCACGGACTTCGGGTCGTAACGCCACGAAAGCTTTCGCAAAATACTCAGAGTGTGTTGGATTGTGTTGTCTTCACACACGTGGATCTTGGGAGAAAAATATAATTATCCTTAATCTCATTCGTGCCCTCGAGGATCTAGTTTGGGGGCGTGACAGTTATTGGAGACTTCAATAATGTTTTAGATGAAAAGAAAAGTGGAGGGGGCAAAGAATTCAATGCGATGAAAGCCAAGTCTTGTAAAGATTTCAATGATAAATTACAAATGATGGTTTACACTCTGTGGGACCCTTTTTCACTTGGTCAAATAAACACAAAGGCTTGGCTCATGTAAAGGAAATATTAAATAAAGCTATAGGTAATATTGAATAGAGACTTAAATTCTCAGAAGCCATCCTTATTACCCTTTTGGCGGAGGTCTTGACCACTCTCCCATCTTGTTTGTTGCAAATTCAAAGCAACCCAAACTAGCTTGGCCCTTCCAATTTCATAATATGTGGTTTAGAGATCAAAAAGTGTGAAGGATAATCAAGAATAAGACAGGAAAAACGAGGTTCCCATATAGTGATAACATTGCTAAGACCTTGAACCCATTGGGAAGGGACCTTTCCAAATGGAACAAAATAAACTCGGGTAAAGTTGAAGAGGCTATAAAAGAATGAGGGCTGAAATTGAGGAAATTAGGATATTAAGTTCTTGAAATTAGAATAAATAAGGAATTATAATTGAATACCAAATTAGAGGAGTACCTGATTAAGGAAGAAGGACTGTGGAGGCAAAATCTAAGGAACTATGGCTCCTAGAGAGAGACGAGAATACTAAATATTTTTTTGCTTGCACAAGGAAAACATAATAGGATCGAGAGGATTAAATTCAAGAACAAGGTCTGGCTATGATAACGAATATTGGAAATGAGATTTGTGATAATCTTAAGTCTATTCTAACTACGGGAGGCACGAGGGATCTTGGCATTGTCTGTGAAGTCATTAGACAAGCTATTTCTCAAACGGACAATAATCTTTTCACTAGAATCCCCATAGGTGGTGAGATTTTTCATTTGAATGCCTTAAAAGCCCCCAGCCTAGATGGTTTTTCAATTGAATATCTTAAGGAAGAACTTGGGCTGCCAAATACCCTGAGAAGTCTTAAATTTAATGGACTTCTTTATCCACTTAGACCATACAATTTTTACCAATTGGTTATTTTTTTCTTATATAAAACATTGTAAAATCTTAGAGTTGATTGATGAAAAGAAAACTTCTTCTTGTGATCTCTCCTATGAAAGGAACGACGTGAAGTCAATGGTATGTGAAGCCTTATTGACTCCATCTTCCTCTAGCTGGCTGCGCATCAATCCACGTTGTCGCGACCCCGGACCGGGAATCCGGGATCGGAACCCTAATGAATAAAGATTGAAGGATCTACATCACCAATATACATACTTATTTAATTTCCCACAGGTGTCCGCGGTGAGGATATCACAACCATAACCGAATATTTCTTTTAAGTGCGGAAGCATGTAGCAAATCAAATAGTCAACCATCCTTGGTCATAACACAATATCACAAGTATAAAGATATTGTATCAGAATGAGCAATGATCTATAGCATATTTACCCAAAGTAAGTTAAAGTTTACATAAATATCATTTAATTACATTTCCCAAAATAGGGGCCAACAAAGGCCAATATAACAAAATACCAATCAAAAGAATGGTTAAACAGTTTTCCAAAATATGAAGTCTCTCATAGCAACCAAACATCTACATGACGTCATCAGCACGCCACTCAAATAACTGCTGCGGTTCTACAACCGCCTCCTCAAGCTCCTCCTCGGGATAACCGACAACGGGACCTGAGTACCAAAGAGTGGGTCAACACGACGGTTTGGCAAATGGAGGCAAATACAATGACAATATGATAGTAAATGAATTTACCTTTAAATCATGTAAACCTGTTCAAATAACAATTGCTATGAACGAGATAAAACATTTATTCAATCATAAGGATGCAATGTAAAACATGTAAGGTGACCAAGGAAACGGGAGACAAGCAAGATGACAACCACACGAAGCTAAGTCCTCTATCACTAAGGTGATAGAGCAATAACTAGGCACTGATCTCAGTCACTCGAGGTGAGGAGAAACAGTGGATCTCATATAAATACATATACATATACTATACATGACCACGGTAGCGAGCCGGGCATCGGGGACCACAGTAGCAATCTGCGGCATCGGGATAAGACCACGGTAATGACCGGATAACGGGATCCAAACTGCAGCTGGCAGGACAAGAGGGGGATCTCCAAGTCGGTGGATCAGACCAACATGGTTATCCAAGCTTAGTGGTGCTGACTCATAGGTCAAATACAATCAAGACATATGCAAGCAAATCAAGTACAAGTAAATAATCAAGCGGGCAAGACGGGGGTGCTCAAGGGCACACTATCATATCGAATGGTGCAATGCACTTCGGGTCAAGTTACCATTCCAAGTGTATAACAATGCTTTCAGGAAAACAAGACAAGTGTACAAATCTCGGGATCAGTAAAGTACAGTAACCAATTGACATTTCAGGAAAATATCTATTTGAAGTGGATAGGGACCCCGTATGTCGATCAAATAGCAATTTGGTACTCTTCAAGTTTGGGGACATTCCGGGCTTCTTATACACTTCGAATTTTCTTAACTTCGGACGAAATCTTTGTGATATGGTTTCTTCCTCAATTGGCCTCACACAATGCCTAATAAATCTCCTTGATATAGAGGGGTTCCCAAAGAATAGTCCCAATGCGTTGAAACAGTCGAACATTGCCCCAAACATAACCTAGGCTAGACGACCCGCATCGCTCAAGCGGACTGTAGGGTTCGCTCGAGCGAGTTGCTCGCTGGGGTGGTTGTCTGGGTGGGTTCGCTCGAGCGAGTTTAGGTCGCTTGAGCGAACTCATTGGGTCGAGCGATTATTTAAATGCGTTCGAGCGAACAACTCACTGGAATGAGTTCTGGGATGACCGCTCGAGCGAAAAAGGGTGCGTTCGAGCGACCAAGCTACTGGAATGCTCCGAACCCTTTCTGGACATGTCGCTCGAGCGAAGTGTCACGGTCGCTCGAGCGAACTGTCCAGAAACAGATTCCAGACCAGTTCAGCTCCTCTCTATTTCTCCTTTTTACAACCTCCTTTTTGCCCTCCTTACACATCAAATGAGGAGTCTAAAACCCCATTCCAACTACTTCAAATCTCTAACAATATCCATCCCATTCTCCTCCATCAACAATACATTCAATACAAGGAAAAAGGGAGAAGGAAACCATTTCACAACATATACATTTGAAACAAAACAAGAAGACATTCAATGCTATGAACTACCACTTCTCTATGATCATAAATGTGCCATTAATACTCTATCATGAGCATTCATCTCAAAACAAAACATTAAATGTGCATTAATGGAAAATATCCAAAATCAATGAAAGCTTTGGAAAATCATTCATCCACTTGCCTTATGTCTTCAAATCAAGTAAATCAAGCTCTAACAAGTCTTTCAAATCAATGGTCCAAGCTACAAGGTAAAAACCCCAAAATAAACCCTAAAAGAGTCAAACATTGAAATAGCAAGGAAACCTTCCAATACTAAAGGTGAAGCTTCCGTAGAGCTAGAGGAACACAAATCTAGAAGATGAAGGGGGTTACTTACTTGCAAGGCCCTCTAATGGCAATGGTAAGCTCAAGGAATTCTTGTAATGGTTGGTTTGCTCCACAAAAGCTATTGGAAGAAAGCTCTCAAGGAGATGAAGAAGATGATGGCCTCTAATCTCCTCTTGGTGCAAGTTTGGGAGTGGATTGAGTGATGGAAAGCAAGAAGAAGAAGGAGTTGCTCACAAAACCCTAGTTTTCTCTCTTGTGATGGAAAATGAAAATGGAAGGGAAGGGTCTCCTCTTGTAGTAAGTGAGGAGTGGGCTCCACCACTAACAATCTAATTCGGCTGAAATCATCTCTCTCAGGACCTCGGATGAATTCGACGAAGAAGGAAGAAATGTTCATCGTAATATCTAGTTTTCAAAAAGTATAGGTTTCGTGGGTTTCGGGAATATCAAGTTTTTGGGTACAGATTTTGTGTGTAATGACTGTTTTGCCCTCAAGGCCAAGGATTCGGGTTTCGGGATCTCAAACGGGGACGGGATCAACATGAAAGTTGTAGAGCTTAACAATACCAATAAAACGAGATTAAAACCATGAATGTAAAATCTCCGATAAATCCTCAACCAAAATGCAATGTCATGAAAAAGAGCCTCCAAAAGGGGTCCTACTAACACAGGGCAATCGAAACTCTCCAAAACTAATACAAAGGCTATACCAAACCCAACTAAGCCAAAATCACTAATCAAGCTTAGAACTAACACGCAACTTAATTAGCACTAATCGGGTTCACTCGGATCGGGGTCTTACACACGTTTCGCATCAATTAGTATCAGAGCCGAAGATCAATCCACCCTAATTCAAAAATCGAGATAGGTAATCCGTTCTCCCCCTTTGTTCAATTTCATCATTACCCATTATCTCATTCTTGCATTCAAATCCAACCCTAATTCATCGTCTACAACAAGTGAAAACCACAAATCAAATCAGTGACTATTGTGCGCATGCATGCAGAAGCGCGAAACCTGTGATCAATCAACCATGGCACACAAAAGAGATTAGATGATTTTACATGGTTCGACAAAACCGCCTAAGTCCACGCCTAAGTTCACATCTTAACTTTCTTTAGAGTCTAAGGTCACAGATTACATGTATATATAATCTCCACTTCCATAGCCCCTAAGAAAGCCCCAGTTCAAAGACCATAATACCCTGGACCCTGAACTTAGTCATTGGCTAACCTAATGAACTACTCCAGTAAACCTAAAATACAAGACATAAACCCAACTCTTTCCATCAAGACCGTTCTTCCACAAAACCACAATAAAAAAATCCCAACTTCCCCATCCCATCTCCATCCTAACCTCATCTTACTAAAATCCATCAAGTCCCTAATCAGAGCCAACATTGGCTTTTAAGTTCAAACCTTAGGGTCGGTCTAATTTCTCCTATTCGTGTGGGCAGGCATGCATTGTGTGGGTAGACACATGGGAGTTGTTAATCTAACATTTCATTCAAGAGGAGGGGGAGGGGCTGGGTATAAAGTACATTGATTTTCCTCTTCCTAACAGCTTAAACTTTTGGAGGTGCATTAGCTGGTTACACTTAATATGCTATTCGAGCCAATTGGTTGTGAGTTTAAGCCGTTGGCTTCACGCCATTCCTTCCATATGAGATATCTCTAGGTGAAATTTTCTTTTTCATTAATCAATTTTAAGTAGCCAAAGAGACTTTACAATGCTTTATTTAAGGAAAAAAAACAAGAAAAGAAAAGAAAAACCTAAGAACTCATTTGGGACCAACCCGGCCCATGAACACCCCTTCTTGAGCCAGGCCCTGCTGACCTGATATGGCTCGGCCTGGAAGAAATGACAAAAGCACACAACTCTAGCCCTTCCCCTTTTTTATTTCTCTCAAGGAGATCAACAAGAAGAAAGAGTTTCTTCCAACCTGAAGAGACTGGAGACTAAGGTCGGGACGAAGAATCAAAAGGGCTCTTCAGCTCTTTTCGTTTCTCTGTTTCGACGAAAGATAGAGAAAGAGGGATAGCCTAAGCGCTTGCGAAGATGATGTGAGGACGAGGCTGCAGAGATAAGTCGAGGAGGACGCTGGCTGGTCGCGACGCGTGAGGGCTGCGAAACAGGTACGCTCGTCTCTTCTCTTCTCTTCTTCTTCTCCTTCTCTCTCTTTATGGGGTTAGGGTTTTAGGGCTGGATGAGTGTTCGGCTATTGTTGCGGAAAGGAAGGCGTTTAGGAGGATGATTCGGCAAAGGGTTTTGGGGTTTTGGTGTATGAGGGTTCTGAGTGGGTTCTTCAGATATGCTGTAATGGATTCGTCCAAAGTGAAAGGGGTGGGGAATGGGGCTCGGCTAATGGGCTTCGTCTGGTTATGCGGTAGGGTAGGGTTTGGGAGGAGTTCGATTGATGTTTTAGGGTCTACTCTAGAGGAAATAAAGGGATATGACATTTGGTCAGTGGGTTTATTTGATGAAAGGAGAGGGGTTTTTGGGCGTTAATGTTTTGGGCTTATTGACATTCGGTTGAATGGGTTTTGGGTTTTGGCGGTTGGATATAATGGTACATGGGGGAATCGGCTGATGGTGGCTTGGATTGAGTCTAGGAGTATCTGACAATGGTTAGACATAGGCTTGGGAAGGGCCCACTGAAATGACATACCTTTGGGGTATAGACTGTAGATCCACCCAATCTCCCGTCACAAGAAATCTATCTAACCTTGAAAGTGAAGGATTAGTTTGATGGGTTTGACCATGTAAAAGAAGCGCCAAGCAGCTGTGAATCAACCAAAGAGTGATAATTGATCCAATCCGAAGCAATAGCATGTGTATCTGCAGTAATCCTGCAACCCCACTCACTGATAATTGCTTTGTTGTGGTTGTCATTATTATTCATTTTCTATCTTGAAGTCTTTTTGTTGTTGGGATTTTCTCTTCCTCTAATGAGCTTTTGGTAGGAAGTTTCACTGAAGAGTGCATTATGATTTAGAATTGGATTAATTTGAATACTGTAATGCACCCTTTTTAAGAAGGTGCTTGAGCTGAATGCACTTTTATTTTGTAGATATATATTCTTTTTGTTCACTTTTAGTTCTTATTTCTTGAACTTCAATGTATATTTTTTATTCGTGTTTTAATATTTTTTATTTTTTCCCTTTGCCTTTTCAGTGTGAATTTGGCACAGGAGCTTGAAGCTTCTACCCAATGGCGTGGACGGATACTGACACGGGGAGTGGTTGTGAAAGGGATGCTGTTAGCGAGAATGGAAGCTTAAAAGGATTACAACCTTCTACTGAAGCTAGTGTATCTCCTCTACATGTTTCTCCTCTACAAAAGAAGTTTGAGGGAAAGGATGCTCTTTCTTATGCTAATATTCTCCGGTCTAGGAACAAGTTTGTAGATGCCCTTGCTCTTTATGAGAGTGTCCTTGAGAAGGATAATGGGAATGTTGAAGCTCATATAGGCAAAGGTATATGCCTCCAGATGCAGAGCTTGAGCAGACAAGCTTTTGAGAGTTTTACAGAGGCTCTAAGGTTGGACCCACAAAATACTTGCGCACTAACACATTGTGGTATTCTATACAAAGATGAGGGCCATCTGTTAGAGGCTTCTGAGGTATACTGTTTTCTTCTGAGTGCCAGTTTATTGCATGTGGGAGACTTCCTAGAATTTGTTATTTATTGATTGAGGCATGCTTAATTGCAGGGAACTTTTTGTTCCTACCTTGTTTCCCAAAAGATACACAAATACTTGCATAGTTGCATTGGTTTAGCATTCTGGTATTGACATGATACTATGCCAATATTGATATTAGATATTGCACACGTTCTTGTAGTATACCGTTTTAGCATATCCTACTTTT
Organism: Cinnamomum chago; assembly: GCA_038049695.1. Lineage (NCBI taxonomy): Eukaryota > Viridiplantae > Streptophyta > Magnoliopsida > Laurales > Lauraceae > Cinnamomum > Cinnamomum chago. The sequence continues at coordinate 33,663,279 of CP142452.1, forward strand.
CTAGGTCTTTATTTCATAAATTTGTATCAACTTTTCTTACTTTTCAACATCATGTTAGAAAAGAAAGTAAATAGCAATAAAAACTGAAATAGAAAATTGTCATGTTACCTGTAAAAGAAATTAAAATAAACATCATAGATGGAAGGCCATTATGAACCTATTTTTACACACACACACAGAGAGAGAGAGAGAGAGAGAGAGAGAGAGAGAGAGAGAGAGAGAGAGAGAGAGAGAGAGAGAGAGAGAGAGAGACTTGAGGATTGATGTATACTTACCCACACAGTGAGATTGATAGGTAAGGAACCTGCAATCTTGTAGATGCAACAATGAGGACCTTCCAACTATGCTATGAGTTCTCCACACGAGGATACACATTGTAAATTAAAATAGGTTGTTTGGAGTCTAATAAAAATTTACCTGCCTGCCCCTCCTATTTTCATGCACTCAACAGATGGGCAGATCCAAGTCCAGAGGAGAAGGCAGATATTTCGGTTGATGGTTCTTTTTCAAAAGCTTTGCTTGTGTGTGTAGACGAAAAATAAATGATGATCAACTTGCTGTAGAGCAGAGGTCTACCTGATTGAACTAAGGTTTGGCCTAATTATACTAAGGCTTGACCTAAGTAAATAACTCTAATTATTCCAAGTGAATATACAATTTTAATCCTCTCGAACAGAACTTTCCATTGATACATAATACTATAATAGTAAGAAATCAGACAGGTGGATAGAAAGATATTGTCTTAGGAGCTGAAGAGGTCAAAGCAAGAAATGGGTGACAGTTATCTTTCAACCACCTTTTGCATACGAAATGTCTTTAGATGAAATGATTCTTTTCACCTATATAAGCACCTATATAAACAACTCTTAATTATTCCAAGTAAATATACCATTTTAATCCTCTTGAACAGAACTTTCCAGTGATACATAATAGTAAGAAATCAGACAGGTGGATAGGAAGATATGGCCTTTGGGAGCTGAAGAGGTCAAAAGCAAGAAATGGGGGACAGTTATCTTTCAACCACTTTTTGCATACCGAATGACTTTAGATGAAATGGTTCTTTTCACCTATATAAACAACTCTAATTATTCCAAGTAAATATACCATTTTAATCCTCTTGAACAGAACTTTCCAGCGATACATAATAGTAAGAAATCAGACAGGAGGATAGGAAGATATGGCCTTCGGGAGCAGAAGAGGTCAAAAGCAAGAAATGGGGGACAGTTATCTTTCAACCACCTTTTGCATACCGAATGACTTTAGATGAAATGGTTCTTTTCTCCATTCTATCCTACACTTTAAGAGTTTTCCAACAGGATATTGTATGCAAAAATCCGGTGGATGGATTGAAAGTAATGGCAAGTCAAAGATTGCATGGTGCACAACCCTGAGGCTAGGCTGCCAGATATTAGACATCAGAAACCAGCATCGGAGACCAGTATCTTACATCAGGAAACCGGACATTGGGAAACGTCCGTTTCCCAAAAAAATCTTTAGATAGGGGGTTCCCAAGTCATTTTGGAAGGGACTGTCTCTCCAAACTTCATTTTCCTTACATTTAAGCCCTAATGATGGTATTCTATCATTATACGGGTCTTAGGAAGCCTTTGAATTGTAGTTCACTATTCTTAGGCCCTTAGAAGGCCTAAAAATTGAGGACTGTAGCAGGACTTGAGGCATTTATTTACCCTTATGTCCAATTTTGTGCATATTTTTCTTGCAGTTAAGCCCTTGTAATTTTATTTATTAATTAGTAGACCCTCAGAAGGCTTCTAATTTATCCTTTAGTTCCTTGAAGGCCTGTAATATTTTTTTACCCTTAGATGGCCCATAAATTTATTCTTTAGCTCCTAGAAGGCATGTAATCTATTCTTTAGCCCCTAGCAGGCATATAATTTTGGAATGTAACACAAAATCACTAGGGACTTGAGGCATTTACCCTCATCTATGTTGGTTCAGTGACTCTGTGATTGGGCATGGAAGATTGTGGGTTGCGGAAAATATTAGTTGTCCATATATTCCAAATCGGTAATACTGGAAGGATCATACCAGAGTCTAAGAGTTGTACTCTGACTCTTTAGAGGGTGTTTGTGCTGTTATAGTAAAATTTTCTCACAATTACATGTAAATTTAGGACAGGTGGACAAGGTCCCATATCACAGTTGGGAGGTGCTCAGTGTTGCAACGTCAAGGCTCTGGGTTCAAGTCATGTTACCATCCAAAAAAAAAAGGAAAGAAGAAAAAAGATAAGGACAGATGTTCTGTTAGGTTTTGGAAGGACCACCTGTTTGCTGGTATCTACTTGCTGCAGCTTTTCCTATTCTTGTTCATGTAGATAATACATCCATTGGCATTTTGGATCTAGTAGGAGAGATCATGATTCAGACTCCAACGTTTACAAGAAATTTCTGGGATGAGGAAATATGTCAGTTGTTGCTGCTTCTCTTTTCTTCAGGGTGTATGTGAGCTGGTTGGGGTAGCAGATTATTGCATTCGGGAGGACGCATAGTCGCATGCAGATGGTATTTTCTTTGTTAAATTATTTCATGATCACTTGATACACCAAAGTGTGTACTCAAATAGGTGGGCCTTGAGTTTTATCTTTTTGTTGGACAACTGTATGGAAAAGAGCCTCACATTTAATGACCTCCAGAGGAGGAAAGACAAGGTGTTTACTGTGAATGCCTGTCATTCATATGTTCTGAAAGATGCGGTGGATGTGTTCCTTGCCTTTTCATTCACTGTCCCTTTGTTAAGAAAGTGCAGGATTACCTTTTCAAGTTATTTGGAGTAAAGGGTGATGCCAGATACAGTTCAAAAAGTTTTAGAAAATATGGAGCTGAGTTCCCGAGTAGACAAGGTAATATAAATGGGGTTTGCATTTTAGGGGCTTTCTTTGGTCTCTCTGGTTGGGAGAGAATACTAGACTGTTTCAAGATAAGTTAGCTGTGGTAGAGGAAGGTGGTGACTAAGAGGCTCAGACGAGTGTAATACCTTGGGTGCTAGTAGTAGTGGCAGAAGAGTTTGCGGCTATATATCTTTGGAGATGTCGGGTTGAGTGTCATGCCTTTATGATGGATCATTATCTCCATCTTTTCTTTATAATGTAGTTTTGATAACTGATAAAAAATGTAGTTTTGATTTTTATTATTTTTTATTTTTAATATGTTACCTATTGCAAAAAAAAAAAAAGGCACTTATTTTGCTAAAGGTCATTCTATAATTTGAATGTTACAGCCTCACAAAATTGATTGCATGATTTCTCCTTTGGATGTGGTGCCTTGTGGTGTTGGGAAAAGAAAAAGAAGGCAAATTTGACACCTTACTCTTTAACCTCAAGAATCTTCTAACTACAGCTGTGTGACATTCAGTTTCTGTTAGTCTGTTTAATTTATGATGACCATTCTCTCTCCTTTCTTGACTAGATATATTTGAGGAGTTGGGTCTGAATGAAACTGATGCTTTGTTCATTTTTTAATGCGTCAGATTTTGTTTGTTTTTTTTTTTTTTTTTTTCTGTACGGGTGTGGATGTGTGGGGCCATAGTTACTTGATTCGCTGTCTGCTCGATTCACGTTTAAGTTCGCAGTTCGTTACTTGCTTCAATTTGATGGGGGTAAGTTTACCTTTTCAATTTTCTTAATTTGCAATTCGAGTTCGATGTACTAATTCTAACACACAAGAATAAATTGTTAAAATTGCATACATAACTTTTAAATCAATCTAATACAAATTAAGATCTGTGTGAAATGGCCCACCTCCAAGTAAATTGGGAACTAATTTTTATACATGTTTGGATTTTATACATGGGCCCCGATTACATATGGATAAAGGTCATCATATCTATTCTGAAATTTAATGAAGGAAAATATATGATATTTGGTTTTGACGAGAATTTTAAAGATTCATACAATTGTATGGAGAGGAGGGAGTGAAGGAAATTTAAAAATGAAAGAGAAATGAAACATGAGAGCGATAAGACTCCATCAAAACTCATGAGGGTCTAACTTGAGGCACATCTATTGAATTCTACTTGGGTCAATATATTTTCCAGTCATTAGTATTCTTGAAAATTTTCACTTTAATAAGATATGGTTTCATCATTAGATTGTCCTATACACAGAGACTTTTTTGTATCATTACATTCACAAGTTTATAAGAGATTAACCTTATGGTGGGCCCAACCTTTTTTAGATAAAATTAAGCTAAATCCTATAAAAAAAGAAAAAAAGGGTCAATATATTTTCCAGTCACTAGTATTCTTGAAAATTTTCACTTTAATAAGATATGGTTTCATCATTAGGTTGACCGGTATAAACACAGAGACTTTTTTGTATCATTACATTCACAAGTTTATAAGAGATTAATCTTACGGTGGGCCCAACCATTTTTAGATAAAATTAAGCTAAATCCTAGAAAAAAAAGCAAAAAAGTGGAGTCTCATTTTCATTATTTTAGATTTCTAATAGGGTGGGGCACAAAGTGACAACTCAAGAATTTATCGTAAATCCGCATATAGCAATTTCTCTTGAATCCAATTGTAGCCCACCTGGACATGATGTTTCAAGCAAGAGCCATATAGAGGGAAGGACGAAAGAGATGCCGACATGCTGTACTCTTCTGGCATTAAATTGCTGATGGAAATACACTTGACAGGCACTTTTTTATTTTATTTTATTTCACAAAGACCACCTTTTATCATTCTCTTTCCTTCTTCTCTATCATCTTCTCAGCACATTTCCTTCTTTTACAATCTTTTATACATGGGAGCGAACTGCTTCGAACCAGAGCCTTCCGAAAATCTCAAATCCACCTAACTGAATCCTGTATTGTTCAATTCAAATTGTATGAGATTCGGCGGTTGATTGAGCGAATCAGGTAACTATGCTTTGGGTTACATCATCAGTAACAGGTCTAATGTTCCATTACTTTTGATACAATATTACGTAAATTTCTAATGCTGGAGTTCAGTGTTCATGTACTCATCAATTTTACATGCTGCAGTCATATCAGAAGGCTTTACAGGCAGACCCTCTTTACAAACCAGCTGCAGAATGCCTTGCAATTGTTTTGACAGATCTAGGCACTAGTTTAAAGCTGGCCGGTAACACTCAGGAGGGAATCCAGAAATATTGCGAAGCTCTGAAAGTAGACAGTCACTATGCTGTAATCTCATGATCTCAACCTGTTTAACATTCTTAAGTTTTTGAGGATGGCTTGTTTTTATTCTATACTTATCTCATGATTTGAAGCCACCTTTTTTCATATTGTAAATATTGGTCTCTCAAATGCAGCCTGCATATTATAACCTTGGGGTTGTTTACTCTGAGATGATGCAATATGATTTGGCTCTTAGTTGCTATGAGAAAGCTGCACTACAGAGACCCATGTATGCAGAAGCATATTGCAACATGGGTGTCATATATAAAAACCGTGGGGACTTGGAAACAGCTATTGCTTGCTATGAGAGGTACTTTGTTGTTTACATGCATTCACTGTGCTTAGAGATTCTGTATGATCCTTAACATGTTGATCGATGTTTGTTCTGGATACGATTTTTCTGCAATTTCAGGTGTTTGACCGTGTCTCCGAACTTTGAGATTGCCAAAAATAACATGGCAATAGCCTTGACAGACTTGGGAACAAAGGTTTGTTTTAATTTTGATACATTGTTCTGCCCTAAGTTTGTATTCTATTTATTTACCCAAAGAATAAGGAGTATATGAAACAGCATTTGGGAGACTGTCTTGAAATAACTGCCCTAACTGAAATCATAAGATGAGGGCCCCATGATTTCTCCTTATTTTGCATTTAGGTGTTGTATAATGCTACACAGAATCCGGTATACATGGATTTCTTTTATTGTAAAGAAAGATTGAACTTTATTCGAGAACCAAAAGATGCTATTTTTCATGTAAAGATAAAGAATCATGACCTGCCAAAATGGTGACTTTGCATACCATTGAGAAGTATTATGAAAGTAATGGATCATTGGAAAATGTTGTTCAAAGGAAGCACGAGATATACAATTTGTAATATATAATTATAATACTACTACTTATAGATCTCTAGGAGGGGTTTTGTACATGGGCAAAAAAGAGGGAAAATATAGTGAATGTTTAGCATAGATATGGGACAAGATAAGTACATTATAATTAGAATAAACCAAAGAACTTAAAACAGCATAGAATGACGACCAAGGGGTCTCGCCACTGATCCAACGGTAGGGTCGGCTGTTGTCTATATTTTTCATTGTTAGGTAATTTATATATTTTTTGGAAGATATTATTCTTTAACATTTCCATTCTCCAGATCCAATACATAACTAACTTAATGTGCTTTCAGGTAAAACTGGAGGGAGACATCAACCAAGGTGTGGCGTATTACAAAAGGGCATTGTATTATAACTGGCACTATGCTGATGCTATGTACAACCTTGGTGTTGCGTATGGAGAAATGTTGAAGTTTGAGATGGTACACAATATATTCCAAAGCATCATTCATTCACCTTGATTTTTTTGTGTGAATTTCTCACATGCACTATCCTTTTCTTCTACATTCATTTAATGGATAATGAGTGGCTGCGAATTTACTAATATTACTCAGAACTTGCTCTTAAAGTAACATATCCCTGAGTTAATAAACGATTTCCTTTGTGAAGGCAATTGTGTTTTATGAACTTGCCTTGCACTTTAATCCTCATTGTGCGGAGGCATGCAACAACTTAGGAGTAATATACAAGGACAGGGACAATCTTGACAAAGCTGTCGAATGTTATCAGGCAAGTTTTTTGCTAGTGTAGTTTGGTGCTTATTAAATGTGCTTTGTTTATTGATACTATCTTTCAGTGCTCCTTTAAATTGATTCTCTCTCTTAGTGTGTGAAGTTTATGGTCTTTACTTGACAATGAGGCAAATTTAGCCTTAATGTATTCGGGAGTGTCAATGATATGCATTGATGTTTTGTGTAGATGGCTTTATCTATCAAACCCAACTTCTCACAGTCGCTAAACAATCTTGGTGTTGTCTACACTGTTCAGGTTTCTTACCTTTCACTTATACCCCTCGCTTATGAAAATGATTATGTTATGGAGACAGTTTCCAACTATTACTACCATTTAAACAGGGTAAAATGGATGCTGCAGCTAGCATGATTGAGAAAGCCATTGTTGCAAATCCCACATATGCAGAAGCATACAATAACTTAGGTAATTCATATATGCTCTTTATTTCTGTTAAATTTCCCTTGTCAAATTGATTGTTTTCAACTGTTCATAAATTGCAACAGGGGAGCTACTCAATGTAATGCTTTAGTCCTGATTAATATTGATCTTGGGAATATTGATGCCATCATTTTTCAAGTTTTTATGAAGTTCTTGATGATCCGTACTTTGAACACCATGTGTAGCACAAGCACTAGCGTATTGGAGGGTTTGGCTGTGCCAATGGAACATGGTCCCAATAGGGACTTTTAACCTATTGATGCCAATGGGCGGGGTTTGGTGCGGTTTGTGGAAAATCTTAACCCGCCCCAAATCACCTTCCATGCTCTGCACCCAACCCGACCCATTCTGGAACGAGTCTGAGATATTTGGTACCAAACCTCTTCTTAGTCTGGTTTGGTTCAGGTAGGGTTTGATACCCATTCTGCCTGGTGACTAGAACCTGCGAACTCAGTAATTTCCATTTTTTAAATGTCAAATACCAACTGAACTAGGTGGGATTTGTGTATTACATTCGATTAACAAAAATCTAAATTGGTCATAAATGGGTCAGGGGCTCGGCAGAAAAAACCTGACCCCCTTCTGAACCTGACAGGTCAAAATCTATAAATCCATAACTGGTCCATACCTGAAAAAGCAATACCAAACCCTCCCTTCATAGAGAGGTCATGAGTTTCATTCAATCCATTGCCATCCATACTATTTTTTTATTATCAGTAACAAAATAGTCATTAAAAGGAGAAAAACAAAATACGAAGGACTTGCCATCCATACTATAACCCACTTGTTTGGGCACTTACAAGGGACTACACAGTCTACACATGCAGTACCTAGAAGGTGACCACAATTTATGGTCTATAGGACTATAAGGCCCTTACATCCAACTTACATACATGGCTTGGACGACTTCCCCAAGGGACTGCTGTACTTACTTCTGAACAGGGACTTAAGATAATGGGTTATTTTCTTCATTTTACTGCTTCTTATATTATGTTTTTAATTGTGAAGATTAAAACATTATATGATGTCTGTCATAGATCAGTAGTTGAGATTAATTACAGAGATTTTCGGAACTCATATAAATACAATACAATAGCAGTTGGCACTATGCCTGAATATTTTTCTTATTTAGTTAAGTTTCATACCTTGTGCAAGCCTAGAAGTTTGCAGTCATAACTCTTAACATTTGAGAAGTGTTGTCTTGGATAGTTTTCACCATATTAACTGAGTGAACAAGGATCAAAATAGCAATTGCGGCAGACGTAGCAGCCAGTGGCCAAAATGCTATATAGTGGGTGACGTGGATAAACAAATCGGCCGCTACACAAATCGGGCGTAGCGGTGGCGATTTATCCACCGCTATGCCATATGCGATTTATCAGCGCTTGCATCCATAGCGGCCGCTATTTACCCGTAGCGGCCTATACACGCAATGAAATGTGAAAAAAAAAACCCCTGTTGGCTCACCCCCTTTGTTGGACGGGTAGATGAAGAAAAGGAGGAACACGGGGGGAGAAAAAGACAGCAGCTGAAGAAACGTACCTGGAAGTGGTAGCAATAGCAACCACAACACCAGCAGCAGCAGAAACCAGCGGAGGAGCAGCAGCACCACCACCGAGCATCATGCCAGGCAGTACCTAGCCACCGCGACACCACGGCAACAGCAGCAAAAGCAGAAACCAGCGGAGGAGCAGCAGCACCTAGCCACCGTCTTCTTGTCTTTTCTTATTCTTCTTCTTCCTCCTAGCCACTGTCTTCTTCTTCCTTCCTTCTTTCTTTCTTTCTTTCTTTCTTTTCTTTATTCCTCTTTTCCTTCCCCTCTTCTCTGTCTTTCTCGATCCTTCTGTTCCGGGAAAAGAAATAGGGCAACAAAAGCCCTATTTCGGTCCCTCTTTTATTTTGCTAGTAGGGCCCCACATTGGGCTAACCTTGTGAGAGGCATAAATAGAGATTTTGCTAGTAGGCCCCACATTGGGCTAACCTTATGAAAGGCGTAAATAGAGATTAAATGGGCCCCACAGTGGCTCACCTTATGAAAGTTGTAAATAAAAATCAAATGGGCCCCTCCCAAAAAAATGCTTATGCACCCATTGGTGGGCTCCACAAGGAGTCCCAAATATTAAAAAAAAATAAAAAATCATGGCTTAGCCAAATAAATAAAAATTAGGGGCTTAGCCAAATTTTACTCTAATTAGATATAGAGACCAATCAAATTTCACTCTAACTGGAACTAGGGCCATGGCCAACTTTCACACTAATTGAAAATAAAATCTAATCAAATTTCACACTAATTGAAGATAGGCTCTAGCAAAATTCAACTCTAAATAGGAAATATGGCTCAACCAAATTTCATTTTAATAGAAAATAGGACCCTAACCGAATTACACTCTAATAGGAAATAGGCCCTGATCAAATTTTTCTTTAACAGAAAATTTTAAACTATATATATACATTTCAAAATACAACTATGAAATGTGATATTCTAAGCAAAAGATGGTGATAATATTCTGATGACATTTTAAACATGAATACATGTGAAAAAAAAAGATTATTACTACTATTTTCTATCCATGCAATGATACGGGACCTTATACGATGAGGGGACCGCTATGCCCCCTTATCTTAGTTACTTTTGCAAAAAAATAAATAAAATATTTTCTATCATTTTCCAGTATTCTGGATTTTCTGAAAATTTTTCAGAATTTTTGGACCTTTTTTTTTTTTCAAAACGCATTGCTACGTCGCTACTTAGTGCTGCTTCGTAGCGTTTTGGCAGCAGGCGTATTTTATGTTTCATCATTGGCAGGTGATACATAGCGGTTGCGATGATACGTAGCGGCGTGAATAGTTTTAGTGGTAAAAAAAATTCAAATCTTGTGTGGCAGGCTAGCAGCCAATCTTATGTTTTTTAAGTGAATTGGAACCATATAAGGGTAGAGACAACATTAGGTAAGGCTATTTAGCAGAAGAAATAGGAAAAACATTGTTGTTAATTAAAACTACTTGGTTCTACCAGGTTTTAGACCATAGTGTTGCTATTTTCTAGATAGCGCAGCGGCATTTAGCAGCCGCTATTTTGAACCACGATGCGTACTATGGATTGGTAAGTTGTAAGCACTACTTATACTTGTCATTGTCGATGAGGTTGGTAAATGATTCTTTAGGGCATATTTGGAACAGTTATCAAGAATATTCATTTTATTAGCTTCTAGCTGGTTGGAATAGGGGTGCTGCTAGAGTGGGGCAGGCGGTGTATTTTCCTACCCCAAAAGCCTGACCCAACTTCAGTGTTACCATTGCAATTGGGGTTAAGTCAAAGTTGGGAGTTGGGTACCTGATTTCAGTATACCTTAATAAAAAAAAGCTTCTAGAATCAAAGAATAAAAGAACTAGATCTCTTTGTAACATGTAATGTGTCTCTTTGTTACTTGTAATCCCTTGAGTATGCCGGAGAATAGCTGCTGCTGGTAACTTGTTTGTTTCTTTGATGTCCACATTGAACTGTATAAAAGAGTTAGAAATATTAGGGTCTGTTTGATAGCAAGAAATTGTGGAATTCTCTTTTGGACATTTTCAAACATTGAAAATCCTCAAATGGATCTCTTAGAAGAATTCAGTTCTAGAATTTAGAGCATTCCAAGTACCATTTTATTCATTTTACTGTAGCTAGGTTTTGGAATTTTCTCTATTAAATAGAGAATTTGGGGAATTCAGGGGGCAAGGTCTGACAAGTACTTTGAATTCTCAGACATGGGAAATTGTTGAAATAAATGGAAAAGAAGGAAAGAAAAAGAGGTTGTGAGTGGAGATAGAATGGGGATGAGGCTTATAGTTAAGGAGGGGAGAGGGGCAGGAGGAAAGGTGAGATCTAACCTATCATGTGAGTTGTAAACCTAGATCTTCCTAGATCTAGGGTTTTATGCTAATGTACCCAAGTAAATGTGAAATGGGAAGAAAAATAAAAAGAAAAAAAAGAGAGGGAGATTGAGAAAATAGTAGAAGAGTCGAATAACCTAGATAGTTAGGCGACCCCTGTTATAACGTTATTTCACTATTTTTGAAAATTACAAAAAAGCTCCTCAAGTTTCTAGTATTCACATGAAAGCCCCTAGCTCACTCCAAATTACAAATAAGTGCTATTCCTTGGCTCACAACACATCCCCTCAAGTTGGTGCATAGATATTTACTATGCCCAGCTTGGACAGATCAAAATGCAACTTATCTTTATTTACTGCCTAAGTGAGGAAATCTGCTAACTAATTTTCGGTAGGAACCTGTATTAATAACACATCTTCATTCTCAATTTTTTCCTTGATAAAATGACAGTCTACTTTTACATGCTTTGTCTTGTCACGATAGACAGGATTATTAGCCAGTTTAATTGCAGATGTGCTATCAGAAAAGATATACATTAGACCACCTTGCTGGAATCCTAACCCATCCAGTACAATTCTTAGCCACAATAATTCACACAGCATCCATGAGTTACAACTAGGGTTGCAAATGAGTATCCGATTATCTGATTATCCGGAAGTTCCGGCCCACAAAAAATCGGGTTTGGAACCTATTTTAGGTTCTGATTCATAAACGGGCCCATGTCCGAAACCCAATTTAGGTTCCGATTGATAAACGGGTCCGGTTCCCGGTCCATATAGGTTTCGACCCGTGGACCTGGGACCCGGCATATGAGTCGTCGTAAGTTGGGACTCCGAAACCCAATTTAGGTTCCGATTGATAAACGGGTTTGAGTCCGGTTCCCGGTCCATATAGGTTCCGACCCGTGGACCTGGCATATGAGTTGTTGAAAGTTGGGACCTTGGACCCGGCCATTATACCAATTGAATGAGACAACTACAATAATCCATGAGTTACAACTAGGGTTGCTAATGGGTATCTGATTCTCCGATTATCTGAAAGTCCTGACCTGCAAAAAACGGGTCTGGAACCTATTTTAGATTCCAATTCATAAACGGGCCCGGGTTTGAAACCCAATTTAGGTTCCGATTGATAAATGGGTCTGGTTCTCGGTCCATATAGGTTCCGACCCGTGGACCTGGGACCAGGCATATGAGTCGTTGAAACTTGGGACCTTGGACCCGGCCATTATACCAATTGAATGAGACAAAGGAATGAGGGGAGAAGTGGAAAATCTGGATCTTGAACATCAAATGATGATGGTATGGATGAGAATAGGCATGTCAAACGGCCCGACACGGCCCGCTCCAGCCTTGGCGCCCCTCGCTAGCGGGCCTCGTTCATTTTTTTTTTTCGATTTTTTATATTAAGAGGAGTTTAATTGGGCTTGCATCCTACTGACTAAATGGATGGGCCAGGCTCAGACCTGTCTAGTGATGTGACCCCATTGGTATGTGTTTGGTACTTCATATCAACTGGCCACCACTTGTGTAGTTTGGGGGACATGGATCAAAACCACTCATCCAAAGGATCACCTTTCAGTGTAGTTTTTTTTTTTTTTTTGATAAAAGGATAATTTCATTTGACATAGATCAAACAAATACACCAAAGAGCAAACAACTACGTGACTTCCTCTTGTCCCAATCAACACAAGTTCTAGGAAACTATGACATTTTAGCAAAATTTTCAGATACCCAACTATGTTGGAGTGTCAATTCCAAAGGGGTCTCTTTAAGGCTCCTAATTATCTCTCCTTTGTCAATTCCTATTCCTTTAATTCAATTTACTTCAATTTACCATACATCCAAACACACACGTCATGTTTGACTTACACCTTTCAGTGTAGTTGATGAGCAATTTTGAACCATCATCCCATTGGACGATTGCCTTTTACACATGCAACTAAGCATAAAGCTTATTTAAAAGTCTTTATCAGATAAATATTTACCAATTAAGTTAATTTTTGTCTGATAGGTAATTCATTGTCTAAAAGCATCATTTTTTTTTATGAGATATTGAGAAAAGTCCGAGTTACCAAGATTGTTATATACCAGTCGGATAACCACAATGATCAATATCAAACAAATTCTATGATTCTATTTCTCAAAACCTAGATCTGCTTGAATTATTATCCAAATTTACATAATCAAATATCTAGATCACTAAGAAGTTAAGGTGGGAATATGGAAATCAGATTAAGGGCTTGAAATAGTCGAGGGTTAAGAGTATTATAAATAATACTAAATTTAGAAAAAGAATAGGAGGGTTAGAGTATTATAGACGTTGTAAAATTGAAAAGGACACAAAATACCTCTTATATGACCGTTTTATGGCTGTTTGGGGGGGGTGTTAAAATGGACAATTTAAAAAAAAAAGCCACTTTTGGGCGGGCCGTGCCTAGCGGGCCCATCCTGGTGGGCCGCAGAGGGCAGCCCACGGGACGGGCCCAGGCCACCTCGGCCCAGCACGGCCTGTTGACTGGTTTTGCCCGGCCCAGCCCATTTGACATCCCTAGATGAGAACACTGGTTTGCCTTTTGTTAGTCTCTTGGAGTATACTTGCAATGGCTCCTAAAATTTGTCTGTTACCTCTTTTTTTAATTTTTAATGGGTCTGTTACCTCCTATTCTTCTCCACTCTGCAACTTTGTACCTGTCTCAGTTATTGATCCTGGATGTACCGGAGTGGGAATTAAATCAAGTAAGAGGTAGACTTTCCTCTTCTATTTTCTCATATATCAGTTCCTCACTTGTAGACGAGTAGAAAGGAACCTCTTCACAAAAGCTTATATTCATTGTAACAAATGCACGACCTTTCTTTCCTAAAGCATAACATTTGTAGCCTTTATGATTTCTAGAATACTCCACAAATATGCACTTAAGTGCTTTTGGATCTAATTTATCTCGCTGGTGTTTAGGAATATGTACAAAACAGGTACATCTAAACACCTTTTACTGGAACTTGGAACAATGACATACTAGGACATTATAACATTATACCTCTATTGGACTCTTTCCTCCCAATGTCCATGAAGGCATTCTGTTTATCAAATATGTTGCAATTAAGACACCATATGACCAGAAACATTTTGGAACATTCATCTCAAACAAGAGAGCTTGGGTAACCTCGAGAAGGGTGCTTTTTCTTATGCTCAGCTGCCCCATTATGTTCTGGAGTATATGCACATGACATTTGTGATTCAATCCCATTTTCAATCAAGTTATGTTCTGGAGTATATGCACATGACATTTGTGATTCAATCCCATTTTCAGTCAGGTACATCTAAAATTCTTGTGAGGTATATTCTCCCCCATTATCAGATCAGAAAGCTTTGATCCTTTTATCAAACTTAACTTCCACCATTTTATGGTAAGTTTTGAAAGTATGTAAAACCTCATTTTTTTTATTTTATTAAATCCACCCATGTAACCCAAGTTGCGTCATCAATAAATTTAACAAAATAATGATGACCATAAATAGAAACCACAGGAGCATACCACACGTCAAAATGAACTAAATCAAATGGATTGATACTCATTTTATTAAGATTCACTGAATTAGCAAACTGACACGCATCACATTTCAAAACACTATTATTTTTATTTTGAATATTCAAAAAAGAGAAACTCCTAAGACACTGTATGGGTGCTTGGCCAGGACAACAATGCCACAATAACACTTTATTATCACTGACTGCTTCTGTCTGTAACACTTTAGGCTCTGTCTTTTTCAAATCTAGGGTATAAAGACCATTATTCTCTCTTACCACCACCAATCATTTTTCCATTCCTTAGATCCTACAAAGAAAATAAAAAGGATAAAAGGTGACATGATGATTGAGATTTTTAGTTAGAGCACTAACAAACATAAGATTAGATGAGAAACGAGCAACATGGAGGACAAATGGTAAAAAAAAGGTCAGATGAGATTTGTTCAGTTCCTTTTCCAGCTATTGGAGCATATAAACCATCGGCAATTCTCACACTTCCTTGAGTGTTGGCATTGTAGGATAAAAAATCCAAACGTATACTTGTCACATTATCCGTAGCCCCCGATTTAATAACCCATGTAGATGAAGAGGCAGAAGATGCAAATCCTGTAGGATTATGAAAAGAGATCATACGAACTGATGAATCTTGAGTAACACCTAATGCTGCCAACCTCTGTCGAAGAACTGAAAGTTCATCCTTCCAACATTGGTTACATGTCTCTTGCTCTATAGTTTAATTCGGATGATCCACTTTAACTGGTGTTGCAGACACATCCCGAGGTATACCAACAAGTCTCATATCTCCCACAATTGGTAAAGTTTGTCATGATCGGTGTTAGGCTGTCCACCACAACCATGGCCACCACCAAGGGGAGGCCCAAGACCGTGGCCACCACCACGGCAGTTACCTCCATGACCACGGCCTTTACCTCCACTATACCATGTATTAGTCATTGTGTTGCCCTCTATGAAGTACGGACACGGATACGGGACACGGATACGATACGACACGGATACGCAGATACGCCATTTCTCAAAAAAGTAGGATACGATATGTCGGGGATACGTTGAAAAAAAAAATTAAATATTTTTTATATGACTGTAATAAAAATCTAACATTATTTCAATCAAAATAGCCATAAAATATGCACTTCCATTGATTTAATCATAATCAATCATCATCATCAAACATTACATTCAATACTTCCAAGTTTGGTTGCTACCACCCGTACTAGAAGCCATTACAGCAAACTTTGGTTGCTGGAAAAACAACATATTGGCCCCATCAGGCCACCTAAAATCATGGCATCAAGAAAAAAAGAAACAGCAGCAGCTATATAGCATCAAGAAAAAAAAGAAATAGCAGCAACAGCATAGCATCAAGAAAAAATGGAAAAAAATTAAAGAAACAGCAGCAGCAATATAGCATCAAGGAAAAAAAAAAGAAAAAAAAGAAATAGCAGCAGCAGCATAACATCAAGAGAAAAAGAAAAAGAAAAGGAACAGCAGCAGCAGCATGGCATCAAGAACAAATGGAAAAAAGGGAAACAGCAGCAGCAACATAGCATTAAGGAAAAAAAAAAAGAAACAGCAGCAGTAGCATAGCATCAAGAAAAAAAGAAAAAAAGAAAGAAACAGCAGCAGCAACAGCAACAGCATAGCATCAAGCAGAGAAAAGAACAGCAGCAGAACACAGCAGAGAAAAGAACAGAAAAAAGAAGCAGCAAAAAAAAAAAAAAAAAACCAGCAACAACAGGCAATCGAAAGCAAAGAAAGAAGATCAGCAAAAAAAAAAAAAGCCCTAAAATCCAAATGATTTAAGGGGGAAGGAAAAAAAACCCTAGATTAGAATTAACCAGAATAGCATCAACCAACAAAAGCCAACCTTTATAGATGAAGAGAAAGAAAGAAAGAAGAGAAAAGAACCTGAAAGTGGAGATGAAACGGCACAGCACAGTGGCTCGGGCTTGATTTCTGGCACAGCACAGCACAGACGGCAGCAGCACAGACGGTAGCACGACTACAGCACAGCAGACGGCAAACGGCAGCAGCAGCAGCAGCACAGACGGCAGCAACAGCAGCAGCACTGCTACAGCACGGCGACGGCAGCAGCACGGTGACGGCGACGGCGAGGCTGAGGCGACGACGAATTTCTTCCTTCCCCTCTTCTTTTTTTTTTTCCTTCCTCTCTCCTAGGTTTTCTAACTCTCAGGCTTTTCCTTTTAACGGGCTTTTAAAAACGTGTCCCATGGGGGATATGTGCGTGTCCTGCACGTGTCCCCCACGTATCCGGCATTAAAAAAAAAAAAAAAAAAGCTGGATACGAATTTCGCATATCCCATACGTATCTGAGGCGTATATGGGCGTATCCGTGTCCGATACGCCTGGGATACGGATACGGGACCTTTTTTTACGTATCCGTGCTTCTTAGGTTGCCCTCATTGCTGTTTGCAAGAGCTGACCGATTAGGCGCTATGCCCTGTTTTGCATTCATAATCATCCTACGACTTTCTTCTCTTTGCAACAAGGCAAACACTGTGTGCATGTATGCGGCAAAAGGATCTTGGCTTGTTATTTGTGCACAGATAGCCTGATACTCTGGGTTAACTCCAGCCAGTAGTTCAAATATGTGTTGATCTTCTATTAATTTTCCTTCCTTCTTAGCATAACATTGTTTCTTGCCACAACACAATTCAGGATTCTTGTATAACTCTTATTCTTTCCATAGACTTTGAACTTGGAATAATAACGCCAACTCACAGACTTCCTTATTTGAATCCATCAATTTCTTTTTTTTTTAAAAGTCTAGAACTCTGTCATTATTCCTCTTTTGAGCATAAGCGGTCTTCATTAAACCTCAAAGTAACTTTGCAGTGTCCAAATTTTTAAAACTCTGCGATTCCTCATTCCATGGAATTTAGGATCCAATTCATAACCAACATATTTTCGGAGACCCATTCTGAATATTTGGGATCATCCTTATTTGGCTCTTTAATACCCCCGTCAATATAACTAAGTCTCTGGGATCCTCCAATAGCCATCCTAGCTGAGTAGGGCTAATCTTTATAATTGGTGCCATTGAAAAGCTTGTCGGGAAGTCCCACATCTCACATCGCCTAAGTAATAGGCTTGACAGGTCTTAATATACCTGTATGGGCCTTCCACCTATCGGCTTAAGCTTTTGGGTTGTTATATGGTTTCTTACATGGTATCAGAGCGGCCTCTGATCCCATTGTTCTTGTGTAGCCCACGTGACAGGCCTGCCCATGAAATCTGGCAGGCTTGTCCATGAAATCTGTTGGACCTGCACGTGAGGAGGATTGTTGGGAAGTCCTACATCCCACATCGCCTAAGTATTAGGCTTGACAAGTCTTTATATACCTGTATGGGCCTTCCACTTATCAGCGTAGGCTTTTGGGTTGGTATATTGTTTCTTACAAAGCTCATCTGTTATTTTAACATTCAGACTTGCAATGGTAGGAACTTGTGTAGTAGTTGAATTATCACTTTTAGACTTCATTGCAATTTGAACTCAGAAACAAATTGAATTCAGGAAGATGAATTTCAAAGAAAAAACAAAAAAAGATATATTTTTTAATAGTAAGAAAAAGGAAAAATATTATTTAAAAAAAAAGAAAAAGGAAAAATAAACCGCAAACCTTATTTATAGCAAATTTGATGAAAAAAGGCTGAGAAAACAATTTTTTAACCAAAGTAATTATCACATAATGCCACCACAAATCTCACACAAGGGTGTCGAAGACTTGCCTTCACCAGAAAACACAACAGAATACCAACAACAGGGTTGTCCAAACACACGGAGCATAAAAAACTCTTCACTTACCAGTTCAACAACAACATTAGGGGCTTAGACAAGTGTGTCGACACATAGTAGATCACCAACACTTCATCAAACACTTCAAAGTAATCACCAAAGCCTTATACAATGATGTCGACCCATAATAGAGAACGCTAGAGGGCTCACGATGACTTCGAGGCCATATGTTCCCAGCTGGACCTACACAGGTTTGACTAGAGCTCGTCTCCCCCAAAGAAGCTTCTTCTTCGAGATCTGTCCCATTAGAGTCCTTTATACAAGAGTCTTCTACTGTCAGGAGTGCTTTGATACCAAGTTGTAAACTTAGATCTTCCTTGATCTAGGGCTTTATGCTAAGTACCAAATAATGTGAAATGGGAATAAAAGGAAAAAAAAAGAAAGAAAGAAAGAGAGGGAGATTAAGTAAATAGTAGAAGAGTTGAATAACCTAAGATAGTTTGATGACCCTTGTTATGATGTTATTTCACTATTTCTGGAAATTACAAAAAAGCCCCTCAAGTTTCTTGTATTTACATGAAAGCCCCTAGCCCACTACTAATTACAAATAAGTCCTATTCCTTGACTCACAACAAGGTGTTCAGGGGGGGGAGAGGAAAGACTTGAACCACGGAGATGGGAATGTTTGTTTCTTTTGGTTGTTTGGGGGTTGGGTTCTTTTTTTTATTTTATTTATTTATTTTTTTGGGGTGGGGTTTTTTTTTTTTTTTTTGGGGGGGGCGGGGGGGGGGGGGTGGTTTAGAAAACCAGGCCCAAGCCTAACCTTTGGCATGCATGTCCAATTTTTGTTTTTGCCCATGTGGGCTTGGTCTTGCCCTGTCCCAAGTTGCGCCACTGAATTGGGATGGCCAACGTAAGACCCAACATGGCTCGTAGATTTGAATTTTTTTTAGGATTTATTAATTATGTTTTTATCACTTGTAGTTTTGAGTTCATGATTATCCCTTATGCTTCACTGCGCTCCAAATTATCATCATCATTATTATGCTGAAGTCTAAAGACGGGTATATTTATGCTGAATTGTTGAATGGTATGTGGAGCAGCAAATTTGATTTGGTAGAAGCTCTAGTGTCTTCGTCGTCATCACCTTTTCTTATAATTACTTTTCTCTTCATCATGTTAAGCCTTGTCCCTTCTATCTGGGGTTAGCTTTGATAATTCTACTTTCCTATTCGACCCTATTCGATGCCATATTTCCCTGTTTATCTGCAATCTTGCTTGCCTTATCTGACTATGTTCTTACCAGACTCTGTTTCTCTTTGCCATCATTGGAGAAGCGCTCAATAGGATGCTCTCAAAAGCATAAGTCAACAATTTGATCAGCAGTTTCAAGGCTTCTTCTAAAGCTCCTTCAGTCTACCGTCTTTAATATGCAGACGATACCCTGCTCTTTTGCGACGCTGAAGACAACCAAGTTAAAAATATGGTCGCTATTCTCAGATGCTTTGATGCAGTCTCTGGCCTCAACAGAAACCTATCCAAGAGTGCGAATCTATGGGTTTCAGTTGACGACATCTCTCTTCTTCATTTCGCCTATATTCTGGGGTGCAAAATTGACTCCTTCCCATCCACTTATCTTGGTCTTTCTTTGTGCCTCGATAGGGTGTCAAAATCTGTCTGGAACCCTGTAGTTGAAAGAATTGAGAAAAACTTGCCTTCCTGGTAGGCAAGATATTTATCCTTGAGAGACAGAATTACTTTGATCCAATCCGCTATCATCAACCGCATCGAGAATCTTCAACACGACTTTCTTTGGTAGGGCTGTGAGGAATCAAAGAAAATTCACCAAAATAGTCTGCTCCTCAAAGGACTCTAATGGGCTAGGTATAAGGCCTTTACGGAATATGAATCAAGCATTGCTGTGCAAATGTCTCTGGAGACTAGGGAAAGATTTAGATGGTCTGTGGAGAAGCATTTTGATAGACAAATACAAGGTGAGGAGAAACGGATGGGACATTTCTCCTCATTCTCAAAGGTGTTATACATTCTGGAAAGGAATTTGTTCTACCAAAGATAACTTTGCCAACTCCTTTCGCTACCGAGTTGGCGACGGGGAGAAAATCTCATTCTGGCATGATGTCTGGGTTGCTGTCTCCCCTCTAGTGCCCCAGTTCCCAAACCTATACAGATGTGCTAGGAACCGAAACGCTAAGGTCATGGATTATCTTGACAATAGGCCCAACATTGGACTGTGGTTGCCAGTCTTTAGAAGGAACTTATTCGAGGCAAAAGAAGCTCAACTTTTTAACCTCCATGAGATCCTAAATGAGATAGACATCTCTAGCGAAGGGCAAGACAACATGCTTTAGGGCCCTTCACGTGAAGGCACTTTCTCAGTATTGTCCTTCTCCACCCTATCATCGGTTCCTGCTCATTCTGGGAGCTGGATTGCCCTCTGGAAAATCAAGGCCCCCTAAGAGTTCTAGCCTTTTCTTGGCTCGCTCTTCGGAACAAAATCCTTACTGTGCATAATATTCGTTGCCGGAACGTGATTGTAGTCGATGCTTGCCTGCTATGTCTAGCTGATGAGGAATCGGTCGACTATTTACTACTCCATTGTAGGCTGACAAAAGCTTTTTGTTCTTCTATTTTCATAGATTTCAGCTGTAGTTGGGTTCTACCTCAATCCCTTCCAGAGTTTTTCCAACAATGGTTTTACCCGATTTCTAGGTTTAAAGGGAATACCATGTAGCGACTATGTTTTTGGCTTGCATCTAGACAATTTGGAAAGAAAGAAACAAAAGGTCCTTTGAAGAGATCTCTACCCCCCAGGAAGACTTAATCCTTCCAATGAAATTTTGTGCCGCCTCGTGGGTCTCTCTAATTCCAGATTTTTGGGCCTTATCCATCAATGTAATTATGTTTAATTGGAGGTAAGTCATAGCTTCTTGATTAGGTCCCCTCCTCCTTTTGTCCCAGGGCCTTTGTGCCTCCCCTGTATTTTGTGCCTCCCCCGTATAGTTCTCTCTTTTTGGGTGGTGTCTTATCTTTTTGGGGGATCTTTCCCTGCCGCTTCTCAATATAGATCTTTTATACTGTAAAGCTTTTGATCAATACAAGTTACCATTTCCAAATAAAAAATAAAAAAAATCCTTGATATGGTGGTTGCTTCTCATCTTTTCTGTGCATGGCCAAATCATCTCAAATTGCACCTCTCAATTTTCTCTTCTGTTTGGCTACTGCTATATTTATTCTTTATGTATCCGTTTACGATTTTCCACAAATCCATCTTAGCATATGCATTATAATTCGTAACTACTTGTACTTTATCTTTTTTTTTTTTTGTCTAACATTCAACTCCCTACAACAAAGCCAGAAATCATGTTCATTCGTCATCTTATAAAAAAATACCTCCTAATAAAAGTGACACTTGACAAGTACGCAACACCACACTAGATTGTTTCCATTTTGCCCACCCTGTGCTAAAACCTATTTGCATGTCCAACTCAAACCCTCCATTTTGTTTCAATAGTTGCTGTGATTCCTATTTGCATATCCATCTCAAACCCTCCTTTTTATTTCTATAGCTGCTTTGGTTTTGAAATCTACACATTGGCACTGTGTTATTTTGACTAACCAGTTCATATTCACTACTCTTGAGTCCATTCAGGTTGTATTCCTTAAATTCTGTCCTGCTAATTTTCAACCCATTTTACTAATTTTTCCCCCAAAGCTATAGCATGCAATGACTGCTTTCGAGTTTATAAACTTCTTAGCATTTGTAAATATTTTTAGCTAATTCATTTGAAATTAAAAGTGAAATCCATGTTCTATAATTGTTCAATCTTGCATATCTTTCCTCCACTACATTCCAGGTCTGAAAACTGAATGCGGTCTCCCTACCCCTGGTTTTTTTTTTCCTTCATCTTCTGTACACATGCCAAATAATCTTAAATGCCAGTCCATGATTTTCTCTTCGATTTGTGCCGGCAAATATATTTCCTCTTATGCATGCATTCGCTATTCTAGTTGCCTCGTGTCACTCCAGACATCGAATTCATCTTAACCATGTAGTTTATCTTGTTTTTCTGTTGCGCAACACTCTACTCCCTACAGGGAAGCAAGCTAGCAGGTTCAACTTGCATATTAGAAATATGCCTCTTATTCAATTTGATTGCACATTGACCCCTCTATGTGGTGTCCACTTTGCCCACCCCATGCTCATCCCATTTGCGATATCAAATTTAAAACCTCCTTTTGTCCTATAGTTGCTCCTAGATATGAAATGTGATTCTTATCATGTTGGCACCCTCTCTCTATATCAAACTTTCAATTTCAATGAACGAACTTACTCCCTGATCGGCTAATTGGTGCAGCCCTTGATCCTCCATATAAAACAGATCAATCTCCAATGGGATTGATTGAATCCAAGGATGGGCTCTGAAAACTAGAACGCACTCACAATAATCAGAAACACCATATTGAAGAGAAAATCCTTGATTAATTGATAATAAGCATTAATTGCAATGAAACTGTCATATATCGAGTAGGATCAGCCCTCTGTAGCTTGGACACCAAGACTTTCCTAAACATAAGAGAAGACTAAAGAAAAGAGGAAACTAACATTATGACAAACCTAATCAAACAATAAATAAATATTAGAAATAGTTCTCTAATTAAACAAGGAATGAAAATAGAAATAGGATAAAATTAGAACTCCACAGTAGCTCTCAGTCAAATTGGGCCTGTGGACTAAACGTAATGGACTGGGTTGACCTATGGGTCAATGGGTTGGCCTTGTTGACTTGGGCCTGATCCGTACTGCATCAACTCTCCCTAGCTTTGAAAAACTTGACTCCGGCGAGTTAGTAGCTTGCTAATGCTTATATAGTTCTAACGTGAAATGTTGGATGCCCGAATCAGTAGTCCATGTAGTAGCATCCATGGAAGTAAATATCGGCCGATATCGTGGCCGATACGCTTCAATGAAATTATCGGCCGCCACGGGTGTATCGCACCCGTATCGGCCGATACTCTTGAGTATCGGCCGATACATACCGCCACGATACGTGGCGGCCGATACACGTGGGGGGGGCGGGGGGGGGGGGTTATAAAACCCCCCCTTTTGGATTTTTTAGGGTTTTTTACCCTTCTCTTTCATCTCTTCCCCTCTATGGTTGTTGTTTTCACCTCTTTGTGGTCCATCCTGCGTAAGTTCAAGAAAAAAAAAAAAAAAAATCGAATACCCCGTCTTTATAGTCGGCCCTCCGGGGCTCGGCCTCTTTATCAGTACTTTTCATATATTGAATAATCTATCATGAATGCATGCAACATATAATGTTTATGTTCATATTAAGCTAATTTTGATCACCAAAGTTTTATGCTTAGGGTTAGGTCTCACCACAGTGACCCTAACAATTAAACACTGATATTTGGCTCTAATAGTACCATCATGATATTTACATTACATATTGTTCAAATGTATGAATATAAGTGTCTCCCAAATCCCTTTTGGTGGTGATCAAGGTATTCCTAATTTCCTATTTCTTTCACTAACTCTCTACTCCCTTTGTCATTTCTAAATTAGTGCTGAATGTTGATTGTTGATCACTTCATAGTTCATTCACTTGATTGAATTTGAACCTTGAATACTGAAGTATTGATATTTGATTGTTCAATGTTCACTAATGACCTAACTCTTAAGTCTTCTTAATTCTTATGCCTTTATTTCATGTTCTAATTTTTTTTTAATGAGCTTTTCATTACTTTTTAAGTTAACATGACTAAGAAACATGAATACATGTGAAAAAACTAATCATTACTATTATTTTCTATTTATACAGCGATACAGGACATCATATATTGAGGGCACCGATACGCCCCCTTTTCTTACTTACTTTTGCAAAAGAACCACATTTTCTTTCATTTTACAATTTTCTGGATTTTCTGGAATTTTTTCAGATTTTTTTGGCGATTTTTTAAAATCGCACCGCTACGCCGATACGTATCTCCGATACGCTACGTATCGCCCGCTTCGTATCGGTTTGGCGGCGGGCCGCTACGCCCGCCGCTACCGATACTTTCATCCTTGGTAGCATCACGGTTATTCAATCAGAGCCGACCTATGGTCTGACCTGCAGTAGTTCTTCCAGTCTTGGAGAGAACTTGACATCTAAGTTTGGTAAATGTTCTCCTGGGTCGAAGATCAATCGCACAAAGTTCTAATTTTTCTTGTGATCTTCATTCTCTTCACATGGCTTACGAGCTTGATTCGATCTTGCCCTCCACTTAGAAGTAGATTGGAGGTGTCGCTTCTTTTGATGTCTACATTTAGCTCGGATGTTTGAGTTGCCTATTAGATACTTCAACCATAGAATCTGCCGTATCTTAGGGTAATCTTCAAGTTTCCTTCGTCGATCCCCGAAGATAAAATCAATGTGGGGGGACTTCAACTATTGGTTCTTTTGATGCCTTCTGAATAATGTAATTGTTCTCCGATGATCCAATTTGATTTTCTGGAAATGACATTGCAATCAGATCCATCAGATGTGCAGTCTCCTTGCTAACCATACCCCTGTCTTCTTTGTTTTCCTTAGCTTCCTTTGCTGCTAGCATCTTTTGAGCACCACTATTCACAGATAATTCTGGCCCTTTGTCTTCTGATGCTTCTGTTGGATTATCAATTTCTGACTTTGTCATAATGTATTCTGTTTTTATTTATTATATTTATTTTTTATTATTTTTATCTTGCTTCTCTATTGCTGCGATTTCTTTCTTCTGTTTGCTTGCTCTTTGGTTTTTCAATTGAAGGTGATGATGTAGATGGAGATGCCCAAGAAGTAGCTTGTGGCAATGAAGGTGGAGTCGCCATGGGTCGCAACTGAATTTGCTTCCCATTCCTTTTAAAAGTGTATGTATTAGCTGCATGATCAGTGATGACTTTGAGATGTTGGAGCCAAGGCCGGCCATATAAGATGTGGGCAACATTCATGGGAATAAAATCACACTTAACACTGTCTTCATGTGAACTGACTTTTAAAGGAACAATGCACTGTCAATTGACGGGAATAGAATAATCATCTACCCATACAACTCTACGAGGCTTTGGGTGCTTCTCAGTAGACAACTGAAGTTTCTCAAATGCTTCTTTGGATGTGACATTCATAGCACTACCACCATCAATAATTACATCACAACCCTTACCTGTACATTTGACAACTTGCTCTTGTCCGGAAAATAGGAGCTAGATTCTCATTATCTTCATCTGTGCCATCTGTGATTAAAAGGCGCCGGTGAAGGATAAGCAATGGGCTTCCATCAGCATATGTGACCTCAAGTGGAACTTCTGTTTCAAGTGTGGTTCTGTGACATGCTGCTTCATTTCTATGTGCTCATCATACTGTTCATCATCATTGGGTTCTCCTTCACAATGCAAATTCCTGTGTGGACGTTCATTTGCATAATGGCCTCTTTGTTTGCAAGAATGGTATGCAATATCTCGTATATCTATTCTACAACGTCCGTTAGCATTATTCTGATTTGCTGGCCATCTTTGATTTTGCTGAGAATTCTGCTATCCCTGTAGGAGAGCTTGTTGCTGCCTTTGAATTTTATTTTGTGATTGTCCTAGAGGTGGTCGAAATGCCATGGGATCCGGTCGAAAGTAGAATCTGCACCCTTTCTATAGATAGACACCCCAAAGCGTCGTTTTGATGCAGACCCTAGGGTTGGGGCTTGTAGGAAAGTGCTAAAGCACAATACTGGTGCCAAAGCACGTATCCACAAACACTACACGTCTCCACAAAGGACACACCTCATAGGGAAACCCCACAGTTCTATTAATCAACTCTCATAATCCATGTCTACAATGCCATATAAATAAGAAATAAAACTTGTGCCCTAAGACAACTGATTAAATTAGGAAACTGATGAAACTAGAAGCCTAATCCTAATTACATTTCTTTAAATATAATTAGAAACTAATGACAGATAATCAGTGAAATATAAAGTCCTAAATTGACTTGGGCCCTACACATGTGGCATGAGGTTTATCCTACATCACGTCTAGTCTGCTGACGCAACTCTTGTTCAACTCGTCGCGCCTTGGGAGAGATTTCATCAATGCTAACCAAGTAAAACATTACCATTTCATGCTTTATATCTGGGCTCAATCTTTCTCAATAACGGGTGACCATTAGGCGATCCTATTCATTAGTTTTGCATTGGATACACAGCTCATGGAATTTATGAGTGAATTCATCTATGGACATGGAACCTTACTGAAGATTAATGAGCTTTCTTTGGAATGAGTCTAGTTAATCAGTTGGCAGATATTTGTCTTCCAATCTTTCTTTCATAACTTCCCATCGGGTGATTGGAGGGTGGCCCATATCTTCATTGTGGTCATCAATATTTTCCCACCAAATTCTAGCAGGTCCTTTCAGCATCATTTTGACAAAAGTTACACGTTGAGGATTTTCTATATGGTACCAAGTGAAATAATCCTCTAGCAAGGTGAGCCAGTCAAGGAAGGTTCTTGAATTAAATTGCCCAGAAAAATCAGAAACCTCTAATTTGACTTTTTTTGTGAGGTCATCGTTGAAGGGACTCTTGGGTTGATTCACGAGGACTAGTATCCAATTGAAAATTTTGATTTTGTGGGACGGAAGGGCCGGAAGATTCACCGTCAGGGTTGGTAGGGGCCCGGCTTCGTTCTATATAAATCTGATATATAGTTGTCGCCTTGAATATCGGTGCTTGACAAGTACGGGTAGCCATGGGTGCTTTTTTTTCTTTTTTTTTTTTCTCTTTTCGGTTTAGGTCGGGGTTGAACCTGGGGCTCAATACGTGTTACTTGAGAACACGTTGGAAGGGCCTTTTTTTTTGTTTTCTGCTTTTGTTTGGCTTTGTTCAAGAAGAAATCAACCTCTTACTGTTCGAAGTTGAATGAAGGAGAAGAGTTGAGAGGCTCTCGCGATGGTCCTTGGCGAAGAAGGCGTTGTTGCGACAACGATGAGCTCTGGCAACCTTTGACGATGCACAATGGTTGGCTAGATCAGGCGACACCTCTGCTGATTGCTGCGATGATTGCGAATGCTTGCTATGGTTCCGAAGGTGTTGTCGGTTGAGATTGCCGGTGCTAGGTACGCTTTCAAAGATGTGATACCATATTGGTGCAGCCCCAGATCCGTGATCGACAATAGATCAATCTCCAATGGGATTGATCGAATCCAAGGATGGATTTTGAAAATTAGAACACTCACAATAAAGAGAAATACCATATCAACTATGATACCTAGATACTTGTACAAGCCCAACATATCTGTATCGGACCGATACGACACTTGTATTGGTACCTGATACTGCACTGATACTTATAGGGTACAAGTCTAACATATCCTACTTATAAAGACTTCTAGGGAACAAGTCTAACATATCCTACTTATGAAGTCTTTTATTTCATATAGTTATTTTAATATTTTTACTGGAAAGGGATGAAAACAATGATAATTTTATTAATTCAAAAGTGATCTAAGAAAAAATTATGACACCTGTATCCATATCCGTGTCCTAGATTTTTAAAAGTGAGGAGTCATATCTCCGATCCCCGTATCAGTGTCCGTACCCATATCCGTATCTTGGTTAAAGAGAAAACTCAGAGAAAATCCTTGATTAATTGAGAGTAAGCATTAATTACAATGAGGATGTCCATCCGTATGAGCAGGATCAGCCCTTTGTAGCTTAGACACCAAGACTTTCCTAAACATAAGAGAAGACTAAAGAAAAGAGGAAACTAACACTGTGGCAATCCTAATTAAACAATAAATAGAAATTAGAAATAGTTATCTAATTAAACAAGGAATGAAAATTGAAATAGGATAAAATTAGAACTCCACGGTAGCTCTCAATCAAATTGGGCCTGTGGATTGAACCCAGTGGTCGGGTTGACCTATTGGTCAATGGGTTGGCCCAGTTGACTTAGGTTTGGTCTGTACTGCATCACTAATGTATTCAAAAACCTATTTCCAAAGTTATAGCTTGTCGCCATCTACTTTGTACTTTTGTGCTTTATGTGGCAGTTGTAAACAATTTCAGGTAAAATTATTTGAATTAAAAGTGAAATTTTTAAATGAGAGGCTTCTTTGCGTGCAAGCTCTAGGTGGGCTCCACAAAATGTCTCATATGGAAGAACCTTTTAGTGTGCAAGAGAAAATAACCCATTTATATATTATATTATTATTATCTCTCTCTCTCTCTCTCTCTCTCTCTCTCTCCATGAGAGAAAGAAATGCTGTATTTGTTTGTGCTCTTTAATGTATTCTATGTACATTCTGTCATCATTTTCATGATCATTTTTTGTATTGTATTTGCTGTAGCTTATGGAGACAAACTCTGTAGACTCAACTTCATGGTTGGATATTTCATATTTGTAGTAAAGTCTTTCTGGAATTTGGAAAATTTTTCCTTAGAGGAATATCAAACCTTAGTTATTCTTAATGCAGCATTGTCTCGAGAGGTTAAAAAAAAAAAAAGCCTGATTCCTAAAGCCTTTGAACCTAAAGGGTTCATCTGTAGATTATGACATTCCTTTCAAAATTTCTGAAATGTTAGATCCATCTAGCATCATCTGCAAGCAGATTCCTCTTATCATTTCAAGCAATACTGGATGCTACTTGTTTTGATTTTTCCCTAGCTAGATTCTGATGTTATTTATTGTATATATATATAATATATATATATATATATATTGCTTTAGTGGTTGTGTACTTTCTATTCCCTATTTAACTTTTTCACATAAATTTCTTGGATGTGTAGGTGTTCTTTACAGAGATGCAGGCAATATCTCTCTGGCTATTGAAGCATATGAGCAATGCCTTCAGATAGATCCCGATTCGCGTAATGCTGGCCAGGTATTGTTGACATGTTTCTGGATTTGGATGATTGCCTCCATACTATGTATTGTAATCCTGCTTGCTTATTCAAAATGTGCTACCAAGGTCTTTGATCTGTTGCATGCCTAGTCATATTTCTCCACATTTTTGGGTCATATTTAGGATAGTGTGTCATAACTGACATTTAGGGTTGTTTTGTGCAACAACAGTTTTCCACAGAAGTAATCCATGAAGGCACCTCTTTGCTATTATGATTTCCGCAGATAATTCTGAAGTTATTCGTTTTGTATGGTGTATGAGTCTTTTGCACAAAATGTCCCAGTCCTTGCTTTGGGCGGCCATGGGATAAGAGAGAAGAAATATGTGTGAAACTGAGGTTGTTCCGATGGGTCTGGGGACAACTGTGTAAACATCGAGGTGAAGAGGCTTGGGAGAGGAGATAAGAAAGAGATATGAGAAAAACCACAATCTCCCACTGGTGGCTTCAAAGAACGGAGAAGAGAGTTCTGGTGGGGAGCTTACTTGTCAATCAGGCATTTTGGGGAAGACACTAGGGCATGTGTCTTTGTTGTTGTGGTGTAGCTGCTCCTATGATGCACAGATATGGATACGGGTATGGACACGGTTATAGGGATTGTGATACGACTTTGTACTTTTTGGAAATCCAGGACACAGACTTGGACACTGTCTTAATATTTTCTTTAGAACATTTCTAATTTATTAATCATCATTGTTTGTATTCCTCTTAACATTTTTTTTTTTTTGGTTGAAAAGTAAAATAATAGAACTCTATAAAATAGTGGGTTTAATATTGTAGGATATGCTAAAACTTATTCCCTAGAATTATCGTTGAAGTATCAAGTATCAGTACGAGTGTTGTATTAGTCGGAAAAAAAAATATGCTGGGAATATGCAAGTACATCATAGAGCTGCTCTGGTCTCATTATCTTACAAGTTAGGGCATGGAACAATGAGCTGTGCTTAATTATGGACTTAAAAAAAGTAAGGAAACCTGGATCCTATCTTCCCATTCCCACCCAATTATAAATGAATTTTCCATGCCAGCATGGAAATGGATATGCACCCATCAGCCTTTCTGTGCAAAATTGTCTTACGAAATAGTAATTTTCCACTTTTCTGCAGAGAACTGCCCTTTTCCCTGCAGAAAGTGGTTACACAAACAAAAAAATTAATTTGTTGTGGTTGTCGCAGTAATGCTCATTTTCCTTAAATTGTAAATGTGGAAAACACTTGTGAAAAGCGACTCAGTAGTATTCCTCATTTGTTTCTTTCCTTCTGGGCCAAGTTGATTGTGGAAAGCGACTCGGCTAATGTTGTGAAGTGGGTCTCCCATTAGGTTTCTAAGCTTCAGTTTCTTTTTAATGAAATCAAGGAGTTGTGCTCCCATCTAGATGTAGTCTTCTGTCATGTTCTTATGTTAGCAAACTCTTTGGCGGATGGCGTATCTAAAAAGGGTTAGATAATGAAGGTCCATGGGTGGCCTATGTTTTGTAACTGTTGTTTGCTGTTTGCTTTTATGGTGTAATCTATTATGCCCTTGTTTTGTTTTCCCTGTATTTTTTTTTTCTATTTTTATTAAATTGTTCTCCATTGCTGATAAATAAAAAAAGGAAAAAAGAATGTGGAAAACAGTGTCATTATTCTGGTTTTTAATAGTTTTGTGTGATGTATTGATCTTTGAGTTGATGATTGGAATTCTTTTGAGCTAAACCTTTTCTTTTCTTGATTTTTTTATGGGTCAGTTTTCTAAGGTACCAGTCTATAGTGCATGCTAAATAGATTACATACTCCATTTGTCAGTAACATTTTTGTTCAGAATGATGCAGAACAGGCCCATGGTCCCCATGGGTCGACTGGTCCTTTGGGCCCCAGCCCGCCTATCTGTATTTTATTTAGAGCTATTTTATTATAGTTCTGTTTTTTTAAATGATTTATGTCCTTTAAATTCTGATGTGTTAATCGTGGCCAAAAATGTGTTTGGATGGTCTAGACTCTAGATTAGTTTTGGTTTTTTATTTTCCTATATAAGGATGTAAAGCCTCTTGGCTTAAGAACAATGGATGATGATTAATGAAATCAAGTGCTTTTGGGATCTTCCCCAAATCCTGAGCTCTCCTTGACTTCTCTCTTACCTCCTGGATTGGAGTTTGGTGTGAGGCCAAAATTTCCCCCTATCTCTCCATCTCTATCCTTTCCTACCCGCATCTCCCCTCCGTTCCGCATCATAAAATATCATAATTTTACTTTATTTTTTGAATGGCAACACAAATTTATTAAAAGCCAAGCAGCATAACAGACGTTTATTAAGAAGCTACAAAAGCAACCAAACAAAAAGGAAAAGGATACAACAAATCCAAAGCCAAAGCTCAAAGCTAAGAAAAGAAATCCTCAACAATAAGATTGTCTCTCCCCACACCCCTCCTCTCATTATCTGAGCACTTAACGAAGGAGGAGTCCTAAGCTTCGCAGCCAACTCCACCACTTCCTCAAAAATATCCACCGGGGTAGCATGGCGGCTTAACGGATCCAGAAGCCCACTTTATCAGTGTATCATAATTTTAGCTGGATCTCTTTTTAGATGCTTCTGTTATTTGCAATCTTCAATATGGGGACATATTAAGTCGCTAGTTTTGAATACTTAAGTCATTTTGTCCTATTTCATTTATTTGAATGATTTAGGAGCCATTGGCATCGTACTACCATTCATGATCGTGAAGGTATGCTAGTGTGGAGCCTTCATTTCCCAAGGTCAGTAATGATGAGGTAGAGGCCCATCAGTTTGGCGACACTGATGAGGTTTTTTTTTTTTTTTTTCTTTTTTTGCATGTGTGAGGTAAGAATTGGCGTAGCGAGTACATTTCCTTTGATGTCATTAACAATAAAGAATTTACTTGTTTGCCTATCCCCATTTGATCTTTGTTTGGGACTTTTAGACATGGTTGGGTTTCATGTTGGCTCATTATTAATGTGAAAAGTACATTTAGAAATTGAGAAGAACAATTTATTCAGTTTTCTTAGGGTCATTGCTTTTGTGCAATGGTAAAAGTCTCGGGTGCCATGTGTGATAACA
Source organism: Cinnamomum chago (assembly GCA_038049695.1). Classification (NCBI taxonomy): domain Eukaryota; kingdom Viridiplantae; phylum Streptophyta; class Magnoliopsida; order Laurales; family Lauraceae; genus Cinnamomum; species Cinnamomum chago. The sequence continues at coordinate 33,695,662 of CP142452.1, forward strand.
GGTTCGAGACCTGCAAGCAGCCACTTTGTGCGAAATTGCCAAAGGTTAAGTCTGTCTCTAGTTTGGACCCTTCCAGGACCCTGCTTCGGTGGGCGGGGCTGCACTGGGTGATGACCTTTTTTATGTATTCAGTTTTCTTACCATCACCATGGCTTCTTATAGTTAACATTCTGAAAACGATTTGACCACAGTAATGGTAAGCTTTGAAATATTTAATTACCAGACTTAGCAGTTATCACAGTTATAAGATGCTTTGATCTTGGTTATTATACATGCGCGCACACAATTGGCATAGTGAAACATGGCTTTGACAGTGGGCAATAGGGAAAACATATCTTCTTATACAACTTAATGCACCTAGTGGTTTTAAAACAGATATAACCTAGTTAGTACATGCCTTGGTGTTACATTGACTACAACCATTCCATGTGAACTCACTCTTGGTCGAAGAAATCTCTGTCCAGCTCTTTTGTTCAAATATGAAGCCCTGCCTATTGTAAAGAAGCCTTTCTGCATTGTTCGTATGGATCTCAATGCACATGGATTTGGGTCCAGATCTATTTATTTCCAAGATCCTCATCCGAGTCTACCCAGAGTTTGCCTGTTGAATAGGTACTGTAGTTTGAGTTCGCCAAGGATCTGACAATATATATGGAGGCGTGCTATGCACCCCGGGATCCGGAACCCGGACGGACCCTGGGGTGACTGGGGTCCGTTGGATCCCAGCCGCCTCTGGGATCCAACGGATCCCAGTCACCCTGGGGTCCGTCCGGGTTCCGGATCCCGGGGTGTGTAGCTTTTTTCATATATATGTGTCCTGATTTGAATCAGGACCCAAATTCTCCCTGTGGCATTCAATTGAAAGCACGATGAGTCTGAAGTTCGTGATGTAGGGATCATTACTTTATCCCACAGAAAAAAGAGGGGGAAGAGAACTGAGGTGAAGAGTGAGTAGAAGATAGTAGATGACACAGTAGTGAAAGAGAGAGATGAGGAAGTGAGAGGGTGGAGAGAGATACAGAAGAGAATAGGAACTGAGAAGCAATATTGCATTTGGGACACAGAAGCCCCTTGCCACTGTCCAGCGCCTAAGGAGCCCTGAAGCTGAAGTTTGTATTCTTAATCCTAATATAGTTTAATATAATCTGTATCCAGTTCCGGTCAGGCTGGAAATATTTGGTTCCATGCCAGATTTAGGTCAATTCATCATCATTATCATCATCATAGAAGCCTATACTTTTTCGTGTGACCTTATTTAGAGCCCGGTTCTCTGATACTCCACATTCTTATGTCTTCTTTGTTTTCTAATTCAATCATCCCTACTTTTGGCTGGTTCTAGGCCTTTTGATGACCCTAATTATTAGTTACTCCGTTATGCCTTGGTACCACAAAGTCGGTAGCTTATCCATATTATACCATTTCTGAAGCTTCTTTTTTATGTAAAATGCATGTCCTTGTTTATTTCATGTATGTAGTTGTCACAGCGGATGCTGTTTACTGCATTAAGGGCTTTCTACAGCTTTTTCTTCGTAGATTAGTTATTTTAATTTATCTAGGCACAGTTGATCTCTTATTCAGAGTATGCTATTTAAAGGTGCCTTAATGTGTGAACCAGACTCAAGTTCCTGTTATCTGGACAGTCAAGTATGGGCCATTTTTCACCTTGAGACAACATATCCGTGGATCATGCTTTCTGCTGTCTGGTCTATCAAGATCTGCATGGAAATTTCTTTCCATAGTTGATTACAGCCCCAGTGCTTACAAAGATCTCTTTAGTCAAATTCCAAGGAGCTAGACTCCTTATCTCTATCCTTCTAATTCCCTTTCACTATCTTTTTTCCTTTCTAAAAGTCCTTGGCCAAGATGACATGGACTGTTGATTTCTGTCAACAAAACAGTAGAATTCGGAATTAGGAGTCTGGCTTTTGGGGATCTCGTATTGCTCCAGGAAGTCAAGTTTCAGGGATCTAACCCGCGCAAAATTTACTTTCTGTCTCTAGCTGTTGGTCAAGTCAGTTGTTGGAATACCTGATGTTCCGTTGTGTGAATGTGCTACAATCTAATAGATTCTCTGATTTTGTGAAGATTGAGCTAGTATGGACTATGGATAGTGTTTGCTCCAAATTGAATACTCTAGCCTTCTCTTTCAAGGATGTCATAGATAACCCTTTTATGTTGAGAGGACCAATAGGTTGATCCAGGAAGAGATAACATTGGTTCTTTACAAGCTCATTTTTTATTTATTTATTTGTGTAACAGCTAATTGGCTTGTCTTATACAAACTCTAGTTGCATTAACTATGTTTTATTAAGAAAGAAAAGAACTATAGAATATGTCATAGGCGAGTTCTATGACATATTAAGCTTAATGGCATGTTTGTGTAAAGGCAACTTCCGTGGAAAAATGAAATTGCCACATCAACAAATTCTATGGTTTTTAAATACCTCAGAAAAGGTTTTCTAAAGAAGTTTGAAATTCATGTTTGGTGCAAAAAGTTTTTCCTCGATGAATTGGTGCTAATGTTGTTTGGTGCAGCTGCGGATTTCTTAGTGAAAACCACTTGGTGGGTGGGTCGGTATGGGGGGGGGGGGGGTTGAGAGTGAGGAAATGAGGGGTCAATTTTCTATGGAAATAGACTTCCCATACCCCCCAATAGGAAGTCTATTTCTAGGCCTAGGAAGGAAAAAGCAGTTCCGCGGAAAACTGCAGCACCAAACACATGAAAAAGGAGTTTTCCGCAGAAGAACACCTCCTTTTCTACGGAAATGGGCTAAAAAAACGTTTCCTAAGGTGGTGGAGAGATCGACATTTATTGGAGGGGGATTTGCAGAAGCTAAAGTGTTCATGTTAAATTATAAAACATGTCTTTGGAAGGCAGTCTGATGTGGAGCGGGGAAGAGATTGTGGGGCAGGTAGAGGAAAGATGGAATCACTAGGGCATCACAACCGATATTAATAGGGCTCACATTAATCAACTCGAAAAGCCAAAGATGCATTACAATGCTTATATAAGAGAAAACTAACTTTAGATCTAATCTCAAGTTCAACCATTAAAATAACCCATTGCTAAGATTAAAACAAAACAACTTAACTGATTTGCAAAATAACCCAATACATGAAAGAAATTAAATCTAAATCATAAAACTTCCCTAAAGTTGGCATCCCCTATAATAGGTTACACATTATCTTAAATTGGGTGCAATGGGCTTGATCGACTCATGGCTCACCGGCCTGCCCTACATCAACACTTCCCATTTTTTAGAGAACTTGACCTCAAGTTTTGGAAATGTCCTGGATCGAAAGTCCAACTTACAAACCTTTGATGTTGTTGGTGAACTTCATACTCTGTGTGTGGGTTCAAAGCTTGACACAGTCTTTTCCCTCCTAGAATTAAATCGGAGGTGTTGCTTCTTCTAATTTCTGAATTTTGCTTTGTATGTAGGATTTGACTCTTAGATGCATCAGTTGTCGACTTTGTACCAGTGTATCACATCTTCTGATAATGATAGGCTATCTCCAAAGATGAAATGAGGAACTTCAAGGACTTGATCTTCTTTCAAAGCCAATGGAATAGTGTAATTGCCTTATGACGATTTGCAGGGCGCGCTTGTAACAACCGTTAGATCTAATGATTTAGCTTGTTTCTCATTACATCTACATCTTCAGTGTTTGCTTTACTTTGTTCTTCCTCTGCCCCTACTACTATCTTTTGATTGATGTTGTCAATAGAATGAGACGCAGATTCTTTGTTTTCTAGGTTTTCAGAAGTATGATCTTCTTTAGGAGTCGTGCATGCCACCACTTTATCTGAGGTTGTCAATACATGCTCTGTTTCTTATTCTTGCTTCTCAATGTCAGGCTTGATATCATCTGCCATGGGTTCCATAACATGGGCTTTTGTTGCTTGTTGAGACTTCCCTTCTTGAGATATAGATTTTCGCATGCAAGACGGTCTAAGCATGTGCTTAGCACGGATTTCTCCTCTAATTGCTTCTGCAATGGTGTTGCAGGCAGTCCAATATATCTGGGTCTCAAACCTTTGAGAAAACTAATGAAATCATGCCCATCTCTCTCCACTAGTTGACATAAATACTGCAGCTTTGCAAATTGGCGTTCATATTCTGCAACTGTCAAATCTCCTTGCAGACTAAGGAATCTGTTAAAATATGGTGTATTCTCAAAATACCATGTTCCATATTTACATGCATATATAATTCTTGGAGAGTTTTTGGAGAATCCACAAATTTTCATATCAACTTGGATGCAAAAGGGACATTAAAATATATTTCTTTCTAAAGAATGGACTAACCCTGTGTAGATCTGATGATCAAGAACACGATGGAAAAATCAAATTGTGATTCAGATTTCAGATTGCTCGTAAACTTGAGAAACAATCCTGGGCCATTGATCTTGGTCAACTGATGTTGATCTCTGGAACTTTGGGTTGGATTGACTGATACTAGACCTGTCATGACCTTCACTAATCTGGATTTGAATCTAGGTCGGTTCAAATTGGATTGGAGTAGGCCCACAATCATGACACGTGTCACAAACTTGGGACACATGCGGAGGCAGGAACTGAAGAATGAAACGTGTTTCTTCTCTTATTAGGTTCCGTATGTTTGCTCTGGTGTCGATCTAGAACTTGGACCCAATTTGGTTAATGAACTCAAATTTAAGTGAAATCTTGCCTACAAAGAACTAAACAACATTAAGAAAGTTGAAAAGGAAAACTGGATCAAATCACTATTCTTAGTGATTACAAACAAAAATATGAGAATAGGTTTACCCACAGAGAAGTTAAATTTGAACAATTATTTAAAATGGGTAAATTTCATAAAGATATGACCGGCCTTGGATTTAATTGGAAAACCCCTCTTGAACCTGGATTTATTAATACTTTTGTTAAAAGAGAGACCTCCCATCCTAGAACTCATGTTTCCTTGCCCAAGATAAAGTGCAATTATTGTGGAAATGATGGGCATTGAATATTTGAATGTAAAACTCGAAGGAATCAAATGAAGTCACTTCAACTTTGTTCTGAAAGTTTCAATCAATTTAAACCAAAATTTAAGGAACCAATAAAAGAGGAACTTCTAAATTTACTTCTAACACCTCAAATGAAAGATCTTTTGAAGAAAGTTGAGAATCTAAATTTAAAAATCAAAAAGCAAAAGGTGGAGAAAATTATAAAGAAACTCACCAACATCAAAAGACAAATCATCTTTCTCAAGACAATATCAATCATTATCAGAAGCCTATCTACCAAGTTAAATCTTTAAGTGTTGGTGGTATTTCTAAAAATAATCTGCAAGAAAAATCCTCTCAAGACTATAGGTGGATTCCAAAAAGTAAATATCAAGAGAAATCCTAAAGCCTTGTTTTTATTTTAAAAAAAAAAAAAATTTTTTTTTTTTTTTGGTCCCTAATCTATGCTTCTCAGTTTAAAATCTTTCTGCTTTCGGTCATCCGAACTCTTAGTTGTCGGTCAACCGACAACGCACAGTGGTCTTTTAAGCCCTGCGCGCAAAACTGTTTCTTTTCTGTTATGTTTCGGTCTCCCTCTTCGGTTTGTTCCTTCCCAGTTCTAGGGCTTCTTTCAAATCCTCTCTTCTTCATTCTATTCATCTCTCCTTGTAGGTAATTTCTTTCCTCTCTCCATTCCTTTCTCATTACTTATCTTTTCTCTTTGTGCTTTTTGTGTTGAACTGTGCTTGTGTATTGTGTAGGTTTTTCCAAAATCTCCATCCTGTCTCTAATCTTCCCATCCTTTCTTCTCTGTCTTGTTTAGTCTCTTTTCTTCTTGCTTGTCTTCTTTCTTATATTTTGCACAAGTTTTACATTGGTATTCTCTCCATTCATTCTTAAAACTCTTTGTGCTCACCAAATGTTTGTGAAAATTCCTCCAAGAATGAAGAAAGATATTCCTCGTCCATCCAAGAGAGGAAGAACCTCTTTTGCCTCTTCTAGTAGGCCTTCTGTGTCTAGTCCAAATGAATCTCCCAACTTGTCTCCTCCTCACCCTTCGAATATCTTGAAACCAAGCCCTCAAATTCTAGATAGTCTTATTGATAGACCAATAGTTGTGGAAAGAAGAGTGTTAGTTGACCAAATCAATAACTTTGATCTGAGAGAAGTTAGTAGGTAGGGTTGGATGGGAAGGAATTCTATATTGGGGAGAGAATGCGTACCCTTCACTTGTTAAAAGTATGTTTGCATCCATCTCTAGCACAAACGTGAGTGAAAATTCCTGCTCCTTTACCATCTCCTTTATTGACAGAAATGAGGAAATAACCCCCGAGAGAATAGGATCCATCATAGGAATCCCGTGCTCACAAAATGGCATCACTTTTGTTTCTGATTCTCTATTTGAAGAAGAGAAAGGTAGAGCTACCTTTGATCTATGTGGTTTCAATACTGAATGGGATACTAGGAAACACCACCTCACCTTAAATTCTCTTTTTCCTATCTATCGGATCATTCATAATATTTTCACTTACAGTGTCTATCCGAGAATGGGAAATAGAACTGAACTTACAGCGTTCATGGTCAGTATTTTATCTAAAGTTGTTACTAGAACTTCCATTTGTCTTCCTTCCCTCATATGTCAAGCCATCATCAAGTTTCACAATACTCCGGCTCAAAATAATGCTATTCCATTTGGTTATTTGATGACTCAGCTGGCTCTTTCTTTTGGCATTCCCAAACCTCAGAATGAAAGACCCCTTTTTAAAGCTCCTTTCTCCAAAATCAATTTGAATCAAATGAACCTGCTTCCAAACAATCATGTTCCAATTGCAGATGACCCACCTTTGGCTCAACAGCCACCTAGTTCTCCTCCTCCTCCTCCTCGTGCCTCATCCTCTAGGCATAGTACCTCTCCTCGTCCTGCCTCTTCGAGCTCTACTCATCATCGCTTGGGGGCTACTGAGAGAGATGTAGCATATATGAAGTCGGAGCATAAGAAAATCAAGAAGACAGTGAATAAGCTCTTTAAGTATCTGAATCTCCAAGAATTGCAGGAGGGATGATGTGGCTGCTCCACCGTCTCCGTCTCCTCCACCTCCTGGCTCAGACTAGGAAGATTCACTATGCTTCTTCTTTAATGTTTTATATTCAATTGTGGTCTCTTTATTTATGGAAGAGGATATGATGTTTTGGTTGTAATGATTGGTTGCAAAACTTATTTGATCTCTATCTTCATTTTTTTTTTTTTTTTGTTAATCTTGCTAAGTGAAAACTTTACTGTAATCTTTAAAGATCAATTTGGCTCTTATATTCAGTCTTTTGAAATTTATGTTATGAGTTGTTTGACCATCATTCTTTTTACATTGTCTCTTCCTTTTCTTTAATGTCTGAAGACGTTATATCTGTCTATTCAATGTTATTTGGAGGGTATTGGTTGCAAGTAGTTTTGTTTTCAGATGTAACAGCAATTTGATGACAAAGGGGGAGAAAATATCAGGAATTCTTAGGAAATTCTTTGGAGACAATCAAGGAGAGAACAAATCTGGAGCTGTGAAAAGGAGAAGGTGTTTAAACAACAGGGGAGCAAAAATAATGGGGGAGCAAAGAGCAAAAGACTTAGTTAAAGTGGATGATCAACAAAGGGGGAGATCTAGTCTTGGTTGATTGTTGGTGTTTGTGGTCCTTGATGTTTGCCATCAAATTGCAAAGGGGGAGATTGTTAGATTTATGTTGTTTGCAATTTGATGGTTAGCATATGCATTCATTTTCATCACTTCAGCTAGTTTCAAAATTGCATTTTGGTGAATTGAAAATCATGTTTGTAAATTGACTCTATCATGTTTTATTCAAAATGCTTTTGGTTGATTTCATCTTGATTCCAAATGTGATTTTATTTGACTTACAAATCTTTAGTTTTCTGTGGTACACTTGGTTTCCAAAGATTTTTTAGTCAAATCCTCCATAACTTCTGAATTTCTGACTGTATACAATGTCGGTCAGCCTGTCAGTCAGGTGTCGGCTAACCGACCAGCGAACCGAGCTCAAGGTTCGGTCGGTCAGCTTGTCGGTCGAGGTTCGGTCGACCGAAGGTGTCTCAGTACTTGATCGAACTCTATTCGGTTCTGATTCCAGAGAGCATGTTTTTCAATCATTTTGCTCTGTCGGTCAGGTGTCGGTCACATGTCGGTCAACCGAATAAGTCTTGGTGAACCGACAATAGAATTGTTTCAAAAAATATATGACCGTTGTAATATGACCGTTGGGTTTGGTCGACCGAACTCTATATGTCTGTTGACCGACAAGAGATCCGTTGGATTGGACACATATTTTCTCTCATAGAAAGAACTCTACCTTGTTTTTTTTGGAGTTGGGCCTTGAGAGTCTCTTTGGAGATCAATCTTGGGAGTTTTTCTGAACATCATTCAAGCCCAAAGATCAAGTATAACTCAAGGGAGCAAGAGGAACATCTTGAAAAGACAAGGCTTGGTTCTATAGTTAAACATCTTAGTAAGCTTTGCTTTTCTCATATCATTTGTTACATGCTAGTTTAACTTATTGGAAAATCTCTTCTAGCATGTTAACTATGATGTGTTGAATCCTTTATATTATCTTTGATTTATTTATTATTGGATTCATCACTTAGTCTCAAACCAAGTCATTGCCTTGTTGTATAAATCATGCTTACTTCAACATCTTTGATTCTAATTGATGCATGATCTCTCTACTTAGTTGAGTCTTTAGCTAGTTGTTTTCACTCTATGATCTCATAGGAAACCTTTATGTTTTGAAAACAACTTTACTCTTTCATTACATGTTCTTTAAGATTTAAATTTTCTTACAACTTACATTTCTTGATTAATGAAATCTTTACAAGTTGTCTTTTGAAAAAGAACATGTAATTTGCAATACAACTTCAATCTATCTATCTCTGCACTTTAAACTTTGAAATGCTTTAAGCATATATCATTTGAGCCTTCTTTTTAACTTTGATTGAAGTTTACACACACACATCATGTGCATTCATCTTTGCATTACATAGTGTTGTGTGAGTTTGTTTTACACTTTCATATCAGCCTAATTTAGAGGCATTGTAATTGAGCTTATATTGTATCTCTTAAAGTGTTTGTATAAACACTTTCTTTGAGAAATCATCTCTTGTAAAGGTTATTGCCCAGCCTTAGAAAAGCATAGTGTATAGGTTATTGTTAAGCCTAAGAAAAGCATAGTGTATAGGTTATTGTTAAGCCTAAGAAAAGCATAGTGTTAGAGGTTATTGCTTTGCCTTTTGAAAAGCATATATAGTGGAAATCCGGTGGGGTGTTGGATCACAAGCCAGTAGTGGATGTAGGCATTGAGGCCGAACCACTATAAATTATTGTGTGATGGTGCATGCTTTGTCGTTATTGTTTTTAGCTTCCGCATTTAGTTTGATAATCATCACTAGTGGCTAATTGAATTAAAGAAGTTAAAATTGGTCATAATTGGTCACTAATTTGAAGCTCACCCTATTCACCCCCCCTCTAGGGTAAGGATCTCGGACTTACACATGCAAATACCGTTTTGTAACGAATCTTCCATTGTTGAAATCATCTATACTTTTAAGGGGCTTAAATGAAGTTGTCAACTTTTTACCCAAAAAGAAAATGAAGTTGTGGACTACTAGGCTAAACAGAGTGGACAGAGAATGCATGTACCTTTTTTCTTTTTGGTGTAGAATCGTTGTACTTAGGTAATTGTTTTACTGGTTGTGGCTCTTTTGTTTCTTTTCTATGTTTCCATACACAACCTTATAGTGGCCTTATCATTCCTTTTGTCCTGTATATTTGTGTATCAGAATGAAAGTTCCCCTGAACAACCCAACAAGAGGAAAAAAAAATTGGTTTATTTTGTGTCTCTTTGGACAACTTGAAGTGTTATGTTTTACTGCTCTCCAAACTACATAATTTCTCTATTTAGTGTGGCAATTTGAACATAGCATACAGCTATGCAATGAGCTTTTCAACTTCGTTGGCAGACTGTAGTAAAAATGTGAAGTGAGCTCTCTCCCTTATCTGTTTGAATATGTAAAGTGTATTGCTCTTTTTTTTTCCCCTTCTTTTCCCTTGTTTTAGTTTTAATTTCCTTTAGAAGTGGTGTTTCATGTCTGGAATATTTTGGGTGCTTCCCTCTTGATCCGTCGTTATTTTGTGTTCTCTCTTATTAGTATTATTTTTTTAAACCTTCATTATGGTTGCCATTTCTTTGCAGAACCGATTGCTTGCAATGAACTACATAAATGAGGGCGACGATGATAAACTTTTTGAGGCTCACAGGTATTAAATACATCCCCAATCTCGACCTTCAGTTTGTTCGGTTTTTCAAAACAAAGAGCTTTATACTTATGACACTACTAACACATGGACAGCATTTAGAATCTCTACTAACTTTAGCTCTGATGAATTCTTTATGCATTCTGCTTCTTCAAAACGCTCAAAGGGGCATCGTATTTCAGTGTTATTACTAAAAAAGTCTAATTCAAAATTAAAATAATTAGTAGTGTCCAGGAAATGTGAGTCAATTGTCCAGGAAGAAGGCCTAATCTTGGATAAACAATAATAATTGTTGATGAAAGAGAAGTCCTAGTTAAATGTAAATTTATGTTAAGGCCCCTCTATTGCTTTTAAAGAGAATGGAGTAAAGATTCAGCAGGAAAGTAACTTCTTCTTCTTCTTTTTTTTTTTTTTTTTTTTTTTAATGTTTTGTCAGTAAAAAAGTTCCTATCACATTGCCATTTCATTGATACTATTTGTCTCATATTTAGTCACTCCTAATTCTGCTAATGAATCTGCTGAGTCATTTTAATACTTTTTAACTTGATAAAAGTATTTTACTTTTTCCGAAGGTTGATGTCAACTTCTTTATCCTACTGCCCTCAAAGAGAAGTAGCCATGGTTCGGCTCTCTCACTGCTTGTCCATCCTATGCCACTTCTTGATACCCTTTCATGAGCTTTGTTCATTTCTTTGGTAAACTTAATGTCAGATTTGTGGCTAAGCTCTGAACTATTGGCTCTTCCTATCTCAAAATGGCAAGAAAATTTCAAGTTAGGTAATCCATTCCAATTCTTCATGATCGATACAAAAAAATCTGAAATGTTAATGTACTTGATGTCCACATTAAGTATCCATTGTCCCCGCGGATTATTCTGATAGATGAACATAACCTTAATCTTGTATTTTGTGCTAATTATGGCAATCAATTTCTTTGAAGCTTTGACTCCATGATGCTGTCAAGCTCTTAGGAAGTTCTTACAGTTTTTAATGGTTTTGGTTTTGATGTATGCATTACTACATTATTGTTTAAACACCAGTGAGTGATGAATAAATGGGTTATTAGTCAGCTGAACTCATTTAGGTTGTGACTCTGTGGAATGATTTAGTTTGTGGTGTGTTTCAAGAAAGCTGCAAGCCAGTCTGTTGATTTCAGCAAGGTTTTAAAACAGGGACTCGGAGGGTGGTTTTGTCACCCTCAAATTGAGTCTAACTCGAATCTTGATTGAGTCTCATGAGACTCGGCTGAGTTGGACTGAGTCTCCCCCTGAGCCCAAAATCCTTTATAAAGATTAGAAAAATAGAAAAAAAGATATAATAAATAGGGAATTATGTTATAGTAATCTAGAATTCTAAGACATTATGTTATTATTAATCAATTTAAGTAGCAATTGTAACCCATGTTTATGTTTCGCACAAGTTGGATGAATAGCAACTCCAATCTAAGCATTTGCTTAGATCTTTTAATAAATGAGATTTTGATCTCCTAAAACAAATGCAGAATGCCTGTAAGAGCCTCAAGTCCAAAAGCTGCTCCCAAAAGACAATTGGGAAATAAAGTGAGTTGGGGCCAAAAAACCATATGTATCGGACCTATGGATGAAAATAGCTACGTAGCGGCCGCTATATCGGCCACCACCGCTATGCAACGGCCGATTTATCGGCCGTTGCTACGGGGCCGCTACGGGGTGAGAAAAAATCGTACTTTCCAAATTTTTTTTAAATGCATAATAAGACTTATTTCTTTTATTCTCCTCTCCAAATAACATTTCTACACAACTCTTCTACCTTTTTGTGTTTAAAAGAACACCAAAAAGCATATGATCTCGCCGAATTACAGTCAATATAGAGAGTTCTTCTCAATGATTCTTCTCTAAGTACATCCTATTAGACACCCCCTTTGGTAGATGTATTTTTTTCTCTAGGTACTCTTAAGTCTTGACTTCATGACATAGTTTTTTCTTTTATAAGCCTTTCATCAGTTTCTAAGTTAGTATAACTAAGCAACATGAACACATGTGAAAAAAATGATCATTACTATTATTTTCTATTTATACAGCGATATAAGACCTCATACAGTGAGGGGACCGCTACGCCCCATTACCTTAGTTACTTTTGCAAAAAAAAAAATACATTTTCTTTCATTTTTCAGTTTTCTGGATTTTCTGGATTTTTTTGGCGATTTTTTCAAATCACACCGCTACGCTACGTATCGCCCGCTTCATAGCGTTTTGGCGGCGGGCCGCTACGCTCGCCGCTACCGCTATTTTCATCCTTGATCGGACCTAATGATGACTTGGGGATTGAACTGACTCAGCCCCCACGAGTATGAGTTGAGTCTAGTTGGCGAGTTAACTTGGACTCTACTGATTTTAAGACCATAGATCTCAGAGGTACTGTAAAAAATATGGGCCGGGTATCCTAGATACTCAAATATGCTGAAACAAGCTGCCATAAATGCTGGCACCAACACTGCATGGCAATGATATTTTACTGTTTAACAATTTCATATAATTAAAAAAAATTAAATTTAATTGCCAACCAATGTATGGGCTGGGATATACATATTGGTAACTTTCTCCTACGTCTTTAGAAATATGAACTTGTATGATTGTATCACAGTCTATGTATATGTCTCTAACAATATCCAAGCATGATATATGAACTGTTTCAAAAAACCTTAGAATGATTTTGAGGAAAAATAGGATGAATAAGAAATAAATTCTATATTTCAAATAGCTTATAAAAGTAGGTGACCTGCCATGTCTTGAAAGACTCTGAATTAACCTCATAAAATGCAAGCAAACTAGTCTTGGGAAGCGATCAATCTGGAACACTATTCCTATAATTCCATCAGATGGTCTTGTCTATTTGGTCTGGCTATAGTGGGACCCTCTGAAGAACTATCTGAACCCGCCTAGCCTTGCAGAGTGCTGACATGAATTATCGTCTGTACGTGTCTTTAGCGTTTTATGTAATCATTTACCGGTCATTTTATCAAATGGACATGTGATTTGCTTCATGATAACCATCTGAAATACAAATATTTATTCTTGCAGGGAATGGGGTCGGCGGTTTATGAGGCTATATCCACAATACACTTCTTGGGACAATCCAAAAGAAATGGATCGGCCACTTGTTATTGGATATGTATCCCCAGATTATTTTACTCATTCTGTATCCTACTTCATAGAAGCACCCCTTTTGTACCATGACTATGAGAATTTCAAGGTTGTTGTGTACTCAGCGGTTGTGAAGGTATCATCTGCATTGGACTTGCTGACTGTTTAACACACTAGCCTCTTTTTTGAATTCCATGTATTTTGACCGGCCTGCTTGTGTTTCGTGTGTACATACTGTTCTGTGGCTTAGTTATCCGTGTTTTGTTTTTCATATGCTCTCTCTCTTCATATATTATTTTTCCATATTCCATCTGTGATGGAAATTAAAGACTGAACATCTTTATTTTCTTCTGAATTTCATCATAAGAATTTTAGAAACACAACGTTGCATGTTGTTATGTACCACTAGAAATGTTGAGATTAATACTACCAATACCTTTTTTTTTTAATCTTATAATTCCTTTTCCTGTTTTTGTTTAACCCACATGTTTTTTTCTTCTCATTGGTTTGACTGGCATTGTCATGTTGTTTTTATGATTTGTTTGATTGATCTTCCAGGCAGATGCAAAAACTTTCAAATTTAGAGATAGGGTTCTTAAAAAGGGTGGAATATGGAGAGATATTTATGGGATTGACGAGAAGAAGGTTGCCAGCATGGTAAAAGAGGATAAAGTTGACATCTTGGTGGAGCTTACTGGTCACACAGCAAACAATAGATTAGGAATGATGGCTTGCAGGCCTGCGCCTATTCAGGTATTTCAATCATCACATGTTGTATTTCTCATACATTTCCTACACTTGCAAGTTGCAAAAAGATTATTGACTGTCTGTTGTATGTGTATATAGTCACACACCTATTTGAAATTTTAAAGTGCTAAATTTATTGTACTGAAAACCACAATGCAGCATAGAACTCACCAGCACTTGTTTGACAAAAATAGTAAGTGCCTTGTCTATTATGTGTACACTATTGTTCTGTGTAAAAACAGAACAATTTGAGTTATTATCATTGAATTGTAATTATTGTTATATTTATTGTTCAAACAGATGTGTAGATGTTATTTTCCCCTCATATATTAACAAAATCCTAGATTGAATTCCTTTCCAACATTTAGACAAAATTTTGTTTTCGTATAGCATTTTAGCTTGCCTTGCTCGTAGGCACACTGTATTGTTTTAGCCCTTCTTTGTTCACTTGCCTGCTGCAGGTCGCCATATGCTTCTGCATAGCTGGCCACTTTACTGGGTTGGTGAATGAGGCAAGAGTGTCTCTCTCTTTTGTACAGTGGGTTCGCCCTCATCTTGTGATTAATATACTTTTCATACTTTTTGGGAAAAAAAGGGCTCTAAATTGGATGGGAGCCCTGGTATAGTATTATGGGGAATATGCCACACGTTTAGACCATACTAAATTTCTCGGAATAATTGGGTTCCACCAGAAATGTTTGATTGAGGGTTTGTGTACCAAGAAGAAGCAGAAAAGCATTTCTTTTCTGCTAAAAACAGGTTGATATTTCTTTGGTATAACTCAATGAAAAAGGAAATGGCATATTCTGATGTGGTGCTTCCTACTTCCTCCAAAAGCCACAAAGAATTATGAGCAGTTAAGATGGAAATTGAGTTTCCTTGAAATGGGCAAGGCATTGAAAATGCTGATGCTGCGGTTTCCTTGTTCTGCCAGGAGTTAAGAAAAAGAGAGAGAGAGAGAGAGAACTGATATATGGACTTGTTGCCATCAATACTTTGGTATATGGTTTCACTTAGGTCTTTGTAGAAGAGGTTGTTGTAAATTGTACTTAAATTATTGTCCGTCTCCACTTAGCGGTGGATTGAACTTACCATGGGCATTTTATTGTTGCATGATTCAGATGTAGTCTCGAGGACTGGTTCAAAATAACGGCCACTACATAGCGTAGCACCCGCATTATCAGCCATAGCGGTTGAGGCTACTACACTATTTTTGAAAATAGCGGTGCTACGGTCTAAAACCTTGCAGAGACATGTTTTTCCTATTTTTTCTCCTCCCTAGACTTTCCTAAAGTTGTCTCTTCTCTTTTATGGTTCCAAATAAAAAAATACACACAAGATTCAAATTTTTTAGCCACTTAAAAAATTCACGCAGCTACGTCACTGCGTATCGCCGCAACCACTACGTATAGCCTGCTACGTAGCATTTTGATCACTAGCCGCTACGCCCGCCGCAACTGTTATTTTGATCCTTGCATTAGGAGGAATAATCTGCGATATATACTTGTTTTCTATTGTCATGGTTCTCGTTCATATTAAAAATCCTAGGTGTCAAGAAGATACCATCATCTATCACTTGATAATTTGACATGCGCGCTATTTTTCAAGTCTGTAAGGTGTTTTTATCTGTTCTTGTAGGCGACTTGGATTGGATACCCAAACACAACTGGTTTACCTACCATTGATTACAGAATCACTGATTCATTGGCAGATGCTCCTGATACAAGCCAAAAGTACGTTCTCGCATCATTTCTGGCTCTGTTTCATCATATAAACTTCTGCTCTCTTCTCATTGTTTGCCCACCATTGATTATATATTGGTTTTATTTATTTATTTATTTATTTGTTTTTTGGCATTCTGTTTGTATATGGTTAACTTGTGTTTTGGCAGGCATGTTGAGGAGTTGGTTCGGTTACCCGATTGTTTTCTTTGCTATACGCCTTCTCCTGAAGCAGGGCCTGTTTCTCCAACCCCTGCCCTTTCGAATGGGTTTATTACTTTTGGAAGCTTTAATAATCTTGCGAAGGTACCTCTTGGGATAAAATTCTTTGACATCAAAGACATTGTTTAATTCTCACATTCAGTGGAAACTGGACTGACAGCAGTTGCCTGAATGAAATGTCCCCAGATAACACCTAAAGTCTTGCAAGTTTGGGCAAAGATATTATGTGCAGTTCCAAACTCCCGACTCGTGGTAAAGTGTAAGCCCTTCTGTTGTGATAGTGTTAGGCAAAGATTTCTTACAACATTGGAGCAATTGGGGCTGGAATCAGTTCGTGTTGATCTTTTGCCACTCATCCTCCTCAATCATGATCATATGCAAGCGTACTCTCTTATGGATATCAGGTGAATGGTTGCATCCTTGATTCATTGTTATTTGTTGGTATACTTGTACTAAACAGTGGAAATTGATTTTTTTGTGGGTGATTTGGTTTGTATTCTTTCCGTATTGTTGGCAATAGTAATGTTTGGTCAATTCTAATTGAAATTATTGACATCAGTCTTAGAGTATTGCCTGTTCTCTTTGATGTTTTTCTGCTTCAGTGTTATGCCTATACCTCTGCCCTTGCAGATGAATGTCTACTCTGTTTTGTATATTGAAGGTGCTGTTATAAAACCTTTCTGAGTGATTTATTCTTACTCCCTCTAATGCTTATGCTGCTTGAGTCGTAATATATATTCAAACTGAATATTAGCTTTTACAAATTCTTTTAATGATGATTCCTTGGTGCAATGCATTATTAGATCAAAATTCTTTGTGCATTTCACCTAGGATGAAAATAGCGGTAGCGGCGGGCGTAGCGGCCCTCCGCCAAAAACGCTACGTAGCGGTGTGATTTGAAAAAATCGTCAAAAAAATCTGAAAATTTTTGTAGAAAATTTGGAATATTGGAAAATGAGAGAAAATAATATTTTTTTTTTGCAAAAGTAACTGAGGTAAGAGGGCGTAGCGGTCCCCTCATTGTATGAGGTCCTGTATATCTGTAAAACCTTGAGAAGAACCCTCCATTTCCACTATAATTCGGCGACGTTGTGTGCTTTTTAGTGTTCTTTTAAATATAAAAGGGTAGAAGAGCTGCATAAAAATGTTATTTGGAGAGAAAAAGAAAAGAAATAAGCATCATTATACATTTTGAAATTTTGTGAAAAGTAGGAAAATTTTACACCCCGTAGCGGCTCCGTATGAACAGCGCTAAATGCCATTTAGCGTAATGGTTGCCGCTACATAGCATAGCGGCCGCTATTTTGATCCATGCATTTCACAATAGCTTCCCTAACACATTTCATGAGGATGTAGTGGGCAAAATGCACGTTGTACTGAAATGGGCAAATCAGTGTTATATAGTCTATTTGCTTCACAGAAATGATACTCTACTGTTGAATTGAATGCACTAACTTGTTGAGTTGATGTATTGTCTAAATAATTAAATGGTCTGAGCTTATTTTAAAGGTAACCTTGTTGGGAATGATTTATTTTCCTTTTTGAAGTGTGGGGTGCATCCTTGCAAATGATGACTTGGATTTAATTCTGATGAGGCATTTGGACCTGGTGATTTGGCTCATTAAGATGTCGGTGCCTTAGGTGTGTCTTGGGAATGTGTTTCAAATATAGAAATTAATGGAACACTAATGGTGACATTCGTTCCGTGGAAATATCTTCAGGAGTTGATGGAAAATACGGTCAAAACCTATGATACTTGGTCACTTGTACAATCGCAACATATCTGCATCCGACCGATACAATACCGATATCGGTATCTGATACTGCACCGATACTTTTATGATACAAGTTTAGCATATCTTATTTACCAAGTCCACTATTTCATATAGTTTTTTCAATTTCTTCTCAACATAAAAAATGTTAGGAAGGAATGTAAACAATGATAATTTCATTAATTCAAAAGTGATCTAAAGATTAAATTAGGACACTTGTATCTGTTTCCTTGTCCTAGATTTTTGAAAGGGCGGAGTTTTATCTCTGATCCCCGTGGCTGTACCCGTATCTGTTTCTGTGCATCATAGGTCAAAACCGCTGCTCCTTTCCCTGCCAGCACATTAGCCAAGTGATCACTGTACATGTATTTTGCATGTGTACATGTGGTATGATCAGGGGTTACAGCTAAAGACAAGACCTGCATCCCATGTACATGTATTTTACATGGCATGCACATGGAATTAATGGGTCCCTTTCATTATGGCTGGTGCAGTGCAGTTGCTGGTTGTTTGGGAGCCTAGACACTTAACCTGCAGACCTAGGGTGTTTGCTAGTGGTTGCTTGCTTGACCATCCTCCATTTAGGTGTATAGGCAACAGCACTTGTTCAGTTATGAGAGTTCAAGGAAGATGTGTGAGGTTCTTTGCAGCAAGTGTATGATGTTGGGAAAGTCCCACATCCCACATCGCCCAACTAATAGGTTTGATAGGGCTTTGTATACCTGTTTGGGCCTTCCACCTATCAGCTTAAGCTTTTGGTTGGTACATGGTATCAGAGAGGGTTCCGATCCGGTCGTTCTTGTGTAGCCCACATAGGCCATCTATGAAATCTGTTGGGTCTACACGTGATGAGGAGTGTTGGGAAAGTCCCACATCCCAAATCGCCCAAGTAATGGGTTTGATGAGGCTCTATATACCTGTTTGGGCATTCCACTTATCAGCTTAAGTTTTTGGGTTGGTACATGGTATCTTACATATGAAGCCATCTTATAGTACATGCTCGAGGTGGAAACCTAAAAATCACATTTGACAAGTGGCAGCCCTTCGTGGTACCTGATACTTGGATGTAATAACTGAAGGCAACCTCCTTCAGGTTGACGAGGATTCTTCGGTGGATATGAAGTGTCAAATATGTGATAAAAATGTGCACAACTATATTGAGTTCTTGTGTTAGTGTTGCACTAATTTACATAGCCACCTCATCCCTTTCGTTTGGATGAGCCAGATTTCAAGTGGTCACAAATACCTATAACCTCATTTGGCTCTGTGAAGATCTGTCCCTATGAAACTCGTATGTATTGTCATCACCTTGTGTTTGCCTTTAATCTCTATTTTCTTTTCTAATATAGAAGCTCAACTGATGTAACCTTTTTCTTCTAGTAGGTAGCTCATCAGCTAAAGTAGGAAAGTATCAAGTGGGCTTTCATTGTAAAAGAATGATGTGGCCCACAACCTTAGAGACTATAAGAGAATACACCACAAACAAACCCCTCCTCCCCACCTCTCTCATGCCAAATGTGGCCCCATATGATGTGCCTTTCTACCAAGAAAAAAAACACAGCTTCCTTGGTGGTGTAGTTATTTTACTGCATCACTTTTGCTTCAAATGAGTTTTGCTAAAGTCTTCATTGTGTGAGATGTACAAATTGGCCCTTTTTTTATGAACAATAAAATATGTGGCTAGTAACCACAAGTACAAATATTGGCTTTTGAGATTCCTTAAGGCACATTTGAAACTTGTCTTCCATATATTCTACACTGTATTCATAGTGGCCCCACGCTTTTTTCTCTTTCAGATGAGAAATCATTTTCAACATGATATTAAAACCATGTACTATTTGACTAATAAATTCAAAGCGAACCTCCATTATTGTCATATCACCCTTGGAATTAGTGGAAGTTGTCATTGCTTGTGATATTTTTTCCCCTCCTGTCTGAATCCTGTCCCGAGGTTAATTTATTTTCTGTTTTCCTTTGTAGCTTGGATACATTCCCATATGCAGGAACCACTACCACATGTGAATCTTTATATATGGGGGTTCCATGTGTTACTATGGCAGGCTCAGTACATGCCCATAATGTTGGTGTCAGCATCCTCAGCAAAGTTGGTAAGCATTAGTTCTTTTTGACTTGTGAAATTATTAACCACTGGATCTTGAATGTTGTATGTAGCAATATTTTGATGGAAAGTTAACTTGCCTGTATTTATCATCTATATTTCATAATGACATATTCAGTACAATTTGCATTTATCTTTTTGCTTGGCCCATAATGGACGATGGTGCCTAGGCCATGCCCCTAGTGGGCAGGGTGGGTAATTTAGGAAGTAAACCTACACCACGCCAACTTTTTTGGGGTGCACTGGTCAATACCTCCTCAGTTCCACCAGTGCTCAATCCTATGCTTGTGCTCCCCATCGGGGAGGAATTTATGCCCCTTTCCAGCTGACCTAGCTTATGGGACAAGTTTACATGTTAGTTAAGTCCTCATAACACTTTACTAGTCAATGGCAATTGGATCAGTTGAATTAAATAGTTAATTTGGTTTTCTCATAATCCGATGCTTTGGTTGACAGAAACATATGGCTAATAGATAATGCTCTACATTCAGCATATATGAGACTGAATAGTGGATGCCTAGGTGGTTCTTATCTGGGTTGGTGTAGTCTATCTACGAATATAACATGGCAATTTATATATTGAAATTTGACCTTGTAATTGAGTTTTTTAATTAATTGATCATTAGTTACACTTTTTCTATAATTATTTGTTGATTTCTTTGAGTAGCTCACGCACTTTGTGTTGATGCGGGATTGCGAACAATAACCTGTACAGAAGTACTGAGTGGAAGATATCAACATAAACAATGTTTTGAGATTGTGGTAGTCTAGTTAATGCAGGACCATGCAAGGCTGACCTATATGACATTCTCAGATCAGAAATTATTAACATTCAATTGAAAATATAAACTGAAATTCAGAATGCACCTCTGTTAGTGATTTTCAATTGGGAGACCAGAAATGAATCTAGGCCATGTCGCAATTCCGCAATACAGACCCCTCAAACTAGGATTGAGGGTCTCAATGGAAGGATATTCCTTCCACTAGCTTAGGGATCAGTCAATTACAATCAGATTAATCGTCCCTCTCAAGGATTTGATGAAAGGTAGGTTCCAAAGTGTTTTTAGTGAAAGGGATATGTGTTATATGGAGAAATTTAAAAAGTTCAGATTTTGTGCATAATGATTCCGGCAGCTCAAATGCTCAAATGGGCAATATATTACTAACAATCAGAAATATGGATAAAAAGGGACTGAAAACCAGCAATTGATGGAGAAGATGGTGATGGGGAGATGAAAACCAGCAATTGCTTAGGATGGAGAAAAGGGGTAGAAGTAGAAGAATTCTGATTCACGGCATCACTCCAGATCCTTTACCAGGTGGAGAGCATAAGCACCCACATATAATATGTTCTTCATTAATTCTGAGAAGAGTCTTTACAATGCTTCATTAGACAAACCCTAATCTAAACTTGATCTCAACCATTAAGACACTCAAGGGCTGAGATATAAACATGAATATAAAACTAATGCACCCTACTTACAACCAAGGATTATATTAGCAGTTGCAACGGGTGCAGTATCCAAAATGCTATGCAGGAGGCGATACATAGTGGTTGCACGATGAGTAACAGCGTAGCGGTATGAGTTTTTTAAGTGGTAAAAACAAAATCCGAGTCCTGTGCAGCAGCCAATCATGTGGTTTTTTAGTGATTTCAAACCATGTAAGGGTAGATTCAACTTTAGGAAAAGCTATTGAGGTGAAGAAATAGAAAAAAAAATAGTGTTTTAAATTAAAACTACTTCGCTCTAGTAGGTTTTACACCATAACACCGCTATTTTCAAAATAACGTAGCAACCTCAACCGCTACGTCTGATAACACGGCTACTATGTAGCTATTTTGAACCATGCTTAAATCTACACTTAATAAAATAAATGAACAAAACGAACAAAGAAAAGAAAATGCACGTGGGGCTTGGGTGACTAGGCCATACAGCCCAATCTGCATTGGGGTCGAGATCAAATGGTGGATCCTCATCAGAGTTGTGATCTAACACTAAACAATATCCAAGTATGACGAAACCGGCCTGTGTTTTCTTCTTCCTCCTCTTGTAGATCTTGCACGGAGTTGTTATGTTTTCATCACTAGACCACACCACAAATATCAGTAACAGTAAGAAAATATCTTGATAATACACGATAGTTACTTGAAATTGTTTTTTCTTGATAATATCCCAATATTTTCAAAATAATTCCAAAATTAAAAATATCGCAAAAATACAATAATATAAGAATGACAATGGGGAAAAATTGGGATTACAATGAAATTATTTAAAAAAAATATTATATATCTTTTGTTACTATTAAAAATAATTTATTTTTCCATGACATTCTCTTGTTGATATCCCGAGAAAATCCCAACATTTGAATATCCTGATATTTTCCTGCAATAGTAATTTAATGAGAACGATATTTGTGACAATGGGCTAGACTTCGGTGTGTAAGAAAACATGCATTGAAAGAAGAAGAAAAATTGAGGAATGAAGGCAAGGAATAATGTTGTTTAATGGTTCTATGGATATGCATCTAATGGTGTGCATGCATGTGATAGTAGACTGTGAAGCTCGTGCCCCTTGGAAGTTAAAAAGAACTTGAAGAAAGAACAAAAATACGAAAAAAAGATAGAACCTTTACCTACAGTTCACTGCTCCATTTGCATGTCTGATCCCTTTTTTTTTTTTTTCTTAATAATCTTTCCAAAATCCCTCAAATTCTTCTCTTAAAAGAAGTTTCCTTAATCACTAGTTTTTTTATTGTGTTTTCTCGTATCTTTTGATGGTAATACTAGATAAGCTCTTCTACATAATATATATATATATATATATATATATATAAAGAACTAGCCATTTTGTTCTATTCCTCTATAGCGCTTGAATTGTGCTATATGTGAGATTCACGTCTGAATCTGAGATATTTTTTAGAATGGGAGTTGTAGCATAGATAAAAATCTTTTCCCTATCATTCAACGCAAATAATAGATTTGAGATTCAAATCATAGGATTTTAACAACAATGTCAGTGATCAGGCGCACGAGTCCCAGTCCTGACCCTGGCTGTGAACTGCTCTCATGCAATATCAATGTTGATCTGGTTGAAAAGGTTGATAGATGATCTGATGGTTTAGAAGAAATATTTTTGAATTACTTCAAATATTTAATTGTGATTTGTCAGACCAAATTCTAACTAGAAATCTTGCCTTTCGAAGGGCCAGCTGATGGTGGCATTCCTTGTGCATATAAATGAGTCATAAAATTCACTAATGAAATTTACTGGGATCATACCACATTGGATATGCATTCCTTGTGCATATAAATGAGTCATAAAATTCACTAATGAAATTTACTGGGATCATACCACATTGGATATGCATTCCTTGTGCCTATAAATGAGTCATAAAATTCACTACTGAAATTTACTGGGACCATTCCACATTGGATATGCATCCATGTGCTTGTTCCATTAAATCTCAGTACGAAAGTAGTGTTACTGGCTTGCATGGGCGGAACTAGGGGAGGGGGCTGGCAGGGGCCGTGGCACCCCCCCTTAAATTAAAAAAAAAAAAAAAAACACTTTAGAGAAATGATTTTTTATATCCATTTTTAGCAATGCCACCCCCCCCCCCCAACCCAAGCCCTATATCCTGGTTCTGGCCCTGATGGCTTGGATGCCAATCATGGTTGCATAGGCTTCCACTTCCATCGCCACTCCAGCTAGTTGCTTCAGGTCCTAATATGGTCTGTTTCTTTTGTTTCAGTTAAATTTCCCCATGGAGTTATATGGTCCATGTTATTGAATGCTGTGGCTTCATTTATGTACTGTTCATTTATGCTTCTTCACCATTTGTGTCTTTAGAGTCTAGAATGAATGAGAACTAGGCAGACCTATCATACCACACATCCCAAGGAAATTCTTCACAATTGCAGAAGCTAATGGATTTTCTTACATCCAAATGCAGGTTTGGGACATTTGATTGCAAAAACGGAAGAAGAATATGTCCAGTCGGCACTGGAACTGGCATCCGATATCACAGCTCTTTCAAATCTCAGGATGAGTCTTCGCAACCTCATGTTGAAGTCCCCAGTCTGTGATGGAGCAAACTTCGCTCTGGGATTGGAGTCAACGTACAGAAGCTTGTGGCACAGATACTGTAAAGGTGATGTGCCATCTCTGAGGCAAATGGAATTGTTGCAACGGCATCAGGAGGAAACAGTTCCTGAGAAGCCCTCAACAGATCTCTCTCAGCCCACAAAAATCATTTCTTTTCCCTCAGGAGAGTCCCAACCCACAGCCATTAAGATGAATGGCATCGCTCCCGCACCATCTAATCCAAAACTTTATGAAGCAAATGGGATTCAATCAAACCAGTCTACAAATTCAGGAAACCCAAGCTAATGATGGAGTACAGTTACCCAAGGGCTGGACGAACCATGCAGTGCGATTCTCGAATCTGTATATGCTTCCGCCTGTTGATGGTTTCTTTCTCCCATACACCTTTGTATCATCGGTCAATGATTTTATTAAAGTTGGCAAGGTGAGAGCGGATGATGGTAGCCAGTGTATTGGACTCTGTATCACATTTTTCAGAAAAGATTAGCAGCAGCTGCTTAGGACTCTGTACACGGCGGAAAATAGGTGGTTGTGGGCTGGCTTAAGGTATTCGTGTGATTATGTCATGTGATTCTTACAGTGGCCTGTACTGGATTCAGAAGTGAATCATTCTCTTTACAGTGGAGGATAGATTGTTTGTAGTTGCATGTTGCACCAAGCAATTGTGAAGGAAAATCAAAGTTTCATTATCCAGTTTTTTCTGTGTTGTTTTTCATTCCCATTTGGTCTTCGTCCTTAATGGTGACTTTTATCTATATCCTGCTGACAGCCTGACCTCTGATGAGGTTTTCAGGGTGGCCTTACTCATCAGACCGTTTTTTTTTTTTGTTTTTTGAAAATGGGTAAGCTGTCTTTTTCATCATCTGTTTTGGCATGAAGAAGATAGATGAAAGGGGGCCATTAACTTCAATTTCGTCATCTGTTTTGTCCATGAAGAAGATAGATGAAAGGGGGGCCACTAACTTCAATTTGTACCCAGTTTTAAACATGATCTTGGAACTAGTTTCGAATCACCCATCCCTTTGGGTGAGTTGGGAGTCAGTAGATCACCGACTTCAGTAAGTCATGATAACGCTAAATAAATGGTGGGATCCATCTTAAGGAGCGTGAGGATCCTGACAAGACATTCATGTCTGAGCGTTGGATGGAAAACTGCTGGAGAAGGTAATTGAATGGTAATATGATTAAAGTGTTTAGTTTTTGGTGGTGGGAGGTTTGGAGGTTTCTGCACCACCAAGTGGCCCAAGAATAAGAAAAATCATGTAAATGAGATGGTGACAGAAAGGGGTCTGCAAATGCTTTCTATTAAGCACTTTCCACTAATATGCCGGCCTCGTAGTGTATACTTAATTTATTTTTTTTAAAATTACTAGTGGTTTTTTATAATTGATTTGAGGAAAACCAACCGTCGGGTCTGGCCTCTCCTGATCTTAATATACTGGAAAGCTATATACATGGTTCGAAAAGGTTAATAGTCCTATTATTACTACGATTGCTTATTGGACTCAAAAAGGAAAAAGCCTTTTTTTTATATTTTTAATCTAGTAGGGCCTAGGAGTCTCACAAACTCTACAATGTTGCCATTAGATCATGTTCTATTGTTCACAATCACATTGATCACATTTTAAAGATGTGATTAAAATGAACGGAAAAAAAATAAAAAATGATTGAAGTCATATATTCTGGTTGTCATTGATCGAACAGGAGTAGAGTTATCTTGGTTACAGAACGAGGAAATTAATTTTGGTCGGGTCCATCAAAGCTATTATAAAAGTGGGTTTTTTTTTTAATCGTAATCCTTAGCCATATTCAGAATTGTGCGAACTACCGCATGATTAAATTGATGAGCCATACAATGAAATTATGTGGGAGAGTTATTGAGAGAAGACTAAGAAGAACAACAAACATTTCAGAGAATCAATTTGGTTTCATGCCTGGGAGATCAACAATGGAGGCTATCTTTCTCCTAAGAAGGTTAATGGAACAGTATAGAGAAGGTCAGAGAGATTTACATATGGTGTTCATTGACTTGGAGAAGGCCTATGACCGAGTTCGTAGGGAGATTCTATGGAGAGTACTGGAAAAGAAAAGAGTGTGTTGCATATATTGAAGCGAAAAATGATATGTATAATAAAGTCGTGACATCTATAAGAACGACTGGCGGAGAGACTAAAGAGTTTCCTATCACGATTGGTTTACACCAAGGCTCAGCGTTAAGCCCGTATTTGTTTGCCCTAGTTATGGATGAGATTACAAGATATATTCAGGATGAGGTGCCGTGGTTTATGCAATTTGCAGATGACATTGTTTTAGTGGATGAGACGAGAGAAG
Source organism: Cinnamomum chago (assembly GCA_038049695.1). Lineage (NCBI taxonomy): Eukaryota > Viridiplantae > Streptophyta > Magnoliopsida > Laurales > Lauraceae > Cinnamomum > Cinnamomum chago. The sequence continues at coordinate 33,722,078 of CP142452.1, forward strand.
GAGTGAATGCTAAGTTAGAATTGTGGCGGAAACGTTAGAGACAAAAGGGTTTAGCCTAAGTCGATGCAAGACGGAATATATGGAATGCAAATTTAGTCAAAGTAGGACACCTAGTAACTTAGAAGTAAGTTTGGGCATACAAAAGATTGTAGAGAAAGAAAACTTTAGGTACCTTGGATCTATGATGCAACAGGATGGAGAGATTGATACTGATGTAAGTCACGTGATTCAGGCCGGGTGGACCAAATGAAGGAGTGCTTAAGGGGTCTTGTGTGATTGGAAAGTCCCTCTTAAGGTTAAAGGAAAATATTATATGGTAGCGGTACGTCCAGCGTTGTTATTTGGATTAGAGTGTTGGGCAACAAAGCATAATCATGTTAAGAAGATGAAAGTTATGGAGATGAGAATGCTAAGATGAATGTGCGGGATCACAGGGAGAGATAGGATTAGGAATGAGGAGATTAGGGGCAAAGTAGGAATAACACTGATTAAAGATAAAATGAGAGAAAATCAATTGAGATGGTTCGACCATGTTAGAAGGCGTCCAACGGAGGCACCTGTTAAAAGGTGTGAAAGCATGAAGATTGCCCGAAGTAGGAGAGGGAGAGGGAGACCCAAGAGAAGTTGGAAAGAAACTATTAAACATGACCTTGCTTACATGGATCTAACGGAGGACATGACCCTAAACAGATTTGATTGGCATCGTCAAATCCATATAGCCGACCCCACCTAGTGGGAAAATGCTTGGTTGATTCGATTTGGTTTGGTTTAATCGTAATCCTTAGCCATCCTATGTACCATTTGTGTGGCTTATGTATTTATTTATTTGATGAATAGGACGTGATGGGTTTTGAGACCCACTTACTTCAAGACTTTGTGGCTTTGACCATCGAGAAGAAGTCCACTTGATGTTGCTATTCGTTTAATCTTGAAACTTCAAGATGGGCAAAAGAAATAGGACTTCCCCTTTTGTCTGTTGATTGTATTTGATGACATTATTTTTGGTGGCTAGAAATGTGCAATGGTCCTAAGTTTGGGCAATGGCTAACCCAAAAGGCCCTATGGTATTTCAATGTAAAATTCAGCATATATTGTGTACAAGTGTAACCTAGTTGCTCCATCAAAGAGATTTTGTTAGATTAGCGATTTCTAAAAGGGAACAAAAAAAGAAAAAAACAGCCTCATCAAACCTTATTAGCCAATTTATTGGAAGAAAAAACAAAGACACGGGCCCAAACAACAATCACAAAGCACACGGGCCCAAACAACAATCACAAAGCATAAGGGTCTTCAACAACAAAGGACCTCAAACTCATCACATTATCCAGCTTAGCACACTAACGCGGGACCTGATTAAACACTTTAGGAATATGAGAGAAATCTACAAATCAAAAGGACAAGTCTTTCATTTCTAATCTTTTTCTTTTTGTTACTGGCCAAGGACGCATGGTTTAAAATCGTAGTATCGGTCGCGGTATCGGCGGGACAAAAATCGATATGATATTGGTATCGGTTGCGGTTATCGGTCCGTCGCAGTATGAAATTTTTTTTAATCCAAAAAAATTCTCAAGAATATCCAAAAAATCCAGAATATTAGAAAATCCTGGAAAACAATGTTTTTTTTTCCATTAGTAACAAAAATAAATCAAAATATCGGTCACCTTAAGTTATGAGTCTTGTCTATGTCGCAGTTCGCTGTCTTCTCCAGTATTTCATATAATGCAACTATTATTTTGGCTCATGGTCAATTTATTAGTGTAAAATATAAGAAAATAAAGATAACATAATAATTATCTATACACTATGAATAAGATATTAGCATTTACTATTTAGTATCATAAATACTCCAACAATTATTTTTTTTAAAAGTAAAAGATTGAAAAAAAAAAACAACCATTTTTCTACACTCAAAATCATGTTTATAAGTAAATCTAGCATGAAATTCTGTAAATCTAAGTGAAGAACACAACACAAACCCAAAAATGAGATGCCAATGATGTTTTCATTCATTTCTATGCTTTATCTAAAAATAAAAAACAAAAAACACATAATAGTAAAAATAAGAGAGTTAAGTTGATTTTCTCTTACTAAATAAAATGATTTCTTCAAGAAATAGTGTTGGAATTTGGAAATATGTAAGAGAATGAGCTATGGAGACGTGGTTGCTCTAAGGAGATGAGGGAAGATGAGAAGAAAATGGAAAAATAGGGAAAAACTTAAAAGAATTTAGGGTTTTTGACCATTACTCCATCTCGACCTATATTTTCAAAATATTGAAAATATCGGCCCGATATATCGGTTAAACCGATATTTTGACCATATCAGCCGAGATTGGCCATTTTGCCTGACTCGATATCGCGGTAAAATATCGTCATGGTATGGGCTGATACCGGTTCATATCAGCCAATATGAACCGGTATTGGCCGAGATTTTAAACCATGCAAGGACGTAGCCATCAATGACCGAGTCTACTAGGTTGCCTTAGTGGCTAGTGCGCAAACCCAAAGAACTACCCAATTAAATAATGCAACCTTCATTCTTTGGCTTATTGAACGAGATATTTTGCCAAAGTAGATATGAAAGAAGAGAGATGAGAGTCAGAACTTTGAAGAACCATATATTGTTGGTCTGAAAGCATGAGAACTCTGAAGAAACGAATGAGGGGACAAGGCGTTGCGTGATTTCTATGGCTGGCATGAGCAGTTTAGGTAAGACCACTCTGGCCCAAAAAAAGCTTACGGTGATGTTAAAAGGAAATTTTGAACGTCATGCCTTCATAATTCATATAATACCTATACCGACAATATATAATTAGAGGGGTCTTGATGGGAATTATACAATCTGTAATGAAGAAAAGGAGAAATCCAATGAGGAAGACTTGAAAAGGCTTCATGATCACTTGATCAAGAAGAGATATTTGATAGTGATTGATGATATATGGACCATGGAAGCATAGGAAAACATAAACTCTTTCTACTAGATGGTCTGAACAAAAAATAGAGTAATGCTTACCACTCGCAACAAAGAGGTAGCTTTACATGCTGATCAATTGAGCTTCCCCTATGATCTTCACTTTCTTAATGAAAACGAGAGTTGAGAATAGTTCCATAAGAAGATCTTACCAGAAGAAGTTTTTGCTCTACAGAGTTGAAAGTGACTGGAAGAAAGATCGAAGCAAAATATAGTGGCTTACCACTAGCTATTGTGATTTTAGAAGCTCTCTTATCAAGAAGAGAGAAGATCCTTAGTGAATGGTCTAAAGTTCTCGATAGTGTAACTTGACATCTTGTAGAAGCCTCAAATCAATGCATGGAAATATTAACCTTAAGTTACTATGATTTGCTCCATCACTTAGAAGACGTTTATTTTTCTTATTTCATTTTTTATTTTTTTATAAATCAGTCTTTTCCCAGAGGACTTTAAAATTCAGTCAAAGGAACTAATCAAGTTGCGGGTTGCTATCAAGGCTCCATTTCATAAAATGAGGATTAAACATGAGATTAGGGGCTAATTAAAAAATTTTCATAACAAACTACATAACATGGCCCCCAAATATTGTCCCATAAGGATCAAAGTTTGTAGTGACAAGTACAGATATTTCCTCAGTTTGCACAAAGAATAGTGAAAGCTTCATAAAGTAACAAATGACATCGATATAAAATATAGAAGATTTTACTAAAAAATTCCCATTACATGGGGGTTGCACGAAATAATGCCTCTTAACTTATGCAGCACGAAAGTATTCCTCTCGTAGTTATGGGGAGTGACGCTAGCGTCGCTTAATTAGAGACGAGTGTTGATACCAAAAATGTCACTTTGCCTCTTCAACATCAAGAAGCCACGTGAAGTCGCATCCTACTACAAACGGGCAATGCTACTTCAAGCATCAAATTTCGTCAGAATCAAACAAAAACTGCAAGATCCTTCAAGACAACAAAAAGAAGAGTCCACATCATGTTTCAGGTCATTTTGACATCATTTGGCCTAACTTCACTCCTCTGGTGGCCAAACAAGCGCTCCTGGCGGCGGCGGCGCCGAAGACATCAAAACTTTGATCAGAGCCTACGAATGGTCTCAAAATACCTCCAAAAGGCTCCACGTCAAATTTCAGGTCATTCCGGCGATGTTTGACCCAACTTTGACGCTCCGAAAGTAAATAGAGCCTCCCGGCGGCGAGAACCACCGTGACCATTACTCATCAAATGGAGTACATGGGCGGCTTTAATATGCTTCAAAAGGGTTGCACGTCAAATTTCAGGTCATTCCGACAACGTTTGACCCGACTTTGACGCTCCGAAAGAAAATCAAGGCTACCGGCGGCGGAGCACCCCGGGACCACGACATCCAAATTGGAGCTAATGGATCATCTCAAAATGACTCCAATAGGCTCCCTGTCAAATTTCAGGTCAATCGGACATCGGTTGACCGCACATCAAAGCGCGACATCTTCCTCGCGGTGAAATGAAGCCTAACAGCAATGGGACCCAAAATGGCTTCAAAACTCAAACCAAAGCCCATGGTTGGTCTTATCTACTGCTCAGGAGGCTTCACCTCAAATTTCGGGTCATTCCGACATCGTTTGACCTAGTTTCGACTCTTGACAGAAATCGGCAAACTCTACGCGGCAAGATCTTCGGCTTTTCCAAAAATAGGAAACTTTGCGCCCCGGTTTTGCACGACTTCTCGCCGGGTTTTCTTCAGGAGAATCAATTCAAAAAATGAAGAAAAATGTCAAGAAAAATACAGAAGAAAAAAAGAAACAAAAAGATCGAAAAACGGCCGACGAAAGGGGAAAATTCCCCCATGGTTGCCGGCGACCTTGGAAATCTGGGTCGCCGGATTTCCGCCAAAAGGCCATTTTTGGCTTCTTTTCGCGTTTCAAGATGTCCGGCCCCTGTGATTTTCAAAAATTCTGACTTTTGAGGCTTGCAACCCGTCGATCTTCGTCAACATCACAGATCCACCGTCAAAAGCATGAAATCGTCATTGATTGCTCCAAGATCGCCGACCGGCCGACTAAGAAAGTACACTTTCTGTCCAACCGATCGAGAAATCGACAAGACAAATGTCATCGGTCCGCTGGTATCAACCAATGTCTGAAGTTGCATGATCATCCGACATCGATCAACATGAAGATCCGTCGACGATCATCGCAAGAAGAATCCCAAAAGACACGGCACGGCCCGCAACTCTTCAAATCCTCGGTGACCACTTAATACTGTTAATTGACCTAACTAAATGCGGTCATTAACTCATTATTTTGGACGGCCCAATCAGATTCAAGAGAATGAGAGTTACAAGTCAAAGTCATCATGGCATTAAAGCCATGAAACTCCTCTCATCATGGAGATTAAAGGTGATTAAATGCCCATCATTCTCCATCGGCTAATCAAATTCAAGGAAAAAAGAGTTACAAAATCAAGAAATAAAAACTTGTAACTCCTCCCATCATGGAGCTTTAAAGCCATCAAAGCTCATAAACACTCCTAAATGGCTACCAAAGGCCTATAAATAGGAGAGCATTCCAAGAAGAATGGATCCAGAAAAATCGGAGAAAAATCAGCCAGAAAGATCGTCCAGAATTCACAGATGCTCTGCTACTCTGAAGAAACCCTACTACAACAAACACCACAAGGTGATTGAAGTCCCTTGGGGGGCACCCCCCCAAGGCAAAGGCATCTCTTTTCCTATTCAACATGGCCCAAACGTGGCTTTTCAGCCCGTCTATTTGTTTTTTTATTAGAAATAGGACCTTCCCTCGGTCTTTATCCTCTAAAAAACTTAAGTCCAAGCCAAGCCAAAGAATCAAAGCATAAAAAGTTCTCATCTGAAGGACGATGGCGAAGTCCATACATGACTTGCGACCGTCGATCTGAACTAGTCCCTGCAATCTCCTGAGAAGTCTGATTCCCTTTCTTACTTTTCTGTTGTATTTTGTATTTTCTTTAAGAGATAAAAAAAATCACATTTCTTGTCTTTCTTCATTGATGAGATTTGTAAATCGCCTTTCACGGCACAAAATCGCCTTCTACGGCACAAATCGCCTCCTACGGCACAAAATCGCCTTTCACGGCAAACAAAATGAAATCGCCTCTCACGGCATTTTAAAAACTGTCTCTTTCTTAAAATATATGTGCAATGGAAAGTTAGAAAAATGAATGATTTCCTTTGTACTTGCGAAGGTGGATCTCCGGATCACCATCTCTAAATTACAAGTAGAATAGAAAATCTGGCATACTCGTACAAAAATAAAGATGCCCGCCTCCCCCCCCCCCCCCCCCCCCCCCCCTTTTTTTTCCCTCCATTCGGCCCTCTCAGGTACCCCGGGGACGGATGAGGGAGGAAATGAAGGAAATCGGGTCTATCAAGCTAGCATACCCGGTGGGACTTCGTTCATTTGAGAACACGATGCTTGAATTCTTAGGCTCCTTTCTAGTTGGTGGCCTATGTTGGATCTTGCATAAAAAAAAACACATGGGATAGGAATTTTGGAAAATTTCTACCTTTGAAAATATTTCCATTCTTTCACATTTCAAAAAAAAAAGAAAAAAAAGAAATATGATTTCTCTTTTTTTTGGATTCAATTTTGAGAAACTTTGATCATCTCTCCTCTTTAAACTTGATAGCTCACATAAATGTTCGTAGCTATTGTTCTTATCGGGGAATGGGTAATCTTTTCTCTTTGATGAGTCTATTAGTTTTCATGGTCTCAATACCAAGTATATGATGTAATAAATTGATTCATTTCTTTATTTATCAATACAATCATGCTTTCCTTTCATGAGATGAATGATGTTTAATTATATACTTGCACATAACCAATACGAATGACATAATGGTTCATGAGATGAACCGGAGTCCACAACTATACTAAATGTAATACATATGTATGGATGAGATCCACAAACAGGAGGCATGTATTGCAAATTTATACTTAAATATCTTCACAACCAGTGATGAGATTGGGCATCTCATCTGACAAGGTTGCAGCACTTTGATCACTATGAGATAGTGTGATTTGTCTTGATCATCGGAATGTAAGATTCTGGATCATGGTGCTGGTACATTGGATGTATTGAAGGACCATGAGGAGCACTTTATATACATTGTCTTAAATTTAAGGTTTGCTCTCATAATTCCCTAGCAATAGGCTCATAATCCTGAGACATTAATGAACTCAAGTTTCTATCTATGCATTTGCTTTGAGTCACCAATGAGTGAGGCCAATTGTAGGTCAACACCTCGGTGATTTGGGTACGTGGTAGTAGAGCCGTGGGAACATTCAATGGTTAAGATGGAATCTATCTTTAATATCCCCTTGTGCCAATTAATGGATTTATCATTGGTAAGTGCGAACCCATTCCAATTAAGAGTTAATTGGATTGGTACCAAACGATCATTATAATTAATTGGGGCTCAAGGATAATAAGATATGGATCTATTTTGGTGGACAGGTCCAATTGATCCATGGATATAGATGGAGGGGCCTACTTGTGGTTATTGGGAAGTTTAGGGTCTTCATTGTAATATATGTTGGAAACTAGGTGGGCCATTCAGATAGGTTTCAAAAACTTTTGACCCACTTGATGCAGGGATCAACTATCTAGAAGGCAACAAGCCCAATCCAGGATGCAATCCCTCAAACTCATAAACCATGTACAGCAATAAAACCTATCTAGAAGATAGGAAATAGCACATAAACAAGCAACTACGAAATCCACAACATACAAGGATGTAGATTATACCTTTGGAGCTTTGTAGTGCTCTAATGGAGAAGTTGATCTCTTTCTTTGATGATGAACACCTTCACTAATTAAATTAAGATCTCCAACACCCTTTGATCTTCCACGCTATGTCCCGTATCAGATTCTCTTTTCTCAAGAAGATGGTGGAATCTCCAAGAGAAAAACCCTAAAGGAAACTAGAAGAGAACTAAAAAAGGGAGAGGAAGAGAGGAGTGCAACTCTTGCACACTTAAATGGGCTGGGCGTGAATCCCTATATGGAGTAACATTAGGGACGTCCAAGGCTCTCTTCTCCTTTTATAGCATTGAAGTCACCTCCTCTTACTAATTGAAATAGAAGTCTTACTTCCACTACAATTAGTTGCTTAGTAAATCACAATTAGAAGTCTTACTTCAAATATGATTAGTAACCTCCTCTTTTACTAATTAAAATAGAAGTCCTACTTCCATTAATAATTAGTAACTTACTATTACCAATATTAGAAGTCTCACTTCAAATAGAAATAGTAACTTTCTATTTCCTAGTAGAGTTCTACTATAATTAGTATCTTTCTAATATATTGGGCTAGCGTGGGGACCACTAGGGATTCCTTAGAAAGCTGGCTCCAACTGGGACACGCGACCCCACATCTCATGTACAATCCGGGCCCACAGTTAATTGCAAATAACTCTACTATATAAATGCAATTGCACTCCAGTCTTAGGAATATATTTCAATGAAGACCCTAAACTTTCCAATTACCACAAGTAGGCCCCTCTATCATTATCCATGGATCAATTGGAATAACTCTGTCACATCCAATCTTAGATCCACATCTTATTATCCTTGAGCCCCAATTAATTATAGTGATCATTTGGTACCGATCCAATTAACTCTTAATCGGAATGGGTGCGCACTTACCAATGATAAATTCATTAATTGGCCCAAGGGGATAATGAAGATAGATTCCATCTTGATCATTGCATGTTCCCACAGTCCTACTACCACGTATCCAAGACATCGAGGTGTTGACCTACAGTTGGCCTCACTCATTGGTGACTCAAAGCAAATGGATAGACAGAAACTTGAGTTCATCAATGTATCAGGATTGAGAGCCTATTGCTAGGGAATTATGAGAGCAGTCCTTAAATCGAGACAGTATTTCATAAGGTGCTTCTCATGGTCCTTCAAAACATCCAATGTACCAGCACTATGATCCAGAATCTTACATTCTGATGATCGAGACAAATCACTCTATCTCATAGTGATCAAAGTGCTGCAACCTTGTCAGATGAGATGCCCAATCTCATCACTGATTGTGAAGATTTTTTAAGTATAAGATTTGTGACACATATCTCCCGTATGTGGATCTCATCCATATACATATATCACATCTAATATACTAATGGGACCCGGTTCATCTCATGAACCATTATGTCATATATATTGGTCATGTGCATTAAGTAATAAATCACCATTCATCTCATGAAAGGAAAACATGATTATATTGATAAATAAAGAAATTAATCAATCTATTCATCATATACAGGTATTGAGACCATATTATCTAACAATATATTCCTAAGACTGGAGTGCAATTGCATTTATATAGTGGAGTTATTTGCAATTAACTGTGGGCCCAGATTGCACATGAGATGTGGGGTCGAGTTTCCCAGTTGGAGCCATCTTTCTAAGGAATCACTAGTGGTCCCCACGCTAGCCCAAGATATTAGAAAGATACTAATTATAGTAGAACTCTATAAGGAAAAAGAAATTTACTATTTCTATTTGAAGTGAGACTTCTAATAGTGGTAATAGTAAGTTACTAATTATTAATGGAAGTAGGACTTCTATTTTAATTAGAAATGAGAAACCTACTAATTGTTGTGGAAGTAAGACTTCTATGGCAACTAGCAAGGGAGAAGGTTAGTAATTTGTAATGGGAGTTAAACTTCTATTTCAAATAGGAAAAGAGGTGGAATTGAGGGCTATAAAGAGGGGAATAAACCCCTCTTGGACGTGCATAATAGAGAGAGCAATTCCAGCCCCTTTGTGCAAGTGTTGCATAACTTCTCTTCCTTTTCTAGTTCTCTTCTCTTTCTCCTCTAGTTCCTTAGAGTTACTAGTTGGGTTTTCTCTTGAAGTTTCTACCAATCTTCTTGAGAAAAGAGATCTAATACGGGTCATAGCGTGGAAGATCAAAGGGTGTTGGAGATTCTAATTTGATTAAGTGAAAGCGTTCAATCATCAAAGAAAGGAATCAACTTCTCCATTAGAGCACTACAAGGCTCCAAAGGTATAATCTACATCATTGTTTGTTGCAGATTTCGTGGATGCATGTTTAGGTGCTGTTTTCTATCTTCTAGATAGTATATATTGCTGTACATGATTTATGAGTTTGAGGGATTGCATCCTGGATTGGTTTCGTTGCCTTCTAGATAGTTGATCCCTGCATCAAGTGGGTCAAAAGTTTTGAAACCTATCTGGAAGGCCCACCTACTTCCAACAATTGGTATCAGAGCCATACCTTATCTCTAATCATGTTAGATCAGTAAGCTTGCTCTAATCTTTGCATGGGATGCGAAGAAGGTGAAGCAAGGGCTATGTGAGGATCAGTTTTGATGAATTTACTTGGTTTGATAGCTGATTCTTGTTTGGATAGTCATAAAAGGGTTTAATAATGATGGAAGAATTGTGGGAAGCAATTGGAACACTTTGGAAGTGATTTGGTGAAGAATGGACACGAAACAGAAAAACCCAAGTTGCAGGTTTTCGTCAGTCCGATCGACCTGGCCCCATGCTCGGTCGACCGGGTGACTTGCAGGTCGGTCGACCGAGCCTTCTGGTCGGTCGATCGAGGACACTGCACAGCAGGTTGCAGAAACTGGATTTTTCAGTTTCGGGTCTTCTCTTACATCCTATTTTTCCAGCATTATTTGGTAGCCTATTTTTGTGATTTGTATGGTTGTATGAGATACTAACTTGTAGATGATCACGTCCTCTCCATGTGGCCCACAAGTCTTTTGCTTTCTATTTATGGTTATTGGTTTATTTAAGGCTAAGTGTAAAGGGCATCATGGTTTCCTTGATTTCCCATGAAAGGGCAAGGCATGATGAATTTCCCTATAGTCATTTTATTTCCATGTTTAGATTACCATGTAAGTCTCATAATCGAGGCATAGGAATTTATGTAATTTTTCTAAATTTGTAAATTCTGGCGATGTCCGAGACGAAGAAGGAAAGCGATGTTGGACTCCTAATCAAAGAGCTTGAAGATTACCAAAAGAGTTTTGGAGTTGCCCAAAGAGTTTGAGGAATTTCAAAGTTTTGGAAAGTCTAGAAGTCCAAGTCTATTCCGCTAGGGCCATGTGGAGGAGATGACTAGTTTCTAATTTTAGCACTTTCTATTTATGGATGCATGCTTAATTTAGAATATTTCCAAATCTGATCCAAACATAGCAAGTTACTAAAATTGGTCAAATCAAATTAATTTTTGAAAATAGTTCTAATTAGTATTGATGACCCATGAGATGGACACATTGGTAACACTAATTTAAGAAACTGGACTTTCCTTAAAATAACTTGACTTGGAACCAATCTTTGATCATATCATGAGATGTTTTGATGTTCATATTTATATACATGTGGGCCCTAATACCTTACAAGGAAATCCTCAATTCTTAAATATTAAGTGGGAGTGGGGCATTTATATTTAGAAATCCCCATGGCTTTCCACCATAGGTCCATTGTAAGGAAAGTATTAGCCTCGCGCCATCTTGAGAATGGCGGTTCCCCATGGAGGGCTTTTATTTTTTCGGTTACTAGATATGGATCTCCTATGGATAGTGTTGGTGAGATGGGGCGGGGGCCCACTCTCCAAGGAGGAGCTGCTTGCAACGGTTGTCATGCAATGCTAGTTGGTGGGTCACACTTAACTAAAATAATGATGTAGTATCCCCAAGGATTTGCCTCATGTATTTTAGAGACCAAAGCGAATCGGGAGTCATACATTATTTGGTATGAGATACCAAGATAATAATGAATGAAGGGGATCATGGATAGTTAGTCTTAATCCTAATTTTGACCAACTTTGATCCGCACCAATCTAGGTGGTATTCGCACTCCCCAAGGAGGCATACCCCGGAGATTGGGATTCCGATGTATTCTGAATTTAGTGGTTATGAGGATTCCCACATAAATTTGGTAGAATACTAAACCCTAATGTCATTTAAATTCAGTAATTGAATGTATGGTTATGTGCTACAATTTTTTTTCAAGCATGAATTCAAATACTTTCAATCCACTTGCGACCATCCTCAACCAGAATAAGTTGATGGAATCCAACTTTATAGAATGGAAAAGGACCCTGGATATTATCCTGACGGCTTCAGGATGCAGATATGTCCTTACCATACTCTCCCTTCATGAGCCTGAGCTTCATGCACCTCAGTATAAAAAGGACCTTTACACCAAATGGACAAAAGACAATGAGGTAGCCAGATGTTTTATACAGGCATCCATGTCTAGTGTTTTACAACACCAACATCAATCCTATAAGTCAACATACGATATTATATCGAACTTAAAGGATATGTTTGCGGACCAGGTTAGACCTATTAGGCAAGCTGCTATGAAGGTGCTGATAAACACTAAGATGACTAAGGAAATCATGTAGAAAGAGTGAAATTCCCTCATGACAGAAAAATCATTTGCTAGGACCAAGCCGAAAGGCAAAGACCGAGATAGCAAGAAGAAATCAGTCATCAAGGGTCCTAAGGTGGAGAATGGTTCTACTTGTAGTATGGCCAAGGCTAAGGGTACGGGAGTAAAAGGAAAGTGTTTCCATTGTGGTAAGACAGGACACTGGAAAAGGAATTGTCCAGAATATCTGTCTAAGAAGAAGATCTCAGGTATGATCGAGTCACTTATTTCAGAAGTTAGTTTTGCAACTGGTACTTCAAACTCTTGGTGTATGGACTCCAGGGCAACTAATCACATATGTAATTCGTCGCAGGGGTTCAAGGAAACCACGAGATTCAGTGACGGAGAAATCATTGTCAACCTAGGATCTGATGCTAAGGCAGAGGCTGTTTCAGTGAGAGTTATTACATTATGTTTTTCAAATGATAAATTGGTTTTGTTAGACACGTTATATGTACCGTCTTTACAGCGAAATTCAATTTCAGTTTCTAGTATGGTGAATAAGAGTTATTCTATTACTCTTGGTACTGAAATTGTCATAAAGAGATACGGTACTTTTATGTATTCTGACAAGGTAATCAATGGAATTTATTTGTTAATCTCACAATGTATGAGATACATGATACCAAAACAATTAATAGGCCATCATTAAAGAGAAAATCACCTTCATCTAATCCAACAAAACTTTGGCACTTGAGGCTAAGTCATATAAACCTAAATATGATTGACAAGCTAGTGAAATATGGTATCTTGCCTTCATTGGTTGTAGAACCAATGCCTGTCTGTGACTCCTGTCTAAAAGGCAAAATGACCAAAATACCCTTTCATCCAAGGGCAATAAGGCCAAAGATTTATTAGAATTAGTGCATACTGATGTGTGCGGACCCATTAATGTCAGAGCCAGAGGAGGATATGAGTACTTCATCACTTTCACAAATGACTACTCAAGATATGGATACATATACCTTATGCACCGCAAGTCCGAGGCTTTTGAAAAGTTCAAAGAGTTTCGAGCGGAAGCAGAAAAGCAATTAGGTAAAAGTATCAAGACTCTTCGATCAGATCGAGGAGGGGAATATCTCTCTGGTGATTTTATGGGATACTTATCAGAAAATGAGATTCTATCTCAGTTGTCTGCTCCTGGTATGCCTCAACAGAATGGAGTAGTGGAAAGAAGGAACCGGACTCTTTTAGATATGATTAGGTCTATGATGAGTTTCTTAGGATTACCTATATCCTTTTGGGGATATGCCTTGGATACTGCGATGTACATACTAAATCTCGTACCATCTAAGTCTGTACCTAAGACTCCCTGGGAGTTATGGTCTGGGCGAAAGCCTAGTTTACAACATTTACACATTTGGGGTTGTCCGGCACACGTACTAAAGGTAAAGACGGATAAGTTGGAAACGAAGTCGGAGGTATGCACGTTTGTAGGATATCCTAAAGGAACTAAAGGATGGTTATTCTATAATCCCAGAGAGCAGAAAGTGCTGGTGAGCACCAATGCGGTTTTTCTGGAAGAAGATTATATGATGGACCGGAAATCTTTAAAAAAGGTGATCTTGGAAGATATTCAAGAACAATCAGTTCCAAATCCAAGTATGATCGAACTTGAGGAAGAACCGCCCTTACCAGACCCAGTAGTTACACCAGTGCCTCGTCGTAGTAGGAGAATAGTCAGGCCCTCGGATAGGTTCTCGTTCTTGGGAGAGACTTACGAGGCAATCCCGGAAGAACTGGAACAGGATCCCTGTAACTATGATGAAGCAATAAATGACATAGATTCGGGACATTGGCAAGATGCTATAAAAGCTGAGATGAAGTCTATGTACTCTAATCAGGTCTGGACACTTGTGGACTTGCCTGCCAATATCAAACCTATTGGGTGCAAGTGGCTCTACAAGAGAAAAAGAGGACCAGATGGAAGAGTTGAAACCTTTAAGGTCAGGCTTGTTGCGAAAGGATATACTCAGAAAGAGGGTATCGATTATGAGGAACCCTTCTCGCCGGTAGCCATGCTCAAGTCCATCCGGATACTCTTATCCATAGTGGCTCATCTCGATTACGAGATTTGGAAAATGGATGTCAAGACGGCGTTTCTCAACGGCCATCTTGAGGAAGACATCTATATGATGCAGCCAGACGGTTTTATAGCAAGTAACCAAAAGCAAAGAGTTTGCAAGCTGCAGAAGTCCATTTATGGACTGAAGCAAGCATCCCGAACTTGGAACATCCGTTTTGACCGGGCAATCAAATCGTTTGGTTTTAGTCAAAATCCGAATGAGTCATGTGTGTACATGAAAAATGAAGGTGACATGGTAGTTTTTCTGATTTTATATGTCGACGACATCCTTCTCCTTGGGAAAGATATAAGAATGTTGTCAACAGTAAAAGTTTGGTTAGCAAAGACTTTTGATATGAAGGACTTGGGAGAAACTAGTTACATCCTAGGGATCAAACTCCGTCGAGACCGGAAAAATAGGATGATTGGCTTATCTCAAGCTGCTTACATAGATAAGGTACTGGTACGGTTTGCTATGCAGGACTCCAAGAAGGGTATCACACCTTTTAGGCATGGAGTGCACCTTTCCAAGGATCAGGGTCCCAAGACCCCGGAGGAAAAGGAGCAAATGAGAGCAATTTCATACGCCGGCTGTTGGTAGCCTTATGTATGTTATGCTATGTACTAGACCGGATATCTGTCATGCAGTGGGCTTAGTCAACATATATCAGTCTAACCCAGGTCCTAACCATTAGACTGCTGTAAAATGTATCCTCAAGTACTTGAGAAGAACTAGAGATTACATGTTGATTTACGACAGCGATGAGCTGATTGTTGGAAAATAGGTGGGCCATTCAGATAGGTTTCAAAAACTTTTGACCCACTTGATGCAGGGATCAACTATCAAGAAGACAACAAACCCAATCCAGGATGCAATCCCTCAAACTCATAAAACATGTACAGCAATATAACCTATTTAGAAGATAGAAAACAACACCTAAACATGCAACCACGAAATCCACAACATACAAGGGTGTAGATTATACCTTTGGAGCTTAGTTGTGCTCTAATGGAGAATTTGAATTCTTTCTTTGATGATGAACACTTTCACTAATCAAATTAGAATCTCCAACACCTTTTGATCTTCCACGCTATGACCCGTATCAGATTCTCTTTTCTCAAGAAGATGGTGGAATCTCCAAGAGCAAAACCCTAGAGGAAAGTAGAAGAGAAACTAGAAGAGGGAAGTGATGTGCAACAACTTGCACAAGAGAGGAAGAGAGATGACGGGCGTGAATCCCTAGGTGGGATTGTGCATTAGGACGTCCAAGGCACTCCTCTCCTCCTTTTATAACACTTAAGCAACCTCCTCTTACTAATTGAAATAGAAGTCTTACTTCCAAAACAATTAGTTGCTTACTAAATCACAATTAGAAGTCTTACTTCAAATATAATCAGTAACTTCATCTTTTACTAATTAAAATAGAAGTCCTACTTCTATTAATAATTAGTAACTCACTATTACCACTATTAGAAGTCTCACTTCAAATAGAAATAGTAACTTTCTATTTCCTTTTAGAGTTCTACTATAATTAGTATCTTTCTAATATCTTGGGCTAGCGTGGGGACCACTAGGGATTCCTTAGAAAGCTGGCTCCAACTGGGACACGCGACCCCACATCTCATGTACAATCCGGGCCCACAGTTAATTGCAAATAACTCCACTATATAAATGCAATTGACCTCCAGTCTTAGGAATATATTACAATGAAGACCCTAAACTTCCCAATTACCATAAGTAGGCCCCTCCATCTATATCCATGGATCAATTGGACCTATCCACCAAAATAGATCCATATCTTATTATCCTTGAGAGCCCCAATTAATTATAATGATCGTTTGGTACCGATCCAATTAACTCTTAATTGGAATGGGTGCGCACTTACCAATGATATATCCATTAATTGGCACAAGGGGATATTAAAGATAGATTCCATCTTGACCATTAAATGTTCCCACAGCTCTACTACCACGTACCCAAATCACCGAGGTGTTGACCTACAATTGGCCTCACTCATTGGTGACTCAAAGTAAATGAATAGATAGAAACTTGAGTTCATTAATGTCTCAGGATTATGAGCCTATTGCTAGGGAATTATGAGAGCAAACCTTAAATTTAAGACAGTGTATATAAGGTGCTCCTCATGGTCCTTCAATACATCCAATGTACCAGCACCATGATCCAGAATCTTACATTCTGATGATCGAGACAAATCACACTATCTCATAGTGATCAAAGTGCTGCAACCTTGTCAGATGAGATGCCCAATCTCATCACTGGTTGTGAAGATATTTAAGTATAAGATTTGCAATACATGTCTCCTGTATGTGGATCTCATCCATACACATGTATTACATCTAGTATACTTGAGGACTCCAGTTCATCTCATGAACCATTATATCATTCGTATTAGTTATGTGCAAACAAGTAATAAAACATCATTCATCTCATGAAAGGAAAGCAATAATATATATTGATAAATAAAGAAATTAATCAATTTATTCATCATATACTGGTATTGAGACCATAAAACTAACACTAATTCCAGTTGGGTACACAGATTCTGACTTTATGTCAGATAAGGATTCCAGGAAATCCACCACTGGTTATGTGTTTATGCTTGGCGGAGGAGCCATCAGCTGGAGGAGTATTAAATAGGAATGTACCGCTGATTCCACTTCTGAGGCTGAATATGTAGCGGCTTGTGAAGCAACTAAGAAAGCAGTTTGGCTCAAAAGATTCCTTTTGAAACTTGGAGTGGTACCTTTGGCACGACAGCCGCTTATAGTTTACTATGATAGCAGCGGGGCAGTCGCTCAGTCCAAGGAACCCAAGAGCCATAAAAGTCAAAAGCACGTACAGAGGAAGTATCACTTGGTTAGAGAGATTGTCCAGAGAGGTGATATTGCAATCACCAAGATAGCTTCTGCGGACAATCTGGCAGATCCCTTTACTACGCCTTTGACTACCAAAGTCTTTGAGCAGCATGTAAATGGGATGGGCATGAGATGCAATCCTGATTGGCATTGAGCCAGAGTGGGAGATTGTTAGTTTTGATTGTCTCAGTACCAAGTATATGATGTAATAAATTGATTCATTTCTTTATTTATCAATACAATCATGCTTTCCTTTCATGAGATGAATGATGTTTAATTCTTTACTTACACATAACTAATACGAATGACATAATGGTTCATAAGATGAACTGGAGTCCACAAGTATACTAAATGTAATACATGTGTATGGATGAGATCCACAAACAGGAGGCATGTATTGCAAATCTAATACTTAAATATCTTCACAACCAGTGATGGGATTGGGCATCTCATCTGATAAGGTTGCAACACTTTGATCACTATGAAATAGTGTGATTTGTCTTGATCATCGGAATGTAAGATTCTGGATCATGGTGCTGGTACATTGGATGTATTGAAGGACCATGAGGAGCACCTTATATACATTGTCTTAAATTTAAGGTTTGCTCCCATAATTCCCTAGCAATAGGCTCATAATCCTGAGACATTAATGAACTCAAGTTTCTATCTATGCATTTGCTTTGAGTCACCAATGAGTGAGGCCAATTGTAGGTCAACACCTCGGTGATTTGGGTACGTGGTAGTAGAGTTGTGGGAAGATTCAATGGTCAAGATGGAATCTATCTTTAATATCCCCTTGTGCCAATTAATGAATTTATCATTGGTAAGTGCGCACCCATTCAAATTAAGAGTTAATTGGATCGGTACCAAACGATCACTATAATTAATTGGGGCTCAAGGATAATAAGATATGGATCTATTTTGGTGGACATGTCCAATTGATCCATGAATATAGATGGAGGGGCCTACTTGTGGTTATTGAGAAGTTTAGGGTCTTCATTGTAATATATTCCTAAGACTGGAGTGCAATTGCATTTATATAGTGGAGTTATTTACAATTAACTGTGGGCCCAGATTGCACATGAGATGTGGGGTCGAGTGTCCCAGTTAGAGCCATCTTTCTAAGGAATCACTAGTGGTCCCCACGCTAGCCCAAGATATTAGAAAGATACTAATTATTGTAGAACTCTAAAAGGAAATAGAAATTTATTATTTCTATTTGAAGTGAGACTTCTAATAGTGGTAATAGTAAGTTACTAATTATTAATGGAAGTAGGACTTCTATTTTAATTAGAAATGAGAAACCTACTAATTGTTGTGGAAGTAAGACTTCTATGGCAACTAGCAAGGGAGAAGGTTAGTAATTTGTAATGGGAGTTAAACTTCTATTTCAAATAGGAAAAGTGGTGGAATTGAGGGCTATAAAGAGGGGAATAAACCCCTCTTGGACGTGCGTAATAGAGAGAGCAATTTCTGCCCCTTTGTGCAAGTGTTGCACAACTTCTCTTCCTCTTCTAGTTCTCCTCTCTTTCTCCTCTAGTTCCTTAGAGTTACTAGTTGGGTTTTCTCTTGAAGTTTCCACCAATCTTCTTCAGAAAAGAGATCTAATACGGGTCATAGCGTGGAAGATCAAAGGGTGTTGGAGATTCTGATTTGATTAAGTGAAAGCGTTCAATCATCAAAGAAAGGAATCAACTTCTCCATTAGAGCACTACAAGGCTCCAAAGGTATAATCTACATCATTGTTTGTTGTAGATTTCGTGGATGCATGTTTAGGTGTTGTTTTCTATCTTCTAGATAGTATATATTGTTGTACATGATTTATGAGTTTGAGGGATTGCATCCTGGATTGGTTTTGTTGCCTTCTAGATAGTTGATCCCTGCATCAAGTGGGTCAAAAGTTTTGAAACCTATCTGGAAGGCCCACCTACTTCCAACAGAGTCCGATAGGGATTTCCAAAAAAAAAAAATCTTAAAAAAAACTCCTTCAAATTTTTTTTCTTTGGAATCAAATTTGAGAAAGTTTGGTCCCCTCCTTTTTCGGATTTAGTGCTCGCAGAAATGTTTGAACCCTTATTCAGATTGTGACACCGTTCGTTCTCTTTGATGAATCCATTAAAAAAAATCAAAAAATTTTCAAAACCCACTATGGTTGCACCAATTACGTTCTTTAACCAAAGTGGATCTAAGAAAAGCCTTGTCCAGAGTATGGAGAAAGCTAGACTGTTCGAGGCAAGGGTCCTCCAAACGGGTTTATTAAGTAATTATACCCTTACCTGGGGGCTGATCTATCTACTAAGGTTTCATAAGACCGAATTGAAAACCTTTGTGTTTCTTTAAAAAAAAAAACAAAAAGATTTCAAAAAAATACTTTAAAAAAAATCGTCATTTTTTGGTTTACATATGAGAAATCTTGGTTCCTTCCCTTTCGGATAAAAGCTCGCGGAAATAACTTGTAGCTTGCGTTCGGATTGGAACACCATTTGCTCTCTTTTATGAATCCGATTTTGACCTTTCAAAAAATCTCATCTCGTGTCTATTCCAAGGATGCGATTTGCAACTTTTGTACCTAGCGGTGCCAGTACGCCCTTCTGGGTCTACTATATTCGCGACCGATACATTTGTATCTCCAACCTTATATCATCTTACCTCGAGTGAGCCTCGCTTCTCGGTAATTTGAATTAAGGTCCACAGTTGCTTCTAGCAGTCACTGGAACGCTCGATCTGAGCCTCCTGTACTTGCGTTCAGAACAATTGTATCCTTTATGGCTTTTTGCCTTCTTCACCTCGCTTGGACCAGACCATGTTCCCTTGAGCGATTTGAAAAGACAAAACCATAGTTCTTTCCCATTTATGATCACTGTATTCTTGTGATTACTAATGGACGTAGTCTTATTTCAGAAGTTTTCCAAAACTAACAATGACAGCTTCATTAACTATCACTTTCGATGAGAACAAGTACAAGCTCATGCTCCTAGAGAAGCAGAACAAGCGCACTCATAAGCGCCCTGCTAGTTGCCGAAGCGTCGCCTCCCTCGGCAAATCTCAAAACACCGGGTCGACCTCTACTCCCCGGACTATCATCTTCGGGTCGTTGTGACCATTCCCACTTCCCGTAGAGGAAACCGCACCCGCTCAAAAGCAAAAGATCGCCCCACAACGTGTCACTGCCATGACACCAAGGGCGAACACGAAGAAGCTTGAAGCCCGTGGCAACCCCACGAAGCCTCAACCTATAGAGAACCAGGTATACCATAAGACTTGGTCCCCAAGACCTTCACCAAAACAAAGGAGGTTCCGAGCATCTGCAAGGCCAGCATACCTGGCCCCTCTCAAAGAAAACCGGTTCTATCATCTTGCATACATGAAGGAAGAGCAACCAGTCTCTTGCCTGACAAAGAAGTCAGCCCACCATGAAACGGCTTGTTCCTACAAGCTAAAAATCAAATCATACATCACCAGGCCTCTACAAGAACCTGCCAAGGCCTGCACTCCTGTATTTCGACCCTTTATCTCAACGGGGGCCGAACTCGCAAAATTCAAAGCGAAGTTTGGCCCGTCGTATACTTCGCCGCATGTCGTATCGACAAAAGAGACTAGAAAGGCAAAGGACCCAGCATCCTATCCTCCAAGTCTCCCAAAAATGGGTCGAAAAAGAAAGACCCAATCAAGTTGTTGCTGTCCATGTGGTTGGCAAAACCTAGAGACGTCAGAAGTCGGCAACTAAACTTCATGTCCGACGACTGGTGACTCACAACGTCTCCTGGATACGAAGACATCAATCTTTTACTCCTTCAAGCTAAGGACAACGGAGTAATCCTTCCTCAAGCTCTTCAAGAATGAGAACTAGCTCAGTCACCAGAACGATCTCTTCGTTCGAATAACAGGGGATGAACGTTTTGGCTACAAACTCTGAGCAACCTCGCAATCCACCTCCTGATGAAACGACCGCATGATTCCAGCAATTGGAGCAAGGTCAGTAGAGGATTGAGGCTCTAATGGAAAATCTTCTTCTCGCTTTTCAGCGTCAAGAAAACAACCAATCTCCTCCAGATAACAAGGAAAATGCAGAAAACAATGAGTCACGCGCCCTTACCAAAAGGGACGTTGACGATATCCTCGCCAAAGCAAGAGAAGAGGATACACTAAAGGAGCATGGGATCAAGCCACCATATCCCTTATGGGTGGACTTGGTCCCGTTTCCTGCAAAATTCAAACAACCTACTCTCCAAACATATACGGGGAAAGGTTCCGCCAGACAGTACGTCATCCACTTCAAGATCCTGACGGGAGCTATTGCGGATCAAGATGCCCTCAAGATCCGTCTCTTTGCAAGTACCCTAAAAGGTATGGCCTTCGATTGGTACTCCACTTTGCCAGAGGACTCCATCCAAAATTGGGTCATGCTAGAGACACGCTTCCTGACTCACTTCAAAGGTGAGGATCATCCTGTTACTATGGCACAACTCTGCAGCCTAAAACAAGGAGAGAATGAGTCAACTTACGACTTCATTCACAAGTGGAAGGCGATGGCATACAAATGGTCGGATGTACTGCCACAAGCGTCGCTCGTCGACATCTACCGTAACAACATGAGAGCAAGGACCCACTCCATGATTATCAACAACAAATCAAAGAACCTGGGAGAACTCCTAGAAGCAGCTATGGAGGCTGAAATGTGGATCAAAGACCTCAACAGTCAGCAGTCATCAAAGAAAGAGCCGACTACCATTACGACTTCAAAGCCAAAGAAAAATGAGGTTCTTAATGTGCAAACCAAGTCAGCTCCTTAGCAGCCAAAGAAAGCTGAAAACAAAGCTGCAGGTAAGAAACCTGAACTCTCTGATGCCTTCAGAGAACGAGTAGAGAAAAAATACCCGTTCGATGAAGGTGTCGAAGAAATCTTCGAGGCTCTTGTAACAAATGGTAAACTCACCTTACCTGAGCCCAAAAGACCGAGAGATGTTGGCAAAACCAACGATCCTCGGTATTGTCCCTACCACCAGATGATCTCGCATCCTCTCAATCAATGCTTTGTTATGAGAGAAAAGATCAACGAGATGTGGAAAAATGAGGTCATCACCTTTGACAAAAACTATGGGTCTGCCTCCGTCAACATGGTGTCATATGGACAAGCTTCAAAGACACCAAAGGAGAAGACCACCACTTCCTTCAAGGTGATAAGATGACTCAGACGTCCCAAGAGTTGGTTTCTTATCCAACATTAGACGGACAACCCATATGGGTGCATCACGATCTCCTATAAGATGAAAATTAGGAGATCGTCAAAACAAAGCTTACCGCTCAACAGCGAAGGCAAGCCAAGAGATAACTCCACAAGCTCAAACAATAGGAGAAAGCTCAACCAAAGCAAGAAGTCCCTGAAAAGGCAGAGACCTCTTCCACTGCTTCGCTGGGGGCAACGGAAGAATCCAAGGCTTCAAAGGTGGAAAGAAAATTCACCATTGGCGATTTCATGCCACCTCAATTTAGAAATGAAACTGCGCAAGGGGCATCATACTCTTGCAATTCGGTAATTGGATTCTCCATAGATGGATACGAGTCCAGTGACACCGACGCGTGGGAGGAATCCCTTGAAACAGGAGAAAACCTCTCCGATGAAGAATGGGTCCCCGAATCTCACCTTATGCCAGTAATCCCGTATAACCCATATCAGCAACAAGGATCCTGGTCTGATGATAAAGAAGACCAAGAGGCTGCTCAAGAAAATATTGTCGACTCAGTACTCTTCAACGCTCCAGTGGAACCCAATCGTGTTGAACCACAAGGGGCAGACGAAGAAGAAGATTTGGCTCCCATGCCTGATATTGAAGAGTATGCGAGGATCTTGCGGCGCCTTGCCTTAGAACAAGAGTAAGATCTTCGCGATCAAAATCCGAAACCAGAAGTCCCTGAAAATCGACAGGTACCTCCTCCTTCAATTCCTGAAAATGAAGAAAACAGTTAGATGGAAGACCCTCTCACATCCGATGATGAGCCCGACTCCCAACAGTCCGCTCTGGGGGGATCTCCTATCAGGGCAACTTGCAATGCGATAGTTCAGGATGATAGCACCTCTAAAGCATCTTCTACTGAAGATATGTACTCTTCGGCTACACCTGATGGTATATCTTCCAGAGCTACATTTTCTAAGGTGACTTCTACTGAGATAACACCTTCTCAGCCTTCGTCCCCTGAAACCGTGACATCGCAACTCACAACTCTTCCGACTGATCATTCTGAAGAAACTTCAGAAGAAGACCTGGTCAATTGGTCCAAGATACCTGACCTCATAGGAGATGTCTGACCGACAAATTACTCAATGAAGGAGAAAAGTTGCTGGATGCTGTTCAGGGCTTGTTCCCGGAAAATACTCCAAGTAACGCAATCACTGAGGATGGTGACTCTGCTGCAGACACATCTTCAGCAAATGAGAAGGATCAACCCTTGGATCCCAAGGATGATCTTCCGAATGAAGACCCTTCTCAAGAAGCTCTTGAAGTTGGTAGAGGTACCTATTTTGGCCGGGATTACCACAAAAATTACAACCAATCTTCTTCTTCTTATGTAAATCCTTCGGGAAAACAAGTTGTAAACGCCCCAAGTGGCAACAGTAATGAAAATGTAGGCCCGAAGGAGGCTTTCAAGTAGACTTGATTGAGCATTTCAAACACATACCTGCACGACTGCACATCCTTGATTTATTACGAATGTCTCCATACACTTGTGATAATCTCATTTCAGAACTCCAAAGGTTGAATACGGATGTCGACAAACATGTCCCACAAGTCCTACAAATTGAAATGGACTATAGGGTCAAAAAATCGAATACTCCCTCAAAGGGAGAAAGGAAGAAAACCGAGGGATCAGGCATTGAATGCCTCTCAGTACAGAAAGTAGCAAGTGCAACCATTCGGTAAGGATGACCTCCTGCTAGGCGAGACAACGCACAACTGACCCCTGTACTTCACAGGGCACATCAAAGAAATGCCGATACACAGAGTCTAGATCGACCCAGGTTCTGCACTCAACCTCATCTCTACTTCGGCACTTTAGAGCTGGGCATCCCACCTAGCAAGCTGAGTCACACGTCTGTATCGATCTTTGGGTACGATGGGAGCGCTCAAAGGCCTATCGGTAAAATCAGGTTCAAGTTGCAAATCGGCGATCTTATCTTTGAAGTCACTGTGTATGCAATAAGAACCCCTTCATGCTACAACATCCTTCTTGGATGCCCCTGGATACACGAGAATGACGTCGTTCCTTCAACTCTACATCAATGCATCAAGTTCATTGGCAACGACGACTCGATACATTGAATGCTGGTGGGTGCGGAGCATCACTACTCTCTAGTTGAAAGTGAATGCCTTGCAGTGATGTTCGCCGTACAAAAGCTACGCCACTACCTTCTTTCGAACACAGTCTACCTGATTTCGAGGATCAACTTCTTAAAGGTCCTTGTCACAGAAGCAGGTTCTCTTAATGCCCGACTGACAAAATGGTCCATCCTCCTATCACAACTTGATATCAGGTATGTACCACAAAAGGCAATCAAAGGCAAAGCTCTAACAGATTTCCTCGCAAACCATCCGTTGCCTAATGATTCCCCACTCAGGGATGATCTCCCAGATGAATCTGTCTACAACGTAGAGACGTTCTCACCAAATGCTTCCTGGGACATGTACTTTGACGGTGCAATTGGGACAAATGAAAAAAGAAAGCTAATCTCGGGAGTTGGCATCCTCTTTGTTAGTCCCGATAAGCACATGGTTCCACATGCTTTTTCGCTACTGGAACCATGCTCAAACAATGTAGCTGAATACCAAGCTCTCATCGTAGGACTGGAACTAGCCCTCGAATCCGGCATCACCATGCTGGAAGTCTTTGGAGACTCTCAACTGATCGTTAACCAGATGAATCAGAAATGTGAAGTCAGGAAGCCTGATCTGTTGCCTTACTATAACAAGGCACAATCGCTTCGTTAAAGGTTTGAAATCTGTCACATCACCCACATCCTCAGAGGTGAGAACATCAGTGCAGATGCCCTGGCCGGACTTGCCGCATCAATGGTAATCCAAGAAGGGGAAAACATACAAATTACAGTGTGTCAAAGAAGGATTCTCCCCCCTCTTAACACACACCAAGCAGTTACTGAATGCCACCAATTGGCCGGAAGTCGGATCTCCATCCTCAAACCTTCGATCGGCGACTGGAGAGATCCGTTCATTGATTACACCATGTTCGGAATCCTCCCTGAAGATCCAAAAGAACAGGTAAGCATTCAAAGACGAGCCCCAAACTTTCATTTGGATATACCTTCAAAAATGCTTTACAGAAAATCCTTCGACAGAGTACTTCTACGCTGCTTGTCACAACAAGAGGCTGAGGAAGCCCTCAAAGAAGTTCATGCTGGTCTTTGTGGAGCTCATCAAGCTGGTCCCAAGCTCTTCGATCAGATAAAAAAGTAGGGATATTATTGGCCTACCATGGTAGCTGCTGCCATGCAATTTGCTAAACGCTGCCGCCAATGCCAAGTTCATGGAGACTATGTTCATATGCCTCCAGAATGGCTACACCCCACAGCAATCTCATGGTCGTTCGAAGCTTGGGGTATGGACATCATAGGTCCTATCTCTCCCCCGTCAAGCAAAGGCCATTGCTTCATCTTCGCCGCTACAAATTATTTCTTTAAGTGGTCAGAAGCATTTGCGCTCAGTGAAATGAAGACCTCATCAGTCCTTCAATTCTTGCCCATCAACATTATTTGTCGCTTCGGCATACCTAAAAGATTCGTTCATGATAACGGACCGCAATTCCGGGATCACCGATTCTACAGGTTTTGCGACAAATACAAAATCCAGAGTTGTCCTTCGACTCCATACAATCCGGCAGCGAACGGACTAGCAGAAGCCTTCAACAAGACACTCTGCAAAATTCCCAAGAAAATGGTCTCTAGTCACAAAAGAGACTGGGGAGACAAACTACCTAAAGCTTTGTGGGCTTATCGAACCACCGTTCGAGGACCAACCCATAGCACACCATTCTCTTTGGTCTATGGATGCGAAGCTGTTGTCCCCTTGGAAGTACAAATTCCTTCCCTAAGGGTATCTTTACAAAATGATATGACGCAAGAAAGCAATGTTAAATTGAGACTCCAAGAACTGGACAATCTCGACGAAAGACGGCTTGAAGCTCTACAAAGTATTGAGCTGTACCAAGCACGCATGGCAGGATCTTTCGCAAAAGGGTTCGGCAACGCACCTTTAAAAAGGACAACTTGGTTCTTGCAATAAAAAGGTCAATGGTTTTCGCCCACAAATCCAAAGGCAAACTCGAACCAAAATGGGAAGGACCCTTCGTCATTGACAAACTCTTCTCCAACGGCGCATACGCACTTCTAAACATGGAGGACGACAGATGTATGCTACCCATCAACTACAAGTTCATGAAGCGGTACTACCCTTGAAGACTTCCGCCACTGGCTCAGAGCAGTGCCTGCACGGCCAAAGCCTATTCTCAGGTACTCGCTCGTCAAACCGACTCCTTTTAGATTTTTCATCCTTTTGTTGAGATTTCTAAAAATTCAAAACAATGCCTACTTTCATAGTTTCATTGTTAAAAAAAAATCCAAAAATCCAAGTTTAGGAGCCTCTTCCCGGACTTGACCAAATTTTCAATCTTTGAACCCAAAATTCATGGTTTGAAACAAAATCAGGACTCAGGAATTCCCACCCTAGTCCACCCTGACTTTTACAACCAAAACAGTTTTAAGTCAAAATTTACGACCCTCATGTCTTTAAAAAAAAAAAAAAGGTTTTTTAGAAACTGCGGGGAAGCGACGCTCAGTCGATACTCGCAAAACCCAAAAATCGGAAGGATACGAACCCCATTCGATACTTCCAAAATTTCAAAATAGCAAGGAAGCGACGCTTTGTCGATACTAGCAGAATTTCAAAAATCGTGGAGACGCAACGTTCCAGTTGATATCCACAAACCCAAAATTCAAACAAAAACCGAGGTAAAAAAAAAAGACCTCAAAATTTTAAAATCATGGGGAAGCGACATTCAATCGATACCCACAAAACCAAAAGTTTTGAAAAAAAGGCAGGGAAGCGACGCTTAGTCGATATTTGCACCCAAATTCGGGAGGAGGCGACATTCCATCGATACTCGCAACCGAATGAGCAATGAGGTGACATTTCATCGATACTTGCAAGACCATTCAGCAGGGAGGCGACTTTTAGTCGATACTTGCATTTTTGAAAACCAAAACCCGGCTCTCATGCCAAAATCGGCTATAAATGCCAAAAAAACCCGGCACTCATGCCAAAAATCGGCTATAAATGCCACAAAACCTAGCTTTCACGGCAACAAAACAAAACCTGGTTTTCAAAAAAATCGGCGCTCATGCCAAAAATCGGCTATAAACGCCACAAAAAAATGGCTATAAACGCCACAAAATCGACTATCAATGCTATAAACTCGACTTCCATGCCAAAAACAAATTTCGGCTTCCATGCCAAAAACAAATCCCGGCTATCAATGCCACGAACAAAAATTTTGGCTCCCATGCCACAAACAAATTCGGCTCTCATGCTATTTCAAAAATTGGCTTTCATGCCATCTCAAAAAAAAATTTGGCTCCCATACCACAAACAAAACCGGCTTCCATGCCATCCCAAATTTCGGCTTTTACGCCACAAAATTCCGGCTTCCATGCTGACCCAAATTTCGGCTTTCATGCCATCTCAAAATTTCGGCTTCCATGCCATCTCAAAATTCGGCTTCCATGCCATCTCAAAATTCAACCTTCATGCCATCTCAAAATTCGGCTTTCACGCCAAAACAACCATTTGATAAAAGGTTTTTCACAAAATGACAAACTTTTGATCAAATTTCCAAACAAACATTCCCATTTAACTATTGCTTGAATTTATCACAAAAGAATTTGAGTGAAAGGAGGGAATACAAAAAAGAGAAGTGCTAAAAAAATGTCCACAAGCACTACAAAAGAAAGAGTACCAAAAAATATATGTGTGTATACACGGGTACCAAAAAAGAAGAAGAAAAAGGGTTGTTACAAGAATTAGGAGCTCAGTCTCACATGGTCTTCAACCAAAGACTCAACTCCTCAAGCAGATTCTTGGCCTTAGCCTCTAATGCTTCTAGGCCACGCTTCTTCAAGATCTTCCCATAGAATGTGGCAGAACGCCGTGATCCGTCTGCAGCACAGGGAAGCTCTTCCAAGAATCTGCCATTGCTTGTACTCTTGAGCATTCCTCCGGAGATTGCTTTCAGCCTCCTCGACTTGGTGAATCAGAGTCCTTTCTCTGGCACGAGCTTCCACAATGGCGGTCCATTTCGCAGCAGCTTGTTCCTCCAATAGCTCAAGACGTTGCCTGGTCTCAACGACCTCTCTATCAACACGGCGCAGGTCTTCTGTCAGCTCGATGATAGCCAACTCGATAACGTTCCTCTCCTGAACGAATTGCTTCCGAGTCCGCGAGATCTCGTCCAACTCAAACTTGACCTCGCCAGAAGGCTTCAAAAACATCTCATTGAAGAAGTTATCACTTAGGAAGCTCTTGGTTTCATTCCACTTGCTCCCTAAAGCTATGACTTCATCAACAAAGGCCTTCGCATCTGCAATGTCCAGGCCGACCTCTTCCCTATCCGCAAGGAAGTCCTGTACATGCTTGACCATGCCAAAGCCGGCTTCTAAATGGCTAGAAGAAAGAGTTTTGACCCAAGAGCAATTGTATGAGAAATATGTATTGATCATTGGTATCCGATGGTGTGCAGTCATCCAAATATATATATATATATATCAATATGCAATTGTTCAGAAAAAGGTCTTATCACAGAGGTGCCCTAGCTGTGTCAGACGTTACAGTTACGTGGTGCCTGAAACGAGTTCTAAATAGCTGATCAACACTTATATGTGCAATGCATAACCGCAAGACTACGGTATCGTCAAGTAGTAAAGGACTAAAGAGTCCAAATTATCAATCGCAAAGAGAGAGGATGGAACAAGCGATAAATCCAATTAAAGTAGAATGGAACTAAGATATAGCTAATTTAAACAATTGAAGTGAATAATTAAAACTAATAAACTATGCAATCTAAACAACTAATTAACAATCTAAAATATGAAATTAATAGGATCCAAACTAATCTAACAAGCTATACTAAACTAGTGGATGAACGGTGGTGGAAATAGAAAATTTAAGGTGAAGATGTGATATAAAATGTGTAGGATTTTAAAACAAGTGATGTGAAATATGTATTGATCGACACTTAGATGTGTAACGCTTAACCGCAAGACTACGGTGTCGTCAAGTAGTAAAGGATAAAAAAAGTCCGGATTATCGTTCCTACGAGGAGAGGATGGAAGAAGCAATGAACCCAATTTAAGTGAGAGTTGAAATAAGATATAACTAATATAGAAATTGAAGTGGGCAATTTAAAACTACTAAACTATGAGTGAAAAATGGAATTAAACGAATTTGAATGTGAAACAAAACTAAAATAACAACTAAACTACGCTAACTAACATTCTAAAGAATGAAATTAATGAGATCTAACAAATTACACTAAACTAGTGGATGAGTGGTGGTGGAAATGGAGGATATGATATGAAGATGTGGTGTGAAATGTGTAGGGTTTTAAAACAAGTTGTGTAAAAGGTGGATCTAACAATCTAAAAGTAAAAATAATAAATAAAACAAGGATTTAAATTAACAACAATAAAAAGAAGAGATTAGGCAATCCAAAATTCACTAAGTAAGTAATTAATTCAAACAATGCACGTTTTTATTCAATTCCCAAATCTACAATCCAATTAGCAATCTCTTGCCTAATTAGATTGGATGATATAACAATGAAGATCAAAGTAAAGAAAACAAAAGGCCAAGATCCTAAATCATCATTTAGTCACCCTAACAATAAATCATCAAAATCAAGCTACAAAAGATCAAAGATAAGAGCTCTAGAGCATGCTATGTGAGAGAACTTAATCCAACTACAAAGCATCAATTGAGATTATCCAAGCATCGAGTGTAGAGATAGAGCATGAAAAATGAGAGAGATTAGCACAATTAGATCTAAGATCTATTAATCAATGAAGGCAAAAGTAAGGAATTTGAACTAAAACATGCATATAATTGAACTAATCACATTACTTAGCTTCAAAAGGAGAGCCTAATCCAAGAGCCTTAGCCACTAAAAATAAAAAAAGAGCTCCAAATCTTCATTAATGACGTTCAATTACACACAC
Organism: Cinnamomum chago; assembly: GCA_038049695.1. Taxonomy (NCBI): domain Eukaryota; kingdom Viridiplantae; phylum Streptophyta; class Magnoliopsida; order Laurales; family Lauraceae; genus Cinnamomum; species Cinnamomum chago. The sequence continues at coordinate 33,752,721 of CP142452.1, forward strand.
TCTCTCTCTCTAAATTAGTTACAAAGAAGCTCCTAATTACAATCTAAAAGTAAAAATAAAATTGCAAAAAGACTAACTTATCAAAGGATCTCCTCTCACTCTACAAACACATTTTAATTTATAGGAACATTGAAGACATTTGATTGGCTCATTTCATTTCACAAGGATTGCTTCCATTTGATTAGTTGCAACTTGAAGGCTTTTGATTGGCTTATTTGCTTTCACATGGATTGCTTGAATTTGATTTGGAGGCTTTTCATTGGTTTGGTTTATGTGTGTCATGGCAAGCTTTCATTGGCTCATATCCTTTCACATGGAGCGGTGAGTTGGATGGAAAAAAAATAATATGCAATTGTTAGGATATGAACCTATAACCTATTCCATACCAACCCAAGTTCCAACCAATCCTTTGTGTTAGAAAAAGACTTCTTTTATCCATAAAGTCTTCTCCTCTTATTTTGGAATTCTTCAACACTTCCTAAGATTTCTTCGTGTAATTTCTTTATTGAAATCTCTTCTTGATGGCTTGGGACACTAGCCGGAATGTTGGGATAGTCGTGGGGTCCACCTACACAAGAGAAATTACATAAAAATGCACTACAAATAATTGGATTTATACATGATAATCCGATAATCCGTTAATGTGATAGAATGATAAAATCTCTGTGTAAGGCAAATGATATGCATATGAGATGCCGATAAAGTTCGGACTAATGAGGGGTAAAATATGCAATATTTAACCCTCATCATGTATCTAACAATCTAGAAGTAAAAATAACAAATCAAATAAAGATTTAAACTAACAATAATTAAAATAAGAGATTAGGCATTCCAAAATCCACTAAGTATGAAATTAATTCAAAACAGACATGTTCTAATTCAACTCCTAAATCTACAATCCAATTAGCAATCTCTTGCCTAATTGGATTGGATGATATATCAATGAATATCAAAATAAAGAAAATAAAAGGCCAAGATCCTAGATCATCATTTAGCTACCGTAACAATAAATCATCAAAATCAAGTTACAAGAGATAAAAGATAAGGGCTATAGAGCATGCTATGTGAGAGAACTTAATCCTTATCACACCCCCAAACCTACAATTTGCTAGTCCCGAGCAAAACTATGAAGAAAAACTAAACTATATGCAAGAACCCACGGTAAAGATCCTAACTCACTTTCACAGGAAACGCGGCTGCACTTAGCTCATGCAACAAGCCGTTAAACCCCTAGGTCTCCCCTAGTGGACGAGTTTTTTCTCGTGAGGGTTTTCAGCTAATAAATCCCACAAAATTCTTTTTGTTTTGAAAAGAAAATATTTTTGGTGTCCAACAATCTTTAGCAAGAATACTAGCCAACTCTTGAAGATATGACAGCCAATACCTAAGTCCAACTGTGTATGTATGTGTATTTGGCCAATAATCATGAAATCTTCAAGTCGAATCTCACCCAACCTTAATCCCATTCGGAATACATTTCGCCATGACTACAGCCTTGCAGGTCATACTCTCAACAATGGAAGCACACAAATTTTACTGACTAACTCTCAGTATGTGAGTATGAACAAGGCTAAAAACTCACATAATTGATGAAGAATGGAGTTTATGTATAGAAGGATTGATCTCATAGAATAAGATATAACCAATAAAAGGTGAAAATGCTCACTCAACTTCTCACTCATTCAACACCTAACCTTTCTTAGGATCCAATAGATCTTTCATAGGTTGTAATGGGGTTAGGGTTTAATAGGTAGGATAACGGTTAAATGTAAGGGTCTTCAAGTCTTCATTGGAAGGTCTTCGACTGTCTTTACTTCTTCCTTCTGCTTTGTGTTCTTTAGTTCACCCTATCTCTTTTTGGTGCTTGATTTTCTTTGGTTTCCCATTGTTAGGGATTTTGTAATTGCAATTTGATGGATGCATTTGCACTTTAGCATCATTTGATATTTCACACATGCATTGATTTAAAATATCTTGAAATCTAGTTTTTATACATGCTTTGGTTTTTAGATTTGGAAAAGTTTGTGTTATATGCATGTTTTGGTTCTAAACTTGAATGCATTGGTTTTAGAACCCAAAACTCTTTTGAAAACCTATTTCCTTGTGCATTATATTTGGAAAATCATCTTGTGAATTTAGGTTTGAGTTTTGCATACATTCATCACAAAAAGAATCATTTGTGTATGCAATTTCATTTGAAAAGAGTTTTCAAGAAATCAAGCAAGCCTTTGTTTTAAAAGTTTTGAAACTTTTTAGGATTTTTATGTCATGTTTTAAAAACCTTTAGAATCTTTAAAACATGTTTTCCAAGCTTGATTTAGTGGCCAAAAAGTTCCCCCAAGCAAAACTGTGAAAAATGCATTTTTTGGGAATTTTGGTGCTGCGGGGTTAACCATGGGGTTAACCGGGGGTCAACCCGCAGTGTAGCCGGTTAACCGGCCATAGTGCAGGATGACCCAAAACACAACGGCTATTTTTATGACCGTTGTGCTTGGCCGGTCTACCGGCCTGTCATGGCCGGTCAACCGGCCAAACTAGCCGTTGGGCAGTTTTTGGTATTTAAATGAGCTCTTTCCTTTGTCTTTGGTTGGAGATTTTGAAACCCTCTTTGAGGAGCTTTGAGAGAAGACAAAGGGGATGATCTAAGAGACATCAAAGGGTCATTAAGTAAAGCTTAAGCTTGGATCAACTAAGTTAAATCTCCAAGTAAGTTTTACTTTTAATTAATCATTTGTTATGTGCTTTATTTGAAACTTTGGAAAATGATTTCAAGCATGATAACAATGATGTGTTGAATCCTTTCTTCCCTCCATCTTTGATATTCAAGATTGGATTCATCACTTTGATTTCAACCCAAGTTTTGTTTTAAACTTTCTTAATCATGCTTAGCCTAAAATCCTTGATTTCCTTTAATTGCATGATTACTTCACTTGGTTGAAACTTCCCTTGTTGTTTTCATTCATTTAATCTTTAGTCAAATTAGTTTTTGAAAACAACATTGCACATGCATCACTTGATTAGGCTTAAACACTTTCATACAACTTGTGATCTTTAGATTTTCAAATCATTCACAAGTGTGTAATTGTTCAAGTGATTTGCATAGAACTTCAATCATATCTTTTTGTGCCCTAAACTTTCAAAGTGCATTAAGCACAAATTGATTGAGCTTACTTTTAAACTTGATTGAAGTTTTCACACACACACTTCATAAGCATACATCTTTGCATTTCTTTGAGTGTTTGTGTGAGTTAGTTTTAATTTTCATATCCGCCTATTTAGAGGCAATTCCATTGAGCTTAAATTGTAATCTCTTAGAGTGTTCTTTTGTTAAGACACTTTCTTTGAGAAAACTATATTTGTAAAGGTTATTGCTAAGCCTAAGAAAAGCAACTTGTAAGGTTATTGCTTAGCCTTTGAAAAGCATCTTGTAAGGTTATTGCTTAGCCTTTGAAAAGCATCTTGTAAGGTTATTGCTTAGCCTAGAAAAGCACATTGTAAGGGTTATTGCTTAGCCTAGTAAAAAGCATACTTAGTGGAATCCGGTGGGGTGTTGGAGACACAAGCCGGTAGTGGATGTAGGCACGTTGGCCGAACCACTATAAATATTGTGTTGTGGTGCATGCTTTTGTGGTGATTGTTTATTTAAGCTTCCGCATTTTTTCTTATAATCACCACTTGTGACTAGTTTAGTTTAAGAAATTAAAATTGGTCATAATTAGTCATTAGTTGTAGCTCACCCTATTCACCCCCCCCCCCTCTAGGGTTAGGATCCTCGTGGACTTTCAATTGGTATCAGAGCCAAGTGCTCTATCCCTTAGGATCAAGTGTTTGGAACTCTTGATTAGGTGTAAAAACCTAGAGTTAAAACCCTAGAGTTGTGATTACTTGAAAATCATTTAAATGGACTTCACTAGGCTAGACTTTGTAGATTCTTCTAGACCCCTCACTCTTCCTTCTTTTGGAGTTTCAAACTCTCAAACTAATGAAAATCAATTTGATCCAAAAGAAGAAGAAAATGAATATAATGAAGAAGACCTTCAACAAGCTTTTGAAGAATTATATGAAATATCCTTAAAGCTTGAAAAGAAAAACAAAAGTTTAAGGGAAGAATCTAAAAACCTAAACAAAGAGCTAGCATCTTCAAAAGATGAACTTAGAGAGAAAGAAGAAGTAATAAAATGTCTAGACTCTAAGTTCATGATCTCTTTAAATAATCTATCTAACACTCAAGATGAACTAAAAGAATTAAAGATAGGTTATGATCATCTTAATAAAGAAAATCTAAAACTAAGAGATCAATTACAAAGGCAAGATAAAGACTTTAACAATCTTGAATCTAAATTGACTATCTCTAAGGAAAATTTATCTAATGCTCAAGATGAATTAAATGAGATTAAGATAAATTGTGATGAGATTAAAAATGAAAATTTAAACCTAAGAGATACAATTAAAAGACAAGATGAAGACTTTGACATTTTAGAAGCCAAGTTGATCAAAAGTAAGTTAAAAACAAAAGAACTTGGATCTAAAGTTGTTAATGAAGTAAAACTTGCCAATGAAGAGCTAATCAAATATAAGGAAATTGAAAATGAACTTTCTAAAGTTAAAAATGAAAATTCAATCCTTATAACCAAAGTCACTCAACTTGAAAACAATAAACAAAAGTATGAGTGCAAGTTTACCCAAAGTGAAGATAAACTTGAAAAATTATTTAAATTGGGTAAACATCATGGAGATAGGACGGGTATTGGTTTTAATAAGTATACTTCACATGACCCTAAATTCACCACCACCTTTGTGAAAGGTGAGTCCTCTTTCTCTAGCACTCACACTTCTTTGCCCATGTCCAAATGTAATTATTGTGGCATTAAAGGGCATTTTACATTTGAGTGCAAAATAAGAAAAAGAAGCCATGTGTCTAAACCCAACTTTGAACTCAAAAATGGAGAATCTAAATCTATGAAGGGTAAGACACTAAAAATCAAGGAAGACTCCAAAAAGGCTAAAGAAGTTAAATCATTTAAAATGGAGTCTCCTAAGATAGATTCTAAAAAGTTTAAACAAGTTAAACCAAGCTTGAAAGAATCTAAGAACAAAAAGCTTCTCAACTTATCTCCCTTATATGAACCCATGAAAGAACTTTTGAAGAAAGTTGCTAAGTTAAATCTAAAATTCAAAAGTCAAGTAAAGGGAGAAAGTAAGAAGAAAAGAAAAGTGAAACAATCCCCAAAGAAACAAACTCACCAACATCAAAAGACTAATCACCATTCTAAGCCAAATTTAGTAAAATCTAAATATCATGGTGATAAGTTCAAATTGAAAATTTATCAAGTTAAATCTCCTTTAGTTGGTGAGAATTCCAAGATAGATCTCAAAGTTCAACCCTCCCAAGACCTTAGGTGGATTCCTAAAGTTATTTACCTAGACAAACCTTAGGGTCTTGAACCTCATTGACCAACCTATTCTTTTTAAGGTAAATCACTTTGTTGGTCATGATTGCTTTGCATTTTTGTTCTTTCTTAGTTACATTTCATAAAATGCATTGTTTCTTTATGATCAATTGATTTTGTTTTCATACACCATTCTAAGTTACACCTCATGGTTTTCAAAATCTTTTGATTATAATTTCATCATGTTTGATTTGCTTTTTGCACTCATATGCCTTGCATTGCATTTCTTTACATGATTAATTGATTGTGATGTTAAAAGCTTTCATAGCTAATTTGTCATGATCAATTGTTGTTAGATCATTTGATGGATGTCTTATTTAGATCCTTTTTGTAAATCAAATGATTTGAATCAATTCAAGTTTTTCCATGGATTTATAAGTTATACTTTTATATGGAAAATCATTGTTTTGAAAAATCAACTTGTATGTGTTTTAATGAAGTTATATCTTTTCAAATACAATGTTGATAATTGATCTTCAAAATCATTCTTTTATGCTCATTGTTGGATTTTGTTTTTCAAAATGATTTGAAGATTGTTTGAATGGAAATGTTTTTTAAATCTCATTAGTTATATTCATCTAAGCATGTTCCATGTTCTCATTTCTTTTTTCTTTTGGTTTTATTATCTTAGAAATGGAAATGAATGTTGTTTGCATCTATGCTCACTTAGTTATTCTTTTTATATGCAAATGACAATTGGTTCCATGTATGGTTGTGACCTTAGTTACATTTGTAGAAACCATACTAGAACCCAAATCCATCCTCTATGCCTTATAGTCATATCTTTATGGATGGTTATGATGTTGATTCATGTAGATTCTCTTGGTGTCATCCTTATACATGTTTCAACTTCATAAGTAGTGATCTTAATCATATGAAACTCTTTGAAACCCATTCCTTGCATTTATGATGGTTGATGGATATCTTAGTAGTTGAATTCATATGATTTTGACACTTTGGAAATTGCATGCATTTCATAGTCAAATCCTTTTGCATTGCAATTTGCCTTGTTCATCACCATGCTCAATAGTCATATCCTTAAAAGTGATGAATATGCATTTATGATGCTTGATGGGATTTTGTGTTTGTCACATCCTTGCTCTTTAACATGTTGTCAAATTCAATTGGTTTCAATTTGTATATTTTTGATTGATTTGATTTCTTGTGATTGTGATAAACCTTGTGTGCATAGGACTAAACTTGATAGTAATATGATTGTTCCATGTCACACACCATTAGCATCATAATGTTCATGTTGCCACCTCTTTTGTTCTAAAAGGTATATCTCATGACCACCATGTTTATGTGTTCATAATAATGGTTGGTTATTAGTTGAGGTTGGCTTCATGCTTGAATTTCATTTCACTCATTCTTGCACATAATAGTCATATTTATTGTTTGAATGAAATGATTTCAAATCTTACATAGCATATGATTTTCATTAGTAATATTGATTGATGCTATGTTTGAGTAAACCCCTTATCATGGATAACTCTAATTTGGATTTTTCCTAATAAGTAACATTCTTGAATCCATTTTAGAGTGATTGTGTTAATAGTCATATCCTTTAATCTCAATTGATATGTTTGTTTCAATTGATATCCATGATTGCTACTCTCTTTAGACCTTGCTCTCTTTTGGTAATTTGATCATATGAGACTTATAGTTATATGAATCTAATCATTTCCTTGAAGTTGACCCTCACTTGGATAAACCATCTACTTCTTGAAATCTAATAGTTATATCTTGTCAAAAGCTTGACAAAAGAAGAGAATGGATTGAGGGGGAGTGTAAACCTTCATAGGAAGTATTAGTTTGATCAAATTCACCCTTGGATTGCCTTTGAGCCCTTAGAGTTAACTTACATACATGATAGCCTGTTATGAATTTCATTTTCGATTTCATTTGTTAACAGGTGCTACTAAAGGTATTCTTCTTGTCTCATGTGTGTAGGTACCTTTGCAATTTAATGTCAAAGGGGGAGAGAGAGTTCAAGTGTGACTCAAAGATCTCCTACTCTTCAAAGGGGGAGAGAGTTCGAGAGTTCAAGTACTCGAAGATCTCCTATCCATCAAAGGGGGAGAAAGCTTTCAAGTTCTCAAGAGGAGAAAGAGGCATGGTCAAAGGGGGAGAGCAAATAGAAGAAAGAAAGCTTGGAGCTAAAGAAGATGCTTGGCTAAAGAGAGGAAGATGGAAAGAAAGCTTGAAGAATGATCAAGCACCAAGCATCAAGAAGATTGAAGATTGAAGCCCAAGAGCCCAAGCTAAGAGAAGGAGCATCCAAGAAGATTTCAAGACTTGTCCAGCTGAGGGGGAGCTGAAGACCTTGGTGTGTAATTTCAATGATGAGTAAGTTGCCATCAAATTGCAAAGGGGGAGATTGTTAGGGATTTTGTAATTGCAATTTGATGGATGCATTTGCACTTTAGCATCATTTGATATTTCACACATGCATTGATTTAAAATATCTTGAAATCTAGTTTTTATACATGCTTTGGTTTTTAGATTTGGAAAAGTTTGTGTTATATGCATGTTTTGGTTCTAAACTTGAATGCATTGGTTTTAGAACCCAAAACTCTTTTGAAAACCTATTTCCTTGTGCATTATATTTGGAAAATCATCTTGTGAATTTAGGTTTGAGTTTTGCATACATTCATCACAAAAAGAATCATTTGTGTATGCAATTTCATTTGAAAAGAGTTTTCAAGAAATCAAGCAAGCCTTTGTTTTAAAAGTTTTGAAACTTTTTAGGATTTTTATGTCATGTTTTAAAAACCTTTAGAATCTTTAAAACATGTTTTCCAAGCTTGATTTAGTGGCCAAAAAGTTCCCCCAAGCAAAACTGTGAAAAATGCATTTTTTGGGAATTTTGGTGCTGCGGGGTTAACCATGGGGTTAACCGGGGGTCAACCCGCAGTGTAGCCGGTTAACCGGCCATAGTGCAGGATGACCCAAAACACAACGGCTATTTTTATGACCGTTGTGCTTGGCCGGTCTACCGGCCTGTCATGGCCGGTCAACCGGCCAAACTAGCCGTTGGGCAGTTTTTGGTATTTAAATGAGCTCTTTCCTTTGTCTTTGGTTGGAGATTTTGAAACCCTCTTTGAGGAGCTTTGAGAGAAGACAAAGGGGATGATCTAAGAGACATCAAAGGGTCATTAAGTAAAGCTTAAGCTTGGATCAACTAAGTTAAATCTCCAAGTAAGTTTTACTTTTAATTAATCATTTGTTATGTGCTTTATTTGAAACTTTGGAAAATGATTTCAAGCATGATAACAATGATGTGTTGAATCCTTTCTTCCCTCCATCTTTGATATTCAAGATTGGATTCATCACTTTGATTTCAACCCAAGTTTTGTTTTAAACTTTCTTAATCATGCTTAGCCTAAAATCCTTGATTTCCTTTAATTGCATGATTACTTCACTTGGTTGAAACTTCCCTTGTTGTTTTCATTCATTTAATCTTTAGTCAAATTAGTTTTTGAAAACAACATTGCACATGCATCACTTGATTAGGCTTAAACACTTTCATACAACTTGTGATCTTTAGATTTTCAAATCATTCACAAGTGTGTAATTGTTCAAGTGATTTGCATAGAACTTCAATCATATCTTTTTGTGCCCTAAACTTTCAAAGTGCATTAAGCACAAATTGATTGAGCTTACTTTTAAACTTGATTGAAGTTTTCACACACACACTTCATAAGCATACATCTTTGCATTTCTTTGAGTGTTTGTGTGAGTTAGTTTTAATTTTCATATCCGCCTATTTAGAGGCAATTCCATTGAGCTTAAATTGTAATCTCTTAGAGTGTTCTTTTGTTAAGACACTTTCTTTGAGAAAACTATATTTGTAAAGGTTATTGCTAAGCCTAAGAAAAGCAACTTGTAAGGTTATTGCTTAGCCTTTGAAAAGCATCTTGTAAGGTTATTGCTTAGCCTTTGAAAAGCATCTTGTAAGGTTATTGCTTAGCCTAGAAAAGCACATTGTAAGGGTTATTGCTTAGCCTAGTAAAAAGCATACTTAGTGGAATCCGGTGGGGTGTTGGAGACACAAGCCGGTAGTGGATGTAGGCACGTTGGCCGAACCACTATAAATATTGTGTTGTGGTGCATGCTTTTGTGGTGATTGTTTATTTGAGCTTCCGCATTTTTTCTTATAATCACCACTTGTGACTAGTTTAGTTTAAGAAATTAAAATTGGTCATAATTAGTCATTAGTTGTAGCTCACCCTATTCACCCCCCCCCCCCTCTAGGGTTAGGATCCTCGTGGACTTTCACCCATATCTTTTTCTTTGGTTCTCATTTCTATTTTTTTTTTCTCTCTCTCTTTTCCTTCTTTTTTTCTCTTTTTTTTTTACTTTTTTTTTTTTTTTTTTGGTTTCAACTTTCAAATTCCTTTGTCATCCCTTTGTAGAACATCTATTTTTTGATAGCCCATGTGAAGTCTTCAACGCTAATGCTCAAATCCTTCCTTTCATCATGTATCCTTACCCTTCTAAAAAAACAATAGGTAAAAAAGGATGATATATATGTGGGTGATGAGGCTTGGATCAATGAAGGAAGGTTTCTTGTAAGATAGGCTCAAGAGGGCTACTAAGGATATAAAATGTGGATTCAACATTTTGGCCATGGTTTTTTTTTTAGAATGCTTATCATCTTCCCCTAAGTTCGGAAAAATGCATCATAAGCTACAAGTCAAGGTTTCTTCGCATATTGCTAGAACAAAGAATAGCACTTATGAGATAAAAAATGCTGGACTAAGAAGCACTAGGAGTAGCTCTTCATTCTACTCAGGAATAGCGCATAAGAGTCCTTACCCAAACGGATATAGATAGGTTCAATCGCTTAATGGGTTCTAGTCTCCACTAATGATTCTTTTGGGTATCTCAGAAGTGATTTGCTCTTCTCTTGGACTACACTCATGTGGCTAAATGTGTAAAAAGTTTGTAGGACTTGTATCTATGACAACTCTTCAAGCTAAAATCCATGGACAATTTTTAAATTTTTTTTCAGATTTTTAGTGATTTTGGATTTTTTTTTTAAATTCTTAGGGTTTTTGGTATAAATGGAAAACAAGACTTATGTACATGCAAAATGCAATGCATGAAATGCAGTGCCTCACCCCCAAACCTACTCTAAACATTGTCCCCAATGTTTATGTAGAACAGAAATAAAATATGACAAGGAAGATAAATTAAAATTTCTCACCATGGGGTGCCGACACATGGGTATATTGGGTTGCCTCCCAACAAGCGCTAAGTTTAACGTCTTCTGCCATACTCAATTAACAGTGTATGAGGTCATTCTATCCTGAGTCTACAAGAAGGACCTCCTCAGCAACATTCTCATGATCCACAAACTCAATGTACTCTTTTAATCTCTGCCCATTCACTTGAAATGTGCTACCATCTTTAGGACTCAAAAGTTCAACTGCATCGTGGGAATGGACTAAAGGTTCACGAAATGGTTTGATACCTTCTTCTAAATGGGTCTGGTGCATAACTATAGAGGGACTGATTCCTTTAATGTCCGAGATGGTCCAACCTAGGGCACTCTAATGGTCTTTCAGCACATCCAGTAATTTCTTTTCCTGCTCTTCCTCAAGGTCTGAGGCAAAATTACTGGGTTGCAAGTAGAGGTCTCCAAGTAGGCATACTTTAAATTCTCGGGTAATAGTTTCAATTCTAACCTGGGTGGTTCAATAATAACTGATTCTTTTTCGACCTTAGATTCAGAGGTGGATATAAAGATTGGATCAATTTTCTGCTTTCATTGGCCAACATCCATCGGCTGGGCTGAATCCAATAATGCATCGACTTCGCATATGGACCCATCAATGTCTATGTCAGCATTGAAGTGAGCCAAACATTCCTCAAGCGGATCTGTGTAACATGATGATTGAATTATTTGATCACCTAATGCATCAATCATGTTCACTTCCTCATCATCATCTAGGTCTGATGTTTGGAGTCCATTACGAAAAACATTTAACTCCAACTTCATGTTCCTAAAACTAAGTGTCACAACCCCATTTCTGCATCTAATCACTGCATCTGATGTTGCAAGGAACGGTCGACCAAGAATGACAGGAATATGCCGGTCGAGGGCTGCCACTGGTTCGGTATCTAAAACCACAAAATCAACTGAAAAATAAAAATCCTTAACTTTCACGATCACATCTTCAACCACACCTTTTGGATACTTGATTGACCTATCAAAAAGACAGTGGGTAATATCAGTCTTCTTCAGTCCTCCCAAGCCCAACTGCGTGTACACGAAGTACGACAGTAAATTCACGCTTGCCCCAAGATCAAGGAGACACATCTCCATGACGGAGTCTCCTATCTGAACGGTAATGGTAGGGCAGCCAGGGTCTTTGTATTTGGGTGCAATGGTCTGCTGGATCAACCTTGATGCTTGGGCTGCCATCACAGCGGTTCTCGGTACTGATGTTTTCTGCTTGACAGTGGTCAGGTCATTCAAAAACTTGGAGTAGGAAGGAATTTGCTTTATGGCATCAAGGAGGGGTAGGTTTATTTGGACATTTTTGAAAACTTCTAAGATTCCCTCAAGGCGATCCTTCTTCCTAGTCTCTTTTAATCGGTGTGGGAATGGTGCTCTAGGTACCCCTTCTGAGGATGATGGGTCAACTACAATGGGCTTCTGAATCTACTATCTCTGTGGGTCTCCTCTTGGTATGGATTCTCCTCTCTCTTTCACTTTTTCTCTTTCTGCATTCTCTTTCTTGGGTTCGACAACTTTCTTCGAACTCTCTGGTTTTCCAAAAAAAATCTTCTTTCTTTGATCCTCTTCAGGTATCTCAACTCTATTGTCAACAGTCTTTCTTGATCTTAGCGTATGGATCGCCTGCACATGCTCATTACTCTCTACCGAACATTGGCCTCTGGGCTGACTGGGTTGTCCTTTTGGATTAGGAATGGTTTGGCTCGGGAATTGGCCCTTTTCTCTCGCAGACAATTGTAAGGTGAGCTGACCTAATTGGGCCTCTAGTTTTGCAATTGACTGGTTCTGGGCCTGGTTAGTCTGCTCTTGGATTTGAATGAATTTGGTCAACAGGTTCTCCAGATGAGAGGATTGTTGAGGGGCTTGTGCAGGTGTAGAGTAGTTAGGCATCTGATTTGGGACTAGTGCCCTACATTGGTTATGTGGTTGGAACTGATTCTACTGTATGGGTTGCTGAGGATGAGGAACTATGGGATGATTAGTTTGAGCAGGTTGCTGGTATTGCTGCCTAGGATACTACGGTTGGAAACCGGGTTGACCTCCTTGGGACTGAATAGGCTCGGCTTGAAGGTAAGAAAAATTAGGGTGAAACCTATTTCTGGGTGGTAGGTCTGACTGAAAGTGTTAACAGTTGGTTTCCAGAAGTTTCCGTAGGAATTCAATGCATTGGCTTGCTCGGCCTTTACAATTGGCAAACTAGGGCAACTCTCAACCACGTGCTTACAACTATCACATAACACACAAACATGATGTGGTTCGCTCATACTTTTCCAGGTGGGCTCATGCTGTTGAGGGGTGGGTAGGCATGACATTACAGAGATAGATCGTATCTTTTTCCTCAGATTTTCCACTCCCTGAACTAAACTGGTCATCGCATTTTTCAACTCAGGGTCCTGTTTGATGTTGTACATTCCAAGCTTCTGGATCCCTATCTCATCTCTCTCTAAGTCTTTCCTACTACTGCTCCAATTTTGTAAATTTTCTGCAAGCTTGACAAGGAATTCGTATGCTTGATCGGTAGTTTGATTCATGAATTCTCCTTTGCGCATTGATTTAATCAAGATACGTTAGGGGTTTGTAAGACCTCTATAAAAGAAATGTATCAACTCTCCTTTGTCAATCCCATGATGTGGGCATTTGATCAATAGGTCATGAAATCTCTCCCAGGTTTCGAAAAACTCTTCCTCGAGTCGTCCCCTAAAGTTCCTGATGGCACTCCTAAACTGCTCAGTTTTGCTTACTGGAAAAAATTTGGACATAAACTTTTTGACAAGCTCATCCCAGGTGGTAATGGAGTTTGGAGTAAAGGAATTTAGCCAATCGGCTGCATGATCTTCTAGAGGGGAAACAACCTAAGCTTCACAGCTTCACTATCTAGATTTTGATTCTTAAACGTGTGGCAGATGGTCAGGAACTTGTTCAAATGAATATATGGCTGCTCACACTCGGATCCAAGGAATTTTGGTAACATATTGATGGTGGCGGGCAGGATCTCAAATTGGTTCGCATAATTCTCTGGCAAAACTATACAACTAGGTGAAATGGATGAGAATGGTGCAAATATTTCATTAAGGGTCCTTTGCTGAGGGTTTTGAGCAACCATTATGGGTACTATGGGTGGGGCGGGTAAAGCAAGGTAATCAATCCTCACTAATCGGCCTTGTGTTAGATTGTATGGTCTCAATCCATCAGTTGATGTAATAAATTGATTAATTTCTTTATTTATCAATAAAATCATGTTTTCCTTTCATGAGATGAATGGTGTTTTATTACTTAATGCACATGACCAATACATATGACATAATGGTTCATAAGATGAACCGGGTCCCATTAGTATATTAGATGTGATATATGTATATGGATGAGATCCACATACGGGAGACATGTGTCACAAATCTTATACTTAAAATATCTTCACAACCAGTGATGAGACTAGGCATCTCATCTGACAAGGTTGCAGCACTTTGATCACTATGAGATAGTGTGATCTGTCTCGATCATCAGAATTTAAGATTTTGGATCATAGTACTGGTACATTGGATGTATTGAAGGACCATGAGAAACACCTTATGAAATACTGTCTCGATTTAAGGACTGCTCTCATAATTCCCTAGCAATAGGCTCTCAATACTGAGACATTGATGAACTCAAGTTTCTGTCTATTCATTTGCTTTGAGTCACCAATGAGTGAGGCCAACTGTAGGTCAACACCTCGGTGTCTTGGGTAAGTGGTAGTAGGACTGTGGGAACATACAATGATCAAGATGGAATCTATCTATATTATCCCCTTGTGCCAATTAATGGATTTATCATTAGTAAGTGTGCACCCATCTAGATTAAGAGTTAATTGGATGGTACTAATGATCACTGTAATTAATTGGGTCTCAAGGATAATAAGATGTTGATCTAAGATTGGATGAGACAGATTTATTCCAATTGATCCATGGATAATCATAAAGGGGCCTACTTGTGGTAATTGGGAAGTTTAGGGTCTTCATTGTAATATATTCCTAAGACTAGAGTTCAATTACATTTATATAGTGGAGTTATTTGCAATTAACTGTGGGCCCGGATTACACATGAGATGTGGGGTCGCGTGTCCCAGTTGAAGCCAGCTTTCTAAGGAATCCCTAGTGGTCCCCACGCTAGCCCAAGATATTAAAAAGATACTAATTATAGTAGAACTCTAAAAGGAAATTGAAAGTTACTATTTCTATTTGAAGTGAGACTTCTAATAGTAGTAATAGTAAGTTACTAATTATTAATGAAAGTGAGACTTCTATTTTAATTAGTAAAAGAGGAAGTTATAATCATATTTGAAGTAAGACTTCTAATTGTGATTTAGTAAGCAACTAATTGGTATGGAAGTAAGACTTCTATTTCAATTAGAAAGAGGAGGTTGCTTAAGTGCTATAAAAAGGGGAGAGGAGGCCTTGGACGTCAAACACTATTCCATGCATTGGGATTCACGCCCAAGGCCCTAAGATTGTGCAAGAGCTGCACACCACTCTCTCTCTCCCTCTTCTGGTTCTCTTCTAGTTTCCTTTAGGGTTTTCTCTTGGAGATTCCACCGTCTTCTTGAGAAAAGAGAATCTGATACGGGTCATAGCGTGGAAGATCAAAAGGTATTGGAGATTCTGATTTGATTAGTGAAGGTGTTCACCATCAAAGAAAGAGATCAACTTCTCCATTAGAGCACTACAAAGCTCCAAAGGTATAATCTGCTTCTCTACTTGTTGTAGATTATTTTGTTGCATATAGTTGCTAATTTCTATCTTCTAGATAGGTTATATTGTTGTACATGATTGATGAGAATGAGGGATTGCATCCTGGATTGGGTTATAGCCTTCTGGATAGTTGATCCCTGAGTCAAGTGGGTCAAAAAGTTTTGAAAACCTATCCACGAGGCCCACCTACTTCCAACACCTTGATCACATATCCACACTTACATACAGCTGCGATTAACCTAGCAATGCAATGGTTCACTTAATGAAATGAATGCAACATAACAAAAAGTTTGAAAAATAAATGAAAAACTAAACTAAACTAAGGTTACCTAAAAGAATTCTAGACAACTCCTAACTGTGAAGAGAACACTCTGGCCTCCAACCTGGACCTATGAAACGAAAATTCTGGCCAGTTAACCCCCAGGTAGATGGTGGGATCACGACGCTCTAGGCGAAGGCTCCTCTTAAAAACCAACTCCTCGAACAACAAAGTTGTCTCCCTATTTGGCAAGATGGTGTCAAGGGACAAGGTTTGCTTAGGCACCAGAAAATCCGCCAAGGCACACAATTGGCACAACCATGGTGGTCTTCCTTAGTGAGCTCGTAACCTAAGGTCATGTTTCTACTCAATTTTATTATGTTTTATTCGTTCTAGACTAAGTGAGAATTAAGATGAAATCCTAAGGGCAAGGAAACGGTAATGAAATCTGAATCCTTGTTGCGGTAATTTGCCATTTACTAGTAGTGTACCAAATTACAAGTGTATTTGAAACAATTACACTACAAAGCAAGGAACAATCAACAAAGTAAACCCTCTTGCAAAAAGATTCGAGGGGGTTAGGAAATGCAAACCTCCCGATTTATTTCGGGGGAGGAATCAGTTGTTGTCGACTCACACCACGGACACCAATTTTCGTGTACGAATGTGAGGGGCCGTGACGGTATAGTCCAACCGTCCTCCTTCCCTACAAGCAATTTATTGTAATTCTACTAAACAACTAACTACTTAAAGCAAGTAAATTGCATAAAGTAAAGTAAATGGGTCATAGCCCGACCCGCAACCAAAATTATTGCAACTTTGATGATAAATACCTAATATAACCAACTAAGAAAGCAAATAAATGTCTAAACTAATCCTAAACTAGGAAGCAAATAAAATCTTCAAGTTCTCCAATGCACTTTTCCACTTTCCTTCACTCCAATTGAGAAATTTCCTACAAAACAAACACAAATAATGTGTAAAATCCGCAAGGAAAATAAAGGAAAGATAAAAAGTACACTAATCTAAAAATTAGTCCAACTCTATGAAATTCAAAAGCTTTCCAATGCCTTTCCCCGGCAACGGCGCCAAGAACTTGATCGACACTTAGATGTGTAACGCTTAATCGCAAGACTACGGTGTCGTCAAGTAGTAAAGGACAAAAAAAGACCGGATTATCATTCCCACGAGGAGAGGATGGAAGAAGCAATGAACCCAATTTAAGTGAGAGTTGAACTAAGATATAGCTAATATAGAAATTGATTTGAGCAATTTAAAACTACTAAACTATGAGTGAAAAATGGAATTAAACTAATTTGAATGTGAAACAAAACTAAAATAACAACTAAACTACTCTAACAAACAATCTAAAGAATGAAATTAATGAGATCTAACAAATTACACTAAACTAGTGGATGAGTGGTGGTGGAAATGGAGGATTTGATATGAAGATGTGGTACGAAATGTGTAGGGTTTTAAAACAAGTTGTGTAAAATGTGGATCTAACAATCTAAAAGTAAAAATAACAAATAAAACAAGGATTTAAGTTAACAACAATAAAAAGAAGAGATTAGGCAATCCAAAATCCACTAAGTAAGTAATTAATTCAAACAATGCATGTTTTAATTCAATTACCAAATCTACAATCCAATTAGCAATCTCTTGCCTAATTAGATTGGATGATATAACAATGAAGATCAAAGTAAAGAAAACAAAAGGCCAAGATCCTAAATCATCATTTAGTCACCCTAACAATAAATCATCAAAATCAAGCTACAAAAGATCAAAGATAAGGGCTCTAGAGCATGCTATGTGAGAGAACTTAATCCAACTACAAAGCATCAATTGAGATTATCCAAGCATCAAGTGTAGAGATAGAGCATGAAAAATGAGAGAGATTAGCACAATTAGATCTAAGATCTATTAATCAATGAAGGTAAAAGTAAGGAATTTGAACTAAAACATGCATATAATTGAACTAATCACATTACTTAGCTTCAAAAGGAGAGTCTAATCCAAGAGCCTTAACCATTAAACATCAAGAAAGAGCTCCAAATCTTCATTAATGACGTTCAATTACACACACTCTCTCTAGATTAGTTACAAAGAGGCTCCTAATTACAATCTAAAAGTAAAAACAAAATTGCAAAAAGACTAACTTGTCAAAGGATCTCCTCTCACTCTACAAAAACATTCTAATTTATAGGAACATTGAAGACATTTGATTGGCTCATTTCATTTCACAAGGATTGCTTCCATTTGATTTGTTACAGCTTGAAGGCTTTTGATTGACTTATTTGCTTTCACATGGATTGCTTGAATTTGATTTGGAGGCTTTTCATTGGCTCTTTTGTTTTCACATTGATAGCTTCAATTTGATTCGTTGCAACAAACTTTCCTTCCAAAAGCATATGTGCCTTTTGGTTTATGTGTGTCATGGCAAGCTTTGATTGGCTCATATCCTTTCACATGGAGAGGTGAGTTGGATGGAAAAAAAATAATATGCAATTGTTAGGATTTGAACCCATAACCTATTCCATACCAACCCAAGCTCCAACCAATACACCAACCAATCCTTTGTGTTAGAAAATGACTCCTTTTATCCATAAAATCTTCTCCTCTTATTTTGGAATTCTTCAACACTTCCTAAGATTTCTTCATGTAATTTCTTTATTGAAATCTCTTCTTGATGGCTTGGGACACTAGCCGGAATGTTGGGATAGTCGCGGGGTCCACCTACACAAGAGAAATTACATATAATGCACTACAAATAATTGGATTTATACATGATAATCCGATAATCCGTTAATGTGATAGAATGATAAAATCTCTGTGTGAGGCAAATGATATGCATATGAGATGCTGATAAAATTCGGACTAATGAGGGGTAAAATATGCAATATTTAACCCTCATCATGTATCTAACAATCTAGAAGTAAAAATAACAAATCAAATAAATATTTAAATTAACAATAATTAAAATAAGAGATTAGGCATTCCAAAATCCACTAAGTATGGAATTAATTCAAAACAGACATGTTCTAATTCAACTCCCAAATCTACAATCGAACTAGCAATCTCTTGCCTAATTGGATTGGATGATATATCAATGAATATCAAAGTAAAGAAAATAAAAGGCCAAGATCCTAGATCATCATTTAGCTACCGTACCAATAAATCATCAAAATCAAACTACAAGAGATCAAAAATAAGGGCTATAGAGCATGCTATGTGAGAGAACTTAATCCAACTACAAAGCATCAATTGAGATTATCCAAGCATCAAGTGTAGAGATAGGAGCATGAGAAATGAGAGAGATTAACATAATTAGATCTAAAATCTACTAATCAATCAAGGC
Organism: Cinnamomum chago; assembly: GCA_038049695.1. Lineage (NCBI taxonomy): Eukaryota > Viridiplantae > Streptophyta > Magnoliopsida > Laurales > Lauraceae > Cinnamomum > Cinnamomum chago. The sequence goes on from CP142452.1 coordinate 33,771,763, forward strand.
ACAAGTAGGGAATTTACACTAAAACATTCATGGAATTCAACTAATCACATTACTTAGCTTAAAGAAGAGAGCATAATCCAAGAGCGTTTGCCACTAAACATCAAGAAATAGCTCCAAATCTTCATTAATGATCTTCAATTACACAATCTCTCTAGATTCGTTATACTTAAGCTCCTAATTACAATCTAAAAATATAGAGAATGTAAATAAAATTGCTAAAAGTCTAACTTGCCAAAAGATTTTTTTCACTCTCTACAAATACATTCCAATTTATAGAGACATTGAGGATATTTGATTGGCTCATCTTTTCATAAGGATTGCTTCCGTTTGATTGATTATAACTTGAAGGCTTTTGATTGGCTCATTTGCTTTCACATGGATTGCTTCAATTTGATTGTTTGCAACTTAGAGGCTTTTGATTGACTCATTTGCTTTCTCATGGATTGCTTCAATTTGATTGGTTGCAACAAACTTTCCTTCTAAAAGCTAAAAACAATATACCATAACATGTTTCATACCCACCCAAGCTCTAACCAATACACTAAGCACTCATGTGTTAGAAAACGACTTCTTTTATTCTAAAAATCTTCTCCTCTTATTTTAGAATTCTTTAAATCTTCCTAACATTTCTTCATGGAAATTATTTTATTGAAATCTCTTCTTGATCCCTTAGGACACTAGCCGGAAGGTTGGGGTAGTCGCGGGTCCACCTATACAAGAGAAACTACATTAAAATGCGCTATAAATAATCAAATTTATGCATGAAAACTTTGCCACTTCGTATCTTCCACATCCAAACTCGTATGAATGCAAATGAGCAGCCGATTCAGCTTAGAATTCCACATCCAATGCAATGATGCAAAGAAACAACGTCATTTTACAAGTTAAAATGAAGTTATAAGCGATGATAATCCGATAATCTATTAATGTGATAGAAGGATATGATCATCGTGTAAAGCAAATGATATGCATATGAGATACTGATAAAACTCAGACTAATGAGGGGTAAAATATGCAATATTTAACACATCAACAGCATCAGTGATGAGCTAAGTTTCTCTTACATAAATAAGATTCGAAGAAACGAAGCAGAGGCTACCCTTCGTCATTCAATCATTCTAGAAAAATTTGAAATGAACAGACAATACATCAAATCCAAACAAGTAGTCATATTCAAAGCCTTCACTATCAAAGCCACATAGCCTCAACGCTTTAATCAAGTCCCAACAAAGAAATGGATTAAAAGGGGATCTAAGTCCAATCATCTAAGTTCTTTATGTGATCCCACCGATACATTATAATAACAAAGCTATGGAACATGCACTAGGTACGTGGTCATCAATGTTGAAGTAATCAACTCCATTCTAATCATCAATAGTCAAGAAAGATAACAATCCAATCCTAGGTCATATATTCTATTCTCCATACAAAACATCACTTCGCGGCCCAGGGAGGAGATGTGGTCATGATATCCCATCAATATAACTTGGTGCATAATCAATTATTATATATCCCATTTCCTCACTTCATCCTAGTTCGCTGTAAATTGTACCATGTACTTTAACCGGACAATCCATAAGGGTATGTTGGCTCGAAACATCCATCCCTCTTACTCAACTAGTCCTCAAAACATGATGCCAAGGGTGCCCAGCTAAGTCCACAAGGCTTAGGGTTTCTGCAGCATTAAAAGCAACCGCAGTTATGTCCGAAATGATCAGAACAATGGGTCACACTGAAGCTTCAGTAAGAATGAGTATGTACATGCATCTGACAACTAACGAATAAACAAACTTGAATAATAATAAAAAGTAATAAACAATTATAAAATAATCAGACTCTTGAATAATGAAATAATAAAAAGAAGACTTTTGATTTGTTTATTAGTTCTTCATCCAAAACTCTTTCATGTTCATACTCACATTTACCGTGAGGCCTCCCAAAAATGCGACCTGGGTTCTGTTCAATTCCGAAACATGGGGAAATCCCCCCTACATCTGATAATCAACACATCAAATGGGCCACGCCCTCTCCAATACGATATAGACAACCTCCAATCCATCCATTTCAATTCCATTCAAATTACCACCTAAGAGCATACTAATTTCCAATTTAACATAAAACGAGCACATGGGTGTCTAGAGTTAAAATTAAATGGTAGAATCATAAAGAGAAGCAACATATCATAGTATAATATACAAATCCACTTCCCTTGATGGGTGAGCTCCAAAATAAAAAAAAATTGAAATCTCGTCAAAATCCTCAAAAATTTCCTAAAGTTGCAAACCACCACCTAGTGTACCCAAACAAACTTGGAATCTCGCGAAACTTTGCACGCGTGACTCACACGACAAACCCAATTCGCTTAGACTCTAATCCCATTTAGTTAGCTCAAATATAGTTATTTAATAATAATACAGCATTAGGGTCGAGACCTTACATCCCACGCCCCTAGAGCTTTTGGTCCTCCAGATGCCTAAACATACATTCGAAAGAAGATTCAGATACCACTCCTTTAGTTGTCCCTGAGTTCCCATGTAGCTTCCCTCGGATTGTGGTACTCTCACTGAACCTTGACCCAATGTCTAATTCTCATCCTCAGTACTTGCTCCTTAGTATCTATGATCTGTTGGCGTCTCTCCTCAAAAGAAGCATCTTCCTACAACACGTGAAGGGTCTGGAACATATCTCCTCAACATCGAGCCATGGAAAACACTGTGAACTTCAGAAAGCTTTGGTGGTAAGATAAGTCTATAAGCCGCTTCTCCCACTCGCCTCTTGATCTCAAAGGGTTTGATGAATCTCTAAGCTAACTTTCCTTTCTATCCAAACCTCAATGTACCCTTAGTTGGAGAAACCTTAAAAAAAAAAAAATAATAATAAACCTCGGTCTCCTACCTTGAACTCTAGGTCTCCCATGTTGAGGTCCGGGTAACTCTTCTGACGGTTTTCGACAACTTTCAATCTGTCATGTATCAACTTTACTTTCTCACTAATGTCACTCACTACCGAAGGCCCGTGGGAACTTCTGACACCAATCCCTTCCCAAACAACAGGGGTCATGCATCTCCAACCGTACAAATATTGGAGTGATAGCTGTCATTGTAGGTGAATTCACACAAGGGTAGACTCCTCTTCCAGTATTTTCTGAAATTTAAGACACAAGCCCTCAAAATATCATCCATTGTCTTTTTGTCCTCTCTGTCTGTTCGTCGGTTTGGGGATGATAAGTTGTGCTGAAACTCAAAGTAGTGCCCATAGCTGCTTCCAGACTAATCTGAAATCTACCCACAAACCTCATATCACTATCTGACACTATCAAGGCTAGCACACCGTGCAATCTGATCACTTTTTCAATGTACTTCTAAGCCAAAACATCCATGTGTGGCATCATCCTCATTGGTATGAAGTGTACTGACTTGGTGAGCTTGTCCATAATCTCCTAAATACTGTCGTTGTTCTTAGTAGGCGGCAAGCCAAAAACAAAGTCCATGGTAATGTATTCCTTCTTCCATTCGGGAGTCCTCAACTGAGTTACTAACCCTGGAGGTTTCTGATGCTCTACCTTCACATGTTGATACACAAAACACTTGGAAACTAACCATGCTATCTCCCTCTTCATGTTATTCCACCAGTAGTGACTCCATAATTCTGATACATCTTCGTACTCCGGAGGTGAATGGCATAAAATTTGAATGGTGTGCTTCCGTCATTATCTCATTTCTCAAATTCTTTACATTTGGCACACAATCTGTCTTGACAATACAACACACCCTCCACGAGTTTGAATTCTGGTCTTTCCACAATCTTCTCAATCACCTTGACCAACTCTGATTCATCTCTCTAACTGTCCTTGATCTTTCCCAAAATGTCTGGCTCCCACAATGACATGCTAGCTATCATCACTCTAGCACTTTATGGTTGGAATTCCACATCTAGATCACTGAACACTTCAACCCAAGACCACTCCAATATCATACATCCACTAGCCGTTGTCTTCCTGCTCAATGCAACTGCCACTACATTCATTTTTCCAAGGTGGTATTTTATCGAGAAGTCATAATCAATAATGTATTCTATCCACGTCTGATGTCTCATGTTCATATTCTTCTGGGAAAATAAGTACTATAGGCCTTTATGATCTGAATGTACTTCAAATTTCTCACCATATAGGTACTGTGTAATGCCCCAATTTCGAATACCGAGAAAACAATCAAGATACCCGAATTTGGCGCGCTACTTCCCGAAAAATCCGGGAACTTTCAAGATCGTAAGTCCGCAGTGAGGTCCAATTTAAAACCTTTTGACCAACATATAATCAATGGTTAAAAATTTACGGAAGTGTAAAGAGTAAAGCGGAAGTATATAATATCATAAAAGGTGTATCAAGTGTAGTAGGGCTGAAGTCCAACCTAAATCTTAAAGTATAATTAAGAAATATTTATAGACATATCAGACTAACTCCCTGCTCACCACATAAAGAAACTTAAACCCAAAAAAGGATAACATTCAAACCCCTGGTACAGGCGCTCCATCCTCCAGCTCGACCCCCTGGTCGGCTGGTCCCCATCCATAGTCTTGGGTTATGGGCGCCTCGACGAGCGCATCGTCCTCATAATCGGGGTCAATACCTAAGCACCAAGAATGGGTTAAAACCAAGGATCTGGCAAGTAACAGTATATAAATAACATATGATGTATGCATCAAAAGAGTAGAGACAGTAATATAATCAATAAGAATATCCAAGGTACAAATGCTAGGCAATTGAGCAAGATAAACATTTAGAATCAGGAAAATAAGATAAACTAATCTATCTACACAACGTGACACATTCACACAAGCTGGATACTGCGGGATATTATGCCGCAGCCCTCCCATACTGAACATAGTCGCGGTGGAGGAAATCTCACCAGTGCTGGGGATAACTAACCCGACAAATCACTCATCAATCTCAAACACTCATCACTCAAGAGACCGGACCCGGTATCACACCGTCTGTCTAAATCACTACTCATCATGATAGCCCACTCAACACTCATAAATAGCTCCTACCAGTGATGATCAGTCAACAGGCGGAGCTTAGAACAATTGAGTGAATGTTCGTCTCGACTCAAGAAACCAAGGTACAAGTCTGTGTCTATTTAGGCTTGCCTTGCTCAAACAAGGTTCTAACATATCCCTAAGAGGTCCAAATACCAATCATTGGGTCCATACTAAGGCACACCAAGCCATGGCCTTAGTCTAATAGTCTAGGAGAGATCACCAATCTCAATCCAACATAAAAAAATCCATACTCATCCAAATGAGTTACAAGTTCCATCACAACCACCTCTCCATTGTAGGGTTCACACATACAACTTAGGCTGTCGGAGGGCCCCCACCAAGACACAAACACGGGTCAAATTCCTCCAAACTACATCACCAGGTCACCTCTAAGTAATACTAAATTCAGGTCCTTCATTTTTCATTTAATCAACATGTATAAAGCAATGACAAGGACATAAGAGTGACATTAATGTAATAAGCGAAATAAACTCCAAGTAATTGAATCAAAGGGAACATCAATGGTCCAATCCTAAGTAATGGCCCACATTTAGGTCCTGGTCCATTTCAATTAATTGGATCCCTAAATGAAGTTTTAGATGCCTAAGATATTGTATTTGGTGCTCCTGAAGTTACGGGCATCTTCAAGAATATTTAAGGATCGAATGGACGTCAAATCCAAACTTTAGATCCTACTTAGTGGCCCAATAAGTCAAGGTTGAGCCATACCATTGACTCGTGCTTGGTACATCAATGGAGTCTCTTTGGATGGTCAGTGGGTCCCTACCCAAAATAATTCTCCTCTCCAAAATAGTTCAAGAATCTAATTGAATTAATAATATAGCTAAGGTCTTTATCCTAATTTTCCATAAACTAAAAGGGGCAAGGTGTACACTATTTAACAACTCCAAGTTCTGTAGCATAAATGAGGCCACGCTTCTTCATGCACTCACAGACCACCGAACCTACCCTCATCTTTTCTTTATCCTCACCTAATTCGTTCTGCAACAAAACTCTCCAAACAGAGACTACGTTCCTCGCCTGGGTTATAAAAGTTGCTCAAAATCGTGGGCCACTAATTAAGGTCCAGATCACCAACAAGGTCGCCCAAGGCCCTACTACGAGATGTATGGTCCAGATTAACATTGGTGACTCACCTGGGCCCCACAGTCTCCAAAAATGAAAACCCCTCTAATTCTCGCGTCCATCTGATCAAACTAATGGATGGTGGGCCAGGGGTGTCCACTTCCTATAGGACTAGCCCCTCTAGGGTTGCCCGTGGGTCCCCTTCCGGATCCACGGATTAGATCTGCATTAAGTGGCCCACCTGGGTTCAACAATCATCTGCTGCAAAAAATATTTTTGTTCCTAAAACACGTCATCTCCCTCTCTCTGATCAGACGCTGGATGGTGGGCCAAACAGTGCCCACCTCACTTGGGTCCACCACCTACTAGGTCGCCCGTGGGTCCTCCTTCGGATCCACGGATCAGATTGGCCATCAGGTGGCCCACCTAGGTCCCAGTATTAACGCAAGAAAATCAGTCCATCACGGTTCCATCTCCAAGAACCTGTTACAGGTCGTTCCCTTACTAGCATAGGTAGATTTGAGTGGAATCCCACTCCAACAACCTATCACTACTACCATTGACCCATCAACCTTCCAAATGAGCAGAAATCCATCCATTAATGGCCATAATCCAAAGAAACAAGCTCATGGGTAAATCTAAGCATTTCTAGCATAATATGAATAAGATTTTTACAATATAAAACAGTAAGCATGCATTCTATGCTAACTATGTACATTGCACTTGCCTCAAATCCGGATTTGCAAAGGAAAATAACAAGGAGAATCAATACAAGCTATCCAAACCAAATCCAATCTACCAAACCTATCTCCCATTCCACAAGAGAACCAAGGCTTAGAAAGGAAACCTAGAGCGAAAGGAAATCCTAGAAAATCACATGGAAATTGACTAAGGAATGAGCCTTACCTTGGTTTGTAGAAGAGAAAGAGATTGACAAGAGAGGTAGAAGATGGCCTCCTTCTTCTTCTTGTAACTAGGGTTTTGGAGTTAGGGTTTTAGCTAGGGTTTCTAGGGTTAGGGTTTTAGCTAGGGTTTTTGTAAAATGAGAGGCAAATGATGGATAAATGAGAGTTAATTTAGGGTTCATTTCCCAATGCAATAGTTTAGCCTATATAGGCTAGGGTTTTTGGGACAATTACCAAAAGGGGCCTTTTAGTTTGTATAGGGGTGTGGATAAGGACATGGGCATTTAGGTCCTTTGGTAGAGGTTCTAGAATGTTTTCAATCTAGTAAGGGCCTCAACACCTAAAACCCTACAAAAATTATAAAAAGACACCCTATAGATCTATATAATACACAATAGGCCTAAATCCTATAAAATAGGCTAAAAATACACAATAGGCCTAAATCCTATAAAATAGGCTAAAACTTAGGAAAATATCTATCTACCCTTATTAATCCATATTAATTAGTACAATTATGCTATATTACCGTAATTAATAGTATTCAAATTCAAAATGAGGGCTCACCAAGGGTGGGGCCTCACATAGTGTCTCCACATTTTTAACGCTAGAAACACTGTTGCAAGCTCTAAGTCATAGGTAGCATATCTCCTTTCATTCTCTTTCAACTGTCTAGACCCGTAAGCCACTACCTTACCCTCCTACATAAGCACGCAACCCAATCCCACTCCTGAACCATCTATAAAAAACCACAAGCCCACCACTTCCTGAGGGTAGGGTAAGGATAGGGGTTGTGGTCAATCTCTTATTCGACTCCTGAAAACTTGCCTCGCACGTCTCTGTCCATACAAATGGAACTTCTTTCCTAGTTCAATTGGTCAACGGGACCGCAATTGTGGAGAATACATTCACAAGCCGTCTGTAATACCCTAGAAGTCTTAAGAAACCCTTGAATTATGACATCGTTTTCGGGCTTTCTCAATTAACCACTGCTTCCACTTTGAGTGGATCTACTGCCAATCCCTCCTTAGAAATGATGTGGCCCAAAAGTGCCACATGTTCTAACCAAAACTCACACTTATTCAGTTTGGCGAACAACTGATGGTCCCTCAAAGTCTAAAGTGAAGCTCTCAAGTGTCGTGCATGATCATCTCTAGACCTAGAATGCACCAGGACATCGTCTATAAAGACCACTATAAACTAATCTAGACATGGAGCAAAAATTGTATTTATTAGGGGTATGAAAACTCTCAGAGCATTTGTTAGACCAAAGGGCATCACCAAGAATTCATAATGGCCATATCTGTTTCTGAATATTGTTTTCTGCGCATCCTGATCTCTAACTCTCAGTTGATGATATCCCAACATCGGATCTATCTTCGAAAAATGTTGTGCTCCTTGCAACTAATCAAATAACTCGTTGATTATGGGTAATGAATACTTGTTATTTATCGTAGTCTGGTTCAGATGTCTGTAATATTTGCACATTCTCATTGTTCCATCCTTTTTCTTAACAAAAAGAACCGATGCACCCCATGGTGACACACTGGGCCTCACAAATCCTCTATCTAACAGATCATGCAACTGAACTTTCGACTCTCTAAACTACGCTAGAGTCATACGGTAAGGGGCCTTGGATATCGGTGTCGTCCTTGACACAAGCTGTAAGGTCCGCGACCTTACTGGGTCAATTGGGCCTAATAGCAGGCTCGTTGACCCGTTTATTTTTTTATTATTATAATTAATTGTATTTTAGGTATTTAAGTGGGTTTAGATCATGAATGAGTTTCTCTTAGTGTTAGATTAGAGTCTGTAAAGTTTCGTGCGATTCCGAGTTCGTTTGACCCTAGCAGAGTAGTTTGCAATTTTAGGAAAAAATGAGTGTTTTTCCGGAAAATTCCAAATGCCGTAATTTTTGGGTTCGTTGGAAAGGTCTCGTCGTGCTGATCATTTTTGCCTCTTGGCTCGTCCTGATCTGACGATCAAAAACCCTTCAAGTGGTCCATTCCTTCACCGGACCCACTTAAAAGGTAATTCAGTCTTTTCCTCCCTCTCTTCTTCTTAAAGAAGGGATTAACCCTAATCTTTTAACTCATTCTCATCAAATTCTCTGCAACAAAAGTTATAGCAGCCCATCTTCTTCCTCTTCTCTTCTCAAGCCCAGAACTCTACCCGGGAGATATCACCTCCGCGATCCGAACCGCTTATCTTCATCCTCTCAATCTCCTCTTTCCATTGATACCGGTTTGGTAAGCTTTCCCTCACCCCTCATCTTTTCAATTATCTTCGCTTTTGTTTAGATTAGGTTGGATCTTGACTTTTTTCCTTTCTTTCTTCTTCTCGGTGTTCTAGATTGTGTTTGGTTATGTTAGATTCGTGGTTTCTGCGGTAGAAGGTTTCTCCTCGAGTTTTCCCCAATTTTCAATCTTCTTCTTCGTTGAGGCAAGTGGATTTGCATTGTATATTAGAGAATGTGTGTATGTTTCCTATTGATTAGCTGTGTTTTCTTGTTAGATTTCCCTAATTCCAAGCCTGATTTGGGGATTAACATGCTAGATTAGGTTTTGGGGGATTTGGGTTGGTCTAATTCGTAATTGGTAATCCTATGATGTTTCTAATTTGTTAGAATGGATGTAAAATTGATGAGAATGGATTTTTGGGAGAGCAGGAGGCTCAATTTCGTGCAGGTTATAGTGCTTGTGAAGGCTAGTTGAAGAAACATGGTGAATTCGGACATCTGGGGAGGGTTTCTGCCTCCTGGCGTCTGGACGCCAGAAGGCAGTGCCTTCGGGTGCCCTGACTGGTTCTGGGCATCCAAACGCCAGAACCTGCAAAGGCATGTAAAACGAACTATTTTGGAAAGCCCATAACTTTTAATCCACCCGTCGGATTTCGACGTGTAATATACCGTTGGAAATGTACAATCCAATGGTTTTGATTTCGTTACGATCGGAGATCAGGAAGTGATGTAAATACTTGGATTATTTCCTCAGCTCATATTTTTATTGAAACTAGGACCGGTAACCTAGGTTTGGGCCTTAGATGTTGGAAACCATGAACTCACTCTCACTTGACCATTAATGGGATTAAAATCGTAGCACATGGCTTGGTGTGCTTCGAATGGGTTGTCTAGGTATTCATGTATTATGCATGGTTTAACCAAATGCGTACGGAATTGTTTCGATAGATGCTTAACATGATTGTACACCAAGGAATTTCCCTATAAGCATCGTTGCTCCAATTTCCACACGTACTCCGCTAGAACATGTAGGGTACAGAGATGACGCCACTTGCCTAGGTTTGGATTGTAATTCCTCCTTGACTTGTTTAATTGTATACGTTGTAATTGCACCTTGTACAATCTCTTAGCATAATACACCTAATTAACTATGAAACATAATCCCTTGTAGAATTAGGACTTGGACCTGACTTAGAGTATACCTTAGGACCCCGTGTTATGTAATTGATAAACATGACTGGTTAGACTGAAGGGATTATCATGTGATTGAGTTTGTCTTGTATTGACTTGAATAAGATAATCCCTATAAACATGTCTTGTATATTGAGCTAGCCAGACTTGCTTGTCTTGGTTTCCTCGTGTCAACACCACTTTACTATTATTTGCATGTCATGGCCAACTACAGTTTGGGGTATTATTGATGGGCCGGTTACTCATACATCAGGGTGGGCAGTCAGCGTTGGACGGCGTCCATGGCGTTGAATAGTTGGGAGCGGGCTTGGACCGTGCTACTATTCCCAGGACTGGGAGCTTGGATCCCGCTAGAGCCGGACTTTGGTATCAATAGTCCGGGTAGGATTGTTACTGGTACCCCGGGAGGTGGCTTGGACATCCTCGGAGTCTCCCTCTTGATTCTTGCATTGCATTGTTTGGACAGTGGTTATTGCTAGTATGTTAGGATTTCCTGTTATTATTTCTGGTTATTTATTCATGCTTTATGCCTAGCTTCGATTCCTTGTATTCTCTTGATTATCATGCCTGTCATTACTCTTATACTTGATGCATGTCATGATTATTTATATCTTGCTTATCTATTGCTCAACATGTTGTTGACTCTATTCCTTAGTGTGCAGACACCTCATGTGAGTACTACTATGAGGAGCAGACCGGTGAGGAGATCCCAGAGGAGCTCCAACCAGCAGAGGAGGAGCGAAAGTGGCGTGCCGATGACGTAGAGTAGCGACATCATTCCCGGCACGAGAGCGATTCATTGGAACTTCACTAGATTTTATTTCTTCATTTATTATTCTATCGTTGGACCTTTCATTTATTGACATCATGTTCTTTTAAAAAGCCTTGGTTATTGGGATGGCCTTTGTTAATACTTTAATTCCTTGATTAGTTTTATTATTTCCTTGTGCAACTTTAACTATTAATGAGATTTGTTATTCATTGCTTTGCAATTTAATATGCCTCAAATTGTATGAATTCCGCAGTTTTATATTACTTGAGGTTTGAAATGCAACATCCTCTCAGCCGACTTACGATCCTTGGGTCTAAAGGGCAAAATTTTTAATTAGCCATAAATTTCACTCCCCGGATCCGGTTTATTCTCTAATCAGGTTCGGGGGATGTGACACAAGCTCAATGATGAAATCAATTTCTCTAAACGGCAGTAAACCCAGTATCTCCTCCGGAAAGACATCCGGAATTCACATACCACGGGTATATCCTCCACCGCTTTGGACTATTTATCTTTCGAGATAAACGCCAAATAACCTCCACATGCACTTCTCAGCAATTTATTTGCCCTCAGAGCTGAAATGACTCGGGTAGACATGTGCTTCCTCTCTCCCACAAACTCAACACTGTCCTTTAACACTTTCAATCTAACTGTCTTGTTGAAACAATCCATCACTACATGGTAGCTAGACAACCAGTCAACTTCAAGTATCACATCGAAATCTCACATAGCTAGAATGATTAGGTTTGCATTCAAAATATAGTTCCCTATCTTCGCCCGACAATCCAGGTAAAAATATTCACATTGTACTATCTTATTCTGCGAAATAAAAGAAGTCAGGTCCTATCAAACTTATACTAACAAAAAACTACATATACTATACACCTATACTATCGATATCCACTAATCAAACTAAATCCACACACACGTCCTAGGGTTTCTAATTTCTTTTATTCCTAAAAACCAACTTAGGCACTGATACCATCTGCCACCCCCCATTTCGTAAAACGGGTATTAAACGTGAGATTAGGGGCCAATTAAAAATCTTCATAATAAATCACATAATGTGGCCCTAGTCACTGTCCCATAAGGATCGAAGTCCACAGTGAGTTACATATATTTTCTCGGTTTGCACAAAGTATAGCGGAAGCTTCATAAAGTAACAAATGGCATTCATATAAAATATTTAAGAGCAAAGCATGATTAACATATCTAGTGTTGAAATTTAATAGTTATACAAAGCTATTTTATACAACAACGACCACATCTAAAAACCCACGCAAACCAAAATAACCAAAATAGCAAACGAAAAAACTATCCCAAGTGTATGTGTGAAGGCCCTCAGGTGCGGGGCCAAAACAACTAGGCTATGTATGTTAGATTTATGGTCTCAATACCAGTATATGATGAATAAATTGATTAATTTCTTTATTTATCAATATATATTATTGCTTTCCTTTCATGAGATGAATGGTGTTTTATTACTTGTTTGCACATAACCAATACAAATGAGATAATGGTTCATGAGATGAACCGGAGTCCACAAGTATACTAGATGTAATACATGTGTATGGATGAGATCCACATACAAGAGATATGTATTACAAATCTTATAATTAAATATCTTCACAACCAGTGATGAGATTGGACATCTCATCTGACAAGGTTGCAGCACTTTGATCACTATGAGATAGTGTGATTTGTCTCGATCATCAGAATGTAAGATTCTGGATCATGGTGCCGGTACATTGGATATATTGAAGGACCATGAGAAGCACCTTATATACACTGTCTTTATTTTAAGGTCTGCTCTCATAATTCCCTAGCAATAGACTCATAATCATGAGACATTAATGAACTCAAGTTTCTATCTATTCATTTGCTTTGAGTCACCAATGAGTGAGGCCAATTGTAGGTCAACACCTTGGTGATTTGGGTACGTGGTAGTAGAGCTGTGGGAACATTCAATAGTCAAGATGGAATCTATCTTTAATATCCCCTTGTGCCAATTAATGGATTTATCATTGGTAAGTGCGCACCCATTCCAATTAAGAGTTAATTGGATCGGTACCAAATGATCATTATAATTAATTGGGGTTCAAGGATAATAAGATATGGATCTTCTTTGGTGGACAGGTCCATTTAATCCATGGATATAGATGGAGGGGCCTACTTGTGGTACTGAGGAAGTTTAGGGTCTTCATTGTAATTTATTCCTAAGACTGGAGTGCAATTGCATTTATATAGTGGAGTTCTTTACAATTAATTGTGGGCACGGACTACACATGAGATGTGGGATCGCGTGTCCCAGTTGGAGCCAGCTTTCTAAGGAATCCCTAGTGGTCCCCACGCTAGCCCAAGTTATTAGAAAGATACTAATTATACTTGAACTCTAAAAGGAATGTTACTATTTTTATTTGAAGTGAGACTTCTAATAGTGGTAATGGTAAGCTACTAATTATTAATGGAAGTAGGACTTCTATTTTAATTAGAAAGGAGAAAGCTACTAATTGTTGTGGAAGTGAGACTTCTATGGCAACTAGCAAGGGAGAAGTTTACTATTTTGTAATGAGAGTTAAACTTCTATTTCAATTAGGAAAAGAGGTGGATTGGAGGGCTATATAAAGAGGAATAAACCCCTCTTGGTCGTGCATAATAGTGTGAGCAACTTCAGCCCCTTTGTGCAAGTGTTGCACAAGTTCTCTTCCTCTCTAAGTTCTCCTCTCTTTCACCTTTAGTTCCTTAGAGTTACTAGTTAGGTTTTCTCTTGGAAATTCCACCATCTTCTTGAGAAAAGAGATCTAATACGGGTAATGGCGTGGAAGATCAAAAGTTGTTGGAGATTCTGAATTGGATAGTGAAGGTGTTCATCATCAAAGGAAAGAACTCAAATTCTCCATTAGAGCACTACAAAGCTCCAAAGGTATATCTACATCCTTGTATGTAGTGGATTTCGTGGTTGCATGTTTAGGTGTTGTTTTCTATCTTCTAGATAGTATATGTTGCTGTACATGGTTTATGAGTTTGAGGGATTGCATCCTGGATTGGGTTTGTTGCCTTCTAGATAATTGATCCCTGCATCAAGTGGGTCAAAAGTTTTTGAAACCTGTCTGGAAGGCCCACCTAGTTTCCAACAATGTCGTCCGCACACCACTCGTGGAGGTCATCAGGTTGATCTGCCTGATCTTCCTCCGTCTCCTCATCCTCGGGATAGGTGGGCTCGGTACATATGCTCCAAGAGTAGCATCATCAGACCACATGGTTGGTAGGCAAATATATACAAAATGAAAACATATATGTAGTAGTAGTCAGAGTTACAGATAACATGATTATAAGAGTTTCAGTGCATAACAAATCATAATAAAAGACCTAATAGAAATATCCTAACAAATAGGCGGTCCACATAAGCTAATTACGAGGGGATAGTATCGCTGCCCTCCATACTCGTACCGAGTCGTAGTCGAGTGAACGCATGAGAGAAAAGCCCATCCAAAAGATGATACCAGGGTAACAAACATCAAATCCCTATCATCATTGGTATCCGATGGTGTACAGCCATCCAAATATATATATATATATATATATATATCAATCTGCAGACGTTCAAAAAAAGGTCTTAACACAGTGGTTCCCCAGCCATGTCTAACGTTACAACTGCATGGTGCCTGACACGAGTCTTAAACAGCATCAGTGAGGAGCTAAGCTTCTATTGCGTAAATAAGATTCGTCGAAATGAAGCAGAGGCCGCCCTTTTTCATTCAATCATTCCAGACAAATCCGAAACGAACAGATGATACATCAAATCCAAAAAAGTAGTCTTATTCAAAGATTTACTATCAAAGCCACCTAGCCTCAACACTTTAATCAAATACCAACAAATAATTGGATTAAAAAAAAGATCCTAAGTCCAATCATCTAAGTTCTTTATGTTATCCCAATGATTTAATATAATAGTAGAGCTATGGAACATGCACTAGGCACGTGGACATCAATATTGAAGTAATCAATTCAATTCCGATCATCAATAGTCAAGAGTTACAATCCAATCCTAGGTCAATTATTTCTTGTTTCGTACAACACATCACTATGCGGCCCAGATAGGAGATAGGGTCATGATATCCCATCAATATACCTAGGTGTATAGCCAATTATTGGATATACCATTTTCTCACTTCATCCCATTCCGATGTAAATTGTACCTTTACATTAACCGGACAATTCGTAAGGGTATGTTGGCTTAAAACATCCCTCACTCTTAGTCTCCTAATTGGTCCTCAAAAGTCAAAACATGGTGCTAAGGGTGCCTAGCTAAGTCGACAAGGCCTAGGGTTTCTACAGTGTAAAAGCAACCGTAGTTATGTCCGAAATGATCAGAACAATGGGTATGTATAGGCATTTGACAACTAACGAATAAACGAAACTTTAATAATAATAAAAAGTAATAAATAATTATAAAATAATCAGATTACTGAATAATGAAATAATAAAAAGCAAACTTTTTATTTGTTTATTAGTTTCTCATGTTCATACTCACACTTACGTGAGGCCTACCAAAATTGCAACCTAGGTTCTGTTCGGTTTCGAAACATGGAGAAATTCCTCCCTCTCCTATACATCTAATAATCAACATATCAAATGGGCCAGGCCCTCTCCAATACAATATAGACAACCTCCAATCCATACAATCTAATTCCATTCAAATTACCACCTAACCTAGCTTACTAATTCTCAATTTAACATATAATGAGCACATAGGTCTCTAGAGTTGAAATTAAATGCTAGAATCATAAAGAGAACAACATACAATAGTATAATATACATATCCACTTGCCTTGGTGGGTCAGCTCCAATAAAATTGAAACGTAGCCTAAGAAGCCACTGTGAGCTTAAAATTTGGGAAGACTTCACAACTACCAACCCAACCTACAAAAATGCATGCAAGGGAGGAGGTGAGCTATGCCTAACCATTTCGAAGCAAAGAGGGGAAAATCCCTACTTTTTACAAGCTTTGAAGCTTACCTAGAGATGGACAGTTGATGGATGGCTTGGTAGAAGGGATGCTTAAGGTCGAGTGGCTTAGGGAAGAAGATGGGTGGTGTCGTCTTGCGCGGGAGGGGCTCCGTCGACGATGGCAACCAAGGGCAGTCGCGGAGGAGGAATAAAATGAGAGACAGATAGATAAAAAGAAAGAAAGGAATGAAGAAAAAGGGGTTGTGGTGTCGTGGGTTTATATTAGGGCTACTTTTAGGGAAAATTACATTTTAGTCGGGATCCCACAAAGGATGGTTATTTGGGGCCTTCGGCGCATCGGATCAAAAAGCAAATAAAGGGAACAGTTATGGAAATCATGAGACCTACCCAATATACCCAAAATCACAAAAACCAGAAATCTCGCAAAGACCCTCCAAAACTTCCTAAAGTCACCAACCACTCCCTAGTGTACCCAAACGAACCCAGAATCACACAAAACTTTGCACACGTGACTCACACAACAAGCCCAATTCGCTTAGACTCTAAGCCCACTTAATTAGCTCAAATATAGTTATTTAATAATAATAATAATAATAATAATAATATAGCATTAGGATTGGGACCTTACAATTGCAAAGGGTCTCATTCAACAAAAATGTAATGAGATCATGGAAGATATGGGACAAGACTGCTGAGAGGAATTGATTGACAGGATAGCATGATTCGAGTCACAGGAAAGAGAGAGGTCTCATGGATCTCCTAACAGATGTCTCACCCGCGATCTTTTACATGATCTCTCTATTTTTTTAAGCTATAAAAAGCTAATTTATTTGCCACTAATAGTGATAATGGCATTTATTCTTCTTCAGCTAGTGTGCGGCAATCAGCACTCTATCGCAACATTGATGAGTATGAAACTACAAGTCATTCAGCTATAACCCTTCGCTCCATGTTGTGTTTCTCTAAATATGTGATTAATTTCACAAAATTGTTGTACAGAGTGGCGAATTAATAACTAAGAGTATTATTGCATTTAAATGTTGTTGACCCTCTAGAAAATAATTTACATAAGATAAATGGAGAAAATGTGAGTTTAAGGTATTTTAGAGTTTATGGATTATGAAGTCTTCCATCAACCATTGGCAACCTCTCTAACCTACAAAATATAATATTAGCAGAGGGCGGATATGGCAGTATCTTACCAAATGTAATTTGGGATTTTAGGGTTTGAGGTATCTATATATATGTGTGTGTGTGTGTGTGTGCATATAATTGGTAGATTATAATATTGATGGGCAACCACGATTGAAGAATTTTAGAAACCTCTAAACAATATGTTTAAGGAACAATAGTTGGGTAAAAGATGGTTTAGAGAAACCGACCAATCTTAGAAAATTGGGAATAGTTGGAGATCTAGGTTTAAACCAAAAGGCATTATCCAATGTCATTGAGAAATGGAGCAACCTCCGATCATTTACATTGTATCATTCAATCACAGTCTCAATCTCACCATTCATATCATTTGCACATCATCAAAATCTTTACAAGATATATTGCAATGGACGAAAGAGAAACTACCTCAGATGCTTCCAAGTCTTGCCAAAAAAAATACTAAAAATGGGAACCACAACTGAGGCCCAAAACTTATATAATATCAAAGGACCTCCTGCCCAAATCCTTTAACTTTTTTTTTCCTTTTTGCCCATATTCATTGATGTCAACGAAACCCATAATCCCCAAATCAAAAGAAGAGAAAAAACAAGGAAAAAAAAGAGAAGAATAAGAGGAGAAGCTAAAAGTCCTGCTGAAACTTGTTCTTCCTTCATTCCCTCATCAAAAATCAAGAATCTTAACACACACCTCATCCTATCTCTAATCCTCAACCACCTTCTCATCTCTTCCCATCTTCTCCACTCATCTTCTGTTACTTTATGGAGAAAGGTGAATGATGAATGGTGGTGCCATGTCTTTTTTGTAAAAGAGGAATCATGTTTTTTCTTTTTGTTTAATTTGCATCTTAATGGATTGCATTTTGATGTTACTATACCATTTATATCTTTGGTGAATGGCGAATGAGAAATGATGGAATCAGGTTTTTTTTTTTAATGTAATGGAGGATGCATGAACCATGGTTTTTTTGTAATGGTGGATGTGATTTTTAGGCGATGGAGGTGTTGGAAGTAGGTGGGCCTCGTGGATAGGTTTTCAAAACTTTTTGACCCACTTGACTCAGGGTTCAAGTACCCATAAGGCCATAAACCACATCCAGGATGCAATCCCTCCATCTCATCAATCATGTACAACAATAAAACATATCTAAAAGATAGAAATCAGCAACACCATGCATCAAAAAAAATCCACAACCAATAGAGAAGTAGATTATACCTTTGGAGCCCGGTAGTGTTCTAATGGAGAAGAAGACTTGCTAGTTAAATAAACTCTTTCTTTAAGAAAACTTAGGATCTTCAAGACCTCGTTGTCTTCCACGCTATGACCCACTGCCAGATCTCTTTTCTCAAGAAGATTGGTGGAAACTTCAAGAGAAAACCCTACTAAAAACTTCAAGGAACTAGAAGAGAAAGAGAGAGAAGAAAGAGATGTGCAACTCTTACACAAAGGGGGGTTGGGCGTGAATTCCAAGGTTGGACGTCCAACCCCCTTATGTGTCCTTTTATAGATTTTCAAGCCTCCCCTTCTTACTAATTAACTAGAAGTCCTACTTCCAAAATAATTTGTAACTTTCTCCTTTCTAATTATTATAGAAGTCTCACTTCAACAACAATTAGTAACTTATTATTACCACTATTAGAAGTCACATTTCAAATAGAAATAGTAACCTTCTAATTCCTTCCTTTTAGAGTTCAAGTAAGATTAGTATCTTCTTAATAACTTGGGCTAGCGTTGGGACCAGGACCACTAGAGATTCCATAGAAAGCTGGCTCCAATTGGGACACCACGACCCCACATCTCAAGTGTAATCCGGGCCCACAGTTAATTGCAAATAACACCACTATATAAACGCAATTGCACTCCAGTCTTAGGAATATATTACAAAGAATACCCTAAAGTTTCCAACTACCACAAGTAGGCCCCTCTATCAATATCCATGAATCAATTGGATTAAATCTGTCTCATCCAATCTTAGATTCACATCTTAATCCTTGAGCCCCAATTAATCATAGTGATGATCAGTACCATCCAATTAACTCTTAATCGAGATGGGTGCGCACTTACTAATGACAAATCTATAAATTGGCACAAGGGGATAATATAGATAGATTCCATCTTGACCTTTGGATGTTCCCACGGTCCTACTACCATGTACCCAAAACACCAAGGTGTTGACCTACAGTTGGCCTCACTCATTGGTGACTCAAAGCAAATGAATAGATAGAACATTGAGTTCATCAATGTCTCAGGATTGAGAGCCTGTTGCTAGGGAATTATGAGAGCAGACCTTAAAATCGAAACAGTATTCCATAAGGTGCTTTTCATGGTCCTTCAATACATCCAATGTACCGGCACCATGATCCAAAATCTTACATTCTGATGATCGAGACAAATCACACTATCACATAGTGATCAAAGTGCTACAACCTTATCAGATGAGATGCCCAATCTCATCACTGGTTGTGAAGATATTTAAGTATAAGATTTGTGACACATGTCTCCCGCATGTGGATCTCATCCATATACATATATCACATCTAATTTACTAATGGGGCCCGGTTCATCTGATGAACCATCATATCATATGTATTTGTCATGTGCATTAAGTAATAAAACATCATTCATCTCATGAAAAGAAAGCATGATTTCATTGATAAATAAAGAAATTAATCAATTTATTACATCATCTGATGGATTGAGACCACACTAACTAACAATCTCCCACTTGGGCTCAATTCCAGTCAAGGTTGCATCTCATGCCCATCCCATCTACATGCTGCTCAAAGACTTTAGTAGTCAAAGGCTTAGTAAAGGGGTCTACCAGATTGTCCACAAAGGCTATCTTGGTAATAACAATGTCACCTCTCTGCATAATCTCTCTGACTAAATGATATGTCCTATGTACATGCTTTTGGCTTTTATGGCTTCTGGGCTCCTTGGACTGAGTGATTGCCCCACTGTTGTCACAGTAAATTGTGAGCAGCTGTCGTGCCAAAGGTACCACCCCAAGTTCCATAAGGAATCTCTTGAGCCATACTGCTTCCTTAACTGCTTCACAAGCCGTTACATATTCAACCTCCGAGGTGGAATCGACAGTACATTCCTATTTAATACTCCTCCAGCTGATAGCTCCGCCACCAAGCATAAATACATAACCAGAGGTAGATTTCTTGGAATCCTTATCTGACATGAAGTCAAAATCTGTGTATCCGACTGGAATCAGTTCATCACTGCCATAAATCAACATGTAATCGCTAATCCTTCTCAAGTATTTGAGAATACATTTTACAGCAATCCAATGTTTAGGTCTTGGGTTAGACTGATATTTGCTGACTAGGCCCACTACATGACAGATATCCAGTCTAAAACATAACATAGCATACATGAGGCTACCAACAACCAAGCATATGGTATCGACCTCGTCTGCTCCTTTTCCTCATGTGTCTTAGGACACTGATCCTTAGAAAGGTGCACTCCATGCCTGAAAGGTGTAATACCCTTCTTGGAGTCTTGCATAGCAAACCGTACCAGTACCTTATCTATGTATGCAGCTTGGGATAAGCCAATCATCCTATTTTTCCGGTCTCGATGGAGTTTGGTCCCTAGGATATAGCTAGCTTCTCCTAAGTCCTTCATATCAAAAGTCTTCGCTAACCAAACTTTCACTGTTGACAACATTCCTACGTCTTTCCCAATGAGTAGGATGTCGTTGACATATAAAACCAGAAAGACTACCTTGTCACCGTCACTTTTCATGTACACACATGACTTATCCGGATTTTGACTAAAACCAAATGACTTGATTGCCTGGTCAAAACAGATGTTCTAGCTTCGAGATGCCTACTTCAGTCCATAAATAGACTTCTACAGCTTGCAAACTTTTTGCTCTTGGTTTTTAGTTAGAAAACCGTCTGGCTGCACTATATAGATGTCTTCCTCAAGATGGCCGTTGAGAAACGCCGTCTTAACATCCATTTACCAAATCTCGTAATCGAGATGAGCCGCAATGGATAAGAGTATCCGGATGGACTTAAGCATGACTACCGGCAAGAACGCTTCCTCATCATCGATATCCTCTTTCTGAGTATACCCTTTCGCAACAAGTCTAGCCTTAAAGGTCTCCACTCTACCATTTGGTCTTCTTTTTCTCATGTGGACCCACTTGCACCCAATAGGTTTAATATTGGCAGGCAAGTCCACAAGTGTCTAGACCTGATTGGAGTACATAGACTCCATCTCAGCTTTCATAGCATCTTGCCAACGTCCCAAATCTATGTCATTAATTGCTTCATCATAGTTACAGGGATCTTATTCATGTTTTTCCGGGACTGCCTCATAAGACTCTCCCAGGAACGAGAACCTGTCAAGGGGTCTGACAATCCTCCCACTACGACGAGGCACTGGTGTAACTACTGAAAGTCCTGGGATCCTAACCCTAGAGGGGGGTGAATAGGGTGAGCTACAAAATGTGACCAATTAAGACAAATTTTAACTTCTTAACATAAACTAGTCACAAGTGATGATTAATCAAACAAGATGCGGAAGCTAATATAAACCATCACCACAAGCATACACCACAACACAAAGGTTTATAGTTGTTCGGCCTCAATGCCTACATCCACTACCGGCTTGTGATCCAACACCCCACCAGATTTTCACTATTGATGCTTTTCAATAGGCTAAGCAATAACATTTACAATGATGTTTTTCAAGGCTTAACATCAACCTATCCATTATGCTTTTCTTAGGCTAAGCAATAACCTCTTCAACCAACGGTTGGTTATCTCTCTAATTAGTGTCTATAATACACTTGATGGAGATACAATTTATAGCTCATTACAATGCCTCTTAATTAGGTGGATATGGAAGTGAAAAACTAATTCATACACACACTATGAATGCAATGATGAATGCTCAATGTGCTATATGATGTCCTCAATCAATTTGAAAATGAAAGATCATAAATGTATGCCTAAGGCTTTTGGAAGTTTTAGCTCATAAAAACATTTATGATTGAGGAAAGAATGCTAATCACATGTTAAAAATAACTTGTAAAAGATATACATTTGTATCCTAAACAAGTTGTGAAATTCTAAGCACAAAACATGTGATGCATAGGGATGTCAATCAAATCAACAATGTAGCTCATAAAACATAAAAATAGATTTGATTGAAATTAGGGGACAAATCATATGTACTTAAAAATTCAACTTGAATATGATATACCTATCAAAGAAAGGCAAGTTGTGAAACTTTAAAACAAAGATACATATGATTTGTAAAGATGTTGAATCCAAAACATAAGATATATTTGAAAGTGATTTTCTTATGATGAAAAACAACATCCATAGATTCAACCAAGTATAGGAATCACGTTACATATAATTTCAAAGATTCTTTCATTAACATGATCTACTTAGATTTACCAATTAAAGTACTACTTGGATTGAATCAATGGTGATGCATCCAAAACAATAAATCAATTCAAAACATAGTTTATCATGCTAGAAAACATTTACCAATAATAAAGCAAAGCATGACAACATATTGTTAAGGAAAGTAAAGCTTACTTGGAGATTTAACTTCATTAATCCAAGCTTTAGCTTTCCTAATGACCCCTTTCATCCCTTAGCTCATTCCCCTTTGATTTGCCTCAAAACCTCTCAAGGAGGGCCTTAAAAATCTCTAACTTTTGGCAAAGGAATGAACTAGTATTTATAGCCAAAATAGCCCAACGGCTAGTCCCCAGTCGACCTACCCCTGTGCCCGGTCGACCTGGCCTTCACAACAGTCATAAAACTGACCGTTTGTCAAGAACCCAACGGCTCTTTACCCGGTCGACCTGTGTGGGCTCGGTCGACTGGGTCCCCTGTTGGGCCGGTCGACCGGGCCCACTGCGGGTCGACCTGGCCTGGGACCCCAAATTCCCTAAAAGTGTTTTTCAAAGTATTTTTGGTTGGGAATTTTTTGGACCATTAAATCAAGCTTGAAAACATGTTTTAAATCATTCTAAGGGTTTTAAAACATGAAACATAAAATGCCAAAAAAGATTCAAAACTATAAAACCAATGGCTTGCTTGATTTAAAAACAAATTATTTTCAAAAACAAATGCATCCAAGTTTAAAAACAAAACATTCATAAATCAATACTTTCACAAATCTTAAAAATAATGCATGTATAAAACAAGATTTCAATTTTATCTAAATCAATGCATGTGTGTGTAAATCAAATGATGCTTGAATGATAATGCATCCATCAAATTGCAATACACAAAGTTTCTAACAACTACTGGGTCTGATAAGAGAGGTTCTTCTTCAAGCTCAGTCATACTTGGATTTGGAATTGATTGCTCTTGAATTTCTTCCAATATCACCTTATCTAAAGATTTTCTGTCCATCATATAATCTTCCTCCAGAAAAACCGCATTAGTACTCACCTGCACTTTCTGCTCTCTGGGATTATAGAATAACCAACCTTTAGTTCCCTTAAGATATCCTACAAACGTGCATACTTCCGACTTCGTTTCCAACTTATCGTCTTAACCTTAGCACGTGTACCGAACAACCTCAAATGTGTAAATGTTGTAGACTAGGCTTTCGCCCTGACCACAATTCCCAAGGAGTTTTAGATACAAACTTAGATGGTACGAGGTTTAGTATATACATCGCATTATTTAAGGCGTATCCCCAAAAGGATATAGGTAATCCTGAGAAACTCAGCATAGACCTGATCATATTTAAAAGAGTCATATTCCTTTTTTATGCTACTCCATTATGTTGAGGCATACCAGGAGCAAACAACTGGGATGATGGACCCGATTTCCTTCGTTTCCTCCCCCCATCCGTCCCCGGGGTCGCTGAGAGGGCCGAACGGAGGGAAAAAACGGGGGGAAAGGCGGGCATCTACATTTTTGTACGGGTATGCCGGATTTTCTATTCTACTTGGAATTTAGAAATGGTGATCCGGAGATCCACCTCCGCAAGTAGAAAGGAAATCAATCATTTTTCTAACTTTCCATTGCACATATATTTTAAGAAAGAGACAGTTTTTAAAATGCCTTGAGATGCGATTTCATTTTGCTTGCCGTGAAAGGCGATTTTGTGCCGTAGGAGGCAATTTGTGTCGTAGAAAGCGATATTGTGCAGTGAAAGGCGATTTACAAATCTCATCAATGAAGGGAGACAAGAAATGTGATTTTTTGTCTTTTAAAGAAAATACAAAATACAACAGAAAAGTAAGAAAGGAAATCTGACTTCTCAGGAGATTGCGGGGACTCGTTCAGATCGACAGTCGCAAGTCATGTATGGCTTCGCCATCGTCCTTCAGATGAGAACGCTTAATGCTTTGAATCTTTGGCTTGGCTTGGACTTCAGTTTTTTAGAGGCTAAAGACCAAGGGAAGGTCCTATATCCAATAAAAAAACAAAGAGAGGGGCTGAAAAGCCACGTCTAGGCCATGTTGAATAGGAGAAGAGATGGCTTTGCCTTGGGGGGGGGGGGGGGTTTCCCCCCAAAGGACTTCAATCACCTTGTGGTGTTTGTTGCAGCAGGGCTTCTTCAGAGTAGCAGAGCTTCTGTGAATTCTGGACGATCTTTCTGGCTAATTTTTCTCCGATTTTTCTGGATCCGTTCTTCTTGGAATGCTCTCCAATTTATAGGCCTTTGGTAGCCATTTAGGAGTGTTTATGAGCTTTGATGGCTTTAAAGCTCCATGATGGGAGGAGTTACAAGTTCTTATTTCTTGATTTTGTAACTCCTTTTTCCTTGAATCTGATTGGTCGATGGTGAATGGTGGGCATTTAATCGCCTTTAATCTCCATGATGAGAGGAGTTTCATAGCTTTAATGCCATGATGACTTTGACTTGTAACTCCCATTCTCTTGATTCTGATTGGGTCGTCCAAAATAATGAGTTAATGACCGCATTTAGTTGGGTCAATTAACAGCATTAAGTGGTCGCCGGGGATTTGAAGAGTCGCGGGCCGCGTCGCGTCTTTTGGAATTCTTCTTGTGATGATGACCGATGGATTCGCATGTTGTTTGATGTTAGATGGCGATGCAAATTCAGCCATAGATTGCTAATAGTGGGCCCGTACCATCTGTCTTATCGATTTCTTGATCGGTCGGACAGAAAGTGTACTTTCTTGGTCGGTCGGTCGGCAATCTTGGAGCGATCAATGACGATTTCATGCTCTTGACGGTGGATCCGTGATGTTGACGAAGAACGACGGGTTGCAACCCTCAAAAGTTAGAATTTTGGAAAATCACAGGGGCCGAACATCTCGAAACAAAAAAAGAAGCCAAAAAATGGCCTTTTGGCGGAAATCCGGTGATCCAGGCGACCCGGATTTCCAGGGTCACCGGCGACCATCCACCCAGGGTCGCCGGCGACCATGGGGGAATTCTCCCCTCTGGTCACCGTTTCGTCGGCCATTTTTCGATCTTTTTGTTTCTTTTTTTTTCCTTGTATTTTTTTGACACTTTTCCTCATTTTTTGACTTGATTCTCCTGAAGAAAACCCGGCGAGAAGTCGTGCAAAACCGGGGCGCAAAGTTTCCTATTTTTGGAAACGCCGAAGATCTTGCCGTGCAGAGTTGCCGATTTTTGTTAAGAGCCGAAACTAGGTCAAACGATGTCGAAATGACCCGAAATTTGAGGCGAAGCCTCCTGAGCAGTAGATAAGACCAACCATGGGCTTTGGTTTGAGTTTTGAAGCCATTTGGGGTCCCATTGCTGCTAGGCTTGATTTCACCGCGAGGAAGATGTCGCGTTTTGATGTGCGGTCAACCGATGTCCGATTGACCTGAAATTTGACAGGGAGCATATTGGAGTCATTTTGAGATGATCCATTAGCTCCGATTTGGATGTCATGGTCCTGGGGTGCTCCACCGCCGATAGCCTTGATTTTCTTTCGGAGCGTCAAAGTCGGGTCAAACGTTGACGGACTAACCTGAAATTTGACGTGCAACCCTTTTGAAGCATATTGAAGCAGCCCATGTGCTCTGTTTGATGAGTAATGGTCCCGGTGGTTCTCATCGCCAGGAGGCTTGATTTTCTTTCGGAGCGTCAAAGTCGAGTCAAACGTCGCCGGAATGACCTGAAATTTGACGTGGAGCCTTTTGGAGGTATTTTGAGACCATCCGTAGGCTCTGATCGAAGTTTTAATGTCTTCGACGCCGCCGCCGCCAGGAGCGCCTGTTTGGCTGCCGAAGGAGTGAAGTTAGGCCAAATGATGTCAAAATGGCCTGAAACTTGATGTGGACTCCTCTTTCGGCTGTCTTAAAGGATCTTGCAGTTTTGTTTGATTCTGACGAGATTTGATGCTTGAAGTAGCATTGCCCTTTTGTAGTAGGATGCGGCTTCACGTGGCTTCTTAATGTTGAAGAGGCAAAGTGACATTTTTTGTGTCAACAAATGCCCCCTCGAGGTACAGCGACGAGTAGCTTTTGGAGTCGATGTGCCTCGAAGAGAATCTTAAAGGAGAGCTTCTGACTTGACCAAGAGTTTTTGAGCATTTTTTTAATAGCCTTTTGAGTTTCCAAGGGGATTTTATGGTTGTGAGAGAGATCACGTACCATCTCAATGCAAAATTTTGAAAATGACATGAGGGAGTTGGATTTGAAAGTCCTGGATCCTAACCCTAGAGGGGAGGGTGAATAGGGTCAGCTACAATATATGACCAATTAAGGCAAATTTTAACTTCTTAAAAATAAACTAGTCACAAGTGATGATAAACAAACAAAATGCGGAAACTTAATAAAACACTCACCACAAAGCATTCACCATCACACAAAGATTTATAGTGGTTCGGCCTCAATGCCTACATCCACTACCGGCTTGTGATCCAACACCCCACCGGATTTCCACTATCTATGCTTTTCAATAGGCTAAGCAATAACCTTTACAATGTTGTTTTTCTTGGCTAAACAACAACCTATCAATGTGCTTTTCTAGGCTAAGCAATAACCTTTACAAGATGCTTTTCCAAGGCTAAACAATAACCTCTACAATGTGCTTTTCTTAGGCTAAGCAATAACCTTTACAATAAAAAGATTTCTCTTAAAGAAGTGTCTACACAAACACTCAAAGAGATACAATTTAAGCTCAATATATTTGCCTCTAAAATAGGCGGATATGAAAGTGAAAAACTAACTCACACAAACACTAAATGAATGCAAATGTGTATGCTCATGTTGTATGTGTGTGATAACTTCGATCAAGTTAAAAACAAAGCTCAATTAATATATGCTCAAAGCATTTAAAAGTTTAAGGCACATAAAAAAGATTTGATTGAAGTTAAATGCAAATCACATGTATGGATACAAACTTGTTAATGATATGAAAATCAAAGGCACACAAGTTGTATGAAATTAATTAGCTCTAAACATGTGATGCATGTGCAATGTTGTTTTCAAAACTAAACAAATTTAACTAAAGTTTAAATGAATGAAAACAACAAATAAAGTTTCAACCAAGTAAATGAATCATGCTAAAAGGAATCAAAGATTTTGGCTAAGCATGATTAAAGAAGATTTTAAAACAACTTGGTTTGAGATCAATGGTGAAGAATCCAATCCAACTTAGATCAAAGATTAAATGAATAATGGATTTAACACATCATAGTTAACATGCTAAAAATCATTTACCAGATATTTAAACAAAGCATCAAACATATGATTAAGAAAGGTAAAGTTTACTTAGAGATTTAGCTTCATTAATCCAAGCTTTAGCTTTCCAAATGACCCCTTGGTCTCTCTTAGTTCATCCCCCTTTGTCTTGTCTCCAAACACTTCAAGAATGTCTTAAAAATCTCCAACTTTTGCAAAGGAATGAACTTTATTTTATAGCAAAAAACTGCCCAACGGCTAGTCCCCGGTCGACCTGCAACAGGGCCCGGTTGACATGGCCTTCAACGGTCATAAAACTGGCCGTTTGAAAAAGCAGCAACGGCTCTTTACTCGGTCGACCCGCAGTGGGCGCGGTCGGCTGGGTCCCCTGGGCCGGTCGACCGGCCACACTACGGGTCGACCCGGGCCTGGGACCAAAATTCCCTAAAATTGCATATTTCAAAGTGATTTATTGTGAGAACTTTTGGGCCACTGAATCAAGCTTGGAATCATATTTTAAATCAAACTAAGAGGTTTAAAAACATGAAACATAAAAAGCCTAAAATGATTTGAAAGATATAAAATATAGGCTAGCTTGATTTGATAAAACTCTTTTCAAATCTAATTGCATCCATTTGTTAAAAAACAAAACATGCATAAATCAAGATTTCTACAAGTCTTAAAAACAATGAATGTATAAATCAAGATTTCAAGTTTTTCTAAATCAATGCATGTGTGTAAATTCAAATGATGCTAGAATGATAATGCATCCATCAAATCGCAAGACACAAAATCCCTAACAATCTCCCCCTTTGCAATTTGATGGCAACTTACTCAACACCGAATTAACCCACCAAGTCTTCAGCTCCCCCTAAGCTGGATAAGTCTTGAAATCTCTTGGATGCTTCTTCTCTTAGCTTGGGCTCTTGTTCTTTTTCTACAATCTTCTTGATGCTTGGAGCTTGATCATTCTTCAAGCTTTCTTTTCATCTATCTCTCTATGGCCAAGCATCTTCTTTAGCTCCCAAGCTTTTTTTTCTTCTATCAACACTCCCCCTTTGACCATGCACTCTCTCCCTTCGGCAAGATATGCATTCTCTCCCCCTGTAGAAGATCTTACAAAATCTCCCCTTAGGAAGCTTGGACATTCTCTTCCCCTTTAGAGAACTTGAATGCTCTCTCCCCCTTTGACATTAAATTGCAAAGGTACCTACACACATGAAATAAGGAAAATACCTTTTAGTAGCACCTGTTAACAAAAGAAATCGAAAATGAAATACATAACAGGTTATCATGTATGGAAGTAATCTCTAAGAGTTCAAAGCCAATACAATGGTGAATTTGATCAAAACTAATACTTCCTATGAAGGTTTACACTCCCCCTCAATCCATTCTCTCCTTTTGTCAAACTTTTGACAAAGATATAACTATTTGGTTCAAGAAGAAGATGGTTTAACCAATTGAGGGCCAACTTCAAGGAAAGGATTAGACACGTTTAACTATAGAGCACAATATGATCAAATTACCAAAAGAACAAGGTCAAAGCGATCATGGATATCAATTGGCAAAACAAAGAATACCAATTGAGATTCAATGATAAGACTATAAAATCAATCACTCTAAAATGGAGTTATAAAGAATATAACTATTAAGATAAATCCAAATTAGAGCTATCCATGATGAAATGGGGTTTACTTAAACATAGCATCATTCAATTTAACTATGAAAGTCATATGCTATGAAAGTTTTGAAATCATTTCATTCAATCAAAAAATATGACTATCATGTGAAAGATGAGTGAAATGAAATTCAAACATGAAGCCAACCTCAACTAATAACCAACCAAGATTATGAATACATAAACATGGTGGTCATGAGATTTACCTATATGAGCAAGAGAGGTGACAAACATGAAAATTATGATGCTAATGGACTGTGACATGGAAGATATATTACTATCAAGTTCAATCCAATGCACACAAGATCTATCACATACTCAAGATAAGACATCAAATCAATCGATAATGATACTAATTGAAAACAATTGAATTTGAAAACATGATTAAGAGCAAGAATATGACAAACACAAAATTCCATCAAGCATCATAAATGAATATTCATCACTTTTAATGATTTAACTATGACCATAGTGATGAACAAGATAAATTGCAATGCAAAAGGATATAACTTGGTGATGCATGCAATTTTCAAAGTGTCAAAATCATATGAATTCAATATCTAAAAGAAATCCATCAAACAATAGATATAACTATGAAATACAATGAATGGATTTTAAAGAGGTTCATATGATCAAGATCACTACTATGAAGTTGAAACATGTATAAGGATGACATCACTTTGAGAATATACATGAATCAACATCATAACCATCCATTTAAAAAAATGACTAGAAAGCATAAAGGATGGATTTGGGTACTAGTATGGTTTCTACACATATAACTAATATCACAACCATACATGGAACCAATTGACATTTGCATATAAAAAGAATGCAACCAAAAGAGCAAAGATGCAAATGGCTTATAACAACAATCGATCATGAATAATCTAGCTAAGAAAGCTTTTGAAATCACATTGATCATATATAGAAATGCAATGCAAGAGCCACCAATATAACTCAATATGAGCAAAAAGCAAATCTAACATGATGAAATTATAATCAAATGTTTTGAAAACCATGATATGCAACTAGAAAGGTGTATGAAGACAAAATCAATTGATCACAAATAAACATTGCATTTTAAGAAATGTAACTATATAGAAACAAAATGCAAATGTAACATGACCGACAATATGATTTAACTATAAAGGATAGGTTGGTCAGTGAGGTTCAAGGCCTCAAGGTTTGTCTAAGTATCTAACTTTAGGAATCCACCTAAGGTCTTGAGAGGGTTGATCCTTGAAGTCTAGTTTAGGAGTCCCACCAACTATAGGAGATTTGACTTGATAAATTTTCAATTTGAACTTATCACCATGATATTTAGATTTGACTAAATTTAGCTTAGATTGGTGATTATCTTTTGAGGTTGGTGAGTTTGTTTCTTAGGGGATTGATTCACTTTTCTTTTCTTATTATTTTCTCCCTTTATTTGACTTTTGAATTTTAAATTTAACTTGGCTATTTTCTTCAAAAGTTCTTTCATGGGATGATTTAAGGGAGATAGGTTGAGAAGCTTTTTGTTCATAGATTCTTTTAAAATTGGTTTAACTTGTTTAAACTTTTTAGAATCTATCTTAGGAGACTCCATTTTAATTGATTTAACTTGTTTAATCTTTTTGAAGTTTTCCTTGATTTTTAGTGTCTTACCCTTCATAGATTTAGATTCTACCTAGGGTTCATAGATGGGTTTAGACACATGGCTTCTTCTTAGTTTGCACTCAAACCTAAAATGCCCTTTAATGCGACAATAATTACATTTAGTCATGGGCAAAGAAGAATGGGTACTAGAGAATGAGGACTCACCTTTCACAAAAGTGTTGGTGAAGCTAAGGGTCATGTGAAATATTCCTATCAAATCCAAGACCCGTCCTATCTCTTTGAGATTTACCCAATTTAAATAACTTTTCACCTTGGGTAAATTTGCACTCATACTTTTATTTGTAGCTTTCAAGTTGAGTGACTTGGTTTATAAGGATTGAATTCTCATTTTTAACTTTTAATAGTTCATTTTCTATTTCCTTATATTTGATTAGTTCTTCATGAGCAAGTTTTAAATCAAATTTAAGTTCATTAATAACATTAGATCCAAGTTCTAGAGTTTTTATCTTATTTTGAGAATTAGATAAATTTTCCTTAGAAATGGTCAACTTGGATTCTAGGTTGTTCATGTTTTTGTCTTGCCTTTGTAATTGATCTCTTAGTTTTGAATTTTCCTTTTTAAGATCATCATTTCCTATCTTTAATCCATTTAGATCTTCTTTAATATTAGATAGGTTATGCAAAGAGATCATAAACTTAGAGTCTAAGCATTGTATAACTTCTTCTTTTTCTCTAAGTTCATCTTTTGAAGAAACTAATTCTTTGTTTAGATTTTTAGATTCTTCTCTTAATTTTTTATTTTTCTTATCAAGCTCTAAGGACAAAGTATATAATTCCTCATAGGCTTGTTGAAGGTCATCTTCATTATAATCATTTTCTTCTTCTTTTAAATCAAATTGAGATTCATTAATTTGAGGGTTTGAATCTAAAATAGAAGGAAGAAGGAGGGGTCTAGAAGAATTTACACAAGAATCTAAACAATCTATCAAAGTGAAATCCATTCTAATGATTTTCATGAAAGCACAACACTAGGGTTTTGACTCTAGGTTTTTACACCTAATCAAGAGTTCCAAAAACACTTGATCCTAATATAGAGCACGAGGCTCTGATACCAATTGAAAGTCCTGGATCCTAACCCTAGAGGGGGGGTGAAAGGGTGAGCTACAATATGTGACCAATTAAGGCAAATTTTAACTTCTTAAAGATAAACTAATCACAAGTGATGATAAACAGACAAAATGCGGAAGCTTAATAAAAATAATCACCACAAAGCATTCACCATCACACAAAGATATATAGTGGTTCGGCCTCAATGCCTACATCCACTACCGGCTTGTGATCCAACACCCCACCGGATTTCCACTATCTATGCTTTTCAATAGGCTAAGCAATAACCTTTACAATGTTGTTTTTCTTTGCTAAACAACAACCTATCAATGTGCTTTTCTAGGCTAAGCAATAACCTTTACAAGATGCTTTTCCAAGGCTAAGAATAACCTCTACAATGTGCTTTTCTTAGGCTAAGCAATAACCTTTACAATAAAAAGATTTCTCTTAAAGAAGTGTCTACACAAACACTCAAAGAGATACAATTTAAGCTCAATATATTTGCCTCTAAAATAGGCGGATATGAAAGTGAAAAACTAACTCACACAAACACTAAATGAATGCAAATGTGTATGCTCATGTTGTGTGTGTGTGTGTGTGATAACTTCAATCAAGTTAAAAACAAAGCTCAATTAATATATGCTCAAATCATTTAAAAGTTTAAGGCACATAAAAAAGATTTGATTGAAGTTAAATGCAAATCACATGTATGGATACAAACTTGTTAATGATATGAAATTCAAAGGCTCACAAGTTGTATGAAATTAATTCGCTCTAAACATGTGATGCATGTGCAATGTTGTTTTCAAAACTAAACAAATTTAACTAAAGTTTAAATAAATGAAAACAACAAATAAAGTTTCAACCAAGTAAATGAATCATGCTAAAAGGAATCAAAGATTTTGGCTAAGCATGATTATGTTGGAAAATAGGTGGGCCATTCAGATAGGTTTCAAAAAACTTTTTGACCCACTTGATGCAGGGATCAACTATCTAAAAGGCAACAAACCCAATCCAGGATGCAATCCCTCAAACTCATAAACCATGTACAGCAATATATCCTATCTAGAAGATAGAAAACAACACCTAAACATGCAACCACGAAATCCACAACATACAAGGATATAGATATACCTTTGGAGCTTGGTAGTGCTCTAATGGAGACTTTGAGTTCTTTCTTCGATGATGAACACCTTTAATAATCAAATCAGAATCTCCAACACCCTTTGATCTTCCACGCTATGTCCCGTATCAGATTCTCTTTTCTCAAGAAGATGGTGGAATCTCTAAGAGAAAAACCCTAGAGGAAACTAGAAGAGAAACTAGAAGAGGGAAGTGATGTGCAACAACTTGCACAAGAGAAGAAGATGATGATGGGCGTGAATCCCTAGGTGGAATAGCATCAGGGACATCCAAACCTCCTCTCTCTCCTTTTATAGCACTTAAGCAACCTCCTCTTACTAATTGAAATAGAAGTCTTACTTCCATAACAATTAGTTGCTTACTAAATCACAATTAGAAGTCTTACTTCAAATATGATTAGAAACTTCCTCTTTTACAAATTAAAATAGAAGTCTCACCTCAATTAATAATTAGTAACTTACTATTACCACCATTAGAAGTCTCACTTCAAATAGAAATAGTAACTTTCTATTTCCTTTTAGAATTTTACTATAATTAGTATCTTTCTAATATCTTGGGCTAGCGTGGGGACCACTACGGATTCCTTAGAAAGCTGGCTTCAACTGGGACACGCGACCCCACATCTCATGTGCAATCCGAGCCCACAGTTAATTGCAAATAACTCCACTATATAAATGCAATTACACTCCAGTCTTAGGAATATATTACAATGAAGACCCTAAACTTCCTCAGTGCCACAAGTAGGCCCCTCCATCTATATCCATGGATCAATTGGACCTGTCCACCAAATTTGATCCATATCTTATTATCCTTGAGCCCCAATTAATTATAATAATCATTTGGTACCGATCCAATTAACTCTTAATTGAAATGGGTGTGCACTTACCAATTATAAATCCATTAATTGGCACAAGGGGATATTAAAGATAGATTCCATCTTGACCATTAAATGTTCCCACAACTCTACTACCACGTACCCAAATCGCCGAGGTGTTGACCTACAATTGGCCTCACTCATTGGTGACTCAAAGCAAATGAATAGATAGAAACTTGAGTTCATTAATGTCTCAAGATTATGAGCCTATTGCTAGGGAATTATGAAAGCAAACCTTAAATTTAAGACAGTGTATATAAGGTGCTTCTCATGGTCCTTCAATACATCCAATGTACCAGCACCATGATTCAGAATCTTACATTCCGATGATCGAGACAAATCACACTATCTCATAGTGATCAAAGTCCTGCAACCTTGTCAGATGAGATGTCCAATTTCATCACTGGTTGTGAAGATATTTAAGTATAAGATTTGCAATACATGTCTCCTGTATGTGGATCTCATCCATACACATGTATTACATCTAGTATACTTGTGGACTCCGGTTCATCTCATGAACCATCATGCCATTCGTATTAGTTATGTGCAAACAAGTAATAAAACACCATTCATCTCATGAAAGGAAAGCAATAATATATATTGATAAATAAAGAAATTAATCAATTTATTTCATCATATACTTGGTATTGAGACCATAAAACTAACAGATTAAACAAGATTTTAAAACAACTTGGTTTGAATTCAAGGGTGAAGAATCCAATCCAACTTAGATCAAAGATTAAATGAATAATGGATTTAACACATCATAGTTAACATGTTAAAAATCATTTACCAAATATTTAAACAAAGCATCTAACATATGATTAAGAAAGGTAAAGCTTACTTAGATATTTAACTTTATTAATCCAAGCTTTAGCTTTCCAAATGACCCATTGGTCTCTCTTAGTTCATCCCCCTTTGTCTTGTCTCCAAACACCTCAAGAATGTCTTAAAAATCTCCAAATTTTGCAAAGGAATGAACTTCATTTTATAGCCAAAAACTGTCCAACGGCTAGTCCCCGGTCGACCTGCAACAGGGCCCGGTCCACCTGGCCTTCAACGGTCATAAAACTGACCGTTTGAAAAAGCAGCAACGGCTCTTTACCCGGTCGACCCGCAGTGGGCATGGTCGACCGGCCACACTGCAGGTCGACCCGGGCCTAGGACCAAAATTCCCTAAAATTTCATTTTTCAAAGTGATTTTTTGTGGGAACTTTTGGGCCACTGAATCAAGCTTGGAATCATGTTTTAAATCAAACTAAGAGGTTTAAAAACATGAAACATAAAAAGCCTAAAATGATTTGAAAGATATAAAACATAGGCTAGCTTGATTTGATAAAACTCTTTTCAAATCTAATTACATCCAAGTTTAAAAAACAAAACATGCATAAATCAAGATTTCTACAAGTCTTAAAAACAATGTATGTATAAATCAAGATTTCAAGTTTTTCTAAATCAACGCATGTGTGTAAATTCAAATGATGCTAGAATGATAATGCATCCATCAAATTGCAATACACAAAATCCCTAACAGGATTTTGGTTTTTCCTTTTGACCTTGTGAACCTAAGGGCTTTATGTGGCGCATCAAACGATCAAGAAGGTTTTTTTGGTTTTTGACCTTGTGACCTAACGAGCTGTATGTGGCAGGTTAAGGGGTCGGGGTTTGACTTTTGGATTTTGACCTTGTGACCCAACAAGTTGTATGTAGCAAGCTGGGGGGTCAGATTTGGTTTTGACCTTGTGACCTAACGAGTTGTAAGTGGCAAGTTAGGGGGTCTGGTTTAGATTTTGTAGAATGTCAATTTCAAGATTTTGGCTTAATTTGGTTCATGAGGTTGGATGGTTTGGTTTTTTGGAAACTCATAAGGCTTGAATTTATTTTTTTTTGTTGTCCAATCAACTCAAAAGAGGCATGGAACCATTTTGTATGCTCTTAGTGAGAGGAAATTTTTTTTTTTGAAAGGAAGCCCTTTTCAGTGCCTAGGTGGTCAAACCTGACTCATGTGGGCTAGCCCATATGTGTCATTTTGTAAAGAATATCTAAAAATATCTCTTTTGGATAGAGAATATCTAAAAATATCCTTACTTGGAGAGAATCTCTCATGCTTCCTTGTTTTTGGGAGAGATTTTCTCAAAGTATCTCTCTTTGGGAGAGAATATTTCAAATTTCCTCTCTTTTGGGAAGGTTGCTAATTTTTAGCACTTACCTCCTTTCTTTTCTCCTTGTTTCCTCTTTTGATTTGCATTCTTCTATAAAAGCAAGAGGAGATTAAATCTTTGCTTCATTGCTTTCTTTCTTTGCAATAGTCTTCAAGAGTGCTCCAAGATCAAGAATTCTTCTTCTTCTTCAAAGATCTTCAAGCTTTTCTTATTCTTCTCCATCAATGGCTTTAAGGAAGTTTTCTTCCTCCATAAGAAATTTTCCATTGTAGAAGTAGAATTCTTTCCTTTTCTTTTCTTTTCTTCTTTTTTTTCTTCTCTTTTCCTTTTTCTCCACGTGTTTTCTTTTTCTTTTTTTTTCACGTGCTGCAGTTTTTTCTATTTTTTTTATTTTTTTTTTGCACGTTTCTTTTTCTGTACGGACCTGGCCGTACTGCCACGTGGCAGTGGGCCACGGCCTACTAGCCATTTTTTTTAAGGAAATTTGTCTCTCTTTTTTTTTTGCTTCTCTTTTTGCTCACCAAAATAATGAGGTTTATGTACCATGATAATGAGGTTTATGCATTCCAAGATGTTCATGCATGTTTCTTTCTTCTTCTTTTTTCCGATGCATCAAGATAAAAGGCTAGAATCTCTAGGTCAAGTCAACATGAATTTTGACTTTGACAAAGTTTGATTGTTTTTTACCAAATTGAGTTGGAATTGGTCAAACTTTGATTAAAGTTTTCCTAGCATCAATTGCATGATGATTTTTGGATGCATGCTTTTTAGTAAATTGATTGGGAGCATCATGATGCATACCTGGAAATCTTTTGCAAGTTTTGGGATTTGGAGCCCGTAGCAATGTTGAGCCCTTTCTTGATCTTACTGGATTTTGAGGAGCTTTGCAAGTTTTGAAGTTTGGAGCTCGCAGCAATGTTGAGCACTTCTTCAAGCTCTCGGAAATTTGATGAGATTGGTTTAATCTCGCAACAATGTTTGAGTTTAAACTTTCTTTGAGGATCCTTCACGATCTTGTAATGATGTTGAGCTCATCTTCAAGCATCCAATCTTTTTCGGGATGTTTCCCTTTTCTTCGGAATTATCCCGAAATCATGCCAAAATTTCGCTAGTGTTTTTTTAGCAAAATTCTGTTACTTGGATGGTTGATTTTTTTTATCCTTTGCAGGTAGTTCCTCCAGAACGAACAAGGGCAAAGAGCCTGTTACTGATGCACCTCGTCGGTCTACCAAGTCTCCTAATGTGGCCATACAGCAGGCCTTGGAGAAGGTCCAGTTTGTGGAGAGAAACTTGGAAGAGTGTGACTCTCTCAACCGTGATGAGATGAGACAACGATTGATCACTCTCAAGGATGAGGAGTTCTACAGAATTATGGTAAGCAACCATCCTTGGGTCATGGACGATCAGAGCATTGTGCCCAAGCCTACATTCTTCTTTGGCGATGCAATCCTAGACGACTTGATGTACCAAAGAAGATGTTTTCAGTTCTCTTACACAGCTGATGGTGAGGAGAGAACTATTTCCACCCGGTCGACCTTTGATCAGACTGTATCGATCATGAGTCTTTCTCCCACGTGTCCCAAGAGGGAGGATCCTCCAAGCTGGGTGAAGAGGACCAATGTGATAAAGACCGGGGTTTTTGTCTGCGGCCCTTCCGGATATGCGGAGAAGTCGCTTGTCCGCATGTACATGTTGATGCCCTCCAGTGGCTACCAAGGTTCTGACCATCCGTCGGTCAATTTGAGACCGGCTGGCCTTGGCATTTTTCGGGGTGACGGCAGCAGTTGGGTGAAGCTTTTTTGACTTCGTGGTCGTTTCAATGCTGATTCGAGCTGGGAATCGTGGACTAATCACACCCTGTAAGTTGGTGGAGCCATTTTGAGGGAGGCTGGGATCTTCGATGGGGTTCGCGTTTTTCGGAAGACCATGGTTTTCTCTGATGAGGCCTTCATGGCCATGCTAGAGTCATTCCTTCCATAAACCAACACCTTCATTGTCACGAACGGTAAGATTGGTTTTACCTTGAAGGAATTAAACGTCATCACCGGGCTGCCTATCCTTGGCAAACTCTATAAGGAGTTTATGCCTATCGACAACGTCCTTGAGGAGCAGTCTGAGGAGTTCAGGCTCCTGTACTTTCAGCTTGTCGCCATCTATTACTTTTTTAAGGAGAAGGAGGACTCGAAAGTCCGATGTAGCAGTTGGAAGAATTGTAGCTCCAACTTCTTTGACGGCGGAGAGTCTTCTGATGGTATGGCCCAGGATGTTAGGGCCAAGAACCCAGGTTTAAAGAAGATCTCTGTTATGCGAGATGACTTGAAGAAGTTCTTCAGGAGTACAGACGCCATTTATACTGGCATTGCACTGCGGAGAGATCTCGCTGTTTACCTCACTTATTGGTTGGGTGACGTTGTTTTCGCTAGAGGAGATGGAACACACATCAGGCCGCACTGTATTTTTCTGACTTGTGAGATGGCGTTCGGAGAGCGGCTAGCTTTGGTGCCTACTCTGTACTCCTACTTGTGTACCGAACTGCAGGCTGCTGCTTTCTTGGTTCGGCTGGGGCTCCCTATGAACAGGGTATTTTCAGCCCATATTTTTTTTTTCGTGGTATGTGTACCACTGTCCTAGCTTCCATCGCTTAGGGGTTGCACAGGATGATGTCCCTTTCATGATTCAGTTAGCTAGAGGGACAGCCATTTCCGAAACTCTTTTGTCTGCCCGTTTGAGAATCCGACGGTTCAGGGACGTCGAGATCGGGCAATCTTCAATAAAGCTTTCTCCAAGTTTACGGAAGAAGGCTTTTGACTTTCGAGCCTCCCGTGACTCCACCAGGGCAGGGTCAGGAAGACACTACTCCTTGACCAATGCAGAAAAGGGGTGGCTTTTTAACATACGTGTTGGTACGATGGTGTACCGGAGACATCTTTTTGTTGATATCCAGTCGTATGTTCCCTCGCGTTTCGCGCTGTAGTTGGGCTTCTCTCAAGGAGTTGTTGGAGTGCCTTCCAGCATGGTGAAGTGCTTTGGAGGTTTGCAGGATGGGAGGAATGCATGGGCCTTTTACAGTGCGGAGGACACTACCGCCATGATTTCCTATCCTGAGTTGCCCACTTTCCAGACTGCTGGCTTCACAAATGGTTCGTGGAAAGCTTTTCAATGTACCGGGGGCTTTCCAAGAAGGAGCTTGAAGTCAAGCAATCTCCTGGGAAGGGTCTTGGCAAATAAGATGGAGTCCGGCGAGAGGAAATTTTGCCCTTCCTTTCCGGAGAGAAGCACAAGATCGGCTTTCTCAGCGAGCAGGACATCATCAGATCAGAAGCTATACAAGAAATACCTAGTGCGGTCTTGGAACAGCTAGAAGAGGAGGAAGCCGATATCGACGCTTGGGTGCAAGCGGAACTAACGAAGGCTTCCATGGAGTCTACTGGGAAGAATAGACCATCCGGTGAGGAGTCAAGCGGAGATCCTGACTTTGACGATGGGATGGGTACTTCGAGTAAACCAACCCATAGAAGTAAGAGGAAGAGAGGGCAGTGCCATAATAAGAGACGACACGATGACTCTCCTGATCCAGAAGTCCCTCCCACCATTGCTGAAGAGACGTCAGGGGACGCTGATGAGCTTCCGTAAAAGAGGAGTCGAGAAGAAGAGACCGCTGGTGAAGGTATGATTCTTCCTCTTTCTCTCTCCATTTCTTTCATTGAAGTTTCTTTTGTTTTTTATTTTCTTTCTCTCGTTTTTAGTCGAAGATGATGATTTGGTGATGCCTGAGGTTCCAGCTGATGAAGCAGTGACGAATCCGATTGCGGCATCTGAAGAAGAACCGAGGGACTCTGGAGTGATTCCAAAATCTTCACCTGGTATGAATTCTTTATGTTTTCTTTTTTTGTCTGTGCTGCCATTTGCTAACAGGTTGCTTGTTTTCTTGTCAGCTGACTTGTCACAAGATTCCGATGATTTCGAGTCATCCATAGATGCGGCCTTTGACGACGCTTCAGATGAACTCATGGAGGCAGAAAGTATTCCGTTGATCGTCGAAGAAGGTATTTGTAGCAATAACCCTAATGATAATAAAAAAAAATTAACAGGATCATATTCATACCTCTTTTGTTTTGTTTTGCTGGCAGATTGTGAGGTAGCACAAAAAGTTCATCCGTCTTTCTCTGTGCCAAAGCAGGGGATGCCTGCAGTTGAACCAGAAGTAGGGACTTCTTCTTCCAGCTTTAATACAGCAGAGATGAAATCTTCTGAGCAGATTCCTTCGCCAGTGTCTCCGATTAGAAAGAGCTTAATGATCACTCCTCCAGTAGGACATGACACGGGTAGTCGACCAATGGAGAGGGGCGAGCCTTCATCCGGGCCATCTCTTGAGTATGCGAAGAAAGTGTTGAATAGCGTTTTGAGCTCATGGGTCAAAACTCTTTCTTCTGGCCATTTAGAAGCTAGCTTTGGCATGGTCAAGCATGTACAGGACATCCTTGCGGATAGCGAAGAGGTCGGCCTAGACATTGCAGATGCGAAGGCTTTCGTTGATGAAGTCATAGCTTTAGAAAGCAAGTGGAATGAAACCAAGAGCTTCCCAGGTGGTGACTTCTTCAATGAGATGTTTTTGAATCCTTCTGGCGAGGTCAAGTCTGAGCTGGACGAGATCTCGCGGACTTAAAAGCAATTCGTTCAAGAGAGGAACGTTACCGAGTTGGCTATATCAAGCTGGCAGAAGACCTGCGCAGTGTTGATAGAGAGGTCGTTGAGACCAGACAGCATCTTGAGCTATTGGAGGAACAAGCTGTTGCGAAATGGGCTGCCATTATGGAAGCTCGTGCCAGAGAAGGGACTCTGATTTGCCAAGTCGAGGAGGCTGAAAGCAATCTCCGAAGGAAGACTCAAGAGTACGAGCAATGGCAGATTCTTTGGGGAGAGCTTCCCCGTGCTGCAGACGAATCGCGGCATTCTGCTGCATTCTATGGGAAGATCTTGAAGAAGCGTGGCCTGGAAGCTTTAGAGGCTAAGGCCAAGAGTCTGCTTAAGGTGTTGAGTCTTTGGTTAAAGACCATTTCCTAATTCTTGTAACAAACCTTTTTCTTCTACTTTTTTGGTACCCGTGTATACACACAAATATTTTTTGGTACTCGTTCCTTTGTAGTGCTTGTCGACATTTTTTTTAGCACTTCTCTTTTTTGTATTCCCTTCTTTCACTCAAATTC
This sequence comes from Cinnamomum chago, assembly GCA_038049695.1. Lineage (NCBI taxonomy): Eukaryota > Viridiplantae > Streptophyta > Magnoliopsida > Laurales > Lauraceae > Cinnamomum > Cinnamomum chago. Next base: position 33,813,513 of record CP142452.1, read on the forward strand.
TTTTCTGATAAATTCAAACAATAGTTAAATGGGAATGTTTGTTTTGAAATTTGATCAAAAGTTTGTCATTTTGTGAAAAACCTTTTATCAAAGAAAAATTCTACTTGTCCCGAATGGGAGCCCGACTGGGAGCCCGGGTTCCCATTCAGGACGTGTAGCACCACTGTTTATCAAATGGTTGTTTTGGCGTTAAAGCCTAATTTTGAGATGGCATGGAAGCCGAATTATGAGATGGCATGGAAGCTGAATTTTGAGATTGCATGAAAGCCGAAATTTTGAGATGGCATGGAAGCCGAAATTTTGAGATGGCATGAAAGCCAAATAAAATTTATCATTTAGGCATTCAACAAACACATAGAAGGTGGCACACATTCACTTCCATCATCCCAGAGCCATCACCTCCTTTATCCCTCCTCTCTCAAGATAAATAGGAACTATGTGGCAGATGAAGGAAAGATAGTGAGGATAAAAGGAGGATTGTGGGGCGAGGAAGAAGATAACAGAAAAGGGGCTCGTAGTCGCTGCAAACGCTTGGTGAGAAGGAGAGTAAATCATTTTTTTATATCATGAAAATCAAATGATAGTTTTTGGTATGACTTCTATTGTCCGCACAGGGGCATTTTGCTAGTTCCTCATGATATCATATATCTGTAAATGTTTTTTATGTTAGTATCATGCATGGATGGTACCAGCCTTATTAAATGTAATTAGGTTGATTCCCAGGTAAGGAGCTTACATAAGATTGGGAATCAAAACCCCTATCTAGACCCCAACCCAAACCGTCCAATTAACTTTACGGAGTATAAACAAAATGCCACATTACACTGAGAATTTATAATTATCCCTTACATAAGAAAATACTTTACTACATCCATAATTAAGTACATTTGAGGCCCAACTTTTTTATTCATATAAGGCCAAAACAAAGTGCAAATGAAACCCAACTTTCTTATTCATACTGGGTCAAATTAAGTACATATGATGCCCCCAACTTTCTTATTCTTATGAGGCTTATTTGGCAAAGCTATGACAAAGATATTTATGACAAAGGACCTCCCAACTAACTGAAATTGATTTGATACACAGGTTCCTTACTTGGGTAGAAGAGCCCAAAATTCCTTTCAGTCTCTTCTCCACCCTTATCATTCTCATTGAACATGGCAAAAATGTAAGTCTCCAACTCCCCAGGCCTCTTTGGTGTACCTTGTGGCACATGTTTGATCAAATTCGAGTTGTATGTCTGCGCATTTTCTTTCGATGCACCCTTGCCCCCTTGAGATGGCCACCCACTCTCTGAAACAACTATCTTCACATTTGGTCCACCCGCTTTTTCCAGAGCGAAGTAGAGTGCATCAACCATGGCATCAAAGAGGTTTTGATATTGACTTTGGCCATCAGGTGCTGATTTGAACAAGGCAAACTCAAGATTGATTCCAGGGTCTCCCACATAGGCAAAATAAGGATACACATTTGCTAGGAGCGGTGCACCCGTGCGCTTCAAGAAGCTAACAATTTCTCCCATGTAATTGTTCGCTTCGTTAGCGAAGGAGCCCTCTGATGGGGGTGAGGATTTATCAAGTACACCCATTAAAATTGCAGTGGAAATCTTTATACTATCTTGTAGGCCGGCTGATGAGATTGCTTCATGGATGTTTTCCATGGCAGGGTGTACATACTGAGCGAGGCTATAATCACCTGAGGGTGTTGGGATCACTTCATTACCAACTGTAATGTATCTGAATTTAACATCAGGCCAATGTCTTCTTATGTTGATCTCGACCCAGTGTGTGGCCGCGGACTTGTCTGAAGCGAGGTCTTGGAGTGCCTCTCTGGGGACATCCAGGATCACATCAATGTTGGACCCTTTAAGAGCACTAAAAGCTTTGTCATCTGGATAGTAGAGTCTCATCCTGTTGATGTTGTTTGATTTGTAAAGATTCACCACTTCTTGAGGGTCTGGAAGATTGTTGCCTAACATTCCATAGCAAACACCAATGGATTGCGCACCTGCATTATTCAATTTTGACTGTTATTCAATGTTCAGATGAAATTGCATGATCTCGATAAATAAATAACATGCACATGCAGTTAAGAGTTGCTACTTGGACAGTTTGGGTTGGGGCCACGGGCTCAACCGAAACTATGTTGTATTTGAGTAAACCCGGCCAACCTGAACATATCCTAACCGTTTTTTCATTTTGGTTTGCCTTTCGAAGAGTATGAAATTTACGGGGTATATATTTTGTGTATATTCTATTTTTTTCTCAATATTTATATAGGAAAATATTCTCCCGTGCATGGCTCGAATGGAGCCCTGCATTGGAGATGTTGCCGTAGGTGGGTTTCCACCTATTTGACCATCCTTGAGCGTGGTTCCCATTTAAACCGTTCGCGGGGAGTTGACTTTCCTGTTTACACATATGTTCATAGGTAAGTCAAGCCCGGCGTTGATTTCCTAGTACACAAGCCGAAGCTTTGACCCAACAAAATCCATGTGGGTTAATTCCAACTTGAATATGAAAAAGCCCAATCAAAATTTCACTTTTCTATGATGGTTCGGAATTGGCCTGACCCAAATTGAGCTCGTATGCCTAGTTATTCTATGCTGAATGTCAGTTTCAGGACCAAATATAGCTTTACGGAAGAACAAATATCACAAAAATCTTCATTGGGTAGTTAATGAGCCCGGCCCAATATTTGATTGAAATAGGATGAACCAAGTTTTAGTGTGCTGATAATATCTACCTAAACACTACTGTTGATAGGGTGAGGTGCCCCAGCTTATTCAAGCACTATCAATTCAGCCTGGTGCTGGACTGTGATGATTAGGTCGGATCTAGGGAGAGCTGAGGCACGACTGGACCCCGAAAAGAAGGTTACTGATTCTGGTCCAGGGTCCAAGGCTCAACAGACCTATATATAAATATATATTATGATGAATGGAGACCTGCAATAGATTCAAATATCACAGAAGACTCTATAATATTATATAGTCTATTGTAACGTTATGCTCAACCCATTTTTCTGAGTGGCTGGACATATTCAGCAATCCCATTCACAATGAATCAACTGACAGTTGGGTCTGCATATATTCAGGATTTTATTAAACCCATAATTCACTTATAAATACAGATCAAGGGAGATAAATTATTTTCACATAAGAGCGGACTGCATATGCAGTCCACTCCATGTGGGCCCACTTTATATCACTGCAATTCATTTCACACTCTTATCCCCTGTGATCTTCAATCACACCATTGAATAAAAAAAAATTTTGAAAGATCGTCAAACTTTTCAGCCATTAAATTATGGGCTATGATAATTTGAAGGGGCTGTTTTTTGGAATCAACCTTTACTATAAAGAGACCTACGTATCTCAGCCAACCCCGTAATGACAGGAATGCGTTCAAGTGGGGCTCGCGAATTGGACGGCATAAGCACAATCTGCTTGTATGTGAAAATCTTTTCATTTCCCTTAAAAATCATTACCATGCGACCTACTATTTATGAGAGAGAGAGAGAGAGAGAGAGAGATACCTTTTCCTAGGCTTACAAGTAACAGCCCAAGCAGAAACATTGTAGCCACCATGGAGAGGTTAGCTGTAGAGAAGGAACCCATGGAGAAATGCTATACATCTCATCGCCCCATACATGGCCATTATATAGGAGAGTTTCATCATATCTGCCGGTTCAAACACTCCAAGCAAATTAAGGTCTTCCTTCAAAAGTCTCGACGGTATTAATGCACGCGCACTTAGACGAATGGATCGTGGTCTTTATTACTCTGTTGGACCTTGTGTAACGTGTCATTTGTGCCGTGCTGAAAAGTGTACTTCGATAGATATTTTGAGAAACAGATGTGCAAAGCTTAATGGTAGCTCAATTACAAAATGAGTGAGTTTCGTATGATGGATAGGTGTTGATGTATTTTCTTCTAAAACGTAATGTCGAGTTCTTCGAACTCGATTAAAGAATAAATCAGATTTAGGGAGCGAAATTTAGGACTAATTAAAAATTTTGTCCTTTAAATCTAAGGATCGTAAATCAGCTGTAAGGATATAATATTTCAAGCCTCAAATATAATAATAATTTATGTAACTTATACAATTCTAGGCATATTTGGATATCATTAAGAAATAATGAATCTCAATATATATTAAAGTTGAACAAGGAATAAAATAAAACTTAAACAAGGAAATTAATTTATTACAATGGTCATCCCACTAATCAAAGTCATTAAAACAATAGTGAAGTCAATAGTGTTAAAGGTTCAACGAGAGATTAAGAATAAAAGAATCTAAAGAAGTCTCAATGAATCTCACTCATGCCAGGATCAATGACGCTACTCTACGTCATCGGCTCGCCACTCTCGTTCCTCCTAGCCGGTTGGAGATCATTTAGGATCTCCTCACCTGCTTGCTCCTCATAGTAGTAGTCACCTGAAGTGTCTGCACACCAAGGAACAGAGTCAACGACATTTTGAGCAATAGATAAGCAAAGTATAAATGTCATGGCATGCATCAAATATAGAATAAAGACAAGTGTAATATCATGTAAATACAAGGAAAGCGAAACTAGGCATAAAGCATGAATAATAATCATGTGAGACAATGACAGAAATCCTAACATCATCTAGCAATAACCACTTATCCAAACAATACAATGCAAGTAACAAGAGGGAGACTCCGAGGATGTCCAAGCCACCTCCCAGGGTATCAGTAACAATCTAGACCAGACCACTGATACCAAAGCCCGGCTCCAGTGGGATCCTAGCTCCCGGTCCTAAGAATAGCAGCACGGTCCAAGCCCGCTTACAGCTATTCAACGCCATGGACGCCGTCCAACACCGACTGTCCATCCCGATGTCCGAGTAACCGGCCCATCAAATAAAAACTCCAAACTGCAGATGGCCATGACATGCAAATAATAATAAAGTGGTGTTGACACAAGAATAGACCAAGACAAGCAAGCCTGGCTAAATCAATGTACAAGACATATTCATAGGAATTATCTCATTCAAAACAATACAAAACAAGTCAAACACTTGATAACCCCTTTCCTACTAGCAAGTCATGTTTATCAAATGCATAACACAAGGTTCCTACGATACACTCTAAGTCAGGTCCATATCCTAGTCCTACAAGGATTTATGTTTCATAATTCGTTAAGTGTTTTATGCTAAGAGAAAGAGTACAAGGAATTATAACAACGGATACAATTCACAAGTCAAGGAGGAAATACAATCCAAACCTAGGCAAGTGGTGTCATCCATGTACTCTACATGTCTTAGCGGAGTACGTGTGGAAATTGAATCAACGATGCTTCTAGAGAAATTCCTTGGTGTACAATCATGTTAGGCATCTGTGGAAACAACTCCATACGCATTCGGTTAAACCATGTGTCATACACGAATACCTAGACAACCCAATCGAAGCACACCAAGCCGCGTCCTACGATTTAACCCCCATTAGTGGTCAGCTGATAGTAGGTTCATGGTTTCCAACATCTAAGGTTCAAACCTAAGTTACTGGTCTCATTTCCAATAATATATAGGCTGGATCAATAATCTGAGTATTTACATCACTTTCCAACCTCCGATCGTGATGAAACTAGAACCATTGGATTCTACATCTCAAGGGCTTTCCAACGGTATATAATGTTAGACCCCAACCCAGACTGATTTGATTAGTGTACGATTAGTGTGTGTTTAGTCCCAAGTGGTATTAGTTATCATTGGGTTAGAAATAATTAGTTTAGTCCTGGATATAGCTTTGGGAATTTTAAGGACGTTCAGTGTTAGTTAGACACACTCAGGAAAGCCTGAGTGCACGTGTAAACTTGGGAGGATCGTATCGGTTTCCGTTTTTAATTGTGATTTTGATTTCATTTAAATGATTTTACTATGTGTTACAACTTTCGTTTTCAGCCCATTCATGTTTGAAGCCCAAAAACCCAAATTCTGGCCCAAGAAGGGTAAAGTTGTCTTTTATACACAAATCTGGATACAAATTTCGAGATCTGAAAACCATGTCAAAAATATACTTTTTGGAAACTAGATATTTCGATGATCATTTTATCCTGCTTCGTCAAGTTCATTCGAGGCCTGCAAGATCATTTTTTCATTTATACAAGATTTGACCATTGGGCCCCATTTGCTAGGGTTTAAAGTTAACTCTTTCCTTTTTTCCCTCTTTTCATTCTCAAACCCTAACCCTAGAGCAGCCAAGAGGAGAAACCCTTTTCTCTCCACCTTATTTCTCTTGAATGATCAAGTTAGAAGACTCCAAATGGAATTCCAAGACCATCATCTTCTTCCTCTAATCCTAAGCTTTCCATTGATGCAAATTTCTTGAAGTTTCTAGTTAGGCAAGAGCTTCATTTTCTTCCTTATCTCTTGTTTGGCCTTTCCAAGTAAGAACTCCAACCCATCTCTTTAATGGAGCCTTTTTGGTTCCTAAATATCTTGTTTTTCATATTGCAAACCCTTTTGTGAAAATGAGTTCTTTGTTTTCAAGATTGAATGAGTTTTGTTTGGTTTTCTTGGGTTTTGTAGTCTTTAGATTAGCTTGAGTGAAAGTGCTTGGAGAAAGTTTGTGACATCTTGGACCAAGGAAAGTAACCAATCTAGGATGGATGATAGCATGTGTGCATTTGATTTGTTTTCTTTTCATTCTTCTCATTTCAATGGAAATTTATGTCTTCAATGGAAAATTTGGGAATTTTGTTTTAGATTGGAGAATGGGAATGTAATGTCTCAATTTGTGCTATGAAATGTGTGTTTTACCCCTTGGAGAGCATGTGGGCTCAGGGAGTTGTAGGTTGAATGAGAAACAAGAAGAAGGGAAAAAGAAAATGTTAAAATCTGAATTGAACTGCGCTTCTCATGCAATTTCGGTCAGCCGCTGGTCATTTGGCGGCTAGCCGAAATCCCCATTTCGGCTAACCGCGAGCTGACCGAGCGCGATGGTTCCTTTCCTAGAAGCTGGCATGTGCATCAGGGTTCAGTGGTCAACCCTACGGTCAGCTTACGGCTAGCCGCCAGGTCCCATTTCGGCTAACCGCAAGCCAACCGAAGTCAGTTAGGTTTCTTTTCCAGAGAGCTGCATTTGGACCTGGGTCACCAGCGGTCAGCCTATCGGTCAGCTGGCGGCTAGCAGCCAGATCCTAGTTCGGCTAGCCGACATCTGACCGTGAGCTGACCGAATTTGACGCCATTGCCCATTTTGAAGAATATTTTTAAGAATGAAAACTAAAACATGTTAAGTGACCTTTAGCCTGATATTGTGCACTCGAAACCTGAGATGTCTTTTAACTTCGGGGCACCGATTCTCTTTAAGTTTCAATATTTGGGCTTCATCTACACAAAGATCAATCAAAGGTCCTTACATGTGCTTGATAGGCTTTGTGTTCGTTTTGAAGTTTAAGTACAAGCTCGTTTTGAAGATTTGTTTCAAGAAAAAGGAGTCACTTCCTAAGCGTGTTATGCATATTAATTATGCCTTTTGCTAGTTGTGTTTGTCGGGTTTTGATAAGTGATTTTCCCCTTTTATCTCGACATGTTTAGACAGTGTTTCACATATTTTGTGCATTCATGAATTTAAGTGAACACCACTGAGCTTGGACTGCCCTTTTAGTTTGATCCACTGTCAGGGGGTCCTTAAACATGTAGATTGTCTGCAAACTGGTCGTGTATTTTATTACACATCGTGCGTGTCCGGTTCCGCGGCCAGAATCCCCGTATATGTGGGAATCGTGTTGTGATTATATTATGTATATCGTGCTTGTCATGCGTGCTGGCTCTTTTCATTATAAATGATAGAGAAAGGATGGGCTCATTGTGGAATGTAACTATTCATGATATTATAAGTATTCATGTCAGTTTTGCTCGTATTTTGAAATATATCTTAGTCATGTAACTGGTTACAATTCAACAATTGTCTTTATATGTTTCCTTAAACATTTACTACCTATGCTCATGCCTAAATTGATTACCTGCTAAACCGTTGTGTTTGACCCTTGTATATTGGTGCCCAGGTGCAGGTGATGTTGTCTTTGAGGAGGAGCGTCCGGAGGAGGCTCTTGAGCCACCCCCAGTCAGAGAGTGGCAACCCGACGATGTCAACTAAACATCGGGCGGGTTCTTCAGTTTCACTACATTTTGTCATTAGGTTTCCTTTGTCATTTTGAGAATTGTATTGGCCTTTGTTGGCCTCTTATGGGATGTAACTAAACTTAACTTACTTTTGTGTTAGTCTCATAACTTGAGTTATAATGGGAATGTCATGTTAACTCCTTTCTTTTGATACTATGTCTTTATATTATTTGTCATAGCACTTAAAAATTTATTGGTGCTTATCTTGATGTCATTTGCTACACGTTTCCGCAAACTTGATCATGTGAGACAAATTTCGCGTGTCTCTGGAATCCTCATCGTGGGAACCTGTGGGAAAACAAACAAAACAACCATCGTGGGCCCGAGGTTCGTTCTGGGGTCGCGACATAAAATTTGTAGAAATCCAACGGTCAGATTAAAAGTTACAAGTGTTCGAAATTTCAATTTGCTGTCAGAAAATTACCATCCGATCGATCAGACAAAAGGGTCCGATCGATCGATTTGAGATCCGTCTCAATTAACTGAGACCAATTTCAGTCTGATCGATCGGTCTGCAAGTCCGATCAATCAGCACTGTAGACCTTAACCCCCGAAAATGGGTTTTTCTCTCCTTTTTTCTCCGGCCAATCCATGGCTAATCTGAAGAAAACGAGCCTCCATGCTCCCATTTCATTACATTCATCATTTAACTTCCATCATATCAAATTTAACATTAAAGTTTACCAATTACAATTTAATTTAAACCTAAATTCCCAAACCTAACCTGACAATGTCAATCCCAATACCAATCAGCAATAAGCTTGGAATTTAGGTAATCTAACAAGGATATCATTGCAATCAATAAAAAACAATACAGACAATGATCAATTACAAATTGCATATCTATTTGCCTCAACCAAGAAGATGATTAGAAATTGGGAAAAGCTTGAGAAGGAGCTTTCTACCGCGAAAACCACAATTTACCCCGCTCAAAAGCAATCTTAAACACCAAGAAGGAGAAAGAAAGGAAAAAGATTAAGAAGAACCTAAATCTAACCAAAAGAGAAAAAAGATTGAAAGGATGAAGGTGAGGGAAACCTTACCAAATTATGATTAATGGAAAGAGAAGATCGAGAGGAAGAAGATGTGCGATCCGGATCTTCGAGATGATCTCCTCCGGAGGGAGTTCTGGGCTTGAGAAGAAGAAGAGGAAGAAGAAGGGCTGATGTAGCTTTCGTTGCAAAGATTGGGAATGAAACGATTAGGGTTAATCACTGTTTAAGAAGAGAGGGAAGGGAAAAAGACTGAATTGCCCTTAAGTGGGTTCGGTGAAGGAATGGACTACTTGAAGGGTTTTTGATCGTCGGATCGCGACGAGCGAGGATAATAAATTACCAGCTCGACGAGACCTTTCCAATGAACCCAAAAATCACGGCGTTTTGAATTTCCAGAAAAACACTTAATTTTTCCTAAATTGCAAACTACCCCCTCACTAGGATCAAACGCACTCGAAGTCGCACGAAACTTCGTAGACACTAATCTAACACTAAAAGGAATTTTCTCATGATCTAAACCCACTTAAATATCTAAAATACAAATAATTATAATAATAACAAAATAAACAGGTCAATGGGCGTACTATTAGACCCAACTGACCCAGTAAGGTCCTGGACCTTACACTTACTGATACATTGAAGCCTCTTTTGAAATCATGCCAAAACTTGGAGGCCATATCTAACCTTTTCCAACCCTTTCCCTATACTTATCATAGTTACATGAGCTATAAATTCTAATTTCTCATCATCATAGCCATGGAGGGTTTATTCCAAGTGTCAATCGATCATCAGCTTTGTGAGCTTCACTTTTCTGCTTAAAATGGTTTAGAGGGCCATTTTCACAAATATTAATCTGCTTAGGGCGAATTTTCCAAAACACCACCTTCTCTATAGCTTTTTTCTAATTTTAATAGATGGAGCATACCCATGATTTACTCAATCTCTTCACATACATAAACTTCGTACTTTCACCTTTCTCCAAACATTAGTCACTCACCTTGTTCCGAACATTAGTCACCATCCTTTATTTTATTATTAATAAATTTTCACCGCATATAGCCAGTTATACTTGGAAGACCTAAAACCAAGTGTTAGGATTATAAGATTATTTAATCACCTTGACATCTAGCATGTAACACTCGTCCCTATCGTGATTGTCATGTATGTGGGTGGGCATAAATAATTCTTTTCATACAATTTCTTTATATTACACTAGAGAAAACAACGAGTTTAGCAAGAAGAATATTTGCTAGGCTTACCTTAACCATTATATCAATGCCATTGTAGTCATCAGGTGTGGATCCAAGTACAAGGGCGTGGGGCTTCGGCCCCTCCTTAGACCTCAAAAAAGTCTAAAAGTCTGTGACAACCCCAATAAATTTTGAAAATTAATATTTTTCTTACGTTTGCCCTCCTCCTAAAAAAATTTTATATAGAGCACCTCCGAGGAAAATCTCCTCGGTCCACCCCTTGTTGTCATGGATGATGGATTTAGGTTGAATAGGATATTTCCTTGTGTTCATGGATGGTCACTGCAGTATACTGTGCTATTTGATTTTTATAATCAGGGATATTTGTGTACTGATGGAATATCATGCTCCGTGAAAATTCATTTTTTGCATGTAGACGAATAATTATTTTATTTTATTTTTAAATGGTTTTCTATATTGGTAAGATTTTCCTCTTTTCACAGAAAAATACATGTCAAATCACATAAAAAGAAGGAGAATAAAAAATGTGCGTCTGTGCCCATACAAAATTAAATTGGTATCTCTTAATCGTCTTTTTGCATCGCAAAACATGTGCCTGTTTTTGTTACCCTATGTTGGAAAAAACATGTGTTTGTAATTTCACTCTATAAGATGTGTATGAAACTGGACAGTGGGCTGTTAACTTTTGCTTCCCTATGTTGCTTGTGATAGTTTGCAGTTTCTTTTTGTTTACTTGAAAGGAAGGTAGCTATAGCTATTTGTAGAGTTATTTGTTGTAGTTAATTAAATGATTTCTTATTGCTAAACCATCCTTCTAGAAAATAGTGGCAGAGGCAGATAGTGTCATTGTTGATGTTATTTCACAACTAGGGTGTTTTTTTTTTTTTCTCTCTTCTGACAACGAATATATATATATATATATTACATTGTTTTACATTTATTAACCGGCATCAATCATTTATTGTATTACTATTTATTAATGGTTGAAATTCTTACCTCATTTATACAGAATACATAGGTAATTCTCTTCTTTAAATCAAAGTATATGTGTCATATTTCTTTCTCCTGTGTGATTTGTTTTTCTTTTGGAACGTTCCAAAATCCCACATTGGTAATGTCATGCCACTAAACTAGATTACCGCTAATTGTTTGTTGAAGTCATCGATGACTTAGCACACGCATTGGATGTGTGTGGGGTGTTTTCCTAAGAGTAGGATTACATTGGCCTCGGTAGCGGTACCAGCTCAGTACATCCCAATCTCGGTAACCAAGTCCGCCCACATCGCCAAGATCCATCTAGCTCGATAACAGTACCAGCTAGACGTCTCGTCTCAGCTCGGCAAACAGTGTCAACTTGTACCAAGCTTGAGTCAGTCTCAGTAAGAGTACCAATTGGACTCATCTCGGTCTCGGTATAAGGCATCTCATCAATAGTGCCAGGATGCATCCAAACCTAACCTTAGTACCATCCTCAGCTCGATCCGTCCACAGCGATGGGTACTAGGCCATCATTGTACTTTCATGAAGTTACGACTACGTTACAGAACGTGCTCACAGACAAGACAGGCGTCAGATGGTGGTCAGGTGTCACCTTGATCGATCACATCCGCATTAATATCATGGGTCATTTCTTGATTTGACCTGACAGTATTTCCACCTACTCCCACTAAAGGTGCGCTAGGTGAAATCTCTACATATAGGGGAACACCAATCCCTTCCAATGTATGCAAATATACGCATCATGATGTAGGAATAGACTAATGTTATGCATAGCACGTTACAGAACTCCTTGCATAAGAGCATACTTGCCTCTTATTTCCATCCTTTCTTCAGTGACAATACTAACTCAGGCATCGGAGAGCCTTCGGCTGACGACAGCCAGCGTTTCTAATCTCTATTTCTTCTCTCCTTTCAAGTCCTGAAGCGATCTATCTTCCCCAGAGAAACTTAAACATCGAATCACAAGTCTTACACCAACCTAATCTGGGTCCTGGACTTTTAGGCACCCACAGGAGGGATTGGGCCAATGACGCTTAATAGGTTAGGGTATTATTAGGTTACCTTTCATATATAGTAAGATTTAGGGTCATCTTACGTTATTTATTTCCTATTTAGGTTAGGACTTTATTTAAAGTGTGTGATTAGGTTTTTTTCTATTTACATTGATGTATGTACTTTATCTTACTTAGAATAAAACATAACACAATAATATAGAGGTAGTATTTTTGGCGTGTGTTTATTTTTTTTTTTATCTTCCTTCTCTCTCGACTAGTGGTATTACAGTGGATCACCGCTTTCAAAAAAAACCAAGCAAGCTGAGGGCGGTAATCGCGGTGGCTGATTTCCCATGTTCCTTTGATTTTGGGGTTAATGCGCAAATCAAGGTACGAAATGTGTGCAGAGTGGAGGGGACGTTGAGGGGTGATCATTGTGACGAATACCTTGTGCGTGGGTTACGGGGATAGGGGAGAGGAAAGTCTTCCTTCCATTCAGATTGTTGGCAATCCGGATCATCAGATTTGACTTGTGAGTTTGGCTAGAGCGCACTCGCTATTTCAGTTGTACGGGGTTAGAATTGGAGGGCCAGATTGAGTCTTCGGGTTCTGATCTCCAAGGGGCCCATGGATCCAATCTGTTGTTTGGACTTTCTGTTAACGGATCGTCACAGATCCTTTGTTCGGTGTCAGAGCAGAGGAGGGGCTCTTTGGTTTTCTATTGCAGATCCACTCTCGTTCCAGGAGAGCTCCCAGTTATTGTGTGAGAGTAGAGAGAGGCCAAAGCGAGTGTGACATTTTGAATATTTAGATATTAAATAAATAATTTATTTTATGTGGCTCTTCGGAAGGATATCCGCTTTGGGCTTTGGCAATAGGAATCGCCGTAATGTCTTTCAACTGTAAATGTAAGGCAAGTACATAACCATAATTTGTAGATTTAATACTTGTATTCCTCATTGATTTGTGTGTTTACGCATGTAGAAACTTTTGATGCCCTTTCATATGAAGTAATGCTTCCATAGAATTTTGCTTATGATTTATTTTGCTTCTGTAGGATTATGTGGGTCCATATTTTGAAAGCTCGTAGGGAAATATTCACAGGAAAATTAGATTTATTACTATAATTCACGTTTCCCTTCGTTTCATTTTCGGGGAAGTGACAGTGAGGGTCTAACGCCAGCATCGACTTGCCAGCAGCGCTGATTGACCAGATGGAAGGGAAAATGATCCGGGACTATTTCTATTGCCGGACTTGAATGAGAATAGAGGACCCGGACTCTTGGGTGTTGTAGGAATCAGAGAAGAAAAGGGGATACGGTCTCTGTTCAGACAAGTGTTGCCGGAGATCAACCCCGCCCGTCGTGCCACTAACACGTGGCCAAAGGACGACATCTGTCGTTGCTGGGGAAGAGGACCCGGACACTGGCGGCTCGACATTCGGACCAGCTGACATCAGGAGAGAGGTTCTTCCCTATTGAAGAAGAGCATAAGGACTGGGCTCAGATTCAGGCTCAGGTTGGTTTCAGGTTGGGCAAACCCAACCCGGTAGCAGAGAGCTCGGTCCAACTGGTAGGGAGAGCTGAGTCGGCAAGTACGATCAAACATTGGTTTGACGAGATCAAGGGCTCGAAATTATTTTTGCAATATCGGGGCCATCCGGACTTGGATTTCAAATTAGGATCTGGGTGACGAGATCTACACAATGGTGTAGGTATTGATGCGGATCAGACTAGAACAGCACAGGTAGATTTTGGGATGGATTATTCCTTTCTCTCTTTCCCAGTAATGCTCCATGGCAAGGCAAACTATGGCTTATGGAATCAGATGGAATCGCTGCTTATGGAAGATCACATATTGAGGAGACAACACCACCAAAAGATGCATTTGTAAGGAAAAGGTGGACCGTGATAGGAGCATGGGCTTTATTTGAAATCAAGGTGTCGGTGGATAGTGACATGCCTGAGTATCTGTTGGAGATGAAAACTCTGAAGGAAGCATGGGACATTTATGCAAGCATGTTTGCCATAAAGCCGAAACCGACCAAGGATAAGGTGTGTTACCAATGTGGTAAACCTAGGCAAATTGCAAGGGATTGCAAAGTGACGATGGTAGCTTTGCTAGAATAAAAATCATTTTTCGCGACGCAAATATTTGTCGCAGAAAATCAAAAAATCGTCGCAAAATATATTCGGCGACGAAACCATTTTTGTCGTCAGTTCGTCGCCCATTAGGCGTCGGTGAGTTTTTTTGCCGACGATCACAATTAATCGTCGCTAAATATCAATTTTCTGCGACAACACATTATATCGGCAAAAATGATTTTCTGCGACAACACATTATCGTCGCTAAATATCAATTTTCTACGACAACACATTATCGTCGCTAAAATGATTTTCCGCAACAACACATTATCGTCGTCAAATATCAATTTTCTACGACGACACGTTATGTCGGCAAAAATGATATTTTTTGTCGCCAAATGTCCATAATTCATTGCGAGATAATGGTTAAAAAATGGTGAAAAAGGAATTTGGCGGCAAAATGGAGTCGTCGCTGAGTTATAGCTTTTTACCGACAAAACTATATTATCGCCAAATAGTGCATGAATTGCCATAAGTTATAATAGGCGACGAATTAGTTTCGTCGTACATAGTTTGTAGACATTAGGCGACCACTTTAATTCGCTGCCCAATATTTAACATTGCCATAATTTCTCTTAGGCGACAAATTATATACGTCAGGAATAATATGCAAAGATATATTTATTCCTATTAGGCGACAAATAAAATTCGTCGCTAAAAATAATATATTTATTTTATAAATCACTGCATGCCACCTCAAAAACCTCCTTTATGCTAAATATAATAAAACCTGCTCATTCAACTAAAATAAAATGTATAATAAAACCTTCCCATTCAACAAAAATAAAATGTACAATAAAACATGTTCATTCAACTCAAACAAAATATACAATAAAACCTACTCATTCAACTCAAATAAAATGTATAATAAAGTCTTCTCATTTAACTAATAAAAAATGTACAAAATCTGCTCCTTCAACATATTAGGAAACATATAACTATTAAATCCAACCCACAAGTTTAACCACGTCATCGTTACTAATTCAAGTAGAAATGTAGCATCGAAAATAGTGTAAGTACAATATTCTTATGAAAAACAAAAAGATGTTCAAGCAATTGGCCTGTATTACATTGATCTCCAGTCCCAACCTGTAATACCAAAAAAAAAAATGTTAGGAATTAAACATGGGAATCAAAAGCGAAGTAAGTGAGACGAAATAAAAGCCTGGGAAAATTAAAAAATAAAAGTGAACTTGAAGCAAAACAATTTGATTCAAGATCACAAACCTAAATCACTATCCTAATAGTTAATATGAGTACGTGATGTCCATTGTAAAATGGAAGCTATACTGATGCAATGCCCACAAAGTAAGAAGAATCCAGAAATCCAAACACCAAACAACCCAACATAAAAAAAAAAAAAAAAAGCCTCGAGAGTTTACTCTAATCTAATAACAGAACTCTCAGAGAAAATGATGGCCTCTCTACCAACCCATTTTATACAGAATAAAAGGTAACTAGTTCAAATAGCCCACAAAATTATCACACAGTTTCGTCCAAGTTCGGCCATGCCGTGTCCTGTTTGAAATCAGTTCTCTGCACTGTTTCCAGTCCCAACAATTATAACCCCTTGACAAATTGCATCTTAACCTAGATTTGTAAAGATAGTATGATATTGTAAGCCCTTAAGCAGAGCATGAATTGCTGGGTTTTGTAAAAAGAGGAGTCTTTCAATTGAGAGGAAAATCACTCAATTTCTTCCCCAGCTTGCTTTTTAGTTGCTTGGTTTGACATTTTTTTGCATAGATAAGAGAGTTTTTTTTTTTTACTTTCCATGCATGACAGAGAAGACTTTGATTTACTCTTAGGATTTGTTCGTGCAAGGTGAGGATTCTGCTCTATGCCGATTTCTATTTCTATGGGAGTTCCTACCCCTCCTATAAGAAATCAAAATCCACTCTATCGGAAGGAAATCAGTTCACACCAATAAAAAAAATCAATTCATTTTTTCTCTTTTTTCTACAAAGAGCACTAAACAACGGAAGAGTGGGCTACATTAAAAATTAGAACAATTTCCTCTTTATCTCATAATCCTCTCATCATACAAATGCACCCAAGAGAGGTAAGAAAAAGTAATTCATCTCTAGTGCAAAAGTGAAAATCTACAAGCGCAAAATCCCCTGTTCACACAAAGGTGGCCTTAAAATCCTGATATGTAAATTCCAGTTAGGTGAAACCAAAACCTAAGAACCTGACCATTAATCCTGACATGGTGACACGACCCAAACCCGAGATTAGGACTAATTCGAGTTAATCCCGAGTCGTGTCGCATACTTACTCCCGTGAATTTCAACGCATTAAAATTCACAAGGGATATCAATTACATATATTATGCGGAAAACAAAAGTATACATTGCTCATATATTAAACAAAAGTTCTTTACACTATTTACAACTCCATCTCTTGCATATTTAATACAATGCAAGGATCAAAACTATGAAACGTTTAATCTCATTTCAACTCAAAGTTTCATTTCCATTCTCAGTGTTTTCATTCACTTCCATTCTACTAGTCCTCCTGGAGGAATCGTACCGGACGTCTCCGGTTGCGCTGTGGTCTCAGAAGGACCGGCAATGGCAGCTGTGCCTGTAATGCCATCAATAACACTATGAATTTCACAATTCAGCAATATATAAACAATTTCATGATTTAACATGTTAACGATACATTTCATTCATTTCAGTTGTGTTAGATTGGTTCAATTCCAATTCCAACTCATAATCAATAAGAGTCTCTTTGTTTGGCACACTACCATAGCATTTCAATTTCAATTCAATTCCATTTCCATCTCCCTCAAAGGAGAAGATTCTCTCTTCCATACGGAAGGATTCATTTATTGTGGAAATTATCAGAGCCCGGGCCAGGGACTACTGACATCACCACGGAGCTCCGGAACACTCCCAAATAATCTGCTGCAGCAGAATCAGCTCAATGAGCTTATAGAAATCACTATGTAGTGCCAGACTTATTAATCAATTCAATTATCAATTCATTTCACAATTATTAGCATTGTCCTCGTTGGCACAGGGCGGAAGGGCGCACCATTCATGACCCAGGCCTTCCAAAGATTCATTTCATTTCATTTAATGGAGATAAGTCCATAAACAATTAAATAAACGATTATTACCATCCATTCAAGTGTAATCCCAGGTGGTCAAGGTACGTGTTATTCTCGATGACATTACAGACAGAGAGAGGTTGTACCTTGAAATTCCTTGAATCCACACTCATGGAGGTGCCATAGTTTTAACATTAACCTTGACCTAATCAATAGGCTTCTTTCCTTAAAACTCAGAAATTAATTATGAAACTCTATTAATTTCGATTAACCAAACAACTTCTTATCGGCTAGCTTTAGAAGCTAATTTTTATTATCAAATTACAACTATTTGGCTTGGGTTAACCTTTTGGTTAACACTCAATTCATCTTGGATCTAAATCCAAGGATATTATGTTATGAAAAGGGTAATTAACTTACTATTCCTCAATTAGTCTTCAAACTACTTATGATCCTAAACCATCAATTGGTTCAAATAAAATAAATTCACCTTCATCTCCCAATCTATGATCACTAGGAGGTGTATACCATTGGTTTCTATATTTCAAGAGCTTTCCAACGATATATAGAACTCAAAAATCGGACGTATGGGTCAAAAGTTATAGCCATTCAAAGTTGGCATTGTTGGCCCAATGAGCCGACCCACTCGAGCGGGCCCAATCCGGCTGGCCCAATTCTGGCCTAAATTTCAACAAACACAGTCTGTTACTGCACTGTGTTTTCACACCATTCTTTCCAATCCATCCTACTTCAATATATAATTCACTTATTCAAAGACAAAACAGTATATAGAATAGAATAAAGTCATTCTTCCTTGTACATAGGCTTTAAGCAACATTGACTCAACTCAACAGTCACTTATTCAAAGATAAAACAGTGTATAACATAGACTAAAGCCATTCTTCCTTGTATTATATGGACTGACAAACAACTCTACTTCAAGTCAGTATTCATTCAGTCACCTCTATTAAAATCTTAAATTATATTGAAAAAGTCAGAAGCTATCAAAGATGCACTAACGTGCCCAAAAGGCCAAATCTTAGCATTTCATTCAACATATAATTCAATTTGAATTAATAGTCAAAGATAAACATTGTATACAAACAAGACTAAGCTATTCTTCCTTAGGTAAATAACCCAGTAAACTCTTCATCCAATTCTGTTACAGAGAGTCACCCCTGTAACACTTGAACATCCAATCATTCCTCATATCATTTAAACTCTTACAACACTTCTCTTCATTCAAACATCATATAATCAATCTCATCATGTGAATCATTCCATATCAATATACCAGATTGTTTACATCTAAATTTCTTAATTCATATGTAAACTACATCATTTCACACTCAATCATGAATAATTGCTTATACTTACTTTTGTGCTGTGAGTCAATACCAAAACCCTTTGTTTCAAGCTCTAATTGAGTCCAAATCACCAATATCTAAGAAACCCACTTGATAAATGATGACACAGATCATGGAGAAGATGACAAGTAATTGTACAAACACACTTCAAGCCTCTTTAATTCCACAACTTAAGAGCCAAGAAACGAAGGAGGAAAATCTTCAGCTGCTGTGATGAATACCAACTCTCCTTTGTTTCACTCTTGTTTTGAGTCCAAAGTACCAATCTCTAAGAAAACAACCCACTTGATGAACCCACTTGATAGGAAATAATGGAGAAGATGACTCATACTTGACAATTTCTTGATTCAATCACTTTGACAGCCAAACGAAGAAGAAGAACCAAAGCTACTGTTTTCTCAAGGTTGCTGGGATGAAGTCACAGGATTGCCACATCTAACACATGCAAATTGGTTTAATGACACCTATCATATGCAATTTGCATATGAACCTTATACTCTTTACCTATTTACAATTTGAGTCACTCTAAGACCCATTTGACTCACTTTAAGTCCAATGAAAATGCGTGTATTATGAAAATCGTTGTACTCATTAAGATACACATGATGGTATCAATTTTCATCGTATTCGACAAAATACGCATAAAGCCGTATTTACGGAAAAATCCCTAAGCCCACCAATTTGAGTCTAAATTCAATTCAATTAAACCAATCTCTTCTACATTCATTCATTATGATTAATTCCTTTATTCAAAACTAATGTGACCCATTTTAATCCTTAATCAATATTAAGTTGATTAATCATGCTTAAACCAAGTTAAATCTCGATTAATTAGAGGTAATCGTGATTAACTCGGGTTGGAGTGTAACATTCTCCTAAACTTTTAGAATCATTCGGTCCTCCGAATGGAACATAAAGAAACAAAACATAGTAATCAATATAAAGACGAACATACCTGAACGAATAGCTCTGGATACTTTCGAGCCATTTGTTCTTCCAATTCCCATGTGGTTTCACTGGGTTCATGATGTGCCCAAAGAACTTTAACCCATTTGATCGTCCTTGTTCGTAGAACTTGCTCCTTGGTATCAATAATTTGAATTGGCTTCTCAATATATGTGGTGTCCGGTTGAACTTGAATTTCTTCATAATCAATGATATGAGTTGGATCTTCCACATACTTTCGAAGCATAGACACATGAAATACATTATGGATACCGGAGAATTGCACTGGAAGATCTAGACGATACGCCACATCTCCAATTCTGCTTTTGACTCTGAAAGGTCCAATATATCTTGGTGAAAGCTTTCCTTTCTGCCCAAATCTGATGGTACCTTTCATTGGAGAAGTCTTCAAAAATACCCAATCATCAACTGCAAACTCTAAATCACGTCGACGATTATCAGCATAACTCTTCTGTCTTGATCGGGCTACTTTCAATATGTCCTGAACTTTCTGGACTTTTTCAGTTGTTTCTGCAATAATAGTAGGACAATGGAAACTCCTGGTTCCAACTTCTTCCCAGCTCACTGGTGTCCTACATCTGCAGCCATACAATGCTTCAAATGGTGCCATATCAATGCTGGAGTGATAACTGTTGTTGTATGCAAATTCACACAATGCAAGATGTTCATCCCAATCACTACCAAAATCCATAACACTGGCACGAAGCAAATCTTCTAAGGTCTGAATTGTTCTTTCAGACTGTCCATCTGTTTGTGGATGATATGCAGTACTAAACCGAAGTTTTGTACCCATTGAATTCTGAAATGATTGCCAAAAGGTAGAAACAAACCGACTGTCTCGATCTGATACAATCGAAACTGGTGTTCCATGCAATCTAGTCACTTCTCTCACAAACAACTTGGACATTTCAGTGAATCCCATATCCTTTCTGAATGGAAGAAAATGTGCAGACTTCGTAAGACGATCCACAATCACCCAGACGGTGTCATGATGTCTTCTGGTCATAGGTAAACCAGATACAAAGTCCATAGTCAAATGATCCCACTTCCATCTAGGAATATGTAAAGGATGGAGTAATCCAGGTGGTTTTCTATGCTCAAATTTCACACGCTGACAGGTCAAGCATGAAGATACATAACCTGCTATCTCCCGCTTCATGTTATTCCACCAAAACCTGTCCTTGAGATTTCTATACATTTTAGTACTTCCTGGATGCATAGAATATCGAGTGTGATGAGCTTCGAACATAATTGCTTGCTTCACATCGTCTTGTGCTGGTACACATAATCTGTCTCTGAAATAGAGAACTCCTTCAACCAACACAAAATCTGGCCTTGCTACGATGTTATCTCTGATTTTCACTAATTCAGGGTCTTCAAATTGCCTTGCCTTGATATCTTTGATCAGGAGCAGTTCAAATACAGACATTGCTGCAATCAATTTTCGATCATTTACGATATCAACAGACACATCAAGATCTTTGAATGCATCAATCAGATCCCATCCAAGCTCCATTGCTGTCAAATAAGCAGATTTTCGACTCAAGGCATCAGCTACAACATTACCTTTCCCAGGGACATAGGTGAAAGGAAAGTCGTAGTCTTTAATCAGCTCTAACCAACGGCGTTGCCTCAAATTAATATCTTTCTGTGTAAACAAATACTGAAGGCTCCTGTGATCACAATGAACTTCAAATATTTCACCATAAAGATAATGCCTCCATTGCTTCAAAGCAAATACAACAGCCGCTAGCTCTAAGTCATGAGTAGCATAATTTTTCTCATGCTCTTTTAACTGCCGTGAACCATAGGCAATAACTTTGCCATTTTGCATCAACACACATCCCAACCCTATACCGGAAGCATAAGAGTAAACAACAAATCCTCCCCTTCCATCCGGTAATGACAAAATTGGGGCTGAGACTAACCTCTGTTTCAACACCTGAAAACTGGACTCACATTCATCATTCCATGCAAATGGAATATTTTTCCGAGTCAGTTTTGTCAATGGTGCTGCAATTCTTGAGAAGTCTTTCACAAACCTTCTGTAATATCCAACCAATCCTAAGAAACTCCTCACTTCAGAAACATTTTTAGGACTTTGCCAATTAGTAATGGCTTCAATCTTAGCTGGATCCACTGCCAATCCTTCTCTAGTAATGAAATGACCCAAGAATGCCACCTGCTACAACCAAAAATCACATTTTTCTAGCTTTGCAAACAACTGATTGTCTCTCAACACTTGCAATGTTGTTCGCAGATGGTGTGCATGTTCTTGCTCTGACTTTGAATATACCAGAATGTCATCGATAAAGATGACAACAAACTGGTCTAAATACGCAGTAAAAATTCTGTTCATCAAAGCCATAAACACTGCAGGTGCATTCGTTAATCCAAAAGGCATAACCAAACACTCATAATGCCCATATCGAGTTCTTAATGCTGTTTTCTGCACATCTTGATCTCTAACACGAATCTGGTGGTATCCAGATCGGAGATCAATCTTAGAAAAATATGTTGCACCCTGGAGTTGATCAAACAACTCATCAATCCTAGGCAACGGATATTTGTTTTTTATTGTCATCTGATTCAGTTGCCTATAATCGATACACATACGTAGGGTGCCATCTTTCTTCTTCACAAACAATACAGGTGCTCCCCATGGTGATACACTAGGTTTAATAAAACCTTTATCAAGTAAATCCTGTATTTGTTTCTTCAATTCATGCAATTCCGATGGTGCCATTCTATATGGTGCCTGAGAGATAGGTGCAGTACCCGGCACAAGCTCTATAGTAAAGTCCACTTCCCTTGCTGGAGGTAGACCTGGCACTTCTTTAGGAAACACGTCTGAAAATTCACAGACTACAGGAATGTCTCCTAATCCCTTCCTTGGCTTCTTTTCAGTGATGAATGCAATGTAGCCTTCACATCCACCTTGCATTAACTTTTCAGCCTTCATTGCTGAAATGAGCCTTGTATCAAACTCTTTCTGTGTTCCCTCAAAGAACACACTGGCATCGGCTTCATCTACTTTAAAAGTTATAGTCTTGCGGAAACAATCCAGACAAGCCCTATACTTTGAAAGCCAATCCATACCAAAAATGACATCAAAATCATTCATAGCCAACACTACTAAATCTGCTGGCATTGACACCTCACCGATGGTAACACTACATTGGGGTACATATAGTTCACATACTACTTTTCTTCCCAATGGTGTTGTAACAGTAAAATCATATGCTAGTTGTTCAATTTGTTTTTGCATATCACGAACAAAAAGAGGTGCAACAAATGAATGCGTAGACCCAGGGTCAAACAATGCAACCGCAGGTCTATGATCAACATAAATCATACCTTCCACCACATTAGTTGCAGCTTCAGCTTGTTTTCTGTTTGCAGCATAAATTTGTCCTGCAACCTGAGGCCTAATTTGTTGTGGCTGTGGCTGTTGCCTAGGTTGCTGGGGACTCTGACGTTGCTGCTGTGGAGGAGTAGGAAATGCTGCATGTCGATAAGGAGGTTGTTGCTGTAGAGCTAAATTCTCTCTTCTCATTCTAGGACATTGAGCC
The DNA here is from genome assembly GCA_038049695.1 of Cinnamomum chago. NCBI lineage: Eukaryota > Viridiplantae > Streptophyta > Magnoliopsida > Laurales > Lauraceae > Cinnamomum > Cinnamomum chago. The sequence goes on from CP142452.1 coordinate 33,836,972, forward strand.
ATTTTGTGCTCCATAGAACCACATGATAAACATGCCCCAGTGTTTCTCCAGCAGGCTTCAGTTTTGTGAGCTTTTCCACATGTCTCACAAACTGGTCTGACTTCAGCTCTAGCAACAAATTTCTGCTTTTTATTCTTGAATTTGCCTCCTTTCTTCATCCAAGGAGTACCACTCCTTTTAGAACTAGAACTAGGAGTAACATCTTGTTCTTGTTCTTCTCTATGCACTTCTTCAGCAGTATAAGCTTTATCTACTGCATCATCAAACCGGGTAGGCTGCTGTCCAGCCATAACCATCTTCTTATATGCTGGGTTCAAACCATTGATGAACCTCTTTATCCGCTTCTCTTCAGTATCTATCAAGTCAGTAGCATACTTCGACAGTTTGATAACTGTATGCACATATACTGATACAATCATACGTCCCTGTTTCAAATTCAGGAACTCTGATTCTTTCTTCTGTCTCACATGCTCTGGTACAAAATTCCTTTCAAACTGTTTACGGAAAGTCTCCCAAACAGTAGCTGCAGGGGTTTCAAGTATTGCATCTTTCATCCCTTTCCACCAATCTTTTGCTACATCTCGTAACATGGATGAAGCAAGCAACACCCGCTGCCTTGAAGTACATACAATGGTATCAAACACATCTTCGATGTGTTGTATCCACTCATCAGCTACTAGGGCATCTTCTTTGCCCTGAAACTCAGTGGCTCCTCGCTTCCTAAATTGTTCATACAGAACATTTGAATCTTTCTCCTTAGTCTGCACTACCACCTGAGTTCCAACATTAGGCAATGGTTGGACTGGTGGTGCCTGTGGAGTCTGAATCTGAGCCTGAATCTCAGTTTGCACTTGTAACATTGCAGCAATTTGTGTCTGCATATTCAGTTGCTGCGTTTGCATATTCAATTGAGCTTCATGGCTCCTTGCTAACTGTTCTAAGATAGCAGTGAATTTAGCATTGCTAGTAGGAGGAGTAGGAGGTGTAGGTGTAGGACCTTCATCCCCATTATGCACATATTCAGGATTATCATTCCCATTACCTCCGCTACCTAAGCCAGATGCCATTCTGAAACAACACAGGAAGTTAAGAGACACATCTATAACTTCCATCACACATATATCACATATAGAGTGAAACAAATCACATATTGGGAAAACAAGAAATCACACATCCATATAGGATTTAAGTGGTAATTTCGTTTTCTCACGTCCTTACATACTCTAAGGATTTTAAATTTCATATTTCGCTTCTTTATTTCCTTTCGTTCACGTATTTATTTCTTTTCTTTCACTTAGCTCTGATACCATACAATAAGTATGACACGACCCGAACCCGAGATTAGGACTAATTCGAGTTAATCCCGAGTCGTGTCGCATACTTACTCCCGTGAATTTCAACGCATTAAAATTCACAAGGGATATCAATTACATATATTATGCGGAAAACAAAAGTATACATTGCTCATATATTAAACAAAAGTTCTTTACACTATTTACAACTCCATCTCTTGCATATTTAATACAATGCAAGGATCAAAACTATGAAACGTTTAATCTCATTTCAACTCAAAGTTTCATTTCCATTCTCAGTGTTTTCATTCACTTCCATTCTACTAGTCCTCCTGGAGGAATCGTATTGGACGTCTCCAGTTGCGCTGTGGTCTCAGAAGGACCGGCAATGGCAGCTGTGCCTGTAATGCCATCAATAACACTATGAATTTCACAATTCAGCAATGTATAAACAATTTCATGATTTAACATGTTAACGATACATTTCATTCATTTCAGTTGTGTTAGATTGGTTCAATTCCAATTCCAACTCATAATCAATAAGAGTCTCTTTGTTTGGCACACTACCATAGCATTTCAATTTCAATTCAATTCCATTTCCATCTCCCTCAAAGGAGAAGATTCTCTCTTCCATACGGAAGGATTCATTTATTGTGGAAATTATCAGAGCCCGGACCAGGGACTACTGACATCACCACGGAGCTCCGGAACACTCCCAAATAATCTGCTGCAGCAGAATCAGCTCAATGAGCTTATAGAAATCACTATGTAGTGCCAGACTTATTAATCAATTCAATTATCAATTCATTTCACAATTATTAGCATTGTCCTCGTTGGCACAGGGCGGAAGGGCGCACCATTCATGACCCAGGCCTTCCAAAGATTCATTTCATTTCATTTAATGGAGATAAGTCCATAAACAATTAAATAAACGATTATTACCATCCATTCAAGTGTAATCCCAGGTGGTCAAGGTACGTGTTATTCTCGATGACATTACAGACAGAGAGAGGTTGTACCTTGAAATTCCTTGAATCCACACTCATGGAGGTGCCATAGTTTTAACATTAACCTTGACCTAATCAATAGGCTTCTTTCCTTAAAACTCAGAAATTAATTATGAAACTCTATTAATTTCGATTAACCAAACAACTTCTTATCGGCTAGCTTTAGAAGCTAATTTTTATTATCAAATTACAACTATTTGGCTTGGGTTAACCTTTTGGTTAACACTCAATTCATCTTGGATCTAAATCCAAGGATATTATGTTATGAAAAGGGTAATTAACTTACTATTCCTCAATTAGTCTTCAAACTACTTATGATCCTAAACCATCAATTGGTTCAAATAAAATAAATTCACCTTCATCTCCCAATCTATGATCACTAGGAGGTGTATACCATTGGTTTCTATATTTCAAGAGCTTTCCAACGATATATAGAACTCAAAAATCGGACGTATGGGTCAAAAGTTATAGCCATTCAAAGTTGGCATTGTTGGCCCAATGAGCCGACCCACTCGAGCGGGCCCAATCCGGCTGGCCCAATTCTGGCCTAAATTTCAACAAACACAGTCTGTTACTGCACTGTGTTTTCACACCATTCTTTCCAATCCATCCTACTTCAATATATAATTCACTTATTCAAAGACAAAACAGTATATAGAATAGAATAAAGTCATTCTTCCTTGTACATAGGCTTTAAGCAACATTGACTCAACTCAACAGTCACTTATTCAAAGATAAAACAGTGTATAACATAGACTAAAGCCATTCTTCCTTGTATTATATGGACTGACAAACAACTCTACTTCAAGTCAGTATTCATTCAGTCACCTCTATTAAAATCTTAAATTATATTGAAAAAGTCAGAAGCTATCAAAGATGCACTAACGTGCCCAAAAGGCCAAATCTTAGCATTTCATTCAACATATAATTCAATTTGCATTAATAGTCAAAGATAAACATTGTATACAAACAAGACTAAGCTATTCTTCCTTAGGTAAATAACCCAGTAAACTCTTCATCCAATTCTGTTACAGAGAGTCACCCCTGTAACACTTGAACATCCAATCATTCCTCATATCATTTAAACTCTTACAACACTTCTCTTCATTCAAACATCATATAATCAATCTCATCATGTGAATCATTCCATATCAATATACCAGATTGTTTACATCTAAATTTCTTAATTCATATGTAAACTACATCATTTCACACTCAATCATGAATAATTGCTTATACTTACTTTTGTGCTGTGAGTCAATACCAAAACCCTTTGTTTCAAGCTCTAATTGAGTCCAAATCACCAATATCTAAGAAACCCACTTGATAAATGATGACACAGATCATGGAGAAGATGACAAGTAATTGTACAAACACACTTCAAACCTCTTTAATTCCACAACTTAAGAGCCAAGAAACGAAGGAGGAAAATCTTCAGCTGCTGTGATGAATACCAACTCTCCTTTGTTTCACTCTTGTTTTGAGTCCAAAGTACCAATCTCTAAGAAAACAACCCACTTGATGAACCCACTTGATAGGAAATAATGGAGAAGATGACTCAAACTTGACAATTTCTTGATTCAATCACTTTGACAGCCAAACGAAGAAGAAGAACCAAAGCTACTGTTTTCTCAAGGTTGCTGGGATGAAGTCACAGGATTGCCACATCTAACACATGCAAATGGGTTTAATGACACCTATCATATGCAATTTGCATATGAACCTTATACTCTTTACCTATTTACAATTTGAGTCACTCTAAGACCCATTTGACTCACTTTAAGTCCAATGAAAATGCGTGTATTATGAAAATCGTTGTACTCATTAAGATACACACGATGGTATCAATTTTCATCGTATTCGACAAAATACGCATAAAGCCGTATTTACGGAAAAATCCCTAAGCCCACCAATTTGAGTCTAAATTCAATTCAATTAAACCAATCTCTTCTACATTCATTCATTATGATTAATTCCTTTATTCAAAACTAATGTGACCCATTTTAATCCTTAATCAATATTAAGTTGATTAATCATGCTTAAACCAAGTTAAATCTCGATTAATTAGAGGTAATCGTGATTAACTCGGGTTGGAGTGTAACACATGGCCACCAGTCCCAACCTTGGATCCCATGCTCATGCTCATGTTTTCCCAGTTGGCATAAATGTATGTGCCTCACTTCCAAGCATTCAGGTTGCAGAGTTTTCTGTACCATCCAAAAGAGCCGTAACTTCTTAGAAAACCAAATTCAATCCTTTACCCCCCCAACACCCTTCCAACCAGCATCACAACTGCCAGCTTATCAGTGATTACTTGTACTACAACAACATTGCAAAGTTGAAAAGACTCTTGTATATCCTCATGCCAGCCAAAGAGATATCACACAAGGATGGAATCAGAACAACAATGCCCAACACACACATGCAAGTTCTATGTATCATTTGGCAGGTACCTTAGACAAGACAATCTTACAAGATTGTGTTTGGAAACATCCCCTTCCACTAAAATTCCTTTCAACACCTCCATCCAAATGCATATCTTGTTGTCCATGCACTCCAATGGTAAAAGATATGATAAAATACTTATAATTGTTTTAGTCCTTTTGTCTTCTGATGATACCCATACATACATACATACACATACTATTTATGTCTTCTTTTGCTGAACTAGTGGGGGAGAGATTACTCCCCATGTGCCAGTGCTGACTGTCAATTATTTTATTGTTGGTCCCACCGTTTCCATGGGATGAGTCCAATCTTTTGCTCTCTGTTTTTGTCAAACATTTAGTTTAACAGTTTGAGAAATGAATGATACTGAGAGTCAAGTTTGGAATTTGAGTTCATCTGAAAAATTAGGTCCAAACCCAATTGTTTTTTTTCATCTTAGCCAGGTTCCATCATTAGGTCGACCCAAATAATCCACTGGATAATCTCAAAATAAATCTGAGTATCTGTTTGTGAAGCTTTGAGGTTAGAGAATTCCATATTTAATAAAAATAAACAAGTGTATAACAGAAGAAAAAGAAGTTGAAGGTGGTAATTTAACTTGATGGAATATATGATGAAATGAGAATAAAGTGGGACAGAAAGGAATTTGAACAAGATATTACTTCATAGATTGGTGGAAGGGCCTTTATTTTTTTTACAAAAAAGAAAAAGGGTGAATCAATCTAATGGAATGCAGATGGGATCCAAGAAAGATTTTCATCTATGAGCAGACCGCAAAACATGCTTATGGTTAACACAACTAAAGGCAACAAACAATTGCATTGACCACACCAGGGGACATGAATGGGAGTTGATCAAGCCAGGTGCAGGCTGATATCCAGAGTTTGTCATGATAAAAAATGGTCCCTGTATGACATCAATGATACACTTGAGTGGTTATAATCTTGACTGTATCAAATCGATGATACACTTGAGTGTATTTGATTAGCTCTGTGTTTTTGTGTGTGCTAACTGCTAAACCTTTAACTGGTTCTTAAAAATAACCTTAGTGAAGATGATGCGGGAGATAATATAAAATGGCCATGAGATAGGAAACTTAGTGTGAAGCAGAAGATACCTGTAAGCATGACAAAAGAGAAGCATGAAGCACCTTATTCTCCACAACACACCTGCAACAAACATCCAAATCCAAAAGGATTATCCATGTAAAAAGGAGCAGTACAAAAAATTAGAAGTCACATCTCTTCTACAAATGTGTTTACCCTAATATTTCTTTACCCGCATCTCTTGCATTGTATCTAGTGTATCCTAATCCAGTGTAATCCCAGACCTGCAAAAAGTAACAAATGGACAAAGAAAACTGGTTAAAAGAACCTCCAAATCAATTCACCTATTACAGTACAACTAATCTCTCTCTCCAACCAAGCACTTCAAAGGGAGGTTGCCAAAAAAAAGAGAGAAAAGGAGGAGGAAAAAATTTATAGGCTATCAATAATAACAAAACTGGCAGATGACATGAACATAAAAGCACTCAAATTCTGATGGGATTTGATGAACATACAAGTGCATACAAGTGCTTAAGTAAGTCCTCACACTTATTTTTGTATCAAATAAAGCTAGAACAAACAGGTTGGTAAAACTAACTTATGGATCACGCTCAACATGCTTCCAACTGAAAGTTCTCCCTAAAAAACAAGTCCAATGTAATCTAGCAACAGCAAAAAAAAATTAGAAAAAGGTAAGGGCTCAAAACAGTAACCAAGGACTTCAAGTTGTGTCTATCCCTCCCTGAAACAATTACAGAGATGCTAATTCATAAGCTGAGTGAACAAAAAGCGAGGAAGTTGTATAATGTTCATACAAAACTAGCCATATGGGCCTGAAAAACCCAGCCTGTGATGGCCAAGAGATGCAAATCAAGGGGTTGTGTTGAGAAAAAAGACAGAAAGAAAGACGGGGTTATACTGCTGGAATATGATACTTTCCAAATGATCAACAAGCAGTGGAAGGCCACCATTACTTGAACAAAGTAATCCTCTCACAAGTAAGTTTAGAAGCAGATTTTGAGATGTTTTCAAACTTACATTTATTCAAGTTGCAATTAGAAATCCTTCTGAGTACTTCCTTTGCAGGAAGTGGATCGATCCTACTCGCAAGCCATCGAAGGACAATACTTTTACAATCAGCAAGGCTAGATGAGTACCCAGGCAAAATATGTGCGTCATTCATGCCTGAAAGACCATCTCTTGAGGCAATTTTTCTTGCAGCTTCAGATATCCATTTGCACGCAGTTGGATTCATATAAACCTGGAACAAAAGCATATTCAGGAAAGATATCAAGAGAAATGCCATAAGAAAGACAACCGTGGTCATCTAAAAGTTAGAAAAGAGAGACCTTTTAAAAGAAACGCAACCAAATGAACCCTTGTGACATTTGATAAACTATCACGGTGCACAACAAACATCATCATTTTCTTATGCAAAAGTTTGCACAAAGCAGCAATGGGGAGCCATTATTAGCTGATAAATGTTATAGTCAACGTTTGAAAACTAGGACTCAGGGTGCAGCTCGGTGAGCCTCGAGTCTAAGTCATCAGGTGTACCACAATGTATGAAGCCAATGAGCAGATCAACCTCAGCCATATAGTCCACAATCTACTCATATACTCCATCCTCTGATTGCCAATAAATTCACTCATATACACTAGTAACATTTACAAAAGTACATGTACCATATCATTTCAACTATAATGGACTATTCACATGGTAGGTGGATGTTACTTTCATTAAAAAAAAAAAAAACTCAAAACTTGATTTGATAGATCTTTACAGCTGAGTGTCTACAAGATAACAACCCATATATTCTGTCAAGACATAGCCAAAGAGGACTCGAGGTAAGGGGAAGCTTATAACGAGCAAGGGGAAGCCATTGAGGAGGATGGTTAGGACTTAGAGGCGGATCCTGTGACCACTGTTGAAACCATTGAAACCCGTGAGTACGCACTTACATCAGAAATCTTCGATGTTCATGATGTGGTGTCTTCATATTCTTTGGACCTTAAAGGTCAAGTTCAAGATCAGATTAAGGAAGAGGAATCAATGGCTGAGGAGGTAGTTCAGTCAGGGATTAGTGTTAGAAGTAGGTGGGCCTCGTTGATAGGTTTTCAAAACTTTTGACCCACTTGATGCATGGATCAACTATCCAAAAGGCTAAAAACTCAATCCAGGATCCAAGTCCTCAAACTCAACAACAATGAACAGTAATAAACTCTATCTAGAATATGAAAACAACACCTAACAAGCAACCACGAAATCTATAATATGCAAGGAAGTAGATTATACCTTTGGAGCTTGGTATAGCTCTAATGGAGAAGTTGATATTTTTCTTTGATGAAGAACTCTTTCACAAAGTAAATCAGAATCTCTAAGACCCAATCGTCTTCCACGCTATGTCCCGTATCAAATCTCTTTCCTCAAGGAGATGGGTGGGATCTCCAAAAGAAAAAACTAGAAGAGAAACTAGAAGAGAAGAGAAGAAGATGGGCGTGCAACAACTTGCACAAGAGAGGGCTGGGCGTGGATTCCAAGGAGGATTAGGGTGATAGACGTCCATGTTAGTTTTATGGTCTCAATACCAAGGGTATATGATGTAATAAATTGATTAATTTCTTTATTTATCAATACAATCATGTTTTCCTTTCATGAGATGAATGGTGTTTAATTATATACTTGCACATAACCAATACGAATGACATAATGGTTCATGAGATGAACCGGAGTCCACAAGTATACTAGATGTAATACGTGTGTATGGATGAGATCCACATACAGGAGACATGTATTGCAAATCTTATACTTAAATATCTTCACAACCAGTAATGAGATTGGGCATATCATTTGACAAGGTTGCAGCACTTTGATCACTATAAGATAGTGTGATTTGTCTCGATCATCAGAATGTAAGATTCTGGATCATGGTGCTGGTACATTGGATGTATTAAAGGACCATGAGAAGCACCTTATATACACTGTCTTTATTTTAAGGTCTGCTCTCATAATTCCCTAGCAATAGGCTCACAATCCTGAGACATTAATGAACTCAAGTTTCTATCTATTCATTTGCTTTGAGTCATCAATGAGTGAGGCCAATTGTAGGTTAACACTTCAGTGATTTGGGCACGTGGTAGTAGAGCTGTGGGAACATTCAATGGTCAAGATGGAATCTATCTTTAATAACCCCTTGTGCCAATTAATGGATTTATCATTGGTAAGTGCGCACCCATTCCAATTAAGAGTTAATTGGATCGGTACCAAATGATCATTATAATTAATTGGGACTCAAGGATAATAAGATATGGATCTAATTTGGTGGACAGGTCCAGTTGATCCATGGATATAGATGGAGGGGCCTAATTGTGGTAATTGGGAAGTTTAGGGTCTTCATTGTAATATATTCCTAAGACTGGAGTGCAATTGCATTTATATAGTGGAGTTATTTGCAATTAACTGTGGGCATGGATTGCACATGAGATGTGGGGTCGTGTGTCCCAATTGGAGTCAGCTTTCTAAGAAATCCCTAGTGGTCCCCACGCTAGCCCAAGATATTAGAAAGATACTAATTATAGTAGAACTCTAAAAGGAAATAGAAAGTTACTATTTCTATTTGAAGTGAGACTTCTAATGGTGGTAATAGTAAGTTACTAATTTTTAATGGAAGTGAGACTTCTATTTTAATTAAAAAAGGAGGAAGTTACTAATCATATTTGAAGTAACACTTCTAATTGTGATTTAGTAAGCAACTAATTGTTATGGAAGTAAGACTTCTATTTTAATTAGTAAGAGGAGGTTGCTTAAGTGCTATAAAAGGAGGAGAGGAGCCCTTGGATGTCCCATGCATAATCCCATCTTGGAATTCACGCCCAAGACCCTTAGTGCAAGAGTTGCACACGCCCATCTCTCTCTTTCCCTCTTCTAGTTTCTCTTTCAGTTTCCTTTAGGGTTTTCTCTTGGAGATTCCACCATCTTCTTGAGAAAAGAGAATCTGATACGGGTCATAGCGTGGAAGATCAGAAGGTGTTGGAGATTCTAATTTGATTAGTGAAGGTGTTCATCATCAAATAAAAAAATCAACTTCTCCATTAGAGCATTACTAAGCTCCAAAGGTATAATCTACATCCTTGTATATTGTAGATTTCGTGGTTGCATGTTTAGGTGTTGTTTTCTATCTTCTAGATAGTATATATTGTTGTACATGATTTATGAGTTTGAGGGATTGCATCCTGGATTGGGTTTTGTTGCTTTCTAGATAGTTGATCCCTGTATTAAGTGGGTCAAAAGTTTTTGAAACCTATCTGAATGGCTCACCTATTTTCCAACAGTCCAAGCCTCTCTTCTCCTTTTATAGCACTAATGCTACTTACTAATTATTATTAGAAGTCTTACTTTCAAAGTAATTAGTAACATTCTCCTTTCTAATTATTATAGAAGTCTCACTTCCACAACAATTAGTAACTTACTATTATCACTATTAGAAGTCTTACTTCAAATATAAATAGTAACTTTTATTTCCTTTCCTTTTAGAGTTCAAGTAGAATTAGTAACTATCTAATAACCTGGGCTAGCGTGGGGACCACTAGGGATTTCATAGAAAGCTGGCTCCAACTGGGACACCACGACCCCACATCTCATATGCAATCTGGGCCCACAATTAATTGCAAATAACTCCACTATAAAAATGCAATTGCACTCCAGTCTTAGGAATAAATTACAAGAAGACCATAAACTTCCCTATGACCACAAGTAGGCTCCTCCAACCATATCCATGAATCAATTGGTCATGTCCACCAAATTGAACCCATATCTTATTATCCTTGAGACCCAATTAATTATAGTGATCATCGGTACCTATCCAATTAACTCTTAATTGGAATAAGTGCGCACTTACCTATGATAAATTCATTAATTGGCACAAGGGGATAATGAGGATAGATTCCATCTAGACCATTGAGTGTTCCCACAGTCCTACTACCACGTGCCCAAGACACCGAGGTGTTGACCTACAATTGGCCTCACTCATTGGTGACTCAAAGCAAATGAATAGACAGAAACTTGAGTTCATTAATGTCTCAGGATTATAAACATATTGCTAGAGAATTATGAGAGCAAACCTTAAAGTAAAGACAGTGTTTCATAAAGTGATTCTCATGGTCCAGCACAGTAATCCAGAATCTTACATTCTGATGATCGAGATAAATCACACTATCTCATAGTGATCAAAATGCTGCAACCTTGTCAAATGAGAAGTCCAATCTCATCACTAGTTGTGAAGATATTTAAGTATAAGATTTGCAACACATGTCTCCCATATGTGTATCTCATCCATATGTAGATCTCCCATATGTGTATTACTTCTAGTATACTTGTGGACTCCGATTCATCTCAAGAACCATCATGTTGTTCATGTTGGTTATGTGCAAGTAAGTAATAAAACACCATTCATCTCACAAAAGGAAAGCATGATTATATTGATAAATAAAGAAATAAATTAATTTATTACATTTTCCACTGGATTGAGACCATATAATCTAACAATTGGATCAAGTCCTCGGGAGGTGCCAGATTCCGAGAAATTTGAAGATCATGCGCTAGATTTTTTTTAAGGAGAAAGAATCAGAAGAAGTGGACGATGATCGGTCTGGCATTTAATCGGATCCATAAGAGATGGTTGATGAAATAGTTGTAGGGTTCATTCCTGTAACATTTCACAGAGTCACACAGATGCAGAACCAATCATACAAGAGATTGAGGAGTGGCAAGATGCAATGGGTGTCAAGATTACAGACTTGGTTAGGGATACGACATGTGGGATGGTTTTATGTTGAGATGGAGTGAAGACAGTTGGATGCATTGGGTCAACAACCAAGAAAGTTGGTTCGGTGGGACTGAAATTCTGACGCTGCGTGGTTGGAAGCAAAGGGATTCAATCAGCTATATGAGTTTGATCTTGACGTGACCTACGTTCTGATGGCGAAGATTAACATCGTACATGTGCAATTGGCATCATAGCTAGCAATGGGTGAAACAGCAAGCAAATAAAAGTCACAGATGTGTTTCATCTTGGGAGAGTTGACGTGGGGATCTACTTGAACCATCCACATAGTTTCGAGGACCAGCAGGAGCCAGCACCTTGACCATAGGAAATTTTTCACAGATCAAGATAGGAACTTCACGTAATGATTTTGGTGTTAAATTTTAACAATGGCTACATACTAGAAGTAATAGTGAAAAGAAACAATAGTACCAATCTGCAGTCTTGTAGAAAATTGTATCCTTCTGGAATCGACGGAAATCAAAGGCAGAAGCTTGTGACCGAGGCATGTCTAGCGACTTCCAGGATAAACCCAGATGCAAAGAGGAACTCTGCAGGAACTGCCCCCAGGATACATCGGCCTTCACAGATCAGACTTGGTCGCACACCAAGTTCAGATCAATCTCCAGGAACCACAGAATGCTCACGAGAAAGGAAGAGAAGAAAAAATAAAGAAGTATTTTTCTGTGTCTAATTTTTAAACCAGACCATGTTATTTTATAAGAGAAAATAATTAAGCCACAATTAATCACGATTAAACCAGCGATTAATATCACAACGTTAAACATCAATAATATAAGGCACAACGTTTAAAAACTGTGGTGGGAGTCCTTCTCCTTCGAGGGCAGGGCAGGATTAGTGTTCCATTTAAACCTTCAAAAGATTTAGGAGAAAAATAAAGGAGTGGAACAAAGAAGTTCTGCAACTCCAGGGCTAGCTAGCGCACCCCTATCACGTAAAGCCTACATGGAATCTAAGTACCACATGATACATAAAGGCGAAGCAGCCCATAGCTATATCAGATTATGGATCCCTCCAGGCCAGGTTGGGCTGGATTTGCACCCCCCTGCACGGCATATACACGCAAGAACAAGTGTTGCCAAAGATTGTTACCGCCTGCAGTGCCACTGACACGTGGCCAGAGGACGACGCTAGCCGTTACCGGAGAAGAGGATCCAGATGCTGGGGGATTAGGATTCGAACTTGCAGAAGAACCATCCCCGATAGTAGAGAGCCTAGTCCAGTCAATAAGGAACGCTGACGTCAGTAAGTACGGTCAAACATGGGTTTAACCAGATTAAGGGCTAAAATTTATTTTTGCGATATCGAGGCCATCCAGACTCGGATTTTAAGTCTAATTGATCATGCGCGCTCGTGGTGACGAGATCTACACAATGGTATAGGAATTGAGGTAGATCATATTAGATCAACACATGTGAGTTTTGGGATGGGTGATTTCTTTCTCTCTTTCCTAGTAATACTCCATACCAAGGCAAACTACAATTTATAAAGGAATCAGATGGAATCGTATGTAGTGGATCGCGACTTATGGGAGAATACGTACGGGGGAGACACAACACCGACAAAAGATGCATTTCATGAAAAAGGTGGACCGTGATAGGAGCACGAGCTCTATTTGCAATCAGGGTGTCGGTGGATGATGACATGATTAAGTATCTGATGGAGGTGAAAACTCCAAAGGAAACGTGGGACATTTATGCAAGTATGTTTGCTAAGAAGCCGAAACCAATCGAGGACAAAGTGTGTTACCAATGTGGTAAATCAGGGCTCATTGTAAGGGATTGGAAAATGATGATTTTAGTTGTCGATAAAAATTCAGCTACAGAAGACTCAAGGCAAGGGGAAGCTAATGAGTAAAGGGGAGCCATTAAGGAGGATGGTTGGGACCTATAGGTAAATCTCATGACGAAATTTGTGAGCATGCCCTTACATCAAACAGACATGTGGATCAAACAGACAAGGTCATCCAAGCTTAGTGGTGCCGACTCATATATAGGTCAAATCACAGAAATCAAGACATGTGTAAAATACATCAAGTGCAAGTATGTAAACAAGTGGGACGGGGGTGCTCAAAGGCACAACTGTCATTTCATGTCGGGCAATGCACTTCGGGACTAGCAACTATTACAAGTACAATTTCAATGCTTTCGGGAATAACAAGTCATGTAGTATAAATCTCAAGAACAAGAAAATACAAATGAACTATTGAAGTTTCGGGAAAGATATCGGGTTCAAGATTTGTTTAAGGTGAATAGGGGTCCCGTCCCGTATGTCAATTTCGTAACAACTTGGTACTCTTAAGGCTGGAGACATTCCGGGCTCCTTATACACCTTAGGATTTTTAAAACTTCAAATGAATCTTCATGATGTGGTTTCTTTCTCAAACAGATTTCAAATAATGAGAATAAGTCTTCCCATCACCATAGGGCTCCCAACAAACCTCTCTCAATCATTTAAACATTTCATTTGTGCTCCCAAAATAGCCCCAGATGAATAGTACCCATCACTCGAGCGGACCAGGGGTTCGCTCGAGAGGTGAGCTCTCTGGAATGACTTCCTGGATGGGTTCGCTCGAGCGAACTCATCCAGTTCGGGTTGGGCTCGAGCGAACAATCCATGCACTCGAGCTAACCACTATCTGGAATGAGTTCTAGGAGGGTTCTGGGTTCGCTCGAGCGATCTTGGGTTCGCTCGAGAGAACTATTCACTGGAATGGTTAGAACCCTTTTCTGGACACTTCGCTTGAGCGAACTGTCCAAAAACTAGTTCCGGGACAGTTCTGCTTCTCATCTTTTCCTCTTCTTACAACTTCTTTGAGCCTCATTTCTACATCAAAATGGGAGGCTCAACACCCCCATTAAACTCCTCATAAACTTCCTGCTAAACTTCCACCAATAATACATTCAATCATCTTCTTCTCAACCATATTCAACCACAAGAGAGAGAAAAACCACTAATCATAAGGATTCATTAGAGCTATTAGAGAGAGAAAAACCACTAATCATAAGGATTCATTAGAGCTATTAACAAGTATTAAATGCAAAGCTATAAATGCCCATATTTCCAAGAGTTAATAACTGACAAGACTCACTCATATGTATTTATTTAAAATCAATGCAAGTCAAGAATAGACATGAATAGAAATAGTAAAATCATCACATTTCTCATAAAAACTATTGAATGCTCATAATATCAAATCATCCACTTGCCTTGGGTTTCTAATCAAGAAATCAAGCTCCTAATCGCACTCTTCCAAGCCAAGAACAAAAGCTACACAAAAACCCCAAAACAAACCCTAAATGGGTCAAAACAAGGAACAAAAAGAGGAATCTTATAATAATGGAGATAGAACCTCTTCAAGGCTAGAGGAACACAAATCTAAGAAATGGGGAGGGTTGCTTATTTGTAGGTTCTCCAAATGGGCAAGGCTAGCTCAATGAGGATCTTGGGACAAGTGGTTTCCTCCACAAAGGATATCAAGAGAGAACTCTAGTAGAGAGGAGGAAAAAGATGACCATTTTTATCATTGATGAAAGGTTGGTAAAGATTGAGATGGAAAAGCTAGAAGGACAAGAGAAGAGAGAAAACCCTAGCTTGGGTGGCTTTTGAGCTGGAAAAAAGGAGATGAAGAAGGAGGGTTATCCTTATATAAGTAAGTGAGATGGGTTCCACCACTAGAATTCTTATGGGGCTGAAATCATGGTTTTCGGGACTTGAATGAATTTGACGAAGAAGAGAAAAGTGATCGTCGAAATATCTAGTTTCCAAAAAGTATATGTTTCGCGGGTTTCGGAAATATCAAATTTCGGGTACAGATTTAGTGTAAAATGAATGTTTTGCCCTCAATGCTAGGAAAGTCGAGTTTCGGGGTCTCGAACGGGCACGGGATCAACATGAAAGTTGTAGGGATTAACGAGATAAGTAAGATGGGATTAAAAAAATAAACACAGGAATCTCAGATAATCCCCCAAGTAAACGCAAAGTCACAAAAGGAACCCCCAAAGGGTCCCACTAAGTATAAAGGCACTCAAAATTCTCCAAAACTATAAAAGAGTTATTCTAATCCCAACTTAACCAACAATCACTAATCACGCTTAAAACTAAAACACGACTTAATCAGTACTAATCGAGGTCACTCGGGTCGGAGTCTTACATTTGAAGATCATGTGCCAGATTATTTTAAGGAGAAAGGATCAGAAGAAGTGGAGGATGATCAGTCTGGCACTAAATCGGATCCACAAGAGATGGTTAATGAAACAGTTGTGGGAGTCATTCCTTGTAACGTTTCACAGATTCACACAGATGCGGAACTGATCATACAAGAGATTGAGAAGTGGCAAAACACAATGGGTGTGAAGATTGTAGCCTTGATTAGGGATACGACAGTGAGATGATTCTATGTCCAGATGGTGTGAACACAGTTGGTTGCATGTGGGTCAACAACCAAGAAAGTCAGTTCGGTGGGACCGAAAATTCTTATACTGCGTGGTTGGAAGCAAATGGGTTCAACCAACTATACAAGTTTGATCTTGAAGTGACCTATGGTCTGATGGGGAAGATCAACATTGTACATGTGCAAATTGGCATTACAGCTAGCATTGGGTGGAACTTCAAGCAAATAAAAGTCACAGATGCTTTTCAGCATAGGAGAGTTGCCGTGGGGATCTACTTGAAGCAGCCGAATGGTTTTAAAAACCAGCAAGAGCTAGCACAGCAACTATAGAAATTTTTTCACAATTTCAGATGGAGACTTGGCATAATGATGCTGGGAGTCAGTATTGTAGGAGAACTGTTGAAGTCATCGCTGGCTCAGCACACACCGGAGGGGTTAGGCCGGTGACACTTAGTAGGTTAGGATATTATTAGGTTCTCTTTCATACTAAGATTGATGGTTGTCTTTTGGTGTTTTTTTCCTATTTAGGAAGGAATCTATTTAGCAAGTGTAATTAGGTCTTCTCTATTTATATTGATGGATTTAATTTGTTTTACTTAGAATAAAACATAACACAAGAATACATAGATAGTATTTTTGGTGTGTATTCATCTTTTCTCTCTCCCTTCTCCCCCAACGTTGCCCATGTTTCAGGGCATGAGATTGCTTCTCATAACATTCCACAATGTGAGGTTGCGTTTAACCTTCAAAACTTTTAGCAAAAGGTTGTACAACAATTCAATAGACATTTAATTGTAATATTAAACAAGAGAATATTAGATCATAAGCAACATTCCCAATGTGCATTAAACCATTAAAACTGAACATAAACAAAAGTATTAACTACAATCACGACCAACGAAAATAGAAGGCCATAAACCAAAATTACATAAAGGGAAACTATCCAAAAGTTGTGTGACATCATTGTTCAATTTGATATGGTTTGGAACATGAAATAAACCTACAAATCTAGAATTATGCATTAAAAAAATATGCAATCTAATAAATCAAAAATGTGCCTTACGCCATGATCTTAATGATGAGTAGTTCGGATCTGATATTTAAACTGTCCCACCTTATGATTAACGACCTTGATCAAGTTTTTTTTATCTCCCTTTTTCACTCATTTCGACATGCGTGAGTTAATGGGCACTATGCAATATGACATGAATCAAGATACAGGTCCAAAAAACAACTTTTGTAAATAACTTTAGAGATATTTCTTCCCATCAAAGAAATCTTATTAGATACCAGTTTCCTTAATTTCCTCATTGATTTGTCCAATAAGAGTCCTAAAGGATTGGGCTTTCTAAGAGTGAATTTATGCCAGATTTATTTAAATAAAAAATTGATGTGAAAGTTTAACAAAAACCAATTGACTTAAAGTGGGGACCTATCATTATTAGACATGTAATCATGTGGATAATTTATGTCTAACAATCTACCACTTGGTCCGAATGAACACACATGCAATCTCCCACATGGTCAAAATGACGAAACATATGCAATCCACCTGTTTTTTAAAACTGTGTTTTTGTGAAATAGCTTAACATGGATTCAGCTGATTTTAAAATCTCGATAAGGGCCAATCATTTGAAAAAAATAGTCCAGTCAATCTTGTTTATACAAATTTTTATATACCATAATCAAATGAAACCATTAATGCAAATCATAGAGGTCAAACATCAATTATGCAACATAATTTCTTGAATGCAGCATAATATTTGTAATATCATTTAATCAAGTCAGAAGTTGAGGAAAACTATAGGAGAGGTCAAAATTTCATATTTATTGGTCCAAATTGAAAATTATGTTGCTTTTAAATAATTCACAAAATGTGTACAAAATTAAAATTAAGAAAGAAAACGGAATGATCATTAATGAAAACCGATCAACTAAGAACTGTCTAATAAATTAGCATTAATCCTTTCAACAAGATACATTAAGAAAACATAAGGAGACCCATTTCTCTAGTATGATCTTTTTAGGCTTTTGCTGGTAATGCTTTGGTCATAGGGTCTGCAATCACGAGCCTTATACTTATTTGCTCTATGGACACAAGAGATCCCAAACTTGCTCTTTAATGGCAAGACATCTTGTGAGGCCCCACCCCTTTACTAGCCTAATTATATGCTAATTGTATTTAATTATATATATCTATGTTATTTGATAGGGGTTAGTAAGGGTAAATTAGTCTTTTCCTAGGAATTATGCCTATTTTGTAGGAATTACTCTTTTTGAGATTTTCAGAGTTGTTAGGGTGTTAGATGGACTTTTAGAGTTAGTTAGTTAGCTAGAAGCCCCTATAAGTAATTTAGAAGTTTTAGGAGGGTTTCTCATGGAGGATTTGCATTTAAAACCTAAAATACCCTAAATACTCATGTACTTATCCTAAACCACAACTAAGCAAGAAAGGCTTTTTGGACATTTTTCATCGACCAAAGTCTATAAATATAAACTCATTCCATATCCCACGCCATTTCCATCTCCCTCTCTCATTTCCCTCCCATTTCTCTCTTCTTCTTTCATTTCCCTCCAAAAACTCTCTTCCCTCCATCAAAGGATTCCTAGATCTAGGATTTCCAACATCAACAGAGCAAGGATCTCTCCAAGCTACTGCCATTTCTAAATTAGAATTCACCTATATTCTCCTAGATCTCTTTCTCCTCTACAATATATGGTAAACATCATTCCTTAGCTCAATTTCCATATAGATCTTCTCCTTCTCTTAGAATTATTTTCCCTTATCCATTTCTCCTTGGGATTTGGGTGTAGGAGCTGTAGATCTTGATAGATCTGGGTTTTTGGGGACTATTTTGGGAATTGGAGAGCTTAGAGGCTTGGACTAGAGGCTTTCTTTAATGATGGAGTTAGGTGAAGTGGGCCCTGGACATGAAAGGGGGCGTTGACCTAGGTGGACTTCACTATTTTCTTCCCTTGATTGACATGGATAATATATGGTTAGATGGATTTTATTTACTGTTCACTCTTGTCTTTACCATGGTTACACATAATTAATAAATGAAAATTGGAGGACCTTTACCTAGGATTTCCTAGAGGTGACTCGGTATGTGCATGAAGAACATTTTACACGTGTCTGTAGGTAGGCGGGCTATTCTATGGCCCAAGAAATGGATGGATGAGATGACCTTGGAGTAGATGGATGGATTACTTATTCTAGGGACCCATTTATGGGTGAACCATGAAATGAATCAATATGGCTAGTTGTAACTATGGAAATGGAAATGCTATGGAAATGAATGATGATCATGATGATGGATCATGGATATGGAAATGAACCATGGATATGGATTATGGCTTTGTTATGGACTGGACTATGATATTGGACCTAGTATGGACACGTGATGACCTTGCTCACACAAGGATAACATAGCCAGACACTGACCTGTTATATGGTTCCTTTTGAGTCGGCATAAAACATTTACTAGGTTGATATGTGCTTAGCCTTGACACTGATGACCCTTGGTAAGAGTTAATTTTATATTGTGGCCATCATGATGAGAAATAGAAGTGGATGTATGCCACCAGGGTATCACACGACACTGCACCATGCTATTATACAGCCGGCATACTTCAGTAATTTACGTTTTGGCTAGGCTATTATTCCATGTGTTCCCCACCGTAACTCGAAGGTAGTACGAGAGGGCCACGGCATAATATCCCGTGGTGCCAACCTGTGTGAATGTGCCATATCACTTAATGGCTATTTAGCATGCTTACTTTACGTTGATTCTTATTGATATACATTGTGCACGATTGCCTAGTCTTATACCTTTGTCACTCAATTAATCATAGTACTCTCTTTATTCCCTTCTGATGTATCCATACTGTGTTACTTATATACTATGTTGCCACGTCCTTCGGATCTAACCCATCATATTTGGTGCTTAGGTATCATTGCCGACTCTCCTCGAGGTGTCATTAGCAAACAAGTACTAGTGGGGCCCGGTTGACCCAGACATGGCAGCGGAGGACGGAGAGTCTGCAATTAGGGTTTGAGTGACATTATTTTGGAATTGGAGTGATCATTGTTATGTGCATTGGGGGTTTATTCATTTTAGATATATACCCTTTTATTCACTTGAGACTAGATGAGACTTACGTCCTTTACATTTGCATTATGAGACTGGTACCTCATTATCTGGTTTCGCATACGTGACATAATGCTTCTGTTATCTCTTAGGTGGTTCCGCAATTAACTATTGTTAAAAAAATTTAATTTGAACAAATCTTGAAAGCCCTTTGCTTATTCAGGAAGTAGCTCTCCAAATTTGGGTGTCTTGGCGATAAACTTGGTATTCGAAATTGGAGCGTTACAGTTAAATGGTATCAGAACAGGCAAGTCTCTTGGAAATAAAATGCACTAGAAACTTTAGGTCATAGTGAGGACTTGTGTGGGGCTTATGTGTAAGGCCCGTTTGGATTGGGTAGCTATAAGCATGGTTTAAAATCTCGGTCTCGGTCGCGGTATCGGCCGGGCTGAAAAACCGATATGATATCGGTATCGGTCGCGGATATCGGTCCATCGCGGTGTGAATTTTTTTTTTAATCCAAAAAAATTCACAAAAATATCCAAAAAATTCAGAATATTAGAAAATGCTGGAAAACTATATTTGTTTCCATTAGTAACAACAATAAATCAAAATCTCGGTCACCTTAAGTTATGAGTCCTGTCTGTGTTACAGACTCGTAGTTCATTGTCTTTTTTCCAATATTTCATATAATGCAAACATTATTTATGACTATGAGTAAATGTAGATATATCATCTACATACTATTAATAAGCTTTTGGTATCACAAATATCCTAACAAGTAACAACAATTATTTTTTGGAAAACAAAAATTAATAATATCATTTTCAAAATCCTAAATATATAGATCTAACATAAAAGTATGTAGATCTATCATTTACACACCATACAATGATCATGAATCATTAAAACAACATATTTATGATGAAATCCCCAAAAAATGATATATTATAATTCAAATATTAAAAAATCCGAAAATAAAAAAATTGAAAATTTTTTTCAAAATCATGTGTATGAGTAGATCTAGCATGAAAGTATATAGATCTAACTTCTAAATGAAGAAAACAACACAATTACACAAGTGAGTAAGTGACAAACCTCTATGCTTCATCTATATATTAAAATAAATAAAAAACCGATATGGTTTTTATACATCTCGGCCGATATATCGGCCGAGATATTCAAAAAGCCGAGATAATGGTCATCTCGGCCGAGATGGGCCGAGATGACTGTGAAACTGGGCCGAGACCGATATCTCAGTGAGATATCGGCCCGGTCTCGGCCGATTTTTTAAACCATGGCTATAAGTGCAGTCCTAAGTGTTGAACTTAATCTAACTGAATTATTCTATCTTGACAGATGTCGAAGGGAGATGCTTCTAGCGTTTCAAAGATCGGCGACCTGTCCGACATTGAGCAAAGGTTCTAGAGGTTTCTATAGGCTTTCTTACAGTTGAAGAACCTCCAGGTGGAGACACAGCAAAGACAGATTGAGAAACTCGCGCAGTTTCAGACGCACGTCATGGAGGTGATAAAGAGGGTGGCGCAGCCTACACCCAAGTAATTATTCCAGTTCGAGAGAGGACCCGAACAAGATATTTGAGAAATTCACCAAGAGAGGGCCACCTAAGCTCTTCGACACTAAGGACCCACTTCAGACAAATGAGTCGATTGTACGACTAGAGAAGATCTTCAGGGTTTTCAAGTATACGGGCAGGTAGAGAGTGCAGCTTGCCGCTTATATGTTATGCAGCATTGCCGAGGACTAATGGAGGACCGTTCATGTCCTTATGAGATGTTAGCTGACGACATTGTGTGGACTGCCTTCAAGACATAATTTCTGAAGAAGTTCATTCCAACACACGTTTGGGCGTAGAAATTCAAGGCATTCGAAAACTTCATCCAAACAATGTGTCAAAGGGACAATAGCTGGGTAAAAGATGGTTTAGAGAAGCTGACCAATCTTAGAAAATTGGGAATAGTTAGAGATCTAGGTTTTAACCAAAAGGCATTATCCAATGCCATTGAGAAATGGAGCAACCTCTGATCATTTACATTGTATCATTCAATCTCAATCTCACCATTCACATCATTTCACATCATCAAAATCCTTACAAGATGTGTTGCGATGGAGGAAGAGATAATCTACATCAGATGCCTCCAAATCTTACCAAAAAAATACTAAAAATGGGAACCACAACTGAGAACCCAAAACTTATATAATATCAGAGGAGGACCTCATGCCCAAATCCTTTAATTTTTTCCCTTTTTTCCCATCATTCGTTGATGTCAACGAAACCCACAATCCCTAAATCAACAAAAGAGAAAAAAAATAAGGAAAAAAAGAGGAGAAGATGAAAATCCTACAGGAGCTTGATCTTCCTGTTAGTGTATGGTCTCAATACCAAGGGTATATGATGTAATAAATTGATTAATTTCTTTATTTATCAATACAATTCATGTTTATCCTTTCATGAGATGAATGGTGTTTTATATACTTGCACATAACTACTACAAATGACATAATGGTTCATGAGATGAATCGGAGTCCATAAGTATACTAGATGTAATACATGTGTATGGATGAGATCCACATACAGGAGATATGTATTACAAATCTTATACTTAAATATCTTCACAACCAGTGATGAGATTGGACATCTCATCTGACAAGGTTGCAGCATTTTGATCACTATGAGATAGTGTGATTTATCTCGATCATCAGAATGTAAGATTCTGGATCATGATGCTTGTACATTGGATGTATTGAAGGACCATGAGAAGTACCTTATATACACTGTCTTTATTTTAAGGTCAACTCTCATAATTCCCTAGCAATTTGCTCATAATCCTGAGACATTAATGAACTCAAGTTTCTATCTATTCATTTGCTTTGAGTCACCAATGAGTGAGGCCAATTGTAGGTCAACACCTCGGTGATTTGGGTACGTGGTAGTAGAGCTGTGGGAACATTCAATGGTCAAGATGGAATCCATCTTTAATATCCCCTTGTGCCAATTAATGGATTTATCATTGGTAAGTGCGCACCCATTCCAGTTAAGAGTTAATTGGATCGGTACCAAATGATCATTATAATTAATTGGGGCTCAAGGATAATAAGACATGGATCTAATTTGGTGGACAGGTCCATTTGATCCATGGATATAGATGGAGGGGCCTACTTGTGGTACTGTGGAAGTTTAGGGTCTTCATTGTAATTTATTCCTAAGACTGGAGTGCAATTGCATTTATATAGTGGAGTTATTTGCAATTAACTGTGGGCCCGGATTGCACATGAGATGTGGGGTCGCGTGTCCCAGTTGGAGCCAGCTTTCTAAGGAATCCCTAGTGGTCCCCACGCTAGCCCAATATATTAGAAAGATACTAATTCTACTTAAACTCTAAAAGAAATGTTACTATTTCTATTTAAAGTGAGACTTCTAATAGTGGTAATGGTAAGCTACTAATTAATAATGGAAGTAGGACTTCTATTTTAATTAGAAAGGAGAAAGTTACTAATAGTTGTGGAAGTAAGACTTCTATGGCAATTAGTAAGGGAGATGTTTACTAATTTGTAATGGAAGTTAAACTTCTATTTCAAATAGGAAAAGAGGAGTTATGAAGGGCTATAAATAGAGGAATACTCCTCTCAAATTCGTGCATAATCCATAGAGCACTTTCATCCCCCTTGTGCAAGAGTTGTACAAGTCCTCTTCTACTAAAAGTTCCCTTCTCTTTCACTTTTTGGTTCCTTAGAGTTACTAGTAAGGTTTTCTCTTGGAGATTCCACCATCTTCTTGAGAAAAGAGATCTAATACGGGACATAGCGTGGAAGATCAAAAGGAGTTGAAGATTCTGAATTGGATTGTGAAGTTGTTCATCATCAAAGTAAAGAACTCAAATCCTCCATTAGAGCACAACAAAGCTCCAAAGGTATATCTACATCCTTGTATATTGTGGATTTCGTGGTTGCATATTTGTGTGTTGTTTTCTATCTCCTAGATAGTATTTGTTGCTGTACATGGCTATGAGATTGAGGGAATTGCATCCTGGATTGGGTTTATTGCATTCTAGACAATTGATCCCTGCATTAAGTGGGTCAAAAGTTTTGAAACCTGTCTGGAAGGCCCACCTATATTCCAACACTTCCTTCATCCCATCATCAAAACTCAAGAATCTTAACACACACCTCATCCTATCTCTAATCCTCAACCACCTTCTCATCTCTTCCCATCTTCTGCACTCATCTTCTATTACTTTTTGGAGAAAGGTGAATGGCGAATGGTGGTGCCACGTTTTTTTTGTACTAGAGGATTTTTTTTTTCTTTTTGTTTAATTTGCTTCTTAATGGATTGCATTTTGATGTTACTATACCATGTATATCTTTGGTGAATGGTGAATGAGAAATGATGGAAACATGTTTTTTTTATGTAATGGTGGATGCATGAACCATGGTTTTTTTTTGTAATGGTGGATGTGATTTTTAGGGGATGGAGAAGCCATGTTTTTGTTTGATTAGCTTGCATTTTGGTGAATAATGGATGCTGAATGCAAATGAGCAGGTATACGAAATGTTAGGAATTTTGTATATTGCAATTTGATGAACGCATTATCATTTTAACATCATTTGAATTTACACATTTGCATTGATTTAGAAAATCTTGAAATCTTGTTTTATACATGCATTGGTTTGTAGACTTGGAAAATTTTTGAGTTATGCATGTTTTGTTTTTAAACTTGGATGCAATTTAAATTTGAAAAGAATTTTTTTTAAATCAAGCAAGCCATTGGTTTTATAGTTTTGAATCTTTTTTGGCTTTTTATGTTTCATGTTTTAAAACCCTTAAAATGATTTAAAAGATGTTTTCAAGCTTGATTTAATGGCCAAAAGTCCCCTCTTAAAAATACTTTGAAAAATATGCATTTTAGGTATTTTGGTCCCCAGGCCCAGGTCGACCGGCTCAACAGGGGACCCGGTCGACCGAGCCCATGCAGGTCGACCGGGTATAGTGTCGTTGGCCCTTTTTCAAACGGTCAATTTTTTCACCATTGTGAAGGCCAGGTCGACCGGGCACAGGGGGAGGTCGACCGGGCACTCGCAGAGACCCACTTTTTGGGTATAAAACCAAGTTCATTCCTTTGAAAATGTTGGAGATTTTCAAAACTCTTTTGAGGTGTTTTGTGACAAAGAAAAGGGGATGAACTAAGGAGAGACCAAGGGGTCATTAGTGAAGCTAAAGCTTGTATCAATGAAGTTAAATCTCTAAGTAAGCTTTACTTTTACTAATCATAGGTTATATGCTTTGTTTAAATTATTGGTAAATGATTTTTAGCATGATAACTATGATGTGTTGAATCCATTCTTCTCTTAATCTTTGATCTAATTAAGATTGGATTCTTCACTTTGATTTCAAACCAAGTTTTGTTTTAAAATCTTCATTAATCATGCTTAGCCTAAATCTTTGATTTCTTTTATAGCATGATTCATTTTCTTGGTTGAATCTTCATTTGTTGTTTTCATTCATTTGAACCTTAGTTAAATTAATTTGGTTTTGAAAACAACATTGCACATGCATCACATGTTCTAAGTTAACAAATTTCATACAACTTGTGAGCTCTTGATTTTCATGTCATTAACAAGTTGATTTTCATACATGTGATTTGCATTAAACTTCAATCAAGTCTTTTATGTGCCTTAAACTTTGAAATGCTTTAAGCATATATTAATTGAGCTTTGTTTTTAAACTTGATTGAAGTTATCACACACACACATCATGAGCATACATCTTTGCATTCATTTAGTGTTTGTGTGAGTTAGTTTTTCACTTTCATATCCGCCTATTTTAGAGGCAATTATATTGAGCTTAAATTGTATCTCTTTGAGTGTTTTTGTAGACACTTCTTTAAGAGAAATCTTTTTCTTGTAAAGATTATTGCTTAGCCTAAGAAAAGCATTTGTGTAAAAGTTATTGCTTAACCTAGAAAAGCATCTTGTAAAGGTTGTTGTTAAACCTAGAAAAACAACATTGTAAAGGTTATTGCTTAGCCTATTGAAAAGCATAGATAGTGGAAATCCGGTGGGGTGATTAGATCACAAGCCGGTAGTGGATGTAGGCATTGAGGCCGAGCCACTATAAATCTGTGTAGTGGTGTTTGCTTGTGGTGATTGTTTTATTAGCTTCTGCATTTTATTTGATAATCATCACTTGTGACTAGTTTAATTTAAAGAAGTTAAAATTGATTAAAATTGGTCACACATTATAGCTCACCATATTCCCCCCCCCCCCCCCCCCCCCTCCTCGGGTTAGGATCCTAGGGCTTTCACGAAATACATTTCAAACTAAAAGCTAAATCTAATGGGATACAGGAAAACACAATATTTGTCAATATCAACAAATTATTCGATATATTAGTCAATATCGATGAATAAACATAGATAGGCGATTTTTATGTCATTTAGAATACAATATTCATTGATATCAACTAAAAGTCGTTGATGTCAACTAATTATTAGCCAATATCAACGAATAATCACTAATAACTAAGGTCCAGGTCATACAAGAAAATACAGTATCCGTCGATATAGACCAAAAATTCTTCGATATCAACTAATAATTAGTCAATGTTGACTAATAATCAATGATATCCATAGTTTCAAGTCAATGTGGAAACAGAGTATTCATCGATGTCAGCTAAAAATTCATCGATATTGACTAATAATTCTTAATATCGATGAAAAAACCACTTACTTTTCGTACCATTTAAGGAGTCACATTCCTGTCAACCCCCTTTTCATAAGTTCATTTGGGGAAAAATGATTTATTTTGCATTTTACTTTTTTCTGAAGCAAAACCGAAACATTCAAATCATGAACATCCACATTAACAACCACCTGCATTAACAACCTACTCCACATTCAAAACAACAACAATATGCATCAACAACCATTCACAAAAACAAATTGTTCCATAAAAAGATCAACATTCATCCATATTCTAACAATCGACATTAACAAATGACAGTTATTCACATTAAAACCTGTTCCACATTCAAATCACCAATGACCCACATCAATAACCATCAACATAAACAGCATGTTCCACAAGTAAATTAATATCCATCTACATTCTAACCATAAACATCTACAAATAACAACCATCCACATTAAAACCTATTCTACATTCAAATCTACATTAACAACTTGTTCCACATTCAAATCAACAA
Source organism: Cinnamomum chago (assembly GCA_038049695.1). Lineage (NCBI taxonomy): Eukaryota > Viridiplantae > Streptophyta > Magnoliopsida > Laurales > Lauraceae > Cinnamomum > Cinnamomum chago. Next base: position 33,864,315 of record CP142452.1, read on the forward strand.
ATATCCATCCACCAATTCGTCAAATCCATTATGGAATGCGCACAATATCATAATCAACTTTATACATAACAATGCATAGGGACAACCATTAATTTTGTTTATGGGCGACCATTAATTTTGAGGCGATAGTCAGAAGCTATCACAATGCATAGGGACAACCTTGAAACCATTCCGGTGTGGATTCGTCTTCCAAATTTGAATTTTTGTTTCCGTACAAACTCTGCACTTAGTAAAATTGGAAGTGTTATTGGCAATCCAATCTGTATGGATCATGCTACTGCGGCTGGCACTCGATATGTTTTTGCGAGAATTTGTGTGGAAGTTGATGTTGATGCTGAATTTCCCAATGAATTGCGTATGAAATTTAAAGATCAAACCATTATTCAGAAAATTGATTATGTATGGAAGCCAAACCCTTGCAAAGTTTGCAGAACTTTTAACCATGGTGAGAAATCTTGTCCTCTCAAGATTGATAAAAGTAGACCGAAGCAAGTGTGGGTACCAAAGAAACAATCAGTGGAGGCGGTACATAATGTTGATAATGAAGACAGTAGAACAACTCTTCTTGATATACATGCAAAGGAACAGCACCAACCTGCAAAGGGACAGCAACAACCTGCAGTGGAGAGCTGGACTGTTGTTAAAGGTAAGAAGATGGATAAATCTCCTAAAATGGCGAGCAGTCCTAAACAGAAAGAAACTCCAAGTCTCTCCTCAAACGTGAACTCCAACCGATTCCTAAGCCTATCAAACCTTGATGGGGACTCTAGTGTGACTGAAACTGAACTCTTAGCAACCACAACCTTCGTCATTCAAGGTACTGCGGCAAGCTCGTCTCAAGTAAAATCAGATGACAAGCACAAAAGCTTGTTTTCGATTCACCAGTTGGATAGAAGTTTTCTTCCTAAAGTGCCAAGTTCAAGCTCAAGAGCCAGAAATAGACCACGACCTACTGGGATCACCATTAAAGAGAAGCCAAACCCAAAGAATCGCTCCACATGACTATCATCATATGGAATGTGAGTGGTCTGCACAAGAATCGCTGCAAGCAGCTGATAGGATTAAATTCAGGATTTTGCATCTATTTTTCTCTTGGATATTGTATTTGTTGCTTTGATTGTTATGGGGTATGCCCCATTGGGAGTGTCTAATAACCATGTTGGTTTTTTAGACCTCCTCTTCTGTAATTTATTTATTTGAGAAAATGAAGAACTAACTTACTCTCCAAAAAAAAAAACTTTATAAATAACACATTTCATTTCATATGTAACGGTCCAAATAAATTGTCCAAACACACACATTACATAACATCTCCAATTAAAGCAAAATACAGTTTTCATAAAACCTCCAACTGATGTAAATAATCAAACAGTTTCGAAGGTCCGAAATGTCTGAGAAAATAAGAAGATGTGCCAAAATTGGGCCTTTTTGTAAGCTGAACCTCTACCAAAACTAAACATTAGAGTATTACAAATTGTTCCAAAATTAAAGCTATGTACAAATGAAACTTGTGGCAATAACTCATTAACTTATCTGCATTCATTCACTTTCATTCATTCGTAGTTTATATATATTTATTCTCAAACTACTCTTTCATTCACTTGCAACGATTTACATTTTCATAGCCTATATTTTTTCACGGTTTATAAATTCTTCATTCATTCTTCATTCACAAATTCCACAATCACGAACCATTCACAAATTAAGATCCAATATAACCACAAATCGAACATGGGGAAAACCAAACACACCAAAATAGATTTATAACACTTCATCTTAGAACCCTTCTTTCTTTTTTGTGAAAAAGGAGACGCACAAATGATTGATTCCAAGAACTAGGAATTAAAGATATTGTGTTCTTATTTAATTATAATTATAAAAAAATCAATTTCAAACTTCAGATTTACTACTATGCCAAGATAATCAATAAAAAAAAGAAATATATGTGTACCATCATTTTTTAAAAATCATGGTCACAGAAGAAAACTCAATTCTTCTTCTCCCACTTCAACTCTTGACATCAATGAGGAAGGCACTCTCTACAAAAGAAACGTCAAGAAAAAATCATTTAGGCATTTCAACAAACGCATAGAAGGCAGCACACATTCACTTTCATCATCCCAGGGCCATCACCACCTTTATCCTTCTTCACTTTCAAGATAAATAAGAACTATGTGGCAGATGAAGGAAAGAGAGTGAGGATAAAAGGAGGATGTAGGGCGATGAATAAGATAACAGAAAAGGGATTTTTGAAATGGAGATGACATCTCGTAGTTGCTGCAAACACATGGCAAGATGGAGGAGAGTGGACAAGAAAGAGAGAGAGGAGCGGAGAAGATGACGGCTTCAAAATCTACTCTGTCGAAGAAGGGGACGGCGTCAATGGAGCAAAGAAAGCAAGGAGTGGAGAAGTGAACGGTGTCGACGAAGGCCTGCTGCAGAAAAGTGGAGATCGGCATTGAAGAGTGGAGACAATCTTCTCTTCTTCTTTTCTTGTTTATGTTCGTTTTTCCTTCTCCTCAATTTTGATTTGAGCCATGGGTTTCGTTAACATCAATGAATAATGAAAAGAATGGGGAGAAAAAAAAAAGGGTTTGGGAAGGACGTCCTCTTATGTTACAGAAGTTTTTTGTCCTCTGATGTTAGGGTGGTTCCCATTTTTAATGGGATTTTTTAGGTAAATGAGTCATTTAACTCCCCGAATATCCCACTTACTAATAATATTTTTATCTTGAGGAATTTACAAGACAAATCCCCGTAGGACCCCATACGTCCTACCAAGACCCCGTATTACATTGGACACAAAAGGGGTCCTCATGTGCCATTTTTCTTCTTTTTTTGTCGTTTTACGATATGATCGATATCAACTAATATGTCAGTCATATTTTCTTCAATATGTAACTGTCTTATTTGTTGAACACAGCAGAATGGTCGATATTTACCATATCGCAAAATAATAAGAAAAAAAACGAATCTGGGTTTTCTCCCTTGGAGGAGGAGGAGGGAGGATCGCCTCAACATGCCCATCTTCTTCTCTCTCCCCATTCAAGACCTCATCCCACACACAAAACAAGCACAATCTCTCTCTATCTATCTCTCTCTCTCTATCTCTCTCTCAAACCGTTCAATGGAGGAAAGTTCTCTCTCAAGCATTTCATCAAACACCTTCATTACGCACCCCAATCCTTCACAAAGTCCCAGTACAATTGGTACACAATTGCAGTGCTTGACAAAACAACAAAAAGAGACAGCCATCCTACACTCTTTTCCTTCTCACATGGTACTTTGGCACCGACGACTAACATGGCAGAGACATACTTCCCTAAGTTAACAAGGTTAACAAGGTGGCTCATCTATCCTTCATCAAACCACCTCCTCGCACACTACTCGCCACAAGAAGGGAAGCTTAAGCATATTTTATTTGGAATGGGGTTAGCATGCACTACCCTATTATTCTATTAGGATTTAAAAAGGAACAAAAAGAAACAAAAGATCATCTCTTTTTTTTCCTACCATAATTTCAAACCAAAAATGGTTTACATTTGTAGTCAATTTTTTAATGAAAGAAAAGGAAACAGTAAAAAACTTGGTCTTAATGCAATTGAGAATTTAGTGGGTTAAGAACTTATGGTAGAGCTATCTGAAAGATATGTTGTATGGATATTCTTTTGTAATTTATAAACAACAATTGTCATCTAAAACAAAAGTTGCTATGATAAATGGTTATTGTTGATAAGTATCCAGGAGCTTCAATTAAAGTGAAGGACTGGGGTTGGTTGGTGGTGCGTAACGAAGGTGTTTGATGAAATGCCTGAGAGAAATTTTTCTTCCATTGAATGGTCTGAGAGAGATATTGTGCTTGTTTTGTTTGTGGGATAAGGTCTTAAATGGAGAGAGAGAAGAATATGGGCATGTTGAGGTGATCCTCCCTCCTCCTCCTCCTCCAAGGGAGAAAACTCATATTCGTCTTTTTTGTTATTATTTCGCAATATGATCGATATCTATCATTCTGCTGTGTTCAGCAAATAAGACAGTTACATGTTAAAGAAAATATGACTGATATAATGGTCGATATCGACCATATCGCAAAAAAAAAAAAAAGCCACATGAGGACTCCTCCTGTGTCTAATGTGATACGGGGTCTTAGTAGGACGTATGGGGTCTTACGAGGATTTGTCCTGTAAATTTCTCTTTTATCTTTTTATCTTTTTAAATTTAAATATTCTCGAGATCTTATATAAATTTTAAATTATTTTCAAATATCATGTCTTTCCTTTTTATTCCTCTCAAATCTCCTAAAATACCATTGGCACTCCAACCGAAAATTTTTCCTACAAATCTCAAAATCTCTCTAAATGTTCGAAATGCTTTCCATCACTCAGTCTTTTATTTCTCTCTTCCCCTCTTGGGGGTGCAGAATTAGTCTAAGAGAAATACGGTCATTCACCACCAGTATTGTTAAGATGGGACCCATCTAATGATTGTGATTGAGTTTCCTATATAATCTTGAACGTGAATCTACACTCAACTATAATTTCAATAAGATAAAACTCTCAAAATAATAGTCTTAAATGAATATAACTCTTTTAACATTCTTTGTTAGTTCTTCTAACTCCAAACCGGCTCCTGAAAATCACATTCACATCAGTTCCACCTAAACTCAACCCCCTCAAACTCTTTTACTTTCTTGCCTCCATCTCCCATCCCACATTGCTGCATCCCCCCCCCCCCCCGCCCCAAAAAAAAAAAAAAAAGGAGGGTTGATAAGGTTTTAGAAATAAATGGGGTGTGTTTCTCATCTATGCCAGTGCGTGTTGGTGCAGCTACATAAAAAATAATCACCAGTTTTCAACGGTTGTACTCTTGGCCTATTTGTTTGTAAGATGAAGTAGAGTGAAATAAGATTGAGTGTCCACTGAAGAGAAAAAGAAAGTGGCCAATGCACTGACAGCTCTGAGACCATTCTGGGATGTGTGCATAGGTTGTCTCACATGGATTGTACTACTACTCCACACTAATGAAAAAAAAAAGTGAAGAGAGTTGGAAGTAGAAGCACTTTTTCTGTCATTTTGTATTTTAACGGTTACTGCTCTAGTGAACGAATGACATGGAGGCGCCGATTACCGGTCCGGACCCACCGATGTAACCCGAATCCGTTAGGGTTAGCCCTTATTACTTCTGGATTGAGTTTAATTTACATTTTCAATTCTAATAATAAATAATCTTAAATTGAAAATAAATTCAGATACGGCATTCTTTCTTTCTAGAATAATTAGTAGCGATTTCAATAAAAAAAAATGTGGAGCCAATATTTGATATTTAAAATTCGCACACATTTAGATAATGTCGATAGTAACATTTTCAATAGGGACAATTACAAGAAAAAAAACTTTAAATATCCTTGAATCTCAAGATTATAGTCCTAAAATATATGATATACCTTAGGAGGGCCTTGTACACCACCCAGGGGCGGATGAAGGGGGGGGGCCGGGGTGGCTGCAGCCCACCCAAGCTTTCAGCCCAAAAAAAAAAACTAAATTTTGAGTTTTGGGACCCGGTAACTTACGACACACCTTTTGTTTGTCTTTTGTCATACTTGTCAAGATATATTGTGAAGACATTTTTTGTTGATTATGAGTAGTATAATAAAAATGATCACTCTTTTGGTATGATGCTTGTCGAAAATGAATTATAAAGATAGTACATAGACAGTTTTTGGTGGGACATTGTTGCTATTTTTTATAGTTTTTGGTGAGACATTGTTGCTATTTTTTTAATGTAACTTCAGTGCAGCCAGAGGCGGATGCAGTGTATTACCACTGCCCCCAAGTGGATTTCTAAACTTTAGTTCTAATTTTGGTGGGGCCCACTAATTTTTTCCATAAGGCCCCCAATGAATTTTTTGGGCCCCCAATCGATTTTTGTAGCCTAATATTAACTTTAAATATTTCATATTCTTGTCCTCTCCAATTTTGATTGTTTTAATCACTTTCTTGTAGTATCACCGCGTTCTCAGTCTCCTGCAAGGGCCAGAGGCGGATGCAGTTCATAGTCACTGGGGGGCTGGGCCCCAAGTGACTTTTTGGGGAAAAAAAATTATGTATACTAAGTTAGGCCCAAATCAATTAGGCCACCAGTGACATTGAACCAGGCTCTCCAATGAAAACTCGTAGAGAACAGTTGTGATAAATAAATATATCTTGTTTTATTGCTTGAAATTATTATATTATATTTGTTCCAATTAAAAGGTTTGGGGTAAATCTGCACACTATTTGTCCTTGCTAGGTATGATTTGCAATGCAGTGGAAATCTACAAACTACCTGTCTTTGAATGCACCTTTCTGTGTATTAGTTACTGATAGTGTATGTAAAAGGTCCACTACTTTTTTTGTGTATTGTTTTTTCTCAAGTATGAAGAAAAAAAGAAGAAAAAATCATTTGCAATCATATAAATAACCCAAAAAAAATTTCCGAGGGCGTTGCCCCCGGACCCCCTACTACTTAATCGTGTCCCCAGTGATTTTGAATCTTGGATCCACCACTGAGTGCAGCCCCTCCAGATTAGAAGTCCTGGATCCGCCCCTGATGACAGTTGACAAAGCAAGCGCAGGCACGACAAAGGAATGACAGAGAAAATAAAGGATGATAATCGTTGGGAAGATTTTTGTTTGGAAAGTCGGAGAATACTGATTTCTTGAAAGCTCTTTTTCCAACAATCAAAGTAGAGGACCATACCCCCGAATGCTATGTTCAACAAAAGATGCTCAAGATAAAGAAAAAATTAAACTTGGGGTCATGTTGCCATAATCTACTGATCATCATCAGCATTGTTGTCATCACCACCAAAGCCATGTTCAAAGTATGTTGGATCAGCTACATGAATTCTATTTTTCCATTCTTATCTATTGTAAGCTAAATCCTCGGATAATTTTCATAATCTAGTGATACACACTAATATAATTGCAACTGCCCCTAGAGCACTATAGTCATGTCACGTCGGTTTTCCAATTCCTCCAGTAAAGAATCCCCAAGGATTTGGTCACCAAATAAGACCTAAAACTCGACCTAAGCAATACCTTGGGCTAAAATGGAAGCAAAGGTGAAGCTTCACCAATAGCTCAGGGTTCAGGCACGTCCCTTTCACATAAACAACCAAGCTCAATCTCTGGATGTAGTGCTGATGGTAGTTCATGCTTGGGAGGATGGGTATATAATTAATATTGGGCCCTTAACAAGGTAATATTATATGACACAACTTTCCAAGGAAAGTGGCACATTCACATCACATATCACCCCACCAAACATAAAATCCGATTTTTAAGTCATGGGACACATCAAAACACTATATATACGATTGTTAGAATTCCTAGTGTTCCTGGAATACAGGATCAGTATGATTTTGTTATCCAAAGACACTCGCTTGTTGCCCCATACAAGCATCAAAACAAAACCATACTGACCATTAAAACTCTGCTACCCTCAAATTGATGGTTTTGATCATCAGATTGTACTAGTTCCTCATCCACCTTTAATTCATATAAAGAGCTTTCAAACCTACCTAAACTCATCATTGACACACATCAAATTTACAAAGCAGCTTGCAAGTGAATAATCAAACAAATATGAATGATGAGAAGGATATAAACCTTTTCTTCTTTTTTTTTTTTGAAATATAGATTCATCAACAAGTCAAAAGATGCATCTAAGCTACGGAACATTAAAGAAAGGAAACGGATCGAAAGACTACGAAGAAATGGGAAGAAACATAAAAGTATAAAACACAACCATTAGAAGTAAAAACAACAAAAGACAGTGATGATCATAAGAAGATGTAGAAGTTTGATTATGTGTTGGATAAAAAAATCAAAATAAGACAAATACCAATAAGAAATACAAAATAAGAGAAAAAGATCAGTTTTATTAATGTCTGGGTACACAGGGAACTAGAATTTTGTGGACCAAACACCAAGGTTCAGTCCCAGGTATCTCTTTCACAATCTGTTGAAAAGTACAAAGCAAACGAGCGTGTAACACTTATAATTCGTGAAAGTCTTCAACCATTGCCAGCATCAGAATATGCAACGGTTCCTTGATTACAGGTTTCTAGCATGAAATCAGATATTTTAGGGTAACGTGTCACAAATCAGAAATTCCAAAGGTGTTGGTTTTTATTATAGGGTAATGTATCACAAATCAGAAATTCCAAAGGTGTTGGTTTTGAAAGTTTTCAGATTTCAGAATTTTGGAGAGTATGGATTTGAAATCAGAAACGTTAGGGCCTATGGAATTGATTACACAGGAATTCTAGGAGTTTGGGTTTTGAAATTTGGGGCTTTTAGGGGTCCTAGGGGTTAGGGATTTAGAATGTGGCATTTGATTTAATTATCCTTTCTTTAGCCCATCTCTAAACCTATGTACTTGAGTTCATGATTCTGGCATTTTTCCTAGAACTCATCATGTGGCTTACATAAAAATCTTCTTCCGTTCTGTATGTTCGTAAGAGAATTTTCTTCCTCTGTATGTTTATATGAAAATTTGACTTGTTAAAATTTCCTGCAAGGATTGAAAGTACCTTCTGTGCAGGATTCAAGTTGTTGAACTCTATAGTGGTTGCTTATTGAGAGAAATTTTGTTCAAGTGTGTTGTACTTACTGGAATTGAAGGTTTAACAAGGGGATGTATTCAATTTTAATCCTCATTTTTATTCTAGACTAGAAAAGAATCCAGGTCCCTACAGCTTTTTACCAAGGGCCACATGAACTGACCAATGCTAACATGAGTGGCCCCCATGAAGTCACAAGAACTTGTCATCTTGGTTGAAGCAATTCAGTCTTTTACCTCAGTTTGTTTAGAAATGGTGTAGTATTAAGTTGGATTGAAGCAATTCAGTCACCAATCTTTTTGTGTTTTTACTTTGGTCAGATACTCTTTGCATAGGTTGAATCTTACGGAAAGAACTTTGTATGGATTAAATATAGATCCTTGTGAACTTTGGCAACTTGGAATCCTTCTCTCTATTGAATTATGGTTTTCAATGTTGAGGTACTTCAATAACGCTGTAAGGGCACACGGCAATCAACCAAACCATCCAATCTGTGAACTTAATCCTTGAAAGCTAGAAGTGTTGGACCCATCACTCTCGCTAACGCATTAAATACTGATTTAGATCAGGAGTATAGGGAAAAAATTAAGAAAATGGTTAAGAGCACCACTATATCTGTCTCCCTGTAGCACTTCTATCATTTTGGAGATGCAGTGGTTTCTTATACAACTCACTGTTCGGTACCTGTGACATGTTGGAACAATACAGGATGTTCAGTGCAAGCCCCTTTAAGCATTACTTTTTGATACCTGCATGCCCAAGTTGTTCTTATACTAGTGACAACATCTAATTGTAAAGTTGAATGAGTTAATATGCATCAAACTGCAGGCCCCTCAACAACTGGCAATTTGGGCCGTTTCAAGCACACCCTCCACTGTTACACACTGAGAATTAACAAATGACATACTGGAGTATCCACTCCACCTCATACAAGTGGCAAACTCCAACAAATACAATAATGGCAACCTCCAACAAATACATTGTAATTTATTGTTATCAAAAAACATATACATAGTACATAGTAATTCACCTGAAAGTGGTAGTATATAGTAATTCACCTGAAACTTACCACTCCTACAGAACACACCACCTGTATAGAATATAGCATCTCATGAGTCAAACAGTATGCCTGCACTGCACCCATACCTCATACGAATCTGCTGAGTCATTTGACAAAATCTGAGCAATAACAAATTTAAATTCAGACTGGGTGCTAAGAGCTGCATCAAATCGATTTTAAGTTTCAGTTCTGAGCATAAGAGCCTTTAAAATTTGATAGCATCAGTTTTGTTTAATATGCGAAACTTTGGATTGTATGGTGTTGGATTCTTATATATGAACTTCAAACCCAACTCCCAAAGAATCAGAGACTCATAGACCTTGTCTTGAAACATAACTGCTTTAAACAAACAAAATGAAGCAAAGACTGAAACTCCAACAAATACAAAGTACCCATCTCATCAAGCAATGACTGGGATAAATATACAAACTCCAACTTGAAGCAATGACTGAAATAAATTACGACCGTTCACCCATTCTCATTGACCAACATGCAGGGAGAGGTAGAAAAGGGTCTTGGTGACCTGTACAGATTATATACATCTCATGAATCATAAAGCATGCCAATAAAGGGCATTCTTGGGAGAGGTACAAAGGAAGAAGGAAGAAGAAAGAAGGCAGAGCAGAACGATTTTAGACATTCATTGTAAAATAAATAAAGCGCATTCTCAGAATTTTTTAGAGAAAGTGGGAAAAAGTGGCCGGACAGTGGTAGGAATGGCCAGGTATCTTCATCTGAAATAACTTTGAAAATTTTTAAGGCCCATTTTGAAATGTGTCTTTATTTTGTCCTGATTTGAAAAGTCCCAGAAAGTTGGGCTCCATATTGAGATTTTCCCAAAGGTAAATGCAGCCCAATGTGTGCACACACCTGCAAGGGAAAATACAAAGACAAGTTGAACCACAGCACCAGGCCTCCAACATGTGTACATGATTAATCACCAAGACTGGTCTATGGACTCAGCTAGAAGAACTGCATCTGAATAAGCTTCTCTAAGGACCTGAAAGAAATACCCTTCAAATAGGTGCTTTAGACCATCAAAAATAGATGTCAATCTCTGAGGCACACGACAGTTCCCCTCCGTACCCCTACACCACACTTCCCTTCTGTCCCCATACTAGCACGAGAACACACTCACTCAATGACATGGGGGACTACATCCAACTAGCATGCCTCCCTAGCTTCAATAAGCATAGTTAAGGATTCCACTTCATTAATATGCTAGAAATCCCTGCTGACCTTTAAAGGAAAAAATTTATCTCGTCTGCCTTGCAAATGAGCCCTCCAATCCCAGCTTCCCATGGAATTCTAAGAATGCTCGTGGCAAAGTCATGCTTATTATGGAAACCTACATCAAATTTGGAGAAATGAGATGGTCTAGCATCCACTATCACTTTTGCCCACAAGGCAGATGGACAATAAGGTCGAAAAAATCACGTGCTCCCGGTAAGGCCAAATCATGTCTCTACCTCAATGATCTGACAATGAAATGGCAAAAGCCTCTTCAGTCAGGTTGACCTGAAAAGAGAAATCCAGCAAACAATCTAGTGTCACCAAATACAAACTCATCATATATTATGTATCCACCGTGCTTCCCTACCTAAATGTTAGCCCATATCTCACCAAAATCATAATCACCAGCACACAAATCTATGAAGACATCGAACCAGACCACAGGTTTGCAATGTAGAAAGAAAAATTGTCCTCCGACTCAAGGATCTCTGAACCCCTGCTTAATGCCATGAGGTAAATGTGAACTCCTGCAAAAGGCTACCCACTTAACATAGCAACAATCCAACTTCTGCTACCCACGGAGAAATTTAAGGGCCTCGTGATCTGAATATAGAATGAATTCTCGTCGAACCAAGTAATGCCACCAATGTTGCAAGACTTGCACAATGGCATAAAACCCTGTCATATGTGGAATAGTGCAGCTTTAGAATATTGAGTTTCGTAAAATGCAACATCTTGGCTAAGTAGAGGATGTATCGTGATCCAATTGAAGCACCTTTCCAAAATCAGGAAGGACCAACACAGGTGCCTCACTTAGTTTGCTCTTTTATTTTGTTAAATTAACATCTTCAGCACTGCCCAAGACCAAATAAATAGTCCCTTCTTCAAACAATGTCATAGGCGTTGCAAAAGTGCTGAAATTTCTTATGAACCAGCAATATAGGAAATAGTCAATCCTAAGAAACTACTACACACATCATACACAGAATTTGAAATGGGCCACTCTTAAATGGCACACACCTTTTCTTCATCAATGCTCATCAAGAAAAACGATTGTCCATGCCCAAACTAAACCTTATTAAGATTTGCAGATGTATTTTCTTTTCTTAAATCTTGAGCATCTCTCATAAATGAGTCATGTGGCTCACCATGTAAGGGCAATGCGCCAAAATCTCATCAAAATAAACCACCAAAACTTGCTTATAAGTGGTCGCAGCACCTCATTCATCACTCTCATGGAAGTGCTCGGTGCATTTGGCTTTCGAGAACCCAAATGGCATGGTCCCTATTACCTTTTCAACACGGTTTTCCATTAATCTTCAGGTTGGATTGCAAATTTGGTTCGCGGTATCTGCTACTAAGGTCTTTCTGGGAAAATAAAAGCTCTCACCAATATATCTAACATATCAACCAAACAAGTTATGGGGAATCTATATCTAATGGTGATCTTGTTAATGACATTGTCATTACACATTCCCCATGAACCAAGAGCAGCACATGCGTGCATGCTTTTCCTAATGTATCCTTTTTCAACTAACTTCATAACTTGTCTCTGAAATTTCTCATGCTCCATCAAACTCGTCCTAGAGACAGCCGGAATTGCCAAACTAGCAACAGCAATTAAATCTATGAAATGTTGTACATCCAGCATGTGTGGCAATCCAGTGGAAGTTCATCCGAGAATACAACGGCAAACACTTTCAATGAAGTGGGTGATGTAGGCAACAGTGATCCCTCAATGACATCTTTCCCAATCAAAACTTAAAATCTATCTTTGTTCTCCCTTTCACTTGAAATTTCAACCGAGAATGTGAATTAACATCTTTGTGAGCTACCAATTCCACACTAGCATAGTACCCATCATGCATAGTCCGTTGATCATATTGCCACCGCTGCTCTAGTACCCAACATGTGGCATGCATCCATTTCAGGAACAACGTAACACCACATTCTGAAGGCAGGTTCCGCCCACAGAAAAGAAAACGAAACAACCATGTCATATAGTTTTCTTGTTGCCTTTCTTCAAAACCTAGAGAGACGGTGAAGGATGTTTCTCCACCAAGCCACCTTATGCTGAAACGTGGATGGAAGTTTTGTGGGCCAACACAACCAAACACATGGCCCAAATTTCAAACCCAAAAGAGATGACTTTGTGACAGCTCGTCCAAATCAACAGGGATTCTCTTTCCATTAGTAGGTTACTGATTTTTAGGTTGTGATTAGAGTTTTTTATTTAGAAATTTATGTACGTTAGGATATAGTTTCCTATTTTAAGAACATCTAATTTTAGCGTTTCTTTTCCTTTATACATGGATGTAATATTTCATATAGATGTTCCCTATTACTTTCCAGAAAATAAAGAAATACGACATGTAGATAGTGAGGGGAGCCTTTGCCTATTATTCAATTGGTTCCCCCTCTATCTTATCAATGTCCTACAAGTGAAGACCAAGATCAAGTGCCAGGCTCTTGAGAAGAACAAGACATCAGAAGCATCAGAAAAACCAGTGCAAATGTACTCCCAAAAAAACAAATAGAGACTAAACCACTATTTTCATTCGGTACATCATCAATTGAAGCCCGAAACTCAGACCCTCCTCCAAAGCCAAATCTGGATCCTCCTCAGGTAATCCCTCTGATCTTGACCTCTACGTAACGGTACAAAGTTATGTATTACTTGTCACCAATCAAGAATTTTGTTTCTTACCATTTGTTTGTCACCTGCCTTTAATGCTTTTGTCACTCAGTTGTCATCAGAATGTACCTACACGTGCATCTAAAGCCCTATCTCATCCTAAGTAGAAAGATGCCATGATTGAAGAAATGCAAGCACTTGCGAATTGAGTTCATTACCTGAATGGTTTACACATGCTTACGGTATTTGACTACTTTGAGACATTATCTCAAATTGTGAAGTTAAACTCTATCAAAGTAATACTACATTTAGCAACGAATTTTTCTTGGCCATTGCATCAGATGGATGTAAAAAATGCATTTCTTCATGAAAACTAACAGAAAGAAGTGATTATGGAAGGGAACCGCCACCAGGCTTCATGGTAAATGGACAGGAAGGAAAGGTAAGTTGACTCCAGAAGTCTTTGCATGGGCTGAAGCAATCACCTTGGGCTTGGTTTGAAAGATTTAGTAAGGCATCTGATAAAAAATAGATACAAGAGATGTCACGCAGACAATACTATGTTTGTAAAAAGAAAAGGTGTTAAAGCAGTAATATTGATTGTCTGACATCCGGCCCTATTGTAACTATTTATCTCTGCCTAGAATCAACCACAATTGTTTGTATGACAGGCAATTACAAATCAATGTTCAATCCTTAAATCCTCACATAAGACCCACTTGACTTTGAATCAGCCTTGTGCCTCTCATGTCCACCAATATCATTGTTGAATAAGGAAACAGTATATCAAGATTAAAGGGCAAGATGATGCAGGCCAGACTAATGGGCCCAACACAAAAATCCATACCCAAAGGCCTAAGCCCAACAAGGCCCAATGAAGAAGAAAATCCCCCAGAACGTGTTTCCAGATACATTCTCCAATTTTGCAAATTTCTGGAAGATGTTCCTAGATTTCCCTATTTTTAGTAATTACTAAGATTTAGAAATAAATTAGAAAGTGTCTGTTTTATTTTCTTAATATTTGTTTCCAAACTAGAGGGTCGACTAGTCTATTTAAAGGAATGTAATCCTCTTAGTTAGTCATTGAATTAAATTGGATTAAATTGGAATAAGATTTCTAAGTTTCTTCCTTAAGGTTGTCTGTCTTTGGGGTGAGGCTTGACTGGTGTCGATCTATCCTAGGCCATTGGCTTGGAGAGTAGTCCTTGGCTACTCTTTCTCAACCCACGCAGCGTCACAAGAAAAACACTGCTGGGGCTTATCTCTAGAAGGTTAAAAAAAATCCAATAATAGAAAGTCCATGTCTGCAATGGTCTAGTATGCTATTGGGTCCCATTAAATCTGCTATTACAGAGTCAACAAGACCTCAATTGTTCTACAGAAGAGGTCCAAAAGAAAACAGCAACAAGTTGATTTTCTCCAAGATCAGGAAGACTGAATCATTAGAAGGGAAGTGAATAGAATTATCCAAAGACTGCTTTGAAAGAAAATGAATGGACGACTCAAGATTGAAGGATTGAAGGATTCCTTCTAATAGAACAGGGCTACTCCAAGCGAATGCTTCTGAAGCGTGTGCGAGGAACTCCTTCGAATAGCCTTCCAAGACCATCTTCTAAGGAAGAAATACAGTCCACTAGATTACGGGCCCTACCAATCCAGCTACATGCATATAAACTAAACAACAATATGATTTGTGGATTGGAATTCAATATTCTCGATAGATAGTTTGTATTATAGCAGATGTATTGAGTTGCTGTAAGCGCATGATATTGGGTGTGACAATCTCCAACTGACTATACACACTACATAAGGAAAAGGCATAAAGTAACATGAGTACAAAATGGGCGAAAGAAAATAAAAATAAAATCTCCTCTCTCAGCATGGTGTTCTGCATGGCCACTATTTCATATCAATGACTTCCTTTCAGCAAAAAGGCTAAAAAAAAAAAAAAAGAGTGCATTCTACATTACATATATCCAAAAACTTAAATACTGATTTATTTATTTTTGTCAAAACAGTACAAAGATACGTTCACTAACTACATCACCAATTTTTGACATGAAATAGTGCTGCAGTAATGATATTTTAATGCAAATGAATTAGCATTGCTGCTCTTTCACAAAAGAAGAAAATTAGATCCACATATATGATAAGAAAAAATTATTATAAATAGCCATACTTGGTTAATTAATCATGTTATTCTCATAATACTTGAATCCAATGACCAAAAACTAGAGTCCCAATGCCCCTAAACCTAGTTTTGAATTGCTTGCAACAGGCACATCAAAACATGCTGAGTTTCATTAGAACTGAGTTACAGAATGGCCATATTAGCCAAAGAATTGATATCTAATAAATGATAGAGACAATTTCACTACCCACAATGCATGAAGATTGCTGGTCAAAAGGTTTGATATCAACGAAAGCCCATATCAACTCCAATAAAAGCATTCTCATGATCGCATATCCATCTATCAGAGCACCAAACACCAAGTGAGATCATCACTGAAAAAACCCATGTTGCATGCAGCAAAAGGAGACCTTAAACCACATGGACTTTTCCTTGTATCCTACAACCTCTTTCTGTACATCAAAGCCATCACCTCTGTGAGGGAACAATCATCATTTCAATAAAATCATCTTATTTTTTTCTCAAATTGGAGGAAGAAAAAATCCGGTTCCTACCATGCTAAATGTATTGCTCTGCAAGTTAATATTAGAAGATTCCCAAACTATTCATGGAATGAATATGAGAAAGAATCAACACTGTTACCGCCTGAATTAATGAGGGGGTTGATCATAGCAATGCCTGAAGTGGTGCAACTGTCATCAATTAAGGGATTGTTGATATCCCTGCCAAACTATCTTCCAACTTGTGTTCTTTCAATACCACTCCAATTTGAATTCTGTCCTCTCCATTCGATTTGCAAGACAAATGGTTCTCTTTAACTTCTGATGTTACAGAAATCGAACCCATTTCCGATTCAGCTATACAGTTCTCCAACTTAACAGTCTCATTAGAGTTGAGGGAAGTATCTATGCGCTGCTTTTTACATACAGGTTTGCCACTATCATGTATAGCAGGACTATCCTCATCTTTTACAAGGCGCTGTCCTCCATAAATCTCACTTGGAAGTTTGTTGTCCTCACATGGATCTCTAGCACATTCGGTGCCCATTCCAATATTTTCCTCCCAATGCAACTGAGCCTCATCAACTGCACAATCTTTCAAGTGTGGGCAAGCAGGTGAGTTCCTCTTAAGGCAATTGGGACACCTGAAACCAAGAGGCTTATCACTGTTTTTTCCAGTAAGGCCAAACGCATCTCCATGGTACCAGTCTGCATTTTCAATGGGACAAAAAAAAGATCAGTATTTCAATAAGCTCTGTAGAAAGGAATGTGGAAAATAGGTTCTAAGCCACAGAAAATGTATAGTTTACTGAGCCAACATGTTCCATACTTGTGGAACCCAGGGTTAACCAGACTGTAGTGTTGACACGATGGAACCCCAAAAGATTATGGATGCCTGCAGCTGTTAAAGAGCTTAGATTTTTGTACTGAGATTTTATTTTTATTTTATCAGTGTGAAATATCACTGCTTTCTAATACTAACACCTCCCCCCTTCTGAAGATTCCAAACCTGTTTGGCCTAGATTTTAATGAAGACTGGCCTGATAATCATTTCATCTTGTTGTACCCACTTTTTTGTTATATCTACCCTCCCTCAAATTTACTGATTTAAAAAAAAATTGCTCAGTTTTTTACCCTCTTTTCTCAAGCCATTTGTAGAAGCATCAGGATATTTAGTCCTTGGAAATTTCAGGGAATCTTAAATCCATCGCTGAGCCAATCAGATTAAAAGCTGAATCATTCAAGACGATTGTCCTGTGTATCAGCTACATATACAGTTGCTGAGGCCCAGGACCATATAAAAACTCAAAATAATTTCAGTAAGGAAGCAAGCTATCAGAAAACATCTTCAGTAAGATACGGTTAATACGGTCCTGAGCCACAGCAGAGCTGGAATTACTGAGATAGCCAGTTGCTTATACGTGGAGCACATGATTCAAACAATCTAGATCATTTATCTAATGGGCCCGATGCAGATTGGGAATTGCTAAAAGACAACCAGAGTAGAATTTCCTAAATAGATCATCAGTAAGTAGCCTAGAAACAAAGAGAATACAACATGTCAGTAAAAAGAAACAGAGTTAATAATTAGGGTTTTCAAATATGGGAGATTAGTTGGTATCCCTGATAAGTGCTTAATTGTTTGAAATTAGAGCCCTAATATTTGATTGATCTTGTGCTAGTCATAGTTGTTTTATTTGTTTTTACATAGTCTATGTTAATTTTTATGAAAAGGTCATAAGGAGCTAAAAGAGAAGAATTTATGAAGGAGGCGTGAATCCCAAAGAATTGAGTCATGGTGGGTCCATCCAAGCTGTTTCAGATTTCAAGACTACTTTCTAATTCTTTGGACAACTTACAATTCAAATTAGAAGGAAAGAATTGGAGAACAAGAAAGCTTAATCAAGAAAGGAAAGTGAAACAGAGAAGGAAAAGAAGACATTCCCAAGTGTGTTACACGCCCAAAGGGGGCCCACAGCTATTGTAAAAGGCTGAATTTCAGGACTTAGAAAGTCTTATTCATGTACAAGTGAAGCCCAAGAATAGAGAAGAAAAAGGAGAAAAATAAGGAAAGTTTAAAGCAAGAATCCAAGCCAAGTTAGAAGTCCAAGAACGGGGTCCCACACTCAATGTGCACGCATCATATGGGCCCACTTTTGTGTTACAAGCTTCAGATTTAATCTCTTTGAATTAATTCTCAAATTTGTGGGTCTATGTGAAGAAATTTCTAGAAGATACAAGTGGGACCAGATTTAGAAAGTTTTTCTAAACAAGAAAGAAGACTCCCAATTCATTCTAATTAGGAAGCCTAATTGTAAAGAAAGTTGGAGATCTAAATCTACAAGGGAACTATGTACTAAAAGGGCTGTTGCAAAAATTATTAAAGGCATACAAGGGAGTGGACGTCCAGCACCTTTTATCACACAAACCAACCACTAAACCAGCCATCATCTTCACACATTCTAGCAGCCGTCCAAGCCATCTTGGGAGCAACTTTGGAGAGCTTTTGAAGGAGAAAAATCCAAGCAATTGCTGGCCGAATTCTTCCTTCTTCTTCATTCTTCAGAGTTCTTTCTATGACTATATGTTTTATGTTATTTTTCATCAAAGACATGAGTAGCTAATTTTTTTAGGGCTAGGGTATAGTTGAAACCCTAGCATAGTTCTATGTAGTCTCTTTTGGCATCTTGTAATTAAGAATTCAGTTTTATTAGTTGAGATTCTAAACCATGTTTTTAATTGATGAGTTGTGTATATGCCATGCCATGCCAGCCATGCCATGTTCAATTAAATTTAAGAGTAGCTAACTTAATTTTAATTAATCTTGATGTTAAGCATCTAGGGTTTAGAACCATGAATAAATATGCCATGCTTAGACTCATGCATTTATCATTCCCATTGTTTTTATGCATTATGTTTGTTTTGACTAGAACATATGCCATGCTTAGTTTTTGCATCATAATGAACAATTCATGTAGTATGCCACTCATGAATTAGGTTTAGGGGAATAATAATCTAAATACATATGCCATGGTCTAGGTTGATAGATGTCACTACTAATTCTGATTTTTTATTAAAGGATAATAAGGGACATTCATAGGATAGGTTAGGGGAGTAGATGAAACCCTAGTTCGTTCATTTTTATTGTTTTCAAACCTAGTCGTATTCTTGTTAGGTTACTTTCCATTTAGCTTTCGGTTATTTTAAATAGATTAATTTACTGTTTTTAGTAGTTTAATTTAGTCAATCAGCATTCAATCATCTTTTTCATTTATTTAATATTCTGATTCTTAGTTGCTTTTGACATTGTTGTATCACAAGTCTTCGTGGGATCAATCTCGTAGTTACAATTCATTATATTACATAGTGATCTTGTGCTCTTGCGAGTTTTAATTATGTGCATACTAGTAGCTTATTTCTAGGTTGCTTGGTGCATACCAATCCCCAACCACTGTACGGCCCGTCAGATAAATTGTCTGAGCCACTGAACGATTGGAACAAACATAAGGGAAGAAGCACATCAGAAAACACTTAATTGTTAAAGCAACCCCATAATTCCTACCAGCAAGAACTACAGGATTGTCCAAAGAATAATGGAGAAACAATTATGAAGAAAACAAGCAAATAAAGAAAAACATTCACAAACACAAACACCAGATAGGAAATAGATTTAGTAAAGGAGACTAAAATACCTTCACAGCTTTCACACCTAAGATAAATAAGACCTGAGTCATATGCTTCATGACAAAGACAGCAAATGGGTTGCTTGTCTTCTGAATTTTGTGATGGTAGAAGAACGTTTCTTTCTCGAAAATTAATTCCACGTCTATCGCATGGATTTTTAGCCCAGAGAATCCCTTTCATCCAGTAAGCATGATGAACACATGTTCTCTGCCCCTTATGCCAACTGACACCATTCTTTAATTCCTTGGGTGTCTCTCTTTTAGATTGAAATTTAGATTTCTTCGACTTCCCACTTTTTGATAGAAATTTAGACGTCTTAGCCATAGTGCCTTTAGATAGAAACTTACTACCCTTTTTGGGGCCATTAAGGTTTTTACTTTGCACTGCCACATAAGTAGTCACTTTCTTTATTGCACGCTGAGACCTTCTCAGTTGTGGGATTTTATTCCCTTCCGACTGCACTTTCTGGACTTCTCTTCTTCCCACTTTTGGGATTTTATTCCCTTCCGACTGCACTTTCTGGACTTCTCTTTTTGTTTTTCCCTTTGCATGTTTCCTTGTTTTAACCTCCACAGGTTTCTTGGCCCGACATCTGAAGCAAGTATATGTGCATTCCTCATCAATGGAAACTTTAGATGCTCTGGCATGCTTTTTGTGGAAGAAGCCTGGAAAGATATGCATAGAAACTAGATATCAGACAGGACAGAACTCATTATTAAACTCTGGAACAACAAAACAATAAGGAAAAAAAATTCATGCACTGTACAAATGCACACATATCCCTGAACACATGGATGCATACATAGGATAATTTATTCAGCCAGACATCAGAGTAATCTTACTGACACGAACAAACCTAATCCCAACCATAGTGGCACAATTTACTTAATGAGGGACAATCTGCAAAATTCCCACCCCAAAGAAGCACATATGGACTTTTGAGTAAATTGTAATCGTTTGGCTATTTTAACACATTCAGGGCTTCAGGCAAAAAGGAAGGCTAGTTGCCATGGTTCAAAATATTGCAGTGCATCAGCTGATTCCAGTCCACTAATTTGATGTGGTAGTAGAACTCAGCCATATCTCCAATTTATCGATCATAACAGCAAATATAATGGAGAATTTCAAATTATAGGCGAATGGATATATATATTTCTCTCTTGCCCATTTTTTCCTTGTGTGTGCATGTCTCTGAGTCTGTGTTTTGTTTTTACCTACAGAGAGAAAGAAGGGGGGTGCTTTTTTATTTTTATTTTTTACGGAGAGAGAGGCGGAGTAGGATGGAGGGGTTCGTTGACGGGATCTACACTCCTCACCTTTTGACAGCATGATTCTATGCAAAAAAAAAAGTATTGTTTCAGCAAGATCGAACATGGTAGGCGGACTTTTACCTTAAACAAGCTTTATAAAGTTCTGTCTAATCTTGTTTTTAGATTTATTTATTTTTTCAAGGAAATTAACTGCAATGGATTAGAATTTTATTTTTTAAATGGATACGTAAATCATTTGGCGATTTTGAAACCAAATCTAGGGAAATATAGCATTTTTTGAATTTTTCATGTATTTAACGCTGATGTATGAAGCTTTAAATATATATAAATGCCTAATATAAATGGATGCATGTGTTAGACTGTCTTATATTTAGTAGGTAGTTAGCTTGCCTTTAATCCAGTGATTTTGAACCAAGACTTGTTAATATTTTCCATGCTTTGCTAAGTTTTTTCTAAATCTATTGGTTTTTCTCAAATTGCTATTGGAAGACAGCATCAGGTATTTACTCCAAGTAATGAAAGCAACTCTCAAGCTTGGTAGCCAGATGTGAACAGTCAATTTTCAATAAGAAGTTTCCACGACCTTCATTAGGGAGGGAAAACTATTTGAAGGATTTTCTTATATTTGGAAATTAAAGGCCTCCAAAAGTTTTAGCTTTTACTAGGGAGACTATTAAATATGAAGGATGTCCATCATATTTCTATACATTCTTTTGTTTGAGTAAGTTTGGTGTTATTCTATGCAACTGTTTGGGGTCAACTGTTTCGGGTATACTATGGCATTATTTCTTGGCAGCAGTCCTTTGGTCGATTTGGGTCAAAAGAAATAATCAGGTTTTCAATCAGATATCAAATACTCTCATAGGTTTGACACAAAAGTCTCATGCAAAAGTTAATGAATGTGTTCTTGTACTTTACTTTTTTCTTTTAAAGCTATCACTTCAGATCTTTGGAGCTACTGGTAAGAAAGTTGTCTTTTTAAGTTTTAACATTATGGTGTTTCATTGTCATTGTATTGTAGCCTTTGAAACCAGTATCATTACTTAAATGTTTGCTTCAATGTAGTAAATCTATTACCATTTTAATTAAAAAAAAATGGTAAGGATACATGTAAATGACAAAGAGGGCCAAATCAGAAGAGGCTGCAATTAGGATCAAAAGGAAAAGCAGAACTAAACAGAGGCGACCCTACACAGTTGGGGCAAGGCTACAATGGCAGTGGTTATATTGATTACTTGTTACTGGAGAATTGACAAATCTGAGAGACACCAAAAATAGCTACAAAATATTCCCTGTAACTTAATGTGTTTTTTTGATGATGCACATTGTAACATATCAAAATTTACTTTTAGAAATATTTCCTTTATACCCATCTCTTACACTTACAGTCCTTTCTTTTCTACTTATCAGGTTGCATTGCTTTCTCACAGTCACTAATTGGTTTCATGACAACTAAAGGACACACAACCTCTATGATGTACCATAGAAAGATGAGAATTATGAGCATAGCTTACTTTCAAAAGTAGAACTCTTATGGCCGACCCCCAAATTGATTAGATAAGGGTACAAGACGATGATGATTAACCTATAATTCCCATGATTGAGTCTTCTCAAATCTAAAACCACATGAAAGTGGTTGACTGTCTACCATACTACTTCTCGTTCTGACAACTACCCCCCGCCAAACCTCCACCCTTCCTTTTTTTTCCGCTCCCAAATAAGAAAACAACAAAATAATTAGTTCCAAGTCGGACCTTCCTACTAGAATTTTGGATTTTTCTCCTCCATTTTCTCCAAACAACAGCTTTGCAATCCCCTTTATGGTTGAAATAGGGGGGCAAAAGAGTCATGTTATTAATTGTTTGTTAATAATTGATCAATTTTATACAATTAGTAACTTACATGCATTTTTTCTTCTGGAATGGTAACCAAGATGCAGAAAGTTGACATATTTGAAATGTAGTTTATGCTTGAATAATATAATTATGTTTTTTCAACAGTAATATCAGCTTTCTACTATCTTTACCTCATTTTATACTTTTTTTAAGACTTTTCTGATCATGCTTTGTTTTTTTAAAGAATGAAAAGCTATAGTGTCCTATGGCTTCAGAATAGAACTGACAAATATCCTACCTATGCACTCCCCCAGATTTCCTCATGCAATTCTCTTCAATATGCATACAAGGATGTTGCACAAATAAACAACTTACCAATGTAAGGCCTAAGCACTATATTCTTTAAGTTTAAGCACATAAATGCACTACGAGTGATTATGTAAGGCCTTAGCACTAGAGTCTTTAAGCACATAAATGTAATAACCCAAAGACATCATGAATCCTTTCTTATTAAAGTTGTTTCCCTATTGATTTCTAAAGCATAGAGAAGATGACCACTCAAGTTTTTTGAAAAAACTCAATTGTACGCACAAGCAAAATTAAACAGATGCTTACACAAAAGTACGATATCAGGAGGAGCACAAATTCATAAGCTGTAAATGCAATGCACCATAAGTAAAATCTATTGCTATACATTACGAAACCCATTAGTTGTATTCTAATGGGACAAATATATAAGTTAAGGACTTATAGGGGACTTTCACAATGAGAAAACAAATTCCATTCAAGCATTTATTTCTCTCTTTGTTTACAGGAACATCAACGTGTCATCTAATCAGGGTGTTAAAAATCAATAATTTCAGGTGGCTTTGTGGAATGCTTGCCAACAAATACATTATACAACTATCAGACCACTTGTGTCAAAAGTATTGGAAAATTCGAGGCTTCATTCTTTCCCCCATTATTCCCTTTCCCAAATCATTTATATGCTCTGCTACTCCCAGACTCATCCAGTAATAGGCCTCTTTTTTGTAATATTCATCCACCAAAGTACCTAACCAACCAAATTAGGAAAATGAGACAAAAGAAGATAATTTAAGTACCCAAGTAATGTGTCTGCTTTTGCGTCCAAGTATAACACTCTACAATAGATGGTCAATTATAAAATTGGTCTGTTCCGTATAAAAAGAACATCAGTTCAAATACCATTCAGGAAAAAAAAAATAGAAAAAGATTATCATCCAAATTGTCCTCAGGCTACAGCATACAATCTATTTGCCCTAAATTGCACACTTAAAACATTCTTAGCAATTAATCAAATTAATTTCGATCAAAAATAAGAAAATAGAATATTAAAAGAAGTCAGTCACAAAAGTACTTTTCAATTAGTAAAGCCACCAGATGATGAAAATAGGAAACGTTTACCTTTACATAGCTGACAGTTGACAGCTTCCCTGCAAATAAAAAAGAAAAATAAGACAAAAGGGAAAAGGGGATAAAACATTCACGTGATGCACAAAAAGTATGGTAAAGCAAGGGGAAAATGGATGTGGAAAATAAGATGATATCTTTTTTTATAAAGGAAGAAATCAAAACAAAGCTAATAGAAATGTAAGCACTAAGGGCCTCTTTCTTTCAAGAAAATGAATTCTAAGACTTTGTATTTCTGTTGGCGGTTAAAAATATAGAATCAAGTATGCATTATCCAAAAATGACCATCAAATAACCTCCCCTTGAATGGAAGTTGAATCAAGGGAAGACAAGAAATGAATACGGTTGCTATCACCCTAATAATTCAAATCCAAGCAAAGTGAAGGTTCATCAACATCCCACCATCACCCGTCACCTCCTTAATAATCCTTCAATGGAGCTCATGAATTCCTGTTAATTCAATTCCTACGTATTCTATGTGAATAAACAGGCCCTAAACAAAAACCTCTTTAGAAGAACTATATCCATTGAGACAATAATAAAAGTCAGGTGGATTAGTAAGATAACAAAGGCTAAATAATAAAAGGAAAGAAGCTTTAATTTAAGCATATATCCAAAGATTCAAAAGTTAAAAACAAATATAATGATAAGAAGAGCAAGAATAAAAGAGGGGCAACTAACCTTTACAAATAAATTAATAAATCCTAAGAATAAGCAATTCAAGTGCCAAAATTGTGACCTGGGTACTAAAGATGACAAGTATTCAACAACACCGCAAGAAGCACACCTGTTAAGCACCTCCCACTAGGAAGCAGGTCCTGGAATCTAGTTCATACAGATTATGCTGGTTCAAGCCTTGCTCAAACAGATTATATAATGAGTGATGACCAAAAGGATGACAAGAATTCACACAGACACTTCAAAATAGCTGTTATAGAGTTCAAACACTCCACTTTAGAAGTGAAAACATCATACTCAACACAATCAAATCATAAAAATGATGTTCCTGATTAATAAAGTTTTCTACCGGAAGAAAAATTATTATCAAGATAATGGTTACTTGGCTGAGCTTGAGTCAGAAATTCTACCGTCCTTAATTTTTTCATAGGTAATCTGTCATAGTTATCAACAACAGCAGCAATACAAATTCATAGAAGGCATTTTGAAGGCATAAATTTGAAAACCATGAAGTATAAAGCGATGCCTAGTCAGGAAAACACGTTACATATTCCAGTTTCTGCAACCCTTGCACATCCTTTTTCTTTTTCTTTTCCATATCATTTAATAGACTATATCTTTCATTTGACATTTCTCTATACGAGTAGGAAAATCTACGGACATGCAAGAACCCCAAGAGTTGAAAATATAATAAAATGCTAGCTTCAAACTAGCATGAAAATATTCTTTCTAGCTTTTGTATTTAGGAGGGTCTGTGTAGTTTGTTCCCTGCTTCCTGGGGATTCGGTGGTGTTGTTCTCCTTATCAGTATAAGTCTCTTGTACTGGCTGCTCTTTTAATGAAATTAACTATTCAAAAAAAAAAAAAGAAGAAGAAGAATGAAAATAAACATGAATTCCTGACAAATGGTCTAATTAGATCCATAATGCCATATCCACAGGGCAAATATTTATGGCCAACATCTTGGGGATTTCATTAAAGAAACCACAATAGAAGTAATCAACCTATAGAATAGGCCAGAGATATGCTCTTCAGAGTTATTTCACTTTTTAACCATTGAGAGACTCTGCATGTTGCAAAATCTAGGGCTAAAATTAAGTCCAAATTATAGAAATGGAATACACAAGATCCATGATTATTATAGAGAATTGGAGATTGATGTGAATACAAGTATTCAAAAACACCTGACAGGGTCCAAAATCAGTGAAAAGCTCTTCTTTTCTTTTCTTTCCTCCTTTTTTTTCTTTTTTGGAATGGTAACAAGAATTTTTATTTAAAGAAAATCAGTTAAAAGCAATAATGCCAAGACTTTTACATCATAAAGGTTCATATTATCCACATCATCATCAAGAATCAGTACATGACATACATATATATATATGGGAGATGCTCCTATGAGAGCATCTCTCACCTTACTATGAGAGATAAGGTGGGGGCCCTCACATTCATATCCAATGCCAACAACTTAAATGTGAGGGCCCCCCACCTTTATCTCTCATGGTAAGGTGAGAGATGCTCTCATAGGAGCATCTCCCTATATGTATATATATATATATGTGTGTGTGTGTGTGTGTGTGTGTGTGTGTATATATATATATGACCGGAAATCAGGACTGAAACACGGGCCGCTCAAAACAGACTGTTGCCAGAATCTCTTTAGAATGGAAAAGAAAAGAAACGGGAGCGTGGGTACTCGGGCGATGGCTCGGATTGCACTTCCCACCACTTCACTTTCACTTAGGCCCGGGCCAAGTCAGTGGGGAGGGATTTGGGAGGGTTAGAGGGTTCCCCCATCTTTGTCTCCATTTCCGGGCAACAGGGACAAGCCCACCAGGTTGAGAACCACCATACTAGAACACTTTGGTTTGGTCCATTTTGAAATGGGTCAGCACTAATTATCTGTATTGTAAAGCCGCCGATAGAATCGGAAAGCCAGAAAGAAATTTGTACTTCAGTTTCTGGTTTGGCCATTCGGACTTCTAAATTTTCCATTAAATTAAGGCGTCTGCTGGCACAATAAGAGGCTAATCTGCTTGCTTTATGTGGGTATTCGTGGTGGGTGTTGCTCGTTCATCCTTTTGGAATCTCGGATTGGGAAATCAGTGCTCCCCCTCCCTTCCGATACTCAGGGCTCGCAGGCTACTTTTGTTTTGGATATCTCAATCTCCACTTGAGTCTAGACAGTTCTGGATGTTAAATGGGTTAGTGCTAAATGGGTCAGCCCATGACAAATAAAGCCCAAACTTAGGAGATAATTTACCTCACATGTACAGCTATGTAATTTATATCATTGCCATATTAGGAGATGTAATTTAGATTATGATTAGATTAGATTGGTTGTAATCTAGTGATTGCTACAATTATGTAACATGTATAGCAACTATATTTCTATAAAGGAACATCGTGAGCCCTTAATGGGATCATCAAATTCACAAACGTATTGTTTCTATCTTCTTCTCTTTACTGGCTTTGACATGGTATCAGAGCCCTAAGTAAACACAACTCTATACAGAGTTTCTGAGTGATCTTCTTCATCTTCCAAGCATTGGAAGTCATCGAGTGTCTTCTCTACTCAAGGAATCTTCATCCACTTGTCTGATCAAGGTGTGATCATACGTGGCCCACCCCAGATCCACACTACTGTATCTGGATATTGCAACCAATCTGGTCGACCACTCCTTCTGGTATTTGTGGGCATTTTTTGAGGATTTTTAGCATCTCAGAGGTAGGCTTTCTACCCTTTCTAGAGAAATTCCAATTTCTGCTGTATCTTTTCATCACAGTCGTCCAAGTTTTTTAATTTTGATCTTTTTGGTGAGCAATCTGGTTTGTTTGGTGCGAATTTGTGGTCTTCATCATCCTATGATCTCTGATTGATCATAAATCACACCTGTTGGCTGTTGCACCCTCTTCTCTCTGAAAAATTCTAGTCGCCTGGGCCTATTTTTTGGACATTTTTTTGCTTGAAGGTGTTGTTTTTGGAAATTGTCTTCTCTGACTTCTCTGTTGCAAACTTGGGACTCTTCCTCTCATCTGGTTAGCCATTCTTTAAGAAACGGTTGGATTTTCTTGCTCATAAATCTACTGCCATGGAAAAGCATGACATTGCATTGATTAAATTTAATGGAAAGAATTATACTTCCTGGTCCTATCAATTTCAAGTCTATCTTGAAGGAAAGGAAATGTGGGGACTTGTTTCCGGATTAGATCCACGACCTAAGGAAGATGAGAAAAAAATACTCTCTTGGAATACAAAGGATGCCAAAATAAAAACCTGGATTCTTGGTTCTGTTGAACCCCAATATATCCTGAATCTCAAACCTTACAAGACCTCTAAGGAGATGTGGGAATATCTGAAGCAAGTATATCACCAAGGGAACTCCACCCGACAATACCAGCTTGAACTGGAGATTGCTCAGTATACCCAAGGGACTTCTTCCATCCAGGATTATTATACAGGTTTCTTAATTTATGGGCTGAATATGATGAAATCAAATACCTCAATGTCTTTGAGGCCGCTCTTTCTGAGATTCAAAAATTACAGGCAACTTCTCACAGAGACCAGGTCCTCATGAAATTAAGATTTGAATATGAGATCATTCGTTCCAATCTGATGAGCAGGGTTCCATCTCCATCCCTGAATGAGTGTCTAAATGAACTCTTGCGAGAGGAACAAAGTCAGATCACTCAGCATGCTCTGAAGCAACAACCCTCCGGAAACTCTTCTGATGTCGCATTTGCTGCCACTACCAATTACACCCCGGGAGGGATCGTTCATCATACTACTTCTGCTTCGAAAGGACAACCTCCAGCAAGAGATCTCAGCAAAATCCAATGCTTTGGCTGCAAAAATTATGGACACTATGCCTCACAGTGTAAGACCAAGTTTTGTAATTATTGCAAATCGAATGTTCATGTTATTACTGAATGCAAAAGGCGGCCACAAAATCGCACTCCACGAGCATATCATGTCAATACTGCAGATGCTACTTCTTCTAGTGCTAGTCCTTCGGCACCAGTCATGCCTTCACCACCTCCTGCCGCCAATACTGTTCCTCAAATCACCCCTGAGCTTATTCAACAGATCATCATAAATGCCTTCTATGCACTTGGCTTTTCAGGTAACCACCACTCCTCTTCCTCCCTATGGTTTATTGATTCTGGAGCTTCCAATTATATGACCTCCTCCACTGCTCATCTATCTAACCTGCAACCATACAATGGAAATTTACAAGTTCATTCTGCTGATGGTCAAAACCTTCCTAGTACAGCTACTGGTGATATCATTCATTCATTACCTCTCACAAATGTCTTTCTTTCTCCTCATCTCACTACAAATCTTCTGTCTGTTGGACAATTGATTGATGATAATTGTAATATTTCCTTCTCTCGCTCTGGTTGTGTTGTGCAAGATCAAGTGTCGGGGACGGTGATCGCGAAGGGGCCTAAGTGTGGACGCCTGTTTCCTCTCGTTCTACCTCCTTCTCAAAATAACCAGCTCTCTGCCTTTTCTTGTTTTTCTCCTCAGGATGTTTGGAGGCTCTGGCATAATAGATTAGGCCATCCTCATTCAAAATTGTTATCTTTGATGTTAAACACTAGTAGTCTTAATGAAAATAAAACATCTTTTCGTCACATTTCTGATGAGTGTTCTGTTTGCAAACTTGGAAAAAGTAAAGTTCTTCCCTTTTCTTCCAAATCTACTATGGCTTCAAATTGCTTTGACATTATTCATAGTGACGTCTGGGGGATTACTCCGGTAATCTCTCATACAAATTTCAAATATTTTGTCACTTTCATTGATGATCATAGTAGATTCACTTGGATTTATTTCTTACACTCTAAATCAGAAGTCTTTGATGCTTTCCAAAAATTTATGGCATATGTTGAAAATCAGTTTTCTGCTCGCATAAAAGTTCTTCGATCTGATTCCGGAGGGGAATATATGTCCCATCCATTTCAAACTTAATTGCAAAAATACGGGATTTTATCACAGCAATCATGCCCTTACACTCCTCAACATAATGGAGTTGCTGAACAAAAAAACAGACATCTCCTCAATACTGTTCGTTCTCTTCTCTTAGAATCATCAGTTCCCGCACGATTTTGGCCCGAAGCTTTAGCCACTGCAGTTCATTTAATCAATCACTTACCATCCCATTGCCTCAACAATCAAACACCATACTTTCGTCTCTTTCATACCGATCCTACTTACACCCACCTACGCATTTTTGGATGTGTGTGTTTTGTTCATCTACCCTCAACTCAACGTACCAAATTAATTGCTCAATCTGCCAAATGTGCGTTCCTTGGCTACGCATCTCACCAAAAGGGGTATCTCTGTTATGATCCTGTGCTCAACCATCTTCGCATCTCTCGAAATGTCACATTTTTTTAAAATCAACAATTTTTTTCTACCCATTCCTCTCCTTTACCTTCTTTTTCTCATCTACCAAATTTTTCTGACTCGACCTTTTCTCCACTCATGTTCCACTACTGCCTCCCCCTCCAGATCCCTCACCGGCACCTGATCTTGTTCCCGCTTCCTCACAAGCTCCTTCCTCTCCAGTTCAGCTTCGACGCTCTACGCGTATCTCCAAGCCTCCTGACAAATATGGGTTCACTCACACATCTTTGCTTGCTGCCCTCTCCTCCATTGCTATTCCGACTTATTACTTGCAGGCGGTGAAGCATGACTGTTGGCAAAAGGCTATGCACGACGAATTAACGACACTGCAGGAGAATCATACCTGGGATATTGTTGTTCCATGTCCCTCATCTGCAAAACCTATTGGCTGCAAATGAGTTTTTTCTGTCAAACTTAAGGCTGATGGCTCTTTGGATCGTTATAAAGCACGGTTAGTCACTCTCGGCAACCGACAGGAATATGGCATCGACTATGAGGAACCTTTGCTCCCGTTGCGAAAATGACTACAATCCGTACTGTTCTTGCCATTGCTGCTTCTCACTCCTGGCCTCTTTACCAATTTGATGTCAAGAATGCCTTCCTTCATGGTGATCTCAAAGAAGAAGTCTATATACGACTTCCCCAAGGCATTATGGGTGCCTCAGCAGGAGATTGCGCGTGCTTACGACGCTCTCTATATGGTCTTAAGCAAGCTCCGCGCGCCTGGTTCGAGAAATTTAGGGATGCTCTCATTCATCTACAATTCACTCAGAGTGCTTCTGATCCTTCTATGTTCCTTCACCGCTCCTCAAATGGGCTTACTGTCCTATTGGTGTACGTAGATGATATCATCTCTAGGACAGACTCTGGCATGATCACACATCTACAAGCATCCTTACATGAATCTTTCCATATGAAAGATTTAGGCCACTCACATACTTTCTAGGCCTTGAGGTTCATCAGTCAGCAAAAGGTCTCATCCTTGATCAACACAAATATGCTATGGATCTCATTGAGACAGCTGGTCTTCAAAACTCCACTCCTGTAGATATGCCTGTTGAGGCCAATCTTCAGCTCGCGCACGATACGGGCGATCTTCTTCCTGATGCCACAATGTATCGTCGTTTAGTTGGAAGTTTGATCTACTTGACTATCACTCGGCTTGATATCTCCTATGCAGTGAATATGGTTAGTCAGTTCATGACACAACCACGCCATCTCCATCTAGTTGATGTTCGGCGCATTCTTCGATATGTTTTTCATACACCATCTCGTGGTCTTTTCTTTCCTGTGGGCAATTCGACGTCTCTCATTGCTTATTCAGATGCTGACTGGGCTGGTTGCCCTAATAGTCGCCGATCTACCACTGGTTGGTGCATGTTCCTGGGGGACTCCTTAATTTCCTGAAAATGTAAAAAACAAGATAAAGTCTCCAAATCTTCCACAGAAGCAGAATATCGTGCTATGTTGGCAGCCACCTCTTAAATTGTCTGGCTTCGGGGTCTTCTTTCTAAGCTTGGATTTTCCCAATCTGGTCCTACTCCTCTCTATGCCGACAATACCAGTGCCATACGGATTACTGAAAATCCTGTCTTCCATGAACGTACAAAGCATATTGAGGTGGCTTGTCATTACATATGTGATGAATTTGTGCGTGGAGCAATTACTCTTCCTCATGTTTTACCGGACTTCAAATTGCAGATATCTTTACCAAAGGACTTCCCCGGCCACGACACCAATTCTTAGTTGGCAAATTGATGCTCGTGGATTCGTGCTAAATGGGTCAGTGGGTTAGTGCTAAATGGGTCAGTGGGTCAGCCCATGACAAATAAAGCCCAAACTTGGGAGACAATTTACCTCACATGTACAGCTATGTAATTTATATCATTGTCATATTAGGAGATGTAATTTAGATTATGATTAGATTAGATTGGCTGTAATCTAGTGATTGCTACAATTATGTAACATGTATAGCAACTATATTTCTATAAAGGAACATCGTGAGCCCTCAATGGGATCATCAAATTCCCAAACGTACTGTTTCTATCTTCTTCTCTTTACTGGCTTTGACACTAGAAATGTCTGGAAGATACCACTAACCAATCCGTCCTAAAAAAATGCATGATATATATATAGTATTGGCCATATTGTACAAGACTAATCTCATAAAATGTATTTATCAGCATTCATAATGATATCGGGGAGTGTCAGCTGATACACACTTTTTTAAAGCCTATAGACCAATATTTTTGGGAGTTTTGTACAGAAAAGGCAGGGGAAAGGATTTTTCGCAGGTTGATGTAGGACAGACCCATGTTCCCCATGGATCAACCAAGCCTTTGGACCTAGTCCATTCATCACCCCCATTCAGTTGTCTAGTCTATTATTAGTGTTTTATGTTTATGTTTTAAGTTATTTAAGTGGATGTTTTAATCCTGGCCATCAATGTGTTTGGATGGTCCAGACTATTTCTAGGTTTTTTTTATTTTCCTATATAATGATGAAAAGCCATATGGCTTAGAGGTAATGATCAATGATTAACAAAATTCAAGTTTTGGGATCTTCCCCAAGTTCTTCTTCGAGTTCTCCTCGAGATCTCTTTGCCTCCCAGAGTGGAGTTTGGCGTGAGGCCAGTTTTCAGGGGAAATCCCCACCTATTCCCCTATCTATTCCATCGCTATCCTGTCTGCCCTGCAATCTCTATACTGTTCTGCATGACATTTCTAGCACAAGAAATCCAAAGAAAAACATAAACTAGAAGAACTAAATGAAGAATCGAAGCCAATATGCAACCATTAGCTCGAGGGTTACTCTCGGGAGTGAAATATGCATGTATTTGTTTGGTTTGTTCTGGTTAAGCATGATTTTCTTTTGTACTTTTTATTTGTGAATGGCATTAAGCATGAGTTCCTAATAATAATTAGTGAATGTCTGGAGCTTTGATTTGCTCCTACATGCGTCATTTGGGAAATTTGGGATTTTCCCTTTTTTCCGGTGGAGGAGGGAGGAGTTTCATAGAAATATTCAAACTAGTAACTACTACACGATGGCCACTAACTACCGAGCGTAACTACTCAATAGTGATGGAATGGTCAATTAACACTACATAGGTCTCAACTTTCAATGATCTAAATAATAAGAATGCAGGTATCATATATATTAGTTTGTTTATCTAAAATGATACAGAGTCAATATAGAACTTGTATGACATTGAGGGATCCAACACAAACATTAATTTTAGACAAATTGAAAATAAACGTCAAAATCTAAAATTTTCCAATATTCTAGTTGTTTGAATAATATTTGGATTGTTTTACCTCAAATAAAATTTACGCCGATAGCCGATGCATACCCACTGCAATCGATATCTCCCCAACAGATATCATTATTGGGGTGGTTAATACACCCTCAGCAAGTAGCAACTACTTTTTTCATCCATCATCATCATCATCATTACACAATTAATGAAAATCCAAAAGAAATCATTGCTTCTAATGACAAAAGAAACATAGAATGTGTCAATTAAAGTCCATAACATCAATAAGACACGATGATGAAGAAACAATCTAACACACCAAAGATAATGTGACTTGAGCAAGAATTTATAGGAGAGTTATGAATAGATGTGGGAATACAAGATTGTTAAACACTAAAGTCATTTTCAAAAAATCATACATAAGGATTAGATGTTATACATCTAACACGTTAATGATCTTGGTTAGGCAGTGAAGTAGTGTTTTTATTTAAAAAGATTGTAAGGAAGAAAAGAGTAATGGTTAATAAGAATATCTTGGTCCCGATTCACTTTGATTTATGATTTTGTTTTTTAACATTTTTTTTCTTCATGGCAACATCCGACTTCCTCATTCTACATCAAGAGGTATGAGAGCAGACCTTGTGAAAGATTATGCGAGCAGATCTGGGAGAGATTCAATGACCAACACCAGACAAGGAAGAAAGGGTGTGGTTTCACAAGATGAGATTAGTGGAAAGCAACATTTGCCATAAATCAAAAGGTTCAACAAACTCATGAAGGAGTTCAAGAACTCCTCCAGTCCAATCAAATTGTCCAACAGGTGATTGAGATATGCAGAAGGTGTTAGAGATGATAAATCTTTTGTGGAAATGATGATCATCTAGGAAATTGTGTACGCCTTGGTCCCGTAGAATGGGCATACCACACATTTAATGTCAAGCATGATATGGAGTTCAGAAAAGGGAACAACCACATGATAGAAGAAGAAGATCAGCATCCAAGGCGATCTCGAATATCAAGAAAATGTGGCTTTCACTAAATTTGACATTCAATGCCATATTGAAGGGTTTCTCGATCGGCTAGCACCAGTGGAACATTGTTCAATTTCAAGAAGATCATTAAAGCAGAAAAGGTGAAATCTGTCGTCATCAAGATTAATCAATAGAGGTAACTCAGTGGGAGTAAGTGAAGATGCAACAAGCATGACCAGGTTAGGCAAAAATTAGACAATGATATTGCTCCAACTTTGTAAGCTTCTTAAAGAGAAACTTCTACACAATGATTATTTGCAAAGTACATTTCACTTTAAAGAATGTGTAGAGGAATTCTCCACTAGTCCTAGCATGACAACCTAGAAGAATCAAAGATGCAGTTACTCACTTCAGTCATGAGCAATTATGTATCTGTCATCCAATGGATCTGTCACGATCGAGTTATGGGCCCCAAAAAAATGAAATGTCAGAAGCACCTTTATCTTAGGTCCAACAGTGAGATCAGCTTATATGAGACTCAAATTGGATATAGCTGCTCATAGTGGTGGTGCAGAGCATATTATAAGAGGGGCCAGAATTGGGCCCCACAGAGGTGGCAGTGGCACTGTATGGGCAATGTCACTTAGCAGGTCAAATCAGCATGCGTATATGTATAAATATAAAAGAACGGAGGAGCAGAAATTACGATCTAGAGTCAACAACCAGCATTTCATGTTTTTTTTTTTTTGGGTTGTGTGTAGTTAAGATAATATATTTCTAAAGAAAGAAAGGATACAACATAAAAATGAATTAGATGGAGAGCTCACTCCCACCCAACCCTCCCAAACTGGACAAGACAACCAAAAGAGATCTAACCACCCCAAAAAATAGGTCAGAGGACCTAGCTACAGGCTGGACTAGCCAAACAAAACCTGAAGGTAGAAAAGAGCTAAGCAAAATACCCACAGCTTGGGTCAAGCGATCCAAATAAACAGGAACTTAGCTAAGTGGGCACAAGGAGAGCTGCAGCCTTTGCCCACACAGAGAGTTTCCAAGATGGGTGGCATTACATATGATTAGCTTCCATTGGTTTAAAGTGCAAGGACAAGGAATCAGTCAAAGTGCATCAACGTGACCATGATTGAGAAGCACATTTGGAACAAAATAAGATAAAGATAAACTAATGCAACAGTTAAAATTGCTCCAATTGGAGAAAAAGTGGGCTTGTGCTATTTCATAGGGAGAGGGTTTGAATTCAACAGTATAATGATTCAACAGTATAATGTAATCCAAGATGTAACCCGATGTGCAGAATTTACTTGACCCGGCAAACGGTAATCACATCTGTCTATATCTGATGTATATATACACATAATACATACATACAATGTATGTGCGTGCGCACAGAGAGAGAGAGAGAGAGAGAGAGAGAGAGAGAGAGAGAGAGAGAGAGAGAGTAAGCTATGGCATAAGAACTACATACCTTACGGAAACATCTTTGTTACAGTGACCACACTGATGATTCTCATGCTTTTCTGCTCTAGAAAATAGGTAGGAAAATCCCCTTTCACTTGAAGGCTTCTTAATTTTACCTCCCTCCACCAAAAGGAGTCCAAATTCTGTTTTATTAGCCTTGCGGGCTTGTTTTTTCTCTTCATAAGACTTCAAGAGATTTAGTGGAACAAAAGATTCGCCCAGCCAAAATTTCTTTCTTTCATTTGCAGATTCCTCAAAAACGACTCCATGTTTGGTAACAACATCAGGTATCACTTTTCTCTTCCCAAAATCAAGTAGATACTTTACATTTGATCCTTCTATGCACTTCCGACGGATAACAACCTTCTTGAATAGCCTTGCTAATTTTTTAGATTCTTTCGACGACTGATGGAGAAGTTGAGGATTCACAAGATCAGACCACCTGATATTCCAGTCAAGATCTCTAACCTGACAACATAAGAAAAGGTCTTCATAAATGACTAGTTAAGTACCTAAGTTGATAATATTAACTACGAAACCTTAAGAAGTGACAAAATCTCAGAGAGAACAGAATTATATGACCCTTTGACCCAACATACAAATAATATCCTCAGGCTTTTTTTTGGGGGTGGGGTGGGGGGGACATTGAGGCTCACAATAAAGTGAACTAGACTGTTGATACAACAGTAACTGTCACTCATGAAAATAACCCAGATTGAAAGATCCTGGCCATCTAAAACTTGCCCTTCTCAGCACTGATCTGGAGCATTTCTGTATTTATTAACCATATATTTTCAACGAGCTTATGAGTCATTGAGCCATGATCTACTAAGGTGGGGCATTAGATCAAAAGTCTGGATACCAAACCATCCACCTAACTCGTACATAACCAAGGCCTGATGATACTTGCATATTCTTCAACAAAGGACAACAGAATTGCTTGTCAAACATAATAACAAATAATGGACAATATAGAATGTTAGTACATGCAAAGCAAGCTGTGCCGCACTCGTTGACATCTGAACAGAAGCCCGCCAAGCAATATGTTTGCTTATCTTAGCAAAGTCTGACCCATCGGGATATAACACACCAGGCACCTTTATACATCCAGCTGCAGGATTTGAAACTTGAATCAAATTCAGAACAACTTTCAAGAGAAAGAAAATG
This sequence comes from Cinnamomum chago, assembly GCA_038049695.1. Taxonomy (NCBI): domain Eukaryota; kingdom Viridiplantae; phylum Streptophyta; class Magnoliopsida; order Laurales; family Lauraceae; genus Cinnamomum; species Cinnamomum chago. The sequence continues at coordinate 33,901,652 of CP142452.1, forward strand.
AAAATATTGCCAAAAAAAAAAAAAGAATTCAGACCCCGTCGTCCACACTTGAAAGCCAATGATCGAGGCAACAACTTCCAGTGGAACACTTGACGAGAAAGTCTTCCACCCCTCCACCAATAGATCCCCGACATAGTTGCAGCATTTGAAAGAAAATTGGATTCAGTATCAGAAGCATTCTTTCGAGCCCGCTTTTTACCAAATCCATGCTTTGAAGATACATGAACTGAACTTGTAAAAACATGAGAACCAGAGCCCAAAGCGACAGCAGAGTCCACTTGTTTCAACCATTCTGCAGAAAGTGCAACACGCCGCAAGTTTGACTCTAACTGCAGAAGTGAAGATATAATTAATTACATAGGAAGCAGGAAGTGCCAAAGAGAAATGTAAAGGAACGTGGAGATACTATATGATACTCAGCGTTTAGCATGTAGAAATGGATAGAGTGTTGGTTGATCTCGACTGAGCTGATCTGGTGGCCCCACCTTCAATAAAGCTTATGCATAATCCCCCACCCCCACAATGGAAAAGCGCCCCCCCCCCCCCAACCTACCCCCCCAAAAAAAAAAAAAAAAAAGTGTAGCAATCATAATTTTCATGAAAGACGCACAGCAACACTCACATTCAGTGATAAAAAAAAAAGGATTGTTGGTTTCTCCAATTTGAACCATTTTGTTGGAAATGGCTTATCCACAATGAGACTCATGAAGCCACTTGATTAACTCAGGAGATGAAAATAATATGCATTCCACACCCTTGTGGCAAGGAGCACAATAGCCAATAGTAGTAACTACACTAGTACATTCATTCATGCATACAGAAGAATCACTCACAATAAGAAGAAGGGGTTTTACTGATGAGACATCCGATGCCTTGAGAATGCTCTTGTGCCACTGCTTACTGTGATGTGGATTCTCCCACGGACCAGACAGAAGTCCACGCAGACGATCTTCAATTGAGATAATATGATATATTACAGAACTAAGATGTGTCTTCCTATTCCTATTAGAACGAAGGCCAACAGACATTTTAGAACCTTCAGCAGCCTTTTCATCTGTCAGTCGAAACAGACAATCCCTGTCACTGGGATTTTTGCAAGAGAAGCACCATCCACAATTCTCCTTTTCTGCATCCACATATGGTTTCTGAATGCTCGACCAAGAAAACTTTGTGGATTTCTTAGAAATAGCCTTGAGCTGTGCAGAAATTACCTCCTCAGGAGGTCTTGTTGAATCTTCCTTAATGTTTTCAGAAGATCTGCGTGTTAACTCTTCAACAACAGATGAAGCCAGCTGCCCATGACTGTAATAATTAATATAAGACCCAGGTTCAACCGGTAACTGGGACACATCCTGTTTGCTTGGAATTGTCACTGTTATGGGAGCACAAGGTGCAGATTCCATAGGCTTTCCTTGTGTGATATCAACATCAGCAGGCTTTACACTCAACTCTTCATTAATAGAATATAATTTTTCTGGGATCCCAAGCTCAAGATAAGTCTTCTCTGACACTGGCATGCCTACGGCGGCTTCTGACATTGCGGAACCTTCAGATATTACAATTGGAGTACTCATATCCGTAAGTTGATTTACAGGCACGGAATCGATCCTGGCAATAGAATCTAAATCTTTACGGCGCTGGAAACCAGAATCTTCATGTGTGACAGAATCTTTCTTCGGTTCCTTTCCATTAATGATCATTCCTTCAACCCCACCCTGCTCTGAATGTGCCGGCGGCTGACAGGACAAATCAGTACCACAGTTTTCACTGACAACATCTAAATCCATATGTGCAACATGAGTCTTGTGACCAAAATCAATTTCAGTAGATTGTGCAAGAATGCCCCAGTATGTGGAGATGGCCATACTTATGCCACAGTAATAGGGAAGTGATGACTTTAATACTTCCATAACAGCACTCAAGTCATTCCTGTTGTAATAATAGTGTGACAGTTCTGAGTTGGATGAATCTGACCTGCAAATCCGAAAAACTAAATGAGATCCCTGCCGCGGAGAACTCAAAAGTAATGCAGTAGTTCAAAAGGGCAAGTAAAAGGGAAAATAAGTTACTGTTATGCTATAATACTGCAGTCACTTCTCAGGGGATTCATTTAAAACTCTACATGAGAAGACAACCAAGATCAATTATAATGGCAAAGCAAAGAAGCCTAACGAAGAAGAATATACAAGGAGAAATTACAGGAAGTGATGAAAACCTGTGATGTAACATGAGTTAATACAACGTAACAAGGAGCAGCCTCTAGCATATGACAAGTACAGACCTGAAATGTACTAGTTTTCATGGGTCACTGTAATTATGTAAAACATGCCCAAAGTGGTCAATCCACTAGGGTAGGAAGAACACACTAATCAGACATACAGAACTCATGATGGTAATACTGTGAAACACTATGAAAGGAGATGGATCTCAAGGGTTATGGAAGCAAATTCTACTCTACAAATACCATAATAGGAGAGAACGTTAGTCCGGCATTATAAATGTTAGGTTGTATGGCCTCTGTAAAGGTATTTCACAAATGAATGATCCTTTCTCTTTATTAGCTTTTCACCACTCATACCAGTATTTCTAGTACTTTTTTTTTTTTTTTTGAAAGATCAATATTTCTAGCACTCGAGATATTAAAAATGGAAACTCGCCAGAGAATGGAAAATGATAGAAGCATTAGTAAATGTAGAGTGGCAATGATGTAATATTTAAATGTAAACATCCAACAAGAAAAGACTTACACCAAAAGATATCCACAGCAACCAAAATATAATCGTCCATGAGGATCAATTCCCAAAAGCTGTGCTCCTTGGAGAGGCTTTGACGATTTTATCTGGCCACCATGTTTATCTACCATGCACTCAGGACAAAACCAATCACCCACCGGCAAAAGCTCCTTAGTGACACCTACACACCTTGAATGATAAGCAGCAGGGCAACCATCACAACATATTAAACTCCCATCCATCTTACAGAGACAGCAATCATCACTATTTGGATCAACAATTTCATCAACAACATCCTGGGTCAAACAAGAACTACCCAAATCTTCTGTAGAATCCTTTCTTTTGGAGTGACTCTCTAAATGCACCACCCGATCAGTGTCAATATCAAGTTCAGATGACATCGTCCTTCTATTGAGTTCCAACCTTACGGCTTCCACTTCAATGACATCATCACATAGAGAACGAAGTATCTCAAGCTTCACCGCCGCCGTCTGTCTATAGTATTCACCATCCAAGAGCTTCAAATGACAGAGATTGAAACTTGGTTTCAATCCTGACCCATGTATTAGCAGATACTCAGCCAAATAAACAGGCCAAGTAATTAAGTCCAGTAAGTCCCAGTTAAGACTCCTACAAATCCAATCAAAACAATAAATATGGACACCAAAAAAGCTAAAAATCCAAAAGAAGAAGAAAAAAAAAATGAGAGGAGTTATATTGTCCTGATGCATTAGAATGATTACAATGGAACGGTTACACCATGATATAGTGATCCAAACTGTTATCCGATGGAACCCCTCCCATGTGGACAGGGAAGCTGAGAGAAAATATTCAAGATTTGGAAGAACACAGCCCTTTTAATTAGTCAAGAATAAGTAACATGGCTGCAACTTCCATATGTAAGAATTTAACATCCATCATTCCTCGGACCTCATCCAACCAAACTGTATGGACAAGAGCCCATGGCACAGTGGAAGGTGCTCCAATCGCAACCTTAAGGTTGTGGGTTCAAGCCACTTTACCAGTGAAAAAAAAAAGTCTGAACAAACGATCCATGCATGCTACTTTAGTGAACGAGTGCACTGGGAAGAGCATCAGAACATTTAACTGCAACAATGCATCAAAACCAATTTATAATATGACGGTGATAAAGGAATACCTCAAGCAATCAGAAGCAGAATGAGAACCCTCGTTAGAAAGAAACTCCAAATGCAGTTTCAGGGCATGCAAGATGGAAAAGTGTATCGAATCTATGAGAGAATTAGCGAAGTTGCATTTCAGTGCTTTTACAAAAGCCTCCAACCCAAAGGGACTCAGAAACAATATAGTACTAAATGACCTTAAACAAGCATAAACAGAGAAAACATCAAGTATGGGAAGCTCGTCTATGTTCAGATTATTAGACGAAGGGGGTAACACTGGCTTCAAAGAAAGATTATTCTGCTCCTCATATTCACTCGACTCTGAAACAGCAACGCACTGCCCATTATCTGCATCCAATAAAGGAATCGGAGGAGCAGCACTTGTACGACGAGCACTCCTTCTCAGAGCTTTCTCAGGTGCGGATTTTAATTTTTCAGACAGTTTTCTTCTCTTCCGAAGACCATCTGTCACGGGAGTCTCAATTAAAACCGCACCAGAACCACTCTCTTTCATTTGAAATTCATCAGAATCACAACCTTTCACTTCACTATCTTCAATATGCCCGAAACTATCGTTTTCCTTCACATTACCATCAAATTCACTATCTACCCTTTCTCTTTTCTTCACAACCCCTAAAGAATCACTTCCCTTCTGTTTTCCATCAACTTCACTAATTATATATTTTTCAATTACCCTAGAAACATCTTTTTCCTTCAAATTTCTATCCAAAGAAGAACTTAGATAGCAATCTCCCCCAAAAAAAGATTCTTTCATTTGGGCGACTTCAACATTCTCTAAAGAACAGTTTTCATTCAAAACTCCATCAGAATCACCATCCTTCATCTGGGTCTTTACAACAAACTCAGAAGGATCATTTTCTATCATGCTCCCATTATCCACCCATTGTTTCTCTTGACTACCCTCCATGGCCTCAGAAGAAGCAGTCTCTTTCAGACTTCCAAGTAAAGTATTTCCCTCCATATCAAACACCTTATTTTGGATTTCTAAACATCCATCATTTTTTATCACCTGGCTATCTCCATCAAAAGAGACATCTAGGGTTTTCAAAACACTCTCCTCAAAACCCTTGCTAAAACCACTTTTCCCCATTTGGGTGTCACTGGAATTACCTGAATTGTGCTCTCGCCCGCCTCTTTGTGCTTCTATCTGGAACGAATATTGATCTGCTTCTTCTAAGATTGAAATCACCTCTCCCCGTTCCAAATCCTCTGAATCGCCATCTTCATAGAGTACTTTGTAGAAGCCTGAAGATTGGTCATAGGAATCAACGATACCAGCAAAAGTCCCCAATCCTTGGAACGTTTTCTTCACAGCTTTACCCACCAGCTCCATTTTTTCCTCTTCTCCAACTCCTTTGAGATGAAATCTCAAAAGGAGTGCATGGGATAAGAAGAAACAGAATACCTAGCGAAGAAATTACAGAGTAGAGTACAAAAGAGATTGGTTTTAGGTAACTGAGAGAGAGGTAGAGAGAGTTTCTTCTTGGTCTGAAAGGGAGCGGCGTATTATAGCATGGAAATGGGAAGGGGCTGGGCAGGATACGGGAGTGATACATTTGGGGGGGTTCCAAAATTAGAAATGGAGTAGGGGTCGATATCACCTGGGCCTGGATTTTGAGCCGGAACCCTAATTTCCTTTTATTGTAAAATGCATGCATCAACCCATTCTTCTAAAATTTGGGTGCAGCACAGTTTTTTCATTTTTTTGCGGGAGTGAATATTTTTGGCTCCCTGATGTTGCAAGTATAACAAAAGCTTAGATTGTAGACAATTAAAATGTATAGGGATTGAATAAATAATGCGGTTAAAAATAAATATTAAAGGTGAATTTTTAAAAATGAATATCTACGTTGCATCTCCTGATGAAACTCTATTGAAAATTTCAAAATCTCTTAATTCCTAGATAGTTTTGTAAATATTCAAATGCAAAAGTACATTGGACTTATGTCTTGCTTTCTTCTTGCAAGTATGCATGTCTGTGCTTTTCAAATCTCTTTAATTTTTTTAAGATAGGCTTTGTGCGAAGGACAAGAGTCTTTCCTTCCGACTGATATTCTATCAAACATGATGGTGTTGCTTACAAGTTCACTCATTCAAACATGTGAGCTTACAAGTTCGGATTGTTGCTATTGACGAGGTGCAAAAGGCTACTATAAATACGCTTCTTCAATCAAGTTTGATTAATCATTCTTCTCCTGCCCATATGTAATCACGTGATGCCGAGACAAATCGTTTTTCTCTTTAAATTCTCTACCTATGCTCCTAGCCAGAAGATCCTAGAAGACGGTGGAAGTGGACATAACTATGCAAAAGAGTGATTTCAAATCCATCCCAATTTGGGAGAAATTCTCAAATCTTAATTTTTGTTTCAGATCAAAATCAGCATTGATCAAAATTTCAAGTTTGATCGGCATTCCCCTTTACATGGATCATTCCACAGCTACTAGGACACGGATTGCCTTTGCACACATTTGTACTAACGTAAATGTTGACTCACCATTACCATATGAAGTGTTCATTACCTATAAGAACAAAACCATAATAGAGAGACAATAGCTGCAAAAGATGATCATTCTCCTAAAACCAATGAAGTAATGAGTGCTGGTGATCACAATGATGGATTCCAACAAAAGAAAACTATTCGTCGAAGATCTACTAGTCCCATGGAAAAAAATTCAGGAAGTTTACCAAAAGCACCAATGCCAAAAAGATTTTCATGCTTATCGGATCTAGATGTCAATTCATCAGCCTCACAAGAAGAATTTGAGCGAGCTACGCCGATCATTCTTACAGTTGTGGGTAACAAAGAAGGGAAACCTGCATCTACCTCTTCATCCTCTTAGCATGGCGGAGACAAAAAGGAAAAAAGCACCTTTCGAGATAGGATTTCTCATATAATTTTATCTGATAGAAATTTCATTTGTAATCATCCTATTTTAAGTTGTTTTCATTGGCCTAATTTTTGTGCTTTTAGCTATTATCTTTTGATTGTTTAATAGGGGATGCGCCTTTGGAGGATCTTTACCAGATGATCTTGCCTTATTGTATATTTGCCTCTTTTTAAATGAATACTGCTTACCATTCAAAAAAAAAAAAAAAGTCTCTCTCATTTATCCTTCTCTATTTCTAATAGGATTTCCAATTTTCATATCTCTTGATAAATTTTTGTTTCTATGTAGTTGTCTTTAAAAAACACTTTCTTTTTTATTTGGTCGAGCAAAAACTCACAATAACTATAACCATATACCTTTTTTCCCCTTTCCTACACTAGGAACTCGAACATGTGTTCTCACTCACACACTCATGTCCTGGTCAGGGATTGTTGTTATATTTTATTTGACCTTTTTTTACTTGAATATTGGAGTATTTTTTCCCTCCTTCTATATGTAAATCAATATTATCAAGTAGAAATTGATTTCTTAATAACGGCTCTCGATTATGATTGTACTTTGCCCACGCTGCAAATAAGTTCTAAATTTTTTTTATTTTTTGTTGGTGCAAGTTCTAAATAAGAAATTTAAGAGTCATTTGTTTGTGATCATTTATATATATAATAGTTATTTTACATGCACCCAAACAAAAAAAAAAGTCTGTTTAATGTTGTTTTGGTAATAATATAATTATTATATCTTTGCATGCATCCTGAGTGACTATTTTTGTGCATTTATAGTGCCAATATCTCCCTCGATACAGCTTTGATAGGGATGATATAGGGACTAGGGATATTTATGCGTAAAAAGGCTTTCTAATGGTATGTAGGACTTGAAAAATTGACAGGAGGATTAAAAGTTATAAGCATCTAAAGTTTAACTATCTGTAGCCCAATGAGAAAGACCCCTCAACTCAACAAGTGGCGGGGAACATACTCCACTCACCAACCGTGGGAAATACCCCTCTACTAATCGACAGTGGGGAGTATCTCTTACTCACCAATGAGAACATTCTTTTGCCAAGTGATTTTCGCTCAAAACCAGGTTCGGGTAAAAGAATACATGATATCACCTGCTTTGAGAAAAGATATGTTTAAAGGTTCTTTTAATGGAGGAATCTTCTAGATTCTAGTATTAATATCACCTGCATGGCAAGAAATTAACTAGAATTCCCGACTTGAAACACAAATTTAATTCATATATGAGAGTTTGAGAAATGACAAAGGAATTTTCTGGAATTTAAGAGATCCTTCTCTCTACCAAAGAAGGAAATGGATGTCTCTTCCAATATCAAGTTCTTTAATTCCTCAAATGGAAGGAAGAAGAAAAAAATACTAAATTGGAAGTAGCCAGTAAACCAAGCCTACTAAAACCGTAGCCTATCTTAGAAAAAAAAAACAAAACAATGAAATACTTCACATGGCGACCATTCCATTTTCCAAAAAAAAAAAAAATCGATTTTCCACAACAACCCACAAGAATAGTAAATCCCCCCCCCCCCCCTTTCACTTCGCCACATAAAAAAGAAGAAAATGTTAAATGAGGAAGAATAAATACCTCAAGAAAAGAGAGTCATCGCAAAGAGGGCGAGTTGCAGTCCAAGCCACAGCACCACAGCGGCTTCAAAACATCATGTCATCGTATAGATTGAAGAAAGAGAGTGTTGGAATGGGAAAGTTAGAGAGAGAGCAAGCCCCAGGGCGAGATCGCGATAGAGAGAGAGAGAGAGACGGCGCAGAGCGAGAGAGGAGAGCAGAGACTCGAGAGAGATCACAAAGAAAAGTAGAGAGAGATGAACTTTAGGGTTCTTCCCCCTTTTACTTGCTTATATAGAAGGAAGTGGGAATCGGTCGATGGGGCAGAGCGAGATAAGAGAGCAGAGACTTAGGAGAGATAATAGAGAAAAGTAGAGAGATAAGATTTAGGGTTCTTTTCCCCTTTTACTTGCTTATATAGAATGAAGTGGGAATCGGTCGATGGGGTATAGGGTATGAAATTACGTTCATGCCCCCATTTACTGATTGTTATTTTATTGTTACTCGGAGCATTTCAAACAATTTATATAGAAAAAGCGAAAAATTAAGAAATCTACAAGGGTCGGGTCGGGTTGGGTTGGGTTGGGACAGCATGGTACTATCTTAGCTCGTCCCTCAAAATTTTGTCCAAATCCTAATTGTAAGGGCCATTTGAGGCCCCCCCCCCCCCCGTCAAAGGGTTGGATTGACAAGCCTAATGGTTATACATGATCACATTTGTTTACTTGTAAAAAATGGCGTGTAGCTAAGGCCATTTTCAACTGCTTGTTTATATTAGGGGTGTACATGGATAGGATTGGTGCGGATTAAGCCAAATCCATCACTAATCCATTACCTACAGATTGATGGATTTGGAATCCATTACCAACCCGTGGTTGTTAAAAACAAATCCGATCCGATTCGTGGAGGACTAGATCGGATCTGTTTGATCAGTTCAATCCGTTGAGTCTAATGTTAAAGAAAATTTAAGACTAGGGGTCTAGGGTTTCATTTGTTATACATTTGGCTATGGTGAAATTCCCGCCTAAGCTTTTCCCCCGATTTTTCTTGATTGAAAAACTCCAAACGGTTATAAATTCCGGCCCGACCATCGAATTGTGACGTTTTACCTACCATGGAAACTTCTTTTTTAGTAGATATCCATAGAGCCCAAGATTATCCCGATGGAGGCAGTATTGAAGGAAATATGACCTTCAGAAGTTGATTGCTGCATTTTCAGACGGGGCAAAGTTATATTGTATGCCCAAAACCAATTTCCAGGTGTGGAGAAGTACTTCCCCATGCCTAGGGCTTGGGTATGTGTCATTGTGCTCCCACGCATGGGCCTTGGCGCAGGAGAATGCACTCCCACGTCTGCTTTTGTCATTTTCTTTCTTTTGCATAGTTGAAACTTAAAACTGCTATATTTTTCGAATCGCCCATCAGATATTAATGTTCTGTCCACCATTGGAAAGCTCTTTTTGAGTTGACATTTATTCATGTGTCTAAGATTGTCCCGATTGGAGTTATATTGAAGGAGATAAGGTCTTCCAAAGTTTGCTGCTGTGTTTTCTAGTGGAAAAGAGTGTTCTCCACATCTTAAGCCCCCATCCTAGGCGTGGGGGGCACTCCCCCACACCTAAAGCGGGTTGTGGGCCAATTTCCTCATGCCTGAGGCTTGGGCTTGGGAGAGGGCTTACCCATGCCCAATTTTGTCCTTTTCCTCTTTTTCATCTAAAACTTTTATTTGCAATATCTTTTGATCCGCTCATTGGATTTTAGCATTCTTTATACCGTCAGAAAGTATTCACCGAGTAGATTCTCATAAATCTAATGATAACTCCAATCTGTGTTAAACATTTTGTGTGTTTCAATTTGATTTGATGCATTCTCATCTTGTTAAATTTGAGTTTTCATGCATGCTTTTAACTTTTAAACTTGATTGTTCATGCATGATTTCTTTATCTTTTAACTTGATTCTTCATGAAATTTTATGTTTTCATTTTCATATCTTTTTAGGCTTCTTACAATTATGATTTGAAAACTATTGTTATCATCATGTTAATTTTAAGATGTGTGCATCTCTTTGTAGGGGCTCTTTTTGGACAATCAATTAAAAAAAATCTAATTTTTTAATATTTCTGCTACAACGACCATTGCTACAATACATTTGAGTTTTTTTTTTTTTTTTTTAATTCAAAACTAGTTTCAAGGCTTGTTAGGGCTGAATTTTTTAAAAGAAAAGGGAACGAGCAAAGGGTTCTAAGTTGGGGGATTCTAGAGATGAAGAGAAAGAACAATTAAAGCAACGATTATTCACTTTGATTCATGCCAAGTTAGCTTCAATTTTTATATCTTAGGCATTGTTTGGCAAGTCTTATCTCTATGAAATAGATTTGCATGAAATAGATTTGTTTCAAATGGCCCAGTTTGAAATGAATGTTTTAAAAATAGTTTGTTTGGTAACACAAAAAAATTGATTGAAATAGATTTTTTAAAGCAATGGTTGAAAGTTTTTCATAAATATCTCAAGATCCACAAGGAATCAAAATTTGAGATTGGACACCATAGCCATGTTTAGTCTTACAAAGAGAATTACCTATTTGGATCTTGAATTTGGGGCCCGCGGATTTTAAACAAAAGGGGATAAAAATGTCTGGGCTTTTTTCTTTTGCAAATATCTCAAAATCCATGAGATCCAATGGCTAGAATTTGGACCCACAGCCATGCTTGGTCTTCTTGATATATCCAATGGTTTGGATCATGATTTATGGTCCCAAAACATATAAAAAATACAAAAAAGGGACTCCTTGTGGACCCTTTCAAAACTAAGCCACCAATTACTTTTTAAACCAATGGTACACAGTGCCTCTTAAATTCCTTGAGATCCACGATGAATCAAGTATTACAATCTGGTAGGATAGACATGATTGAACTTACAAAGGGAACTAACGGTTCAAATCTTACGTTTGGGGCCCACAAAAGTTAAAATAGTAGATCAAATGGCATGGAGTTCATTTTGCAAATATATGAAGATCTAACTGCTAAAATTTGGACACATGGTCGTTTTAGACCTTCTGAATATACCAAACGGTTTGGATCATAACTTAGGGTCCCATAAATTAAAAAAAATATAATAAATGGAATGCCCTATGAGGATGTCCATTTTCACTGTATTGCTTCCATTTTTCCGCTTTAGACACATTTGTCTAATTGGAATCTGACCCTTTTGTTGGCTTGATGAAATAGAAATAAAATGTCTTAATACCATTTGATATAACAATGAACACATTAAAGAATAAACAATATTAAGATAAATAAAAGCAAAGTAAAATGGGATAAGAATAAACAACAAATAAATAAAATTAAGTCAAAACCAACATAGGATGCACTGTGTGCGTGCCTATTTTAACCATAACATAGAAATCATAAAAATCATTAAATTAAATAATCAATATTAGAATATTGAATATTTGTTAAGCAGGAATATATCATTTTTAGTAAGGAACCTAAGCAAGCATTAAAACCCAAATATAATAATAATAAGGAATAAATGAAATAGAAAGCTAGTTAATAAAAATTACTGAAATGTACATGCAGGGCACATAGTATGAGTGCCTATATCATCCCGAATCTAAAAATATAAAATTGACTATATATAATTTTAAAAATTAAAAATAGGAAGCACAAAAAACAAGAACTTCAAAAAAATAGAAAACAATAATATAATTATTGCGATAGTAATTAGAAAAGAATACATAAGCGAACAAAAAATTAATGAAAATGTTTAAAAAGATTACATAGGATACCCAATGTGGGTGCCTATATTGCCCAGAACATAAAAATAATATAGGTAATTAATTTTAATTTAAAATTACTAGCCAAAAAACCCAAGCAAAGAACTTAACAACAATGAAACACAATAATAGAAAGCAAACAAAAACAAAACACTAGAGATCACATAGGATACATAGTGTGGACGCCTATATAAACCAACAACTAGTGTGGAGGCTTATATTGACCAAAGCATAATAAGAATAATATTTTTTTATTATATTGAAATTACACTCACCAAAAACTGAAAATATAAGAAACAAACTGTCATTAATACATAATAGAAACAAAAAACAAAATAAATAACTTAATAAAAATAATTGAAAAGACATAGATTCCCAGTGTGGGTACATGTATTGTTCAAAATCCATAAATAATAAAAACTAATTATATTTAATTTACAAACCCAAAACACTAGAAATAAGAAAGTTAGTGAAATAAAAAACAACGATAAAACCCTATAATAGAAGCTAAAAAACAATTAAAATAGATTAAATAATTAAAATAAAAGTAAGAAAATAATCGCACAAAACACATCGTGTTGGAATTGAGCTTTGATGGTAAATAGATGGAAGGTCAAAATTTGGTCAACTTTCAAGGTCAAAGTAAGAGTCAAAGTTATAACCAAGTTGAAAATATGATAAAGTCTTCTGACAAATGGAGGTCAAGATTAGCTCAAAGAAGTCAATATATAACTTCTTACTCCAAACGCCGATTGAATAGAAGCACAGTCGGGCACCCAAACCATCGACCACTGGATATTAGGTAGTTTAGGCAGTTTCAAGTATATTATGTCAACCCAACCATATATCAGTAAAAAGCGATCGGTTGTTCGACAAAAAGTGCCTTTTTAGTTTCATTTTGAATTCAAACCTCCTTTAACTAATGCAACCACTTATGGAAGCTATAAAATTTCAGACATCAACTGACAACCTATTGCAAGCAATTTATCTTCCAAAGAAAATATCTGCTTAAAACCTCTCTCAACCTCTAAACACCAACAACAAGGTACTTAACCTCTGAAAGTACAATCAGAGGGTTCAATCTAATGCCATGACCAAGCCAAACCCATAAACCATCACATTTACAAGTCTTATAGGACTTTCTTTGTTTCATTCACTTAAGGAGTTTGATTGTCATTGACTTCGTTGTGTGCATCGCTCTGGTTTGCCATGCATTCGCCCAAAACGACACAACCTTGGGCACTCCGTTGGCACAAAAAAACTGATGTGATCAATAATATACCATAAGTGCAAGACTGGTTTTTTTTTTTCGAGACAGTGGCAAATATGGGTCAGACCCATAGGGAACGAATAAATAGGAACTCAATAGTTTCATAAAACTAGTGTAGATAGTGAATATGAGAGCATAAAATTAATAACAAAAGCAGTAAAATAACAATAAAACTACCAGAGTGATAAAACTAATCATGGCATAGGAATCTGCTGAGCAATAAAAAATCCCCATTTTCATTAAGAAACACTTAACTTTTTCAATCATGTGCTTCAGATCAAGACCAAATCAATGCATCAAGATCTAGATGATTTAGCTTTAAAAATTCAATTTCTCTATTCTTAAAGAGATGTATTTTTTTCTAACAAAAATATGCAAAAAGCTAAGACCTCCTTCCCTTCATCAAAGTATTAAAATTATCTAAGCATCACCCATCAAACTTAAGTATAACCCATCAAAGAAAATACAGCCCTAAGCATGGCCTATCAAACGTAAGCATAAATGATCAAAGATATATTCTAATTTTAAGAACTAAGTATAGAAGGCATCGACTGATGTGAAGAAAAAGCCTATTAATCAATAAATCAGTAACATGAACAAGTAAAGCATAGCTCAATTAAAAAAAAAAAAAAAACAAAAAACTTAGCTTCATCCCTCATAAGCTTAGCCAGTCATTGCACTGAAGAACTGATCTATCATGAATATGTTCTTCAATACAAGCTTTCCCTAAGACTAAGTTTTGCCTGGACAAAGTTCAACACTACCTTAAAAAAAAAATTACAAAGTGGAGAACTAGAACTAGAACCCTAGATCTATAAGAGAGAAAAGAGAGGAAGAGGGGAGAAAGAAGAGAGGGGAAGTTGGACGTCCAACTCTAAGAGAGAGGCTTGTCTTGTCCCATGGGGATGTGACTCCCTTTTTAGTTTTTCTTCTCTTATTTGTTGATAATTGTTTTCCATTTGGACTCCCTAGCTTGGCTTACACTCTAAGCAACCCTCCCATCCTTAGTAACTATTTGAATTTGAATTGGCCTCTTCCCAAGGAGAGGGTCTTGTTGTGCAACTCAATGTATGTGTGGGTCATTTTCCATCTGTAGAATTGTAATCACGAGTTCCAGAGGTCATATCTCCCTTATTGCAGCTTCGATTGATGCAATCTTATGATCTAAGGATATCTACTTGAAAAGAGCTTTCCAGCGGTGGGTAGATTGTGCCAATCCGACACTTGCTTTGAGAGTTATGACCGGTTCAAGTTGTTGCCCCTGAGATAACCAGGAATAATTGTGTAAATAGGGAAGCTTCATGCGTGTGGACATCCAAGGCATGTGGGCCCCATCTTGGACGTCCAAAGAGCTTTGAAACTCTTTCTTGCTTGGTTCTTGATTGTCTTCCCAAATTTGAATGCTTTCCTTCTCAGTTTAAAACTCCATCTCTTTGGGTTTTAATTTTTTCAAATGTTCTTTGGGAGACCTTTCCATCTGAGACTCTCTCTTGTTAGGGATTTTGTTTTTGCAATTTGATGGATGCATTTTCACCTTAACATCATTTGAATTTTCACACTTGCATTGTTTTAGAAAACCTTGAAATCTGGTTTTATACATGCATTGCTTTTAAGATTTGCAAAAGTATTGTTTTATGCATGTTTTGTTTCTAAACTTGGATGCATTGGTTTTGGTATCAAAACTCTTTTGAAAACCTAATTCTTTGTGCATTACTTTTGAGAAATCATATTGAGAATTTCGGTTTGTGTCTTGCATACTTTCATCACTTTCGGAATCATTTTTGTATGCATTTTTATGTGAAAAGAGTTTTTAGAAATCAAGCTAGCCTATGTTTTAAATCTTCCAAATTATTTTAGGCTTTTTGTGTTTCATGTTTTTAAACATCTTCATTTGATTTAAAACATGTTATTCAAGCTTGATTTAGTGGCCAAAAGTTCCCCCAAGAAATACTTTGAAAAGTTGCATTTTTGGGATTTTTGGACCAGGGGGGTCTGCTGCCAGTGTGGCCGGTCGACCGGCCCAGAGGTCCCGGTCGACCGGGAACACTGCAGCCAGAAAGGCCCCTGGAGCCCCAACGGACATTTTTCTGACCGTTGTGTGATCCCGGTCGACCGAGACCTGTTTGCAGGTCGACCGAGGACTAGCCGTTGGACTGTTTTTCATTATAAAGTCCATTCATTTCCAACCTTCTTTGGTGCTTGAAACATGAACCTTTGAGACCATATTGGAGCCAAAGAAAGGGGAAGAAGTTGGAAAGGCTAGAGGGCTATTTGGAAATCAAATACTTGAGTTTTAAAAAGGTACACTTTACTTGTATTTTGATTTCCATTAAAATGAAATCCATGCATGCTTAAATCTTTGTATTTTCACTTATGCATGATTTCTAGAGTTGTGTTGCAAACTCAATATCATCTTTGGTAAATTAAATTGGTTTGCAAACTCTCTTATCCTAATCACATGTGTTCTTAGACTTTAACATTCATACAACTTGTTTGTTTCATTTCTTCAAAGTTGTTTGAATCTTTTATGTGATTAGTTTTCTCTTCAATCATCATTTTCTAAGCTTTGATTTTAAAATGCATCATGCATTCATTTAGGAGCTTCATTGTAGAAATTGATTGAAGTTAAGCATTCATACACTTGTGCACACACTTTAGCTTGTTTTAGTGTATGTTTGTAATTTGTATTACACTTTCACATTAGCCTATTTTAAAGGAAATTACATTGAGCTTTAATTGTATCTCTTAAAGTAATCTTTTGTGAAGACACCTTCTTAGAGAAATCTATATTTGTAAAGGTTATTGCTTAGCCTAAGAAAAGCATCCTGTAAAGGTTATTGCTTAGCCTAAGAAAAGCATTTTGTAAAAGTTATTGCTTAGCATAGAAAAGCACATTGAGAGGTTGTTGTTTAGCCTAGAAAAACAACATTGTAAGGGTTATTGCTTAGCCTAGTAAAAAGCATAAATAGTGGAAATCCGGTGGGGTGATTGGATCACAAGCCGGTAGTGGACGTAGGCATTGAGGCCGAACCACTATAAACCTTTGTGTTGTGGTGTTTGTTTGTGGTGATTTATTTATTAGCTTCCGCATCTTGTTTAGTTAATATCATCACATGTGACTAGTTTGTTTTAAAGAAGTTAAAATTGGTCTAAATTGGTCATATTTGTAGCACACACTATTCACCCCCCCCTTTAGGGTTCGGATCCTCAGGACTTTCATCTCTTTCTTCATCTAGAAATCTCTTGCTTGAGTTTGGAATTGTTAATTCCATGCCCAAGGTGGGGGTGGTCCCTACTCTATTTTTTTTTTCTTTCAAGCTTTTTTCTAGTGCGAGCCCCAACACCATGACAATTTCCTATAAAGATAAAAGAAATGTTTTAATGATCAAATTAAATGGAATTTGTGCATGCCATGCATGGGACTTACTAAATACAACTTTTTGCCTAATGAATTTATGCAATGGTGCCACAGTGTTCAATGACTAAAAGTCTAATTGGTGGGATCTTGAGGTGATGCAGACTATCAATTTCACAAATTCATGAAAGATTGATGATTTTTTGTACTGAAATTCCAATTTGACGCCTATATGCATGAAATCATGAAATTTTAATGCAATTGGCCCTAATTAAGTCCATAAATGTGCATGAAATGATGACTTTATAACTTAGTTTTGTGGACTTATAAAGAAATAACAATTCCCTTAGGAATTCGCACTTCGTACCCCAAGAAAAATAAGTGATATGCTTCAAAGATTGGCTAATTGACATCATAATCCATTCATTCCCATAGCCTAATTTTGACAACTATACACAAAGAGTCTCACCAAAGTTTTCCAGCGAAATCATAAGAAGAAAGGAGAAGAGATGGTGCTACATTCAAACTGTCGACTGACAATTCACCGCATTTTTCTGAATTTTGCGTATTTTTGTCATTATGAGGTCATCAAGGCTAGATGGGCAAGTTGTAAAAAAAAAATAAAAAAATGCAATGCAAACAACTTGCACTCTCAAGGCCATAATGTTTGATCCCATGCAAAACAAATTCGAGAAATGAATGAAATACAATGTTTCGTCTAAAATCATTCTTTCTCATATTTTATGCATTTCCAAATTGTTGTGAATTACACCTAAACCATTCACAAGTTTTTGGCATACACGTAGGTTATCCAATGTGGGTGCCTGTCCTAATAGAGATCTAGAAATTAACTTTACAATTTAAAATTTAAACCTAGCTAGCAAGTTACACCCTCCTAAAAGAATCGAGAAAGTAGATGTAAGCGATTTAAGATCTTTAGACTAGGGTCAATTCGACAATCATTAAAAAAACAATGAGTTAATTAAATCCTAATTCGAGCAAAACTTGTAGTTAGGCCCCACTATCCTGTTTATTAAAAACCCATAAAAAACTTTATAACCACCGATATAAAAAAATATTTTCTTCCCTTTCATTCTACCTTCTTTGTCAAATATTTTAAGGGATTTAAATGATTAACAAATTAAAGATTAATTCCAAGAATGATGAGAATAATAAGATTAAAATCTTGATTTAAAAAAAAACTCTTAACTTTAATTGATAAAAGCAAACCAACTCAACAATTTAACCCAAAGCGCCCTCTTTCAAATCATTTCAACAATTTGAACAAAAATGGTGGCTGTTTCTTCTTATCTCAAATTAAATCTTAAGTAACTTAGAACTTGAATACACATATAACACCTTATTTACATGATTATCTTGATTTGAAAAGTTAGCCTTTAAACCTTTTACCAATTGTTTTGGAGAATTTAAACACAGTTAGACTCACTCCAGGCGGGCGTGCACCAAACTTTAAACTTTCTATCACTTAATCCAAGTACGGCCAAAAATTTAATGGTCTAGTTCACAGGCAATGCTTGCCCCGGCCCATGAGCAGCCCACAAAAAAGGGGCCCTTTCGACCTCAATAAATCTGTCACTGGGGTTTTGATTCTATTTAGGTTAAACATAGGAGGGTTTTTGAGGGCTTGGGTTTTCAACTGAAAGAGGAAGAGAATTCGGAAAAAGGATAAAATCTTAGTTCTTAGAAGCTTTCTTTCTTCATTGATAGAGCAGCAGAAGTAGAGCAGAGGGATTTCGTTCAATTTTCATTCGTATATCAGGGTTTGCTTCCCAAAGTTCTTCATTTTCCTCTCTTCCAATTTTTCCGTACACTGACTGCTATTTTTTTTTCCGAGAATGCTAAAGCTAGAGAAAGTGATCTTTTACCCATTTTGCAAACTACCTTGGAAAACGATCTCTCATTGGAAACTTTCTTTTGGGTCTGTTTGTTGTTTGTTGGAATGGAATTGAATTCATAGGGAATTCCAAGAAATGCATTCTTGACAGTAGTAAATTTGCGAAAAAAATTTGAATTTCCTAATGGGGAATTCATTTCCTTGCAAATAAAGGGACCCTTAGCTGTAGAAGTCGTGAGATTAATCAAATGGTGTAGAAATTGGAAAAGAAAAATGATTTGATTTTGATTGAGAAAAGCCAAGTTTGGCTAAAGTGGGTGTGATTTCATTGGAAAAGATGTTTTGATATGGGAAGTAGGGGTCTCAGACTTGGTGAGACATGGAGGTGATTTCAGCGAAAATTCATATTCCAGCTTAACTTTCATGGTATAATCACTCTTTTGGGAGTCTGGCTTTCCATGTTGGTCTGTATTTTGATTAGTATATGACTAGGATTGATAACATTCGGTCTAAGGTTGCAATTTGGTTGCGGCCTAGCCTTACGCCTCATAGAAACCCAATTCGGGTTGGGCATTTGCATTTCCTTTCTTATATTGTGTCCCTGCAAACCCAATCTCAGGCTGTCCTTGCCATTTGTATGCATGCAGTCAACTTAATTCATGCCCTTCTATAGCAGAGAAAGCAACATCAAGGATCAAATCATGCCCTTCCGCGACAGGAAAATGCAATCATCAGGAAATGTATATCTTTCTTTTGTACTTCTTTTCTTTTCTATATCTTCAATCTCTTCCTGCATCTAAATTTCAGCAACACCATTACAACTTTTTTCGGTGGGGTTGCAGATGGAGTAGGGCTAGCCAAGAAAAAGAACCCAATCGTATTTATCCTTAAGGTGTGTATCTGCTATTACAAGTATTTTTTCTTCCTTTTTGTTCGGTTCTTTTATTTTTATTTCAGGTGTATTAGACAAGGCCCATCTCTCTCACCCTTTTGGGCATATCTGGCATTTGGGTACACAACGTGGCACATATCAGCCCAACCCAGCCCCTATTGCACTCAAGCTAGACCTTGGAATTTGTGCTTGGGTTAGTGAGACAATTGGTTGGGGCTTGGTCTAGGGCCTGGTTACATGTAATTTGGGCCAGGCTTGGGCTAGGTCAATACCTTGTCTGCCCGAGTTGCACCGTTATGTACCATCTTGTAGTCTTTATTCCACTTTAAAAGTTAAAAATTTAATTCAATGGCATACACATAGTTAAATATATTTAATTTTGATGAAAAATAAGTTATGTGAAGGATATGCAGGTTTCATTGAAATGTGATTGGATTTTAATGGAAAATAAGCAATCCCAATTTTTTTATTCCTTCTATTGAGTATTTTTTAAATGGTGTTTTTTCTTAAAAGCTTGTAATGATGTTGTGTTTTCTATGAAAGATGGCAAGTGCAATCCATGGGAGCGATGGAATTAGTAACTTATGCATGGAGCAGAGTGATTTTGAGTTGAACGAATGAATGTTTATAAATGATGATTTCCCCAATTCCTGAACCTTTTCCTACTCTCAAACTCTGTCCTTGACCAACTCTATATCCGCTTGTCTTCTGAAACCTAAGCTTCATTTCTTATGCAGGAGATTTCAGATTTATCTTGATAAAATAAGAGAAAAGATGCCGCAGGTGAAGATAATTGCGAAGAATTTCATGGACATGGTGGCTGCTTTACCAGCCATGAAACTTGACAAGCTCTATGAGAATACCTTCATCTGTGAAGCCGTTCTTAGGTATTGCAATGAAACTTGACAAGCTCTATGGTACTGATTTCTTTATTCAGCCTCAACATAAAAAATGATAAATGCCATGGAACAAAGAAGGAACGTAGCATACCATACGAAAACCCACAAACTAAGTAAGAAGAAAAGTACTGGAATGCTCTTTCCAACACCTTTACAAATCAAATGCAGTCATCCCACGAAATTGTTTCAAGGTATGAGCTCCTCTAGACATGACCTTTGCGCAAGCCTTCGTAGCCACCCCCACAAATGACTCATACTAATTAAGTATGACATTATGCTTAATCCGCATGGACCATAAGACAATGATCACAGAAAGACTCCAATAGATAGAAGCCCGTGGGACTTGAGGACCAACATCCCAAGACTCCAGTAGAGAGATATCCATTGTAGTTCATGGTTCACCAGATGCCAAATAGAGTTAAAAAGTAATCCAAATTCCTGGTGCAAATGAACATCCACTGTAGCTTGCAATCACATATCCCACCCATTTACCAAAAAACTCTTCGGATGTTGGTGCAGATGATAGTGTCACAATTTCGTTTAAATCTAAGGTCCATGCAAATGCCACGGCCTGCGGGGGATCAGGAATTATCCATGAATAAACAAAGCCCATTGTACTCTCTCTCTTTTCAAAATACATAGACTTCCCTTTCCCACAAACAAAAAAAAGCCCATTGATTTGACGAAGTTTCACTACTAAGCAACCAATTGTGAAAAGGTAATATGAAAATTGCCTTTAGAGACGTATTGCCGAAACCTATCCACTCCTACTTTAGTCACATACTCACATAAACAAATTGAAGAGCTGAAGAGATTCATTATGTCACAAGTACGTCGAAAGGTTAATCTCCATCCAATAACCCTATCAATGTAGTACAAATAATCGGAAGCCAGATTAACCTTGTTAGAAGCAATAACGTTTGAAGGTTACTACTCAATAAACACACTCGCACCTCATCACAGAACCCCCCAAAAATTGAACATGGTAGCCAATTGCCATCCCCAACAACATAGCGAATTTAGAAGAAAATCTCTCTGTAACGACGTGGTACAACACCTTGTTGGATTGAAGACTCATTCACTGGCTATCATTAGTAACATACTGTAAAAGGACAGATTCCTTAGGCCTCCTTGTTTATTGCAATCTGCCAATGCTACTTGCCAAATGTAGAACATCTAACACTTTGGGTAGATCAAATAATGAATACCCACCCCCCTTCCTATATGAGATGACAAACTTCTCCCAAACCCTAGTAAGTGAAACTGCTTATGATTTTCCTTGTCATTCCTTAACAATGGATGCTGAATTTGCTCAATTCTCTTTGCCATGCCAACTGTGTAGCAAAATATTAATAAGAATATATAGGCAAGTTAGCTAGCACTGACTGAATGCAAATGTGGCTCACCACCCAATCTAGTTAAATTCTCTGTGCTTTGTTCGGATTAAACTTTCCTGGCTGGTCATCAAATAGTTAATTCTTCTCCTCTATTCATAATGCATGAGTTGCGACACTCAAGTCCAAACACCCATTCCCACGACCATTCAGCTGATTGAGACTTTGGTTCTATGTTATGTTATAATCACTAATGTGGTGCTGTTCTTATAGATAGCCTGGAAACTTAGGTGGTAAAATCAGGATTAGGTTATGATTATGAATGATGTATGTGTATTTCCAGCTATCATAAATCACCCCTCTATCAATTTGCCATTGTCTCTCAAATAGGATGTGACAATAATTCATTACTGAAATTACATCACATCAAACACACCTCTCAGATCATATGGAACCAAGCATTGCTCATGAACAATTATCTCATTTCCGTATTTCAACAAAGATAGCCAATATGGTTGTGCCAATATCACCGTAGCTAGCTGAAGATCTTTGGCCACCCCTTGCGTCACCATATTTGTCCTACTGCTACTGTCTATGATTACTCTAATCACTGTCCGTAGACCTCACACTCTATATGAAATATATCTAACCGATGATCTTCTTCGTAATTCTCATCCAACTTATCCGGGGGCTGTAGATTTTCTAACCTTGTGGAACATCAAGGTCTTTGGTCCGTCACCAATTAGGCTGCCCTCATTATTATCATCATCGTACTTTGGCTCTTTTGTGACATGCCCGCTTGATTTCCCCTCGCCTTCATGGTTGGCTTTCCTTGTTTCAGCTTGGAAGTACTTGCCAGATTAGCACATTTAAAGCAATGAACGCTATTTTGGGTTGATTGAGCGGCTGCATCCTCATTTTGAGCACATGACTTGGATGGCATGAGTAGTTACCTGGTTTTGAAGGAGTCCATATTAGAGCTATCTCCATTACCCATAGACAGATAAAATGTCATGATGGGTTAAATTAAGTGTCGAGGGTTAGCCCATAAAAGTTCTCAAAATATTTCAAAGAGGGCTGAGTGGGTGCGTTGACATGAGGGTGCACTGTGATATGGGTGAACTACGCTGTGGGTGCACTACCAAGTATGTGCACTGTCATGAGGGTTCATTGTCGAATGGGTGTACTAACATGTGGGCTCACTGACATGAGTACGCAAACAATTTATGTACAAGTAACACGGGTACTATCATATTGGAGCGCACTCATGTTGTCACGACCCGAATTCCGGGGCCTTGTCTGATTCCGGATTGTGATTCATGGGCACACCACACATTGCATAAATCAAATCAAAACCACATAAGGAATTATACATTTACCTACTTAAATCCAGTCTTTCATTTAAAGATCCCAAACCAAACAATAAATAATAACAATGTCCCAAATAATGATAAGAAAGTCCTATACATAACCATCAATTTGAAGTTTACTAAAATAAGATATCTAAACCATAGGGCTAATCCCTTGAAACTAGTGAGTTTTGAACTGCTCTCTTCAGCCACGCATGCCAAAGTCTATAGGCTGATCGTCGCCATACTCCTGTTCACACATGTCCCGATTACCTAAAGGGGGCAACCCAACATCAGTACATTCCTGGTGAATGAATTTCCTATTCTAGTGAGCGTACAGAATCATCAAATGATATAAGAAACACAACTTTAATCATAAAAGATCAACAATAAAATCACAGGATATCCATTCCAGTTACTGTCGTTTAAGAGATTAATTCTTACTCCTTCCCATGGTATATCTCTAAACTACATCCTAGCACCGGCCATCATAAGCTCGCCACGAAGGTGCAACTCATACATAATGTTTCCATTTGGGCACACGGTACAATCCAATATGTCCAGCAATGACCCATCAACATAGTGACCGTCATAAGTCCATATCCATAGCTCATCCACATTGTATACATAATACAACCTGACCCCAAAGGTCCATAATCTTTTGTGAGCAAAAGACCCCGAGTTCAAGATTGTCACCTCACACCGTACTAAGTAGTTTAGAGTACCATGGTTTCTTTTAAACTGGTCTCACTTCCGTTTGACCAATTCTTCATACTTCATGAGTATGCATGTCCTTAACAGAATTCACATGGGATTCCACACTTGGGTTTAGGTATGTAATCACCCCATACTCATGCTTCAATCCATTTGCCCCACTTCACATCTCAAAGTTTGTAGTTGATGGTATGGGTTAGTCACACTACCTTCACCCTCATTAAGGTTTATAAAAAACGCATCATTCCAACATCATGTGAGGTCATTATAACAGAATTGAATATGCATAATGAATTAACCTCACCCATCACACAATCAGTCCAGTAATCACTACAGAATTTCATCAAGCATGCGGTGTGCATCATTGTGATAATTTTCATATTCATAATTCAGATTTGAAAGTTCATCTATCCAATATAAATGTTGTGAATACTTCTATTTGCAGGCAATAATAAATATTCAGAGATCTGCATCATAAATTTTTGCATAAAGTCATGTTCCGTAACATTGTGTAATACCACTATGGAATGGCCCATCCAGAATTCATAGTTCAGCCAAGCCTGAGATTTCCAGAGAGGTAAAATCGTGTTTCAATTGATCTTTCTAGGGGAAGCCTGGTTCCAACACATTCTGGGGATTCTTGCCCCGTAGTTTTCCATCAATCATCACAGTATTCATGGACAAGAGCATAAAAACAGCATAATTCATGCAATTAGAGTAATCTGAATTAACTTTTATAGTAAATCTCAAATCTCATGCAATATTAGAGTCACAATGAATAGAAGAGACTCTACAATTCTAGTCCGGATACATGAATATCCAAAATCTAGGGTTTCAAATTCAGTTCTTGTAATTAAAAACCCAGTTTAGGCTTCGGCTAGGGCTGAAGTCCCTTGTAATCACCAACACCTATCCTTAGGGCTTGGCCATACCTAGGAGTCATCGTGATCTAGGTTTTTTGAATCCTAACCATAATTGGCCATGGAATTGGTTATTCCATTCCAATCGGCCAAGATGTCATTCCAACTAGGGTTCCATAGAAATTTAGCTGTTAGGGTTTTCTAATACTAGGGTTTAGTTGTCCCCTTTTATACATCAATCATAAAATACTGAAAATCACGTTTAGACAACCATATTGGCTCCTAAAACCCAAAATCTAAAAGGAAAGTAATGCGTAGATATCTAGACTAGGAGATCCACTCACCTCTTGTAGAAAAGCATTGCGTTCACGATGTGTGGTTGGGAATAGGACATCTGCTAATTGCTCCACTGCTGGTTGTCTTCTTCCTCCTCCCGAAAACCCGTGTCTTCCCCTAGATTCCCAAGCGAAAAGCCTCTCTTATAAGGGTCGTAGGAAAAGAGAGAGAACGTGTCAAATAAGAGAGGTCTCCAGGGTTATATGGTCGAGTAAAGCTTCACTTCCAATAGGAGTGTCGTGAAACATGGGCGAGTCCCCCTTTGGGGCTATGAACTTGGCGTACGCTATTAGATTGGGTCCCATCTTTTATTCCAATAAGTGCTCCTAGCCATTTTCACAAAGTAAGGGTCCCACTATTCTAATGCTTAATTTAAAACAAAATAATTTGAAGAAGGGTCCCACAAATTAAGAATAAATAATTGAAAGACAAAACTATGGCCTGCAGTGAGGGCACTCATGTGGAAGCATTCTTTGGTAGGGGCACTTTTATGTGGGAGTACTCATATAGAAGCACTCTCATGTGGTGGTACTCTCATATGTGAGCACTCTCGTGAGGAGGCACACTTTTATGTGGGAGCATGCATATAGAAGCACTCTCACGTGGTGGTACTCTCATATGCGAGCACTCTCATGAGGAGGCACTCTCAGTTCGGAGCACGTATGTAGAAGCGCTCTCATGTGGAGGCATTGACGTGAGAGCACTAACTGTCCACATTTAGACCCGCTTCTATGAGTAGCAGTATTTCGGACATTTGTAGGGACCAAAATTTGAGAATTTTCCTGGAGTAGGAGAAGTATCGAGATTGCCAAATTCTATCTAGACTCCTTTTTATTACTTTGGGCAAATCTGAGGTTTGGATTTGCATGAGCGATCATCATAAGAACATGGACAATTATCTGACCGATCAAGTTTTTGTGCCTGTACCCCACCTATAAGCTTAATCAGAGAAATCTTTGTGCACACTTTGTGTTCTTTTGTGCTTACTTTGAAAGTCGCTTTAACTGATCGCTAACCCGAAGGGCCTGTTTGGTAATCTTACTGTAAAATAACGATAAAGTAAAGCATCAAATCAAGAGAGAATAAAATATAAGTGAGTTATGATGGTATTTTATTTTTAGTTTGGTATGGAATCTTTTTGAATTTTTTATCGAAAAGTGGAGTTCTTTTGTCTTTTAGTGGAGAAAGGAGGTGGCTTTTTGACCTTTTTTTTTTGAAAAAGGAGGGAATTTTGAGAAAGTGTACTTTTGATGTGACCCCTTGTCTGAAAAATAAAGGCTTTACTTGACTTTTACTAAACTAGTAAAGTGCCAAATGGGCCCTAAGTGCAAGGCCGCGATGCAGTGATAACCCAATGAGTACGGGGTCGATCCACAAGGACTGGATTGTACTAGCTTGTACCTGTCCTAAAAAGAATCTAAAACTAGTCTAAAATAATCTATACAAACCCAACTACTAATCTGAAAAATTAATGAATTACAAGTCCTTTCAATAAAAAAAATCCTAATCTAAAATTCCTAGACTAGAAATCCTAACTAGTATGTGTAGAAGATAACAGGCCTAGCAGGCCCAGCCCATGTCCCAAGCCCACTCATGGGATTTACACAAATTTGTACATGATTAGATTTAGTCCCTAATTTCTCTCCTTCTATGTATAGGATATAATTGATTCTTTCCATTCTTTTGTTATTCTGATTTGTATCTATTTTGTAATCTTTACTTAATTAGAGCCTTGATTAAGGCATCATATCAATATAAATATGATAGTCGATGCTCTGTGTTGGCACGACCTTCTCCCACTGTGATTCTTCTTCTTCCTCTCCCTTGTTTACATAATATTTCATGGTATCAGAGCACTGTGGGATCCCTCCATATCAGTTCCCTCTCTTCTCATGCAATTGAAGACTCTCTCTCTCTCAGTAGAATCTCTGTCGTCATTCTGCAAGGTGACCATCCAAGGTGGGCCATTCTTCCGATCATCCAGAAATCAAAACTACTCACCACCACAGTGGTCGCCCCTTTTCTCCAAGATTTATGGGCATTTTTTTCAGGATTTTTAGCACATCAGAGGTAGGCCATATACTGCCACTTGTATTTTCCCAGTTTTACAAGATAATTGTTATCAGATCCATTCAATTTTGAGGATTTTCATCAGTTTGCCTTGCAACCTGATCTGGAAGTTACGAAAAAGTCTCCCACAAAAGACTGTACTCTCTGATCATTGGTTTGATCCCATTGTGGGCCCCACGTGAGCACTCCAGCACCAAAATAGTGGTCGTCTGGCACTAATTTTGGCACTGTCGGGTTATTTTCTTGTTTGGAGTTCATCAGATTGCTCCAATTAATCATCTGAACCAGTCATTCAGCCTCTCTTGCTGATTATTGCTGTCTAGTCATCTTTATCCCTATCTGTCGAAGGGTTTTTGGTTGGACATCTTCTCTGTGATACATTTTTACTGTCTTTTGAGAACATGGAAAAGTATGATGTTATTCCCGTTAAGTTTAATGGGCAAAATTATATGGCCTGGTCCTTCCATCTGAAGAATTTCGTCGAAGGACAGGGGTTATTTGGCTATCTGGATGGAACGGTTACAAAACCTCCTACTCCAAGCACCACAGACTCCAAAGCCATAGCCACCTGGTCCAAGGAAAATGCCAAGGTGATTACTTGGATTCTGAACTCCATTGATTCCTCCCTTGCCGTAGCTCTTCAAGCATATAATACAGCAGCAGATATGTGGGCTCACCTCAAGAAGGTCTACCATCAAACCAACAAAGCCCGGAAATTTCACTTGGATAGTGAAATTGCTAAATTTACTCAAGGGGATCGATCTGTGCAGGAATACTTTAATGCTTCCTCACCTTATGGACCGAACGGGATTCCATGTTGATTCAGACAGTCTCTCCTGGCTTTCTCTCCGAGGCTCTTAAACTCCAAGAGGAAACTCACATTAGCCAGTTCCTTATGAATCTCCGACCAGAATTTGAATCAGTTCGGTCTGCCCTCATGAACCGCGAACTGTCGGCTAATCTTGATACCTGCTTTCAAGAAGTACTTCGCGAAGAACTTCGTCTCACCTCCCAACGGGCTATTCTTGAAGAACCAAAGGCCTTCCTTGCACCCCTTCCGGCTGACTCTGCTCTTCTAGCAACCCCAAATCAGAAGCTCACTCAATGCTATGAATGCAAAGGCTTTGGACATATTGCCAAGAATTGCCGCAAGAAGTTGGTTTGTCGTTACTGCAAGAGGTCTGGTCATCTTATTGATGACTGTCGCAGCCTCCAGCGAAGGAATGAGACGCAGCCTAAAAAGCTCCCCTCCAATCTGCCAAGACAGAATCTTCCTTCTGCATTCCAGGCTCAAGTACCGTCATCTGATGCAGGAAGCACTTCATCTGGGGCTGTATCCATGACTCCTGCTCAAATTCAAGAATTGATCCAGAGCACGGTTACCTCTGCATATGCGTCAATGGGCTTTTCTGGCGGTCGGTATCACTCTCATTCTCATATAGCATCTCTTGCTTTTCATTCCTCTGCTTCTCTTTCCTCTCCTATTACCTCTTCCACATGGTTTTTAGATTCAGGAGCCTCCAATCACATGACATCTATAGAACATAGCTTTACAGATTCCCACCGTTACCTTGGAAAAGAGAAAATAACCACTGCTAATGGGGATCAACTACTCATTTCGGGAGTTGGTACCATTACTTTATCTTGTGTTTCTGGCCAGTCCATCACCTTTCCCAATGTTTACTTTGTTCCCAGATTATCAGCCAATCTACTTTCTGTAGGACAACTTATAGATGATGGCTATCTTGTTCACTTTTCTTCCTCTGGTTGTGTTATACAGGAGCGGCAAACTGGGAAGGTGATCGCGACGGGGAGTAAACATGGGCGCTTGTTCTTGCTGGACATTGGACATCATTCTTTCCTTGCTTCTTCTTCTAATTTCAATACATTGTGGACTGTTTGGCATAAACGTCTTGGTCATTTGAATAATGCGTTTTTGCTTTCATTGTTTAAATTTGGTTGTTTGGATTCTACTATTGATAATAAAATGTTGTCTTCTTTATCTCAATCGAAGTGTGAAACTTGTTGCCTAAGTAAAAGTCATATTTTGCCTTTTCCTGTTCATCATGCTCGTGCTTTGGCATCATTTGACATTATTCACTCAGATGTTTGGGGCATTGCTCCTACCTTGAGTAGGACAGGATTTAAATACTATGTGACTTTTATTGATGACCATTCTCGTCATACTTGGATTTACTTTATGCGCATGAAATCTGAAGTCTTCTTTATCTTTCAAAAATTTTATAACATGGTCCACACCCAATTTCAGACAGAAATCAAAATTCTTAGATCAGATTCCGGTGGAGAGTACATGTCTCATGAATTCTCTACCTTTCTTTCTGATAAAGGAATTCTTCACCAAAAATCTTGTCCGCATACTCCTCAGCAAAATGGGATTGCGGAAAGAAAGAACAGACATATTCTTGAAACTGTTCGGACTCTGTTGATTGCATCCTTAGTCCCTCCCAAATCTTGGTGTGATGCTGCACAGACTGCTGTGTATCTTATCAACCGTCTTCCTAGCATTGTTCTAGGAAAGACTACTCCTTATGAAGTTCTCTTTGGTCAAACCCCTTCATACTCTCACTTACGTGTTTTTGGTTGCTTGTGTTTTGTTCATCTTCCTCCAACTGAGCGCACAAAGTTATCTCCACAGGCTGCTAAATGCATCTTTTTGGGTTACAGTAATGAGCATAAAGGATTTTTGTGTTATGATCCATTAGAAAAACGCATGCGCATCTCTCGTAATGTAATTTTCTTGGAACATATTCCCTTCTTTTCTTTACATTTGGATAGTCATCCTATTGCTGTATCTTATTTGCCACAATTCTCGGAGTCTAAGTGTCCATCACCTCTTCCCAAAGTCTATGTCCGGCGGAACAAAGTCCCTCCTCTGGCGACTCCCTCTCCTGATTCTTTCCCAGCGCCGCCTTCTGCATCTTCAGGTAATGACACTCCTTCTGATAGCACCATTTCTCTCCGACGCTCTGGTCGTCCTTCTGTTGCCCCTAACCGCTATGGTTTTCCTGCTCTTCTTACTTCCTTAGATAGTACTCCTATACCCACTTCATATTCACAGGCCTCAAAGATTGCTTACTGGCAGGATGCTATGACCGAGGAATTAGTGGCTCTTGAAGCAAACCGAACATGGGAAGTGGTACCGGCCCCGGATGGAGCCTCTGTGATTGGCAGCAAATGGATATACTCTATCAAAGTCCACTCTGATGGGAGCCTTGATCGTTACAAAGCCAGATTGGTTGCACAGGGATATAAGCAGGAATATGGAATTGACTATGAGGAAACATTTGCACCGGTGGCGAAAATGACAATCGTTCGTACTCTTCTTTGTGTCGCAGCAGCCCGCAATTGGCCTCTATGGCAAATGGACGTCAAAAATGCTTTTCTACATGGGGACTTGCGCGAGACTGTTTATTTAAAACCTCCCCCAGGATATGCTTGTCCTCCAAAGCATGTGTGCAAATTGAGGAAAGCTCTCTATGGGCTTAAACAAGCTCCCAGGGCTTGGTTCGATAAGTTCCGGGCCGCAATCCTTCAAGCCGGATTTCGTCAGAGTCACTCTGATAGTTCCCTCTTCATAAGAAGGACATCAAAGGGCTACACATTCCTCCTGGTCTATGTTGATGATATGATTATCAGTGGAAATGATACTGCCGGCATTACAGATCTCAAACACCACCTTACTCGCCACTTCAGAATGAAGGATCTTGGTCCTCTTACCTACTTTCTGGGGCTTGAGTTTGTGCGTAACAAATCCGGCATTAGGGTCCTTCAACGCAAATATGCGCAAGATTTGATCACGTCAGCCAGGCTTGATGATGCTCACACTTTCGATACGCCTTTGGAATTGAACAGCAAACTCAGTTTCAATGATGGCACTCCCCTGGATGATCCATCTGTTTTCCGGCGGATAGTTGGTAGTTTGCTCTACTTAACTATGACTCGGCCGGATATTTCTCATGCAGTTCACACCGTAAGTCAGTTTGTTAGCAATCCCCACAAACCACACCTTGCTGCTGCTTTACGCATCCTCCGCTATGTTAAAGGAACTCTTCATCATGGTCTCTTTTTCCCTTCTGATACTTCTCTGCAATTATCAGCTTATGCGGATGCTGACTGGGCTGGCTGTCCGGACTCTCGGAGGTCTACCACTGGCTGGTGTATGTTTCTTGGAAAATCTCTGATTTCATGGAAGTGCAAGAAGCAAACCACTGTCTCAAAGTCTTCTGCTGAGGCAGAATATCGGGCGATGTCCTCCGCCAGTGCTGAAATTATCTGGCTCCGCCGCCTTCTGTGTGAATTGGGTATTCTTGTTGGTAGTTCCACACCTCTCCATGGGGACAATACCAGTGCTACCAGAATTGCCAACAACCCGGTCTTCCATGAAAGAACAAAGCACATCGAGATTGACTGTCACTTCATCCGTCAACATGTTGTTACCGAGAAGATAACTCTGCCTCATGTATCTTCTTTCAACCAGTTGGCGGATATCTTCACTAAAGCACTTCCCAGACAGCGTCATCATGATCTAACTTGCAAATTGATGTTTTCAAACTTACCACATCAATTTGAGGGGGAGTGTAGAAGATAACAGGCCTAGCAGGCCCAGCCCATGTCCCAAGCCCACTCATGGGATTTACACAAATTTGTACATGATTAGATTTAGTCCCTAATTTCTCTCCTTCTATGTATAGGATATAATTGATTCTTTCCATTCTTTTGTTATTCTGATTTGTATCTATTTTGTAATCTTTACTTAATTAGAGCCTTGATTAAGGCATCATATCAATATAAATATGATAGTCGATGCTCTGTGTTGGCACGACCTTCTCCCATTGTGATTCTTCTTCTTCCTCTCCCTTGTTTACATAATATTTCAGTATGCTCCGATCACAATAAGATGCGTTAAAAACCAATTGTATAAAATAAATTAAAAAAAATCAGAAATTAAAAATTCAGAAATCAAAATATGGGATTGTAATTCAAGGGTCAGGATCCATTGTTTTCTAGGCATTAAAAATACGTATGGCTTAATTCAATCCCTCCCATAAGGATGAGCCAAGATGTAATTTCTAGATTGTCAATGATGAGGGATATCACAAGAATCAATGCTCCAACAACATATTGTCATATCTAGAGGTCCCAAGGCATTCTATATATCCGGAAAAAACATAAAATCCTAGGTAACTTGGATAATGGAAAAAAGTAGCAAACCTTGAAAATCACACCTTTTTCTGAATATGTCCATCCATAGAATCCATCCTAGAAAAAACTTCACCTTCCTTGTTGAATTACAACAAAGAAATCACCCCTCCATCTTCATCTTCTTCACTTCAAAATAATTAATTTAGAGGAGAGAGAGAGAGAGAGAGAGAGAGAGAGAGAGAGAGAGGAATTGGACGTGTGAAATTTTGGGATAGGGTGTGTTGGACGTGCACTTCCCTTGGCTTTGCCTTTGATCATGTTTAAAATTCTTTCTTTGCAAGAATTTGAATTATGAAAGGTTCCTTTCTTGTTTTCCAAGTTGTAATGCTTTTTTGGAAAAATGGATGAGATAAACTTGGACTTTTGAATTTGTTTCCTTCCTTGATTCCTTGGCTAGCATGTTCCTGCTAATTTTGGGACTCCTCATTGCTTGCAAATCTCCATGCTTGGGCCCACTTTGAACTTGAGAAATTATTCAAATCTGAAATTTGAATTTTTGCTAACTTGAAATGGGGCGAGCCCCCTTGTTGGATGTCCTTGCTTTGTTTGAATTTTTCTTCAATTTACTTTCCTTTTTCTCCTCGCTTTCTTCTTTGGTTTCCTTGCTTCCTAACTCATTAGATTTCCTTCCTTTCTTGGCTTGAAACTCAAATATGAAATTTCAAAAATCTTCAAAAAATTAAGGGAAGAAATTTCTGAATTTTGCAACGATGCTTGGGACCCACCATGGCTGTCCCCTATGTAGGGATCCACGGCCGTGTGTGGTGGGTCCCAATGATGGCTTCTTCATGATTTTTTTGTCTTCTTTCTCTCTTATATTCTTTCAATTTTTCCATCAACACGGGTTCCAAAATATGAATTTCTCCTACACAAAAATAACAAATAATCAAAAGAATAAATTTTCATGAGGAAAAGATTAATGCACTGTATGGGACCCGATTCACAATGTATATATGCGTATGAATATACCGCAATGATTGAAATCTCATGAACTACACATTGGTGCAAAGAAAATAATGTACGTTTAGGTGTGAGGCAAAAATTATTCAATGCAATAGTAGGATAATTCAAAAAGAATAACTTTGATAAAACCATCTAAATTAATGAATTTTGAATGATTTTGACATGAAATCACTTTAGAGGCTCAACTGTATGATTTTATGAAATTACATGCAATTCAATGAAGTCATCCTACATAAGTCAATAAATATTCATGAAATGATGCGAATGAAATGCTGTTTTATGGACTTATCATTAACTCATATTTTTTGTTCCGAACACCACCTTTAGATCTGAACGATTGTCTCGATGATGAATCTCCATGCTTGTCGCTCCTTTTCAGTTGTCAGTCAAATTTTCGGCCTCTTGGCAATGAGCCTTGTGACCATGTAGATCGATTGAATCCCCAATTGGTCCATAGTAGATGGGTACAACCTGTTAAAGAACTGAACCACTAGATGCTCCTCGAATTATTTGAGATCATTACAAATGGGCCATCTGATGAAGATGTGGCTGCACATAATTCATCGTTGAAAAGGCCTTAGGCAGCAACCTTTTTTTCCTTTCCCATATATTGACCCCACATTTTTCTATTTTTTGCAGAGTGGCCTTGGTTTGTTCCCAGCAAGTATATGCTCTCCTTTTTTGTTTCATTGCTTGGACCTTTTCATTGGGCACGCCCTTATATTTTAAAATGCGTTCAATGGCTTCTAACAAGTTGAGGAAATCATCCTATCTCAAACGCCCTTGATATTTAATGGTTGTTTGTTTGCACTCATTTACATATGTTAATGATTCACATCCTTGTGTCACATTTGTGTGCGTAGATTTATGCATTCGGTGTGTAAATGTGGGAATCTACACACATCATTTTCACACCTATGGATTCACATCCCTCTTTGCAAAAGGTGCTGGTGTGAGTTGTTACATGGTGATTTTTCTCATTTGGGGCCCATCAAAGACCTTTATTTTGCTTATAAAATTGGGCCCCATATTTGTAATCCAAACATTTCAATTTGTTTATCAAGCTAATTGATCCCAAGAACTTGAAGCTGATTATCTTAAATCTTCATATATTTTCTATAACGACCAGGGCCTGCTGTCCACATGATATTGTCCGCTTTGGCTCATGGGATTACAACCCAATCTTGCCGGACGATTTTAAAAGGCCTCATGTGGAGTTAAGACCAGGTCACACGCATATATACCCAAGATCAGGACTAGCATGTTCCCGATGTGGGACTTATGCACCACTGCATACCCAGTCCTCGTCGAACCCAACGCCGTTCTACTGGGAGCCACAGCCCACAGGCGTGACATATGATTAATTTATGAAAATGTCCCAATCTAAATTTTTTGGACTTTTATGGGCCCCCCAATTCATGATCCAAACCTGTCAATATTCTTGCATTAATGGTAAACATCAAGCTGTAAAGTTTCATATCTTAATTCTTCATGGATTTTGTGAAATTTGTTAAAACTGTCTAAAAATTCCAAATAAATCTAAAACTGTTGGATAGACTCATTTACTTGTGACTTGTGAGAATGATGATTTTGAGAAACATGGTAATCTGTTTCACATGTGGAACACTTGCATATGTAACATATGCATGTAGGCTATTTACATATTTAACATTTGTATGTGTAAAAGGCAAACAACCCCCCAGGGATCTTTGTCCACAAGTTGTGATCCGTATCATCACAACCCTCTTATCGATCTTGACGACATTGATCATCTTTGTGATCCCTCCAATCTGTATAATCACGCAATGAAACGAATTAGGATCTCATTAAATCAAATCTGTTTGGATAGATGGTTTATTCCTTGCAGCCATATTTGCAAGTTGTTTATGATCCAAAGTAACTTGTTTATTGTTGTCATTTGGTTTATGAATTCCACCGGATCCTCTTAATCCTTCCGCATTCTTCCTTGGCCTCTGCATTGACCACGGGGCATTGTGGAATTTAGAGATCCGGTGGAAAATGTTGTCTGTGATACCAAACTGATATGGATTGGGTTGCTCTAATACCAAATTGATGTACATCCAGCCTATTAACAGTTAGGCTCCATAATCTAAAAGAGGGCCGTCTTATCATCTACGTCACATGTAAAATCGACCATACGAGGGATTCCATATCCCCATATTAGATTAGGTAAACCATCCACTAAAGGGTGGGACGCCCACCCTCTATTCAATTCCAAAAAGCTATCATCTTATGTGTGTCCAAATATAATTAGGGCCGCCCTTGGCTACACACCCTCACAGTGTGCACCCTGTGTAGAGTCCATTGTGGGGCACACCTAGGGTCATGAAATCATGGGGAAGGTGGGGGATTGAAAGATCTGGATGGGTGTGTGCAAAATTTCAAGTTTGTTAGATCATTCAACCCCTTGAATCATGACCCTTAAATTTACTGGTTTTAGAAGGCATCAGTTTTTTAAGATTTCAATACAGTTGCGCCAGGTTTTGGGTGGGGTGGTGGGGGTAGGATGGATCATAGAAAGCCCAGGTGGGCCCCATAAGGGAGTATGCATGGTACCACTTAATCTCATCCATAGAATTCACTAGCAAGTCTTAATCTAAGCCATTATATAAAGTTCTTAAATGGAAATTTCCAAAGGAGATCTCCTAGAAAGAGGGAAAAAAAATAATGGAAAAGGGAAAGCATTAAAGAAAGGATTTTAAAAGGAAGGCACAAGAGGGGATTTTCTAGGATAATGAAAGTATTAAAAAGAGGATCCAGAGAGAAACAAAGAATATTTTGCAAGGGAGAGGAATAAGAAGAAATTTGAGAGGAGAAATAATCAAAAGGATTAAAATAGAAGGGACCCTGCACAAGTTTGACAGGCTATGGCCCCCACAGGGAGGGATGATGTGAACCTTCCTTGTAGCTCAGGTAGTTCTTGCCCTCTTGCAGATGCAGGTTGGTTTAAGTACAGGTCCATTTGGCTGGATGGACTTGTTTGGGCCCTTGATTTTTGGGTTTAATCCCAACAGGCCATGTCCTCTTGCTAGCTTATCCACACCGTCCACTAAGGCATTACCATCCACATCAAGACCGAAAGGAAAGACTGATGCATTTGAGGTGGAACCTTTGGAAACAAGGGTTGCCTTTTGTGAGGGACCACTTGTCATAGGAAAGATATTCCCAAAATGAGATGTCATGTGCTAGTGGTTTGGGCAATATGTTGCGAATTTTATCTTCAATTTTTGATGAAATCCAGTGTCTTTTCCTGAATTCAGATGCCTACTTTATCAAAATAGGGAAAGGAGAAGGGCTGACAGGGCCTAAGTCTTTATTTGTGGCTCACACATCCATTTCACGATGGCGTTCATCATTATTATTATTTTGGGAACCATAATTTATCTTTTGTATCATCTTCTATATTAAATTATCTAAAGGCATTATCTTGCTTTTGATACTTTTTTTTACAGAATGTAAGGATCCAAGGGGATAGCTAATCAGTCCATCTCCAAACTCCCTTGCTTTAACAATTCCTGAGGGCCCCAGGGATCCAATTTCTACCATTTTTTGTATCTGTGTAATGGGCCTTGTTTCCTGTATTTTGTTGTATTGATTTTTCCCTTATAGCAAAAAAAAAAAAAAAGGCATTTTCATGCTTCCAGAAAAAGATATTGTCCTGTTACTGATAAAAGAAATGAAGGTTTTGTCCCAGTTGTTTTGAGTTCTGAATTATTTTAATTTTTGGCAGAAAGTATTCTTTGTTCTGTGTTTGTTGTATGTGGTAGACAAAACATGCGTCTATAATGTTCCTTAGACAAAACATGTTTATCTAATGTTCCTTAATACATGCTCGAGTGAGGCTTATCACAATTTAATTTAGTTATGAAATAATGCCTGTTCATATTAATCTTAATGAAATTTCCTTGATACAAACACATTTTAAGAAAACTGAAAAGGATTAACAGAACTTAAAAAATAAGAGAGAGCATATCAATATGACTATTTGTTGCTGCTCATCTTCAGGTCTTTGCCACCTCTGGCCAAGAAGTATGTTTTACAGATGCTATATCTTGTTGGTCCGATCACTGCGAAGTCGATGGAAGAATGGGTGCTTGCAGATGGACTATCTAAGCATAGAGGTGCCATTGATAGGTTATTGCAGCTGAGAGTATTTCTTGAAGCGACAGACAGGTTACAACTTTTAAATTGGTTCTATAGAACATTATTTTTCTGGCAGTTTGTTTATTTCCTTGTTTTGAGTTGTATTTTCATGTCAATAAATCAACTGCTTCTATAAAAGAATACTTAATGCGCTTTGTCAATAAATCAAATGCTTCTATAAAAGAATACTTAATGCGCTTTGTTTGGAAAGTTGGAGTTCTAAATTCGAATGATGAAAAGAAGAAAATAATGAGAAAAAGGAACTAATGTGAAAAATTACAAGGGAACCAATACTTCTGGAGAAGAAAGAAATATGTTTCAAATAAGAAGTATGATTCAAATAGCTGGTGTGTTTCTAATGTGGAGCAACACACATTTATAATCTCTCTTGATTACAATAAAGAACCTACAATTAAGCTTCGAACTCATTAGAGGGGATTGACGAGATGCGGTTGAGTCATAAAAGATGAAAATAATGGGAAAAGAAATTTTTGTGAAAAATACAAGGAAACCAAGACTAGAAAAGAAGAAAGAAATATGATTTAAATAGGTAATGTGTTTCTAATGTGCAGTGACACATTTATAATCTCTCTTGATCACAATAAAAGTTCTACAGTTAATCTTGCAACTTATCACAAGAAATTGATGAGATGCTGTCGAGCATCTGGACAAAGTCTATCAAAAGTAGGTAATACAGGATGTAGTGTGCAGCAATTGAAAGACAATCCTCTTATTATGATCCTCCTTGTGAGTTATATAGTTCCCTTTTCTAATGCTTTGGATGGCACTTGTCCAAACTATATGAAATAGAAAAGCACTCTCTATTTTCAAAACTTCTCAAGCTGGATCATTAATATGTCTGTCACTTGTTTGACTCTAGAATGGAATGTTTTGGCTGGTTTGGCATTTTAGGGCCTGCTTGGCTTCATTCCTACTTTGAAAATGGTTCTATGCCAAAAATGAGTTGTGTTCAGTGTGTTTTACTCTTTGAATGGGTCGCGATGAACTTGTTTGGCAATGTTATGCCAGAATTGTTCTCAAATAGGAAAATTAGGGGAATGATGTTTGACAACATTCTTGAATTTGAATCCTTGAAATATTCATATATACATATTTTATATTAAAAATGAAGAAATAGTTAAAATATTCATGCATCCATGCCGCATATAACTTCGGAAAAATTACAAATTAATCATTTGTCATTAGTTTAAATATAAATTACTCTCCCCCACCACAATCTTAAAACTCATAGTGTAAGCTTTCATCCATAAACATGTAAATTACAATTCCAAAGTCTATTGAGCTGTAAAGAACCATAACAAAACAACATTTTCCGAAGGGATCTTGTGCTGATCGAAGAGATTAAACTATGTGGTTAGTAATTAAGCTTCTCTATCCCATAATTTCATATTTCATCAATTTCTCCATCCAATTGACGAGCAGTGCCACAACCGTCAATGTGCAATACTTACAAGTTCCCATCCAGGAACATGAAATTATAGTTCGGAAGTCTTTGGAGCTGTGAAGAATCAAAACAAAAGAATATCTAATAGAATAAAACCTGGATTAAAAAATTGGTGTTTTCTATTTTCTTTGGAAGGCTTTTGCTAATTGAAGTTCCCAAAACATACAAAATCGCATGGGTTTGTTTTCTTACACTTGTAGGCCTTTGGTTGGGGAAAATCAGTTGAATCAAGAAGAGGGGTTCATTGCCCTCCAAAATCCAAATGGGTTCAGATATTTAGGGAATCTGAGGGTTCTTTCTCCTTCTGAGCAAATGGCCCTCTGACACTAAAGAGTGTTAAAGGGTATTGGAAAGTGGGGAACTGTCCATGAATAGAATACACCCAAGGCCAAACACAGCTTCTTGATCTCCTCTTTATAAAAACTAGCTTATAAATATGATGCATTGGAAGTAGAAAGTTGTCTAACAGGAATTCCATTCATCCAAGGCCTAGCCCTACTATCACCAATGTATAACCACTGAAAAAGGGAAATCACTCCATTTTCTATATCAACTTTATTATCACGCAATCTTCCCCTAGCAGTAATAGAGTTTATCCTGTTGACATGATGGTAAGCACTAGCAACAATATGAAATTTTTTTGTATTACGATCACCCGCTTCCAACCATTTACTTCTTGAGCATTGTTTCCATTTAATTTCTTCTTGAAAAACCAACCTGTGGAAATCCTCTTGATATGGTTGTCTTCTTTGTCGATCTACCTCTTCACAATTTCCTGCTTCTTCCTTTTCATCTAAAACCTGAATATCAGCAAGCAATTGCAGCTTCCGCGATTGTAAATTACCAAAGACATCCTTTCGCCATACCTGTATCTTCTTTTTCAGGAATTTGAATTTCTGAGATAATTGATAACCTATCCACCCCCTTACTGATTTAGTTTTCCACTAATCTTTAATACTATCTGCAAACCCCTTTTGGAGAGCCACATTAACTCAAATCTGAAAGGTGGAGGATCCCAGTCTTCTAATCCTGTTTCCAACGGCAGAGGACGGTGATATGAAATGGGATGTGGCAAAGCTTTCTGAGAAGCATCAGAATAAAATCTCTAGCCAATCTGTTGACACTAAAAATTGATGCAACCTACTCATCACTGGATTTTATTGCAAGTTAGACCAAGTGAAATCTGCTCCTCTCAATCAAAGGGCGAATCCAATCACTAAAATCTCCCATTGCTGGACCGATAACATTGAAATCACCTCCCAACAGCCAAGGGCGATTCCATTTGCCTGCCACCTGAGATAGCTCCACCCATGAATCTACCTTGTCATGCGCATTAGAAGGCCCATAGACTGAAGTAGCCACCCACTCAGCAGTACATCTGGCATGTTTCAACAAAGCAGAAACAGAAAATCGTCCCACAAATTCATCAAACTTTTGCCAATAAGCTGCATTCCATGCTATTAAAATTCCCCCTGATGCACCTATAGAAGGGCACACAGCAAGCTGACAATCTGACCAGGGGCAGATTGCTCTGATAATTCATAGGCCACGAAAGAACCGTGTTGGCAAACGGCTATAGCTGAAGAGCTGCAGGCTCTTGAAGCTAATCGGACTTGGGATCTTATTCTTTGACCTGCCTGGTAGCAAGTGGATGTACTTTATTGAAGTCAGGTTTGATGGTACTTTCGATAGATATAAAGCTTGTCTCGTTGCTCAAGGATTCAAGCAAAACTATGTGATCAAATGTGAAGAAACCTTTGCTCTCATAGAAAAAATGACAACTGTCAGGACTCTGTTGTGTGTAGCTGCTTTTCGCAATTGGCCATCATGGCATACGGATGTTAAAAATTTCCTTCTTCATGATGATCTCAATTAAACTTTCTATATGCCACCTCCACGGACTAAACAGTCTCTTAGAGCGTGGTTTGGAAAATTTA
This sequence comes from Cinnamomum chago, assembly GCA_038049695.1. Classification (NCBI taxonomy): domain Eukaryota; kingdom Viridiplantae; phylum Streptophyta; class Magnoliopsida; order Laurales; family Lauraceae; genus Cinnamomum; species Cinnamomum chago. The sequence continues at coordinate 33,942,474 of CP142452.1, forward strand.
GAACATCTATTCTCGAAGCCTGATTTCATCAAAGCCATAATAATTCACTCTCTTTTCATTCACCGGACTCGTTGCGGTTGCACTATCTGCTACTCTATGTTCATGACCTTATCATTAGTTCAAATGATAATATGAGCTTAAAAAACCTCAAGAGCCATCTCATATAGATGTTCAAAATGAAAGATTTGGGAAAACTAACGTACTTTCTTAGTCTGGAAATCAATTTCAGTAAATAAGGTATTCATATTCATCAACGCTGATATGCTGAAGATCTATTGGCCAAGGTTCCTCTTTCAGATTGTAAATCTACAGAAACTCCTGTGGAACTTAATGTCAAGTTCAGAAAAGTAGATGGTAGTCCTTTTCCTGATCCAACTATGTATCGATGACTTGCGTGCAGTCTTATTTATCTAACCATGATTCGACCCAGCATTGCCTATGCAGTTCAAGTTGTTAGTGAGTTTGTGGGACATACTCATAGAAATTATCTCACAACATTTATCTTATTCTTCGGTACATTTGAGGAACAGTTGACTGATGGCTCTTTTATTCCTCAACTTCTCCTCTGCTTCTCTGTGCTTATGCATATGCTGATTGGGTGGGCTGTCCCCACACTAGGCGATCCACCACTGGGTGGTTTATATTTTTAGGCACATTTCTTATCTCCTGAAAGTATAAGAAGCAAACCACTGTTTCTAAATCATCTGCTGAAGCTGAATATTGGTTTATGTCCTCGACCGCGAGCGAGATCATCTAGCTCTGTTGCCTTCTTCGAGAATTTGGAGTTCTCATTCTAGGACCTACACCTTTCTTTGCATACAACAACAGTGCCAAATTGAAGTAGACTAAACACATTGAAGCAGACTGCCACTTTGATCATGAACACGTGTTGTCCAAAGCACTGCACCTTCTTCGCGTCCTCTCACATCAGTTGGCGGACCTTTTCACTAAAGCAATGACCAAAGCTTGCCATGATTTTTCCTCATTGCTAAATTGATGCTTCATTCACCTCCACATCAGTTTGAGGGGGAGTGTAGAGATAGTGGAACCCACACATGACACACATGTGACCCACATGTCTTCTTATGTAAAAAAGTCAACTGTCCATAGAAGATATTGAGGAAATACCAATGATTGTGATCACTGCTGTGATTATTGTGATGAGGATATAGTCATATAGATAGTAGGCTGAGTCATTTTTATTTTCTCGGGCCCCCAGTTTGGGCTTGATTGTAGAGCTAATTGGATTCTTTATGTAATGATATGTAATGAGAGAGAGGAAGAGACGAAAGTTTGGAGAGAAAAACTCAATGCCTCAATAGAGGATCGTCTATATATTTATAATATCATTATACCCTAATCAAGGGATTTACATGAATCAATTAATACAATCAGAATCAGAAAAAAATCAATCTCCTAATCTATGAGAGAAATCAGCAATAGAATCAGCAACAAAATATACAGCTGTGTACAAGCCCTTGATGGGTTGGGCCTAGTACGACTGGGCCTGGGCCTAGTAGGCCTAAGCCACATTATCTTCTACACTCCCCCTCAAATTGATGTGGTAATGTAGAAAACAACAATTTGCTAGTAAGATCATGATGGCGCGGTTTGGGAAGTGCTTTGGTGAAGATATCGGCCAACTGGTCATGAGTAGAGACATGAGGCAAGATTATCTTCTCAGTGACAACATGCTGACGGATGAAGTGACAATCAATCTCAATGTGCTTCGTCCGTTCATGAAAGACTGGATTATTAACAATTCTGGTAGCACTGGTATTGTCCCCATGAAGAGGTGTAGAACTATCAACAAGAACACCGAATTCACAGAGAAGACGGCGGAGCCAAATGATTTTAGCACTGGCGGACGACATTGCCCGATATTCAGCCTCAGCAGAAGATTTGGACACGGTGGTTTGCTTCTTGCACTTCCACGAAATCAAAGAGCCGCCGAGAAACATACACCAGCCAGTGGTAGAGCGCCGAGAATCAGGGCAACCAGCCCAATCGGCATCTGCATACGCTGATAATCGTAGAGAAGTGTAAGAAGGGTAAAAGAGACCATGAGTAAGAGTGCCTTTAACATAGCGGAGTATGCACAAAGCAGCAGCAAGATGGGGTTTGTGAGGATTGCTCACAAATTGGCTAACCGTATGAACTGCATGAGAAATATCAGGTCGAGTTATAGTTAAGTAGAGCAAACTACCAACTATCCGCCGAAAAATGGATGGATCATCCAAGGGAGGGCCATCCTCCGTACTGAGTTTGCTGTTTAATTCCATCGGCGTATCAAAAGTGTGAGCATCATCAAGTCTGGCTGAGGTGATCAAATCAGCAGCATATTTACGCTGATGGACTCGAATGCCTGATTTGGTACGCGAAAACTCAAGCTCCAGAAAGTTGGTGAGAGGTCCAAGATCCTTCATTCTGAAATGGCGAGTGAGATGGTGCTTGAGATCCGTAATGCCAGAAATATCATTGCCACTGATAATCATATCATCAACGTAGACTAATAGGAATGTGTAACCCTTCGATGTCCTTCGAAGAAATAGTGAACTGTCAGAATGACTCTGATGAAACCCAGCTTGAAGAATTGCTGCCCGGAATTTATCAAACCAAGCCCTGGGAGCCTGCTTAAGCCCATAAAGAGATTTTCGCAACTTGCAAACATGCTGAGGAGGACAAGCATATCCTGGAGGAGGTTTTAAGTAGACAGTCTCTTTCAAATCGCCATGAAGAAAGGCATTTTTGACATCCATTTGCCATAGAGGCCAGTGGCGGGCAGCAGCGACACAAAGAAGAGTACGAACGGTGGTCATTTTAGCCACTGGTGCAAATGTCTCCTCATAGTCAATGCCATACTCCTGCTTGTAACCCTGCGCAACCAATCTGGCTTTGTAGCGATCAAGACTCCCATCAGAGTTAACTTTGACAGAGTAGACCCATTTACTGCCAATCACAGAGGCTCGTTCCGGAGTCGGTACCAAGTCTCATGTGTTGTTTGCTTCAAGAGCAAGCAACTCCTCAGTCATAGCATCCTGCCAGTATGCAATCTTCGAAGCCTATGAATAAGAGGTGGGTATAGGAGCACTATCCAAAGAAGTGTAAAGAGCAGGAAAGCCATATCTGTCAGGAGCAACAGAAGGACGACTAGAGCGTCGCAGGGATATGACAGTATCAGTAGAGGAAGTATTAATACCTGAGGGTGCAGCAGGCAGCATTGGGATAGGATCAGGAGGAGGAGGAGGCCCCACAGGAGGAACCGTGTTACGCCGAACATAGACATTGGTTATAGGCGGTGGAGAAGTAATCACAGGGAATTGTGGCAGATAAGACACAGCCACAGGATGAGTATCCAAACGTAGTGAAAAGAAAGGAATGTGTTCCAAGAAGATCACATTACGAGATATTCGCATGCGTTTCTCGGATTGGTCATAACACAGAAATCCCTTGTGTTCATCACTGTTACCTAGGAAGATACATTTGGCAGCCTGTGGTGACAACTTAGTGCGCTCTGTAGGTGGAAGATGGACAAAGCACAAGCAACCAAAAACACGTAAGTGAGAATAGGAAGGGGTATGACCAAAGAGAGCTTCATATGGAGTAGTCTTTCCTAGAACAGAGCTAGGATGGCGATTGAGAAGATACACAGCAGTCTGTGCAGCATCACACCAAAAATTTGGAGGAACTAAGGATGCAAGTAGGAGAGTACGAACAGTTTCAAGAATATGCCTGTTCTTCCTCTCCGCAACACCATTTTGCTGTGGAGTATGTGGGCAGGATTTTTGGTGAAGGATTCCTTTGTCAGAAAGGAAGGTAGAAAAATCATGGGACATGTATTCTCCACCGGAGTCAGACCTAAGAATTTTTATAGTTGTCTTAAATTGTGTGTGAACCATATTGTAAAACTTTTGGAAAAGGGAAAATACTTCAGATTTGAAGCGCATGAAATAAATCCAAGTGAATCGAGTATGATCATCAATAAAGGTTACATAATACTTAAACCCTGTCCTACTTAATGTGGGTGCTATTCCCCAAACATCAGTGTGAATGATATCAAAAGATGATAATGCACGAGAACGATGAATAGGAAATGGCAAAATATGGCTCTTACTCAAACAACACGTTTCACACTTTGAGTTAACTAAAGAGGACATCATTTTATTATCAATAGTGGGTTCTAAATGACCAATTTTAAACAAAGAAAGTAAAGAAGCGTTGTTCACATGACCAAGACGACTATGCCACATAGTCCACATTTTATTGAAATTAGGAGAAGAAGAAGAAAATAGGGAATGATGTCCAATGTTCAGCAGAAACAGTCGACCATGTTTCCTCCCCGTTGCGATCACCTTCCCAGTTTGCTGCCCCTGTATGACACAACCAGTGGAAGAAAAGTTAATATGGTACCCATCTTCAATAAGTTGCCCGACAGAAAGTAAGTTGGCTGATAATTTGGGAACAAAGTAAACATTGGAAAGGTGGAGGGACTGGCCAGAGACACCAGATAAAGTAATGGAACCAATTCCGGAAATGATTAATTGGTCGCCATTAGCAGTGGTGATTTTGTCTTTGCCAAGGTAAGGGTGAGAGGCTGTAAAGTTACTTTCCACAGAAGTCATGTGGTTTGAAGCTCTTGAATCTAAAAACCAGGTAGATGGAGTGATGGAGGAAGACAGAGAGATTGAAGAATGAAAAGCAGGAAATGCTAGAGGAGAAGGAGTTTGATACCGACCACCATTAGACCCCATAGATGCAAAGGCGGAGGTCACCGTGTTCTCAAGCAGTTCTTGAATATTCCCATTGAATTTCACAGGAATAACATCATACTTGTCCATAGTAGAGCAATAAACAGCAACCAAGGACAGTAATAGCAACTATGAAAACAACAGCAAATAGAACTGACGACAGTGCCAAAGAAAACCAGCAATATGTAGACCAACCAAAAAGTGGTCTGATCGGCTATAAAAGGCAAATACTGCAGTAAAAATTACTAACAGTGTACTAACAGTGCAGTAACCAGCACTGATCAGCCATTAATCAGCCTTAATCCATAACAAGTAGCTTCCCCAGCATACAGCAGCAATCAATAGTATCAAGAGAAGATGAAGACAGAAGAAAACAGCACCAACAATGTACTAACAGTGCAGTAACCAGCACTGATCGAAGACAGAGGAAAACAGCACACTCAGTGCAATTTCCCTTCCAAACAGAGGCAATGTAGTGATCTGATGATGAATCCAGCAGCAGAGAGCATGCAACAGTACAGAAAAAATCCAATACAGAGCCAGACGACCATGAAAAGTGGTGAAAGATCTGTGCGTGGGGCCCACAAAGTTATCTAATCACAGATCAAGTTTGAAATCCTTGAAGGAGTTCAAAAGTACTTCCTCTAGTCCAAATCTGATGAGTATTGGATAAGGATCCACAAATCTGGACGGTGGAGATGAAAACAATCTGATAAAAAATGGTCAAAGTCGACAGAGAAAGAAGTGGAAGAAGCCTACCTCAAAATCGACAGAAAAAATCCAGAAAAATCCTTATAATAACTCTGAAGGACTGCCGATCACAGCTGTGGAGGTCGCTTGGTGATAAGAAGTTAATCAGTGGTGGGCCACTGTTTGTCTTCCAAATATGCCTGAAGTTAATCGTCAAACACTAGTAGTAGAATGACAGCAGTAATGAAGAGAGGATTCACTCCAATAAGAAAGGTTTGATCAAGAGGGAAGATGGATTGATCACAACCTGAGCTCTGATACCATGTAATGATATGTAATGAGAGAGAGGAAGAGACGAAAGTTTGGAGAGAAAAACTCAATGCCTCAATAGAGGATCGTCTATATATTTATAATATCATTATACCCTAATCAAGGGATTTACATGAATCAATTAATACAATCAGAATCAGAAACAAATCAATCTCCTAATCTATGAGAGAAATCAGCAACAAAATATACAGCTGTGTACAAGCCCTTGATGGGCTGGGCCTAGTACGACTGGGCCTGGGCCTAGTAGGCCTAAGCCACATTATCTTCTACACTTTAATCCCTATAAATACACAAGTTGGCCGCACAAGTGGGCAGACCTTTTCTTTGGAACTTCTCCCTTCCTCTCTTCTTAATTAGAGGCATGATAGATTCTTTTCCCAAAATTAAATTTCCGGGATCGTTTCCACTGGATAGGTAAGTAGTCATGTAGACTACCTCCAACTAACACAATCTAAATGGGGAACAAATACGAACGATAATCTTTCCGAAGAATCTGAGCCATATTTTTCCTACAAGAACTGAAACAACAGCAAATAGTCCTCATGAAAATATGTATTAGCACTAAAAATTTTGTTATTACATTGAATATGTAAATTGTAGATAAAATCTGTTTACATTTAATCAAAATTTACCAGAACTTAAATGAAAAATCAAGCAAATGCATCAGAAGTATATTAAATTTATAAATTCTGTTAACCTACCCCTATCAGAAATAAAAAAAATTATTAAATGCAAAAGTAGACAAATCATCTTATTATTTATTTATTGAAGTTCATATTCATTGCTACTTGTAGCTACAGTATTCCATGGTTTAAAAAAAAGTTTTAACTTATCTACATAGAGTGCTCAAGTGAGAAGCAGAAAATGAAAAACATTTTGGAGTCTGAACAACCATTTAATAGTACCATGGCTCACTAGCATTGAAGGCTTAAAATCTACTTTGCTGTGGAGTTGAGTATCAAATGTTGTTTCTCATTTGTCTTTTTTCACTTTTTGACCTTTCTGTTTGTCGCAGTACTAGTACTTAAATCATACAACGTGTTTTTGATGTAAAGAAAAATATAGTATGCCTTCTTTCCCCAGTAGGATGGTTATTTTATTTGGTTTTTGAGTCACAAGGCTGCCAGAATGACCAAATAGAGAAAATTTATTCCACTATAGCATACTTAATAAATTTGACTTTCTGCTAAATCTCTTTGTACTGGCAGGAAGAAGGAAACCAGTTATAAATTAAATCCCAAGTTTCAGGACAGTCTTCAGAAATACTTGGTGTATGGGTATGTATCTCTATCACCTTTTCTGTTCCCCATCTATTTATCTTAATGTGTCATATATCAGTAACTCTATCCTTCTCTCTCTTACCTGTGCTCATCAGAGGTGATCTATGATACAAAAAATTGTTGAATGAATTTATTTATTCTTTTTGCTACCTAGATATGGTTATACACAATCAGTAATGTCCAAGAAGTGTCTTCAACATTTCTGCTCTCTCTCACTGTCTCTCTATATATATGTCATTTTTTTTCTATGCTAGATGTTTAGGTTGGTAATGTTCGTGCAATAGTTTTTCCGGTTGTGCTCCCTATAGTCTATACTAGGAAGACTTTTGCTGATTTTTTTTTCCTTATTCTTTTCATGGATCATTGTCTTGATGACGTGCATACAGCTCTATGATGCCCAGATTCGGCATGGATATGGTAGCGACAAGCCATGGACATGGATTTTACATAGAAAAAGTGAGAAGTATCAGATACGACAAGACACGATACGTGCATCTTAGATACTGTTTGTTTTTGTGATGTATTTGGAACAAACTAACAGAGTAGCTGGAAAAAAAATTAAAAAAAAGGAAAAGTGGTTTATATTTTATGGATCATTGTCACGACTTGGAACCCGGTGCCCATGGTTCAAAATAGCGGACACTGCGTAGCGTAGTGGCGGCATTATCGGCCTTAGTGGTTGAGGCTGCTACGTTATTATGAAAATAGCAGTGCTACGGTCTAAAACCTAATAGAGCCAATAAATTTTAATTTAAAACATTGTTTTTCATATTTCTTCTCCTTTATAGCCATTCTTAAAGTTGTCTCTACCCTTTTATGGTTCCTAATCACTAAAAAAACACAAGATTGGTTGCTACATAATATTAAAATTTTTTTTACTAAAAAAATTCACACCGCTGCGTATCGCCCGTCACATAGCGTTTTGGCCACCGGCTGCTAGGCCGGCCTCAATCGCTATTTTGATCCTTGCCGGGGCCCCTTTGAATTCCGTGTTGAGACTTATAAAAGGTTCAGGTATGAAAACAAGGAGTGTGAGGCCCTTATTTGTAATTTACAAAATCCTAGAACTCAACTAAATAGTCCATAAAAGGTTCAGTTGTGATTACTATGCATACTATGGGCTTAATCACAAGTTTTTGGACACTTTTAGAGCTCAAAAAAGTAAAACACAAGGCTGGCACGTACTTTTAGAACTCATAAGATGCTCAGATGTAAAACAGCGAAGTTCAGGCCCCTAGATGCAAATTTCAGAAGTTCTGTAACTCAAAAGGAGGCTCAGTCGAACTGAGAATGCCTCACCTGACTGCCTTTTGGGTCAATTGATCTATGGATTCAGCTGGATCCGCCTCACAAAGGAACCAGACCACAAGGATTGCCCTGGTTTGGTCTTTCAGATGGTCGGGTTTGATCCTTCATCAAGTGGGTCATATGGGCCCCACAACCAATTTCAGGAAAAATGCATTGTGAGGACTTGAAATCTGTAAATCTCAATTTCTGCCATAATTTCTCATAACTTTTTGGTCACTTTGAGTTGGAATTGCAGCCTAGTAATTCTTGTCATTGATTGGTTACCATTCAAAAAGAAAAGAAAAGAAAAAGAATTCATTGGTTACCTACTAGTGCTGAGAAATTACGATTTAGAGCGTCAAAGAAAAAGAATGGTTGACAGGGTGCTGAAATCACTGTAGCTGTCATATAAAAACTAGAAGATCTATCGAATCATCATTACGATCCCTAATCTCATGTGGGAAAGAATCTAGAGGCAGAAATTAGGATTTGAAATCATACACATGTAGATAAGGAATTCCACTCATATAAGCTATAGTCGCACGGTTAATTTGCACTCTCCATTAATAACCGAAAACACCAAAAGCTCGAGCTGTTAGCGTGAACGACACAACAATGTATGTCAACATAGGCCCTCGTAAAGGAAGCCGTTCGAATTTGAAACCCAACAGACAGACCGGACCGGACAGAACAGACAAATGGAGGTAATATGCCTCACAGGGGTTTCGAACTCGTGACCTTTTGCTATGGTACCAATTAATAACCGGAAACACCAAAAGCTCGAGCTGAACGACACTACAATATCAACATTCTCTTCTCCTTCTAGTTTCCTCTTCTAAATCTCCAAGTAGGGGCCAAGGATTTGGTTAGAGAGAGAGAGAGAGAGAGAGAGAGAGAGAGAGAGAGAGAGAGAGAGAGAGAGAGAGAGAGAGAGAGAGAGAGAGAGAGAGAGAGAGAGAGAGGAATAAGGCTCTTGATGGGCATTTATTCTCAAAAGGGGCTGGCAATACTATTTGGAAAGAAATAGGATTCATTGCACTATTTCTAACACTATTTCTAAAAGGAGTCTGAGGTAGGCAAGAGCACTTTCAAATTCCTATCGAATTGATTCTCAAGCCTTTCGTATTTCTTTTAATACAAAGCTATGGGTTCCATTACTTAAATCTAAATTTCCTTTTATAACTAAAAAGGATTCCTACCAAGCTCTTCTAAAACTCTTTTTTAATAAGTGAGGGCCCACTAAAATTAAATACAACATGGCCCCCCATGTAATATTATACAGTTATAAGTACTTACCATTCACAAATGTATGTGTATATATATGTATATCAAATCCAAGAAATTAAATATATAAAATATTAGATAAATTCTAGCCCCTATAATGGGGTCCGGGGTATTATAATTACACTATCCCGTCTGCGTGTTACTGTCTATATTGATTGGGATGGAGTGTTTCATTGTTTGAAAACCCAACTAGAATTTGTTTGGAAATGTATTATACAAAGCCCTTTCCCCTAAACCTCATCTATAACAGCCAAGAACTTAAGCCTAATGAAGATAAAATCTACCTTCTGCTTTCTCATCTCTTCTTTATTCTTGGTACAAGCCTTTCAGTCTAATGATTCAACATGCCTCTGATGATAATGTAACCCATATATCTTTCCAGACCCATATCAGAACCGTGAATGGTTGTACTTTCCATGGCCTATGAATAAAACACCCCTTCTAATTAAAGTCGTTCCTGCCTAACCTCAGTTCAGATTATCAACCTAGTCAAGATCCTGCATGATCGTTTTCTGGTCTTCACAACCAGGAACGACACTTTCAAATTTTCTTTTACTAAGTATGACCTGAGAACTAACCAGGAATGCCGCTACCAGATTTTCATTTACTAAAGATGACCTGAGAACTTGCATCTTGGGAAGCATGAACTTGAAAGCATGTACCATATTCTACATTCAATCATTGATTTTGGATCCTTCATTTCCTTCATCTAACCACGATCAATAGTGATGGTTGACCAATAATTGCCAGATCTGAATGAAGGATTTGACGCACATGTTTTCACTGGTACCCGCAATCGATGAATCCTCCATCTCCTTTGGTTTCAATCACCAGCTGATCTTGGATTTAACTGCTGCATTTAGATTTTTGACACTTTTATCCACAGACGAATTCTTTTCTTCTCATAATCTTCAATTCCAATTGGAGCAAATTATCCATTGAAAAATGTTTTGATTAGCTGAACCTGAGCTCACAAAATCATCGATTTGATCTAATTCAGGTTTTCTAGAGAGTATTTTTCATGCATAAAGCAAGTCTCATTAATCTAACCTTTGGTTCAGCATATTGCAAGAGCTGCTGAAGCATGTCTACCAACTGCAGTTTCCCCAGATCATAGTCCAATTCAAACTGCAATCCTTGTTCATGCAGTTCTTAAATATCTGATCCCATTTTGAGATCACCTGACCTATTTCCATGAAGTGAATCTAGATCGCTACCCTGAACCTAAACCAAAGAATCCCAACCTATTTCCTTGAAGTGAATCTATACCTTGGACAGTTGAACCTAAACCAAACAATTGCTGACCCTCATTCTAAGTACTACAGAAAGTTATTACAAAGTAGAATTGACAGGGTAAGATCTCACATTTTTTTAGGCTTTCTATTTCTTGAGAGAAAGAAGGATTTGGTTGCTGTCTTTGCATAAGATTGTGGGCTCTCCTCTCAGGGTCTCACCTACTTGGCATGACTTTGGGTTTTCCTCCCACACATTAACCTTGTTTTTATCTACATTAGTTTCCTAGATTCACATTCTTGTTCCAAATTCTCCAAAATGAATAAAACTACGACATTATGCCTGACTTTGTTTTAGAAAGTATGGCTCTTTTTATGATAATATCTTGGTAGATATGAATTTATAGTATTTTAGTATTTTTTTCATTAAAAAAAAATGGTGTGAAACGTAAGGATTGAAACGTAGCTGTTGTTGATTTGATGATTGGGATTTTGTTTGAGTTTTTCTTTATTATGTAAGAACATTTAGAACTATAATTCATGTAGCTGACCCCAACATAGTTGGGATAGACAGGGCATTGATGATGATGAAATGATGAACATTTAGAACCATTAGAAGGGCTGAAAACCAAAGTCTTTGGTTGTATTTATTATTGTCATGAGAAAATTCCTAAGATTGTGAAAGTGTGAATGTGTGAATCTCCAAAGGTTGTGAAAGTGTGGATGCGCGAATCCATTTGAGGCATTAGATTTAACCTTGGTTTAGGCGTGTTTCCATTTTGTTTTGGCTTGTTATTTCCATTCTATTGTCTTCTGAGACTGCGTTGCAGATTTAGTGGATAGATGAAGGATAGTGAAACCCTAGATTTCTACTTGTTTGAGCTATGTTAGACACTTTCCAACTGCGTCATCTTCAGCAGCTGTGATGGAACTTAATATGCACTGATCGCTTGATCAGACCGCAGGTGTATGAGGCCCATGAATTTAATGGATCTGTGACACTAAGGAAACCGTTGTGGCAGCATAACACCGTCGATCCTTCAAAGAACTGTAGTTGTAGTTGTAGAAGCAGTTGTGGTAGTAGGAAACCATGAAGAACTACCTTGAGATGTTGCCCTTCATGATTATCTTGACCGTCTGAATGAGCTCTTCAGGAGATTTGGAACATTGGGTGTTCGATAATCCAACGGCAGTATCAGCACAAAGAGATTTTTGACTCACGTTCTTGATTGAAACTATGATGCTGTTTTTTCTGATACCATGAGCTAGGACAACATCTTTGAACCACAAATTGATGCAACAGAAAAAAGACACATGAAGATGTGATCCATAGTCATTTTCCTTGGTGTATTTGACTGGGCATATATAGCTGTATTAGATGCTAACTCAAAGCCATATGCAGAGCATATCTGGTTGCCTTACAAGAGCTTAGTGAACAGATAGATGGTCTTTCTTTTCCTTTGTACATCACGGTCTTTACTTGCATTCTCCTATTGGGATTTGAAACTTATTATTTTCGAAAAAAGAGAACTCAAAAGTTCCGTTGATTAAAAGCAACCTTATATGTTACCTTACATGATTATGTTGGCCGTCCAATTGAGGTCTTCAAGAGTTCATGAAACGTCTGTGTGTTTGATAAATATCAAACGAAAGTTATCAGCACACAGAAATTTTGATAAGAACCTGGAACAGAAAAAGGACAGATGAAAATGGGATCCATTGCTGTATCCCTTGGTGCCAGGGTTAAAAATTAGCCATCAGTCCGAGTTGGTGCCATGGTTTAAAAATTGGCCAACCGACCTGACTTAGACTCGGTAGGGTGTGCTTCGGTTCGAGTGAGGTTTGGCCGAGTTGTATTGGAACTGAGGTAAAAAGGGTTTGAAACCCTATGTTTTACCCATTTCTTCTCCATTTTCTCAACTCTTTACTCATTTCTTCTCTATTTTCCCAACATTTGCTCATTTCTTCCCCATTTTTGGAACGTTTCATTTGAAACCAAGTTATTCCACTTTTTCCCAACTTTTGGTTATTTCTTTTCCCATGTCTTCCCCATTTCCAACTCTGCTCATTTTTCCCCACTTAACCAACTTTTTGCTTATTTCTTCTCCATTTTTATGCTACCAAAGGGTTCTAGCATCATTTCTTTTCCATTTTTTGGGATCAAGATACCAATTTCTTCATTCTTGAAGAAGGTTGAAGAAGGGTTTTTGTATTTTTTGAGGTAAGATTTCATTAGAGGAAGATGCCCATTTCTTCCCCATTGTTGTACAATGTCATTAGAGCAACCAAACAGCCTAAGGTTGTTGAAAAAAATAAATAAATTAAAAAAACACCATAGAACGTGACTCTGAGTCCGATTCTGATTTTTTAACTGCTTGGTGCAGTGGACTAGGTGTGTATATATGTATAGCTGTATAAGATGTGTATCCCTTAGTGCAGTTGACTATGTACATATAACTGTATAAGATGCCAACTCAAAGTCCCTTTGATCAGGAAGATTATCTGTACTAATCTCTTTGGTAACAAAGTATCTACCCATATGAGCATCTGAAAGTTATGCCTACTATTCCAGTATGGTGGTCTATAGTACTGGAGCTGTTGCCTTTTTTTTTGAATCGTTGGAACTGATGCTTTTGTCCTGTACATGTTTATTTTCTACACACTTGTGGGATCATCTAAAATAATGCGTTACTATTCTACAAGGTTGGAAAACTCAAGCCTCAGACTTGTGCAACTCAAAAAAAAAAAAAAAAAGAGAAAAAAAAAAGAAGACTCGGGGGAGTCAATGTGGCCAGACGAGTAATTTTTTTTTCATTTAAATTATTTTATGTCTTTATTCATGATAATTTATCCAAATTAATAAATTTTCACATTTGAAAAATGAAAAAAATAATAAATAAAAAAAGAACAATAGTCCTTACAAATCACAACATTTTTTTCATATATATGGAGCCTCTCGTAGATTTGATTTGGCCCTTGTCCAAAATGAAGTTGAATTGGCGGAGCCAAAAGTCTCAACGAGTTTTCCAACCATGCTATTCTAGTTTGGTAGTCTCCAGTACTGGAGCTGGTGCTTCTTTTCTACACCCCTTGTACTAAAATTGCTCAGCCTTAGTGTGTGCACATGCATGATTTCTCAGTCTAATGTGCTGTGTGTTTTCGCGGCCTAATGTAGGCATGTCTTGCTGTTGATAATCTTGATCCACTTGATCGAACGAAGGAGTCAAAATTTCATATAAATCCGAGAACGATCAAGGAATTGGTCAAGTCTTTGATTGGAAGGTCAAGATGTTCCAAATCAAGCGCCAAATCTTCCAAAATAATTAAGGGGATCAAAACAACACCTTATTGATCCTTTTGGACCACGTAATTCAACCAAATCAAGCCCTAGCATGATGAAAAGTCCAGCAAAATTGGGATGGACGTCGTTTAGATTAGGGCCCATTAATGATGACCAAAACATGCATATTCCACTTCGAATCGAGCCCACATAGGGCACCTAGGTATCATCTGTAGAAATACACATGGTTGGACTCACTAGCAAGGTTTAAAAAATCGGCCGAGTCTGAGGGCCCTTACTGAGCTGGGTCTACTAGGACTCATATACGACCCAAAGGGACTCGGCTGAGTCACATGTGACTAGGCCGATTCCCCATGTGGCCTGGGCAAGTAGGCTGACTCCATAATGACAGACTCAACCGACCATCTAATCTCTGCTACTGAATCATGTAAATCTATTTTACTCATGTTTTGCTGCATGCCTGCATCCATTACACTGCAGGAAGTTGGTTGATAAACTCACACTCGCTTCTCCGGCATTAGAGCTTATGGTCCATTGAGGTATTGACATAGATTTTCTTTCATGTAATTCAATGATCCCATATAGAAATTGGTCCTTAATAAGAGGCGGTCTAAGGATGGATATTTTCTTTCATGTAATCCAATGACACTATTTAGAAATTCGTCCTTAATAACAGGTGTCTCCTCTCCTCTCCTCTATGACAAAGATGTACTCCTCAAGCATATGTAGGATTTTATTTCTTCTTATTTCAAGAAAGAGGCCTCATTTCTCCATTTTGAAAAGACAACACACTTGCATATGTCGCTTGGCCTAATTTTCTGTTTGGTAGGGTAGAAATTATGTGACGGAAATGATCCGATTGAATTATAATACAATCAAATTGTAAAAAACTTATCAAAGCAAAAAGATTTTTCAAATTTTCCATCTGATGTGGCTCCATACATTTTTTATTTTTTTGTGAACTGTTAAATGGAGCTTGAGTTGGTCAAGTCCCATGCGCCTTGGCCAAGTTGGACAGGTTGTCTCGGACTCGTCCTTGACCGAGTTGGGTCCAGAGTCTGAGTTTTAAATCCTTGCTTACTAGTAAAACAGTGGGGCCCACAACCTCTTAACATGGGATCTCCAATGAAATTCAGAGATATGCAAGTTTCAAGTTTTGGCAACTTACCAAAAGGCAAATCCATATCTAGGAATGAGTCTGCGGGGCAAACACTTTCCAAACTTAAATAAGGAAAGTAGATGTGTTCAGGAAAAAGTCACATAAGGTAGTATTTTGGTATTTTCCTTTTATTGCTTGAACTTGATGGGTGACGAGGAGTATGGTTGAGTTTTATGAGAAGAATATAGACGTCCAACCCTAGGTTGCTTGCTATTCATATTTTGTCACTATTATTTGCATGGCTTGCAAATGATCTCTTCTCTTGTTGCTCCGAGACTGATTTTTCCCGAGGTTTGAAGATGATTTCAAGTAGTGTATTGCTTTTGGGGTAAGCTTTCGACTGCTTATATACTTGTGTTTGCAATTGCTAGTGTCTCTATAGATTTGGTTAGGTGATTGGAGTTGGGTTTTCCAATCAATTGGGCTCACCCTCGTGGACTGCGGCACAACCTAATTGATGTGTGTTAAGCAGGCCTCAAGTGCATAGTTTGGGAACTTTTAGACAGCAACAATTCTTCAGGAAGGACTCAAACAGACTTAATGCGATTAATCTATTTTTTCTCAAGAACACTGCACCAGGTGTTGAATCCTTACCTTGTATGTCGTTGACATTATTTCTTGGAGTGACTCTTTGGGCTTCAGAATCTGTAGGTCATTAAAATCTTTCTTTCACATGACAAAGTCACAGATGAGAGGCAGTTTTTTCCTATCCTTGAGGAGACTTCTGAGAAAGGAATGTTTATTAACCTGTATCATCATCATCATCATTATCAAAGCCTTGTCCCAACTATATTGGAGTCGGTTACATGAATTTTGTTTCTCCATTCTTATCTATCTTCAGCCAAATTGTCGGATTGGTTGTACTTATTTAGATCTATCCTTACTGCTTCCATCCATGTTCTCTTTAGCCTACCCTTTTCCTTGGTGGGGCCATCAACCTGTATAGAAAAACTAATCCTTATCGGCCATTGTGCTTGCTTAGATTTGTCCAAACCATCTTAAATGAGTCTCTCTTAATTTAATACCTATTGATGCTACCCCTAAATGCTCTGGAAAGTGCTCATTTATGATTATATCTTTCCTAGTTATTCCACACCTCCATTTCATCATTCTCATCTTTGCTACATGCAATTTTTGCATGTGTTGCTTCTTGATTGGCCAACATTTTGCTCCAAAGGACATAGCTGGTCTAAATGCTGTCATATGACTTGCGTAAGCACACTAAAGACTTGTTTTCTCTTGCTTGGGTGAGCGGATTGGAGATCAGTCACAGCACCTCGAGTTGAACATGATATCAAATCTTACTCTATTTGAAACTAGTTTGGTCTTATTTGTCTAATGGTGACTCTACCAGACATCTGTCATGCAGCACACAGAGTCAATTTGCGACTATTGCTTGACATTTCCATGCTGTTGAAACTCTGTCAGGACTGACCTGTAGTTTAATTCTTTTACTGCACAAGAGCTGTTTAGTAATTTTGTGAAAACGCAGGAACTTTTTGTAATTTTATAGAACTACATGGTCTTATTTGTAAGAACCCAACTGGTCAGTTAATATTAATAAGGGTGGTCACCCACCCCTAAAATGGACAGCCCCAACCCCGCCGCCACCCCACACCCCCACACCCCCCCACCCCCGAAACAGCCACCACTTTTCCTCTTCCTCCTTTCCCCTTCCCCCTTCTTTCCCCTCTTTTCATTTTTCTTTCTTTATCCTCTTTCTTCACTTTTCCCATAAAAAAATTGGTCTGAATCTTCAATACATATGACCATAGTTCTTTGAATTATTCAGCTCAAGGGGACCCTGGATGGATATTTACTTTTCATATAAATTTGCTTCTATCTCCATCTACTTATGATGATGTTGATCAGGTTGGATGTTTAGATACTCAGTGCTTGATGATTGGTTGTTATGTGTTTCTCTGGGACTCATTGATCTCCTGGAATTGTAAGAAATAAAACTAGGTTCCTCAATTATTCACAGAAGATGAAGATGGAGTTATGTCAAACTATTTTGCAATTGTTTGGTTTTAAGTTCTTTTTTCAGAACTTCTTGTTCCTCAACAATAATCTATTCTTCATTCTGTTAATACAAGAGTTATCCAGATTGTGGCACAATTTGTCTACCATGAACATGTGGGGCATTATAAGTTCGCCGTCACTTTATTTTATTTCAGAGAGTTCAGAGTATGACTAGAAGATTGTCACACTTCCACTTGTGCCTTCCAAATGCAGTTTGCAGATATCTTTATTATTGCCATGACCTGTGATAGCCATGAATCTCTTGTTCCCAAATTGACTATTTGATCATTCGTATCAATTTGAAGGGGGTGTGAAATGGTACTGCAGAGTAACATATAGGAAGCGTGCATTAAATTGATTTTACGGTCTGTCATATTATAGGGAAAACATTCACCTGCTCACGGTGCTCATACACACTGTGCACCCGAAACATCCAATAGGTGGGACCCACCTCTGAATTTCACACATTACCCTTGACGCGCATTCCACATTCACTGTGCTCATACGCACCGTGCGCAGGTGGAAATCTTCCCATATTATAGTCATGTTTTATTGTGGAGAGAGTTGATACATTAAATTGATTTTAAAGGCTGTCATATTATAGTCATGAGAGTTGATCTTACGTAATATGTAAAGCAAAATAGACTTTGGAGGTTAGCTTTGACCAGGAAGATAAACATAGAGATCATGTAATTAGCCGTGCAGTTTGCAGTTGGCACAAAATCAGTGGCTTGGTTTTGTTATGATCTATATATAGTGCAGTCTCTTATTAGCACAAAGAGTATTTAATTTCATCTCTCTCTCTGTGTGCGTGTGTGCCAATGCGCGCGTGCGTTTGGATTTCTGCCCATCATTTACCTAAGTTTGTCAAATGCTAGATCTGTATTTGATATTGCACACTCATGTTAGAACTAATCTTTTGCTGTGTGAACAAAACACAAACAGAACTGACAGTTTGTCTTTATCACTAGGGCATTGCAAACTTCCATTGTTTAATCATGCAGCACATTCCCACTATTGTTGTCGGATCAGGTTGCATTACACCTAGCTAGAGCTATATTATACTTGTCCCATTGCCTCGTTTATCATATTAATTTTATGGTTGCTACTTATGAATTTTGCCTTTTTACTGATGATATGAAGTCCTTGTAACTCCAAAGTTGTTGGTTTTTATTTTTATTTTTATTTTTTTGTGTATTAACACATCCATCATATTCATCAACTATATTTGCACTCTAAATCTGGAATGTCTGTTTTTATGATCTATTACTCGGAAATGTCAGGGGGGCCGTACCCACAGAGCCAATGCCTTCAATTATCACTGGGAGGCTACCAACCTTGGACAGTCTGGAAGCATATGCCCTCGAACAATGGGAGGTTGCCAACTCTGGCCTTGTATTTTTCATAGTCTGTTTCTTAGCATTTGTGTTCACAGGCAGGGCATTTCCTCTGCCTCTGTATTTTAAGAGACACTAACTATAGGGCCCTGTGCTATATAGAAAGTATACCATTGCACTAGTAGGCCCAGTTTGAATTGGAACTCCCAAAAATCTTCTCATGTACAAGATCCTTACTATTCATTCTTTGGCCTTGTTTTCTGGCCATGTATTTGAAGATCCTGAAATCTAGGAGATCTTTGGGACGACCTTCTATAAACACCATAAATCATAAACAAGATGTCTGTCCTACGGAAATAGGTGTGAGTGTGACAACCTGCAGATTATACATTGAAAAAGGCCCTATAATTCCATGTTTTCTGGAATTTTGAAAATTTGTTTCTCCAAGTTATAAATGTAATGGTTTTCAGTTTCTCTCTTTTTAATGAGTGTGGGAATTGTGGTAAATCAGTGCTTCTTGCTGCAACTTATCGGCTCTGGCCAACCAGAACGACCTTCGAGTATCGGCTCATCTATGTTGAAAGTCTTCCAACGAGGCCTCTTGAGTTCAAGGTTCTTCATTTCTTTTACATCCTTACAAACTGGAGAAATTACAGTGTCCTGCTACAGTTTGATGCAACTCTCTACTCTTAAAATTTGTGCTCCAGAAAGTCAGTGTGATTGGCTTATGATAAATGATGTCCCAAAAATTATCCCAGATTGGAATATCATATTGACCCATTCTCTACTCATTGTTCTGGGATTCTTGTGTATTCTATATTGATCAGTCTCTTAGTAAGCCACTAACTTATAGTTAGGTTCTTCCATCTTGAGGGATTTTGGGACATCATCTTGTTATACATGTTCAAAGCAAGAACCTTTGATTTCTCTTTTAACTGAATAGCTGATGGTTTTTTAGTATGATATATTACATTTCTTTGATGGATGGAAAATAAGGTTGATTTCTTCTTCTTTGATTGGTATCATGACTTGAACCCAAAACCTTAAGGTTGCAATAGTGAGCACCTCCCATTGTGCCATGGGCTCTTGTCAATAATGTTGAATATCTTGACAATTGATGTGCTGATTTGCTGTTTCTACAGAGAAAGTGAAGCTCCAAAATTAACAGAGAGTGGTTTCCAGTTCTTGGTGAGTTTCATGTAATTCTGGGCCTTTACCTTGTTTTGTTTTAATCTTATTATCTCATTACATGTTTGAAACACAGCTGATGGATACCAATGCACAACTTTGGTACATAATCAGGGAGTACATCTCTACTTCCCAGGTATGGACATTTGACATGTTCAGTTAGTCTATACTTTGCATTCCTTTGTTATTCTCGTTACTAAATAAACTTGTTTTTTGAGTATCAAATGAGTTGGAATTGATTCGTGGAGAGTTTGGTGTAATACAAACATTAGGATCCTAAACATATTCATTTCTGGAAACAGAAAATGTTGGTCATTTGAAGCGGGTTGGTTTGCCGTGTGTGAATGAATATTTACTAAAGCAAAAGAGGGGAAAAAGTGGTTAGCTGTCTGAAGGTTGGGACGCATGTATCAGTGGTGATCAAAAGCACTAAGGAGGTTGGTCAAACCATTCTGTCCCAGTGATGTATACTTAAACTTGGATACGCCGTAATTGGTCCTCTTTTTTTCTCTAAAGACAATTCTGATCATTTGAATGGTTACAGTAATTTTTTGAGAAAAAGATTCTGACCATAGAGTTTCAATGAGGCCTACCTGCTGAATGTTTACGATCATCTGTGCACTATACGTGGCCCCAACAAATATGCATTGTGGTCCTGTGGAGTGCCACTGTGAGCCGCTCATAAGCTTGAATGAGAATATTCATTCCTTGAATAAGATAGATACTTTTCATAAAAAAAGAATATTAAGATTTTTCGTATTTTTATTGATTTGATGCTATGACTTGTCTCAATATGGTGTAGGATCGAGGTGTAGATCCGGCAGACTTGATTTCGTTTCTACTAGAATTTAGCTTCCATTCTTTGGGTGAGGTAGTAGTTCGGTTCTGATTATTTCAGAGGTACAAATTTGTTTCACAAATAGTTTTCACTTAGTGATTGGATAGTTAAGTCACCTTTTCTCCATGCTGTAGGCATATAATCTGAACACCCTGAGTGAGGTTCAAAGAAACGCTATCAAAGACCTTGCTGACTTAGGACTGGTCAAACTTCAGCAGGTGCATACAGGCACAAACTTTGTTTTTGAATGTAAACTATAGTTGTAAATTTTTTCCTTTATTGGAAACTCAACAGAACAGATATTCTGCCAGGGCAGGAAAGAAAGCTGGTTTATTCCTACTAAGTTGGCTACCAATCTTTCAGTGAGCTTGTCAGATACATCGTCACGCAAACAGGTTTCATTTCCCCCCCTTTTTTTTTTCTGTTTTAAAACCAGGCTGGATGGATATCATGCATGGTTTGGTTATTTACTTGTTTTAGACCTTACAGATTTTCTGTTTCGGACAGTACCTACTACCTAGTTTAGATGGCATCAATGTGCCAATGCCTTTTTACCTCCATGCTAAGTAAAAACTACTCATCTTTTGTGCATTTAAAGAGGTTTCTTTATATGATGGCTTTTCTTACTTTCATTTTTCCTTCTTTCATCATGCATTTTAGGTCAGTGAATCTATATCCGTAAGTGGTTATTGTCAATCCCCCTGTAGAGTGTAGACACCTCATTCGTACTTGATGAGGAGATAAAATCAGTATTGCATGAACCGATTCAGTCAATGTTCAGCCCACAGGCCCAATATTGCATGAATTGGTTAGAAACAAAGCAGAAGTTGAATAGCTCAATATTTATGAATATTAAAAAAAAATGTGAAATACTGGTATTACGCTGAACATTCGGGCGCCAATCCAGATACACCGGGAAAAACGAGATAGGCACTGGAAGTTTTGGCTCCAACCCCACATTTCACCCTTTGCTGATTTTCTCTGTATTTTTGAAGGGATTTTTTAAAATTATAATGTAACTGCCATGGCACTGAATGGCCTGAATTGATTTTTGAAAATTTTGTAAGCAGATAAATCACCCCCATGTTATCACTCTAATTAGAAATAAGATCATAGCCAATTTTTGCACTAATTGAAAATAAAGCCTAGTCAATCTCACACTAATTGAAAATGGGCTCTAACAAAATTTTATTCTAATTGGAAGTAGGGCTTAACCAAAGTCAACTCTAATAGGAAATAGGGCCCTAACCAATGGGCCTTTTCACTCTAATAATAAATAGTGCCCCAGCCAAATTTTACTCTAATAGGAAATAGAGCCCTAATCAAATTTCACTTTAACAGAAAAATTTTCTCCATATAAATTCAACTCTGAAATGTGATATTCTAAGCAACGGTAATGGTAATATATTGATGACACCGTTGATTATAAGCATTTTATTAGTTTCTAAGTTGGCATAACTAAGCAACATGAATACATGTGAAAAAAATGATCATTATTATTATTATTTTCTATTCATAATGCGATACAGGACCTCATATAATGAGGGAACCGCTACGCCCCCTTATCTAAGTTACTTTTGCAAAAAAAAAAAAAAACACTACATTTTCAATCATTTTCCAATATTCTGGATTTTCTGGAATTTTTTTGACAATTTTTTCAACGCACCGCTACGCTACGTAGTGCCCGCTTCAGAGGCCCGCCGCTACTGCTATTTTCATCCTTGGTAGGATATCTCTTGATGAAAAGAAAGTGTTCTTAAACAAATGCCTATTCTTTATTCATCTCTAAAACTTTCCCAAAGTAAAAAAAAAATTCTTAAAAGGTTTTGTTAACTACTAAATAGCATTTTAAAAGTAAAAATGATAAAATAAAGAAAGAATAAAGGTAAAAGATTCTTAATATTAACTTATAAGTTCTAACTATTCTTGCTCAGCTGAATTGCTAGAATTATAAAATTCGACAAAGTGAGTATCGAATTGTAAGACTCACACTTGAACCCTAAGATTCATCTGTAAATGAGATTCGTTGCATTAATATGAATCATTTTTTTTAAGATTTGGGATACGAATCGTAGCATTTTGATAATAATGGCCACGTTCTTGACTCTTATTCCAAAGATTGCAAATCCCATGGAATTGAGAAAATATAGGCCCATTAATGTAATGGGTTTAATTTACAAGCTTATTTCAACGATTCTTGCTAACAGACCAAAAGTGGTTCTTCCGCATATTATTGATTTGTTTCCAGGAGCATTTCTTAATGGAAGGCAAATTTTGGATGTGGTTCTAGACTTCTAGTTGCTAATGAGCCTATTCGTTTGAGGAAGAGATCGTGTAAAGAGTTGTGTGACGCCCCCAGACTGGAATGTCAATTAGGAATTGATCGGGTGATTAGTGGATTTCTTTCCCCAAGATCCGCGTGAGTGAGGATATAAAATTTCCATCACTCACTAGACGAAATCGCGGAAGCATACCTGACATCACGAATCACGACCCAAAGTCTGTGGCCCTCGGATTTCGTGTCGCAACCCAACGTTTACCTCATGCTTACCAAAATATCGTACATCATCAGACCAGAAATCATAAAACCACGAGGTACAGATCAAGACAGTAACCAGGATGTTTCATTATCCAAAATTTTAAAGTTACAATATACAATGTGCGTTAAGTAGAATCCAGAAATAAAAGGCCAACGAAGGTCAGTACCACAGAAATAAACTAAAACACATAGGAAACCCCCAATCCTTTATAAACCAGGATGTCTAATTGACACCGTCAGCACAGCTCTCACCTAAGCATTGTGGCTCCACAGTCGCCTCAACAAGTGCGCTTTCTACAAGTCGGGGTAGAACCTACATCACCAAGGTTAGCGAGGTTGGGTACGATGACCTGATAAGTGTTTAAAATAAATAATGACACGTTTGCTGCAATATGAGTAATGGCAGAATATTAATAGTAGAAATCCAATAAAGTATAAAGCTAGGTGATATTATGCATGATTAAAGCGACTGAATAACAATAACATGGAATTACAATGGAACAATACCACTATCACACGTCCTATCAATATGGCAACCAAATCGGCTAAATTATCTCACTGCACGATGTTGTGACATGCTTGGCAAACTGGGCTAATAACTGAAAACTGAAACTAGCCGCTTCCTCTTGGGTGAACATTGAACACATTCCCCAGACTCAGGTGTCACACATGACCTGGGTGGAATGCGTCTACTGGGGTCAAAGTTAGGCTCTGGGTGAACACGCATTGCCCAGACTGGGTGATACACATTGCCCTGGGTGAGCAGCCCTTAACCAATCTCATACTAGTTGGACTTGGTCAAAGCTGGTATTTTGTGACTAAAACATATAAGGTGAAACAAGGAGAGCAATCTTACTAATGAACTTGACTAAACTGGTCAAACAGAACTCAACACGAGGGTGGAAGCCTATGTGGCTAAGGGCAGTTGGACAACATTTCAGCAGGATATGGTCCAATCCGAATAGGTAGAATTGATACAAGTTGGATCTGAGTTATCGGGAGGTAGCAGGGCAGAGAATGCGCGCATACCAACCTGATACACCACCACTGTGGATCCGGTCTCCTAAGGGGAAGCAGGGCAATGACTGCTCGCTAAACCCCAAGCTTGACTCACAATTCCAAAGGCTATGCTAAGGCTGGGTACGGAAGGGTATATGGAAGGAATACAACTAACTCAGAAAAGATGCGTACACCGCGTACGCGAGTGGATATGTACTGGGGTGTCAAATGGGTTAATTTCTCTAACATGGTTAAGGATCCATTTACAAACTTGCTAATCTTAATCTCGGGTTGCCATTGACATGCTGGGGCAGTAAGATTTGACCATACATGCATTTAGTGCCCGGATGCCGGAAATTATACTTGGTGTGTAGTGATGATGTTCGGCACCTGAACCCCTAACTACGAGCATTCTCAACTTCCAACTACATTAACATGCATGTGATAAAAATCTAAATTAAACACTTTCCTTGGTCTTCCTAGCTCTCAAGTGTACTCCCAAGCTCCTCAAATCAGCTGGAAAACCCCTAGCACAAAAACCCCCAATTTCTACCTTAGAATACCTCGAAATTGGAAAACTAGGAAGGACAATGAATTAGGCCTTGCATGTCTGGGAATAGGACCCCTAGGGTTTGCTCTAGCATGATCTAGGAGATGGGGATGATCCCATACCTGTAGGTGGTCCAATCGAAGAGAAATCTTTGAGGTGAGGGGTGGCCAAGCTTGGATTGGGTTGAAAACGGGGTCTGTGAGATGAGGATAACGAGAGGAAGTCATTGGCGATCTTCGTTTTCGAAACAAAAATCATTTTGGCGAGCTTCTGAGGAAGAAAGGAGGAAGTGGAAGGAAGAAAGAGAGAGGTGCGTGGAGCTGCTGTAGTCTGGATCGGGCATGGGAGTGTATGGAGAGAGAAAGGACAGAAGAAAGCTTATAAAGGTGGGTCTTGGTGGGGCCGGTGGGACCCATCGCTTGCATTGCAAGACAGGTCAATAACTTCTGATATGGGCCTCGGATGTGCTCGACGCATAAGGGAAGAGTGCGGGGAATTAAATCTACTTTTTAATGAGCACAAGAACGACATACTTTGAGAACCTTGGAATTTTGACTCTTTTTTGCAAAAATGACAACTATGCTCTTACACATGAAGAAATTGAGCAATGAAAGGTTTTGGGGCTCCGAATGGCTACGAGTTGAACACGGGAGTTTTTGGGAATGACGCCCCTTTATCTAATGGGCTCAAGAACACAATTCTCAGGAAATTACGAATAGCCCCTAATCTTTCCCGAAACTACAAATAGGCCCCTAAAGATTTCAAACTAGGTTCCAAGGCTCTCAAGACTCCCCAAAGCTATTCAAAAGCTTTTCAAACCCTCAAGCTAAGACAATTGGCCTCTAAAACCAATTATTAAACTAACCACGTGATTAATTAGTGCTAATTGTTGGAATTAGGGGTCAAGGTCTTACAAGCTGTTTATTTTCAAGATTTATATGGATGGGGTTCCAATCAATATTGGGTGGTTCTTTCATCGATTATATTTTGTCCTGATTTGGTTTTAGGGGCAAGTGGAGAGGGTTGATTTGGGAGTGTATCTTTTCTACTTCCTTCTCAGTGTTGGTGAATGACCCACTTCATGGCTCTTCAAAGCCTGGAGAGGGCTTAGATAGGGTTATCCCCTCTCCCCTTTTTTGTTCACCATAGTTGAAGTTTTGGGGACTTTTTTGTTGAAGACCAAGGAGTTGGGTGGTAGGCAAGGGTTAGCTATCAACCATCTTCAGCCTACGGATGGCGTTATTTTATTCAGTTTATTGAAGTGGGAAGAGATTGCCGTGCTTAGAAGAACTCTAGGATGCTTCCTATTGTCATCGGGATTGAAGATCAACTTTTCTAAGAGTGTCATTGTGGGTAACTTGAAATTTAGAGGATATCGGAAGAAAGAGAGAGAGTAGAAGAAAAAAAAAAGATGATAGAGAGAGAGGTTGTGTGCTGGAAAGTGGATGGGAGATTGATATGGGAGGAATTTTCTGTGGCATGCACCCCCAACCCGGCTCACCCCCTCCCCCGTTGTCTCTCTCCAACCCACCACCACCACATACACATTATTTTATTGAATACTTGTAGTACAAAAGAACTTGTAATCCTAAATGACTTATAAATCCTAATTGTAAATTGACTTCTAATGCCTACGGTCCCTTACAATAAAAGCAGGACCATTTTACATTAGATTCCTGATACACCTGTCAAATTAGACTAAAGATATTAATCATAACCAGCTTGCAAAGAATTGCTCATAACTTTTTTTATTTTATTTTATCAAGTAACTTGGTAAAGATATCTGCTAGTTGATCTTTTGGTCAAACAAAATCTGCACTAATGATATTTGAGAGACTCTTTTCTTGTATAAAATGGCATTCTACTTCGATGTGTTTGGTTCTTTCATGAAACGTTGGGTTTTTTTGGTACAGGGCTGCTTGATTGTCCCCATATAGTTGCATCAGTGTCTTAACTTTTATTTCAAGATCCTTCAAGAGTGATCGTAACCATAAAACGTCACATATTCCATGATCCATTGCTCTGTATTCTGCTCCAGCACTTGATTTGGAAACCGTAGTTTGCTTGTTGCGCTTCCATGTGACAAGATTATCTTCAACGAGTGTACAATATCCTATAGTGGATCTCGTCTTACTTGAAGCCTGCCCAATCTGCACCTTTGAATACTACCACATCCATGTTATTATGATTGGTGTCAAGTAGTCCTTTCCTTGGTTTCGACTTAAGGTACCTTAGTATTTGGTGGACTGCATCTGGGTGACTGGGTCTAGTGGGCCCACAAGGCAGTAGATAGGTTAATCTGTGAGTCTGCTACCCACAAAAGAAAAAGGGATATCAAGGACTGCTTGTGCCCCGCATCGGAAGCGGACAAGTCCAGAGCCTGGCTACCCATGGTTACCTCCACTTCAATACCTAGCTTTTGAAGTGGGTAATCATATGAGGTACCACCAACATTTGTGTTAGCTACAACAGTATTTAGACGTTCCCTACTAACTAACCCTTTGTAGCTACCTCGATCTTAGCGCTGACTCGTCGAGTCAAAAGGAAGTCACAAGTCATTGCATCATGTAAGGATGCCATCCTTTGATCATCATTGACTATATAAACAACATTCTATTCGACTCATGAAGTTCCAACATCATTCTAGGTTCATATATAACACAATTGGTAAGTCATCAACTAAACCATTCGTTAATGTACGTAGTACAACAAGATATAGCTAATTTCGATTACCACAATGTTTGAACCACATTGTAGACGCACAAGGCATCATCCTTGATTTCTTTTTTTTTTTTAGAATTAATTTCCCATTCTAGGTCCTTGAAAATGTACTAAAAAGTCAACTCAGATTATTCAGAACTCTAATATTGCTCACATAGGTTAAACTTGCTAACCAATGAGTTTATATTATATTTTTAAAAATTTACGAAAACCCCCTGTAATTTCTCAAAATCACAACTAGGTCCCTTCATTGCACTAAAGTCTAAACATGACAGTACGTTTATATTGCATTTTTGACCACTATTTTTTTCATTTCACTTTTTTGATCTTATAATTTTATTTATTTATTTGATGTTCAATTCACCATAGAAATTAATAGTAATTTAATTTTGAGTCAAGTGGGGCTCAGGGGTCCCATCATCAATTAGTATATTATTTAAAACAATTATGGGAAAATTTCTGGGATTGGGTTTTTACAACTGAACGAGAGGTGGTCTTTGAAAATAAAGTTGCTCCAAAATTTGGGCCAAAGCCAGTGTGCAATTTGCCAGTTGTGAAAGATGCTCCAGAATATGTTCACGAGCCCAAAAGCAAACCACCATTTGTGATTTTTGAAGCTCCTCCTAATTTTGAATATGTTGATCCATTTTGGGAAGCAATGCAACGGCAGAAGAAGTGTTCAAGTGGGTTCGAGAAGTTGCAAGACAAGTTGAAAATTAAAGTTCAAGAATTGGAATATCAGATAAATTGCAGCATGAAGACAATTTGAAAAGAAGGCCAGAAATTCAAGATCCTTCGCAGATGTGTAGCAAGAAGCTGAAGTGCCAACACAAATGACAATGCGAGATGCAAACTCGAGGATGAAATCTTCTCAACCGGGGGAGAATGAAGCTGCAGTACTTTTAGAGTATGAATTTGAAGTTGCTGAAGCCTAGTTGGAGTTGATTGATCATTGCAAGAGAGAGCCCGCAAGGGACCCAAAAAGTTTTGATCAAGATTTTTGGCCAAACGGTACCCAAATATTTGATAAAACATCATGTCAGGTACTGTTTTACTAAAACAGTAAATAAGAGGGTGCTGTTTACTGTTTTCAGAAAAATTTCAGCAGTTACATGGTCTTACGTGCAGCTGTCTGAGTCAGGGTTTGTCGGTCAAAACTGACCCAATCCAAGAAGTAAAGGTATCTCTAGTGTCGCCTGGGAGGCCACTTCCTGGTTGTGGAGTTTGATTTGTGAAAGGACAGGCCATGTGGGCACAACACCAGATCTGCTGCAAGTTGGCTGGGGCTACTCCGATTCGGGAAACTTGCTTATTTTAGTTAATTTCTTGACACATCTTCGTTGAAACTGATTTAGAAACATTGATTGAGGCTTCTATTTGTGTTAGGATTGAGCTATAGTAGGCTTCCTAGGGTTTTTTATTATTATTATTGTTTTTAGTGCTATATGTGCACAACAGGGTCGACGGTATGAGTGAGGTCATGTTTGACAGTTTTATATTGAATAGTAGCAGTGGTTGCTAAGTTATTTTTTACCTCTCTCCAATGTGTCTTTTGTGATGTTTGGTGATTGAGAAGGCTCTTACAACGTGAGTTGTTGTTTTTCAGGCACTGTTCCTTCACCGTTTAATTTCTGGATTTTCTCTTCTTTACTGCATATTAGTGTAGTTGCTGAACTATTCTCTGGTTTGGGGTCCTTTGGGCCTTTACAGTCTGATTGCATCAAATTGGGACTGTGGCACCTTGGGACTGGCACACATAATGGCATGGCATATGGTGGACGAATTATTTGAAGTGGACAATCAAATGGGAGAACAAAATGAGGCATGCGAGGGCACAATGCTTAAAGAACTTTTGCTGGGGGAAAGGAACCATCAATGGAGTGGCTAGATTGAGTGTTCAAAAAGGGACCTTCAAAGGATCCACCGAGAAGGGACTGTTGTTACTCTTGTTAAATTCTTTCCGATGTGCTTCTCTGTTTCTTTTAGGTTATGAACTGTGCAATATAATATTTAATGCAACACTGGTATTCTGTCTAAGTTAAATTTTGGCTCTTTTATGAATCTGCACTTTCAAGACTTGAGATCTTTATATTCATTGCCATATTAGCTTCATCTTTGGATGACATATTTATAATTTATTACTCGTTTCACATAGAATTCTTATTGAAGTTGTGAATTAATCTTTTAATATACTTAGCTGAATGATTTTCAGTTTGTAGTCGTACAGTGTATTTATGTTTCTTCAGATTATCAGAGATAATAGTATTCCTGATGATTTCTTTTTGCTAATATTATCACAGGGATTTGTAGTTGTGGAAACAAACTTTAGGATGTATGCTTACTCTTCATCTAAATTACATTGTGAGATTTTACGCCTTTTTTCAAGGTATTTGTGATCACTGCCATCTTTAATAATATATATTAATTTGATTTAATTTAGATACATTGTGAGATATGAATAGAATAATGACTTGCTGCATCTTTTTACATAGGATAGAATACCAACTTCCTAACCTGATAGTTGGAGCAATAACAAAAGAAAGTTTATATAATGCTTTTGAGAATGGAATTACAGCGGAGCAGGTAAGAGAATTCTCACAGTACTGTTTTACCAGTTGAATCAATCTCACAAACCATCTTTTTTGTTTCTGATATGTTTGCATAGAACTTTGCTAACATTGTGTATGTTTAGATCAAACCCATCCATGACCACTGTTAGAGAAGGGAAGAGAGAAGAAGGGGGATCCAGCCACCACACAAACACCAGCTAAGAAAACCAAAAAGGAAACAAACAAAGAGAAGCAAGTGTGGAGGAAGGGATTTGATTTTATTGGGGATTTTACTGGCACAAGGGCACTAATCTCCTAGTTGATCACTCTTAGACAAGAACACTGCTATTGATACTTTACAACTGAGGTGAGATGATGGGGAAATGTCTTTGCAGCCGTGCTTCTATTATTGTAACTGTGACATTGAGGTGACATCTCCTTTGATGACTTGGGATTTTTAGGCTTTGAAATATGTTCATTGCTCATGGCGCAATGGCAGGGCAACCAGTAGGAAAATGGCAGGGGTGGAGACTTACTATACTCACGAGCGCATCATGACTCTCCAAATGTGGGGTGCGCATACAGCAGAGCAGTTTTCGTTGGGTGGGTAAAGGATCTGGATTGTCCAACAAAGATCTTCATGGGTCAAGAGAACTTCAAAAGACTATAGAGCAGTCTTGGGTTGTGTAGGGATATCTAGTGTATCTTTCTATATCTTAAAAATGTGTAGATATTTACTGAATTCTAGAATACCATGGAGAGATTTGGTAGAGCTGTATAGAGATTTTAGAGGTAGGGAATAGGAGGTTCTCAGTTCTCACTCGTTGGATGAGTGACATGCAAATTAATGTTAGCCCATTGGCTTATACAAGTAGATCTATAAATAGTGTAGTTCTGAATTCTCAAGCAACACTGGTCAAACCACCATTGCGGGAAGGACAACTCTCTAGAGCATGATTCAAAATAGTAGTGTCGCAGCTGGATTATCGGCCGTAGCGGTTGAGTCCGCTATGTTATTTTGAAAATAGTGGCTCTATTGTCTAAAACATAGTAAAGTGAAGTGGTTATAATTTAAAGCTTGAAGAAAGCGAGGAAGAAGGGGATAATCTTAGAGAGAGTTTTTAATTTATACATTTTTGATGGTCTACAGGCATCCCCACAAAAGAGTTAAGGTCCTAGGACTCTCAAAGGGATTCAAATCCTTGTTCGAATTTCGATCTTTGAAGATTCTAAGTGAGAAACTGAATCCAAACCTAGGAAGCCGATATTGTTGACTCTACTCACTTTACTAAAGCCTTTTGTTCTTCTTTCTTGCATTCTTTGCAATTTTCGAGCAACTTTCTCCAATTCCAGTCCAAAAAGTGGGCAACAAGGGAGTTTCCTTGCATTTTCTTTCCTTGTTACATTTTTGGGTAGTCTAATCTAGATTTGGACAAAGTTGATGAGGTTTGGGGCCTTGTCTTTGCAAGGTCAAAACCTTGCTTGAAAATGATCTATGGACTTTCAAATCCATGTGTTTAACCTTGAGAACCAGGTATCCAAGCTTGGGCCTAACTTGAATTTTAACTTTGATGGTTATTTGGTGAGTGGTTGCCTCCGCTTATTAAGCATAATAGTTCTTTAGGAATTTGCCATTGACGGGCTATTTTTTATGTTTGCATTGGCGATCATGTAGGTACCATTGGAAAAGATTGCATCAATCACACAATATCCTTTCCATTTTTCAACAAATTTCTGTTTTGACTGGTGGGTCACGAATCATGGGCCTCTTGACAACTAGGGCCAAATCACCCTTCTTGAATGTAATCTGCTTGATTTTGAAATTGAACATGACTGTAGAGCGAGCTATAAGTATTGTTTTATGTCCTAGAGAGCGGTGAGCATATTGTTGTTTAGGGCTTCTAGTTTTGCTCGGTGCATTTTGTTTTGTTGTCAATTTGCTTTGCAGGCTAGTTTGAGGGTTGCTGAAGCACTGCCTTGCTTCCATAGACAAAGGTGAGGATCCTGTGTAGGCCCTTTTATTGGTTCTTTAGGCTCATAATGTGAAAAGACATTGGGCCCAGGCCTAGTCCAGGAGACTCATGAGTTGACCCATACTCAACAAAAAGCCCCAAATTTGTAACAATCCTTATAGAGTTCTTAATTTCTTGTATTAGTTCCTAGTCTATAGCACTAAGATAGGTCTTCTGATGTAACTAACGTCTTCTGATGTAACTAACTTAAGTGAGACACTAATTGTGTATATAATTATAATGAGATCTTAAGGCAGCTCAGAAAGACAAAGGAAATATTCTCGGTTCAATTTCTGATTCTATTCTCCATTTCACTCATATAGTATTAGAATGGTCAATGAATTCTGTGACGACCTGAAACCTGGATTTCCGGAGAAGTCCATTTTTCGAGCTGTGATCAATAATAATAGTATCTGTAATATGAGATTAATTTACCTTGGAAATATTTGCAGCAGAAACATACTAACATTATTCAATCATAGGTATTATCACAAGACAATGTATAAAATCCCATTTTTAATTTGATCCCAATAATGTCAAATTATCAATTAAAAGTCAATAGTAAGAAATAAATCCAACCAGTCAAATTCCTAACAAAACTGGCCAACCAAAGGCCTTAACAAACAGTCTTAAACCAATGTCATAATAATGTAAACTAAACAATTATGTTTGTCGACTCTCTGTCGTAAGCACGATATCTTTAAGCTATATCGTCTTGACTCCACGCGTATTGCCCATTCAGTTCCTCTTCGAATGGTGTTCCCTCCAGTTCATTGGAAGGGGTGTTGTCACCTACAAGCGCCAAAGGTAGTATTAGGTTTGTGAAAACCTAGCGAGTAACATCTTATAATTACAAAATCCATACAAGTTCAAAAAGAAGATTAAATGGTAGGTATGATTCATAAGAGATCAGAAATAGGTTCAACTAGGTAGATTATGCAATAATAGAGATAACATAAAATCATTTGAAAGCAAATCTAAACATCAAGAAATATTTTAATGAACTTTGGCAAACCACATAAGCTAAGAGTTGCAATAGAGAAGATACACGGGAATTTGCCCGGCCTAGATAAATTGGTACCCAAGATTGCATTACTTTCTTGAAGATCAAGTGCGGCACCTAGTAGCTGTCATTAACATTCAATGGATGATAAAACACAGCAAAGAAGTAATGTATGGTGAATGTCGTGTACCCTTAGGGTAGACTCCATCTCATATATAAAAGTGTTGATTACCCTGATTACTGAATCCTTATACAATTCAAATCCTA
The DNA here is from genome assembly GCA_038049695.1 of Cinnamomum chago. Taxonomy (NCBI): domain Eukaryota; kingdom Viridiplantae; phylum Streptophyta; class Magnoliopsida; order Laurales; family Lauraceae; genus Cinnamomum; species Cinnamomum chago. Next base: position 33,975,810 of record CP142452.1, read on the forward strand.
AATTATAGCTACCTAATATAGAAAGTGTACCTAAGTTAGGACTAGACTAATTGTAACTTAACTAAAATACAATAGCTAACTTAAAATACAATAGCTAATATGATTGGGCCCAGATGGGCCTGCGCAGATGGGCCTTGATTGACAGTGGCGTACATTCCACCTCAAGAATACCAATCTGTAGATTGCAAGATAGTAAATAGCCCTTCACAAAGCCTTCTAGTTGTGTTAGACTTTAAACAACTGAGTGGTGCCGACTCGTGAATTCAAGGAAATGGTTCCTACTAGACATCCTTGTAGGCAAGCAGAAACTATCTAAAGGAACTACTCCAAGTACAAGCCATTTTCATCAAGTTCGCATTTTATGATGAGCAGTAATTCATCTTCAATTAGGGATAATACTAGGCCCTTCTAGATCTTTAGTCCCATTCATAGAATAACGCAAGTGACAGGTAACTTACTCCTATACAAGAGGGATACATGCATTTAGGCAAATAGATTGTGATGCACGGATCCTTCAAAATGGGCAACGTATCGTGTCGTATCGTATCCGATACTTCACTTTGTATGTCTAAAATCCGTGTCCTTTGTGTGTCTATGGTGTATCCTAGCCGTATCCATGCCGTATTTGGGCATCATAGCTTAATTGTACCTCTACGTCAAGGTTAATTGAGATTCAAGAAGCAATTACAAGCATCCAACTTAGGCCGTTGGATCACCTTCCACATGCATGTTATTATGCCAAGTCAGCCCTATTATATAGTAGAATCCTAGACACCCCTAGTTTGTCTTAAACTAGATTTGGAGGGCTACAAGACTTCCAAATCTAATCTAGGTTAACTACTATTGGCGCTTCTAATGGTAATTTGAGTGTCTGACAATCCCATACATCATACCCTTAATTTCGAATATTTCCACACCTGCTTCCAGGAGATCCATGGGTAAAGATCAAGACTAAACCTTACCTACTGCTGGTCCCTTTAGTTTTAGTTCTTATGCAGGTGCTAAAGCCTAGATTCAAGTTCCGGTTTCCAAATTTCATCAAGTCTTTAGGGTCTAATGACAGAGAGAAAGAGAGAGAAAGAGACTTGCATGAGAGAGAGAGACTTTTGTGAAAATGCTTTCCAATCGAATGACTTTCTTCTTGGATTGCTCTTCTTAATATAGACTTTACATTGCCTAAGTTTAGGCTACAATTCATCAAATCAGAACTTAATTAAATCTCTAAATATGGTAAAACATCCTAGCTTATGATTTAGTCTTGCTGTACAAGTTATGACTAGATCTCATATGTTCAAGTGGGCCGGGCCTATTATCATACAAGTGGGCTGGGCCTATTTATCATACAAGTTTACACTTTAACACCCCCCCTCAAATTGATGCGGAGAATCAACCAGCAACAATTTGCGAACCAAGAATTCATGCCGCGGCCGTGGAAGGTCTTTGGTGAAGATATCAGCAAGCTGGAACTCAGTGGAAATATGTGGAAGAGTAATGACTTTGCGATCATACTCGTCCCGAATGAAGTGACAGTCCACCTCTATATGCTTGGTCCGTTCATGAAACACAGGATTTTCAGTGATTCGAATGGCACTTGTGTTATCATCATGAAGAGGAGTTGATTGAGTCTGTGAGAATCCAAGCTCTGAGAGCAACCCACGTAGCCATAGGATCTCAGAACAAGCGGAAGACATGGCATGGTATTCTGATTCCGTGGAAGATTTTGAGACTTTATCTTGTTTTTTACATTTCCAGGATATCAAGGCGTCTCCCAAGTAAACGCACCATCCTGTGGTAGAGCGGCGTGTGTCCGGACAACCGGCCCAATCCGCGTCATAATAAGCAGTGAGTATAAGCGGTGTGCCAACTGGAAAAAATAAGCCACGGGTAGAGGTACCAAGGATATATCGAATAATCCGTTTGACTGCCGCCAAATGATGATGCCGTGGTACTGTCATAAACTGACTGACCAGATTTACAGCATAAGAGATATCTGGTCGGGTGATGGTTAGGTAGACAAGGCTACCAACTAACCGACGATAAAATGTAGGATCAGGAAGGAGCTCTCCATCTTGTTGACGAAGCTTGACATTCACTTCCAAAGGGGTGTCAACTGGGCTAGAATCACCTAAATCGGCGAGAGCCACAAGGTCAGTAGCATATTTGTGTTGATGCAGAAACAAACCTTTCTTTGATTGATGAACTTCTAATCCCAAGAAATAATTCAAAGGTCCCAAATCCTTCATATGAAATGTATCTTGCAGAGCGGCCTGTATTTGTCGAATCATATCACTGTGTGGGCCAGTAATAATGATATCATCGACATACACAAGGAGAATTGTGGATCCTCTGGATGAATGAATCGTGAACATCGAAGGATCATACGGGCTCTGTATAAAAGAAAGCCGAAGGAGAGTGGTACGGAACTTGTCAAACCAGGCTCTGGGCGCCTGTTTAAGGCCATATAAGGAGCGTCGTAACCGAGCGACATCGGTCTTGGAAGAAGAAGGAATTCCCTGAGGGAGACGCATATAGACTTCCTCTTTAAGGTCCCCATGAAGAAATGCATTCTTCACATCCATCTGATACAGGGGCCAGGACTGAGAAGCGGCTATGGCAAGAACTGTACGTACAGTTGTCATTTTGGCCACCGGAGCAAAAGTCTCCTCATAGTCGATACCATACTCCTGCCTGTTTCCAAGTGCAACCAGGCGGGCTTTGTAGCGATCCAAGGATCCATCAGATTTCAATTTCACTGAGTATACCCATTTGCATCCAATGGGTTTGACAGATGGAGGACAAGGAACAACGTCCCATGTATGATTTGTTTGAAGAGCGGTAAGTTCTTCCTGCATAGCCTGTATCCAACAATCATGCTGTACTGCCTGAGAGTACGAGTTAGGGATAGAAACAGAAGACAAAGTGGTTAATAATGAAGCATGGGTAAAGCCATAACGATCGGGTGGCCTGATGTGGCGAGTGGATCGGCGAAGAGCAGGAGGCTCTGGAGGTGGATCAAGTGCAGGATCAGGTGCAGGAATGGTAGCCGTAGGAAGAGACCCGGAGGCAGAATCAGCTGTAACCTTCCGTCGTTCATACACAAAATTCGGCCTAAAACGAGTAACCGGTTGAGGTATTGCGTCTGAAAAGGGTGGTAAAAAAGATAAAGGGACAGAGTCATTCAAATCACCATGCCTTTGAAAGAAATACTGATTTTCAAAAAACACGACATTGCGAGACACCCGAATTCTTTTGGCTGTAGGATCATAACATAGATAGCCTTTTTGATTAAGAGCATACCCAAGAAAGGCACATCTGGAGGATTGTGCTGTTAACTTAGTGCGCTCAGTGGGAGGGAGAAGGACAAAACACACACACCCATAGGGACGAAGATGATCATAAAGAGTATGTTTTTGAAAAAGTCTAAAAAAAGGTGTCTGGTTGTCTAATCTAGAGGAAGGTAAACGATTTATTTCATGCACAGCGGTTGAGAGGGCTTCGGGCCAAAACCTAGTGGGGACAGAAGAAGCTAACAAGAGGGAACGAGTAGTATCTAAAAGATGTCGGTTTTTCCATTCAGACACACCATTTTGTTGGGGGGTGTAGGGACAAGATCGTTGGGAGATAATTCCTTTGGATTGCAAAAATAGTTGAAAGTCCTTAGAAACATACTCCCCCCCCTGAATCAGATCTAAGAATTTTAATGGTAGTTGAAAATTGATTCTCAATATAAGACAAGAAAACCTTAAAAACCGAGAAAACATCAGACTTAGAATGCAAAAAATAAATCCAAGTAAAACGACTATAATCATCAATGAATGTAACAAAGTATTTATAATGAGAATGAGAGATAACAGGTGCAATACCCCAGACATCACTATGAACAATATCAAAATATTTCAGAGCCAAAGAATCATGAAGAGGAAACGGAAGGGTTTTCCCTTTCCCCATCTTGCAGCTATCACAATTAGAAGAAACATCCTTAAAAGAAACTTTATTATCATTAATTAAACCAGAATTCAATAAAAACATCAAAGTTTTGGAATTAGGATGTCCTAAACGATTATGCCACAACTGGCATTTATTATGACTAGAATGAGAAAGCAAAGCAGACTCTGAAGGGGGCCTCTCTTGTGACGAAATCTGAAGAGGAAACAGTCGTCCCTGCTTAGGGCCCTTCGCTAGCACCTTCCCCGATACTTGATCCTGCACAATACAACCAGAGCGAGAAAGAAGGATGGAGCAATTATTATCAACAAGTTGACCAACTGATAACAAATTTGTGGTTAAGCTAGGAGAAAGAAAAACATTATGCAAGGGCAAGGAGTGAGGAACATGACCAACAGCGGTAATGGGAGCACTGCCACCGTTAGCAGTACTGATGCAGAGGTCTCCATCATACTTCCTAATATGAGTCATATTGGCAGGAGAGTGTCATATGATTGGAGGCCCCTGAATCAATATACTAGGTGGATTCTGAAGATTTTGGGTTACCTGACAGGCCAAGTGCAGAGAAAGCATTTATGATTATTTGTTGGACCATTTCAGGAGTAAGGGTAGAAGAGGAAGTGGCAGCAGGTGGTGCAGGCATGACGGGTGAAGAGTCTTCAGGCGGTGTAGGCATGACTGGTGAAGAAGCTTCAGGAAGATGTGCAGAATAAGCTCTTTGTTGCTGTGGCCTATTCTGAGGTCGTGTCCGGCATTCCGGAAGAACATGACCTTTGGTTTTGCTGTAGGAACAAAACTTCTGGTTGCACTGAGTGGAAACATGTCCGAGTTTTTGACAGCAAAAACATTTGACCTTGCTCATGTCTCGGGCTTGGGGCTTACCCCGGGCTATATAAGCAACATCGATAGGAGCCGCCTGAGGAGCAGTCTGTGTAAGTGTTGTCTGAGTCACCAAGCGCTGTTCCTCTCTAAGGAGTTCGCCCAAACATGATTCGAGTGAGGGGGATGGCATCCTGCTCATTAAGTTGGAGCGGACAATTTCAAATTGTGGCCGTAACTTCATCAAAAATTGATCCCGCTGACTTGTTTGATGGATCTCTTGAATAGAGGATAAGGAGGCAGCGGGGAGGTCAGCATAAATAATCTCAGCATAATCCGTCCACAGACTTGTAAATTGAGAGTAGTAATCCTGTATCGACAAAGTCCCTTGAACAAACTGCGAGATTTCATGTTCTAAATGAAACCGTCGAGCAGAATTTTCTTGTAAATAGATCTTCTTTAAATAAAGCCACATTTCTTTTGCAGTCTTGTATGGGCGAAGGTTCAAGATAAACTGTGGATCGACAGATCCCAATATCCAAGTCATGATCTGGCAATCTTTAACCTCCCATTTAGCGAGAAGCTTATCATCAGTAGGTTTGGGATCCGAACTATCAAGATGTCCCCAGAGTTCTTTACCCTTAAGGTAAATTTTAAATTGAAAAGACCAAGTGGTATAGTTTTTACCATTAAACTTGATCAGAGTGATGTCATTTTTCTCCATAATATCAATGCAGAGATATACTTAGAAAAAAAAAACAGCAATAGCAACCCAGAAAATCCAACTACCAGCTCAACAAATTTCAAATTGAAAACACACTAATCAGAGATCCAGAGTATTCAAGATAGTAGTGTATAACAAAAAATTCACAGAAGATCAGAATCTGTGATGTAATCTGAGATGATTTCACTAACCCAGCAAGATGGAAGCAGTTATAGTGGCTGAGGACTGCATTCAGCAAAGTTTGCCCCAGAACAGAAAAAAACAGTGCCTGACCTGGAAATTTTTTGTTGGAGAGATGCGTGGGCCCCACTGCTTGGTCCAATCACAGATCAGAGGACATCATCCTGGAGGAGATCAAAAGTGTTTCCTCTAGTCCAAGTTTGATATGATTTGGATAAATATCCACAAAGTTGTACGGTGGAGATGAAATCCTTTTGAGAGAAAACCACCAAATTCGCCAGATGAAGAAGAGGATGAATGGCACCTTATCAGAGGAGAAAAAAATCCAGAAAAATCTTCAAAATAACTTTGAAGAGCAGTCGATCATCACTATGTAGGTTGCTGGCTACAGGTGATTGATCAGAGATGGGCCACCTTGATCAGAGATCCTCCAGGCAAAAAGAAGAGAAGAACCAGAGAAATCACTCTTAATTAACGAAGGAAGTCTCAAAGAGAAGAGAAGAAACAGAGAATAAGCTCTGATACCATGACAGAGAGAAAGAGAGAGAAAGAGACTTGCATGAGAGAGAGACTTTTGTGAAAATGCTTTCCAATCGAATGACTTTCTTCTTGGATTGCTCTTCTTAATATAGACTTTACATTGCCTAAGTTTAGGCTACAATTCATCAAATCAGAACTTAATTAAATCTCTAAATATGGTAAAACATCCTAGCATATGATTTAGTCTTGCTGTACAAGTTATGACTAGATCTCATATGTACAAGTGGGCCGGGCCTATTATCATACAAGTGGGCTGGGCCTATTTATCATACAAGTTTACACTTTAACATCTAACATGCAAAAGGTTCATGAGAATTAATTTCCCTGATATCTTAGGCTCAAAGACCTCCAAATTACACCCTCATAGTTTCGGCCAGCATGGGTCCCACTGCCACGGTCCATTATGTCCCACAATGTATCCCTTTATGTTCTCAGGGTTTATACCTGCATAAGCTCTTGATTCCCTTTCACATTTGACATGTTGGTAAATTAATTAAGACTAGTTTGACATTATGATCAACTTCGAGGATGCGAAATCTTAATTATCACCATCACACTAAGCATGACCCACAACTATAATTCATAGTTTACTATGGTTAGCAGGACACTTGGACGATTAGATCCACACTTCAACATTCATTCATACAAAAAGACACTTAAAACCATGAATTCTTAGGAAATGTCGGTGTCAAGACCCTTTTTCATGGCCCAACCGTGTTTGGCCAAGACCAACATGGTTCGGCCATGGTGTGGGTCCCTCTTTAGGCTCATGGCCAGCAGGTCTATTTATCTCCATTACCTGTTGCTAGTTCTAGCCCACCAAACATCCCCTTGGAATTCTAGGATTTGGATGTCTTGCTATTGAAGCATTTATTCAAACACTTAAGTGTGCATGGATTCCATAGCTAATAAAGCAGAAGGGAGAGCCTAGTTTCAGACTTTTAGGGACATATTTACATGGCTGGAAATAATCTATCATCAATGCCCTTGTGTACACATGAACTAGGGGCAAACCCCATCAAAAGCCCAATGAATATGGGTTGATTGATCAATGTGGGCTGTAACCCACATTTGGCCAACCATGTTGGGTCCAATAAGGCTCACAGCCAGCAGGTCTTCCCCCTTTCTAAATTCTGATTAATTAAATTAAATGCAAAATTATTGAGTTTTTAGGGTTTAGGCCTTTTTCTCATTATATACAGGAAGGGGTTTGGTTCCAAGGTTTGAATTAGGTTTTCTAAGAGTAGAATAAAACTGAATCAAAACAAATTTAGCATGAATCAGAAATTATAAAGTGTTAACTTGCCTTTTGTGGCAAAATCAATACGAGTCCTTGCATTGTATCGAAGTTCTCTGTCGTTTTCATTGATCTCCTGCGTTTTCCCTAATTTTCCAGCCCAAATTAGGGTTCCTATTCGAAAATCCCCAAAGAGAAAGGGGATTAGGGTTGCAGGGTTTCAAGGGCCGAAAGCCTTTGTTGGGTTCTTTGAATATCGTGCGCAAGATAGGGGATGGGAGTCAAATCCAAGCCATTGATTGGGGTTCTAATTCTAACCAAGTCTTTTCCCCTAATTTTGTGTAGTCCTACCCATTAGTTGCCTACGGTCCCTACACAGTGGTATCTTCTCAACTAAAAATGGGTCCCTCCCCAGTTAGGGGTCTAACTCACATCTTTCAACTGAATTCACCAATCACTCAGAGGAGTCCCAATTGGGTACCACCAAGTTCTAGTAAATAAAATAAATAAATCCAAAATTATTCAATTTCCCCCGTTAAATCTAAATCGTGCCCTAATTATCCAATGTGACACAATTTCCCCTGAATTGATTTAATCTAATTATTTAATCAACCAAACTATTTAATGTACAATAAAAATAATTTATTTGGGTTGGGATCCTACAAATTCCTTATTTAATTCCTTTGACTTCTGGGATTTCAATCTAAGGGATTCTGATTCCTTCGATTCCTCTGTCGACGACCTTAGATTTCTATTCGTTTTGCTTGGCAAATCAGTTCAGTAGCATCGTCGTCATCTTTATGAGCTCTGAGAAGTTCGTATCTGGTATGGCAGACCTCCATCTGGTTTGATTCCTTTTTTTTTTTTTTTTTGTCAGCTGCAAGCTGCCCGACATTGACCAAACCTCTGATTTCTTCCTTTTCTGATTGGATCAATATCGGGGCCTACCTTTTGTAATCAGTAACCCAGAAGGTCATTCCCATCATTTTGTCTGCCTCTCTGAAGCTCCAGACTTCCAGCAGTAGTGAATCTTAAGCCTTATGGAGCCAATCCCGACTCCCAAACATCCTCGACTTATTGACCGAACACTAGTGGGGCCCACTCCTCTGATCGACATCACCAGATATCACTACCCCCCAGGGTCGCCCACCTGTTGGGAATTATCAACTTTTTTTATGATTTTTTTTGGATGCTTTCTACCGGTATTTCTTAGCATCTTCTCCTGCAAAATTTTCTACAACTAGTTTTCATCCGAACTGTCCAACTTTTTGATCTGTGCAACTGACTTTACAATATGAGGTATTATGGAAGAATGAACTTGACAACTCAGCAAATAACTAGTCATATTCATTAGGATTTAGAATTGATTAAAGAAACACACACCAGTTAAAGCAAATTCCGTTATGGTATGATGTCAAAAATACTATAGAATTACATGTATAAAACGCACCCTTTAAAATTAATTCTGACATGAACCATGATACTAAAAATGACCTCACAAATCACAATGAAATGTAGAAGTCAGAAACTAAGGTTTCAAATTTCATAAAACTCCCTTCTATATCACAGTGGGAAAATATTAGAATTGATGAAAGTAACTGAACACTCGCGTATAGATAGCATGTGCTAATAATAGAAACAACTCCCATTAATGTCCAGGCTAACATATAGCTACCAGAGACTAAATACGAGTGCCAACCTCCAACTAACAATGGGCTTTCACCTCATGGCTTGATCGGCAGAGATCTAGACATTCTGATAACCACCTCACGAATAGCGGGTCTTTTGGATCTTTCACCCAAGGGATTTTACCCACCCTTCTTAGCCCGTGGGCAATAATATTCTTTTCACATATTTAGAGAAAATTATAAAACATTGAAATCAAGTTTTATATTATATATATATATATCTTTTTTCAAATTATATATATATATCTTATATATATATATATATATATACATGAGAAAATTATTGAATCTTTTTTTCAAATTTCCATTGTTGTCAGATTCAAATCATATATCTAATTCAATAATAGATTCTTATCAAATCAGAGAAGCCAAATTAAAGTACACAGATTCTTATCAAATTCGAAGATGAAAATGCATATTGGTTCTCCCTCAGAGCACACCTTATCGTGCACTCATGAGCTGCACGATCGTTCAATGGGATGTGATGACATCTGCCATCATGTCATGCAGCTGTCGAGCACACAACAATCATAGTTATTCAAAAGAAGAGATTCAAATAGAAATTAATTGGACAAATCTGATATTCAAATCAGACAAGTCATCAAAGCATGTTCACCAACTCATAAAAACACAAACCTAGATTGAATTAGACAAATTGTTCCCTTGCTTTTATTTGGAACAAAATATTTACAACCTTTTGGTTTTATTCCCCTTGTGTAACATGACTTAACCCACAACCTCAAGGTTGCGATAGTAAGAACCTTCTATTGTGCCATGGCACTTGTCAATTACACTCTTTTGTGAAATTGGATATCCTATAAAAGTACATTTTGCAGCCTTTGGTTGCTTAGGAATATGAACATAAGACATACATCCAAACACCTTTGGTGAGATTGGAAACAATGGTGCATCTGGGCAAAAGCTGAATATGAATCTTCCAGTTAACACTATGATCCAATGATGAGTGCTCAGTACCCCCAATCCGAGTGATATCGGATTAATCATAGGGATGTTAAGGTGTGACTACATAAAATTTATCAAAATGGAAATATATATATATATATATATATATTTTAAGGAATTTCCTTTTGATGACAACTGCTTTTGGTTTCACTTATTAATCAACGTGTGTGTATTACCCTATATGTATATATATTTATGGAAATGTGTTTTTTGCAGATAATTTCTTTCCTGCAGCAGAATGCGCACCCTCGTGTTGCAGAAAAAACACCTTCCGTGCCAGAAAATGTTTCTGATCAGGTGTGTTTTCTTTGTTGAAAGATAAAAGTAGATACGCATTGATGTAAAATGAATGTGCACTTGGGCCCCTTTTGCAGTGGATATATTTACAATGGAGTTTTTTTGTAACACTTTAAACTGGAATGCTGGTATAACCCAATCCAACTAATGCCTGCAACTAGGCTTACCAGTTTGTGACAAACACCAACATTTTTTGTACGCGTAGTTTTCCAAATTCGACATGTTGATTAGGAACCCTGCCTAGTTGACTCAATCTGGTCATATACTGGATATGGATGTCAATGTGCTGAGCTACCTATGCTTGGCTTCTGTGTTCATCAAACCTAGCTCCAGTTATAATATGTTCTGCTTGACTGGGCTCAAAACAAGCTCGAGCCTGACTCATTTGATTGCTATATTGTGTATATATGTTTTTTTATATATTTATATTTTACATTATAACTGTACATGTAATATTATATATTTATATTTCATGTGGGGGTCCATCTATGATAAATGTACTTACAATATTATTTATAATTTTTGTATATAATGCACATATATTGTACATAGTAATATTAGATAAAATAAATCCAAACTCGAGCCCAACCATGGTTTAGAATATTGGCTGAGATTCAGCATCAGCTTTATATGAATCGATAATCAGTCTGGACTGGGATGCTATGTTGTTGCGATATTAGTCATGGTCCTATTACTAAATCATGGAAAATTATCGGCTATTGCAGCTGAATTGATTGATTGATTTTATAAGAGTCCAATCTCTTGAGGATTTTAAAACTCATGGTCATCTGATGAAATTGTGAGGCTCACAGCAGGGCACACCCATTAAAAATTCAAACCGCTCAAAAAAAAAAGAAAAAGTACTACCTCTGCTAGATTGGACCAAGTTTCACTCGAATAATGTTTGGGCCCATGGCGTAGCCCTAGACCTTCGGTTGAGTAGGCCAACCTCTTAGATGAGGTTGATCGAATCCAATGAAGGGATTCCGCACAAAGAACACTCAAAACTATAGTCCAGAATAACTCACGATGGTTTATTGATTGAATAAGCATGATAAAAACAATAGATCTCTTCTATTTATATAGAACATTCTATTTCTAAAACTAATCATAAGATTGGAATTAGTAATATACCTATTCCTAATCAAATTAGAATTTTAGAAAGCAATTCCTATTAAGTAACTAATTGATATTACTAATTTAGATGGATAGGGATCCCTGATTGAATCGAGAATCATGTGGACCCCATTAGATGATCCATCAAGGGGGCCTGTGGGCCCTAGTCTTCTGTCGGGCTGCATCAACTCTCCCCGGCTCGAAAGAACTCGACTCCGGCTAGTTAATCGCCTGATAGCGCTCATAAAGATCTGGATTCAAGCATTGAAAATCTGTTGCAGTGATCCATGTAGCATTGGAGAGGGCGATTCTTCCAGCGGACAAAACTTTTGAAAACCTCCTTGACGAGTGGAAGCAATCTGATCATAAAGCACATCAACAATCTCATCAACAGGGGGAAGATTCGAAGGGAGAGCAATAGTCTGCTCTTCAGTTTCATCATCATTGTCATGATCTCGGTAGAGTGTAAGATCCTCTACGTTGAAGGTAGAATTGACTCCTAAATCGGATGGTAGATCAAGCACATAAGCATTGGAGCCAATCTTTTGAGAATCTTGTATGGACCAGCATTTTGTGGATGAATCTTGTATGGACAAGCATTTCGTGGATGCAACTTTTTATAAGCTTCTGGGGGCATATGTTATGGACGGATACGGACCACGACTATATCTCCTTCAGCAAATTCAAGAAATCGACGACGCTTGTCTGCTTGCTGTTTATAAGTGGCATTACTAGCAGATATATGGCGGCGGACTTCATTGTGCACTTGTTGCATGTGGTGAAAAAAACTTTTAGCATCGGCACTTATCCGGGCATCTACTGGCAAAGGGCATCTACCGGCAAAGGGACAGGATCAACAGGTAGTTGTGGTCGAACCCCTGTAACAACTTCAAATGGAGAAGTACCAGTAGACCGATTGATCGAATTATTGTAGGCAAACTCAGCCATAGGTAATGCTTGATCCCAAGTTGTGATGTGATCACGAACAAGGCATCGTAACAACTGTCCAAAACTTCTGTTTACCACTTCGGTTTGGCCGTCAGTTTGAGGGTGGTAAGCTGTAGAGAATTTGAGCTTGGTATTGGACAACATCCATAAAGTCTTCCAAAAATAACTCATGAATTTGGTGTCTCGATCCGAAACAATAGTCTTTGGAAGGCCATGTAGACGTACAACTTCTTTGAAAAAGAGCTTTGCAACCTTGTAGGCATCACTAGTGGAAGTACACGGAATAAAATGTGCCATTTTTGAAAAGCGATCAACGACAACAAAAATAGAATCTACTTTTCTTTGAGTCATTGGCAAACCTAGCACAAAATCCATGCTAATGTCTTCCCATGGAGTATGAGGAACATGCAAAGGTTGATAAAGTCCAGTGTTCTTATTACCTTTGGCTAGCTGGCATGTCCTACATCGTTCGCAAATGCGAATAATGGTAGGCTTCATTCGGGGCCAATAATATCTATCGCTGACAAGAGCAAGAGTTTTGTCGCGTCCCAAATGGCCACTACATCCTCCCGAATGCAACTCTCGGACAACATATTCACGAATGAATGTGGCAGGAAGACAGAGTTGTGTACCTTTAAACAAAAAATCATCACGAATGCTAAAGTGAGGATGCTTACCCAGATCACCATTGCTGAGGTCTGCATAGATAGAACCAACGTCTGGATCATCCGCATAATCTAGCTTGAGTTGGTCAAAACCTGGCACACTAACAGACATGGCTGTCAACAAATGTTTTCGTCGTCTGAGTGCATCAGCTATCAAGTTATCTTTTCCTGTTGTGTGGCGAATGTTGAAACTGAACTCCTGTATATATGCGCTCCATTTGGCACGGTTGACACTGATCTTTTGTTGAGAATGTAGATGTCGCAAAGCATCATTGTCTGAGTAAAGAACAAACTCGTTGCCAATCAAGTAATGTCTCCAATGACGAAGTGATTGTACAACGGCATAGAATTTCAAATCATAAGATTACTTTTTCTTGGCATCAGAAAGTTTCTCGCTGAAAAATGCAATCGGATGTCCCTCGACTAAGGACACCTCCAATGCCAACATTTGATGTATCACAAGCAATTTCGAAGACCTTGTCAAAATTTGGAATTTGTAAAACTGGTGCCTCTGTGATTTTACGCTTTATTTCTTCAAAGGTTCTAGTGGCCGAACTAGTCCACTTAAATTCACCCTTTTTTATGCAGTCTATGATAGGAGCCATGATACAACTGAAGTTTCGAATGAATCTCTTATAAAAGTTTGCAAGACCATGAAAACTTCGAACTTCAGTGAGTGTAGTAGGAATGGGCCAGTCCAGAATTGCTTTGACCTTCTCAGGGTCCATTTTAATTCCTTGTGCCGACACAACATATCCCAAGAAGATAACAGAATCACTCATAAAAGTGCACTTCTTGAGATTAATATAGAAATGCTCCCGGTGAAGGAGTTGGCAAATTGTATCCAAATGTTGAACATGTTCTGCTTTCATCCTGCTGTAGATTAGAATATCGTCGAAATAAACGACGACAAACTTTCTAATATAAGGTTGCAATAATTGTGTCATGACCCGCATAAAAGTACTAGGTGCATTGGTGAGCTTGAAGGGCATAACCAACCATTCATAAAAACCGCCTTTGATCTTGAATGCGGTCTTCCACTCATCACCTGGCCTTATACGGATTTGATGATAACCACTTCGGAGATCAATTTTAGAGAAAATACATGCACTAGTCATCAAATCTAGCATATCATCTAATCTGGGGTTTGGGAGGCGGTATTTTATCGTGATTTTATTGATGGTACGACTGTCCACGCACATACGTCAACTTTCGTCTTTCTTTGGAGTGAGCAGTGCAGGTACTCCACAGGGACTGAGGCTTTCCCTGATATATCCCTTTTGTAAAAGATCATCAACTTCCCTTCTTAATTCTGTATGCTCCATAGGACTCATCCGGTATGCAGGCAAATTTGGCAAGGAAGCGCCTGGGACAAGATCAATGGCATGCTGGATGTCACGTAAAGGAGGCAGCTCATCTGGAACTAGATCAGTAAACTTCTTCAGAAGTGGCTCTACTTCTTGTGTGACAGATGTAGCAGGAGATTCTTTTGGAACTTGCCTAGCAATCAATGCATACATGACGCCCTGTTCTTTGCTTTCATCTTCAAACTTCCGCATGGTCAATATAGGAAGTGCTAGAGCTGTATCAGATGTGGAGGAGGACGATTTAGAGGGTAATGGAAGCAACCTAATCTTGCCTCCTTTCCAGTTAAAAGAATAAGCATTGTGCTCATGATCTGTGATGACTTTAAGTTTCTTTAACCATGGTCGTCCGAAGAGAATATGTGTAACGTTCATTGGAATGACGTCACAACGAATTGTATCTTCATAATTACCGACTCTGAAAGGGACGACACATTGCTTGCGGACATGAATGGAGTAATTGTTGACCCATGCAACTTTATAAGGTCTTGGATGCTTCTCGGTAGGTAGCTTAAGTTTCTCGACTGCCTCTTGAGAAATAACATTTATCGCGCTACCTGTCAAATACAAGATGGCTCAGGCCCACTTGGGCCCAATATGGTGGCATCCAATCTCGTTGGATTTGGTCAAATCTTTGCACAGTTTTCTTCCTTCTTTAATTAGATTGTAATTAGATTTAATCAAATACTCTTTCATTAATTGTAGATTGTAATTAGATTAGCTGATTTGTAGAGCTGATTTGTAGCCAGTAGAGCTGATTTGTAGCCTTTGATAAGGCATCTGTATTCTATATAATGGGAGAGAATCTCCAATGATCAGACACACAAATTTATAATTCAAAATCTCTTTTGCATGCTACGATTGTAATGGTATCAGAGCTGATACTGATCGTGGGAAGTTCTTGGGGATCTGTCAACTTGCTGTTCTGAAAACATCTCTTGGGAAAAACAAACAGATCAAGGATCTGTAATCTTGGCAACAACCAGATCAAGGATCTGTGTTCTTTGGAAGCAGACAGCCGGAGGAAACCTCTTTTGTCACAATATGATCAACAGTGGCCCACTTGCGATCATGACATCTTCAGAAATCTCTACAGCAGTGGTCGACTTCCTCTCCTGGTGAATTTGGAGATTTTTTCAACATTTTTCCATGATCAGAGGTAGGCCATTTGACTCGACTAGTGATTTTCCAGTTTTCTAAAATAGTTTTGATGACAGCCGTACAAAATCTTGGATTGTGGATGGATTTTGATGAATCTTGTATTATTGGAAAGATATTTTGATTCTGCTTGAACCTTGTTGATCTTATTCTCAATCAGATCAAGCAGTGGGCCCCACACAGGGAATTAGTAGTCAAAATCCAGGTCGCTTGGACCTTTTATTTTGTGAATATGATCACAGACAATTTTCTGTCATTTCTGCACTGTTTGGCATCGGCAAACAACCTGTTTTGGTCTTCTACACTACCATTTTTGCTTCTGTCTGGTGCTGCACTGTTTGGATTTTACACTTTTTGGTTTGCTGCAATTTGGTTTTGGTGCTGTTTAAATGGAAAAATCTGAGGTTAAATTGATTCGATTTGATGGTAAAAACTATCCAGCATGGGCTTTTCAATTTCAATTATATTGAGGCTAAGGAATTATAGGGATTTGTTTCTGGTTCTGATCCAAAGCCTATAGAGGATGATAAAAAGATTTCTACTTGGAATACAAAAGATGCAAAAATAAAAACATGAATTCTTGGGGCTGTGGAACCTCATCTGATTCTGAACCTCAAACCCTATACGACCTCCAAGGAGATGTGGGGTTACTTGCGGAAAATTTATCATCAAGATAATTCCGCACGACAATTTCAACTTGAGTGTGAAATTGCAGAATACAGTCAAGGCGTCCATTCAGGATTACTATTCTGGCAGTGAATACGATGGGATTAAATGTGCTTCTGTTCCGAACAATGTTCTTAAAACTATACAAGAACTTCAAGCCTCAAGTCACAGGGACCAATTTTTGATGAAATTATGTCCTGAATATGAGACTGTAACATCGTCTCTGCTGAGCCAGAGCCCACTACCATCTTTGGATGTTTGTTTGAATGAGCTTCTGCGAGAAGAACAACGTATTCGTACAAAAGCCCATCTGGAACAACAGCACACTGCGACTTATCCTGTTGCATACTCTGCTAAAGGGAACACTCAGTCTCTTCAGGTCTCACAGTCTTCTCTGACTCCTCAGACTCGGGATATGAGCAAAGTCGATTGCTACTCTTGCAAAAAATATGGACACATTGCAACACAATGCAACCAGAAATATTCTGTAATTACTGCAAGAAGAAGGGACACATCATTACTGAATGCCACCGCCGTCCACAAACTCGGACTCCCAATGCCTATGCTGCCACGATGGACTATTTTACTGCTAATGCTGCTTCTACATCTGTGCCTTTACAGCCTGGTTTTTCTTCCCCTGCTCTCACTCCCAAATTAGTTCAACAAATGATTGTCAATGCATTTTCTGCACTTGGCATCACAGGCAAATCTAAAACCCCTTCTTCCATTTGGTATCTTGATTCTGGAGCATCAAATCACCTGACTCACTCCAGTGCACAACTCTTTAGCTTGACAAAATATACTGGCAATACTCATGTTCAAACCGCCGATGGTGGACATCTTCCTATCACTGCCATTGGAGATATTTCCAGTATCTTGCCCTTAAAAAATGTTTATCACTGTCCCAATTTAATTTCAAACCTTCTCTCAGTTGGACAACTCGTTGAAAACAACTGTAATGTTTCATTTTCTTCCTCTGGTTGTGTTGTGCAAGACCAGATGTCAGGGAGGTAGATCGTGAGGGGGCCTAAACATGGACGCTTATTTTCTCTTGATCTATCTACTCTAATTAGGAATAATTTAGCAAATGATTTTTGTTTTTCTGCTCAAAATAATTGTCTATTATGGCATAGTCGGCTTGGACATCCTAATTTTAAAACCATGTCTCACATGGTTAATTCTGGATTGTTAAACTCAATCGGCTTTTCTAAGTTTGTTTCTTTTGATCGTGCTACATGTAAGATGGGAAAAAGTAAGACTCTTCCTTTTTCTGTCTCTACCTCCACTAGCATTCAGTGTTTTGATTTAGTTCATAGTGATGTTTGGGGTATTGCTCCTCATTTGTCTCATGCTCATTATAAATATTTTGTGACATTTATTGATGATTATAGGAGATTTACATGGGTCAATTTTCTGCATTCTAAAGCTGATGTCTTTAATGTTTTCAAGATGTTTTTAACATATGTTGAGGATCAGTTTTCCACTTGCATTAAAATTTTACGTTCTGATTCGGGAGGTGAATATGTGTCTACAGAGTTTCAAACTTTTTTACAACAAAAAAAGAATAATTTCTCAAAAATCTTGTCCTTATACCCCTCAGCAAAATGGGGTCGCTGAAAGGAAAAATAGACATCTCCTTGATATTTCTCGATCTCTTCTTATTGAATCATCTGTTACTACACGTTTTTGGACGGAAGCTCTTAGCACTGCTGCCCACCTTATAAATCGCTTACTCTTCATTTCTTTAGAAAATGAGTCCTTTTCATCGATTATACAAAACTACACCGTCTTATGATGATCTACATGTTTTTGGATCGGTTTGTTTTGTACATTTACCTCCGTCTGAGCGTAACAAACTTACTGCCCAATTTGCTAAATGCGCATTTCTAGGATATGCTAGTCATCAAAAGGGGTTTCTTTGTTATGATCCTCACATACGGCGCATTCGTACCTCCCGTAATGTTGTCTTTTTCGAAAATCAATATTTTTTCCAACAACATCTTGATTCTGTAGTGTCCTCATCTGTTGTTTCCTTCCCTGGTTTTTCGGATAAAACACCATTTGTTAAATTTAATCCTAATTCCGTTTATCAAAGGCGGAGTAAAGCTGCGACCACACATAGTCCCCCTAACGATCCCCTAACTGCATCTAGTCCAACTCGAGACCCTCCCTTATGCCGTTCATCTCGGATTTCGGTACCTCCAACTCGTTATGGATTTACCCACACTGCCTTGATGGCCACCATGTCTTCTACTTCTATTCCGAACTCATACTCCCAGGCTGTGGAATTAAGTGTTAGAATAACGCTATGCAGGATGAATTGGATGCTCTTGCGCAAAATCATACATGGGATGTGGTTCCGTGTCCTTCTGTTACGCCAATAGGTTGCAAGTGGATCTATTCTATCAAGCTTAACCTTGATGGGACTCTGGCTAGGTGTAAGGCGTGTCTTGTCGCTCTGGGTAATCGGCAAGAATATGGTATTGATTATGAAGAGACTTTTGCTCCTGTAGCAAAAATGACCACTGTTAGGACTATTCTTGCCATTGCAGCATCCCAATCCTGGCCTCTATACCAGATGAATGTCAAGAATGCATTTGTTCATGGTGATCTCAAAGAAGATGTTTATATGCGCCTTCCTCAGGGGGTTTCCTCTATCATCCCAGGTGTTGTTGCCAAACTACGGCGTTCTCTTTATGGCCTCAAACAAGCCCCCCGGGCATGGTTTGAAAAGTTCCAACATGCTCTTCGCCACTTGGGGTTCCATCCTAGTCCATATAATCCATCCATGTTCCTTCATCATGCTTTAACGGGGATTACTATTCTTCTTGTTTATGTGGATGACATCATCATTATAGGTACCGATGCAGATATGATTCAACAACTTCAGGCCTCTCTTCATGAATCTTTCCACATGAAAGATCTCCGTCCTCTAAATTATTTTTTAGGTCTTGAAGTTCATCAATCTGCAAAAGGCATCATACTTCATCAACATAAATATGCTCTTGAATTAATTGAAATGGCTGGACTTCAAGGTTCTGCTCCCGTCGATACTCCAGTAGAAGTCAATGATAAACTTCGGCAAGACAGTGGGGATCCTCTCTCTGATCCTACCCTCTATCGTTGCCTCGTTGGCAGCTTGATTTACTTGACGATAACTCATCTTGATATTTCTTATGTAGTCAGTCAATTCATGACCGATCCTCGACATCTTCATTTAGTTGTAGTCCGACGTATTATTAAATATCTAATTCGGACACCAACCCGTGGATTATTCTATCTGGCCAACAACTCCCTGACACTCAAAGCATACTCAGATGCTGATTGGGCTGGTTGTTCGAACACTCGTCGCTCTACCACAAGATGGTGCATATATCTGGGAGATAGCTTGATTTCGTGGAAATGTAAGAAACAAGATAATGTCTCCAAATCTTCCACCGAAGCTGAGTATCGTGCCATGTCTGCTGCTTGTTTAGAAATTCTCTGGCTTCGCGGGTTGCTTTCCGATCTCGGATTTCCTGCTGATAGTGCCACACTACTCTATGCAGACAATACTAGTGCAATTCGTATTACTGCCAATCCAGTTTTCCATGAACGCACTAAACACACAGAGATTGATTGCCATTTTATACGCGACGAATACAAGCGTGATGTAATTAGCCTTCCTCACATCTCTTCTGATCTTCAAAATGTTTATATCCTCACAAAGGGACTTCCGCGATCTCGCCATCAGTTTTTGGTTAGCAAATTGATGCTTGTGGATTCCCCAGCATCAATTTGGGGGGGGGGGGGGGTCAAATACAAGATGGCTCAGGCTCACTTGGGCCCAATTTGGTGGCATCCAATCTCATTGGATTTGGTCAAATCTTTGCACAGTTTTCTTCCTTCTTTAATTAGATTGTAATTAGATTTAGTCAAATACTCTTTCATTAACAGTAAATTGTAATTAGATTAGCTGATTTGTAGAGCTGATTTGTAGCCTTTGATAAAGCATCTGTATTCTATATAATGGGAGAGAATCTCCAATGAACAGACACACAAATTTATAATTCAAAATCTCTTTTTCATGCTACGATTGTTACTACCACCATCAATGATCATGTTACAAGACTTGCCCTTGCAATTGACTCGTGACCGGAAAATGGATGCATGATTCCAGTCTTCATTTTCTTCCATTGAATCAACTACTAGGAGACGACGATCAAGGAAAAGCAGTGGGGTGCCGTCATCAGCTTCTGTATCTTGGAATTGATCTACTGTGGTTTCATTTTGAAGCTCTTCATTGAACGACTCTACTTCTATTTCCTCATCATATTGTTCATCATCTTCTGGCTCATTTGTAGCATATAAATTTCTATGGGGACACTCTGTTGCATAATGTCCCTTTTGTTTGTAGGCATGACAAATGATTTCTCTCTTATCTATCCTTTCGCGGGCACGGTTATCATTCTGATTCTGCTGCACCCGCTGATTTGGCTGTGTCAAAGCTTGCCTCTGCTGAATAGCTTGCTGTGGCCTATGTGGTGCTTGCTGAAATGGTTTAGGAGGAGGAGGACGAAAACCTTGCGTCTGAGTACGGTAAATAGTAGGTTTAGGTCCTCTTCTAGTGGAAGACTCCCTGACTTGAAAAGTGTTGCATCTCCGCAACTGAAGTTCATGCTGAGTTTTGCACGCTTTACAAAATATCTCATCAACTCTGGTGTAATCAAACATAACAACTTCTCGTCTGATTTCATTGCGCAATCCATCTCGATATCGAGTGATAATGAGACGATTATCAGTTTTCAAATTACAACGAACAATATATTCGCGAAATTTGTTTGTATATTCTTCCACAGATAGATTGCCTTGCTGGAGAGTAAGGTACTCTTGGTGCAGTGTGTCAATGTAATCAAAAGGAAGGAAATTGCTTTTGAGCCTTTCTTTGATGTTGACCCATCTGGTAATGGGCTGTCCCAAAGCAAGTTCATTATTTTCAACACCATACCACCAGATTCTAACAGGACCCTTAAGTTTCACCTTCGTAAAGGCTATCCGCTGTTCATCATTCATGTTATACCAAGCAAAATAGTTTTCTAGGGAATTAAGCCAATCAACAAAAACTTTCGAATTGACATCTCCAGAGCATGGATGAAAATGGCGCTACGTAGCTGCCGCTATATCGGCCGTAGCGGCCGCCACCGCTACGCTACGACCGATTTATCGGCCGTCACACCCGTAGCGGCCGCTATATCGGCCGTAATGGCCGCCACCATTACGCTACAGCCGATTTATCGGCCGTCGCACCCGCAGCGTCTGCTACGGGGCAGCTACGGCCGCTACGGAGTGAGAAAAAGTCATACTTTTCAAATTTTTTAAAAATGCACAATAAGACTTATTTCTTTTCTTCTTCTCTCCAAATAACATTTCTATACAACTCTTCTACCCTTTTATGTTTAAAAGAACACTAAAAAGCACATGATCTCGCCGAATTACAGTCGATACAGAGAGTTCTTCTCAATGATTCTCCTATAAGTACATCCTATTAGACACCCCCTTTGGTAGATGTATTTTTTTCTCTAGGTACTCTTTAAGTCTTGACTTCATGACATAGTTTTTTCTTTTATAAGCCTTTCATTAGTTTTTAAGTTAGCATAACTAAGCAACATGAACACATGTGAAAAAAATTATCATTACTATTATTTTCTATTTATACAGTGATACAGGACCTCATATAGTGAGGGGACCGCTACGCCCCCTTACCTTAGTTACTTTTGCAAAAAAAAAAAAAAAACATTTTCTCTCATTTTCCAATATTCTAGATTTTCTAGAATTTTTTCATTTTTTTTGACGATTTTTCCAAATAGTGCCGCTACGTAGCGCTGCTATGCTATGTAGCGTTTTGGCGGCGGGCTACACCGCTATTTTCATCCTTGCTCCAGAGAAATCAGCCACATCAATTTTAACTTTCTTTGTGATGTCATCAGTGCGGTGTGCAACTATGGGACCCTGGGTGTCTCTTTCAGCGATGAGACGCTGTACAAAGTCACGCATGGATTCACGTTGCTCAGGCCTTTCTGTTTGGATGTGTGTGACTAGTTGTACGGTAGTGGAAGACCCTTCCTTTGCAACCAATTGTGTACTTTGTAATTCAATAAGTGCAGCCTCTACTGTGCGTAGACGATCCATTACTTCGTCCATATCTTGGCCCAATTTGAACAATTGTTCATCACGTTCCTTGTCTGTGAGCCAATGACTGAGATTGTCACCTCTTCTAGGCATGGCTGAAAAAGGTTTTTTTTTTTTTTTTTTTTTTTTTTTTTTTTTTTTTTTGTAACTGTGAGTGGACCGGGTTTGCGCTAAGGTTGGGCCTGGATTCAAGTCACGCCGGAACTGCAGGCTGGGTCCAAATATAAGGCAGGCATGTGTTGGACACGTGGGAGAGAAAAACCTTTGCAGTCTTGGGAGTCGTGCAGAAAGGAAATAAAGTGGAGGGGTTTTACCTGTTTCGACTTGGAGAACAAGAAGGAAAAAAAAACGAAGACGTGCTGGGTGGAAGGTGCTGGCAATGGTGAGGAGAGGGGATGGTGGCTGCTGCACTGCTGGAGATGAAGGTGCTGTGCTAAAAACCTCGTCGGTGCCAGGTACGTCTCGCTCTCTATTTCTGTTCTTTGTTTTCTTGTTTTCTTCTCTCTGTTTCTTCTCCTTTTTTTTTTTGGTTCTCTGGTATGGGGAATTCCGATGAAAGGTCTGGGCGACTACTGGGTGGGGTGTGCTATTGCTGGGAGATGAGGGGAGTGCGCTGGGGTTTCGGATTAGGGAATTAAGGTTCGGGATTTTGGAGATTTGGTTTTCGGTAGGGGTGGACGGCGGATTAGGGTTTGGGAAGGTGGGATTGGTTGTTGGTATTGCTGGGACGTGGTGGAAGGGGTTTTGGTGGTCTGTTTGGATGGTTTAGGGTTTATCAGAATGTTGGAATAGAGAGGAGATGGAGAAGAGAAAGGGACGGGTGGACGATGATGAACTAGAGAAGATGATCGTTTCTCCGGCGACCAATTTGGCGCAGCCCCAGACCTTCGATCGAGTAGGCCAACCTCTCAGATGAGGTTGATCGAATCCAATAAAGGGATTCCACACAAAGAACACTCAAAACTATACTCCAGAATAACTCACGATGGTTTATTGATTGAATAAGCATGATAAAAACAATAGATCTCTTCTGTTTATATAGAACATTTTGTTTCTAAAACTAATCATAATATTGGAATTAGTAACATACTTATTCCTAATCAAATTAGAATTTTAGAAAGCAATTCCTATTAAGTAACTAATTGATATTACTAATTTAGATGGATAGGGATCCCTGATTGAATCAGGAATCATGTGGACCCCATTAGATGATCCATCAAGGGGGCCTGCGGGCCCCAGTCTTCTATCTGGCTGCATCAGCCCACTATAAGATTGAGCATTTATAAAATATTAAAAAACCCATGTGTTTTTATACAAGATCAATCTCATTATGACCTTATTATCTAATATAGTGAAAAATTTCCCGGGCCCATTTATGACATGGTCATTTATTTTGAGCACTTTAGATATTTAATAGATGGTTCAAGCCGTAAATCTTTTTATACTTGCTCGCCCGATAGTGAGCCTATCTCCTGTGAAAGTGAGAATTAGCTGGATCCATACATGAGTGGAGCATTTATTTTGAGCGGTTTAGATTTCTAATTGGTGGGGCCACTAGAAAGAGAAGTTTTTGAAAAATAACCTTTACAGACTTGGTCACTAGGGTTGATCAATGAAGACTGTTCTTTTATTTCAATACATAGTTTTTTTTCATATTTACAAAACCCTCTAGTAGTAGTAGTTTTATTTATTTATAGAACAATCCCTAATTCTTGTTGAATTAAAAGTCTTTCACAATAAATCTAGCTGTGAACTGCCTCACCTTGATTTCCTCTTTGATGTCCTTTGGTGGATGGCCTTTGAAGATTGTGTGACAAGAAGATTATAAATTTCTTTTAGATTTAAGGGTTTCAAGTTTCAACTTAACCATTAGATAATCCAATGGTCTGAGAGCTCTACTGGGCACATTTTGACTGTCAAAAAAAGCTGCACCTCCATTCAACTCGTGCGAAGGAGGAACACGAAGTAGCAAGGTGGCGACAAAGGCAAGAATATCAACTGATCAGCTGGGAGCCTATGCAGTGGATCTTTGAATCAGGTGGACTCCGTAACTTAAAGATGTGTTCTTCCAAGTTGGGGAGAATGATGTGATCAGGAGACTTCACATCAGGAGACTTGAAAAGGCCCAAACAGAGGTTCACGGCTGCATGGGCCCCACCTGTGCAAATTGTGCACCAACCCTATGGTTCATTCTGTGCATAAACTTGTCTTCCACATGGATTTCCCATCTTGTAGGGGATTTTTCCTATTAGTTAGGTCCTAGTCAGCACAGATGCTATAACCTAGGAACTTAAGAGTTTTAAGTTGTTCCCTTATTATAAATACTGTGTCAAGGATCGTTTTGTTAATGATTCAATGAGCCTTAGCTTTACAATTTTATTGTTAGAAAGGCTTCGAAGTCTAACCAAAATAGTAGATTGATAAGGTCAAATATTTTAGGGAATCCAGATCCCTCTTTTTTAATTATTTTGGATCTCCAGGATAAAATTCATGTTACTTTCATGTGGAAATCTGGTTTTTCCTTATTTATCCTTGGATTTTGTGAAGCTGTCCTCCTTTCATATCCTTGGATGTCGTGAAGCCGTCCTCCTTTCATGTTGTGAAGTCATGAAGTCTACTCATACTAAAGAAGAACAGTGATTAAAGGGGCTTTGATGCCAAACAGGTCTTACATGCTCTGATAGGGGATGGAGGGATAGAAGCAGATTTTATGCAGAACAGATAGACAACAGGTCTTGCATGCTCTGATACCAAACTTATCCTGGATTGATTCACCAAATCATCACTCTATACTTCTACAAGTGGATCATAGGTATCATCCCCTTAGGTGGTCTGGTGGGATTCACCATCAAACCTGGTTGATCCAAAGCTAGAAAAGTGAAACAATTGAAATGGCTTGATTGTGGTCCCTATTATTATAAATCAATTGTGCTTCTTGATCAGTCATGGGCCAAGGCCTAGAATGGTAAAGGGCCTGGTCGGGCTTCTTCCGTGGTTGTGGGTCTGGGTCATGGACCCCAGTTGTGTGCTTCCAAACTTCCAGATCTGCATAGCTGGTACCTAGCTGATCTGGATCAGCCTCCTCATTGTCACTTCAGGCTTCCTCATCATATAGGTCTTATGAATTATATCACCTAGGTGTGGTTTGGAAGCATCATCACCAGCAAACCTACACGGAATCACATGCAATAGAAAAGCATAGCTTTCACAAAGAAACTGTAATGTAAGTTGCATAAAGTTTTTAAATTCCATTTTTTATACTCTCTCGGTCCTGATCTGGCTCATAGCACTAAATTTAGGACTTCCTTTTACTAAAAACATCCCTCCACCCTTCTCCAAGTCAATAAAGCAAACGTCTAACTGTGAGGAAACTCTTAACCAAAAAGCACTGTCACTATTTATGAGATAAACTTCATAATACAGTGTAGTAACAAAACAAAAAAGAAAAAGGAGAAAAAAACAAAGTAGTTGTACTCAACTAGGGGAATGGTGCAAGATGATTACTTCTAACAAAACAAAAAAAGAGGAAAAAAAAAAACAAAATATTTGTACTCAACTGGAGAAATGATACTAGATAATTAATAAAAAAATAAACTACTTGTATTAGGACACTTCTATTGTCGATCTTCTATTTAATAGAAGTTTAGCAAGGCACCTTAAATCTAATACCCATAAGTAGTATCATCAGTCTACTTTAGCGGATCAGGTGGCTTCTTTCATGTTAGATTAGTTAGCATGACAAAGAAACTTCCCTATATTATACTATGTTAGTCCGAGTCTGAGTATGATACTGGCACTCAATTCTTGTATAATCTCTTTTGAGTTGTTTAGCTAGTTCTTCAGGCTTATTTTTATTCCATAAATAACATAATACAAGTTTGATGAGTACTCTTCCTGTTCTCCATTAACGGGATGAGCTGACATACAGTCTGCCTACAGATTAGACTCTGGGAGACAGATCGGAATAGGGTTGAGATGATTCCTTCGCATCTATATGAAGACTTTCCATCTAAGGTAAAAACTTTAATCTCATGTTATTCCATCATGATTAAAGTAAATCATTCCATGCTTATGCACTCGAGTTTTTTCCAACCCGTGCCTACTGTTTCATCAGGATGTTTTTGAAGCTGCTTCTGATTTTGCAAGAGAGATTGGTGGGTTGTTGTGGGAAGACTCGAAGAAGATGCGATTGATTGTCCGTGGGGAATCACACCAAGACATGAGAGACTTCCTCCGTCGTCAGAAATGATCACACACTCCAAGACTCATGCTTGCAGTCCCAGTTTTAAATGACGAAAAATGTAAAAGAGAGCTTCCACAAGGTATATTCCCCTCAATTGCATGGGCGCTATCTCGTCTACTGACGATTGCTTAAATTCGATGGATCTTCAATAGAGGAAAAAAATACATGGAGAGAGAAAAATTTCTGATAATTGACCGTGGTTATCTGAAAGTAATTCTGAGTGACTAGAAGCTATTTTCTCAGATACAGTTTAGGTGGTTTACTCATCAAATGATCTCTCGGGTAAGGTGGTTTAATTGGCAAATGATCTCACATGGATAGAATTCTAAATTTTAGTCCTACATCTCTAAAAACAATGAAATTGGTTTGGATTTATGATTTCTGACATACATTTATGAATGTGATAAGTGGGTGGGTAGAACTGCTGTGCCCATAATGTTTCATTTTGTTGGAGCGCAGCACCATGGCTAATCTTATGAGGGGGCTGTCACACCTTCAAGAATCAACATCCTTTGTAATTTGATTATAAACCCTTTTGTTTGTTTGCTCAGTGTTGAATTCCTATAAATACTAAGAAATGCCTTCCATCAAATGACAAAAATTGAAGCAGTAGCGGTGAAACTCTATAAATGGCCATCAATGAATAATCACTACGCCACGACCCTATTAAATCAAATCCTAGAAAAGTGGGGTTCCCATCAACAACTCCACCTTGTGTTGTGGAATTTGGAAGGAGCAATCAAACGGGTCCTCTATGAAATCCCTTTGGGGGTATTCCTATCGGATTGATTACCTAACATGCGGATAGTTTCATTCACTCATCCTTTAAAAAGAAAAGGAAAAAAAAAACACTTTTCTCAAGTGAAAAGGAGTTTATTGCTTGTAAAAATGGAGTAATCAACCTTACTGTAAGCCGTGCTGCAATTGTCTGCAGTCAGTACAATGGGAACAGGAATCTGTCAACAATTTGGATTTTTGGAAGCTTTTCTAGCTTTGCTGTTTGTAGTGAAAGTATGTTTCTTTTTGCTGTGCCAATGAACTTAGGCCCGGAGAAGAAAAGTAGGAAACAATCCACAGGAAAGAAGCTCGTTGCATGTGCCTATCCAAAGCCTTGCAAGATGTGGGCTCTACCTACTCAATCCTTGTGTGCTCTGATTCTGAAGAGTCCGGATCCTCTGAGGCTTTAACACACGGGAATCCTGAGTTAAAGGACTGGATCTCAAGGGGGGCATCTATTAAAATCATAACCGCTCAAGATAAATGCTCTCCAAATATATTAGGTATCTTAGAATTTTATGACAATTTGAGTTTGCTCCACCATTGGGTATGATGAAAAGCATGATAATGAATATAATTAATAAGTTGTGTTAATCATGTGTCTTTTATGGAACAGTTAATCAAATGGTGGAACAAACTCAGATTGATGTTAAATACTTGGAGGGCATTTATTTTGGATTCTGATAGGTGGGGCCCATTGTAGAGTTCTACGCCTATTAACTCATGATTTCTCTAGGTTGACACCTCAAGGATAGTAAGGAAATTTAATAAACACCTTTAATCACTTAATGCCACATGCCGGTCTTGAGATTCCCTTGCTAAGGGTAATCCTTGAGGTGTAACATGTGTACTCTTGTGAGATTCACAACTGTCTCGTGTCAAGTATGAATGCGAATGATAAAATTTCACTTTTCACCTGTGAGACATGCTCATTGACACATCTCCCTGTAGATTTCAAGCGGAAGCAACCATGACATTCTATAACTTGGTATCATACCATGAGCTGTCAATAACATTAAATCTCATTATACAAAAGATGATTTCATTTACTAACAATCAGTAAGGATCATAAAACTTATCCTACATCACTATTACAAAGGTATACTTATATACAATATTTCCAAAAGTATCATTTATAATTCAAAGTATTCACATTGATTATATCAAGCCACAGTAGAAGATCTTTCTGAAACTGCCCACAAAAGAATACAAGTAACGCTCTCCGATAGCATAACTAGACAGCACCCTCATCCGTCCATTCTTTTAAGCCCAGAGGAACTACAACGGTCTCCTCTCTTTCCATTGTCTCCTCAAGACTGGGAGCGGGAACTGCGTCTGTAACACCAAAGCATAGCTACTTAGCTAGTAAATATGACGATTCAACGAAGTATAAGCAGTAATTGATTTACACGTGTTGCATTAATTTGAATAATAGAAAAGTAAATTGAAGGAGAGCATGTAATAGTAAACTAGATAGTTGTACAATCAAATTAATCATGCTTTACGAGTCAGTGATAGATGAGGTTATACAATCTAGTTGGCTTCCAATTGACCTTAATCAAAATTATCTTAAGAAAATGGATTTTCTTATAAAAGGATGGTAAAGTCGTTCTTAAAACCTCTCCCCTTTCATTCCAACGATTGTTTGATTTTGTTGTTAGATAGTGGAATAAATAAGCATGGCTTCTACTAAGGCGGGATTCTGCTTGATCATTATAGTCTACCATGGTTTAAAATCTCGGCCGATACAGGTTCATATCGGCCGATATGAACCGGTATCGGCCCATACCGCGACAATATTTTACTGCGATACTGAGTCAGGCAAAATATCTCCAAAATATCTGCCAATCACGGCCGATATGGTCAAAATATCGGTTTAACCGATATCTCGGTCGATATTACCGATATCTCAGTCGATATTTTGAAAATATCGGCCGAGATGGAGTAATGGTCAAAAACCCTAATTTCTTGTAACTTTTTCCCTATTTTCTCATTTTCTTCTCCTCTCCCCTCATCTCCTTAGAGCAACCATGTCTCCATAGCTCATTCTCTTATATATTTTCAAATTCCAACACTATTTCTTAAAGAAATCATTTTATTTAGTAAGAGAAAATCAACTTAACTTTCTTATTTTTAATATTATGTGTTTTTTAGTTTTTATTTTTAGATAAAGCATAGAAATGAATGAAAAGATCATTGGCATCTCATTTTTGGATTTGTGTTGTGTTCTTCACTTAGATCTACACACTTTCATGCTAGATCTATTTAAAAACATAATTTTGGGTGTAGAAAAATGATTTTTTTTTCAATCTTCTACTTTAAAAAAAATAATTGTTGGAGTATTTATAATACTAAATAGTAAATAGTAAATACTAATAGCTTATTAATAGTATATAAATAATTGTTATGTTATCTTTATTTTCTTATATTTTACACTAATAAATTGGACATGAGCCAAAATAATAGTTGTATTATATGAAATACTAGAGAAGACAACGAACTGCGACACAGACAGGACTCATAACTTAAGGTGATCTATATTTTGATTTATTGTTGTTACTAATGGAAAATAACATTGTTTTTCAGCATTTTCTAATATTATGAATTTTTTGGATATTTTTGCGAATTTTTTTGGATTAAAAAAAATTCATACCGCGATGACCGCGACGGATCGATAACCGCGACCAATACCGATATCATATCGGTTTTTGTCTTGGCCGATATTGCGACCGATACCGTGATTTTAAACTATATAGTCTACCCTAACTACTTCTTTCTATGTCATCTTTTAGCCTAACTATTTTTTTAATGGCCCATCAACCTGCATTAAGAACTGTTCCTCATCGGTGTCATTGTGGCCTGCGTTGGACATGTTTAAATAAATATTAAACATTTGATATCCTTGGCCACCTGTGATGGTCACTCAAAATAAGATACAGTCAATTCAAATGTGAACCCTAATCTTGGACCCAATTGTCAATGAAGCCCAAGATGAAGTCCCATACCCATTGTTGTTGTTGACGCCCATGTGTTATTATTATTATTATTATTATTATTTATACTCCCTAAGGTATCCCGGGCTTATAAGTAGCCCATGTGGTGTTAGTTTTTAGTCATATGCCTCTGCCTTTTCATCTTAATACCTTCCATATCTCCGAAATCAGTAACCCTAATGAGAATGGGCAACCATGTTTGCTTGAGTGTGAAATGATGCTCTTGCCCATGCCTTTATACCTTTCATGCAGGGTTACAAAAGAAAATGCCCTCACCAACACTCTTTCCCCTCACTCTTCCTTTCCTCTTCATTCTTCCATTCATCATCCAGTGACTAGTTTTTCACCAGCGACATCCACCCTTCCGACATTAAGGTAAATCTCATGTTTTTGTTTTTATTTTTAATTTTATTCTTTTCTAGGAATAGAGACGTTCTTGGATTGTTGCCTTCTTAAGCTTGTGTATGGCACAGAACAATGAATAAATAGTCTAATTGCATACATTGTAAGATAACAGCCGGATATGATATATTTGAATTTTTTTTTTTTATGGATGGCTGCATCATCATCATCAAAGCCTTGTCTCAAGTATGGTGGGGTCGGCTACATTAATATTTATGTTTCTCCATTCTAATCTATCTTGAGGCAAATCCTCGAATATGTTGCACATTTTAAGATTTAGCTTTATTAGTTTCATCCACATCCTCTTTGGCCTACCTCTTCCCCTTGGCGGGCCATCAACCTCCGTAGAAAAACTTTTTCTTATCAGCGTCATTGTTGGCTTGCATTGGACATGTCCAAACCATTTGAAATGAGTTTCTCTTATTTTATCATTTATTATCGCTACCTCTAAAAGCTATCAAAAGCACTCATTTATGATTCTATCTTTCCTAGTTTTATTATACACCCACCTTAAAATACACTTATTTTATGCATGTGTTGTTTTTTGATTGGCCAACAATCTGTTCCATACAAACATTTGCATATACATGTGTTGTAGTATGTGTTTATACATATGTATATGGCCAAATGCAATAGCTCCATTAGAAAAGTTTTAAAAAGATTAGCAATAGGAAATAAGCACTAAAAAATTCAAACAGACTCTAGCATATGTAAACATTTTTTTTTTTTTTTTTAAGCATTTGGTGCGGTGTATACCTAAGCAATGTTTAGTACCCATTTAAAGCTGAATTAGGAAACCGTTTGGATCATTGGTATAGTGCAGAATTTAAAGATGGTATGGATTGAAAATGTGAGCTCCATGGATTATTGGTTCTTGATTGCACTAGATTTTTTTTAATTTTTAATTTTAAGCCAGTAAATTTCATCTCCTCACTCGTCAACTTAGTTATAACTGATTGATAATTATTATTATTTTTTTCAATTTAATTAGCAAATAATAGTAAATTTGACAGCTAGAGGTTAACCTTAAATAAATCAATTTTTGTTGTTATGGAGTCCATCATTAAATCCTAACTGGTCATAATGAAAACCAATCCCTATACTTACACTTGGTTGTAATTAACTCCAATCCATGCATGCCCCTATGTTGATTGATGAAAGTTTTAGAAATACATGATTAGACTGTGTGTGTGACAGCGAAGGGAGGCCGGGTTTGATCCCTTTCACGTGCCGGCTTAAGTTTTTCGGTTGATATATGATTTCTGACATGGTTGCCCCTTGAAGGATGTTAGAAACTATTAAAATGAAAAAGTTGTTCGGTATGGCTGAACATTGAAACCACAAGGGCCTACTCTTGAGTTCAGGTAGCTCCAAGGGGGTGTAGGGTCCACCAAGTAATCAGGAAACACTGCCATCCACGTTTACCACATATAATGAGACTCCCCATGGAACATGATCATAGAAGATCTTTCATTAATGCATTCATAGGGACACGACACATGACCTCTAACTAAACAAGATGCATTTTAGATCTAAAATTATCAGTTAAGATAACTGCAAGACGAGCATCAGATCAATACAACCATAGGCATAATTCTAAAACTCTACTAGTTCGAGTCACTCGGAAGGACATTGAGTCACCTAAAATTGGAGAGTCCAACTAAGTTTTTCTTCAAGAAAATTTGCCCTTCAAGTAGAGTCGACTTGGACAAGTCCAAGTGAGTCTGAGTCGATTTTGAACACTGATCATGGGCACTTGGGTCCCCCCCTCTTGGTCTTCCAGTTGTTGTAGCAAGGGCAAGACTGCTTATTTCCATAAGTCCCAGCAGGCACACACAGGCACTTGGCACAGCACTTTTGGCAGAAGAACATGCACGGCTTCTTGTAGGCTGTTGCCGAGCATCTGGCGGTGCACCGCGGCGAGCAATCTATGGCATAAAGGCAGATGGATGAGATAAAGCAAATTTGTAGCTCCAACAAAGACACAGACATAGTTCAGGGCTGTCAATGGATCTTTCCAGTGAGTGAATCTGCCCCCAGTCCAATTTGATCACTCTAGATCTGAAAGTTAAATGGGTCCAGAGGATTTGAACCATTTCAAATTTAGGGGTCAGAAAGCCTTATCAGGCAGGATCTGGATTCAAATCCGAAGACTTGAGCTCTTATCTGAGTTAGCTGCTGATGAGGTTTATGCCATAGCCCAGTGCTTGGATCTAGGTCTTTCATGTTTGTGTTGGACCAGAACATGAATTTGGATACCAGACAGCCTTTTTTATCTTTTAATTTGACCATTCACATCACTTCACTTTATTATTATTAGTGAAGTAACCAAATAGGCCCTCCTCAGATGGTAGAGCCATTTTAAGAAACGTGATCTAATATAATATAATGATTGTTACATAGAAGTTCTTATCAATCTAGACTATGATTAAGAACCATTATGCTAGATCATTAGCCGTTAATTGGGCATGATCGGCACTAATCATTAGATGGGTTCCACACTGTTGTATACATTGTGTCACACATGGTTAGAACTTAGGATCTTTCACATGAAGCAAACTGCGATCCCCAACCCACAAATCACAAATTTTGATCATGATATCCAAGTAACCCTTGTTTCAAGTATATGTTGCAATATTTAAGCAACTCACCTTGAGGACGTAGGCTGCCCTGAGTCACTCCAAACTACAGAATTAAAGAACATCCCAATTTAGTGTCAGCCTTGATAATTAAGGCAGTTGATTAAAATATCAAAATTTAAAACAAGAGCAGAACTAACTAATCTCACCATGGGAAGATAGTTTACCCCTGAAGCTGCAACCTCTGGACCGGCCTACAAAGCCCAGTAAAATCGATTAACATTCCTCAAAAGGAGAACCACATGTCACAGTTATAAAACTCGACTAGCCCGAGTGACTCGGAAGGGCTTCAAGTCTATTTACTCAGTGAGTCTTCACTGTTATTAGTAGATTCGTTCGAGTTGTTGCCCGTTGAGTTGAGTAGACCGAGCCGACTCAACTCAATTCGATGATAGTAACAAGAAATATGCAGTCAGTATATAACTTGTAAAAGTGGGATCTAGGGCTGTCAACAAACCAAGCTAACTCGATTTGAGTTAGTTGGGCTTGAACATGGACTAAGATTGGATTGACTTAGGTAGTCTCTGTGGGCCCATCCATGGGCCCCAGTCAATTGGCCTTCTGCAGAGGGACCCACCTTCTAGCAACCAGAAACAATTTAGGTAGTCCCTGTGGGCCCATAGTACATGGTCCCATTGGGTGGAGTTTTTACATGAATGATTTGGGAAGTAGAGATAATTTGTAAGGTAACAACATGGTTCCGTTGCAGGGCAGTTTTGGTTGTTACAACCCAATTTTAGGACTCATTACATGGTTCCTGTGTCTGTAAATGAACTGGTCCTCATTTGTCACTGATAAGAAAATTACATCCACTTTGGAAGTCATGAAGGCAAACCCCAATTCATACCATATGCACTTCTCATCCCGTCATATGATATGGATGAATGCAGTTGTCCTTGCAAACAGGCATTAATTGTATGAGCCAGAGTACTGCATGTAAGAAAAAAGAAGGAAAGAAAAACCCCAATTGCAAAGGCCGGCTAGCAATTGAATTGCCTTCGTAGACACACACACAACATGCGCAAAGAAGAAGAAGAGGAGGAGGAGGAAGAAGAAGACAACACACAGGAACCATGTTTTCAGGTGATGAATACTAGGAATTGGCAGAGGGGGGATATGCAGGTAACAAATCCAGAATGATTTTTAAAGCAAAGCAAAGTTTTATGTCAAAAAGGCATTGTGTAGAATCTTAACATTTTTTAGAAAACGTGATCAACAGACTACATAATTACGAGTCATACAAATCAAGCACAAGACATCTCAATTTCTTGTTACTATTGAAGAAAAGCAATTCATCCCTCACAAGAAATAATTTTCTCCCCCTAAGGAAAATCAGCTCAAAGTTTTCCTTCTTTTGTGGAAAAATGTCTCACCAAAGTATAGAAAAACGACACTTGAAGAAAATTAGAGCCATTTCCAAGGCACCAATGAAATCTTCAATCTTCATGTTACACAAACGTGTCCTAAGGAATCTCATATTATTTTACATGCTTTTGTCTCTTTTTCAATGATTAAGCAGTTACAATATAAGTCATGTTTTGTGTAGTCTAATTCCCCATTAGAAATGATTTTTCCTGGAATCTCAACAATGAGTTGATTTTTCAGCATTCTTTCTTGGAAAAGCTGCCACACTAAAATGTGGTTTTTACTGTAGCATAGAAAACCTTTTCTACTTTCCACACTCTAATTGGGAAAAAAAAAAACATGTACACAAACATGTCCTCAATGCCTATAGAGAAAAGAACTCACCTCATTTTCCTTGAACAAAAGAAACATCATCACAGCACAAAACAAGGCAATGCTTAGCGTCTTTCCCATTGATGAATGAGAAGATATAGCAACAATGCAATGGGATTGGAGAAGTGGGTTTTTGAGGTGAGGAACTGGAGAGGAAGAAGTTTGGG
The DNA here is from genome assembly GCA_038049695.1 of Cinnamomum chago. NCBI lineage: Eukaryota > Viridiplantae > Streptophyta > Magnoliopsida > Laurales > Lauraceae > Cinnamomum > Cinnamomum chago. Next base: position 34,011,246 of record CP142452.1, read on the forward strand.
TATTTATAGACTGTTGGTATTCTGCAATATGCTTCTCACATGCATCTGTAGACGGTTGGTATTCGGTAATATGCTTTTTCACATGGTTTTTGGTGTGCTCTCTATCCTTCTACAATCAAAAGGGCCCACTGCAACAGTTTATCAACGAGGACATAAAGTGCACTATGCCTTTCCTCAATGACTGAATTATCCCTACCTTTGATAGACATAAAGTAAGCTTGTTTGTTTCACAATGACAATCATATCCCTAGATAGTTTAACTACAATAAGAATCAATGTCACAAAAATTATCATTATTGGGATAATATTAGAAAGTGAAGAATAAAATTAAAATTTGCAATATACAAATTCCAAACGATGAGAGGATTTTATCCCAAAGTCTATGCCTTTTAGGCCTACTATTTACATGTTTAATTATTTGACGGTCCCCAACTGCACCTAGAATAATTTTCTGATGGTCTGATCTAGTGGTAAGGTCTTGTTTGTTTGCTACTGGGGCGGATCTAAGACTTCTAATCTGGGGGGGCTGCACTTACGTTACACTAAAAAAAATAGCAATAATGTCTCACCAAAAACTATAAAAAATAGCAACAATGTCCCACAAAAAACTATCTATATACTATCTTCATAGTTCATGTTCGACAAGCATCATACCAAAAGAGTGATCATTTTTATTATACTACTCAAAATCAACAAAAAAATGTCTTTACAATAGATCTTGACAAGTATGACAAAAGACAAACAAAAGTTAAAACACGACACTAGTGAAATCTTGACTTGCGTGGCTTCTTATCAAATTCATCTATTACCAACTTTATGTTGACTTTATTAGCAAACCCATATAATAAAAACACCCCAAATTTGTACTTGAGATTCGGAGGACACAACAAAAAAGAATCAAGATGAAGAATAGAAAGAAACTGCAAAACCTTCATTTCGGAAAACCATAAAAGAATAACAAAAAACCAGAAAATGAACAAACTCATGTAATAAAAACACCCCAAATTCGTACCTGAGATCCGGAGGCAGAGAGAGTCGCTGGAGAGCGTCGTTCTCGCCGGAGAGAGTCGTCAGCAACCTAGCAACGAATTCGCAAACCACTGAAACCAACTACTTGGAGCGACGGAGGCAGCCTCAATGTTAAAATGGGTGATATGGGTGGGACTGAGAGAGTGAGAGGTAACAGAGAGACAGAGACAGAGAATAAGAAAAGGGTTTTGACTTTTGAGACTTGAGTTGTGACTTGTGAGACCGAACCCCAAAATTGAAAAACTAGTTTTTTTTTTTTTTGGGCTGAAAGCTTGCGTGGGCTGCAGCCCCCCCCGCCCCCTATATCCGCCCCTGGTTTGCTTGGCATTGAATTCTAGAGATTTACAATAAAGTGACATCTAACAAAAGATGGGTGGGGAGTGAAGGACATGAAGAGAAGATATGGATGGGACTCTCATTTAGCTAAGGATTTGATTCATGTAGATGCAAAGCCCACTTCACTAATGGGAACTGTTCATATGGGTAGTTTCTTCACAAGGACAAAGTAATAATAAAAATGTGAGAGGAATGATATAAGGTGGAGATGTAAATAAGACATTGACTCTTTTAAAATTTGTTTAGTAGGTGATGGCCAATGCTTATTTTCCATCTAGATTATTAATTTGATGGCCTATTTTTTTGTGCTATAATATCTAACGTATGGATAATATTGTTGAGAGCATATTGGCGATAATAAGTAGCTGCCATTCTTTCCTGTAGGTACGAGCCATTTACAAAAAAATGCCATAGAAAGTGTTTCTTCTTTCTTTTCGATGGTTAACCCTTTTTTAGGGTTACTTATATTTCCTTGTGGAGGGTTACATATTTTTTGTGGGGCATAAAAAACTAACACTTTCTTTTGATAAAAAAATAATTATCCAATCATCACCCTTATAAATTATAGAGCATTTTGTATATACCCCCGTAAGATTTGTAGGATTTGTAAATAGGCTCTTGAGATTTTAGTATTTGCAAATAGACCCATGTATTTTCATTTTAATACTTTCCGTGTCCCCAAAATCAATAGTTTTCCAACCACCAAAGGTTTTTAAAGTAAAATGACACTTTTGTCCGTCTCTTTTTATCCTTGTATGCAAAATCTCAAAAGCTTGGACTCAAATTTTCTTATAAAGCATGTACCATTATCAATTGCAACTAGTGGGATAGCATAACCCTACATAAATTCATTTAAAAAAAAATCAATATGAGGCTCATTTCATTAAACTCAAATTGATCATTACGACAATCAACACCTATACTTATAACTGATTATGATTTATCCAATCCATACATGACCCACCATTGGATTGATGAAAGTTTCAAAATATATGATTATACTCCGTAAAAGAAATATTGGGGGAATGAGCATATATAATATATATATATATTATTTTTTAGAATTTGCAGGGCAGTGTTTGGCTATATGTAAAATAAATGTTAGGGGAAGGGGCAAATGTTAAAAAAAAAATATAATAATTTATAGAATTTACGAGGGGGAAAGGGGGGAATTTAAACTTTTCTCAGATAAGGGTGGAGGCTTCAGTCCCTAGCTAGGCCTCTGTACCTGCTGGGTCCACACCTGATCATATGCATGAGAGAGTTCTTGAGAGAAACCATTGAGACTTGAGATAAAATAATGGTATTTTTGTAAATAAAAATATACTAATTTTTGTTTAATGGATGTAAGAGCAAAGCTGCCATTTATATAAAAATCTAATACATGGTAGCTGCACATTCTTCTCAAAAGTATTGATTTTGGGTACATTAAAAGTATTAAAAAGAAAGAGCAGAGGACCTATTTATAAATACTAAAACTTCAGGGGCCTATATACAAATCCTACAAACCTTAAAGTGTTATATAAAAAAAGCTCTAAATCATATCATAGAAATGATCGATACATCTCCTCAGTTGTATCCTTCCCTCTCCATCTCTTAATGGAAATCACTTTATCATGGTTTCAGAGAAATTCAATTCGAAGTAGGCATGCAGGCCCAAATTTCTTTTGATTTCATCCATTACAAACAATGCTTAGGGATAATGTGATCTATGGATAATTTACCATAATTAATGTAGACACTGTTAGGCCAGGGGACACTTATGTCATTACAAGGTCAAGGTGCCTCCTACGGATAAAGATGGTGGCATTTATCGTCATTTCACAAGTATGAGGGGAGTCTGCATTTCCAAAGCTCTACATCATCCATGTGCAGTCTGCGGGGCTGGAGGTGGCCCTTCACATGTGCACTCACATGCTGCTCTTAGTTTGCATTGGGACCCTTTGTGTCAGCAGTACACACACACCCCCCAACACATATGAACCATGGCCCCAAATTCACGCAGATGAGGCAGATTTTTTCCTTTCATATCAACCTCTTGTTTCTTCTCCTTCTTCTTTATCTTCCTCTCTACATGGACCCACTTTGTACTGAATTTGGACTACAAGTTATTAGGCCCGTGGTACCCTAGACCCAACAAGAGGCTAGGGTTAGCTGGATTGCTAGATGTAACTCGTACTCTGAATAATGGTTGGCCAAATGTTACTGACCCCAATTTACAATGGTTAAGATGAGAAATTTGACAACTGAGGGTTGCTTGATTGGTTGGCAACCGATAGATTCAGAGTTTAATTTGCTAATGAGTAGAATCTTGACCCTATTGGACTGTGAACCACCTTCTAGTAATGCAACACCTATAGTGCATATATGAAGCCCAAAACCACGGACCCATTACATCAACGACATCAAAATTTTAACTCCAACACACACACTGGCACTTTCGGTCACATGGTTTACACTGACCTAACTCTTCAAGAAAGATCATCCCAGTGCAAACTGATAGAATTCTCATTTCAGACCTATAAACCGTTTAGTGGGCCTCATCAGTTAAATCTAAACCACTCAAAATACAGCCATCCCATGGTCTCTCTAGGCCAAATTTCACCAGTAGTTAAAAGCTCCACTATGGCTTGAAAATGTGTGACCCATGTGATTGAAAAAAAGAAGCAAAGAACAAATCCTTTTTTTTACAAGATCTAATGGCTGTACTTATTCAAGTGATGTGACAGTTGGCCCAACAACTTATAAAAAATGGAGCTTTATTTTGGACACTTTGGATTGTATGTCCCCCCAAATTGGTTTAGAAGATTAGAGATGACTAATTTTCTCAGAGAATCAGGATTCATGATCAATATTCCTCGAGTAGGTGTCTAAATCATTCTACCACTTTGTGACAAGCTGTTGGTTAGCTTATTCGGCTGCCCGTGATCGGATTTTGTATGTTTCATTATCTTTTTACTTAAATGGTATCCGAAGAAGTGCCACAAATCTTGGCTGTGTAATTTCTGTGGGCCTGCATTAATGAGAAGAAAATGACAAGTTGGCAAATCTTCAACAGAAGGAAAATAAGGAGAGAATCAGTGGTGCAGAATCTCCTTCCTCAGAATTAATTACCACTCTTCTTGTAGAGATACATTCACTCGAGGAGCCAAGGATCTGTGGGCATGTGTGTGAGACTAAAGTTACCAACACCACTCAACCATAATTGTTAGGGGCAAAACCAGGCACAGCTGCATGGGTGGCTGTACCCGTCAAATCACGGTGCGCTTAAAATTTTTTAATAAAAATTATAGGCCCACCCTCAAAATCCACATGAAGATCCATGGGTTGCCTCCGAAACCAAATTAACAATTAAGGTTTGCACCCCTCAAACGAAAATCCTGGTCATATAATAAGGAGAGAATCAGTGGTGTCGAATCTCCTTACTCATAATTAATGACCATTTTTCTTGTAGTGGCTTAGAGATGCATTCACTTGAGGACTCAAGGATCCTTGGGTATGTTTGTGAAGCTAAGTTACCAACACCACTCAACCATAATTATGTTGGCCAGATTTGCAGTAGTCATCTAGAGCAGCATATAAAAAATTTTGTGCCCCAATGTCAGTTTGGAACTGGAGATAAGGTATGGCCCATAATCTTTGCAATCAGATGATCCAGCCCATTAGAAAAAAAATATAATATTTAAACTATATTCATTTGATTATGACCAATGGAGCATTTTTTCTTCTACAAAGTATGACCAATGGAGCATTTTTTCTTCTACAAAGTAATCCTAATGTCTGGACTGTGCCCTATCCAATTTGGAGGGTCTTTTGATGGATGAAATCATTGCCCTCTCGTAGAATGGATGTTTGGATGAGTTGGGTCCTCAGTGTGCATGTCATACGTGCAGTATGTTTTAATTAGGCTTGGCAAGTAACAAGTGCAGATAATCGACCAGTGCACATGGTGGTGACTGGGACTCGTCAGGCACCCTGTCCTGTCCATTGTGGGGACCACCAGATTAAGGATTAGCTTTTAGCGGTGATGACCTCTGCTGACGATCATGATTTAATTTCAGCAGATATAACGTTCCTTTTTGTATATAGATGGCCCACCTTGATGATCAAATCAATTGTTTAGGGACTGATCTTAATTTGACACTACTAATTGGGACACTGGTTAATCTTTTGGTTGTACTAATAATCTAGATAACTTTTAATATTAAGATTTAAAGACCTAAAGCAAGTGTCAGGATCATGTGATCCGCCTTATCCTAAACTCCAAATTCAAGTTTTTGCTGTCGTTTACTGCTCTTTTGCGGAAAAAGCATGAAAAATAAAAATGATTTTCTACAAAGTTGAGAGTTTTACCATTTCCGAAATTTTTTTTTTAATGGTGTGGGAGGGTTGGGGTGGGAGTTACAGAAAGTGGAAAAGGATTTTTACCATACCTCTTTTACACAACATCGTACAAACATCCCTAATTGTGATTATTGTCTTTTGTCAAGCATCCAAGTAGGAGGTTGAGAACCCCAGGGGGTTGGCCGAGTGAAGATCAGGACCCCCGATTCCACCTTGGGGCCATTGAGGTGTTTATCTGGCTTCCTCTGCCCCGGAGGGATTAGTCCAACCCAAATGATTGAGAACGCTTTCATAGCGCACAAAAAAAAAAAAAGGGTTGAGGGGTTGTAAACTCTTCATAAACATCACATTATTTTTTTGCGATGATGCAAAATTCTATTCTCCATAATGTACCTCCTTGGAAAGAGTGCAATGTGTATAATGCGCTTTCTACATGAAGTCTACCCAAACATAATTGTGTGACTGATTTTCCATGGAAATATAATGGAAAGTAGAAAATGCCTTTTCAATTTGTAGTAAAACCCACATGGAAAGTGAAAATGCCTTTTCACCCTGTAATAAAACGCATGCGGAAATTGAAAATGCTTTTTCACTCTATGGTAAAACCATGTTATTCGAACTTGGTTCTCCATAATAGGGCGGAAAGCGGATTCGGTTTTCAGCAGCACTGCACTATCGTGTCTTAAAAAAGATCTTATCATAAAAATTTACAATGAAAAATGGAAAGGAAACAAAGATTGTAAAAACGGCTCTTCTTTAGGTAGATCTTCCTCTAAGAAAATCGGAATTGATTATTCAGAGATCTTGATTCCTTCTTGCTGTCCTATATATAGAGATAATCCTTCGTAACATGGGAACACTTGCTAAAAGGAATAAAATAAGGAATGAAATGATAACAGGAGGCTAAATTAATGGAAGGTTCCTAATTTAATAGATATTGATTAGCTGAATCATATCATGGAAAACATTCTTGGATGTCGCACCACTACTCTCAAGTAGCATATTCAAAGGGTTAATTAGACCATTGCTACATCGGTTTGAAAATATGTCCTTGTCTCCCCTTCCCACCCAAACCCACCAACTTTCCCTGACCAACTCCACAGGCCAACCACCGCCCTTCCTTCCACCTCCGACTGCCATCCCTGCCCAGCCTCTGGTTTTGCCTTCTGCCCCTCTGGCTCTGCCAGCCCTCCATCCCCTCCTCCCCTCCCCCTCCATTGTTCAGCCTCAGCCTTCTGCCCCTCTGGCTCTGCCAGCCCTCCATCCCCTCCTTCCCTCCCCCTCCTCTGTTCAGCCTCAGCCTACTTGTTTTCAATCGCTCTCTTTTCAGCCTCACAATTTTCCTCCTCTCCCTACCCAGATCTCCCCTCAGACTCCTTCTGCCTTCCCTTCTACAGAGCCAGTTTCTTCAGCCCCAGTAGCCAACTCTGCTAGGCTCGAGTCCCAGATTTGCGCTTCAGTCATCGCTCCCCACCCTCCTCTCCAACAATCGTTTGCAAATCTTTTCTCTGCGCCTCAAATCCCATTTCTTCCCTGCCCCCCTGCGTCTCTCCTTGTTCCAACGTGGAACAATGGTAAGCCATCTCTAACCATTCCTCTTTCTATGCTTAACTCTAGCAAATAGTCTTTCTCTTTTGCTGTTATTGGTAGATTTGTTGGTAGACGTCCCTCTCTTGAATGGATGGAAGAAAAAGCCAAGCTCTGGTCTCTATCCAGACCCTGTATGGTCTCCCTCACCAACAAAGGCTACTTCATCTTTCGGTTCAACTCCCCAGCTGACAAAGCCACCATCCTCAGCCTCTCTCCCCTTTCAATAGATAAGAAAAAAGTCTTCTTCTTACCTTGGTCTCCTGGGCAAGATGAAACAGTCTGGCCTTCCATAGCCCCAGTCTGGATCAGACTGTCTGGGTTGCCTTACCACTGCTGGAGTCAAAACATCATCCTCTCCCTAGCCAACTCCATAGGGCAGCCTATTAAGCTTGACAACTATACTATGGCTCAGCGTATTCTCTCCTTTGCAAGAGTTCTAGTTAACATAGATCTCTCTAAACCTAAGCCCCCCTCCATCCTGGTTAACTTCCAAGGGGAAGGGTAACAGGAAATTTCAGTGGACTATGAGCATTGCCCTTGTTCCTTATGCCTCTCCCCAGGCCACAGCCAGGCTTCTTGTCCCCTCTCCAGGAAAACCTTTGCTAGAATCCCTTCCTCCTCAGATATAGTTTCCTCCAAAACCAGTTCACAGCTCCCTGCCCCTTCAAGAATTTCCTCTTCTCTTAACCTCAGTCATTCTACCTTTTCCTTTTGTCCCCCAACCCCCCATTCAGTCCCCCTGGACTCCTCTAGAGATTTAATCTCTAACACAGATTGCCAGACAGTAGCCCCTGTCCTTAGTGCAACTCTCGCTGGCCCTCCTCCTCCTGTGGTCTCACTCTCCCTCCCTCCCTCCCTCCCCTGTCCCTAGTCTTTCCTCCGCCCCCCTTGTCCCCTAGCCAAATCCACCATTAGCCAGAGTCTTCCACCCCCCAACCCATCCTCTGTTCTGAGCCAAAAGGATACCATTCAGATGGCCAACCCCCCCTCCATTAATGACCTCCCCTATGATGTTGTAACAGCCATTCTCCAGAAAATACCAACACCATCCATTGACCTCTCTAATCCTTTTTCTATCCTAGACCACTGCTCCTTCCTAGACCCAGTAGATAATCCCTCAATATATGGCCGCAACCTCCAAGCTTTCTCTGAAGGCAACTCCTCCACAGAATTGCCCCCAGGCTTTGAGTCCCCCCCTGAACCTTCAGTTCCAACCTCCCCCCCAGCTCAACCCCTAGCTGATCCAAGTTCCCTCTGCTCTAGCTCAGATGCTCTTGATCCTCCCAGCTCTCATACTATCTCCCATAACCCCCCCTTGGATTCCACAGTAGCCTACCCTCCTCCCACCACTAATACCAGAGGTAAACACAGAAAAGGGAAACCTTCTTCTGTCCCTGTTACCTCTTCTGACCCGATCACAAGGAGATCTAGAGGCAAGAACACCCCCCCAAATTCTTCCCCATGTTAAAAGTCTTCTATTGGAATTGTAGGGGCATTGCTAACCGTCCCACACAACACGCTTTGGCTAATATGATTCGCGAACACTCTCCCGACGTCATTTTCATTTCTGAACCAATGACCCAAGCCTCCTCTGCTATCACCCTTAGCTGGAACATGTTTGGTTTTGACACCCTCCACTCTAATGGTCCCTCAGCTTCCCCCACTTCTTCAAATCTCTGGTGCCTTTCTAAATCCACTCACCACCTCTCCATCTCAGTGAAAGATTTCTCTTCTCAGCATCTTTCCATGCTCCTACACAGTAGCTCCTCAGGTTTCCCTACTGTCATCACTGGTGTTTATGGTTCCACTAACCCCTCTCTTAGAAAGGACCTCTAGGCAGTCCTCATTGATTCCTCCTCTTCCACTTTGCCCTGGTGTTTTATTGGAGACTTCAATGCAACCCTCAGCCATGCTGACAAGCTCAGCATCTGTCATCCTACTGCCTTTTCCCTTAAAGCTTTCCAATTTGTTGTGCTGCAAGTAGGCCTCCACGATACCAAATTCGTTGGAAATAGGTTCACCTGGTCTAACAATAGACAAGGCTCCTCCTATGTGGCTGCTAGGCTTGACAGAACGCTTGTCAATTCTACCTGGCTTAGCCATTTCCGTGACCCTATAATCAACCACCTCCCCAGAATTTCTTCTGACCACAGCCCGATCCTCCTTACCCACCACACCCAGGCTCCCCTCTCTAACCCTCCTTTCAAATTTGAAAATAAATGGCTGCTCCACCCTTCCTTCCTTGATACAGTCAAATCCAGCTGGGACTTACCTATAGTAGGTGATCCTCAATTCACTCTAGCCAAAAAACTCAAAGCCCTCAAACAGTCCCTAAGACTTTGGAGTAAGTCTACTTATGGCCACCTCACCCAGAATATCAAAGCTGCAGAGGACAAAGTCCTTGATCGCCAACTGCTCCATGACTCAGCCCCCTCGGACCTCTCCAGAGCAGCCCTCCAGTCAGCCAAAATAGAGCTTCATGAAGCCCTCTCTGCTCAAGAAATTCACTGGAAACAAAGATCCAGAATTCATTGGCTGAAAGAGGGCGACCAGAATACCAAGTTCTTTCACTTATCAGCTAAGGCCAGGAGCTCTTTCAACTCCATTCACCAAATTTCCATTAATGGCTATATTACAAAGGATCAAGATATCATCCAATCCCATGCAGTTGACTACTTCTCCAATCTCTTCAAGTCCCAAGCAAGCCAAGCCAGCCCCTCCCTTTTCCAAATTAACAGCCCAAAGGTTTTAGCCTCAGAGAACTCTTTCCTCACTTCTGTCCCCACTTCAGAAGAGATAAAAGCTGCTGTCTTCTCCCTCAATAAGAACAGCTCCCCTGGTCCGGATGGTTTTAATGGAGCCTTCTTCACTGCATCTTGGAGTATCATAGGCCAGACTGTTTCTTCTGTTGTACAGCACTTCTTCCTATCCAGAAGGATACACAGAGCTTCCAACACCTTCTTCCTAGCCTTAATTCCCAAGTCTAAATCTCCCAAATCCTTAACAGACTTCAGACCAATAAGCTTGTTGAATTTCTCCTACAAAATCCTCTCCAAAATTCTCTCCACCAGGCTCTCGTCTATTATTCCTAAGCTGATTTCTCCCCACCAAGCTGCTTTCATCAAAGGCAGAAACATTCAGCACCACTCGGCCTTGGCTTTTGAACTCTACCGGAAGCTGAATTCCAAGTTTAACAAGGGCTCCTTCTGCCTAAAGCTTGACATCTCAAAAGCCTTTGATAAGTTGAACTGGTCATTTCTTTTTACAGCTCTTCAGTTCTTTAATTTCTCTGATGCGTGGATCTCCCTGATAAAAGAGTGCATTTGCACTTCTAAAGGCTCTGTGCTTCTTAACAGAATGCCCCATGGTTTTTTTAGTTCCTCCTGTGGCCTCAGATAGGGTGACCCTCTGTCCCCTTATCTTTTCATTCTAGTAAAAGAAATTTTGAGTCTTCATTTGACTAACCTCCAAAATCAAGGCCTTCTCTTCCCTCTGTCTAAGGTCTCTTCCACCCCCTGCCACTTATTATATGCTGATGACATCTTCTTATTCATGAAAGGGGCAACCTCTAGTGTTCTTATTCTTCAAGACCTCCTGGAGATCTATCAGTCTGCATCAGGCCAATTCTTCAACCTCCAGAAGAGTCAACTGTTCCTTGGCAAATGCAGCTCGAGAAGGAAGAGAAGGATCAGCTCCATTCTAGGCATCCAAGAAGTAACTTCTCACCTCAAATACCTGGGTTCCTCGATTTGCTTTGGGTCCCCTAAAAGGAACCACTTTCTCCCTCTGCTGGATGCCGTTCAGGCCAAGCTCTCTGCTTGGAAGGCCAAAACATTGTCTTTTGCAGGCCGTTTTACTCTCATCAAACATGTCATTTCTAGCCTCCCAATTCACCTTGCAGCCACTCTCCCCCTGCCTGCTTCTATTTGCAAGGAGATTACGAGACTCATGAGGCAATTCCTCTAGTCAGGTAATGCTCTCAAACACAAGCTTAACTTTGTCAGCTGGGCAACAGTTACTCTTCCTAAGGCTGAAGGTGGCCTGGGTATAAGAAAAATAGCAGAAGCGAACATAGCTTCTTTCATCAAGCTTGGTTGGCAAGCTGCAACTTCAAAGTCTCTTTGGTCCATCTGGTTTAAGAACCATTACTTTAAATTCCGTCCCATTTGGAGCTCGGACAATTCCATCTATGGCTCGTGCATTTGGAAGAAAATTCGTCGTTTGGCGTCTTTCATCCACCAAGGTAGCTCCTGGATTTTTGGCAATGGTCAGGGTATCAATGTTTGGCACGACTCATGGACTGCAGGAGATCCTATATCTACTTGCTTCCCTGGGTTTCAATTTTCGAGGGACCAACGGCTCTCTTCCCTCTTCCAAGCTGGTACCTAGGTCACTCCGGAGTTCCTGCCAACAATGGTTCATCAGCACCTTCTTCATCTCCTTAAGGATCTCACTCCCAGCCTGGCCATCAGTGATACCCTCAGCTGGAGAGGCTCCCCAGATGGTAAGCTCTCCATGAGTTCAGCGTGGCAAACAATCAGGCACAGAGCTCAGCCTCTCCCCTGGCCCAAGCTGATATGGAGCAACATCTCTCTCCACAGAGTTAACTGCTTTGGATGGCGTTTGATGCACAACAAAATCCCCACTGAATCTTGGCTGAAGCGTTTGGGTTTCTCCCTTGCATCTAGATGCATCTTTTGTAGTGCTGCAGAAGACTTAGTGGGTCATCTCTTCTTCTCCTGCGATCTAGCAATAGCCACATGGTCTTGGCTCCTTCATGCTGCAGGGGCTCCTCCTCTATTTATCTTCTCTGCCTCTTCTATTTGGAAGACCCTCTCCAAGGACAGTGACGCCAAAGGTTCCAAATTCATGGCAGCCATCTTCATTACCGTTCTCTATCACCTTTGGAAGGCTCGAAATGAGGCAATCTTTGACAATCGTAGGCCCTCTCTCCACTCCATCCAAGCTCTCCTCACAGAAGCTATCTCTTTCTCCTTGAAGCAGATATCTTCTCCTTTTGTCAATTACCATCTCAGTGCCCTCTTTGTCTCCATGAGTATAGTCACTATCGTGTAATTCGCTGTGTCTCTGAAGCTCTGGTTCTTTTGCCTGTGGTGCTTTGGCCATGGAGCTCTGGCCTTGTTGCCATCTTCCTCTTTTTTATTTTCTTGTCTTGTTTCTTTTGGGGGTCAATCTCTTTGACCTTTGTATTCTTTTTTCTTCTTCCCTCCTTCTTTTTAATATATACTTTACCCTTACAGCAAAAAAAAATTAGACCATTGCTGTAAGGGACATAATAGTCTGTCATGTAAAAGCAATAGAGATGGCTCGAGGCTCGCTATAGCAAGAGAGGCGGACTACGCCGAGTGCAATCCAGATTCGATGTTGGAGTTTGTATATGATTGTAATTCTTACTGGATTATCATTAGGAGTTTTATTCACATATTTGGGGCTATAAATTGAGTATTTTCTCAACCCAAAAAGATACACCACCTCTCTCGTTGATCTGAGTAAGAGATATCTTAGAGATAATTATTTTCTAGAACCATTGACAGATTGTTCTGAAGGGTTGCTCTAGAAGGTTTTGTTGCTTCTACTTTTTTGTAGAAGATTGACCATCTTAGTTGACAAGGTGCAACGAGATCAAGTAAGGAGAACAGTACACGGTTGGAAAGTCATGGCAATGGAAGTTGTGCAAGGGCAACTAAAGTCTTTAAGTTGAGGTACTAACTGAGGTAAGTGAGCTGTGAGTATATCTTATAACTGTTCGTGAGTTCTTGATTTCTGGATCGTGTTTTTTCTCCCTGGAAAGGATTTCCATGTTAAATATTGTGTCTGCCTTCTTGTAGTGTGTGATTGGTAGATTTATTTGCTAGTTCTATCTTGTTTGATTGGTTACATCCGCTGCATTGGTTTGATTAATTAGACTAGCATCCATTCTAGTGGGTTCTGCGGAACTTTCAATTGGTATTAGAGAGGGTCGCGCTATTTTATTGTGTTGATCCAAATATTGCTAAAATGGATTCTACTACGAATGCACTTCTACCAAAATCCCTAAATTTATTGGAAAGAAGAAGTCTTCTAAATGGATTCATTGCTATGAGTGTCATGGATATGGACACCTTGCTAGTGATTGTGGTAATAGGTAACCAAAGAAAAATGCTTTCAATTTGTAAAGGTCTGAATATGAGAAGCCTACCACTAGGAAAGATAAATTCATGGCTTTTCTGTCATCTACATGTTCTTCTACTCCATAAGTTTCTTGTGATGATAGGACTGATCATGATGATAGTGAGTTAGAGATAGAATAGGACTGGAAAATTGAATATCAAACGTTGTTTGAGAAGACCATGAAGATGCTAAAGATGAATGAAAAAGTGGCCAAAAAGTGGAAAGCATTTGAACAACAGAATTCCTCATTGAAAGCTGAACTTGCAGAAGCACTTGCAAAAGTACAAAAACTGAATGATGAAAATAATAGGTTGGCTGACAAATTGACTGCAGAATCACAAAAGTGTGACTTACTTGATTATAATATGAAGACTTTGAAAGCAGAGAATTCTGATCTGAATGGAAAACTCAAGATAGTTCAATCTGAGTTAGATACTGCTAAATCTTTATTAAATATGATGACCACTTAATCGAGAAAATTAGATGACGTCCTATGCAGTTAAAAGGCACATACTGACAAGCATGGCATTGGCTATGCCGATGGAGCATCCACTTCAAATGCCAAAGGTATAAACCGTTTTGTTAAGAATTCAATTATTACTAATCCTGTTGTTAGTGTTGCAAAGAAAGCCCCAAAAAAGCAGAATGTGTCACGTCCTGAACGAATTTTCAATGGTCATCATTGTGAATTTAAATGACACATTTGACCCCAATACGCCGCGAAGTTTACCAAATCAAAAGCAATGGAAAACGCAGAAGGAAAAGCTGAAAAAAGAAGAATACCAAAGCTGTCTGGGTCAAGAAAGAAGACTTACCTTCTGTGTTGGTACTGTTGTGATCTAGGGTTACGAGAAGAGATCAATCACGCACAAAGAACAAAGATTTACGTGGTTCGGCTTTTGGCCTACGTCCACGGGGAAGACAGGAAAATCACTATGCAATCAGAATAGTTGTGTGTACATCTTAGAGACTCTAGGTCTCTATTTATAATATCAACCCCAAACCCTGTTACACCCAAACCCTACTTCTAATCTCAGTAGACTTACTATAATAGGCATACTTCTAATCACAGTACAACTTGGGCAATCCAGGAGCCCGGTTAACCAAGACTTCCTAATTAATAGTGAGCCATACTAATTAACAAATCTCCACCTTGGCGAACATTGAAGCTGATCCTCATGCACAGAATACGTCTCACTGTCTCCATCTGCCTCTGAGGGTACTCAGGTACTGACCACATTGATCAAGTCCAAGCAATGCTTGAACTTGACTGCTGGAATAGTCTTGGTCATCATGTCTGCTGGATTATCCGTCGTAGTAATCTTAATCATTGCAATAGCACCCTCGGCGATGACATTTCGAATGAAGTGTGCCCTAACATCAATGTGTTTGGTCTTTTCATGATACTTAGGATTGTGTGTCAGATCGATCGCACTCTGACTGTCACAGAAATCAGTTGTCAGCTTCTGTTCCAATCCCAGATCTCCAACCAAGTCTGTCAGCCAAATAACTTCCTTCTGGCCTCTGTAGCTGCCATATATTCTGCTTCAGTGGTAGACAAGACAACTTTGGATTGCAATGCTGCCTTCCAACTAATGTCACCGCTAGCAAAAGTGAAGACATAACCTGTCAAGGACCTTCTTTTGTCTAAATCTCTAGCAAAATCTGAATCAACATATCCAATAACACTTCCAGAAGTGTTGTTGATTATGTCATACACTATCCCAACATCAGTAGTACCTTTCAAGTAACGGAGTATCCATTTCACTGGCTGCCAATGGGCCTTCCCGGGGTTATCCATGTATCTGCTAATTATACTAACCGCATGAGAAATATTCGGCCTTGTGTAAACCATAGCATACATGATACTCCCAACTGCACTAACATAAGGAACATGAGACATGTGCTCCACCTCTTCCTCAGTTTGTGGTGATAAAACAACGGAAAGTTTGAAATGGGTTGCCAATGGAGTGTTTACATGTTTCAAATTTTGCATACCAAAGTGCTCCAGAACATTCTCAACGTACCCCTTTTGTGACAAAAACAATTTGCCCGGTTTCCGGCCCCTTCGTATCTCCATTCCAAGAATTTTCTTTGCAGCACCTAAGTCTTTCATCTCAAAGTCACCATTTAACTGAGCCTTTAACTTGTTGATCTCAGACATGTCCTTTGCAACAATCAACATATCATCAACATATAACAACAAATAGACATACAAGCCTTTTGAGTGCTTCTTGTGATAGACACAACTGTCGTATGCACTCTTGTAATAACCGTTTCCAACCATAAAGGTATCGAAACGCTTGTACCACTGCCTAAGGGATTGTTTCAGGCTATATAACGATTTCTTCAGCAAACATACGTGGTCTTTATTTCCATGAATTTCAAACCCCTCTGGTTGATGCATATAAATCTGTTCATCTAGCTCACCATGTAAAAACGCAGTCTTAACATCAAGCTGCTCTAATTCTAAATTCAATTTAGCAACCATAGCAAGTAACACTCGAATAGGACTATGCTTCACCACAGGAGAGAACACTTCATTGAAGTCAACACCCTCCCTCTGAGTATAGCCTTTTGTAACCAGTCGTGGTTTGAGCCTAGCATTTTCCACCCCTGGAGTTCCTTCCTTTTTCTTGAAGACCCATTTGCAACCAACAATCTTTTGACCTTCCGGAGGTTTCACCAGCTTCCAAGTTTGATTCTTGTGAAGAGATTCAATCTCCTCACCCATGGCTACAACCCATCTTACTGATTCTTTGTTAGTGATGGCATCCCGATATGTAACCGGCTTTGACTCAATACTCTCAGCTGTATTAAGAGCGTAGGTAACAATATCTTCATATTCGTATCTTTGAGGTTGCTTAATCTGCCTCCTCTCTTTGTCACTAGTAAGCATGTAATCATTTGGAACTGCAGTTTCCTCATTTGAGCTTTGCATCTCCTCTACATCCTGTGAAACTGGGACATCTGCTTACACCTTATCCTGCAAGTTTTCTGAAGCTTCATTCTCAAGTTCCACTTGTTTACTAACACCACCGTTGTTATCCTCCACCTTTTTACTGACATCATTTTTGCTTCCAGCATCATGGCACTCCTTTGGTTTGAGCATAGCAGACTCATCAAAGCTCACATCTTTGCTTATAATGCATTTGAGAGATTTCCCATTTAGGCACCACAACCTATATCCTTTCACACCATCTGCATATCCTAGAAATATGCACTTTCTTACCCTTGGTTCAAACTTTCCATCATTCACATGAGGATAGGCAGGACAACCAAATATCCGCAAGTTGGTATAATCAGCAGGAGATCCAGACCATACCTCTGTAGGAGTTTTACATTCTATAGCTATTAATGGAGACCGGTTAATCAGATAACAAGGTGTGTTAACAGCTTTTGCCCAGAACTTCCTTGGTAACCCTGCATTGGAGAGAATGCACTGAGCCTTTTCTAGAATGATCCTGTTCATCTGTTCTGCAACTCCGTTCTGTTGTGGTGTATGCCGGACTGTGTGATGTCTCATAATCCCTTCATTCTTGCAGAACTCATTAAAAGCACTGTTACAGAATTCCAAGCCGTTGTCAATTCACAAGCGCTTGATTTGTTTACTTGTCTGCTTTTCAAGCATAGCCTTCCATTGCTTGAACTGAGCAAAAGCTTCATGTTTGTGCTTTAAAATATACACCCAGACCTTTCAAGAATAGTCATCAATGAAAGTCAATATGTATAAACCACCACCAAGAGACGAAACACGAGAGGGATCCTAAAGATCAGAGTGAATGTAATCTAAAGTACCTTTGGTCCGATGAACAGCTGTCCTGAACTTGACCCTGCACTGCTTTCCGAAGACACAATGCTTACAAAAGTCCAGCTTTCCTGTTTTCTGACCACACAGTAAACCCTATTTAGTCAACTCATCCAAACCTCTCTCACTCATATGCCTAAGCCGCATATGCCATAACTTAGTAGTTTCTAAATCTGAATCTGAGGACGACACAACTGTAGCACCTGTAATTGTACTACCTTGAAGAAAGTAAAGGCCATTATGCTTCAGTTCCTTCATCACTACAAGAGCACCCTTCGAAATTCTCATATCTCCACCTTCAGCTTTGTAGGTACAACCGTTTGAGTCAAGCGTACTCAAGGAAATCAGATTTTTCTTCAATTCTGGAACATGCCTAACATCTGACAAAGTTCTCACAATACCGTCATACATCTTAATTTTGATTGCACCTATCCCAACAACCTTACAGGCTGTGTTATTTCCCATAAGCACTTTACCACCATCAATCGATTGATAATTGGTAAACCAATCTCTGTAAGGACACATATGAGAGGAACACCCCGACTCAAGAATTCACTCAGTAGCTGAGCTACCAACAATAACCGAAAGAACTTCTGCATCATCAGAATTACTCTCTGTTGCTTCGGTTGCAACTCCGGCAATTTCTCCAGAATCAGATTTCTCCTTCCCTTTTCACTCTGGACAATCTTTTCTAAAGTCCCATTCTTTGTGACATTTGAAGCACTTTAATTTTCTAGTTTTTGATTTTGACCTAGATCGGCCTCTTCTATTCTGCTCTTTCTTCTCTGTTCTGCCACGTACTACCAAACTCTCACCAGAATTGTCAGTATTTTCAGCGGCAACCTTTTTCTTTAACTCCTTAGAGTTCAAGGCTGACTCAACATCTTCCTTAGAAAGAGTTTCTCTACCGGACATCATGGTAACAACAAAGTTCTCATATGAGGGTGGTAAAGAGCAGAGCAACATTATAACTTGGTCCTCATCATCAATTTGAACATCTATATTTTCAAGATCCAAAACAGCTTTTGTAAAAAAATCAAGATGGGTTGAAACAGATGTACCTTCTTGCATTTGTAAGGTGAATAATTGCTTCTTCAGGTAGAAACGATTTGTGAAAGACTTCGTGATGTATAAGTTCTCCAGTTTTTGCCATATGCAAGCAGTAGTTTTCTCCTGGACAACCTTTCGCAGCACACCATCAATTAGAAACAACAGTATCTGACTGTACGCCTTCTCCAGCAACTCATCTTTCTCTTCATCTGATAGTTTGTCAGACAAAGCATTCTTTCCTTTCAAAGCTTTTTGCAAACCATTCTGAACCATCAAAGCGTGCATCTTCAAACGCCATAGACCGAAGTCATTGTTGCCGTCGAATTTTTCAATCTCAAATTTAGCAGTCATTCCGCGGATCATTCACTACACCTAGATCTCCTCGAGACGAGTTCGTATGTTCAAACGGATCTCAAATCGGACTCCGGATCGTCAAGATATCACGAAAATAATTTTCAACCGTCGATTGGTCAAATCTGTCTTTGACCGTACCATGCTGACGTCAGCGCCTTGCTGCTGCTCCTGGGCCTTGTTGCACATGGGTCGGGTCAGACCTGGACTGGCTCGACTTGGACTGCCCAAAGAATGGGAGCAAACGGGTTGGGTCGACCTGAACTTGACCTGGAACTGGAACCGACCCAAGTACCCTTCTTCTTCCCCAAGTTCTGCTACAGAACCCAATAAAGAAAACTAAAAAAAAAAAGAACCCAAAAGACGTGTCATCCTTCTTCCTTCCTTGCTCTGGCCACGCGACGACGGGAGCACGGGGTCCGGCGACAAAAAAACGGCACCGGCGAAGAATCCGGCATTGTTTTCCACGGCGAGGTGGGGCCCAGCCGTAAAAAAAATAAATAAAAAAAATAGAGAACACGATTCCAAATCATGATTCCAAAAAAAGAAGCAAAACAGATCCCAAATCACGATCGTTCCAAAGAATCAAATTTCTGGAATGGGTTGCAGACGATGAGAACTAGCGGCGATGCTCTCTGATTCCGTTCTCTCTTGTTCTCTCTTCTCCTTCCACGATCGTGACCCACTAGATCGTTCAATCTTTGCACGATCCGTGGTCCTTTCGAAATCCGATTCAATGGATCTCCTTTGATCACGCCAAGAATTCTCTGATACCAGTTTGTTGTGATCTAGGGTTACGAGAAGAGATCAATCATGCACAAAGAACAAAGATTTACGTGGTTTGACTTTTGGCCTACGTCCACGGGGAAGACAGGAGAATCACTATGCAATCAGAATAGTTGTGTGTACATCCTAGAGACTCTGGGTCTCTATTTATAATATGAATCCCAAACCCTATTACACCCAAACCCTACTTCTAATTTCAGTAGACTTACTACAATAGGCCTACTTCTAATCACAGTACAACTTGGGCAATCCAAGAGCTCGGTTAACCAAGACTGATTAATTAATAGTGAGCCAAACTAATTAACAGGTACACACTTTGTTGAAGTGTTTAAATTTGCAAGTGTGTGTGCCTAAGTTTCACCACCTTTGATATTTAAGATCAAGCTCCTACCCCAGTGCTGATACGAATATCATGTTGAGGGGGAGTTATTGGATCCAGATTGACAGAAGCTGCATGATGATATTTGTTTGTCAATTATGAACAAATACAGGGGGAAAAGAATGGAGTTAGGGGGAGCTTTACAAGCGAAGGCAATTCAAGATCTAAAAGTTCAAGTAAAGGCAATGTAAGATCTACAGTGATGATTTCTTTTAAATTCAATGTAGTTTGGATTTTTCTTTTGGGTAGATCATATTGTATTGTTTTAGGGATTTTATCCAAGAATTGATAAAAAGGGTAGATTGTAAGGGACATAATAATTACATGACAGAGTCTGTCTTGTAAAAGTCAAAGAGATGGCTCACTATAGCGAGGAAGGCGGACTACGCCCAGTCTGATCTTGATTCTATGTTGGAGTTTGTGTATGATTGTAATTCTTAGTGGATTATCACTAGGAGTCTTATTCACAGATTTGGGGCTATAAATTAAGTGTTTCTCTCAACCCAAAAAGATACACCACCTCTCTCATTAATCCGAGTAAGAGATATCTTAGAGAGAATTATTCTCTAGAGCAATTGACAGATTGTTTTGAAGGGCTGCTCTGGAAGGTTTTGCTATTTTCACTCTCTTGCAGAAGATTAATCATCTTGGTTGACAAGGTGCGACGAGATCAAATAAGGAGAATGGTGCACAACGGGGAAGTTATGGCAATGAAAGTTGTGCAAGAGCAGCTAAAGTCTTTAGGTCGAGGTACTGATTGAGGTAAGTGAGCTGTGAGTATATCTTGTAACTGATCGTGAGTTCTTAATTTCTGGATCATGTTTTTCTCCCTGGAAAGGGTTTCCACGTTAAATATTGTGTTTGCCTTTTTATGGTGTGTGATTAGTAGATTTAATTGCTAGTTCTATTTTATTTGATTGGTTACATCCGCTGCATTGGTTTGATTAATTAAACTAGCATCCATTCTAGTGGGTTCTGCGAAACTTTCAAGTGACTAAGACCTCCATCATTGTACAATTATGATCCTTCACCTTTGAGAGGTTGAGAGACAAGGATGTGTCCAAGGCTATAAGAAGGATGGAGAAAAAAATGGGGATGATGAAGAATTAGAAATGGAGGAATCAACATTCATGATTTAATAAAGAAAAAACCAATTGTGGGAAAAAAAGATGAAGGGCTGTGAACAAGAAAAGAAACTTGAGAATGATGTAGGGTTTAAATAAAGGGATAAAAGATAGGGAAAAAGTCTTAAAAAGTGAATGACGTATGGTTTAAATAAAGGTATAAAAACTTTCCTTTTCTTAGGGAAATTTTAAAAAAGATGTTAAACTTTTGCTCATTTTTGAAAAAGTAAAAAAGTTTTCTACAATTCTTTTGGTCAAATCCTCTCCATAAAACTTTTTTGAGAAATGAAAAAAATGCCCTTCCCTTATGATATGTTTTTGTCTTTTAAGTATGAGAATGGTGTATTTTTTTTTTCTATTGAGGTGTTGATTTAAATAAAGGTGCAAGGAATAAGTAAATAAAAATACAGCAGGCAATCCCATGATTGTGGTGCATGATTGGTAATCCCTTCATTTTGGTGATTACCAACTGTTACAATCCCTTCATTAAAAGAATGGAGGCTATACAAAAAAAATATCGTAATGCACATTTTTATTGACCATGTGAAGTTTTGGGTATAAAAAATGATATTTTGAATTTGATGTGTTTTCAAACTTAGTGTTTTGTGCTCTTTGGATGAGATGTGTCTCTTGGGCCCATTTGAATGGATGTGACCTAATTCCAAGGGATGCCTTCCAACATTATAAATTAAGGTGGTTTTCAAAGTGTTTCTTTGAGCATTCAATATGAGCATATTGCAATATTTTCATAAGCATATCATCTAATAGTATTTTATTCTCTTTTATTTTTATTTTGATTTTAAGGGCAATTCCATATTTTTTATTCTAGTGTGCGGACTTCGAATCAGAGTTGGGCATTGTTTCCTGGGAACAGGATTTTATCAAAACCATCTACATATGGGAAATTGCTGACTTTAAGAAAGCATCTTAATTGGTGTTCCTTGCTTATTTTTATTTTGCTTTCTTATTCAATTTTTCACATTCACAATCATTCACTTTGATTCACTAATTATTTATTCTAACTGCTTGTTTGATTTTCCGATTGCACATTCTCCATAAGTAATTTCCCCAGTAGTTTCAAGACAACAATTCTTACTCACGAAGAAAGTTGCAATGATGGGTAAGTGTGATTTTTCTTCTTCAAAAGAAAGATGCAGATGCTTATATCACATCAGGTACGTATTTATCATTCAAGTGTTTCAATTTCATGCAATAATTATTTGCACAAAGAAATTTATTTTGGTCACTTCTACCGATACCTCTACATTAGTTATGGGATTTCTTTTCTTCATTTCATCAACTGTATGCATGATGTAATCTCATTCATATTGGACTTAGTTTTCTTACATGATATTGTCCACATGCTGAATTTTAATGTGATACATATATGCCCACTGTTTAGGTATTTAAAATTCAATCATTTATTGCTTTGGAGTACTACAGAATTTCTAATGGCATTGGAAAAAAAAAAGAGAGCTGCTACCTGCACACTGCATTTTGCTCTCTACACACTGCATTTAAAAAAAAAAAAAAAAAATCCTAAACTACCCTCGCCCTCTCCTTCCCTCTCTCCCTTCTCCACGTTGTCCACCGCCGGATTATTTCCCTCTTCGGCCCTAAATCTTCCTCTCTTCTCCCTCTTCCTCTTCATTTCCCTCTCAATTTCCCTCAATTTCCCTCTCCCTGCTCGTCGCGGCCAGCTGCCCGCCCACTCTCCATCTCCTTCTCCCTCTCTATTTCCCTCTCCTCGCTCATCACCGACCGCCGCCCGGTCACCTCTCCCCATCCTCTCTCCCTCTCACGGTGGACAAGCAAATGGAGAAGAATCAATTACTTTGGATGTAAAAAAAAATAAAATTTGCCATTGAAATCGGCGAACCCGATTCGTTCGGCGTTATAGGGCCGAAGAAACCGAGTTTTGCCATGAATCCGATTCGTTCGGCGTTATAGGGTCGAAGAAAATGAGTTTGTTCGGATGCCGAACGAATCGGATTCATGGCAAAACTCGGTTTGTTCGGCCCTGTAACACAGAACGAATCGGATTCGCCGATTTCAATGGCAATTTTTTTTTTTTTTTTACATCCAAAGCATTTGATTCTTCTCCATTTGGTTGTCCACTGTGAGAGGGAGAGAGGATGGGGAGAGGGTGACCGGGTGGCGGTCGGCGACGAGCGGGGAGAGGGAAATCGAGAGGGAGAAGGAGAGGAAGAGGGAGAAGAAGAGTGGGCAGGCGGCGATGAGCAGGGAGAGGGAAAGAGAGGGAAATAGAGAGGGAAAAGGAGAGGAAGATGATGAGGAAGAGGGAGAGGAGAGGAAGGGAAGAGGGTGGGCGGGTTGGTGGGCAGTGGACAACGGGGAGAAGGGAGAGAGAGGGAAGGAGATGGCGAGGGTAGTTTAGGAATTTTTTAATTTTTTGATTTTTTTTAAATGTAGTGTGTAGAGAGTCATTTGTAGTGTGTAGGTAGCCACTCTCCTGAAATCTCTTTAGACATGTGACTGGATGAAAGCAGGAAAGTGCTTGGATGTTTTACTTTTCACTCCATGAACGCACACGCACACGCACACGCACACGTCTCTTTTGCAATCATCATATCTTTAATAATATAATCTCTAATGTCATGAGTTGTCTGACATTGCTATGCAGTAGTATAGTGAAATGACATAGTAAATGTTGTTGGTAAATGTTGTTGCAAAATCGTGATAATGTGGCTTGACGGAATATTGATAATCTCCATGTTCCTTAGAGTATATATCTTGATAGCCTGAGACATACAAGATCTTGTGGTGGTGCATGTCCAGGTTGTAGTGAAGAAGTCTCATGCAATAATCTACACTGTTTGATATGTTACAGAAAGAGAGAGAGAGAGAGCAGTGGTGCTTCCAATATTTACGAAATATAGGCAGTGTATTCAAAATCACATATTATTAGTGACTCTGATTTCTCTTTGCATCCGTCCACTAATCCACTCTTACCATGTCCGAACGTATTGAGATTAAGAGAAGAAATGAGGAAGCCTCTTTATTGGTTTCAAGAGTTGTCTCCCCTGCAACCACCCTTCTTGCAACCACTCTTCTTTCAAAAAACTATTTTTATTTAACTACCCTTGCTTCATAACTATCCATTCAAAAAGTATGTGCATTTGCCTTGGGACTACATTTTTAATAAACCACACGAGCAAACAGATTGTGTTTAGCTTGTTTGCCAAGACCATATTTAATGGTCTAATAGTGAGTCTTGCCAACTTTTCTACTCATGCATATAAAACATTTTTTGCTTTTGCATAAGTGATTTTTGGTTCATGTGATATTTTGGTTCATATATCTCTTTGAGATTAGCCAATTGACATATTGTAAAATAATTTTTGATTTATGAATAAAATGTTGGATTATCGATCTTATGTACTTATGTACGACTTGAGGCAAACCTATGTATTGAATTAATAATTGGAGAATTAAATAGTAATGATTTTTCTCTTGTTAGTATTTCTCAATGACGCAGAGTATGTATCTATGATTGGATTATATTTTTGCATTGTGGATAGTGCATCATCAACATAATCATCAGATTAGATCACATAATCATGGATATTGCATCATCATCCATTGGATCAGAGTGCAGATCGTGGATATGAATAAAAGAAAGAATGTGACAACCAATCGAGGACTTCTTAATTTCATCAACATTTCTCAAGTGATATTATACCACCGAGAGTGTGAGAATCTATACCTCGAAGGAGATGGGTTTACTGACATAGTGAGATGGTCCTGACTGTAGCATACTCTTAACTTCTACGTTAGAGTTCAAAGAAAATTTGATTAGATGTACCGTTTAGTACCAGAGAGTATATTGAGATATTCCTCGCAGTGCACCTTTATTTTGGAACTAGTGGGGGAAATTATTGTGTTCCAAAATTGCTCATCTCCGAGGTTCATGCATTGTCTAGCTTTCAGTACCTATGTTTAGTCCTTAATAGACTCATGGATTTGTGCGGAGTGAGCGCAAGACTCATGGGTTTGCTTTTGTAGATGTGGAGGTCATGGCAGCCTCCCATGGGTCTTGTCGGTAAGACTCTAGAGCATTTGTTAAGACGAGGACTAGCGCATGACCTATGAAATAGCGCCCGACTATATTGTATAATGTGAATATGTATCGTGAACTTCACTTAGATCACTTTCTCACACTAAAGTTTATGATATAGATTCTTCCTTTAGGTTCAAGGGTCATCCACCTGTGAGGGATGCATTATATAGTTTTTAGTTATTTTCTATTATTATTATTATTTATTTTCTTGAAAAGTCTTTTTAGAAAATAGTGGGGGATTGTTGGGTATTTTCTAAAAAACCCACTATTAAAAAATAATATTTTGAATTTGATGTCTTTTCAAATTAAGTGTTTTGTGCTCTTTGGATGAGATGTGTCTTTTGGGCCCTTTAAATGGATGTGACCCAATTCCAAGGGGTGCCTTCCGACATTACAAATTAAAGTGATTTTTAAAGTGTTTCTTTGAGCATTCAATATGAGCATATTGCAATATTTTCATAAGCATGTCATCTAACAGTATTTTATTCTCTTTTAGTTTTACTTTGATTTTAAGGGCAATTCCACATTTCTGATTCTATTGTGCAGACTTCGAATCAGAGTTGGGCATTGTTTCCTGGGGACAGAATTTCATCAAAACCACCTGTATGTAGGAAATTACTGTCTTTAAGAAAGCATCTTAACTGGTGTGCCTAGCCCATTTTTCTTTTGCTTTAATATTTAATTTCTCACATTCACAATCATTCACTTTGATTCAAAAATTATTTATTCTAACTGTTTATTTGATTTTCCGATTGCACATTCTTCGTAAGTAATTTCCCCAACCGGTGAATGAAAATTCTATAACAACAAACATACACATGTAAATTTCACATTTGCAATGGTTACATATGTAAAATGTTGTAAACAAATGATCCACTACGCCAGTCTATTATTTCAAATGGTTCTATTATTTTTATTACTATTCAACTATAGAAATGTTGGGAGGTAATAGAAACAATGACAATCTCATTGATTTAGAAGTGTTTTTGAAATGAAAACTACTACTTTGTAGAAAATGTGATATAGCAGATGAAATTTCGCATCATGGATTCAATCACTGCATCCATATACGTGCTGTGGATTTTCAAAAGTAGAGAATCTCCAAATCCCAAATCCATTCCATTGGGGCAGTCATTACTCATTACCTTACATACTATATAAAATGATGAACTCTTACTCAATCCGCTCATATCAATAGAATTATCATATCAATCCGATAGCTCAATGGTGAGGTATTTTTCTTTTCATAGAATCAACCAGGGATCCATGATGGTAGCTTTGTTGGTTAGGGAGTTGGATTTTGTGTCTGTGTGGGTGTGTGGGTATTTACCCAAGCAAAAGGGGAAAAAGCATTATCATTATTACACGCATGTACACTTTATCTATATATTGAGCTTGTTGAGTTTCATAATTTAACTTGCATATAGGCTAACCATCTCTCTCTCTCTCTCTCTCTCTCTCTCTCTCTCTCTCTCTAGTGTGTTTGTGGCTACCATGCATAAGGTCATCTACTTAGTGATGCGGAATCTGTCCTTTATTTGCCTTGTATCTGACTTCACAAACTGAAAGGAAACAAGTGAAATTCCTGCTCACTCAACAGCATAATTGAGCTTGTAAAATGCAAAACAAGATAAGAAGACAAGAAAGAAGAATATGGTGGTTCAGTTGGGCTTCCAGTTTAGTTCTTTCAATGGACTTGATTCACATGAATCAAAAATCAAAATTGGCATCTGATTATATCCTAAGGGTATAAATCCGATCCATTACCAGATTCAGATAATAGCGCTAGTCCAAGTCCATCCGATAAGCAATCTAGAATGCCTGAATCCACCCATTTTTGGTTTCACTTTGTATTGAATTTGGATTTGCATCCAAAATTGGGTTGAAATTCAGACTTCTAGTCATAATTCAGTTGAGTCAAATAAACTGAAAGGAAATGAGTCAATCAAGTTAGACTCATCCAAGTAGCTTGACTCATTTTTCTTTCGAGAAATTACTTGCCAAACTGAGCTCTAAATAAAACTATGTTCAAAATGATGACTCTTACCTCCACACTTATCTCTTGTTTGGTGGCATGAAATCTTACATATCCAAATTCAGTGACTCTTACTAAACTCCAATTGTCAACCTGTAACAGGGTCCAAGCCACACTTTAGACCAATATCACTGAATATATTTGTAATTATTATTTTTTCTTTTGAAGTAAATTGCACACAATTTAATACAAGTCTGAGCTAACTTGTATGAGCCAAGTAATCCAAATCAGGGTTCCAAAACTTCTCAACTCATGACTCGTTCAAGTTGATTTTTCCTCCATTAATGTGGAGCCACCTTTCTATATCCATATGTTAGTTCTAAAGGCTCATGTGTGCACTTAGAGTCTGTTTGTTTACATTAAATTGAATACATAAGATTCAAATCATTAGTAGCTAAAAATGAAGATCAAGGGTGAATTTTAAAAAATAAGCATAAAAAACCTTTCATTTTAGGGAAATAAAATCGAAAGAAGATGAGAAATGGACTTCTACGGGGAAGTCTGTTTATTCATTTCCCATTTTATTTTGATTCTATTTCCCTAAAAAGTATAGGTTATTTGATGTTCAGTTCCAAAAGTTCACATTTGATCTTCATTCTTAGCCACTTATGGTACGAATTCAATGTATTCAATTCGTATGTATTATAATGCAAACAAGCATGCACATAATTATTTGAAAATTCTAACTCATTGAGTCTTCCAACTTCCAAGACAATTAACAAGTTAAGCAAAAACTTTTGAGTATTGAAACTATGCTCAATGTAAACCAGGACCCAGGTAGGAGAAGTTGTATTCAGGATTAGGGGAGTGCCAAGACAATTAACAATTTAAGCAAAAACTTTTGAGTATTGAAACTATGCTCAATGTAAACCAGGACCCAGGTAGGAGAAGTTGTATTCAGGATTAGGGGAGTGTCATCAATCATGATCGATTGAGTCTTGGTCACTGGACCTGAACGCGACACGGGTTTAAGCTCGAGTCAACCCAGTATCTTGGGTTCGTTTCACTTTGGTCTCAGAACCGTGGTTATGTTAAAACTGAGAAAAAAAAGAGTCCAATTCACTTACATTGTCTGAGAACTCGTCCAGTGTGAAGCCTGCCATTCCAATCACAGCGTGAATTGGGGCAGAATAATTGGAATTATCGTATGTGTCAAACCCATCCTTATCTTTTGTGGGCATTGCCTTGCAATCGCTTTGATAGACTGCACAAGTTCTCTCATAGTTGTGGACATGGCCAAAAAGAACAAGGTCCACCTGAAAAACAAAATAGGGCTAACAAGATGAGTCTAACATGTCTTTGTCCACAAAGGGCACTAGTTTCCAGTATAAAGGAAGCACAATGAGAAAAACTTCAGAAATTTTGGAGGAGAGCATAGGTTACCCCAAGAAGAGAATACAAACAAACATGTTCAAACTATTTCCACAACATTATCAGCTATATGAAGTATCCTTGGGTTATGAAGTGGTGCTCAATTTCAGGGGTTATGTTAAAATAATCTTATGGGGTTCATCGTGTGTGGGCAATGGAACAAATTACAATAGACCTGTCTCAATCTGACACTAGTTATCATTTGGGTTTTAGATGGTTTCTTCTAGATGTCTAGATTGTGTGGTAGCCTGGTAGAGAAATTCCATGCAGGATTCAACATATGTAACCTAGTAAGTGTCTCGTTGAAAAGTGCATTGCATTTTTATTAAGTGGGATCTTGACATTGGACTCATATCTAATTTGGGTCTTAATTGTTTTAACAAAATGGCTTTACCTTTTTTTTTTTTTTTTTCTTTTTACTGCTACAATAAGGATTTGAACTCGCAAGCTGGTGTCTCTTACCAACTGAGTTACAGCCCGGAACTCACAGTTTTCCTATTTGCTTTAGTTTTCAAAGAATGAATATTATATAGGAGAATGGTGAATAATATAAGGTGAAGATGTTGATGAGACCCTGACTTTTTTTAGGGTTTCATTTACATAGTTCACAGTTGGGTATTCCTCTTTCATCAAAGAGGAGATTATTGATGACTATGTGCCAATCTTTTCACCTTTTTGGCTTCGTTCAGTTTTAGACACGTTGATAAGAGTATTATATTTCTCAGAATTCTTAGGAATTCCATTCCATGAAAGCAAAGAGGCCTTTATTATAGAAATTACATCATCTTAGGGACCAAAATGAGTGCTCCAAGTCTGTGTAGATGTATGATGAATTAATAAAAGAACCCAATGAAGATGATATGAAATATCCAAAATGGAAAGTTATTAATAACTTTATTATCACTTAGCTTCTTAATGCAAGGGTAAAGGACGTTAATAAGAGCTAGTATTATTCCCCTGTCACAGATAAAAGAGTAGTCTGCTTTTATATTTGTATCAGAACAACTTGAAAAGAATTTATAAGGTATATCAAGAGATTGCTATCATTTCACAAGTTGATAGAACTATTGCAAAATATTGCATGAAGTCGGTCAAGATTGTGGCAAGAATTATCCAATTCTGGACCCATTGCCACACTCACTGCCAACTAATGCTTAATAGGTAGGTCTGGATCAATCTACTTTTATCACCTACCAACAAATAAATATTCCCAAAATGTCGGAAAAATATGAAATTAGTATCGTATTCCAAGAGAAACATCATCATTAATATTATTATACCTGATTTTCCATCTTGGTATTGTATCATATTGGCACTTGTACCTTGTACGTAGAGTGTACCTAGTTACCTTTGTTACGATGGACTTATTGTATCATTTTATTTACCTGGCTTACCATAGTGGACCTATAACTAGAAAGGACTTGGAATTATAAGACTACCTCCCTTAGGAATGTAACTTGCTTGATTTGCGGGTATGGGGTAGCTTTTCTTGTTACAGGTTCAAGTAGAGTGCACCATTGACTCTAGAGTCGGCAGTACTTAGCTTTGATCCCATTTTATTCAGACCTAGGTTGGTGTGAATTTATCCTTGTTCATGCTAGCTGTAACTTAGCCTTGTGTGGGAGTGACATTGTCCTTCAGTACTACACTCGAGCTTGAACGTTGGCTGTATAAATAAATAAATAAATATATATATATATATATATGGGAGGTGCTCATGTGAGAGTATCTCTCACCTTACTTTGAGAGATAGGGGCGGGGCCCTCACATTTAAGTTGTTGACATTGGATATGGATGTGAGGGCTCTCACTTTATCTCTCATAATAAGGTGAGAGCATCTCATAGGAGCATCTATATATATATATAGATGAGAAATATTCAAGTGAGAGATTCCCTCACCATGTGTGGTGAGGGACTCCTTTTTGGGGATGTTTCAAGTACAAAAGGGCTTTTGTACTTAAAGGGAGTACACATTTTTGTACTTGAAACCTCTCCAAAAAGGGAGTCCCTCACTCCACATGGTGAGGGAATCCCTCACTTGAATAACCCCTTATATAAATATATATATATATGGGCTAGCTCTCCTAAGCTGAAGCCTACCTTATTCTAAACTGAAATAGTACTGGTCCTACAAATCAAGGTCGATTATCGTTGCTTTCTATATGATGATTCAATCTTAGGATTTTCTAGTTCTATAATGCAAAAAACAGATATAATCAATTTTCATTTGTTGGACTAGCACTATTCCATCTTAGGATAAGGGAAGCTTCAGCTTAGGAAAATTTTGCTCATATATATATATATATTCATTTGGAATCTCTTGATACCATAATTTAAATTTTATCTAGCTCTTGTCATGGTCTTGCCACTTAAAAAACTTGTGTAGTTGAGAGAATGAGCTCACGTAGATTGCCATTTCGTAAGGATGTACTTGTTTAAACTTGTCACACATGAGTCATTGATGTTGATCTATTTATTGCATAATCATACCTAGTATTGCGCATTCTTTGGTACCCTTATAACCTTCTAGTTTTTAATTATACATTTGAAGCAACATGACTATTCTCTCTCTTGAAAGCTGTAAAATGGTTGGAAAAAAACAAACCCATTGTGTGGGGTCACTCCATAATCACGGATCTATGTGGGGCCACTCCCCCAATTTCAGGATTGTCCTTAATCTTGGTATTGTCCAGCTCAGAAGAAGCGCCAGCTCGGGGAAGCGCGGAACCCGTCTCGGTGGCCATATCTGCAGGTGCCCACCTCGGTCTCGGTCTTAACCTGATCTCGGCCTCCTGTCATTCAGCCATAAATGCGACCATAAATGCGCTGCCATGACGGGAGACGGCGAACTGACAAATAGAGTGGGCGCCGGATCTAGATAAGTGGCACGTCTTATCTTAAGTCACATCCATAGGCATAGGGGGATGGTCCGATAGGATGTTCCCTTTTTACCTACCCCCACTCAGGAGGGAAAAGTACATGCTGATGGGACTTCCATCTCTCCCTGAGGGGTCCAGTCCGATGATGACTCTCACGTCTATATAATGCATGGAGGGAAACTATAGGAGGTACGCAAGAAGCCCCCCCATGTTACTTCTCCATTTTTCCGTCAGTTGACAAACTAACTCAAGCATCGGAGTGCCTTCGGCTGCCTACAACCAAGGGTTCTGACTTTTATTTTCCCTTTCAGATTATCGGAGGCCCGATCCTTTCCCCCAATCATCCCAAGATCATCAAATCAAAGGTTTAATCCTCTTTTAACTAAGTCCGTAATTTTTAGGCACTTACAGTTGGTGCCGTCTGTGGGAACAAGATATTTGCCAAAAGCAAACCTGCAAAAGCCATGCCTCCAAAAAAAAGGTACGGCGGCGAGGGAACGTCGAAATCCCGAAGAGCGTCGTCCTTTCGTCCTCCGGAACAACCACCACTGCCATCGTTTTCGTGACCGAATCCGCAACCTCGGCCGCTGCAGTCATTACCTCCAACGGCGCCCACCGGCGCTCACGCTGCTCTCCTTCCCCCTCAAGGTCCAACGGAGGTTCCCCCCGTCCTACAGGAGCTGTCGAGGATTCCCCACCAGAGGAAGTCCGGAGGAAAATCCGGTCCCGCTTACGTGGAGGGTGTTGTCCAGTCGGACTCCTCGCCTCGACCTGTGACGGCACCCCCCCATCGTGACGATTATCATTAGGCTCCTCGCCCCCCAAGTAACCAGCCACCCAGGGGTCTACAGCAGAATGTTTCCCCGTCAGATCCTTGACAACGAGGCAAGACCCCTGTAGCAGCAAAATCCCATCACTCTCATCATCTCACCCACGATGACGGCCAGTCCTTTCATCAAGCCCATGAAGAGAGAGATGACCCCCTGCTTGAAGAGCTCTAGGCCCAGAATCGGGTCCTCCAAGAAAAAGAAGAGTTGATTCGTCGTCTCCAAGAGCAGCTTCAGGCGAATGAAAGGAGGACCCTTATCCCACCTCTTAGGCGGCAGCAGAATCGTCTGGACAGCCGAGATCTGAGGCAAGTCCTCAACGACAGAAGTAGAGATCGCTGTGAAGAAGAAGGCTTAAGCAGCAGCCACCTACCTAGCAACCTCGAGGGGTAGTGTCGTGAGTGAGATTCCCCAAGGCTGGAGAACATCACGGGCCTGAGGGAGCTGCTCGACCACTACGTCAAGCGAGAGGTCCAGGCCTGAATGGCCGAGATAGGTTTCACCCGAGATCAAACAGAGGCTTGCGATGAAGAAGACCAGGGCATGTCCCCCTTTTCCCAGGAAATAAAGAACTTCTCTCTTCCCGAGAGATTCAGCGTTCCGAGGTTCGTCCTCTATGACAGGACCTCGGACCCAGAAGTGCACCTTTGGCATTTCACTCAACGGATGTCGGTTTGGGGGGACGTCGGTCACCTGAACTGCAGGGTCTTCTCCTCCAGCCTGGGTGACCTCCCGCTCCGATGGTTCTGCGCGCTCCCGTCTGGGTCGGTCTCAAGCTGGTGGCAGCTCTGAAGCTCCTTCGTAGAGAAGTTCCAAGAGCACCGAGTCATCCCGAAGACGGGTGGCAACCTCATGGCGATCCGGATGAAGGACAATGAAAGCATCACTGCATTAGCCAGAAGATTCTGGACGATTTATAGTCAGGTCACGGATGCCAAAGATGACGTCGCTATCATGTGTTTTCGGCAGGCCTTGCTCCCAGGCAATGAGCTCCGCAGAGACCTGGTCCAAACTCCCGTGACCACAATGAAAGCGCTGATGGCTAAGGTGAACCAGTACATCGAGCAGGAGGAGGATGAAGCTCGAGGCAACGAGCGGTTCGGCCTCCCGCAGAAGGGCCAAACGTCCAGAGGAGAGGGAATATTCCCCAAACAAAAGTCAGATAGGAAAAGGGCCCTCACCAATTTGGCGACCTTCTCAACCTCCATCTTGGGAAGCAGCAAGAGACCAAAGTTCCAGCCTCCCAGGCCGGCCGGAGATCCCTACAGGGCCGTCAATGCCGTCTTCAAGGAACCCATCTACAGACTCCTCGGCAAAATCAAGGTGGAACCTTACTTCCAGTGGCCGCAGCTGATCAAGGGCAACCCATCCACCCGAGATAGGAGCAAGAACTGTTCTTACCACAAGCAGCACAGACACATGACCGAAGACTGCATGGCCCTAAAATCTCACCTCGAGAAGCTCGTCAGGGATGGGCACCTCAGAGAGTACATCAAGGAGGGAGAAATGGTCAACCGAGCTCAGCAGCATGCCCCGCTCGATGCAGATCAGGACAGCGACGTACTTGCAGGTGTCATCAACGTCATTCACTTGGCTCCTGCTCCCAGTAAGGGAAGCAGTCAAGCTCGCTCGGAGGCCAGGAGGGCCTCCCATGGCAGACAGGTGATGTCAGCCGAGCTGGAGCCTGCACCAAAGAAAGCTAAGAAGGAAAAGCCCAGGATATGGTTCTCGGACGAAGACCTAGGAGGAGTCCAGCTCCCCCACAACGACGCACTCATTCTCACCCTGCGGCTGAACAACTACACTGGGAAGCGCGTCCTTGTAGATCCAGGAAGCTCGTCCGAGATCCTCTACTTGTTTCAAACAACTCGGCCTGACCGAGTCCGATCTGCAGGAAGCCCACGTTTCTTTAGTAGGCTTCAGCGCCAAACCAGTGTGTCCCTTTACAATGTGATCATGGGGCGTAGTTGGCTGCACGCCATGGAGGCAGTACCTTCCTCCTTCCATCAGAAGCTCAAGTTTCCTCTAGAGAAGGCCGGAGGGGTGATCGAGATAGTGACCATACGGGGAGATCAACAGATGGCCAGACAATGCCTCATGGCCGTGGTGCCTGGAGAAACGGAGCCGCAGCAAGTGCATGTGGCCGAACTGGAGGCCGAATTTGAGGACGTCGGTCAATCTGCAGAACAGAAGAGCATAGAGGAGCTCACCGAGATCAGGATCAATCCTACTAGGAAGCCAGCTCCCCGACAGAGAGTGGTCCGAGCTGCTTGGCTTTCTATTGCTGAACAAGGACGTCTTTGCCTAGACTCCATACGAGATGCCTGGGATCAACCTCGAAGTCATGTGTCACAAACTGATTGTCGACCCCGGGCACAAGCCTATAGTGCAAAAAGCCCACAGAACAGGGGTCCCGCAGACAGAGGTTGTCGTTGAAGAAGTAGACAAGCTCCTCGAAGCCGGAACGATCCGTGAAGTACATTATCAGAAATGGCTGGCCAACACTGTTGTGGTCAAAAAGAAAAGCGGCAAGTGGAGGGTCTGCGTGGACTTCACCGATCTCAATAAAGCTTGCCCCAAGGATAGTTTCCCCCTCCCAAAGATCGACTAGATGATCGACGCCACCTCGGGACATGATAGAATGAGCTTCCTCGACGCCTACCGAAGATACCACCAGATCCCCATGCATGGGCCCGATGAGGAGAAAACCGCATTCATAACCCCTCGGGGCATCTACTGTTACAAAGTGATGCCCTTTGGGTTAAAGAATGTAGGCGCAACATACCAGAGACTAGTCACGAAGATGTTTCAAGCCCAGCTTGGAAAGACAGTGGAGGTCTACTTCGATGACATGGTGGTCAAGTCCAAGAAATCGCAGGACCACTTGACAGACTTACGCCAGATATTCGCCATCCTCAGAAAGTTCCAGCTTAAGTTGAACGCTTCCAAGTGTACGTTTGACGTCGGCTCCTGCAAGTTCTTAGGGAGCCTGGTGACTTGGAGAGGAATCGAGGCCAATCCAGAGCAGATTTCAGCTATCCAGGCAATCCAGAGCCCGACCTCGGCAAAGCAGGTGCAGAGACTAATGGGGATGGCCACTGCGCTGAATCGCTTCATCAGCCGAGCTTCGGACAAATGTCGCCCTTTCTTTCAGCTCTTGAAAAAGAGCTCCAAATTCCAGTGGACCCCCGAATATGATCAAGCGCTGGAGAAGCTCAAATAATACCTTTCCTCGCCACCACTGTTGTCCACGCCAACACAAGGTGACCTCCTCTATCTCTATTTGGCAGTCTCGGACCACGCAGTGAGCTCAGTGTTAGTCTGGGAGAACGACAAGCAGCAGCAACCCATTTACTACACTAGCAAGATCCTGCTCGACGCGGAGACCATGTACCTTCCACTCGAGAAACTGGCATTGGCCCTCATCAGTGCCTCTCGCAAACTCTCCCACTACTTCCAAACATACACGGTGGTGGTTCTCATAGAATACCCGCTCAAATCTCTTTTTTGAAAGGAGGACTTTTCCGGAAGAATCTCCAAGTGGGCCTTCGAACTGGGACAGTTTGATATCCAATATCAACCCAGGACGGCGATCAAGGCGCAAATTCTGGCAGACTTCCTCGTCGAGTTCACTTCTCCTAGTTCGGCACCGACCTTGCTCGTTATCGAGCTGGGGGGCAACAGGGACAATGAGACAGCCGAGACTGAGGATGATCGACCTTGGAGACAATTCCTTGAGTCAGCCTAGAAGGTCTTCGTCAACGGATCCTCAACATCCAGAAGGGCTGGCGCTGGCATAGTCCTCCAGTCGCCAGAGGGCCTAGTCATTGAGCAAGCCCTGACCCTTGACTTCAAAGCCTCCAACAATGAAGCAGAGTACGAAACACTAATTGCGGGTCTCGGTAGTGCAAGAATCCTGGGGGTACGTCAGCTAGTAGTTTTCAGCGACTCTCAGTTGGTGACGAACCAGCTAAGCGGAACTATCAAGCTCGTGACGAGAGAATGGTAGCCTACTTAGCCCACACAAAGCAGTTCCTCTCCCAGTTCGAAAAAGCAGAAGTCAGGCAAATCGGCCGGGAGTCCAACTGCCATGCAGACGCCCTAGCCAACTTAGCCTCGGCCGTAGAGGCAGGAAAAAGAAGGACATTCGACGTGGAGACATTGGAAAAACTGAGCATAGAACTCCTCCCACCTCGGCAAGTCCTGTGCGTTGGTCTCGGTCTGAGCTGGATGGATCCGATCATAGCATTCCTCAAAGAAGATAGACTCCCTGAAGACAGGAATGAAGCCCACAAGGTCAGAATGAAAGCAGCTCATTTTTTACTATCCTCAGATGAAAAGCTATATAGAAAGTCCTTCACAGGACCGTATCTCCAATGCGTTCACCCGAGCAAGGTAGAAGACTTCCTTTTTGAAATTCACGAGGGAATCTGCGGAAGTCACATCGGAGGAAGATCACTGGCGTACAGAGCCATCAGTCAGGGCTATTGGTGGCCCTATATGCAGAAGGATGCCCAGCTCTACGCCAGGAAGTGTGAAAAATGTTAAAAGTTCTCCCACTCTCTGCACCAACTAGCGCAGGACTTGAGTCCTCTCTCCAGCCCGTGACCCTTCGCTCAGTGGGGGCTAGACATCGTGGGACCTCTTCACCGAACTCCAGGAAACAAAAGGTGGTCGATAGTGGCCACTGATTACTTCACCAAATGGATAGAGGCAGAAACCTTATCCTCCATCACCGAGCAGGACACGAAGAATTTTGTATGGAAGAACATTGTCACGAGGTTTGGGATCCCCCGAGCTCTGGTCTCGGACAACGGAACCCAATTCGACTCAAAGTTATTTAAAAAATTCTGCCAGGAGCTCGGTATCAGGAACCTCTATCGACCCCGGCCTACCCGTAGAGCAACGGATAGGCAGAGATCTCGAACAAGGTGGTATTGGACGGACTCAAAAAGAGACTCGACAGAGCTAAAGGCAGATGGGTAGAAGAATTACTAAGTGTCCTTTGGGCGTACCGGACCACCCCGAGACGATCTACTTCAGCAACCCCTTTTTCCTTAGCATACGGAATGGAAGCTGTAATCCCACTTGAGGTCGGCCTTCCGACCCTGAGGTCGGATCTCTTCGAACAGGGGCAGAACGAAGTGAATTTGGCCAAAGAGCTCGACCTGGCCGAGGAGCGAAGGGAGGCAGCATCCATGCACCTGGGCTTCTACCAGCAACAGCTATCCAGGGGATACAATCGGAAAGTCAAAGAAAGAAGGTTCTCAATCGGGGAACTGGTCTTAAAGAAAGCGTTTCCAGCAGATAAAGATCCCAACGAAGGCAAACTCGCACCGAACTGGCTCGGACCTTTTAAGGTGGTCTCGGCATTCAGGAGGTCGGCTTATAGACTTAAGAGCATGGAAGGCAAAGAATTGCCGTGACCATGGAACGCGGAGCACCTCAAGAAATACTACTTCTAAAAAATGTACTCAAATGATAAGTCAATAAAAGAGGGATCTTGTAGAAGACGCGTGCCTTGTATCTTTCAAGTTGCGAACCAAGGCTCCGGTCCTCGCACCAACCTCCTTGAGTTCGGTCATAGGACCAGCTCCCAAGGCTCCGGTCCTTGCACCAGCCTCCTTGAGTTCGGTCATAGGACCAGCTCCCAAGGCTTCGGTCCTTGCACCAGCCTCCTTGAGTTCGGTCGTAGGACCAGCTCCCAAGGCTCCGGTCCTCGCACCAGCCTCTTTGAATTCGGTCATAGGACCAGCTCCCAAGGCTTCGGTCCTTGCACCAGCCTCCTTGAGTTCGGTCGTAGGACCAGCTCCCAAGGCTCCGGTCCTCGCACCAGCCTCTTTGAGTTCGGTCATAGGACCAGCTCCCAAGGTTCCGGTCCTCGCACCAGCCTCCTTGAATTCGGTCATAGGACTAGCTCCCAAGGCTCTGGTCCTCGCACCAGGCTCCCAAGGTTCGGACACCGGACCAACCCCCCTGAACGGAATCAGTTGCCTTATTTCACTCTCAAGTTGCGGAATTCGGTCTGCCTTTAAGCTCGGCCAAATCCCTCGAGTTATCAAAATCGACGGCACGACCCCCGCCCCCCAGCAACAGGGTCGCACCCCAAGGTGTGAGTCCAAGCTAACTACAAGGTCTCTTAAATAAGGCGTTGGTAAAGCCCGGCCTTAGGACCAGATGTTCACCGATCTCGCCCACTTGAAGGTTTGGAGAGTTGGTCAAGAAATAGGGAGCCTTGTCAAGTCCCTGTCTTACGAATTCACTGATCTTAGCCACTTAAGACTTGGAAAGTTTGTCGGAAACAGGGGACCTCATTTTCGTTCAATATGTTGGGATTAAAAAATAAGTCCAGTTTCCATGAGTTTGCTGAATTAGACAAGAACATGGAGCAGCATTTCCTGTTCGAAGATTAGAAGAGCAAGCAACCACACACCATTGCCAAGAAAAATAAGTCAGTGAAAGAAAATCGTTTTTCATTAATGGAGGAAGTATTTACAAAATTCTGTACACAAGGAAGAAAAAGAAAAAGTATATCAGAAAAAGAAGAAAAATACATTGTTTCTATACATTATTTGGGTGCCGCAACTTTATTCTCTGGAGGGACAGATGAAGCAGGGTCAGACGCACCCGAAGACTGGGGTGGAGGAGTCGCGGTGGAAGCCTGGGCATTAGTCGGGGGCGGAGGAGGAGGGCCTGGAGCTTCAGGAGGGGCTTCCGAGGGGTTGGAGTCGGGCTCTGACTCTGGGCTAGGTATGACAGACTGGAATTGAGGGAGGTTCGCGAATATGGGGTCATCCTCAGAGACCCCTACTCACGAAGTGCCTCCCTGCACCCCATCTCTTACAAGACCGGGCTCAGGTCCTTGATATGAGCCACGTACTCCGCCGATGCCCAATCCACTCCCTCTTGATAAGCCTTTGCGGCCTGGGCTCGCAGAGTGGACTCGACATCGATCCGCTCCTTCCTAGAGGACTCGAGCTCGGCCTCTTTCCCAGCCAGTTCGGTTTCCTTCCTGGGGAGCTAGGCCACCAGTTGATGCACCCTCTTCGCCTTGTCCTCGGCTGCGCCTTTTAGGTGCTTATTTTCGCCTTGTAACTTGATGATCTCGGCCCTCGCCGCTTGTTGTTCCGTTGCGAACTCGGCGATCTTCTCCTCCGCCTTCTTTATTTCTGCCGCACTGGCCTCTAGGGCATCTCCCATCTTCTTCTTCTCGGTGTCCTCCTTTAGAACCCGTGCGGCTGTCCTCCCCATCCTCTCCAGTATTATTTGGAGTTACTGTACATTCTGCAAGGCGACAAAAAGGGTAGGAAGTCAGAGCGGACGACTAAGACATAAAGCTTGAAAAAGACAAAAGAAGTGAGAATCACCTCGAGCGACGCCTTCATCGTCGAGTAGATCAGGCTCATTGTCCCGGATTTATTATGCCTTTCCATGTCCAAAGGGAGAGCGCATGCGCGGGCAACATCCGAGATCGTCCTGGTGGAGGTCCCCATCCGGTCCTCCACGCTCATGGGTTCGCCGGGGTTGAGGTCAAGGTTGGGCCTGAAGGGCATCGACTTGAAAGGCCGGAGCTGTGGATCCGCTTCCGGAGCCCGCTCCTCTTCGCCCCCCACGTGAAGCCTCTTTCCAGGAGGGGGGCCCTCACCCTCCTTCTCGGCCTCCGCAACCCTTGATCGAGTCTCCTTGGGCGGCCGGGCGTCCTTGGGAGGCTCTTCCGACCTCCCCCTCTTCTCCTGTGGGGGGCCTCGCACGTTTTTGTCTTTCGCGGAGGAGGAGGTCCCTGCTGAGCCCGAGGGACCGGAGGGGACGCTGGTTGAAGAGCCCTGAGCAGTGCCAGTCCCACTGGGGGCACGCTTCGGGGCGGGGGGAACTCGACCCCTGAGGATCATGGCTCCCAAGTTCTTCAGAGGGGGACGCGGCCCGTCCATTTCCTCTTCTGCTTGGTATCGGTCGGGGGGCTGTCTTCAACCAGGATCGGACCTAGGGGCTCCGGGGTTTGGCCGCTGGTCTCTGCAAGTGCGAGCACGATCTCCCCTATCAGCTCAAGGGGGATCTCGGCAGCCTTCTTGGTGTAATACTGGTACCGCGGCTTGTATTCGAGCAGCGAGAAGGCAGCCCGATCGTGGTGACCGTGGTAATGGTAGATCTTCTGGAGCCACGCGTCGTTACTCTTCCAACAATCGAGGCCGGCCTCTCTCCTCCTTCACTGAACACCTGCGTAGAAAACAGAGGACATCAGCTCGGTGAATCAACAACAAATCAAACACAAATAGCCCGGGGAAGCGAGTATTTACTCGGAGGGGTCCCAGGTTTTCGTGGAACCTGGACTCTCCGCTCCACCTCGGTCTCGGACGCCCCAAACTCCCAGTTCCCCGAAACTAGCAGACGATCATCCCTGGCGTATTTGCTCGAGTCCTCTACAGCGTTGACCAAGGGCCGGTGCCTAGCCTTCACCCGAAGATAGTAGGAGTCCTCGCCCCCCGCGGACTTGCAGAAGTCATAGACATTTTCTATATCATGCACGCCGAGGTTGATATCCAGGATTCGATTCAACTCCGCCACGCCCATTATTATTTTAAACCCATTCGGCATCAGCTGGAAATGACAGATCCGCCACGAGCTGTGGCAGGATCGGAGAAGCGGGTGGATAGGGAACCTAACCCCACCCTCGACTACCGACACCAGAGGGAAAGGCATCCAATCTTTATATCGGGTGAGGCCGTCAAAGAGGCCTTGGAGGTCGTCAGGCTTCACTAGAACGTCAGCTGGTATTTTGAATGCCGTCCTGAGTCCCTCCAGGGCTTGGGGGCTCTTTAACCAGTGGGTGTAGATTCCCATTTTCTAAAAATCTAAAAGGGGGGGGGGGGGGTGCGGAAAGCAAAAGGGAAGGAATAAGGCCTAAAAAACCCTAAGGGGAGGAAACCCTCTGGACGAAAGGAAAAAGAGGCAGAAAGAAATAGAAAAGAGAACTCACAGAGAAAATGCGACGGATTGCAAAGAGTAGGAAGCGAAGAACGAAAAACGAAGAGTGAAAAGTCTCCGGGTTCGCTGAGGTTTTGTTTTTTTAGCAGGGAGTCTTCTTCAGCAGGGTCTCCTTCAGACAAAAGCAAAGATAAGAGGAGAAAGGGAATGGGGCATCCCCATTTTATAGAAGAACACCCCCTTGAAGGTCACGCGTGCGAAGCAACACTTCGGACTCTCCACGTGTTGCTTCGATCCCAGTGAACAACCAGACGAAGGGTTACGCGTGGCACCACCGGCCCATCTCCCACCATACCTTGGGTATGATATTTATCACCTCGAGCATATGAAGCGACGTCTGCGTGCCCGCCCTGGTGAAGCAATTATGATTCCGTATTTATCGCCTAGGGCAAACGAAAATGCGTCATGATGAGGATCACACGTCAACAAGATACTGAAGGACGAGGGCCAGCATGTCTTTTTCAATCTTAGCTCCCGACCTCAGAGAGAATTCTAAGAGGTCGAGAGCTAGGGGGCATTGTGTGGGGTCACTCCGTAATCACGGATCTATGTAGGGCCACTCCCCCAATTTCAGGACTGTCCTTAGTCTCGGTATTGTCCAGCTCGGAAGAAGCGCCAGCTCGGGGAAGCGCGGAACTCGTCTCGATGGCCATATCTGCAGGTGCCCACCTCGGTCTCGGTCTTAATCTGATCTCGGCCTCCTATCATTCAGCCATAAATGCGACCATAAATGCGTTGCCATGACGGGAGATGACAAACTGACAAATAGAGTGGGCGCCGGACCTAGATAAGTGGCACGCCTTATCTTAAGGTCACATCCATAGGCATAGGGGGATGGTCCGATAGGACGTTCTCTTTTTACCTACCCCCACTCAGGAGGGAAAAGTACATGCTGATGGGACTTCCATCTCTCCCTGAGGGGTCCAGTCCGATGATGACTCTCACGAATATATAATGCATGGAGGGAAACTATAGGAGGTACGCAAGAAGCCCTCCCGATATTACTTCTCCATTTTTCCCTCAGTTGTCAAACTAACTCAAGCATCGGAGTGCCTTTTGCTGCCTACAGCCAGGGGCTCTGACTTTTGTTTTCCCTTTCAGATTATCGGAGGCCCGATCATTTCCCCCAATCATCCCAAGATCATCAAATCGAAGGTTTAATCTTCTTTTAACTAAGTCTGTAATTTTTAGGCACTTACACCCATCGTCAAACCTCTAAAAGCCACGTCAGCAATTGCACTCGAATTGAGATTTATAATCATAACTGAAACGCATCTCTTTACTTAAACTCAAAAAACTGAAACGCATCTCTTAAACTCAAAAAATATTGAAACGCACCTCTTTCCTTCATCCTCTTTTAAAGGCAATAAAAGAGGAACTTCTTGAATCCTCTTTCAACATCGTTTTAGAACAATGGAGGAAAAAAACTGATATACAGGAAAAAAATGAAATTCAAAAACTGAAACGGCAGGATCTCTAAACCACACATAGCCACTCTATAAAAATTGCCCCACAATATTGCTTCCTTCGTAACAATCCCTTTCATTTTCTAAGAGGGAAGAAAAAAAATTTCACTATCCCATTTGGGATGGCTGACGTCTGATTTTCATGGTGGTTGGATGAGAAGAGAGCATGTACACTCTCTCATGGAACAGGTACGTCTGTTCCTCGTGAATCTTTTTGAAGATGACGGGTACTTTTAATAGAAGGGGATTTTAACAGGAGTTTTCGTGATTTTCTTTCCTTTGCAGGATATTTGTAACATCCAATATAATAAAGTAAAGAAAGGAAAGGAAAAGAAAAGGAAGCAAATCACTTGCTTTGGATGTCTATGACTTTTTTTTATAACCCTGGGTATGTCTCTGACTCTTAATCTATAGTGTGTTCCACCACTTCCAATGAAACATATTTTGTAAATTGGTGGTGAGATTTTGATGATAGTGATGGATGGCTTGTGGTATTCGAAGATTAGGGGCATGGAGAAGACAAAGAAGCAGAGCAACCAAACAGTGTTTCAATTTAGTATCAAACAAATAGATTCCACCTTACAATTAAAGAAAGATAATGGTTCAGTAGATTCCAGGCTCTTAACACCATCCAACCTGCTCATTTTGGGGTTTTCATCATGGCTGGAGGATTACCCAAAAAACTGCCATATTTGGATCCTTTGACCTTTTCTTTTTTCTTTTTCCTTTGTTGATGTCATTAATTAGTCCTCCATAAGTTAAAACCTTTGGTGACTTACATCACACATTTGGCATATGATCATGCCCATTTGGAAAGCTCTAGACAAAACTTCCATAGTTGGACCCTTTGACCTTTTCTTTTTTTTCTTTTTCCTTTGTTGCTGCCATTAATTAGTGCTCCATAAGTGGAAGACCCCGTCCCGAGTGTCATCGATTAGTGTTAATTAAGTGGTGTTTTAGTTCTAAGCGTGTTTAGTGTGTTTTGGGTAAGTTGAGATTATAATAGCTTTTGATATAGCTTTGAGAATTTTGGAGTGCCTTTGTGACTAGTGGGGCTATTTGAGGGTTCTTTTTTTACTTTACGTTTATTTGGGAAATTATCTGAGATTCTTGTGTTTGATTGTTTTAATCCCGTTTTACTTGTCTTGTTAATTCCTACAACTTTTATGTTGATCCCGTGCCCGTTTGAGATCTCGAAATCTGACTTCCTAGCATGGAGGGCAAAACAGTCATTATGCACTAAATCTGTACCCAAAATTTGGTATCCCCGAAGCCCGCGAAACATATATTTTTTGGAAACTAAATATTTCGACGATTACTTTTCTCTATTCGTTGAATTCGTTCGAAGTCCCGAAAATCATGATTTCAGCCCAATGAGATTATTAATAGTGGAGCCCACTCCCCACTTACTTTATAAAGAAACCCTTCTTCCTCATTTTCCTTTTCTAGCTCAAACCATTAACTAGGGTTTCCCTTTTCCTTCTTCTCTTGCTTTTACCCCA
Organism: Cinnamomum chago; assembly: GCA_038049695.1. NCBI lineage: Eukaryota > Viridiplantae > Streptophyta > Magnoliopsida > Laurales > Lauraceae > Cinnamomum > Cinnamomum chago. The sequence goes on from CP142452.1 coordinate 34,055,357, forward strand.
CCAAATCCACGACCAATCTTGCACAAATTGAGAGGTTGAGATCATCATCTTCCTCCTCACCACCATAACTCTCCATTGATACGATTTTTTAGAGAAGACCCTCCATTTCAAGACACTCTTTGAGCTCTCCTTGCCCATTTGGAGAACCTACAAGTAAGCAATCCTCCCCATCTCTTAGATTTGTGTTCCTTTGGCCTTGAAGAGGTTCCATTTTCATTATTGTAAGGTTTCCTTTTATATTTCTTGTTTTGACCCATTTAGGGTTTGTTTTTGAGGATTTTGGTTCATATCTTGGATTCTTGGCTTGGAGGAGTGTTAGAGCTTGTTATTGATTAGCTTGGACCCAAGGCAAGTGGATGAATTGATTTTTATGAGTTTTCAATGATCTTATAAGAAATGTGATTGATTGTGTTATTTTCCACTCATGCCTATTTAATGCATTGACTTGAGAGAAATGTTCATGAAAGAGCCTTGATAGTGCATTTATTGTCATAGGAATGTTTTGGTTCATGGCATTTAATGTTCTTTTGTTTTATCTCAAATGTACTCTTGTGTGTAGTGGTTTCCTTTCCTCTTTTCTTTGTTTTTGGATGTGATATGGTTGGAGGAGGTTAGAATGGATGTTGTTTGGAATTTGATGTTGGTTTGGATAGTGTTTTCTGCCCCTCATTTGGTGTATGCAAAGGGGCTAAAAGGAGATTGTAAAAGGAAAAGAAAGAGAGAAGAAGAACTGTCCCGGATTCAGTTTCTGGACAGTTTGCTCGAGCGAACATGACACTTCGCTCGAGCGAAGTGTCCAGAAAAGGGTTCGAGTCATTCCAGAGGACAGTTCGCTTGAGCGGACCCCTTTGTCGCTCGAGCGAACCCTCCCAGAACTCGTTCCGGAGAGTGGTTAGTTCGAGCAGACTGAATCTTCGCTCGAGCCAACCTGCTACTGGATGAGTTCGCTCGAGCGACCTCAAATTTGCTTGAGCGAACCCACCCAGACAACCATTCCAGAGAGCTCACCGCTCAAGCGGACCTCTAGTTCACTCGAACGAGGGGTACTGTTCACCTAGGACTGTTTTGGGAGCACTGATGAAATGTCTAAATGATTGAGTAAGGTTTGTTGAGAGCCCTATTGTAATGAGAAGAACCGTTCTTATGATTGAACATCCATTCGTGAAGAAAACCACATCACAAAGATTTCGTTTGAAGTCTTGAAAAATCCAAAGTGTATAAGGACCCCAGAATGTCCCCAAATTCAAGGAGTACCAAGTCTTTACCGATTTAGACATACATCTCTATTCACTTTGAACAAATCTTGAATCCGAAACTTCGACGGTTTATTGTACTTTACTGTTCCCGAGATTTATACTACATGACTTGTCATTTCCGAAAGCATTGAAATTATACTTGATATTGCTCTGTCATTTCGGTGATAGAGGACTTAGCTTCGTGTGGTTGTCATCTTGCTCGTTTCCCGTTTTCTTGGTTACCTTTACATGTTTTACAAAGCATACTTGTATTTGAACAAATGATTTATCTCTTTTATGGAAATTGTTATTTTAACTGGTTTTAAATGCTTTTGAAGGTAAATTCATTTATTGTTATATTGTTATGTCTTTTCACCTATTTGCCAAACCGTCGTGTTTGATCCACTCTTTGGTACTCAGGTTCGGACATTGTTTACCCTGAGGCGAAGCTTGAGGATGCAGTCGGTGAACCACAACGTCTAGTTGAGTGGCATGCTGATGATGTCGTTTCGACATTTGACTGCTTAGAGAGACATAGCATTTTGGGAGCGTTTAACCATTCTTTTGGGGATTGATTTTTTGTTTATATTGACCTTTGTTGGCCTCTGTTTTTGGGAATGTAACTAAATGATCTTTTGTATAAACTTTAACATTTTTTTTTGGGAAAGCACTAATGATCATTTCTCATTCTGATACTTGGTTTATATATATGATTAATTTAATTTGCCACACTCTTCCGCACTTAACAAAGATGTACTATGTTGTTGTGATATCCTCACCGCGGACACCTGTGGGAAATTAAATAAACATGCACACACACCTTTATAAGTCCCGATCTCGGATTAGGACCTCGGTGGACCCAGTCCAGGGTCGCGACAATAAGTTAAAACCTTTGGTGACTGACAGCACACATTTGTCATATGATCATGCCCATTTGGAAAGCTCTAGACCTGCCCATTTGAAGTCCCAGTGGAGGGTGTCTTCTTTATGACAACCATATTTCCTCCTATATTTTTTTTCCTTTTTTTCATATTGCAATGGGGCGTTCTGTTTGGAAAATTTTATAGAATACTTTATTTATTTCTATTTTTTCCATATTTTTGGAATTTCTATTTGTATGGAATTTAACCGTGCATTGCAAGGGGCTTAAATGCTAGTGTTCATTATATTTCCTTACTTGCTCTAACTTGCTAAACTTGCATTGTAGGTACTATATATTACCCTCGGATGGTGAGGAGAAGTTGTCGGAGCTAGCGGAGTGTACTCTAGATAATGTCATGCAGACATCATACCATGCAAGTGTTGATGTGTCTGGAGAGTCTTAGAGATTATGCCATCTTTTATGTTCTAGTTATTTTACACCTAATTGGCTTTGGTTTCTGACCCATACATGTAATAATGGTGTCACTATACACTTCCACGCTACTTTTCTTTTGGACTAGTTATGCACTGATTACAAGCCCTATATATAGATATGTGTTTTATGTGTTCATGGTTTTGATGCTATTATTGGTTATGCGAGCGTACGCTAAATCGTGTTTTAATTGTGAAGGAAACCGGCATTGATCCTATGAGAACTCAGTGTGGGTGAATTGTCTTCTTTGATAGACCCCACACCAGTCGCACCACGAAACTCGAAGTGATTTTTGGGATCCATTTTGGGGGTATGATAACTCCTACTCCCAATCATCCTCCATTGCCAAATCCTTCACATCAAGATTTTCTCAGTTCCCTCTCCACCATCTTTTTTGTCACTACCACCTCCACTTGTGTGGCGCTCCATTCGTATATCCAAAGCCTTGACTGGTATAGTCTTCTTGTATTTCTTACTGACCGTCATCTCGTTTCCATCAATTCTTTTTATTCACATGCTAAAGAGATACCTAGTTGGTAGGATGTTATGATTAAAGAATTTCTTGCTCTTAAATCAAATCAAACATGGGATTTGGTTCCAACTAGACTAGCTGAAAATCCAATTATTGGTAGTAAATTGGTTTATTCCATGAAGGAAAAATCAGATAGTAGTTTGGATAGATATAAAGCTTGTCTCGTCACTAAAGAATTCAAGCGAGAGTACGGTATAGATTATGAAGAAACCTTTGCTCTTGTTTTCAAAATGACCACTGTCAGTACCATACTTGTAATTTCTGCAATATGCAATTGGCCTTTTCGGCAAATGGATGTAAAAAATGTGCTTTTGCATGGGGAGCTCCGAGAGACAATTTTTATGGAGCCACCTCCCTGATATGCATGTCCACCAAATCTATTTGTCATCTGCGCAAGTTACTATATAGCCTAAAAAAAGCACCCCATGTGTGGTTTGAGAAAATTTGCAATGCTATTCTTTGCTCAAAGTTTTATCCAAGTCCCAATGATAATTCAATGTTTATTTGGTGCGTTGGGAATGGTTAGACTATCTTGTTTCTTTACGTCAATACATGATTATCAATGGGAACGATTCATCAGGTATTCGTATTACCTCTCTAAAGTAATTTCTCACGAGTAACTTTAAAACGAAGGATTTGGAGCCCCTAACCTATTTTCTTGGACTAGGAGCTTAATATATCTCACCATAACACGGCTAGATATATCACATGCAATACAAGTTATTAGTTATTTTGTGGGCCATCCTCACAAACCTCACCTCACTACTACACCCCAGTATTCTTCATTATATTTGAGGCTCTCTTCATCGTAGACTCTTTTACTCCCCTACATCCTCATGTCATCTTCGCGGATATGCAGACGCAAACAGAGCTAGTTGCCCAAACTCTAGGAGATATATCACTGGCTAGTGTATGCTTATAGGTACGTCTATTGTATCGTGAAAGTGCAATAAGCAGGCTATGATTTCAGAATCTCCTAATGAAGCTGAGTAAAGATCATGGTCTTACAAAAGTAGAGGGATCATTTGGCTTCGTCGCCTCGTTCGTGAACTTGTATGTCAATCCTTGGTCATACTTCAGTTTATGTGGACAATACAAATGCATTACTAATTGTCAAATAATCCTGACTTTCATGATTGCACCAAGCATATTGAAGTCGACTGCCATTTCATTCATTAGCATGTCCTCTCCAAAGCAATTGATCTTCCCCATGTCTCCTCACAAAATCAGCTTGTAAATCTTTTTACCAAATCAATACCCCAACCACATCATGAATTTCTTACTGTCCAATTGGTGCTTTGTTCACAATGGCATCAATTTGATAAAGAGTGTAAAAGAGGTCAACCTGAGCCAAGTTCATCAGGTAGTCCACATGACCCACCATCAAGCCCACCAAACCCCCTTGTACATAGTCAAAGGGGTGGATTGTCTATTACACAGATATGAGACATTCTAATTTCTAATGATAGGAGATTTCTTCATTTTATTCCCAGTTAGCATTGTGATCCATTGTAATCTTCTATTATTCTTTCATTCCTTAACTAATGGTACTATAATAGCAAGACATTCAGTATAAATTGGTGGTTGATCATGAGGAGGATACACCTTGCACAACTCTCTTTCACATAATTTCTTCTTCTTTGTTGTCTCTCTCTTTGATTTCAATGACCTATCATCATGTTTTCTCTATTTCAACATGTTGTTCAACTAATAGTTAAGTAGCTTTAACTAATCTTCCTTCTGTTGAGTAAATTAACATTGTATACATTTGATGACTTAATGAAATGATAACAGATCACTTTGTCTGCTCCATTGGTTCTATACAACTTATCTCCATTCTGCATTGATGTTTTGGTATAAGAGCTTCAAAAACTAACTTCGAGTAGATCTTGTGATCTTGACGGGATTGTTCGGTCATAGAGCTCACTTTATCGTCAACCTCATCATGTTTTTGCCAAGCTTTCTTTGTTCAAAATCCTTAATTTCAATTCAAAGATTCTTTCATCCTTCTTATAGAGGTTTAGTCCTAATGATTTCCATTTTTCTTTTATTATCATCATAGTTTTGATCTATTATCTGAAGATTCCACATCATGTCGTTCTCTTTGACTTCTGTTGCCTTTTCTTCAAATCGTTCTTTGACATTTCTTCTGTCTAAAATTGGAATCTTGATTTTCATCAAGCTCGAAAACCATAACTATCCGTTATGGTGATCACAGTTCTTGCCTATTCTTCTTGCTCATGGCCTATTAGAATTCATTGACGGTACTAGCATCTATTAGTCTGAATTTGTGATTGATCCTGCTAATGGTATCACAAAAGAGATCAATCCTCTGTTTTTTGCTTAGATTCAACAAGATCAGAATGTTCTATGCTGGATCAATATGACACTCTCTGAAGGAGTTCTCTCTCATGTTCTTGGCTTGAAACCATCTTGTGAGGTTTGGCTTTCATTGGAATATCGTTTTTCTCTCTTCCTTGTTCCCATATATTTCAGTTGAGACTCAACTCCAATCCATGAAGAAGGGATCTCTTTCTATTACTGACCACATTCAGAGGATCAAGCATCTTTTTGATAGATTAGCTGCGGTTTCTGATGAGGACCTCATCATCTATACACTCAATGGCTTGGCTACTGAATTTGGTCCTTTCAAGACCTCCAAAGATCTCGTTCAACTCCAATCTCTCTTGAAGAACTACATGTCTTACTACTATGTGAGGAGTTGAATCTTGACAATTTATAGCTTCTTATTCCTAATCTTTCATCTACTGCTATGTTGGCTTCTAAAGATGGTAATAAGTCAGGCTTTGAATCAAACTATTGTGATTGTCATGGTAAAGGAAACAAAAATGGTAACCGGGAAAATGGTGGTGGTTCGCCCTCTCAGAATCAATCCAACTTACAGTTTTCTTATCCTAAGCCATGTTATCAGATTTGTAATAGAACTGGTCATACAACGGTTGATTGCTATCATAGGATGAATTATTTATTTCAGGGGAGACACCCTTCAGCTCAATTGGTAGCCATGGAAACATCCTTCAATTAAAATAGTGATTAGTCATGGTATGCTGATTCTGGGGCAACAAACCATATCACTAATGAGTTGACCAATTCGTTTGTGCATTTATGTTATCCAGGGCAAGAGGAGGTTGCAGTTGGGAATGAGAACCATGTTATTGAGAATAGTCACCTTGTAGTTACTGGGGGAAGGTCTACAAGGTAAAGAAATATTTCATCCCCAATTGGGCTCCCTTTGATTAGTGGAGGCCCTTTAATACTCTCATCCACCCATGATCTGACAGTGCCCCAGTTCTACTCTCAGCAAACCTTTATCTACTGTTGGATTGAATCTCAAAGAAATCAATGGTTGACAAACTACTGAATTTTGAGGTTGTTGAATCAATGGCTAGGATGATCTAACTGAGCTGATTTTTTGCCTGACCCTTGTCCATATGGAGAGCTTCCATATATCCCATCCTCACTGACATAGAGGCATCTATTTAGGCCCCATGAGCTAGTATGCAGTATGATCTTAGGAGAAGATTTCCCCTACGAGGCAATGGGTCAAACTCCATTCACAACCTTTATCCAAAAGTCTCAAGCTAAATTCTTGAGTTGAGCATGAGACAATGGGGCACAAACAAACAATTTGATCTCAGCTACTCATTATTGTACTTTCAGGAGTAAACAAGAGAAATTAAAGGCTAGCTTACCTTGTTGTTCAGTAGTAGTGGTTCTACCTCTCTAACAAAATCAGGATCTACTGGAAGTATAAATCCTCCTTTCATAGATGAATACATTGGTCTATGTCTGCATCCACCACAATAAAACAAAGAGAGAAAAAAAAACAAAAGAAAAAATTTCATTAAACAAGCTTCAAAACAATAGATATTAAATAAATACAAGCAATGTGTTTGTCCTATAAAAAACCAAGTAATTATATTGACTCCAAGGGTCTATTATGCAATTCTAAAACTGCTTAAAGGCATGCTTGCAATTGAACTAATATTGAAGATTAGTACTTTGTTATGGCCTGATTTCTTTGTTAAAACCTAGCTCTACCCATAAGAAATATGTATTTGTACAGGGCACTTATCAAAAGACAACTTCATTGGATGTTACTAATTTTTCAAGACTACAAACAGCCTCATCAAAAGGTGCTATTATCTAGTGTCTAAGATATGAGAGCTTTTGACTTATCTTCCTTTAGATCCTAATTTCTTGACCTATTGGATCAATTACATTTTCGCAGTTATTGTTAACACCAGTGACACAAAGCCCACTAGGCCCATTAAGTGTAACAAACCAACCCACCACATGGGATAAGTTAGGATAAACCCAAATCATGTAAACCAATTAACTGCTTTACTTTCCATAACAGATAGATTGTATTAGCTTTGAATTGCCTTGATTAAGGCTAAATGAGATTATTAAAAGGAGGAAGGATCGTCCATTGAATAGATCCAAGATTTCCACAAATATCACTGTCTATCGATTAACGTGACATGGTATCAGAGCTTGGAAAAAGGTTCCTGTTTGTATCTTCTCTAATAGTGAGCACTAAATATCACTCATAGCTTGATTAATATAGATCCAGATCTGTATTCTTGGAGTTTTTTTTTTTTTTTTTGTCATCGACAAGGCACAACCTTCAGATCAGCCCAGTTACAACGGTGGCCCACCTGCGATGATCAAGATACCCTCAACAATCCTATCTATGACAGTCGACTGGTTATCCTAGGAATTCTGGTGATTTTTTAAAGAATTTTTTGATGCCTTGAGGTAGGATTTCTAAACACCTTTGTGGAATTCCTATTTTTCACAATAGTTTTCATCTTAGTCGTCAAATTTCTTGGATTCTCATCCAAATTGGGTGAGACTTGGTTCATTGGAAGCAGAAAATCAGTCTCTTACATCTAGGGAGACCTGATTGGTTCACTGGAATCACTGTGGTCCTCACAATCAGATCCAGTGGCTAAAATAGGGTCGACAGGCACCCTGTTTCATAGAATGTTCATCGCTGGCCCACAAGCGATCATCAAAGGCACTCAAGATTTTGATCCCAACATGGTCGCCTGATATTCCTAAGAATAATAGGAATTTTCTCAGATTTTTTTTGAACATTAGAGGAGTGTTTTTTGGCCTAGCTCGTGCATCATCAGTTTTTTGAAACTGTTTTGACTAACACTGTCCAAATTTGTTGCTGTATGTTGAATTTTCTTGAAATTTCGTCTAGGGATAAACATTGAATCTATCTGGCCTAGATACATCTCTGATCTAAGAACTGGTCCATCAGTGGACCCCACCTTAGGTATCGCCCATAAAAAGCAAGGTCACTTGACTTTTTTTTTTTTGCAATTTGTGTTAGTTCTTTCTGCTGAATGTTTTTGGACTTACTGCTGGGGTATTTTTACATCAATACTTCTCTTCCAAATTGTCTGGAGCTACTTGATTGCATATAGTATCTGGGGTTCATCTCTAAACAGGGATCAGATCTTCAAGTGGACCCCACAACAGGTGTCGGCAGTTTGAAAATTAGACTTCTGAACTGTTTCTTTTACATACTGTTGCACCTCTAGCTGTTGTTACTTACCGGAGATAACATTACATTCAAAGGATTCTCTATTTTTTTATCTGCTTGATAGTCATGGACAAAAGTGAAACTTACTTGATTAAATTCAATGGGACAAATTATTCATCATGGGCTTTCCAATTTCAAATATACCTTACGGGAAAAGAGATATGGGGACATGTTAATGGGACTGATCCTAAACCTTTAGAGGATGTCAAGGCAGTATCTAAATGGGAAACCAAGGATGCCCAAATCATGACTTGGCTTCTGGTGTCAGTGGATCCACAATAAATTCTAAATCTTCGGCCTTATAAAACAGCGAAAGAAATGTGGGACTATCTCAGACAGGTGTATCAACAGGGTAATTCTGCCATACGTTTTCATTTAAAACATGAGCTATCTCAGTTTAATCAAGGGATAATGTCCATTCAAGAATATTACTCTCATTTTATTCACCTATGGACGGACTATATTGAGATCATTTACTCAAGTCTACCTGATGCCTCGATTGCAGTGGTTCAAAGCATTCATTCCACTAGTCAACGGGTTCAATTCTTGATGAAACTGAGGTCTGAGTTTGAACAAGTACGCTCAAATCTGATGAGCAGGGCGCCTCCACCATCTATTGATTCTTTCTTAGGAGAGCTTCTTCACGAGGAACAATGTCTTATAACCCAGGTTGCTCTTCAACAAGTAATTTCCACCGGTCCAATGACTGCTACCTATCTTGCCCGTCCCAAACAACAAAACAAAGACATTACCAAAGTACAGTGTTATAGTTGTCAGAAGTATGGCCATGTCGCCACCCAATTCAGTCAAAAATTCTGCTCGTACTGCAAACGCAAAGGCCATGTTCTTCTGGAGTGTCGGCGCCGTGCTCAGGTTTCCTCTTAGAAGGCTAATCTCGCCACCCTGGATTCGTCGTCTTCTGCATTTAGTCCTGCTACCACTACAGTCATGCCTGCTCAACCTCCTTCTTCATCCTCTCTTACCCCTAAAATGGTTTAACGGATGATACTAAATGCCTTCTCTGCTCTTAGTCTCTCAGGTAAACCCAAATATTCAAAATCTACGTGGTATATGGATTTGAGGGCTTCTAGTCATATGACCCACTCTTTTGATCATTTATCTCAATTAAAGCCTTATGATGGAAATCTTTGAATCAATACAGCAAATGGTGGTAGTATACCTATTATTGCCATCGGTGAGATCTCACATCCCTTACCTTTGATTCATGTGTTTCTTTCTCCTTAGTTATCTACAAATTTATTATCTGTTGGATAACTCATTGATAACCATTGTTCTGTCTCTTTTTCGCGTTCTGGTTGTGTTATACATGATCAAGCATCGAGGGAGATGATAGCGAAGGGACCTAAGTGTGGTCGTCTTTTTCCTCTACAACTATTTACACAAGCTAGGAATTTGGTTGCATCTGCCCTATTTTCTTATTCTAGTTCAAATAAGTGCCAATTATGGCACAATAGATTAGGCCATCCTCAGTCTCGTACTTTAATGCCTTTGTTTCAATCTGGTTTGCTTCATGATAGTAAAATTTCTCTTAAAGATGTTCACTTTAATTGTTCTAGTTGTAAAATGAACAAGAGTAAAACTCTCCCTTTTCCCATCAGTACCTCATTGTTATTGAAATGCTTTGATCTTGTTCATAGTGATAAATGGGGTATAGAACCTGTCATATCCCATTCTCATTTTAAGTATTTTGTTACATTTATTGATGATTATAGTCGCTTTACATGGATTTATTTCTTGCATTCAAAATCTGAGGTGTTTGTTACTTTTAAAATTTTCTTAGCTTATGTGGAAAATCACTTCTCCATATCCAATAAAACACTTTGCATAGATTCTGGTGGTGAATTTGTTTCTAATGAGTTTTAGAATTTTTTGAAAAACAAATGGATCATTTCTAAAAAATCATGTCCTTATACACCTCAACAAAATGGTGTGTCTGAGAGGAAAAACAGACACCTTTTGGACATTGTTAGGTCGCTTCTCTTAGAATCATTTGTTTTAGCAAAATTTTGGCCCGAATCTCTGTCCACTGCAGTTCATGTTATAAATAGACTACCCTCCTCTCGTATAAAGAATGAAACACCTCATTTTCGTTTATTTCATAAGCATCCTACTTATGATCATCTTCATACTTTTTGGTGTGTATGTTTTGTTCTTCTTCCCTCAGTTGAACGAACAAAACTATCTGCTCAATCCTCTAAGTGCGGTTTTCTAGGCTATGCGACTGATCAAAAAGGGTTTTTCTGCAATGATCCTAAGGAGAATCGTATCAAGACCTCTCGTAATGTCGTGTTTTTTGAAAATCAGTATTTTTCCCAACATCATTTAGATCATGATAAACCTATTGTGTTTTCACTTGTTCCTGACTTTTGTGATAATCATGTTCCATCTAAGGAATCTATCAAACCTTTACTTGTGTATGAAAGGTGTCGGCGGGAAAATATGATTACACCTGAGCCTCCTGATTTGTCAGCTTCCTCGACACTTGACCCAGCTCCTGCTTCAGACATCTCACAGTCAGTTCCTCTTCGTCGATCATCTAGGCCGATTTCCCACCCCCCTGATCGGTTTGGTTTTACCCATACATCCTTACTTGCTACCTTGTCTTCTATTCATATTCCTAATCATTTTTCCCAAACAGTGCTATATGAGTGTTGGCGGCAGGCCATGCAGGAAGAACTTGACGCACTCAAAGTGAATCTCACATGGGATGTTGTTCAATGTCCTCTGTCCATCAAACCCATTGGTTGTAAGTGGGTTTACTCTATCAAGATACATTCTGATGGTACTCTGGCACGTTATAAGGCTCGGTTAGTGGCACTTGGCAACCGTCAGGAGTATTGTATTGACTATGATGAGACATTTGCTCCGATGGCCAAGATGACAACGGTGCGTACTATTCTTGCTATTGTAGCATCACACTCATGGCCGCTTTATCAGATGGATGTGAAGAATGCCTTCCTCCTTGGAGATCTTAAAGAGGAAGTGTACATGCGTCTTCCTCAAGGATATGATTCTACTTCTAAAAATGAGGTGGCACGACTCCGTCTCTCGCTGTATGGACTCAAACAAGCACCCAGAGCTTGGTTTGAGAAATTTCGTTCTACTCTGCTTCATCTTGGATTTGCTCAAAGTCCCTATGATTCTTCATTGTTCTTGAATAACACCGCTCAAGCTACCACCATACTTCTCGTATATGTGGATGATATCATCATCACAGGCACTCACAGTAACATGATCCATAGCCTTCAATCCTCACTTCAAGCTGCATTCCATATGAAAGACCTGGGTCCATTAACATATTTCTTGGGTCTTGAGGTACAACAGTCTAGGAATTGACTATTTTTACATCAGCATAAGTATGCTACTGATCTCATTGATCTTGCTGGCCAAAAGGATGCAACACCTATGGACAGTCCATTAGAAGTCAATGTGAAACTTCGGAAAGATGATGGGAACCTCCTTGCCGACCCACCTCCTACAGATGCTTAGTCGGGAGTCTGGTGTACTTGACCATCACTCGGCACGACATCTCATATGCTGTGAATGTTGTTAGTCAATTCATATCAGCACTGTGACATCACCATCTGGTTGCTGTCAAAAGGACCATTCAGTACATTCTTGGTTCTTCGACACGAGGCTTGGTTTTTCCAATTGGCACACCACTTACACTCACTGCTTTTTCTGATGCGGATTGGGCCGGATGCCCGGATACTTGCTGATCCACCACAGGCTGGTATATGTATTTAGGCGAATTGCTCATTTCTTGGAAATGAAAAAGGTGAGAAAGAGTCTCTAAATCTTCCATTGAATCCGAATATCATGCCATGTCCTTTGCCTGTACCTCAGCTACCCCACTTCATGCGGACAATATTAGTTCCATTCGTATTGCTGAGAATTCAATCTTCCATGAACGTACAAAACATATTGAGGTGGATTGTCATTTTATTCGAGATGAATATGATCGTAAGATCATTAGTCTTCCAGTGAACTCCAACTTGCGGACATCTTCACCAAAGGAATGCCTCGGCCACGCCATGAGTTCTTGATTCGCAAATTGCTGCTGTTTGACCATCATTGGGGGGGGGGGGGCGGTTGGAAAAACACCAGTGACACAAAGCCCACCAAGCCCATAAAGTGTAACAAACCAACCCACCACGTGGGATAAGTTAGGATAAACCCAAATAACTGTAAATCAATTACCAACTTTACTTTCCATAACAAATAGATTGTATTAGCTTTGAATTGCCTTGATTAAGGCTAAATGAGATTATAAAAAAGAGGAAGGATCGTCCATTGAAGGAATCCAAGATTTCCACAAATATCACTGTCTATCCATCAACGTGACAGTTATTGGGTTGAGTTGATCAAGAAACTCGGCGGGTTGGTCAAGAACGTCAGCAAATGAACTTTTAATCTTTTAGATAAAAAAAATGTTTAGAATGGCTAAATTGTAGAATCGTAAATTGAAACTACACAAAAATTCTTCTTAAATTTTGTGTAGTTTCTATAAAGTACATTTGAACATTTACATTTTTACTTATGTAAGACCTACACACAATTTTTGGTTGTTTGTTTTTCTAATATGTAAGAATAAGATGCAGCGGGAGATGTTACTATTCTAGTCCTGGGGTCTGAAGTAAGCAAAGAGAGCTTTGTACTTGCTTCTGCTTGGATCATAATTTTTTGACCAAGTGGATTGATTATTTAGCCTGGCAGGCACTGCTTCGACTAATACCTGCTTAAAGGTCTAATTGGGTCTCTAGTACCCACCCCAACAAATTCGACTTAAACAATCATAATAATTTGCCAATGGTCGGGTTAAAACTAAGGCTTTTGGGCTTGTGGGCACTAAACTTGTATAATAATCTTGGTAAATAGATAAGCTTCATGATGAACACACATAAGTAAAAATCATAAAAGTGCATCAATAAAAACCATTTCCCCTAATATAGAAAGGATTAAACAAACATATCAAGATGACTTCACACACGACTGAAAACATAGTTGAGTAGAGAAGTAGAACCTAGGATGCCAACCCCTAATACGCGAGGTTATTAGGCTTTGATGATGATTTTGACTACCATGATAAATCTAGGTAATTGTTGGATTACTTTTGAAATTGGATTCAACTAGATGAAAATAAAATAAGGGACTTAATTACATTACCCAGCAAAAATAACCCAGGGAGTTTGCGCTCGATCAACTGATCCCAAATCCTTTTGAATCCATTTGTACTGCAAAATAATTTATTTGATTAAGGGAAATAAAAAGGAATTTCCAGATTATAACAAATATAAATTATGAATCAAATGCACCTGCTCAGACCCCTCGTTCCAATCATGCTCAGTAGAAATTATAGTGAAGTGAACACTTGCTTGTTCGATGGAGTACCATGGTTTATCCTTGCCTTGTGTGGGTATTGGAAAATAAGTTTCATAAGCAATTCCACATTCCCCACCTGAATCTGGGGTTATATATACAGATCCAGAGCCCAAATAGTCCCTGTAGATTTCACACACAAGTGTCATTTGGCATTATTGAACTTTTTGCATGGAATGAGAGAAAAAAAAATTCAGCTAAGCTTCTTCGATTTCTTGAAAAACCATTACATATGGATTGGTGTTGGGTGCTTGGGGCCACACTAAAATAGACTTCCTTCAGTATGGGATCCTAGTGCAACAAAAAGATGCCCTCTAGGCGATGTTTTTGTGTGATGCGGAAGACCTCATGGTGCTAAAGAAAAAGAACTAATTTTTCATGGATGCAAATTTTCTACAATTTGGTGGGGTGTTCTTTCTACGTGGAAAGAGGAAAATTTTGAATTGTTCCCTTTTTTTTTCCAAGTCCAGTTGAAACCGTTTTGTGGTCAAAATTCCTTTTCTACGGAAACTGTTATGCATGATAATATCATAACTAACGTGGAAAATTCAATTAGAGTATAAGAAATTATTTTTCAAATGTCATTAATTTTTACACTCATGGTTCCTGAACGAGTCTAAAAGGTGTTAAGCTCAATTGACTAGTCCATTTATTCAGGGATGAATGAGTTTTCTAAGGGAGGCAGCATTGTTAAGTTTGACCTTGGTGGAACAGGAAAATATGATTGAGTAGTACTCTAATTGTGTTCTTTCTGATTTAAAGCGAATAGGATATAAAGACAGTGGTCGAGGAGGATCTATGAAAGTACATCAAACTATGCATTCTCTATTATAACATTTTCATGGACATCAAAGATCCTAGTGTTTGTTGGCTCCGGCCATGTGGGCTTGTTGTTTTAGCCAGTTGTAGGCTTCCAATTATCTTTGTTTTGTTTTTTGGTGTTGTGGGTGGTTGTGCTCACGGAACCTAATTTCTGTTTTTTTGTTGTGTATTTTTGTCTCCTTAATATATACAAATCTTAACTTGCAAAAAAAAAGAAAAGAAAAGAAAAGATCCTACTGTTTTAGCTGAAGAACTTGTTGATCAATTTGGTTGGAAAATTTCTAGAAGACATAGGCAAAAGTAAGACAAAGGAACAATGATGTATTGTGACAGTCAATTCATCATAATAAGATGAAATACATTTTCATCACATATCATTTTATGAGGAAAGTTGCTCTGAATGGAGAATTTGAATTGAAGCTTTGCATGATTGAAGATCAGATTGTGGAATTCTCACTAAATCTCTATCAAAAGGAAGATTTTTCTACCTAAGAGATACTTGGATTAATCATGAAAGTACATTAGGGGATCAGTGTTGAATTAATTCAATTTATTTTGATCTAGGTTCATTTATCTATAGTTTTGTGCATTTCTAAGAGTCTCCACTATTCTTGCACATAACATTGGAAACGGCCATATGGGTTAATGTGCTTGTCTCTTAAGTTAGTGTGTTAATTTAATATAATCTTGGAATATATCTAAAGCTAATGTATTTTCTTTTGAGTTGATGTATGTTGAAAATCCTATATAAGGATGTAGAGATGTAGCTAGGGAATCATAAAGAAGAATTCAAACAAGTTTATTTCTCATGTATCTTTCTGTCTTTCAATTTGTTTGGTTCCTTTAGAAATGCTAGAAAAGCCTACAATTAGCTTTTCCGCAATGTGTGGAGGATTTACTAGTTTAATAATCTGCAAAAGGGAGAAACCAGTTAATACCTTGGATGGCATAGTAAGGAAAATGAGCTAAATCATAAGGTTGCAAGAGTATGGCTTCAAATAGGATCAACGGCAAAATGCTGTACATGAAGGTTACTCTAAACAGATAGAATAAGGCCATGAAGATAGTGACTGTTGATCTCTTAATGCAGTCATATGAGAGAGAGAGAGAGAGAGAGAGAGAGAGAGAGAGAGAGAGAGAGAGAGAGAGAGCTATATGGTTTTAATTTGTATCTTTCCTTGAATAGGACACATTAAACCACTCCTAGATTTATGTTATAAGAAAAGATTAACCTAACTCAATTAAGAGCTTACTGATGAGTCAAACTTAGGGCCTGTTTCTTTGCTAGAATTCAAGGAATTTCTGTTTGGTGAATTTTTGAATTTCCAAACAGGATGAAATTCCTGGATGCTCCCTTGGACTTGAGCAATTACAAATTTCAACAAAATGCAAATGAGTTGAAATTCCTAAATTCCAAAAGGTAATTTGAGACATTTCAAGTGGCTGAAATTTATAAATGCTTGGCAAGAAACAAGACATTTGCAAATGTCAATGGACAAGATGTCATATCATGTCCCAAAAGCCCCGACATCCTAAATTCTCCTCTATAATTCTAGTAAAAAACCGAGATTTACTTGAGCCGTGTAAACAGAAACTAGGTATAGAAGACAGGAAAAATAAAAGGAAGTGCAACTGGTTTCTATAAAAAATTTTAGAGCTGCACCATAAATTGCGACTAAGTCTGAGGACAAGCCAACTGGTGTTTACCTTATCAATGATTCATGTGACCCAAGTCCTCATTTCTTGAGTTTTAATCCAATCGAGTTGAGCCAATTTGGTTGAGTTCAATAGAGTGTTTCAAATTTCAAAACATGTTAATATACCACAATCCACAAAGACCAAAGGCTGGACTGAATGGTTCATCTAATGCGGGCCCCACAAAATGACCACTTTTTACTTTATGGTCAAATGCTAGATATTCAACATAATATAAAATTGCATGGGCTATCTATGAAAAAAAGAAGAAAAGAAACAGTAAATAGACCTGGAGAATACCTCTCATGGTTACCAATTGCAGTCATGTAAGAGACCTGGGAGGCCACTGGATTGATGAGATGAAGGAAGTAATCCCATTCTACTAAGAATCCAGTTGCATAACTTATGTCTCCAATGTGGAAGATTGAATCTACATATCCAGATGCAACTTCAGCTGCCATGGCTTTCATTACCAAGAGTGATCCTGGCTACAAAGAGGTCCCCCAGAGTATAAAATATAATGCAATAGATTTTAGCAAGAATAGTGTATGACTAGTTCTTGGGCCTTGGCCTACATTGTGTTGGATTTGAGCTTTGCATTTAGGCTGTGCTGACTGGGCTAATTGTACTTTATGGCCCAATAGCTGAATAGAGTGGTTAAATGTATGCCCAGCTAGACCCTTTCACAACTAGGTTACAGTAGACGAGTCCAGACTTGGCTAAGTGAAATTGGATCGGCCATGGAACCTAGTTCTTGGTGAACAACATGGCCCTTATTTAGTTTTAGTGAGAGTGGGCTGATTTGGTAAAAGGCTCAGGGGAGTCGGCCTTGACTCATCTAAGACTCAATCAACACTGATTCTTAATTCACTAATTTATAAAATAGTGTTGTGTGTGTATTCCGAAGCAATGGGTGTTTAGGGTTTCATTTTTCTTTCCTTTGTTTGTAGTTTTCTTCAATTTTTCTAGCCTAAGCAGAGGGTGTGTTTAGGATTTCATCCCAATTTTTCTAGCATTGGATATAAAAATACCTATAAAGATGCTTTCCTTGTCTTCGACTTAATTGTGCTTAACTTGTGCTTTTCTTTTTCTCAAAATAATTTACCCCTTTCTTGATATTTCTACTTTCAATACATTATAAGTCAACCATTTTGACTAGAATGAAATACATTTTCCTCATAACTCATCTCAATTTTTTTTTTTTTGGAAAAAGGCTGCATCATGCAGGACAAACCCATGGTTCCCAAGGTGGATCGGCCAAAGGACCCAGACCATCTATTTTTATTTTATGAAGTACTTTAATTAATACTTATCAATGGTCCTTATTTTTGTATATGCCTATTACACAAACCATCCAAACATGCCACTTGTAGGTTTATAAAATAGAAATTATGTTATCAAAGAAAGACATTTGTTACACATATCATATCATGAATTTGTGAGGTATATATGAATTATGCATGCTTATTATATGTAGGGGTTAAGATTTTATTATATTGATTACCTGTATGTAGTGTTCTGCAGATGGGTCACGTGGGGCCTTTCCCATATCCCCAAATGCTAGAAATCTGAGCTCATCTGACCCTCCAGCAGGTGGGGTCTTGAATTTGATCTGTTCACTCCATCCAACCGAACCACTGCATCATACAATTTCATCTTAGCTCACTCGCCCATAGTTAAAGAAATTGATACTTGTATTCGATATGTAAGTGACATCTTGTGTGAAGAAGAGAGGGTGGGGGTCATCTTAGATCTTGTTTTATTTTTGTTTTGGTCTCTAAATGTAACAATTGATTTTTTTTTTCAAATTCAAGTGGTTATGTATAGTTAGGAATTTAAATGGGTATTCAATTTTCTGATTATTTGGAGGTTCTGACTCGTAAAAAACCAGGGTTGAAACCTGTTTTAGGTTCCCATTCATAAATGGGTCCAGATCTGGAACCCAATTTATGTTTCGATAGATAAACAGTTTTGGTTCTAGATCTATTGAGGTCAACGTCCACCCTCGTTCCTGAGCAGTCATAATTGTTGTCGAGCCCTTGCCCTCACCATAAAACTATTGTTTTTCCGTTTCCTATCACTGATTGATTTTGGGATAAGTGGTAGCTCAATGGGGTGTAAAATCCTACAAGATCCATACAAGTTAAAGCACATGGACTTGGAACTCAACAAACAAATCTTTAAATCGTAAATTGTAGCTCAAAATCAACTTTAATTGGTTATTTTTAGATTTAATTTTGAAGGTATTAGATTTGATGCGTTGTTATAAGTTCAATGATATCCTTATTTTAAGAATAAAAAAAATAAAATGAAAAAGAAGTCAAAATCGGTTTTGGAAATAGATCACAGCCCCTTAGACGGAATCGGTTCAGAAACTAGATTTGAGTCCTCTTATTATAATCAGATGTGGAACCAACAAAACAGGTTCTAAGTCGGAATTGGATCGGTCATCATACCGCACGTCATTTAGACATGGTTGCAGTTTTAGGTCCAGCATGGTTTCACCCAGAACAAACCCATTTACTTCCCTTGTCATGAATCTCTCATTACACATCTCTAGGTCAGATAGTTGAAAACATGTTATACCCCATCCCAAACTAATCTAGATTAATGCTAAGTAATTGAGATTACTGTGGATTAACCATGTTTAACTGTATTAATAATGATTAATGACTAAAATGAATTGAGTTAGTCTCAAGTGATGAATTGAACTTAATGAAATGAGTTTAGAAGAGATTGAATTGATTGAGTAGATTTTAGACTCAAATTGATGAAATTAAGTACTTTTCCGTAAATACGGATTTTCGCGTATTTTGTCGAATACGGTAGTTTTTTTTATACCAATGTGTGTATCTCGATGAGTACGTTAACTTTCATAATATACTCATTTTCATTTGACTTGAAATGAGTCAAATGAGTCTTGAATTGACTCAAACTAGAAATAAGTGCAGTAAAGAGGGCTTAGCTGCAAATCTTTGTTGATAAGGGTTGAGAAGAACCCAGAACTCGATTTACTTGATCATTCCAGCAGAAGCTACAACAACTTAACTTAGACCTGAGTTTTTCTTCTTCCTTCTTGATCGATTGTTCAAATTGAAAGCTTTCAAGTGGTTTTTGGAGAAAGAACTTGGTGATTTTCATCTTTCTCATCATCTTCTCCATCTATTTATTTGGTGTTTTTTTGGAGTTAAAGATAAGGAGAAGTTATAGTTTCTCTTCATAAGCTATAAGTAAGTATGGAGAGTGATTTCATCTTCGAATAGGTTCTTTAAACCCTTTTCCATCTCAAACAACTTATTAAATTCATTATTGGTTTTTTTTTTTGTGATATTAGGGTTTGAAATAAACTTTGTACTGGGGCATGTGCAACAGAGAACGGAATCATAATTTTTAAATTTGAAGTAGGGGTAGATGACTGTAGCAGTGTATGTGCATACATGCTTGCAGCTGTCCAAATATGCCACAGACCTGATTGATATTGAAACAAAGAAAGTAAAGTGATTCATTAATGGTTTGAACCCAGCATACAAGAAAATGGTTGTGGCAGGTCAGAAGCCTACGCTGTTTGATGATGCAGTTGACAAGGCTTATGCTGCTGAGGAAGTGTACAAAGAAAAAATAACCATGAATGCTAGTGCAAAGAGGAGTGGAAGTTCATGGTTTAAAAAGGGAGGACAATTCAATAATAAAAAGAAGAAGAATGTTGTTCGAGCTAAAAATAAACCATTTGTAAGACTTGTGGAAAAGCTCACAAGATTGAAGCTTGTTGGACAAACACTGGGGCATGTTTGGTTTGTGGTTCAATAGAATACAAAATGGCTCAATGTGAAGAGATAACAGAGCTCCACATCAATAGCCTCTACAGGGATAAGTAGCAATTCCTGCTCCTCACAATAGCAGCAACGTCAATGGCAGCAACGTTTGAGACAGCAACAACAGAATAGGCTACGGGTAGCAGGACAAGCCTATGCTATGAATAGAGAACAAGTTGAGGTTGTAGCTAATGTCGTTGAAGGTACAATACTTGTAGATAATAGACCGACGGTTGCTTTATTTGACCCTGAGTCTACTCATTTATTTATAGCACCTCTATTTGTTTGTGACATGCAAAAACAAATTATGCAGTTGTCGTATGATTTTACAGTAACTACTCCATTGGGAAGGAAAGTAGTATGTGAATTGTATGTACCTCAATGTAGTGTTAAAATTGGTGAGATGTCAATGCCAGCGGATTTAGTAATGCTAGCCATGAATGATTTCGATGTAATTTTTGGCATAGATTGGCTTGCGAAGTACAAAACCTGTTTGGACTGTTTCTGTAAAATCATTACTTTTAAAGTGGATGAAGCTAATGTCAGTGCATTGTTTGAAGGAGCTCAAAAGAAATTTGATACAAGGCTTGTTTCAGCACTTAAGGTTGAAAAAATGATACGTAGTGGTTGTGAAGGCTACATCGCATTCATTACTGAGAAGAAGCCAAGAAAGGAGTTAGAAAATATTCCTGTAGTCTGTGAATTTTCATACGTGTCTCCAAAGGAAGTGCTAGGTCTGTGCCCAGCAAGGGAAGTAGACTTCACTATAGAGCTTGTGCCGGGTACTGCACCTATATCTCAGGCACCATATAGAATGGCACCATCAGAATTGCATGAGCTGAAAAAGCAAATACAGGATTTGCTGGACAAAGGGTTTATTAAACCTAGTATCTCACCATGGAGGGCACTTGTATTATTTGTGAAGAAGAAGGATGGCACCCTACGCATGTGTATCGATTATAGGCAACTAAATTAGTTGACGATCAAGAATACATATACGTAGCCTAAAATTGATGTGTTGTTTGATCAACTTCAGGGTGCAACATATTTTTCAAAGATTGATCTCCGGTCTGGATATCACCAGAGTCATGTTAGAGATCAAAATGTACAGAAATCTGCATTTAGGACCTGATATGGGCATTACGAATTTCTAGTGATGCCATTTGGTTTAACAAATGCACCTGCAATATTTATGGCTTTGATGAATATAATTTTTACTACTTATTTAGACCATTTTGTTGTAATATTCATCAATGACATTATGGTTAATTCAAAGTCAAAACAAGAGCATTCACACCATTTGAGAGCAGCTTTGCAATTGTTGAGAGATAACCAGTTGTTTGCAAAGTTAAAGAAGTGTGATTTTTTTGCAGTAGCAGGTGGCATTTCTGGGTTACATAATTACTAGAGAAGGATTGGTTGTTGATTCAACTAAAATTAAAGCCATTACTAAGTGGCAAAGTCCGAAAAATGTTCCAAAAGTCCAGAGTTTCTTAGGGTGGGTTGGATATTGCAGAAGATTCGTAAGAGACTTCTCTAAGATAGTAGCTCTGTTGACAAAACTGACTCGAAAGAATATTCCATTTATATGGGATGATGAATGTGAGTCCAGTTTTCAGAGTTTAAAGTAGAGATTGATCTCAGCCCCAATCTTGGCATTACCTGAAGGAAGATGAGGATTTGTAATTTATTCAGATGCCTCAGATATAGGATTGGGATGTGTAATCATGTAGAATGGCAAGGTCATTGCCTATGGTTCGCATTAGTTGAAAGAACATGAGAAGAATTATGCTACTCATGATTTAGAGTTCGCGGCGGTTGTATTTGCTTTGAAGCAATGGATGCATTATCTATATGGAGAGACTTTTGAAGTCCAATGTGATCATAGAAAGCCTTCAATATTTGTTTACTTAGAAGGACATTAATTTGAGGCAACGCCGTTGGTTAGAGCTGATCAAAGATTATGATTTTTCATTCACTTATGTGCCTGGAAAAGGTAATGTAACAACTGATACTTTGAGTCGTAAATCTGCTGACTTGGCATCAATGGTGGGTAAATGACATTTGATTGAAGAATTCAAAGATTTGGATGTGTCCATTGCAATGGTGGACAATAGAGTAATGGTTGCAGCAATGCCTGTATTTGAACTGATTCTTATTCAATAAATCAAGGAGAGACAATTTGAAGATCCTGAATTGGTGAGAATCAGGGATAACATTGCAACACGATCAGATTTTGTGTTGGTTGAAGGAGTTCTCTACTTCAAAGACAGATTATTTATACCAGCACAAGAAGATTTAAAACATGCAATAATGTTTGAAGTTCATCACATCAAATATTTTATGCATCCACGAAGTACTAAAATGTATAGAAATCTCAAGGATATATGAAGCGGGAGATATCAAGTTGTGTCTTCGTACTTGACCTGTCAGCGTGTGAAGTTTGACCATAGGAAACTGTTTGGATTACTTCATCCCCTACATATACCGAGATGGAAGTGAGAACATCTTACCATGGACTTTGTATCTGGTTTACTAATGACTAGGAGACAGCATGACACCATATGGGTGATTGTGGATCGTCTTACGAAGTTAGCACATTTTCTTCCATTTAGAAAGGATATGGGGTTCAATGATATGTCCAAGTTGTTTGTGAGGGAAGTGACTAGATTGCATGGAACACCGGTTTCGATTGTGTCAGATCGAGATAGTCGGTTTGTTTCCACATTTTGCAGGTCATTCCAGAATTCAGTGGGTACTAGACTTCGATTTAGTACGACATATCATCCACAGACAGATGGGCAATCAAAACGCACAATCCAGAATTTAGAGGATTTTCTTCGTGCCAGTGTTATGGATTTTGGAAGTGATTGGGATGAACATTTAGCATTATGCGAATTTGCGTACAATAACAGCTCTCACTCTAGTATTGAAATGACACCGTTTGAAGCATTATATGGTAGAAGATGTAGGACTCCAGTTAGCTGGGAAGAAGTTGGAACAAAGAGTTTCCATGACCCTATAGTGATAGCAGAAACAACAAGAAATGTTCAGAAAGTACAGAACATGCTGAAAATTGCCCGATCAAGGCAGAAAAGCTATGTTGACAATAGTCGGCTTGATCTTGAGTTTGCCATTGGTGTTTGGGTATTTTAAAAAACTTCTCCTATGAAAGGTATTATCCGGTTTGGGCAGAAAGGTAAACTTTCACTAAGATATATCGGACCTTTCAAGATCAAGAGAAGAAGAATTGGAGACGTGGCTTATCGTCAAGAATTTCCAGCAGAACTTTCTGATATTCACAATGTATTTCATGTGTCAATGTTTTGCATATATGTGGTGGATTCTTCACACATCGTCAATTATGATGAGATTCAAGTTTTGCCAAACACCACATATGTTGAGAAGTCAGTCAAGATCATTGATACCAAGGAGCAAGTTTTAAGCACAAAGACGATCAAATGGGTCAAAGTTCTTTAGGCTCATCATGAACCCACTGAAGCCATGTGGGAACTTGAAGAACAAATGGCTCGAAAATGTCCAGAGCTATTCGTTCAGGTAATTTTATTTATTGTGTTGAATTTTTATTTGTGTTTCATTTGGATGATTGAATGATTCTAAAAGTTTAGGAGAATGTTAAACCCCGTCCCGAACTAATCAAGATTAATGCTAAGTAATTAAGATTAGTATGGATTAACCATGTTTAACTGTACTAATAATGATTAATGACTAAAATGAATTGAGTTAGTCTCAAGTGAATGAATTGAACTTAATGAAATGAGTTTAGAAGAGATTGAATTGATTGAGTAGATTTTAGACTCAAATTGATTAAATTAACGTACTCATCGAGATACACACATTGGTATAAAAAACTACTGTATTCGACAAAATACGCGAAAATCCGTAATTGAGTTAGTCTCAAGTGAATGAATTGAACTTAATGAAATGAGTTTAGAAGAGATTGAATTGATTGAGTAGATTTTAGACTCAAATTGATGAAATTAAGTACTTTTTCGTAAATACGGATTTTCGCGTATTTTGTCGAATATAGTAGTTTTTTATACCAATGTGTGTATCTCGATGAGTACGTTAACTTTCATAATATACTCGTTTTCATTTGACTTGAAATGAGTCAAATGAGTCTTCAATTGACTCAAACTAGAAATAAGTGCAGTAAAGAGGGCTTAGCTGCAAATCTTTGTTGATAAGGGTTGAGAAGAACCCAGAACTCGATTTACTTGATCATTCCAGCAGAAGCTACAACAACTGAACTCAGACCTGAGTTTTTCTTCTTCCTTCTTGATCGATTGTTCAAATTGAAAGCTTTCAAGTGGTTTTTGGAGAAAGAACTTGGTGATTTTCATCTTTCTCATCATCTTCTCCATCTATTTATTTGGTTTTTTTTTGGAGTTAAAGCTAAGGAGAAGTTATAGTTTCTCTTCATAAGCTATAAGTAAGTATGGAGAGTGATTTCATCTTCGAATAGGTTCTTTAAACCCTTTTCCATCTCAAACAACTTATTAAATTCATTATTGGTTTTTTTTTTTTTTTTTTGGTGATATTAGGGTTTGAAATTGGGTGATTTTGTGTCAAATAGAGCTTGAAAGAAAGAGCTTTTGTGTTAAACTCGAATTAAGGCAAGTATAGACAGTTTTGCTTGTGAATAAATGTTATTTTGTGTGATTTTGATTTCAGCCTTAGGTTTAGAATGGTTTTGTATGTATGGCTTGATCGAATGAATGATTGAAATGAGTTGTGTATGTATGTGAATAAAGATTGAGGTCGGAACACGAGGTTCCATTTGATATGCAGGTTGTGAATGAATTGAATGTAGAGAAGAAGGGAGGAAAAATCAGTTTCAGAATTGAAACTGAAATTCCTAACATGTCCGATCGATCGGACCTGAACATCCAATCGATCTAATAATGCCAACTGAGACTTCTTTCTTGTGCGATCGATTAGACCTGTAGTAAGATCGATCGGAGGACTTAGATTGAGTCCGAACTGGGATGATTCTATTTGAATAAAAAAACTCTTTATATTAGTATAAATGGGTTTGTAAATTAGTCTCAAGACTAATTATAATGTAATTGAGGATTATCAAGATTTATGGATAATAGAAAAGAATATCAATGACTTTAGATGTTGTTCGATAGTATATATTAATGGTTTATTTGTTACAAAACTTCATAGGTGGTAATTTATGGAGACTCTAATGTACATTATATAACTTGTGGTTTCAATCGAAAATAACACATACATTGAATAACCAAGGATTACACCTAAATGAATGTTTTGAATTAAGGAAGTGAAGGTATTCAAATTGTGAATTGTTCTAATTATTTGGAACTGAGAATGAAATGAAATGAAGTGACTTGAATTGTTAAGGCTTATTCCTTTTATTGTCTTGAATACAATTATGAATTGAGAATCCGAAATGGATTGTATATTGAATTGAATCCGTTGAATTGAAATTGAGACGGATTAAATGTTGAATTGTATTAATTCTCGAGTCTGGGCACTACATAGTTATTTTGTTAATGCTCATTAGAGCTGTTCCTATTGCAATAGATGATCTGAGAGTGTTCCGGAGGTCCGTGGTGATGTCAGTAATCTCTGGCCTGGGCACTGATAAATCCCACAATATTTGATATTTGTAATATGATTCATTCTTTTATGGAAGATGATTCCTTCCTTTTAGGGAAGATGTGATTAAAATAAAATACTATTATAGTTGCCAAATTTGAATAAAATGTTAAATTTAGACAGATTAAATGTGTAATTGAGCATGTGTAATTATAGATCAATATTGTAGAATCGTCATATTCACAGTGTTATTGATGGCATTACAGGTCCAGTTGCACATGCCGGTCCTGCCGAGGCAGCAGCGCCAGCGGAGGTGACCGCCCCAGTTCCTTTAGGAGGACTAGTTGAGTAGAGATGATGCGATATCATGTGAATATGATATTTGAGAACGAAAATAGTAATGAAACTTTGGAAAGGAAATTGTTTTTGAAACGTTTTGTAAGTGTCATCCTTGCATTGTATTTAAATATGTAATTGGATGCTGTAAATAGTGTAAATGAAAATTTGTTATGTACAAAGGACATTGCATGTACAATTTGTATAAATCATTGTATATATTTCCGCATAAAATGTATATTGATAAATGTGAATATATGTTATCCCTTGTAAATTTCGTTTTAACTTTGGTTAATTCAGAGTTTACGGGAGTAAGTATGGGCACAACTCGGGGTTAATTCAGACTTAATTATAATCTCAGATTCGAGTCGTGTCAAAATATGTCCTTGAAATTATTTTTGTTGCTAACTAAACCAAAAGGCCTACCATGGGGAAAGGTGGTGGTGGTGGTGGTGGTGAGGATGTATAGGTCATAGAGTTGTTGACGGTGCCGGTGCAGACAAATTGATTGTTTTTTTTTTTCTTGGGTAAAAGATAAATTGATTGTTAGTGGACACAACGCGAATAAAAATAGTGTACAGTAGTATGTGTAAATGTTTAAAAAGAAATGTGACATTTTGAAAATAGAGCTTCAAACATGTTCAGATGATCTGACATTAAGTACATTAGATAGTCATGATTATTCAGTTACCTACATGATGAGATGGAGATTGTATAGTTCTAAGAAATATTGAAGAAATCATCACTCATTTGCTGAAAGAGTTGGTCTAATTCAAAGTTCCAAGAGTTATGGTTCTGCTCAGTCTCTTTGTATTTTTTGGCTGTGCCATCTTAGGATTTTTCATTTGAGTCATTCATTTCCAGAAGTATCAGTTGGTGATTACAATAGTGATTGGGTTGTGGTGAGAGGGGAGTGGTGGAATATGGTCTACTTTAAAACATAGTATCCATATAGCACAGAAAACACCAATATGTAGAAAAGTACATTAAATCACTGGGTACCATAAAACACAGAAAACTCTAATATACAAAAGAGTTAGGATATTGAACATGCTGGTTGTTGCCGGTGGTCGCCGGTAATGGGGAAGGGAGGAATAGGGGGGGGGGGGGGGGGGTGCAAGAGAAGGGAGAGAATGAGAAAAAAAAAAAAAAAAAAAAAACCTAACTTCTTTCTCTTAAGAAAGGGCATTTTAGTCATTAAGAGAAAAAAAACAGGAGGAAAGGGCTGCATCGGGCGGCAAGGGTCTTTTGCCGGAAAGGACCTAATTGAAAGAAATCTTGAAAACTTATATTCCAGTCTTGAAATAAATGATTTTCGGCACCTTTTTTCGAAAAGTCGTTAAAAGTTAGGGATGTTTATGTAACCTCCCAAAAAGAAAAAATGAAAAAAAAATTGAAGGCAGGCGTCTATTACAAGACATGGTAAGCATTAGTTTTGTTAGGATATTTGAGCGCGCAATTTCATCAGAAGCCGTGAGTCCTAAGTCCTACCACCCTTCGTGTAATTGGATTTTCTCACTGGAGTGCGGAAACAAATTTTTTTTTTTTTCACTCTTCCCAGATGAAATGCCCTCGCACCAAACATGAGATGGAAGAGGGCGCAAAAAACTGAAACAAATTTTCTATTCGTTTCGTTGCACAGACTAGGCCTTTGGGTTCCACGAGTGAGCTATTTAGTGCAAAGGTGCTAAAAGAAAGAACATACCTTCCATATCTATAGGAATAGGTACTTGATGGCTCGAGGTCTGTCATCACAGCTGAGTGAATGTATCCAGGATCATGCCACCCGAAATCCATTGCTGGACTTGGCACTATTTTTGAACCTGCACATGTTTCCACAATCCACACACACAACAATACTTGAGAGAAAAGGTATTCCAAAAAAATACCCAGGTTTAGTTTCAGATTGATCATAGGGAGAGCTATATCATGGGTGAGGCTAACTCGGATTCACATGTTCTGACCCACATGAAAATGCAATTCAGGCTGGGATTTACAGGCTTGGGTCTATTTTTGAAGACCAAGTGGAATTTTGGTCCAGGGCCCTGGACCTGGTACCTGCATGAGGCCCGGATATATAGTCTTGTACCATGTATTGTTGAAATATATCACCTTGTATATTGCACAATATATACTTTTATCCTTTAATATTACTAAAGAAAACAAACCTAAAAAAAACAAACTCTCAACTTTTCCAACCATTGTTCTGAAACTCAGCAGAGTCTAAGTCAACTTGGACTCAATCATGACCGAGTCTAATAATGGGCTAAATCCCCTCTTACATGTGAATGGCCGAGTCAGCAGAGTTCCCTGATAAAGGGCTTATGTAGCAAGATTCATGGGCCTGAGGGCGACTCGATCCAACGGGCGGATCGCATGTGACTCGGCTGACTTGACTCGACTTGAGGGCAGAGCTGGCCCTTCTAGTCTGAGTTTTTAAAACTTAACTCAACAGTTCCAACCCTCTCCTAATCCTCCTGCTTCTCTCCTCCTAATTTGGGTCTATTATTATATCTTTGGGAATATTGAACTGTTTGATTATGAACTTGGGACATAAAACATTATAAATAATTAGAAAGTGGGTTTAGATAATTTTGTGTTTTTCACATGTATATTTATATTTTAGGATGTAAGATATGAGATTTCACATCTTGGGGTTTAACATTTATATGAGAATAATGAACTATTTGAACAATCAATTGGTAGCCCACATAAACGCAGAAA
Source organism: Cinnamomum chago (assembly GCA_038049695.1). Taxonomy (NCBI): domain Eukaryota; kingdom Viridiplantae; phylum Streptophyta; class Magnoliopsida; order Laurales; family Lauraceae; genus Cinnamomum; species Cinnamomum chago. The sequence goes on from CP142452.1 coordinate 34,084,434, forward strand.
ATCAGATCTATGAGATTATTTATTTATTTATTTTTGTATATTTCTCGGGTTTTATGAAAGTTTAAGATATTAATCTAAATATATTGGGTTTTATTAGTTCAATAAAAAATTAAATGCTTCCGGTTAAAAATTTGGGGACTAATTATTATATATCAACCGAACTGGTTTTCAATTGTGAAATTAGGCAATTGGAGGAAAATTGATTTTGACCATTAGAATTTATCTTGACTGTGAGCCACATCAGCCTCCTAATGCCATGTCGACCAATTTAACTCTTCTTCAATTCTCTTAATCTCTACTTTTTTTTTTTGCTGTAAGGGTAAAATGTATTAAAAGAAGAGGGAAGAAGAAACATGAATACAAAAAAATTTAAAAAAAGGACGGGACAAGAAGGAGACCCATCCCCAGAGAACAATAACAGGCAGAAAGAGAGGGCTAGAAGATCCTTCCAAGGAGCTGAGAGACGAGCTCCCAACCCAGAACCTATCTCCAAGAGCAGAGAGCTATTGCTCTAGACTTCAGAGGCTATTCTCAAAGAAGCAAAAAGGGTACTGAGTTGATTGCTAACAAAAGGGGTAGTCATCTGAGTCTGTGAGAAGCAGATGGCTTCGAGGATTTGAGCTTGAATTCTGAGAAGAGAGGGACTGCGAGAATCAAAAGTTGCTTCGTTTCTTGCCTTCCAAATGTAGTATAGAACTGTGATGATGATGGCTGCCATGTATATAGACCCTTTGGCATCGTTGTCTATAGAGAGATTCCTCCAAATTGACGAGGCAGAGTAACTGGTTAGAGGAGTAATCCCTGCTGCTTGAAGGAGCCATGACCATATGGCTTTAGCTAGATCACAGGAGAAGAAAAGGTGGCCCACAGAGTCTTCTGCCTCCTGGCAGAGGGAGCATCTGGAAGCAAGGGAGATGCCCCGACGTTTCAACCAAGTTTCAGTAGGAGTTTTGTTGTGCATCAGTCTCCAACCGAAGCAGTTAACTCTATGAGGAGAGATGTTGTTCCATATCAGAGTAGGCCAAGGAAGAGGCTGAGCTCTGTGTCTAATTTTCTGCCAAGCTAAACTCAGGGACAATTTACCATCAGGGGAGTCTTTCCAGCTGAGGGAATCTCTTGAAGCAAGGATGGGAGAGAGGTCCTTGAGGAGATGATAAAGGTGCTGCTGAACTGTTGTTGGCAAGAAAGCAGGGGTGACCCAGTACCCAGCTTGGAAGAGAGAAGAGAGCCGTTGATCCCTGGGGAATTGAAGATCTGGGAAGTTAGAGGAAATTGGGTCTTCTGCTGACCAAGAGTCGTGCCAAGCGTTTATACACTGACCATTGCCAAATTTCCAGGAGCTTCCTTGGTGGATGATTGGAGCTAATCGACGGATTTTCTTCCAGATGCAGGAGCCTATGAAGGAATTCTCTAAGCTCCAAATGGGACGAAACTTGAAGTAACGGTTCTTGAACCATTTGGACCAAAGAGAGTTGGAGGTGGAAGCTTGCCACCCCAGCTTGAGAAAGGAGGCAGAGTTAACTTCTGCTATCTTCCTAATGCCCAATCCTCCTTCAGCCTTTGGAAGGGTGACTGTAGCCCAGCTGACATAGTTGAACTTGTGGGAGGGGGAGTTTCCAGACCAGAGAAAATGCCTCATATGTCTCTCCATCTCTTTACAAATAGAAGCTGGCAGAGGGAGAGTGGTAGCCAGGTGAATTGGAAGGCTAGATAACACATGTTTAATGAGTGTTAAACGACCTGCAAAAGACAAAGTGTTGGCTTTCCAAGCAGAGAGTCTGGACTGAACTGTATCCAGCAGAGGGAGGAAGTGGCTTCTCTTTGGAGTTCCTGTGCAGATCGGAATACCCAGGTATTTGAGGTGAGATGTGGCTTCTTGAATTCCTAGAACTGCACTAATTCTTCTCTTCCTTCTCGAGCCGCATTTGCCAAGGAAAAGCTGGCTTTTTTGAAGGTTGAAGGCTTGGCCTGCTGCTGACTGGTAGGACTCCAGAAGGTCCTGCAGAATTAGAACACTTGAAGCTGCACCTTTCATAAGAATTAGGATATCATCTGCATATAGCAAATGGCAGGGGGTGGAGGGAATCTTAGAGAGGGGGGGGGGGGGGGTGAAAAGACCTTGGATTTGGAGATTATGTAAGTGGAGACTTAAAATTTCTTCTGCTAAGATGAAGAGGTAGGGAGACAGAGGGTCTCCCTGTCTAAGGCCACTGAAGGAGCTGAAGAAACCTTGAGGCATCCTATTTAAAAGCACAGAACATTTTGAAGTACAGATACACTCTTTGATCAAAGATATCCAACCTTCAGAGAAGTTGAAGAAACGGAGGGCAGCAAAAAGGAAGGACCAATTCAATTTGTCAAAAGCTTTGGAAATATCAAGCTTAAGGCAGAGAGAGCCTTTGTTAAACTTAGAGTTCAGTTTCTGAAATAATTCAAATGCCAAGCCAGAGTGTTGCTGGATACTACGACCTTTAATGAAAGCAGCTTGATGGGTAGAGATCAGGTTAGGAATAATTGAAGAGAGCCTGGTGGAGAGAATTTTTGAGAGGATTTTGTAGGAGAAATTCAGCAAACTGATTGGTCTGAAGTCAGCAAGGGAAGATGGAGATTTAGACTTGGGGATTAAGGCTAGGAAGAAAGTGTTTGAGGCCCTGTGGATTCTCCTGGAAATGAAAAAATGTTGGACTGCTAAGGAGACAGTTTTGCCTATGATACTCCATGAGGCTGAGAAGAAGGCTCCATTGAATCCGTCAGGCCCTGGGGAACTGTTCTTGTTGAGAGAGAAAACCGCAGCTTTGATCTCTTTTAAGGAGGGAATGGAGGTGAGGAGGGAATTCTCTGCTGCTGTGACCTTTGGGCTATTAATTTGGAAAAGGGAGTGGTTAGGATAGGTAACCTGAGGTTTGTAGAGAGTGGAGAAGTAGTCCACAACATGAGCTTGAATGGTTTCTTGGTCCTCAGTGATGGAGCCGTTGATGGAAAGATGGTGAATAGAATTGAAGGAGCCCCTGGCCTTAGCTGAGAGGTGAAAGAACTTTGTGTTTTTATCTCCCTCTTTCAGTCATTTGGTTATGGACCTTTGTTTCCAGTGGGTTTCTTGGGCTAAGAGGGCCTCATGGAGATCAGATTTGGCTGACTGAAGGGCCACTCTAGAGGAGTCTGAGGGGTCTGAGTCATGGAGCAGTTGGCTATGAAGGACTTTATCTTCAGCAGCTTTTATGTTCTGGGTGAGGTTGCCATAGGTGGACCTGCTCCAAAGTCTGAGGGATTGTTTGAGGGCTTTGAGTTTTTTGGCTAGAATGAACTGGGGATCCCCTTCAATGGGCAAGTCCCAGCTGGATTTGACAGTGTCTAGAAAGGAGGGGTGTAGCAGCCATTTGTTTTCAAACTTGAAGGGGGGGTTTGAGAGAGGAGCTTGGGAGTAATGGCCTAGAAGAATTGGACTGTGATCGGATGAAATTCTGGGGAGGTGGTGAGTAGTTGGGTCTCGGAAATGGCTTAGCCAGGTGGAATTAACTAGGACTCTATCGAGCCTAGCAGCCACATAAGAACTCCCTTGTCTGTTGTTAGACCAAGTATACCTGCTTCCTAGAAATTTAGTATCATGGAGGCCTGCTAGCAGCACTGCTGTTTGGAAAGATTTGAGGGAGGAGACAGAAGGCTGGCGGATACTAAGCTTGTCTTCATGGCTAAGGGTAGCATTGAAGTCCCCTATAAAGCTCCAAGGCAAGGTTGAAGAGGAGGAGTCAATGAGGACAGCCCATAGATCCTTTCTAAGGGCAGGGTTAGTGGAGCCATAGACTCCAGTAATGATGGAGGTTAAACCAGTTGAGTTGTTGTGAAGGAACATGGAGAGATGTTGGGAGGAGGAGTCTTTGACTGTAGAGGAAAGGTGGTGAGAGGATTTGGAGAGGCACCATAAGTTAGGAATTGTGGAGGATGCTGAGGGGGTATTTGAGTGGAAGGAATCAAAGCCTAGCCTATTCCAGCTGGTGGAGATAGAAGGGGAGTAAGGGGTCATAGGTTCTGAAATGAAAAGGAGATCTGGAGAGTGTTTGCGGATCAGGTTAGCCAAAGCGCGTTGGGTGGGGCGATTTGCAATGCCCCTACAATTCCAATAGAGGACTTTTAACATGAGGAAGGGTTGGGGGGGGGGGGGGGGGGTTTCTTGCCTCTTGATCCCCTAGTGATTGGGCCAGAAGATGGAACTGAGTTGGAAGCTATTTTCCCTTTCCTAAGTCTACCTCTTGGGTTGGAGATGGCCTGGGGATTGACTACTGTTGTGTCTTGATGGGAGCTTTGGGTGATTATCTGAGAAAGGGCAGGGGCAACAGAGCAAGAGTTGGGGGAGCTGCTTGAATTAGCTGGGGATTGGGCTGGGGGAGAGGATGGAACAGGTGACTCTAGGGGAGACTCAAAGCCTGGGGGCACCTCAGAGGAGGAATTCCCTTCTGAGAAGGCTTGGAGATTGCGACCATAGATTGAGGGGTTGTCTACAGGGTCTAGAAACGAGAAATTGTCAAGGATTGAGAAGGGGTTAGAGGTATCTAAGGTTGGAGTGGAAGCTTGCTGAAGGATTGCCGAGACTTCCTCATATGGGAGGTCTTTGATGGAAGGGGGATTGTCTTTCTGATTTGAAACCTGGAGGCTCAGGGCAGGGGAGGTGTTGACTAGGGGACTAGAGGGGACAGAGGAAAGGATAGGGCCAGAGGAGGGTGAAGCCTTGTGAGTGGAAGGTGCTGAAACCTTGTGAGTGGGAGGGGGAGGGCAACCTAAGAAAGGGGGTAATGCCAATGAGATGTCCGGAGGATCTGGCTGAGGATTAGGGAGGCTGAAGGTAAAGGTAGGGGGACTGAGGTTTGGAGAGGAGTTGATGCTAGAAGGGGCTGGGGACAGAGTACTGGGGGCAGGGGGCTGAGTACTGGATATGGGGGAAACTAAGGCTGGAGGGGAGAGGCTGCTTGCAGAGGAGTTATTGGAGAGGGGGCACCTTGATTGACTGTGTCCTGGGGAGAGGCAAATGGAGCAAGGACAATTCTCATAGGATACTGAGATTTCCTGTTCTCCTTCCCCTTGGAAGTTAACTAAGATGGATGAAGGCTTTGGTTTAGAAAGATCTACATTCACAAGAACTCTAGCAAAGGAGAGGATACGCTGTGCCATTGTAATATTGTCAAGCTTTATTGGCTGTCCTATGGAGTTGGCTAGGGAGAGGATGATAATTTGACTCCAACAGTGGTAAGGGATCCCTGACATTCTTATCCATACTGGAGCTAAAGAAGGCCATACTGATTCGTCTTGCCCAGGAGACCAGGGTAAGAAGAAGATTTTTTTCTTATCAATGGAGAGGGGGGAGAGACTGAGAATAGAGGCTTTATCTGCGGGAGAGTTAAAACGGAAGATGAAGTGCCCTTTGTTGGTGAGGGAGACCATACAGGGCCTTGAGAGAGCCCAGAGCTTGGCTTTAGCTTCCACCCATTCTAGGGAGGGACGTCTACCTGCAAATCTCCCTATGACAGCAAAGGAAAAGGATTCTTTGCTGGAATCAAGCATAGACTGAGGGATGGTTAAGGAAGGCTTACCATTGGTCCATGATGGAGAGGGAAGAGACGCTGGGGGGCAGGGGAGAAGAGGGGATTGAGGAGCTGAGAACAAGTTGGCATACGATTGATGTGGGGGAGGAAAAGGGGAGGGGTTGGGAGCTGAGGGGCCGAGCTGAGAACCAGGTCTGGCCAAGATGGCATTTGGAGCTGAGGAACTTACCTCTGTGGAGGGAAAAGCTAAAGGATTCAAGGGAGGGAACTGGTTGGGGAGAGGAGGGAAGTTATGAGGTTGTAAGGAGAGAGGTTGAAGACTGCTGGGGTTAGATTGAGTGTTTGCATGCAAGGGCTGGTCGGTGTGGGGAGAGGGTAGGAGAGGGCGGGGAGCTGGCGGAACCAGAGGCTGTTCAGTGGATGGAGAGGGAAGAAGGGGGGTGGGGGGAAGGCAGAAGCTGAAGCTGGTCAGGGGGAACAGATGGAGGTGGTTGGAGGGAGATGGTCGGAAAAGGTTGGCGGGGTGGAGGTTTCCCGGTGGAGGTGGACGGGAAAGGTTGGTGAGTCTGGGCGGGAAAAGCTGGCAAGGACATTTACTTTAATCTCCATTGTTATAGTATATACAATAAAATCAAATTTCTTGACTCAATGCCCCTTTCCAACATAAGAGTCATTACACCAATTAACTTCTAATTCTTTAATTTACTCATTCATGTCAAAGCAACGAAGCCATTTCACATTCCCAAAACGCACAACCATCTCTCGGTAATCCCTTCCCTCACTATGCATCACAACTACTGATGAGCGGTTTTCACCCTTCTACTCTTATCTTTGCTTTTCTCTTTCTTTTGTCATGCCACTGCATATCCAATCCACCATCACCACCACCTAAACTTTGCTTATCACAACTACAGAAATCCCCTCTCCAAATCAATCCTCTTCTTTGAAGGACAGATGTCAGGAAGGCTCCCTTCTAACAATATATGTAATGTGAATTGAGCTATGTAAGTATTTGATTCCTTTTTCTCTTTGTTTTATGGGTAAGATATAATATTTTAATATTTAATATACTTGGGACTCTGTTTAGGCTTATGCAGAGAATTTCAATCTTGGGTTTATATTGTTGTTAGGTCAAGTTTTGCTCGTGGATGAGACCATGAATGACAATGATTAACTTGTTTTTCAGCCTCATTCGTACTGGGCAAATGGATGTTGAACATCTGTATAAAATGTCACTATGAGAACCTATCTCTTACTATCATATCCATGCAATCGCTCTTACCAATCTGTTTTTCTCACATATTTATTTATTTTTTATATTTTCTCTATCACTTCTCTTTCTGTTTCCTACAATCTAATATAAACTCTAGGTTAGGAACTCATAGCCTGCACTTGTACCGAAAAAAAAAAAAAAACTCATAGTTTGCACTCACTTGAGAGTAATAAGTATTTATGAAATGGGGTCACTGAAAGATGCCTCAAGAAAATCCTTGATCAGAACTTGCAGACGCATAAAGATGTGACACTTGATTAATCTAATGGTATATATTAGTTGGTTGAAAATTGGAATTAATGCTAACTACCCAGTGGAAGGTGTACAATTGTATCAATAAAAAACGTCCGCCATGTGAAAACTCTTTTGCATCAGTTTAGCAAAATAGTATCAGATTTTGTTAGTTTTTGTATGAAGATTTTATATCCCATAACCTTTTCATATTTTAATGCCTTTTAATCTAAAGTTTTCTTATTACCAATAAAAAAAATTATGTCTGATTATATTAGATAGAAATTGAATTTATTGGAACCGACAACAAGAGTAGATTTGGGCAATATCTCAACATTATCTTTTGATAATGGTTGTTATTGGTTAACATTTTTCCTAATTGATGTGGAAACATGTTGCAGGTGGCTTTTTTTTCCTAAGCTCATAAATTTAAATCATTGGTGGATGTTGAAAAGATATGAGAACCATGGAGTCATCTTGTACACTTAATTTATGTTCAGTAATCTCGTGCTTTTTGTTTTTTCTAGTGGTAGATAATCTTGTGCTATTAGAATTGTTGATTCTTGCATTATGGAAATCACTCGCTATTGCTTTTGCTTTTATGCTTTTGTATGCATTGAATTGATGGCCATGGACAAGAGGGTGAAGAAATTGACGGTAACCAAAGACATGAATATTTTGTTTTGTTTTAAAAATGTTAAGTCTTTTATTACAATAGAAGTATAGAGATAAGAGTCTAAATCTCTTAGGTCTTTTGAGTATATGTTGTAGGAATTGTTATATATATTTTATTACTAGCAACAAAAAAACTATTTTTGTGAGATAATATTATTGTCCTCTTTCCTTTTGTCAATCCAATCTCTTCATTATAGATAAGCTTTTATTATATTATGAATTAATTGCTTGTGCTAAGCACGGGCTTTAACTCTTTCCTCTTCTTTCTGTGTTTCTATTCATGTCTCTACATTTTTCACCTTTAAACGCCACAAGCCCTTTCCTCTTCTCTATCATCTCTAATAAATCACTCATTGATTTTTTTTTATTAAGGTTGTGTGGGGGCCCATTCCGTGAACTAGTTTCTCTTGGTCTCGGCTAGGGTGTGCTCGGTTAGCTACTGTTTAGGGGACCACGTCCCTTGATCTCGGCTACGATCCGATCTACTTCGGTCTCGGCACTACGTGCTGGTCTCGGCCAAACAGAATTCAGTTCGGCCGCGCATATCGTTCAGTCTCGGCAATGCAAGCTCGGCAATGCGGAATTGCGCTTGCAGCTGATAGCCGCGGCCCTATCGTGGCAAAGCCCAAGGAAGGGATCTGATGGGACTTCAGCCACCACCAGATCAGGGCAGGATCAGGCCCAATGTGACTGACATTAAATGCATTGTGGGCTGATCGGACCCACATTAAATGCAGTATGGGCTATGATGGACCTTCATTAATGGCTTTGTGGGCTGATGTGACCCAGGTCACATCACCAAGCCCACTGGCATTCACCCAAGACTGTCCCATATATAAGGCACGAGCCAAAGGGAGCAAGGGGTAAGCACTCTCACAAAAACACCCAGTCTTTCTTCTTCCTCTTCTTCTTCTTCTCCGATCCATTGCTGACTTAAGCATCGGAGAGCCCTGCGCTGCCCAGAGCCAGGGTCCTCTGACCTTTGTCTTTCTCCTCTTTCAGGCTCAGGTCGTCGCAGCTATCTCCTCCATGCATTGAATAAGTCCTAAGAGGCATCCTGATCTTGTGAGTATTATTATTTCTGCACTTACAATTGGCGCCGTCTGTGGGAAACGATTTCTATAATCTTTCCTATTCCTATTCCTAAATACCATGACGAGGAGAACTGCGAAAAGCGGAGAGACTTCCAAGACAAAGCATGCAGGACCGCCCCCTGACCAGCAGAGGGCTGGGAAGCAAGTAGTCGCAGAGGACGATGCTGAACGCGCTCTCATCCGGATCAACGTCCAGCAGCGTGACCTCCGTACAGAGTCCGCTCCCGGGAGGGGAGACGCCCAGCAGCCTGCAGGTCTCCTGACAGGGCGAGACCAGCGGGATAAGTCCCCAGTGGTCGATGGACCACGCCCTTCAGGTCAGGAAGGACACGTCGAAGACGTTGAGGATGAAGAGGATGATGACTACAACCCTGGCGACAGCTTGAACTCCACCCTTCGGGAGATTAAGGCACAGAACGAGGCCCTCAGGGAAAAGGATGCTCTAATCCGCCAGCTCCAGCAGCAGCTGGAGAAAGCTGCGGGCTCAGCAAGGCAGCAGCAGCGGACTCGTAGGGAGCAGTCACAGCAGCAACGGTCTCGACAGCAGCAGCGGACTCGTCAGGAGCAGTCCCAGCAGCAGCGGACTCGTCAGGAGCGATCCCAGCGACAACATGAGGAGAGGGTTACTCGTGTTACGCGCATCTCTTCCTCAAAGGAGGATCTGAGGGACCACTTGAACAGGAACAAGAAAGGGGACGACCGAACCCGAGATGAAGGCTCAAGCGCCAGCCGTAGCTATTCCAGGAAGGCGTCCGAAACCATTCCGGAGAACATGTACCGAGACCAGGAATGGCTGGACGCACACATAAGGGAAACGGTCCAGCGCAACCTGGAGGTAGCCGGCTTCGGCCGAGACCAAAAGGATGCTTGCTGTAACCCCGTTGATCTCGGTGCGTCTCCTTTCTCCCAAGACATCAGGAGGTACCCCTTACCCAAGAAGTTCACCGTACCAAGATTCGTCACCTATGATGGGGTCTCGGATCCAGCTACGCATCTCAGGCACTTCTCCCAGAGGATGTCTGTCTGGGGAGATGAGGGTCACCTGAACTGTAGGGTTTTTTCTTCCAGTCTGGGTGACCTCCCCCTGAAGTGGTTCTGTGCACTACCGGAGGGGGCCATTTCGAGCTGGCAGCAGCTCCAGCAGTCCTTCTTGAAGAAGTTCCAGGCCTACAGAGTCCTTCCGAAGACAGATGCAGACATCATGGCCTTGAAGATGAAGCAAGGAGAGAACGTCACCCAGTTCGCCAAGCGGTTCTGGGCGGTCTACAGTCAGATAGAGAGCTCCAAGGACGAGGTTGCCGTCTTCGCATTCCAGAATGCCTTGCTGCCAGACAGCGATCTCCGCAAGGACTTGGCTAGGAACCCGGTGTCTTCCATAGCAGCGCTCATGTCCATCGCCAACCGTTACATTGCCCAAGAAGATGACCAGATCCGCGCTCGGGAAAACCATGGAACCGCGCTGAAGGACCGGGGTGGGAGGACATCCAGGCAAGACGGGGGACCGTCTCGGAGGAGTGAACCTCGGAGAGAGGAGCGGCGGAGAGATGAGCCAAACAGGCGTTGGGCGCCCACCAGCTCGGCAAGGCCTCATGCGTTCGTCTCGGAAAGAAACAAGCGACCCAGGCTGACAGAGGACGCATTCCAGGCGGTCAACACGGTCTTCAAGATGCCAATCCACAAAATCATGTATAAGATCAAGAGCAGGCCGTACTTCAGCTGGCCAGAGCCCATGCAAGGCGACCCTTCTAAACGAGATCAGACGAAGTTCTGTTCCTATCACAAGGAGGGCGGCCATAAGACTGAAGATTGCAGGATACTGCGGTCGCATTTAGAGAAGCTTGTCCAGGATGGACACCTGCAAGAGTTTGTCAGGAGAGAAACCAGGGCCGACACCCGAGCCCCGCGCCGAGACGAAGGGGGTCACGACAGCGACGGGACAGAGAAGATAATTGACGTTATCCATCTGGCACCCCCGCCCAAGGGGAGTAACCAAGCACGTGCCGAAGCCAGGAAAGCCTCTCACGGCAAACACGTCATGGCCGCCGAACTCGGTTCAGCACCGAAAAGGGCTCGGAGGGAGCGTCCCGAGATCAGGTTTACTGATGCAGATCTAGAAGGGGTGCAGCTCCCCCACAACGACCCCCTGATCGTGACTCTGAAGTTCGATTGCTCTAAGCAGGGCGTGAAGAATTGTACTGTGAAGAAAGTCCTTGTTGACCCCGGTAGTTCTTCCGAGGTCCTCTATTTCGACAGCTTTCGAAGGATGGGACTGACAGAGAAAGATCTGCAGGAGGCTCGAATTCCCCTTATCGGCTTCAGCGCCAAACCAGTCTATCCTAAGGGGAAAGTGACATTCAAGGTCGAGGTCGGTGGCGCGTCTGTCATGGCAACCTTCATGGTGATCGACGCACCCTCTCCCTACAATGCTATAATGGGCAGGTCTTGGCTCCACAGCCTGGAAGCAGTCCCTTCCACCCTCCATCAGAAGCTGAAATTTCCATGGGAGGGAAAGAGCGGCCGAATTGAGATTATCACGGTAAGAGGAGATCAGCAGGCGGCTAAGCTGTGCTTGACAGCTGTGGTACCTGGGGAGCAAGAGCCCAAGGAGGTCAATGTGGCCGAGATGGAGAAGAACCTGGAGCAGGGGCTGGATGAGCTCGGCCAAGATCCGGGCAGGAAGAGCGTCGAGGAATTGGCCGAAGTCCGGATCGACCAGAAGGACCCGGATCGGTTCTTTCTACTCGGCAGCCAGCTTGGAGAGCCGGAAAGGTCCGAACTGGCCCAGTTCCTGATGCAGAACAGAGATGCCTTCGCCTGGACGCCTCAGGAGATGCCTGGCGTCGACCCCGAGGTAATGTGTCACAAACTAAATGTTGACCCTAACCACAAACCTGTGATGCAGAAGGCACGGAGAACTGGGGTCCCGCAGACCGAAGCCGTCGTCGAGGAAGTGGATAAGCTGCTTGAGGCCGGAGCTATCAGGGAGGTTCAATACCCGAAATGGTTAGCCAATCCGGTGGTCGTCAGGAAGAAGACTGGCAAGTGGAGGGTGTGCGTCGACTTTACCGACCTCAACAAAGCCTGTCCCAAGGACAGCTTTCCCCTCCCGAAGATTGACCAGTTGATCGACGCCACGGCCGGGCACGACAGAATGAGCTTCCTCGACGCCTACCGCGGCTATCATCAGATCCCACTATTTGGGCCAGACGAAGAGAAAACAGCTTTTATCACGCCCAGGGGAACCTACTGTTATAAGGTGATGCCGTTTGGGCTGAAGAATGCAGGGGCCACCTACCAGAGACTTGTCACCAATATGTTTCACGATCAGCTCGGCAAAACCGTGGAGGTTTACATCGATGACATGGTGGTCAAGTCCAAGCAGGCGCGGGATCATCTGTCAGACTTGGCCGAGATCTTCGCCACTCTAAAGAAGTTCCGGCTGAAGCTTAACGCCTCGAAGTGCGCCTTCGGTGTTGGTTCCGGCAAGTTTTTGGGCAGCTTGGTTACACGCAGAGGCATTGAGGCAGACCCAGATCAGATCTCAGCTATCCTCAGAGTGCAGAGTCCAACTTCGGTCAAGGAGGTCCAGAAGCTTACAGGAATGGCCGCGGCACTGAATCGCTTCATCAGCAAATCTTCAGATAAGTGCCGACCTTTCTTTCATCTTCTTAGAAAAAATTCTAAATTCCAATGGACCCCAGAATGTGACCACGCCTTGCAGCAGCTCAAGGCTTACCTTTCATCACCACCGTTGTTGTCAACCCCGACCCACGAGGAGACCCTGTATTTATACTTAGCGGTCTCGGATCATGCGGTCAGCTCGGTCCTCATCCGAGAAGAGGACAAGGTTCAGAAACCGGTATATTATACGAGCAAGACCCTTATTGATGCCGAGACCAGGTATCTGCCTCTGGAGAAGCTCGCCTTGGCGCTCGTTAGCGCCTCGCGAAAGCTCTCCCATTACTTTCAAACCCATTCTATTGCGGTTGTTACGGAGCACCCACTCCAATCTGTTTTCAAGAAGGCTGACTTTTCAGGAAGAATCTCCCGATGGGCTGTCGAACTAGGGCAGTATGAGATTCAGTATCAGCCACGGACAGCAATAAAAGCCCAGGTTCTGGCAGATTTCCTCGCCGAGTTTGATTCAAGTTCGGCACCAACCCAGCTCGGCACCGAACTGGGGGGCGAGGAGCGTGGGGCTCCCACGAGTTCTGAACAATCACCATCTCAAGCCGAGACCCCAGTTTGGAAAATCTTCGTCGACGGATCTTCCACCTCGAGAAGAGCCGGAGCAGGAGTTGTTCTCCAATCGCCAGAAGGACTGGTCATCGAGCAGGCTCTGACCCTGGACTTCAAGGCGTCAAACAATGAAGCTGAGTACGAAGCCCTTTTAGCCGGACTTAACAGTGCCAATATCCTCGGAGCTCAACAGCTGGTGGTCTTCAGTGATTCACAGTTGGTGACAAACCAGCTGACTGGGAACTACCAGGCTCGCGACGACCGGATGGCCGCGTACTTGGCCCTGGCTAAGAAGCTGCTGGCACAATTTCAGTCGGCCGAAGTCAGGCAGATCGGCAGAGAAGCGAACTCTCACGCAGACGCCTTGGCTAACCTGGCCAGTGCTGTTGAGGCAGGGAAAAAGAGGAGCGTCGAAGTCGGATCGCTAGCTGCGCCCAGCATTGAGCTCTGTTCACCTCGGGAAGTGTTATGCATCGGTCTCGGTCCGAGCTGGATGGACCCTATTATCACCTACCTGAAGGACGACAGGCTTCCCGAGGACAGTGGTGAGGCCCACCGGGTCAGACTCAAGGCAGCTCGGTTTTGGCTATCTCCCGAAGTCAAGCTCTACAGGAAATCGTTCTCGGGACCGTACCTCCAGTGCGTCCATCCAAGTAAGGTCGAGGACCTCCTTTTCGAGATACACGAAGGAATCTGCGGGAGCCATATCGGAGGAAGATCCCTATCTTACCGAGCCATCAGCCAGGGTTACTGGTGGCCGTATATGCAGAAAGATGCGCAGGTATATGCGAAGAAGTGCGAGAAGTGCCAGAAGTTCTCACACTCTCTCCATCAGCCCGCGCAGGATCTCAGCCCGCTCTCTAGCCCGTGGCCATTCGCCCAGTGGGGGCTCGATATAGTGGGCCCGCTCCACCGAACCCCAGGGAACAAGAGATGGCTTATTGTGGCGACAGATTACTTCACCAAATGGATCGAAGCAGAGCCACTTTCATCCATCACAGAGCGAGACTCCAAGAATTTTGTGTGGAAGAATGTCGTTACAAGGTTTGGCATTCCCAGAGCGCTGGTTTCGGACAACGGAACTCAGTTCGACTCTAAACTCTTCAAGACCTTCTGCCAGGATCTCGGCATCCGAAACCATTACTCCACGCCAGCTTACCCACAGAGTAACGGCCAGGCCGAGATCTCCAACAAGGTGATCCTCGATGGGCTCAAGAAGCGGCTGGACCAAGCGAAGGGGAGATGGGTGGAAGAACTGCCGAGCGTCCTGTGGGCTTACAGGACCACTCCAAGGCGTTCCACTTCGGCTACCCCCTTCTCGCTCGCCTACGGGATGGAAGCGGTCATCCCTTTGGAGATCGGGCTCCCCACTCTGAGGTCCGAACTCTTTGACCAAGGACAGAACGAGACTAACTTGGCCAGGGAACTGGATTTGGCAGACGAAAGAAGAGAAGCGGCGGCAGTCAGACTGGCCGTCTACCAGCAGCGGCTAGCCAGGGGCTATAACCAGAACGTCAGAGAAAGGAAGTTCTGCGTGGGGGAACTGGTTCTCAAGAAAACGCTCCCAGCCGACAGGGATCCGAATCAAGGGAAGCTAGCGCCGAATTGGCATGGTCCGTTTAAGGTCACTTCCATTGCTGGACGGTCGGCTTATCGGCTCGAAGACATGGAGGGACGTCCGCTACCGAGACCATGGAACGCCTCACACCTCAAAAAATTCTATTTTTAGTCTTTGTACTTGTACAACGCTTCTGGATTCAATGAAACTACAGTTCTCCACAATTTGTAGCAATCTGGCATCCTGACAGTGACAATGGTGCGAAGTTGGAAGACCGTCTAAGGCCGGCACTCAGCCACCTAGACGAGTATCCGCCACGGCCCATATCTAAGGTTGGCACTCAGCCACCTAGATGAGTTGCCGAAACGGCCCATATCTAAGGTTGGCACTCAGCCACCTAGATGAGTCGCCGAAACGGCCCATGTCTAAGGTTGGCACTCAGCCACCTAGACGAGCTGCCGAAACGGACCATGTCTAAGGCCGGCACTCAGCCACCTAGACGAGTATCCGCCACGGCCCATATCTAAGGTTGGCGCTCAGCCACCTAGATGAGTTGCCGAAACGGCCCATGTCTAAGGTTGGCACTCAGCCACCTAGACGAGCTGCCGAAACGGACCATGTCTAAGGTCGGCACTCAGCCACCTAGATGAGTTTCCGTCACGGCCCATGTCTAAGGTTGGCACTCAGCCACCTAGACGAGCTGCCGAAACGGACCATGTCTAAGGTCGGCACTCAGCCACCTAGATGAGTTTCCGTCACGGCCCATATCTAAGGTTGGCACTCAGCCTCCTAGATGAGTTGCCGAAACGGACCATGTCTCAGGCTGGCACTCAGCCACCTAGACGAGTTTCCGAAACAGCCCATGTCTAAGGCTGGTACTCAGCCACCTAGACCAGCCGAAACGGCACCAGTTTTCCAACACGGAAATCTGGTTTCGCCGAAATACATGGGGCTTCCAAAGGGTCAGCGCTCGCAGAGAACCCTGATCAGGTCGGTCTACTCTGGTCCGAAGTCACACCCAAATTCACAACACTCACGGAAAGCGTACAAAGGAAAGCAAGTAAAAGCCACACCACACAGGAGAAAAATATGAGAAAGAGTCTTTCATTGATAGCATTGATTTACATCGAGACAGTTTGAAACAAAGACTACATTTTATAAAGAAAAGAAAAAAGAGGAAGTTAAGTCGATGGCTCTGCTTCTAGGTCCTCGATGACGACCACGGCGGCCTCGGCTTGAGGAGCTTCTTCAACGGGGTCAGGCGTTGGCTCGGAAGGGACTTCGGCCGGGGTGGCAGGGGTCTCGGCCAGGGCCTCATCTAGGGGCTCCTCTCCGAGCTCGGGGAGACTCTGATGTATCGGATCATCTGCAGGAACCCCCATCTTCTTCAACACGGCCTTGCAGCCGAGCCGGTACAGCTTCGGGCTGAGCGCCGTGATTTGATCAACGTAAATCTTCGCAGCTTCCTCAGTCCCCTCCAGGAAGGCGGCATCGACCTCAGCTTGTTTCGATGCAAGGAGTTCCTCCTTCGATGCAAGGAGTTCCTCCTTCGCCTTCCTTTCCAGCTCCAGCTCGGCCTTGAACCCCGCCGAACTCTTCTCCTCTGCCTGGAGCTTCGTTTGCCATTCGAAGCCCTCTGACCTTGCTTTGCAGAGGTCGCTGGCCATCATATCTGACTGAGCCTTGAGCTCCGCAGTCTTGGCCGCCTCCGCCTTCAGCTCCTCCTTGGCCGCTCGCAGTTCGGATTCGGCTTTCTGCTTTTCCTTTGCCAGGCGAGCCAACCGACTGTCCTCCTCCGCTATCCTGTCCGCGACTATCTGGAGCCTTTGGACAGCCTGCAGCGGATCAAACAAAAGAAGCTCAGCATGAAAGCAAGAAATATTTAAAGATAGAAACACCTGTGACCAGGAAAGTCGGGCACTTACAGCGAGGGAGTGCTGTATGGTCCTCATAAGCAGCAGGGGGGTGTCTTCCGACCTGTGCCTCTCCATGTCCCTGGGGAGCGCACAGGCTCGGCTGAGCGCCGCGATGACATCCGGGCTCCCCACCAGTCTATCCCCAGCATTTAGGGGCCTCCCCTTCCTCAGCTCCATGTCCGGCCTGAACTCGGCCGGCTCAGCACCCGGGGACGTTGCCGCCTGGGGCTCGGAGCGACTCTCCGCCAGAGGAACTGCCGGGGTGGGCACCATGTCCACTGCCGTTTCCCTCGCAGCTCGTGGGGAACTTTGCCGTGGTCGCTCCTCCCGCTCCGGCTCCTTCCCCTTCGCCTTTTTCCTCGGCCTCTCGCTTTCCGAGACTGGGGAAGGTCGGGCCTCAATTCTAGCAGGGACGATGGTCCCGAAGGAGGGCGAGGCAGTGCGGGTTGCGGCAACCTTTCTACCGCCTCCGAGGACGGCGTTCGCCAGACTCTTTGGCTGAAACGCGGGCCTGCGCCTCTCCATATCTTCGACTTCGGCCTCGGCACCGGAAGTATAGTTCTCAACTTCCCTTGTCGGAGAGTCTACCTCGGCTCCGGAGGTATATTCTTCAATTTCCCTTAGCGGGATGCCCGTGACCACGGCCAACGTTGCGGACGCTTCCGCAACCGTGACGGTCCCGCTGGTTTCTGCTGGATCGGGGGCGAATCTCTCCGGGTTGCCGGATTTCCGTGTGTAAGACACGTATCTCGGCTCGTACTTCAGAAGAGAGTAGGCAGCTCTTGTGTGGTGGCCGTGGTAGCAGTACACCTTGCTCAGCCAAGGTGAGTGCCTTCTCCAGCCGTTCAGCTGGGCTTCACGCTTGCGCTGAGAAAGGCCTGCGAAAAACAGCTGAGTTAGAATTCGGCAGCAGAAATAAAACAAAAAAAAAAAAAAGGGGGGAAAGGGAAAATCCGAAACCCAAAGGGGTTAGGTCTTTACTCGGTGGAGTCCCGAAGCGTCGAGGGACTCGGACCCTCCTAGCTACTTCGGTCTCGGTCTCGCCGAACTCCCAGTTTCCCGAGACGAGCAGACGGTCATCTCCGGCGTATTTATTGGAGTCCTCCAGCGCCGTGACGAGGGGTTGGCACTTCGCCTTGACGCGAAGGTAATAGGTGACCCCGTCCCTGGTCTTGCAGAGGTCATATATATCCTCTATATCATGGACGCCGAGACTGATGTCTAGAATCCTATTCAGCTCGGCGACGCCCATGATTATTTTATACCCATTGGGCATTAGCTGGCAGGGGCTGAGGTTCCAGGTCTCCAAACAAGACCTAAGAAGAGGGTGCACGGGGAATCTGACCCCACCCTCGATGACGGCTATCAGAGGGAACGGCATCCAGCCGTTGCGGAAAGCATAAACAGAAGGGTCGGCTGCCATGATCCGGACCTCGTCCGGGATCATGTAAACTCTCCTAAGGTTAGCCAGGCCTGACGGGGAATCTATCCAATGGGTGAAAATCCCCATTTCCGGATCTAAGAAACCCTAGGGGCTAGGTCTGGAATGTAAATGAAGGAGGAGGGAGCGGAAGAAAACTCACTGGTTTGACGGGGCAAAGTCAGACTCCGACTGACGGATGTGGGCGACTACTGTTGGGAAACAGTACGAGGTCTGGTCCTAGTCCGGTGGCACTAGTTCTAGCAGGAAACAGAAGTCCAGGCAGAGAGCAGAGGAATTGAGAGCGAAAATGGCAAAGGGAGAAGACGAAAATGAATATAAAGGGGAGGAATGGGCGCCATTCCGGAATTCGAAGCAGGACACGCGTGAGATGTCGCCTCGGCTTGCGTCGCATCCCCCCTCGAAAAGGCAAGATAGCCTACCGGGCAATAACGCGTGGCGCTGTGGCAGTGATGGTTCGCCTTCCCATGCTAATCATAGCCCCCGCATTTATTACCCCCTTTATTATCTCTGGCAGACGAAGCAACGGCGGCGTCCGGCGCCGAATAAGTCAGAACCCTTAAACAAAATCAGATGGAAGGCGAGCACTGTCCGTCTCGGGAGATCGGTTCAGTTCTCAACCCTAGTGCGGGGGATCGGTCCAGCTCTTAACCTTAGTGCCCGAGAGAGCCCTAGAGGTCAAGAACTGAGGGGCTATTGTGTGGGGGCCCATTCCGTGAACTAGTTTCTCTTGGTCTCGGCTAGGGTGTGCTCGGTTAGCTACTGTTTAGGGGACCACGTCCCTTGATCTCGGCTACGATCCGATCTACTTCGGTCTCGGCACTACGTGCTGGTCTCGGCCAAACAGAATTCAGTTCGGCCGCGCATATCGTTTAGTCTCGGCAATGCAAGCTCGGCAATGCGGAATTGCGCTTGCAGCTGATAGCCGCGGCCCTATCGTGGCAAAGCCCAAGGAAGGGATCTGATGGGACTTCAGCCACCACCAGATCAGGGCAGGATCAGGCCCAATGTGACTGACATTAAATGCATTGTGGGCTGATCGGACCCACATTAAATGCAGTATGGGCTATGATGGACCTTCATTAATGGCTTTGTGGGCTGATGTGACCCAGGTCACATCACCAAGCCCACTGGCATTCACCCAAGACTGTCCCATATATAAGGCACGAGCCAAAGGGAGCAAGGGGTAAGCACTCTCACAAAAACACCCAGTCTTTCTTCTTCCTCTTCTTCTTCTTCTCCGATCCATTGCTGACTTAAGCATCGGAGAGCCCTGCGCTGCCCAGAGCCAGGGTCCTCTGACCTTTGTCTTTCTCCTCTTTCAGGCTCAGGTCGTCGCAGCTATCTCCTCCATGCATTGAATAAGTCCTAAGAGGCATCCTGATCTTGTGAGTATTATTATTTCTGCACTTACAAAGGTTATACTCTAAACTATTTCTATCGATTTTTTATTTTAGACCTTTACATTATAACTACCATTGATTACATTGCCTGTGTTTAGCATGGGGGGCTTTCGCTAGTATAGTACTGAGAAAAAGAAGGCAGTCAATGGATTTTGATCCTGTGATCCATGGAGAAGCAAATGAAATGAGAGTTGTACTATTGCCTTTTGAGGTGAGAGGTTTGAACTTGTTTTAACCTATATGTGAAAATTTTGGGACCCAATTTTACACAATTTTCACACTTCATTTACAGACATGTATATATACAATTACATATGTAAATTTACAAACAAACGACCCCAGAGGGGCTTTTGTTGTTTGGACTTCTGAACACATTATATACAGAATTTCTCTCACACAGTAAATTGCTTACCAACAGTGGCAGTCTAAATACTTCTAGCATAATGGAAAATCAGATAGAAGGTTTATGAGACAGAGGCCGTACTTTGTTAATAACGTGCTCTGGTGCATGTATGGTGATATAATATCATGTTTCGATCTAAGATCACCAAATAGATGATAAATATATATATATATATAAAGGAAGGATCTCAGTAGAAAAGAAAAGAAAATACAATATAGATAAAAGGGAAGAAGCTCACCGCACATATCGTCTTGTGTAAATGTAGTAACCATTGATGTCCCAGATTTCCCACCAGCATATTGTACTTGCTGTGGCTTGTTATCTCCACTTACCCAAGTTAATTTCATCTACAACAAGTTTACTTGTGGCTAAATAAACATGTAAAAAAGATGCACAAAATACATACTTGTGTGTATGCGTGTGTTATAGGTTGGATGGGGGCTGCAGAGTGGACCAACTGTCTATCCATTGCGCTCAATTTTTAAGCCCAATTAAGTCCAGGGACATATAGGTTGGCCCCACTTTGATCTTTTGATCCCCCTCTGTCGCATTAACAATGGGGTCCACTCGGTGGTCCTCACCATTAGACAGACTCTGAGGACCGTCTTTACAGGTCCGGTTCCCACAAAATGGACCAGGCTTGACCATTCCCCTTGTGTGCAAGTATAGTATTCATTTACTCGTGCTTATTTATACGATGAATATACAACAGTACTGTACAAGTATTTTCAAACTGGGAGTACTTACCGATTTTCCGGTTGAGTCTACACTTGAGAGGTGACCGTATAAAGGCATCTGAGGATTAGCAAAGCTCACTGGGCTTGATCTCTTCAAAATGCATGGGGTCTGAAACCCACCAGCAAAGTAAACGAATTCGATGTCTGTTCTAATGTTAATGACATGGAATGTTAAAGAGCCACTGCATGTTGTTACGACACAGACACCCTTTACATATTTCTTACATTCCTTCTTCTCACATTTCAGATAGGCAGGGTCTATGGTCATGTACTGGCCCTGCAACAAATCATAAAGAACTCAGGTTTTGTTAGAATCTAACCTATCGGTTTCATTAATAAGGTTGGCTGCATTTGGGGTAAAATCAATCTAATTTTTTTACCCTATCTTTCGTTGGTTATTGCTGCATATTTTCTTTGAACTTTTATCATTCTTGTATTTGTTTGCAATTCAATATAAGTCTCACATTAATGAATATGCTTTTCTTTTTCTTGAATGCGCTAGGGTTTGGGCTTTCTATCACTTAATTTAAGTGCAACCCAGTTATTAAACGGCCCTAATTACATATCCAAGTCCGACGCAAAGCGGATGGGCAGGGACTGGGACCGGGCTGGCCCGGCCCATGAACACCTCTAATCTCTTAGATTATAGTGGGGAGGTGATAGATTGTAACGGTCTCGCGAGACATGACCAAATGGTTGGTGGACACATGGTGGTGAGGTGTCAGTGTGAGGAGGCTCTATTTTCAAAACCTTATACAAATAAAGAGTTCAAAATTTATTAGCAAAAGATCGCACTTTCAATGACTACGGATCCATATTCATAAAAATTTGAGAATCCAATTGGGTTTTACAATTTTATAGATAAATCAAAACTAAAAATTGATGGATAAGAATGGGGAGAGGGCACTTATAGATGGTTTAACACATAAAAATGAAGACCACGACGAAGATCCAACGGTTCGGTCCATTCAAATGTGTGTCAATCCTTGGGATTACTGCTATCGAAGGGATCCCTATTAGTTGCTAGATTTGGATTGGGGGGAGATCCCTATTGGCTGCTAGGTTTGGATGAATTGCTTAGGTGGCAAAAAAAAAAAAAAAAAAAAAAAAACCTCATATAATAGTATATAAATATCGTGAAGGACCTTGTGAGAAAGTACTATTTCATCTGGATCTGCCAAATCGGACTCCATCCCCAACTTCCAATCGTGGAAAGTGAAACCCATGAAATTGATCTCTAGTCGAGAATTCTAGATCTCTATAACAGGTGTCTATCCAAATTGAGATAGTCCAAGACCGGGTTTATAGTGGCCAAATCTTCTAGTAGGTGGCGTTTTGTATATCCCGGATTTTACCAATCATCAACAGTAATGGGGTCCACGCGTTCCTCTTCTTTAAAAAAAAAAAAAAATTTGGTCTTTTCTTAGCACAATGAGGTACATAGAATTTTATAGACTAAAGATTTTTGGCGTAGCCATAGCGACCCTGTATTCCACTAAATAATTGCATAATTCCTTAAAATTATAATTAAGATTTCTTTAGAAAAATCTGAAAAAAGGGACATACCTTGACAGGATAATGGCAGAGAAGTGGAAGCGTGCTCGTGTCCCCAGTCTGAAAATAGAGCCAAGCATTCTGAGGACAGTTGGAAACACTGTCCATGTCCAAAAACCATGAAAGACGTAGTAAGCAACCAACAGAGGAGAAAGAAAGAAATAACATCAACAACAACAACAACAACAAAAGACTTCTTAAAATGGCGTTATGATCATTCATTACTTACTCCGAATGAGAAGGTGAGATCATCCCAATCCAATCAGATTCTGCAGGAAGAAGTACCCCACTGACAGTAACTGTCACATACTCCTCATTTGAAAGTGCTGAATTTGAGCTGATATTAACTTCAAGATATGGATTTCGGTCAGGACAGTCACCAAGTTCTCTTCTGTTTATGACCCGAAAATCCGATATCGCCGTGTGTCCATGATGGTATTCAGCAGTTGAGTTAAGTAAATGGGAAGAAGATGGTTCAAAGAAGAGGAACAAGAAGGATATCAAGAAAACCCATGAAAGATTGCACTCTTTCATTGATGATTCAATCTGGAAAAATGGTGAGAAGGTCTAGAGAAGATTTTGAATTCTGGGTTGGTTTTTGCTTTGTGTTATATATATTTCGTACTAAAGAGAAGAGATTGAGATAGAAACATGGAGGGCATCTGTGGGTTGTCATTTGCGGATTAGTCGATGGAGTGTCGCCGTGAATATCGTCACGTCTAGCTATCAGATACAGCCGGTCTACAGACCCATATGCTTAGATGCTGTTAGACGCTCGGGCGGTTATTACATGGAAGTTCTGTTACTCGTTTTGCATGGGCGGGATTTCAGCTGTATCCACTGATATTTATTCATCAGTAGGCCCCACCTTAGGAATACAGACCGGTTGAAATCACTACCATAACTTCTATGAAAAAGCTATAAAAAAAAAAAATGAAGACAAGTTGACAACAATCAGAATCATGCCGACTGTTAGATTTGTGAATCCTCAGTGAAAACGAGTGGAACTCTAGGTGGGGATCTTTTATTGAAATTCGAATCGTTCAAACATAAATGCTATGGACTTGGTTAGGAGATGATCAGGCTCTCGGTTTGATTATTTGGGAAGGATTAGCCTCCTGATAACCTGAAAAGGAAAGCAAAGGGCAAAAGGTCAGAACCCCTGGTTGTAGGCAGCCGAAGGCACTCTAATGCCTGAGTTAGTTTGGTGACTAAACTGAGGAGAAATGAATGAGGAAGAAGAGAGTATGTATGTCTTTATGTCTTTCATACCTTAGGTGGTTTTATCTCATGCATATATATAGGAGTGAGTGTCATCATTGGACCAGACCCCTTAGTGGGGGTAGGTGGAGATGGAAGTCCCATCGATCTGTACTTTGCCCCCTGAGTGGGGTTAGGTAAAAAGAGAATGTCCCATCGGACCATGTCCCAATGACTGGTGATGTGATTGTTAGATAAGTCTGTCTACTTATCTAGATCGGGCATCCACTCTTCCTGTCAGTTCGTCGTTTGCCTCTGCGTCAGCGCATTTATGGATGAATCACTCTTCCTATCAGTTATCTGTTTGCCTCTGCGTCAGCGCATTTATGGCTGAATAACAGCAGAGACTGAGACCCGCTCTGGGCCGAGACCGAGACAAGCCTTGGAAGGCATCTACACCGAGACCGAGACGAGACCCCACAAATACCTTCACCGAGATGAGCTTCGGGACCTCCAGGCTGGTCCTTAGCCGAACTCGATGTGCATTGGCCGAGATCAAGACAATCCGACCTTTAGAATAACTACTGTTGAACAAACTTAGACTTGCCCCATGTGGCTGAAGGTGAGTTACACCCTAGAGTTCCACTCCTTTTAACTTAGGATTTTTTTAAGTTAAAAGATCTATGGGACCAGGATTGGCCGCTCGCATCTATTGATACTAGCAAAACATGCCCGCACTAAGCCCGGGCCCAAAATAAAAATATATTTAATTTGGGACACTTTTTGAAATACTGATCAAT
Organism: Cinnamomum chago; assembly: GCA_038049695.1. NCBI lineage: Eukaryota > Viridiplantae > Streptophyta > Magnoliopsida > Laurales > Lauraceae > Cinnamomum > Cinnamomum chago. The sequence goes on from CP142452.1 coordinate 34,108,492, forward strand.
GATAACAAAAAAGCCTAAACAAAAAAATACCATTATTAATTTTAAATATTAAAATTTAAAATATTTTAAAATTTGAGTTACCTTTGGATGTGAGATAAGAAGAGGTTTAAGTGAGAGAATAAAAAAAGGGATCTTTGTTAAAGAAATTTTAGGAAAACTATAAATATAACAATAAAAACTCCCTAAGATTTCTCTATGAACTCAAAATCAGTTAAATTAAAATTAAAATTGAAACTGAGCTCCAATTTCATAATCAACTGCAAAATCAGGGTCGTCAATTGAATCTTATCCCTTTCGTGGTGAGGGGATGTTAGAACATAATCGTGGTCCATAGCAAAACATGCCCGTACTTAGCACGGGCAATATAACTTATATACTAAAGGATTATAAGAAGTTTATAATAATTAAAAAAATTATCTAGATTATATTGGATGGGAAAATGCAATCAAAATCACTTCTTATAATGATAACAAAAAGTTATATATAATTGGTTAATTTTTAAAAGGAGAAATTTAATTTGTTCAACATTAGTTGCAAATTCACTTTAACTTACTTTTGAAAAGTAAACTAAAATATAATAAAATAGGAAAATATTTAGAGTGCAAAGTTATGCATTTTGTTTTGAAACTAAATCAATCATATAAGTGATAAGGATTGAGTATTTTAATTTAAATTTCTAAAAGAGTCCAAGTCTATGAGATTTTGCATGGATGAATTAAGAAAGAATTACATTCTTATGAATGAAAGCTTATTATTTGGCAAAAAAAGAGGAGAAGAGATCATCCCAAGCCTTCTAACATTCAGAGATTGGTCAATGGGCACACATAATGGCGGCAATTCAAATAGGTCATATTAATTGTAACGGCGATGGAGCCCCAGAGATGTGAGGTCATAAGAACCAATGCACTATAATCGTTTCTCAAGAGATGCATACGTACCTGCCAAGATTTAAAACCACTTATCAAAATAAAAGCTTCAAAAGAATAAGATGGGGTCCACATCAAATGCACAATTGGTGTGGATCTCTTCTACATAAATAACCTACAAAGATGTATTGTTTTATTTATCGTCCTCCACAAGGATTTTATGCATCGGATGATATAGGGATCAAAATTAATTGAAATTGGTTGCAAAAAGAGTCGCATTATAGTTAGTCTTTTTTTTTTATTGACTTTTTATTGGATAAAAAATCATATGGAGATAGCAATCGACTGATAAAATAAGTTCAAAGAATCGGAAAAAAAAAAAAAACAAGCAAAAAAACCATTGAAAAGGAGAAAAGAATACAAATATAGACTCACATACCTGTGAAACAATGGTTTGGCCTGAGAGAATAGAAGAAATGGAAAGAGAGAAGATCGTGGAGAAGATATGATGAATAAAAAGTATTGGGCATTGATTATTTGAGTTAATTAGAGAAACCGTAGAAGAAATGGAAAGAGAGAAGATATGATGAATAGAAAGTATTGGGCATTGATGATTTGAGTAAATTAGGGAAACCTTGGGTGGGTCATTTATCTTTCCTAATTTATAGGAGTTTATGATTTAAGTTAATGAGGGGAAAGGTGTGAAGGGATTTGAGTTAATGAAAGAAAACCGTGGGAGGGGCAATTATATTTCCTAATTTACAAGAGTTTTATGATTTAATTGGAAAGAACCTCCACAAGTGGAAACAATATGTTTGTTATTAATAGCTGATATTATTAATAGGGCTCGTATTAATAGGAGATAGTAGAGGATCAATGACTGAAATTAGTAGGAGGTCAATGTTAGAAAAGGGTCAAAATCAAAATTGAAATTGAAAGTGAAATTGGGAATCAAATCCAGCTCGCTTCATTATATAAATATAATATATATAATTCTTAATCATTTTGACTTGCCCTTAATTAGCCACATAGTTTCTTAATCCGTGTCAGCTATAAAGAGTCTAAAATATCAAGTTTCTTATAGAGAAATTGAAACCATATCTCTCCGGATTTTAATCAATGTTCACGATCTCCTCACGTCTCCTGTTCTTATCATTAGAGAAACTGAAACTTTGATATTTTATTCAGTCATCTATTGCAATATTTTTTATTGGTTTCTTGGGGTTAGATGTTTCCACCTTTCTGATTCCTGATGGTGTTGTAGATAATGATGAAGGAGAATTTTCAGTTATCTTAGAAGGATCCGTTGATTGGATCAAATGAAAGTGCAAGTATTCTCCTGCAAGGGTGGACCCCTGGGAACCTAGAACCACATTTCAGGCAGGTTGACTATATATATTCACCCTTCCAGTGATTAGGTCCCTCCCCAATTAGAGGTCAGTGAGATCGAAAGACATGAAACTTCTAAAAATATGAGGTCCACTCTCATATTTGAACGATTCAGATCCTTTAGATGATACTATCTGAGCTGTCAAATCAAGTGGGTTATACTCCACTATAGGTCCTTGTAGAAATGTGGGCAGAGATGGCAAGCTTGTGGTGTTTATGCTAATTTTTTGAGAAATCAAACTGCAGAAACCGAGATCCGAACCATTCATATGGATTTGATCCGTACCATTCATATGGATTTGATCCGGTGAAAGTTGTTCTCCTGGAGTCACCGTGAGGACTGAGACCCACAGTGGGTCTTATTTTGGGATAGGACTAGTGGGGATTGAAAGATCTATATTGAACCACTCCGAATACCAAGTTTGGCTCAATCTCATGCTCCTAACCCCTCATCCAACAGCCCAGTTCATTTGCATTGGTGCCAAACTTTGGGGCTTGTGACTACCAAGGGAGTCCCTATCCATTACAAGGTTTGGATTGGGTGATAAGTGGGCCCCACCCATAGTTCTCACATTTGACCTATGAGAACAGTTCTGACCTGATTATTTTCCATTCTAATATGGTGCAGTGCCCCATCTTTAATGCTTGGTAGGGCCCACCTTTTCAAAATATGAGTGTCATCAGCCCTAAGATCCTTTCTAATGATCAATATGTAAGATGACCACCATTAGATTCGACTCTATCTAAAACACGTGATGAACATCCCTTACTTTTCTCTTGCTGGATAGAAATGAAGGGATTTTGAAATTAAAGATGAGCCCCATCATGCCTTCAAGATGGGCGTTGGATCATAGCATCTCCTTATTTCTATGAAATAGGGGATTCCGACTCTATTATAATGTAGTGAAGCTGCATTGGTAGGGCATTGTAGCCCTACCTTATATGCCCTACCTTATATAAGAAATGGCCTCATGTCTAATGATTAACAAAGAAGAAAAGACGATGATCCTATCTACGAGAAAACTCAATTTAAACATTTGCTACAATCAAGAAATAAAACACTGTGAGCAACACAGCTGACTTGTTAGCTTCAAGGAACAAAATCTATGATTCAAAGGAATGTTCCTACCAATTATTTTACTTTTATCTAATTTTGTTCTATAGTTCTACACAACCCACAATACAAAGGTTATCATGAATGAATTTACTTTAATTTTCTTTGAAATTTAGTTTTTCATGAGCGGTGTTTGGCCTATATATAAAGGTTTGAAATGGAAAATTGGTTCTTATTATGCGAACCATGTCTAAGTGGGAAAATGGTCAATAAATCATTTCTAAAAGGAACTAGGAGCTGACATTTGTGGACCAATGAATATCCAAAATAGAACGGGGGAAGAATACTTCATCACATTCATTGATGATTATGGTAGATTTGGACATGTGTACCTGAATAATTCACTACAATAAACTGCACTTTTAGCGATAAAATCTTTTGTCACCAAAAGTCACTAAAACGTCGATAAAATACTTTACCGACGAAAATATTTTCGTCGGCCGGACGTGGGTAAAAGTAGTGGACAAAATAGTTTACCAACGAAACATTTTTCCGTCAGCAAAAAATGGCTTTTTACCGGCGATTATTTGCGGCAAAACTATTTTACATTTCTAAAAATTTAATAAATGCTTTTACCGACGGTTTTTTTTTCGTCGGCAAAAGAAAAATAAAAATAAATAAAAAAGAAAAATACTTTTACCGACGTTTCTTTTTCATCGGCAAAATAAAAGGAAAAAAATACAAAAAACTTTTACTGACGTTTTTGTTTCGTCGGCAAAAGAAAAAAAAAAGAAAGAATAAAAACACTTTTACATACGTTTCTTTTTCATCGGTAAAATAAAAAACAAACATAAATAAAAAAGAAAAGCACTTTTACCGACGTTTATTTTTCGTCGGTAAAATAAAAACAAAACTAAATAAAAAAGAAAAACACTTTTACCGACATTTATTTTTTCGTTGGCAAAAGAAAAGAAAAAATAAAAGCACTTTTACCGACGTTTGTTTTTGCGGCGGCAAAAGAAAAAGAAAAATAAAGAAAAAACAAAAACACTTTTACCAATGAAAAAAAAACTTTGGCAAAAGTATATTATTTTTACTTTTCCTATACATATAATTTAATTTTAAAATTAACCTTTTACCGAAGTTTTAAGGAAAACGTCGGTAAAAGTTTACTTTTTACCGACAAAATAATATGTGTTGGTACTCTTTACCGACGAATTTATGAAAACTTCGCTAAAAGTGCAGTTTCTTGTAGTGTATAAATACAAACATGAGGCCTAAAAAATGTTTCAGGTTTATACTGCTTAGGTTAAAAGAAAATCAAATAGTAAAGAAAATAAAACGGATTAGATTCGATCTGGGGGGGGGGGGGGTTTAATACACATTTGAACTATTTAAAAAATATTGTGCACATGAGGGAATCATTCATGAGCATTCGATTTCATACACCTTACAACAAAATGGCGTGGCTGAGAGTGAGGAATCAAACCTTAATAGATATAGTTAGGTCGATGTTCAACCACGCACAACTACCGTTGTATTTGTGGGGGCATTGAACACGACACATTATATTCTAAATATGTGCCAAATCAAAATTAGAACATGTGAGAATTTGAAGTTATCCTCTACAACGAAGAAAGATTGTTGATTCGTTGGCTATCCATTGCAATATTCTAAGGGATATCGTGTGTATGATCAGGACAATTGAATAATCATGGAATGTTGAGATATATTTTTCCTTGAGTATTCGATGGTCAGTCCTAGAGATAAACCACAACAGGTGGATTTGTATGAGATCTCTAAGGGCAAGGGGGTTCAAGCGAGTGGGGGTTCCAATGAAGGTGTAAATTGTTTGGATACCAACCATGGGGCTCCTATATCTGTTATATAGGCTATGCCCAAAGTGTCACACTTCCTGAAGACTTACTCGTTGGAAACCCTCATCCATCCTAATCCTTTTGAGAGACTTATCCAGTGTGTACATCTCAAGTTTTTGGATTTAAGTATGATACTAATTTCTTTGATGACTACAACCATGCTTGATTTGACGTGGGACCCATGTCATGCGGGCCACACGATTTCCAACACTTATTGCCTTACGTATATTGTTATAATCTACAAAGCTATACTTTTTTCTGAACTAAAATTCAATGGGGGAATATTTTCTCTAAAAGTAAAGGTAATTATTAAGAACATAAATGTTGTTGGGGTTTTTCTTGCTACGCTAAATGGTTTATTTAGCTCAGGGCAAAAAGTAAGATATTACATTTTTAATTTATGAGATGTCGAAATTAATTATAAATATATAAGAATATATTCATACATATTTATATAAAGACAGTCAACACATCTTCAGTCATAAATACAAGTGTTATCTTCACATAGGCCAATGGTCATTTCAATCCCTCCGTACAAATTTCTTCTCTATCCCTTTGAAGTAACACTAATACCATTTTAGAATCGATCAAACCGTTTTTTAGCTCTAGATTTTTTTTTATAAAAAAAAAGTACAAACATCTTAACTTTAAAAGCCATAAATCATGAGACTTTAAAACCACAGGCTAGTGTTATTGATCCCAGTAATAATCGGCCCACCTTGGATCAATGTATATATCTCTTAATTACGAGTCCATGTGTGCCCCACAAAAGTGTAATTATATATGGTGGGGTAAACCTAGGTCATTTGTCTATATAATCAGATCAGAAAATTATGCCTATAAGATTCAATAAAAAAAAAACGCCAACCTCAAAACATTTTTATCACAAGCCCATCGATGAAGTGGTTTACCAGAAGGTTGGGTCTAATTTTCGTTCACGTGTGATAATCTCTGAATAGAGTATAGCTCTATTTGGAAACTAAAAGAAAATGATATTTTTAATGAAAAATTTATCAGTGTGAATAGTTGAAAGGTGGGCCCCAAATATTAAAATAAAAAGATGACAATCTTGAGAGGATTGGAAGATAGATGATGTTGGAAGAGAGAATAATCTATAATTCATATTGACCTAGAAAACTAATATCTATGCATAATCCATGATGGGTCCCACTGCAGAAACAAGTTATATGTGCGGGGCTCACTAATTGATTTGTATCCATTAAGAAACCAGACAACGGCCAATAGACTTGCCTCCCTCCATCAGTGGGGCCCACTCTTAGAAAAAAGGGGTTAAGAGAAGGCCATTGGGATTTCATCCAATACTAAAATCCAATCTTGAAATATATTTAATATGAATTGTTGTCCACTACCGGATCCATCCATTTAGGGAAAAAAACTTAGAGGAGAGTAAATGAGCAACAGTTTGGATTTCAATCAACGATACGGCTCACAAAACATATTTAACATGAGACTCATTGATTATTGAAGATCTTAGGAAAAGAAAACAAACCGTTGATGATTGAAGATATAAGGAAAAGCAAACAAATCGACTGTAAAGATTTGCTTTTAATTTGGATAATGACAAGAAATAAGACTCAAATTCAAACATTCATAAAAATCTCTTATTAGAGAGGTTTTAAGAGAGAAAGAGTAGCCCTCTTTAAAAGATAGACTTTTTAGGGATGATGTGGCTCCCCTCATGTACAGCCCAAAATGAAAAATACATGAAAAAGTAAGATTCTTTTAAATGTTATTAAGAAAAAAAATCCACCTTCCCTTTTATATATATATATATATATTGATCTTTCTACTTAATTGGTTTATCTTTTGGACTTAGGGGCTAGGGACAAATACATGATGAATACAAATGGTAAAAATTCAAAAAAATAAATATTAATATTCTTATATGTGCACAACTAATGTTTATCGTAAACACTGCCATGTTTCTCCTTGCTTGCCCCACAATTTGATGTGAAGGATTGATTTAAAAAATGGACTTTTTATCTTTTGGATTTGGGGTTAGGGTCTTATACATGATGAATACAAATGAAAAAAAAAGATAAAAATGAATCTCATATGTGCACGATAGCTTGTTTAATATAAACATTGTGTTGTTTCTCCATGCCTGCCCCACAATTTGTTACTGAGGTGATATAATTTTCAAACCAGTTCTTAATCGTTTCCTATGATACCAATTTTGCTAGAAGATTTTTTTTCAAGTGGATTGATTTCATAATTTAAAAAATATATATCCTAAAGAATAATCAAATTACAAAGCTACTAAAAAAACATAATGCAGAGAGATTTTTTTTTTCAATTGGACTAATATATGAGATTGATATGATAATTTAAAAAAATTATATCCTAAAATAATAAACAAAGAATATAATTGTTTAAAAAAAAACATGATGTAGAGAGAGATATGCTTACCTATAAATGAGACTTTCCTCGCGATGTACTGCTCGAGGAATGAAAGAGGTGTGATTTTTATGTTGTGGATGGAGAGAAGAAAAGAGGGTGATGACTATAATTGAGGTGTGATAGTTTTGTGAGATAATTTTAGTAACTGCTATTTGATGAGAAACCGTGTAAGATTCAATGAGAGATTATAGGGATAAAAAATGATGTCACTTGGCATCCGTGAGCGCACTGATCATCACGGCCCGTGTAGGGTGATAGAGTTCCGATCATCATTTCCCACTTGATCCAAGGCCCACAAATTTTCACCCATAAAAAATGGGTGTACACTCAACCCAACAATCTAGTTCATTTGGATGGGTAGCAAACCCTGGGACCCATAACCTAGGAGAGGGAGAGGGGGTGCACCGTGTTCTCCAGAGCACTAAGCATTGCATAGCCGAGGGATTCCTCTTGAAATGTAACAGAAAATCTTCTACAAAAAAAAAAAAAAAAAAAGCACAAAAATTCATGGCACATAAAAAAAACACTTCTAAGAGTATTTTTAACACGATACGTACAACTTTTATATTAGAAGCCCAAATTCGAACTCTCCAGTATTCACCCAAACATGAATGATTCCCTTTCATATGGCTGGGCCGGTAAATGCAGGATTGTGGTTTGATCCAACCCAAGATACACTCATAGTTTTGATTTAGAATATGCCCAACACAACCCAAAAACACAATAAATCAAGAGTCCAATGGTCTTCATTAACACAAGCAGGTTCCCAATTCCCAATTACCACTTTTAAACTCTATGTTAGTTTTATGGTCTCAATACCAAGGGTATATGATGTAATAAATTGATTAATTTCTTTATTTATCAATACAATCATTCTTTTCTTTCATTAGATGAATGATGCTTAATTATATCCTTGTACATAACCAATACGTATGACATAATGGTTCATGAAATGAACCAGAGTCCACAAGTATACTAGATGTAATACGTGTGTATGGATGAGATCCACATACAGGAGACATGTATTACAAATCTTATACTTAAATATCTTCACAACCAGTAATGAGATTGGGCATCTCATTTGACAAGGTTGCAGCACTTTGATCACTATGAGATAGTGTGATTTGTCTCGATCATCAGAATGTAAGATTCTGGATCATGGTGCCGGTACATTGGATGTATTGAAAGACCATGAGAAGCACCTTATATATACTGTCTTTATTTTAAGGTCTGCTCTCATAATTCCCTAGCGATAGGCTCATAATCCTGAGACATTAATGAACTCAAGTTTCTTTCTATTCATTTGCTTTGAGTCGCCAATGAGTGAGGCCAATTGTAGGTCAATACCTCGGTGATTTGGGTACGTGGTAGTAGAGCTGTGGGAACATTCAATGGTCAAGATGGAATCTATCTTTAATATCCCTTTGTGCCACTTAATGGATTTATCATTGGTAAGTGCGCACCCATTCCGATTAAGAGTTAATTGGATCGGTACCAAATGATCACTATAATTAATTGGGGCTCAAGGATAATAAGATATGGATCTAATTTGGTGGACAGGTCCAATTGATCCATGGATATAGATGGAGGGGCCTACTTGTGGTAATTGGGAAGTTTAGGGTCTTCATTGTAATATATTCTTAAGACTGGAGTGCAATTGCATTTATATAGTGTGGGGTCATTCTGTGCTCACGAATTTAGGTGAGGCCATCCCCAGTCTCGGTTTACCATTGGTCTCGATACCACCCAAGGTCGGCCGCAACGCCATCTCGGAAAAACCATGGAGCGAGTCTCGGTGGCTACGTCACGAGTCCCGACCTCGGTCAAGGCCTCTGGCCTGATCTCGGTCCCTGTCACTCAGCCATCAATGCAGCCATCAATGCACTGCCGTGACGGAAACGGCGAACTGACAGGCAGAGTGGGCGCCGGACTCAGGGTCATGTCTATAGGCCTGGAATGACGGTCCGATGGGACACTCCCTTTTCACCTAACCCCACTCAGGAGATAAGAGTACACTCTGATAGGACCCCCGTCCCCTCAAGGAAGCAGTCCAATGATGATTATCACGTCTATATATTACATGAAGGAAAATCATGTAAGGTACGCAACCCGTCTCCCTCCCAGACCTCTTCTTCTCCATTCTCTTTCAGTTCCTAGACTGACTTGAGCATCGGAGCGCCTTCGGCTACCTTCGGCCAGGGGCTCTGACTCGTTGTCTCTCTCTTTCAGGTCATCGGAGGCTCGATCATTTCCCCTCATCTTCCCAAAATCTCCAAATCTAGAGCTTAATACTCTAATAACCAAGTCCGTAATTTTTAGGCACTTACAGTTGACGCCGTTTGTGGGAACAGGATCTGTGCCAAAGCCTCTACAGAAGCAATGCCTCCAAAGACCAGATACGGTGGCGGAAGACCATCGAAGCCCCGAAGAGCATCATCCTTCTCGCTACCAGAGCAAACTTCATTTCCGCCATTCTTGCAGCCGCAACCATCCCAGCCGGTGCTTCCGGAACCAACCCCTGGCCTTCGTTCTGCTCTTCTTCCCCCTCCCGGTCCGACCGGGGTTCCTCCCGTCAGGCAGGAGCCACTAGGGGTCCCGCGCCAGAGGAGGTCCGGCGGAAAGTCGGGCGCCGCGTACGTGGAGGGCATCGTCCTGTCGGACTCTTCATCTCGACCAATGCCTACGCGCCTCCACCAAGATAGCCGTCGTGAGACTCCTCACCGCCCAGGTGAGCGCCCACGCAGGGGTCCGCAGCAGAACGCCTCCGCGTCGGATCTTTGACGGCAAGGCAAGACCCCTGTCAGGGCGAGCTCCCATCAGTCCGACCATCGCACCCACGATGACGGCCAGTCTTTTCATCAAACTCATGGAGCAAGAGATGACGACCCCCTACGCAAAGAGCTCGGTGCCCAGAATCAGATCCTCCAGGAGAAGGAGGAGTTGATCCATCATCTCTAGGAGCAGTTGAAGGCGAATGAAAGGAGATTTTGTGCCCCGCCCCTCAGACGACAGCCGAACCATCTGGGCGACCGAGATCTGAGGCAGGTCCTCAACAGCAGAAGGGAATATCCCTGCGAGGAGGAAAGCTCGAGCAGCAGTCATCTGCCTAGTGGCCTCGGGGGATCGCGGCGTGAGCCAGAATCCCCGAGACCAGGACACCAGACGAACCTCAAGGAGTTGCTGGACCACTACGTCAAGCAGGAGGTCCAGGCCCGTTTGGCCGAGATCGGGTTCGCCCGAGACCAAACTAATGAACGAGAAGAAGACGATCAGGGCATGTCCCCATTCTCGCAGGAGATTAAAGACTTCTCTCTCCCCGAGAGATTCAGCGTCCCGAGGTTCGTCCTCTATGACGGGGCCTCGGACCCAGAAGCACATCTACGTCATTTCACTCAGCGGATGTTGGTTTGGGGGGACGTCGGCCCCCTGAACTGTAGGGTCTTCTCATCCAGCCTGGGCGACCTCCCACTCCAATGGTTCTGTGCGCTCCCCCCTGGGTCGGTCTCAAGCTGGCGACAACTCCAGAGCTCCTTTATTGGAAAGTTCCAGGCACACCGCGTCTTCCCGAAGACGGACGACAACCTCATAGCTATCCTGATGAAGGACGACGAGAGTATCACCACCTTCGCCAGGAGATTCTGGACGATATATAGCCAGATCACTGACGTCAGCGACGACATCGCCATCATGTGTTTTCGGCAAGGCCTGCTTCCAGGGAACGAACTCCGTAAGGACCTGGTCCGGAACCCTGTGACCACGATGAAAGCACTGATGGTAAGGGTAAAGCAGTACGTAGAGCAGGAGGAAGACGAAGTACACGGTAAGGAGCGGTTCGGACTCCCGTCGAAGGACTGAGCCTCCAAAGGGGAAGGAACGTTCTCCAGACCAAGGTCGGATAAAAAGAGGCCCACCCGTTCTTTCTCAATCTCCTCAGACAGCAAGAGACCAAGGTTCCAACCCCCCGAGCCTGCCGGCGATCCTTACAGGGCCATCAGCGTTGTCTTCAAGGAACCTATTTACAGAATCCTGAACAAGATCAAGGCAGAACCTTACTTCCAGTGGCCACAGCCGATGAAGAGTGACTCATCCACCCGAGAACGAAGCAAGAACTGCTCCTATCACAAGCAGCACGGGCACATGACTGAGGACTGCTATGCACTAAAGTCCCACCTAGAAAGGCTCGTCAAGGATGGGCACCTCCGGGAGTACACCAAGAAGGAAGAAAGGGTCAACCAAGCTCAGCAGCGCGCTCCACCCAGTGATGACCAAGACAGTGACGAACCAGCAGGTATCATCAACGTCATCCACCTGGCTCCCGCTCCGGGTAAGGGAAGTGCCCAAGCTCGGTCAGAGGCCAGAATGGCCGCTCATGGCAAGCAGGTGATGTCGGCAGAGTTGGAAGGCGCTCCGAAGAGGGCTAGGAGGGAAAAGCCCAAGATCTGGTTCTCGAACGAAGACCTGAGAAGGGTCCTGCTCCCCCACAATGACGCCCTCATCCTCACCCTGCGGCTCAACAACTATACTACGAAGCGTGTCCTCGTAGATCCGAGAAGCTCATCCGAGATCATCTACTACGGCTGCTTCAAGCAACTCGGTTTGACCGAGGCCGACCTACAGGAAGCTCACGTCCCTCTGATAGGATTTAGCGCCAAGCTGGTGTACCCCAAGGGAAGAATTACGCTGGAAGTCCGGGTAGGAGGGGCCACGAAGATGGCAGACTTCATGGTAGTGGATGCGCCGTCTCCCTACAATGTGATAATGGGGCGAAGTTGGCTGCATGCCATGGAGGCAGTGCCCTCCACCCTTCACCAGAAACTCAAGTTTCCACTAGAGAAGCCCGGCGACGGGATCGAGATAGTGACCGTATGGGGAAATCAGCAGATGGCCAGAGAGTGCCTCGTAGCCGTAACACCTGGAGAGGTGGAGCCGGAACAAGTGCACATGGCCGAACTCGAAGCTGAGATTGAGGATGTCGGGCGGACAGCGGGGCAGAAAAGTATAGAAGAACTCACAGAGGTTAGAATCAGTCCCGAGGACCCCGAGCGCTACTTCCTGCTGGGTAGCCAGCTCCCCGACACTGAGAGGGCCGAACTACTAGACTTCCTACTTCTGAATAAGGATGTCTTCGCCTGGACTCCATATGAGATGCCCGGGATTGACCCCGAGGTCATGTGCCACAAGCTGAATGCGGACCCCGGTCATAAGCCCGTTATGCAGAAAGCTCGCAGGACAGGGGTCCAGCAAACAGAAGCAGTGATCGAAGAGGTGGATAAGCTCCTCCAAGCTGGAGCAATCCGCGAAGTACACTATCCCAAGTGGCTAGCCAACAGGGTGGTAGTAAAAAACAAAGAATGGCAAATGGAGGGTCTGCGTAGACTTCACCGACCTCAACAAGGCATGCCCCAAGGACAGTTTCCCCCTGCCCAAAATCGACCAGATGATCGACGCCACCTCGGGGCATGACAGAATGAGCTTCTTGGACGCCTACCGAGGCTACCACCAGATCCCACTGTACAGGCCCGACGAGGAGAAAACTGCTTTCATAACACCTCAAGGCATCTACTGTTTTAAGGTGATGCCCTTTGGGTTGAAAAACGTCGGGGCAACATATCAGAGGCTGGTCACGAAGATGTTTCAGAGCCAGCTCGGGAAGACGGTGGAAGTCTACATTGACGACATGGTGGTCAAATCTAAAAAGTCCCAGGACCATCTGACAGACCTGCGCCAGACATTTGCCGTCCTCAGAAAGTTCTAGCTCAAACTGAACGCTTCCAAATGCGCGTTTGGTGTCGGGTCTAGTAAGTTCCTGGGAAACCTGGTGACCAGAAGAGGGATTGAAGCCAATCCAGACCAGATCATAGCTATACAGGCTGTCCAGAGCCCCACCTCGGCCAAGCAGGTCCAACGACTCACAGGGATGGCCGCTGCGCTCAACCGTTTCATCAGCCGAGCATCGGACAAGTGGCGCCCCTTCTTTCAGCTCTTGAAGAAGAGTTCCAAGTTCCAGTGGACCCCTGAATGTGATTTGGTACTGGACAAACTCAAGGAGTACCTCTCTTCACCATCGCTATTATCCACTCCGTCACAAGGGGATCTTCTCTATCTCTACCTCGCAGTCTCGGACCATGCAGTGAGCTCAGTGTTGGTTCGAGAGAACGACAAGCAGCAACACCCCATCTACTACACCAGCAAAACCCTGCTCGACGCCGAGACCAGGTATCTGCCACTCGAAAAGCTAGCACTGGCGCTCATCAGCGCCTCTCGCAAGCTCTCCCATTACTTCTAGACATATACAGTGGTGGTCGTCACGGAATTTCCACTCAAATCCCTTTTCAGAAAGGCGGACTTTTTTGGCCGAATCTCCAAGTGGGCCGTCGAACTGGGGTAATTCGATATCCAATATCAACTCAGAACGGCGATCAAAGTACAGGTACTAACAGATTTCATCATCGAATTCACCTCTCCTAGTTCGGCACCGACCTCGCTCGATACCGAATTGGGGGACTCCAAGGGCAATGACGGAGCTGAAACCGATCCCGTGGAAGACCAATCCTGGATGAAATTCCTCGAGTCAGCTTGGAAGGTCTTCGTCAACGAATCATCAACATCCAGAAGAGCCGGCGCCGGCGTAGTCCTCCAATCCCCAGGAGGACTAGTCATAGAACAAGCATAAACCCTTGACTTCAAGACATCAAACAATGAAGCGGAGTACGAAGCACTAATTGCGGGTCTCGGTAGCGCAAAGATATTGGGGGCACGTCGGCTTGTAGTCTTCAGCGACTCCCAGTTGGTAACGAACCAGCTGAGCGGAGATTATCAAGCCCGAGACGAAAGGATGGCGGCCTACCTAGCCCACACTAGACAGCTCCTCTCCCAGTTCGAAAAAGCTAAAGTCAGGCAGATCGGCAGGGAATCCAATTGCCATGCAGACGCCCTAGCCAACTTGACCTCGGCCGTAGAAGCAAGGAAAAGAAGAACGGTCGATGTGGGGACATTAACCAAACCGAGCATAGAGCTACTTCCAGCTCGGCAAATCTTGTGCACCGATCTCGGCCCGAGCTGGATGAATCCGATCGTAACATTCTTGAAGGACGATAAGCTCCCCGAGAACAGGAATGAAGCTCACAAGGTCAGGATGAAAACGGCTCATTTTTTGCTATCCCCAAATGAAAAACTCTACAGAAAATCCTACTCAGGACCATATCTTCAATGCATTCACCCAAACAAGGTGGAAGACTTCCTTTTTGAAATTCACGAAGGAATCTGTGGAAGCCACATCGGAGGAAGTTCACTGGCGTACAGAGCTATTAGCCAGGGCTATTGGTGGCCCTACATGCAAAAAGACACCAGCTCTACGCCAGAAAGTGTGAGAAATGCTAGAAGTTCTCCCATTCCCTGCATCAGCCAGCTCGAGACCTGAGTCCCCTCTCCAGTCCGTGGCCCTTCGCTCAGTGGGGGCTGGACATCGTGGGTCCTCTTCACCGCACCCCAGGGAACAAAAGGTGGTTGATGGTGGGCACTGATTACTTCACAAAATGGATAGAGGCAGAGGCCTTGTCCTCCATCACCGAGCACGACACGAAGAATTTTGTGTGGAAAAACATCGTCACAAGGTTCGGGATCCCCAGGGCTCTGGTCTCGGACAACGGGACCCAGTTCGACTCAAAACTCTTCAGAAACTTCTGCAAGGAGCACGGTATTAGGAACCTTTATGCGACTCTGGCCTACCCACAGAGCAACGGGCAAGTAGAGATATCAAACAAGGTGGTGCTGGACGGACTCAAAAAGAGGCTTGCTAAAGCTAAGGGCAGATGGGTGGAAGAATTGTCGAGTGTCCTTTGGGCATACAGAACCACCCCGAGGCGCTCCACTTCGGCGACTCCTTTTTCACTGGCCTATGGGATGGAGGTTGTGATCCCTTTCGAGGTCGGCCTCCCGACATTGAGGATGAACCTCTTCGATCAAGGGCAGAACGAGATCAACCTTGCCAGAGAGCTCGACCTGGCCGAGGAACGAAGGGAAGAGGCATCCGGCGCCTGGCCTCCTATCAGCAGCAGCAATCCAGAGGATACAATCAGAGAGTCAAAGAGAGGAGATTCTCAGTTGGAGAACTAGTCCTAAAAAGAGCACTTCCGGCGGATAGAAATCCTAGCGAAGGCAAACTCGCGCCGAATTGGCTCGGCCCCTTTAAAGTAATCTCGGCCTCTGGAAGGTCGGCCTACAGGCTTGAGGGGATGGATGGCAAAGAGTTGCCACGACCATGGAATGCTGCGCATCTCAAAAAGTATTACTTCTAGTTGTACTCAAAATGACAAATCAATAAAGAAGGATCTTTTGGGAGAAATCTGCCTTATGTCTTTCAAGTTATGAGCAAGGCTCCGGCCCTCGCGCCAGCCTCTTTGAGTTCGGTCACAGGGCCAACTCCCCAGGGCTCCGGCCCTCGAGCCAGCCTCTTTGAGTTCGGTCGCAGGGCCAACTCCCCAGGGCTCCGGCCCTCGAGCCAGCCTCTTTGAGTTCGATCGCAGGGCCAACTCCCCAAGGCTCCGGCCCTCGAGCCAGCCTCTTTGAGTTCGGTCGCAGGGCCAACTCCCCAAGGCTCAGGCCCTCGAGCCAGCCTCTTTGAGTTCGGTCACAGGGCCAACTCCCCAAGGCTCCGGCCCTCACGCCAGCCTCTTTGAGTTCAGTCACAGGGCCAACTCCCCAAGGCTCCGGCCCTCGAGCCAGCCTCTTTGAGTTCGGTCGCAGGGCCAGAACTCTGCTCCTCACCGCAATCTCTCAAACCTCAGACGACAGACCATCCCCTCAAGACATAAAAAGGGCCAAATATCTGAAGTCACGGAACTCGGCCTGCCTGTGAGCTCAACCCAGACCCCTCGGGTCACCTAAGGGCACGGCCCTGACTCTCCAACAAGAAGGCCGCTTCTCGAGGTGTAGTACAAACTAACTATGGTCTCTTCCTAAGATTCTACCCTCAGGAGCGTGCCATCGAAGCCTAACCATCGATCAAGAGGCAACAAGGCCTGCCTAATGAACTCGCCGACCCAGGTCATTCGGGAGATTCAAAAGCTAGAGGGGTTCCTCATCCCGAGATGGGAAGATTGATTAAAGTCTGATTTCATTACCGACCTCAACCACTTACAAGTTTTGGACATCCACACACCATTGCAAGAGGAAAGAAATAAGAAAACAGCTGGAGATTTAAAAAGAAAGTTCGTTTTTCATTGATAATGGTTATAGAGCTTTGTACATTCAAACAAAAAAAAAAACAAAAATACATCAAGAAAAAGAAAAATCCTATTGCTTCTCGGGCGCTGCATCCTTATTCGACTCTGGAGGATCGGACGAGGCAGGAGCGTCAGATGAAGGAGCAGTAAGGGGAACCTGGGCAGTCTCGACCTCGGTGGAGGTCGGAGGCGGAGGAGGTACGCCTGGGACTTCGGTAGGGGCCTCGGGAGGATTGGAGCTAGGCTCTGACTCTGAGCTCGGTACTGCAGGTTGGAATTGGGGAAGGTTCGCGAATATGGGGTCGCCCTCAGCAACCCCGTACTTGCGAAGGGCCTCCTTGCACCCCATCTCAAACAGCACCGTGCTTAGATCCGTGATTTGAGTCACGTACTCCTCCGACGCCCAGTCCACCCCATCTTGGTAAGCTTTTGCAACTTGGGCTCGCAGGGTGGACTCGACATCGGCCCTCTCTTTCCGAGAGGTCTCGAGCTCGGCCTCCTTCCCAGCCAATTCGTTTTGCTTATGGGCAAGCCCGGCCTCCCTCTTGGCAAGCTCGGACCCCTTCTGGGCAAGCTCGGCCTCCAGTTGGACCGTCCTCCTCAAATTTTTATTCTCGCCCCGCAACTTAATTATCTCGGTCTTTGCCGCCTGTTGTTCTGTTGCGTTTTGGGCGAGCTTCTCCTCAGACTTCTTTATTTCCGCCCATCTTCTTCTTCTCCTTTTCCATCTCGACGATCTGGGTAGCCGTTTCTACCCGGCTCTCCATCACTACATGAAGCCTCTGTACATTCTGCAAAAAGATAAAAATAGTAAGGGAATCAAATCAGGCAACCAAGAGGCAGAAATTCGAAAGTAGAAGGAGAAAAGTTACCTCTAGCGACGCCCTCATCGTCTGATGGAGCAGGCCCATCGTCCCGGCCCGTCTATGCCTCTCCATGTCCATGGGGAGGGCACATCCCCAAGCAAGAGCCACGACCGACTCCCAGCTGTTCCCCAGCCGCTCCCCCATGGTCATGGGCTCGTTAGGGTTGAGGTCAAAGTTGGGCCTCCAAGGCACCGGCGTAGAAAGCCGGGCCTGCAGCTCCACCTCCGGGAGCCTCTCCTCCTCGTCCCCTACACGAGGCCTCTTCTCGGGAGGGGCCCCCTCGCCCTCTACACGAGGCCTCTTCTCGGGAGGGGCCCCATCGCCCTCCTTTCCGGCTCCCGCGGTTCTGGCTCAGGCATCCTTTGGTGGCGGAGGCGGTGGAGCCTCCTTCTCGGCCTCCACCACCCACGGCCTGTTGTCCTTGAGCGGGCGAGGCTCCTTAGGCAGCCGGATGACCTTGGGGGGCTCCACCGACCTCCCCTTCTTAGCTATGGCGGAGGATGCCCCTGCTGCTCCCGACGAGCCGGAGGAAGCGGCCACTGCGGAGCCCTGGGAGGCACCTGACCCGCTGGGGGCACGCTTGGAGGCTGGGGGAGCTCGGCCCCTAAAGATCATAGCCCCCAGATTCTTCAAGGGAGGGCGTTGTCCGTCCATCTCTTCCTCTTCTTGACCTCGGGAGTGAGGGGGGCTGTCGGTGATAATAATCGGGCCTTGGGGCTCCGTAGCTTGGCCGCTGGTCTCGGCAAGTGCGAGTACGATCTCCCCTACTGGCTCAAGGGGAACCTCGGCAGTCTTACTGGTATAAGACCGGTACCGTGGCTTGTACCCGAGCAATGAGAAGGCAGCTCGATCGTGGTGACCGTGGTACTGATAAATCTTCTCAAACCACGCATCGTTTCTCTTCCACTTGTCGAGGATGGCATCCCTCCTCCTTCGCTGAACGCCTGCACAAAAGACAGAGGACATCAGCTCGGCATGATAGCGAATAAAAACAATGAAAATGAAACCCGATGGGACAGATGTTTACTGGGAGGGGTCCCAGGTTTCCGCGGAACCCGGATTCTCCGCTCCTCTTCGGTCTCGGTCCCCTTGAACTCCCAGTTCCCCGAGACCAGTATCCGTTCGTCTCCTGCATATTTGCTCGAGTCTTCCAGAGCGTTCACCAAAGGCCGATGCCTGGCCTTCACACGGAGGTAATAGGAGTCGTCGTCCCCCGCAGCTTTACAGATGTCGTAGACATCTTCTATGTCATGCACCCCGAGATTGATGTCAAGGATCCAGTTTAGCTCCGCCACGCCCATTATAATCTTAAAACCATTTGGCATCAGTTGGAAGGGGAAAATTCGCCACACGTCGAGGCAAGACCGGAGGAGCGGTTGAATGGAAAACCTAACCCCCCCCTTCGCACACCGACACCAATGGAAAGGGCATCCAGTTCTTGTATACAGCAAGGCTTCCAGGAAGGCCCCCGAGGTCGTCGGGCTTCACCAGGACGTCAGCCGGGATCTTAAAAGACGACCTAAAAGCCTCCAGGGCTGCTGGACCCTCTAACCAGTGGCTGAAGACTCCCATTTTCTTAAAGCTAAAGGGGGCAGAGACCAAATAAATAGAGGCGAGAAATGGAAAAACCTTAAGGGACCAAAAAACCCTCTGAAAGCGAAGAGAAGAAAGGAGGCACAAAGAAATATCAGAGAAAGAAGATGGAACTCACAGAAAGGATGCTGGAGATTACCGAGGACGAAGAAGCAGAAAGCTAGAAAGAAAGGTTCCTGAGATTAGTTGGTTCGTCTTTTAGCAAGATCTGTGGCAGGACTTCATCTTCAAAAGATCTCTCCTTCTCAGACAAACAACTAGGGTAAAAGAGAAAGGGAGAGGGGCGCTTCCATTTTTATAGAGGGACGCCCCTCTTGATTACCCTGCCACGCATCGCTTCGATCCCGGCGACCGGCCAGACAGGAGACTCCACGTGGCGGCAACGGTTCGCCTCTCACCACGCCTCTGGTACGACATTTATCACCTCGGGCATACGGAGCGGCATCCCACGTGCTCGACAAGGCAAAGCAATTATGATGCCCTATTTATTGCCTAGGGCAAACGAAGGGGCGTCATGATGAAAATCTCATAAAAGCAAGATACGAAAAGACGGCCCCATCACTTCCTAATCTTATCTCCCGACCTCGAAGAAGACCAAAGAGGTCGAGAGCTAGAGGGCAATTGTGTGGGGTCATTCTGTGCTCACGAATTTAGGTGAGGCCATCCCCAGTCTCGGTTTACCATTGGTCTCGGTACCACCCAAGGTCAGCCGCAACGCCATCTCGGAAAAACCATGGAGCGAGTCTCGGTGGCTACGTCACGAGTCCCGACCTCGGTCAAGGCCTCTGGCCCGATCTCGGTCCCTGTCACTCAGCCATAAATGCAGCCATCAATGCACTGCCGTGACGGAAACGGCGAACAGACAGGCAGAGTGGGCGCCGGACCTAGATAAGGGGCGCGCCTTATCTCAGGGTCATGTCTATAGGCCTGGACTGACGGTCCGATGGGACACTCCCTTTTCACCTACCCCCACTCAGGAGATAAGAGTACACTCTGATAGGACCCCCGTCCCCTCAAGGAAGCAGTCCAATGATGACTATCACGTCTATATATAGCATGAAGGAAAACCATGTAAGGTACGCAACCCGTCTCCCTCCCAGACCTCTTCTTCTCCATTCTCTTTCAGTTCCTAGACTGACTTGAGCATCGGAGCGCCTTCGGCTACCTTCGGCCACCTTCGGCCAGGGGCTCTGACTCGCTGTCTCTCTCTTTCAGGTCATCGGAGGCTCGATCATTTCCCCTCATCTTCCCAAGATCTCCAAATCTAGAGCTTAATCCTCTAATAACCAAGTCCGTAATTTTTAGGCACTTACAGTGGTAATAGTAAGTTACTAATTATTAATGGAAGTATGACTTCTATTTTAATTAGAAATGAGAAAGCTACTAATTATTGTGGAAGTGAGACTTCTATGGCAACTATAAAGGGAGAAGGTTACTATTTTGCAATGGGAATTAAATTTCTATTTCAAATAGGAAAAGAGGTGGGCTTGAGGGCTATATAAAAAGGAATTAACCCCTCTTGGACGTCCTCCATGCTATTCCATCTAGGAATTCACGCCCAGCCCCCTATTTGAGTGCAAGTGTTGCATCTCTTCCTCCCTTCTCTCTTCAAGTTCTCTTCTCTTCCTCCTCTAGTTCCTTGGAGTTACTAGTTGGGTTTTCTCTTGAAGTTTCCACCAATCTTCTTGAGAAAAGAGATCTAATACTGGTCATAGCGTGGAAGATCAAAAGGTGTTGGAGATTCTGATTTGATTAGTGAAAGCGTTCATCATCAAAGAAAGTGATCAACTTCTCCATTAGAACACTACAAAGCTCCAAAGGTTTAATCTACATCCTTGTATGTTGTGGATCTCGTGGTTGCATGTTTAGGTGTTGTTTTCTATCTTCTAGATAGGTTATATTGCTGTACATGATTTATGAGTTTGAGGGATTGCATCCTGGATTGGATTCGTTGCCTTCCAGATAGTTGATCCCTGCATCAAGTGGGTTAAAAGTTTTGAAACCTATCTGAAAGGCCCACCTACTTCGAACAATTGGTATCAGAGCCATACCTCATCTCTAATCATGTTAGATCAGTAAGCTTGTTCCAATCTTTGCATAAGATGCGAAGAAGATTTAGCAAGGGCTATGTAAGGATCAGTTTTGATGAATTTACTTGGTTTGATAGTAGATTCATGTTTGGATAGTCACAAAAGGGTTTAATAATGATGGAATGATGGTAGGAAGCCATTGGAACACTTTAGAAGTGATTTGGTGAAGAATGGACACGAAACAGAAAAACTCAAGTTGCAGGTTTTCGTCAGTCCGGTCGACCTGGCCCAATGCTCGGTCGACCGGGTGACTTACAGGTCGGTCGACCGAGGACACTGCACAGCAGGTTGCAGAAACTTGATTTTTCAGTTTCGGGTCTTCTCTTACATCCTATCTTTCTAGCATTATTTGGCAGCCTATTTTTGTGATTTGTATGGTTGTATGAGATACTAACTTGCAAATGATAATGTCCTCTCCATATGGCGCACAAGTCTTTTGCTTTCTATTTATGGTTATTGGTTTATTTGAGGCTAAGTGTAAAGGGCATCATGGTTTCCTTGGTTTCCCATGTAAGGACAAGGCATGATGAATTTCCCTATAGCCATTTTATTTTCATGTTTAGATTATCATGTAAGTCTCATAATCGAAGCATAGGAATTTATGTATTTTTTTTCTAAAATTGTAAATTCTTACGATGTCCGAGACGAAGAAGGAAAGCGATGTTAGACTCATAATCAAAGAGTTTGAAGATTACCAAAAGTGTTTTGGAGTTGCCCAAAGAGTTTGATGAATTCCAAAGTTTTGGAAAGTCTAGAAGTCCAAGAAGTCTATTCCGCTAGAACCATGTGGAGGAGATGACTAGTTTCTAATTTTAGCACTTTCTATTTATGGATGCATGCTTAATTTAGAATATTTCCAAATCTTATCCAAACATAGCAAGTTACCAAAATTGGTCAAATCAAATTAATTTTTGGAAAGAGTTCTAATTAGAATTGATGGACCCATGAGATGGATCCATTGGTAACAATAATTTAGAAACTGGACTTTCCTTAAAATAACTTGACTTGGAACCAATCATTGGCCATATCATGAGATGATTTGATATGTATATATGTGGGCCCATGTACCTTAAGAGAAATCCTCAATTCTAAAATATTAAGTGGGAGCGGGGCATTTATATTTAGAAATCTCCATGGTTTTCCACCATAGGTCCATTGTAAGGAAAGTATTAGCCTCGCGCAATCTTGAGAATGACCGTTCCCCGCGGAGGGCTTTTACTTGTCTGGTTACTAGATATGGATCTCCTATAGATAGTGTTGGTGAGACGGGGCGGGGGCCCACTCCCCAAGGAGGAGCTGCCCGCAACGGTTGTCATGCAATGCTACTTGGTGGGTCACACTTAACTAAAATAATGATGTAGTATTCCCAAGGATTTGCCTCATGTATTTTAGAAACCAAAGATAATCGGAAGTCATTCATTATTTGGTATGAGATACCTAGATAATAATGAATGAAGGGGATCATGGAAAGTTAGTCTTAATCCTAATTTTGACCAACTTTGATCCGCACCAATCTAGGTGGTATTCGCACTCCCCAAGGAGGCATACCCCAGGGATTGGAATTCCGATGTATTCTGAATTTAATGGTTATGAGGATTCCATATAAATTTGGTAGAATACTAAACCCTAATGTCATTTAAATTCATTAGTTGAATGTATGGTTATGTGCTACAGTATTTCCAGCATGAATTCAAATATTTTCAATCAACTTGCGACCATCCTCAAACAGAATAAGTTGGTGGGATCCAACTATGTAGACTGAAAAATAAACCTGGATATAGTCCTAACAGCTTCAGGATATAAATATGTCCTTACCAAACACCCCCCCCCCCCCCCCCCACTTGATGAGACAGTGCCGGAAGCATTATAAGAAGAAAAGGAACTTTACACCAAATGGGCCAAAGACGATGAGATGGTAGGATGTTACATACCGGCATCCATGTCTAGTGTTTTGCAACACCAACATCAATCCTATAAGACTGCATATGATATTATATCAAACTTAAATGAGATGTTTGCGGAACAGGGCAGCCTGCTAGACATGCTGCCATGAGGGTGCTCATAAGTACCAAGATGGCTGAAGGCACACCAGTACAGGACCACATGTTGAAAATGATGGACTTATTGAATTGATGGACACCAGTTAGATGTACTGGGGGCTGCGATTGATGCAGAATCGCAAATTGACATAATCCTTGAGTCACTACTAGAGTCATTCAACAATTTCAAGGTCAATTATAATATGAAAAGGATGAATTTGACTATAGCTGAGCTTTCTAGCCAGTTGGTGGTGACTGAAGGGATTATGAAGAAGAAGCCAATTGCCCTGATGACAGAAAAGTCATTTGCCAAGTCCAAACCGAAAGGCAAAGGGCGGAAAGGCAAGAAGAAATCAGTTCTGAAGGGTCCTAAGGTGGAGAATGGTCCTAATGGTGGTGTTGGGAAGGCTAAGGGGTCGGGGACAAAAGGAAAGTGTTTCCATTGTGGTATGACAGGACATTAGAAAAGGAATTGTCCAGATTATCTGTCTAAGAAGAAGACCTCGGGTATGATTGAGTCACTTGTTTCTGAAGTTAGTTTTGCAACTGGTACTTCAGAATCTTGGTGTGTGGACTCCGGGGCAACTAATTACATATGTAATTCGTTGCAGGGGTTCCGAGGAACCAGGAGACTCAGTGACGGCGAAATCATTATCAACCTAAGATCTGATGCTAAGGCGGATGCGGTCTCAGTAGGAGTTATTACTTTATGTTTTCAAGATAATAAGTTGGTTTTGTCAGACACTCTATATGTACCATCTTTAAGACGGAATTTAATTTCAGTTTTTAGTTTGGTGAATAAAAGTTATTCTATTACTTTTGGTACTGAAGTTATCATAAAGAGGAACGATGCTTTTATATGTTCTGGCAAGGTAACCAATAGACTTTATCTGTTAACTCCCACAATGTATGAGATACATAATACCGAAATAATTAATAGGCCATCATTAAAGAGAAAATCACCTTCATCTAATCAAACAAAACTTTGGCACTTGAGGCTAGGTCATATAAACCTAAATAGGATTGACAGGCTAGTAAAAAATATGGTATCTTGCTTTCATTGGTTGTAGAACCAATGCCTGTCTGTGAGTCCTGTCTGGATGGCAAAATGACCAAAATAACTTTTTCATCCAAGGGCAATAGGGCCAAAGATTTATTGGAATTAGTGCATACCGATGTATGTGGACCCATTAATGTTAGAGCAAGAGGAAGATATGAGTACTTCATCACTTTCATGGATGACTACTCAAGATATGGATACTTATACCTTATGCACCGTAAGTCCGAGGTTTTTGAAAAGTTCAAAGAGTTTCTAGCGGAAACGGAAAAACAATTGGGTAAAAGTATCAAGACTCTTCGATCAGATCGAAGAGGGGAATATTTCTGTGGTGATTTTATGGGATACTTATCAGAAAATGGGATTCTATCCCAGTTGTCTGCTCCTGGTATGCCTCAACAGAATGGAGTAGCGGAAAGAAGGAACCAGACTCTTTTAGATATGATTAGGTCTATGTTGAGTTTCTCAAGATTACCTATATCCTTTTGGGGATACGCCTTGGATACTGTGATGTACATACTAAACTTCGTACCATCTAAGTCTGTACCTAAGACTCCCTGGGAGTTGTGGTCTGGGTGAAAACATAATCTACAAGTTTTATACATTTGGGGTTGTCTGGCACGCGTACTAAAGGTTAAGACGAATAAGTTAGAAACGAAGTCGGAAGTATGCACATTTGTAGGATATTCTAAAGGAACTAAAGGTTGGTTATTCTATAATCCAAGAGAGCAGAAAGTGCTGGTGAGCACCAATGCGGTTTTTCTGGAGGAAGATTATATGATGGACCGGAAATCTTTAGAAAATGTGATCTTGGAAGAGATTCAAGAACAATCAATTCCAAATCCAAGTATGACTGAACTTGAGGAAGAATCGCCCCTACCAGACCCAGTAGTTACACCAGTGCCTTGTCGTAGTGGGAGAATAATCAGGCCCCCTGATAGGTTCTCGTTCTTGGGAGAGTCTTACGAAGCAATCCCGGAAGAACTGGAACATGATCCCTGTAACTATGATGAAGCAATTAATGACATAGATTCGGGACGTTGGCAAGATGCTATGAAAGCTGAGATGGAGTCTATGTACTATAATTAGGTCTGGACACTTGTGGATTTGCCTGCCATTATCAAACCTATTGGGTGCAACTGGGTCTACAAGAGAAAGAGAGGACCAGATGGAACAGTTGAGACCTTTAAGGTCAAGCTTGTTGCGAAAGGGTATACTCAGAAAGAGGGTATCGATTATGAGGAAACCTTCTCGTCGGTAGCCATGCTCAAACCCATCCAGATACTCTTATCCATAGCGGCTCATCTAGATTACGAGATTTGGCAAATGGATGTCAAGACGGCGTTTCTCAACGGCCATCTTGAGGAAGACATCTATATGATGCAGGCAGACGGTTTTATAGCTAGTAACCAAAAGCAAAGAGTTTACAAGCTGCAGAAGTCTTTTTAAGGACTGAAGCAAGCATCCCGGAGCTGGAACATCCGTTTTGACCGGGCAATTAAATCATTTGGTTTTTGTCAAAATCCGGATGAGTCATGTGTGTACATGAAAAATGAAGATGACAGGGTAGTTTTTCTGGTTTTCTATGTCGACAACATCCTTCTCCTTGGGAAAGATATAGGAATGTTGTCAACAGTAAAAGTTTGGCTAGCAAAGACTTTTGATATGAAGGACTTGGGAGAAGCTAGTTACATCTTAGGGATCAAAATCCATCGAGACCGGAAAAATAGGATGATTGGCTTGTCTCAAGCTGCTTACATAGATAAGGTACTGGTACGGTTTGCTATGCATGACTCCAAGAAGGGTATCATGCCTTTTAGACATGGAGTGCACCTTTCCAAGGATCAGGGTCCCAAGACCCCAGAGGAAAAGGAGCAGATGAGAGCAATTCCATACGCTTCGGCTGTTGGTAGGCTCATGTATGTTATGCTATGTACTAGACCAGATATATGTCATGCAGTGTGCTTAGTCAGCAGATATCAGTCTAACCCAGGTCCTGACCATTGAACTGCTGTAAAATGTACCCTCAAGTACTTGAGAAGAACTAGAGATTACATGTTGATTTACGGCAGTGATGAGCTGATTCCAGTAGGATACACTGATTATGACTTCATGTCAAATAAGGATTTCAAGAAATCCACCTCTGGTTATGTGTTTATGCTTGGCGGAAGAGCCATCAGCTGGAGGAGTATTAAACAGGAATGTACCGCTGATTCCACTTCTGAGGCTAAATATGTAGCGGCTTGTGAAACAGCTAAGGAAACAGTATAACTCAAAAGATTCCTTTTGGAACTTGGAGTGGCACCTTTGGCATGACAGCCGCTCACAGTTTACTGTGACAACAGCGGGGCAGTCGCTCAATCTAAGGAACCCAAGAGCCATAAAAGCCAAAAGCACATACAGAGAAAGTATCACTTAGTCAAAGAGATTGTGCAGAGAGGTGACATTGCTATCACCAAGATAGCCTCTGCAGACAATCTGGCAGATCCTTTTACTAAGCCTTTGACCACCAAAGTCTTTGACCAGCATGTAGATGGGATGGGCATGAGATGCAATCCTGATTGGCATTGAGCCCAAGTGGGAGATTGTTAGTTTTATGGTCTCAATACCAAAGGTATATGATGTAATAAATTGATTAATTTCTTTATTTATCAATACAATCATTCTTTCCTTTCATTAGATGAATGATGCTTAATTATATACTTGTACATAACCAATACGTATGACATAATGGTTCATGAAATGAACCAGAGTCCACAAGTATACTAGATGTAATACGTGTGTATGGATGAGATCCACATACAGGAGACATGTATTGCAAATCTTATACTTAAATATCTTCACAACCAGTAATGAGATTGAGCATCTCATTTGACAAGGTTGCAGCACTTTGATCACTATGAGATAGTGTGATTTGTCTCGATCATCAGAATGTAAGATTCTGGATCATGGTGCTGGTACATTGGATGTATTGAAAGACCATGAGAAGCACCTTATATATACTGTCTTTATTTTAAGGTCTGCTCTCATAATTCCCTAGCGATAGGCTCATAATCCTGAGACATTAATGAACTCAAGTTTCTATCTATTCATTTGCTTTGAGTCGCCAATGAGTGAGGCCAATTGTAGGTCAACACCTCGGTGATTTGGGTACGTGGTAGTAGAGCTGTAGGAACATTCAATGGTCAAGATGGAATCTATCTTTAATATCCCCTTGTGCCAATTAATGGATTTATCATTGGTAAGTGCGCACCCATTCCGATTAAGAGTTAATTGGATCGGTACCAAATGATCACTATAATTAATTGGGGCTCAAGGATAATAAGATATGGATCTAATTTGGTGGACAGGTCCAATTGATCCATGGATATAGATGGAGGGGCCTACTTGTGGTAATTGGGAAGTTTAGGGTCTTCATTGTAATATATTCTTAAGACTGGAGTGCAATTGCATTTATATAGTGGAGTTATTTGCAATTAACTGTGAGCCCGGATTGCACATGAGATGTGTGGTCGCGTGTCCCAGTTGGAGCCCGCTTTCTAAGGAATCTCTAGTGGTCCCCACGCTAACCCAAGTTATTAGAAAGATACTAATTCTACCTGAACTCTAATATGAAGGAATTGGAAGGTTACTATTTCTATTTGAAGTGAGACTTCTAATAGTGGTAATAGTAAGTTATTAATTATTAATGGAAGTATGGCTTTTATTTTAATTAGAAATGAGAAAGCTACTAATTGTTGTGGAAGTGAGACTTCTATGGCAACTATAAAGGGAGAAGGTTACTATTTTGCAATGGGAGTTAAACTTCTATTTCAAATAGGAAAAGAGGTGGGCTTGAGGGCTATATAAAGAGGAATTAACCCCTCTTGGACGTCCTCCATGCTATTCCATCTAGGAATTCACGCCCAGCCCCCTATTTGAGTGCAAGTGTTGCATCTCTTCCTCCCTTCTCTCTTCAAGTTCTCTTCTCTTCCTCCTCTAGTTCCTTGGAGTTACTAGTTGGGTTTTCTCTTGAAGTTTCCACCAATCTTCTTGAGAAAAGAGATCTAATACTGGTCATAGCGTGGAAGATCAAAAGGTGTTGGAGATTCTGATTTGATTAGTGAAAGCGTTTATCATCAAAGAAAGAGATCAACTTCTTCATTAGAGCACTACAAAACTCTAAAGGTATAATCTACATCCTTGTATGTTGTGGATTTCGTGGTTGCATGTTTAGGTGTTGTTTTCTATCTTCTAGATAGGTTATATTGTTGTACATGATTGATGAGTTTGTGGGATTGCATCCTAGATTAGTTTTGTTGTCTTCCAGATAGTTGATCCCTACATCAAGTGGGTCAAAAGTTTTGAAACCTATCTGAAAGGCTCACCTACTTCCAACACTCTATTCTTCAGGGAATTTCAAAATCCACGTGCACAATATGCTATTTCCTAATCCAACACCATTTTTTCTTTCTTTCTTTTACTTGGAGAGGTCTTTCTCTTCTCTTTTGTGTTTTTTTTTTTTTTCTTATTTCATAGTAGAAACGGTAATGGATCTTTGATTTTTTTTACTAAAGCAACCCAACTCATGTTTTCCTTAGCCTATTTGCTTTGTTTCTTGTTGACTTGCTTTAGAGTTTTAGGTTTCTTCCCTCTAGATTTTAGGGATTCAAAGAGATAATTTATAGAATTGAATTTCTACATTATAGGTGTCATTGAGAAATTTTAGGATAGGAAGAGTCCATTAAGATAGCTAATTGGAGAGAATCTAGGAAAATTTAAATTTTAATTGACTCTATATGATAGAGATAGATATTAGAAATAGGATGCATGATACGTAGCGTTTGTGTAGTGGTATGTGATGACATGACTCCTTAAATCACTCTTAGTTTTTTATGTATATTTATTTAAAAGGAGAACTCCTTCGATGCTAACGTGACACCCTACACAACCCACCTCCTCCTTTGCTTTAATATATATAATGGTCGGAGTTTTGTGGCTTTATACAGTAAGGAGTTTTCTTCCACCTTTTGGCATCTTGTCCACACCTCAAGCCAAAGTTTTATGTGTTTGGTGGACGCCATTGAGGTAGACACCACCTCTAAGGCTCAACACATTTTTTCCTTCATTTGTTCTAGAGCATCAGTTGGTTCTATTTTTCTTATTGCATATATATGAGCCCTATTCTTTAGGCAATGAGGTCCATGATAATACACAATCGTTCATGATAATACTTCAAAGTTTGCTACTAATGTGGCTGTACATCAAAGGACGGTCCAACACTTGTGAATTTAATAATTACCAATTATTTAAATATGGGCTCAACAACATGGTTACCGTTGTCCACACTATATTATTTTGTGTTTTCCTGTTCCAACAACATAAGTTCCCTCTATTAAGTCAGCAATAGTTCACATTCAATGCGAAAAAGGTTGATGGTGTGACATGCTTACTGTTGTTTGTATAACCTTCACATCAGTGTGGAAAAAGGAGTTCTCTCATATAACCTTTCTTTTTCCTAACATAGGGTTTGACTAACCTACAAATTTAACAGACCATGGCCTAAATTACTTCACGCGGATTATCTTTAATCAGCTAATGAAGTTCATAGTTGATATTGCACTCGGTTCACCTGCTTTTAAATACATAAATATGTGATTAGGAAAAGAGTTTTGTGAATAGCCATTGTGTATGGAACTGTATAACTTTATAAATTCTACTAATTTAAGTTGGTTTGATGTTGTAATAACATGTCAGGCGTTGATCATTTTGTAATATTTCACTATGACGATGAGTTTAAACTTGACCTCAATCGTCTTCAATAGAATGGTGGATCGGATATCCTTTCATTAGTAGATCGAATGCCATATCATTCCAGGAAAAGGAGATGAAAGAATATAAGATTGCAGTGAAAGTTGTTGTCCTCCTTTGAAGATCAACAATATATATATTTATAATATGAAGTTACAAAAAGAAATGCATTACAATGATATTACAATAACTAATCTTTCCTAAATAAGGATTGCAATAAATATATAATAAGATCACTATAGTTAGCAATATGACTAGACCCCAACATGTGTGGATATGTTTGTTGGATTCATCTAGATGGATGGAGCCAAATGAGCCTGGATCATGACTTAATGGGTCTTGGGCTTGAGTTACTTCTACACTTATCTCTATCATGGGTTTCTCAGTGAAGTGATCGATCTTTATGCATCCTCAGGGAAGGGTAATATACTGATAATAATCTTGTTTATCGCTGTTAAAAGTCTCTCTAACCTTAAACAACAGCCTCACGCCTGGGTTTCTAAATTTCGTGCCACTATACGTAAAGCAAATTTCCCGCAAAGTAGCATGCTTCCACAATTGCCATGGTACTTCTTATCTACGTGGATGACATGCTCATTATAGGGAATGATTATAGATGAGTACATGAATTAATTGTTGGAATATAGGTGGGCCTTCCAGACAGGTTTCAAAACTTTTGACCCACTTGATGCAGGGATCAATTGTCTAGAATGCAACAAACCCAATCCAGAATGCAATTCCTCAAAACTCATAGTCATGTACAGCAACATATACTATCTAAAAGATAGAAATAAGCACATAAACATGCAGGCACGAAATCTACAGCATATAAGGATGTAGATATACCTTTGGAGTTTTGTTGTGCTCTTATGGAGGATTTGAGTTCTTTACTTTGATGATGAACAACTTCACAGTCCAATTCAGAATCTTCAACTCCTTTTCATCTTCCACGCTATGTCCCGTATTAGATCTCTTTTCTCAAGAAGATGGTGTAATCCTCAAGAGAAAACCCTACTAGTAACTCTAAGGAACCAAATGTGAAAGAGAGGGGAACTTTGAGAAGAAGATGACTTGTACAACTCTTGCACAAGGGGGCTGAAAGTGCTCTATGGATTATGCACGAATTTGAGAGGATTATTCCCCTATTTATTGCCCTCCATAACTCCTCTTTTCCTATTTGAAATAGAAGTTTAACTCCCATTACAAATTAGTAAACATCTCCCTTACTAATTGCCATAGAAGTCTCACTTCCACAACTATTAGTAACTTTCTCCTTTCTAATTAAAATAGAAGTTCTACTTCCATTAATAATTAGTAGCTTACCATTACCACTATTAGAAGTCTCACTTCAAATAGAAATAGTAACCTTCCTTTTAGAGTTCAAATAGAATTAGTATCTTTCTAATAAATTGGACTAGCGTGGGGACCACTAGGGATTCCTTAGAAAGCTGGCTCCAACTGGGACACGCAACCCCACATCTCATGTGCAATCCGGGCCCACAGTTAATTGCAAATAACTCCACTATATAAATGCAATTGCACTCCAGTCTTAGGAATATATTTCAATGAAGACCACAAACTTCCACAGTACCACAAGTAGGCCCCTCCATCTATATCCATGGATCAAATGGATCTGTCCACCAAATTAGATCCATATCTTATTATCCTTGAGCCCCAATTAATTATAATGATCATTTGGTACCGATCCAATTAACTCTTAATCGGAATGGGTGCGCACTTACCAATGATAAATCCATTAATTGGCACAAGAGGATATTAAAGATAGATTCTATCTTGACCATTGAATGTTCCCACAGCTCTACTATCAAGTACCCAAATCACCGAGATGTTGACCTACAATTGGCCTCACTCATTGGTGACTCAAAGCAAATGAATAGATAGAAACTTGAGTTCATTAATGTCTCAGGATTATGAGCCTATTGTTAGGGAATTATGAGAGCAGACCTTAAAATAAAGACAGTGTATATAAGGTGCTTCTCATGGTCCTTCAATACATCCAATGTACCGGCATCATGATCCAGAATCTTACATTCTGATGATCAAGATAAATCACACTATCTCATAGTGATCAAAATGCTGCAACCATGTCAGATAAGATGTCCAATCTCATCACTGGTTGTGAAGATATTTAAGTATAAGATTTGTAATACATATCTCCTGTATGTGGATCTCATCCATACACATGTATTACATCTAGTATACTTGTGGACTCCGGTTCATCTCATGAACCATTATGTCATTTGTATTAGTTATGTGCAAGTATATAAAACACCATTCATCTCATGAAAGGAAAAGCATGAATTGTATTATTAAATAAAGAAATTAATCAATTTATTACATCATATACCCTTGGTATTAAGACCATAAACTAACATTAATGACTCTTTTAAATTCATTATTTCATATGAAGGATTTTGGCCATCTTATTTCTTGGGGTTGGAAATTCATAAATCCGCCAAATTAATGGATATTATTTAATCAACATAAATATGTAAAAGGTCTCATTACACTTCCTTATTTGCATGGTTTTACAGCCGTTGATATCCTCTCAACTTAATTTGAAGCTATGGAGGATGAAGGGGATCTTCTTTCAAATCCAACTAATTATCGTAAATTAGTTGGAAGTTGTGTCTATTTCACCATTACATGGCCGTATATCTTCCATGTAGTTCATCTTGGTACTCAAATCATTGGTGGTGGCGAAGCTAGGATTCTCTTGTAAGGGGGCTTGGGGTTTGCAATAGTTGATCAATGATATTTTAAATCTATGGTTTTATTACTAAATATTAAAAAAATATCTTTTTGCCCGGACATAAATTTTCAAGACCATCCACACCATCTATGCAACATATCCGGTGGTTTGGCCAATGATAGATTTGAATGGAGAAACACAATTTATGTAGCTGATCCTAACATAGTTTGAACAAGGCTTTGATACTGATAATTAATTTATCCAAACTTTGTGCGGGTAGTTAAAATATAAAAATAATAGGGCTCACTGTAATAAATCCAAATGCTCATAATTATTTTTCTCCTTATTTTGGCACAGAGAGTTGTATACTTGTATCTCACTCTAGTCAGAGTCGGGCCAATGCCAAATTAATCCAATCTACTCATAATTAGTTAATAAAAATATTTTTGATTGGTTACTCGTGATCGCTCGATGGGCATGAATTTTACAGTAGGCATGGATGAAGTACGTATCCGCAGATACTATCACACGTCTCTACACGTCTCTGCAGAGGTTGTAAACGAGGATGCACCTTAGGTGAAACGAATCCCCACTCAAAATATCATTAATCAACTCTTTGAATTTTAATCTCTACAATGCCATATAAAATAGAAAAATACAGTGCCATATAAATAGAAAAATAAAACTTAGGGGCTAAGTCGCCTAATCAAACTAGGAAACTAATAAAATAGCTAGTCAACTTAGGAAATAAAATAAGAATCCTAATGAAATTGAAAAGTTAATCCTAATTAGAACCCAATAATAATATAAGAAATTAAATTGGATTTGCATTACTTGGGTCCCACACGAGATGCCCAACATCATTCTCCCTGTCTTGGATAGAACTTGAACTTAAGTTATGTAGATGCCCTTTTGGGTCAAAATCCAACATATGAACTTCTTATGTGTTAGATTATCTTTAGCTTCTATGTATAACTTGAAAACTGTAGTCGATCTTTTCTTCCAATTCGAAGTAGGCTTGATGCATTACTTCCTTTGATTGTCAAATTTTGTGTGGGCACGCGATCGAACCTTTGGATGCGTCAATTATAGAATTTGAACTATGAAATCACGATCTTCAAATTTCCATTGCTGATCCCTAAAGACAAAATCAATGTGGGGGGCTTCAACAATTGATTTTTCTTTCCTTACTCCTTGCATCTTTAGATCACCATTTTGCATGGAAGGAAATTCGGGCACTAGTCTTCTAATTTTTCGGGAGTTTTATTCATCTTATTTCCTTGATCTTGCTCCTCATTGTTACATTTGATTTCTTCTGTCGTCTTTTGTAGTTCTTTTGGTGGAATCATGATTTATGTTTCTTTTTTTTCTTTTCTTTTTCTTTATTTCTTTATTTTTTTTTTCTATTCCTTTGCTTTAATTGAAGAGATGATGCAGACGAAGATGGAGTTGTCAATTGCATTGGAAGGAGCCTAATCAGCTTTCCTTTCCACGGAAAGAAATCTGTGTTCTCCTCTTTATCATTGTGTACATCCCGATAAAAAATAAATAATAAAAAGCTATGGTCGTTAGCAAAGAATACGAGTGATATTCATGAGGATCACATCACACTAAAATTCATCCTTGTGACTAGAGATCTTAAAAGATACCAAACATCTACAAGTGGCAGGAATGACAAAGCCATTAGGCCATGTGCCTTTTTAAGGGTTCGATAGCTTCCCAGTTGGTCAATATCCTTTAGCATAATGAAATTTATCGCGTCGCGACAATCAATAACCAGATTAACTGCGTTTTCTTCTTCATTTACCATTCAGAAAATCTTATCTGCCTTTACACTTCTTCCATGTCATTTGAACTGAGAAGTCGGCATATAACAGGTGGTATTATCCTCTCTAGCAAATCTATAAGCTTCTTGTGTTGATTTGGACGCAAGGCCACAAAAAATTAATTTGTTTTCAAATGGACCGACTTGATTTGAAGATCTATTCACTATGAGTGCACAGGAGAAAATGGATATCAAATCTGAGTCCGGATAGCTTTGTAATTGCAAAAAGAAATTTATGCCCTTGATTTTGGTCAAATACCACCGCTTCACACTGATGTTATCACAGTGACGTCACATTGGTGTCAGTCTTTTTAACTCGGCTGGGCTTCTAGGATGTGGGTTAGGTGAGGCGGACCTAGAACCTGAGCTGGATTGAAGTTAACCCAAACTCAATTTCAAGGCTCACACATGTCACAAGAGGTGTGCCACGTGCAAGGCCTTCTCTGAGTACGTCCAATAAAAATTAATCAATTATGTAAAATTTCTTCCTTGATCTTCTCATTCCAACAAGCAGTTGAGATGGTGCATTAGCCGACATGAGATTTTACACAAATGGCTGATTTTTATCGGACGAAACAGTATCTCCTTGTTTTGTAGATACATGGGATCCGGACTTGTCTTTTCTCGATTTTCGCGTTAATGGAAGAATAAAGGGCTAAGAAATCCCTTTTCACTCCTTTTTTCTACTTCAAAACAGAGAGTGGAGGGCGATAGTGGCAGTGGGGCAACAATGGCGATGAGCGACGGCACTGGCATTGCTGGAATTCTAGAGCCAGGTACGCCCTTGAACCTTTTCTCCTCTTTGCTTCTCTCATGACCAATTTTTCCTAGTTCAAAATAGCTGGGGTTTATTTTGGCTGTGGGGTGAAGAGGAGGGGAATGGTTTCTGGTTGGCTTGAATGGGATTTGGCAGGGATTATTTGTAATATCTTGGCCTCATGTAGGGGCTGAAATATTTAAATTATATATTTATGTTTAATTTGGCAATTTTTTAACATTTTGTGCTTCATATAATTAGTATGAATAATATGATTAGCTTATTTTTGTGGGACCCCTCTTATTTTGGGTAGAGACCCAGCAAGTTATAGTGTCGAACCAAGTCCTCTTTAGGACTGTCATTAGAAAGAGAGAGTTCTCCTACCAATAGGAAGTTGACTTCTATAAGGAAAGGAAGTCCAAGTTATAAAGTAGAGTATTTTGCAGATGCCCCCAAAGGCCTTTAAAATTTGTAAATAGGTCCATATAATTTTAGTATTTATAAATAGGCTCCTATCTTTTCATTTTAATACCTTTCACGTCCCCAAAATTAGTTGTCCTAAAGAGAATAGCCAACCACCATGAAGTTTGTCTTGAATTTTTATAAAAAAATGATAGCTTTCCCTTACATCAATTAAACAAAAATGAGTATATTATTTTACAAAAATAACATTATTTTATCTCGATTTTCAATGATTTCTCTCTCAATAACTCTCATGCACATGAAACCCAATCATATTTTAAAACTTTCATCAATCCAACAGTGGGTCGTGGGTAGATTAGATCATTTATAACCATTTATAAATATGTCATTTTACAAAAATAACAATATTTTATCTCGATTTTCAATAGTTTCTCTCTCAATAACTCTCATGCATATGGAGCCTAATCATTATCTTAAAACTTTCATCAATCCCACAGTGGGTTGTAGATTAGTAGATCAATTACAACCAATTATAAATACATGCGTTGATTGTCATTGTAATTGATTCAGATTTAATGAAATGACCCTTGTATTAATAAACTTGGAATTTATGTTGGGTTATTCTCTCCCACTAAATATACTATAATAACTATTAATGTTACAAGCTTTAGAAAAAAAATAAGACCAAGCTTTTGAAATTATGCTTGTAGGGATAATAAAGAGATGGACAAAAGTGTCTTTTCACTATAAAAACTTACAATGGTTGGAAGGCTATTGATTTTGGGAACACAGAAGGTATTCAAATGAAAGAGTAGGGCCCTATTTACAAATAATAAAACCGCAGATCCCATTTGCAAATCCTAAAAACCTTAGGGTCGCGTGTGTATATATATATATATATTAAAAGAAAACCTATAAATTAATGTTGCCCCTGTAAGTGCCTAAAAATTACGGACTTCGTTATTAGAGGATTAAGCTCTTGATTTGGAGATCTTGGGAAGATGAAGGGAAATGATCGAGCCTCCGATGACCTGAGAAGGGGAAGATAAAGGTCAGAGCCCCTGGCTATATGTAGCCGAAGGCACTCCAATGCTTAAGTCAGTGTGTGAATGGAGAAGGAGAGCTCTGAGAGGGAAAGGTTATGCGTACCTCATATGGCTTTCCTCCATGCAATATATAGACGTGAGAGTCATCATTGGACTGTCTCCATGAGGGGACGGAAGTCCTATCAGTGTGTACTTTTATCTCTTGAGTGGGGGTAGGTAAAATGGAATATCCCATCGGACCATCATACCATGCCTATAGATATGACCCTGAGATAAGGCGTGCCCCTTATTTAGGTCTGGCGCCCACTCTGTTTGTCAGTCCGCCGTTCCCGTCACGGCAGTGCATTTATGGCTGCATTTATGGCTGAATGATAGGAGGCCGAGACCGAGGTGGATACTTATGACACGGTCAGAACACGGTAACCGAGCCGGGCCCCACGCGTCCCCGAGATGGTACTACCATCGAGCTTGGATAACACCGAGACCAAACATACCCCCGAGCTCGAGGAACGGCCTCACATAATCCCGTGATTACGAAATGCCCCCACACAATTGCCCCTAGCTCTCGACCTCTTTGGTTTCCTCCGAAGTCGGGAGCTAAGATCTGGACGAATGGGACGGGGCCATCTTGTCGTATCTTGCTTTTGTGAGATTCTCATCATGACGCCTCTTCGTTTGCCCTAGGCAATAAATAGGGCACCATAATTGCTTCGCCATGGTGGGCACGTGGGGTGCCGTCCCGTATGCCCGAGGTGATAAATGTCGTATCAGAGGCGTGGTGAGAGACGGACCGGCGCTGCCACGTGGAGTCCTCCGTCTGGTCGTTTGCTGGGATCGAAGCAACGCGTGGCGAGTCCGAAGGGTCGCCTCGCGTGCGCGAGAATTAAGAAGGGCGTCCCTCTATAAAATGGGGGTGCCCCTTTCCTTTCTTCTTTTACCCTAGCTTTTGTCTGAGAAGGAGAGCTTTGCTGAAGACGTGTCGCCACAGGCCTGCAGAAAGACAAATCAACTGATCTCGGGAACTTCTCTTCCCTGCTTTTCTGCTTCTTCGTCCTCAGTAATCCCCTGCGTCCTTTCTGTGAGTTCCATTTCCTGCCTCTGCTACTTCTTTGTGCCTCTTTTTCTTTTCGCTTTCAGAGGGTTTTAATCCCTTAGGGTTTTTTCAGTTTTCGCTTCTTTTTACTTGCTCTCTACCCCTTTAGCCTTAAGAGAATGGGAATCTATAGCCACTGGTTAGAGGGTCCTGCAGCCCTGGAGGGTTTCAGGGGGGCGCACAAGATCCCGGCCGATGTCGTGGTGAAGCCAGGCAACCTCCATGGCCTTTTCGATGGCCTCTCCCAGTACAAGAACTGGATGCCTTTTCCACTATTGTCGGTGTGTGAGGGGGGAGTCAGGTTTCCCATTCACCCGCTCCTCCAGTCCTGCCTCAATGCGTGGCGGATTTGCCCCTTTCAGCTGATGCCAAACGGTTTCAAAATAAAAATGGGCGTGGCAGAGTTGAACTGGATTCTAGACATCAACCTCGGCGTGCATGACATAGAAGATGTCTATGACATCTGTAAAGCCGCAGGGGGCGAGGACGTCTACTACCTCCGGGTGAAGGCCAGGCATCGGCCCTTGGTGAACGCCCTGGAAGACTCTAGCAAATACGCTAGGGATGATCGGATATTGGTCTCGGGGAACTGGGAGTTCAAGGGGACCGAGACCGAAGAGGAGTGGAGAATCCAGGTCCCACGAAAACCTAGGACCCCTCCTAGTAAACACCTGTCCTTCTGGGCTTTTTGTATTGTTCTTGTTTGTCTGTCATTACGCCGAGCTGAAGCCCCTTGTGTCATTTTCTGCGCAGGTATCCAGCGAAGGAGAAGAGAGGCCAGTTTCGACAAGTGGAAGAGGAACGACGCGTGGTTAGAGAAGATTTATCACTACCACAGTCACCACAATCGAGCTGCCTTCTCTCTGCTCGGGTACAAGCCGCGGTACCAATTTTATACTAAGAAGACTACCGAGATCCCCCTTGAGCCAATAGGGGAGATCGTACTTGCGCTTGCTGAGACCAGCGGCCAAGCTTCGGAGTCCCAAGGCCCGATCATTATCGCCAACAGCCCCCCCCCCCACCCGAGATCAAGAAGAGGAGGAGATGGACGGACAGCGCCCTCCTCTGAAGAATTTGGGGGCTATGATCCTCGGGGGCCGAGCTCCTCCCGCCTCCAAGCGTGCCCCCAGCGGGCCAGGCGCTGCCCCGGGCTCTGCAGCCAGTGCTTCCTCCACTTCATCGGGAACAGCGTCGGGAGCGGCAGGGGCCTCCTCCGCCAAAGCCAAGAGGGGGAGGTCGAAGGAGCCCTCCAG
Source organism: Cinnamomum chago (assembly GCA_038049695.1). Lineage (NCBI taxonomy): Eukaryota > Viridiplantae > Streptophyta > Magnoliopsida > Laurales > Lauraceae > Cinnamomum > Cinnamomum chago. Next base: position 34,147,868 of record CP142452.1, read on the forward strand.
GGACATCCGGTTGCCCAAGGAGCCTCGTCCGCTCAAGGATAGCAGGCCGCGGGTGGTGGAGGCCGAGAAGGAGGCTCCGCCGCCTCCGCCGCCAAAGGAGACCCGGCCTCAGACCGTGGAGGCCGAAAGGGAGGGCGAGGGGGCCCCTCCCGAGAAGATGCCCCGCGTGGAGGGCGAGGAAGAGGGGCTCCAGGAAGCGGCCCCGCAGGCTAGACCTCACAAGCCGGCGCCCTGGAGGCCCAACTTCGACCTCAACCCCAACCAGCCCATGACCATGGAGGATAGGCTAGGGAACAGCTGGGAGTCGGTCATGGCCCTTGCCCAGGGATGTGCCCTCCCCGTGGACATGGAGAGGCATAAAAAGGCCGGGATGATGGGCCTGCTCCATGCGACGATGAGGACGTCGCTTGAGGTGATTTCCCTTCTCCTGCCCTTGAATTTCAGCCTCTTGGTTGTCTGATTTGACTCCCTTACTCTTTTTATCCTTTTGCAGAATGTACAGAGGCTCCAAATAATAATGGAGAGACAGGCGGCAACAGCTGCTCAGGTCATCGAGATGGAGAAGGAGAAGAAGAAAATGGGGGATGCGCTGGAGGCCAGAGCGGCGGAAATAAAAAAGTCGGAGGAGAAGATCGCCCAATATGCAACGGAACAGCAGTCGGCGAAGACCGAGATCATTAAGGTTGTGGGGCGAGAATAAAAACTTAAAGGGCGTTGTTGATGACAAGGTGAAGAGGGCGAGCCAACTGGTGGCCGAGCTCGCTAAGATGCAAATCGACCTCGAAACCTCCCGGAAGGACCGCATCGATGCCGAATCCGCCCTGCGAGCACAAGTTGCTAAAGCTTACCAAGATGGGGTGGACTGGGCATCGGAGGAGTATGTGGCTCAAATCACGAATCTGAGTCCGGTGCTGTTCGAGATGGGGTGCAAGGAGGCCCTTCGCAAGTATGGGGTTTCTGAGGATGACCCCATATTTGCGAACCTTCCTCAGTTCCAACCTGCAGTACCGAGCTCAGAGTCAGAACCTGGCTATAACCCTCCTAAGGCCCCGCCCGAAGTCCCAGGCACACCTCCTCCGCACCCGACCCCCGCCGAGGTCGAAACGGCCCAGGCTCCTCTTATGACTCCTCCATCTGAGGCTTCTGGCGCCCCCTCATCGTCCGCCCCTTCAGAGCCGAAGAATAAAGATGTGGCGCCCAAGAAATAGAATCCTAGGAATTAGCTCCTTTCTTTGATGTAATTTTTCCTTTCTTTCTGAAATGTACAGAGCCTTGTAACCATTTCTTTGATAAATGAAAAACACATTTCTTTCAATTCTTCAGTTGCTTATTTATTTATTTCTTCCCGCAATGTTGTGTGAACCAAAACTTTCTGAGGTCCGTAGAGAAACTGGATTGTAACCTTCTGGTTTTGGGGTACTGGATGAGAATGAGCCCCAGGTCGGTGAACATCTGGCCCTAAGGCCATGTACCCGAACGGATTGCCTTAAGAAAATTGGTAGTTAGTTTTGGACCTGAGGCGCGGCCCTTTTGCTGGAGGGCTGCGGTCGTGCCCTCATTTTTGGTGACCCGAGGCGTCTGGACCAAACTCACAGGCGGGACGAGTTCCATGACTTTAGATAGTTAGCCATGTTTACGTCCCGAGGGGATGGCCTGTCGTCCGTGACTACTATGAGGAGCGAAGTTCTGGCCCTATGGCTGGTTTCAAGGGAGCTGGCGTGAGAGCCGGAGCCTTGGGGAGTTGGTCCTATGACCGAACTCAAAGAGGCTGGCTTGAGAGCCGGAGCCTTGGGGAGTTGGTCCTATGACCGAACTCAAAGAGCCTAGCGTGAGAGCCGGAGCCTTGGGGAGTTGGTCCTATGACCAAACTCAAAGAGGCTGGCGTGAGAGCCGGAGCCTTGGGGAGTTGGCCCTATGACCGAACTCAAAGAGGCTGGCGTGAGAGCCGGAGCCTTGGGGAGTTGGTCCTACGACCGAACTCAAAGAGGCTGGCGTGAGAGCTGGAACGTTGGGGAGTTAGTCCTATGACCGAACTCAAAGAGGCTGACGTGAGAGCCGGAGCCTTGGTCATAACTCGAAAGACACAAGGCAGATTTCTTGCAAAAGATCCCTCTTTATTGATTTATCATTTTGAGTACAACTAAAAGTAATACTTCTTGAGGTGCGCAGCATTCCATGGTCGTGGCAATTATTTGTCATCCATCCCCTCAAGTCTGTATGCCGACCTCCCTGAGACTGAGACCACCTTGAAAGGGCCGAGCCAGTTTGGTGCGAGTTTGCCTTCGTTAGGATCTTTATCTGCTGGAAGCGCTCTTTTTAAGACTAGTTCTCCAACTGAGAATCTTCTTTCTTTGACCCTCTGATTGTATCCTCTGGATAGCTGCTGTTGATAGGAGGCCAAACGCACGGATGCCGCTTCCCTTCGTTCCTCAGCCAGGTTGAGCTCTCTGGCGAGGTTTACCTCATTCTGCCCTTGATCGAAGAGATTCATCCTCAAGGTCGGGAGACCGACCTCGAGAGGGATTACAGCTTCCATCCCGTAAGCCAATGAAAAAGGGGTTGCCGAAGTGGATCGCCTCGGGGTGGTCCTGTACACCCAAAGGTCACTTGGCAATTCTTCCACCCACCTGCCTTTAGCCTTATCAAGTCTTTTCTTGAGCCCATCTAGGACCACTTTGTTTGAGATCTCTGCTTACTAGTTGCTCTGCGGGTAGGCCGGAGTCGCATAGAGGTTCCTGATACCGAGCTCCTGCCAGAAGTTTTTGAAGAAGTTTGAATCGAATTGGGTCCCGTTGTCCGAGACCAGGGCCCTGGGGATCCCGAACCTTGTGACGATGCTTTTCCATACAAAATTCTTCATGTCGTACTCGGTGATGGAGGATAAGGCCTCTGCCTCTATCCATTTTGTGAAGTAGTCAGTGCCCACCATCAACTACCTTTTGTTTCCTAGAGTTCGGTGAAGAGGTCCCACGATGTCCAGCCCCCACTGAGCGAAGGGCCATGGACTGGAGAGAGGACTCAGGTCCCGAGCTGGCTGGTGTAGGGAGTGGGAGAACTTCTGACACCTTTCGCATTTTCTGGCGTAGAGCTAGGCATCTTTCTGCATGTAGGGCCACCAGTAGCCCTGGCTAATAGCTCTGTACGCCAGTGACCTTCCTCCGATGTGGCTTCCACAGATTCCTTCGTGAATTTCAAAGAGGAAGTCTTCCACCTTGCTTGGATGAACGCATTGGAGATATGGCCCTGAGTAGGATTTTCTGTAGAGCTTTTCGTCTGGGGATAGCCAAAAGTGAGCCGCTTTCATCCTGACCATATGAGCTTCATTCTTGTCTTCGGGGAGCTTATCTTCTCTTAAGAATGTTATGATCGGGTCCATCCAGCTCGGACCGAGATCAGTGCACAAGACTTGCCTAACTGGAAGGAACTCTATGCTCCGTTTTTTCAATGTCCCCACATCGACCGTTCTTCTTTTTCCTGCTTCTACGGCCGAGGCCAAGTTGGCTAGGGCGTCTGCATGGCAGTTGGACTCCCTACCGACTTGCCTGACTTCAGCTTTTTTCGAACTGGGAGAGGAGCTGCCTTGTGTGGGCTAGGTAGGCCGCCATTCTTTCATCTCGGGTTTGATAATCTCCGCTCAGCTGGTTCGTCACCAACTGGGAGTCGCTGAAAACTACCAGCCGACGTGCCCCCAGTACTCTTGCTCTACCGAGACCTGCGATCAGTGCTTCGTACTCCGCCTCATTGTTTGATGCTTTGAAGTCAAGGGTCAGTGCTTGTTCTATGACTAGTCCTTCTGGGGATTGGAGGACTACGCCGGCGCCCGCTCTCCTGGATGTTGAAGATCCGTCGACGAAGACTTTCCAAGCTGACTCAAGGAATTTTTTCCAGGACTGGTCTTCCTCGGCCTCGGTTTCAGCTCCAACATTGCCCTTGGAGTCCCCCAGTTCGGTATCGAGCGAGGTCGGTGCCGAACTAGGAGAGGTGAATTCGACGATAAAATCTGCTAGGACCTGTGCTTTGATAGCCGTTTTGGGTTGATATCGGATATCGAATTGCCCCAGCTCGACGGCCCACTTGGAGATTCGACCAGAAAAGTCCGCCTTTCGGAAAAGGGATTTGAGTGGGAATTCCGTGACGACCAACACCCTGTGTGTCTGGAAGTAGTGGGAGAGCTTGCGAGAGGCGCTGATGAGTGCCAATGCTAACTTTTCGAGTGGCAGATACCTGGTCTCGGCGTCGAGCAGGGTTTTGCTGGTGTAATAGATGGGGTGTTGCTGCTTGTCGTTCTCTCGAACTAACACCGAGCTCACTGCATGGTCCGAGACTGCGAGGTAGAGATAGAGAAGATCGCCTTGTGACGAAGTGGACAATAGTGGCGGTGAAGAGAGGTACTCTTTGAGTTTTTCCAGTGCCAAGTCACATTCAGGGGTCCATTGGAAGTTGTAACTCTTCTTCAGGAGCTGAAAGAAAGGACGACACTTATCCGAGGCTCGACTGATGAAGCGATTGAGTGCAGCAGCCATCCCTGTGAGTCTTTGGACTTGCTTGGCCGAGGTAGGGCTCTGGATAGCCTGTATAGCTGCGATTTGCTCTGCGTTGGCTTCAATTCCTCTCCGGGTCACCAGGCTTCCCAGGAACTTGCCAGAGCCGACGCCAAACGCACACTTTGAAGCATTAAGTTTGAGCTGGAACTTCGTGAGGACGGCGAATGTTTGGCGTAGGTCCGTCAGATGGTCCTGCGACTCTTTGGATTTGACCACCATGTCATCAATGTAGACTTTCATCGTCTTCCCGAGCTGGTTCTGAAACATCTTCGTGACCAGCCTCTGATATGTTGCCCCGGCGTTTTTCAACCCAAAGGGCATCACCTTGTAACAGTAGATGCCTCGAGGTGTTATGAATGCAGTTTTTTCCTCATCAGGTCCGTGTAGTGGGATCTGGTGGTAACCTCGATAGGCGTCTAAGAAGCTCATTCTGTCATATCCTGAGGTGGCGTCGATCATCTAATCGATCTTTGGGAGGAGGAAGCTGTCCTTGGGGCAGGCTTTGTTGAGGTCGGTGAAGTCCACACAGACCCTCCACTTGCCACTCTTCTTCTTGACCACTACTGTATTGGCTAGCCACCTGAGATAGTGCACTTCGCGGATCGCCCCAGCTTCGAGGAGTTTATCCACCTCTTCGACCACTGCCTCTGTTTGCGGGACCCCTGTCCGGCGGGATTTCTGTATGATGGGCTTATGCCCGGGATCCACATTCAGCTTGTGGCACATGACCTCGGGGTCGATCCCGGGCATCTCATACGGAGTCCAAGCGAAGACATCCATGTTTTGCAGTAGGAAGTCTAGCAGCTCGGCCCTCTCATGGTCGGGAAGCTGGCTACCCAGCAGGAAATAGTGCTCGGGGTCTTCGGGATCGATTCTGACCTCGGTAAGTTCTTCTAAGCTTTTCTGCCCTGCTGTCCGCCCGACATCCTCAATCTCAGCTTCGAGTTCGGCCATATGCACCTGCTTCGGTTCCATCTCTCCAGGTGTTACGGCTATGAGGCATTCTCTGGCCATATGTTGATTTCCCCACACGGTTACTATCTCGACCACCCCACCAGGCTTCTCTAATGGAAACTTGAGTTTTTGATGAAGGGTGGAGGGCACTGCCTCCATGCCATGCAGCCAACTTCGCCCCATTATTACGTTGTAGGGAGACGGTGCATCTACCACCATGAAGTTTGTCATCTTCGTGGCCCCTCCTATCCAGACTTCCAGCGAAATCCTTCTCTTGGGGTATACCGGCTTGGCGCTGAATCCTACCAGAGGGACGTGAGCTTCCTGCAGATCGGTCTCGGTCAAGCCGAGCTACTTGAAGCAGCTATAACAGAGGATCTCGGATGAGCTTCCCGGATCTACAAGGACGCGCTTCGTAGTATAGTTGTTGAGCCGTAGAGTGAGGATGAGGGCGTCATTGTGGGGGAGCATGACCCCTCTCAGGTCTTCGTCCGAGAACCAGATCTTAGGCTTTTCCCTGCTAGCCCTCTTTGGAGCGCTTTCCAACTCTGTCGACATCACCTGCTTGCCATGGGCAACCCTCCTGGCCTCTGACCGAGCTTGGGCACTTTTTTTACTTGGAGCGGGAGCCAGATGGATGACGTTGATGATACCTGCTGGTCCGTCGCTGTCCGGGCCATCACTGGCTGGGGGGTGCTGCTGGGCTCGGTTGACCCTTTCCCCTTCCTTGATGTATTCCTGGAGGTGCACATCCTTGACGGGCCTCTCGAGGTGGTGCTTCAGAGCCACGCAGTCCTCAGTCATGTGCCCGTGCTGCCTGTGATAGGAGCAGTTCTTGCTTTGGTCTCGGGTGGATGGGTCACCCTTCATCGGCTGTGGCCACTGAAAGTAAGGTTCCGCCTTGATCTTGTTCAGGATCCTATAAATAGGCTCCTTGAAGACAATACTGATGGCTCTGTAAGGATCGCCGGCAGGCTTGGGAGGCTGGAACTTTGGTCTTTTGCCGCTGCTCGAGGCAATCGAATAAGAACTGGCGGTTCTCCTTTTGTCTGACCTCGGTCTGGGGAACGTTCCTTCCCTGGTGGAGGCTTGGTTCTTCTACGGAAGTCTGAACCGCTCCTTACCGTGTGCTTCGTCCTCCTCCTGCTCGATGTATTGATTTCACCCTTGCCATCAGTTCTTTCATTGTGGTCACAGGATTCTGGACCAGGTCCTTATGGAGTTCGTTTCCTGGAAGTAAGCCCTGCCGGAAACACATGATGGCGATGTCATCGTTGGCGTCGGTGATCTGGCTATATATCGTCCAGAATCTCCTGGCGAAAGCGGTGATACTCTCGCCGTCCTTCATCCGGATTGCCATGAGGTTGCAGCCCGTCTTCGGGATGACGCGGTGCGCTTGAAACTTTCCAATAAAGGAACTCTGGAGCTGTCTCCAGCTTGAGACCGACCCAGGGGGGAGCGCACAGAACCATTGGAGCGGGAGGTCGCCCAGACTGGATGAGAAGACCCTACAGTTCAGGAGACCGACGTCCCCCCAAACCGACATCCTCTGAGTGAAATGTCGTAGATGTGCTTCTGGGTCCCGATTTGGTCTCGGGCGTACCCGATTTCGGCCAGACGGGCCTGGACCTCCAGCTTGACGTAGTGGTCCAGCAACTCCTTGAGTTCCATCTGGTTATCTGGTCTCGGGGATTCTGGCTCGTGGCCAGACGGGCCTGGACCTCCGATGCCACTAGGTAGATGACTGTTGCTCGAGCCTTCCTCCTCGCAGCGATATCTCCTTCTGTCGTTGAGGACCTACCTCAGATCTCGGTCGCCCGGATGGTTCTGTTGTCGCCTGAGGGGCGGAGCACAAGATCTCCTCTCGTTTGCCTTCAGCTGTTCCTGGAGGTGGCGGATCAACTCCTCCCTCTCCTGGAGGACCTGATTCTGGGCGTCGAGCTCTTTGAGGAGGGGGTCGTCATCTCTTGCCCCATGGGTTTGGTGAAAAGATTGGCCATTGTCGTGAGTTCGGTGGTGGGACTGACGGGATCTTGCCCTGGCAGGGGTCTTGCCTCGTCGTCGAAGATCCGACGTGGAGGAGTTTTGCTGCCGACCCCTGTATGGGCGTTCACCAGGGTGGAGAGGAACCTCACGACGGAGGCGCGTAGTCATGGGCCGAGACGAAGAGTCCGACTGGACCACGCCCTCCAAGTATGCGGCACCGAATTTTCTCCCAGACCTCCTCTGGCGCGGGACCCCTGGTGGCTCCTGCGTGACGGGAGGAACCTCTGTCGGTCCCGGAGGAGGAGGAAGGGCAGAACGAAGGCCAGGGGTTGGCTCCGGAAGCACCGACTACGGTTGCATGAACGGTGGAAATGAAGGTTGTTCCAGCAGCGGGAAGGACGATGCTTTCCGGGACTTCGACGTCCCTCCGCCTTCGTATCTGGTCTTTGGAGGCATGGCTCTCGTAGAGGCTTTGGCACAAATCCTATCCCCACAGACGGCGCCAACTGTAAGTGCCTAAAAATTACGGACTTGGTTATTAGAGGATTAAGCTCTTGATTTGGAGATCTTGGGAAGATAAAGGGAAAGGATCGAGCCTCCGATGACCTGAGAAGGGGAAGATAAAGGTCAGAGCCCCTGGCTATATGTAGCCGAAGGCACTCCGATGCTTAAGTCAGTGTGTGAATGGACAAGGAGAGCTCTGAGAGGGAAAGGTTATGCGTACCTCATATGGCTTTCCTCCATGCAATATATAGACGTGAGAGTCATCATTGGACTGTCTCCATGAGGGGACGAAAGTCCTATCAGTATGTACTTTTATCTCTTGAGTGGGGGTAGGTAAAAGGGAATATCCCATCGGACCATCATACCATGCCTATAGACATGACCCTGAGATAAGGCGTGCCCCTTATCTAGGTCCGGCGCCCACTCTGTTTGTTAGCCCGCCGTTCCCGTCACGGCAGTGCATTTATGGCTGAATGACAGGAGGCCGAGACCGAGGTGGATACTTATGACACGGTCAGAACACAGTAACCGAGCCGGGTCCCACGCGTCCCGAGATGGTACTACCACCGAGCTTGGATAACACCGAGACCAAGGATACCTCCGAGCTCGAGGAACGGCCCCACATAATGCCGTGATTACGAAATGCCCCCACACAGCCCCCTTGAAACCTACGCACGACCCCTCTGACACTCTCTCTTCTATCGTCTCCCCAAAGCTAGGAAGTTGGAGAAGAAGCAAATCGGCAACCAGAGCCTAGCAAGGTGAGTAGTGTTTCTCATCTACTTATATATGATATATGATAGTTGTTGCTATTGTGAATGACTTTGATGTCTATTTACTTGATTTCAATTCGATCTCTAAACTTGTCTAATCTTTGTTGTTTTGCTTTCCCCAACTCTAATCTAAATTCTATATGCAGAGGGACTAAGATTTCCTCAATCAATCAAGTAATTTATACAGTACCAGAATGGTGCTGTCTGCATCCCAAACCATGTTTTGAGGATTGAAAATTCCAAATTTTCAGATGTTGGAATCTAATGAATGGATGCCCATGACTAGTAACACCCTTAGATGCTGATTTCAACCAGAAGTAACCAAATCCAACCATGAATCCAAGACAGAATTGAGTTTTTCTCAGTTACCCTTATGGGCAATGAATTCCATGTTCTGGTCGGACCACATGGCCCACTGGATGGTAGATCTGAACCATAGATCGGGTAGTGGGCCCAGTTGGAGTGGGTCCCATCTAGCCCACCATCCAATTACATTAAACCTGAGAGGCGTGTGTGTGACCCTGTTAATATGGACTGTGGGGCCCAGGATACCATCCGAAGATCAATCATATCCACGGATCGGACGATGTGGAACAGTGAGTTTTGTTTAGCCATTATGGTTTCAATCCTGATAGTTTTACTTATTTACAACTTGCCCTTGATGTATTCTTTACACCAACACCAAAAGTCTATTGAATACTTATGTCTTCTTTTACTGTGGAATAATACATGCTTACTGAGTTATTCCTTTTAGGACTGATGAATGATATATTGTTAATGTTTGGATTTGTTATGATAAATAGTGTCGGAATCTTTTTATATTGCTGAAATTAAGTATAGTCTGTAATCTACATGTTGGTAATCATTATGGGTAGTGTGAGGTCCCACCCTTGGTGGGCCCTCTAAATACTATTTTATAGGCTAATTAATCTTAATCTATGTTAATTATTGATTAATTATACTAATATTCGCTAATTATTGCTAATCTTTGCTAATCTTGGCTAATTACTCTTTATTTGTGCTAATTAGGGGCTAATTATATTGACTAGTTAGATTTCCTAAGTTAGTTAGATTAGCTTAGTGGTTAGTGTTTTTAATTGATTGGGGGTTGTGTTAATCCTAGGCTTTTAGAGTTACGTTAGTTGTTAATAGAGTTTAATTAAGTTAATTAAGAGGGTTAGTGTAAGCTAAAGGTGCTCTCTAGAACCTTCTTCCCTAATGACCAAATTAACCTCAAACCCTAACCCTAATTCCACTAAACCCTAAGGCTAATCAAGTAATTAGCCACCCCTCTCCTAAACTATAAAACCATCTCTTAAACCCCCTTTGCAAACCCTAAACCTAATCTCAGCCCCCATCCCAAGAAAACCTCCAGCCCCCTTCCCAAGAAGAACTCCCAACTACCTCCAGCCCACTACTGTTCCTCCCCTAACTTCCATTTCAAATTCCCTCCTACGGTTGTGCTACTACTACCATCTCCTTCTTCTTCCTCCACATTTCATTTCCTCCCAGACACTCTGCTGGAATTTCTTCTTGAAGCTCTGCTGCACCCCATCTTCTTCTCCCTTCATTGCTGTCATAGCTGGAACCCATTGGAGCTACTGCTGTCCTTCATTTCTCCCTTCATTTTCCTTGCTGGAAATCTGTGTTGGGAGATCCTTCCAGTGGCAGCTGCTACACCATCTCCATCTTCTCTGTTGTGTGGAGAACTGCTGGAATCCATCTTGAAGCTCTGCTGCATTTCTTCTTCTTCTTCATTATCTCTGCTGGACTGTTGCTGATTGTTGTAATTCCATCTTGAAGTTACTGCTGGAACCACATCACTGTGATTGCTGGAGATTCTTCTTCTTCTTCTTCATTTCTCTACCTGGGAGCTGCAGTCACTACTCTCATCTTCTCTTCTTCATTATCTCTGCTGGTCTGAGCCTCTGCTGGAACCAGCATTCAGCTGGGATTTGTCTTGGTGTTGCTGCTACACTCTACTACTCTGCTGATTCTTCTTCTTCTTCTCCTTCATTTCTGTGCCTGCTGGAGAATCCTTAGAAGACCTACTACTGTTATTGCTGGAGTTTGCTTGAGGAGCAGCAGCTGTGTGTGATTCATCTTCTTCTTCACTTCTCTGTTTAGCTGGACTTGGACCTCCTCTGTTATTTCTCTCTTCTCTCTACAAATCAATTCTCTCTAATTACCAAAGGCAAGTGCATCATACTCATAACTTAGGATGTGTATTTTAGTTCATGATTCAGTAGTTTTCCATTTCATTTGATGTTCTGTTATGGTTTAGTTTCTACCTGAGCTTGTTTGTGTATTTTGGTTGAAAGGTCACTGATGGATGGGGGTTTTCACCCCCCATTTGGAAGATCAGTGGGCCATAAGGTGATGGATGGATGGGTTTTGTGTTATTAATTGATTAGAAGTGTTTGGGTGGAGTTTGGAAGAGATTGGAGGTGGTTTGGGCGAAAAAAGAGCTGAAACGGAAAAGTTGCAGAAATGCAACTGGGACTGAAATCCCAGTGTTCTCGGTCGACCGAGACCCCTCTCGGTCGACCGGCAACACTGCAGTTTGAAAAAAAATGAAGCCTCAGTTATTTTCTGCAGATTTTCCTTGACACGCCCGGGGACTCGCCCGACAGTGTTCTAGGTCGACCGAGACCCCTCTCGGCCGACCGGGAACACTGAAAATTGGAAAAACAGAGCTCTCAGTTAGCTCTGTTCTGCAGGGAGAGTTTCTGTTGTCTGGGTCGACTGGGACCCATCCTGGTCGACCGAGACAACTAGGTTTTGATGGAAAATTGGCCATCAGCCATATTCTTGTAGAAAACCCATTTTAATCAGTTTGGTTGACCCGGCTTAGCCCAGGTTGACCCGTTTACATGGTTTTCACTAGAAATGACTGAAAGTTGGTTTTTCACCCGAAACTCAGACTGTTTGCGCCCAAATCAACCTGAAACTTAGAATTAGCATTTAGAAAGTGTTTAAAACTGGATCATCAATCTTTCTAAGGTTTTCAGAGTATGCGGTCAATCACCTAGGCCTGGTTGTTTGACCGGACACGCTGTAAGCCTTTAGAAACGATATAAGTTGTCCAGGAAGCCTGATTCAGATTAGTTAGTGCACTCGGTTGATCTTCCCGGCCAGGAAATCAACCGAGCTCACAACACATCAGGTTCACCTGGAAAACCCTGATTGTTCCAGTTTTCAACACTTAGGAGATATGATCAGTTGTGGGGCCCATTGACCATCCAAATGAGCATTTGTCAGTGTCCTAAGCCCGAGTCAACGGTGTGGCTCAACCTTGACTCGCGGGGACCACTGTTTAGAGTTTTAGTTGATTATCTAAGATGATTCGAACCCTAAAAGTTGTCAACAATGCCTTTAACCAACTAAGCACCAAATACATTATTTTACGGCATTAATGACATCGTTTAGAGATCGAATTACCGGAGATAGACCCGAACCTAAAGTGGCCCATTTACCTAGGATTGAACCATTGCTTTTCCCCGTTGATTCCCTGATTGAAGTTTATACTTCAATGTTATTTTACTCTGTCATTCTTAGATCTTAGAATAGCTGTTTACTATTAATTAAACATAATTGGAAGACTTGAACCTAGGGTATCTAGAGGTGACCCGATGATGTGTTTTCGGAGATCATTGACCCGTGTCTGTGTCTAGGCGGGCCCTTATTGGGCCTAAGTGTGGAGATGTGAACCCTTTAGCTGAAGAGGTAGTTTCTATTGGACTGTTAAGATGTTATGGATTGTATGGAACTGTTTGTCAGTAGTAGATGGATTGGTTGCCTCGTTTGGACGGTTTTAGACCAGGCCATGTACTGATGGGCCTTGGTATGGATCCAACGAGTGGGCCTGGACCTTGAACGAGATCCAGAGACTGTTTTGAGATGTGTAGACCTCTTAGAGATATTGTTAGGACCTTGTTCACGCAAGGCAAAGCCTAGACAGACACAGACCTTAGAGTTATTCTCGAGTCGGCATGAACATTCACTCGGTTGATTTAAGCTCAGCCTGTGGACTGATCATCCCCGGTAGGAGCTAGTTGAGTGTTGAGGAGCTATCATGATGAGCTGTGTGGTTAAGACGGCAAGGTGTCATACCGTGCCGATCTGGAGTGTTGAGATGATGAGTTGATGAGTGAGAGTCGGGATTAGTTATTCCCTGGTGAGATTCCCCGCCGCGACTGTGTTCAGTATGGGAGGGCCGCGGCATAATATCCCGCGGTATTCCAGCTCGTGTGAATGTGCCACCTAGTTGTAGTAGTTTAGTTGATTTCTATTTATACTGATTCCTTATGATTTAAATGCACAACTGCCTAGTTCTTTTCCCTTGCTACTCATTTAATTTATGTACCTGTCTTTATTTCCTTTGATATATATGCTCTATGTTAGTAGTATGCTGTATCTTGCCAGATCGTTAGATCTGACCCATTCTATGGTGCTTAGGCCTTGATCCCGAGATCCCAGACGCTGCACTAGCTGTAGTCGAGGCACCCGTTGCAGGAGAGTACGCTTGGGGCCCGGCCGAAACGGATGTCGAGCCGGAGGGCGAGGAGTTCATTCCAGGGTTCTGAGGGACTTTGTTTATTTTGGGTTTTGGAGAGATATTCTGTAGTGAGAAGGGTAGAATGAAAATGTATAACTTTGATTAACATTGAATCATTTTAATAGACTATGTTATGCTCACACTTTATCTATATCTCGATACTATTGCTTCCGCTTTATTGAAATCGTTATGCTTCCGCAATTTAAATGTTATTACTACATTGGTCAAAAAGTTTTAAATTGGACCTCACTGCGGCCTACGATCTTGGAAGTTCTCGGATTTTCCGGGAAGTAGCGCGCCAATTTCGGGTAATCGAACGAGTATATCGGTATCCGGAATTGGGGCGTTACAGGTAGTGTGATCTTTGCTTTAATTCAGCTATGCTAAATTGCTGTATTCAAATTTATTCTTCCTGATAGAAAAGGGTTAGTGTGGAATTTGTTAGTTTTATGATCTCAATACCAAGTATATGATGTAATAAATTGATTAATTTCTTTATTTATCAATACAATCATGCTTTCCTTTCATGAGATATATGGTGTTTAATTATATACTTGCACATAACCAATACGAATGACATAATGGTTCATGAGATGAACCGGAGTCCACAAGTATACTCTGTAATACATGTGTGTGGATGAGATCCACATACAGGAGACATGTGAAAGTCCTTGGGATCCTAACCCTAGAGGGGGGGTGAATAGGGTGTGCTACAAATATGACCAATTAAGACCAATTTAAATTTCTTAACATAAACTAGTCACATGTGATGATAAACCATACAATATGCAGAAGCTAAAATAAACAATCACCACAAAAGCAACACCACAACACAAAGGTTTATAGTGGTTCGGCCTCAATGCCTACGTCCACTACCGGCTTGTGATCCAATCACCCCACCGGATTTCCACTATTTATGCTTTTTACTAGGCTAAGCAATAACCCTTACAATGTTGTTTTTCTAGGCTAAACAACAACCTCTCAATGTGCTTTTCTAGGCTAAGCAATAACCTTTACAAAATGCTTTTCTTAGGCTAAGCAATAACCTTTACAAGATGCTTTTCTTAGGCTAAGCAATAACCTTTACAAATAAAGATTTCTCTAAGATGGTGTCTTCACAAAAGAACACTCCAAGAGATACAATTTAAGCTCAATGGAATTGCCTCTAAAATAGGCTAATATGAAAGTGAAATTCCAAATACAAACATACACTAGAACAAGTTAAAGTGTGTGCACAAGTGTATGAATGCTTTACTTCAATCAATCTCTACAATGAAGCTCCTAAATGAATGCTTGATGCATTTTAAAATCAAGGCTTAGAAAAATGATGATTGAAGATAAAACTAATCACATAAAAGATTCAAACAACTTTGAAGAAATGAAATAAACAAGTTGTATGAATAATAAGATCTAAGAATGTATGTGATTTAGTTAAGAGAGTTTGCAAACCAATCTAATTTACCAAAGATGATTTGAGTTTGCTAAACATCTCTTTACAAACTAGAAATCATGCATAAAAGAAAATACAAAGATTTAAACATGCATAGATTCTAATTTTAATGGAAATCAAAATGATAAGTAAGATGTACATTTTTAAAACTCAAGCATTTGATTTCCAAATAGCCCTCTAGCCTTTCCAACTTCTTCCCCTTTCTTTGGCTCCAATATGGTCTCAAAAGTTCATGGTTCAAGCCTCTTGAAAGTTGGAAAATGAATGGACTTTATAGTGAAAAACAGTCCAACAGCTAGTCCTCGGTCGACCTGCAAACAGGTCTCGGTCGACCGGGATCACACAACGGTCAGAAAAATGACCGTTGGGCTCCAGGGGCCCAGATGGCCTGCAGTGTTCCCGGTCGACCGGGACCACTGGGCCGGTCGACCGGCGACACTGCCGGACCACCCCCCTGGGACAAAAAATCCCATTTTTTGCATATTTGAAGGTTTTCCTTGGAGGGGATTTTTGGGCCACTAAACCAAGCTTGGTAACATGTTTTAAATCAATCTAAGAAGTTTAAAAACATGAAACACAAAGAGCCTAAAATAATTTGGAAGATTTAAAACATAGGCTAGCTTGATTTCTAAAAACTCTTTTCATATGAAAATGCATACAAAGATGATTCTGAAAGTGATGAATGTATGCAAGACACAAACCTAAATTCTCAATATGATTTCTCAAAAGTAATGCACAAAGAATTAGGTTTTCAAAAGAGTTTGGATTCTAAAACCAATGCATCCAAGATTTAAAAGCAAATCATGCATAAATTGAAACTTTTACAAATCTTAAAAGCAATGCATGAATAAAACAAGATTTCAAGTTTATCTAAAACAATGCATATGTGTGTGAATCAAATGATGCTAGAATGATTATGCATCCATCAAATTGCAAACTACAAAATCCCTAACAACATGTATTGCAAATCTTATACTTAAATATCTTCACAACCAGTGATGAGATTGAGCATCTCATCTGACAAGGTTGCAACATTTTGATCACTATGAGATAGTGTTATTTGTCTCGATCATCAGAATGTAAGATTCTTGATCATGGTGCCGGTACATTAAATGTATTGAAGGATCATGAGATGTACCTTATATACACTGTCTTTACTTTAAGGTCTACTCTCATAATTCCCTAGCAATGGGCTCATAATCCTGAGACATTAATGAACTCAAGTTTCTATCTATTCATTTGCTTTGAGTTATCAATGAGTGAGGCCAATTGTAGGTCAACACCTCGGTGATTTTGGTACGTGGTAGTAGAGTTGTGGGAACATTCAATGGTCAAGATGGAATCTATCTTTAATGTCCCCTTGTGCCAATTAATGGATTTATCATTGGTAAGTGCGCACCCATTCCAATTAAGAGTTAATTGGATCGGTACCAAATGATCACTATAATTGATTGGGGCTCAAGGATAATAAGATATGGATTTAATTTGGTATACAGGTCCAATTGATCCATGGATATAGATGGAGGGGCCTACTTGTGATACTGTGGAAGTTTAGGATCTTCATTGTAATATATTCCTAAGACTGGAGTTCAATTACATTTATATAGTGGAGTTATTTGCAATTAACTGTGGGCCCGGATTGCACATGAGATGTGGGGTCGCGTGTCCCAGTTGTAGCCAGCTTTATAAGGAATCCCTAGTGGTCCCCACGCTAGCCCAAGATATAGGAAAGATACTAATTATAGTAGAACTCGAAATAGATTAAGTGTTTAGGTGTTGTTTTCTGTCTTCTAAATAGGTTATATTGTTGTACATGATTTATAAGTATGAGGGATTGCATCCTGGTTTGGGTTTTTGTTGCCTTCTAGATAGTTGATTCCTGCATTAAGTGGGTCAAAAAGTTTTTGAAACCTATCGGAATGGCCCACCTACTTCCAACAATTGGTACCAAAGTCATACCTCATCTCTAATCATGTTAGATCAATAAGCTTGGTTTAATCTTTGCATGAGAAGCGAAGAGGATAGAGCAAGGGCTATGTAAGGATCAGTTTTTGATGAATTTACTTGGTTTAATTGTAGATTCATGTTTGGATAGTCACAAAAGGGTTTAATAATGAGGGAATAATGGTAGGAAGCCATTGGAATACTTTAGAAGTGATTTGGTGAAGATTGGACACGAACTGCAAAAACCCAAGTTGCAGGTTTCCATCAGTTCGGTCGACCGAGATCCATGCTCGGTCGACCGAGCACTTGTAGGTCGGTCGACCGAGGACACTGCACAGCAAGTTGCAGAAATTAGATTTTTCAGTTTCGGGTCTTCTCTTGCATCCTACTTTTCCAGTATTATTTGGCAGCCCAATTTTATGTTTTGTATGGTTGTATGAGATACTAACTTGCAGATGATCATGTCCTCTCCATATGTCCCACAAGTCTTTTGCTTTCTATTTATGGTTATTGGTTTATTTAAGGCTAAATGTAAAGGGCATCATGGTTTCCTTCGTTTCCCATGAAAGGGCAAGGCATGATGAATTTCCCTATAGCCCTTTTATTTCCATGTAAGTCTCCTAATCGAGGTATAGGAATTTATGTAATTTTTCTAAATTTGTAAATTCTGGCGAAGTCCGAGACCAAGAAGGAAAGCGATGTTGGACTCTTAATCAAGGAGCTTGAAGATTACCAAAAGTATTTTGGAGTTGCCCAAAGAATTTGAGGAATTCCAAAGTTTTGAAAAGTCTAGAAGTTCAAGAAGTCTATTCCGCTAGGGCCATGTGGAGGAGAGGACTAGTTTCTAATTTTAGCACTTTCTATTTATGGATGAATGCTTAATTTAGAATATTTCCAAATCTGATCCAAACATAGCAAGTTACTAAAATTGGTCAAATTAAATTAATTTTTGGAAAGAGTTCTAAATAGTGTTGATGACCCATGAGATGGACACATTGGTTACACTAATTTAAGAAACTGGACTTTCCTTAAAATAACTTGACTTGGAACCAATCTTTGGTCATATCATGGCATGATTTGATGTTCATATATATATGTGGGCCCTAATACCTTACAAGAAAATCCTCAATTATAAAATATTAAGTGGGAGCGGGGCATTTATATTGAGAAATCCCGATGGTTTTCCACCATAGGTCCATTGTAAGGAAAGTTTTAGCCTCGCGCCATCTTGAGAATGGCCGCTCCCCACGGAGGGCTTTTATTTCTCTGGTTACTAGATATAAATCTCCTATGGATAGTGTTGGTGAGACGGGACGGGGCCCACTCCCCAAGGAGGAGCTGCCCGCAACGGTTGTCATGCAATGCTAGTTGGTGGGTCACACTTAACTAAAATAATAATGTAGTATCCCCAAAGATTTGCCTCATGTATTTTAGAAACCAAAGCTAATCAAGAGTCATACATTATTTGGTATGAGATTCCTAGATAATAATGAATGATGGAGATTATGGATAGTTAGTCTTAATCCCAATTTTGGCCAACTTTGATCCGCACCAATTTAGGTGGTATTTGCACTCCCCAATGAGGCATACCCCGGGGATTGGGATTTTGATGTATTCTGAATTTAGTGGTTATAAGGATTCCATATAAATTCGATAGAATACTAAACCCTAATATCATTCAAATTCATTAATTGAATGTATGGTTATGTGCTACAGTATTTCAAGCATAAAATCAAATACTTTCAATCCATTTGCGACCATCCTCAACCAAAATAAGTTGGTGGGATCCAACTATGTAGACTGGAAACGGAACCTGGATATAGTCTTGACAGCTTCAGGATACAAACATGTCCTTACCAAACCCCCCCCCCCCCCCCCTGATGAGCCAGTGCCAGAAGCATCACAGGAAGAAAATGAACTTTACACCAAGTGGGCCAAAGACGATGAGATGGCCAGATGTTACATACGGGCATCCATGTCTAGTGTTACATCAATCCTATAAGATTGCATATGATATTATATCAAACTTAAAGGAGATACTTGTGGAACAGGGCAGGCCTGCTAGACAGACTGCTATGAGGGTGCTTATAAGCACCAAGATGGCTGAAGGCATACCAGTACAGGACCACATGTTGAAAATGATGGACTCATTGAATGAGTTAGATGTACTGGGGGCTGCAATTGATGCGGAATCGCAGATTGACATAATCCTTGAGTCACTACCGGAGTCATTCAACAATGTCAAGGTCAATTATAATATGAATAAGATGAATTTGACTCTAACTGAGTTTTCTAGCCAACTGGTGGTGACTAAAGGGATTATGAAGAAGAAATCAACTGCCCTAATGACAGAAAAGTCATTTGCCAAGTCCAAACCGAAAGGCAAAGGGCGGAAAGGCAAGAAGAAATCAGTTCTGAAGGGTCCTAAGGTGGAGAATGGTCGTAATGGTGGTGTTGGCAAGGCTAAGGGGTCGGCGACAAAAGAAAAGTGTTTCCATTATGGTATGACAGGACATTGGAAAAGGAATTGTCCAGATTTTATGTCTAAAAAGAAGACCTCAGGTATGATTGAGTCATTTGTTTCTAAAGTTAGTTTTGCAACGGTACTTCAGAATCTTGGTGTGTGGACTCCGGGGCAAATAATCACATCTATAATTCGTTGCAGGGGTTCAGGGAAACCAGGAGACTCAGTGACGTAGAAATCATTGTCAACCTAGGATCTGACGCTAAGGCAGAGGTTGTTTCAGTGGGAGTTGTTACTTTATGTTTTTCAAATAATAAATTGGTTTTGTCAGACACATTATATGTACCGTCTTTACGGCGAAATTTAATTTCAGTTTCTAGTTTGGTGAATAAAAGTTATTCCGTTACTTTTGGTACTGAAGTTGTCATAAAGAGGAATGGTACTTTTGTATGTTCTAGCAAGGTAACCAATGAGCTTTATTTGTTAACTCCCACAATGTATGAGATACATGATACTGAAACAATTAATAGACAATCATTAAAGAGGAAATCACCTTCATCTAATCCAACAAAACTTTGGCACTTGAGGCTAGGTCATATAAACCTAAATAGGATTGACAGGCTAGTGAAAGATGATATCTTGCCTTCATTGGTGGTAGAACCAATGCCTGTCTACGAGTCCTGTCTGGAAGGCAAAATAATCAAAAGACTCTTTTCATCAAAGGGAAATAGGGCCAAAGATTTATTGGAATTAGTGCATACTGATGTGTGTGGACCCATTAATGTCAGGGTCAGAGGAGGATATGAGTACTTCATCACTTTCACAGATGATTATTCAAGATATGGATACATATACCTTATGCACCACAAGTCCGAGGCTTTTGAAAAGTTCAAAGAGTTTCGAGCAGAAGCGGAAAAGCAATTAGGTAAAAGTATCAAGACTCTTCCATCAGATCGAGGAGGGGAATATCTCTCTAGTGATTTTATGGGACACTTATCAGAAAATGGGATTATATCCCAGTTGTCTGCTCCTGGTATGCCTCAGCAGAATAGAGTAGCGGAAAGAAGGAACCGGACTCTTTTAGATATGATTAGGTCTATGTTGAGTTTCTCAGGATTACCAATATCCTTTTGAGGATACGCATTGGATACTGTGATGTACATACTAAATCTCGTACCATCTAAGTCTGTACCTAAGACTCCCCGGGAGTTGTGGTCTGGGCGAAAGCCTAGTCTATAACATTTACACATTTGGAGTTGTCCGGCACACGTGCTAAAGGTTAAGACAGATAAGTTGGAAACGAAGTCGAAAGTATACACGTTTGTAGGATATCCTAAAGGAACTAAAGGTTGGTTATTCTATAATCTCAGAGAGCAGAAAGTGCTGGTAAGCACCAATGTGGTTTTTCTGGAGGAATATTATATGATGGACCGGAAATCTTTAGAAAAGGTGATCTTGGAAGAGATTCAAGAGCAATCAATTCCAAATTCAAGTATGGCCGAACTTGAGGAAAAACCGCCCTTACCAGACCCAGTAGTTACACCAGTGCCTCGTCGTAGTGGGAGAATAGTCAGGTCCCCTGACAGGTTCTCGTTCTTGGGAGAGTCTTACGAGGCAATCCCGAAAGAACTGGAATAGGATCTCTGTAACTATGATAAAGCAATTAATGACATAGATTCGGGACGTTGGCAAGATGCTATGAAAGCTGAGATGGAGTCTATGTACTCTAATCAGGTCTGGACACTTGTGGACTTGCCTGCCAATATCAAACCTATTGGATGCAAGTGGGTCTACAAGAGAAAGAGAAGACCAGATGGAGGAGTTGAGACCTTTAAGGCCAGGCTTGTTGCGAAAGGGTAAACTCAAAAAGAGGGTATCAATTACGAGGAAACCTTCTTGCCGGTAGCCATGCTCAAGTCCATCCGGATACTCTTATTTATAGCCGCTCGTCTCGATTACTAGATTTGGCAAATGGATGTCAAGACGGCATTTCTCAACGGCCATCTTGAGGAAGACATCTATATGATGCAACCAGACAGTTTTATAACTAGTAACTAGAAGCAAAGAGTTTGCAAGCTGCAGAAGTCTATTTATGGACTAAAGCATGCATCCTGAAGCTGGAACATCCGTTTTGACCGGGCAATCAAATCATTTGGTTGTAGTCAAAATCCGGATGAGTCATGTGTGTACATGAAAAATGAGGGTGACAGGGTAGTTTTTTTTTTTTTTGTTTTATATGTCAACGACATCCTTTTCCTTGGGAAAGATATAGGAATATTGTCAACAGTAAAAGTTTGGTTAGCGAGAAGCTAGTTACATCTTAGAGATCAAACTCCATCGAGATCGAAAAAATAGGATGATTGGCTTGTCTCAGGCTGCTTACATAGATAAGGTACTGGTACGGTTTGCTATGCAGGACTCCAAGAAGGGTATCACACCTTTTAGGCATGGAGTGCACCTTTCCAAGGATCAGGGTCCCAAGACCCCGGAGGAGAAAGGAGCACATGAGAGCAATTCCATACGCTTCGGCTGTTGGTAGCCTCATGTATGTTATGCTATGTACTAGACCGAATATCTGTCATGCAGTGGGCTTAGTCAACAGATATCAGTCTAACCCAGGTCCTAACCATTAGACTGTTGTAAAATGTATCCTCAAGTACTTGAAAAGGACTAGAGATTACATGTTGATTTACGACAGTGATGAGCTGATTCCAGTCGGATACACAGATTCTGATTTTATGTCAAACAAGGATTTCAGGAAATCCACCTCTGGTTATGTGTTTATGCTTGGCGGAGGAGCTATCAACTAGAGGAGTATTAAATAGGAATGTACCGCTGATTCCACTTCTGAGGCTGAATATGTAGCGGCTTGTGAAGCAGGTAAGGAAGCAGTATGGCTCAAAAGATTCCTTTTGGAACTTGGAGTGGTACCTTTGGCGCGACAGCCGCTCACAGTTTACTGTGACAGCAGCGGGACAGTTGCTCAGTCCAAGGAACCCAGGAACCATAAAAGCCAAAAGCACGTACAGAGGAAGTATCACTTGGTCAGAGAGATTATGCAAAGAGGGGACATTGCAATCACCAAGATAGCTTATGTGGACAATCTGGCAGATCCCTTTACTAAGCCTTTGACCACCAAAGTCTTTGAGCAGCATGTAGACGGGATGGGCATGAGATGCAATCCTGACTGGCATTAAGCCCAAGTGGGAGATTGTTAGTTTTATGTTCTCAATATCAAGTATATGATGTAATAAATTGATTAATTTCTTTATTTATCAATACAATCATGCTTTCCTTTCATGAGATATATGGTGTTTAATTATATACTTGCACATAACCAATACGAATGACATAATGGTTCATAAGATGAACCGGAGTCCACAAGTATACTAGATGTAATACATGTGTGTGGATGAGATCCACATACAGGAGACATGTATTCCAAATCTTATACTTAAATATCTTCACAACCAGTGATGAGATTGAGCATCTCATCTGACAAGGTTACAACATTTTGATCACTATGAGATAGTGTTATTTGTCTCGATCATCGGAATGTAAGATTCTTGATCATGGTGTCGGTACATTAAATGTATTGAAGGATCATGAGATGTACCTTATATACACTGTCTTTACTTTAAGGTCTACTCTCATAATTCCCTAGCAATGGGCTCATAATCCTGAGACATTAATGAACTCAAGTTTCTATCTATTCATTTGCTTTGAGTTATCAATGAGTGAGGCCAATTGTAGGTCAACACCTCGGTGATTTTGGTACGTGGTAGTAGAGTTGTGGGAACATTCAATGGTCAAGATGGAATCTATCTTTAATGTCCCCTTGTGCCAATTAATGGATTTATCATTGGTAAGTGCGCACTCATTCCAATTAAGAGTTAATTGGATCGGTACCAAATGATCACTATAATTGATTGGGGCTCAAGGATAATAAGATATGGATTTAATTTGGTATACAGGTCCAATTGATCCATGGATATAGATGGAGGGGCCTACTTGTGATATTGTGGAAGTTTAGGATCTTCATTGTAATATATTCCTAAGACTGGAGTTCAATTACATTTATATAGTGGAGTTATTTGCAATTAATTATGGGCCCGGATTGCACATGAGATGTGGGGTCGCGTGTCCCAGTTGTAGCCAGCTTTATAAGGAATCCCTAGTGGTCCCCACGCTAGCCCAAGATATTGGAAAGATACTAATTATAGTAGAACTCGAAAAGGAAATAGAAAGTTATTATTTCTATTTGAAGTGATACTTCTAATAGTGGTAATAGTAAGTTATTAATTATTAATAGAAGTGAGACTTCTATTTTAATTAGAAAAAGAGGAAGTTACTAATCATATTTGAAGTAAGGCTTCTAATTGTGATTTAATAAGTAACTAATTATTATGGAAGTAAGACTTCTATTTCAATTAGTAAGAGGAGGTTGCTTAAGTGCTATAAAAAGGAGGAGAAGAGCCTTGGATGTCCCATGCATGATTCCATCTTGGAATTCACGCCCAAGACCCTTAGTGCAAGAGTTGCACACCACTCTCTCTCTCCCTCTTCTAGTTCTCTTCTAGTTTCCTTTAGGGTTTTCTCTTGGAGATCCCACCCATCTTCTTGAGAAAAGAGAATCCGATACGGGTCATAGCGTGGAAGATCATAAGGTCTTGGAGATTCTGATTTGATCAGTGAAAGTGTTCATCATCAAAGAAAGAGATCAACTTCTCCATTAGAGCACTACTAAGCTCCAAAGGTATAATCTACATCCTTGTATGTTGTAGATTTCGTGGTTGCATGTTTAGGTATTGTTTTCTATTTTCTAGATAAGTTATATTGCTGTACATGATTTATGAGTATGAGGGATTGCATCCTGGATTGGGTTTTTGTTGCCTTCTAGATTGTTGATTCCTGCATCAAGTGGGTCAAAAAGTTTTTGAAACCTATCGGAATGGCCCACCTACTTCCAACAAAATTGACTTCACACAATCCGGACACCTATAATGGATCTGAGGGGGGGGTGTTGAGTAATTCAAATTCTGTGTAAAGGGCTGATTTCAACTAGTCGTTTATATGATGAAACAAGAGAAATTATGAACCTTGAAGTGTATATCAGTCGAATAAATAGGTAAGTTGGTCCCATCTATTGGACATCCGTTGGACACCCCTAGATTACTAGCACATAGCAAGGCGTGACACAGATGTATTCCCTGGCTCACAGGTCAGATATACCCGGTTCTCTAACTCATAGGTAAGATATGTTAGATGTATTCCTTGACTCCCAGATCAGTTTATGTTAATCACTTGACTACATGTCAGCTATTTTCACTGATTGTAGTTCAACCCTTTGTACATGATATATGAGGCATCCATGAGTTATTGTGGTCAAGTGGTTAGGGGATTGTCTGGAGGTTAGTTTTAGGAAAACTTAACCGGACTTTAAGAAATGCATTCTTATTATTACAGCAACTTTATTATTCTCGTTTAACATGATATTGTGCACACATGTATATTAGAATTCTATTCACTTGGGTTCACTGATTGTTGCTTTTGGCGCCCTAATCCAGATAACCAGAATTTAGAAACTAAGGATTAACATGCCTATCAAGGGATAGGTTGCGGCATGCGTTCCTAAGTGATGGGTTCACATAAAAGATAAAGATGAAGGGCTAGTTTCATTATTTTAATTAGTTGTTTTCTGGTTTCGTTTTATTTTATGTTCGAATTGACATTGTTATTAGGTTGGATAATCTTTTAATTAAAAGTTCATATTTTACGTAAAAGCCTGGTTATTTATGCTTCTTGTAATTTGATTTATGATGTGGATGTGATACTTTTACTAGTCTCAATGCGGAATTCGAAGGGCCCTGGATTCTTGGTTGTTATATTATTTCAGTTGGCAGTGTCGTTTATTGGAGTTGAAATTGAATTTGGTAGGGTTGAATGGGATGATTTGAGGATCGGGACCTCAATAAAATTGGGGATTTGGGATTTTGGGGTTTCGATTAGGGTTTTGAGGGTGTTTGGGTGAGGTGGATTTGTTTGGTTTGATTTTGGGTTCGGTGTAATAGTTTGAATTGGGTAGCTAGATAGGGATTCGGTCAGGGGGATTTGAATGGTGATGTGGTTTTGGTGATGGGGATCTTTGGACTTAAGGAGGGTGGTTATGTGTTGGTAGGGAGATGGATAATGGAACGGATGGATGGGCTTTGATTGGTGATTAGAAGCGACGTGGATCTTTACTTTAATACCAATTGATGCAGGCTCTAGGGTTAGGGCATGCTTGGAGAAATGACGAAGCACAATAAAGTGTCGAAGCACATGTCCGTAGACACTATCAGATGTGGAGTGGGCTACCCCTTGGGGCGGGGCGGGGGCGGGGGCGGGGCCGGGGGGTTGGTGAAGAGATGAAGATAGTAGAGATGGAGGATGGAAGGAGTAGGTTAGGCATTCACTTGAGAATTGGGCCTTATTCCAAACTCCCCATCGTGGGCAAGAACGAAGAGAGAACTCGGTTAAACCCACAATCACTCAATTTTCTTAATTTAATCATTAACCGAGGAGCCAAAAGTCTTTATAATATACTTATATAGTAAAATGAGAAAACCTAGAAATAATCTAGACCATCCAATACCTCAATGGACAGGATTAAGACATCTGAATTTAAATGAACTAAAAGACATAAACCATTAAAACAACCCACCCTAAATAATATAAAATAAATATAAACTAATGGTCAGGGAGGTGGGCTGGGTCCAATGAACTGGTTGAGATGGATGGGCTGGGTCCATTGGCAGGTCGACCTATGGGGACCACAGGTCTGTCCTGCATCACTATCACATGTCTATGCAGAGATTGTAAATGAGGACACTCTAACCACTCAAAATATTATTTATAATTCAACTTTCTGAATTTTAATCTTTACAATGCCATATAAATAGGAAAAGAAAACTTAGGGGCTAAGTCACTAATCAAACTAGGAAACTAAAGCGATAGTCACCTTGTGAAATAAAAAAAGAATCCTTGGAAAGCTAATCCTAATTACAACTCAATAATAATATAAGAAATTAAATTAGATTTGCATCACTTGCGTCCCACATGTGATGCCCTGCATCACAATGCCATTCAAATTGTCGCGAATGCCACGTTTCATGAAAGGACGAAGTAAATTGAAGTGGGTTATCATTGTATTTGTGAAGCTCATGACTGTCACCTGATTAGAGTTCCTCTTGTACCTTCAAACCCTCAGATTGCATATTTGTTTACCAAGCCAATGACAAGAAACATGCATTATTTTTTAGTCAGCAAATTGATGTTGTTTGATCCACCAAACATTAATTTACGGAGAGTGAGAAATATCTAAGTTGCTGGGATGATGAAAGAATCTGAGGGGAAAAAAAAAACAGAGAGTGCTAGAGTGAGGATTTGGAGGAAATAAGGAAAAAAAAAAAAGAATCTTCGCTTGATCCAAAAACCCATTCATAATTTTAGGCTATTGATCAAATAAGAATCTGCCTTGGATCCAGAAAATCAAGAAAAAAAAAATCAAAAGAGAAGGAGATGAAGAAGAATACGGTAGTGATGTATTTTTTTCCAAAGATACTGTAGAGGGTATCGAAATCATACCTAGCTCTTGTGTCTAGGGCGTTCCAGAGAGTAACGAAGGTTAGAGAAGAAATTGAAGACTCGTGTTTATCACTAGTCCATTTGGCAACTTCGGATGTTTAGAGAAGAAGTCCAACACCTTCCATATCTACACCTAAGGAGCACCTGTCATGCATCTAAAAACAGGCACCATAAATGGTGTAGAGAAATCATTGGCTCGAGACCTCACAAGAGGACATAAAAGTGGACCCTACAAGAGTGTAACGAAATTCATGTGCAAGCAGCTGAAACGAAGCGACGATTCTTAGCTTTTATATAAGGTACATAGATATCCTTCACAAAAATTTTATGCTTTGAACTTCACAAATTTAGATTAAGGTATAGTGCATTGGCAGTGGCAATTATTACTTAGTTCTTTCTCATGTTAGGGAACAATTTATTCACTAGACTGATCTTACTTATGCTTATGATGGGGCCAATTCCCTTTTAGTGCAAAATTTGGCAACATCTTATACAAGAAGAGGGTGTTCGTTTTGAGCGGTTGAGATTTTCAATAGGTGGGCCTCACTGGAGTTTCACTTCTCTCACTCACAGGAAGCATGGGATGTCGAAGGCTTAGGACTTGTACATGGACATGTCATTCTAGAGTTAACATAGATGTCTAAGTTGCTTATATATTCGTCATTTCGTTGTATTGTACTAAGATAACTAGTGTGATAAGTACAAATCTGAATAGGTTCATATATACCATGGCATAACCACCATCATACTGAGATCTTACTCTTTATTTTTGATTGAAGCAACTGGTTGGTACTTAGTTATTATCTTCTTAAAGGCCTTTTTGTTTGCAATTGAACACATTGGATTCATATCATAAGTGGTTAAAAATGAAGATCAATGGCGAATTTCATAAAGTGAGCAGAAAATAACATTTCCTTTGAGATTAATAGAATAAAAAGAAGATGAGAAATGAATGCCCAGCCATTTCCCTAGCAATTCAATACATAGGAAAGTGAAGGTCTCGTCTACATCATCATTTTCATCATCAAAACCTTGTCCCAACTATATTCAGGTCAGCTACATGAATTTTGCTTCTCCATTCCTTTCTATACTAAGAAGAATCCTCGGATACATAGAACTTCTTTAGATCAAGCTGTACTATTACCATTCACATCCTCTTCGGCTTACTCATTCCCCTTGGTAAGCCATCGACTTGCGTAGAAAAGCTTTTCTTCACCTTAAATGCTAGCTACATCTCCACCTTAAATATTTCACCCCTCACCTCTTTAATAAACATTTCCTATGTATTTTTAATGCAAATAGACAAGCTCTAAACCTTTTTGTTTATTTACCGCATGGTTCTTAATGACAAATTGACAATAAATATTGATTATTATACTCCATTAATTTTTTATTTTTTATTTTTTTTGCATTTTGTCTTGAATTTTTTGCAGGTCCAAACAACCAAGTGAGCAGGCCCTATTTCACTCACTCCTTACTAACGAGGTTCTAATATACACCAAAAGTGAGCTTCTCAATTATAAAAAAAATCATAAATTGTCCACCTCCAAACTCAAAAAATCTTGAAGACATCTTCGACTCTTCTCTTAACCTGGAAGAAACCCATTTCAATGAGGGTTTCAGAGATGGATTCAATGATGGTTCGGCCCCAGGGAAGCAGGAGGGAAGGGAGGTGGGTTTGAAATTAGGATTTGAAGTCGGAGAGGAATTAGGGTTTTATCGTTGCTGCATTGACATGTGGAATGCCGTTATCCGCATGGATTCCAATGGAAGATTCTCTTCTAGAGTTCAGAAGAACATCAAACAGATGTTGGAATTGATCGAAAAATATCCGATTTTGGATCCAGAGAATGAGAATGTTCAAGAAATGATGGATGGATTGAGGCTGAAATTCCGTGCAATCTCAGCGTCTTTGTTCATGAAGTTGGAATATGATGGATACCCCAAATCATCTGAAGTCAACCATATTGAATTTTGAAGGGATGTGGCCTTTTTTCTGCAGTAAATTATCTTGAATTTTGTTGTTTAGCCTTGATTGTGTTGAATTTTTTTGTAAATTATATAACAAATTCTTTGTATGCATCTGTATTTGGTTTCCCTAAGATTTGGTGTTTGGCTTTGATCATCAAAATTTTGGCTGAAGGCGCTAAACATGTAAGCTAAAATCAAATCAGCTGCCTCTTGTTTTGAAGTTGTTCACCAAGAACTTTTCTTTCCTAAAGATGAGTAGAGATTCTAGAAATCCTTGCAGATGAGCTGCTTACAGCTGAAAATTAGATGGTCATATTTTCCATTTTAATGAAATTTCTCCCTGAGAACTATCGATGAATGCATTGCACAACTTTTAAACCTAACCTTAATAATCAGGGTACCCTTAAATTGTACTTTAATTAGAGTGATAGGTACATATGGTTGAGCTAAATTAAATTCCTAAATGTCCTGGTAATTGAGGACTGGTTGATGATCTTCAACAAATCTCCTTAGATGAGGTCTTCGACTTGAAGTATAGTGTATGCACTTTTTTAGCCTATTCAGAAGTGCATTAGCTATGCAGGCGTACACTTCCTAAACTTTAATTCTCTACATGATAGAGGGAATACCAGACCAGCTACATTGAAGCAGATGAAATAGTGAATGGAAATCTATAATTTTGAATGCTTCTTGAGATGGACATTTGGAAATTCTACTCGTAGAGTTTCTTTAAGAATTCGTCAAGCAAATTATTCATTTATAAAAGAGCAAGATTTGTAAGAGACGAGAGCAATAATATCTTCAAGTAGGTAGATTTTAACTAGATTTTACTTTAATTTGATGTACTTGTGCCTTCGATGTTATGGGTTAAGTTGGACAAAGTTGGAGTTGCTTTGGGTTGGGCCATGGTATTTTGGTCATGGGTCTCAATCTCAACTGAAAATGAAAAGGCCTTTTGTCTGGCCCTGACAAGGTATTTTGAAGATGAGAGGGATCTTCTTTATTTAAGGTGGAGAAATCCAATCTATATACCCTTGCCCCACCTTAGTACAATTTTCCCCCTTATTTTATACAAAATCAGCCACATAGCATCTCAAAGCTCAATAGCCTCATCTATTCCTTACTTCCGACTGTCTTCTTCCAGCTCCTCCGACTGTAAGAGGTAGACTGTCTCAATCACCTTAGATTAACCAAATTCATTGGGACTGCAAGTGAGAGACAAAGAAATTCGATTGAAGCTTCTATTTGTTGGGTGAAGTCAAAGATTCCCTCAAAAAACAATATAAAAGAACGGTACATCATCTTTCGCCTTATGTGGCCGTCCACGATGACAAAAGCCTCCCCCAAAAACAAAAAAATTCAAGTACTTTTGTCTTCTGTAGAAGATTTTGCCTTTTTTTATTCGTGAAAAGTCACTAGACAAATGTCCCCCTGTTAGACCTAAACTGCCATGAGTATGGTAAAGCAACACATTGATTGCCTGAAAGATAAGTTTACCCTGAGGGCCCGTTTGGTAATTTACTTTTAGAATAAAGTGAAGTGAATTGAAATGAAAAGAATGAATAAAATATAAGTGAGTTATGATTGTATTTGATTTTTAGTTGTTTGGAATGGAATATTTTTGACTTTTTATATGGGGAAATGGAGTATTTTTGTTTTTTAGTGAGTAAATGTAGTTACTTTTTGACTTTTTTTGAAAAAGATGGAAGGAATTTTGGTAAAAAGTGTTTTTGATGGGATGTTTAACTTCACTTGACTTTACTTGACTATATTAATAAAATTATCAAACGGGCCCTGAAGGAAGAAAAAGCTTACCAGCTTGATAAATGGCAAGCCTAGCAGGTAAAAAAAAAGCTCCCAAAAGTGACAAAAGAATATTACAATTTTATATATATAGAGAGAATATTCATGTGCATCCATCCCTTATTTTAGGGTGAGTGACACTTCCATAATTAAAAATTTTCATGTGTAAAAAGAGGAAAAGAGGAAAAGTACTATTTTTTCATATACATAAAAGGAATATGCATATGAAAAAAGAGAAAGTTCCCTCACCCTACTCACCCTATGGTGAGGAATGGATGCACATGAATGTCTTTATATATATATATATATGGAGACATTCATGTACATTCATCCCTCACCATGTTATGGTGAGAGACAACATAGTAGAGTTGACTTCATAACACATCCGAACCATCCATTCACATAGAACCCCCCCCCCCCTACGTACGCTAGACCCATTGAATTTTCACATATCCAAATGGATTGGACCGTTGGATCGAATGCCAAATTTTTCCTTTAATATAAAGTCATTAAATTGTAGGCCACGAATGAAAGGGTTAGATGCATGGGATTGACCCCAAATTTGAAATGTGGTCTTATGCAATGTGTCTCTTCTCATCCCCCCCACAAGTCCCATGATCAGTGGGTCCCTAGGTGGGCCCCATTAAGTTTGTTCCTCACCATATGGTGAGGGAATGATGCACAGGAATATGCCTCATCTATATATATATATATATATGAGAACTGATCACACAGGCTGGAGCTTATTTTATCACAAGCTGGAGGCGTGTGAGCCCAACGGATCCTGATGACGCTTATGAGTAAGTTTGAATTGCAACAGTAACGAAATTTTGTTTTGGCCCGCTCTTTCTGAAATCTTTTCCCCATTTCTCATTTCTCATTCCACAGAGCAGCTTCGGATGGACGTCTCTCCCTCCTCGTCTCTCTCTCCTCTGAATCAACGACGAAGCTCTCTATCTCGGAGTTCTCTCCCTCTCTCGCCTCTCTCTCTCCAACGTGCTCTCCCGCTCTCGCCTCTCGATCCAGTAACTCGTCCCTCAGTTGGACAGAAATTTCAAGTTTCCCCTGAGATTCTCCATCTCGTCTCTCTCCCAGGAATCGCTGCACTCTTTGCCGTCTCTCGTCTCTCCGATCCCTGCCATCATAGAAAAGGGGCGATTTCTTCACACAACAAAAAAGGTAAGAAAATCATCCCAATCATGTCGATTTCTCTCTCTCGTTTTGGAACTAGGGTTCGTGTCCTTTTTTTCCCTTCCATGTTTGTTGCATTTTATGTTCTAATTCATCTTCTTCGTTAGGTTACTGTCTGGTTGTCGCTGAAATCGCCATCGGTTAATGGGACCCACCTCTGTGCCTCCGCAAATCTGACTCTCGATCGCCTTTGCAAATCGACTCTCGATCGCCTCTGCGCCCCTTTTTTTCTCTCGATTCTGATTGAGCATGCCACAACATTGTAAGAAACACTATCTCAGAGTGAACAGGCATTTGTAGATTGGAAGATCACAAACTGGTCGGCTAAAAATCTAAATAAAATCTTAGCTCAAATGGGTATTTTAGTCTCTACTCATTTTCAATGTACCGAGTTAGTACCAGATTCAGGGATTCAAAGTGACAAGTTGGAGGGGCCTTGGAGGTTCTACATCCACATTGGGCCTTGAAAATCAGTCCAATGATTCCATGGTTTTTCGTTTAATCAAATGGTTAGGATTGTTCAATCATAGTGAATCATATAAGACTTGAGAACTCCAAGTTACACCTTGATTGTTAGACTTCTTATATAAATCTTGATTAGTAAAAGGCAGGTTCATGCACCAAAACCCACCCACCACTCTTATCTCTTATAAGATTACTTATAGATATTTGAGTTACTCACTTCCATTAATTTGTTACATTAACAGGTATCTGTAAGCAAACAAAGAACATGGGAGATGTCATCAACAAAAAGTTTGAGCTTCAGTTTCTGCTGCAGTTAAAGGACATGGAGGGCCTTTGCAAGACTAATGGAAAATAAATTTGTAATTTTGAGCAAAAGAAATTTGAACAAGGGGCAAATGGTTGATTATTTGTATGTAAATAGTTTCAGATCAACCAGAGTTTGGAAAATATGGATTTTTGAGTAATTGTGTTGCTTAATGTGGCTTATAAAGCGTAGTCATTGAATTGTTGACGGTTCTATACACATTTTCAATATAAATGGTTGTTTCCAGAGATTTTGTCATACTCTGTTTCTTTTGTTGTGGTGTTCAGGATGACAAATTGTTGTAACTTCGAGCCATTTGTATAGCAAATGAACTGATGATTGAAATTGAATAATTGGATTGCATGGAACACATTCTGCCATATTTACAAGAGTTTTGAAACTTTGAATAGCATAGGACCCCATTCTGTCACCAGCATGTCCTCAAATCGAAAAGGGGAGGATTTAAACATCTAACAATGTCATTACAATACCTTTAACATTTACATTGAAATGTTATCTTCCAACACCATACTTGTAATGGATGCTTAGTAGAAGTGCACTTAAGAAAAACACTTTTCAATACAAATCTCGTCAACATTCAAACCTGCAAATTGAATTCGGTTGCTGAATTGTATTAAGAACATCTCCTAAACCCAAATGGTGCTTTCATTGTTGTGCTCATGATTTAAAATCCATTTTACATTCCTTATCACAGATGTGTACAAAATAATAATTTGTCCAATATGTTTCAGCAAATTTGGCCGATAGGATAGGAAAAGTGCGCGGGTTGAAAACGCGGCAAACGCGATTGATTTCTACCCAAAAATTTCAGATCTGAAGTTCATCATATGTATTTTGAAACCCCCAAATTTCGTCCAAAAAATCAGCCGGGAAGTGGGTTAACCAGTGCCCCAAACATGGGCACTCATCAGCAAGGTTTTAGCAGATTTGGCCGATAGGATAGGAAAAGTGCGCGAGTCAAAAACGCGGCAAACGCGATTGATTTCTACCCAAAAATTTCAGTTTTGAAGTTCAACATATGTACTTCAAAACCCCCAAATTTTGTCCAAAAAACCCCTCGGGAAGTGGGTTAACCAGTGCCCCAAATAGGGTTACTCAGCAAGGTTTCCACAGATTTGGCCGACAAGATAGGAAAAGTGCGCGAGTTGAAAACGTGGCAAACGCGATTGATTTCTACCCAAAAATTTCAGTTTTGAAGTTCAACATATGTACTTCGAAACCACCAAATTTTGTCCAAAAAATCAATCGGGAAGTGGGTCACATAGTGACCTAAACAGGGCTACTCAGATTGGTTTTTGGCAGATTTGGCTGACTGGGTTCGAAAAGTGCGCGACTGGAACGCTAGGCAAGCGAGATTTTTTTTAAACGAAAAATTGCAGATTTTAAGTTCATTATATGGACTTCGAGTTCCCCAATTTTCATGAAAAAAATCCCTCCGGAAGTGGGTCAAACAGTGACCTAAACAGGGCTACTCATATTGGTTTTTGGCAGAATTGACTGACTAGGTTGGAAAAGTGTGCGACTGGAACGCTAGGCAAACGAGATTTTTTTTTAACGTAAAATTGCAGATTTTAAGTTCATTATATGGACTTCGAGTTCCCCAATTTTCATGAAAAAAGACCCTCGGGAAGTGGGTCAAATAGTGACCTAAACAGGGCTACTCAGATTGGATTTTGGCAGATTTGGCTGACTGGGTTCGAAAAGTGCGCGACTGGAACGCTCCGGAAGTGACTTTAATTCGCAGAATTCACTTCAGATGATGGTGAGAGACCTGTATTGTAAGTTCCCATTTATCACTGTTTCTAATGAGGCACATGGATAAACATGATCTCTCTCCACATTAATTAAATAGTTCCTAATGAAGCAGCAAGCCAAACTATTCAAAAGAACAAAACGAATAATAACTAAAGAAAGGAAAGCTGCATCCATGAGCTATCTAAATAACAAGATTAACCTCTTTCACATATCATCAAAGTTCATACCTTGTACAAGGCTACACAACATTTCCACATAAGCAAACCAGTTTTCATAAGACAAAAAAAAAAAAAAAAAACCCACATAATTAAACGTTCAATCCCATCATTGTTACAAGAGAAGGAAAAAGAATCCATAGACATCTTCCCTTCTGCAAAGAAGAGCATAGTGGGTTTACAGATCTCTTCCTCGAGTCGATGCTTTATCCTCTTCCCATCATCATCATCAGAGTCATCTTTACTCGACCTCTTCCTCTTTGTCGATGCTTTATCCTTCCCAGCATTGTCATCTTCATCATCATCATCATCAAGATCTTCATCCTCTCCATTCTCTTCGCCTGCCTCAAAATCACTAGCATCTTCCTCATCTGGAGCAAAGAAAATTCAGATAGAATGTAAGGGTAAAATTGAAATGTTTAGATGCAAAGAAATTCAGGAGTGGCATGCTTTCCCCCCAAAAAGGGATCCATTACATTACACATAGGACAGGAGACATACATGATAATGTGATTAATAGTGCCCCACCTCATGCAAGTTATGTTTCAGGGTAGCACCAATGGATAGACCATATCTTCTGTTTAGCAAAAAAAAAACATTATACTTGGGATATGGGATGACAACACAAAGGATCAAGAAAAGCAATTTAACATGTACATTGATGGTGGCGTTGATTTCCCTGTATCATGAAGTAGATCTAGAATATACTATTTTCGGGAGGTAACAGTTTCTCTTTGAGATCTAGCCACCTCAATACCCAATTACTTTTGTTTACCAAGATCTTTTATCCGAAATTCCTTATGAACTAATTCTCACTTTGATCTTATTAACATCATCACTTTTCACCAGGATATCATCCCTACATAAGCAATCATGATTGTAATGCCAACCCTCTCTTAAACAAGTGAATACAATTGCAAATTTGACACTAACTTAAAAGTATATCCATAATTTTGTAGGTCACTGTTGAATCTCTTAAACTGGACATAAGGACGTGGCTTAAGATTGCACAATGCTTCTGTAAGCTTAAAAACCATACCTTCATCAATTAAGAGAAGTTATTTCATGTTTGATGGAACAATATTCCTCTGCCATGATCCAGGATGGTAACTGTATTTTATATACATGTCCAAACCAAACTCTCATTGTGTCATGTATGGACCAGCACTATAAATTTTCAAATTGTGCTACCAGCCCACAAAAGCAAAAGAAACAAAATTTGCAGGTTTTGATAGATAAACTCTAAATAGAATCTAAAAAAAGAAATCCACCAATCAGATTGCAGTCCAAAATTGAACTTTACATGCCAAAACTGCCAGGACTAACCTTAGGGGATCAATCCATCACAGAACCAAACACCAATTCCACTGACAGAAAATCAACTGAATAAAAGAAGAATTAGAAATATGGGGCATTTTTTCTTCATGGGTTTTTTTTTATCCTCAAACATGAATGGTTAAAAACTTCAGATCCTCGAGTTTTGGAGATTGGATTGAAGTGAAAGAGATGGAAAGAAAAAAATCAAGAGAGATACCTTCAAATCAATGTTGGAACGAGCGGAGAGGCAGTGACCGAATTCTGGGCCTTTTTGGATGGTTCTCCACTTGCCAGCGTCGTGCTTGTCCACTCCTGCTCGAAGAGTTTCTTCTTCCTCCGATGTCCATTTCTGCTTTGGAGCACCCATGATCTCTCTCCTATTTCGAATTACACAGACACTGAGCGGTGAATTTTCCCTTTTATGAGTTTGGGGATGCCATTGATGACTTAGATTTTAGGCTTGTGTTCGACACTTAGAACCCCAAGAATCAAGATCAATACAAACTAGGGTTTTAGTTTACAAGCTAGGGTTTTGATTTCAGCAAAATCTAACCTACTCCTTGGCAGGGCAGTTGTTGCCAAATCACGATATGAAGGCACGTGATGAGACAAAGAGAGATGTGTTTTTTTGGGCATCGCCGTGAAGTCGACATGATTGGGATGATTCAAAGACATCTCTCACCTTAAATGAGAAATTGTGTGGGAGCCCTCACATCCAACAACTTAAATGTGAGGGCTCTCACTCATATCTCTCATATAAGGTGAGAGATGTCTCTTATAGGAGCATCTCTCATATATATATATATATAAGGGTCAGCTCTCCTAAGTTGAAGCTTAGCTTATCCTAAGTTGAAATAGTATTGGTCTCACAAATTAAAGTTGATTATCGTTGTTTTTTACATGATGATCATCTCCAAAATCAAGATATATCCAATCAGAACTGAAATTTTCAATTCCATCATGCAAAAAAAAAAACAGATATAATCAACTTAGATTTATGAGACCAGCACTACTTCAGCTTAAGATAAGTTAAGCTTCAAATTAGGAGAGCTCTGCTCATATATATATGGGAGATGCTCCTATGAGAGCATCTCTCACCTTACTATGAGAGATAAGGTAGGGGCCTTCACATTTAAGTTGTTGGCATTGAATATGGATGTGAGGGCTCACACATTATCTCTCATAATAAGGTGAGAGCATATCTCATAGGAGCATCTTCCATATATATATATATATATATATATTATGGGAAATATTCATGTGCATCTATCCATCGCCACATTATGGTGAGGGACAACACCATGGGGCCACTTTATGATTCATCCAAACCATCCACACACATGGAACCCTCTAAACTACAATGGATCAATTGAGTTTTCATTAATCCGATTGGATTGGACCGTTGGATTGAGGGTCGAAATTTTCTTTTAATATAAAGTAGTTAAATTTGTGGGTCACAGATGAAAGGGTTAGAGACTTGGGATTGACCCCAAACTTGATATATGGTCTCATCTCATATGACCCCCCCCCCAAAGTATGGGCAAGACTCTCCTAAGCTCAAGTGTGTGGTGGGGCCCAACTGAGGACCCACATGGGGATGGGGATATAGGGATTTCAAGGACTCCTTGAGACCCTCCTCTCTGCAAAAAACCAGCCACAACCGAGATTTCATCTCCATCTGGGCCCCAAAAGTTTAATAACCAACAGTCCATTTGGATCAGTACACAGTTAATCCAACGGTCCAATAAATTCGGATCTAACCGGAAGTTGGTGGACAAGTGCACTTCAGGGGGGTTGTGTGCTTGGTCCATTTGGATGGACCAAGGGTAGGCCCCACAAGCGTGAGCTTACAAAATTTTATTCTAAACTTGAGCTTAGGAGAACCTTGTTATATATATATATATACACACTCCTTATGCTTAAAATGTTACATGCAATGGTGTATCTTATCCTTTTAGGGATGCTGGACGACCGAGATTAGAACTTATTTCATAAAGTCTACCCTACATGTTTCAGTAAATTCAGGCGCCTCTTTCTTCCTCATCCTTGCCCTCACGTCTCTTTCTCCAAGTATCAAGCCAAAATCCTTTCTCTCCGCAACACCACATCTCTCTCTTCGTCTCTCTTCCATTTCCTAATCTAGTTTTGTTCGCGATCTCTGTCAACTCAACTCTATGGAAGCATTGTCTCATCTCTATTTTCTTTCTCTGCACCGCTCTTTCCAGCGCCCTCATCTAACCCCAATCTCTCAAAATCTCTTTCTCAACTCTACCTAAAGCAAGCATCTAGATGAACCTTCAGATGAGAGAAAGGTGAGAATTGAAGAAGATTAGAAAGCAAGCATCTAGCTAACCCTGAACTTGTCAACATGCCTAACAAAGTAGT
The DNA here is from genome assembly GCA_038049695.1 of Cinnamomum chago. NCBI lineage: Eukaryota > Viridiplantae > Streptophyta > Magnoliopsida > Laurales > Lauraceae > Cinnamomum > Cinnamomum chago. The sequence continues at coordinate 34,186,098 of CP142452.1, forward strand.
TGCAAAGGAAGAAGATTAGAAAACTAGAAATGATTATGTTAAGGAGTCAATTGGGATCGGTAAACTCAAAACACCGTTTCAATTCCATTGGGAACCCCATCTTCAGTTCCATTGGCATATCATGGGAACCCCATATTCGATTCCATGCGATGGCACGTTTATGGATTAATTATGTTGTGTCCTCAGTTTAATGATGTCCATGTGAAGAAGTGGAGAAGGCACTGGTCATTTCCATGGGCTTTGGCTGGTTCTGCTACACACGATCCTTGCTCCAATTAGAGGAAACCAATGAACAAGTTCTTATTCATGGATTTTGAAGGAGCCACTTGAGCAACATGTGAAAAAACGTCATTGATTTCAATTATTATTATTGTTTTTACATTTTATACAAAAGTTGATCATATGGTGAGGGAAGGATGCACATGAATATTTCCCAATATATATACAAGGGATCAGATACACCGAATGTATGTACGTACGTACGTATGCATGTTTATTTTGGTTCTGGTTCTTCGAGTAATCAAGTAAATTGGTATCTATTATTTTGGTTCTATGTAATTCCATATTGGTCATTCCTATGTATTTGAAATGCGCTTCTTACGGGTTGGGTCGATTTACCATTCGGGTGAATACAGTCCCATTCAATATTTTAGCCGCCAATATGCATAGATACTTCAAATTGAACTAAGTATAGTTGTCTTACTATATGCCATTATGCTGCTGTGTCCATGATGTGTTCTTGTCCTATCCTTGCCAATCTTGGTAGACAAGATCGACCAGACGTATGGCTTCATCATCAGGCACACTGGTCTCCAAGAATGGTTTTACTCTTTATCCATTTACTTTGAAAGGTTTACCATTCTTTGGGTTCTCCAACCCTACCACCTCATATGGAAAAACTTGTTTCACAATGTAGGGACCTCTCCATCTTAATCTCAATTTACCCGGGAAGAGGTGAAGTCTAGAATTATAAAGGACCGTTTGTGACGGATAAGATGTTTTTCTTAGATATGTTTATCATGAAAGAATTTTGTTCGTTCTTTATGAATTCTAGCATTTTCATATGCATCATTGCAAATCTCTTCTAATTCATTTAATTGAAATTTCCTCTTAGTCCCAACTTTCTCCGTATCAAAGGAAACTGTTTAATTGCTCGGTATGCTTTGTGCTTTAATTCCACCGGAAGGTGGCATGCTTTTCCATAGACTAGTATAAAAGGAGACATTCCTATTGGAGTTTTAAACGATGTCCTATATGCCCATAACGCATCAATAAGTATAAGAGACCAATCTTTACGATCTGGGTTTACAGTTGTCTCCAATATTATTCTTTTGGTTTTTCGATTTGATACATCCCCTTGGCCACTTGTCTATTGGTGATACGGGGCGGCCACTTTATGTGTAATTCCACATTTTTGAAACATGGCCTCAATTGTGCGGTTACAAAAATGAGTTTCTCCATCACTTATTATTGCACGTGGAGTTCCAAATCGGGAGAAACGGTCTCCTTTAGAAACTTTTTTACTGGGTTAGCATCATTCTTTTTACATGGAATAGCCTCTATCCATTTTGAAATATAATTAGCAGCCACTAGGATATAGAGAAAACCAAAACTAGAAGGAAAGGGTCCCATGAAATCAATCCCCCAAACATCAAATAATTCAACCACCAAAATTGAGTTTAATGACATCATATTTCTTTGTGAAATGCTACCCAATTTTTGGCAACGCTCACATGCTTTGTAAAATTGATAGACATCTTTAAAACAAGGTAGGCTAGTAAAATCCAGACTGTTGGATTTTAAAGGAGGTCCTTTCGGATGAAAAATGGCCTCTGCAAGCATATGTATGGCAAAAGGAGATGACATTGTGTTATTCATTATCTGGCACACACCTCCTAATGATTTGGTATGAGCAATATTTAAAAAGCTATGGATCATCCCATAATTTTTATTTTTATTTTTTTTTTACATTAGAGAAAAATTTCTTCTGTGACCACTGCTTTGGAACAGTGCCCATAACGAGATAATTTGTGATATCCGCTTACAAAGGGGGCTGGGAAATAGTGAACAATTGTTCGTTAGGAAATTGGTCCCGTATTGGTGTAGGCCCTAAATAATCTGAAATGATAAGTCTAGATAGATGGTCTGGCACTACGTTTTTTACTCCCTTTTTGTCATATATTTCTAAATCAAAGTCTTGGAGAATTAGGATCCATCTAATCAATCTGAGCTTAGCATCCTTTTTGGAAAGAAGGTATTTAAGTGCAAAGTGATCGGTGAAAACAATGATTTTGGATCATATTAGATACAAACGGAATTTGTCTAATGCAAAGACTACTGTCGGCAATTCTTTTTCAGTAGTGGAATAGTTAATCTATGTATTGTCCAATGTTCTACTCGCGTAATATATTACGTAAGGCTTTTTATCCTTACGTTGCCCAAGGACTGCCCCAATCACATAGTTGTTGGTATCACATATCAATTCAAAGGGCATGCTCCAATCTGGAGGTTGCATAATAATAACGGTCGTTAACATGCCTTTTAGCTTGGTGAAAGTGAATTCTGCATCTTTCAACAGAAGGTTGCATAGGGCTCTGGATATAGAACTGAAGTCCTTAATCAACATTCTGTAAAAAGCAGCATGTCCTAAGAATGATCTTACATCCTTTATGGTCTTGGCTATGGGCAGATTGGCAATCAAATCTATCTTAGATTTATTAACATCCATTCCTTTGGAAGAAACTATGTGGCCTAAGACTATTCCTTGGCGAACCATGAAATGATATTTTTTTTCAGTTAAGTATTAGTAGGGTTGTAAATGGGTCAGTTCCAGTCCGGGTCCATTGTGGACCCGGAACTGTTAAGGAGAAGGTGGAACCGGATTCGGACACGGAACCGTTTCGGAACCGGTTTCTTGGTTCCGGAACTGGAACCAGAGCTATATATGGGACTGGTCTGGATCCAAGTCCGATTCTAGGTAGAAAATGATTTTTAAAAAAACATGGTTTTTAGGAGAGATTTTCGAAAATTAAGGTAATATGTCGGGTCTCGGGTCCACGGGTCCGAACTAAGGTGGAATCGGACCCGGACTCATTTACTTATTGAGGGCCTAAATGAGGACCCAGACCCGGTTTTTAACGGGTCGGAACCTCCGAGTAATCGGAGAAACGGGGACCCATTTACATCCCTAAGTATTAGGTTCTTTTCTTCACATCTGATAAGGGCTTTCTCAAGGTTATTTAAGCAATCCTTAAATGAATCTCCAAAGACGGAGAAGTCATCCATAAAGACTTCAAGAAACTGCTCCACCATGTCGCTAAATAAGCTCAATATGCATTATTGGAAATTAGCTAGAGCATTACATAGTCTGAATGACATTCGTTGATAAGCGATGGTTCCAAATGGACATGTAAAGGTGGTTTTCTCTTGGTATCTCAATCAGGTGTAACCGAAATACCCATCCAAGAAGCAATAGTATGGGTGGCCTGCTACCTTTTTTAAGATTTGGTCGAGGAAGGGTAGGGGAAAATGATCCTTACGTGTGACCGCATTTAGTTTTTTGTAGTCAATGCACACTCTCCAACCAATGGGTACTCGGGTTGGGACAAGTTCATCATTTGAATTCTGGACTACAGCGACGCCAACTTTCTTTGGAACAACTTTGGTAGGGCTAACCCATTGACTATCTGAAATTGGATAGATTATACCCACATCTACAAGTTTAAGCACTCCAGCTCTAACCACTTCTTGCATAGTTGGGTTGAGTCGGCCTTGCATTTATCTGGAGAGTTTTGCATTTTCCTCTAGATATATGTGATGCGTGCACACGTAAGGGTCAATGCTCTTTATATCGGCCACGGTCCATGCTATGACATCTTTGTGTTGCTTAAGTATCGTTAGAAGTTGAATCTCTTGATCCTTATCGAGGTGTGATGAAATAACCACAGGGTACGTGTCATCCTCCCCTAAATATACATATCAAAGATCCGAATGAAGGGGTTTCAACTCAATTTTGGGCAGTCTCACCTAAGAGGGAAGAGACTGAGTACTGGTTGGTACGAGCTCTTTAAATTAAGATTTCCAATCTATATTCACTATGTTAACAGTGTCATCTGGGGTGTCTATAAAATTGGCAGAGTCCTGGCTTGATTCCTTTGTGTCTAAAAAATTAGAGTTGGAGGACTCCTCAAGGGTTTCTTGAGCAATGGATTCAATGAGATCTACTTATTCGAAGTCAGGATCATCTTCCCGCATTTGTTTGTAGACATTAAAGATACTTAATTCAATTGTCATGTTCCCAAAAGAAAGTTTCATGACTCCATTCCGGTAATTTATCAATGCATTCGATGTGGCCAATAAAGGTCTTCCCGATATCACTGGAACTTGTTCGCTAGGGTTGGCCACTAGTTGTGTGTCCAAGAAGATAAAGTCTACTGGGAAGTAGAATTTTTAATTTGGACTAAAACATCATCTATTACCACTCTCGGTTTCTTTATGGATCTATCAGCTAGCTGAAGAGTGACCTAAGTAGGTTTCAGCTCTCTTAGCCCCAGTTGTTCATATACCGAATAAGGAAATAGATTAACACTAGCACCTAAGTCAAGAAGTGCTTGCTCGATCTGAAAATTTCCAATGATGGATGATATAGTGGGGCATCCCGAATCCTTGTATTTAGGGGGAGTGTTTTGTTTCAAGATAGCGGTAATTTGCTCGGTCAATAATGCTTTCTTTTGGACATGCATCCTACGCTTGTTTGTACACAAATCTTTTAAGAATGTTGCATAGGATGGGATTTGTTTGATCGCATCTAAAAGCGAAATGTTGATTTTAACCTCTTTGAAAATATCTAAAACTTCCTAGATTGGGGTCATTTGCTTTGGCGGACTCAAGCGTTGGGGAAACGGGGTTACAGGCTTGTACACAGGTAGTTCAGTCTCCTTTTCCCAAGCACCAGTAGTTTCTTCCATGACTCCCTTAGAGTTAAACTTGATTTGCGATATTTTTGGATTCGGGGAAACAAGTTGTTTATCTTTTTTCCGATCTTCAATTCGAGTCTCTTTGCCACTCCTAAGGGTGGTCACGGCTTGAACCTGCTGCCATGAGATAGGGGGACCTGAGTTAGCCACTTCATATTGCCCCTTTGGATTAGGTTAAGGTTGGACTGGGAAAGCCCCTTTCTCCCTAATTTGAAGGGTATTAATGATTTGGCCAATTGAGGCTTTTACCTCCTTTTGGAAGTCTTGGAATGCTTGCTGATTGGTTTGGTTGATGGAGTTCTTAATTTGAATAAAGTTGGTCAACAAATCCTCCAATGACCTATTTTGAAATTGTGGAGGAGGTGGTGTGTATTGGACTCCCTGGTTAGGGGGTACAAAGTCACTACCTTGAGTTGTAGGTTTTGGGAGGATAGGTGCCTGGTTAGCATTTGGCCCATTTCTCCAATTGAAATTGGGGTGGTTCTGCCAGTTGGGATTATACGTGTTACCTATTTGATTTGTGAACAGCCTTTAGTAAGTATTTGTAGCATTGGCATGTTCCTGCAACACCTCTCTGAATGCGAGGATTGTTGGACAATCCTCAGAAGAATGGGTGTCGCATTCACAAATTCCGCACACCAGAGCAAGTTGTTTTCCTTTCCCTGATTCTATAGTCTCTATCTTTCTTGTTAGGGAAGTGATTCTAACATTAACATCATCTTCTTCATTTTTCAATAGGTACATTCCCCCTCCCTTAGAGTTATTCAATTGTTTTAAGTGCTCGGTCCCATCAGATGTGTCCCAATTTTGAGCACTTTCCGTGAGAGAATCAAGATATTGCCACACCTCACTAGATCTTTGTTCAAGAACTCCCCATTACACATCATTTCAACGAATTGGCACATGTTTGAAGTTAATCCGGCATAAAGGAGCCCAATTATGCGCCAAATTTCAAATCCATGATGTGGGCAAGCTAGTAGAAGCTCATTGAACCGTTCCCAACACTCGAAGAAAGACTCCTTTTCTTTTTGTTTGAAACCCATGAGGTGCTTTCTTAAAACATTGGTTTTGTGAGGTGGGAAGAATTTTTTCAAAAATTCGCAGACCATATCACTCCAAGTAGAAATCGAGTTGGCCCTAAGGGAGTGTAACCATGCCTTTGTTTTTCCTTCAAAGAGAAAGGGAATAACCTAAATTTGATAATATCTTCCCTAACATTGTTGAGATGGAGGGTAGCACACACTTCCTCAAGTTCTTTTAAGTGGAGGTACACACTTTCTGAATCTAGGGTATTGAATTTAGGCAATAGTTGGATTACACCTGGCTTGACTTCAAAGTTTCCCACTATGGCTGGTAAAAAAATACATGAGGGTGCGGTGGTCCTAGTTGGTTGCAGGTATTCATGTAAAGACCCCCCTTTTATTAACCAATCCATTTTCATTTTCATTTTGATTTCTATCATTATTATTGTTGTTGTTGTTGTTGTTGTTATTCCCGCTTTCCACCATTAAAATAGATGGTCTAGATGAACCTGGAGAACCCATATTTTCGTAGATCTCAATGAACCTCTTGATTGGAGAGTCCCTTCGCTTTAATCGCTTAGATGAGTCACAATGCCAAATTAGTGATAGCCTTGTGCTCATGCACTATAGGATCAAGAAGGGTTGGTGTCCAATTTTAGTATTACTCTTTTTTCCTTTTTTATTGATTTTTATTATTATTTTTGGACCTCAATAGGCAACTAAACTAAAAACAACCTGGAAAACTAAGTTCCCAAAAAGAATTTTGTATTTTCCAAATTTTTAGGCAATTTCCTTGCCAAAAAGCCGTAATTAGAAGGTTTCACCCCCCAACTTTTTTCTGAAAATTCCAGAACTTTTTCCAGCAACTTAGGGGGCTCAAAAGTGATAAAAAAAAAAACAAAAAACTAAATTATTCCTAAAAGCCCCAAAAAAGTAACAGCAATAATTTACCTAAACTAGCTATCAAAAAGACAAGAAATCAAGGCATATTTCAAGAAAAAGTTGAGATTTTTGAAAATATCAGCAAGAATTATTTTTAGATCTGAAAGTTGTCAATTTTAGTCAAAAATAAGAATTTAAATTACCCTTTTTTAACATCCAAGGGAGCATTCCACGCATGCTACCCCTAATCTAGTATGATGACTAGAATTAAACCACACCCATAAAGCAATTAAAAAGTAGGGTTAGAAAATTACCTTCGTCCGCTTATTTGCTCTCCGACAACGGCGCCAAAAGCTTGGTCGCTTCCCCAAGAGTAGGGTCATCACGATGTAGTAAAATCCCGGTGAGTCCATGGTCAATCCATAGGGAGCTAATGATTGCAGTGTACCTGTCATGTTGGAAAATTAATGCTATCTTATAAAAATATTCTATACAAACCACAAATCTTACTTCAATTAAAAATTAATTACAAGTCTGAAAAAAATTAATTACAATCTGAATTAAAGAAAAATGCGAAACTAGAAACATATTCTAATGAACCTATGCTAAAACTGCATCCACCATATGATTAATCAGAAAACCAATTGGAGATGTGAAAATTCAGATTGAATAAAAGCCTTGCAATCTAAGGGTCAGGATTCAGTCGTTCTTCTAAGTACATAAAATATGTGCGATTTCATTCAAGATTCAAAATTTGAAAATCAGATTTATTAATATTTGAGAATTTTCAAAAAGACTCTAGTCTCTTGCAAGTATTTTCAGTATTTAGCAGCCTTTAAGCATGCGATGTATCATTCGAAAATAAGGCATAAAAAAGACATAAATAGAGAAAATAGATCAATAAATTAAAAATCAGATTTTAAATTAAAATTATTCACACATAGAATCAGTAAAAAAAAATCAACTTACACATGTCATGTTAGATTAGAAGTACAAAAACTACCCTCCATCCTTCTTCTTCACAAAATAATCAGTTTTTCTTTTGCCTCATACACTGTGAGAGATGTAGTAGATCGAGAGAAACAATGGGAGAGAGAGAGAAAGAGAGATGGGTTGGGAATGGTACATCCCATGTGGAGATCTTTCTTTTTTTTTTTTTTGGTTATTTGCTTCATTTCTAAGCCATTTTTTTAATTTTGAATTTCTTCCATCTTGGGCTCCCAATTGCAACTGATTTTAACAACAAATTTCAGTTTTTAGATTTGTCTCTTATCTTCAATGCCTTGTTGCATAATCCTTCTAAGAATAGGGCTCATCTTGGTTGCTAATTAACAACTCGTCACTTGGACCCCACTTGATCTTCTGAAATATTTCAAAAAGATTTGAAATTTAAAATTTTGCCAACTTTGAAATGGGCTGGAACTACATGGGACATGCAACATTTTGGAACCACCCCCACTGGACGTGCATTTTTTTGTTGGCCACCAAGCATCCTAAATTTCTTTCTCATCTTTCTTCACCTAGACCCCACTTGATCCTAACAGAAAAATATCCAAATCTGAAAATTTGAATTGTTGCAACTTTCTTCACCTAGACCCTACTTGATCCTAAGAGAAAATTATCCAAATCTGAAATTTTGAATTGTTGCAACTTGGAATGGGGTGGGCCCCCTTATTGGGCTCTTTGAATTGGAATGGCTTGGACGTCCCATGTTGGCATTGGATTTTTCTTTATTTTCTCTCTTTCCTTCCTTATCTTCTTTCTTTGTCTAGAATTTAAATTCCAAAAATATTCAAACACCAAAAGAGCAATTTTTGAAATTTGCAACAAGAAGTGGGTACCATCTAGGCCATCCATCCCACCTTAGGATTCATGCCCAAGGTGGTGGGTCCCCCACGGTGGATCTTCTTCAATTTTTCTTCTATTTGATGCTCTTCTTAATTTCTTACTTCTTGCGGGCACCAATTTCTAAATTTTCCTACACATCAATTAAATCAAATTCAATTTAAATATTTTTTATCGAAAAGAATGATGCTATGCATGGGGCCCAATAATGCAGAAATTGATTATTTCACCAAGACATGCATCTTTATGAAAATTTTATTGATTTTGACTCAAACTCAAGCTAGGGTGCTCAAATATAAGAATTCTTGAAATTAATGAAATCACCACACCTAAGTCCATAAAATTAAGTGAAATAATGCAATTGAAATGCAATTTCATAGACTTATCACATATTATCCAAGCTGATTATAGTAATCACTCGGGGGGGCATTAAACAATAGGACTCATTTAATGATGGCAAACTACTAATTAGTCACACAACTCAATATTGGTAATTAGTATGAGAGAGAACTAATGTTGGTAGTATGAGACTTGCTTAATGTTGGTAATCACGGTAGAAATTACCTAATCTGGTATTTATAGGACCCACATAATGTTAGTAATCAACAAATAAACTATGCAATTATGATAGAGCTATAAGACCCACATAAAAATTATAAACACTAAAGGGTCCATCTAATATTGAGAGTCTAGTAGGATTTCTATAGAAACCATCAATATTAAAAAATATAGTGTGGTTTCTCATAAAGTTCCACTCATGTTTGTAAATACTCTTGACCCTTGTGGTTGGATAGTTTTTTTTTTTAATGAAAGATTGTTTTATACAACATATACTTGCATATTTTATTATGAAGGCTTTAATAGGAAAATGAGATATTATAGGATACCTTCTAATTTATCCAAACACCCAGCTTTTAGGTCTGTCGATTATATTCTAAAGTATGAAATAATATCGTAAAATCTTTAGAAATATATAATTTTCAAACACCTCCTAAAAAACACTTAAATCAAACAAGAATCTAACTTTTTAATTAAGGGTGGGTATGTTAGAACCCAATCTTAACAAAGAATCAGGAACAGTATAGATATAATTTCAAACGGGGTGTAAGTGCTTGTTTATTTCATGTAATTGAATTCCCATAGGATCTTATTTATTTATAGTAGTTAAAAATGAAGAAACAAAGGTGGATGACCATCAAATAACCTCCCATTACCAATCCTTCATGATGTGAAATTAATTTCAATCTTTTAATACTGCAAATGTACAACTGTCTTTTTGAGACAGTGGCAAGTAAAGGTTGAATCCCACAGGGAGCACTACTAAGTTAAAATTTAAAATCTAATTTTTTTGAATCCCACAGGGAGCACTACTAAGTTAAAATTTAAAATCTAATTTTTTTTTATCAATGATAATGACACGAGAGATAAAGACAATAATAAGATTGAGAAAATTCTAGATCTAAAGTGCAGCAATAAAATATGAGAAAATGCATATCAAAATATCATGAATCCATTAAGTAGTCTCACCATCATTCTATGCAATAGATAAAATAAATTTATCCTAAAAATTCTTCAAATCAGAAACAAATCAATGTTTCTGATTCGAATAACTTGTCTATCAAAGAGCACAATTTTTCACAATTTATTTAAGGCAAAAATCGCCTTCACCTAATGAAATTATGAACTTAACTAAATATCATATATTAATCAAAGATAGATTGTCAAAGAATTTCAATCTAAGAATAATCTATTAAGAAAACATACATGATTAAAGCATTGTTAAAAAAAATTGAATAACAAAGGTTGTCAATGACAGAAGGCAGATTTATTATTATAATCAATACATAAGAGACGAAAATATCACGTAGATTAATGATGAGAAACACTTAACTTCATCCGACACTCTGATCCAGGGATCTACCCCTCCATTGTAAAAGATGTGATTTTTACTGAGACCTTCATGGCAATTACAATTTTCTCTTACACTCTTCTAACTTAGTACTGGAACAGGGCTCCAGAATACCCAAAAATGACTCTTAAATTCTATTAATTAGGGAAAGAAGAGAAAGAGGAGAGAGAATAATTATAGAAGTCTAGGGGGGTAACTCACATATGCTACCTTTTTGTTCCTTTTATATCTCTGGTTACCTTATAGAAACATTGAATCTGGATACTTTTTCTACAGATTTGATTTATCTTCAATAATAAGGTATATCTCTTATCCTTCTTGAATTTGAATAAGGTGGAAGTTTCTAAAAACCTCGGGATTACTTGGCTAATCTTTAGATGGGGTCCCATAAGAGATGTGCAGCAATTGATTATCAACAGTGTGGATTTAATTGCAATCTCGTCTAAAAATAAACATGAAAAATCTCCGAGCCGATAACTTTTTCAATATAGCTTTGATTTGCACATTCTTGTGCTCCACGAATTTTTACTTTGAATAAGCTTTCCAATGGTAGGTAAATTTCATCGATCCGACGGTCGGATTGAAAATTATGGCTATTTGAATATGAGTTATCCTAAGAAAAATGAGATTAACTTTTAAAATTTGATTTGCAATGGATTCTATCTCTGCACAACTTTCATTTTCGAAAGGAGATCAGATGTGGATGATTCAAACTCTTCTTCTTTTGTTCCAATCAAAATTGTGCTCTTTGAATAATCCATTAATAATTTTAAATTTGCAACTACGTACTCAGACCCTGTCATGTAGGACATTTTATCTGCTTGACCCTATGAGAAGTCTGCTACTGTAGTTAGGACTCTTCAACTGACATGATGAGTGGACCCCTCGTTTGATTGATTTGCACTTGGTTTGTGTGTGGGGTCCACGTGGTGAATTCTTCAATTTACTTCTTTTTAAGATTCAATTCAGCAATGCAGGGCCTAAGTTGACTATGTGTGCTTGAAAGTAGGTTCCGTGACAGAGGCATGCAATTCTCTTTTTCTGCACATTCTAATTCAACAATCAAATATTGAAGAGACCATATTGAAGCGGGACTCATCCGGACAAAGTTCTATTCCAACTAGGACTCTTCGGAGAAAATTTGCAAAACATTCTAAGTTAATGCAGAAAATGTATGAAAAGAATGAAAATTCAGGTTCCTATGTGAAAATGCATGAAATGATGGAATTAGATGAATAATGATGCAATTCACCTAATTAAACCCCTAATTTATCTAAAATGATGCGTAAATGTGCCAATTCATGAACTCAACACTTAAGGTCATGTTTGAGAACCAAATCTTTGGGGAAAAGATTTTCAATTTTCCTAAACTTGTGGTAAATCCATGTTTGGCAATTGTAAATTCTTGAGGATTTGGACGAATGGAAATCTTCATTTATTAGGATTTTGAGATCCGACCACCCCCCATAGGATTTGAAAATCCTCACTTAAGTGGATTTGCACACTGAACCTTATTTTTCTCAGTATATGCATCGATACACACCAATATCAATGTGAAATCATCAACTATACAAATCATCAATGAAGAACCCTTGTTCTAGTGGTAGTGAAGAATCATCAGATATATCAATTCCTCACTTATTACCAAAAATGCTCTGAATGTTTCGTAGTGGTTGGAATGGGAACGCTCAGCTAGACGTTTATGCGTGGTGCCATGTTTCCAGGATTTACCATTCGTCTAACAAAGTGTTGGTTGGGGGGTTTCATGTTGGGGGGGGGTCCCGCGAGGTGGGTTTGGGGGTTTCCATGTTATTAAAAAACCCTCCTCACCCATAGTAATTTAGTACTTAAGAAAGTAGAGGCTCCATCTACATGTCCACTTAATATCCTTCATGCCTCACCTCTTTTATAATCCTTCGGTGGAGCTCATATCACCCAGAATTCCTTTGTATTTTATGCAAACAAATATACCCTAAATCAAATTGCAGTCTACTTTCTTAATTAATATCCAAGTAACTCAGTAAAATTCAAAATTGATAAGGAGAAATTCTAAACACACCCACCCAATTTGTTAAGCCAACCCACATTTAAAAAAAAATTATTCCAAGAATACCCATCTATGAATTTCCTAAATTACCCTTGCCTTCGTCTTCCTCCTCAAGCTATCTGCTTCTTCCTGAGCTGATTTTTTCTTCTTCTTCACTTCATCTTCCGCCTCTCTTCAGGATTTCATTTTCACTTCTTCTGCACTTCTTTCCCTTCAACAGTATATACTTCTTCTTCTACTTCCTCTCATCATTATAAAGCTCCTACTTTGGAAGAACTTATCTCCCAACCCATCTCTCCATTTCCCCATATAAGCTATTACATCTCCAATCTTAGGCACCACATTGTGTTTTAGAAAAGCCATCTCCAATATGGACAAGCAAATGACCATATATGAAGAGAAGATATCGATTTTTTGACACATGTTTTCATTTTTTTTTCATTCGCGTTCTGTACGGATTCGCAAAACCGCGCATCATATGTAACGCTCGACAATATGAAGTTGTGCATAAGTGTATTGGTCAACAATATTAAGCTGTGCATCAGTGTATTGCACAGTTCTAGATTTTCGTGCAATACAACATGGCTCGGCAAATGTTGGCCGAGAGTGTGATGTTGGGCGGTTTAGCCGCATTGATTTTTTTTTCCAGGATGTTGATTCTACAGGTGCCAGTGAGTGCTTATTGGATTTTATTAACATCTTCACCACCGACACAATAGTCAGAAGCCGAGATGCCCTTATCCAATGGACATGAGATGTCGAAAAAAAAAAAACATGGCTTAGTAATTATAATCAAAATGTCAGGTGTTGGTGTTGATGATAGGAAACCAAGAATTATATTTTCTTGTGAGAGAAGCGGTACTTACAAGGGGTTCTTCGAAGGTCTTTGAGAAGAAAGATTTAAATAAGGTGACGGGATCGAAAAAGCGCAGTTGCCCTTTTGCTTTGAAAGGCTGAAAGTTGGCACATGATGACGATTGGATGGTAACAATGATTTGTAGGGTGCACAATCATCCGAATGCACAACATCTTGGGGGACACTCGTATGCTGAGAGGCTTTCCGAAGAAGAATTAACCGTTTTTATTGATATGTTGAAGAGTTAGTGAAGCCGAGGATGCTTGATTTGGTTCCCATTGTGGTTGAGGAACGCATTGAATTGACCACCACTGCAGAGTTCAACTTGATCGCAAAGAGACTTCAGGATAGTGATCAACTTGGTAAAATACAGATATTGAGAAAACTAAAAGAAGTGGCATCGAGTAGTTCACAGATATCATAGGGGACTCTATTGCTACGCAGGAGACGATTTGTCTAGATAGCGATTGACTTTGTTGATCTAATGTCAATGCGAGCTTTATTTTATCATATTATGTACTCTTAGGCTTAATGTAATGTTATTTTAGATTTTTATTGCAAAATTTTGCATCACCATTGCTAGTTTGATCAACATGTATACTTTAAAAACAAATTGGTAAACAACTTCATCCACTATCCATTAAAAGTACATCCAAATATCAAATGTAATGTAAATAGTTTTCTACACATCAAAGTTCATCGACAAAAAATAATACATAGCTCATCTTTCAACCAACAAAATACATATCACACCCATAAAATCCGACTACGGTCCTTGTAGACGACGCCTGTATATAACAGGCAAGTCTTCTAGAATCTCGAGTATAGTCTGTAACACACAGTAATACACATCAGCTGATTGTCCAGTTCGTGCAATTATGGCACGGAGATGGTTTACAACTCGGTGGACCTGTATCAGCCGAACAAGATGAATGAATTTAACAAATGGGTTAGGCATGCATATACCATCAAGGGGAAATCCCCAAATTAGCTAATCTCACCGTCGTGGGGGTAGGGTCATCAGCACCCTAGTGGGGGTCATAATGTGAATGGTGATCTGGGTTTTGGACCCGTACATGCAAGATCCTATGAAACCACTGAAGGTAATCAAGGGGACAATCCCATGCATGCGCTGCACGACTCCCGCGGTGCTCTGGCGATAATATATGGTCACCCCACGTAATCCAGAACTGGTCCAGGAATTGGTAGGAGACGCTATACCTAACAACAATCACTCCTCGAGATGCATGAACAGGGGCATATGGTGGAGGTGGGATGCTTTGCACGTGTCCAAACTGACGAAGGACCCTCTGTGATGAAAGGGCTCTATGACATCCATCAATCTCAAGCATCCACAAAAAAAAATGATATCTGGTGGAAGGGATGATGAGCCCTCACACTAGCATAGGGGTCCCAAGCTACCCGTGAATAAAAAAGAGAACAATAAATTAATAATAATGACTTCAATATAATAGTAATTATTAGATAGGTATGTTTATTCACCTCACTCGGATGGATATCGTCCAATCTCTCACATATCAACTGTATACTCTCCATCATGTTGCCTGAACTGCTGGAAGGATAATATCGACGTGCTAGTGGCTCGCCTGTAGTATATCCAATCTATGCTCGCGGACGATCAAAGGGGAAGTGCTCGTATACCTAGGCTTGTACACGCATAATATATGGATTAACAAATCTGATGATACCAAAGTGTTTTATTTATATATATATATATATACACACGCGCGCGCGTGAGATACTTGCAACAGCGTGAGATATCCGACAATCTGTCGAACATCTATCATCGTCGCCTATCCCAACTGGCGATACAGATACGCCAACGTAGCAACCCCCCATGCATAATGTTGAATATGTCCAACGTCCATCAATAACTCTAAGTAGAAAGTGGGGACTCTCGTCACAGACTTTTCGACAAAGAGTGCGCAACGTAACAAATATAATAGGTAGCCTCTTGTAGTGCACTCTATCTGCCGTGCAGACGATTGATGAGTCACATCACTGCACATCTGTTTAATCCATGACATTCTAACCACCCCACTGCGAGCCAAGGACAACTATGCGTTGGCAGCCCCTCTATCCACCCCCAATCTACGCTCCAAAAATGATATCTGATCAATAAAAGACAGCAGAGTAGGTGTGTGGACGGGTGTACCAACAACGGGAATGCCAATAATAGTACTGGTGTCATCCAATGTGATCGTCATCTCACCAAATGGTAGGTGGAAAGTATTAATCTCGGGCTGCCATCTCTTTACTTATGTCGACACCAAAGCCCGGTCTATATAGCGGTAAGATAAGTGCATCCTCAGTGGTGCCAAGCCGGACTCCTCTATAATCATATGAAGTTCAAGAATATGATTATATTCACCCAGCTGCGGTAGATACCATGATCTCAACTTAGGCCAATGACTTATACATTTAAGAGCATCGCAATCCTGCACATTGTAAGAAAACATATTAAAATTAGATTCTAATAATTCCAATAAGAAAAAAAAATCATTAACACATTGTCAGAATGAATGTCATACCTCCCCTCCCTATATCGGTATAACTATGTGCGTCCTAAAGCTGACAAGGATAGAGAGATCCTCTGGACCACGTAGAATAGGACCTGCATGACGATCCTTGTCCACCATCTCCTCTGGAATGAGTAGATGTGCATCCTTATCAATAATATCATCATCTGTAGCCTTTTTAGAGGCTACATCCTCCTCTGGCTCCTCTATCGGATCCAAACTTGGATCCTATCGTGCCTTGTGTCTCCGATCTGACACCGTAGGCCTATGACGATTTGTGGTGGATGAGCTCGCCACACCACTCCGACCCCATGAAGTCGATGGACTACTAATAATGCCATCGCACATTGAGGTCGAAGAACTACCACGACGAACTCGTCTTGGCGGCATGCTGAAATATATATATTATTCGGATTAGCAATAAATAAGTAAACATACTACACAGATTTCATTAGCAATGCATATATGAAACTGCACGGTTTTAATTACCGTGCATTTCACATATACACGGATGTGAAACTTCGTGCATATGCAACCTGCACAAATTTGAAGCACCGTGTATATACATAATGCACGGGTTTGAAACTCTGTGCATATGCAACCTGCACAGATTTGAATCTCCGTGCATATGCAAATTGCAAGGGTTTGTGTACAGATCGACGTTTCCGTGCAGAACACGAACCATGTTTTTTTATTTTGCATGCAATTCATCAGTGATTTCACTTCTCCCCTCTCCCATCCCTTCCATTCAACTGGTTTTCCCTCCCAATTGCAGCTCACACACTCCATTCCATTTGCATGCACTCAAAGAGGGGAAAAAATGGAAGAGGTTGTAGATGAAGAGGTATCGGGGGAGATGAATATGAAGAAGACTTTGCTCACGAAGAAGAGAAGAAGATGAGTTATTTACAGGCTCAGAGGAGATGCTCAGACGATCAGAAATGACGTCGTTCATTTTCTCAATGTTGACGGAAATGAGGGAGAAGGGAAGAAGGAGTAGAAGAAAAGCACATTGGTAATTTCTCGTGGGTGGACTCAGCGAAAAAAGAGAGTTTATATTTTTGCTGTAAGTGAGCTCAGCATGTGGGTTAGCTCATCAAATTGGGTGGAAGTGTTTAGAATTCCTCATTGATAAGGTAGCTTAGTTGGCCTAGGACCACGGTTTGCTCCCGGAGGTTGTGGGTTCGAAACTCCGCTACCACACTAGGGCTACAGGGGATTTTACCCGGCTTCCCTCTGGGCCCGGAGGGATTAGTCCAGTCCAAAGAGTTGGGAACACTCCGATAGCAAAAAAAAAAAAAAAAAAAAAGCCAATATAATAATCCACATACTTTATTCATATTAATTTTGCTGTGATGAGACCAACGCCAACAACAACAGTTAGTAAATTTTGGAGACCATTAATCTCGAGAATGGAAGGGCTTTCCTTCTGATCAACAAAGATTTCTAGTGGGCAGTGCGCTCAACCTTGGCGTTCCACTACTCTTTTCACTTGCGGAAGCGAGCAGTGCTATCCATCTCCATCCGACTGTCCTTCTCTTCTCTTTTCTTCGTCTCCAAAAGTACACACATAGAGAAGAGAGAAGAGAGAAGAGAGAAGAGGAGGAAGAAAATGATCGTCTGTGTCGCCGTTGTCGGCCACCAGGTACGCACATCACCAACCCCTCCATTCTTCCCTTCCCAATCCACCACTATCATCATGCGCCGTGCCGTAATCTGATGGCTCCGATTCATTCTTCATCTCTTCAGAACAACCCCCTGTATCTCCAGAGCTTCACGGATGCAGATGATGCTCTCAAACTCCACCACATCGTCCACTGCTCTTTGGACGTCATCGACGAGAGAGGTCAGTTTCTTCCTTCCACAAATCCCATTCTCACCATCTTCTTCAATTTCTCCAATTCCCTATTTTGAATTGAAAACCCTCTCTTTCCTTTCTGCATCTAATCTAAATATGCCCTTTTTTGGTGTTGTTCTTGAAATTACAATGCTTGCGCAGAGGCACGCACAATGGTACAAGTATGTAGAACAATTCATTATTCCCTCCTTAGTTTTAGGTATTTGTCGCAAAGGACGTCGTGTTGCAAACCCTTAATTGCATTTAGTTGGATTTCAGTGTTTTGTTGGTCTGCTTACCCAATCAACCCAATTTCTCCTTGCCCGCCAAATGGATTCCAAGGGATCTTTTTCTGCCTAGCTTGGCTCGCTTGAATTGATTTATGAATTCAAGAATTCAACATCGGGTGATGGTTTATTTGCCTTAATGGTTTTTGTTGCTCTTTGCAAAATAAACAATACATGTGTTTATGGAACGATAAATAGTCAATGTGCTTACAGCTGATGTACAAGAAAGACTTGCGGTCGATGGACAAACTTCCTTTTTTTGTCAGTGTTCTGTTCCATCTTACATAAGGGACTAAGGTTTAAAACTTACTGGCCAGTTTAATTACTGCTCCCCTGTATCTGCAAGCCTTGAAGATTTGGAGGGAGTAGACAGTTTAATGTCTACTAAAGATGGAGCAAGACCAACTGATTGATGTGGAGGATTATATTAATGGACTAAAGGGTTCCAGCTCCCATTTTTTTGCCGATTCAACAAGATTAAGTGATTAATCCATTGCATGGATCATGCATGGGATTGATTTTTTTTTTTTAAATACTTTTGAAGCAATCTCTATATGATTTTTAAATCCCTACATAGGTGATGGCGTAGCCTGGAGGCCACGGTGAAGATCTACACCTCCGACGGTGAGATCGAGCCCTAAGACTCAAAAACCCTACGATCACTGAAGGAAGATAAGCAACCAATAACTCATGAAAATTCTGAAATCTTATTAAGAAAATTAGCATAGCATTACAATAGGATATTACTCTATATATAGAGTAAGAAGATGGTTCTATACTAACCAAGACTTTCTAAAACAATAAACTACTAATCTTAATTAAGATTAGAATTTAGGAAAATATACTAAGCAATTCTATTAAATTAGAAAGTATCTAAACTAAAGATAGGGATCTCTAATTAGAGATCATGTGGACCCCCTCAAGCGGGTCCATCAGGCTTGCCAACTCTGGCCTTTGATCTACCTGCATCAACTCTTTCCGGCTTGGAAAAACTCGACTCTGGCGAGTAAATGGCATGATATCTCTCGTAAAGATGGGGATTAAGACGTTGGAAATTTGTAGCTGTAATCCACGTGGCATTAGAGGGGACGATTCTTCTAGCAAACAAAAAACTTCTGAAACCCTCCTTGTCGAGTTGAAACAAGCTGATCATCAAGCACATCAACAATTGTATCCGTTAGGGCAAGGAAGGTGGTAGATGAATCTCATCTTCTTCCGACGAATTGTCATGGTCATGGCCCTTGTAGAGTGTGAGATCTTCAACGTTGAAGGTAGCATGCAAGCCAAGATCTGCTGGCAAATCCAACACATTTGCATTATGACCAATTTTCTTGAGAATCTTGAACGAGCCGGAGTTGCGGGGGTGCAGCTTTTTGTTGGCGCCCGGCAGAAGGTGCTCTAGACGATTACGAAGCATCACCATATCTCCTTCCGTAAACTAAACGAAACGACGGCGCTTATTTGCATGTTCTTTATAAGAATCATTGCTTACGGAAATATGGCGTCGAATTTCATCATGAACCTGCTACATATGGCGAATAAAGTTGTCCGCATTAGCACTTGCTCTTGCATCTACAGGAAGGGGAACAAGATCAACTGGTAGACGGGGTCTAGTGCCAGTGACTGCTTCAGAAGGAGAAATTCTTGTGGACCGGTTGATTGAGTTATTATAGGCGAACTCAGCCATAGGCAGAACCTGATCCCATGTAGTAAGATGGTCGCGCACTAAACAATGTAACAGATTTCCAAGGCTACGGTTGACGACTTCAGTCTGACCATCAGATTGTGGATGATAGGCGGTAGAAAATTGCAGCTTGGTTTTGGACATGCCCCATAATGTCTTCCAGGAGTAGCTAACGAACTTTGTATCCCTGTCGTACACAATGGTCTTTGAAAGTCCATGTAGACGAACGACTTCCTTAAGAAGAACTGTGCAACCTTGTAAGCATATGCTGTGTTGGAACAAAGAATAAAATGAGCCATTTTCGAGAAACGGTCCACAACCACAAAGACAGAGTCTACTTTTCTGCGGGTCATAGGCAGCCCAAGTATAAAATCCATGTTGATATCCTCCCAAGGGCCCTGTGGAACTGGCAACAGCTGATACAATCCCGCATTCTTCTTGCATCCTTTGGCCAACTGGCAAGTACGACACCACTCACAGATACGAGAAACATAGGGTGTCATGTGTGGCCAATAATATCTATCCCCAATAAGCGCGAAGGTCTTATCACGACCCAAATGTCCGCGGCTTTTGCCGGAATGGAGTTCCCTGATAACATGCTCACTGATAGATGTATTTGGCAAACAGAGGCGACTACCATAGAATAAATATCCATCATGAATGCTAAAATATGGATGTTTGAGATGCTCACCCTGAAGGATCTCTTTATAGATGGTACCGAAGTCTTTGTTAGTCACATATTCCTCCTTGATTTGCTCAAAACCCGATACATAAATAGCCATGAAGGTCATGAGATGTTTCCTACGATTGAGAGCATCCGCTATTACATTTTTCTTGCCAGATTTATGGTGGATGGTAAAGGTAAACTCCTGAATATAAGCGCTCCACTTGGTAAAATTAGCGCCCATTTTATGTTGTGAATGAAGGTGCTTGAGAGACTCATGATTAGAGTAAAACACAAATTCTCTACCTATCAGGTAATGACTCCAATGGCGAAGTGACTGAATAAGAGCATAAAACTCCAAGGCATAAGGAGAGTACCTGCGCTTTGAATCTGAAAGTTTCTCACTCTGGAAAGCAATTGGATGTCCCTCTTGGCTAAGGACACTTCCAATGCCAACATTGGATGCATCACAAGCAACTTCAAACACTTTGTCAAAATCTAAAGTATGGATAGATGCTCACGGATAGATGTATTTGGCAAACAGAGGTGACTACCATAGAATAAATATCCATCATGAATGCTAAAGTATGGTTGCTTGAGATGCTCACCCCGAATGATCTCTTTATAGATGGTACCAAAGTCTTTGTCAGTCGCATATTCCTCCTTGATTTGCTCAAAACCCGATACAGAAATAGCCATGAAGGTCAAGAGATGTTTCCTATGATTGAGAGCATCCGCTATCACATTTTCCTTGCCAGATTTATGGCGGATGGTAAAGGTAAACTCCTGAATATAAGCGCCCCATTTGGAAAAATTAGCGCCCATTTTATGTTGTGAATGAAGGTGCTTGAGAGACTCATGATCAGAGTAAAGCACAAATTCTCTACCTATCAGGGAATGACTCCAATGGCGAAGTGACTGAACGAGAGCATAGAACTCCAAGGCATAAGGAGAGTACCTGCGCTTTAAATCTGAAAGTTTCTCACTGTGGAAAGCAATTGGATGTCCCTCTTGGCTAAGGTCACTTCCAATGCCAACATTGGACCCATCGCAAGCAACTTTGAACACTTTGTCAAAATCCGGAAGGCAGAGGACAAGAGCTTTTGTGATTTTTTGTTTGATCTGCTCACAAGCTCGAGTTGCGGTGTTTGTCCATTTGAACTCGCCCTTTTTTAAATATTCTGTAATTGGAGCAGTGATACTGCTGAAATTCCTGATGAATCTCCTATAGAAGGTAGCAAGTCCATGAAAACTCCTGACGTCAGTGATTGGTGGGGAGTGGCCAATCCAGAATTGCTTTGACTTTATCTGGATACATTTTGATGCATTCCGTAGATATGATGAATCCCAAGAATATAACTGAACTGCTCATGAAAGTGCACTTCTTGAGATTGCTGTAGAATCTTTCTTGGCGAAGGAGGTGGCAAATAGTGTGGAGATGAGTAAGGTGTTCCTCCCTGGTTTTGTTGTAAATAAGGATATCGTCGAAATAAACAAAGACGAATTTCCCGATATAAGGCTGTTGGAAATTTATACTAAAAACATACTTTATTTATTTGTCTTTGACTGATTCATTTTTAGTATATTTTGTCTTCTCATCTAACTGAGATTTTGTATGGGCAAATGGTTGCATTATTATGC
This sequence comes from Cinnamomum chago, assembly GCA_038049695.1. Lineage (NCBI taxonomy): Eukaryota > Viridiplantae > Streptophyta > Magnoliopsida > Laurales > Lauraceae > Cinnamomum > Cinnamomum chago. The sequence continues at coordinate 34,208,288 of CP142452.1, forward strand.
ATGTGAGTGTCTTTTATTTTATGAAGTAGACAAGTTGGTGTGTAGAGTTTTACTTATATACGGAAGACTTATTTGTCGGTTTTTATAGAATATAAGTTCACAATTTAGATGGATTTGGACACACCGTCGGTACGATTGTAGCATGATGTTTCAGCAGGCTTGTCTTGGATGCGGGAAACGGTATAGTTTCGACTCATTATGCTAGTACACTATGTGTGTATTGAACAGGACCATGTTTTTGGGTGTATTGTCTTTATACTGACTATATAAGATGATGAACACCCAAATGGTTATTATGAGTGCTTGTACTCTTAATATCGACATAAATAATAGATACATACATTTAGTGTTTAGCATTTTGATTTACGAAGGAGTGAGATCTTTTATGAGTCAATAATCTTAGTAAATTGGATGACTACACTACATGTATTGTGGATATTATTTTATTGATGGAATCCATGTCCCGTAATAGGGATTGATAATATCCCCTTGATGAAGCTTTTAAGTTTTGATTATGTCAAACCCTGCAGGTGGACTTTGTGTCCGACATATCAAATAAGTTAAGTGTAAGGTCTCAAGGAATTATAAAGATATCGATTAAATATAGATGTCAGTAATTATTTAATCAATGGATATCTGAAATCTTAACGTGGGGAGATTGATAAGCATTTAATAACAAGAAGCTCGAAATATTATTTTAAGGATAAGGACAGGAGTGCAATTATAATTCTTTAGTGGACTGAATTATAATTTATGGAACTAGGATTCTAATTTGGGTTGAATTAGGGTTTCATGTTTCCATAAGGAGCATATCCTTATTTCCTTCTTAAGGTCTCCCTATTGTAGCCTATAAATATGCGCTACTGCTCTCTAGGTTAACAAGAAGAAAAGTAAGAGAGAAATCTCGGTTTTGGAGAGCAAAGGAGAATTCGCAGAAGAGGTCCACTCCCTGGTGCAAGTTCGAGCATATAGGAATACAGTAGAAGATTTTGAGGTTTTCGGGTTGCTGTAAGACCGAGATCAAATCAGAGAGATCTCGCAGGTATGATTTAATCATATTAGTTCAAAGTTATTTCCGCAGTTATCTGTATGCAATATCTAGAGATCCTGGTTTCTACTTGTTTCTAACAAAGGCTGCAAAAGATGGGTCATAACCTGCATGAAGGTACTGGGAGCTTAGTTTTCAAAATCAGAATCGTATTGCAAATCGTTCATACCCATGAATCGAATCGAATCACGAATTATATCGTGAATTGTAGGATTTTTTTATTTTTCTAATAAAAATGAAAAATAGTTAAAAATTAAAAGAAAAAGGAAAAAGTAATTATTCATAACCATCCATTTTTCCATTTATAGTAGTATAAATATAATAACAAGTCAGTCTTTCATACAATCATATCAAGAACATCATGACATATATTATTATTATATATATATGAAAAAAATGATGTGTAAATAATTAAATAAGTTTAAAGTATCAACATATATATATTATTATCTTTAAATAAAAATATAAAAATAAAATAAAATCCAAACCATCAATCTTACATGATAGGATATATCTTAAAATTTAAAAAGTGTTAATGAAGAAAAAAACCAAAATAGATTAAAAAAAGAAGAAGATATAAACAAGCACCATACATACTGTCGAATGTCGAATGCTTTAGTTAAATGCATGTTCTTTATTCATCTTTAAAACCTGGTCAAAGCCGTAAAAAATTCTTACAAGGTTTCGTTAACTACTGAATAATCTTTTAAAAATACAAGCGATAAAAGAAAAAGAGAATAAAGAAAGAAAAAAGGTAAAAGATTATTAATATTAGCTTATTGGCTATATCATTCTCGTTTAGTCGAATTGCTTGAATCGTAAGATTCAATGAAACGAGTATCGAATCGTAGGATTCACACCTGAATCCTAAGATTCATTTGTAAATGGGATTCATTACATAGATACAAATCGTTTTCGTTAAGATTCGGAATACGAATCGGGATTCGGGATACGAATCGTAGGATTCGGATAACTATGCTGGGAGCATTTGTTAATCCGAATGGCATGACTAACCATTTATAAAGACCATTTCTGGTTTTGAACGCTGTTTTCCACTCATCACCTGGACGGATACGAATCTGATGGTAACCACTTCGGAGATCAATCTTGGAGAAGATGGCTAAACCTATCATCATATCAAGCATATCATTTAATCGTGGAATATGAAATTTGTATTTTACCGTGATCTTGTTGATAGCTCGACTGTCGATACACATGCGCCAAGTTCCATCCTTCCTGGGAGTAAGAAGGGTTGGCACCCCGCAGGGACTGGGACTTTCCCGAATGTACCGCTTTTGTAACAGGGCATCAACCTGTTTCTTGAGTTCGGCGTGCTCTGCAGGACTCATTCGATATGCAGGTAGATTCGGAAGTGAAAAGCCAGGGACTAGATCAATGGCATGTTGTATGTCCCTCATAGGTGGAAGATTATTTGGCAGGTCATCCGGAATAAGATCGGAGAAGTGTTGCAGGAGTGGTTTGACTTCTTCCGGAATGGACTCGTGAAGAATCATTTGTCACTTGGCGGATAACCAAGACATACATCAGATCCTGATCTCTGCTTTCTTGTTCAAATTTACTCATGGTTAACATCTGAGTGGCCGCCTCTTTTGGGGCCTTAGCCACATGCTGGGGTGGCAGTGGCCATAACTGGGTCTTGTTACCTTTCCACTTGAAAGTATGGGTGTTTGTGTCATTATCTGTGACAACCTTCAACTTCTTTAGCCATGGGCGACCAAAGAGTATGTGTGTTACTTTCATTGGTATAACATCACACTTGATTGTATCTTCATAAGAACCCAATTTGAAAGGAACTATGCACTGCTTGTCAACCGGAATAGTTGAATCATTTACCCATGCTATTTTGTATGGTCTTGGATGCTTTATAGCATGTAGCTTTAGCTTTTCCACCGCCTCTTTAGCAATAACATTCATAGCACTACCTCCATCAACAATCATATTGCAAGTTTTGCCCATGTAGTGAACTCGAGAGTCCCATGCAGTGAACTCGAGAGCGAAAAAGAGGTGCATGATTAGAATCCTGCTCATCCTGTTAATCTTCTGTGATCAGAAGATGGATATACAAGTGGGACACCATCAGCAGGAAATTCTTCAAGGCAAAGGCTTTGAGTGTCTATTGGTTTTTCCAGCTCAATGTGCTCATCATACTCTTTGCTATCTTTAGCTTCATCCTCTGCATAAAGATTCTTATGAGGATATTCTCTAGCAAAATGCCCCTTTTGTTGGCAGGTATGGCAGATCACTTCCCTTTTGTCAGCACGTCCTCGCACACGAGGATCATTTTGTGGTGCCTGTTGTCGCTGATTTGGGGGAGGAGGTGGCCGTTGTTGTATTCCTTGGGGCTGCTTTTGCAGTTCTTGTGGTGACATCGGTCGATTAACCAACTGGTGGGTGTTATTTGGGGCTGTAGGTGGATGAATGTAGGGTGCGTGGATGGTTGTCAGTGGTGTGCGAGGCAGGGATGTGGGGGATGTGAGGGTTTTCAGCAAGGTTGGGATTTGGGGATTTTTGGGTTTAGGGTTGAGCGAATGGGTGGCGAAGGGGTGTATGGGTTCTGCTGGGTAGGGCTGCTGGACAGTGACGGGCTAGCGATGGGAATGGGGTTGGGTGGCTAAATTGCAGCAGTTGGGGGTTGGAATGGGTTTTGGATGAGGATGGGTGGATGGGTGAATGACGGTAGATGGTGGATGGATGTCGAATCGACGATCCAAGATGAATCGTTGGCTCTTATACCAATTGATGGTGTAGCCAGGAGGCCACGGTGAAGATCTACACCTCCGACGGTGAGATCGAGCCCTAAGACTCAAAAACCCTACGATCACTAAGGGAAGATAAGCAACCAATAACTCATGAGAATTCTGAAATCTTATTAAGAAAATTATCATAGCATTACAATAGGATATTACTCTATATATAGAGTAAGAAGATGGTTCTATACTAACCAAGACTTTCTAAAACAATAAACTACTAATCTTAATCAAGATTAGAATTTAGGAAAATATACTAAGCAATTCTATTAAATTAGAAAGTATCTAAACTAAAGATAGGGGTCTCTAATTAGAGATCATGTGGACCCCATCAAGCGGGTCCATCAAGCTTGCGGGCCCTGGCCTTTGATCTGCCTACATCAATAGGTGATTTTGTTTTTCCCGGAACCCTGACATAGTTTAACAACGCGCCCCCTTCACCCCCCACCCCCCGGTCTCCCAAGTAGAATTAGTTTTTTGGATCCATAAGGACCAAAAATCTTTTCTGTGTTGTTCGCTTGATCTACTCTTGTAGATGTTAGGTTAAAATTAACAGGGAGAGTTGTAGGGGGGAAATGACAGGCATACGAAGAATGAGAGTGTTCCTAGCAACTCTCTCTCTCTCTCTCTCTCTCTCTCTCTCTCTCTCTCTCTCTCTCTCTCTCTCTCTCGCGTTTGTGTCATGTACATATTTTATAACCAATATTCAAGTTTAAGTTTTGCTAGTATGGACATATGTGTGGGAAGCCTCAAATGAGGCTTTCTAGGTTGCCAAATCTTAGAAAATTAGATACAAAGGTTCAATCAAATAAATATTCTAAGGGACTATTTCCTTGGTCCTTGGTATATTCCTTATCACTCATTTAGAAGTTGAGCAAGTTGGAGTCACTATATGCCATGTCAGCAGCCCTCATTATTTCCTTGGAAAGGTACAACTTAGGTTGATCAGTTGGGAGTTTTTGGATTAAATGGGAAGGGATATCTTGCTGGTATTGAGGAGAATAGTGCGAAAAATATTATTCTAAACAATGTAGGATAATTCAAACAAGTGATTGAGGAATGTTCCATAAGCAAACATGTCAATACGTGACATGTTTCCCTTTCAAAAAAATATATGCATCATTGCCTGTTTTATTAGTGTTTCATATGCATCTTCTATATACAAACACAATGCGATCTCATGCATCATAACCCATGGTTATCGACCTTAATCTGTTACTATTTAATATTTTTCTTTTCCAAGTGAAACCCCCTACTATATGAAAGAATGAAAAGGTGTTTTTTTTTTTTTTTTTGCTGTGGAATAAGAAGCCTCCCTATCTTAATGTATGTATCAAATTTATTTGGAGCTATCAGAGTGGGGTCCAGTAGAACTTTTGGGGAATTATGAATTGAATCTGCAGAATGTTTCTGCTAGAACATCTTTCACCATTTTTGGAAAGAGAGTTCTAAGCAATTAATCTCATTTACTAACATATAATGAAAGTTTGAACTCTATATTAGGGGTCACTGATTTTGCTAATTCTGCTTAAAGCTTTGATGTCAAATCAATCTATTTTTGGTGTCATATATAGTAATTAGCAGATTTGGCATTGTCAGCAGCTTCATATCAAGGACATCATCAATATCGTTATTATCCTTACTGTTGATATTATCAATAAGTTATCCTTAAGAGAAGTCTTCCTGGAACTTGTTCTGAAATATGCCATTTGTTTATTACTTTGTTTCTACATAGTATACTATGAAAAAAATTATTTCCTCATATTATCATTTCATTTGGTTTTATATTGAGACAATCGTTATGATGATTTGTTTCAACCTCATTTTGGATTGGTTTCTTCAATTATGATATTGAAGAAAAAAATCTCTAGAATTGATTTTATATGACATCCAACTGACACCATTGCTATTTTTTTTTTTAATATTAGTTAACAATCCGAAGAAAACTGGGTCGACACTGAATGAGACATTCCTTGGTCTTCTTTATCCATCAGAGAACTACAAAGCGTAAGTTTGTTGGGGATGCTTTCTTCTTGTTGTTCTTGTCCAAAGTCCTTAGTCTTTCAATTTCAATCATTCTTGTGTTTTATTCTGTTTCTCAAGGCAGTGCACTCTGTGCAGGTATGGATATTTGACCAATACGAAAGTGAAATTCATATTTGTAACAACTGATCTTGACGTCAAAGATGCAGATGTTAGAAATGTAAGTTGAGATACTGTGCTGAATTGATAATTTGAATTCCTTTTTGTGAGAATAAGAAAAAACCTTCGGACCAGTGTGATCTTATTTGCACCTTTTTCTGGTTCAAAGTTTTCCAAACATACAATGAACCTACATTTGAATTAGTTGAACCATGAATAAAAAGGGCACACCATGGATTCCCTAGGCAACCCTCTCTCACATTGATTGGATTATTGGAATTGTTCATTGAGAACTTGTAAATTTTGAACTTATCCAAGTTCTGGTCTAAGCATCCATCTTGTATCGTATCTCATGTGGTTGGAGACCTAAGGTGTATCAATGTTGACCCTTTTTCTCCTGGGATACTAATCTTATATGGGATTATCAATTAATACTCGTTTTAGTTGATAACAAATGTAGCATGCAGAGTTATTCTTTGGTCTTAGTATATTACATGTCTTAGCAATGTTTACTTTTTTCAGGATAGGAAATTAGAAGTAATGATGATCCTCATCTCTTGAGGCTGAAACATTTGCATCTTTCCAATGAAGCAATTAATTTGTTATTAACCAGTTCCAAGTTGATTAATTAATGATTATAATACCATAAGCATCTATTTATGTAATATGTTCAAGTACGAAATTGATAATAACTTGAGTTGAAGATTACTCAATTTGAATATTTGGAATGACATTATTGTCTGTTGCAGTAGTTTTTGGTGGTTTTGGAAGAGGAAGTTGAGAAAAATATTTAAATGCAATGGCTCTTATATCCATTTCCTCATGTCTATAAATTCTTGACAGTCAACTATTTCAAGAGAAAAAGGGAAAGAGGGTGGGGATAGGGAAGGCTTCCTTATGTGAACATCACAAAGATATTTCAAGTGAAAAATCCCCTTACAAATGCACTATAATATGGATTAGGTCCAAAATGGCAATAGAATATTTTACTTTCCTATTTTTCCCAATTCTCATCTTGTGAAGTTCCGAATTAAACCACCTCTTAGAGCTAGTTTGCATGATCAGCCACAATTTTAAATATTGTGGTATATAATCTAGGGGTTTTGACATATTAGTCCTTAAATCCTGTTTTTCCAACTTCATGACCGAAATTCAGATAATGTCACCAGAATTGCTTGACTCTAGTCAATAATTTTTTTTTTTAGCTTTTTTGCTTCGTATCCCATGATATCATAAGATAGTCCCATGATATCATGTGATTTATCAGTTTTTGTATCATACACTTTCTGCAACCAATAAGCGTTGTGAAAAGCAAATACACATCTAACCACCATTTCTCATGTTCTACCATTTGCAAAAATGATATCATGGGATTTATTAGTTTTTATGACATACACTGTTCCCTTGATATCAAGGGATCTGGGGCAAAAAGTTTTTTTTTTTTTTTTAGGACTGGAGCCAAGCAACTCTTGTGACATTATCTGAATTTTGGTCATGAAATTGGGAAAACCGGGTTTAAGGAGTACTAATATGTCAAAACCCCTAAAATCTTTCCTCAAATTATTAACAAATTTGAATCGGAGTAATGGATTAATGTTTGGTTTATAGAATCCATTGTTTTGGAGTCTATCTACAATGGAGTGGTTCCTAAACTATTTGCTTGAGTATTTAGACATGAAAATGGTTACAAAAACTGTAAGGGTTGGCATTACAAAATGCAACACGCTATATCATCCTGGTTATTGCAAACTTAGTGGGTTTTAAAATATTTGAGAACCTTTTGTTTTCCTTTTTGTTTGAATATGAGCTTGGAACCCAGTCATGCATTCCAATCGCCTGTAGTTGTGGATCCTTTGAATTGACCAATTTATGAAGCAGTACCAAGATGATTGTATATAAGGAATTACCAACTGACTTCTAGTTGGTTTGGTCTAGCAATCACCTAACGTCGTGTATGTTCTCTCCTTCCAACTACTTTTAAATGTCCACACATAAGGTTGGATCGAGTCCAGCTCATATATGTTCGTACCACTTGACTTCATTAAAACATGTTCTGCATTAACAGTTGCATCTATCATAATATTTAAGTGGTCATCTCAAAAAATAAAGAAGTTGTAAGATAAGGGGGAGGAATTAACATGTGGAGATGTGGATGCAATGCATATGAAGAACTTCACATGCCGCCTACCAAAGTTTTCTTACATGTGAAAATTCGTGGTCTTTTGCTCCCTTGTCAACAACGTTTTTTTTCCGAACCGTCCATTGCCTTTATTGTTGTGAGGTTAGATTTTTTTGTCTATACCGTACTCTCCTCCGATTGACCTACATCATGTGCTTTCCCCATGTGCAGCAGTTCTTTTGCCGATTTCTCTCCATCCTCTTCATGTCAAATTGAGATATTTTTTCATCTAGCAATCGTGTGTGTGTGTGTGTCTATATATATATATATATATATTTTTATCTGAAACATCATGTGCTCTATATGGTATATATATTTCTTTTGGTAAAGCTACATGGTATTTGTTTTGCTTTGGTATTACTGAGCTTGTTTTGATTTGGGGCTTGTAGTTGAGATTGAGAGCACTAGGAAAGACAATAATAGGCTTTTGACTTAGATGGAAAATCCTAGCCTCTGGTCTCCAGAGTGAAATTGTATTTATACAATTTCTTTGTTGAGTGGATATGTCAAAATAGCCTACCATTTATTTTTGTGGCCTTCACTTTTCACTTTCAATGGGTCAATATGGTGATGACTGACGAGCACTGTTTTGAACACCAAAATCGTATCACAAATCGTTCAAGGGTTCAATTGTATCGTACTGTGAATTGTAGGATTTTCTATTTTTATTGTAAAAAATTAAAAAAATAAGAAAAAAGGTAGTTATACTCCATCCATAGTAGCATCAATACAATCATATGATGAACATCATTGACATATATTAATATATCATAAATGCTATATGTCTTAATAATTAAATATGTCTATCAACTTTAGTAGGAAAAATAAAAGAGTTGCAGTGCTTTTATTCTTTAAATTAAAAATAAAATAAAATCCAAAGCATCAATATTGCTTTTGAAGTCAAAGAAGTGTTTATGCAGAGAAAAATAGAATTTACGATAGAACACAAGCACAATTGTGCAGTCCTTTCATAAGCCTGGTCTTTATTAATCTCTCAACTCTCCCAACATCCTACAAATTCTTTAGAGGTTTCGTGAATCACTAGATAACTTATTGAAAATAGAACCCTTACAAAAAAAAAAATTTAAATTTATTAATATTAAACATTCGGCTTTGTCTATTATCATCAAGACGAACCACTTGAATCATAAGATTTGAGAAAACAAAGTATGGAATCATAAAATTTACAAGAGAATCCTAATATTCACTTGTAAATGGGATTTTTTGTATAGATACGAATGTTTTCTCTTAGTATTCAATAGAAAGCATGGATTTTAATAATGGTGGCGAGGACATGATGTCTATGCAAATGGTAAATGAGATTAGATCCATCATCCGCGAGCTTTATCTCTAAATTCTAAGAGAGTTTCTTAAGATATATAAACTATGGAAGGACTGTGCATTAATCACGATAAAAAGGTTGGTAGTTGAAACTAGAAGAAAGATGAAGAGCTTCACATATTTGAACTCCTTGCTGGAAGACACCTTGCAAACTGAGAAGCACAAGAAACAACTAATTGAAAAATGCTGTATTACTATATTGATTTGAGCAAATGCAGTGCCGGTCACTCGTTTTCTTTCTTTCTTTTTTCTTGAGAAATTTAAGACCCCTTAGGCCCTGTGGTTAATCTTAATTCTCAAAGTCTGAAACTTGGGTAATAGAAGTGTCTATGCTGACCTAGCTACATATGTGGGGCAAAGTTTCTACACTATAGTTAAGCTTCTTGCTGATGTTTAGCATGGCTTTAGGGATATTAACTGTTTGCAACAGAAATAAGTGGATAAAGAGAACAGTGAAGACGAAGGATCAAAATAGTGGTTGCGGTGGGTGTAGCGGCCAGGGAACAAAACGCTACGTAGCGGGCTGTACGTGGCAGCGTAGCAGTGTGAATTTTTGAAGTGGTAAAAAAAAATTGAATCTAGTGTAGTAGCCAGTCTTGTGTTTTTTTTTTTTAAGTGATTTGAAACCATACAAGGGTAGAGACAACTTTAGGAAAGGCTATTGAGGAGAAGAATTAGGAAAAACAATGTCTTAAATTAAAATTGGTTGGCTCTACTAGGTTTTAGACTGTAGCGCCACTATTTTCAAAATAGCGTAGTGGCCTCAACCACTGCGGCTGATAATGCATAGCGGCTGCTATTTTGAACCATGGTGAAGATAAACTTAGGCAAACTTCTGATTTTTATTAATTTCCTATATTGTCCAGGTACAGTGGCACTAAACAAACGTGTATGCTGGGTCAAAGGGGTCCCCTCTATTTCTTTTCTAATCGTTTCTTCTTGGCATCCGAACTAGAAGATACAAGTTTTACTTCCTTGGTTGTGATCTTTGAGAATTCTTCTTGAGCTGTATGAATCTCTGATTCTCTGGAAAATCTCTTTAAAAAATGGATTCCCCTTACTTGGTGTGCTGCCTCCCCACCACATTTAAAAGTGTGGGTGAGAAAAATTGAGGACTCACAGGAAAACTTCCTAAAATAGCTTTTGAAAATAAGAAAAAGGAAATAAAATAAGTGAATGAATAAATAAAAACTGGAGGGGTAGGAAGCTGGCCTTACAGCCAACCTGCAGACATGGAACCCTTTCTGCTTATTTTGCCCTTCACTTATCCACTTTTTTATCTTTTAAATGTTTGAAAATATTTTTATTATTTTCTTTTCTCATCCCAATTTCTGCGGTGTTGGGATTTTTGCACCGTCAATCTGCTTGGGTTGATATTACAATAACTTCCCAGAAGCGGGATTGGTGTTTAAGCTTCTACCTAACCTGGTCAAAATAAGAAAAAAAAATGAATTTATTCATTTTTCTAACACGTTATTTTTTTCCTCTTTAATAATGTCGACAAGCATTGCAGTGGCAAATGTCATTTATCAACTGCATATTGATCATGATTATTTTGAAAAACCCTATCTAAGTTCTTGACTAATCCCCTTGATGTTTGACATTTATCAATGTGCTACTATAATGATGGGGAAGCGCTTTAGGAATCAGAGGCATGTATATCATACTTATGAAATTCAATTTTGTACGAACAAATCCTGTTTCCCTCCTTCATAAGCTATAGAAAAGTTCTATTTCAAATAATAATAACAATAATAATTTTAATAAAATAGAGGATAGTTAGAATGGTTCTCCAGATAATTAAGCATTGGCAGAATGTGCATGCATGCACCTCATTGACTTAGACTTGGCACCTACCAAGTAGAGCCACACTCCCTTCCTCTGCCCCCATCCCTGAGTCTGATCAAGTCCTATCATGAAAGGGCCAAAGCTATTATTTCCCCCTATTTTCTTGTTGTAAGATGATGTCAGGGGCTTTTGAGTTCTTTTTGCACTAATTTTGAAAGATTATATAACCACATTTTCTAGAAGATCTAAGCATTCAAAGGTCGGGAAGTAATGGTCCTCTATTTTCTTGTTGTAATATAATGCTGGATGCTGTTGGGATCTTTTTGCACTAATTTGGGAAGCAAAAACCACATTTTCTAGAAGATACAAACATTCAAAGATTGATGGTAAACCATTCAAAAAATAAATTAATAAATAATTTATTTATTTTTTTGTGGGGGGGGGGGGGGGGGGTGGGGGGGGGGGTGTTGTGGGGGTATGCAATTGATTGAGAAATTGAGCGTACAATCATGATCAGTTCTCTGTTTGGCTAAATCTTGTTCTGAATGATCATCTGGTGCGATAATCTTGTTTACTAAAAAAAAACAGAGAACAGTCAAAAAAAAAAAAAAAAAAAAAAGGAGAGCATCAGGCAAAGTAAACATCAGAATACTAAAATTGGCCTTCATGACTAGACTTGGTCACGAGAGAGAAAGTATTGAGTGGAAGAATTTTTTTTTGGTAAGTCTTCACCATATGGAAAGCTCAATGAAGCCCAAGTTAAATTTTTGGGCCTAAACAGCATGACCAATTTTGGTTGATTAAGGCACAAGTCAATTTCTGACCCAGGCCATATAACCGACCTTGGTTGATTCCAGCACAAGTCAATTTTTGGGCCTAAAAATACATGACCAATTTTGGTGGAATCAGGGGCCAATTTGCTAATCAATTGCAAAATTGGACTCTAATCTCAAATCAATTTGAGAAATTGGATCTCAAATCAATTTCAAGAGATAATCTCTATCAATCAATTCAGAGTCCACTTTTGTTAAGCTTCTTTATGTGAATTCAAATTTTAATATATATCTATTATGGCTAGGTGATTAAAGAGTCAAGATGAAAAAATCCACCTTGCTCAATAACTCTATCCAACCAAGTTAAAATGAGTCTTCTTTAGGTGGATTTAGAATTTTAATATATCTATTATGGTTAGAAAATCCTTAATGTTTGTGATTTTTAAAAGTAGATCATTGATAGTGATTTATACATATGGGCTCCACGTACAATAAACGTTTTTAAAGTGGGCCTCATATTCTAATTCCTAAAGACGGGGCCACATGCAATTTTGCAAATGTTAATTTGCATAAGACTTGGAGTTTCATACTCATTTATATAAAAAGTAATATTTACTTTGTATAAATGCCGGGCTGGGCCATGCTTCGAACATGATAAATGGTATATTTGTTTTTTTTAAATTTATTTTCATATTTGTTTGTTTTATATTTATTTTCTCATTAATTAGTATCTCATAAAATAGCCACAAATTGAACGTGTTTTTATTTTTGGGTCCAGGCTTAGCGTAGGCATGCTTTGCTAGTATATTATAGAGGTAGGATTCGATTTCGAAATTGAGCTCTAATTTCACAATTGATTGCAAAATTCGAGCTCAATTTCAATTTTAATTTAAGGAGAGATTTTAGGGATTTGGGAGAAATTTTCGATTTTAGTCATCTAAATATAGAGTCCAACACATTAAACACATCTATCTACACATTAGACTTTTAGATAAAGATGGTTTCTCATGTGATCTCAAAATATTCTTTCCAACTGTGGTCATAAATTATAAATCTATGGTTAAATAATTAATTTAAAATTAATTATTTAAAATTATTGATTATTTTTTAATATTATAAATTATATTGCCCGCGATAAGCGTGGGCGTGCTTTGCTAGTGATTACTTAAATTCATTCTAAATAATTAAAATACCTGTGGCTTAAGTTCATAGATCATCAGTTTTTATTTGAAGCTTATTTAACAATCTTTTAGGTTTTGGGAAGCTCTAGGGTGCAATTCGGTCTGCTTTAACTCCACTTGAGCATACCTTTTTAAAACCTTGCTTGTGAAACATTGGGTTTGTCCAAAGCTCAAGCTGTTGATTGGTTTCGTCTGTGTGCAAAGCTCAAGTTGTTGATTGGTTTCGATAGTCTAATCAATTTAACTCAGTCGGACATGTATGACAATGTGATTCACAAAAAAAAAGCCTAGATATGGAAACAGTTCCATTGCCTGTACAGATGCATAATAGACTGATAGCTTTTTTTTTAATTAAAAAAGTCATGCGATTCAAGATGAGTGATGTGTAGATCATTGTGAATTCATTCAATAACAGCAGTGGATGAATTAAAGTTGAGTTCTTTTGCAACAACGTGGTGGATTATGCAAACCAAAGTAATAGGTCTTCTCAGCCATGTGAAGGCAGAGGCGACAGTAATGGTTTTGAGAAATTGCATAAACTATACTTAATATTTGAAAGTGCATCGCATAACTAGGATTATATTTGGACTAAATTCTCTATATAGGTACTGCTAATAATACATTGTCCACAAATAAATTTAGAATGTCCCATGAGAGCTGTGTTAACATGGTATAGGACACACCATCTTAGAAAATGAGTGTTGCTATGTCCTGTTTGATGGTAGAGGAAGTTTGACATTTCTACATTTACTGTTTTCCATCTTCATTGTATGAATATATAACATAATATGCTAGTGCCAAGTAGAGTGTCCATTCCTGTTTTCATGTTTGGGTAAAATCTTAAGATGTTCCTGACTTACTTTTCTTGTTTAAACACAGTTCTTCAAGAGGTTTCACTCTGCATATGTCGACGCAGTATCAAATCCATTTCATGTACCAGGAAAGAAGATAACATCCAAGACTTTTGCTGAAAGGGTGAGTGCTATTGTCAAGTCTTTCGGATCGAATGCGCCCATGTGAACAGCCTCTGCTTTGTAATGGTACTATGGTAGACATTATCCATCTTTTTCTTTCCTTTTTTGGGTGTGGGCATGGTGGAACCTGAGGTCCTGAACAGTTACCATGAGACATTGAAGTGGAAGAAGGTAGTTAAGTTCAACCAATGTTCATTGTTCTCAGAAAGAACATTAATTGATCGGTATTTTCACCACCTTCCTCTGTAGAAGTGGTTTAATCTTGTTATCTTCCTGTTGCAGCCTTGGTGTCCCTTTGTATGAATGCTGCCTTGGGTACTACTACTCACATAATGTTGGTCCATAACATCTTTTACTGAATGGTTCTATCTCAAATCAATGATTGTTGTTAAATGAATATGTTCACGAGTTCCTGACTGTGTAAGTATATGTATTCAGACTTTAGTAAACCTACATTTTGTGCAATTTTTTTTCATGGAAACCATTAATCCAGACTCCAATAATTACAGTTTTGAAGGATTACTTCTTAAATGCCACCTTTTAGATTGCAAACTTGTCATCTTACTAAAATTTAATGTCTTTATTCTGCTAATGCCTAAACCCCTTATGGCATACCCTTTTAGAAGTTCAATAAGTTGTGGGTGCAATTCTTCGTCTCTAAGCTTCTGAGTTTTCTTGATGAAGCTCTGGTTTTGCTAACAGTGCTTGGATCATCTCCCCTGGCATCTTGGTTTAGAAGCTTTGCACACTTACTGCTTGTATATTCTACGTGTGTGCCATCTCCTACCTGGAAAGGAACATATCAAACAGTAAAAGAAAGACTTCGGCGCCATGACAAACTTTAATGAAAATGAAAATCATTGAAAATATATATATATATATATATATATATATATATATATATATAACATCCAAGCAGATCAGATCCCACTGTTTGCATATAGTTAGGCACACCTGCCTGTGGGGCCCACCTCAATGAACAAGTGTGGTAGAGATGTGAAGGTCACATTATGGATAATAGTTTGCCAAAAAAAGAAAAGTGTGATTGAATGAAAGTAATATAAAACTTTCATTTTTCGAATAAGGGGTGACATCAAAAGTACACATCTTTAAAATCTTTGGCAAAAAACAGCATCCTTTCTCAAAAAATAAATAAATAAATAAATAAAATAAAATAAAACACTCACTTTTTATATAAAAAGTCAAAAAGATTTCATACTAATCCACTAAATAAAAATACTATTATAACCTCATTATATTTTATTCTCTATTGATTTGATACTTTACCGTACTTTTATTTTAATAGTAAATTGCCAACGGAAAGGGTTGTTTTATCCAACCGTGAATTGTGCTCCGAACAGGGTGAAAACCTGAGGATGTACATTCAGGTGGAACGGATCTGATCTAACATTTAAAATTTCGTTTGAGTGAGCTCCACATGAGCAGTGAGCACCTAATTACCCTTAGATACTTCAAACCATTCCAATGGTAGACACTTCCCATGTGGGGTCACATATGATCAATCCAAACCCCTCAAACACACCTTTCACTGCTGGATTGTATCGTAAAACCTCCATCACTTATAAAGCCACTGAACTTTGAGGCCCTTAAATAAACCTAAGACATGGTGAGCTAATTTTGGCCCATCAAATTGAAAACTTTTCACAGGTATCTCAGCCTATCAAATGATCACAAGTAACTAATCAATGAATCTTAAACTATCAATGTCTACCATAGTTATTGTGACCCATTAAATGATCACAAGTAACCAATTAACAGATTTTTATTAATTAATTATAAGTAGATTGGTTTATGCCTAATGAATCGGATATAGACCCTACTTTGATTAGAGTGAGATACAACTGTCACTCCTAAAACAAGAGTAAAGGATTATTTTGCACAATTTGTATTCATTATGGTAGCCTTATTATTTTTATATTTTAATTGTCCTTAAAGTTTTGAACACCAATATTTTTAAAATATTGGGGTATTGTCAAATTTATTATTATTTTAGATTTAAGTATAAAAATCTGCAAAAATAAGTAATAAATTTACTTTTAAATGATAAGATAAAAATTACTATCAATCACATGTATAAAAAATTCATATTCTGCCTGTTGTTACTCAACTATTGCTTGCCTCTCCTAGAAGAAAATCCTAGCTCCACCATTGATTGTTATGATAATCATAATGACTAAGAACCATGACAATGAGAATCCCTTGTCATTTTCTAAAGTGGATAAGGCATCCTAATTAGGGTTACAAGTTACTTCAATCTATATTCTTTCTTAAGCATTTAAAAAGTCTTATTTAAAAAGAAAAATACGCTTAAACCCTAACTAGATGATGGCTAATCCAAATGGCAAGTCCAATTCACTTAAAGTACAAGACATGACCCAACTATCCTACACATCTTCTTAACTTACACCATGATAACTCCAATGAGTTTGAATGGATACATACCAAGGATAGATATATCTTTAATACAAAGGAAATAAGATGAAGAGGTAGATTGGACCTCACTTTCCTTGAATTTAATTTACTTGGTGATGGAAGGGTATTCATCTTTTCATCTCTCCTTAATTTATTTTGGATGGCCTGGTAGGGATCTCGTCTTGCCGAAACAAAGTGACTTGGCCAAGTCTCACTTATATTTGATTAGGTCCTGTGTCAAATCGAGATGACCCGGGAGAGTTAAGATTTAAGTCTCTATTTTCCTACATTGGTTAAGGACATGGGAGTGTGAGTTCATATCACCAAAAAAGACAAAGATAATCATAATGACTAAGAACCATGACAATGAGAATCCCTCGTAATTTTATAAAGTAGATAAGGCGTCCTAATTAGGGTTACAAGTGTAAGACCCCGACCCGAGTGAGCCCGATTAGTACTAATTAAGTTGCGTGTTAGTGCTAAGCTTGATTAGTGATTTTTGGTTAAGATGGGTTTGGAATAGCTTCTGATATAGGTTTGGGGATTTTGATTGGCTTTGTGCTAGTAGGGTCCTTTGGGGGTTCCTTTTCATGTCATTGCATATGATTGATGATTTATCGGAGATTTTTACACGTATGATTTTAATCCCGTTTTACTCGTTTTAATGATCCCGACAACTTTCATGTTGATCCCGTCCTCGTTTGAGGTCCCGAAACCCGATTTCATATCATTGAGGGTAAAACAGTCATTTCACACCAAATCTGTACCCAAACTTGATATTCCCGAAACCCGCAAAACATAGACTTTTTGGAAACTAGATATTTCGACGATCATTTCTTCCTTCTTCGTCGAATTCATCCGAGGACCCGAGGGAGATGATTTCAACCTATTTAGCTCCTTAAGTTGTGGGACCCAATCCATTGTTAACATAAGGGAACCCATTTCCCCATTCCCTTCTTCTCCATCTTCATTTTCCAGCACAAAAGAGAGGGAAGCTAGGGTTTTCCCTTTTCTTCTCCTTCTTCATTCTCCATCACTCAATCCACTCTCAAGCTTGCACCTAGGAGAGATTGGAGATCATCATCTTCCTCACCTCATTGAGAGCTTTCTTTCAATAGTCCTTGTGGAGCAAATCATCCATTCCAAGATTTCCTTTGAGCTTACCTTGTCCATTAGAGGACCTTGCAAGTAAGTATTTCCCTTTATCTCCTAGAAATGTATTCCTTGGACCCTTGAGAAGCTTCACCCTCATTATTGGAAGATTTCCTTGCTATTTCTTTGTTTGACCATTTTAGGGTTTTATTTTGGGATTTTTCCTTGTAGCTTGGATTCATTGTCTTGGAAGATTTGGTAGAGGTTGATTTCATTGATTTGAAGACTTGAGGCAAGTGAATGAATGATGTTCCTAAGCTTTTATTGATTTTTGGACATTTTCCATTAATGTGCATTTATTGCTTTATTTTGAAATGAATGCTCATGATAAGTATTAATGGCACATTGATAATCTTGGAGAAGTAGTAGTTATGACATTGAATATCTTCTTGTTTTGTTGCAAATGTATATGCATTGTGAAGTTGTTTCCTTCTCCCTTTTTCTTGTGGAATGCATGGTTGAGGAAGGAGAAGAATGTTGATTTAATGGAGGTTTTGTAGTAGCTTGAATGGAGAAATGGATTTCTCATTTGATGTGTAAGAAGGGCTAGAGAAATGTTGTAAAAAGGAAGGAAAGAGGGCAGCTGAACTGGTCCGGAATGCATTTCTGGACCGTTCGCTCGAGCGACCGTGACCGTTCGCTCGAGCGACCAGTCCAGAAACGAATTCGAGAATTCCAGTAGCTAGTTCGCTCGACCACATTTAAATATTCGCTCGAACGATGAGTTCGCTCGAGCGATGTGGTCTGCCTGAACTGTTTCAAATGCACTGGGCCAAAAATTTCCAGTGGGTTTTGAGATTTTTTTTTTTTTTTTGTGGACCTTGGCTACACCCCCCTTGGACTCACTTGACCATATGTGAGAGCGTCTTGAGCCGATGCTCTTCACGGTTGGTTCGGAATGTATCGAAGTTCAATCTATTCAATCTTGAACGGGATGGAGCGACACGATATCCTCTTCATACCTAAATGCAACGTCTATTTCCTTGGGTATCGCGAGTTCTATTCCTTTCGGTGACTGAGTAGGTTGCTCGATGGTTCCGGGTTGACAACATACTTAGGATGGACCGTGTATAGTATTGATTTTTCTATCATAACATCTAGTTACAACCATAAGCTCATTTTAAGTTTTGAAAATCGTAAAAGTGCATAAGGAGCCCGGGATGTCTTCAAACTCAAGGAGTACCAAGTCATATCTATGATCGACATACGGGACCCCTATTCACTCAAATAGACCTTAAAACCTTTATCTTTCCAGAATTGTTGTAGTTCATCACATTTCTCTATTTCCAAGATTTACATGTCATGAGTTGTTTTCCCGAAAGCATGATAGTAGCATTGACTTGTCTCGAAATGTATTGCCCGACATGAAATGACAGTGTGCCTTTGAGCACCCCCGTTTTACCCGTTATTTACTGTACTTGATTTACTTGTATATGTCTCGATTGGTTTTATCCTATGTGTCGGCATCACTAAGCTTGGATACCTTGTCAGTCTGATCCACTGACTTGGAAATCCCTCTCCCGTCCCGCCAGCTGCAGTTTGGATCCCGATGCCCGGTTTATTACCGTGGTCCCGTCCCGATACCCGGTTCGCTACCGTGGTCCCGTTCCCGTATAATTATATTGTATATATGTATACGTTGTTTCTCCTCACCTTGCGTGACTGAGATCGACGTCCCGTGATACTGTTGTCACTTTAGTGACAGAGGACTTAGCTTTATGTGATTGCCACCTTGTTATTCCCGATTTCCTTGGTTACCTCATATGTTTTATCTTGTTTAATTGTTTTATAGCAAATGATTTACCGGTTTTATGAGAATTCTTGTTTAAACAGATTTCTATGTTTTTCGAGAGATTTCATCTATTATATATTGTTGCATCTTTTCATTCTCTTGCCAGACCGTCGTGTCTGACCCATTTGCTTTGGTACTCAGGTCCCGTTGCCGGTTTCCTTGAGGAGGAGCCGGAGGAGGCAGTAGGTGAACTGCAACCTCTAGTTGAGTGGCGTGCTGACGATGTCATGTAGACATCGGGTTGCCAAGAGGCGTAACATTTTGGGGAGAACTTATTAACTATTCTTTTGGGTTATTCTTTTGTAGTATTGGCCTTTGTTGGCCTCTATTGTGGGAATGTAATTAACTGATACTTTGTTTAACTTTGACAACTTGGGGAAACTTGCTATATATGTATCATTGCTCATTCTGATACAGTAATTACACTTATTGTTATGGTCTTCATGACTAATGATAGTTGGACTATTTGATTTACTACATGCTTCCGCACTCAAGAAGAAATATTCATTGATTGTTGTGATATCCTCACCGCGGACACCTGTGGGAAATTGAATACAAATGTGCATGTTATCATTCCTTATTTATCATTATCGTCCCGATCCCGGATTAGTCCTACGGGCCGGTCCGGGGTCGCGACAACAAGTTACTTCAATCTATATTCTTTCTTAAGCATTTAAAAAGTCTTATTTAAAAAGAAAAGTACGCTTAAACCCTAACTAGATGATGGCAAGTTCAATTCACTTAAAGTACAAGACATGACCCAACTATCCTGCACATCTTCTTAACTTACAACATGATAACTCCAATGAGTTTGAATGGATACATACTAAGGATAGATATATCTTTAATACAAAGGAAATAAGATGAAGAGGTAGATTGGACCTCACTTTCCTTGAATTTAATTTACTTGGTGATGGAAGGGCATTCATCCTTCCATTTCACCTTAATTTATTTTGGATGGCTTGGTAGGGATCTCGTCTTACCAAAACAAAGTGACTTGGCCAAGTCTCACTTATATTTGATTAGGTCCTGTGTCAAATCGAGATGACCCAGTATAGTTAAGATTTAAGTCTCCATTTTCCTACATTGGTTAAGGACATGGGAGTGTGAGTTCAAATCACCAAAAAAGACAAAGATAAAAATAATTTAAAAAAAAGTCATAGTGGACCCCTTGTCCTATATATTGTACTTACCCTAACATGAGAGACACAAGCTTCCAAATTTATCTCAAATGCGACATTTTCCTTTGAAATTAGCCCACTTACATTGTTTACACCGGTACCTCACTAACAATTCTTGTAAAAACATCAGAAACATCAAACGGAGGAAATAAATCAAGAAGCTTTCATTTTCACATGCATATTATATATATGAAGAATGTTGAATTCACCATCAGGAAATTCCAACGCCGAGCAGATTAAGATATGATATTAAGATATGTTTACCACTCAATTAATCCCCAATGGAATCAACTTTTGCTCGATTAAACTCGCTCATAATACATTCTCCTTAAAGTACAACCACTCGCTTGTATTTACTCCAAATGAAGCATTGTAATTATGATTAGCTTTATATGTCTAAATATATAATTATGTCTTCCATACATGTTTAATTCAATGGTATATAATTTTTTAATTACAAGTAAATTAATGATAGACTGACGCGTTGGTTCACGCGGGAGCAAAAAGTATGATTCAAGGAAGGTGGTTTTATTTTTATTGAAAATTCTCAAGTAGTGAATGTCAGTCAAGTCTTAATTGGATGAGACCGAGTCATGACCTACACCTGTCTACCTCAATCCATGTTGGGTCACCATGACTAAGTCTTGAACATTTTTGAGTTTTTGTCCGAGACTCTAGAAAATCTTGTTAAGTTGATTAGGCTGGCTGAGTCAAGTTGAGCTTTTCACTGCGTTCCAATGGTTTTGTTTATATTCTCCTCTTTTATTATGGGTAGTTCAGTTAGTCTACGACCACAGTTTGTATCCGAAAGTTGTAGGTTTCGAAATTGTACTACCACACTGGGGTTATAAAAGAGTTTATCCAGCTTTTCTTTGGACCAGGACGGATTAGTCGAGTAGGTTGAAAATCCTCTTATAGCAAAATATATATATATATATATATATATCATAAAATTGTCCTCCTGCCTTACACAGTAATTACACCCCTTGGCTGGCAAGTATCAAGTAGCTACTTCCAATCCACAGGAGACACCCACCTTTCCTCCAAAGCAAAGGTTAAACGTGCTTGCCACCCTTGTCTTTTTGTACACCCCTCTTGTCTAATTGTCCTTATTCAACAAGAAAATACCAAGTGTATGGTCATGCCATTGGTTGCAATAGATATAAAACCAAAGGGACAAAACAAGAGCTGTTTTTGGATGTTTCCCAAGGTCCTTTCATTCCAATGCCCACGACCCCCACCCACCCAAAAGCAGACAAAACAAAGAGCGTTTGTTTTGTTTTGTTATGGCATGTTTGGAAGGAAGTTTAGAAGAGGAATAATAAGGCTGGCCTTTATTCTCTCTTCCCACACAAGAGGACAAAAACACACAAAAGAAGGGAAAGGGAGTGGAGCTCTTCCTTTCACAAATACCATATTCCTCTGCACTCAAATGCTACCAAATCGATTAGGACAAATTCCCTTGTCCCCAATATAGAATTTGGAATGGTAAAAGGAATTAAAAGAATCTTTATAAAATAGATAAAATTCTTTGGTCAGGCCAATAAACCCATAAATAGATCCTATTTATAAAAACTGAAATCATTTTAAGATAAATGGACAGCTAGATAACGGACTTTTTTTTTCCTACTTTGGGCTAGTGGTGGTTAAGTGACAGTTAAATTTGAGGACCCAAGGATCAAGCCGTGGGCATTTGTATCAAACTGGTACCAGCATCATTCTTTACTAGAAAGTGAATACCTATTTAAGTAAATCAAATCCTAAAAATGTGAATTTCAATTAACATCTTTTCTCATATGCATCATACTTTACAACTTTAATATTCAATCATTGGAAACTTATTTTCTAAAAAGTTTTTGGGAGTTCATCAATTCCATGCAAACAAACTGCCCTTTAATGTTGCAAAGGGCATGTTTAATTAATGTTGCAAAGGACGTGTTTGATTGGAAGTATTTCTTACAGGAATTTCTTATGTTGAAATCTTTCTACAACAATGACACACTTGATTTACCTTAAGAATTTTGAAATTTTCATTTAAGGATGGCAATGGATCATGTTTAAATAGAGAATTGCCATGACCTCCTCCTATTGGGGTTTGGGGAGTTTGTTGGTAGTGTTTTTTTTTTTTTTTTTTTTTTTTTTTTTTTAACCCACCCCCATTCCCCATGCCCCCCTATATAATATATATATATATATATTATTTTTACAATAGAAAGAAAACTTATCTAGTGTATATTGTATTGGGCTATATGGCATGTGGAAAGAGAAGTTGTGTTTGATCTCGACCATACTCATTCCAATGCACTTTTATACATTTTAGGGTTTTTTTAAGATTTAAATTCAACCTAACCATAATCCAAATGGGGCAAATTGGTATCACATACCAATGGGCATCACTAAAGGACATGTCATTTTTGGATGAGATAAACTTAAGACCTAGAGGATTTTTAAAACTTGACACTAGGAGGATTTTAGTTTACTCAAAGTCTCAAACTCATACCAAAGCTACACCATTGCCATTCCCATTCAAACAATAAGAACTCAAGGCACTGAGCTTATGAAATGTCATTTTTGGCTTGTATAATGTTTAGAACACCCCCCCATTTTTGGCAAAAGAAACTATCACAATTAGCCACTACAATGAGCTGGTTATTTTGAACAGTGTGACTTTGATAGCCATTTTGTCTACAATTGTAATTTTGGTATTTTGGAGATATTCATTTATGGGGTGCCATGGAAAGTCAATACCAATATGCTCCCTCCTGGTTAAAAAAGATTTTGGCATACTCCACGAAAATATATATAAAATTAAAAAACCAATTCATTTTCCTGAAAAGTTTTTTTTAATTTTATTTTATGTTTAAAAATATATATTAGATAATTTTATGAAAATATCTCTTACCTTATTATAAAAGATACTATGGAGCCCTCAAATTTTAATATATTAATAAAGTTTCCGTGTGAAAGAGCCTTTTTACTGCCGGCAAGAAATCCCCAACTCATGCAAACTCGCCCTCCAAGCTGCATAATTCCCTTCTACCCAAAAACAGAAAAAAAAGAAAAGAAAAAAAAAGCTGCATAATTCCCTTTTTATGCTGACACGAGGGATTCTGTGTTGTAATTGTAGACTTCAAAAATCCTTTATTTATTTATTTATTGTTTCCCTTTCGTCTCTTTTCACCCGTGCTTTTCATAGTTGTTAGAGAAAAGAAGGGCAGGCACAAGTTTCTGGACAAAAACTGAATACAAAATAGTCATTCTCCATCTGTTTTTCCTCTTCTTTCTTCAATGCTGTCTGTAGTTTCAACTTGGGCAGCAGCAGACCCCAGGATTGGCCTCTTCTCTTCTTGTTTCCTCTCTTTCTTCTCTCATCTGTACTACCTGTGATTTGCAGAGACAAGTTAGATAAAAAAACAGAACACAGAGTAGTTTTCTTCTTTCTTCTCCTACTGTCTCATTTCATATCATTTACAACTTTCTCTTTTGAGATCTCTGTGTATTTCAGAGTTTGAAGGAAGGAAAGAAAGAAACAAGGTTGTTTGGGTAAGGTGGAGAAAACCCAGAACTCCCATCTCTTCTGGTTTCTTGATTTTCTTCCCCACTCAAGAAGTTTCTATTTTTTCTGACTTAGGAGGAAAGAGAAGACATGGGTTTTCTTCAGTAAGTGCTTTCCATCTTTCCTCTTGCTGTACACTGGGTTTTTTGTGTTTTTCGTGGAGAATCAGACTTTTGCCATTTTGGGTCTTATGCGTTGCTCGGTAGGCTACCTCTTAAATGGTTGTTCATTGATTGGAACTTGCTTCTTGTATGAATTTTTGTGGAATTGTCACATCATTGGAAACCTATCTACTTTTTTCTGTAAGCTTGACTCTGCTAAAATTTCTCTAAATTCGATTTCATTTGCTGCTGCTGCTTCAAGCCATTAGAGAAGACTACTTGATTTGCCAACCATCCCTTGGATTTTCTGTGAATTCAATCCAGATTTGAAGAGAAACAAAACGCATGTTGCTTGTTATTTAAATCATCTATCCATAGATTCTCCCCAAATCTGGATTATTACCCTGCTGTCTCTCTCAAAACCACTTGAGACTCTAAACACCCCTTGACCTTCTATGAATTCAATCCAAATTTGTGAGAGAAACAAAACCCACTTAGATTGTTATTAAAATCCTTCATCTATAAATTCTCCCCACATTTAGATCATTAGAATGCTGGTTTTTTCAAGTTCTTAGAAGAAATCTTCATATGGCTGCATTCTGTGTGTTCCTTTAGTCATTTCTAGGCAATTCTCAAACCCATTTACTCCAAAACGGAGAAATCGTCTTCACCGTTGATGGCAGGAATGGTTCAAGATGATGGATCATCCTCGGTAACCTCATCACCCCTGCAGTTTTTCTCCCTCATGTCCATATCCCCTGGCTTAGGATCGCCATACCGGTGGCTCCGTGAGCTGAAATCGGAGGAGCGGGGGCTTTGCTTGATCCAGCTTCTCCTCTCATGTGCAAACCATGTTGCTAGTGGAAGCCTGGAGAACGCAAATCTCTGCCTTGAGCAGATTTCCCTCCTTGCCTCACCTGATGGGGACTCGATGCAGCGCATGGCTGCCTATTTTGCTGAGGCACTTGGTGGCCGCATACTTAAGTCATGGCCTGGCCTCTACAGAGCTCTCAATTCTACTCGGATCTCATCCCTCTCTGATGGAGTCCTCCTTCGCAGACTCTTCTTTGAGCTCTGTCCCTTTTTAAAGCTCTCTTTTGTGATCTCAAACCAAGCGATTATTGAAGCCATGGAAGGGGAGAAGATGGTCCATATCATTGATCTCAATGCTGCTGAGCCAGCCCAGTGGATTGTGCTGCTTCAGATGTTGAATGCCCGGCCAGAAGGCCCACCCCATCTGAGAATTACAGGGATTCATGAACATAAAGAAGTACTAGAACAAACTGCCCTTAGATTGACTGAAGAAGCTGAGAAACTTGATATACCATTTCAGTTTAATCCCATTGTCAGTAAATTGGAGAATCTCGATCCTGAAAGCCTGCGGGTAAAAACAGGGGAAGCGCTGGCGATCAGCTCGGTATTGCAATTGCATTCGCTACTGGCACCCGATGATGATGTTGTCAAGAAGACACCACCAGCAGCCAAGAACCCCAGTTCAGCTCATCTGCAGAGAGTGCTGCAGATGAAACAAAGCACATTGGGTGAATTGCTAGAAAAGGATCTAATGATAAACGGATATAACCATAACCGGAGTCCTGATTCAGCCTCATCACCGCCATGTTCGGCTAGAATGGATAACTTTCTTGCCTCATTGTGGGGTCTGTTGCCAAAGGTCATGGTTGTCACTGAACAAGAGTCAAACCACAATGGTTCAACACTGATGGAGCGTCTCTTGGAAGCATTGTATTTCTATGCAGCCCTGTTTGACTGCTTGGACTCTACAGTTTCGAGAGCATCGATGGATCGTATAAAGGTGGAAAAAATGCTATATGGAGAGGAGATCAAGAACATCATTGCATGTGAGGGAGGGGAGAGGAAGGAGCGGCATGAGAAGCTTGAGAGGTGGATTCACCGTTTGGAAATGGCAGGGTACGAAAGATCGCAATTGAGCTGCTATGGTCTTATGCAGGCACAGAGATTGTTGCAGAGTTATGGATTTGAAGGGTATAAGATTAAGGAGGAGAATGGCTCCTTCATAATTTGTTGGCAAGATCGAGCTCTTTTTGCAGTTTCAGCATGGAGATGTAGGAGGTATGATTGATTTTTCTTTAGAGTTTCTTGTTTGCGTCTTGGGTGTGAAAAGGCTTTGAGTTTCTTGTGTTCAGCAAATGCCTAACATTTTTGAAAAGGTTTGAGGATCATCTTCTTTCCTTTCAATTCTTCTTATATTCCTGTTGTGATTTTCTTACTCCTAATCACTTTTTTATTTATTCTTCTACTTATTAATCTTTAGGTATAAAGAAACCCCATGGAATAGACGTTTTTCCTTTCAAGCATGTTCTGATTGTGAATCTTATATCTTAAGGACCTTTAATACATATCATGAAATATTACGATTCACTAATCAGACCTTTGAACTTTGAATATTCATTTTGAACAGTTTGTAGTTCGATTCTCAAACTGCTAGCGAACTATTCTCTTAAAGTTCACTAAGAGTCCTATAAATCCATCAGTGGGGCTTACCTAGAAAATCAAGCTGCTCGCCCTTGTATTAACTCTAGTCCCGTAGTCCATATCTAACTTCAATCAAAGTTAGCCCTACCTTAAGATTGATCACCAGTAAACAAGGAAATTTTACTTTGTTTTTTATTTTTATAATTTATTTTGCATGTAATCAGTCTGATGGTGGCTTGACTTTGGTTGAAGTAAAATTTGGCCTAGTGTAAATGTAAAGAAGTGCTGTTATAGTGCATGCTTTGTATTTTAGAAGTGGGTCCTAGTGATAGACTTATAGCATAGATACAGATGAACTTTTTCATCGAACCTGTTGAACTCGAACTCTGAATAAGACGAACTGAAAAGCGAATCAAATGAACCTACTCCATCGATTTTTGTGATCAGGCTAAGTCTCAAATTACGGATTGAAAACTTAAATACAAATTAATCGAACTGCAAACCAAGTAACTATGTGCTGAACCCTGTGATTGATTTTGGAGATCTGACTTTGGGATATTTGCTAATGACTGGAACTCATGCTGCTACCTATTGTATGATGTGAAGAATATGTTTATTCATTTCTATGTTTGACTAGAGCTGAATTGAACCAAGCTTGATCACAGTTTGCAATTGCTTATTGCCCAAAATTCGTCCTTTTTGGTTGGCTATGAGCATAGTAATCTGATAGAAGGCCTAGTAAATGGATGTCTTGACCAGAACAGTCCAACAGTCCATATTGCAGAGGTTTAATCTGATGATCAGGTCCAAACGGATGAAAACAGTATGATTTTTGCGACATTAGCACCTGTTATCCCACTTCAGATTATGATGGCAAGTTACCCTGCTAGGGCCTCCAACTGATAATTATTTGATTTTGTCTTCTCATTCAAGTCCGCATCTATTTTGGACAAGGGAGGGTAATGGGGGGTGGGAATGTTTTGTAATTTGTTTTCCTCCATGTTCGTGTTTTCAAGCGTTTGGCATTTCATTAAGTGAAGGAAAAGCAAGGCTCACTTTTTTTTTTTAGTTTGTATTCTATACTTCAATCCCTTTGAGGCTCGCATTCTTTCCTTCTCATTTATGAGTGGGTGATTGAACATTCCCCAATTCTGAAGTGAGAGAATCCTCTTTATTGCTGTTAGAATTTTGTTTGAGCCTCAAAAAGTCATTGGATTGCTGTTGTGAGAATTTTGTCCTTCTGTATGGTTTTATGTGGTGATGCTTTTTTGCTTGTTTGCTTGCAGCATTATCTTTGTTCTCTTTTGTCTTTTTGGCCTGAGGAGTTTTAGGGGAAACATACCCACACCCATTAGTTGATGTTGGGGAAAAGATTTAAGGCCACCTTTTTTTCTTGCTTTCTTTTTTTTTTTTTTTTTCCACTGGGAAGCAATCACACACCCACTCACACACACAGTGACACAAGTCCCTCACCATTAGCACTATAGCTAAAGATTGATCCCTGATTATTTCTGTGGAAGGGAGGTGCCTCACCAACTGAGCTAACAAGGATTCAAGGCCACTTTTTTGTAATTTGAGGATTCCATGATCGTATGGAAAATGATTTTTTCCATACGGGAAAACTTTTGTTGCAGCATATTTTCATGTAGAAAGAGGAGAAACTTAGACTAATATTGCTCAATTCTGCATACAACTCTTTAACTTTGGGTTTTATTTAATTTATCATCATCATCATCACCATCGGTGTGTTAGGGGGTGGTTGTTGGGGTTTGAAATTGATTGTCCATGCCCGAACGGCACAGAAATAGATTTCCAGAGAGTGCAGAATCAGTGTGCCCATCCTGCATTTTTATTTTTTGGTAGTAACGCCTGTTCTACTTGGTGGTAAAGTTGGGGACCCATTAGTTTAATTCTATCATCATTCCAGGGATACCAGTCTGGGGAAGCATTGTAAAAAATACTGTTGCATGATTATGTTTTATTTTTTAAAGGCCCATAACGAGAAGCTGAAAAAACCATGAAAAAAAAGGGTCTAATGCACTTTTAATGTGGTAATATTGCAATATTCTTGTGATCCTTCTTAAAATTTGTATACCTGATAAAATTTATATTATTTATGTCAATACTTTAAATTATTTTGACCTCTTCTGTAAAAAATGCAACATTTTGAAAATTTCCTATTTTTAACTATGCTGGCAGTAACATATTAACATTATATGTCACAGTGGTAGACAGGATATTGTAATGCAGGCCAATTCAACATATCCTCACTGCTCAACAGTGAGGGAGGGTAACAACTTTTTTAAGGGTAGAATCCCTTCTAAGCGTAAGGATGACAGCCATATGAAGACTTTCAACTTACATTGATTTATATATGCATGAATGTCAGCCTAAAATAGTAATAGAGATAGTACATAGAACCAAAGCAAAGTAGTACTAGAGATAGCGCAAAGAATACAGAGACCTCAAGAGATAAGTCCAATCCAGTCACAAGCCACTGCATTCGGTGATTTGAAATTTTGTCAAGTGATGGATTGGAGAGGCAAATTGCTCAAGTCTAAGGTAACATGATTAATGGCAGGCACCTCTATCTATGAACCGTGTAGAATCTCTTTGCTTTGCGCCTGCCATGACTAGGAAGTTTTTTTAGGGGAATGAAGCCTTGGAATGAGACATCCAATCTGTGGTAGCAATCAAGGGCCGATTGACCAACTTGGCTGCAGATTTAACTTGTATGAGAATTACTCTCCTAACTACTCTACCCCCAATTGGGCCGAGACACCCACTAATGAGGCCAAGTAACTCTTTGGCACATTTAGATTGCGTTAGAAAAAATCCGCCATCAAAATAAGTAACCTTCATGCCCAAAAAGTAGTGTAAAGGATGAAGATCCTTCATGGCAAATTACTTACAATACTAATATATGAACTGGTCTAGGAAAGCAGAAGAATCACCATGATATCATCAATGTAAAGCAACAACTGGATAATACCATAAGTTAATTTCTACATACATAGCGAAGAATCTGGCCAATTGCAAAAGAAAACTGCTGATAATAATTAGTCAACTACATTCAAGGAGCCTGTTTCAGCCCATACATAGCCTTACTTAACTTGGAGAATCAATAAAATCAAGAGGGTTGCTCCATAAATACGGGCTCTTTTTCATATATCTTGTCAGTGTTTCTGCTATCGGGAAACAATTATGACAAATGTTGCAAGTTTAATAACTGGACTAGAAGTCTTAATAGTAATATATTTCTTCTACTTGATTGAATCCTTTAGAAATTGAGCAGGCTTTTAAATTTTTCTAAACTTCCATCAGATTTAAACTTACTCTTGTATACTCAATGACACCCAACAATGTTCACATTGGGTCCTCTGGATACTGCATCACATGTCTTGTTGTCCCATAAAGTTTGCATTTCTTCTTCAATGGGATCCCTCCATCCAGGATGATTTAGCACAGATTGGAGGGATAAGGGTTCAATATGAATAACAGAAGATACAATGGCAACTAAAGAAAGATGAAAACGTTACTTAAGTGTACGGGTAAAACTGATAAGGGGACTTCATATATGTAACTAGTAATATTTGTCCGCGCTTAGTATGGGCAATAGAATTCATACTATAAGAAAATCTATAAACTGTTTAAAACCACGGTAGGCTTGTGGTTGTATTCACAGTGCCATACATCCTACAACAACAATAACCATCAGAAAAAATTCTTGCAAATTACTAGAGTACTAAGCTCGAGTATCTATTTCATAAGCTGAACATCATCCATGTGTCACTGCCTTCAGAAGTTGATCGTATTTAGAAGAAAAACGTAAATATATATAGGGTGCATCCATCCCTCCTCACCAAAGGGTTCCTCTTTTGTAATGAGTATTTCCAATTATTCCATCATAGGGTGAGCGACACTTACATAATTGAAAATATTAATGTGCAAAAGAGGAAAAGTCATATATGGTCATATGCGAAAAAGAATGTCCATGTGCAAAGAGGGAAAACCATGTAAGTGTCCCCCACCATAGGGTGAGGGACACTTTCATAATTGGAAATTTTCAAGTACAAAAGTTATTTTTCAAATACATAGGGTGATGTACACTTCCTTGTCTTCATGTGCAAAAAGGGGAAGTGTCCCTCACCCTATGGTGAGGGATAGATACACTTGAAAACTTCCCCTAAAAAAAAAAATATATATATATATATATATAGATATGAAAATTATCAAGAACACCCCACTTTAAAAATGCCTCTTTTTCCACCCCTCTTTTTTTGGTCATGGGGCGGCCTATGTTGTTTCACTCATACTCCCCCAACATGAATAGTGATAAGTCCAAGTTTTGACACTCATCCAACTTTTGATCGTTGGGTTGAAATCGTGATAAAGTGATTCCTCTAAAACATTAAATTTTAGGGCAATGGATAAAAATGTTAGGATGATCTTATGAACTTAAGATTTTGCATATAGGTAGGACTTATATAGATCTTTCCATCCAATGGACTTCCATGATCATCATGCATCCCAGTGGACCCAACTAGCATGGGCGTTTTCTCCTAAAAAATGCATGGACGTTGTGTAGCGCTCCCCATACAAGTGTTCAACGAATGCAGGAAACTACCACTTCAACATCAAGGATACTTACATCTAGAGACAAAGCCGAGATCTTTTCAGACTCTCCGTCGACCAATCACCACCATTCATTGGATCCTTTATCGCCCCTACCGCTGCTTCCTTCTTAATGATACAAGACACCACTGGAAGTAGTAGGCGTTGCGGAAGCATGGATCTGAATGAGTTGGCCACTACAAACATGATAAAAATTGCGTCAGCTTGAATCAATCATTAGATCTGGAGATGCATAACTGCCTACGAAAGATCTGTCACCTATGATTTACTCTCCACAATCCAGGGGCAAGGATAGACACCCTGGACACAGAAGATGATGATAGGTGGTTCAGATCTAGTGAAAGAAAGAGGAAAATGGCTTTCTGGAAGTATCTCTTCTATTATTACTTGTCATTGGATCTAAGTGTTAGAGATGATATGTTGAGATGATCTGCAACCACTATCTCCCATAACTATATATTGCCTTTTGGCTTACTGGGTGAAAATCTTTCAAATCGAATGGAGAGATGATAAGGATAAAGAGTTGGGTCAAATTCTCTTAATTTGAATTTGAAATGAGAGATGATAAGGATAGAGAGTTGGATTAAACTCAAAATAATTCTACCCCTATCACCATCGAGACTCCTTGTGAGGGATGTCTCTGTGAGTAGGGTTCACCCACATGTAAACACAAGTGGGCCTCATCACAGATGCTAACATCTCCCACTCGCATCGAATATGATTCATTCCATTAGATCACCAACGTCCATCATTAAATTTCATGAAGTGAAAAATAGACCTGAAGAGTGGGACCTCCGCGATGCTTATCCACGGAGAGAGTGTAGACTAAGTCGTCATCTGACTAGAATGCACCAACTCACCTACACATCAGTTTTCCTTGGACAATTGCATGACCACACCGGATTGGACATGGACTCATACCCTTGAGTCGTGTCTAACCGACATACGTGCTTATTCAACTTATCGAGTAAAAAATCTCTTTGTAAATATCTTTTATATAAAATAACATATTTATACAAATATATAATATTTAAAAAATTATTTTACTTAAAATTTTTCAAAATACTTGATATAGCCCAGGCTTATAAGCATTGTAAGTACGTATAAACTAGAGTGTGATGTCAAGGGGTCTTCCCATGGAATTACGATGGTCGGAATCAACCAAGCAACTTTTCTAGCAAGGCGGCTCGTAGGCCCCCACGTCGCCGTGGCACATCCATTGCTAAAGTAGCATCACCGATCTCATCTTTCCAGCGTAGAGATTGGTATAAGGGCACAAGAGCCTCAAGAATTAATTCACACAAAAATCAACTCCAAGCTCAAGAGTCATCTACGGGATTAACTCTCACACAACAACCAAGATTCCAGGGTATTATTCAGTCGCTCGTTGGTAGGTCCTTAAATATGCATGTCCGTAGACACACATCACAGTGTGAAAATGCATTAACTTCACAAATGAGCCCATGCTAACATTGCACCGATTCACTACAGCGCAAGCAGATCATCACAAATACAGCCACGCTTGGTTTTTAAAACAGGCTATCGGACTTACTAGGGTGTGATTTGTTTGATGAATAATGCTAAGTCTCATTCAGTCTTGTGATCCACATCACCCCAATCTACACGAGACTGAGTCGGCGTCCCATACATATGTATGCACTAATAAGAACCATATTGGTATGATCGACATATCATACAAATGCACGCGCCTCATCCTATCAGTCAATAAGACATTAAGGGCGGTCTTTATCCGTGCAAGTGGATAACCTCACATGTTCGGTGCCACATGTGCATCTAATACATAAGCTTATTGTGTATGTTGCCAATGTGAAGTATATGCACATGCATGAGTGAAACAAACACCACATGCATGTATCCACAAACAATGAAAAAATTATTTATTAAAATAAGTCCAATACACTCCCACTATATAAAAGAATTACATATACTGCATTCCCATAACCCTAACATGAATCACGAATAGTTCTCGGGCTAAGGGTTTGGTCATCGAATCAACAATCATTTCCAAAGATGGCACATGAGATATTGTTATCTCTTTTGCTTCTACTTGTATACGGAGAAAATGCCACTTTTGTTTGTTGTGTTTCGTCCTCTGATGCCGAGGGTCCTTTGCCAAGTATATAGCAGTTGTACTGTCCGTTCTCAATTGAATGAGTTCACGAGCAATGGTTACCTGTAACGCCCCAAGATCCGGGCGCCTCGAATCTCGGGATGCTATAAGAAAGTACCCAAGAGATGCGGAAAATCCAATAATAAAATCAAGTGTGAATCTCATATGAGCAAGTAAATGGACAAAGCCCTAAAAATTTTAGTTCACTTTAAGGGATTACAAGGTACTTTCCGTAATTAAACTAACTACTCAATCCTAGGCCGACACGGCCAGCTACAAGAAAAGGAGAGAATAAAGATCTAAGTGTCGGACGCCTCTCGATGCACCAACTGCATCATTCTCTGAACCCCGCGGCAACGGATCAGCCGCCAAGCAATTCTACCAATCAAAGAAAGCGGAAGAGAAGATACCTGAAAACACTAAGGATTGGGTCAGGCTCGATGAGCCAGGCAAATAGGCATGTTTAGATGGCAATACATTATATTAATAGATAGGGAAGAAGACCATACCTGATCCCAGTTGTACCTGCGTGATTAGTATCTTGATAATGATATAGAAGATCAAAGTGCAACAGAAAACGGTGTAGAGTGTAGTGCATGAACGATAATCGAAATATTTATTTAACAGATGTTTGATACAGTATAACAGGTGGATAAGAGAAGCCATCATCAACAAGACATCATATAAAATCATATAACACATCAGAGTCACAAGTAGCCTAGATAACCTGAGGAAGTAACCTTACCATATACGTACCCATCGTATCAAGATCCTATCGTAACAATGTCGACAATTAGAGAGAATAAACAATGGTATCCATAATACATAATAATCATACATCCAATATATATCCACAAAAGCATGTAAGAGTACGTCCACAGATGAAGTACAAGGGACGTGAGGGGTCAGAGCCAGCTCATTGTCGTTGTCCCAACAACTGTCGATGAACATTCCATCAATAACCATAGCCACTGCCAAGTCTCAGCCATTGGTCTTACGTGCTAGCTCTACCTCAATACTCATCCATAGCCACGGCCAAGTCCCGGTCATTGGTCTTACGTGCTAGATCTATCTCAACACTCAATATCCATCCACATGTACCCGGTCCGAATGCCGGCGGTCTCAGTATCCGATCACTCATCGGTACCTACTGTACTCACTCACTCAACATCCATCCACATGTACCCGGTCTGAATGACGGCGGTCCCGGTACCCGATCACTCATCGGTACCTACTGTACTCAATCACTCAATACTCAATATCCATGTCTATGCCGGCATCATAACCCTCGGCAGACCAATCGTACATCCATGTATCCTACGGATCACTAGGTGGGGGTACTCCGAACTGGATAGCCTTATCATCCTTATTATGAGATGATAGTAGTCAAGGGTATGAGGCACGGAGTTCAAGTATAGTTAATCCATCCTTGTGATTCTCAACAGCTAATAGTACATACCCTTATAAACCCCGCTTCTCTATACGCTTAATTAGTATTGTCTTATTATATGGTCCATTCATCAATATCTACCGTTAAGTTCCCATTATTACAGGTTAGGATTTCAAGTGCCATGTCCCGACATTTCATCCAATACGGACCGTGATCGTGGATCAGAGCCTAAGTGCAATGCCCTGATTTATAATATCTCTCGAGGCCTACATCCAAGGTTCGGACTTACCAGCTAGCCTTAGTGTCCGTTACCAAATACCACATATCACAAATACATTGGTATTCACTGCCCCTCTCTTCAGGTCCAGGGTCTCACTTCACCTAAGACAATGATTACGGGGTCTCAGATGCTTATTAAGTATCCTTGGTGCCTCTGCAGGTGTTTAGCATCATAAGACATCCTTAACCATTGAATCGGGTTCCGTTTACAACCCAAGACCCTACTTAGGTGGCTACACGGGTCAAGGTTAAGCCCAGCCCTTGACTCGTGTCTCGCGTATCCCAAACAGTCCAAATGGAAGGTCAATGGGGCCCACACGTGATCATATCATAAATGGAAACTAAATCTGGAAAATCACTATTTACAGTGTACCGGGTCGACATCATGGGTACACGGGTCGACCTGCTACACTGTGGAAGTGGACAGCTAACTGGGAGTCAAAAAACTCAGTCTGCAGTGTCCCCGGTCGACCTGGAGGGTCCCCCGATTGACCGGGTACACTATGGGAATTTTCACAAACAGTTGGCAGGGGGGATTCCTACAGTGTGGCCGGTCGACCGGGTACAATGAGTCAGGCACCCTGTAGGAAATTTCAGCTCCCAGTTGAGGGTCAGTCCCCTGTGTGCCCGGTCGATCGCCTGAGTGACCAGGTCGACCGGGTACACACGAAACTCTAAAAATTCAGATTCTGCCCTCTTCCAACTTCCATCAAAACTACATCAAATGGATCCCAGATCTTCACCAAACACTTCCAAACCTTAAACACACCTCCCTCATCATGACCTCATCACAAATGGGCCATTGATCTTCCAAATGGGGGATTCACATCCTTCAATGGCCAATAACACATAAAAAAAGGCTTAGAACAACTATCCATGCATAATACCATCTAATCAACCATCTAAATACAGAAATCATGCCAAATAACTATAAAAGACAGTAATTAACAATCTAAGCATGTCTACTTGCCTAATTAGGAAGAAAACTCCTCAAATAGCTTGGGCTCCACTCCAATAGCTCTAAGATCACCCCAATGGTTGAATCTACAATCTCTACACCCATTCCCAAAGAGAGAAATGAAAGTCCACGAGGATCCTAACCCTAGAGGGGGGGGTGAATAGGGTGAACTACAACTATGACCAATTTAAACCAATTTTAATTTCTTAAACAAAACTAGTCACATGTGATGAATAATCAATCAATATGCGGAAGCTAAACAAATCAATCACCACATAGCAATCACCACAACACAATATTTATAGTGGTTCGGCCAACGTGCCTACATCCACTACCGGCTTGTGTCTCCAACACCCCACCGGATTCCACTAAGGATGCTTTTTACTAGGCTAAGCAATAACCCTTACAATGTGCTTTTCTAGGCTAAGCAATAACCTTACAAGATGCTTTTCAAAGGCTAAGCAATAACCTTACAAGATGCTTTTCAAAGGCTAAGCAATAACCTTACAAGTTGCTTTTCTTAGGCTTAGCAATAACCTTTACAAATATAGTTTTCTCAAAGAAAGTGTCTTAACAAAAGAACACTATAAGAGATTACAATTTATGCTCAAATAAATTTGCCTCTAAATAGGCGGATATGAAAATTAAAACTAACTCACACAAACACTCAAAGAAATGCAAAGATGTATGCTTATGAAGTGTGTGTGTGAAAACTTCAATCAAGTTTAAAAGTAAGCTCAATCAATTTGTGCTTAATGCACTTTGAAAGTTTAAGGCACAAAAAGATATGATTGAAGTTCTATGCAAATCACTTGAACAATTACACACTTGTGAATGATATGAAAATATAAAGATCACAAGTTGTATGAAAGTGTTTAAGCCTAATCAAGTGATGCATGTGCAATGTTGTTTTCAAAAACTAATTTGACTAAAGATTAAATGAATGAAAACAACAAGGGAAGTCTCAACCAAGTGAAGTAATCATGCAATAAAGGAAATCAAAGATTTATGGCTAAGCATGATTAAGAAAGTTTAAAACAAAACTTGGGTTGAAATCAAAGTGATGAATCCAATCTTGATTATCAAAGATGGAGGGAAGAAAGGATTCAACACATCATTGTTATCATGCTTGAAATCATTTTCCAAAGTTTCAAATAAAGCACATAACAAATGATTAATAAAAAGTAAAACTTACTTGGAGATTTAACTTAGTTGATCCAAGCTTAAGCTTCACTTAATGACCCTTTGATGTCTCTTAGATCATCCCCTTTGTCTTCTCTCAAAGCTCCTCAAAGAGGGTTTTAAAATCTCCAACTAAAGACAAAGGAAAGAGCTCATTTAAATACCAAAAACTGCCCAACGGCTAGTTTGGCCGGTTGACCGGCCATGTCAGGCCGGTTGACCGGCCAAGCACAACGGTCATAATTCTGACCGTTGGGGCGCCAGGTAAATTCCTGCTGCAGTGTTCCCGGTCGACCGGGACCTATGCGCCGGTCGACCGGCGACACTGCCGGGAACCCAAAAATTCCAATTTTAGCAAGATGAAGGTTTTCTTTGTGGAATTTTGTGGGTCACTAAACCAAGCTTAAAAACATGTTTTAAAACATTTAAAAACATGAAACACACAAAGCCTAAAAAGATTCAAAACTTTAAACCATAGGCTAGCTTGATTTGAGAAAAACTCTTTTCAAATGAAATTGCATACAAAACTGATTCTAAAGGTGCTGAAAGTATGCAAACCTCAAACCTAAATACCTAACATGATTTTCCAAATGTAGAGCACAAGGAAATAGGTTTTCAAAAAGAGTTTGGGTTCTAAAACCAATGCATCCAAGTTTAAAACCAAAACATGCATAAAACAAGAACTTTTCCAAATCTTAAAAGCTATGCATGTATGAAACTAAATTTCAAGGTTTTCTAAAACAATGCAAGTGTGAGAATTCAAATGATGCTAAAGTGCAAATGCATCCACCAAATTGCAAATTACAAAATCCCTAACAAGAAATGCATAAGAAAGGGAACTTTAAGGGAAAGAGCTATACTATAAGGAAATTGGAAATAGTAAATGAGGATTACCTTTACTTGGAGAGGAAAGAGAGATCTTGGAGATGAGAGACCCTAATCTCTAACTTAGAAGGAGAGGGAGAGATGGGAGGGAATTGTAGTGAAATGAGGGGAAGAGATAAGAGGGGTTTCTTTTATAGGAGTTGGTTGGGTTATAGTTCAAAATGCCCTCTCTTGCTAGAGTAAGTTTAGGATAAGGATGAGGGTATTTGGGGAATGTTAAAATAGAATGATCAAAGGCTCATTGGTTGCCAATAGAAAAAGGATAGAGACTAG
This sequence comes from Cinnamomum chago, assembly GCA_038049695.1. Lineage (NCBI taxonomy): Eukaryota > Viridiplantae > Streptophyta > Magnoliopsida > Laurales > Lauraceae > Cinnamomum > Cinnamomum chago. The sequence continues at coordinate 34,246,884 of CP142452.1, forward strand.
GGTAATTTAGGTATTCACATTTAATGACTAAAGTATCCTCAAATGAGTGGTTGTGAATAAAGGAGCCTAAGGGCAATAAACGTAGGCTATATATTATGACAAAAGTGCCCATGTTTACTTGGTAGAGAGTAAAAGAGCCAAGGACATTTATGGTATTGGGATTTCCAAAAAGGAGGGAAAAGATGTGGAAATAAAGACTAGAGTACCCCCATATGATAAATGGGCTAATGAGTTGGGCCATAGGTAGTTGGGTCATTATATGGTCAATTGCACAACTCTCTAAGGGAAACCCATCAATAATTAGGATTACCACTAAGGCCTCTAATTGGTTAATTAATTCTAAGAAAATCACTATTAATCTTACAAGAGTCTCAATCCTATAAACTAGGCTTAATTCATGGGAAATGACTAACTATTCATGCTAATCACATATTAAATAGGATAACCTATGATTGGCTTGGTCAAATTGGGTCCTACTAGGTATTTCTAGAAACGGGTCCTCACAATACCAGTTCCACATCCAACTAAAAATAGCGAATCCATACGGCCTCCATGGTCGCTGAAATGCAAGCAACATATTTGGCCTTCGTGGCCGACATGACTGTATAGTCTTGTTTCTTACTGGACCATAAAATAGCTCCCCCGTAAGAATACATATCCCGATGTGGATTTTCCGTCATCGAGATCATTTGAAAATGATGAGTCACTGTATGCTAATAAACTCAAGCCACCACCGTGATATCAAAGCATTATATTTTTTGTGGCCTTTAAATATCGGAGGATCGTTTGACGACATTCCAATGAGCAATACCCAGGTTACTTTAAAATTGACTAACCAACCCAACCGTATAACAAATTTCGGGGTGCGTGCACATCATAAAATACATAAAACTACCTACAGTGGTGGCATAAGGTACGAAATCCATTCTTTTGGTTTTAGCGTCGATTTGAGGACATTGCATTACACTTAGTGTGCAGCCCTTATCATCGGGTCTCAATGGGATCGGCATTACCCATTCTAAGTTTCTCTAAAATATTCTTATTGTAAGTTGTTTGGGAAAGCCGAAGAATGGATTTGTATGATTCTACGTGATTTTAACCTCCAGAATGAACCCAGCGACCCAAATCTTTCATTTCAAAAATAACTAACAAACAAGCTTGGTCTCAATTAACAGTTCAATGTCATTGTAAGCCAAAAGAATATAATCAACGTAAAGGAATAACAACACAAATTTATGTTTAGATCTAAACACAATGATCTTCATAACACATGGAGAAACCATTTAACATAATTGTATTATGAAACTTTTTGTACCATTGTTTCGAGGAATGTCTAAGGCCATAGATTGATTGGGTTTACAAACTTTAATCTTTATGGCCCTTTTTCCACATATCCTATTGGTTGTTTCATGTATATTTCCTCCTCAAGATCACAGTTTAAAAAAATTGTAACATCCATCTAATGTAGTTCTAAATCCATGCGGTCCACAATGGATAAGATCATGCGAATACAAGAAAATCTCACCACAGGGGAGAAAGTTTCCTCGTAATCCACACCTTTTTGTGTGAACCCCTTAGCCACAAGCCTATCTTTAAAATTGTCAATGGAACCATCGGCTTTTCATTTGATTTTCAAAACCCATTTATTTGAAATAGCTTTCCTATACTTGGGAAGATCCACAAGATCCCATATATGGTTTTTACGCATAGAGGTAATCTCATCATTCATCGCAAGCATCCATTCCTTCGAGTTCATTGATTCCAGTGCTTCTTGATAAGAACGTGGTTCGTTCTTGTTAGTTGCAATGTATGTATAAGAAGTTCTCTCAATCTCAAAATATTTCTTTGGAGTCAATCGACGAGAAGGCATCTTGGTCACTCCCACCTGCCTCTGAGTCCATAAGACCGTTCCCACTAAGACCAACATGTGGTGTTGGCTCCCATTGAAAGGGGGAATCGTCCATTTCAAATAGTTCAATGGACCCCCTCGTCCTTTTCAAGATATTGAAACTCGAAGAAATCTACGTTACGAGATTTTGTTTCAACTAATCTGCAGTTTACATCCTCATAAAGTAGAACGTATGCTTTTGAACTCAGAGTATCTAACAAAGATACATGGAATAGGCTCATGCTCCAATTTATTTGGATGCGGGATCAGGACATGCCCTAAAGAGCCTAGCGAGCGTAGTTCTCCAAATGAAGGTTTTCTACCGGTTCACAACTCGTACGAAGTTTTTGGAACAAATTTAGAAGGAACTATATTTAGTATATAAACAACAATTAACAACAAATCTCCCTAAAAAGGGACAGGTAAATTTTTGTTAGCCATCATTAATCTAACCATGTCTAACAGAGTCCTATTCTGTCTTTCCGCAACTCGATTTTGTTATGGAGTGTATGCCATAGTCAGTTGACGAGAAATTCCATTTTCCATGAAAAGACTTTTAAAAATCTCTTAAGTTTATTCTTCACCTCAATTGATCCTAAGGGTCTTGATGTTTTTATCAAACTTATTTTGAACTTCTTTGGCAAAAAAATTAAAATAATCAATTGCCTTATCTTGTGAGAAATAAAAAAAAAACATACAACCACAACGAGAGTAATCATCAATGAAAGTAATGAAATATTGTGTTCCTTGTCTATTAGCCACATTCATTGGGCCATAAATGTCAGAGTAAATGATTTCAAGGGTGGCCTTAGAATGTGATTACTAGATATGTTCCAAATCATGGTTCTTAAAAAGTTTGCAAATAAACACAAATGACAGAAATGAACTAAAAGAAGAATAATGCCACTAATTTCCATGTTTACTCACTGTACGATTTAACTGCAGCCAGCAGAATGTGTATTTATCAGTTTGACACAAGTAAGACAGGCAAATACTGTTAGTTTATGGTCTCAATACCATGGGTATATGATGTAATAAATTGATTAATTTCTTTATTTATCAATACAATTCATGTTTTTCCTTTCATGAGATGAATGGTGTTTTATATACTTGCACATAACCAATACAAAAGACATAATGGCTCATGAGATGAACCGGAGTCCATGAGTATACTAGATGTAATATATGTGTATGGATGAGATCCACATACATGAGACATGTATTGCAAATCTTATACTCAAATATCGTCACAACCAGTGATGAGATTGGACATCTCATCTGACAAGGTTGCAGCGCCTTGATCACTATGAGATAGTGTGATTTGTCCCGATCATCGGAATGTAAGATTCCGGATCATGGTGCTGGTACATTGGATGTATTGAAGGACCATGAGAAGCACCTTATATACACTGTCTTTATTTTAAGGTTTGCTCTCATAATTCTCTAGCAATAGGCTCAAAATCCTGAGACATTAATGAACTCAAGTTTCTATCTATTCATTTGCTTTGAGTCACCAATGAGTGAGGCCAATTGTAGGTCAACACCTCGGTGATTTGGGTACGTGATAGTAGATATGTGGGAACATTCAATGGTAAAGATGGAATCTATCTTTAATATCCCCTTGTGCCAATTAATGAATTTATCATTGGTAAGTGCGCACCCATTCCAGTTAAGAGTTAATTGGATCGGTACCAAATGATTATTATAATTAATTGGGGCTCAGGGATAATAAGATATGGATCTAATTTGGTGGACAGATCCATTTGATCCATGGATATAGATGGAGGGGCCTACTTGTGGTACTGTGGAAGTTTAGGGTCTTCATTGTAATATATTCCTAAGACTGGAGTGCAATTGCATTTATATAGTGGAGTTATTTGCAATTAACTGTGGGCCCGGATTGCACATGAGATGTGGGGTCGCGTGTCCCAGTTGGAGCCAGCTTTCTAAGGAATCCCTAGTGGTCCCCACGCTAGCCCAATTTATTAGAAAGATACTAATTCTACTTGAACTCTAAAAGGAAGGTTACTATTTCTATTTGAAGTGAGACTTCTAATAGTGGTAATGGTAAGCTACTAATTATTAATGAAAGTAGGACTTCTATTTTAATTAGAAAGGAGAAAGTTACTAATAGTTGCGGAAGTGAGACTTCTATGGCAATTAGTAAGGGAGATGTTTACTAATTTGTAATGGGAGTTAAACTTCTATTTCAAATAGGAAAAGAGGAGTTATGGAGGGCTATAAATAGAGGAATAATCCTCTCAAATTCGTGCATAACAAATAGAGCACTTTCAGCCCCCTTGTGCAAGAGTTGTACAAGTCTTCTTCTTCTAAAAGTTCCATTCTCTTTCACCTTTGGTTCCTTAGAGTTACTAGTAGGGTTTTCTCTTGAGGATTTCACCATCTTCTTGAAAAAACAGATCTAATACGGGACATAGCGTGGAAGATCAAAAGGAGTTGAAGATTCTGAATTGGATTGTGAAGTTGTTCATCATCAAAGTAAAGAACTCAAATCCTCCATAAGAGCACAACAAAGCTCCAAAGGTATATCTACATCCTTGTATGTTGTAGATTTCGTGCTTGCATGTTTATGTTCTTATTTCTATCTTTTAGATAGTATATGTTGCTGTACATGACTGAGTTTTGAGGAATTGCATCCTGGATTGGGTTTGTTGCATTCTAGACAATTGATTCCTGCATCAAGTGGGTCAAAAGTTTTTGAAACCTGTCTGGAAGGCCCACCTATATTCCAACAAATACAAGTATCCGGATATCATAGAGTACATGCAAGTCTTATCATCTTTCTACTGAATGGATGCAGCTTTTGATATTTTCCATCTTTCCCTTAACCCATCATCTCTTAATTAGATAAGTATAAGATGATTATTATCATCACATCTTTGATTGTTTATTATTATAAGATTGGACCCATCACTATGGAAAATCAGGATCATCTTGGATCCTTCTAGCCTACATCATCTCCTCATCAGCAAAAAGCAAGAATCAATAGGTATCCATGTACATGTAGGTAAGCTTCACAACTCAAAAAAGTGAAATTCATGAATTGGAATGCTTGGACTTGAACTAGTTGTGAAAATACACGAGTATGAAAAAACCCCCACCCAACTACCACAACATTCAAAATAAAAAATTAAATAACCATCACAATACACAATAAAGTGTTAAATCAATTGTCAATTATCTTCCATATATTCTGAGTCAGAAGTGACTTCAGGATTTTTACACGGGTTGAACAAAAAAAATAGAATCTTGACACAAGTGACGAACAAATAAACAAAATTTTTGTATAATGGATATTTAAGATGAATGATTGATGCTAGATGAATGTAAATTCGCCGAAGATGGCAAGGTTTCAAATTTTTTATTCCTCTTGTAGACATATCTCACAATCCCTAATTGGTGCTGAAAAACGTGATGCAACTTCAAAAAAGAAAACACTATATCTTATCCTTGTTTCTCCCTCCTCTCTCCTTCCTACGGTGCTGCCGGAGGGAGCAGTGGTGGGTGGAGAGGGGTTAATTTAGGTATTATGGGACGTTGTGCAAAGAAAAAGAGGGCTACATTTTTAACCCTTTACAAACAGAATTTATAAAAACTTTTTTTATTACATTTATACCCCTATATGAAATTACCAAAAAGGACAATCACCTATCAAACCTGAAAAGTCTAATTTATCTTTGCACACAATCTCATTTCACTTTCATAATTCCCTTCACATTACTCTCGTTCCTTCCATTTCACCGTCTTATTCATCCCTTCGCTCTCATTCCCTTCTTCCTCTAATCTCATTCTTCCCTTCACATCATCATATCTCCATTTCTCACATTCTACCTTCCCTTCATATCCCACCACCGCTAAATATATTATTTCTTAGTGAAACCTCACTCTCAATATCATATTTTTGTCTAATGGATGAGCAAGCTAACAAGAAAAATGTAGTTTTCGAACATAATATCAGTGAGAGGGTGAGTGGTTGTGTTGTTTATTTTGATTTCCGCCATTTTTTAAAACTTGTAAAGCCTTTTTTAATCTCTATTGCCGCGAAACTTTCGAACTTTTAGTGCAGAACAAACTGCCAATGTCTGGCCTCTTATAGCTGAATACATTAATTTTGTTCAACCATGTCTGATTAAACAAAAAGTTTATGTTCAACCACATAGGGTTGAACAAAAGCAAGTTTGCCCATTTAAGCAACCATCTCAATATAAAGTTTGTTCCAACAAGTCCATATCTATGATGAAACTCAAATACACATTAAGAGATGAACAAGAAATGGAGAAAATGTAGCAAACATTACTTGATTGCAAGGGGGCAAGAATGTAATGATAGATGGATGGATGACTATAAAAAATAGATAGAGGAGAAGGAGACGAAGAATATAGTGATCATTGGGTACACTCACCCCATTACAGATAGAGAGGAAGAAGAAGAAATGGAGGAGGGTTTTAACCATATGGAAGGAGGGCTACAAACGTTTATTCAAGTTGTAGGAGAGGCTCCAAACGATGGTGGTGAGATGTGTGTAGAGAAAGAGGGATATGGCTACTTTGCATATGATTTGAGTGTGCAGAAAAAAAAAATTAATTTTAATTTTTTTAGACCGAGTGTGGACAAAAATTGTGTGTAAAAGGTTAAAAAAGTGTATTCAGAAGCCCTCAAGAAAAACTTAAAATCTCCACACTTCAATGACAGATAGTAGGGCTGTCAAAGGACCAGGTTGGGCCAGGCCTGGGCCCGTCCTAACCCTACGTACCCTCAATATATGCAGGGCCGGGCTTGAGCTGGTTAAAGCGCTCAAAGGGCCTTCACTATCTAGGCCCTTACCCTACCCTCGAGGGCCAGGGCTAGGGCAGGATCAGGACTTCAAAACAAGAAAATTATTTTTCTAACATTGTTACCAAGAGAAATGTGATCGAGCATTATCTTGTCTAACCTCAATTGCAAAGAAATCATTAAGAAAACATATGTTATCTTGTCTAATCTCAATTGCAAACGAACCATTAAGAAAACATTGATAAAATATAAGTCATGTCTAAAAAGTTTCTTTTATCGGATAAAGTCATAGGTGCTTTGGTTGGGTTCTACACATATGATTTTATTTGTTTTGACAAAGAAGGAAATTTATTAAGGAGTATGATCTATTTCACACCTTTAATATGACTTTCATATGAATTTCCACATATGAAGTCATTCTAGCGGTGTCTTATCTTGAGAGTTTTAAACCATTTACACTCACATACATTTTATCAATTGACATTATTTTTAATTAACAGTGATCTAACTATTACACATTCTTGGATTTCAGTCACAAAATAAATATATTTAAAAAATACACTTAGTTTAAACTTTTAACAATTGAGAGTTATAATTATCTAATTAAAAGGATGTTTGGATTACCCCATATCCTTAAAGTTCCATGCACATTTAAACTAACTTTATGAATTAGTTGATATCATAAGCAACTCTATAGAGGAAGAAGTATATCATTATTAATTAATAGAAATGAGTACAACCCCTTTTGCACTAACAATGTTTTACAAAAATAATATAAAATACTTAAATAAAAAGCAATAAAACTAAAAGAAAGTGGTAAGAAGCAACTGTGCAACACTTATTGATTATGTATCAACTATCAAGTACAATATATAACTTAAATAATTAAATATAGATGAAATGAATGAAGTATGTATATATGTATGGATTTTTTAGACATTTTTTAATGGGTAAGTGGGTATGAAATTGCCTTCATATCTCCCATGTTATTGCAAAGTGACTATTATAAGGGCATTTTAATATATATTTACATATATGTATATATTATATATAAAATAAATAAAAATAAAAGGGCCAGGGCTAGGGCTAGGGCCACTATTGTCCAAGTCCAGCCCTCAAATCTCAAGACTTGTAAAAATTTATCTTAGCTTGCCGGTCCTAAAACTATTCGTTAGAAACAAAAGCTCTAATTTTAAGGGCTTTTTTTTTTTAGGCGCCCCACATTTTGAGGGCCAAATTGACAGCCAAGCGGATATAAAAACAGTTTTTGAGTTCTTCAAACTCGTGAGAGGCGGGAAACATGTAAATTACCACGGTGTTTGGACGAAAATATCCTTGTAAATAATCCGAAATGACACAAATGACCTCTCCTTTCCCCACAGCATCCTGACATCTGTCTCCCAAAAGCCTTTTTAAGTCCTTTTTACATAATACCCTCTGTAGCCCTCACATCGACTCCCCATCTCCTTCGCAACCTCACTCCTCTCTGTTTGTCAACCATCAACACCGCCGGTAATTACTAGGCTTTGATTCTTCTTCTTCTTCTACCCCTCTCTCTATTTCTGTCTTATAGTCTATATGCTGTTTTATTGTGGTGTTTGTGAGAAAGAAAGGAGAATAATTGTTTTGGGGTTTTCTTCTGTTTTTCTTTCATCAATGCATGATAGTATTGACTAGTGATACATCTCTCTTGTTTTTGTATTTTTTTTTTTAATTTTGAATGTGGTTGGGGGCAACCTGAAACCATAGTCGTCTAAACCTGGATTAAAAGCCTTAAAACCCGTACCCACCACTACCATTCAAAACCACAATCAATATGGTCCCATTGCCATCCCAACCACTCATAGATTCTCTCACAAGAAATTGGTGATGCTCCTCCTAGATGGGTTTGCTTGTAGGGTTCTAAACAGTTTATGTTAGCTTCTCTTTCGCCAAATTTCACTTGTTTGCAGTCATTTACATATGTAAAAGTGATTCACATGTGTTACTGTCATGCATCAGCATGTTTGTTTACAATCGTTTAAGCATCACATTTGAAAATTGCATATGAAAATGATGTATAAACGGACTCTCATTTTTTTCACCTAAATTTACACACCTTGACACTCACTCTCAATCACTCTCAAATCTCTCTGTTTCTCTCCCCTCTCTCTAATCTCTCTCCTCCTCCTCTTTTTTATATCTCTATAGCATTCCATACAACTTGACTGCCTTTTGTTCTCTGTAAATGTTATATATATTTTGTGAAGAGTGATTAATCTGTAACTCTACATTGTGAATTTTTTTAGGGTAAAGCCATCCAACCCATTCACACAATACAGTTGGAGTAAGGCTAATTGAACTGTGCTCTTTTTTTTCTCACTATTTTGATCCTTAATTTGCATTTAGCCATCATTTTTTGATCTTTTGCTTTGTTACTTGGAATGTTTCACAACTTGTAAATTACAAGTGTTTCTCAATTAAGGAGAACCCATCCTAGGTGACCATATCTATGGACTTGTGGACCAGGGGGTGGGTAATCAAGAGCAAAACTTATTTGGCCATTGCCAAGTAGGCAGTAAAGGAATATTAAAAAAAAAAGGTAGGTAGTAAAGGAGGAGATACAGGTTGGGAAGAAGAGTCAGGTAGCGGAGAGTCCGTGATATATATTCAAAGTTGGCCCCACATGTCGGGAAATGCCAATGCCCAGCTCAAAACACTCACTGTGCACCTGCTAAGGATGGGGACTATATAATTTCTTGTCATGTTTCCTCTACTAATTCTCAGTAAAAAAATGTTTTCTTTTTATCTATATAATGTCCAATTCGGGGATTGGGCTTGATTGTTTGTATGGACTTGAAATACACTGAGATTCATGGAATGGGCTTGTTCGTTTGTATGGAATTGAAGTACATTGAAACTCATGGAATGGGGCTGTTTGTTTGTATGGAATTGAAATATATTGTCCAATTCATGGAATGGGCTCGTTTGTTTCTGTGTAATTAACATGCATTGAAATCATGGAATGGGCTTGTTTGTTTCCATGGAAGTGAAATAAATTGAATGCATGGAATGGGTTTGTTTGTTTGTCAATTGAATTAAGTTGAATTTGAAGGTCTCTATTTTCAGCACAATGAAGCTGATAATTGAGGGCTCTTATTTGGTTGTTCTATTATGCTTTGGAACCAGGCTTTAGTTTGTTCTATTTTCAGCACAATAAATAGGAATTTATTGTATATTTTTATTCTTGATTGCAATATCTAGCCGCTTTGGTCTGTTCGTTCTATGTTTTTAAGATAACTTTGGTCTGTTCTATTTCAAGTGTTATCTTTAAGATAACTTTGGCCTGTTCTATTTTTAGCACAATGCAGAGGAATTTATTGTATATTTTTATTCTTGATTGCAATAGCTAACTGCTTTGGTCTGTTCGTTCTATGTTTTTATTCAAATGGACCTGTTTGTTAACGTGGAGCATATGTTGATGAAAAACATCCTTTAAGCTTATTGGCCTAGAAAGACAATTGCATGTGTATTGTGTCTTTTAGATAGTTGAATATTCTTTTCACTGCATGTCAATGTTTAATGCTAGGATAATTTTGATATCTACTAACCAGGCTGATGCAGGCCCTAGGGTTAGGGCTTGTGTGGGTGCCCAAGCACGTGTCCAAAGACACATCAAATCGTCTCCATGGATCTTCAACACGAGGACGCACCTCTCCGAAGGAAAACCCACGATTCTATTCAAAATCAAAGTCTGAGATTTCCATCTCTACAATGTATTATAAATAAGAAAAGTAAACTTAGGTCCTAAGAAAACCTAAACCAATAATGGAAACTACCCTAATTACAATTAGAAACATGCTAACCAATAATTAGGAAAAATAAAAGGAAATAAAAAAAAATCTATAACTGGGCGGGACCACTTGTGGCCCATTCTGCGTCACAGGCCTAAGGAAAAACTAATATCCGACCTTATACACAACATGACGTGCATAAGATTGATTGCCTACTGCCTGGGCATCAAAACCTACCAAATTTCTTTGGGGGAAACTCCAATGACCCCACAATGGTGGTACAATTGGATTTCCTCCTCTTAGTTTTATTGAAGGGTTTGATGATTGCATTCATCTCTTACCCCATCCATTAAAAACTCTTTTAGCAACTTTACCTTACGTTTCTGCCCCTAACCATTGTCCACAACCACCCATTTTCCCATATAGAGCACATCCCCTATGACTTCTTTGCATAGAATGACTATCATTGTCAAAGAACCTATCCCATTTGCAAATATCCAAAATGGGGCATTGGATTTGGTGTAAAAGTGCTCATTTCCTTTTCTTTGCTATTAACATAACTTGCCAACACATGAAGATATATTTATGTACGTATACTTTACCTTCATCTTCCATAGATAGAGTAGATTTTGGCCATTGCTTGTTAAGTCAACTTTGTATTTAGAAGTTATATTAATTTCTTATGCAGATGGAGTCACTGTATACCAAGCTTTATGATAAATATAAACAACTAAAGGTGTGCCTACTTTCGACCTGATCTTTTTTTTTTTTTTTTTGAAAATTGTACAGGTTTTTTTTCTTTTTTTTATGTTTAGCAGGAAATTACCAATTTGGGTTCTAATGTTGTAAGTTTGCTGTGTTTAGGCAAGGAAAGACTCTGAAATGGACCAGATCAGTCATGAGCAGGAAGAGAAATTTTTGAATTATGTATCTGGTACAATTTTTTCTAATCTAACATGGACTCTTGTACCTTCATTTCATTTATAGCATTATCAACTTGACTATGCTAAAAGATTATCAAAGGAATTAAACCATAATTGCATGACGTTATTCAGGTGGAGTATTCTATACAAATTTTTATACTTTTTAACATTTTTGGTCAAGGAAAATTTTATTATATTATGCGACAACAGTAATTATGTTAGTCTCTCAAGGTTCAAGAACTGGATTTGTATGTAAGAAAAGCCACAAGCAGAAATGGGCCTTGAAAGAAGCTTCCATTTGAAGTAGATGATGTCATACAACAAAGAATTGTAAAAGTTTAGTTTGTAATAGCTTGACAGTCCATGGAAGCTCGTATCACTGTATTTGCGCAGAAAAGATGTGAGGGTTTTGGGTCTTCAGATTTTAGATTATGTGGATTCTGGAGTTCAGATGAAGATTGTTCATTGGTGGCTGGATTGGACCAATGAAGGGTCTCATCTTGCTTCTATTACCACTAAGATTCACACACATGAACTGCTTCATTTCTTTGCTGTTTCTGATTTTCCCAATTTTGTTCGTAGCCTCTTCATAAAACAATTTCTGAAGAGGAATTATAGAAAACTGAGCCTCAGCAAGATAACATGGTCAGTTACATTCTGGGAAGCACGGACACCTCTCCGGGGCCGTCGTGTCCGTGTCCGACACGTTTCGGACATGGACACGCTCGGACACTTGTTGGACATGCCAAAAGAGTATCCTATTTATTTTTTTATATTTTATATTCTGGACATCCTGGGTACACGCTTGGGACACGTTGGCCTCTTTTAATTGGAAAAAAAAATAAAATTAGAGTAAAAAAGAAAAAGAAAAAGGGTATTTTGTAAAAAGTTATAAATTAAGAGGAAAATGGGTCTTTGAATTCGTCCATCTAGCCCTAAACGAAAGAGAAAAAACCCCATTTGGCCTTCCAGCCCTAATGAAAGAGGAAGAAGAAGAAGAAGAAAGAAAAGGAAGAAGAAGAAAAGAAAAGAAGAAGAAGATCTGCTGTGGTACTGCTTCTGCTCATCAGGTACAATGTTTTTTTTTTTTTTTGCTGCTGCTCTTTTTTTCTCTCTGCTGCTGCTGCTTTTTTTTTTTTTTTTTTTTTTTTCAGTTTTTGCTGCGAAAAACATTTTGTTATTTTTTTATTTAGTTTTTGCTCATGCTGCTGTTTTTTTTTTTTTTTCATAAAATCTGTTTTTGCTGTTTGTTGTTTCTGTACTATTTTTTTTTGTAATCTGCTGCTGTTTTTTTTTTGCTCGTCAAATCTGTTTTTGCTGTTTGTTGTTTCTGTACTATTTTTTTGTAATCTGCTGCTTTTTTTTTGGCTCATCAAATCTGTTTGTTGTTTCGATACTATTTTTTTTTTTCAAATCTGCTGCTGTTTTTCTGATCATTAGATGTTCTGTTTTTGTTGTTTTCTTCTTCGCCATGTTGTTGTTGCAAATCTCCTTGATGCTGTTTTTTTTTTTCACTGCGAATATACAAATCTGCAAATGTCCTTGCTGCTGATGTTTTTGATTTTTTGCTGCTGTTCTTTATATCAAATAATTCCTTTTTTATTTATTTATTTATCAGCTGCTTCTTCACCTCTGGAATTTAGGAATCTGATTTCCATTCCTGGCTCTAGCTCACAACCCTCCAATGAAGAAGATATAAATAAGCCTCCGTGAAAATATGTAACCAAGTTTGAGAAACTTAATGAAGGAGCAGGAAATATTACAGTGGTACATTAGTGCTTGGATTTTTATTTATTGATTGCTAAATTGATTACAAAGTTAAAATGATATTATCTTTTTTAGTATATGATTAGATTTATTATTATTAAATATTAATGTGTCCCTGACGTGTCCGTGTCCTACTTTTTTGAGAAATGCCGTGTCGGCGTGTCCGTGCTTCTTAGGTTACATCCATATGGGCCCTCCAAACTGTTGATCTGATGGGCACTACTGTTTATGGGGGGAGTGAACTATCACATATCTATGGGCTATACGTAGCAGTTTAAGAGGAGAATGCAGCAAAGAGGAGAATCTGAGTGAAATTGTTAGGTCTTGTATTCTAGATATGGCACCAACAAAGAGGAGAATGCAACAATGCCCATGAGAAAAGAAAATAACAAATGATTGTGATCTTCCAATAGTGATATTTTTGGAGAATCCCTCTTCATGCAGGCTCGTCCACTCAATAGGCAGGGTTCATGAGCTAACATGTATAGGAATATGCATGCCAGCAAAAATGCATTCTCTGAGACTTAGATCGCCAAAATTGCTATCTTAAAAATACCGTTCTCACTTGGAGAAGCTATATTCATGTTCACTTTTTTCCATCTGTAGCAGCTTCCTTAATTATTAGTGCATTTTAAAGTCTACTAAGAGTGTACCTTTACAGGAATGATAAACAAGTGCTGTTGTTTATTGAAAGCTTTTATAATTTTGCAATTCAATGGTTTTTTTCTTTATATGTTTCTTGCAGCTGCAGAGGAGCAAATAGAACACTTGAAAAATGTCAATAACGGGCTACAAGAAAAGATAGATGAGTTGACAAATCAGATCATTTTAGATAGGCATGCATTTTCCAAGTGATAACTATTACTTCAAGTGCATTTAAGGATATCTTGTGTTTGTAAAGCAATATTCATCATCTGATTGCAGGTCTTCTGAGAACTCCCAGTATTCCATGTACCAAAACCTTTTTATTGAAGAAAAGCAAAAAAGTGAGGAGAACTTTCCTTTTTCTGAGGAATAACTACCTTGTTGATATTTGTTTGTCTTCATTCATGTACTCTTAGGAATGTTCTAACATACTTATGCTGAAAGATGACCATGTCTCAAAATCATCAGCAGGTGACCTTGCAAATTTCTCATTTCCTTTTGGTGTGATTGGTATTGGATGTTCTTATATGCAGATATGTATGCATTTGTTAGTGAATGATAAATACTTCAGGATCAATGAGAATGGTTGTAGGTAACTTCATTACATGAATCTTAGCTGCATGATTTTTGTTTTAAATCGCAAACATCTTTCTAATACGTACTAAATAATTTTTTTACTAGTAAATGGTCTTTTTCGAAGGGATAATTATCAATTGAAATTAGGAGGAATATAGATTTTTTTTTATTATTTTCCATTAGAACAGTCCTTTAACTTGTTATTGTTGAGATAATCTGTAATTTTCTGATAATTATGAATTAATTTGTAATAGTGAGAATAAGTTTGTCTTAGATTTGGATTAGATTAAACTTGAGTTATTTTAGGTTAGTGTTATGATGTTATAGGGTTTCGTATTATGATGCAACTGGGTTTCTTGGTTAGAGTTTGTCTTAGAGATCCAGACTCACATGCCCTCACCCCTTTCAGATGGGCATTGATGTTACTTACCAGCTGAGTTACATCTAGGACAAACTTTTATTTAATCTTTTAATATAGTAAGTGCTGTTATTTTATTTTATTTTAATTGAAAAGAGCCTGTATCATGTTGGAGGTTGCTCATTTTGCAACCATGAGGTTGTGGATTCGAGTCATGTCATAGTTGTCAAAATCCTACAATTTGTATCCCGAATCCTAGGGAAAAAGACTTGTAGCTATATGATAAATCCTATTTATAGGTGAGTCCGAGGAGAAGGTTATATAGTGATTAATGAAATCCCTTAATATTTTTTGTGATTTTGAAAGGTTTTAGAGATAATAAGGATCATGCATGTGAGAAGAGCATTCGATGATATGTATGGGATTTTGTCTTGCAATTATTTTAAAGCTTTTTTTTTTGGTATTTTCTTCATGAACACTTTTTTAACTTAGAAACATCCGAACTATGTAAAGTTGGTGATTTAGATTTATTTTTTATTTTTTAATTAAAGAGAACAAAAAGAACATTGCAATTTGTTGTTTTTCTTAGTAACATTGATATCTAGAACATGTTTAACTAATTCACGCATAACATTTGTGATATATTAATATATGTCATGTTCTTCATATGTTGTACTCTCATTTGTAATTATACTTATGCTACTATGATAGAAAATGGATAAGTACCTTTTTTGAAAATTTTAATTATTTTTTCATATTTATAAGAAAATTAAAAAACCTACCATTTGCAATTTGATTCAGGATACAATTCAATTCATCCCCTTATACGATTTAGATTTTTAGAACCATTTGTTAGCATGCAAAAAAAAAAAAAGGAACATTTTGATGTGTGTTGATAATTTATAATTTGACCAAAGACATGTGAAAAGGAGGGGGACATTTTTTTCTTTTATTATCATCTTGTAATTTGCTTAATAGAACTTAATCAACCCATTCGTTGATTGATTCTCTTTGCCCCCAAAATCTCTCTCTGTCTCTCCCACCCACACACACACAAACATTATTAGAGTTTTCTGGGACTTCCTCCCCAAGCTCTGTTCACCTTGGCTGCTCAACTTGAGATCTCTTCCTTTGTTCTTTCCCTTTTCTCCTTTTGTCCCTCCACTCACCTTTTCCTGCACTCCTTTCCTTAATTTTCCCATTTCCTTTCAGTTCTGTCATCTGTGCCTACCAAACCTTGTGCATAGCAGGACTGGTCCTGTTTACCCATAGGGGCTGAAATCAGTCCCTACCAGTCCTGGGCATGTGGATAATGCAGTGGAAGTGATGAAGAAACTGCTTTTTTACCAGTGCAAACTCAGTATTGGTGATGTCTTCACTGCTCAGTACTTTTTTTCCCCCTTTATTTGTTTAAATTGGTTCTGATATTGTACATGCTGGCTACCATTTGAAAAAAAAAAAATCTTGTACATGCTGGCACACTTTCTCATTTTAAACTGTTATGCAGTTAACATCCCCTTATATAACTACTTTAGATGGATTTTTTTCTCGAATGAAGTCATGAGTCGAACGATATTGCTCATTTTGATGGAATTTTCTTTATCGGATGAATCCATGAGTCAAATAATATAGGTAAACTTCAGGCATCCACATATCTGTCAGCTTGCCTGTTGTGTATATTATACAGATTTCTCACCTTTTATTGGCTTCTCTTTGAATTGGCAGCAAAAGAACTTTTGGAAGAAGTTGAAAGGCTTCGCAGTCTGCTTTCTGAGAGAGTTCAATGCAGTAATAACAATGAAAACTATGCTGACAGGCAGTTGAAATCGCCTTCTAGATGTCAAGTTAATCTAACAGATTTATCAAAGGGCTCAGCTCGTAGGATGACACTGAAGCCATCTTCTGGGGATCAAACTGAAGAAGCTGGGGTTAATCCAAATGCAAGCAGTCAAGAGGTGCATATCATGGATACCGAGCCAGATGGGGTCCCAATCAAAGGCACACCATCCAATGGTGCTCCTGAGAAACTTCGGCTGGTATGTTCACTGAACTTCGGCAGTTAATGAAACAGAGTTACTAGTGACAGAGAAACTAGGGTCTTGTTATGCAAAGAAATTGTAATTTGCTGTGCTCTGATTTCCATGCGTTTGGTTATCTAGACCATTGATGTGATGGGCTCCACCATGGATAAGAAAAGCCCCAAAGATTTCTCAGATTTGGAGATTATAACTCTTCCATAATCTCCCTCAAATTATGAAAAATGATGCTTCATTTTATAGAAACAAATTGCCATATCTGATACATGTATCTGTATCGAATGTGCGAAGACACAAAATGACACTTCTAATAAGAAAAGAATAACAATATAAAGAAATCTCACACTTCATTTTGTCACTATATTTTATTAGCATCTAATATGCATAGAAAATAAGGGCCTGTTTGGAAATCTTGATCTCTTTGAAATAAAGCTAAAACAATTAAGTCTGTTTGAAAGAGCTGTTTTAATTAAGACTTCTACTAATACACCGTTTGGTATGTCTGATTCAATTAAAAAAAAAGTAAATGTGTTGTATAGTAGAAGTTATGTGGGCAAACTTGTATAGTAGAAGTAGTATAGGAATTTGTGATGTAGTGAAAGTAGGACATGCAGACTTTTCATATAGTAAAATTATATGGGAAAACTTGTCAAAAAATAAAATAAAATAAATGTTGATTGCTTTAGACATTGATGTCTGTTTGGGGAAGTTACCGACTTGTTATTTCTTGAAAGAGGCAAAGTGTCTTAAGACTTAAAGCTGATTCGATCAGAGATACACATTAATTTTCATAAACAGTCTCAAGCACACAAGCATCTGTTGGACTCAGTTTTAAGTCAAATAGACCCAAAAGTAGACTTGCCAAATGACACATAATTTAATGAACTTATCACCATCATTGAGGCCTTACTGCAACCATTCAGAATCAGCTCTGTAAATTCTGCTTTGCCACACATCTCTGTTTAGGGCTAACTTGTGTCACTTTTGCAACGTCACACCCCTCTAGTTCATTCCAAGAAATTGTTGCAATATTGTTAAATTCACAAATTTTTTAAGCATTTCAATTATCTCTCTCTCTCTCTCTCTTTTGTTTTGTGTGTGTGTGTGTGTGTGGGGTGGGGGGAGGGGGTGGGATTGGTTAATATTTTGATGTATTTGTAAAATTGTGTTGGTGTATTGGGCTTTTTGGAGTTGCTGACCTAGCACATTCATCTAGTGTCAACACTCATATATGTATGTGTTACAATGACTTTTTAAGAATGGAATTGGTCCAGAAAATGAATGGGCCATTTACAGTTGGTAGGATCTTCTACTTTGGGAACCTTTTGTACATCATCCACAGTGGCCTCTCAGAGCAAAAATCAGGAATATGAATCTCAAGCATATAGAATGTAGGTATGGCAGTATATGCTTATCCCCTTGCTGGTTCTCATGTGGCCTGCCTTGCTTTCATCAAGGTTATTCAATCAACTTAGCTTCAATTGCTTAACCTTGGCAAGTGTGAAGCCATTCTGCTCTAGGAGAGTGATGGGCACTAAACCATGGACCCACACGAGATAATTATTTTTTTAGAAGAAGATCCTTCTCATTCTGTTACTTTTTTCTTCTCCCTTCAACTTTTAATGCTGGTACGTAAATTTTCAGCCCTACAGATGTGGAACAGACATGGAAACTTCAGGTACGGCTCAAAACATAACAGATTGATGCTATTTTCATCTATAGCTATCCTAGTCAAATGTTTAATGCAGTGGCTCTCTTAATTCTTCTAGGCAATTGTGGAAGTGGCATTTGTCATACTAATTGCATCTTTCAAACTCTTGTGGAGTGTTTGATTGGCATGAAGTTTTCTATAGTTAATCACACAGAAGAGCTTTGTCTTTCGATCCTTCACCAATCAAGTGGTAACTTTCAATCCTATTTCTGCGGAGTTTAGGAACTATGAATCCTTATTGCTTAATTCGTTAAGTAGTTGTGGTGAAAAGTAGTTTTATGTGGTAGATTCGCATGTTATTTACCCAAGCCTCTCCTGGTACTTGTGATCTGAATTGTTTTCTAATAAGAAATTGGGGCGCAGTGGAAGGTGCTTATGATTGCAACCTGAAGGTTGTGGGTTCGAGTCATGTTACCATGCAAATGTTAGCAAGACTGATGCATTAGGTAAACACTGATCCCATTTGATGGTGAACCCAACGATGCCTGATCTTTAATCAAATAGAAAATCCACACACAAGGAGAAAGGTAGAGAATCGCTTTCCATTGATTATGAAAATCCACCATACAAGTATTCGGTCCAATGGGAGAAGCTCAACCAAGGGATAAGAAATAAGTAAAATTGCAAACATGCAACTTTAATCAATTTCAGAAAAAAATATCTACTCGATCGTTCGTTCCATACAATGGCTATGTATAAATACTATTGCTAACAATAGAAGCCCTAAACCTACGATTAAATCAGAACCATTAATCATAATCTAATGATAATAGGAATCATATTAAAGAATATCCTAATTACATTCAAACATGGAAAGAAATTAAAAAAAAAAAGATTGGAATTTGAGTTGAAGCAACTTGTGCACTGAAATTCGCTGGGCATGTGGAACCCATTTGCTGTCTTGTAGATGTCAACCATTTACACCATCTTAATCAAAGAGATTTCTTTCTTAAAGGGTTCAATTTCCCGCCATGAAAGGAAATGATTTCTCTCAAAGAATGAATGACTACTCGTTGTACCAGCTTTACCCTTTTGAATGTCATGCTTCTTTGTATTAATACTTTCCTAATTGATAGAGTCAAACCTCTTGCTTTCCTCTGAAGCATGAGTCCTGATTACCTTTAAAATAGGAAGGAAGAGATTTCAAATAATCAACAAGAGAGAAAATAGGATCTGCAGATACTTTTGGAAGTTTCTATTTTAAACGACTGTGGGCCCATCCGCTGGTCCACATTGTTAATAAGGCCCAAATTCGGAGGCCCATTTAGGCCCAGTCAATGTATTTTAGTCAAAGCACACATGTACATACTTAGTTTTGTTAGCTATCTTTTAGGATCTGAGATATGATTAGATACTCTTAATTGGATGTAATTAGGGCATTCAGCCCCTATATATATGAGAAACAATCGACCCTCAAAGGGATTCAATTCAGCAAATTACTGTTTCTGTTTCCATCTCTCACATTGACATGGTATCAGAGCAGGACGACAACTAGTGCCTCTGTTATTCTTTTCTTCAAGATCCAATGATCTGTGGATCATCCTCCTAGTCATCTTCCAAGATCTGGAAGCCTTTGAGAGACTGTTCTTCAGCCTGATCGCCTGTGATCATCTCTGATCAACCCAGATTAGACGTGGCCCACCTGCGATCATCATCACCATATCAGCGGACTCAGCCCATCTTGGTCGCCTGGTTTTCTACTTATTTATGAAGAAATTTTCAAGATTTATGGATCATCAGAGGTAGGCCTTCTACTATTTTTTGTGGAAAATCAGTTTTGTCCACTCATTTTCATCTCAGCCGTCCAAAATTTGGATTTCGATTTGTTCTACCTGGGACCACTTCCAATAGGTGCGAAAATACTCCACCTTTCCATCCTCACTCTTTGATCTAGCCATTAATCATCTGCTGGAGTCCATGTGGGAATCCAGCCACTGCACGACATGAACGACTTCTGCACTGTGTTATGCAATTTTTTTTTGGTCTGCCTGTTTTCTGCTACCTTCTACTATTTTTTGTGGAAAATCAGTTTTGTCCACTCATTTTCATCTCAGCCGTCCAAAATTTGGATTTCGATTTGTTCTACCTGGGACCACTTCCAATAGGTGCGAAAATACTCCACCTTTCCATCCTCACTCTTTGATCTGGCCATTAATCATCTGCTGGAGTCCACGTGGGAATCCAGCCACTGCACAACATGAACGACTTCTGCACTGTGTTATGCAAATTTTTTTTGGTCTGCCTGTTTTCTGCTACAGTGTTATTAGTGGTTCTTGCTAGACTCACACAGCATATTGGACACATCTTACTGTCCATTTTTGGTCTCTTGCTGCCTGGATACGTTTGTCGTTTTCGGGTATTGTTTTCTGGTGCATCTGAATCGCTGTGACAAATGGAGAAATCTGAAATCAACTTAATCAAGTTTAATGGAAAAAATTATCCATCTTGGGCCTTTCAATTTGAACTTTACCGAGAGGGTAAAGGATTATGGGGCCATATCTCTGGAACTGATCCAAAACAAACAGAAGATGAGAAGAAAATTGTGTCCTGGAACACAAAAGATGCTAAGGTCAAAACTTGGATTATCGGGGCCATGGAACCACAATTTTTCATGAATTTGAAACCTTACAAAACTGCCAAAGATATGTGGGACTATCTGAAAAGAGTGTATCATCAGGGGAATTCTGCCCGATAGTATCAGTTGGAATTTGAAATTGCGTATTATATACAAGGGTCTTCTTCGATTCAAGAATATTATTCTGGTTTCCAGAATTTATGGACATAGTTGGATGAAATCAAATATGCAAATCTCTCTGCACAGGCTCTTCCCGAATTGCAAAAAATACCAGCAACTAGTCATCGGGATCAATTTCTCATGAAATTAAGGCCTCGGTATGAATCGGTCAGATCTAATCTCATGAGTAGGGTACCTTCTCCATCACTAGATGAGTGTCTCAATGAATTACTGCGAGAGGAATAGAGACAATTGACTCAATCTGGTGTGCTCCAACAAGCTCCTACTGGTGCAATTGATGTTGCTTATAGTATACCCACTCCCTATCAACCTCCGAACTCACCAGTAAATGTTGTTTATTCTACAAAGGGAAAGCAACCAAGCAGAGATATGAGTAAAGTGCAGTGCTTCAAGTGTCAGAATTTCGGCCATTATGCAAATCAGTGCAAGAAGAGGATCTGCAATTATTGCAAAGCATCTGGACATTCAATCAATGAATGCCGTAAACGTCCTTAGAACAGAACTCCAACAGTTTACCAGGCGGTTACTGCTACTTATGGCACTCTTGATTCATCGTCCATATCTTCTTCTGCCCCTGCTTCTGCAGCTCCAGTCACCCCAGACATGATCCAACAGATGATCCTCCAGGCCTTTTCCACTCTTGGTATATTTGGTAAAAATCACTCTCTTTCTCATTGGTATTTTGATTCTGGTGCCTCCAATCATATGACCTCATCATCCAAAAACTTCTCCACAATTAAAGCATATGATGGACGGATTCAAGTCCATGCTGCTAATGGTACCACAATACCAATTACCTCTGTTGGTGATATTTCTCATTCTCTACCCTTACACGATGTTTTCTGTTCACCTAATCTTTCTACCAATTTAATCTCTATCGGTCAATTGGTTGATGGTAACTGCAATGTTTCTTTTTCCTCCTCTGGTTGTGTGGTGCAGGATTAGGAGACGGGGAAGGTAATAGCGAAGGGGCCTAAGTGTGGGCGTTTGTTTCCTCTTCCCATAGAAACACCGAATCCAGATGTCTTTGTTTGCTTTATCAGTTGTCTTTAAGAATAATGTGCAGTTGTGGCACAATAGATTAGGCCATCCCAATTCAACAGTTTTGTTATCTTTGTTAAATTCTGGTCATATTAATAAAATGAAGTTTTTATCATCAGATGTTGCTCTTGATTGCTCCACTTGTAAGCTGGGAAAGAGTAAAACTTTGCCTTTTCCATTACATGTTTCTTCTGGTACCAAATGTTTTGATGTCATACATAGTGATGTTTGGGGTGTTGCACCAATTGTTTCTCATTCACATTATAAGTATTTTGTGACTTTCATTGATGATTATAGCCGTTTTACATGGGTTTATTTTTTACATGCCAAATCTGAAGTATTTGATGTGTTTAAAAAATTCTTGAATTATGTTCAAAATCAATTTTCAACATGTATTAAGGTTCTTCGTACAGACTCAGGGGGGGAATATGTGTCCACGCAATTTCAGGCATTTTTACAAGACAAAGGGATTATATATCCCAACGGACTTGTCCCTACACTCCCCAACAAAATGGTGTTGCAGAACGGAAAAATCGTCATCTTCTAGACATGGTCAGGTGTTTATTATTAGAATCTTCCGTTCCACCTAGATTTTGGCCAGAAGCTTTAACCACTGCTACTCATATCATCAACCGCCTTCCTTCTCCAAAACTTCAAAACACATCTCCACATTTCCGTCTTTTCAAAACTAAACCACAATACACACATTTACATACTTTTGGCTGTGTTTGTTTTGTTCATCTTCCCACACATGAACGTTCCAAGTTATCCGCACAATCTGCAAAATGTGCATTTCTTGGTTATGCTTCCCAACAAAAAGGTTTTCTTTGTTATGACCCCACCTCCAAGCGTATTCGGATTTCTAGGAATGTTGTCTTTTTTGAACACCGGTACCTATTTCAGTCTTATCCTGATTCATATCTAGAAATCTCTTTTTCTAAAGTACCATCCTTTGATGATGACTGCCTTCCTTCACCTTTGCGATTTCATCCGGACAAGGTGTATGCTCGTCGACAAGGGACAAATGCCACTACTTTGCCTCTTCTGCAAGAACCGGCCCTGAATCCTGCTCTAGCATCAGCTTCACCTCAACTTGCTATTCGTCGTTCTTCTCGTGTCTCTCGCCCACCAGATCGATACGGTTTTTCTCATTCTTCATAATTCGCTACTTTATCATCTGTTTCTATTCCTACTTCTTATTCACAAGCAGTAAAGCAGGAATGCTGGAGACAGGCTATGGACAAAGAACTTAATGCTCTACAGCAGAACCAAACATGGGTTGTTGTTCCATGCCCAACCTCGGTTAAACCTATTGGGAGTAAATGGGTTTACTCTATCAAATTGAAGGCAGATGGTACTTTGGATAGATACAAGGCAAGACTTGTGGCCCTTGGCAACCGACAGGAATATGGCATTGACTACGAAGAAACTTTTGCGCTTGTCGCAAAAATGACCATAGTTCGCACCATCCTTGCCATAGCTGCATCTCAATCCTGGCCCCTTTTCCAATTTGATGTGAAAAATGCCTTTCTTCATGGTGATCTTAAAGAGGAAGTTTACATGCGACTGCCTCAAGGGTTCCCAAAACCATCAGAAGGACAAGTTGCTCTTTTGAAACGGTCCTTGTATGGGCTAAAACAAGCACTGTATGGGCTAAAACAAGCACTGAGAGCATGGTTTGACAAATTCAGGGATGCTTTACTCAAGCTACAGTTTCAACAGAGTCCTTATGATCCATCTTTGTTTATGCATTAGAAATCAACATGAATCACCATTCTTCTCGTCTATGTAGATGATATCATAATCACTGGCACAGATACAGCCATGATTCAAGATCTCCAATTTTCTCTACATCAATCTTTTCAAATGAAGGATCTGGGTCCTCTGCAATATTTTTTGGGATTGGAAGTTCATCAATCTGAGAAGGGGTTGATTTTGCATCAACATAAGTATACTATGGATTTAATTGAATCAGCAGGCATGTCAAACTCCACACCAGTGGATACTCCTCTGGAACTGAATCTTAAACTCCATAGTGACAGTGGTGATCCCCTTCCTGATCCGACATATTATCGACAGCTTGTCGGTAGTCTTATATATTTGACTACTACTCGGCCTGACATCAGTTATGCAGTTAACTTGATGAGTCAGTAAATGACCAAGCCCCATCATCTCCATTTAGCCGCTGTTCGACGAATTATTCGTTATCTTGGCACTTCTCACAGAGGCTTGTTTTTTTCCTGTTGGCTCTCCATTGACATTGACTGCCTATTCTGATGCTGATTGGGCAGGTTGCCCTGATACACGCCGGTCCACAACGGGCTGGTGCATGTTCTTAGGTGATGCTCTTATTTCATGGAAAGTGAAAAAACAGGATAAAGTTTCTAAATCATCAACTGAGGCAGAATACCGGGCCATGTCTGCCGCATGCTCCGAAATTATATGGCTTCATGGACTTCTTGGGGAACTTGGCTTCTCACAAACCTCTCCCACACCATTACATGCGGATAACACCAGTGCCATTCGGATTACTGAAAATCCAGTATTTCATGAGAGAACTAAACACATCGAGGTTGCTTGCCATTTTATCAAGGATGAATATCTACGCGATGTTATTTCTCTCCCATTCATATCCTCCAGCCTCCAAGTTGCTGATATTTTTACCAAAGCACTTCCTCGACCACGTCATCAATTCTTGACAGACAAATTGATGCTGGTTGATTCAACGGCATCAATTTGAGGGGGGGTGTTAATAAGGCCCAAATTCGCAGGCCCATTTAGGCCCAGTCAATGTATTTTAGTCAAAGCACACATGTACATACTTAGTTTTGTTAGCTATCTTTTAGGATCTGAGATATGATTAGATACTCTTAATTGGATGTAATTAGGGCATTCAGCCCCTATATATATGAAACAGTCGACCCTCAAAGGGATGCAATTCAGCAAATTACTGTTTCTGTTTCCATCTCTCACATTGACACACATGACCTATTTTGAAACTGTTTTAACTCCATAATAAAAATTACACTTTAAATCTGAATAGGAGCCATCTGAACCATCTATTTTATGATTTGATTCAATCCATTTGGTTGGGCCCTCTAAATGACTGATCAAAGTTCTCTTGGATTGATCCAATATCTCTAAAAATGATAATATTTGATCTAAGATTTGATTCCCTAAAATTTGACCATCCGCTCCTGCATCAAAGGCCCATTATTTCTTCAACCTCTTTATTCCAATTACTCTTGTTGTTGACTGAAGATATCACACATCCTTGGTTTTATACCACCCTGCTAATGGCACGATCCACCGACTCTAGATGAGCTGTGACTGTGCTGACTAGAGGAGTGACTGTGCTGAAATTGTCCTCTCTAACAGCTGCCTCACACTGTATATTCCTTATTTCCTCTTGCTTGTGATACATTCTGAAGCCTTTTATTTTCTTGGAGCACCAATCTCTGGTTCCTCATTACCATATCAGATGAACTTTCCTCTTTGTTCCCAAACACTTCTTTTCGGCATGCTCTCTACTTTGCTCTTCTTTGTTTTGTTATGGACAATTTTCTTCTATGTTCTGGCATCCAAGAGCGCTGCATTTTCTTCTTTATGGCCACGGGCACACTAAGACCATTAGCAACTTGGTATGCCTTAATGAGCCAAGTGTTGTTTCAACCATATGAGTTCGTATTTTCTACCTTACTGCAGTAATGACACTTCCTGTGTTCACTGCCATCAATGTTCTGGCCATGAGCTCAAGAGGAATGTATATTATATAACATCTTATCTACAAAACATAAACACATAATTTGAATAATTTTGCCCATTTTTAGTATATGCAGTATGCACACATATCAAACTATCCCCATTAATTTTTGAAGATTATTAACATGTTATAAAAATGAACTAAATTTAAAAACAAATTAAAAAAACCAGACATGGTGTATTTGAAAAGTATTATGGTTTACATGTGAGATAGGAGTATAAAAATTATATTTCATTAATGATTTTTAAACAAATAATTTCCTAATATAATATTACTATAAATTTGCAAATAAATATGATAACTTATATTTGTGGCCTAACAATATGGATTTGGTCATTTATAAGGTCTACGTAGAAGATAAGGAAATAAAGTATTATTTCTTAAGTTATTTTATAAATAGAATAATATTCAATTTAAATTTAATTTTATCTAAAATAAATAAGATAAAAAGAATAATAAATCCAAACCATGTGGATCTAGAAATTCAGATGGTTTAAATATACATCCATGGAAGAAAGTCCATTTATCACTAATTTCTCTGAAGTGACTTGAAAGAAGGTCATTAGATTTCACAAAAGCCCCAAAATTTTTTTTTATGAAAGGCCAAAGCCCCAATTTACTCCAAAAAAAAAGTGCAAAATGTAATAAGTCTTGATTCAAAATTGCTAGATGTAAAGCAAATTGAATCTAAGTCTCACTCGTAAGTCTTAACACATGCATGCATGCGTAGAGGCATTTTTTCATGAATCATAAATTTTGGGTTAAATAAATGGAAAATTTTAAAAATTACAAAATCTTGAGATTTAGTTTGGAATCCCCAAATCTTTCATTTATCAACCAAAAATTGAAAAAAAATATGAATCCATTTTAACCAATTCCATGGAGCCATAAGGAAAAAAAAGAAAAGAAAAGAAAAAGAAAAAAGAATGCATTGCACATACCTTCATAAATTTACTCAAGCCAACATCTATGCATGACTTTGGATCTCATTGAAAAACTGTCACAGTATTGCCTTGTGATTTGGTCAAAGGAGGCCATAATACTATCAGCGTTTTTGGTGATATTAGCTAGTAACGTCCATGATAGTGGCCGATACTAGTATGGTATATATAATCAAAATGGTTAGTGTCAAAGTACCATATTGGTAGTGACTGATGCTTGACTCATAAAATATGGAGGGAGTTGGATTCAATGCTTTCCCCAATTGATCGATGAGGGTACGTATAGCTGTTTTCATCCTCATTGATTACAATCCATTGGATTTTCTTTTCCGCAACAAAGTGATTGAGGGAGTAGAAATGGATTTTAGAGGGAGAAATTACAGTTTGGAACCAAATGGCTGACTATATCAAAACGGTTGCAAAAGAGGTGCTTAGAGAGTCGAAACGGAACAGGTGCTTTGATAAATAAATCCAGTAGTAGGGTGTATAGGTTTAAGAAGTTGTTCAAGAAAAAAAAAATGTTACAAAGTTTGGCAATGGACTAGAAATATTAAAAATTATGAAATGTATAAGAAGGCAAAGAAGTTAAGTAGTAAGTGATGCGGCGTCCAAAGCATATGAGGACCTATATAATAAGTTGAGGGCAAGAGAATTTTCGAGCATACAAAAATGAGAGATAGGAAAAGTTGGTACTTAGATAATTTAGATCTATAAGAAGCAATGATCAAAAGGGTTTAATGAGGGAAGGTGATTTTTAGAAAAGATGGAGAGAATATTTTAACAAACTTTTAAATGAAGATTCTATAGGGGGCTTAGGATCAAGAAATGATTATTTGTTAGTAGGACATATCTTTTACCATAGAATTAGGGTAGTAAAAAAGAAAAAAAAAAAAAAAACATTGATAAGACTGAAAACAAGAAAGGCTATGGGGCCAGATGACATTTCAATAGAGCCTTGAAAATGCTTAGTTGAAATTGGATGAGTTAGGTTAAGTAGGCTTTTTAGTGAGATATTAAGGACAACTAAAATGCTGAATGGATGGAGAAAAAATGTTGTAGTACCTATATACAAGAACAAAGGACATATACAAATTTGCACCAATTATTGTTGGATTAAGTTTACAAGTCAGAATATGAAATTATAGGAGAGAGTAATGTAACAAAGACTTAGATAATAGACCAAGATATCTGAAAATCAATTTATTTTCATGCTAGGGAGGTCAATTATGGAAGCTATCTTATCACTTAGGTAGTTGATGAAAAATACCAAGAGAAATGGAAAAACTTTCTTATAGTTCTTCACAGATAGACAATTGTGGCTCCAATGACCATAAGTTTGCATCGGGGGTGAGCTTTAAATTCTTTTTTCTTTACACTTTTATGGACGAGTTAACTGCTCATATTTGAGAGGAGGTATTGTGGCATATGTTATTTGTAGATGATGTAGTGTTGCTGGATGAATTGAGATATGGCGTGAGTATGAAATTTGAAAGATGGCAGGAGGCTTTTAGAATCCGAGAGTTTTGAAATAAGTTCGATAAAGGTAGAATATATGAATTGTAATTTCAATAGGGTGTGCAAAAAGTTGAAACTCCTAATGACAATTGAAGAGCAAGAGATACCACAAAGAGATTTATTACAGTACCTTGACTTGAGAATTAGTAAGGATGGAGGATTGAGGAAGATGTTGAATAGGATAAGAGTGTCACGCTTGATGTGGAGACTTCCTTTTGGAGTGCTTTGTGATCAATGCATGCTAACAAGATTGAAGGAAAATTTTTATAGGAAAATAATTGGACCAGCTATGACCAATGGAGCAGAATGTTAGCAAATCAAGATGCAATACATGCAAAAAAAATGAGTGTAGCGGAGATGGAATGTTAAGATGGACGTGTGGTAAAATTAGGAAAGTTGGAATCAGATATGAGCACTTTTTGGAGCATTTTGGAGTAGCATCAATAGATGATCAATTAAGAGAGACTTGTTTGAGATGGTTTGGACATGTTTGACGTAGGCCAACAATGGCGCTATTAAGGAAACGTTTTTCTTTGCAGGTTGATGGCCCACCAAGGAAAGGGTTAGGCCGAAGAGGACATGGATGGAAGTAGTAAGGATAGATTTGAAGAAGTACAACCTATCTGAGGATTTGGCACATGATTGATGAGAATGGAGAAACGATATTCATATAGCTGACTCCCACGTAGTTGGGAAATGGCTTTGATGATGATGATGATATGGTATTTTGTAATAATATGCATGATATTCTACAAGACTACCCTACACATTTAATACTTCGTTTCCAAATGATTCTGAGGAATCAACTAACAACAATTTTTTTGTAAAGAATTGATGCCAATCACGAGTTAAGAGTAGGGGTTTTGGTATTTCTTCCTATAAGACCTGATTGTGATAATATTACTGTGATTCATATTTATACTCTCTTTCATATTGCCGTAGCCCTATTATGTTTGGTGATTTCTCCAAGTTGGGGATGTCGAGGGATCAGGTTAAAACATGATATGTCCCGATCTCTCCCTATTAGGCGTGGGTTTCATACTGGGTTTGTTGACTTGGTTTGAATATGGGTTATTTAGATTTTTGACCCAAATTGGGTTTGCATTCTAATGCAGGCCCTAGGGTTAAGGCTTGCGTGGAGTGCAGAAGGACGTGCAAAGACGAATGATGCAGTATAGACCTCAAAGGGATGGAAGATGGTGTTTGTGGGGGAGGGATAAAGCATAATTACGCCGATCGATTGAGATCGTTCGTCTTTGAAACCAAACTGATTGCATGCCCAGGGTTAGGGCTTGCATGGAGTGCAGAAGCACATGTCCACAGACACCTCAAGACGTCTCCACATCGACTATAACACGGGGAAACACCTCAATGGGAAAATCCAATTCAATTAATCAACTTTGAGAATCTCCTCTACAATGCCATATAAATAATAAAAACATAACGTAAGGCCTAAGAAAGCCTAATTAAACTAGAAAACTAAGTAAACTTGAACCCTATCCTAATTAGGACTTATTAAAAAAAAAAGTAACTAATGACAATTAATTAAATAAAATAGGAAAATCCCTAAATTATCTTCTGCCCTACACGTGTGATCTTTGAGGTCTTTCTTGCATTACGTTCTGGCTCCCCTCCCCCTGAGCTGATATTTAGCATAGTTGGTAGTTGACGCCTGCAACAGTAGTTGTGGGCTGCCGGTTTCAACCTGTGTGCAAGAGATGCACATTATTATTATTATTTATGTATTTATCTTTTTATTAAAGAATCAGCAACATCAGCCCAACTAGACCCACACTTTTTAAAGAATCATAACCCCGTTGCGAGTCGGGTGACTCGGGTCAGGGTAGGTTTAAGTCAGGGCAGGCTTGGATTTAGGCCAACCCATTGTCATCTCTGCTTGAAGCATGTCTACGGGTGACGACTACTCCTAGGACCTCTCTTATAACTTAACAGTTAGAGACTCAATTGCTGATTGGGAGGGTCCATGACTCCAGATTACATCAGATATTGATTGTCTGATTTTATGCTCCAAATGATCGAGTGATGTAGGTTTTAGGGTGGACAAATTCTAACCTATTGCAAAATGAGTGCATCTAGTTCTATCTTGGGATTGATTTTTTTTTATTTTATATGATTTCACAAGTAATTTCTTTCCAGTTTTTGTTGGAATTGACAAGTATAGAGTTGCATAAAAATTTAATTCACATGGGTTGGTTCCAGGTTACACTTTCAGCTTAACTTGGGTGAAAACTGCGGCTGGACAGGACGAGTTACTGTATCATGTTTTATCATTGGGGACGTTTGAGAGAGTGGCTCCAGAATGGATGAGAGAGGATTTGATGTTTAGCATGAGCATGTGTCCTATTTTCTTTCTGAGGATAACTGAAATTACTAGGCTGCACAGTTGACTGACTCAGATGCTTCTCAAGTGCTATTCGTGAGGTGTACTATTGCCTTTTGCCATGTGTCATCATCCTTTCTTTTGTTGTTTTGCTAATGTTCAAGTGAAAAAAAAGGAGGTTCTGAGTAATATGAAGCTCAGTGATCTGTTATGAAATCCCAATCAGTTTGGTTCTCTGTGATTTTAATTTTTGTATGACCTTTAATGTATCGATATCTCCTGGTCCTATTTTTCTTAAGTTGATTGGTTATACATGTTGATCATGAACCGTGTTAAGAGTTTTTTTTTCCCCTGCTCTGGTAAATACACACCCACATGTGCACACACTCGCCCAAGTACCTCAGCATCTGTGCTACAACAAAGTAGATCCATCGTTATTTCAGTGGAAGAGAGGTGCTTCACCACAGATCGGATTGGCGAACTGTGTTGAGAGTAAAAACTTGGAAATGCCATGTGGCCTAGGCAAGATGGGCGTTTGCTATAAACTGGTTTACTGTGACTTGGAAGCGGGCAACAATTTTCATCCGATGACCTAAATTCCTTTGGGCCCATTTCATATGAATTCTGACTTTGAATTTCTATTAGTGGTAAAACATGATGAGTCAAATGTAAATCTCAACAAGTTGATCATCAACTAACCTTCCCATTAGTGGATATTGAATCAAGGAGGGGGTGTAACGGTTCGCTTAACTATTTGTTTTGGAAAAATCGTTAATCAAATTGTATTTTATGATTTTAAGTTTTTAAAAACCATAACTGTAGCCGTACTTTAAAAATTATTAAAAAAATCAAACTGCAGTTAACTGTATTAGATGGTTCGGTTACGGTTAATTGTCCCTTAAAATGCATGTTTTTTTGTTGTTGTTAGAATGCAAAATGCGTTTTAAAAGTCAAAACCAAATATCCTAGATAACAAATTACATAATTCCAAAATACTAAAGTAGTATTAAAATATTTACATAGACAAAAGAAATAATAAAGTGTTCGGGTGTAATGGTTTCGTTAATCGTGTGTTTTGGGAAAACAGTTGACCCAATCGTATTTTTCGATTTGGTTCGGTTAATAACCGTGAGTCGAGATTGAAAATCGAAATCGAATCGTGAGGCAGTGGTTTTTAGTTTTAATAACTAAAACTGTGAAGCACGGTTATTAAGCGTTGATTCAGTCGGTTAGATGGTTTTTCGGTATTTTTGGTTTTTCAGTATTTTTTTACGCCCTTAGAATAAAAAAACAAAGGACATAGGAAATGGATATTCAGACATGACCCTAGTAATTCAAAGTGTGTTATACAAAAAGGCACTTGTTTCTTACACAACCTCGGAAAGGCTCCTATATTGTGTTTTTACTAAAAGAACTCTTGGCTAATAGTCAAAGTATACGAAAGGTAACTAGACCCTCTATTTTTTTTTATTGTTTTTGATTAATTTACCCTATGAAAAGCTCGAATGACTAGCAATTGAGTTAAAAGATGAAAATATAATTGTCTCTCAAACTTTGAGAAGCTAAAACTAAAGGCTATTAGGCTAGGATAGTGTTAATGGCTCAATATTAAATATTTTCATAATCCACATCCAAGTCATTCCATCTCATCCTTAGTCATCTTGCATCTAAGTGGGCCCCTCCTCTATAAGTGATTTGAGTTAAGTGAAATTTGTTGAGTTTAGATAAAGGTTATTTTTGCCATTTATCGGTAAAAACTAGTAGTCATATGCTAAACAAGATTAGGGGCCTTTTTGAGGTTGTACATTCTATTTTATATTCTTCACCTCTTTAATAATTCTTCATTGTA
Organism: Cinnamomum chago; assembly: GCA_038049695.1. Classification (NCBI taxonomy): domain Eukaryota; kingdom Viridiplantae; phylum Streptophyta; class Magnoliopsida; order Laurales; family Lauraceae; genus Cinnamomum; species Cinnamomum chago. The sequence continues at coordinate 34,279,560 of CP142452.1, forward strand.
GCTCATTTGATCATGAATTCCTATGTATTCTATGCAAACAAATCAGCCCCAAGGGCATCTTTCTTTGCTGAAAATGAAATTACTGACAAAAACTTCAACAGCCTGGGAACTTAGGAATTTTTGTCAAAAATGTTCCGTCTCATGAATGGAATTCTCAGCGTTTACAAATTCCATTATTTAAACCGCTGAAGACCCGACGTTCAGAAACCCAGCTGTCTCACGAGCATTTGAGAAATCTTGCAAGGATTGAAATTCTGGAAACATTATGGTGGAACTCCAGCACTCAAAATGGTCATCTTGGATCTTGGTTTTCAAGTTTCAACAGTAAAAGAGAGTGTAAATGATTCATCGTAATTTCTTATTTAAGGGAGATGGGAACCCTTCACCGATAATCCATAGACCAAAGCATTTGCAATGAGTTCTTGAAGTCTTTTGACTGTCGTAGCACACAAAATCCGTGATAAGATTCAGGTCGACGTCCCATTTGGGACTAGCGACAACGCCCCTCATTCTAAGAAGACATCCAAAATATCATTGGACAAATTAGTTATCACAATTAAGTTGTCTTGAAAATCCTTAAGAGAAAAATGTAAAGAGCTTCTAAACTAGCGAGCACCTCTTCATTGGAGCCTCCGATACCCGCATATCTAGAGAGCCTAAAAAAAAAAGAAGATAAAATTTCCCTTCAACATGGCCTATTCTTGCCGATCCTCGCTTGCCACTAGTTTTGTTTTTTTGTTTTTTTATCACATTAAATCTCAAGAAACTAATTGAGGGAGTAAACCATGCATACAATAATCTTTCTTCACTTTGATCGCAATCCATGCAAGCCTCCCAATCATGACTAATATTGTTAAAAGTTATATCCTCAAATTCCTATCTTACCTAAAGTCATCTTGCTAATTCTTAAAACCACATCAAATATATGCCTTCGGAGATGTCATACTTAAAAAAAATTCAACCATTTATTTCTTTCCAAATTGGTCGAAGAGTGGCAATCCAGAGCTCCACGAGTTTTTAAAGTCTCAATAGATTCACCTCCAAGGCAATACGCACTTCTAGAAGAGACTTCTCCAAAGACAGAAAGAAAGAAAGAAAAAATCACAATGAAACATCTCCAAAGAGAGAAAAGAAAGAAAAAAAAATTATGGCAATGCAAGAGCAAGTGATCGATTCACGTCGCCTCCTTACCATACAAAGTACACATCAATATACAAGTATTTAATGTTCTTTTATCAACACTAGTGTGAGGTGTAACTTGTAATGTTAGTAAACGTGGCATATTAGTGGGACCCACTAACCCCCAATTAAATACAAGGGATGATTAGCTATCTACTCAACTTAGATCAATTTTTATTTGCTAAATTGTGGAGTCAAACTTGCACACTCTCACTCACATACCCATGTCCTTATCAGTTGAGCTTCAATTTAAGGACCAATTTAGGTTTCGAGTTGTCTGATTTAAGATAATGATTATTCGTCACTAATTGATCTTTATTCAACTAAAGTCATGGGTCAGCAGTTGTGAAAGTTAGATGATACCGACTTTGGTAGATAACTAATTAACACCTTCCCTGTTCTATTATATGAGTCTAGTGGGCTCAAAAGATTGCCTTGTATTTCCTAATAACAAAGGCATACCTAGCGTCTCTTGTTTTAAAGGCCATGTTAGTATGCTTCACTGCACCAACTGGTGCCAACTAGAGATAAGAAACCAACTTGCCGTCAAGAAAGCATCAGCTTTGTTGATTCAAACACTACTTGAAAAATCTGAAAAATTTGAGACCAGGAAGGGACAGGGATAGAAAGGGTCTGATATAGAGATTTGAACCTATGGTACATATACTCTTACCTATAATCTATCCATTCCAACACAAATCACCCCATGCATTTTGCACCACTCCATTTCGAAACATTCTAACCATTACCACTATTTAATTTTATGAATAACCACTATTGGGTTTTATGATAATAAGTTTGTACAATTTATAGCCATGCATTTAACTATGAGGACTTTAAGGCTAAGACTGTGTGATGAGCTTGATACTTTATTTTTATCTAATCTGTGCCAAGACTGTAGCACTACCGTGTGTTCTTTTGTTTTCATGCATCCAGGTGGGAAAAAGAAACGAGTGCTGTGGAGCGCTTGTAAATGTGCTAGGCAGGTGCAGGCCTACTTCATACATGTTACTCAAAACATTCCTCCTACAAAATGGATGTAGATTCTTTAATAGATATGATGTGAATTGCTTTTCAAAAGCTTTTCTGCTAGCACTAAGTTGTTTGTTTGCTCTCATTTATATATGTAAATGTTGAACATGTAGAATGACAGTCACGTTTGTCTGTGCCCATTTATGGATGTGGGTGTGAAAATGATGTGTGAATTAGCCCATTTACACACCAAGTTTTTCACACCTTATTAGGTGTGAAGTTGATCTATACTCGCATACCAAAAAAGAACAAGTATAGTTACATTTCTCGTGATTGCATGAATGTAGGCCCCATCCACTGCCTTTATTTCTGTGGCCCCCCTACATATAATCCAAACCATTCTATTTATTGATTAAACTAATAAAACCTAAGATCTTGAGTCTGATCCTAAATCTTTATAGATCAGGAATAACTTGTAAAAAAAGTCCCAATCTAGAATCTAATTTTTTTGCACTTATGTGGCCCCAAATTCTTGATTTGAAGCACTCTTCTTTATATGGCTAAAAATGACTAACAGGTTAAATTTATTATCTTAATTCTCCATAGGGAGAATTTAAAAAAGTTAGATATAATCATTTACACGTGTAAAATTGATGATTTTTACAAACATGACAATATATTTACATGTGTAACACTTGTATATATAACATTTCCATATGTAAATGTTACATATGTAAATCTCATTTTCCTTTCACATGTGTAAAAGGAAAAATTGCCCCTAAGAATCATCCACGCCGTCCTATATGAACTTTGTATACCTAAAGTTGTGTTTAACATAGAGGAGGTGAGGTGGGAAAATCTCAAAGGTACGTAGATATATGCAAAATATCAACCCCACTAGAACTTCCTAATCCATTGTTCCATGACCCTCGAGTTTAGTGGCTTTAAAGGCATCATTTTTTTTCCTCTTTTCTTAAAAAATCTCGATCTAGTGGAAGCCGTTGGATGAGTGTAAACTTTGTCCTTCAAGAGATTCACAAGGTATAGTGTGTGGGAGTGGGATAACTTGGTATATATGTGCACTAAATGACCTAGAAAGCAGTAGTCCACGCACAAGAACCATGTCGTTCACATGGTTCTCATGAGTGGTCCTCCTTTTCTTCACCTAGGTGGCCCATAACTTGGTATATATGTGCACTAAATGACCTAGAAAGCAGCAGTCCACGCACAAGAACCATGTCGTTCACATGGTTCTCATGAGTGGTCCTCCTTTTCTTCACCTAGGTGGCCCATCTATGATCGACTAACCCCTTACACATTACCATCTTGTGCATTCCCACAACCCTAACATTTGACACCCATCCAACTATTAATCATTGTTAAATAACAACAACAACAATAATAAACGATACCTCTAAAGCCTCAAACTTAAGGACCTTAGACCAAGGTGATAAGATGATCTAATGATGTTTATATTTTGGATATTTCGAGATTGCATTGACATCTTTCCAATCCTCACCTCCCCCATGATTGGCATCACCGCAAATAGCAGGGTCACTGATGAATTCACATTATACAATGTGTGTACAGTATATATAAGGCGTGCTACGAAATGTCCATTCCATTTGTGCAATAAAAGGAGAAGAGTTACAATGATGGAATTCTTATTGTTTAAAAAAAAATGAATGACTTTTAGGGGGTGTCTATGTGATGAGAGGATTCCATGTAGAGTGTCTTAATTCTCTATGTGGTCCAATCATTCGTTATTTGGTGTGACATATTTTTCTTTCGAAGATGGAAGAAATGAACGATTTTTCTTGATGAAGAGAATATAAAAATTTCTATGGGACATGTAGGAATGCAGTATTCCTCTCCTAATAGGAATTTGTAGAGCACGAAATCCTCTTGTTGCACAAATAGGTCCTTTAAGAAATGAAGATGATTTTAAGGATAGAAAGCTAAATAACTAGATTTTTTTATTTAGAAAACAGAGTTCATTTTCAAATGGATATGTAAATGGTCTACATGTGAGTCATTTTTATTTGCAAATGAGTCACATGTGAAACACAATCCATTGTTTGTCATTTTTACGCCTCTCAACATGTGAATATGAGTCGATCCATATTTCACAAAACCTTCACCATTTCTTACGATTTCTTTCAAATATCTTAAAATATATAATGAATAAAGGCATGAGACTTGACCCTAGCAAAAAATGGCATTGTAAAGAGTTTGGACAGTTCAGATCGTGAAAATGAGGCCATCATAATAAAGAATCATAGATTTTTAGTTTTGGACTCTTTTGTAAATATCTAAAAACTGTGATGAATTAAGACTTGGAAATTGATAAAGGAATTGATACTTCATTGATAAAATATTCTTACAAGGAGAGAAGACTGGGATGACTCTCATACCAAATGGAAGAGACCGGGATTGAATCAGTAAACTTTCAGTAAGACTAAATTGGAAGAAAGGGAAGAAAGCGGAAAATTTACAAATGTATTGTAGAGGTTGTTCTGGATGATATGAGACAAGGGCTCACATTCCCTATTTATAGACTTTCATACTGAATTACATTTGAAATGTATTTGAGATCCGCAATGGGATAAGATGTATACGCCATTTGCACTGTATCACTGTTGCATATAATATGCATTATTGTTACTGCTGCATGAGTGAATTGTATTACTGACTTCATTGCTGACGGACTTCATTGCTATTACTACTGCATGCGTCTGACAATTGGCTGATAAATTTATTGTTGTATTCGCTACAGGGTGCATATTGCACTGTATGATCAGCAGAGACTGTGGTGGCTGCATAGACTTGTAGCTGTATTGTTGACTTTGAATTCATCAATACAGATGTCCGAAATGCAATTCTCAATGTAGTCCTCAAGTCAGCACAGCTATCCCCATGCAGCCTTGTGTCATGCAAGCAATAAAGTCAACAATACAGCTACAAGTCTATGCAGCCACCACAGTCTCTGCAGATCATACAGTACAATCTGCACCCTGCAGCGAATAAAACAATAAATTTATCAGCCGACTGTCAGACGCATGCAGTAGTAATAGCAATGAAGTCAGTAATACAATTCACTCATGCAGCAGTAACAGTAATGCATATTATATGCAACAGTGATACATTGCAAATGACGTATACATCTTATCCCATTGCGGATCTCAAATACATTTCAAATGTAATTCAGTATGAAAGTCTATAAATAGGGAATGTGAGCCCTTGTCTCATATCATCCAAAACAACCTCAACACTACACTTGTAAATCATATCATATCGATCTAGTCGATGTTAAAAATTATTTATTACTATGTCTAGCATAATTACTTGTCGACCATGATTACTTGTCGATGTTAAAATTATTTATCGACCATAATTACTTGTCGATGTTAAAAATTCATTAGTAGGATACCTCCTATAAAATTCAAATTGCTAAGATTAATTCATTGGTAGGCTTGGGCTTGATGGACTTGCAACTTGGCTTATTCACAATAGAACATAACTTTAAATAATTGGATTTTTGTAGGTTTGCACCACATAGTTTGGATTTTTATAGGCATGCCCACTAATGGATATATATATATATATATATATATAACTATATATACCATTTCTTTTGTGGCAATACCATAACTCTATTGATGGGGGCACTCTTATAGAACTCAAACTGCTAGAAATCATGTTTAGACTTGTGTAATACCACTGAATTGATCATTTGTATAGCATGCGACTAACTCCTTTCATTTTTGTATTTCAATTACCAATTTTTATTTGGGACCATTACGATTGTGGGGCTATGTTTGATTGAAGTAAAATATGACTTGAAGCTAATTCACTATGGAATTGTAATTTTAATCCAACGACGAGTACGATTAGATGAGTGTCAAATTTGGACTTAAGCTAATTCATGGGGACAGTGTGTGTGAAGGGGTAATCCCTTCATGACGAGCCTTGCACGGGCGGGGATAAAATCACTTGGCCAATCTCTATTCAGGTTACCCTTGCCTACACTCACTAACCTACCCTACCCCAAACCCAACCCAACATGAATTGATGTAAGCCCAAATTTAACATCTTTCATCCTACCATTAGTAGACGTTGGGTTGAAATTTGTCTTTCAAAACCATTGAAGCTGAAGGCTTCATATCAATGGGTTAGAATGAGGTGATATTTTGCACACATGTAGGTCGTATGTAGATCTTTCGATCCTCACCTTCCACATAACTCATGGCCCTAAGTAGGCTTTCAATAGTTGTGCATGGAGAGGAAGCATGCCTGAGTACAACATATACTAGCAGTGTGAGGGGGTTTAATTGATCATAGGTGTTTCAATGTACCTAAAAAGGGGAGTCCGCATAGTTATCTCTTAAAGGGGCACTCCTCAGGCTATATCAATAAAGGGGGAGGTAGGGTATCAAAAGACTTGGATGCGATCTACATGCGTACGAAATTCCAACTCCTTTATATTATCCAAACTTGTTGATCAATGACCCTCGAGTTTAATGCTTTTAGAAGGCATCATTTTTAAAGGATTTCAATCAACGACAAGTAACAGTTGGTTGAGTGCAAAAATTGGATTGGATTTCATTTTTATAAGCTAGCAGTCCTACTTACACAAGAACAAACAATGATACCCATAAAGAAAAACTAAAAATCCAAAGCAACCCAAATTAAAAAAAAACTCTAATAAAATCAAAATTAAGAAAGGAATATCGACCCAACCCCTTTGGCCAGAGATATGCTCTAGCCAGCTATGACTCTAGTATAGGATCGAAAGGTTTGAATGAGACCCAAGGGTACACAAATTATCAACCCCACTAGATCATACTATCCCTATGATCTATGACTTTCTAGTTTAATAATTTTAGAGGGCATTTTTGTTTTAATCCAACAAGGAGTAACAGTTGGATGAGTGCAGAATTTTGGACTTGTGCGAATTCAACAGGGTCACATGTCTTGGTAAAGGGAGTTATTAGGATGGCATTGATTTGAGGATTATACATCTCTAAGAATCCATTGTGAGCACCTTATTGGGCCCACCAAGGCCGCGCCAATCGTGGGGTGGTTAGGGATAGAAAGATCTAATGAGACCTGGGGGTATATAAAATATTAACCCCATTAGATCATTCTAAAATATTAATCCCATTAGATCATCCCATCTCTTCGATTGATGGCCCTCATTTTTAATGGCTTTAGAAGGCATCATTTTATTTGATTTAATAAAACAACGAGTAACAATTGGATAAGCGTCAAATTTTGGCTCGTACCAACTCATGGAGAGTAGTGAGTCCAGGGGGTTTGATTGATCATAGGAGGTCCCATGTGTTGAAAAAAGGAGGTTGTTTAGAGATGGTGCCCATACAAGGGTGTGGTAACTTAAGAGTTTCTCATCTTTACTATTGAATTAGGTTTTATGAAAAATACAACTAAAAAATTGGAAAACTTTTTGAGTCCCACAAATCAATGGTTGTGGGACATAGTTGGATGTATGCCAACATGGGAAGAGAATGTGATGGAAGATGTCATTGACGATATGATTTAGGGGAAAAAATATCAATTATAGTTGTTATGAGAGGTGTCTCTCTGGTTCTTATGAGAGGTCCGCTTTTTTTTTTTTACTTTAAGGACGCACATATAGTCAAACCAACAACCTTTACACGATCATCAACCTTGAATGTCATTCACTCTAATTTGACACTTCTTTGAATTATATTCACTATTAGATTGAATTTCTTAAATATTGTAAATGAATAAGCGTTAAACATTGGGACCGTGAAATCAATGATTTTAATGATCTAGTTGTGATATTTTTTTTCTTACCCCAAAGTCTAATTCATAATGAGACCTTTCCATCACCCTAAATGGCATCTATCATAGTGGTCTCCAACTGGGGCTTACATTTTCACTTCATGGAAATAGAAATGTGAGACGTACCTCTTAGGTGAGATTCCTTCTACCCTAAGAGCATGTTTGCTAACAAGTAAGGAATCCATAGATCTGATGATTCTTCACTACCACTCAAACAAGGATTCTTCGTTGGGGATTTGTATAGTTGAGGATTTGACATTGATGTTGGTGTGTATCGATGCATATAGCTGAGAAAAATAGGATTCAATATGCAAATCCACTTAAGTGAAGATTTTCAAATCTTATGGGGGGTGGTCGGATTTGAAAATCTTAACAAATGAAGATTTTCATTCGTCCAAATCCTCAAAAATTTACAATTGCCAAACATGGATTTACCTAACATTTGGGAAACTAAAAATCTTTTCCTTAAAGATTTGGTTCCCAAACGTGACCTAAAGTGTACTCTTAGAGAAAAAAGGCCAACTCTCTCTCTCTCTCTCTCTCTCTCTCTCTTCTTGAGCCAGGTCAGCAGGTTGAGTCTCATAATCTCAATTGTTTTAAGGAACATCTTACCTCTTCCAGATATTCGTTGTGCTACCTTATGTGTGATGAGTGTTAAATATTGCATATTTTATTACTCATTAGTCCGAATTTTATCGGCATCTCATATACATATCATTCGCTTTACACAGAGATTTTATCCTTCTATCACATTAATGGATTATCGGATTATCATGTATAAATCCAATTATTTATAGCGCATTTTATGTAATTTCTCTTGTGTAGGTGAACCCCGCGACTACCCCAACCTTCCGGCTAGTGTCCCATGGCATCAAGAAGAGATTTAAATAAAGAAGTTACATGAAATCCTCATGAAGAAATCTTAGAAAGAATTGAAGAATTCCAAAATAAGAGAAGAAGACTTTAAGGATAAAAGAAGTCATTTTCTAATACAAATGAGTGGTTGGTGTATTGGTTGGAGCTTGGATACTTATGAAATAGCTCTAGATCCCTTATCTTTGATCTTTTGTAGCTTGATTTTGATGATTTATTGTTAGGGTAGTTAGATGATGATCTAGGATCTTGGCCTTTTATTTTCTTTACTTTGATCTTCATTGCTATATCATCCAATCCAAAGTCCTTTACTATTTGATGACACCGTAGTCTTGCGGTTAAATGTTGCACATATAAGTGTCGATAAATGTGCCATCCACTATATCTTATACATTTGCTTAACCAACTATATATGTGAAAGTACTGGATAAAATATCGAACTATCTACCAATTCGACTATCGTGTTTTTCTACATGGACCTCACTTGCTCCAGCTCATGCATCTATCTAAGTAAGAGTGACTTGATACATGTCCTATTTATCAATCCTTATTAGATCCAGTACATTAAACATATCCACCCAACCAACTATAAATATGAAGCCCATTAAGTGCATGTTTGGGAGGTCTAATTTTTCCCTCTATTTCTCTGTTTCTCTAAAATGGATAGAGGTTTGGAAAAATAGAGTGTTTGGCACCACCTTTTAGCCTCTACCAATTTAGAGAAAATGCCTCTACTTTCCATAGCCCCCTTGATGAGGTAGTTGAGAAATAGAGGAAAAAAATAAGAGGCGAAGCTACAATGTTTTGTGCATAATCATGCCCAGTCCCTTTTTTTAGTTTTTCTCCGAATCTAAAAGGGTTGATCAAGATCCAATCCATTGAAAATGTCCATAAGGTCAAAAAAGGGCATGCATCCAACTTTCAGCTATTGAATCATTATCAATCTCGAGATATGTGCCAAAAATCGTAGCCATTGGATATTATTTATTATGATCTGTGGGCCCCAAACACAAGATCAAAACCGTTGGATATATTTGGAAGGATGAGAAAGTCTATGTGGTCAATTATGATCACATAATACATTGTGAATCTTGCGATATCTAAAAAACAAAAGTAACCATTGATGTATTATGCTCGATATTGCATTTGTCTATGAGCAGTAAACTATTTCAACTTTTATTATTATTTAGAAGCGTAAAATAAGATCTAAACCGTTAGTAATGTTCACAATATCAAACACAACCATGAGACCAAATGTCACCCGTTGAATCATCACTAATCTCTAGATATGTGCAAAAAATGCGAGCCATTAGGTATAATTCTGTGGATTATGTGGGCCCCAAACACAAGATCCAAACCATGAGATCTCTTTGGAAGGCTGAGCACGTCCATAAGGCCAATTTTCATGGCCTAATATCTTGTGGATCTCAAGAAATATATGAAAAACTCTCAACTAATGATATAAAAATGTCTATTTAGCTTAGACCATTGCATTACTAAACACCTTTTATTTTAGCCTCCTTTTTCTATGGCTCTTTTTTGTATGGGTCTATTTTGAATGGTCTTTAAAAAATAGACTAGACCTCCCAAACAAGCCCTGAATAAATATCAAATTACCCATCAACATCACTACCATAATGTTATATCTGGATCTCAATTACTCCAACTCATTCACCTATCTAGGTAAGAACTATTGGACATCCTAACATCAACCAATATACACCCCATCTAAGCGGGACTTGCTCAACAAGAGACCATGCCCATCTTATATTTTCTACATTCACCCACTAGATCAAATATTGACCAACAACATATTGGATGGAACTACAAGATCAAGGATGCAAGCATCCACCCATGTACCCATTGATCCATGACTCATTAGATGAATATCATGCACATCTTACATTTACCTAAATGGGATGCACTATAAGCAATCCATTTACTTAGCTCTCCCTCTGTTTACATACATATATATAGGACCCATCACATCCAAATCATTCACCCTTCTGTAGGGCTCACTATTCATAAATCTTATCAATAGTTTTTTATGGGCAGATAAGTTCGTTGGATCAAATATTGAGAACCATTTAAGAGATTCATTTGTCATTTAGGAGGTTCCACTGTCATACATTATTTATGCGATCACATAATGGACGTTATTTAGGTGGGACTGTCTTAATATATAGACTAGCACAATAACCCGTGCTAAGCACAACCTTGTTTGCTGATTAAATTTGTAGCCACATTTATAAAGGTCAATTAAAAAAATTCCAGATCACGTTGATTATCTTCAAACACTTACTAACAATGATTTAGTATAGATAGAGCACACAAATTTAAATTGAAAATAAAAGAAAAGAAGAATAAGATAGTGCCTTTTTTCTTAATCCAAGAGTCTAGAATAGAAATGAAGATAAGTAAGGTGAAAAGGAAACGAGAATAAGAGATTGGGGATGGATATGAAGTTGTTGAGAAGAGTGAAAAGTGGGAGGACTTAGAGTGGTTTCTAACAAGAAAAGTGGGTGGACTTAGAGTGGTTTTATGATAGAAGTGGGAGAAGAACATGGGTAAATTATAGAGTAGTTATAACTAATTGTTAAAATTAGAAGTTGCAATCAATTTTAGCTTGAAGACCCAGAACTTTAATATAGTATAATTTGATTGTCAGAATATTTCGTAATTTAGGAATTATTTCACAAGTACACTGTATATAGTCTATAAGTAAACATATAATTAAAAATGATTAAACTTATATAAATATTTAATTAAAGATACAAGCATTTTGAGTTGGAAGAATCTCAAATAATGAGGTTTTGAATTTACAGTCACACATACCGTTGAATATGGCCATCACCCAACTAACCATCAAAATTCTCCCTAGGAGTATTTCATAATGCAAATGCACTGTGTAAAAAGGCTAAAATTCCAAAATTATTGTGATATCCTAAATCTTTTTTGAAATATCCCAATATACAAAAAATCACTTTTTTCAAAATTTTTCAAACTTTACTTATATATATACAAGGCCCATCTTATGTTTTATCGTATAATATCAGCCAATGCTTCATCCAAAAAGAGTTTGTTAAAACTTTCAAAAACTCAAGAAATGGACGATAAATGTGGCCCGGGTTAGTTGGAACTTACCACATTTAGGAATATAGGTATGGCTTGCTTATGATGAATAGATGATACATATGACCCACGTATGATACATATTTCACTATAAAAAGGAAAAAAAAGGACATAAAGAAAGACCATGATTCAAAATTTAGGGTTGTCAATCTATTTGGACAAATCATTAGCTAATGTCATATGATCAATCGTAAGGTGGACAAAGTTTTTCGAAGTATTTTTGCGATATTGCAAACTTTTGTAAAAAGCAATAATTTGGGCATTTTAATCTGTTTACATAGTGTACTTCGTAGTATAGAGACTGCTAGGAAAAAAATTGGTGTTTAGTTATGTGATGGGCATATTTGACTTTAGGGGTGACCGTACGATCAAAGCTCTCAAACTAATTTACAAATATTTTCGCATATATTGTTGAAGCACTACAATTGAAAATTTTAATTAATTATATTATAAATGAATTTATATTTCTATTGTCAGTTACTAATACTTAACTTGGATATTAGTTTTAAATTATTATTCAATTTTGCATGACTTAACTCGTGCATCACACATGCTTTATGCTAGTTACCCATTATATAATAGTGGGATTAAAAAAAAATGTCTTTTTCTGAAAGACCCCTTTTCCCGAAACCCCTCTCCTCCTTTTTTTGGAATAGAGCCCTCCTTATGTCAATCCAGTCCTTTCACATATGCTACATGATGCAAAGCTTGTGGTAATAAATATTGTAGCCCACATGTAGGATTCAACGAAAAAGGTCTAATGATGGGATATCCAAAGACAAAAGATTCATTTTCCATTAGGGTTTTGTTTCTTTAAAGGCATGTTTGTGTAACCAGTTTTTTATTAAAAAATCGAACATTGTGGAAATGGTTTTCCATGCTACAATAAATTCATGTTTGCTGCTACCGCTCTTCCTCATAGAAAAGTACAAAAATGGGCTAGAATCTTCATGATTTCTAAAAAAAAAAAAAAAACTTCCTATTTGGGAGGGGGAGGGGGTTGGGAATTTTTTATTTTTTTTTCCCACAACATGTACACAAACATGCCCTAATTAGTTGTTGATAGGAGTGTTTGGTTAGTTTACAAAGTCTTGTTAAGAGTTTATAATTTTAGTATTTGTTTTCCTTCATATATGAACAACAGAACATTACAACCAACTTTAGGGGTCAATATATATATATTTTTTCATGAATTGAGTTTTCATGTTAAGGTTCATTCCTCTTTGTGAGTCTCTTGCGTCCACATGACCACCTAATATTCTCTCCCTCTCTTCAAATGAAAGGACACATGCATGAATGAGTTTTTGCTTTCCGTGTTTTTCCTTCTTCCTCATTCACTGCCATTAAAGAAATGATAATGGCTAGTGTCCCTTGATGGAAAGGATGCTTTTGGAAAAGCCTATAAAAGAGAACACCTTGGGTAACTCTCTATACTTGAAATCCTTGTAGGTAACCATCACTAAAACTTGTAGAAAGGGAAGTAGCAGAGAGTTATAAACCCCATCTTTCAACTACGAAGCTATGGATCATGGAGGTATTATTTAATTTCATCTTAAGATATTATAATATTCATTATTTAGATTAGATCCAAGTTATACCTTGATCCCGAGGTATGGGTAAGTCTAATAATTGGTATCAGAGGCGTGTTTTGATTTTGGATTTAATCTGAATAAACTCTCGTGGGTTTCATTTGGGTTCTTCCTCTTGAGTATTTAGGTTTATCTCTCTATTCCGATTTTGATTAAAATACCCAATAATAGCATCATATACCTGTGCAGTGCACAAATCTTCTTCTCTACAATTATTTTTTCCATTTTTTTGGGAACTTTTGGGTTCTTGGCAAGATTTTGAACATATTTGAGTTTTGTGCAATAAAATACTTTCTTTGTCATGAAACAAATACGCCTAAAAAATAAAAAAAGGGTCAACCTTACAGTATGTTTGTGCACAAAAACATGCAAAGCATGTTCTAAACCAGTCGGGCCAAGACAAAGACAGAAGAAAGAAAAAAGTCATAAGTGTTGTTGAAGTCATGTACGCAAAGCTCATGCTTTGGCCATGTGCACAAACCTATTCTTACTAGGTTGTACTGAGCCTTTCTATTAGGTTTATTATTCCGACCCATTTCAAGTCAATTAGACAGATCCAGATGAACAATATGTTATTATTGATAACATGAACATCAATAATATGTTACTTTTTCAATGAACGAGAGGTACAACTACAACCGAATGAACGAGATGTTACTCGATAATATGAACATCGATACTCAAGTGGAACAACAACCCATCAACATTGAAGCACTCCCAGACAAACTATTGAAAGTTATCAAATTTCAAATATCACAAAACCAAATGTAAGTGAAATGAATATAAAAGAATTGAGTTGTTCCACTTTTCCTTTGGAATCTCTTTTGGTCTTAAAGACCCATTTACATCCAGTAGTTTTGGACCCTTTAGAAAGTTCAACATGATCCCAAACTTTGTTTTTAGCCATGGATTTTAATTCATCTGTCATAGATTCCATCCATTTATCAGAATTGTCACTGTTGATGGCTTCTTTGAACGTTCTAGGATCTTCTTTTATTCCAATATCTGCCTCTTTCAAATACACAACACGAACATCTGTAATAGCAGGTCTTTTCACTCGAGTTGACATTCTCAATTCTTCTACATCATTTCACTTACATTTGGTTGTGTAATATTTGGACTTTGATCGCCTTCAACAGTTGTCCAGGGAATGTTTCAATGTTGATGGGTTGTTTTTCCACTTGAGTATCGATGTTCATGTTATCAAGAGTGACATCTTGTTCATTCGATTGTAGTCGTACCTCTTGAATACCAACATCAATTGGGACAACTATCCCACTTCTATCATGTAATATTACATCCCTGACTTCTTCAAAATTGATTTTCCTTGTGTCACAACTCCCACTATTTTGGTGATTCTCTAAGAATTTGGCATTATAGGATTCCACAATCCTAGTGGTATGATTCGGACAGTAAAACTTATATACCTTAAACATTTCCAGGTAACCAATAAAATATCCACTTACTGTTTTAGGGTCTAATTTCATTTCTTGTGGGTTAAAGAATTTCACTTTAGATGGATATCCCCAGATTCGAAAATGGTTTAGGCTATGTTTTCTGACCGTCCATAACTCAAAAGGAGTTTTAGGAACTACTTTACTAGGCACACAATTCAAAATATACATTGCCATCTTTAATGCTTCGCCCCACAGATTCGGGTAATGTGGTGTTATTGACCATACTGCTAACCATATCCATCAACGTCCTATTTCTTCTCTTAGCAACACCATTTTGCTGAGGCGTTCCAGGCATTGTGCATTGGGCAACAATGCCTTCTTGTTCAAGGAATCTTACAAATGGATTTAGGTTACGACCTGATTCAGTATATCTTCCATAATATTCCACACCCCTATCCGACCTCACAACTTTAATTTGCTTATGTAATTGTTTTTCTAGTTCAACTTTGAATATTTTGAAAATATTTAAGGCTTCGGATTTTTCTTTAATTAGATAAACATAACCATAACGTGAGTAGTCATCAATGAAGGTGATGAAATATACTTCACCCATAAAACAAGGTATATGCATTTTATCATAGATATCAATGTTGATTAATTCGAGAGGCTCAAACTCCTTGTGACAGTTTTTTTGATTGTCTTAGCTTGTTTACCTTTGATACAATCAATGCAGACACCGAAATCAGTGAAGTCAATGTTTGATAATAACCCGTCCTTCACCAATCTCACCATTCTCTCTTGCAAGATGTGTCCCAGTCTTTTATGCCAAAGGTTAGAAGAGTTTTTGTTTATGACTCCTCTTTTCATGTCAATGTTCATCCCATAATTAATTTGCTAGGTATAAGGTGATTGTACATACGCTGAATCTAACCTTAATCTATACAATCCATCATATAAAAATATATTCCCAACTAAAATAGCATTTTTATAAACTTTCAGCAATCTATGTTCAAAATTAAATACAAAACCATCTTGATCCAATTTTGAAATAGAAATTAGATTCCTTCATATAGCCGGGACATAGAAAGTATCGAGATCCAATGAGAATCTAGTATCCAGCACAAGTTGGTAGGTGCTCATGGCCTCAACTCTTGATTCCTATCGGTTCCCCATCATGATAGTTCGCTGACCATCACTTGGACTTTGCTTTGAAAGGAATCCCTACACACAACCAGATACATGAATGGTTGCACCAGAGTCGACCCACCAGGTATTTGATGGGATGTCTGCTAAATTAGTTTCGGAACAAACAAGAGACAAATTACTACAATTACCTCCCGACTAAAACCAAGTTTTTCTTTTCAGACAGTACAATTTGAAGTGGTCATTCTTTCCACAGAAGAAACACTTCTTTGTGGCCCCTTTCTTCTTTCCTGGCTTTCCACCTTCATTTGGAACTTCGGTCTTAGCCCTTTTCTTTCCTTTAAATTTATTTTGGGAGACAATGTTGACTGTAATTTGCCCCTCAGCCTTCAGCCTCAGTTCCCTTTGATCACATCTAGTGATCAGTTCATTTACAGTCCACGGAGTTGAGTTCTGATTATATGCCACTTTGAATGGGCCAAAAGAGGGAGGGAGAGAGTCAATGATGAACTAGCTTAAATATCCTTTTGATACACTCAGGTCAACATCCTTTAATTTTGCAGCAAAATTCATTATGGTTAAAATATGCTCCCTTACTCCCATGGTCCCATCATATTTTAAATTTGTTAATCGGTTTATCAGAGATGTACCTAGGGCCTTATCTGTTATCTCAAATTGCCTTTTCATTGAATCAAGGAGGTTCTTAGCATTATCCTTAATTATAAGTGATCCCCCTTATGCTTTTAGAAACAGAATTTGAGATAATCATAAGGCAAACTTTATTGCATCTTATACATTTATCATAATTTGTCTTATCAGCTGCTGAACTCATTTCTATAGGCTTTTGGGGCATAGGTTCATCAACGGCCATGTCAAGTCTAGATATATAGGTAAAGGTTAGCATCAACATGTCTAACTAATCAACAAAGTTCAACCATCTAAAATGGGAATAGCCCCTAAGCAGGAGGGTAAGGTCATAGATTTGAAGGCTGTAAAATAAACATACACACATTAAATTCATGCTTTGAATTAAAAATAATAACAATAATAACTTCGAGAATAATGGTACATAATTGTAATTCTACATTTGGGTCGAAAATAATATGTGAATTATCACTCTCCTATAATCAATAAGACCATATTAATAAAACACGTCTCAAATTAATTGAATTTATCTTTGGGTCATGGAACAATTAACCCTCAATATGTTTATTAAGCATGTCTTATTCCAATTTCAAATTATGAAAAGGATTATCAAACCTTTGGGCTGATACTCAATATCATAAATGAAATTTCCATATATAGTGTCATTGTTTATCACACAATTGGATTAGTGATCTATTTAATTGTAAAATAAAAAATAAAATTTTATCATAACTGGGCCACTGTAGTGACTACCAAATTAATAAAAAGAATGTGCATTTCAATTAATACGTACAACAAGACTATGTGATCTCATAAGCCCTTTTACATCATCATAAGTAATATGGATTTATAAATCATTGAATGTCCCAAAAGAATTTTTCTTTTTAACTGGGCACAAAATAAACCCAAATGACGATCATTTGACTTATTTTATTTTTCTAGAGCACATTACCTTTATAGGTACCCCTTATATGATTAATGGTCCAAAACAACTTTAATTGGGCCATTAATCAATACCTAATATCTTTAATTAATTTATCATCTTGATGGATCCATTCAATCCAACCATTGATTCTCTTCACATTTGGTATAAAATCATATAAACTTGCATATAAATTGGAAATATTAACTCTGATCATAAGAATCAAGTTAAAGTAAGTGCGGAAATAAAAATAATAATGAGTCAAAATAAAGCTTATTATTTATGAAAAAAACTAGAATCATTTTATGACTGATCCGAACTGTTAATCATAAAGATCTTGCCAAAATGAGATTATAGGTGAAGATGGATCAAAGATTTGAGCCCAGATCAGTCAATAATCACAAAAATAAATCTCAGTCATTTTTTTTTATTCCTGTCAACCTGGGTGTTGACCAATAACCCATCAACATAGTTATGGGTCTTTAAGACCAAAAGAGATCCCAAAAGAAAAGTTGAACGATTCAAAGTCCGACTTGTAGCCAAGGGTTCAACTCGAGAGGAGTTGATTATAATGAAACCTACTCTCTTGTATCAAGAAAGATTTATTCAAAATTGTTATGGCCCTTGTAGCTCATTTTAACTTAGAGCTACATCAAATGGACGACAATATTGCGTTTCTAAATGGGGATATGGAAGAGGAAGTATACATGGACCAACTTGAAGGTTTCTTCGAACATGGTAACAAGAAACTACTCTGTAAATTAAAGAAGTCAATAGATGGTCTTAAACTAGCTTCTAGACAATGGTATCTAAGATTCAACAACATTATCACAACATCAAATTTCACCGAGAATGTTGTTGACCATTGCATCTATCTTAAAAATCAGTGGGAGCAAGTTTATGATTTTAGTCTTGTATATTGACGATATTTTATTGGCTAGTAATAACCTTGGTATGATTCGTGAGACCAAAGGTTATCTTGAGAATAATTTTGATATAAAAGATATGGGCGAAGCAACCTTTGTAATATGAATTGAGATCTTTCGGGATAGATCTCGAGGGTTACTTGGGCTTATCTTAAGAAGCCTACATCAATACTATTCTTAAAAGATTTCATATGGAAGGGTGTAGGCCACATAATACACCCATTATTAAGGGAGACAAATTTAGTAAGGATCAATGTCTAAGGAATGAAATAGAAAGGGAACAAATGAGAAAATATCCCTATGCAACTAAAATAAGAAGTTTAATGTACGCACAGACTTGTCCTAGACCAGATATAAGCTTTGCAATTGGAATGTGGAATGTTGAGTAGATATGAAAGTGATCCGGGCATGGCACATTGGACCGGGGTCAAGAAGATTCTACGGTATCTACATGGTACTAGCAAATACATGCTCACATAGAAGAGATCCAATCATTTGCAGGTGATAGGATAATCAGATTCAGACTTTGTTGGACGTCTAGACACTAGGAGGTCAACTTTAGGATACACCTTCCTATTATCTGGTAGGGTAATTTCGTGGAGAAGTGCAAAAAAAAAAAAAAAAAAAAAGCTAACCACTCTTCCACATTTCTTGCAGAGTACATGACATGCTTTGAAGCCACGGGTCATGCAATGTGGTTGTGTAATTTCATATCAAGACTTAGGATCATGGATCAAATCTTCAAGCCTCTGAAAATCCCCTGATTAGGGCGGTTCCCAAGGTGTGACACACGTACTCCCGTGAACTCGCACCTGTTCCGGACCAAGTCCGAATTCACGAAGGAGAAAAATTCCACATTTCACGTGAAGGATTACTCACTGACCTGTCAATCAACATTTAATTGCGGAAGCATATACAATATTAATATCAAAGCCATGAGTTGTCCATTAAACAATCCATTATATTACAATTATCTTTAACAAAGCTAATCATTTAAAATCTCTTAGACGCATAGTACAAAAGTACTTTAATGACAGAAAATATTAGATGCCAGTACTCTAATGACAGAAAATACTAGATGCCTTATCTTAAATGGAAACATAATCCTAATACAAATGCAAAATAAAACTAATCATATGCATTAATTTAAGCTAAGTGCAATTTGAAATACCCAGTCTCAAACCCAAGATTACCACCCTATTATGTACTCCAACGGACATAGCTAACCAATAAGCTTACCAATCAAATCTCTACTCTGAATGGTTAATCACAATTATCCTTGGTGTCCTATGTCCTTGTGACACCAAGAATAGTATTTCAAATACAACGATTTGGCAAGTATAGGCATTAATAAGCAATTACTTAATGTATCAAATCGAATTAAATGACAATTGATTAAAAGATGTCAATATCAAGTAATAACTAGGCAATTGTGCCAAAATCGAATAGTTCATGCTTTACGAATCAAATGGAGAACAAATATACTAATTGGCTACTACATTGAGCTCATCCTCTCAAAGAGAGAGAATCTAGTTAGGATGTCACCATAGCTCATCCTCTCAAAGAGAGCGAAGCTAACACCCGGGTCTGGAATTCCGGTGCTCCAGATGACTTACTGCAGTAGTCTCGAATAATAAACCAAGTTTAACCTTGTCGGGTATCACAAGGTCGAAGCTAAGTAGCGTCAACTCAATCAAATTGAATAAATACATAGATGTGAATAAAGTTTTTATACATAATCATATAATCTCAGAATCTCAAATCGAATCTAATATTAGTTGTTCACATCCATATTTGTTCCAAAGGAATCAACTCCGGATAATAATTGAATTAGGAATACACTAATATATAATGCATTGATAAAACACTTCGAAGTCAATGATAATATTCAATCTCAATATGAAATGCAACTAAATTTAAGGAATCAAGGAATTTACTAGCCAATCTATTCTAACTATCCATTGTTCTTCACCATCCAATTCGATATAGAGAATCTATGTATTACTATTATATTTGGTGTCCCATTGTGTAAGTAAATACAAAAGGTTTACTAAGCTAATATCCATGGCATGGTGATAGATTTCTGAACAGTAAACATGAGTCTATCTCAGCCTCTCGAGATATCTCATGCTCTAGAGATCTCTGTTGGACATATAAGGGTCAGGGTACCAAAGGATGGCCCTAAAATGTCTCCCATTTCAATTTACTAATTTAATTTTGGGAAAAGTTATGGGGGAATTCGGCTAGCCGAACTCAGAAATTCGGCTAGCCGAACTGGTCAGTTCGGTCGACCGCATTCTTGGGTTTGGTTGACCGAATTGTTCCAGAGGCTTCAAGAACATCCTATTATCAATTCAGTTAACCGACTTGATACAGAATATTGCCAAAAATTATGTATCAGGTCTGTAACTGATTCTCCATTGAGAGGGGTCTTCCAGTATCTTCAAAACCCATTTAACATTCTCAAGATCAGAGATCCCTACAAGAAAATTGAGCCTCCTTGCCCCCCATTCCACACAACTAATCCCTTCATCATATTTACCTCTCAATCATCCTTATAAAAAGAACTCAAACCCATTCATATTCATTCAAAAATAAGAGGCTAACATAATAACAAGAATAGAATTCTTAAATCAATCAAAGAATGTACATATGTAATCCAATTTAAAGCTTATACTTGCCTTTAATTAGCTTTACAAGCCTTTTCTCTAATCTTTACTCAAAAGACTCAAAATCCCCAAATATCAAACCCTAATCACAAATACACATGAAAATGTCAAATGAATATGCAAATAGGACTACAATAGAGTCCCTTGACTCTATTTCAACTCAAAAATACAAAGAAAGATGAGGTTTAATTCTTACCTTGACAATAATTCCGAATTTAGAAAGAGTTGGGAATGATGGAGATGGGTTTTTGTCAACAATTGAAGATGAAGAAGGTGAAGAAGATGAAGAAGATGAAGATGACTCCCATCTTTGCCTCTAATTGTTCATGAAAGAACTTCTTAGAGAAAGGAAGGAAGGACAAATGGAGAGAAACTAAAAAGGGAAGAGTTCTTCTCCTCATTTCCAAACACAGTCGAATGGGATAAAGTTGAATTGGGTTTTAGATGATAAATGACACAGGGGTGTTCTCAAAGGGTTCCAAAGAGCTTGAGTTGTTAGAGTATGAGATTATGCGTCAAGTGAATGATGTTCTTGATGTTCTTTGCTGTCAGCCCGTGGTCTAATTTGGGCCTAATTTTTACGACGTGTTAAACCATGGGTTAGTATGCTTATTGCATGTGGATTTGAAGTTCAAGAAGTCATCTTTTCATATTGTCAAGCCTTGCATTCATTGGAGTTCTCTATAAGAAGTTGTGCTTGTTTTAATTTAAGTGTGCAGTCTGTCTATTTTAGTTTCCAATGTTACTGTTTAGTTTCTCTATGAGTCAAAAACGTGTTTTATGTTACTTTGAGTCTATGTACAGGCTAAGTGAGTGATTAGGGCCTGGAATAATGTAATTCATTGATTCCCTAGACTTGGAGGGTTGTTCCAAGTATTTAAACAACTTTATGATTTGTATAAGGGTTTTATTTTTGGCTGAATTTGAAGGATAGACTTTGTCTTTGGCCCTTTGGCTTCCAAGTTCTGTATCTCCTTATGAGTGGTAAGCTTTTATCTTTAACTCTGTATCTCTAAAGTGGTGAGTGATCTGTATCTTTAGAGTGCTGAGTTAAACCTTGCATCTGTATCTCTTTGGTGGATTCCTTAGAGTGGTGAGTAAGTCTATCCGTGTGTAAGTTAGTTGTGAATGTGATCCAAATTTCCTACCATCTTATCACCCCGGTATCAAGTTGGTATCAGAGCGCCAGGTTGTGATGGCTGGACGTCGCCGACGTGTACAAAATGCTGAGGAGACCGTGGTTTGTGAACGTGACATTCGTGACATCGAAATGGATGAAATGAGAAGACAAATCCAGCAGTTACAGGAACGTCTTGAACAATATGAGAACAAGAACAATGATGACGACGAAAATGACGCTGAAAATGGTTCTTCTAGTAATGAAGATGGGGATGTTAATCCTTTCCATCACAGACCAAACCATGATGTTAGTGATGATTCTTCTTCGCAGCCTCAAAGGAGAAGGAAAAGGAGGCCTCATCGAGATTCTGATGTCAAAGTAGACATTCCTGAATTTGAGGGGAAAATGCAACCTGATGATTTCATTGATTGGCTCCAAAACATTGAGAGGATTTTTTATTTTAAAGATTATCCTGATGAGAGAAAAGTGAAGTTGGTGTGGCTCTTAAACTCAGAAAATATACTTCCTTGTGGTGGGAGAATCTTAAGAAGCAAAGAGCTCGTGATGGGAAAAGTAAGATCAGATCATGGGAGAAGATGAAAAAGGAGCTTAGGAGGAGATTCTTGCCTGAACACTATAGACAAGAAACTTTTCTTAAGTTTCACAATCTAAAACAATCAAATATGACGGTGGAGGAGTATAATATGGAGTTTGAGTTATTGATGTTGAAGTGTGATATAGCAGAACTTGAAGAACAAACAATAGCACTTTATTTGGGAGGTTTAAAGGAGGAGGTTGTTGATGTTGTTCAACTACAGCCTTATTGGTCCTTTAATGATGTGATGAAACTTGCATTGAAGGTGGATGTGGGAACCGACCCTAATTTCCAGGATTAGTGTTGTTTTATTTGTGGATTAGTTTCTTTTAGTGGGATTAGTGTTTGTTGGGTTGAGTTTGTGAGCTAAAATGGTTTTTCACTAGTTTTGGAGAGTTTTGAGTGCCTTTGTGATTAGTGGGACCCTTTGGGGGGTTCTTTTAGTGACTTTGCGCATGATTGGGAGATTATTTGAAATTTTTGATAATTCTTGTTTTAGCCTCGTTTGACTTAGTTGGTCAATCTCTATAACTTTCGTGTTCACTCAATACCCCTTCGAAGCTCCGAAAATCAATTTTTCCAACCCTGGGGGCAAAATCGGTCTTTTCACATTGAATCTGGACCCAAATCTCAAGATCCCAGAACCATGCCAAAATTATACTTTTTGAAAACTATATTTTATGAGAAACATATTTCACTTCTGCGTCAATTGCACCTGAAGTCCAGAAATCGATGTTTTAACCCTTGAAATCCCAAAATTTTCATTATTTTGACCTCTTTGACCAAAAAGTTGACTTTTTCTGTGGACCCCGGAAGTATGTCAATATTAACCTTGTTGGAGACATAGTCTTATGCCGGAAACTTTTCATGTTTTAAGTTTCTTGATCCGAGGTTTGGAAAGCCCTCTTATTTCCATTGCAAGTTCTACTTAGTGTGGACTCCACCTCCACTTATTATATAACACCACCCTCTCTTTCTCCCTCATTTTTCCACTCTCCATCAATTGCAACTCTCTAGCTACAGTACCAGCAGCCATCCTTCTTCTTTTTCTTCCATTTCTCTTGCTCTAATGGAGCCTCCAAGCCACCAATCCGACGAGGGAACTCCGACAACTTCTTCCCCTTCACCTCCTCTCTCGTTTGACATCATTTTCATGGGAAACCAAGGTGGACAGCCCCTATTTCAAGCTTCTTCTTGTTGATTGATGACCCTAGAGGTAAGGACTCCTTCCCATTTTCTTTTTTTGTGCAATGGCATCCCTTTAAGTTCTATTTCCTAGTTTGGTTTGAGCTCATTCCTTGTCTTTCATTGTTTGACCCATTTTAGGGTTTGTTTTGGGGGGTTTTGCTTGTAGCTTTGGAGCTTGGATTTGGAAGAGTGTTTAGGCTTGATTTCTTGATTAGAAGACCCAAAGCAAGTGGATGAATGGGTTGTTTGAAAATTTATATGTTTTATGGAGAGATCTTGATTTTTCACTAATGATTCTTAATGTACTTTATCTATTCTTTTTGCAATGGCTTCTATTGCTTTTAAAGATGCATATTGATGAGTTTATTTCTCTCTTGTTCATACTTGGAAATGTATGCATCATGTTGTCATGATTTCAAATGGTTTCACATAAATGAGTTTTCTCTACCCTGAGATTGATTGTGAGTGGAAAGAATGGAAAGGGAGAGATTTGAAATGAGGAGAATGGAAGTGTTGAATGATGCATTTGAGGAGCTTTTTAGCTCATTTAATGTCTTGAAAACATTGGTTTATAGTTTTCATTATTTCTTGTTAATAGCTCAATGGATCCTTGTGATTAGTGGGTTTCTTCTCTCTTTGGTGATTGAATGTAAAAAGATGGAGGTGTTTGGGATGGATGTTTGTGAAATTTTGATTATGTACGGGAGAAGCTTTTAGCTCATTTTATTGTATGAAGATGAATGGGAATGAAGGAAAATGGTTTAAGGGAGAAAAAGGGCTCAAATCTGGTTACAGAAGGGCTTTTCCGCACCTGGCGGTCAGCTAGCGGTCACCTGTCGGCTAGCCGCCTGGTGACTGGCGGCTAACCGCCAGATAACCGCACAGCCGCGGTCACTTTTCCAGAGAGCTTCATTTTTTTCCCAAAGGTGCGGTCAGCCACACAGTTAACCAGCGGCTAACCGCCGAACCCATCGGCGGCTAACCGTTAGCCAACTAAACCATTTCGATTACTTTTCCAGTAAGCTGCACTTTGTCAGGCCAACCGCGGTCAGCCGCGGCAGCTAATTGCCAGCTGACCGCTAGGTGACCGAAATCACCTAGAAACCCTAAAATGAAGAGAAATGAAGAGAAATGGAAGGGGTTTCTATCCCAATCATTCGTGAACCCTTTTAGAGAATGATGAGGACTGTTCATCAGGAGATACATACAAAGCCCGTTTGAGAAGAGAACCATGTCACAAAGATTCATTGAAGTTTTGAATTCACAAAAGTGTATAAGGAACCGGAATGTTTTCAAATTCAAAGAGTACCAAGTCTATATCGAAATCGACATACGGGACCTCGATTCACCTTAAACAAAGCAGGAAATCTCTATTTTACCCGAAAGTTTATTAGTTCATTGTATTTCCTTATTCCCGAGACTTACATTACATGACTTGTTTTCCTGAAAGCATCGAAATTACACTGGTAACAGTTACTTGTCCCGAAATGTATTGCCCGACGTGAAATGACAGTTGTGCCTTGAGCATTCTTGCCCCGTCCGTTTATGTACTTGCACTTGATGTATTTCATATATGTTTGATATTTTCATTTGACCTATGAGTCGGCACCACTAAGCTTGGATAACCTCGCTAGTCTGATCCACCAACTTGGAGATCCCCCTCTTGTCTCGCCAGCTACAGTTTGGATCCCGCTACCCGGTTATTACCGTGGTCTTGTCCCGATACCGCAGATTGCTACTATGGTTCCCGATGCCCGGCTCGCTACCGTTGTCATTATAGTATATGTATATATATTTATAAGATCCACTGTTTCTCCTCACCTCGAGTGATTGAGATAGTGCCTAGTTATTGCTCTGCCACTTTAGTGATAGAAGACTTAGCTTCGTGTGGTTGCCATCTTGCTAGTTCCCGATTCCTTGGATACCCTACATGTTTTATATTGCTTATTTGTTTTCCGGTAAATTATTCATTTCTTTTATAAAAGTTATTATTTAAATAGGTGTTAATATTTTCCAAGGTAAATTCAGTTATTGTTATATTGTTTCCCGTTCCTTGTACACACACATGTTTTAAATGAATACCCGATTTGTTAAATATCCGTGCTTTTAAATGACACTTGTTTTGTCAGATCCCTAAGTTTACACATGTTTTAAATGAATACCCGATTTGTTAAATATCCGTGCTTTTAAATATGTTTTAAATGACACTTGTTTTGCCAGATCCCTATGTTTACACATGTTTTAAATGAATACCCGATTTGTTAAATATCCATGCTTTTACATATGTTTCAAATGAACATTTGTTTTGCCAGATTTCTATGGTTACACACGCTTTAAATTAATACCCGGTTTGTCGAATACTCATGCTTTTACATATGTTTCAAATGAGCGTTTGTTTTGCTAGATCTCTATATTTACACATGTTTTAAATGAACACCCGATTGTCAAATATTTATGCTTTTATAGATGATGTAAATGAACATATGTTTTGTTAGATCTCCATGTTTAACTCATGCTTTAAACGAATACATGTTTTGTCAGAGATCCACGATTTTCCACCCGTTTTGATTATATGCAGCCTTTGATTAAATAATATGAATTATCATATGTTTTAATTCTCAGCATATTTATTATCTTTTCATCCACCTGCCAGACCGTCGTGTCTGATCCACTACTTTCAATACTCAGGTCCAGACTTCTTCGTCCCGAGATGAGTGCTTTTGTTGGCTGTGGAGCCATGATTTGCAGGTTGTCTTGTCGGCTATGTCCTGTAGACATTGAACTTGACATCGGAGTTGCGTCACATATGGGTAGTGGTTATTAACTTGTTATTGTATGGCTTTTATTAGCCTTTTCTTGGGATTCTTAATTAATGTACATTGATAATTGTAACTTGAACATGTATGAGAATGTAATATCCTGTACTGTCAGCTCTGTACTTGGTTGTAATGGTTTACTCCAGTCTGATATAGTTCTTGATATAATAGTTATATGCTAGAGGTTGAGTACAACGCGGAATCCGATGGCAATGAACTCTGGGTCGCAACGCCACGAAAGCTTCCACAAAAATAGACAGAGTGTATTGGAATATGTTGCCTTCACACACGCAGATCTTGGGAGAAAAAAATATAATTATCCTTAATCCCATTCGCGCCCCGAGGTTCTGGTTTGGGGGCGTGACAGTGGAAAAGCAACAAAAGGAAGCTAAGAAGAGGGGTTTCAGATCAGTAGCAAAGGAGAGCTCTTCCAACCGAGGGGAGTACACCGTCTTACAAGTTTAATACAACAGCAAAGTCTTCAACCACTAAAGCTTCAGAAAAGGCAAATGTTGGCTCGGGTTCAAAGGTGGCTAGTTCATCAAATGTTAGCACAAAGAAATGTTTCAAGTGTCAAGGGTATGGACATATTGCCTCTGATTGTCCAAATCGTAAAATCTTCTCTATCTTTGAGGAAGAGATTGAAGAGGAAGTTGGCTTGTCAATGCCCTCAAACCAAGAAGAAGAAGTGACCTATGCTGACCGGGGGGGTTTACTTGTTATTCGAAGGAGTTTGAGTGCTATTCATGATGAAGGAGAAGTTGGCTCCGTTCTAACATCTTTCACACTAGATGTAGTGTTGGTGGGAAGGTTTGTGATGTGATCATTGATAGTCGAGCTTGTGCTAATGTTGCCTCAACAGACATGGTGAGCAAGCTGCAGCTCAACTCAGAAGCACACCCTCAGCCATACAAGCTAAAGTGGCTGGACAAAGTTCATGAAATTAAGGTAAACACGAGATGTGTTATTTCTTTTTCTATTGGAAAGAAATACTCTGATCAGGTTTGGTGTGATGTGATTCCAATGGATGCTTGTCATATGTTGCTTGGTCATCCATTGCAATATGATAGGTGAGTCATCCATGATAGCTTCAAGAATACTTATACTTTTGTGAAAGATGGTGTAAAGATCATCTTAGGGCCATCCAAACCTGAGACGTTTTCCAAAACTTCTAAAGAGGCGGAAATTCATTTGATCACCAGTTCTAAAATGGAAAAGCTCGTGGGAAGGGTGGAGATGGCTTATGCTCTTGTTGTGTTCGAAGAAAATGAAGAAGTGAATGTCTTACCACCTGAAGTGCAGCCTATTCTTGATGAGTTTCATGATGTTATTCTTGAAGAGATACCTCCAGGGTTGCCCCCAATACGGGATATACAACATTGTATTGATTTCACTCCTGGTGCTATACTTCCCAACAAGGCAGCTTATAGGATGAGTCCTAAAGAGCATGAGGAGTTGCAAAGGCAAGTAGACGAGCTGGTTTCGAAGGGTTTGGTAAGGGAGAGTAAGAGTCCATGTGCTGTTCATGCTCTTCTTGTCCCAAAGAAGGATGAATCATGGAGGATGTGTATTGATAGCAGGACTGTGAATAAGATTACTATTGGTTATCGTTTTCCTATTCCTCTCCTTGATGATTTGTTGGATCAACTTCTTGGTGCTACCACTTTCTCAAAGATTGATCTTAGGAGTGGTTATCATCATATTAGAATGAGAGAGGGCGATGAACGGAAGACAGCCTTCAAAACAAGGGATGGTCTTTATGAATGGATGGTTATGCCATTCAGCCTTTCCAATGCTTTTAGCACTTTCATGCGGTTGATGAATTTTGTGTTCAAAACATTTATTGGTAGATTTGTTGTTGTCTACTTTGATGATATAATTATCTACATCAAAAGCCAAGAGGAGCATCTTATTCATTTGAAGGAAGTGTTTCAGACCTTGAGGGAACAAAACTTATATGCTAATTTTGAATAAGTGTGAGTTCTTCACTAATAGCCTTATTTTCTTGGGCTATGTTGTTTTTAGTGAAGGAATGAAGATGGATCCTAGCAAGATTGAAGCAATACTCAGCTGGCCTACTCCACAGACATTCCATGACATTCGGAGTTTCCATGGCTTAGCCTCTTTCTACCGCCGTTTCATCAAGAATTTCAGCACCATCATTGCTCCTATCACTGAATGTTTGAAGGGAGGTAGCTTCAAGTGGACAAATGATGCTTAAAAGAGTTTTGAGCTCATTAAGCAAAATGTGAATAATGCTCCTATTCTTTCTCTACTAGATTTCAATCAAGTTTTTGAGGTTGAATGTGATGCTTCTAATGTGAGAATTGGTGCAGTTCTTAGCCAAGAGGGCAAGCCTAATGCCTTTTTCAATGAGAAACTTAGTGATTCACGGAGGAAGTATATTGTTTATGACAAGGAATTCTATGTTTTGTTCGTGCTCTGGACCATTGGTGCCAATACTTGCGTCCAAAACCTTTTGTGCTCTATTCTGATCATGAGGCATTGAAATTCCTTCATAGTCAGCAGAAACTTAGCCGGAGACATGCACCTTGGGTTGAATTCTTACAAACTTTTAGTTTCTATATCAAGCATAAATCTGGCGTTCAAAATGTTGTGGCTGATGCTTTGAGTCGTAGGCACTCTTTGTTGATCATTATGGAGGTTAAAGTGGTTGAATTTGAGATGTTAAAAGATCTTTACAAGGAAGATGGTGATTTTGGCAAGATCTGGGCAGATTGTAAGAGTGGCTTTAACAAACATTTTATGGTGCAAGATGGGTTTCTTTTCAAAGGAAATCGCTTGTGCATACCTCAAGGCTCATTGAGGGAAGCTATTATCTATGAGACTCATAGTGGTGGTCTTGGTGGACACTTTGGGAGAGAAAAGACTCTGGCACAAGTCCAAGAGAATTTCTATTGGCCTAAGATGGAAAAGGATGTTTCGAAGTTTATTCGGCGATGCAGGACATGCCACATTGCTAAAACCCATAGTCAAAATACGGGTTTGTACACTCCATTGCCTGTAGCTAGTGCACCATGGGAGGAAGTCAGAATGGATTTTGTCCTCGGATTACCTAGAAGCTTAAGGAACAAAGATTCAGTTATGGTTGTGGTGGATCGATTCTCCAAAATGGCACACTTTGTTCCATGTAGCAAGTCTCTTGATGCTACTAATGTTGCTGACTTTTACTTCAAGGAGATTGTGAGACTTCATGGCATTCCTAAAACCATTACTTCTGATCGAGATTCAAAGTTTATGAGTCATTTTTGGCGTACACTTTGGAGGAAGCTTGGAACTCATCTTCAATTCAACACCACTTGCCATCCACAAACTGATGGGCAAACTGAAGTTGTAAACAAAAGTTTGGGAAGTCTCTTGAGGAGTTTGATCAAGAAGAATGTTCGGGATTGGGATCTTGTGTTACCACAAGCTGAATTTGCCTACAACCGTTCTGTTTGCCAAAGCACGGGTCGTAGTCCTTTTGAGGTTGTCTATGGGCAGAATCCTTCGGGTCCATTGGACTTGGTTCCTCTTCCTATTACTCAAAATTTTAGTAGTGAGGCTAAAGAGAGAGCAAAACAAGTGAAGAAGTTGCATGAACAGATTCGTGACAAGATCGTAAAGCAAAATGAGAAGTATCGAGCTCAAGCAAACAAACATCGTAAGCATGTTGAATTCAAAGAAGGAGATCTGGTTTGGGTTCATCTTGGAAAGGGAAGGTTTCCACCTGGAAAGTTTGCAAAGCTTAAACCTAGAGCAGATGGTCCATTCAAAATTCTAAAGAAGATTGGTGACAATGCATACAAGATTGAACTTCCAGCAAGTTATGATGTTTCTGACACCTTCAACGTTGCAGATTTATCTCCTTACTATGGTGATGATGGTACACATGACTCGAGGGCGAGTCTTCTTCAACCAGGGGAGCATGACACATGGGTGTTCTCAAAGGGTTTCAAAGAGCTTGAGTTGTTAGAGTATGAGATTATGGGCCAAGTGAATGATGTTCTTTGCTGTCAGCCTGTGGTCTAATTTGGGCCTGATTTTTGCGACGTGTTAAACCGTGGGTTAGTATGCTTATTGAATGTGGATTTGAAGTTCAAGAAGTCATCTTTCCAGATTGTCAAGCCTTGCATTCATTGGAGTTCTCTATAAGAAGTTGTGCTTGTTTAATTTTAATTTAAGTGTGCAGTCTGTCTATTTTAGTTTCCAATGTGACTGTTTAGTTTCTCTATGAGTCAAAAACGTGTTTTATGTTATTTTGAGTCTATGTACAGTCTAAGTGAGTAATTAGGGCCTGGAATAATGTGTTTTCATTGATTCCCTAAACTTGGAGGGTTGTTCCAAGTATTTAAACAACTTTATGTCTTGTATAAGGTTTTTTTTTTTTTTTTTGCTGAATTTGAAGGACAGACTTTGTCTTTGGCCTTTTGGCTTCCAAGTTCTGTATCTCCTTATGAGTGGTGAACTTTTATCCTTAACTCTGTTTCTTTAAAGTGGTGAGTGATCTGTATCGATAGAGTAATGAGTTAAACCTTGCATCTGTATCTCTTTGGTGGATTCCTTAGAGTGGTGAGTAAGTCTATCTGTGTTGAGTTAGTTGTGAATGTGATCCAAATTTCCTACCATCTTATCACCCCGGTATCAATAAAGATGCATATTTTGTAAGAAGGTCCATTGGTTTTATGTATTTCCTTAATGAGTCAAATGATGGCTCACTTCTTCAATGGTTGATCAAATGAAATAAAGCTTAATAAGAAAATCGACGTACTCAACGAGATACACGCGATGACACCAAAATGATGTGCCTATGATGAAATTTGAGAACATCCATAATTTACATAAACCACCTTAATTAGTAACTAATTATAATTAAATTAACTAAAACACAATAAATTAGCATTAAACAAGATCTTACTGCGATAATGATGTAGCGAGGCGTTTTGCCTAAAATAACAAATGTTCAAGTAAATCTAAGTACTTGGAGGTTAAATATCTTATCTTAAAAGAGAAAGTATGAGATCGTTTGGTGTCAATTGTTGGGGCTCCAACAGACCTCTTGATTGTAGATCCACTAAGGCATTACTTTCGACAGCCTATAATGGACATGTATTAAATATGGGCTTGTATGAACTGCGTTATTAGGATCTATATATTTATGCTTGTTTGACACTATATACTTTGATTATTACAATTGCAATAAATTTTTTTTTCCATTATTCTTACTTTATTTTTGTTATCACATGTGATTAATGTGGATAAAGTGAGAATATAAGGTTATGGCATTAAAGTACACGCTAAAGTAGGACTATGCTAAGATCCTATTTTAATCCTTAATAAAGAATTGATTGGGGAAGAATATTGATATTGTGATTGTGGAAGAAAATGTGTCAATAATGATATGTGACCGCCACGATTCACATTAGTATTATTTACTAATCAAAGATTAAAGAATGGCATAAAAGTTGAATAAGAATTGTTTTTCAAACTGGTGCACCAGTCAAAGTCTCTCTTTTTTTCTTTTTCTTTTTTGAGTTTCTTTTAAAATTATATTAATTTAAATAAAAAATAAAAAATTCAAGTTATATGCATGTGGTCACGTGGACCAAGTGGGAGACTGTTGGAACACCGTTTAAGGTGGTCCACATGACCACCTAATATTCTTTCCCTCTTTTCATATGAAAGGACATATGCATGAATGAGTTTTTGCTTTCCGTGTTTTTCATTCTTCCTTATTCACTGCCATTAAAAAAACGATAATGGTTGGCTAGTGTCCCTTGATGGAAGGGATGCTTTTGGGAAAGCCTATAAAAGAGAACACCTTGGTAACTCTCTACACTTGAAATCCTTGTAAGCAACTATCACTAAAACTTGCAAAAAGGGAAGTAGCATAGAGTTGTAAACCCCATCTTTCAACTAAAAAGCCATGGATCCTGGCGGTATTATTTAATTTCATCTTAAGATATTGTAATGTTCATTATTCAGATTAAATCCAAGTTATACCTTGATCCTGAGGTATGGTAAGTCTAACATCTATTACATTCACTCATGTCAATTCACATTTAGTTGGGATGATTAAGAGTCCAATGACCATGAATCGTTTACATGTGTTCCATGTTTCTCATGCTTTGGACTGTACTGGAATCAATGTATGCAGAAGAAAGGATTCATCTTTACCACAGCACGAGCACCATGCACATATCCCACTTTGCACACCTCCACATATATGAACCTTCATGGGTGGGAAATACGATGTAGACATCTCCATGGGTTAGGCTTAGCATGCACGTATCTCCATGGTGGCCTTGTAGATACTACCCACCATGTGCATTTCTAGATAGATGGTGGCCTGAGGATAAGTGGACTTCCAAGCTCCAACCTCCTGGAGTATTCTTACAAATGATTCCTGGCTATTTCAAAAATTGATTTACAGATTGATTGATGCATGGTGGTTAGAGTCATCTGACAGGATTATCCAATTTCGCTGCACAACTTGGCTAAGGCTTGATACTCTTCATCTACTTCATATGCTTCTACAGTTTTACTCTTTGCTACAATCTTACACTCTGGCGGTCTGGCCCCTAGTTTGACTTCAGATTTTTTACTGTTTATGTACATTACTTCTGCTTCGTTTTACAGCGGAGAACTAATGTTTGCTTTAACCTTTCTGTAGTGACCCCTCATAAATGGACCCACCAAAAACACCCGTTTTGTTTTAACAAATAGATGAGCACAAAGGCTCCATTAATCCATCAATGTCCATTTTCCATTTTGATATTTTCTTTTTGTTAACAAGCATAAGAAAAGGGAAGAGGGAGAAATAGGAGTGGGAGGGAAGAAGAGAGAAAGGGAATAAAGAGTCCTCCTGTTGGGGGGGTCACCAAGGCTCACCACTTGTGAAGGAGATGCTTGTGAAGGACAAGAGGAGAGGAAGAGAAGAAGAGGGAATGGGCAGGATATAGGTAGAGTTTTTAAAGGGGAGACGAATTTTCTTTATTAAGGGGCTTTTTTGACCATTAGAAAAAAACAAGGGTAGAGGCTGCTGGGAAATGATGTTCACCAGAAGGATCTAATTGAAATGTTGATGGAAAAGTACAGAAACTTTTCTGAAAACTTGTTTCTTCTATCCTTTTTGAAAGCTTAAGGACCACTTCTAGTTCAACAACTTTGGATGGAGGCGTCTTTCCATCGTTTGATCTTCAATATTATAATCAGGTTTTGGGTCTGGAATTTTCTCTCGATGGATTGCCTTCGTTACCTCTGCCAACTATCCATATAAACCACCATCAAATCCACCCTTTCAGTAACAAAAACAAGTTCTGTTGGATATCACTTACCATTTCATACTAAAGATCAACACAACTTGAATCACCAAGAATATAGTAGTACCTAAAAAAAATCCCATTCAAATCCAACGCCAAAGGCAATAGATTTGAGAATTTGAAGCATCCACCAGCAAGAAAGTTATGGAAGCATGCAAATCAAAAGCTAAATATCATGTCAAAAAAGATAATTGGCTTTGCAACACCATACACTCAGTTATCAAATAATAGCAACATGCATGGGGCCATCAACCATACGAGTGCCAAAACACTATTGAGTGCATCTATAAGGTCTCAAACAACAGCTCTAGCATCATCTAAGCCACTCACTCATCCCTTATAATAATTAATTGAGATGTCTTGATCATCTCTAATTACCAAAAGAATGGAAAACCCCACAAAAAACCTCTGAAGCCATAAGTTTATAATGCTGCCCTGTCAAAAAGCAGGCCAAAATATTGTCTGAATGTCGCAAATTAATGCCTGTTGAAAAGTAATTGAATAAACCATCAAATTAAAAACTCAATATGCCTACATTAAAAATAGGTAATTAAAGCACCAAATATTATGTGATTTAAGACATCAATTGACCCATGAGAATGTGACCTATATTTTAAATGCCTCTTGCTGTACCAGTTTGCACAATCTATGTGGAGCATGGACACTTAGACAAGTTAGTTCTATGCTTACATTAAATACTAATAACTCAAAATCTTTCTTAAGAGATGATGATCCTAATAGACATTTCAGAATTCTATGAAGGACTAGAAAATTTTCTATTACTTTGTCAAAATAGCTTTTTCCCCATGATTTTGTCATGGAACCTCCTTTAAAAGCATAGAAACCAAAACTATTATAAGCTACGGTTTTGGAGATGTCAGTTGTCTGAGGTTGAACTTTGACAACTCTTTATACCTTTCTGCTACTCCCACCATGCAGATTGTCTGCAATACATCACACAAAACAAGCTAATCAGGACAGGAAGTAGAATTAAAAATAAATCTAAATGTTGATATATGGTCTGCGCATTTTTGTAACAAAGGTGAATAAAGCATAGTGTGGACCCAGGGGTTGACCATAGTCAGCCAAGATGGGTCAAGTAGAACAGAAAATCTGACTGATTGACCAAACAATACAGTAAGTTGATTTTGAAATATAGACATTTCTATTAACTGATATAAGGAAATTTGTAGAAGTCCAACAACATCCTTCTTCGAAAAATCAACGTAAATTTTAAATAAATTGAATTTTAGAATTTTGAGTTATATATTCAAGTATGTTTTATTTTCTACCTTTAAACTAATTGAACGCTTATTTACAATTATTATTTGTTGTGACAAGTATGTAAAGATAAAATTGCCCTTAAGTCATCCCAGCTGGCTAAACCAAACAAATCACAAGCCCAAGTCACAAGTCAACCAAGACTCGTCAAATCAAGTTCAAATTGACCCAGCAGCCAGATGTGACCAGGTCAAGTAGACTCGGCCATGATTCTAATCAACCCACTGGGTTTGAAGCTTACGGAACAAAATAAGTTAGAGACCAGCAGATCCATGCATAGAAGCCACAACATGATCGTTTTTCCTCACCAAACAACTGTGCTAATCATAATTATTTGCATTGTTTTAATTTGAAGGGATGAAAATGCCTTTTAAGTCAACCCAGCCAATTCACTTAAACTAAACAAGTAAAGCCTGAGTCACGAGTCGCAAGCCAACCAACACTTGTCCAAACCGAGTTCAAACCGACCCAGCCACCCAGATGAGGCCAGGTCAAGTGGACTAGGCATTATCCTAATCATCCCACTGTGTCGAAACGGTATGTAATGAAACATGTTAGAGAGCAGCAGGTTCCTGCAAAGAAGCTACAACATGCTCGTTTGATTATAATAACTATAGGTTTATCACAAAACAAAGAAAAAATAATTTACCATAATTATAGATCACCTATGTGAACTTCAGTGCCTAGAGGATTACTCTCAATCATGCGACACCAAAATTTTCCATCCTAATTAGCTCAAAACACACACACATGCACGCACATGCACACGCGCACACTTCTGCATGCACCCGCATGCCTGCATCCCTGCATGTGCGTGCACACATACACAGTCCCTATCCTTGCGTGCACACTCACAGTCCCCTGCACATAGTGTGCATGGGGCTTTCCGTGTGCACCTTGTTGTGGGGCCCACTTGGGGATGGGGATGGGGATGGAGATGGGGCTGGGGCTGGGGGATCCAAAGATTTGGTTGGGACCTACCCATGTACAAAACTTGGGGCCCACCTGATCACCTAACCCCTTTATCAGCGGCCCACAAGTTTCAGCCCTAAAAGACGATGGACCATCGATCCAACTGTGCAGTTTATTTGCATCGGAGTTAAAAAAAAAAAAAAAAATGGCATCTGTGTAATTCAGGGGGGGTCCAGTGTGTGTGGTCCATTCAGATAGGTGATTAAGTTGGGCCCCACTATAGGATGGGTACCAAAACACCATGCACACCGTGTGCACTGGATAATTATACACGTGCGGGCACACCCCTTTCCTAGAAGAATGCTTTACTCCTTTACACTGGTTTATCTAATTTTGAAAGTTAAACATAATCTAGATATAGAATTTACAATTATTACGGTTTAAATTTTTTTTAGTCGCCACAAAATCTAGATATAGAATTAGCATTTATTTATTTACTTCTACTTCTTTTACCAATATGTCAGCACAGAAGTGGCTAGAAAGGACTTATAATTATATATATATATATCTAAAATTTTGATCAATGCATTTAAGTAGGCCACCCAACACAAAAAAAAAAAAAAAAAAAAGAAGAAAAGAAAAGAAAGAAAAAAAAAGTAAAGAAGGTTCCTCCCCTCGTAATAGAGGCATCATTTGCCATGCAGCTATTTAGGATCATCCAGCATAGACATTGTTAATAAAAGTCTGGGACTCTGGTTTTGTTGGTCTGAGTCTAGTGCTTTTCACATTATGGCATGCAAATAAGCAGAAACTTTTTGGAACTGCTCTACTGTCTTAAAGTTCAAACAGTTGTTATTTCCATTAAGCCAATTGATTCTATATTTTGTGTCATGCGAGTTCGAGTCATGCTGCCAATAAAAAGGAGTGACTTCATGTGCACAGTTCATTAGTTGCTAAGAAGTAAGGAAAGTTTAGAAAATGAGTGAATGGACCATCTATCCTGAAACTTTGCAGTAAATCACATTCATGGCATTTTTCTTCCCACAATGAATACATTTTTTTTTTCTAAATCAAAGAATATGCAATGAATTTTATTAGAAAACATGCCATATTTATAGTAGAGCAGCAATTACCTTGGCCACTTGAACTATAATTGTTTTATCTGGGTTATTAAGATCCACTTTATGTGGCTCGGGGACAGACTTGGCGACCAAATTTATAATCTTCATCCTGTCAATACCAGTGTTTGCGCGTGCTTCAAATAAAACTGCAAACTGTAAATACAAGGTGCAACTTAGAAAAGGTCAGAGAATTTCCATTATCTAAAATCAAGGTGCTCAACTTATTAAAAGAAAAAAAATCATAATAAAATTTACCAATAAAAAGTTATAACAAAATTCCTCAGGATTAAGGACCATTTGTTATATGGCAGAAAACCCATAAAAAGAAGTTTCATGGGAAAATGCTGGAACATTAGAACCTTGTTTAGTTCTCTTCCAAGAAACCAGCGGATACTAGACTTTTACATCCATGGATTTTTTTTTTCATTTATGGAAGTCAAATTTTTTTCCGTATCTTCTGCTCTCATTCTATTCCTGAAACTATTCTGATTGGTCACAAGAATAATGTGTCACTAAGATCCTAGGTAGCGTTTGGTTCCCCAGAATGGTTTTAGGCAGGAATGGATTGGAAAGTGGAATGAGTCTGGAATGGAATGAGATAGGAATGGTCATTTCCATTCCAACGTTTGGTTAGACTAAAGAATCAATCCAGGAATGGAATGGGTATTCTTGTTTTTGCGTTTGGTACGCTGGAATTATACCCGAAATGGAATAAAATTTACATAAGACGGATCAAAATACCCTCCTCCTCCCTCCCAGTCGCCGGCTGGGAAGGAGATGCCGGCCTCCCTCCGCCCCCCTCTTCCTCCCTCCACTCCCACCTTGTGCAGATGACCATCTTCCTCTCCCAAGCGCAGAGCACCCATCTCTCTCCAAATCTCACCCCCCTCTCCCTCTCATCATCTCTGTCTCACAGCAGAGAGAGGAGATTGGGATTTTGATCTCGACTGGGCTACGGATTAGTTTCCTGGAGAAGGAGCCCGAAGTTGCAGGCAGAAGATATAGAGGATCCGGACAGTCTCATCTTCGTCGGAGATGACAACCGGAGAGAAGGAAAAAGGGTTATTGTCCTCTGACAGTTCTGTTTGCAGGTTTTGGTTATGTTGTTTCAACAGAGGGGGTCAATTCATTTTCATTAGAGTAGCCGCTTCCGCTGCTGCCGGAAGAGAGGGATCCTCCCGGGTTCTCACTGCTGCGAGAGCATCCAGGCTGTTTTGTCTTCATCGGAGAAGAAAGGAGGATCTGGACTTTCGTTCTCGGGATTGCCGGGACTACAGCCGACGTCCAATCATCGTCGGAGTCAGGCATTCTGCTTCCTGATGTCTGTTGCCTCCGCCATTGCCTAGGAAGAAAAGAGAAAAAGGAGGGAGGAAGAGGGAGAGAAGGGGGGGCGGGGGGGTGTTCCGGGGCCTTCCGACTGGTTGCCTTCCCAGCCGACAACTGGGAGGGTGGAGGGTATTTTGGTCCTGTGAAAAATTTGTGAAGGAATGGAATGACCATTCCTCCACCTCCCCAAAGAAATGACCATTCCTCTACATAAAGGAATGGTGATTCTGGAGGTAATGGTCATTCCGCCACTTTTTTGCGAACCAAACACGGTAATGATCATTTAGCTGGAATGACCATTCCATTCCGACGTTCATCACAACGAACCAAACGCTACCCTAGTTCTTACGATTCAAATCCTATTATTTGATATTGTTACCATAGAAAGCCACTGACAATTATTACCAAATTGATTAAATTCTTGGTGATAAATTAAAAAATGATTGTATCCTATTGGTTGTATCCTAGCCTTCAATCAAGTCCAAGATATATAGAAAGAATATCAAAGTGACGTTCCTTATTACAATGAACTACTTATAAAAGGAGTTAAAATAGGAAGCATTGCTAGCAAATCTTCTAGCACTTGGACATCCACTTGTATGTGGACATGGGAACCAGTTACTTACCAGTTGATCCTATCTAATTGTACCTTGGAAACTCTCCATCTCTTTAATTGTCCTTAGAAACTTCTTGTATTATGATTCTTTCATGATCAGGTAACATGTTTTTAGGAAGTCGCCAATAAAGTAGAAGTTCTAATTTATTTAGAAGTCTTTAATTAAGAGATCTAGTTTGATTTGGATTAATTTCAGTAAATATTTAGGAGGTTCGGTTTCCTTTTATTAAAGAAGACGTAGTTTCCTTTTAGACGTCCAACTTCATTCTATATATTTGTAATCTTTCCATTGGGAGTGACATCTTTTGATGATTTAATAAAATGCTTGTTCAGGTTCTTGTGTGGGGTGCCTCTCGGTTAGAGAGTGCATCAACCCTGGAGGTAGGTCCATCCAATTGAATCCTTCATGGATTTGGCCAAATCCCATTGTGAAATTGGTCTCTTTTTAGTTTGTGGATCCAGGGCTGCATCCGCATCCCATTCGGGCTGGGGCTTCGATGCTTTCGACATGGTTTGGGTCATTGATGCAGTCACGAGTTCAAGAAAAACCTGACTGCTACCCTATGTTTGCGAAGGTACTGCTGCAACTAAAGTTTTATTTACCTTGAAAAAGATGCCAAAGAAGACAAACAATAGGAACAAGACCAGCAAGCTTGATCACTCTTAAGGGCGCGTTTGGTAATTTTACATGTAAAATGATGTTAAGTAAAGCAGGCTCCCAACGGTCGAGATTTTCACTACACCCGGTTTGGTTGGGATCACGCACAGTGCTTGTAGCATTCAACCAACTTTACAGCTGTCTCAACCGGACTTTACAACTTATGTAATTGGACAACTATCCGTACTTGACAAATGCCCTCTTCATGACCGTTCGTCTCTGAGGCCAAAACGTCAAGTAGAGTCTTCCAACCCATCAACTCAGCGGTGTTGTTTTAAAATTGGAACCGAACAAATCATCACAACAAATTTAGCAAATCCTGGAGCCCCCTCGATCGTAATTTTACATGAAATTAGGATTTTGCCGGTTTTACATAACACCGCAGCCCAGCTTTCTGTAGAGTGAGATCAGTCCTTTGCAAATGAATTCATTTTTCAACATGCAAGAGCCTTTTGCTTGACATCGTCGTCCAGGGAAAAATGGATGAAGAATCAGAAACCCAACCCTAATCTCAAGTCCAGATGTCGTACAGCAACACGTTTTTTACGGCGAGCATAAAAGAACAAATTAGAAAAGAGAAGAACGGACAGAAGAGGGCAAGGAGAAGCAAGCATCAATCTTGAGCTTGAAACGCAATTATGCACAATGGAAACGTGTGCAAGACGAATGCTGCCACGGATGATCCTTGCAGCCTGATGTCCGCCATATGGTTTTGCCGATTCGCCGGAGTGATCGGAGAAGACACAGTCAATGTGGTATGGTATTTGGACAGCAGAAGGGTTTCCTGCGTGTAGGAGGGCGAAAAACAAATTTCCCCTTTTGTGCGAGATTGGTACTCTTTTGTCGCCCAGGATTTTTGATGGGTGGGGCACTGTTTAGCTTAAACAGCAGCTTGGTGTTTGTGGGGCCACGATCCACATTTTGGCAAATCTCCATTGTTAGTTCGCTGGGATGCCCCATTTGCAACTTATCTGGGCCCAACTCCCCTGGCGCCTGGTTTGGGATGCCCCATGATGCACAACATGCAAGAAATGTTTTTAAAAACTTTACTGGGCTTCCCAAACGTGGTTAAGTAGGGCATGTACGTCAGCTTACTTTTTCCAAGTATCACCCTTTTACTATAAAGTATGTGGGTGTACTCAACTATACTCCACTAGTTAATTGCCAAACGGGCCCTAAAGGGAATAATCTACTGATCCTCCACATCAAGATTTGCAGTC
Organism: Cinnamomum chago; assembly: GCA_038049695.1. Classification (NCBI taxonomy): domain Eukaryota; kingdom Viridiplantae; phylum Streptophyta; class Magnoliopsida; order Laurales; family Lauraceae; genus Cinnamomum; species Cinnamomum chago. Next base: position 34,321,008 of record CP142452.1, read on the forward strand.
AGATCTTCACCAGGTTGATCTTCAGTATCTTCATATTCAAACTGTTCTTTGAATTCCAGTTGAAACTTCCTTTGAAATTCCAGAATATCAGCCTTGATGTCAGATCTGCTATGTGGATCAGTTTCATGCTCCTCTTCTTGCATCAGGACCACTCTTTGGCATCTTCTCATCTCCAGTTCATCATCTGTGATCAGGATCTTCAATTTTTTTTTATTTATCAAGATGGATTTTCAACGGAAGGTTCTCATGCTCTGTCTCTACGAAGGGCTAGGCTGATTACATCAGATAAGTTCTGTTTTGATTTCTGATCATTTTTAGACATGGATAAAAATTATGTTATTTCAGTTAAACTAAATGGCAAAAAATTATATGGCATGGTCCTATCTCCAACACTTTGTAGAAGGCAAAGGACTTGGGGGATTTCTAGATGGAACAACTTTGAAACCCAATGATGGTGATAAATCTGTACCCACTTGGTCTCAAAATAATTCTAAAGTGGTTAACTGGATTCTTAATTCGATTGAACCCAACATTAGCCGTTCCCAGCAAGCCTTTAAGAAGGCCTCAAATATGTGGAAGCACTTGAAGAATCCCAACATTATTCGACATTGTTCTTTTAATTTTTTTACATTTCTAAACACAAAAAATGTCAGAAAGGAAAGTAAATATTGTTATTTTCATTTAATCAAAAGTGTTTTAAAGAAGAAATAGGACAGCAGTATCCATATCTGTAAACTAGATTCCTAAAAGTGTAGTTGTATCCCTGATCCCTGAATTTGCGTCTGTACCCCTATGCATATCTAGGCATCATAGTCGGTGGGTGGTTAAACGACCTGCCCAGTCAGCAACAGGAGGTGGAGGGTACCAGCAGAGAAAAATAATCAACACTCAGACGTACCAAGTAAATAATGAATGATTTGTTTCACCGTGACTAGATGAAATTTTCCAAGCAGACCATGGCAATCAAATCCTTAGATATATGCTGTGATAAAAATACCTTGTCCTGATGTATGAACTTCAAGTCCTAGAAATTTATAAGATTTCCCAGATCCTTCATATGAAATGAAGCAAGAACCATGTATTGCATCTGTCATATCCCATCCAAATTAAACCCTGTAGATGATGTCATCCACATAGACAAGAAGAACTGTTAACTCAGAAGAAGTTCGTCAAAGGTGTTAATCAGGCCCACGACCCATCAGTTGATATCAACATGAAAGTTCTGTCGTGAGTTTATCAAAAGGAGCATGGATGGATAATTTTGGCTTCGTATGAAGTTAGACTGACAAAGGGCTCGTCCAAACTAGTCAAACGAAGCCCATGGTGCTTGTTTTAGTCCACAGAGATTTCTGTAACTGACAAAGATTCTGCTCTGAAGTAGTGGTGATTCTGGTGAAAGCTTGACACATATCTCTTCCTTAAGATCCCCATGTAAAAAACATATTTTGCATCCATTTTGGAAGAGAAGCCAAGTTTGAGAGGCTACAACCGCAAGGAAAATCCGTATTGTTGTCGTCTTAGCAATAGGAGCAAAGGTTTCTCATAATTCATGCCATGCTCTTGCCGATTACCAAGGGCAAGTAATCAGGCTTTTTAGAGACCTAAAGAACTATATGATTTGAGTTTAACTGAGTAAAAACCCATTTGCAGCCACTGGGTTCGGTGACATCAGGATAACAAACAATAGTCCGAGTAAGATTATTTTAAGAGGATCAAGTTCTTCCTGCATTCCCTGTTGCCAGCAATTTTGTTTCACAGCCTGTGAATAGGAATTAGGAATGGAGAAAGAGGACAAGATAGCAAGCAATGACACATTAGGAAACCCATAACGCTCAGGTGGCAAGTAGACCTTCGAAGTGGGAGAGTATCAAGACTTGAATCAAGTGGCAAAGGCAGTTCAGTGATGGTCCTCTTCTGTAGTTGCTGCCAGCCTCTTCGGATATAAACTATTGGGAATATAATGCAAATGGTCCCACTTTTGTATGCAAGGGTACCATAGAGGAATAGAAATAGAAGACCATTTATAATTAGGAGTTAAAAGTACTTTAGGATTACATGTCCAAGTGTATTACAATTGTTACTTAATATAAAGAGTTAGGGTCGTGACATAAGTCCACCCTTCTTCTCTACAATTCTTTTCCATCTCTCATTCTCTCCCATCTTCTTCTAAGTTCTCAATAACCTCTCTCATAATTCTCTATCTTCTTTATCGAAATTAATAATTTAAATAATATCTGGTATAAATCTTGTAATCTAGAGTCAGTGAAATATTACAGATAAGAATTTGAAGATTAAGGCAGAGAAACACGATGGAGTTGAAATAATCGGTCTTTAACAAAAATTACATTCCAACAAGTACAAATGCAATGAGTAGTGGCATCATAACCAGAACAAGAAAATGAGATAATGCAATTGTTGTCAACTAATTGTGCAACAGAAAGCAAATTAGAAGACAAATGAAATGTATAAAATACATGATTTAAGGTAATGAATGAGAATATCACCAATAGCCTCGAGAGGAAGACGTTCTCCATCAGCAGTGTGAATTTTTAAATGTCCATTGTATAGTTGGATATTAGTAAGATGTGCCAAGGAGTTTATATGATTTGAATCACCAGATTCAACATACCAAATTGGAGAGGTTTGACTTTTACCTGTGAGACCAAGAGCAAAAAAGGGTGACCGAATCATTTGCTGAACTACCTCGAGTGTGAGAATATTGGATGCTCTGGAAGTAGATGTGGCATTGAGGCAGAGGAAGACGACTAATTTATTGCTGCATGATAGGCATGACTAGTTTAATTCTATGGCCTTCTTCGACAATCAGCAATCAGATGACCCGCCTTTTTACAATAGTTGTAGAACTTCATGCATTGATTTGCCACATGCCCATGCTCCTTGCAACTATAGCAGTGAACTTTGCTCAAGTCTCTAGACTTGACTTAGGTAGCATAAGCAACATCAAAGGAATTGGAAGCGATACATTTCTGTTCACTTGTTGCGTTGCTTTTCTCTGAAAGCTCACTAAGGCATGTATCAAATGATGGGGAATGATATGACTCATTAAACTTGAGCGAACTGACTCTAGTTTCAATGAGGTTTCATGAGAAACTAATCCCTCTGGCTGACCTCATGGACATTTTAGACTTTAGAGAGTAGATATTGCATCATCAGGAACAGTAGCATATATCAGTTCCGTGAATTCAGTCCATAGGTTGATGAACCCAAAATACTAGTCTTGGATAGACTTATTCCCTTGAGAGTACTCAGAAATTTCATATTCTACTTGAAACCTTCTTGTTGAATTTTCTTAATTATAAACCTTTTTCATGTAGTTCCACGTCTTTTACAATCTTAAAGGGTTGCACATTAAGAACAATCTGTAGATTGACTAAGCCTAAGATCCAACTGATGATCCTAGCATCATCGGTCTACCATTGAGCCAATTTTGTGGTATCAATGAGTTTTGATGTGGTTCCATCAATATGACCCTAAATTCTTTCCCCCTTAAAAACACGTGAAATTGAAACTCCTAAGAGAAATAGTTCTTTCCGTTAAACCGAATAGGCAACATATCTGATTTCTCACCCATTACACAATTAGATGGTCAACTATGCAGTCTTCGTAGAATTTGATGCAGAAATTCTTGGGTGACCCTATTTTATGAATAAGAATGGCCTATTGACACATCCTCAAGTAAGCCGAAATTAGGTTTATGAATCTGTCTTCACTAATTAAAATCACTTGATTTTGGAATTAGATGAAAAAGATTAATGGTCTTGAAGAAAACTAATACCCAAAAATTGCCAAAACTGAAGAACTGGATTAGAGCATACCAACTGAGGTCCAAAAATCCCAGGAAAAAAAATCTAATAATATGGGGCGACCTTGATATGAAAACAGTAGCTTGATTTGAAACTCCAAGTGGGCCCCACAGGAAATCTGCTTCGATACTCCAATATAGTCCAGCAACGTTCAGATGGATCTCCAATCTGATCTGTATTCTTCAAGATCTATCCTATCTGAGGATAGATGATAGATGCCTTCATAACGATCCAAAGGTTCACCTTGATCAACAATGATCATTCATGGGCCACACAGAACGAAAAAACACTTGCAATGGTGCAGTCAATCACAAACAAATCAGTAAACAGTTTTTAAAAAAAAAAACTTTCAGATCTCTGAGATGAAAAGATGGAGCCACCACTCCCTGATTGAAATCACAAGACTTGGAAGAAGGAAGCCACAAAACTCCCTGGTTGCAGAGATGCTATGATACCATGACACTGTTTCTTGAATTCAAAGGTAACCTAAAATAACAAGATCATTGGAGAAGAATTGAGTGTCAATCCCTTTGGGAGGACTCCTCATTATATAATTAATGAATGGTATCTTTGGAAAGTTCCAGCGAAAGAATCCCCTTCAATTGGAGTGAATACAATCATAATCCAATGATTTAGGCAACTAAATTATGCTACAGATATTATAAAAAGTGTCTATCATGAGCATATATTACAGTGGTCCACATGGGTCCATGTGGTGGTGGGGACAAATTAGCTCTAATATAATATAATACGAACCATTAAAGAAAGGAATGAATTAATCCACTTTAGGGTTGGGAATCTCACATCACTGAGTTTTGCATCATGGTACCAAATCAAGAATTTGCCTATGCATAAAATCTTCTCTCCTCTTCTTTCTTCTTTTCCCCTTTCCCATCTTTGTTTCCTCCATTTTCTTTTCTTCCTCTACTCGTCTTTCTTCCTTTCTCTTCCATCCAGCAGTTATTTCATTTCTTCAATCATGACAACAGCAATCATGTACAAGTAAAACTTGACTGTAGCACGCCTAGGGATGTAAGTAAATAGTTATCTAGCTATCCTAGGTCTATATTCAAGAAAAAGTGGGCACGTAACCTGTTTTGGATCCATGAAATTCAGAATCGGATCTGGATCCGGATGTTTCGGATCCGAATTTGGATCCTCGTTGGTTTCAAGTTAAGTATCTATAACTGTTGAAAACGTGAAACGAAAAATCTCACAAGAACCTCATAGGCCAACCGCTGTTGTAAACCAGGCCACAAGGCACACTTCGCTTGCTCTCAATCCATTCCAATGCAGGTGCAAAGCCCCCAAATTCAGCACCAAATGGGCTGCACCTATGCCTCCTAAACTTGCCAACATACCCCAGCTAGCATGCCATTGTCAATGTGCTCCACTAGAATGGCCCTTGCTAGTGCGTCACCATGAACTCAACAACTTGTTTGCACTCACATTTCTGTCTTCCTGCATGCATGACCACCTCCGACATCCTGCGAAAAGTGTATGGGCCATTTAGAGATATTTTCGCTTCTGGAAGCTACAAAGGAAGCCTTAATCCTGAAGGTGATCGACAATAGAAGGAAAATGCAAAGCCTCAAAGACAAGGGACCCACTCGAAGCCCTAATCCCAAAGATGATCAGCTCTAAAAAGAAAGTGAAGCCTCAAGAGAGAAGGATTCAATCAGAATCTCTCTCTTTCTAAGACCCCGTTCATGACCTTCTCCTTGGGCTACTACCTAGACTTGCTTCCCCAAAGCCCATCTTCCCCTAGACAACGCTTGAGGAAGAGGACTACTTCCATGCACCTCTTTCATCTTCTTTTGCTTAATTATTGTTTGCCTTGGCTGTTAAAGGAGCCACAATGGTTGCTAAGCTGTCTGAGAGCTTAATATATACCCAAAATCACCTGATAATTAATAATAAAAAATCTCTAATCCCCTTGCTATTCCTTTCTACTGTGGTTGCATTGCATGAATTGATTTCTTGGGAGACCCACACATCATCCCTCTTTCACTCACCTAATCCTATTTCGACTGAGAACAACCACAGATACTGCCACACCTAGTAGGACCCAAGCACAACATGACTTCCATGGCTTCCTTGTCATCGTCACTTTCCTCTTCCAATTTTTCAGTTGTGAAAGTCAAGTCGCCTTCAATGAGAACAAGCATTGAAATTACAATACTATTTAAGCCATTAGAGAGAGAACAGACAACAAATTGGAAAATAAGTTAGCAAGATGTCAAACTAATAACATTGGAAGGAATGATAGAATCTTACATGTTTCCTCTTCCACCAATACTGGTAAAGGTTCCATCCGCCAATTTAACATTCTCAACACTAATTGAGTATACCTGACATATACTCAATGACCCAAGAACCCAATGCAGATAACATACAGAGAACAAGGACACATGATTGAATTTGAGCTAGCACAACAGGTGTTGAAAGTCCCTTTAAAACAGACCCCCTTTGAATAAGTACCTCAGAATCACTCTAGAAATATGTGTAGAAGATAACTCATAAAATAAAAGGCCCATGTATACTAAACTAGGCCCAAGTATAATATCCCAAGTGTGGGACTGTGTTAAGTAATGTACAGCCTGTTTTATGGATTTACTTCCATGTATAGAGATTAGGATTCTTTATTCTTTATTTCTGATTGTAATTACTGCTGTATTACAGCCTGTGATTGGGGTAAATATTGCTATAAAGCTGGTTGGTCGATCCTCCATTGAGGGATGACAGTTTCCAAACTCTCTCTCTTCCTCTCTCTCTTTATGCTCTTTCATACTATTTCATGGTATCAGAGCAAAGGTTCTAAGAGTTGGCTTTGATTAGTCAGAGAGATTCCCCAACCATCATCGAGTGCTTCTCCCTGGTGTGTTTTCGTCTCCTTTTCTCTGCTGATATTGCCTGTAGTACCTCTGATCAACAGTGGCCCACCTCTGATCAATCACTTGTCGCCAGCAACCTCCGTGATGATGATCAGCTATTCTTCAGGGTTATTTTGAAGATTTTTCTGGATTTTTTCATCATCAGTTAAGGTAGTTTTCAAACCATTCTTCATCTGAGGAATTTGGGTGCTTTTTCTCAAAAGGTTTTCATCACGACCGCACAGATTTGTGGATCTGTATCCAATTCCCATCAAATTTGGACTAGAGGAAATACTATTGATCTCTTCCAAGATGATCAACATGATCTGTGATTGGACCACTTTGTGGGGCCCATGCACAGATTCTGCCCAGGAAATCAGGGTCGCCTGGCACTGTTTTGGACTGCTGTGTGAGTTTCTGCTGGATGAATATAACAGCCACTAAAACTGCATTTTTCTTGCTTGGTTAGTGAAATCATCGCAGATCCGATCACTTTTCTGTATTGTTTCTTTCTCTGCTGGCTGTTCATTACTTGTCTGAGGGCAAAATTCTCCAAACGAGGGGATCTGGTTCTAACTGGCTCGCTGATTTGTGTGTTTTGGATATCAAACACCTCTCTCTCTCATTCTGCTGTATTTGGAAACAATGGACAAATATGGTCTTATTCCAGTTAAATTTAATGGGAATAATTATACAGCCTGGTCTTTTCATCTAAAGAATTTTGTAGAAGGCCAAGGACCATTTGGTTATCTTGATGGATCGATCACTAAACCTACTACAACAAGTACTACTGACACAAAAGCCTTATCCACCTGGTCCAAAGAAAATGCTAAAGTAGTCACTTGGTACTTAACTCCATCGATCCTTCTCTTGTCGTTGCTCTTCAACCACATACTGCAGCAGCAGATATGTGGGCACATCTCAAGAAAGTCTATCATCAAACTAATAAAGCCCGCAAATTTCACTTAGATAGTGAAATTGCTAAATTAAGTCAAGGAGATAAATCTGTGCAGGCATACTTTAATGGCTTTCTCACCTTATGGGCTGAAAGGGATTCTATGCTTATTCAAACTATCTCTTCTGGATTTCTGACTGAGGCTCTTAAATTACAAGAGGATACTCACATTAGCCAGTTTTTTATGCATCTAAGACCAGAATTTGAATATGTTCGGTCTACTCTCATGAATAGAGAAGTATCTGCTAACCTGGATACCTATTTCCAAGAAATCCTTCGAGAAGAACTTCGACTAAACTCACAGCGTGTCATTCTTGAAGAACCAAAGGCCTTCCTAGGTTCTCTTCCGGCTGATTTTGCTCTTTTGGCAACCCCAAATCAGAAGCTTGCTCAATGCTATTATGAATGTAAAGGCTTCGGTCAAAATGCCAAGAACTGCCATAAGAAATTGGTTTGCAGATATTGCAAACGCTTTGGTCATCTTATTGATGACTGTTGCAGCTTACAACGAAAGAATGGGCCCCAGCAGAAGAAGAATTTTTCCAACCTGCCCAGACAAAATATTCCAGCTGCGTTTCAAGCTCAAGCACCTACATCTGATACGGGAAGCACCTCTTCTGGGGCCGTATCTATGACTCCTGCCCAGATTCAAGAACTGATTCAAAACACGGTGACCTCAACATATGCGTCTATGGGCTTTAATGGTGGTTGGTGTCAAACTCATTCTCCTATAGCATTTCCTGTTTTTCATTCTTCAGTCTCTCTTTCTTCCCCCATTGATGCGGAGCGGGTACCAGGTGCGGGGAGGGTGGAGGCAAAGAGACGAGAGATGGAGGGTGGAAGGATATGTGTAATATCTTGATCCTACCATAATCATGTTTAGTGTCTAGTTAATCTTAATTAGATGCCTAATGTATGTTTTGAATGTATTTGGGCTTGATTAAGTAGATTAGAATGGGGTTTGACCATTAACTAGGTAGCTTTATGACTATTGGGTATTTTGGGTTTATTAGGTCTCGCGTGTGTTTTCTATTTTTCCAAGGATTTTGGGTGCATCTCATAGTTCATGAGTCATTTTTCAATTTCTGTATTTTGACCCAACTCATTTGAGCTCATTTAGACCCATTTAGAAGCCAAAAGCCCTATATTATAAATCTTCATTATATTTTTAGACTTTCCTTCAAATACTAGAACTTCATGGTATAAAAGGCTAGGTAAAACCCTAAACCCCATCTCTTTCATTTCATTCCATCTCCATTAGCAAGAGGCACCTAGGGTTCCATTTCCTACCCATTCTTCATCATTTTCCTTGCTACCAAACACCAAATAGAGAGCTTTGACAGTGTTTTCCTTCATCTTCCTCCAAGCAAGAACCCATTTTCTACAAGTTTCATCTTCTTCAAGCTTTCATTTGATCTTCTTCTTCCATTCCACTCTATAGGTAAGCAAAACTTTTCCCAAATCACTCCTTATTGTTCAAAGCAATGATTAAAGGTTTTTAATAGTGAATACTTGTTGATTTTGTAGTTCTTTCTTCAATTTTCACCATTGTAGGAGCTTGGTTGAGGTTCCATTTTGGGAGTTTTTGCTTAGAGCTTGGTATTGAGTGGGTATAGCTTGGATTTCTATAAATTTGTGTTGCAAGCACCTATGGCAAGTAAACATTTATAAAATGTGCATGTTTTTCTCTATTTATGATTCTTGTAATGGATCTCATGTTAGATTACCCAATTTCAACTCATGTTGTCTATTGTTCTAATTTGATTTAAATTTGTAAATGGGTGTAGTAATAACTTGATATTTCTTTTGGGTTTTATTTTGATTGGGAATGTGTTTGGAGTGGGTATTGGAGACTCCTTTTGTGCTTATGAAATGGGTTTGAAAGGTTGTAAGAAGTTGGGGAAGGAGACCACTCCAAAGATAGAGTTTCAAGCATAGAATTCATGGTTTATGCCAAATTTCAGTCAAGAATTTGGCCAACCGAATTTGGGCAGATTCTTCACCGTATTTACAGATTTTCGAAAGGCCATAACTTTTGATCCGTATGTCCAATTTTGGAGCTCTACATATCGCTTGAAAGCTCTTGGAATGTCTAATTCATTAGTCCATACAACTTTATGATCAGAGGTTAGAAAAGTTAGGGGAAATTTAAACCAATGAATTTAGCCCCATAACTCATACAACCCACATTGTACCTAGGTGAACTAAGTGTGGTTATGTTGGAATCAACTTAATAGGATTTTTAGGTGGTTATGGACCTAGTTTTGAACCTTAGTATTGGATCCTTTAACTTTAATTTAAGCCCAATGGATTTCTAATGTTAGAGGGTGTTGTTTGAGCGCACACACTCTCATGGAAACTTGTTCTTGGTCTTCTTTTACCCCGAACCAAAGGTGTTATCTTAAGGTATTTGGCATCCCAAATTATGTAATGCCAAGGATTCTTTTATAGCCCAATGATGTCAAAAATCTTAAGCCTACACATTGTTGGACGGTGAAGCCCACGAGTATTCCAAAACCTTAGGATTGGCTTGTCATGCATCCTTGATTCTGTATATAATCCTTATGCGTGCATTTCATTTCCGTTTCTAGTGCTCTTGCATGATATGTACATGCCATCTCGTGTCTACTTGCTTAGCTCATGTGCCTTTGTTTTACGTCATATGTTTCCTTATGCATTATGTATCTATGTATGTTCATATGATATGTCATGTTATGCACTTATGATTATCATCATGTACTTGTCCATGTTTACATTTGTATATGTTTATGCTCACGCTATGTCACACCATGATATTTGATGTACACTTTATATGTTTATGCTCACGCTATGTCACACCATGATATTTGATGTACACTCTATCCCTTGAGTCGGCACCACTTAGCTTCGACCTTAGCTCAGTTGGATCTGGCTGGGTGCGGGTTTAGTTAATTTTTTTGAACCTCTACAGATGGTATTTCTATGGGGGTTTGACCGGTACCTCAGGTCCACAATGGAGTATCCGGACCCTATGCCTCCTAGTGGTACCTTATGTTTATGTTATATTATGCCATGCTCTCATGTGACTATGTTTACATGTTTATGTGGGAGAATATAGCTCATGTGGTTTTGCCATCTAGTTATGATATGTACATCTATACACTTGTCATCTTTGATTCCTTATGTATCATGCTTACTCACGCATCATGTATGCTTAGATTTTCTTACTTGACCTCATATGATCTATCTAGTCAATCTTACTCGTTTGATATGCATGTTATATTTTATTCTTGTTTACCTTGCTTAGCGTAGTCTAATGATGCTACTCTTGGCGTTACAGGGGAGGACCACGTCAACGCCATTGCCCAAGAGATCGCGGAGGTTGAGGAGGAGACTCCTCAACAGCCAGCATAGTGGGCCCCAGAGGATGTCTTTTAGACATCTATGCGTTGAGTGTTCATGCGTCATCATTTCCCTTGACCATGACATGGATTGCCATTGACTTAGATTTGATTTAGACTTTTATTTGATATTATAAACCTAATTAATACTTGCATCCGCTATACTTTAGTATTTCTTTTTTACTTGCTAACTTTAAAACTTAAACTCTTAACTATGCTCGTCGACTAGATTATGCTCTATTATCATGATTACATATTTGATGGATATTTATATGTATGGACAAGTTATGATTGAACCATATAAGTTAAGGAAATGTTTATCTCACACATGATATCCTGTGGGAAAACCCGTTCGTGGAATTCATGTTGGTTTGAATTTCCATGCGGGCGCACGTCATGCTTCGTGAGCTTAATCACAAGCTCGGGGCGTGACAATATGTCAGGCTTTCTCCTCAAAATTGACCTCACGCCAAACTCCCCATCGCAGGCGAGGAAGAAGAGACAACTTGGGAAGATCCAAAATCACTCGTAAGAAATTTCATAATCAATAACATATTAAGCCAAGAGGCTTTACATCACTTATATAGGAAAATAATAAAACCTAAAACTAATCTGGACCATCCAAACATATTGATGGTCAGGATTAAAACATCCAACTAAATACAACTTAAAACATAAAATAGTAAATAAGACTCTAAATAAACTAAGATAAGTGGGCTGAGCCCAAAGAACTGGCCAAGATGGATGGGCTAGGCCCATTGGCAGGTCAACCCATGTCCATGGGTCTGTCCTGCATCAACTCTCCTCTACTTGGAGAGAACTCGACCACGAGTTCTATAGAAGTACTCCAGGATCGAAAGTCAAGCAAACAAAACCTTGATGTTCTTTCTCTTTGCATCGCTTGGAGGCATGACTCAATGCTTTTGATTTCAATATGATCTTCCAGTTAGAGGTAGAAGTGCGGTAATGTTGCTTCGGAAAATGAAAATCTGCTTGGATGTGAGATCCAACCATTAGATGCTTCAAATTTTGGAGTATCATTTGCTTTGAATCTTCAAGTAGTAATGGTCGATCTCCTAAGATGAAATCAATATGTGGAACTTCGATGATGTGATCTTCTTTGACAATCTCCTGATCAATGGTCTTTTCATCTAATGGTTTAATTTGATTTTCTAGAGGTGGACTAGCAATGGGATCCATTAGATGATTAGACTCCTTGATGTTTTCTTCATTGTTTGTTTCTTCTTGTTCCACGTGCACTACCTGAACAACTCTCTCAGAACGATGAAACTCAGGTTCCTTTTCAGAGGGGTAACGCTTTATCAAGCGCTCAACACGAATCGCTTCCCAAAATGCTTCATACATATTTTTACAGTCCTTCTCCATATTCTTCAATATACTTGGTCGCAAACCTTTGAGAAAGTGAGTGAAATCAAGTGTATCTCCCAACTCACATAAATGATGCAGCCTTTCAAATTCATCGGCATATTCCTCGACCGACAATTTTCCTTGTGTCAAATTAATATACTGCTCAAAGCAATCTTTATTTGCATAATATCTTTTCCCATATCTGATTGCATATGTCATTCTTTTAGTCCTTTTGTTGATTTCTTTAAGTTCTTTGTTGGTTTCTTTAAGCCTTTAATTCATTTCAAGAAGTTGCAATTCCATCTTGGCTGACAACTCCATATTAACTTGATGCAAAGATTAAAAATTTAATGCTCTTCAAAATTAAAATCAGACTGACCAGATGTGTAGATCCCACTGATCGGAGCTTGTAGGTGAAGACGGATCATCAATCGGACTACAAATGATCAAGATATCACTCTTTGAAGATCAATGGCTGAAATTGAAGCTGCTGATGTCACACACTGCTGTTTTTTTCCTCTTTTTTTTTCACTGTTGTTGGATTCAGCAATGACCTGACTAGATTGTGCTGATGATGGGTCAGTCTGACCTATTGTGGAGCAGGTCTCATGTGCTGATCAGGTATTTTTTAACAAAAAGTCTATGCACCCCGGGGTCCGTCCGGGGTCTGGATCCCGGGGTGCGTAGCACCGCTGATTTTTTAAACAACTTCGCCGAAAACACTAGGCTCAGCAACTTGTCACTGAGACACGTGTGAGGGGAAGCCTCCCTCCTATCGTTTTGGTTGTCCCAGCGCCAGAAAATGACGACAGCCGGAGATTTTCCAAAGTGCGACGACAGTGGCTGCAACTGCCTGGCTGCTGCTGTTTGCTTCAATCAGAGAAGAGGGAGGGCAATCGTGGCTGAGATCGGTGAGATGGTGTTGATGCCAAGCCGTGATGATGAGGATGATGGCTCTGTGCTGATGCGTCAACGGGGATGGAGAAGATGCTGCTGGAGATCAAGTTTCAGGTACACACTTTCCTTTTTTCTTTTTTTCCTTGGATGTGTCTTCCTTCTCTAATTTCTTTCTTCTTCTTTTGTCACTTTTTTTTTTTGGGGGGGATGGGGTGACGACTGGGTTGGACGAATGTTTGGGGATTTTCAGATCTGGAGATCTGGGGATTAGAGGGTTTTGGGTGAAGGTTCGAATGGTTGTGAGGGCTTCGGATGATTAGAGATAGGGTTTCGGTAGAGGCTGGGAGAATGGTTGTTTGTCTAGTGGAGATGGGTTCTGGAGGGGTTGTTTTGATGGATTGGACAAGTATAGGGCTCTCGGTTTGGGGATTAAGGCTTTGATTTGGGTTCTGGAATTAGGGTTAGAGGTTTGCAGAATTGAGGATTTCAGATTAGGGATCTGGGATAGGGTACATGCGGTTTAGCTGAAAGGGGCTTGTTACGGCGATGTGCACTGGATGGATCCAACGGGGGTGGAGATGTTGGCATGGATTTTGATGATACAGCGTTGAATGAATGCCGAGAATCGAATCTAGGGTTTGGATCGATCTTCGGCTCTGATACCAATTGATGGGGAGCAGGTACCAGGTGCGGGGCAAGTAGAGGCGAAGAGACGAGAGATGGAGGGTGGAAGGATATGTCAGGCTTTCGCCTGAAAATTGGCCTCACGCCAAACTCCCCATCACGAGCGAGGAAGAAGAGACAACTTGGGAAGACCCAAAATCACTCGTAAGAAATTTCATTAATCAATAACTAATTAAGCCAAGAGGCTTTACATCACTTATATAGGAAAATAATAAAACCTAAAACTAATCTGGACCATCCAAACATATTGATGGTTAGGATTAAAACATCCAACTAAATACAACTTAAAACATAAAATAGTAAATAAGACTCTAAATAAACTAAGATAAGTAGGTTGGGCCCAAAGAACTGGCCGAGATGGATAGGCTGGGCCCATTGGCAGGTCAACTCATGGGGACCATGGGTCTGTCCTGCATCACCCATCCACCTGGTTTTTAGATTAAGGAGCCTCAACCCACATGACATCTATAGAAAGTAGCTTTACAGACTCTCACCCTTACCTTGGAAAAGACAATAACCACTGCTAATGGAGACCAATTAATCATTTCTGGGGTTGGTACCATTACTTTATCTAGTGTCTCTGGCCAGTCTATTATCCTTCCCAATGTCTACTTTGTTCCAAAATTATCAGTCAATTTACTTTCTGTATGACAACTTATTGATGATGGATACAGTGTTAACTTTTCTTCCACTGGTTGTGTCATACAGGAGCGGCAAACTGGGAAGGTGATCGCGACGGGGAGTAAATATGGTCAACTGTTTCTGCTGGACATTGAACACGATTCCGTCTTTGCTTCTTCTTCTAATAATTTCAGTAAATTGTGGACTGTGGCATCCACATCTTGGTCATGTGAACAATGCTTTTCTTTGTTTAAAATTGGTTGTTTAGAATCTACTATTGATAATAAAATGATGTCATCATTACTTCAATCAAAGTGTGAAACGTATTGCTTGAGTAAGAGTCATATTTTGCCTTTTCCTATTCATCATTCTCGTGCGTTATCTTCTTTTGACATTATTTACAATGATGTTTGGAGAATTGCACCTACATTGAGTAGGATAAGGTTTAAGTATTATGTGACCTTTATTGATGATCATTCTCATTTCACTTGGATTTATTTCATGTGCTTCAAATCTGAAGTATTTTCTCTTTTCCAAAAGTTTTGCAATATGGTCCAAACATAATTTAAGAAAGCAATAAAACTTCTTAAGTCCGACTCCTATGGAGAATACATGCCCCATGATTTTTCTGCCTTCCTTTCTGATAATGGCATTCTTCATCAAAAATTATGCCCACATACTCCACAGCAAAATGGTGTTGCGGAGAGGAATAACAGACATATTCTTGAAACTGTTCGTACTCTACTAATTGCATCCTTAGTTCCTCCCAATTTTTGGTGATGCTGCACAGACTGTTGTGTATCTACTCAATCGTCATCCTAGCTTCATCCAAGGAAAGACTACTCCTTATGAAGCTCTCTTCAGTCATGCCCCTTCATACTCTCACGCGTTTTTGGCTGCTTGTGCTTTGTTCATCTACTACCTAACGAGCACACTAAGTTATCACCACAGGCTGCCAAATGTATCTTTCTGGGTTACAGTATTGAACACATGGGATTTTCGTGTTATGATCAGTCCGAAAAACGCATGCGAATATCTCGTAATGTGATCTTCTTAGAACATATTCCTTGCTTTTCTTTGTGTTTGGATAATCATCCTGTTACTGTGTCTAATCTGCCACAATTTCCTGAGACTGCTTCCCATCACCTATTACTAATGTCTATGTCCAGCGTAACACGGTTCCTCCTATGGGGCCTCCTTCTCCTAATCATCTCCCAGTGTCGCCTACTACACCTTCAAGTATTAATTCTTCTTCTGATAGTGTCATACCTCTGTGACGCTCTAGTCGTCCTTCAGTTGCCCCTGACCGATATGGATTTCCTGCTCTTTTCACTTCTTTGGATATTGCTCCTATACCCACCTCATATTTACAGGCCTCGAAGATTGCATACTGGCAAGATGCTATGACTGAGGAGTTGCTTGCTCTTGAAGCATACAAAACATGGGAATTGGTACTGGCCCTGCAGGCGCATCTGTAATTTGCAGTAAATGGATCTATTCCATAAAAGTTCACTCTCATGGGAGTCTTGACCACTACAAAGCCAGATTGGTTGCACTAAGCAGGAATATGGGATTGACTATGAGGAGATCTTCGCATCAATGGCTAAAATGACCACTATTCGCACTCTTCTTTGTGTAGCTGCAGCCTACAACTAGCCCCTATGGCAAATGGATGTCAAAAATGCCTTTCTCCATGGCAACTTGCGTGACACTGTTTATTTAAAGCCACACCGGGTTATGCTTGTCCTCCACAACATGTTTGTAAAATTGAGGAAAGCTCTTTTATGGACTTAAGCAGGCTCCCCGGGCTTGGTTTGATAAATTTCGGGCAGCAATCCTTCAAGCTGGATTTCGACAGTCATTCTGATAGTTCCCTATTTCTCATATGGACACCAAAGGGATACACATTTCTTTTGGTTTATGTTGATGATATGATTATCAGTGGCAATGATGTTGCTAGCATTACTTCCCTCAAACATCATCTTACTCGCCATTTCCAAATGAAGGATCTTGGTCCTCTCACTTACTTCCTGTGGCTTGAGTTTGTTTGTAACAAATCTAGCATTCGGGCATCAATGTAAGTATGCTACAGATTTGGTCACTTCGGCTCAACTTGATGATGCTAACATCTTTGCTACGCCTATGGAATTGAACATCAAAATCAATAGGGATGATGGCTCTCCCCTAGCTGATCCTTCCATTTTCCGACAGATT
Source organism: Cinnamomum chago (assembly GCA_038049695.1). Taxonomy (NCBI): domain Eukaryota; kingdom Viridiplantae; phylum Streptophyta; class Magnoliopsida; order Laurales; family Lauraceae; genus Cinnamomum; species Cinnamomum chago. The sequence goes on from CP142452.1 coordinate 34,337,824, forward strand.
GTGGGTTGTCTGCTCTACTTGACTATGACCAGGCCGGATATTTCTCATGCGGTTCATACTGTTAGTCAGTTTGTTAGCAATCCATACAAGCCTCACCTTACTGCTGCTTTGCGCATACTCCACTATGTTAAAGGCACTCTTAAATCATGGTCTTTTCTAGCCTTCTGGTGCTTCTCTACACTTAACCGCTTATGCAGACGCTGACTGGGCTGGCTGTCCGGATACTCAAAGAGCTACCACTAGCTGGTGCATGTTCCTTGAGGAACCCCTGATTTCCTGGAAGTGCAAGCAGCAAACCACAGTTTCGTGATCTTCTGATGAGGCAGAATATCGAGCCATGTCATCTGCTAGTGCTGAAATCATTTGGCTACGACGTCTTCTTTGTGAATTGGGTGTTCTTGTTGGAACTTCTACACCTCTGTATGGGGACAATACTAGTGCCACCAGAATAACAAACAATCCGGTTTTTCATGAAAGGACAAAGCACATTGAGATTGATTGTCATTTCATTCGTCAGCATGTTGTTACTAAGAAGATCACTTTGCCTCATGTTTCTACCCATCATCTGTTGGCAGATATATTCACAAAAACTCTTCCCAAACCACGACATAATGATCTTACTAGCAAATTAATGTTTTTGTATCTTCCCACATCAATTTGAGGGGGGGGGGGGGGGGTGGGGTGTAGAAGATAACTCATAAAATAAAAGGCCCATGTATACCAAACTAGGCCAAAGTATAATATCCCACGTATGGGACTGTGTTAAGTAATGTACAGTCTGTTTTATGGATTTACTTCTATGTATAGAGATTAGGATTCTTTATTCTTTATTTCTGATTGTAATTACTGCTGTATTACAGCCTGTGATTAGGGTAAATATTGCTATAAAGCCGGTTGGTCGATCCTCAATTGAGGGATGACAGTTTCCTCCAAACTCTTTCTCTTCCTCTTTCCCTCTTTATGCTCTTTCATACTATTTCAATATGAACTGAATTGCATAAGGAAGCTATGGGAGTGGTTACCCGTAATACTACTACTGTAGCCTCTTCCAACACATCAACAGTGTGATTATGGTGAATAAAATATGTATAAATCCAGTCTCTTTCCTTTACCAAAATCACCTCCTCTAGCTTGCCACTTGTTCTTTCTGTCAGAACTCAGTTCCCATATCCTCTACCTTGACCCTAACTGCTTGAACTACAACTAGAGCTTACTTCTCAAAAGGGACAACAGGCATTATAGCCATTCACTTCTCATCACAAAATAATAATGTATAACTCTGTAAAGAGAGGAAGAAACCGCATTCACCAAAATTTAAGCCTGTATAGGATCAAGCTCCTGATTGAACCAAGCTGGGAGATAAAAAAAGCTTGATAGAGCTCCACACTGTTTAAAATTCCTCAAACAACTTTTTGCTAATGAAATCCAGCACTCTTAATATATAACTATTCTTGCCACCATGTTCTCAACTTCATCAAACACTCGGCTACAAACTCAGTCTCCTTGCCTATGATTCCCAACTTCTTATTGATGAGATTCATATTATTTTATACATATATAACTCAAGAAGAGTATCCCAAATATCTTTGGTTCTAGACAAATCATACAACCCCTGATCCAGTTCTATAGAGTTAACCATCAATCACATTAGTTGACATTCTCACCATGCATGTTTGGATCATCTAATTTTGGCTCCTTTACTACCACCAATTTAAACTAGCATAAAATTGCTACCAAGATACATCTGAATAGCCTGCGATCACTGAATGTAATTGGTGGAACTCGGCGGCACAGTCACGATCTTGATGTTAGAGTTCTCATTAGCAAAACATAATTTACCTTTACTATCGACATTATCATGTGACATAATTTCTGATAACATTGTATCCACCATTATAATAAATTATCAAGAACAAGTTATCAAAAAATAAAAATAAAAAATTATCAAGAACAACAACCGAGTCATAAATAAAAACACTTATAGCAACCAACAGTCTAACTGACTAATTGATGCTTGTCTCCAATTAAAATTCAAGAAAACCTCCAGATCAATTTGTGCCCTCCACCATGAGAATTGGAAATTTCAACCTTCAACCAACCGCATACTACAAAGCCAAGAAAATACATGTGGCCTTCAACATGGTACAACAACAAATCAACACATCCCACAGAATTCCTTCATAGGAAACCCCCAAGAAACACCATTAGCCAAAATTTCATCCAGATGTTCAGCACTGTTTTTGACCTTCATGAACTTGGAGAGAGCAAACTGCAGGCCTTCACAGAGCAGAAAGACTGCACCTTACAAAAAGTCTGCTGTAACAGCAGCATGCAGTCCTACATTACATTGGACTGTGCTGCAAACAAATCCCTGGCTGGACATGACAATCAGAAAGAAAAGAAGAGGAAAAATATAAAAGGGAAGGGGAGAGGAGGGAAGGATAGATGAAGAATATGAATGGAGATAAAGAATGGGAGAAGAAGAGGACTAGAGGGGATGTGTGGTGCGCTCTGACACCAAGTTACTTATGTGCATATAATCTGGAGAAAGCCTACGATTAGCTAACCCTAAATGGGGTTAGTCTTTTATATTAATTAAATTGACATCAAATGATTAAAAAACATTCATAAGAAAATTATACACAATCCCCCACTCTTATGGTGCCAAGCAAATATGGTCCAACTTCAATTAATATGGGCTTTCGAAAAGCATCAATGGTTTGCCTGTCAAAAAATAGTTGGTTTCAATGTCATACTCTCAAAGAAAAATCTGTAGACCACTTTCGACACATCTAGACAAATAACTGGAGTTTGCTCATAAATAAAAGAGAATGCCTCATACATTTAATTTTAATAAATGAATCAAGAATATTAAAATCCAAATAAGAACATTTCAAAAACATAGAAAAATAATAATATTTATAGTGGCCTAACCTTTATTGGTGTTTGAGTTTCAGTTGGAAAATACTGAGCAATAAGAGGTTTTATTGCTTTTGAAATTTCCTCTTCTGATGCATAGCACGTCAATTCAACTGGCAACATTCTCAAGATGAACCTAAATATATTGCATTTAAACAAGTCACATGAGGATCAGAAATAAGGAGAGAGAGAGAGAGAGAGAGAGAGAGAGAGAGAGAGAGAGGATTTTGCAAGTAGTTTAGACAAGAAGATAGCAAAATGGAAAACCTTGACATGTGCTTCCGTGTGGTAGCAGCCGACACCATCATGTGCTGCACAATTTCAAAAGGTCCTGGGTTGCCAGATCTTTTATGCATTTGAATGAAGATTACACCATTACAGCCAGAATCAAGGCTAACAAAATGCCGCTTTTCACCAAAAAAAAAAAAAGAGCCATCAGTTCATGAAAATGTCGAGATATCAGTGTACTTGTACAGAGATATTAAAGACTTAACCGAAAGGAGATCAAAACCATTGCTATAAAAAATCTTATCATGTCCAATTTGAATCAGGAGTACCCACATTGTATACCCTCACGATCCGCAATACCGGTCACTGTGATCCAGATTGGGGATCAGTTCTCTTTGGGCCACAATATCAAATAACATACATGCTTAAGATTCAGCATTCAAATTTGTCAATGGGCTCAAATCTAAATTTCTCTTGGATTTGACCCAAGTTTTCACAAACCCATTATCATTATTGGAAATAGATTCGGACTGAAACAAGAGACCATCATACCAATTCGAATCTCACTTTGTAAGTCTCATTTGAATCTGACATTTCGAATAAAATCTTATTGAATGCATTTAAATATCATGTATGGATCCCCCTTCGTAAGAAACTAAATTTTTTTCTTAATCAATCTTATGGTTGCTATTTTAACCCTACAATAATAGCAAAGGCCCATCTTTTCTGGATTTCCTAAAAAGCCGCAGATAGAATTTTGCCCAGCATCTCTCCATCCCAAGAAAGATTGATGCAGAACAGACCCACGACCCATGGATCAACCAAGTCCATTGGGCCTAGCCCATTCAGTTTATTTGCTTTATCTTTTAAAGAAAATACTTTAACATAAAGTGACTGAATAATTTATATAAATCTTTATAAAATGGTAACACAATATGCAAAAACCATTTAGGGAAAAAAATGGCCCCACACATCTAAAAAATTAGAGTTTTAATATAAATTGATTTGGTCACCCAAGTGTTTCACCAAGGGAAGTCTAAATACCACTCCGAAGTCATACCAAGTGAGGAGTATTAACATTTTTATTAGTCTAATCCATCAAGAAGCCATTCTAGATGCCTTATTGTGGAAAACCCAGTGGCTGAAATTCATGCATCTTTCATTCTCCACTAAATATTTTGGAGCCCCATTTAGGAAAATATAAAAATAAACATATATATGTAAAATAATAAAAATATAAAAAATATATATAAAAATTATATTATTAATTCATTCTGTGAAAAGAATATTATAACATACAAGGACAGTATTTAGCAATACTAATAAAATTTAAAAATGATATAATATTCTTTGCCACAGTAACTTGTACCATATTTAGTACCCTCTAAGTAGCATGAACCTATGACCAAGGATGAAAATAGCGGTAGCGGCGGTCGTAGCGGTCCTCTGCCAAAACACTACGTAGCAAGCGCTACATAGCGTAGCGGGGATACGTAGCGGCGTAAAGGTGCGATTTGAAAAAATCGTCAAAAAAATCTGAAAAAATTTGTAGAAAATCTAGAAAATTGGAAAATGAGAGAAAATGTTCTTTTTTTGCAAAAGTAACTGAGGTAAGGGGGCGTAGCGGTTCCCTCATTGTATGAAGTCCTATATATCTGTGAAACCTTGAGAAGAACTCACTATATCAACTATAATTCGGCGAGATCGCGTGCTTTTTGATGTTCTTTTAAACATAAAAGGGTAGAAGAGTTGCATAAAATGTTATTTGGAGAGAAAAAGAAAAAAAATAAGCATCATTATACATTTTTGAAATTTTTTGAAAAGTATGAAACTTTCACACCCCGTAGCGGGCGTAGCGGACCGTAGCAGCCGCTACGGATGTGAATGGCGCTAAATGCCATTTAGACCGCTACGCCCGATATAGCAGCCGCTACATTTGATCCATGCCTATGACTAAGGCTAGGCAAGTAGGTTCCCTTTGATTGCTAAGGTGATGGCTAGTTGTCGTTTTATGAGCACATGGGAATGTGAGTTGCATGTATGCAATTGGATTGCTCTAAATATGCACACCATTCAATGAGAATGAAAATATGTCTAGTTGTTTTAGGTGTTGTAGGCATTACACAGAAACCACCTGTGTGTATTCACATTTTCATACCTATTTATGTGCAAATACTTAATCAATAGAGGACCTTTTGTTGTAAACAGAATATTTTTACACTTCGAAGGAGTAGGAAGAATAGGAAAAACAAGAAAAAAGATTAAAAAAAAAAAAAAAGAGGCCCTTGCTTTCTCTGACGATGAAGAAGAAGAGAAAACAAAAAGGAAAAGGGAAACAGAAAAGAAAAAGAGGGCAAGGAGGAGAATAACTTGGCAGCAACGCAGGGGACAGCTCCAGCTCCAGCAACGGCTCCAGATCCAGCAACGAGAGCGATGGCAAAAGCATTACTCAGAGCAATGAAAGGGAGAGAGGGTTTTCCAATCTGATACAAGGATCAGGGTTTGGGGTTTTTTTTTAATATATATATATATATATATATAAATAAGGCTCCTGCTTTATTTTTTTGAAAAAAAAAATCTCACACACATTTCAGAATTTGTTGATCTTGCCATTCGCGGAATCTTTCAGAATGATTTTTTCAGATGTATTTGTTCCTGTGATTGTCAACTACGCTCTTAAGCCATGAATGCATAACATCACATGGAAACCCAAATATTACTTCGAAATATGAAACTAAATTCCATGATTTGAAAATCCATAGTTACGTATGTAGAATCTTCAATCAACTGCCTTTTCCTATACTACAACATTCTTATGGAACTAGAAGGAGAATGAGAGGGTTGAAGCTGATGTAAGCATTCTGAAGGATAGAATCAAGTTCACTGTTGCCTCATGGGTGATGACTAACAGTGCTTTCAAAGGCTACTCTATAGACCAAAAAATTGGAAGGAAGTGGATGCATTATGTTAGGGATTTCTTGTCCTCTTCTTCTCTATTTCTGTGGTCCTGTCTGTTGTTTAGGGCTTCTTTGTTTCTGTTTTTGCTGCTATTCTCTTTCCATGTATCTGTGTAGCTTGTCAGTATAATTCTCTTGTACTGCATGCTTGTTCTGTTTGCTTTTAATGAAATTTGCCATTCAAAAAAAAAAAAAAAAAAAAAAAAAAAACGGAGGAGAATGAGAATGAGAGGAAAAGGGAAAAAACGAAAAGAGATAGAGATGGATGATAATGATAGAGAATGAAAGAGGCATATCCCTGGTATTTGGATGTTGCAGAATTAGAGCAACAGTAGTCCACTGCAAATTTCTAGACAGAATCTAAGAAGGGCATAGGTAAAGAGACGGCTGGAGCTGTTTTATGGTAAAAAGAGGGATGGATAAGGAAAGAGGAGGTCGGTTCCCACCATTGTTCCGCTTTCCACCTAACTTATATATCCAACTTCTGCAAAAGTTAAACTTCAGCTCTCAGACATGAAGTTCGTAGACGTTGGCTTCTTTAAAAATGGATCTTCTCCTTCTGCTTTTGAAAAAGTTCTTTTAAGTTTCAGTAACCAAAAATTATTTTTGGGCTTTTCTAAAATTCAAAAGCCAGAATTAAACATTTAACCAGCTGAACCAAACACACCCTAAATAACCTTTTAAAAGTAAAAAGGGTAAAAGAACTAATGAAAAAAAAATTTGTAAAAGATTATTAATATTAACTTATTGGTTGTAGCTTTTCTTGCTCAACCAAATTACTTGAATCATAAGATTCGATGAAACAAGTATCGAATTATAAGATCTATACCTGAGTCCTAAGAAACGTCTGTAAATGGGATTCACTACATAAATACGAATCATTTTCTTTAGGATTCAGGATACGAATCTGATGCAAGCTAGACAATAGGTCGACCAACCCATTGAGCCCATTCCATAGGCCCAACGGGGCATCTAGTTATTTAGGAATCTCAATAAGTCGTTTAATTTTATTAGGATTAATATTAATTAGTTTCCTATTTTGTTTAGGCATTATTCAGATATTAGAAAGTATTGTTGCTTAGGGCTACTCCTCTATATAAAAATGATAAGACCACATTGTATTTAGAATGCCTATTTCAATTAATAAAAGAATTCTAAGTTTTCTCTTCAGTTATGGTGTTTCTCCTCATCATGAGTGTGCCTTAGGGCTGGAATCCATCAATGGATTCGATCAATCCCTCGGGAGATTGATCTATTGTTTCAATCGCGGATCCAAGGCTGTGCCAGAATCGTAGGATTTTGATAACAATGTTGGAGGATATGGGATTCATCTTGAATGGCCCATATTATCTCTATGTAGGCCCCACAATGGAGGTCCGGGGATGTGTTACATGATTCCCATGTAATAGCTTCCATTGGGGATCCAAACTCTTCCAAAAAATTAAAAGGAAGCCCTTCCGTCTTTTTGCTTGCCATAAAGATATGCTTAAATCATTGTCACAATACTACTCTTCGCCAAATGCCAACCAAACAGCGAATTGTAAAAAGACCAACCATTGAGTGTATGGCCTATCATAAATTTAATACCTGCTCAATTTACCAAATAGCCCTTTAAGGAATTAGAAGTCATGGAGCCCTACATCTTGGTCAATCGCCATCCCCATATTCCCAGCTTTAACCCAATCTTGTTGCATTTGAGAACCCATTGCTTGCTAAAGAGACTCACCTGAATCGTTTATTTGACAATTCTTAGCAGCCTCCACATAGCCGAAACCCCTAAATGACTATTGCACACAAACAACCAATCCACAAATTATGTTGATCCTGATTACGTTTAAAAAGGGCAAAATTTATCCCTTGAGAATACTTACCCCATACCATCCATTGACTAGATGAGAAAGGACAGAGAGAACTAGCCTCCTCCTTGGAAACGAGCTTACTCTCATATGAAGTTCCCTACTTGTGCAATATCCACATTACAGGAAGTAAAAGAAATTGGACTCACCCAGACTTACTATGAAATGGACCTACTCCAAACGTAATACGCATCAAAAGATTGCACCCACCTTCCTAACTCGGCTCCTTAGGGTTCCTGTGCCTGCACCCATTCTAGTTTTACAAACTTTGGCCCGCTTAGCCTGGCTTCAGAAGACAAATTTGGGCTCCCTCCCATAAAAAAAAAACTAGGAGCTAAACAAGTCCAACCCAAAACCGACAACTCCGCAATTTGCAACACATGCCACAGGCTCTTGTCCTTACCCTTATCACCATCACCGGGAGACAATGTTGATTGCCACAAGACAGGGAGTCGATTCGACTATTCTCATCATTTGCAACTGTCACTTAGCTATGACATCCTAGCTCAGAAATTCCTGCTTCACTAGAAGGTAGAAGACACTAAGAATCATCCAAGCATTGCATTATAGCAATTTCCAAAATTCCACATTCTAGGAACCTCAGCTACACCATCATGGGATCCATCAAATCGATGTTTAGATTACGCAACAAGAAGTCACCTGTTCAGAATAGGTGGTTTCCAAAAATTTTACTTCCACAGTGGTTTAAATGGCAGAACTAAATACTTTCACCTCAAACAAAGGGAGAATCGATTGCGTTCCCATGCTGGTGTGGTTAGTTTGTTTGTCTGGTATTGTTGCACATCAAAGAGGTGTCTAATTTTTTTTTTTGTTCCTTTTGTTTCAAGTATTATATTAGCTAATCATGAATCCTAGATATGGGCTTGGATGGTAGGGGGCTAAGTCAGACATATCTCCAACTTATCTTAGATGGGTGAGTAGAATGTCTATGCCATGGATGTCGACTTCAACGGCCTGTTTGTTTAGCAAAAGTAATAAAGATGAATTAAAAGTAGGCACATGATTTGATGTTCAATATTACGGTCTTGAGCTCATAGTTTTTACTACAACCCAAGAATCAGATAGCAGCTCTTTTTTATATTAGAAGGCACCCAGTTTCTCCACAGAAATTTGATGAAAGAGACATAAGTAATAACAAGTAGCAAATGTTCAATGAATATCTCCATCCATGTTCTTTTTGTTCAATGAATATCTCCATCAATGTTCTTGTGTTCTAAATGCAACTAGTGAAGAGACATACTTGCTATTAGATGATTTCAGCAATTACCCTTTATTGTATTAAGCTCACCTTGTTCCTATCGCCCAGCTCTTGAAGTTCAGCTTCAATTTGCTTATCAATAGACTTCTCCTCAGTCCTCTTGGAGTCTGCATTTCCAGATTCCAATTTGTTATTATCTAGAACCTGCTTTTCTGGTGAGGAGTTCTCAACTCCATTAGAAACTGAATTTTCACATTCTGATGTGCCGGTTTCAATACGCCGCTTCTTCGACGGTGTGTCTCCTGTTTCCTCTTCTTTATTTTCATGGTCCACATCCTCTGTATGAGGATCACAATCATCATCACTGTCAGAAGAATCAGAATCTGCAAACTTAATTATTTTGTTCGATGGTTTGCTTGGAGCTGTCACATGCTTTACACCTGAATCTTTGCCATGCAATAGCTCTTCAAAAAACTGCACATCAATAAACGAGGAACTTAGATAGGACTCTCAAAATACCTTGTATCAGCGATTTGGATGCCTTTAGTCCAAGAACACACACAAGCATACGATGGCACATACAAAGTTAAATTGTTGACACATAACACCCATTAGCTATAATATTAGAATCAGAATGCATAAGCACATGCATACACACAACATTATCCATGAACTATGATATCAAAACCAGAGGACAAAAGCATATGATAGGATAAGTCATAATTCTGGATTTTAGCTTCCTGTGAATATTCAGAAATAATGTAAATCACGGGAAAAATAAAACAATAGAAAATAAGGAAAAACAGAGAAAAGGAAAGGGAACTGTTGCTGGTTGTCCAACTTAGGGTTGGGCTACTAAAAGGGCATTCTATTTACACTCAAAAAATTACATATTTTTCATTTTTATAGAAAAAAACCACTATATATTTTTTCCTTTACTTACAAATAAGACCTTGTAATATAAAATTAAAGAAAAGATCCTTGTAATTATAAAATTACAAATAATCTTGGCTAAAGTGCTAGCTACTAGAGTAGACTCCAAAAGATCCTTCCTTCCATCATCTCTCTCTCTCAAGGAGCCTTTGTTCAAGGCAAACAGATCTTAGATGGGGTTCTTGTTGCCAATGAATGCATCCACTCCAAATACAAGGACGAACTTCCCGGCATCATTTGCAAACTTGACTTGAAAATGCCTTCGCCATGGTGGACTGGGACTTCCTCCTTTACTTGATGCGCAGGATGGGCTTTCGATCAAAATGGAGGATTTGGATCAAAGAATGCATTTCATCTACTACATTCTCCATTCTAATCAATAGCTCCCCGAAGGGATTTTTTCCAGCTGAGAGGGGCTTACACCTGGGGATCCCTTGTCTGCTTTTCTATTCATCATTATTGGAGAAGCCCTCAGTCGAATGCTTTCCAAAGCAAAAGACTGCAATCTGATCCACAGATTCAAGCCTTCTCAGAATGCTCCTTCTGTCTCCCACCTCCAATATGCAGATGACACCCTCCTTTTCAGCGATGCTGATGAGAACCAAATCAAAAATATGGTTGCTATTCTCAGATGTTTTGAAGCTGTCTCGGGTCTTAGGATAAACTTCTCAAAGAGCTCCATCCTCGGAGTCTCAATTGAAGACATCTCCCTCCATCACTATGCTACCATTAGGGGGTGCAGAGCCGACTCCTTCCCATCCACCTACCTTGGCCTTCCCCTGTGCCTGGACGAAGTGCCTAAATCTGTATAGAATCCAATGCTTGAAAGGATTGAGAAAAAGCTATCTTCCTGGAAAGCAAAGTAATTATCCTTGGGAGGAAGAATTGCGTTGATCCAATCTGCACTTGCCAACCTTCCTATCTACTACATGTCCATCCTCAAGTGCCCCGCCGTTGCAATCATTGACCGCATTGAGAAGCTTCAAAGAGACTTCCCTTGGCAAGGCCGTGAGGATTCTAAAAAATTCCTCCTGGTCAATTGGAAAACAGTCTGCTCCCCTAAAGACTCTGGTGGTCTTGGAATAAGACCTTTAAGGATCATGAAGCAGGCTTTGTTGGGTAAATGGCTTTGGAGACTTGGAGAAGATTCAGAAGGCCTTCGGAAAAGCATCTTGGTAGCCAAATATAAAGTGAGGAGAAATGGCTGGGAAATCTTTCCTCCTCGACGAAGGTGCTCAAACTTCTAGAAAGGGATATACAGTTCCAAGGCTTCTTTTACCCAATCCATCCGCTACCGCATTGGCAATGGAGAGAAAATTTCCTTCTGGCATGATGTATAGGCTGGTAAGACCCCTTTACGCTTCAGTTCCCTGATCTCTACAGATGTGCCAGATACCACAACGCTAAGATTAAAGATTATCTCGACACAAGCACTAACAATCAATTGAGGTGGCCTATTTTCAGAAGGAATCTTTCCAAGGCAGAAGAAGCTAATCTCTTCAATCTTTTCGAGGTGCTTAATGGCATAGATGGCTCTAGAGAAGGGCAAGATAGCAGGCTATGGATCCCTTCTCGTGATGGTTCTTTTTCGGTCTCTTCATTCTTCTCCGCCTTATCGATCACTTCAGTTGCTTCTCAAAGTTGGTCATCATTATGGAAGATCAAGGCCCTTCCCAGAGTCATTGCTTTTACTTGGCTTGCTCTTCTGAAAAAAAATTTAACAATGGATAATCTTCGCCGCAGACATTACTCCTTGTCAACGCTTGCCCCCTCCGCTTAGCGGACGAGGAATCGGTTGATCATCTTTTGCTCCATTGTAAGCAGACAAAAGTCCTTTGATCAGCGATCTGGAAGAGTTCAATTGTAGTTGGGTCATGCTGCAGTCCTTACCCGACCTGTTCCATCAGTGGGCTAGCCCGATTACTACCTCCAAAGAGAAGATCATGTGGCGCCTCTCTTTTTTGGCTTGCATCTGGACGATTTGGAAAGAGAGAAATAGAAGGTGTTTTAAAGGGATTGCTTCCTCCCAAGAAAACTTAATCCTTAGCATGAAATTCTGCGTTGCCTCGTGGGTCTCCTATCTTCCAGATTTTTTAGGCTTATCTATTGATGCAATTATGTTCAATTGGAGGGAAGTCACTTCAATTTTGCTTTGGATCTCTCTTTCCCTCTCCTTGTTTTTGTTTCCCCTCCTTTTGGGAGGTCGCTATTTTTTGGGGTTTCTGCCCAACCGCTTCTCAATATCAAGGATGAAAATAGCGGTAGCAGCGGGCGTAGCAGCCTGCTGCCAAAACGCTACGAAGCGGGCAATACGTAGCATAGCGGGGATACGTAGCGGCGTAGCGGTGCGATTTGAAAAAATCGCCAAAAAAATCTGAAAAAATTCCAGAAAATCTAGAAAATTGTAAAATGAAAGAAAATGTATTTTTTTCTGCAAAAGTAACGAAGGTAAGGGGGCGTAGCGGTCCCCTCACTGTATGAGGTCTTGTATCGTTGTATAAATAGAAAATAATAGTAATGATCATTTTTTTCACATGTGTTCATGTTGCTTAGTTATACTAACTTAGAAACTAATGAAAGGCTTATAAAAGAAAAAACTATGTCATGAAGTCAAGACTTAAGAGTACCTAGAGAAAAAAATACATCTGCCAAAGGGGGTGTCTAATAGGATGTACTTAGAGAAGAATCATTGAGAAGAACTCTCTATATCGACTGTAATTCAGCGAAATCATATGCTTTTTGGTATTCTTTTAAACATAAAAGGGTAGAAGAATTGTGTAGAAATGTTATTTGGAGAGAAGAAGAAAAGAAATAAGTTTTATTATACATTTAAAAAAAATTTGAAAGTAGGAATTTTTCTCACCCCGTAGCGGACGCTACGGCCGTAGCGTAGCGGTGGCGGCCGATATTTACATCTATGCTCAATATAACTCTTTTATACTATAAAGCTCTTTTGTAAAGCTCCTTTTTTCTATCAATGCAAGTTACCATTTCAATATATATATATATATATATAATTACAGAAAAATCCCTGAAACTGATTTATAACACTATCCCCCAAACTAATGCATATGTATTTACTATGCCTAACGTGGGCAAAAGGCAAGACAATTGCTTCTTGGCGATAGCTTCTATGAGAAAATTTGTCAATTGATCTTCAGGAGGATGTCACAACTTTCTCACGAAATTACTTCAATGTATTTAGTTGTCTTATGATAAATGGGAGTTTTGCAATTTCCTCCGCTGATGTATTGTCACAGCGTACAACCAACTTATGTTTGGTTTTAATCATGTCTCCATTGCACTTTGAGAATTTGGATCCAAGCAACCAAAAAAAAAAATTTACTTTGTTCGTAAAGACTCAAGCCTATCAATTGTGGCAATTTGTCCTGTTGTCAACCTTGTCTAAGCTGCTGATTGTGAATAATATGAAATTCAAACCTTAAAAAGTCTTGGTCTAACTCTCAACCTGGGATATCAATAATTCACAAAAGCACAGCATGTGCTTGAAACAAGAAAGACACGCTTTCAAGAAACTCACCACAAACCTGTACAATAGGATATTTCTACACATTAAGGCTTTATACTTCGAGTCCAATCAGCGGGACACAGCCTAAAAGATCAAACAGAGTTTTAAACAACTACTATCAGAGCTCGTAAAACCTGATCGATCTAAAGGCATGGAAAAGATAGTAATTTGAACCCACAAAGCAAAAAGGCATGGAAAAGATAGTAATTTGAACCCACAAAGCAAACATAAAAAAAATAAAAAAGTTACTATCTTTAACCCATAAGTATCAAACCCAAATAGAATAAGCACAAAGAAAGATCGGGATTTTAAGCTCAAAACAAAAACTCACATACACAAATAAAAGTACAAACCGAAAGGGGCAAAAAATTCATACATTATCAAGCAAATTAATGGCTTCACGAGATGCCTGGCTTTCGCGTCCGCCATCGCAAGTGATGAAAAATCCTTGAACTCCAGGCCTCAATGGGTAGGAGCCTTTCCGGACCGGTTTCTGAAGTTGCACAGACACAGAAAGCAAATATCAAGGGAAAAGAAAGTAACCCATTTGATTGATTGCAGAATTAATCAATCAGATTACCATCTTTTTTACTATGGGTTTTGTGTTTCTTTCACAGTCTTTGTTTTGGGTATCTTTGAATAGAAATGGGAAAGCATGAAAAGACATGAAGAGGCAATGCAGTATAATGAAAACTGACATTCTGGGGAAGATATCGCTTCTTCCTTTTCATGTTTTTGTCGTTGATGCCGCCGTTGGATTTGGATGTGTTTACCGCAGCCATGGTCTTGGTTCCTTCGGACGCTTCAGAGCAGAGTCGTCGTCGTAAAGTTTTTAGTTGTGACTTGTAACTAGGGTGAGTGAGAAAGAGGGATGTGAAAAGGGAGGAGGATGCAATGGGTATCTTACTAACGTGCGCTGTGCCTGTGGGCACTTCACTTTTGTGCTGAGTGAGTGAGGTCCACTTGGTGTTGGGGTCTCCTGTGTAATATTATTCTTTTATGTTTTTTCATTCTTTCAATTTTTAACTATTTGCTTGTATCGGGCAGTAGGAGTAATAGGGTTGCAAATGGGACGGTATGAGGATTGGAACAATAGTGGGCCTGGACTTATTTTTAAATAACGGGAACTGAAATCGGTTTTGATTTGGAACTTGTATTGTTGGTTCTAGACTAGGTTCCGATAGAAAAACATGGATTCGGTTCCGAAAGCAGATCCACCTAGAGGACTTGAATCTAGTTACAAAGTCATTTCTAATTTCTCTTTATTCTCATTTTTTTTTTAAATAAAGATATTGTTCAACTTATAACGGAGCATCAAGTCTACTACTTCCAGTATTATACATAAAAATGTCAAAAGAAAAAAAAGTTTATTTTGAGGTACAAATTTGCAATACTAAAGACTCATATACCGGGTCTCGGGTCCATGGATCTGAACTTATATGGACCTGGAACCGGACTCGTTTATCAATCGGAACCTAAATTAGGTTCCGAACACAAACCCATTTATGAATCGGAATCTAAAATAGGTTTCAGACCCGATTTTTTGCTGGTTGAAATTTTCGGGTAATTGGAAAATCGGATACCCATTTGCAACCCTAAGTAGCAGTGCAAAAGACTACTATGTAGGGCTACCATTGGACCCTCCAGTGAGGGCAATTCCTTGGAGGGCAATGCCTTCAAGGAAGAGAAGCCCCTAAAATGACGGCTTTTGATTTTCTTAAAAGGCTCAAGGGCAGGTTTGCACAAAATTTTTATAAACTTTCCAATTTGAGGGCTGGACTTAAATAATATATTAGGCCCGGCCCTCTCGTTTTTCTTATTTTTATATGTGGTTTTATTTAAGCATATATGTGGGTTTATTTGGGTAGGATTCCCTTGTGAGTTTTGTATGAAATTAAAGCCATGCAAATTCTTGGGTGTTTTTATTTTTTATTTTTTGCACAATGGCTTTTCTAGATAGAGTTTATTGTTTCTTTCTTTTTTTTTTGGCATATGTGAATTCATTCACTATTAAGAAATAGGGGATTTAACTTGAAAAACCCTCATAAATGAAGTATTATTTAATTTGGCCCCAATAGAAAACGGCAGACATAATGGGCCCTTAATTGACGTTTTCCTTTTCTTTTTGTCTTCTAGTGCTATAGTCGATATCGACTATTCCTACTCCATACAAAACCGCCACGAAACCGCTTTTAACCTTCACTGTCTTCTTCCTCCTTTCCCTTTTTCCCTTTCATCCTCGCTGGCGATTGTTCTCTCTCATCGGTGGTCCCAAGCGGTGGTCCCCTATCACATTCGCTCCAACTTTTCAAAGATTCTACAACCTTTGACGCACATGGAGGTATTTTTGTTTTCGTTGTCGTATTTGTGGCCTAAATTTGGATTGGGTTTTATTGGTTTTCGATGGGATTGATCATTTGAAAGGGAGCGACCTTGCAATCTGTTTTTAAGTTTGTAGTTTCATGAAAATGCAATTTTATTTACAGTTTCTAGTTTGTCCTTGTAGAAAGGGATTCACTGTCAGCCTTGCCGTTTTTTTGTTTTTCTGTGGGGTTTTCTGAATCATAGTGAATGGGTTTTGAATGAAGATAACATGTTAATGGAATTTGCCAACTAGATTCCAAATAGCAAATGTGAAGTAGCCTGCTCTATGGTTTGAGGAAGAATTTTTGCTTCATTGAAGCATAGGATCCTTGCTCTCTATTTTCAGTGTTTTTAACCTCTTTAAGCAACAAATGTATCAAGTGCAGTTTACTGACCTAAAGAAAGTACTAATTGAGTACGATCACAGTGGATGTGAACCACACATCACTTCCCCAAACATGCAGTCAATATATTTTTTTTCCTCCTCATTTACTCGAAATCCAACTGCATTATCAATCAGATTTATATGTATCCATGATCATTACTACATCATGGCTAATTAGTTGCCTAATTATAGTTTTTTGTTCATACCTATTTATGGATCGAGACCCTTCTCCATCACAATGACGAGAAGTCCAGATTAATTGATCTACTTTAAATAAGGATCTTAAGGCCTTGTTTGGTATCTCTACTCTTATTTCGATAGAGCTATGAAAAAAAGAGCCACAAAAAAGAGTACTAAAATAATAATAAAAAGTGTTTGGTATTGCGAGGCTCTATTTTAAATAGACCATTTGGTACTTTTTCTTTCTGCCTCTTATTAGAGGAGTCTGCCTCTTTTTAAAAGGGGTAGTTTCTGTCATTATTAAAAAGAAGATCTTATGCCCAGAATATTATTACAGAGGTGGTTTCTTTGAGTATTTATGAGACAAATTTATAATTAGGCTGAATATTAATTTTCTACCAATTGTGGCATGGCCCGATCATAAGACAAAAATAGAATTGACTTCCATGAAAGTTATCTAGTATGCAGGTTCAAGAGAAAAAAAAAATTTAACCATACTAAATGGGGAGTTTGGCAGCGCATCTCAGTTGATTCTATCCAGATAGAGTCCAACAAAGTATACAACTGAAAAGCATAAGATGTCTCCCCACAAATTTAATATAAGATAAATATGATTCATTCAGATAGTTGAGATAAGGCTTGGATTATGAAGAATAGATGACCCCAGATGCCCCCAAATGAGCAAGTACATCAGCAGGAAACTAAACCATATTATCTTCTACCAAACTCTCTGAGAGAGTCCTCTGTTACATTTGTTCCGCTAAGATGAATCAAAACAACCAGGCCATAACCATCCCTCAAAGACAAAGATGCTCCTAACATTCAGAGAGTCCAACAATGATCCTCACTGAATTAATTTCCGAATTTTCTTTATTTTCAACATTGATTTATTGGAATCTCTATATTATTTTCTAAGATAACTTTGCTTCTCTCTCTTTCTCTCCACAAAAGATGGCGGCGGCATGGTCCAAGTAGAAAGTTAGAATGCACTTAAAAGAGAACAATAAATTGTAACTGAATATGAAGACAAACCATCAGAAGCCAAACAATGGCAGTGAGCTCACACAATTACCTGTCAAGCTCAACAACAAATCAATCATTAAAAGATCATAAGAAACATGCAATTCATAGGTCATAATCTGAACTCCTACAATGATCTCATATGATACAAATTGCTAGCAGGTTGATGATTTTTCCAGGTCACAGACATCTCTTCTTTTTCTTTTAAGTGGAAAGTAGAAATGTTTTTGAGTATAGGACACTTTCAAGGAGTAAAGCACACTTTCAAGGCTCTTCTGACTATGACGATGAAGTAGACTAAATTTTTTTTGCAGGACCAGTTTACAATGAGGTTGGATGGAACAATAATTAGACACATTTTTGCCTTCTTTCCATCCAAGTTCCATGACATCATCCAACACTCACCACTGTCCACTAATGGATTGGAGGCAAAAAAACAAGGCCCATGGCATTATACCATATAAATTATAACTTTCAATTAGCCTAAACACCCAAAACATACAAAAGGTTCATAGCCAACCATTTTGGAATCACAGTAGTAGTAGTAACTTGGAGTACATCCAAACAAATCCTAAAACCCCTTGTTACCACTATCATCTTAGCTTTATCCAATATGAGGTCAAGTTGATGTATTAGGAAAAGAATAAAAAGAAGAAGCTATGACCATATATCCTGACTTTCTTCTTTTGAACACAAAAGCTATTCAATATTCATCTCTCTACCATGTGAGACTCTAAATAGGCCACTGATCATGTACACGATGAAGTCAGAAATCCTTATACTAATATAAAATAAGTAAAAGAACACTAAAATAAAAAACCAAACAAAATTCAAAGACAGCCACAAAATTTGTCTCACATAAATATGAGGCATCCTTGTTACAATGACTGTCTCAGTAACCCAAATTGAAGTTCCCTAAGTTTCAGTCTCTCATAGCTGCAATTCCTTATTTTTGCCAAAATCTAGGAACCATAGAATTATGCTGGAAGGTTAAAAAACTTTTATCACACTCATTTGAATGTTATTAAGCATTCCACACATAACATTTATCTCTTAAGACTCTTATCAAACACTTGCTATGTGAAACAAACATATCAGAACTTACACAATGTCCAACACTAAAAATTCATCCCTTCATAAAAAATGTAAAATATAAATTAACATCTACAATTAAACATTCAGAATGACCTAAATCCAAAATTAACACCTACAATTTCGATCAAACCTAGAAATCCTGCCATTAATGCTCTCATTCTAGATAAAGCTCTGTCTCCTCTCTCCAATATTTGTCTTCATCTCTTCGAAGAAATAGAAACTGCATGCTCCTATATAAACACAGCCACATTCTACTTTTTTCTTTACAGGTTCATGAAGAAAACACCAATGATGCTGAGGGAGGTCTCCTACACTCACAAAAAAAATCATATTTCAGAAGGCATTCGTCAAGGAGAGGTATAACGTAAATATATATCAATGAATTGATCTATAATTTCAATCTCATAGTTGGATTATATTGTCCTTCAAGTGACCTCATATAATTATTGTTCTTACAGGAACTTGGTCGCATGAGATGTATCCCAACAAACCCTGACAAGGATATATGGGTGCCTACAGACACTCAGAAGCAATACGTACGGCGGACAAGACTACACCACTTGTCGGAGATAGATCGTATGGTCATAGACCATGCGTTGATAACAGCGTTGATTGAGAGGTGGCGTCCAGAAACAAATACATTCCATTTGCCATCGGGGGAAGCAACTATAACACTTGAAGACGTTGCTTATATCTATGGCTTGCCAGTCGATGGCCCGGTCGTAACCGGTCGAACTTTCCCTGGCAAGTTTGTAGAGCCAGTGTGTCAGGAGTTGCTTGGGATCGCGCCTCAGAAGAAGCAAGACTATGTTGGCATAACGATCAAGTTTAAGTGGCTTGAAGACAACTTCAAGCCTTCTGCCTGGCAGGATGAGGATTTTAAGCTTAACAAAGATGATGAGATTAGAGCAACTCGAGCATATTTGTTCTTTTTGGTGTCCGGGCAAATCTTCACACAGACTTCAGGTGCGAGGGGTCCTGCTTTTCTGCTTGAGTTGTTTAAAGAATTCAAGCCTTACGCATGGGCCCCCGCATGTCTTGCAAACCTTTATAGAATGCTTGCAAAGGCAACTTGGTGGGGCCAGGATCCGCAAGTGCCTGAAGGAAAAGGAAAATATCAACAAAAGGAGGATAGTAAGTCCTGTAGGACACCCACGGGGCCTTTGCAGCTTCTACAGGTGATAAATTCGCAAGCCTACCATTTTTTGGGTTCATTATTTAAAAGCTAACGTATGACTACATCTTGTTGTTTTCCATCACAAATATGGGCTTACTCTAGAATGACTATTGGACGGTGTCCTCTGCCAGATCGTAGTTGGAAGAAGGACATACAATTCCCGTTGTTCAAGACGTGGCATAGGAGGTTGGGGGAACACCCACCCCTCGCAACGGTCAAGGAAGTAAGGCACCAACTAAACACCTTACCGGCTGATGGGGTAAATATATATGTGGTTTCCAATACAATTGAACATGTTTCTAATTTTATTACCTATCACATGTCTTACTGTCATCTTAGACGTTATCGTATGCAGTTCACTTGGCAGCCGTACTCCAACTACCCCAAGAAATTCAGACTGAGCGTACCCAAAGGGGATCACGATCTTTTTTCGTCCTCGACCGTGCTATTGTGGTACTGGATTGTTGAGAGGCATAACACGTGGCGAGTCATGAAGCAATTTGGGCTGAAACAACTGGTACCCCTCCCTTCAGTATGGCATACATTAGAAGAGAACGTGTAGAGAGAGTTGTAATTGATTACAGCTTGTATATGGGTGAAGAGATAGCAGGATTGTGGGCTGTAAGAAGGCAACTTGGATTGCGCGGGGAGGAATGCACTCAGCCTGCACATTCTGAATAGTACCTCGTCTGGTATGTTGCTAACACAGTCTAACACATAGGCAGGGTCGAGCACAAGGAGGGTATAGAGACCAAAGCCCTTGTTAAGCAGGAAACAACATATGTTCCACAGAAATATGTCAGTATTTTAATGCTCTAGCATTGATTTATTTTCATTTATACGGTACTAATGTTGCTTTTAACTGATAACATGAATTGGGCTGTTATTAGGTAGAAAAACTTGTTGCTCGCTTAGAGCGATCATGCGAACGGGTGAAAAGGAGGAAGAAAAACATGTCCAGTTTGGCGGATTCTATCTGAAAACGCTTAAGACATTTAAAGCATGTCACGCCCCCGAACCGAAACCTCGGGGGCGGGAGATGGGATTAAGCATAAATATATTTTACTTCTCCCAGGATTCGCGTGTGTGAAGACAACACATTCTGAATATTTTGCGGAAGCATTTGTGGCGTTGCGACCCGAAGTCCGTGGCCATCGGATTCCGCGTCGCACTCAACCTTTAGCCCATAGCTATTATATCAAGAATCATACCAGACTGGAGTAACCATCACAATAATTTACAGAGCTGACAGTAACAGGATATTGCATTCCCAAATATGTTCAAGTTACAATTATCAATGTACATTAATTAAGAATCCCAAGAAAAGGCTAATAAAAGCCATACAACAAGGAGCTATAAACCACTACCCAAATGTGACGTAGCTCCGATGTCAAGCTCAATGTCTACATGACATAGCCGACAAACTAACCTGCAAAGCATGGCTCTACAGCCAACAAAAGCACTCAACTCGGGGCGAAGAAATCTGAACCTGAGTACCAAAAGTAGTGGGTCAGACACGACGGTCTGGCAGGTAGATGAAAAGATTACAGTATAGCGAATAATAATACAAATGATAAATCATGCTATTTGCTCAAAATGCTGCATATAATTATACGGGTGCAAAGTCGGGAATCTCGGGAAAAACTTGTATTCATTTCCAGCACGGGTAAAACATGAACATCTAATAAAACATGTATTCATTTACATCATCTATAATCATAGATATTTGACAATCGGGTATTCGTCTAAAACATGTATAAATATAGTGGTTTGACAAAACAAACGTTCATTTGAAACTTAAGTAAAACACAAGTATACAACAAATCAGGTATCCATAACAGTCTAGCAAAACCAATGTCCATTTGAAACATATGTGAAAATACGGATATTTAACAAACCGGGTGTTCATTTAAAACAAGTGTAACCCAAGAAATCTGACAAGACTAATGTTCGTTTAAACCTATTCCAAGATATGGATACTTAAACAAATCGGGTATCATGTAGACTAGGTATAAACATAGGAATCTGGCAAAACAAGTGTCATCTAAAATATATTTCAAACCATGGATATTTGACAAATCGGGTAATCATTTAAAACGTGTATAAACATGGGAATCTCACAAGTCAAATGTCATTTAAAACAAAGCACGGATATTTAACAATTCGGGTTTTCGTTTAAGACATGTGAAATCATATAAATCTAGCAAAAGCCATCGATCGTTAGAAACATATGCAAAAGCACGGATATTCACCCAACCGGCATTCATGTAAAACATGTACGTGCACAAAGGACATAAAACAATATAATAGTGACTGAATTTACACTAGAGAGCATTAACACTTATCTAAATAACAACTTTCATAAAAGCAATGAATCATTTAACTGAAAACAAGTAAGCAATATAAACCATGTCGGGTGTCCAAGGAATCAGGAACTGGCAAGATGGCAACCACACGAAGCTAAGTCCTCTATCACTAAAGCGATAGAGCAATAACTAGGCCCTGATCTCAGTCACTCGAGGTGAGGAGAAACAGGGGATCTCATATCAATACATATACATATACTAGGCCCTGATCTCAGTCACTCGAGGTGAGGAGAAACAGGGGATCTCATGAATGCATATACATATACTATACGGGACCACGGTAGCGAGCCGGGCATCGGGACCACAGTAGCAATCTGCGGTATCGGGACGGGACCACGGTAATAACCGGGTATCGGGACGGGGCCACGGTAATAACCGGGTAGCGGGTTCCAAGCTGCAGCTGGCGGGACAAGAGGGGGATCTCCAAGTCGGTGGATCAGACCAACAAGGTTATCCAAGCTTAGTGGTGCCGACTCATAGTTCAAATACAATCGAGACAATGCAAGTAAATCAAGTACAATAGATATACGGGCAAGACGGGGGTGCTCAAGGGCACACTAACATTTCATATCGGGCAATACATGTCGGGACAAATAACTGTTACTAGTGTAACTTCAATGCTTTCGGGAAAACAAGTCATGTAATGCAAATCTCGGGAAAAGAGGTGAAACAATGAACTATAACAATTTCGGGTAAACATATCGGTTTCAAGATCTATTTAAGTGGATAGGGGTCCCGTATGTCGATTATGACAATTACTTGGTACTCCTTGAGTTAGAAGACATTCCGGGCTCCTTATGCACTTTTACTATTTTTCCAAACTTAAAATGAGCTTATGGGTAGTACCAGGTATTACAATAGCAAGAATCAAGATTATAAACGGTCCATCCTAGGCATGACATTACTCCGGAAACATCGAGTAATCGATTCAGTCATCGAAAGGAATAGAATTAGCGATAACCAAGGAAATAGACTTGTGTTTAGATATAAAGAAGATATCGCGTCGTTCCATCCCGTTCAAGATTGAAATGGATTGAACTTCGATGCCACCGAACCAACCGTGAGGCGTGTCGGCTCAAGACATTCTCACACATGGTCTAAACAGTCCAAAAAGGGTAGTCGGGGTCCCACCTAGAACCAAGAATTAGTGTCTAAATCAACACCATTCTTTTCTTTTAGTTCCCTAGTCTTAGAGACCTTAGATTAGGGTACAATTGGTCTTAACACTAAGGTATATACCTCTAGGACTCATAGAAGGCCCAAA
This sequence comes from Cinnamomum chago, assembly GCA_038049695.1. Taxonomy (NCBI): domain Eukaryota; kingdom Viridiplantae; phylum Streptophyta; class Magnoliopsida; order Laurales; family Lauraceae; genus Cinnamomum; species Cinnamomum chago. Next base: position 34,361,316 of record CP142452.1, read on the forward strand.
GGTTTCCAAAAAACACAATATCAAATTTCACCGGCCGATCGATCGGTCGAAATTTCTGTACCAGAATGTACATGGTCCGATCGATCGGCCCAAAAAGGCTTACAGTTACTGACAGTCCGATCGATCGGCCTGTAGGTCCGATCGATCGGACCTGGGTACAGCAGGTCCGGGAAAGCTGATTTTTCTTCCTCTTTGTTTCCTTTCCTTCCAACATATAATCAATCACATAGAACCATAAACAAGATGGTTTAAATACATGTTTCCAAGACAATAACATGAGCTAAAGAGCTCCTCATTTCAAGTTCCTCTCTTTCCATTCTTTCCATTCACAATTAATCACAAGGTGGAGAAAACTCATTCATGTGAAATCATTTGAAATCTTGACACTATGATACATACATTTCCAAGAGATTAACAAGGGAGAAATAACTCATCAATAAGCACATCTTGAAATCAATATTAATCATATTAAAGACAACTATTAAAATCACCAAAACCATTAATGAATCAAGATTTCTCACAAAACATGTTAATAATCAAAACAATCCATTCATCCACTTGCCTTTGACTCTAATCAAGCAAATCAAGCTCTTAATCACCTCCCAAGCTCAAGATCAACAATCTCTACAAAAACCCCCAAAACAACCCAAAAATGGGTTAAACAATGAAGAAGAAGAAAGAACTCCCAATAATGAAAATGGAGCTTCTCAAGGGCAAGAAGAACACATATCTAGAAGATTTGAGGAGGGAACTTACTTGTGGAGTCTTCAAAAACACAAAGTTAGATCAAGGAGGGTTTCAATGTTGGTGGATTTCTCTTCTAATGGCATCCATGAAAAGCTTGCAAGGTGGAGAAGAGAATGGTGGTCTCCATTTTGATGTTGGTGCAAGATTGGTGTAGCTTGGAGATGGAGAAGCAAGAAGAAGAAGGGAAAGCAAGAAAACCCTAGACTCAAAAGGGTTGTGCTGGAACAATGAAAAATGGAAGAGGAAGAGGAAGGGTCTCCTTTTATAAGCAAGTGAGAATGGGTCCCACAACTTAAATAACTTGGGTGGCTGAAATCATCTAATTCGGGACCTCGGATGGATTCGACGAAGAAGGAAGAAATGATCGTCGAAATATCTAGTTTCCAAAAAGTATATGTTTCACGGATTTCGAGAATATCAAATTTTGGGTACAGATTTGGTGTGCAATGACTGTTTTGCCCTCAAGGCCAAGAAATCGGTTTTTGGGTTCTCAAATGGATATGGGATCAACATGAAAGTTGTAGGATTCCTCAAGATGAATGTAATGGGCCAAAAACACAATACAAAACCAATCGGGAAAATCTCACAAGAAAATGCAAAGCCGAAAAGGGAACCCCCAAAGGGCCCCACAAGCTACCAAAGCACTCAAAAGCCCAAAACTAGAAGAAAACTCATTCTAGCTCACAAACTCAACCCAACAACTACTAATCCCACTAAAAGAACTAATCCACAAATAAAACAACACTAATCCAAGAGATTAGGGGTCGGGTTCTCACAAAGCAGCATTTGGGACTTCATTTGAAAACTTTAATATGGAAGAGTGCAACAGCTCAGAGTCTGATGAGGATGTAGAGAAGGTAAATCGCCCAGCCTGAACTTGAATTAATTCTTCCGCAATCTAACGATGTTCCTTACTGTTTAGTTGCAGACAGGCACTAGAACCTCTCACAGTGCTCCATCTGACACTATTCCCGATACCGATGCTGCTCCATCTCACACTATCCCCGATACCCATGCCGGTCCATCTCATCCCGTTTCTCCTCGGACTTTTCCCGAGACTGATGCTGGTCCAACACACACTGTTTCCCCTCAAGAAGGTGCGGAGAATGATGCTGATCCATATATCACTGGGCCTTCTCACACGAGGGTCAAGAAACCTGCTCAGAAAAGTACAAAAGCGAAAACTTACAGAAGAAAGGGCAAGAAACGCCCTGACGACGTTCCAAGTGAAGGTCAGCCAGCCGACCTACCACCATTTGAAGAGGTGCTCAACACCCTCCCATTAGTCAGGGCATTGTTCGACACCCCGGTTTTAGTTCATAGTGATTCCGCGATAGTTGTTGCAGCACCCCTTGTTACCATAGTGTCTTTGATTTGGAGAATCAAGCGCTTGCCCCTCATGCGTAAGGTGCCCGTTAAGTTCGCAGATTACTCTCATTCTATGGTGCATTCGGGTTACGTATTGAATGAGCAGGAGCAACTCTTGGTCAGTGGTTTCAAGGAATATTACAGTACAAAGTAAGCGTGAAGCATTTTCCTTAATGTTTTTCCACAGTTTTCCCATCTTCGTTAATATATTTGCTATAATAATTTTGTTTATTAACAAACATCTATTTCGTGCAGAGGGGATGAACTAGCAAGCATTTGTACCATGGTATCCAGCAATGATTTGAAGAAAGCACTTGAAGAGGGAACTTGGTTGGACACTAATCTTATGTACTATTACTTTGAGATTCTGAGAGACGGATGTCCCGCTGCTTTTGTCGCGGACCCAAGCATATCCGTAAGTTTGTGCTAAACTGCCCTTCACTTTAATTTTAACAAAACCCTCTTATTGATATAACCTTTGTGTGTTAATCATTCATATTGTGGATGTGCATTGAAAAATGCAGAGTTGGTGGCAGGATGGATCCGATGCCAGTATCGAAGCTGCCTTCGGCAAGCATGGCCACAGGGTCTGGGAAGCCCTAGAGTGTCAAACTCTAGTGTTTGTACTACACTACAGGAACCACTTCACGTTGGTTGTGGGATACGTTGATGAAAGAAGGTGAGAGTTCTACAACAGTCTGGCTGGTGATCGTTTGACGTGGAGTAAGGCGGAACAGTTTGTAAGTAGTGTTTTTTATTCTAAATTGAACTAAAATTGAGACACAACAGATAACATTTGACTCCCCATTTTAACATTGTTGCAGATCGGGTGGTTGAACGCTATGTATATGCATTTTGGGTGGACTGATCCATTTTTATGGCCTATACTGATCAAGGAAGACATTCCTCATCAAGACAATGGTAATGACTGCGGAGTCTTCGTCGTTGCATTCGCGGAGCATTGTGTTCATTGCCGTCCGATCACATTTACACTGTCCGACATCCCTTACTTCCGTAGCAGAATTGTCGTTGAGTTATTCAAGAGAAGTTGGAACTTGAATGCTAATAGGCTGAATCTTCCTGAGTTGTTGAACATACCGGTTTGATCCCCCTGAGTTGTGAAGGTTTTGGGCAGTACATGGAGGCTGCCGAATGATCATGATTCAATCCATTCTCTTTTTAAATTTGTATATCTCAATTGTGGAACTTGTGGACACTTCAAAACATTGAAAATGTATGGTTTTGAAAAGTTGTATGAAGTGAATTGTTAATGTATCTAAATATCTCACTATCTTTGCATGGTTGTATCTGGTTTGTTTTTTTAATAGGAGTGAAATGAATGTGATGTGAATGTATTCAGGTAGAATGTGTATTCAGGTTGAATGTAACCTCAGCAAGATGAGGTGAGTGAATGTATTCAGGTAACCTCAGCAAGATGAATTTGTAATTTTTTCCAAACCTGTTTTATAGTCGATATCGACTATATATACCGTCGATATCGACCATTTATATAGCCGATATTAACTATTTAACTAAATTAAACAATACATAGACAGTCCATCTTGAATATTTACATAGTCGATATCGGCTATTTAACTGGTAACAAAAAAAAAAAAAAAACAGAAGTAGTCGATATCGACTATATACATTGTCAGTATCGACTATTTAGCTGGTCACAAAAAAAAAAAAAAATAGTAGTAGTCGATATCGACTATACGGATAGTCATTATCGACTATTTAGCTGGTTACAAAGAAAACACAGGAGTAGTCGTTATCGATTGTTTAGCTGGTTACAAAGAAAACAGAGATATAGTCAATATCGACTATACGGATAGTCGTTATCGACTATTTAGCTGGTTTCAAAGAAAAACAGAGTAGTCGTTATCGACTGTTTTACTGGTTACAAAGAAACCACAGAGATAGTCGATATCGACTATACGTATAGTCGATATCGACTATTTAGCTGGATACAAAAGAAAGCAGATAGTCAGTATCGATTGTAGAGACAGTCAATATTGACTGTTTTGGTTACACTTAGTGAAATTCACTGTAAAATTGTATGATTTCGACAATCTATTTTATAGTTGGATCTGAGTTATCAAAGTTGGGACAAAACAAACAATTGGGACAATCCAAACAAGTTATATAAAATGTTTGATACATATATTGCCCCTTAGAATAGGGTCGTCCATCTTTTACAAAAGGAAATATGTTTAAATAGCATTTAAAGTGGCGTTCTAGAAAATGCTTTAGCATGAAGTACAAGGTATGAACAACATATTCTATAAACAGCCAAAAACATTGTCCATTTCTGCATCTTCTAGCACATTCACACCAAATATTCAACACCCACTTCAAAAAAACTAAAGTTCAATAGACTATACACTATCCAGTGGCATGCATCTTCGAGCACATTCACACAAAATATTCACCACCCACTTCCAAAAAATAAAGTTCAGTAGACTGTACACTGTCCAGTGGCATGAATCTTCGATCACATTCACACCAAATATTCACCACACACTTCCAAAAAATAAAGTTTAGTAGACTGTACACTGTTTAGTGGCATGCATCTTCGAGCACATTCACACCAAATATTCACCACACACTTCCAAAAAATAAAGTTCAGTAGACTGTACCACAATCCAGCCTTCCAAAAAATATTAACACCAACAACCAACCAAAATTCATTCCAAAAAAAGCTTCAGCAATATATCAAGTTTGCACCGGTGGATTACGGCAACTTTGCCGGTTATGACCCCTCTCCTTACAGTTACCACAAGTGACTACCCTTCGTTGGCAGACACGATCTTCGGTGCGAATCCTATTCTTCTTTGGTCGCCCTGGCTGTTTAGTGGCTCGTGGTGGGAGAACTCGTTAATCAGATGTGTGCTCCCATTGTTTACTGTCGCGTGTAGCATGCAGTACTTCACTATACGTCGTGCGATACACATTTGAGAGGTACCAATGTTCGCAAAATTCATATGGATCATAGTTTCTAACTCTCATTGAAGCCAATGCATGAGCACACGGGATCCCCAAGATATCCCATTTTCGACATGTGCAAGTCCTGCGTTCAAGATCGACGACGTCCACGTACTCCGCTGATTGTACCTGAAACTCAACTAGGCTAGCCACACGAACATGCAGTCGCCGAGCTTCTTCTGTTTCCTTTTCCAACACTTTCTCCGCATACGGTGTTAGACGACTTGTAACTGCTTGCGATTCAAGATGGCGTTTCTGGTAAAATTCCATTAGTTTGGCCCGTATTTCCTCGACCTGTTTTGTAATAGGAAGGGCTCTCGTGACATTTAAGAGTCCATTTGTGCATTCTGCTGCGTTGCTGGTGAGCATGTCATACCTTCGTCCATCTACATATGCATTGGCCCAACGTTGCCTTCCAATTGAATCAATGTAAGTGAATGCCTCTTGGCTGACTGCCCGTATATCAGTCATGTATGCTTCGTACTCAAACGGCTTGTTCGCTTTCGCGGCACGCCAAAACTTCATAACAATTGCCGTATTACTGAAAGCCACCCTGATATTCTCAGCGATGTGACGGCAACAATAACAATGCTTTGCGGAGGGTATGGTGTTCAAGAGCGCTGGAATGAGTCCTTTTTGGCGGTCGGACACAATAATCAAATTGTTAGGCTCACCCAGCGCTATATGCAGATTTGCAAGGAACCACTCCCAACTATCACGTCGCTCGGATTCCGCAAAGGCAAAAGCGATTGGGCGGAGCTTATGATTGGCATCGTGTGTAACAGCAACTAGCAAAATACCGGGATACTTCCCTCGGAGATGTGTCCCATCTACAGCAATCATTGGTCTACAAGTATTAATGAAAGACCTTAGACAAACTCCGAATGCCCAAAACAATCTTCACATGTGGTGTCTATGTTTGTCACTGTGCCTGGATTGGTCCGCTGCAGTTCAATACAATAACTAGGTAGCATTAGAAAGGACTCCTCGTAAGATCCTCGCACTGCATTCAGGGCTATCTCCTTTGCTAGATGTGCCTTCCTGTAGGTAATAGTTGTCCTAAATTTCATTTGGTAGTCATTCATGATCTCTTTTGGTTTCAGATTTGCATTTTGTCGTACTCTATCCATGATGAAATCCGCAATTAGCGATGCTGACGCCTGTTTATGTGTCATCCCTATCATTGGCTTAGAGCATTTATGGACTGGATTATATATATGCACTTTGAATTGTGATCCTAATTCCACGATGGAGGCATGAATGCGCCAAGGGCAAATCTCATCTTTACAGCATGCTGTGACTTTGTACATGTTGGTCCTCAAGTGCTTCAAAGTAAAGTTTCCGTAAATTGCAAACTTGGCAAGAGTCTTCCGGAACGTGTTACGATCAAGGAATTCACGTCCAATCCACATTTCCCGTGCTGAATTGTTTCCAACGTCTGCATTCAGTTCTTCAGGTACTATATTGTCGATGAAATTAACACCTGAATGTTCACTTGAAGGACATGCATTGTTTGTTGGATTAGCCTTGGCGACATTGCTTCTATCCGAGCCCATCACAACCACTAGAATTTGTCCGATGAAATTATTTTCATCAAAATGATTCTCATCACCATACTTTGCCACATCCTCTACATTATCGACAAATGCATTGTTGACTGGATTAGCCCCGGCAACGTTCCTTCTGTCCGCGCCCATCTCAACCACTGGGATTTGTCCGGTGAAATTAATTTCATCAAAATCATTCTCATCACCATACTCTGCCCCATCGTCTATATTATCAACACATAGTTCTTGACATAAGGTATGTAATGGACTTGTAATGTCCCGAACAGTTGAAAAATGCATGTCATTATCTTCTTGAAGATCAACGGTAGGAAGCTCTAGAAGGGTTGTCCCGTCGTTAACTTCTTTACCCTTGCAATTTAACAATACACCCATCGATTTCCCAAGATAAGTTCGATGCTTGTCATTCCTCCGAAACCTATAGTGCATCAACAGTATAGCAAAACCTGTGTGAAGGATTGGAATTAATTTATCATAAATGTTTAATTTAGAATACAACAAGTTAACATACCTTGACTGTTCTCCTACTCTGCATTGTCCATTGTTCGATTTGTTAGAAACATATAAGTATATCACATTTGTATCCCGACTCGATGCTTTCATCTTTCTGTTTACATCATTATCATCGTCAATGCTAGCCAGTGAAAATGCTCGTCCATTGTGATGAAGGTATTGTATGCTTAAACTTTCAGTCAATGAATCCCAATTAGATGCTTCAATTGCTTCGGTAACCAAAGACCCATATGTTATGTCGGTTGATAAATACCTCATCTTCTGCTTTCCTCCATTATAGAGAGGCCGCATCATATCAAACTCAAAGTTTCCATCATAGTGGAGGATGATTAGGATATCGCAATCTAACATGCTGTTTATAAATAAATATTATTTAGTTTATATAGTGGTAGAAATAGAAGGTAAATATGTAAGCATAAACAATGCCCATGGTGAAAGAGCAAGTGTTGTTTAAAGTAGATGATTGTGGCATTATAAAGGTTGTACTAATTGTAAATTTAAAGAATGCCATACACAGACTATATACATTTTTAACCATGGAACATAATACGAATATGAAAACTAAATCTGACAATGTATGAGCATATCCACCTTTTATACTAATTTTATGGGACAAGGTCCATGTGCTGTTAAAATTTCTAGATCTTGTAAAATGAAATAGTCGAAAAATAATTAACATGGGGCATGAATGTTCTGTTTTAGTTTAGGCAAAATAGAAGAAGATGAGTGAAGTCTGTCTTGTCAAATACAAGCACATTTAAAACCCTAAACCCAAAAAAAAAACTATACTAAATTTTAAGATGGTAGTGTCACTTTAGGAGAAGATATCCACCTTTCAAAACTCTAGATGCACTTGGTGCCATTTTCTGGGACAATACAAAAATGCACATTTAAATATCTAAACCCAAAAACGTATGTGAAGATTAAAAAGATGGGAGTGGTTTTTTATGAGCAAATATCCACTCTTCACAGCTCTATATGCACTTGGATGACATTTTCTAGGACAGATCAAGGTCGTTGATTGCTTGTCTAGGGCTGGTAAGATATAAAAGGAAGAAGATAGTTTCAACAAGTTGGGTAACTGCCAAGTTTTGGGGAAACTATCAAACTGATAATATAGATTCATGTGTGTACCTGCCTCTTAAAGGAGTGCAACCACCACCATTAATAGAGTGATTGATGAGCTGCAGTCGATTTTCCTCAACCAAAGAAGGTTGCTCGCACCAGTAGATGCGAAAGATGTAAACGGGCAAAATAGATTTCGACTATTTGGGTTTTAAGTGCAGTGAAAGATGATAGTCGATATTGACTATAGCACTAAAAGACAAAAAAAAAAAGGAAAACGTCGATTAAGGGCCCATTTTGTCTGGCGTTTTCTATTGGGGCCAAATTAAATAATAGTCCATTTATGAGGGTTTTTCAAGTTAAATCCCCTAAGAAATCTTTGTGAAATTGAGCATACATGTGGGTTTTTTTAGCATAATCTTTATATGGTTCTTATGTGAGTTTTTATTTGCATGGGGTAAGGGGTCACTTCTCTTTAGTTATTGGGTCTAATATTTAGCTCATATTTAGATTCAGTTATAGTGGCCCACCTCTTGGATAGGCTACTGCCTAGAAAACAAAGTGGTAAAAATTTTCAATTGCAGGTTGTAGAATAAATTATGAAACAAGTTTTTTAATATCCGACCTATTTGTTTGTTCGGTATTCGAACAAGAATTCAACACAATGCATTATCATAGGCCTAAAATTAATGAGTTAAAAGATAAAATTCACTAATACCATCAAATATTTTTCTCTTGGATGGTAAATGATTGCCTAACCATCACCCTAAATCAGATTGTAATAAAGTGGATTTTAGTCTACAACTATGTTGCTTGTTACATTTCCCAAGATTGGATAAAGAAGGGTTAAAGTCACATTTACACTTGGTGCCTAGTGGCAGTATAAAAATAAAAATTGATTTTCTTCTCTTGAAGGCTGCCCGTGAGGATCGAGTAGGAGCTAGGTAGTAGGAAGTTTCCTATTTTTCTTAGCCTTAATAGGCACAATTTTATTATGGTGTAGTTTAGCAACTCTACATTTTTCCTCTATTTGATCCTTTTTTTCTTTGTCTATTTAACTTAAAACTAATTCAAGTAAGACTTTATTTTTTCAAAGTTCACTTAAATGTATCATTCAAATAACTTTAGAACATGGTTGTTATATTTACTAATAAAATAAGGTAAAGTATTAAAGTCTTGGATCCGAACTGTAGATGGGGGGTGAATAGGGTGGTGAGCTTAGTTCTAAGAGAAATTTTAACTATTTTTTCCAAAGATGCTCAATTAGTGTTTATGGGATTTAAGGTGAGGAAATTAACATCTACCAAAGATACGCATACATCAAGAAATAATCATTCACCATAACACACCATGTATACTGGTTCAGCCAAGTTGCCTATATCCACTTCCGGCTTGTGTTCCTGCACCTCACCAGTATTCCACTAAAACAAAGGAGGTTTATGGTTCACCTCAAACCTCGCAATCACCTATGTTTTTCCAAGGCTTAGCAATATGCTTTTCAAAGCTAATCAATAACCTTTATAACATTAAGATTTCTCTCTACAATGTGCCTAAGGATGCACTAAAAGAAATACATTTGAGTACAAAATGATACCTCTAAGATAGGCTGATTTGAAAGTGATAAAAAATTAAATACATATACATAACAATGATTTCTAGGTGTGTAAAATATATTTGGAAAACCGTCTAACCAACCGAACTAAACTTGTAAGGACCTGTTCCTAGGAATACCTAGTGGGACCCAATTTGAACAAGTCAACCATAAGCTATCCTATTTAATAGGTGATTAGTATGAGAAGTTAGTAATTTTCCATTAATTAAGCCCAGTTTATAGGATTGAGACCCTTGTGAGAATAATAATACTTTTCTTAGAATTAATTAACCCATTTAGAGGCCTTAGTTGTAATCCTAATTATAGATGTGTTTTCCTTAAAAAGTGGTGCAATTTATCTTAGAATTATCCAACTACTTATGGCCTAACTCATTAGCCCATTTATCATATGAGGGTACTCTAGTCTTTCCTACCACACATTTTCCCTCCTTTTTGGAAATCTCAATACCATAAACGACATTGTCTCCTTTATTCTCTATTAAGTAAACATGGGGACTTTTGTCATAACAAATAGCCTATCTTTATTGCCCTTAGGCTCATTTATTCACAACCACTCATTTGAGGATATTTTCGTCATTATATGTGAATACCTAAACTATCATAATCCTTATCCTTTATTTCTATTAGTAACCAAGGACCCTTTGGTCATTCCATTTTAACCTTCTCCAAATACCCCCATCCTTATCCTAAACTTACACTAGCAAGGGAGGGCACTTTAGACATTTTCCATTCCATCTATTCCTATATAAAGAAACCTACTACAAGCTTCCCAAACATTTCCTACATTCTCTTCCTCTCATTTCTCATTTCACTACAATTTCCCTCCCATCTCTCTCTCTTTCTAAGTAAGAGATTAGGGTCTCTCTCTCTCTCTAAATCCTAGCCCTCCAATTACTAGAAGCTAGAGCCTCATCTACATCTAGCCATGTACAAGCCAAGGAGCTCATCTCATCTCCTAGACATCTCTTTCCTCTCCAAGTAAATGTAACCTCCTTCTCCCTTTTTCCATTTCCTTGTAAAATAGTTTTTTCTCTTAGATTTATCTTTCTTATGTATTTCTCTCTTTGGGAATGGGTGTAGAGATTGTGGATTCAGCTATTGCGGTGATTTTAGAGCTATTAGAGTGGAGCCCAAGCTATTTGAGAAGCTTTCGATTCAGCTATTTCGGTGATTTTAGAGCTATTAGAGTGGAGCCCAAGCTATTTGAGAAGCTTTCTTCCTAATTAGGCAAGTAGACATGCTTAGATTCTCTAATTTAAGTGATTAATATGCTTAGATTATTAATTACTATCTTTTATGGTTATTTAATATGATTTCTGTATTTAGATGGTTGATTGGATGATATTATGTATGGGTTGTGGTTGTAAGCTATTTTCTTATGTGTTGTTGGCCATTGATGGATGAGAATCCCTCATTTGGAAGATCAATGGCCCATTTGTGATGAGATCATGATATGGGAGGTGTCTTTGATGTTTGGTAGTGTTTGGTGAAGATCTGGGATCCATTTGATAGAGTTTTCATGAAAAAGGAAAGAGCGCGGAAGTTAAATATATGGAGTTAGTGTGTACCCAGTCGACCGGGTCATCCAGGATGTTGACCGGGCACACAGGGGACTCTTCCCTCAACTGAGAGCAGAATGGTCACAAGGTATAGAAAACCAGTGTGCCCGGTCGACCGACTACACTGCAGTACCCCTCAGCTGCCAGATGTTTGTGGACATTCCCACAGTTTACCCGGTCGACCAAGGTACCCTCCAGGTCGACCGGGAACACTGTAAAATGTGATTTCTATCTCCCAGTTAACTGTCCACTTCCACAGTCCAGCAGGTTAACCCGTGTACCCATGATGTCGACCCGGTACATTGTAAATAGTGATTTTTCAGATTTAGTTTACTTTTCTGATCTGATCATGTGTGGGCCCCGTTGACCTTCCATTTGGATTGTTTGGGATACGAGAGACACAAGTCAAGGGCCGGGTTTAACCTTGACCCGTGTAGCCCCCTAAGTAGGGTCATGGATTGTAAACGGAACCCAATTCAATGGTTATGGATGTCTTATGATGCTAAACACCTACAGGAGCACCAAGGATACTTAATAAGCATCTGAGACTCTGTGATCATTGTTTTAGGTGAAGTGACCCTGGACCTGAAGAGGGGGCAGCGATTACCGATGGATTTGTGATATTTGGCATTTATATTGTGGAAACGGACACTGAAGCTGTCTGGTAGGTTCGAATATTGGATGTAGGCCTCAAGAGATATTATAAATCAGGGCATTGCACTTAGCCTCTGATCCATGATCACAGTCTGTACTAGATGATATGTCTGGACATGGCACTCGAAGTCTTGACCTGTAATATTGGGGACCTAACGGTAGATATTGATGGATGGACTGTATAATGAGATAATATTAATTAAGCGTATAGAGAAGCGGAGTTTATAAGGGTATGCATTATTAGCTGTTGAGAATCACAAGGATGGATTAGCTATATCCGAACTCCGTGCCTCGTACCATTGACTATTATTATCTCATATTATGAATAACAAGGCTATCCAGTTCGGAGTACCCCCACCTAGTGATCTATAGGATTTATGACTGTACGATTGGTCTACCGAGGGTTATGATGCCGGCATGGACATTGATATTGAGTATTGAGTGATTGAGATGTGGTTGAGTACAGTAGGTACCGATGGTGATCGGGTACCAAGACTGCCGGCATTTGGACCGGGTACATGTGGATGGATGTTGATGTTGATCTAGCACGTAAGACCAATGACTAGGACTTGGCAGTGGCTATGGATGAGTGTTGAGGTAGATCTAGCACGTAAGACCAATGACTGGGACTTGGTAGTGGCTACGGACATTGATAGACTCTTGTACGCTCGTATTCGATGTGACGGTAGCGATGGGTGGCTATGACCCCATGTGTCCATCGACAGTTGTTGGGACACCGACGATGAGCTAGCTCTGACCCCTCATGTCCCTTGTACTTCAACTGTGGACGTACCTTTATATGCTCTTGTGGATGTATATTGAATGTATGATTATTATGTATTGTGAATGTTGTTATTTATTGTATTTAACTCTCGACATTGTTACGATTGGATCTTGATACGATGGTTACGTATATGGTAAGATTACTTCCTCAGGTTATCTATGCTACTGGTGACTCTGATGTACTTATATGATTTATATGATGTCTTGATGATGATGACTTCTCTTATCTACCTGATATGCTGCATTAAACATCTGTTATATAAATATCTCGATTATTGTTCATGCACTACACTCTACACCATTTTCTATTGCACTCTGATATTCTGTATTATTATCGAGATACTAATCACGCAAGTTAAGCTGGAATCAGGTATGGTCTTCTTCCCTATCTATTAATATAATGTATTGTTATCTAAACATGCCTATTTGCTTGGCTCATCGAGCCCGACCCAATCCTTGGTGTTTTCAGGTATCTTCTCTTCCGCTTTCTTTGATTAGTAGAATTGTTTAGCGGCTGATCCGTTGCTGCGGGGTTCATAGAATGATGCAGTTGGTGCATCGAGAGGCGTCTGACACTTAGATCTCTATTCTTTCTTTTTCTTCTAGCTGGCTGTGTCGGCCTATGATTGAATAATTAGTTTAATTACAGAAAGTATCTTGTAATCTCTTAAAGTGAAATAAAATTATAGGGCTTTGTCCATTTACTTGCTCATATGAGATTCGCACTTGATTATATTATTGGATTTTCCGCATCTCTTGGGTACTTTCTCGTAGCGTCTCGAGATTCGTGGCGCCCGGATCTTGGGGCATTACAAAACTGAACCGATGGTTAATAACTGTGTTTCACGGTTCGGCTACAGTTACAATTATTAAAATCGAAAAACAATGTTTCACAGTTCAGTTATAATTTTCAGTCTCAACTCATGGTTATTAACTGAACCGAATCGTGAAAAACGGTTCAGTTAACCGTTTTTCCAAAACACACGGTTAATCGAACCGTTACACTAATAATAATAAGAGCTAAATGGCCTAAATGTTTTGTAGTATCATTTTAGGCTTTTAGGTGTGTTTATTTTTGTGAAAAATGGTGTTGTTCTGCACGCAAAGTCAAAGGCAACGATAGATTTTTTAAGTGACAATTAACCTTAAATGAACCGTCTAATACGGTTAACCGTGGTTTAGGTTTTAACGATTTTTATGGTATGATTACGGTTACGTTTTTAAAAAACTAAAAATCGTAAAATACGGTCGGTTAATTGTTTTTTCAAAATAAACGGTTAACTGACCCGTTATACCCCTAATGATTTCAAAGGTTGCTGCTCAATGCATATGTATGATCCCTCTAACTCTTTTCAAGGATGATAGCTCACAAGGGATGAAACTAAGATAATGATCATAAATATGAGATAGAGGTATGTGACGTTGAGCACATGTTTGAATCAAGAAACAAACTTGTTTTTGAAAAATGAAGGTCTAAATCTAACAAGTTTGATCAAGTTTTAAAAACAAAACATGTGATGAACAAGATAAATGTTGAAATCATAATGATAAGCATGTTTAAATTGAAATTCATATTATGAGATTAACACATAGTTATTTCAAACATTCATAAACATCATGCCATTAGATAAAAACAAAGACTAGGAATAAGCATGAAGAATTTTAGAGAAATGGGCAAAGTAACATGTGATGAATCAAAGGTTGAAAATCAAGCTTTAGTTTTCCCTTCTCCACTAGTCTTCCTCGGCTCTTCTCCTTCCTTTGCCCACCAAAAAACCTCTCAAGCCCTTGAAACTAGCTTTCAATTTAGATAGAAAAAAAATTCAAAGTTGCTATAGCAAAGAATTGTAGCAATGTTATTGTAGGAACGAAACTGTAGCAAAACACTGCAGCAAAAAAAAAAAAAAAAAAAGTCTAATATTTTTCCAAAAAGGGCTACTCTAAAGAGATTCACACATCTTAAAATTAACACGATGATAACAATGAATTTTAAATCATGATCCTAAGATACCTAAAATGGTATGTAAATGAGATTATAAAAATTCATGAAGAGTCAAGATTAAAAGTAAAAAAACCGTGCATAAAGATTTTCAAGATTCCAAGTTCAAAACCATGAGAGATCAAGCTTTTGTAAAAATATGAATGCATCCAATCAAATTGCAACTAATAAAAGCCCTAATAAAGTAAATGTCAAATCAATAAAAAAAGGTAATGGTTAGATAAATGTGAAGAATGATATCTTATAAATAAAGATGCATTTGTTTTCATGAGGTTAATTAAGGTAAAGTAAGATGAGAAGTCAACAAGGGGTAAAGCAACCGCTCTAATGGTCTTTTATAATGTAAAGTTTCTTGAAGCTTAGTAAAGTAAAAGTGAACCTTTTTGGCGGTTGAAACTTTACTTTAACAATCGAATATGATAAAGTTAAATTTCTGGCGATTGGGATTATTTACCGCACATTTTACTTTGCGCATGTGAAACAAAAAGCTTGCATTCATATATGTTGTCCCGTTTCTAATAAATAAACAAAATTTCAAGTAGATATGAATGCCAAAAGAAAAAAAATTGGTTGATATCATTGCATCATATTGTTTTTTTGAATTATTTTAAAAGATCTGCCCCATCTGCCTTGTCTAATTTTTTTCCTTTAATAACTTAATTTAAACGAACAAGCCTCTATGGCCAGTTTGAAAACTAACTATAAAATAGGTTGTAGAATATAATTATTAAAGAGGGGAGGGGTGAAGGATTTAAGGTGAATTAGATGGGAACCTGACTTTTCTTGGATTTACTTACGAGTTTGATGACATATTTGCCACATCTCACCTTTATTCATTTTCCATACATAAGGGGAGATTATTTGATGGACATATTTGCCATTTTAGGACTGCAATCCTTAGGATTCCTAGGAATTAATTTTCCTACAAATAAATGGGCCTAGTTTTGAACTTTGTTTTGGGTTAAAGATCAATTTAGCCAAGAGCTTGATAGTGGGGGGTTGGATGTTTGAAAGTAAAAATTCGGCCTTTAGTTTCGGTGATTCATTGTAAAGGGGGAAGTTACCATTGTAGTATTTGGGTTTGCCAATTAGGGCTAGGTCGAGATCAAGGAAAGTTTAGGACCTAGTGGTGGAAAATCTTAAACAAAAGCTTTTTGCTTGAAAAAAGGATTTATCTATCCTTTGATGGTAGAATTATTTTGATAAAGGCTACGCTTTCTAATCTCCCGGGTCTACATGTCTCTCTTATGGATATTGGTGGGAGTTAGGAAGAAGTTGGATTATATATGCAGGGATTTTCTATGGGAAGGGCGGAGCAATAAAAGGAAGTTGCATCTTCTAAAGTTGACTAAGTCATTACACGTAATGGTTAGGGAGGTTTAGGTTTGGGGGATTTGGAAATTAAGAATTAGGTATTACTGGCTAGGTGGTGGTGGAGATTTGAGGAGGAAAAATAAGCCTTGTGGAGTAGCGTTACTAGTGAAAAACTTGGCGAGGATGATCGAGGGTGGACTCCTGGTAGTTTCCAGAGGCATTGGGTGTCGTGTTTATGGGGTAATATCGATCATCATATTTGGAAATCTAGCCCTTCTAGGATCTTCTCTTATAAGTCTTTCACCATGGCTACAGAGGGGTTCCTACAAGCAAAGCTTGTTTTCTTACTGTTGTGGGTGGGTTTGGCACCCCTTAGGATGGAGGCTTTCTATTGGCTTCTAGTCACAAGGAAAGTCTCAATAATGGACAATCTAAGGAGGAGAGCTTTCATCATACGCCATTTCATATTTGTGTTTATTGTGTATGAAGGATAAAGGGACAATTGGCAATTTGTTTGTGCAGTGTGAGTTCTTTTTTTTCTCTCTTTTTTTTTTTGTGTGTGTGGGGGGGGGGGGGGGGGGGGGTGTGGGGGCTCACTTTCTTGTGAAATGTGGAGTGAGTTAGTGGTTTACAGGGTCATTGGCAAGATTGCTTGAGGCTTGGAGGCTTTCACCCTTGTGTGGTTATGGTAAGACTATATGGAGGCTTATACCATATTCGGTTTTGTATTCTGTTTGGAAAGAGAGGATGGCAGAGCTTTTAGAGGAACTTCTATGTTTGTGAAAAAGGTGGCAAATTTGGTTATGCTAAGTAGCTTTCGACAAGGAGTGATTCTAGCACCTTAGGAGTGGAAGGGATCCTTCGTAATTGGGAGGCATCTTTATTATGTGTTTTTTTTTAAAGTAGATAGAGTGTTTATTGGTCTCCCCTAAGAGATGAGGTGTGGAGATTTACTGTTGATAGGAGCTCCTCCTAATAGTGTTGGAGAGGTGTTGGCTTTGTTTTCTAAGGCTATAGGTTGCATGGAATCTAATGAAGCTGAGGTTGTGTCCATAGTAGAGATGCGTCACATTCTTGTTGTATCTTTTCGTGCTATATTGATTGTGGAAAGTAATTCTAAAAATGTCATTTATTGGGAGTCTTCATTGGTTTTGCCATCCTGGGGATTCTATTGATTGTTTCATGCTTTAAAGCATAGGAAAGTTCTCTCTTTTGTGCGTGTTTATTTTTGGACTTGGAAAGGCAGGTCTTGGCCCATTTCCCTTATCTGGCATAGCCCATTTTTGTTTATGGCGGTTGTGGCGATCGAGTAATTACTCACAATGTGTTTCCTTTTTTATGACACGTTACCGCCATGCATGATAACATGTTTATGCGTTATTGCCTTTGGGGCAATACTTCCATGGAAGTAGTAATGGTACTGAAAGTCCGGGGATCCGAACCCTAGAGGGGGGGGGGGGTGAATAGGGTGAGCTTTAATTATGACCAATTTTAAATAATTTTAACTTCTTTAAATTAAACTAGTCACAAGTGATGATTATCAAATAAAATGCGAAAGCTTAATAAAAACAATCACCACAAAGCAAGCACCATCACACAAGGATTTATACTGGTTCGGCCTCAATGCCTACATCCACTACTGGCTTGTGATCCAACACCCCACCGGATTTCCACTATTTATGCTTTTCAATAGGCTAAGCAATAACCTTTATAATGATGTTTTTCAAGGCTTAACATCAACCTATACATTATGCTTTTCTTAGGCTAAGCAATAACCTCTTCAACCAAAGGTTGGTTATCTCTCTAATGAGTGTCTAAAATACACTTGATGGAGATTCAATTAAGCTCATTACAATGCCTCTTAATTAGTCGGATATGGAAGTGAAAAACTAACTCACACAAACACTTAATGAATGCAAAGATGTATGCAAATGATGTGTGTGTGTGTGTGTGATGTCCTCAATCATTTTGAAAATGAAGGCTCATAAATGTATGCCTAAGGCTTTTGAAAGTTTTAGCTCATAAAAACATTTATGATTGAGGAAAGAATGCAAATCACATGTTAAAGATAACTTGTAAAAGATATACATTTGTATCCTAAACAAGTTGTGAAATTCTAAGCACAAAACATGTGATGCATAGGGATGTCAATCAAATCAATCAATGTAGCTCAAAACATAAAAATAGATTTGATTGAAATTAGGGGACAAATCATATGTAATTATAAATACAACTTGAATATGATATACCAATCAATGCAAAGCAAGTTGTGAAACTTTAAAACAAAGTTACATATGATTTGTAAAGATGTTGAATCCAAAACATAAGATATATTTGAAAGAGATTTTCTTATGATGAAAAACAACAACCAAAGATTCAACCAAGTATAGGAATCATGTTACATATAATTTCAAAGATTCTTTCATTAACATGATCTACTTAGATTTACCAAATAAAGTACTACTTGGATTGAATCAAATGGTGATGCATCCAAAACAATAGATCAATTCAAAACATAAATATGTTAAGGACACAACAAATCATAGTTTAACATGCTATTAAAGATTTACCAAAGATAAAGCAAAACATGAAAACATATGATTTGTAAAGATGTTGAATCCAAAACATAAGTTAGTTTTGAAAGTGATTTTCTTATGTTGAAAAACAACAACCATAGATTCAACCAAGTATAGGAATCATGTTACATATAATTTCAAAGATTCTTTCATTAACATGATCTACTTAGATTTACCAAATAAAGTACTACTTGGATTGAATCAATGGTGATGTATCCAAAACAATAAATCAATTCAAAACATAAAACATGTTAGGGACACAACACCTCATAGTTTATCATGCTACAAAAGATTTACCAAAAATAAAACAAAGCATGAAAACATATGATTAAGGAAAGTAGAGTCTACTTGGTGATTTAACTTCATTAATCCAAGCTTTAGCTTTCCTAATGACCCATTTCATCCCTTAGTTCATTTCCCTTTGATTGGCCTCAAAACCTCTCAAGGATGGCCTCTTGATCATCATCTTTTGGCAAATGAATGAACTAGTATTTATAGCCAAAACAGCCCAACGGCTAGTCCCTCGGTCGAGCTGGCTCTTCCCCGGTCGACCTGGCCTTCAGAACGGTCAAAAAGTGACCGTTTGAAAAATGGCCAGCGGTAGTATACCCGGTCGACCTGGGCCTGGTTCGGTCGACCTGGTACATTGCGTTTCTGGCCTGGGACCAAAATTCCCTAAAATCCATTTTTCAAAGTATTTTTGGTTGGGAATTTTTTGGGCCATTAAATCAAGCTTAAAAACATGTTTTAAATCATTCTAAGGGTTTTAAAACATGAAACATAAAAAGCCAAAAAAGATTCAAAATTATAAAACCAATGGCTTGCTTGATTTTCTAAACTCCTTTTTAAAAAACAAAAGCATCCAAGTTTAAAACCAAGACATGTATAACTCAAAGATTCTCCAAGTCTAAAAACCAATGCATGTATAAAAACAAGATTTCAAGTTTATCTAAAACAATGCAAGTGTGTAAATCAAATGATGCTTGAATGATAATGCATCCATCAAATTGCAATCTACAAAATTCCTAACAGGTACGTCTCTGCCATGAGTTTTATCATGCCTTCATTTTGACAAGTTGTGTTATCTTCGTGGAAGCATATACGTTACCACCAGGTGGCAATGATATGCTTTTGTTTCCATTTGAGCTCCTTTATATATAGACATTCCATGGAAGGGTTCAGAGAGAACACACAGAACACCATTATAACAGTAGAATGTTTCTCTTCTGCTCTTTGTTTTTCACTACTGTTGTTGCAAGCAACTCTGAAATAGTGGTCCGGCGAGTTCGAGTTCTTCATCCATTCAGTGCGCGAGTGGTAGAGATATCTAATTAGGAAGTCGTAGTATCCTGGGGCAAATGTTCACGTGTTCACAACCCTTTTGTGGGGGAAAAATCTATCTAAATAAAGTATCCTCTATCAAGTTCTTTGGATGCCGGTTGTTTGAGTTCCTTCTTTCCTTTCTCTAATTTTACCATTAGATTAATTAATTTATTGCCAATTTTCGGAGATCTATTTCCAACAATTTAGACATATTTCTATTTTGTGGCTTAATGAAAATGACTATTACTGGGGAGAGTCTTAAAGTATTCTATTCTGAGTGCCAATATTTTAAGATGTGGCAAATGGAAATGAAATAACTCCTTAAGGTGCTAAAGATCTTATATGCGCTAAACACTGGTTGTCCTGAACCATTCAAATATGGGCATGTTATTTCATGTCAGAATAATCAATGGAAATTGAACGATTTTGATCGTAGAAACGAGATCCTCAGTCATCTTGATAATTTCTTATATAGTGTATTTGTGAAATACAAAACTGTAAATGAGTTGTGGGAAGTATTAAAAAGGGAGTATGCTACTAAAGATGCAAGAACCAAAAAATGTGCAATAGAAAAACTTCTAGACTTCCAAATGGAAGAAAGAAAATCAATGATATCACAAGTTAAAGACCTTTAAAAAATTCTCCATAAAGTCAAAACCGAGGGAATGGGTGAAAGTCCGGGATCCTTACCCTGGGGGGGGGGGGGGGGGGGGGGGGTTGAATAGGGTGAGCCTACAACTTAGTGACCAATAATGCACAATTTTAAAGTTCTTTAATTCAATTAGTCACAAGTGATGATATAGAACTAAAATGCGGAAGCTAACAAAAACAATCACCACAAAGCATGCACCATCACATAATGATTTATAGTGGTTCGGCCTAAATGCCTACATCCACTACTGGCTTGTGATCCAACACCCCACCGGATTTTCACTATGCTTTTCTAGGCTAAGCAATAACCTATGCAACTAGAAGGTTGGTTCTCTCTCTGAGTAGTGTCTAGAATACACTTGATGGAGATACAGTTTAAGTTTAATTACAATGCCTCTTGATTAGGCGGATATGAAATTGTAAAACAAACTCAAACAACATTCTATGTAATGAAAAGATGAATGCACATGGTGTGTGTATATGTGTGAAAACTTCAATCAAATTAAAAATGATAGCTCAATGAATGCATGCTTAAAACTTTTGAAAGTGTAAAACACAAAAATAAATCTGATTGAAGTGAAGGAACAAGTCACATGTAATTTAAAAACCAACTTGAAAATGATGTCTATCAATGCTAAGTAAGTTGTGTGAAACTTTAAAACAAAATACATGTGAATTTGTGAAGTTGTTGAATCCAAAACATAAGATAGATTTGAAAGTGATTTTCTTATGATGAAAAACAACAACCAAAGATTCAAGCAAGTATAGGAATCATGTTACATATAATTTCAAAGATGATTCCAAGACATGATTCACTTAGATATACTAATTTGAGTCCTACTTGGTTTGAATCAAGGTGATGCATCCAAAACAATAAATCAATTCAACACATATATATGTTAAGGATACAACAAATCATAGTTAACATGCCTAAAAAGATTTACTAATAATTTAAACAAAGCATGAAAACATATGAAAATGAGAACTAAGCTTACATAGAAGATTTACTTATGATTCCAAGCATTAGCTTCCCTTTTTTTACCAACTAGCCTCCCTTAGCTTATTCCCCTTTGTTTGGCCTCAAAACACCTCAAGGAGTATCCCTTGAATCCTCAAAATTGGTCAAGGAATGAACTTCAATTTATATAAAATGTTGTCCAACAGCTAGCTTGTCGGTTGACAGACATTTGGAGTTCGGTCGACCGAACTCAATGGTCATATTCCAATGGTCATATATTTAGAAAGTTTGCTGACTGAAATACACTTGTCGATTAACCGAACTGAAGTTCGGTTGACCGACAGGTGACAGACACTTGACTGACAGCTGACTGAAGTTCCCAGAAAACATAGATTTCATATTCTGAAATTGGAACCGACAGCTGACCGACAAAGGATCGGTTGACCGAACTTTCCCTGATTATAAAGATTCGTAAAAATGATTTTTGAAAGGGAAACTTGGACTTGAAGGTCTAGGCCATTGAATCAAGCCCGGAAACATGTTTTAAATCATTCTAAGAGTTTTAAAAACATGGAACCTAAAATGCCTAAGATGATTTGAAACTTTTAAAACCAAGGCAAACTTGATTTGAAAATCTTCTTTTGAAAACTAGATGCATCCAAGTGTAAAATCAAAACATGCATAAATCAATATTTCTACAAGTCTAAAAAACAATGCATGTGTAAATCAAGATTTCAAGAATTTCTAAATCAATGTATGTGTGAAAATTTGAATGATGCTAAAATAATAATGCATCCATCAAATTGCAAAACACTAAATCCCTAACAATAGGGACATACCCGAATAATTTGTAGTTAGCAGTACTATTCACAAAACCCCACTTTCATGAAAGGACTTTGGGATATCCTTTAAACATAAAAAGAAGGAGATGAAAAATGGATGATCTAATAATCCGCCTCTGGATACAAGAACAACATTAGAACATGATTCCTAGAGCAAGGAATCTGAACATCTGGGTAAGGCCAATCTAAATCAGATCAAGGGAGACTAGAAAAGACCCAAACCAAATGCATCTCAACTAAAGATCAATAAGAAGAAAAACCAAGACGACGATCTAAAACCCAACAAAGACATAAATAAGAAAAGAGATGTTGAATGCTTTGTTTGTGGGAAAATAACTATTATGAAAAAGAATGCCACCAAATAAAGGGGAAAAAAAAAAGCTAAGGAGCAAGCTAATCTTACTCAGAAAAACTTTGTGGTGGTGGTGACAAAGGTAAACCTTGTTAGCAGTGGTAGAGATTGGTGGGTTGATATGGGGTGCTCACATCTGTAGAGACAAAAGTGCATTCGTCTCCTACGAGATAACCAAGAATGATACATGGACAACTCCTCCACAGCCAAGGTGATTAGTCAAGGGAAAGTGGTTTTGCACCTCTCTCATGAAAAGTTGCTAACTTTGACGAAAGTTCTACATGTGCCCAATGTGTGAAAGAATTTGGTTTTAGTTTGATTCTAATAAACAATGATTTTAAATTAGTGTCTGAATACCAAAAATCGTATAAAATGTTATATCTCTTAAGTCCTTTTCAAGATGAATATAAGCTCTGTGGGTAATAAAGTGTCTACTTCTGTTTATATTATTATCTCGTTTGAGGTGTGGCATGCTGGACTAGGTTAAGTGAAATTTTCATCTATAAAAATGTGATGGATTTGGAATTAATTCTTATATTAGAGTTAGTTCCTAAGACTTGTGAAGTTTGTGTTCAGTCCAGCTATGCAAGAAAACCTTTCAAAAGTCTTGTAAGATGTTGTGAACTTTTAGGACTAACTCAGCGTTATTTGCAAACTAAATGGTATTTTAACAGAAGCTAGTAAGCTGTACTTTATTACTTTTATAGATGATTGGTCAAGATTTTCATATATCTACTTGCTTAGAAATAAATCTAAGGCCCTTCATGGATTTAATCTTTATGGATTGGAAGTTGTCGCGACCCCGGACCGGGTGATCCCCAATCCGGGATCGGGACTAATTAGAAGTGGAGTATATTGGTGATGATTATCTACATCCACAATATAGAACTTATTCAATTTTCCACAGGTGTCCGCGGTGAGGATATCACAACCTTGCATGAACATTTCTTTTGAGTGCGGAAGCGTGTAGCAAATCAAATAGTAGACTATCTCTAATCATGCAAGCATTAATATTAAATATCAAAACTGGATCAGAATGAACAATGATCTATAGCAAGTTTCCCAAAAGTTGTTAAAGTTAGACAAAATATCAATTAGTTACATTCCCCAAAATTAGAGGCCAACAAAGGCCAATATTACAAAACAATAACCCAAAAGAATGGTTGATAAGTTCTTCCCAAAATGTCACGCCTCTTGCAATAACCCGATGTCTACATGACATCGTCAGCGCGCCACTCAACTAGAGGATGCGGCTCACCTACCGCCTCCTCCGGCTCCTCCTCAAGGAAACCGGCAACGGGACCTGAGTACCAAAGCAAAGGATCAGACACGACGGTCTGGCAAGATAGTGTGAAGATACAACAACATAAAATAGATGAAATATCTCGAAAAGCAAGGAAATCTGTTAAAGCAAGAACTCTCATAAAATAGATAAATCATTTACTAGAAACATGTAAACAAGATAAAACATATGAGGTAACCAAGGAAATCGGGAATAACAAGGTGGCAATCACATAAAGCTAAGTCCTCTGTCACTAAAGTGACAACAGTATCACGGGACGTTGATCTCAGTCACACAAGGTGAGGAGAAACAACGTGTACATATATACAATATAATTATATGGGAACGAGACCACGGTAGCGAACCGGGCATCGGGACGGGACCACGGTAATGAACCGGGTATCGGGATCCAGACTGCAGCTGGCGGGACGGGAGAGGGATTTCCAAGTCGGTGGATCAAACCGACAAGGTATCCAAGCTTAGTGATGCCGACTCATAGGTCAAAATCAATTGAGACATATGCAAGTAAATCAAGTACAGTAAATAAACGGGTAAAACGGGGGTGCTCAGGGGCACGCTGTCATTTCATGTCGGGCAATACATTTCGAGATAAGTCAATGCTACTATCATGCTTTCGGGGAAACAACTCATGACATGTAAATCTTGGAAATAGAGAAATATGATGAACTATACCAATTCGGGAAAGATAAATGTTTTAAGATCTATTTGAGTGAATAGGGGTCCCGTATGTCGATCATAGATATGACTTGGTACTCCTTGACTTGAAGACATCCCGGGCTCCTTATGCACTTTTACAATTTTCAAAACTTAAAATGAGCTTATGGTTATAACTAGATGTTATGATAGAAAATCAATACTATAAACGGTCCGTCCTAGGTATGATGTTAATTCGGAGACATCGAGCAACCTACTCAGTCATCGAAAGGAATAGAATTCGCGATAACTAAGGAAAAAGTCTTGTATTTAGATATAAAGAAGATATCGCGTCATTCCGTCCCGTTCATGATTGAATGAAGTGAACATCGATGTTACCAAACCAACCGTGAGGAGCATATAGTCAAGTGAGTCCAAGGAGGGTAGCCAAGGTCCCACCTAGAACCAAGAAACATAAAAAAAATCTCAAAATTCAAAATTTCTGTACTAGTGCATTAAAACAGTTCAGGCAGACCGCATCGCTCGAGCGAATCGAAGGGTTCGCTCGAGCGAACTCATCGGTCGAGCGGATATTTAAAATGTGTTCGAGCGACCAAGCTACTGGAAAACCCGTATCCCTTTCTGGACAGGTCGCTCGAGCGAACTGTCCAGAAACTGAATTCCGGGCAGTTCAGTTCCTCTCTTTCTCTTCCCTTTTACAACCTTCTTTTAGCCCTTCTTACACATCAAATGAGGAGCCTTTTTCTCCCTCCAACTACAACAAATCCTCCATTTAATCAATCACATTCTCCTCCATCAACCATACATCCAACACAAGGAAAAAGGGGAAGGGAACCATTTCACAATCTATATATATACCTTTGCAACCAAAACAAGAAGACATTCAATGCCATAGACCACTACTTCTCCAAGATTATAAATGTGTCATTAATACTTATCATGAGCATTCATTTCAAAACAAGCAATAAATATGCATTAATGGGAAGTAGCCAAAATCCATGAGAGCTTAGGAAAAATCATTCATTCACTTGCCTTAGGTCTTTAAATAATGAAATCAAGCTCTATCAAGTCCTCCAAGAAAATAGTCCAAGCTACAAGGCAAAATCCCCAAATAAAACCCTAACATGGTCAAACAATGAAATCACCAAGAAACCTTCCAATAATGAAGGTGAAGCTCCTATAGGGTTAGAGGAACACCAATCTAGGAGAAGAAGGGGGTTACTTACTTGCAAGGTCCTCTAATGGCAATGGTGAGCTCAAAGAAGGTCTTGTGATGAATGCTTTTCTCTAGCAATGGTGTCAATGGAGAGCTAAGGTGATGAGGAAGAAGATGATGATCTCTAATCTTCTCTTGGTGCAAGCTTGGGGTTGGATGGAGGGTGAAGAAGCAAGAACAAGAAGAAAAAGGCAATGAGCCCTAGGTTCTCTCTCTCTTGTGCTGGAAAATGAAAATGGAAGGAAAGGGACAATGGCTTCCCCTTTGTTAACAATGAATTGGGTCCCACTACTAAAGGAACTAAATGGGCTGAAATCATCTCTATCGGAACCTCGGATGAATTCGACGAAGAAGGAAGAAGTGATCGTCGAAATATCTAGTTTCTAAAAAGTATATGTTTCACGGGTTTCGAGGATACTAAGTTTGGGTACAGATTTGGTGTGAAATGACTGTTTTGCCCTCAAGGCCAAGAATTCGGGTTTCGGGATCTCAAACGAAAACGGGATCAACATAAAAGTTGTAGGGATCATCAAAGCGAGTAAAACGGGATTAAAATCATGAATGTAAAAACCTCCGATAAATCCTCAAACATATGCAATGTCATGAAAAGGAACCCCCAAAGGGCCCTACTAACACCAAGCCAATCAAAATCCCCAAAACTATATCAGAAGCTATTCCAAACCCATCTTAGCCAAAAACACTAATCAAGCTTAGCACTAACACGCAACTTAATTAGTACTAATCGGGCTCACTCGGGTCGGGGTCTTACAGAAGTAAAAAACCAATTGGGTAAGAAAATTAAGTTCCTTAGATTTGATAGAGAAGGAGAATAATTTTCCAACGAATTTGTGGATACCTATAAAAACTTTGGTATAATTCATGAAGTGACAACCCCCACTCCCCACAACCAAATGGCATAAGCCAAGAGGAAAAATAGAACCTTGGTTGAAATGTTGAGCTCAATGTTAAATAGTTTTGGCCTACCCAAGAACTTATGGGAGGAGCTTTTTTTCCAACTTGTCATATTCTGAATAGGATACCAGCCTTTAAAAAGACTGATGTAACACCGCATGTGTCAGGCCCTGACCCAGGTTTAATATATTTTATTATTTATTTTAATTGTGATTAGTCTCTAAGTGGGATTAGAGGACGGTTAGCTTGGATTTTTAGTTAGATTAGAATTTTGAGTAGCTTTGGGAATTTTGAACGCGTTGAGTCTGGTTTGACCGGGCCCGGGGTGGCCCGTGCGACACGTGTTAGTGTGGGGATTTGATTTATTTGATTGTTTTTAAAAAATTTGGATTTCGACATTTTTGAATTTTTTATTTTGATCCCAATAACTTTTATGTTTGTTCCGTTTGCATTTGAACCCCAGAAATCGCATTTTTTTAGAAAAAGGGGCAATTTCGTCTTTTCACACTCAAATTGTGCATAAAATTTAAAATTTGAAAACCATGAGAAAAATATACTTTTTCAAAACTAGATTTTTCGACAATCGTTTTTTTCTTCTTCGTCGAATTCGTCCGAGAACCACAAATAGAAGTTTTAAACCCTTGAAGTTTTATGACTATTGGGGCCCACAACTCACCCCATTTCATAACTCAGCCCACGTTGAGCCTTCTTCCTCTTTTCTTCATTTCATTTTCCTGCAACAACCAGGGAGAAGCCTCCTTCTTCCTCTCATCTTCACTCCTCTTGCATGTATAGCAAAGTCACCCACATTGAAGAACAAATCACACCAATCTCTTCCTCATCTTTCAAGCTACCCATTGGTACCATCTTTGTGAGATTCCAACTGGGATTTTCCCCTTCTCCAAACTCTTCTTCTTCTTTAGAGTTGTAAAAAGGTTAGCAATCAATGGCTTCTTCTTTGAATTTCTGGTTTTAATGGACCATTAGAGCCCTTTCTTCATTCATGCATGCAAGGAGGCTCTTTGAGAGCTCCTTCTCTTTTCAAAATATTGAGTTTTGAATGGGGTTTTCCCATGGGTTTTGGTGTAGGTTTGCAGCTGATTGTGTAGGGATATTGGACTATTTTAGTGACCTTTTGTCCCAGGCAAGTGAATAATCTGGACAAGAAATGCATATCATGTTTCTTGTAAGTTGTTGCTTCAGAAATCAAAGCTTTGTTGTTCATTACAATTTTTGAATTATTAGTTCTTGTATCTCAAAGTTTTGTGCTTTTGATGAATTAAAAGGCTATGTTTATATCAGATTTGGTATATGGAATGGATTGGTATGTTTGTGGTTGAATGGAGTGTGATTTTAGCTGGGAGAAGTGCAAGTGTTTCAGGTGGGAAATAGAGGAACGGAATGAAGGAGAAAGAAGGGAGGAAATGTTTGAAGGAGGAGCAGAAATTCTACACTGGACTTGAGCAGACTTGCACTTCGCTCAAGCGGACATGAATTCTGTCTGCGAGGAGCGAGACAAAACCTCACTCGCTCGAACGCACTTGATGTGCTCTCGAGCAAACATTCCCTCGCTCAAGCGGACCTGGGCTTCGAGCTGGGGCTCATTTTTGCACACTTTTACTATATTTTGAAGTATGGTAGGAGGTTTGTTCGGTAAGTAAACACCGAGGGAATCCTATTATAAACCTCAATGCATATTTTGTGTCCCAATTATCGAAGATCTTTAGAGGCACCAAATTTATTAAAATTATAAACCGATATTGAGGCACTAAATGTGTAATGAGATAGCCCTCGGCGAGCCAATCAACCATTACATATCACCTCATTCCATGTTAGCAGATTTATACATGTATTCTTATAAATCACTTTGAAATAGATTTGAGTGGTTTGCCACCTTTGAAAAATATTAGAAAGGCTACTCATTTGATTTATTTTTTGAAACTGTCTGATTGTTTTGATACAGAGTAGTCTTTTTATCCATTTGAATGGTATTTTTGTGATTTGATTGATATCGTTGGATTTGAATCGGCACCACTAAGCTTAGGTCGCTTTGTCGGACTGATCATCCGACTTAGGATCTTCAATATGTTTGCCAACTGCAGTTTGGACTCTGTTTTCTCCGGCCATGGCAACGGTTTCTGTCTGTTAGTTAGTCCGAAATACTCAAATCATGAAATTCTTTTATTTGCACATAAATGGTTCATTTGATTTATTCCTTATATATGTTTTTTTTAACTGTATTTTTATGATTTTAAATATGACATTTATAAAACTTGTATATCTTATCTGTTTTATTCACCTACTAGATCGCCGTGTCTGATAATTTTTTTTTGGTGTCAGATGCTGGACCCGCAACCATTGACGCGGAGCGCGCGGAGGAGGCAATAGGGCATCCGGTGGAGCACAAGTGGTAGCCAAATGATATCATGTAGACGTCATGTTAGTCTAGAGTTTCGATAACATCTTTTGGAGATTGACTTTTATTTTGGGAACTTTGTTTATTGCCTCTGTTGGCCTTGTTGGGTTGTAAGTCTTAATATCCTTTTGTTGGGTTGTAAATCTTAATATCCTTTTGTGATCCTCACAACTTTAACTAACTTTGGATTATGCTCATATATATATATATATATATCTCTTTTGATATAAAGCTTGTGCAATTAACTTGTGTTTCATTTTATTTTTATTTTGCTACATGCTTCCGCATATTATTATCTGTTATGAAATTGATTGCTAGGTTGTGATGGATCGTCTGGGATCCTCACTGCGGAATACTGTGGGAAAATAATTAGCGCGTGCGGGAGGAATTTTTGGACCCGTCGCGTCGCGTCTCCCGGATTAAGGACTTGATTATCAGGGCCTTGGTCGGGGGCGTGACAACATGAGTTATGGAAGGGTAGGTCCCCTATCTTAGAATACATTAAAGTGTGGGGGGTGCCTAGCCGAAGTTGTTGTACCCTATCCTAAATTGGCTAAACTTGAACCTAAAACACAGGAGATGTTTATAGGATATATAGAACATAGCAAGGCCTGTAGGTTCTTGGTAATTGTTGGAGTAAATAAAGACTCAATTGTTGAGTCTAAAGATGTTATAAATTTTTTAGCATGTTTATTCATATAAACAAAGAACACCTAGAATTGTTGATATTCTAATGATGTGAAACCAACAATAACTCATAACCTTGAACCTGACAATTTTGAACCCCGTAGAAGTAAAAAGACCTAGGAAAAAACCTTCCTTTGGTCGTGACTTTTATACCTATATTTTGAAGAATGACCTTAATACTTATAGTGAGGCCATGCAAGCTACAAATGATAGCTTTTGGAAAGAATACCTTAATAGTGAGATAGGATCTATACTTGCAAATCATACCTAAGAACTTGTTGGTCTTCCTCTGGGAACTAAATCATTGGGTTGTAAATGGATATTCTAAAGAAGCTAAGGATCGATGGATCTATTGAAAAGTTAAAGGCTAGACTGGTTGTAAAAGAGTTCAAACAAAGGGAAGTAGTTGACTTCTTTGAGACCTATGCCCCAGTAACGAGGATTACTATCACTAAAGTGTTGATAACCCTAGCTTCTATCCATAATATGGTCATCCACCGGATGGATGTAAAAAGTTGCATTTTTACATGGAGATTCAGATAGAGAGATCTATATAGAACAACCCGAATGGTTTATTGCACGAGGCAATAACACACAATTTATAAACTGGTTAAATCTCCCTATGGCTTAAAACTGGCTCCTGAGCAATGGCATGAGAAATTTTAACAGGTGTTGATGTTAGATGGTTTTAGAATAAATGAATCAAATAAACATGTTGGAAGTTTTTGGATTATAATTTTCTTGTATATAGATGATATGCTTATTTCTTTAAATTGATTTAAAATCAGTTGAAAACACAAAAATGTTCCTTTGCTTTAAGTTTGAAAAGAAGGACATGAGTGAGGCAAATGTGATTCTTGGAATCAAAATCCATAGACACTCCGAAAGATTATTTTATCACAATCGCACTATATTGAGAAAATGCTTCGGAGGTTTAATCTGCTTGAGCGCAATGGTGTATCCACCCCCTTCGATCCTAGTGTCATTAATTGTGTAAAAACAAAGAAACAAGTGTATCTCAATTAGATTGTTCTAGAGCTATTGGATGCTTAATGTATATCATAAACCGCACTTGACCCGACTAGAGTAAGCAAATTGAGCAGGTATACAACTAATCCCAGTTATGAGCATTGGATGGTTTTAATTCGGGTATTCAAATAAATGAAAAGACCATTGATTATGACATGCAATATGAGAAATATCCCGTAGTATTAAAGGGTACTGTGATGTTAACTGGATATTGGATTTTGAGGGATCTTAGTCCATAAGCGGCTATGTATTTACACGTGTTAATATAGTTATCTCATGGAAATAAAATATAAAAAAAAACAATTGTGCGTATTTCGATCTACAATGGATTCAGATATTATTGTCATGACATTAGTTGGTGAGAAAGCATAATGACTAAAGAACTTGTTGATAGATATACCAACGTGGCGTAAATCAGTTCTAGCCATCCCTCTCCACAATATTCTAAGTTTGCAATTGATAAGGTACGTAACAAAACTTACAATGGTAAATCCAAACATATTCATTTGAGGCATAATCTGTTGAGACAGTTACTCAAGTAAGGATTAATTGCAATAGATTTTGCAAGATCGATGGAGGATCTAACTCATCCACTAACCAAAAGATTTGCTAGAGAGCGGCTTTCCTTAACATCGAGGGGAATAAGAACTAAGCTCGAAAAGGACAAGTCATCAATAACAGACACTAAACCTATTTGACTGGAGATCCATGGGACGGGTTCAATGGAAAGAACGAAGTTATCGTTGGGCAACACTGTGAGAACCCTTCAAACCCCACGTGTAAAAACCATTCCTATGATGTGAAGTATTCATTTCCTGTATAATAATTGGTATTAAATCTATATCTTTTATAAGCGGGATGTTGTATAGGAACATACCTTTCCTATGATGTAAAGTATTCATTTCCTATGTAATAGTTGGTATAAGATCTATGCTTTTTTATAAGTGGAGTGTCGTATGGGAACATCCTTGATAGATCATGCCTATGTGAGTGTGGAAGTCAGGTTGCTTAGCTCAGGTTATTCTATAGAGTAATTATGAGAACTGATGGGTCAGACCCAAATGACTCGGTCCACAATGACGGGTCAGGCCCAAATGACTCAGTCCACAATGGTGGGTCAGGTCAAAGTGACCCAAGTCCGTGATGAGCCCGGGTCTAGATCCACCCATTAAGGGTTGGGTCCAGATCCACTTAATGACAAAGTCAGCGCGTCGTTCCATCTACCTGCTTTTACCAAGTCCTGCGGAGGAGATCCTACCTGCCTCGTCTGTTGGGGGCGGTTCGAAGACTCCGCCAGATTGAATCGTCCGTTGCTGAAGAGTCGTCCCCATCTGCTAGGGGAATACTATAAATCGCAAAGTCCCACCAGCACTGGGGGAGAGCTATTCTTCTCCATTTTTACGTTATCATTGTATATCCTCTGACTTGTAATCTCTACATCGAAGAATAGTAAAATCACCAATTTGAAGTGGACGTAGGTCACACTGACCGAACCACTATAAACTCTCTCTTTCTCTCCATCAATTTTCACATTAATTGCTTATCACTTGACCGGTGGTGCCCGAAACATTTTTTGGCATCATCAGTTTGGCGCCGTCTGTGAGAAACGAAGAAAATTCCCTTTTTTCAAAACTATGTCGATCACCACAAGGTCAACAAGGCGACAAGATGGTAATCCCTCGCGGGAGGGCGAGGGTAATCCTCCATCGACTAACCTTGCACCGAATGCTCCTGCTCCCTCTGCTCAACAGATGCTGAAGACCATGCAGCAGCTGGTGACTCAGAACCAGCAGATATTGCAACTCATGCTGGCAAGGCAAGGAGGAGCACCAATTTGTACATGATAGCAAGAAGTACCGCGCCCAGAGCAACCGGTTGCTCCACGCAAAGGGCACCTCACCCGGGCGCCCGTCCACATGGTGCCCGGGGCCGAGGCGCCACCCGTCACCATCCTCACCTGGGCGCCCATTCCCAGGGCGCCCAGGGTCGAGAAGCACACTTGGGCGCCCACGCCCAGGGCGCCCATCCTCATGGCGCCCACGCCCAGGGCGCCTCTGCTGGAGCTCCCCTGTCGCCCCACACGGAAGACTCTTGGTCGACCCTCAAGGCCGCGCTCATCTCGACATGCCTCCACCCCCGGGTGGAGCCCCAGGAGGGTCGAGTCGCGGTGGACTTCCACCTCCTCCCTCTGCTTCCAATGATGAGGATCCTTATTTCCAAGAGGGGGGAAGTGAAAACCATAGCCTGGAAGATGAGAGTCATTTCCAAGGCCAGTCCAGAGAAGCCCCCAATCGTTGGGATGAGAAGATCAAGGAAATGCAAAATCAGATTGGCAATGTCTTCAGTGCCATGAAGGTACAGGTACCAGAAATAATTGACTACCTAGTACAACGGACGGACACACCGTTCAAACCCGGCGTGGCGAACTACCCACTTCCTAAAAAGTTCAAAATGCCGACCATGGAAACCTTCGATGGGACAAAGGATCCACTGAACCACCTGGAGACTTACAAAACTCTAATGCAACTACATAACATCTCCAACGAGATCATGTGTAGAGCATTCCCTACCACATTGAAGGGTTCCACAAGGCAATGGTTCTCCAGCCTGGCCCCAGCCTCCATCTCCACCTTTGAAGAGTTAAGTAAGTCCTTTGTGTCACATTTCATTGGAGGACGCCGCCACCAGAAGCCCGCCACACACCTGCTCAGCATAAAGCAGGATAAAAACGAAAGCCTCAGGAGCTATCTCACTCGTTTTAACAAGGAGGTACTCCCAGTCGAAGAGCCCGACGACAAGGTCTCCATGATAGCCTTCCTGGGAGGCCTTCGCTCGTCAAGCTTCCTATTTTCGGTGATGAAGAGCCCGCCGAAAAGCTTTCCGAAACTCCTGGCAAAAGCCCAGAAGTACATGAATGCTGAGGACATCACCAGGGCTAGGCGAGGAGAGTCCTCCAAACCAGAAGGCAAGGGGAAGGAGCGGGACAGAGACGACAGGAAGGAGAACAACAACAAGCGAAGCAGGACGGAGAGGATACCTATCAAAGAGAGACTCGGACTAACTCCTCAGAGAGACAGACAAGCCTTCACCCCTCTTAATACCGCAGTCGGACACATCTTGTTACAGATCCAAGATGATCCCGTTGTCAAGTGGCCAGGGAAGATAAAGTCTCCCACAAACCGCAGAAATCCAAACAAGTACTGTCGCTTTCATCGCGACCATGGCCATGACACCGACGACTGCTATGAACTCACGAAGTAGATTGAGGACCTCATCCAGCGTGGACACCTGCGCCAGTATGTCGCTGGAAGGGCCCAAGCACCGTCACCACCTCGTAACCAAGAGAATCAGCAACCCTTCGGAGAAACTCAGACTATCTCCGGGGGATCGGCGGAGTCACTCTCAACAATGAAGGCCCACGCCAGAAAGGCCAGGTGCACTGATGAAGCTCGCCCATCCAAAGCGCCCAGGCATGGTGATGGCGAGGTCATATCCTTCTCGGATAGGGACTTAGAGGGAATACAGCTCCCCCACGATGACCCACTGGTAATCACCCTGACCGTCGCCAATTTCCAGGTGCGTAGGATCCTAGTGGATAGTGGCAGTTCCGCTGATATCTTGTTCGCGGATGCTTATGACAAGTTGAGCCTAGGCAGGGAAAGGCTACGACCTGTCAAGTCACCTCTCATCGGATTCTCAGGGGAGAAAATGTACCCCCTGAGAGCAATTACGCTGCCAGTCACAGCTGGAGTAGCACCCCGAAGCTCCACAATCATGGTCAATTTCCTGGTGATTGACTGCCCATCAGCTTACAATATCATATTGGGGCGACCTACCCTCAATACGTTAAAAGTTGTCCCCTCCACCTATCACCTCATCCTCCGCTTTCCAACCTCTAATGGAGTCGGAGAGGTCAAGGGGAACCAGGTGGCCGCCAGGGAGTGCTATGTCTCCTCAATAAAGGATAAAAAGCCACGGGAAGCATTACAGATTGAGACCCTTGATCCAAAGGATGATGCCACCATAGAGAGGGGAGAACCAGTTGAAGCACTCACCACTGTGGTCTTAAATGAAGACCTCCCTGATAGGAAAGTATACATTGGCTCTTCTCTTCCTGAAGATCTGGTCCGCCGCTTGACCAACTTTCTAAAGAACAACATGGGCATCTTTGCATGGTCACATGCGGATCTTGAAGGGATTGATCCTGAAGTCGCCACTCACCGCCTCAATGTCGACCCCCGCCACAAGCCTATCCGACAAAAGCTACGCGGCGCCTCCACTGAAAGGGCCCAAGCAATGGACAAGGAGGTCGGGAAGCTGATAGAGAATGGAGCTGTGAGGGAGGTAGCATACCCCGAATGACTCTCGAATGTTGTGATGGTGACAAAGGCGAATGGGAAGTGGTGCCTACGCGTCGACTTCACTGAGCTCAACAAGGGATGTCCAAAAGACTGTTTCTCGTTGCCTAGGATTGATCTCCTCATCGACGCCACAGCAGGACATGAACTCCTCTCCTTCCTGGATGCTTATTCTGGATACAACCAGATTAGCATGCATCCCCCAGATCAAGAGAAGACGTCGTTCATCACCCCGAAGGGGACCTATTGCTACAGGGTCATGCCTTTCGGATTGAAGAATGCAGGTGCAACCTATCAACGCCTAGTGAACAAAATGTTTCACTCACAGATTGGGCAGACCATGGAGGTTTATGTGGACGACATGTTGGTAAGAGCCTCGCCGCCGCAGATCACATCGACCATCTCCAAGAAACCTTCAGTATTCTCAGGCTCAATCGCATGAAGTTGAATCCTGAGAAGTGTGCCTTCGGCATGGGGTCGGGAAAATTCTTGGGCTTCATGGTCAACCAAAGGGGGATAGAGGCGAATCCCGATAAAATCAAGGCTATATTGGACATGAGGTCGCCCACTTCCACCAAGGAGCTACAGTGCCTCAATGGAAGGGTTGCAACACTTAGCAGATTTGTCTCCAAGTCTGCAGACAAGTGTTTGCCTTTCTTTAAAATCCTCAGGAAAGCTTTCGAGTGGGGACCCGAGGCGGAGGAGGCATTCCAAAAGCTTAAAGCCTACTTGGCCGCTCCCCCTCTTCTTTCACATGCTGCACCCGGAGAGGTGTTATATTTGTACCTCTCTGCTTCCCCCTCAGCAATCAGCTCTGTCCTCATCAGAAATCATGATGGAGTGCAGAAGCCCATCTATTATGTAAGCAGAGCATATCGAGGGGCAGAGCCCAGATACTCGGAGCGGGGAAAACTGGCGCTCGCCCTCATCTCGACGGCAAGGTGGCTGCGACATTATTTCCAGAGTCATACAATTGTTGTAGTTATTGATCAGCCTTTGAAGAGAATACTAGGAAAGTCGGATGTATCCGGGAGACTCGTCAAATGGGCAGTAGAGCTAGGAGAGTTTGATGTCCAGTACCAGCCAAGGGCGGCCGTCAAAGCACAAGCCCTGGCGGATTTTGTAGCAGAGTTCACGCAAGCAGAAAAGGGAACAGATGAACTCGCCTCGCCCCTACCATGCGGTTCGCCGCCATGCGAGGACAACCAGAGGGTCGCTCGCACAACTCCAGGTCTCTAGGCCCAGCTCATGAGGGACCAGACACCCCTGGGCGCCCAAGACCTTGGCGCCCAGGCACCTCTTGCCAGCATCCTTGGGCGCCCAGGCACTCCCAGCACCCTTGGGCGCCCAGGCACTCTCAGCCAAGGGCGGCCCAGCAACTTCTGCCTCGGGCGCCCCGTTGCTCCCTGTTTCTCAGCTTGGCGCTCAGAGTCCCTCGGTACCACTATAGAAACTCTATGTTGACGGCTCCGCAACCAGTAATGGAGGTGGAGTGGGCCTCGTTTTGATCAGCCCCGATGGCACACCCCTCAATATGCAGTGAAGTTCCACTTTACAGCTTCCAACAACGAAGCCGAGTATGAGGCTCTCCTCTCCGGTTTAAAGTTGGCACTCGAAATGAACGCCCGATGCCTCACCACTTACAGCGACTCTCAGCTGATAGTTAACCAAGTAAAGGGCGAGTTCGAAGCAAAGGAAACAAGAATGCAGGATTATCTCAGCATGGTGAAAAATTTGATCCTGCAATTCCAGCACTTCCAAATCAGTCATATCCCTCGGGAGAGTAACATTGCTACTGATGCACTTGCCAGGCTCGCCTCATCCATGGAGACCCCATCAGGCGAACCAGCATTCCTTGGGCACCAGTTCGAACCAAGCCAGTTGGATGAAAGTACTACAAATATCAACTGTGCTACAGCTGAAACGAACTAGATGGCCCCGATAAGGGCATACCTTCAAGAGGGTACACTGCCAGAAGACCCCCTCGAGGCAAGAAAGCTGAGGATGAGAGCTTCCAAGTTCACCCTCTTGCAAGATATCCTCTATAAGAAAGGCTACTCTTTCCCATTGTTGAGGTGCCTCTCTCCTGAAGAAGCTGATTACGCCCTGCGAGAAATCCATGAAGGAATTTGTGGGAACCACTCTGGCGGACGCTCCCTTGCCCACAAAGCACTTAGGCAAGGTTTCTTTTGGCCCAGCATGCTAGCGGACGCCAAAGAATTTGCCAGAAAATGTGATAAATGCCAGCACTTCGCCACTGTGCCAAGGCAGCCCCCAGAGGAACTCACAACCATGATGAGCCCATGGCCTTTCTCCAAGTGGGGAATCGACATCCTAGGCCCCCTTCCTTTGGGTAAAGGACAATGCAAATTTGTAGTGGTCGCCATCGACTACTTTACGAAGTGGGCAGAGGCGGAACCCTTGGAGAAGATCACAGACTCCAAAGTAAAAGAATTTGTCTGGAAAAACATAGTCTGCCGCTTTGGGATCCCTCACGCCATTGTCAGTGATAATGCAAAACAATTCGACAATAAACTCTTCAATTCGTTTTGTTCCGACCTTCAGATAAAGCAGCCCCACTCTAGCCCAGCACATCCACAGGCAAACGGGCAAGCAGAGGTCATGGTGAGAACAGTCCTGCGTAACCTGAAGACAAGGCTCGAAAGAGCGAAGGGTCTTTAGGTCGACGAGCTTCCGGGAGTATTGTGGGCCTATCGGACCACGCCAAGAGCTCCTACTGGGGAAACCCCTTTCTCTCTCGCTTTTGGGACTGAGGCAGTCATCCCTGTTGAGATTGGGGTCCATTCTCTTAGGGTCCAGCAGCACGACCCCGACACCAATGAGGAGGGACTTCGCATCAACCTCGATTTGATGGAGGAAGCAAGGGAGATGGCCAACGTCCGCAATGCAGAGTATAAGCAACGCATGGCAAAATATTATAATTTGAAAGTAAAGCCTCGTTCCTTCCAGCCAGGGGATCTGGTCCTTAAGAAGGTGATCCTCGCCACGAAGGATTCTTGTGAAGGCAAACTGAGACCAAATTGGGAAGGTCCATACCTCATAACAGAGGTGGTAAGACCAGGCACTTATAGGATCCAGAATTCTGAAGGGAAGGCCCTACCTCATCCATGGAATGCTGAACACCTGAAGCGGTACTACCAGTAACACATGAAGGGGAAACAAGCAGTGAAAATGGGGAGTTTCATTTTTTCAATACTTTGTGAAATGTTCTTTAATAATGAGCAGTAAATGAATGAATATATTTTACTCGTTCCAACAGTTAGGCCACAAAATTGCCTTCTCGAAAAAAAAAATCTATGTGTAATGAAACATATCAAAGTCTCCTGTACCCTAATCACTCTCATGGCTCCCCTCCTCATCGCCATCCTCCTCGCCATCATCAAAACCTTCATTACATTCATCAAGCTCCTCGGTTGGCACAAAGCCTGAAAGATCGAGATTAGGGAAAGCAGCAGAAATCTTCCCCCGAAGCTCCTCGTAGCAATCAATGAAGGCATCGGCGAGACCATCCGCTAGCTCCTTCTCAGCCTGAGAAGCTTTCTCTTGTGCCGCCTTCAACTCTGTCGCCACGACAGTCTCTCTGAGCGACGCCCTCTCGCGGGTCTGTGCAAGCTCAGCCTCCCTGAGCGAAGCCCTCTCGCGGGCCTTCACCAGTTCAGCCTCAGCCCTGGTCGCCCTCTCACGGGCTGACGAAAGTTCTGTCTCGAACCTGGTCGCCCTCTCGCGGGCTGACAAGAGCTCAGCCTCTGCCCTGGTAGCCCTCTCGCGGGCTGACGAGAGCTCAGTCTCGAACCGGGTCGCCCTCCCACGGGCCGCCACAAGATCAGCCTCGGAAGCTCCCCTAGTAGCTTCAAGAGCAGCAATCTTCCTCTGAGCGATGGAGAGCTCCTTTTGCATACTCTCATTCTCTTGCTTCAGTTGGTTGTTATGTCTGGCCCTTGACAGCAAGCAGACGGACGCAGTGGAAGCCTGCAGCAATAAGAAAGAAAATGAGAGTGCACATATAAAAGAAAAAGAATATGAAAGTCTGGAGAAAAGGAAATAGTAAGCCTTTACCTGAGCCAAACCCTCTAAGAATGTGTCAATGACCCTCTCGGTACCCAAAGAGTTGATCTATGTAACCTAAGGAGGAAACACAAATCTCCCAAGCTTCTCCCTAATCACCTGCGGATTGCCTAACATCGGACCAGCCCAAATGGATGCCCCTGCAGGAGCCCCCGAGCGTGGGGGACACGAATGAGGGGCAAAAGGTGCAGCTGATGAGGAAGACTCTGGAGTAGCAATTGGGGCAGAAGAGGTCGTTGGCTGGGGCGATACTATGGGAGAGGCCGCCCGATGGGAGCATGGCCGTGCCCCCGCCGACGGGGTGGATACGAGAGAGCTTGCCCTGAAAGTCACTAGCGGGGAGTTCCCCCTTGAGGTGCTGTCTACCCTCGCCGCCTTGGAAGGAGGGGCACTCCTACAAGAAGGGCGAGCTCCAGAAGGAGGGGTACTCCTACTTGAAAGGCGAGCCCCGATCACCTCTCTATCTACTGCTGCAGAAGCCAAAAATGTTACTTAGGCATAAAAAAAAAGAGGAGACGAAAGCAGAAGTGAAGTACTTTTTCTTTTCACAAGAGGTGTCTGAGAGGGGCCACTAGCTCCACCACTCTCTTTGGGTAGGAGAACCCCCAAGTCTTTTTCAGGACAGTCCCCGACAGCTTGCAGCTTCCATTCCTGACTCATGGAGAGCACTGGCGCATCTGTAAAAGGGTAGCGGGTAAGCACATAAAAAATAATAATAAAGGGAAAGAGTAGCAAGTGAATGGCTTACCAAGTCTCCTGCCGTCTCCCCATCGAGTTGGCACCAAAGCCCGGTCTGTCTCCAAGGTCCACTCTCCGCCAGCAAATAAGAAACGAGATTTCCAGTTATGGCAGTTAGAGCGCAATCCCGTAAGCAGCTTGCCGCCCTTAGAGGTAAAATAGTACCATCCCCTGTTAAGGGCTGGAGACTCACTTAAGTTATAAGCCGCGTGGAAC
Organism: Cinnamomum chago; assembly: GCA_038049695.1. NCBI lineage: Eukaryota > Viridiplantae > Streptophyta > Magnoliopsida > Laurales > Lauraceae > Cinnamomum > Cinnamomum chago. Next base: position 34,401,797 of record CP142452.1, read on the forward strand.
TCCACTGGTGAAGCATCTTCGTCATGCACTCTCCTCCACAATGCAAGGAAACCCAACAAGACTCTCCATCCATTTGGCGCTAACCGCCCAGGGGTCAATGAAAAGTAATGGAGAATACGGCAAATGGAGGAAAGCATGGGAAACCTCAATCCCGCTTCAAGCATCTCCTCATAAATTACAATATCGCCGGACGAATCGTCGCAAGCGGGCTCATCCTCTTTAACCCGACGGCATAACACGGTGGGAGGAATATGATAGGTAGACACGATCCTAAAAATATCACTATCAGCATCGAGCAAGCTGAAGAGAGTACTCAACTTGGACCCATCGTCGTCGACGACCACTTTTCCTTGATACTTTTTGCGACGAGGACGTGGTGCCCGTATTCACCTCTCTAGACACCTGATGAACACTACCATCCTCACCCATGTCACCCATGTCCCTGCACACTCTCCAGCAGCAGCAGGGGTTGCATGCCCAGCAGCAGGGGCTGCACGCCCTGCATGCCCACCAGCAGCAGCAGGGGCTACACGCCCACCAGCAGCGAGGGCTACACGCCCGCCCCTGCCTTGTTCGTCGACCAGCGCCTCGCGCGCAGCAGGGGGGCGCCCCGGGCGGGGACGCCCAGTCCGGCGTCGACCAGCGCCTCGCGCCCAGCAACAGGGGCGCCCAGGTCTCTCCTCGGCAGCAAGCGCAGCAGGCAGGCGAGCACCAGGCGCGGGCGCCCCAGGCACGGTAGGTGCAGGCGCCCCGGGCGCAGCAGGCAGGCGACGCAGGCGCGGGCTGGCTTGCTCCTCGTGCAGGTGCAGCGACGGCGGGCGACGCAGGTGCTCTTGCAGGTGCGGCGACGACGGGCAACGCAGTCGCGCTGGCTGCCCCTTCTCTCCTTCCATTGCCCAGTTTTTCCACCCTCTTGGCACTCCATGGTGGCTGCCTCTTTTTTTTAGGAACAAGAAGAAGATGCAAGTGGCTGATTCCTCTCCTTTTTCTTTGAACAAGAAGAAAATGCAAGTGGCTGCCCCTTCTCCTTTCTTTCTTTGAACAAGAGGAAGATGCAAGAACCCCAAATGAAAGGCAAAGTGGGCAAAAGCCCTCTCTAGTTATAACCTGTACTCTAGGGTTTTCAAAGAAGAGAAGAGTCCTAAGCCACAAGAACTCCACTATGAAATTCAAAGAGAGAAAGAACCGCCGAAAGGACTCTTCTGTGAAACCCCGAACGGCGGAGACGGATAGTGTCTGGGAAAACAACTAATGCTCGGCATGAAAAAAAAACCTGATATTCAAAATGTCTCGCTTTCAAAGCTTCCTTTGGCGCGAGGCATTGAGGGGCAAATGATGGGTCAGGCCCAAATGACTCGGTCCACAATGACGGGTCAGGCCCAAATGACTCAGTCCACAATGGTGGGTCAGGTCAAAGTGACTCAAGTCCGTGATGAGCCAGGGTCTAGATCCACCCATTAAGGGCTGGGTCCAGATCCACTAAATGACAAAGTCAGCGCGTCGTTCCATCTACCTGCTTTTACCAAGTCCTGCGGAGGAGATCCTACCTGCCTTGTCTGTTGGGGGCGGTTCGAAGACTCCGCCAGATTGAATCGTCCGTTGCTGAAGAGTCGTCCCCATCTATTAGGGGAATACTATAAATCGCAAAGTCCCACCAGCACTGGGGGAGAGCAATTCTTCTCCATTTTTACGTTATCATTGTATTCCTCTGACTTGTAATCTCTACATCGGAGAATAGTAAAATCACCAATTTGAAGTGGACGTAGGTCACACTGACCAAACCACTATAAACTCTCTCTCTCTCTCCATCAATTTTCACATTAATTGCTTATCACTTGACCGGTGGTGCCCGAAACATTTTTTAGCATCATAAAAAACTGAGATAGCACAAGGCCGTTAATATGCACGATTATGTAGAAACCAAAGTAGCCCTGAAGCTGTATGTAATGAGTATGATTTAGCGGATAAACTCTTAGTTCAAAATCATTGTTCACCATAGAGTTTTGGTATTTTCAGATTTATTACATTAAGTGAAGGTTCAAGAACTAGTTCACCTCCATCTATACACATCCTCATCAGACTACCTTGGAGCAGTTTCTTTTCTTTCATATACTTTATAGTGTAGGGGATTATTGGTAGTTTCATGCTTTAAAGCATAGGAAGGTTCTCTCTTTTGTGTATATTTATATTTGGACTTGGATAAGCTAACTCTTTATATAGAGGTTCTGCGGAAAGGCTCATAGAGAACACATAGAACACCTATCACAGTAGAATATTTCCCTCTTCCACTCTCTGTATTTTACTATTACTGTTGCAAGCAAGTCTGAAATAGTGGTTGGTTAGGTTTAAGTTATTTATCCATTTGAGTGCATGAGTGGTGAAGATGTTCGAACAAGAAGCTGTCATATTTTCTGGAAGATGTCCACGAGTTCATTGCATAATTGTGGGGCGAAACCTATCTAAAAAAGTGTCCTCTGTGATGTGCTTTGGCTGCCCGTTATATTGGTTTCTTCTTTCTTTTCACTAATTGTATTGTTAGATTAATTCGTTTATTGACAATTCCTGCCGATCTTTTTCCAATAGATTCCACTTTATTTCATTGAGATCAAATTTGTGCCCTTTTTGACTTCCGTTGAATTCAAACACAATCATAGGACGACAAATGGCTTAGCAGACTTTTTGGCCCAGCATCAGGTGGACAGATCTTTTTCCTTTCGCTGCTTTCACTGTAGTCGTCTCTTGGCTACTTTTGTGTTTTCCTTTTTGGTATAAAGTTTTTATACCTCTGTTTCTCCCAATTGGTTTGATTGCCTCTCTCTTTATATAAACTAGTGCAACAGGCCTGTGCCCAACGCAGGCCATGATAAAAAATAATTAAAATTTTAATTAATTAAAAATGTTTATAAATATTTAAAATGATCTGAAATATTCTGAAAATTTAAAAAGTGGAAAGGTTTTAGGGAAATAATAATTTAATAGTAGATATTTTAGGATATTGATTTGATTTTAATTGTGCTTAAGCATAAATTGATTGTCGCTTTAAAAACTAAATGTGAATTTTGAAACCAATCGGCTTTCGTGATGGGCCCCACAAATTACTCATACCGAATATTGAAAGGAGAATAAGGAGAAAAAAAGTAGTAAATATAGACTATGAAAGTGATCCCCTTTAATTGTGAGTTTGGAAAGAGAAAAATCGACTTTTGCAATAGGGCCCTTAGATTTATTTAGTTAATTTAGTAAATATAATTATGACAAGAAAAAAATTCTGATAAAGATGGAAACTCATGAGATTTTAGGGGAATATCAAGTAAATAGTAGATATTTTAGAAGCTTGATTTAATTATATTTGTGCTTAGGCATGAATTGAGTGTCGATATCAAATGTGGCTTTTGAAATCCATTGGCTTCCATAATGGGCCCCATATATTAATCATACCGATATTGAAATGAAAATAAGGAGAAAAATGTAGTAATTACAACTTATGAAAGTGACCTCGTTAATTGTTAGTTTGGAAAGGAAGAAAATCTAGCTTTCACAATGGGACCCATATATTATTCTAACTTTGAAAAAAAAGAAAAGAAAAAAAAATGGCTTTGACAATGGGCACCACAGATTAATAAAAAACAATAAAGATGAAGTCGATTATGATCTATAAGTGGACCTTAAATCTTTATAATTTGGATCTGATATAAGGGTACTCAAAATTGATCTACATTAAAATTTAAGACATACATATCCACCTATCATAAAAGTCATTACCAACTTGATCTCTATATTTCTCATCAATTTGTAGGGTCCACTATCAAAGCCAAACAACCTTTCTTCTTTTTTCTCTTTTTGTTTGTTTAGTAATCTGTGGGACCCATTGAATGTAACGTGTGTATAAGGAGAGAAATCATGTGATAAGGCAGAGAATTTAGGTGTTGAGGAAGAATTTTTGGGGATTAATTAAGAGAAATCGTGTGTAGAAAGAGAGATTCTAGGGGAAGTAAATAAAATCGATTAGAGAGTCATAGAGATTTTAGGGAAAATAAATGGAATAGATTAGAGAGAGCTGATGTTAGAAAGTTTAAAATTGAATGGGAGGAATTTTAGGGGAGTTAGAGAAGATTTAAGACTTTTATTTGTAATGTCACGTATCATTTTTTTAGGATGCCCACAGGGTGCCCTTGAAAAATAAAAAAAATTGAGGATGCGCCACGTGTCGCACTCTTACGAAAAGGCTGTTGTCTTTATATATATATATATATATATATATATATATATAATAAATTAAAGCAATAGAGAGGAAGGATGTAAAGAGTGCCACGTTAGCAGCACAATGACTCCTTCAAAAAAAGATATGCACAAAAAAATACAATGATTTAATGTGCCATGTCACTTTTCTAATCTTCCATTCCTAAGGTCTCTCATTTAAAGTGTTACCTCTCCAGAAATCTCTCTCAAACAGCTCCTAAAATCTCTGATACAAATAACCATCTCTCTCATATCATTTCTCTACAAATCTCAAAATAACCAATCTCTACAAATCCTCCACACATTTCCTATTATGCAAATTTCATTCACTCAACTCCAGCTCCACTCTTAAAACCTCTCATATCTTCATATGGATATAACCAATATCTTCTTAGCTTATTTTTTTTCATCTTTCGTGATGTGGGCCATGTTTAAATGGATAATATTTTGAAAGATCGTGTGATACAATGGAGTCGAGATCAACTCCAACTGGTCCACTTACAGTGAAGGTGTCACAACTTCAATAGGTGATCCCGACTCGTGATTACAATGCATGTGCACGGCCGTTTATCAGTGGGCTCCCTACAGAAATTTGTAAAGGGTTATATGAAAATCATTACTAAATGTGTAGTATGAATGGATCTCTTTGATATTACTTCAGGTGGACGATAATTTAAACAATCAATAATCCGAAAAAGAAGTAAGGGATACCATGAGCCTAGAGGGCCATCCATTTGTGAGCCCACCTATAGAAATCACATGCTACTATAAAGTGGTTGCAAAATGCAATTAAAGTTCAATCTTATGAATATAACAACAAAGAATCTTTTAAGGGGCCAGTTATTCAAATCTTATGACCCATGAATATCAGCCTCCTTCACTTCTGCGCTACCCAACACAAGTTTTAAGAACTCAATAAATCTAACCCATGTACCATTTGAGCGGGACCGACCAAATAAATACTTTACTAATCTATATATGATTTGATAGATTAAAAACTATAGCCATCTTAAGTTATTAACATATGAATTCTTTGAAATGAATATCATATTTTAATACCCTTAAAACTATTTTCAGTGGAATTATACCATTGGACCCAACCTAGACCCTATTATAGATCCTAAGCATTGGACATGGATCCAGGCTACCTACCGTCCAATCTAAATTCCAAATAGAGCATTGTATGAGCTAGACCAGCAAGGGTCCTCCCACCTCAGCTGGCTGACAGTGGCCTGAATTTGGATCTTGTTTTCAGCCTTTCAAATGAGCTTGGGTCCACTATCTTCACACAATAGATAAACAGGCCAGCATGGGCAGGTGCATTTGTTACTAAAGGCCCACTAATAGGCTTTTTATCTAATAATTCTCATTCATCTTGAAAATGTATTGGGGTGGCCTAAATTTCAGGCCCACAGATTGATACAACTTGCGAACTAGAATATCAGATCTAGTAACTAAATTAGGGCCCGCTTCACCCAGCTCAAGTTCAACCCAGTAGATGCTGAAAGAACGATAAATTCCCTTTTTTTTTTCTTTTTTTACAGATGATGGAGAAACTGCACAACAATAAATTTATCATCATCAATTATTTAAAGAACATTTTTTTTTTTTTTTTACATTTACAGAGGATATAATTGTTACAATAACCTTGATTGATCAACAGCATAAGATGAATGAGAAGCAGCTATAAGAGCAGCTCCAATGCCAGACCCATCTTCCAATACCCTGAGAACAACATGCCTTGCCACATCTTCCCCTAGAATTTCAGCCACTGCTTCATTTAAGTACTCCCTGAACATCAAGTAACTTGTATATAGGGCCCCTTCAATGGCCACAACTGTTCTCCTTGGTTTACCTAACAACTCGTTCTTTGTTCTTCCACTGGCGATGCCACCACTCCCATCTCTACCAATTTTCTTCAGGATCCCCACAATACCAGCAGCAGCAAGCCTTGCCGCTCGGCGAGTTACCACATCACATACTCTTACAATGAGCCTACGTACCTTGAGTGGGACATCAGATATCTGAAAGAATCACCAAACAATGCTCGAGATTAAAAAAACATGCTCATGGCCCCCATGCCATGATGGAGAAATTACGACCTCATCCAGACCATTGATCTTATGGCCCCAACATGGACAGGGTGTGTGCCCAAAGTCCGGATGGGTTGGATGATCATAGACACCATAGGCATACAAACAGCTTGTGAAAATAATGGGACAAAGAAATTAAACATAGGATAGCTAGGGTCTAGAAGACAGTTGGACCCTACTAATAACAATGGAGCTCATTAGATCAATTTCTGGATCATGGAACCACTGGAAAAATGGCATGTGGGCAAAGATCACCATACGCATCATAATGCATGAAAATATTCCTACAACTCTTCACGAAATGAGAATGGGTAGTAATCTGGACAGCCATCAGGAATTTTAATTTTTTTGAAACTCATAGCACAACTCACACACACTATCCAAGTAACACAGCCATCAAGACTTTTACCCCTAATGTCTCTTTAAGGATCTTCGCTACTTCTCTTAGGTCAGAAGTATCATCCTCATGCATGGCAGCCATCAACGGTGTGCTGGATCATCACCGAAAGAAAAATTCATTAGAGGGAACTTTCAGCCGAACATTCAGTTTATTACTAGTACAATCATCTAAACTATTCAGAAGTACTACAATGACTTTATGATGCAGAAGTTCCAAACAAATAAAAAGGAAAATTAAGAACAATATGATGATAGAAATATATCCCCATTCTTCCTCTCCAAATTTTACAGCCGAAAGCATTATATGATGCTTGGAACCTATGACTATCGTTTCTCTCTACTGGAAACAAATGGTGGTTGCATCCTTCAGAACACCTGATTAATCCATACAATGACCTTCATACAGCAACCTTAAATCATCTTCAAACCCTACTTGGCCCACTGCGACTTCAAAGGTCTGACCAAGCCTCGATAGTCTATGAGATGGCCAGGTTCGCCAATGTTACAATCAAATGAATGGTTGAACTTTGGAAAAGTCAAACGACATCCAGTTGTCCTTTGGAACAAGGACTGAATGTCGCAAAACAGTCGTTCTACCAACTAGGATGAATCAGCCTTCAAAACTATTGAACCATTGACTAATCTGCCTTTTAAGACAGTCAAATGGGTCCTGCAACTTTTATATGTGATTCTTCTTCCACAATGACTAAAGGGACAAATAGACCTCAGATGCCTGCAAAAGGGTCAAATGGCCCGTATGAACCTACCAACCAAAGTGAAGACGAAAAACGTGCAGGAGGAAAGAGGAAACAAGGTTAGTAGAAGAAGAGAAGGGGAGAAGCGAAGGGAAGAAGAGATGTAAGACAAGGGAAAATGAAACATGAGTGCGTATATCAAACGAAGGATTTTCCCCGTTCTGATACCATGCCACAACAGTAAGGAGTGTGTGTGAAAAAAGTGATTAACCTTATTTTTTTAGCTTATTCATCCTTTAGAAGAACCTTCAAAAGATTGACAACAATTCCCCATAAAAGATGATAAATATCAAGGAACTGGACCATAAACAAGGAGAAGATATGTACTCCACATGCACATATGAAACTACGCTTCAATAACTAATAGAAGTTCAAACATGAAAGTTAGGAATACCCAAACTCTGAATTAATGCCAATGATTGCAACAAATCATTTGAGCAATAAAGATTTAATATTGGGCTGAGTTTATCCTCAAGATATTATTTTTTTCTTAATGACGCAGCGCGGGAGGGAAGAATAACCAATGGACTATTATCCAAGCCAAAAGGCTTAGGGATAGGGATCCATGGGATCCAAATTGTCTTGGTCTCACACCAAAGAAACGCAACCTAGAGAAAACAACTCAAGGGAGAAATTTTATTATCAATCAACTTCTGAATATGAGGGATTACAATCCTTTGCATAGACTCCAGCTCTAATATATTCTTGGAAACTATTCCAATCAAAATCAGATTCTAAATCCTAATATAAACTTCCTAATAGAATCAAATCTATATTCCTAAATTTTAGCTACTGATTATTGAAATAAAGGGAAAAACAGGAAAGTCTCCAAAGCTTGCACAATCTTGAGCCTTTAATTTCTTTAATGGGCTTTAGTGGGCTCGAGCCTCTTGCTGAAATTTTTTGTGCTTGTCAGCTGGGCCCAATGGGCTGGCCCACCTAATGTCTGGCCCGCATTAGTTCTCCCCCTCTTGGAGGGGGCTCATCCTCAAGTTTGGCAAACATCCTCCTGGTTAAAAAAATCCAGCATACAAGCTTCCAATGTTCTTGATCTTCATACTCTTCATATGGCTTGGAAGTGCCACTCGATCTTTTGCTCCAAAAAGATTCCAGGTATTGCTTCTTTTGATGGTCAGATTTTGCTTGGAAGCATAATCCAACTTTTAAATACATTGTAGAATCTGTAACATCGGATCGCAATCTTCCGTTTTCCATCGTTGATAACCAAAGATAAAGTCAATGTGTGGCACTTGTCTTCTTTTGAAATCACTTGAGCAATGTAATTATCTTCTAATGACTTGCAGGGCTTTGTGTGAACAACCGTGAAATCTAATGGATGTTTAGGATTTTTGTTCATTAGATCCATGTCTTCAATCTCTGTTAGTCCTTTGTCTTCGTTTGCATCTTGCTTCTATAAATCAGCAGTGTCCATAGAAAGAATTTCAGTTTCTTTGTCTTCAAGTTCATTTGAAGCATGATCTATTTCTGAAGTTCTGCAATCTATTTCACTAAAAAATTTCATGAGATTTCCCTGATCTTGCTTCTCAACGTCACCCTTGATTTCTGTTTCTTTTTGTTATTTGCTCCTTGATTCATCAGTTGAAGGTGACGACATGGACAAAGATGGTGTTGGAACGAGTATAATCCATTTTTCTTTCCATTGGAAGGACTATGTGACACGATTATAGATGGACAATGATATTTGTGAAATTCTTGGATCCCTTCAATGGACGATCCTTCCTCCCTTTTATAATCTCATTTAGCCTTAATCAAGGCAATTCAATCTTAATACAATCTATCTGTTATGGAAAGAAAGCTGTTACAGTGATTTGAGTATATCCTAAATGAATCCCACATGATGGGTTGATTTGTTACAATGAATGCGCCCCCCCCGCCCCCCCCCCCCAAATTGATGATGGTCAAACAACAGCAATTTGCAAATCAAGAACTCATGGCGTGGCCAAGGCAGTCCTTTGGTGAAGATATCCGCAAGTTGGAGTTCACTGGAAACATGTGGAAGACTAATGACCTTGAAATTATATTCATCTTGAATAAAATGACAATCCACCTCAATATACTTTGTCCGTTCATGGAAGACTGGATTCTCAGTGATACGGATGGAACTAGTATTGTCCGCATGAAGTGGGGTAATTGAGGTATGAGGAAACCCAAGATCTGCAAGTAAGCCACGAAGCCAAAGGATCTCGGAACAGGTAGAGGACATGGCATCATATTCGGATTCAGTGGAAGATCTGGAGACCCTTTCTTGCTTTTGCATTTCCAAGAGATGAGCAATTCACCCGAATACATACACCAACCTGTAGTGGATCGGCGAGTATCCGGGCATCCAGCATAGTCGGCATCAGAATACGCTTGTAGTGTGAGTGGTGTGGCAACTGGCAACTGGTGTGGCAACTTGTAGAGGACATGGCATCATATTCGGATTCAGTGGAAGATCTGGAGACCCTTTCTTGCTTTTGCATTTCCAAGAGATGAGCAATTCACCCGAATACATACACCAACCTGTAGTGGATCGGCGAGTATCCGGGCATCCAGCATAGTCGGCATCAGAATACGCTTGTAGTGTGAGTGGTGTGGCAACTGGAAAACCAAGCCTCGTGTCGGAGAACCAAGAATGTACTGAATGATCCGTTTGATAGCAACTAGATGGTGATGCCATGGTGCTGACATGAATTGACTAACAACATTCACAGCCTATGAGATGTCAAGTCGAGTGATAGTCAAGTAGACTAGACTCCCAACCAAGCGTTTGTCGGAGGTGGGGTCGGAGAGTCATCTTTCCGGAGTTTCACATTGACCTCTAATGGAGTGTCCACAAGTGGTGCATCCTTTAGGCCAGCAAGATCAATGAGATTAGTAGCATACTTATGTTGATGTAAAAACAATCCCTTCCTAGACTGTTGTACCTCAAGACCCAAAAAATTTGTTAATGGACCTAGGTCTTTCATATGGAATGCAGCTTGAACTGATGATGGAAGACTATAGATCATTTTACTGTGAGTGCCTGTGATGACGATGTCATCCACATATATGAGAAGTATGGTGGTAGCTTGAGCAGTGTTATTAAAGAACAATGACGGATCATATGGACTTTGAGTAAATCCAAGATGAAGTAGAGTAGAACGAAATTTCTCAAACCAAGCTCTAGGTGCTTGTTTGAGTCCATACAGCGAGCGACGGAGCCGCGCCACCTCGTTTTTAGTAGTATCATATCCTTGAAGAAGACGCATGTACACTTCCTCTTTACGATCTCCGTGAGGAAGGCATTCTTCACATCCATCTGATAAAGGGGCCATGAGTGTGATGCTGCAATAGCAAGAATAGTACACACCGTTGTCATCTTGGCCACCGGAACAAATGTCTCATCATAGTCAATACCATACTTCTGACAGTTGCCAAGTGCCACTAACCGAGCCTTATAACTTGCCAAAGTACCATCAAAATGTAGCTTGATAGAGTAAACCCACTTACAACCAATGGGTTTGATGGATGGAGGACATTTAACCACATCCCATGTGTGATTCACTTTAAGTGTGTCAAGTTCTTCCTACATGGCCTACCACCAACACTCATATCGCACTGCTTAGGAATGTGAACAGAAGACAAAGTAGCAAGTAAGGATGTATGGGTAAACCCAAGCCGATGGGGAGAAGAGGGGGGGAGGGGGGGGGGGAATCCTAGATGAGCGATGAAGAGGAACTGACTGGGAGATGTCTGGAGCAGTAGCTGGGTCAAGTGCCGATGAAGCTGACAAATCAGGAGGCTTAAGTGCAATCGTATTTTCCTGCCGACGCCTTTCATACACAAGTAAAGGCTTGATAGAGTCCGTGGAAGGAATAAGATTATCACAAAAGTCGGGAACAAGGGAAAGCACAGTAGGATTATCATGATCTAAATGATGTTGGAAAAAATACTTATGTTTAAAAAACACAACATTACGAGAGGTCCTGATACGTTTCACCTGAGGATCATAACAGAAAAATCCTTTTTGGTCAGTCGCACAGCCTAGAAAAGCACACTTAGATGATTGAGCAGATAGTTTTGTTCGTTGAACGGGGGGAAAAAGAACAAAACATATACACCCAAAAGTATGGAGATGAGAATAAGTAGGATGCTCAAGGGTCGATACCCAAGGTGGGGTCCACTGATGGACTTGTTCTTAGATCAGAGATATGTCCAGGCCAGATAGAGTAGATGTTTATCCCCAGATGAAATTACAAGAAAATCCAACGTACAGCAACAAAGTTGGACGGTGCTGATCAAAACAGTTTCAAAAAACTGGTGATGCACAAGCTGGGCCAAAAACTAGTCCTCTATTGTTAAAAGATTCTGAAAAAATCCCTATTATTCTTAGGAATATCAGGTGACCAGGCTGGGACCAAACTGATGATCGCTTGTCGGCCAGCGATGACAGTCTATGAAAACAGGGTCTGTCGACCCTATTTTTAGCCACTGGATCTAATGGTGTGGACCACAATGATTCCAGTGAACCAATCAGATCTCCCTAGATGTAAGGGAATGATTTTCTACTTCCAACGAACCAAGTCTCACCCAATTTGGATGAGAATCCAAGAAATTGGACGGCTGAGATGAAAACTACTGTAAAAAACAGAAATACCACAAAGGTGTTCAGAATCCTACCTCAAGGCAGCAAAAAATTCTGTAAAAATCACCAGAATTCCCAGGATAACCAGTCGACTGTTATAGATAGGATTGTTGAGTGTATCTTGATCATCACAAGTGGGCCACCGTTGTAACTGGGCTGATCTGAAGGTTGTGCCTTGTCGATGATAAAAAAAACTCCAGGAATACAAATCTAAATCTGTATTGATCAAGCTATGAGTGAGATTTAGTGCTCACTATTAGAGAAGATGCAAACAGGAACCTTTTTCCAAGCTCTGATACCATGACACGATTATAGATGGACAATGATATTTCTGGAATTCTTGAATCCCTTCAATGGACGATTCTTCCTCAGTTTTATAATCTCATTTAGCCTTAATCAAGGCAATTCAATCTTAATACAATCTATCTGTTATGGAAAGAAAGTTGTTACAGTGATTTGAGTATATCCTAAACGTATCCCACATGATGGGCTGATTTGTTACAATGAATGGGCTTGGGCCTGGTGGGCTTTGTGTCACTTGTGTTAACATTATGTCCTCGTCTCTTTATCATTGTGTGCCTTCCGATCAAAAAGCCATGGCAGTCCCAAAAGAATATGAGTGATATTCATAGGGATAACATCACACTAAATTTTGTCCTCATAACCACCAATCTTGAAAGATACCAAACATATATGAGTCAAAGGAATGACATAACCATGAGACCATGGGACTTTGTAGTGTTAAGGTAGCTTCTCAATTGGCAAATGAAGCTTGTAAATAACCTCTTGTGAAACAAAATTTATTGCATTACCATTGTCAATAACCAAACTAGCTAACCTGTCTTTGCACTTAACTTGCGTTCGGAATATCAAGGTTTTTTTCCACTCTTTTTCCTTCTCATTGGTGGTGAAAAGTCAGCAAATGACAAGTGTGGGATTATCCACTCTACCAAAATGTGTCTTCACAATATGGGCTCTTGTTGTTTGCTGAAACTCTCCTTCATGAGACTTAACTTGTCGTTAGCAAGACCGTTTAAGCATGTGTTCAACATGGATAGCTTCTCCATATGCTTCTCTAATGGTATTGCAATGATTCATATTCTCTAAAATGCCTAGCTTCAAATCTCTAATATCTATGATATCCAGATACTTGTACAAGCCCAACGTATCCATATCGTACTGGTAGGACACTTGTATTGGCACCTGATACTACACCAATACTTCTAGGGAATAAGTTTAAAATATCATGCTTATAAAGTTCATTATTTCATATAGTTCTTTTAATATTTTTACTTCTCATCAATCACCATAAGAAAAATGCTAGAAAGGAAAGAAAACAATGATAATTTCATTGATTAAAAAGTGTTCTAAAGAAAAAATTACGACACCCATATCCGTATCCATGTCCTAAATTTTCAAAACTGATGAGTCGTATCCTCGTATCCTCAATCCCCGTATCAGTGTCCATATCCACATCCGTATCTAGGCATCATAGCATGATATATCAAGCTAAATCATGTGTTGGACTCTCATCCAGTGCACATAAGTTTTGCAATTGTTGAATTCGATCGGTGTATTCATCAACAGGAAAAATTTCCTTGCTTAAAGCTAAGGAACTGCTCAAAGTAGACTGCATTCTCAAAATAACAATCACCATATTTTTGCTCATACAAAATTCTTATGACTTGATTTGACTGTCCAAAAATTCTCATGATGTCTTGGTTGAAAGGATATAAAATTGTAACTGCTTTTGAAAAATGGACTGAGCTGCTATATAGATTTTCTTGAGTATGTAGGAGAAATAGGATAGTTGATCAGATCCTAGATGATCAACATATCAGCAAAACAAGTATAGACCTCCCCAATTTGGTCAAACTTCTATGATTGTGACAGGTTATAGGGTCGTGGGTCAGATTGGCTCAGAAATAACTCAACTTGTGAATTTGTGCTAGGGCTCTCAAATTGGGCCAAGACTGACCTAGTATGGGCCTGGACTTGAACTGCTCTCCATTTTTACTGCTGCTTGGATTGGCCTAACCCAAACTGAGACCCAGCAACTAGGTTCGACTCGTGTCACTATAGATGCACACGTGCGATAACAGAAAATAACCGCATAAACAGAAGCTTACTTCAGTTTCCTGGAGTTCGATGATAGAGAGGGGTGCAGCTGGTCGAGGCTCAGGTTGTAGGGATGGAGGGTGATGGCAGATCCAAGCGTTGGTGATACTTGGTGCTGATGATGAAGACACGAGACGAGCGGTGAGGATGATGGTGGCAGGAAGGAGATGAGCTCGGCAGCGGTGAATTTTTATCAGTTGTTATAGAGGTACACGTAAACTCCACCTATGTTGGGGTATCCTTGACATAGCCGGTCCCAAGCCCGGACAAAGGAGGAGGGTTGTGCGTTAGGTAGCCGACAGCCAGCACAATACTCAGTCGGATTTCTTTATGGATTTGAGACCTAATGAAATTTCGTGGGGGCGTCCCCTACTTAGCGACACGCTGTATGGTCCGAGTACAGTAATAAGTGAGCAAGGACCGCTGCATCGGCGCCCGGGTGTAGTGCTAAATAGGCAAGGGTCCTCACACTTGGGATGAGTGTGGGGGGTACGGAAGCTAGTCCAAAATAGAAGACTGAGATTAGGTACTTGAAACATTGGAAGCCTAACTGGGAAACTTATGGAAGTGGTGGATACAATGGAAAGGAGACGAATCGCAATTGCTTGCTTGCAAGAGACAAGGTGGGTGGGACAGAAAGCTAAAGAGAATGAGAGGACTGGGTATAAGTTATGGTATACGGGACTTAATAGATCGAGGAATGGGGTCGGCATAGTGGTAAGCAAAGACTTAAAGGAAGATATAGTTAGTGTAAAGCGATGTGAAGATAGGATTATTGAGGTAAAGAATGAAGAATGGGAAAGCGGTTGGGCCAGATGGTATCCCTATTGAGGTTTGGAGGTGCTTGGGGGAGGATGGCATAAGTTGGTTGACAAAGCTTTTTAATGTAGTGCTAAAGAGCAAGAAAATGCCTGATGCATGGAGGAAAAGTATTCTTATACCCATATACAAGAACAAAGGAGATATTCAGAACTATGCGAACTACCGCGGGATTAAATTGATGAGCCATACAATGAAATTATGGGAGAGAGTTATTAAGAGAAGACTAAGAAGAACAACAAACATTTCAGAGAATCAATTTGGTTTCATGCCTGGGAGATCAACCATGGAGGCTATCTTTCTCCTGAGAAGGTTAATAGAACAGTATAGAGAAAGTCAGAGAGATTTACATATGGTGTTCATTGACTTAGAGAAGGCCTATGACCGAGTTCCTAGGGAGATTCTATGGAGAGTACTGAAAAAGAAAAGAGTGTCGCATATATTGAGGCGATAAAGGATATTATAATAGAGCCGTGACACCTATAAGAACGACTGGCGGAGAGACTGAAGAGTTTTCTATCACGATTGGTCTACACCAAGGCTCAGCGTTAAACCCGTACTTGTTTGCCCTAGTTATGGATGAGATTACAAGACATATTCAGAATGAGGTGCCGTGGTGTATGTTATTTGTAGATGATATTGTTTTAGTGGATGAAACGAGAGAATGAGTGAATGCTAAGCTAGAATTGTGGCGGAATACGTTAGAGACAAAAGAGTTTAAGCTAAGTCGTTGCAAGATGGAATATATGGAATGCAAGTTTAGTCAAAGTAGGACACTTGATAACTTAGAAGTAAGTTTGGGCACACAAAGATTGTAGAAAAAGAAAACTTTAGGTACCTTGAATCTATGGTGCAACAGGATGGAGAGATTGATAATGATATAAGTCACAGGATTCAGGCCGGGTGGACCAAATGGAGGAGTGCTTCGGGGGTCTTGTGTGATCGGAAAGTCCCCCTCAAGGTTAAAGGAAAGTATTATAAGGTGGCGGTACGTCCAGCGTTGTTATATGGATCAGAGTGTTGGGCAGTAAAGCATAATCATGTTAAGAAGATGGAAGTTGCGGAGATGAGAATATTAAGATAGATGTGCGGGATCACAAGGAGAGATAGGATTAAGAATGAGGAGATTAGGGGCAAAGTAGAAATAGCACCGATTACAGATAAAATGAGAGAAAATCGACCGGAATGGTTCGGCCATGTTAGAAGGCGCCCAACGGAGGCACCTGTTAAAAGGTGTGAAAGCATGGAGATTGCCCGAAGTAGGAGAGGGAGAGGGAGACCCAAGAGAAGTTGGAAAGAAACTATTAAACATGACCTTGCCTACATGGATCTAACGGAGGACATGGCCCTAAACAGATTTGATTGGCGTTGTTAAATCCATATAACCGACCCCACCTAGTGGGAAAGGCTTGGGTTGGTTTGGTTATAGGTACGCGTAATACTCTTATGTGTTTTTTTTTTTCTTGCTTTTTTATGGGTCAATAATTTCAGTAAATTGGATGACTACACTATGTGTATGGTGCATATTAGTTTATTGACGGAATCCACGTCCCGTAATAGGAATTGATGATATCCCCTTGATGAAGCTTTTAGCTTTTGATTATGTCAAACCCTGCAGGTGGACTTTGTGTCCGACATATCAAATAAGCTAAGTGTAAGGTCTCAAGGAATTGTAAAGATATCGATTAAATATAAATGTCAGTAATTATTTAATCGATGGATATCTGAAATCTTAACGTTGGGAGATTAATAAGCATTTAATAACAAGAAGCTCAAAATATTATTTTTAGAATAAGGACAGGAGCACAATTATAATTCTTTAGTGGACTGAATTGTAATTTATGGAACTATGATTCTAATTTGGGTCGAATTAGGATTTCCTCTTTCCATAAGAAGCCTATCCTTATTTCCTTCTTAAGGTCCCTATCGTAGCCTATATATATGCGCTATTTCTCTCTAGGTTAAAAGAATAAGAGAAATCTTGTTTTTTTGGACAGCAAAGAGAATTCGCAGAAGAGGCCCACACCTTGGTGCGAGTTCAAGCATAAAGGAATCCAATAGAAGATCTTGAGATTTTCGGGTTACTGTAAGATCAAGATTAAATTAGAGAGATCTCGTAGGCATGGTTTTTATCTGCTGTGATCTGTACGCAGTATCTAGGGTTCCTGGGGGCTTCTATTTTCTAACACAAAGGTCATTTCAAATCTCTAACATTCATACATCCCTACAATTGCTTCTGGTTGATTTCTATATATTTCATATCTTGGTAATGAATTACATGTATTGGGTGGGACCATTGGTGTTCAAGGGTTGGTCTGGGTACTGCAGATTGCAGTCCAACACATAGAGAATCTGGGCATGTTTTTATCTTGGAGGTAAACTTGCCGATAACCCGATTGCAGACACCAACATGGTGTGGGGGCATTTATTGTCTTAAGGAAAGCGCGACCCGCGACTCGAGCAATCCATCTCAATTCTATATTCTTATTATTTTTTCTAACAATCTTGAGACAATAAATCTCCTTTTGGATTTGAAATAGGTTTTGCCTTGGTCCAATCCATAATATTGGTGTTTCAAATTTTGGATGGTAAAAAAAAAAAAAAAAAAAAGATGAAATCTTGATCGATGGATACCCTATTGATGATTGGGTTTGACCAAGAGGTTGGCAAATTGGTGGCTATGTCACTCTTGTAAGTTAGCTACGTTAACATATGCTATTATATCAAAACTTGTTTCCAAGAGATGACACGCCGTTCGGTCCCTCTCACATTGGAGTGATATTCGGTGTTCGGTTGAAATGCACGCTCATCATATACTTCTGTACATAGTTAATTTTGTGAAATCATACAGGAATGTGATAATCATGCTCATATCATTATGTTCATGATTTCAAAAGCTAGTCTAACCTATTTTTTCACTATCGTTATCATGATTATGCTTAGATTATGAACTAGTGCGACTCGGTTTACATGAACATTACCACACATTGTTTGGGCACTTAAATCTGGTTTCGCACAATATTGCCTCACTTGTATTTATTTATTAATTAATGTATGGCCATAGAAATCTCAGTTGGACATAATAGCTGTCATGAGATGAATGCAGGAGTAGAGAAATTTGACATTCAGGCAAATATAAAATAAGTGATTGTGGAGCCAAGTGAGCAAAATGATCTCGTATTGTAAAACTCGTGTTTGGCAAGCCCCTGTGCAGACAAGGCATATATACCCCTTAGCAATGTAAACCTCTCTCTGCACTTACCCTCTTGAATTGGATGGATCTTGAAAGTTCCGGGTTAACAGAATGGATACTAGTTCTAATTAACCAATGCAGCGAACATAAACAAATAAACAAGATAGAACTAGCAATCTACCAATCATAGACCATAAGAAGGCGGACACAATATTTAACGTGGAAACCGTATCGAGGGAGAAAAACCACGAATCAGAAATCAAGAACTCACGAACAGTTACAAGATATACTCACAGTTCCTTTACCTCAATCAGTACCTCGACCTAATGATTGCAATTGTTCTTGCAGAACTTCCACTACCACGACTTCCCCGCCATGCACCATTCTCCTTACTTGGTCTCTTCGCACCTTGTCAACCAACATGATCAATCTTCTACAAGAGAGTAGAAGCAATAAAAACTTCTAGAGCAACCCTTCAGAACTTTCTCTCAATGTCTCTAGAGAATCAAAGGATATCTCCTAGGGTATTCTCACCTCAGATCAATGAGAGAACTAATTGATGTGCATCTTAGGGTTGAGAGCAATACCCTTTTAAATTCATACCTTATAGTTAGAACACCATTAGGACTCAAAGTGGGAAACAAAGTCTTAAAAGGAAACAAATTCGTAGCAGAATAGGAGACTTTCCCATTTTTCCGCGCACCAAAAAATAATTGGGACGCTTTAGCCATCCGATCGATCGAATAGAGGCTTCGATTGATCGGTCCTCGGTGATTTCGCCTAAAATTTTCTTTCTTTTTTTTCTTTTCTTCGCTTCAGCTATTCCGGTGAGACAACCACAGTCCATTCTAAAAAATATTATAAAATACAACTCAATGGACCCAAAGTTTTGTCTAACCCATGAATTAGCCAACATAAAAATACTAACAGATCCCAATTTGAAACCGAACCATTCATTTTTCCCTTTTTGGGATTATAATGCAAATAGAAAGAAATCCATCAAAAGAGAATGTTGTGATCTGGGGCCTAAGAATACGCAAGAGATTAAACAAGCACACCATAACACCGAAATTTAAGTGGTTCGGCTTTTGGCCTACGTCCATAGGAGAAGACGGGAGAGTTTCCATTATGCAATCAGAAGAGGTTACAAGACTGGGGCATTAGCGACTATTTATAATATCAAACTCGGAACCCTGGTACACCCAAAACTGCATTACTCCTAGCCCAAGTGGAACAAGGGCGGTGCAGGGGCCCGGTTAAACAAGACTATTAACCTATGCACCCAAAACCGCCGGCTTCTATTGAGAGGCATAAGTCAACATTCTCCACCTTGGCGAACATTGGAGTCGGTCCACATAGAACAAAACACGTCTCATCGTCTCAGCCCGCCCTTTAAGGCACTCAGGTACTGACCACACCAATCAAGTCCAAGTAATGCTTGAACTTGACTGCTAAAATAGTCTTGGTCATCATGTCTGGTGGATTCTCTGCTGTCACAAACTTATTCATTGCAATAGCACCCTTGGAGATGACATCTCGAATGAAGTGTGCCCTGACATCAATGTATTTGGTTTTTTCATGATACTTAGGATTGTGTGTCAAATCGATCGAACTTTGACTGTCACAGAACACAATAGTCGATTTCTGTTGTAATCCCAGATCACCAATCAAGCCTGTCAGCAAAATAGCTTTCTTCACTACCTTTGTAGGTGCCATATATTCTTCTTTATTGGTAGACAAGACAACTTTAGATTGCAATGCTACATTCCAACTAATGGCACCCCTAGAAAAAGTGAAGATATTACTTGTCAAGGATCTTCTTCTATCTAAATCTCCAGCTGTCGCGACCCCGAACCAGGTCACCAACCGAATCCGGGATCGGGACGATGATGAATGATGATGCCATACCAACTGCATTGTTTATATTGGTTTCTACGTACACGGATTAACGAAGACCATAATCCCATCCGTGCACGTGATTTCCCACAGGTGTCCGCGGTGAGGATGTCACACATGCATAACATTGGATATGATTTAAATAAAAAAGACATTTATTTATGCTTTTTAGTGTAACTCTATTGAGTTGATTTGGAAGGCATGGGCTTGGAGCTATATGAATCACTAAGAAGCCCTATCTTTTGCCATTTATTGAGACTAACTTGGGTCGAGTCGATATCCATTTGAGTTGGGCTAATTTGGGCCTAACTTGGGTTGACCCAGATCCAATTTGGTTTGGGTTGGCTTGCTTCTGGATTACGAATGGATAATGGGTCAAGTAGCCAATGCTGGCTTGGGAGTTAGCATCGTAGTTATTATCTTTAAACTACCATGGTAGTTATGTCCAAATGCCCCATCTCCAAATGGATGTATTCCTTCCGAAACAACTCTTACGGAAGGTTGCCAATTCAAATCCCCAAAGTATTGGGAATTTATACTAAAATCATACTTTTATGTATTTGTCTTTGACTGATTCACTTTTAGTATATTTTATCTTCTCATCTAACTGAGATTTTGTATGGGCAAATGGTTGCATTGTTAATTATTATGCATGTCTGTGCCTTTTATTCTATAAAGTAGACAAGTTGGTGTGTAGAGTTCTACTTATACACGGAAGACTTATTTGTCGGTTCTTATAGAATATAAGTTGTTGTTCACAATCTAGATGAATTTACTTATTTGTCAGTTCTTATAGAATATAAGTTGTTCACAATCTAGATGAATTTGGACACACTATCGATACGATTGTAGCATGATGTTTTAGCAGGCTTGTCTTGGCTACGGGAAATGGTATAGTTTCGACTCATTATGCTAGTACGCTTTGTGTGTATTGAACATGACCGTTTTTGGGTTTATTTGTCTTTATACTGACTATATAAGATGATTAACATCCAAATGATTATTATGAGTGCTTGTACTCTTAATCCCGACATAAATAATAGACACATACAATTAGTGTTTGGCATTTTGATATATGAAGGAGGATTGGATCACCTGTTCCGGTGATGGCTGCAACACCCCTGCTTCTTCAACTCCGGACAGCAAAAGAGGAAAACAGCAGTGCTGCACATCTTCTTCTCCTCCGGTAAACGGGACGAATCGAAAGGATCGGAGTCCCTTGTATCCTCTGATCTTCTTGCGACAAAAACCCAAGATCTGTCTTCCTCGGCAATGGTCGACCTCGTTGAAGATTGGCGGAGGATTTCAATATTCCGGACTCGCGTGAGATGCAAATGTAAGATATGTAATCTGATTATTGATGGCGGAAGTGTTATGAACATTGTTGCGCAAGAAGTGATTGACAAGTTACAATTGCCCATCAACAAGAAACCCAAGCCTTGCAAGGTTGCATGGGTGAGATGACCATGCGATTCCTATGACTCGCCAATGCTTGGTCCCTTTTAAAATCAACATTTATGAAGACGAAATATGGTGTGGCATAATTACAATGAACACCACATACTTCTCGGACGGCCATGGCTGTTTGATCAAGAGGTATATACTGATAAAAAGAAGCATATGCTTTCTTTTATGTGGAAAGGATACCTAGTTGACCTTCTCCCATTGTAGCCAGAAGTATCTTCCTCAACAGCTCCTACTACTCCCAACATCCAAGTCCTCACAATGGACAAATTTGAGGAAGAAAGTAAAGAATAGTCTGTGTGATGTTTACCTCAGTCACTAAACAAGTGCAAGAGCCTTCCAAGGATTGTATTCCTAATGAGGTCAAAACCCTACTCCATGACATCTCTGACTTAACTCCGATGAATTGCCGGAAGAGTTGCCACCAACGCAAGGTATATAGCATGCTATAGACCTAGTTCCCGAAGCATCATTGTTGAACCTATTTGCTTATCGGATGAGTCCAAGTGAGCATGCCATACTGAAGCGTCAAGTTGATGATTTTTTAAAGTGGGGGTGCATCAAGGAGAGCCTTGGCCCTTATGCTATTCCAGCCCTCCATACACCAGAGAAGGATGGAAGCTGCTGGTGTACGTGCGTAGACAGTCACGCCATATCGTGTTCCAATTCCTCGGTTGGACGATATGTTAAATATGATGGATGGAGCCACTACCTTTACAAAAATTGATCTTCGCAGCTACTACCACCAAATCCATATCCAACAAGTACATGAATGGAATTTCAAAAACAAAAGATGGTCTCTAAGAGTGGTTAGTCGTGCCATTTGGTCTCTCTAATACTCCAAGCACCTGTATGTGTGTGATGAACTAGCTATTGTGTCCATTTATCAGCAAGTTCGTCGCTGTTTATTTTGATGATATCCTGATCTACAACAAGTCCAAGAAAGAACACCTCAATCACTTGAGACACGTTTTTTGAACTCTGCGCCGTGGTAAATTTTACATCAATCTTAAGAAGTGCACTTTCATGAGTGATTCTATAGTTTTTTTTTGGGTTATATTATTGCTGTTCGGGGAGTAGAGGCAGATCCCACCAAGGTGAAAGCCATTGTTGATTGGTCAATTCCAACAAAAATATCCGAGTCCGAAGCTTTCATGGTCTTGCCACCTTTTACAGGCGTTTCATAATAAATTTTATCAGCATTATGGCTCACTGACAGTATGAAACAAGGAGAATCTAAATGGACTAGTGCCGCAACCCGCACATTTGGGCGGATCAAGCTTAAAACCATAGAAGCTCTAGTTCCACGACTGCCAAACTTCAACAAGGTCTTTGAAGTTACCTGTGATGCATCCAATGTTGGAATAGGAGTGCTTAGCCCAGATGGTCATCCCATAGCCTTCAATAACAAACAGCTCAATGAATCCAAGAAGAAATATTCTACCTATGATTTAGAGCTATATGTTGTTGTGCAGATTTTCTGCTATTGGTGACATTATCTAGTAGAGGAGGAGTTTGTCTTGCTCTCTGATCGTGAAGCCCTTAAGCATTTACAGTCCCAACAAAAACTAAGTGCGCACCATGCCAAGTGGAGCACCTACCTTCTAGAATTCACTCTTGTCATTCAACACAAGGCCAGCAAAGAAAGCCAAGTGGCTGATGCATTGAGTCACCATAAACATTTATTGACTCCCATGCCTATTTTTGTTCCAGGATTTGAAGAGATTCAACATAACTCCGCCTATGTTGGGGTATCCTTGACATAGCCAGTCCCAAGCCCGGACAAAGGAGGAGGGTTGTGCGTTAGGTAGCCAACAGCCAGCACAATACTTAGTCAGATTTCTTTATGGATTTGAGACCTAATGAAATTTCGTAGGGGCGTCCCCTACTTAGCGACGCGCTGTATGGTCCGAGAACAGTGATAAGTGAGCAAGGACCGCTGCATCGGCGCCCGGGTGCAGTGTTAAATAGGCAAGGGTCCTCGCACTTGGGATGAGTGTGGGGGGTAAGGAAGCTAGTCCAAAATAGAAGGCTGAGATTAGGTACTTGGATCATTGGGAGCCTAACTGGGAAACTTATGGAAGTGGTGGATACAATGGAAAGGAGACGAATCGCAATTGCTTGCCTACAAGAGATAAGGTGGGTGGGACAGAAAGCTAAAGAGATTGAGAGGACTGAGTATAAGTTATAGTATACGGGACTTAATAGATCGAGGAATGGGGTCGGCATAGTGGTAAGCAAGGACTTAAAGGAAGATATAGTTAGTGTAAAGCGATATGGAGATAGGATTATTGCAATTAAGTTAGTGTTAGGAGAAGAGATAGTGAACGTAATTAGTGCTTATGCCCCCCAGGTGGGCTTAGGAGATGGACATAAGGAGAAGTTTTGGGAAGACTTGGAAGGAGTGCTACTAGAGATACCCCAAGGCGAGATGGTCTTCATAGAAGGAGATTTGAACGGGCATGTAGGACGCGACGTAGATGGATATATAGGAGTACACGGGGGATATGGATACGGTAATAGAAATGAAGAAGGGAAGGATATTTTAGAGTTTTCAATGGCTTATGATCTCATGGTAACTAACACCTTTTTTAGGAAGAGAGGAACATTTGGTGACTTATAAGAGCGGCTCTTCAAGGACACAGATTGACTTCTTCTTAACTAGGAAAAGAGACCGCTTAGCTTGTAAAGATTGCAAGGTTATACCGGGGGAGAGCTTGACTTCCCAACATAGGTTGTTGATCATAGATGTGCAGCTACAAAGGTGGACTAGAAAAAAGTTGTTGTATAGATGCTCAAGGACTAAATGGTGGAACTTGAAAGGTGATAAGCAACTAACATTAAGGGAAAAAGTACTAGAGGAAGACGTTTGGGCGGTAAATGAGAGTGCAAATAATATGTGGGAGAAGGTAGCGGAGGGTAGGGAAAAAAGTCTTAGGAGAATCCAAAGGGGGTGCTCCGGCACAGAAAGGCATGGTGGTGGAGCGAGGCCGTCCAAAACAAGATAAGAGTTAAAAGAGAGTGCTTTAAAACTTGGCAAAAGGATCGAAATGAAGCAAACTTGGAGAGGTATAAAGAAGCAAAAAGAGAAACCAAAAAGGCAATTAGTGAAGCAAAGGCAAAGGCTTTTGAGGGGCTACATAGGCGACTCGACACTAAGGAAGGCGAGATAGGCGGACCAAGGACTTAAACCAAGTTAAATGCATTAAGGATGAGGATGAAAAGGTATTAGTAAAGGATGAGGAGATAAAAGAGCGTTGGAAGAGCTACTTCTACAAGTTATTTAACGATAGCAGTAGTAGTGACATACTATTGGGGCAACTTACCATTTCTAGGGAAGAATCGAATCATATGTTCTATAAGAGAATCAGTAGGGAAGAAGTTAAAGAAGTATAAAAAATGATGAAGAATGGAAAAGCGGTTGGGCCAGATGGTATCCCTATTGAGGTTTGGAGGTGCTTGGGGGAGGAGGGCATAAGTTGGTTAACAAAGCTTTTTAATGTAATGCTAAAGAGCAAGAAGATGCCTGATGCATGGAGGAAAAGTATTCTTATACCCATATACAAGAACAAAGGAGATATTCAGAACTGTGCGAACTACCGCGGGATTAAATTGATGAGCCACACAATGAAATTATGGGAGAGAGTTATTAAGAGAAGACTAAGAAGAACAACAAACATTTCAGAGAATCAATTTGGTTTTATGCCTGGGAGATCAACCATGGAGGCTATCTTTCTCCTGAGAAGGTAAATGGAACAGTATAGAGAAGGTCAGAGAGATTTACATATGGTGTTCATTGACTTGGAGAAGCCCTATGACCGAGTTCCTAGGGAGATTCTATGGAGAGTACTGGAAAAGAAAAGAGTGTCGCATATATTGAGGCGATAAAGGATATTATAATAGAGCCGTGACACCTATAAGAACGACTGGCGGAGAGACTGAAGAGTTTCCTATCACGATTGGTCTACACCAAGGCTCAGCGTTAAGCCCGTACTTATTTGCCCTAGTTATGGATGAGATTACAAGACATATTCAGAATGAGGTGTCGTGGTGTATGTTATTTGCAGATGATATTGTTTTAGTGGATGAAATGAGAGAATGAGTGAATGCTAAGCTAGAATTGTGGCGGAATACGTTAGAGACAAAAGGGTTTAAGCTAAGTCGTTGCAAGATGAAATATATGGAATGCAAGTTTAGTCAAAGTAGGACACCTGATAACTTAGAAGTAAGTTTGGGCACACAAAGATTGTAGAAAAAGAAAACTTTAGGTACCTTGGATCTATGGTGCAACAGGATGGAGAGATTGATACTGCTGTAAGTCACAGGATTCAGGCCGGGTGGACCAAATGGAGGAGTGCTTCGGGGGTCATGTGTGATCGGAAAGTCCCCCTCAAGGTTAAAGGAAAGTATTATAAGGTGGC
This sequence comes from Cinnamomum chago, assembly GCA_038049695.1. Taxonomy (NCBI): domain Eukaryota; kingdom Viridiplantae; phylum Streptophyta; class Magnoliopsida; order Laurales; family Lauraceae; genus Cinnamomum; species Cinnamomum chago. Next base: position 34,427,821 of record CP142452.1, read on the forward strand.
GGTACGTCCAGCGTTGTTATATGGATCAGAGTGTTGGGCAGTAAAGCATAATCATGTTAAGAAGATGGAAGTTGCGGAGATGAGAATGCTAAGATGGATGTGCGGGATCACAAGGAGAGATAGGATTAGAAATGAGGAGATTATGGGCAAAGTAGGAATAGCACCGATTAAAGATAAAATGAGAGAAAATCGACTGGAATGGTTCGGCCATGTTAGAAGGCGCCCAACGGAGGCACTTGTTAAAAGGTGTGAAAGCATGGAGATTGCCCAGAGTAGGAGAGGGAGAGGGAGACCCAAGAGAAGTTGGAAAGAAACTATTAAATATGATCTTGCCTACATGGATTTAACGGAGGACATGACCCTAAATAGATTTGATTGGCGTCGTCAAATCCATATAGCCGACCCCACCTAGTGGGAAAAGGCTTGGTTTGGTTTGGTTTGGTTTGGTTATTTGAAGAGATTCAACATGAATATCCCGAAGATATAGATTTTGGTCACATCTACACTAACCTCCATAATGGAGAACAAGCTCAACATCCACACTACAGTATTCACGATGGCTTGTTTCAACTTCAAGGCACAAAACTCCGTCTACCAGCTAACCGTCATCTATGAACATGTTATTTGGGAATCACATGCTAGCGGATGCAGTGGACACTTGGGTCACGACAAGACCCTCAAATCTTGTTAGTGAAAGGTACTTTTGGCTTACCATGAAATCCTTCCTATGCTATCAAAATATGTGATTTATGCAAGGGGTTTGTCAATACTTTCTCAAAATCTATGATGAATTAAGACATGAAATTTGTAAAACCATCCCCGCCCCCACCCCCGCCCCCCCTCCACAATTGTTTTTAACCTTCCATAGATATCTAGAAAAGTAGATCTAATTGTACTTTTCACAAATTTCTCAAAATCCAATATGTATTGAAACATGAAATTTGACCCCCTACTTGTTCTTAGCCTTCCAAAGGAGATGAATGGTTCATACCGTGAATTAGGGCCCATGGGATTGGAAAAAATGCTGTAACTTGATGGGCCCCATGGGATGTGAAAATCAGGTCCAATTCCCTATAGCGTGTGCCTCTGACTTGTGAGGCATAAATTTTTACCATATGTTGAGATGCGTAAATTTTGGGTTCATTTTCACACTATTTTCACACCTCATTTATGCATGTTATGTGTAAATGAGTGCAAACAAATATGATTGATGCTTAACCATTACACGTGTTCTTCATTTATATATGTAAATGAGTGCAAACAAATGGCCCCTTAATGATAGTGTTATTTAATTTTCCGTGAAGTTCAATGCTGTAACTTGTAAGTTGTAGCATGTTTGTAAGCCATAACTTACATGATACTTGAGTACTTAACTACTTATTAATAAGTTCAGTATTACTAATTTATTATTATTTTAGTACTTTTAACTACTTATTAATAAGTTTAGTATTAGTAATTTATGATTTTTTAGTGCTTTTAACATATACATGTAAATCTATCATTAAATTTGAATAATCTTTGAACAATTTATGACAAGACAGCAATATAGGATGTTATGACTTAATTTTCCGTGAAGTTCAATGCTGTAACTTGTAAGTTGTAGCATGTTTGTAAGCCATAACTTACATGATACTTGAGTACTTAACTACTTATTAATAAGTTCAGTATTACTAATTTATTATTTTTTTAGTACTTTTAACTACTTATTAATAAGTTTAGTATTAGTAATTTATGATTTTTTAGTGCTTTTAACATATACATGTAAATCTATCATTAAATTTGAATAATCTTTGAACAATTTATGACAAGACAGCAATATAGGATGTTATGACTTAAGGGATCATTTGTTTGCAATCATTTACGTATGTAAATGATTCACATGCGTAATGGGTACGCATCGTTATGTTTGTTTGCATTAATTTACGCATGAGATACATAAATGAGATGTGAAAATAGTATGTAAATAAGACCATTTTTGCATGAAATTTTACACACCTGGATAGGTGCTAAACTAGTTTTCACATGGTACTGTAGCGAGGCGGGCACTGTAGCTTTGATGCTAAATATGTCAATAGTTCAAACCCCACAACCAACATTTCTTTTTATTTTTGCGGGCCCCAATCCGAACCATTCATCTTCTTTATATGGCTAAAAACAGCCATGATGTAAAATTTCTTAACTCATGAAGGCGTAAAATTTCTTATGCTTTGCTCTTCATGGATTTTGAGAAATTAGTGAAAAGCATGTGTAAAAATCTAACTTCCTGCACTTATGTGGGCCCCAAATTCATGATCCAAAGTCCGAACCGTTCATCTTCTTTGTATCGCTAGAAATATCTGGGAGGTAAAATTTCTTTTCTTAACTCAGCATGGATTTTGAGAAATTAATGAAAGTTTCCAAAAAATCTATGCAATAAATTAAGACCATTGGATAGTCATTTGCACATGTGAAAATGGTGATTGTAAAAAACATGGTAATGTGTTTCACCTGTGTAACACTTGATATGTACATGTTACATATGTAAACCCCATTTTTCTATCACATGTGTAAAAGACAGACGAATCCCTAAGGGGATCTTATTTTTTTGGATATTTTTTTCAAAAATTCTTTGGGGTTGGAAAAAAGTCAGGCAACCACAAAACATGATGTGACGCTGCATTGTATCGTTTTTCAGGGTTGATCGTGACTTTGAACCATTATCCAAATTACACTATATCTCCCTCCTTTAAATCATACTGAATCCCTTTTTCTTAGGTTACAGTCAACAGTTAGAGTGGAACATATGGCTACATTTTAAAGCAATCTCTAAACATGAAAAAGCTTTCACCTCAAAAATTGTGTGCTGTTTCACAATATGAGATGCAAATTATTCTGAATATCTTATCATGTAACTGACCTCAAGATAAAGGCCATACGTAGGCTGGGCATGACTTCTCCGAAAAGATCTGACTCTTCTGCCATCCGAAGAATCACCCTTCTTACAATGTCACCAAGATACATTCCTGAAATCATCTTCTCAAATCCCTGAAGCAACAATGACAAGGTCATCATATATAATGCTCCATCCATGGAAGGTTCACAAATAAAATACAAAAAATAAATGATGAAGTGGTGACACAACCATAATGAAAAATACACGTAAGCAAAATCTGCACCATGGGGCCACTTTTGGTAAAATTAAATGGGAAGACAGAAACAAACCCTCTTAAGGGTCTGCTCACCATTGTTTCATGACCCTTGATTGTGGAGGTGGGAACAACTCCATTGATGTTTCTATCCAATAGTTCGTTTCTGATACATTTTATGGTTATGAGGGGTGTATTGCTCTTATCCTCTGCCATTATTTCATATGTATTAGGTGTGTACTTCTCTTACTCATTGGATAACAATTTACCAGTAACCATTTTTTTTTAATATGTATGGACAATCACTTCTCCTGAACATAGTGATCTCTCCCATCCTGTCAAGAGTCAAGCAACGATACCCACAAAACAGATTTGCTCACCCATATCACAAAAGGCAGCGTGTCATGTACTTTTTGACCATCAAACAATATAAATAAAGGAAAAACGCTTAAAAACATGTCTTGCCTGATCATTAGGATTAGGGCTCTCAGCATCTACATCAGCATCATAGGGAGTTCTAGGGAGATGAGATGACCAAAAATTTCCCCATTCCATGTTGACAACCTAATCAATCGATTAAGATTATGGTTAACATAAGGAAGAAACAGGCATCCAATGAATGCAATCATTTGAGAGAGAGAGAGAGATACCATGCCTCCAGAATTTGTTAGAAGGCCTTGACACTTAATAATTGCATCTGTGCGTTCCACATAGCAGGCATTTGTACCTGTTCCAATGATAACTGCAGCCACGGTGTCCTCATCATGATAATGTCCAAGAGCTAATGTTCCCACAGTATCATTGACCTGGTTGCATAGACCAGCTAATTGAGCACACTTTGATAGTTTTTATCATGAATATCTCTCAATTTTCTCAGTGATGTTTTTATTTACAATGATAGTAAACATCTGAAAAGCTACATCCAGATATAAAGATTACCACTGGATCAAGAAGTGTACTGCCAATATGGTTTTGAGTTATTTGTCCAGGATGCAATTAGGAACTTAATAATAAACTGGGTGCTTCTTACATTTGCATTTAACTTTCTGGTACTCTCATATTGGATGAAGAAAATGTTGGAAAATATACAAATGTAATTCCGTATGGTGCTTCTGATTCCCAGTCAAAATTGCTAGAGATCATGACGAAATGACAACAGGAATATTTACGACTTTCACATTGGAGTCAAACCCCAAGACACCATGCTACTGCAATCAAAACTAGATTTCAACTATTTGCATGGTTATTTGATATAAATAGCTGTCTAATAATAAACAAGCAGATGGTGCTTCACTGTACTCTTTGCCTCACGAATGATGATTTATTTGATGGTGTCTCATTGCACACGGTGAATACATGGAACAGAGTGTCTATGGGGAAAGAAAGATTAACCTACAAGTGTCCTCATTGTAGAGTTTAATACCAGCCGAAGCACCACCAAATTAGGTGCACTTGCAGACCACCAGAATAGTGCTAGGATTATTTTACTCCTGTCCTCATGTCATGTAGCCTAACCATAGAATATCCCACACATCTCTAATAGATAATTCTCACTATCAATAATTTTTACTGAACCTAATATGCTATTTGATACAAAGCCAATAAGCCCTTACAACAAGGCCCATGGCCCACTTGGGACCCAAGGAAGTTTAGGATAGATTTCTAATTTTGCCTACTTTCCTAGTTTGGTTAGAATTCTAAGATTATAGGTTTGCTTTCTTATTTATATGGGCATTTTAGAACGTTAACGCAGTTCAAAGTTTTAAAAAAAATTCCTTCGTGGATTATCTTTTCTGAGGCTCATCCTCTTTGTGCGTCTCTTTTGAGACATTGTTTATGTGCCTCAGCACTTTGATCCAAGCCCATTCCTAGGGTTTGCATCAGTATCAGAGCAGGTTCAGTTGATCTCTAGTATCTAGATCTAGGAGTCTACTTCAGTTGTACCAAGAGTGCCAACTGATAGAACATCTGACGTTTGCAATCCAGAGTGATTGATTGAAGGGTGGCATTGTTAGAAGTCTGGTTAGATTGGTTTTTGAAGGATGCCTAAAGGATTTTTTTTTTTTTTTTTTCCTTTGTTAGGAAACTACGGTAGCAGCTTAGCATATTCTCAATGCAAGGAGACTGGTCTTGTGTGAAAGTACAAGTGCATGCAGTCATGATGACTCTAGGATTTATATATTGATGAATTCCATGTTATCTTAAGTGATGCCTCATTCGATCATGATAGAGTAGGTGGTATCCGTCATGATTTTAAAAAATCAAATCTATTCCATAGAGAAATTAAACTCTAGTCATAGAAGGAGATGCATTTCAGTCCACAGTATCAACCCTCTCATAGATTTTTCTGCATTGTGCTGGTAACCAATTGGGTAATATCTACAAATATGACAACAAATTAACTAGTCCATCAAACAAAAGCCACATGAAACAAAATGAAAGGAGCTGATTAATAGATTCCAATATTTCTATCTAGAAAGATATATCTTTATTGATCAAAGGAGATAGGCATGTTTTTTACTGTGAGCATGCATGTCCCAGTATATCTATCAAGAAAGATAGATCTTTCTAAATCAAAGGAAATAGGCATGTGTTCGATCACGAGCATGCTTGTCTACATACTCGCAGTGTGCAATGAAGTGACTTGTTCTTAAACCAAGCAAACTGTATTGCATATCAAAGAATGCTTCCATGGCTATGTATTCACATAGAAATTGAAAAAAAGAAGTCCAGCCACTCTGTTCATACCAATGCAGCCACCCGTATATCCAGCCCTCTCTTGGTCAATGCTTGTTGTAAACACTCTGCTACATCTCTTCTGACCTGAAGCACAGAGTATAACATCAGCTAGTTGCCACAAAATATCCTCCTAAACTGGATAATGAATAATATATGGCTACAATCAAGTCCAAATGTCTAAACATGAAACGCTACCCATTTTTAACATACAAATACATATATTAAGGAACAAAAACTGAAAGAAACTTCTGAAGTTACCTAGAAGTGTGTGTTCATAAATTCTTCCAAAATCTTTCATATTTTCACTATGAAATCATAAGCGCAGGGCATCCTACACCAGCACCCCTTTTGATGGTCAGGCTTCAGCCAATTCATTAGCAATAGCATCATAAGTAGTAACTACCGAAAAGAGGTCATCAATAAAATAGTTCGATCAAAATAATAAATTAGAGTGCTGGGCACCTAACTAGTGAATGGCACAGACTCAATACCATTTATATAAACTTGACGTCCAGATTTCCAAAAGGACTCCAATCAATAGAATATCGCAGTTACGTTGATGACGGTTTATATTCGAATCCGAATTTTGTATTAAATGGACTACCTACGCTTTTTACAGCCTCACAACCAGAAAATAAAATTTCAGAGTTGTATTTAGTTTCTGAAATCCTAATTACAGAATCAAACAACAAACAGCTTCTAAGACCCGTGTCACATGAACGAAATTGTGGATGCATAATCCGCAGTCCATCGGGCTAGATGATACATGCATCTGTAGAGATTCCTTTCCCCAAGAATGAAGTCAATTGGTAAAATAGAGAACAAAATATCCATATAATGAAAGATAAAAGGATCTCAGAAGGAATAACTAGTAGAAAATATCCTAGAAGCTTTGCTAAGAACTTCCTCATCCAATATTCAGAACTCCACATGCTTGAAATGAGAAAACCCCCATAAGTCCCTAAAACCTAAATCAAATTCAACCGTTAATTAAGTGTAACTCTAACCCTAAAACAAATGCCTTTGTTAAAAGATGGCGCATCAAGAGAATCCATAAGAGCCGATATTGAAGATTAGGGATCACCATGGTGTTTTATTTTGGAACATTTTCAAGCCAGTTCGTGTTGCTTCCTCCAATGAAGCAAAGGAGATGGATATCCTTGTGGGATACAGACAGCTTGTGCAACTGGATACCGCAGATTTAATCGTGGAAGGAGCAATCTGAAGAAACAGACCTCTATTCTGGTTCAGGTTTGATGCAGTAGCAATCTGTATTATGCAGACCAGTTTTTAATAGTTGTTTGAAATAGTTTATACGGCGAAATCAAGAAGAAACAGTCCTATATTGCTAGATTGTGCAAACATCCTGGGGTTTCTTAAATTTTGTTATTGGATAAGTATTTATCCTCGGTTGTGATTGAGAGGTGCTGTGTTATCTTCTAGAGGGACTGTTTTCATCACAACGAGTCAATCAATGAAATTTAAGGTTTCTAATGGAGTACCACAAAAAAAAAGGGTGATATAGTGGTCCCTAGTCATAAGGGAGCATAAACCTTAATACTAAAATTAGGGTTGATTTGTTTAGTAGAAAGATGTATCAATAGTGATCTTATTCCACTTAGTTGGCTATTGAAGGGGCTAGAAGAACTAGATAAATAGATGGACCATAGCAGAAGGACCTAAGAATGATCCAAAGTACTTGGATAATAAGTATTTATCCTCGGTTGACTTCTGATTGAGTTGTTGTCAGCTGTGTTAACTTCTAGAGGGACTGTTTTCATCACGAGTCAATCAATGAAATCTAGGATTTCTAATGAAGTGAAAAATAGGGCGATACAGTGGTACCAAGTCAAAAGGGAACATAAACCCTAATGCTAGAATTAGGGTTGATTTGTTTAGTGAAAAGAATGATCAAGAGTGGCCTTATTCCGCTCAGTTGGCTATTGGAGAAGCTAGAAGAATTGGATATATAGATGGCCATACCTGAACCACCTAAGAATGATCCAAGGTATTTGGATAGGAAGTTAGAAAATATGTTGTTGATTATAAATTGGATCCTTTAACTCATGTAAAACATACTTGCAGCAAGTTAACACTGCTATAAGAATTAAGAAAACAAAAGATTAATGGGGATCAATTTTTGAGATTTATGCACATAAAAGAAATCATGCAAGTATATACCAATTCAAGCAAGGAGATATGATCTTAGGAAACTATTGTGCTGAATGTTAATACTAAAAAAAAAGAAAAGAAAACTATTGTGCTAGACTCGGAGGAATGTGGAGAGATGCAGTTTTGTAAAAGGCCATGCTTGCTGGACAAGAAAAAGATATAGAAGGTCAATGCATATAGAATGTCTAGGTTTAAGTTGGAATGAGTCATTCGGGCACAAGTTTAAGTTAATTCATGCATGAGCATCATTTGAATGTTGTATATAGAATTTTGAAATATCCCAGGAAATCCTTCGGCAAGGAATACTTAACTCAAGTTATTGATATCGAACTGTGGAGGCATACAATGACGCAGGTTGGACAGGTTCAAAGTCAAATAGGAGGCCAATGACAAACTATTACGCCATGGTGGGTGGTAAACTTGTGTCATGGAAGATCAAGTTCTGAAGCTCAATATCAAGCAATGGCACATGGGCTTATGAGTTGTTGTAGTGAAAATTTTACCCTAAGAGTTGGGTTTTACACATAAGAACCAATGGTGTTACATTGTTATAGTACGTCCGCACAATACATTGCGACTAATCCAGTGTACCATGAGAGAACAAAGCATATGGAAGTTGATAGTCATTTCATACAAGAGAAGGTTAACACCCAAGAAATCAAGCTAAATATACACAAAGAAAGGCAGTTGACAGATTTTCTTACTAAAGCCATAACTCAGAGACAACTCTCTGATTCTTTGTCCAAGCCAGGCATAGCAAGCATATAATCACTAGTTTGAGGAGTGTTGTGAGAGAGTTATTCAAAAATACCCCAAAAAAAAAGGGCCCAAAGGGACTTTATAATGGTCACCTTCCCAACAAAGATGGTTTGCCTACAAAGACTAACGGGATAACTTAATGAACACCAAAATGTTTAATGAACTAGCTCCAAGTCCTTCTTGTAAAGACTAATAGTTAGGATCTATTTGTAACCATTGGGTTAATTAGGTTTTGGTGTGTAAATACATCCAAAGTTAATGAATTTTTGTAAATACTGAAAATATGGTACTCTAAATATTGGGAGATGTGACATGTGATAATGAGAGGTAGAATGAATAAAGAAAATCTTCTTCCCAGTCTCTTTCTTCTCTTAGTGATAGGGTTTAATGGTTTATTAAAAAAAACATGGTATCAGATCCCTAGTTTGGGTCTTTCTATTTTTTTTATTGCATCAGAGAAGTATATTTGGAATCAAGAGTGCCTTTCAACGAGACTCTGATTACTTGACGGAACTTAATCTCAAAGAATTCTTCTCCTTTCGTCTTTGTTTGGTTCAGTGTTGCAGACACAAGATGGAGAGATTCAAGCCTGGGGAAGAAGCCTTCTGTGTAGATCTTCTGATCTTCTAATGAGTGTTTTCACCAGAGACGAAGACAACTGTTCCTACCAGAGACGAAGCCTTCCCGGAGACGTATTCCTCTTCTTCCTCTGTTGACAATTGTCTGCAACTAGAGACTAAGTCCTCCCAGAGTCGAAGACTTCTGTTCTTTTGTTTGAAGCCCTGCAGCCATCAAACAAGTTTTTTGTTTATATCAGATTCTAGGGTCAAAGCCCAAAGCTCACTTCATGTGCCCATCCAGAAGCGAGCCCACCTTGTTGCATTCAGCTCACTTTTCTTATTTTCAGAAGCCCATCAGTCAACTAGTAGTGGTTGATTGCTCTTCAGGTAACACTAAACACTAGTATCGGATTTGTTGGGTTAGGATCATATGGAATCGAAGAAAGATTGAGATAATTACACTGGTTCTTCTTCTTCTAATGGTTCCTTGCCCCAAGTAGGAACCCTAAATCCCAATTCTAGAATTACAAGAGAACTCTTTAAAGGAAAAACTATAATGAGTGGTCATGTTCAGAAGAATTGCCCCTTGGAGGGACTCGGAGGTTGAACCATAACTGAAGTACCCAAGGATCACCCTAAATATGCAGATTGTAAGGCAGAAAATATGCTAATTATGAGTTAGATTTACAACTCTTTGGAAGGAAATATTTGTCAGAGTTTCTGATTTTGTAAGATTGCTAAAGGATTCTGGGATTCAATTAAAGGTTCATATGCTCAAAAACAAAACCATGCTATGATCTACCAGTTGACAAGGGATCTAGCCACTTTAAACCAAGTCCGTCCTTAGGAAACTAGTATGCTCAAATTCAAGGATTGTGGACAGAACTTGTTTTAAGCCAAGATCCCCTTCCATCTATTGGGACTATTTTGACCACACAAACACACAGGTCTTGAATCCGGCCCCTGGTCAAGTCTAGAGACAATTCGATCCATCAAAGTTGAAGCTGGAGAACATACTTAGATGCATCTTGAGTACAAGTCCAAGTCCAAGTAAAACAAAAGCTTAAATTGGTCTCGATCTAGGCGCCACAATCCAGACCCAAGCCCAACTCATTTAAAACCTCAATATTCGTGGAACCATGCCATTTTGATGTAAGGCTCAACTTTAATACACAAATATGTAAAATATATATTTTTTAAACATACAAAACCCAACACAGAAGCCTATAACTATTTAAATTCAGAGACAACACCAAATATATAGTAATATTCAAGAGGAAGTACCTTGGTGTATGTTGTTTACAGACGATAAAGTGCAAGCGAACGAATTGTGAGATGGTGTGAATGTGAAACTTGAGAGATGACAGGAGGCTTTGAAAATTCAAGGGCTATAAAATAAGTTGAACAAAGACAGAATACATGAATTGCAACTTCAAAGGGGATGTGTAGAAAGAAATAACTCCTTCGAGAATTGAAGCTTAATAGATACGACAAAAAGAGTCATTTTGATACCTTGGCTCAATTTGCCTACCTTTTTCTGAATTTTGTTTTGGATAGGGAGATTAAGGAGGATGTCGAACATAGGACAAGAATTGGATGGTTAAAGTAGAGACTTGCTTCTAGTTGATTTGTGAGGCGCATGCCAACAAGATTGAAGGGAAACTTTTACAAGACATTGATTAGACCAGTTATGACCTATGGAGCAGAATGTTAGCCAATTAGGAAACAACATGTCCAAAAAACGAGGATAGTAGAGATGAGAATGTTGAGATAGATGTTTGGTAAAACATCTGATTGCCTTTTATTAATAAAATTTACCTTTAAAAAAAATGTTTGGTAAAACTGAGAGAGATAGAATAAAAAATGACCACATCGAGAGCATTCAAATGTAGAATAAATAGATAATAAATTACCATTCAAAAAAATTACTAGATGATAAATTAATAGAGACTTGTTTGAGATTGTTTGGACATGTCCAACACAAGCTAACAACAGCAACAATAAGACTAAGTTTGTAAGATCCCAGCCTTTTCCTAGTTTATTTACGTTAATTTTATGTGTTTGTGTGATTTTGAAGGTAATTAGAGGGGTTAGATGCCTAATTGTGAGTGTTAGTGGCGATTTTCGGCTTAGTTTAGTAGTTTAGGGGGTTATTTGTAATTTTGAGTGTAGGGGGTATTGCGTAATTTTAGGAAGTGTAGGGAGTAGGGCCCTCGGTTGTAGTTTGGTGGGTTATAGGGTCCTTGGGAGAAAATATGCTTTCCTTGAGTTTTTCCAAAAATACTTTTGAAGCCCCTTTATCGTACAACACTTAAGTGTGGGAATTTTCATCATTTAACCTTTAATTGCAACTCAACTAACCTAGCCCTTTCAATACCCAATGACATTTCCATTTCCTTTACCTTCCCATTTCTCTCTCTCTCTCTCTCCATCTCTTCAAGCTTCTAGGCCAGGAAACCCAAAACCTAGGTGGAATTGCATTGAAGATTTGCATCAAAGACAAGGATTCCAGCCCTCTTTTCTCAAATCTCACCATATCTCTTGATAGATCTCTATCTTCTCTCTCTAACAAGGTGAGTTTCAAACCCTAATTCCACCTCTAGCCTTCTCTAAGTGTTTTCTTGTTGAATTCCTGCCCTAATGCATGTTTCTCCCTTGGAATTGAGTGTAGGAGCATTTGACAGGGTTTTGGTGAGATTTTGGGATTTTATTGGGTAAAGGGATTGGTTTGAAGAGATTTCCATGGCTTGGACCCTAGGCAAGTGCAATATATATGAATCATAGCATGCATGTGTATTCTTCATTAATTCCTACATGAATTGCATTGAATTCTAATGATTGTTGTAGAAATTCCCATGTTCTAAGCTCTTTTTCATGAATTGATACCCTATGGCATGTTGAAAACTCATTTGATGATGAATGGCCCTAGTTTTAGGTAATTTGATGCTAAATTATGGTGGAACATATGGGGAACAATGTATCTCAAATGTTTGGATTGATTTGGAAGAGAGTTGGAAGGGTTTGGAAAGAATTCGGAGTATTATCTGTAACTTCTGGGAAGCTACAACTGACCATGGATCACCTATGGCTAGCCGTAAGATCCTAGAGGTCACTGTGAATGTCCCCTGGTTGCTTACCCAGAACTGTGTAAATTCCAGGTACAAGTACTATGGTCACCTTACGATTAACCGTGGTGAACCCATGACTAGCCATAGGCTAACCATAGTACAGCTTAATAACCTCACGGTTACATTTACAGAACTGTGCATTTTTCAAGGTTTGTTCAGCGATTACCTCACGGCTAACTGTAGGACTAACCACGGCTAACCCTAAAGCAACCGTAGTACACTCAAGGCTAGCCATAATAGGGCTATGGCTTGCCGCAACCCTGGGTTCCACACACTGCATAAATATTACCTTTTGACCTTTGGACCTGGTTTAACCTATCTAATGGCTTGTAAATGGAGGCCCTATGATGTGTGGATGGTTGAACTTAACATCCACCCATCATTTATTCAAAGTAGGGTATGGTAGGCAAGTTAGACCAAGGAGGTGGCTAATGCAAGCTATGATGCACAGTTATGGATATGGATATGGACACTAATACGGGGATCAGGGATACGACTCCTCACTTTTGAAAATCTTGGACACGAATATGGATACAGGTGTCCTATTTATTTATTTTTCTTAGATCACTTTTGAATCAATGAAATTATCATTGTTTTTTTCCCTTTCTAGCATTTTTTTATGGTGAAAAGTAAAAATATTAACAGAATTAAATGAAATATAGGACTTTCTAGTAGGATATGTTAGACTTTTTCCCTAGAAGTATCAGTGCAGTATCAGGTAGTAATACAAGTGTTGTATCGATCCGATACGAATACGTTGGGCTTGTACAAGTATCCGGGTATCATAGAATGTAGGACCTTTGGATGACATCTAGCATTAGAGCACCAAGAACCAATTATTGGACATCCGAAACCAATTTGACCATTGTGTTGGATGGCTTAGTACTCATACCTAGAGGGTGATCTTTTAGCTAGGTTTGACCTGATTACTTTTATGCATTCATTGATTGATATTGATGAGTTGATCTATACATTGTCTCGTTATTGTTGACCTCTTTACTCTTAGTCTATAATGTTGTAATTGATACCCTAATTGTAATTAAATGATGATGATGGACCTAGGGTTACCTAGATATGGATTGTGTATGTGGATGGAGGTTATGGATTACCTGTGTCTTAGGCTAGGTTGGCTATTCAACGGCCTTGAAGAGAAGGAACTATCTCTTGGACTGGATTGTATACTGATGATTATCTTGGAATGAACTTGGCTACTTGGAATATCTAGGGATAATTCTTGATGGGTAGAATGGATACTTTGAAGCTATGATGCATAGATATGGATACGAACACTAATACGGGGATTGAAGATATGACTCCTCACTTTTGAAAACCTAGGACACGGATATGGATATGGGTGTCTAATTTTTTTTCTTTAGATCACTTTTGAGTCAATGAAATTATCATTGTTTTCGTCCCTTTTGGGATTTGTTATGGTGAGAAGAAAGAAAATTAAAAGAACTACGAGAAATAAAGGATTTGATAAGTAGGATATGTTAAACTTGTTCCTCAAAAGTATTGGTGTAGTACAAGTACCAATACAAGTGTCGTATCGGTCCAATACAAATACGTTGGGCTTGTACAAGTATCCGGGTATCATAGCTTTGAAGTAGTTCCTTCAGCTTGATTGGGATTCTTGCTCATGCAAGAGTGGCCTAGCCAAACGCTATTCTTGTGATTCCTTGAGTCAAGGCACCACTTGGCTGAGTAAGTCCAGTCATGGGCTGATCACCTGTGGCAACAACTAATTTTCTTGCCATCTATAGATTGGGACTTGAGGTGGAAGCACGCTACTAAGTACCTCTTGATGCTTGGTACCTCTTGCATCCCCACCACAACTACGGAGTATGGGAGGGCAGCGACATAATTTCCCATGGTACAGCTTATGTGAATGTGCCTTCTTGCCAGATGGATGGACCTTATAGTATGTTGATTCATAATGATATTACTATTCTTGCATAATTGCCTAGTCTATCCTTGTTACTCTATTGATCATGTTCATTGTCTTTATTCAGCATAGACAATTTAGTATTGGTAAGTCAACTTGAATTTGAAGGTGACCAAGTCCCACTTCAATTGAGTTTAAAATCCATCCTCAAATGGATCAGATAATGCTTTGATGATGATGACGAGGATGATTTTAATTTTTATAATTATATTCAACTTTTTAAGGTTTATGAAACTTAAGTAATGAAATGAGTAGCTCAAGGCTCAAGCTATGACAATCTGCAACCTTCAATTTAAACTGACACTAATACAGAGTTGCAAGACCAGTAATAAATGTACTGCATGCATTTGGATTCCATATGCCTAAGTTTCAGCCAAAAGAATAAATAAAAGTAGTCAACTTCAAGTACCTAAAATAAAAGTCGATAATTTAGTCACTTCAATATTAGTTAGCAACCTACATGACATGTAGAGGTTTGATAAATGCCTAAATACTAAGTAAGAGTGCAAAACATAAAAATAAAAATTTTCTTGTAGTCTACTTAACCCTTTTTAGGACTTAAGAATTTTATCTACTAACCAATACAAATAGTGAATAACCAATAATCTTCACTTTCGAGTCAGCAGATACGCTCTCTGATATCACTATTTTGAAAAATGTATCAAACACAACTTAACTACAAATTTAATCAATTGTTAATTTAAATAAATAAAAAGTCTGCTTACCATGTCTGCAATTGCAAATCCTTTTGTCCATCTGAAGAGAATGCCTGAAGAAACTGATAGTTGTCTAACAGGAAAAGGGAATGTAAATCCTAGCTCCTTCTTATTTGATGGAAGCTCAAATTCATCACCTTCTCTTTCAAGAAAACGCTCTAACGCTGATGCAATGAAATCAAAGAGACCCTACATGCAGGGGAAAAAAGATCAAACCTCCTTTGTTCCATAATTATGATTTTAAATGGCAGTGTGAGAAGATGCCAAAATGATAATTAAAAAGAAAGCAAATACAATCAGTACACACAGCACAAGAATACAATGATGGTTACATACTAAAATATTCAAAAATTTAAAAGAAAAAAGGAGGAGAAGAATAATTATAGAACATTACTAATGAAAAAAGTCAGCAAGATAATAAATTAACATAGTTACAGGTAGAATCGTGAGTACCTCACTTGTACTGGTCATTAGATGTTGGGGAATTGGCTGTTGTTCCACATGGGGTTCCATGATTGTTGACCTTTCACCCCTAAGTTGAATCCGTAGGACTCTGAAATTACTACCTCCTAAATCAAGCGCATAATAGGTCCCTCTTTCGCTCCTGAAAACATGTAAGATATACCATATGTTAACACAGCATTAATACCATCACAAAGGAGCCAATCAGTGTTGCCAACAAACCAAGTTGACAATAGAGCTTTCTAAAAGCATTTGAGGACTCGAAAATCAAGTCGAAGGCGTGTCCTGCATTTGAGGCACACACCTCACTATATGAGGCTCAAATGAAGCACGTGTTTTAGTCGCACTTCATATCAGGGGGCATATGCTCCACTAAAACATCTTAATAAAAAAGAGCAGGGAAGTTTGTAATTTTCAGAACTTAAAAGCTTTAATTTTTATTTCCCTTTTGCTTTAAGAATGTTGTAACTAGGGAAACTTAAGCAAGCCCTCGTTAACTACTATAGCTTTGAATTTATAGTATATTCTAAATTTTATATAATTATTAATTTACTAGAAGGAAAAAAAAAAAAAAAGAGCGTGCTCATGAAGCTTATGCATCACGCTTTGGGCAATTGGAATGCCTTGCCTCATGCCCCAACTTTATAACATTGGTCAACAAACCATGTGAACCCAAACAATTGACAGTACCTATTGATGCTACAGTACAATGACATTTACATGGAATGAAGTAAAATCACAATCATAACTCGAGACAGGGAGGAAAAGAAAAGGAGTAATGAATCTTACCATCATCCCTTTGTTTTTCTTCACTATGCATTAAAGATGGAAAAGGACTGAGTCAACTGACTAAATATAACCTACAGCTATGCAGGAGGAAAAGGCAATAGCGATCACATACATCTCTCAAAATTTGAAAGTACTCTCTTACAATTAAAACAATTTGAAAAGAATTGGGGCCCACAAATTGCAAGTAGCCTCAATATTCTAGTAGACCTTGTTCTTTTTATTTTTAAAGATGAGTAAAATATGCAATTAAAAAAACCATATCAACCAGAGCTTTGATATAAAAAAAGAAAAGAAAAAAAAAAGTAGGTTGCATTTCACCTATATTGACTAAAATAGCAGAGATCTTGTCCAATATTGGTAATTATTTGCTCTACCAATTTTCAATTGTATCCTTTTTCTTAAATATATGGCAATGACCCTTCCTAACCTCATCTAGCCACCCATAACGAAAATGTAAAATGTATTTGATGATCATAACTTGAGTCAGATTTTTAGATAAGGATCATTCTGGTCGAATTCAAAACCAAATTGTCTAACCAAGTGTTGATTGTAGAAAAAATGCCAGACACAGAGAGAGAACTGTGCAGTTTTTTCTACAGGAACAAAGGAGATTCAGAACTGTGCAAACTGCCAAGACTTGAAGGGCCATAGAATGAGAAAATAATAAAGCAACACCTATGGTAGGAATCAAATACTCTTTATTTTTTATAACCTAGGGTATCTTCCGCCCAACCCAGCCCAAGAGCCGTTGGTCTTGAACCCGAGGGACACTCGATTCTAGACAGTTGAGAACTAATCCCTGGAGGCACATCCAAACCCTCCTATCTACCTGCACCAGGTAAAACTATGGGAGGTGGCCAAAGAAGGTAGGTGTTGAACACAAGACCTCTCCGCTTCCTGAGGTGCAGAGTCCTTGGCCAACTGAGCTACAAATACTTAAGAGAACCAATTTGCCTTTATGTCAGGAACGTAAACTATGAAGCTATTTTCTTATTGAGACAACTGATGGAAAGTTTCGATAAGAAGAAAATTTTACATTCGTCTATATTGAAATTCTTTTTTTATTTTTTTTTAAAGTGGTGACTGAATTCATTGCTCAAAAAACTGTACAATATAAGCGAAATATATTGAACTCAAAAGGCCCCAAACAAACCTGGGGTGAGCAACCAAAACAAAAAAGGATGGAGCTAAGCCCCAAAAAAGTGGGCAACAGCCCCAAAAACCAAACTAAACAGAAATATGCAACTCTGTTCTAAGAACTCCCTCTTTGGCAAGTCTATCCGCTTCATTATTGGCCGAGTGCTTGATATGGTGGAAAGAGGTGTTGAAATCCCCCGAAAGCTGGATAACCTCTTCAATGATATCCGCAAGGTAAGAAGGGAGGTTTGAAGATTGGGATGCCCACTGAATTGCGGAAAAAAATTCCCCTTCGACAAGTAACCGATGAGGATGAAGATTAGCTACTTCTTGAAGGCCTATTTTGAGAGCTAACAATTCAGCTTTGTTCTCATTACGAATAACAACCCCCACCCCCCACACCCGCTAGTCTATATTGATTTTGAGAAGGGCTTCCAATTAGGCTCTGAGATAAGTTCATTTGGACAAGTGTTAAAGAAGAATGACATCCCAGCAGGACATATCGAAATTATACAAGATATGTAAGAAGGGATAATAACAAGCATGAGAATTGTGTGGCATGACAATTGAGTTCCCAATAGGATTAGGATTACACCAAGGGTCTTTGAGCCCTTATTTGTTCGCCTAGGTTATAGGCAACATAGCAATAAATATTCAATCTGATGTTGTTTGCAAATTCCTTGGTATTCCTTACGTAGACATGAAAGCAAGTAACGATAAGCTTGAGCTTTGAGCTTTGGCTAAGTGTTGTTAAGCTAGTGAAGTGCTATGTGATTGTTGAGTACCTCTAACGCAGATTGGTGTAAGGATCTGGCCAGCACCTTCAAACCCAGCTTAGTGGAATCACTTCTAAGGTTTTGTTCAAGGAGGAGAAATTTTGAATATTATTGAATACTTCTTTTGAAAATTACATAGAATGTCCTTAAAATAGGCCTTTTGGACATCCAACGAAAGAAATACCTATTTTACACAAGGATTTCCTTTCCTTAAAATAAAAACTTTCATTGAACCGTGGCCCTATTAAAATAGAAAAACTAGACTCAGAGAAAAACTATACCAAGGAAGATACTTGAGGAAATAAGAATACTAACAAAAATATTGAAGGACATGACTTATTGCTTAATGGAAGGATTAGGCATCCTGCTTTACATAGATGGGTCTATTAGGCCAGCCATGAGCTCTGGCTTGGGCCCAATGGACTTAAGTCTGGCCAATGGATCTTGGCCTTGATCTATTTCATTCTGTGGTTGCCCTCTCTTGGGCTACATCAACCTCTTAGGCCTCAGAGTCATTTTTATAAAACCACAATGAGACTTATTCTGTCATATGGAGTTGAGTGTTACAATGGAAAAAAGGAAAAGAAGAAGAAGATAAAAAAAGATATAGCCCAGATGTGAATGCAAAGATGGATGTGTGGAGTAACAAGAAAGTGCAGTAAGAATGTGCAAAAAAAAAAAAAAAAGATTAAAAAAATAAAGAAAGTAAGGGTAGGTAGATAAAGTCAAGAAATGTCTGAAGATGGTTTGGGCATATATACAAACTAGGATGGTTTACCTAAATCAAGAAACATCTTTAAGATGGTATACCTAAATCAGGTCACGTCACATGATGGAAGGTTTGAACTTTGAAAGAAATAGGAGGGAGGAGTTATAGGCATTAAGCTGACACTTGATTAATGGGATAAGGCTATGTTACGGTCCTAAATGGTTGTAAGACTTAATTTGACGCGTTCCATTAGTCCAAAGGCTTTTGGCATATTGGTTAGGAACATAACATTTGGTATTAGAGCCAACCTCCATGTCTCGGGTTCAAGTCACAGAAAGGGCTACTTGGAGTAGAGTGAGAGCCATCTAAAAAAACAGAGAAAAGGGCTACCTACCGCCAAAGTGAAAGCCGCCGCGGAAAGGGCTACTTAGAGCAGAGTGTGAGCCATCATAAGAGGGGAAAAAGGCTACATGCCACCAAAGTGAGAGCGGCGGAGGACGTCGGCTGCGGAAGCATGGTGGGTATTGATGATGCCAAAACATGTTTCGGGCACCACCGGTCAAGTGATAAGCAATTTAATGTGAAAATTAATGGAGAGAGAAAGAAAGAGTTTATAGTGGTTCGGTCAGTGTGACCTACGTCCACTTCAATTGATGACTTTACTGCTCCGGGGAAGAGATTACAAAGCAGAAGAATACAATGATAATGAAAAAGTAGATAAGAGTTGCCTCTCCCTTCCAGTGTTGGTGGGACTCTCTTTTTATACTCTTCCCCTAACGGATGGGGACGATTCTTCAGCGACTTATGCTCCATTCTGGTGGAGTCTTCCGAACCGCCCTTAACAGACGAGCAGGTAAGATCTCCTCCGCAGGACTTGGTAAAAGCCTGTGAAGGGAACGACGCACTGACTCCGTCATTTAGTGGATCTGGACCCGGCCCTTAATGGGTGGATTTAGACCTGGGCTCATCACGGGCTCGGGTCACTTTGACTCGACCCGCCATCGTGGACCGAGTCATTTGGGCCTGACCCATCATTTGCCCCCCAATGCCCCTTGTCTAAGAAAATTTGGAGAAGGGGCATTAGCTTGAATTTTTGAGCTCTGGGTGGTGGAGACTCCTTCTGCTAGATGACTATTTCCCTTCATGATATATTTTTGCCTCGCTAAACACCCGAAGTCTTTTCCATTTTTTGAATGATGGGCCGTTGTTGAGCGTGCAGCTGGAGTGGATTTGGTTGGGCGTGCAGATGAAGCCTCGGGCGCCTGTGGGGGCGACGCGAGAGAGGAGACCCAGGCGAGAAGAGTGGCAATCCAGGCTAGGGGCGCAATCCAGCTGGGCGAGCTGGTTGTTTGCGCGAAGGGCGCTGGGAGCGCAGGCGCCGCCCGAGGTGGAAGCGCGGGCGCTGGGCGACGGCGCAGGGAGTGCGAGCGCGGGCGCGGGCGAGGAGCGCTGGTGGGCATTGGTGCTGGGCGCCCAGGATGCTGCTGGTGCTGGGCGCCCAGGCGATAAAGCCGAGGATCACTTGAGGCACTAGGCTGAGAAAGGTCTGCAGTTTCTGGGACCTAATTAACAAACAGGTCAGGTCAGGACGTCAGGTCATGGTACATCTTGGGCCAGACTTGGTCAGGATCTTTGGAAGAACACTATTTTTGGTAAGTTAAATTGTTGAATCCGTACATATATTTTTGACCTTTTCCAGAACAGTAACTTTCAACCTCCTTTTGATGACTTTCACCCTCCTTTTGATGAGAGTCAATCAAATTTCAAATAGCCAAAGAGAAAGAGGTCCACACAACAATTATTGTTTTGCTTCCACTTGTAAAAACCAACTGAGTGTATGGGCCACCTTTGAGACCAATTTGCCATGCCCCCACAACCACAAACTAAAGAATGCACGCCCAAATTATTTGTAGAGGGGGCACTGAGATAAATGTAATGGGGCCATTAATAAAACTTGGTAAATCTAATTTACTAATCCGAGGCCTAAGTAACACATCTGCACATCTTTTCAAACCCTTCAAACACATCTGGTGCTGGGCGCTGCTGCTGTGTGCCAATGTGGGCGAGCACGCGGGTGAGCAGGCTACTCTAGTCTATCAGGCACCAAGGGATGCTAATCCAGGCGAGCAAAGAGGAAAAAGGAAAGCTGTTTTGGGCGAGCAGACCGTGTTAGGCGCCCTTATAGGCGCTGTTTCAGCTGGTTCGGGTGAGCAAGGGCTGATTTAATGTAGTCCTTCGAGTTGCAGATGACCTGAGTTTCAAGATCCTGCCTTTTGAGACCGTGCTTTTGGCGCCCCATGAGAGAGCCGCTAAGCTAGAGATAGTCTGCCTGTTTGAGAACAGTGCAGAGGTAGGCCAAGCTTTTTTGGTGACCCGCGAGAGAGCCGCTAAGCTGGAAATAGGCTGCCTGTTTGAGAACAGTGCAGAGGTAAGCCAAGCTTTTTGGCGACCCGCGAGAGAGCCGCTAAGCTGGAGATAGGCTGCCTGTTTGAGAACAGTGCAGAGGTAAGCCAAGCTTTTTTGGCGACCCGCGAGAGAGCCGCTAAGCTGGAGATAGGCTGCTTGTTTGAGAACAGTGCAGAGGCAGGTCAAGCTTTTGGCGATCCACGAGATGATTCACCTCGCCTGGACCTGTTGATTTCCTCAGCATTCATATATTTTTGAGCTTTTGCCAATAGTTCTGGCATGCTCTTTGGTGGTCGCTTCATTACTGAAAAGAGGAAACTGGATGAACGGAGGCCTCCCAGAAAGGCGGTCATGCTGACTTTGTCATTGGGCTCCTCGACTTGGAGGACCTCCTCGTTAAAACGAGTGAGGTAACTCCTCAGACTCTCATCTCGGTCCTGTTTTATGCTGAGCAGGTGTGTGGCGGGCTTCTGGTGGCGGCGTCCTCCAATGAAGTGCGACACGAAGGACTTGCTTAGCTCTGCAAAGGTGGAGACGGAGGCTGGGGCTAGACTAGAGAACCATTGCCGTGCGGAACCCTTCAATGTGGTTGGAAATGCTCTACACATAATCTCGTCGGAGATGTTATGTAGTTGCATTAAAGTTTTGTAGGTTTCCAAATGATCCAGTGGATCCTTTGTCCCATCAAAGGTCTCCATGGTTGGCATTTTGAATTTTTTAGGAAGTGGGTAGTTCGCCACGGCGGCCTTGAACGGTGTGTCCGTCCGTTGTACTAGGTAGTCAATTGTTTCTGGTACCTGTGCTTTCATAGTATTGAAGACACAGCCAATCTGATTCTGCATTTCCTTGATCTTCTCATCCCAACGATTGGGGGCTTCTCTGGACTGGCCTTGGAAATGACTAATCTTCCAGGCTGTGATCTGCACTTCCCCCCTCCTGGAAATGAGGATCTTCATCGTTGGAAGCAGAGGGAGGGGGTGGAAGTCCACTGCGATTCGATCCTCCTGGGGCTCCACCCGGGGGTGGAGGTGCCTCATGGTGTGCGCGGCCTTGAGGATCGACCAGGAGTACCCCGTTGGGGGCGACATGGAGAGCTCCAGCAGAGGCGCCCTGGGCGTGGGCGCCATGATGACGGGCACCCTGGGCGTGGGCGCCATGAGGATGGGCGCCATGATGACGGGCGCCCTGGGCGTGGGCGCCATGAGGATGGGCGCCCAGGTGTGCTCCTCGACCTTGGGCGCCCTGGGAATGGGCACCAAGGTGAGGATGGTGACGGGCAGCGCCTCGGCCCCGGGCACCATGTGGACGGGCGCCCGGGTGAGGTGCCCCTCTACGTGGAGCAACTGGTTGCTCCAGGCGCGGTACTTCTTGCTGTCCTGTACCAATTGGTGCTCCTCCTTGCCCTGCCAGCATGAGTTGTAAGATCTGTTGGTTCTGGGTCACCAGCTGCTGCATGGTCTCCAGCATCTGTTGAGGAGAGGGAGCGGGAGCATTCGGATCAAGGTTAGTCGGTGGAGGATTACCCTCGCCCTCCCGCGAGGGATTACCATCTTGTCGCCTTATTGACCTTGTGGTGATTGGCATAGCTTTGAGAAAAGGAAATTTTCTTCGTTTCCCACAGACGGCGCCAAACTGATGATGCCAAAAAAATGTTTCGGGCACCACCGGTCAAGTGATAAGCAATTTAATGTGAAAATTAATGGAGAAAGAAAGAAAGAGTTTATAGTGGTTCGGTCAGTGTGACCTACGTCCACTTCAATTGATGACTTTACTGCTCCGGGGAAGAGATTACAAAGCAGAAGAATACAATGATAATGAAAAAGTAGATAAGAGTTGCCTCTCCCTTCCAGTGTTGGTGGGACTCTCTTTTTATACTCTTCCCCTAACGGATGGGGACGATTCTTCAGCGACTTACGCTCCATTCTGGTGGAGTCTTCCGAACCGCCCTCAACAGACGAGCAGGTAAGATCTCCTCCGCAGGACTTGGTAAAAGCCGGTGAAGGGAACGACGCACTGACTCCGTCATTTAGTGGATCTGGACCCGACCCTTAATGGGTGGATTTAGACCCGAGCTCATCACGGGCTCGGGTCACTCTGACTCGACCCGCCATCGTGGACCGAGTCATTTGGGCCTGACCCATCAAGTATGTTACGGTCCTAAATGGTTATAAGACTTAATTTGACGTGTTCCATCAGTCCAAGGGCTTTTGGCATATTGGTTAGGTACATAACAAGCTAGGACAATGATGATGATCCAACAAACTAAAAATGGCTACTCGTACACTAGGAAAATATTCTAATATTTTAAAAGATTCTTCAGATCCATTTGGTTCAGGAATTATATGAACGGAATGCAATTTTCCTACATCATGATAATTAGGGTTGTTTGCTGACGTGGATTTTTCCATCTCACCAAGTTGTGCTTGGTTAATGGGATGACATTCTCAAAATTTTGTAGATTTCGAAATGTGCATTTTTACTTACCATTTGCCTCACTTCCAAAACCAGTTTGATGACGATATGGTATCATAATGAAATGAGTTCCACAAGAAATCCCCAATTTTCCACATGGGATGATTCCATTCCTACTAATTCCTAAACTAAACAGATCCGTCATTTACCATTCACAGAAAAATTTCTTCAAGACATGTTTATATTGATTAGTTATATGGTCCACAACCTGAGGTTTTTCACACAAACATGGACCCTTGAATTTTTGCATGTAGGGCAAATGGTATTATCAGGTTGCAAGTCAGATAGAAACTGTCCAGATAATTGCATTGGTTAAAAGATCCTAGACGTCTAATATCTGCAATAGAGGGAGAACCATATAAGGTGATGCATGCCAGATATCTCGCCTATCTGAAAATTTCTAGCCCTAAATGGCAATCAAAGAGTAACACCAGCAATGACCCATATTTAATGCAAAACATCAAGTAGATCTTCCAACCTGAGCAAATTTTTGAAACTTCATATATTTAGGGATAGGCCCTTGAGGTCAATAGCCTAAACCACCAAAGCATGGCCCTACATGTGTTAAGTCTAGGTTTTGGGTTATTGTGAACACACAAGCTATCATGCAACTACTCATACATATTCCCAAGGGTAAACCTAAATCTCCTACGAGCCATCCATGCAATCACATTCTAGCAAAAGTAAATAAATAAAGTAATAAACAACCACAGAATACCTTGAGCACTTATTTTCTAAAGGTAGCATTGTAGCAATAAACCCCAAAACAACTAATTTTGTGATGGCGCAACCCGGAGGCCACGGTGAAGATCTACACCTCTGACGGTGAGATTAGGGTTGTAAACGGGTCGGTTCCGGTTCGGGTCCATGGTGGACCCGGAACCGTTAAGGAGAAGGTGGAACCAGATCCGGACCCGAAACCGTTTCGGAACTGGTTTTTTGGCTCCAGAACCGGAACCAGAACCATATATGGGACGGGTCTAGAGCCAGGTCAGGGTTTAGGTAGAGAATGATATTAAAAAAACATAGTTTTTAGAGAAGATTTCGAAAATTGAGGTAATATGTCGGGTCTCGGGTCCACGGATCCGAACCAACGTGGAACCGGACCCGGACCCATTTACTTATCGGGGCCTAAATAAGGATCCAGACCCGGTTTTTAATGGGTCGGAACCTTCGGGTAATCGGAGAATTGAGGACCCATTTACATCCCTAGGTGAGATCGAGTCTTCCGACTCAAGCCCTAAGATCACTTAGGAGAAATAGGCAAAGATAACTCATGATTCTGAATTTTATTAGAATATAGCATGCCTTACAATCAAGCATCCCTCCCTATTTAATATAGAGGAATGGTCTAAATAAAGAATCTACCATTATTAGTGATTCCTAAAATCACTCCCTAAAATCTCTCACTAAAATCTCTAAGTAAATCAAATCACTAAAATCTCTTTGATCAGAGATTACATCAAATTACTAAAATTACTAAACTATTTAAAGAAAGCAAATCATCCTTAGTGGAGCCCATTAGAGGCCCTATTCTTCTTGGATCTCACTGCATCAACTCTCCCCCTCTTGGAAAAACTCGACTCCGGCGAGTTGAAAAGTTGATAACACAGGAGAAAATCCGACCACAAGTCTGGAAAATGTCCGCCTGGGTCGAAAATCAACCGCACAAACGTCTGCCTTTTCTTCTAATCTGCATGGCATGGCTTGGGAGTTTGACGCAATGTGTTCAGCCATCTAAAAGTAGATTGGAAGCATCGCTTCTTCTGATGTCTGTATTTAGCACGAACGAGCGCTCTTTCCATGAGAGACTGCAACTATAAAATCTGCCATATCTGAGTGCAATCTTCAAGCTTCCATTGTTGATCCCGGAAGATGAAGTCAATGTGAGGGACTGCAACAACTTGATCTTCTTATGAAACTATTGGAAGTGACCCAATTGAATTTTCTAAAAGTGACCTGACAATGAAATCTACCGAATGTTCAATCTTTTTGCTAACCTGTGCAGAGGCTTCAATATTTGCTTGACCTTGTACTTCCTCAACCCTTTGCAGCTCTTGAGTGGCACTACCTTGATCAATATTGTTTGTTGTACCCACAAAATCAATGTTGCTATGAACTTGCGCTTCAATGTCATCTTTGTTGTCCGAAGTCAGCTCTTTTGGTGCAATCATGACTACTTTTTCAAGTTTTTGCTCCTTTTGTGGCGCTTTTGTTGAAGGTGCAAACGACGATAGAGATGTTGATGTCATTGGCATGAGTCTACTCCATCTTCTATTCCTGAAAGGCGTATATGTGTTTGCCTTTGTATCATGATGCACTTTCCGATCAAAAAGCCATGGACACGTCCAAGAAGGATTTAAGCAATATTCATATGGATCACATCACACCAAATCTTATCTTCATAGCCGCCAAGCTTGAAAGATACCAAACATTTGTGAGTCACGAGAATGACATGACCGGTAGATCATGTGACTTGGTAGGGCTTAGGAAGTTTCTCAATAGGCAAATTTAAGCTTGTCAATGACCTATTGTGCGGCAAAATTAATTGCACTACCATTGTCAATAACCACATTAACAGCTTTGTCAACGGCTATCACCAACTTGTGAAATTTCTTAGCTAGTTTCCATTCTTCTTCTTCCTTTTCGTTTATATTGAGGAGTCACCGAATGACAATAGTGGGATTCTCCTCATGAAAAAAGTTCTTCCACAATATGAGCTCTTTATCGACATTGTTGCCTATAAGACTTTCTAAGCATGCGCTCAACACGGATGACTTCTAAGTATGCCTCTGGAGTGGTTTTGCAATAATTCATATTTTCCAAGATATCTAGTCTCAAGCCTTGGACATAATGAGCTAAATCATGTCTCTCACCTTCCTCCAATTCGCATATCTCATGCAACTCTCGAAAGTGGCGGGTGTATTCATCAACCGTCAAATTTTCTTGCTTCAAGTTGAGAAATTCCTCAAAATAAAACTCATTTTCAAAATACCAATTGCCATATTTGCGCTCATACTGAATTCTTTGCATTTTAATGAGGCTCCCAAAATTTTCCATGTTGACTTGAATCAATGATTCAAATATTGTTGCTTGTAGATGGACAACTGTCTAACTAAATGGGTTGGATCGATGACACCCTAAAAGGGTCGGACTAGAAACAGGCCCACCTAACTCACGCTACAAAATTCTGCACTCCTCTCTCTCTCTTTTTGGCTGGATTTTTTTTTTTCTCGTTGTTGGGTCGTGGGTCGAGTTGGACCTGACTCAAGCCCAAAAGACAACCCTACCTGTGTCACGTGGAGTGGGACACGCGGGGTGCTCTCCTTGGAGTTGATGCAACAAAGAAGAGAAAAGGAGTTTCGCCCTTTTCTGTTGCTGGACTTCGAAAGAAGCAGAAAAGGTGAGAGGAGGGGTGGGTTTCATTGCAATCGAGAGAAGAAAGGGCGGTGATGGTGCTCGACTGCTAGCACGAAGATGGTGGGCGCAGTTGGTTCTGGTGATGGCAGTGTAGCTACGGTCGGGCCGGTCCGGTGCTATGCTGATGCAATGACGACACCAGAGAGTATTCTACTGTGCGGCGACTGGTGCTAGGTACACGCCTCTTCTCAAATTTTTTCTTCTTCTTCTTCTTTGTTTTGTTTCTCCTCTCCTTTCTCTATGTTGCCCCTTTTTTTTGGGTAGTGGAGTCTGGGGCTTTGGCTTGGCCGAAGATGGAGTGAGGGGAGTGGGTTCGATGCTTTGGGACGATGGGTTGTGGTGGACGAATGGAAGGGTTCAGCCATGGTGAAGGGATAGGTGGAGTCCCTATAGGAGGGGATTTGGGTGTGGGTTATTGGGGAACTGTTGAAGGAGAGGCGTAGGGTTGTTTGGCTGGATAGGATTTGAGCGCAGATTTTCTTTTTTTTTTTTTATCTTGGTTGGGCAATTGTGAGGTGAGTGGGATTCACTGGGTTTTTGTAAGGCAGGGGGCTGGTGGGGTTTTGGGTGATGGGTTCTATGATTGAGGGAGGCTCGACAGTGGATGATAATAACGGATGATGATGATGATCAATGGAGATGATGATGGATGGATAGAAAATAAAAGGATGGGATAAGGGCTTACCTCGGATCGGCGATCTGAGATGGATCGTCGGCTCTAATACCAATTGATGGCGCAACCCGGAGGCCATGGTGAAGATCTACACCTCCGACGGTGAGATCGAGTCTTCCGACTCAAGCCCTAAGATCACTTAGGAGAAATAGGCAAAGATAACTCACGATTCATTAGAATATAGCATGCCTTACAATCAAGCATCCCTCCCTATTTATAATAGAGGAATGGTCTAAATAAAGAATCTTCCTAAAATCACTCCCTAAAATCTCTCTGATCTGAGATTACATCAAATTACTAAAATTACTAAACTATTTAAAGAAAGCAAATAATCCTTGGTGGGGCCCATTAGTGGCCCTATTCTTCTTGGATCTCACTGCATCATTTTGCCAATATTTAGATAGTAATTACTAAGCCCAATTTGTGGCCCAAACAAACAAAACCCTAGAAATAAGTAAACCAAACCAAGCCTTCTCCCACGAGGTGCGGTCGGCTATATGAATTTGACGACGCCAATCAAATCTGTTTAAGGCCATGTCCTCCGTTAGATCCATGTAGGCAAGGTCGTGTTTAATAGTTTCTTTCCAACTTCTCTTGGGTCTCTCTCTCCCTCTCCTACTCCTAGCAATCTCCATGCTTTCACACCTTTTAATAGGTGCTTCCGTTGAGCGTCTTCTAACATGGCCGAACCATCTCAGTCAATTTTCTCTCATTTTATCTTCAATCGGTGCTATTCCTACTTTGCCCCTAATCTCCTCATTCCTAATCTTATCTCTCCTTGTGATCCCGCACATCCATCTTAGCATTCTCATCTCCGCAACTTCCATCTTCTTAACATGATTATGCTTTACTGCCCAACACTCTGATCCATATAACAACGCTGGACGTACCGCCACTTTATAATACTTTCCTTTAGCCTTGAGGGGGACTTTCCGATCACACAAGACCTCCGAAGCACTCCTCCATCTGGTCCACACAAAACCCTAGAAATAATTAACCCCCAAAAAAATTAATATATATAGAAGACTTGAGAAATGAGTCACAAAAAAAGACAAGAAAACACAATTTTCCGCCTCTTTCAATAGCCACTTTCAAATCTTACTATTTCCTTCAAATCACGCTAACAAACAAAGAAAATGAGGGTCTATATTTCTCTTTTCATCGTCTTCTAGTACCCTGGCATTGTGTTGCATCATCTTTTTTTCTGTCCAATACCAAGAAAATCAGAAACCACATTGTGTAGGAAACTTGTAAGCTTTTTCTCCACCAATTGCCTTAATTTGAAGCACAAAAGGAAGAAAAACAGTGCCATACTGAACTTTGAATTGGATTTTGTAAGCAAGCCACAGAGTAAGAAAGCGATGACCTGTTCGGACTTCAGAGATAATACTCATATCACTTGCATTTGAGGAGTCACCCAAACGCACACTCAGTTAGACCCCATTACAATGTCTGGAGGTTCAGTAAGCCTTGCAAATGAAATAAAACTTGCATTCAACAAGACTTGCGGTTAAAAGTAATCAAAATGTCAGCAAATAAATCACTAATAGATGACACAATGTATAATAAATCCCTTCCCGAGCTAAAAAGCTATATCTTTCCACTCAGGCTGAAATCATAAAATATTTAAAACACAAAGACAAATAAGCTGAAACTAATTCATAACTCCACCAACCTCAGAAGGAAATAATAGAAAATTCTCCTAACAGGGACTTTCTAAGAAATGGTTGCAGATATTTACTAGAGAATTCAGTAGAAAGTTACAACAGAGGAAGAAAATCCCCCACAAATGAATAAGGTCAATCTACCTCCTGTGCCAGTATATCGAACACAACATTGACTAACAGCGCAAATGTATACTGATATTTTGAACGTATCTCTAACTCATTGGCTCGACATATAAGAATCTACATAGGTACTCTTTCATCAAGGGTGCCTATGTAATGATATTAGTCGAGTCCATTTCAATAACAGCATCAGATGATATCAAACTCTTACATGTCCCCTAAACAATCCCAACCTTTTTCAGAAATATTCCCCAAACAATTCCCTCTTATTTGCCAACCTTTCCCCCACCCATTAGAGAAGGTTTCTAATTGAGTTGCCTTGATTCAATGTAAAGATGGTCATCTGCTACAGGAATATCCAAAGCTGCCACTGTTCCCTACTACTTTCTCAATCAAGTAGCTAAAATACAAATAGCAATAGCAAACCCTTCCAAAAAAAAATAATAATAATAATAATGACAAGAAATAAAATATAGAAATAAAATCCTTGAAATATAAAAATTATTTTATTTCCCAGTTACAATTTACAAAGCACATTTAATGGGAAAACTAAAAGAAAAGGAAATCCATGTATCTTACACATAACAAACAACCAAAATGATCATCTATCTATCAATGGAACACTGTTTCAGTGGCAAACAAGCACAATATGGCAACTAGGGGCACTGTTTTATCAGCATTACCAATAAGAGCATGAAAATCTCTACCACATTTTGTTACTCTGATTGTTTCATTTTCAGAGGAAAATGAAAAGTTAAGACTTCAATACTTCATTTTCTGGGGTCTCCATTACCAGTGTTCAGCACAGCAAAACATTTTCTGGGTGAGATGTGTTTCAACCTCTCATGTAAGACTACAGAAATGGGACTGTGCATCTACAGTCCCAATCTGCTTCCTACAGAAATTGCTTCAAATTCTCACACCTTCTCAGAAATTCGCTTTCCCTCAATAATCATTTTCATATCAATGCAAATATATATATATATATAATGCACGAACATACCCTAAAAGTAACAAAGAGGAGAACCAACATTACCAAAATACTACAAAAATACAGGAAAAATGAATGGTAAAATAATCACTATAAAAAGACCCAGCATAGAAACAAAAGCACTTGGATGCCCAAATCTCAGTTTCACTAAAAGGCAAGCAAAAAAATTCAGATTTTTAGGAAACCTAAAAAAGGGCGTTTGGATGTCCCATAAAGCAATAGAGATAGGAAGAAAGGGAGGCACCCATTTTTGCAAATTTCTTTCTGGGTGAAACATTTCTGCATAAAAGGTACTTACTTTCCCACTATAAATCACAAGCATTGAAGAACCCATCTTAGAACAGCTCGCAACTAGAGCACAAAGGCATCACCATAGATTTACATAAGGAAAAAAATGCAAACCCAGAAATGTTTTCTAATAACAAATCCCAACATACCCATTTGGGAGATTGTCTATGAATGTGAGAAGCATCTTGAGCTTGCTCCCACCTTCTGATGCTAACCCAGCATGCATTTCCACCGCCATCGCATCGACGACCTGCCTCAACCGACCGATCGACGTCGAGCACCCCTCTTCGAATTCCTTCAAAACACCCACCACCTTGTTCCACTTGCGGCGGCTCTTCACCCGCCGACTCACCAGAATAGCCGCGATCGCGCAAGACGCTAGAGCGGAACTCACCGCCAACCCGAGAGCCACCTTCCCCATCTCTCTCTGCGTCTCTCCGTCCTCTTTCCCGATCACGCCATCAAAGGGAAGGAGAGTGTCTGAACCGGCGACTTGGGTGGGGTTGGAAGGAGATTGTGGAGAACATGCGAGAGTGAGAAAGAGAAAAGGAAGTGCAAAGAAAGGGAAGCTTGGGAGGAAAAAGCAAGTGCCGATGAAGTGTTTGATGAAATGCCAGTGAGAGCGAATGGCGAACAGGGGTAGAGATTTTGGAGGAGTTGTGCTGCTGCTGCTGCTGCTGCTTCTTCTTCTTCTTCTTCTGAGTAGTGTTGTGTTGGAAAGCGAACTAAAGACGGATTTGCCCCTTGAAAGTGGTGGGAATGACGGATGCGTCACGCGATTTTTGCCGTCTTTGTACGAGCCGTTAAAACGAAAGGTTAGCTTGTGTCGGGCGGGTCGTCGGCTACGTCAAAGCAGTGAAAAATTGAAAAATTGAAAAATTATAAACGTGCTGCAGTGCTGTCGCCGGTTGATGCGGGCCCACTTTCTTTTTCTATTCTTAAGGATTTTCAAAGATTGAAAGTAATATGTGGGGTCCGAATGGGACCTAAGATAGAACCGGATCCTATCCTGTGTAGGTCAAAAGTCTAAAAAATAGATCCGACCTAAACTCATTTACTTATAAAATTCCAAATCTAATTATTAACCGGTCGAAACCTCCGAATTATTAGAAAAAAAGAGAGTAATTTACATTCCTAATTTCACAATTCACACTATGAATCCTGTGAGTAGAGCCCACTAGGTCATTTCAGTATTTAATCGGCTATTTACGGTCAATCCCATCATTTTTAGCACTGATTTTTTCACTGGAATTTAAAGAATTTTCATCCAAAAAATATTGACTTCTCAAATACTCTCTCAGGTTTAAATATCTATAAATTTCACCAAAAACCAAAGAGATTATGATTTAGGAATTCAAAGTGCAAATGCCTGAAGTCAAAATGTCACTTCATGTCTTTAAATTCATAACATACCAGATTTTTATTAAGAATTCCAATATATAGTAAAGGGATGCCCAAAGTTTATTGATCTCATAGTAAAATTGAACATATAATTTCATTATCACTTTTAAAGATCTAGACTAGGCTCCTATAACCCATAGTATATTCTCCATTTTGTAGTCACTGACATCATGTCTGACGATCCAATGTGCATTGCATAGTAACATGCATTAATGGCCAATTTGGATGCCAAGAAAAGAGGAGAATATAAGTAGACAAAACTATTTAAAGACAAATTAGAACCAAAGAAATTTGAACAGGATGCAGAGATAAGATGATTGTATTTGTGAAGGGTAGAAAAGGAGCTGGACAATTTTCTCCTCATTGGAACCACACCTATACACTACTCATGTCAACTTAAAGTCTAGAGTTGAGAAGTGCCAAACAACTCAGTAGCAAAGAGTTCCATAATCGATGTCATAGTAGCCACCAGGCTCCAGTACTCCATGCTATAAAAAAAAAAAAAATACAATAAGTCCAGAGTTTCATAATGAAAACTCTATAAATTATAAAATAAAGACAATAAATATTAGTATTATATAACTTTTTTGTAAAAAGGAATTTCATTCAAGGTTAGAAAAAAGAGAATAAGTTCAAAACTACTTGTTATTTGGAAATCTCACATGTGATAGGAGAATAGTCTATATGTGTAAATGATTCACATATGAAACGCATTCCATTGTTTGTCACTTTCACACCTTTTCATATGTGAATCTAAGAAAATCCAATGATTCATTGCCATTCATTATTTTTAAAAACTTTTTAAGAATCCATGATGAATCAAGTGATAAGATTCAACCAACTAGTTATGTTTAGCATTTCAAAGTCCCGTAGAAAAAAAAAAGTAGATTTCATGGTTTGGACTTTTTGGGTAATTTCTTACATCTACAATTCCTCAACGGATGAGATTTGAGCCCATAACCTCTTTGCCCCTTATCAAGAGGATAAACGGTTCTAGTCTTGCTTTAAAAGCCCATAGGGTTTAAAATTTTGAAAAACCCAAACTGCCGTTACAACTCATAAAATACACTTCAGCAACAATGTATGCATTCAATGGTTATCTGTTTTTCACAAATTTATAAAGATCCATGACTAATCAAGACCTGAAATCTTACATCATAAGCCTTCTGAAGAGGATTAACAGTGTGCAGAAATGCATATCTAATAGTCCAGAGTTTTTCATAATTTTTTCATAATCCATGATGACCCAATGGCTGAAATTTTACGTCATAGCCATTTTTTGAGATTTTAGACATTTTCAACCGTTTAGATCATGAAGTAGGAACCACCATAAGCTAGAAAATGAAAAAAAAACGTGATGACTTGTAGTTTAATATAGAAGTTACTATAACACAAACTTTTTATGTGTAGGTGTGGTTCCGTTTCAGACCTATGAATGTGGTAAAATGTCAGCCCACTTTTTCACATCCTTTTCACACCTTCTCTCATGTCATTTTCACATAGGTGAGTAAA
Source organism: Cinnamomum chago (assembly GCA_038049695.1). NCBI lineage: Eukaryota > Viridiplantae > Streptophyta > Magnoliopsida > Laurales > Lauraceae > Cinnamomum > Cinnamomum chago. Next base: position 34,461,788 of record CP142452.1, read on the forward strand.
TTATGTAAAGAAACATGATTGATGTTTAACGGTTGCACATCAACTCCATTTACATATGTAAACAGGAGAAAACAAATGAATTATCATGATTGATGCTTAGAGACGTTTCCTTACTAGAATTCCTGACCGGAACTCTAGATGTTAGGGTTTTTGGACATGTCTGACATTTGCAAATTCCATGTTTCTTACCAAATATTTCAAAATTTCATCCACTTGAAAGGTCCTAAATAACCTTTGGAAGTTTAGTTATTCCACCCTCTTTGCATTTTGGTAGATTTTCTGGATGCTCAAGTCCAAGGAGAGCATCCAGGAGTTTCACTGTATATGGGTTCTTGAATTCCAGAAAGAAACAGGCCCTAAGCCGTGTACATTGACCAAGTATACAATAAGTAAAATGAGTTTTGACCTCATTATAACCATTTCAACTTGTTTTACCTCTAAAAATTGGGTCTAGCGGATATGGCTTTGCCTAGATTGGTCCATCGTGTTATTCATATTAGTAGAAACTAGAAAGTAAATAGTTATGTGATAATGTAAATGGAAGAAACTAAAAGGCAATAGTACTTTATTAAAGAGCCGTTTGTTTGCACCATTTACATATGCAATGATGTAGATTTGTAATTGTTACGAGCACACATCATCTTGTTTTTTTTTTTTTTTGCAATTAATTTATGCAAGTGATTTGTAAATCCAATGAGAAAATGGTGCATAAATCAAGTCATTTTCACTTAAAATTTTACAAAGTTAGTCCTCACTAAAACGAATCACACCACGTGTAAACGCACATAAAAAAGCGTTACAGTATTTCGAGCATCCTAGCGTCCTATTAGAAGTCACCAATTCTTTCATTTGTTTCATCATTGTGGGCCAGTAAATTCAGATCCGTACTATTCATCCTCACCAAGGCTAAAAATGAGTGCAAGGTCAAATTTCAGCCATTGATTCATCATTGATTTTGGGATATTTGTGAAAAGTCTAGATATTGGGATTTGCCATTCTAAACTTCATGGGCCCTATTTTTACAATCTGAACCATTTGTCCTTTTAGAAGGTCCAAAATAGGGATTGCATTTTTAACCCGCCCCACCCCACCCCAACCCAACTTGGAGTGCCCGCCCTGCCCCGCCCTTACTCTTAGACGGGGCAAGGATGGGGCAAAAAAACATACCTCGAATCCGGGGCGGGGCGGGGATGGGTGTGTTTCTTACCCAGCCCCGCCCCACCCCGAAATTAATAATCCTTTAAAATATATATATTTTAGATTTCTTTTATAATAAATAAATATATTTATATGTAAATGTATATATTGATTTTATGTTGTTATTAAGGGTTAAGTAGATTGATTGAAGACTTTTTTTTAAAGTTAAACATGTAATTAAATGAACCCTAGACATTATAAAAGCATATAATATGATCTCATTCTCTCTAATTCAAATTTAATGACATTAAAGTTGTTAAAAAATCTATCTAAGCTTAGTTGATTTTAATCATATATAATGTTAAATTGCGACATGATAAATCATATTAAATAAAACGAATATAATAAAATGATAGATCATGCTTTAAGCTTATAATAACATATATGATTAGAGATAGCAAAGTAAATTATAATTGGTATGATTCTAATCATACTAATAACAATATAAATTATACTAATTTGATATAACATTACAAGATATATCATGCTATACGCTTATAATAACTTATATGATTAGAAATAACAAGGTAAATTATAGTTAGTAACTTAATATGATTCTAATCATACTAACAACACTATAAATTATACTAATTTTAATTATATGTAATCAACCTCTTTATTAGTGAGTGGAGTTCAATACCATAAATGAAGTAAAGCCATGTATTGATGGAGTTCATGATAATTTAGAGAGATATTATCTTTTTTATAAAGAATGTCTCAAAGCATATATGATATTTTCAAGTGTATGTTAGTGGCCTTCAAGGGCTTAGAGAAAATCTTATAAGAATAAATCTCACTTTAAATAGGTAAAATTTCAAGAAAAGGAAAATTTATAATATTAATATTAGATAATTTTAAAAAATTTAAACAATCTAACAGTGCCTCACACTTAAAAAATATTTATGCGATGAGATCTTTTTATTCTATTTTAGGAAAAATATCATAGTCCCTAGGAAGACTGGTGTTTTGAGAAGGGCCTGAGTTTCGGGCAAATAAGTTAGAATGTTTGAGGTTTTTTTTTTAATATTATTAAAGGCATGGAGACAACATAGATGAATCATTCATGTGCTTTTTACCATGTAAAATAAATTAACTTTTTCTTTATAGTCAATTCAAAATTTAATTTATTATGTTTGTGGTTGCACCACATCGGGGCAGGGCCCCGTGAGGCATGTCAGGGCGGAGATGGGGTATATAATATACCCCGAATTCCGGGGCAGGGCGGGGACGGGGTGGGGACAAGGTGGTTCAGGGCGGGGATAGGGCAACCCAATTCCGCCCCCGACCCGCCCCGTTGCCATCCCTAGTCCAAAATGGCTATGGGGTCAAGTTCAACCATTGAATGTAACTCGTGTAAGCTGCTACAATGCCACTATAGTGAAGATGATATCCCAACATGCTAGTCCATTTTTTTTTATTTTTCTAATTTTTATGGGCTCCTAATTCAAGATCTGAACCATTCATCCTCTTTAGAAGCCAAAAAAAGGCCTAGGGATCAAAGTCCAGTCATTGATTCATTACGGATTTTGATATATTAGAAAAGACGGTCCAGACTTTAAAATAGCAGTTTTGGAGTACTTCTGTGGGTCCCATTTTCTCGATCCAAACTACTCATCCTCTTTAGAATGCAAAAAATGGCTAAGAGGTCAAATCACATATCTTGATTCATCCTAGATTTTGAAAAAATCGTGAAAAATAGTGAACCATTAGATGTACTCATATTCACAAGTGAACAGGTGACAATGGCATACAATGGTATCTGTTTCAATGTGACTCATTTATATAGGCAAAGTTTACATAATTAACATTTACATATGTAAATTACATTTACGCATCTTGTGCCTAAAAGTGAAACAACTCCAAGAGAGAATATAAAATCTTGAAAAGATAGGAGAATGAAAAGATTGAAATGGATTTTCTTTTTTTGTTAAAAGAAATTAGGAGGATAAGTGTAGATATCTTCTTTTGACACAAAGGTTCCTCATTTCACTTCTCATCCAAGCTTTTATCATATCTCTAGAGGTAATTTGTTTGCACCAATTTACATTTGTAAATGATGCATATACGTAATAGTTACGCAACATCACATTTGTTTATGCTAATTTACGCAACATCACATTTGTTTATGCTAATTTACGCAAGTGATGCTTAAATAAGGTATAAAAAGTGGTTTGTAAATGAGGTCATTTTCAGACACTTATTTATGTGCCTTAGGAGGAGGTAAATATGTAATTGTAGATGTAAGTTCATCGGACTCCATTTTTTGTACTTAATTTTGTGGATCTCGAGTTCATGATCTGAGCAGTCCATCTTCTTTATTGATCTAATAAAGTCAATGATGTTTAATTTCATATACTAAGTCTTCATAGATGTCGAGAAATTTGTATAAAAGTCCAAAAAACCTCAACCCATAGATCTAATTTTATGCACTGGCCCCAATTCATGATGCGAACAATTATGTATTCTCACATTAATGCTAAGCATCAAGATAATTAGTTTTATATGGGAAGTCTTCATATGAAAATGCAAGCAATTTGAAGTAGATATTTAGTCATGTGAAAATGGTGATTTTGACGGAAAAAAAAAAATTTACATGTTACACATTTACATATGTAAAACCCATTTTTGCTTAAAAGGCTAAAAAGGTTTGAAACAATATCCATGAGGGAAATCTAAAATGATGGAATAAGATTGTTAATGGACAAAATAAATGGAGCTAGAATAGTTACTATGTTAGGATTGACTGCTAACTGCACCAAATACACCTGGATTTTGGATTAAGGATGTATCAAATATACAATTACTCTCATTAGGTGCTTATAGCCATATCATATCAGTTGATGAAAGCGAAGGTCATGACACAATGAATTATTCAACCAAATCAATAGGTGAAATGGCCAATTGGGTTGGCTTTTTCATAGACTCTAATAAATAGCACAACAATTATTTGCTAGGGGAAATGGTGCTAGCCCCAATGTGTTTGCTTAGCTATCGACTTGCAACTTTGTGTAGTCCAATTAATCATGGCTATACTGTTAGATCTAGGGCTATGTCTACTATTCATAGTGACATTTGATCACATCGACGTATTCTCTCATCCAACTAAGAATGGGGCTCCTCAAACATTGAGTCTGGATCTTATCCAAATTCTAAGGAACAAAGGGGATTATGAGTGGGTCACATAGCTGCATGATGGTGTCACTCAAAAGTAGTTACATGTGTCATTTTGGAAAGCCAATCATGGACATTTGGTGGTTAACATGGCCTAAATTCCAAGTGGACTCAACACTTTATTTCTAAGCAAACACTTGAATAATAGCTAAGCTTTAGTGATGCACATGGGCGGTTCGGATCGGTTTAACACTAAAATCAACAACCAAATCGAACCTGTCGGTTTTTCAATTAACCGATATGATCCAACCGATGGAAAGGGCTTAAACCGAACCGAACCGAACCAAACCAAACTGTTCGGTTCGGTTCGGTCGGTTAAACCGTTGTTTTTTATTTTATTTTTTTTTGAAAATTGGACATTGGAAATTTCAAAGTGATGATACCCCGCCCTTTTCATTTGTTCCAATGTTTGGGGCAAACATAAAAATCCAACAATCCAGACTTGACTAAATGCATATAAAAAATAATTCTACTCCAAAAAAAGAGTTTGGACTAAACACAAGCACGCAAAAAAAAAGAAAAAAAAAAAAAAGAACAATAACCAACTTGCAGTGAAACATTCATTCCATATGATACCCTCTGAGGTAGTGCTGACTATTGAGTTTATGTGAGAATGAAGTTGTCGACTCTAACTATGAAAGTAGTAAAAACGAAAACATAAGGCTAAAATAGTAAAAAAGCAATACTTCAGTTACCGCATATGGTCGGTTCGGTTTAAGAGGTTGACCGTGGGCTCAAACCAATAACCGACTAATGTAAACGGTTTTTATGATTTTCAAACCGTTAATCGAACCGATCTACTATAAATTGATCCAAACCGCCCAGTTCGGTCGGTTCGGTTCGGTTTTGCGGTCATACTGGATTTTTTGTGCAGCCCTACTAAGCTTGAAATAAATAAGACTAATTAAAGGTTTAAGAGGATGCAAAAGGCTTTGCAGGCACCTAAAAGGATGAAGATAAGGGGTTTTGTCAGTTTAACTTTACATGTGTGGAACATGGACTGTTTAAGCGACCAGCATGGTCCAGGCTCTAAGTGGGCTCACCCTCTTAGTTTTGGGATAACATCTTGGTAGGTCAATTTAGAATAGCTGGGACCAAGAGTGAAATTGAGGAGTAACAAGGATGATCAACTGTCCCAGGCAGTGTAGGAGAAGATTTATAAGGCCCATTAACCCATAAAGCTTTGGTTGAATAAATTGGAAGGCAGAAAACCTAAACAAGTCATGTAGCCACTCATTGGAAAGCTTCTGGAGTTATATAACATGATGTTGGGTCTCCCTCTGGGACACACGTTGATTTTTAAGCCCAACAATGACTTATATGTTTAAGCAATCCCAAAGTGTCCAAAAGGGCCTAAAATAATGAAAATTGAATTGAAGGGTCAAATGAAGCCCACAAACATAATTTGACAGCTTCATAAAAAGCTCTTGAGATGTGGAAGATGTAGGGCCTCACTCACGCCTATCAAAGTCATGAGCTTGAACTAAAGGCACATTAGCTCAAGATTCTTTAGATACTTAATTGAGGGTCCAAATGAAGTCCAAATGAGTCATGTGACCAGTTGTTAAAAAGATATTGAGAAAAGGAATTCAATGGTTGGGCTCATTAACGGCCACACCTCACTTATACAAGTCCCATGGATAAATAAACCCTAAAAAGGTTAAGCAAGGCGCAAAGCTTAATAAGCCCTAATCACTTGAATTCACGTTAAAAAGGCCCAAGCGGATTCCAAAATAACAATACAGTGGTAGAAGAAGAACCCAACTTTACTGGAGTGCGCATGACCACACATGTGACCCTTACAAGGGACGAGCAGTTTGAATCGAAGGGACCGTGACACCAGCCCTTCTCAAACTCGATATGAAGAAGGGGGCAAATTTTTCATCCAAGCTTCTGAAATTTTATTAAACTCCTACTGGTTTTGAGCGTCACTTGATTATTCCGTTGGGCACATAAAGTCCCTTCCTCTTCTCCCATACACCGAGTAAGTCAGACTTTTGCCCAGGCAAATGGCCACTGAGAGCGTGAATTCGAAACCGCAACTTCCAGTTTCTCTGCATTTGGAAATTCCAACATTCCATATTCCCTAAGTAATGGATTTTACGGGATTTCATATACATATTTAAGCCTTCCACCTATTACCTTAAGTTTTTGGGTCGATACATGATATCACTAATCCGTCGTCCTAGCCAACTAACGCTGAACTCCGACAGATATTCTGAACTCCGGCAGATATTCCGAACTCCGGCAGATATTCCGAATCATTCTCTCTGTTTCTCCAGTTCTCTTCTCTCTTTATCCATCCCAGTGAAAGAGCTATTGCCCCCCCGCCCCCTCCCCCTCCCCCCCGCCCCCTCTGTTTTTTCTATTTCTATATATATTTGTGGCACACATGAATAATGGGGAGATTCAAAAACTCATTTTTTTCATGGGATCGAGTTCGACCCACCCTTTCTTCTTTGTTTTATAGCTAATGAATAGCAGGGAGCTTAATCCGAACATGTAGAAATTGGATTCTTATTAGTGAGAGAGCCTTGGAAGTCAGATTCAATGACACTCTACGTTTAGCCGTCCAAAATACTAGTTCTAGTATGAACTATGAAGTGCTCTTTGTCTCTCTATCAAAACACTCACAAATTCAGGCACAATGACAAGAATTACATCACCTTGAAATGGATTTTCACCTGAAATTCAACATGAGACATTGATTACTGGTGATGGTCAGCGGGCGACCCAGGATTATTTTGGAATTCACCTACTCATGATCTGTCATGTATTTTTCCAAGGTCTTGGGGTGATTGCCCTCAAAGCCCAATACATGGTCCCCACCCCCAGTGATTATTACACATGACAGGGACACAGCTGTCATTCTCATGAAATGAAGGATGGAATCAGTAAATCCAAATAAAAGAAGGTGTGATGAAAAGAGGAAGGAAGACATCATACAGCTAAGAAAGAGCTAAATATATATATGTATATATATATAGTTCTCACTTCTTACCAAATGTAACGCCAGCGGCCAGGTGCGTATCCGCCGCCGTACGCGCTAGCTGTACTCTGCTATTTCCAGCTGTGGCCGACTGGCCGTACGATCGATATATTCCGTAGCATCGCTGCTTTTTAATTGAATTTGAACCACGTGATTGGAATTTCGCACTGCCTCGAGTCTTCCCTTCGCTCCATTTTCTGGCGTATCCAATGCGAGACCGCTGGCATTGGCAAAACAAGCACATGCTTAACGAGGGCAATAATATTGCTCAATTGAAATGGAATTATTACATCATCACTCACTTTAAAAGAAAAAAAAGTAAGAAAACAGATTAAAATTGGCAAGAAAGGATTTTCACCTGAGTGGTAAGGAGCTTTAGATATTATAATTATTATATGATTGTCTGAGATTTGAATCCCAAATACGTTACCTCTTTCCGCTTTTGAGATTAAAGTTGGTGCGAGGGCTTTTTTGTGCTATAAAAACTTTGAGATCCTTCTAAGTGCATGGACCATCTAAGAGGGTTTTTTCTCATTAAATCCTCAATTTTTATATATGTCACTTAAATGTATTTATTAAGAAATCATGTAAATAGAGAATTATCAAATTTAATTTTAGATACTTAAGGATAAGGAATCATGATACCATTTTTCTTTTTCCCTTTTTTTTTTTTTTTTAATAAGCCAAGAATCCAAACATTTTCAACTGGTCACATAAAGGGGGTAAGATAAAATGGGAGTTTTGCTGGCACCTCAAAAGTTACTCTCCCCACCGTACAAAAAAAAAAAAAAAAAGAGTTCTCTTAAACTACCCCTCCCTCCTCTTCCCAACCTCCCCCCACCCTCACCCTCTAGAAATCTCTGGTGGGGAGGGAGCCCCGATCGGCAGCCCGTGACAGAAACCCCAGCCGACCTGCCTCCCTCCCCCCTCTCCCTCTCCCTCTCTGTCCCTTTTTTTTCCTCCCTCTCCCTCTTCTCCCTCTCTCCCTTCCTCTCCCTCCCCCTCCCAGTCACCGGCGGGGAGGGAGATCGGGCCGGACTCTCCCTCTTTCTTCCTCCCTCCCCCTCTATTTTCTTTCCCTCCCCTTCCCTCTCCTACTCTTCCTCCCCCTCCTCCTCCCCGCCGGCGACTGGGAGGGGGAGGAGCTCCGTTGCAGCCTGGTCTCCCTCCTCACTGGCGATTGGGAGGGGGAGGGGGAGGAGGAATAATAGCAGTGGAGGGAAGGAGAGGGAAGAAGAGGAAGGGAGAAGCTAGTCTTCCGGGACTTCCGCCGCAGGCTATCGGCCTGGGCTCCCTCCCTATCGGAGAATGAGGGAGGTAGGAGGGTGGAGGGAGAGGGAGGAGTGGGGAGGGGTAGTTTAGGAAAAACTTACTCTCTTTTTTTGTCTTCTAGTGTGGTGGGAAAATCAAGATTTGTGGTGCCAATAAAAGCCCCTGAAATAAAATGAGAGGGTTAAGATGGAAAAGCAGTTATACAAAGGTGAGTTGCTGCATGAAGAGATAAAAGTGGATTGGTGAGATACAAATGGATCAAAATCATAATCGATGGTTAAAATCAAAATCAAAATCCTGAACTTTAATATATGATAATATATACGCGTTCAAATTTCAAAACTAGTTCCTACCGGAAAAATGGTTTCATAATAGAATAGCATTTGTAAGGGGAAAAAGCTGTCATGAGTGTGTGATGCTTGAGAGAGAGACTCTCCAGCCTTTTGAATTTCATGAGAAAAGTCCCACTTCCAGGCAGCCCTAATAATACTAATCGTTGCACCAAACCTGTCCAATGTTTAGGTCATTTGTAACATGGAGGAAGGACTCGGGCGAGTCGGCCAGCTCAAATCGACTCGTCGACGGCTGAGTCCAAGCCGACGACTCCAACTCAGCCAATTTTAAAATCCTAATATGAAGGAATTCCATTTGTTTTACTTTTCCAAAAATTAACTTAGACTTGAAAAGAATGTTTCTAATTATTAATGATTCCTAATTTGCTAATGAAAGAAGTTTACTAAAATATGCTAAAAGGAACAATTCCATGATGAGAAGGGAATCAAAAAATTAAAAACTATAAATAAATTTTTAGGATCTAATCTTTTTGAGCTTTTTGTATATACCCTCCTAAAGTTTGTGAGATTTGTAAATAGGCCCCTGAGGTTTTAGTATTTGTAAGTAAGCATCTTCCTTTTCTTTTTAATACCTTTCATATCTTTAAAATTAATATTCCTAAAAAGAATAGGCAGCCGCTGTGAGATTTGTGTTGGGTTTTTATATAAATGACAGCTTTGCCCTTACATCTATTATTTTATCTTAAGTCCCAATGGTTTATCTCAATAACTCTATCATACACATGATCAGGGGTGGACTTAGGTACAAGGGCCTGGGGACTAAATCCCCCACCCATATCTGAGAAAATCTTAAAATTCCCTTACCCCCTGCAAATTCTAAAAATGAATATATATTTTTTTACATTTGCCCCGTTCCCCAAAAAATAAATTTACATAGAGCCAAACACCAACACCCATCGCAAATCCTAAAAATTAATATTTTTTTTACATTTACCCGTTCCCCTAATATTTCTTTTACACCCCCTATACATGAAGCATAATAATGTATTATGAAACTTTCATCAATCCAACGGTGAGTCGTGCATGGATTTGATAAATCATAATCGGTTATAAGTACATGTGTTGATGTTGTCATGATCAATTTAGATTTAATGAAATGACTCATGTATTAATAAGAAAATGAATTTATGTAAGGTTATTCTCTCCCACTAAGTGCGATTGTTAATGTTACATGTTTTATGAAAAGAATTTGAGCCCAAGCCTTTGAAATTATACATATAAGGATAAAATAGATAGACAAAAGTGTCATTTTGTTCTAAAAACTTATGGTGGTCGGAAGACTATTGATTTTAGGAACACGTAAGGTAATAAATTGAAAATGCAGGAGCATATTTGTAAATACTAAAACCTCAGGGGTCTATTTACAAATCATACAAACCTTAAGAGGGTATATAGAAAAAGCTCCTCTCTTTTTTCTATTTATACGTAACGGTTTATTTCTTTAAATAGGCTATTGAACCATACATCCTCATCATGAGTCATGAATTCAAAACGATAGCGACTAGAGTTAGTTCACAGTAGGAGCTGGCCATCAAATACAAGAGACCCATTCATCAAGGCAAGGGTCTAGTTGACATTTATAGGTATCACATCTAAGAAAATGAGTTGGGTGGATAGCAAAGAGCACAACTTCTAGTTTGAAAGTTTATTCAACCTTAGTTTGAACAATTACCAAGGACCACAGAGGCCTTTTGTTCCCACATAAGTTGAGTATCTTAGAGGATTGGTGCTTTGAAAAACATTGCCCCTTATGCAATTTTGTTCGTTCGTGGGGCCGTCCACTTAAATGCAAGTTGACTAATGGAAGAAGGGCCGATTGAAAGGTCTCATATAGACAAGAGGGATCCAAAAACTCAACCCCACCAAATAAACCTAGCCCTTGATTCAACAACCTTAGAATTTAATGGGATCTTAACTGTAGATTTTATTGAGATTCTATCCAATTGTGAGTGAGGATTCAGTAAGTATAAAGCTGGACCTGAAGCCAGATCATGAATTGAAAAGACTATCAATGGGGCAGCACTGATCATGGCCCCCGGTGATGAACTCCACTTGGAGTTACCTGTAGGAGACCATTTCCCACATATTTATGCATGTGAAACATTACCATGATAAATAATATGAGGTCAAAAGAGAGAGCAAGAAGGGACAGTTTAGTGAGATCATGACCCAAAAATTTTCTGCAGGGGAGTTGTGGGTATGTGAGTACTGACTTTGGGATGTCAAATGCGCCAGGCCGCCCATGCCCTAAACATCAGTCAACAGTCTGCAGCCCGGCCTATTCCAGCCTGGGTTGTGCTGGGCCTGCCTGGATATTTGGCCTGTGGGCACGGCACTCTTGTTACATGTTTTAGGTAGATGTGTGTGTAAAACTCATAAATCCTCTTCATATCTGGGTTCATCATTCATGGGCAGTGACTTCAATTGTTTGGTGTTCTAAAAATAGTTGATTGTGAGAATTAATCTTTTGTTTTTGTTTTTTTAGCTAGGTTGGACTATTCATCAAGAGTGATACGATCCACCGGAAGACATAGGGATCGTCCATGAACATATGTGACACCAATGTGCCAACACCACTCATGGCGCCATGAGTGTGTTGGCATGACAAAGTATCTTGTTTGTACAATAGCTGCGATAGAGTAATGTTTGTATTCCTAATTTAATAGGACAAGTAACTGCAATAAATAATCAGTTGTTTGCTTATCATAGACATGTAGCCATTCTGCATGTCTTGCAAAAATTTAAATAAGAACTGTAATTTATTTTTAATATATTATAACTTTTTATTTCAGAAAAACTAAAAAAATATTTTTGGCATGTGGGCTGCCCCAGCACAGTCCATTGTTGTGCCTGCTGGCTGTGCTGCACAGCCCTTGTCGCCACCGGCACGGCCTGTGAAATGTCATGGGCTGTGCTAGGATTAAATGGGCTTTGACACCTCTATTTGTGAGTATCTACCAAAGTGTCAATAAAAATAAAACAATAAAGAAAACAAAAAAAAAAAAAAACGGTGAACAATTTAGAACATGAATTGGTGGGGGGCGGGGGGGGGGGGGAGGGGTGGGGCGCACAAAAGTGCAGAAAATTAGAAAGTAGAATTAAGTGTTTTTGTGTCCGCTTGTTTCTCAAAATTCAAAGGATCTTAGCATATTGAACGGTTTGGATTATAATTTGAATTCCATAAAAATGCAAATAATCTGAAAGTGGGATTTAGAGGGTATTTTTTTTTTCACATGTTGCTCAAAATCTATTAGGATCTAAAACATAAAACTTCATGTTTTGTAGCTTAGCATTTATAAGAGAATATTGAACGGTTCATATCATGACTATGAAGTTTGAACTCACGAAAGGCAGAAAAGTTAGATCTATAGGATTACGATTTTTTTTTCCACATATTTCTCAAAAAATTATAAGGATTTAAGATTTGATACTAAACATCCCTGGGTTTATTAGTTCAATAAAAAAAACCTTGAACAGTTTGAATTACATATTTGGGCCCTCATTTGCACCCAAAAATGAAAAAAAGAAGAAGGTAGTTGATGGGCCCATTCTAGTAGGTAGATAAAAGGTGGGAGGTGTATGGTGTGGGTGTATAATGGTTTTGCACTTTGGAGGAGGGCGACAATTTTGATGTGAAAATAACCTTATTTATACACAATTTTCACACCAAAATTTAAACTTGTGATACATAAATAAGTGCAAAGAAATGCATTCTTGTGTAAATGTAAATGAGCACAAACCACCCCTAATTTTGGAAAAGAAAGAAAAGCCCTCACGAGCGGGAATGAACTATAGGTCTAATGGGTCAGATTTGAAGTTCAGTGGATGGGTTGCTTTTTTACTTTTAATGCTAGCAATGAAAATTCCATAGGACCCGGCATGACCCATAGTTCTGCCGATTGGCTGTCTGGGCTGGGATTAAATGGGCTTTCATGCCGCTTGTCAATGGGCCGGGCCGGGCCTGGGCTGTCAAGTCCCGTTCTGAATATTGGGCGGGCCTGCCGGGGGTTGTCCAATCTCAGCCCTAAATTAAACGGGCCGGCTCCAAATCCCGTCTTGTGCTGGCCTAGGCCGAGCCAGGGCTTAACCCTTAATGTGAAATATCTCTTTCAAGATGATAATTCATAAAATAGAATTTCTAAATTCCAAAAAATTAAGGCCATCTAGACTTAGCCCCAACATGAAGGCAAAAAAAAATATTTGAATGGAAAATATACCAAATGATAGCTAAGTCAACAAGGGAAATAAAAGCCTCTGGTGATGACACTCCCTATATGAATCTCTTTCATAGGCAGGACCACCGCTAAACCATTCTTAAGCTTATCTAAAAATGCATTACAAGATGACAATATTATCTACAAAATCCAAATGTTAAATCTTCATTTCCTTGAATCAAGCATTTTGCAAAAATCTACGTAGTCCTACCGCTCGAAACAATAAGAAGTGAAAGTGGATGATGTTTCATCAATCCTTTTGAGATTGTGAGAGTACCAAAAAAATAAGGTATATGTAGGCACTTCCACATCTATTCTCAACATGTAAATTGAAACTCGATAATTAGATGTTTTAAGAAAGTTTTGGGAGCAAAGAACAATGATGATTATGTCCCCTGCTCATGTTTATAGAGATGCAAATGAAGAAACTTTTGACCATTCTCTCTCTCTCTCTCTTCTTTTACTTTTAAATCTTGTTTAGGTCTAGATATTGTATTTTTCTGATTCCTCTGATCTCATGGAACTCTTGTTACTCTCTTATATTTCTTTATGCGCCGCAGCAAACCAAATTCCAACGATTTTGTCTTTGCTTTCTAAAACAACAACTAAAAGAGAAAAGTTAATTAGTTTATGGTCATCTTTCCTTTTTATGTGCTACGTTCTATATGATTTCTCCCCAACGGGCCGGGCTGAGCTTGGATGGGCTGGGCTTGTTCTGCCCATTCCCAATTTCATTTTGGCCGGGTTTTAAAATTATTGTCCAAGCCAATCTCGCTGGACTCAATTTTTTTTAGAAGCCCTTTATTTTCGGGCTTGGGATTGGCCGGACCCGGCTGGGTACCCATTTCATCGGGCTCAATTGACAGGCCAAAATGTCAACAGAAAAATTAAAAAAATAATGAAAAACATAAAGATAAAAGAAACATAGTGACCACTTCAGAATGTAAATTGGGGCCACAAAAGTGCAGAAAATTAGAAAATAGGATTAAGTTGCTTTTTTGCATGCATGTTTCTCAAAATTCAGAGGATCTAAGATATAAAACTTCATGCACGGTGGCTCATTTAACGGTTTGGATTACAATTTGAATTCCACAGAAGTGCATATAATCAGAAAGTGGGACTTAGATGCTCTTTTCTTTTCTTCACATGTTTCTCAAAATCTGCTAGGATCTAAAACATGAAACTTTATGTGTTTTTTTTCCACATAGTTTCACACTTTGGAGAGGGGCGAAAGTTTTGTTGTGAAAATGGCCCCATTTACATACAATTTTCACACCAAAATTTAAGCTTGTGAAGCATAAATGAGTGCAAATGAATGTATTCTTGTGTAAATGTAAACGAGCACAAACAAACCCTAATTTTGGAAAAGAAAGAAAAGCCCAGGAATGAACTATAGATCTATTGGACCAAGTTTGAAGTTCAGTGGATGGGCTGCCTTTTGACTTTTATGGTGCGCAATGAAAGTTCCAAAGGACTCAGCAGCAACGCTGTTCTGGGCCGAGGAAACTGGGCTTAAACCCCCTCTTAATGTCAAATATCTGAAACTACTGCAAACTGGATTAATAAACAACAACCATAAAGACAATAATTCTTAAAAAATTGAGGTTAAATGACGCAAGATCAAACCTTTCAAAAAAAAAAAAGGACCCAAGATCAAGGGGTTAATAGATTCAACCAAAGGTGAAAATGCAAGTCAGTATAAATAGAGAATGATGAGGTTGTGCTAAAACAAATGATGGAAGAAAGTAAATGTGATTAAGCTAGATTAAAATGTGAATACAAGTAATGTGATGATATAATGACGCTGCTAGGAAGCAGCAAGTAAGCTATAATGAAA
The DNA here is from genome assembly GCA_038049695.1 of Cinnamomum chago. Taxonomy (NCBI): domain Eukaryota; kingdom Viridiplantae; phylum Streptophyta; class Magnoliopsida; order Laurales; family Lauraceae; genus Cinnamomum; species Cinnamomum chago. Next base: position 34,476,821 of record CP142452.1, read on the forward strand.
ATAGCAAATGGTACTAGGCTACAGTACTAGTGAGGCAAAGCTAGAGTGGAACCCAAAATGAAAAAAAAAAAATTTAATTATGATGAAACTATAATGAAGACGATGCTAAATTAGAGGAACCAAAGAGAGTGGAAGAAGAGGGATGGGGTCACAAGGGATTTGCACCAAGTTCTGGCAAGGTCCTCAATTACTCCACAGAGTCTCACAAGCTTTCCAAAATTTAAACATAAATTCTTCCCCGTTTTCCGAAAATTGATTGATGCCCTTGACTAGGGAATCTTGGGGGTTTATATGGTTTATATCGGGCTCGAGGGGAAAGATCTGAGCCATTCAGATGAGGGGAAAGTGGGCCAACAATATGAAGTCTAAATTCAGTTTATCAATTTGTAGGAAACTTACTGAATGTTGTTTAGCTGGCGGCATTTCTGCTTCTTTGAGGGGAAAGCTGCCTGAAGTTAAGCGGCATCATAGAAAAATCTGCATTCTTCCAACACCCCGCCATTTCGTGTATTGGTAATTTTGGCGTCTGCTTGTTTTGGATAAAATTATCCGCCGCACTTTGCTCTCAACAGGTGTGACTCACTGTCAATTTTCTGCAACAAGTTGGTGGCATCACCAATTTTTTGTAGGCTCTCATCCAAATCTGGTCCAAAGCTGAAGGTCTGGGATCTATTTGATAAAAGTTATCTATATATTGTTCGTTCTTTTAGCATGCCGCTGACTGCAGCTACTAGATTGGATCTCAGATTATTCTCAATTCATCATTGCAAACACTAAGCATTACAATTTCCGAAGGGTGTAATAGACAGTGACTTAATAGGCTGTTTAATTTTTTTTTTTTTTTTCTATTCATCAATTATGGGCATAGAATTGGTCCTTAATTAATGGTTGTGAAAACCAACTAGGCTTCCCCAAAAGGCCTTCTAAGGTGAGTCAAATGGGGGAATCAACATGAGAGATAAAACTTCTATTGCCCATTTAGGGGGCCAAAATCAGGTGTCTGCAGTGTTTACATTTTAATAAATGATTCCCAAACTATAATAAGAAAACAATAGTACAGGGTATCAAAGTTTAGTTAGAATATGACCAGTGTTGGAGTCACGAAGTTGCGGGTTTGATCAGAACTAACCCAAAATAAAAAACTAGAATTGCCAAAATCATCCTTCTAAAATATATATTTATAAAATCCTTTACATGTGGGGTTGATCTCATCTTATCTATAGCAAAATATAAAGAGCTGCCAAATATTCCGCGTAAAATCTACTTGTACCAAGCACATCCTTTACTGAAAATACACACAACGTTTATTAGTTATTGGCCTTGGAAATCTGTTGTGTTAAGAGTGAAATCCTAATTTGAGGCTCTTCTAAAACGAAACAAACTAGTGCAAGGAAAAGAATCTCAAACTTGATTTGCAAATCATTAGTCTTCATCAACATACAGTTGAACACGGTGTGGCTTGACCATACACATCCTTCTTTTGATATCGCCTGTCCCATGACCATGGTACATCTGAGAAGACAAAACCACAAGCAGATAAAAACATCTACTACTTAACACAGGAAAGCAGAACATTTGAAAGAACAAGTCAATCAAAACACAACCAAACATTAGAGGCTATCAGAATGACTGCCTCACCTTCAGATGTGTAAGGCTGTGGAGGGAGTTCATATGGAACAGGCAATGGGATTAACTCATACAATGGATCTGTTCTTTTGTGTCCTTGTGCACAGAGTGTCACCAGTCTTGTTTTGTGCTCTTCAGCATTTTGCGACAACCCAGATTTACCCTGAATCCATATAGAAAAATGAAATGTTGTCTGAGAGATGACCATCAACCTAGTGATGACATACTGAATGTTCTGATAACAATCAAATGAATAGATCTATTATGTAATCAGACAGATGAAGCTGTGCTTCGAATGACCAAGTAACTAATGGATGGCCACCATCTTTCGCCAAATGAATAGATGTATCATATAATCAGGCAGATGAAGCTGCCCTTTGAATGACCTACCAACTAATGGATGACCACCATCTTTTCGTAATCCAGACCATTTATTGGGTGAGCCCAATACTTGAAGGACCATACCAAAATTTCCACTGTTTCCAGTGTTAGGTCAAATTGGTGAGATGCAATGTGTAGCTTTAAAGAATCACACATGCAATGGAAAAAAAATTTCACTATATCATACAGGTAAAATTTCCACAAGAGAACTGGGAGCGTGACCACCATCGTGGGCGCACAGGATGAATTACTATTGACTAAAGTAAGGTGGCCGGCAACATTTTGGCAGTCAAGCAAAAGTATTCTGTTTTTCTTGGCTACAAGTTGTATATTTTGTCGAGTCATGTTGCAGCTTACAAAGTGGCCACCGATGTTTTAGGGGTCAAGCAAAAGCATTATGTTTTTCTTGGCTACTTGTTGTATATTTTGTCGAGTCATGTTGCAGCTTACAAGATGTATTACCTTGTAGGAACTAACATTCTCTGTACAGGAAAATTCACAATTCTGATCTGTCAAGGTAGATGGCAAAAAGAGCACACCCAACTGAAACCATCAAAAGAAACATTATTAAACATATTATGTTTCAAGAAGAGGTACCTACAAATAAGGAATGTAGGAAAACTCCCTTATGTTGAAGAAACAAATGGATTTATTTAAGTTCAACATAGTTTTACTGTACTAAATTCTCAGTATCTTGCGACATATGAATAGAACCTTGCAGAGAAATCCTAACAGCGGGTTAACAACTTAAGGTCCCAGCGTTACCAGTAAGATGTGTGATGAATAGAATCCATAAAAGAGAACTAGGGTATCTGATGGGAAGCTGATTCCAGACATCCAAAGCTCAACCCAGAAGGAGAGGTATGCATATGTTTGATAAAATTAATAGCGAAAAATGTCTATGTAAACATCATGTGTTCTCATGCGCTCCCATACTGCACTATAAAGCACAATCCATTCACTTTCTGTTTTCCTTCTATACCCTTAATATCCAAAACCTCACGCTAAGATTATTGAAGGAGATTCTTTGCAAAATGTAAATTGAGAAATCCTTCATAAGAATTATATCATCTCACATGCAGAAACACATGTTACAGCACTCCCTGTTATGCTTCGATCTCCTTGCATGATGGTTCTGATCTGCCTCACTCCCCCTTTCTTCCATCCCACCTGTAATTTCATTCTCAGCCTTTGTTATTTGCTATTTATGGCAAGGCTAGCATTTCTTCTTTCATATCCGTTTCACTGTTCTGTTTTTGTTTTCTTTTATCTTGTACATTTATGCTTTCCATGCACAGACTGATGCACATGATGGATTGTGGAGTTGCTGAAAACACGAGCGAAAATAGTAGATTGAGTGGAAAATAGAACAAAAAAGCCAACCCCAAACAGACGGGATACATCTTTGATGATGATCATGACACATTAAGTGATGAAGTGAGCATGGAAAGAAATTGAATGGCATAAAATGCAATACCTCATAAGAACGTATCATAAGTTGGGAATTATTCTTCTGCAGTGCTCCCCAAGCAGCTTTGCTTAGATTTGATGAAGTCAGCAGAAACCAACTGTTGCAAGAGCCCAAGCCACAAAGGTACGACTCATAAATAAGCATGACTCTAGGAGACCACAAACTGAGGAAGGTGTAAAATCAAGACACAATGTCATATGGCAGAGATGAGTCCTTACGCAAGATTTTGACCATTATATCGGGTGTATGATTTTATGTGTGGCATTGCACGACTGAAACATAAAACAAATAGAACAATTAGCATGAATCACTCTCATTACAGAGGAAGACTTTTATTTTACTTTTTACACAAACACTAGGGTAATACTCAGTTATCTTACTGCATGGTTCTTCCATGTGGGTGGTCTGTAGGGCCCAACATTCAAGGATGAGGTCTACGGAATAGTGATGACCAAAAACCATCCTGATTAGATCAAATTATCTATGCATTTTAAGGCTATATATGTCACGCCTGTGGCCCCTGTAGAAGGGCATTGGGTCTGGCGAGCATCCGCCTAGAGAGAGAGGGCGGGGGAAACTCTAAAGGACTGGTTATGCAGTGGTGCACAAGTCCCACATCAGAAACACACAAGTCCTGATCCTCGGCATATATGTGTGTGACCTGGCCTTAACCCCACATGAGGCCTTTTAAATCCATGAGGCGAGACTGGGTTGAAATTTAGTGAGCCAAAGTAGACAATATCATGTGGACAGTGGGCTCGGGTCTTTACAAATGGTATCAGAGCCGAGGGATGGCCCTATTTTTCGGTGGGGGAGTATGTCACGCCTGTGGCCCCCCTTTAGAAGGGTGTTGGGTCTGGAGAGAATCCGCCTAGAGGGAGGGGGAAGCTCTAAAGGACTGGGTATGTAGCGACGAAGCAGTCCCACATCGGAAACATGCAAATCTTGATCCTGGGTATATAAGTGCGGCCTGGCCTTAACTCCACATGAGGCCTTTTAAAACCGTAAGGCAAGATTAGGCTGTAATCCAGTGAGCCAAAGCGGACAAAATCATGCAGACAATGGGCTCGCGTAGTTACAGATGGTATCTGAGCTGAGGACAACTTTGTTTTCTGGTGGGGAGTATGTATGCCCGTGGCCCCTGTAGAAGGACGTTGGGTCTGACGAGCATCCGCCTAGAGAGAGAGAGCGGAGGAAACTCTAAAGGACTGGGCATGCAGTGAAACACAAGTTCCACATCGGAAACACGCAAGTTCTGATCCTGAGTATTTATATGTGTGACCTGACCTTAACCCCACATGAGACCTTTTAAAACCGTGAGGCAAGACTGGGTTGAAATCTAGTGAGCCAAAGCGGACAATATCATGTGGAGAGTGGGCTCGGGTCATAACAAGATAGGTCAAACAATGTAAAAGTTAGGGTGTTTAAGCGAAAAAAAAAAACGAGAGGGTGACAGCGTCCACACAATGTAAGGAGGGAGGTGTATTAGATTCAATCACCCTCTGTTTAACCATACTCAGCATCTTCCCATCCCCCACTAGCCTATTGACCATCATAAAGGTGCACAGCCATGAAATTTTTGTGGCAAATGTATAGATACACACGACGATGAATCTCTTGACTAAATACACATGATGGCTATCATACTATGGAGACATCATTTTATCTTGATAGTCCTGCAATCTACTCACCTCTAAATTATCATTGAGATTTAAAAACCCAATTAAGGATCACATATGAGCAGTAACCATTCTAAAAGAATGCTACACACACCCACACCCCAATCGCACTAACCAAGCAAAGCTCAATGCTCCACAATGCTCCAAATCACAGCTAGACCATCCCACTTTCCAGCGAAGACACCCACCCTCCCCTCTTCCCTGACTGAGCTCACACTTTCAGCATATGCTGAACACACGTGATTTTCAGGCACCAATGGCTAAGACATGTTGCAATTAAATAAAAAGTTTCATGACAAAAGAACAAAACTAAGTTTTCGCTTCCTATAAAGACTTTCCTCCTGTTCCCCTGTCCCTTTTCAAAAAATGCAAGCGAACAAGAGAGAGAAAGAGATGGAGCAAAAGAAAGAAAAGGAAGAAGAAGACAGTGCACACCGAGCTTGGCGACTGCGACTTGGGAACTCTCTCCCTCTATCTATATGTGCAACGTGCCTAGGGTTTTCCCCACTTTTTCACTCTCCCTCCTGTACACCCCTCCCCATAGTGTGACTGCCATATGAACGCTCATATATTGTTTTCTTCCTTTATACTGTTTCCCTTTCTTTCTATCTTTTCTCTCTATATCTCTCTCTGCAATGTGCTCATGGTTTTTTTCCCTTTTTCTTTTACTCTCTCTCTCTCTCTCACTCCATGTAATGTCTCTCTAAAAAATCATATCAGGGTTTCTTCCCTTTTTCTTTTATTTATTTATTAATGATGATGCTGATAACGAAAATTTTTAGTAAGGTATTTTTCTCTCTGCCTCTCTCGTTCTATTTATATAATCATGTATGAATGTTAAGGTTCGATTTTTTTAGGGTTCTGAGATGTCAAAATTTTACTAAATGTTGATCTCACCATGAAACATCATTACTGGTGTAAAGTGTATGCGGTGTGTGAGTTGCATGTATATATGTGTATTATATCAGTGTTGGTTCTGCAGTATTCATTTGCAGGAGAATGGTTCTGTTGGGGAAGGAAGGACATACAGAGAAAATGGGAGGTGGGAATTTTTATTTTTATTTTTTATGGTTGTGGGGGAAAAAGAACAAAAAATGATTAAGATTTTCAGCAAAGGACAAATATGAGTGTGGTACCAAAGCTTTCTTGAAATGGTTCCATGAACTTGCGGTTCGATTTTGGGATGTTTGTAGCCTCATATTCAATAGTAACAACACATGCTCTGGAAGTAGAAGAGGAAAAGACACCAAAAATGGGGATGAGATACACTAGATGAGGCATTTGATTTTTATAATGCTTATGAAAAACTAGAAAGATTTAGTGTAAGAAAGCAATCAAATAGAACTAAGGAAGAGGAAAATTTTTGAAAGTAGTACATTTGTCCCAAAGAAAGCAGAGCAGATGAAAAAGATTCCATGAGCCAGGTTTAGTCCAAAGGCGTCGTATGGAAACAAGAGAAAATTGTAAGGCTTGGTTTCAAGTGAAAAAGGATAGATCAGATGGATATGTAGTGTGGGAGTTTGTTCCAGAGCATTTACATGCCCCCACCACTCCTTGTAAGAGACTTGTATTGAGGTCCCATCATATTGGGATGACCCATAGAAAAATTAATACCATTGATTACGTTAATATCCGAAGCACACATCAAATGGATGTCTTCAAAGTGAGGCAAGAGGCAATAAAAATATAGGATGTATAGATAAATTTTGTCGGGAATTATTATAGAGACAAAAGGGAAGGAAAAAAGGGTCATAATGCTCAAATGTTACATGAGCATTTTAGAGATCTTAAAGAAATAAATCCAGCCTTCATTTACAACAAAGAGAAATATAAAGAGGACAGGATAACATGCGTTTTGGGGGAACCATATGTTTCGTATGTCATAAGTCATTTTGGCAATGTTGTTACATTTGACATCACTTATAAGACAAATTGTTACGAATTCATTTTTGGTGGATTCACAGATTTCAATCACCAGAGTCAAAAATAGTATTTGGATCTGGTTTCGAACCAAATGAAAGGTTTGAGTTATTTGTGTGGTACTTATAAATGGCTTGAAGCTGTACCCAAGAGGTCCATCAAAGGAGATTATAGTAGATTAGGAATTGGCTATGACAAAGTCCATTAAGATAGTCATGCCGGCCACATGCCATCAATATTGTCTATGGCACACATAGTGGTCAATTCTGTTCTGCTCTGGCTGGAAACCCCCCCACCCACACACCCACACCCACACACAACACACACATGCACCCAAAAAAAAAAGTATGCCCACTTTTTGCCATTTCATCCGGGCCCAATACCAACCCCAATTCTAGCTCAATTCCAGTCCATTCTAGACGAAATGGAAGGCCCACCCCAAAAGTTTCATTTTATTATGTTTATTTAGTAGTTTTAATAAGTTCATATGTTTCATTTTATTTAGTAGTTTTAATAAGTTCATATGTTTCATACTTTCATTTATACATAGTGAAAACTAGAAAATAGTAATTGTATAGTGTAGTTTAATTTAAATGATGTAAGTACTCATTTTTAGTATTATTTTAGCATTCTACTCTCTTTTTTTTTTTTTTCAATTTTAGGTATCTTTTTTTTTCAGGTTCCTTTTTTTGGAATGGAATACCATAATTGATTGGAAAGCTGGAACATTCCACTGTAGGGCCAAACCAGAACGTGGATCGGAATGGAATTGACAATTATTGTGGCACATTTTAGATAAATTGGCTGTAAAGTTAGGAGGAGTTTCAATTCACAATGGTGTTTTTCTGGAAATGTTAAAAAGTTGCATTTACTACTTGGAAACACTAGAATATTTTGAAATTGAATGTAATAAAATTTTAAAAGAGCTTGAAATTGTTGACAATGAGTGGCTACAAGATTTATATAAGATTTGTGAGAAGTGGTTACCTACATACTTAAACACACTTTCTTTGGAGGTGTAATGCCCCGAACCTCTTATATTTATACATTTAATTTTCTTGATTTCATATATCTTGGAGATATATATATATATATATATAATATTTTGGGATTAGACAAGTATTAATCATTTGGATGATTAATATTAATGCTATGAGTTAATATCTTTCTTATAAATTATTTGATTAATGTATAGGACCCTTTGGGTTAGAACTAATAGTAGTAATATGAGAAGTGGCTTGTAGGCCCACATGACTTAAGTATAAATGGGAGTAATATTGTAAGAGAGAGGAATGGGACCCATATGTGGTGCGCCCAACACCCCATGTTCCCAAAAGGGGATCTGTACATGTTTCCTATTTGTTGGACTCCTAAATAAATTCTATATCAGATAGAACTTGAATGGAAAGAGGAGAGAAAGACCCCAGACTATTTAAAACATGTCGACCATATGAACCTTCACCATCGACCCTCTCTTCCTCACCATCTCTTCTTGTTTTCCCTTCTTTTTTCCCTCATACTCCCATACCTTAGAAGCTCTAATTTAGAGAAGTAGAAGGAGAAAGAAGAGGACCAGCAGTCTAAGAGCCTAGTGGATGACCTTTCTCTTCCCTTAGGGCTAGTTTGGCACTTTACTAGATTAGTAAAAGTCAAGTAAAGCCTCTATATTTTAGACAAGGGGTCACATCAATAGCACTTTAATTCAAAATTCCCTCCATTTAAAAAAAAAGGTAAAAAAAACATCCTTTCTCCACTAAAAGACAAAAAAGCTCCATTTTTCTATACAAAAAGTCAAAAAGATTCCATACCAAACAACTAAAAATAAAATACCATCATAACCCCATTATATTTTATTCTCTCTTGATTTGATGCTTTACTACACTTTATTTAATATGTAAAATTACCAAACGGGCCCTTAGGCGAATCGAGCAAACCTAGTCTATACAAGGTGAGTGGAAATCCTTATCTACTTATGTATAATCCCAAGTTCCAACTTCTGCCTCTGCATTCCTTGCTACTTGGTAGTTTTTATGATGAAATTAGAGAGGATGATGAGGATTAGATTGATTTTCTAGTTTCTATATAACTACTACAGTAATTTCAGCACTATATTGACATTACTTTTCTTGTATAATGCTCAAAATCTGAATTTTCAACACTAGTGGTTTACCAATCCATTCTCTCACGTAGACAAGAGTATTAGGCAAATTGACCAAGGAATAGTTAGAAATCATGGCAGAAATCGAGATTTACAGATTTCCAGCCATTATTGTGCAGTTTTTTTAAGTTGGTTGTGGGGCCCACATGGGCCACTTGATCAAAGAACAAAACTGATGGATGGAAACTAGACCCTGGGGCAACCTTGGTGGTATGGCACCCTATGAGTTGGGCCCACCATCCATTTGACCCAAAATTCAGCACCTGAGACACCCCAACTTCTGATTTGGGTATTTTGGGGCTGAATTGTACTATTTTGCTAGGAATTCTGAAAATCTCACATCAACCTTTGTCCTTTACTTCCTTTAGTTCTACAAGTGCTGTAAAAATTTCAATTAAGCCCCTGATATTTCTAGTAATTAGAACTGGGCTTTTATGGACTGTTTAGTTGGGTTTCAGGATTCTATTAATTACAAATAAGGGCCTGACAACCCTTGTTTTCACATCTAAACCTCTTTTATTTAATTCCTTGTGTCCTTAGTATCCTGGAATTACAATTAAAGGCCTGATAATCACTAATTATGTAGCTGAAATTGTTTCTATTAATACCTTCGTGAATGTTGATAATTCACACATGCTTATAATTTATTCCTTGAGAAATTGTGACTGAAACATGTTTCTTATGAGAATTATTTGTATAATGTTTTGAGATATGGTTTCCATAGGATTTGAATCCATGCCCGTTACTTTTGTGATACAATATGATAGCCTACGGGATTAGATGCATGAATCTGTTTTTGGTTATTTTATCAACAATGATGTGATGCAATACAGATGGTTAAAAGAGTCCTGGGCCCACATGATGGACCCGGCCATCCAACCTAGCCCTTTGGGTGCAGCGCACAGGCCCAAATTGGCTGAGAAGCTACTGTGGATACTATTTTTATCCTAGGATTATTTGATTAGGAATTGTTTCTAATTTTATTGTTAATTAGGATTAGCAGCTTTCCTTAATAGCAAGAATATTGCTCTTATATATAGAAGAGCCTTTCATTGTATTTAGACATGCTTATTTTCAATTAATCAAGAATTCCTCTGAGTTATCGTGAGTTATGGATTGTTTTATGGTTATGTTTATGCCCTAGTGGCTGGAATCCATCTTTGGATTCGATCAATCCTTCGGGAGATTGATCTATTGCTTGATCGCGGATCTTGGCTGCGCCAATTGGTATTAGAGCCAAAGAGCGATCGCCGGGAAGACTCTGTCCTTCCCGGAATTCCCCTCCCATCCCTCCATCCACTCTCGTTTATCCCCTTCTGCCTCACCCCAGTTCACCACATAACACCATCTTTGTCAATCCCTATCACATACAAAAACCACCCCATCATTCGAATCCACTGTCCAACAAAAATCTTTGCACGGAGACCCCATCTCCCCCATCGATAACCCTTGCTCCCCATCCCAACCATTCCCAACTCACCCAAACCCAAAACCTTGCCCAACGAACCCATCCCATATCAGGAAAAAAAAAAAAAGGCCACCCAAGCCCCCGAAATCCCCTAACCTTCTTTCATCTCCTAGCACCACCGACCCAACACCTTCATCAAACCCAAATTAGCCAGCCCATACCCCAATCTCGTTGAAACCCCACCCAGAAAAAAAAAATAGTATCCACAGTAGCTTCTCAGCCAATTTGGGCCTGTGGGCTGCACCTAAAGAGTTAAGTTGGATGGCTGGGTCCATCATGTGGGCCCAGGACTCTTTTAACCATCCGTACTGCATCCCCACAAGCCTAACACTGCCCTTCCTCTTTTGAGTCGTAGGTAAGAAACAAACTGTTTTTTGCCTTCTATTTTCTCTCTAAGTCTCTACACAAGACCCAAGGCAAAACCAAGAATCAGGCTCTTCTCTTCACACGTGCTATTCCCAGGCACTACCCAACCCAGCTTTTGAGTTGGGCCTGAGTTTAGGTTTGACCCGAGTTTCAACCTGAACCAGCCCATTTGCAGAACACTCAACTAGGCCTTCCAGTTTGGGATTGACTTTTTGGCAGTTTGGGCCTGACCTGAGTCCAGTTTGGGACCTCCAGAACCTGGGTTTTGCACTTGGGCCTGGCCTACAGTTCGGGTCTGATCTGAACCCGAATCCAAGCCCAGCCCACTAACTGACAAAACAAAAAAAAAAAAAAAGAAAAGAAAAGAAAAGAAAAAAGTGGACAGTTTTTCAGCCTCAGTCAGGTGGGCCTAATTCAAATCCGACACGTTCAAAGTGTCATTAACAGAGCCTATCAAATCAATATGACACACATTGAAGCTCTTATGTATGAGTTCAGATATAGAAATCATTACCATGAGAAAGATTTCTATTTTGAGCAGCACATTAATTTGAAGCAAAGAAAATTAACTGTTGATGAATATACCTCTCGATATCAAGAGCTGGAAATTTTATGTGGCCTATGGGAGAGAGATAAGAATGACAGAGCTCGATATATCAAAGGGTTAAGGCCAAGTATACAAGCGAAAGTAAATTTTTGTGAAACCATTCCAGAAGCATACAAAGAAGCTATTCGTGTTGAGCACATGCTTCGAAAATCTCGCATGTGTCAATTTCAGTGTCAAGAAAGAAAAATTCAGCAAAGACCAAGAGCTCATGTTGTGGAAAGACTTTTCCCAGGAGAAGATAATCCCACTATTGTCATTCGCCGATTGCATAATACAAGTGAAAAGGAAGAAGAAGAATGGAGACAGGTTAAGAAATTCCACATGCGGGTAAGTATCGAAGACAAGTCCACTAATTTGATCATCGACAATGGTAGTGCAATGAATTTTGTCGCACAAGAGGTCATTGACAAACTTCATTGGCCAATTGAGAAGCTTCCTAAGCCGTCTAATGGTCATGTTATCAGCGTGACTCATAGATGTTTGGTATCATTCAAAATGGGCCATTATGAGGACAAAATTTGGTGTGATGTGATCCATATGAATATTGCTCAGATTATTTTCGGACATCCATGGCTATTTTAACGGAAAGTGCACAATGATAAAGATGAGAACACGTATACTTTTTTTGTGGAATGGAAAAAGGATTAGACTCATTTCACTAACTTCAATAGCCTCGTCTTCGGCTACTTCATCACCTTCCACGGAAAAGTCACAAAATGAGCAAAAAGTTGAAAAAGAAGTCATGATTGCACCAAAAGTGAAGACAGAAGACATCAATGATGACATCGAAGAGAAAGTTCTTGGCAAAGATGATTTCATGGATACAGACAATATTGATCGAAGTAATGTCAGTCAAGACCCACAAAAGGTTGCAGAAGAGCAAAGACAAGCACACATTGAAGACTTTGATCAAGTTAGCAACGAAAGTGAACATCCGGTAGATCTGATTGTCATGCCACCTCCTAGAATATTCAATTGAGACATCAGAAATCAAATCAATTGTTTAAGAGGTTTCACAAGAACATCAAATTGTTGGCGTCCCTCACATTGACTTCATCTTCGGGGATTAACAATGGAAGCTTGAAGATTGCATTCAAATATTGCAAATTCTACGATTGCAGTCTCTCATTGGAAAAGCGCACATCCAACCTAAATGAGGGCATGAGAAGAAACGACACCTCCCATCTACTTCTAAATGGAGTAAAAGATTACATGAAGCTTATAGGACACGCAGCGCAAATGCAGACCGCAAGAATGTTTTGAAGTTTGAGCGATTGATTTTTTACCCCAGAGGACCTTTCCCCAACTTGTGGTCGGATTCTCTCCCATATTATCAACCTGTCAACTCGCTGAAGTCGTGTTTTTTCAAGCGTGGGAGAATTGATGCAGTACGGATGATTAAAAGAATCCTGGGCCCACATGATGGACCCAGCCATCCAACCTAGCCCTTTGGGTGCAGCCCACATGCCCAAATTGGCTGAGAAGCTACTGTGGATACTATTTTTATCCTAGGATTATTTGATTAGGAATTGTTTCTAATTTTATTGTTAATTAGGATTAGCAGCTTTCCTTAATAGCAAGAATATTGCTCTTATATATAGAAGAGCCTTTCATTGTATTTAGACATGCTTATTTTCAATTAATCAAGAATTCCTCTGAGTTATCGTGAGTTATGGATTGTTTTATGGTTATGTTTATGCCCTAGTGGCTGGAATCCATCTTTGGATTCGATCAATCCTTCGGGAGATTGATCTATTGCTCAATCGCGGATCTTGGTTGCACCATGATGTTACCTTAAATTTGTAAGGGGATGGTTGTGTGACCAGTTTTACACACAAATTGGATACCTGTAATGATGCGGTTTGGGGCAATCAAAATCCAGAGTGTAGGAATGGTTACAGAAGCCAACCCACTACGAAAATTGAGGTCAGTAAGACTTGTTTTGAATATAAGATTATGAGCATGAATGAAGAAGAATGTTAGACCTTGTTAAATACGAGTATTTGGGAAGGACCTTGATGATGTAATCATACACTAGAACCTTCGACTGATCAGCACGGTATGGGGATGACGTCCACCTGCCAATGGCCCAAAAGTGATGTTTCTGACTACGAGTCAGCTTTGGGAGAATATTCTCCAGGTCGCCTTGATGAATCAGACCTTTGATGGTCGCCTTGTAATGTTCACAAAGTTTATTAATGGCACTCCTTGTTCTGTCTTGCACCCTTTGGGGCAAGAACTGCATTGGCCTGTGCTACTAAGCGGTTACGTGGTTGTCCGTGGGAAAAGACCAATTTGACCACATAAGTAAAACTTTCAGATTTAATGTAATTATGTGAATATTCTCTTGATGTTCGCTGCTTTATATGATTTTGAGTATTTATGGTGAAATACTTTACATGTGCATAAATAGATTAAGAAATCTATTTACTCAAGTGTTACTGATTTGTGTATTTTCGCTCCAATCCCAGGTAACTAGAACATAGAAAGACAAGAGGATCCTGACAATGAAGTGTTAGGACTCGATATCTGTGACTAAGCGATGATGGGACTCACAGATCAAGATAGAAACTTAGTTAAGATGATTTCATTTAATTCATTTTAGACACCAAAGATTAGTTCATGGAGACTGTATATTTTTATTTTGGATTATTCTTGAACATTGAGATTTGGGTTTTTATTTAATTTAACATTGAACTAATTGGGTAAATGCCTGGTTACTTATGCATCTAATGTTTTGATTTATGATGATAATATGCTACTATTTGGAAACAACATGGAATCCGACAGAGCCCCGGATTTCGGGTCGTGACAGGAGGCCAATCTACCACTCAGAGAAGTGAAAGCATGAATGAATTTGTGAAGCAATACGTGTCATATAAGAAACTTAATTGATTTTATATTGTGTTTTGAGAGAGGGATTGCACGGCAAAGATACGTTGATACGAAGGAGGGCCATGAGACTCTTAATGGCAAGCCTAAATTGAAGTCTCTACCAATGGAGAAATAAATGGCAGAGATTTATAGACGAAAAATATTGTACAAGTCTCAAGATGAATTATGGACGATCATGTCATATGTTCCATGTCACTAGAGAGAGAGAGAGAGAGAGAGAGAGAGAGAGAGAGAGAGAGAGAGAGAGAGAGAGAGAGAGAGAGAGAGAGAGAGAGAGAGAGAGAGAGATGTGCTGAAATAGTGTGTCCCCTTAGGGTTGATCTCTTCTTATTATATAAGGGTTGATTGCCCTATTAACAAAATCCTAATACAATCCAAATCCTAAATTATAGCTACCTAATATAGAAAGTGTACATAACTTACGACTAGGCTAATTGTAGCTTAACTAAAATACAATTATAGGGCCCAGTTGGGCTTGCGTAGATGGGCTTGATTGACATTCCAAAACTTGTAAAAGAGGACGAAGTTGTCTGTAATTATGTTGAAAGTAATTTGGTGGATAAACATGAGATCCTATGACAGGTTTTGTGAAGGAGGCAAATGAGGCATGTTGTGCATGTAAAATGTTTGTTCGAAGGCATTTCATGCCTTCATATTTTTGTCTATGTTAAGGCAAGCTCATATAAAATTTTTATCGCAGTTTACATTCTGAAGAGAGACCAGGCAGGCAGGCACTCCAGAGAAGAGTAATCGACGCTAGTGGGGTTGAAATACGATCCATTTGCGACAACTCATTAGTGGCGAGACATAGATACCATATGCCGCCCCAAGGCTCATTGAAGATGCCAGCTCATATAGAGAATGTTTTGAATATTTGATTAGTTTATTTGCTGAAGCGCATCAGAAAGTGTGGGAGATAAAATCCAACACGGGATCAAGTGCAAGTGAGCACAAGGAAAAAGAAATGATAGCATGCAATGTAGTTAATTATCAGGATCCTTCACATGTTTTACAAATGAGACGTAGGAAGAGACTCAAATCATCGAAGGAAAAGGCACGAACAAAAGCATGGCTCTGCCATGGTTATAATCACATGGTAAGCAAAATTAGCCTGTGTCATTTAAGAGGTACTTACTCTACACAATTTATAATCGATATTTAATCATTGCTATTATCTTGTTTGATGCATTTAAATATTCTGGCACTAACACAAAATTTTAGGTGCACAAGCAAAGATAAACAGGGTTCTCCAAGTTACTACTCTAAAAGAGGCCATTCTGAACACTCTAATTCAGACGATCAAGGTACAGAATGGTATGTGTTATTTTTATCATTCATATTAATTATGTGTTAATGGAGCATTTGAAATCACTGTTGTTGGAGTATATTTTTTATAATGTTTTTTCATGTGAAGGATAAGCGAGTGAACTGGTAGTTTGCTCTATATCTGATGGATATGTTATGTGGTTCTGTGGTTCAATTTAAAGACGTGTTTCAGAGGAATATGCGTAGACAGTGTGCTTCAAATAGATATGCTATGCGGTTCAATTTGGAGGTGTTTCAAACAAATGTGTAAACAGATATGTAATGAATGACAATTGGGTTTCTATCAGGTTTCTCGCAGATATGTGGTCCTGACAGAATGATGAATGAGACTGGATTTGCACTGATCGGCATAAGGATCATTTACAACAGAATTGTTCAAAGAAAAAAATTTAGCTAAACCTTTTGGATTCAAACTTAAGAAATGGACACACTTTTAGGGAATATATGTTAAAAAAACCCAGTGAATGACATGACAAACCTTGAAGAAGGAAATGAAATAAAATTATTATAGAATGACTAATAATGTAAAACAAGTAGCTAGAATGCAATAATGTTTAAAGAACTAAAGCATGTTACTGATAAAGAATTTTTAAGGTAAGTATAATCTAGAGATACATTTCAATAATTTAAGTAAACAAATAAACAACAATTAAAGAGTTTTTAATGTAAGTATAATCTAGAAATATCTTTCAATATTTAAGTAAACAAATAAATAACCTACGAGCGGCCTGTGTGGTTAGCTTTCCATCGTGCCCAGTACTTCTTCAAGAAATCTTTCTCTACATTCTTTAGAGGGCTAGGAAGGGCATTACCAGCAGCATAACCCTGTAGATAGGAAGCATGTCAATCCACGAAGATCATCAGAGAAGAAAAGAAGAAACAAACAACAAAAGGAATTTCTGGCAATACTCGTATGTTGACACTCACAGAGCATGGAGTTTTGGCAACAAATTAACCTAGTTACTAAAGATTAGAAGCTTTTCAAAAAAGAAAGTCTTAACTCGAATGGATAAGAAAGAAGAAATTGTAAGGATGAAACTTGCATATTGTTCAGTACTAAGGAACTATACACAATTCTCAGAGAGAGAGAGAGAGAGAGCCACATGACAAGTTATATCCTTGAATCATCATCATCATCAAATACTCATCCTAACAATGGTTGAGGTCAGCTATAGGAATTCTGCGTCTCCAATTCAGTCTATCCTTAGCCAAATTCTCGATTAGGTTGCACTAATTCAGATCCATCCTTACTACTTACATCCATATTCTCTTCGGCCTAACCCCTTTCCTTGAGAGGCCAACAACCTGCATAGAAAAACTTTTTCCTTACCAACATTGTTGTTGGCATGCGTTGGAGTAGGAACCATCTAAAATGAGTCTCTCTTAATTTATCAACTCTTAATGCTACCCCTGAATGCTCTCTTGTGACGCCCCGGAGTCCCACATTGACTATAGAGAGGAAAGTGAATGGGGTTATATGTAGAGCCTACACCCTTACCTTGCATGAGGCCTTTTGATGGGTTGAGACCCATCAGAAGCAAAACCGTGAGGCCCGTGGGCCAAAGCGGACAATATCATGCATGCGTGAAGGGTGGGGCATTACAAATGGTATCAGAGCCGACTCTCGATTAGTTCGAGTGTGGGTCCCCTGTCGTGGCCTGGTGCAAGTGGGCGGGTCTCCATGTGGGCGGGCCAAGAGGGCTGACAGGCTACAGGGACTGGCAGGCTACTGCACAGGGACGTGCAGCCCTAAGGGGGGTGGATTGTGACGCCCCGGAGTCCCACATTGACTATAGAGAGGAAAGTGAATGGGGTTATATGTAGAGCCTACACCCTTACCTTGCATGAGGCCTTTTGATGGGTTGAGACCCATCAGAAGCAAAACCGTGAGGCCCGTGGGCCAAAGCGGACAATATCATGCATGCGTGAAGGGTGGGGCATTACATCTCTTTTTTAATCTATTGGAGTTTTACTACACATCAATCTTTGCTACACTCATTTTTGGACTTTCTTTTTCTTGATTGGCCAACATTTTGCTCCATTGATCATAGTTGGTCTAAATGTTTTGTAAAGTTTTCCAATATCCGCCAATCACAAAGCACTCTAGAAGAAAGTCTATCTCTTCGTGGTTTCTCTTGAGCTTCAATTCTCATAGTAATTTCAGCTTTTGGTACATCCCCACTGAAGTTGCAAATATATTTTAGCATGTATACGATTGATCATAAAGCCCTTGAATTTTAAAGCCTTCCACCATCTTTCAAGTTTCACATTCACACAGCATCTATCAATTCATCCACCAACACTATATCGTCATGTATCAATTCATCCACCAACACTATATTATTTGCAAACAACATGCACCAAGGTACCTCCTCTTAAAAATGAGTAGTTAACTCATCCATACTCTGTAAGGACCAATGCCAGAAAATCATATTTTATCAAATTTAATTAGATTATATTATTTCTTGTGATTAAATAATAAAATAAAAAATCATCTAGAAAATTCGGCCAGCATAATTAAGGCCTAATTATGATTAATTAGTAAATAAATGAATGAATTAAGTTATTGATAAGAGACGTCCGCGTATAAAACTAAATAAATTAATTATTAAAGTTGTGGGGGCCATGTGGGATAGGATTAAATTAAATTATTGTTAAGAGATGCCCAACGTCCCCATTCTCTTCAATTTAAAGCGCTCTTACTCTCTCTCTCACCCATATCCCTATCACTCCCCTTGCTTTTGACTTGAGTGCATGGATAAAAATATTAGCCATAACGCTCTTGGGTGCTACGGTACATTGAAGATGGCGCTTCTGTGGCAGCCAATATATAAACCCAACCGAGTTGAGTCTTTTAACTCATTTTCTCAGTTTTGATTGATGCTTCTCCTCTTTTTACTGTTTCTTCTCTTCAAGAGAGTTTACCTAGGGAAGCTACAAGAACAACACAAGATAGACCAAATCAAAGCCGTTACAAAGGGTTGAACTCAAGGTTCTCTTCTCTGTTTTTTCTTTTTTTCTTGGAATTTTTTCATGTTTTTGGGTTTTGTTTGCCTATGTTGTTTCCATGAGTCTCTTGGAAATGCCTTCTAAGTGTTAGATACATGTCTCTCATCATCAACCCAATTGTTTTCTGGTTTTTAAAATTTTTTTTTTGTTATTTCTTTTCAGTGTTTTTGAAAAAAAAAAAAACAATATTTACTCAAATAAAACCAACCAAATCAATTCAAAATGGCTCCAAAGTGTTATATCTATGAATCCCATAGATGGATCCTACATTCTTCCACTTTTTTTAAATTTATATAACTTTTTTACTTTTGGATTTTTAGGGTTTTTAAAAAAAAAAAAGTTAATGTGGCCGACCAAACCTCTTCAAAATGGCTCTCTAATGTTAGATTTATGAATCCATAGGGGCATGTTTGAGCAGCCACTTTTCTGCGGTGTATAAAATTCAATGTTTGGTTTTGTTAAACCCCGACCCAGACCAATTCGATTAGTGTGCGATTAGTGTGTGTTTAGTCCTAAGTGAGTTTAGTGGTTGTTGGGTTAGAAATGATTAGTTTAGTCTTGGACATAGCTCTGGGAATTTTGAGAACGTTTAGTATTAATTAGACACACTCAGGAAGGCCTGAGTGCACGTGTAAGCTTGGGAAGATCGTATCGATTTCCGTGTGAGTGTGATTTTGATTTCATTTGAATGATGTTTCGACATGTTGCAACTTTCGTTTTAAGCAAACCCATGTTTTGGCCCAAAGAGGGTAAAATTGTCTTTCTTGCACAAATCTGGACACAATTTTCGAGATCTCAAAACCATGTCAAAAATATACTTTTTGGAAAGTAGATATTTCGACGATCGTTTTATCCTTCTTCGTCGAAGTCATCCGAGGCCACCAGACCATGTTTTTAGTCATTTCAAGTTCAAGCCCATGGGGCCCATGAGTCATCACTTAATCCCCCTTTCCCTCTTCTTCCACTCACTTTACCAAAATCCTGCAACTTCTTGACCTAGGGCAAGGAATAGTTTCTTTTTCTCTCCATCTTCCCCATCTTGTTTGATCTAGCTAGAGGGCTCCAAAGAAGATTTCAAGACTACCAAATTCTTCCTCTTGCCCTAAGCTTTCTATTGATACAATTTTCTTAAGATTTCAAGTTGGGAAAGCTCTCCATTCTCTTCCATCTCTCTTGTTTGACTTCCTCTAGGTAAGAGCTTCAAGCCATGTTTTCCATAAAGTCTTTTTAGCTCCTTAAGATTGTGTTTTTCTTGTTCACAAACCCTTTTGTTAAAATGGGTTCTTTGTTTCCATTTTTGAGTGAGTTTGTGTGTTTCTCTTGGGTTTTTCTTGTAGTGCTTGATAGCTTGAGTGAAGTGCTTGGAGGAGTATATTTAACATTTGGGCAAGGCAAGTGATCTCTATAGGAATGATGCATGTGTATTTGGATTTCATTGTATTTTAGAAATTGTGCATTTATCTTGTTTATAAGCTTCATGTTTATGTTTTCTTTTGATTTGGATGTGAAATGGTGATAAATGAACCCTTGGTGAGCATGAAGGCTCAAGGGATGATATGTGGTTGATGGATGAGAAGAAGGAGAAGAATGTAGTGAAAGATGTGCAAAGGAAAGGAGATTTCCGCACTCAGCGAGCTCAGGCAGCAGCCTGTTCGCTCGAGCGACCCCTGGGTCCGCTCGAGCGAACAAGCCACTGTCTGCTATGGAACGAGGCAGTGAGTCGTTCGTTCGAACGCATTTTATTATTCGCTCGAGCCAACATTCGCTCGAGCGAACTGTCTACGCCTTGTAATGTCCGCTCGAGCGAACTGTCTCGCTCGAGCGAAGTGTCATCAACGCGTCAGGTTCGCTCGAGCGAACCTGCCAGATTCAGGAAGATGAGTTTTTCCATTTTGTGTGTTTTCTTGAGGGTTGAAAACTAGACTATGTTAAGGGTTTTAACTTGACATTGTGTAAATGGAACTTCGAAATGAAACCCAACTTCGGGGACACCAATTCTTGTATTTTCTGACGTTTGGGGTTTCAATTACACAAAGGTCAATTAATAGCCTTAGCACATGCTTGTCAGATTTTTGTATTTGAACTTCCGTCTTGGTACGATGAGTATAAACGTGCACTTGTTTTGAGTTTCAAGTATAAGCTTGTTTTGAAGTTTTGTTTCAAGAAAAAGGGGATCACTTCCTAAGCGTGTTATGCATAATTATTATGCCTCTTGCTAGTCGTGTTCGTCGTGTTTTGATAAGTGATTTCCCCCTTTTTATCTCGACATGCTTTGATCGTGTTTCACGTGTTTTGTGCATTCATGAATTAAGTAAACACCATTGAGCTTAGACTGCCATTTCGGTTTGATCCACTGTCTGGGGGTCTTTAAACATGTGGACTGTCTGCAGACTGGTCGTGTATTTATTACACATCGTGCGTGTCCGGTTCCGTGGCCGGAATTCCCGTCTTTGTGGGAAATCGTGTCGTGCTTATATTATGTATATCGTGCTTGTCGTGCGTGCTTGCTCTTTTCATTATATAAATGATAGAGAAAGGATGGGCTCTTTGTGGATTGTAACTATTCATGATATATTATGTACTCATGCTAGTTTGTTTTGTATCTCAGCTTTGTTCGTATTCTTGAAAATGTATCTCAGCTTTGATAGTACTTCATACCAAAGATTTGCTTACATGTTTTCTCTAAATGTTATTGTTCATGTTCATGCCTACATTGATTACCTCCCAAACCGTCGTGTTTGACCCTTGTTTATTGGTGCCCAGGTGCAGGAGACGTTGCCTTCGAGGAGGAGCGTCAGGAGGAGGCTTGTGAGCCAACTCCCGTGAGAGAGTGGCAGCCCGACGATGTCATTTAGACGTCGGTCTGGTTCTCGAGTTTCGTCACCTTTAGTCTTGGGGTTTCTCTTGGTTATTTTGAGATTGTATTGACCTTTATTGGTCTCTTATGGGTTGTACTAAATTTAACTTACTTTCGTGTTAAACTTATAACTTGAACTATGTTTGGGAATGCCATGATAACTCTTTTCTTTGATGCTATGTCTTGTTATTAAATGTTATAGCACTTAAATATTTTATTGGTGCTTATCATGATGTGTTTTGCTACATGCTTCCGCAATCGTGTACGTGTGAGTCAGATTCCGCGTGTCTTTGGGAATCCTCACCGCGGGAACCTGTGGGAAAACAAAATCTTCAATAGTAGTAATCATCACCAAATCGCGTCGCGGGCCCGGGGATCCGTTCCGGGGTCGCGACAGGTTTGGCCACTTTTCCTTGAGGAAAACCAGAAAAATGAACCAACTTTTCCGCAATTCAGAGGAAAATGATCTCCAATGGGGGGAGGTCGGAAAAGGTTTTGCACGAAAAATATAAAAGTTTTCCATGGAAGAGGTTTTCCGTAGAGCCGCATAAATGTGCCCAAGATGAATTTAACATTCCTTGATGTTTTCTGAGTTTTTAATTTTTTTTATTAAGGATTTTACGATTTTTTTTTTAAATTATTATTTTTTCAATGTGGCCACCCAAATCACTTCAAAATTCCTCCCAAGTGTTAGATCTATGATTCCAATAGATGAATCCAAGATTCCTTGATGGTGTTTTTTTTTTTTTTTTTTTTTTCCTTCAGATTTTTAGGATTTTTTTTAAATATTGTTTTTTCAATTTGGCCAACCAAATCACTTCAAAATCGCTCATAATTGTTAGATTATTATTCCCATAGATGAATCCACATTCCTTTATTTATTTTTTTAATTTTTTATTTTCAGATTTTTGGGACTTTTTTCAAAAAAGTGACTTTTTTCCAATATGGTTGACCAATTGCATCCAAATGGATTTTCACATGTAAATATGTCATATATGCAAGTATTTTACAGTGTCAAAGTTCAAATGCTATCCTCACTTGTTAATTTGGGATAAGATGGTGGGCGAGTCCAACAAAAACAACCTAATGGGGCCCACTTCAACTACCTTTATGCATGGATGGTTAAAAAAAGGGATTCCAAATGACTAAAAAAACTAGCTTCATTAAATGATTATTATCATCAAAATCAAAATGGCCAATTTTAGGGAGGAAATATGTTAAGAAAAGACAAAAGTTGTCATAAGGAAGGTTATTTTTGTCATTTAAAAAAAGCTTATGGAGGACTTGATTGAAAGAATTGTGGAAAACTTCTACACTGTTTTGAAATACTCAAATCTTCCTGTACTTTTTTTAAAAAAAATGAGCCAAAAGTTTTACGGTCTTTAAATTCTCCCTTCAAAAAATTACGAAGCTGTATTTACAAAACAGTCCCTGACTTCTATGAAATTACAGAAAAGCTGATTCTGTGTCAAAACACCAGGAACAAGAAACAAGCAGGCAATAGAATAACTTCAGGGCAGTCGACTGCGGGCTGAGAGGAGAGGGAGAAAAGGATAGAGAGGAAAAAATGGGAAGCGAATCCTTCAATGAGCATCAGCAACAACCACAACAACAACAACAATAACAATAGAGATAATATTAGTTCATAAGCACACCCAAAAGCATTTAGGGGTAGCATCAATATGTGATAAATTAAGCAACTCGTTTGAGATGGTTCGGACATGTCCAATGCAGGCCAACAATTGTGCTGGTGAGGAAAAGTTCTTTTATACAGGTTGATAGCCTCTCAAAGAAAAGAGATAGGCCAAAAAAGGAGATGGATGCCAGTAGTAATGATAGATTTGAGGACAAGGCATGATGATGAATATTTCATTTTTACTTATTGAAATTACCTCTAAAGAGCATCTGACATCTTCAACTGTAGGCCAGATTATCATAGCCTTCCCCGGGCCTAAAGGCGATTTATCATCCGATAGTCCTGATGACATTGAAGATGCTAATTCATTCATCCACTTCTCATCCAAAGAACCAAGTGATGAGAACTGCAGAAAGACATTCCAAGCTACATCTTAGCCAAACAAGAAATTACCATATCATGCAACATACCAAGCATATGAGAAAATGCTTATTAGCATCAACAGAATAGACATGTGAAAACAGAAGTTTAATCTGAGAAACTGGTCAGTTTTCCAATCCTGTTGTTCGAGATGAATTGGCCAATGAATGGGTCAAGTCAACCAGGACATTCAGCAGGTCAACCAAGCGAGTTAATAAATAATTTTTATTTATATTTTGGTATAAATAGACATTTATGAGAACTACAATACATAAAACTATATAAAAGCATTAAAATATTTTCAAAAGCATTGCATAAAAATATCACCTGAATTCTAATTTCACTTTTCAGCATTCAGGTAACCATATGTTAACTTCTAAATGTAAGATTTATAAACAATCCATGCTTGTCTCTTGAACGACTCAGCCAAACCAATGAGATCTTGAGTATACTTGTGTTGATTAACAGATAATCCACCTTTGATTTTGTGAACTTCTAGACCAAGCAAGTATGTAAGAGGACCCGAGTCCTTCATGTGCAAGGAAGCATGAAGGGATTGTTGTAATTGTAAGCTATGATTTGGATCATCTCCTGTGATGATGATGTCATCAACATAAACAAGCAATATAGTAATGCCGTGAGATGACTTGAAAAGGAACAAAGGATCATATGGACTCTGTAAGAAACCAGCCAGCACAAGAGTATGCTTAAATTTGTCAAACCAAACTCTCAGAGCTTGCTTCAGCCCATACAGTGAACTACGAAGTTTGAAAACTGTATTCTGCAAGGAAGAATGTAAACCGAGGGGCAGACGCATGCAAACTTCTTCTTTGAGATCCCCATGCAACAAGGCATTCTTGACATCCATCTGAAAACGTGGTCAATTCTGAGATGCAGCAAGCACTCTCGTATGCAGACTATGGCCATCTTTGTGACAGGTGCAAATGATTTATCATAATCAATGCAATACTCCTGGCGGTTGCCTAAAGCTACAAGGCGAGCTTTATAAAGATCCAATGGGCTGTCCAACTTTAGCTTGACTCAGTAAATCCATCAGCCAATGGGTTTCATGTTAGATGGACAAGGAATAATATCCCAAGTATGGTTGTGCTGTAATGCTTCAAGTTCATGTTGCATAGCCTGTTGCCAACAGTCATGTTCCACAGCCTCGGAATAGGTGTTAGGTATAAAAATGGTAGATAAAGTGGTAAGACAAGGCAGAAGGTGAGAACCCATAACAATCAGGTGGTCGCGAGAGGTGAGTGGATCATTGTGGAACTGGAATTCCTGAATCAGGTGCCGGATCAGGCTCAGGAAGAGACAGCCCATGTGCAGGATCATGATGAGAATGCCGTCTTACATATATTACCCAGGCTTGTACCTTGTTGTGGAAGGCGGATCAGAGAAGCTTAGAAGAAATGAAATTTTTTTAGGTGAAGAAGATGGTTGATGAGTTTGAAAAAATTAATAAAAGAAGACCACATTTCAAGAAATGCAGATTCGATTAGTAGTTGGATCATAACACATGAAGCCTTCTTTAAGTTAAAGCATATCCGAGGGAAGCACATTTCACAGATTGTGCAGTGAGTTTATTGAGTTCATGAATTGGAAGATAGACAAAACACAGACAAGCAAAGGTATGGAGAAGGATATATGACAGATGAGATCCATGAAGACTAAAAAACGGTGAATGATTTTCCAGCTCGGGTGTTGGAAGGCGATTAATGAGATAAACTGCAGTGGAGAAGACTTCAACCCAAAAGTCAGAAGGAACAAATAACTCCAGAAATATGGTTAGAACTTTGAAGAACATCAAGTAGATGCCAATTTTCCCTTTTAGCTACCCCATTTTGCTGAGTGGTATATGGGTAATTTATTTTTTTAAATGATATATGGGTAAATTTTTTGAGAAATGATGCCTTTAGATTGTAAGCATTTTCAAAAAGGGTGTGCTGCATATTCCCCCACTAAGTCAGAACGTGAAATTTCAATACTTTTGGAAAACTGATTTTCGATTAAGGCAAGGAATTTTTTAAAGGCATCAAATACTTCAGATTTGGTATGCAAAAAAATACAACTAAGTGAATCTGCTATAGCCATCGATGTAGGTAACAAAATATTTATAATGGGAATGAGAGATGGTGGATGAAATGCCCCAAACATCTGTGTGAATTGCGTCAAAGCAATCAGTGGAATTGTCATCATGTGATGAAAAAGGAAGAATTTTGATTTTACCTAATTTGCAAGTAGAACAATAAAAAAATAGATCTTGAAAGGAGAAAATATTTTTATTCAAAAGAAAACCACTGTTCAACATATGAAATAACTTGTGCGCATTTGGATGACCAAGATGCTTATGCCACAACACAAAAGCATCATCAAAAGTAGAATTGAAATATAAGGAAAATAAGTTCTTATTATGAGGTAATGCTGCAATGTGTAGCGGAAAGTCTCCCACATTTAGGCCCCTTCCCTATCACCTTCCCCGACAGTCCGACACTTGATCCTGCACAAGGTAGCTAGAGGAAGAAAATGAGATTTTGCAGTTATTTTCCACTAATTGGCCACGAGAAAAAGAATTAGTGGCTAAATGAGGAGAAACAACACTTGATATAATGGCAGAGAATTAGAAATGTTACCCACAACTGCAATGGGTACAGAGTCACCATTGGCCGAATGAATTTTCAAATCACCATCAAAGTTTTTGACAAGATCAAAATTGTCAGGAGAATGAGTCATAGGATTTGATGCTCCAGAATCCAAGTAGCAGAAAGAGGTGTGAGGTGTTTAACCTTACAAACCCAGAGCAGAAAAGGCAGGATGAATCATCTGCTGCATTTGCTGAATCATTTCAGGGGTAAAGGTATTTGAGGGCTATTGGGCGACCCAAAATTTGGGAGAAAAATCCACTGTAAGTCCTTTAAATTGGCAAGAAAATTCAGATCAGCCACAAAATCTGAATTCTGAGTCTTTTTCTCCTACTCTAGGAACCAAGATTTCTTGATTCAGGAAATTATATTGTAAACTCAAAGGTTTTGATGAAAACTTATCTAAAAAACTGTCTAACAGCTGGAATCCAGAAAAGTCGTATTTGGTGATGCCCAAAAATCTATGAAAATTGCAAGAAAATCCACAAATAAATAGTCGGACCCACTTTTGATCACCGATAGTAATGATATTGTTGACTATAGACTTCAATGATCTAAGAAACCCGACTTGATATACTCTATTTGGGAATATAAAGATGATAATCTCACCTCCAAAAAATCACCTTGATCAGTCGCAGGTGATTTGTTCAAGCAATAGAGCACTTTGAATGTCGAAGTCTTGAATTGCCGACTATGCTGAAAATTCCCTCCAGACGAAGATGATTTGAAAGGAGAAAACCATGATACCTTTAGTTGAGCATGGGCTTTGATACCATGACAATACAAGAGAAACTGAGAGAGAAGATATTTGAGGAATAATTTGAGTGCCTCTCCTTTGGATCAGGCTCTCATTTTATAGTCTACTTTCAACAAAATATAGTAACTAAATCCCCTTAATGGGGTGACTACACGATCATTATATCCACTTTCTTTGGGATGATATCGATACAACTATGTTTCCTATTCAAAGCTATTGGAATTAGTAAATTGAGCCAACTTGTTGGATCAGACCAAACTGACAAACAGGTTAACACATTCTAACGACTAAAACTTAGAAAACAAACAAAAATTGTTAGGGAGGATAGTTTGTTAGAGAGATAAAATAGAAGTGCTTTCTTAACTTAAGAAGGAAAGCCATGTAGGATGACTTATTGGTTAACTAGCCTATTTCTAATTATGTTGGGAGTCCTTATCTTGCATTAGAGAGTCTATATGAGGCCCATTTGCCCATTCTCTCTTCACACACAACTAAAAGGGAAGGGGTGGCTGGGCATTGGCACAGCCAGGGGAGAGAGGAAGAATAGGGCATGGCTTGAGGAAAGGTGAGTAAACAATCTGGATCTTACAAAACAAGCATGATTCAACTTTTGATTTCACAAATTTGAATTCTAGAAACTCCATTCTAAGTTCTAGTTGTGGAGATCTTTGTGGAAACATCTACAAACCGTAGTCACATGGTGGGAACAGGCTTAAATAAATGAGAAAGCATGAATTGAAGTGCAAAACTGGCTGTGGGATCCCATTGGGAATTCCCCATGGACGTACACCATGGGATTAATTCCCATAGTCGAATTTGGGTTTTTCCCACCGTTAGGCTTTGGATCTCGGGTTTTCACCACAATATCTTCTACGGTTACAAAAATACAAAATAAATAGTATAGGTGTCATTGCCCAACCTAGGGACCACAACTCCATGATTCTTTTTCGTCAATTCTCTCTCTTCGTCTCAATTTCCTCCTTTATCTATTTTAGTGTTTTTCATACATTTGTTGCAAAAACCCTAGATTGTCCTCAATAAAACCATCATCTCCCTCCTGGACCAAAATTGATTGACCAGAACTCATCTACCATCTTAAGCTATTTTTGTATGGTCTCAAACAAACCCAATGCGCCTGGTTTGGAAATTTCAGAATACCATTTTAAAAGCTTGTTATCAGCAAAGCAGATGTAATCGATTAATATTCTCCTGGCAGTTGATAGAAAGGATTATGATATTTATTGTATATGTCGATTATATCCATATCTAGGGAGGTTATTCATCTCTCCCTTTTAAACATTGCTTGTATTCTTATCATCCTTCCTCTCCTTTCAAAACATAAGTGCTGAAACTAAATAGGACCAAACAGAACTCTTGATTCAAATGAAAATCATCACTTCCCTTTAAAACACAAGTCATTAAAGAAAAAAAAAAGGGTCATTGGCCAGTGCAGGTCCTGCCAAAGCAGGGCTCTTTCAAACATAAGTGCTGAAACTAATTAGGACCAAACAGAACTCTTGATTCAAATGAAAGGCAACAGCCTCAAAGAAATGGACAACATATCTGATGCCACTAAAATAAAATCTTTTCAACAATGAGTTATAAGAATGACATATTCAATAACCGGGTATAGGAATTACTTTAAACTCCAGTTTTTTTAAACCAACAAAAAGAGCTCTATTGAAGAATAGGATCGGAACAAATTAAATATTGAGTCATTATTAACGAAGCGATCTAATCATACCTGGTAAACAAGAGGAGAATTCTGAAACTGTTTCCCAAAAACACAGTCCTGCAGAATTGAACGTAGTTTCATATGGCCCCATCTTTTCAGGTTGGAACCTGTATGATACCCAGGAACAGATGCAACTAATCTGACCTGACCCAATAAATAAATAAATAAAAATAAAAATAAAAATAAAGTCAAAAAGATATTTTGATGAATATGGGAAAGAAAGTCCAAATCAAATTAAATCCATAACAGATCATTATTTCTTACATATGTAGCATGAACAATGTACATTTCAAAAGAAAAGGCCCACTTTCTTTCATTTTGAAAGGAAGCATGTCATGGAAATCAGGATACAAATAGAATAATCAATGCAATGGGTCAATATTGCCATACCACATCTTCTACTTAGATTTCCACTAATTCTAGGTAGATGATTTGATGTTTCTTCATTCTTTTTTCCTTTTCTTATATTTTAAAGCTCCCATTCATGGCCCCAACCAGTGGCAGAGAGAAAGAAGGGGCATGGGGTTCTTTTGCATCCATGAAAGGAGGAATTATCGAAAGTGATTTGGCTGTTTTTATTTCTTTGCTTTTGCCCCTCATTTTTCACCTTCTTTCATAGCAAAAGAAAATTTTACCAAGTAGTGATGGTTTTTTTGTCTCAATTATTTTCTAAAGATAGAAACAAATCACATCTTTATCCCCTCTTGTTTAGGGATATTTTCCCAAATTTTACTCTAATAGGATCTTATCCCAACCTAAGATCAAGCATACGATTAATAATGTGATTAATCCTTTAAACGTATTAACAATTGTAATCTCAATCTTATGGTGGTACCTAAGAAAAATCTAAACCCCATAAAAGACATACATCTTTTTTTTACTGAAAAAACTAAAATCAATATCATAGGGAGGCCCACCCTTAGATATTTATACAAGACATTTCAATTTTAATCATATTTTATTTTGAGTATTAAAAATTACCAATCTGAAGGTAGATTATTAGAATAAAATCCGATGAGGACTCTACACTAGAGGATGGAGCCATTTTCTCATTGATTTCGATTTTCATAAGTAGGTTCCCAGAGTGGTCTCACAAAATTCTCAGGCGGCTCCTGTTATTTTTTTAATTTTCTCTTTACATATATACATGTAAATGACATCGATAGATCTTGAAATCTTTAGAAATGCACCTGTTCTTCGAGAAATTCATTCCAATACAATTTCGAGCCCTTTGTAAGATTTTGATTTCTATTGTCATTGTCAATAAAATTTGATTAGCTCCACCACTGCCCTCAACATTTATCAAGTAACCACAGGGAAACACCAAAGAGACAATGGAAAGATTTAAAGACTTGGAACTTCTATTTATGAACCAAAGATTACTTATAAAATGGAAAGGGATGGAGTAGTAGCTACTAGAAAAATAACCAGTAGCAAGGCAGCAACTAACATATTTTCATGGAATGCAGCAAAAAATGGTTTACTCACCACGACTACTAAAATTAGCATCTACGAGAAAACAAAGACAAACTCTCAAACAAGGTTAGAATGGGCTGTCAGAAGCAATGGTGCCCAGATATAGCATGGACATAGATTTAACATACAGGTTATTGTATCCGAACCCTGGGCACCAAAAATTATTTTTAGTAAAGATAGTTCCATTTGATGAGTCTGCAACATGGAAAAAAAAAAAAAAACAGAAGAAGCAAGGCACGGTTCAGATGGAATTTGAACTCAATGATCTCGAAGATGATACATTGATGATCCAAGTACTTCTTATAAATCAAATATACATGGGAATCTAAATTACAAAATAAAAGAATTCAAAATTGAAGAGGCTTCGCAAATCTGAAGAAATGGATGATATGGTTGCCTATGCCTTGTTGACCAATCAGGGAGAGCCATCCGCGCTTAATGAAGCTTTTGAAAACTGTGAGTGTAATATCCCAAACCCGGGTTAGGGGTTCGAATTTTGTGTTTAGTTTAATTGGATGATTCATGCTGTTCCCTTGAATTTCCAAACTGTAAGATCATTATTTTATCCATATATTGTGTAGAGATATTAATACTTTGGTGAGTGTTTTTCTTTCTAATGATTAATTGGTTAATGTAAGTGGGTCCTAAGCCCTTAAGAGAAATTATATGACCTTTGGTAGGACCCATTGATCCCACATTAATAGAACATGGTTAAAAGAGGGAGGGGTGGGTGGGTGGGGGGAGAGAGACCTTAATTTGTATGCAAAAACCACCCCAAAATCCAAGAGGGACTTAAGCATGAACCCCAAGGAGGAATCCTTTGTGTGCACAAAACCCTAAGCAACCCAAATCCCCTTGTACACCAGTGTAAGGCTTTTTTTCCTCTCTTATTCCTCTCACTTTCATTCTTTTGCTTCCATACCTAGAGAGAACCCCTAAACCTAGAGTTTTGACTGAGGAGCTAGAAGAGATCAAGGAGAACTTGAAGGAGAAGAGAACCAGCGGCCTTGTGCTTCCTTGGATGACTTTCATCTTCCCTCAAGTCAACAAAGCCACCGTAGCCTACACAAGGTGAGTAGATTTCCCAATCTACCTGCATAAGATGTGTTCTTCAAACTTCAGATTCTAGAAACCCTAATATGTGTAGATATGAAATGAAAAAAAAAACCCAAGGGAATAGAGGATTCCCTTTTGGCTGAACCCCAAACCCTAATTTAGGGTTGGCTAAATGACTAGTTTGGGGTTTAGGGGGTGGCCTAACCCCCAATTTGGGGGTTTAGACCTTAGTTGAACCTAATTGGAGCCTATCATGGGTTCCAATGACAACCGATCCATGGTGCAAGGGGTTTCATGATTCCTTGCATTAGGGCATGATATATCTTTAGGGTTTTTCATGTATATTTTCTGATTGTTTCAAGCAACTATGTTATCTTCTTGATGTATTAGGGAATTGTGGATTTAATTGTAACTACTATAATGGTTAGTGATGTGGGACCCTAAGATGGAGAATTGAGAAAGATTGAACAATGAATGGTGGGTTTGGCAATGGCCGCACGGCTCGCACCCTCCAACCTGCAGTCTTAGGTTGGCCGAACGCTGGTTTATACATATATATATATATATATATTGAATGGTTACTTTCATTAAAAGAGCAAACAGTACAAGAGAAAAGTGCTGAAAGCCGAAGAGAACAAAACAATACAACAACAGAAGAACCTTAAGAACAGCCAGCTACGGCCCTGTCATAGAAAGGGCCACCTCTTTCCAATGATACACAATTTGATCTAAGGAGTATCCCTTAAAAGAAGATAGAATAGACACCCAAGAAACTACTAAGAACATCGATTTCTCCACCAGTCTGCTTTCACTAATTGCATTTCCTTCAAAACATCTTGAATTTCTTTCCTTCCAGATCGTCCAGACCACAGCTAGAAAAGACAACCGCCACATCACTTTGCCTCTAGGGTCCCCAATTGGGGATTTCCAAGCTTGGAAAAGCTCTGGGAGAGACTGAGGAAGAACCTAACTACAACCAAACCCTCCTATTATAGCCATCCATATAGTTTAAGCTAATTTACAGTTTAGCAAGAGATGGTCCACGGTTTCTTCATCCCTCAAGCACATCGAGCAACCATTCACTATCTGCACCAGTCTCCTCCTCAAAAGGTCCATAGTACGGATCATTTTCCTCAGAACAAGCCACCCGAAAACAAGCACCCTAGGAGGAGCTTTCATCTTCCAGATGCCATACACCGCACTCCTACCCCTGAGATTGTTGAGGATTGTCTTAAAGAAAGAAGACACTGAAAAGAATCCATTCTTAGAGGCAGTCCACACCCTATCATCAGCTCTATTGTTTTGAATGGAAATATTAGTCAAGGAATTAAGGAGATCAATGAACTGTGATTCTTCGATATCCTTCAAATTCCTTCTAAAAGTATGGCACCATACCATCTGGCCTCCAGCAATACTCATATAAGAGCTGACCGTTGCTTCCTTGTCTTGTGCACACCTAAACAGGTCAGGAAATTGAGCACACATCATCCTTTCACCTATCCAGCTATCTTTCCAAAAAAGGATCCTTTCCCCCGATCCAATTTGGTACCTGATGTTCTCCATGAAAAGACTCTTAACCGAAAGGATACCCTTCCATATAGCAGATGAATTCCGAAAGGGATCCTAGATATCCCACCCATGTCTTGGAAGGTTGCATTTCTTTTCCAACACCTGTCTCCAAAGACCTTGTGAACCGTCTCCAATCCTCCATGGCCATTTGCCCAGAAGGGCTTGATTCATCTTCTTTAGGGGTCTATATATATATATATCTTTGGGCTTTTCTACCTTAAATGTGATGGATTCTTACATGGTGACTCTATGCTCTTCATTCTTGACGATCCTAGCTTAATGGTATTCATATTAGGGATTTTGATGGGTGGTTTCAAATCTGAATTTATGGAAGTAATGTTAATTATGCTAGTGCATAGAGCTTGGAATGGAAACCTATGCACCACTTTGGCCAAACCCTAGGTTGGGCCTTTGTGCCTAGTCGAACTTCCTCGTGGGTATTCGGCCATGGTCAATTGTCACACTATGTTGGTTATTAGAATTCCCTTCTAATACTCATTAATTACAATCTAATACATGCTTCCTATATGACTTGTGTTTTCTACTTGATCACACTTGTATTATGCTATACATGATGTGTTTTGTTAATTTGAATTAGAGGTAGAAAGAGAGGGGTAGTAAATATAATGTGTCATAAAACAAGGTGGAGGGATTTGAAAGGAGAGAGCGACAATATTTAAGGACTAAGTGATTGCTGAGGGAGAATGGAATTTTGAAGGAGAAATTACACCGATGTGGAATCAAATGGCTAACTGTGTCAGGAAGGTTGCTAAAGAGGTGCTTGGAGAGTTAAAAGGGAAGAGACACAATAATAAAGAAACCTAGTGGTGGAGTGTAGAGGTTCAAGAAGTTGTTCGGGAGAAGAGACGTTACAAAGTTTGGCAGGGTACTAGGAACATGGAAAACTATGAGACGTATAAGAAGGCAAAGAAGGAAGCTAATAGAGTAGTAAGTG
The DNA here is from genome assembly GCA_038049695.1 of Cinnamomum chago. Taxonomy (NCBI): domain Eukaryota; kingdom Viridiplantae; phylum Streptophyta; class Magnoliopsida; order Laurales; family Lauraceae; genus Cinnamomum; species Cinnamomum chago. The sequence continues at coordinate 34,510,836 of CP142452.1, forward strand.
ATGCAAAGTGAAAAGCATATGATGAACTATAAAATAGGTTTGGAACAAGAGAAGGAGAGAAGGGTGTTTTTAAGCTTGCAAAAATAAGAAAAAGAGAAAAGTAGGGACTTAGATCATGTCATATGTATTAAGAGCAATGACCAAAAAGTTCTAGTGAAGGACAACGATATCAAAGAAAGGTGGATGGAATGTTTTAGCATACTTTTAAATGAAGACTATATCAGAGACATAAGAACAAAAGAGGATACTTCAATAGCAAAACATACTTTTTTCCCCATAGAATTAGGGTGGTTGAAGTGAGGAAAGCATTATAACAAATGAAGGCAGGAAAGGCTATGGGTCCAGATGACATCTCGATTGAAGCTTGGAAATGCTTAGGCGAAATTGGGGAGAAGTTGGGGAGATTTGGTTAACTAAACTCTTCAATAATATATTAATGACAAAGAAAATGCTTGATGAATGGAGAAGAAGTGTTGCAGTACCTATTTATCAGAACAAGGGAGATATACAAAACGGTACCAACTATCGTGAGATTAAACTTATGAGTCATACTATGAAATAATGGGAGAAAGTAATTGTGAGGCCCCACCCCTTGTGGACCCTCACTTTGAATTTAAATATTATAATTATAGCATATGTTATCTAATCTCGCTAATTAGTAGGGATTAGTAAGGGTAGAGTAGTATATTAGCCTAGTTTCTAAGAGTTAGTGTCTTTTTGTAGTTTATGAGTCCTATAGGGTGTGTTTTATAATTCTTAGAGTTTGTTAGTTAGTTAGAGGCCCTAGCTAGTAAATAGAGTTAATAGGAGGGGTTTCCACATGAGAACCTTCCATCTTTTCTAAAAAGGACCTAAATACCCTTGTACTTATCTTCATTTCCCACTAAACTAGGAAGGGCACCTTGGTAATCAGCCACCCAACTCAACCTATTTAACTAAACTCTCCCCTCCCAAACGAACTCCATGTTCTCACTCTCATTTCCTTCTCTTCTCTCTCATTTTCCCTCCAACTCTCTCTCTCTCTCTCTAAAACCCTAGATCTAGAACCCTAGCTACAAGGAGAAGAAGATCTACTACAAGCTACAGCTATCATCTCTTCTAAGGAGCTCTTTTATCTTATAGATCTCTCATCTCTCATCTAATCAAGGTATTTATCTCCTTCTAGTTCAATTTCCCTAGAAATCTCTCTTTCTCTCTCTAGATTTCCTTATTGCAATTCTCTCGTGGTTTTGGGGTTAGGATCTTTAGATCTCCTTAGATCTGGTTTTTGGGTTTGTTTGAGTGATTCGAAGACCCTTAAAGCTTGGATTTCTATTTGGAGGTTGGATCTCTCTATTTTCTCCTATTTTCCTTTGCAAGCGGATTGAGGCAAGTGCAATATACCTACTTAGCATAGAATGCATGTTTTCCTTATCTTGATTCTGCAATTTCAATTCAATTGATGTATGAATGCTTAGATCTATCATTTGAGCTTGTTTTCATGGTTTTTGGCCATTGATGGAGGCGTTTATCTCATTTGGAAGATCAATGGCTCAAGGGTATATGGTTAGATGTATATTGAAGTGCTTTTGATGTTTGTTGATGTTTCCATGATGAATGGATGAGATTGGATGCGTCTGGGATGGAAATTGGATTGAAGAAGGGAAATTCCAGAATCTGGATTTTGTAGCAGGTGTGTGTACTCGGTCGACTGACCTGCAGTTTGGTCGACCAGCGACACTGAAAACTGAGAAAAACCAAGTCTCAGTTATATTTCTGTGAAATTCTCAATATTGTGTTCTCGGTCGACCAGCCACACTGCGCAGAGGGTCGACCTGGAAGTCAACATCTTGACTTCCTAGTGTACTCGGTCGACCGAACCCTGTGCTCGATTGACCGGATACACTGTGCTCAGTGATGTCCAGCTTTCATTTCTGAGGTCGTGATCTGTTATGGGGCCCATTGACCATCCAAATAGATTTCCATTGATGTGCCAAGCACGAGTCAATGGTGTGGCTCAACCTTGACTCGTGGGGATCACCAAATAGGGTCTAGGTTATGGATTTGATGGTGATTCGATCCTTAAACGTTCTCAAAGATGTCCGTAATTTCTGGAGTACCAAACACAGTATCCATTAGCATCTGAGACTTCATTTAAAGATCAAATTAACTGATATGGACCTGGACCTAAAAGTGGACCATTACTTAGGATGGACTTTCGATATTTCCGTTGATTCTCTTACTTGGAGGTTTATTTCACTTAATGCACCACTGTTACTCTTATATCCTTACTGTTGCTTATACATGTTAATTAAGTGGAAAATGGATGACCTGAACCAAGGATTACTTAAAGGTGACCCGGGGATGTGATTAGGTGATCAATGACCCGTGTTTGTGTCCAGGCGGGCCCTCATATGGCCTAAGTTGGGATGTGTGATACCTTAGAATGAAGAGGTTGGTTGTGATGGACTTGTGACTCATTATGAATGAGATGGACTGATTATTAATGGAAATGAACTTGTTACCTTACTTGGACTATTTTTAGACCAGGCCATGGTTTTGGTGGGCCTTGGTATGGATTCAATGTTGGACTTGGACTTGGACAGTGTTCCATGGATTGAACTGGTACTTGGACCTCTTAGGGACTTGTTAGGACCTTGCTCGCGCAAGGCAAGCCTAGACAGACATAGACTTGTATTGTTTCCTTGAGTCGGCATTAACATTCACTTAGTAGTCTTAAGCTCAGCCTTTGGACTGATCATCACTAGTAGGAGCTATTATGAGTGTTGAGTGGCCTATTATGATGAGCTATGTTTAGACGGATGGTGTGATACTGGGTCCAGCCTTCTAAGTGATGAGTGTTCAGACGGATGAGTGTTAGTCGCAGGGCTCGTCATTCCTTAGCACTATTACTTTTCCCCACCGCGACTGTGAGTATGCCGCGGTATCCAGCTTGTATGAATGTGCCACGTTGTTGTCTGTTAGACTAAATGACTTACTTATCCCAATTCTAACTACTTATCTTACTCAACTGCCTAGCTTTTGTATTATTGTCATTCTCATTGATTTTATGATTGCCTCTACTCTTTTGATGCATACATCTTATGTTACGTGTATACTGTGCCTTGCCAGATCTTTGGATATGATCCATTCTTGGTGCTTAGATATTGACCCCGACTATGAGGACGATGCGCTTGTCGAAGCGCCCGTAGCTAGTGACTACGATTGGGGACCAGCTGACCCCGAGGTCAAGCTGGATGACGGAGTGCCTACACCTGGGGTGTGAGAGTATCTTTTCTTGGGTTTTGAGCGATTATGTGGTAAGCAGGGAGGTAGTCTGATATGTATAAACACTTGTTAAATACATTTGAGATTTAGGCTGGACTTCAGCCCTGCTACACTTGATTCATTTTATATGATACATTTTGCTTCCGCTATATTCTTTACGCTTACGCAATTCAACCATTGATCTTATATTGTTCAAAAAGTTTTAAATTGGACCTCACTGCGGACCTACGATCTTGGAAGTTCTCGGATTTTTCGGGAAGTAGTGCGCCAACTTCGGATACCTTGATGATTATTTCAATATTCGGAATTGGGATGTTACAGTAATGGAGCAAAGGCTTAGACAGAAGACCAAGATATCTAAAAAATCAATTTAATTTTATACCAGGGAGGTCAATGAAGGAAGCTATCTTCTCACTTAAGCAATTAAAGGAAAAATATTGAGCAAAGAGGAAAAACCTGCATATGGATCGATCTAGAAAAAGCCTACAACAAGGTACCTAGAGAATTAATTTGGTGGGTTTTAAATAAAAGGAATATTCCAAGAGGTTATATTGAAATTCTTAAAGACATGTATGAAGGAGAACTATTTGTGGAGAAACGGGAGTTCCAAGTGACCATAGGTTTGCATCAGGGGTCAGCCCTAAGCCATTATCTCTTTGCACTGATTATGGATGAGGTAACTGCTCATATTCAAGAAGAGATACCTTGGTGCATGTTATTTGCAGATGATATTGTGTTGGTAGACAAATCAAGAGATGGTGTGAATGCAAAACTCGAGAGATGGCGGGAGGCTTTAGAATCCAAATGATTTAAAATAAGCCATATAAAGACGGAATATATGGTTTGTAACTTCAGTGGGCATATAGAAAGGTTTGAAACTACTGTGAGAATTAAAGACCATGAGATACCACAAAGTGATTCTTTCCGCCACCTTCGCTCTATAATTAGTAAGGATGGGAAGATTGATGAAGATGTCGAACATAGGATTAAAGGGGAGCGGTTGAAGTGGAGACTTGGTTCGAGAGTGATTTGTGATCGACAAATACCAACAAGATTGAAGGAAAAATTTTACAGGACAACGATTAGACCAGCTATGACCAATGGAGCAAAATGTTGGCCAATCAAGAAGCAACATATGCACAGAATGGATGTAGCAGAGATGAGAATGTTAGGGAGGATGTGTGATAAAAATAGGAAGGATAGATTTCGAAATGAGCGCTTTCGAGAGCATTTAGGGGTAGCAAGTAGCAACAATAGAGGATAACATTAGAGAAACTCGTTTGAGATGGTTTGGGCATGTCCAACGTAGGCCGGTAACAGTGCCGATAAGGAAAAGTTTGGCCATGAAGGTTGATGACCCACCAAGGGGAAGGGGTAGGCCCAAAGAGGACGTGGATGGAGGTAGTAAAAATAGAAATGAAAAAGTATAACTTATCTGAGGATTTGGCTCAAGATAGATCGGAATTGAGAAACAGAATGCATGTAGCTGATCCCAACATAGTTGGGACAAGGCTTTGATGATGATGTGTTTTGTTAATTCGATGACGATTTGTGAATTACAATGTATATGATGGTTAAGATGGGTCATTCTGTAATTGTGAAAGCATCTCAAACCTATAAGGGACTGATTATGCAATTGACTTTCCACAACCGAATACCAATAGTGAATCGGTGCAGGGAAAATTAAATCCAGATCACGTGTAAGGGGCTGGTTGCAAGCTAACTTATTATAGCTGTTGAGAACAATTTGAGATTAATGTGAATTTGAACTGTGAATACATGACCTTGTTAAATTATCAGAATTGGAAAGACCTTGATGAGTTCAACTGAACCTTGGAAACCCCAAACTGCTAGCACGGTATGGTGAAGACATCCACGTACTAGGGCCTTAAAATGTAATGTTTGTAAGTCAGCTTTGGGAGAGCATTCTCCAGGTACCGCCTTAAGTAACTCGAACCCTTGTTAGTCACCCTGTGGTGTGCACAAAGATTATAAATGGTACCCATTGTCATGCCTTGTACCCGTATGGGGCAAGCGCTCGTTGGCCTTTCCTACTAAGCAATTATGTGCTTGTCCATGGGAAAATGCTATATCCTACCTTGCATAAACTAGAACTCAGATTTGATGAAACTATTGAATCCTTTATCTCAAACCAGAGGATGAGGTGGCTTGAGATAAGGGAACGTAAACGATGTACTTTAGAGTATCACGCTAGCGCAAGAGTTTCCGTTATCATTTTTTGGGGATAGTTTCTTTTGTTTAGCATCTTTTGTTGCTGGCTATGTTTTTGGAGACCTTTCGGGAATGTAAATAATACTTTTGTAATTGTCAACCTTAATGCGAATGGAATGCATCTTGGATTTTTGTACACTCTGATATCTCATCGCTATTTATGTTTTAAATGAATTTTATTATTGGTTACATAAGCTTCTGCTGAAAGTCTTGAAAATGTGATGGAATTTGCCTTAGCAGAATCCTAACGGTAACAAGCAAATCAGTTGTTTTTGGTAATCCGGTCTGGGGGCATGACACCGTCTTATAATTTCATTATTTACAAAAAAATAATATTAAATAAATAAAACTTATCTGAATTACAAGAGTCTCAAAATTTCACCAAATTACAAAACGATAGTTCAATGAATCTCAATAACCCCCCTTCCCCTCTTATGTTGGCGCATAAATATATAACTAGCACACTAATCCGTGCTAAGCATGGCCATACTTACCAATACAATTTGCAACAACATACATAAAAATCAATTAAAAAGAAACTCAAATCACATAGAATCATCTTCAAACACTTACCAACAGAAAAAAACAGAAAAGAGGATTATGAAAATACCTCCTTTTTTTAAATCCAAGAGTCTGTGGTGTAGAAATGGAGTAAGAGAAGTTGGGTAGAAAGGAAACAGGAGTATACGTAGAGTAAGTGTATATGAGATGTGGGATGGAAATGAACTCATTGAAAAGAGAAGAGTGAAAAAAGGGAAGAAGTAGAGTGGTTGCATGTGGAAGTGGGGGGATAATTGTTAAACAGGCCCAAGCCCAAGGCCCATGAACATATCCTATCCAGAATATCATATCTCACGTGGATATTGATTGGGTCAACTTGTAACAGTTGTACATATTATCTTAATTAGATTTTCTCTTGTAATTAGTTAGTTTCCTAAAGTTAGAATAACAATTGATGTAATTAGTTAGTTTCCTAACTGAGAAGCCTTGATTGAGGCATGTAATACTCTATATATTGGGGCTAGATCTCCAAAGGTGAGGACACACAATAATACATTCAGTTTCCAAGAACTCACGTTCTATTCTTACATTCTGCAATTGTGAGAATGACATGGTATCAAAGCCAAGGTCAAGAAAATCTTGTTCTTTGATCTTACATAGCATTTAGGCATTAAGGATAGAGAGAAATCAATCTCTCTTGTGAAGATCGACAGATCAAGGATCTGTTTAAAGGAATCCAGACGCTGCAACAGTCTCATCTTCATGGTGGCCCACCTCTGATCATCAAACCACCATCAGAGATCTCTCCAGACATGGTCGTCTGGATTTTCTAAGAATATTGGAGATTTTTTCACAATTTTTCAGCACTCCCAGGTTGGTGATTTACACATTCTCGACATTGTCCAGTTTTTTAATACTGTTTTCATCTGGACCGTCCAGAATCTTGGATCTGTGGTGGAATTGGATCATTCTTTTTCCAGTAGAATGCAAATTACTGTAATTCTTCAGATCAGTGATCTGATCATTGACTAGATCTATCAGTGGGGCCCACATAGCAGATCAGCAAGAAAAATTCAGGTCGCCTGGAGTGTTTTTTTGCCCTTTTTAGGTTCTGTGTTGTTTTTTCTCCTCCTTGATTGATCGGATCTTAGTATCTATACACAGCACAGTTTGTTATCAGCATTTAGATTTCATCTCTTCACTGTTGTTGGAATTTCTTTGCAATCAAGATTGAAGATGGAAAAATCTGAGGTTACCTTGATCCGATTCACGGGAAAAAATTATCCCGCCTAGTCGTTTCAGTTCCAGATTTACCTTGAGGCTAAGGAATTGTGGGGTTATATATCTGGATCTGACCCTAAACCCAAGGAAGATGAGAAGAAGATATCCGCCTGGCTTACTAAAGATGCAAAAATAAAAACATGGATACTGGGTTCCGTCGAACCACATCTGATAATGAACCTCAAATCTTATCCCACTACCAAAGACATGTGGGGATATCTAAAACAAGTGTACCATCAAGATAACTCAGCACGTCAATTTCATCTGGAATGTGCAATTGCTGAATATGCACAAGGGACATTGTCAATCCAAGACTACTATTCAGGATTCCGAACCCTATGGTCGGAATACGATAGTATTAAGTATGCAGATGTGGCTCCTGACATTCTGATCGTGATTCGCGATCTTCAGGCCTCTAGTCAAAGGGATCAGTTTTTGATGAAACTGCAGAATGAATATGAAAGTGTCCGATCTGCCCTGATGAATCGGACGCCATTACCTTCCTTGGATGTATGCTTCAATGAACTTTTACGAGAAGAACAGCGCATTGCGACCTCGGCTCATATAGCGCAACAAACGACTGAGACCTATTCAGTTGTGTTCTCAGCTAATAAAACTTCTCAGCCTCCGCCGCGCGACTTGAGCAAAACGCAATGTTACAGTTGTAAAAAATTTGGGCACATTGCAACTCAATGCAAACAGAAGGTCTGCAGTTACTGTAAAAAGTCGGGACATATCACCTCTGAATGTCGCCGCCGACCCCAACGTACATCACCACAGCCTCAGACTCCACAGTGTCAGCCTCCGCATGCGTATGTTGCTACTTCGGCTATGCCTACTCCTACATCTGCGCCCTCACCGCCTGGTCCCTCATCCTCTCTCACTCCTGAAATGGTTTAACAGATGATTGTCAATGCCCTCTCTGCTTTTGGTCTCTCAGGTATATCCCCTCCATCTTCTACTTGGTTTCTTGATTCTGGGGCGTCTAATCATATGACGTCTTCCCGTGCACCGCTCTCCAACGTGCAAAGCTACAATGGCCCTCTTCAAATCCAAACTACTAACGGGGGCCATGTTCCCATTACTGCTGTCGGTGACATCTCTGGTCCCATTCCATTGAAAAATGTTTATCTCTGTCCAAATTTAACTTCCAACCTTTTGTCAGTCGGGCAGCTTGTTGAAAATAATTGTAATATCTCTTTTTCTTCTTCTGGTTGTGTTGTGCAGGACCAGATGTCCGGGAAGGAGATCGCGAGGGGGCCTAAGTGTGGACGCTTGTTTCCGCTGGATTTTTCAAAAATCTTTAGGAATAAATTGGACAATGATGTGTTTTGTTTTTCCATTAGAGATAACTGCCAATTGTGGCATAAAAGACTTGGACACCCTAATTCAAAGACTTTGTCCCTGATGTTCAATTCTGGTTTAATAAATAAAACTGTTGGTTTATCTTCTTGTGTGCCTTTTGATTGTGCTGCTTGCAAATTGGGAAAAAGCAAAACCCTTCCTTTTCCTATTTCCACTTCACACAGCACTCAGAGTTTTGATTTGGTTCATAGCGATGTCTGGGGAATTGCTCCAGCTCTCTCTCATGCTCGCTATAAATACTTAGTGACTTTTATTGATGATTTCAGTCGGTTCACATGGGTTTACTTTCTGCATTCCAAATCTGATGTTTTTCATGTTTTTAAAATGTTTCTAGCTTATGTTGAAAATCAATTTTCCACCTGCATTAAAATCTTGCAATCTGACTTAGGTGGGGAATATGTCCTCTGATTTTCAACAATTTTTGCAAACCAAAGGTATTATTTCTCAAAGAACTTGTCCTTATTCTCCACAGCAGAATGGAGTCGCTGAAAGGAAAAATCGACATCTCCTTAATGTCACTCGTTCCCTTCTCCTTGAATCATCAGTTCCTACCCGTTTTTGGGTTGAGGCTTTGGTTACTGCAGCTCATCTCATTAACCGCATGCCATCCTCTTCGATTGACAATCAAAGCCCATATTATCGTCTTTACAAGACATCTCCATATTACGATGATCTTCATGTCTTTGGTTCTGTTTGCTTTGTGCATTTGCCTCCGTCTGAACGGACCAAACTTACAGCTCAATCTGCTCAGTGTGGTTTTTTAGGATATGCACCCTTCCAAAAAGGGTTCCTTTGCTATGATCCACACATTCGTCGCATCCGTACGTCTCGGAATGTCGTGTTTTTGGAAAACGAGTATTTCTTTCAAAAACACCTTGATCCTCCGGACGACTCCTCATTAGTTTCCTTACCTGGTTTTTCTGATGACACATCTATTGTTCGATTTAATCCTAATTTTGTGTATCACAGGCGGACCACAGACGCGCCTCCAGGGGATTCCCCTCCAGATCTTCCTCCCGCATCTGGTCCACCTCAGGCATTTGGTCCATCTGGACTTCCTACATTGCGTCGCTCCACTCGCATTTCGGTACCACCCGACCGCTATGGGTTCTCCCATACTTCCTTAATGGCCACTTTATCCTCTTCTTCTATTCCCCAATCCTATTCACAGGCTGTGCAGGGCAAATGTTGGAACCAGGCTATGCATGATGAATTGGCTGCTTTAGAGAAAAATCATACATGGGATGTTGTCCCCTCTCCTATGGGTGTCAAGCCTATCGGCTGCAAGTGGATATTTTCTCTCAAGTTAAAATCAGATGGCACTCTAGATCGATATAAGGCGCACCTTGTTGCTCTCGGAAATCGGTAGGAATATGGCATTGATTATGATGAAACTTTTGCTCATGTCGCCAAGATGACCACCGTACGTATTATCCTTGCTATTGCTGCATCTCAATCCTGGCCTCTCTATCAAATGGATGTCAAAAATGCATTTCTTCATGGTGATCTCAAAGAAGATGTTTACATGCGTCCGCCACCGGGGTCCTCTTCTGGGAAGGGTATGGTTGCTAAGCTCTGTCGCTCTCTCTATGGTCTGAAGCAAGCCCCCCGCGCATGGTTTGAGAAATTTCAGGATGCTCTTCTCCGCTTGGATTTTCATCCCAGCCAGTATGATCCTTCTATGTTCTTACATCATGCTCAGTTCGGGATTACTGTGCTACTGGTCTACGTTGATGACATTGTCATTACTGGACCCAATGCACATATGATTCAGGAACTCCAAGCTTTTCTTAATAAGACATTTCACATGAAGGATCTCAGCCCCTTAAACTATTTCCTTGGTCTTGAAGTTCATCAATCGACTAAAGGTATGGTTCTCAATCAGCATAAATACACGGTTGACCTTATTACCTTGGCTGGTCTTACTGCTTCAGCCCCTGTCGACACGCCGGTCGAACTGAATGTCAAACTCAGTAAAGAGGAGGGTGACCTTCTTCCCGATCCTACCACATATCGCCAGTTAGTTGGTAGCTTGATCTACCTCACGATCACTCGTCCTGATATCTCCTATGCGGTCAACCTAATGAGTCAATTCATGACTGCTCCTCGTCATCTTCATATGGCTGCTGTTAGTCGCATCATTCGGTACCTTATTCGCACACCGACTCGCGGGTTGCATTTTCCATCCAACAATCCTCTATCTCTCAAAGCTTATTCAGATGTTGATTGGGCTGGTTGCCCAGATACTCGCAGATCAACGACAGGATGGTGCATGTTTTTGGGTGATAACCTCATTTCCTGGAAATGCAAGAAACAAGACAAAGTTTCCAAATCCTCTACCGAGGTTGAGTACCGCGCCATGTCTGCTGCATGCTCCGAAATTCTTTGGCTCCGAGGTCTACTCTCTGACATTGGGTTTCCAGCAGAAGGCGCTACCCCCCTCTATGCTGATAATACCAGTGCAATTCGGATTACTGAAAATCCAATTTTTCATGAACGCACTAAACACATCGAGGTTGATTGTCATTTCATCAGAGATGAGCTTAAGCGTGATGTCATCAGCCTTCCGCATGTCTCCACTGAGCTTCAACTTGCTGATATCCTTACTAAAGGTCTTTCGCGTCCTCGCCATCAGTTCTTGGTTGGCAAATTAATGCTTGTTGATTCTCCCGCATCAATTTGAGGGGGGCTGTTAAACAGGCCCAAGCCCAAGGCCCATGAACATATCCTGTCCAGAATATCATATCTCACGTGGATATTGATTGGGTCAACTTGTAACAGCTGTACATATTATCTTAATTAGATTTTCTCTTGTAATTAGTTAGTTTCCTAAAGTTAGAATAACAATTGATGTAATTAGTTAGTTTCCTAACTAAGAAGCCTTAATTGAGGCATGTAATACTCTATATATTGGGGCTAGATCTCCAAAGGTGAGGACACACAATAATACATTCAGTTTCCAAGAACTCACGTTCTATTCTTACATTCTGCAATTGTGAGAATGACAATAATGTGGGTCAATTACAGAGAAGGTATATAACTCCTGGTCAAAATCAATGGTTACAGTCAAAATTGGCTTTAATATAGTATAATAGGCTCAGCATGGAGTTGCCTTTTTAAGAAACCTTGTCACATATCTTCAATTTGTGCATATTCCCACAGTTTTTCTTTCCATCACTTCTTCACGAATAAACTAAAAATAAATCTATAATGTGTTTTACACGTTCACAATACACCCAATTCAAAACAGCATGAAGAGCTGTCATGCTAACACAAGTTCATTTCCCAACCATATAGTTCACATGCCCAAAGAGAAATTACAAGATAAGTGCCTCTGAACTTGATAGAGCAAGAACAAGTTGTTCATTACTTTCCAAGATACAATATCACCACTAGCGGCAGCATTATTACTGTCACAACCACCCACAAAGTGACCAAGACGAACCACCATCTACTCTTCCATCCTACATCTCCTACCCATTGCCCTCACCATTCTAACCGCCAGCGGCGCCCATGTCATCATTCACGTTATCATGTAGGCAGTGCTGCCTCCATCCCTGCAGCCATATTATTCATTTCAAGACATATTGCGCCTCAATCGCACAAAATGAATATTTACACATGAAGCAATTCCCTGGCTTTCGTAATGATCCAGCCTCGAATGGTTCACTCACCTTCCAACCCAGTCTGTCTCTTCTTGGGCCCAAGGATGTAAATATCGGCCGATACGCCGATAAATCGGGCGTATCGGCCGAGACAGATACGCCACAAAGTATTTATCGGCCGCCACGGGTTATCGCACCCGTGGCGGCATGTATCGGCCGATACTCATACGACGTGGGGGGGTTATAAAACCCCCCATTTTGGACTTTTTAGGGTTTTTTACCCTTCTCTTTCATCTCTTCCCCTCTATGGTTGCTGTTTTCACCTCTTTGTGGTCCATCCTGCGTAAGTTCAAAAAAAAAAAAAAAAAAAAAAAATTGATCGTCGGACAACCCTCCGGGGCTCGGCCTCTTTATCAGTACTTTTCATATATTGAATGATCTATCATGAATGCATGCAACATATAATGTTTATGTTCATATCAAGCTAATTTTGATCACCAAAGTTTTATGCTTAGGGTTAGGTCTCACCATAGTGACCCTAACAATTAAACACTGATATTTGGCTCTAATAGTACCATCATGATGTTTACATTACATATTGTTCAAATGTATGAATATAAGTGTCTCCCAAATCCCTCTCTTCAAGATATCTTGCCACCAAATCACCAACAATCCATTATTGAAAGAAATCTAAAGATTCAAAAGTCAAAACAAGATTCTTCATTAAGGTATATGTGATTTTTTTTTTCAACTTTTGAGATTATCATTTATCACTCTCTAACTACTATGAATCACAACATAATGGCATCATTGTGTTGTTTTATTGTAGATCCATGCTTCCTTTTGATCTTGCATGCATATCTTTTGTTTTTTTTTTATATATTGTTATTTTATTTTCGGATTTATGTTATTTAAAAAAAAAAAAACATTATCACTTATGGAAAACTCATGAAACAACTTGAAAATAGCTTCATATTGTTAGATCTATGTTTCCCACAGATCAAATCAACACATTTTGAATGTTTATTGATTTTTCTCTATTTTTTATTTTCGGATTTATTTATTTTTTGAAAAAAAAAATGTGAATACTCATGGACAACCCATGAAACCACTTGAAAATTGTTTGTAAATGATAGATCTATGTTTCCCATAGATCAATCCATCACATTTTGAATGTTTATTGATTGTTCAATGTTCAGTAATGACCTAACTCTTAAGTCTTCTTAATTCTTATGCCTTTATTTCATGTTCTAATATTTTTTAATGAGCTTTCCATTACTTTTTAAGTTAACATGACTAAGAAACATGAATACATGTGAAAAAACTAATCATTACTATTATTTTCTATTTATACAGCGATACAGGACCTCATATATTGAGGGCACCGATACGCCCCCTTTTCTTACTTACTTTTGTAAAAGAACCACATTTTCTTTCATTTTACAATTTTATGGATTTTCTAGAATTTTTTCAGATTTTTTTGGCGATTTTTTAAAATCGCACCGCTACACCGCTACGTATCCCCGATACGCTACATATCGCCCGCTTCGTATCGGTTTGGCGGCGGGCCGCTACGCCCGCCGCTACCGCTATTTTCATCCATGCTTGGGCCCAACTGAAGGAGTTACTCCAAATTATTAAAGTGTTCTGTCCACCGGCCCATATATCTAGAGGATGTCTGCTGATGAAGTAAGGGTGAGTCAAAGTCTTTTGAAGACTATTAAACCTGTTCCACATGCTGGCAACTTGGATCAATGAATGGGCCACCAGGAACAGACTTGTGATGATCCAAATTGAGCTTCTTCCTCAACTATGGGTTCCTTTTGTTCGTGGCAGCGTAGAACATGGATTACATTACAGATGAGAACAAAAAAGATGCAATGCATTTACCACACTAAAAAGCAAAAAAATTATAAACATCATTACCCTGAACATATTTACACAAACAGTATCAACTGAATCACACCCAGAGAGAAGATCCTTTCATCTAGCAGGAAAAAGATTCCAAATTTTGAATATATTAAAAGATACCATGGCATTGCTGTAATCGAATCTCCGAAAAAAACTTGCATTGATATTGACATTGCCAACTTCTGGTAGACAAACACTGAACTCAGGCCACTGCAACATCCAAATAAGATAAGTTATCACCATCATTTCCTTCAAAGAAACAAAATCTCAACATAACCACAACAAAAGGCACTCATTCCTCATTAAAACAAATCCTTGATTAGGTTCAACCTTCAGCATGACATTGAGAACAAACTAACATTAAATACAAAACTAATCGATTTTTTAATATAAATAAACAAATCAATACTCTTAATTTATTATGCCATGTAATCAGTATTTAAATTTGCAAGAGTTGCATCACCAAGTAATAAAAAAGTATCAATTTTTTTTTATTTTTTGAAATGGAATAAAAAAGTATCATTTTTTATTCTAACCTGCACTAAATGTCACATATACTGTTGATTTCTTGAAAAAAAGATGGAACCTAGTACCAACTTGTTTATCAGAACTTTAAATGTGTTAAGAGTAATAGTAAGAATCTAATTGTAATTTAGATAATGTCACATATACTGTTGATTTCTTGAAAAAAAAGATGGAACCTAGTACCAACTTATTTATCAGAACTTTAAATGCGTTAAGAGTAATAGTAAGGATCTAATTGTAATTTAGATTCGTCTGAAATATATTCAGAGTGACGCACAACCACATGTACAATTTCCTCGAAATATTGATTGAATAAAAGAGAATTTCCCTCACTCTTACACCTTCATTTCTAGGGTTTTCATTAATTTAACATGGCATCAAAGCCACGGTTTAGGGTTCAAGGTTTTATCTCCCCATTCCTAGTTAGCAAAATAAGATTCATTAGCATAACTCCTGTGATGAATCAGTTTTTAGTTGCCAATGAAATCAGTCGAAAGTTGTGCTCATCAACATCAACTCCTGGAAGATCCATCTTTGAGGGAGCAAGAAAACCTAGTAGAGGAGTTGTCCTCTCTAACCCTAACCCTAGTTTCCAGACCCAAGAGACCGAATCCCAATAGGATCCACAAATCGACAAAGGTCTTCAACCGCAGCACAAAAAACTTGGCCACTGGTACCAGTCAAGAATGAAGTCGCACTCGTCTCTTGGTTTCTGATGTCGCCGGAGCTTCGAAGCAGATCAATGATGAAGCCCATCGAGGGCTCTTTGGCACCGGTCGAGAATGAACATCTAGGACTCTATGCCATAGTTATGAAATTCATTTTGGTTCAGCCATAAAACCAACAAACTACCCTATGTAAAAAAGATCGTTCCAAATTTTGAAACATTTCGGCTGAAATCTGGAATTTCGGTCCGGATTCCAGATTGTCAGAATGTCCAAAATCTGGAGTTTGGAGGAATTCTCTCTCTCTCTCTCTCTCTCTCTCTCTCTCTCTCTCTCTCTCTCTCTCTCTCTCTCTCTCTCTCTCTCTCTCTCTCCTCCTTTCCTTCGCATGAGATGGGAGTCTCGGGCAAAAAGGGGCAAAAGGCCTTTTCGCCCTTTAAGAAGGAATGGAACCCACGTTGCGGCCCACCCGACTTAAAATCCAAGCCATTAAATTAACTAGGACCAGTCCCCAAGCAGTCGCTCAGTTAATAAGGGACACGAGTGTATTGGGTTTTTTGAGTTCATGAGTGTGTTGGGTTTTTCAAGTACATTGAGTGTGAGTTTAAAATGTTTTTTTTTTTTAAAAAGAAGGTGCATCAGTGAGCATTAAACTGAAACAAAAAAAAATATACCACCATGTTTCAAGCAAGCTTCCCAACTTCGCACGATATTATCAATCTTAAGGTCTGAGAATTCCTTTCTAACACATGCCCATTTGGCGATCCTCAAAATCACAAATGATGTATGGATCCGAGTCGAGTCCTTTGGACTTGGACTCAAATGGATGGGACTCAGGCGAGTCCCATGAGTCGACTTCAACAGAAAAAGGATACAGGAGGACCAGACAAAAAAAACAAAACAAAACGGAAAGTGCAAGACAGCTTGCCAGCACTGGATAGAAAGAGAGAAGCCCTTGAAATTTGAAAATAAAAAAGCACACCTGGGCCTGTTCTCTGCAGTGCAGTCTCCTGCTGCTACTGTTGCAGCTAAACTGTTACAGTGCTGCCTACTGCTGTTGCTGTACTGCCTACTGCCTATTACTGCTGGCCTAGTGCTCCCACTGCTGCCTACTGCCTATTACTGCTGGCCTACTGCCTACTGTATGTTGTTGCAACAATGCTGTTGTTGCTGCCTACTGCTGATGGGCTGCTGCTAGGGTGCCAGGTACGCTCTCTGATAAGTGCTTAAATGCTTACAATTTAAGCCCTAATATTCGATTTATCTTGTGCTAGTTCATTGTTATTTTACTTGTTTTACATTGTTCTTTTTTTATTTTTGTAGGGAAAGGTCAAAAGGAGCCAAAAGAGAAAATTTCAGCAAAAGAGCTACTTGAGAGATTGTTGGCGTGAAAAAGGGAAGCTTTAAGATCAGATCTTAGCCTACAAGGAAGGAGGTTTATGAGCAGGAAATTACTGAGGAATTTGTGGCGTGATTTTTGTGCAATTAAGTGGATTGTGTGTCATCAATGGATCCTAGGCCAAGATAGAAAAGTTTGACCTATTCTAAGGGGATTGATTAAGCGGAGCAGATTTGGGACAGAAATGGTGGGAATTATTTACTGCTTGGGGACGAAAAAGGAAGGGAGAAATAGATTCAAACCTCTCTTTCTTTTCTCTCTCCCTGGAGACGCAAAAACTGAGGAGTTTTGGGAAGAAAAACAGCAGCCCTATACTTATATATATTTTTTCTGGCTGGATGAAAAAGAAAGGAGAGGAAAAAAAAAAAAGGGAAGATCTAGGCAACCAAAAATACATTCTCCACACCACCATACCCTAGCAGCCATTCAACCTTGTCTCCGGGAGTTCTTTGGAGCAAAGGAGATCAAAGTGGAGCTGCTGGCC
This sequence comes from Cinnamomum chago, assembly GCA_038049695.1. Classification (NCBI taxonomy): domain Eukaryota; kingdom Viridiplantae; phylum Streptophyta; class Magnoliopsida; order Laurales; family Lauraceae; genus Cinnamomum; species Cinnamomum chago. Next base: position 34,528,071 of record CP142452.1, read on the forward strand.
ATGCCTTCATCACCATCATCTACTCGAGTTCTTCCTATGACTTTTGTCTATTTCATGTTGTTTTTCATTGCAAACATGTGTAGCTAAACGTTTAGGGCTAGGGTGTAATCGAAATCCTTGCCTAATTATATGTAGTTCTTTTTGGCATTCCTTAATTGAGATTTCAGTTTTATTGGATGAGTTTCTAAACCATGCTTTGATTTGATGAGTTGTGTATATGCCATGCCAACCATGCCATGTTCAATTGAATTTAAGAATAGCTAACTTTTTTTTTTTTGATCTTGATGTTTGAGCATCCAGGGTTTAGAATCCATGAACAATCTGGGTATATGCCATGCCTAGACTCATGTATTTATCATTCCCATCATTTATATGCATCATGTGTGTATTGACTAGGATATATGCCATGCTTAGTTCTTTGCAACTTGATGAACAATTCATGTTGTATGCCACTCGTGAATTAGGTTTAAGGGAATCATAATCTAGATACATATGCCATGGTCTAGATTGATAAATGTTACCGGTAAATCTAGTTGTGATTAAGGAATAATAAGGGACATGCATAGGATAAAGTTAGGGGAGTAGATGAAACCCTAGTTCATTCATTCTCATCGTTTTCAATCCAAGTGGTATTCTTGTGTGTTTGGTTACTTTTCATTGTGCTTTTGATTTATTTTTATATTTTTTGAACTTGCTGTTTTAGTAATTTCATTCAAACAATCAACATTCAACCAACCTTTCATCCATTTAATATTCTGAATTCATAGTTATTTTCGACATTGTTTTATCACAAGTCTTTGTGGGATCGACCTCGTGCTTACAATTCATTATATTACATATTGATCTTGTGCACTTGCGAGTTTTAGTTGTGTGCAACTTAAGTAGCTTAATTCTAGGTTACTTGGTGCATAGCACTCTCCTCCTCCTTTCTTCTTTTTTTTTCTTTTCTTTCCTTTGCCCAGCCAACCCACCTCTCTCTCTCTCTCTCTCTCTCTCTCTCTCTCTCTCTCTCTCTCTCTCTCTCTCTCTCTCTCTCTCTCTCTCTCTCTCTCTCTCTCTCCCACATAGAACACCTTATCTTCTTCTTCACTTATTAGTTAAATGGGTTCCTTTTTCGCTATTTTTTTTTACAATTTTTCTGGGCTTGACATGGAGCTGAACCCGAGTCGGCCGAGTCTGGTTTTTTTAACCACGAGTAAAACCTCCCATGATGATTCTTTTCTATTAAAAATCCTTTCATTTCTCTCCTTCCAAATGGACCAAAGAACGGAGAAAGGAATGGTACTCCATAAAAACCTACCCTTTCCAAGCTTCAAACAACATGGCTAGTGAGCCTGGAAAACACCAATCCCACAACGCATTCTTTGAGAAAGGATATCCAAATAGATGAAGTGTAGTCACAAGGAATGAACAAGTGATCTATTGACTCCATCTCCCTCCCAAAAAGGCAGCACACGTTTGAAATGGAATTCGACACCACCCCCTTCTTCTTAACATATCTGTTGTTGAGATCTTGCCCACTACCGGCAACCAACAAAAAGCCTCCACTCTAGGAGGAGCTAAACCCATCCAACTGATGCACAATGAGGCCAAACCCCAGAAAAAGGTTCCAACTCCCTGTAAAAGGATCTTATGGAGAACAAAGTACAAACCAAATGAATCAGGCTTCCATATACAATGGTAAACTTCATCCCTGCATAAGAAAACAATAGCAAGAAGATTCAACAAAAACTCAAACTCAAATGACTCCAACTGACGCAAAGCCCTCCTAACGCTAACAATCCAAAACAGAACGTTCCCATCCCAAACACAACACTCTTTAACTGAAGACTATTTGTTACACACAACTCTAAATACTCTAGGAAACAAAATGCGTAAGGGGCCCACTCCCACCCAATCATCAAACCAGAAATGAATACTTTCCCAATCCCCCACAGTGAAACCCAACCCCTTATCAAATATCACCCCCTAACACTTGACACATCCCCAAAACTAGAAATGACAGCCCAAAGAACTGACAACCTATATCTAGGAACTTTTTTAGGAACCCACCCCCATACATCCTCCCAGTACTTAGACACAATAATCCTTCTCCACAAAGCCTCTTTCTCATCCCCATATCTCCACCACCATTTAGCTAATAAAGAGAAAATTTTCATCTACAAATTCTCCAACCCTAATCCTCCTGCCATTTTCGGCTTCATCACCCCACGCCACTTCATCAAGTGCATCTTCCCATTCTCACTATTCCCATCCCATAAAAAATCCCCCCGAATCCAGTCCAGCTTCTTAATCACTGTTGAAGGCATCCTGAATAGTGACATGTAATAAACTGGGAGATTCGATAAAGAAGATTTTATAAGGGTAATTCTTTTTCGTTTCTTTTTTTTTTTTTTTTTTGAAAGGTATAAGGGTGATTCTTCCTCCAGAAGAAAGATATTGTCTCTTCCAAGTGGATAATTTCTTCTCAAACTTTTCCACCACTGGATCCCACATCGAAATTGACCTGGGGTTCATTCGCCCCAATAGGTAAACCAAGATATTGAATAGGGAGTGTACCTTTTTTGCAATGTAATCTATCCGCCAATATCTGAATGTTCTCCACTGAAACTCCCACCCCCACCAAGGAACTTTTCGAAAGATTTATCTTCAATCTTGAAACCATCTGAAAACATCTTAAAATCCTTGCAACTTCCTCCCATCTTGCAGAAGTAAAAAGAATCATGTCGTCTGCATATTGAAGATGAATAACCACTTCTCCCCCTTGTGAGCTTCAAAGCCACCAATCAAACCAATGTCTTTTGCTTTCTTGAGAAGAGCTCCCATAGCTTCTGCCACAATAGTGAAAAGGAAGGGGGGATAACGGATCACCCTGTTTGAGTCATCTCGAAGCCCGAAAAAGCGAGTAGGCAAACCATTCACGAGAACTGAGAAGGATGTGGAAGAAATGCACTCTTTGACCCATCCTCTCCACCTATCACCAAATCCAAATCTGCCCAACATATAATCAATAAATTTCCAGTCCACATGATCATAAGCCTTTTCCAAACCAATTTTAAAAATGGCTCTTTCCTTTTTTTTCTCTCTTCCTTGAGTCTATAGGTTCAATAGCAGTAAGGATGCCATCTAGAATTTTCCTTTTAAGAATAAAAGCCCCTTGAGAAGGGCTAATGATCAAAGGTAAAACTCTAACAACATCAGCAAAGGATCTGATCCCTGATGTACTCCCAATTTATCTAACCCATTTTAGATCTTGCTTCCCTTCCCAATAAGAATCAAAAGAAATTGGTTTCTCATGGTTCGTCTCAGTTCTCAAGACCTGACTCTGGAACGAAGCAGTTAGCCTACTCCTTCTCTACGACCAACCATAGGAAGCTATCTTGGCAACAAGCTTTCTGCCAAGTACACAACTCCCATTTAAAGCTTCAATACATTTCTCAGCTAATCTTACCTCCCTGAATCTCACAAAACCAAATATTTACCTTCTCCTCTCCTACCAAAATCTGGTATGAAGGCAGCAACTACGTTCCCAAACCTGGAACATGTATTTCTCAACCAGTATACAGGCGTAAATTCTTGTAAGTTATCCACAGACACTGTAGTCACATCCTCCCATCACGTCTTACTTAACTTTGCCTTCTTGCTCTGCGGTTGAATCCAACCTCCGCTCTCCATTTCTTATTTCCCAGGTTCAAATCCACGATGAGTTTTTGTATCACTATTGCAAGCTCTTCATTTAGTTGTTGTCTGTAGCTTAAGTTTGTTCCTTTTACATTATATCAATGTCTTGTTTTATGATAACAGTAATATTCGTATTTTTTAAATGAATGAATCATGCAACGCCATCTAAATCCATAGGACCCATTTGACAAGCTAACCAATGTGCATCTCAAAGAGGCTTTTAAATGACCTGATCCTATAGTGCATCCCTTCCATCCCCTTGCAATTGACGCAGAACATTCTTATTGGGCCACATACAAAGTAAAGGATAGAAAATTGGAAAATATTTCAATTTTCATTTTCGAATTCCGACAAATAATTCAAATCAACATCAACTTACTGCAAATAAAACTTGATGAAAAGTGTAAGGCAATATTAAAAGTAGTCTATGTCCTGAAAATGCCACTCCTATATGCTATATACTAGTCACATGTCAACAAATGAACTAAAGAAGTCATAAGCTAGAGAGAACATCTCATACCTTTAGTGCTTTGAGATAATCAACCAGATCATTTTCGAATGGACATTCTTTACTTGGATTCTTCTCATCTTTCCAAGGGAAGTCCTGCATCCATAAACCTTGACTCTTGTTGTTCCAGTCTACATAAATTAAATTTGCCGTATGTACAACAACTCGCAGCCCTCGAGGATATACAAGGAGCATGGCCTTTGAATGGTGTGTTCCATATGAAATGGGAAGAGAGGGGCGGTGGAAGATCCAATTACCGAGCTTGTTCTTCTAATAGAGTTGTGGTTGGGAGAGAGAAGTCAAATTAAAATCCCATAATGAAAAAGAAAAAAAAATTCAAATGAAATAGCTTCATTCTGCACAACCTTCAGATAGTCTGACATATCCCCACTTTCTCCATGAATAACAAGAACATGAGATATCTTCCTCAAACTTGGGCACGCTACAACCAAAAGGCAATGATGCATTAAATGCACAACAATAACTCATGCACCATTTTGAATCTGATCTTGCAAACAGATGTAGTCTTAAGTCTTAAGTAATCAATTTAATAATTAAAGTTCACAGATATAAATATTGTTTCAAAAATAAATGTTCATTGAATATTGAAAGGTTTAGAAAGCTTTTGCTGTTTTACAAAATATATAAATGTTCCCTCCTAAGAGAGACCTGGTATGAGTTGTAAACCCCACATGCTAAATAAAGCATGGCAAATTATTACATTATTAGGCTCGTCCAAAGAACCATTATCAATGTTTCCATTAAGCAAAACAGAATTGTGGCCCCCAACAAACCTTCAACTTTTTATGAATTTTTTCTTTTTTGCATGGAATGTCAAAAGATAATGTTTGTATGTAGATTTGAGAAGCAAAAGAAAACACAGCATATCCTTAGGGGCCCATTTGGGAATTTACTATTAAAGTAAAATTAATGTAAATCCTCCATTTTCAGACAAGGGGTCACATCAAAAGCACACATCTTCAAAACTCCCTCTTTCAAAAAAAAAGTCAAAAAGCAACCTCCTTTCTCCACTAAATAACAAAAAAGCAATCACTTTTTACACAAAAAGTCAAAAAAATTCCCTACCAATCCACTAAAGACAAAATACCATCATAACACCCTTATATTTTATTCTCTCTTGATTTGATGCTTTACTTTACCTTTATTTTACGAGAAAATTATCAAACGGGCCCTAAGGAACTCTTTGTTTGCAGGAACTCAATTCCCATGAATTCTAGGAATTCTATTCCTAGAAGTGCATAAAATTTTAAAAACAAAGGTGAGGATCTATAAATGGCCATCAAATAATCTCTCCTTTAATGCAAAATGATTTAAGGGGAGATGGAAAATGAACACCCTGCTATCACCCTAGTAAATCAAATCCTACGAAAGCTGGGGTCCCATCTCCTTTGCTACCTTATATCCACCATCCCTCACCTCTTTAGTAGTACTTTGTCCTAAATTTGATCTTACTTCACACAATTCTGTAGCATGTAGTTTAGATTTGTTTGGATCGCTTTAGGTGTTAGAACCTTGTTGTATGTTTCAAACGAATGTGAGAATATTTGAAGAAACCCAGATTTCACTGAAAATAAAAAGGAAAGGTGGATTTCATCAGGACCATGGGTTTCCTTGGGAGTAATCCAAGGTCATTGCACAGTCCTTTTGAACTCCTTTTGCTTCTTGATCCAAATAGCATGCTTGGTTTTTCTCATTCTAAATACATCCTGTAACATGTGTCACAATCAGCTCTTGGATTGTTTGAGTTTACATGAATTTTATGATATGTTACATAAAGTTAGAAACTATGAATTGAATTTCTGAAAAATCCAGCATGTAGCGGTCTTGTGCATGTAATGATTTAAATGGGAAAATGGACACTCAAATTCTTGAAATTGGTCTTTTTTTTTCCACCTCTTTGACAGCTATAAAACCAAATCAAGTTTCGCATAAATCAAGGTTCAGGGCAGCAGCTTATCACAGTTATAGCCAGATTATGCAAATCTGCCCCATTTCTTAAAATTGTTAAAACCATGTGGGATTGACGATTTTTTTTAATGGAAAGAATCTTCTTTTTGATATATAATGAGTTCAATGACCAAGTAGGTCTAATCTTGTGATGAATGTGATAAGATTCAATGTATTTAGAAATTACGACTTTCCCTTCGAGCTGTTGCGCATAACTATCTTATGTCTGGATCATAGATGTCATGCAACTTAAATTGCCCTTTTATTCAATCTCATTGTGAGGCACAATCACACCGAAAGCCAAACAAGGTGGAGATGTCTAAATTGTGATGGAGGCTAATTGGACATGGAATGTGGAGTACCCACAAAATTCTAGATTATACGTAGACACGGGAGAAAAATTGGATTTAAATGGTCCACTTAGAACCTGGGGTGTTGTAGGTGCCATTGATACCAGAATGTGTTATTTTCTAGTGGTATTAAACCAGTAGGTATGATAAATTTTCTAGTGATGTTAAATCACTAGATGTATGGGCTTTCCAGTAGGCGGACTATTGGGAGTGGATGTGTGATGTGCCCAAAAGTTGAAAAGCCAGAATTATTGGAGCTGTATATGTCACAAACGAGTTCCGTTTAATCTCTTGTATTATTACTCATGATTACTTAATCATTGATAGCTGACTTTTACTTGTCATTGGAACCTTAATACCTCATATTTTATTGAATTCTACATATCTTAGTAGTGTAGAATGGTTATCTACTGAGCTAATAGCTCACTGTTGTTTATTTTTTTTTTTTTTATCACTAAGTAACAGACAACATCGCAGAAGAAAAGAAATATGCATGGCTTGGGATGATAGTTGGACGTCAGAAGCATTGAATTTGGTTAAGAAATTTTTAGTTTCTTTTGATTTGATTGAACTTAAACTTAGTTGAACTTTCAGATTTATTGGTTATGTAATAAGATGTTCTTATGGACTACTATTTGACTATCTTTAGACTTTGATTATTTAAATTTAAATTCAGATTACTGGGATGCTTTGTAATCATGAAAAAAAAAATCCGTTGTGTTTTATTTGACAGATGCCTGTGAATTATATTCACACCTTGATATTTAGGATTTCAGGTTTCGGGGCGTGACAAAGAGTTAATAGATGAGTTTGTTAGAATATAAAATAACAGTCATATCGGTGTGAAATAAATTTGAACCATAGTAGTGCTCCCAACAGATTCTAAAAAACCAACATCTACATGCAATTAACAGCCCATTCAGCATAGAAGCAGAATCTAGACAGTAAATAGATGAATATTTTAAGTATGAATCCCTCTGATTTAGAAGTTAGTGGATCATTGGAATTTGATGAAATAAATAAGTTATAACTAGTTTTAATAAAAAAAAGAATTGCAAAAAAGATGTTTCTCTTCAGTTCATTTTCAGTAATCCAACTGAATGCTCAGGGATGCCTACAAGACAGTAAGAATTGCTTACGACCGTTGCGACTCTCAATTAAACTTTTTTTTTTTTTGAATGGTAACTCTCAATTAAACCTGACATCAAAGGGGGCATAAATGCTGACATCAGGGCCATTGAATGTGGGGTCAAAACTAACATAAGGGAAAAACAAAATCGGTTTAGCCCATTGAAATGCTGACATCAAGACCATTGAATGTGGAGTCAGACTGACATAAGGGAAAAAAAAGTGGTTTAGTCCATTAAAAGAATGCAAATTAAACTCACCAGATAGAAGCCAATCCATGTCCACCATGTAATTTGAAAGAACAGCAACAAGCATGTTCCCCTACATATTCATTAAGCAAAATAAAGATTAGAAGCCATGTAACTTATGACATCCCTTCGTGTTTCAAAAAAATCTATAACACACACAGAGGGGGAGAGAGAGAGAGAGAGAGAGAGAGAGAGAGAGAGTTCAAAATTTGGCAATTTACTAGCATTGGTGTAGTGACCTCGAAAGATGGACCATTTCTTTCTTTTTCTTCTTTTTTTTTTTTTGAAAAAAAATAATATCAAAAGGTTAGTAATCCTTCCAGGCAATTCATCTCCAAATTTTCAAAATGAACTTTATATTAATTTTAACATGTTCCTATAATAAGATTCCCTTGTGGAACAATTAAAAAAAAGTGAATATTTAGATCCGCTGATTATAACTAAATGACATAAATGCTATACCCAAAAATAAAAAAATAAAAAAACATATCATCATCATCAAAAGCCTTGTCCCAACTATGTTGGGGTCGGCTGCATGAATTAGGTTTCTCCATTCCGATCTATCCTAAGCCAAATTCTTAGATAGGTTGCACTTCTTCAAATCTATTGTTCTATTTCCATCCATGTCCCCTTCGGCTTCCCCTTTCCCCCTGGTGGGCCATTCGCCTGCATGGAAAAACTTTTCCTCATGTGCCATTGCTAGCCTTATTTTATCACTTATTGATGCTACCCCTAAATGCTCCCGAAAGCACTCATTTCTGATTCTATCTTTCCTAGTTATATCGCAAATCCACCTCAACATTCTCATCTCTACTACACTTGTTTTATACATGTGTTGCTTGTTAACTTGCAAACATTCTACTCCATAGACCATAGCTGGTCTAATCGATGTTCTGTAAAATTTTCACTTCAATCTTGTTTGTATGTGTCAATCACAAAGCACTTCAGAAGCAAGTCTCCGCTTCAACCATCCCGCCCTTTTCCCATGTTCAACATCTTCTTCAATCTCCCCATCCTTACTAATTATTGAGCCAAGATATTGAAATGAATCTCTTTATGGTATCTCTTGAGCTTCAATTCTCACAATAGTTTCAGCTCTTTGTGCATCCCCGCTGAAGTTGCAATCCATATATCCTATCACTGTACAACTTATTTTAAAGCCCTTGGATTCTAATTGTAAAGCCTCTCACCATCTTTCAAGTTTTACACTCACCTCGTCTATCAATTCATCCGCAACACTGTATATCATCTGCTAACAACATACACTTCCTCTTAAATATGAGCAGTTAACTAGTTCATAATCAGTGTAAAGAGATAAGGGCTTAAGGCTGACCACTGATACAAACCTACTTGTCCCTCCTCAAATAGTTCTCACACTCATTGTCACTCCCTCATCCATATTCAAAATAAATACATAAATAAATGTGTGATAGCATGTCCCCATGTCTATCTATATAATTATTCAGGAGACAACCATTGTAGTTGAGAACTTTTAGGAACTCCTATGTGAAGGCCACCTACGACTGATTGTGCTGGATCATATAGTTACATTGGTTGGACTAGTATTTTGAAATATTCAAAATAATTACAGTTTTATGAGTAAAGGTCTTGAAAATCTATGGAAGATTGATAAGAGAAGAAGAGAAAAAAAGAAGAAAAGTTTTCGAAAAGGAATAGTATGGTTCATGGTTCAAACGTAGCGGCCGCATTATCGGTCGTAATAGTTGAGGCTCCTACCCTATTTTGAAAATAGCAGCACTACGGTTTAAAACTTAGTAGAGCCAAGCATTTTTAATTTATAATACTATTTTTCCCATTTGTTCTCCCCAATAGTCTCTCCTAAGTTATCTCTACTTTTGTATGGTTCCACATCACTAAAAAAAAAACACAAGATTGGTTGCTACACAAGATTCAAATTTTTTTTACCACTTAAAAAATTCACGCTACTATGTAATGCCGCAACGGCTATGCATCACCCGCTACGTAGCGTTTTGGCCATTGGCCGCTACGCCGGCCACAACCGCTATTTTGATCCTTGCTATGGTTGCCAATCTAACGTTGGATGACAAGCTTATGTATTTATAGCATTTCTATTTTTCAAAGTTACAAACCCCCCAAGTCTTTTTTCTATTTACGAAACAGCCCATTTTCTGTATTTACATAAAAGTCCCGATATTTCATAATACTCCCCCTCAAGCTGGTGCATGTATATTCATTGTGCCCAACTTGGACAAAACATCACTCAGTTGGTCACCTCCTCTGTGAGAAAGTGTGCAATATAATACAGATGCCCAGGATCTAGTAATATCTTCCAAGAAAATGCCTTCAAACTCATCTCTTTTACTACCCCATTGCGAAACTATCCATACAATATTATCAACATTCTCCTCCACAAATTGAGACTTGTTTTTTAAAACCATGTTATTCCTTTCTAACAAAAGCTTCCAAAAAGTAGCATTATAACATGAACTTTCACAAGATTATACCACGAACAAATTGGCATCTAAGGGGTCATTTGTCTTTTACGCATGAGATGCGTAACTGCAGTTTTCATATGTAAATCTCACGTATGTAAGCTTTACATATGCGTCTCAGTTTACAACGTTTGTTTACTGATGCCATTTTCACATCATTTACGCATGTAGTTCATTTTACCACGTTTGTTTGAACTACATGCGAAAATGTAAGAAATTATTTTTAATAAATATTATATATAGATGCTTTTATCTTGATATGTTACATGCTAACAAATAGACCCATTTTACAATAAACATATGCCCATTTTTTAATCAATGAATTCCTTTTATACTAATTTCATTTAAACAAACATGTCCTTTTACAATGAAGGAGAACGTATTCTTATTCCACGGCAACGAACATGCTCATTCCATGAATTCAACCTTTTTCAATGGATAATTGACACTATATATCAATATAATTAATCTACACAATCCATGGATCACAATAAGAAAAATGACAAAATCAGTGCATTATAACATTCATAATGACTGTAGCCACACAGATAACATAGATTCAATTCTAAACATATAACATTACCATTCCAAAAAGATAACATGATAGAAAAGCAGACCCAGTCCTATCTTATAAAGTATTTTTTTAATAACCAACGATCCTAAATAGAGCCACTCAACTCCGCCATGAGCCATGCACGGCGTCGATCCTTTGTTGAAAATGCAAGGAATTGACTGGCCACTTGTGGATCCTTCAATAGCCAGAGAGCCCTTGCTTCTAAAGTACGGTCTAAATCCAACTCTTCAATGGCAGCAACAATATCAGCTTGGTAGATCAAAGTAGTGTTTATGTCCTTAATTACATCTACAAGTTCATACTCGCTTTTAGCTTCAGCTTGCACGTTGCGTCGAGAACTAGCAGTGGAGCATTTTTTGGCACATGGCGCTTCTTAGACACCCTCATCCCTCTTATCAGAGCTACTTGATTATGCTGCCACATCATGGATGAATGCCTGGGGGGCTTCCATCGGATGTGGTGGGCGTTGGTTAGTCAACATCACATCTCTTCGTGATTGAATCTCCATATATTATAGCAAACTTTTCATAGTTGATTACACTTCTTCCTCGATAGTAATCATAGTCGGGGTGTGCCTGAATTAGACAAATGTGATCAAAATACAGTGACAATCATTGAGTTAACAATGTTTAATATAATATCTATATATATATATATTAATAACTACTCACCGTGATATAATCGTCCCACACTTGGTCATCCGCAGTAACCCTTTTTGTAATGTCATCCCAACCGAAACCACTTAACCCCATGAGAGTCTTGATGTGATTGTAATGATTCTTCAATGTTCTTAGGAGATTTCTGATTTTAGTTTTATCATATTCTTTTCCAAACTTGCATTTCATCTTTTGTTCGTTCTCCCTCCACCCTTTTGTAGTCCATCCTTTCACCCGAGATTGATTTGTTCTAATGATACGGTGTCACAAAAATAAAACAAGCATCCTCAACCAAGGGGGATACTTTGTTCACTTATTTGTGTATCAAGTGTGGAGTTACTTCTCCCCCAAATACACAACCTAGCCCAAGATCATTAGCCTAAGAGGGCAAATACAATGACAAAAAACTTTTCTCTCAATCTATCCACCTACTCCAATTCAATATGGCAAGGATTCAAAAAACAACATTAAAGAGGTATATATGGTCCCTTCTCGACTTCAATTTTCCTTTCCCAGTCTGTATATGTTGGTTAAGTGCACAACAGATTGCATTAGTACATGTAAAAGGAAAATGATCCTTTTGCATATGACTGAGACAAACCTACCCCTCAAATTCATACTTGTCTGTGTTTGGAGTATCAGTTGGGATTTTAGGCGTGAGACAGAGCAATTGACAACAAAAAGGTTTGTCGGGAGAGCACACAACTCTCAACCCATACCATTATATAATACGTGGCTGTGGTTGCTGGGGAAGAGCAAGAAAAAAAAAATCCAAGTCTCACCATAGGGATACTCCATTCCAACCGGCACATGCAGATTGAAAGAGTTTCTGAAATTTTTTGGCAAAATCCTTCCTATTTTTAATAATATAAAAAACATTACTATGTACATATCACAAGACCTGATAGAAAACTCTATTATAACAACACTATAAGCCTCTCAAAAGAAAGAGTATCATCAAACAGAGTCAACCTTGGCATTTCTATAATCACATTCAATCATCAACATGAAATAAAGTTTAGTCATAAAAAATAAAAATAAAAGCTAGATAAGAAGTTCATCCCAACATCAATAGAGTTTGGGGGGCTATGACTTGCCACCTGTTCAATTGAAAGAAATGAAGGCAGCAAACCAGAGATCAAGAAATGAAAATGAGGCATCATATAAAGCTCAAAACAAGCATTCAAAAAAATTAATAAATAAATAAATCTCAAAACAGGGAGAACAAATGGCAAGCCAATGTGTGGACTGTGGAGTGTTTGAGAGAGAGAGAGGAGGAGGTTTTTTATTCTTTATCTATTTTGGATAACTTAAAAGGAGGAGATCGAAGAGTGGGGGGTGGGAGGAGGGAAGACACAGAGATTGAGAGATTAGGGATACAGAAAAGCAAAGAGGGAGAGAGGGGGGAGGAGAAAGTGAGGAGAGAGAGCGCCATACCTTTGAGAGAGATGCAGAGTAAGGTTTTCACCAGGCCTTTTTCTTGGAAGAGAAATGAAAAATGAAAAGTGATGGAGAACAAATATAAAAATAAAAAGTGAGCACGATGGGTTTCGAACCTGGGATACTTCGTGACAGAACACGCGCATGATGCAACGGCCGCGTTTTGAGGTGTGGTTTCGTTGCATACGTGAAGCGCATGTGATTCATTCTACCATCATCCCAGGTGCGTAAAATTAGGTGTGGAAATGAGCAAATTTACATACTATTTTCATATGCAATTCACATACATAATGTGTAAATAATTGCAAACAAACATAATGATGCGTAACAATTACACATGCGAACCATTTACATGTGTAAATGACTCCAAACAAACGACCCCTAACTGCCGCGTTTTGAGGTGTGGTTTCGTTGCATACGTGAAGCGCATGTGATTCATTCTACCATCATCCCAGGTGAGTAAAATTAGGTGTGGAAATGAGTAAATTTACATACTATTTTCATATGCAATTTACATACATAATGTGTAAATAATTGCAAACAAACATAATGACGCATAACAATTACACATGCAAACCATTTACATATGTAAATGACTGCAAACAAATGACCCCTAAAGAACCACTGTTGGAAAAGTTCTGCAATAGACCAAGGCATTACCCAATGCATATCAAATGTAGCAAGAAGAGCCACCCAAACAGCATGAACAGAATTACAATGAATGAGCAAATGATTTGCCATTTCTTCATCCCTTAAGGACAGCCATTGACAATAAAATGATTTCGCCACCTAGACTTGTCAATGGTCAAAAAAAATTCTCTAGCTATCCAACAAAAGACCAACACTCGAGGTGGAATAGTGGGATCCCAAAACGCCACCAATCTACAAAAACACCATAATTCTCTATCAAAACGTTATAAAAAGACTTGACTGAAATCTTTCCCTTAGCATCCAAGTTTCCATAATCTAACATCTGGCTCACCCAAAGACAAGTAAACCTTGTCTGACAATGCAAGCATGCTAGAAAAAATCTGAAGTTTAAAATCTGGTGTTTCAGAATCCATCAAATTCCTTCTTAAACATATATCCCAAACTATTGAACCACCCATAAAGTCAATATTCTCAACCATAAAAGGATGTTGCCGCCTATCCAAATTGTAGATATTAAGAAATTGCTAACTCAAAACCTGCTGCCTACACCATTCATCATGCCAGAATTTAATATGTTGCCTGTCATGAAGTTTATAACAAAACCACTACTCAAAATCACCCATCATTGACCGAAGACTTCCATATACCTGAAGCTTTGTGATCTCTTCCTTGCAAAAACCAACCATCCATTTCTAATTTATATTTATGAATTAGGAGATGCCTCCACAAACAGCTTCCACCCTCCCCCACTCTCCACAGCCACTTCTCCAGTAAAGCCTTGTTAACCTTCACAATAGAACAAATACCCAACCCACCTTGGGCGATAGGTTGCCAAACAAGATCCCACTTCACCAAGTGATATTTTCTTTGCTATGTGTTTTTCAAAAAAAGAAAAAAAAATTGCTTTGCTCTGCAGAATCATTCCAAAGAAAATCTCTCTGAGATTTCTCAATCCTTTTTATCACACTTTTAGGACACTTGAAACAAGATAAAAAGTAGATGGGGATACTTGACAACATGGATTTAATAGGAGTAAGACGACATCCCAAAGACAAGCATCAACTCTTCCAAGTACTCAAATCTTTTTTCAATCCACTCTACCACCGGATCCCATAAAGATTTCTTAGGCAAACCCAAACACAAAGGTAACCCTAAATATTTAGTTGGAAGCTTTCCAATTTCACAACCAAACTTCTTAGCCAACGAAGCAAGCTGACTTTGCTCCAAATGAATGCCCACAAACTCACATTTGTCATAATTAATCTTTAGGCCCGAAAGCAACTCAAACCACTTCAATATATGTTTCAAATTATCCACCAGCACCAAGTTAGCATCGCAAAGAATGACAGCATCATCTGCGAACTGTAAATGAGTTGCCTCTAAAGTAGCATTATCCCAAGATAAACAAGTAATTAGTCTCAACTGATTGGCTCTCTTCATCAAGGTGTTCAAAGCTTCAGACACAATGACAAAATGCATAGGAGATAAAGGATCCCCTTGCTGAAGACCTCTAGAACTCTGAAAATAGGCTTTCGGTGAGCCATTCACCAAAACAGGAAAATGAGCTAAAGAAAGATAACTATTAATCCACTTACACCATTTCTGTCTAAACCCCATTCTACCCATCATATACTGAAGGAAACCCCAGTCCACCATGTCGTAGGCTTTTTCAAAATCCAGCTTGCATACTAATCCTGGACATTTCTGCCAATTTCTTGAATCAACACACTCATGAACTACGGGGCACACTATCCAAAATTTGACGACCATCTATGGTCCCTTACAGAATAACATTTAAACCAAATTGGGAACGTTTACACAAGATTTCCCAATACTTCCCTCAGGAAGAATTATTACTCATTCCCAACTCATAAAGAATTTTAAACAAATTTTTCCGATCAAGTGACTTTGTGAAGACACATGCGGGTTGATCTTCTGATTTACAAATTCTATACTAAGAACTTTTTATGCTATCTTTTTACGAAGGAAATGGAAATCTACCTCAATATGTTTAATACTTTGATGAAACACTGGATTTTTACTAATATACAATGTTGCTTGATTTTCACCGCCCAAACACATTGGTACTTCTACTTTAAATCCAAGATCAGTTAAAGGTGATCTTAACCATAAAACTTCATGAAAGCCATGAGCCATGGCCCAATACTCCGCTTCTGCACTAGATCTTGCAACAAGAAGTTGCTTTACACTTTTCCATGTAACTAGATTTCCTCCAACAAATGTACAATCTCCTATAGTAAACCTTTTGTCAGTCTTACAGCCTGCCCAGTCTGCATCTATAAATATTCTCACATTCAAATTATCATGTTTAGTGTAAAGCAATTTTTTACCAAGTTCTGACTTCAGATTCCTCAAAATCCTATAAACCACATCTACAAGTGGTTTCTGTGGCAAGATCATAAACTGAATTACCAATAACCATGCTAACAGCATAAGCAATACCAGGCCTGGAGATTGTAAGATAAATGAGTCTTCTTCTAACTGTTGATACTGCCTCATATTCGCTAAGACTTCTCCTTAAGTAGAACAAAGACCATGATTCAGGAGTACTAGCCTCTTTACACCCAAGTAGGCCCATTTCATTCAACAAATCAAATACATACTTCCCTTAGAAAATTAGAATCCCTGCATTTGGCCGTGTAATCACTATACCCAAAACTACTTCAAAGAACTCAAGTCCTTGATTTCAAATGCCTTTGATAAATATGATTTTACACTACATATTTCTTCTGTGTTGTCACCTATAATAGTAATACTGTCAACATGGACAATCATTGTCGCCATCATCATCAAATCCTTGTCACAGCTATGTTAGAGTCAGCTACATTACTTCTCTTTCACCATTCCCGTCTCTTCGGGGTCAAATCCTCAAATAGGTTGCACTTCTTCAAATCAATCCTTAGTTCCTTACTACTTCCATCCATGTCCTGTTCGGCCTGCCCTTTTTTCCTTAATGGGCTATCAACCTGCATAGAGAAACTTTTCCTCACCGCCCACTATTGGCCGGCATTAGACATATCCAGCTTATCTCAAATGAGTCTCTCTTAATTTTGTCACCTATTGATGATATCCCTAAATGCTACCGAATGCAGTCAAACCATCCACACAGATAATAATAACAGGAATTCCATTGTGTTTCCTCACAAAAAAATATATGATAGACACTACTCTCGTATCTTAAAGCCAGTACAACTTTGCTAAGGTTATCAAACCATGCAGGGGTTGACTATTTAAATCCACAAAGAGCTTTCTTCAATTTACAAACCATCCTTGTCTCCCCCTGAGTTTTAGAACCTAGAGGAATTGCTATCACCATGAAGAAAAAAGCATTATTAACATCTAACTGAAATATAGGCCAACTTCTATTAACTGCCAGAGAAAAAAGAATTCTGGTAGAGTTCAATTTTGCTACTGTGCACAATACACAAGATGAACTTGACTGTGAGCAGTTTGGATTTCATAGATAGGCCCCATGGATGGATAAGAAAAGAGGAAAAAACAATCCTACGATTCCCACCATATTTCTGCTCACTTCCTACAAAATTGACAAAGTGCGTTTTGAAAGCAAAGTTGGCCAAGGTTTGCTTTTCCAAAAAACTAATTTTTACTTTTGCTTCTAAGAAATCCCTTTTAAAAATCTAATATCCAAAGAAACTTTTAAGGGATTTCAGGCTTTTCAAAAGCCCAAAAAACACTTTTAGGGAGACGAACTGAACACACCCTAAGTCGATTGTCATTTCATTCAGGAGCTAGAGTAGACACATATAAAGAAGAATAGTTAGTGGCTTTTCTGACTAAAGTTGTAACCAACAAGCAACTATTTGTTGTTAATCCCAAGCTGGAACTGATATGTAAATAAGAAATACGATTCAGTATAGTGGTTTTTGCAATTTACAAAAAAATACATTAATATAAATAACTAGAGATGCTCACCAATGTAAGAAACCATATACCAACCCAAAAGCTCAAGCTTATAGGTGGAAGGCCCATACAGGTATATTAAGACACATCAAGCCCTTAGGCGATGTGGGACTTCCTAACACTCCCCCTCACGTGCAAGCCCAACAGATTTCATGGATGGGCCTGTCACGTGAGCTACACAAGAACAACGGGATCGAAACCCGCTCTGATACCATGTAAGAAACCATATACCAATCCAAAAGCTTAAGCTTATAGGTGGAAGGCCCATACAAGTTTATTAAGACACATCAAGCCTATTACTTAGGCGATGTGGGAATTCCCAACCAACTCTATGTGAATCGACCATCTCATCCTTTCACCAATATTTCTCTTTTTTTCTGTTATTTCTTCTCTCTTCTTCATAGCCTACCCTAAATTTTGAGACTTTTAATTGATAAACCCTAAACCAGATCTTGAATTACAGCTTCAAGTAGAAAACATCAGATAAAAACAAAAGTTATTACAAAGCTGGCATAAATAAATATAAATATGTATAAGCATTTGCTTATAACTATAGGAGGTGCAGTAAAACCCATTATATAAATGTTCATTTCTTTGCATCTTTCTTATGATAATCAAATAAAGATAAATTAATATTACCTCTATCACATCCTCTATAGACACTGAAGAAGTATTTGCCCATGAAGGTAGTCCCTTGACTTGCAGCAGTCGAAAGGTCAAAGAAAATCTATC
Source organism: Cinnamomum chago (assembly GCA_038049695.1). NCBI lineage: Eukaryota > Viridiplantae > Streptophyta > Magnoliopsida > Laurales > Lauraceae > Cinnamomum > Cinnamomum chago. The sequence continues at coordinate 34,546,423 of CP142452.1, forward strand.
TTTGTCGACACCGAAATGACGAACTGGTTCCAACTTACCACAAGAAGCCACATTAGTTTCCAACTGAAAAAAAAAAAAAAAAAAAAAAAAAAAAAAAAAAAGAGTCACCATGTATTGTGGACATTTTAGAGTTACTATTTTTTAATAATATTATCCTGTATGAAAATGAGATCGTCAAATCTCTAGAGACATGCATGTTTGAACTAGGATTCTTAGCTAAGATTTCTACATATATTAGTAGTAGCAGTTTTGTTACAATTAGGGCTTCATGAATCATGATGTTTTTCAAGCCTTATATAAGAGGGTTGACAGTCATATTCAGTCTACGCCTCTACGATGCAATAGTTAAATTCAATAGTTTTTTTCGCTTTTTTCCCTCTCTTTGGTGTGCGTGACTATTTGAGAACGAGAAGGCTCTGAGATTAGTTTGTGGTTGATTAACTCTGGTTCAACAGTTTTTTCGCTTTTTTTCCCTCTCTTTGGTAATGCGTGACTGTTCGAGATTGAGAAGGCTCTGAGATTAGTTTGTGGTGGATTAACTTTGGTTCCTTGTTTAATTTTAATTTCTGGATTCTCTGTAATTTTCTGCAGACATTTATACTTGCTGGAATATTCCTGGTTTATTAAATCTTTCCCTTTGACAGTCCAATTTAACCAATCAGGACTGCATCATTTCTTGACATGTAGAAACCAGGATTGTATATGGCCCTCAGAATTTAGTTATAAAATTTTAGAACCTTGAAAATAATTAGCTATTAAAAAATCAAAATTTGTAGCTTGAAGCTGTAACAAAAAACAATCTAATACTATGGCTGAAATGGCCAGTCATTTACTTGAGTTTATTCTACATAACAGTCAGCATTTTTCATGCATGTCCATTTAATTTTGAAATAATCAAGAGATCTTGCAGCCTACAAAGCTGTCGTTTAACAAGTTGAAGCAAATCAAGAATCAGACTAAAACTCGAGTTCCTCTCATGCAAGGGAGAAAGACATAGCCACATGTGGACCCATTGTCCACACATTGGAACAAAAAAACAGGTCATTGGGCCACACATTCCAGCCCCAGCCAGCACATCCAGCCCATGCACAGCAATTGCTTTTATTTGGTTGGGTTTATGTTTTATGAGATGATTAAAACATCTAAGAATTGTTTAAAGCTGGATGTACAGCCTAGATGTAGTTTAGGCCATTTTTCTCAAAAAAATCAATATAAAAAGCACTACTAGAGCAGTCAACCAGCACTATTAGAGTGTTATTTTCTTTCAAGGTTGAGGCAAGCAATATATTGTGTGTTCTTGCTGTATACAGGGGTTGCACATGGATTTCATGGGTATTCTACCCTCATTTAAGAGGCCTGTTGGTGTTGCATAATGCCTACTTTATAGCTGCTGACTGAATTTGTTTGGGTGAAGAATAAAGCATATAAGGTGCTGGCAAAGATGAAAACAGCCCCTCTTATGGTGTTTCCTTCCACAACTGATGAGTGATGCATTACATTATGAAGGATAAAACAGCAAGAGCTTAAGATTGAAGACGACCTGCATAGATCGCGGGCATGCTTCACCATCAAGAACAGGAAGCTTCCTTTTCAAAGTAAATGTATCTTGTTTGTGAACATTTTTTCCTTCAGTTGAAAAGCTTCCATTCGATGTGGATGAAGAAGGGTGCTTCTCAAAAATTGATGATATATATTTGAAAAAGAAACTCCCTGGAATCAACTCTAGCACATCGCCATGGACAATTGTCGCTTTTGCTTGAGAGCATATCTTCTTTCTTTGATCCCTAGAATTAATGATGACAGGATTTGGTCCCTCCTGCAGGTTCATACAAAGCCAAACATGAATTTAGAAGATTCTCACACTATCTAATATTATCGGTTGATTCATGACCCCGCTCGGCTCATCCTGGTTTTGCCCAAATTGACAGGGCCATCTTAAAGAAATTCTGTCCTTACATAATAGAGAAAAAACACACAAAAAAAAATACTATAAAAGCCTAACATTTTTTGAGAGTGGTAGAAGCTAAATAAAATTAAATGAATTCAAAAATTATAATACAATTTAAATGAAATTATTATATTTTTCAACAAGTATATATTTATTTGCATTTTTACATTTTTTTCTATTGACAGTTATATGATAAAAATATTTAAAAGCTAACTTACTGACACTCCTGTTTTTTTTTTTTAAATGAACTGACACTCCTGGTTAACCCATCAAATTCCCTGGTTGACTCAATCCAGTAAATGACTAATTCTGGTCAAACTAACCAGTTGGAAACTATGATCTAGAGAATTACTCGAGATTCAATTTCCAAAGAGGATCCAAGCAAAAGGGCATTTCAAATTAGCAGGACAGCAGGAAACAAGTCAACAATGCTCATTGCTATGGCACATCACTCCCATTCCAACATAGCTTCTATATTTTTGGTGGGAGGTAAGGGTGGAAATCTACACAGTGGGGTGGAAATCTACCCTAACTACCCATTTTTCTTAAGGTCATGATTGGTAACCAAATCCTCGAGAAAAAGATTTTCACTTTCCAAGTCGTGGAAAACCCACCTTTGGTAATTGTAAATCCCTGGGGATTTGGACCAGGAAATCCACATTTTTTTAAGATTTTCAAGTCCGACCTCCCTCATCTCCCCCATAGGAATTGGGAATCCTTACTTTTTGCGGATTTGTGAATTAAAACCAATTTTTCTCAGTTATATGCATCAATACAGACAGTAATCGATGTGAAATCCTCAACCATACAAATCCTCATAGAGGAGTCCATGTTCTAAGGGCAGTGAGGAATATGCGGATTCCTCATGGATTCTTTGCCTGTTGCCAAACGTGCTCTAAGAGTGCTACAGGGGAGGAAACCTCCATGTTCCATCCAGAGAGGACTTAAAATTCGCTATCAATTGCACTAGGTAAGTTAATAAATATTAACACAATGAAGTCTGAGCATGGGTGGTTGCTGCTGCAATTTACATCAGTGGCTGTGTATGTTTTTTACAAATCGCAATTGATTTGTCTATGTTGGCACAATGATAGGGTATCTTCTCCCTTTACTCCTGGCCTGGTTCAGATATCAAAGAACATCCATTTCCATTTTTTATGGGCATAGATTATCTGATGCAAACTAGTATCGGTTAACACAAATAATCTATTAAAGCAATGAAAGATTAGTCTCTGTGAAGGATTATTTATCTTGTAATCAACAGATTAGTCTCGCTGGAAGTGGAACAGAAGCCACTTGGTACCCTAATTCTTCTTGTCGGATGGCCACAATGTAGATAGTAATTCTTGAGTACCATTTTATTGGTCGAGCATAACTCTCATGCGCTATCTTGGCTGGGCTATTATCCCGTGCATCTTCACTATCATAACTCGTTGAGTATGGGAGGGTTGTGATACTATCCCGAGATGTATTAGCCAATGTAGTTTGCCATTTTGCCCAGGATGTTTTCTTGATGTGTTAGATTTATTGTTATTAATGATTCTTGATGTTATCCTTATTCGTGCATAACTGCCTTGTAATATTTGAAATTGACCACTTTTAATTCCTGTCTTTCATTCTATATTAATGCATCATGGAATGTGATTTAGACTTGCTTGCTCAGTTTTTATAAACCCAATGTACCACACTTGGTGCTGTAGGTGATGGACCCTCAACTCTTAACCCGAAGGGTAACACGGTTGTCGAGGCACCACAGGGATACTCACAATGGTTCGCCAATGATGTAATTTAGAGGCATCATGGTGTTGCACGTGAGAGCCATGAAACTTCCTTGAAATAGTTTCTTTTCTTTTGAATTTTTGTAATGGCTTTTGTTGGCCATGGTTATAAATTTTAAACCTTGAATATATGGTAGTAAGTAATGAGCCTTGACTTTTTATATCATTTAAATATTTGGAAATGAAGTTGGGAACTTTGCCATCGCTGTGATATTGTCTACATTAAATGTCTTGATGGTTTGATAAAGCTTCCGCCGGAAATTTTGGAAAGTGATGGACTTTGACATAACCTCACATTCGCAGAATGAAAAAATAATAATAATAATAATAATAATAACAAAAAAAATAACTGAGGCACGTGCCTCAGGATGCAGACTTCTCAATGGGGAAATCTAGGTCTCAGGTCGGGGGCAACACTGTCACATGATCAGTGGCACTGGCACCTGAATCAATGATTTAGATGGAAGTAATTGTGGAAAAGGTCAAGACAGCTGAGTTATAAGAGGAAGAAACCATAACAACTGTATGTGCTTGTGGTTTGCCTTCTAAAGCTGCCAGTCTTCATCGAAGAACCATAAGCTCATCCTTCAAGTTTGATGGCTCATCATGGACAATATTTTTCTCTTGATCACTTGAATTGCTGTTTTTCTATGACTCGGCAGGTATTGCAGATGTTTTTCAGTTTCTGCCAACTAAATCCCAACATGTTTCACAAGAGTGTTTGTACCTCCCACAATGTGTGCAACAAAGCTTGCCATGATCAACATTAGTCTGTCCACCACGACCACATCCACCACTTGTACATCCACTACAATTGCCTCTGTGACCTCATCCTTTACCCCCCATTATTTCCTATCTAGGTGACAATGTCAGCTCTGCTGTTCCTTGAAAGAGCAGATCGATCAGGGGTTACATCATTTTTTACTATCATTACTTTTCTTCTTTGTTCTTCCCCTTGAAGAAGTACAAACATTGTTTCAAGCAGTGGTAAAGCACAGATGGTTTAATATCCTTAATTTACACCACCCAGAAGTTCAAATGAGTGCAAATCATCTAGCAACTTAGGGCGTGTTTGGCATCATGCTGAGGAGTTGTTCCCACGTTCTCACTAGATAAATCCATAGGGCACACGTTTGGCAAGCAAAATGACCTTTCCAAGTTTACTTCCCGCTGGAATTTTCCCACGAAATCTGACCCGCTGGATAAGAAAATTCGAAACGATTCATTTTCATTTTTTTTTGGAAGAGTCTTGCCGGCACAATGGATATCTCCCAAAAATCTTCCCGCGTTCTTCACTCAAGATAAAGAGCACGGAGATCTCCACTACTCTATGCGCAGATCGTTTTCTTCTACAACAAGCTCTGGGAAGTGACATATCCATCTCTTCTCTTTCCTTTTGCATTTCTATTTTTCTATATCACTCCTTGCAACTCCTCTCTCTCACAGGCCAACTATCCATTTCATCCTCCCCTTCTTCTCTTCTCTTCTTTTCTTTTTCATTTTTCTTTGTTTTCCCCCCTTCCCTTATCTCCTCTCTCATTTCCCATCTCCCCCACCCAGCCACCCCACTCGAACCCAATAACCTCTTTCTTCTTCTTCTTCTTCTTTCTTTCTTTCTTTTCATCTCTCTCTCTCTCTCTCTCTTCTCCCAACTAGGGGTGAGCGTCTGTCTAACGAACCGAAGTTTCGAACCAAACCGAACCGAAATTTTTTATTTGGTTCGGTTATACGGTTAAATTGGTTAGGTTCAGTTAAGATTTACAGCAAATTTAGATAATATAGTTCGGTTCGGTTTTGGATTTTTTTCACCAAATTAACCGAATTAACCGGATTTATTAATATACATATAAAAGTTTGTATTTTAGATATATAAAATATATTGTATATATAAATAAAATGAGTACATGACATCATTTGTTGTAATTATAATTTCATTTTATGAAAATTAGAAATTTAAAATTGAAACAAAATAGTGAAGACACAACCCTAAAAAGTAAAAACCCTAAAAAGGTAAACTAACTTTTCATCTTCTCTCTTCTTTTCCTCTCCACAACCCTAAAAAGTAAAAACCCTAAAAAGGTAAACTAACTTTCCATCTTCTCTCTTCTTTTCCTCTCCTGGACGGCGGGTAGCGGCACCTAGCACTAACCAAGCCAAGACCCAAGAGTCAACTTGGAGGCTGAAGCAGCTCAAGTAATTAGCCCTTTCTCTCAGATCTTCATTGACAACCAACAAATCTTTACCAACGGTGGGTTTCTTTGACATTCATGGACATTTGGTTGACGCTTCTCAAAAAGTTTTTACTTGTTTAATGTTTAGAAACTACTAGTGTATTGTGTGCTTTTGTTGTTTAGTTGGATGTGGTCCCAGACAGACTATACTATTCTTGTTCTTTTGTGGAGATGTAATTTTGCTCTGACTTTTACAAACCTAAAAATGAGTACCCATGTTAAAAATTTATAGTAGGGGACCATGTGGGTCTTGGACAGATTTTATGGTATGCCTTTTGGATTTTGGATGCGTGTTCAATTGAATTTATTCTCTTTGCTCATTTTGTACTGTGTTTGAGTCTTGAATAGATGGCACAAAAAGGAAATATTCTCAATACAACTAAAGAGCCATCAGCTTCAATTGTACATGCCCGAACAGAAAATCCACCAATCGGTGCCCAAACGAAAGATCCACCAACAGAAAATCCAGCAACTGGCGATGGCAGAGGGAAAAGGAAGGCAATGGAACTACGTGCAGAAGCATGGAAACACTTCAAAAGAATAAAAGATGAAAATGGTAACTTGAGGGCTAATTGTAATTACTGTGGGAGGCTATTTCATTGCAATAGTAAGTCAAATGGTACTAGTTCTTTAAATTATCACTTGACTAAGTGTAAGATGTACTTGGGAATTGCTGAGAAACAACAATCACAATTGTCATTTCAAGTAGCAAGTAGTCAAGAAGGAGAAAGTGAGAAGATGGGTACTTTAGCTAACTGGAAGTTTGACAATGAGTTTAGCAGGAAAATGTTGGCAAAATTGATCATCATTGATGAGTTGCCTTTTAAATATGTTGAAAATGAAGGGTTTAGGGAATTTGTTGTTAGCTTGCAACCTAAGTTTCGAATGATTTCCCGGTGGACTATAGCTAAGGATTGTTACAATCTTTACATGGAAGAGAAGACTAAGTTGAAGACGTTTTTGAAAGATTCATGTGAGAGGATTTCATTGACTACCGATACTTGGACATCATTGCAAAGGATAAACTACATGTGTCTCACGGCGCATTTTATCGACAATGATTGGAGATTGCATAAGAAAATATTAAATTCTCGTCCAATCGATAGTCATAAAGGTGATTCCATATCTAGGGCAATTGAAAAGTGCTTGGTGGAGTGGGGGATATCTAATGTGTTCACCATTACGGTGGATAATGCAACTTCTAATGATCAAGCAATGAAAATCTTAGAGAAGAGATTCGGAAGTAAAGATGGAAGTATCTTGAAAGCTAAGCACCTTCACATGAGGTGTATGGCACATATTGTGAACTTGATTGTGCAAGATGGGTTAAAGGATATGGGTAACTCTGTAGATCGTGTTCGAGGGGCTGTTAAATATGTGAGACAATCACCATCTAGGATTGCAAAATTTAAGGAGTGTATCCAAATGGAGAAGATACAAAGCAAGAAATTTTTGTGCCTTGATGTAAGCACTAGATGGAATTCCACATATTTGATGTTGGATGCAGCTCAAAGATTTATACCGGCTTTTGAGAGGTTTGAGGACTTGGATCACATGTATAAAATTGACTTACGAGGAGGAAAAGGAATTCCAGATGGGTTGTGATTGGGAAAAGGTCAAGAAGCTTGTCATTTTTCTGAAGCATTTTTATGATCTTACTTTGCGAATTTCTGGAACTTCATATGTGACCTCAAGCTATATGTTTAATGACATTAGTGCTGTGCATTGTCTCTTAGAACAATGGAAGAAAAGTAGTGACCTTGAATTAAGCATTATGGGGAGTGCAATGAAAGAAAAATTTGATAAATATTATGGGGAATTTGGCAAGATGAATATGGTAATATACATTGCAGTTGCACTTGATCCTAGGTATAAGTTAGAGTATGTGGATTATGTCATCGGTAAAATGCAGCCAGGAAAATTAGGAGAGAAGATGGCACTGGAAGTGAGAAATGCTACTTATGACATGTTCAATGACTATAAAAGGAAGATGTCATCCTTAAGTGGACAAGCAGGTGACAAAGCTCAATCATTGACAGCTGAAAAAGTAGAACAAACAAGGGAAAGCTTCACAGATGTCTATATTTCTAGTTTCAAAAAGTTTAAATCTGCAGTTCAAGATGAGAATGCTAAGACTGAGTTAGACAAATATCTTTCTGAAGGAATTGAAGAAGATAAAGAGGGTTTTGATTTATTGGGATGGTGGAAGCTTAGCTCTTCAAGGTACCCTATTCTATCACAAATGGCTCGTAATGTGCTAGCCATTCCAGCATCTACAGTTGCTTCGGAAAATGCCTTTAGTGCTGGTGGACGTGTGCTTGATGCATATAGGACTTCTTTGACTCCAAGGATGGTGCAAGCCCAAATCTGTGCTAAAGATTGACTTTGTGGTTCACCAATTTCCAATGTCATTGAGGACTCAGAAGGAATTGAGAAGTTGGATGATGGTAATGTGCAACATTTCCTTTTTATTTTTTTTCCTTACATTGTTTTTTGCATTATTTTAATCTTACTTGTACATATTTTCTTATATATCAGATTTGGCTAGGCTTGGATTGGAATCGGATTGCTATGATGTATAAGGTATCTCTCTCATTGTACTTTGTTTGCAATCTATTTTAAAAGACTACTCACTAATGTAAAGCATGTAACCAGTAGCAAAGGCTAAGAAAGTAAAAAGAAGAGCCAAAATGAACACAGCTCTTCCACCCACGCCCACCATTTGTTTTTTCATTTTTGTTTCCCTTGTTGATTACTTGGATTTTGAGTTTATATAACATAACTTTCTTTCTTATGCAATTGTTTAAGATGGAAGTCTTGCTATGTGAGCATGAGGATATGGATGATTACTTGGAGCATAGAGTTTGAAGATGGAAGCTGAGAAGTCCAATATTAATGTTATTTTTGTCTATGTAATCAGTTGTAAACTTGATAGATGCCTAAACTCTTAAGGCTGATAAACTGTTGAATACTTGGCTTTAATATCTTTTTTATTTTGGATATTTAGAATTTGCTAGTTGTTTATACTGTGTTTTTTATGATAGAAATGTTCCCAACAAATTTGGGCACCATAACAAAGCCCAACATATGGCTTTTCGACCGAATTGACCAAAATTTAACCGAAATATTTTCGGTTTGGTCGAATTCGGTTACAACTCATAATTCGGTCGGTTCAGTTAAGAATTGTCCAACCGAAATATTTCGGTTCGGTCAAAATTTCAACCAAAACCGACCGAACCTACCGAATACTCACCCCTACTCCCAACCCCTTGATCTTTCTTGTTTCTTTCCCCATCTTTGAGTTCCCAGTCCCTCTCTTTCTCGCTTCTCTCTCCCCTACCCCCTGTAATGACAATTATCCCCATCTCCCTGCCCCCATCCTATCTTCACTCCTCCCCAACCAGCCACCACATATGTAATGAATTTGTCAATCCCATGGAGCAAGTGACAATGGCAATCCTTCTGAATTTGTAAATCATGGAAACTGTATCTGTTTCTATTTGTTAATGTTTCTGCAATTCCCTTTTTAACAACTTAGTACTATTATTTTTGTTGGTTGTATTTCAGTAATCTCCATTCTAAAAAATGTGATACTAAAATTAGAAATTGTTTGTCATGCAAGTTTTCTTCTCTGGGCTCAGTGAAGACAACAGTGGATTGGAAACAAGAGGAACAAGAAACAAGTGCAGTAGGTTTGAGAAACAAGGGTAAGGTACGGGTTTTTTTTTTTTTTTAATTTGCATCACATTTTGAAGCACCAATTAGGGATTATTAAATATGTATACAAGAGAAAAAAAATTCTGAAACCTTGCCATCTTCAGCCTAATTTACACTCATCTTTTTATTTGTTCATCACTTGCATCAAATTTCTATTTTTTGGTTCTAATCATGTTAAAGACCTTAAGTCACTTCTGACTTGGAATAAATAGAACATAATTGATAATTGATCTAACACTCTGTTGTGGTATTTAGTTGATTTTTTATTTTGAATGTTGTGGTAGTTGGGTGGGTGTTTTCATACTCGTGTATTTCCACAGCTAGTTCAAGTCCAGACATTCCAATTCATATAACCGAAACGTAGTCTGTAATGAAATTGACAATCAAGGAGGGTGCCAATCTCTATTATTTGAGCCATAAGTGGCTTTATCAAGGGATTTAGAACTACCATTAAAGTGAAACTTTATATGACAAACTGGCATACATAAAAAAAATAAAAAAAATAAAAAAATAAAAAAATACATGTTGATCACATGCTAACTGATGTGTCTTTAAACACCCTACCTGATTTAGCCGGCAGCTCCTCCTCTTTATCTCAGCCTACTAGTTGAAGGTGCTGGTTTCCATGTTCTCTTTCTATCTTTTATTTCTCATACATCTTTACAATTTACTTCATCATTCTTTTTAGGTAGGGAAATATTGCCTATTCTTTCATTCTTTCGCTACCATTTAAAGAAGAGTAGTTGCTTTTATACCTATCTTAGTTCTTCCAAGGTCCCCTGTTTCAGAGTTCCTTTTACTGCAGCATTTGAAGTCTGTTCTGTTGGCATTATTTGATTCTTTTCTTCCTGGAGGGAGGAGCAAAATCATTATCTTATTCTTTGGCATTCTTTTTCTGTAATAATGTACTGGTTTTTCTGTAGGGGAAATATCTTATTGTTGCAAGTTATCAATGTTGTTGGGAGTTGGGACCTGGATCATGTATGTGAAATAATGTCATTTAGTGTCATTGTTTTTCTGAGGCATCGGGTAGTTTTGTAGTTTTTCTCTAATTGATATTTGTTAAATAGGATCAGATATGTGAAATAATGTTGTCAACAGAGTAGTTTTGTTGTACTTAAACAGGATGAGAAATTTGTTACACAGGAGCAGAATCCTTTTACATATATTTCAGTAATCTTAAGTATTTTAGTTGTTCAACTGAATGGGATTTTCACGCTAATACCTTCAAGTGTACCCTTGCATTACATTGCCACGTTCACTCACACTTGTGTACCCTTGCATTACATTACCGACTTAGAAAGTTTTTGGAATGAATGGAACACTAAAACCTTGAGAAATTAAAGGTCAGAATGGAAGGAATTTATGTAGTATCATCTTGCAAACAATCATTTTTTTAAGAGAATGACACATAATTTCCTGTTGGTTGTGGAAGAGTTCTCAAGCTGAATTCTGATGATGGTGTGCCTCCATGATAGTGGGAGGCTTTTAGTGTGATCATTACGTGCAAAACAGGTGATTATAATAAAGGAGTGGAATCACATGTTTTATGTGTGATCAATCTTACTGTGATTAGGATCCAAATCGATTAAACACAACACCCTTGGCCCTTGCTTTCTGCTAGAAAGAGAGGAGAGGAACACTGTTGAAGTTGGTGTTAGTCCATCACAAGTGAATTCAGTGCCAACTGTCTTGGGCCAATTTAGTTTGGATGCAAAAATGACACTCCAGAAAGCAACTGTGTTTATCTGGAAGGCAGCCATGAACTGTCCGTTTGTCAAATAATGTCCTGGCATAAAAATGTCTCAACCCCTGGCTGCTCATATGCTTCAATCAAGAACAAACAGTAGACCACATCTTCCATCATTGCATAGATAGCAAAGGTGATTGTATTGATTGTCTCCATCCCTCATAATTTCTACCAAGTAGAAAGGATTTGGTTCTTCCACCTCTTCCAAAACTCTTTTGGTGGACATATATTTCTCTTTTGATTGACCCCTGGCTGGTCATATGCTTCAGCCCAAGAACAAACAGTAGACCACATCTTCCTTCATTGCATAGATAGCAAAGGAGGTTTTTATTGATTGTCTCCAACCCTCACACTCTCTACCATATAGAGAGGATTTGGTTGTTCCACCTCTTCCAAAACTCTTTTTGGTGGACATATATTTCTTGCCCTCAGAAGTTGAGAGTTGGTTCTTTCAGATCATCTAGCTTACAACTACTTTGTCTGTCACGAGGGGTGAAACTAATCGTTGAGGCTTCTAAGTTGTCATCATCTAGATCTCTGATTCTTGCTTCTTTATTACTATATGATTGTTGCGTTCTAATGGAGCTTATTTCATGTTATTCAAAGCTTTCACATTGCTCTACGAGTAACAGGACAAGCTCCTCTCTAGTTTTTGATGGATGACCGGCCTCACTAGTTGACATATAATAAAGCTAAACTTGAACCAAAAGCATCTCACTTGATAACATATTTTGATTAATGGCATTAGTAATTTCTTGAGCATTCATGGGTGCAAAATCAGATGAAACTCACAAGGCCATCTCAACCACTTTAGTTAAATCCCATGTTTTTACATATAAGAAATATACCGAATTCTGATTATATTACAATGTCATTTTTTATTACATCATAACCCTTTTTAGTACCTGAATTCTGATGATATCCTAATGTTTATCACAACTCTATTTTATCGTGCTATGTGTCACATGCTTACTTATGTGAGGTTGTCTACTGCTTCATTTGAAAAAAGTGAAAATTATGGCTGACGCCAAAATGGCAACTCATGTGGTTCAAATCATGTCTACTCTGTAATATGTGAACTTCACCTTTGAAACCAATCCCAAAACAATCTGTGCTAGCTATAGCATTGACAAGTACACCCAGTAATCTCTTTCATTAGTAGCCAATAGCATCCATATAACTAATTTTTGCATATGAGTGTCCTCAATCTAAGAATTGTTTGTTTTCATAAGTACATTAGAAGTAAATATGCAAGAATTCATCATCATCACTATAGTGGTGAGTGAGAATTTCACTATGCAACAGTGGAAATTTGTTTCTTGTTTCCAATCATGTTATGTCAGAAACTAAAATATTTTCCGCCTTTTCTTTTAATATTAGATGGCAACTGCTGATGAGAAAGATAGGGTAGTTGTAGTCCATGCAAAATGGAGCTATACAGACGAGAAAATTCTAGTAGGACTCATGGTCGACCAAGTGAAGAAAGGAAACAGGCCAACCACAACTTTCTCAAACAAAGCATGGCAAGAAATAGTTGATGAGTTTTATAAAAAAAACGGGCAATAAGTACGAGAGACAATAATTCAAGACCAAATTTAATAAGATGAGGGGAGTATATAGGGAGTTTAAGAAGCTCCGTGACATTCCAACTGGGTTTGGTTGGGACCCCATTACAAAGACCGTCACCGCACCAGATGATGTATGGGATGATTATATAAAGGTACTTTATTCACTTTCAATTTTTACAAGTATTGGCGCTATATTCAAATTTATTATAACATTCCCTAAAGCACATTAGATACTTAATTTGTGCAGATCAATAAAGAGGCGAAACAGTTTAGGACCAAAGGTTGTCCTTTGTTCGATGAACTTGATATTATATATGGTGATACTACTGCTAGGGGTCAACATGCTGGAGCTTCAACCCAAGGAGCAGCTGAAACTGATGATGAGAATGAGGCTGCACCACTTGGGAACCAAAATAGTTCAGATCCAGATATTGTTGTGGACCTTGATGATGATGCAGATTTCATGGATGAGACTAACATTTGGGCTCAATCAAGACCTCCTACTCGTAAGCATGTAAAGAAAGGGACTAGTTCTTTTGACCAAGCCTGTGCAAGTCTCACAAAGGTCACTAATGAAAACAACAAGAATGAGGATAATGACAATTACTCCATTCAAAACTGTGTCGCATTATTATCTACCATGCCAAATGTGAGTAGAGAAGTCTACTTAAAAGCGTTCCATGTTATTGGTTCAAACGGTAGTTGGAGAGTACTTTTTATCTCTGCACCCGAAGACATAAGGCCATTCATGCTAGATCTTTCAGATTTAGAACGTTACTAGTAGTATTGATACATCGTCATATATGGTCTTTAAGGAAATAAAGCTTTGTTTATTCTTCATAGGAATATATTTATTTTGAATTTAGTTGGAGGTTATGTAGTTCATTGTTTGGATAATTTTTTAGTGGTATTATGACATTGTCAGTTACAATCTTTATTGAAATAAAGTTTTATTGAATTTAGTTTGATATTCTATGTGACTTTTATTTAAGACGGATGTAGAATCTTTTATTATTATAATGTTTCGCCTATCTTATATATAATGAATATACTTTGTTCAGGTTACATGGATCCACACAGGGATGAAACAAACAGTGATGAAGAAGCTTTTACTGCTTTTATTTTTTTAATGATTAGTCGATACCAATTACGTATAGCTAGACATGCTATAAGGGATAAAGGTGAACCTGGATATGAATTTGTAAATAAGGTCCTATGTGGACATCCAAAAAGATGTTACGATCTATTTCGTATGGAAAAGCATGTGTTTCGTGACTTATGTAATACATTGAAGAGCAGAAATTTATTACATGATTCAAAATTTTTGTCAGTGGAGGAGCAAGTAGCTATTTTTTTTATGGCCATTGGCCATAGCGTGAGAAATAGAATGATGGCAGATAGATTCCAACATTCAGGCGAGACCATTAGTCGTCATTTTAAGAGAGTATTGAAGACCATAGTAAATCTGGGAAAGGGACTTATTACGCCACCATCATTTACAGATACACCACCAGAAATACTCAACAACTCTAAGTATGATCCTCGGTTTATGGTAAATTTTATTTTCAACTCATTTTTTTACCATTAAAGTTGATCTTTTACTTTTCAAAAATTATGCTCATCTTTCCCTCCTTTTAAAGGATTGTGTAGGGGCCATTGATGGCACACACGTGAGTGCATCAGTTCCTAGAAAGGATCAAATCCCTTATCGAGGCAGAAAGGTTTCAGTTACTCAAAATGTAATGTGTGCATGTTCTTTCGACATGCTATTTACATTTGTGTATGCCGGTTGGGAAGGAACAGCAAATGATTCTCGAGTGTTTATTGAAGCTATAACTAATTCAGAATTACGTTTTCCCCACCCTCCAACAGGTAAATTTCATTTGATGAATGTATATGTGTGTGTGTGTATATTAGTTTACAAATTAATAGTAAAGATATGAAAAATTGCCATCGCAGGTAAATATTATGTTGTGGACTCTGGCTATAGCAATACACCAGGTTATCTCGTGCCTTATAAAGGGGAGTGATACCACTTATCACAATATACTGGACGTGGACGACGACCTATAGGAAGGAAAGAGCTATTCAATTATTATCACTCATCGTTGCGAAACGTCATTGAGCGTTACTTTGGCATTTTGAAGGCAAAGTTTCCTATTCTAAAGCTCATGCCACCATATTCTTTACGCAAACAACGACAAATCGTGATTGCTGCATGCACCCTCCACAACTTTATAAAAATGAAAATGCAAAGTGATAGGGATTTTATTCGCTTTCAAGATGAAGGGTTTATAGTTGAAAATAACAATGGTGAAAACAATGGTGATAATGGTCCATATGCACCTTTAGAGTTGGGAACTACACAAGGAAGGCAGGAGATGACGCGCAAACGAGATGAAATTGCGGATGCACTCTTTGCACATCATGGTGCATTGGGAGAATGATTTGTATTAACTTTAATGAACAAGTTTAATTATTTCCTCTTGGAAATTTGTTATTTTTCATAAACATATGTTTTTTCTTAATTAATTTAGTTTTAGTGGCTATTTGGAAACTCTAAAAATAAGCTCTTATTTTATGTTTTATAGCTTCTTCGCATATTAGAATATTCAGCAAACCTCTACATATTAGAATATTCAAAATGATCTAAATGGTGGGTGGGTTCTACAATATAATTATAAGCCTTAAATAGCCCCCCAAATAGCAGAATTTCTAAATGTGGGTCTCACGTTCATAATCACGAAAGGTGACCCTACTTAGTAATTCCTAAAGGTGCATCACATGTTCTGACAACAATTTGTGGCCCCACATTTTAATTCCTATAAAGGTGGGCTTTATTATAAATCCTATAAAAGTGGGCCCCATATTCTATTTACTATTGGTGGGTCCATGTTGTAAGGCTAAAGTGGTCCCATGTGCAATGATTCTTATACGGATTGTGATTTCTATATGTGGGCCCTTGTAATTCCTACACCAGGGGCTCTTATTATTGTCATATAAGAGTGGGCCCTAATGTTTCAAAAAAATTAAGATGAATTCATGAATATTCATCATAGATTTAAGTTCAACATCGTTGGTAAATATAATATTCATGACTTTGTTTCTTAAAAAAAACTTGTTATGTTGTTTACCAAACAAGTTCCCGATAGCACAGTCTCACCGGAACAATTTAACATCATGTTACCAAACAAGTTCTGCACAGATTGGTCTCGGCACAACCCGGTCTCGGTACAATTTGGTCTCGGCACAAAACCAGGAACAACACAGAAATGATACCAAACACAGCCTTAGTTTGTTTCTTTACACAGCAAGGTTTAGGACTTAAATAAAGATCCAACTTACACCATAGAGATTTAAATTTTTGCACAGTAATTTCCTATGGACTGATCTCCATATTTAAATGTTATACTTTCCTCTTTTAATTCAAGTATTTGGGCATTGTTTCTCTTATGAGCATAAGCTGCCTCAATAGCATTCTAGAGCTCCTTGGCTTGTCGGAATATTTAAAACTTGCTGCAATACTTTCTTTCATTGAATTCAAGATCCAGTTCATGACAAGCATATTTTCACAAGCACAACATGAATAGTTACGATCCCTTTTTAGGGTTCATCAATGCTTCCATCAATGTAACCAAGTCTTTTTGATCCTCCGATAGCCATTTCTGCTAAATAGGCCCCAATCTTTATAGTTATTTCCATTTAAAAGATTTTGAAGTAATTCTTGTATTTGGGTTAATAACACTCACCCTATTGCTTGGATTCCATGTCACACCCAAAAAACTTAAGAGTACCTCAGACAGTCATTGATATCAACACAACATTGTTGAACAATAACCCTTTGGAATTCCTGATTTGGGTAAACGCACCCCACAAATCACCAAGATTCCAAACAAGATTTGTAATATCCTGAGCTACCTGGGCCCCAAGATTAGCTTGGCCCAGGTAGGACCCTTAGTTGTTCATTTATTTTATGGATTAGAGGAGTCTCACGTGTATGGTTATTGGAAAAGGAAAGGAGCTGTATAACAACTCTAATTAGAAGTATAAGAGAAGGACTAGGACTATATCTTCTCTTTGTATATAAAAGCAACCATCGACCCTAGTGGTATCATCCAATTTTCTCCTTCTTTCCTTTGAGCGAAAATCTAAGAAGAAGGTCTTGTTGGGCTGAAATCCAGGAGAAGAAGAAGGCAATCAGTAAAGGAGCGGTCGACGGATGTCCTATTTGCGCTCACACATCGCGAACGCAATGATAACGTACCGGAGGTGAGTGAATCTTCCTTGATGATTCCAAACTGTGAATTAGAGGCCTGAGGAATTCAGATTTTAGTGAGATCGTTACATGTACATTGCCACAGTGACAGTCGACATACCCAGGCTTCTTTGATGTTAAAAGAATGCTCTGATCTCTTCGATATACTTGAAGAATTGGGTTCTTATCATTAATTTTGTTCCTAGGTAACGGAACATGTTGATAGAATTGGATTTGATGAAAAATCTGTACAGATATCGAACTCTGTTCTTCCTTCCCAAATTATCAGAATCTGTCGACAGGGGATGTGGGACCCCATGGGCCACTTGATGGGGGATCGGGACCATAGATCCAAAGGAGGACCCATGGTCGACCAAGGAGAACCTGGACCCATGTGAGGTGGGCCCCTAGTTTTTATTCATACAGGAGTGACTTTGTTGAAATAGAGTAGTTTGGTCAATATTCAAACTGGGACCCACTGCTTGACCTGATCTGGATCAGGACCCCACATCTGAAAGGGGACCAAGGGGCGGCCTCTGTGGTCGTGGTCCCATGGGGAGTGGGCCCCATCTGCCCCACCATCCAGGAACTTCAAATTTGGGAATCGTTAGGCCCATTCATGGACCTATTGAAGCTGCGAGACCCAGTAGGGCTACCTGATGTTGAATCGGGACGATAGGATTTCTTGCAGGGCCCCGACCGACCCTAGAGAGTTGGTCTGATCATGCTCAAGGCTAGTGGGACACACTGCAACTTATACCTTGATGTGGATGACTTGTTTTAGACTCTGTAAGTAAGGTCTGGGAGGAGTCTTTAACGTGGGACAGCCTGGATTTTATGTACACATAAAGAATATAACTTCCTACCTAGGTAAATTAGGGCATTACATGGACTGTGATTAATTGGTTGTGATTAAATATATGGACTGTGATTGATTATTGTTGTGTACAGTTGTGTTATAAAATAGTGTGGGCCACCCCTATACCAATCAATACCAATTATGATTAAAAGTGGGGCAGCAACCAGTAAATTGTGTAGGGGTTGGATCCACACTACTGATTGTGTAAATTATTAATAATACTGAATTTTCGTTGCTATGTGATTATGAGATATTGTGCACTGGATCCTAGATTTGGGATGTTGGACTTGGTGTCCGGATGATTTATGGCTTTTGGCCATGGTGGCCATTGTATTGGCTGGTCCTTAGTGGACGTGGATGATTAGCATGGATCAAAATAGCGGTCGCTACGTTTATCGGGCGTAGCGGTCTATGGCATTTAGCGTCGTTCACATCTGCAGCAGCCGCTATGCTCGCACGGGATATGAAATTTTCCTACTTTTCAAAAAATTTCAAAATGTATAATGATGATTATTTCTTTTCTTTTTCTCTCCAAATAACATTTTTATGCAACTCTTCTACCCTTTTATGTTTAAAAGAACACCAAAAAGCACATGATCTCGCCAAATTATAGTGGATATGGAGAGTTCTTCTCAAAGTTTCATAGATATACAGGACCTCATACAATGAGGGGACCGCTATGCCCCCTTACATCAGTTACTTTTGCAAAAAAATAAAAAAAGCATTTTCCAATATTCTAGATTTTCTACAAAAAATTTCAGATTTTTTTTTCGATTTTTTCAAATCGCACCACTACGCTGCTACGTAGCCCAGCGTTTTGGCGGAGGGCCGCTACCACTATTTTCATCCTTGAATTGATGAGACAAGGCCATGGTGGCCGATAGACATGTATGTGTTTAGCCTTGGTGGCGTGGTAAGGTGCATGGGGCACGAATATGTAATTGGATGAACTTTTAATTGTATCTGACTTGTTAATAGAGACTTGTACATTATATGACATTATGTTCTATGCTGTGTTGTTAATTAGGAAAATTCATTTACCAGTGTCACTGATGTTGTGTTGCCCCTTCAAGTAATCACGTTGCGAGTGGGCCAGAGCAGAACGATGATCAACCCATAGACTTCGGCATGCGAGGCTGGAGAGAGAGAGAGAGAGAGAGAGAGAGAGAGAATAACTCAAATAGTTGATAGAGGGATTACCCCTTGAGTAGGAAATTTATTTCGATGTTTTAGAACATCGTTGATTTTAGTCAAAAAATGGAATTTTGCTTATTTAGTGATAATGGATGTTATTAAACATGACCTTGCCTATATGGATCTAACGGAGGACATGGCCCTAAACAGATTTGATTGGCATCGTCAAATCCATATAGCCGACCCCACCTAGTGGGAAAAGGCTTGGTTTGGTTTGGTTTAGTGATTATGGATGTTATTTGACTTTTATAAGTTAATTGAAATTATAGTTTGATCTAAATGCCTAATTCCTTGTGGAAATTATGTGACAAGATTCCGTCCCTAATTGGTAATGCCCGATAGATTAACCACAATTGGGGTTGAACAACTAAATCTATCATCCCAAATCTAACCAAGTCTATCAAAAAATCAAGATTTAAAAAAAAATTTTAATTTGTGACTTACATGAAGGAGTCGAATGCTGCCAGTTGTCTCCATTCCAAATTTCTTTATTTAAGCCTCGGTTCAACTATTAATCCTTTGATTCTTCTCTTCTGTTAATAATTAACCACAGGGAATCAAAGATTGCAGGAAAAGAAAATCAGTTCGTGACTTACAAGGAGTTGAACTCTGCCAATTTTATTTTCAACTGCTAGTTGAGTCGAATACTAGCAATTGAGTTTTTGATCCCCAATCTCTTCAAACCGCCTTAATCCAACTATTGATGCTTCGATTCTTCTCTTCTCTTGCTAAATAATCCACATAGAATCAAAGATAGCAAAAAGAAAAAAAAAAAAAAAAACTGAATTCAAAACACCACGGAACAATTGTCGAAATTCAAAAATATAGACATCCTCTGCATGAGATTCAGCTGGGGTTGGAATCATCTTGGTTCTTGATTAATTCTTCAATCTAATCCACTTGATCCCCTCAATGATAGTCATCTAGTTACCGGGATGCTGCAATACCAAGTTGGAACCCTAGATTTGTTGAGAATCTAGGGTTTTGTCAAAAAAGGTCTGAAAAGGCCTAGAAGAGAGAAGAAGAGAAAAAAGAGAGAAGGAGAAATTGGAGGGAAGAGGAGATCGGTCGTAATCCCTAGGTTTTTAGACCATCTCTATTTGTTAAAAACTTAACTTTTGACAATTTAAAAAAAAAAAACTGTTTTTACTAATTACATAAAGACCCCTAGAGCTGATTGAATTACAAATAAAATAAGTCCTACTCTCTAACTCGTAACAAGGGAGGCCAACTACATGAATTTTGTTTCACCACTCCACTCTATCCTGGGACAAATCCTTCGGTAGGTTGCACTTCTTTAGGTCCATCCTTATGATGCCCATCCATATCCTCTTTGACATACCTCTTTCCCTTCAGAGGCCATCAACCTATGTAGAGAAAATTTTCCTCATTGGGGCCATTGTCGGCCTATGTTGGATGGCAAAATCATCTCAAACAATCTCTCTTAATTTATCATCCATTGATGCTACACCCAAATGCTCCCGAATGCGGCTCATTTTTTATTCTATCATTCCTAATTCTAAAACACATTTATCTTGACATTGTCATCTCGATTACACTTTTTTTTTTGCCAGTAGATTAATGATAGGTTGGCCCAAATTGGTCACACAAGTTGGTCTTCCTACTTACATGCAGAACTCTCTCTCTCTCTCTCTCTCTCTCTCTCTCTCTCTCTCTCTCTCTCTCTCTCTCTCTCTCTCTCTCTCTATGTGTGTGTGTGTGTGTTTATCAAACAGAAAATAGAGATAATATACAACAGCCATTTCAAATAAAGCCATTCAAACTCATCTCTTTCTAAAGTCTAAATTGCTTATCAAATAGAAAGTGAGGAGTGCATACCACAACCATTTCGACAAAACCATCAATCCTAGCATTCAAACTTATATGCTTCCGGCTCACTCTTTTGTCAATCACTGAGAGGTCATTGCGACCCACAGCATTGAATCCTTCAAAAACCGGTATTCTTGAGATTGAGACGTCTTCATCTTGGATGTTCTTGAGGGGAATCAAGAATCCTATCTCCACCTGCAAATGTATAGGATCAGCATTTGTAATTGATAAGGTATGTGTAAAGAAACAATGGCAAAAGATAACATAAGACAAAGTATCACTGATATATACTGCATGGGATGTTAATTATGAGTCATGATCCATATTCCCAGCAATCAACCACATAAGCAACATCCCTAATAGTACTTAGAACTGATTCTAGACAAAATGAAACCATAACTTCCAAATTCATTATTACAAAGACTCCTAACAACACGATACTTGGCCTCTTAAACAAATAGGACTCTTAACATGATTTATATCATATGACTGCCGCTTAAGACCTAACTAGTAGGAGACTTAAAATGTCTAGGGTGGCATTGGCTGCAGCTGTTCCAATCCTGTTCATTGCATCATCAGCCAATCCTTTCTTTGTTTTGGTGAACCATCATCATAATTATATCAGGACTCTTAACTACCCATGATCCAGATTGCATTGTGGACCCTTCCTTGTTTTGGTGGGCCATCATCATAATTATATCAGGAAGACACTGTTTCAAATTAATATAGAAGGCAGAAACTGGGAGGAGCTGACCACCTGCAAATGGCTTGAGCTGCATGTTTTTTTCTCTGCTTGGTTTCCTCCTCCTGCAAAAGCAAAAGAATCTTGGTGGTTTCATTCAATTGATCAGAGATGCATGAAATGCCTGAACAAAGAGAGATAGAGAAAGATTAGACGCTGAGGAGGGAGGGAGAGAGAGAGCCCTACATACCTGACAAAGACATCCCACTGCTCATGCTGCCAGTTTGCAGCAAGTTGAAACCAGCTGGCTTATTAAACAGAATTTTGCTATAGCATCATCTGTTAAATATAAGAGGAAGCTTAATCCAAACAGATAAAATCATTGTTTAAAATTGTGTTGTTTCAACCAAGTGATAATCATCATAAATTAAAAAAAAAAAAAAAAAGGTCATTCCTCATCATTCAAGGACAGAATTATAAACCCCAAAAAAAAAAAATTGAGCAATGAGATGGTCAATTCAATCAGCAATGAACCCTAATCATCTTTTATGGTTTGTAATCGTATTCAGCTCCAACCCAAGATAAGGATCATCCAGTTAAATTTGTTGGGTTTGTAATTGTATTCCCTATAAGATAAAGCCAATCTTGACAATTAAAGAAAATTAAAGTCTCTGGAGATCTCGCTATCTAAACATCTCTACGCCATGATTTCTGAGAACTGCCCAAGTGAAAACTAATAATAAATACAATGCACTACCCAGATGAACATACGGTTGTGATAGGGCCAAGAATTCCATGAGAAAAGAGTGTGAATTCATTTCCCATCTTCTTTTGATTCTATTTCCCCCGAAAGGAAAGTGTTATTTGATGCTCATTTTTTAAAAAAAATTAACCTTCAATCTTCATTTTTAACTAATAATGGTATGAATCTGATGAATTCAATTCCAATGTGTTACAATGCAAACAAACAGGCCCTAACAACAATCTTCTCCCCATTTGGGCTAAAATCTGGAAAGAAAAGAGGAGGAAGAAAGAAGAGGAATGAGGAAAATGAGAAGAAAGTGGAGGCTGAAATAAAGAGTAGAAACCAAGCCGAAGACGAAGGAGAAGATATGGTTTGCTTACCCGCGCGGGAGGTGAGTCCGCTCGTTGCACCAAACCGATGACGGACTACGGAATGGAATCGTCTGACAAGGGTCGCTATGGATGGAAGTAGGAAAGACTCGGCATTAAATGGGCATTGGATATCCAAATATTTCGCAATTCCAAGCCCGACCCGGTGTTAGAGTTTGGGGATGGTGTTGAGGGTTGGGCATACCTTTTTTAACTTTTGGGTCAGGTTGGCTTCAATAATTTTTAACTCAATTAATTAAATGGATATAAAAGAGATGAGAATATTGTGGTGGATGTATAGTAAAATTAGGAGGATAAAATTAGAGTAATCTGTTTGAGATTGTTTGGAAGACCAACAACGGTTTCGATAAGGAAAAGTTTGACTATGAAGGTTAATGGCCCACCAAGGGGAAGGAGTAGGTCCCTGGTTTAAAATCTCGGTCTCGATCGCGATATCGGTCGGGCCGAAAAATCGATATGATATCGATATCGGTCCGTCACGGTCATCGCGGTGTGAATTTTTTTTTTTTATCCAAAAAAATTTGCAAAAATATCCAAAAAATCCAGAATATTAGAAAATGCTGGAAAACTATATTTGTTTCCATTAGTAACAACAATAAATCAAAATCTCGGTCACCTTAAGTTATGAGTCCTATCTGTGTCGCAGACTCACAGTTCACTGTCTTTTTTCCAGTATTTCATATAATGCAAACATTATTGATGCTCTGCTCATGATCAATTCATTAGTGTCAAATATAAGAAGATAAAGATAACATATCAATCATCATTTAATACTAACTTAATCATCAAATAAAGTTGTGAAATTCAAGACCCTAAAGATTAGTGAATGAGATAGTGAGTTAGTGACTGAGATAGATAAATCATAAAGCACTTGGGCATCAAAATGTTCATGGTTTACCTGAAATTAGAGGGGACTAGTGGAGAGTACTAGTAGAGACTAGAGAGAGACTGATGAGTATGAGTGTATGACAGATTGACAGCCTAATACCAAGTGGAGTGTCGCCCTGGCTCGATATCATCATCATCATCATTTCTTCGGTATTGGCTAAAGAGATATGCTCCATACTGCTGTGCAGCACTAGCACTACCATATCCATAACCATATTCAGATTATTCTTGATAAGATGATGAACTATCTTGATCCCATGTGTCTGTGGATTGAGATGGCTGGTTGTAATCAAATGGCATGAAATAGTTATGAGGGGCATAAATAGGTCGTCGAGAAATTGGTGGGGGAAGCCTCTCTTGCTCAATTAACATCTGTTCGATAGAAATAATCGGTGTTGGTGAAGGGGGTACCCAATTAGGGTCATATGAATAACCCTTATGCTGTCCATACATGGCACCTTGTTGGCCAACATAATCCTCATGTTGTCCATACATGGCACCTTGGCCAACATAACTTCCATGATGACCATGAGTAGCGGCGCCGGCGCTACTACTACCCCCTGCCTCAGTCTGTCCAACATGCCTGACATAGCCACGGCGAGGATCTAACTCAGTAGCATGAGGAAAATGCACAACTGTCTCATAAGTGACAGGCTCATCATCTCTATAATGACCCTCATCCCCGGGAGAGTCAGATGGAATTCCTGCTGATGATGAAGAAGTAGAAATACTTGACTCACTCTCTTCATCCACCTCCTTTCCCCTTGGCTCACTTGTATTAGGTGCACGCCCCTGCTGCATTGTCAAGTTTATTTCTTCTATCCTTTCTGCAGCCCTCACTGGCTCAGGCCTTTCCCCAGTCAATTCCTCTATCAACTGCTCAAACTCTGGGTCTTGGTCTAACACCGGTTCTTCTTGTTCCTCCAACCATTGACCTAACACAGTATCCTCTTCTGAAAAGATATAGTCCAAATTAATTGGACAGAAATAATCTCGGTGATCCTCAAACTGTCTTCTCCTTCTATTTCTACTCCGGAGTTTGAAGTTGTAGTGAATGTAGACCAAATTATTTAGCTTTTGCATTGTCAATCTATTTCTTGGTCTTGTGTGGATAAATGAGAATGTGCTCCAGTTTCTTTCACAATTGGAAGACGATGTAGTTTGACTAAGGACTTTAATAGCAATTGTCCTTAGTGCAGGAGCACTCTCTCCATAATTCAACCACCATTCAGCTGAAAAAAAATAGAAATGATATTAGAGTCAATAAAAAAAATAAGTCCTTAAATAATATAGAGATGACATTACAATCAATACCAGGATAGGTCTGTGTCACAGCTCTCCGTGCAGTCGTCGTTCCAAAGCTTCTGGCCCGTACATTGTATATGTCAATCTGAAGATATTAACGTAGAAAAATAAATTAGAGAAATTACAATGTTATATACTTTTTTCCTTAATTATCCTACATTCCTACCTGATTAGTAGCGCAAATTGCTTCATCTGTACTCTCTACCAATCTTTCAATTACATTTTTTAGTCTCAAACGGATTTCATTAGATATGTGTTCATCCGTAAATTGGGGATTAAAGAAGTATCCTATAACAGTAAAACCAATGAATTTTAGTCATTGATAGATTAATGTAGTGAGGACTGAGGATTGAGGAGAGAATGGAGAGTTGAATACAACAATTCAAGTGTTAAAGGATATTCTTCACTTACCGGCAATGTGTAAATCATGTTTTAATTGTCGTCCCCATCTATCGTCGATGATCTTCCAAAACTTTTTGTAATATCTACAATCTCCTTGAATAGCCAGCTTTAATCTCTCCATGGCCTCATGTAAGAAGCCCATTGTTGGCTTATCATTGTGAGGACCCATTCCTAGAAATACCTAGTGGGACCCATTTTGACCAAGTCAACCATAGGTTATCCTATTTAATAGGTGATTATCATGAATAGTTAGTCATTTCCTATTAATTAAGCCTAGTTTATAGGATTGAGACTCTTGTAAGACTAATAGTGGTTTTCTTAGAATTAGTTAACCAATTAGAGGCCTTAGTGGTAATCCTAATTATAGATGGGTTTCCCTTAGAGAGTTATGCAATTAACCTTAAATCACCCAACTACCTATGGCCCAACCCATTAACCCATTTATCATATGAGGGTACTCCAATCTCTATTTCCACACATTTTCCCTCCTTTTTGGAAATCCCAATACCATAAATGTCCTTGGCTCTTTTACTCTCTACCAAGTAAACATGGGTACTTTTCTCATAATAAATAGCCTACCTTTATTGCCCTTAGGCTCCTTTATTCACAACCACTCATTTGTGGATACTTTAGTCATTAGATGTGAATACCTAAATTACCCTAGCCCTTTATCCTTTATTTCTATTGGCAACCAAGGACCCTTTGGTCATTCTATTTTAGCATTCCCCAAATACCCTCATCCTTATCCTAAACTTACTCTAGCAAGGGAGGGTATTTTGGACTAAACCCCAACCAACCCCTATAAAAGAAACCCCTCTTATCTCTTCACCTCATTTCACTACAATTCCCTCCCATCTCTCCTTCTCTTTTCTAAGTTAGAGATTAGGGTCTCTCATCTCCTAGACCTCTTTTCCCTCTCCAAGTTAAGGTAATCTCCTCATCTCTTTCCAATTTCCTTGTAGTATAGCTCTTTCTTTCAAAGTTCTATTTCTTATGCATTTCTCTCTTTGGGAATGGGTGTAGAGATTTTAGATTCAACCATTAGGAGTGAACTTAGAGCTATTGGAGTGGAGCCCAAGCTACTTGAGGAGTTTTCTTCCTAATAAGGCAAGTAGACATGCTTAGATTCTTTAATTAAATTTATTAACATGCTTAGATTGTTAATTACTGTCTTTTATAGTTAATTGGCATGATTTCTGTATTTAGATGATTGATTAGATGATATTATGCATGAATAGATGTTCTAAGTCTTTTCTTATGTGTTATTGGCCATTGATGGATGAGAATCCTCCATTTGGAAGATCAATGGCCCACTTGTGATGAGGTCATGATGAGGCAGGAGTGTTTAAGGTTTGAAAGTGTTTGGTGTAGATCTGGGATCCATTTGATGTAGTTTTGATGGAAAATGGAAGAGGGTAGAATCTTGATTTTTAGGGTTTCCTGTGTACCCGGTCGACCTGGTCACTTAGGCGGTTGACCGGGCACACAGGGGACTGACCCTCAGCTGGGAGCTAAAAATTCCTGTAGGGTGCCTAACTCAGTGTACCCGGTCGACCGGCCAAGAGGCCCAGTCGACCAGCCACACTGCAGGAATTCCCCCTGCCAACTGTTTGTGAAAATTCCCACAATGTACCCGGTCGACCGGGGGACCCTCCAGGTCGACTGGGGACACTGCAGACTGAGTTTTCTAACTCTCAGTTAGCTGTCCACTTCCACAGTGTAGCAGGTCGACTCGTGTACCCATGATGTCGACCCGGTACACTGTAAATAGTGATTTTTCAGATTTAGTTCCCATTTATGATATGATCATGCGTGGGCCCCGTTGACCTTCCATCTGGACTGTTTGGGATACGCGAGACACGAGTCAAGGGCTGGGCTTAACCTTGACCCACGTAGCCACCTAAGTATGGTCTTGGGTTGTAAAAGGAACCCGATCCAATGGTTACGGATGCCTTATGATGCTAATTACCTACAAGAGCACCAAGGATATTTAATAAGCATCTTGGGCTCTGTGATCATTGCCTTAGGTGAAGTGGGACCCTGGACCTGAAGAAAGGGGCAGTGATTACCAATGTATTTGAGATATGTGGTACTTATATTGTGAAATGGACACTAGGTCTGGTTGGTAGGTCCGAACCTTGGATGTAGGCCTCGAGAGATATTATAAATTAGGGCATTGCACTTAGGCTCTGATCCACGATCACGGTCCGTATTGGATGAAATGTCCGGACATGGCACTTAAAGTCTTGACCTGTAATAATGGGAACTTAACGGTAGATATTGATGAATGGACCGTATAATGAGATAATACTAATTAAGCGTATAGAGAAACGGGGTTTATAAGGGTATGTATTATTAGTTGTTGAGAATCACAATGATGGATTAACTATACTTGAACTCCATGCCTTGTGAGGTCCCACCCTTGGTGGGCCCTCTAAATGCTATTTTATAGATTAATTTATTCTAATTTATGCTAATTATTGGTTAATTATGCTAATCTTTGCTAATTATGGCTAATTACTATTTATTTGTGCTAATTAGGGGTTGATTAGAGGGATTGGTTAGATTCTCCTAAGTTTTTGGTTAGACTAGCTTAGTTGGGTTTATTTTTAATTAGAAAAGGGTTTTGGGTTAAACCTATGCTATTAGTGTTAGTTAGGTCCTTAATAGAGTTTTAATTAATTAGGAGGGTTTAGTTTAGTGCTAATGGTGCTCCTCTAGAAGCTTCCAGCTGATGACCTAACTACCCCAAAACCCTAACCCTAATTCCATAAAACCCTAGGGCTAATTTGGTCCTTAATCACCCTCACTAAACCTATAAAACCTCTCTTATCCCAAGAAGAACCCTAATCCCTAAGCAGCCCCCATCCCAAGAAAGCTACCAGCAACTGTCTTCATTCCCATTGCCTCTCTTCTCCTCCTTCATCTCTCAATTCCTCTCTTGATTTGAGCTGAGACACCCAACTGTTACATTGCTGGAAATCCCTTTTCAGCTGCTGCAACAGAGCTACTCCATCTTCTTCCTTTCCTCATTTCATTCTCCAGCTGCTGTGCCAAATCTGTGCTGGGACATCTTCCCAGTAGCAACTGCTACTTCATCTCCATCTGCTCTGTTGTGCTGGAGAAACTGCTGGAAAATCCCCTGGGTGCTACTGTTCTGCTGGGAACCTCATCTTGGAGTTGCTGCTACAGCTGCTAGCCTTATTCTTCTTCATTTCCCCCTTCATTCTCTTGCCGAATCTCTGCTGGAATTTCCATCTGGAAGACTACTGCTGCAGCCACTTCACCACTTCATCTTCCCATTTCCTCTCTTCATCTCCCTCAGTTCCCTCACTCTGTTACTGTGCTGGGAGTTACTACTGTGACTGCTGGAGTTCTACTTGAAGCTACTGCTGATTCTTCTTCTTCCTCCCTCACTTCTTCATCTGGGAGTTTCTATAGCTGAGTCTGTGCTGGGATATAGCTACTGCTGCTACCATTCTACTGCTGTATCATCTATTCCTTCTCCTTCTCCTCTCTGTTTGAGCTGGGATTTACATTAAAAAGTTGCAGCTACTGCTACTCTGCTACTGTTGCGGGATCATCTTCTTCTTCAGCTGGTTTTCTCATTTCTAGCTTTCTTTTTCTCCACAAACTCTCTCTCTCTCTCAAGCTAAAAGGCAAGTGCATCTTACTGTTAATATAGATTATATGTTGTTCTTCTTGATTTCAGTAGTTTCATGTCATGTTAGTGTTTAATTCAGTTTTTAGAATCACCTGGAGCTCTGTTTCTGTTGTTTGGATGAAAGGTCACTGATGGATGGGGGTTTCACCCCCCATTTGGAAGATCAGTGGGCCATAAGGTGATAATGGATGGTTTATGGAGTTATTTAATGATTAGAAATGTTTGGGTGAAGTTTGGAAAGGTTTGGAAGTGGTTTGGGCGAAAAAGGAGTCAAAACGGAAAATCTGCAGAAGTGCTCCCGGGACTGAAATTGCAGTGTTACCGGTCGACCGAGACCCCCCCCTCGGTCGACCGGCGACACTGTAGATTTGAAAACTCTGCTCCCAGTTATTCTGTTTTCTGCAGACTCGACCTGACTCAACCAGCAGTGTTCTGGGCCGACCGAGACCTACCTTGGTCGACCGAGAACACTGGAATTTTGGAAAAACAGCTCCCAGTTAGGTGCTGTTCTGCAGACTGTATTTTTAGTGTACCTGATCGACTGGGGCCTACCTTGGTCGACCGAGAACACTATATTTTTATGAAAAATTGGCCCTCAGCCATTTTCTTACAGAAAATCCTTTTCAGTTAGCCAAGTTGACTTGGCCTTGACCAAGTTAACCTGGAACACACTATTACTGCAAGAATTGACTGAAAGTTGGTTTTTCACCCGAAACTCAGACTCCTTACACCCAAATCAACCTGATACTCGGGATTTACATTTAGAAAGTGTTTAAAGCTGGAACATCAATCTTTCTAAGGTTTTTAGAGTATGCGGTCAATCACCTAGGCCAGGTTGTTTGACCGGACACGCTGTAAGCCTTTAGAAACGAATTGAGTTGTCCAGGAAGCCTGATTCAGATTAGTTAGTGCACTCGGTTGATCCTCCCGACCAGGAGACCAACCGAGCTCACAACACATCAGGTTCACCTGGAAAACCCCGATTGTTCCAGTTTTCAACATTTAGGAGTTGTGATCAGTTGTGGGGCCCATTGACCATCCAAATGAGCATTTATCAGTGTTCTAAGCTCGAGTCAACGGTGTGGCTCAACCGTGACTCGCGGGGACCACTGTCTAGGGTTTAGGTTGTTAATCTAAGATGATTCGACCTCTAAGAGTTGTCAAAGATGCCCGTAACCACCTAAGCACCAAACATAGTATTATTTGGCATCAATGACTTCGTTTAGAGATCGAATTACCGGAGATAGGCCTAAACCTAAAGTGGCCCATTACCTAGGATTGGACCGTTGCTTTTCCCCGTTGATTCTCTGATTGAAGTTTATACTTCACTGTTATCATTTATTGTCATTCTTAGATCTTTAGTGTAGCTGTTTACTATTAATTGAACATAAATGGAAGACCTGAACCTAGGGTATCTAGAGGTGACCCGATAGTGTGATTTCGGAGAACATTGACCCGTGTCTGTGTCTAGGCGGGCCCTTAATGGGCCTAAGTGTGGAGATGTGAACCCTTTAGCTGAAAGAGGTAGTTTCTATTGGACTGTTAAGTTACATGGATGGAGATGGAACTGTTCATCAGTATAAGTGGATTAGTTGCCTCGTTTGGACAGATTTAGACCAGGCCACGTACTGGTGGGCCTTGGTATGGATCCAACGAGTGGGCCTGGACCTTGAATGAGATCTAGAGACTGTATTGAGATGTGTAGACCTCTTAGAGACTTGGATAGGACCTTGTTCACGCAAGGCAAAGCCTAGACAGATACAGACCCTTAGAGTTATTCTCGAGTCGGCATGAACATTCACTCGGTTGATTTAAGCTCAGCCTGTGGACTGATCATCCCCGGTAGGAGCTAGATGAGTGTTGTAGAGCTATCATGATGAGCTGTGTGGTTTAAGACGGACGGTGTGATACCGTGCCGGTCTGGAGTGTTGAGATGATGAGTTGATGAGTGATATGCGGGATTAGTTACTCCCAGCACTGGTGAGATTTCCCCGCCGCGACTGTGTTCAGTATGGGAGGGCCGCGACATAATATCCCGCGGTATTCCAGCTCGTGTGAATGTGCCACTTTCGTTATAGTAGTTTAGATGTTTATCTTATACTGATTCCTTATGATTAAATGCACAACTGCCTAGTTCATTTCCCTTGCTATTCATTTAATTTATATACCTGTCTTTATTTCCTTTGATATATATGTTCTATGTTAGTAGTATGCTGTAACTTGCCAGATCTTTTAGATCTGACCCATTCATTGGTGCTTAGGCCTTGACCCAGAGATCCCAGACGATGCATTAGCTCTAGTGGAGGCGCCTGTCGCAGGAGAGTACGCATGGGGCCCGGCCGACACGGATGTCGAGCCGAGGGCGAGGAGTATCACATGGGTTTTGAGGGACTCTTTCATTTTGGGTTTTGAGAGAACAATTTTGTAGTGAGTTGGGTAGAACTCAAATGTATAACTTTGATTAACACTGAACCATTTTAAGTAGACTGTAGTTTTGCTCATACTTAATATATATCGATACCTATTGCTTCCGCTTTATTTAATCGTTATGCTTCTGCAATTTAAATGTTATTATTATATGGTTCAAAAAGTTTTAAATTGGACCTCACTGCGGCCTACGATCTTGGAAGTTCTCGGATTTTCCGGGAAGTAGCGCGCCAATTTCGGGTATTCGAACGAGTATATCGGTATCCGGAATTGGGGCGTTACATGCCTCGTACCCTTGACTACTATCATCTCATAATAAGGCTATCCAGTTCGGAGTACCCCCACCTAGTGATCCGTAGGATACATGGATGTACGTTTGGTCTGCCGAGGGTTATGATGCCGGCATGGACATGGATATTGGATGTTGACGGATTGAGTACAGTAGGTACCGATGAGTGATCGGATACCGAGACCACCGGCATTCGGACCGGGTACATGTGGATGGATGTTGAGGGATTGAGTACAGTAGGTACCGATGAGTGATCGGGTACCGAGACCGCCGACATTCAGACCGGGTACAGGTGGATGGATATTGAGTGTTGAGATAGATCTAACACATAAGACCAATGACTGGGACTTGACCGTGGCTATGAATGAGTACTGAGGTAGAGCTAGCACGTAAGACCAATGGTTGAGACTTGGCAGTGACTATGGTTATTGATGGACTCTTGTACGCTCTTATTCGATGTGACGGTAGCGATGAGTGGCTATGACCCCCATGACTAATGTCCATCGACAGTTGTTGGGACAACGATGATGAGCTGGCTCTGACCCCTCACGTCCCTTGTACCTCAACTGTGGACGTACCTCTATATGCTCTTGTGTATGTATATTAGATGTATTATTATTATGTGATATGGTTGCCATTGTTTATTTTCTTTAACTGTCGACATTGTTGCGATTGGATCTGGATACGCTGGTTACGTATATGGTAAAGTCATATTCTCAGGTTATCTATGCTATTAGTGACTTCGATGTGCTTATATGATTTATATGATGTCTTGCTGATGATGACTTCTTTTATATACCTGATATGCTGTATCAAACATCTGTTATATAGATATCTTGATTATCGTTCATGCACTACACTCCACACTGCTTTCCGTTGCACTCAGATATTCTGTAATTCTTTTGGTATACTAATCACGCAGGTACAGCTGGGATCAGGTATGGTCTTCTTCTCTATTTATTAATATAACGCGTTACCATCTAAACATGCCTATTTGCCTGGCTCATCGAGCCTGACCCAATCCTTGGTGTTTTCAGGTATTTTCTTTTTCGCTTTCTTTGATTGGCAGAATTGCTTGGCGGCTGATCCGTTGCCGCGGGGTTCAGAGAATGATGCAGTTGGTGCATCGAGAGGCGTCTGACACTTAGATCTCTATTCTTTCCTTTTCTCGTAGCTGGCCGTGTCGGTCGAGGATTGGATAGTTAGTTTAATTTCAGAAAGTACCTTGTAATCCCTTAAAGTGAACTAAAATTTTAGGACTTTGTCCATTTACTTGCTCATATGAGATTTATACTTGATTATATTATTGGATTTTCCGCATCTCTTGGGTACTTTCTTGTAACATCCCGAGATTCGAGGCGCCTGGATCTTGGGGCGTTACAATCATCGCCATCAACCAATCGAAGAACCTTTATTAGGGGTTCAAAAACATTTAAAACACCCTTCACATGAGGCCAAAACTTGTTGGACTCAATTGTTTTACATACTTCAACAGTAATGAGACTTGGCCTTTTTCCCCATTTTGAATTCATGAATTCATTTGATTTTATCAATCGGAGAAGTCCTTCTCTATACTTGTAAACACTTTCGATAGCAATGAAGTGGGTGACAAATCTAGTGAAGCCAGGCCGTAGTAATTCATGGTTGTCTGTATGCATTTTCATCATGGAAATGAGTCTATATGATTGATAAAAAAAATTGGTGATCTTCTTTATCTTACCAATCACAAACTTCATGACTTTTCCTTTTGCAATATCTTCAAGCATTAAATCCAAGCAATGTGCTGCACATGGAGACCAGAAAATCCTTGGCCTTTGTTTCATAAGCATCATTCCTGCATCCTTCATGTTTGCAGCATTGTCGGTAACAACCTGAACTACACAATCTGCCCCAACTTCTTCAGTCACCTCATTCAATAACTTATTAATATATTTTGCATCTTGAATGTAATCAGTTGCATCAACTGATTTGATAAACACCGTGCCCATCGACGAGTAGACTAGAAAATTCAAGAGATGACGATGTGTGATGGTCGTCCACCCATCGCACATTAGTGTACAACCTCTTTCCTTCCATGCCCATTTGACAGTTTGCACCCAAGCCTGCAACTCTTCATACTCTTTCTCAATACATACATGCCCAATCTCATAAGGGGTAGGTGTCTTTATACCTGGACCATGTTCTGCAGCTGCATCTAACATGGTGGTGAAATAAGGAGATGATGCCTTGTTGGGAGGAATGCCTCCGTAAAAAAAAAACTTCCCAGCGGCTCTCACTAGATGTTCTCTTGCTTTACCAAGCCTGCCCGTTAATGCTTTCATAATGCTGGGCTGCTTTGATGTTGGTTTTCTATAAGTATATGGGTCAGTTGGCCCCACTTACTGAGGTGCACGTGTAGGAGTTCTTTCAATCTCCTCAATGTCTGGATCTTGACGGGGTTGTTTTTAACTAAATGCCCGACGCAAACCTGCTCTCCCAGGTTCGGATGACCCACCCTGCTCATATTGGCTACCTCTAGAGGTTGCTTCATATTGCATTCTTCTTCTCTCTTCCTCCTCCTGAAGTGACCTAACACTTTCTCTCCTAACCGTCCTCATTTCCGGGTCTTCATCGTCATCATCATCGAAGGAACCGAATACTTCTTCTCTACATGCATCAAATTCCTCAGTTCTTCTTTTTTGTTGTAACTCTTTTTTTTTTTTTTTTTGCTGATGCATTTAGGAGCTCCTTCATTTCAGCAGTTACATTTGGTGGCACTTTATGACATTTTATCACCTGTCCTGTTACATGCCCCAAATGTTGTTTCAATCGAGCAATCCCGCCATTGAACACTCTTCCACAATAATTACATTTCACTCTACTTTTGCTTCCAACTGGTTCACCATGGTTCCATGCCGGATCTATTGAACGCACCATCTTGTTCCTATAAAATAAGAAATTCATGCAATAGTAATACACTAATACTCTTAAGAACAATTATTTTTAGGAAAAGTCAAGATTTAATGAAATCATTTTCAAAAATCCTAAATATATAGATATAGCATAAAAGTATGTAGATCAATCATTTACACATCATACAATGATCATGAATCATTAAAAGAACATATTTATGATGAAATCCCCAATAAATGATATATTATAATTCAAATATTAAAAAATCCGAAAATAAAATAATTAAAATAAAAATCTAAATCATGTTTATGACTATAAGTAGATGTAGATCTATCATCTACACACTATTAATAAGCCTTTGGTATCACAAATATCCTAACAAGTAACAAAAATTATTTTTTGGAAAACAAAAATTAATAAAATCATTTTTAAAATCCTAAATATATAGATCTAACATGAAAGTATGTTAATCAATCATTTACACATCATACAATGATCATTAATCAATAAAACAACATATTTAGGATGAAATCCCCAAAAAATGATATATTATAATTCAAATATTAAAAAATCCGAAAATAAAATAATTAAAATAAAAATCTAAATCATGTTTATGACTATGAGTAGATGTAGATCTATCATCTACACACTATTAATAAGCATTTGGTATCACAAATATCCTAACAAGTAACAAAAATTATTTTTTGGAAAACAAAAATTAATAAAATCATTTTCAAAATCCTAAATATATAGATCTAACATAAAAGTATGTAGATCTATCATTTACACACATACAATGATCATGAATCATTAAAACAACATATTTATGATGAAATCCCCAAAAAATGATATATTATAATTCAAATATTAAAAAATCCGAAAATAAAAAAAATTGAAAAAAAAGTTCAAAATCATGTGTATGAGTAGATCTAGCATGAAAGTATATAGATCTAATTTTTAAACGAAGAAAACAACTCAATTACACAAGTGAGTAAGTGACAAACCTCTATGCTTCATCTATAAAAAATAAAAAAAACACATAATATGCTTTAAGTTGATTTCCTCTTACCTTAGATAATATTTTCTTTAAAAAATAAAAGTGAGATTTGAAAATATGGAAGAGAGAAGGTGGCTGCTGTTATGGCTAGTAGGGGCCTTGAGAAGAGAGGAGAAGAAGATGAAGATGGGAGAAGAATAAAAAAAATTAGGGTTTGTATGCTTTTTATACATCTCGACCGATATATCGACCGAGATATTGAAAATACCGATATGGCCGAGATTTTGGTGAAAATGGGCCGAGACCGATATCTCTGTTAGACCCCGACCAAGACCTTTTCGATTAGCGTGAGATTAATATGTGATTAGTCATAAGTGGGTCTAGTTGTTGTTGGGTTAGAAATGATTAGTTTAGTCTTGGACATAGCTTTGGGGATTTTGAGAACGTTTAGTATTAATTAGACACACTCGGAAAGGTCCGAGTGCACGTGTAAGTTTGAGAAGATCGTATTGATTTCCGTGTGAGTGTGATTTTTGATTTCATTTGAATGATGTTTCGACATGTCACAACTTTCGCTTTAAGCCTAGTTGTGTTTGCAGCCCAAAAACCCATGTTTTGGCCCAAAGATGGTAAAATTTTCTTTTATGCACAAATCTGGACACAATGTTCGAGATCTCAAAACCATGTCAAAAATATACTTTTTGGAAACTAGATATTTCGGTGATCGTTTTATCCTTCTTCGTCGAAGCCATCCGAGGCCCACAAGATCGTGTTTTCGTCGTTCCAAAGTCAAGTCAGTTGGGCCCCACTTGCTAGTGCCTTAAGTAACTCATCTCTTTCCCCTCTTTGCTTTTTCATTCTAAAACCCAAATCTCTGCAATCTCTTAAGCTAGGGCAAGGAAACCCTTTTTCTCTTCCACTTCATTCTCTTGCATGGTCCAGCTATAGATCTCAAAAGAAGATTCCAAGACCATCATCTTTCTCCTCTCCTTGCAAGCTTTCCATCCATACACATCTCTTGGGGTTCTTGTGAGACAAGCTCTTCATCTTCTTCATTTCTTCTTGTTTGGCCATTGTTAGGTAAGAGCTTCAATCCTTGTATTTCATGAAGTCTTTTGGTTCCTTAAAGATCATGTTTTTCATGTTACAAACCCTATTTGTAAAATGGGTTCTTTGTTTCCAATTTTGAGTGAGTTTTATGTGTTTCTTTGGGTTTTGTAGTTCTTGAATAGCTTGAGTGAAATGCTTGGAGAAGTATTTTAGCATTTGGGCAAGGCAAGTAATCTCTATAGGATTAATGCATGTGCATTTTGATTTCATTGCTATTTTAGAAATTGGGCATATAAACTTGTTTATGAACTTCATGAATCTTGTTTCTTGTGGATTAAATGTTTGAAATGGTGAGAAATGAACCCTTGGTGAGCATGAAGGCTCAAGGGAGTATATGTGATTGATTGATGAGAAGAAGGGGAGAAATGTAGTGGAAGTTGTGCAAGAGGAAGGAAATTTCCGCACTCAGTGAGCACAAGCAGCAGCTTGTCCGCTCGAGCGACCCCTGGGTTCGCTCGAGCGACCAAGCTTCTGTTTGGTCCGAGCGCAGACAGAGAACTGTCCGTTCAAGCGCACCTTATATTCGCTCGAGCTACCGTCTCGCTCGAGCGAAGTGTCAACGCCTTATCAGGTCCGCTCGAGCGAAGTGTCTCGCTCGAGCGAAGTGTCATCATCTTACAAAGTTCGCTCGAGCGAACCTGCCGGACTCAGGGAGTAGAACTATTTCCGTTGTGTATTTTCTTGAAGGTTGAAAACTAGACTATGTTAAGGGTTTTAACTCGACATTGTGTTAATGGGATTTTGAAATGCAACCCAACTTCGGGGACGCCAACTCTTGTATATTCTGACATTTGGAATCCCAATTTCACAAGGGTCAATTAGTAGCCTTAACACATGCTTGTTAGACTTCGTGTTTGAATTTCGTTTTGAGTACGTTAAGTGCCATCGTGTACTCGTTTTAGATTTCAAGTATAAGCTTGTTTTGAAGGTTTGTTTCAAGAAAAAGGGGATCACTTCCTAAGCGTGTTAAGCATATCAATTATGCCTCTTTTGCTAGTCGTGCTCGTCGTGTTTTGATAAGTGATTTCCCCCTCTTTATCTCGACATGCTTTGATCGTGTTTTTCGTGTTCTGTGCATTCATGAATTAAGTAAACACCACTGAGCTTAGACTGCCCTTTCAGTCTGATCCACTGTCTGGGGGTCTTTAAACATGTGAACTGTCTGCAGACTGGTCGTGTATTCATTACACATCGTGTGTGTCCAGTTCCGCGGCCGAAAATTCCCGTCCTTGTGGGAAATCGTGTCGTGCTTATATTATGTATATCGTGCTTGTCGTGCGTGCTTATTCTTTTCATTATATAAATGATAGAGAAAGGATGGGCTCTTTGTGGATTGTAACTGTTCATGATATATTATGTATTCATGCTAGTTTGTTTCGGTATCTCAGCTTTGTTCGCACTCTTGAAAATGTACCTCAGTTTTGATAGTATTTCATATCAAAGATTTGCTTACATGTTTTCTCTAAATGTTATTGTTCATGTTCATGCCTAAATTGATTACTTGCCAAACCGTCGTGTTTGACCCTTGTTTGTTGGTGCCCAGGTGCAGGAGACGTTACCTTTGAGGAGGAGCGTCAGGAGGAGGCTTGTGAGCCAATCCCTGTGAGAGAGTGGCAGCCCGACGATGTCATCTAGACGTCGGGCGGGTTCTTGAGTTTCGCTGCATTTTGTCTTGGGGTTTCTTTTGTTATTTTGAGAAGTGTATTGGCCTCTGTTGGCCTCTTATGAATTTGTAACAAAACTTAAAGTACTTTTGAATTAGTCTCATAACTTGAATATTAATGGGAATGCCATGTTAGCTTCTTCCTTTGATACTATGCCTTGATATTAATTGTTAGAGCACTTAAAGATTTATTGGTGCTCATCTTGATGTGTTTTGCTACACGCTTCCACAAAGCTTGCACGTGTGAGTTAGATTCCGCGTGTCTTTAGGAATCCCCACCGCGGGAACCTGTGGGAAAACAATAAGTATATCATCTACTGCGTTGTGGGCCCGGGATCCGTTCCGGGGTCGTGACAGGACTCAGTGAGATATCGGCCCGGTCTCGGCCGATTTTTTAAACCATGAGTAGGTCAAACTGGACGTGGATGGAGGTTAAAAAAAATAGATATAAAGAAGTGTAACTTATTTGAGGATTTAGCTCAAGATAGATCAAGATGAATAAACAGAACCCCTGCAACCTACCCAAACATAGTTGGGACAAAACTTTGATAATGATGATATCTTTTTATTTAACCTAGAGTTGAAAAAAAAAAAAAACACACCTAGAGCCGGCAAAAGCCAACTCGCCCCGACCCACACAAACCGACCCGCATAATATGCGGGTCGAGCTTTCCTAATAAGAATTTAAACGGGTCGGGTTAGGATTAGCTCGCTTAACCCGCATAACCCATTTAGTTTTTTTCTTACATCTAAAACTTATACTCAATACTTCTTTTTTTCTTTTGGTACGAAACTTATACTCAATACTTAATTCTATGAAGTGGATCTTTTATTTGATATGATGTTTTTCTTTTATGAAAATATTATATTATTTCTATTAATTTTGTTATTCTATTTCTACAGTCACTATTTAAAAAAATGTATACTACACTCATTGTATAAATAATTCCTTGTCTTTTTTTTTTCCTCAAATAGACCTTTTGTCAAATTACTTAAGAATATGTTTGTGTGTTATTTTCTCTTATGAGGATTATGGATATGAAGAAAATACAATGGATATAACATAAATAAAATGAAATAATCATGTAATTGTTGAGTTCATGCTAGTTTTTACACTATTTTCTCTTTACGCTGGCACAAGTCAGAGAGAATGGTGAATTATGGTATCATGACACAGGCCTAGGCCTGAGTCTGATATAAGATCCTATATGAGACAAATTAATATTATACTTATCATAACCCAAATAAAGTTTGTCTCTATTACCTATCATGATAGGTTCTAAACTGCACCAATAGGATTTAGAAAGTTAAAAGATTATTCTTTTAGATCTTATCTCATTTTTACAAATTAATTTATCAGTTTGGGTCTAATTTAAACTTTGGATATGGTTAATGTCTTAAAGGATTGTTAATAAATTTAGGCTTGAGTACAAGTTATGTGGGTCAACCCGACTTGCAGTAACCTGCAAGGGTTATGCGGGTCGGGTTGGGTTAACCCGTAGCAAGTGCGGGTTAGGAGCTTCTGACTCGTTTAATAAACAAGTCTGGTACATGTTAAGAGCATCTAACCCGTTTAACCCAACCCAACCTGTTTGTCAATTCTAAATGTCAACCCACAAACCCAAAGGAAGCCTAGTTGTAATATGATCTTAATGTCTACTTTATAATTAGGGGTTGAAGTTGACGTTGTAACCATCCAAACTGACTTCAAGTTGATATCTATATTACTAAGGGAATGTATTTTCCCTTTGTTTAACCACAGGGCTCCAGGTGTCAGTATCTCTTCTCCCTCTCCACTCTCCTCAATCTCCACTCTCACTAACCGACCCACATAGCCTCCTTAAAAAAAAAACACTACATAACTTATCTGCAACTCCAAATACAGATAATATTTGAAAAAAAATAAGGGACAGGAGAAGAGAAGAAGAAATAGAAGAGCAGAAGAAGAAAAAAGAAGAGGGCACGGAGTTTGAGTTTTGAGATACCTGGCACCGACCGTATTCACTCCAGCAGCAACATCAATCTTTATAGTCAGCTTGCAACTCCATCTTCGTTGCAGCAAGTGGTCTCCGATGGGTCCTCCTTCAGATCCACGGATCGGATGGGTCATCGAGTGATCTACCTGGGTCCCAGTATCAACGCAAAAAACTGAATGGCCCAAACAATGACTGAAACTTTAAAAAAAAATCCCTGCTTCTTAACTACTTCCTAAAACACGTACTCTCCTTTCTCTAAATCAGATGTTGGATGTTGGGCCAAATAGGGCCCGCCTTGCACAGGTCCACTACCTACTAGGTCACCCATGGGTCCTCCTTCGGATCCACGGATTGGATGGATCATCGGGTGGCCCACCGGGTCCCGATATCAACGCAAGAAACTGAATGGCCCAAACAATTACTGAAACTTATAAATAAAAAAAAACAATTCTCAATTCTTAACTGCTTCCTAAAACATGCACTCTCCCTTTCTCTGAATTAGACGTTGGATGGTGGGCCAAACAGGGCCTCGCCTTGCACAGGTCCACCACCTACTAGGTCGCCCATGGGTCCTCCTTCGGATGCACGAATCGGATGGGTCATCGAGTGGCCCACTGGGTCCTAGTATCAACGCAAGAAACTGAATGGCCCAAACAATGACTGAAACTTAAAAAAAAAAAGAACAAACAAAAACAAATTCCCAATTCTTAACTGTTTCCTAAAACATGTACTCTTCCTCTCTCTGATCAAACGCAGGATGGTGGGTCAAACAAGGCCCACATCGCGCGGGTCCACCACATAATGGATCTCCGGTGGGTCCTCCTCCGGATCCACGGATCGGATGGGTCATCGAGTAGCCCACCTGAGTCCCGATATCAACGCAAGAAACTGAATGGCCCAAACAATGACTAAAACTAAAAAAAAAAAATCCGACTTCTTAACTGCTTCCTAAAACAAATACTCTCTCTTTCTCTGATCAGATGTTGGATGGTAAGCTAAACAGGGCCCACCTTGCACGGGTCCACCACCTACTGGATCGCCCATGGGTTATCGGATGGCCCACCTGGGTCCAGGTATCAACGCAAGAAACTGAATGGCTCAAACAATGACTGAAACTTAAAAAAAAAACAAAAATAAATTCCCAATTCTTAATTGTTTCCTAAAATATGTCCTCTCCTTCTCTCTGATTAGACGCTGGATGGTAGGCCAAACAAGGTTCACCTAGCACGGGTCCACCACCTAATGGGTCACCGGTGGGTTCTCCTTCCGATCTAAGGATCGGATGGATCATCGGGTGGCCCACCTGGGTCCCAGTATCAACGCAAGAAACTGAATGACCCAAACAATGATTGAAACTTAAAAAAAAAAAAATACTCACTTCTTAACTGCTTCCTAAAATATGTCCTCTCCCTCTCTCTGATCAGAGGCTCAATGGTGGGTCAAACTGTTGGAAGTAGGTGAGCCTCGTGGATAGGTTTTCAAAAGTTTTGACCCACTTGACTCAGGGATCAAGTACCCATGAGTCCATAAACCACATCCAGAAAGCAATCCCTCCATCTCATCATTCATGTACAACAATAAAACCTATCTAAAAGATAGAAATCAGCAACACCATGCAACCAAAGCAATCCACAACAAAGAGAGAAGTATATTATACTTTTTGAGCACGGTAGTGCTCTAATGAAGAAGAAGACTTGCTTGATGAAGAAACTTTTTCTTTTAAGCAAACTTAGGATCTTCAAGACCTCGTTGTCTTCCATGCTATGACCCACTATCAAATCTCTCTTTTCAAGAAGATTTGTGGAAACTTCAAGAGAAAACCATACTAGAAACTCCAAGGAACTAGAAAAGAGAGGAGAAGAGAGATAAAAGAGGAATTGTGCAACACTTGCACAATTGGGGAGCTTGGGCATGGATGACATGTATTCGACATCCAAGGGGTGCTTCCCCTTTTATAGCTTTTACAAACCTCCTCTTACTAATTAATTAAAAATCATACTTCCAAAACAATTAGCAACTTTCTCCTTTCTAATTATTATAGAAGCATCACTTCCATAACAATTAGTAACTTACTATTACCACTATTAGAAGTCACACTTTAAATAGAAATAGTAACTTTATAATTCCTTCATTTTGGAATTCAAGTAGGATTAGTATCTTTCTAATATCTTGAGCTAGCGTGGGGACTACTAAGAATTCCATAAAAAGTTAACTCTAACTGGGACACCGCGACCCCACATCTCATATGCAATCCGGGCCCACAATTAATTGCAAATAACACCACTATATAAATGCAATTGCACTCCAGTCTTTGGAATAAATTACAATGAAGACCCTAAACTTCCCAATTACCACAACTGGCCCCTCTATCAATATCCATGGATCAATTGTTGGAATAAATCTGTCCCATCCAATCTTAAATCCACATCTTATTATCCTTGAGTCTCAATTAATCACAATGATCATTAGTACCATCCAATTAACTCTTAATCGAGATGAGTGCTCACCTACTAATGACAAATTCATTAATTGGCAAAAGGGGATAATATAGATAGATTCCATCTTGACCATTGAATGTTCATACGGTCCAACTACCATGTACCAAAGACACCGATGTACTGACCTATAGTTGGCCTCACTCATTGGTGACTCAAAGTAAATGAATAGATAGAAATTTGAGTTCATTAATGTCTTATGATTGAGAGCCTATTGCTAGGAAATTATTAGAGCAAACCTTAAAATTGAGACAATATTCCATAAGGTGCTTCTCATGGTCATTCAATACATCTAATGTACTAGCACCATGATCCAGAATCTTACATTCTGATGATAGAGACAAATCACACTATCTCATAGTGATCAAAGTGCTGTAACCTTATCAAATGAGATGCCCAGTCTCATCACTGGTTGTGAACATATTTAAGTATAAGATTTGTGACACATGTCTTCCGTATGTGGATCTCATCCATATACATATATCA
Organism: Cinnamomum chago; assembly: GCA_038049695.1. Taxonomy (NCBI): domain Eukaryota; kingdom Viridiplantae; phylum Streptophyta; class Magnoliopsida; order Laurales; family Lauraceae; genus Cinnamomum; species Cinnamomum chago. The sequence continues at coordinate 34,589,963 of CP142452.1, forward strand.
CATCTAATATACTAATGGGACCCGGTTCATCTTATGAACCATCATGTCATATGTATTAGTTATGTGCATTAAGTAATAAAACACCATTCATATCATAAAAGGAAAGCATGATTTTATTGATAAATAAAGAAATTAATCAATTTATTACATCATCTGATGGATATAGACCACACAAACTAACACAAACAAGGCCCACCTCGCACGGGTCCACCACCTAATGGGTCGCCAGTGCGTCCTCCTTCAGATCTATGGATCATATGGGTCATCCGGTGGCCCACCTGGGTCTCGGCATCAACGCAAGAAACTGAATGGCCTAAACAATGACTGAAACTTAAAAAAAAAAATTTCTCACTTCTTAACTGCTTCATAAAACACATACTCTCCCTTTCTCTGATTAGACGCTAGATGGTGGGCTAAACATGGCCCACCTCACACGGGTCCACCACCTAATGGGTCCCCGGTGGGTCATCCTTCGAATCCACGAATCGGATGGGTCATCCGGTGGCCCACCTGGGTCCCGGTATCACCGCAAGAAAATCAAGTGGAACAACTGTATGGCCCAAACAATGACTGAAACTTAAAAAAAAAAAAAATCTCACTTCTGAATTGCTTCCTAAAATAAGTCATCTCTCTGATTAGACGCTGGATGGTGGGCCAAACATGACCTAACTCACACTGGTCCACCACATAATCTGTCTCCAGTGGGTCCTCCTTCGGATCCACGGATCGGATGGGTCATCCGGTGGCCTACCAGGGTCCTGGTATCAATGCAAGAAACTGAATGGGCAAAACAATGACTGAAACTTAAAAATAAAATAAAATTCACGCTTCTTAATTGCTTCCTAAAACACGTACTCTCCCTCTCTCTGATGAGACGTTGGATGGTGGGCCAAATATGGTCCACCTCGTACGGATCCACCACCTACTGGGTAGTCCATGTGTCTTCTTTCGGATCCAGGGATCAGATGGGTCATTGGGTGACCCACCTTGGTATCGGTATCAATGCAAGAAAATCAAGGTGGACCATGCATAGCATGGAGTATTGCTAGTGTATACGTAAAACCAACTGAAATGGACCCCTTGCCACTCCTAATTGAAGTCTCCCATCAAGGAAAAAGTAGGTTTTAGATTTGACTATTTGTTTTAGGGAAATCTGAACCTTGGGTGTAAGATTGAAGGAGGAGTGGATGTCCTAGATTTTATGGATCCTATGATTGAATTAGCCTCTTGATTATTTGGATCATTTTTATCAAATTAAATGGCCTTTTGAATCAGTTCAATTGGGCCCTAATATAGAAAAGGGGCTTAGATTCAATATTGGATGGCCATAGTTCTTCTCACTTTCTGTAAAAATGAAATAGTGCCTTTTTTTTTTTCTTGTTTTTGTTATAGATAAAGATAAAGAAAAGAGTGCTTCTCGAAAGTGAAGTGGTCAATTTCTTTGATCCCAACAATTTTTATCTTCGAAAAATGCGAGTTCATCCACACGTGGTTCGTTCTATCTCGCACGTGTGTTATGATATTGAAAATTTGAAACCCTCATGTTCCAGTTTCCAGATGCTCTAGAGAGAGAGAGGATGCTTCAATTCCCAGCATTCATGACTCAGTTTCCATCGTCTACATTGATACCTTCATCTGTTCTGCTCCCCTCACTTTGCCCTCTATCGCAGTATGATGATCTTTTCCTTGCCTTGGAGGAGTCAGATCTTGAAGAAAAGGTATCTCTATCTTCAACAATCCAACTCTCTCTCTCTCTCTCTCTCTGTAACTTTCTCTTTCTCTTTCTGTATATATATCCATCAACAAATCTTAGTCCTTGATCCCCTCATCTACTGCTAATAAAAAAAAAGGTAAAGCCTGGAAGTGGGCTGATAGACTTCTGGAGGATACGTTTGTTCGATTTTGGAACTCATACGGAAGCATTTCTGACATGAATTCCCTTTGAATGGAATTCATAACAGCATTGCAGGGGCTGTCTGTTAGAATTCTAAAGTCTCTTGTTTGATTGAGTTTAGATGGTGAGAATTCGATGAGTTGGGCAAGTGAAAAGTCACTTTTGAAGAGCTGAATTCGTTGAATTCTGGAATTTAGAGTGCTCTTTTGCCATTTTGGAATTTTTCTTCTTGTGGGTAAGCATTTGGAATCCTCCAAATTCCCTTCACGACGTATCCCCAAATGCTTGCAACCAAGAAGGTTTGTATGTCTGAAATGAAAATCTCATGATGGGGATTTCTGAAATTGACATGATAGCTGTCCCCTTAGAATCTCAAATACTATTATGCTTTATACCTGGAATTCTGAATTTCAGTCCACGTGAAGAGTTACAAATAGCCTTTTAATTCTCATAATTCCTGCATTTCAGATGCTGGATGGACCATGAGGATTTGGAATTCCATATGGGGGAATCTCCCCCCACATGGAATTTCAAATCTCCATAGAATTCTAAAGGCTATTTGTGACTTTTCAGGTGGGTTGGAATTCAGAATTTCTGGTTTGAAGGGTCGCATTTGAAATGCTAGAGTGTGTTTGGTTGCAAGCATTTCTGACATGAATTTCTTTTGTCTGGAATTTCTATAGCAATGCTGGGGCTGTCTCTGGGAATTCTGAATTCCCTGTTTGATTGGTTTCAGATGGTGAGAATTTGTTGAGCTGGCCATTTGAAAAGTCACTTTTGGCCAGCAAAATTCTCAGAATTCTGGATTCCAGAATGCTACTTGCCTTGAGCATTTTGGTTTTCTACTTTGGGGGGACAAGCATTTGGAATTCTCCAAATGCTCAGACAGTATATCCCAAAATGTGTGCAACCTAATCAACTCCCCCTTCCCTCTTGTTTCTTGTGTTTTCATTTCTCTTTTCTAAATGGGAAAAAGAAGGTAGAGAAATATGATTTGGATGGAATGCATTTTTCTTTCCTAGAAAAATGGATCCCATTAGTATGGAATAAAGAAACTGCATTTACATGAAAACCCAAGCAGATGATCCATTGGTTTGATCCGCAAAGAAACTGCATTTCCATGAAAATCCAAGCAGATAATCCATTGGTTTGATCCGCAAAGAAACTGCATTTCCATGAAAATCCAAGCAGATGATCCATTGATTTGATCCGCTCTCCTGGAAACATGGGTTCTGCACAAATGGGTGAAATGCAGAAGCCCCACATTGGATTTGCTTGGCTGCTTTTCTCATTTCAAGTGTAATGCCAAACAGACACGGCAATATTTCTATGAAAATTTTTCTAACTTTTCCAAAATCTGGGGCGTTACAGATACCAATACGTAAAAGTAAAATGGAAATGTAATGAATAACTTTCTAGGAGCCTGTCATAAAGTGATGTTTGCAAATTCCTATAGGAATTCTTAGAAATTACTAGGAATAGGGCTTTTAATTCAAGGGTAAAATATGAATGACGAAATGTGGAGATGTACAAATAGACCAGCATGGCTTTTCCTTCCTAAACATTTCTTCCGAGTGTCGGCTGAATGAGGAGTTTGTGGATCATATATGTCCATTCTCTGGTGGTACAAGGGGTTTGGATTTCTTCTTCACCCTCTTCTTAGTTTCATGGGTTCTTTCCAGACTTCTATTGATGGAAGGTTGGTTGGCTAAGCTGTTTTTTTAATCATAAATATGGTTTTACATTACAAATTAAACCAACCAGATCTTGATTCAACAAAACTCAAAGAAAGTTATAAACTTGCCTGGTTCAGTACTCTTGCAAATCACAGATTGGATGTCTTTTTTATTTTTGGGATAGACACATTTGATAAACTGTCTGGACCTTTTGTTTCTGGCAGAACTCTTTGTCCACTTTCTTTCCCAAATTGTATTAATTTGATGGGTGGCTCACTATGTCATGTGAGGCATTAAAATTCTCTTTATTTACACTTAGGTGGATTCTTCTCATCATGGAATCCTGCAAAAGAAGGTTTCTAGATTCCCTCCTGTCTTTGACAAACAAGGACACTTAAAGGTAGATTTTCCTAAGATTTAGAGTCCTAGACAAATAGAAATTGGAATACAACAATGTGGGGGCTTGGTCATGTGCATCATAGAAATGCATGCAGCGACACAAGCACTTTCATTTAACTAACAGTTGGTCTAAATGATCTCTTGCATGCATTCCTTTGTTTTTTTTTAACTGTAATTTGCAAAATGGCTGTCCCATGATTACACGCACACATAAAATCCTGACAAGTAGCAACTCCTTTGAAAAACATTGAATAATATTTATTTGGACAAATTCCTGCATGCCTTGATAAAATGAGATTGTTAACATGAATAATGGTGGCCATACATAATTTTGTGACATACTTCCTTTTGTATACTACAACACTGACAAGCCCATTTAACCGAGTTTCAAATTAAGGAAATTTATAGCTTATCTCGGTCCAAATTGACATGTCATAAGCTTTGACATTTTGCTTTCTCCAACCTCCTAGATGTGCACAAAAGTAATGGAATCATCATTGATATCAACCATATGATAAATAAACAGTGTCCAAATATTAATTTTACAAAAAAGTATCCAGTATTTAATTAACAATTCTACAACACAAATACATCATGATAAGCACCTATTTCACCAACTTGATCTTTACAGGTTTTTGATCATCGGTGTCAATTCTTTGGTTGTAGGGTTTGTGACCATCAACTTTGTACTGATATCTAGTTTGCATGTCTAGTATCCTTGGAACTCTTTCCATTTTTAGAGAAGACTTCCTTGAAGTTATCACAATAGATGGCGATCTAGAATTAGAGTCCATGACCTTGTGCCTTGGGATAAAATTCTGCATCCATAATGCTTGTCTACTGGGGTTGATGTATATCATAAACAACTTAACTTCCATTGTGGATTTATTGATAGTTGTTTTCTTGACACTATTCCTTGACATTGGCTCATCAGTGAGTAGGAAGACGTATCCTAAAATAGCCTTTCATGTGTCTAAGCATTCAACACAATCCTAATCTGAGTAACTGTTCACTTCCAAGTATCAGAATGTGTGCGAGCATGTAACTTGTATTCTGTTGCAAATTGGATTAGACCAATGCCTCCTAAGCTTGTCTTCTGCAAAGCTAACCTTTAGACGTCTGTAGATCTGAGCATACATTAGCTTCCTACTGTAGAAGCATATGATATACCATGCTGTTCTTTCCTTCTAATTTCATCTTTTGGACATTGATTGTTTGAGAATCTTGTCTCCTCTGAATATCAAGTTATCTTGATTAGAACATTAATGCATACTGAAACTTTCTAGAACTCTATTGACATAGGATTTCTTAAAAAGTTAAAAGTAATCGCCAAGATCTGTCTCAAAATATCTGATTGGGATTGCAAAGAAGGATGTTTTGTCCATATCCTTCATTTTGAAGTTCTGTGTGGCAGTCCTTTGTCTCATTTAACAAGCCAAGGTCACTACTTGTAAGCGGCACATCATTTACATACAAAACTAAAAAAAAGAACTTGCTCCCACTGAGTTTCAAGTATACACATTGATTACCAGTCATCATCATCATCACAGCCTTGTCCCAACTATGTTGGGGTTGGTGGCTTCACGAATTATGTTTCTCTATTCCAATATATCTTGAGCCAAGTCCTCAGATAAGGTACACTTCTTCATATCTATTTTTACTACTTCCATTCACATCCTCTTTGGCCCAACCCTTCCCCTTGGTGGGCCATCAACCTTTATAGTCAAACTTTTTCTTACTGGCGCCGTTGCCGGCCTACGTTGGACATGCCCAAACCATCTCAAATGGGTGAAGGATTTTGTTACAACCCAAACACATTGATCACCAATGTCCTTCTTAAATTTTAGGGAGGTAATGGTGTTGTTGAGGTGCTTTGAAGCTTTTTTAAGCCTGCACATAGATTTCCTTAGTCTACATACGATGTTGTTCTTTTCTTGTTGAGATACTTTGACTGTTTTGTGACTATCTTTTAATTAACTGTATTGATATTCCCGTACAGTGTACACATTCTTATGACTGTTTTGACTAGTATTTTCAAGATTATGACTTGTCATACAAGGCAATGAAGCAATGGCTCAGTTAGTAGGGCGACCTAGTGATGTGGTGTTTCATTTTATTATTTCACATTGCACTGGACTGGGTTGCACCTGACAATTGCTCATTTTGGGTCTTTTGTTTCATCTGATATTGACTCATTTGGCTTTGATCACTTGCTTCCATGAATAGTTCAGATTAGCATTGCTTAGACTATAAAGTATAATCCATGATCTTATAAGATGAACTAAGCAAACACATGCACTAAAACACTAACCAACCTTTTCATCCAAGCAAAACTATACAGATTTTGTCTACTGGCCCATGCATCATATGATACTTCTCTTCCTAAGTAAAAGGATGTATGATTACTATTAGCAATGGTACCATAGAAGTTGTTGCTTATCCATTTGCATTTGATCATCATGAGGAGAATAAGATATTGAAAGCAACATTGTAGCATCCTCAAAATGACATTGGAACTAGACATGGTACAAATATTAGGACTATAAGCGTAGCTGGTTTATAATACAGTGAATGCTGCACAAGAACTTTTCATATGGGTTTCAAAGATTTTGAAAACTTCAAGCCTCGATTGTGGCTTGAAAAAATCCATTCTATGTTCACGCAATCCAAGGAATGGCAATTGTACACCTGAAAGTTGATTAATTTTGAAGTAAAAAGTCTGACAATTTGTAAATGTTAGTAATATAGCTAATTTTATCACGATACATGAGGGCAGTACATGAGTTGTGTATTTCCCTGTAATTAAACAATAGTTATTTTTTAAATTCTTAATTTTCTTTCAATTTGTAACATGGATGCCGAATATTTTACCATAGATTTAAATTCAAGAACAACGCCAAATTTCATTTTGTTGATTCTGCTCCTTGTGAACGATTCTAACAGAACATTGCCAAACACGTTTCGCACAAACAACCCATTCTCAAAAGTATTATCATTCTCGGCAGAAGCCATCCTTAGAATAAAAATATTTTCAGTTCAAGAATGATGCCAAATGGGCCTTAAGTATCTTAGTTCAGAAATAATTATTGGGTTTAATCATTGATAATGGACTTAGACACATCTAATTCAAGTATTAGGCAGGTATGTTTGCCCTGGTGGAATATTGTCAACATATTTACATGTAAGATTTAATCTTCAGTTAACCAGACATGAAATCTAATTAGAACAGTACAATCACAAAAAAAGTATACATCTTCTAAAATATGGCACTTTTAAGTAGATACTACAGGATGTCTGACCTAACTGTGCATGTGTAATGGGCCTTGAATTCTTGTAGTTCTACACATAAAACTATTATGAATTCAGGGCTTATTACATCAATAACAACAATATAAAGCAATGTATCTTGATTAGGCTTGAATGACAGCAGGTTGAAGTAACTAGGACTTGTTATTGTTACTTATGCTACACACATCATGCATGGTGTTGGGCAAGTGAGCACAAGAAACAAACCACAGAAAGTGCATATCTATAAAAAATAGCAATATTGGGTTACATTTGCACATAAAACAGGCTTAAAACGTTAACTATGTGTGCCCAACATAGTTTTTGTTTGTCTAGCCACAATAAACAGAAAAAAAAGATCCAGAACTTCACAAATTCAAACCACTAAACATGAGTCCATAAGCTGTCCTGAAACACAGGCACCTTGATAATTGAATGGGCTGGATTTGAGCCCTTCAACAATCCTGAAATCAAATCCAAATGTGGCTCAGTTACCAAGAAAAATTGAGTATGCATGTGTATCAGATTTGGGATCAGTTTTGGGCTCGTCATTGTGCATCTTGAGATCTTAAAATGAGTTAAAATGCAGATGTAGAATGGTTATTCATCAAAATAGATGCACTATACCTAAAACCATCAATATCTATGATTCCATCTATGAATAATCACGAAACACACATCTACGACGAAATTGTGCTAAAATTAGATCTAGAATTGCTAACTAGGAACCACAGAAACAACGAATTTGTCGCCATACAAATAAAAAACCAATGCTCTAATACCTCAAATGTAATCATAGATTCGAGTTTACAAGTCAAACCGATTGGATCTTGATTCATGCACCAATAATACACAAAGGAGAAGGTTAGGAACATACTGGATCTAATTCATGCATTCAACAAAATTGAAAGGAGAAACTTACCTTGGCTTGGACCATATCTAACAAATCAGTGAACTGGATCTAACCATTTAGTGGTGCCAACCTTTGATCGGTGTCTTGATCTTCTAATTTTGGTGCAATTCTCCATTCTCTAATTTTCAAATTGCATGAATATTATTGGTAAGGCTGTCAATCAGTCCTCTATGAGGGTACCCGACCCTAAAAAAAGCCCACAAAATGAGGGCTAAATTTTTTCTTAAAAGGCCGTGGGCCAGGCTTGGATTTTTTTTTTTTTTTTGCAAAAGCCCACCAATTTGAGGGTGGGCTTGGACAATACCAGGCATGGCCAGGCCCTCTTATTTTTCATATTTATATATATATGTGGATTTACTCGAGTATATATGTTGGTTTATTTGATCATGATTCTGATATGCAGATTCTTATGTGATTCTGATATTTTTTTTACATGATACTTGTGTGATTTTCTTGTGAGTTTTTCATGTGATTTTTATGTAAATAAGCCATGCATGATTCTTATGTGATTTTTTTACAATGGCTTTAAGTACATAAATTTTCTATATATGTGCATTTATTTGAGCATATATGTGGGCTTATTCGAGCATAATTCTTATGTGATTCTTAATAGTGGGATCACTTCTTTGTAGTTGTTGGGTCTAATGTTTAGTCTCACATTCATATTTAACTCAAATGGCCCACCTTTTGGATGGGCCACAATCTAGAAAACAAAGTGCTACAAAATCCCAATGATATGTTGTAGAGGAAATTATGGGACAATTTTTTTCTTTTTTGTTTTATATAGGATTCACTTGTTTGTTCAGTATTTAATTCATGAAGATTCATGCAACACATTCCATCAATGGCCTAATATAATGAGTTAAAAGATTAGATTCATCAATACCATCAAATAGTCTTCTCTTGGATATTAAATGATTGCCGATCCATCATCCAACTAATCGGATTGTAGGAAAGTGAGATTTCCATCTATTGCTTGTAATAAACCATATACCAACCCAAAAGCTTAAGCTGATAGGCGGAAGGCCAATACAAGACATGTCAACCCTATTACTTAGGTGATGTGGGATGTTAGACTTCCCAACATTGCCATCTTGCATGTTGCATTGCATTGACGGTCCCAAGTCGGATAAAGGAGGGTTAATGTTAGATTTACACTTGGTGCCCAGTGGCAGTGTAGAAAAATTTAAAATTGATTTCCTTCCATTTAGGCCAAGGGCCTGGCCCCAACTCAGGTAAGGGTAGTGGTAGTGCAACTGCAGTCCCTTTGAGGGCTGTGGCACGCCCTGGGTTTGACCTGCAGATGTTGAGGGTATGGGTTGGACAAACCCGGCCCGACCCATCCTGAACAACCCTAATTAAGGTACCTTTCTAGCTTATGGTTTCAAAGTAGGGACGATGAATAAAAGTTTGAAACCCTCTTTATTTTCGTCTATGATGGATTCCATGAAATCCTGCAAAGGAAGATTTCTAGAATAATTTCTTCCTTAAAACAAGGATAGTAAAAGATTGGGTTTCCTAAAACTGTTCTAGGTTTTAGAAATAGGAAAACAAGAAGGTGGCTTGGTTGTGCAATTATGTGCGCTTCCATTGGCAGGCGTCTGGTCATGAATCATGTTTTCATGCAAATGTTTTAGCTAATGGGTCATTCCCCCCCCGGGAGACAGGTGCCACATGCAATTTCATGGGGGCGTTTGGATGGAAAGAAACACGAAGGTGTTTGAGGGGAGGCTGTCTCCTTGGTGGTGACAAAAATGATTCAAGGAATGGCTCCTTGCTTAGCTAAAGCATTTATGTGTGGGTGGGGTGGAAATTTGCATGTAAACTTTAAGACACTTGCTTCTCCCATTTGATGCGAATTGCAGAATTGAATATTGATGGTTCTTCTTGGGGTGGGAGTAAAACTGTTGTCAATTCCATTTCAGACTCCATTTTAGTAAATGGAACATTTCAACTTTCTATTTAGGGAAAGACGTGGTGGAGGAGGAAATTTGTTTAGAAAGAGGTAAAAAAAAAAGTAGATTCTAAAAAAACACACGAACATGTTTTTATCATTTAACATAAGCTACACAACAACTACCTCTACATGTCGAAAGTGTCAATATCATGCATCTTAGCCCCAAATTATATGCAATAGTGGATTAGCATAAACAATTAACCACCACATATATATGAATTCTATCATCATCATCATCAAAGATTTGTCCCAACTATGTTGGGGTCGGCTACAAGAATTTTATTTCTCCATTCCGATCTATCATAAGCCAAATCTTCAAATAAGTTGCACTTCTTCAGATCTATTTATACTACTTCCATCCATGTCCTCTTCAGCCAAACCCTACCCCTTTTGGTGGGCTATCAACCCGCATAGCCAAACTTTTCTTTACCGGCGCCATTGCCAGCATGCGTTGGACATGTCTAAATTATCTCAAACAGGTTTCTTTAATTATACTATTGATGCTACGTCTAAATGCTCTTGAAAATGCTCATTTCTAATTTTATTGTTCCTAGTTTTATCACACATCTACGTTAACATTTTCATCTCTGTTTATCCAATTTTGTGCATGCATTACTTCTTGATTGGCCAACATTCTGCTCCATAGGTCATAGCTGGTCTAATCTCTGTCGTATAAAGTTTCCACTTCAATCTTAATGGCATTCATCGGTCACAAAGCACTCCAGAAGCAAGTCTCCACTCCAACCATCCCACTTTTATCCCATGTTCGACATCTTCATCAATCTCCCCATCCTTACTAATTATCGAACCAAGATAACGGAAAGCATCTTTGTGGTATCTCTTGGGCTTCAATTCTCACAATAGTTTCAGCTCTTTGTGTATGCCCATTGAAGTTACAATCCATATGTTCAATCTTTATAAGGCTTGTTTTAAAGCCTTTGTATATGCCCACTGAATTGTATATGAACATCTTTTAATCCTCCTATTTGGTTAGGATTTATCCCTCTTTATTTCAACCTCAAAGGAGAAGGGTACAAGAAAAGGAACATTCTGACCAATTCTAGCTGTTCTGGCCGGAATGGAATAAATTTGACAATTAGCCTTTTCTGGCCGGTAAACAGCCCTGGTTCTAATAGGGCTGAAATATTAGTGATAAATGAAGGCTTAGGATTGTTTAAAGATCTTTGAAGGAGCATTACATGGTGGAAGGGGAATTCCAAGAACAGCATCTCTTAGGTAGTAAAGAAATCCTTCATGAAGGGGAGGTAAGTTTCTTTAATGTACCACACAAACTAGATGCAGAATCACTAGCAATGGCAGGGGTCAAGAAACTAGTTTCGCTAATGAATGATCATTGAATTTATTAACTTTTTCCCTTGTGTCATCACCTTAGTGGGACCCTTTTTGCAGTTATTTTATTGTTCTTATGTGTACTCAGTTTGATCATATAAATTAATTCCCTTCACTTCCATACATACATACACACATATATATATATAACTACTCTGAATGTCAGGCTGTTAGAAAAAACATACCAAGTGTGTTGTTATTTACTCTAATTTCTATTGGCTATTATTAGTGATCAAACACCAAGAGGATTTTCATGAATTCCTCTACAAAATCATTTATCTGAATTTTCATCATTGCCTAACCATAGTTATAATCTGAAACTTGTTTTTTATTTGGTTTTGGTGCCTGTACTGATGTTTGCATACCATGTGCCTTTTCTATACCTCAGTTGGGTTATGAATGTTTCTTTTTTCCAGTGGAATGAAATAAAAAAGGCAAATAGCAACCTTGTTGTGATTGGGAAAACAGCTCTTGATAACGAAAAAGAAGACTTTGATCCTGATGCAGATGATGATGATGTTGACAATGTGGAGGAGTCTGAAGGTGATGAATTTGAGCAGGAAGCTAGTTAACACTAATACATATATTTTGAATAGTAGGAAGCTATAGTTAAGATTGCTAAAAGCTTTCATGCACTGACTTTGTTAATGTGTATTCACAAACTTGTATTAGATTTGAGCCTCATCATTGATGGGCGTACCTGGAAAACTCGCTTGATGATCTGAATGCATATTGATTAATGCTCAATCCTTCTAGAAGATTGCTTAAAAACTCTTGCATTTGGTTCTTGCCATATATTTACACAAAGGCCATAAAATAAGGCTTACATAGATGTTGCTAACCATTGTGAGAGTGAAACACTTCAAAGTGACTTAATCAATGAGATCAAATAGGCAATCCACAAGAAATTGGCTGTAAGCTAATATGTAGGGACAATATAAAGATAGATTCTGTGTCATGCAATGTGGGTGTTCTTGAAGGAAGAGGGGACTGATGATATAAGTTAATAATAGAATTATACGCCGACTTTAAGAGAATGAGCCATTATCTACTAGAGTCCAAATGACCTAATCAATAAACTGTTCTTCTGGAATGATTACACTGGATATCTTCCTCCAAATAGTTATTAAATCACCAGATGTTTGAGGTGGGAAGTTCCATCTACCTTGAGTAATGAAGTAGTTGACAATAATCTATAAAACCCATACCAAGATCATAGATCGCCTTTTAGCAAATGAATCATGTGTTTACCATCTTGAAACCAAGGATCAGAGCAAAACTAAGTTGCAGAACCGATACTGATGAAATGTCTCATATAATGTAATGCTTTTATCCCTTGGATAAACTAGCACACCATCCCCATGATACTGCAGAAGGATTGCCAACATCCAAGGAGCAATGCTGAAGATTTTTAGTGTAAATTCAAAGATCCCAACAAGTTGGCATATTAAGAACAATATTCTACGTATGTTTCAAAAGAGTAGCTTGATTAAGAGCTAAAGCAGATTTAATGCAAAGATTTCCATGTGAAGCAGTGAATGCAACATCCTGAATGTCAAGAATTCCAAAAAAAATCCCCCATATATTTATCAATAGCCTGAAGCACCAAGTTAGGAAGCCTAAAAGATGATGGCCAAAAGATATGAATAGTAGAAAGAGTTGATTTAATTAGCTGCAACCAACCTGCATAAGATAATAATCTAGATTTCCACCCAACAAATCTTAGATTTTGAATTTATGTGCGAAAATGATAATTTTGCTCTTATAGTGTGATATAAGTATATAACCTATGCTTGTAGGATATCTTACACCTGTGGGATATCACACATATCCACTCTTTTCCCTTAACTCAAGAAACTTCCTTCTGTGTTGTGGGCTCGGATGCCATGAAATGCTAATCGCTCTGCTTTATTCTGGGCTAAATCTGGCCCTGGAGCCATAAGAAGCCAACGCCATGAGTGGCCAAAATTAGCCCAGGTGCCATGGAGACCAGAATTGGCTTAAGGTGCCATGGGAACCAAAATTGGTCGAGGCACCATGGCAGCCAAAATTGGCTTAAAACTGGTCCAAGCACTATTGGAGAGGCTTCTGTTTGGCTCACTTTTGGGAATATTTCTTTTTCATTCTCTCTCTTTTTGCTGAGTTCGAATATTATCCATGGGTGATTCTTTAAACTTAAAGACCTAGGGTCAGTCCCTGTGCATGTGTGTGACACTAGGATGCCAACACCACTCAATCATGAGTATTGGCATTTTGGAAATATTTCATGGGTTTTTGACATAGAAGTACTCTTTAAGTTCGAATTTTCCAATTTTATGACCTAAATTCAGATAATATCATTTGAGTCGTTTGACTCCGGTTAATGTTATTGTTTTAACTTTTTTGCACCATATCCCATGAGATATCATGAGATATATCAATTTTTGTATCATACATTTAATACAACTGGCAAATGAATTCATTTTTTTTATAGAAGACGAAAAATGACATTTTATGAAAAAATAAATACACATCTTACTACCATTTCTCAGGTTTTACCATTTAAAAGAGTTTTTCCTAAAGCCATGATATCATGGGATAGTCGTAAGATACCATGGGATTTATCAATATACATACACTGTTCCCAATCATGGGATCCAAGGGAAAAAAGTTTAAAAAAATGTTGACGAGAGTGAAGCGATTCTCATTATTACATTATTTGAATTTTTGTCATGAAATTGAAAAAACAAATTTAGGCTCTGTTTCTTTAGTGAAATTTCTGTTAGGAATTCACGTCCAAGAATTTCTAGACATGATGTGATATGTTGTCCCCTGTAATCTTTAAATTCCATGTTACTTCACTATTAGTTTTGGATTCCGCCACATAAAAGGTCTTTTTCGACTTTTGGGAATCCAAGAATTTCACTCCCTTTGCATTTTAGTGGAATTCCTGAATGCTCAAATTCAAATGAGCATCTAAGAATTTCACTATCTCTGGAAATTCAGAAATTTCTGAAACTCAAGCAAAGAAACAGTCCCTAATAAAAGGAGGAGTATTTTATTATGAAAATGAGTAAAATATATATATATATATATTTGGCAGACATTATGTGGCAAATAAAAAAATCTAGAGAGAGGAAAAAAGTGGAGAGAGAGAGAGAGAGGAGATTTTATAGCTGACACATCCATAAATCTCCAAAGCGCTCTATTTGCCTCCAGACAAGGAGAAGGGGGACTGATGGCCACTTTTATGCTCTACCCAAATGTAGGCTCCTCCACTCCTTTCCAAACCCTCCACCACACAAACAAAAAATGCCCAAATTCAGATTCCTTCCTCTCTCTATGTGCACCATCATCACCAGCAGCAGCTAAAATCCAATTCAGTGGTTTGGGTTTCGTGAGCAACACCAGTAGCAGTAGAAAGAGGAAGCTCGTTGTAGCACGCGCGGGTCCTCCAAGCACCACCAGCCTCATATTCGCATTCGTGTTCCCACTCTCCCTTCTCCTCGTCACCATCTTCACTTCCATCAGGATTGCCGACAAGCTCGACCAACAGTATCTCGAAGAGGTATACCAAACCCCACCTTCCCACTTCCATTTCTCGTCTATTCATTATAACTCGAACTGGGTCTTGGTTGGTTTTCCTCAAATCGCATTTGAAAAGATTCTTTCTATTGATTTGTTCAGTATCTCAACGTTTTATGCATTGGTTGTTATTTCTCTCTTTGACCGAAATGATGCAGGCCATATGTTTGTTAAATTGCTCGTGATAACCCATGTCATTTGTAATCGTATTACAACAAAAACCCAATTTGGGTTCTGTTTAGAATTTCTCAAATTGCGTTGAAAATGTTCTGTCTATTCACTTTTTTTTTACCAGTTTCGACGTTCTACGAATTGATGGTTAGTGCTTTCTTAGACTGAAGTGACTCGCGGGTATGTTCGTTGAATTTCCAGTGTTGACCCACCGCATCAACAGAACTTTATCAGTTGTAATTGTGTCCCGGTTGCAAAGATTCTGTATAGCTCACAGATGACACAGCTTTGGGTTTGGTTTGTTGTCCGCATGGCTGTAGTTTTCATTAGATGCATGGCTGTTTTAGCTTTGCTTGCTGACATGATTCGTGAGTCCCATATAAAGTGTCCAAGTTCTAAATGGTCACCAAAATGACCAGGCCTGAGGGCCAATCCGAAACTGCAAGAGGAAGGGGCCAGGGGCCAGTCGGCTGGGGGCTGGGGCTAAAGGCTTGAGCCTAGTAGCCGGCCAGCTATTGGCCTGCTAACTACTGGTTGGTCAGCCTGAGGCTAACAGCCGGTGATGTGAAGGATCTACACCTCCAACGGTGAGATCGAATCTTGGGACTCAAAAACCCTAATATTCTTAGGAAACACTCACGTGCAAGGAGAACTGAACTCTTATTAAAAATTATAGCATGAACATTACAGTAGGGAATTCCTCTATATATAGAGTAGCACTCTTTCTTAATAACCAGGACATTCTAAAATAAGAAACTACCTAATCTTAATCAAAATAGAATTTAGGAAGTAATTATACCAAGCAACTCTACTAGTTTAGAAACTATCTAAACTAATGATAGGGATCTCAAAATTAGAGAACATGTGAACCCCATCAGGGCTTGTGGGCCTTGACCTTTGATCGGCCTGCATCAACTCTCCCCGGCATAGAAAAACTCGACTCCGGCGAGTGAATGGCCTGGTATCGCTCGTACAGATCGGGATTAAGACGTTGGAAATCCATAGCTGTAATCCACGTAGCATCCGAGAGGGGTTGATTCTTCCAGCGAACAAGAAACTTCTGAAACCCCTTTGTCCAGTGGAAACAATTTGATCATCAAGCACATCAACAATCTGATCCGTACAGATCGGCGAGTGAAATCCCCTTTGTCTCTGATACCAATTGATGTGAAGGATCTACACCTCTAATGGTGAGATCGAGTGCTGGGACTCAAAAACCCTAATATCCTTAGGAAATACTCACGTGCAAGAAGAACTGAACTCTTACTAAAAATTATAGCATGAACATTACAATAGGGAATCCCTCTATATATAGAGTAGCACTCTTTCTTAATAACCAGGACATTCTATAATAAGAAACTACCTAATCTTAATCAAAATAGAATTTAGGAAGTAATTATACTAAGCAACTCTACTAGTTTAGAAACTATCTAAACTAATGATAGGGACCTCAAAATTAGAGATCATGTGGACCCCATCAGGGCTTGTGGGCCTTGCCCTTTAATTGGCCTGCATCAGCCAGCCGGTTGGCCTGGGCAGCCCAAATTCCTGAAGTTGAGTTCCTGAGGTTTCCCTTATTAAAGTCCAGATTCCTAAGGGTGCCATCCATGAACATGTCTGTAATGAAATAAACTAAATGTACATGACCCACAGCAGATCGGCAAATGCCCAGTTGGCCATTAGCTGGTCACCTGCAAAGGCTTAATTCCAGGTCTGAGATTTCTGAGGGTCTCCAAAGGCATGCAAATGGTTTGAACACATAAGGTAATTACTGAAGGAAACTAAGCACATAGAAGAACTAAAGAGAAAAAGGAATAGAACCGAGTGGTCCATAGTGGATTGGCTAGTAGTGCCTATAGCAGCCAACCAGCTAGTGTCGAAAGTGGCACCATTGGGGTCCAGCAGCCCATTCCTTCTTGGAATTCAAGGCTTTGGGTGTTCCATAGGCATTGAAGGAATCCAAAAATACAGTACCCGCACACAAAAGCCAATGAAATTAATAAACTGTTTTTTTTTTTGGTTCTCCCGTCACATAAGCTTGCAACCACATTCCCATAGTATTTTTTAGAACCTCTTAAATAGAAGCGGTTAGGGAAGACCCCAAAATATACAGCCACCACCAAAATGGAGGAAAAACTATACAAAGGGGCGCTAAGGTTCCCGAAGCGAAAGGGAGAAGAAGAGACCAATCATAAGGATATGACTTCCCTCCAATTGAACATAATGGCATCAAGTGATAAACCCCAGAAATCTAGAAGAAAAGAGACCCAAGAGGCAACGCAGAATTTCATTTTGAGGATTATGTCTTCTTGGGAGGAAGCGTTCCATTTGAAGCACCTTCTTTTTCTCTTTTTCCATATAGTCTAGGTGCAAGCCAAAAGGGATAAGCGTCACATAATCTTCCCTTTGGTAGTAGCTATCGGGCAAACTCACTCTTGGAACAACTCAGCTAAGGACCGCGGGAGAACCAAACTGCAGTTGAACTCATTACGAATCAATGACCAAAGTGCTTTTATCAACTTGCAGTGAGTAAGTGGTCAACCGATTCCTCATCAGCTAAGCAAAAGGGGCAAGCAGTGGCAACGATCATGTTGTGACGACGGAGATTATCCATTGTAGAATCTTGTTTTTTGAGAGTGAGCCGGGCAAAAGCTAAAACTTTGGGTGGGGCATTGATCTTCCAAAGGGATGACCAGCATCCAGAGGGTGCAGGAGTAATAGATAAGGTGGAGAAGAAGGAAGATACCGAAAAAGTACCATCGCGTGAAGGAAACAAGAGCTTGTTTTCTTGCCCTTCGTCTAGAATGTCGATCCCATTTAGGATCTCGAATACATTGAAGAGGTGAGCTTCTTCTGTCTCGGATCAATTCTTTCCAAAGTTGGGCACCATAGGTTACGGTTAGAGCTTTTTTCTAGATAATCTCTAACCTTAGCATTGCGGTTTCTTGCACATCCGTAGAGGTCAAGAAACTGAAACGCTAGAGGGGACCCGCCAGCCCAAACATCATGCCAAAAGGAGATTTTCTCTCCATTACCAACACGGTAGAGAATGGAGTGAGCGAAAGCATCTTTGGTGGAACAGATCCTTTTCCAGAAGCTAGAACACCTTTGGGAAGGAAGGGAGATATCCCATCCATTCCTCCTTACATGGGATTTGGCTAGGAGTGTGATTCTCCATAGGCCGTCTGAATCTTCCCTTAATCTCCAAAGCCACTTTCCCAACAAAGCTTGATTGATAATCCTTAAAGGTCTTATACGTAGACCGCTGGAGTCTTTAGGAGAGCAAACAATTTTCCAATTTACTAGGTGGAATTTTTTTGATTCCTTGCGGCCCTGCCAATGGAAGTCACGTTGGAGCTTCTCAATGCGCTTGATGATAGCAACGAGGGATTTGAGAATGGACATGTAGTAGATGAGGAGGTTGGCAAGTGCGGATTGAATCAAAGTGATTCTACCTCCCAGGGATAAGGCGGACACTCTTTCACTGTAAACTCTAGGGAAAAAAAATAGAAAAAAATTCAAGAAAGATGACTTTTTCATATTTTTTTTTAAAAATACATTATAATATAAGAAAATTGATTTCTTAAAAATAGATGGTGAAAAAAATTCTCTCTAAGGTAAGGAAACATACTTCGCTGCATGTAATCTAAGTTTTTGTATGCAAATGGAAACATGGAATCTTACCTCAAATCTATCAAATTGGAAAAACTCCTCTTGTAGTTGAATAATGCATTCAATCTTCTTAGTGCTAGCTCTCTAAAAAAGCGGATTTGATCTCCAAAAACATAAGATTTGGGCTTCTTGTCGCTTTCCTGAATGACAAGTGTGAAAGGCAAACATTCCCTTTTATAATCAGCTGAATTGTGTCACTATTTGACTCGGCCGACTTGGCAAGTCCCATTCGACTCTACTGAATCCTATATGTTTGGGTCAAAGCAGATAAGAACTTGACATTGGTAAGGGATCATTTGTTTGCACATGGACGTGTTACACATGCGAAACATTTATGCATTATCATTTGTGTTTGTATGTTTAAATGATTTGCATGTGTAAATCTCATATGAAAATGGTGTGAAAATGGCTCCATTTTCAGCCCAAGATTTCCAAAGCCCCCACCCTAGTAAATCATTTCACAGCTGGAGTAGAGGAGAGGCGCTGGTACACATTGCTACAGTGAAAAATGGTGATAAGGGCTTGACTGTTTTATGCATTTTTGCATTCTTGGGGGGCCCTAAATCATGATCTGAACCTCTCATCCTCTTCATTAGACCAAAAATAGCTGTGGGGTCAAATCTCAGCCGTTGATTCATCATGGATATTGAGAAATTTGTGAAAATCTGCAATTTTGGACTTCTATGGGCCCCGTTTTCACTATCCAACCGTTCATCTTCATTAAAGGCTGACAATGGTTAGGGGGTTAAATTTCATGTCATGATCCATCATGGATTTTGAGAAATGTGTGAAATATGTATGTCTGTTGGATGTACTGCATGTTCCTGATGTGATTTTCACGTGATTTGTGCATAGTCCATTGTTTGCATTTTTCTCAAAAATTCCTGTGGGCCTCAATCACGATCTGAACCATCCCTCCTCTTTATAAGATCAAAAATGGCTAGTAGGTTAGTTTTTAGCCGTTGATTCATCATGGTTTTTGAGAAATTTGTGAAAAGCTCTAGACCATTAGATCTTTTTTTAAAAACTTTTGTAGGCCCCTAATTCACAATTCAAACCTTCATCTTCTTTAAAAGGCTAAAAAGGGGTAGGGGGTCAAATTTCATGTCTTGATTCATTATGGATTTTGAGAAGATTGTGAAAATATAGAATTGTTGGATGTACTCAGATTCATATGTGAAAAGAGGTGAAATTGATAAACACTGTTATTGTAAGAGATTTGAAGCAGAACATATGAAAATGGTGAATACAGTACCCTTTGAGGGATGACTGTTGTGTCACATATATGGGGGCTGAATGCCCTAATTACAATCAATTATCTAATCATATCTTAGATCCTAAACTGTAGCTAACCAAGTAATATCCTTTGACTAATTCTACAATACAATGACTGGGCCTAAATGGGCCTGCCGATATTGGGCTTGGATTGACAACCCCCTTCAAATTGATGATGGAGAGTCATAAAGCAGCAATTTGGAGACAAGAAATTGATGTCGAGGCCGAGGAAGTCCCTTCGTAAAGATATCTGCAAACGAAAACTCTGTAGGGACATGAGGTAGACTAATGACGTCACGCTTGTATTCATCTCGAATAAAGTGGCAGTCAACTTCGATATGTTTGGTGCATTCATGGAAGACGGAATTTTTTGTGATTTGGATATCCCTAGTATTATCGACATGCAATGAAGTAACATAGGTTTGAGCGAACTCGAGTTCCGAAAGAAGTCCCCGTAGGTATAAGATCTCATAACAAGCAGAAGACATTGCCCTATATTCATTTTCCATGGAAGATCTGGACAAACGTTCTTGTTTCTTGCATTTCCAAGAAATGAGAGAATTTCCAAAGTATATGCACCAACCAATAGTAGAACGGCGTGTGTCTTGACAACCTGCCCAGTCAGCATCCGCATAACCGGTTAGAAGAAGAGGATTATCCTTTGGATAATATAAACCACGAGTGACAGTTCTCAGTAGATAGCGGATAATGCGCTTCACAGTTGTCAAATGAAGGTATCGAGGAGCTGTCATGAACTAACTCGCAAGATTAACAACATAGGATATGTCAGGTCTAGTGATGGTGAGAGAGACAAGACTTCCCACTAGGCGCCTGTAGGTATGAGGATCTGGAAGAAGATCGCCATCATCTTTACTCAACTTAAGATTTACCTCTACAGGCGTATCAACCGGCGAAGAATCATGGAGGTCAGCCAACCCGATAAGATCCGATGTGTATTTGTGTTGATTAACAAATAGACCTTTGAGAGATTGTTGCACCTCTAAGCCCAAAAAATAATGCAATGGGCCCAAATCCTTCATATGGAAGGAATACCAGAGAGAAGCTTGGGAGATTTGATCATACCATCATCCGTGCCAGTGATAATGATATCGTCAACATACACGAGAAGCACCGTAATACCAATAGATGTGTGGCATAGAAAGAGAGATGGATCATGAGGGCTCTGAGTAAAGCCAGTCTCGCATAAGCGACCCTTGAAGGTTTTGAACCATGCCCGAGGAGCTTGGTTTAGACCATAAAGCGATTTTCGTAGGCGACAGACAGTCCTCTTTGAGAGGGAGAGGGGACGCTTTGTGGTATCCGCATACAGACTTCTTCTTGCAAATCCCCATGGAGAAATGCATTTTTGACATCCATTTGGTATAATGGCCAGGATTTAGATGCAGCAATGACGAGAAGTAACCGAATAGATGTCATTTTTGCCACAGGTGTAAACATTTCCTCATAGTCAATGCCATACTCCTGTTTGTTGTCAAGTGCCACAAGTCGAGCTTTGTGTCTATCCAAGGACCCATTAAATTTAAGTTTGATCGAGTAGATCCATTTGCAACCAATGAGTTTAACTGCTGAAGGACACTCCACAATATCCCAGGTGTGATTCTGATCCAATGCATCCAATTCCTCCTTCATGGCTTGGTTCCAACAATCTTGTTGTACAGCCTGCAAATAAGAACTTGGGATAGCGACAGAAGATAGGGTTGTCATCAAAGAAGTATGGGTAAATCCATACTGCGTAGGCGGTCTATAAGTTCTAGAGGAGCGACGCAAGGCATGAGTAGGTGCGAAACCATTTGCCGGTGGAGGATCAGGAGAATGGCCATATGTGGTGATAGGTTTTTCCCATCGGCGATATACAAAATCAGGATTAAACCTAGTAGCGGTTGTTTGATCCGAAAAACAAGGTAAGAGAGTTGGTGAAGATGGTCGAGGACAGTCCATGTGAGTTTGGAAGAAATACTGATTTTCAAAGAAAATAACATTTCGAGAAACCCTGATACGACGGCCAATGGGATCACAACAAACAAAACCTTTTTGATTAGTGGCATAACCAAAAAGCGCACACCTGCGAGATTGCGCTGTTAGTTTCGTTCGTTTTGTGAGAGGTAGATGAACAAAACAAACACATCCAAAGGTATGTAGGTGATCAAACACAGGTTGATGACCAAACATTTTAAAAAGAGCAATGGTAGGTGATGGAAGGCGGTCTATGAGATAGACTGCTGTGGTGAGAGCTTCAGTCCAAAAACGTGGCGGAATGGATGATTCAATCAGAAGCATTCTAGTTACATCAAGGAGATGTCTGTTTTTCCATTCCGCGACTCCAACGTTGAGAAATGATTCCTTTATTGTTTAGAAAAGATTGAAAATCATTGAAAACATACTCCCCCCCCTCGAGTCCGAGCGGAAAGTTTTTAATGCATTTGGAGAATTGAGTTTCAACATAGCTAACAAAAAATTTAAATACATTAAGAACATCAGAGTTCGAATGTAATAAATAAATCCAAGTAAATCTGTTGTAGTCATCAATGAATGTTACAAAGTACTTGAAATGACTATGGGAAAGGGTCGGAGCAATACCCCAGACATCACTGTGAATTAAGTCAAAACATGCAGTGCTCCGTGTTTTAGAGTGTGGAAAAGGTAAAGTTTTACTCTTTCCTACTTTACAAGCATCGCACAAAAGAAGCAGAGTCAATAGGTTTATTTAATAATCCAGATTGAAATAAAGTAGACATTGTAGAGGTATTCGGATGACTAAGTCTATTATGCCACAACCGAGAATTATTCTGAATGAAAAAACAAAATTATTGATGTAAAGTTTTATTCTGAATATATAAAGATACTGGTAAGGAAAAATGTCTTCCACGCTTAGGCCCCCTCATGATCACTTCCCCCAACTACTGGTCCTGTACAACACAACCAGAAGAAGAAAAAGAGATATTGTGATTATTTTCAACAAGTTGACCCAAGCAAGGTACGGAGAAACTAAAACATTGGTTAATGGTAAGGGGCCATGGGTATCACTAATAGAGGTGATGGAAAGACAATCTCCGTAGGCAGCTTGAACAAATAGATGACCAGTGTAAGGAACGACATTTTGTAATTTTATGGGTGACGAGGTCATATGGTTATTTGCACCAAAATCTAAGTACCATGTATTGGAAAGAGATGAATCAATACCTGCAATGTTCATGGATGCGAAGGTTAATAATCATTTGATTTACCATCTCTGGGGTGAGAGGAGCTGGGGACGCAGATTGTGAGGAGGAACTAGGTTGAGGAAGAATCATGCTGCAGAGAACCACTGAAGTCAGAGGATGCATATTGTGGAGTGGTCTCTGTGTAAGCACTAGGAGCTGACGACACTATGTAAGTACCAGGGGCTGACTGCACAGTTGCGGGAAGTAGAATTGCGAGCATTCTTCCAACATTCGTCAATAATATGATCAGTGGCCTTACAATATCTGCAGATTTTTGCTTTGCATTGATTTGCATAGTGACCATATTTCTTGCAGTTATGACACCGAACTTTACTGATGTCTCGGAGAGGTGGTCTGGTCGTAGCAACATAGGCAAGTGGAGCCTCAGTAGATCTCTGTTGTTCCAGAGTAGTTTTAGTGACAAGATGTTCTTTCCGCAGAAGCTCCTGACGACAGTCATCCAAGCTTGGAAGAGAAGCCTTGCTCATCAAGTTAGATCTAACTGTCTCAAACTCCAAACGAAGTTTCATGAGAAATTGATCCCGATGGCTACTTTGCTGTAAGGGAAGTAGTTCAGGTAGGAGAGCTTCAGACACCTTGGCAAACTTAATCTCATCATATTCTAACCACAGTCTGGGAAAGCCATTGTAATACTCCTGAATAGACTGGGTGTCTTGAGTAAATTGAGAAATGTCAAGTTCTAATTGAAATTGGCGAGCAGCATTGCCTTGTTGATAGATCTTTTTAAGATACTCTCACATTTCACGGGCAGTTTTGCAAGGTCTGAGGTTAAGGATAAAATGTGGGTCAACCGAGCCTGGCAACCAGGTTTTGATTTTAGCATCCTTAGTCTTCCAAGCTAAAATCTTCTTGTCATCTTCCTCAGGTTTAGGTTCAGATCCATCAATGTGTGCCCAGAGTTCCTTTCCTTCTAAATAAATTTGAAATTGGAAGGCCCATGAGGTATAATTTTTTCCATCAAACTGAACCAGGGCAATTTCAGATTTTTCCATGACGAGCATACTAGTAACTAGCAGTAACTATAACCAGAAGCAGTACCCAGAACAAGCAATCAACCCAGAAAGCAGGAACTAGATCAACAGCAGTAATTTGATTGATGAATTACAGTAACTAGCAGAATGATGAACAAGCAATCAACCCAGAATGATGTATTACAGCAGTAACTAGCAGCAGTAACTAGCAGAATGATGAATTACTACAGTAACTAGCAGTGACCAGCAGCAAATAACCAGAACAGTCAGCAGTAAAGACAGCATACACCAGCAGAAGAAAACCAGAACAATCAGCAGAAAATACCAGAACACAGCAGCAGATGTTCCAACTTGCAGTAAGCAGAAAACATGAGCAAAACCCGTAACCGTCCAGGTCATCAGGAGAGAGGGACAGAACTTGGGCCCCACCTGGTGATCTCTTGATAGATCAGAGATTGGGGATGGGTTAACAGGATAATCGCGCAACTATTGGAAGTGGTCTCGGTCAAAACAAATCCAGATCCAGGATTTTGGACGGCCGAGATGAAAACCAGTGGAAAAAATTGAATTTCCACAAAAATAGGTAGAAGACCTACCTCTGATGAGCAATAAATCTTGGAAAAATCTTCATAAACAAGAGAATATTCAGGCAACCAAGAGGTAAGAGGCTGCTGAGATGGTGATGATCACAGGTGGGCAACGCCTGATTTGAGATGATTAGGGATGATTCGGCTGAAGAAGATGATCACAGCTTGGCTTCCAAGGCTTGGAAGATGACTCAGGAGACGATCATAGATGATCGATTTGGCTCTAATACCTTGTTATTGTAAGAGATTTGAACAGAACACATGAAAATGGTGAATATAGTACCCTTTGAGGGACGACTGTTGTGTCACATATATAGGGACTGAATGCCCTAATTACAATCAATTAAGTATCTAATCATATCTCAGATCCTAAACTGTAGCTAACAAACTAAGTAATATCCTTTGACTAATTCTACAATACAATGACTGGGCCTAAATGGGCCTGCTGATATTGGGCTTGGATTGACAAACACTGGAACATGTTTCACATGTGTATCATTTCCTCATGTGAATCATTTGCATAGAAAACAAATGACCCCTAAAGTTTGAGTCCTCGATGGAAAGACAGTTAGATATGGAGTTACAGAGAGCATGACTTCAAAGCAAATCTCACAAAGGATGATTCTTAATAGATGGAATTAGGCTATGGTGACTGCGATGTCATTGATTTCTTGTACTAAATATTTCTTCTTGGTCACTTTTTTTGTGTGCTTTTCCTCACAATCTCATTTATGTCTGTAACACCCATGACCCACCCATAAACGAAGACACACACTGATCACCTCCATGGAAAAAAGTTCTATTGGATATATGGTCAACTTCTTTTTATTTATTTATTATTATTATAAGTGTAATACATTACCTAGCCCCAAATTGATGGAATAGGGTTAAGTTGATGATGTTTATAGTGCTCCTATAAGTATCTGTTTTTGAAGTATTTGTAGGAATAAGATCATGTCTTCTCTTACTATTACTGGTCATGTTCTGTTATGCAAATCAGCTTGCAATAAATGAGGCAATAATGGAAGAAGAAGACGAAGAAGGCGGAGGTGTGCTCCTCCCTGCAGCAGAGGAATCTGCACTTCCAAAATCAAGAAACCGTCCCAAACGTGAAGCATAAGCTCAAATCGCTGTTTTTGAAGTATTTGTAGGAATAAGATCATGTCTTCTCTTACTATTACTGGTCATGTTCTGTTATGCAAATCAGCTTGCAATAAATGAGGCAATAATGGAAGAAGAAGACGAAGAAGGCGGAGGTGTGCTCCTCCCTGCAGCAGAGGAATCTGCACTTCCAAAATCAAGAAACCGTCCCAAACGTGAAGCATAAGCTCAAATCGCTGTTCATTAATGTAAGATCTTTAATTAGCCACCAGATTTTGCAACCCACTATGTATTGGTGGCTTGGTTTTTCTGTGAAATTTAACCTTTTAAGTAGTTGAGCTGGTTTTGCCAAACCTTAATATTCCTTTCTAGTTAAATTGTAAAGAACGGGTTGCAAAGCAATTTTAATGTAATTGTAATAACATTTCTTGTTCAAACCATAAATTTGTAGTTGTACTGTATGACATCAGAAGAGCCAGCATGATTTGGTAGATACTAATTGGCTTTGCAAGGGAGGCTATTAATGCATTTCTTTTGAATGTCACTTTGCTTTTGGTTTGATCATGCCCAGCAAAGTAAAGCGTCTGACCCATCATCATCATCTAGTTTCATGTTATTTTGATTCTCTCTTGCTTAAGTTTTGTAGAAAAGCACCATGTGATCAGTCCATGATATGATGCTATAAAACTCCAACTTTCCACCCTGTATTATTAGTTTAACTTTTGTGGTGGGATCATTGCAAACCTCATTATTGAATGTTATCACAAGATTTTTCTAATCTATGGCTTTTTCTCCGGATGTTGGGAAGTTACAATTAGAAGCACTTCAAATACATGGCCTAGAGAAGGCTAATGTTCTTGGAGCAAAACTAGGGCAGGATTTTTACAACAATTTAAGTCCTGGTAATATCGGGAAAGTACTGGTTTACATTTCTCGGTTTAACTCTTCCAACAGAAACTTACCAGAAAAAAAAAAAAAAAACTCTTCCTACAGACAGGTAGTTTAGATTATTCTCTGAACAAAATTGAAAACCTCTATCTATGCACAACCCACATATGATCAATCCAAACAGTCCCACAGACCTACCTGTGTGAGTCAGGACCAACCTATACTGACCCTAATTATTTGTAGGATTGGGTTGCAATAAATGATACACATTATTATCATCATCATTAAAGCCTTCTCGACAACTGATAAAAAATAAAAAAACACCCTTGGGTCGGCTAGTTGAATTATATTTCTTCATTCCAATTTATCTTGAGTCAAATCTTGAGAAAGGATGCACTTCTTACAATAAGTGATACACAAAATCATTAGAGCGCATTTGGTAACGAGTGAGAAATCTGCAAATTTGAGCATTCCTCACTACTGTAGATTTGAGGATTCTTCACTACCGTAGTAGGCTTTCTTAAAAAGCAAGCAAATTATGGGTCACCTTGATTGCATGTCAAAATGAGTAAGCTAATTCTCAGTTTAATTAGACCATCCTAAGTTAGTTCTTAGTTTAATCAGACTATTCTACTCTTGATTTCATGCTCGGTAACCAAATCCTCAGGGAATTCTTGCCGACTGTCTTCGAGGATTTGAGAAGGCAATTGTAAATCTTCAAGAATTTGGACTAGTGTAAATCCTTATTTTGAAAAATTTCAAATCTGACCTCCCTCGTAGGATTTGAAAATGATAGCTTTGCATATTTACGTGTCCATACTAAATTTTCTCAGCCATGATAATGATGTTAAATCCTCAGCTATATAAATCCTGAATTTAAGAAAGCCTAGCTGGGCAACTCATGTGTTCAACTTTTATATAAGAATCTTCTCTATGCCATCTGAGAATAAGGCACATGATGATTTGTGGGGCCTACAAACCCTACCATATAAGCAAGTACTTTGAGATCTATCCGTTGGAAGTGGATTTCGATCCCCCATTGAGAGAGCTCAAAACTCCATTTTACTTGTTATGTATTTTTCGTACAACTTTATTAAGATTCCCACTAACTCTTGAAATGGATTGTTGACAAATTACCTTTCATGGAAATGGTCATGACTGCATGCTTTTAGGACTATCGCCAAAAGTAGACATTGATTTTCAAATTGAAAAAATAGGTTAAAGTCTTGGTTCAAGCAAATAAAATGAACAAGTAAAAGAAAAAGGGGTTATTGCTAGATATTTAAAAAGAGGATTGGCCCATTAGGAACACTCCTTTCTAATCCTTTGGCAGATTTGCAGGTTTTTTTTTTATCCTGCGGATGCCTGTGGGATGTGGTGTGTGAAAAATGCATCTTTGCCATAACGCGGAAGGCCTCAACCTAAGTTAATGGCAGGCAGTGCAATTCACCGACCGCGCCTTACGCGGATGCCCGTAGGAGATTATCTTTTTTTTTTTTTATTATTTTTAAATAGTAAGTTGGGTTCTATTTAAAAGTAGGTGTTACCCAAAATTACATGTTAATGCAATTTTGCATACCTTTTCCAATGGGACCCACCTACAACTTAAAAACAAAGTGGGCCTCATAAATGAAAAGTGTCAGGTTTGTATCTCGTAAATAACAAGCTGGGAAAGCCAATCTGCCCATCCATCCCTATCTACAATTGGTCTCTTTATGATTTACCAAGAAAAAAAAGATTTTCCCAAAAAAAAAATATTTACCGAAAAAATATTCTCTTTATTCTTGGAATGGATCTATATGATCAATTTGTATATATTACTTTTAACTAAGGGTAACTCATTTTTCTCAAGGGTAAGTCCGTCAAAAATAGAAAAAGGGACAGGGACAAAGGAATCAGTTACTTATTCTACAGTCTGACGGTTAGTAAAGTTTTTTTTTTTTTTTTTTTTTTTGTTGTTGTAAAAACAGAAAACATGGGGGCCCTTTTGATGTTCTATGAAAATACTGGGGCCTTTTCGTAAAAAACTCTTAAAAAAATTCCACCCCTCCCTCAGAAAACTCAGTCATAAAATTCCTTCAAACAAATATCCCCGATATTCATCTGGATCTTTGAGCCCTAGATTCAAGAGAAATCTCATGAGCAACTTCAATGGGGCCTACTAATGTAAAATCTAACCTTTGTCCCTCTTCTTATATGGCCAAGCGCAGAGACCATTCAGACTCATATCAAACTAGCAACAAATGCCCGGGCTGTGTTTTTCTTTACAATACAAGTTGATACAACAATTTAATATAAATACATATATTGTTAGGCAAAAAGGTCTAGTCTAAGCCCGGGCCTACAACTAAACCCCCACCACCTACTTAAGAGAAAAAATGAAGTAAAAGAGATTAATTATGAAATTAGTTTGAGATTGGATCGTAATATTATGTCAAACTAATCTCCTTGTAGATTAATTGCATGTAATGAGGCCTTCATTGCCATGCAATTGATTAGGAGTTTATGGCGAAAGTTTGTGAGCTGTAGTCACTGTAAGGTTAGATTTCGATGACCTGGTCTTTGCTTGGAAGAACTTTGAGATCCACCCTTCTGCTCTCTCTTGAAGACTCCATCCAATGAGCCTGGACCTGTTGAAGAAGGAAAACCTGGGGTGAAATCCGATTGGAGGGGTTCGACCGAGTTTACTCCGATGCTAAAGTCAGTAAATGGAATTGGTAAGTAATTCTATTTAGTTCGCAGAGTTTTTCCCCCTTTTTCTTTTCCTTTTTCCCCTTTTTATACCTTCCCTTCCTCCGTTTTCTCTTCCACCTTCCCCGTCCTTCGCTCATCTCGTCCTAGGGGCGCACACGTCTACGATCGTGCTCCCAAGCGCAGGGTGCTTCCCCCATCTCCCTATGCACAATCTCCTTCTACCTTCTCCGGTCTCCATCCACGATCTTCCCCTGCTTTCGCTGGCCTCCACCTGTCTCTCCTTCCTTGAAGTCTTGGGCCAGCAGGACGCTACTGCCCATTCAAACCGATCCGACCTGGTCCAGGATTCATGGGCTGGATATGTGGGGCGGATCAGGATCGCGGACCGTGGTGGGCCTTTCCTAGACCGGATCCGGGCCCAGAGCCCTCACAGTCACCGTAGTAAAAAAAGGAAAAACAGAAAGAAAAAGACAGCATAGAAGTTCTCATGTAATTAGCCAGGTGTTTGCCTAAAAGTGCTTATCGTCTTGAGTATATCAATTACAGCAGACTCTAGCCCATTCATATATAGTTCAATGTTGTTGGTGCAAATGTATCATAATTGTCAATATTGTTTTAGCCTTCATTTTGGTATGGCCTCCAAAATAAAGTAGAAATTATTATAGATTTTTAATCTAGCAAAAAAGGCCCGTGCAAAGCCCGTGACCAAAAATAAAATTTATATTTAGATTTAGGCTTTTCTCTAAAATATTATTGTAAAACAAAGTCAATAAAAATAATAAGATGCAACAAATGATATAGATAATTGATGTTGCAATATCAAATTTCTAACTTTCTTTGAGATTAATAAACTTTTTCAAATTAAGTTGATTAAATCGTGTAGATAATTGATATTGAAATATCAAATGTATGGCTTTCTTTGATATGTTACATGGATGAGAAGAAGTGAAAGTAAATAAAAAATATTTATTAGATCATACTTAAATTCTAAATATCAAATTCATTCAAAATGAAAAGGTGTAGTAGAGTTATACATGAACTACAAATGAAAGTTGAAACTATCACAGCTAAAGAAATTAAGAGATACTAATATTTAATAATATAAAATCACATGAAATATAATTAAAGTTACAAATTATTTGTTTGATACTAAAATTTAACCATACACAAATATATCAAATAAATGGTTAGAAAACTCTTAAATATCCCCATCTAATTTATACCAGCCATATGTGATGACAATAATTAATAAACCATTGTAATCTGGACTCAAGAATGAGAGACATGCCAAGTGGTCACAAAGACCTCACCTCACCCAAAATTTCTGTGCCATAGGATGGTTTTACAATATCCTATATCAAGTAATGGCCCCCAAAAAAAAAAAAAAGGAAAAAAAAGAGAGGAAAAAAAAAAAAAAACAAACACCTCATGCTCTGCCATCATCATAAAAAATCTTGCTCTGACACACAACATCCATTTGTTAATTTCATTTTCGGCTTACACGACATATGAGCATGATATCCAAAAGAATCAACAGGTGGAAAGTAGATCATTATATATAAAACCAAACCATTCATAAGCAGTTGAGCCCTGCATGTATATGTAATTTGAAGCATTGACTACATTATTTTCATTCGTGTCGCCCTTTAGAGCATTGGTGGCCCTCCTATGACCAAATTAAGCATCTAGGCAATGGCTCCCACTTTAATAATTTTCCTTATTTTTCCTATTATTAGTGAGTCTCAAATATGGCATCAACCATAAAGTGAGTGAGAGTAAGAAAAGAGTAAGAAGAAATTTGGTAAGAGTGTGGTCTTCCTCTTCTGCATTAATTGGCTGCCATTAGAAACTTGGATTTACGTTCTATTTTAATTTGAACTTAAAAGACAGTTTCTCATTGTAGGCCCCATTATAATAAAATAGAGGGGTAGAAAGGGTGGGATCAATATTTGTGAAATAATACGACATATATGTATTTGCATGCATGTGGCATACATACATATGTATCCATACAACCTCTCTGTTAAACATACCATGACTATTTGAAATCCTATTACGCAATAGAAAGTTTTAAAAAATAACAATGAAGAAAAATGAAAAATCTAACTCCACACATATATAAGTTTGTAGAAAAATAAATGAACACAATTGACAATATCCTTCATATCACTTCAGATCAAGAATTTTCAAGTTTCTACATAATTAAAATGCTAAAAGCCCTAAAGAGAAATTTGAAAAAACCCCTTGCTACCTTCATCCATGAAATTACAGTAGCAGGAAACACCAAGCAAAAAACCCACCTCTAATATAGACTCTGATGATGCCAAAAAATGGTTTTCGGACACCACCGGTCAAGTAATGAGCAATTAATGGAGAGAGAGAGGGAATTTATAGTGGTTCGGTCAGTGTGACCTACGTCCACTTCAATGGGTTGCTTTACTGCTTCGGGGAAGAGATTACAAAATAAGAGATTACAATGATGATGTGAAGAATTCGAGAGAGTATATGCTTCTCTGATAGGACTTCTCCTTTTATACTCTTTCTCTAACGGGTGGGGAGATTCTCCAGGGATCTCCAACGATGTACGCTCCAGTCTGGTAGAGTCTTCCGAACCGTCCTCAACAGACTAGCAGATAAGATATCCTCCGCGGGAATTGGTAAGAACAGTTTAAAGGAACGACTCATTGACTCCGTCCTTGGTGGATCCGGACCCGACCCTTATCGGGTAGATGATGACCGGGGCTCATCGTAAACCTGAGTCAGTTCTACCTGACCCGTTATAGTAGATGAGTCACTCGGGCTTGACCTATCATTGCGGACCGAGTCATTTGGGACTGGCCCATCATTTGCCCCTCAATGTCTCGCGCCAAAGAAGGCTTTGAAAGGGAGACATTAGTCCAATTCAAGCTTCTTCATACCAGGCAAGTTGTAGCTTTCCCAAAAACTATCCGTATCCGTTGTTCGGGTTTCACAGCAAAGTCCTTCCGGCGGTGGTCGAGCTGACCGGTCAGCTCGCGGGGGCCCAGGGGGTTCGGGGGCAGCGCCCCCGGACCAAATTTTCTACCTTCGTTAGGCCCCAGAAGAGTCCCTCCGGCAATTGATTCCTTCTTGAATTTCATAGCAGAGTTCTCCAGGCATAGGACTCTCTCTTTCTGTTTCCATGGCTTAGTATCTTCTCTCATTTGAAAACCCTAATGTAGGAGTCTATAAATAGAGACTTTTGCCCAGTTTGTCTTTCACTTGGAGTTTTTTATTTTATTTTTTATCTTCTTCTTGTCAAAAGGAAGAGAGAAGGGGTTGCTGTTCATATTCCCTTGGGCTGCTGTCTTCATCTTCTTTAAGTTTTCTTCTTGTTCTAAGAACTGCAGCCATGGGGCATCAAGGAGTGGAAGGAATGGACGATGGAAGGAAAGAAGGGGTCGTCGCTGCGCACGCGCAAGGAGCAAACCAGCCCGCGCCGGAGACGTCCACGCCCGGGGCGCCCGCCATGCCTGCTCGCCCGCCTGGGGCGGTTGCTGCCAGCGCTCGCCCGCTCGGGGATGGGCCTGCTCGCCCGCCTGGGGCCGGGGCACGCTCGCCCGTCGCGCCTGGGGCCGCCTGCGCCTCTCGCCCGCCTGGGGCGTCCACGCCTGGGCCATCGCCCGGGGCGCCTGGGGGGCCCGCGTTCGCTGCTGTCGCTGCTCGCCCGCCTGGGGCTGGGGCGCCTGCGCTGCTCGCACGCCTGCTGCGCCCGGGGTGCCCGGGGCGCCCGCGCCTGGGGCGCTCTCCGACTCTGCGCCGACGCCTGCTGCTGCTGATCGCCCGCCTGGGGCGCCTATGCCTGGGGCTGATCCTGCTCGCCCGGCTGGGCGCCTTGCTGATGCTGCTTGCTTGCCTGGTGTGCTTGGGGCACCCAAGGCGCCTGTGCCTGGTTTTGCCCAGCCTGCTACGGCCTCGCCTACGCCTGGCGCGCCCACACTTGCTTCTAACACTGCTGCGCGTCTATCGACTGCTGAGATGTGCACGGTGAGGGCCATGGGCGAGGGAGGTAGTGCCCATCAGGAGTTGGACGAGATGAACATTGGAGCAGCTGCTGTGGGCACGACACGTCTTCGTCGTAAAAAATATCGAGGAAAAGTGGCCATCGACGATGACTGGTCCAAGGTGAGTACCCTTTTCAGCACGCTCACTACTGATAGTGATCTTTTTCGAATTGTCTCTGCCTATCACATTCCCCCTACTATATTATGCCGTCGGGCTCAGGCGGATGAGCCCGCTTGTGACGATTCCTCGGGCAAAATAGTAATTTACGAGGAGTGCTTGAGGCGGGATTGAGGTTCCCCATGCTCTCTTCCATTTGCCGAATTCTCCACTATTTTTCGTTGACCCCTGGGCGTTTAGCGCCAAATGGATGGAGAGTTTTGCTGGGTTTCCTTGCATTGTGGAAGAGAGTACATGACGAGGACGCTTCTCCAGTGGAGTTCCATGCTGCTTATAACTTGAGCGAGTCCCCAGCCCCTAACAGGGGATGGTACTATTTTACCTCTAGGAGCGGCAAGTTGTTCACAGGATTGCGCTCAAACTGTCATAGCTGGAAATCTCGCTTCCTATTTGCTGGCGGAGAGTGGGCATCCGAGACAGACAGAGTATTGGTGCCAACTCGATGGGGAGACGCCAGGAGACTTGGTAAGCTACTCCTTTGCTGCTTTTTCACCTTTATTAGTATTTTTTATGTACTCACTTGTTGCCTTTTGCAGACGCGCCGGTGCTCTCTATCAGTCAGGAGTGGAAGTTACAGGCTGTAAGAGACCATCCCGAAAAAGACTTGGGTGTTCTCTTACCCAAAGAAAGTGGTGGAGTTAGTGGCCCTTCTCAGGCGCCTCCCGCGAAGAGAAAGAGTATTTAACTTCTGCGTTTCATTTCTGTTTTCTCTTTTTTTTTTTATGCACAAGTAACATTTTTTCTTTTGCTGCAGTGGATAGGGGGAGGATCGGGGCTCTCCTTTCAAGTAGGAGTGGCCCTCCTTCCAAGACGGCGAGGGCAGACAACGCCACAAGAGGGGACTCCCCGCCAGTGTCTTTCAGGGCCAGTTCTCTCGCATCTGCCCCTTCATTGGGGGCACGGCTGTGTTCTCAAAGGGTGGCCTCTCCAACAGTGTCCCCCCAGCCAGCCACCTCTTCTGCTCCGATGGCTATTCGAGAGTCTTCCTTTCCAGTTGCACCTTCTGCCCCTCATTCATGTCCCCAACGTCCGGGGAATCCTGCAGGGGCTGATCAGAGTCAGATGTTGGGCAACCCGCCGGTGATCTGGGAGAGGCTCGGGAGATTTGTGATTCCTCATGAGGTTTCACGGATCACTTCTTTGGGTACTGAGAGGGTCATAGATACCTTCCTGGAGGGTCTGGCTCAGGTAAAGGCTTTTCCTTTTCTCCAGACTTTCAATTTTTTTTTTAATGTCTTATTTCTTTTCGTATTGCTCCAGGCTTCCACTACATCCGTCAGCTTGCTGTCAAAAGCCAAACACAACAGCCAGTTGATGCGAGAGAATGAAAATCTGCGGAAGGTGTACTCCATTGCTCAGCAGAAGATTGCTGCCCTGGAGGCTGATAGGGAAGCCGATCTTGGGGCGGCCCGCGAGAGGGCGTCTAGGTTAGAGACTGAGCTCTCGTCAGCCAACGAGATGGCTACTAAGGCGGAAGGTGATCTCTTGACCTCCTGCGAGAGGGAGTCCAGATTCGAGACTGCGCTTTCGTTAGCCCGTGAGGGGGCGAGGAGGGCAGAGGCTGAGTTGGTGGAGGCCCGCGAGAGGGCTTCACTCAGGGAGGCTGAGTTGGTGGAGGCCCGCGAGAGGGCTTCACTCAGGGAGGTTGAGCTCGTGCAGGCCCGCGAGAGGGCGTCGCTCAGAGAGGCTGCCGTGGCAACAGAGATGAAGGCGGCGCGCGATAGAGCTGAGTCGGAGCTAGCGGATGGCGTCGCCAATGCCTTCATCGATGGGTATGAGGAGCTCCGAGGGAAGATTACTGCTGCTTTCCCTGCCCTTGACTTTTTAGGCTTTTTGCCCAGCGAGGAGCCTGATGATACAGAGGATGGCGAGGAGGATGAGGAGGATGATGAGGACGAGGAGGGGAGCCATGAGAGTAGTTAGGATGTAGGAGATTCTGCCATGCTTCATTACATGTAGCTTTTTTTTTTTAAAGGCAATTATGTAGCCTAACACTTGGGATGAATAAAATATAGGACTTTGTTTATCGATTGCTCATGGTAAAAGAACATAAACATTTTACAAAGTGCTAAAAAAAAACTTGAACCACCCCTGTCCATTGCTTCTTTCCCCTTCACTGGTCACTGGTAATATTTCTTCAGATGTTTTGCATTCCACGGATGAAGTAGGACTTTTCCTTCCGAATCCTGAATCCTGTAAGTGCCAGGTCTCACCACTTCCGTTATGAGATAATGACCTTCCCAATTCGGGCCTAGCTTGCCTTCCCGAGAATCCTTAGTGGCGAGGATGACTTTTTTGAGAACCAGATCTCCAAGTTGGAGGGGGCGAGGCTTTACCCTTGAGTTATAGTGTTTGGCCATGCGCCGCTTGTACTCAGCATTGCGGAAGTTGGCCATCTCCCTCGCTTCATCCACCAAATCAAGGTTGATGCGCAGTCCCTCCTCATTGGTGTCTGGGTCATGGTGCTGAACTCTAAGAGAGTGGGCCCCAATCTCAACTGGGATGACTGCTTCAGTCCCAAAGGCGAGAGAGAAAGGGGTTTCCCCAGTTGGAGCTCTTGGCGTGGTCCGATATGCCCATAATACCCCGGGAAGCTCGTCCACCCAAAGGCCCTTTGCTCTTTCAAGCCTTGTCTTCAAATTTCGCAAGACCGTTCGCACCATGACCTCCGCCTGCCCGTTTGCCTGTGGATGTGCCGGGCTGGAGTGGGGCTGCTTGATCTGAAGGTCGGAGCAAAACAAGTTGAAGAGCTTGTTGTCAAATTGCTTTGCATTGTCACTGACGATGGCATGTGGGATCCCAAAGCGGCAAACTATGCTTTTCCAGACAAAGTCCTTTACTTTGGAGTCTGTGATCCTTGCCAGGGGTTCCGCCTCCGCCCACTTCGTGAAGTAGTCGACGGCGACCACTATAAATTTACATTGTCCTTTACCCATCGGAAGGGGGCCTAGGATGTCAATCCCCCACTTGGAGAAAGGCCATGGGCTCATGATGGTAGTGAGTTCCTCTGGGGACTGCCTTGGTACAGACGTACAGTGGCAAAGCGCTTGCATTTGTCACATTTCCTGGCAAATTCTTTGGCATCAGCTAGCATGCTGGGCCAAAAGAATCCTTGCCTAAGTGCTTTGTGAGCAAGGGAGCGCCCGCCCGAGTGGTTCCCGCAAATTCCCTCGTGGATTTCTCGCAGGGCATAATCAGCTTCTTCGGGAGAGAGGCACCTCAACAGGGGCAACGAGTAACCTTTCTTGTAGAGGACATCCTGTAAAAGTGTAAATTTGGATGCTCTCATCCTCAGTTTCCTCGCCTCAAGGGAGTCCTCAGGCAGTGTGCCCTCTTGAAGGTAGGCCCTTATCGGGGTCATCCAGCTCGTTTCAACTGTAGCACAGTTGATGTTTGCAGTGCTCTCATTCATCTGGCTCGGTTCGAGCTGGTGCCCAAGGAATGTTGGTTCGTCTGGTAAGGTCTCAATGGACGAGGCGAGCCTGGCAAGTGTATCCGCAGCAACGTTACTTTCCCGGGGGATATGACTGATTTGGAAGTGTTGGAATTGCGGGATCAACTTTTTCACTAGGCTGAGATAGTCCTGCATTCTGGTTTCCTTTGCTTCGAACTTGCCCTTTACCTGGTTCACTATCAGCTGAGAGTCGCTGTAAGCGATGAGGTGTCGGGCGTTCATTTCCAATGCCAACTTCAAACCAGAGAGGAGTGCCTCGTACTCAGCCTCATTGTTGGAGGCTGGAAAGTGAAATTTCACTGCACACTTGAGGGGTGTGCCGTCAGGGCTGATTAATACAAGACCCGCTCCACCTCCATTGCTGGTCGCGGAGCCGTCCACAAAAAGTTTCCATAGTGGTACTGAGGGATTCTGGACGCCTGATTGAGAAACAGGAAGCAACGGGGCGCCCGAGGTAGGCATTGCTTGGGCGCCCAGGGCTGCTGGAGATGCCTGGGCGCCCAGGGATGCTGAGGAGGCCTGGGCGCCCAGGGCAAGGGATGTTTGGGTGCCCATGGATGCTGAGGAGGCCTGGGCGCCCAAGGCAGGCTGTCTGGTCCCCCGCTGAGGCTTGAAGATCTGGAGTCGTGCGGGTGACCTCTTCATTGTCCTCCTCCGGTGGCGACCCACCTTGTATGGGCGAGGCTAGTTCATCCGTCTCCCCCTCTGCACGTGTAAACTCAGCTACAAAGTCTGCCAAGGCTTGCGCTTTGATGGCAGACCTTGGCTGGTACTCGACATCAAACTCTCCAAGCTCTACTGCCCATTTGACGAGCCTTTCGGATACATCCGGCTTTCCCAGTACTCTCTTCAAAGGTTGATTAGTAGCAACAACAATTGTATGACTCTGGAAATAATGACGCAGTCGCCTTGCTGTCGAAATGAGGGCGAGTGCCAGTTTTTCCAGCTCTGTGTATCTGGACTTTGCCCCTCGGTATGCTCTACTTACATAGTAAATGAGCTTCTGCATTCCATCATGATCTCTGATGAGGACGGAGCTGACTGCTGAGGGGGAAGCAGAGAGGTACAGACACAACACCTCTCCTGGTGTAGCATGTGAAAGAAGAGGGGGAGTGGCCAAGTAGGCTTTAAGCTTCTGGAAGGCCTCCTCCGCCTCGGGCCCCCACTCGAAAGCCTTCCTGAGGATTTTAAAGAAAGGCAAGCACTTGTCTGCAGACTTGGAGACAAATCTGTTAAGTGCTGCCACCCTTCCATTGAGGCGCTGCAGCTCCTTGGTGGAGGTGGGCGACCTCATGTCCAATATAGCCCTGATTTTGTCGGGATTCGCCTTTATTCCCCTTTGGTTGACCATGAATCCCAAGAATTTTCCGGACCCCACTCCGAAGGCACACTTCTCGGGATTTAACTTCATGTGATAGAGCCTGAGAACACTGAAGGTTTCTTGGAGATGATTGATGTGATCTGTGGCGGCGAGGCTCTTCACCAGCATGTCGTCCACATAAACCTCCATGGTACGCCCAATCTGTGAGTGAAACATTTTGTTCACCAGGCGTTGGTAGGTCGCCCCTGCATTCTTCAATCCGAAAGGCATGACCCTATAGCAATAGGTCCCGTTCGGGGTGATGAATGACGTCTTCTCTTGATCTGGGGGATGCATGCTGATCTGGTTGTACCCAAAATAAGCATCTAGGAAGGAGAGAAGTTCGTGTCCCGCCGTGGCGTCGATGAGGAGATCGATCCTAGGCAACGGGAAGCAGTCCTTTGGGCACGCCTTGTTAAGGTCAGTGAAGTCGACACACAGGCGCCATTTCCCATTGGACTTTGTTACCATCACAACATTCGAGAGCCATTCGGGGTATGCCACCTCCCTTACAGCTCCATTCTCTATCAGCTTCCCGACCTCCTTGTCCATTGCTTGGGCCCTTTCAGTGGAGGCGCCCCTTAGCTTTTGTCGGACAGGCTTATGCTGGGGGTCGACATTGAGGCGATGAGTGGCGACTTTGGGATCAATCCCTTCAAGATCTGCATGTGACCATGCAAAGATGTCCATGTTGTTCTTCAGGAAGTTGGTCAAGCGGTGGACCAGGTCTTCAGGGAGAGAAGAGCCAATGTACACTTTCCTATCAGGGAGGTCTTCATTTAAGACCACAGTGGTGAGTGCTTCAACTGGTTCTCCCCTCTCAATGGTGGAGTCATCCCTTGGATCAAGGGTCTCAATCTGCAATGCTTCCTTCTGCTTTTTATCTTTTACTGAGGAGACGTAGCATTCCCTGGCAGCCAACTGGTTTCCCTTGACCTCTCCGATTCCATTAGGGGTTGGAAAACGGATGATGAGGTGATAGGTGGAGGGAACAACCTTTAACGTATTGAGGGCAGGTCGGCCCAATATGACGTTGTAAGCTGACGGGCAGCCAAGCACCAGGAAGTCGACCATGATTGTGGAGCTTCGGGGTGCCACTCCGGCGGTGACTGGGAGCTTAATCGATCCCAGGGGGTACACCTTCTCTCATGAGAAACCAATAAGAGGTGACTTAACAGGTCGGAGCCTTTCCCTACCTAGGCTCAACTTGTCATAAGCGTCTGCATACAGTATGTCAGCGGAGCTGCCACTATCTACCAAGATCCTATGCACCTGGAAATTGGCGATGGTCAGGGATATTACCAATGGGTCGTCGTGGGGGAGCTGCACTCCTTCCAGGTCCCTATCCGAGAAGGATATGACCTCGCCATCTCCTTGCCGGGGCACTTTGGACGGACGTGCTTCCTCAGTATGTCTGGCCTTTCTGGAGTGGGCCTTCATCGCTGAGAGCAACTCCGCCGATCCTCCGGAGATAGTGTGAATTTCTCCGAAGGGCTGCTGATTCTCTTGATGACGAGGTGGTGATGGTGCTTGAGCTCTCCCAGCAACATATTGGCGCAGGTGCCCGCGCTGGATGAGGTCCTCGATCTGCTTCTTTAGCTCGTAGCAGTCGTCGGTATCATGGCCATGGTCGCGATGGAAGCGACAATATTTGTTAGGATTCCTGCGGTTTGGGGGAGACTTCATCTTCCCTGGCCATTTAACCGCGGGATCATCTTGGATCTGCAACAAGATGTGTTCGACGGAGGCATTGAGGGGGGTGAAGGCCTGCCTATCCCTCTGAGGAGCTGGACCAAGCCTCTCTCTGGCGGGTACCCTCTCCGTTCTGCTTCTCTTGTTGTTGCTGTTCTCCTTCCTATCCTCTCTGTCTCGCTCCTTCCCCTTGCCTTCTGGTCTGGAGGACTCCCCTCGCCTAGCCCTGGTGATGTCTTCTGCATTCATGTACTTCTGGGCTTTTGCCAGCAGTTCAGGAAAGCTCTTTGGCGGGCGCTTCATCACCGAGAATAGGAAGCTCGAAGAACAGAGGCCTCCAATGAAGGCTGTCATGGAGACCTTGTCATCTGGCTCTTCGACTTGGAGTACCTCCTCGTTAAAACGAGTGAGATAGCTCCTGAGGCTTTCGTTCTTATCCTGCTTTATGCTGAGCAGGTGTGTGGCGGGCTTCTGGTGGCGACGTCCTCCAATAAAGTGAGACACGAAGGACTTACTCAATTCTGCAAAGGTGGAAATGGAGGTTGGGGCGAGACTGGAGAACAATTGCCTCCCGGAACCCTTCAAGGTGGTTGGAAACGCTCTACACATGATCTCGTCAGGGATGTTGTGTAGTTGCATTAGGGTTTTGTAGGTTTCCAAGTGGTCCAGCGGGTCCTTGGTTCCATCGAAAGTCTCCATGGTCGGCATTTTGAATTTTCTGAGGAGGGGGTAGTTTGCCACGGAGGGTTTGAACGGTGTATCCGTTCGTTGTACCAGATAGTCAATGGATTCTGGTACCTGTGCCTTCATGGCATTGAAGACGTTGCCTATCTGATTTTGCATCTCTTTGAACTTCTCGTCCCAAAGGTTGGGAGCTTCTTTGGATTGACCTTGGAACTGGCTCTCGTCTTCCAGGCTGTAATTTCCACTTTCCATCTCCTGGAAATCAGGATCCTCATGATTGGAAGCAGAGGGAGGGGGTGGAAGTCCATCGCGATTCGACCCGCCCGGGGGAGGGGGTACGTCGAGATGAGAGCGGCCTTCAGGATCAACCAAGAGTCTTCCGTGTGGGACGACCGGCGGAGCTCCAGCAGATGTCCCCTGGGCATGGGCGCCATGATGACGGGCGCCCAAGGCGCCCTGAGGATTGGCGCCCAGCTGTAGTCCTCGACCCTGGGCGCCCAGGGGTTGGGCGCCCAGGTGAAGGCGGCCTCGGTTGGCGCCTTTGCCCCGGGCACCGTGTGGACGGGCGCCCGGGTGAGGTGCCCCTCTGCGTGGAGCGACCAGTTGCTCCGAGCATGGTACTTCTTGCGGTCCTGCACCTAGTGCTCCTCCCTGACTCGCCAGCATGAGCTGCAGTATTTGTTGGTTCTGAGTTACCAACTGCTGCATGGTCTCCAGCATCTGCTGAGGAGAGGGAGCGGGAGCATTCGGTGCGGGGTTGGTCGGTGGAGGATTACCCTCGCCCTCGCGCGAGGGGTTACCATCTTGTCTCCTTGTTGACCTGGTGATCGGCATGGCTTTTTGAAAAAAGGAAATTCTTTTCAATTCCCACAGACGGCGCCAAACTGATGATGCCAAAAAATGGTTTTCGGACACCACTGGTCAAGTAATGAGCAATTAATGAGGAATTAATGGAGAGAGAGAGGGAATTTATAGTGGTTCAGTTAGTGTGACCTACGTCCACTTCAATGGGTTGCTTTACTGCTTCGGGGAAGAGATTACAAAATAAGAGATTACAATGATGATGTGAAGAATTCGAGAGAGTATATGCTTCTCTGATAGGACTTCTCCTTTTATACTCTTTCTCTAACGGGTGGGGAGATTCTCCAGGGATCTCCAACGATGTACGCTCCAGTCTGGTAGAGTCTTCCGAACCGTCCTCAACAGACTAGCAGATAAGATATCCTCCGCGGGAATTGGTAAGAACAGTTTAAAGGAACGACTCATTGACTCCGTCCTTGGTGGATCCGGACCCGACCCTTATCGGGTAGATGATGACCCGGGCTCATCGTAAACCTGAGTCAGTTCGACCTGACCCGTTATAGTAGATGAGTCACTCGGGCTTGACCTATCATTGCGGACCGAGTCATTTGGGACTGGCCCATCCGACTCTACACACAAAAAAAAGAAGAAGAAGATAAAAAGCAAACACCACGGCAACAACAACTACAAAAACAACAAAACCCAGAATAAAAAAAGGAAAATTGAAAAATGGGATGATGAGCAAATGCCAGGTATCTGGGGCCACTGAGATCTTCAGAAAAGAGGTAATGGTGGAAGTCTTTCAAGGCTAATAATATACTTGCCCAGATGCCGTTGTTGCCGGATCGACTACGGCAATGGTGGTGCTAGCATCTCCCTGAAAGTCAACCAAGAAGCGCAGTAGCTGTTCCACGGCATCTGGCCGGATCCCTCCACGGATGTATCAGGAGGAAGAGAGGTGTAAATAGTTGTGAGAAAGATCCGCCCAAATATGGGTTGGTGGAGGAAGAGAGAGAGATAGGGGGGCCGTGGAGCCTGAATGCTAACCCGTCCCATATCTGTTTTAGAATTAACATTAATGGACTTAATTGTAATTAAGTTACCGTTAACATTTAGAAAACTAAACCGGAGTCAGGGTGGTGGGGTGATGGTGGAAAAAGCGGAGATGCATGGTTTAATATCAGGATGGTCTATGCAAATGGAACTAATTGGAGCGGCGTTAATGAGGAGAGGAGTTATAGTTTTTTACAATAATAATAGGGAAAATTCTTATTCAAGAGCTGACTGTCAATATAATAATATGATGGTCAAAATCAATTTGAGCTAATTGAAGCTGATTTCAATTAATATTGAAACCAATTCGCTTCATATATTATAACTAGAAAAATATGCCCGTGCAATATAATCATAATATTAAAATTTATATAAAAAAACTTTATGATCAATTTCTTTAAAATTAAATGCAAAAGGTTTTAGTCTGAGAAAGTGGGAAAAAAAAAGAAGTCCATAAGAATTCAAAACCTAATACCATATAATTTAAAAAAAAAACACAAGCCCATGAAAATTGAAGATTAATGATCAAGAAAACTAAAAAATCAAATCAAAACAAACAAACAATATAAACTATGAATAAAATCCAACGAAATTTAAAAGACACATAGAAAAAAACATAGAAATGAAAATCCATAATCAACTCAATAACATAAGAAATTTAAAAGAATCAAACAATCATAAAAAAAAAACCCTAAAAAATAGAGCACAAAAGGGCAAAGACCAAAGAACCCATAACGTCATGAAAAACCATCATTAAAAAAAAAAAAAAAACTAAAATCCCATCACAAGTGAGAAATTATAATAAAATAAATACAAAATAAAATGAAATAAATTTTATTAAAAAGGCTATAAAAATATATATAAATAAAGATCTATAGACAATACAATGATAAAAGAAATTTAGAAGAACCAAACCAAGTTATGATAATCTAATACTCAAAAATGGAAATCTGAAGCACAAAAGAAATAAGAAAAATACATAAAAGGATTTCACAAAGAGAACTTTAAGAACCCAATAGAAGTAAAATAAATAATTAACTCATATTGATAAGCATTAAAAAAATAAAAAATACAACAGAAAAAATGAGAATTCACAGAAAATCCCATGATAAAAAGTGAATTAAAAGAAAAACCAAGCCAAGGAAAAACCAATACCCAAAAGTTGAAACAAAAAAGGGAAAAAAAGAAGCTCACAATCGATGAAAACCATACAAATACAAACCATAAAAATATTGCAAATCTATAGAAATTTTAAACTGATGATTTTTTTGTATAAATCATATTAAAATGATATAATTAAAATTTCTCAATAAAATATGATGAACTCAAAAGTAAATGAATTAAAAAAGGTTTACCCCTCAAATTGAAATGTTTAATAATTGCACCAATTGTCTTAAGATGATCACATTTTCAAATGGGTTGAACACTGATCTAAACTAAGCATGCGAATGAGACATGAGACGGTACTAAAAAGAAATACAAAGAAACAAAAAAAACTATTGAAGTTGCTCTAAAAAATACAATGAACTTAAAAGTAAATGAATAGAAAAAATAAAATTTCTCTTGTTGACATAGAGAAATAGAATTATATTGGAGAAAGTAGAAATTGATGATAATAAGAATTAGCTTAATTCTTTATTTAGATGGATCAATATATACATCACGATTTATACATCACGATTTATAAAAGTTAAAGCCACACAAAAAAAAACCCAGACTTCACCCTTTTTCTCTCGGCAAGCGTGCATGGTAACACATCAGTTACATGGAAAGTTTCCCACCTCTTTAGCTCCACGCTATTGTCGTGAGTTTTTCTTTTTTCAATAATATTGTCATTTTCTTATTAATTATAAAACTTATTATTTTTGTTGATCAATTCCATATATTATA
Organism: Cinnamomum chago; assembly: GCA_038049695.1. Taxonomy (NCBI): domain Eukaryota; kingdom Viridiplantae; phylum Streptophyta; class Magnoliopsida; order Laurales; family Lauraceae; genus Cinnamomum; species Cinnamomum chago. Next base: position 34,634,736 of record CP142452.1, read on the forward strand.
TATTTATTTGAGTTTAGTTTTATTGTAAAATAGTTGTCATAAAAAATTAATGACTATATAGGAAATTATATAAAATAGTTATTTCAAAAGTTTGATCATCTATACTTACAGTACAATGCATAAGTATGAAAATAATAACAACAATATTTATAGGGGTCAATATCCTAAAAATATAGTTATTTTTATAAATACCTCATAGATAAATTCCTACTCCCGGTCAATATTCCAAAGTGAGGCTAAGTCCCTTCCTCATTAACTAATTTTAAGTTTTTGTTGATAACTATTAACAAAAAAGATGCTCTGTTGTGCAGTGGTAGGGTCGTTCCTTTAAAATCCATATTGTCTTGAGTTTGAGTCTTAGCACATATCATGATTAATTTTTACCATGTCATTAAAAACACACGGGTCGAGTTGGGTCCAAAAGGTGTGCTTTATCTTTGGCCCGACTTAATTTACATTGACCTGACCCGTTTGCTAGGGTCAAACTAAATTAAATTGGTAAATTGGATTAGTCAAAATCAATTGGAGTGAATTGGAAGTGATTTCAATTTGAAACCACTTCGCTTCATATATAATAATTGAATTGGAAGATCAGAAGCTACAATAGAGTTCTTGAAGGCATAATGGGGTTTTTGAGGAAGGAAAATCTTTTCTCTTGGGCACATGAGAGCATATCTAGACTGTCACCAAAGGTTGAACCTTGAAACTCTTCGGGTCTTGTGAAGAATGGCTCCAAAGCGTAGCGCACTGGGAAAAACTGTCCTTCCTAGGAATGGCACAAAAGGTAGGATCTTATAAAAAAAAAGGGAAATCCTCAAAAAGAGGATTCTAAAAAAAAAAGTCACTTTAGATGCACTACCAAAATGGTCATTTTAGTTTCCCTCCTACCAAAGTGGTCTTGCCGAAAAAGAAAACTTTTTTTTTTTTACCAATTTTTTCGGGGGTGAATGTTGACCCTCATTACGTCAGCCTAGGGTCAACGCCGATGCGGGTTTGGCTCTTCTATTCTGTGTGTATAACCTATAATCTAGGGTGGGGGTTGATGTCGACCTTGATTTCTATAGCCTACGATCAACGTCGATTCATGTTTAGCTCTTCGGTATAACCTCTAACCTACAACGAAAGTTGATGTCGAGTGTCGACCCTCTTTAATGATTATTTTGACAAACCAACTTGAAGTGAAAGTTGGTTTAGGTATACCAGAAAAATATGGAAACTTCCTGGTTATCAAATAAAAACTTCCAGCTTAATTGACTTCTTACATTCATGGACAAAAATGAAAGTATACACACCAGAATCGATTTCTTACATTCATGGACAATAATGTTTTTATACACAACATAATTGATCTTTTTACATTTGAGAACAAAAATTCAATTCAATGTTTAGCCTATTTGTTACACCCCGACCCAAATTAATCACGATTAAGGTTAATTAATTGGGATTATTGCTAATTAAGCATGAATAATCGTGTTAATGAAAGTTAATGACCAAAGAGAGAGAAATTAGTCTCAAATGATGCATTTAGCATAATGGAATGGATTTGAATGGAATTATGTTGATTAAAGGAGTTTAAACTCAAACATGTTAGGCTAAAGACTTTTCCGTAAATACGAGTTTTCACGTATTTCGTCAAATACGGAAATCCTTAATACCAACGTGTGTATCTCGAATAGTACGTTAACTTTCATAATAGACGTGACTCCATTTGACCTCAAATGGACCAAATGAAACTTCATTTGACTCAATATGTAATAAAGCTTATTAAGAGGGGGTTATTGTGTGAAGGAACCTTATATTAGAATGAGATGAGGGGTGAGCTCATTTCCACCTCAAGAAAAACCCTAGAGTCATTTTTCCTCTTCTCCCTTCTCTTCCATTTCCTTCATCAAGTGTGAGATTAGGAAAGGTTCAAGTGGTTTGGTGTGAGAGGTCTCATCTTCATCATCTTCCCTAAGCCATTTTCCCCATTGTTGAAGTGAAAGAGCTTGAGAAAGATCTCAAGGTTTTCCTCTAGTTGAACTACAAGTAAGTGCTTGGAGTTTTTAATGAGTTTACAAGTCATAGTGAGTGTTTAGGCATGAATTCTAGCACAAATGGCCTATGGGTTTGTGTATTTCATATTTTCATGGAATTAGGGTTTCATTTGGGGGTTTTCATCTCAAAGCCAAGCTAAGGAAAGAGGGCTTTTGCTACTAAGCTTCATAGGAGGCAAGTATAACCATTTGCTTGTGATTAGTGTTAATCATTGTAAAGTTCATTGAGTTTTCCATGGATTTGGAGTTTATGTATTTTCCATTGAGTTTTGGAAATTTATTATGGATTGATTGAAATGGTTAGTGATGATGTATGAAAGGGGAACATGAAGTTCCATTTTCTTGTAGGATTAAGAATGATTTGAATGTAGAAAAGAAGGGAATGAAAAGGAGAGAAAAATCAGGTTTTTCCCGGACCTGCAACTCGTCCAGGTCCGATCAATCGGACATGCGGTCCGATCGATCGGACATGCAGTCCGATCGATCAGACTGTCATTTAACCGAGAGGTTTTTCGGTCCGATCGATCGGACATACAGACCGATCGATCGGACAGTCCGTAACTGGGACATGATTTCAGGCCGATCGATCGGACCGAAGGAGGACTCAGTTTGAGTCCGGTTGAAATTGATACTTTTTGGAAACGATTACGCTTTCTATGAGTCTTAGTGGTCTATAAATTAGTGTTAAGACTAATTATGCCCTAATCTAAGATTATCAAGATTAGGGAAACTAAAAGAAAAGAATGGTGACAAATTAAGTACTAATTCTTCAAATGTGTTGTCTAAACCTGCATAAGTGTTAGCTTAGGTTATTTGAATGTACAAACTACTATCAAAGTGATGTTTATCAAGAATAACACGTACATTAAATAACAAGCGTTTCACCCATTTGTTTGGTTTCGAAATTTGATTGTAAACTTGAATAGAATTAATAGATGTGGTGTGATTTCCGAATCAGACACTACTTGGTAATTTCTTAAGCTCGTTACTGAGCTGAATTGAATGATACAATAAATGAATGAATTGATGAATGAACAGTTACTAAAGGTAACAATGAAATGAATAATCCTGCTGCAGCAGATGGATTTGGGGGTCTTCCGGAGCTCCGTGGTGATGCTAGTTGTCCCTGGCTCGGACACTAGTAAGTCCCACATATTCCGATCGTATCTATGGATATTGATTGATGCATTCCATTTGGAAGATGAATCCTTCATTTGAGGGAAGATGATAAATCAATGAAATGAAATAAATGAAATGAAGTAACTGAAATAAAATAAAATGAAATCAATGAAATGAAGTAACTGAAATGAAATGAAATGAATGAATGAGAACTATGATAGTGAATATCTTGTGAATGTCTATTGATCAATTCTTATGTTACCTATTGTCATTGTAGAAATTATCTAGATTTTTCTAGAATGGTAATTGTTATCAAATGAATTTAATGAATTCAGTATATGTAATAACATGTGCTATTACAAGATTTGTTTATACATTGTTGAACTGTCGTGTTCATTAGTGTTATTGATGACATCACATGCCCGTTTGCCATTGCTGATGCAGTGGCGCCCCCGGCGCCAGCAGAGGAGACCGCTCCGGTTCCTCCAGGAGGACTGAACGAATGGAACGGCCGGAATACCGTTTGAAATGGGTATTCGAGTGCGAGAAAGAATTATAACATTTTGAGAAATATTTGAAAAGTATTTTGTCTAACCATTTTGGGATGTAATTAATTATTACTGCATGGTGTTTTGGGTACACACCGATTAACAAGAATTGATGGGAATGATACATATATAAGGACCTTATTCTTTTGTATACATGTAAATCGAAATTTGATATTGTCAAATATATATATGTTTCCGCATTATTGTGTATTTGACAGGTTTATTGAGAATGTTATCCCTTGTGGATTCCGTTTTAACTTCGGTTAATTCGGAGTTCACGGGAGTAAGTATGGACTCACGACCCGTGGTTATCGTAATTCGGGCCCGAGTCGTGACACTATTTGCATCCATACACTTTGGTCAACTACCTTACATCCATACATTTGGTCAACTACCACCATGGAGGGAGATTTAGCCTATTTGCATTCAACACCCAACTTCTTTTGAAAATCTCAATCATGATTTTGCTTCGATAGTAGGGAATATATGCCTGAGTGATTTTTATTAGACAATGGAATATGCAATGATCGGCACACGCACATGCTAATACTCTGCAATCACTTCCATTGTCTTGATATGGAATATCTGTCTTGATCAAAACTATCCATATCCATGGTGCCATCCATCCATACTCATAAAACCGTTGGGTCAACCAATGTATCTGTAAGAAAAAAAATATATTTTAGTAATGGAATAACAATAATGTATAATTCAGCTATATGGATACTCACAAATCCATGACAAGTTGTGACTCATGATGCAAATCATTGGTTGTTTTCCATAGCATTCGCCTTTGCCGAAGCAAAGCGTTGTGATAGTTGAGAGTGACTCCTCGCCAATTTGTTCATGGTATTGGGTGAGCTAAATAATTTGACAATTGTCTCCAATCGTCAAAAGGATCCATAGTTCCTAGTTGCGGGTTCTAGGTTTTACCCAGGAAACAGAAGAGCCAAACCTGTGTCGACGTTGACCCTAGGTTGAAGCAGTGAGGGTCGATATCGACCCTCTAAAAAGTTGGTAAAAAAAAGATTTTCTAGCGGGAAGACCACTTTGATAGGAGGGAAACTAATATGACCGTTTTGGTATAGAGTACATCTAAAGTGTTTTTTTTTAGTAAAATCTTCTTTCAAAAAAGTATAGAACTTTTGGGGTATTTTAAGAACAGTATATAAAACTTTGAATTTTTCAAGAGAGTATACAGTTTTCCATAATTCTTTGAAGAGTTTTTTACAAACAGGTTACTATATTTTCACATAACCTAAAAAAGGCCACTATATTTTTCATTTTTACCAAAATCCCTCTTGACTAACAATCCAACTGTAGGAAGTAACTAAACAATTAGGGCCTGTTTGGCAAATCTTATATGTTTGAAATAGATCTGGCTCAAACAGATCTGTGAGAAATAGATCTATGAGATATGACTCTTTTCAAATAGACCGTTTGGTAACACATGCAATATATCTAACTTAAATGGATCTATGTGAAAAAATATGTTTGGTCAATTTTCAAATAAGAGCTTATTACAGGGGCATTTTTTGTCTTTTAAAAAAAGGGTAATTTATAATAGAAATTCAACTTGACATCCATTATAAATGATTTTTATCTAATTGAGGCAATGTAAAACTCATAAAAGTGAGTTCTAACTTTCATTGAGACACAAAATGGCCCAATTTCCTATTCAAGACCATTCTTAGACCTTCTTTAACATGAAAATATATATTGGGGTATCTACCTTCTATAACATGCAAATATTTATTGGGGTATGGACACAGGATGCTTCAGGAAAAGAAGTTCATGGTCTATTGTATCTTTGCTGTTATAAGCAATTTAATAAAGAAAAATGACACATTACAGACTGAGGGATAGAGTTCCTAAAATGCACATTGTGTGCAAATGCATCACTATTTATCAGTGAAAAAAAAAAAAAACCATAACACATTTAGAATATTTGGAAGGCGAAGACATTCTATCATTGTTTATTTGGGGGACAATTTAACATCATCTTTCACAATATAAGAACTAAGAAGATACCACAGTAGGAGGATCTTGATTTAAAAGTGGATAATTTAAATCACTCAACATACTAGGAGGATCTTCCAACAAAAACATGGAAAGGACAATCTCATATTAATCATATACTTGGCCTTCATGCAACCATATGCAACTAATTTGTAACATAACCAACAAGGGCAACTATTAAAGCATAAGAATATAGCAACTGGGTATGAGGGATGTAAAACACAAGATGTAAAGTTCATGGGCTTGTTTTCGGGCCTAGAAAAATAAGAGCTAACCATTACACTAAGCCCCCAAGAATTCTTTATGATGTGTTGCACTACTAAGCCCCTTCTGATGATTGAAGGTTGGTTTCAAAGGTTGGAACATATGGGTTTCAAATCATGGGCCTGAATGCAGACAGTCAAGAACACAAGTATTGATGTTGTGCATGTACAAAGACCACAACACTACTCCATAAATTGATAGTCCTTATTTATGGTTGGAACAAGAACAAGAGGGGCCCTTTTCCTAGTGGCTAGCCCAAAGATCTCGCCCAGGTCCACATCATCAGCACTGATCCCATGTGGCAATGCCCAATCAAAATGAAACAAAACAAAGCAAGCACTGGCCACTTCAGAGGAAAGCAAAGCACACTGCAAGAACAGGAAAATCCCACACAGGGAAGCTGCAAGAACAGAAAGTGCTGCCTTCAACTTCACTACTACAACCCAACTACTCTAGCAGCTACAAGACCTCTGAATTGGAGCTTCCCACCCACAAAGAAGATCCAAGAAGCCCAAAGCAACAGAACAAACCATTCCCAACTGCCCAAAGAATATTTTTTTTCCCACCAATCCTCATAAAATGAGATTTTTACTTAGAGAAAGGAAAAGCAAAAAAAGATGAAACAAGCTGTGATAAAAAAACATTCATCAATAGAGACAAGAGTGGAGATAAGAGTGTCCACTTTCACAATTAAAACACAAATTAATTAGAGCGGAGTATCCACTATCCTATATAGAATTCGAAAAAGTGAAAAAACTATACATTCATCAATAGAGACTAGAAAGAGACCATCTCTGATGTCAACACGATTCAAATTTAAGAATAAAAACACAATCAATGGAAGTTAATCACACTTTTATACTGATGATGCACTATTCCCACATTGAAAGCCAATCAAAACAAGCAGAAGGTCTGAGCAAGGAAGCACTGCTACAGGGCACTATACCAAGGAGGGAACACAAGAAAACTGCAACACCACCAAGCACAGCACTCAGCTAATCACAACCCAAAACACCACTCTATACAGCACAGAATGGAAGTAGATATGAAAAATCAGATATGTGTAAAAAAATGTCATTAGAAAGATCAGATATGTGTAAAGAAAACTGCAACACCACCAATACAGCTAATCACAAGCCAAAAAACCGCTCCCATACCTAAGCTTCAAGCTTCATGAAAAATCAGATATGTGTAAAAAAAGTCATTAGAAAGGAAACTTCCAACTGTGTACAAGCTGTTCAAAAATGGTGCCTTCGAATTTTACTTTATTTAATTTTTGAATAGTAACTTCTCATTCATTTAAGCTTTACAGCACAAAAGGACTACAGCAAAAAGCAAAACGCCCAAAACCACAAAATGAAGGATTGAACAGGATCACTGAAGACTAAGTAACCAACAACCTACTAAAGAAGACAGAAGCTCAACACTTCGCCACACTACTCAGCAGAAAACCACTAATCACTGAACTGAGCACACAACACTGCACTACCAAAACATCAGACTTCAGATGCTTTACTCAAAATGGTAAAGTAGAGCCTATGCTAACACATGAAAGTAACTAGCAATATTCTAAAAAAAAATACAAGTATAGTTGTTCCCTTGGCATTTAGAATTTCACAAATAGGCTGAATGATGAATTTCGTGGGCCTCCCAAAAGACAAGTCGTCACTGTTCTGTGGTAAGTATTTAGAGAAAAAAAAAGTAATACCCACTACACAGACACTTCACTTCAATGTGGTTGCCATTAGATCCATACATTTTGTAGGATGGCTGTGCAAAATAATCTGAACGTTCTTGATCCCTTATGATTTTTATTTTTTTAAATGATAAAATTATAGGTGGTGTTTTTCTGAGATAATTATCACGTAGAATCCTAGTCTCTTGGATTTACAATTTGTCCAACTGTTCATATCAGTGGTCTAAATATTTGTTTCTACAGTTGGTATAAATTAGATTGTTGAGTGATAACCTTGATTTTTTCATCAAGATGATTGGGAATTTTGAGATCTTTAGGCAAATACAGACACCATTGCAGAAAATTCCTGAAGCTCGCATAAAATATTTCTAGTATGAATGTGGCATAGCAGAACATTTAGGTCTAGGTCAAAACAACATAAGTAGACCATTAATATTTTACACACTGGGATAATAATTTGTTCCTGCTTTCATTACCTCTGATCATATCAATGATTAGTGATTGGTACTGGTAAGGATTTGATTGCAGCAGCAAAAAGACAATTGTTTACTGCTTAACTTGATTTCTGACCCATTGACACCTCAAATGTAGAAGGGACTGAAATACTGAATAGCTAACTATCTGTTCTTCCAAGTAAATGAACTATGCAACCTGGCGTGCATTTGAGCACACCTCAAATATGAATTTATGCACTGATTTTCCTATCCATCAGCTGGGAATGAATCTTTCTAACTCTGAGCTTCTCCACTGCCTGATCCCCCTTCCTGTTTTCTCCTTGCAGGTTTAGCTTCTCAACCATGTTCTTTGCCCATAGTAAGTGAAACTCTGCTTCTTATTATCACATCTCTCATGCAGCAACATAATCGTTGTATTGACTTTCCCTTCCTTTTGCAGGAGAGAATACTGTGAGCACCCTTGGTCGCAACCCACCCAGCAAATCAAGTTACCACTCTCTTTTCGTGGAGAAGGGGAAAGAAAGAAAAATATCTCAAGTTTTTGCAATATATGATTCACATGATAGTTTTTAGAACACATTCAAAAAGCTCATGAGCAAACCAAAATGCAAAAAGAACAAGCACTGTCAATTCAAGGCATCTCCATAAACAAAATAATTTCATTTGTAATTCGGAATCAAAACCCTAGATGAGGGAAGCTTGTGAAAAATGTGTTTGAATTCGTACATGGAAAGAGAGACATTGAAGATGATGAAACCTCAAGAGCTTTTCAAAAACCTTTGAATCCTTTCTTCTATTGTGTGGGGAAGAAGATCCAAGGAAGAGAAGGCTTTTTTTCCTTGTTCACTGGAAGAGGAGAGCTTTTCACTGTTCATTTGACAAGTTGAGAAAAGGAAACTGAGAAAATGACCCTTACACATGGGTAAACTTGTCATTATAAAAAAAATATGATGGCAAACTTGTCTAAAAATAAACATGGGCTGTCTTTCCGCTTCAGACAAATCCATCTATTCGAATTATCCCATTTTATCAACATTTTTGAAACAGACCTGTTTCACCTTAAAGTGGATTCAAACAGTCCCCAAATTAACTTTCCAAACGAGCTATATGTTGTTTGAAAAAGTTTTAAGTTAAATAGAGGGAGTGAATAGAGTTGCCAAACTGAACCTTAGATTTTATTCTTTTGGCCAATTCACCCTTAAGGAAAACTCAAATGACTCATCATCTTGAGTTAAAACATAGAAAGACAACTTTGCCCACTTAAGCTTTGAAGACTTAAAAAGAAATGAATGGCTTGATGTCAAATATTTTCTTAACATACATCCGAGTCTTTCCATCACCATACTTCCTTTCATGATGTTGCTTTACAAAAAGTAACTTGAGTTAGTATGATTTGCTAACCTTGAATAAGTGGCATTTCTATCATTTATCCAAAAGAACTAACTACATAGTCAAACCGGGTGCCCTTTTGTGAAAACATATAAGTAGGGCACTTTTAAGGTTGTCAGAAAATTTAGAGGCCTACATGCTACCCCACTGAAACTAAAAATCAAGTCCTATACATTGGTTTTTTCCCTTTAGTACAGTCTGTCACGCCCCACCCTTCACGCATGCATGATATTGTTTGCTTTGGCCTATGGACCTCATAGTTTTGCTTCTGATGGGTCTCAACCCATCAAAAGGCCTCTGCACATCCCTGTGCAGTAGCCTGCCAGCCATCTTGGCCCGTCCACATGGAGACTCGCCCACTTGCACCAGGCCACGGCAGGGGACCCATACTCGAACTAGTCGAGAGTGCTTTGGTCCCACGGGCCTCACGATTTTGTTTCTGATGAGCCTCAATCCATCAAAAGGCCTCATGCAAGGTAAGGGTGTAAGCTCTACATATAACCCCATTCACTTTCCTCTCTATAGTCGATGTGGGACTCCGGGGCGTCACACAGTCAACTTTTTATTGAAAAAAAAACTTAAAATGACAAAAATACTCTTGCCTTTTCTTATCATTATTTGGCCCAAAACAAACACCTTATCCTCCCCTTCTTTCTTCCTCCAAGTTTGCGAGCCTAATGCTGAAGGATTTAGACTGTAGTTTGAGTTCCTCATTTGGAAATGCATGGAGATTCTTTAAGGATTATAATTCATTTTCCCTGTCTGCAGTAGATTCTCATCTAGGCTTTCATTGCTTGTCTGAAGTTGATTTGATTCCAGTTATTCCAGTTCCGTGCTTAGTAACTGCCAATGGGAACCTTCTACCTTCTCATCTTTTATTCTCACCTGTTCTGCAAATTCATCTATATCTCAGATTCTCAGTAACAGTGCAGCTGCTTGATAGTAGAGATGCACTTTTTTATTTTTCAATCAAACTCAATCTTCCAACTGCTTAAAACTGGCTACAATCAAACTTTTCATATTCGTAACTCCCTCCGCCACTTCTCATATCAGAAGGAGCATGTTGCCTGATTTGGTTTCTAGCTTAAAGCCCCAAGGCTAGAATGCATGCAATCCAACATTCAACCAATTAAGTTTGAGATGGGGTGTGTCACTTTGAAATATTCATATGGTCAGATTCATTAAATCCATTAATAAACATCATCTTTGTCATTACCCGTTAATGCATGCATCCTCCCTTACAAGGGATCAAGAAGAGAGAATTACAAGAATTAAAAGAATATGGCAGCATCATAGCCGGAATTTCCCAATCGAAACTGGGTGCCTCATTTGAGATGGGTGATTACAGTAAAATGGAAATTGCGTGGTTACAGTGAATATACTTCAACATGAGTTGGAGGAAGGAGGGAGAAGAAAGGGTGGGAAGGAAGAAACAGACATTATAAAAAAAATTAAAAAAAATACTCTTGTTGCTTTCACATGGGTGATTTTCTCATTTTAGTTTTTTTTTTAATAAAAAGCTGTTAGTGATGAAGAGAAAGGAATTGATTGAAAGAAAAAGGTAAAACCTTTAGGGCATTTTGTGTAACACTTTAGGGCATTTTGTGTAACACTTTTTTTTATGGAAAATCCATTTTTCAGGCATTTGGTGCGAAACAATTCTACGGAAATGCTTTTTGCCTCGTTAGCATTTTCCTCGATAATGGCGGAAACTGATTTCCTATGGGGGGTATGGGAAATGAGTTTTCACGGAAAACTTCTCCATCTTTTCCTCACTCTTGTCCATTTCAACGCAAAACCCTAACAACCCTTTCATTTTTTATTTCTTTAAAGAAATTATTATTTGATGTTGAATAAATCATATACACGTAATGTTATTTTTCTTCAAATTTTTTTTTTACCAAATAAGAAAATTTAATTTTTTATAAGGAATCTACAGCCGCACCAAACAACGTTAGCACCAATTCAACGAGAATTTTTTTTTACACCAAACATGAATTTCTAAATTTTACGGTAATCATTTTCCAAGGTTTCTATTTCTATGGAAGTTGCTGACATGACAATTTTCCCTTTATGCAGAAAGGGTGTGTACACAAACATACCCTTATATACTCTTTTGAAATGCTCAAATCTTCTTTTATATACTTTTCTCAAAATGGTCCAAAAGTTTGATGCTTTCTTGAAAATTACCTCATAAAAAACCTAAAATCCTATAAGCCAACTCAACACTATGCAGGCTATCCAGAAAACTCATATCCAACGAACTTCAGAATTCCCATATATAGTGAAATTCCTTGATGATCCTTTATATTTCCTTTATACCTAAGAATCCATAAATCTCACCAAAAAGCAGAGTAATTAAATTTTCAGAATTCGACTAGGCACCTATTTGGTAAATTAACTCTATCAGTCCAGTAGAATGAATAGTCATTTCAAAAGACAATAAAAACAAAGAAGGTCAAAGAAAAACTATCATATTTCCAAAAATACTTCTACTTTTTAATATAAAAAAAATTACTTTGTTATGCCACTCAATGACAAAAAATTATTTATTTATTTCTTAAAAAATACTATATTTTTATATTGCATCAACTTTTGATTTGACCCCTTTTCTCCTTTTGTTCTCTTAATTTAACCTTATCACTTGACTTGCTACTTTCCCGCCCATCACATCGCACGACACTCTAAATCCTATAAAAGAAAAATCTCAATCCTCACCACAAAAAGAAAAAACTGAAAAAGCTAAAAAAAATAAAAATAAAAATAAAACATAGCATGCAAAAAAACCATCAATCCTCACCACAAGGCACAAACCAACATCAAACCGCCAAAAACACAAAACGAGAGGAAATCTTGACACGTTTTCCCTTTTACAACAATATACAAGTTTCAACTCTTATTTGCAAATCCAAATCCCCCTATTTCACAAAGTCCTAATCCACCATCATCGTTCATCATTTCGTCCCCATCATACGTGCGAAATCCTCGAAGCACACGAACCCCTTCTCACACCCATCAACCCCCACTATCATGCGCTGGCACTCCTCTAACGTGCACCTCTCATCCCCAAGCGCCGAATACACTCCCAACAGCTCCTCCGCCGATATCTTCCCATCCCCATCCGAGTCAAAATACTCGAACGCCTCCCGCAACTCGCTCTCCTCGGCCGACCTCGGCGCGCCCAGCTCCTCCAAGCTGACACACCCGTCCCCGTCCGGGTCCGCCGCCTCCGCAAGCATCAGCACCAGCTCCTCCTCAGTGAGCGGCTCCAACCCGAGCCGGTGGAAGAGAGCCTCCAGCACTTGGCGCGAGATCTTTCCATCGTAGGCGTGTGACCAATCCGAGCCTTTGGATATAAGGACGCTTTTGGGGGTTTCCGAGGAAGATAGAGTGGAAGAGCTCGAGCTCAAGCTCAAGTTCAAGCTCGATCGAGAAAGTGATCGGGATTTCTTCGAGCCGAAGAAGAAGGCTCGGAAGCTGAACTTGGCTTTCATTGAAATAGTGTTCACGAGAGGAATCTGAAGGAAATAGTAGAAGGAGATAGAAAGAGAGGGAGATTTGAAGAAAAACGAAGGTGGTGAGGTGGGGTTGTTAAAGGGATTTGGAATGGTAAGCTTCGAGGAAGGTTCCTCAAGAGATTCTGAGCTTTGGAAAAAACTACAATTTTTTTTTTCTTGTTCATACACACCTGACCTGAGCCCCGTACTCAGCCACAGTGGAGTTGAGTAGGACAGAGAGGGGGTTTGAGCTTCGAGGAAGATTCGAGCTTTGGAGAAAACTACATTTTTTGTTTTCTATTTTTATTTTTTAAGTAAACTACATTTTTTTTTTCTTTTTGTTGGTACACACCCATGCAATTCAAGATTAAAAAAAGAATGGCACTAATATTAAAGTTTTTGAGAGCGACATCTCAAAATTTTAAAATTCTAATAATCAAATAAAAAAACCTTCATGCACGAGAACTAGTATTATTAGAATCCAAATCCTCATAAGTATGTTTTTGAGGAGTGAAAATCCACATTAGGGCACACTTATTGAAAATTCTAACCATTTAAATGAATGTCAAACCATTTGTATTGGGTACCATAACATTGATCGTATGGTTAAAAGCGTGACTAATGGGATGATTATCAATGCATACGATATCACATTTTTAATCAAATAATTGATCCTACGATGTGACCACAGCTTATTAGGACACGTTTGGTAAACATCACGCAACGGATTCCTTTTGTTTTCCTTGATCATGTGGAAAATCTAGGTTTGGTATTGAGAGGAAAATGGTAGTAAAGATTTTAAAGATCCTTGTCTGTCCTCTCACCATCAGATTTTGAAGTTCAATGGAATGAAAGAAAGTGGAGCTACAGTGGTCATGGGTGGTAACTTAGAGGTTACCGATTACTGTTTTGGTCCTACAATCAAGAACTGGACCATTAATCATGTTTAAAAGGCCCAAACTGCCATGTGATCAAATCTTAGTAGTTGATTCCTCATAGATTTTGAGATAATGACAAAAAAGTTAAGACCGTTGGATCACAATTCCTGAAATTTTATAGTGCCATTTGTAAAATTAGAACCATCAAGTCTCTTCAGAAAGCCTAAAATAAGCATTAGGGGGTTTGAATTTGGCATTATGATTCATCATGGGTCATGAGAAAAAGGCAAAAAACTCTTGGCTGCCAATCTGCCATAGTGCATTATCTTTTTTCAAATTTTTGATACAGAAAATACCTATGGGCCACAAAGCATGATCCAAGCCGTGCATCATTTCCAAAAGGCCAAGCATGGTTAAGGACTCGAATTTCAGTCGTTGATTTGTTGTGTATTTTGAGATATTTGCAAGAAAGTCTAAAACCCTAAAATACCAATTTTTTTTTATTCCAATGGTCCCCCTTTGCACGATATGATCTGCTTAGTCTTTATAGAGAGATAAAAGCGGCTATGGGTTGAAAGCTCAACTCTTAATCTTTCATGGATTTTGAGGAATCTGAAAAAAAAAAAAAAAAGATTTATAACCGTTGGATCACACATCCTATATGAGATAGGAGTCATCTCTTTATCAAACTTGAAATTTTCTCTAGAAATTCTCTTTGGGGATATCTTGGTTCTAAGAGAGCAAGGGAATTCTCTAAATAGAGGATTGCTCTCTGTTTGCTAATGTGCTGTTAAAGTAAAATAATTTGAGGATATCTCATGTAGTGGTTGGACGTTATTGTGAGCAGCTAAGATTTTCAAATAGTTTGGATTTCGACTTATTCAACTTATAATTTTTCTAACCCAACCGAACTCTTATCATTACTAATGCGATTTCATTAAGAAATGCTCTTTTTATTACTTATCTATGACAAATCACATTGATTGAATTGTTAGGGGAAGAAAAATGAAAGATCACTACATATAAAAAATTCATTTTTAATCGTTTATTTGATGACTTATGATGGAAAGCACGACTATTGTTTTCAAAAGCCTGTTTTTTTCTTGCACATGTTGGGGCAAGAAGTTAGCGGTAGTGGGGCCCAACTATAATTCCTGCGGCACTTGTGATGCGGGCTCAGAGCATCAGATTCACTTGCCGCACATCTATTAGAGCTGCGTTATTGACAATATACTGGCACGCAATTCCATACACTGTGGGCCGCTCACTGGAAATAAAGAAGAAATAAAAGCGTCTGGTCTTCTTATACACTTCGATAACACTAGCCGGGGTTTTGTAGTGAAATTTGGTATTTTGTACAAGCGTTTATCATCAAATCAAAGGAGGACATAGTTTATTGGTGGAGTCTGGAGAGCTGCTGATGCCACACCCGAGCCTCTCCTCTCGTATCCCTTCTCTTTTTAAAACTTCTCTATGCAAATCCCATTATTTTTAAAATACCTTTCTTTTCCTTTTCAATTCACTCCCCTTCTTCTCTCCCCCTCCCCCTCCCCCCGTGTCTCCCTATTTCTCCCTCTCCTTCGCCTCCTTCCATTCTCCCACCCTCTGCCTAGGGCCCATCTTTCCCTCTCCTTTTGCCTTTTTCTCTCCCCTTCCCTCCGCCCTCCCCTTTCCACTGCCCTCCATCTTTCTCTTTCCCTCTCCTTGCCACCGCCCTCCCTCTCCCTCTGTCTCTCTCCCTCTCCCTGTTGAAAAAGAGCCCAGATCCAAGACCCATCAAGATCCAAGCTCACAGACCCATCAAGCTCTTCCTAGCAAATCTCAAGATTCCCCCACCCAGTCAAATGCATAACAGAACCGAACTTATCTCAGTGATTTGAATTCAATATTTGAATATTTGAATATTCAATCTCATTCAATCTCTCCACGTATTCTGTAACTGTATCTCATCCTGTTTTATTTAAAGCAATATAAATCACAGGAATCAATAAATGAAAATAGATTATTCATCAAATCTTTCTTTTGTCTTTATGGTATCAGAGCTCTACCAAGGTAATCCTTGAGAATTCCCTCTCCTCTCTTCTACTCTCACCTTCTATTGCTCGTCACTCTATCTGCTGCAAAAAAAAAAAAAGAAAAAAAATTCCAACTTGCAGCTTCTCATCTCCCATCATGTCATCTCCAATTCTTTCTTCTTCTAAATATCCCAACCCAGCCTCTCTAAACATTGCCAACTTTGTCTCCATCAAACTTACTTCCAACAATTTTCTTCTCTGGAAAACCCAATTTATGGGATTGCTGGAAAGCCAGGAGATGATTGGCTTCATCGACGACAACCATCCTATGCCAGCACCTGAGATAACAACTGAAGGGAATACTACCACAAATCCAGCCTATGCAGCATGGAAGCGTTCTGATCGACTTGTCCGCTGCTGGATCACTGCAACACTTTCTGAAGAGGTACTTGGGTTAGCAGTTGACCTTACCACGTCTTCAGAGGTATGGCGAACACTTGATGATTCCTTTGCACAAGACTCACAAGAGAGGGAATTTTACCTTACTCAGCAATCCTAATAGTGCTCAACCACCTCAGCCCACCTCATTTCCTCTCTCAAATTTTGCTCCGCTTCCTCATCAACATAGTATGACAACCAGATCTAGTGTTGGCAGTCTCAAGCCTAATTCTCGTTATTTTAATGACGATTTTGCTTGTGCTGCTGAATTACTTCCCTCGCCCCCCAAAACCATCAAATCTGCAGTTAAACACCCCGGATGGCTCCGGGCTATGCAAGAAGAAATGGATGCTTTAAACAAAAATCAAACATGGGAACTTGTGCCTCGCACGCCTGACATGAATATAATTGGATGCAAGTGGGTGTACAAAGTCAAGCTTCATGCAGATGGGAGTCTAGAGAGACTCAAAGCTCGACTTGTGGCTAAAGGCTTTAATCAAATTCCTGGCCTTGATTTCTCCGAAACGTTCTCTCCTGTTGTCAAACCTGCCACAATAAGAATTGTTCTCACCATTGCTCTTACACATGACTGGGTCATTTGCCAACTCGGCGTAAAGAATGCATTCTTGCATGGGCACTTACGTGAAACAATCTACATGGACCAGCCACCTGGTTTCAAAGATCCATTGCGACCGGGTCATGTCTGTCAACTTAAGCGGGCTCTATATTGCTTAAGACAAGCTCCTTGGGCTTGGTTTGATCGCTTCAGCACCTTCTTACTTGCTATAGGATTTTCTTGCAGCACAGCTGACCCATCGTTGTTTATTTACCATAGTCACTTTGGCACAATTCTTCTTCTCTTATATGTCGATGACATTATCCTCATAGGCAGCAATCCGAACCTCCTCAATCAGTTTATTCTCAAACTTGGGACCGAGTTTGCTATGAAAGACCTTGGCCCACTTCACTATTTCCTTGGCGTAGAGGTTAAATCCTTTTCTGGTGGAATCATCCTTTCCCAGGCCAAGTATGCTTCAGATCTTCTCCAGCGGGCCCACATGCAGACCTCCAAACCCATTTCTACTCCAATGGTCACCAAGTATAGATCTTCCCCTCATGGTGATGAGTTCTTTGCCGACCCTCAATTCTACCAGAGCATTGTGGGTGGGTTACAATATCTGACTTTTACCTGCCCTGACATCTCATATGCAGTTAATTATGTTTGTCAGTTTATGCAAAGTCCAACCAACATTCACTTCCAATTCGTTAAACGCATTTTGCGATATATCAGAGGCACTTTGGATCATGGGGTTCGGTTGTTGGCTAACAATCCTCTCCTCTTATATGGGTTCTCTGACGCGGACTGGGCGGGTTGCCCAACTACAAGGCGATCCACTACCGGATTTTGTACGTATTTAGGGGGAAATTGCATCTCTTGGAGTGCTAAAAAGCAGCCCACAGTAGCCCGTTCCAGCACAAAAGCAGAATATCGGGCCCTTGCCTCAACTACCGCTGAGCTCACTTGGCTCACTTACATTCTTCGTGACATCGGCCTCCATTTGTCTCACCCTCCTCTCTTATACTGTGACAATATCTCTGCTCTTCAGCTGACAGTCAATCCCTACTACAAGAAATTTAGGCTGTTGCGACGAAATTTGATAACGAATTTTTTTTTTGTCTTAAAAGAACACCCAAAGGGGACGAAATATAAATTTTGTCGTCTGTAATCATTTTTTTCAAAAGTATAGGAGACAAAAACAAAATTTCGTCTACAAAAATATGGCGCCAACTTGTTTTGTGTTGGCGCCAATTATTTTAGCTCATTAGAGACGAAAATTGTTGTTACAAAATATTTTTTTTTTGCGACGAACGTAATTCGTCATCTATAAGGATAAGTTATGGAAGACGAACATATGTCGTCACCAAAATAAGGCGCCAATTTCATTTGCTTTGGCGCGGATTATTTTAGCACATTGGAGACGAACATTTTTGTCACAAAATATAATTTGTTTTTGTGACGAACTTAATTCGTCACAAATAAGGATAAGTTATGGAAGACGAAAATATTTCGTCACTAGAATAAGGTGCCAATTTCATTTACGGGCGCGAATTATTTTAGCTCATTGGAGACGAAAATTTTTATCACAAAATATAATTTGGTTTTTGCGACGAACGTAATTCGTCACCAATAAGGATAAGTTATAGACAATGAACATATTTCGTCACCAAAATAAGACGCCAATTTCATTTGCTTTGGCGCGAATTATTTGAGCTCATTGGAGACGGAATTTTTTGTCACAAAATATAATTTGTTTTTGTGACGAACATAATTCGTCACTATTAAGTATAAGTTATGGAAGACGAAAATATTTGGTCACCAAAATAAGGCGCCAATTTTATTTGTGGTGGCACCAATTTTGTTCACACTTGAGCTTATTCCTCTCTTATAAGTATTGCTTTGGAAAAGCCTTTAAAATGACTAAAATGGGCCCCCAAGGCCCTGACGTCCATCCCCCCCCCCCCAACACACACACACCAATCCAACGCCCCTTTTCCAAAACCCATTTCCTCCTTTGTCCCTCCATCTGTCCCGGTCTCTCTTTTCCAAAACCCCTTTCCCCCTTTTCCAGAAGAGGAGAGAAGAACCCTTTTCCCCATTTTCCAAAACCCTTTTCCAACATCTCCCACCCATCGTCTCAAGCAGCAGCCCCATGGCCCATTGACCCCCATCAATCATCATCACCCTCCATCAACACACACAGTGCAGACCCATCCCCTATCAGTGATCCCTCTCATCTCTACTTCTCTCAGTCTCTCTCTCCTAGAATTCCCAGACGCAGCCACCATCACCAATCACCATCATCCGTGCCAATCATCCTCCATCCAGGAGTCCGCCACCGCCAGCTACACCTACCTCTCTCAGTCTCTGCTACTCTGAGAACTTGGTCCGGGCGGTACCCTTAACCACGGGGCGTAGCGTGCCAACCACGGGCTTCAAACGGTGAGTCTCCGTTAGCCCGCATCAGAAATATCCAAGTCTTGACCTTGGTCTTATAAGTCAAACCCCGTATTAACTTAGCATGAGGCTTTTTAAAACCATTCGTCCCCGGAAATCGAAAGAACTCCGAAGTTAAGCGTGCTCGGGCGGGAGCAGTATTAGGATGGGTGACCTCCTGGGAAGTCCTCGCGCGTGCACGTGGGCCAAAGCGGACAATTTCATGTTGAATTGGGCGGGGCTGTGACAGTTGGTATCAAAGCTGAGGACAACTCTATTTTTAGTGGGGGAGAATGTGAGATCTTGGTTCGGGCGGTACCCTTAACAACTGGGCGTAGCGTGTCAATCACGAGCTTTAAACGGCGAGTCTACGATAGCTCGCATCGGAAATATTCAAGTCCTGACCATGGGCTTATAAATTAAACCCCGTATTAACTTAGCATGAGGGTTTTTAAAACTGTGCGGCCTCGAAAATCGTTAGAACTCCGAAGTTAAGCGTGCTCGGGCGGGAGCAGTACTAGGATGAGTGACCTCCTGGGAAGTCCTTGCACGTACACGTGGGCCAAAGCGGACAATTTCATGCTAAGTTGGGCGGGGCTGTGACAGTTGGTATCAGAGCCGAGGACGACTCTATTTCTAGTTGGGGAGAATGTGAGAACTTGGTCCGGGCGGTACTCTTAACCACGGGGCGTAGCGTGTCAACCACGGGCTTCAAACGATGAGTCTCCGTTAGCCCGCATCGGAAATATCGAAGTCTTGACCATGACTTATAAGTCAAACCCCGTATTAACTTAGCATGAAGTCTTCTAAAATCGTGCAGCTCCAAAAATCGTAAGAACTCCCAAGTTAAGCGTGCTCGGGCGGGAGTAGTAAATGTGACAAAAAAATTTCGTCTCTATTTCTTATATTTATGACAAAATATTTTTGTCTCTAATTTCTTCCTTTAATGACAAAATATTTTGTCACTAATTACTTACAAGTATGTTTCCAACATAGTGTATTGGAGACGAAAAAAAATTACTTGTTTCCAACAGAGTGTATTGGAGACAAAAAAAATTGTCACAAATTTATCTTTTTCAATGACGAATTTTTTTTCCGTCTCCAATACCTTTTAGCGACAAGGCTTTGGCAACAAAAAGGGTGACGAAAAATTTTCGTCTCAATTAGTTTCGGTGACGAAATATGTATATTTTGGGACAAATTTGTGTCATCCTTAAACCCCAAATTTCTTGTAGTGCCCATATTCCATGCCAGAACCAAACATGTGGAAATCGACTACCATTTCGTACGCGAAAAGGTGGCCTCTGGTTCTCTTGTGACGCAATTTATTCCCTCTCCACAACAGGTTGCTGACATATTTACAAAGCCCCTTCTTCGGAAGCCATTTCATCTTCTACGGACCAAACTTGGTCTTTGGCAAGTAACCCAGCCAAGTTTGAGGGAGCATGTTGAAAAAGAGCCCAGATCCAAGACCCATCAAGATCCAAGCTCACAGACCCATCAAGCTCTTCCTAGCAAATCTCAAGATTGCTCCACCCAGTCAAATGCATAACAGAACCGAACTTATCTCAGTGATTTGAATTCAATATTTGAATATTTGAGTATTCAATCTCATTCAAATACTCATTCAATCTCTCCACATATTTTGTAACTGTATCTCATCCTGTTTTATTTAAAGCAATGTAAATCACAGGAATCAATAAATGAAAATAGATTATTCATCAAATCTTTCTTTTGTCTTTACTCCCTGCCACCCCCTCTCCCTCTCCCCCTCTGACGGTGCTGCCAGAGGTGGCTGGGCTGGGAGTTGAGGTGGGGGTGGGTGAGTGTATAAAGAAGAGGGTTGGGGTAAATGTCCTTTTAGGTAATCTCACATAAGGACATATTGGTCATGCAAAAAAGGGTCGTGGAAGGAGATGCTCTGGTTTTGGCATTAGAAACTCTCTATTGGTGTCAAGAGAGCCCACACACATGGAAAAAGAAAGTGCGCACAATAGTAAAGAGAGCCCACACACACTTGGAAACAAAAGCCTACACATGTGGGAAGTGAGTTGACTGGTGAGATGGGGGTTTGCCAACCAACTGAGCAACCCCTTTTCTCATTTCAATTGATTTATTAAAGCTTCTTTGGCATATCTATCCATATGAAATCCACCCAATTGTAATATATCTATTTTAAATAATAGAAAGTTTTCGGACCCTAGACTATTTAATGTCTTATTAAGAAGCAAACTTATTATATTGGAAAAGTTATTTGGACAAAGTTGACTTGCAATAAAAGTAATAGAGATAATTTTTTCACAAAATGCCAATCCATTGATAGCTTGGTTGGTGAGTCATCTCACTCTCATAGAAACAACCAAGGATCAACTATAAGAGCCAAACCCAATTGTGAGATAAGGGTAGAGTGGACTGATGAACTAACGAGCCTACTATTATGATGGGATGATCCGGAGTAGGACGCTTTACAATAATTGGCAAGAGTAGTCTCAATCTTACCTATTAGGTGGTAGGCTATCAAATAGGAGTGGTCTGGCATATTTTCTTTTCTAGTCAGTCAAAATTATCTCATAACTTTCTTCCTAGTTAGTAATAATTATCCTTGATTGTAGAGATAAAATCCAATTAGTTTCTATCCATGTAATTAGCAATTTTTATTTATTTGTTGTGGATTAATGAAAAAGATATCAGAAAATCATTTCCCAAAATTCCATGCTTGCACAAGGAGGTTGTCCAACCTTGAATCGGACGATCTAGGAGGCTGTCCTACCTTGGATTGGACAATCTATCTCTCTTTTCTTTTTTGGTTCTTATCCATCAACCCCTAGCTATAAGTGTTGATAGCGAGGGACTTGAATGAGTGTGTGTGAGTATTCACTAGAGAAAGAAAAAAAAAGAAAAAGAAAAAAAGAAAGGGGGTCATAAAGTAAATATAGCATAGGAAACCAATTATATTATTAAAAGTAACATGGGCAAAGTTGTCATACGAAACAAAAAGTATTCAATTGCTTTAAATATTCAAGTCTATTTGAAAAAAAAAAAAATCCAGTCACTTCCAAAAAAGAAGGCAAAAAAGGTCTTCTATCTGAATTGTGCATCTATATGAATTTTGCCAAACCGTCTAAAACATTCAGAAAATTTATTTGTATAAGTTCTAAGTCAAACAGATACAAAATGTACCGAGAGGTGACAACTTCGATTTTTTACATTTGGACTCGATGGGAAGCCTAAGAAATTTGTTGCAAGTCCAACCCTATTCAGAGTTGGGTTTATGTATCATAACTTTTACATCAAAATATATCTTAATATTAGATAAAAGTAAGGTAAGTTCTGGGAGTCGAGAACATGTGAGGATTGGACTAAAGAGATTCATAAGGATCCTTACAGGAGACCACTTTTTAAAATCTAAATAAAATTGTAGGCCGCTTCCTATTGTATAGTGTAATCTCACCACAGTAGGAGTTAGAACCCCGTTAGATTAATCATGCTTAGAAGTACACATAAATAAAGTGTTGGGGCTCTGATACCGATTGTTGGGGATTATTTAGCCCATCAACACGCATGATCAATCACAACTACAAGCAATCCACATGACACATAGATTTACGTGGTTCGTCAAACTTGCTTACTTTCACGGGGCTATGAGTTTTTTACTATGTAGTAATTGGACAACTCGTTACAAGGATTTCAAACCTTCTAGCACTTAGCGTATTCTCTTCTCATAGGTCTCAATCTTGCTCTCACATCTGCCCCCACGTGGTTCGGAACTACGGGAGAGAGAGTTCTCACCTCTCTTTCTCTGAGTCTAGGATTATCGATTACATCAATATATATAATCTCTGCTTACTTCGCCCCCCAAAAAGCCTCGATACAATGACCAAAATACCCTTGACCTTGAACCTAGTCATCGGCGAACCCAATAAACTAATCCAGTCTAACCGGAATACAAGACATAAACCCAACATAAAGTGTATATATATAACCTCATGTTCTCTATGCATAATCAATTATGCATTGGGGCTGCCAATACACTCATAGTTGAGCGGTATTGACACCTTAGTATCATAGACATGCCCACAGATTGATCAAGATCAAAGTATCACTCTTGAACTATAGTCCAACTTAGAAGAAAGTGAAGTGCTTCTAAAAGAGGGGTATATTTATTGTGTTTGTTAAAGGGGATTGGCATGGTAAGCTTCGAGGAAGGTTCCTCGAGAGATTGAGCTTTGGAAAAAAACTACATTTTTTTGCTATTTTTTTGATAACTAAACTACATTTTTTGTTGATACACACCCAAGCAACGCAAGATTAAAAAAGAATGGAAAACTAATATTAAGATTTTTTGAGAGTGACATTTCAAACTTTAAAAATCTAATAATCAAACAAAAAAAAAACTTTATGTAACGACCCGGGTCCGCTCTCCACATGATATTGTCCGCTTTGGCCCCACATGCCATACATTTTTATTTTTGGTAGGCCGTAACCCACCAAAAGCCCTCATGTAGAATTAAGGTTGGGGTCAGACACATATATACCCAAGATGAGGATTGACATGTTTCCGATGTAGGACTTGTGCACCATTGCATACTCAGTCCTTAAGAGTCTCCCCTGGCCTCTCTATCTAGGTGGATGCTCGCTGGACCCAACGCCTTTCTACAATGGGGCCACAGGCGTGACATACTCCCTTATGATATTGTCCGCTTTGGCCCACATGCTTGACGTTTTTATTTTTGGTAAGCATCAACCCACCAAAAGGCCTCATGTGGAGTTAAAGTTGGATCACGCACACACACACGCACACATTTATATCCAAATATGAGGGCCCCTACCTTATCTCTCATAGTAAGGTGATAAATGCTCTTGTATGAGCATCTCCCTATATATATATATATATATATCATGGGCTATTGTGACACAGTGAATCCTCTTATCCATCCTCAAACTAAATCTTGGGTTTTGGCTCTATGGTGGGCTTGGAAAAGTAGGAATGACTTGATTTTTAGGGTTTCAACCTATTCACACGATCAGCTTGGCAAAAACATTAAAAAAAAAGAAGATTATTAACTCTATGTGCAAGTTACAAAAAAGATAGCCAAGGACCCTGAACCTCTAGCATGGATTTTAGTTTGAGGAGCCTGAGAGGCGCAACTAATGTATTTTCCGACACCTCATTCAAAGCAGGGGATGGGAAAACAAGCTTTGGATTTGTTATTTGGATTGATGGTTTGGGTGCATGTAGGATCACTTTATGGTCCATCTTATGCGCTTTGAAGGCAGCTTCTTTGTAAGGACTCCACAATATTTACCTTTTCGTTAGATGCCCTAGTGGTTCGTGCTATTAATTGGTTGCCAGATTGGTCTATCCATCCTATTTTGCTCTATATCAAAGTTTTGAGCACGGAGTTTGAAGATATTTCCTTTTCCTATATTTTTAGGTCTCTTACCCTCTGTTTGGGAAGGGGGGGAAATGAGGGGGGAGGAAAAAATGGGGGGAAAGTGGAAATAAAAAATGATTTTGGAGGGTGTTTGATAAGGGGGGAGGGAAAATGGCGGATGGGGAAATGGAGGGAAAAATGATGTGCTTTCCCTCAAAAAATTTCCCCCCAAAACAGGGGGAAAATGAGGGGAAAGTTCTGGAAATGACTAAACTGCCCTTTTATTCTAATTGAATTTTTTTCAAAAGCAAGGATAAAATGGTCTTTGTCCCTATACCTTGCAAACAAACAAAATTATACTTTTTCACTTTTCTTCCCTTTATTTTTTTTCTTCCCAAACAAAAGGAGGGAAAATTAATTTTCCCTTCCCTCCCCTTCATTTTCCTTCCCCCTCAAATTTTCCCTCCCCTCCCCTCCCCCCTTCCCAAATGGAGGGTTAATGATTTTGCTCGTGAACTTGCCAAAATCTCATGTGCAAGGTGGTTTGGTGGGTTTGGGAGGGGATTTGCCTTCTTTATAACTTGTTTTTGTTGCTTTTTTTTTTTGTCCTTCTTTATAGTGAAATCCTGCTGAGAGAGAAAGAGAGAGTCTATCCATTGTAGAGAGAGAGAGAGTCTATCCATTGTAGCAAACCCCATTCCTAAAAACTCTTGCATTTTGCAAAGTGGACAAAGTCCCAATTCCTGTCGTTTGCGAGCAGTACTAATCAATGACCGTGGTCTATGTTTTCTTATTGGGAGGGACAAACGTCAATAAAAGAACCTGGGAAAGTCCATGGGGCTTATCCAATGCACAGCCGATTTCGTATAAACGACGAAACATGGAAGAAATTAAAGAAATGCCTTCTTTTCCACCTTTCCTGCAAGTTGTGCCCACGGTTTCCAATCTAAACAAACGGCCATTCTGTAGAAATGTGTGCTGAGAATAATATCATAGAAACCCATCATCCATAATCACTGGAGTCCACTCCTAATATCTAAAACTACTCAAAATAAATTTTAGTTATCTTTACATAAGCTTTGCGCCAAATTTTACTTTCACGAGAGTGGACCTATCATAAATTTGATCATGTGTCATGTTTAAAATAAAACGAAAGAAAATCCCATGTTTTGCAGGTGATTAGTCTTAGTTAGACTGATGTTAATGCATAGAGGATTGAGTAGCTCTGATTACTTAGGTGGGCTAGTTTTGATGAATTCATGGGGCTCGATTAATAGAATTTTATCCAACAGTTCTCGATTGGAACAAAAATATTGTTCGAAACAAACTTTTAGCAGGTCAAGGCCTTCTTGAATGGTGTCAATCGGCCCAAAACATTGATCAATGTGGAAGGTTGGAGAGGAATCAACCTCTTCTTGATTAAAAGTTATCCTGTAGGTTTGCATCCTCCGCATAAGTGCATGAGCAAATCCAGTTATTAAGTGTGGCCTGATATGCAGTGGTGGACCCACAATTTTCATTTGGGTGGTGCGAACAATGACTATAATATTACATTCGTCATTATTTTATCGTTTGAGAGACCATGAGTGGGCTTAATTCTAATGAGTGCATGGGTTTTTTCATTATGTTTTTGGCTTGCATGTTTTACATTTTTCAGGTTTGCCATGGGATTTAGGTATTAAGATTTGGGAAAAGAGGAATGTGGTTGGGGCTTTTGGATTTAGGAGTCCGGGATTGGATTCAGTTTTTGTATGTATGTATGTGAGAGAGAGGGGGATGGAGGGAGGAATACCTAGCTGCTGCGCCTATGTCGAAGAGAGAGGCTGCTGCTGGATAGGAAGAAAGATAGCATAAGGGAGTTAAATTTTTGTTGCAAGAGGTGGGGCGGCAGGCTTTTAAAATGTATGGGTGAAATGTGAATGGGTTGAATGGAGTCATGGACTTAAAACTATGGTCTTTTCCCCGATTTAACTTGGGGTGTTCGCCCCAGGTGCCCAATAGGTGGGTCCGCCACTGCTGATATGAAAAAGCTGATCAGAGGAGGTTGCACATGGGCTCTCACCACTTTGAGCAAGTTAAGTCCCCGCTAGGGGTTGATCGTTAACGAGGAAAATCTACCACCACAGCCGCACTTTGTGGGACTCTGGTAGCTTCCAAACCCTCGACCACCACTTTATATTTCAGAATGGACACCACTTCTTTGCATCCAAAGCCTTTACCACCTGAAAACCCAGGCAATACCAAGTCATCACCTGGAGCCTCTACTAGGATTCGAAGCGGACACTTTCAGGTTGCAACGAGGGGCCTCTACCATTGAAACATATAATAGTGTTGCAAATATCTTTATTAGGATAACCTAGTCCACTTGCAACTAACTTTATTTTTTTAGGACATTCGGCGACAGGTCCTTAAACACTTTACTTTCTGGTCTTACATTCATAATCTTTTTTCATAGTTTGGTATGTCTTTTTTCCAAATTTGAAGATCTAAAATGTTCAAGTTACCTTTTCTTTAAATCATATCCATTGATTAGTGGGATATGCCATTAATATTGGTCAACACCATTTAATTGACCACAATTAATGAAATCTCATTAATGAGATTTTCAAATTAATTTTCAATAAATAATTTTTTTTTAAATATAAATAAATTTTGAAAGACGTAAATAAATTTCAGAAGATCCAAATAAAATTTAAAAAATTTAAATAAATTTCAAAAGACGTAAATAAAATTTTTATTTGCAAATAAATTTCAAAAACCGTAAATACATTTACCAAAACTAAGATAAACCAATTTTCCAAATTTCAGAAAAATTCGCTAAAAATTCAAGTATTTTTGCAAAAACTCAGTTAAGTTTATTTAAAAAAACACAAATAAATTTGAAAATATTCGAATAAGTTTGCAAAAACACTCAAATAAATTTGCAAAAGACACAGAAAGATTTGTTAAAGAAACTCAGATAAATTTTCCAAAATGGAGATTAATTTGTCAGAAACGTAGATATATTTGCCAAAAACTCAGATAAATTTTTCAAAAACTGAAATATTTGAAAAAAACTCCGATAAATTTGACAAAGAGTCAGATAAATTTGATAAAAACTCATGTAAAATTGACAAAAATCAAATTAATTTGACAAAAACTCAAAAATAAATTTGATAAAAACTAAGATAAATTTGACAAAAACTCAGATAAATTCTCTTCCATGTCGATTCTAGCTTGACCCGAACCAACCTGGAACCAACCTCTTGTACCCTGACTTAGCCTGGAACCTGGTTGGTTGAGGAGCTGAGAGGTTGGGTCAGCAAGAGGCGAAAGGGCTCCTGCGTGAAGGCACTAGCGAGACGCTGCTTGGGCGATGGAGATGCAGGAGATGCTGGCTGCGGCTGCAGTTGCTCTTGTTCCTGCCGGAAGATGTAAGCTGCGATGACTGAAGACGAGGATCGATGGTGTCAGGTATGCTCTCCCAACTCAGTCCTCGTCTCTTTGCTCCTCTCTTCTTCTTCTTGTTCTTCTTTATTTTCTACAGCTTTTTACTTTTCTGTTTTTTTTCTCTGCTGCTTTCTGCTCCTCTTTTTTTTTTTTTTTTTTTTTTTCTGCTCTCTCTCTGTGTTTTTCTCCTCTGCTGCTTTCTTTTCCGCTGTCCCCTGCTCCCTTTTTTTTTCCCTCTCTCGCTCTCTCTCTTTTTTTGTTTATGCTGAGGGTTTTAAGGAGCCTGGCATTTCGATGGAAATAGGTGAAGGGTGGAGAGATGGTGTTCATTTTCTGACTGATGGAAATAGCCTGGGGTTCCGTTTTTTGCAGCGCCAGATGGGAATCGACCGATGGAAATCGCCTGGATCCGAACTCCCCCTTTTTCTTCGTTAGAGAACTGCACCAGAGAAGGGGTCACCTGCCTCCGCCGCTGTCCACTGCTGCTAAGCCATCGCCGAACTTGAGGAAGGAGAAAGCTGCAGTTCTCGATTATGGTTACGGAAAACAGAACACGCCAAGAAGAGGTTCTATTACAAACCTGTAACTTGAAGAAGAAGAAAAGGGCTCTGGACCAGGTTCTGTCCAGGTAGGTTGAAGAAGAAAAAGAGGGAGGATACAAGATTTGAAATTTGAAATTTCAAAGTTTTATGCCTAAATAGTTGGAAGGGCAAATCAGTCATGAAAATTTCTAATGTGGCGTATCTAAGGACCTCTTGCGGAAATATGTCCAGCTATATGAATTATAGGCCTTAGTGAAAAAGTTGTTGGATTGGAAGCCTTACATGACTAATATGATGGACTTTTGGCTAATTTACCCTATTTTTTATGCAAAAGATGTACCTTTTAATTGGTTTGTAAACACTAATAGAACCTACTAATGCTTTAATTTAAATTAGGGACCACCTGATTTCTCTAAATTTATGGGGCCCAATTTCCAAAATTGCAAAAGACCCCCAAAATTTTCAGTAAGTACAAACATATCCTCACATTCTATTAAGGGACCATGTGGCCTTAGATGGTCCTATAACACACGTGGGGCCCCATACCCTAATTATTTCTCAATTAATTTAGTTTTGATTACGTTTTCAAAGTTTTCAAACTTTGTGTGGATAGATCTTTTGAAAAGTTCTTTCGCCTCGATACATGCCAATCATGGGAGTTGGATAGATGGAAATATTCCAACACCACTTAGGTGGCTTATATGAAGTCCGAATTTGCAAGAAGGTCTTGCCAGTCTTAGAAAATTATGATTTGACCCTTTGGCTGATTTTTTATTTAATTAAAGTGTTGATTGTGGAGAATACTATGGATGATGACCTAAGTTTTCTTAAATTATAAACAAATGCTTGTTATTCATTGTTATTATTTGCAAATTGTTTCCTTTAGTTCTTGATTTGTCAAGCTCTCACTTTCTACCATGTTATTTGGATTAGTGGCAGCTTGAAATGTGTCTGTAGATTGTAAGGCCCGCGACCTTACTGGGTCAATTGGGCCCAATAGCAGGTCCGTTGACCCGTTTATTTTTTTATTATTATAATTATTTGTATTTTAGATATTTAAGTGGGTTTAGGCCTTGAGTGAGTTTCTTTTAGTGTTGAATAGTGTCTGCGAAGTTTCGTTTGATTTTGAGTTCGTTTAATACTAGCAGGGGCGTAGTTTGCAAATTAGGGAAAATTGAATGTTTTTCAGGAAAAATTCCTATCACCGTGATTTTGGGTTCGTTGGAAAGGTCTCGTCGCGCTGATCATTTTTATCTTTTGGCTCGTCGCGATCCGACGATTAGAAACCCTTTAAATGGTCCACTCTTTCACCGAACCCACTTAAAGGGCAATTTGGTCTTTTCCTCCCTCTCTTTTTCTTAAATAGGGATTAGCCCTAATCTCATTTTCATTTCTGCAACGAAGCTACAGCAGCCCTCTTTCTCCCTCTTCATCTTCTCAAGCCCAGATCTCCCTCCAGGAGAGATTACCTCTGCGATCCGGACCGCACATCTTCTTCCTTTCGATCTCCTCTCTCCATTGATACTAGTTGGTAAGCCTTTTCCCATCATCAACTTTTCCATTCGTTTTCTCTTTTGTTTAGAATAGGTTGGATCATGATGTTTTTCCTTTCTTTCTTCTTCTCGGTGTTCTAGATTACTTTTGATCGGGGTAGATTGTGGTCTTCGTGATAGAAAGCTTCTCCTCAAGCTTTTCCAATTTCTAATCATCTTCTTGGTTGAGGTAAGTAGATATGCATTTTATATTTAATCATGTGTGTATGTTTTCTTTATTGATTGTGATGATTTCCTTGTTAGATTTTCCTAAAACCAAGCCTGGTTATGATAGTGATTTTGGATTACATGTTAGGTTAGATTTGTGGTATGGATTAAATTAATTGTTAAATTGGTATCCCTTTTGATGTTTTAATTTGATAGAATGGATGAGAATGATGATTGTAATGATTGGGGAGCAAGGAGGCTCGTTTTTAACGGGAAAAAGAAGAGAAAAACTCATTTTCGGGTTCAGGTTACAGTGCCGATCGATCGGGCCTGCAAGCCGATCGATCGGACTGAAATTGGACTCAGTTAACTGAGACAAATCTCAGACCGATCGATCGAATCTCTTGTCCGATCGATCGGATGGCAATTTCGTAATTTTTGACAACTTTGGAAAAATACTTAAACCACTTGTAACTTTTAATCAGTCCGTCGGATTTCTACATATTATATACCGTTGAAAAGCCCTTGAGATGTAGGATCCAATGGTTCTACTTTCCTCACGATCAAGGTCGGAAAGTGATGTAAATACTCAGATTATTGACCCAGCCTATATTTTATTAGAAATGAAACCATTAACTTAGGTTTGAGCCTTAGATGTTGGAAACCATGAACCTACTATCAGTTGACCATTAATAGGGATTAAATCGTAGCACGTGGCTTGGTGTGCTTCGCTTAGGTGTCTAGGTATTCGTGTATTAAACATGGGGTAACTGAATGCGTATGGAACTAAATTAATGGATGCTTAACATGATTGTACACCAAGGGATTTCCTTAGAAGCATCGTTGATCCAATTCAACACGTACTCCGTTAGAACATGTAGGATACATGGATGACACCACTTGCCTAGGTTTGGATTGTAATTCCTCATTGACTTATTTAATTGTATCCGTTGTTATAATTCCTTGTACACTCTCTCTTGGCATAAAACACTTAACTAATTATGAAACATAAATCCTTGTAGGACTAGGATATGGACCTGACTTAGAATGTATCATAAGAACCCTGTGTTGTGTATTTGATAAACATGACTGGCTAGTGAGGAAGGGGTTATCAAATGTTCAACTTGTCTTGTATTGTTTTGAATGAGATAATCCCTATAAACTTGTCTTGTACATTGATCTTGCCAGACTTGCTCATGTCAACACCACTTTACTATTATTTGCATGTTATGACTAACTGCAGTTTGGGCTATTATTGATGGGCCGGTTATTCGGACATCGGGGTGGGCAGTCGGCTTGGACGGCGTCCATGGTGTTGAATAGTTGGGAGCGGGCTTGGACCGTGCTACTATTCCTAGGACCGGGAGCTTGGATCCCCCTGGAGCTGGACTTTGGTATCAGTAGTCCGGATAAGATTGTTACTGGTACCCCGGGAGGTGGCTTAGACATCCTTGGAGTCTCCCTCTTGATTCTTGCATCGCATTGTTTGGACAGCTGTTATTGTTAGTATGTTAGGATTTCCTGTTATTATTTCTAGTTATTTACTCGTGCTTTATACCTAGATTCGATTCCTTGTATTCTCTTGATTATTATGCCTATCATTACTCTTATACTTGATGCATGTCATGATTATTTATATCTTGTTTATCTATTGCTCAACATGTCGTTGACTCTTTTCCTTGGTATGCAGACTCCTCAGGTGAGTACTACTTCTAGGAGCAAGCAGGTGAAGAGATCCTCAACCGGCGGAAGAGGAACGATAGTGGCGTGCCAATGACGTAGAGTAGTGTCATCATTCCCAGCACGAGAGCAATTCATCGGGACTTCCCTAGATTTTATTTCTTCATTTATTATCTCTCGTTGAACTTTCACACTATTGACTTCACTATTGTTTTAAATGGCCTTGATTAGTGGGATGGCCATTGAATAAATTAATTTCATTGTTTAAGTTTTATTTTATTCGTTGTTCACTTTAATATATATTGAGATTCATTATTCCTTGTTGATTTCCAATATGTCTAGAATTGTATGAGTTCCGCAAATTCTTATTTTATTTGAGGCTTGAAATATTACATCCTCACAGCGGACTTACGATCCTTGGGCCTAAAGGGCAGAAATTTTAATTAGTCCTAAGTTTCACTCCCCGGATCCGGTTTATTCTCTAATCGGGTTCGGGGGACGTGACAAGAATTAAGATACATATTATATGTCTTTGTTATTTGGGGATTTCACATGTTCATTTCTCGATAGTCTGGGTATATTGCTTATGTAAATGTTGTGGTTAAGTTGATAATTGAATAATTCCCTCAAAACTGTAAAGGGTGAGTTATGCAATTGACCTTTCTCACCTCGTATACCAATTCTGATTTGGGCTAAGGTAGATTGATTCCACGTAATTTGAGAAGGGGTTGATTATGGAATTTGCCCATTATAAATGTTGAGGACATGCTAAATATCAAAATTTTAATGACATATATATTTGCTATTTGAATTGGAAAACTGAGATAATATGACTTTGTTTGTTTGAAGGAATCTTTGGACATCCCTAGACCACTAGCACTGTATGGGATGACGTGCCCATATAAATGGCCAATTTTGTGAGGATTGTTGATGTTGAATCTTTTTGGGAAATGTTGATTTTTGTGATACCAATTTGCTGGTTTTGGACCTTGTGGTCAATTTTGCTTTGGATAGAAAATGATGATTTTGTGATGTGCATGAATGAGTTTTGGGAACTCTTTGTACATGTGATATCTTTGTGGAACATGAACTTTGGGCTTGTGCTATCAGGTGGTTAAGAGGTTGCCGTTTGTTTGACCCAGTTCCAACCTTGGTTTGACTGAGACTCTTGGATGGTACTTTAATTTGTTGTGTAATGTTATCTAAGTAAATGTTTAAATATACAAATAAATTAGAATATCTATGCACTCAATTGTACTGATATTTTGTGGATTTTCCCTGATCTAGGAACCAGAACTTAGCGACTCAGGAAAATGTTGGTGACTAGGAGATATATTTTGGGATGCATGCTTGAGCGTCTGAGCCACATAGATGAAGAAGAATTAGATTTAATAGATTGTTTAGATTATCTCATTTTAAAGACATTGCAAATACTTTATTTTTATTGGACAATGTTACATTTGTTTATTTGAATTAGGTTTTAATACAAGTTGGTTTAAGTGGGAAATGCCTACATCTTTATGTGATCTTTGATTTAACCCATGTATGTGATGCTTACGAGTCTCGGCTCTGAATCCGAAGGGCCCCAATTCCGGGTCGTTACAACGTGGTATCAGAGCATAAGATATGGGCAATTAAAAGAATTAACAACCCTGGGATACATGGCGAGGATGCTAGAGTAGTGTATAGAACTTGCTTAGATGAGAATCATTTTGTTGGTTTTGTGAAGATACATATTTTCTCTTTTGTAGAAAAAGAGAGAGGATGATCAATGGCAGTGGTGGCAACCCCAATCAGAATGGACCTGTTGAAATGCCAGAATATGCCCGTTTGGTGTTTGAGAATCTTATGAGGGCATATGCACAGGTCCAAGAGCAGATCACTACTAATCATACCCGCCAAATTGACAATAATGAAGGACGCAACGATATTAAAGATGGCTCAGGAGGAGTTAGGAATAATGGAGGCAGGGATCTTGAGAGGGATACTCTTTATAAGAGATTCAATGAGTTCTGCACCAAGTGTTTTGAAGAGACTACTAACCCCTAGGATGCGAATAAATGGGTGCAGCATATGGAGGGTATCTTCGAGGTTAAGGGATTTTCGAAATATCAAAGAGCTATACTTGCAGCATTTAAACTCAAGGGCGATGCAAATGAATGGTGGAAGGCAGCTAATAAGTCATTTAATGGGCAATAAACAAAACTCACCTGAAGTCAAAAAATTTAGTGTAAACTTAAGTATCCTTACACATACATAAAAGCATGAAACCACACTACCACCTTGCCTTCTCCTCCTAATTATCACCCTAATTTGCATTTTGAAAGACTCACAATTATGGACTGCATCAAGAGCACATATGAACTCAATGCGCTTCTACAGTCTTGAGCACTTCCCATTCAAAGGTTAGCATTTCGAAAATAATGGGTGTTCTATCAGGCGCTTATTGCAAAACACATTTCCATGGCCTGAAACACAAGGTGATGTGACCCTTTGAGAAAGAGGAGCTGTATTTGAGGTAAAACAACACGTTGCCTGATCACACTATAACTTAACGGGACTCCACATACACCTACAAAGCAATGAGACCCAAGAGGACTCCATAGACCCTATTTATCCATTCACCATTGGATTCCACGCACGATGATGCCATCTTGCACTTGTCAAGTCCTCAAAATAAGAATTGGGGAAAAAAGGTGAAAAAATAAATCAAATTCAAATTCTTGTATTTAATACAACACAAGCTTCCAAAAGTGAACCTACAAAAATTTCCAAAGCGTGGTGAGTCAAAATAAATTTCATTAAATGCAATGGAAGCTTTATTCAATTGGTATTCAAGGTTCATAAATAAGATCCAACATGAACAACAAATAAAGGAATGATAATTGAAGTTGAAGAATAAATTAAACAATTACTAAAGAAAGGTTTATCATTAAGAAATGTTCATCTAAAGAGTTGCTAAGATGATGTTCTCTCTCATGCTGGCTCAGATGGCTCGAAAGCCATCTCTGGCTTCCTACTCTGGTTCATCAGTTGGCTCAAACGTTTGAAATGTTCGATCCACCTCTGTCTCCTTGGTAAAACAGGGCTTGGTACATATGCACCAAATATTATAAAGTAAATAGCAAGAACATGATCATAATTCGAAATTAAAATACGGTATCAAGTTGAGTATAGACAAGTGAGATCATATGGGAGTAATGACAAAGATATAGTAAGAAAGAACGTATGACATAAATCCAAATAAAACAAAATGAGCAATATAATTCACACGGAGACAAGTGTCCCCGTTGTGGGTGGTCAGCCCTAAATAAATCGGGAAAGCCTGTCCAAAACGTCGGTGATCATAAACCAATCAAAATATCAGGATAACCTGTCCATATTCAAAGCGGATTATAAGTGATCCGGTCACATCGGTGATCAACCATCCATATATCGATTTGCAGTCGTCTAAAAATGACCCACATAAACATAAACACATATATACATAATAGACCAGAATAATAATGTTCCGACACAAGAATCCTAAGTCCAAATAAAGTGCTGGTCATTCCACATTCCATATCATAGTCAAATCAACATACATAATTTGCCAAGCCACCTCATAGTCCATAAACAACATAATAGGATATGCATCTAAAGGAATACATAACCTAAACCAAGATATGCATGCGAAGGTTAAGACATAATTATAAACCAACCTTAGGTTAGACGTATATTCATATACCCGTCAACACACAATGATAAATGCTAGTGACCTAGGGATGTTACGTCTCTCTAAATTCACTGTGCATGATCCAATGAAGAATTCTAATAGAGATATATTGACCCTTTCTCACTAGAGTTCATTAAAATCATGCCAAGTAATTGAATCCTACATCAATAAGATACCGTATGCCCAAAAATAGTTCTTATGTCAAGTCTAGGTAGATATTTAAGGTCATTAGATCCATATGAAGTCCCATACACGATGCCATAAATCCCCAAACGATACAGAGCCAAAATAGAGCAAAAGGATCATAAATGACCCAAGTGCACTGAACGTTCGAATGTACGAAACCAACGTGCGAATGTTCAGGGTCTCGGGTATTTGGCTCAGGAGTAAGAAAAGTCAAACGTTCAAACGCTTATGTGGCACGTTCGAATGTTTGATGTTTTTGCCCTTTTGGCTCAGATGAGTTTGAACTCGAATGTTTGAATGTTCATTGGCAATGTTCGAACGTGTGACGTTCAGTTCGTTGGCCAATTCGCACACAGTCACAGAAATTGGGGTTTTCCCCTTTTCATCCATTTTCCTCCCTTTACCAAAAGAGAGATTACAATCCCATCAAAAGTACATCAAAGTCATATTTAATTGGAAAGGAATGACAACCACAATTTCATTATCCAAAACCAAATAACCCAAAACCATTAGAAAACCCTAATCCACCATTTTCATTTAAAATGGGCAATCAAACAAACCTATATGCAAAGTATCAAGAATCAAAGATTAAACACGCATTCAATAACAAATTATAATAATGTACTTGCCTTTAATCCGAAGTTGAAGAAGAGTGCAATAGGTTTCCTAACCAAAACCCAAACCGAGATCCCCATGGCACTCAAGTACAATCCTAATACCGATCTAACATAAGAGATGGGAAAGAAATGCTCAGGTGAACAGATCTATGGTATTCCTACCTAAAACCTAACATCAGAAAGAATAAGAAGATAACCTAAGAATATAGATCTACTCCTAATGGTTTGAGGAGATGGTTGCCTAAGATAAAAAAAGTCGAACCAAGAATGATAATATGCTTTGATCTTGATTGCAAAGGCTTGGGAAGTTGAAAGAGGGAGAAGATGAAAACTAATCGGGAGGAGTTGTAGAGATATGTGGGGAGAGATAAGACGTGCGTTATTAAAACTAGGGATTATGTTAAAAAGAAAATATTCTCTAGGCTTAAGTTATTGGATCAAAACTGTGGGTCATGTCATCTATCTATTAAACCAACTTACCGATCCACGAACTTAATCTACTGTGTTCCCCACTCAATTCTAACCACTTAAATAACTAAAATATATTTAATTAAAATAATAATAATATCTAATTAAAATATAATAGTGGGATCGGGATCTTACGGCTCTCATGCCCCTTTAATGCAAAAGCCCAAATCTTCAAATGGAACCACTTAAATGCCCCTTTAATGCAGAAGCCCAAATCTTCATGGTTTTTCTGCCGCTGAAGACAAAAAATCCGCTACTGAATGTTGTTGGTGACGTAAAAACATCCGCCGCAAAATCTGCCGCCTAAAAAGGAGTCACTATTGGTATTAGCGACGGTTATTTAAAACCGCCACTAAAAGAATAAATAGCGACGGCAAATGTAAAGAACCGCTGATAAGATTTTTAGCGATAGATTTTTATGGCCGCCGCTAATTGTAAACTTAAAACAATTTTTTTTTTTTCGTGGATCCAGCTAACAACTGCCTACAAGTAGTCACTTCAACTGACTTGAATAGGCATTATAAACCTTGTATCCACCCACCCAAATAGGAAAGTAATCTATGCTGCCAACCAATTTACATTTTAAAAATGGGACCAATCAGCCCAAGAGCATGACCCAAATGAACTATAAGCTAAATGAGCACAGTTTCCCATTTCTTCCCTACAATCAACCATTCTCAATGACAAAACCAAAGTAATCAATACTCTGAAATGCAAA
This sequence comes from Cinnamomum chago, assembly GCA_038049695.1. Taxonomy (NCBI): domain Eukaryota; kingdom Viridiplantae; phylum Streptophyta; class Magnoliopsida; order Laurales; family Lauraceae; genus Cinnamomum; species Cinnamomum chago. The sequence continues at coordinate 34,672,515 of CP142452.1, forward strand.
TACATAAGGAACCTAATGCACCAATTTCTTATATTTATACATTGCAAGGACAAGACAAAATATTAAAATGGGTAAAAAAGAAGACTGGCACTTTTCGCCCACAGACTCTTCTAATCTAAACATAATGGTCATCTGTCTTCTATTCTGATTTGCTTCCATATTACCAAAGGCCTTAAAACCTCTGGGTCTCTGCATGAAATGGCCCAACAACAAACACAAAATAAATAGCAAGGAAAAACCAATTAAAAATGAAACAAATTACATTAGCCCTTTCAAATCAAATCCAAAGATCAAATACCTTCTTAGAACTCTTCTTCCTGACTTTGTATCTCATGCTAAAGTTCAGAAAGCCATCTACCCAGGCATACCAACTGCATTGGAAAATGTAATTTAACAAGATTCTCAAGATCTTTTCTAGAAATTTACAAGAAATTATGGTTCCTACTAATGAAATAGCAAACAAAATAAATAAAAAAATGAATGAAAAGAAACAATCAGAACAACACATTATGGCAATGGAGTTCATCCTCAAGTGATCAATCAAATCCATTCTTGCATTTGCGGAGGCAAAGGTTGGGCATCGCAGGCAAAGCCTTACCCACCAGAAAAAGACGAGCCATTATGGAAGAATTATAGCTTAGTAATATCCAGTCATATAAACAAGATTCTTCGAGGCATTTTTTCCTTTGCCCATCCTTTGTGGTCCCACAAAATGGTTGATGGGGATCGCCATAAAATGCGCCTTCCTTTATGGAAATGCCCAACCAAATCAAACTATAGATTTTCATTCAAGTTCCATCTTAAACAGCATACTTACATTTATTCCTTTCTGGATTAACTTAGACCTCTTCTTGGGCTTTTGAGGAGGCTTGAACCCTTTCATGGCCATGAAATCTTCCTTCAAGTAACATAAATCTTTTCAAGCTAGCCAAATAATTCCAAATCTTTTGAATGGTTTTGCAACTCAGTACAACAACATAGAAATAAATAAAGATCGTAAATATGAGAAAACCTCAAATGACATATTTTGGTGAGTACTTACCTGCATCTGTCCAGCGGAATCTACAAGAACATCCAGATTGAGAATTTCTGACCTTTGGGAGAAGAAGTTAAAAAAGAATTCCATGAATGATGCAGTTAATCAAAATCTTGAAATAGAGAAAAGACAAACTTCTAAGAATGAGAAGGGAAAAAAAGGTCAGGCTACATACATGTTTGTGATCCTCTTTATGATGGTGATGTCCTTAGCATATGAATTAGTTCTTGATGCTACCCACCATTACTCCCTTCCTCTCTCTTTCTCACTTTGTTCATACTGCACAATGCCTACATTGGCAAGGATTTACAATCTTTTCATTATTCTTCTCCTATCACAACCAAGATATATATATATATATATATATATAGATGAGTTAAGAGCATGGAGCAAATGATAAATGTTTTGGAATTCAATTAGTACAAAAACAATGTAGAGCTATCAATTCGACATACAGATTGAGCAAAGTCTTAATTGACAGGAAACATAATCCACCAAAAGGTTAATTGTTCCACTTTAAATTAGGTCAAGACCATGCCTCTGTGCATTCCTTTGTTGCCCATTTTGAATCATATAAGATCATGCTCCTCAATGCAAACCCTGCACATGGCAAAAAGATTGGTGCCCACAAAGCCCACACTTCAGTGGATTTGCAATTACAATAGTTTTGATATGGGGTGAGAGAAAAATACAGAAAAAGGATATTAGACTATTAATCGAACTACTGTGTTCTAAGATGGCCAAAAAATTAATGTTTTTTATGAAAACTGGCCCACAAAAATATCTATATAGAAGTTGTTTGGGCATTTAAAATGTTGAACTAAGAAGGAAAGCTGCTTACAATTTTGGAAACTATCTAAATTATAGTATATGAGTCCTCTAATTCAGGGGAAAAAAGGAGTAAAAGAAGTTAACAAGTTATATGGTGGAGCACCCTAATCCCATTAGGGTCAAAGGTAGCATAGAAGTATTACCTGATTCAACTGTTGCTGGCACGACCAGTAAACTTGGATCTTAAAAAATAAACTAAATCGTGCTTGGATGGAGCTTGAAGCTACTGAGAAAAAAAAATATTGTTGAGAAAATAAAACTTAAACTAAAAAGAAAAAAAATACCTAAAATAGATTGGGTTTAAAAGATGAGATTCAACTTTGAAATTCAACAAATTAAGTCATGCAATCACACTCAATAACTACAGCAATTGGTATGCATCAGAAATATAACTTACTTACATTTAAAGTGTTAACATGAAACATTAAAACTATGATGTCAGATACAAATGCAGGCATGGCATCGATATGCGGCACAGAGTTATAATGAAGCATTTTACACTATGATGCATGGATACTTCGAAATGGGCAACGTATCGTGTCGTATCGTATCCAATACTTCACTTTTTATGTGTAAAATCCGTATCCTTTCCGTGTCTATGGCATATCCTAGTCGTATCCATGCCGTACCTGGGCACCATAGATTTTACAGTGTTTGGAATATGGATGCAAATAATGCTACCCTATCCATGAAAAGATATTTTCACAGTGCAAGTTAGCTTCACAGACTTTACACGGTAAATGGGAATTTCAAAGGTATTGCTTGTGCTTTTATAGTTCGCATTATATCATATTAATTTGGTAATATTTCAAAATTCCAAATCAGTCATTTACTGGACCCTGAAGTCATTTATTAGACCTAGTTTCTTGTTTTTTTTCAAACTATGATGTGACCTTTCCTCTATATAATCATTTACTTTGTTGAACTGACAAATGTGTAGTTATTGTTTTCACCACCATATATAACAGTTAACAAAAACATTAACATAATTTCTTAGAAAAGTTTGACTGAAATAATGCCACCATGGGTGATATATCTCTGAGAAGTCTTTTATGTCAAACCAACTTACCAACCCAAGTGAAACATTGGTGCAACTACTTAAAAAGAGTTAAAAAAAATCGCAGCTATGGGTTAAGATATTGGGTAAAACTCCCAGAGGATCATGAAGTCAATATCTATGAAGATAACACAAGATTTTGAGCAAATGGAATCGATCGCTCTAAATGAAACTACACATAGTAGTCTTAGAGATTATGGAATGAATGGTTTGAGTCACTGTGACCGGCATCCGTTGCTTATATAGATTGAGACTGTATAATAATTAAATAGTTAAAAAAAAGAGAGAGAGATCTGTAGGGATAATTACAACGAGATATCTAATCTATGGGGAGAGTGAGAAGGCAAAATGCAAATTCATCCAGCACCAGTATCAAATTGGACTCCAATTGAGAAATCAATTCCAGGCCATTTTCTTTACGATTCTTGTAGGTGTGGTATCTATTATGGGCTAGCACCAGTATCTTATCCTCTGGTTATGGATGCTACACATGTCCCAACTTAAAAATTATTTTGTTTTACAAGTTGCACGAGTCAGAGGATCGGACCCAAAGAGGAGGATTGGAAGGATCACATTGCAAATCGTCCTCTCACCTTAAAATTTGTTTTTTTCTTTTTTACAAGTAACATGAGTTACTGCAAAACGATCTTGAGAATGGGGTTTTTACAAAACCTAACAATACTAAGGAGGAACGTACCAAACTCGTTGTTCTTCAGAAAACCAATGGAAACAGAAACGAAAGCTGGAATCACTAAAACAAATGAGCTCAAAACATGTTAGCTTTCAATATAGAGAAGAACCCAAGATCTATACATCTACCATATCAAAACCATCAAAAAGAGACATAGAACATGAATCGATGAAAAAAGGGATTAAAATCAAAATTAGTAGATGAAAATCGCTAGATCTGTGAGAGTCAATAGGGTTTTCCGGATTTCTCATCTTCACCATGAAAAAATCAGAAATGAAGTTCAGATCTGATAACTCCAAGCTAAAAACACTAAACATTGGAACTAAAAGGACCCTAAATGCTAAAAGCTACTTCAACCAAATTATGAAGCCAGACTCCTCATTTCATTGCAAAAAATAAGAAACGAAGATCAGATCAATATCTCAAATCTTAAAACACAACGTACTGAAAAGTAAATCACTAGATCTGCTCAGCTGATTATACAAGAAAATCTACTCACCTGGATCTTCACCTAATCCCACCACACCAAAACCCTAACCCAATCTCAGAGGAATCTATGAAAGATTTGAAGCCGAAAACCCTAACCCAATCTCACCTGGTCCTTGATTTTGGCCGCCAAAATCTTCAACTGTTGAGCAGGAAGAGCCGAATCAGCTATTTCTTCAGTCAAATCTCGATCTATCAGATCTTCTTCTGACGGATCTGGTAGAGGCAATAGGAAATGGAGGAGGGGCTCGTTGAGGTCTTTAAAAGAAGAACGAGAACAGAGGAAATCGAAAAGGGACCGATCGAGATCGTAGGGATAGGAGACTTGTAGGGGCGGAATAAGAAAGCCCCACTAAACGAAGTAATTAAAGGCGGGTTTGCGAAAAAAATCCATTGATGAATGTAGAGAGTCAAGGATATAGCGGCGGTCTATGCAAACCGCCGCTAAATATCACTTTTCTTCTACTCAATTATAATTTGGTTATTAGTTTCTAAAGTATATATATGGCTCCAATAAGCCATCATGCCCCATCAATTGCTAAAATAAAGTGAGAAAACAATGGCAATTTGAGGCAAAGATTAAAAAGAGCATATTTGAGGCTCTCCATTGGATAATTCACCTCAGAAGATTTGCATCATTACACTTTACAATGCAGTTCATCAATTTCTCACGTAAAATGCAATGATGCAAAGAAACTACATGAGTATAATTGTGAGTTTTGAGAAGTTAATGCAATAATGGGATAATGCAAAAGAATAATTTCTTGAAAATCATGCAATTTAATAAATTTTGACCAATTATGACTTGAATTCGAACATTGAATAGTCAAATGCATGAATTTATAAAATTCAATGAAATCAATGCATGTTGTCCTAAATAAGTCCATAAACCTACATGAAATAATGACAATATTATGCAATTCCATGGACTCATCACAACCCCCAACCAACATTTTGCAAGTCCCTAGCAAAAGATGTGAAAAGGTGAAGTTAACTAACCTAACCTAAAAAACAAAAGGCATGCAGAAAAACAAAAGCCACTTTCGCTAGCACCCTCAATTGCATTCAACGTTTACAGTAAGCCCTTAATTAAGCCTCTAGGTTACCCTAGCGGACGAATTGTGCCTCGTGAGGGTTTGCTGCGAATATACCCACAGAACTCAAAAAAATTAAAAACCTAAAGAAATCAAAAGAATCTCCCCAAATTTTTTTTTATACACATCGGATACTCTCAATTCTCAGAATAGTCAAAATAAAGACAAATTTGAAATATGGTTCACCAATCCCATCTTTGGAAAGAAAATTTCAAAATCATGCTAAATATGATCGTGCACATTGAAAAAGTACATATACATCAAAAAATAAGTGTCATGAGCTCCACTAGAACCCCCATGAAAACGACTCTCTATCAAATAATCCGGTCCACCTAGACTCAGCAAAAGAAAAAAAAAAAAAAAAGAGGATTCCTCTCAAGGCAACCATAATGGCTTTCACACTATTATTTTTCAAAAGGCCGTAAAATTTTAGTGACAAGCTCTCTCCTTCTTCTGTTTCTTAGATAGGGCTTATTTGGGTGAAATTGGCATTGATATACACAGCATGAGGAGCAAACCCACATCTCATGTATTTTCACTAACTTTCAAAATAATGCATCGCTATGTTTTTTTCTTTTCTTCTGACTTTTTTCTTTTTCAACAGTCGCCAATAATACGCAGCCATTTTCATGTACCCGAATCAAGGCAACCATGATGGCTTTCACACTATTATTTTTCAAAAGGCCGTAAAATTTTAGTGACAAGCTTCTCTTTTTCTGATTTTTTTTCTTTTTCAACAGTCTCCAACAATAGGCAACCCTTTTCATGTACCCGAATGAATTCATCAATTTGTGGGTTTTTAACTCAAGGCAACCATGATGGCTTTCGCACTATTGTTTTTCGAAAGGCCATAAAATTTCAGCGACAAACTTCTTGTTTTCTAGTTTTTCTTTTCTTTTTCAACGGTCCCCAACCATATACAGCCCTTTCCATGTACCCGAATTAACTCACCAATTTGTGGGTTTTCCTTGCAAGGCAACCATGATAGCTTTTTCAACGGTCCCCAACAATAGGTAGCCCTTTTCATGTACCCAAATTAATTCACCGATTTATGAGTTTTCCTCTCAAGGCAACCATGATGGCTTTTACACTATTGTTTTTCAAAAGGCTGTAAAATTTCAGCAACAAGCCTCTCATTTTCTCTTTTTCTTTTTATCTGATTTTTTTCTTTTTCAACAGTCCCCAACAATAGGCAGCCATTTTCCTGTACCTGAATTAATTCACTGATTTGTGGAAAAATCCACCCAAATGGACTAGGAAACCTATAAAACTAAGGTTTGGTGTTCTTTCATATATTCAATCAAATAATAAAAAGAACGGAAATCATAGTTTCCAATTTATAACTTTTGAAAATATATACGACTGTGTAATGTGAAAGGATCAAAATTTAGCACTTTTCCAAAAAGATATCCGCAAACAAAATAACGAACCAAACCCTCTTTTCTCTCAAAAATTTTATTTCTCTTTAAACAAATCTGAAAGGCCAAAGATAAACAGAAAAAATTTTGAAGTATTTTTTGAAAAATTTCCTAAATCTAGAAAATAAAGCAAAAAGGTGTGTGAAAATTTGGTGTAAAAACAGACAAGTGTGCTTGCCCCCCCCCCCCCCCACCCCCCACCCCAACCTAAGATGAACGTCGTCCTCAATGCTACGCATGCAATGCAAAAGAATATAACATATGAGGAATAAAAGTACATGAGGGTAAAGTCAAGAAGGCACTTGAGAGTGTGAAGCTTTTTTCTAGCCTTTTTCATGGTTAGAAAAAACCCACAGAAAGAAAAGAATGTGAAAACAATGCTTCATGATGAGAAACAATGATCCATCACATAACAATGTTCACACAAGACCCTCTAGCAGCATAATTCCCAATAACCTTATAGAATTTCCATTGAAGATATAATTGTTGGAAAATAGGTGGGCCATTCAGATAGATTTCAAAACTTTTGACCCACCTGATGCAGGGATCAACTATCTATAAGGCAACAAACCCAGTCCAGGATGCAATCCCTCAAACTCATAAACCATGTACAGCAACATAACCTATTTAGAAGATAGAAAATAGCACATAAAAATGCAACCACGAAATCTACAATATACAAAGATGTAGATTATACCTTTGGAGCTTTGTAGTGCTCTAATGGAGAATTTGAATTCTTTCTTTGATGATGAACACCTTCACTTAGTCAAATCAGAATCTCCAACACCCTTTGATCTTCCACGCTATGACCCATATTAGATCTCTTTTCTCAAGAAGATGGTGGAATCTCCAAGAGAAAACCCAACTAGTAACTCTAAGGAACTAAAGGAGAAAGAGAAGAGAACTTAGAGAGGAAGAGAAGTTGTGCAACACTTGCACAAAGGGGCTGGAATTGCACTCTCTATTATGGACGTCCAAGAGGGGATATCTCCCCTATTTGTAGTCCTCCATTCCACCTCTTTACCTATTTGAAATAGAAGTTTAACTCCCATTACAAAATAGTAACATTCTCCCTTGCTAGTTGCCATAGAAGTCTTACTTCCACAACAATTAGTAGTTTTCTCCTTTCTAATTAAAATAGAAGTCCTACTTCTATTAATAATTAGTAACTTACCATTACCACTATTAGAAGTCTCACTTCAAATAGAAATAGTAACATTCCTATTAGAGTTCAAGTAGAATTAGTATCTTTCTAATAACTTGGGCTAGCGTGGGGACCGCTAAGGATTCTTTAGAAAGCTGGCTCCAACTGGGACACGCGGCCCCACATCTCATGTGCAATCCGGGCCCACAGTTAATTACAAATAACTCCACTATATAAATGCAATTGCACTCCAGTCTTAGGAATATATTACAATGAAGACCCTAAACTTCCACATTACCACAAGTAGGCCCCTCCATCTATATCCATGGATCAATTGGACCTGTCCACCAAATTAGATCCATATCTTATTATCCTTGAGCCCCAATTAATTATAATGATCATTTGGTACCAATCCAATTAACTCTTAATCGGAATGGGTGCGCATTTACCAATGATAAATCCATTAATTGGCACAAGGGGATATTAAAGATAGATTTCATCTTGACCATTGAATGTTCTCATAGCTCCACTACCACGTATCCAAATCACCGAGGTGTTGACCTACAATTGGCCTCACTCATTGGTGACTCAAAGCAAATGCATAGATAGAAACTTGAGTTCATTAATATCTCAGGATTATGAGCCTATTGCTAGGGAATTATGAGAGTAGACCTTAAAATAAAGACAGTATATATATAAGGTGCTTCTCATGGTCCTTCAATACATCCAATGTACCAGCACCATGATCCAGAATCTTACATTCCGATGATTGAGACAAATCACACTATCTCATAGTGATCAAAGTGCTGCAACCTTGTCAGATGAGATGCCCAATCTCATCACTGGTTGTGAAGATATTTAAGTATAAGATTTGCAATACATATTTCCTGTATGTGGATCTCATCTACACACATGTATTACATCTAGTATACTTGTGGACTCCGGTTCATCTCATGAACCATTATGTCATTCGTATTGGTTATGTGCAAGTATATAATTAGACAACATTCATCTCATGAAAGGAAAGCATGATTGTATTGATAAATAAAGAAATGAATCAATTTATTACATCATATACTTTGTATTGAGACCATCAAAACTAACAGTCTCTCACTTGGGCTCAATGCTAATCAGGATTGCATCTCATGCCCATCCCGTCTACATGCTGCTCAAAGACTTTGGTGGTCAAAGGCTTAGTAAAAGGATTTGCCAGATTGTCCGCAGAGGCTATCTTGGTGATAGCAATGTCACCTCTCTGCACAATCTCTCTGACCAAGTAATACTTCCTCTGTAAGTGCTTTTGGCTTTTATGGCTCCTGGGTTCCTTGGACTGAGCGACTGCCCCGCTGCTGTCACAGTAAACTGTGAGCGGTTGTCGTGCCAAAGGTGTCACTCCAAGTTCCACAAGGAATCTTTTGAGCCATACTGTTTCCTTAGTTGCTTCACAAGCCGCTACATATTCAACCTCAAAAGTGGAATCAGCGGTACATTGCTGTTTAATACTCCTCCAGTTGATAGCTCCTCTGCCAAGCATAAACACATAACTAGAGGTGGATTTCCTGGAATCCTTATCTGACATGAAGTCAGAATCTGTGTATCCGACTGGAATCAGCTCATCACTGCCTTAAATTAACATGCAATCTCTAGTCCTTCTCAAGTACTTGAGGATACATTTTACAGCAGTCCAATGGTCAGGACCTGGGTTAGACTGATATCTGCTGACTAAGCCCACTGCATGACAGATATCAGGTCTAGTACATAGCATAGCATACATGAAGCTACCAACAGCCGAAGCGTATGGAATTGCTCTCATTTGCTCCTTTACCTCCGGGGTCTTGGGACCCTGATCCTTGGAAAGGTGCACTCCATGCCTAAAAGGTGTGATACCCTTCTTGGAGTCCTGCATAACAAACCGTACCAGTACCTTATCTATGTAAGCAGCTTGAGATAAGCTAATCATCCTATTTTTTCGGTCTCGATGGAGTTTGATCCCTAGGATGTAACTAGCTTCTCCCAAGTCCTTCATATCAAAAGTCTTTGCTAACCAAACTTTTACCGTTGACAACATTCTTATATCTTTCCCAAGGAGAAGGATGTCGTCGACATATAAAATCAGAAAAACTACCATGTCACCTTCATTTTTCATGTACACACATGACTCATCCGGATTTTGACTAAAACCAAATGATTTGATTGCTCGGTCAAAACGGATGTTCCAGCTTCGGGATACCTGCTTCAGTCCATAAATGGACTTTTGCAGCTTGCAAACTCTTTGCTTTTGGTTACTCGCTATAAAACCGTCTGGCTGCATCATATAGATGTCTTCCTCAAGATGGCCATTGAGAAACGCCGTCTTAACATCCATTTGCCAAATCTCGTAATCGAGATGAGCCGCTATGGATAAGAGTATTCGGATGGACTTGAGCATGGCTACTGGCGAGAAGGTTTCCTCATAATCGATACCCTCTTTTTGAGTATACCCTTTCGCAACAAGCCTGGCCTTAAAGGTCTCAACTCTTCCATCTGGTCCTCTCTTTCTCTTGTAGACCCACTTGCACCCAATAGGTTTGATATTGGCAGGCAAGTCCACAAGTGTCCAGACCTGATTAGAGTACATAGACTCCATTTCAGCTTTCATAGCATCTTGCCAATGTCCCGAATCTGTCATTAATTGCTTCATCATAGTTACAGGGATCCTGTTCCAGTTCTTCCGGGATTGCCTCGTAAGACTCTCCCAAGAACGAGAACCTATCAGGGGGCCTAATTATTCTCCCACTACGACGAGGCACTGGTGTAACTACTGGGTCTGGTATCCTCAAGTTTGGTTATACTTGGATTTGGAATTAATTGTTCTTGAATCTCTTCCAAGATCACATTTTCTAAAGATTTTCGGTCCATCATATAATCTTCCTCCAGAAAAACCGCATTGGTGTTTACCAGCACTTTCTGCTCTCTGGGATTATAGAATAACCAACCTTTAGTTCCTTAAGGATATCCTACAAACGTGCATACTTCCGACTTCGTTTCCAACTTATCCGTCTTTACCTTTAGCACGTGTAAATGTTGTAGACTAGGCTTTCGCCCAGACCATAACTCCTGGGGAGTCTTAGGTACAGACTTAGATGGTACGAGGTTTAGTATGTACATCACAGTATCCAAGGCATATCCCCAAAAGGATATAGGTAATCCTGAGAAACTCAACATAGACCTAATCATATCTAAAAGAGTTCGGTTCCTTCTTTCCGCTACTCCATTCTGTTGAGGCATGCCAGGAGCAAACAACTGGGATAGAATCCCATTTTCTGATAAGTGTGCCATAAAATCACTAGAGAGATATTCCCCTCCTCGATCTGATCGAAGAGTCTTGATACTTTTACCTAATTGTTTTTCCGCTTCCGCTCGAAACTCTTTGAACTTTTCAAAAGCCTCGGACTTGCGGTGCATAAGGTATATGTATCCATATCTTGAATAATCATCTGTGAAAGTGATGAAATATTCATATCCTCCTCTGACCCTGACATTAATGGGTCCACACACATCAATATGCACTAATTCCAATAAATCTTTGGCCATATTACCCTTGTATGAAAAGGGTCTTTTGGTCATTTTGCCTTCCAGACAGGACTCACAGACAGGCATTGGTTCTACAACCAATGAAGGCAAGATACCATCTTTCACTAGCCTGTCAATCCTATTTAGGTTTATATGACCTAGCCTTAAGTGCCAAAGTTTTGTTGGATTAGATGAAGGTGACCTTCTCTTTAATGAGGGCCTATTAATTATTTCTGTATCATGTATCTCATACATTGTGGGAGTTAACAGATAAAGCTCATTGGTTACCTTGCCAGAACATATAAAAGTACTGTTTCTCTTTATGACAACTTCAGTACCAAAAGTAATAGAATAACTTTTATTCACCAAACTAGAAACTGAAATTTAAATTCCGTCTTAAAGATGGTACATATAGTGTGTCTGACAAAACCAACTTATTATCTTGATAACATAAAGTAATAACTCCTACTGAGACCGCATCCGCCTTAGCATCAGATCCTAGGTTGACAATAATTTCGCCGTCACTGAGTCTCCTGGTTTCCCGGAACCCCTGCAACGAATTACATATGTGATTAGTTGCCCCGGAGTCCACACACCAAGATTCTGAAGTACCAGTTGCAAAACTAACTTAAGAAACAAGTGACTCAATCATACCTGAGGTCTTCTGGACAATTCCTTTTCCAATGTCCTGTCATACCACAATGGAAACACTTTCCTTTTGTCCCCGACCCCTTAGCTTTGCCAACACCACCATTAGGACCATTCTCCACCTTAGGACCCTTCGGAACTGATTTCTTCTTGCCTTTTCGCCCTTTGCCTTTCGGTTTGGACTTGGCAAATGACTTTTTTGTCATCAGGGCAGTTGGCTTCTTCTTCATAATCCCTTCAGTCACCACCAGCTAACTAGAAAACTCAGCTAGAGTCAAATTCATCTTATTCATATTATAATTGACCTTGAAATTGTTGAATGACTCTGGTAGTGACTCAAGGATTATGTCAATCTGCGATTCTGCATCAATCGCAGCCCCCAGTACATCTGACTCATTCAATGAGTCCATCATTTTCAACATGTGGTCCTGTACTGGTGTGCCTTCAGCCATCTTGGTGCTTATAAGCACCCTCATAGCAGCCTGTCTAGCAGGCATGCCCTGTTCCACAAACATCTCCTTTAATTTTGATATAATATCATATGCAGTCTTAAAGGATTGATGTTGATGTTGCAAAACACTAAACATGGATGCCTGTATATAACATCTGGCATCTCATCGTCTTTGGCCCACTTGGTGTAAAGTTCCTTTTCTTCCTGTGATGCTTCTGGCACTGGCTCATCAAGGGGGGGGGGTTTGGTAAGGACATATTTATATCCTGAAGCTGTCAGGACTATATCCAGGTTCCGTTTCTAGTCTACATAATTGGATCCCACTAACTTATTCTGGTTGAGGATGGTCGCAAGTGGATCGAAAGTATTTGAATTCATGCTTGAAATACTGTAGCACATAACCATACATTCAATTAATGAATTTAAATGACATTAGGGTTTAGTATTCTACCAAATTTATATGGAATCCTCATAACCACTAAATTCAGAATACATCGGAATCCCAATCCTCGGGGTATGCCTCCTTGGGGAGTGCAAATACCACTTAGATTGGTGCGGATCAAAGTTGGTCAAAATCGGAATTAAGACTAACTATCCATGATCCCCATCATTCATTATTATCTAGGTATCTCATACCAAATAATGTATGACTCCCAATTTGCTTTGGTTTCTAAAATACATGAGGCAAATCCTTGGGGATACTACATCATTATTTTAGTTAAATGTGACCCACCAACTAACATTGCATGACAACCGTTACGGGCAGCTCCTCCTTGGGGAGTGGGCCTCCGCCCCGTCTCACCAACACTATCCATAGGAGATCCATATCTAGTAACTAGACAAGTAAAAGCCCTCTGTGGGGAACGGCCATTCTCAAGATGGCGCGAGGCTAATACTTTCCTTACAATGGACCTATGGTAGAAAACCATGGAGATTTCTAAATAAAAATGCCCCGCTCCCACTTAATATTTTAGAATTGAGGATTTCCTTATAAGGTATTAAGGCCCACATATATATATGAACATCAAATCATCTCATGATATGATCAAGGATTGGTTCCAAGTCAAGTTATTTTTAGAAAAGTCCAGTTTCTTAAATTAGTGTTACCAATGTGTCCATTTCATGGGCCATCAACACTAATTATAACTCTTTCCAAAAATTAATTTGATTTGACCAATTTTAGTAACTTGCTATGTTTGGATCAGATTTGGAAATATTCTAAATTAAGCATGCATCCATAAATAGAAAGTGCTAAAATTAGAAACTAGTCCTCTCCTCCACATGGCCCTAGCGGAATAGACTTCTTGGACTTCTAGACTTTCCAAAACTTTGAAATTCCTCAAACTCTTTGGAAAACCTCAAAACAATTTCGGTAATCTTCAAGCTCTTTGATTAGGAGTCCAACATCGCTTTCCTTCTTTGTCTCGGACATCGCCAGAATTTACAAATTTAGAAAAAATACATAAATTCTTATGCCTCGATTATGAGACTTACATGGTAATCTAAACATGGAAATAAAAGGGCTATAGGGAAATTCATCATGCCTTGCCTTTTCAAGGGAAACCAAGGAAACCATGATGCCCTTTACACTTAGCCTTAAATAAACCAATAACCATAAATAGAAAGCAAAAGACTTGTGGGCCATATGGAGAGGACATGATCATCTGCAAGTTAGTATCTCATACAACCATACAAACCACAAAAATAAGCTGCCAAATAATGCTGGAAAAATAGGATGTAGGAGAAGACCTGAAACTGAAAAATCCAGTTTCTGCAACATTTTGTGTAGGGTCCTCGGTCGACCGACCAGAAGGCTCCGTCGACCGACCTGCAAGTCACTGGGTCGACCGAGCACGGGCCAGGTCAACTGGACTGACGAAAACCTGCAACTTGGGTTTTCTGTTTCGTGTCCATTCTTCACCAAATCACTTCTAAAGTGTTCCAATGGCTTCCTACCATCCCTCCATTATTATTAAACCCTTTTGTGACTATCCAAACATGAATCTACTATTAAACCAAGCAAATTCATCAAAACTGATCCTTACATAGCCCTTGCTTCATCTTCTTATTCGCATCTCATGCAAAGATTAGACCAAGTTTACTGATCTAACATAATTAGAGATGAGGTATGTCTCGGATACCAATTGTTGGAAAATAGGTGGGCCATTCAGATAGGTTTCAAAACTTTTGACCCACCTGATGCAGGGATCAACTATCTATAAGGCAACAAACCCAATCCAGGATGCAATCCCTCAAACTCATAAACCATGTACAGCAACATAACCTATTTAGAAGATAGAAAATAGCACATAAACATGCAACCACAAAATCTACAATATACAAAGATGTAGATTATACCTTTGGAGCTTTGTAGTGCTCTAATGGAGAATTTGAATTCTTTCTTTGATGATGAACACCTTCACTTAGTCAAATCAGAATCTCCAACACCCTTTGATCTTCCGCGCTATGACCCATATTAGATCTCTTTTCTCAAGAAGATGGTGGAATCTCCAAGAGAAAACCCAACTAGTAACTCTAAGGAACTAAAGGAGAAAGAGAAGAGAACTTAGAGAGGAAGAGAAGTTGTGCAACACTTGCACAAAGGGGCTGGAATTGCACTCTCTATTATGGACGTCCAAGAGGGGATATCTCCCCTATTTGTAGTCCTCCATTCCACCTCTTTACCTATTTGAAATAGAAGTTTAACTCCCATTACAAAATAGTAACATTCTCCCTTGCTAGTTGCCATAGAAGTCTTACTTCCACAACAATTAGTAGTTTTCTCCTTTCTAATTAAAATAGAAGTCCTACTTCTATTAATAATTAGTAACTTACCATTACCACTATTAGAAGTCTCACTTCAAATAGAAATAGTAACATTCCTATTAGAGTTCAAGTAGAATTAGTATCTTTCTAATAACTTGGGCTAGCGTGGGGACCGCTAAGGATTCTTTAGAAAGCTGGCTCCAACTGGGACACGCGGCCCCACATCTCATGTGCAATCCGGGCCCACAGTTAATTACAAATAACTCCACTATATAAATGCAATTGCACTCCAGTCTTAGGAATATATTACAATGAAGACCCTAAACTTCCACATTACCACAAGTAGGCCCCTCCATCTATATCCATGGATCAATTGAACCTGTCCATCAAATTAGATCCATATCTTATTATCCTTGAGTCCCAATTAATTATAATGATCATTTGGTACCAATCCAATTAACTCTTAATCGGAATGGGTGCGCACTTACCAATGATAAATCCATTAATTGGCACAAGGGGATATTAAAGATAGATTCCATCTTGACCATTGAATGTTCTCACAGCTTCACTACCACGTACCCAAATCACCGAGGTGTTGACCTACAATTGGCCTCACTGATTGGTGACTCAAAGCAAATGCATAAATAGAAACTTAAGTTCATTAATGTCTCAGGATTATATGCCTATTGCTAGGGAATTATGAGAGCAGACCTTAAAATAAAGACATTATATATAAGGTGCTTCTCATGGTCCTTCAATACATCCAATGTACCAGCATCATGATCCAGAATCTTACATTCCGATGATCGAGACAAATCATACTATCTCACAGTGATTAAAGTGCTGCAACCTTGTCAGATGAGATGCCCAATCTCATCACTGGTTGTGAAGATATTTAAGTATAAGATTTGCAATACATATCTCCTGCATGTGGATCTCATCTACACACATGTATTACATCTAGTATACTTGTGAACTCCGGTTCATCTCATGAACCATTATGTCATTCGTATTGGTTATGTGCAAGTATATAATTAGACACCGTTCATCTCATGAAAGGAAAGCATGATTGTATTGATAAATAAAGAAATGAATCAATTTATTACATCATATACTTGGTATTGAGACCATCAAAACTAACAATAATTAACTTAATAGTCCATAAAAGAAATGGCATGCCACAAGTGAAATAGCCAGAGAACAAATAGTAGTCCATAAATCAAAGGGATCTAGGATATTCAAAGACATGAAGTACAATAGGACCACATTCGATACTAGAATGTCAGTACCATGAGGGAGCATCAAAATGAAGCCCAATCAAATAATAAACCACCAGGTGCCAGGCAGACATATGGGAGCATGCATAGGCAGTCGTTAAATGAGACATGACAGTAAAAAAAAGTGCTTGGATCAGAAATTCTCAAGGAAAAAAAAAAAAAAAACTAGGAAGGATCACAAAAGTTTTCTCCAAATGAAGACATTATTTCACTAACATGTTCTACAATGTATCAATCATTTAAAATCAATGTGAACTATATGTCTTTTGTTTTAGAATGTTTTAAAGCTAACAAATGAAGAAGAATATCCTCTGGTAGACAAATGGCATGAGGAGACACCTATTGTAGAGTTTCCTCCCAACTTCTAGTTTGTCATTCACTCATCCGTCAAGTTTGTTACAAAGGAAACAAAAAAAAGAGAGAAAGAAACAATAACATAATTCAAGGTAGTTTCTTTATATCAGATTTAGTTATAATATAAATTAAAATAATTGAAATCTTACCACTGCCACTTGTACCAACACTAGCAACATTACTTCTCGCTGATATAACAAATGATATTCCATTAAGTATCCTTCGCTCTGTTAGGTATCTGAAATAGGAAAAAGAAACAAAAGAAATTGTTCTCACAAATCAATAAAACTCGAAACTGGAATAGATATGGGAATTAAAGCATAATAAAAGCCTGAAATAACAAACTCTTTGTAAAAGAATCACGTTAGAAAATTTTATAAATGTGAATGAATATAAAGATCTCAAAAGAAACAACAAAAGAAATTAAGAAAATAGGAACTGTTAAACACCAAAATACCAGTCAAGAGAACTGATGCAGTGGTTGGTTTGTGCCAAACAACACCCTTTAAAAAAAAAAAAAGAACTGATGCAGCCTCAACTCTATAGAACAGTCCCGCAACATACACAAATCTTAGGATTATACTACTAGGATCTAGTGTCTCCTAAAAAGAAAAAACACATAAACAGCAGTAAGCAAAGACAAGCAAAAAAAAAAAAAAAAAAAAAGGAGCATGTGGCACCGTTGGGAAATGCCCGACCACTAGGCCATTGGTTCTAGTTAAGCTACTAGTTAAAAAGAAGATGTGACGGGCAAAACACATTTGAGAATTCAACCTTACTGTGCTTAGAATTACACGTCCCGACCATAGATATGCAAAACACAAAGGGTTTTTTTCGCACCAGATTTTCTCAATCCAAAGCTATTCACACCCTTTCTCATTATTGTAATGACCAAGAATCATTTGTAATCGAAATCTAACCCAAGTTCCATGGACCATGCCTAGGTCTATTGGGCACAAGTCCAAGTTCCACGGTTGGCCTAACATGCACAAATATATAATAACAGGTTGACCATGCCTCGTTTATTACTACTTACTAGAAATTGCTCTTTTATTACTTTCTAAGGTGAAATTGTTTTTGTAATGAAGGTGGCTGTATTTAACATTGTTATTGGGCAGATTGTTGCTAATACCATCAAGTCCTGTTTGGATGAACTGCCTGGCTTCCCTAGCTAGGATGTAGATTGGGTTCATAACTTTTGATAGCACCCTCCATTTTTATAATATGAAGGCATGTGATTCTTTCAACTCTTGCATATATGATAAATATAGTTTTTTTTTTTTTTTTACTGTTTCTCTTGTGTGTTTTTGCATTATGATTGTTAATATTTTCTTTAATAAAACAGATTAATTACTGATACAAAGTTTGTGTTTCTGTAACAGTCATCTTTGAGACAACCTCAAATGATGGTCATTGGAGACCTGGATGACATATTTGCACCTTTGCCAAGTGATCTTCTTGTCAACTTGTCAGAATCAAGAAGTGTGGTTGATGCATTTTTGGTTAGCGTTTTAGGACAATGTCAACATAGAATCTACATCTAGACATGCTCTTAAAGAAGCATTTATGGTTATGTATGTCATGTATTTAGTTCTGGGATTATTGTAAAGTTGTTCAGCTTATAATTTCTTGGACCACACCATTATGAAGGGGACCCAGTCACGTACGAAGGGATCGACGGCTGAAAGCTGTCGAAAAATGAACGACGCCCAAGGCCGTCATTTTTTTTTTTATTATCTTTTAAGTCTAACATATCAAATCTTTAAGCTTTTGCTTCTTTATCTCATTACTTAAACAGACATTAACGTAATCACTGTTACATCTCATAATAAAGCAAAACACAGTAAAGAAAGTAAGCAGTTTAACCAACCTGTTGTGAGAAAATAAAATACTGATGGAAGCATAAAGTTATAATTGAAGCCAATATAAAGATTCATGAAAAACGACTTCCAAACAAAGGTTGGTTTGTCTTGAAATGTAATTTTAGTTAATTGCAAATTTTCTAAGATAAACTAAAAAGAATTTCGAAAAAAATAAAGAGAATATAGGAAAATTGGTAAAACAGAAACAAAAAAGAGGAAAATTGGTAAAAGAGAAACAAAAAAGATGTTGCGATGTATAAACCATGATCCCAGTTATGGGTCGTGTTTTCACGAGTGTACCACTTTCGAGGAATTTCCTATCAATGGTGGAGACTATAAGAAGAATCTGGGTGTTCAAGAGAGACATTTTCACTCAAGTGTTTTTGCAGTATTTAAAAAAGTGTTGAATCATTGAATGTGCATCATCTTTTGAAATTAAGTAGTTTCCTTTTTCCTGTAATTGGTATTTAAAAATCTCTTATTCAAATCGTACTTTGATGATGCATCTATAGTCCAATTAGCAAAGAATTTTGAGGTAGTTCTACAGGAGAGATTAGCCTTCTTTTAGTTTGCAATACTAGGAAGGCATCTGATGTAATCTATAATTTTTATACAATAACACCAAACTAACAATATGGCACAAATCTTCTATAATATGTGACGAGCTTGCAATTCACAATCAGGAATTTCCAAAACAATTGGAAAATAAGAACAATAATCTACTTACACACTTAAATAAGCTAATATGGATGACTATGGGGTATGTTTTCAGAATCCAATGCTTACACAAGATGTCCGAGTTGGAAAATCCCAAGGCATATGATTTATGGATTTGGCATATCTGTTAAATTAGTTTAAATAGTATTTATTTATAGACTAGTGAAATTTATACATAAAAATAATACCAATAATAATAATTTACACATCTAGGGGGTGTAAATTGGGGGCCCAATACTAAAAAACCGGGTTGTGGGCTAGCACGGTTGGTTGACCGCGTTGACTTGGCTGGCCTGGCACAACACAACCCAAAGGATGGGTCGTGCTGGCCAGAGTGCCTGGGCTGAGGCATGGAATGACACGGCCCGAGGCACGACACAACATGACATTTTATATAGAAAAAGGTCTGATTTTTCTAAATAAATAAATATAAAACTTAAAATAATTAAAATTTTATTTTTCATTTGTAAATTAGGATCACTGTTTATGCATTTATTTCAATAGTTTAAACTTGACCCTAAAAGTCCATAAAATCTCTTTAATTTATATCAAAAGGTCAAATCTTGATTTAATTTATGAGAACTATCGGACTTATTTCCTTTTAAAGAAGCCAGCCCCTGACATTTCACTAACTGACAAAACCCTAACCATCCATTTCAATGAGGTGCCTATTATAACATATTAAGCTAGGAGGTTTTTGGATTCAATTTTGACCAAATTACTTTCAATTTTGACTTTTTTTAAATTGAGCCGCCATGTTAAAAAACCTAAAAATGTATATAGTTAGCAGGTTTGATCTCATGACTTTTGCTTTTATAAATAATCTAACAAGTACATCATACAATACTTACATATAACTATCTTTCAAAACAATATCAAAAGTAGTTAAATGGAAAGGCGACCCTAGCTACGTGGATCATGCTAATGTTATTATACATGAAGCAACAAGTTTCGATTGAGAAATCAGTGAATTTCTTCCAATTTTATTTTGACTAAACTCAATTGATTTTGATATCCTTTATAAGAGTCCCTCTGTAAAGCATCCATTCCGATAACTCCTCGGCTTCTCATTACCAACTCCTTAACTCCTCAAAACGTCTCTACGAATAGCCCAGGTTTCCGCATTTCTGTTTCCCTACTCCTCTCCTCGGAGAACACACTCTGTTGATACAGATTTGAGGAAATGAGCCATTCAAGATGGCGAGATCATTTGTATTTCCCTACACCTCCTCCCCCCTCACTTTTTCTAGTGTAGAGAATCACTCTGTTTATACAGATATGGGAAATATGTCTTCAAAATGGCAAGGAGATTAGGAGTCATTTCTCTGGTGCTTACAGATTTTGATGTTGCAGACTCAGTCCAACCGTCACACATGTCTAAGATTGCAAACAATGTCAATCTCAGTCTTGAGCACTACGATTCCCATAGAAAACACATAGTCAAGGTATGTAAATTGGACCTCTCTGTATGCTTGATTAATTGAAAAAGGCTTTTGCTTTTATGGATGGTTTGTTGATATCTATGTTGGGTTTTAGGTGCTTTTGTCTGTGTTTTATTTTATTTTATTTTACTTTTTTATGTTATGGCCTTGTTCATTGGCTTTAGTGTTGATTAATTACATTTTTATCTCTGATTTTTTTAATTATTTCATTAGTTTTTAACCTCTGATTTTTTGCCATCTTGATTTCCCCTTTCATTTCTGATAAATCATTGTAGGTTTCTTCTTTCTGCCATTTCTTCTTAGGGTTTCATCAATTTGCAAATACAAAGACAAAAGGCTTATTTAGGAGATTATTAGTCTGCATTTGGGTCGTTTAATGTCATCTGAAATTTCACCAAATTTTAGATACAAGGCCAACATTTTTATCTCTGAGTTTCTATCATTTTGATTTCCCCTTCTATTTCTGATAAATCTTTGTAGGTTCCTTCTTTCTGCCATTTCTTCCTAGGGCATGTTTGGCAACTTTATGCAGTAACGTGAAGTGGGGTGAACTGTCACATCAAAGTAAAGTAGTGGAATATTGAAAGTTGAGTTGACTTTGATAAAAATGAATGGTGTGTTTGGATTCTTGTGGTAAAGGATATGCCTCTAACCCACTTTGTTTGAATCGACTTACTGCATTGAAGTGAAGTAAGGTGAACTCTCACATCAATGGAAAGTTGAAGTTACTGAAACTTGAGTTTACTTTGGGGTAAATAAAAACTGTGTTTGGATTCTATGGTGTGAAGGTGATGGCTTGTAACTCACCGTATTTGGAGTGCGCTTTCTACAGTAAGGTGTTTGAAGGCCAACACTTGGGTATACACGTTGGCATGTAAAAAAAATTATGCTAATTCGGGGTAATAAAAAATTAGTCATTCTGTTGGTACTCTAGGGTGATGAAATCCCGGACTAGCATTTCCCTTCTACTTTATTCGGTGGGTCCGAAATTAGTAAATGGGGTTAGTGAGAAATTCAAACAATTATCTAATTTGAATAGTTGAAACACACTCATCATACAAATTACTATATGAAGATACGTGGGCTATCGAGACATAAGTTTTCTAACTATAGCATTAACTATACAAAGGCAGGTGATACTGCGGGAACAACTACAAGTGTTCAAATAAGAAACCTCTTTGGATTAGCCAATTAACTAATAGTCGGAGGGAACTAACATTGAAAAACAATAGTAAAAATGTTGTGCGTGATTAGGCCCCGAATTTGATAAAGACTCAATTTTCTTAGCACCGACACTAGAACACTTGGCGATGCATAATTTATTCAAAATGCATGTACCACTGTGACACTTTAATTCCCAAGAAAACCAATGTGTCAATCAAATAAATGTCATTGATAAATACATCAGGAATAATTGTGGCACAAGGATGTGATTTCTTTCCCAATCTTATGCATACATCAATTGAAAATATGAAGAATTTAAAATTATCATGTTTGTACAAAGATGTCAATCCATGTAAAGATCTACAACATACAGTACTACTCTCTCCGCCTCTAATTTGCACTTTCATTTCATATAAGTGGCACATTTTGATGCAGAATTGACGAAGTCATGCTCCCAATCAGTAAAGCATAGAATTTTCCTACAGCAACCTAGTGTTCTGGGATCAGTGACCTATAGAAAGTGGAAAATAATTTCAACAATATAAATTATCATCCTGATGGTATGGTTTGTTAAGTAGTAAATGAGTGAACAAATAAGGCACCTATATAGTTAAACAAACCAAAGAGCCACCCAAACTCCCAGCTGGCTTGTGGGAAAGTTCCCAAGTTCCAATTGGAAATTCTTGTGAATGTAGAACCTGCACAACAACAATCCTCAGAAGTCAATCAAACATGTATGTCCCCACTATATACAAATGGCCAGTCAGCACATTAAAAAGAGAGTCTCTAGAGTGAAGTGGCACACCTTCTCAGTTGATAAATCAATGCAGAAAAACAGTTGCATCTCCTGTGCAGTGTGAGGACATACTTATCACCTCACCTATTTTCTAGCAACCTGTTCAAAGCCTTCCATGCATTTTTCATGAAACACGCAGTTTACAAACAACCATAAATGGCATAGTAATTTTCTCCATTGTAGGGAGAATCCCATAAACTAAGGACAAAAGAAATCACAGGTAAACTGGAGCAAAAAAACACATATGAATATGAAAGCCATAAGATAAATACATATCTCCCTACTGTAGTTGGAGTTCAAATACATCCGCTGAATAGACCATTATATACATGGTTCTATATGCTACGAATCTGCATTCATAAAAGTTGGTGTACATATTATATATGGAACCAAGAGAGTGGTACGCTAGGAAACTGCATATACAGTGGTGCATCCACTGATGTTCATCACTAGAAAAACATAGAGAGAGCCAGTTATGGAGAGACAAAATGGACTAAGACATTAAACATTACTAGTGGTAGGTACGTGCATTGCACGTAATGCTTATTCCACTGTCATCAAATATTAAGACGTTTTAGCTATAGTAATATTGATACTATCATATGCTTGTATTCTAGGTTAATTATTAGTTCATATATATTCATCCAAAAATAGATCATAACATGTGTTAATTTGGTTTTCATGTCTAGATAGGATTTCCTTTTGGGGAAATAGAATCAAAAGAAGATTGGAAATGAATAGCAGCCATCATCCTAGTAATTCAATACTTAGAAAAGTGAAGGTTCTATTTACATTTCAACTTTATATCCTTCACCCTCCACCACATATGCTTCATTCCCCACCTGCCTTTTTTTAAATCATTCCCCCACCTCTTTAATAATCCTTTCTTAGAGTTCATTTCACCGTGAATCCCATGTATTTTAACTCATACAAACAAGTCCTTTAGTGTTTGAAGATGGAAACAAAGTAGAACTCTTTTGCAAGAATGCAAAGAGCAGAGACACTAAAGTTTTACAAACAGAACCTAGAATAACAATTTGACCGAGCATCACTTTGCAAAGAGTTGAATTAAGCCAACTGAAGAGGAGTTGATTCTATTTTTTATGTAAGATATAGGCTTGATTTGGTGTCGCGGCAGTGCCAATGTCATTAGTAGCAAGAAACTGTTTCCTTTTTTGATAAATAAGGAGAACTATACAAATTCATGTCCTCATAAGAGAAAATTAAATTTCGCTAATTAAGGAGAACTATACAAATTCATTTGTCATTGTAAACGTAGATAGTGAATTAGTGATCCTTAGATTAAAAAAAAAGGCCTACCACAATGAATTAGCTAAACAAATTGAACCTACGACAATGAATTAGCGAACTCCAATTGGTGGTGAGTGAAATGCACATTGCGAACTTGAATTATTAGATGAGTTGCGAACTAAGTAACCATTGATTCATCTAGTAGCAAAGGAAGAAGCAAATAACTATGATAAATTATCATACCTGGGGGGATATACCCAAATGAATCAGCCACTGCACTGATACTTGTGATGCCTCTTGATTGATCAATAGCTTAGATATCTCAATCTCAACAATCAAAGGGTTAAAATTGACATCTAAGAATACATTACTCAAGGAATTATCCAGATTGATAATAGCCACACTATGTAGGAAGGCTATACCGCATTCTATTTTAAATTTCCAATAGCTTTGACCTCAAATGATCACGACTGTCAGTTTTTTTTTATTGCAGAGTACTCATAGTTTTCAGGACTGCTGGTCATTTGCCCTTACCTAACAAACATAAGCACACTCTTTCAAACTGAAAATTAAAATCATTATAATATAACATTAAACTGGAAAGACAAAAGAGTAATAGAGTAGACCTATTTTCAACTGAGGTTGATATCATTAATGTCATTCAAATCTTTTGCATCCAAATTATCAGCATTAAGAAAATACATCTGCAAAAAAGAATTTTTTTTTTAAGTATCTCATAACCACGCAAGGTTGTCAAATGGTAGCACTCCAATAGTTTAGGTCTGAATTTAAAGTCTGTCGATATGGCCAGGCATATTAAAGACTCTGATTTGCTCAACCTCATCTTTGTCCATTGCTATACTAAAAATATCCATTTAACATATTATATTTTTAAAAAAAATAGAAAAACAATAATCTCCGTTGGTAAAGAGAGTACGATAATAAAAATAGATTACACTAAAATGACCAGGACATAGTGGCATGGTTCTAGCACTTAGGATGACACATTCGAAACTTTAGCAAATTTTGATACTTCACATTTTGTGTGTAAAATCGATGTGTTTGTGACATCCATTGCATTTGTACTATATCAAAGCCGTATCAAGGTATCATATGTCCTCACACTCACTCAGTTGAAGTGTCACTTGTCCAAGTGGCCCAAAGGACTCATTGCACTATTCCGGGTGGCCCTAGATTATCATGTTTCCTAATTAAGTTAAGATAAATCAACAAAGTTCACAGAAGTTAATAAAAATCAATATAAGTCCAATATCAGAAACTCATTTCTTCATGAGTAAAGATAACAGAAGAACCGGATGAGAAAACCATTTTGATATAGTTGGAAACATCATCAAATTATAACAGAAGAATCAAAGAAGAACTAATTCTTAAAAAAATCATCAAATTTATTAGGGAATAATAAATACTGTAACTCAACTGCAAAAATATAAATACACTCCAGCATATGCCAAATTAAATGGAAGTTAACCATTCCATAAAAGAAAACTGAGATAACAAAAATTAATTAAAAAGGCAGTAGTAGAAGTTCCATATCAAGGAGCCATTTTTTTCAAGTAAGAATGACATAAAAAGTCTCAGAAACTCATTTCATACACCACAAAAATAAGAGGGGACAAGAAACAATGAAAAAAGTCATACCTTGATGACTATAGATTCGAAGCTAAGGCAATGGGGAAGAAGCGTGTGTGTGTGTGTGTGTGTGTGTGAGAGAGAGAGAGAGAGAGAGAGAGAGAGAGAGAGAGAGAGAGAAGGGGGGGGGACACAGTAACTAACACAAACCCTTTCCATGTAAGCTATAGCTAGGGGACAAATATAGCAATTAAATTATTTTGCATTGAAGGAAAATTAAATCCGTAATGGCAATTTGACATAATGCAAAAGGACAATATATTGTATAGCAAGAGTGTTTTTATGGTCTTTGTAAAGGAGAAAAATGGAAAAAGAACTAAATATGGATGAATATTACCATGGAATGATTTTATTCATTCTTTTTTATTTTGATATGTATCTCCACTACAAACAGGTTTCTCTTGATAAGCATCATTTCAAAGGGCGACCAATACGTCCTCCGTAGCAAAATCTTTTTATTTTTGATAGCTTCTATTGACATGAGAAGAAATCGACCAAATGGAGTTTGCTAGTCATCCTAAAATAGAAAGTAGATACATATATTGATGCAGGATCAAAAATTTGCTTGTGAAGGAGTTATGTTAGGCCATTTATTATAAGGAATTTCAGGTTTTTCATTATATATATTCACATGAAATATATATTCCAAAATTTATATCAATTATCTCCAAGTATGTTTATCTCATCTGGCCAGAAAAAAAAACCCCAAATAAGTCCATTGTGTGCCAGGGTGACATGGTAGTAAGCCTTGTCAAGTTACAAGAAATGACAAAAAAGAAACTGCCTTAACCAAGTGAACAAAGAAAACTGACAACAAAGGGGTATAACTAAATTTTGGAACATGGGTTATGAGGATGGAATACACTTTAACTTGTAACAAGCAAAATAAAGAAGATGCAAAAGGGAAAGACAGACCCCATTTGGCATTGTTCCCATGTTATTTCCAGTATTATGCTGAGACCAGTTTGTGTTGAGGCTATGTTGTGAAGAACTTGTTTGGTAAGTTTATGTTGAACTGTTTTGCTAAGAATATGCTGTGTGGAACTTGTTTTGTGTAATTTTAACAGTTTTGTTCTAAGGTGCTAGAACTTAAATCTGTTGTTCAATGCTAATGGGGAAGTTGGCAACACAAACTTATATTCTTATTGTTAACTAAGAAGATTTCTTTCTTCAGATTTTTAAGTGGAACTCACAGCATCACCATTAAAAAACGAAAAAGTAAATACTCACACAACATCCGACATATAGTTTTCCATTCATCTCCACAGGCCTTGCTAACTGATTTTTCAAAATATAAAAAAAATATAAGCATAAATGAGGAAAGATATAAAAAATGGGAAAAAGCAAAGAGACCTTATAAGAAGAAATTTGTTACCGCAGCTACCGATTTGTTGTTAGGTTGTTTTGTT
The DNA here is from genome assembly GCA_038049695.1 of Cinnamomum chago. Lineage (NCBI taxonomy): Eukaryota > Viridiplantae > Streptophyta > Magnoliopsida > Laurales > Lauraceae > Cinnamomum > Cinnamomum chago. The sequence continues at coordinate 34,699,611 of CP142452.1, forward strand.
CCTTTTTAAATATCTTCTGAAACTCCTTTAAAAAATAAAAATCAGACTCAGGTTGTCATATCTATAAGAAGCATAACCCAAAACAGAAAAACAGAAAATTTTTTTGAGAAATTGAGAAGAAAAAATCACTAACATAAAAACGAAGAAGGCACTTCGAGGCCTCTTAGGCTTCTTCGGATCCTACTTTGCCAGCTGTTTTGCTGCCTAGTTGTTTGATTTCTTCACAAATAACCTACTTAACAACTGAAAAGAGAGAGTGATGTGATTTAAATCAAAGCAACTAAAAATAATGGATCCTATATAGATATCATATATCATGCATTCAAATAAGTACAGAATGAAACAAAGTAAAATGAATTTTCATGTAATTACTACTACTTACAACAAGGAAATTTTCATTAAATACTTACAGATGACCTATAAAATACATGTGACCTGTCAAGAAATAAATTAAGAGTCAAATAAACTTGAGCAGAATTCATTGAATCATAGTGAAATAGTACCGTGATTTCTAATTATATATAGAGAAAGGAATGAGATTTTAAGGAAAGTTGTAACTCTAGTTAGCATGAGTTAATTAATTTCTAACTTTGTCTCTAATTGGAAATTCCTCAAACTCGGAAATCTGAGCGGTACAACTATTATCTCCCAACATAAAAGGAATATGAAGTCTCGAACAAGTGCATTATTTCCATATAGTAAGGAAAATAAACAATAGAAAGCAATAAAAACATGACCTTGAAATGCACTTTCCATAGTTGGCAAGTCAGATATAAAGCCCCAACACGTTTGAGACCTTTCCGCTGCAAAACGCAAGCCAAGTGGAAAGATGTTAATGAAGACAAAAGCACAATTCCATATGCTTAAAGAAATTAAAGTTATCATAAAAAAAAAATTTAAAATGATAAGGGGCAGTGACAGAATGTATAGGTGTATAGGATTGGACACACACTCATATACATAAATTGTATTGTATTGTAAGTTACCAACTTCAATCAGCAATTAAAACACTTAGCATTTGAAATTAATCGTTACAGAGAGTACCATAAGACAAGAGTACCCTCCAAAGGGAGTAGTTGTATATTGGAGAAATGCTTCATCTACACAAAGAGCAATTTTCTTCCTTGTGATAAATTCTTAAGAAGAAAATCTAACTTTCAGAGATAAAAGTTGAGAAGTGTGGTATATGATCATAATTCTGCATTAATATTTGCATGGCCACAACATGATCATATAGAGAGAATGAAAGATGAAAAGGGAAATAAATTCATCTGAAGCTGTAGATTAGCTGGTTAGGACATGGTCTATGCAAAAGAAAAAAAAAGGGAGGAGAGAGAGAGAGAGAGAGAGAGAGGAAAATAAATTGACACTTATAGTGTCCTCAATAGGAATGGATATATGCACATGGTGCTGATAGTAAAGTTCAATATAGCATACACCAAGACGCATGAGACTAGCTTCCCAACATTTTCGAACATATTCTGGAGCACTGTTAATAACCATTTTTGCTTCCTCTATTTTGACAACCCCAAAGTTTGTCGCTAATTGGACTTTTTCTTGAGGAAGCTGTTTTAGGGCTTGTCAATATTAAATTTAAAATTCAGTAAGATTTCAATGAAAGGAGCAACACCCATTGAGGTTTAATATATCTCAAGAAAATTTAAGCTTCTAAGAAACCTGAATTATTCTGTTACAGATCAGAAGAACTAATAACACATCTATGATAGAAGCTTATAAACATAAAAGAACCCTTTGATGACAAAAAATTGCAATTCCAACATCAAAGTTGTGCCTCTAGTCTATGTTTTAAAAAGTCCAGCATAGGCGTCATCTAAGAAACTTACTCTTTGAATTATTAAGACATGAATACTTAAAATACTAAAAAAGAACTATTAGTATATGGCAATAATATTTGCAATGATATAAACAACTAAGATCTAATATTAAGATAAATCTTTTAATTCATAAACACAGCGATACATTGCCAAAGCGAGTTGGCAAGTAATGGTTCTAAACTTACCATATCCAACTTGTTGCATCTGTATATCCACACAAACAAGAATGTGCATATACAAGTAACACAACTTCTACTTAATATAAACTTAAGGCTTCCCACTATATTAGATCTCACAATACAATGAGAATGAGTTGCAGTTACTAAATTTTAAAGCATCTTGTTGGAGACTAACCTATTTTTGTATGTAATTTTTATTTTGTTTTATTTAAAATGATGAAACTAGTGCCTGCCTCAAATACCAAGATGAACATTTACCAACAAAGAGAGACCTTGAGAATGTTGACTAAAAATTTATGATGTGTGTTGTTGGTTGACTAATTAAACCCATGTGTAATGTGATTTCTGTTATTTGTTCTATCAAAACTGAATTGGAGCTCATGTATAAGCTAAATTGTTGATGAAGACATACAAATTTGATGTAGTGTTTGTTGTAGTTTAAATGTTGCACTGTAGAAGTGTTAGATGATGCTCTCAAATTGTGTTTCATCATCTTGAAGTTGTGTCAGATATATACATTTTCTTTTTTACTTGGTAGTTCAAAAATATCATCATTATTTGAAAATTTTGATTCCACACATTGAATTTCTCAGCCTCCTGGAACCACTAATGTAATCAATAGCAGGATAACACTGTCTATGTTTTTGTTCTGCTTCAGGACTACCCAGAAAAAAGAATACATCAAAAAATATGAAATTAAGTACCTCCTCCTCTTCTTTCTGATAGTATACAAGAAACCTCAAGAAAACACAATCAAACGGAAACTCAAAAAAGAAAAACAAGGTACATATGAGATGCGCAGATATTAGAAAGCAAAAGTTCCAAATCATATCTAGGTATTATCCAAACAGACGCCAGATGGGATGTATGAATCTATGCATAATTTACTGAATGTGTTTTAAAGCCATGGCTCATAAGATTGCAAATATTCCCACCTATTCAAATCAACAAGCAACAAAGGTGCATGGTCAATAACTGTTTATATTACCAACCAATCAATCTAATTCAGAAATCCGTTTCATGGAGTATATTGTTCACTCAATCTTATTTTTTCTGTGAAGTTGTGGCAGCAAAGGTAGTCCAGATGTACTCAATCTTATAGTACGTCCATTGCATGTAGTTGTTGCGAAACGAGCCATCTAGTCTGAATTCCAAGAATTCAATCCCTACATTTACATGAAAGTAAACTGAATTCTTTTACATGTTTAAAAAGAAGTTGAAAATTAAAGTATGATAACAAGAAGTAAGGTTCTACTTGAGCTTAAAATGAGTTCTACAAGTCTATAAATGGAGGGTTTTAGAGAAAAATTGTTATTGTTCACTTATGATGGGTTGCATCCTCCATTTTAAGTATGGTTAGCATGAAAAGCTCCATTCTCTGCACAACTTTAGCTTCAAAATGTAAATTTTCATTTCCAACCTAATCAACCTAGATTAACATTTTTAATTAGAGAAGTTTACAACAATCTTTAAAGAAACCAAAAAAAATGCCCAACTGTTGAAACAATGTTTCTTTACCAATAAATCATGGGACCAAGGAATTGTAGTTTTCTCTATTTTTGCAGCAATAAATAAATATACAATAACCACAAGTTGAGATTACAAGCTAATATCAAAGTTAATATAAGATATCAAACATAAAAATGTTAAAAAGCTTCAACTTCTATAGAATACAAACAGAGGAAGCTTAAGAAAGGCAAGTAATCTCCAAAAAAAAAAAAAGAGTAGGAAGCATGTAAGAGAGAGAGTCTTAGATCTATTCGAAAAAAGAACTCTCACAAGAAGTTCATAGGATGATAGGAAGAAAGAATAAAGAGGAAAATATACATGGGTACAATAAAACATTAACATCAGAAGTTCCACAAATTCAAATGGAAAATATCCATTGGCAAGAATCCAAATCCAATTGACCAAATCATTACGATTAAAATTCATGTTTTGATACATTGTAGATATTAAAAAGAAAGAAGAATATCAGTAAAAACTTCATAATACTACATTATTGAAAATAAGAACAATTAGAAAAATGAATACCAACATTGATCCCAAATACAAAAATGAAAAAAAAAATCACAAGCACCATCAGCATTGATCCATCGAAAAATAAAAAACAAAGCCATTGAAACCTACCTGTTATTCAATCTAAAACCAGAAACCCCATACCATTAAAATCAAATCAAATCTAATGACACCTTACACCTAGAATCCAAATCAGATCATTAACCGGACCACCAGAAGAGGTAATGTTCCCTTTTTTTTAGTTTTTTTAGGACCGTTTGGTTATAAGAATTGGCAAATTCATGGTTCCTGGCATTTAGAGAATTCGGAATGCTGTTAAACTCCTTCAGAATTCTAAATCATGCTTGATTCAGCCTGGAATTTCATGCTTGAGAACTCAATCCAGCCGAGTTCTAGAAATTTTCTATTTGATGACCGATGAGAATTCTGAACAAGAACTATACTTTGAGCACCAAATTCTCCTATAAATACTATAAGATTTAATCACCTATAAAACATATAATTCCATACTGAATTAAATATAAAAAAAACTAATATACAAGATTGTTGTCAATTCTAAAAATCATTTAGAACAACTCATAAAACAAAGATTGCATCTGGTGGGAAGCTGCTACTATTTTATTTTTCAGCCCCAAACAATATCAACAATGAATGCCAATAAGTACTTAGGGTAGAAGAGTTCCAAAGCAGTATCCCACCTTTTGTGACTCTTATTTTTCCACAGTGCACCAAGTGAATGGTGAAATGAATAATTCTCATTCTGGAAAAGATTCTACCTGTTGTGATTTGTGTCCAAGCAAAGCCTATTTGAGTTGGTGAGTTTAAAAAGATGTAAATTGACAATTAAATTTTAAAACCTCAATGCATACTTCATGTAAGACCCCGACTAGAGTGAACTCGATTAGTACTAATTAAGTCGTGTGTTAGTTCTAAGCTTGATTAGTGATTTTTGGCTAAGTTGGGCTTGGAAAAGTTTTTGATATAGTTTTGGGGAATTTTGATTGCTTTGTGATTAGTGGGGCCCTTTGGGGGTTCCTTCTTTATGACCATGCATGCGCTTGAGGAATTATCGGAGATTTTTACATTCATTGTTTTAATCATGTTTTAATTGTATTGTTAATCCCTACAACTTTTATGTTGATCTCGTGCCCGTTTGAGACCCCGAAACCCGATTTCATAACCTTGAGGGCAAAACAGTCATTGTGCACAATATCTGTACCCAAAACTTGATATTCCCGAAACCTGCGAAACATATACTTTTTGAAAATTAGATATTTCGACGATCACTTTTCTCTTCTTCGTCGAATTCATTAGAAGCTCCGAAAGCCATGAATTCAGCCCAATTAGATTGCTAATGGTGGAACCCACTCCCCACTTGCTTTATAAGGAAACCATCTTCCTCATTTCCCTTTTTAGCAAACTCCAATCCTAAGCTAGGGTTTTTCCCTTTCTTCTTCTTCTTGTTGCTCTTCCATCCTCAATCCACTCCCAAACTTGCACCAATAGGAGAATTGAGGCCATCATCTTCTTCATCTCCTTGAGAGCTTTCTCTTGATAGCTTTTGTGGAGAAAACCTCTCATTCCAAGACTCTCTTTGAGCTCACCTCGCCTTTTTGAAGAACCCTCATGTAAGTAATCCTTCCCTTCTTCTAGATTTGTATTCTCCTAGCCTAAGGGAATCTCCATCCCTATTATTGAAGCTTCTTTCTCTCCATGCTATGTTTTGACTCTTTTAGGGTTTTATTTTGGGTTTTTCCTTGTAGTTTGGACCTTTGACTTGGAGGACTTGTTAGAGTTTGATTTGCTCATTAGAGACTAAGGCAAGTGGATGATTTGATTTTTATAAGCTTTCAATGATGTTGGTATTTTCCACTCATGCCTATTTATTGCTTTATTTTGAAATAAATGTTCATGATAGAGTATTAATGGTGCATATATATCATAGAAGTGTATTGGTGAATGGCATTTAATCTCCTCTTGTTTTTGTCCCAAATGCACTCTTATGTGAAATGGTTTCCTTCTTTCTTTCCTTGTATTGAATGTGATGTTGATGGAGGAGAATGGGATGGATGTTGTGACAGATTTGATGTTGTTTGAATGAAGTTTTAGACTCCTCATTGGATGTATAAAAGTGGCTAGAAAGAGGTTGTAGAAGAAAGAGATAAAGAGGAGCTGAACTGCCCCGGAATCAGTTTCTGGACAGTTCGCTCGAGCGAACATGATACTTCGCTCGAGCGAAGTGTCCAGAAAAGGGTTCGGAGCATTCCAGTAAGTTGGTCGCTCGAGCGGACATCCCAGAACTTGTTCCAGAGAGTCATTAGTTCGAGCACACTAAAACTTCGCTTGAGCCAATGAGTTCGCTCGAGCGAACTTAACTGCGCTCCAGCGAACCCACCCAGACAACCATTCCAGAGAGCTCCTCGCTCGAGCGAACTCTTCGGTTTGCTCGAGCGATGAGCTTTGTCGGTCATAGGCTATGTTTGGGACAATGATGAACTATTTAAACGTTTTGGGACTATTCATTGAGAACCCCTCTATGTCAGGGAGATTTACTAAGCAATGTATGAGGCCATTTGAGAAAGAAACCATATCACAAAGATGTCATTCGAAGTTTTTGAAAATTCAAAGTGTATAAGGAGCCCGGAATGTCCCCAAACTCAAAGAGTACCAAATTGTTATTAGATCGACATACGGATCCCTATTCACTTCAAATAAATCTTGAACCTTATACTTTACCCGAAATTCCAATTGTTTATTGTACTTTATCGATCCCGAGATTTATACCACGTGCCTTGTTTTCCCGAAAGTATTGAATTACACTTGAAATAGTTACTTGTCTTGAAGTGCATTGCACCACATGAAACGACAGTGTGCCCTTGAGCACCCCCGTCATGCCCGTTTGTTTATTCATACTTGATTTACTTACACATGTCTCGACTTGTTATTTGACCTATTAGTCGGCACCACTAGGCTTGGATTACCCTGCTGGTCTGATCCACCGACTTGGAGATCCCCCTCTTGTCCCGCCAGCTGCAGTTTGGATCCCGCTACCCGATTATTACCGTGGTCTTGTCCCGATGCCGCAGATTGCTATTGTGGTTCCCGATGCCCATCTCGCTACCGTGGTCATGTATAGTATATGTATATGTATTTATAAGATCCACTGTTTCTCCTCACCTCGAGTGACTGAGATCAGTGCCTAGTTATTGCTCTGTCACTTTAGTGATAGAGGACTTAGCTTCATGTGGTTGTCATCTTACTTGTTTCCAGTTTCCTTGGTTACCCTACATGTTTTACAATGTCTACTTGCATTTGAATAAATGTTTTCATCTCATCTATAGAAATTGTTACTTAAACAGGTTTACATGATTTTGAAGGTAAATTCATTTATTATCATATTGTCATTGTATTTTGCCCATTTGCCAAACCGTCGTGTTTGACCCACTCTTTGGTACTCAGGTCCCGTTGTCAGTTATCCCGAGGAGGAACACGAGGCGGCGGTCGGAGAACTGCAGCAGTTAGTTGAGTGGCGTGCTGATGACGTCATTTAGACGTTTGGTTGCTATGAGAGACTTAAAATTTTGGGAACTGTTTAACCATTCTTTGGATTGGTATTTTGTTATATTGGCCTTGCTGGCCTTTATTTTTGGGAAATGTAATTAAATGATCTTTGTATAAACTTTAACTTACTTTTGGGTGACATGCTTATGATCATTGCTCATTCTGATACAGTACTATACTTGTGTTATCATCTTTGTGATTAGAGATGGATTGAATATTTGATTTGCTACACACTTCCGCACTTAATAGAAATGTTTATATATGGTTGTGATAATCCTCACCGCAGACACCTGTGGGAAATTAAATAAGTGTGTGCACCTTGTTAACACACTCTACATATTTACCATTCACTCACCACACTATTATCATCTTTAGTGTCCTGATCCCGGATTAGTCCCGCGGGCCCGGTCCGAGGTTGCGACACTTCATGAGAGCAGAGAGTTGTCACCAAGGCCTCATCCAAGTATATGAGCAGACCTGAATATCAAATTACCATATGAAAATTACAATTTTCATGTGCAAGAGAGTGTTTAAGAATGCATATAATAACATAATGTATGCTTATAGAAAGCGAGCAAACAAGTAAAGAGGACAGAAGATGAACCAGAACACGATATTTACTCAATTTGCCAAAGATTGAAAGCCACAACATTTTGGGAAAAAAGAAGGAAGATGTGATCCATTTTCTTCTCATTTAAATGTTCTCTTTATTAGTTTTCTTTTTATTTCTATTTTTTGAAAGGTGAGCTTACTCAAACTTGCAACTCCAACAAAGAGTACCCACTATTGTAACTTTTCCAATTTTGGATTGTTTCTTTACAATCTAAAAATATTAGAGTCCATACATAATTGGCGTTAACTCATCTCAAAAATATTCTAATGCATCCACTTTGTAAGCAAGGTAGAAAAGAAAAACATGCTTGAACAAAAATTTATAAAATCAGTGGCTGCCATGCTATTTTGAAGCTAAAAGATGAACTTACATAAATATTATCAGAATGGTGCAGAAAGGTCATCCATAAACTGGCTTATAGAGATCAGTACATAGTTTTGGGGTATTACATGGCCGGCTGCAGAAATTGGAGAACAGTCCAATATAGCATTGCCTTGTGGCATGAGCTTAAATGCCACTGATGTCCCGCAATCAAAATGCAAATGCAGTAAGAGCCCAGTTAGTTGAATAGAACTCTTCAACAATATAAATTCTTTTTAAAAAAGGAGAAATATAACCAGTATGAATTAACACCAAAGACCCAATGAATTTAAATGGACAGAGTGCATAAATGAACTGTGCAAATACTAAACCTTCCAGCAGTAATGGTACTGGAAGAAAAGTCAGAAGCAGCAGGACGAAGGACAGAAGTATCATGGCTGAGTGACCTACTTGTTAGCAGTAAAACATCCCTAGGATCTGACCCACTATCTCCTAGGTACCAACAAGCGTTTGCGCCACATACCTATTCAAGAAATAATTGAAAAAGATGATTTAAGTATTACAATAAATTTAATATGTCTATGACATAGTAGGGATCATTTACATGGAAAACAAACATACAGTTCACTGTTTCACATATTCTGGATAAAGGACAATTACTAACAATAGATGGTAATACCAAAATATTTAAAAATATCCACTAAATTTTCAATAGGTAGCAAAAGAATACCCGAAGCCCAGGATTGTCTGATGGGCTTCGTTGATGATAACAAACAGCAGAAATCTTCAAGAAAATTTTAAGAGGAAAAATATTGGATATAATTTTCAAATCTAGCAGTTTAGGGAATAACATATTCAAGGTAGGGCTCATCAGTTGAATGTTTTGAATAACCAAAAGATAAACCCATTAATAAATCTCAAGGCCTAGAGATGTAATGGAGATTTTCAATTTCGTGACTTATATTGTTACATGTTAATTATATATTTCATTTGTATTTCTTTGAAGTACCATATTTTAACCGGACTAACGGTTAAGCAGCTAATTATCACTTTTTTTTTTTGCTTGTGACTGGTTGGTTTCTTGAACTCCATGGACATCTAGAACAGGGACTACCTATTGCATTATTATTGTCAGTGTTGTCTTAGCTTTGTCCTATTGATGTGGTGTGTTTCGTGTACTTCTTAACTTTCAATCTGTAAAGAAAATCAAACGTTAGACTGTTATTTACCGATAAAAAAAGTTTGGATTTTTTCTATTAAAGAAAACCAATAGTTTGGAAAAGTGAATTACAAAATGTACAATATAGTGAACAGATGACTTTTGAATTACCAAAAGTACATCTGAGACTGAGTTTAAAAATTATCCTCCTAAAATGTTCATCCTATAGTAAAATATAATCAACAGATGCATCCTATAGTAAGATATAATCAACAGATGCACATTTGGTTAAAATGGTGGTGTCAACTGTCAATATATTCAATAGAGTTATCTGGTTCATATATAATGAATAGAAATGTAGGTTAGATATAATATCTTATTAACTAAACTTTTAATAAATAAAGAGAAATGATTATAGTAAGATTATTTTCATATTAAAAAGATAAAATGAAGTGTATAAGATAACAATCTCAGAGTACATAATGATATTAAAAAAAAGATTAAATAATATTTCAAGTTTAGCAATTCATACCTTACTGAAAACAACAGACCAGAAGCAAACAGGTATCCGATCAGAAGAGGACTGTTGTTTAGAATAGTTTGCAAAACAACTGAAGAAAATAAAATTGTAAATTAAAAAGAAATTAAACAAAAAAGTTATTCTTTGTTTAATAGAGAAGATGATCACCTAGTCCTTTGTTGCTGAATGTAATGTTGGTTTGGAATGTAAATTGCAATGGATTACTGAAACAATACGGGGATACAAGAAAGAGCATAAGTTTAGTAAGAGATGAATTTAACATTTTAACACTTCATACGATTAATATATCATCTTTGAGTTTAACATGCCTTTCAAATTCTAAATTACCTTAAAGTATGAGAAAGTAAATCGATAAACTTATATCAAACAAGTTGAGAGAAATTAATCAAAAACCAATATAAGTCCCATATTAGAAACTTATTTCTTTGTGTTTAAAGATAAAGACCATATCAGAAACTCATTTTCATAGAGGTGGAAAACATCATTAAATTAAAAGAGAATAACCAGAGAGAAACCAATCGATTAAAAAAATAACATCAAACTTAATAACAAAATAAATATAAATATTCTAAATTTACTGAGAAGAATGATACATATGCTGCAATAGATGCGAGATTAAATGGAAGATGATCATTGCATAAAAGAAAACCAAGACCATAGAAATTATATTTTAAAAAATGAATAGAAATCTTATATGAAGAAGCCATTTTCTTGGAAGTAAGAATAACACAAAAAACTTCTTAGAAAGTTATTTCATATACCACAAGAATAGGAGGCATATTAGAATAGAAGAAATAGAGAGAACCCAATTCTTGAAATAACATTAGCAAAAGCCATGACATAAGAAATAATGGAAAAGGTCATACCTTGATGATGGTATGATGACAACACAGATTTCAAGTTGATGCGGTCGGGGAGAAGAGCGTGTGAAATAAGAACGGCGTTACTTGATGGAGAAAGAAATGAGATTAATTTAGTTTGCACTAAAGGAAAATTAAAACCCTCATGCAAATATTGATATTATGCAAAAAAGATAATATGTAATGTAGCAGGTGTGTGGTTTTATAGATTTTATAAAAAGTAAAATGAGAAAAGAAAAAGAAAACACATGCGCACAAAGAATAGTCAACAGAAACAAAACCCACATATTTATTAGATAATATAGCTCTATTATTGACATCATAACCCACCTTGCAATGTGAGACCAAGTGTGAGTTCTAATTGGAAAAGTAAAAAATAAAAAATAGAGGAAGGCCCTATCCCCTATTTGTATTGATTGGGCATTAAGAATCACATATAAATTGCATGAGTGCAACAAAGGAGAAAATCTTCATTCAAGTGTTGGGTATATCTATAAAATCCAGATGCAAATGAATTGAAAGTCGAAACACTTTGTTAGCTTCAAATATAGTATCAGGGAAGTATATGATCAGAATTATTAAAGAGTCATTAAAATTCTGCAAGGATAACTTCAATAGCATATAATCAAACACTTGGTTTTCATATAGATATAGATGCACATGAATTGAAAGTTGAACCACTTTCTTAGTTTCAAATACAGTACCAGGCATAAACATGAACATAATTATTAAAGAGTTATTAACTATTCAATTTTTGGGTGTTATATGCAGAATTTAGATGCACATGAATTGAAAGTTGGAACACTTTCTTAGTTTCAACTCCAATACCAGGTATGAACAAGAACAAAATTAGTAAAAAGCAATTAAAATTCTGGGAACCAATTGTAGGCACCTGCAAATACATGATTTTAAAAATATATAGAAGATTAGAATATCCAAGCATTTGCTCACCATTGTTGGAGCAGAAATGTAATGAACGAATCATTAGGTCCTCTGTTTCACAGTCCTAGTTTCATGTTATAATGGTGCTCCTTGCATCAAAGTTTCAAGTGACTTTATGACTAACAGCTGAACTTTTGATTTCAAGAATTAGGATATGGGGCTCGCCATCGTGTTTCTGGCTGTTCTAATGTCCTCACATCAAATCCAAGTCACCTCCATGGCTGTTTTGTGTACGTTAGTTAACTTGGCAAGTTTTTTAAATGTTTCCATCAATTACATTAATAAGAACTTAAAACGACCCTATTCTAAATTGAAGTGATTACTGCACAAGGCCCAAATACACCCAGACAAGATGATTCAGCATATTCAATTTATAAGCATCAGTCACATATACACAGGAAAGAAAACAGAGAAAGAAAACGAGAGGAAAGAGGAGGTGGAGGAAGAAGAAGAAGAGAAAGAAGAGAGAACAAGAAGCACCTGCAACCGAGAGAGGAATAACAACTTAAAACGACCCTATTCTAAATTGAAGTGATTGCTGCACAAGGCCCAAATACGCCCAGCCAAGATGATTCAGCAATGCATATTCAATTTACAAGCATCAGTCACATATACACTATTTATGAGGGGAAAAAATGACACAGGAAAGAAAACAGAGAAAAGAACAGGAGAGGGAAGAGGAGGTGGAGGAAGAAGAAGAAGAAGAGAAAGAAGAGAGAACAAGAAGCACCTGCGGCCGAGAGACGAGACGGCTCCGGCGATCGATGGCTCGAGCTCTGGCAGCCGATCGATGAAATAAGGCAGAGCAGTGCAAAGGGTTTCCTAACAAAAAAAATAGTAAGGGAGATGGAAGATGGAGGTCGGTGAGAGATGAGAAGCTGATGAGAGAGAGACATGAGGAGACAAATGAGGAGAAATTTTTCTCCAGAGAACTTTGAGACGCAATCGAGAGAGGAAGAGCAGAAGGGAAGAGTGTGAATGAATATCTACTCTCCATTTCGCACGTGTTTATATATGAGACTTATCTCCATTTGGCACGAGCATGGGGTAGAGAGAGTCGACGAAAACTGATGCTTTTATTATATGGGGTAGATTTTATTATATCGGGAAGAAGTGCAAGATAAACACCAAAGCATAACAAAAAGCATATGAGAACGAGAAAGGAGATAGTGATCCAAAATAATGTCTCTGCACGACTTGAATCCTGCTCCACTCTTGTAATGACCCTAACTCGGATTCACCTTTGAGCCCAACCCTAGGCCCACTAGAGACCCATGACTAGGGTGTTTTTCAATTTATTTCATGGTAATTATTTTAATAGAAATTTAATTATTATTATGATTATTACATGTATTTTATTTTCATGTATTTAATTATGACTTCATGCATTCTATTTAATTGTCCATGCACTTCACTTTCTTCATTTTCATCAATTATTATTCATTCTTATGTTGCTAATTAAAGTGTCATTTTAATTAGATTTGATTTTTATAATTAATGCTTAAATCCAACTTAGCGGACCCTCACACATTATTAAAATAATAAAATAATAATAACAATTAATGCTAATTTTGGAAAGTTCTTATAGATGGTGTGTTTAGGGCCCCCACTTTGACTTGTGCCAAGTGGAGGATGATGTGGCACTTTGTTTCCCTCCTCTTTACTTTCCATTTTATTTCAAATTTCAAACTTTATTGGAAACCCTATAATTAATTGTTAATCATTAATCTAATTGAGGAATTGGGGCACTAAATTATCCCTAATTGGTTTGACCTAACTATAATTGAGAGAATGGAGATTTCTCTCCAAATTGGACACCCCTTGATTAGTTGCAAATGGAGATGATTGGGGATCTATGGAGAATAATGTAAGGCTAGGATCTTTAGAAAATTTAAATGGAGGGGTATGATAGACTACATATCTAATCAAGGGAATGTAATTAGATTTAGTTCCTTAAAGAGAGGGAGTGGTTAGATTCTTTTAGTTAGGACTATTTCCCATTCACATCGTGTGATGTTTTAGAGTTAGAGAGAGAGATATAGAGAGAGAGAGAAGGAGAGAGAGAGAGAGAGAGAGAGAGAGAGTGGACGTGTGGCTTAAGGGAAGAAAGAAAAAGGAAGAAAGAGAGAGAAGAGAGAAGGAAGAAGCTTGCTTGGAGGTGGACTTCTTTGAGGTAGGTTTCTTTTCATTTTCTTACATATTTTATTATTTATTTTCTTTCACCATTTTCTTCTCTAATGTCTTCCCTCTTCCATATTTATTGATGGCCATTAATGGTATTTTAGCACCATGATGAAGCAACCCATATCATTTTCTTTACCGAGATTGGCCAAAGGAAGAGGGGATCCAAGTTCATGGTTTCGATTATTGATTAGGCTTGGGTCATCACCAATGTTTGGATAAGAAAATGGTGAAATCTTAATTTATGGTTTAGATGTATTTTGAGGACTAGATTTTTAAAGATTATATTTATTTTGTGCTTTTTTTTAATAAGTCATTAGAGTTAGATTTTTTTGGTTTTAATGATCATATAGTTTAATAATTATCGTATTTCATCTTTTTCTAAAGTCTATTTTTTTTATGAAAGAAATTGTTATGCTTTTAGCCATTTTATTGTAATCTAGTTTATTTTAAAGATCCATATCATGGGAAAATAAAAAGGGATGAAAAAAAAAGGGATTTTGGATATCCTAAATATTCATGATAAAGGAAAGATATTTTTGAAACCTTGGATTTGACAAATCAACGGTCGGATCGGACCCAAAAGTTCAGGGATATTCTCATCTATATATGCAAAGTTTTTAATAGTTTGGATCTTTGAAATAACTAAAAATGAAGGGTTTTAGTTAAACTTTTAGTTTCTGTTTTAGTCATGATTTTATGTGTTGGATCATTGGGACCCTTTTTGGGTTAACCGGTTTGACTCTATATGACCCATTGGTGCACCAATTGTAGATCTTGGGTTAGACATTAATTTTGGTATAAATATAAATAAATTCCAGCAACTATAAGGTTCTGTTTTAATGATTTTAAGGTGCTGGAATGGTGGATTTAAATCTAAATGAGTCTTGGTTTAATGGACTAAGCCCAAAACCTAACCCTAGTGCATCAATTGATCACATATGGACAAATTGTAACGTTATAATTTTCTGTTATTTATATGCTAAATTTAATTAAAAGGACCAAACTAAATTTTTAATACTTGTTTAAATGAATTAGGAAGTGTGGTCACACCCGTGGCTAAGTTGGAAGCCATTTTGGCTAGACTAGTTGACTAGTCTAGTTGGTTATACTAGGTCTATGTGTTATGGTGGCTAAAATAGGATTTTATGAATTAAATGGGGCCATAACCAGTAGCTATATACTTTAATTAAGTCGCTGGTCAGTAGGTTAAATCCCTTTATTAGTGGAGATTAATAGGCCCGAATAAATATTTAAAGGGTCCTTAGCCATCAAACCTAGACTAGGGGTAATTGGCTAGTTGGTTGGTTAGTGTGGGTGTGGGTTAGTAACTGATGTGTCATGCTTAATTCCTCCTTATGCTACTGTTAGGTGTTGTTATGGACCTTAGGACACTTTATAAATCATGTGGACCCCACCTTAAATCATAAGATTTAATAATTAATAAATTTAGGATGTTAAATGGCTAGACGAGGTTCCCTAGTGGACCTTGGTGGGTTAGTTTTCACTTAGATGATTAATTGGTTAAGAAATTGGATTTTTGTTGATTCTAAAATATGGTTAATAACTAAGATTTAAATAATTAGTGTTTAATAATTTAATTTATTTTTGCAGCATAATTCACATTGTAACACCATTTTTCTCAAGTGGTTAGTAAAGCTCCATATAAGGCAAGTTTCAATTACTTTCTAAAAATGTATATACGTAATTGGTGATATGGTAATAGTGTTATGGACATTATGGTATGTTGCCTAGCATTCAAATTATGAAAATTTCTATATGTTGTCGTTTATGGCAAGTTTTGCATAATGTGCTATTTATGGAAAGTTTGTATGGCATTTTTTTAATATTGAAAAATGTATGATAATACCCTCATGTGTTGATGATAAATGATTGTAACACCCACTCCATAAAATATTAATTAATAATATTGATCGAAAGGGATGAACCATAAGAGTGCATATGGAAGCCAAGTGGAATGGGACGCTTGAGGATAAGTATGCATATAATATGCTTTATTCTAATTAGGTCTAAACTAATTAAAATAAATGAAATGTTAGAAAACAAACGAAAGTAGGGACCCCAGTTCCACAGCCCCACTACGTTGTATAACCCCCACGGGAAGACGTCTTACTGTGTGGTGGTCCAGTGCAGTGTAGTGATTAGTGATCGGTTACCTATAACGGGTATTCCGAAAATGACCTTTGTCTTGGAGGGGTTAAATTCTGAGACACTTCGTAGATGGGTGCACTGTTGGACTGGTCAGTGACACAAAGACCCAACCTAGGGTAGTGATTGATATTTTGTAATGATTTTTAAGTGAGTGATTTACCAATATGGAAGGGAAGGTCTCAAAGTATTAAAAGGGCCAAGTGACAAGTGAATAGTGCTAAGTGTAGTGTATTGTCACATGGGTTCTAATGAATGGTTCAAATGTAGTGTTGGGACCCTAAATTCCATATCGGGAAGTGACTTATATTGTATGACATTTCAAGAAATGTTGGTGCCCCAATATTTATTTTATGAAATATTGTCATTATGGTAATGCCATGTCATTTATTGCTTATCATATGTATATCCTCATTATCTTATACCTCTTATAAAATATGTTTTGGTTTGTAATTGTTATCTTGCGGAGTACCGTTGTGCTCATTACATTCCACCACCACAGATGATGTGCAAGAGAGTGAGGATGTACAGGACCCAGGGATCGAGGGTGAAGAGGAATACGAGCCTGTGCCACAGTATGGCTATGACGATGCCATTCTGGATGGTCAAAATGAAGATATTTAAATTATGAGAATTTATGACATTAAGTTTAATTATGCCTAAGACTTTATTAGTTTATTTTGGGATTGATGTATTTATTTAATTTTTGTACTTGGTTTATTTGGTGTAATAATTGTTGGATTGTTATTTATGGTTATGATCTTGGCTTACCTGATATAGGGCTGGGTAATGTGGTTTACACATAATTATTAGTTAAAAAAAGAAAATTTGGCCCACTATTTGAACAATTGAGTGGCCTTAGATGACAGGGTCATCTGGCATCACGTCGGATCCATGTTATCGGATCTTGGGGCGTGACAACTCTTCTTCTAACTGTTGGGGTGACGTTACTTGCAGATGGTGGTGTAATTTGAACGTGCCCAAAGTAGCTTCTGAAACTTACCATTGCATCTTCCACACTACAGAAACCCTTGAGCAAGGAATTCAGAGACCTATGCAATTGTGCTTTTCACTCCTTCCATGTGTGATAAACATCCGGGTGGCGTACCCTATAAACCACATAACAATGGAAGCAGGCCATTTTCAATGGCAGCAACCTACAAGTTATATCAGCATAGATACAAATATTATGACAAGCAAATAATAGGACATTGAAAAACTAATGTTAGTGAAGAAATAAAATAAATACCAATGTAGACAGATTAACTAGTTCATATAGAAAGACTGCATATAGCCTACATATTCAAAGTTTAGTAGCAACATGATAGTAAGGTGGCGACACATTCACCTCAGAACAAGCAAAAGAAGTCCATATGGAAAGTAACTAGATACTAGGGAGGCACATATAGTTAAACCAAGCACAAACAGTCCTAACACCACATAACTAATTAATGGGCCTTCCATCAGAAAGTGCCCATCCAAAATATAAATGTTTGCATCCAAGGGACACAACATAACCCATCTAGCACTTTGAAACTGGTCAGCTCCAGACGCTCCGCGCGAATCCTTGGCATCTATCTAAAAATCCATTCTTCTTTGTTGTCAGCAATAATGAAGACAGTGGCCATATCGATCTTGATGCACGGTCTGCCACTCATGTGCTAATTCGACATCCAAAGCACTCAATTTGGGGAAGCCATGCAACTTTGTTAGTATGAAAGTGGCATGCTGCTTCTTTGGCATCCTAATACAGTCAGCGACATGATGAATAGTTGTCTATAGACCTTCAGATGATCTCTCAATGCATGAGATAATTTCAAGCAATTCAGAGTATTTTTTATTTTTTTTTGCGCCCATTAGTGCGCCTTGAAAAAGCCTCTACACCGGACGACTAAATTCTACACCCCCCTAGCTAGTCAGTCAAACCCACGTCAAAATCAGTGTTAACTGGAGTGAAGTTTGCAACACCAAATTCAATCGACTGAGGAATGGGAGCAGTAGTGGGAGATCATGCGTACTGGCCTGTGGCCACATCCTTCCCAAAACAGAGGGTCAGTTTATCATAATCATTCATAGAATTCTTATATGGCTGCGCCTTTGGATGACCCTATTTGAAGAGCAATAGCACAGAATTTTTAATGACATATGATGGAAGACAGCAGACAAGGGGTATTACTAATAAAGGGAACGAACCTGAATTCAATCAGCCCATACGTCGTCTGAAGCGATGATGCGTTTCGTTGTATTATCATAGCCAAATCCAGAAGCATTGAGCATCTCTGTCACTACGGTGTAATTCTTTTTCAGGTGTTTGTAACGATTTTGGATGGCTTGGCTTGTCAGTATATAGGCTCCATCATTGTGCTCAGTCATGGCATCAATGACATGCTTATAAGCATCCATCTTGAAACCACGATCGGCCTTCCGACCAAGCACTTGTTCGTACATCAAATCCAACAACTCCTCATCCATAAGTGCATTGAAAGTGATATTCTTCTTCTTTGGGGACATTGCTAGTTGAAAATAAAAATTTGAATTATTCTCATGAAAATAACAGAAGGTCAGTTAGTGCATAATGTAGAAAATAGCTTGAGCAATGAATATGACATTGCATTTAATTGATAAGATTACATAAGTACAAGACATGAGCACAACTTTTGACTCTAGGGTGACAGCAGAAAACAACATAACAAATAATTACTGCCGATTGGAATTGCTACAGTAGTCATTCCAAAGGCGTGTTGCAATGCTATCCCTGAACCTATGCCAATCATCCCTCTTCCTTTGTGAGTAAAATATTAGAGGACATGAATGGCTACCATTTGGTTGGGCTACAGTTTCAAGTGGATCATCATCACAGTCATTTGATTCGTATAGACCTCATTAAATCCTCTAAAGTGTCCTCTAATCCATCAAGAGAGTTACCACAGTGTGCTTTGATGAAATTGTGCACCACAATGGATACCTGGTCTTTATACTCATATTGCATGGCCGTCTTTAAAATACCGAAACTGTTCTTCAATATGACAAATGTCCTCTCTAAGACATTGCGGGCTTGCGAGTGCCACTTGTTGAATAATTTCTTTTCATTTTGGGGATTCATGCCCCTGAATTTGCTCAAATGGTATCTTACTTCACAATATGGAGCCAAAAAACTTGGAGCGTTCGCATTACCAGCATCTACTAAATAATACTTACCTAGTTGTATGATTTGAAAAACAAAGTGTTGTTAAAAATAATAGACATGAGCATAAATAGAATTATGAGGAAACACCGAGAATGCATTTTGTTTACCTTGTGGCACAATTAAGGGATCTTCTCCGAACAATGCATTTTGTAGAACCCGTGCATCAGCTGCGGATCCCTCCCATCCAATCTATTTATCACGTAGAGAACTTCTTGGAAGTGGCGACTTATGGTTTCCCCAGACCTAAAAAACCTGACACTATTGGTCAAGTTCCTAACACTATGTGCAATGGTGTGTATGAACTCTGCCACAGCCTCCTCTACACAAACTTGGTGAGTGTCTTTTAGAAGTTTCTTCACTCGAAGGCTTTGACATAGCAACTTAAAGGTTGTAGCGTCATCGTCAATTGGCTTATACACTCACTATCCCTCCCATTTATTAAGGTCTTAATGAATTCAGCTCTGGCAAGGTCTCTATTTCTTTTCTTGAACTTTTTCTTCGATGAAGCATATTCAGAGGCCAGTAATTACATTTGTTCCCTCCATGCTGATACACCGCCCCACAGTGTCCCTATAATTGCATGATTGGTTTCGAATCTCCTCTTTGCCATCATTGATATCTATATGAATAGATGAAGCACTCTCCATACTTTTTTTGAGTTTTATAGTTATTAGGAATTTTCACCCAATTTGGATACCTGGCCAAATTAGCTCTCTCTCATTTATAGCATTCACAGTACTAATTTAATATTCAGGAACTGAGTCTATTCACAGTAAATTAAATAGACCACATAAGGGCATCAACTTCAATTTTTAATCTTAATATTGTAGGAGAAAAGAATAAAAGTATAGCATGGTTATAACATTGGTGACTGCATAACAAAAAAACACTTATCAGATGACAATGCATATTTTCAACTTGTGAATAGAAAAATGACATAGAAGAATCTGGAGGTTTATAGCAATATGAAATACGAATCAGCCTCTGACTGCATAGCACATCTACTAACCAAAGGGTGCATTAGAAATTTTAATATGTATTAGAACATTATATTGGAAGCAATGTAAAATAACAGGAGCATTTAGAAATCGACCTTAAGCTGGATTGACTGAAGTTGGAGAGAAATCAATCGGTGGTCATTGTTATCATAATGGTATACTGACAAGGTGAAAATAAGATTAATAGTAAGCACCAAAAAGAATAAAAAAGTAACTAACAACACTCTACTTTGAGAAGAGGATCCCAACAGAGATTTTATAGATAGTATAGGTCTATAATATGAAATGATAACAACACTTTAATCCAATGCTAGAAAAAGGAGTTAAAAATGGGTCCACGTAACTGTAGTTAATGCCAATCAAATTAGAAAACGTGCTAATAATAAACACAGCTCCATCACCACACGCTCAAATTCCATTTACTGACCAAAGTAGTCATCAACACATTACTTGCTTTCCTCTGATATGATTCCAAAAACATTGTTTAAAAAATTAATTATTTAGAGGCAGTAGATCGGGTCTGCATGTCTATAGATTAGACCAAAATCATAAAATATAGAAGACTTGATAATACAAGGAATATCGCTTTGAACTGCAAGACTTTCCTTCAAAAAGCATTTAAAACCCATATTCTACATGAGGGCCAAATCATGAATATTGCCTCCTTCGGCCCTAATATTTCACAAAATAGTCAGAAGGAAAGGTGATGGTCCTCTACCTGGCCCATTCATCAAATGGTTTCTGGGTGTTCCAAAATGGGAAGAGAAGGTTCACTGTGGCGTACCTCTTGTATGAGAAGGAAAGAAATCAGTGAAAGGTCGCTTCTGGATGTAGCGATGGTGAATAAATTGAACCCAAATCTGTCTGCCTTTATAAAGACGGTTCCCTTGCTTGGACCATTGATGGAGGTTGTTGAGGGCCCTTATTCCCTCACCAATTTTGCAGGGGCGTTTTGAACAGAAATGAAGTGATTTTAAGTATGCACGCCTTCTCGATTTGGAGATGGCTAGATGAAGATCTGATTTAATAGAGCTGGTTGTACGAACAAGATGAGATGCAGTGAAGAGAGAAGATTGTACGAAGATTGCAGCCATCGAGACATAAAGTACCTGCTGCGATCTCCAGTCACGATTTACAGAAGCAAGCGTTATGAGGAACAACTGCTCATGGCATATGAAGATCTTGTGGGATTTCCTCTCAATGGAAGGGAGCGTGGGTAGGCAAGATGGGAGTTGGCACGTCTTCTCTGCCTTTACTCTTGGGGAAGAGAAGAGGGATGAAGTGAGGGTCTCATCTAGATTTTCCTTGACGATTGTTTTTCTTCTCTAGAAGCGAAGCGAGGTGGACTTCAAGTCCATTCACTAAACGCCACCAAATGTGGAAGATGTTATCCTCATCCCATTGGTGTATGGATTCACCGCAATTGCAGTGAGGATGAGCCTCGTGAGATGTTCCTTGGCAAACACGTCTCCCCTCGAGAAGTGAAGCGTCAATGACCGGATGTCCATCTGCTACACACCTCCAAATGTGGTAGATGATTTTTTCTTTCTGTTGGTGTATGGAATCACCTCACCTCAACACATGGTGACTTGTCCAAACACGCTCTTAGGGTTCATCGATTTGCGGTTCCAAAGACAGAAGGCTTATTTAGGAGATTATTAGTCTGCATTTGGGTCTTTTTAATATCATACGAAATTTCGCCAATTTTCAGATACAAAGCCACAAGGTTTAACCATTTCATTCTGATTATTTTGATTCTTATTTGGTTTTTGTAACTACACTGATTTGGTTATGGCACTGATTAGGAAAGTTGTGCAGTGCAGCTTGCAGCCCAATAATTTTCACAGTTTATGGTATTGCCTGCTCTTTTTTGGAGTTAGCCATTACTTCTCAGTACAATTAAAATTTACGTTTTGTATTCATAGTGCAACTTTGTTTCTTTATCTTATCATGCCCTCTCTTTGAATGAATCTAATAATGCTTTGTGGTATGAAGATGAAGAATGTAGTGGTGAATCAGGTAACTAATAAACTGCTTGATGCATTCTGTGCAGATTGAGTTCCTTTTCCTCAATACATGGTGTAATTTTGTTTATTGAATCTAGGGTTTTTATCATAAGGGTGGATATTGAGAGTTTTCTATTGAGTAAATTCCATGAAGTTCTCATTGTTGTTATTTTTAATAACATGGAAATACCATTGACTTGCTTTGACTTTTCATTTATTGTAAATTCAGTTTTCATGAAAATGCAAGCTTGTCAAGTTGGTCTAAACGCTACCAGTCTTTGAAGGAGGCTAGTTTTGAGGATTGTTTTGCTGAGCCTTAAATAAAAGCATATGTCTTAAGGTGCAACAACATGGCACGGCTTTAATATTTAAGCCAAGTAGAAGGTATTGCGTCATTTAAACCCATCCTGATGTGAAGGCCCATTTGGATTCCCACTTATGTTCACATGTGTGGCTGTAGATTCTTAAAACTCGTTCTCTTCTTTGTTTCAAGAGAAGAGACAAGCAACAAGAGAGAGTTGGGTTGAGAGAAGAATAGAAGCCATTGTTCACTAAGGTGGGTTCCTCTTGTTGAGAGTGAGAAAGAGAGAGATTGAAAAGTGAAGGGGGGTTTCTTGTACATGAGAAAGTGTTCCTCAAGTTACCAGCTTGAGAAGTAGAAGCTTATAATCTCCCATTTGCATAGTGGATTCGCTCCATGGTTTTTCCCTCTTATTTTAGAGGATTTTCCACGTATATTGGTGTGTTCCTTGTTTGCTCTTACTCTCTTACCAACTTGAGAAGTAGAAGCTTATAATCTCCCATTTGCTTAGTGGATTCGTTTGGAAGGCTCCATGGTTTTTCCCTCTTATTTTAGAGGATTTTCCACGTATATTGGTGTGTTCCTTCTTTGCTCATACTCTCTTCATTTTTCTTCCATTATTGCTTGTTATAGTTGCTTGGTTTGGATTGTGCATATGTTGAAATTCCTAAGTGATTCACATAGAGGGGAAGAGTTCTGCAAGCTCCCCAACAGAAGGTGGATCTTGTTAATATGCTTAGCTAAATAGGTAGGTGGACTTATCCAGCGAGCCACATAGCGTAAGGGATACAGGAGTCTTCAATGGCCTTACTCAAATTGCATTGAGGCCCCCTAAGGAATGTATTCGACCCAGTTTGGTTTGTTCATCTACTTTGCATTCTCCAATCATGGCATTCAATGAGACCTATAAAGGCAATCGGATTTGAGTCCTTAAAAGATGGTTGGTTATTTCACTTGATCGTTTTCCTACACATTCATGAGGACAAATCAGCCATGGCCGGATAATACATGCTTCTTTTCACCTCAGGTATAGTTCAATTAATTTTTTCGATGGTATAGCTTGATGTAATGCCTGAATATTGTATGGTAGTTACTTTGGGCATATGATTAACTGATACTAATATCTCTTTAATCATATGTTTTAGTACATATCTATCCCCATAAAGAATCTTGTAGGTTGCTATTCTCTCCAGTTTTGGATGTGTTTGCACAGAGAATTGAAAATAATCTTGAAAATTTTGCATGCAATAGAAAATTAAATGTTCTACTGATGCTTATATATGCATGTGGGTGGGGTAGTCACGAATATCATTGCCCTTAATAAAGATAGGGAAAATTTCTGTACGGTCAACTACAGTACTTTATATTCCCCCTTGTTACTAAAGTTGAACATTTTACCCAGACGTTCTCCGTACAGTCCGTACCGTTGCGCAGGCCAGAAGCTGCATTTTTTTTGCGATAACACAACAAATGTTGCGATACAGCAAGATTTTAGTTGCGATATCGCAAGTTTTTTATTTGCGATATCGCAAATTATTTTGCGATATCACAAAAAAGATAGGTTAAAAGTCAATGAATGCATTTCTGTTTATAATTGTTTTCCGTTCCGTTGCTTTTGTCGATCTCTGGGTTAGGTTCTCTACTTCCCTGCTCTTTAAATGTAGCTCCTGCCACATATTAAGTGATCTCCTGCCATATATAACAAGTGATCTCCTGCTTGCATGTCAACCTTTGGCCATTATCATAAATAGCAATTGAATCTCTTGCCACATCTTTGTCTTAGGTATTTATTCCATGTTTCCCACCTTGTATGTATCTCCCTCTTATTTATTGTATTATTTTTTTCTTTTTTTGTGTCTTTTGAAAAAAAAGTTAGAATACAAGGAATCCCACTTGTAGAAACATTTGAAATATTTTGTGTAAATATTAATAGTGACCTTAGGTGGGACTTGTAGAGCCTCACTTTTTTATGAACATCCTGTTATTATTATATTAAAAAATCCCCTTGTTCTCATCATGAATTACCAACAACAGGATTTGGCCTGGACGTCCAGTTGCGAAAAACAATGTGGCATGTCTTGTTCATCCCATCCTATGGTCGGCCCCAGCACAAATTCAAAATGTCCACATATTCTTTTAGCCTTTTTCTGTTATTGTGGCATTACAGACATTATTTTGATCATTATCTTTAACTGCTAATGGTTTTTTTTAATGCTATATATAAGTAGGCAAACGATTAAATGGTTTAGATTCTTTAATAGTTATCAACAAATGTGATATTCATTAGATGGACGGTCTTGATTGATTTCACAATTGAGGCCTGACTTTGCAGCTTGCCTAGATAATAGTTAAAGACATTTGTGACCATCTAACATCAAAACCCCAAAGATATGGCACCAACTACCATCCCCCATGTTGTCATTATTATTTTATTTAAATGGGTGTTTTATGGTGTGTGTGTGTATATATATACTTTTGCTAAATGTAGAGAATTAGTACCAATGAGATGTAAAATAAATTTGCTAAAATATCTAGTGTAGAATTGATTAAGATAATGCATTTATTTAATTTTTTAAACGGACAATGCATTGTTATTTGTTTGTTAATGTTACAAAAATATGTAGCTTCATGATATCCTAAATGACAATGCTTAGATTTTAACTCTTTTAATTTTCCATGTATGCATAGAGTAGTTTTTTATTTTACATTTAACAACCTTCAAATCTTAGTAATTCTAAACATTCATCTTATTTACTAAAGAAATACTTATTCCGATATTTATTTTCACACGTTAAATCTTCATGGATTATATGGATGTTTGTGAGTAACTTCAAAAATATTCAAAAGTAAATCTTATTATTCGAAATATGTGTTCTCCTTCATAGGATGGATAATATTGAGATATGTATAATATACCATTTTAATGGTATATTAGACGTAAGCGATCCACTGCCAATCTACAATGGTGGTGAGCAGAAGGTAATATGGGTTGATGTCAATATAACTTTCAATCAACTACTCGGAAAGATAAACGAAGAAACTGGTTGGGAGCTTCATGATGAGCATATAAATATGCAATATCAATATCATAATGGCCGAATCTTCACGTTCATAACCATGAGAAGTGATGATGATCTCCATCGGATGTTCAGATTATTCCAAAATGGAAGTCAAGCTATATTTATGTATTTGCATACAAATAGTGAAGCAAGTGCAAGTCAACAACCATCACATCTAAGGTCTACATACGCTCGGCCTAACAGCCATCGAGGGAATAGACCGTCATTTAATTTGAACAGGTGCCACCACAACCCATCATAACAAATGTAGTAACTGCTGATTTGTTTAATAGCTTGTTTTAGTTATGTTACTGATTGTTTTATGACATGGTGATTCACGTAGGGGGAATTCGATGACATATACAAATACCACAAACTTTCCCAACGGTGAAAAGGATACAGGTGGCCCCTCAACAAGAGAGGATGTTTACAGGTTTGGTTCGCTATACATCTGATTTGATAATATTATGTAATTTATATATGATTGACTATTTTCCAGGCAGGTGCGACGTCTCATTTTATCCTGTTCGAAGCTAGTCTGCCCGAACACGCCTGTTGTACCTCATGATAACCCATTTGTAGACGCCATGCTTGAAGATCTAATAGCTCCCATTAATCTTGCAGATCAAAGATGAAAATGAAAAATTCTCTAATAGAAGGGATGAAGTTGTCATGGATTGGATGGAAACGGATGCAGTATCCAAAATTCCTTGTTTCGATGGAGGGTGCAATGTAGTGGAGGAGGGGGCTAAAAATGATGAAAATGATTTTGATATTGATGTTGGCCCTAGAGAATATGAATTGCAAAATGGCATAGACGTAGAACATTGCATGCACAAGAAGGATTGGATCATGCATCAAATGTTGTGAGCGTAGAAGATGTTATTGATACTTTAGTTCCTGATGATGGCCATGTTGGCGGGGATTGTCACGCCCCCGAACCAGAACCTCGGGGGCGGGAATGGGATTTAAGCCTCAATTATATTTTTCTCCCAAGATCCGCGTGTGTGAAGACAACACATTCTAACACGTTCTGAATATTTTGCGGAAGCTTTTGTGGCGTTGCGACCCGGAGTCCGTGGCCATCGGATTTTGCGTCGCACTCAACCTTTAGCATATAGCTAAATTATCAAGAATCATATCAGACTGGAGTAACCATCACAATAAATTACAGAGCTGACAGTAACAGGATATTACATTCCCCAAATATGTTCAAGTTACAATTATCAATGTACATTAATTAAGAATCCCAAGAAAAAGGCTAATAAAAGCCATACAACAATAAGCTATTAACCACTACCCAACATGTAACGTAGTTCCGATGTCAAACTCAATGTCTACATGACATAGCCGACAAAACAACCTGCAAAGCATGGCTCCACGGCCAACTCAAGCACTCAAATCGGGACGAAGAAATCTGAACCTAAGTACCAAAAGTAGTGGGTCAGACACGACGGTCTGGCAGGTGGGTGAAAAGATAATAATATACTGAAGAATAAAACATAAGATAAATCATGATACTAGATCAAATGCTGCATATAATTAAACGGGTGCAAAATCGTGGATCTCTGACAAAACATGTATTCGTTTCAAGCATGGGTAAAACATGAATATCTAATAAAACATGTGTTCATTTACATCATCTACAATCATAGATATTTGAAAATCGGGTATTCGTCTAAAACATGTATAAATATAGTGGTTTGACAAAACCAACGTTCATTTGCGGCTTAGGTAAAAACATAAGTATACCACAAACCAGGTATTCATAGCAGTCTGGCAAAACCAATGTCCATTTGGAATCATATGTGGAAATACGGATGTTTAACAAACCGGGTGTTCATTTAAAACCGGTGTAACCAAAGAAATATGTCAAACTAGTATTCATTTAAACATATTTCAAAGCATGGATATTTCACAATTCGGGTATTCATTTAAAACGTGGGTAAACCTAGAGATCTGACAAACCAAATGTCATTTAAAACAAAGCACGGATATTTAACAATTCGGTTATTCCTTGAAAACATGTGTAATCGTATAAATCTAGCAGAATCATTGATCGTTTGAAACATATGTAAAAGCATGGGTATTCACCCAACCGGCATCCATTTAAAACATGTGCATGTACCAAGAACAGAGAACAATATAATAATAACTGAATTTACATTGGAGAATATTAACACTTGTTTAAATAACAACCTTCATAAAGGAAATGAATCATCTATCGAAAAACAAATAAGCAATATAAAACATGTCGGGTATCCAAGGAATCGGGAACTGGCAAGATGGCAACCACACGAAGCTAAGTCCTCTATCACTAAAGCGATAGAGCAATAACTAGGCCCTGATCTCTATCACTCGAGGTGAGGAGAAACAGGGGATCTCTTATAAATACATATACATATACTAGGCACTGATCTCAGTCACTCGAGGTGAGGAGAAACAGTGGATCTCATGAATGCATATACATATACTATACATGACCACGGTAGTGAGCCGGTCATCGGGAACCACAGTAGCAATCTGCGGCATCGGGACAAGACCACGGTAATAACCGGGTGGCGGGATTCAAACTGCAGCTGGTGGGACAAGAGGGGGATCTCCAAGTCGGTGGATCAGACCAACAGGGTTATCCAAGCTTAGTGGTGCCGACTCATAGGTCAAATACAATCGAGACATATGCAAGTAAACCAAGTATAAATACAT
Source organism: Cinnamomum chago (assembly GCA_038049695.1). Classification (NCBI taxonomy): domain Eukaryota; kingdom Viridiplantae; phylum Streptophyta; class Magnoliopsida; order Laurales; family Lauraceae; genus Cinnamomum; species Cinnamomum chago. The sequence goes on from CP142452.1 coordinate 34,728,248, forward strand.
AATCAAACGGGCAAGACGGTGGTGCTCAAGGGCACACTGACATATCATGTGGTGCAATGCACTTCGGGATAAATAACTGTTACTAAAGTAACTTCAATGCTTTCGGGAAACAAGTCATGTGATGCAAATCTCGGGAAATGAGGTGAAACAATGAACTATAACAATTTTGGGTAAAAATATCGGTTTCAAGATTTATTTAAGTGAATAGGGGTCCCGTATGTCGATTATAATAATTACTTGGTACTCCTTGAGTTTGAAGACATTCCGAGCTCCTTATGCACTTTTACTATTTTCAAAACTTAAAATGAGCTTATGGGTAGTACTAGAGGTTACAATAGCAAAAATCAAGATTATAGACGGTCCATCCTAGGCATGACATTAATCCGGAAACATCGAGAAACCTATTCAGTCACCGAAAGGAATAGAATTCACGATAACCAAGGGAAAGACTTGTATTTAGATATAAAGGAGATATAGCATTGTTCCATCCCGTTCAAGATTGAAATGGATTGAACTTCGATGTCACCGAACCAACCGTGAGGCGTGTCGGCTCAAGACAACCTCACACATGGTCCAAACAGTCCAAAAAGGGTAGCCAGGGTCCCACCTAAAACCAAGAATTAGTGCCTAGATCATCACCATTCTTTCCTTTTAGTTCCATAGTCTTAGAGACCTTAGATTAGGGTATAATTGGTCTTAACACTAAGGTATATACCCCTAGGACTCATAGAAAGCCCAAAGGTTTAAAAAAAAAACAATATCAAATTTCACTTCGGTCCGATCGATCGGCTTGAAAAGCCTCCCAGTTAAAGACAGTCCGATCGATCGGCCGATCGATCGGACCTGGGCATGCAGGTCCGGGAAACACTTGATTTTTCTCCTCTTTTTCCTTTCCTCTCCAACACTTAAACAATCACATAGAACTATAAACAAGAAGACTAAAATACATGTTTCCAAGACAATAATATGAGCTAAAGAGCTCCTCATTTCAAGTATCTCCCTTTCCATTCTTTTCATTCACAACAAATCTCAAGGTGGAGAAAACTCATTCATGTGAAACCATTTGAAACCTTGACAATATGATGCATACATTTTTCCAAGCATGAACAAGAGGGAAATAAACTCATTGTGAGAACCCGACCCCTAATCTCTTGGATTAGTGTTGTTTTATTCGTGGATTAGTTTCTTTTAGAGGGATTAGTATTTGTTGGGTTGAGTTTGTGAGTTAGAATGGTTTTTCTTCTAGTTTTGGGCTTTTGAGTGCTTTGGTAGCTTGTGGGGCCCTTTGGGGGTTCCCTTTTCGGCTTTGCATTTACTTGTGAGATTTTCCCGATTTGTTTCGTATTGTGTTTTTGGCCCGTTGCATTCATCTTGAGGAATCCTACAACTTTCATGTTGATCCCGTATCCATTTGAGAACCCGAAACCCGATTTCTTGGCCTTGAGGGCAAAACAGTCACTGCACACCAAATCTGTACCCAAAACTTGATATTCCCGAAACCCACAAAACATATAATTTTTGGAAACTAGAAATTTCGACGATCATTTCTTCCTTCTTCGTCGAATTCATCCGAGGTCCCGAAAGAGATGATTTCAGCCACCCAAGTTCTTTAAGTTGTGGGACCCAAACCTCACTTGCTTATAAGAGGAACCCATCTCCCTTCCATTCCATTCTTCATTTTCCAGCACAAACCAGCAACCTAGGGTTTTTCTTGTGTTTCTCTTCTTCTTCTTGCTTCTCCATCTCCAAGCCACACCAATAGTTCATCAATCAAGCAATGGAGACCATCTTCTTCTTCCTCTTCACCATGGCTCCCTATTGATACCATTCTTGGAGAAATCTTCCCATATTGAGACCTTCCTTGAGCTTGTTCTTCTCATTTGAAGGTCATCCAAGTAAGTGATTCTTCCCATCTTCTAGATTTGTTGTCTCCTAGACCTTGAGAAGCTACATTTGCATTATTGTTGGTTCATTCATTTTCATTCTTGGTTTAACCCATTTTAGGGTTTGTTTTGGGGGTTTTTGTAGAGATTGTGGATCTTGAGCTTGAGAGGTGATTAGGAGCTTGATTTGCTTGATTAGAGTCAAAGGCAAGTGGATGATTGGATCGTTTTGATTATTAACATGTTTTGTGAGAAAAATCTTGTTTCATTAAGGGTTTTGGTGATTTTAGTAGTTGTCTTTACTATGATTAATATTGATTTCGAAATGTGCTTATTGATGAGTGTGACGCCCCGGAGTCCCACATCGACTATAGAGAGGAAAGTGAATGGGGTTATATGTAAAGTTTACACCCTTACCTTGCATGAGGCATTTTAATTTAAAACCGTGCGGCTCCGGAAAAACGTAAAAACTCCAAGGTTAAGCGTGCTTGGGCGGGAGCAGTACTAGGATGGGTGACCTCCTGGGAAGTCCCCGCGCGTGCACGCGGGCCAAAGCGGACAATATCATGCATGTGTGAAGGGTGACAGATGGTATCAGAGCCGACTCTCGACTAGTTCGAGTGTGGGTCCCCTGCCGTGGTCTGGTGCAAGTGGGCGGGTCTCCATGTGGGCGGGCCAAGAGGGCTGGCAGGCTACTGCACAGGGACGTGCAGCCCTAAGGGGGGTGGAATGTGACGCCCCGGAGTCCCACATCGACTATAGAGAGGAAAGTGAATGGGGTTATATGTAAAGTTTACACCCTTACCTTGCATGAGGCCTTTTAAAACCGTACGACTCCGGAAAAACGTAAAAACTCCAAGGTTAAGCGTGCTCGGGCGGGAGCAGTACTAGGATGGGTGACCTCCTGGGAAGTCCCCGCGAGTGCACGCGGGCCAAAGCGGACAATATCATGCATGTGTGAAGGGTGGGGCGTTACAGGGATCACCATGAGGCATCTTTTCGTGAAATGTGGAATGGAAAACGGTTTTAGACTCGTGAATCATTTAGGACTACATTGAGAAAATTTGCAATGTACAACATTTTTGAGCTTCATTGGGTAAAAGGTCTATGACAGAATTAAGTGGAAGGTGTGGTGATTATCAATGTCCTTGGCGCATCCATGGATCCTGCAGTCTGCAGTCCGGTCCTAAGTTTATTGTGCGAACTTATTTTGAAAAACATACTTGTTCAAAGCCAATGATGGGACTCGCACATTCTCAGGCCACAACGACGTTGATTGCTGATTGGATAAAAGAACGGCTGCGTCTCCATCCAAGTTACAGTCCAAAAGAAATTGTGACAGATTTTCAATTAGAGTTTGGCATCCATATCAGCTACAGGAAAGCTTGGCAAGCAAAAGAGAAAGCATTGCTTAATATACATGGTTCTTATGAAGATTCATACAGAATCCTACCTAGTTATTGTATTGAACTAGAAAGGACAAATCCAGGCAGCGTGTCTCATCTGATCAGGGAAGATGATGACTCATTCCAGAGGTTATTTTTGGCTTTTGGCTCAAGCATCCGCTCTTTCAAGAGTTCATTACGCCCATTAATAGCTGTTGATGGTGTCCACCTTCGTGGAAAATACCCTGGAGTTTTGTTTGTTGCCATGACATATGATAGAGACCGTATGTGAGGCCCCACCCCTTGTGGGCCCTCAATTTGATATTTGATTACTATTTAATAATATTTATTAGCTAATTATCCTAATTATGGGTTAGTAAGGGTAGTTATATATTTTCCTAAGTTTGAGTTAGATTAGTCTAGTTGTATTAGTATTAGGGTTATAAGGGTCTTTTGCAATTTCTAGGATTAGTTAGTGAGTGGAGACCTTAGCTAGGTATTAGTGTTTTCTGTAGGGGGTATTCCTAAAAACACTCTTCTAGAACCTTCCCACCTAAAGACCTAAAAGCCCTCTACCCTAACCCTAATCCCATACAAACTAGAAGGGTATTATGGTCTCTAGCCCAACCCCCAAATCTTATAAATCCAGCACATTTCCCAAGGCTCCAAAGCTACTATTCATCTTCTTCATTTCCCCTCTCCTTCCTCTCTTCTAGACTTAGGCTTTGAGCTGGTTTTGAGCTGGAAAAGACCTAGGAGCAGTGATTCCTTATAGGCTTGGTTCTCTTCTTCCTCTCTCTACAACCTTTCGCCTCAACTAAGGCAAGTGCAATATATGTATTTAACATAGAACATATGTTTTCTATTTCCTTTATTCTGAAATTTCATTTCAGTCATTATACATGTGATAGAACTACCCTTGAGCTTAGTTTTCATGGATTTTTGGCATTGATGGATGGGATTTACCCATTTGGAAGATCAATGGCCCTTTTTGGTGTTGGATGATGGTGCATTGAAGTCTTTTTATTTTTCCATTGATTTGGTGACGTTTGGGAGAGATTGGAGGTGTTTTGGTGGAGAAATGGATTGAAAGGAAGAAACCCTGAAAACTGGGTTTTCTGCAATTTCGCGTGTGCCCGGTCGACCGAGCACACTGAAAACTAAGAGAAAATGGCTCTCAGTTATTTTTCCTGCAGAGATGACAGTCTAGTGTCCCAGGTACACCGAGCACACTAAATTCTGCAGAAAATAATTGAGAATGGGTTTTTTACCTCAAACCTAGACATCCAGTGTGCTAGGTCGATCGAGCCCTGCTTCAGGTCGACCGAGCACACAGGATTTGCAGGGGAAATGTCTGAGAGCTGGGACATCAATTTCCAGGATTTCAGTATGCCCGGTCGACCGCCCAGGCGAGGGGGTCGATCGAGCACACACGAAACCCCGGAGATCAAATCATGTCTGCTAGGAGTCTGACTCTGTTTCTCAGTGCACTCGGTCGACCGACCAGGCCAGCAGGTCGACCGAGCACACTGCACCAGGGTCGACCTGGGGGTCAACCCCCAGTGTACTCGGTCGATCGAGCCTTGTGCCAGGTCGACCGAGCACACTGAGTTCAGTGATTTTCCAGTTTTCAGTAATCTGAAGTTGTGATCATTTGTGGGGCCCATTGACCATCCAAGGTGTGGCTCAACCTTGACTCGTGAGGATCACCAAGTAGGATTTTGGTTGTTTAATATAAGATGATTCGATCCATAAACGTTGTCAATGATGCCCGTAACCTCAGGAGCACCAAATATAGTATCCCTTGGCATCTGAGACTCCATTTAGAGATCCAATTACCTGAGATAGACCTGGACCTGAATGTGGAACATTACCTAGGTTGGACTATTGTTATTTTCCCTATTGACTCTCATGTTTGAAGTTCATGCTTCATCTTTCTCATTATTGTCACACTTACATCCTTACTATAGCTGTTAACTGTTAATTAAATGGAAATGGATGACTTGAACTTAGGATATCTTAGAGGTGACCCGATGGTGTGATTGGGAGAACAATGATCCGTGTCTGTGTTAGGCGGGCCCTATTTATGGCCTAAGTATGGATATGATTACCTTTAGAATGGAGAGATGGATTGTATTAGTCTTATAACTCCTCATGGTTGAGAATGCCCTATTGACTCCCCATGGTTGCCTCGTTTGGGCTGTTTTAGACCAGGCCATGTGTTTGATGGGCCTTAGTATGGATCCAACGAGTGGGCTTGGACTTGGATTGTAATCCATGGATTATTGATATATGAACATCTTAAAGACTCGATTAGGGCTTTGTTCATGCAAGGCAATGCCTAAACAGACACAGACCTTTAGGGTTTTCCTTGAGTCGGCATAAACATTCACTTGGTTGATTTAAGCTCAGCCTGTGGACTGATCATCCTCGGTAGGAGCTATTTATAAGTGTTGAGTGAGCTATCATGATGAGCTATGTTTTAAACGGATGGTGTGATACCGAATCCAGTCTCCCCGAGTGATGAGTGTGGTGAGACTGTTGAGTGATTTGCGGGGTTAGTTATCCCCAGCACTGGTGAGATTCCCCGCCGCAACTGTGTTCAGTATGGGAGGGCCGCGGCATAATATCCCGCGGTATCCAGCTCGTGTGAATGTGCCACATCGTGTTAGACTAGATGCTTTATATTATCCTGATTCCTTATGTTTATCTTGCTCCACTACCTAGATCATGTACATTGATATCCTTTAAATTGTGTAACTGTCTCTACTCTATTTGATATATATGTCCTATGTTACTTGTATACTGTGACTTGCCAGATCTGTAGATCTGACCCATTTTGGTGCTTATGTCTTGACCCCGAGTTCGCAGACGATGCGCTTGCGCTAGTAGAGGCACATGTCGCTGGAGATTTCGTTTGGGGTCCGGCCGACCTCGATGTCGAGCCGAAGGGTGGAGAGCCTGGGCCAGGGCTTTGAGTGTTATCTTTATTTGGGCATTTGAGCAATTTTGTAGTGAGCTGGGTAGCAGTTAAAATGTAATTAACTTTTATGGTTCTTAACAGTTAATACTTTTAAACTAGACTACAGTTCTGCTATTCTTTGATATATTATGATACCAATTGCTTCTATTTCACATCTTATGCTTCCGCAATTTAACCGTTGTTATTATCTCGTTCAAAAGTTTTAAATTGGACCTCACTACGAACCTACGATCTTGGAAGTTCTCGGATTTTCCGGGAAATAACGCGCCAACGTCTGGTATTCCGATGACTTTCTCGGTATCCGGGATTGAGGCGTTATAATTTTATGGTATCAGAGCTAAGTTGGTCTCTAGGAAATAAAACACACTAGAAACTTTAAGACGTAGTGAGGATTTCAGTGATGGGATACGTGTGAGGACGATGGATTGGGTAGTGTCAGTGTAGTCCTAAGTTTTGGACTTGAATTGACGCAATTTCTTTTTCATGATAGATGTTTGGAGGCGAGGCACCCCCTGAGGCGATAGCGATCGGTGATCAGTCCGGCCACGAGCGTGGCTTTGAGAGATTTCTTCAGGCCTTCCTTGCCGCACAGGAGGCTCAGACAACCTCCCATCAGCAGCAGACAGAGGACTTTGCGCAGTTTCAGGCGCAGGTCTTAGAGGTGATTGATAGGGTAGCCCTACCAGCCCCAGTGGACGTGCCAGTTCTGTAGGCAGACCCGAACGTGATATTTGAGAGGTTTCTCAAGAGAGGACCGCTAGAGTTTACCAGCACAAATGACCCCATGGTTGCGGACGACTGGATTGTCCGTATGGAGAAGATCTTCAGGGTCTTCGAGAGTTCTGGGCGCCAGAGAGTGCAGCTGGCAGCTTACATGTTTCGTGGCGTGGCAGAGGACTGGTGGAGGATCATGCAGCGACCTTATGAGGAGATAGGAGATGAGGTGGCATGGACTGCCTTCAAGGCAGACTTCCTTAGGAAGTTTATTCCCACCCATGTCAGAGAGCGTAAGCTTCGAGAGTTTCAGACTCTTATTCAGGGCAGCATGACGGTGTACCAGTATGAGCTCCGTTTCACTCAGCTGTCCCGTTTCGCAGAGGCATTGCTTACGTCCGAGGCCGAGAGGGTTCGGCGGTTCGTTGATAGATTGAGAGAGGAGATCCAGATAGCTATGACTTGTATCGAGTTACTTACCTACGAGGAGGCCTTGAAGGAGAGCTTACTGGGCAGAGGAGCATCTTCAACGATAGAAGGCCATTCGTCAAAAGAAACGACTCCGGATTGCTCCAGTCAGACCGCAACCCGTGATTCCACAGCGACAGCCATTCCAGAGGCAGAGGCCACTAGGCCAGGTGGGGCGGTATTATCAGCAACATCAGCATTACCGCGAACCTAGAGTGTGCTTCGACTGCGGTGAGCAGGGGCACATATCTAGGCACTGCCCACTCCGCGAGCAGCAGCCCCTGATGCTTCAGCTACCAGCAACTCCAGCCCCAGCTCTAGCGGCTCAGCCAGCACGTCAGGTTGCGATCGCACCTTAGCCGCAGTACCGTGCACAGTAGCAGGCACGCGCACCTCAGCAGCCCCGAGGACAGCAGTACCATCGAGGACGTCATCAGAGACACCATGGCCAGCAGCACCAGCAGCAGAGACCCCAGGATGTGGGTCGAGCTTTCACACTCACTCACGAGGACGCAGAGGCCGCAGGCAACGTGGTGGAATGTACTATTTCTTTTAGTGATCATCTTGCTAGAGTGTTGCTTGATCCAGGAGCGACACATTCGTATGTGTCGTCAGCTTTTGCTTTAGTCCTTAATGGGGTAGGTGAGGCTATGCCTTGTACGTTAGTTGTGTCCACCCCTATGGGTAGGAGTGTGGTGTGTCAGACTTACCACCCCAGATGTCGAGTGCAGATTGGGGAGTGCATTTTGCTTGCAGATCTGATCGTGCTACCCATGCATGACTTCGACGTCATTTTGGGGATGGATTGGTTGGCTAGATACCGAGCGGTGATGGATTGCTTCGAGAAGACAGTCCGACTCACTATCGACGGTTCAGATGACACGATCGAGTTCGTAGGTGAAAGGAAGTGGCCCGGCACCCGGATGATTACGGCACTAAAGGCTGAGAGGTTGATGAAGTCAGGTTGCGAAGGCTACATCGCGTTCATCTCGGAGGATAAGCCGACCAAGGGAGTCGAGGAGATCCCAGTTGTCTGCGAGTTTCCTGATGTGTTTCCCGACGAAATCCCGGGATTACCACCTGTCAGAGGGATCGACTTCACCATTGAGCTTGCACCAAGCACAACACCGATTTCCAGAGCTCCTTATCGCATGGCTCCGGCAGAACTGCGAGAGTTGAAGACCCAGTTGGAGGAGTTGTTAGACAAAGGCTTCATCAGGCCGAGCGTGTCGCCATGGGGCTCACCAGTACTCTTTGTGAAAAAGAAGGATGGATGATGAGGATATGCATCGACTATCGACAGCTGAACCAGGCAACAGTGAAGAACAAGTATCCTCTTCCTCGGATCGACGAGTTCTTCGACCAGCTTCAGGGTGCGCAGTACTTTTCAAAGATAGATTTGAGATCGGGATACCATCAGCAGCGAGTCAGAGAGCAGGATGTGCAGAAGACGGCGTTCCGTTCACGTTATGGCCACTACGAGTTCCTCGTGACGCCGTTCGGATTGACGAATGCACCAGCAGTGTTCATGTCCCTGATGAACAAGATCTCACTCCGTACCTCGACATCTTCACAGTGGTGTTCATCGACGATGTGTTGGTTTACTCCAAGTCCAGAGAGGAGCACGAGCAACATTTGAGGACGTCTCTACAGTTGTTACGTGACAACCAGTTGTACGCGAAGCATAGCAAGTGCGAGTTTTGGTTGGAACAAGTAGTCTTCCTCGGACATATCATCTCCAAGGACGGACTAGCAGTGGACCCAGCGAAGATAGAAGCAGTAATGAATTGGGTGAGACCGAAGAATGCCACGGAGATTCGGAGTTTTCTCGGCTTAGCAGGCTACTATCGCAGATTCGTCAAGAGCTTCTCCACGATTTCAGCCCCGTTGACCAAGCTGACGTGAAAGGATGTACCGTTCGTTTGGACTGATGCTTGCGAGAACAGCTTCCAAGAGCTGAAGGAGAGACTGACGACATCACCGATCTTGTCTTTACCTACTGGAAATGGTGGATTCGTAGTCTTCACCGACGCTTCAGAGACCGGTCTTGGTTGTATCTTGATGCAGGAAGGGAAAGTCATTACCTATGGATCATGCCAGTTGAAAGAGCACGAGAAGAGGTACGCTACTCACGACCTGGAGCTAGCAGCAGTCGTTTTTACGTTGAAGTTGTGGCGGCACTATCTCTATGGGGAGAAATTCGAAGTGCATTCAGATCATCGCAACTTGCAGTACTTGTTCACTCAGAACGACCTCAACAATCAGCAGAGAAGATGGATGGAGTACATCAAGGATTACGTCTTCCCTATCAAATACCATCCGGGTAAGGTGAATGCCGTAGCAAATGCTTTGATCAGGAAGACCGCCCTCATCAGTTTTCTAGCAGCAGAGGGTGTGTGGACTGACGTCTTCAGCAGCTTAGATGCCCAGTTTCAGCCGCTCAGCAAGAGAGTCTTGCTTGCTACCATATCCGCATGGGAACTAGAGTTACTAGGAAAGGTCAAGGACAGTCAACGCAATGATCCAAAGCTTGTTAGAGTGATCAAGCAGATTGACCAGAGGCCAGAATTCAGATTGATTGGTGGAGTGCTCTACTATTAGGACAGATTGTGCGTGCCGGATATCCAGGAGCTGAAGGACGAGATCCTGGCAGACGCACATCATAGCAGATACTCGATTCACCCCGGCAGCACTAAGATGTACCAGAACCTGAGGAGCCACTACTGGTGGAACAACATGAAGAAAGAGATAGCACGCTATGTCTCTAGGTGTTTGACGTGTCAGCAGATCAAGACCGAACATCAGAAGCCGCCAGGACAAGTTCATCAGCTCGACGTACCCCAGTGGAAGTGAGAGCATATCACCATGGACTTCATCGCAGGACTCCCAGCTATCAGGAGACGCCACGATGGCATTTGGGTGATTGTGGATCGACTGACTAAGTCAGCTCACTTCTTGCCAGTTTCGATGAAGGCAGGACTCGATGTCCATCCTAAGATGTATGTGGACAGGATTGTTTCTTTGCACGGGGTTCCAGCTTCGATTGTTTCGAATAGAGACCCGCATTTTACTTCTCACTTCTGGGAGAGCCTACAGCAGGCCTTGGGCACCAAGTTGAGTTTCAGCACTGCTTATCATCCTCAGACAGATGGGCAGACCGAGCGTACCAACCAGACACTGAAGGACATGTTGAGAGCTTGTGTCTTGGACTACAAAGAGAATTGGGAGGATTCCTTGCCGCTTTGCGAGTTTGCCTACAACAACAGTTACCATTCGAGCATCAAGATGGCACCGTTCGAGGCTCTGTACGGAAGGAGATGCAAAACCCCAGTCTGTTGGGAAGAAGTTAGTGTCAGGAGTTTTCATGGACCATCCATAGTTAGCGACACCAGCGAGAAGGTTCGACAGATAGTTGAGAACCTGAAGATCAGTCGCAGTCGACAGAAGAGCTGTGCAGATAACCGGCGCAGACCTCTCGAGTTTCAGAAGGGAGACAAAGTTTTCTTGAAGGTTTCCCCAGTCAGAGGTACCCTTAGGTTTGGCGAGAAGGGTAAGCTAGCGCGAAGATACGTCGGACCGTTCGAGATCAGGTCAAGGATCGGAGACGTTGCCTACAAGCTTCAGCTACCGCCAGAGCTATCAGGAGTGCACGATGTGTTTCACGTCTCTATGCTGAAGTAGTACGTGGAGGATCCTACGCATGTTCTATTCTACCAGCCACTCAATATTCAACCAGACGCTTTGTAAATCGCCAGACCAGTTGCTATCATCGACACCAAGGAGCAGGTGCTCCGGGACCGAACCATCCATTGGGTAAAGGTTCAGTGGGAGCATCACACTCCGGAAGAGGCTACATGGGAGCTACGCGACCAGGTGGAGAAGGACTATCCACATCTTCTACCTCAGGTATGTTCTGACCTTGTTTTTTTACATTTGGGGACCAAATGTTTTAAAAGGAGGGAGTGATGTGAGGCCCCACCCCTTGTGGGCCCTCGATTTGATATTTGATTACTATTTAATAATATTTATTAGCTAATTATCCTAATTATGGGTTAGTAAGGATAATTATATATTTTCCTAAGTTTGAGTTAGATTAGTCTAGTTGTATTAGTATTAGGGTTATAAGGGTCTTTTGCAATTTCTAGGGTTAGTTAGTGAGTGGAGGCCTTAGCTAGGTATTAGTGTTTTCTGTAGGGGGTATTCCTAAAAACACTCTTCTAGAACCTTCCCACCTAAAGACATAAAAGCCCTCTACCTTAACCCTAATCCCATACAAACTAGAAGGGTATTATGGTCTCTAGCCTAACCCCCAAATCCTATAAATCCAGCACATTTCCCAAGGCTCCAAAGCTACTATTCATCTTCTTCATTTCCCCTCTCCTTCCTCTCTTCTAGACTTAGGCTTTGAGCTGGTTTTGAGCTAGAAAAGACCTAGGAGCTGTGATTCCTTATAGGCTTGGTTCTCTTCTTCCTCTCTCTACAACCTTTCGCCTCAACTAAGGCAAGTGCAATATATGTTTTTAACATAGAATATATGTTTTCTATTTCCTTGATTCTGCAATTTCATTTCAGTCATTATACATGTGATAGAACTACCCTTGAGCTTAGTTTTCATGGATTTTTGGCATTGATGGATGGGATTTACCCATTTGGAAGATCAATGGCCCTTTTTGGTGTTGAATGATGGTGCATTGAAGTCTTTTTATATTTTCCATTGATTTGATGACGTTTGGGAGAGATTGGAGGTGTTTTGGTGGAGAAATGGATTGAAAGGAAGAAACCCTGAAAATTGGGTTTTCTGCAATTTCAGGTGTGCCCGGTCGACCGAGCATACTGAAAACTAAGAGAAAACGGCTCTCAGTTATTTTTTCTGCAGAGATGACAGTCCAGTGTGCCAGGTCGACCGAGCCCTGCTCCAGGTCGACCGAGCACACTAAATTCTACAGAAAACAACTGAGAATGGGTTTTTTTACCTTAAACCCAGACATCCAGTGTGCTAGGTCGATCGAGCCCTGCTTCAGGTCGACCGAGCACACAGGATTTGCAGGGGAAATGTCTGAGAGCTGGGACATCAATTTCCAGGAATTCAGTATGCCTGGTCGACCGCCCAGGCGAGGGGGTCGATCGAGCACACACGAAACCCCGGAGATCAAATCATGTCTGTTAGGAGTCTGACTCTGTTTCTCAGTGCACTCGGTCGATCGACCAGGCCAGTAAGTCGACCGAGCACACTGCACCAAGATCGACCTGGGGTCAACCCCCCAGTGTACTCGGTCGATCAAGCCCTGTGCCAGGTCGACCGAACACACTGAGTTTAGTGATTTTCCAGTTTTCAGTAATCTGAAGTTGTGATCATTTGTGGGGCCCATTGACCATCCAAATGGATTTCTATTGATGTGCAAAACCCGAGTCAACGGTGTGGCTCAACCTTGACTCGTAAAGTCCACCAAGTAGGGTTTTGGTTGTTTAATATAAGATGATTCGATCCTTAAACGTTGTCAATGATGCCCGTAACTTCAGGATCACCAAATACAGTATCCCTTGACATCTAAGACTACATTTAGAGATCCAATTACCTGAGATGGACCTGGACCTGAATGTGGTACATTACCTAGGTTGGACTATTGTTATTTTCCCTATTGACTCTCATGTTTGAAGTTCATGCTTCATCTTTCTCATTATTGTCACACTTACATCCTTACTATAGCTGTTAACTGTTAATTAAATGGAAATGGATGACCTGAACCTAGGATATCTTAGAGGTGACCCGATGGTGTGATTGGGAGAACAATGACCCGTTTCTGTGTTAGGCGGGCCCTATTTATGGCCTAAGTATGGATATAATTACCTTTAGAATGGAGAGATGAATTGTATTAGTCTTATAACTCCTTTTGGTTGAGAAGGAGCTGTTTATCATTGAAAATTGATATGTTGCCTCGTTTGGACTGTTTTAGACCAGGTCATGTGTTTGATGGGCCTTGGTATGGATCCAATGAGTGGGCTTGGACTTGGATTGTAATCCATGGATTATTGATATATGAACCTCTTGGAGAATCGGTTAGGACCTTGTTCATGCAAGGCAAAGCCTAGACAGACACAGACCTTTAGGGTTTTCCTTGAGTCGGCATAGACATTCACTCGGTTGATTTAAGCTCAGCATGTGGACTGATCATCCTCGGTAGGAGCTATTTATGAGTGTTGAGTGAGCTATCATGATGAGCTATGTTTTAGACGGACGATGTGATACCGAATCCAGTCTCCCCGAGTGATGAGTGTGGTGAGACTATTGAGTGATTTGCGGGGTTAGTTATCCCCAGCACTGGTGAGATTTCCCGCGCGCAACTGTGTTCAGTATGGGAGGGCCGCGGCATAATATCACGCGGTATCCAGCTCGTGTGAATGTGCCATATCGTGTTAGACTAAATGCTTTATATTATCCTGATTCCTTATGTTTATCTTGCTCCACTGCCTAGATCATGTACATTGATATTCTTTAAATTGTGTAACTGTCTCTACTCTATTTGATATATATGTCATATGTTACTTGTATACTGTGACTTGCCAGATCTGTAGATCTGACCCATTTTGGTGCTTATGTCTTGACCCCGAGTTCGTAGACGATGCGCTTGCGCTAGTAGAGGCACCTGTCGCTGGAGATTTCGTTTGGGGCCCGGCCGACCCAGATGTCGAGCCGGAGGGTGGAGAGCCAGGGCCAGGGCTTTGAGTGTTATCTTTATTTGGGCTTTTGAGCGATTTTGTAGTGAGCTGGGTAGCAGTTAAAATGTAATTAACTTTTGTAGTTCTTAACAGTTAATACTTTTAAAGTAGACTACAGTTCTGCTCTTATTTGATATATTATGATACCCATTGCTTCCGTTTCACTTTTTATGCTTCCGCAATTTAACCGTTGTTATTATCTCGTTCAAAAGTTTTAAATTGGACCTCACTGCGGACCTACGATCTTGGAAGTTCTCGGATTTTCCTGGAAGTAGCGCGCCAACTTCGGGCATTCTGACGACTTTCTCGATATCCGGAATTGGGGCGTTACACCGTAAGTTATTTCTCGTCGCCTTTGCCATAGCCGAGATAGAGGATAGAGATACCTGGGAATGGTTCCTTGCAGAGTTGGATGTGAACTTAGGGCCCTTTCCTAATTTGACCATTGTATCTGATAGACAAAAAGGCCTCATACGAGCCGTTCAATAACGCTTTCCTCACGCTAGTCATAACTACTGCATGCGTCATATATCAGCAAACTTTAAAGAGAAGTACAAGAATGAGGCTCTGATGGTTAAATTTTGGAATGCTGCAAGAGCATATAGGCGGGTTGATTATAAGAGATATATGGCTGAAATAAAGGATCTGGATGAAGGTGGATCCAAATGGATTGAAGACATTGGGCCGCAGCACTGGGCAAATGCATTTGTAAAAGGGAGACAGTATGACATGATCACAACCAATATTGTAGAATGCACGAACAGTTTATTGAAAGAGGCTAGGGAGTATCCAATCACAAAACAAGTTGAGGTCGTATAGTGTAAATTAATGGAATTTTATGAGGTACGCCATCGCAGTTCACTTGGCTTGCGTACAAGACTAACTCCATATGCCAAGAAAATACTGAGTAAAGAATTTCGAAGACGCCCGTCGATTGGGAGTCCGACCTACAAGCCAATTCGAATACCAGGTTCACTCTTCCGAATACATTGATGTGGTGTATCTTGATTTGTGATCTTATTCTTGCCAGAAGTGGGATGTCTTAGGTATTCCATGTTCGCACGCACTGGCCGGTAGCAATTCAAATGAGAGGAGTTGATCCATATGATTACTGTGAGCATTGGCTCTCGAGCGATGTTTATCGGCCAACATATAACGATATCGTCCATGAGATCAGAGACATCCACCAATGGGAAGTTCATAGCAATCTTCGCATCGTACCTCCACATGCACGACGACAAGTTGGCCGACCTAAAAAGAACATAACTCGTACAAAGGACAGACAAAAGCGGCAAGTCACGTGTTCCAATTGTCGCCAGATTGGGCATAATCGAAAGAGATATCGTTACCCATCTACTCGACAGTAGTTATATGCACCAATAAGCTCAAAACCTTTTGTGGGCCAAGCTCCTGCAATTAACAAATACATAACATCATAACAAGAGACTCGTGAGGAACCATCTGAAAATAATAGAATTATGTTAAAGTTTAGAAATGACAGTATTGACTCTACCTGCCCTTCCCATATCTTTTTTGATATATGATTATCTTGATCAGTAAGGATCTGTTTATCCAAAGGACCGGGATCCATCTTTCAACTATTCAGTCACAACAAGAATAAAAGTTAAAAATACAAAAAATGACATGATTAATAATTGGATATTGATGCATAGGAATAAGAAATGAAATGAAATGCTTTAATGTAAAACAAGTCTTTAATATTAAAACATTTTTGGATCTTAAAACAAGGATCGAAGGTATTTCACTTCATCTTGAGTTTCTTAGTTTGTACCATTAGAAAATATAAGCAAGTCTTTAATCTCCAAACGCTCTGAGGCATTTAAATCTTTTCATGCAAAAGCAACCACATTATTTGCATATGTCCCAACACACCAAAGTTTTACATTTTCTTTCCAAAAGAAATTCTCTAAACAAATATAAGTTCAAAAAAATTAGGTGAAATGAGTACTCACATACAAGGTAAGAAAGATGCTCTGTATCTCAAAACCTTGTTGAGGGTTGAAGGGTCTATTTGCATCAGTGCATGGTCAATTCATAGACTATACATGGATATATGACAGGGATTCATAGACTATGATGCTCAGATATGGTATGGAGATGGTAGAGACACAGTATAGATATATGAGGTGGACATGAGTTTTATGTATAAAAACTGAAGTATAAAAGCAATACGACAAGTAAAACTTTGCCAATTTTAAAGTATCCTTGCATCATAGTATACATATGGAATCATTGACATCATTGATAAGGATGAATTATCTCTCATAATATAAAGCATCTACTACTAGAGCATATATAGATTCCAAAAATCACATGTAAACTTCAAGAGATGCTATCTATACTAAGAGCAAGAAGTCATTAACAACCTTCATGCCTCTAGTTTCTTCATGAAGCCTCTCCTTTCTTTCCGACTTTCAAACAAAAATACAAGTCTCTTCTTTGTTCAAAAGGGCACATACACAGTACCTTTGCATTTCTTAAAAAAAAAAAAAGAACATTTTTCTATGAAATGAAAATACTTAGACCCAAATATATCCATAAAGATTATTTAAAAAGCACTTTCAAAAGTTAAAAGAACACCCAAATATAAAAAAAAAATCATATTCAAACATGATCATCAAAAGTCTTTCTGATGGGTCATACAACTAATGCCCATATCAATCAAAACCAGCACTCCATATGGGTGAGTCACATAGGGTGTGCTTGCTCCCCACATTGAATGCTCAAATCTCGCCCCATTCTCATTTGGTGGCCGGGTACGTGAGTTTCGTGCGTGAGCTCAGAGGAATAGTCTTTTAATATTATATACTATGAGAAACTCACAATTTAAAAGAGCCAAAACCTAATCACATAAAATAACTTACACAATTTCCATGTGAAACGATAATGAGATTGGTGCCCCCATATATATCAAAGTTAAGCATTCTTGGATTGAAGAAAAAAAAAAGGAGATAGAGACCCATAATGAGGCATGGAACCCGTCGAACAAGACCATCATTAATGGTCCAAATCTCATCCGCCCGAAGACAACCATTTAAGGAGCATAAAAAAGACACTTGAAACATTACAAGAGAAAAATGTGGCATAATACTCTTGCATGCTGCAGGCTTTTCCCTGCGTACACTTTAGTTAATTTGTACTCTAATAACATTATTAAAGATAATCTCAGTAAGAAACCAGAGCATTTAGGGTACAAATGTGATTGATTCTCCTCAATTATGCAGTCATAAGGGACTGAAATTCTTCAGAAGCTACAAAGATGCAACTACTGATCAAAACTAAGATCGATACAAAATGCTGAGTTTCAGTCCAGGATAAAAGTTTATACTAATTGAGTCTGCTTTCTACTTAGTAATATCAGATATCAAATCAGTAAAATGCATAGCAAAAATGAAAGGGAGAGATCAAAAACTAGAAACTCCATACAGAGGAATGACGCGGTTTTTGACATCGAGATGGCTGATATAATGCCCCAAACCAGTGACAACTTGCATATTTGATAGTTTTTAGGGCATTTTAGCATGTTTTTTCACATCAAACAAGACACAAAAAAATCTCTATCATAGCTCCATGTCTACTTTACGTGTACTTTATCATCTAGACCTTTACATTCACCAAGAAGTAATAACAACGAACAAAACCAGTAACTACCATTAACTAATCACCATTGTTCTAAAGCATTCATCACCAGTAATAAAGCAATCTCTGTTTTGTAAATCACTACTATTACATATATGTATTTGATCCACATTCAATCAGCACGAAAACGGAAGAAAATTGCAATCAAACAAATAACAGACACTTAACATTCCACATGAAGATGAAAAAAAAAGGGGCATCAAACAACAAACAGATCTGCATAAAAGCAATTACAATCGCAGTCCTCAAAAAAGACATCGATTGTAGAGAGAGAGATAGAGAGACAGGCTGTTGTACGCATAAAGGAGATGAAGTGATGTAAGAAACGTTCCAGTTTGAAACAGATAAAAAACGCATAAAAAACAGATAAAAAAACGCATAACAGAACCGATGTAATAGTCCGAAACATCGGTGCCATTTGTTGAATTCGAAGGAGAAGAAAACACATAAATATATATGTATCAGTTTCTCTCTTCTTTTAAACACAATAAGCAGAAACGAGGAGGAGGAGAAGAAGAAGAAGAAGAAGAAGAGAGAGAGACAGAATGAAATAGAAAACCCACAAACAAAGATAAATAGAGAGAGAAGGAGGTAAAGGAAAGAGAATACCAGATTTTGCTAAAAGAGAGAGGGAAAACGATTGCTAAGTTCAGCTGGCGCAACTACAACAATACCAAGCTCGGAGCGCCCAGATTTGCGAAACAATGGTGACCAAAATCCCTAGCCGATGGAGACAATGGAGACGATGAAGCTTCGTCGCCGTCGAATGGACGTTGGGACCTTGCGTATTTGCAAATAGGTTGGCGAGGGAGGATGATGGTGAAATTCGGCTGGGGAGAGAGTTACTGCAGGTGAAAATTGGGGATAGTCGAACAGGGAGGGATAAACGGACGAAAATGGATTTTTTGAGTTATGCTATCGCAACATAAATTGCGATATTGCAAATAAAAAACTTGCGACGTCGCAACTAAAATCTTGCGGTATCACAACATCTGTTGTGATATCGCAAAAAAACGCAGCTTCTAGCCTGCGTAGCGGTACGGACTGTACGGAAAACGTTTGGGTAAAATGGTCAACTTTGGTAACAAAGGGGGATATGAAGTACTGTAGGTGACCGTACCGAAATTTTCCCATAAAGATATGGAGTATTTTTTTTTGTTTTGTTTTTTAATAAAGAAATGGAAGTGCAACATAGCCTTGTTATTTTATTTTATTTTATTTTAAATTTTGTATATAATTTTTTGAGTTTCTTTTTTTTATAGGAGAGTTTTGCAAGATGTGGGTTATATCTTTTGAGGATATTATAATTAATGATTCATTTAGAATTTCTATTAATATGTTACAATTTTATTCTTTTCTTCTATTTGAATCAATTCCATGAAAACATTATTTTTTGGTGTTCTTTTTTCAAAAGATTTGGATGAATTTTGGAACCATGTTGATATGGTTGTTCCTATTTATCAATTTTTTCTAATGGATGTTGGGAACATGTTGTAGGTGGTTTTTTTTTTTTTAAAGCTGATAAATTTATATCGTTGGTGGATGTTGAAAAGATATGGAAACTATGAAGTTATCTTATACACTAAATTCATGTTCGCTAATCATGTGCTATTTTTCTTTTTCTTTTTTGGTGGTAGACAATCTTGTGCTATTAGAGTTGTTGATGCTTGCATTATGAAGACTATTGCTTTTGCTTTTGCGGTTTTGTAGGCATTGAATTGATGGCCATGGACAAGCCGGTGAAGAAATTTGACAATTACCAAAGACATAGATGACAATTACCAAAGACAGATATTTTGTTTTTGTTTTAGAAATTTTATTGTCTTTTATTATATTAGAATTAGCTGCCCATGGTAAGCACGAGCTTATTTTGCTATTTGCTATTTTGATAATTACAAAAATCTGCAACAAATTTGATAGAGGCTCAGCAAAACGATATACCAAAAGGAACTGTGAGTTGGGGTACATTTAAGTATCCATTCTCTTTGGATTGTCATTTGATGTAGTACAAACCTCAATGGTAGCTCAATTGACCTAGGACCGCGGTTTGCACCCTGAAGTTGTCAAGTTTTATTAAAATTGATCACATGTGGGCCCCATCCAAGAACTCCAAAATCATCAATCCCTCCTTTCTTATCTGATGACCAATTGAAAACCCCAAATTCTATAAATCTAAACAATTTTAGAAATCTGAAACCCAAAGCCCTAAATCAAGATTAGAAACTAAATCTAATCTAGATGATATAACAAAATCAATCCAATTAAACATTGAATGTAGAAAATAATAATGAAGTTGCTTGAAAAGTATAATAGGAAGTTATACAGTTTAGTTATTTTAGAGAGAGGATAGTGGATGGATATTCTGACAGCTGGCCTGATGTATGTTATGAAATGAGGATTTGTACTTTGGAGCATGTGGTTAATAGAAGGCAAACCACATTCCAATAGATGTATAGATAGATTTGAGGACATGAGTCATTCCAGATGGCGAGATCATTTGTATTTCCCTACACCTCCTCCCCCCTCACTTTCTCTAGTGTAGAGAATCACTCTGTTTATACAGATATGGGAAATATGTCTTCAAAATGGCAAGGAGATTAGAAGTCATTTCTCTAGTGCTTGCAGATTTTGATGTTGTAGACTCAGTCCAACCGTCACACATTTCTAAGATTGCAAACAATGTCAATCTCCGTCTTAAGCACAACGATTCCCATAGAAAACACATAGTCAAGGTATGTAAATTGGACCTCTCTCTCCGTATGCTTAATTAATTGGAAAAGGCTTTTGCTTTTATGGATGGTTTATTGATATCAATGTTGGGTTTTAGGTGCTTTTGTCGGTGTTTTATTTTATTGTATTTTACTCTTTTTTTTTATGTTTTGGCCTTGTTCATTGGCTTTAGTGTTGATCGGTTACATTTTTATCTCTGTTTTTTTTAATAATTTCATTAGTTTTTACTCTCTGATTTTCTGTCATCATGATTTCCCCTTTCATTTATGATAAATCATTGTAGGTTCCTTCTTTCCGCCATTTCTTCTTAGGGTTTCATCAATTTGCATAAACAAAGACAAAAGGCTTATTTAGGAGATTATTAGTCTGCATTTGGGTCTTTTTAATGTCATTTGAAATTTCAATACCAAATTTTAGATACAAGGCCAACATTTTTATCTCTGATTTTTTAAAATTATTTCGTTAGTTTTAAATCTGTGATTTTCTGTCATTTTTATTTCCCCTTTTATTTCTGATAAATCTTTATAGGTTCGTTCCTTCTTTCTACCATTTCTTCTTAGGGTTTCATCGATTTGCAGTTACAAAGACAGAAGGCTTATTTAGGTGATTATTAGTCTGCATTTGGGTCTTTTTAATAATATATGAAATTTTGCCAATTTTCAGATACAAAGCCACAAGGTTTAACCATTTCATTCTGATTATTTTGATTCTTATTTGGTTTTTGTAACTACACTGATTCGGTTATGGCACTGATTAGGCAAGCATTGTAGTGCAGCTTGCAGCCCAATAATTTCCATAGTTTATGGTATTGCCTACTCTTTTTTGGTGTTAGCCATTACTTCTCATTACAATTAAAATTTATGTAATGTACTCATCTAGTGCGGCTTTGTTTCTTTATCTTATCATGCCCTCTCTTTTAATGAATCTAACCATGCATCGTGGTATGAAGATGAAGAATGTAGTGGTGAATCAGAGGGAATAGATTGTAAAAGGATGTTGTGTTAGGATGCTACAATTAGGGGGAATTTTACATATTTGATGTTGGAAACTGCCGCTAAGTTTGAATAGGCATTTGATCGAATGATTGATGATGATGATAAATTTAAGAATGAACTTGAGGATGTAGGTGGACCTCCTACCTTTGAGGATTGGGAAGATTGTAGGCTCTTGACCACTTTTTTGCATAAATTCTATGATGCTACAACTAAGTTGTCTGGCACTTCATAGGTAACTTCTCATTTGTATTTTTTTGTAGTTGTTTCCATCGAGGCAAAATAGAGTACCTTGATGTTTGGTTTTTATCCTTGTTTAAAAGCTATAGCTGTCAAAATGAAATTAAGATTTCAAAAGTATTGGGAACCAATTGATAAAATGAATAAGATGTTGTTGATTGTTATTGTGTTGGATCCACGTTACAAGTTGAAATATGTGACATGGTGTTCTGGATTTTATTTCAAACTTGAGTCTTCCAAGGTGTTTGAGCTTACTGAAAAGATAATGGATACACTTAATATTATGTATGTTCACCAACAACTTGAGTCCTCTAATGCTTCATCTTCGAGTCAGAATTCTGAATTAGAGGTTGATCAACCCATTTTGAATGAAAATGATGTCACGGAGGAATATGAAAAGCATATGGCAAGAGTAGAAAATGATGTGAACAAAGATGAAGTTAAACAATACTTGGATTTTCCTTGTGAAAAAGTTCAAGCCAATTCTAGTTATGAGATTTTGGCTTGGTAGAAAGTAAATTCTTCAAGGTATCCAGTTCTTTCTCAAGTTACACTAGATATTCTAACTATTCTTGTCTCTACCGTTACTTCGGAATCTGCCTTTAGTACGGGATCCATATCGTAGTTCTCTATCTCCCAAAACAGTAGAAGGCATGATTTGTAAAGAAGATTGGTTTCGAGGTTCAAATGTAGCAACTGATTTGGAATTTGTCACGGAGGAATTTAAAGCCTTCGAGGAGTTAGGTAAAACATTCCTTAATTCTCTTGAGATTTCATGTTATTTCAAATTTGTTGTGAATTTCAATTAGATTAAATGATTAATAATGATTTTCTTTTTGGTCAGAATTTGATTTTGATGAATGATGAGGTTTGAATTGAGATAGTGCTGACTTGGCACATGGAGAGGCTGTTTATGAATTCTGATTAGTTGAACTACAACCGTCACCGTAATTTCAACCTCCAGAGCCAATGTGACCGACGGACCCTTATAACTCTCTCCATCTGATCTCGACGTAGGTTCGATTTCCGAAATTCAGCATTTTGTTCTTCTTTCTCGTTTTCGTTTGATATATTTTGAGTGTTTGGATTTTTTAGGATCGATTCTCGTCTGTTGTTGTTTTTCCAACTCTTTTGGCATTTCAAGGGTAAGGGTTTCTGTAGCAAATTAGATTCGATTTGCAATGGCGATGGCTGCGACTCTACGACGCGAAGGGAGGCGTCTCCTTCCGATCATCTCCTATTCTCCCAACCCATCTCGATCGGCGCTTCTCTCAGAGTAAGATCAACATCAGAAACCCCATACTTTCTTTATCTATTTTTCCTCTTCTTTCGCTTTGATTTGATCTAAAAGAACCCCATTATTTGACAACTAGGGTCTGTTTTAGTGGGTAAAAACTGGCATACCCAACTCAGACTTTCACAATCTGGAGACCCATTTCATTACAAAACCCATAATCGATGCGATGGGGTTCGATTGATTATGAATTTTTCTCGGATCACCTGATTAAATACTGTCTGGGGCTGATTCATTAGTATAACTGTAATCGGCAAAGAAGAAGATTTGCCCCTCACATTTTCCCCTTCAAGGACTGTCCCTATTGATGCCCACAAGAGTTGGTCTCCTTCTTTGCCTGCTCCATCACTGGTGGATGTTGCAGCTACCCTTCCTGAGATAAGCTCCAACATTACCACGCCCAATGCAAAAACATCAAGCTTTGGAGTTACAAGCCCATGTTCTAGATATTCTGGTGCCATATACCCCTGAGTGCCCACCACATGCCTAGTTATGTGCACCCCATCAGCTCCTTCCTCTTCAGAGCTTCTTGCCAAGCCAAAATTTGCTACTTTGGCTCTGAAATTACCATCCAAAAGAATGTTGCTGCTCTTTAAGTCCTTGTGTATGTACTGAGGATTGACATAGTTGTGGAGGTAATTCAGCCCATCTGAAACATCATAAGCAATCTGCACTACCTGCTTCTAGCTGAAACAGCGAGACTGATGCTTCTGCTCATGAAGCTAATCGCTGAGCGAACCGTTCTACGCATATTCATGGAGTAGATAGGTGTTCCCTTCATGTAAACAGTACCCAGATAGCCTAATTACATTGGAGTGGCTGATCCGCTTGAGTATGTCGATCTCATTTGAGACATCTCCCTTCATCCTTTTCACAGTTGTATGCGCCATGGACCCAATTCAAACCCAACCCATGTACACTCTTACACCAGATGTGAGGGAGTTTACAAATTAAACAGTTGTCGAATGTTAGTCCCATCAGATGTCTCCAAATCTCTATCCATTCTTTTACCAAAAGAAAGTCTCTAATTTAATCTGTAACTTAAAATTGCAGTAATGAATCAACTGATATCGTAGAGATGTCGTTACCATGTTCACATAGTCGCCTGAAAACTCCACATGTCCTATTAGTCTCTATATCTTTTATTTTCTTTGAGGTTTTCCTTCCATTTTCCTTTTCTAATTTTGTTTATATTTTTTTTCTTTTTTCTTAAATAACATTTTTCCCTTTCTTGGTAGCATAAAGTCAAAATCTATTCTTTATTTAACGCATGCTTAGCAGGAATTTTCAGCTCATTTCAATTCTGTTTTGAAATTTGGATAAAGGAGCATAGTGTAGGGTTTCTCATGTAATCTGGTTTTTGGAGAGCTCTTTTTTGGGTGTATTAGACCTTGAATGTGAATGAAAAATGATTTTTAGTTGTTTACTTTGATTCTCTTTCATGTGGTGTTTGTCATTTTGGTTGTTTCTTCATTGTCACCTTTTTCTTTAATTAGGTGGGCAATTAGGATCCTGTACTGTAAATGCATTCCAGTAATTCTATCTTCCATGCAACAATCTTACTTTTCGTTTGCAGGTTGCCATCATTTGCAAGCATCGAGTTACTACATACAGGCAGCTTCTCTTTGGCCATCAAATGGGAATCCTCATCATCAGGTATCTCCCTCTTTCTCTCTCTACATGCACATGTCTATCCATATATACTACTTTGTCTGTCTCTCTCAAACGTCATTGATCACCTTCTTTTTGTCCTAGCACTAGCATTTTGGCTTAGCATCATTTCCTGTTTGAACCATGAATCTGCCAAAAAATTTTTTTACTTATTTTGAGCATGGATAAGTTGTGCCTTCCATAGCTTGCGATATTGGCATCCTACTCAGGAGATGAGCTGGTCGCAGTTTACCGTTACTTTCAGAGTTTGGCAGTGGATAGTCCTTTCTCTACAGCAAGAGACAACTTGATTATTGCATTTGAGAAGGTATTTCTTCATCTCTTTTTTAATTGCATTGTGAGGTTGGAAATGCGAACTTTGATATGCTCTTTAAAACCTGTAATCACAACCCCCCCCCCCCCCCCACTGTTATATTCTTTAAACGATTGGCTTGATTGTATAAGTGTGTAATTGTATAAGTTGTGTAACAGCAACATCAAGTATGATGATTGTTTGACTCACTCATGTTTTTTAACTTTGTCATTAATTGTTCGCTATTTGACATATTGCCAATTTTTGTTTGAACAGAACCGTCAGAGTTATTTCCAACTCCCCAGGGATGCCAAAGTTTCTTCAACCAAGGCAGCATCCGGGAAAATGAATAGAAGAGTGAGAGGAAGGGGGGAAACCAGGAACCTAGCTAAAGATTTTACTATAGAGTCTTCTTCTGTAAAAGAAAGAGCTTTCTGTATCCAAGAGATTTACAAAGCTTTTTGTGTTTGGTTTGTTCGACTAAATGGCATTCTTTTCACCCGTACAAGGTATCTCATTTTCATCATTGGAATTGTTCCCTTCCCCCTTTATGCACATGATCTGTGAAGTAACAGTTTGTGTATTACTCTTTTTCTAGCATGGAAACATTTGGAGACATCTTCTCTTTGGTAGTAGGAAATTTGTATGATCTTCTTTCTTCTGGGCTAGAAGAAGAGCTAAATTTTGGTTCTGATGCTACTGAAAATGGACTTTTCATTGTTAGGCTTATTGCCATTATCATATTCACAGTTCACAATGTCAGTAGGGAATCAGAAGGTCAATCATATGCTGATATCTTGCAGCAATCAGTTCTGCTTCATAAGGCATTTACTGCTGCCTTTGAGATCGTGGGACATATTCTCAAGAGATGTGTACAATTACAGGATTTTTTGTCAAGCTATCTATTGCCTGCTGTCCTAGTTTTCATGGAGTGGTTAGCTTGCCATCCAGATATTGAAACCGGTGTTGATGTTCAGGACAAACAGGCAACATCTAGATCATTCTTCTTGACTCAGTGCATATCTTTCTTGGACAAGCTTATATTGAATTTATGTTCCTAAATGCATGCAGAATTTGTTTATCTAAAGTACTTATAAATCTTTTAACTTTTTTGGGTGCAGATGGTTTAATCTATTTTGAAGACTTGTTAGAGGGGGAATTGTTGTTATCGAGTTTACGGGCTCTTGAGAAGGATTATGATAATGCAATCAAGGATGACATGGATGAACGGGTATTTGTTTTTTTTTTTTTGTGGTTCACTTTTGTTGTATTAAGAACAAATACTAAGGCTTTTGTTTCTAAAATTGTATTGGTAACATTGATATGTTGAAATATTGATTTCGTTTCTTCACTTTAGGTTGAAAGAGAACTACAAAGTTTAATAGATTTCATTCATGTATGGGCACAGCTGTTTTGTATTGGTTGAATTTAGTTTCAATTTAACAGGATATTAATGGTTTACATTCAATTTTTTTGTTTAAAAAAAAAAAAACACAATCACGGCGCGCGATGTACGCCGTATATTAGATCTTTCCAATCCTTTTGCGGCCCTCTTTGCATGCCGTAAATTCGTTCTAGAAACCCATTTACGGCCTACGCCTACACATCGTAACAACGATTTACAAAATTAATTTGCGGCCTGCGCGTGCACGTCATTATTACATATTCTAATACGTTTTCACGGCGTGTCATGTGCGTCGTAAGCTAAAAGTAACCAACTCTTTAACGGCCCTCCCAGCGCGTCGTAAAAGACCTTCATTAACGACATTCGTTTAGCGCCGTGAATATGTTCTGAAAGTCATAGCAAGCTTCACTTACGGCGTGCATTTGAGTATGTTACGGCCCGCAAATGCGCGTAGTTAATACACATATCCTTTTACGGCTGGAGGTTTTACGGTACGATACTTTGCACTGTGAAACTTAGTTTATGGTGCAAAATGCGCGCCGTAAAAGACCAGGTTTGGTGTAGTGTCTCTAGCATATAAGATGACAAGAGCAAGCAAGACAAGACAAGACAAAACAAAGTCCCACGCCACACAAGGTAGAAGAGGTCCAGCCGCGAAACCGGAAGTACGTACAAAGTATATGACCAATCTGCAAACGGTTCAAGTAGTTTAAGGACCCCCAGACCAGCTTATTAGACCGAAAGGGTAGTCCAATCTTAGTGATATCTACTCAAATTTATGAATGCACAAGACGAAAATACATTTACAAGAAAAATCATGAAAAAGGGAGAGCCACTTGTCAAGACAAGGGAAAGCAAGATAAGGCAAGATAACATAAGCTATTAGTATGTAAAAGCATAGCAAGTGATCCTCTCAAAATTCTTCAAATAAAGAGTTTTCCTGAAAACAAGATCCCTTTTGGCTCTAGAAATATCTTAAGACAAAGCTGGTATTTATAAGTCAAAATAGACACAAACCGGTAAATTCCAATTCAACCTCTAGTCTTCAAAACGAACTTCTTAAGCATATGCTAAGACCCCATTGCTTGACCCTTGTGTATTTGAAACCCGAATGTTGGAATTTAGAAATGAGTTGGTGCCCTTGAAGCTAAACGAAATTCCCAATTCCAAGTGCACAATGTCAAGTTAAAAGCTGTTAACATATTCTCGGTTTTCATCTCCATAAAAATCCCACCAAAAAGCCCCATTTTGATGCTCTCGGTCAGCACTTGATCAGCAGTCGGCTAGCCGCCATTTGATTGACACTTGACCGCCTGACCCTAGACAGAAAATTTCTGCTTTCTGGAATTGTGACCGACTCCCTGGTCGGTAGCAGACTGGTGACCGCCAGCTGACCGCCCGCCTGTGGGGTTTCACTTCAGGTTCTGTTCCGAGCCATTTTTTCTCCCTTTTGAAAACCAACCTTTCCTAGGTAATCCCCCGCACTTTTAGAGCCTACATGCTTTCCAAAAACACAACCTTCAACCATTTCAACACCAAAAACTCCATTCAAGCAAACACAACCATAAAACATTCATGCTCACCAAGTACTTCATTCTAACATAGAACATTTAGCAAAAAAAAATTCAAATTGGCCCAGAAAAGAGATTTCCAAAGTAATACAAGTAAAACACATGCATGCAAGTGTAAAGATGGATATCAAACTACCCAAGCTTGCTAACAGCAAATTCAATTGCACAATTAGAAGATGAAATCAAGCACTTTGCGAGCAAAATGTCTACATACTTAGCATGCCCAAGAATATCTAAAAAGATCACTTGCCTTAGCCCAAATGCAAATCAAAACTCTTCTCAAAGGTCCCACTCAAGTGCCAAACAAGAAATCTACAAAAACCCCAAGAGAAAACCTCAGAGACCCACAAAAATTTGGGAAAACAAGACCCATTTTGAAACAAGCTTTGCATGTGTGAAATTGGGATAAAGGACCTAAAAAGATCATAAATGAAGGCTGAGAAGCATCTCTTACCTGAAACTGTCCTAAGAAGAAGAAATGGAGAAGAGAAGATGGCTGTCCAGCTAGAATTGTAGGAAAAATGGGTGCAACGGAGAGCTAGGAAGGAGAGGATGAAGATGATGTGCTTAGATTTCCAGTCGAAGTTCAATAGGGGAGGCATTCAAACATGGGCGGCACCACATTGATCACAGTAGGGTCAATTGACCCCACTGAGATCTGAAAAAGTATTTAGAAATAATTTTTTTATGTCATGAATTGGAATTTTGAGTTTGACCCCACATAAGCTTTTGAGTTTGACCCCACTCTATTTAAGAGTTTCACCCCCACATTAGCCAAACTTTACTCTTTTTCTTTGTTGCTGTGGTAGTGAACAAAAGTCACCATAAACTACGCACCGCCTAAGTTAAAGGGCCAACTATCTACCAAAATATTAAAAAATTAGTGGGCCCACATTGCTGATATGTGCTCTAGCAATGAGTTTTTAGAAATTAAAAGAATTGGTGACATTGCTAGAAAATTAGTAGAGACAAATAAGGATATCATATATCAATTGGTCTATTTGCTTCTAAAATTGGCGTTAATTTTACCAATAGCGACTGCGACGGTAGAAATTGTTTTTTTTCAACAATGAAGTACATACATAACATGTTGCGTAATCAAATAAGAGATCAATGGATGAATGACTGTTTGGTCACATATATTGAAAAGTATGTGGTTGCTAGTGTTGATAATGAAGCTATTAAGCAATGATTTTAACACATGAAAACCCCCATCCTTTGCTCTCTCCAACGTTAGATATTAAGAAATTAGAAAACATCAGATATTAAGATATTAGAAACAATGAAGAGAAAAGGAAAAGGAAAGCATGTAAAACCAATGCTAACAAGAAATCCTAGATAGAGATGGACCTGACAATGCTAAAACCAAGGAGAGATGGATCGTAATGTAGTTTTAGAATGACTTCGTTTTCCTTTTAACCTATACGAGCTTTGCTACCTTCCTCTCTATCGTTCTTTTGCAAATGATTAGAATAGTAGAAAATAAGTGTAAGTAGAGAGAGAGATGGAGAGATGTGCGTGAAGGGTTAAACAAAGAAGGAGAATGGAAAAGGAAAAGAGAGGAAGGAGAAGGAAACATATCAAGTAGCAAGATGATTTAAGATTGGGATGCAACTGAACGAGAAGTTATGGAGGAAGCAAAATGCCCGGAAGGAAATCTCTTTTCAATTGATAAAATTGACTTTATACTATAATTGGGACTTATGCAGGAATACATTTTTTATACGAGAGGTAAGAACTTCGAACCTACTCTAATAAGAAAACAACAAAAAAAAAATAGCACGATAAAATCTTCTCCCCAAAATGCTGCACCTAATGACCAATCCTCACTTCCTCAAACAAAAAATGAGTTCCACTAAAATTTGAGTTGCACAAACGACCCAATGTTTTCTCTCAACATTTCCCTCACGAGTCATGCTAGTCGGCCCGACTGGGGGACCGGCTCCTGGGATCCAACGGCCCTCCTGGGGGACCGGGCCATGAGTCGGTCTCCCCCCAGTCGGGCCATTTAGAATTCTTCTTCCCTCACACCCGGTTTGAAAAACCCGGTTAGTGGGGTCGAGCAGCGGGCTCTTCTTATAAATGTCCCGTGAACTTTTGCACTTATCCGTGGTCTCAACGAACCAGTAGGAGTCGAACATTAAACCAATCTCTGCTCTCATTAAAAGCCAACTCCCCCCCTACTTTTTGTAACTTTTCTGCCTTCTGTGGGTACGGCCTTATTAGCTCTCTCCTCCATTCCTCCCGAAGAGAGAGCCTATTTTCAGAAATCTCTATCTTTCTTGTTACGGACCGGACCGATTTTAGGTAGAGAGTCTGCGTTTTCACCTGCATTCTTTCGTGTTCGTGGCTTCTCCGCTTTGGATCTGTTCGTCAAACTAGTTTTTCTTCGATCTGTTTGTGAAGTTTCTGATAAGTTTTTAAGTTTTGAATTTGGTGACAGGATGTCTGATGAACTTGATGTTCTTTATTTAATCGGTCGAGGAACAATGTCTTTGCGATTTCTGGCGGGTTTGAGGCTTTGATTTGTTCGCGAGGTAATGAGGGTTCTGGATCTGGAAATGTGCGGATTTGACAGATTTGACTTAAACTTGATGTAATTTTTTTGTTCGGTGCGTATTCTATGCTTTATCTTTTGATTTCAGGAGGATTTTGTGGTTTGAGATTTGGAAAGCATTTTTTTTTTTTTTAACGGGGTTGGATTTGGAAGTGGTGGGTAATTGCATGTTGTTTGGGATTAGTTCGGTGGTAATTTGATATTTCAGACTAAGATTTGGTGGTATTGGTGTGGGGTATTGGGTTCTACTATAAAGGTACTGAGATGGTTTTGAACGGTCAGATCTGTCGCTGTAGCTGGAAATGTGGTGAATTTGCTATGGATTGATGATGGTATCGAGATTCAAGGCGTAAAGTTGGTTTCTAGGGTTTTTTTTTGGATTTTTTGTGATTTTATTGGAGTGCACCATTTCTTGATGCCAGATCAAGCTCAGACGTGATGAGAGCAATCTGATTTTCAAGTTGAGTTTAAAGGTTTTAGGAACTTCTATGTGCAAGATTGACTGGTGATACAGTGAATTTTCCTGTCATCACCCTTTGTGATTTTTTTTTGCTTTTGAAGTGAGCGGTAGCTTGTGGAACTGCAGAACCCAACATGGCAGATGATTTGGATGTGGTTTATTGTATATGATCCTTGGCAAGAACTAGGATTCTTTTGAAGATACTGGCCTTCTGGTGCATTGGAGTTTTGGAAAGTTTCATATCTGAAATGGTGGGGAATTAAAATTTCAGGTTTCAGGTTCTCAGAGCCTCCGCTGCATTGTTAGACCGCAAAGCGGAGTAACTCTGAGTGGGAGAAGGAAGATGATAGAACAATTCATCAATTTTGTGATTCGACCACCTAGGTACATGCCCTGGTTTTGTTTTCATCTTTCAGTGTGTAGTATTGCAGTTTTATGTTGGATGTGTTTTGAAACCCAAGTCATTTGATGGGATAGACTTAAGTTGATGAAGGAATTTTGTGATTTTGATGCATTTATGGATTCTAATTTTGTTTCCTTGATTGCATACCAAATTTATATTTGAAACTATGTTCTGATTTTGCGGTTCTAAACTATAACCTTGTTTCACAACTTTTAAATGAGGCCCATTGATGCTTACTTTGTTTCCTTAACTCTTTCTGCACAAGGTAGGAATTCCTTTTATACATACGTGAATCTTTACTTTCATCGTCATCATCATCAAAGCAATGTCTCAATTATGACGTGAATCTTTAGTTTCTCAAATAAATTATAAATTTCTATGTTGTTTCCTCACATCATGGTCTCTTGATAGTTTGGCGCGGAGCTTTTAATGGGATTTAAGGAAAAAATACAGATTATTTTTGGACAATATATCACCATTTTTCTTTATTGTTATGCTTTTACCTTCCCTAAGGTGATGGATGGATATACAGGGCTGACTATAATCCAGACCAGTATTTATGGGAAGCAGAATTCACTCTTGCAGGGAGAAACTATAAGCGCCAAGACTTGGAGGCAAGTACGGAGATCAATTACCAAGGTTTTTCCTGTCTTTTTTGAGTATCATATTTCTGGAACAGTGCATGTCATATTTGCTAACATTGCTGGAGTGCCCTTTCAATATATCAGCTTCAAAATGGAAGAGGCCATATCCTGAAGTGCAGTCATTATGTCCCTTCTCCCTTCCCTGAAAACACCCCCCTCCCATGTGTTATTTACTGCCATGGAAATAGGTGGGTTACTTCTTCTTTTAGGAATGTTTTAAATATCTTGCAGTTCCGTGCTTTCTGTTCTTTTTTTTTTTTTAATTGGACTCCTGTACTTTAATTCTATGTGTGAGGCAACCTTTTATTTCAAATTTTAACTTCTATAATTTTTTAGTTTCATGTCTTGTTCATCATAGTTGAATCTGTGTTCATTAGAGAGGGAAGTCTTGGTTTTGTTGGCTGAAGTTTCTTCCTTTTTTTAATGCATGCAGCGGGTGTAGGGCAGATGCAAATGAGGCCGCTGCTATTCTACTTCCTTCAAATATTACTGTATTTACTCTTGATTTTTCTGGTTCGGGCATTTCTGGTGGTGATTATGTTAGCCTTGGTTGGCATGAGGTATTTGATAGAATATGTTGTCATGACTCATGAGTCTTTGAGTTCCAATGCTTATTACTGTTTTTAACTATTCAATCTGTTTTTTTCTTGCCTTTCAGAAAGACGATCTTAAAGTTGTGGTGTCTTTTCTGCGAAGCAACAAGCAAATTTCATGCATAGGGCTTTGGGGTCGATCAATGGGTGCTGTCACAAGGTACTTATGCATTATTTCAGAATATTCAAGTGTAAACTGGTAGAAACTGGTTGTTCAAAGTTAGAACTGTAAATAACTAATTCTGTGTGTGTTTATGTTTCAAATTATGGATGGCACGGTTTAGAGCCTGGAAACTTCCAATATAAAATCCACTGTCAAGTTCTTTAGTTATAGCACTCCTCTACGATAAATGATGCCAACTTTCGATAGCACTGCAGAAAGAAAGAGAATCGGTTGCGATTTTAGGTGAAAGCCTCCACTTGAAAACCAAATATCAAGTTTTTTAGATATGAGATCTTTTGTGCCATAAATGGCACCCTGAGTTTCAATAGCTCTATTCAAAGGAAGAACATGATGCAAATCCTAGCGGAAACGTTTGATCGAGAGGAATAAAGTTCTGTAGCAAGAGATTTTGGGGTGCAAAAGCACGTAAAAATTAGTCGGCTAGAGACATTTGGCAAAGATAAAAACCTACGCAGGATGAAAAATCTTCTTATTACTCAAGTCTGATTTTTTTTTTCTACTGCTTCACATTCATGAAAGCCGTAAAGCAGAAGTTCTCAAAAAATTGAAACTCTATCTTGACCTAAACTAATCTATTTAAGAATCCTAACCACAATTTAGCAAATATATACCTACTAAAATTCTAATAAATTTTTTTTCCTTTTTGCGCCGATTTAGTTGTCAGAAAATCCCTCCTCTTTGGCTTAAAAGTTGGGCTACAGTTTTGGCTGGGTTGTTGATCTATAGATGTTGCATCATTCCCCTTAGGCTGCAAAGAGCTCGACCTTGAGCTTGAGTCTTATTAGCTTTATGTTGTAAACATGTGGCACTTGAAGTGATCCTTTTGTAACACCTGACTTCGATCCTTTCTTTGGTGGCTCCGGCTTCATGGAATATGTGTAACTTGTTTGCCATTTTAATGATGTATATGTATTCTTTCTCATATGATAAAATTCCATTCTTTTCATTGCACTTGTATCTCATCCCTTGAATCGGCAATCAAACAAAATAGGGTTGAGGATGTTTGTGCACCTTAGTTGTAGATGGTCCACAAGAGCTTGAGACATAACGTTGCCAAAGCTCCCATCATCAATCACTATGCACTACTGTACAATTCTCTACATTTACATGGCCCGTTGAATGAAGGATATCATTCCATAGCCATTGCTTTTCTACAGTGTATGTAGGCTGCTCTAGCACCATTCTTTGACTCATCAGAACTTTAGCATCAGAGTTTCCATGGATATCAATTTGCTCTATGTTTTGTTCTTCTTTTGTTTCTATAGTTAACTTTGATTTCTTACATTTTGGTTCGTCATATGCTCCTCATCTTCTTACTCTTTTTCTTTTTGGTAAAAAGAAATTATCTTCTTACCCTTCTGTCACATGTACATGTATTGAAGCTTTTGGAGGTTGTTTTGGACATTGGAATAATAACCGTTCTTTTTCCTGACAATAATAACACAGGCGAGTTCTTGTCCTTCTTAGTTCATATTAGAGCGGAAACTTGATCTTGGATCTTGGCTTGATTTGAGTCGAGTACTTGTATTCAAGGATGGAAATAGCGGTAGCGGTGGGCGTAGCGGCCCGCTACTAAAATGCTACGTAGCAGGCAATACGTAGCGTAGCGGTGTGATTTGAAAAAATCGTAAAAAAAAATATGAAAATTTTGTAGAAAATCTAGAATATTGGAAAATGAGAGAAAATGTATTTTTTTTGCAAAAGTAACTAAGATAAGGGGGCGTAGCGGTCCCCTCATTGTATGAGATCCTGTATCGCTGTATAAATAGAAATAATAGTAATGTTCATTTTTTTTCCACTTGTATTCATGTTGCTGAGTTATGCTAACTTAGAAACTAATGAAAGGCTCATAAAAAAAAAAAACTGCCATGAAGTCAAGAATTAAGATTTAAGAGTACCTAGAGGAAAGAATACCTCTACCAAATGGGGTGTCTAATACCATGTACCTAGAAAAGAACTCTTTGTATTGACTAAAATTTGGTGAGATCATGTGCTTTTTGGTGTTCTTTTAAACATAAAAGGGTAGAAGAGTTGAGTAGAAATGTTATTTGGAGAGAACGAGAAAAGAAATAATTCTTATTATACATTTTAAATTTTTTTGGAAAATACAAATCTGTTTCACTCCGTAGCGGACGCTACGGATGTGAACGCCGCTAAATGCATTGTGGTGTAGCGGCCGCTATTTTCATCCATGCTTGTATTGTATCATGAGACAAAGATGACTGACCAATCCCTTTAAATGATGTGAACTTGTCAGCTTGATAATTGGATATCTCTTCTTCCAATGCATATGGTACCACTTTCTTGATTGTTTCAAAGCTTTGAGAAGCCAAGAGATATTGTACGTGCATTCTAAGGTCATGATCGTACCTGCATGCTTTGGCATCCTTTTATTTGTCCTAGTCACATGTTGCTTGGAGTAGAAAGAATTTCCTCCTTATATTTGATTATTGGTTTTTGCCTTGTTTCAAATCCTGATGTTTGAAGAACAAACTGTCTGATAATTGACCCAAAGGAATCTTTGTTTCATTAGATTCCACCATGGTTTAAGATATCGGCCGTGACCGTAATGATATTTTACTGTATACCGGCGTCGGCTTTGCCACAGTAAAATATCGTGGCTATATCGGTAAATATTGGCTGATTAAAATATCAGCCAAGTTATCGGTATTGGTCGATATAATTATTGCAGTGGTTCTCATTTAGGGCTAGAAAAATTGTAAAAAATGAAAGAAAGAGAGGAGACACACGATCTACCATTGGATGATGAAAATTTGAAAAGCAAAAGCTAAGAAAAAGGATCGTCCTTCTCATGCTCATCTCCTCTTCTTTTTCATCTTCCTCTCCCTCTTCTATTCTCTTCTCCTCCTTTTCCTCTCCTCCCCTCTTCATCTTCCCATTTTTTGGTTTCATTTTCCCCTCTTTCTCGTTGGAAAGGGAGAACAAAAGGGGGTAAATGCCCTATTCAAGATTTTATGGATTTTATTTCTATGTTGGGCAAGGTGTTAACAATTAGTGCCCCTTTTAATGCTGTGTTGGGCTTGGCACGTCTTAAGGAAATTCCCCTTTTAATTCTCCCAAAATTCGTGGCTCTACACCATAAATTGTAAAGTTTTATCCAACTCAATTAAATGCCCCACTTTGATAGATGGGCTCCATATCACTGTTATCTTTTAATTACAACCCTTAATTTTATTTATAACTCTTAATGCACTTTAAGAATTTTTATTTTAAACTACAACTTTTAAGAAACTCAAAAAATTTAAACCACTAAAAGGATGATCCCCTTTTATAATGGGCCATTATCAAATTTTATTACAATTTTTTTAATTTAATTTTTTTTTACCACGAATTAAGGATATTTGAACATGAGTTTTTTTTTCTTTTTTTTTTTTTACAAAGCTAATATAAACTATATTTTTGAGTAGTTTGGAGTTTTTATTATGAATTACATTGATGGATCTATAAATCATGAAGGAGGAGGCAAAATATTAAACCTTAAAACATAGTATATTTATTAATCAAAGATTAAACAACATCAATAGATTAAAAAACATCAATAAAAAATGTTATGATTTAGGGGGTCCGATATTTTGATTTATAGTTGTTACTAATGGGAAAAAAAACATGATTTTCTATTATTTTACAATATTCTGGATTTTTTGGATATTTTTTCAGAATTTTTTTGGGGTAAAAAAAAAAAATTCATGCCGCGACAACCACGACCGTATTAGTTTCTGGGGTGGTGATGCAGGCCGATCAAAGGCCAGGGCCCGCAGGCCCTGATGGACCCACTTGATGGGGTCCACATGATCTCTAATTTTGAGATCCCTATCATTAGTTTATATATTTTCTAAATTAGAAGAGTTACTTAGTATAACTACTTCCTAAATTCTATTTTGATTAAGATTAGTAGTTTATTGGTTTTAGGAAGTCTTGGTTGGCAAGAAACAATATTCTTACTCTATATATAGAGCAAACCCTTATTGTAATAAGCATGTTATTTTTCTAATAAGATTTCTGATTTGTTCTCAAACGTGAGTTTTGAGCACTTCCGGAAGCGAGCTTAGGGTTTTGAGTCTTAGGACTCGATCTCACCGTTGGAGGTGTAGATCTTCTCCATCAGGTGGGCTGATACGGCAACCGATACCGCGGATTTCATCCCTGGATTCCACATTCCTATCCTTGTTTCCATTGGATGCATACTCTGATGTCACCATCATACTGTAACTTTATCCACCAAATAGTTGCTTACCCACAAAGTTTGGTAACTACTAGTGTAACATTGTGTCCATCTGACATAGGTTTGTGAGCAAACATGTTCTCCATGTACACTAGCCATGTTTATGGTTGTATCTTGCATTTGTACTTAGTAATAACAATTTTAACACTCAAAATACCTATCCATATTCAAGGGACCTTGGTTAAGTTGATTTTGAAAAATTGGCTCTTCTTCTCAGTGGATTTCTTCTTCCCAGCGCTTGTTATCCATGTGGTTGTACTCTAGATTTGTAAGTTGTGCCCATTCAAGTTAACAGTTGTTGGATTTGTGGAAGACATGTTATATTATCCATAATTTGATTGATAGCATTTGTCTAATCAGACATGGATGTCGAGAGCTTGACAAACAATTGGTTGTTTCATATTCTCAACTCATCTACTTGTTGTGACATAGGCATGTCAAATGGGCCGGGCTGGCCCAAACCGTCGACCCACGGCCCGGTCAACGGCATGGCTCACAGGGCACGGCCTGTGGCTGAGGCGCTTGGGCCCGTTTGGCCTGGCACGTGGGCTGCCCTTTGCGGCCCGCCAGGCCCGCCCCAACAGCAAAAAAGGGCTAGTTTTTTAAAAAAAGTCCATTTTACCCCCCTCCCCCAACAGCTATAAAACGGTCATATAAGGGGTATTTTGTGTCATTTTTCATTTTACTGAGTCTATAAATACCCTAACCCTCCCATTCTCATTCCTCACCAATTTACACAACTCTCTCCCTCTTTATACATTCTCTAGCTCTCTCTCAAAGCATTCAACTCTTTTACTCTCTTGAAGAAGTTTTTGGAGGGCCAAAGATCAAGTCATCAAGAGACAAGATTAAAGGGGCCTTCAAAGATTTAGAGGTATTTATATTATTTAAATTCATGATTCCATGTATATAAGTTTATGTTATATTATATTAACTCTCATTTTCACCCTTTTCTTATATTAATTATTACAAAAGAAGGCTATTAGCCTATTACTGTTATTATTTATAAATTTTATTTTTTGAAATATGGCTAGAAGATTTCCCGCAGAATCTTCTTCCGTTAATTTAGGGGTAGAAGAAGATTTTATTGAATTACAAGATGAAGTAGGTGATTTACCACCCCCTTTTCCTTAGAGTTCCTGTAAACCAACCAAGAGGAATAGAACTTCAGTAGTTTGGGAGATATTTATAAGGTTTGATGTTATTAAAAATTGAAAGAAAGTTGAAAAGGCAAAATGCAAATTTTGTAGTAAGGTTTATTGTGCTGAATCAAAATTGGGTACCGGCCATTTGTCAAGACATAGGCAAAAATGTTTAGCCTTACATAAGCCGGCAGATGCAGGGGCAGGGAGGCTTGGTTTACAAACCCAAATTTCTACTACTGGTGGTGGTAGTAGTAGTAGCAGTTTGAGTCTTTTTTCTTTTAATGCACAAAGTGCTAGACAAAATCTTGTTAAAATGATTGTGTTCTCCGAATTACCATTTTCTTTTGTTGAAAATGAGTTTCTTGAAGAATAGATCCAGAAATACTGTCAATCACAATTTCACAGTATTTCAAGAAAGATAGTAAGAAATGATGCTATTAGACTCTGGCAATAAATGATGCTATTAGACTCTGGCAGGAAGAGAAAACAAATATAAAAAATTACCTTGCAGAAATTCCTAGTAGAATAGCCATAACTACAGATATGTGGACTTATAAAGGAGGTGATAGTTTTCTTTGTATTACTGCACATAACATAGATGCGAAATGGATTATTAATAAACATATAATTAGTTTTAGCTGTATTGAATGGTCACACAATGGCACTAGAATGAGTACATTTATTTTGGAAAAACTAGATGAATATAATATTAAGGAAAAAAGTTTTATTTATAACTTTAGATAATGCCAGTAATAATACAGTGGCTATTGAATTATTGAATTAATGAGAATGCAGATGCCACTTGCAACTTTGATAGATAGCTCTATCTTTCAAAATAGATGTGCATGTCACATCTTAAATCTCATTGCGAAGGTTGGTTTAAAGCATATTGTAAGTTACACAGATGCTATTAAAGACATTACTAGATTTATTTTCTCCTCCGCATAGAGAAGACAATTGTATGCCCAAATATGTGCGAGGTAAGGCGTATCCGCTATTAAAATGCCTAAAGAGATAGAACATAGATGGAATTCTATGTATGATTTGTTAAACAAGGCACTTTATCGGAAATTGTTTTGAATGAATTTTGTGCTTTTTATGCACAAGAGTTGATGATTAGTGATGAACATTGGGAGTTATGTGCCCATATAAGAGATTTATTAGAAGCTTTTTATACTTCAACATTATTTTTTTCCTGGATATATTATCCCACATCTAATGAAGCTTTTTAAAATTACTTTACAATTCAATAGATTTAGAGATTAATTTTTACTGAGTAGCACTATTAGAAACATGGAAGAAAAATTTAATAAATATTGGAAAGAGGCTCCAATGACATTTTCTTTAGCTCTGTGTTTGATCCTAGGTTAAAATTAAGTGGTATCCAGTTTTTTATTTATGGAAAATAAATAAAAATATGAATTATATAGATTTAAATATTTTTTCAAATATAAGGGCAAATTTACAAGCACTTTTTCAATTTTATTGTGAGCAAATGGGTACGACTAGGCTTAGTATGGGCCATTCAGAAGTCTAGCAAACAGGTGTTGGTGAGTGGGATGTGTGGTATTCTTTCCTGTCCACGAACATGGCATCTAGTTCAAGCTCAAGTAACATTGTGACGGAGTTATCATCATATCTTGACGTCGGTGCAATACGGGTGCATGATGCATCTAATTTTGACCTTTTAGCCTGGTGGAAGCAACAAGAAAGCGTTTATCTGGTGTTGGCCGCCATGACTCGTGATCTATTGACTATTCCAATGTCTTCTGTAGCATCAGAACATGCTTTTAGTGCAGGTGGACATGTAGTGGATGACAGTAGAACAAATCTAACTTAAGAAATGGTGGTGTGTTCTGTTTGCCTACGAGACTGGTATTTGGCAGATAAAAGGAAGCAAGAGTTGACATCAATGGAAGATTATGATCAAGCATAATACATTAGTGGACTACGCATTTGATTTTTTACTTTTTCCTTCATTGTAATTTGTAAATATATAAGTTTTTCATTATTTTTATTTTTATTTTTATTTTCTAAAAAAGATTGTAAGGTTTTGAAGGTAATCCTATTTAGAAGCCTTCAAGAAGTTAAGATCCAAATGGTTCTCTCTTCTCAGTGGAGTAGGTCGAGTTTGACCGAACCACTTAAAGATCTTTGTCATTCTCCGTGCTTGTGTTCTAATTTTTATTTTTAATACTGATAAGAAAAAAAAAAGGGGAAAAAATATGAAGGAGGCCCGCCCGCCTGGCACGCCGGCCCGGCCTGGCCCGTTTGACATGCCTATTATGACATCAGAGATTTATTCACTTATTTGTTTTGGTGTCAACTCAGTTATCTCCACTTGTGGTTTCTTGATTGATTTTTTTTTTATTTTTAAAATCATAGGCATCTAGTACTTAAAATTAAAATGGCTAACTTTTTGCATAGATCTCGTTCTTACGAGTTTGCAAGCGATGACAGTTTGCAAATCTGAGTTTGAATGGCTCTAAAACGTGCAAAACTATTTGAGTTGTCCAATCTGGTCAACTCTACCTGTTGGCTGGGTGCTGAAAAAATGTTGGTGCCTAGGCTTTCCTTATGAGTCAGGTTGTACTCGACCCAGATTGTCATGCCCTGAAACCCAGGGCCCTGTCGGATTCTGGATTGTGACTCATAAGCATCACACACCATGCATAAGTTAAATCAAAATCACATAAGGATTTAGGCGTTTACCTTCTTGAAGCCTATGTGCGGGTCGTTGCAATGCTCTTGATCACCTATGTCCTGGTTACCTGACGTAGGGGCAGACCACTTATGAGCACACACTGGTGAATTGATATTCTAATCTAATATGCATTCAATAAACAAACAATGTAATTGAACAAGAATAGCAGTAGTAAACAGTGTAGTAATTCACATGTGGCATCCAATTCGAATTAGCGTATCTTATGGAATTATTATTTTCTTTTCCCATGGGTTATCACTTGTCTGCATTATAGCCACAGGTCAACATAGTCTTGCTCAAGAAGGTGCAAGTCACAACATAGGATACCACCATACAACTTGTACTCCTTACGCCCTATTAGGGCCATAGCATAATAGTTGTCCATTGGAGGGTTCATGACATAATGACCAGCTAGGATCTATAAACATAAATCCGCCCCTAAGGATCCATAAACATAATCCGCCCTGAAGGTCCATAGCATAGATTGACCACGAGGGTCCATAGCATAACACGTACGTAACATAGCACAGCGTAGCCGGTACCGGACTCATCTCCCATAGGTCTCACATAACATAATCAGATGGCCCGAGTATGGTTGACGTCTTCCTGTACCTTGCTAGTAGATAAGTGGCCACTTGGTTCTTTTAGACTTGGTGAGATTTTCCAACTTCTCAACATATGTCAACACATGTCCAATATCCATAATCCACAACTTCTCCAGTTATCCATACTTACAATAAATTGATATGTAACCTGTCCCCCATCACAAGATCAGATTTAGTTATTGCCCCACTTCAATTCATAATTGGTATCCGTTTGTTTAGAGGTGATCACATCACCTTTTCATATCACATCCCATGAATACTCCACAAAATCAACACTGTTAACTTGTTTTATAAATCACATGTGATATCAATTAGAAACCATCAACCCAAGGAACATGCAATATCAAATCATAGCTTTTAAGAATTTCATCAAACGCATAAAGAGCATGAATAAGAACCTTTATTGCTTATGAGTTTCAGATTTAAAATCACCACGCAATTCACTTAGGGGATGCTTATAATATTAGATGTACTAGCCATAAGACTAACATGGAGCTCCAAACAAATAAGATGCATGACATGCCCGAGATACAAATGTTCGGATTCAACAACAAAACTGAATTTCAGTTATATACATAAAACCATATGCCTCAGATGTTACAACATAGAAAACCCAACATTCAAAATCCCAAATTACATGGAAAACCCTTACATAGGGTTTCCCCTATGATTATCCAAGACCAAACCCCAAATAGGGGTTTGGCCAAAGCCAAAAATCCTTGGCATGGGTTTGGCCATGCACAAAAACCCCAAAGTGGGCTCGGCTTCCCCATGGAAACCTATTCCACGTTCGGCCTGGCCTTAACAACTCCCAATACACCATTGGCCAGCATGGCATTCACCATACAATTGTTCGATCAAAGAATTCCACTATCACTAAGGTTTCATCTCGCAATATACTAATTTCTTCCACAAAATCAAAGATTTAATCCTATAACTTATCATAGTAGATTTTCCTAGCATCCAAAACAAGAAAAGAGCAACACATACACATGTAGAATTAGCAAACCTACTCACCTTTGATATGCAAGGGTTTCTCTAGCAATATGAGGAAGACTAAAAGTCATAAATCAACCTCCAGTGGCTGGCTCCTCCTCCTCTAAGTTTGTCTAGGGTTTATGGCTTCTTGATGAAATATAGTTAAGAGAAGAGGAGAGAGAGAGAGAGAGAGAGAGAGAGAGAGAGAGAGAGAGAGAGAGAGAGAGAGAGAGAGAGAGAGAGAGAGATGGATTTCATGTCCCATGGTGGCATGGCTTTATAGCTTGAGATCACCCACCTTTCCTATTTGAACTCTACAAGAGTAGAATCTTCTTTCTAATATCGTGTGACAGTCCTAAAAGGACATGTGCAAGCCCCCCGACCACCTCTTATTAGTAAAGACTTGGGTCCTATGTCCTACTTCTCTTTGTTGAAATTCTCTTCTTATACTTACTCAAGGTCCCACCATTAACCCAACCATATCATACTTTAACCCCTAATATATTTTTAAGATTAAAGGGCCCTACTAATGCTTCATACCTC
Organism: Cinnamomum chago; assembly: GCA_038049695.1. Classification (NCBI taxonomy): domain Eukaryota; kingdom Viridiplantae; phylum Streptophyta; class Magnoliopsida; order Laurales; family Lauraceae; genus Cinnamomum; species Cinnamomum chago. The sequence goes on from CP142452.1 coordinate 34,771,312, forward strand.
ATTGCCTCTTAAAAGCTTTAGGGCCCACATAGCTCAAATTATTTATTAAAAGAAGTCAAATTAATTGGATCATCATTTTCAACATTCATAAATAATAAAAAGATAAAAGAAAACATCTTAGCATTCAAAAATTCAAAGCATAGGATAAATTTTGATTAAGCATGCAAAAAAGGAAAAAAAAAAAAAAAAGAAACCCTAATTTAAATCAGGGATATTACATAGATCTAGCCTGAACGTTACCTGGCCCAAGCTCTTGTCCATTCATTGTTGCAAGATGCCTTATCTTCTCGGCACTGCTCCTTGATCACTTTATATTTGAATGTTTGTTATCCTTTCTCCATTCAAATCTTCCCGCCTTCTTGTAGGGCACCTTCTTTAAATTTTTAGTGCAAACATTTAAAACTACTATGCTATGTTGTGTGGTCAAATGCTTTCTAGAGCCTTATAGTCTTTATAAGTTAGTCGGTCGTGTTTTTGGAGTAGGAAAAAGTATATCTAGCTTGTATTAGTTCTACTATTTTTTTTTTTTGAATTATAACTCTATTGTAAATAAACGTTGATACATCATAGGAGGAATATATTGAAAACAGTAAAACAACCAAAAAAAAAAAAAAGGATATGGAAGTCAAAAAAACAATGTTGAAATAAGTAAACTCTATTTCTTAACTCCCGTCGGAAGAATTTGCTTCTCTTGATGTGACAGAAGGAAGCATGAAATGTGGTTGCTAGGTCCAAGAGTTCTGCTACCAGATTGATGCAGGCCCTAGGATTAGGGCTTGTGTGGAGGTGCTGAAGCACAATGAAGGTTCTGAAGTGCGTGTCCGACGACACTATTACACGTCTCTGCAGAGACTTCTTACGAGAATGCACCTCAATAATTAGACCCACACAATTTTCTATTAATCAAAAGTCTGAAAATCTCTTTTCTACAATGCAATATAAATAGGAAAAGCAAACTTAGTTGCTAAGAAAACCTAATCAAACTAGGAAAGCAATAGAAATTACCCTAATTACAATCTTTCAACAAAATTAGTAACCTACTAACAATAGTTTAAAGATATAAAAAGAAATATTAAAACTATCTGTAGTGCTGACTTTCCACGACAACCGAGCATTGTTTTAGTGTGTCACTTATAGTGGGGATTCGATGAATGCCCTAGTATAATCACGGAACCCTTGCTTATATTTCACTATAACCGGACGCTACTGCAGTTTGTCACTTATAGCGAGGAATGCCCTAGCATGATCACGGAACAGTTTTTCCAGAATTCATGGTTTAAGATTTGACAAAAAAATTTATGCCAGTTGTCAACCTGACAACCATCCTTTTATCGGTGCTTGGAACTAGCAATAAACTGGCAGAGTTTATATTTACATTATATATATATTTATGTATAGAAATATTTCATTCAAAAATCTGCACAATAACTGTTTAGAAAGTTACTATTAAAAAAATGTTTAGAAAGTTCTGGAAAAATCTGAAGTATACATCCATTACATATTTTTTGTAGAATGGCAACTAATATGGATTAATGCACCTCGTACTTTTACTAATATGCTACTCTTGTTGTAAATGTTCTACAGCCTTCTTTACGGAGCAGAAGACCCTTCTATTGCTGGAATAGTATTGGACAGTGCTTTCTCTAACTTATTCGATTTAATGATGGAACTTGTGGATGTTTACAAAATTCGGCTTCCAAAATTCACAGTATGTTCTTCTTCCCCTTGCTGATAAAGATAAGAGGACAGTGGTTACAGTTACTTAAAAAAAAAAAAAAAAAACTTTTATGGGAATCGATTAGTACTTAGAAATAATAGTATGGAAAATACAACCCTAGAAAGCCCCTTCAAAAAGAAAGATTACTGGCCATGGATGAAAATAGCGGTAGCGGCCCGCCGCCAAACCGATACGAAGCGGGCGATACGTAGCGTATCGGGGATACGTAACGGTGTAGCGGTGCGATTTTAAAAAATCGCCAAAAAAATCTGAAAAAATTCCAGAAAATCCAGAAAATTGTAAAATGAAAGAAAATGTGGTTCTTTTGCAAAAGTAAGTAAGAAAAGGGGGTGTAGCGGTGCCGTGCCCTCAATATATGAGGTCTTGTATCGCTGTATAAATAGAAAATAATAGTAATGATTCGTTTTTTCAGATGTATTCATGTTTCTTAGTCATGTTAACTTAAAAAGTAATGGAAAGCTAAATAGAAAAAAATTAGGATATGAAATAAAGGCATAAGAATTAAGAAGACTTAAGAGTTAGGTCATTAGTGAACATTGAACAATCAAATATCAATACTTCAGCATTCAAGGTTCAAATTCAATCAAGTGAATGAACTATGAAGTGATCAACAATCAACATTCAACACCAATTTAGAAATGACAGAGAGTAGAGAGTTAGTGAAAGAAATAGGAAATTAGGAATACCTTGATCACCACCAAAAGGAATGTCTACCAAGATTCAAGGGGCTATGGTTATCCTCATCCGCATCAGTGTTATCATTTCTATTGGTATTGGCACCATATTGAATTTGATATTGATGAGTATTGGGATCCACAAATCCAAAGAAGCCAGTCGCACCCACATCATTCAATATATGAAAAGTACTGATAAAGCGGCCGAGCCCCGGAGGGCTGTCCGACGGCTCTTTTGGTGGTAAACCTAGGAAATTTCCTTTGGGCCGCTGTACGGTCTGCATTATGTGCTCAGTAGAAAATAGCTGACAATTTTTCGTTTATTACCTTAAAATGATTTTGTCGTTTGCCTGCGGCAGATCTGAATGTAAGTATGGAAGCAATTATAGAACTGAAAACTCAATTCAAGATCCAAATTGCTTACTTAGCAGTAATTAAAGTCCTGCTGATGTTGTTGAAGATGCAAGTGTGGCAGTGAGAGAGACAAGGAGCAGTGGGAATGGTAGTAGGCAAATGTTATTGATTAAAAGAGACTAGGGAGTACATAGTGGGAACCATAGAGATAGAGAAATGAGAAGAGAGGAATGGAATTGAATCGAAAGGGAAAGAAGGCATCATCTTCATCTTAGCCTTTTCCCTTTGATCTGGGTCCACCTAATATGATTGGTTGCCCTATTTGGTTGATGCAGGCAGCAAACTTGGATGGCTGTGAATCTTGCAGCAGCATCAAGATACTGCTTTAGCACAGGAAAACATGACAGGAATTGAACAACGCATTTGACGAATCCAGAAACTGGTCTCTATGATTGTCATCAGGGAATCTGGAAACCAGCAAATCCATGTGAACATTGACCGAAGAAAACTCCTAAAGAAATTTATGAAATAGAAAAGAACAATGTATCCAAGGTCCATACATCCTTGCTGGTGGGTTCTTTTCATAAAAAAAAGCAACTATTATTTTTATTCAACTCAACTACCTTTTCTTTGGAAGCTAAGAGAAGTTGTATTAATCACATGGAAAATAAATGGGAGGGCCTCTTAAGCCTATGCATATTTAGATGGCATTCAATAAATTGTACGGGGGAATTATTGTCAAGCCCTAAATTGCATATCATATTAGGTTATTAATGGATTGCATTTTATATCATCATAGATTTTCTTGGATGCATATTAGCTATATTTTAGCAGGTCCCTAGCAAACATAATATCTTTGATCGTAGGTTCTCTTTACTTTGGTTTTGGGGTGGGGGTTCAGGGAAAAATGAGAATATTTTGTTTGAGCAGCCTCCAATCTAGGGTGTAACAACTTTTATCAGAGCTTTAAAGGACCCAGGGGAGATGGTGGTCTGAACATGATTGCATGATGCGAAAAAACACCAAGCTTAAACAACTTAAGGAAATGGGATGGAGATGATGGTATGTCGTGTGCACATCTTTGGTAAAGGTTCGGGTCCCATCTCCATTAGTTTATAAGGTCTCAACATTTAAAAAGCGTCCCACAGCTAATCTTTTTTTTGATAACTCCCACAACTAATCTTTAGTAAACGAATACTTTAGTCTATGCAACTCCATGGGTCTTGCACAAGAAAAGGGTGGTCCCACCAACCTAATTCAAAGTAACATGCATTTGATGCTTAGTAATATGTTAGGTCCCATAATTAAAAGACAATTATCTAACATGCAAAGGGTCCCACTAGATTCCTACTCGGATTTGATAAATATGGGTTGAGCCACTAGGGCCCTACTCAAAACTCCTTAAGCCATTACCTAATTAAAACACAAATCTAGCCTATCCAAATAGGAAAAATTTTCGGTTCGGCCTCTAGGTCACAACCCAGGGGTGTTACCCACTGAAAAAAACCTACTTTCATTAATTGTATAATTGGCTCCCTTGGACATGCTCAATTGGAACTAGACTATTAATAGTAATATCAACAATTCAATTTAATATTACTCTAACCATTCAAAAATAAAAAAAATAAAAAATAAAAATAATACCCTACTGATGCAGCCTGGGAATCAAGATCGAATGGACCAAACCCACAGAATGGATTTGGATGAATTCAGATGGATTCTAAGGACTCCAGCACACGATTAAGAAACCAAACACAAATCAAAGCCAAAACTGAAATATTCTATTCAATAATCAAGGGTACCGATCCCTAAAGGGATTCATATTTTTATAGAGAAGTAGCATTAGATGTCTCTTCCTACTAAGATTCTTCTTTCTAAAGGTTCCTAATCAAATGAGGAAATTTAATTTAATCAAATAGTCTAAAACAAATAGAAAACTAGCAAACTACTAGGAAGCCTAAATATGATAACTTCCCACAATCAGTCGGCTATTCCCCATTAGAATTTGTGGGTTGATCCAATGGGTTGGTCAGTTTGACCCAATAGCTCGTGGGTCCATCCCAGTGGACTTGGGCTTGGCTCGTCCTGCATCAATTCTCCCTCAATTCTCCCTGCCTTGGAAAAACTTAACTTCGGTGAGTGGATAGCTTGACAATGCTCATATAGGTTTGGATTTATGCGCTAAAAATCAGTAGCGGTGATCCATGAGGCATCCGACATGGGAGGATCTTTCCATCTGACAAGAAATTTCTAAAATCACGGTACCTCAAATGAGTGGGGATCTTCGCTCTGATACCAAATTGTACCCGAATTCGGAACTAACAAAAAAAAAAAAGGTGCAATTTGCTTTCTTTACCAAGAATGTCTACTCGAAGTGGTCAAATGTTCCGGGGGGAATTTACTGACTGACAACAGGATGCTATGATATCGTAATTATTTGAGTGGGTACATGCGTTGGAACTGGTCTAGTTGAGCGGGTGCTTGCACTAGAGGCTGGGTTTGCAGCTTCGCAGAGACCGGCTATCGAAGCATCTCCTTGTGCAGGTATTCCACAAATCGCACCTCGACAAGATGGAACGGGCCAACATGAATCTATTCATGATTTCATCTAGCGCCTTTTTTTTTTTTTTTTTTTCTGAAAATGACCCTGAGGATACTCCAATGGCACCCAGAATTGATGATATTACCTAGTGAGTCAAAGTTGAAGTGGCTGATTTTTCTGGACGCCTAAACTCAAAGGCTTTTATTGATTGGCTCAATTCTCTTAAAGACCATTTCAATTAATACCATATGGATGGCATGGCCTTTGTCAAGGTCAAGCTTAAGGGTTTAGCAAGAGCTTGGTGGCACGACACTAATCATAACAATCTTGTCATGGGACGCCCCACTATCACTAGGTGGATTGACATGCGCGAAAAGCTCAAAGGTAAGTACTTGCCCTGTAGGCTCTAACTATCCGGACATCCTTCAACAAAAGTTCTTTCTCTTCAGGCAGGGCACCTTATCATTAGATGAGTACACAAAGAAGTTCAATGATTATGTTATTTAGTGCAAAGTTCAAGAAGATAATTATGCACTAGTCAACCATTATCGAACTAGTTTGCGCCAAGAGAATAGGTGTGAGGTCCTCATGCATGATTTTGAAACAGTTGATGAAATCTATACAAGGCAAAAAGGGTCCTTTTGTACCCAATTTCTAGAACAATTGTGCATGAGGACCAAATATGAGACGCTTCGGCCCCCAAACCAGGGAGCCAGTGACTCATAGAATACCCGATTCATAAAACAATCGTGCTCCACCACCATGTTATCATCCAGTCCCCAAATCCCAAAACAACAGTGCTCTACCACCAGGTTATCGTCCACCACCCCGTCAACACCCCAACCGGCCTAATCAACATCCTTTTGTACAAAACTAGAAGGGTGCAGTGCCACAGTGACATGATATGATGGGACGTAGACCCCTAGACAGGATCGATGGAATGATGGTTGTTGGCGATGTGGTCAACATGGTCACTATGCCAATTATTGCCCACAGGTTCGAGATCTTTATTATTGTGAAGAAGATGCTTATTATGAAGATGAACATTATGATGAGCATATTGAGATGGAACGACCCCCTAAGATTCCACTGGCGGAAGAGCAACCAGGCACTCATCAAGAAGTACAATCAGAACCTCTTCCTAGAGCCGCCACCACTGAAAAAGGAGGTGGTCCTATACTCATCAGTATCATATGCCAACTCCTCACCACCAATGAAAAGGAAGAAAAAGAGTGGCGGAGAACTTCAATATTCCGGATATGTGTGAGATGCAAAGGTAAGCTAAGTAATTTAATTATTGATGGTGGAAGTGCTATGAATATTGTTGAATAGGAAGTGAGTGATAAATTAAAATTGCCAACTGAAAAGCACTCAAAACCTTACAAGGTTGCATGGGTAGATGATCATTCAATTCTTGTGACCGCGGATGTTTGGTTCCTAATAAAATTTGGATCTGTGAAGATGAAATATGGGGTGATATAATTCCTATGAATATTGCTCACATACTTCTTGGACAACCATGGCTCTTCGATTGAGAGGTATATACTGATCAAAAGAGGCATATGCATTCTTTTGAGTGGAAAGGACAAATGGTAGGCCTTCTTCCATTGCCTCCATTAACATCTTCTTCAGTAGCTCCTACTACCCCATCCAATCCCCATGTCCTCACTATGCGTAAATTTGAGGATTGAAGTACTGAGCAAAATGTGATGTTTGCCTTATTCACTAAGGATTGTATTCCTAGTGAGGTTCAATCCCCCCTTCATGAATTTTTTGATTTGATTCTTGAGGAACTACCTCCAATGCAAGACATAGGTATGCTATAGACCTAGTTCCTGGAGCGCCTTTGCCAAATCTGCTTGCTTCCGATATAACCCAAGTTAACAAATGCCAAGTTGATGATTTATTGTAGCGTGGGTACATCAAGGAAAGCCTTAGTTCTTGTATTGTTTCAGCCCTCCTTACACCAAAGAAGGATGTAAGCTGGTGTATGTGTGTGGAGACAGCTTCGCCATCAACAAAATCACAGTAAAGTATTGTTTTCCCATTCCTCGGATAGACGATATGTTAGATATGATGCATGGATCCATTATCTTTTCAAAAATTGATTTGTGCCGTGGCTACCACCAAATTCGCATCTGACCGGGTAACGAATGTAAAACAATATTTAAAACAAGAGAGGGTCTCTATGAGTGGCTAGTCATGCCATTCGGTCTTTCTAATGCTCCAATCACTTTTATACGTGTGATGACTCAACCACTGTGCCCCTTTCTTGGCAAGTTTGTTGTTTATTTTGATGATATCTTGATATAAAGCAAGTCGAAGATAGAACATCTCGATCACTTGAGGCAAGTTTTTAGAACCTTGCGCCAAGATAAATTTTACATCAACCTCAAGAAGTGCACTTCCATGACTGATTTTGTGCTTTTCTTGGGTTATGTTATTACTATTTGAAGTGTGGAGGTCGATCCCGCCAAGGTGAAAGCTAATAAGCTATTATTGATTGGCCAACTCCGACAACTTTATCTGAAGTTGGGAGTTTCCATAGACTTGCCACCTTTTACAGGTGTTTTATTAGAATTTTCAACAACACTATGGCTCCTATCACTGACTATATGAAACAAGGGCCATTCAAATGGACTAGTGCTACCACCCACGCATTTGAGCGGATCAAACGCAAGATGACAGAAGCGCCAATCTTGCGCTTTCCAATAGGCGCTTTCCAAACTTTAACCAGGTTTTTTAAGTTACTTGTGATGCATCCAATGTTGGTATAGGAAGCATGCTTAGTCAAGAGGGTCACCCCATAGCCTTCTATAGTGAGAAGATCAATGAAGCCAAGAAGACATTATCTAGTCAGAAAAGAGTTTGTTTTATTTTCTGATGATGACGCCCTAAAGCATTTACACTCTCTGTAGAAATTGAGTGTGCACCGTGCAAGATGGAGTGCCTATCTTCAAGAATTCACTTTTGTCATCCGACACAAGGTCGACAAAGAAAATCAAGTTGTAGATGCATTGAGCTGCCCTGAGCTTTTATTGACTTCCATGTTTGTCATTGTTCTTGGATTTGAAGAAATTCGGCAAAAGTGTACCCTGAAGATAAAGATTTTTGCCGCATCTACATCGATCTCCTTAATGGTGAGTAAGCTCAACATCCGCACTTCAGTATTCATGATGGCTATTTGTTTCATGGAGCAAAACTCTGCATACCAGCTACCTCTATCCGTGAACATATTGTGCAGGAATTACATGCTGGCGGATGTAGTGGACACTTGGGCCGCAACATGACCGTCGGCATTGTTACTGATAGGTTCTTCTGGCCTAAAATGAAATCCTATGTTATTAAAGTTTGTGCTTCATGCAGGGTTTGTCAACTTGCAAAGGGAAATAGAAAGAATGCAGGACTCTATCAGCCCTTTCCATTTCCACATGCTACTTGGGAAGATATCAGTATGGACTTTGTTCTGGTTCTACCGAAGACAGTATGAGGAGTTGATTGTATATTTGTCATTGTGGATTGATTCTCCCAAGATGGCACACTTCATACCTTGCTCAAACTAATCTGACGCATCTAAGATAGCCTCATTTTCTTCTAAGAAGTGGTATGCCTCCATTGACTTCCGAAGACAATTGTTTTGATAGCGATATTAAATTTCTGAGTGAGAGTGGCTACCTACACACTACAAATGACTCTCTACACACTACATTTAAAAAAAAAAAAAACAAAAAAAAAAAATTCCTAAACTACCCTCGCCATCTCCTTCCTTCTCTCTCCCTTCTCCTCGTTGTCCACTGCCCACCCTCTCCCCTTCCTCTCCTCTCCCTCTTCCTCATCATCTTCCTCTCCTTCTCCCTCTCTATTTCCCTCTCTTTCCCTCTCCCTGCTCATCGCCGCCCGCCCACTCTCCTTCTCCCTCTTCCTCTCCTTCTCCCTCTCTATTTCCCTCTCCCCGCTCATCGCCGACCGCCGCCCGGTCACCCTCTCCCCTTCCTCTCTCCCTCTCACGGTGGACAAGCAAATGGAGAAGAATCAAATGCTTTGGATGTAAAAATAAAATAAAATTTGCCATTGAAATCGGCGACCCGATTCGTTCGGCGTTACAGGGCTGAACGAATCGAGTTTGCTCGACGTTACAGGGCCGAACAAACCGAGTTTGCTCGGCCCTGTAACGCCGAGAAAACTCGATTCGTTCGGCCCCGTGTCGCCGAACGAATGTAGACAACGGGTAGTTTAGGAATTTTTTGTTTTTGTTTTTTTTTTATTTTAAAATGTAGTGTGTAGAGAGCAAAATGCAGTGTGCAGGTAGCAGCTCTCTTTATGAGTTACTTTTGGAAGACACTCTAGATGGCAATCGGGACAAAGTTACAGTTTGCCAATGCTTATCATCCACAAACTGACAGCCAAACAAAAGTGGTGGTTGCCACTAGAGTATCCCCAAGGTCCTTTTCAGAAAAAAGACGTCGGATGAAATCATGAACATATTCACATTGGCACGTTCCATCTTGTCGAGATAGATTTGTGGAATACCCGCGCTAGAAGATGCTTTGGTCCATTTGACCACTTTGAGTAGAAATTCTTTGTAAAGAAAAAAAAATTGCACTCTTTTTTTTTGTTAGTTCCGATTCAGGTTCAGTTTGGACCTGAACTTAGACCCAGAACTGGGATGGCTTTTCACGTGTGGAGTGTACACGTGATGGGTCAGTTTCCTTGTCTCAACTTATGTGTATAAGAGAAATAAAAGGAAGAAAAGAATACGACCCTTACTGTTTTGAGTTGACAAAGGGGAGAGAAGAGGGGGTGTAGGCTTTGGTGATTTTTGAGTGCTTCAACGATGGAGTTGTGCGCTTGCAAGTGGTGTGGCTGGTCGGCGACTTGTTGTTGGCTGTTGTGACGACTCCGATGATTGTAGGGTTCTGGCGACTAGGGTGAAAGCTAGGGTGGGGCTTCTTCAGTGCACGGTACCATTGCACCCTTCTCTTTCTGGTTTTCTCAGTTTCTGTTATCTGTTCTTTTTTTCACTCGGGTATGGGATGGGCGTCGTTTGGGGTTTGGGGTTGTCGATTTGGTGGAGTAGGCTTGGAGAGGGTTTTTGAAGATGGGTTTAGTGAAATGACTGGGGCTAGGGTTTAATGAAGGATGATGGGCTCAGCAGGGGTTTGGTTTGACGGTGGTTGGGTTTCAATAGAGATGGGTCGGGATGGTTTAATGGTGACGGTGGACGATGAGTAAGGTGGAGTTGGGTTTTGTTTTGACAGACAATAAGATATGAGAAGAAGAAGACTAATAGAATGTAGAGAAGAGGGCATGGTACCTCAAACGAGTGGGGATCTTTGCTCTAATACCAAAGTGATGCAGCCCGAGAGTCCAAATCGAATAGATCAAACCCATAGAAGGGATTTGGCTGAATCCAGATGGATTCTAAGCACTCAAGAGCACACGATTAAGAAACCAAACACAAATCAAAGGCAAACCTAAAATCTTCTATTCAATAATCAAGGGTAACGATCCCTAAAGGGATTCACATATTTGTAGAAAAATAATATTAGATGTCTCTTCCTACTAAGATTCTTGTTTCAAAAGGTTCCTAATCAAATAGGGAAACATAATTTAATCAAAGAGTCTAAAACAAATAGGAAACTAGCAAACTACTAGGAAGCCTAAATATGATTACTTAGGCGTGTTTGGATGTACGGTGAATTGAAGTGAGGTGAAGCATCAAATCCTGAGAATAAAATATAGGGGATTATGATGGTCTTTTGTTTTTAGTTGTTTGATAGGGAATCTTTTTGACTTTTTGTGTAAAAAGAGGATTTTTTTTTTGTCAGTTAGTGGAGAAAGGATGTTGCTTTTTGACTTTTTTTTTTTAAGAGGAGGGGATTTTGAATGTGTACTTTTGATATGACCCCTTGTCTTTTCTTGTCTGGATAATGGAGGCTTTACTTCACTTTAGCTTTACTAGTTAATTGCCAAACATGCTTAAGATTTATGGGCATATCCAATGGGCTCGGTTTGGTTGACCCAATAGCTCATGGGTCTGGCCCGGTGGACTTGGGCCTGGCTTGTCCTACACCATCAAGCTATCAAGCCACATATTAAAGTAAATAATTAGTTAATTATAAAGGGAGATGCTCCTATAAGAGATATCTCTCACCTTAAATGAGAGATTGGGTGGGGGCCCTCACGTCCATATCCAATGCCAACAGCTTAAATGTGAGGGCTCCCACACATATCTCTCATATAAGGTGAGAGATATCTCTCATAGGAGCATCTCCCAATTATAAATTATTATTCTTTTTAAATTCAAGAAATTTAAACAATTTAATAAATACCCAAGGAAAATAACTAAAAAATAGATTATTCAAAATTTAAAGTCCCTAATTCCTTCAGGGGGTTCTATGGTATTACAAGGATTCTAGAGCATTAGATGATAATTTGGACTCTAAATGAACTATAACATGGTGGACAGAGATGAGTTGTTGCAGTAACTGCAACTATAGTTGATCAAATTCAGTTCAAAACTCTAAACCAGAATCTATAACCAAGACTCCAAGAGACAACACCATACTAAAGCAGATTAAGATATCTACTCACCTTTTATAGACTTGGTTTGCCCGATTCACCGAGGGAAGAGAAAGGTCATTCACTAGGCTCTTCCAGTACTGCTGGATCTCATTCTCCTTCTACTTCTCTAGATTAGCGCTGCGGGAGTATGAGGGAAAGAGTATGGGAAAACAACAAGTAAAGAGATAGGGAGAGATGGTTGATGGTGTGGTGAAGTCCTAATGATGGGTTTCTCTCTTTTTAAACACATCGAGCACTACAAATAGACTTAAAATAGAAGTTGAAATCCTTCCAAGTTCAAGACATGTGCGCACAATCTACTTTCTATTGGGCTTCGTATGCTAGATTCTATTTATTTTTACCATGCGACACTCCCTAAATTATCAAAACATGGTTCCAATCTCCCTAGTATAATATAATAACTTCTAATGGTTAGAAACTAATGGGTCCTACCAATTTAGAATTACTTATCTAATAAGAAAAGGTCCCACAAAGGTTCCTCTTAAATCTAAATAAATATGGGTTAGGCCACAGGGCCGATGCCAGAGATGTTATCCATTGATAAATCCTCATTTTTGTCAGTTACCCCTTTGGGCCAGCCCCAATTGAAAACCAAGGTATAAATATTAATTATCCAAACAATTACTTATATAACTACAATATATATATATGTAATGTATATATCCAAGATATTCTTAGGCCTTGTTTGGTATCTCTACTCTTATTCCGACAAAGAGATCCAAAATAGAGCCATAAAAAAAAGAGACTGGAAAAAAAAAACCCTGTTTGGTATTGCACGGCTCTATTTTAAATAGACCGTTTGGTATGCCCTCTATTTGTCTCTTATTATAGGGGTAGTTTCTGTCATTATGCAAAAAAAGAAACATATCACATTTGCTATTAGAGGAGTAGTTTCTTTGAGTATCTATGAGATAAATTTACATCTAGGTTGAATATTAACTTTCTCCAATCGATTAGAATCATACTGAACTAATGTTGATATGTGATACTCATCAAATTCCATTAACCCATAAAAGCTGTCAATTAAGGAAAATACAACATTTAGCATTTGACAAGATGTTCATAAGATTAGCCTTTTTCAAAGAATTTTGTACATTTGGCCCCAAAAGAAATTAAGTACACCATGAAAAAGTTTGACAAGAATCCTGTAATGACCATGAAAAATTAATTTGAAAAAGAAAAAAAAAACCCCATTGTAAATCAGTACCAGATGCAAAGAGGTAGTGGAGATAGGTAAACCCCATATATTCATGATATTTTTTAGAAATCTTTTATCCTTTCTTAGGGAACCCATATATTCATATTTATAGATTTCCTTTATGTAAAATAGACTTGTTATGTTGGGAAGAAATTGACAACCAAAAGCAGAAAACAAAACATAATCACGCAAGAAGAGGATGTAGTTCACTTGCTGGAGGCCTTTACTTCAATATTGCAAATCTCTTGCACCTAATGCAGTTGTTTCGGTGCCTTTTCACCCACTATAAGCAGATTGCAATTTTGATTAGCTTCCTTCGGTTCAAAATAAAGTGTATATATTGATAAGGAGTATATAGGGTCATTCATGTCATTCTGATTATTTCAATACATTCATGCATTCCATTTGGGTAATTGCCCGGACAATTCACATAAATTAGAAGAAGTGAATAAAGAAAGCAAGCCCACATCATGGAGCAGATTTCTGAACATTCATCTGTGATAGATCAACAACCATGAATACAAATTGAGCACATCAACAACTTTGAACACTTGGACAACTTTGAACAATTGGATTTTCTTAAGGCCCAAATGTGTCCAAACCTATGATGCACGGATACTTCAAAATGGACAACGTATCATGCCGTATCGTATCCGATACTTCACTTTTTATGTGTAAAACCCGTGTCCTTGCCGTGTCCATGGTGTGTCCTTGCCGTGTCCATTCCGTATCTGGGCATCATAGATCCAAACACAAAGTGACTACATCAGCAACTGCAAATGTATATGTTCATTTCCCTCTTTTTTCCCCTTTCACTGCAACTAGTTTCCAGACTCCTTCCCTCTTTCTAATTTTTCAATTTGTGAAAAAAAAAAAAAACAACCACCACCATAGATTTCGGGCATTTCGGATGAAATACTGAGGTTTGGGCTGAGATTTTAGATTTCGTTTGAAATTCCCTGAAATCTGAAACAAAAACTTTTGACCACCATTTCGTTTCGGCATAATGGCCGAAACGAAAATTTTTGTCCATTCCAGCTGAAACGAAACAGAAATGACAACTCTGATCTTAGGTGCAATTTGTGCTGTATGAATGATGGTGATATATTAGATTATTCTTTATGCACAACTAATGGTTCGACTTTAGGAAGTTGAGACAGTGTTCTACTATTGTGCTAGCAGTTTGGTTGATGATGGCAGCTATGGAACTGTGATTTTGTTTTGCTCTCAGGTTAAAATGGCTGTTCAGTACATGCGGCGTGTCATTCAGAAGAAGGCCAAATTTGACATTATGGATCTTAATTGTGCACAGGTTTGTCACTTGCATACATTATTGGGATTGCAGTTTTGTCTTTCTTGCCAGAGCAACATGTATGATACATACTTTTCCTTTTTCCAGTTGTCAGGGTTCATTTGATTCTAAAATAGATGTGGATCTTAATTTTTTTAGATCATAAATTAAAAAATTGGAGAGACTGTAACGCCCTGAAACCTGGATCTCTTCAGATTCCGGAAACCTTACTATAATTATTTCAAGATCACAATATAAATCAAATTCTGCCAAGAATTGAGCAATTCCTTTAATTTATTTCAATATCATTTAAGGTCGAATAATAAAGGAAAATAAATTGAATAACCAATAAGTCCTGAGCATAAAGAAAACCAAAGTTCAGTTTTTATTGAAGGAAAGACGTTCATTTCTAAATTCTAATTCCTCTGGCTAAGATTCTAGACGCTCTCCCATCAGCCACACAGATTGAAATCCAAGGGCTGATCTTCCTCATCACCATGCTCCCCCATGTGACCTGTACCTGAAGTGGGGCGAACCCCTAGTCAGTAAACTGGTGAGCAATATTTCTAAATCTATAAATCAAATTAGTAAACATAATTCAATAATTGTAATGACAAGGAGAAACTCACAAGATTAGACAAGGTGTCTTATGGAATTTCTTATGATCTTATAATTTTTCTAATATGAAATTTCATAACCGCATCCTAGCACTGGTCGAGTTCAATATTCCCAATCAAGGGTCCTTATAATTCAATAAGACTCTCGTAAGAGAGGTTCAGTGATTCAGTCTCTTACAGGAAGGAGGTCCTTTCAATAAGTCAATCAGGCTCTCCCATAAGAGAATGGTTCAGTATTCATTATTTGATTTAGTCCCTGTCAGACCTTATCCCTCCGTGCCCAGATGGGTTCACTATTCAAAATCAATACCCAGAGTAATTGTCATCACTGATGATCCAAATATGGTATCATTACCCAGTACAGTGCTCGCGGTAAAATGTTCTAAGTTCACTATTCTGCATAGCACAAGGAAGTAATTCATTAGTTCTTTCATGACTGTTTTGCATTCATTAAAACTAACATGGTGTTATATAAACCAATCATCTTGATATAGGGCTAGTCCCACATAAACCGGGTTTAACTACGCCCCACTCCAATTTGAAATTGGTACCCGCCTATGTGGCACTACTTTAATATCATTAAGTTCTAAATCCTCACTACAAGCCCAGTCTCTTACATAAGGAGTTTCTGTCAATGAAAGATAGGTCCCATGATTCCTTAAGTATTTTATTTCATAATAAGTGTACAATGGATTAGGTTCTGAAAATATACACCCATAAGGTGCATCTCTAAGTTATACAATTAATCAGGGTCTACCTTATAATTCTTGAACAGAATCTGGATTGGCATTTAATCAGTTGTGGATTCTGTGATAATTTGAGGTTTAAATGGAGATTTCTATGCATAAAAATCATAAAAAGGGGATGTGGGGAAATAATGGGTTTACCCAGGGTTCATTTTGTCAAGTCAGAAATTTTCACAAAAGAAGAAACCAACAGCGCAGGGCACTGTTCACTGTTTCAGAAAATGGGAGACTCACGGCCTTGTAGTTTTGGGACAATGGATGGCGGGCCCCTAACGGACCGATCCACCTGAGACCAGGGCCAACCTGGTTGCCCATCAGGGCCCAGCCAGATGGCTGGTCCTGATCTATGATCAGGTGGGCCAGTGGGTCCCACAAGGCTGATCGATCAAGAAGTATTTTTAACAGTAGGATTCTGCAATTTTCCATTTTTCTCTTCTGATTGATCCTTACCCTGGATCATGTTCCACAAGGTGTGTTTCCTCACATTCATCTGCTGAACATCAAACCAGAACTCTGTTTAAAAGAGAGAAAAATGGGGATTTGTTCAATGTGGAACACAGTCGGAAAAAAACAGAAAACAGAGGCTCACGCCTCAGTTGTTTTGGTCTTCAGATGACTGGCCCTGATCATTGATCAGGTGGCACGGGGTCCCACAATCGTAGTCGACCAAACACCAAAAATCCATCAAAATCCCGACTCAGGGATTTCAAACGTCTGGATGGTGGACCAAACGGGGTCCATTCCAAGTGGGTGCAGCACTACTGTGGTTGCCACGGGTCCACTTCCGGATCCCTGGACCAGATCAATGGTCAAGTGGGCCATGTAGTCCCCACAAGTCCTGTCGACCGTTGGGTATGGATGACGCTGGAAAACTGGAAATCCTTGTTTTCCATTCATTTCCTCCCCTGTGGTTTGGTTCTGGCATGGACTTCCCAACATAAAGAATTAAACTTCATTAGGAAAGAAATCCATTCAAGATTTGGTCCCAGAACTTGGAATCTCCAGCCTTATCTTGCAATTTAGATTGTCCCCAAACCTCACCCTCACATACAAACTTTCATGACAGAAACTGTGGGCCTCACATGATCTGTCCCACAGAGGAGACAGACTCACCATGGGTCGTCCATTGGTTACCCACCAGATCTACGGATCTGATCCTTGATCGGTGAGGCATGTGGGCCCACTGTCCAAGTGGTTCAAAACTCTTTCTTGACAAGGAGATTCTGGTTATCTCCCCTTGATTTGGATTTCTTCCTTAATTCAAGATCTAAACAGTACCAATTGGATCAGTAATTTAGACTGCAGTTTCCCAATTTACAAGGTTCAGTTGGGTTTCCACCTCAAAATACAAGGTTCACATATGTCAACAGAACACGTATATGCCGATGGAGAACAAAGAAAAAGATCCTGGAGTTCTCTACTCCACTGGATCTTCATACAATGTAGAGAAATGAAATTCTCAAGACTTGTCAGTGTTCAGATTTCCATCTCCTAGGGCCTATTTGGGCATATACATGGTTAACAACGAAACCCCATATCAACATTTATTTAGAAGTACCACTCACTGTCTTGTTTAGCTGATCGTGGCCTGTCTGATGTGAGATCTTGAATAGTGCATCGATTAAGTTTTCCGAAGTTGGTCTTCTCGTCTTCCCTATGAATCCTGCCGGTCTCTGCTGATCCCAAGGGAAAATTCCTCATCTGCACTCTTTTTCCTCCTCTCCTCTTCAACCCTAATGGGAGAATCGGTGATCCAAACAGAGGAGTTAATAAAGAAATGGGTATGCAATAGAATCCAGTGATAACTCCAAATTTCTATCCGTTGGGAACTTCCCTTGGCATACGAACGAAGTCCCCCCTCCCAAGGGGATGTCATTTGTAACAACTCAGCCTCCATTTGAATTTCAGATAACAAGACCTTAAATGGGGTTGTTAACAGGTCAATTAAAATAAAACTAAAACGAACACAACAGCCCAACCCATTACCTTATGGGTTGGACCATAGTTACCTGATTCGCAATTCGACCAGTTCGGATTCGAATTCACAGTTCGCAATTCAATAGTTACTCAAGTTCGAAAATTCGATGGGGTAGGTTCAGTTAATTCGGTTTACAATTCGCTCGATTCACAGTTTGAGTTCGATGAATTCGCTAAGTGAATTCGATGTAGTTCGATATAATTCATATGTCCATTCAATATATGCATAAATACTTCTTTACATATTAGATGGTTTAATAAGTATATAAATAATAACATTTTACAAAAAACTATGAGCAAATAAATGTTTAAAAACAATCCATAATTTCTTCTATTATTAATCAATAAAATTTTTGGTCCTTCCAATCTGACTCTTCAAGTAGGGATAAATAATCTTTTTTTAATATTTTATTCATATATTTCATAATTGATTGATCATATGGTTTTTTATTCCCGATAAAATAGGGAGCCATCTATTATGATTGAATTGGATTTTTAATAACTAGGACCCACTAAGGAGTTTTAACAATTTTCATTAAGTTTTTAGTGAGTCAAGATAGATGTAGAAAATAGATAAAATAATATTTAATAGTTTTTCTTAAAAAGAGGAATTGGGTGTAAAATGTATAATCAATATAACAAGGTTTTGTCACAATTTTTTGTGAAATATCAATCTTTAACAAAGCATTGAAGAAAAATAATTATTGAATGGTTCGGATTTAATAAAAAAGAGCCATACATAGCAATAATGATGATGATTTAATGTCTGCATGTTTATTTATTGAATAATTTAATGTAGCATGTGATTAGATTTCTCATAGGTGGGACCCACATCAAATTTTATAAGATTTTATATCCATAAACTCAAGGAGAAAGAAATGAGTCTCCTCTCTCCTCATCTTCCACTTTTCCATTGTCTAAACTTGTGGATTTTCTAAATATATCATACACTACTTGTGTCACTCAAACTTGGGCCCATGAATAAAAAATCTAAACTAGTAAAGATGAATGTCCTTGCGTTTAGCAATTATTGATTATTTTTACACTTCATTAAGAGAGGGATCTGCCGTTGATTTATTTAATATAAATAAGTAAGTACTTTTATAATATTTTATTCACATATCTTGTAAGTGACTAATCTTACAATATTTATAGTTTATTTTAGAGGGAAATTCAATTAAATTCCACATAAAAGGGGCCAATTATTTTGATCAATTAGGATTTATCATAAGTGAGACCCACATTGGGATTCACAGTACATTAAGAAAAAGATAAACATGGTATCCTGATATGTTGGTAAGTTGAAAAGTCAAAACTCAAAACATATGCAAGAGGAGAGAGAACAGATAGACTTTAGTACACATGAATGTGATCTCAGATTGTATCTAACCTGGAGAGATCATGCGTTAAACTAGTGGAATTTCATAGTGTGAGTCCACCTATTAAAATCCAAACGGTTCAAAATACATGTCATATACCAACGTCTGGTATCATCAAATCTTACATCAATCAGAGCTTGTTCAGCCGTTGGATTGATTGCTTGATAAAAAATAGTGACAGCACAAATCTTATGCATATTTATTATAACACTTAGCACAAAAAGTCAATCCAACGGTGGATCAAACTCAGATTGATAAATAGTTTAAGGATAACCTATGCACCTTGAGAATGATTATTGTGTATGGTTTGGATTCCAATAGGTGGACCCCACTGAGTTTTTCTTCTTTCAATTTGGAATTGCTCAGGATTTCGAATAGGATCCAACTCGATTTTATTTCCCTAAGAATTAAGTAGCAACGTTTGAAAAGATGGGAGTGTATTAAAAGGCTAGAAAATATATTAATTCCCATCTAGAGAATTGGGAAAGTTGCATTAATTGAGAGGGAAAGAGGAACGTTGCCCTTTCAACTTCCTCATCCCATCCCCTTTGTCTTCTGCAAGGCACTTTTCTCTTTTACTTTTTCTTCAGTAAAACTCTCTGCGAGTCCTCATGTTCATGTGAAGAAGGTTACAATGAGATAAATACCTGAAATCCAGCCTAACACGACAGATTGCGATGAGTCTGGGAACAACAATCAATTTCTAGATTTAACTGCACTGTGATTAAGCGATTGAGTGCACGAGATTAAATAGGTATTTTACAATTTGAGTTCTACTTGATTTCTAAAATCAATTTTTCTCTGATTCTTCTTCTGATTTAAGATTCTATTTTTAATTTTTTATGTTACTTAAATATAGATCTCTCTTCTCTGACTCCTTTTTTAGACTTTTTCACTTCCGTTAGAAGTCTCTAATATCTTTCTTATTTCCTGAAATACAATACATGTCGAACTGAATCGAACCGGGCATTTTGCAAAATCCGATTTTCGCCAAATCAAATAGCGATTTATTCGCTTCGAATGGTACGGGATTCGGAACCCTGTCAACTGAATTAGGTAACTATGGGTTGGACGAATCTGGGCCTAACTTGGCCCAGGGTATTAGAGAGACAAGGAATTTTATCTTATTTTATAGTATTAATGACTATTTGGTTGATTTGTTTGTAACATATACTTTATTCATAAATGAAAGTATAACTCAATGGTAAGCTTTTTGTTTCCCTGAGAAAACATCATTGTTTTAAACCATTTGAAGCTCATCTCAAGGCGAATTACTATGAGCAACAAAGATCTTTTCTAGTTTTCCATGTATGCAAATCGTCACAAGATATTTTAACGTGATAAAATTTCAGTAGTATTATTATAAATAACCAAACATTAAAAATTAAAATGGAAATTTTATTTTAATGATAACTATTGAATCGCGATACAATCACATTATGTGTAAATCAAAATGGACCCTCAATGAGTTTGCTGCTCAATGAGGTTTTCTTTTTCTTCTTTTTTTATTAGCTTTTATTTTTGACGGTTAAATATGAACTTGTATTACAAACGTTACAGCAAAACTTTCCTTAAAACGGAACTGTTGCTTTGTTGCTTAATCCTTTTTCTTCTACTACTTTATGCAAATCGTCATAAGATATTCTTTTGTGACAAAAAAAAAAAAAAAAAAAACTGTGGTGTTGTAAATAGCCAAACACCAAATTATATTTGTAATGATAACTGTTGAATCGCTACAATCCTGATATGCGTAGACCCAAATGGATCCTTAATGAGTTTGTTACTCAACAAGGTTTTTGTTTCTTCTTTTTTTCCTTTTATTTTGAGAAGTTAATGATGTAGGCCCTAGGGTCATGGCTTGCGTGGAGAGTGCCAAAACACAATATGATGCCGACGCACGTGTTTTCAAACACTTCAACAAGTCTCTGCAGAGACGATAACAAGGACACACCTCAATGGGAAAACCTTATTCAATTAATCAACTCTGTTTGAGAATTTCTTCTCTACAATGCCATATAAATAAGAAACATAACTTAGGGCCTAAGAAACCTAATTAAACTAGGAAACTAAGCAAACTAGAATCCTATCCTAATTACAACTCTAAAATTAGAAACTTATGAAATATCGTTAGTGAATAAAAACCCTAAATCTACTTGGGGCCTACACTTGTGGCCTAAGGTCTATCTGCATCATTCTCCCTGACTTGGAAAGAACTCGACCTCGAGTTCAGTAAATGTCCGCCTAGGTCGAAAATCAATCGGACAGACTTTTGATTCGTTGGTTGAGTGTCAATTGTTATGTATAACTTGGAATCTTTAGCTGATCTCTCTCTCTCTCCAACTTGAGGCCGACTTGGCACATCGCTTCTTTTGATGTAGAAATTTGTGTTTGGGAGATTTCAACAATTGATGCCTTTTCCCTTGTTGCCTGTATATTTTGCTCACCATCACCCATATGAGAAAATTCGAGGCCAACTTTAGTTGTGGAATCTTTTGTGTCTTGCTCTAGCTTCACAGTTTGCAACTCCTCTGCAACTAGTTCCTCAACATGGTGGTCTACTGTTCTTTGAGGTAATTTCCTTCTTGAGGCATAACTTACCCCAGATGAGATCGTTTAAGCATGTGCTTCACACGAATTGCTTCCTGAAATGCTTCATGAATGGTCTTGTAGTCATTCATTCTCTCCACTATATCCGGTTCCAAGCCTCTCAGAAAACTAATTAAATCATTCTCCTCATCATCCTTTAATCCACATGCGTCTTGGAGCCTTGAAAATTTGTCAGAGTATTCAAGAACATACAACTCATCTTGTTTCAAATCAAGAAATTGCTGAAAATAGTCTTCATTCTCAGCATACCATATTCCTTATTTAATTGCATATTTGGCTCTTTGAAGTGCATGGTAGAATTTATTGACATGCAATTTCATGTTGATTTTGATGTAAGAACGGACTGACCTTTTCTGGAGATATGCTCTCCACGAACACGATGACGAAAATGGATCTAAAACCTTGCTTCTGTTAGCTCCAATACTGCGGAAAAAATTTCTGGCCTTTGATCTCAGTCAAACCTCCTTTGACTGAATTTGCATGTCTCGCAGATGACATCGGGTGGTGTGAACTGATGGACTTTGCTTCAGTGGGCTTCTTCCAAACATGTTGGGTCAACAACATCTAAGTTTGACCTGAACTAGAACTCTACCCTAACTTGAAGTCGAGCCGATCTTAGGCCCACGAATCCAGACGAGGCCTGCTTAGTCTCGGTGTTTGTATCGACACATGAGGAGAGGGCTTAACCCCCTTTTTGTTCTCTCTGGTCTCTAAAGATGATGAGAAGAGAGATCCAATAAATATGCAGACGGCTACGGTTGCTTGCTGTGGTCGGCAAAGTAGGGCGGTGATGGCTGAAGTCGGCGATGTGGACTCGTAGATGGTGCAGAGGTTAGGCTAGTGAGTACGCTTTTCTCTCACTGATGCCCCTTCTCTCTCTTCTTGTACTTTGATCTTCCTTTTCTCTCACTGATGGTGCATTGGAGAGGTGGTGGCTGGGATTTGGAGGTCCGGGAGATGGGTTCGGAGGTTTGGGGTTTTCAATTGGGTGAAGGCTTAAGGGTTTCGGGGGTTTTGGGCGACGTGGGAAAAAGGGTGGGGTTTTGAACTTGGGTGTGTGGGTTTGGTTCAGTAGGGATTTCAAAAGAAAGGGAGGGGTTTTGATGTTTGGGAATGGCGATATTGATTGGTGTCTGTGATAGAGCAGTGGGCTTATTGGGAGATGGTTAAGGTTTCTGGTTTGTGTGGATAATTTTTGTTTATTTATTATTTTTTTATTTTGGGGTTTTTGAAGGTTTGGTGGAGGCAGTGGGCACTGGTGGGTGGGGCAGGGAAGGTTTAAGGCTGGCAAGAGGACTGGGGTGGATTAGGCTCAAATTGGGTGGATTCCATTGGGTTTAGATTTGGAGATTTGACAAGGGGAATGGAACTGAGACGATCGGTGATAGGATTCGATACTGGTTGGATGGATGCATGATGGAATGGGAATAACCTCAATATATTCGGGTGACGAGCAGAACGAGAATTGGATCCAAACAAAGTCACGATCCGCATAGGAAACGTGAGCCCGCTCTAATAACAACTGATACGGGCCCTTGGGTTAGGGCTTGTGTGGAGAGTGCCCAAGCACAATACGATGCCGAAGGACATGTCCGCATACACTTCAATAAATAAAAACATAACTCAAGGCTTAAGAAATCTAATTAAACTAGAAAACTAAGCAAACTAGAATCCTATTCTAATTACAAATCTAAAATTAGAAACTAATGACATCATTAGTGAATAAAAATCCTAAATCTACTTGGGCCTTACACATGTGGCCTGAGGTCTATCTGCCTCAGTTAAATGTGAACCTATATTACAAATATTACCATACAACTTAAATGTGACTGTCGCTTTGCTACGTCATCCTTCTTTTACTACTTTATGCCCATGTAACAAGGGCACTCGTGAAATCATTGATGATTTCTTTGACTTTGGTTTTGATTGTTGGTTGGTTGCTGTAGCAGAGCAGGGATTGTGATCAGTGTGTTATGCTAGAAATTAATGCATTTAATGCTGAGTGTTGCCTGCAATATGGATCCTGGAGGAAAATGGCCAGTTGGTCTTTCATGCTTGATCTCCCAACTATCATTTTCCCCACACCTTTCTCTTCTTTATCTTTTCTTCTGTTTCGTCAAACAAAAGAAAAATAAAGTAAAAATAAAAGTTATTAGAATGCTTTAACAACCAGACTAGTCTTTTCTTTATTTTACTGTATATTTTCTTTAATTATTTATTATTAAAAACTGTATGTGAGGCTTATGCTTCATGCTTTGGGCAGTTAAAATGCCTGAGGCCCAGCCTCAAAAACATTGGTCTACGAATAATTGCTTTATCTGATGATGAAAAATGTATATATTATGTTCTACTGTCTGTCTCTCATCTCTGGAAGGTGTTTCACACAAGCAGTCGTCTTCATTTCTTTAATAAATACTCTCACATGTTTTACATTATTTGTACATACTACAAGCTGAAAATTATAGTATATACGATCTATTTGGTGTTTATCCTGCAGGTAGCACCCAAGACTTTTATTCCTGCTTTATTTGGACATGCTACAGAGGATATTTTCATTCAGCCACATCATTCTGACAGCATCTTCAATTTATATGCGGTATTAACTTATCTAGATATTTTCTGCATCATTTGATATTGCTAAATTACATTGGCAGGTGGGCTTATATATTCATATAGGCTCACCTGCCAATGTAAATATTGGCCTATATTGGCCTATGCTCGTAGCTTTAAGATACTTGTTGGTGTATATCCTTTATAAAAATAAAAATTCTCACTTGCCTTCTTATTTTGAACATTATGCAGGGGGATAAGAATATTATTAAATTTGAGGGAGACCACAACTCCCCTCGACCTCAGTTCTATTATGACTCTGTGTGCATTTTCTTCTTTAACGTCCTTCGTCCTCCTCAAACTTCATCAGCACGTTCAAGTACAGTCGAGACATATTATGATTTGGGAGACTTGAAAGTTGGTGCTGGTATGGATGAGGTGATTTCTTCAATTCATTATAAGATGTCAAGGGTTGCTTGTATATAGATAGAACAGGAAAAAGAAAATTGATTTTCTTGATGTGTCATCCAGTGTAGCAATGTGGAAGCAGAAAAGGGGTGCACGTACACTTGTGTGGCAGGCACTAAATCCACGATCACTTGTAGTTTTGTTTTCATAGGGGAAAGATATGAAAGGGGATTCTGCTGACTGTAGAATCCAATGTTATCAGCCATGGATTCTGTGGTTTGCATATGTGCCCCAGTGAGCCTTAAAGATCTCTGATCAGATGTGCCCATATGAGCCTTAGAGATCTCTGATAGAAAAAGAAAATGCCAATAGCAGTAGTAAGTGTTTTATTTATAATTTATTTGAAATGAATGAGCAGAATGGTGGGGAAACTACTGTTAGAAAGGTAACGTAATTACTTGCGGCTTGGGGCATTTAGTTCCAAGTCATATGATTTTGTTTTTATTTTTATTTTTACCTACACTAATAAATAATTACTTGAAATAATCTGTTATATTCATTCCGTATCTTATTATACTCTTCCTAGTCATTATGAGGTCTTAATGAAGATTGTTTTTTGTGACTATTAAGTGCAAAGATTTTAAGGAATTGTTCTTGATTTTTTTAAAATTTCTTTTCAGAGCTTGTTATATGAGATTATTGCTGGTCTTCGTACTGTGGGTACTGACACTGCAAGCACATCATCAGCTCCTCATCGTCCTCTAAATGGTAAAAGCTTGCAGTCTGTAAAGCTAAGTTTGGCTTGACTTCTTTGTTCACCACTAACCAATAGCTCAACAGATTTAACTACAAAATCAGTAAGCCAGTTGCTCACTGAAACTGGAGCTTTTACAGATGTGGTAAGTTCTCTCACTCAGGTTTTCCATCTTTTCCAATGTACAGTGTTCATCAATACCATTTTGCCTCAATTGCAGGATTCATTGCTTCATCAAGATTGTGTTCTTACTGATATGGATGGGAATGGTGGCAGTGACCTGGCCCACTTGCAGGTGAGCTTTTTAATGCGTCTTGAACTTTAAGTTTGAATATTGTATCTTATTCTTGGTAGGCATTGGTGAGCTGTTCGATCTGTTCGGGACATTCTGGTCTTTTCCATTTTAACTTGGAGTTGGTCTCGTGGCACACTATGATATTATGAATCAATGTGTCAAGCTTCCTGCTATTTCTTTTGTGGATCCTGTGTCCATTCTACATTTTTGAAAGCAGGCCAAAAGCTACACTGTACTTTTGTTGACTCATAGTGACTAATTTATAAATCTTGTTCTATTGAAATTTAGATTTTTCCTCCTTTTCAGTGTTAATATTTCCTAGTCTGGCATGAAGTATTGGAATTTCTGGTTTTTCAGGAAAAAACAAATGGTAAGAATGAAGAATGCTGTTCACCATCAAGCTCTAACCAGGAGAGCTGGGGAAGATGTTCTTCTCTTGGAGTCAGTGATGAGGAGTCTTCCTCAGATTGCACTAGGAATGCCAACCGTAGGAATCAGGTCCTGTCCTATTTTTACATTTTCATACCTTTGTGCCAAAGTTCCTAGAATATCTCTATCTGAATTTTGAAGGCTGGCAAAATTGTTTACAAAAAAAGAGAATAGATCATTCAAGGAAAGTAAATCGTTTTCAGCTTGAACTGCCAATTGACCCCAGATTGCGTTGTCTGCATTTCAGACTAATACTTATAATAGGATCCTTCTAATAAGAGGATCCTAATTCCTGACCATCATATTCCTGGGTTGGGAAAAAAAAAAGGTGCTATAAAAAGGAAAGGCTGCATCTATATGTATCTCTGTGATTTTTTGTGGGACTCATAAACATTGGACTACATCATGGAATGTTCATATTTGTATTTTTTTATTCTTATTTTATTTACGTGGAGCGTCCATATCAGTTGGACTGTCCATGAATCCGACCTCAGCTCCTCGTATTACAACCCAATGGCTGTGAGAGGAATATACACAGGTATATAATATTGTGAATTATCTGATGAAAGGAATAGTTGTGAATATAGACAATATTGTGAGTTAATCTGATGAAAGGAATAGTTGGAGAATTGGTAATGTGACATGATGTTGATGAATGGAAGACTTGTGTTTTTCAATGCCTGCAGACAACTCTCAAGGCACTTGCCACTCCTCTTAGACGGATACAATGCAAACCAAAAGACCCACCAATAGAAAAGGAAGTCCAGTCCATTCCCAAGAAGCCCAAGCGGGAAAAACTCGAATCTCTAAGTCAGCGATTGCGTCGCTGCATTCCAAGAAGAAAGAAGCACACGAGACATCTATCATCATGAAGATCTCCGCATCATACAATTTTCTGTAACTGCAAATTCTTCTTTTCTGTTTCTTGTGTTCATGTGTCACTTGTATTAGTGGTGTTGTTTTTGTGATGTGGAATGAATGGGTTAAAAGTATGCTGTTGATATTTTCTCCAAGAGGTATTTTTGGTCATTGTTTAGGTTTCTATGGACAAGTTTATGGACTAAGGAATTTGTTGGGCATGTGGGGCGGTTATAGTTGGCTGGTGTGCCCTCTTGCATATTTTAACTTGTAAGTTTAGAATGCAGGTTATGATTTTGTGACCCCAGTAGATCAGTAGACGAAAACCTGATTGTTATATATTGTAAATCATCAGCTTTGGACATTTTTTCCATTACTATTCGATCCTGCAATATTGCTGTAATTTTGTTTTTAAACCACATTAACAACCAGAGATCTCTATCCTTGTTTGTAGCGCTGATCGTGGGGCTCGCGGGAATATAAAATAATCAAGGTTCGTCTTTGATGGGCCCCACAAGTGAAAAAATGACTCTGTAACTAATTATACTAGTGCCCTTTTGGTTTGAGGGAGTGTGAAATACTTTGATACCAATATAGTAGGTGTGAACCAGAACGATTGTAAATGTGTCTTATAGTTGAAAAGTAAATGTGTCTTATATGTGACCAATTTGTCGTGGGCCTATTACTGGAATTTGGTGAGTGCCACATTATTTTGGAAACTTAACAGACTTTTAATATGTGTGCACACTATTAGAGCCTCAGAGGAACAGATTGCATGACTGAGAGTGTCCAATGGTGTCCCCCCGTTAAAAAAAAAAATGGAAGGATCTGATTGCATGATGAACAATGTAAAATAGAGACTTGAAGGACTTAATAGACATTATTAGTTTTTGAATATGAGAGAAATTTGCGACCAGTTGGCTTGAGCCCACACGAAATCTTAGAAGGATCTACAGTGTCAACATATAAAAATCTAAATTGCTTGAAATATTTGTTTTTATGCCCTTATCTCTTTGCATTGAAGTTAACTATTCAAATTCAAGAGGAGGTACATTAGTGTATTTTATTTGTAAATGATTTAATTTGGTGAATGAATCAAGAGATGGTGTGAACGCAAAACTCGAGAGACAGCATGATGTTTTATAATCACAAGGTTTTAAATAAGTCGTACAAAGATATAATATATGGATTGCTACTTCAATAGGAATATACAAAGATCTGAAACTACTGTAAGAATTTAAGCCCAGAAATAACACAAAGAAATTCTTTATATAACATTGGCTCAATAATTAGTAAGCATGGGAAGATTGATGAAGATATTAACATAGGAGAAAATCAGGATTGGTTAAGTGGAGACTTGCTTCTAGAGTGCTCTGTGACCGACACATACTGATAAGATTATAATTTTTTTTTTTTTTTTTTACAAGATAGCGATTATACTAGTTATGACCTATGGAGCATAATGCCGGCCAATTAAAAAACAAAATATGCACAAAATGGATGTATCACATATGAAAATGTTGAGGTGGATGTGTGGCATAAGTAGGAACGATAAAATTAGAAATGAACAATTTCAAGAGCACTTAGGGGTAACATCAATAGGGGATAAGATTAGAGAAATCTGTTTGATATGGTTTGGTCTTGTCCAACGCAGGCTGACAACAACGTCAATAAGGAAAGTTTGGCTATACAGGTTGATTGCCCACCAAGGGTAAGGGGTAGGCCGAAGAGGTAGTAAAACTAGATATGAAGAAGTACAATTTATCCAAGGATCTAGCTCAGAATAGATCAGGATGGAGAAATAGAATTCATGTAGTTGACCTTAATATAATTTGGTCAAGACTTTGATGATGATGAGGTACATTAGTGTATTTTATTTGCAAATGATATAATTTGGTGAATGAATCAAGAGATGGTGTGAACGCAAAACTTGAGAGACAACATGATGTTTTAGAATCCGTAGGCTTTAAATAATTCGTACAAAGATATAATATATGAATTTCTACTTCAATAAGAATATACAAAAATCTGAAACTACTATAAGAATTGAAGCCCAGAGATAACACAAAGAAATTCTTTATATAACATTGACTCAATAATTAGTAAGCACGGGGAGATTGATGAAGATATTAACATAGGAGAAAATCAGGATTGGTTAAGTGGAGACTTGCTTCTGGAGTGTTCTGTGACCGACACATACTGATAAGATTACAGATTTTTTTTTCCAAGATAGCGATTATACCAGTTATGACCTATGGAGCATAATGCTGGTCAATTAAAAAACAAAATATGCACAAAATGGATGTATCACATATGAAAATGTTGAGGTGGATGTGTGGGAAAAGTAGGAAGGATAAAATTAGGAATGAACAATTTCAAGAGCACTTAGGGGTAACGTCAATAGGAGATAAGATTAGAGAAATCCGTTTGACATGGTTTGGTCTTGTCCAACGCAGGCTGACAACAGCGTCAATAAGGAAAGTTTGGCTATGTAGGTTGATGGCCCACTAAGGGGAAGGGGTAGGCCGAAGATGTAGTAAAACTAGATATGAAGAAGTACAACTTATCTAAGGATCTGGCTCAGAATAGATCATGATGGAGAAATAGAATTAATGTAGTTGACCTTAATATAATTTGGATAGGACTTTGATGATGATGATATTATAAATGCTAATACTACTATTTACTATTAGATTTATCAAGCCTATATATAGGGAGATGCTCCTATGAGAGGAGCTTATCTCACCTTACTATGAGAGATCTCATAAGCTGCAGCTTAGGATAAGGTACGTGCAAGTGTGTGGTGCCCACTTGGGGACTCACATGAGGGTGGAGATGGGGGGATTTCAAGGACTCCGTAGGACCTCCTCTGTACAAAAAATCAACCCAACCGTGGTTTCTATCATCTCCATCTGGGCCCAAAAGTTTCATGGTCAACAGTCCATTCAGATCGGTACACAGTCAATCCAACGGTCTAGTAAATTTGAATCTAACCAAAAGTTTGTGGACATGTGCAATTTAGAGTGGGGGGTCATGTGTTTGGTCCATTTGGATGGACCAAGGGTGGGCCCCACAAGCATGAGCTTACGGGATTTTATCCTAAGATTCAGCTTAGGAGAGCCTTGACCTTTTATATATGACAGGGGCTCTCCTAAGTTGCAACTTTTGTTATCCTAGCTGAAATCGTATACAAAATCATCTCAATTGCAAATTGTATCAAATCATCGTCTCCAAAATCAAGATAAATCCAATTAGAACAGGATCCTCCAGTTCCATCATGCTAAAAAAAGAGATAGTCGACTTTAATTTGTTGGGCCAACACTGTTTCAGCTTAGGATAACATAAATTGCAGCTTAGGAGAGCCCTGCTATATATATATATACATGTATGTTCACCATAGGGTGATGGATACTTACATTGCTTTCCCTCTTTATGTATGAACATTCTTTTTTCGCATATGACCATATATGGCTTTTCCTCTTTTGCACATGAATATTTCCAAGTATTGTAAGTGTCCCTTACCCTATGGTGAGGGATGGATGCACATGAATACTCTCTCTCTCTCTCTCTCTATATATATATATATATAATAACCTCAAAACATTTATCCAATTCATCAAGCCTGATTATATGAATTTTTCAAATTGTTTTGGTTGTGATTTTAGCTATAGAAATTTACAAAGGTGGTTTTCAAGATATTTGCCGAATAGGAAGGTATGTATCTTTTGGCATTATTTGTTTTGTTGCTATTGTAAACTTGAGGTCATTAAATGGTTTAAAATATATATATATATTTTTTTTCAATTTGTCTTTGCAATTGCACTTAGATTCTTTATGTTCAAGTACTATTTTTTTTATATAGGTCATTGGTTTTAGACACTAATACAATTTTTAATGAAGGACTTTCCAAAGAAATCACAGTATGATTTAATCCGACCAGTGCGTATTGATTATTTTCCCCCAAAATGGCTTTACTTATTATTTTTATTTTTATATTGTTACTAAATACTTTTTTCATTTTTATTTTTATTTTTGATATATATGGATGAGTGTCTCTCTCTCTCTCTCTATATATATATATATATATATATATATATATATGAAGGCCCCCACCTTTATTTCTCATAGTAAGGTGAACCTTTATTTCTCATAGTAAGGTGAGAGTGTCTCATAAGAGCACCTCCCTATATATATATATATATGTATTTAAATCCTCTTTGTTGTTTCTCCATTGCCTCCTTTTCCTTTATAAGTAGGTAATGGGACTTTTTTTTTTAATTCTTGCATTATAGTAAACTCAAACTCACACATTCAAGCACACTTAGGATTTTTTTTTATTTGGGGAAGGTTCTTAATTATCATCATCATTACTCTCGTTTTTATTATTCTTCTATTCTAATTCTGAGATGGCATTAGTGTTTCAATCTAACTTTTATGAATAACTTTTAAGAGATTCTAGATGCCCCCCATTTTTCTTTGCACATTGTCTTTCTCTCTACACCTCCATTGAATTTGGAAATTTCAAATCTTTCTTTGCACAACCCCCCATAATACCTAAACTAACCTCACCTCAAGCCCCACCCTCACCCCAGGCACCACCATCAGAGGGAGAGGGAGAGGGAGCGAGCGAGGTGGGTGAGTGGGTGGGGGTGGGGGGGTGTGTGTGGGGGGGGGGGGGGGGGGGGGGGGGGGTCGTGGTGGTGGAGAAAGAGGTGTAGAAGGGGAGGCGGCGGCGGGCACGACGGTGGTGCTATTGGGCGATGAAGGTGAAATGGATAAGGAGGTGCAGAAGTGGAGAGGGGAGAAGGGGTAGTTTGTGGATTTACCACGAGAGTATATTTATAATAATTTCTTTTTAAAATGGTGGGTGTGCAAAGAAAAATGAGGGTGAGTATTTTGCAATTAAAAGCTCTCGTAACTTTTCTTGGTCAAGTCCAGTGGTCTCGGTCCCATATAAAACAAGGTGGTGGTGCCCACTCAATCCACCTAATGAAAGCGATCTCCTTTTATTGACTTTCATCCTCAAGGAAAAAAATGTTCAAATAAGGCCTTAAGTTTTTGCCTTATTTAAAAAATGCACATAAGTTCTAAAACTTTTTAAATTAGTCCCTAAATTTTTTAGAAAAATTTTCAATTAAGGATGTCTGGCCATTTAATGGTATTTTATGCCTTTTTCCCTCAATTTTTCTTCAAATGCCCAAAGTACCGTCCATTTAAAGCCATGACATGGTTTTATCAGCCACTACATTTAGTTGATCTTTGTGGAAATGCTAGTTTTCTTTGATCACTATGGGGCTGCTAGTAAAAAAAAAAAAAGGAATAGAATATAAAGGAAGCGAAGGAGGATTTTATTTTAATGAATGGTAATTTGAATATTTTAAAAAACATTGAGGAAACAAGTTGTAAGAAAATAGCTTTAAATGTATGAATGCCCTCAATTGAAAACTTCCTAGAAAACTTAGGGATTGATTTAAAAAGTTTTAAAACTTATTTCTTTTTTTTTGAAATAAGGCTAAAACTTAAGGTCTTATTTGAAAATTTCTCATCATTCAAGGGAGAGGCTATTCACACATCCCTCATTGCTCTTTACACATCCATCCGCCTGTCGGATGTAAATTTTGATCTCCCCGGGGAGGGAAATCGTCATTCATCTATATGTGCTATTTAAATTTTACATTGAAAATGAGGATTCCGACTACCCTCAAAATCGACGGATCATGATCGCCAGCTACGGTAACAGCCGTAACATCGTTCTTCGATGAAAGCCGAAGGAAAATGGCAGAAAATAAATGGATGAGTTCTTCCTCTCATCTAATGTGCTGCCGGCAACACACGACGATCTTCCTGTTACATTAATTTGGGTCTCTTTGGGTCTCTTTAATATATGGTCAATTCAGGGCTATGAGTAAAAGTCCGAATAAAGTTAATCCTCACATAGCAAAATCATAGTGTATCCAAGTAAAATAAAATAATTAAAATAAAAAAATAAAAGGGGCGAGGTGCCAAATATTTAAGAAGAGGATCGGCCTCGTTCCCGAGTACCCCCTTCTAATCCCTTGGCAAAATAGGATTTTAAGGCTGACTTTGCAAGCCGAAATGATGATGTAAATGAGACTTTGACTTGTGATTTTTGTGTTTTTCGTGTGCGATACACGAGTGATAAAAAAAAGTGAAAGGCCGATGGGCATAATTGATTGAAGGTGGCCGATTGGCCGGTGTTTGTTTTAAAGGGGCCGATGGGCCATGATTGACTTGGAGGTGGCAGATGGGCTGAAATTGATTGTTTAAAGTGTGTGCGAAATCACTGATCTCATCTTATCATTTTCATTTATTCAATTTTAGAAATCAGTTCTTTATTCCCTTTTATCATTAAGTTCGATTAAATATCTGGCACCTGAGATGGAGGAAGAAATAAAAGAAAAAAAAATATTTTTGGGTTTATTTTGTTGCTTTTATAGTTTTTATGGATTTTTTATATTGGGCTAGAAGGGCCTAACTAGGGGATTTTACTTGGGTTTACGTGATTAATGTTTTATTAGCGATCATCGGATTAACCCTAACCTAAGGTCCCAGACCGCCCACATCAACTCTCCCATTCCCTTAACGGCGCCCGGAGAGAGAGTGAGACCTAACTTATTTAAATGAAAGAAACTAAAAGTAGTTTAAGCTGACTAGGGGGAGACCTAGATCTCAGTCTGGGGTTTGACCTGGTGAGCCTAAACCACTATTTAATTTCTAGTTCCAGTTTATTAATATTTTTTTCTTTTTAATATCTTTTACTTTGTTTTTGGACTTTTGGGTTTTTTTATTTTTTTTTATTTTTCTGGTTTTATTTATAAATTCTAAAATCTCCTAAACTAATTTTTCTGATCCTGATGAAAAGGGATGAGGAGAAGGAAATAAATTACTAATTTTTATTTATTAAAATCAACCTAACTAATTTAGACTTTTCTAAATAAATTCCCTAATCCTAATGAGAGTGGAGGAGGAGAAAAAAGTAATTATTAAACTTAACCTTATTGTTTTAATTAATCTAATACTAATATCTAGGGTTCTATTTTTTTGTTTGTTCT
Source organism: Cinnamomum chago (assembly GCA_038049695.1). NCBI lineage: Eukaryota > Viridiplantae > Streptophyta > Magnoliopsida > Laurales > Lauraceae > Cinnamomum > Cinnamomum chago. The sequence continues at coordinate 34,805,387 of CP142452.1, forward strand.
TTTCTTTCTTCTTTTTGTTCTTTCTGTTTTTGTTCTTTTTTTTTTTTTTTTGAGTTATGCAATTCTAATTCTTAAAAGGGAAACAAAATGAATAGATAAGTGAAATGTAGTCCTAATTTTTACAAAGATAACAAAATAAAGAAATAAGATGCAACATGATTATAATGCATGGGCATATTTTAATGCATGAGCATGTTTGAACAAGTTGGAATAAATGGTGAAAAGAAAATTTTACCTAAGTGCATGAGCATATTTGACACATACTTTAATTAAAAATTAATTACAAGTCTGAAAAAAATTAATTACAACCAAAGAAAAATAAAAATCCTAATCTAGAAACCTAATCTAAGTACTGCATCACCATAAGAATTATTAGTCCAACCAATTGCAATAATTATTAAGATGCATGAAAATAAAATATAAATAAATAAAATCAGAGAAAAAAATGGATTTTAATTCTAAAACTTTGCAATAATTACTTTGCTAAATGCCATCAATAAAAATCAAGACCATTGCACCAAGTGCGCACTGTCACTACGCACAAAAATTCGATGTTGACCCATTGGTGAAGACCAAGACCCCATAAACTTGATTTATTAATGAAAGACCCATTACAAGAAAATAACCATTACAAAATTATTTGAATCAAAATAAAATGCATCCAACCTTACCTTAGACACATGAAACACTAAATGGAGGAGAGGGACTCGCGGTCTTGAACGGCAATTCAACCGGCTCTCGTTTTGCGATCTGAAATCCAAGCAAGGGAAGATGATGAATAGATGGTCCGATGGTGGATCGACGGTAGCAACGGCGGTGGTGCGACGGTGGCGTGGAAATCCAAGTGGTGGTGTGCCTTAGGGAAGGCCTTGGATGAAATATTGATGGAAGGATGAAAGATGGAGAAAAATTAATGGAAAATGAAGGGAAAATGGTTGCTGGTCGTCCAAGAGAAGGGGTGGATGGAATTGACGTGCAACCCATTTTTTGGTCTTTTTATATCGTCTTTTTATATTCTTTTGATATCTTGGGCTGCAAGGTTTTTGGTTTGGGAATGATAAGTTATGTGGGGTCCAAGTTGGATTAGGATTAGGAGGGTTTTGTCAAAGTTTCAAGGGATTGGCCTACAATCCTAGTGAGAATAGGATTCTTATTATCTTATGCAACTTCCTCTCTTGGACCCACTTTGGCTAAGAATCAATTCAAATATGAAATTTCAGATTTGAAACAAATCTTGGATGCTTGTGGTCCCCTTTTATCTTGGACGTGTAATGCCTTAGTATGGAGGGCTTGGACGTGTGTATTCTTGGGTTGAAAACTTCAAATCTTGAGGCCTATCTTTTTGGAGATAAATTTAACAACTTGGTGCTAAAATCTTGGATTCTTTGATTTAGTTTCCAACTTGGATTGCTTAGAAAGATCTTCCCACGGCCATTTTTTTAGAACTCTTCATGGTTGGAAAAATATCTTTTGATGGGCCCACTTCTCTCTTGAAAAGATCCCTTCAAATCTGAAATTAATTTCAAACATGGAATAGAAGTAGGCCCCACTTGAAAATATGCAACCTTTGAACTCCACACCATGCATGGACGTCCTCTCCTTGGCTGGATTTTCTTTTGCAAATTTTTTTCTTCTTTGTTTGGCTTGAATTGAATCTTAGCCATCCATCATGACATGTAAGCAATATTTGTTGGAGAGTAGATATGACACCTCACATCACATGGCCCGCAAATTTGGAACTTATCTTCAAGAGATTAAATCTGAATTTTTGCATATGAGAGCGGACCCTCCCATGGTCGTCCCTACCTTAGAATCCATGCCCAACGAAGGTGGGTCCCATGGTGCATTTGATTAATCAATTCTCTTCCGCGGGCCCCAATTTCTGAAATTCCCTACAAAAATAAAAGCAAATGTCAAAGAATAATCTATTCATATAGGGAAGGAATTATGCAAGATGCGGGCCCAATTCACATTAAATAGATGCATAAAATGTCACCATTTTATCAAATTTTCTTTAATTAAATCAATGGTGCAAATAAAATTCATCATTTTATGTGTAAATAAAATGCAATGAGAAATTTGTGACTTTCAATGCCAAAAATAGAGAAATTCATGATTTTATGATAAAATGCAATTTTTCAATGAGTTTTGACTCGAATTCAAACTTTGATGGCCACAAACAGAAATCATGATTTTTATACTAAAATGGTGCATGATTTGATGATTAAGTCCTTAATTAATTCTAAAATAATGAGGAAATTATGCATTTTTAAGGACTTATCACACCCCCGAACCAGCATTTTGCTAGTCCCAAGCAAAATATGCGAACTAGGGTTGGTCTTCTAGCCTAATCTAATATAATATAAATGCAAAGACAAAATGGAAAACACCACTTTCGCTGGTAGCGTATGCAGCAAGCCCTTAAACCCCTAGGTTACTCCTAGTGGACGAGTTGTGCCTCGTGAGGGTTTGCAGTGAATATGTCCACAAAACTCATTTACCTAAAAATAAAATAAAATGAAATAAAATAAATCAACGAAGAGTTTTTCAAAAGACGATTGAGTCAAATCAGATGCCTTGAATCCTCGAATAATCAAGATTTCAGGCTTTTCAAAATCTGGTTCGCTTTTTTCTTTTCAAATCTTTTAAAAAATTATACTAAAACTTTGGGTGCCCTGTGTAGGTGTATACATCAAATCAAAAATTTTAAATGTTCTATGATAATGCCATTAAAACAAAATTCTCTCTAAGAATTTCCAACTTTCCTAGATTCGGGGTATAACGCACACATGTGACTGTGCAATGCCTAGGTCCCTTAAGCTTTCTAATTAACCCATGTAATGAGCGTTAGGCCAATGACTCACAAAACAGATGTCTTTAGGGCACTACCTAGGTATATAAATACCCCTACGGGTTTACTAGCTCGGGATAAAAAGGCTACGAATCCAAACTCGTCACACAACTAAACACTTTCTTTTCTCTTTTTTTTTGTTTCTTTTTGTTTTTTTTTTCATTGTTTTTTATAAACACCTATTTGTGCATCCCTTGACACCTTTTTTTTTATTTTTTTAAACGGTCCCCAACAATAGGCAGTCTTTTTCAATTCGCCGAATTAATTCACTGGTTTTGGTTGGCCTAACCTTACCGATGAACCAGGAGAACTCATATGACCAAATTTCAGAAAGTTGTCTCTTTTTTCTCTTTTGAAAGAACTCTGAAAATGACACTTAAATCTTTTTATTCAAGACTTTTGAAATGATGTACATGTGTTATTGTGAAAAACAAAGTTCGGTATTCTTTTTATCTTTCAAAACATTGTGAGCCTTCATTTTACTTCCTTCCAAAAATTCTGAAATTCAAGATTTCTAGACATCTTTGAATCGTCAAGTTCTTTTGAAAAATCCCTCTTTTTTTTGTTTTGTTTTGTTTTGTTTTCTTTTTTTCTTTTTTCTTTTTTTGAGAGAACTATGCAAAAATGAAAAAAAAATTGTTTAAAATTGGACAAGTGTGCTTGTTCCCACCCCCCAACCTAATCTAGACAGCGTCCTCGATGTCAGACATGAAATGCAAAATGGAATGTAACAAGAGGTGAAAATGTAAAGGGAGGAAAGGGGTAGAAAGCACCTAAAATAATGAAGCTTTTACGTAGAAACCTGTCTAATGTGAGACAAAGAATACAAAAAGAAAAGGCATGAAAAAATATATATATACACATAATGTACAAAGGTGTGGGCCACTGTCAGATCTGGTGCCCATTAATCCTGATAGACAGGATCGATCAGAGGAATTTCATTTTCCTCTGGAGGAAAAGTCTCCAAGAATGGTTTTAAACGTTGTCCATTAACTTTAAAAGAGGAACCATTCGATGGATCAATGAGGGTCACTGCCCCATATGGAAATACTTCTTGAACAATGCAGGGGCCTGTCCAACGAGATCTTAACTTTCCAGGGAAAAGATGAAGTCGAGAGAATTGTACAATAGGACTTTTTGAGACGGATGGAATGACTTCCTTAATATCCGTTTATCATAAACGGCCTTAGTCCTCTCTTTGTAAATTCTTGAGTTCATATAAGCCTCATTTCTCAATTCTTCTAATTCATTTAAATCAAGGGATCTTTTCTCCCCAGCCTTGTTTAGATCAAGATTCAATTGTTTTATGGCCCAATAAGCTTTATGTTCCAGCTCCACCGGAAGGTGACAAGCTTTCCCATATATAAGCCGGTATGGAGACATCCCAATTGGGGTCTTATAAGCAGTTTTGTAAGCCCACAAAGCATCGTTTAGCCGCATTGACCAATCCTTACGACTTGGTTTTACCGTGATTTCCAAAATTCTTTTGATTTCCCTATTTGAGACCTCTACCTGCTCACTTGTTTGAGGGTGATAGGGGGTAGTCACTTTATGTGTAACACCGTAATTTTTAAACAAACTCTCAATGATGCGGTTACAAAAGTGAGTGCCCCCATCACTAATGATGGCACGTGGAGTTCCAAAACGGGAAAAGATATTGTCCAAGATAAACTTTTTGACAGTTTTAGCATCATTATTCCTACATGGGACTGCTTCAATCCATTTGGACACATAATCGACTACGACGAGGATATAATGAAAACCAAAGCTCGGGGGAAAAGGTCCCATAAAGTCTATACCCCAAACATCGAATAACTCGACGACCAAAATTGGGTTTAAAGACATCATATTCCTTTTGGAAATGGAACCCCATTTTTGGCACCGCTCACATGCCTTACAGAAGTGTAAATCCAAATTGTAAAATTTTGTGAACGGTCTTCTTAGCAGAAAAATGGCCACCACAAGCATGAGAGTGGGAAAATGATATTACACTGTTTATTTCATGGTCAGGAATGCATCTCCTAATGATTTGGTCTGGGCAGTATTTAAAAAGGTATGGTTCATCCCAGAAAAACTGTTTCACTTCAGTGAAAAACTTATTTTTATCTTGTTGCGTCCATTCTTTTGGAATTTCACCTGAAGCTAGATAATTAGCAATATCAGCATACCATGGAGAATGGGAAAATGTGGCAAACAATTGCTCATCAGGGAAAGTGTCCTGGATTGGCAAGGGTTCTAAAGTGTTGGAAAGGACAAGCCTAGAAAGATGATCAGCCGCCACATTTTCTACTCCTTTCTTATCTTTGATTTCGATATTGAACTCTTAGAGTAAAAGGATCCATCTGATCAATCTGGGCTTGGCATCCTTCTTGGAAAAAAGGTACTTCAGCGCAGAATGGTCAGTAAAGATCACAATTTTGGATCCAATTAAGTAGGAACGAAATTTATCCAGTGCATAGACCACAACCAATAGTTCTTTCTCTGTTGTAGAATAATTAATCTGTGCACTGTTTAAAGTCCTGCTAGCATAGTAAATCACATATGGCTTTTTGTCCCTACGTTGCCCAAGAACTGCCCCAACCGCATAATCGCTAGCATCGCACATGATTTCAAAGGGCAGGCTCCAATCTGGATGTTGCATAATTGGAGCAGTCGTCAACATGTCCTTAAGCTTGGTAAAAACCGCTTGACATGCCTCTGTCCACTCAAATTCTGCTTCCTTTAGCAGAAGGTTACATAATGGTCTAGAAATGACACTGAAATCTTTTATGAACCTTCTGTAGAATCCGGCATGCCCTAAGAAATTCTTACTTCTCTTACGGTTTTTGGGGAGGGCAAATTGGAAATTAAATCTATTTTGGCTTTGTCCACTTCCAATCCTCTAGATGATACAATGTGGCCAAGGACAATCCCTTGTCGTACCATAAAATGACATTTTTCCCAATTCAATACTAAATTCTTTTCTTCACACCTAGAAAGGACCTTAGTTAAGTTGCTCAAACAATCTTGGAATGAATCTCCAAAAACTGAAAAATCGTCCATGAAGACTTCGAGAAAACATTCCACCATATCACTAAAAATACCCAGCATGCACCTTTGAAAGGTTGCAGGAGCATTACACAGCCCAAAGGGCATCCGTCGATAAGCAAAGGTACCAAAGGGGCATGTGAAAGTTGTTTTCTCTTGGTCTTCAGGGGCGATTTCTATTTGATTGTACCCAGAATATCCATCTAAGAAACAATAATACTCGTAGCCAGCTACCTGTTCTAAAACTTGGTCCAAGAAGGGTAGGGGAAATGATCCTTTCGTGTGACAGCATTTGATTTTCTATAGTCGATACAAACTCACCAACTTGTGGGTACGCGGGTTGGGACGAGCTCATCATTAGCATTACGGACTACAGTGACGCCGGCCTTTTTAGGTATAACTTGGGTAAGGATAACCCATTGGCTATCCGAAATTGGGTAAATGATACCCACATCTAGAAGTTTTAAAACTTCAGCCCTAACCAATTCCTGCATAGTGGGGTTTAACCGGCGTTGCATTTGACGGGAGGGTTTTGCATTCTCCTCCAAATAGATATGATGTGTACACATGAGGGAATTAATTCCCTTAATGTCAGCCACAGTCCAAGCAATTGCACCTTTGTGTAGTTTGAGCACTTGTAAGAGTTGGACTTCTTGGTCCTTGTCAAGGTGTGCAGAAATGACTACAGGAAATGTTTCATTTTCTCCAAGGTATGCATATTTCAGGTGAGAGGGCAAGGGTTTCAACTCAGGTTTGGGCGGCCTCATCTGAGATGGAAGGGACGAAGTACCAGTTGGTACCAGCTCTTCAGAAAAGGTTTTGCCTACAGTGTTGACTAGTTCAACAGTGCTATCATGTTTTTCTTTGCAGAGGGTCAGGTCCTCAATTGACTTAATAGAATCGGAGATCGATTTTTCAAAAGTTTCTGCTGTAAGAACACCGATCAAATCTACTTCTTCAAGGTCAATGTTATCATCCTGTGGTTGTTTGCAAAGGTCAAAAAAATTTAGCTCTAATGTCATGCTACCAAAAGATAGCGTCATTTTTCCATTCTGGCAATTGATCAGTGCATTGGATGTGGCTAAAAATGGTCTCCCCAAAATTACCGGAATCTGAGTATGAGGATATGCCAGAGGATGAGCGTCTAGCACAATAAAGTCTACTGGAAAGTAGAACTTGTCAACCTGCACAAGCACATCCTCTACTATCCATCTCGGTCTTTTGATTGATCGATCTGCTAGTTGCAAAGTAACCTAGGTGGGTTTGAGTTCGCCCAGTCCCAATTTTACATAGACCAAGTAAGGTAGTAAGTTGACACTTGCCCCAAGATCAAGCAATGCTTGTTCAATTTGATAATTTCCAATAATGCACGAAATTGTGGGGCATCCTGGGTCTTTGAATTTAGGGGGAGTGTCGTGCTTTAGAATTGCACTAGCTTGCTCAGTGAGAAACACTTTCTTTTGTACATGTATCTTACGCTTCAACGTGCATAACTCTTTAAGAAACTTTGCATAAGATGGGACTTGTTTGATTGGGTCTAACAACGGGATGTTAATTTTGACCTCTTTAAGCACATCCAAGATTTCCTGGTTCTGTATTGATAGCTTGGGAGGAGCTAATCGGTTAGGAAAAGGCGGTAAGGACTTGAATCCCGGAGGAACTGGGCTTTTCTCCTTGATAGGAGGGGCTTCATTTTCCAAATTAGGCTTTTCAATCTCTTTACCACTACGTAGAGTAGTAACAGCTTGAACCTGCTCCTTTGAATTTGACGGACCACCTTGATGAACCTCATATTGTCCTTTTGGATTGGGCTGTGGTTGGGCTGGAAAAGCCCCTTTATTTTGTGTTTCAATTAACTTGCAGAGGTTCTGCATGGTGTTCGGTAAATTCTCAAAGTTCCTATCATGTTTTTTATTAATGGACTCTTGATTCACCATAAACTTAGCCACAAGTTCATCCCAAGGTGTCGTTTGAGTTGTAGGGGGTACCATTTGCTGTGTGTTTTGAGCATATGTACCAAAAATACCCCCAAATTGAGTTGACATTTGGTTGAAATTGGGCGGAGTAGCATTTGGGCCATTCCTCCAACTAAAGTTGGGGTGATTCCTCCGATTAGGGTTGTACGTGTTACCCAAAGAATTGTTAAACTGCCGGTTGTATGTATTAGTGGCATTTGCTTATTCGTGAAGCGCTTCTTGGAAAGCAGGGAGTGTTGGACACTCTGAAGAAATATGTTTATCACTAGCGCAGATGCCACAAACTACAGCAGGTTCCTTATTCTTCACAAATTTCAAGGACTCAACTTCTCTTGTAAGATAGGCAATTTTTGCTTGAAGATCATCATTTTCTTTTAATACATATAACCACCCTCCCTTTGCTTAATTTGATTGTTTTACGGTGTCTATACCTTCATATGTGTCCCGATTTTGTGCACTATCTGCCGAAAACTGAAGGTAGGTCCATGCTTGATTTGGGTTCTTTGCCATGAATTCCCCATTGCACATCATCTCCACGAATTGACGTGTTTCTAGACTAAGTCCATCATAGAAGTGACCAATTATATTGTGCAATTCAAATCCGTGGTGGGGACATGCAAGGAATAGTTCATTAAAGCGTTCCCAACACCTATAATAAGACTCCTTATCTTTTTGTTTAAAACTCATAATATTTCTCCATAAGGTGTATGTCTTATGTAATGGGAAAAATTTCTTTAAAAATTCTCGGACCATGTCGGACCATAGAACAATCGAATTGGGCTGTAAGGAGTGAAGTCATGCCTTAGCCTTATCTCTGAGGGAAAATGGAAATAAACAAAATTTGATAAGGTTTTCTCTCACATGATTGAAGTGTAGTGTTGCACACACTTCTTCGAACTCTTTTATGTGCAAATATGCACTTTCCGATTCAAGTCCATGAAATTTGGGGAGAAGTTGGATTACTCCCGGTTTGATATCAAATTGACCCGCACTTGCGGGTATAACCATGCACGACGGTGTGGCTTGTCGTGTAGGGTGAAGGTAATCACGTAGACTCCTAATTAGTGGTTGATTCACCTCCCCATTATTATTGGGTCCATTCCCATTACCGTTCTCATTCCTAATTTCATCATTATCACTATGCTCATCAGCCATATTGGAAATCCTAATAGAACCAGGAGATCTAGATTCGTAGAATTTAATCAAGCCCTTGATAGGTGATTCCTTCCTTTCTAACCGATTTGAGGAGTCCCTCTGCCAAGAAGATGGGGGTCTTTCCTTTTTTTTTTGGAATTTTGAAAAGTTTTTCTTTTTAAAGAAACCTAGAAAGAAAAACTACCTAAGGTCCGTTTTTAGATTTAAAAGAATATTCTCAAATTCTTGCAAAGTCTTAATCTTAGAAAGTTTGATCTCTAAGGAAAGTTCCCAAACTCAAGTCTATGAAACTGGCCCGACTAGGTAAGCCCCCAGATCAGTGGTGGGGTCACGATGCGTTGCAAGAGTCCCGCTTAAAAACCACTTTCTAGAACAAGAGACTTGTCTCCCTTATCTAATGGGACAAGACTTGCCTAGACATCGAACCAATCAAGAAAGGCAGTTTGTTCGGCTTTCCAAAAAAATAACTAACCTTCTTAGAGAAAAATTCCAGCAAGTTTTTAAGAGTCCTTTTAAATTTTAAAAACAACTAAAATAACTGAATTTCCAATTAAAGTTCTGAAATTTTCAGATTTTGGCAAGTTTGGTGGCCAAAAAGCCGAATTTGCACGATCTAAGACTTGCCTTTGTGAGGGAAAGTTCCAGAGTTTTTTTGGAAACTTTAAAAACCTAAAAATATGAAAAAAAACTGATTTTAACACACTTAATTAATCCTAACCAGCAACTAAAAAATCAACCTAAACTAGTCCAAATTAGAACAAGTAAACTAGGCAATTTTTCGAAATTTATGTGATTTTTGAAAAATCAGAAAAAATAATTTTTCAGATCTGAAATAGTCCCAATTTTATCAAAAATCAGAGATTAAAAATCCACTTTTTAATGCAATCGGGCTAGTCCAAACATTCCATGCATGCTACCCTTAGATTTAGAATGATTGCGGAATAATAAAGGCACACCCACAAAGCAATTAAAAAGATAGGTTGGAAAAATTACCTCAAACGAAGAAAAACTCCCCGGCAACGACGCCAAAAACTTGGTCGTAGCCCCAAGTGCAAGGCCGCGATTGTAGTAATAACTCGGTGAAGTCCGAGGTCGATCCACAGGGAGTAATTAATCGTGCAAAACCTGTCCTATTGAAAACTAGTTCTAGCCTAAAAAAAATTATACAAATCAAATGTCCTACTTTAATTCAAAATTAATTACAAGTCTGAAAAAAATTAATTACAACCAAAGAAAAATAAAAATCCTAATCTAGAAACCTAATCTAAGTACTGCATCACCATAAGAATTATTAGTCCAACCAATTGCAATAATTATTAAGATGCATGAAAATAAAATATAAATAAATAAAATCAGAGAAAAAAAATGGATTTTAATTCTAAAACTTTGCAATAATTACTTTGCTAAATGTCATCAATAAAAATCAAGACCATCGCACCAAGTGCGCACTGTCACTACGCACAAAAATTCGATGTTGACCCATTGGTGAAGACCAAGACCCCATAAACTTGATTTATTAATGAAAGACCCATTACAAGAAAATAACCATTACAAAATTATTTGAATCAAAATAAAATGCATCCAACCTTACCTTAGACACATGAAACACTAAATGGAGGAGAGGGACTCGCGGTCTTGAACGGCAATTCAACCGGCTCTCGTTTTGCGATCTGAAATCCAAGCAAGGGAAGATGATGAATAGATGGTCCGATGGTGGATCGACGGTAGCAACGGCGGTGGTGCGACGGTGGCGTGGAAATCCAAGTGGTGGTGTGCCTTAGGGAAGGCCTTGGATGAAATATTGATGGAAGGATGAAAGATGGAGAAAAATTAATGGAAAATGAAGGGAAAATGGTTGCTGGTCGTCCAAGAGAAGGGGTGGATGGAATTGACGTGCAACCCATTTTTTGGTCTTTTTATATCGTCTTTTTATATTCTTTTGATATCTTGGGCTGCAAGGTTTTTGGTTTGGGAATGATAAGTTATGTGGGGTCCAAGTTGGATTAGGATTAGGAGGGTTTTGTCAAAGTTTCAAGGGATTGGCCTACAATCCTAGTGAGAATAGGATTCTTATTATCTTATGCAACTTCCTCTCTTGGACCCACTTTGGCTAAGAATCAATTCAAATATGAAATTTCAGATTTGAAACAAATCTTGGATGCTTGTGGTCCCCTTTTATCTTGGACGTGTAATGCCTTAGTATGGAGGGCTTGGACGTGTGTATTCTTGGGTTGAAAACTTCAAATCTTGAGGCCTATCTTTTTGGAGATAAATTTAACAACTTGGTGCTAAAATCTTGGATTCTTTGATTTAGTTTCCAACTTGGATTGCTTAGAAAGATCTTCCCACGGCCATTTTTTTAGAACTCTTCATGGTTGGAAAAATATCTTTTGATGGGCCCACTTCTCTCTTGAAAAGATCCCTTCAAATCTGAAATTAATTTCAAACATGGAATAGAAGTAGGCCCCACTTGAAAATATGCAACCTTTGAACTCCACACCATGCATGGACGTCCTCTCCTTGGCTGGATTTTCTTTTGCAAATTTTTTTCTTCTTTGTTTGGCTTGAATTGAATCTTAGCCATCCATCATGACATGTAAGCAATATTTGTTGGAGAGTAGATATGACACCTCACATCACATGGCCCGCAAATTTGGAACTTATCTTCAAGAGATTAAATCTGAATTTTTGCATATGAGAGCGGACCCTCCCATGGTCGTCCCTACCTTAGAATCCATGCCCAACGAAGGTGGGTCCCATGGTGCATTTGATTAATCAATTCTCTTCCGCGGGCCCCAATTTCTGAAATTCCCTACAAAAATAAAAGCAAATGTCAAAGAATAATCTATTCATATAGGGAAGGAATTATGCAAGATGCGGGCCCAATTCACATTAAATAGATGCATAAAATGTCACCATTTTATCAAATTTTCTTTAATTAAATCAATGGTGCAAATAAAATTCATCATTTTATGTGTAAATAAAATGCAATGAGAAATTTGTGACTTTCAATGCCAAAAATAGAGAAATTCATGATTTTATGATAAAATGCAATTTTTCAATGAGTTTTGACTCGAATTCAAACTTTGATGGCCACAAACAGAAATCATGATTTTTATACTAAAATGGTGCATGATTTGATGATTAAGTCCTTAATTAATTCTAAAATAATGAGGAAATTATGCATTTTTAAGGACTTATCACACCCCCGAACCAGCATTTTGCTAGTCCCAAGCAAAATATGCGAACTAGGGTTGGTCTTCTAGCCTAATCTAATATAATATAAATGCAAAGACAAAATGGAAAACACCACTTTCGCTGGTAGCGTATGCAGCAAGCCCTTAAACCCCTAGGTTACTCCTAGTGGACGAGTTGTGCCTCGTGAGGGTTTGCAGTGAATATGTCCACAAAACTCATTTACCTAAAAATAAAATAAAATGAAATAAAATAAATCAACGAAGAGTTTTTCAAAAGACGATTGAGTCAAATCAGATGCCTTGAATCCTCGAATAATCAAGATTTCAGGCTTTTCAAAATCTGGTTCGCTTTTTTCTTTTCAAATCTTTTAAAAAATTATACTAAAACTTTGGGTGCCCTGTGTAGGTGTATACATCAAATCAAAAATTTTAAATGTTCTATGATAATGCCATTAAAACAAAATTCTCTCTAAGAATTTCCAACTTTCCTAGATTCGGGGTATAACGCACACATGTGACTGTGCAATGCCTAGGTCCCTTAAGCTTTCTAATTAACCCATGTAATGAGCGTTAGGCCAATGACTCACAAAACAGATGTCTTTAGGGCACTACCTAGGTATATAAATACCCCTACGGGTTTACTAGCTCGGGATAAAAAGGCTACGAATCCAAACTCGTCACACAACTAAACACTTTCTTTTCTCTTTTTTTTTGTTTCTTTTTGTTTTTTTTTTCATTGTTTTTTATAAACACCTATTTGTGCATCCCTTGACACCTTTTTTTTTATTTTTTTAAACGGTCCCCAACAATAGGCAGTCTTTTTCAATTCGCCGAATTAATTCACTGGTTTTGGTTGGCCTAACCTTACCGATGAACCAGGAGAACTCATATGACCAAATTTCAGAAAGTTGTCTCTTTTTTCTCTTTTGAAAGAACTCTGAAAATGACACTTAAATCTTTTTATTCAAGACTTTTGAAATGATGTACATGTGTTATTGTGAAAAACAAAGTTCGGTATTCTTTTTATCTTTCAAAACATTGTGAGCCTTCATTTTACTTCCTTCCAAAAATTCTGAAATTCAAGATTTCTAGACATCTTTGAATCGTCAAGTTCTTTTGAAAAATCCCTCTTTTTTTTGTTTTGTTTTGTTTTGTTTTCTTTTTTTCTTTTTTCTTTTTTTGAGAGAACTATGCAAAAATGAAAAAAAAATTGTTTAAAATTGGACAAGTGTGCTTGTTCCCACCCCCCAACCTAATCTAGACAGCGTCCTCGATGTCAGACATGAAATGCAAAATGGAATGTAACAAGAGGTGAAAATGTAAAGGGAGGAAAGGGGTAGAAAGCACCTAAAATAATGAAGCTTTTACGTAGAAACCTGTCTAATGTGAGACAAAGAATACAAAAAGAAAAGGCATGAAAAAATATATATATACACATAATGTACAAAGGTGTGGGCCACTGTCAGATCTGGTGCCCATTAATCCTGATAGACAGGATCGATCAGAGGAATTTCATTTTCCTCTGGAGGAAAAGTCTCCAAGAATGGTTTTAAACGTTGTCCATTAACTTTAAAAGAGGAACCATTCGATGGATCAATGAGGGTCACTGCCCCATATGGAAATACTTCTTGAACAATGCAGGGGCCTGTCCAACGAGATCTTAACTTTCCAGGGAAAAGATGAAGTCGAGAGAATTGTACAATAGGACTTTTTGAGACGGATGGAATGACTTCCTTAATATCCGTTTATCATAAACGGCCTTAGTCCTCTCTTTGTAAATTCTTGAGTTCATATAAGCCTCATTTCTCAATTCTTCTAATTCATTTAAATCAAGGGATCTTTTCTCCCCAGCCTTGTTTAGATCAAGATTCAATTGTTTTATGGCCCAATAAGCTTTATGTTCCAGCTCCACCGGAAGGTGACAAGCTTTCCCATATATAAGCCGGTATGGAGACATCCCAATTGGGGTCTTATAAGCAGTTTTGTAAGCCCACAAAGCATCGTTTAGCCGCATTGACCAATCCTTACGACTTGGTTTTACCGTGATTTCCAAAATTCTTTTGATTTCCCTATTTGAGACCTCTACCTGCTCACTTGTTTGAGGGTGATAGGGGGTAGTCACTTTATGTGTAACACCGTAATTTTTAAACAAACTCTCAATGATGCGGTTACAAAAGTGAGTGCCCCCATCACTAATGATGGCACGTGGAGTTCCAAAACGGGAAAAGATATTGTCCAAGATAAACTTTTTGACAGTTTTAGCATCATTATTCCTACATGGGACTGCTTCAATCCATTTGGACACATAATCGACTACGACGAGGATATAATGAAAACCAAAGCTCGGGGGAAAAGGTCCCATAAAGTCTATACCCCAAACATCGAATAACTCGACGACCAAAATTGGGTTTAAAGACATCATATTCCTTTTGGAAATGGAACCCCATTTTTGGCACCGCTCACATGCCTTACAGAAGTGTAAATCCAAATTGTAAAATTTTGTGAACGGTCTTCTTAGCAGAAAAATGGCCACCACAAGCATGAGAGTGGGAAAATGATATTACACTGTTTATTTCATGGTCAGGAATGCATCTCCTAATGATTTGGTCTGGGCAGTATTTAAAAAGGTATGGTTCATCCCAGAAAAACTGTTTCACTTCAGTGAAAAACTTATTTTTATCTTGTTGCGTCCATTCTTTTGGAATTTCACCTGAAGCTAGATAATTAGCAATATCAGCATACCATGGAGAATGGGAAAATGTGGCAAACAATTGCTCATCAGGGAAAGTGTCCTGGATTGGCAAGGGTTCTAAAGTGTTGGAAAGGACAAGCCTAGAAAGATGATCAGCCGCCACATTTTCTACTCCTTTCTTATCTTTGATTTCGATATTGAACTCTTAGAGTAAAAGGATCCATCTGATCAATCTGGGCTTGGCATCCTTCTTGGAAAAAAGGTACTTCAGCGCAGAATGGTCAGTAAAGATCACAATTTTGGATCCAATTAAGTAGGAACGAAATTTATCCAGTGCATAGACCACAACCAATAGTTCTTTCTCTGTTGTAGAATAATTAATCTGTGCACTGTTTAAAGTCCTGCTAGCATAGTAAATCACATATGGCTTTTTGTCCCTACGTTGCCCAAGAACTGCCCCAACCGCATAATCGCTAGCATCGCACATGATTTCAAAGGGCAGGCTCCAATCTGGATGTTGCATAATTGGAGCAGTCGTCAACATGTCCTTAAGCTTGGTAAAAACCGCTTGACATGCCTCTGTCCACTCAAATTCTGCTTCCTTTAGCAGAAGGTTACATAATGGTCTAGAAATGACACTGAAATCTTTTATGAACCTTCTGTAGAATCCGGCATGCCCTAAGAAATTCTTACTTCTCTTACGGTTTTTGGGGAGGGCAAATTGGAAATTAAATCTATTTTGGCTTTGTCCACTTCCAATCCTCTAGATGATACAATGTGGCCAAGGACAATCCCTTGTCGTACCATAAAATGACATTTTTCCCAATTCAATACTAAATTCTTTTCTTCACACCTAGAAAGGACCTTAGTTAAGTTGCTCAAACAATCTTGGAATGAATCTCCAAAAACTGAAAAATCGTCCATGAAGACTTCGAGAAAACATTCCACCATATCACTAAAAATACCCAGCATGCACCTTTGAAAGGTTGCAGGAGCATTACACAGCCCAAAGGGCATCCGTCGATAAGCAAAGGTACCAAAGGGGCATGTGAAAGTTGTTTTCTCTTGGTCTTCAGGGGCGATTTCTATTTGATTGTACCCAGAATATCCATCTAAGAAACAATAATACTCGTAGCCAGCTACCTGTTCTAAAACTTGGTCCAAGAAGGGTAGGGGAAATGATCCTTTCGTGTGACAGCATTTGATTTTCTATAGTCGATACAAACTCACCAACTTGTGGGTACGCGGGTTGGGACGAGCTCATCATTAGCATTACGGACTACAGTGACGCCGGCCTTTTTAGGTATAACTTGGGTAAGGATAACCCATTGGCTATCCGAAATTGGGTAAATGATACCCACATCTAGAAGTTTTAAAACTTCAGCCCTAACCAATTCCTGCATAGTGGGGTTTAACCGGCGTTGCATTTGACGGGAGGGTTTTGCATTCTCCTCCAAATAGATATGATGTGTACACATGAGGGAATTAATTCCCTTAATGTCAGCCACAGTCCAAGCAATTGCACCTTTGTGTAGTTTGAGCACTTGTAAGAGTTGGACTTCTTGGTCCTTGTCAAGGTGTGCAGAAATGACTACAGGAAATGTTTCATTTTCTCCAAGGTATGCATATTTCAGGTGAGAGGGCAAGGGTTTCAACTCAGGTTTGGGCGGCCTCATCTGAGATGGAAGGGACGAAGTACCAGTTGGTACCAGCTCTTCAGAAAAGGTTTTGCCTACAGTGTTGACTAGTTCAACAGTGCTATCATGTTTTTCTTTGCAGAGGGTCAGGTCCTCAATTGACTTAATAGAATCGGAGATCGATTTTTCAAAAGTTTCTGCTGTAAGAACACCGATCAAATCTACTTCTTCAAGGTCAATGTTATCATCCTGTGGTTGTTTGCAAAGGTCAAAAAAATTTAGCTCTAATGTCATGCTACCAAAAGATAGCGTCATTTTTCCATTCTGGCAATTGATCAGTGCATTGGATGTGGCTAAAAATGGTCTCCCCAAAATTACCGGAATCTGAGTATGAGGATATGCCAGAGGATGAGCGTCTAGCACAATAAAGTCTACTGGAAAGTAGAACTTGTCAACCTGCACAAGCACATCCTCTACTATCCATCTCGGTCTTTTGATTGATCGATCTGCTAGTTGCAAAGTAACCTAGGTGGGTTTGAGTTCGCCCAGTCCCAATTTTACATAGACCAAGTAAGGTAGTAAGTTGACACTTGCCCCAAGATCAAGCAATGCTTGTTCAATTTGATAATTTCCAATAATGCACGAAATTGTGGGGCATCCTGGGTCTTTGAATTTAGGGGGAGTGTCGTGCTTTAGAATTGCACTAGCTTGCTCAGTGAGAAACACTTTCTTTTGTACATGTATCTTACGCTTCAACGTGCATAACTCTTTAAGAAACTTTGCATAAGATGGGACTTGTTTGATTGGGTCTAACAACGGGATGTTAATTTTGACCTCTTTAAGCACATCCAAGATTTCCTGGTTCTGTATTGATAGCTTGGGAGGAGCTAATCGGTTAGGAAAAGGCGGTAAGGACTTGAATCCCGGAGGAACTGGGCTTTTCTCCTTGATAGGAGGGGCTTCATTTTCCAAATTAGGCTTTTCAATCTCTTTACCACTACGTAGAGTAGTAACAGCTTGAACCTGCTCCTTTGAATTTGACGGACCACCTTGATGAACCTCATATTGTCCTTTTGGATTGGGCTGTGGTTGGGCTGGAAAAGCCCCTTTATTTTGTGTTTCAATTAACTTGCAGAGGTTCTGCATGGTGTTCGGTAAATTCTCAAAGTTCCTATCATGTTTTTTATTAATGGACTCTTGATTCACCATAAACTTAGCCACAAGTTCATCCCAAGGTGTCGTTTGAGTTGTAGGGGGTACCATTTGCTGTGTGTTTTGAGCATATGTACCAGAAATACCCCCAAATTGAGTTGACATTTGGTTGAAATTGGGCGGAGTAGCATTTGGGCCATTCCTCCAACTAAAGTTGGGGTGATTCCTCCGATTAGGGTTGTACGTGTTACCCAAAGAATTGTTAAACTGCCGGTTGTATGTATTAGTGGCATTTGCTTATTCGTGAAGCGCTTCTTGGAAAGCAGGGAGTGTTGGACACTCTGAAGAAATATGTTTATCACTAGCGCAGATGCCACAAACTACAGCAGGTTCCTTATTCTTCACAAATTTCAAGGACTCAACTTCTCTTGTAAGATAGGCAATTTTTGCTTGAAGATCATCATTTTCTTTTAATACATATAACCACCCTCCCTTTGCTTAATTTGATTGTTTTACGGTGTCTATACCTTCATATGTGTCCCGATTTTGTGCACTATCTGCCGAAAACTGAAGGTAGGTCCATGCTTGATTTGGGTTCTTTGCCATGAATTCCCCATTGCACATCATCTCCACGAATTGACGTGTTTCTAGACTAAGTCCATCATAGAAGTGACCAATTATATTGTGCAATTCAAATCCGTGGTGGGGACATGCAAGGAATAGTTCATTAAAGCGTTCCCAACACCTATAATAAGACTCCTTATCTTTTTGTTTAAAACTCATAATATTTCTCCATAAGGTGTATGTCTTATGTAATGGGAAAAATTTCTTTAAAAATTCTCGGACCATGTCGGACCATAGAACAATCGAATTGGGCTGTAAGGAGTGAAGTCATGCCTTAGCCTTATCTCTGAGGGAAAATGGAAATAAACAAAATTTGATAAGGTTTTCTCTCACATGATTGAAGTGTAGTGTTGCACACACTTCTTCGAACTCTTTTATGTGCAAATATGCACTTTCCGATTCAAGTCCATGAAATTTGGGGAGAAGTTGGATTACTCCCGGTTTGATATCAAATTGACCCGCACTTGCGGGTATAACCATGCACGACGGTGTGGCTTGTCGTGTAGGGTGAAGGTAATCACGTAGACTCCTAATTAGTGGTTGATTCACCTCCCCATTATTATTGGGTCCATTCCCATTACCGTTCTCATTCCTAATTTCATCATTATCACTATGCTCATCAGCCATATTGGAAATCCTAATAGAACCAGGAGATCTAGATTCGTAGAATTTAATCAAGCCCTTGATAGGTGATTCCTTCCTTTCTAACCGATTTGAGGAGTCCCTCTGCCAAGAAGATGGGGGTCTTTCCTTTTTTTTTTGGAATTTTGAAAAGTTTTTCTTTTTAAAGAAACCTAGAAAGAAAAACTACCTAAGGTCCGTTTTTAGATTTAAAAGAATATTCTCAAATTCTTGCAAAGTCTTAATCTTAGAAAGTTTGATCTCTAAGGAAAGTTCCCAAACTCAAGTCTATGAAACTGGCCCGACTAGGTAAGCCCCCAGATCAGTGGTGGGGTCACGATGCGTTGCAAGAGTCCCGCTTAAAAACCACTTTCTAGAACAAGAGACTTGTCTCCCTTATCTAATGGGACAAGACTTGCCTAGACATCGAACCAATCAAGAAAGGCAGTTTGTTCGGCTTTCCAAAAAAATAACTAACCTTCTTAGAGAAAAATTCCAGCAAGTTTTTAAGAGTCCTTTTAAATTTTAAAAACAACTAAAATAACTGAATTTCCAATTAAAGTTCTGAAATTTTCAGATTTTGGCAAGTTTGGTGGCCAAAAAGCCGAATTTGCACGATCTAAGACTTGCCTTTGTGAGGGAAAGTTCCAGAGTTTTTTTGGAAACTTTAAAAACCTAAAAATATGAAAAAAAACTGATTTTAACACACTTAATTAATCCTAACCAGCAACTAAAAAATCAACCTAAACTAGTCCAAATTAGAACAAGTAAACTAGGCAATTTTTCGAAATTTATGTGATTTTTGAAAAATCAGAAAAAATAATTTTTCAGATCTGAAATAGTCCCAATTTTATCAAAAATCAGAGATTAAAAATCCACTTTTTAATGCAATCGGGCTAGTCCAAACATTCCATGCATGCTACCCTTAGATTTAGAATGATTGCGGAATAATAAAGGCACACCCACAAAGCAATTAAAAAGATAGGTTGGAAAAATTACCTCAAACGAAGAAAAACTCCCCGGCAACGACGCCAAAAACTTGGTCGTAGCCCCAAGTGCAAGGCCGCGATTGTAGTAATAACTCGGTGAAGTCCGAGGTCGATCCACAGGGAGTAATTAATCGTGCAAAACCTGTCCTATTGAAAACTAGTTCTAGCCTAAAAAAAATTATACAAATCAAATGTCCTACTTTAATTCAAAATTAATTACAAGTCTGAAAAAAATTAATTACAACCAAAGAAAAATAAAAATCCTAATCTAGAAACCTAATCTAAGTACTGCATCACCATAAGAATTATTAGTCCAACCAATTGCAATAATTATTAAGATGCATGAAAATAAAATATAAATAAATAAAATCAGAGAAAAAAAATGGATTTTAATTCTAAAACTTTGCAATAATTACTTTGCTAAATGTCATCAATAAAAATCAAGACCATCGCACCAAGTGCGCACTGTCACTACGCACAAAAATTCGATGTTGACCCATTGGTGAAGACCAAGACCCCATAAACTTGATTTATTAATGAAAGACCCATTACAAGAAAATAACCATTACAAAATTATTTGAATCAAAATAAAATGCATCCAACCTTACCTTAGACACATGAAACACTAAATGGAGGAGAGGGACTCGCGGTCTTGAACGGCAATTCAACCGGCTCTCGTTTTGCGATCTGAAATCCAAGCAAGGGAAGATGATGAATAGATGGTCCGATGGTGGATCGACGGTAGCAACGGCGGTGGTGCGACGGTGGCGTGGAAATCCAAGTGGTGGTGTGCCTTAGGGAAGGCCTTGGATGAAATATTGATGGAAGGATGAAAGATGGAGAAAAATTAATGGAAAATGAAGGGAAAATGGTTGCTGGTCGTCCAAGAGAAGGGGTGGATGGAATTGACGTGCAACCCATTTTTTGGTCTTTTTATATCGTCTTTTTATATTCTTTTGATATCTTGGGCTGCAAGGTTTTTGGTTTGGGAATGATAAGTTATGTGGGGTCCAAGTTGGATTAGGATTAGGAGGGTTTTGTCAAAGTTTCAAGGGATTGGCCTACAATCCTAGTGAGAATAGGATTCTTATTATCTTATGCAACTTCCTCTCTTGGACCCACTTTGGCTAAGAATCAATTCAAATATGAAATTTCAGATTTGAAACAAATCTTGGATGCTTGTGGTCCCCTTTTATCTTGGACGTGTAATGCCTTAGTATGGAGGGCTTGGACGTGTGTATTCTTGGGTTGAAAACTTCAAATCTTGAGGCCTATCTTTTTGGAGATAAATTTAACAACTTGGTGCTAAAATCTTGGATTCTTTGATTTAGTTTCCAACTTGGATTGCTTAGAAAGATCTTCCCACGGCCATTTTTTTAGAACTCTTCATGGTTGGAAAAATATCTTTTGATGGGCCCACTTCTCTCTTGAAAAGATCCCTTCAAATCTGAAATTAATTTCAAACATGGAATAGAAGTAGGCCCCACTTGAAAATATGCAACCTTTGAACTCCACACCATGCATGGACGTCCTCTCCTTGGCTGGATTTTCTTTTGCAAATTTTTTTCTTCTTTGTTTGGCTTGAATTGAATCTTAGCCATCCATCATGACATGTAAGCAATATTTGTTGGAGAGTAGATATGACACCTCACATCACATGGCCCGCAAATTTGGAACTTATCTTCAAGAGATTAAATCTGAATTTTTGCATATGAGAGCGGACCCTCCCATGGTCGTCCCTACCTTAGAATCCATGCCCAACGAAGGTGGGTCCCATGGTGCATTTGATTAATCAATTCTCTTCCGCGGGCCCCAATTTCTGAAATTCCCTACAAAAATAAAAGCAAATGTCAAAGAATAATCTATTCATATAGGGAAGGAATTATGCAAGATGCGGGCCCAATTCACATTAAATAGATGCATAAAATGTCACCATTTTATCAAATTTTCTTTAATTAAATCAATGGTGCAAATAAAATTCATCATTTTATGTGTAAATAAAATGCAATGAGAAATTTGTGACTTTCAATGCCAAAAATAGAGAAATTCATGATTTTATGATAAAATGCAATTTTTCAATGAGTTTTGACTCGAATTCAAACTTTGATGGCCACAAACAGAAATCATGATTTTTATACTAAAATGGTGCATGATTTGATGATTAAGTCCTTAATTAATTCTAAAATAATGAGGAAATTATGCATTTTTAAGGACTTATCACACCCCCGAACCAGCATTTTGCTAGTCCCAAGCAAAATATGCGAACTAGGGTTGGTCTTCTAGCCTAATCTAATATAATATAAATGCAAAGACAAAATGGAAAACACCACTTTCGCTGGTAGCGTATGCAGCAAGCCCTTAAACCCCTAGGTTACTCCTAGTGGACGAGTTGTGCCTCGTGAGGGTTTGCAGTGAATATGTCCACAAAACTCATTTACCTAAAAATAAAATAAAATGAAATAAAATAAATCAACGAAGAGTTTTTCAAAAGACGATTGAGTCAAATCAGATGCCTTGAATCCTCGAATAATCAAGATTTCAGGCTTTTCAAAATCTGGTTCGCTTTTTTCTTTTCAAATCTTTTAAAAAATTATACTAAAACTTTGGGTGCCCTGTGTAGGTGTATACATCAAATCAAAAATTTTAAATGTTCTATGATAATGCCATTAAAACAAAATTCTCTCTAAGAATTTCCAACTTTCCTAGATTCGGGGTATAACGCACACATGTGACTGTGCAATGCCTAGGTCCCTTAAGCTTTCTAATTAACCCATGTAATGAGCGTTAGGCCAATGACTCACAAAACAGATGTCTTTAGGGCACTACCTAGGTATATAAATACCCCTACGGGTTTACTAGCTCGGGATAAAAAGGCTACGAATCCAAACTCGTCACACAACTAAACACTTTCTTTTCTCTTTTTTTTTGTTTCTTTTTGTTTTTTTTTTCATTGTTTTTTATAAACACCTATTTGTGCATCCCTTGACACCTTTTTTTTTATTTTTTTAAACGGTCCCCAACAATAGGCAGTCTTTTTCAATTCGCCGAATTAATTCACTGGTTTTGGTTGGCCTAACCTTACCGATGAACCAGGAGAACTCATATGACCAAATTTCAGAAAGTTGTCTCTTTTTTCTCTTTTGAAAGAACTCTGAAAATGACACTTAAATCTTTTTATTCAAGACTTTTGAAATGATGTACATGTGTTATTGTGAAAAACAAAGTTCGGTATTCTTTTTATCTTTCAAAACATTGTGAGCCTTCATTTTACTTCCTTCCAAAAATTCTGAAATTCAAGATTTCTAGACATCTTTGAATCGTCAAGTTCTTTTGAAAAATCCCTCTTTTTTTTGTTTTGTTTTGTTTTGTTTTCTTTTTTTCTTTTTTCTTTTTTTGAGAGAACTATGCAAAAATGAAAAAAAAATTGTTTAAAATTGGACAAGTGTGCTTGTTCCCACCCCCCAACCTAATCTAGACAGCGTCCTCGATGTCAGACATGAAATGCAAAATGGAATGTAACAAGAGGTGAAAATGTAAAGGGAGGAAAGGGGTAGAAAGCACCTAAAATAATGAAGCTTTTACGTAGAAACCTGTCTAATGTGAGACAAAGAATACAAAAAGAAAAGGCATGAAAAAATATATATATACACATAATGTACAAAGGTGTGGGCCACTGTCAGATCTGGTGCCCATTAATCCTGATAGACAGGATCGATCAGAGGAATTTCATTTTCCTCTGGAGGAAAAGTCTCCAAGAATGGTTTTAAACGTTGTCCATTAACTTTAAAAGAGGAACCATTCGATGGATCAATGAGGGTCACTGCCCCATATGGAAATACTTCTTGAACAATGCAGGGGCCTGTCCAACGAGATCTTAACTTTCCAGGGAAAAGATGAAGTCGAGAGAATTGTACAATAGGACTTTTTGAGACGGATGGAATGACTTCCTTAATATCCGTTTATCATAAACGGCCTTAGTCCTCTCTTTGTAAATTCTTGAGTTCATATAAGCCTCATTTCTCAATTCTTCTAATTCATTTAAATCAAGGGATCTTTTCTCCCCAGCCTTGTTTAGATCAAGATTCAATTGTTTTATGGCCCAATAAGCTTTATGTTCCAGCTCCACCGGAAGGTGACAAGCTTTCCCATATATAAGCCGGTATGGAGACATCCCAATTGGGGTCTTATAAGCAGTTTTGTAAGCCCACAAAGCATCGTTTAGCCGCATTGACCAATCCTTACGACTTGGTTTTACCGTGATTTCCAAAATTCTTTTGATTTCCCTATTTGAGACCTCTACCTGCTCACTTGTTTGAGGGTGATAGGGGGTAGTCACTTTATGTGTAACACCGTAATTTTTAAACAAACTCTCAATGATGCGGTTACAAAAGTGAGTGCCCCCATCACTAATGATGGCACGTGGAGTTCCAAAACGGGAAAAGATATTGTCCAAGATAAACTTTTTGACAGTTTTAGCATCATTATTCCTACATGGGACTGCTTCAATCCATTTGGACACATAATCGACTACGACGAGGATATAATGAAAACCAAAGCTCGGGGGAAAAGGTCCCATAAAGTCTATACCCCAAACATCGAATAACTCGACGACCAAAATTGGGTTTAAAGACATCATATTCCTTTTGGAAATGGAACCCCATTTTTGGCACCGCTCACATGCCTTACAGAAGTGTAAATCCAAATTGTAAAATTTTGTGAACGGTCTTCTTAGCAGAAAAATGGCCACCACAAGCATGAGAGTGGGAAAATGATATTACACTGTTTATTTCATGGTCAGGAATGCATCTCCTAATGATTTGGTCTGGGCAGTATTTAAAAAGGTATGGTTCATCCCAGAAAAACTGTTTCACTTCAGTGAAAAACTTATTTTTATCTTGTTGCGTCCATTCTTTTGGAATTTCACCTGAAGCTAGATAATTAGCAATATCAGCATACCATGGAGAATGGGAAAATGTGGCAAACAATTGCTCATCAGGGAAAGTGTCCTGGATTGGCAAGGGTTCTAAAGTGTTGGAAAGGACAAGCCTAGAAAGATGATCAGCCGCCACATTTTCTACTCCTTTCTTATCTTTGATTTCGATATTGAACTCTTAGAGTAAAAGGATCCATCTGATCAATCTGGGCTTGGCATCCTTCTTGGAAAAAAGGTACTTCAGCGCAGAATGGTCAGTAAAGATCACAATTTTGGATCCAATTAAGTAGGAACGAAATTTATCCAGTGCATAGACCACAACCAATAGTTCTTTCTCTGTTGTAGAATAATTAATCTGTGCACTGTTTAAAGTCCTGCTAGCATAGTAAATCACATATGGCTTTTTGTCCCTACGTTGCCCAAGAACTGCCCCAACCGCATAATCGCTAGCATCGCACATGATTTCAAAGGGCAGGCTCCAATCTGGATGTTGCATAATTGGAGCAGTCGTCAACATGTCCTTAAGCTTGGTAAAAACCGCTTGACATGCCTCTGTCCACTCAAATTCTGCTTCCTTTAGCAGAAGGTTACATAATGGTCTAGAAATGACACTGAAATCTTTTATGAACCTTCTGTAGAATCCGGCATGCCCTAAGAAATTCTTACTTCTCTTACGGTTTTTGGGGAGGGCAAATTGGAAATTAAATCTATTTTGGCTTTGTCCACTTCCAATCCTCTAGATGATACAATGTGGCCAAGGACAATCCCTTGTCGTACCATAAAATGACATTTTTCCCAATTCAATACTAAATTCTTTTCTTCACACCTAGAAAGGACCTTAGTTAAGTTGCTCAAACAATCTTGGAATGAATCTCCAAAAACTGAAAAATCGTCCATGAAGACTTCGAGAAAACATTCCACCATATCACTAAAAATACCCAGCATGCACCTTTGAAAGGTTGCAGGAGCATTACACAGCCCAAAGGGCATCCGTCGATAAGCAAAGGTACCAAAGGGGCATGTGAAAGTTGTTTTCTCTTGGTCTTCAGGGGCGATTTCTATTTGATTGTACCCAGAATATCCATCTAAGAAACAATAATACTCGTAGCCAGCTACCTGTTCTAAAACTTGGTCCAAGAAGGGTAGGGGAAATGATCCTTTCGTGTGACAGCATTTGATTTTCTATAGTCGATACAAACTCACCAACTTGTGGGTACGCGGGTTGGGACGAGCTCATCATTAGCATTACGGACTACAGTGACGCCGGCCTTTTTAGGTATAACTTGGGTAAGGATAACCCATTGGCTATCCGAAATTGGGTAAATGATACCCACATCTAGAAGTTTTAAAACTTCAGCCCTAACCAATTCCTGCATAGTGGGGTTTAACCGGCGTTGCATTTGACGGGAGGGTTTTGCATTCTCCTCCAAATAGATATGATGTGTACACATGAGGGAATTAATTCCCTTAATGTCAGCCACAGTCCAAGCAATTGCACCTTTGTGTAGTTTGAGCACTTGTAAGAGTTGGACTTCTTGGTCCTTGTCAAGGTGTGCAGAAATGACTACAGGAAATGTTTCATTTTCTCCAAGGTATGCATATTTCAGGTGAGAGGGCAAGGGTTTCAACTCAGGTTTGGGCGGCCTCATCTGAGATGGAAGGGACGAAGTACCAGTTGGTACCAGCTCTTCAGAAAAGGTTTTGCCTACAGTGTTGACTAGTTCAACAGTGCTATCATGTTTTTCTTTGCAGAGGGTCAGGTCCTCAATTGACTTAATAGAATCGGAGATCGATTTTTCAAAAGTTTCTGCTGTAAGAACACCGATCAAATCTACTTCTTCAAGGTCAATGTTATCATCCTGTGGTTGTTTGCAAAGGTCAAAAAAATTTAGCTCTAATGTCATGCTACCAAAAGATAGCGTCATTTTTCCATTCTGGCAATTGATCAGTGCATTGGATGTGGCTAAAAATGGTCTCCCCAAAATTACCGGAATCTGAGTATGAGGATATGCCAGAGGATGAGCGTCTAGCACAATAAAGTCTACTGGAAAGTAGAACTTGTCAACCTGCACAAGCACATCCTCTACTATCCATCTCGGTCTTTTGATTGATCGATCTGCTAGTTGCAAAGTAACCTAGGTGGGTTTGAGTTCGCCCAGTCCCAATTTTACATAGACCAAGTAAGGTAGTAAGTTGACACTTGCCCCAAGATCAAGCAATGCTTGTTCAATTTGATAATTTCCAATAATGCACGAAATTGTGGGGCATCCTGGGTCTTTGAATTTAGGGGGAGTGTCGTGCTTTAGAATTGCACTAGCTTGCTCAGTGAGAAACACTTTCTTTTGTACATGTATCTTACGCTTCAACGTGCATAACTCTTTAAGAAACTTTGCATAAGATGGGACTTGTTTGATTGGGTCTAACAACGGGATGTTAATTTTGACCTCTTTAAGCACATCCAAGATTTCCTGGTTCTGTATTGATAGCTTGGGAGGAGCTAATCGGTTAGGAAAAGGCGGTAAGGACTTGAATCCCGGAGGAACTGGGCTTTTCTCCTTGATAGGAGGGGCTTCATTTTCCAAATTAGGCTTTTCAATCTCTTTACCACTACGTAGAGTAGTAACAGCTTGAACCTGCTCCTTTGAATTTGACGGACCACCTTGATGAACCTCATATTGTCCTTTTGGATTGGGCTGTGGTTGGGCTGGAAAAGCCCCTTTATTTTGTGTTTCAATTAACTTGCAGAGGTTCTGCATGGTGTTCGGTAAATTCTCAAAGTTCCTATCATGTTTTTTATTAATGGACTCTTGATTCACCATAAACTTAGCCACAAGTTCATCCCAAGGTGTCGTTTGAGTTGTAGGGGGTACCATTTGCTGTGTGTTTTGAGCATATGTACCAGAAATACCCCCAAATTGAGTTGACATTTGGTTGAAATTGGGCGGAGTAGCATTTGGGCCATTCCTCCAACTAAAGTTGGGGTGATTCCTCCGATTAGGGTTGTACGTGTTACCCAAAGAATTGTTAAACTGCCGGTTGTATGTATTAGTGGCATTTGCTTATTCGTGAAGCGCTTCTTGGAAAGCAGGGAGTGTTGGACACTCTGAAGAAATATGTTTATCACTAGCGCAGATGCCACAAACTACAGCAGGTTCCTTATTCTTCACAAATTTCAAGGACTCAACTTCTCTTGTAAGATAGGCAATTTTTGCTTGAAGATCATCATTTTCTTTTAATACATATAACCACCCTCCCTTTGCTTAATTTGATTGTTTTACGGTGTCTATACCTTCATATGTGTCCCGATTTTGTGCACTATCTGCCGAAAACTGAAGGTAGGTCCATGCTTGATTTGGGTTCTTTGCCATGAATTCCCCATTGCACATCATCTCCACGAATTGACGTGTTTCTAGACTAAGTCCATCATAGAAGTGACCAATTATATTGTGCAATTCAAATCCGTGGTGGGGACATGCAAGGAATAGTTCATTAAAGCGTTCCCAACACCTATAATAAGACTCCTTATCTTTTTGTTTAAAACTCATAATATTTCTCCATAAGGTGTATGTCTTATGTAATGGGAAAAATTTCTTTAAAAATTCTCGGACCATGTCGGACCATAGAACAATCGAATTGGGCTGTAAGGAGTGAAGTCATGCCTTAGCCTTATCTCTGAGGGAAAATGGAAATAAACAAAATTTGATAAGGTTTTCTCTCACATGATTGAAGTGTAGTGTTGCACACACTTCTTCGAACTCTTTTATGTGCAAATATGCACTTTCCGATTCAAGTCCATGAAATTTGGGGAGAAGTTGGATTACTCCCGGTTTGATATCAAATTGACCCGCACTTGCGGGTATAACCATGCACGACGGTGTGGCTTGTCGTGTAGGGTGAAGGTAATCACGTAGACTCCTAATTAGTGGTTGATTCACCTCCCCATTATTATTGGGTCCATTCCCATTACCGTTCTCATTCCTAATTTCATCATTATCACTATGCTCATCAGCCATATTGGAAATCCTAATAGAACCAGGAGATCTAGATTCGTAGAATTTAATCAAGCCCTTGATAGGTGATTCCTTCCTTTCTAACCGATTTGAGGAGTCCCTCTGCCAAGAAGATGGGGGTCTTTCCTTTTTTTTTTGGAATTTTGAAAAGTTTTTCTTTTTAAAGAAACCTAGAAAGAAAAACTACCTAAGGTCCGTTTTTAGATTTAAAAGAATATTCTCAAATTCTTGCAAAGTCTTAATCTTAGAAAGTTTGATCTCTAAGGAAAGTTCCCAAACTCAAGTCTATGAAACTGGCCCGACTAGGTAAGCCCCCAGATCAGTGGTGGGGTCACGATGCGTTGCAAGAGTCCCGCTTAAAAACCACTTTCTAGAACAAGAGACTTGTCTCCCTTATCTAATGGGACAAGACTTGCCTAGACATCGAACCAATCAAGAAAGGCAGTTTGTTCGGCTTTCCAAAAAAATAACTAACCTTCTTAGAGAAAAATTCCAGCAAGTTTTTAAGAGTCCTTTTAAATTTTAAAAACAACTAAAATAACTGAATTTCCAATTAAAGTTCTGAAATTTTCAGATTTTGGCAAGTTTGGTGGCCAAAAAGCCGAATTTGCACGATCTAAGACTTGCCTTTGTGAGGGAAAGTTCCAGAGTTTTTTTGGAAACTTTAAAAACCTAAAAATATGAAAAAAAACTGATTTTAACACACTTAATTAATCCTAACCAGCAACTAAAAAATCAACCTAAACTAGTCCAAATTAGAACAAGTAAACTAGGCAATTTTTCGAAATTTATGTGATTTTTGAAAAATCAGAAAAAATAATTTTTCAGATCTGAAATAGTCCCAATTTTATCAAAAATCAGAGATTAAAAATCCACTTTTTAATGCAATCGGGCTAGTCCAAACATTCCATGCATGCTACCCTTAGATTTAGAATGATTGCGGAATAATAAAGGCACACCCACAAAGCAATTAAAAAGATAGGTTGGAAAAATTACCTCAAACGAAGAAAAACTCCCCGGCAACGACGCCAAAAACTTGGTCGTAGCCCCAAGTGCAAGGCCGCGATTGTAGTAATAACTCGGTGAAGTCCGAGGTCGATCCACAGGGAGTAATTAATCGTGCAAAACCTGTCCTATTGAAAACTAGTTCTAGCCTAAAAAAAATTATACAAATCAAATGTCCTACTTTAATTCAAAATTAATTACAAGTCTGAAAAAAATTAATTACAACCAAAGAAAAATAAAAATCCTAATCTAGAAACCTAATCTAAGTACTGCATCACCATAAGAATTATTAGTCCAACCAATTGCAATAATTATTAAGATGCATGAAAATAAAATATAAATAAATAAAATCAGAGAAAAAAAATGGATTTTAATTCTAAAACTTTGCAATAATTACTTTGCTAAATGTCATCAATAAAAATCAAGACCATCGCACCAAGTGCGCACTGTCACTACGCACAAAAATTCGATGTTGACCCATTGGTGAAGACCAAGACCCCATAAACTTGATTTATTAATGAAAGACCCATTACAAGAAAATAACCATTACAAAATTATTTGAATCAAAATAAAATGCATCCAACCTTACCTTAGACACATGAAACACTAAATGGAGGAGAGGGACTCGCGGTCTTGAACGGCAATTCAACCGGCTCTCGTTTTGCGATCTGAAATCCAAGCAAGGGAAGATGATGAATAGATGGTCCGATGGTGGATCGACGGTAGCAACGGCGGTGGTGCGACGGTGGCGTGGAAATCCAAGTGGTGGTGTGCCTTAGGGAAGGCCTTGGATGAAATATTGATGGAAGGATGAAAGATGGAGAAAAATTAATGGAAAATGAAGGGAAAATGGTTGCTGGTCGTCCAAGAGAAGGGGTGGATGGAATTGACGTGCAACCCATTTTTTGGTCTTTTTATATCGTCTTTTTATATTCTTTTGATATCTTGGGCTGCAAGGTTTTTGGTTTGGGAATGATAAGTTATGTGGGGTCCAAGTTGGATTAGGATTAGGAGGGTTTTGTCAAAGTTTCAAGGGATTGGCCTACAATCCTAGTGAGAATAGGATTCTTATTATCTTATGCAACTTCCTCTCTTGGACCCACTTTGGCTAAGAATCAATTCAAATATGAAATTTCAGATTTGAAACAAATCTTGGATGCTTGTGGTCCCCTTTTATCTTGGACGTGTAATGCCTTAGTATGGAGGGCTTGGACGTGTGTATTCTTGGGTTGAAAACTTCAAATCTTGAGGCCTATCTTTTTGGAGATAAATTTAACAACTTGGTGCTAAAATCTTGGATTCTTTGATTTAGTTTCCAACTTGGATTGCTTAGAAAGATCTTCCCACGGCCATTTTTTTAGAACTCTTCATGGTTGGAAAAATATCTTTTGATGGGCCCACTTCTCTCTTGAAAAGATCCCTTCAAATCTGAAATTAATTTCAAACATGGAATAGAAGTAGGCCCCACTTGAAAATATGCAACCTTTGAACTCCACACCATGCATGGACGTCCTCTCCTTGGCTGGATTTTCTTTTGCAAATTTTTTTCTTCTTTGTTTGGCTTGAATTGAATCTTAGCCATCCATCATGACATGTAAGCAATATTTGTTGGAGAGTAGATATGACACCTCACATCACATGGCCCGCAAATTTGGAACTTATCTTCAAGAGATTAAATCTGAATTTTTGCATATGAGAGCGGACCCTCCCATGGTCGTCCCTACCTTAGAATCCATGCCCAACGAAGGTGGGTCCCATGGTGCATTTGATTAATCAATTCTCTTCCGCGGGCCCCAATTTCTGAAATTCCCTACAAAAATAAAAGCAAATGTCAAAGAATAATCTATTCATATAGGGAAGGAATTATGCAAGATGCGGGCCCAATTCACATTAAATAGATGCATAAAATGTCACCATTTTATCAAATTTTCTTTAATTAAATCAATGGTGCAAATAAAATTCATCATTTTATGTGTAAATAAAATGCAATGAGAAATTTGTGACTTTCAATGCCAAAAATAGAGAAATTCATGATTTTATGATAAAATGCAATTTTTCAATGAGTTTTGACTCGAATTCAAACTTTGATGGCCACAAACAGAAATCATGATTTTTATACTAAAATGGTGCATGATTTGATGATTAAGTCCTTAATTAATTCTAAAATAATGAGGAAATTATGCATTTTTAAGGACTTATCACACCCCCGAACCAGCATTTTGCTAGTCCCAAGCAAAATATGCGAACTAGGGTTGGTCTTCTAGCCTAATCTAATATAATATAAATGCAAAGACAAAATGGAAAACACCACTTTCGCTGGTAGCGTATGCAGCAAGCCCTTAAACCCCTAGGTTACTCCTAGTGGACGAGTTGTGCCTCGTGAGGGTTTGCAGTGAATATGTCCACAAAACTCATTTACCTAAAAATAAAATAAAATGAAATAAAATAAATCAACGAAGAGTTTTTCAAAAGACGATTGAGTCAAATCAGATGCCTTGAATCCTCGAATAATCAAGATTTCAGGCTTTTCAAAATCTGGTTCGCTTTTTTCTTTTCAAATCTTTTAAAAAATTATACTAAAACTTTGGGTGCCCTGTGTAGGTGTATACATCAAATCAAAAATTTTAAATGTTCTATGATAATGCCATTAAAACAAAATTCTCTCTAAGAATTTCCAACTTTCCTAGATTCGGGGTATAACGCACACATGTGACTGTGCAATGCCTAGGTCCCTTAAGCTTTCTAATTAACCCATGTAATGAGCGTTAGGCCAATGACTCACAAAACAGATGTCTTTAGGGCACTACCTAGGTATATAAATACCCCTACGGGTTTACTAGCTCGGGATAAAAAGGCTACGAATCCAAACTCGTCACACAACTAAACACTTTCTTTTCTCTTTTTTTTTGTTTCTTTTTGTTTTTTTTTTCATTGTTTTTTATAAACACCTATTTGTGCATCCCTTGACACCTTTTTTTTTATTTTTTTAAACGGTCCCCAACAATAGGCAGTCTTTTTCAATTCGCCGAATTAATTCACTGGTTTTGGTTGGCCTAACCTTACCGATGAACCAGGAGAACTCATATGACCAAATTTCAGAAAGTTGTCTCTTTTTTCTCTTTTGAAAGAACTCTGAAAATGACACTTAAATCTTTTTATTCAAGACTTTTGAAATGATGTACATGTGTTATTGTGAAAAACAAAGTTCGGTATTCTTTTTATCTTTCAAAACATTGTGAGCCTTCATTTTACTTCCTTCCAAAAATTCTGAAATTCAAGATTTCTAGACATCTTTGAATCGTCAAGTTCTTTTGAAAAATCCCTCTTTTTTTTGTTTTGTTTTGTTTTGTTTTCTTTTTTTCTTTTTTCTTTTTTTGAGAGAACTATGCAAAAATGAAAAAAAAATTGTTTAAAATTGGACAAGTGTGCTTGTTCCCACCCCCCAACCTAATCTAGACAGCGTCCTCGATGTCAGACATGAAATGCAAAATGGAATGTAACAAGAGGTGAAAATGTAAAGGGAGGAAAGGGGTAGAAAGCACCTAAAATAATGAAGCTTTTACGTAGAAACCTGTCTAATGTGAGACAAAGAA
The DNA here is from genome assembly GCA_038049695.1 of Cinnamomum chago. Lineage (NCBI taxonomy): Eukaryota > Viridiplantae > Streptophyta > Magnoliopsida > Laurales > Lauraceae > Cinnamomum > Cinnamomum chago. Next base: position 34,838,849 of record CP142452.1, read on the forward strand.
TACAAAAAGAAAAGGCATGAAAAAATATATATATACACATAATGTACAAAGGTGTGGGCCACTGTCAGATCTGGTGCCCATTAATCCTGATAGACAGGATCGATCAGAGGAATTTCATTTTCCTCTGGAGGAAAAGTCTCCAAGAATGGTTTTAAACGTTGTCCATTAACTTTAAAAGAGGAACCATTCGATGGATCAATGAGGGTCACTGCCCCATATGGAAATACTTCTTGAACAATGCAGGGGCCTGTCCAACGAGATCTTAACTTTCCAGGGAAAAGATGAAGTCGAGAGAATTGTACAATAGGACTTTTTGAGACGGATGGAATGACTTCCTTAATATCCGTTTATCATAAACGGCCTTAGTCCTCTCTTTGTAAATTCTTGAGTTCATATAAGCCTCATTTCTCAATTCTTCTAATTCATTTAAATCAAGGGATCTTTTCTCCCCAGCCTTGTTTAGATCAAGATTCAATTGTTTTATGGCCCAATAAGCTTTATGTTCCAGCTCCACCGGAAGGTGACAAGCTTTCCCATATATAAGCCGGTATGGAGACATCCCAATTGGGGTCTTATAAGCAGTTTTGTAAGCCCACAAAGCATCGTTTAGCCGCATTGACCAATCCTTACGACTTGGTTTTACCGTGATTTCCAAAATTCTTTTGATTTCCCTATTTGAGACCTCTACCTGCTCACTTGTTTGAGGGTGATAGGGGGTAGTCACTTTATGTGTAACACCGTAATTTTTAAACAAACTCTCAATGATGCGGTTACAAAAGTGAGTGCCCCCATCACTAATGATGGCACGTGGAGTTCCAAAACGGGAAAAGATATTGTCCAAGATAAACTTTTTGACAGTTTTAGCATCATTATTCCTACATGGGACTGCTTCAATCCATTTGGACACATAATCGACTACGACGAGGATATAATGAAAACCAAAGCTCGGGGGAAAAGGTCCCATAAAGTCTATACCCCAAACATCGAATAACTCGACGACCAAAATTGGGTTTAAAGACATCATATTCCTTTTGGAAATGGAACCCCATTTTTGGCACCGCTCACATGCCTTACAGAAGTGTAAATCCAAATTGTAAAATTTTGTGAACGGTCTTCTTAGCAGAAAAATGGCCACCACAAGCATGAGAGTGGGAAAATGATATTACACTGTTTATTTCATGGTCAGGAATGCATCTCCTAATGATTTGGTCTGGGCAGTATTTAAAAAGGTATGGTTCATCCCAGAAAAACTGTTTCACTTCAGTGAAAAACTTATTTTTATCTTGTTGCGTCCATTCTTTTGGAATTTCACCTGAAGCTAGATAATTAGCAATATCAGCATACCATGGAGAATGGGAAAATGTGGCAAACAATTGCTCATCAGGGAAAGTGTCCTGGATTGGCAAGGGTTCTAAAGTGTTGGAAAGGACAAGCCTAGAAAGATGATCAGCCGCCACATTTTCTACTCCTTTCTTATCTTTGATTTCGATATTGAACTCTTAGAGTAAAAGGATCCATCTGATCAATCTGGGCTTGGCATCCTTCTTGGAAAAAAGGTACTTCAGCGCAGAATGGTCAGTAAAGATCACAATTTTGGATCCAATTAAGTAGGAACGAAATTTATCCAGTGCATAGACCACAACCAATAGTTCTTTCTCTGTTGTAGAATAATTAATCTGTGCACTGTTTAAAGTCCTGCTAGCATAGTAAATCACATATGGCTTTTTGTCCCTACGTTGCCCAAGAACTGCCCCAACCGCATAATCGCTAGCATCGCACATGATTTCAAAGGGCAGGCTCCAATCTGGATGTTGCATAATTGGAGCAGTCGTCAACATGTCCTTAAGCTTGGTAAAAACCGCTTGACATGCCTCTGTCCACTCAAATTCTGCTTCCTTTAGCAGAAGGTTACATAATGGTCTAGAAATGACACTGAAATCTTTTATGAACCTTCTGTAGAATCCGGCATGCCCTAAGAAATTCTTACTTCTCTTACGGTTTTTGGGGAGGGCAAATTGGAAATTAAATCTATTTTGGCTTTGTCCACTTCCAATCCTCTAGATGATACAATGTGGCCAAGGACAATCCCTTGTCGTACCATAAAATGACATTTTTCCCAATTCAATACTAAATTCTTTTCTTCACACCTAGAAAGGACCTTAGTTAAGTTGCTCAAACAATCTTGGAATGAATCTCCAAAAACTGAAAAATCGTCCATGAAGACTTCGAGAAAACATTCCACCATATCACTAAAAATACCCAGCATGCACCTTTGAAAGGTTGCAGGAGCATTACACAGCCCAAAGGGCATCCGTCGATAAGCAAAGGTACCAAAGGGGCATGTGAAAGTTGTTTTCTCTTGGTCTTCAGGGGCGATTTCTATTTGATTGTACCCAGAATATCCATCTAAGAAACAATAATACTCGTAGCCAGCTACCTGTTCTAAAACTTGGTCCAAGAAGGGTAGGGGAAATGATCCTTTCGTGTGACAGCATTTGATTTTCTATAGTCGATACAAACTCACCAACTTGTGGGTACGCGGGTTGGGACGAGCTCATCATTAGCATTACGGACTACAGTGACGCCGGCCTTTTTAGGTATAACTTGGGTAAGGATAACCCATTGGCTATCCGAAATTGGGTAAATGATACCCACATCTAGAAGTTTTAAAACTTCAGCCCTAACCAATTCCTGCATAGTGGGGTTTAACCGGCGTTGCATTTGACGGGAGGGTTTTGCATTCTCCTCCAAATAGATATGATGTGTACACATGAGGGAATTAATTCCCTTAATGTCAGCCACAGTCCAAGCAATTGCACCTTTGTGTAGTTTGAGCACTTGTAAGAGTTGGACTTCTTGGTCCTTGTCAAGGTGTGCAGAAATGACTACAGGAAATGTTTCATTTTCTCCAAGGTATGCATATTTCAGGTGAGAGGGCAAGGGTTTCAACTCAGGTTTGGGCGGCCTCATCTGAGATGGAAGGGACGAAGTACCAGTTGGTACCAGCTCTTCAGAAAAGGTTTTGCCTACAGTGTTGACTAGTTCAACAGTGCTATCATGTTTTTCTTTGCAGAGGGTCAGGTCCTCAATTGACTTAATAGAATCGGAGATCGATTTTTCAAAAGTTTCTGCTGTAAGAACACCGATCAAATCTACTTCTTCAAGGTCAATGTTATCATCCTGTGGTTGTTTGCAAAGGTCAAAAAAATTTAGCTCTAATGTCATGCTACCAAAAGATAGCGTCATTTTTCCATTCTGGCAATTGATCAGTGCATTGGATGTGGCTAAAAATGGTCTCCCCAAAATTACCGGAATCTGAGTATGAGGATATGCCAGAGGATGAGCGTCTAGCACAATAAAGTCTACTGGAAAGTAGAACTTGTCAACCTGCACAAGCACATCCTCTACTATCCATCTCGGTCTTTTGATTGATCGATCTGCTAGTTGCAAAGTAACCTAGGTGGGTTTGAGTTCGCCCAGTCCCAATTTTACATAGACCAAGTAAGGTAGTAAGTTGACACTTGCCCCAAGATCAAGCAATGCTTGTTCAATTTGATAATTTCCAATAATGCACGAAATTGTGGGGCATCCTGGGTCTTTGAATTTAGGGGGAGTGTCGTGCTTTAGAATTGCACTAGCTTGCTCAGTGAGAAACACTTTCTTTTGTACATGTATCTTACGCTTCAACGTGCATAACTCTTTAAGAAACTTTGCATAAGATGGGACTTGTTTGATTGGGTCTAACAACGGGATGTTAATTTTGACCTCTTTAAGCACATCCAAGATTTCCTGGTTCTGTATTGATAGCTTGGGAGGAGCTAATCGGTTAGGAAAAGGCGGTAAGGACTTGAATCCCGGAGGAACTGGGCTTTTCTCCTTGATAGGAGGGGCTTCATTTTCCAAATTAGGCTTTTCAATCTCTTTACCACTACGTAGAGTAGTAACAGCTTGAACCTGCTCCTTTGAATTTGACGGACCACCTTGATGAACCTCATATTGTCCTTTTGGATTGGGCTGTGGTTGGGCTGGAAAAGCCCCTTTATTTTGTGTTTCAATTAACTTGCAGAGGTTCTGCATGGTGTTCGGTAAATTCTCAAAGTTCCTATCATGTTTTTTATTAATGGACTCTTGATTCACCATAAACTTAGCCACAAGTTCATCCCAAGGTGTCGTTTGAGTTGTAGGGGGTACCATTTGCTGTGTGTTTTGAGCATATGTACCAGAAATACCCCCAAATTGAGTTGACATTTGGTTGAAATTGGGCGGAGTAGCATTTGGGCCATTCCTCCAACTAAAGTTGGGGTGATTCCTCCGATTAGGGTTGTACGTGTTACCCAAAGAATTGTTAAACTGCCGGTTGTATGTATTAGTGGCATTTGCTTATTCGTGAAACGCTTCTTGGAAAGCAGGGAGTGTTGGACACTCTGAAGAAATATGTTTATCACTAGCGCAGATGCCACAAACTACAGCAGGTTCCTTATTCTTCACAAATTTCAAGGACTCAACTTCTCTTGTAAGATAGGCAATTTTTGCTTGAAGATCATCATTTTCTTTTAATACATATAACCACCCTCCCTTTGCTTAATTTGATTGTTTTACGGTGTCTATACCTTCATATGTGTCCCGATTTTGTGCACTATCTGCCGAAAACTGAAGGTAGGTCCATGCTTGATTTGGGTTCTTTGCCATGAATTCCCCATTGCACATCATCTCCACGAATTGACGTGTTTCTAGACTAAGTCCATCATAGAAGTGACCAATTATATTGTGCAATTCAAATCCGTGGTGGGGACATGCAAGGAATAGTTCATTAAAGCGTTCCCAACACCTATAATAAGACTCCTTATCTTTTTGTTTAAAACTCATAATATTTCTCCATAAGGTGTATGTCTTATGTAATGGGAAAAATTTCTTTAAAAATTCTCGGACCATGTCGGACCATAGAACAATCGAATTGGGCTGTAAGGAGTGAAGTCATGCCTTAGCCTTATCTCTGAGGGAAAATGGAAATAAACAAAATTTGATAAGGTTTTCTCTCACATGATTGAAGTGTAGTGTTGCACACACTTCTTCGAACTCTTTTATGTGCAAATATGCACTTTCCGATTCAAGTCCATGAAATTTGGGGAGAAGTTGGATTACTCCCGGTTTGATATCAAATTGACCCGCACTTGCGGGTATAACCATGCACGACGGTGTGGCTTGTCGTGTAGGGTGAAGGTAATCACGTAGACTCCTAATTAGTGGTTGATTCACCTCCCCATTATTATTGGGTCCATTCCCATTACCGTTCTCATTCCTAATTTCATCATTATCACTATGCTCATCAGCCATATTGGAAATCCTAATAGAACCAGGAGATCTAGATTCGTAGAATTTAATCAAGCCCTTGATAGGTGATTCCTTCCTTTCTAACCGATTTGAGGAGTCCCTCTGCCAAGAAGATGGGGGTCTTTCCTTTTTTTTTTGGAATTTTGAAAAGTTTTTCTTTTTAAAGAAACCTAGAAAGAAAAACTACCTAAGGTCCGTTTTTAGATTTAAAAGAATATTCTCAAATTCTTGCAAAGTCTTAATCTTAGAAAGTTTGATCTCTAAGGAAAGTTCCCAAACTCAAGTCTATGAAACTGGCCCGACTAGGTAAGCCCCCAGATCAGTGGTGGGGTCACGATGCGTTGCAAGAGTCCCGCTTAAAAACCACTTTCTAGAACAAGAGACTTGTCTCCCTTATCTAATGGGACAAGACTTGCCTAGACATCGAACCAATCAAGAAAGGCAGTTTGTTCGGCTTTCCAAAAAAATAACTAACCTTCTTAGAGAAAAATTCCAGCAAGTTTTTAAGAGTCCTTTTAAATTTTAAAAACAACTAAAATAACTGAATTTCCAATTAAAGTTCTGAAATTTTCAGATTTTGGCAAGTTTGGTGGCCAAAAAGCCGAATTTGCACGATCTAAGACTTGCCTTTGTGAGGGAAAGTTCCAGAGTTTTTTTGGAAACTTTAAAAACCTAAAAATATGAAAAAAAACTGATTTTAACACACTTAATTAATCCTAACCAGCAACTAAAAAATCAACCTAAACTAGTCCAAATTAGAACAAGTAAACTAGGCAATTTTTCGAAATTTATGTGATTTTTGAAAAATCAGAAAAAATAATTTTTCAGATCTGAAATAGTCCCAATTTTATCAAAAATCAGAGATTAAAAATCCACTTTTTAATGCAATCGGGCTAGTCCAAACATTCCATGCATGCTACCCTTAGATTTAGAATGATTGCGGAATAATAAAGGCACACCCACAAAGCAATTAAAAAGATAGGTTGGAAAAATTACCTCAAACGAAGAAAAACTCCCCGGCAACGACGCCAAAAACTTGGTCGTAGCCCCAAGTGCAAGGCCGCGATTGTAGTAATAACTCGGTGAAGTCCGAGGTCGATCCACAGGGAGTAATTAATCGTGCAAAACCTGTCCTATTGAAAACTAGTTCTAGCCTAAAAAAAATTATACAAATCAAATGTCCTACTTTAATTCAAAATTAATTACAAGTCTGAAAAAAATTAATTACAACCAAAGAAAAATAAAAATCCTAATCTAGAAACCTAATCTAAGTACTGCATCACCATAAGAATTATTAGTCCAACCAATTGCAATAATTATTAAGATGCATGAAAATAAAATATAAATAAATAAAATCAGAGAAAAAAAATGGATTTTAATTCTAAAACTTTGCAATAATTACTTTGCTAAATGTCATCAATAAAAATCAAGACCATCGCACCAAGTGCGCACTGTCACTACGCACAAAAATTCGATGTTGACCCATTGGTGAAGACCAAGACCCCATAAATTAACTTGATTTATTAATGAAAGACCCATTACAAGAAAATAACCACTACAAAATTATTTGAATCAAAATAAAATGCATCCAACCTTACCTTAGACACATGAAACACTAAATGGAGGAGAGGGACTCGCGGTCTTGGACGACGATCCAACCGGCTCTCGTTTTGCGATCTGAAATCCAAGCAAGGGAAGATGATGAATGGCTGGTCCGATGGTGGATCGACGGTAGCAACGGCGGTGGTGCGACAGTGGCGTAGAAATCCAAGTGGTGGTGTGCCTTAGGGAAGGCTTTGGATGAAATATTGATGGAAGGATGAGAGATGGAGAAAAATTAATGGAAAATGAAGGGAAGATGGTTGCTGGTCGTCCAAGAGAAGGGGTGGATGGAGTTGACGTGCAACCCATTTTTTGGGTCTTTTTATATCGTCTTTTTATATTCTTTTGATATCTTGGGTTGCAAGGTTTTTGGTTTGGGAAGGATAAGTTATGTGTGGTCCAAGTTGGATTAGGATTAGGAGGGTTTTGGGAGAGTTTCAAGGGATTGGCCCACAATCCTAGTGAGAATAAGATTATTATTATCTTATGCAACTTCCTCTCTTGGACCCACTTTGGCTAAGAATCAATTCAAATATGAAATTTCAGATTTGAAACAAATCTTGGATGCTTGTGGTCCCCTTTTATCTTGGACGTGTAATGCCTTAGTATGTAGGGCTTGGACGTGTGTATTCTTGGGATAATTCTTGGGTTGAAAACTTCAAATCTTGAGGCCTATCTTTTTGGAGATAAATTTAACTGGTGCTAAAATCTTGGATTTCTTGATTTAGTTTCCAATTTGGATTGCTTAGAAAGATCTTCCCATTTTTTTAGAACTCTTCATGGCTGGAAAAATATCTTTAGATGGGCCCACTTCTCTCTTGAAAAGATCCCTTCAAATCTGAAATTAATTTCAAACATGGAATAGAAGAAGGTCCCACTTGAAAATATGCAACCTTTGAACTCCACACCATGCATGGATGTCCTCTCCTTGGCTGGATTTTCTTTGGCAAATTTTTTTCTTCTTTGTTTGGCTTGAATTGAATCTTAGCCATCCATCATGACATGTAAGCAATATTTGTTGGAGAGTAGATATGACACCTCACATCACATGGCCCACAAATTTGGAACTTATCTTCAATAGATTAAATCTGAATTTTTGCATATGAGAGCGGACCCTCCCATGGTCGTCCCTACCTTAGAATCCATGCCCAACGAAGGTGGGTCCCATGGTGCATTTGATTAATCAATTCTCTTCCGCGGGCCCCAATTTCTGAAATTCCCTACAAAAATAAAAGCAAATGTCAAAGAATAATCTATTCATATAGGGAAGGAATTATGTAAGATGCGGGTCCAATTCACATTAAATAGATGCAAAAAATGTCACCATTTTATCAAATTTTCTTTAATTAAATCAATGGTGCAAATAAAATTCATCATTTTATGTGTAAATAAAAAGCAATGAGAAATTTGTGACTTTCAATGCCAAAAATAGAGAAATTCATGATTTTATGATAAAATGCAAATTTTCAATGAGTTTTGACGCGAATTCAAACTTTGATGGCCACAAACATAAATCATGATTTTTATACTAAAATGGTGCATGATTTGATGATTAAGTCCTTAATTAATTCTAAAATAATGAGGAAATTATGCATTTTTAAAGACTTATCAAACTTCAAATTATAGTAGGGAAAGATGTGCCTGCTCTAAAAATATTTTTCATACGTTTTGTATTTATATGAAGTTTCACTGTATTTTATGGTTAACCGAGGAAATACTTTCACCTCACCATAGACTTCGATCCAGGAGGACCATGATTGTGGGCTACGTTGGTGGTTTATTATGAAAAAATTTATTTGGCACCTAATCTCACACATAATCCCAAGCCCATCGCTGAGGTGAGACAAAAAGGGCCTGCATTATTTTAGGTCCAGGTCTGAATATATATATATATAAGTAACATTTCAGAAGATGTAGCGACACGTTACCGACCTAATTATCAAAATGATAAACACAATTTTTGTTATACATCTCCACGACAGAAATCACGATTATGTGATATCGTCATAGTTGAGTGATGTTGCACTACCAAACGAAAGGAGAAAACCCATATTTCATTTTCTTTTTTTTATTCTTTGATAGATTAAGGAGAAACACAACTTTCATTGCTGCACCATGCGATGAATTTTATAATATATAGTGATGGGGCATTGATTTCCTATAATCCGTTCACATATATATCTTTTCTATAATTTGTTAAAGGTAAGCTCATTGCTAACAGTAGTAAAGTAGGTTTTTTAAAAATAAAAAAAAGTTTGAACGAGGTGAGTGGGAAACAGTAGTAATGTATAAGGGTTCTAACACCTTCAAGATCATAAAATGGCCATTCTCTAACATCACCTGTTCTCTTTTGATTTTACCTACACTTTAATTCTCCGGATTCGATGATAACACATTATTTAGGGCATGTTCTTTATCAGAATTCCCATAATTCATTCCTGGTGGAATATCAAATTCTCTAAAAGTTGTTCCCTTGAAGTGGAATTCCAAATCTCTACTTTGGATAGACCATTGGAAATTCCAACTAAATACATTGAGGATGAAATTCCAAGAATTTCAAAAAGTAATTTGATACCTTTTGTGTGTCTGAAATTTGGAATTCTTTTGAAACAAACATAACTCTTCAAATGTTACGGTTCAAGAAGTCACATCATGTCTAAAAAGCCCCAACATATCAAATTCTTATTAGAAATTCTGATAAAAAAACATACGCTTAGAAAAACAATCGACTCCTAAGGGCGTTGGTAAGAAAAGCGGTGTGTGAAACTAATGTCAACCTCCAATGTAGTAGGCGTGCTCTGCATATGATGTTGATGTGATTTTCACGCATGGAGTAAGATGCGGACACCTGCAGTACATATATAATTATGTCTATTTAAGAAATATGAGAAACCTCAATACGAGGAAGAAAAAGGATAAAACAATGTCTTGCTGAATATTATTTATTAAATTTATGTATTACCCAATGAGTATTTCTCAAAAATTAAGTAAACATACATGTAATACCTTTAATTAACGAGACATGATAGGCACTAACAATTAAGCTCTAACTAAACCTAACAGCACCTAACATTATAATTCCCACTTCTTGGGTTCTCATTCCCACTTTTGTGGGCTTCTCTTCCCACCTTGTGGGTTTTCTCATCCATTTTGTGTCGGATTTCTCTTGTTCCAGTCCCCCTAGACCGGGATACCCAAAAATAAAACAAATAAAACAAATAAAAAACCTAGGCATTAATCAGCCCCCAAAAGCAAAAGAAATGGAAAGATTGAGCTAAGGCTCAACGTCAAGCCTGATTAGCTAAATTGCAATCCATCGTAAAATATTATAAATAAGTACACGAAACACATTAGCATATGGGCGTAACGAGTTCAGCCAATATATATTATTTTTTGTAATAATTAGAACTAAAGGGAAGGACAACTGCTTAAGAAACATTTTAACAGAAAACATAGTAACCGGGAATCACATGGTTGACCCACTCCTTAAAAAATTAAAACAAAAAATTGCAATATTCCCATGCATGCGCAGAAGCATGAAATGCGTGCCGAGAATGAGAGGGTTTTATTTTTACTTGTTAGAAGCATGACTTACATGCCGAGATGAGACTTACAGGCCGAGATGAGAGGCTTCTGTTTTATCCTATTTCGTTTTCTTTTGCAAAATGAGCTTCTCGTTGGTTATCTATGGTTGAAAAACAAATGCGATAAGTTTTCTACTTTGGTCCAAGAATAATGCACATAAACAACAAAAAATATGGACTCGTGATAGATTGAATATCCAGAAAAATGGAACTAATGGATCAATAGATTAAAGGGACTTTTGATTCCATTAATTCCACTTTGTTGGATATTCGGTCCTTCTCCTATCATTTCGATTTCTTAGATTTTGCTCATATCCCAAGTATATTTAATCTAGTAGCTCATGAATATACCAAGTTGGATAATGTTTTCAACCTTAGGGCTGATTTTGTAGGTATCCTACGTCCAATTTTGTGATTGGGCATCTTGGGTTGCTTCTTCCTCCAATATTACTATGAACCGGCATGTTATATATAAAACTTATACTATGACACTACAAGTACATTCAACATGTCCAGGCCCACCTGAAGAATCATGTACATCTATCGAATTGATAGGTCGGACTCAACTCTCAACTGCATGGTGTTAAAAATCTTCCTATCAACCTGTTAGAACTTCCTTTGAGCACAAGTTGTAATAGCAATCTACACCCTTCGCACTTATTAAACCCCCATGAATTGTAAATCACCTTATGTTAACATTAATCTGAATATCACTAGAGCCTTTAGATTAATTTTTCATAAAACATATAATTTAAGAAGGCCTTATGCTTTAATACCTATAAGTCAATAGTTATGATGATCTGACCGAACTATGATCTCTTTTATAAAATTATATTCAAAATGAGACCTTTAGATCACATTTCCTCTAAATTAGTAAACATCCAAGCGGGTCTTGCATGTGGGTTAAATTTTTAGCTGTCGTACTAACCCTTCCATCACAATTCCCCTAAATTGGCAAGCATCTAATTAAGTGGGTTTTAGAAGTGGCTTAGATTATTAACTCTCTTACAAGATCTCTACATAAGCCATGAGTGGTGCCACATATAAGGAAATGGTATGTAATGCATATAATGATATATTACATTAATATAAAACTTATGTATGACAACGTCAAATGATGCAATACATTAGCATGATTTATCGAGAACATCGATCTCCATCAAGATGCATTAATCCCATCATACTTATCTTATATTTATCTGTTTGTAAATTTATTGTGTACAAATGACTATCCAGCTACCAGTTTGACAAATATAATCCATATATTATTAAATCTTCTTAGATAATCATTTCTACCAAAATCTCGAGAGGTTAATGCTCCACTCCTCAACACTCCACTTCACTGGTCAAGAAACCTTTTTTGACATTACCATGTTAGTTTTTTTTTTTGCAAACAAAATGAAATTAAGTGATAGTGATGCGATTTCGAGATTGCAATAAACAATGCATAAATGGGTTTGGTGCTTTACATGGGCGAGTGACCGAAGGTCTATATAAAGAATGCAAGCCCTTGCCCTACAGACCACAAACCATTCCTCTTCTTTCCTTGTCCCACCCCTCAATGGCTTCCTCTGACTACCTGATTGTGCGCCCTGAAAAAGCAGGGTGGCTTGATCTTCTCCACCTCCTCATCTTTAGGCCTAGATTGTCTGAATGCGAGTTTATAGACATGTCAGTTTCTCATGACGCCAAGCTTTATGATCAGCCTCCTTTCTTAATGGTCATTTCTTTAGTCCTGCAAAAGTTCTTGTTGTTGATAGAGAAACCTCTTCGAATCTTCGGCCATGTCGTTGAGTTTCCTTTTAACCTGGTTTTCGTTAATGGAGGCTTGTTTGGATTGCTTCTGAAAATTATTACATGTAGGTACAGAGACTCCGGAAAACTAACCGGGTTTATATTGATAAGAAAAGCATGAAAATCTTATCTCGTGTTGTTTCGCTGTTGCATTTATACCAAGTTTATTGGCAATGATGCAGTTAGTAAATTGCGTGTCAAGCAATTGGGGTGTGCACCTATGTGGATGTCTGGCCAAGAGACACATGTGAGACAACCAGTGGGGTTCACTCGGGCACCCACCAAGCATGACTGAGGAGGGGGATCCAAAGATCCAGATCAGACCACCCATGTACAAAATTTTAAATCTATCCCATCATCCTAATTGTTTTATTTGTGGCCCTCAAATGAAATGGAGTTAAAGTGCACAACTTTGTTTCATTTCAATCTAGCTAGTTCCATTTCATTCGGATCAATAGAAAACCCATGGGATCTGTGACATAGCCAGGATGGGGATGAAAGGCTTGGATCGATCATGCGGGGCCGTAGGTGGGCCCCACTGGTTATCTCACCTCGTGCGAGACAAGTTCTTGGGAGCACACCCTGTAGGTCCTCTTCTTGTAAACAGTCTCTTGTGAGAAATATCCATACATACAGCCTTTCTTTAGTATGTGGGACACCCCCTGTGATAAATGAAAACCTCTCACATTCACCACCCCACTATGAATTTTATAAGCCCAATTTGACGCTCATCCAACAATTACTCATTGTTGAAATGAAATCCTAAAAAGTGAGGATATGGATATCAAGGCTTTAAGATGGTCTTACAGAGTTAGATTTTAGACATGTAGAAGGCCCGGCTTCCACATGTTTTGATCTCCACCTCCCGGGTGTTTTGAGTGGCCCTAGGTGTGCATATATATATATATATATATGGTAATATTCAGGTGAGGGATTCACTCACCAAGATGGTGAGGGACATGGGCCCCACTAATCATGGGATTTGGGGTGATGGAAAGAGACATCTTAGATGGACCCATATATCAAGGTTGGGGTCAATCCCATGCCTCTAACCCATTCATTCATGGCCCACAAATTTAACGACTTTATATTAAAGAAAAAAATTAACCTTTGATCCAATGGTCCAATCAATTTGGATAGGTGAAAACTTGATGGATCTAGTCTACTTAAGGAGGTTTTATGTATGTAGATGGTTCGGATGTATCATAAAGTTCGCCCAACTATGTTGTCCCTCATCACAACATGGTGAAGGAATCCCTTACATGAATATTATCCACACACACACACACACACACATATATATATATATATATATATATATGAGAAATTCTCAAAAACACCCTACATTAAAAACGCTCCTTTTTGCGCCCCTCTTTTTTTTTTTTTTTTTTTATCATAGGGCCCATATTGTGTCAATTAAGTCTTTTCACACACACTACTCCCCAATGAATAGTCACAAGTCCTAATTTGACATCCATCCAACTTTTCTCACCGTTGAATTGAAATCATAAAAAAATAATGTTTTTAAACCATTAAATTTTAGGGCCATGGATCAAAATGTTAGGATGATCTTATGAGCTCAAGATTTTGTATGTAGGTACGCCTCATATGGATCTTTCCATGTTATAAACTTCCATGATCATTATGCATCCTAATGGGCCAAATGAAGAGGGAAGTTTTATATATATATATATATATATATATATATATATATATATATATATATATATATACAGACATACATACTCATATGAGACTAAGGAGAGAGTTATATACATACACACACACATACAGACATACATACTCATATGAGACTAAGGAGAGGGTCCCCCATATTTGGGTTGTTGCATTGGATGTGGACCCAATGGGTCGTCCCATTATGAGTAACTTTTTGAACTTTTAAAATTACAGCTGCTCCGCAAAAAAATTGTAGGGTTGTCAAGTATCATGGGTGACTGTAGCCACGTATTGGCTTATACTAGTGTATCTTGTGTAAGTGATCTGCTGAGTCAACTAGATAGAGTTAGGGTAACACAAAGGACTTTTACAAAGTATAATTCAACCTTCTATTACCAAGCCTTCAAAAATGGACAATGTTTTGGTAGAACCATTGCCTTCATGATGGATAATTGGGATGATTGAGAGAGTGCATATTGTTCGTCTACACTGAATGGTCCCTTCCATCGATCCACCCTGTTGAAAGGCAGCGGCGACCATCTGTCACACCTATTGTTCTTTTAATTTCCTTAAATTATTTAGCTTAGGACATTAGGTTTTGATCTGTCACTGTTTTTTCTTCACACAGTTTCTGTGGTGATTCCGAAAGAAGGCACCGAGACCTGGTGGACATTTCTCGGCCTTATGGATCCAAGACTGGATCTGACAAAAAGCTCCTCACTCATCACTTATCTGCCCCAGTTTGGTGCTATAAAAACAGTCTTCGGAGTTGATCTGTTAGAACTTATGCTGATGGCCTCTAAGGTTGCCTATGAAAATGCAGCAGTTGTGGAGTATGCAGTTACAAAGCGCTGGAAGGTAGGGTTTTCGCACTTCTCGGTGCATTGCATTGTTTAAAGGACTCTGACCGACCAAGTCGACAGGATCCAAGGTGAAATGCTCAACAGCTGTTGATCAGACTTGGGTTGACTGGTTTTAGACTCCGTTGTCTCATAAAAGACTGGTCAAGTTGCAGCAACAAGACTGAAAATCATTCAAATCTTAAAAATCTATTGAAAATATTTTATATTTTTATTATGAGCTTTCACTTCTTGACTGAGTCAACACTTGGCCGAGTCTCCGAGTCATGTCGGCTCAGTGACATAAACCTAGTCAAGCTTCTGAGTTTTTGAATATTGGATTGCGGTTTTAAATGAAAACTTCCCTAATGTCCAAGGGAATTAATAAATTCAGGCTTTAATGATTTTTATTTTTCTTTGCAGTAAAACGTTTTTTACTTAGATGCCCAACTCTATATGCATGCCTGTGGCGAATTGATTGAAGCATTTGTTGTGATGGACTAGGATCATCTCTGATGATCCTTTCCAGAGCATTTACGGTCTTCTCACTGGGCATAACTCGTATTGTAAACGATTCATTTTTTTGGGACGTCTTGACTAGCTTGGTATCATCTGGATAGTGCTGAGTTTAGGCCCTTAATATTTCACTACATGACTGAACGGAATCTGACTCATGAGCCAAAGACTGCCCAAATGCCCAACTGAATGTTCCAACCCGGCCCAATATATATCTAGCAGCATTGTGCTCTATCAATTACAGAATGCTGGATATGGGGCCTCATACTTAAATGGGATGGAATTCGACAACCTTTGGACTGGCCGAATATCTAAAACCTAATCTAGTACACGAATTCTTGAACAGTCAATTGGAGTTAAAGATCAAATTTTCCCTCCATCCAAGAGCATTAAACTAAGGTTTTAATGGGATTTTTAATTTCCTTTTTCTGTTGCCTTGAAGATTGTTTAGTTTAATTAAATGGCATGCTCCACTTGTTTGGGGCACATTGATGTTTGTAACTTAATTAATAATGTTTCTAATTTTTCTTTTTCTTATTTGATTTGTTGACATGCAGATGAACTTCGTGGGGTTCTACGACTGCTGGAATAGTAAGTATCAATTTCTAGATTGTTTTGTATGTGCAATGTTGATGGTCATGAATAGATTAGAAAAGCTCTAAATAATTTATATATCTAATATTGTAAATGGCCATTTGCTGAAATTCTTTTGCTGGGAAAAATCTGATCATATTATTGATATGGGTGATGGATCCGATCCATGATTCTCTTTGTCCATTATTGTTAAACAAATCAATCCACATGGATCCCCTTGGTTGCAGCTCAGTAAGTTAGAGAAATGGTCGTGTGTGACAGCATGTGTGTTAATCCTTCTAGCATTATGGAAATAATAATACTAATAACAATGATGATGATAATGAAAATTCAATCTGCATCAACCATGAAGAACCTTCAATTAAAATATCAAAGTTGTATTACTTTATTTGTAATCTTTTTTATTAAAATCTGTTTGGGCATGGTCATTTTGAGTTTCCCTTACCCAGCGACGTCAAGTTGACTCAGTAAGTCTATGAGTTAGGCGAGTCAAATGAGTCACCCAAAGTACTAGGGCAGACGAACAATATTTTATTATATTGGGTCTGGGTCAAGTAGACCCTGACTCATTTACTTGACCTGCCAAATATTTCAAACCAAGTAAGGCCCATTAATAAATTGTTGGGTT
This sequence comes from Cinnamomum chago, assembly GCA_038049695.1. Lineage (NCBI taxonomy): Eukaryota > Viridiplantae > Streptophyta > Magnoliopsida > Laurales > Lauraceae > Cinnamomum > Cinnamomum chago. Next base: position 34,855,414 of record CP142452.1, read on the forward strand.
CAGGTTGGGTATAAACAACTCAGGCGATCCTTTTAGAGAAGGAAGAAGTGTCGGCACCAAACCATGCTTATGACAACATAAACAATATATAAAACTCCTTGGTCAAGACTAGGGTGGAAAATGGGTCATGTTCAGAGGGAGATTGTGAATTGAGATCTAATCCATATCTGACAAATTAATTAAATGGGTGTCAAACCCGACCTACTCCCTTACTTTACGTGAGAATGTTTTTGGCCTAATATGACGAATTGAGCGAACTATATTGGGACCGGAGCTAGGGATATGGCCCGAACAATTTACTTAACATGCCACCTCTTTTAAAAATTGACTCCACTAAAAAACAGGTTTTGGTAATCTAGCAAATCTAAATCCTTAAATGCCATCGTAATAAAGTTATCTTTGCTCAGCACTGCCGATTTTAGCTCGATCAGTCATGGAAGGTTTGGCCACCCTACTAACAACTAAACCAACCATGTGCCTACAGAGTTCACAAAGACGTATGGGACCCAAGCCTACATCTTCACTGATACTGCAAAGGATGCCAGCATGATTGTGGTGTCCTTCCGAGGAACAGCATTTTGGGCTGCCAAGGACTACGTCACGGACGTCGATTTCTCATTTCTATCCATGGGTAAAATGGGAAAAGTCCATATAGGGTTACTCAAAGCTTTGGGTCTCCAGGACGAGAAGGATTATGTCAAGGGTTGGCCCAAGGATTACACAGGAGACGCAGACAAGATCCCTGTCTATTACGTGGTTAGAGAGCAACTCAGGACCCTGATACAAACACACCCTAATGCTAAGATAATCTTCACAGGACATAGTATGGGCGCGGCTCTTTCATCCATCTACCCTGCTTTACTTTCCTTGCATGAGGAAACAGACATCTTGGATAAAACAGCTGGTATCCTGAACAATGGAAGGTTAAGGCCTGGAGATGAGACTTTTGGCAATTACATGGTCGACCTGCTCAAAGGCAAGTATTGTCTGAGGGTCACTTACAGGTACGATATTGTTGTGAGAATCCCCTTTGATAATCCTTTCTTCCAATTCAAGCACTTTGGGAAATGCATCTACTACAGAAGCTGGTACCATGGAGAGGTTAGCACTTTTAGTTCCTCTAGTATTCGTCTTATGTTTATTTTTCTTTTGGTCGAAAGATATTTGTGTCTTTTCGGTTCTTTTTATATTTATTTATCCAATTTTGTTAGGTATATTCTTTTTTTTTTTTTAATCCTTATTTGCATGTGTGCAACAAACAGGTGGTGATGCAGGAGCCCAACAGGAACTACTTCGATTTAAGATACTTTCCGAACATGTACTACACCCAATTCAAAGACTTCTTCACATCCCTGCTCATTTTGCCCATTAAAGAAGGAAAAGAATATCGGGAGACCGTACCTTCCCTTATTTATAGGGCAATTGGATTCGCCATCCCAGGTGTACCCTGCCACAGCCCAAGGGACTATTTGAACGCTATAAAGCTTGGAAAGGTGACCATATCCGACGAGGAAATAGTCTAAATCCTCCATTGCACCCTTGTCATCTTGGTTGAAGCCTTCTCTCAGTTTCCCCCGTCTTATGGGCTTGTTTCCTGAATGTTAATTGGTCTTGGGAAACATTGCCTAGTGTTGTCTTGCTTCTTGAAATAACTACTACAGTGCTTAAAAATAATGAAGTGTGTCTAGCACTGTTGTAATGTATCTACACTCAAATCATACATTTTATGTTGTGTGTCTAGTATCTTTATTTTATGTGTGTGTTCAACGATATCAATGATAAATGAAATGCATGGAACAAGCATTCTAACATATACTATATATATAGAGCATAATGATCACGATTGAGTCAAATCTACACTCAAATCATACATTTGAATGCCACTGAAATAAATTGTAGCAAATCACTAATCTTCAAGAACTTTCTCTAGGCCTTTTGTTTTAATGCCTGTTTTGCTTCTTTGTCTTGTATCTGGGGGCTCTTGCCCATCTCCTCTTTTCTCTTAATACAAATTTACCTTTTAGCAAAAAAAAAAAAAAAAGAACTTTTGCCTACTAATTGACTCACAACCTTTTTGGCAAGTCTTATTTATATGAAACAAATCTGTATGAAATAGATCTATTTCAAATAGAGCGATTTGAAATCGATATTTTACAAGTAGACCATTTTGTAAAACGAAAATAACTAAATAAAATAGATGTTTAAAAAAAATCAAAGGTTCAAATCTTTTTATGAATTTCTCAATATATATGCAATGAATTGGGGGTATATATACAATGAATTGGGGGCTGAATTTTTTAACTCATTGCCAATTTCAGCCTTCCTAAGAGAATCAACGGTTTGGATATAGTGATTATGGGACCCATGAAAGTCCAGAAATTTAGATATAATGTGCTGCATTTTTTTTACAAAGATCTTTAGACTCGTTATAGATCGACGAATCAAACTTAGCCACATGGCAATGCTTGAGGTTGTGAAGATTACCGATGGTTTAAATCATGATTTAATGGCTCCCAATACCATGAACAAGAACTCTTCTTGTAGCGAATTAAGATCTCCAAAACCTTATTGTTTTCCACGCTATGACCTGCTTCAGATATCTTTTCTCAAGAAGATTGGTAAAATCTTCAAGAGGAAACCAACTAGAACCTCAAAGCAAACCAGAAAAGAAACTAGAAGAGAGGGAGGAGAAGAGGAAGTGTGCAACTATTGCACTAGTGGAGTTTGGGCGTGAATCCCAAGGTATATTAATAGGTATGGACGTCCAAGGCCTCTTCCTCTTTATAGAGTGTGAATCTATTACCCTACTCGGTTTACGAACAAATGAGCCTGGGCGAGCTCAAACCTACCAAGATTACTCTTCAGCTTAATTGCCGACTAATCTATAAAGAAACCAAGAGGAGTCTTAGAGGATGTGCTCGTCCAAATTGAGAAGTACTACTTTCCAGTAGACTTCTTCATTTTGGATACTCAACTAGTGGCAAATCCTAGCTCACAAATTCTGATAAGTTGGATAGACCTTTTCTTGCCACATCAAATACACTAATAATTTGCCGAACAAGAGTGATGAAGCTTCTTTTTTTTTTGTAACAAACAACCAAGATGAAATTTTTTAATATTTGCAACCAAAAGCAGGATACTAATAATGATCCTAATGAAGTAAACTCTCTAGAAACCATTACTAGGGATGTGAAAAATCGGCTTTAACACAGGCTTAGGTCCCAATAACAATATTTCTAACAGATTTTAATCCACGTGATTAATCTAGAAATTAACCCTAATTCTGATTAAAAGCAATTAACCACAAGAAGACAATGACGCACGATGTATACGTGGAAAACCCTACTCGGGAAAAAACTACGGGCAACCAAGCACTAAATAACTGAAAGTTACAAGAAATAACGCACAACCCTTTTTTCCAGTTGCAACTAACCTCAGGATTGCGCTATCTTACCGACTGCTCACCGTATACCTTCACCGTGCTTGAAACGACCACCTTGAAGCTGCCTTCAAGATGTCTCTACTTCAGAACAGTAGACGAAATGAGAAACTAAAAGCTTGATCTTCATAACAGCAACTAGAAGCCTTGGGGGATGATGGATCTCTCAAAATCTTCTCTAGGGTTTTGAATTGAAGAGAAGTACTTTGGAATAGAGAGAATGACTATTTATAAGCCTAGATTCGTGCCTCAAGAGTTGTGATGTGATTAGGATATAACTTAGCCTCTTGAGAGAAAATAGGAGAGAGTTTCCAGATAGAAATAGAATTCGCCTAGGTTCACTTGAGCAGATAGGGAGTTTGCTCGAGCGAATGTGCTTTTGTCTTAGGCTTCCATATCATAACTAAGTTGCCTCGAGCGAACAGCAGGAGAGCTCGAGCGATGAAGCTTCTATGAGGCGTTCACTCGAGCGAACTTAGTCAGGTTCAAGCCAGCAGAACTTCTACACTTGCAACTTTAGGTAGTCCATTCTAATCATTATAAAACCATGTTTTGTCCATTAACCAATGAATTAGCCAACACAAAAAAAACCTTAATTACAAGATGACCTGCTCACATTTTTTGGTTCCTAACCTCTGACAACAATGGAGTCAAGCATTGCCTTTTCTCGAAACTCTGATGATCCAATGCTATGGGAAATTGCAAGTGCATTCACTGAGCCCCCCAAGAAAAACCCAGTTGAAAATTTTGAGATGAATGACTTTCTTCAAACCACTGAGTCTGACTCATTGGTATCATGTGTGGCATCATTCCAAAATTCCATTGATGTTCTTGCCAATGTTAGAGCCATTACATGTTCTACACCTGTGTTCAATTATACCGAGATAATCTATTATAAAGAATTGTTGGCACAGGTTGACCATGGACCAACCCACTCATATGTGACACCTCTTCCCCCTAACCTCAAAGACTCATGCCTAAAGAAGGAAGAGAGCTTCTGGGGTCACCTCTTCACATTTAACAAAGAACATGCAGTCCAAATGTTACTTGCGCTTAATGAATTCATCATTGAAATTATCCATATGGTTCATTGTGAAGAGGAGGGTTTTGTTTGGGATCCAGGTGGACCCTCCAATGTACATTGTTAGGTTAGATTATTTTGTTTTATGTGTTTTGTCTAACCATGGACGGGGTTCGAAAAGCTTCACATTCTCTGGTGACTTGTTCACTTTACCCTCTTTTATTTATATTCCTCATGCTTTATGCCACATTGAATTTCATTCATTCAAATATCGAGGACGATGTTCATGTTGGGTTGGGGGTGGGGACAAACATACTTGTCTATCCTTAGACAAAATATTTTTACATTTTTTTCTTTATTTTCTAGTTTCTAGTAAAAGAATTCAAATTTTTGCTTGTTTGTTTAGAGATAGGAATTTTTTAAAGGATTTTTATAAACTAAAGATATTGATTTTTAAGAATTTTCAAAATTTTAGGCAAAAAAAACTAAATTTGATTCACTAATCTAGGGATAGGAAATTTCTTAGTTTAAGAATTTTCAAAAATTTTGGCAAGAAAAAATGAATTTGGCTCACTAATCTAGAGACAGGAAATTTCTTAGAAACTGTTAAAATTTTGAATTCCTCACTACACTACTGGTATATTTTTTTTAAGTCCTGAATGGGATACTACAGTAATTATTTTTGAAAAATTGCTTAAAATATGATGAGAGCCAAAAGCTTAGTTGGACCTAAGCTACCTGGTACATTTGGGTGGTTTGATCAGCAATAAGCCAGTGAATTGATTCAAGAACATGAAAAGGGTTGTCTGTTGTTGGGGACCATAAAGAAAAAAAAAGAGGGATGCATAAACTAGAAAATAGTGAAAAACATGAGATGTCGGTTGCTCCCCTTATCTTGTTATCAAAGCTAAATTTGACCAAAGGAATCCTATTCTTGAAATAGAAAAAAGAAAGAAAGAAAAAAAGAAGTGGAGATCTCCCACGACCTTTTAAAAATGGTAGTGTGAAAGTTGTCATAGTTGCCTTGAGAGGTGACCTACGTTTTGGCTAAGTCTAGGTCAATCTTAGTTGATCATTTGGTACTTTGATCATGTATACGTACAATTCACATGCACACTCAGATTTCTACATTGTCTTTTATTTTGACTATTCCAGAGAATGGAGATTATCCGATGGCTTTAAAAATTTCTTTTGATTCCCTTAGATTTTATTTGAAAAGAAAAAAAAGAAGAAGAAAAATAAATTTTGTGGGTATATTCATTGTAAACCCTTACGAGGCACAACTCGTCCATTATGGGTAACCTAGGGGTTTATGGGCTTACTGCGTACGATAAATGCAATCGAGAGTACGAGCGAAAGGGGCATTTTTTTTATGCATTTATCTTTTGTTTTCTTAGGTTAGAATCAGTTAGGTTAGTTGGCTTCTTCGTTTTCTCATCTTTTGCTAGGGAGTTGACTTCTCCTTTTTCGCATCTTTTGCTAGAGACTAGGAAAATGCTGGTTGGGGGTCCGATAAGTAAGGCAACACTGATTTGAGGAATTTGGCATGTGTTTAAAATTTGTGTGAGAGATAAACTCAAATGGATAAACACAAAGAGAGCAATTTTCTACAAAGAATTAATATTCATAAGGTACAACGTGAGATGCATACTTTTCAAAAACAGTTGACCTGATCAATAATGACATGAATCTACCCCTTAATGTCGCCCCTTTTTTTTTCTAAACATTCACCCAAAAACAAATTTTCGCCAACGATTGCGGTCGAAAAAGATAAAATCAAGGGAGCAAACCCTGATGTTAATTGTTTAAATAACCTTTTCAACACAGAAATCTCTGAGTTCATACGATATAAGCAAGGTTAATACCGAGCCTCTGTACATACTCCCTACAGAGATCTTTACAGACATTCTTTAAGAATTCTAGGTCACATATATTCATATATAATCATTAAGAGAGTAAGAAAAAAAAAGTCAATGCTCCGAAAAGACATGCAAATCCACAAAGACCGTGATTCCTAGCAATCGTAGTGTCAGATTAAATCTAAGTGAATGTTCAAATATGTCATCGTGAACTAGGAGGACATGATAAAAAAAAAACCCTAAACAGTGTATAAAAAACGGTTTAAAAAATAAGCAAATCAAAGTGCATCGCATGCTAGATAATCATAAAATCGGCCCAAAAAAGCATGCATGTGCAAATGAAAATATGTATTGAGGCACAATTTAGGGCTGAACGCCAATGCCTAGGGACTTACAAAGAGAATTAAACCTAGTGGGATCAAGAGGATTGGTAAAAATGTCCGCAACTTAATGTACTGTGGAAATATGCTCTAAGAAAATTATTTTATCCTCAACCAAATCACGGATAAATTGGTGTTGGATGTCTATATGCTTAATCCTTGAGTTTGTACGAGGTTCTTGGATATGTCAATTGCACTCTTATTGTCACAATATACTGCCATTGTCCCTTGATCAATTCCATAATCCAGTAACATTAGTTTCATCCATAAACGTTGTTTGCAACAACTCCCTACTGTAATATATTCAGCCTCAGCCGTCGACAAAGAGGTCTAAGTCTACTTTTTGCCATGACAGGCAACAATGTTGTTGCCAACAAAGAAGCACCTTGCAGATGTGTTTTTCCTATCATCCACACAACCTACCCAGTCTGCGTCTGAATAACCAACGATATTGGTGTTGGTTTCACGCGAAAGCCATATACCATACTCAGCCGTCACACTAACATACTTCATTATCCTATTGACAACAGTGATATGTGATTCTTTTGGCTTTGACTGGTACCTAGCACAAACACCTACATTGTAGGCAATATCCGGTCTGCTAGTTGTGAGATACAACAGACTACCTATCATGCTTCGGTAAAGAGTCTCATCAACATCTTTTCTGGCTAAATCAATACTCAATTTAATTATTGTACTCATGGGAGTGGTAGAGTGTTTTGAATTTTTCATGCCAAAGCTTTTCAGAATAACACGGATATATTTGGTTTGAGACACAAAGATACCATTGTCAGACTGTATAATTTGAAGTCCTAGGAAGGACAATTCACCCATGATGCTCATTTCAAACTCTTGTGACATACATTCAGTAAATTTCTCAACAAAACCCTTAGATGTAGATCCAAACACTATGTCATCCACATAGATCTGCGCAATTAAGATGTGTATTTTCTCCCTTTTGATGAACAAAGTCTTGTCAACACTATGCTCCATAAATTGTTTTCAACTAAAAACATTGGTCAGCGTTTCATACCAAGTGCATGGGGCCTGTTTTAATCCACACAGTGCTTTGTTCAACTTATAAACATGATTGGGATCGTGTGGATCCTAGAATCCTTTTGACTACTCAACATACACCTCTTCATTCAGGTAATCATTCAAAAAAGCGCTTGACATCCATCTAAAATAATTTCATCTATAAAGAAAATGCAATTTACAGAAGAATTTTGATGAATTCAAGACGAGCATTAGGGGCAAAGGTTTCATCAAAATCAATACCCTCAACTTGGGTATAACCATGTGCTACTAATCGAGCCTTGCTCCTAATCACTTGACCAAGCTCATCGGTTTTATTCTTCAAGATCCACTTAGTACTGATGACGTTGGTATGAGTGGGACAAGGAAGAAGCTCCCAGACATTGTTCCGTTCAAACTGTTCTAGCTCCTCATGCATGGCATTGATCCACGAGTCATCATAAAGAGCGACATTTACATTTTTAGGTTCAATAAAGTTACTTACGCCGTCACGTACCTTTTTGCGCGTCTTCATTGGTGCTTCCACATACCCAATGAATTTATCAAGTGGGTTATCCTTCATGACTTGACCTTTTTGGGATCTGGGGTGTGCACTTAATGGTTCCTTTTTTCGTTCATGATCACTATCCGATGCGAGATTCATGTCAGATGATGCTGTAGATCTTTGTTCCTCTGCATGTACTTTGGATTCAGACTTATTTTCCTCAAGTTCTTCCATTTTGTTGTCCTTTGAGTCATTCACCTATTCTAACATAGGAGAAAAGATCATTCCATTATCATCATCAAAAGAATAATCAGACGTCCCCACATCATCCACAAGCACATTGATTGGCTCCATTACAATAGTGCTTTTATGTTTATAAACCCTATAAGCCTTGCTAGTCAACAAGTAACCAAGGAAGATACTTACTCCCAAATGTCGCAAAATATTTAACAATAGGTTTTATTCCAGTCCATATTTCATATGGAGTAGTTTTGGTTCTCGGCCTGAGGTACACCCGATTAATAACATGCACTGCGGTATTCACTTCCTCGGCCCAAAACAGTTGAGGGATATTCTTGCTCTAAAGCATAACAAGTGCCATCTCCTGGACAACACGGTTATTCCTCTCAACTTCCACATTCTGCTGTGGTGTTGTTTGGTGCACAAAACTCATGTTTTATTCCATGTTTAGTGCAAAAAGAGTTAAATTTAGGGTTTTCAAACTCAGTGCCATGATCTAAATGGATACGTGAGACACCACCAAATTCTTGACCTTTCTCTACAATAAGAAGGGACCACAAATCACTAAATACAGCAAAAGCCTCTAATTTTTCCCTGAAAAATCTTACCCACTTAAGCCTTGAAAAGTCATCCACTATGAGAAAGATATATTTCATACCACCGATGCTTTCCACTTTTTTAGGACCCACAAGATCCATGTGAAGCAATTCCAATGGCCTTTTCGTGATGAGAAAATCCACCTTTTTGTGTGACGCTCTGATCTGCTTACTAATCTAACAAGGGCCGCAAACATTGTTTGGGGCTTTCTGAAGTTTAGGTAGCCCATGAACTAATTCTTATTTGGCCAAATATTCAAGATTGTTATGATTCACATGGCCCAATCGTTGATGCCATAAGTCAATGTCACTAATTTTGGCAGAATGACATGTTAGATCATTATCAGTGGCAACGACGTAGCAATTGTTAGGATTTCTTTTACCATGAAGTATTGTTTTCCCTTTTTTTTATACAATGATGCATTAATTTGAAGAAATGTGTACTCCATGCCATGAGTCAGACAATTGGCTAATGCGTAACCAATTAGTTTTAAGACCTTCTACTAGGTAAACATTTGACAATATAGACATACCTGGTATTGAAACAGTGCCCTTCCAATTACAATGGCCTCACTGTCGTCCCCAAAGCGTACACTACCACCATTGTAGCTCTCAAGGATGCCTAGAGCATCCACTTTCCAAGTACCACACATTCGTCTCTTGTGCGTAAGTGAAGTTAGGACCACATTACATAGAATGTCAGACTCCCAAACCCATATGGACTTTGTCTTGACCCGTTGTGGAAAATAATGCTTCTTCCTCCGCTAATTTCTTAAATGAATTAGTAATTTATTACAATGTGACCGAATGTGCCCTCTGATCCCACAAAAGTGACAAGTGGGGATAAATTTGGGTTTTGGCACATTCCTTTTATTAACAGTTTTTTAAATGTGTAGAGTTTGAATAGTTGGCTATCATCGAGTGCATAGTGAGTCCTTGAGCAAAAACATATTTATCTTTGTCTTCAGATATTGAAGCTCCGTATACATAGATACGTAGCCAAGACTAGTTTTTGATAAGTCAGCCTTTTGGCCTCCAAGGATTTTATCGAGCTTCATGGACCCTGTATTCATTCTATTTATCGTAGTTTTGGCAGATTCCAGCTCAGTGTGAACCATCTTTAATTTGCTAAGAAGATTATCCTTTTCAACTTTACAAGTGCTCAATTCCTTTCACAAAGCATCTTATAAGTCCTTTGTAGCTTTCTTGACTAGGTCATTTGGCAACTCGTTCTTCTTTCATGCATCAATCAAATTGTTAGACATAATTAAATGTTGATCTTCCAACTGGCTTACATTAGCATGAGAGTCTTTCAATTGCATTATTGGATAAGAGTTCTGAGATTCCATTGCTGTCTAGTTTAGCTCCTTTTTTTTCATTAATTTTTGACATACGCATGGAATCTTGTAATAGTTTCCTTTATTTAGCTTCCATGTCCTATTCATTGTCAGAAAAATCATACAGATTTACATCTTCATCCCAAGAGACATTCGACGCCTTACCTTTGCTTTTCTCTTTGTGATTGGCACACTTAGCAGTAGTGTGACTGTATCCTTAACATTCATAGCATTAGATTAGCTTGGATGATCCTTTGACCAGATTCTTATCGGACTTAGACACAAATTTAAATTTGTTGGGTGCCTTTTTGTTCTAAAAGTCTTTTTTTCAAATTATTTTTATTGCTTCTCTACATCTTTCTGAACTTTTTAACAAAGAAAGCTTCAAGCTCACCTTCGTCCAATTCACAATCCGAATCAACATCGATAACATGCTCCGCAGATTTGGAGGACATGAGAGCAATGTCCTTGCCCTTTTTGGTTGAACAATGGTTGTCTTCCAAGTTTTCCAAATTCTCAACCAATTTTTCTATGGTGAGGGAGTCCGAATTTTGATACTCATCAATAGCTACTACTTTAAGGGCCTGTTTGGATGCACAAGAAAGTACAAGAAAATAATATTTTTTAGAATATAATCTTTCATTTTTTAAAGAAGAAAATCTTGTATGTTTGGTAACTCAAGAAAAATTTGAAGAAAAGATTCTTTTCTTTCAAAAAGCTCAATATTCTCTCTTACAGCTCCCCCCTGTAGAAAACTTTATACAAGATAAAAATCTTTCAAAATGACGATTATAAAGTGGTAGAGTAAAGTAAAGACCTTGGTTCAACAAATCCATCATAATGTGTATGTTTACATATATGAAAAAGTAAAGTAAAACTAAATCTCACAGGACGATAAAGGTGGGGTAAAGTAAAGGTGGGATAAAGTACATGGTGAAGTAAAGTGGGAATGAATGGTAAAGTAGTTTTTTTTTTTTTTTTTTACTTTACTTAAACATTTTATCGTAGTTTTATATGGTAAATAAAAAGTGACTTGTTTAAAGGTGTGGAAAAGTAAAATAAAGATCGATGTCATATCATGGTAAAAGATGAGGTAAAGTAAGGTAAGATAAAGTATGTGGTAAAGCAAAGTGAGAGAGAGAGTTAATAAAGTAGTTGTTTTTTCATTTACTTTACTTTACTTTACTATACTTTACCATGGTTTTATGTGATAAAAGAAAAGTAACTTATGGTAAAAACATAAAAGTTAAACTTTACTTTACCACATTACTTTTTTTATCCTGATGTGGTAAATTACATATAAATTAAAATATTTAATAAAAAAATTCTTATAATGTAATTTACTTTAATCATAGCACATTCCAAACATCTCAATTTAAAATCTATAGTATTCTTCAAAAATTGCCAAACAGTAAAAAAATTATACTATTATAATATTGCATTATTGCATTCTATACTATTTTATTCTTACAATATTTAAATATGTAAATATTTTATCCTGTAGACATCCAAACGGGCCCTAAGACGAAACCTTTCAGGAAGAGACCTTAAAATCTTCTTAACAACTCTAGACTCAAATATTGGTTCTCCCAAATTAAAGCTTGAGTTGACAATATGGCTCATTTTGGCATGAAACTCATCAAAGCTTTCAGAATGTTTTGTCCTCAAAGTCTCGAAGGCAATAGTTAAATTTTGGGGCTTAGTTTGTTTAATCATATATGTGCCCTCATTAACAATCTGTAGGATATCCCATGCTGCCTTGGTGGAGGAGCATGTAGAGGTCTTACAAAATTCTAATTGCGTAACACCGTTGTAAATGGCATTAATTGCCTTGTTGTTGCAATTAGAGGCTCGTTTTTCCTCTTGAGTCCACTGGGCTTTAGATTTCAAAATTGTCTACCCATTTATAACAATTGTAGGTCTGGTATAACCTTCTTCAACTACATCCTAGACATCATCATCTATAGCCCTAAGAAAAGCAATCATCCTTACCTTCCAATAAGCATTGGTTCCATCAAGCAACGGGGGCTTAATGGTTGATGTTCATTCTTTATTGAATTCCATAATAGAGAACTGATGAATTGATCACATAAAAAGTTAGTGCAACCCACTCTGATACCATGTGAAGGTTGCGTTTAAGCCTTAACACAGGCTAAGGCCCCAAATTAGTCTCTCTTTTAGATTCCAATTTCAATTAATTAGTCTAGAGTTAATTAACCTAAATCCAGAAAATCAAGCAATCAGCCACAAGAGAAGGAGACACAGGGTTTTTTAAATGGAAAACCCTACTCGGGAAAAACCACGGGTCTTACCATCTAGACCATAAACAACAAGCACTATGTCATTGAATGTTAGAAGAAGTACTCATAGACCCTACTCCAGTTTCAACTCAACCAAGGGACTGCAATGGTCTTAGCGACGACTCGTCGTGCACCTTCACCATGCTTGAACCAACTACCTTGAATGCCACTTCAAGGTGAGTCTATTGCAAGAGCGTAGATGGAAAGAATTCCAAGCTTTAACTATTCAGCTCTGCAACTATGGATGCTTTGGAGAAGATGATGGATCTCTCAAGGAATTCTGGGGTTTAGAATAGGAGAGAAGTACTCTAGGTTCGAGAGAGAATGCCTTTTTAGAAGTCTTGTTTCGTGCATGGGGTTATCAAAGAGGGTAGGACTAAAACAAGTAAGTTGAGACAAATTGGAAGGAAGTTTCCAATCCGAACACGAAATTCGCTCTTTAGGCGCATGTCATGCTCTCGAGCATAGAACCAGGTCCACTCGAGCTCGTGACTCTCTGTTTCTAATTTCTAAGCATTGCATGTGTCAGGCTTGAGCGAGTGAGATTCTATCTGGGGCCCGCTCGAGCAGGTATGAGCATCTGCTCAAGCGCCTAGTCATTTTCAGCCTTCTTGCACTTCCTACTCAAGACTTCGATCTGGGCAGTCTAACTATAAAAATAAACGATAAATTGTGAATTCCTGTTTTGTTCATAACCCAATGAATTTACTGACACTGAATTTCCTTACACCAAGCCTTACATAAATCACCGTATGTATGCCCAAAGGACCAAAACCCACTCGAGTACACTGTTGTTATTTTTCACCACCCCTCACTACAGAATGCACTCACACTTTTAATTCGCGTTTTTTTCACATATGCACTACAGGCATACACTTCACCACACTAAAACATTGAGCAACCTTCTCATACATATTGGCTTCTTAGATTCATGATGGTGGAGGATCCCATGATTGGAAGTGGCCTACGTAGCCCTCTTTCTTTTCCTTAATAATAAATGGGCCACGTTGCCACTACATCATTAGACATAAAGTCGGCGACGACAGTAATACGAGGTGGTTCCAGATTTACTTGATGAAGGTCGGCTGTGATGGAGTAGGCTGATGACGAGGGGAGACGTGGAGTGGAGGTAGCCTAGTTCGGCGTTGCCAAGATGAACAGCTCAAGGAACTTTTTGATAGATAGTTATGCTCTCTTGATGAAATTAGAAAACTGATCTTGGGCATGTATCGATCACAAATATGATCATCTATCCAAAATCATCATGACTGTGCAAGAGGAGGTGCATGCCATTCAAGCTAGTGTAGAATGGTTGAGCAATTCTAAGGGATCTTCCTTACCCTGAAGTAATGCAAGTAGTTCTTTACAAAAAAAAAAAAAGTGCACTCGGATTGACTTCCTTAAGTTTGATGGAGAGGATCTAATTGGATGGATTGCTCGAGCCAAGTAATTCTTTAATTTTAATCATACCCGGGACCATGAATGAGTTCCTTTGGCAGGGTTCCAAATGGAACAAGAAGTACTGCTACTAATAGATGGTTGATGAAAACCAATGAATCACCATGTTAGAATGAGTTCACCAAACTTGTGTACTAGGTTCGAACTGAGCGAATTCATGAATTGCATGGCATCTCTCATGATGTTGTCCCAAACCTTAACACTTTTGAGTATCAGGCATTATTTGAGGGTTAAGGTGAAAGTTTTCAATGATCAAAACATAAGTGTTTTCTTGTATTGAGAGAGTATTTATAATACAATGATGGAGATCTTTAAGATCCTTAGATCCTACAAGTCAGGGATGTGATACAAAGATAATTACATAAAGATAAAGATGGAAAACGATAGATCTCTATCTATGATGATCTGGAAACATATCTATCATGATTTGAGGAGTGATAGATTAGGTGGGCCACACTTTGTTGATTGAGATGAGGTTGACTAACATTCCCCCGCAAGCTTAACGGCTAATCTGTTACATTGAGCTCGTTCTTTAATAGATGAAACCATGACAAGCTTAGACCCTTTATAAATATGTCTGCCAATTGATCAACAGAGCTAACAAAGCGGACTTGGATATCTCCACGAACAACCTTTTCTCTTATGAAATGATAATTGACCTCGATGTGCTTCGTACGAGCATGATAAATTGGGTTAGAGGCCAATGAAATAGCACTAATGTTATCACAATAGATTAAGGGAGGAATTTTGAGATAAATTCCAAGATCTCTCATCAACATCCGCACCCAAAACAACTCTGTAGCTGTAATAGCGAGGGACCGATACTCAGATTCTGTACTTGATCTAGTTACAATCGATTGCTTTTTAGCATTCCAGGAGAGAAGATTGGGCCCAATAAAGATGGCATATCCAGAAGTAGATCGACCATCATCTGGGTCTCTAGCCCAGTCTGCATCTGAGTAAGCAGTGACTGAAAATGTACCTCGACAAAAATGCAAGCCATGTGTGATGGTTCATTTAAGGAATCGAAGAATCCACTTAACCGCTATCCAATGATGTGAGCGTGGATCATGCATAAACTGGCAAACTTAGTTTACTGCAAATGCGATGTCTGGCCTAGTGAGTGTAACATATTGGAGAGCACCAACCACACTGCAATATTCTTGAGCATTTGAAATTGGATCACCATCGTACGATAGTTTTATTCCAATTTGAATTGGTGACTTAAGCGGTTTAGCATCATGCATCTTGTTTTGTAAAGTAGATCCAATACATATTTGGTTTGAGTGAGGTATAGATCAAAGTTAGTTCTGTGGGCCTCTATGCCAAGAAAGTAATGTATTGGCCCCAAATCTTTCATAGCAAATAACCAACTTAATTCCCTTAGTAGCTTTGGTAAAGCCCCAATATTGTTGCTTGTGACCACAATATCATCAACATAAATTAATAAGATGATAATCTCACCACCAAAATTGCGAACAAATAGGGATGTATCAACAAAAGATCCAGTAAACCCGAGACTTTGTAGGTAATTGGTTAGACGAAGGTACCAAGCTCGTGGGGCCTGCTTAAGTCCATAAATGGCCTTATGAAGCTTACAAACATTAATTGGTCGGCTGGGATCCACAAATCCCTAAGGTTGTTCCAAGTACACTTCCTCATATAGCACCTCATGCAAAAATGCATTGTGGACATTAAGTTGTCTAATTTGCCAGCCAAGTTGAAGTGCAAAAGAAAGAACAAGTCTAACTGTGGTGTGTTTGACTACTGGACTGAAAGTATCACTCTAGTCTAGCCCAGTTTACTGATGGAACCCCTTGGCTACAACACAAGCCTTGTGTCTTTCTATAGTACCATCTGACCTTTCTTTTACTTTATAAACCCAGCGACACCCTACATTATTCTGACCAGGTTGTGGAGGAACTAAGGACCATGTACCTTGGCACTAAAGAGCATCAAATTCAAGTGCCATGGCCGATCGCCACTCAACAAATTTGACTGCCCAGTTTCTGTCTATTCATTTGCTTTGAGTCACCAATGAGTGAGGCCAACTGTAGGTCAACACCTCGGTGTCTTGGGTACGTGTAGTAGAACTGTGGGAACATTCAATGGTCAAGATGATATCTATCTATATTATCCCCTTGTGCCAATTAATGGATTTATTATTAGTAAGTGCGCACCCAACACAATTAAAAGTTAATTGGATGGTACTGATGATCACTGTGATTAATTGGGGCTCAAGGATAATAAGATGTGGATCTAAGATTGGAAGGGACAAATTTAATCCAATTAATCCATGGATATTGATAGAGGGGCCTACTTGTGGTAATTAAGAAGTTTAGGGTCTTCTTTGTAATTTATTCCTAAGACTGGAGTGCAATTGCATTTATATAGTGGTGTTATTTGCAATTAACTGTGGGCCCGGATTGCACATGAGATGTGGGGTCGCAGTGTCCCAGTTGGAGCCAGCTTTCTATGGAATCCCTAGTAGTCCCCACGCTGGCCCAAGTTATTAGTAAGATGCTAATCCTACTTGAACTCTAAAAACAAGGAATTAGAAAGTTACTATTTCTATTTAAAGTGAGACTTCTAATAGTGATAATAGTAAATTACTAATTGTTGTGGAAGTAAGACTTCTATAATAATTAGAAAGGAGATGGTTACTAATTCTTAATGGAAGTTGAAGTTCTATTTTAATTAGTAAGAGGAGGTTGCTTTGTGCTATAAATAGAGGAGAAAGACCCCTTGAACGTCCATTCATAGGAATCCACGCCCAAGGCTCTTTTGTGTGCAAGTGTTGCACAACTCTCTCTCTCTCTTCTAGTTCTCTTCTAGTTCCTTAGAGTTTCTAGTTGGTTTTTCTCTTAGAATTTCCACCAATCTTCTTGAGAAAGAGATCTGATACAAGTCATAACGTGGAAGGCTAAGAGATCTTAGAGATCCTAAATTTGCTACAAAGAAAGAGTTTCTTCATCAAGCAAGTCTTCTTCTCCATTAGAGCACTACTGAGCTCCAAAGGTATAATCTACTTCTCTATTTGTTATGGATTATTCTGGTTGCATGGTGTTGCTGATTTCTATCTTCTAGATAGAGTTTATTGATGTACATGATTGATGAGATTAAGGGATTGCATCCTGGATGTGGTTTATGGCCTTATGGGTACTTGATCACTGAGTCAAGTGGGTCAAAAGTCTTGAAAACCTATCCACGAGACATCTGAATGAACTAATTCTAAAGGAAATGACGAAATAGACAGAGTGCTGAAAAGACAACCTCGACCATTTCCCCATTTGACAGGCAGTGCAAACAAACTCTAACTTGGAAGTTCCATCAATAGAGAGAGAAGAAACAATTTGCTTGAGGACCTGATGTGAAAGATGGCCCAACCTATGATGCCACAGACTACTATAGATGTGAGTGCTACTGAAAGTAGATGGAGAAGCAAATGATTTATTCTGGGTGCATGATGTCAGATGAAGAGGATAAAGGCCATTATTGGTCACTCCGCAGAAAAGGATCTTCCCCATTCTGTTTTCCTTCACATAAAAATTAGAAGATGTAAAGATAAAATAACTGTCATTGTCTTTGGTAAACTGAGAGACTGACAATAAATGTTGAGAAATATTAGGCACATGTAGAATATTATGTAAAGAGACCAAGTTACCATTAGATAAATATTGAGAGGAACCAATGTGTGAGATGGAAAGACCCTTACCACTACTAACTGCAAGGCTATCATTACCCACATAGTCTGAATGGAGCGAGAGATTGTTGATATCTTGTGTCACATGATTAGTAGCCCCTGTGTCGACTGTGAACTAGGCAGTCTCCCCTAACTTTGAAGCAGCCATATCTTGAAGTTTTTCTGGTGATTAACGCCCTTGAAAGGAGAGATCCAATCTATTGAAGCAGTCAAGGGCTGTGTACCCAATACGATTACAGGTCTGACATGCAACAGGAGCAGGCTTCTTGTTGGAAGTTGTCTGAGTAGAAGGGCCACCCCTAGAATTGGAGTTGCGGCCTTTACCACGACCGCGATAATTATACCGCCCACGTGAACCAGTGCGTTCACCAGAAGATGTGTAGCAGGCAGTTATAGGTGATACAGTAGCAGAAGAAGAATTATGCAATTCTAACCACAATTCAAAGGTAAGTAGTTGACCAAACAAATCTTCAAAATTAATCAATGTTTCACGATTAGCAATGGAAGAATGGACAGAATCATACTCCGGACCCAATCCATTCAAAACTTGGTTACAAAGGTCATATTCACTAATAGGTTGGCCAATAGCCTCAAGGGTATCAATAATACCTTTCATCTTATCAAGATAATCAATGACAGAAAGTTCTCCCTTCTTTTAATTCTGAAACTGCTGTTTAAGTTGCAATACCCGAGACCGGGATTGGATTAGATGCAATTTTTCCAATCGTTGTCAAACTTTGTTGGAAGCAAGTGGGCCTTGTGGATAGGTTTTCAAAACTTTTTGACCCATTTGACTCAGGGATCAAGTACCCATAAGGCCATAAACCACATTCAGGATGTAATCACTCAATCTCATTAATCATGTACAACAATAAACTCTATCTAGAAGATAGAAATCAGCAACAAACAAGAAACCAAAAATCCACAACATTCAATGAAATAGATTATACCTTTGGAGCTCGGTTGTGCTCTAATGGAGAAGAAGAATTGCTAGATAAAGAAACTCTTTTTTTGTAACCAACTTAGGATCTCCAAGACCTCTTACTCTTCCACGCTATGTCCAATATCAAATCTCTTCTCTAAAGGAGATGGGTGGGATCTCCTAAAGAAAACAACTAGTAACTCTAAAGGAACTAGAGGAGAACTAGAAGAGAGAGAGGAGAAATTTGTGCAACATTTGCACTTAGGGAGCTTGGGCGTGGATTTCCATGTGGGACATCTAAGGGGTGTTCCCCTTTTATAGCCTGGGCAACCTCCCTTACTAATTAAAATAGAAGTCTAACTTCCATTAAGAATTAGTAACTTTCTCCTTTCTAATTATTATAAAAGTCTCACTACCACAACAATTAGTAACTTACTATTACCACTATTAGAAGTCTCACTTCAAATAGAAATAGTAACTTTCTAATTCCTTCCTTTTAGAGTTCAACTAGGATTAGTGTCTTACTAATAACTTGGGCTAGCATGGGGACCACTAGGGATTCCATAGAAAGCTGGCTCCAACTGGGACACTGCGACCCCACATCTCATGTGCAATCCGGGCCCATAGTTAATTGTAAATAACACCACTATATAAATGCAATTGCACTCCAGTCTTAGGAATAAATTACAAAGAAAACCCTAAACTTCTTAAATACCACAAGTAGACCCCTCTATTAATATCCATGGATCAATTGGATTAAATCTATCCCTTCCAATCTTAGATCCACAATTTATTATCCTTGAGCCCCAATTAATCACATTGATCATCAATACCATCCAATTAACTCTTAATTGAGATGAGTGCGCACTTACTAATAATAAATCCATTACTTGACACAAGGGAATAATATAGATAGATTTCATCTTGACCATTGATAGTTCCCACAGTCATACTACCACGTACCCAAGACACCGAAGTGTTAATCTACAGTTGACATCACTCGTTGGTGATTCAAAGCAAATGAATAGACAGAAACTTGAGTTCATCAATGTCTTAGGATTGAGAGCTCATTGCTAGGGAATTGAATTATGAGAGCAGACCTTAAAATCGAGACAGTATTCCATAAGGTGCTTCTCATGGTCCTTCAATGCATCAAATGTACCAGCACCTGATTCAGAATCTTACATTATGATGATCGAAACAAATCATACTATCTCATAGTGATCGAAGTACTGCAATCTTATCAGATGAGATGCCCAGCCTCATCACTGGTTGTGAAGATATTTAAGCATAAGATTTGTGACACATGTCTCTCGCATGTGGATCTCATCCATACACATATATCACATCTAATATACTAATGAGACCCGATTCATCTCATGAACCATCATGTCATATGTATTGGTCATGTGCATTAAGTAATAAAACACCATTCATCTCATGAAAAGAAAGCATGATTTTATTGATAAATAAAAATATTAATCAATTTATTACATCATCTGATAGATTGAGAAGTGTAGCATTAATCCACAAAAGAACAATAGAGTCCAATAACTCATATGCTGGGTTGACATATGTGGTGGGTTTATTATCAGCATCAGATAAGAACTAGTTAGGGCAATGCAGACCCATCAACATACTTCAGCAGTTTATTAGTACGAAGAATTGGCAAAAACTGACTTTTCCAAAGTAGATAATTATGTCGATCCAATTTTATAGAGATGAGACTAGTGATGTTCGAGATCGAGATGGTACGTGAGAGAGCTACTGCTAGAGGTCGCCATTAAAATTGACAAGATTCAGGAAAAAAAAAAAAAAAAAAAAAACTACCAATTACACAGCACACCAGTAGAACAACAGTAGATCTCACAGATGGTAGAGGCAATATATCACATAAATGCCTTCAAAGTGCCCATACCAGACAGCAATACGTGTTGCAAAGATAAACACCAGCAGCAAATGGCGACCACTGCAAACACCAGGTAGTAGCAAATAGATCCGTAAACACACAAATCTACAATTCAAATCTGTATTACACAGATCATCAAGGGCTTGAATAACTACCGCCAAGTCACAAACACAGCAGACAGATCCACAGAGATCTGAAACTAAATGAAGACAAAGACAACGGATCCACACGAATCTGCAACTTTGCAAGCACCAGATAGTGGAGAAGAAGAATCCACAGGAATGACGAAAAAGATCGCTTTAAAGCTCTGATACCATGAAAGTTTTCAATGATCAAAACATAAGTGTTTTCTTGTATCGAGAGAGTATTTATAATACAATGATAGAGATCTTTAAGATCCTTAGATCCTACAAGTCAAGGATGTGATACAAAGATAATTACATAAAGATAAAGATGGAAAATGATAGATCTCTATCTATAATGATCTGGAACCATATCTATCATGATTTGAGGAATGACAGATTAGGTGGGCCACACTTTGCTGATTGAGATGAGGTTGACTAAGATTAGGACCGAAATTATTCTTGACAATTGTATCTCTCTCTCTAATGAGTTGCTTTATCTGAGGGTTAAATACCTAAATCTTGTCCCCTTTAGTGAGTATATGGCAGGGCCCAAAAGTAAGTGACATACGCCCACAGGTATGTTACACCAAATCAGCTCGCAGAAATGAAACAAAGTTGCACCTCGCAGGTCTACAAGAAGTGGGCATAAACAGGCCACGAGCATGGACATCTAAAGATTAAAACTAACTCTAAAAATCATTTGGCAACCTTACATGTAGAATGAAGTGAGAGGTTAAGCCTCAAATCAAGATAGAATAAAATATACCTGGGTTATATGGTCTTTTGTCTTAGTGACTTGATAATGATTTTTTTTTTTTTTTTGTAAAAAGATGATTTTTTTTTGTCATTTAGTGGATTAAAGATGTTGCTCTTTGACCTTTAAAAAAAAAGGGATTGGGAGTATTTGAATTTGTATACTTTTGATATGATCCCCTAGCCGTTTCATGTCTGGAAAATAGAAGCTTTATGCCTTGTTTAGTATCTCTACTCTTATTTCGATAGAGCTATCTAAAATAGAGTCATGAAAAAAAAGAGCCACAAAAAAGAGAGCTAAAATAAAAATAAAAAATAAGTGTTTGGTATTGCAAGGCTCTATTTTAAATAGACCGTCTGGTACTTCCTCTTTCTGCTTCTTATTAGAGGAGTCTGCCTCTTTTTAAAAGGGGTAGTTTCTGTCATTATTTAAAAAAAGATCTTATGCACATTTGCTATCACAGGGGTGGTTTTTTTTTTTAGTATTTATGAGACAAATTTATAATAAGGCTAAATATTAATTTTCACTTTAATAATAAATTACCAAATGGGCCCAGAAACAACAAAACAACCCGCAAGCCAGGCCAACGAAGAAACTAAACTCTCTAGATGAAACTTATAACAATAAGCAACATGCAGTATTCAGTTTGGAAAGTACGTCCCCCGGAACGAATTTCCGAATCTTACTGTCGGTTGTGGGGCTTGTACTCCAAACTCGGGGCCCATTTGGTTAGAAGAGCTAATTAAATTAATGTCTAAAATAAAAGCTCTAATTTTTAAGTTTTAATTTGTAATTAAACTATTTGGTAAAATTATAAAACAAAAACTCTTATTTTATAATAGAGTGTTTGATAAACATCCAAATAAGACCTTATTTGAGCGGCATTTGAATGTCATTGTTTTAAAGAATGATTTTAACCAGAAAGAAGCTTGCCAATTTCCTTCTCCTTTTTTTTTTTTTAGATTAAAGACTTGAAGACATGCACCCCCCACTCATACACTCAGGTCCTAACCAGCTGGTCCATTATTACCCTAGTAATGGATTTATATTTGTTTTTATAAAAAAATAAACCTTTTAATATGCAACGCTCCTAGAATTTTTATGAGCTACCATGTCAATACTGCCCAATCAAGTAATCTTTTATTGTATAGTAGCAGCAGCCAGCATCGATCTTCATATAATGAACAAACCGATCTAATAGATATGGTAGTGGTTCAGCTGTTGCAACTGTTTGTTCCAATGAATTGTTTAAGGTACTGAAGGGAGACAATGGTGGCAGTTTGTCATTTAGGTATAGTCTACTGCACAAGGTTCAGTAATAGGCAAATCAGAGCTAATTTATTACATGTAATAAAGCGAGTGCCTATATAAATCAAAAGAAATAATCATGCAATAGAGGAGTAACAAAATGCCCATTCAAGGGCACAAACATCGTTCAAGAAAGATGAACTAACTGAGACATTTCATCAAAACCTTTGTGGGTACATGAGACTGAATTCAGCCTTATCAAACAAAGACAAAAAAATGTGGGAATTGGTGGGGTACCGAGAGAATAGAATTAAGAGCTTTCGCCGCCCAAAGTACTATCCTTAGGAGACTCCAAGAAGGTGTAAATTCTTGTATGGCTTCAGGTATTGGGGTTTGTCTTTTGAATTCATAAGATCTCTACTGGTTCAATGGAAAAGAAAACCCATAAATCTAAAATGCTTGGAAGAGAAGATATGTGAAACTTATGAATTAGAAGATCAAACGAGCAGATGACAGCATTTCACCATTCATTTGTGATGCAAGATCTTTAGAGAAGAAGAATCGTCTCTTGCGTCTCTTCGCTTTTAGGAGAAAATATAAACTGCTCTGGAAATCCTTGTTTGGACCAAACAGAGAAGGACACATAAGGGGGCGGAGTAAAGAGAAAAAAGTTTCTCTTTCCTCCGCCCCCACATCCGCCCCCCTACATGTCACTGCCTGTTTGGTCCAAACAGGGGTTCCCTGTTTGGACCAAACAAGGAATCTGTTTCCAAACTGCTCTTGTTCCCTTATATTTTAGGGAGATTTTCAAATATGGCCTTAAGTTTTTGCCTTATTTCAAAAAAGGACACAAGTTTTCAAACTTTTCAAATTAGTCCCTAAGTTTTCCGGTAAATTTTCAATTAAAGACATCCGGCCATTTAAAGGTATTTTCTGGTGACTTTTTCCCTTAATATTTTGAAAATACCCAAATCACCCTTCTTTTAAATCCATGACATGGTTTCGACAACCACTACATATAGCCAATCGCTGTGGGAATACTGGACGTCGTGGCAAGGGAAATAAGAAGAATATAGAGGAAGTGAATGAGAGTTTTATTACAATGAAGGGTAATTTAGGTATTAAAAAAAAGGAAAAAAGTTTCCGAAAAATAACTTTAAATAGATGGATGTCCTTAATTAAAAACTTTCTGAAAAACTTCGGGACTAATTTGAAAAGTTTTGAAACTGTGTCTGTCTTGAAATAAGGCCGAAACTTAAGGACTTTTTTTTAAATTCTCCCCATATTTTATGGGTTAAAAACTTAAATTACTAATAATAAGCTATAAATTAAAATGTAATTAGAAATTTGTCAAACACTCTAAATTATGAATAAGTTCTAAATCATTGGAAGCAATTCACTGCAGCTCTGCATTTTCTAAGCGTGTGTGCTGATTCAAATATTTGAGGATCTGAGCTCAACTACCTTCATCTGACTTATTCTATGACTCCAAATTGGCTAGCATCCTAATTGCAATTAACTATGGAAAGTGTAAGGTCAGATTTTGTTGACCTGGTTTTTGCTCGGAAGAACCTTGAGATCCTCCCTTCTGATTCCTCACGGGAATTCCGTCCACTAAGCTTGGACCTGCTCAAGAAGGAAACAACGGGCTGAAATTCGATCGGAGGGGTCCGACCGAAAACACTCCGATGCTAAAGTCAGTAATTAGATCAGGTAATTAATTTCTTTTTGCTTGTGGAGTTCTGTGTTTTTTTTTTCTTACCTCCCTCTTTCTTCTTTCTTTTTCTCCTTGTTATACCTTCCCTTCCTCTGTTTTCTCTCCCACTTCCCCCATTCATCGTTGATCTCATCCCAGGGATGCACACGTCCATGATCATGCTCTCAGGCACGGGGTGTTTCCCCCATCTCTCTATGCACGATCTTCTTCTACTTTCTCTGGTCTCCACCTGTCTCTCTATGCACGACCTTCTTCTACCTTCGCTGGCCTCCATCTGTCTCTCCCCTTTCCTGAAGCCTCGGGCCAGCAGGATGCTACTGCCCATTCAAATAGGTCCGACCTGGCCTAAGATCCACGGGCTGGCTATGTGGGGCGGATTAGGCTCGCGGATCATGGTAGGCCTTTTCAAGACCGGACCTTAGCCCAGAGCCCTCACAATTGCCCCCCAAGCCTGCCCCTTTTCCTTGTTGCTTCCCGAGGTAAGGGGAGGCTTGAGATGTCCTTATATCTACGTGGCGTCTTCCCAGTCGTCCTCCCGTCCATCAAGCCGCCTGGCATTTCTCCATCTTTATCCTCCCCATCCTTTTCGGGATTTCAAATCCTTTCCGAGGTTGCGCGCCTTCCTGCAACTCTTCCCCTCCTTCCTCTTTAAATCTTCTACAACAACTCTCTTATCCATCCCTTTACTTCCGTCATCGCTCTTTTTACTGTAAGTCTCATTTCCCTGCTACTTTAGTTTTTCTTTTCATTTTCTTCGAATGGGGAACATAAAAGGCCTCATTAACAGTCCGGAGGGGATTGCCGAATTCAGGAAGAAATATAGAATCCCCTCGGACATTCAGATCCAAGCGCCTCTCCCTAGGGAATCCCTCGACAGCGGTTCCCGTGACGCCGTGCCTTTTCCCACCATATCCATCGTGGAAGGGGGGTGCGTTTTCCCCTAGATCCTCTCCTTGTCCAATTTTTGTCTATTACAAACCTCTTTCCTACCCAGTGTGCCCCAAACCTGTTTCGTGTTGTGATGGGGGTGGCCGCGCTAAACAAACTGCTCGGTACCAACCTCGGGGTGTTTAACATCCTCTCTTGCTATTCCCTAGTGCCCCTCAATAACCAGAAATCAGTCTTCTATTTGAAGTCCCGTGATCAAAACAGGTTTCTTGTCCACTATCTCCAGAACTCGAACAAGCCCAGTAAGGGATATTTTATCATTGTGGGCAGCAACTGGGAAGCGCCGACCTCCTGGGGCGGGGTTAGCCGAGAAGTCCCCCTAGTCCCAGGCTTTCCAGGTCGACCCCCTACTACATCATGCTTTTCCCTTCCTGCCTACCGTCTCTTTTCTCACACACAATGTTTCAGTTTGTCTTTACCTGCAGGTCCGTCAATCAGCCAGATTCCTCAGACTCTTCTTCGGCCCGACGATCTGAAAACAGTTTAGGAATACTGAGGTCCCCCCGAGTTGCATGGTTGGGGTCGAGCCGCCCACATCTTGCTCGGATACGAAAGGTCCTACGACAGTTTCCTAGTTGTCCCGCCTTGGCATACCCCAGGGGAAATCCCGGGGGAACCTCACCAGCGCTCTCTTAGGAGGAAAGTTCCCGCTGTGAAAGCGTCAAGAACTTCCAGTCGTGGCAAGCCGGCCAACACCCAATCTTCCGGCTCCCAGAGATCCTCTGGTCCATCACCCTCCATCGAACAGAGTCCCTCTGATAGGAAACGAAGTCTCATGAGGTTGGCCCCGTCTAGCGCCTCTTCTTCTCATTATCCTAAACGAGCCCCTGTTCTAGAAGTTTCTGACGGCTCCTCTTCTTCGGATCCAGACCAGTTATCTGTCTCCATGTCTAGACGCAAGGCGAAGGATCTTCTCAGCAGCCTCGAACACCTTCTCCGCCCCGAGGTGGAAAAGGCTTCTTCACTGGTTTCCTCCTCTTCTCCGGGCAAAAGGTCTACCGTTGATCCTTCAACTGATCTCGGTCCGAGGAAGTCGAAAGGTAAGTCTTCGGTGGGTCGGCTGACTACCCCAACCTCTTTTCTGCCTGGTTGGAGGATTCCTTACCTCCTCCACATCAGCCGAGCTCTACATCCGAACACAAGGGCTTACCGGGCGTACTCTCCCAGTCTCTCCCGAGTGAAGGAGTTTCAAATTCTCCGTCGGTGGCGTTCCAGCTAGGCAAATCCGTCCTTCTGCCCTCGGATATGGGATTACATGGGGCTTTATCCGACCAGGACCTGGTCTCTTCCAGTGTTCAGCATTGTCTCCTGGTAAGTTTGCTCCACCTGTTTTGTTTCCCCTGACTACACTATGTTTCCGTTCTCGTTCCAACTTCTTTCCCTTATTGTTCCTTAGGGGCTTCAAAAGTGGTTCGTCCTTTCGGACCGCCTGGAGAAAAGCTTGAAGCGAATAGAAAGCTAGAGATGGAGCTGGTGGCAACTAAAGCTACTCAGCGTCTAGCAGAGTCCTCCGCCTCGAATTCTTCTAAGGCTTTGAGCTTGGCGGAGCTAAGGCTACTGCAGCCACCAGTCGCCTGCCAACGATATGGAGTTTGAGTCCCTTCGTGGTAAGCTCGCCGAAACGCAGGTGGCCCTGGAGAACGTGAAGGATGCGGCTTTTGATGAGGTTGAGGCGATGTACCTCGGTCAAGTGGAGCAGATGAAAGCCATTGTATTTAAGCGTGGGTACGACGTGGGTCTGAAAGACGCCGAGGTCCCCAAGGATTCCTCTCTCTGGGCCAAGCACTCAGTCCAACCAGCGTCTGCTCCCGACCAACCGCAGACCGCCGAGGTCCCTGCTTTTGATCCTGATGCAGGGCCGAGCTCACCTGTGGCTCTGGACACTGATGCCCCTCCCATTGTTAACCCTGTCATGTCTGCTTCTGATGTCCCGGAGGTTGTCTTAGAGAATTGAAGAACTCCCCTCTTTTTGGTTTTACTTTTTGGAAAGTTGCCCGACCTGTGGGCAGATTGTTGTATTTTCCTTCCTCTTTAAATCTGTCTTTTGCACTCTGAAAGTTCGGCTTTAGTTTATTTCCACTTTTTCTTTCTACATGGCTCATGCCTACTGCCACTGTCGGCCTTTTGTCGAGCTTCCCTCAGCCCGGCGTTTGCGTCTTCATGCCAAACATCGGTCAAGGGAAGATCAGTGCAGCATACCTATTTTGGGACTTTCCCAGTTAGGATTTTTTTCTTTGGCACGAAGTAGTGGGCTTGCTACTACCCTTAATTTTCAGGCTTTGGCCTTATTTAGGTGCGGTTGTCTCGATAAGGTCTAGTCCCTACTGCGGGTCCCCGAACTATCTTATTACTCAGTCCCTTGGCACAAAGTTCCAAAGCATTCTTTTCTACATTTCAACCAATTTATGAAACAACCTGCATTAACTCTTAAAACTTACATATGTTTCTGATACATTGCTATGAACTATCCTGCACAAACCAGATTCAACAATGCAAGAGGAAACAACTAAAAAAAAACTTAGAAATAAAACTTTTTCAAATTCATCGCGTTCCAAGGTCTCTGCAGTGCTTTCCCTTCCAACGTCTCCAAGCGATATGCCCCCGTCGTTCCGACAGAAGTTACTCTATAAGGTCCTTCCCAACTTGGTCCTAACTTGCCATGATCTAGACTTCTGGTGCCTAGGAGCACCCTCCTTAGGACCAAGTCTCCAAGTTGAAAAGTTCTTGCTTTAACCCTCTTCCGAAAGCTTTGCGTCAACAGGTGCCAGTTTGATCAGCGCCTGCTCCCTCCTTTCTTCGACCATATCGAGCTGCTCGACGATCCTTCCTTTGTTCCTCTCATGGTCATACTCCTCAGTCCGAGAGGTTGGCGATCCAATCTCTAGGGGAATCACGGCTTCCATCCCATAGGCTAGGGAAAATGGGGTCTCCCCGGTAGACCTCCCCGGAGTTGTTCAGTAAGCCCACAGAACGCTTAGCAATTCATTCACCCATTCTCCTTTAGCATCATCCAACCTTTTCTTTAATCCATCTAACAGAGTTTTGTTAGAACTTTCAGCTTGGCCATTGCATTGCGGGTAAGCCGGGGTCGAAAAATAATGACAAATGTCGAATCTTTCACATAGGCTCCTGAAGACTTTCCCTTCAAACTGTTTTTCATTATCTGTTACCAATGCATGAGGTATTCCGAACCTGGTAATGATATTTTTCCATACGAATCTTTCTGCATCACTCTCTCTAATATGAATCAAGGGCTCTGCCTCTACCCATTTGGTGAAATAGTCCGTTGCAATTATGAGGAACCTGAAGTTTCCTGCAGCTTTTAGCATAGGTCCCACTATGTCAATCCCCCCACTTGTCGAACGGCCAAGGGCTCGTTATCATATTGAGCTGCTAGGCTAGTTGGTGGATATTCCTGCCAAACCTCTGGCACCTATCACATTTTTGGACGAACTGCAAGGAATCTTTCTGCATGAATGGCCACCAGTATCCTTGCGTCATAGCTCTGTGAGCTAGACTCCACCCCCCCAATGTGGCCCCCACAACATCCTTCATGTATTTCCCATAGTAAATATGCGACTTCAGCAGGGTGGATGCACAACAAATATGGTCCTGAGTAAGATCGGTGGTAGAGTTTCTTGGTCGGCAATAGCCAGAATCTCGCAGCCTTCCTTTTTACTTTCAATCTTCTGGGAGAGCACCGCTTTCCAAGTATGCGATTATCGGAGTCATCCAACTTGGACCGTCGCCCTTCGGATTAATGCACATGACCCGTTCTGTCACAATATTTGGTTCTGGCTGGAAATCTACAGTTATCTCCCTCCTCAGCTTGGATCTCATTGCAGTGGTCAAGCAGGCGAGACTGTCAGCATGTGAATTTTTCTCTCGATCTATCTGCTTCACTTCAACATCTCCTATTTCCTTGATTTAGTGCTTGGCTGTGGAGACGTAGGCAGCCATTCGATCATCCCGAGCAGCGTACTCCCCATTCAATTGGTTGGCAACCAGCTGCGAGTCACAAAATACCAGTTGTCGTTCTATTCCGAGCTCTTTGGACATCAATAGTCCGGACAATAGTGCCTCATACTCTGCCTCGTTGTTCGATGCGTTGAATCCCAACGTCACTGCCCGCTCCACTATTGCCCCTTCCGGCATTTTGAGTACTATACCCGCGCCTGACCCTCAATAATTGGATACCCCGTCCACATATAGCTGCCACTGCTGGTCGTCCCTCGCCCTCAGAGTGCCTTGCTCAGATAACTCTTTGTGAGTGAACTCAGCTATAAAGTTAGCAATCACCTGCCCTTTTACTGCATCCCGGGGAACTACCTTAATATCATGCTCGCTGAGCTCTATCGCCCACTTCATAAGCCTTCCAGAGAGGTCGGCTTCCTGAAGGACCGATCGGAGTGGGTGCTTAGTTAGGACTTTAATGGTGTGAGCCTGGAAATAATGTCTCAGTTTCCGAGCTGCACATACCAGGGCCAGCGTAAGCTTTTCTAGCGGTAGGTACCTTGTTTCGGCGTCCAGCAGGGTCTTGCTTACAAAATAGACCGGTCGGTGGTGCTTTCCTTGCTCCCTCATCAAGACCACGCTAACCGCGTGCTGAGACACTGCCAGGTACAACACGAGCTCTTCTCCGGGGTCCGAGATTGAAAGGACAGGAGGGGAACTCAAGTAGTGCTTGAGTTGCGCAAGTGCTTCGTCACACCCTTCATCCCATATCTTCTCTGCCTTCATTTTTAGGGAAAGAAACAATGGTCGGCATTTATCCGAACTCTTTGCTATGAAGCGATTCAGGGCAGCTAGCATTCCTGTCAACCTTTGCACCTCCTTCCTCGAGTTTGGCTGCTCTATCTTCTGGACGGCCACAATCTGTTCAGGATTCACCTCAATCCCCCTTCAAGTCACGATGTACCCAAGGAACTTCCCCGAACTGACTCCAAACGAACACTTTATGGCATTAAGCTTCAGGTTGTATCTGCGAAGGATTCCAAACACCCTCTTCAAGTCTTCCTCATGAGTTTCCTTTTTCTTACTTTTCACTACCATATCATCAATATATACCTCTACTGTGTTTCCAATCAAGTCCTGAAATATCCTAGTGACCAACCTTTGGTATGTTGCCCCCGCGTTTTTAAGTCCAAAGGGCATTCGTTTGTAACAGAAGGTTCCCTTTGGGGTTATGAATGTTGTCTTTTCTTGGTCGGCCTCCGCCATTGCGATCTGATGATATCCTCGATAGGCATCCAAGAAACTCATCCGTTCATGCCCAGCTGTGGAGTCCACCAGTTGATCGATTTTCGGAAGTGGAAAACTATCTTTAGGGCACGCCTTGTTCAGGTCGGTGAAGTCCACACACACCCTCCATTTGTTGTCCTTCTTTGGTACTACAACGGTGTTGGATAACCACTAAGGGTAATTAATGTACTTCCCAGATGGCATCGGCCTCCAATAATTTATCCACTTCTTCATTCACGGCTGCTTGGCGGTTGGGGGCCAACTTCCTCTGCTTCTGAACAACTGGTTTGGCTCTCGGATCTACCCCCAACTTATGGCTGATAACTTATGGATCGACTCCTGGCATCTCATGTGGGGCCCAAGCAAAGATGTCGACATTATGGTTGAACAGGTGAACCATGCTACTCTACTCATCTTTGGTCATTGCTCTCCCAATCATTCAATATTGCTAAGAGGATGGCACACCTCCTCTTCGGACTGCAATTTTTTCCAGTTCTTCCACCGCCATGTCAATCTGGTGGGCCCCTTCCTTGCTAGTCTGGTTGACCCCTTCTTTGCTGGTCTGGTCTGGTCGGCCCCTTCTTTGCTGGTCTAGTCGGCCCCTCCCTTGCTGGTCTGGTCGGGCCCTTCCTTGCTGGTCCCCAGCCGACCTGCCTGTAGTTGCTACTTCTGGTCTGCCCTTCTGCCCGGGCAGTTACCTTCAACACCACTTTTAACCATCTTCCCCTTAATTGCAGCTATCAAGCAACTTCTGGAAACCGCCTGGTCTCCTTTGATCTCCATCGTTGTCGCGACCCCGGACCGGGCCCACGAGGTACTGATCCGGGGTCGGGACATTAGTGATGGTAATGATTGATGAGTTCATGATGATAACCACACATCTGTTTAATAATAACATACGTTTATTTAATTTCCCACAGGTGTCCGCGGTGAGGATATCACAACCATAAATGAATATTTCTTTCAAGTGCGGAAGCGTGTAGCAAATCAAATAGTCAAACCATCCTTGGTTATCAAGACAATAACACAAGTCTAAAATACTGTATCAGAATGAGCAATGATCATTAGCATGTTACCCAAAGTAAGTTAAAGTTTATACAATTAACATTTGATTACATCTCCCAAAAATAGAGGCCCACCAGGCCACTATAACCAAAATACCAATCAAAAGAATGGTTAAACAGTTTCCCCAAAATGATAAGTCTCTCGTAGCAACCGAATGTCTACATGACGTCATCAGCACGCCACTCAACTAACTGTTGCGGTTCTACGACCGCCTCCTCAAGCTCCTCCTCGGGATAACCGACAACGGGACCTGAGTACCAAAGAGTAGGTCAAACACGACGGTTTGGCAAAAGGAGGAAAATACAATGACAATACGATAAATACATGAATTTACCTTCAAAACCTGTAAACCTGTTTAAATAATAATTTCTATGAACGAGATAAAACATTTATTCAATTACAAGGATGCGATGTAAAACATGTAAGGTGACCAAGGTAAACGGGAAACAAGCAAGATGGCAACCACACGAAGCTAAGTTCTCTATCACTAAAGCGATAGAGCAATAACTAGGCACTGATCTCAGTCACTCGAGGTGAGGAGAAACAGTGGATCTCATATAAATACATATACATATACAAATACTATACATGACCACGGTAGCGAGCCGGGCATCGGGGACCACAGTAGCAATCTGCGGCATCGAGACAAGACCACTGTAATGACCGGGTAGCGGGATCCAAATTGCAGCTGGCGAGACAAGAGGGGGATCTCCAAGTCGGTGGATTAGACCAACAGGGTTATCCAAGCTTAGTAGTGCCAACTCATAGGTCAAATACAATCGAGACATATGTAAGTAAATCAAGTGCAAATACATAAACAAACGGGCAAGACGGGGGTGCTCAAGGGCACACTGTTATATCATGTGGTGCAATGCACTTTGGGTCAAGTAACAATTTCAAGTGTACATCAATGCTTTCGAGAAAACAAGACATGTATAAATCTCGGGATTGATAAGGTACAATAAGCAATTGGAATTTCAGTAAAGTATCGGGTTCAAAAGTTTGTTTAAAGTGGTTAGGGACCCCGTATGTCAATCTAATGACAATTTGGTACTCTTTGAGTTTGGGGACATTCCGGGCTTCTTATACACTTTGAATTTTCAAAAGTTCAATTGAAATCTTTGTGATATGGTTTCTTCCTCAAATGGCCTCATACCATGCTTAATAAATCTCTTTGACATAGAGGGCTTTCCAAAGAGTAGTCCCAACCCATTAAAATAGTTCATCATTGTCCCAACATAGCCCTGCCCAACGGGGCCCATCGCTCGAGCGGACTGGAGAGTTCGCTCGAGCGAGTCGCTCTCTGGAATGGTTGTCTGGGTGGGTTCGCTCGAGCGAAGTTGAGGTTGCTTGAGCGAACTCATTGGGTCGAGCGAATATTTAAATGCGTTCGAACGAACAACTCTCTAGAATGAGTTCTGGGATGTCCGCTCGAACGAAAAAGGGTGCGCTCGAGCGACCAAGCTACTGGAATGCTCCGAACCGTTCTCAGGACAGGTCGCTCGAGCGAAGTGTCATGGTCGCTCGAGCGAACTGTCCAGAAACCAAATCCGGACCTGTTCAGCTCCTCTATAACTCTTCCTTTTACAACCCCTTTTTAGCCACTTTTCCACACTAAGTGAGGAGTATAAATCTCCATTCAAACGACCTCAAATCTCCAACCACACCCATCCCATTCTCCTCCATCCATATCACATTCCATACAAGGAAAGAAAGAAGGAAACCATTTCACACATAATATATATGTTTGAGACAAAACAAGGGGGATTAAATGCTATGAACCAACACTTCTCTATGACCATAAATGCACTAACAAGACTCTTCATGAGCATTTATTTCAAAGCAAGACAATAAATAGGCATGAGTGAAATTTAATAAAATCAACCACATTTCTCATAAAACATTGAAAGCTCTTAAAAGATCATATCATCCACTTGCCTTGGGTCTTCAAATCAAGCAAGTCAATCTCTAACAATCTTCCAAGACAATGGTCCAAGCTACAAGGCAAAAATCTCAAAATAAAACCCTAAAATGGTCAAACAATGAAATAGAGAAGGAAACCTTTCAATAATGAAGGTGAAGCTTCTCTAAGGCTAGAGGAACAAAAATCTAGAAGATGGGAAGGATTACTCACTTGGATGACCTTCAAATGAAGAGGGACGGATCCCCGGGCCCGCGACGCGTTAGTTTGCTGATGTTACAATTTGTTATTGAAGATTTTGCTTTCCCACAGGTTCCCGCAGTGAGGATTCCCAAAGACACGCGGAATCTGACTCACACGATCAAGTATGCGGAAGCGTGTAGCAAAACACATCAAGATAAGCACCAATAAATCTTTAAGTGCTATAACAATTAATAACAAGACATAGTATCAAAGAAAGAAGCTAACATGGCATTCCCATTAATATTCAAGTCATGAGACTAATTCAAAAGTAATTTAAGTTTGGTTACAACCCATAAGAGACCAACAGAGGCCAATACAATTCTCCAAAATAATCAAAGAAACTCCAAGACAAAAGATGACGAGACTCAGGAACCCGCCCGACGTCTAGATGACATCGTCGGGCTGCCACTCTCTCACAGGGATTGGCTTACAAGCCTCCTCCTGACGCTCCTCCTCAAAGGTAACGTCTCCTGTACCTGGGAACCAACAACAAGGGTCAAACACAACGGCTTGGCAGATAATCAATTTAGGTGCAAACATGAACCAAATAACATTTAAGAAAACATATAAGTAATACTTGATTTGAAATACTATAATGACTGAGATACATTGGCAGAAATATTTAACTGAGCTGAGATACTAAAACAAACTAGCATGAGTACATATTATATCATGAATAGTTAGCATCCACAAAGAGCCCATCCTTTCTCTATCATTTATATAATGAAAAGAGCAAGCACGCACGACAAGCACGATATACATAATATAAGCACGACACGATTTCCCACAAAGACGGGAATTTTGGCCGCGGAACCGGACACGCACGATGTGTAATAAAAACACGACCAGTCTGCAGACAGTCCACATGTTTAAGGACCCCCAAACAGTGGATCAAACTGAAAGGGCAGTCCAAGCTCAGTGGTGTTCTCTTAATTCATGAATGCACAAAACACGCGAAACACTATCAAAACTTGTCGAGATAGAAAGGGGGAAATCACTTATCAAAACACGACGTACACGACTAGCAAAAGGCATAATTAATATGCATAACACGCTTAGGAAGTGATCCCCTTTTTATTGAAACAAAACTTCAAAATAAGCTTATACTTGGAATCCAAAACGAGTGCACGATGGTACTTATCGTACCAAAACGGGATTCAAAATACGAAATCTGACAAGCATGTGTTAAGGCTACTAATTGACCTTTGTGTAATTGGAACCCCAAATGTCGGAATATACAAGAATTGGTGTCCCCGAAGTTGGGTTGCATTTCGAAGTTCCATTTACACAATGTCAAGTCAAAACCCTTAACATAGTCTAGTTTTTCAACCTTCAAGAAAATACAGAAATGAAATAATTCTTCTTCCTGAATCTGGAAGGTTCGCTCGAGCGGACTTTATAAGGTGATGACACTTCGCTCGAGCGAGACAGTTCGCTCGAGCGGATATAAGGTGCGCTCGAACGGACAGCTCTCTGTCTGCGCTCGGACCAAACAGAGGCTTGGTCGCTCGAGCGGACCCAAGGGTCGCCTGAGCGGACAAGCTGCTGCCTGTGCTCGCTGAGTGCAGAAATTGCCTCTCTCTTGCACATCTTCCACTACATCTTTCTCCTCCTTCTCATCCACCAGTCACATACAATCCCTTGAGCCTTCATGCTCACCAAGGGTTCATTTATCACAATTTCAAGCATTCAAATCCAATGAAAACATAATCATGAAGCTTGTAAACAAATTTAATGCACAATTTCTAAAATAACAAAGTAATCAAAATACACATGCACATTGAACCTATAAAGATTACTTGCCTTGCCCAAATGCTAAACACTCCTCTTCAAGCACTTCACTCAAAAGCTAAGCCAACACTACAAGAAAACCCAAGAAAACCACACAAACTCACTCAAAATGGAAACAAAGAACCCATTTAAACAAAAAAGGGTTTTCAAAATGAAAAACAAGATCTTAAGGGACCAAAATAACTCTATGAAAAATATGGGTTGAAGCTCTTACCTAGCAATGGCCACACAAGAAGGAATGAAGAAAATGTAGAGCTTGTTCCACAAGAAGCTCCAAGAAACTTGTATTGATAGAGAGCTTGCAAGGAGAGGAAGAAGATGATGATTTTGAAATTCTTTTTGGAGCTCTCTAGCTAAAGCATGCAAGAGGAAATGAAGAGGAAGAGAAAAAGGGTTTTCCTTGCCCTAGGTTAAGAAATTGCAGAGATTTGGTAAAGTGAATGAAAGAGATGAGGGTTTAGCTTAAAACCTTAGCAAGTGGGGCCCAATTGACTTGAACTTTGAAACGACGAAAACATGATCTTGTGGGCCTCGAATGACTTCGACGAAGAAGGATAAAACGATCCTCGAAATATCTAGTTTTCAAAAAGTATATTTTTGACATGATTTTGAGATCTCGAAAATTGTGTCCAGATTTGTGCATAAAAGACAATTTTACCCTCTTTGGGCCAAAACATGGGTTTTTGGGCTTCAAACAAGAATGGGCTTAAGACGAAAGTTGTAACACATAGAAAAATCATTCAAATGAAATCAAAATCGCAATCACACGGAAACCGATACGATCTTCCCATGGTTACACGTGTACTCAGGCCTTCCTGAGTGTGTCTGACTAATACTAAACGTTCTCAAAATTTCCAAAGCTATGACCACGACTAAAACTAATTAATTCTAACCCAACGACAACTAAACCCACTTAGGACTAAACACATACTAATCGCACACTAATCGCATTGGTCTGGGTCGGGGTCTAACAGGTGTCACCACGGAGCTCCGGAACGCCCTCAAATTCATCTACTGCAGTAGGATTGATCGTTACATTAATTCATTTAGTTCCACTCAATAACGAGAAACCACTACGTAGTGCCAGACTCATCAGTAATTCGCACCAAGTCTAGTCCAATTCTAACAATCATCTAAACCCACAAGTGCTTGAAACATTGGTTATCCATGCACGTATTACTGTAGATGACATTACTTAGGTCAATTGTGCATTAGGACAACCCTAGTTAACACTTACGGAGGTGTAGATACTATTACCATTAGTCCCTATGCTTAAGCTTTTAATCCAGGAATTTCGGGAGTTAATATGAACTTTCCCAGCACTTCTCAGTTGTCCCGGTCGACCTAGCCCAGGCTCGGTCGACCTACAGTTGTAACCCATAATACCAGAATAGTAATTTGGTCAAGTTCCTGTGAACCTGACCCTGTGTACCCGGTCGACCGGCCACCGGCCACATTGTGGAAACAGAACATATGTTCTGTAACTGCAGTGCAGTGAATGGTTTCCAATCCATTCCTTTCCTTCTTACTTGCACCTAAGATGAACCCGATAGAAAATTAATTTATGGAAGGAACAAAAGCAATTGAATCTTAACAACCAACCTAATCTAACCATACTTACCACAATCTATTTCATTAAGTGCATAACCTAATTATGGTTTCAAAACCCCTAAAGCACCTTACCATATGATTCATCATTTAGTTCCATAAAACTCAATGAAGATACCTTAACAAGCATAAACACATGTATATACTTGCCTTAGGAGAAGCTTATTGAGACAAAACTCCTCTCTTAGCTTGGATTTGAGGTAGAAATCCTCAACTTGAAGCTTTGATTCCAATAAAACTCTAAGAGATGATGTAGAAGATGAAAAGGATGGATTCCTTTCACTTAATTCACCTCAAATTCACACTTGATGAAGAAGAAATGGAAGAAAGAGTAGAAAATAGGGAAGAAAATGGTGCCTAGGGTTTCAAATAAGAGGAATGAGCTCATTGAAGTTCATTTAGGTTATATAAGGTTTCTTTTTGCATTTAAGTCCACTAATCTTTCTTAATTACAATTAGAGTCAAATGAAGGTCCATTTGATTCATCTCTCATCGAACAACTTCAAGCTCATTATGCAAGTTATCGTACTAGTCGAGATACCCATGTTGGTATTAGGGGTGTAACGGTTCGGTTAACCGGTCTTTTTGGGGAAACCGTTAACCGAACCGTAACCGCGGTTTTCCGTCTTTAAAAACCGTAACCGTAGCCGTATATACAAAAACCGTGGAAAACCGAACCGCGGTTAACCGTATTATACGGTTCGATTACGGTTAATAACCGTGAAAAAATATACACAGTAATACACCTATTATGATCCAGAACTTAAAGAATGAACATGCTATCTGTAAGTTAATGAGTAGTGGATAACAACTGCTTTAATCAGACTGCACTTCTACAGTTTATTCTGTGAATATCAATGGTCTATACTAACCCATGTTAGCAGATTATATTTTCAGTAATGAACATATTAACCACCTCATAACATATTCCTTCGACTTCCGCAATGAGGAGTAAAAGTGAGTCCACATTGTTCAGTAACTTCTTTCATCTTTGTACAGTAAAAGTGAGTCCACCAACTGAAGATTCATGGACTTTTTGTATAGCTTGATCTCTATTCTTATATAATCCACTATGCATTCCCAGGAAGTACTTTAAATTACTTCACTTGTGGTATTAGCTCTTTTAGACATTTTTCTTGTATTATTAATTTTTATGAATCTTTGTGAATATTCTTGACTTCAATGTAATATCTTCTGTATCAAAGTACATACAATATAAAATGCTAATATGTCATTCTGGACAATTCTTAATTTAAGAACTTTAGGGCCTGTTTGGCATTGTTCTTTGTGGAAAAGGATGGAATGCATATGTTTGGCAGTTCTAACTTTTTTTTTTCACGGATTTATGCTCATTGCAAGAAAAAACTCTTAAACGATTTACATTCATACAACAGGAATAAACATGAATGACAACATCCAAAATTAAATCTCCACTTCCATTCTTAGTGCAACATCATAAACACTCAATTACAAACAACCACATAATATAGGCAGCATTCCAACACCTAATTAGACAACATTCCAACAGACTCATACAATTTATTAAAACTACACATACAATCACAAACATAGATAAATCACAAAGTCAACCACTTAAACATTCTCAACAAATCACATTTCATAAAACCATCTCCACAATTCAAGTCTTCAAGAAGTGCAAACCACTTAAAAATCATCTTCAAACAAGAAGGAGGCTGATAAAGTGAGCAGTTGAGTTTTGCTACAATTGCCTTCGATTCAACATAGCTTCAATTCAAACCTCATCAAAATCAAATTCTGACAAAAAAGAAAATCATTATTAATCATTTGATCTAATGTAGATTCACAACAAATTTGAAATAACATGAAATCTCAAGAGAATTAAGGAATGTTTTACCTAACTCCTCGAAGGCTTGAAATTCCTCTATGACATCTTCCAAATCAGCTGCTACATTTGAACCTTGAAACCAATCTTGTGCACAAATCAGGCCTTCTACTATTTTGGGAGATAGAGAACTACGATATGGATCCAACACACGCCCCCCCCCCCCCCCCCCCGTACTAAAGGCAGATTCCAAAGCAACAGTAGAGACGGGAATAGCTAGAATATCTCGTGCAACTTGAGAAAGAACTGGATACCTTGAAGAATTTAATTTCCACCAAGCCAAAATATCGAAACTAGAATTGGCTTGAATTTTTTCACGAGGAAAATCCAAGTATTGTATAACTTCATTTTTGTCCACAGTATTTTCTACTTCTGCCATATGCTTTTCATATTCCTCCGTGAGATCATCATTTTCATTAAAAATGGGTTGGTCCACCTCCAATTCATCATTTTGACCCGAAGATGAAGCATTACAGGACTCAAGTTGTTGGTACTCCACATACAAAGTATTAAGTGTATCCATTATCTTTTCAGTAAGCTCAACCACCTTGGAAGACTCAAGTTTGAAATGCTTTTCATAACACCATGTCACATATGTCAACTTGTAACGTGGATCCAACACAATAGCAATCAGCAACATCATATTCATTTTCTCAATTGGTTCCCAATACTTCTCAAATTTTAATTTCATTTTGAATGCCATAGCTTTTAAACAAGGATCAAAACCAGACATCAAGGTATTCAATTTGTTTTCAATGGAAACAACTATAGAAAAATACAAATGAGAAGTCACATATGAAGTGCCAGACAACTTAGTTGTAGCATCATAGAATTTCTGTAAAAAAGTTGTTAAGAGCCTACAATCTTCCCAATCCTCGAAGGTAGGAGGTCCACCTACGTCCTCAAGTTCCTTCTTAAATTTATCATCATCATCAATCATTCGATCAAATGCCTTTTCAAATTTAGCTGCAGTTTCCAACATCAGAAATGTAGAATTCCACCTAGTTGTAACATCCAAACACAACATCCTTTTACAATCTATTCCCTCCTTCTCCACACAAGACTTAAACATCTGCGTCCTTTGTGGAGAGCTCCTAGCATATTTCACAGCAGCCCTAATTCGATTGATGGCACCATCCAACTCATCCAATCCATCTTTCACAATCAAATTCAATACATGTGCACAGCATCTCATTTGAAAATATCGACCGCCTAAAATAAAATTGTCATTTCTCTTAAAGAACTTTCTCTTCAAATATGTAATGGCAGTGTCATTTGATGTAGCATTGTCAACAGTTAATGTGCAAAGTTTCTGAATTCCCCAATCAACTAAACACTCCTCAATCCTTCTACCTATTGCCTCACCTTTGTGGCTAGAAATCACACAAAAATTCAAGATTTTTTTGTGCAAGTTCCAGTCTTTATCGATCCAATGAGACGTAAGGCACATATAAGAAAGATTCTGATTTGATGTCCATGCATCAGTAGTGAGACATATCCTTTGTCTACTATTCAAAAACATACTCTTTAATTTTTTCCTCTCCGCCGCATACAAAGCCATACAATCTTTAGCAATTGTAACACGTGAAATAGGTTTGAATAGGGGCTGCATCATGCTACAAAAGCGCCTAAAACCCTCATTTTCTACAAATTTGAAAGGCAATTCATCTAAGATGATCATTTTTGCAAGTTCATCTCTACAAATATCCTGACTAAATTTCCAAAGTGCAATAGGATTCACATTTTCAGCTCCACTACTAGATTTCATTACTGAAGTAATTTTCTTTTGTCTCTGGCTATTTGCATTTATATTTTCTGGAAACTTAGGACAGATTCTCAAATGATTCCTCATTGCACTAGTTCCATTAGCACTCAACCACTTAACTGGCACATCACAATGGCCACAATGGAGAGTATACTGAATCTTAGGGTCATAATTATCAGGTCTAGAAAAATGCTGCCAAATATCTGATTCTTTGTTCTTTTTTCTTTTGAGAGAGGATACCTGACTCTGACAGTGACTAACAGAGTTAGTTCGAGGTTGACGAGCATCAGGCAGAGCAGCATCAGGCGGAGCAGCATCAGGCAGAGCAGCATCAGACTGAGGAAGTGGAGTCTCAGCCATACTTGACATGAAAATCTGACAATGAAATTGAACAAAACTAATAAGTTCTCTTTAATTGATCAGTGGCATCCCTACTATAACAAAGGAGATGTTTCTTATATTTGTTTCTTGCATAAAGAGTATTAAATCCAAGTCGATATGATTGCAATTAAGGCCCTTGCTCAATGTTAATCAAGTTAGATTTCCATGAAACTTTCATCCTTATCCAATAAATCAAAATACATCGAATAATATTTAACGGGCAGACCTTTGAATGTAAGATAACAAAGCACATGTCTATTTGCAATTGTCAAAAAGAAAGATCTTATTATATGTAAATTCTCCTTTAAAAAATCACTACACCAGGCTACCTATCAACCCAATTCACTGCCAAAAGTTGAAAAAAAAGAAGAAGAAGAAAGGAAACAAAAACAAAAAACCAACACAACAACAACAAATTATGAGAAGAAGAAGAAGCAAACCAAAGTACACACACCAAACCAAACCAATAACAACAAAAAACAGTAGGGGACCCTTCAAGAATTACTGTATCAATCAACCAGCATAGATGTGAAAACCAACGGCCAAGATGAGGATGGTGAAGATGATAAAGAAGATGAGTGCGTGGATGGCAATGGCCTTGCCATTGGTCTGTAAGCCGCCAAACTCCACGCGTCGGGCGTTACCCGGAAGCTGGAAAAGAAGCCCAGGTGAGAGGAGTATGAAGAGTAACAACCCAATGACAATAGGTGCCCAGTCTGCCATTGCAGTCTTTTGGCTATGATCACACAACCAATGCAACACCAAACTGTGATCAGAACTGAATTAATGAGTGGATTAAACGCTTTAGGTTGGTGAGTCAAGGAAGCAATACAGACAGAGCAGAGAGGGTAGAGAGGGAGAGAGCAGAGAGGGTAGAGAGGGAGAGCAGAGAGGGAGGCGTGTGGGCGCAGGGCGGAAACGAAGGGGAGAGAGCGAGGGGGAGAAGGAGCGAACGAGAGGGAGAGAGTGGGCGGAGCAGAGAGAGAGTGAGGAAGAGAGCAGAGAGAGTGGACGGGAGAGAGGGAGATCAGAGAGGGAGAGACAGAGGGTGAGCGGAGAGGGAGACGATGAGAGAGGGGAGAGAGGGAGATCAGAGAGGGAGGGAGAGCAAAGAGAGAGAGCAGAGGAGGGAGACGATGAGAGAGGGGAGAGAGGGAGATCAGAGAGGGAGAGAGCAGAGAGATGGAGATGGAGAGAGAGAGGGGGAGAGTAGAGAGGGAGGGAGAGCAGAGAGGGAGACGATGAGAGAGGGAGGGAGAGCAGAGGAGGGAGACGATGAGAGAGGGGAGAGAGGGAGAGAGCAGAGAGATCGAGATGGAGAGAGAGAGGGAGAGAGCAGAGAGGGTAGAGAGGGAGAGTAGAGAGGGAGAGAGCAGAGAGGGTAGAGAGGGAGAGCAGAGAGGGAGGCGTGTGGTAGAGAGGGAGAGCAAAGAGGGAGGCGTGTGGGCGCAGGGCAGAAACGAAGGGGAGAGAGCGAGGGGGAGAAGGAGCGAACGAGAGGGAGAGAGTGGGCGGAGCAGAGAGAGGGTGAGGAAGAGAGCAGAGAGAGTGGACAGGAGAGAGGGAGATCAGAGAGGGAGAGACAGAGGGTGAGCGGAGAGGGAGACGATGAGAGAGGGGAGATAGGGAGATCAGAGAGGGAGACGATGAGAGAGGGAGATCAGAGAGGGAGAGAGCAGAGAGCAGAGAGATGGAGAGAGAGCGGAAAGGAGAGTGAGGGATAGAGAGCAGAGAGGGAGAAAGGAGAGATGGGGGCAGAGGCGTGTACCTGAGAGAGGGCCGGGGCAGCTGCGCGTGGACGAGAGAGGGGAGCTGTTGAGAGAGGGAGGCGATGACGATGAGAGGGAGGCGATGACGATGAGAGGCCGAGAGGAGAGGAGATGAGAGGGAGGCGTCTGAAATGGGAGGCGTCTGAAATGGCAGAGAGCAGAGAGGAGATGTGGGAAGCTAGGGTTTGGTTTTAGCCTAAACTTTTAGGTAAGGAAAATTTCGTTTACCCCCCATGTATATTATTTTATTCGTTATCAGTGCGGTTAACCGCATACGGTTAACCGAACCGTATTTTACGGTTTGGTTCGGTTAATAACCGTGAATATTGTGGAAAACCGTAACCGAACCGAACCGTGCGGTTTTTTGGTTTTATTAACCGTAACCGAACCGAACCGTGAAAATACGGTTAATAACCGCGGTTCGGTTCGGTTCGGTTCGGTGTGGTTTGACGGTTAGGCGGTTTTTTCTTACACCCCTAGTTGGTATTAAGAGTCTCCATATTCGACAAAATACGTAAAGATTCGTATTGCCGAATAAGTCCTTAATCTACTTGTTTGTGTTTCCCTTCTCCTTATCTCACTTAATAACTATTTCATTAAGCCTACTTTACTCCTTTTAGACTAATTTAGTTCCATTTGGTCATTAGTTCAATTAAACATGATTAGTTAGCCTTAATTGAGATTAATCAGAGTTAATCTTTATTAACTCGGGACGGAGCCTAACACTCTGCCCTTCCCGGCTGACCACGTTTGGTGTAGAAGTTATTCGATAAACTTCTGTTAGGTGTGCAACCATCTTCCGCTGCTGTCGAACAGATCTGGCCGTTACCTCAGAAGGGTTGGAAACTCCATGCACCACGTCTGTTACCCTTATTGGTTTTTCTTTTTGCTGGTCGCTCCTCGATTCCTTCCTGGCCAAGATGTCCGAGGCGCCTTTTGGCTGGGCATTTTCTACATACTCCTTCAAGTGCCTTTCCCTGACCAGATCTTCCAAGTGTTGTTTGAGTATCCTGTAGTCTTCTGTCAAGTGTCCATGTTCCCGATGGTAGGAGCACCACAGGTTTGGATT
This sequence comes from Cinnamomum chago, assembly GCA_038049695.1. Classification (NCBI taxonomy): domain Eukaryota; kingdom Viridiplantae; phylum Streptophyta; class Magnoliopsida; order Laurales; family Lauraceae; genus Cinnamomum; species Cinnamomum chago. The sequence continues at coordinate 34,899,606 of CP142452.1, forward strand.
TCGACGTCCCGGGTCACTAACCATCTTTGAGGGCCTCCTAAAGAATGGCTTGTCTCGAATCTGGGTCAAGATCCGATAGATCGGCTCCTTGAAGACGGTATATACTCCCTCATAAGTCGACCTCGGTGGCTCATGTCGGGACACCTTTCACTCATTTCTCTCCCCAAATTCTTTTCTTCGCTTCTGCTTGCCTTCTTCCTCCGCCGAGTGATCCCATCTTGGTTCTGCGATGCCCATATCTTCTTCCAACTTTATGATTTCTTCAATGCATTCCATCAGCTCGCCCTGGGTAATGGGGGAACATTTCGTCAAGGACTGGCAGAGCTGGTATTCCATAGGGAGTCCGAGCTTGGAAGTTGCTACCACAACATGCTCATTGTTCCCCTCTACTTCATTATATAGTCGCCAATAACGGGTGCTATACTCCTTTAGACTCTCCGAGCTTTGCTTTTTGAGTGATAACAATGCCCCCACATCCTTTGGCTACATCGAATTTGTCACGAATCACATGATAAAAGCCCCAGCCAGCTCTCGAAAGCTACATACTGACCTTGGCTCCAGACGAGAGAACCACTTCAAGGCTAAATCTCCGAGGCTCGACGGGAACACTTTGCACATCAAGGAGTCATATCCCGCCCACAGCGCCATGGAATGTTAAAAGTGCTGAACGTAGTCGGTCGGGTCCGTGGTCCCATTATATACCCTCAGATTGGGGATTGTAAACCACCAAGGTGCATCTGCCTTTTCTATTTCTTCCGAGAATGGAGACTCGAAGTTCTGGGAGTTCCTTAGGTATTTCGTCCTAGTCAAACCTTCCGGTGGGAAATTCCGATCGACCAGCGCCTTCTCTATTAGGGCTTTGACATCCTTCTCAGCGAGGCCTCTCTGTGGGACCTTCCTTCGTGGGGGAGTGTCTCCCCTCCTGCCCAGTGCTCGGGTTCTAACTCTTTCATCCCGCCGTGGTCGAAAACTTGAAGTCCGACTTCCTTCGTCGCCCGTCTCCATTCCAACATGGGAGTTCCGAACTCCTAACCTAGAGTGTTGCCTCCGCGGCTGTTGAGCAGGCATTCGTTCTCGGGGCCCCCTGTCCCGTCCTCCCTGGGTTTCTTCTCGGGTCGAGGAGCGCTTTCTTCCTTTCTTCGCCTTTCCCAGCTCCTGGAGCAGGCAATCGATCTTTTCCTATTGCTGTCTAACCCCTTTCGCCATGTCTCGTATGGCTTCTCTGTAGGCCTGCTCAAGTCGATCATATGCCCCGCGCGGAGGACTTGATGGGTCGTTTTGCAGCCTCTGATGCGTCTCCTCATGGGGTTTCTCTATCAAAGGAGAAGCTCCTGTCTGAGTTGGACATGTGCGGTGGATCTTTGATCGGATCTGCCCTTTCCCTTCACCAGATGGAGTGGTCCTCCCACTTCCCGTGCACAGGACGTATTCAAAGTCCATTTCATTGGAAGGATGGACTAAGGGATCCTTGCCCATCTCCTCGCGCTGCCGATGGGGCCGCGTTTCTTCTACTCGAGGCTATGGCGGCTTTGGTCGAGATGGCTATCCCGAATCCCGTTCCGGCTCCGACATTGGCTCAGTAAAGCGTGCATGTGTTTTCTTCTTCGTGTTCCCACAGACGGCGCCAATTGTAAGGTTATTTTGATGACCTGGTTTTTGCTCAGAAGAACCTTGAGATCCTCCCTTTTGCTTCCTCACGGGAATTCCATCCACTAAGCCTGTACCTGCTTAAGAAGGAAACAACGGGATGAAATTTGTTCGGAGGGGTCCGACCGAAAACACTCCGAAGCTAAAGTCAGTAATTGGATCAGGTAATTAATTTCTTTCTGCTTGTGGAGTTCTGTGTTTTTTTTCTTACCTCCCCCTTTCTTCTTTCTTTTTCTCTTTCTTATACCTTCCCTTCCTCTGTTTTCTCTCCCACTTCCCCCGTTCATCGCTGATCTCGTCCCAAAGACGCACACGTCCATGATCGTGCTCTCAGGCGCAGGGTGTTTCCCCCATCTCTCTATGCACGATCTTCTTCTACTTTCTTTGGTCTCCACCTGTCTCTCTATGCACGACCTTCTTCTACCTTCGCTGTCCTCCACCTGTCTCTCCCCTTTCCTGAAGCCTCGGGCCAGCAGGATGCTACTGCCCATTCAAATCGGTCCGACCTGGCCCAAGATCCACGGGCTGGCTATGTGGGGCAGATCAGGCTCGCGGATCGTGGTAGGCCTTTTCAAAACCGGACCTGGGCCCAGAGCCCTCATAGTAAGCATGTATGCGCTTGGGGATTTCTTTGGCAAACTAGAAGTGGGTCCACTTCTTGCTTGGAGGGACCATATGGATCTCCTAATGTGGTTTCTTGCCTACATCAGATATCTGGGTTTGTGTTAGGGGTGCTCAGCTTTGGCCTTTTGGTTTATTACTCAGGCCAGGCACGAACATTTTATTTCGGCCCACTCAATAGATGGGCCCAAAGCCCAGCCCGATTTTATAATGGTAATAGGAATTCCTAGGGACAATTACTGTATGGAAGGTGTCGATCCGTAGGATATCGCTAGGGATGTAAGATATCCCACAGTCACTTGAATAATCCTTTTTTTTTTCTTGATTGTGGGACCCACCAAACCGTTGGATAGCTGCATGAGTGTAAGAACCAATATCGTACCAAATTTTCAAAAAAGTCACATTGTTTTGCAAATTATAAGAACAAATTATAAGCCTTTTTTTTTTGAAAATTTCTCGATAACCATGATCGATCAACGCTTCAAATTTGGTGCGATATTAGTTCCTACACTCATACAACAATCTAACGGTTTGGATGGTAGTTTGGTGGTCCCACAATCAACTCTTCTTGCTTCTAATTGTGGGATATCCTACAGATCTAACAGTTCGGCAGTAAATATAGATTTTTCGGCTATTCTGGGGCTATTGTTAGTTTTAACACCTTCCGTATGGTAATTGTCCAAATGTAAAGGGGCTTTATGAATAGTAGTACTTTCCACATAAGTCGTCAAGTCCAAACCAATTGAGCTAAACTAAACGTTATACTATTTAACTCTCGTTTTAAATTATATATATATATCTATCCCAGGCCCGGCTTGGGCCAACTCCTCAAGCCCAATTCGGGCCTGGACTGGGCTTGGACATACAGTTTAGAAGCTGGGCCACGTTGGGATATTTCTTAGCCCGGCCCATGAACACGAGAGTCAAAGATCAAACACATTTCTTAGTCTATGTTGGGGTTTGTTAGGCCAGGCTAGACCTGGTGTGTAATCTGCTTGGTCTGGAATGAGGTTTGGTGGGCCTGTTGATGTTTAGTTGTGCCGGACATACTTGTCAGACGTTGTATGCCCTCATAGGCCTGTATGGGTTGCAACTAGGGTTGTAAACGGGTCGGTTCCGGTCCGGGTCCAGGGTGGAATCGGAACCATTTTCTAAGAGGGGGAACCGGAAACGGACCCGATTCGGAACCAGAAAACTGGTTCCGGTAATATTGATGGGAACTGGAATCGGAATCATTTGTGAGGCGGGTCTGGTTCCGATTCCGGGTATGGTTCCGAGTCTGGACTAATACATGTGTTTTTCTTTTTAAAAAAATTATGGCTTTTCCATATTTCAATTGGATCACCTGCAAACACTAATGTGACTTTTGTCTATCAATAACATGCACTTTTAACCAAAAAACTCAGAAAGTAGAAAAGTAAAAATGGTTATGTTTTCATATACGAAAGTTACCTTATGTTAGTTATACTAGGTCGAGTCTCAGGTCCACGGGTCTGAGCCACTGTGGATCTGGAACCGGACCCGTTTAGGTATCGGCTCCAAAAAAAGGATCCGAAACCGGAACCATTTGCTTATCGGGACCAAAATAAGGACCCAGATCCGGAACCTAACGGGTCGGAACCTTCGGGTAATCGGAGAATCGGGGACCCATTTACAACCCTAGTTGCAACTTCTCGATGTTTAGATGGTGGCATCAACATTAGAAACTTTCCACACTCATGGTACTCATGGTCCTCACGAGAGTCAGAGATCAAACACATGTTGATGATCTCCAGTCCAGAAGGCAACTCTGTCTTGTAAGTCTTTGTCTCCTCCTCCCCCATACTTGACACTATAATAATCCTTCTCCACAAACCTTCCCTCTCTTCCCCATACCTCCACCACCATTTAGCTAATAATGCCTAATTTTTTTATATGGAAGTCCCCCACCCCAAGCTCCCCTCTTCTTTAGACTTTATCACATCGCACGCCCCACCTCATCAAATGCATCGTCCTAAATAAATATTAAATTTAAATGGGCTAAGATTTTTAATATAAAAGTGTATATATAATAGGTTGGCCTTGTTTTAAATGATTTAAAGAGTTTAATGGGTGGGCCTCATTGTGTAGCTCACCAATATTGCTTGGGCCCAAAATTCAAAAGTCCCACTGAAAAGACATTTTGGCCTTTATGACCACGACAACTGACGACTTTCGTTCGTCCCCATTCCATTCCACACAACAAAGAGAGGGAAAGAACATAAGATGGAAATGAGGAGGATCAAGGACGGAGGGAGGGGGGGCTTTGGAGTGAGGGCACTTGCCCCCGCTCAATTTCCTATTGTCTTTGATGAACAAGAAAAAATTATAAGAGTGTGTTTAGACATTTTTATTTTATGTCATTTTGCTCCTCCTCGACTTTCTCTATTCTTTGGAAACTTTAGAGAGTAACAAAGGTATTCTTGTCTTAATAAGGATATTAATGACCTTTTCTTTTCCTAAAATATAGAATCTTATGGTTATCTCATCCTCTATAATGTCATCATTCTCATCTCATCCATTGCCAATTTCCCATCCTACATCCAACCATGTTTAGAGAGTATTTAATGAAGCTCCTGAGTAGAGCCCACTTAGTAAATTTAAATAGGCTCGTAATGTGGGTCCTTCTGGGTCGATGCCCTTGAGTGGGGTATACTTTGGAAAAATATAAACCCCATAAAATAAATGCTCTAATTCTTTATGAAAAATATAACTCTATGAGCTAGGCCCAATTCAAATTGATCTATATGAAAAAATCGAATTTGTTTATTAGGGTTTTATGGAATATTTTTTTTATAGTTAATAATCTTAAGCTAGGTCATTTGAGTGAAATCTAATAGGTCTATACACTATATGAGGAGGTTGTTTTTCAACAATTTAGATGTTTTATAAGTGGGCCTATTGTCGTGGAGCTATTCCATCATGTTTTTCTACTTTTCTCTTTGCACCATCTCAACGGTGTGGATGGCATCCAAGGGCATTGAAATCATCCTAGCTCCTAATTAAACAACCTTAAAATCTAATGCTATTTTAATAATAATTTATCTCTTTTATTAGATCAAATCCAATAGTAGGCAAATGATCAATGAGCATCAAAACTTGGCCTGGTGCCAAATCAAGGCGAGGATATAAGTATGAAATGAGCTAAATAGATCAAAGGTTGGCTCAAGTATGCCCCATAGAGTTAGACTTTACATGTGATCTACTTATAACATAAAATTTTTCTTTACGTGAATTTTATGTAGATAATAAGGGAAGGGGTCATTTCTTTACTAGTTTAGATTTTTTATAAGTGGGACTACTAATATTATTGGTCAATCAACTTTGCCCCCACTAGAAGAAAATCCTAGCTCCGTCCATGAGGAGGATGACAATAAAAGGAAGAAGAGAAAAAAAAAAAGAGAAGGAAACAAGGATTGTGTTGCATGCAATGTCGAGCTTTTTAGGAGGTTAAGTCGGCGATTACAGTTATGTTATCTTCTTCCTTTGTTTATGTTTTCTGAAATACAAATTAGGTTTATACTTTGTTTCAATTGATTCTTGTATTTTTGTTTGATTGGTTTATTAGGGTTTATTTGGGTTTTGGATTAGGGTTTATACCAGTGGAATACCCCTCTCTTTTTCTCTCTTTCTTCCTTTCCTTCTTGCCAACTAGTTTCCAATCTCCTGCCCTATTTCTATTTTTCAATTAAAAAAGAAACCGAAACCATAGATTCTGGGAATTTTCTTAGCTGCATTCTATGATATAGGATGGTGATATATATATTATATTATTCTTTTTGCACAACTAATGGTTCTAACGTTAGGAAGTCGAGACAATGTTCAACTAATGTGCTAGCAGCTTGGTTGATGATGGCAACTCTGGAACTGTGATTTTTTTTTCTCTCAGGTTAAAATGGTTGTTCAGTGTGTGCATAAAGGTGAAAGTTGGGCCCGACCGCCCAGGCACGGCACGTCGACGCCCGAGGGCTATGCTGGGCCAAGACTCTTAGACCGCAGCATGGCACGGCCCAGCTCGAACCGGCTTGCCAGTAGTGGCTAGTTTTTTAACACACACCCCCCACCACTTTGGGTTTCTTATTTTGTGTCATCTCAAAACTTAGAAAGTCTATAAATGCCTCCTCTCCTGTCATTTCTCAACATTCATATACTCTCTAAGTTCTCACACTCTCTCTAAGCTCTCACTATCTCACACTCTCCCTATGTTTTTTAAGGTAACAAAAAAGAATTTCCAACATTTCAAGGCTAAGAAGGAAATCATGCAAGGAAGGAAAGAGGGAAACATTGCCAAGCACTTTTGGATGTCCCAAAATGGAAAGTCTAAGTATTGCACAATCATTCCTATTTTTCTCAGTAGCAGCAACTGCTAAAGCCCATAACTTTCAAACCGAGTGTCAGATCAGTGCAATCTACCCACCGTTAGAAAGCTCTTTTTGAGTAGATATTCGTATAGACCAATGTTTCATCAATCAGAGCTATATTGAGGGAGATTTGACCTCAGGAAGTTGAATTCTAAAATTTTAGGCGGCAATTGCAAGAAACTCCAAACTTTGCAGCATTGAAGATCCTTTATGGAGCCCATCATGGAAAGAGTTGGAGTTCAAGATATTAAGTTTAGCAAGGGATCTCCTCACATTCAAATTGTTGCCTAACCAAGAAGCATTGGCTGGAGATTAAGCTAGGAGTCTATGCAAACAAGGAAACAAAGTCCAAAGAGGAAATGATTCTTTGCAAACAAAGGGTGGCCAGCAACTATAAAAGAGAGAACCCCTTGAACGTCCAAAGCAAGCCTCCATAAGCAAGAGGACTTCCACTCCATCCCTTCCACCCTTCTCTCTCTAATCCCCTTCTCCACTACCCCCTTCTAGTTCATCTAGGTACTAGTTCAAAGACTTTGTTTAGGAGCACAATGAAGAGGAAGTGCTTAATTTTCATGTAATTCAAGATACAATGAATGAAACAAAGCTTTTAATTGATTACTACGTACGAACAACTTCTCTATGTATGGGTAATTGATTTGTTGGTTTGGTTTCTTTGATTTAATCCTTTCGTATGTTATTTTTGGTAATAGATATATCATATGCTTTGGAGTGTAATCATTGGAGAACGCTGGTTTTGGCGACTTCAATTAAAATATTCGTGTCTCTTCCTAACTCTAAAAAGAGGGGAGAGAACCCAAGTCGCCCATATTTTCAATACGTAGGCACAAGTAGAGTTCCAAGTGATTGAATTACATAAGTTTTCCTACTCTTTACCACTTTTATTTTCATTTATTTTAAGTTATTTATATTCTAAGTTTTTATTCTATCAAATTGGTTGTTTATTGTTATTTTATGTTTTGTAGTTTCTAGTTTCTATTAGGGTTTTCTAGTTTTAGGTTTGTTTTAGTTTAGGTTTATTTTATTCATTAATAAAGTTTGTGATTGCCTTTAATTTCAGATATTAGATATTTCTTGTAATTTATTAGTTTTTATTTAGGTTATAATTAGACTATCTTATGATAGGTACAAGCTGATTTTCTAAATTGCTCCTTGTGCATCGACCCCACACTCATCAAGTATTACTACATCACACCCTTGCACTTGCGGGTATTGAACAACGGTGCGAAGATTATGTTCATCAATGCCTTAAATACTGCAGGCGTATTAGTCAATCCGAACAACAAAACTAAGAATTCGTAGTGACCGTATCTCATTTTGAACGATGTTTTTGGCACATCTTGTTCTTTGACTTGTAGTTGATGATACCCAGATCTCAAATTTATCTTGGAAAAGTGTGGTGCGTCATGCAATTGGTCAAATAACTCATCAATTCTTGGCAGGGGATACTTCTTTTTTATCGTCATCTACTTCAACTGCTGATAATCTATACACATTATCAATGATCCATCCTTCATTTCATAAAAAGTACTGGAGCTCCATAGGGTGAAATGCTTGGTCTGATGAAACCCTTGTCCAAAAGTTCTTGCAACTGGACTTTCAGCTCTCCAAGTTCCGCTGGAGCCTTCCGATAAGGCACTTTTGAAAACAACGTGGTTCCCGGTAATAACTCAATGTTGAAGTCAATTTCTCTAGCAGAAAGTAAACCGAGAATCGCTTTGCAGAATTCATTGGGAAACTCACAAACTATAGGGGATCTCCGCCATCCATTTGGACCGTTTATCCTCTGTGATAAACACTATAAAGTCTTCACAATCAACTTTCATCATACAGTCCGCTTTCATTGTTGAGATGACATGGGTGGTAACTAGTTTCTTAACTCCCTCAAATAAAGCATTGCCTTCATTCACTTTGCAAGTTATCTTCTTGTTGAAACAGTCCATTACAGCATGATAACCTACTAACCAATCCATTCCTATTATTTCATCGAAATCATGCATGTCCAAAAGTATTAGGTTCGTAGGGATTGTAAAATCTGCTATCTTAATTCACAATAAACAGGAGAAATATACAAATGTGTAGAACCCGGATCAAACTGAACTTTAGCTTGCTTACCATTAATGTAGATCATACCTTCTATTACATTCCCTGCCGCATCAGCATCTACTTGAGTGATGGCATATACCCGTCCTGCCTGCTGGGGATGTTAAGGAGCTTGTTTTTTGCGGATCTGTTGTTGTTGTGGTGCCCTTTGTCGAAACTACTACGTTGGTTGTTGTTGTTACTGAGGCCTGGCTTATTGTTGCTGGGGTTGGTGGTACTATTGTTGTTGTTGTTGGCGGACTAGTGCTGCGAACAAGGTTTGCTTAGTCGATGTGGGGTTCAAGGGTGCTCAGTTGAGTTTGCTAAACTAATAGGGCCTCGTGCCCTTATTTGTTCATTGTGGACAATTTTTGACCATGTGGTCTGCTGCACCACATTAGAGGCATAACCTAAGAGCGCAGCAACACTCGCTACTCTCATGAAGTCTACCAAAGCAGTCACATCTCACAGTCTTTTGAAAACTCTGTTCCGCCTTCAATTTCTTGTTATGGTGAAATTGCTTCCAGTTCTTCTGCTGGTGGAATTGCTTATGGGGTTTGGAGGCTAGGATCTTGGCGTTCATTTCCTCGAACTTGTAGGCTCATTTCATCGCTTCATCATAGGTAGCGGGTGGTGTAATGCCTGTCATATTCTTCTCGATCACTGGATGTAGGCCCTGGAGGAACCTGTCGATCTTCTTCTGCTCTACATCGATGAGATATGGTCCAAACCTCGAAAGTCTATCAGACTTGTTGACGTAGTCTCAGACTAATTAACATAGTCCCTTGCTGCAACTGTAGAAATTCGATGGCCTTCTTCTTCTTGATATGTTCTGGAACATACTTCTCCATAAATTATTTCTTAAAAGTTATCTGGACTTCACTGTCTGCTATTATTGGATTGGGTGGCTTGACAATATTCCACCATGTGTCGGCGAAACCTTAGAACATATAAGCTACAAGTGGTACTCTTTGTCATCCCATACACTTGAATACATCAAAGATGTTCTTTGTATGATCCAACCAATTGTCCGTTGCTAAGGCATCTTCATTGTTGAAAAACTCTTTAGCTCCCATCTTGCGGAACTTCTCGAATATGGTGTTTGGATCATTCTCTCTTTGGGCTATGACGATTTGGGCTTCGGGAGCCGAGGGCTTGTAATGACCCTGACCCGGATTCACCTTTGGGCGTAAACCTAGACCCAATAGAGACCTATGGCTAGGGTGTTTTTCAATTTATTTCATGGTAATTATTTTATTAAAAATCTAATTATTATCATTATATGAATATAATTTATTATTTGCGTGCATTGAATTATGACTTCATGTATTTTATTTAATTGTCCATGCACTTCATTTTTCTTCATTTTCATCAATTATTATTCATTCATATGTTGCTAATTAAAGTGCCATTTTAATTAGATTAGAGAGTTTTAATGCTTAAAATTAATTTAGTGAACCCTCACACATTTTTTTAAAACAAATAATAACAAAATAATTCTATTTTTGGTTAGTCCATAAGGACTGTGTGTTTAGGGCCCCACTTGGACTTTTGCCAAGTGGAGGGTGATGTGGCATCTTCTTTCCCTCCCCTTTACTTTCCATTTTATTTCAAGTTTCAAACTAAATTTGTAACCTTGCGAATTAATTGCTACTCACTAATCTAATTAGAAATTAGGGCACTAATTTATCCCAAATTGGTTTGACCTAAAAAATAATTGAGAAATGGAGATTTTCTCTCCAATTGAGCACCCCTTGAATAGTTATAGATGGAGATGATATGGGAGCTAGAGAGAGTAAACTAAGGCTAGGATTTTTTTGGAGATTTAAATGGAGGGATGTGATAGATTGCAAATTGTAATATCCTGAATTACCTGGGCCCAAGATTAGTCTGGCCCAGGTGGTATCTTAGTTGTTTCCTTATTATGGAATTAGTAGTAGTACTTATTAAGGAAATTGGAAATTTGAAAGTGTCCCACGTTTTGGGAATGAAGTTGTATAACAACTCTAATAGAGGAAATAAGAGAAAGATTGGAATTAGGAAGTTTATGCAACTCTCCAAGTAGGACCCCTGTTGTTTCTTATTTTATTAATTAGGAATGCCTCACGTGATTGGTGATTGGAAAAGGAAAAGAGTTGTGAAATAACTCTAAATGGAAGTAGGAGAGGAGGACTAGGACTCTAATTCCTTTTAGTATATATATATATATATATATATATATATATACAACCATCGGCCAGTAGAGTATTATTCAATTTTCTTTCTTCTTGTTTGGAGAGCAATTTTGAGAGAGAGAACTTGATCTCTAGAATCCAAGGGAAGAAGAGGAGGAAGGTCACTGACAGACGTCATATTCGTGCCTGCACATTGCAAATGCAACAATTGCGTACCAAAGGTGAGTGAATCTTCTTAATTACTCTCTAATGATGCTTTAGATGATTGATAATGTTGAATTGGATACATTGCAATATGTAAAATCTATTGATTAGCATGAAATCTATGTTATATGGTTGCTGGAATGATACAAGTGATAATGGAATGCAAATCCAGGGAAATCCATCAAATATGCATGGAAATTGTGGAATTCAGAAGCATGTCGTTACTGATAAAATACTGTTTTGGGGATTGTGGGCCCCCCTAGCCCACTGTATGGATGATCTGGACCATAGGGCAGGAGGCCTACCCCTACTCGATCAAAGAGGGTATGGACCCAAGGGAGGTGGGCCCCGTTTGGGCCCCCATCCACTCAATTATAATGCTACAGACGTGAATATGAAGAAGAAATGGCTGAATGTCGTCAGGGGCAGTGGGACCCATAGTGGACCTGATAAAAAATCAGAACCCCACATCTGGAAGAGGACTGATGGGCGACCATGGTGGAGTGGGACATCTTGCATTAGGATCAGTGGGACCCACTGATCAAGGAATTCAAATACAGACAGGCGTGACCTTGTACAGAAAACTGTAATACTCATTTTTGACTTGTGGACCCTAGAATATGATCTGATAATGGATCTGATCCAATGGGTTGATAGTTTAGTAGTGGGCGACCATAACCTAGGAGGGTGATCTTGGATTATTTGAGTGGAACCCACTGGATGTTATATGGGTGTGCCTTCAGGCGTGGACAAACCAGTATCTGATTCTGTTCATTGACGTGTGACGAGTATAATTGGGTTTGGCCCAGGATTGGTAGGTGATGATCATATAAAGTTTATATATAGATAACTTAAGATTAGATGATCAATTAATTGTGATTATGTGACTGTGATCAATTTAGTTGTGATTAATTATATGCATTATGATTACTTAATGTTATATTATGTTTTGTTTTATGGTGTGGACCAACCATACTCCAACAATACCAATTATGAATTGGAGTGGAGCAATAAATAGTGAACTTAGTAGGGTTGGGTCCACACTGTTGATTATGTAAATGAGGGAAAATGTTAACAATATTGAGTTGTGGCTGTTATGAGATGGTGAGGTCCTAGACGTGGGATGTTGGACTTAGTGTCCGAGCCGTATAGCGGCTGGTCCTTAGTGGACGTGTCTGATGAGACAGGGTCATAGTGACCGGTATACATGTATACGATGGGCCTTTGAGGCGTGGTAATGTGCATGGGCACGGATATATATATATATGAATGTATTTTTTTATGGCATTTAATATATTGATTCAAATATGTTCATCATGTGATATTATGTTTGATGCTGCTTATGTAATTAAGAACATTCATTCACCAGTAATAATGATGTTGTGTTGCCCCCTTTAGGTAATCTTACTACGGGTGGGACAAATCAGGATGGTGCTCGACACGTAGATTTTGGCATGCATGGCTGAAGGTAGAGAACAAGAAATATTTAAACAATTGATAGAAGGATTAGCTCTTGATTTATTTTATGTTTAGTACATTATTAATTCGAATTGGATCAGTAAGAGATTATTGATATTGTTTGACTTTTATAAATTAATTGGAATTATAGTTTGACTTAAATGCCAAATCTCTTATGTGAATAATTTGACAAATGAATGGTAAACATTGCCAAGTTATCACGATCCGGATATCCGACAGGGCCTCGAAATTTGGGTAGTGACACAAATCAAATCATAGGCTTAATTGGAACTACTTTCCACAACTAGGGAGACAAGAGTTAGACTTTTATTTAGTTAGTTATTCACCATAGTGTGTGTGTTTGTTTTAGAGAATTCATGAGAGAGAGAAGTTCGACGTGAGACTAAGGGAAGGCAAAAAAAGAAGGAAAGGAAAAGGGACAAAGAGAGTGAGAAGAGAGGAGAGAGGAGCCTTGGCTTGGACGTGGACTTCTGTGAGGTAGGATTTTCCATTTTCTTAGCATATTTTATTCTTTAATTTCTCACCATCTTCTTCTCTAATACATTCCCTTTTCCAAAACCATTCATGGCCATTAATGGTGTTGTATTGACACCATGATGAAGAAAGGGAATTTTTGATAAAAAGAAAACAATATCTTTTTTCTTTATTGGGATTAGCCAAAGGAAGAGGGGTATGTAAGTTTGTGTTATGGATTATGCATGGATCACAATGTTTGGATAGGGAAATTGTGAAATCATAATTTATGGTTTAGGTGTATTTTTGGGGATTAAATTTTGAAGAATGTATTTATTTTGTTTCATGATTTTAAGAAATCATTACAACTAGATTTCTTGTTTTTAATGATCATAGGGTGTAATAATTACGGTACAGCCCTGCTACTTGGACCGACCTGGGGACCGAATCCTGGCCCGGTCCCCAGGGTCAGTCCAAGTAGAATATTTCTTATGGTATTTCATCTTTGGTTTTAAAATTTGTTTTTATTGTAAAAAATTTGCTATGTTTATAACCATTCGATTTTAATCTAATTTATTTTAAAGATCCATATCATGGGAATAAAAAGGAGAGGAAAATAAAAGGATGATTTGATATCCTCAATATTCTTGATAAAGGGGAAATATTGTTGAACCCTTGGATTTGGCAAACCAACGGTTGGATCGGACCCAAAATCAATATTTTAGAATCTTGTATATAAGATTGACATGCGTAGAGTTCATCATCAAACTATGTGAAGGGTTGTTATCATCAGGGGAGTAGTTGATTAGGAGGGCATCCTGAAGTATGCTACCCATGACATATATTTGTGCGTTGCATTGTACTCTTTTTCCTTTTCTAGGTTTTATTCCACTGGGTTTTCCTAGTTAAGGTTTTAGTGAGGCAGCATTGTGATCGTCCAATACCAGTTTAATGATCTTGAAGAATGTTGTACTCTTTTCCCCTTCGCTTTTGGTTTTTTCCATTGGATTTTGCCTTAGCAAGGTTTTTAATGAGGTTATTGTCATTGAGTGGTGCTCATCCAAGGGGGAGTGTTATAAGATATGTATCATGAGTGGATGCCCACATGAGATGAGTTAAGGTTATAATCCTATTGTAATTAGAGTTCCTCAATGATGAAGTTACTTTGCCTATAAATAAGCATACTCCCTTTTATTTGTACAGACTTGACATAATAAAAGGATCTCTCTCTTACTCCCAATTACTTTCTCTCCCTCTTGGTGCTTTATTTTACAACATGTTTTGGTTAGTAATTGTTATCTTGAGGAGTCCCTTTGTACTCATTACATTCCACCACCACGGATGATGTGCATGACCTAGGGATTGAGGGTGAAGAGGACTACGAGCCTGTGCCAAAGTATGGCTATGATGATGCCATTCTAGATGGTCAAAATGAAGATATTTAATTATAAGAATTTAAGACATTAAGACTATTTATGTTTTAAGACTTTACTAGTTTATGTTGGGATTAACGTATTTAATTAATTTCATACTTGGTTCATTTGATGTAATAATTGATGGAATGTTACTTATGGTTATGTGCTTGGCTTACTTGATATATGAATGGACAATGTGGTTTATACTAAACTCTCATCTTTAGAAAAAAATAATTTGGCCTATTATTTGAACAATTGAGTGGCTTTAGATGACTGGATCATTTGGCATCACGCTGGTTCCATGTTATCGGATATCTTGGGACATGACAAGGCTGGTACGTGCTCAGGCCTTCTATAAAAGGGCTTCTAGTAGTTAGCCTTAGAACTGAGTTAGTCCTCATCCTTTTGGCCTTTTGTTCTTGTAGATGACCTTGGTTCTCATTGGCCTGTTTTTGTTGCACGAGCATGAGCTGTATGATCTTTTGGAATTCGAATGGTGGTGTATTTGGAACTTGGTTGTCAACTTGCGGCCACGTATGTCTGAGTTGCTTCCTGACGGGTATAGACACCCTTGGTTTTGTCGGAGGGTTGCAGCGTGCCATATATATATCTATTATATATATATATATATATATATATATATCCTGCGACCCCTCTACCTTTTTGCCCAATTTCCCCACGTTGTGGCTCCATTTGCTCCGAAATTTTGAGGGAATATTCTTTATTCATTCCTTGATGATTTTGAGCTGGATTTGGAGGCTTTGAATTGCTTGGTAATCATGAAGTGGGATATACAAAAATGTGCACTGTTTACAACTTTTTTTTTTTTTTTTTTTTTGTCTCAAATTGTCGCTGAATCACTTGATTTTCATTCTTTGAGCTTGGAAATGCCTCAACAACATTTAAATAATTCTTTCTTATTTTTTCGAATGCTTGGCTTGATCATTTGATGGGCGGAGTAGATTTATATCCATCATTTGGCTCCGTAAACCCTATTTGTGATTTAACACCTTTTGTTATTTGTTTTGTAGACTCTTTTTGTGGCCTAATCTTAAATTTCTATGTGCCAAGAAATATGACAAATGACCATCAAACAACTATTGTTTTAAAGGGAAATCGAATCAAGGAAGATGAAAAATAATACCTACCCATTATCCTAATAATTCAAATCGGTAAAATGTCAAGCTCCAAATGGCTAATCTATGTTGATCGTCACTCACCTCATATCCCCGGTTGGCTCTTTAATAATTTCTTTAGGTAAAATTCTATTTATTTAATTTCCATGCATTTTGTATGCAAATAAGGGTGTTGATGTTGAGAGATATATATTTTAAAGATGGAGAACCTAGAAACCCAGAAGAACGTATGGAATTATGGGGCTAAGGAAAAAAGAATGAAGGGTTTTTAGTATTGGGAACGAGAGCAAAATGAATTTTTTAGATTTTTACAAAGTCCCCTTCTTATTTTAGCCATCTGTCCCGTGCTTCGGTGCTCGTGCTTTTCGCGCGCTCACGGAAAGCGTGCCCGAATAAAAAATGAGAACCCATACATACAGTCCGGAATATGCATTTCAAAGGAAAGGAAGCAGAAAGGAAGGGAGAGCAAAGAAAACGAAAGGGTTAAAGAAGAAAAATCTAAGATAAACAGCGACGGGAGAAAGACCGAGTACGATGCTTGATTTGGACGCCCCCCTCGACTTCGAATCTGAAGATGCACTCGTCACCATCCCTCAAAGCACTCGGAAAAGGTGAGAAAGAGAATCATAGAGAGAGAGATCTCTCCTATTCCAATGCATGTGGTTACATTGAATGCTTCCCTTTCCCTTGTAGTGAGAAATCATTAGCTTCTGAATTCTTGAACCCCTGTTACCATTCACCTTGATTAATGGAAGGGGCTTGAACTTCTTACTCCAAAGAGAAGAGATGGGTTACTATACTAGATTTTTGGGATAACTGCTATGCAGTAGGTTCTTCTTTTTCCTGAAACCGTTACACGTTCATTGGGTGATCCAAACGCACAAAGCCTAGAATTGAGAGGATGGAGAGGGACCCTAATGAGATAAACTTATTCAATTTTGTAGCTTTAGTCTTGTATTTGGTTGTAATCTAGTGACATGGTAGCAATGGAGATGATATTACGATTTAAAAGGGTGGGTATACTGCTATGATGATTTTAGGGCATAAGTTGTATCAATGCATTTGTTTTTCTTTTTTATTCCTTCTTTTTTATAAAATAAATGGAGCCAATAAAAAAAAAAAATTATACATGGGTCTCAAAAGGAAAGGCTGACTGAGATTTTTTTCCTGGATGGACGAGCAATCAAGATCCACCAATTCTCTGTAATCCAGATATATTTTTTATCCAGATAGATATTGGGAGTGCCACTGTATAGGTACGGAAGATTCCTCCTAATCCAACGTTGCATTAGGACTTGATTATGCTCTAACCAAATGGTATGTATTCTGGGCCCAAAGATTTCATCATCATCATCATCATCATTAAATCCTTGTCCCAACTACATGGAATCTATTTTTCCATTCGGATCTATCCATGGGCCAAATCCTTGTATAAGTTGCAGTTCTTCATATCTATCCTTACTACTTCCATCCATGTCTTCTTTGGCCTACCCATTTTTCTTGGTGGCTATCAATTTGCATAGAAAAACTTTTCTTGCAAGAAAAACTTTTCCTCAAATGTGCCGTTGCTGGCTTGTGTTGGACATGCACAAACCATCTCAAATGGATCTTGCTTAATATATCTCCTATCGATGCTACCCTTATTGAACCATCACAAATGGGCCTGACCCAAAGATTTCACTTCGGAAATATGCTGTTGGGAGTTCATGACTTTAATGATTTTGCTTTATGGGTGTGGATTTGTTAAGAACCTTGAGGGTGGGCTACTTTGTTCTCTTTCACAAATTGATATGGTTGACATTTACAAGTTGGTGAATGATAGTGTAAGACATGCTATAAATGCAGGAGGAAATTGGATCCTTTCTTGTAGAATTCACTTATTCCTTATTTTTCTGAGGACTTGATCAGAGACAAATGTTGGATGGCATAAATTGTTCTTCCATCAAGAGGATATTGGAAATGGATGGGAATAACCTTTAACCAATGGGAAATAACAAAAACCACAGTTTTTTCTCTTTTTGAAATGGTAATTGATTATTTTGGTTAACGATCAAAGAGTACTAGACATCAAGTACTGTACAGGTGTATGAATACGGATATCAAAGAAAGATGGCATTACCGCCCCAACTGGTTCACCATAAACTGAAATTGGAGAATCCTATGAACTCTTTAGATGAGAAATACTAAGTGCGAATCAAGGCTTGTGCCTCAGTTGAAACCTTCGCCTACCTTCTTGACATATTTTGAAAATGTTCTATCTTTTTCGATCCAGATAATCCATAACACAACAAAATAAGCATAGTTCTATAAGAGCCTCTTTAAGAAGAAGGATGTTCAAAATGCCAACTCTCAAAAAGAGCTTCTACCTTATTGTCCAAGGACCCCAAAAAGATGAACAAAGTGTCTCTATGCTAGAGCAAGTGTTTAGCGTAAAGCTAGATGATTTGTATTCTCTGCATTCCCAGAGAAAAGCATGCAACCATTGACAATGTGCAACCTTTATTACATTTTTTCTATTTCCAATTGTTAAAATCTCGTTGTGCACTGCCATCCAACAAGAGCTATTACCTTTGGAACAGTCAAAACAACAGGATTTAGTTACTCTACTTCCCAACTTATTATAAGATGATTTTGCAAAGATGAGCTCATTTTTGTCCGGATGCCAAACTGGATAATCAGTTCTTCATACAATTGCGACATTTTTCTCTGTGAAGATGTCTAATGGTTTAACTATGAAAATCTTCCATAGTCTCTAGAAAAATAAAAAACAAGTTTGTTGATTCGTGGAAGAAATTTTATGAACAGAAAAGATAAACAGATGCATGAATTCTGCTGTAGTCTCCATTTTCCTGGAGAAAGAAAGAACGGGCAATGGAAGTCATACCAATATGAGATCCATTTGACACTACCACTTTTCGTTGAGTTGGTACTTGTAAATTTTAATTGAATGAAATTGAGAGGAAAAGAAAGAAAGAAAAAGATAAAGAAGTAGAAAGAAGATAGAGGACAAAAGAAAATGTCTGGAGAAAGATGCGTCTGGTCGTCCAAGTTGGGGTTGGGAGATCAGACCAGATCAGATCAGTATATATGTCATTGTAATTCCTACTTATTACAATAAAGGCATATATTCCTGAAATTGCATGGAGATCCCTGACATTACAAAATACTACATAAAATCCCTAAAGCAACAATTGCAGAACTAAAATAATTTCGAAAATCCCTAAAGCAACAATTACAGAACTAAAATAATTTCCTTTATCCTGTTTGGATGTTTATAGAATAAAATATTTACAGATTTAAATACTACAAGAATAAAATAGTACTGAATAAATAGTGTAGCATTTAAATATTGTAATAATTTTGTTGTTTAGCACTTTTTTGAAGACTGTAACAGATTTTAAATTGAGTTGTTTGGCGGGTGTTAATAGTTTATAATAGTTGTTTAGTAAAGTGTGGTAAAGAAAAGTCAATACCAAAAAAAAAAAAAACCCTACTTTACCACTCTCTTGCCCTACTTTATTACTTCACCACATACTTTATCTCACTTTACTTTACCTCATTTTCAATTGTAATGTGACATTTACATTTACTTTACTGCACATGTAAATAAACATGCTTTTTCCCAAATACGACCTATTCTCCCTTTACCAAGTTTAGATGAAAAAGTAGTGTGGTAAAGTAAAGTCTGGCTGCTACTTTTTTTACCACAAACTTTAAGTCAAATAAAATGCAACAATTTTATTACTCTTGCTTTCTCCCTCTACTTCACCGTATACTTTATCTCACCTTTACTTTAAATTGAGCTGCTTGGTAGGTGTTACAGATTATAATAATTGTTTGGTATAAAGTGTGGTAAAGTAAAGTCAATACAAAAATCAATTACTTTACCACTGTCTCTCTCTCACGCCCTACTTTACTTCACCATATACTTTATCGCACCTTTTACCGTAATTTGGCACTTATCTTTACTTTACTTTATCACACATGAAAATAAACATGCTTTGACCTAGTTGTGACCTATTCTCCCTTTATCACTTTTAGACGAAAAAGGAGCGCAGTAAAGTAAAGTCTAGCTACTACTTTTTTACCACAATCTTTATGCCAAGCCATTTTTTGTTTACCACTTAAAACCATGGTAAAGTGTGATAAAGTAAAGTCAAAACAAAAAGCAACAATTTTACCACCCTCTTCCATCTTAATCACCTACTTTATCTCACCTTTCTTTGCCTCACTTTTACTGTGATGTAACATCTACCTTTACTTTATCACACATGTAAACAAATACATCATGGTAGATTTGCTGAAGTAAATAGTTTTCTTCACCATTTTGTAAACTGCATTTTGAAAGATTTTTTATATTGTAGAAAATTTTCTACGGGAGGAGATGTAGGAACAAATATTGAGCTTTTACAAAAAAAGCATAATCTTTTTTCTCTTATTTTTCTTCTGTTGCCTAATGTACGATATTTATTTTCTTTAAAAAATGAAAGCTTATATATATTCTTTAAAATATTATATTCTTTTTTTTTTTTTTGTGCATCCAAATAGGCCCTCAACAAACTTTTGTTCTTTCATTAGCACGTGTAGGACGCCATATTGTATTATATCTTGTCAATTACATGTATTTGGGATTAGCCTCTTGTCATTAGGGTTTTTCTTGTATTTATCCTGTAGTCAAGCCTAGTAATGGGACGTTAAGTGTTCAACTCTCAAGAAAGTTGGGAACATTTCACTGAATGAAGATCTATTCTCTTTTTTTTTTTTTTTAATTTTCTTCTTTTCATTTCTATTTATTTTTAAAGATTTCAGTTTTGTCCCTTCGATGTCATATAGAAAGAAAGCGCACATTACTTTACCAATTCTTTGCTTCCCTCCATATCTCTTCTTGAACCAAGGATATTCTCTTTTCCCTTTTTTCTCTACCTGATCTTGACTATAGCCACCTATATCTATTATTGATGTGCAACTTCTTGCAAGCTGTGGTGGGAATAGGAATTGCAACGGGTCGGGTTTGGTATGGATCTTCCTAACCCCGAATCCGACATGACCGAGATAGGCCCCGTTCCGTATCTACGATCATGACGGGTCTATGGTTTGTAAAACTGACTCGCCAAATGATGGCAGGTCTGGTTTAATATTGTTATTTTTGTTTAAAAATGTGCAAATAGTGTTTCGTTTCTTTTTGAGGGCAGGTCTCGAACTTGTTGCTTGTAGTTTTTATCTACTACCACCTGTGCTACAGAGTCTTGTGTTACTTTAAAGTCTTACTAAATAGCAAGTAATATCTAAATTTAGCTTAACTAGCGTGTGGACTGGTGGGTCAAGGGCAACCATAACACATACCTGCTCCAAACACGGCATGGGTCAAAGTCTTAAGAACCCATACCTGCCCCAAACTCAGCAGACCCACTACCAAACCTGCCCCTAATAGGATTAGCTTGAGGCAGGTCACCCTTTTAACCAGATCTATTGCCTTCCTTAGGTGGGTGTTTTTCTGACGTGTCATCCCTTGCATTATTCCCTTGACCATGCAATGAAGTTAGTATACTAGATCTTGTTTTAGATCATGTCGACTAGTCAAAGATATTATACTGCTCCAGCATTAAGATTTAAGGCTCTGAGATAATATTTGTCATGAGGTTGCCATCTATTCATTCTTCTGCAGTTCTGCTGGTTTTTTGCAACATATCTGTATTTAATTGTTAAAAGATTTTAAATTCTCATTCCAAGATTTTATCATCAACAACTTAAGGCGAAGACGAGTTTGGGACATTTATTCGGAGCAAGAGGATCTCTCTTTCGATTACTCATTTTGGATGCTTTCCATTTACTCTTCTTAATCAAGTAGACTGCATAATGGGAGTTCCCGCTATTCACTCTGTTTTTGCTAGCCTGCATACCTCATTTTCTCATTCCTTCATGCTGCAGTTTTTCTTTCCTTGTCTATGATGTCCAGATACATCAATGATATGATAAGGACGTGCCATGGATTTGGAAGGGAAACAGGTTTTACACAAAAATGAATATGATACGTAACGATACTGATACAAAAATGAATACGATATGATGCAAAACGAGACTTATACACAGAGATTTCAATGGAGGGGTATATTTGGAGTAATTAGATGCACTAGAATGCATAAGAGGTGCTAATTATTCATTTCGTTTGGCTAACTATTTAACTTAACAATGTTTCCAATTAGTTGGTTACATTTTTAATTTAATTGCCAAAACTAACAGTACTCAGTAGAAATGTCATCATCATTTGAGTTGAATTATGGTTTAGGGTATTGTTATGTTTCTAGAATGGCTAGACTAATCCTGTAAAGCTTTTCATCCATCAGCAAATGACTCATGTCATGTACAATGAGCCCTGCCTATGACTATCACACGTGTTCACTTTGTGAATGGGCACAATTGGCTCCGATCTTGATTAAATGAAGACGATAATACTGTCATTTATTTATTTAATTTATTTCTGGGGGGTACCAGCCATGGTGAATTCCTATTTGTCTAGGAATTCACAGTAAATTTAGTTTATTTATGAAGGAATTTTTTTTTTCTTGCTAAGCTGGGACTAGATAGAGTAGTACCTTTGGTTGCTCATACTTGGTAATTTTGTTTGTTGGGTATAGTACTCTTATACCTTGGACATCTTGATGTCCTCCCCCCTCCCCTCCCCGCACCCACCCCACCCCACCCCACCCCACACGAAAAAAACAAAAAAAACGTAAAATTTTGTTCTCATAACGATCATTTGTGCTTCTTGTTTTAGAAATTTTCATATGAGACACACTTCTAAGATGATACATCTTTACAAAGTCTTGACACAGTCAATCGCTAATTGTTAATCTGTGAACTCATGCATCATGCGATTCAATTTGAAGTTATCATAAATTGCTAATACCTTATTTATTCTATTAATGTTTACAGGAGGAAGGTCATTGTTTTGGATGATCTTCTTAGTGATTACTACGAGGAGAGAAATAAACTTGTTGAAAAAGAGTCGAAGTGGGCATCTGTTCAAAAATGCTATAATTCTGATGATGATGATAAAACTCGAAAAAAAAAGGAGGCGTTACTAACAAAATTTGTTGATGATTGCCAAAAGCAGGTAAGAAGACTATATTTAGATATGTTGTTTTTTTTAGCAATGTTTTGACCATCTTCATGTGTAACATTTTAATCTTCATTAATAGGTGCATGAAATAGTTACTGAAGATGATATTCCTTCATGGGGTCGACAAATTTTTGGGCAGCAGGTCTGTGAACCCACAAGTGTTTAATGCTTCAACCTTGAACTTGCAAATGGTTTTTAACATCGTACCGTTTCTCTGTTCTTAATATAATATTATCTTGTTTATTGTGTAAACTGCAGAAAGCTTTACCATCGCTAGACTTCCCAGCGTTGGAAAGGTGCAAACTTTTGCAGTCTTTCTTTAACAGCGAGTTCAATTTAATGCTGGAACTGGATGCTGAGAAAGGTATTTACTTTTTCTAATTGTTGATGCTGTCGTCTTTATATGGTCATTACAGTTGTATCTTGCTCTCATATTATATAATGTTGCCTGTGTGTTAATAGGATCCAGATAGACTTTTTCCAACTTCAAAAACATGATTGACCAGCTTGTAAACACTGTAAGGTTATTCCTAGAGAGAGTTTGATCACATGATTTGGGATAATAGTTTTAGATGCTTGCATTAGAAGTAGAAAGAGGGGGATAGTAAATAAAAGGTGCCTTAGAAAAAAGTGGGGGAATTTGAAAGGAGAAAGGGCAATGACATTTAAGCATAAGGCGAGGAAATCTGGAGGGAGAAACTATGGTGATGTGAAACCAAATGGTTGCAAAAGAGGTGCTCTGAGAGTTGAAAGTGAAAATATGCTTTGATAAAGAAACTTGGTGGTGGAATGTAGAGGTTTAAGAAGCTATTTGAGAGAAAACACGTTGCTAAAAAGGTTGGCAGGGGATTAGGAATACAGAAAATTATGAAGCATACAAGAAAACAAAGAAAGAAGTTAAGAAAGCAGTAAGTGATGCAAAGTCCAAAGCATATGATGACTAATACAATATAAGTTAAGAACAAGAGAAGGAGAGAGACATTTTCAAGCTTGCAAAAATGTGGGAACGGAAAAGGAGAGGCTTAGATCATGTTAGATGTATATAGAGTGATGTCCAAAATGTTTTAGATAAGGACAATGATATTAAAGAAAAGAGAAGAGAAGAGAAGATTTTAACAAATTTTTAAATGAAAATTCTATAGGAGGCTTAGGATTGAGAGAGGATTTTTTTTAATAGAACAGACCTTTTATTGTAGAATTGAGTTAGCAGAAGAGAGCATTAATAAGAATGAAGATAGGATCATAGGAAAGCTAATGGTCAAATGGCATTCCGATAGTGGCTTGAAAATAATTGGGAGAAATTGGATAGGTTTGGTTAAGTAGGCTCTTCAATAAGATATTGTCACGACCTGAAATCTGGAGCTCTTCATATTTCAGTTCACGACTATTTGATAAATTGCATTCCCAATCGTAAATCAAATCAACTTAGCAATGTAAGAATTCAAGGCAAACCTATGAATTAAAATTTTAATATAAATTAAAGTTTTGAATTCAAAAGATCAACTAATCAATAGCAGTTATTCCTACATAAAATAAAACAACCACATTGTCTTTAAAATTTACTAAAATAAACTAAATAATTTATTAAATCTAGATTTCTTCTTTTGCTAGGTGACTCTGTCTCTCAATTGCACATCCTGAAGCCTATTTCCTGGTCATCACGGTGTTCTTCAGTCTCTAAATTCTGGTTACCTGGAAGGGGTAAATCCAAGAGTCAGTGGATATTGAGTGATAAACATTCAAATCCATTTGTATGATAAACAACACAATAAGTTTTAAATACGCAGAAAAACTTTAATAAATTATGCAAGGTGAGTAAAGTAGTGTCTCACAATATTAACAGTATTATGAATTCTTGTTCATCATCTTTCATTACAACCACCTAACCATATGTAGCACCGGCCAACATGGGATCAAATACGCCACGTACAAGATCACACACGAGTACCTCAAATACTTATGTGCACGTATCATGTTGATCGTTGGCCCAAATGTCACAGCGGTACCAGAGGATCAAGTCCTCCCACGGCTGACCCATAGTCAGACAATCCATTAGCACGGGTGGCATGAAGGCTAGAAAACTATCCTCGGCTGACACGATGTCAGACAATTAACCACAGCTGACCTGAAGTCAAACAACACATTATTACATGGCTGTTGTACGAAGGACGTCAGCTTCGCACAGTGCTAGTGGTCTAGGGGTGTCCACAGTATTTTCAAACTATGTCCGTGAATATTACACAACTTCACACGGTCTCCTAATTATACTGAGAATTCAGATCTGATTTCTTATTCCATTCCAACTTCTATGACTGAGTTGGTTATGCAATCATTCCCAGGCACGATCCCGAATTTATTCCAGCCCCTGTCAAATTCGGTTTTGGTATCGGAGGTGCATGAGAATTTATGTAACCATACTATTTATAGGTGTAAGAACCACACTCGATTAAACATGCATAAATATGGGAAATCACAGTCAGTTACGTGGGAGTACATGGCGGCTTGTCTCTTTGTCTGAACTCCCAATTTATATTGATAGTTAACACGTATACAGTAACCCAAATAGTATCCACACAAAATCATGCCTCAAACCATAGTGATTCACACAATAATATTTATACAATAAAGCAGCATATTTGAATAATCCAGAATCATACACTCAGATTTCAGATTTATCCTGCTATTTAGCAATCCATCAACGCACGTGATTTTCCAGATTTAGGGGCATGACAGATCATAAGATAAACTGTATATCTGAAGAGTAGCAAAAATCAATACGAAACCATAAAACCAAGAGAGTGTAAATGCATGCGGCCAGCCCCCAAAACTCAGATTTGAGTTCAACAAACCTGAAACTCCAAGTGAGGGTTTGGCCCCATCACTTCCACCCTACCCTTTGGTTCGACCAGACTATGCTTTGTCAATTTGGTGATCAACCAAGGAATAGCATCATCCCCTTGGTTAATCACTTCCATATTAAAGATCACAATTCACAATCATGTTCTATACAAATTAATTAATCATTCATAGACTCAGATTTCAACTTCAGAAATCAAATATCAATTGATAACATCATATCATTGACATCTAAGGGATTTGATTGATTCAATCAGCCACATAATTCTAAGACTAGGGTTTTATATCTTCAACCAGCCATGATCATTGGTTCAGATCTGGCTCTCTGTTTGGCTGAAACTTCATCATGAAGAGTCTAGCCTCATGCATCTCTAATTCCCATGAATCCCTAACAAAGAAAGCACATTATCATAAAAAGAGGTTTATATAGATTTTATCAAGACCAGCCCCTTATATGGAAGTCGGCCAAGCTTTAAACTCCATAGATGGAGTTTGGCTGTTGGGAAAAACCCATTCAAGGTGTTAGGTTAACACAACTCCCTATGCTATCATGTGTTCTAATAAGGTCATAGATCTAGCAATTTGGGATTTATAGTAACTTCTACTTGAAGAAAACAACGTGATATAGCACATGGATTTGAATGTTACTTACCTGATGTTGCTTTCGTCACCCGATTAAACTGCCGGGAAGAAGTATGTTGTCCACAAATACTGCGCTCTGCTAATTCTCCTCCTATTCCTCTAGTTTCCTTGAAGCCTCTTCTAGATCTCCTTGATTTCTATGCCAAAGACCTATGGTTTTGGGCTTTCTAGTTGGTAGGAAGGCTAGAGGAGAGAGGACTGTTGTGAAGGATGAGAGTAGGGCTCCCGATGGGGGTTCTCTCCTTTTAACTAGATGGAGCAATGAAGTTAGAATAGACAAAGGGTTCGTGACTTCCAAATCCCTCTAGGAGACTTGCGCATAACTTAATGCCAACTGGGGCTTGCGCAAGTTCTATTTCTCTCCATGCTGACCCTCTTTCTTATTAAAACATGAGTCCTACTAACTCCAAGGGCTACTCATATAACTCCTTCCTCATGGCCCTACAAACTTCTAACAGAACCACACTTACAACTTAATACTAATGGGTCCCATCACTTACTTAAATAGCAAACACATCAATATAATTGAGAAGGGTCCCACCAAAATCCTTTAACTAAATAACAAAATGTCCACTAATAAGCATAAAAGAAGTGCAATCTTAAACCCTTGGTAAAAAAAAAAAAAAACCCTTAAATCTCATAGGGTCCCTACAAATGGTTCCTATTTGGATTTGATAAATATAGGTCCAGCCACTAGGCCCTACCCAAACCCATTTAGAACTCTTTATTTTTTTAAACCCATGTTATTTCAACGGAAAAGGTTAACAATGAGTGTCCTACAGGGTTTCTACCCAAACCTGCAAAAATATGGGTCAGGCCACAAGGGCCCAACCCGGGGTGTGGTACCCACTGGGAAAAAAGATCTTACTTTCATTAATTATGTAACCCAACTATCATTAGCACTCTTAAAGTAAATTATTAATAATATAACTCCAAATCATAATTATGATGTTCATCCAAATTAAAGATTCTTTGCATAGTCATAATATATATTATATATATTTGAGGAAAACTTAATATCCCTAATTAAAATTAAGGAAAATCATGGAATATAATATACACATTACCAGTAAATATTTCAGCCATTATAGCAGGGTGTGGGGTATTACATATATTAAGGACAAAGAAAATGTCAGATAAATGGAGAAGTGATGTAGTACCTATATACATGAACAAAGGAGATATAAAAATTGCACCAATTTTATGGGATTGTACTTATGAGTCACACTATGAAACTATAGGAGAGAGTAATGGAGCAAAGGCTTAAACAAGATACTGGCATGTTTGAAAATCAATCTGGTTTCTTGCTAAGGAGGTCAACCACAGAAGCTATCTTCTTACCTAAGTAATTTATGAAAAATACTGCGAGAAGAGGAAAAATATTTATATGCTCTCCAGAGAAAGTCTATGACCCAAAGGCTATGGCCATAACCATACGTTTGCATTAGGTGTCAACTTTAACCTCTTATCTCCTTTCACTGATTAAGCTCGAGTTAATTGCATATATTCAAGAGGACGTACCTTTGTGTATGTTGTTTGTAGATGATGTAGTGTTGGTAGATGAATTGAGAGACGGTGTGAATGCGAAAATTGAGAGATGACACTGTTTAGTAGATTGGTTTTCCACTTCCTAAAAGCTTAAGCTTTTACGATGAATTGGCCACTTAGACTTAACATGGTATCAGAGATAATGCTAGGTTGCGAGTTCGAACCCCGGGGAGACATTATTCCCCAGTTTGTGTGGGCAGGTATGTATCATGTGGGTAGGCATGTGTGGGTTGCGAATTCGAATGGCATCCCGTTTGAGGGGGTTTGTTAAGAAAATTGGTTTTATGCTTCCTAAAAGCTTAAGCTTTTAGGATGTATTGGCCAGTTAGACTCAACGGGAGGGGGTTTAGATTCCAAGGGCTTTAAATAAGTCGAAGAAAGACATAGTATATAAATTGGAACTTTAATGGGGATGTGCAAATAGTTGAAACTCCTATGAGAACTGAAGCTCAAGAGATATCATAAGAGATTTAACTCCAATACTTTGGCTCGATAATTAGTAAGGATGGAGAGATTGAGGTATATGTTAAACATAGGATAAGTGTGGGATGGTTGAAGTGGATGTTTTCTTCTGGAGTACTTTGTGATGTGCATACCAACAAGATGCCATACATGCCCTATTGGATTTTTTCAGTCTTCATTCATACATGTAAAACCTAATTGTGACCCATCAAGATCGTAGGATCCGGGCATTGATGCCAAAAAGATTTGTGGTATTCTCTCTCTGATCAAAGTATGAGAAGAGGTAATGTAATATAGAAGGATGAAGAAAGGATAAGAGAAAAAGGTAGTAGAGAAGAAGTGAAGGGAAAAGGGAAAACATAGGTATCAGAAGAAGATTTTGAGTCCTCGGGTTGGGACTTACAGTCACATTTTATTAATTTAGTATAGATGAGATAAATGCTAGTATTCTTCGTTGGGCCCTTATGATATACGGTAATGCCATAAGCATTGTGGTAAAATTGTACATTATATGTTTGCTTCCAATCTTTACACGATGTTTTTGCAGGAAGAAACTTTATTGAAGGACTGTTGATAAATGGCTGGCTTTCAAAATTGGTGCTTGCAAGCCGCCATGTGGAAGATCCCCTTGCATTGTGGACTTTTAATCTTAGTGAGTCCTTTTTCCTGGCCTATGCTTTCTTTGCATTGGTTAGATATAATTTTCATCATTGTTCTTATTTAACCCAAGATATCAGTGTTGTACTCTCCAAATGAGGAGTTGCAGGCAGCTGCTTGCGAGTTTTGGTTGGCTGTTCTTCCATCTAATAACGAGGTAAACTGAGTGGAAGTTACTTTATTTGGATTTTGTTTAATTCTTTGCGATATTCATAACTTCTTGTGTAAGTAATTGTGATAGGCATTGTACCGTATGATGCTTGTTTGTAGTTACCTTATTTGTTGTCATACTGATGCAGGTCAATATACCATCAGTGAGACTGGACTGGTTTCCTGGTTACAATCAGCTAAAAGATGCTCTCAAAACCTATGGATATCTATCAGATTCTTTTATTGACGTTTCATCCCTTTCTGATGTGGATCATAGTAGTAAGCTTTTTAACGTTTCCACATCTTTTCTTAAAATTGGGTGCAAATTGTATCATCTCTCTGTCTGTCTGCCAATATTCCAGTACATACATCTCATACAGGGCAAGCCATACGAGGTAGCATGATGGGCCTCACCTATAACCAATCCAAAACAACACCCCCCTCCCACAATAGTCACCGAGCCTGGGGTTTGGCACACATCCAAAGGGACTGGAATGTTGATTAAGGGTTAAATTTTTTTCTTTTATATTAAGTTGTTAAACTTGTGGGCCACATAGGGCCGGCTTGACCACAAGGCAAGAAAAGCCCTTGCTATAGGCCCCCAAAAAAATAAGGCCCCATGATAATAATTAGTATCACATCTTACTAAAGCCATCTTTTCACATTTCAAAAAAGCATCAAAACAACTGTCCATCCTTTTTTTTCCTCTCCTTAAAAATGAGGCCCCCATTACAGTAATTAGTGTTACATCCCACTAAACCCATCTTTTCACAATTCAAAAAAGCATTAAAGCAACTGTCATCCTTCTTTTTCTCTGAATAACGCCTTTTCAAATCCTAACAAATCTCAACCTCCCAACCCCGAGGGTTAACTCAGTTGGCCTAGGACCACGGTTTGCTTCCGAAGGTTGATTGTTCAAAACTGCGCTACCACACTAGGGCCTCAGGAGATTTACCTGCTCCCCTTGGGCCCATAGGGATTAGTTCAGTCCAATGGGCTGGGACACCTTCCGTTATAAAAAAAAAAAAAAAAATTCTCAACCTCCCTGCCACATCACCAATGAGGTTTTTCATATTAACGTTTCTCTTATAGATTAATGTGCCACATTTAATTTAATCGTTTCTCACATGAGCATCTAACCATTTCTGTTGCCATATTATAACGTCTCTACCAAAAGTTCAATATCCACCAACGCTTTTCCACCAAAATATATGAAAATATTTTTGGTTTTCTATTTAATTTAAAATTTTTAAAAACTCACTAGACAATGATAGTATGAAAAATATTATCTTAATCTCATGCTCCTTGAAACATGACAATTTTTTTTTTTTTTTTTTTTGATATTGATGGTTTAGATTTGCTTTCAGAATTAAAGCTTTAAAAGAAATTTTACAAACAGAAGAAAACATTCCAATTGACGTACTTAATTATATAAAAAGACTGGATTCTTTTCAAAATGCATACATTGGTTACAAAATATTAGTGACAATACCTATAACAGTTGCTTCTGCAGAAAGAAGTTTTTCAAAATTAAAATTGATAAAACCCTACCTGAAATCGACAATGTCACAAGAAAGATTAGGTGAATTAGCCGTACTATCAATTGAAAAAGATATGCTGACAAAACTTGAATATAAAAACTTAATTAGTAATTTTGCATCACAAAAAGAGAGAAAAATAGATTTTAAATAAAAGAATGATAATAATATTAAAAAATAGAAAAGACCTCATTTAGGATTGTCGCTCTAGGCCTCAAATTGTCTCGAGCCGGCCCTTCCGGGCCACAGATCAAGGGTCTAGGGTCATTGGATTGACCCCAGATTTGATATGTGGGTCCATCATGAGAGGGTCTTTCTGTCACCCGGCCTGGTCCTTAGTGGGGTCCTAGGTGCTCCATCTAGCTGCCATGCATGGTAATTCCATGCAAGGTATATGTACAAGAATAGTGCTTATATATATCACGTACATGGATTAAAATCACAGTATCGGTTGACCCCAAAAACTGATGCGGCATCAGTATTGGTCGTGGTTCGTGGTCCGTCGTAGTCATCGCGGCGTGAATTTTTTTCGACCCCAAGAGAATTTTGAAAAATATCCAAAAAACTTAGAATATTATAGAATGCTGGAAGACAACTTTTTTTTTTTTTCCATTAGTAGCAATCATAAATCAACATATCAGCCCCCCGGCCCCCTAAGTCATAATTTCCAATATCATTGTTTATTCATTACCCGTGGTATGTTTTAGTGTTTAAACTTGGCCCTACAATTATTAGTTTTTTTTTTTGTTTCTTTACCTATTTGATTGCCCACTATTTTAAACCTAATTTTTTAATATTTTATTCACATCACATGTCTTATAAATGATTAATATGCTACTAGCATGATTTATGTTTGAGTAAACTCTATTCCTATGAGAATGGTACAAGTCAAAATCTAGATTCGCCAACGAAACTTCTTGCTTTTGAATTCCGATTAGTTCATCCTCCTTAGTTTTGAGATTCATGAAACTTGTACTCCATGGATTTCTTACTTGTTCTATATATTCTCAAGTCTTTTTTACTCTAGATCCGTTCTCTTAAGCTTTATCTTATCATTTACTTGTTCTTGTCTGGCTTGCTCACTACATTTTCCATCAAAATAAACTAACCAGTTTATTGTAGAATTCTGCTATGAAGTCATCCAAATGGCAAGCAAATGAAGGCACAAAGGGAACCCTTAATATACCCCAACTCAAATAGTAATTGTCATTCTCTGTGCAGTTCTTGCACCTGTTACTGCTCCATGCATGACATATAATCTTATTATTGTTTATGCTGGATGCTATTACTTGGTGCCGATTAGCTACTTCATATTCTATAGTCTTTAATAGGTTCCCTTCAAATAGTTAAAAATCACTTGCAGTTTTTTGAGTTGTCTGTTATCACCTTTTCATTTGTTCCTATAGGAAAATAGTTTTCTTGTTAATTAAAACTAATCTGAGATATAAGCAGCTCAGCTACTTGAAGTTAGGTCCTTTAAAAGCGGAAAATGGAAAAGCATAATATTTTAAACAGAGAAACACCTCATTTCTAATTTTTAACTATGCATTTAGAATAATATACGATAATTTCGAATCAGGCCTGCCTTAGTGAACATCCAAATCCACTACTACTTCCTCATCTGTGTTTCATGCAAACCCTATGTCACGCCCCCAAGATCCATTCAGGTCCTAACCGCATCCCCGAGGAGCGAGAATCAAGGCCAATTAAAAATTCTCTTTCAAATTACATTTGTGGCCCCGATTCTGGGTGGAGCGAAGTCTACAGTAAGGTTATGTGTGATGGTCAAACACCATAATCAAATTGTGGAAGCATCAATATGTACAATCGCTATAGATGGTAAAACCATAATTATCATTAAAATAGAGTCGATACCATTTACATAAATGCATTTACTTTAAATTCAATTCCAAAACGATTTAAGGTTTAAGAAAAAGCCAATAATCAAAGACAATGGCCTAGCAAAAGATATGCATCTATATCTTAAAATTAAAGGTGTCCAAAAGTGCATTATAGGTTGCTCTCATGTGCGGGATCTGATGATGTCACTCTTGATTGATATTAGTCACAAAGCGAATAAGACAAACATGAAATATTGATTGGAATTTTTGATGGATCCATTGTGATGCCATCATGACTTTAAATAACCCACTAAGTCTAAATACAATAAGTTTGACCCATTGATCGGGTGATTTACATTCTATAATGACCCATTGATTGGGTGATATGCTAGCTATAAATGGAAATACAATTGATAAAGATAATGAAGAATATTTTTACAGATTTGTCCCAGTCATAAAGATAATGAAGAATATTTGTACAGATTTGTTCCATGACTGGGTCAAATGGGCTTGGTTTGAGTTTGGGTTGGTCCAGTGGGCTGAACCGACCCACTATCTTTACACCGCCCCTCAAGCTCTGGATGGGAGAATGTGAGCATCGAGAGCTTGGAGACCAACTGTGTGAACCGTGGTGCTGATTGGCTTTTGGTGAAGAAATCCTCAATTTGGTCAGTGGATGGGATATATGAAAGTTGAATAGTGTCATCTCGAATATGTTGGCGGATGAAGTGACACTCAACTTCAACATGCTTAGTTCTTTCATGAAACACCTCATTAAAGGCTAGTTTCCTAGTTTCCTGGAGTAGCCAACGGAGCCAGATAATCTCAATAGTAGTGTGACCAATGGCACGGTATTTGGATTCTGAAGAGGACCTAGAAACAACTTCTTGTTTCTTGCTCTTCCAGGAGATAAGTGAAGAACCAAGAAAGATGGCAAACCCTATTGTTGAGCGTCGGTCATTCACATCACCAGCCCAATCTGAATCTGTGAAACCATTCAAATCAAGGCTTGAATTGGAAGACATGAGGAGCTCTGTTAGAGGTCCCTTGTAAGTAGCGCAGGTATCGAATAAAGCAGCCCAATGAACAGATGTAGGATGAGCCATAAATTGACTGACTGCATGAACAAAATGAGCAATGTTTGGTCTGGTAGTTGTGAGATACACTAAACTGCCAACAATCTCATGACAGCGAGTAGCATTAGTGAGTGGAACACCGTCGGAAGTGCGAAGTTTGGCATTATGCTCCATAGGAGTGGATACAAGTTTTTGATCTGTCAAACCGGCACGCTTTTTGACATCATTATAATACTTAGTTTGAGAGAGAAGATAACTGGTTTGAGAGTACGCAACTTCTGTCCCCAAGAAGTATCGAAGATGTCCCAGATCCTTCATTTCAAATTGTTGATGCAGAAATTGCTTAAGAGAGTGAATGCCCATAAAGTCATTACCGGAAATGATCATATCATCAACATATAGTAAAAGGAAGACACATCCTTTGTCTGTGCAACGAGTAAAGAGAGCAGAGTCATAAGCACTTTGTCGGAAGCCAATGCTAAGAACAGAGCTTCTAAAACGATCGTACCAAGCACGAGGAGCTTGTTTTAGTCCATAGAGAGCACGCTTAAGACAACAAACATGATGCGGAGGGCGAACAAGACCAGGAGGTGGAGTCATATAAATTTCTTCATGAAGAAAACAATTTAAAAAGGCGTTTTTCACATCAAGTTGATATAGAGGCCACTGTCTAATGGCTGCCACATAAATGAAGGCTCTAACTGATGTCATTTTGGCCACAGGAGCAAATATTTTTTCATAGTCAATTCTGTATTCCTGGTTATATCCCTTTGCAACTAAACGAGCTTTGTACCTATCAATGGAACCATCTGACTTGGTCTTGATTTTGAATAAACATTTGCATCCAATAAAATTTTTGTTAGCTCGAAGGGGAACAAGATCCCATGTGTTTTCTGAATAGCTGCTGGTTCTTCTGCTATTGTTGATCTCCATTTTGGAGAAGCAATTGCTTCTTTGTATGACTGTGGTTCAGACAGAGTTTGGATGTTTGCAAGAAATGACTTATAGGAAGAAGAAAAGTGGTCAGTGCAAAAGAAACCAAAACAAGAAACATGTTTTCGGGTACGGATGGGATACCTTCTATCAAGAGGAGGATCACTTGCATCGGGAGCAGAAGAGCCAAGCACAAGGTCAGTAGTAGTAACCTTGGGACGTCGTTAACCTGTAATGTAGGGGGTGGTGGTCACAGAGGTGGTGAGGATGTAGATCAGAGAATGGGTCAAGCGGATAAACTGTGGGTGCAATCGGAAAAGAAACATGTAAAGTATAAAATGGAATGTGTTCAAGAAACGCGACATTACGTGAGATTTGCAATCGATTTGTTTTAGGATCATAGCAGCGATAATCTTTTTGTTCAATGCCATATCCTAAGAAGATACAGATAGTAGATTTTGGTGAAAGTTTGGTGCGTTCATGGTCATTCAATAGAACAAAGCAAGTACAACCAAAAACTTTGAGGTGAGATAGATCTGGTTTGCAAGAATATAATTTATCATAAGGTGAAATCCCAGATAAAATAGTAGATGGTGTTCTATTGATTAAGTAAATGGCAGTTAACACTGCTTCTCCCCAAAACTGCAAGGGGACATGAGAGGAGTAAATTAGAGATCTAGCTGTCTCTAGGACATGTCTGTGTTTCCTTTCTGCTACACCATTTTGTTGTGGAGTAGCAGAACATGATAATTGAGCTTGTGTCCCTTGTGATGCTAGACAATATTGGAATCGGTGAGACACGTATTCCCCTATGGAATCGGACCGAAAAATTTTAGTCTGTTTTTCAAATTGAGTGAAAATCATATTAGAAAAGGCAGTGTAGATGGAGTAAAGTTCAGACCGATTTTTCATCAAATAAAGCCACGTATAGTGAGTAAAATCATCAAAAAACAGCACATAATAATAAGATCCACCTTTTTTTGTCTGAATGAATTAACTCAAAAGGAGAATAAGTAACAGAAGTACTTTTATTATAAGGTAAAGCACATGCTTTCCAAGTCTACAACCAAAACAATCAGAAATATATGCGATAGAAACATTACCAAGACTACCACTAGAATGTAAAAGCTTTAATTTATTCAATGACAAATGTCCTAAACGAAAATGCCGTAAAGTAAAAGGAGATGTAGAAGTAGCAAGAGCTGTGGAAGAAGTCGTGGATGGTGGTAGATGTAAGGAACGGAGATAATAGAGACCTCCTGACCTAAGGACTGTCCCAATCTGCTTCCCGGTGCGTGAGTCCTGCATAGAACAATCAGTAGAGGAAAATGAGACAAGATAACCAGATGGAGTCAATTGACTAACATATATCAAATTAGCAGAAGGTTTGGAACACACAATATGGAACTTAGAGACAACATCTTAGTGGAAATCGAACCAATGGTTGCTACTGGTAATGGAGTGTCATCTGCTGTATGAATAATTAGATTGACAGAAGGAGAATGTCATTT
Organism: Cinnamomum chago; assembly: GCA_038049695.1. NCBI lineage: Eukaryota > Viridiplantae > Streptophyta > Magnoliopsida > Laurales > Lauraceae > Cinnamomum > Cinnamomum chago. The sequence goes on from CP142452.1 coordinate 34,935,548, forward strand.
ATGCAATAGTGAAAGATCATGAGTCATGTGATGAGAAGTTCCAGAATCAAAGATCCATATGGAATTTTTATTACCTGATGCACCAGTCATGGTCATAGCAGAGCCAGGGTCAGAAGGAGATACAACCATAGAGGAAGTAGGACCAGACGCCTGAAACAATTGTTGCATTCTTTCATCTATCATGGACTGAATTTGGGTACCTCCATCTACTTCAGCTGTATTGGCAGCATATGGTTTGGGATGATATTGTTGTTGAGGAGCTGATGGATGCATGTGCTGATTGGGTGCAGATGGACCTCGGAAGTGTTGCTTATACTGACTCCGATTGTTCTTGTTATTTTGCCGATTTGGTCGGATTGGACAATTATATTTCCAATGTCCTTTTTCTTTACAATAATTGCATGTTCGCGACACCGGGCGGAACAGAACACTCTGTTTTCTGTGCATCTGCTTTTACAGACAAAACTTGATCAGTTTCTACAAGTTTCTTTCTGTTGAGGGAGCGCTGAGTTTGTTCTTCAGCTAACAACTCAGAAAGTGCATCATCAACCGTCGGAAGAGGGGATCGATGCAACAGTAATCCCCGGACATGTTCAAAATCTGATCGTAGGGCCATGAGAAATTGAACCAGCCGAGTTTCTTGTCTGTAAGTATGAAAGGTTTTGGTGTTCTCGGTGGATTTGAACTGAGGCTCCATTAAAGCCGGTTGGTCCCATAAAGATGTCATTTTTACATAGAAATCATGAATAGAATCATTCCCTTGACCTGCATTTTTAATTTCCCATTCTATTTGATATCTATGGGCTGCATTTGTCTGAGTATAGAGTCTGGCTAAATAATCCCAAGCATCTTTCGGATAATCAAATTTGGCCAATTGATTTCCGATGGAAGGAATGGATGAATTAGCTATCCAAGAATTAATTTTTCAATGGAAGATTTCCATTCTTCATATTTAGCATCTTTAGGATCGGGTTGATCAATCTTACTAACAAGATATTTCCATAACTTATGTCATTTCAAAAAATTCTGCATGAGATGAGACCAATATGCATAATTGGTTCCATCCAATATGACAGTGATTCCACTAGTATGTTCAGTAGACATGTTCAGCAAAGTAATATAGGACAGCAACTGAATTAACACAAAATGGATGCACTGTACATAAAAATTCTCTGAGAACTGTTGGAGATGAAAAATATTCTTCAGAACAGTGTATGAAATTCTTCAGATCTGAGGTGAGATAGCCTAGATTTGGTTCCAAATACCTCAGAGAATCCAAAATAGATGCAACAGTGGAGAAACAATGAAAGCAGCAGCAGACAGTAACCAATGATCAACAATCCAGTCGTGATATTTATCAAGAAAAAAATTGCAATAGATGCCCGGCAGAGTAACAATCAGAAATTTTGCTGGAACACAGAAACTAGCAGAAATGGTCCAGTGAAACTGAAATTTTGTAGAAAATTGTTGCGTGTGCCCCACTGAATGATCAGATGGATGATGTGATTATCTTCTGTGGAAGATAATCCTCTAATGCTGCAACAGTCCAAGTTTGACAGAATTTGGACCGAAATCTAGAAATTTGTACGGATGTGATGAAATCGATGCACAAAAAGCTGGAGAAAACAAGGAATCAAGTAGAAGACCCACTTCTAATCTCTAGAAAGTTCTGAAAAAATTCAGAAATACTCACAGGGTTTGGACATCCTTACTGTGTAGATAAAATTGTGGCTAGTGATACTCATGTGCCACACTCCAGATCTGACCTCCTTTATGCAGGACGATGTTACTCATGTGCCACACTCCAGATCTGAGCTCCTTTATGCAGGACGATGAAAACTCTTTCTGCCGAGGATCTTTAGAGCTCTGATACCATCTTGATTGATATCAGTCACAAAGCGAATAAGACAAACAAGAAATATTGATTGAAATTTTTGATGGATCCATTGTGATGCCATCATGACTTTAAATAACCCACTAAGTTTGACCCATTGATTGGGTGATTTACATTCTACAAGGACCCATTGATTGGGTGATATGCTAGTTATAAATGGAAATACAACTGATAAAGATAATGAAGAATATTTGTACAGATTTGTCCCAGTCACAAAGATAATGAAGAATATTTGTACAGATTTGTCCCATGATTGGGTCAAATGTGCTTGGTTTGAGTTTGGGTTGGTCTGATGGGCTGATCCGACCCTCTATCTTTACAGTCACACTACGTCGTCTGCGCTCCACTCGTAGAGGATCTGCCTCAATCTCCGGTTCAACGGGGGCTCTGGTACCTAAGCACAAAATGTAGCATCATCAGATTACAATAATATGGCAGGTAAATAAACGTAAATAAACAGGTAATATGCACCAATAAAGAATAATGACAATAGGAAGTAGTAACACATTTTTCCACGTAAAATGACCCAATGCAACGACTCATTAATGAAGATGGAGCGCTTCCGAGGGCAAGGGAAGCGCTTCCAAGGGAAACACCTCAACTCTGCCCAGAGAAGAACTTCATCAAACACGACCTTCTCCCTCTTCGTCTCCAACCTTCCTCCTGAAATCTCAAAGACAGCTTCAAGTAATGTTTTGCAGAGCAGGTTCTGTAATAGACACCTTCATCCCTACCGATAAACCCTCTGGTAAGCAGAGAGGCTTTGGCTTCGTCAGATTCAAATAAGAGAGAGAAGCCAACCTAGGTCTTGAGCTTGTCAACGGGAGATCTTGGAGAGGCTACAGAATCCTCGTCGACAACGCTCGTCCTAGATCAGCAGATATAATCGCTGATGGCTTAGGGCCCCTGCATCATCAACCTGACAATGAAAAATTAGGGATTCTGCGACATCAACATCCCAATGCTTGGATTCGCCCTCCATCGTGCATTGCCGAATCAAGCGCAGGGTGGATAGTGAAGAACGGACATTCCCACTTCATTCGAGTGGCCCCTAAGCTTGTTAAGTCAGAGATGAAGGCTCTCTGCCATAGCTTGATTGGTTTCCTACAGAAAAACGTCTCAATAGATGCTGTAGCTCGCTGGCTCACTTATCACTGGGGCAAATCGGCAGCCAGGCTAAGATTGTTAGACGATGATGTTGTCCACATCCAACTTCTCTCAGAAGATGAAGTCTGTCAAGTTTTGAGTTGTGTTGCAGGTTCATCCTCCAGCCCGTTCGAAGCCCTAGACAGATAGATGGAGGTTATTGGCTCCCCCCCTATCACCAAATGGATTCGTTTCTACGGTGTTCCGCTACAAGCTTGGAACGAAGGTGTCTTCCGTCTCCTAGGCGACTTCGTCGGCTCAACCATAGAGGTATATCGCCACACTTCGGAGAAGACGAACCTCGTCTACGGGCGTGTGAAGGTTCGCACCAGCCACCAGCAGACTATGCAAACTCCCGTTGCAGATACCTCTTTCCGTGGGAGACCTCTTCATCTCTGTTAGGGCAGACGAAGATCACTCCTCCGTCGCATCCATCAGTGATGAAACTTTCATAGCAGCAAGCAGCGCCGACGACGGTGATTTAGGGTTCGCTGAGGAAGTCGATTTCTCAAGAAGTCTCTAGAATCGGGCTTTGGGTCGCAAGTAGGCCGGATCTGGAAGGTCCAGGGCCTCGTTTTCATCTAAAGCTGAAGCATGGACCTGGCCCAAAGAAAAGATAATCCCAGTGGGTCATGGCCTGACTAATGGAGCTAACTTGTGTTCTTTTCTTAGTAAATTGGGCCGGCCCACCTCCTCAGCCCCAGCTTTTACATCTTTTAAAACTCGTAAGGTTTCGAAGCCCCTTACCTTCTCAAGAAGTCCTGTTGCGGAAGCTGCGTCATCTCGGCCTTCCTCTCCGACCAAATCGAAGTCGAGTAAGCTCTCCTCTGCCTCTTCCTCAGGAAATCCTCCGATCTCCCATGGATTCTTGGAAAGCGGCCATTCAGAGGGCAGATATAAACCCCTGTCAGTTCCGGAAGCCCAGGAGAAGGAGAAGACTGATGCTCTACGTTTGCTCGCCTGCTCCTACGTTTCGGACTTCGACTCTACCAAATCAGGTTCCGCTATTTACCCTTCTCTCCCATCCTCTCCATGCACAGTGCCGGCAACCGTTCTCTCTGTCTTCAAAAATTCTGCCATTTCTCCCTCTCGGCAGAATTCTGATGAAGACCACTGTATTTCAAAGAAGACCAACTCCATCAGTTCTCTGTGTGTAGATCGAAGCTTACTGCAAGAATCCCCAAATTCGTGGTTATCTCAAAAAATTAGAGTCTGTGGTGAGGAAATTGGCATCACAGTAGACAACAGCAATTGAGGATGGGAAAGCCTTATTGCCTTTGCAAAGGACAGACATTTCGCTCTCAGAAGACCTGTCACCCACAAAAAGAAGTCAAAAAGAAAAAGAAGCAGAGAACTCCAGAACCTTTCATGCTCCATTAATTATGACAGTCGTCCTACTGTTCTCAGAGTTAGCGATTCCAGCAAGTGTTGTAAATGAAGGCAATATCCTGGAATGTTCGGGGTTTAGGGAATTCTGTGAAGCGGGCAGTGATAAAAGAGGTAATTCGCACTTTCCGAGCAGACCTTCTGCTCCTTCAAGAAACTAAGCTCAGCTCAATGTCTCAATCAGTTATTAGGGATCTTTGGGGAAACAGTAAATGTTTGTGGATCTCCCTTGATGCAGTTGGAACCTCTGGAGGCATTCTTCTATGCTGGAATAGTCGGTAGTATATTATGAAAGATCACTTCATTGGTACCTTCTCTGTCTCAGCAGTGCTTGAAGATTTGGCTAATGGCTCTTCTTGGATTGTCTCCTCTGTTTATGGCCCTACTGACCGTAGACTTCGTGGAAATTATTGGTGTGAGCTTGACTCCATTCGTAGCAGATGGGTTGGTCCTTGGTGCATTGGTGGTGACTGGAATATCACTAGATTCCCTTCAGACAAATCAGGGGTTGGTAGAATTACAGCTGACATGAATTCCTTCTCAGATTGGATTAATTCCCACTATCTAGTTGATCTTCAATTAGGAGGGGCAAATTTCACTTGGTCTAATCACCAAAACCCTCCAACTATGTCGCGTCTAGACAGATTTCTGGTCATTGGGGACTGGATTGATCTGTACCCTGAAGTTTGCCAAATCGCCCTTCCAAAGCCAACTTCTGATCACTGTCCCATCCTTCTTGATTGCAAAAGTCTTAAATGGGGACCCTCTCCCTTTCGCCTAGAGACAATGTGGTTGGAAGACAAAAATTTCATTGCTCTTATTAAGGAATGGTGGAATAGTTATGATATCATTGGTTGGGCAGGTTTCAGATTCTCCAAGAAGCTAAAGCAGTTGAAGCTAAGCATCAAAGACTGGAGGACAACCAATTTTGTGCCTGTCGAAGCTATCAAGGCCACGCTTTTAAAAGAATTACAATCCATCAACTCCAAGGAAGAATCTCATGGGTTTTCTGAAGCGGATATTGCTATGAGGCTGAATCTCAAAAATCTTTATGAGCGTAAAGTCGCGAAGAAGAGATCAAATGGAAACAAAGATCTAGATACCGTTGGCTAAAGGAAGGAGACAAGAATACCAAATTTTTCCACAGTATGGCCATGACCAGAATGAGGGGCAATAAGATCAATTACTTGCTAGACTCTAATGGCAACAGATTAGAGGACAGGGATGGGATAACTAGCCACATTCTCAGTTTCTTTCAAAATCTTTATAAAAAAGATGGTACTTGCAAGCCTTCCTTAGACAATCTCCACTTCCCCTCCATTAGCGAAGAGAACGCGAATTGGTTGGAAGCTGAGTTCCACGAGGAAGAAGTCAGAGCAGCGGTATTTAATCTAGCTAGTGACAAAGCTCCAGGCCTAGACGGCTTCCCAATTTCATTCTTCCACAGATTCTGGGACCTTCTACGAGCTGACATTATGGCCTTCATGAAGGAATTTCACTCCAGAGGAAGGCTTTCCAAATCGATCGGTGCCTCCTTCATTGCCCTTATCCCAAAGAAGACAGGGGCCGACAGTATAAAGGACTTCAGGCCAATCAGTCTTTTAGGCAGCATTTACAAAATCTTAGCTAAAGTGCTTGCCTCTAGACTACAGAAGATTCTCCCTTCCATCATCTCCCTCTCTCAAGGTGCCTTTGTTCAAGGTAGATAGATCTTAGATGGGATTCTTGTTGCCAATGAATGCATCCATTCCAGATACAAGGATAAACTTCCAGGCATTATTTGCAAACTTGACTTGGAAAAGGCCTTCGATATGGTGGACTGGGACTTCCTCCTATACTTGATGCGCAGAATGGGCTTTCGCCTAAAATGGAGGACCTGGATCAAAGAATGCATTTCATCTGCCACCTTCTCCATCTTAATCAATGGTTCCCCGAAACGTTTCTTTCCAGCTGAGAGGGGCTTAAGACAGGGGGATCCGTTGTCTGCTTTCCTTTTTGTCATTATTGGAGAAGCCCTCAGTCGGATGCTTTCCAAAGCAGAAGCCTGCAACTTGATCCACGGTTTCAAGCCTTCTGACAATGCTCCTTCTGTCTCCCACCTCCAATATGCAAATGATACCCTCCTTTTCTGTGATGCTGATGAGGACCAAATAAAAAATTTGGTTGCAATTCTTAGATGTTTTGAAGCTGTTTCGGGTGTCAGGATGAACTTCTCAAAAAGCTCCATCCTCGGAGTATCTACTGAAGACAACTCCCTCCGTCACTATGCTACTATTTTGGGGTGCAAAGTTGACTCCTTCCCATCCTCCTACCTTGGTCTTCCCCTATGCCTGGACAAAGTGCCTAACTCTGTTTGGAATCCAGTGATTGAGATGATTGAGAAAAAGTTATCTTCTTGGAAAGCAAAGTATTTATCCCTGGGAGGTAGAATTGTCTTGATCCATTCTGCTCTTGCCAACCTTCCTATCTACTTCATGTTCATCCTTAAGTGCCCGGCTAAAATCATTGATCGCATCGAGAAGCTTCAAAGAGACTTCCTTTGGCAAGGCCGTGAGGACTCCAAAAAATTTCACCTGGTGAATTGGACAACAGTTTGCTCACCTAAAGACTTGGGTCGCCTCGGAATAAGACCTTTAAGGAAGATGAACCAAGCTCTGTTGGGTAAATGGCTTTGGAGACTTGGAGATGATTCACAAGGCCTTTGGAAAAGCATCCTGGTAGCGAAATATAAAGTGAGAAGAAATGGTTGGGAAACCTTTCCTCCTTCACGAAGAAGTTCTAAATTCTGGAAAGGGATATACAGTTCCAAGGCTTCTTTTACCCAATCTATCCACTACCGCGTTGGCGATGGAGAGAAGATCTTCTTCTGGCATGATGTTTGAGCTGGTGAAATCCCTTTAGCGCTACAGTTCCCTGATCTCTACAGATGCACCAGAAGCCGGAATGCCAAAATTAGTGAGTACCTTGACACAAGCAATAATAATCAATTGTGGTGGCCTATCTTCAGAAGGAATCTTTCTGAGGAAGAAGAAGTTAATCTCTTAAATCTTATCGAGATTCTCAATGGCATAGATGGCTCTAGAGAAAGGCAAGATAGCAGGATCTGGAAACATTCTAGTGATGGCTCCTTTTCGGTCTCCTCTTTCTTCTCCGCCTTATCGAACACTTCTATGGCTCCCCAAAGCTGGCATCGTTTATGGAAGATCAAGGCCCCTCCAAGAGTCATCGCCTTTACTTGGATTGCTCTCCAAAAAAAGATCTTAACTATGGACAACCTTCGCTGCAGACATATTCTCCTTGTCAATGCTTGCCCCCTTTGCCTAGCGGATGAGGAAACGATTGATCATCTTCTGCTACATTGCAAGCACACGAAAGGCATCTGGTTAGCTATCCTGGAGGAGTTTAATTGCAGCTGGGTCATGCCGCAATCCTTGCCTGATTTGTTCCTTCAGTGGGCTAACCCGATTTCTACTTCCAAAGGGAAGACCATGTGGCGCATCTCTTTCTTGGCTTGCATTTGGACGATTTGGAAAGAAAGAAATAAAAGATGTTTTGAAGGGATAGCTTCCTCCCAAGAAGATTTAATTCTTAGAATGAAATTCTGCGTTGCCTCGTGGGTCTCCAATCTTCCGGAGTTTCGGGGCTTATCTACTGATGCTATTATGTACAATTGGAGGGAAGTCACTTCGGTTTGATCTGGTTCCCTTTTTCCTCCTCCTTGTCTTTGTTTCCCCTCCTCTTGGGAGGTGGCTGTTTTTTGGGGATTTTCCCGGCCGCTTCTCAGTATATCTCTTTTATACTGTAAAGCTTTTTTGTATTTCTCCTTTTTTCTTTGAATACAAGTTACCATTTCAAAAAAAAAATAAAGAATAATGACAATAGAAGATCATAGGAGTGACAATAATTGGAAAGCTCGGCATAAAAGCATGAATAAAGTCAAATACTAAAGGAATCACATAAAGATAATATCCTAACTCTAGACTCTTAACAATGGGGCACTCCACATAGGCTAATGTTTAGGGTCAAGCCCGATTGAAATCACAATGTAACCTAGGCGAACCCGGTCAAAACAAATGCAAACAGCACGACTGCACATTAACTCGCATAATACGCGCCGGCACGTTGGCGTACACCCACCTACCCGATCTGCAGACGGTAAATATATGCATGTAAGTAAGCCCTAACCATGGGATGACGCCCAAACCATGGGAGACTGAATCAGCCGAAGGGTTAAAGATCACACACAAATGCATTGTCCCGCTAGTCTCTCATCGGGTACCACGACCAAAGCAAAGCAAGGCGAAGAGGAACTACTCCACACGGGTGTTTCATCCAAAATGTAACCATAATCACAGAGTTGTCCCCAATACCACCTTCGCTAGCCCGGAGCACCTCTTAATGGATCACATACTAATAAACCATCTCCCGTGAGATGCTAACCAAAGTTGGGTCCCAAAGTCCAAATATCCATACAAATCCACACTAAGTCCTTCATACATAAAACAAAGCATTATGAAGAATGACGAGAAGAATGGATACATGCACACGTCATGTAATATACGGAAATGCTAACCTTTCTGACAGTTCATGATTCATGTGTCAAAGGGATATGCACTAAGCCAACCTAGGGGTAGGGGTGCCTTGCACATGTAGGGTCCACACCCTGGTCAACGTATGTCAGTCACAACTCTCAGGATAAACAGGGGACATAATTGAATCACGATCTCTTAGGGTCTTACAGCTAGCCACAGGCTAACCGTAGTACAAATTCCTGTTAGTTCCAGTTGACAGAATTGAACCTAGGACTGCCTAGGGGCTTACAGTTAGCCGTGAGAGATCCACGGCTAGCGGTAGGCTCCCATAAATCAGTTTCCCGAACTGATTCAATTCAAATCTGGGGTTCCTCTATTTACCTACAACAAAAAGGGTATGGGGCATCTTATTTGGGCACCTCAAACTACCTATCCATCATATATTTCATCCCCATCGGAGCCCTTAACTATGATCACCATTAATGTCCATTAAAACCCAAACTACCACACAATCCACATAAATGAGCTCATAAGGGGTATCTAACATGAATAAAAGCATAGAGCCAAATAATCAAAGCATAAATACCATGTTATAAACATTTTTTCACTTGCCTTTGGGTGTTAGAGCCAAAACCCTCTTTTGGTGCTTAGGGTTTTCAAGTTCCTTGCCTTATACCACCACCCATTTTAATCAAGGTCTACAAAGCTCACTCCTACATGCCAATGAAGAAGAAAAACACCTCTAAGCTACCTATGCATGATCCTACCTAGCATGTATAAATGGAATTTACATGAGATTTGGATAAATATATATATATTTTTTTTGAATGGTAAATTTCAGTAAGAAAAAGCAGACAGTACAAGAGAAATATACTGAAAGACTACAAAGAGCACCCAAAAAGGAAAACAACTAAACATGACAAACAGATCGGAAGAGGAGCTAATAAGATGGCAATTTCCTTCCAATTCAGCAACACTTGGTCCAGCAGAATCCCTTGAAAATTTGGGATAATAGACAACTATAAAGCTACATAAAGCTTTATCTTATCGGTAATTGAATTCACACATGAAGCAATCCCTTTGAAACACCTTGCGTTCTCTCCTTCCAGACAATCCATATGAAAGAGCCAAAAATGACAGCTTCCACATTTCTTTTCCCCTAGGCGCCATAGAAGGACAAATCCAAGCTTCAAAAAGATCCGAAAGAGAGTTAGGACCCAACTAAACCCAAACCAACCCAACACCGCACTCCATGTCCTATGGGCAAAGTTGCACTTAAGAAGAATATGATCCACAAACTTCTTATCCTTAAGACACTTGGGGCAAACGTTCACCACAACCATACCTCTTCTTCTTAAATTATCCGTAGTTAGGATTTTTGTTTTGGAGAGCTAACCATCCAAACACCAAAACTCTAGGTGGGGCTTTTAATTTCCAAAGACTTCTCAAAGCTGGAGTAGTCCCTACTCTCTTTGACAAAGCCATGAAGAAAGAAGTAACTGAAAAACTGTTGTCACGAGAGGGAAGTCCAAACTCTTTCATCTTGTCCCCCAGGGATAAAAGCCGAGCTTAGAACATTAAGAAGAAGTAGCAACTGACTCCTCACTCTCCTTCAGATTTCTTCGAAAGATAGGGCTCCATATTAATTGGCTTCCAGACCCAATTGTTTCCAGGTATCTGGAAACCGTAGCTTCCTTGTCCATAACACACTTCACCAAATCTGGAAATTGGGCTGCCAACGGACGATTGCCAACCCAATTATCAAGCCAAAACCTCACCTTCTCTCCCGAGCCTACCCTATACTTTAGATTTCTTTTAAAGTCTTCTTGGACTAAAGTAATGCCTTTCCAAATGTTAGAATTTCTGTAGGAAGCATAGTGGAAATCCCATCCATCTCTTGAACCACCATATTTTGCTAGCATCATGTCCCTCCACAACCCTTCCGATTCATTCCCAAGCCTCCATAGCCCCTTGCCTAGCAAGGCTCGATTCATCTGCCTAAGGGGCCTTATACCCAATCCACCTTCTCGTTTCGGTTTAGAAACTGAAGCCCAATCCACCAAGTGAAACTTCTTTCCACCACTTCTCCCCTGCCAAAGAAAATTCCTTTGAAGCTTCTCTATACGATTGATGACCGAGATTGGACATTTTAATAAAAACATGAAGTGCACCAGGAGGTTAGATAAGACTGATTTAATGAGAGCTAACCTTCCTCCAGTTGAGAGATAAGTGGCTTTCCACAAAGCGAACCTATTTTCCACCCTCTCTACGATTGGTCCACAAAGATTTTTTAACCAAGCCATGACGGAGGGGAAGTCCCAAGTATGAAGAGGGGAGGTGACGGGTGACCTACCTTACACCCCAAAGGTCTGTAATCTTTGATTCCAAGCAGTGTTGGGCTTATAGGTCTGTAATCTGTAATTCCAAGCTCTCCCTTTCTTTTAGGAACAAGTGATATGAAAGATGCCCCCAAACTTTTAAGGAGCTTCCCTCTTGAGGAAAACTCCTCCATAAAATCCATAATTTTCTCCTTGACATCAGTCCAAAAGCGCTGGAAGAAGGCCATAGGAAAGCCATCTGGACCCAGGGTTTTATCTCCTGCAAGCGCAAAGATCGCTGCACGAACCTCCTCCTCCTCAACCTCCTTTCAAGCCATTGAGCTTCCTCAGTCTCAAATGTTGCATACTCCAAATTGTCTAATGACGGTCTGTTCCAGTTCTCGTTAGAGTAAAGGGAAGAGAAGTAATTTAGGATGTGCTGAACAATTTTATCCGTTCCTTCCAATCTTCCATTCCCTACCATGAGAGAAGACATTCTATTGACTCTCCTCGTAGAGGAAGCCACTCCATGAAAGAATCTAGTATTTTTATCACCGTATTTGAGCCATCTGCTTCTAGACCTTTGTCTCCATTTAATCATCTCCTCTCTCAACTTCCTATGGAAATCATCCTTCAACGGCAATCTTCTATTGCAGTCTTCTGACAATAGCTGCCCCAACTCCTCCTTATTGTCAAGAATCTGAATTTCCTCTAGATTGGCATCTTTTTGAAGCTCTATGCCTCCAAAGTATGTTTTGGCCCACTCTTTTAATTTGAGCTTAAGAGTACTCAGTTTCACCGCCAATCTAAAACCACACGCCAATCTAAATCCAGATTTGGATAAGTTTGCTTACCAATAAAAGTGAAAAGGAGGAAAAAGAAGTTGGGGGAGAAGATGATGGTGGTCTTGAGAGCTTGGAAGGGCTCGTCTCGAGCTAGAAAATGCTTGGGGATTTGAGCTTGGAGAACGGAAAGTGAGGGGAGAAAAGTAAAGGGAGAGAAGAAAAGCAGAGATGAGGGAAAATGAGAAAAAGGATGAGTAAGCCTTCTTTGTAGAGGTTTTATGAAATTACAAACAGGGGCCTTAGGGACTAAAATGGAAGGATTGTTGTGATGGGTTTCGGGCCGCTGGATCGCAACGAGCCCGACATGAAAGATGACATACATGATGAGAACTATCTGACGCACCCAACTATGCTAAGTTTCTGAATTGCATCGAACCCCTTCTATTTTCCATAATTACGAAATGCACTCCTACTAGTACCCTCAAATTCACTCTGAACACCCTGACACCCACTGAAAGTATTTCTAATAGTAAATCTAACTCGCTAATCTACTAACCATGATTAACTAAATCCTAATTAATTACACTAACCAACCTAATTAAAACTAGGGGCCTTACACCCTATGTTTTGTTTTTTAACAAAAAATCTTAAATAAAATTTTCCTTTTGTTTAATAAGCTATAGTGATTACTCGTACACTTATGAGAAATCTTCCCAGAATCTTCACAGGAGGGAGAGTGATCTCATCAACCTACTGAGGGAAAGCATAAAAGAGTTATCATTGGTAAAAAAAGAAGAGAATGCATCCTTTTATGGAGCCCTTGGATGCCCCTCTTGTGATTCTGCCTGAATTCCAAGCTTTCTAAAATCTATCAGTATTACGACTCTTATTTCTTAATATGGCTACTACTAGAAGTTTCTAATAAAAGACTCTGTGGATAAACTACTGAACAAAAGCTTCTGGAACCTTGTGGGGCATTTGGACTAGAATGTTTTAGCATGTGACACTCCTGAACTAAGCGTGTGCCTAATTCTAATTTTGAGTCACAAGTGGGCCCATTTCTATTGGTTGACCATGGGATTACACATTCTACCATATGTTTTCGATCTCTTTTCTTTAGACTGCACCGGGCTCTTTTATTTTTCCTCAGTATATAAAAGAAGTGTTTTGCCCATACTTTGCCTCTGGGTACCAATGGCCTGTAAGAAAGGTTTTAACAAAGGATTATTGAAACACTTTCTTCTTCTTTTTTGTTGTTTTCCCCCCTAGTTTGTTTTGTGTCCGTTTTTCGTCCAAAATTTATCTCTCAGATAAATGCTTTGCTTGCTATTTGTCTTTTGTATAGTTTTCTGGTTCTCATGTGGTTGTAATTTGCTTTAATTTCTTTCAGATTTTGGTCATGAAGGGCCACTGCCAAATATTAGATCATGGGTCAAAGTTTTAGGTGCTTGCTGCCAAATGAGGTATGCTATGCAAGTGGAATTTGATGTTCTAGGCAATTTCTTAGAGGCATCTCTTTATTATTTTAATGGTTTTGTTGCTTATTAGTCATTACTTGTTTATTACTAGTTTCCTTCCCTACCAAAGGGGTCTCCTATGGGATTTTTCAGGCAGGGAAGATAAGGCATTTAAATTCCAACTAATGCCAACTACCTTTTCTTCTTTAAATGCCAACTACTTGAAGTTTTTGCACAATCTAGATAAAACATTAGTTGGGACCACCTATGAAAAACCCCAATCCATTTCTAAACGGCTTCATCTTTTATGGCTCCTCACCAAACTTCACTCTAACAGGAGGTGGGCCCATTGTTAGATTGAGCATCATGGAAAACTTTAAATTTTCATAATGGTAGGCCCCATGGATGAAAATCGTGGTATCGACTGACCCCAAAAAATGATACCATGCAGTATTGGTCGCGGTTCGCTGTCCATCATAGTTATTGTGTCCTGTTTTTTATTTTGCTCCAAAAAAGTTAGAAAAAATATCCAAAATATTCAAAATATTGTAAAGTGCTAGAAAATAGTGTCTTTTTTTGCATTAGTACACACTATAAAGCAAAATATGGGTTCACCTAAATCACAACATCCTTGATCGTTGATGTTTAGTTTTCGACTGTTAAATATACTATGTTTTAATGTTTAATATTTTGCACCATCCTCATAATTTATAAATCCATCAATGTGATTTATATTCAAAATACAAACCACTCAAAAATAATTATCATAATTTATATTTTCTTTGTAAAAATGTCACTCTAATTATAGTTGGGCCTAGCATAAGTGGATCATGACAAATTATTAGAATCATTGCCCTATTAGAAATAAGATTTCAGGATCTAGCCTTTTACTTGAAATCAAGTTTATCAAATGTTTTCATGATGGAATATTATTAATCCAACATTAATTTTTTTCTCTAAATATATTTAGAATTATAGTTAAAAAAAAGAGAATTGGAGCCCACCAATCAAAAAAGACATTAATTTTTTTCTCTAAATATATTTAGAATTATAGTTAAAAAAAGAGAATTGGAGCCCACCAATCAAAAAAGTCCAATGGGGGCAATGAAACTTTTTTTAGAAAGGGGCTTATGAAATTCTGTCAAGAGTCCCACATAATAGCGTGGCAGCCTCACATGGTAAGAGTAAAAAAAGCTCTTAAAAAGTAAAAAGGGACATTTTGCTGGAAAAGTTACAGGAGGGAGGGTAAAAAATGGGATGGAAAGAGAAAGAGGGAAAGAGGAAGGGGAGAGGATGGGGAATAAGAAGAAACAAAGGGCAGCAGTCGAGTGGTGTAGTGCGGCGGTCTAGGTACTTCTCTCTCTTTCCCCCTTTTTATTTATTTTTTATTTATTTTCTGTAACCACATACCTCTCTAGTCTCTATTCTTTTTTTCCCTAGTTTATGCAACTACATGTGATCTCCATTTCTCTTCCTCCCTTTTTTTCTTTTAAAGTAAGAGAGCTGCTAATGCCACACCCCAAATTTCTTTTTCCATATCCCTTTATTTTAAGACCAATATACCAATGTGTGAAATTACCAAAATGGGACATCTTTCATAGTTTCAAACCTCATCCAATTTCTCTCTACACTCCCCCACTCCCACCCCCACTGGAGGGGGAGGGGGATAGGGACAAGGAAAGGGAGAGAGGGTGGGAGAGGGAGAGGGAGAGAGAAAGGGGAAGAGGGCTGGCGGAGGTGGATAAGGAGAGAGGGAGAGAGAGAAAGAGTTAGGAGGGAGAGCAGGCGGTGGGGAGAGGGGAAGGGGAGAGGGAGAGGGAGAGGGAGAGAGGGGGAGGGGGAGAGAGGGCGGGCGGAGGTAGGTAGGGATAGGAGAGGGAGAGAGAAAGGGTTTCGACATTTTTGGAGAAAATGGGTGTGTCTAGAGAGAGATTTTGTCAAAATTTTAACTTATTTGGGGTGTGCAGAGAGAAGGGATGTGCTTAGAGAAGTTTGGGGTGTGCATTAGCAGCTCTCAAAAATTTCATTTGTAACGGCCGTTACGATTGATATTTTGAAAATATTGGCTGTGACTGCTGGTATTTAACTGATGTTTATGCCATAAGAATCGCTATGAGTCCAAGACCGACTAATTTGTAAGATATCTTCACGGTCCAAACTGATACCGGTACGTACGGCCGACACGTATCGGTATTGGCCGATCTTTTAAACCATGGTAGAATTTGATTTAGAGGTTAACTCCTAACAATCAGGCTTAAGTTTTTCTCCCACATTACCTATTTTGGGAGTTACATATTCTTCACTTTTAAAAATCTTCATGCCATATTTATTTCGGTAAAACTCAAGATTGAATCCCTATTAGTTAGGCCTTATCTTTCCTTTTTGAAAAAAAAAAAAAACCTGAATTTCATGAGTTGCAAGTGAAATAGGAACCATGTGCTTTTCCAACGTTTTGAGTGCTAATTTCAAGGCACAACAATTATTGCTTGTAACTCTGGCATTTGCTCCTATTAGGGGAGCTCATGGGTCGAGCCAGCCCAGCCCGCTTTGGGCCAAATTCGGGCTGGGCCTGGATTTTGATTTTAGGCCTGTTTAATAGTTGGGCCGGGCTTGGGTTAAGTGATAGAGGGCCCAAAGTTTGGCCCGGCCGGAGCAAACAAATCTTGCCTTAAATTGTTTGTTTTTTTTTTTTACCTTGTTTGGAATCTTTCCTTAAACCGTTAAATAGAAAGTATGAGTGTATTACTGGCATGAAATCCCAACTCTAGAAATCAGGGTTTTTTTTTTTTTTTGGAATTGAGAGAGAGAAAGAGGTGTTATTGAATTTGAAATGAAGAGACGGTGTGGGGTAAGAGAAAAGATCTTGGGGAAAGCGAGGGAAGTTAGGGATAAGATCTTGGAGAGAGTGAAAGAGAAAAGTTAGGGATAAGATCTTGAGGAGAGAGAAGCTAGGGATTGATAGAAAGGTTGTTGCTATGAGAGAGGGAGATAATAATTAACAGTATCTGTAGACGAGAGATAAATGATAGGGGAGGGGGAGAAAGACTTGCCCAGCATAGCCCGGCCCGGCCCCATTGACTAAATGGGCCGGCCCAGGCCTCACATATTTTGGTGGGTCGGCTCAGGCTAGGTAATTACGGATTTGGGCCTGGGCTGGGCTTGAGCTTGTGTGCCTAAAGACTGACCATCCTAGATATTCTTCAGCTTGGCCCAGCCCGGCTCATGGGTACCCCTAGCTCCTATGCACCGTGCACACCACCTAGTGGGGCCTACCTAATTATCTATTCAATTGCACCATCCCATCACCCTCCCCAACCCCCATATGCCACGGATCTTGTGGGTTTACACTGATGTGAATGGATTGAACTGTTGGATCAAGTGTCATAAAGTTTTTTTTTTTGATATAACACCGTTAAAATAAGAGAAACCTGTTTGATATAGTTTGGACATGTCCAGCATAGGCTAGCAATGACATCGGTGAAGAAAACTTTTTCTATGCAGGTTGATGGCCTACCAAGGGGTAGGGGTAGCCGAAGAGGATTTAGATGAAGTAGTAACAATAGATTTGTAGAAGTGAAACCCATCGGAAGATTTGGCTTAGGATAGATTGGAATGGAGAAATAGAATTCATGTAGCCGACCCCAAAGTGATCCCACCTCTCTTCAACTCTCTCTCTCTCTCTCTCTCTCTCTCTTTAATTTTTTAGTTTTTATTCTGAGTTTTTGACCATGTACTTGGCTTGCTCCTTCGACTATTAGTTGGTCATCTCTATTCTCTGCCACTAAAGTGTTGAAGACAAATCTAGTGTTCACAGTTCAATCACTGGAAGAACTGGATCACTATTTCTCTTCAAGACTTGAGATGTGTATCTTCTCCTTAATTCTCATTTGCAATTTCTATGCAGGTGTTTTGCTCTTGACTTTGATAGATTGTCCCATCCCCACCCACTGCTTTTATGATTTTTGGGGTAGAACTCTTTTAGCTGATGCCAATGATGATTTCTTCCTTCGTTGTGGTTTTGGGATCTGCCACCACCCTCAATCATAGACACGTTCCGAGAAATCTAAAAACACCTCACTGTACATGTAGTGGCACCCCTTTTCCATCACCTCCATCAACCTCTCCCTTATCACAAATGGAAATTAATCAACATCTTTGGAATATTTAGCATTTGATTTGGTCAGGCTGGGTTGGGGTTTTCTTGAGTCAGGCTCATGTCTTGATTTTTACTTTCATAAATTGACATGGGCATTACCAAAACAAAGGCGAATCACTAAATCTTTGATCATGGGCAATGAATGAAAACTGTATCATATGCATACACGAAGATTAACGAAGAAGAATGGGTTTGTTTATCATAGATATGGAAATACCGATTAGATTGTATCCATTTAATTCCACCACCTGCTAGTACAAGAATAATACAAACTGCCTAGCCTTCTAATTGCTGCTTTTAAATCCCCATCTTCCACTCTACATCGTCTAGCTATAGTTGAATCTGGTATTAGAAAAAAGGAAGAGGGAAAAGAAGCAGGGAGGAAGAAAGGGGGAATATGTGCACAGCCTTGCGAGCATGACCCCGCTAAACTTCTATTAAATCTTATTAAAGAAATAATACCCTAATATGATTACAAGAACACCCTTAATAAGATGAGTTCCTGCACACCCCCTCAAGTTGGAGCATGGATATCTATCATTTCCCCACATTACGTTGAAGATTACTTTATCCCTTTAGTCAAGAGTCTGCAACCTGGTTGTTTTGGCTTTTAATAGGGCATTGTCACTTCTTTTTTTGAAGCAACTCTTTCCATAACGACATGACAATATGCCTTGCTTGCTTCATCTACTCATCATAAACTGGATTAGTAGGAACTAGGATGGTTTCTATATTATCACAATGAAGCTTCATAGGAAGAGATACCTCCACCCTTAATTCTGACAACAAATTCTTCAACCAAAAAAGTTTACGAACTCCATAAACCATTGCCTGATATTTGCGCTCTGCACTAAACCAAGCCACCACATGCTTTCTTACTCTTCCTTGTAGCAAGATTACCACCATGGAACAAAGTAGTCCATCATATCATCATAATACCATGCTCAATTAGTATCTCTATGGATCTCAATGTGAAGACTAAGATGGTTTGCATACAAGATACGACTCCCTAAAGATTTCTTCAGATATCTAAGTATTTTATGATTATAAAATTGTTTGCATACAAGATGCGGCTCTCAAAAGATTTCTTCAGATGTCTAAGTATTTTATAAAAAATGCTAAATGCCTTATTTGGGATGCATGCATGAACTGATTCACAGGATTGACTGCACAAGAAATGCCAAGGTCAAGTTGTTTCAAATATGACACCTTACCAACTAATCACTGATAAAGGCAACTCAAGCATTGGAACACCATATTCTATTTGAGGGTGATTATACTCTGTAGCAAGGATGTAAATATTGGCTGAGACCGATACGCCACAAAGGATTTATCGGCCGCCACGGGTTATCGCACCGGTGGCGGCCCGTATCGGCCGATACTCAAGAGTATCGGCCGATACATGCCGCCACGTAGCGTGGCGGCCGATACGACGTGGGGGGGTTTTATTTTGGACTTTTTAGGGTTTTTTTCCCTTCTCTTTCATCTCTTCCCCTCTATGGTTGTTGTTTTCACCTCTTTGTGGTCCATCCTGCGTAAGTTAAAAAAAAAAAATTTGAATCGGGGCTGCCGCCCCGAACCCCACCTTTATGGTCGGCGGCCCGGAGGGCCAGCCCGCGTCCGGGGCTCGGCCTCTTTATCAGTACTTTTCATATATTGAATGATCTATCATGAATGCATGCAACATATAATGTTTATGTTCATATTAAGCTAATTTTGATCACCAAAGTTTTATGCTTAGGGTTAGGTCTCACCACAGTGACCCTAACAATTAAACACTGATATTTGGTCTCTAATAGTACCATCATGATGTTTACATTACATATTACTCTACTCTCTGTCATTTCTAAATTGGTGTTGAATGTTGATTGTTGATCACTTCATAGTTCATTCACTTGATTGAATTTGAACCTTGAATGCTGAAGTATTGATATTTGATTGTTCAATGTTCACTAATGACCTAACTCTTAAGTCTTCTTAATTCTTATGCCTTTATTTCATGTTCTAATTTTTTTCTATTTAGCTTTCCATTACTTTTTAAGTTAACATGACTAAGAAACATGAATACATGTGAAAAAACTAATCATTACTATTATTTTCTATTTATACAGCGATACAAGACCTCATATATTGAGGGCACCGCTACGCCCCCTTTTCTTACTTACTTTTGCAAAAAAAAAAACCACATTTTCTTTCATTTTACAATTTTCTGGATTTTCTGGATTTTTTTCAGATTTTTTTGGCGATTTTTTAAAATCGCACCGCTACACCGCTACGTATCCCCGATACGCTACGTATCGCCCGCTTCATATCGGTTTGGCGGCGGGCGTAGCCGCTATTTTCATCCATGCTCTGTTGGAGCATCTATTGAATGAGCACCTACTTGTCCAGTATCACGGAGTAAAACTCTAAGATGTACTTTTTCTTAGATATAATGGTAGCTTCCATTATGGAGCTACTTCAATACCTAATTGCGATTAGGGATGTCAAACGGGCCGGCATGGCCCGCCAGGGATTTATGCTGGCAAGACGGGCCGTGCCAGGCATGCTCAGCGTGCCTCTTTAATTTTTTTCCCAATTAATTTTTCCCCCTTTTCGGTATTAAAATTAAAAATTAGAACACAAGCACGGAGAATGACAAAGATATTCAAGTGGTTTGGTCAAACTCGACCTACTCCACTAAGAAGAGAACCATTTGGATCTTAACTTCTGAAGGTTTGTAAGTAAGATTTCCTTCAAAACCTTACAATCTTTTTAGAGAATGGCGGGCCTAAAATATAGAGCAAGTGATTAGATCCAAAGGTCGCAGTGCAAGTGATTAGATCCAAAGATCGCAGTGTCAATGGAATTTACTCTGATAAATGTTTGTTTGACTATGAGAAATTACAAAAGTTTTGAAGTACGAAGAGATGTTTTCCATTCCATGGCAAGTTTTCATTTTGCTGTGGACTATGATACACAGATACTTCAAAATAGATAATATATCCTACTTTATTTTACTAAAGTTGTGAGAAAGGATAAGGGTTAGGTGACTTAGTGTTATGTGAAAAATTCTTATCCCCTCCATATAAATGACATATCCATGCTGTATTTGAGCATTATAGGTTGTGACTGTGCGTAGACAGTGAAAAGTTTGTGGGGGTGGAAGAAGATTTGAAAAGGCTTTGAGTTGAAATGTAAGATTTGCAAAAGAAAAATCAAATAAACTTTTACCAGCCATTTTATCCACTAACTTAACATTAGTTGGAATGGGAGGTGGATCGAGAAATGAAAAACATGATATATAAAATGGGCGGGCCTGGCAGGCTGACCCTTATGGATGGGTCGGCCCGTAGCGTGCCATGCCGAAATGGGCCAGCTGTGCCTGTTCCCTCGGCCATGGGCCGTGCCATTGACTACGCCGCAGGCCGTTGACTGGCGGCCCGGCCCATTTGACTTCTCTAATTACGATCTCAACAGTCCCAGATCTTTAATATCAAATTCTTACCCTAAAAATTGATTTTAATAATTGCACCTCATCCAGATCAGCACCCATGACCATTATTTCGTCCACACATACAATAACAATGGTGTTGGCCACTCTTAAAGAACAGCATTTGCTCTATTCGACTTCAAGTGTACCCAAACTTTAATATTGCCTGACTAATCTGTTGAACCATGCACAAATAGATTGCTGTAGACCATAAATTTCCCTTTTCAATTTGTAGATTGCCATTCAGGCATCATTTGTTAAATCAGATCTGGCCATTTATTTACTACACAAAAATAACTATGGGTATTGTGCATGACTGCATCATTGGGCCAGTCCCTTGATTGGGCCTGGATGACTGGGCCTGACGATGGTTGGCTGGTGCTGTTTGTTTGGCCCACTGGACTGGAACACATGGTGGCTGGCAGCCTACCTCTTGGGCCGAGTCAAGTTTATATTTATTTATTTTTATTTTTAAATTTATTGTATTTTCTTAAGGAATTGGCCAATGCTTTTATTTTCGTGCTATTGAATTAGTGGTAACTAGTAAGTAATATTTTTCATTGTCTTCTCTTAAATTGTCTCTCTCCATTGTTATATTGTTTCCTCGTTGATGTTGATTTTGGTTATGTACTCAACTATTGTCAGTTTGACTAGTTTTGACTTCTTATGCCAGAGGTTGAATTGATCATCAAAAGAAGAATTAGGCCAAAAATGAGGACACTTTCTGGGAAAACGTAACTTCCATGGAAGAGAATCAAATGAAACACTTCCATAAAAATTCTCATAGAATCGAGCATGAAGTTTTCATTCTGTACATGGCAGATCCTGAATTAGTAATCATGTATTTTATTTCCTCTATAATTTATCAATTAAAAGGAATAGCAATTTAAATACATTCATTAGTTATTTATAATTTTTAGCTGATAGAGTGACAAACAGACTGACAAAACCTAGAAGATCCAACAATTTAGGGTAGACACAACAATGCTGTATAGGACCTAAATAATGTATAGGCGTCGTATGCATGCTTGTTATGTTTTTCTTTTATTTCAATAGGTCTTTCTCATATTTTACCTCAATGTAAAAGGAATTCATAATATTCTATTTCTAACTATCTCTCCTCTCTGAAATGTTTTTAGAGGCTTAAAAGCATTCATGATGATATGGCCAATATACATTATGTATTGCCAACTTTGGTGGCTGTATCAGCCAAGGAAACTTCTTTTTTAACTCTGCTATTTTTATGAGGCGATTATTATATTCTGGAAACATGTTTAGGTATTATTGAATGCATTGCAACTTATTCACTATATTTGCTCAAGTAATATAAAATTCATGATTTATTGTTATACTTTTGAATTTTGCAGAACTATCCATTCTATGTTCTCAACTTCAGAAGTGGAGGAATTTCTTGGTATTATCATTTCATTCTTCTTGGACCATAAACTCGAAGGCCTTTCACTGCTTTTTGATGAATGCATGCAGTCAGTGATGAGTTTTTTCACAGATGATGAATGGCTTGCCAGCTCGAAGAAAGTAGCCAATGCTCTTGCTTACAGGTTACCGTATCCGCTATATCAATTTGTGTTCACTTCCTGCTACTATAGATGATAATCTAGTGAGTGACTATCATTTTTTTTTTAAATAGTGTTGACACTGCATCTTGATTTCTTGACTTTTGAAACCTTCTTCCCGTCATCTTTAATGACTCCATCCCTCGTGCCTGGGAGTTGAAGTGCTAGTTCCACTTTCTTTCCATCCCACTGGCAATTAACCGTCCCTCTTTCTCTGAAGAAGCTATCAGTTTTTGGCCGAGGAAGAAAGGTGTCACGACCCAAAATCCAGGGCCCTCGGAATCTGGATTACGAGTTCAATGTATCACACTTACAAATATAAGTCAACAGCAAGAAAAGAATTTCAGGGCAAAAGCAATTTGATTTAATAATTGGAGTCTATTTCAACAAAAGATTCACTTTAAGTATATCCCAACCCAAAATATACAAAACCCAGCAACAATTTCATGTTGACAAAAAAAAGCCCTTTAAAATGAAACGAAATGAATCCTCAAAATTAAGGTGTTGCGCCACTCAGCCACAGATGTCAGAGCCTAGCTCTTAATCATCACAGTCCGCTTTGTATCCTATACCCTGATTACCTGGCAAGGGCCATCCAATGGTTGGTCGAAACTGAGTGAGTATAAATCCAAATCTACTTGTGTGTGTGAGCATGTGATGCAGCAGCAATACCGTATCAGTGCAGCATAGCACGTGGGCCACATGTGGAACCCATGACATTCTGGTTTTTAAATTATCATTACCTTTAATTTTAGCAAAGATTGTAATTAGGATTAGTTTCTAATTTGGATAGGATTGTTATTTGGTTTCCTAGTTTGATTAGGATTGTTTTCTTAGCCCTTAAGTTTCTTTTCTTATAAATATAACATTGTAGAGATTGGTAATCTCAGATTTGGAGAATAATAGAATTTTCCCTGTGTGGGTTATCGTTGGAGAGTTTTCTTCGTGTGATGGTTCCCGTGGGATCCCTAATTGAACCCTACGATTGCATCATCATGCAACATGTTGAGAGAGAGAGAGAGAGAGAGAGAGAGAGAGAGAGAGAGAGAGAGAGAGAGAGAGAGAGAGAGAGAGAGAGAGAGAGAGAGAGGCCTCCTCCATTCAACTAGGTTGTCCAATTTGATTAAGCTTTCTTTATTAACCCCAACAGCCATAAGGGCTTGTTCTGAAAGTGGTCCCGTATGCATAACCTGGGTTTTAACTTGCCGTTACCCGAGTCATCATTGATATCCGTTGGTGTATGGTCTATTCCATGCCTAAATCATTATGGGTTTGAGATGCATGTAAACCACGAAATACCATCTTATCATCCTCACAGGTCATAATTAATGCCACCGATTTCATAGCTATGGCCCATGACTCATTTATACAAGAACTACACCCAAGCTACATAATACATGTATGTTAAGCATAAAAACATCACCCATATAAAAGGTTCCTAACTTCAGATTATCATTTTTAGTATGTTCTAAAAAGATTGCATGGAGACCAAGCTTTGACCATGCTCAAAGCTGCAATAGGGTTCAGCCATATCTAAAATTCCAATAATGGAGTTCAAGTGGTCCTAGAAAAGCCACCCTTAAATTCAGTTAGAAATGCACAAACAGATCATGTATGCAAATTTCATAACTAGTGTACACACCCATAATTGATGCATTTTGACATAGTTCAGGTCTGAAACCATTTGACAACTCCTATAGTTGATCAACATTAGAACTAAAATTAAAAATTGTGAAGACGTACCATGTGGATAATCCAAAACTATCAAAATATTAAAAAAAAAAATCAGACCATGGATCCTACCAGAATGCAATGGCAATTAGTGTCAACCAGCTCCCAATGGC
Source organism: Cinnamomum chago (assembly GCA_038049695.1). Taxonomy (NCBI): domain Eukaryota; kingdom Viridiplantae; phylum Streptophyta; class Magnoliopsida; order Laurales; family Lauraceae; genus Cinnamomum; species Cinnamomum chago. The sequence goes on from CP142452.1 coordinate 34,960,112, forward strand.
CAGATTTGGTTCAACCCATCAAAATCCCCAAATATGGGGGTTTTGACAAGACCTGAACCCACGACCTGAACCCACCTTATTGTGCTTGACCAACTCAGAATACCATATAGAGTTCAGATTTCACCCAAGCCCCCAATAGCTAGTCCGGCCAAGCTTAGTCTCCACTTGGTGGAGGTTGGCTATTGTGTTTGGGGTCTCCTAATGATGTTTTCCAAGTCATAAAAATCCCCACTCTTCAGAGATTCAGGTCCGGTGGTTTTGTTTAACATACATTAGGGTCCCAAGGTTGAAGAAAATCCAAGAAATACAAGTAGATGGGGATTGACATTCACCTTGAATTGAACCTAAATGCCCTAATGGCTTGTGGAAGGCTGTAAGACATCCAAATCTGAAGGTTTGCTCCTCTTCTCTCGCTTTCCTTTGGCCTCCTTCAAGTTCTCCTTCTAGTTTCCAAGGTGTGGATAGGGGTAGGGTTTTTCTTGAGGAGAGGTGAAGAGAAGAAAGAGAGTAAAGGGAGATGGGGGGTGTGGCTGTTGACAAAGAGGAAAGGGGGTATATGGGCTGTCAACAAAGAGGAATGGAGGTATAGGGTCGTGCACATGGCCCCCCACTCCTCTCTACCATACCAAATAACACAAGTTGTGGGCCCCATGGTTCAAATAGCGTAGTAGCCGCATTATCAGCCGTAGTGGTTGAGGCTGCTATGCTATTTTGAAAATAGTGGCGCTACAGTCTAAAACCTTGTGGAGGCAAGCGGTTTTAATTTTAAACATTGTTTTTCCTATTTCTTCTCCTCAATAGCCTTTCCTTAAGTTGTCTCTACCCTTATGTGGTTTCAAATCATTAAAAGGAAAACAAAAGATTGATTGTTATACAAGATTCAAATTTTTTGACCACTTAAAAAATTCACACCGCTATACCGCTATGTATCGCCCGTTATGTAACATTTTGGCCACTGGCCGCCGCAACTGCTATTTTTATCTTTGTGGATTTTCTATAAAGCGTAGAACCAACTTCTTAATGTTTTAATCCCATGGTCCCACCAATTACTTCACTAATAATTCAAAATACCTTATGCAGATAATCTATCGATTAAAATCGACAACCCATATTTGGATACTCCCATTAATAATTAAAAATAACAGAATTTTTCTCCGGTTGCCAAAATGACAACAGTGCATGTCATTCTTGCTATTGCTTCATGGTCATGGCCACTGTATCAAATGGACGTGAATAATGCCTTCCTCAATGGAGATCTTAAAGAAGAAGTCTACATGCGCCTCCCTCCGGGATATGATTCTACCTCCAAAAATGAAATGGCTCGGCTCCGTCGATCCTTGTATGGTCTCAAACAAGCACCCAAAGCTTGGTTTGAGAAATTTCGTTCTATTATGCTTCATCTTGATTTTTCTCAAAGTCCCTATGATCTATAGCCATTCACAATTATTACTCAAGGTACTGCATTACTTCTAGTGTACGTGGATGATATCATCATCACGGGCACTCATAGTAACATGATCTGTGATCTGCAAAAGTCACTTAAAGCTACATTCCATATGAAGGATCTAGCCCATTAACATATTTCTTGGGTTTTGAGGTACAGTAATCCCGGAAAGGACTTTTTCTCCATCAACATAAGTATGTTACTGACCTCATTGAACTTGATGGACTACATGGCGCCACACTCATGGACACTCCATTAGAGGTCAATCTGAAGCTCTGAAAAGATGATGAGGATCTCCTTTTTGACCCAACCTCTTACAGACGCTTAGTCGGCAGTCTTGTTTACTTAACCATCACTCGTCTTGACATCTCTTGTGCAGTAAATGTGGTAAGTCAATTCATGACAACACCACGCTATCACCATCTGGTGGCTGTAAAAAAGGATTATACTATACATTCTTGGTTCTCCAACTCAAGGATTGTTTTTTCCAGTTGGCACACCGCTTACATTGAGTGCTTAGTCTGATGCAGACTGGGCAGGATGCCCAGATACTCGTAAATCTACTACTGGCCGGTGTCTTTTATTTGGGCGAGGCACTAATTTCTTGGAAATGCAAAAAGCAAGATAAGGTCTCAAAATCTTCCATAGAATTTGAATATCGTGTTATGTCTTTTGCATGTTCCAAGATTCTATGGCTTCGTGGTTTACTTTTAGATCTTGGTTTTTCTCAGACATCAGCTACACCACCCCTCCATGACTAGTGTCATTCGCATCACTGAGAATCCATATTTTCATGAACGTACAAAACATATTGAGGTGGATTGTCACTTAATTCGAAATGAATATGATCGCCAGGTAATCAGTCTTCCACATGTTTCTAGTGATCTCCAGATTGCAGATATCTTCACAAAAGGGTTATCTCGGCCTTGTCATGAGTTCTTTGGTTTGCAAATTGCCACTGTTTGACTGGCATCAAGTTGGGGGGGGGGGGGGGGGGGGGGGGGGGGGGGCGGGCAAGGCCCATGTACAATTGTCCCAGTTCATGACTAACCCATCATAGGAGATATTAGTTGGCTAAATATCTTTGTAGCATAAATATAGGACCGTAATTGGTATACCTTACATGCATAAAGATTGTAATCGCCTTGATTGAAGGATGAAAGAAATTATAAAAGAAAGGAGGATCGACCAAGGGTTGCATCCAAGATTTCCATCAATTTCCATTTATCTCTTCCGGGTCGTGTCATCAAATTCCCCAATGTTTCATGTATTTACCAAACAACAAAATCCTAATCCACTATTTTCTTAAAATAAATAAATAAATCTAAGCACATAGCTTTTTAAAGCTTGCTCAATCCAAATTCCGAGGAACTTAGTCTCTCTCTCTCTCTCTCTCTCTCTCTCTCTCCCCAACAAGTAAGAATCCTAAAAGGGGGAAGAAACACCAAAATCTCGAGCTATTAGTGAAGGACATAACAATTTATATCAACACCTCCCTCAAACGGAAAGCCGTACGAATTTGAAACTAAACAAACAAATGGAATAGACAGACCAGACAGATAGATGGAGGTAACATGCCTCCCAGGGGTTTCGAGCTCTTGACCTTTGGCTCTGATACCATGTTTAATAACCAGTAATGACAAAAGCTCGAGTTGTTTGTGAACGGCATTACAATTTATATCAACATAAACGAGCATGTTGAGACTCTCAATATGATCAATACAATTGATGTTTTCAATTTATTGGCTGATGGGATGTTTTGGGGATGAGGACGATACTTGTAGTTGTACCTCATAAAATTCGAAACTAAACAAACAAATGGAATAGACAGACCAGACAGATAGATGGAGGTAACATGCCTCCCAGGGGTTTCGAGCTCTTGACCTTTGGCTCTGATACCATGTTTAATAACCAGTAACGACAAAAGCTCGAGTTGTTAGTGAACGGCATTACAATTTATATCAACATAAACGAGCATGTTGAGACTCTCAATATGATCAATACAATTGATGTTTTCAATTTATTGGCTGATGGGATGTTTTGGGGATGAGGACGATACTTGTAGTTGTACCTCATAAAATTACTAATCAGCACCAACTGATTTGTGGTTCATGTTGTTTGATATGTAGTGAATGAATCTATATTTGTGAACCATGATGAGCTCAGGAAGCCTGCCTATTACCCCCATTGGCTCATAAACCTATTCAAACCTTACTCATTTGCTACAATTGAACATACATTGTTAGCCCATTGGTTGTTTGGAGCTCATCAAGCGTTTCTTTGGACGAAGATCGAGAAATACGTTTATTACTATTTTATTCACTTTAAATGGGCTTAGTGAAGAGCTCTGCCAGTTGATAACTATGCCTAAATCCTTTTTTTTTTTAATGAATTTTGTCCTAAGTTATTGGGATTCTAGAGGATCTCTCATATATTTACTTTCGTACGGTTTTATATGGGCCACTGAATGACATGCAAAGAAATCATTGGAAAGAATAAACTGAAGAAGAATTGGTGAAAGGGTGATAAGGATCTTAAAACGAAGTATGAACCTAGGGCCTAGGATACTGAGGGGTAATTGGTATGGTAGGAATCTTGTACATTCCATATGTACTCTATAATGAGTGGAAAATGAACTTCTGGAAACACTTTGAGAATAAAAAATGTGGATGAAACTCTAAATGGTTTCTTTGGAATGAATCTTGCCTGCATTTTAAAAGGGATTTAAATTATAGCGAGATTGAGAATTTGTTGATCTCCTAAAATCTAGGTATTTAAACAGTCAGTCTCTTCTTCTTCTTCTTCTTCTTGTTCTCCTCCTCCTCCTCCTCCTCCTCCTCCCTCTCTCTCTCTCTCTCGTTTTTCCGGAGGCTGGGAGGTGGTGGTGTTAAGATGACATGAACCTACATCCTTGGAGATGCAAAGGTATGTTCTTCATATGATATTATTGATATAAGTCAAGCATGCTCTTCGTATGATGATGTATGTCTTATCTGTCATTGCTACTATGGTGGAAGATTGGCGGATTTTGGATAGCTATATTGTTCTTTTTTTCCCCCCTTTTGGTATTTTTTTCATTTACTATTTCTTTTTCAAAAATCCTATGACAACAATTTACAATGGTTTGATGGTATTTGGATTAAATGTCTCTTTAAATTGTTGGTCATCTGTTTGTATAGAATTTTGGTGCTTGTAGTTGTGATCTCTTGAGCTTTGAATTTTTCATGCCATGAGAGCTGTAATTTGATGGTCTGGATGTTGGTACCTGTATTTTGTTAATTACATTCATATGTTTCAGTTTTACTGATGCTTTGTTTTTGGTCATATTCACCGACTAGTGCAGAATACCAAAAGACTCAAACTGCTTAAGAATGGTGGAGTGCATTTCAGGGGTTAGCATTCGTAGTAAGCACCTGAGAAATGAAGTGGCACTTCAAATTCTTTTAAACTGCTTTGAAATGACGGTAAGTTACTATCCATAGCGGCTTGCCTTTTGGATGAATTCATTAATGTATATCATTTCATCTTCTCTTTATTTTTGTTAATTAGTTTTTTGCACGATCTTCATGGTTGTTTCTTTTCATCAACCTTTCTATTGGAACACTTTGGTTTTTGTCGCTTTTATTTTGATATTCTTGCTTCCATCATCACCACCATTATTATTTGAAATAAAAAAGCAAAGAAATAAACATCGAAATTATTTCATGTATGAAAAAATTAAAAATTTTGTTGTTGGCCAATGAGAAAATTATCTCTTTGGTAATTTCAAATGATAAACAGCTTCACGTGATGTGGGAATCACAACCAAAGCAGGTTGAAATTACGATGAAGACCCTACGATCAACAATCTAACTAGATGATGAGGGTATGATAGCATTATCCCTCGATCTATTGGCGACAAAACTGAAAGTAAAAGACTAAAGAGAAATTTGTGTTCAATAGAATAGAGTGATCTCCAATTGTGGTTTGATTCTCTATTTATCAAGTCAATTATAGGTATTAGTTATGTCAAATATCCTAATTACAGGTGATTGAGATAATTAAGAATTAGAAAACAATGGTAATGTGAGACCCCAATCCGCTTAAGCAAGGATGAAAATAGCGGCTACGCCCGCCGCCAAAACGCTACGTAGCGGTGCGATTTGGAAAAATCGTAAAAAAAAAAAATCTGAAAATTTTGTAGAAAATTTAGAATATTGGAAAATGAGAGAAAATGTATTTTTTTTTTTGCGAAAGTAACTAAGATGAGGGGGCGTAGCGGTCCCTCATTGTATGAGATCCTATATAGCTATATAAATAGAAATAATAGTAATGATTATTTTTTTCACCATGTATTCTTGTTGCTTAGTTATGCTAACTTAGAAACTAATGAAAGGCTCATAAAAAAAACTGTCATGAAGTCAAGATTTAAGACTTAAGAGTACCTAGAGAAAATAAGACCTCTACCAAAGGGGATGTCTAATACGATGTACCTAGAAAAGAAATCTTTGTATCGACTGTAATTTGACGAGATCATGTGCTTTTTGTTGTTCTTTTAAACATAAAAGGGTAGAAGAGTTGAGTAGAAATGTTATTTGGAGAGAACAGGAAACGAAATAAGTCTTATTATGCATTTTAAATTTTTTAGGAAAGTACAAATTTGTCTCACTCTGTAGCGGGCGTAGCGGCCCGTAGTGGCCGCTACTGATGTGAACCCCGCTAAATGTGCTTCTTTACCACTACGCCTGATATAGCGGCTGCTATTTTCATCCATGCGCTTGAGTAATCCCTTGAGGCGAGACGAGGTTAAGTGATCCTGTGAGCTAAGAGAGGGGAAGCTGCAAGGGTAAGTGTGGAGTGCTTCAGTTAACTGGGAGGTGACCGTTAGGTTGGTCGTAAGGTTTGTCCAAGTCCCACATTAGAAATATCGAAGTCCTAACCCTGGGATAAATGCACAGCTTGGCCTTAATCTAGTGTGACGCATTTAAAAGTTGTGAGAACGAAAGTCATCCAAAGCAGACAATATCACACTAATAGTGAGGCGGGCTGCTACATTTGGTATCAGAGCCGAGGACGACTTTATTTCCGGTGGGGGAGAGTGTGAGACCCCAATCCACCTGGGTAATCCCTTGAGGTTAGATCAGGTCAAGTGATCCGTGAGCCAAGGGAGGGGAAGCCACATGGGTAAGAGTGCTTCTGTTAGCTAAGAGGTGATTGTGAGGCTGACCGTAAGGTTTGTCGGAGTCCCACATTGGAAATAGCTAATTCCTCACCTTTGGATAAATGCATGGCTTGGCCTTAACCCCATGTGACGCATTTTAAAGCTGTGAGAATGAAAGTCATCCAAAGTGGACACTCACTGTGACAGTGGATCGGGTTGTTACAGGTAAACCTTTGATACAAAAAATATATGTCCCTCCACACATTGTTGGAGTCCGCTTGACTATCAAATTCTAATAGTCCTAAAAATTGATGCTAAGGAATCAACCGGCAGCAATTTGCATATGGAGAATTGATGTTGGTCAAATGTTAATGCATTTTTATTGTTGGCATTTGAAAAAAGATTAATGCTTTCATGAAAATATCAGCAATTTGGAGATCTGAACGCTCTTGAGGAATAATAATAATATGGTGATCAAAGGCATCACTAGTAGAATGGTAATCCGCTTCAAAATGTTTGGTTCGTATATAAATTGGATTTGCCACTATTTTAGTTGCACTTGTGTTATCCGCAAGGAGTGGAATAGAATGGTGTTGAGAAAATCGAAGTTTAGAGAGAAGTAGATTTCTGAACAAGCAGGAACATGAAGTTGTATTTTGCTTCAATGCAGGACTTGGAAACTCAATCTTGTTTTTTACTTTTCCATGAGATTAAGGAGTTGTGTAGGTGCATGCACCATACTGGTAGACTGATGAGCATTAGGACACTAGGCCAGTCAACATCACTATAAGTAGAAAGTGTAAGCTTGCACCTAAATATGAACTAACAAACCTCGATTTTCCATACGCTTGAGATAACAAATGATTCTTTCACAACATCCTAAAGATGCCACAGAGCTGTTATGAATTGACTAACAACATGAACGTCTTGTGAAATATCTATCCTGTTAATGGTCAAGCATACCAAATTGCCAATGAGTTGCTGCTAAATAGTAGGTTAGACAAAGGGTTTCCATCATCTTTTCTATTTTTTATATTTAACATTAACATCTAGAGGTGTATCCATGGGATGGGAGGTCACTAACCTAGCCATAGTAATGAGGACTTTGGTATACTATTGTGGATTTACAAAGATTGCTTTTTCTGTGGATGCACTATTAGACCAAGAAACATGTGAGAAGACCAAGGCCCTTCCTGTGTAAGGAGAAGAAAAAGGGTCGAAGCTGTTGGATACTATCCGGATCATTTCCGATGATATAATGTTATCAACATAGACAAGCAAGGAGTATGAGGCTGGTAGATGATTGTCCAGTCAAAATTGAGGGATCATAGTGGCTTTGTTGAAATGCAGCTGATGGAGAGTTAGTGAGAATTTTCAAACCTTGTGAGTAGAGCCTGCTTCAACCTCTAAGAGATCATCTTAGACAACATATAGTACTATCGGATTCTTGAGGTATTCGAGAAGGGGACACAAAATTCCTTTTTTTAGATCTCCATATAAAAAGGCATTATTCTCATCTAGTTGAGAAAGTGGCAGATTGGGCAGCGGAAATTACAATGATGGTTTGGACAATGGTCATTATGGCAACTATTTATAATCTATCCCATTCTCTTGTTTGTTTCCAAGTGCCGCCAATCGGGCCTTGTAGTGATCCAAAGTCCCACCGGATTTGAGTTTGATGAATTGCACCCAGTAGGAGTCAAATGAGAGGAACAAGGAACAAATCCTAGGAATGATTTTGAATAAATGCATCAAGGTCCTCTTGCACTGCCTTCTGTTGATGCTCATGTTCCATAGCATGTGAATAAGAAGTAGGAATGAGCGTACAATATAAGAGGGCACATTAAGTGGATTGTGGAAAACAATAGCTATCATGCAAATTCCTCATGTTACCTTCAGGTAACGACAACTGGTTTGAAACTGAGTTATGGAAGACAATGATGTGACTGAAAAGTCTGGGAGATGAGAAATTGGAGAAGAATTGGACGAGGCTTTATGTTGCTGGAAGAAATATAGACTTTCAAGTAAAACAACATTTTAGGACTTGCCGATATGACATGGCTGGAGCATATCATAAGAAAAGCTCATTTGGTGGATTGAGCCGTAAGCTTTGTCGTTCAAATTTTCATTGAGTGGCAAATCAACTTAGAAGATGGAACCCAAGGTATGAAGATCACTATAATTGGGATGCTGTTTATGACCGTAAAAATAAAGGGTTTGGTTGTATAGTTTAAGAGAGGGAATCTGTTTAATGGATGAAGAACTGTGGATATAGCTTCAACCCTTAAATAATAATAATAGTAGTAGTAGTAGTGGTAGTAATAATAATAATAGGACAGATGACTCGAGAAGTAAACTGTGAACATCAAGAAGATGCCAGTTTTTCCTTCGCATGTTCTCCCCCAAATCAGAATGGATAAATTTGATTGCTGTGGAGAATTGGTTTTCTATTGAAGGCAAATGCTGTTTTTTTCCAGGAAGCAAATACTTTCTCTTTAGCATGCCCAAAAAAAAAAAAATCCATTTAAATTTGTTAAATCATTTATAATGTCACAAAAATATTTATACCTTGAGAGTGTGATGGTAGGGAAAATTCCCCAACATCACCTGTGACTTAAATCAAAACAAGATGTATTAATTTCATCATGTAGGAAAATGGATCACTTCATTTTTCTCCATGTTGCAACCTGAACATTCAAAGGGCACATCATGTGGTGAGAAAAGTATTTTATTTGATAACACTAATGAGTTCAACAGGGAAAGTAACTTACTCTCATTTGGATGTTCCAAATGATTATGCCGTGATTGACAGAATTGTTTAGAAGAAGGAACTCAAAATAAGGAAAAAATTGTGTTATAATGCAGTGATTGTTGGCAAGGAAAGAAGGAATAGTTGCCCACTTTTAGGCCCTGTCCCGGTCAACTTTCTTTTTCCCCAACCCTGTATGACACATTACACAACCATCATTAGAAAATGAGATAGTTCAATTGTTGTCAAGTTACTGACCAACAGAAAGTAGATTAATTGACAATTGATGAGTAAGAAACACATTATGTAAGGGCAAAGAATGAGAAATATGGCCAGTAGGAAGTTTTTTCTTCCTCAGTTGTATGTATTTGTAAAGGTCACTTATATGGTTGGGCATTTTCAAGACCACACGAGCATGTCATATAATTGGATGCACTTGAATCAAAATACCAGACTAAAGATGAATTGGTATTCCTACTACATAGACCCTTACATTACTTTGGCCAATTTTCATTAGTCCAAGCCAGTTGATATCCCAATATAATTCAAATGTCAAATATTGAAAAGGATGAAGGTGATACTATTTCGGATTCTATTATTTCTTTCAATAGTCGGAAACCTTATTTACGTCACCGTAACTCAACCTATCATTTTCCACACTATCCATATTGTCAGCCAATTAAGGCGGATCCTCAACATCTTTGTATGGCAGTTGTTCAACGGATTATTTATTATCTCCATGGTACTTCTAATTAGGGAATTTCTTTTTTCAAACGAGTCGTCATTGATATTATCTACTTGTACTGATGTTGATTGGGCTGGTTGTCTAGACACCAACAACCTACAACATAATTTTGTATGTTTTAGGAGGGTGCTTGATCTCTTTCAAATGTAAAATCCATGATCAGATCATCAAGTCTTCCATGAAATTGAATATTGAGTATGTCTTCCACTTGCTTGGAAATAGTTTGTCTTTGCTCGCTTCTGGGATCCCACACCAATCCACTCCTCTTCATGCGAGCAACTCCAACTATCATGAATGCACAAAAGTAGCTGTCATTGTATCCGTGAATCCTATAACCTACTAGAGTTACTCTTCCATATGCCTCTTCAAATCTAAAAGTTGATGGTATCAATTGAACGGATATGAAACAAACTGCTAGAAAATATATGATCCCCAACTAGGTCATGGAACCTCCTCTTAGAGCCATTTAGTTTCCTTACCAAAATACATAATTGGGAAGTCCTTGGAATCTAGGGATTACCCCCAAATTATAAAGTCATACAATGATTGCAAAAAAAAAACACCCACCCAAATTAATGATGGTGAGTCAACCAATATTAATTTGTTAACGAAGAATTGATGTTTGGCACGTGGTAGAGCTTTGGCAAAGATATCAGCAACTTGAAGATTAGTAGTCGCATGAGGAATGATGATGAGCTTGGTATGAAAAGCTGGATTCTCGATAATTAGAATGGCACTTAGAAGGGAGTAGCGTTCTGCTGAGGAAAGCCAAGTTCATCTAGAAAACGCCAGATCCAAACGACTTTAGAATAAGCCGACTATGAGCGATATTCTGCTTTTGTAGAGGATTTTGCTTCTCCAAGAAAGACAAACCATCCTGTTGTTGAACGACGAATATCTGGACATCCAACCCAATTCGCATCACAATATGCATTAAGGTTCATATTGAAATTAGCTGGAAATAAAATTCCACATTCCGAACTCCCAAGGAGATTGCGAATGATGCGCGTGATAGTAGCCATGTGATGATGAGTTGGCTGAGTCATGAACTAACTGACAAGATTAACCGCATGAGAAATTTCTGGCCTAGTTATTGTCAAGTAAATGAGACTGCCAACAAGTTTCCTACAGATAGTAGGTTCTGCAAGAAGATTTGCATCATCATTCTGGCATTTCACATTCAATTCTAATGGAGTATCAACATGAGTTGAATTTTGGAGGCGTGCTTGGACAATGAGGTCTTTGGTGTACTTATGTTTATTAACGAATAATCCTCCCTTGACTTTGTGCACTTGTAAACCCAATAATTATGTGACAGGACCTAAATCTTTCATATGGAAAGAAGCAATAAGAACCCTTTGCAATTTCAGAATGCCATCAGGATCTGTACTAGAGATAATTATGTCATCAGCATACACAAGTAGAATTGTGATCCTATTGGAGGTATGACGACATATTAACATGTGGTCTAGAACTTTCTAAGTGGGGTAAATTTCTAAGCTGTGTAATCATTTTATGACTTTCTAAGTTGTGGGTAATCCCAGTTGAAACCCTAGATTGGATTAGATCTAGGGTTCTAACATTGGATCTCATGGAAAATGAAAAAGGGAAGAAAAAGAAAAGGAAAGAGAGGAGGATTTAGAAAGGGAAGCAGAAGAATAGTCAATTCCCATATGGCTTTCGACCATTCCTATATTATTACACTTTAGCTTCTGTAAATTATAAAAAAGCCCCCCAACATTATGATATTTACACCAAGACTCCCTAACATTATTCATATTATAGATAAGTCTTATTCTCTAACTTGTAACACCCCCCTCAAGCTGGTGCATAGATATTTACAATGCCCAGCTTGGACTAAACATGATGTAACTTAGCTTTATTGACTGCCTTGGTGAGAAAATCTGCTAATTGATCTTCAGTATGAACTTGGAGAAGTAACACATCCTCCTTTTCAATCTTTTGCCAGATAAAATGACAGTCGATTTCCACATGCTTTGTTTTATCATGGTAGACAGGATTGTTGGCAAGTCTAATTGCTGAAATGCTATTTGTATAGTCATCGGGCCACCTTGCTTGAAACTCAACTCTTCCAACAATATTCTCAACCATAGCAATTCACAACATCCATGAGCCACAGCTCTATACTCGGCTTCTGCACTTGATTTAGCAGTAACAACTTGTTTTTTCCTTTTCCAAGAGACTAGGTTTCCTCCAACCATTGTACAATATCTCGTGGTGGACTTTTTATCTATCAAGGATCTAGCCCAATCAGCATCGGTATATGCCATGGCCTTATTATGCCCATGAGAGCTGTAAATGAGTCCTTGATCTGGTGACCCTTTTAAATATCTCATAATCCTATGCACTGCAGCAAGATGATCAGTTATTGGGGCATGCATAAATTGACTAACCAAACTGACAGCATAGGAGATGTCAGGTTTAGTGATTGTCAGATAAATCAGCCTCCCAACCAACCTCTGATACATCCTCTTATCTTGAAATGGCTTTCCACTTTCAATATGGAGGCTGTGATTTTGCTTGATTGGGGTGTCTGGTAGCTTTGCACCAAGCTTCAGCAAGAAGATCAAGAGTATATTTTCTTTGTGATATAACAATTCCAGTGTTTGACCTGGCAACTTCAATTCCTAGGAAATATTTCAATAAACCTAGGTCCTTGGTCTCAAAACTCTTTCTTCAAGAAACCTTTTAGCTAGGAGATTTCATCATCGTCATTTCTTGTGACTACTATGTCATCAACATACACTACAAGTATGATCACCTTCATATTCCTTCTTTGCACGAAGATAGTATGATCTGCACAACAACTTTGAAACACATACTTAAGCGCAACTCTACTAAATCTTTCAAACCAGGCTCGGGGAGATTGTTTCAGTCCATATAAGGACTTTTTGAGAAAACATACTTTTCCTTCCCATCCCTTGGTAATAAATCGAGGTGGGGGATCCATATAAACCTCTTCCTTCAAATCTCCATGAAGAAATGCATTTTTCACATCTAGTTGGTACAATGGCCAATTAAAATTTGCTGCTAGGGATAATAACACCCAAACTGAAGTTAGTTTAGCTACAGTTGAAAATGTTTCAAAATAATCAACCCCATATGATTGACTAAATCCCTTAGCAACTAGTCTTGCTTTATATCTACTGATTGTACCATCAGGATTGTACTTTAATGTGAACACCCATTTGCACCCAACGGTACGTTTTCAGATCCCACGCACGGTTTTTCTCCAAAGCAAGCCATTTCTTCCATCATTGCCTCTCTCCACTTGGGATGGATGAGTCAGGGCCTCTGACACATGCTTAGGTATACATTGGTGGATAGATTGGAAATAAAGGTTTGATACATAGGTGACAGATGGCTATAAGAAACAACATTATGAATATGATGTCGAACGGTACAAAATCTTGTTGCTTTGCATAAAGCAAAGGGAAGATCTAAATCAGAGGAAATACCTGATTAGGGAACAACTTTAGATTGTGAGTGCGGAGGTGGAGGAAGGTCTGGATCTAGATTCAAAGCAGCCGACAATGGTATAGATGAGAGCAATGGTTTATAATGCTGGCCTTAGGGTTAGGGCTTGCGTAGATGCCGAAGCCCGTGTCAAAGACACCTCAAATTATCTCCGTAGAGATTTCTAACACGAGGAAAAACCTCTCCGAGGGAAAATCCCAATCTTTATCCAACTCTAAATCTGAGATTAATATCTCTACAATGTAATATAAATAGGCAAAGTAACTTAGGGCCTAAGAAAACCTAATCTAATAATAGAAAGTATCCTAATCAAACTAGGAAACCAAATAAATCAGCATACTAATCCTAATTACAATAAAATTAAGAATCTACTAAAAATATGCTGGGTGGGACCATTGGTGGAGTGGTAGCCTGCTCTGCATCATTCCCCCCAGGTTGAAAGAAGAGTTCGACCTCGAACTCGGGTTGTCTTCAAGTGGCCTCTATAGATATGATGTACGTGAAGCACTTCCTTTGTAGTAGGGGCCCTTGATTTCTTTTTCGGTGAGTCTGGCTTCTTTGGATGAAGAGTAACTTCTTGTCTACCGTGTATGAAGGTATACGTGTTGTTGCGCATCCCATGAGTGCCATCCTTGTCATACATTCATGGGCGACCCAATAGGATATCTCCACTATCCATTGGTAGCACATCACACCAAGTTGTATCTTTGTAATCATCACCAACTGAAAAAGTAACTTGACATGTATGCCGCACATGCGCTTCATCACCTCTCATTAGCCATTTGACAGAGTATGAACGATTGTGCTCGTAAACCTTCAACTTCAAGCAATCAACAAGAGATTGGGAGATAATATTCTCACAACTTCCACCATCAATTACAATTGTACAATGTTGCCCATATATTTTACCTGTGGAGCGAAAAATATTTTTTCGTAGCCATTTCTTCTCAACAGTGGGAATCGACTTTTGTTGCACCAAGAGAAGTTCACCCTCTGTTTCAGTTGTTATTTCCTCCACTTCATCGGAGTCTTCACTTTTAGGATCATCTTTTGTTTCGGTTCTTCTGGTGCACCTTCTATTAAATTGATTCTTTTTGGGCATTCAAACGCACGGTGACCATTTTGCTTACAATGAAAACATGTGAACTTGTTCTGATCTTCAAACTTGGAGGAAAACTTTTCTGAGAAACCGGCACTTGGATTGAAGTCTGGCTTTGCTGGGGTCTTTTGTGCAGGCCATTTAGACACTAAATTTTCGAGCTTGATAATTAGCAATGTCTTCAGCTTTGATGGCATGTTGGATGATTTCATCGACATTATCAAAATTCTTGAATGTAAGAATATGTTGTATGTCAATGCGCAGCCCATGAAAATATCAATCAACCAACACATCATCTTCTTCATTCAAGCCATAACGAGCTTGCATGGTTAGGAACTCCTCAGAATATTCAATAACAGTTTTGGAACCTTGTTTCAAATCTTGAAAACTTGAACGGAGATCTCTGGAATAATTCACAGGGAGGAATTTTTGCTTCAACAAATTCTTCATCTCGATCCATGTGTCAACGGGGTCAATATTTTGATTTCGTCTTTTCTTTTGCAACTCGGCCCACCAAATCGCAACATAATTGCGCAATCGAGTTGCCACTAAGGTGACCTTATGACCATCCGTCATTGGCTTGTGTGCAAAAATATTTTCAACACACACTAACCAATCCATAAATTCCTCCGGTTTCAACTTTCCATCATATTCTGGAATCACGAGCTTAATGCCCAAATCACGATCAACATTGACTGCATGTGGATCTCGTTGATTCCGATTATGTCCTCCATGAGCTTGATGATTATCCTCACGCCGATTAGTTTCTAAAGTAGTTAATCGGGTTTCAATTCTGGCAAGAGTGTCTTGCATTTGCACCATCATTGCGGATAGTTGATTAACATTTGCTGATAATTCCGCAACGGTTCCCCTCAATTCATCATCATTGTGAGAGGAAGATTCCACTTCTACCTGCTTCTTGGGAGGCATTTTTTGTTTGTTTAAAGCAAATGTAAAATTGCTAACTGACCTGATGTTTAGATCTGCTCTCTACGATCACGCTGGCGAAAACGGATCTGAAATCTGACGGCGGATGGTTGTGATAGTGCTTAAACAATATCCAACGGTTGACGTGGGTCAAATCTTCCGTTGATAAGTTATGCTGATGTCTGCCCTCTGCCTGAATTTTGAGGTTTTTTTTTATTTTAACTGTTGTGCTTTGCAGAACAGGTTGGGCCCTGAACTGGCAGGTCAGTAGAGGGTGGAACAATTCGGGTCGGGTCAAACCCAAACTAAGGAAAGGCCCACAAAGCTTGTTCTTGCTGCCTCGATGTTGGTGCCCAAAAGAGGAGAAAAGGGTTGAAAGAGGAAACCCTTCCAGTTGCTCCAACGAAGGGGAAAAAGGAGTGGTGAGGCAACAGGCGATGGCTGCGACGGTGACGGTAGCGAGGGCGGCGAGAAGGATGTCGGTGCACGGTACCCTTCTGCTCCTCTGCTCGCCTTTTTGCGTTTGTTTTTTTTTTTGGGTGTAAACTTTACATATAACCCCATTCACTTTCCTCTCTATAGTCGATGTGGGACTCCGGGGCGTCACAGGTAGCCTGCTCTGCATCAGTTTATTTCCCTAATGCTTCCTTAAGTATACTTGCAGTGGTCTCTTGAGCTTCTCCCCACCTCTCCTTCTGGATCAAGAGTCTTTGTGCATGCTTCATGTGATGATCCTGGATACAGTGGGGGAGAGACAAAATCAGCAAGCGGTAAATCTCCCTTTTCACTTCCTTTCGGTAGCAATTCCTTATTTGCTAATGGAAAAAATGGAATATCTTCATGGAAAAGCTAACATCCTTTGTCACGAAGAGACGACCCTTATTTTCAGGAGCATAGTACTTATATCCCTTCTAAGAACTAGGATATCCCACAAACATGCATTTGACTGCCTTTGGATCCAATTTATCCCGCTGATGCTTTGGAATGCGAACAAAGCAAGTACATTCGAACACTTTTGGTGGAACTTGGAACAATGGTGTACTAGGGCATAATAGCACTTCTACGGGACTTCTTCCTCCTACCGTCTTTGTTCTATTTATTAAGCATGCTGCTGTCAAAACTCCATCCGACCAAAATGACTTTGGAATGTTCATCTCAAAACGAAGAGCCCGCGTGACTTCCAACAAATGTCTTCCAAGTTAAAACCCTAGATTGGATTAGATCTAAGGTTCTAACTTTGGATCTCTTGGAAAATGAAAAAGGGAAGAAAAAGAAAAAGAAAGAGAAAGAGAGAAAGAGGAGGATTTAGAAAGGAGCAAAAGAATAGTTGTTTCCCATGTGGCTTTTGACCATTCCTATAGTATTACATTTTAGCTTCTGTAAATTACAAAAAAGCCCCACAACATTTTGATATTTACACCAGTCTCCCCTAACATATTTCATATTATAAATAAGTCCAATTCTCTAAGTTATAACAATCCCTAGTTTCCAGGGACTTCCTAGTTATGTCTTTCGATAAGGAAGCTTAATGGCTAAAGAGGAGGTTCGGTTGCGAACCTTTTGCAATTTCAGAAATTAGAATACCATCAGGATCTGTACTAGAGATGATAATGTTGTCAACATACACAAGTAGAATTGTGATCCTATTGGAGGTATGACGGCATATTAACATGTGGTCTAGGACTTTTAAAGTGGGGTAAACTTTCTAAGTTGTGTAATCATTGTTTGACTTTTTAAGTTGTGGGTTATCCCTACATTCTAGGGACTTCCCAGTTTTGTCTTTCGATAAGGAAACTTAATGGCTAAAGAGGAGGTTGGGTCGCCTAGTTGGGGATCAAATATTTTCTAGCAATTTGTTTCACATTCATTCAATTGATATGGTATCAGAGCCCTATTAAGGGTTTTTTTCCTCGATTGATGGCATCATACCTGATTTCCTCATCTACTTCTTTCGACAAGAGAGCCTTTGTTTTGAAACTTCTCATCAAAGCATCTTAAGTTCTCTGTCATCTTGTCACGTCTTGGCATCAGAGGTAAAAACCATTGGGGTCATATTGGTGGCTTTGATACCATGCCAATTAACCAACTTGGTGATTGAACCTCTTTGTCAAAGCCCTGCCCAACTGAGCATGATATTCTCTACTTTGGCCCATGTGCACATCCAAGGACTTCTCGGGCGGTCACTCATTTTGGTACTGCTCTCGCCTGAGCAAGCTTAACGCCAGAGTTCTTATGGGATTTGGGACCACAACTTTAAAACGCGTCATGTTGAGTTAAGACGGGGTTTGACTTATAAGCCCAGGGCCACAATCTGTATATTTCCGATGTGGGACTTGGACAAAGCCTCATGGTGCTAATCGAAGCACTCCACCCTTACTCCTACGGATTCCCCTTTCTTGGTTCTCAAGATCACTTGACCTGATCTTGCCCTACGGGATTTCTCAAGCAAATTAGGGTCTCAAACTCTTTCCCCACCAGAAATAGAGTCATCCTTGGCTCTGATACCAATTTTCACAGCACCACCTAACTCAGTATGATATTAACTGCTTTCGCCCACGAGCACTCTCGAGGATTTCCCAAACGATCACCCATCCTAGTACTGCTCTCCCACAAGCACACTTAACTTCGTAGTTCTTATGGGACCCGAGGCTACACGGCTTTCAAACGCGTCATGGTACTTGGACTTGGATATTTCCAATGTGGGACTTGGACAAAGCCTCATGGTACTAACTGAAGTACTCCACCCTTACCCTTGTGGATTCCCCTTTCTTGGCTCACAGGATCACTTGACTTGATCTTGCCTCAAGGGTCCAAGGCGGATTGGGGTCTCACACTCTTACAGCCATTGAGTTTCCTTATCGAAATGCTTTGTTGGGAAGTCCCTGGTATTTAGGGATTGCCCACAACTTAGAAAGTCATATGATAATTACACAACTTAGAAAGTCATATGATAATTACACAACTTAGAAAGTCTACCCCACTTAGAAAGTCCTAGACTGCACGTTAATAGCTGACATCCTCCTGTGTTAGATTTAGGATCCTCATCAGTTTCTTGTAAACAAATAGCTCTTTTTCGGCTCTCCAACATCACTTTGAGGGGGAAGGAATTACTATTCAGAATAGGTGCTCTATTTCTATATGTGCATTAATTGTATCATAACTTGTACATCATATTTATTTAATTGATTGATTGTGATGTCAAAGAATTAGGGCTTGATTTATGTTACTTCATTTTTATAACAAATGAGCCTCGCCCATATAGAAGCATTGTTATTCATTCCACCAAGTTCATATATTTCATTCTTTTGATATTTGAAACCCAACTTAATTAAAAGATTTCTTGCTTGTAGCATTCTTAGGTTTGATTACCCAATTGACGAGAAATTATAGATGTATTTTCTTCAATATGTCCATATGTTCATTTTTTCTACCTCTGTAATTCAATTTGGGACATTGCTTTATGGTTTTTCTTTACAGTTAGCTGATCCAGAAGAAGTCCTTAGATCAGTTTTGTCAATCAACTTGAAGGACAATAGATGTAATTTTTTCAAGATCTACATTTACCTTGTTCTGGTTGAGAATTGGCTCTTTTCAACAGAACAGACACCTGTTATTCTTAGAATGTGGGGTGCTTTTCTTCGAAGTTGCTCCTGCCAAATTACAAGCACAGATTGGAGGTCATATGCATCAAAGGTGTGCAACTGCACTGGTGCCTTCGGTTCTCTGAGGTTCTGTTTGTGAGTTCCATCTTCAATAATCTTTTTTTTTGTCTTGCAGGTTCGGAACAAAGCATCCTATCTTCTACAAAACACGAGTCAAAACTTTGACTAACATATTTGTGGGTCCCCTTTTTGTGGCTATGGTGCCTAGGAAAGAGACAATGCTCTCTCTTTGTCTCTGTTGGAGTCTTTTGAGTCTCATTATTGGTTTTTTTTGGCTATAAGCCATTGCTTAGTGACAGAATTTCAGTTGCGTTGTTACCATGACTCTGGACCATATGATAGGTACTCACGGGGATGCCTTTGACCTTTCATTGTTGTTTTTAACAGGTGGTGATTAATGTCTCAATAACACTTGTGAAAAAAATGCAGGCACAAGTAGAAATTTTGAGCAATGTGCAGTGTGGGAGTTCTGGAGCATTGGACGTGAAGAAACAAGTTCACTAATGCAAGTCCAGAGTCGATCCCCAGATGTCAGTACTTGCTAGGGCTGATTAGTATTTACTTCCAGCATAGTTATCTTGAAGGTCTGTGTGCTGGATGTTCGGTTTAGCCTGTTTCATGCTGTAATATCACATTTTGTATATGATGATTTGCATTTGAAATGTTAACATGTATGGACCATTAATTCTTATCAAACATTTTGTATCTAATCCCTGCATTTATTGGATTCGTTGCAGCATCAATTAAAACTTTGGGTGTGAACTGATTCTTGGATCAACCTTGCTATCTTTGGTGCAATAAAATTGTAATGGATACAAACTGCCTAAATACTCTATTTGGAATTCCTCGATGTCGAGTTCTAGAAATTGCTGAAAGTCATTTCAAATTTGTGGCTGTCACCTTTTTTTAAAATAATCTCTAGGTTTTCAACAAGCCAAGGTAGCTCCTAAGCCAGCTTGGCTTGGCTTGATTTGGCTCTAGCTCATCCTCAGCTTGTCGTTTCATAAGCCAAGCTCAACCAAGGTAAAGAGAATGACCATGCTTGACTCAGCCTTTGCTTGTTAGGGGCTTGCCCTAACACACCATTCTTGTATATCATTAGTGTGTATAATATAGACTGCATAATATTATTGATTATCTATCAATCTTTTGTTTTGAAAGTCAATTCTTTTTAACTTTCGCTAAATAGGGGATTCGAACACTCACTCACATTCACGCACCCATGGCCCATGGCCCAAATAGCTGTCTTGAGAATAAGAATCCCGACTGCTTAGACCTTCTTTGAACTTATACTCCCTCGTCTACAAGTCTTAACTTGAGTACAACATACCCCCTGAAACCCAAAAAAAGCACCATATCTTAGAGGTGAGAATAATGGAGACAGACGTACAGGATCTCAATGAAGAATGCTGGAAGAGTCAAAATCATTGCAAGCTTGAACACTAAATACGGTTGAGCCTTTTGTTGCCTAATGTTGAAGGAGTACTAGTCAGGACAGGATTTCCTCTTTGAAAAATCCCCTTTCAGCTTGAGTCGCTTTGAGCTTTAGAGCAGCTTGAGCTGTGAGCATTATAGCATTAAATTTAGCTCAAGCTTTAGGTCAAACTGGATAAGAAATCCGGACAAATAAGCTTACTTGAACTTGTTTTGACCATTCATTTGAAGTTTGAGATCGACTCAAGACTAAATCGAGAATATCAAATATAGGGAAATTTTCACCGTGTGCCACTTTGGCACACCCTCGGGTCCTCGATAAAAAAACAGATCATTCTCCCAAGGGATTGATCAAGTTCAAAGATGGATTCGAACGCTAGGGCACACACAAGATAAGGGAGAACAAGCCACTAGATAAGGCAGAATAAGCCACCTCAAGCTTGAGTTGCTTTGAGCTTAGATCAGCTTGAGCTGGGCATTATAGTATTAAATTTAGCTCAAGCTTTAGGTCAAACTGGATAAGAAATCCAGTCAAATAAGCTAGGTTGATATTGTTTTAACCACTCGTTTAAAGTTTGAGATCGATTCAAGCTTGACTCCAGAATATCAAATATTGGGAGATCTTCACCTTGGTGTCACTTTGGCGCAACCACGGATCCTTGATTGAAAATAGATCAATCCTCTAAAGGGGTTGATTGAATTCAAAGATGGAGCCAAGCACTAGGCCACACTCAAGATAAGGGAAAACGCCATAATTGAAGGGAAGAACTCAGAAATCTTTGATTAATTGAAAATTATCATACCTTACAGTGAGGTTTGATCATCCTTATATAGATGAGCAGGATCAATCCCTTTAGCAAACAAGACTTTGTAATATTGAAGAACTCTAAATAAAATAGGAAATGAGATAATATTAATTCTAATCAAACAAGAAAATAGAAATTATAAATATTTCTCTATGAAACTTGGAATGAAAATAGAAAGGATGCCACATTAGCTATCGATCAGATTGGGCCCGTGGGCTTACTTTGTGGATCGGGTTGACCCCCCGGTTTCTTCTTGGGCCTAGTCCATACTACATCAAGTTTCCCTGGATTGAAAAACACTCAACTATAGCAAATTAATAGCTTGATAATATTCATAGAAATTGGGATTCAAGTGCTGGAAGTCTGTAGCTGCAATCCATATAGTATCGGAGATTGAACGGTTTGCTGGTGGATAAGAAACCTCTGGAATCCTCTTTGACAAGTAAAAACAAGCTAATCATCGAGAACACTGAATTTATCTGCAGGTGGAGGAGCAACTGGTGACGCAATGGCCTGTTCTTTAGATTCTTCATCATTGGCATGCCCATTATAGAGTGTGAGGTCTGCAACATTGAAGGCTGGTTTAACACTGAGATTTGATAGTAACTCAAGAGTATAGGCATCGGAGCTAAGTCTCTTCAAAACTTTGACTGGACCCGCATTACATGGATGTAATTTCTTATTACTTGGTGGTAACCGTTCCATATGGATACATACCATGAGACCCCAATATTACGTGGTTGTAATTTCTTATTACCTGGTGGTAACCATTCCATATGGATACGTACTGTGAGACCCCAATCTGCCTTGGTAATCCCTTGAAACGAAATCAAGTCAAGTGATCCTGTGAGTCAAGAAAGGAGAATCTACGGAGATAAGGGTGGAGTGTTTTGGTCAGCATCGTAAGGTTTTGTCCAAATCCCACATTGGAAATACCCAAGTCCTGACCCTAGGCTTATAAGTCAAACCCTGTCTAAACTCAATATGATACGTTGTTTTAAAGTTGTATGGTCATGGATCTCATAAGAACTCTAAAGTTAAGCGTGCCTGCATTACTAGGGTGGGTGACCGCGTGAAAAGTCCTCGCACGTGCGTTAAAGCGGACAATAAGTATATCTTAAAAAAAAAAAACTCGATGAAACGATGATGCTTGTGTTGACCAATCTAATCACACAATGACTGTGACCCACTTAGCCCATCACAACTCCTATCATGATAGATAATAATCTTCTCTTCTATGTTTAGACGATCTCATTGTATCCATCATTGTCATGTATGATCCCTAACTAATAGGATCTTGATATGATATCTTTGTATGTATCCCTATTATATAGGATCTAGATCTTACAAGAATGTCAATACTATAATATAAATACACTATTAATTCTAGGTTCATGTGTGTTCCGATCATAGAACTCTGTTATGGTATCAGAGCACTCGATTCTATTTTCTGAGTGGTTTATCTTGCTTGTTGCATCATAGTTCAGATTTGTGTAAGTTTTTTCATTGACGTGTCTGTGAGTGGATACTTCCTCAAGCACCTTGCTCTTCTATATATCTGTGTGGGTATAAGAATTTGTTCTCTGCAGAATAGTGTGAAATATTCTGCAGCTGGTCAAAGTGCATCTGTGTGGAAGTGTCTCTCCACCTGTTGCTCTTTTATCCACGTGTTGTTTCTCTAAAGTGCTGTATTCAGATATGCATCTCAAAGTCTCTCCTAATGCAGTCACTTTGCCTGCAACTTGAGGACGTGTTGTTGCCTCTCCAAGTCCACTTTCCAACGTGGTGTTGGTCTGGCCCACTGGTTGTCTTCATAGTGGTTGCTGCCAAATCGATACACGTCATGTCGCATTCTGTCCACGCACCTCTTTGATAAGTGTATCAGGGATCTCTTTAGTTGTTGCTCTTGTCATGGCTGCATCAGGTACTTCTTATGGCACGATCTTTATATCTAATATTGCCAGTCTTGTGTCTATTAGTTTAGACAGGGACAATTATTTATTATGGAAGAGTCAGTTTCTTCCTATTCTTAGGGCAAATAAATTACTAAAATATATTGATGGAACTGCTCATTGCCATGAGAAATTTCTCGAAGATAAGGATGGGATGCTTTCTTCTACTATCAATCCTGCTTTTGAGGGTTGGGTTGAGCAAGATGCCCTTGTTCTTCTTTGGATCAATTCCACTCTTACCCCCCAAGTGCTACAAAGGGTTGTGGGTCTCCAATCTGCTTATGAAGCTTGGTAGCGATTGGAGAATCTCCATTTGATTCAATCACGCTCTAAGGTTTTACAGTTGAAACAACAATTTCAAAATCTCAAGAAAGGGGGGCTCTCTATTACAGAATATCTTGATAAGATGAAGGGCAGTTTTTATGCCCTCGAGGCCATTGCCCAACCCGTTACAAAGTATGATCTCTGCAACCAAATACTAAATGGCCTAGGATCAGAATATGATCCGGTTCATACTTCTGTTGTGAACCGTGAGACTCCCATTACTTTTCAAGAACTTTTTGGGCAACTTTTAACCTTCGAACTACAACTCGAATCACATCATTCTACTCATGTTGTGGAGCAACCGACTACTGCTTTGTATACCACTAATAATTCTCAAGGATGATATGGCTCCCGTGGGCTTGGCCATGGACATGCTACAAATAATCACGGTGGCTTTTCCTCTACACCATCTACTCAGTCTCAGTCATCCAAGCCACGACCTTTATGTCAAATCTGCAATCGGGTTGGGCATCTAGCTCTTGATTGCTTCAATCGATTGGACTTATCCTTTCAAGGACGTCACCCTCCTGAGAAGCTCCAAGCAATGGCAACGGCAAAACAAGCAGAGACAACATGGTTCACAGATATAGGGGCTACCAACCATGTGACACCAGATCTTAGCAACCTCTCTATACACTCAGACTATGTGGGTAATGATAAGGGTCTTTCCATCTCAAACATTGGTTCTTCTCAGTATTTTTATAATGGTAACTTGGTATCTTTACATAATATTCTTCAAGTGCCTACTATTTCACAAAATTTATTATCAGTCTCTCAATTTACCAAAGACTGTGATTGTTATTCTGTATTCACTTCATCTGATTTCTATGTGAAGGAAAACAAATCGGGGAAGATCCTCTTCCACGAAGCGACCAATAATGGACTCTATCCGCTCTATCTAAACCAATGCATCAAGAATAAGTCCACCTCTCCATTTGCCTTCAGCAATACACGAGTCTCTCGTAACCTATGGCATCACAGATTAGGCCACCCCTCACATCAGATCCTACAACAACTCACAACATCTCTCTCAATCCATGGGACATCTAAGATTGACTCTGTGTGCACTGCGTGTCAAATGGGGAAACGGTCAAGATTACCTTTTCAATCTTCTATTTTTGTTTCATATTTTCCTTTAGAATTAGTACATTATGATGTTTGGGGATATTCTCCCACGTCATCCCTGAGTGGGGCTAGATTTTATGTGACTTTCATTAATGACTTTAGTAGATATTGTTGGTTTTTCCCACTTAAGTCTAAGTCTCAAGTATTTGATGTATTTCTAAATTTTAAATCTTTGGTTGAGAATATGTTTGACCGTAAAATCAAGTCTTTTCTTTCTGATGGTGGTGGAGAGTTTACTAGCACTCGATTTAAAAATCTTTTAGTTCAACATGGCATCTCTCACCGCATTTCTTGCCCACACACACCTGAACAAAATAGATTAGCTGAAAGAAAACACCGTCACATCATTAAAACTGGGCTATCCCTTTGATGACATAGTGGTTACAAGTAATAATACAAGTGTCTTGCCTAAATTATTGCGGGAGCTTAGTCGGCTATTTGCCATGAAAGACTTGGGGCCACTACATTACTTTCTTGGAATTGAAGTTAAAAGAGCTCCGTTAGATATGTATCTCACACAGACTAAGTATATGTTAGACCTACTTCACCGGGCCAACATGCATGATGCCAAACCACTTAAGTCATCGGTGCAACCTGGTTTAAAATTATCCCGGTATGATGGTGACCCTCTTTCTAATGCTCAAGAATACCGTATTATTGTTGGAGCTCTTCAATATGTCACACTGACTAGGCCGAACATAGCCTTTGCAGTAAACTAGGTTTGCCAATTTATGCATGATCCTCGTTCAATACATTGGATGGCGGTGAAGCGTATTCTTCATTTTCTTAAAGGGACAATTACACATGGCTTACACTTTTGTAAAGGTACATTTGCAGTCACTACATATTCTAATGCAGATTGGGCCGGAGACCCAGATGATAGATGCTCCACATTTGGCTATGCCATATTCAATATTAGTCCTAATCTCATATCTTGGAATGCAAAAAAGCAACCGATGGTTTCCTGATCAAGCACAGAATCTGAGTACCGGTCTCTAGCACTTACCGTTGTAGAACAATTGCCTTGGCATCTAATTTAGTCTATCATGCACGCACCAAGCACATCGAGGTCGATTATCATTTCATTAGAGAGAGTTTTACGAGGAGACATTCAAGTCTACTTCGTCAGTTCCGTAGATCAATTAGCCGATGTTTTTACAAAAGGGAGTTCAACAAGATTTACATTGTTAAAGAACAAGCTACACGTCACTGATCGGCCATTTAGCTTGCGGGGGGCTATTGACCAATCCAATCATACAATGACTGTGGCCCACTTACTGTTGACCAATCCAATCACACAATGACTGTGACCCACTTAGCCCATTACAACTCCAATCATGATAGATAATGATCTTCTCTTCTATGTTTAGACGATCTCATTGTATCCATCATTGTCATGTATGATCGATCCCTAACTAATAAGATCTTGATATGATATCTTTGTATGTATCCCTATTATATAGGATCTAGGATCTTACAAGAATCTCAATACTGTAATATAAATACACTATCAATACAAGGTTTATGTGTGTTCCGATCATAGAACTTTGTTAGCTTGTTTGCGTGTGTCTTGTAACTATCATTATTGATAGAGTTTGTATGTTGAAACATTCAACCAGCTCACACCCATTCAAATATTGTATTTCCTAGACTATAGGACTGTTGCCTGATATCTCTGACAGCTACAATAGCATACAAAGTGTATATAAAATATTGTATTTGATACTAGAAAGTCAAGCTGAATTTTAATCATTAAATTAAATTTCATGGTATCAGAGCAGGTCGGTTCCCCTGCCATATCATTGCTTATTCAAAAAATTTGACTTTCTGGCTCTAGTGTTCATTAGTCACCACTGTGTGCATCTGTGCATCTGTGCCATATCGTCACCCCTGTGTGTTGTGCTACTGTATCGTCATCAGTCTGCAGTTCACTACCTCTGACCTGCATAGGCTCTACATGGCGTCTTCATCAGCAACTTTGTCCTCTCCCTCTGCTGCCCTGACCTCCACCCCTTCATCCACTCTCAACATAGTCATTTCCAATATCGCCAACCTGATATCCATCAAACTGGACAGCTCTAACTTTCTTCTCTGGAAGTCACTCTTTCGCTCCATCTTGCGAAGCCATTGTTTAGAACCATTCATTGATGGCTCGACTCTTCTCCCACCTAGGGACCTCACTGACTCTACTGGCAAATTCACTCCCAACCCAGCCTTCTTCGAATGGTTTGAAAAGGACCAAACTCTTTTGTCTTGGATCAATACAAAGCTTTCTGATTCTGCATTGCCATATATTGTAGGCATGGACACTGCAAAAGCTGTGTGGGATTCACTCGAACGTCGCTATGGCTCTCTTTCCCGATCCCACATCATTGAGTTGAAGAAACGTCTCCAACATGTCAAGAAAGGATCTTCTTCCATGCAGGACTATCTTCATCAAATCAAAGTCCTTGCTGATCAACTTGCTACCTGTGGCTCTCCGGTCGGCGATG
This sequence comes from Cinnamomum chago, assembly GCA_038049695.1. Classification (NCBI taxonomy): domain Eukaryota; kingdom Viridiplantae; phylum Streptophyta; class Magnoliopsida; order Laurales; family Lauraceae; genus Cinnamomum; species Cinnamomum chago. The sequence goes on from CP142452.1 coordinate 34,987,509, forward strand.
AAGATCTCATTCTTCATACTCTGGCGGGACTCCCGTCTTTATACCGCCCCTTTCAAACTGCCATTCATACCAGATCTCGCCATGATCCTGTGTCTTTAGAGGAACTACATACTCTTCTTATTTGTGAAGAACTCAGTCTTACAGAGGATACTTCCACCGACTCCTCCACTGCTTTCACTGCTCGTCGAACAGTACCTCAGCAGTCTTCTCCTTCTGGCAACTCTACTGCCTCTCACAACCAGCACCATCGTCACACATCTGGTTCCTCCAATCGCTCATCTCACAATTCCGGGAGTCAACACAACTCCAACTTCGACTCCTCAGGCAACTCCTTCCGCTCTTCATCACATTGTGCACGGCCCACTACTCAGAAGTCACGCCCACATTGTCAAATCTGTAACAAAGTTGGCCATCTCGCCATCGACTGCTTCCACCGCATGGATTTTGCGTTTCAGGGACGCCACCCTCCTCAAAAGCTTGCTGCCATGATTGCCTCTCAGCAACCGCATCCTGACCAGTCCTAGTACTCCGATACAAGCGCAACCCACCATGTCACCTCCGATCTCGGAAATCTTTCCCTTCATGCTCCCTATCAAGGCTCCGACAATGTCCAAGTTGGTAATGGTCAAAGTCTTAATATTTCACACACTGGTACTGCTTTTTTAAAAACTCCTTCATTTACTTTTCAACTTCGTAATATTCTTCGTTGTCCTCAAGCTTCTGCAAATTTACTCTCTGTTCCACAATTTTCACGTGATAATAATTGTTATTTCTGCTTTGATGATAATGGCTTTTGTGTCAAGGACAAAGCTTCGAGGAGGATGCTCTTCCAAGGTCCGATTGAAAAGGGCCTTTATCCATTTCATATCGCTTCTACTTCTATTTGCTCCACAAATAAGCCAGTTAAAGTGACTTTCTTCAGCAAGTCTGTTTCCGGTGATGTTTGGCACCATTGTCTTGGGCACCCGTCAATCTCCCTACAGTGGGCCATTCTTTCTACCATTTCTCCAATGCCAAAACAGTTCAAGACAGTTTGCCCTTCGTGCCGGTTGGGCAAGAGCACCAAACTTCCTTTTTCTTTTTCTCCCTCTTTTTCCAGTAAGCCTTTGGACCTCATTCATTGTGATGTTTGGGGTCCTTCTCCTGTTCATTCAATAAATGGTTACAAATATTATGTAATTTTTGTTGATGATTGCACTAGGTATTGTTGGATCTTCCCCTTATCTTTCAAATATTCTATGCGTTTAAAAAATTATGTCGAACGCTTTCTTGATTCTAAAATTAAAATTTTTCGTTCTGATGGTGGCGGTGAATTTTCCAATGCTTCATTTAAGCAATTATTTACTTCTGCTAGTATTCTTCACCAATTTTCGTGCCCGCACACCCCAGAGCAAAATGGTGTTGCTGAACGAAAACACCGTCATATTATTGAAATTGGACTCACGCTTCCTGCACACTCTTCTTTACCAACTAAATATTGGTTTGACGCGTTTAACACAGCAGTTTATTTAATAAATCGCATGCCCATATTATCTCATTCTAAACTTTCACTATATGAGGCCATATTTCATGTTGCCCCGGATTACTCCTCCTTACGTGTCTTTGGTTGTGCATGTTACCTGTGGCTTCGCCCCTATCAGCCACGCAAGCTTGACTTCAAATCCCTTCAATGTGTTTTCTTAGGCTATAGTCTTGATCACAAAGGCTATCGGTGCTTAGACCCCGTCACCGGTCGTGTTTATATTTCTCGCCATGTTATTTTTGATGAAACCATATTTCCATTTACTATACTCTCAAGTCGATCTGTCTCCTCAGCATCTCCTACACTTGATCTCACGACTATATTTGGCACTGTCCAACAATGGACTTCCTTATCCACATGTTCTCCGTCAGGGAACAATTCAAATCGACCAATGTCAGGTGGTGGCCTACCTACCCATCCATCACATGCCCACAACACCACTTCTACCCTCCACCTCATTGTCTAGCCCATCTGATACCCATGCCATGCCATCCTTTGACTCACCCCATTCCTAGGCCGTGGCAACATTTGTCACCCATGCTGTGACCCACCCAGCGCCACCGGCCCAAGACAGTCCCCAGCTTACGCCACATATGGCGTCAACCAATAGCCACATGTCAGTGCCCTCCACGGCCCAACTTGTCCAGCCCATTGCCCAAACTGACCAGCCCTAGTGCAGCTTGCCTCCACCTCCTCCCCCTGTTCCTGACCGCCATCATCACATGCGGACCCAGTCCCAATCTGGAATTTTAAAAAAGAAGGTTTGGCTCAGCTCACGGTATCCTCTTCCACGGGCTCTCTTGGCTTCCTCCTCACTGATTGAGCCCACATGCTACACCCATGCCGCCAAACATCCGAAATGGCGTGCTGCAATGGACCGTGAATTCACCTCTCTATAGCAAACGTGTACATGGGCTTTGGTTCCTTATGAACCGCACATGAATGTAGTTGGCTGCAAATGGGTTTATCGTATTAAACGCAATCCGGATGGATCCATCAATAAATATAAAGCCCACTTGGTCGCCAAAGGCTTTCTTCAACAACCCGGTGTTGACTTTGTTGACAGCTTTAGCCCGGTGGTCAAACAAACAACCATTCGCTTGGTGATTGCTTTGGCGGTTTCTCATAACTAGCCACTTCGTCAGTTAGATGTTGAATGTGCTTTTTTACATGGAGATCTTCATGAAACCGTTTTTATGGCTCAACCACAGGGATACATTGACACCACCAAACCCACTCATGTATGTCGCATGATAAAATCCATTTATGGGTTACGACAAGCACCACAGGCGTGGTATGAAAAATTTACATCTCAGCTTCTTGATTTTGACTTCTTATTATCCATGTCAAATCCATCCCTTTTTGTTCGTAAGGGCAATGGGAGCATCACATATCTTCTACTTTACGTAGATGATATCATTATTACAGGCAATAATACTACTTACATCAATTCTTTGATTACTCAGTTGGGCTTGCACTTTAAAATGAAAAACTTGGGTCAATTAAAATATTTCCTTGGCATGGAGGTCACATACACCCCTAGTGGGTTGGTTCTGTCTCAAATGAAATATGTTATTGATCTCCTCATCAAGACTGACATGGTAGATTGCAAGCCCGTGGGCTCTCCTGCTTCCAAACATAAGCTAAGCCCCACTTATGGCCACCCCTTATATGATCCAACTACATATCGAAGTATCATTGGCGCACTTCAGTATGTTACTCTCACCCGGCATGATATATGCTTCACAGTTAATCAAGTTTGCTAGTTCATGCATGCTCCTACTGATGCACACATGGTTGCTGTCAAGCGTGTACTTCGCTTTCTCAAAGGAACCTTACAGTATCGACTTACTTTTCGGTTTGACCCACTATCTCTCTAAGCATATTGTGATGCAGATTGGGCCGGTTCGCCACATGATCGCCGCTCTACAAGTGGGTTCTGTGTCTTTCTTGGGCCCAACCCAATCTCTTGGTCTGCCAAAAAGCAGTCAACGGTGGCCCGCTCATCCACGGAAGCTGAATATGGGTGCTTAGCCCACACAGCTGTCGAAGTCATTTGGCTCTGCTCTCTTTTGTGTGATCTTCATAATCCTCTCTCTACCGTTCCAATAATTTGGTGTGACAATGTTCGTGCTATCTCCTTGGCATTCAATCCAATATTTCATGCTCGCACAAAGCACATTGAAATCGATTATCATTTCGTCCGTGAGAAGGTAGCCCACAAGCAGCTTGATGTTAGGTTCATCTCTACCTTGGACCAGGTAGCTGATATGTTTACAAAAAGTTTTGCTTCAAATCGTGTTCGTGATCTTCAAACCAAGCTTCGCGTCCAATTGCGCCCGCATCAGCTTGAAGGGGGGTGATAGAGTTTGTATGTTGAAACAGTCAACCACTTACACCAGCTCACACCGGCTCACATCCGTTCAAATATTGTATTTCCTAGACTATAGGACTGTTGCTTGATATCTCTGACAGCTACAACAGCATACAAAGTGTATATAAAATACTGTATCTGATATTAGAAAGTCAAGCTGAGTTTTAATCATTAAATTAAATTTCAATTACTAGCTGCTATATGTCATCGAACCTCATCATGTACCAGCTACATCATGTGTGGATGAAATTGTCCTTGATTGAATTGTTTTAAGCGAAGTTAACCATGGATAAAACCTGATCTCACGACAGGCGGAAGCTTGCGTGGAAGTAAAATAGATGAGAAATATAAGCATGTATACAATGGCAAGATTTCAGATCGATCGAGTAGCACAAATATCAAAATATATTGTTGCTCAAGAGCATTAACAAAATATTCTTATTACAACCCAAAAGAGTTAAGGCCTGAAAACAAAGGCCGTTTATACAAGTCCCAAAGTAAAACAAAAACGCAAAGATAATCTCCCAAAAGTGTCACCCTCTTGCACTTGCCCAATGCTTTATACAACATAATCTGCGCTCCACTCCACTAGACCTTGGTTCCGCCGCAACCGTCATCTCCTACTTGGCAAAAGTAAAGGGTTCATCACCTACAACACAAAGTATAGGATCGGACAACAGCCAAGGCAAGTTCTCAATATAAACATCATAGCATGTTGCATAATTGTAATTAAATGAAAAGTTAAATTCATAAATGAATACCGCATGAAAACTAGATAAGTTGTGCATGATTAACATACCAGATAAACAAGTTAACAATACTCTGACATGTGTAAGCTAGACAAGTAAGGATAATGCAAGAAGAGTAATCATGATAAGAGCAAGATAATAAATGCAAGATAAGTAATGACAAGCATGGGACTCTAGCAAACATGATAACTTTGGAAAATGAGATAAGTGCAAGACAAGAGATAACAGCTTTGACAACCACTTGGCTTAAGTATCCTGGCTGGGTGTAAGGTCCCGGTTCATAATTTCATATTTTAGTCCTAATTAATGGTGCTTAGTAGCAATTTATTGTGCTTGCTTGTTTTCTAAGTGAGGATAGAGGTTAATTAACTTAGTTTGAGGGTTAGAATAGATTTTGAATAGCTTTAGAAAGTTTTGAGAGCTTTGGACCTATTCCGGTGACTTTAGGAGCCCATTCGTAATTTTGGGTAAGGACATGGGTTATCTATAATCTAAAAAAACTCGGCTTCGTTAGACTAATAAATTATGCTCATCAACTTTCATGTTTTGTCCGTGGGCATTTGACTCTTGGAAAACCCCTCGTTTTGCAGTTCTTTGCTTGACCGAGGATGTAATCATCATTTCTATTAAACTAAGTTAATTTTCCAAAGTTAACCTCGCAATTTGATCACATAAAATAGATAACATTTAATAAGTCAGAAGAAGTTTTTTTCGTTCAAAAGACAAATGTCAAGCTTACAAAAAAAAAAAAAAAAAAAAAGGAAAAACAGAAAATTCTCATCCATAGTTTCATATCCCGTGTCCAAAAATAATATTGATTGAGCTTTAAAATGTATAGTCCACAAAACATATCAAAAGATCAAACGGATTAAAAAACAGAAAGAGGATATATACTTATCCCAAGTGTGATGCAGAAGTGCCAGAAGTTGAAGGTGGTGGTCCAATATCACCTGAATGAAGTAGTATGCATTCTCTATCTTCAAGGGCTTCCATGTCCTTCTCCAAATTATCATCATTAGCAAAACTATCCCAATTCTTATAAGTCCCCTCATAAGCCTGCCTATAACATGTCAACAATCGATGATTATAATGCAAGTTTCACCTGACTGACGCTCCATCTTTGGTCGATCCGCGCTCCACTATAGATCGAAACATGATTCCAAGACATTCAAACTGCGCTATGAGGATGTGTCTGTTCCAAAAACGCCATTCCGCGTTATCGGATTAGTATCAAGAAGGCTGAGGGGTGGGTGACACTAAGTCTAGCGTACATGATCTTTAGACAAGCTTGTTGGTGGTATGGTTGTAGAACAGTCCATCATCTATCTTTCGTACGACTCTTAAGTGTGGCCTACATTTGGAAAATCAAAACAAGGCTCCACATGTCCCCTTTTTTATTATCTGGGATTACCATCGGATGATCTGTAAGAAAACTTTTTTTTTTTTTCATCTGTCAAAATAAATCAATGGTTGAGCTCATGGCCATTTAACTTATTGGTTTTACCTTATACGAAAACATTTACACTGAATAAGAACTGCTTGACCGTTCAATTTGGATGGATGAGAGATCCTATAGTTAGCATCTACTAGATAAGGATTTTTTTTGTTTTTTTGGTGGGCTGGTAAATCTAGAAGCTATTGATTAGAATGACCCGGCCAACACGTGTCCTGCCAAAGTAATTGGTGTAAGTGCGTTGAGTCCAATCACAGTTGACTAACCCAACTGGACCAAATACCAAACATGGGTTGGATAGTCATCAGGAGGTTTTATTTTCAAATTAAATAATTATACGATTTTTTGTTAATATTATCAGGATTAATTTTGTATTACAATTTTTACCATTGGATACAATGGATTGAGGAGAAGTGAAATTTTAAGAAAACTTCAAATTACTTGTCATCAAATTTTACCCAAATCAAATGGCCCAATCATATGAAACTCTAAGGCAGTACTCAGTGAACCCACTTTTAAAAAAAAAATGCTTGTAAAATTGAGAGTCGATTTCGCGATCAAATCGCTCACGCTTAATATATGTAAATTTGAAGGTGGGTCTCACTTCAATTCAAGATGATAGGGCTAAATAAGAAAAGCCTTAATCTGAACGGTTTGCAGTAGAGAGATGGGCCTCATTGATAATTTTATAGGAAGGCCGGTTTGGATTAGGGCTGTACAAGGGCGGTTTGGATCTTAGAGGGAAAACCATCAATCAAACCAAACCCATCGGTTTTCTATTTTTCCAAACCGAACCAACCCGCCCATGTCCTCAAACCGAACTCGGTTTGGTTCGATTACGGTTTTTTATTTTATTTTATTTTATTATTGTTTCACAAACAAATTGCGGTTCAAACTTGGTCCATCAAATGGAATGAGGAGTAGTTGTAATGAACACTAAACTATATTTCATAATGAACCAAGGAAGCATACATCAAACAATGGATGTACTCTTTGCATCCATCATCTAGTCGCGTGATTGAATGGATCAGGCCAAGTTCGGTCAATTTTCAGGCCAATGAGCTGAAGCAGTTCGAATATTATGGTAAAATACACCAATTAAATGGTCAGGCACGTACCTAGTTCTCTACATAAAACTTGGACTACATTGCTTGATCCAAACCAATGAATTCAACACAAAATGAACTATTTTTTTTTACAACAAGATGGGTTCGAGTGGAATGTAGCCCCAATTTTGAACTAATTGAGATTAGCCTCTTCATATTTCACTTTCTCTTAAGTCAGACCAAACCCCTCAACAGTGCTACTAAAAACCCAATAATGCACACTTTTTGTAGAACTTTCATCAAACATGTAACATGCAAGTAGAACATACAAGCGTTTCCTTTAAGGATAAAATAGTCAAAACTTAATACTCAAGTTAATACATATGGTCGGTTCAGTTTAGGCTGTTAACTGTGGATTCAAATTGATAACCGACCGATGTAAAGCGGTTTTTATGATTTTGAAACCGTTGACCAAACCGATCTACATAAAACTGATCCGAATTGCCCGGTTCGGTTGGTTCAGTCCAGTTTTGCGGTGACACTAGATTTTTTGTGCAGCCCTAGTTTGCATTAAAGAGATGGTAATCCCAAATAATAAAAAAAAGGGGCAATGTGGAGTTTTGATTTTCTATACTTTTTAGGGGCCATTTGAAAATCTCGAGCGGGAGCCAATTGTATGAATTTCTTGGTCCACTCAACGGGCCCACTTAAAAATCCCAAACCATCAAGACATGTTATCACCTATATTGTATAGTCTTTATATTTTACTCAAATCAAATGACTCACTCTATATATTTCTAAGGCCACTCAGTGGACCCACTAAGGAAAACTCAATTGTAAAATTGAGAGGTGCTTCGATCAAATCGCCCTCGCTTAGTATATATAATTGAAGGTGGGTCCCACTTCAATTCAAGGTGCTAGGGATGTATAAGAAAAGCCTTAATTTGAAGGGTTTGCATTAGAGAGGGACCCCTTGATATTTTTGTAGGAAAGTAGTTGAGAAGAGAAAGATAACGGGAGAGAATTTTTTTTTGGTTGAGGCCCGAGACTAGGGATGTAAATGGGTACCTGATTCTCCGATTACCCGGAGGTTTCGACCCGTTAAAAACCGGGTCTGGGTCCTTATTTAGGCCCCGATAAGTAAATGGGTTCGGGTTTGATTCTATCTTGGTTCGAACCCGAGACCCGACATATTACCTCAATTTTAGAAAATATCTCCTAAAAATCATATTTTTTAAATATCATTCTTTACCTAAACCCAGACCCGGATCCAGACCCGTCCCATATATGGTTTAGGTTCCTGTTCCGGAGCCAAGAAACCAGTTCCGGATCCGGTTCCACCTTCTCCATAACGGCTCCGGTTCCGGGTCCACCATGGATCTGGACTGGAACCGACCCGTTTACAACCCTACCTAAGACGTTGAGAAGGCTTCTCTAGTTGAAAAGGACAAAGATAGAAAATAAAATGCATTTATTAACTTTCTAACAGTTTTGGAAAGTTGTGAATGACATTTTGGAACTTCTAAATATGTGGTTATTTAGCTACTATGCGGGAGAAGCCTGCCCCAAAATATAAAATACTACTATAAGTCACGTTCTCTTCTAGATAGATAACGACCTTGGATCCATCATTCTTCACCTTTAATGCTTGTTTTGGTAGAACACCTTTATTGCTTTTAAAATATTTTACTGATAGTCATACATATATTTTAGAATCACAAATGGGTAGAAAATCAATTATATATTTTAGAGGATTTTACCGAAAAAATCCCCTTAGACTCATTGAAGATCAAAAGGGGTTTAGAAAGTCTCCATGCACTGCAGTGATCCTACAGGCCTGATTTGGTATAATTTTTTTCAGTTTTTCCTGAGAGGGGATATCGCTGCTCATCTTGCCCTTTTACCGTCGATCAAAACCCATTTTCCCCATTGTTCATCTTCCTCTTTTCCCTCACCTCCTCCATCGATCTAAACTCAAACTGATCACAGGCGTTGCTCATCGATTCCAATGCTTCCTCTTCGACATCCTTTCACCTTCTAGCAAGCACGCAGAGATCCTAGTTGTATTTTTCATCTTCGTGACCTACAACTCGTCGGAGATCAATGAGTGTAGAACATGAAACCCTACCCTATTCCACTATTGTGACGGTTAATATGTGAGGTTTGAGTTTGAGATGGAGTTGGAGGAAGGAGGATGAAAATGAAAAACAAGCAGCAGAGGAAGAAAGAAGATGAAAAATGGGTGGAGGAAGGAAGTGGAGGAGGAAGAAGAAGAAATAAGAGTGGGGACAATCGCGGGTGAGCGGCGATATCCCCAATCATGACAGACTTTTTTCCCAAGGATGAACACACTTATACGAGAGCTTAACCTTTTATGTGAGGGGATATCCCCGCTCTGTATATGAAGCTTATATGCGATGAGCGGCGATATCCCCACCCATGACAGAATTTTTCTAAAGGATGAACACACTCATCTGAGAGCTGCACCTGTCATGAGCGGGGATATCGCCGCTCACTCGCGATTGTCCCCGCTCTTATTTCTTCTTCTTCCTCCTCCTCCATTTCCTTCCTCCACCCATTTTTCATCTTCTTCCTTCCTCAGCTGCTTGTTTTTCATCTTCATCTTCCTCCTCCTTCCTCCAACCCCATCTCAAACCCAAACCTCACATATTAAACGTCACAATAGTGGAATAGCGTAGGGTTTCATATTCTACACTCATTGATCTCCGACGAGTTGTAGGGCACGAAGATGAAAAATACAACTAGGATCTCTGCGTGCTTGCTAGAAGGTGAAAAGATGTGGAAGAGGAAGCATTGGAATCGATGAGCAACGCCTGTGATCAGTTGAGTTTAGATCGATGGAGGAGGTGAGGGAAAGGAGGAAGATGAACAATGGAGAAAATGGGTTTTGATCGACTGTAAAAGGGCAAGATGAGTGGCGATATCCCCTCTCAGGGAAAACTGAAAAAAATTATACCAAATCAGGCTTGTAGGATCACTGCAGTGCATGGAGACTTTCTAAGCCCCTTTTGATCTTCAATGAGTCTAAGGGTATTTTTTCGGTAAAATCCTCTATATTTTAGAATCACAAATCGGTAGAAAATCAATTAGCATCTCATTAAATAATGAGCCATTCAACTCCCTTCATACTAGGTGTTGGACTAAAGTAATTGAAAATACCTGCGGCTCATGGTCGAAACTAAGGACACGACTTCATTTAGGTTGAGTATATCAAAACGATAAGTCGCTCATTTTTTTTTTATATTGTACTGGTATTTCAACACAGCTAAGTCCCAATCCAATGCTGTTCACGACTCCTTTTTTCTTTTTATGGTATGTTTGCAATATTCCTGCTCAAAAGGACATGTGAGGACATGTGAATACCCATCTTCAATGCATGGTGGGCCCACCTTTTCAAGGTCCATCTGGTCACATCAGCGTTATGTTTATATAATAGGAAAGAATGGGATAGCCAAATATTATGATCTCCATCTAGAGATCTTCACCTCTAAAACTCTTCATCTTAAGCATGATTGTAGAATCATTTGATATGTAATCTACTCCCCTAAAATCTCATAAATAGGAAAAATCTAATCATATTATAAATGTTGACTATTTTCCTATTACATAACATTCGTTCTGAACTCTTTCCCTATTATGTAGACTCTTTCCTTGTATCATAAACTACATTCAATTTTGGATTTATTCCAAATTGGCACATCTAATGTGATCTTTGTAGTCGTCCCCAGTGCCCAACCATATTAAGGTATATAAGGAAGCAAACCACGGGTTTAGTTTGGAGTTTTTTGCTTCTCATTTTTTTTTAATCATCCAAGAAAAAGGTACATACCGTGTTGTTAATTGGTATTGTTGTTGTTGTTTTATTAATTTGATTAGCTGTGATGATCATTGTAAGACCCAACCCTTTAATTACGTGAAGCAGTAGTTCATTAAATGTGCTTAGATGTGTTTTCCCTTTTCTTTTTCTTTTTTTAAATCGAAGGGTGTCCCAGCCCTTCGGATTCAAGGAGAGCCTGGTACATCACCTGTAACCCCAGCATATTAGCGCAATTTCGAACCCTCCACCTCCGAGAGCAAACCATGATCCTAGGCCAACTGAGCGATCCCTCGGAGTTAATATGTTTTCACTTTTCTTGCAGGTGTGGTGTAGGCCTGTCAATGGGACGTGTTGAGACGGGTAGAATACCCGGCCCGGCCCGGCCCAAGCCCGAAAATACGGGGCTTTTTAAAAAAAATTGAACCTAGTGGGCTGGGCTTGGACAATACATTTTAAAATCCGACCAAAATGGGACTGGGACTAGGCGGAAACAACCCAGCCCGTTCAGCCCCGGCCCAACCCGCTGCAAAGTCATTTAATAATTATTATTTATATATTATTGAAACTGCCCCTCACTAATAACAAAAAAACGGCTAATTAGGTTTTAACCGATCCTACATTACTTTAACTTGACTCATATAGAATACTCATTCTCATTCATTTCTATTAATTTTATGATTTTATACTTTTACCTGCAAAAAAAAGTTCGAACTGTTCCTACATTAATTGACCCATATAGCCTATAGGATATTCATTCATTTTTATTGATTTTCTACTGTCACTGGCAAAAAAAAAAAGGTAACTTTTTAACGCTGTCATGTTGCTTGTAGCATTGCATTGCCGATCTCAAACCCGAAAAAAATGAGGGTTTAAAGTCTGGTTCACACCGGGTGTCTGGTGACGGTAGGAATGATTTGAGAATGTTTTGCTTATATCCAGGATCGGGCTAAGCCCAGGCCCGGCTCTGTCCCAGTCCGGTCCTGTACTGGACGGGATTTGATGTAGGCCCGTTCAATTTAGGGCCGGGATCGGACAACACTCGGGGGGGGGGGGGTGCGTTTTGGGACGGAATTGAACAACTCAAACCCAGGCCCGGCCCAGCCCATTGACAGTCCTAGTGTGGTGACATGTGGAGATCCCATCACACGAAATGAAAAACATTTATAAAAAGAATGTACATGATCCTTCACAGAAAGAAAACACAATATGTGAATATATTTTTCATTATATTTCAATTTTCAAGTATAAAACCTGAATTTACATCAAGAAATTGTGGGACTCAAGGTTCGGACTCACGGGTGATTAGTTATTTATAGAACACATACCCCCCTGTCCGTCTTCAAATATCCTAGACCCCATCTGAAAAGAGTGTGCAGCGTTGAAGCTTGAGAGGTCGAGATGAAGATGGTATGATGATTAAGTGAGTCCCAAACTTGGCAGGTAGAAGGGCCCACCTAGATCTTTAAATCCCCCCGTCCCATCGCCACGTGACCGTGGCCCGGCACTCACTGGATGAGTTCTCTCTCTCAAGTCCCAATTAAACTACTACATAGCTATTTAGACGAAGCATGAATGAAGCATCAAAACGTCCCTTCTTTTTTTTTTTTTTATTAATGTACACAGCTGTAGAGAACATAGCACTAGAGGAAATAGAAAAATGGATGTTATCGCCTACAAATAAGGCCATGAACCCACCAATCACCCAAAATAAATAATAATAATAAAATAAAATTAACTCAGCCATTTTCCTTTGCGATTGCATAAACAGTGGCCCAGGTGAGCCCTTGCTCAGCCGTAGCCATTAAGGGTAGAGTAAGGGCTTAAGTATTGTAAGCATGCCTATAGCGCCGAGGGCTTTGGGTTGAGTTAGGCCCGTCCTAAATATCTATAGATAAGGTATTGGTTTACACTGCTCAAGCCATTTGACAACCCTAATTATATAGTGCCCGGGCGTTTTGTTTTTATTTAGTAAAAAACGCCTCTCCTAATTGTACCTACTGGGATGCATGGTGATCATGGGAGTTCATTGGATGGAAAGATCCATATAAGGGCTGCTATATGCTAAATCTTGAGTCCATAAAATCATCCTAACATTTTTATCCATAAGCCTAAAATTTAATAGTTTAGAGGCATCATTTTATTATGATTTCAATCCAAAAGTGATGAAAAGTTGAATGAGTGTTAAACTTGGACTTGTGACTATTTATGATGGAGTAGTGTGTAAAAAGATTAGATTGACTCAACATGACCCATGACCAAATCAATAGGGGCGTTTTGAAAGTGTGGCGTTTTTTAGAATATATATATATATATATATATATATACATACATAAATACACACACACGGGGAGTGCTAAAAAACTCCAAGGAAGTTTTTTTTTTTTTTTTTTTTTTTTCTTTCCAAAAAACGCCCCTAGGCCCACTATGGTGCATGAAAACCATGGAATGCCTCTAGATGGAATAATCTATATAATATCTACTTCTATGAAATTTTTCAACTCCATAAAATTATTCTAACCCTTCAATCTACGGCACTAAAGTTTAACGATTAAAAGGCATTACTTTCTTGTAATTTCAATTTAAGGGTGAATAAAAGTTGGGACATTGTCATACGAGGGACCAATGTGTTACCATATAAAAATATTAAAATCTTTTCTCTTTGTTTGTTATAGAAGCAAAGGTCATTGTCACTGGAGGGACCAGCAAAGGTCATTGTCACGTGATGGACCGGAGAAAAGGGAAAACTCATCAATGTCTTACAACCCTTCCAATCATGATCATCTTTTACTTCTACTGTCTAAAGATACTATAGAGGACAAACTACCAGTAAATTTTCATTTTTCTAATTTAGCAGGTTGAAACAACGGTCATAGTAACACGAGACACAAGCAAGAATAAGAACTCATCAATCACTGGTAGGGATCATCTGTTTTTATTTTCTGTGCTTCTTTAACAATTTGATGAGTACAAAGAAATGGTTATCAGTATTTTTTTATTTTTTTTAACCTTTGTATGCGGGTTCCATTGTTGAAGATTCTTTTTATCGATCATTAATTCATTATACTGTTTAAGTGGTAAATAGCACTACCTCAAAAATTGCGACCGAAAAATGAAGGTCCAACACCGTCCTTTTTTAATCTTTTAAGAAAAAGCATTTTATTTTTTTAAAATATATTATTAAAAAACGAAGGTCGAAATTTGCCAACGACATCGGGCAGTCGTTTTTAAAAAATTACTTCGAAATTCACGACCTCCAAAATAAGTCGGTTTCCGTTTTTAGCAATTTCTGAGGTAGTATAGTGCTGATTGATATATTGTCAATGGCAATCCTTCATGCAGAAGAAAATATTTCATGATCTAAAATTATTTTGAAATAATTCTTAGACCAGTTAGAACTCCATATTCTCGAATTGGGGTGAAGAAATAATCGTTGAGAGAGTAATGCAGTTGTCAAAGTAATCTCAAATTTTAGTTATTTCCTCATCAAAAAGTTTGATGCCATATCTCCTATCTTTTTCAGGTCTAACTTGTACATGATACAATATTAAGGACAAACTTGTTGGGGCACACCTAGGGCTCCACTCATCATGGGACTTAGGGGATGGACCTATATATCAAGTTTGGGAACAATCGCATGACCCTTGTCCCTTCATTCATGGTAAACAAATTTAACTGCTTTAAATTATAAAAAAAAATTGACCTTCGATCCAACGATCCAATCCATTTAAATAGGTGAAAACTCAATGGATCTAGTATAATTCATGAGGCCCCATGTGCGTATATGGTTTGGATGGATCATAAATACAGCTCCACTATGTTGTTTCTCACTATAATATGGTGAGGTATATATGCGCATGAATATTCTCATGTGTGTGTGTCTATATATATATATATATATATATATATATATATACATATGGGTTTTTACCAAAAGCATTCTAAAATATCTCTATATCTCCAAAAGTATCATCAAATACAAGTATTGCCAAAAGCATCTTATACCAAATACTTTGTGTTTTTTCGGACCAAATCGCCCTTCAACCCGTTTCTCGCGACTTCGAGACTCAACCACATTCGCGCTTTGAAGTATTTCGAAAATTATTATTTTTATTTTAATTCTCGAACTTACTAGTTTAATCATGACATCACAAATAGGTTAACATTTATTTACACCTATATTCTAAAGCAATAAACATCGAGGGAAAAACATTCTCGACTTTGAATGTAATCCTCTCCATGACTGTAATAAAAGTAGGGCTACAGATAGGGTATAGAGTAGAGCAAAACTTTTTGTGTTAATTTTTTGTAAAAATGAAAAAGTTAGATTTTTTTGAACAAAATCTTCACAAATTGTAGTTAGAGAATGCTCGCGGTGACTACATTCATTATTGAAGAAACTCATAATAGAATCACTACAAGAAATTTGGGGTTTAAGGACGACACAAATTTGTCCCAAAATGTACATATTTCGTCACCAAAACTAATTGAGACGAAAATTTTTCGTCACCCGTTTTGTTTCCAAAGCCTTGTCGCTAAAAGGTATTGGAGACGAAAAAAAAATTCGTCATTGAAAAAGATAAATTTGTGACGATTTTTTTTATTTTTATTTTTTTGTCTCCAATACACTCTGTTGGAAACAAGTAATTTTTTTTTCGTCTCCAATACACTATGTTGGAAACATACTTGTAAGTAATAAGTGACAAAATATTTTGTCATTAAAGGAAGAAATAGAGACGAAAATTTTTTGTCGCATTTACCCCGCCCAACTCAAGGTCTTCCCTGTAGGTCACCCATCCTAATACTGCTCCCACCCGAGCACGCTTAACTTCAGAGTTCTTACGATTTTTGAAGCTACACAATTTTAGAAGACTTCATGCTAAGTTAATACGAGGTTTGACTTATAAGCCATGGTCAAGACTTGGATATTTCCGAAGCGGGCTAACGGAGACTCGTCGTTTGAAGCTCGTGGTTGACACGCTACGCCCCATGATTAAGAGTACCGCCCGGACCAAGATCTCACATTCTCCCCCACTAGAAATAGAGTTGTCCTTGGCTCTGATACCAACTGTCACAGCCCCGCCCAACTTAGCATGAAATTGTCCGCTTTGGCCCACGTGTACGAGCGAGGACTTCCCAGGAGGTCACTCATCTTAGTACTGCTCCCGCCCGAGCACGCTTAACTTAGGAGTTCTTACGATTTTCGGGGCCGCACGGTTTTAAAAAACCTCATGCTAAGTTAATACGGGGTTTAACTTATAAGCTCATGGTCAGGACTTGGATATTTCCGATGCGGGCTATCATAAACTCGTCGTTTGAAGCCCGTGATTGACACACTACGCCCAGTTGTTAGGGGTACCGCCCGGACCAAGATCTCACATTCTCCCCTACTAGAAATAGAGTCGTCCTCGGCTCTGATACCAACTGTCACAGCCCCGCCCAACTCAGAATGAAATTGTCCGCTTTGGCCCACGTGCACGCGAGAGGACTTCCTTGGAGGTCACCCATCCTAATACTGCTCCCGCCCGAGCACGCTTAACTTCGGAGTTCTTATGATTTCTGGGGACGCATGGTTTTAAAAAGCCTCATGCTAAGTTAATATGGGGTTTGACTTATAAGCCCAAGGTCAGGACTTTGATATTTCTGATGCGGGCTAACGGAGACTCACCGTTTGAAGCCCGTGGTTGACATGCTACGCCCTGTGGTTAAGGGTACCGCCCAGACCAAGTTCTCACAGTAGCAGAGACTGAGAGAGGTAGGTGTACCTGGCAGTGGCGGACTCCTAGATGGAGGATGATGGGCACAGATGATGGTGATTGGTGATGGTGGCTGCGTCTGGGAATTCTAGGCGAGAGAGACTGAGAGAAGTAGAGATTAGAGGGATCACTGATCAGGGATGGGTCTGCACTGTGTGTGTTGATGGAGGGTGATGATGATTGATGGGGGCCAATGGGTCATGGGGCTGCTGCTTGAGGTGAGGGGTGGGAGATGTTAGAAAAGGATTTTGGAAAATGGGAAAAAGGGTTCTTCTCTCCTCTTCTAGAAAAGGGTTTTGGAAAAGGGGGAAAAGGGTTTTGGAAAAGAGAGACCGGGATAGATGGAGGGACAAAGGGGGAAATGGGTTTTGGAAAAGGGGCGTTGGATTGGGATTGGGGGGATGGACGTTAGGGCCTTGGGGGGCCCATTTTAGTAATTTTAAAGGCTTTTCCAAAGCAATACTTGTAAGAGAGGAATAGGCTCAAGTGCGAACGAAATTGGTGCCACCGCAAATGAAATTGGCTCCTTATTTTGGTGACCAAATATTTTCGTCTTCTATAACTTATCCTTAATAGTGACGAATTATGTTCGTCACGAAAACAAATTATATTTTGTGACAAAAATTTTCGTCTCCAATGAGCTAAAGTAATTCGCGCCAAAGCAAATGAAATTGGCGTCTTATTTTGGTGACGAAATATATTCGTTGTCTATAACTTATCCTTATTGGTGAAGAATTACGTTCGTCGCAAAAACAAATTATATTTTGTGACAAAAATTTTCATCTCCAATGAGCTAAAATAATTCGCGCCCGCAAATGAAATTGGCACCTTATTCTAGTGACGAAATATTTTCGTCTTCCATAACTTATCCTTATTAGTGACGAATTAAATTCGTCACAAAAACAAATTATATTTTGTGACAAAAATGTTCGTCTCCAATGAGCTAAAATAATCCGCGCCAAAGCAAATGAAATTGGCGCCTTATTCTTGTGACGAAATATGTTCGTCTTCCATAACTTATCCTTATTGGTGACGAATTACGTTCGTCGTAAAAAAAAATTTATATTTTGTGACAACAATTTTCGTCTCTAATGAGCTAAAATAATTGGTGCCAACACAAAACAAGTTGGCGCCATATTTTTGTAGACGAAATTTTGTTTTCGTCTCCTATACTTTTGAAAAAACTGAAAACAGACGACAAAATTCATATTTCGTCCCCTTTGGGTGTTCTTTTAAGACAAAAAAAAAAATTTCGTCATCAAATTTCGTCGCAACAGCCTAAATTTCTTGTAGTGAATGGTTGAACTCAAACATCTACAGAAATATTCATTCTTTCAAATTCAGAATTGTTAGTCAATCTAAGTGCACCTCCATATATCATATTTTTGTTAACTTTAACTATTGAGTTGTTAGTCTTTTATCGACATTGCAAGTTGTTTCGTGAACAACATCACGACTTAATCATGTTAATGTTCAATTCATACTCGAGCTCACGAATGATGTTGGACACATATATACACACACAATCCTGAGCTTGCGAGTGTTATGTCTCGAACTCGTGAGTATCATGTCTCGAACTCACGAAAGATAAAGTGAAGGGCAATTCGGTCTAAAAAAAGATGAAGTCTGTTGTATAAGATGCTTTTGGGTATTACATGTATTTGCGGATTCTTTTGAAGGTATAGGGATATTTGATGATGCTTTTGGTAAAATCCCCATATGTGTGTGGGTGAGTAACACTAACACTACTAAGAGAGTAAGCGAGGGACCCATTAGATCCATATCTAATGCCAATAATCTAAATAATATGGGGGTCTTTCCCCCTTACTCTCATAGTAGTGTGAGAGTTACTTTCATAGGGGCATTTTTCATATATATATATATATATATATAATTATATATAACTAATGCTCCTGTACAAGCTTCATTCATCGTCTTTCGGTACAAGCCATCCCATGGGCTGAGTCGGGTCGGGCCACGTATTGGTCTATCCAACCCCTCTTACATAGGTCCTATCGGATTTTAATAGATCCGAATGGAGTGAACCATTGGATCACAGGTCAATTTTATTTTTTTACATAAAGCTATTAGATTAGTGGACCACAAATGAATGAGTTAAGGGTATTAGATTAACTCCAAATTTGATATCTAGCTTGGCCCCACTTGAATTTTTCGATCCCCTTATTTCATAATTTGTGGGGTCTCAAATAGGCCTCAATGGGTGGCTTATACCATATGACGATAACGGAAGTGGGGGAATCTTATATAAGAGCATTACGTTGTACACACACATGTATAACATTCTAAATTGTGTGAAGCTGTCGTTTACTAACATTTGTTGTAAGATAGGCTCATATGTTGGGTGTTTTCTTTGAAGCAATTTCATCTATATGCGTAATGGTACGTGTTTATATGCTTGACTTTGTGGATGAATTCTATGTATATCCCTTAAATAATCCTAATTTACCCATTTTTCTCTAAATAATGAACAGTTAATAAGAAGATGGTCACTTAGATCAAATCAATTTTTATAAGATGTTTTAGAAAAAAGTACTCATTTTATGAAATAAGTCTTCCATACACACACGTATATATATATATATATATATATATATATATATATATAGGAGAGCTCACACAGGCTGCAACTAAGCTTATTACAAGCTGGAGCTGTGAGGTCCAGGTGAGGCCTAACGGTGCTTATGAGGCTCCAGCTTGTAATAAGCTGGACTGCAGCTTGTGTGAGCTCTCCTCATATATATATATATATATATATATATGAAATCCATGCTCAAATACTTGTCTTTGCATAGATTTACTTTTTCTCCCTCTTATAATATATTATATGAATTGTGGAATTGAGATTTTGAGATGGGATTTTGATTTGTGGAAAATAGTAATTTTTTTCTATCTTTTTCTGTGGATGTTGGCATTCGTTATAATTTATTTGATGTTTTCTTTTATTTTTTAATGCAATTCGATATATAGAATTTATTAGGCTTTGCAGTTTCCTTTAATGCTTTTTTAGAATTCATTTAAAGGCAATTCGATATATAGAATTTATTAGGCTTTGCAGTTTCCTTTAATGCTTTTTTAGAATTCATTTAAAGAGTTTCCGGCTTTTATTTTGTTGTGAGATAGGGCTTGTAAACTGAGTTCGCTTGGAATGCTCTTATATCCAGATCTAGTGGATGATCAATTAGGGTTAGTTTGGTAAATAAACTTGTCTGGTCAAATCAAGTAACAGTATACACCAACGGTAGGTAAATCGACTTTAACCCGTTTAGTTGACAAAAGGGACTACTGACAATGTAGACCTACCTTACATCAAAGTTGTCCTATTGGATAGTCTGTGTTACTTTACTGTGCACACCTCATCTCTCTTAACCAGAGAGTCACGACTATAGTCTACTTTATCCCTTATCCCTCTGAGAATCCTACATCTATTGACCAACGAGAGATAAGCCACACCTGAATTAATGTCAATCCAAGACTTTTTATACCATATTCTGATTCCAATTCAGATTCTCCATGGGCCAAGACTTAATCTGGAGATTTACCTTAGTCTTAACCAATTACTTAATCCGACATGGCCCGTAGTAGGTGGTCCACACATTTTCTTACCCATTTATCACTAAAGTCCATGCAGCTGGGTATGCATTAATTGCAACTGCTATGCATGTGCTTGATGACCCCATGTTTTAAAGTTGTGACAAAGATGGAAGTGAATACATACAAAACAGTAAAAGTGAAAAAAAGATTGTAAACTTATTGCAATAATGAATGATAGATGGGGAAGGAAGGGACAAAAAGTAGGTTCGACTGCTTAGTTAGAGATACCAAAAAGGGCAAAAAATGGGCGTCCTGATTCTCTTGGATGAGAGACAAAAAAGGCCTATATAAGAACCCTAACCCCTTGGCCTTCAAACAACACACCCCTTATCTCTATTTTTGCAAGTCCTGTCTCCTCTCCTCTTTCCTCTCTCCATGGGTTCCTCCGACTACATGATCATTCGCCATGAAAAAATGGGGTGGTTTGATATTCTTCACTTACTTATCTTCAGGCCTAGGCTAGATTGCAAGTTTGTAGACACCTGCCTTTCTCATGACAACAAGCTTAGTGATACACCTGGTTACTTGGTAGCTATTTCACTATTGATTCAAAAGTTGTTCTTGTCAATAGAATATCCTTTACGCCTCTTTGGTTTTGCTGTTGAGTTTCCTTTTAACCTGGTGACGGCCAATGGAGGTGTTACAAGTTTGATTGTGAAACTTTTGACAGGTATGTATAAAAAAAAATCCATAATCCATTTTACAGGATTACAAAAGTAAATTCACTTAGGAGATTGCATTTCTTCTTCTTCTTCTTCTTTCTCTAGATTTTATTTTTTAGTTTTTTTATTTGGATTTGAACTCACCCAACTGAGCTATAACTAAATGGACAGATTGCCTTTCATTTGCAATTCATTGTCTTGTTTAATAATCACACTGAAAATATATGGAAAATACTTTTTTTTCTCATGCTTCTTGGGCATGTCTGTCTATGTTATCTAAAGCTGAAGATCAGCAATTTCTATGTATTTCATTTTATTTTTTTTGTAAGGAAAAATACTTTTATTGCCGTGAAATGTGCTTATGTGGTTCTGCCTCTTGTGTAGAAGTTGTAGAAAATCATTTTCAATCTGCTGGGCCAGAATGTGTTATAGGACTCGTTTGTCTGTGCTCATTTACATACGTAAATGATTCACATATATAATGGTTATACGTCGGCACATTTGTTTCCATCGATTCATGCATGTGTGCGTAAATGATGTGTGAAATTGGTGTGAAAACATGGCATTTACACACCAAAATTTTCTCACTTGCGAAGGTATAAAAGTTTTTCACACTACCTCGACAAAAACAGGCTCTAGTACATTGAGTCACATTGTAATTTTTTTACTTATGGGGCCCATCAAAGATCTTTACTTTTTTAATTCTTGTGGGGCTCACATTTGTAATCCAAACCATTCGACTTGTTTGTTGAACTACTAAACCTCATGTTAATGAAGCTCATTATCTTAAATCTTCATAGATTTTGAGAGATTTAATTTCCTGGGCTGCAATGGGCCTTGAATTCAAGATCCAAAACGTTCAATATTCCTTTTTAATGGTAAACATTAAGATTTAAAGTTTCATATCTTAATTCCTCATAGATTTTGAAAAAATTGTGAAAAAGTAAACAAATCTAAAACTGTTGGATATACACGTACATCTACTCATGTGAAAATTATGATTTTGACAAACATGGTAATGTGTTTCATATATCTAATACTTGCATATGTAAGATTTTCTTAGATATGTAGAATCCATTTTCCTCTGACATGCATAAAAGGCAAATGAAAGGTGCTAATAAAGTGTAATTATTCACATTCATAACTATTTGTGGAACTCCACCGCAGGGCCCACCTATTGGTAATCTAGCCTTTTCAACATGAATTTTCTCTCATGTGGTATGTCCTCAAATCTCAATTCAATAAGAGTTGGTCTCCCATTAAGATTGGGCACATGATTAATCACGCTATCAATCATGTGATCAATTAGGGTGAGACCAACTCTTGTTGAATTAAATTTGAAAATACGTGCCTAGAGATAATTATCAGTAAGTGGCCCAACCATGGAATAACTCATGGGAACCAGATTCGTACCTGTGTGGATTAATGGTCTCGAAAATATCAAGACAATCATGTAACCCTTAGATTTAGGTATTCAAATGTTAACACAAATATTCTTGTCATAAAATATTTTCACGGGTTAAGTGTTAGAACGAGAACAATGCCAATTTAGGAGGGCCACATGTGTGAGAAGGGATTAGGCTTATTATAGGTGGCTACTAGTATCGAAATGTAAAAGAAAACTTCAATTACGTGGAACATTGAGGAATAATATATATATATATGGAAATATTTAAGTGAGAACTAGTTCTCATCTATTATATGAGAACTTTTTTACGAAGCCTAACTAGCAACTCATCCAAACCTAACAATCAATAGGGAACCCCCTGATAGTCACTAATCCCAAAGATTGACACACATCCCAATGGACTAAACTGTTGGATCGAGGATTGAATATTTTTTTGAATATGAAGTCATTAAACTTTTGGGCCATAGATGAAGGGGTTAGGGGCATGGGTTTGGGGTCAAACTTGATATTTGGGGTGGTCTCACATAGATCTTTTCATCCCCCACGGGCCCATCCCCAAATGGGGCCTACGATTGGGCCCCACAAAAAAGTTCTCACATAATCTGTGAGAACAGTTCCCACCTAAATATTACCCACGTATATATATATATATATATATATATATATAAGGAGCGCTCGGTGCACATCAGGGTTAGGGCCCACCTGATGGTCCATCTGAATGGAACACACACACAACCCCTCTCCCCACGCCCTTGAATTTCACATAGGGCCTACCTTTGCATCCATCTGATGTACTGTACACCGTTAAATCGACAGTACACCCATTTGAATGGACTGTAGACCGTAAATTTTATGGGGCCCAGATGGAGGTGATGATGATCGGGGATGAGGCTGATTCTTTTGCAGAGATGAGGGACCAGGGGAGACCTTTCGGCCCTCTCTGGTCCCAGTCCGAGGTGGGGCCCCATGTGGGGCCCATGTTGAGGCGCGCACTCTAATCCAGTGTGCGATCATCAATATATATATATATGAGTGCTAGAAAACTCGAGGTTTTTTTTTTTTTTTTTAACAAGAAATGCCCCTCCTAATTGGGCCATTGGGCCCACTATGGTGTGTGAAAACCATGGAATGCTGCTGGATAGAATAATCTAAATGAGATCTATGTAAAAATTCTAAACTCCATTAGATTATCCTAATCCCGACATTCATGGCCTCAAAGTTTAATGGTTTTAGAGGCAACACTTTCTTGTGATTTTAGTCCAACAGTGAGTAAAAGCTGGATGACTACCCCAAGGGGTAGTATGTGTGAAATGATTGGATTGGTTTAAAGGTGGGCTCCATGCCCTAAAAAGATAGGAGAGCCAAAAGAGGGAGTTTTTTAGAATACATCGCTACCATGACAGTAGGGGGGGGGGACCCATTGGATCTATATCCCATGCCAACCGTCTAAATATGAGTCATATCTCACCTTACTATGATAGATAGGTTGGGGCCCTCACATTGATATCCAATGACAATAATTTAAAATGTGAGGGCCCCCACCCTATCTCTCATAGTAAGATTAGAGATGCTCTCACTACAACAATGCGCACTTTTGCCGGCGCTAAATAAGCGCCGGGAAAGGTCCATAAAACGCCGGGAAAAACTATTCCCGGCGATTTTTCTTGCGCCGGCAAGGCGCCGGCAAAGGCACGCCAGTAATACCATTTGCCGGCGAAAAAGAGGTAGCGCCGGGAAAAATCTATTCATTGCCGGCGTTTTATTTCGCCGGAAAAGGAGGTTTATTTCGCCGGGCAAAGACTTTTATTTTTTCAATAATAAATTTTAAAAACTTTTGCCGGCGTTTTTTTGCGCCGGGAAAAAATGTTTATTTTTCATAGAAATCTTTTGCCGGCGTTAATTTGCGCCGGGAAAAGTGGTTTAGTTTTTCAAAAATATATTTTATAAAAACTTTCGCCGGCGTTTTTTGCGCCGGGAAAAGATTTACAAATTACGAATATTATTTTTTTTAAATCTTTTTGCCGGCGTCTTTTCTCGCCGGGAATAAAAATTTTTATTTATTTTATTTTTAAATTTCTTTTCCTGTTTATCACATTAATAAATTGAAATTTCTAATTCCATTATCCAAGACCACATCTACTACACACCCTACATCCATTTCCATTCCAAAATCATCAACAAATGAAACAAGAAAATTCATTTCACTTCATATTAATATTCAAACATCCTTATAACATTGAAAACACTTTACCATTATCATTACAAAATTAAAACAAATGCTAACATTCTACTATGTACCAACATTCAAATGACCACCAAACACACAAAATCTTATAAGCAAGAAATGACACCCGTGAGTCCGTGACCACCAAACTTCCGTAACAAGAGCTGCAATACTGGTTGACTTATGATGACAATGATATGAAACAAGTCAAGCACGGCAAGAGGAATAACCCCAGGTTCAGCTGCGGATCCTTGCATGGTGTGTGTTTTCCCACTATTAGTTTGTCCATATGCAAAAACAGTACATGTAGCCAAGTGAAAAAAAAAATCATCAAAGTTCATTATGTGGATAAAGGTGAACCCACACACAAACATCAAAGTTCATTATGACAGTAGAGGTGCATTTTGGATGTACCACATACATGTAGAGCAACATCAGCAGAATTGATAATTATAAGATCAGCTTCCTATGCCATTTTCATTGCAACACAGTATACAATACCTGTTTCATGATAAACATTGATGCATTGGGCCCGCTTGGATCTTCATAAACCAAATGAAGATAACTCGGTTTATGCAAAATCAGGATTCTTTCGTTTGAATATCCTGAGTCATATATATGCCCCAATGGCTTTGTTCTTTGCTGCAACTAATTACTTGTAAACGGAGTTAAAGGTGTTTTTCTTTTCTTTTCTTTTCTTTTTTTTTGACTAGGTGAACTACAACTGATTTCAAGGAT
The DNA here is from genome assembly GCA_038049695.1 of Cinnamomum chago. Lineage (NCBI taxonomy): Eukaryota > Viridiplantae > Streptophyta > Magnoliopsida > Laurales > Lauraceae > Cinnamomum > Cinnamomum chago. The sequence continues at coordinate 35,012,888 of CP142452.1, forward strand.
CCAAACAGCGCAAGAAAAATAAAATTCGAAGGAAAGCATCCCTAAGTGCCAAATCCATACATTTGTCACTGGAAACCGTGGGCAGATATATCAATCACTTGATACTCAATAAGGGTCGTGCGTTGGTTGAGAAAGTCCTCCTAAAAAATTCTATAGCTTAAACTTCTGATATATTTCTCACATCACATGTTTAATGTGATTTTCTTTCACACCTCGAAGAAGAAGAATTTATGTAACATGTACATCAGCAATAAAGCCTCGTCCCATTTATGCTAGAGTCAATTATATGAATTTTGTTTACCCATTCTAATCTATTTTGATCCAAATCTTCAAATAGATTGCACTTATTCAAATCTATTTTGAAGGGATTACGGTGTAAGAAACCCTTTTCAGCAGGTCAGCAGCATAATCTGCTTCTCCATGAATATGGATACTTGGAGCACATCAAAGCCTCATTGGCATTCATTTAGCAACATACCTGGATTTTCTAGCATAACTAGAGCAATCAAAGAATTCAAGTTGTAGTCTACAGATGCTTACCTTACAATTTTTTCACTGGATAAACATTTGTTAGCATCTTTGACTGGGAGATAGCCACTTTGCTTAGATCATCTGCATAAAAAAAAATAGCAAGATTAACATATGATTAAGAATGTCATATGCACAACTTTTAGTGAAACTATATATAAACAAAGCAACTGAAATCAATTATGAAAACAGTACAATTCTTCCCTAGAACAGAGAGATTCCATTAAATCAAGTCCGTAGAAAAATTACATCACAGAATGAAATTAAAATTCTTTGGAGGAATATAAGAGAAGGACCCAAAGTTTAGAGCAATAAACTTGGATCAAGTCCCAGAATACTCTAATTTTGTCACTATCCTATAGTCAATCATTGATCATAAAGGAAGAGAGTAACAACAAACAATAAAGCATATGTTTTTCCACATTTTCTCTTATTTCAGTCTTCATTGTGTGGTAGGAGTCATACCTGTTGTCTGTCAGCTCTGTGTTCTGAAAATTGGCCAGAGTTGAGTCACCCTATGAGTGGAGTCATCGAAGCCCAAACAGAAAAAAAAAAATTAGAAGTGATTCAGATGAAATGAAAGAGAAGAGACAGGAAAGGTAATAGGGAAAATATAGAAGGGATGAGTGGCTAAACGTCACTAAATCAAGTCAATCTGCTCCAAACGTCACTAAATACAATGGTCTTCTCCAAAATGGCTTATATTATTTGTCATTTAGTGATCAACAGTTTGAATCAAGTTTGCATTCAACACTGGTGAAAGATTGCTTGATTCTTCTCTAATCTAACTGAACCAAAATGGAGTGACTGATTCAGTCAGTCTCTTACTGAAGCTAAATGAAGTAAAAATGGATTTTGTTTGGCCCAATGAAATCCATGAAAAACACACTTATCTTCTCTAAACCTGCGATTGATGTACTGGCACATGCTATTAATTAGTTTGGCTCAAGGCTCTAACTGATTGATCATCAGTTACTAGAATGCATGTCCATCTGCCACCCAAAAAAAAATTAAAAAAAAAATGATAGCTTCATGATCCAACCAACCCACTTATATAACTTGATGTAGTTTAACTGAGTCAACTGGAAGACAACTTTCATTCCACTATGCTTTGAGTCTCCATTATGAGTTTCAGACCTATATAGAGTGGCAAGAAGAATATTTTATTAGTGCATAAATTTAATTATTCATAAATCAAAACTGTGGTAGTAGAAATGGAAAATTGGTTGATCTTCTCTTCTCCATATAGTTCTTGACCTGCACTCTGCAGCAACACTAGTTTGGAGACTTTGAGGTCCACAGGCAATGACACCCACCAGAACTTTTCCCCATCGCTCGGAGACAGAGCTGACAGACAACTTTTCCCCATCCATATGTGTACTGTTCATGCGAGCAATTCTTGATTCAGATGCATTGCTTTGCACTTTGGGATCATCATACTGTGCTATGTCACTTATCTCATGACCATTTGCATATTTCTCACGGTTTGAAACTCTTCTTTCCCATTGATTCCATAAGAAAATCACTACACCTTCGAACACAACAACACTTACAATCGTGCATATGACTAACAGAAGGCCTTTGAAACACCAACATTTTACGGCGAAAGGCGTTACATACAATGCCTCCATCAGACCAAACAAGATAACGAAGCCAATAGTAAATCAAAGCTGCAGGTAAAGAATAAAATGGTACAAGAAATGAAAAGAAATAGTGAAAATGGTACAAGATCATAAAAGATATTCAGCATCACCTCTTCTTGTTCTGGAGTTAAATCAACTGGCTGTCCATTGTATAGCATCTTAATCCCGTGAGGTTTGTATGGAGGAGGGAAAATGACACCATTGTGCTCCAATGTAGTCCACTTCTACCCTCCACCAGAGCCAGGTGGCACCTTCAACGACTTTAAGTATTTAGAAGCTTTTATAATCTTTTTTGATTTCTTGTTTGTTTTCTTCAATTGGGAGGTGACAACCTTTGTTGGTTTCTTTGATAAGGATCAATTGTCTGATGAAACCGATTTTTTCACTCTATGGGAAATTGGTATGTGATCATCATCATCATCCATCTTTGCTTCTTTTTTTACTTCCTTCTCTACCTTAATTTTGTTAGGCACATCCATCTTTGCTTCTTTTTTAACTAAGAAAAAGAAATAAATAAAACCCACAAAAAAATAATAAATAAATAAATAAAAAGAAAAAGAAAAGGAAAAGGAAAAAAAACACACACAAAAAAACCCAGCTCTAAAATAATAATAATAATAATAAGGTCCTCTCCACATTTTCATGAGTTATCTGATGGCCCTGGACAGACTTGATTGTGTTAGCTCTGACTAAATGAGCCAGACCATAGACCTGCTTCAGGTTCCAGTAAGAGGACACCAAGCCAACAATGGAAGAAAAGGGTGGCCAAAATCATACCTGCATTTTGCGCCGCTCGACCATGGTTGCATCAGCTTCTAATGGTTTGGCAATATGGAGACTTTTTGGCCAAAATTAAAAATAACCTGCAGTAGATCACATAAACAAGTAAAACAGTCCCGTCAGTCATGCTTAGAGGAGAACACGGCCAATAGCGACTAATCTGCTAAGGGCATGTTTGTGCATGACAGTCTTCTGTGGCATTTTATTTCCACAGTGATTACAGTTTCTGCAGAAAATGGAAACTCAAGACTTCATGTTCCACGGTTTCAGTTTCTATTGTCATGTGTAATACCACAGAATGGTTCTCTACCACAAGTCTGACTCCATTTTCCCAAAAAATAATAGTCTCTGCTGTCTCATCAGAAAATGAAAACTGTAAAATGGACTAAAGAAAAATCATTCTCCCTAAGAACCACTTTCATTTTCATGGAAAATGTTCTGCACGACCATACCCTAAAGAAATAGTGCCTAGGGGCGAAGAATAAAGATAATAGCAGCTAATGGACCACATACCTTAGAAAATTGGAAAGCTTTTTATGGTGCTCACTCCACTGAAGAAATAGCAGCTCCAGCTTCTTTTCTTCTGCCTTTGATTCAATCATCATTTCAGTTTGGCTGTTCAAATCTAACATTCTAGCATTCCCATCTTATGTTCCAAAAAAGAAATGATGGAAAGGGAAAAATAAAAACTAGAAAAAGGTAAGAACAGAAGAAAGCTAAAACATCGGTGAGAAAGCTTTGTTTTAGCTTAACTAAAAAGATTGGAAACTTGTTTTAGCTTAACTAATCAAATAACTAAAAAGATTGGAAACTTAACTTGATAATAAATAGTTCAGTCGTTATTCAACTCATAATTTACAAGGGAAGCATGGGATGAACTTGGGTATAATTATTCCTTTCTGAAATTATTAGTTTAGTACCATTTTCTAGAAACAAAGAAACGTGAAGAAGATAAATAAATCACTAGAAAATCCTGTATGACATCGTACCATGTTTAATGATCGAGGTATGCGCAGAAAACAGGGTTTTGTAATGACATTGCAATAAGTGGAGTTGTACCAAAAGCTCACATTGAAATTAAATTCATTAGAATTCAAGAAATCATATGCTGCAAAGAAGAAGATGAAAAATAGCTCATGATTCAGCATTTCATACATGAGATTTTGAACTGACAACAAAGCATTGATTGTGAACTAGTTAGTGTTCAATGACTGATCAAGCATACCAGCAAGAATTTCATGGATCTCATGAACAGAATTTTCACTCCAATATCCCCGAAGCAGTTCTTTATTGATACTCGTAGAGTTTTCGCGCCATATTAAGTATGAACTTCCACATTGGTCCTTGGAACTTACTTCCCCAAAACTTAGCTTACTGGTTACTGCAAATATTTACCCATGATTAGATGTTTCAAAGAAGTGTAAACTAGATATCTCAGGTCACTTAATTGCAAAAGCTGTACATTTTTGGAGCATATAGAGCTTACTTGAATTCAAGCTACACACCTCACAAAAGTGGCATTTCTTATGACCAAGTAAATAGCTCATTCAAGTACATTTATTAAGTGATGCTGATTGAACTTGTACAGCCATGATGAGGCCGTGGGATCCATCATGCTGATATGGAGAGTGCTAAATAGGGTTTCAAGTCTCAGCTGGACTCCAACAAGTCAGATTGGAGTTGGTCCTCACTGACTCACTTGGACTCAGATGAGTCTTTTGCATACTGCTTGAGTCTAGGCGCAACTCAACTAAGTTGTAACACATTTCATAGAGACCAAGTTGATCACCAAAATCATGGGATTGAAGCAACTTTACCAAGCACAAGCACATTGCAATGTGTCATCATTATGACATGAATGTGTGAGTGTATGACTGAAGTGGCCTACATATATCACTGTCGATCTAAATAACAAAGCTGTTTGAGAAATTCAATAGACAATGAAGCAATTGTTTGCTGTAATATGTTTATATTGAAGGGCTGAGGCTAGATTTAATAAGGGTATTAGTTGAATTGAATTCTAAAAATCTGCATACATGGTTTTCAATATTCACAATAGGGTAACACACCATATACATTTGGTATGAGCAATTAATCACTAGATGAGCCATATGAACTATGAAGCATAAAGAAACAGACACACTACATACTTTTTCAATAAACTTAAACCATATGAATTACTCTCTCCTTTCTTTTCTTAAATGCTGTGTGGGTATGCCTCTATGCATGAATGGCATCTGTTAGTTTTTATAGGACCTTCTTGGATTTTTACGTTGTCACTTGATAGCATGGTTAAGAGCAAAGGAAACGAGCATTGCGCAATGGGTAGTTCAATTACCTTGTCAAAGATGGGGTACTCAGCCTTGAAGCGAGTGCAGGCAGTCTCTAAGATTTCCTCATTGGTTCCAGGCTCCTCTTCACCAAACTGGTTGCAGGGGAAAGCCAATATCTCAAAACCTGAATAAGGCAAGAATAAACAAGCCTATTACTGAATGCCAACGCCATGTAACAAGCACGGTGCTCCACATACACAAGATGGCTGGGGTAGAGCATTGGCTCCCAAAGTGGTGTGTAGAATAGATGATCTCAACACTTGTACCACCACCATCAATTACAACAACAGCAAACCTTGATTTTTGTATTTCCCATATGGCTGAGCTAGCTCTGTGTAATTTGAGTTGGTCAATCCACTGCAACAAGAAGTTAGAGAAGATAAAGAAACAAAGAACTTAATCAGAATCAGAGAAAAGTAACAAACAGAAGAAATTGGTATTCAGGAGAAAACAAGAGGACAGCCAAAGAATGTATCAGTGATTTCATATACCAAATATTAAGCTTGATTTTTGTTGGAGTGTGAAGGGAAAAATAAGTTGCAATCCCCTACAAGGAACTATATATTTACCATTTTGATGCAACATTCACAATCAAAAGAACCTTTCCCTTGTACGTGCTGAAATCCACATCATTGCCCCTTGCATCCTGCAAAAAGTGTCTCCAAACATTAAACCTCAGCTTATGTAGCATTTTCAACATTAACTCTGAAATTCTTCCATTAAAGAAAATATAACTTTGTAAAAAAATGGAGTCCGTCAAATCCATTCCAAAATAACCATGTACTGTGTTATGGATTTGCAAACAACAGGTGCATTTGAATACTTCCCCAGTTACGAAAGATATAATCACTATAATGGTTATTACTTAAGAAAAAAAAAAGGGACTGTATATCATTCATTGCAGTCTGTTGAAGCAATAGACTGCTCTATAAAAAAAAGGGACTTTATATCAATCATTGCTAATCCAATTTGGATGCCAGTTATTCATTCCCATTGCATTTAAGGTTACATGAAATTCAGAAATCACATAAAATACATTACTGTCTCTGGCCTTTACAGCCCCCAAAACAATATAGGAAACTATACTATATTTACCACTTGTTACATGGTAAATATACTGCAGTTATTCATTCCCATTCTCCCAATAAGTTCCAATCCGCCAAAATACTGCAGTCCCATCACAAACACCAATGATTGTATGCAAAGGGTTTTTTTTTTTTTTTTTTTTTTGTTCAAAATGAAGTCTTTCTAACTATAAAAGTCTCAAAGCACCATTAAAATTTCTTGTGCAAATGGAATCACACAAACCCATCACAACTACCATCGTTGTTAAATGAAAATTTTCAAAGAGGAATCTCTTTAACTACAAAAGCTCCAGTTTCAAGACAAATGAGAAAACAGATACCATTAGAAGTAACCATATCAAAATCCCCACAATACACACCTAAATCTCATGGATCCATTTCAAAATTCTTGCCACCATGAGAATGTTGATAACAGATCTATAAAAAAACAAAGAAAAAAAAACTCACAGAAAAAAAAAATTCATATATGAAAAGGGGCAATACAAAATCTCAGATATACATATTCATCATATTGGGAAAAATTCCTTCAAATCCCATCCCATCATCATAAACAATATGATAAGTAACTTAGCTGAAATTCCATTGCATGAATCATGCTTAGGTGGGACACAGAGTCACAGGGTAGTCTTTGGCTAGCAAGGGGCCCAGCTGCAGTTGTTTTAGTAGTTTTATATGCTTTCAATAAATTGTATGATCTTGTGATCATGGGTAGTATTGTGAATCTGTGAAGTCTTTGACTGTAAGATGAGGTGTACAGGTAGTTATGTTAACTGTTAGAGTACTGTCTTCAAATGAAACATTGATTGAAAGAGCAGCAGGAAATATCTCATCAAAAAATCTTAGTCTCTCAGGTGCAATCTTCCTTTGATTTTCTCAACTTCTCCTCTTGAGCAGTGTCTACCTCTGATATCATAGCTTGGGGTAAAAAAGAAAACTCCTTGCAGAGACATATATCTATGATCTTCTGAGGAATACCAATACAATAACAAAACCCATGAAAAAACTCAAAAAATCCAAAAGGAAAAAACTAGTCTTCACAAAAATAAAATAAAATAGTCTTTACCCAAAAAAAATAAAGAGGTAAAATGAAACCAAGAAACACACTAACATCAAGCATCTAAAGACGAGTGAGAAAAACCCATCAAAAGCCCAAAGCACTCCATGCCCAAAAGTCAAAACCCAGAGAGAGAGAGGCTAGTTGAACTGACTGCATCTAATAATCCTTTGTATCAGATGGACATTCCTGCTTCAAGTGCCCTTGGCATAAATCTTATACAGAGTCTTCATTAGTTTCAGACTAGCAAGTAATCCAGGCTGTAGTGAGAAGAGCATGTTCCGATTCAAAAAATCCATTTTTAGAGCAAAAGATTTTCGTGTGTTCTTTTGCTATCAACTCATCTACATCCACATCAACTTAATGAGGGGGCTATAGATCATGTGTATACAAAGCCATTAAAAGTAGAAGATGAGGCAGAGCCATTACCTTTGAGTGTCAGTCCGGTTGCGAGAGAGGGAAGGAGAGGATGCGCTGGCGAGCGAGACCGTGAGCGTGATAGAGAGATGCCGAGGGAGATGAGAGAGGCACAGAGGTGAAAATCGCCATCAATGTGTTCTGTCCTTTGCTTTTCAAGCCCCAATTCGCTTAAGGCCCTATTCGAGGATGGCGGACGAGAGAGATTGGTCAGAGAGATGGCTGGACGAGACAGAGATGGGCGCTAGACGAGGCGAGATGGGCCAGGGACCGAGAGGGAGGGAGATGCAGAGAGATGGGGAGATGGGCGCTGGAAGAGGCGAGATGGGCCAGGGACCGAGAGGGAGGGAGATGCAGAGAGATGAGGGAAATGGAATAGGCGAGATGGGCCAGGGACCGAAAGGGAGGGAGATGCAAAGAGATGAGGGAAATGGGCCACCAACCGAAGGGGAGGGAGATGCAGAGAGGGGAGGGAGATGCAGAACGGGAGTTGCGATTTTTTGCTTATGCAGGAGGGAGATGCAGAACGGCTCCGTTTTTTGTTTTCATTGGGTATAAGCAGCAGAGGGGATGTTTTATGATAACAATCCCGGCGCAAATAAACGCCGGGAAAACTAATTATAAAATGTCTAACCCAAATAAACGCGCGCTGCCCAAATGAAGGCGCGAACGGAGGACATTTGCCGGCGAAGTGGATACAACGCCGGGAAAAAACTAAGCTTTGTTTAGAAAAGCAATTACCTTTGCCGGCGAAAAAAAAAATTCGCCGGGAAAAAGGAACTTTGCCGGCGAAAAAAATAAAGCGCCGGAAAAAAGCGGCCTTTTGCCGGCGATAATATGACGCCGGAAAAAATCATTTTTTTCCCGGCGAAAATAGCTTTTTCGCCGGTAAAAGTCATACTTTTCCCGGCATTTAATGCTTGCGCCGGGAAAAAACGCCGGTAATAGTGTAAATTGTTGTAGTGTCTCATAAGAGCATCTCCCATAAATAAATCCCCTATCTCAGAAAAGGAGTTTTTGTCCTTATCTAATAGCCAATGATTTATTAAAATTTTAAGGAAATCTATAAAAGATTCACCTTTGTAAGAAAATGTTTAAGAGAGAGAATGGATAAGTGTATCATTAATGACACGTGTCACACTTTTATTGGATAAAAGAGGGGCATTTTGTAGCGCAACTATATATATATTTATTTATTTTATCAGGTGCACTTGGTGTAGGCAAGGGTGAAGCCCGCCTTGGGGTTCACCCCAGTGAACTAATCTTTCCCCCTATCTAAACGGGCCCACTAATTTTTTACCCATCTGAGTGGAAAGCAGATTGCTAGATCGACTATACACCAATCTAAATGGACAGTACATTGTTAAACTTGTTGTTCCTAGATGACGATGATGGGATATTTGATTGGGGTTGAATTTTGGCATCGAGTATGAGCCCAGGGAGATCTTTTGGTTGCCCAGGTTTTGATCCCATGTGGGCCCCATATTGAGGTGCACACAGTCATCTAGTGCGCAAGTTGCATTTATTTGAAAGAGAAGACAGACACTTGCATAGAGGACCTCAATTGAGGAGAAAGAGAAGTACATTGTATCGATTAGTAGAGCGTGGGCTCCGAAAAAACATGAATCAAATTTAGAAGTTGAGATCCATCGAATGGCTTACTAGTATGTAAAAACCTCACTGGAGACCAAATAATATTTATTAAAGAATAATACATTTTAATAAAATATTACAAAAAACTCATGTACTTCATTGGGACACATCTCTTTAATATCTCAATCCCTCAGATCTCTCTCTCTCTCTCTCTCTCTCTCCCCCCCCCCCCCCCCCCCCCGCGTACAAAAGTTGGTAAAATCTCATTATTTTTTAGCCTATAGTAAAAGAATACAATTTTTTAATGAAATATTAAAAAAAAGGCATGTTTTTTCAATGCTAATGAATGAGTTTCTAGACTAATATAATTTTTAATTCAATTTTTGAATCAATATAATATTTATTCGGTTAAGTTCTCTTATTTATATTATTTACATTTTCTTTTCCAGTAAATCTTTTAAATGGAGATAATTTGATTTTTGAGTGGTTATTTATAACTATGTTCTGTCTAAAGTGACAACTCCACCTATTATGAAAATGTCTTAAGGGCCTCTTTGTTTCATGTAGTTTAATACGTATTTCTCTGAGTGGTGAAAAGTGAAGATCAAAAGGTAAATATCCAAAACTGATCATCAAATAATCCTAATTTTAGTGAAAATTTAATCACTAAGGAGATCACCTATCGCATTTGTTATACCTTCACCATGAGTGGACCAATAACACTCCGACACGTCATCCAAGAATTTATGTGATTTTGAAGTTTAAAAAATTTAAATAAGATGAAAGAGAATTACCTAAATTCTTGGAAGACGTGTCGAAGTGTTATTGGTCCACTCGCGGTGAAGGTATAACAAATGCGATAAGGTGATCCGGACTCCACTAGGAGATGAAAAATGAATACCTAGTCATCACACTAGCAATTCAATACCGAAGAAGGTCAACGTCTATCTTCTACATCTGCTACGGGCAGCATCTACTGCATCCCATACATCTTCTACATCTTATATCCATCACCCCTCACATCATATCCTTCGGTCCCACTAAAGATTTCATGGACTTACTTTTGCTAAGGGTTTTATAAGAACCCATCATTGATTTTTTGTAAAATGGCCCCTCCTAATTATTTAACACTCAATAAAAGGAAAAGGAGATTAGAACAAATTACATGCCATATAAACCTTCGTAGAATCCTTTTTTGTTGTTTTCAATTTAATACCCCTAATTCCGGCCCCACCTATATTTCTTAATTAGAAATTATTATTATTACCTTTATTAAAAAGAATCCTCAAAAAGTTGGAATACGTGCTTCCCATTGATTGAAGAATAAATTACAAAAAACCACAATTGGCTATTTCTATTCGGTGAAAAACTGCAGACCATGATTTCGGTAAAAGTTGATTCTCCAATATCATACTAAGTTTAAATAATCTAGGTTGCCCCCCACGGCAACCCTAGCCACGGGATCATGCCCATGCTTAGCACGGGTTACTGTGCTAGTGTATTTTATGCAAAAAAATCATTGGAGAAAATCATTGGAGGAAATAATAGAGCTAGCCTGCCATAAGGCACTACTAGAAAAAAGGGTTTTTATATCGGCTAAAAACCGATATAAAAGACCTATTATATCGGTTTTTCAGTAGACTTCAAATCGATATAAGTACCTCCGATATAATAAACAACTATAACCGATATAATATATGTAATATTTCATATCGGTTTTTGGACAACTGATATCTTTTGAACCTGAGATTATAACACATATTATTGTAAAACCAATATAAAAAAAAGTAAAATCGATATAAAAATATTTATCATATCAGTTTTCGATAAACTGATGTGTTTTGAAACTGAAATTATAGCATACATTACTATAAAACCGATATAAAAAATAGTGAAACCGATATAAAAATTATTTATAATATCGGTTTTCGGAGAACTAATGTGTTTTGAGACTGAAATTATAGCATACATTACTGTAAAACCGATATAAAAAAGAGTGAAACCAATATAAAAATAATTTATAATATCGGTTATAAAGGGCTTTGTTATATCGGTTTTTTTGGATTGTATTATATCGTTTGTTCTGTAACCGATTTAATATTATATATGCATTTTTTTTTATCAAAAGAATTTGCATTGATGCAGTACCATTGCAGTACACTGTACACCAATAAAACTTTGCACTATATATACAAATTAATAAAGTGATCATATATATATAACTAATTAATAATTAACATAAGCTTGACTAGACAAATCTCTATGGAAATATTGTGTGTGTGTGTATATATATATATATATATATAGTATCTACATCATCTTCCATGGGATGTACAAAAAGTTGGAACTATATATAAACAAAAAAACCAAAAGATAAATAATCATAATTTACCTCCAGAGCTTCAACAACTATCTTTTGGCTTCCCTTGAAGGCAAGACCGCCAACTCCTTTTTTACTGGCGCTATGATCAATTTCTGAAAAAAATTTACACTGCATGAATCATCTGTGAAATTGCACTCAATGGAACAAATGACTCAACCTGTGTAGGGTTTGAAGGTCCTACCTCTAATGTAGGTTGTCCTTGATAGTGCAGGCTAGGGCCAATGACTAAGTCCTAGAGGGGGGTGAATAGGACTAAGGGAATCAATTACCAATTTTAAACTTTTTAGGGCACTTTTAATAAAATCAGAACAGATAACAGAACAAACATAAGAAGAGAAAGACTTAAGTAGCATATGTGTTCAACAAGACAGCTTAAACAATACCAAAGAGAAACAATTAGATGAGAGTAGATAAGCTCAAGTGTGTGTGTCTATTGAATCTTAGTGATGACCTATCATACATAACAAATCCCACAATATAGATATAGAAATGAAAATCATGCCACAAAGAATAGACACAGGCAACTTCTCACACAACACACTCATCTTGGAGCTAATGGAGCTCTAGGATTTTCCTAAATGTACTACATGAGTGTTTGGAAGAAGATTTGAGAACTAAGATATGTTGGGAACAAAATAGCCTGCAAAAGCTCTCTCAAAAGAATCACTGTGAATGGAGAAAGAAGCTCTAGATTTATAGAAAAGATCCAACGGCTATATTGGCGGCTAGCCCCTTTAGACCAGCGGCTAGCCGATTTCAAATAACGGTCTAAAATTTCAAATCAGGTTAGCTCACGGCTAGCCGCAGGAACAGTTGGAGGCTAGCCGTGAGGCAGCCGCAAGATGATCTGACAAAAACACAGCCTCTGGAAAGCAAAACGAAATCCCACGGTTAGCTCTGCGGCTAGCCGTGGGCACTGGCAGCTAGCCGCAGGTGCACTGGCGGTTAGCCGCAGGAAGCACAGAGAAAAAAAATCTGAGAAACAGCTTACTGGAAAGCTAGCCACAGGTCTGGCGGCTAACCCCTTTACAAGGGGCGGCTAGCCGAAGGTGACCGTAGGGTCACCTGACCCTTTCCACAGGGACTAATTATCAAGGATAAAAAAACATGAGTTTAAAACACAACTTTTCCCAGGGATCTAAGGGTTTGGTCTGGGTATGAATTACCTGAAAAGGTTGTCCAACACAAATGGAGACCTTCTTTGATTAATCCGGACTTTCCCACAAGCTTGATAATCCTTCTGAATGTGATCTTCCTTGAGTCAATTTGAGAGGCAAGAACTTTGGACCTCATTGGCGCGGAATTGACAAACAAAACTCAATGCACACAGACATGTGACACTTACAATCTCCCCCTTTGGCAATTTCGTGACAAAATCATTTAGCTAATACAAGATTACAGAAGATATCCAAAACAACTCAAAGAACAACCATATACTAAGTACAAGACCTTTTACAACTGAAAAACGAATACAAGAACAAAAAGGCATCAAGACTAGTATGCATAGCTCTTCATATGAGATTGAGAAGATGAACCTGTAGAACCACAACACTAACAAACAGAGATTAAAAGCATGAGAAATGGAGATGGATTCTCCCCCTGCAAACTTAAACCATACTCTCCCTTTTTGTCACAAATTGAACAAGATAAAATAACCATGGATGTAGAGAAGACAGACAATAAATGCAAGAAGATAATAGACAATTAAAGCATAAAAGCAGTTAATCACTAAGACCATAAAAACAGCTATATCCAGTGAACATCCATAGAGAGTAACCAACATAAGTTTAAACAAAAGAACCATAGGAGGGGCACCCACAAGCCAAAAGAACACCACCAAAAAGAGTACAACCAAAAAAAATACAAGTGGCTATGAATCCCCAAAAGAACTAATCCGACGGAGGTGAAGGAGACGGAGGCATGATAGTAGCATCTTGAGTTCTGCACGCCTTTGACAGTCCACTGAGATATTTGAGAGTCTTCTTTAGAAGCTTTTCGGTTTTGGACTGATTGCGTTCGAAAGCATCCATCCGTTCTTCAATACTCCGGGGAACAGATGAAGAGGAAGCTTGTCGATGTGAAGAGGAAGGAGCGAGCCCTGAAGGTGCCTGATGTTGAGGAGCTAAAGGGGCTTGGGGTTGAGGATGAGGGGGTACATCCCCTGCTTCTTCATATGGAAAGAGATTCATCTGAATTAGATTAGCAGGGCCAAAAGGTGTATGGGAAATAGGAGGCTCATTTGGGCGGAGAACACCACAAGACCGAGCTATTTGAGAGATGAGGAAGCCAAAAGGGATTGCTGGCTTAGAGGCAGTGGAGAGGTGAAAGCGAACAATGGTTCTACAGATAAGAAAAGGAAGACACATTTGAACACCTGACACCACTTTGGAAAGAACATTTACCATATACGCAGTTAATTCAGTCCGATTTCCTTTACGAGGATAGACATTGAAGGTGAATAGGTGGTGCAACAGCCTGTATTTTGGAATGAGGGATCCCAATGGAAGGAAGTTCTTAGGATCCCATTTAACAGAACGACCACAGAGAACAATAGTAGCTTGGGCCTTTTCAGCTTCAATGAGGGTGTCAGACACCATGGAAAGACCATCAGGGTTCACTGGAATATTCATGATTGAAGAGATAAGATCGTGGATCAACTGTAACTTCTTTGTTTCGAAAGGCAATTGTGAAGGAACATGAGTCAACGGAAGATACTGCACCAGTGATTGAAGCAAACACGCCAAAAACAAGAGACGAATATGCTTTGTCCCCCCAGTCTAAGATGTTTTCCCATCCGACCTAAGCGAAAATGGCTGCTGACTCATGAGGATTTACAACATTACGCAAAGTGCGTCTTTCAACCATGATTGATCTTTTTTTCAAAGCAGCCAGCATTTGGGCATTGGGTTTGAGAACAGCAGAGCCCGGCTGTGGAGGAGGAGAAGAAGGAGGGGTAAGAGAAGGAGAGGTGGACTGAGAGGGTGAGGGAGATCTAGTTCTACGAGAAGAGGAGGCAGTAGTGGATCGTCCTCGTTTAGCAGGGCGGTTCACAGCTGTTTTCATTCGTGGAGGCATTTTTACAAACACTTGGAGTGCACAAGAAAACACTAGGAGGAAGAAAACACAGCTTAGAGCAAAAAGGCAGGATTTAGAAGAAACAAGGAAGAGAAAAGGACACGACAATAAGTAATATGAAGAAAGAAACCAATGGAAGAGAGAAATGGAGGAAGTTAGAAAGAGAGAAAGAAAAGAGAAACACCAAAACGAAACAGATAATGTTAACAAAATGGAAAAGAAAATAATTCTACAGAACTGAAATATAAGAGAAAAAGAAGGGAAGCTACCTTGGAGGAAGAAGGGAGAAGAGGCTCAGATACGTAGCAACGAAGAAGACCAAAGAAGGAAGAGAACAACAGCTAACCGAAAGAAAAAGAGGGAAACGAAAAGCAACTTAAAAGGGCGCAGGCCCAGAATGCGGGTAGTCGCCTGACTTGTCACGGCTAGCCAAAAAAGCCCTTCTTTTTTTCTTTTTTTTTAAAGAGTAACTGCAGGATGAATATTGTGTAAATCAGTTAAGGATGGACCATCGGATAATAATAGAACGAGGCCATAAATGCTCCCCTACAAAGAACATGAAGCAAATAATCATGCTAATGCTAATGCTCAATTTGAGCTCACAACCAAATTTCAAGCTCACTCACATTATCAAGCTCAAGCTTGGATCAGAAGCAATTAATCAAGCTAGAGCTGAAACTGAGCTTGGCTTGAATAAAATACAAGCAGAGCATAAGTGAGCTCAAGTTTGGGTCATTTCAATAATCAAATACCTTATTTGGAACATAGATCAAGCTTAAACTTGATCACAAGCTTGAGCTCATCAACTCAGTTTTGTTGTAATGTGCAATGATATATAATGGAGAAGAGTGTGGCAAAATGCCAAATTATTCTTTGTGCCAATTGGATAATAATAGCTAGTTCCTGAGAATGGATGAGAAATTGTTGCACATGATTAAAGAAAATGAACATGGCTTGCTATATCAGTGTGTTTTTGGACTCTAAGTTTAACTGCAGTTAGCAGCCATCCTAAAGAAGCTCACTGATGGGTCTTTGGACTGAATAAAAAGTGATGGGTCTTTGAACTGAATTCTTGGTCAACTCAAGCATTAAAGTTGTCCCCCTAGCTTTCCTTTTTTTTTGAATGCGGGGTTCACCAACATTACTTATGTTGTCCTGTGATTCACGAAAATGCCTTTCTGGATCCATTACTAGCTGTGAAAAAAAAAAAACATACATATCAATAAATATATTGTGTATGTCATGGAATAGGTAATACATACAACAATGCAATGCATAGCATACTAACACTACCACTAAGTGTGACATCAGTTCAAATAACCTATATATGCTGCTTACAAACAAGTACATAAAGGAATATTTAGCAATAAGAAACACTTACACAAAAAACACAATTATAATACATTTTCAAATATCAATGTCAGTCCAAGTCCCCTCGGCATCTTCACGCGTGTACATTGCCTCAGATTCATTTATAGCATCCAATGGTTCATCCAATTGCATTACTTCATGACGAGTTTGATCTTCAATGCCAGCATCAAAGAGGACTTCTTCATTGACATCAACATTATAGGTTCTTTCAGGAGTTGCTAGAGCAATGGACCATTTATGATTGACTGGATCAGGTACATAGAAGACTTTCTTTGCTTGAGGGGCTAAAATGAAAGAATCAGATTTATAACCAATTCTAGCAAGATCAACTATGGTGAATCCCGGCTCATCTACCTTAAAGTCTATCTTGTTGTCAACCCAATCACACTTGAACAATGGGATTTTGAAATGACTATAGTCAATCAACCATATTTCCACAATAACACCATAGTACCCTGATTCACAGAAAACATGATTATTATCCTTTGCACTAGACACGTTCATCGTCGTGGCCACTAGACTTACACCACTATTCTGAGTGACATGTGAAGCATCGCGATCCTTTGTGGTAAAATGAAAACCATTAATGATATAACTATGATATTTTATAACATGTATACAAGGACCTTGTGATACCCATCTCAAGATTTCTGAGATGTTGTTACCGATGACACGCCGATCTTCAAAAACCTGTGTTCCTAAGAAAGTTAGTCACATTTAGTAAATAGACACAACACAAGTCTTATGGTTGACAATTGTTACCTCGTTTTTGAGCCAAGAACTAAAAGAACGGTTATGTTCATCTTGTAACCATTTCTGAATTTTGAACTGCCGAGGAAATGTTTTCTTTAGGTGGTTCATGTGTCTCCTGCATAGTTTTCCATACGAACCGCATGTTAGCTCTAAAACTAGTGTAACGCTTTAATTTGTAAGTCAAGAAGTTAAAAAACAATTACTCAATATAGGGTTGAACAACACTTGTGTTGTGCAATACATAACAATATGCTTGCTCCAAAGACTTAGCATCAACTTCAACAAAATCACCTCCGGGAGGTTGTTTCTAGTCACAATTTCTGGGTAAGTTTTATCTTCAAATGGTGGAATTCCAACTGCATCCAATCCAGAGAAGTGCTCACTATAAAATTCAACCGCTTCCTCCACAATATAACACTCTGCCATGCAACCTTCTGGACGGTAACGATTTCTTACTTGACCTTTTAAAACCGACATATACCTAAAACATAGTAAACCATTGATTACTTTAAATAATTTAAATTAGTAAATTGCACTTGAAGAATATTTAAAGTTATTCATACCTGTCAAATCCATACATCCATCGCAAACAAACAGGGCCCCCAATCTGGACTTCTCGAACGAGATGGACAGTTAAATGAATCATAATATCAAAGAATGATGGTGGGAAATATTTTTCTAGCAAACACAAGGTGACCACCAGATTCTTCTGAACTTCAAGCAATCAAGGTACATCTACTACCTTCGCACATAACTCATTAAAAAATGAGCAAAATCTGATAAGTACAACTCTCACATGTTTTGGTAGCACGGATCGTATAGCAACAGGAAGTAATTGCTGCATCAACACATGGCAATCATGAGATTTCATACCCCCCAACTTTAAGTCTTGCATAGAAACCAATGCTCTGAAATTTGATGAGTATCCATCTGGAACTTTTAACTTATGCAATGTTTCACACACACTGAATTTCTCTTCTTTGGACAATGAGAAACAAGCCGGTGGTAAGTACGCTCTATTCTTACTTACATCAGGTGCCAGTTCATCCCTTAAACCCATATCCTGCAAATCAAGGCGACTATTCAGTCCATCCTTTGTTTTACCTGGAATATTCAGCAAGGTTCCAATAAGACTCTCACAAACATTTTTCTCTATGTGCATCACATCCAAGTTGTGTCGAAGAAGCAAGTATTTCCAGTAGTCGAGGTTAAAGAAAATTGACTTCTTCTTCCAACAAATTCTAGCACCATCATCACTACCATCTTCCACTCGCTTCCTCTTCAATGAAGTCGATCTTTTTTTTTTTTTTTTCTTTTTCTTGGGCTTCTCTTTTGGTACTGGTTTCCCCCACAAGGTTTTGATTCCATTAACCTTTTCTACCACTTCTTCACCAGTCAAAATCATTGGTGCTTTTCGAAACTCTTGCTCACCATTAAATGATTTTTTCTGTTTCCGAAAGGGATGATCTTCCGGAAGGAACATTCGATGGGCCATGTATACATTCTTCCTCGAATGTTTTAATCTGCATGATTGTGTCTCTTTGCCATATATGGGGCAACCATGATAGCCTTTTACAACACAACCAGACAAATTACCATATGCAGGGAAATCATTAATGGTCCACAACAACATTGCTTTCAATGTAAAAGCCTCTTGTCGGTAAGCATCATGAGCTTTAACCCCTGTATCCCATAGTGTTTTCAAGTCATCGATTAATGGTTCTAGGTCAACATCGATGTCGTTTCCAGGTTGTCGTGGACCCGATATCAACATCGTTAAAATCACAAACTTTCTTTTCATGTACAACTAAGGCGGGAGATTGTAAGTGACTAACATTACTGGCCAATAACTATACTTGCTGCTCATCGAACCAAGTGGATTGAACCCATCCGCTGAAAGTGCTAAGCGCAAATTTCTTGGCTCTTGTGCAAACTCCGGCCATTTATCATCTACCAACTTCCATGCGGGGGAGTCAGCTGGGTGGCGTAACTTATCGTCAACCAATCTCTCATCATCGTGCCAAGTCATCTGTTTCGATGTCTGTACCAACTGAAATAATTTCTTAAACCTAGGGATAGGTGGAAAATACCATAGAACTTTTGCCGGTACCCCCTTACGTTGCTCAGTCAGGTTCTTATTCACTTTGTATCTTGACTCACCACAAGTAAGGCAACTAGTTTTATTCTCATTATCAGATCCCTTTCTATAAAGCACGCAATTATTCGGACATGCGTCTATCTTCTCATAGCTCATCCCATACACAGACAATGTCTTTTTAACATCTTTCATACTTCGGGGCAGTAAATTATTATCATCGGGTAGCATGTCTCCAATGGTTTTCAACAACCGTGAAAAGCTTATGTCAGACCACCCACTCCTCGCTTTCTCATTAAACAATGTAACTACTGTAGATAATTTGGTAAACTTTAGACAACCTTTGTATAAAGGTTCCTCAGCCTCTGCAAGAATTCTTTGAAACTTTTCAGAATTTGATGAATACTGGTCACAAGCGGTTTGAGCCAATTTTAATGAGCTTGCAGCATCATCTGGGGGTGTAGTATCATCTGGGACATCACTCCCAAAATGGTTTTGGGTGGACCTATTTAAAGGCACACTTGAGGGAGCTTCACCAGGAGATGCTTCTCCATGCCATATCCACCTACTATAACTTCGATCGATACCATGGAAAAACATATGGTACTCAACATCCTTAGCTACAAATTTATTGAGATTCCCACATTTTTTGCATGGACATGGCATGGGATTTCCATCACCAAACTTCTTTTTGGCAAACATCAAAAAACTTTCAACCCCTTCCCCGTATGCAATAGAAAACCGATTCAATGACATCCAAGACTTGTCCATTTCTGAATAGCCCAATAAAATGCTACAGACAAGCAATAATCAGAAAGTCATTGCCATATAATGCTAATATTACAACCAATTAATGTACAACCAATTAATGTGAGAGAGACCTGGGTTGGTGTGCACCAAACGAACTGAATATCCTTGTTTCCAACCTTGGTTATTCTCGTTCGGGCAAAGCTTTCAGATTGGCTGAAGATTTGTAGAAATAAATCCATGGACAGAGATTCACCAAACAACAATACAAAAGCAACCAAGTTCAAAAATCCACAATTAAACCAGATACAAATATTTAAAAAAATTAACCCACAAAGAAGAGAAATGTAGATAATCCACAGAAAAAAAATGACTGACATTAATAAGATGAAATAAAAAGATCTAATGACAAACAAATGCCTGAGAAGAGTAATGCAGTTGCACACAAAATTTGATGACAACTGCACGGCCCCAATGAACTATTCAATAAGTTGGGTTTGTCACGATTCTATTTCAATCCAAACACTCCAAACAATGCAACCAGCCAATATAAATCCCATACAATGATTTTGTTCATAAAATGGGTTTGACTATTTGTTTTTTCAGAAAACACAGGTCTATTCATATATGTAAATTGACTTAGAAAATGCAGAGATATAATTGTGCGTTGAAGTGACTATTCATGTCCCACTTACTGTAAATTGTGCATTTGAGGATAAAAACTAGCTTAATTGCTCCCCTATGACCAAGAAAAAAAAACCATCTTCCAAAACCCAAATAGACAAACACCTACAGTATCAACCAAAATCCCATACCATAAAACCCAAATAACCGAACACCCAAACGAAACCCATCTTCCCAAACCAAAACAAACAAAAACCAACAAAACAAACACCAGCACCAACCAAAAAGTGAAAACCGAAATAAACAAAACACCAACACACCCCATCCACGACGTCTACCTCTTAGAAAATTGAATCAGGTTGGCTCACGGTTAGCAGCAGGAATAGTTGGGGGCTAGCCGTGAGGCAACCGCAGGGGTCATCGCAAGAGGGTGTTCTAAAAAACTTGTCTCTGGAAATCAAACCGAACTCCAACGGTTAGCACTGTGGCTAGCCGTAGGTGCACTGGCGGTTAGCCGCAGGTGCACTGGCGGTTAGCCGCAGGACGTGCTGAAAATCATCCTGAGAGAATAGACTTCCTGGAAAGCTGACCGTGGGTCTGGCGGCTAGCCTCCTTACAAAACACCTACAGTGCCAACCAAAATCCCATACCATAAAACCCAAATAACCAAACGCCCAAACGTAACAGGTTAAAACAGATTGAGAAACATTGACAGTCAACAGAAACTACACTGTCAAAGAGGCACATAAAGCTTCTTCCTGGAATGAAAATACTGAGTAGAGCTAACAAGCCCAAACAAATTATACAAGTTAGGGAAAAAAAAAACATAACCATAAGTACCATCAGCAAGAATCCAAAAATAAAAATAAAAAAAAGGAAAGAAAGAAACAACCATTTTGAAATTGAGATAGAACTAACAAAAAGACTATATGGTTAGATGAGAAATGAAAAAAAAAAAAAAAAAGGTGAAACTTTAATATCCCATGACCCAAAATTGCAAAAAAAGAACTCCAATGTCTCATCTTTACAACCCAAAAATTAAACAGGAAAAAACGGAGACAAAAAGACCCACTTATAAAATAGTAGCAAAAGAAGAAGAACCAACCTCCATTCATACAGATAGTAAGGGGCTTCTTCTCAGGATGCTCCTCTGCTTCAGCAAAATAGTAAAAGAGACTCTTCCCTCTCTTCTCATCCACATTAACATACCCAGCAGATAGCAGAGAGAAAGAGAACGAGAGTGAGCGAGAGAGAGAGTAGAGAAAGCGAGAGTGAGAGAAGAGCAGAGAGAGCGAGAGTGAGGAGAGAAGAGAGCGAGAGTGAGAGGAAAGGGGTTATTGGAGGGAGAGAGGCGCTGGGAAGAGAGGCGAGAGTGAGGAGAGAAGAGAGCGAGAGTGAAAGGAAAGAAGGAATGATGGAGAAAGAAAGAAAGAGAAGGGAGGGAAGGAAAAATAAAAAGGAAGGAAAGAACCACTGAGCCCGCGCGGGCGATTAAAGGATTTGAAGACCGATGTAAAATCATTGGGTATATAATATCGGTTTCATAATAACCGATATAAAATATGTGTATATAATATCACTTCTACAATAACCGATATAAAATATGTGTATACAACCGATATAAAATATGTGTATATCATATCGGTTTTATAATAACCGATATAACATATATGTATACAACCGATATAAAATATGTGCATATAATATCGGTTTTATAATAACCGATATAAAATATTGAAATTAATATCACATATTTTTCTAACCAATATTATAAACCGAGATTATTATGTCGGTTCCTGTGTAACCAATATAAAAATAAATTGACCGATATAAAAAAATATTAACCGAAATAAAAAACCTTGACTGAAGATATTATATCGGTTATATGAAAAACCGATATAGGGCAGTTTTTGCAACCGATATAAAAACCTTTTTTTCTAGTAGTGAGGGTTTAATTTGTCACTGGTTTTCTTTTCACAGGTTCTGTAGTGGTTCCTGAAGAAGGCGCCTTGAACTGGTGGACGTTTCTCGGCCATACTGACCCAAGGGTGCATCTAACCAAAAGCTCCTCGCTTGTCAGTTATCTGCCCCAGCTGGGTGCCCTAAACACAGTTGAAGGAGTGAATCTGCTAGAACTTCTGCCGATGGCCTCTAAGGCTGCCTATGAGAATGAAGAATATGTGAAGAATGCAGTGACAAACTATTGGAAGGTAAGGTTTTGTTTCTTGCATTGGAATTTGGAAGGACTGATACAGCCATACTTGTCCCACTCAACGAAGTCCAGACGGACACCAGTGAAAACTCATCTCCAAGGCAACAATTGGTTGACTTGGTCGAGACTCTGAGACGGACACCAGTGAAAACTCATCTCCAAGGCAACAATTGGTTGACTTGGTCGAGACTCTGATTAGACTTCCTTCATAGATGAATTTCCAAAAATGATAATTAAATGATCTTTTCTTTCGTGGAAACAAAATCAAAGGAAGATAGGAAGTGAATACTCAACCATCACTTCATCCCTCGAGAAAGTCCACTTGGACTGAATGGGGGGGCCGAATTCTGGCCCGGTCCCCCATGAGGACCACTGGATCCCAGGCATTCGGTCCACATAGCACCACTGTCATCCCTCACCCCATATCTTTCAATACATTAAAAAGTGAAGGTCATACATACATTTCTAGATTATATCCTTCATCCCTCACCCCATATCTTTCACTCTCACCTATTGAATAACCCTTTGGTAAAGTTCATTAACTTCACCATGAATTCCTATGTATTTAATACCTATCTATTTTAATGCAAACAAATAGGCCTGTTTGTTTGCGTTAAACTAGAGAGAAATTCAATGCATAAGATTTTTTTTAAGCGGTTAAAAATGATAATCCAAGGTGAATCTCAAAAGATGAGAATCAAATAACATTTCCTTCTGCAAAAATGGCATTAAAGGAAGATCGAAAATGAATACCTAGCCTTTGGTCTTCATTTTTAACCACTTTAGAAGTTCCTACGTATTTTAATGCAAACAAACACGCATTGTGGGTAAAAACTGTCTTGAAAATAACTCACTTTGAAGAACCCTTAATTTTATTAGAGGTGGGCCAGCCCGGTTTAATCTGGATTGGGCTATGTTTAGGACTCACTAGTTCATCAGGTAAGTCAATGGAATGTGCCTGATCTTAATTTTTGTACAGACCCAACCTGACCCAACATATGTAGCAACAAGAGGAGATACGAATTATAAAATACTGGACATATATGGGCCTCTGCGTATTTAGCCTGATAATTGAATGCAATGGAACTGGACAACATTCGGACTGGACTGGCCGGGCTATTTAATTCTATTATGGGGACCTGTTCATAAGCTTCTTCTATTATAAACTCGCATTAATGTTTCTAATTTTTCTTTTATATTTTCTGTGGCATGCAGATGAACTTCGTGGGGTTCTACAACTGCTGGAACAGTAAGGATCACTTGCAATGCTTGTTATGAAAATGAGCCCGATTTCAAAACTGTCTAATTCATTGGCCCTATTTAGACAGTCGTGAATGGATTAGAAAATGTTTAAATTGATTGCAAATCTGACATTAGAAGTGGCTAATATTGCTGCAATTCTTTTGCAATGACATCTAATCAGAATTTCTTTAAGAGGAAATGGATCAATGGGCCCCAATTCTTTAATGTTTTATTAAAATAAGAACTATTATCCTTTTTCTCCATGGTTTAAGAAACACAGTCCGGATCAACCTTGAAGAAACTTGAGAGTAAAATATCAAATCTAAAAATATATTTGTGCTTTTTTCTATTTATTTTTTCAATTACAATGTGATGCCTCTTCTTGGTTTAGAATGTTATTCTGACTTGCTCTGACTCAGCTGAAGAGTGAGCTCAGTCAGGTGAGTGAATGAATAAGAATAAATAATAGGAATTTCCTCACCAGATAAGACCCATAAAGCTGTCATTCAGATGTGTAAATCTGAGTGGGGTTCAGTTGGATCAGATTCTACCAATCATATACAGCAATTGTCTTGAAACTTCATCACTTAAGTTATTGGGTCGGGTTTGAGGCTGGAATGGTCCGAACCATTTACTTAACAGACCACCTCATTTTCGAACCCAACCCAAATCGACTACAAAGTGCGCCTCGATCCCGAGTCGGAAACTGGTTCCATCAGCAAATCCAACCCATTAGCAGCCCTAGTAGTTATCTTTTCTCTACTGCTGAGTTTGAGGCTTTGGAACCATTTGAGCCCAGCCTGGCAAATTTATGTGCCCAACTAACAATTAACCAATCATGTGTTCCCAGAGTACACAGAGACATATGGGACACAGGTCTACATCTTCACGGATACAGCAGAGGATGCCAGCCTGATCGTGGTGACGTTCCGAGGAGCTGGGTTCTGGGCCGCTAGGGACTATGTCACCGACTTCGATTTTTCCTAGCTATCCATGGGCAGTATGGGAAGAGCCCATGTCGGTTTCATGAAAGCTCTGGGCCTCCAAGATGAAACGGACTACATCAGTGGTTGGCCCAAGTACTACACAGGAGACCCAGACAAGGCCGGGGCCTATTACATCGTTAGAGAACAGCTCAGGACCCTGATACAAGATCACCCGAATGCTAAGATAATCTTCACAGGACATAGCATGGGTGCCTCCCTTTCAGCAATCTACCCTGCTATACTTGGGAAATTCTATATGTACCCTCCCCTTATGCTGAGCACACCCACATCCATTGTGAACAGTGTCACTGTTCACAATGGATGTGGGTGTGCTCAGCACATATAAGGGGTGCATATAGAATTTCCCCTATACTTTCCTTGCATGAGGAAACAGATATCTTGAATAGAATGGCTGGTGTCATAAACAGTGGAAGGGAAAGGACTGGAGATGACACTTTTGCTAGTTACATGGACGCACTGCTCAAAGCTAAGTTTTCTAAGAGGCAGTGCTACAGGTATGACCTAGTTGCAAGAATCCCCTTTGATGATCCTATTGTCAGATACAAGCACTTTGGGGAATGCATCTACTACAAAAACTGGTATGAAGGAGAGGTGAGCTCTCTTAGTTCCTCGGCTTTTCTTCCTCAACTTGAAATTTTTTTTTTTTTTTTATCGGTTATAGGACATGCTTTTGTCCTGCTTCATGAAGTGCAAAAACAAAAAAAAACAAAAAAATCTCCATCCTGTGGGCTTCCTTTCTTCCCCTCAAAAAATTGAACAAAATTGTAGCAAACAAAATTCTATAGGCCACAATATTATTTCGACACCACATTGCCATATCCAGACATCCCTTTCTGTGTGTGCACACACATGTACACAAGAGAGAGAGAGAATTTATATCAGGGATGTACTATCTTTGACTTTTATATCACTGGCTACCATCTTTGACTTTCTTTGCATGGATGACACACAAACAGGTGATCACAGAGGAACCCAACAAGAACTACTTCGATTCAAGGTTCTTTCCTGATATGTACTACAACCAATACAAAGACTTGATCAATTCGCTCTTCTTGCCCAAGACACAAGGAATTGATTATAAAGAGACTTTCGCTTCCCTTATTTACAGGTCAATGGGGTTCATCATCCCAGGCATACCCTCCCACGGCCCAAGGGACTATTTGAATGCTATAAGGCTGGGAAAGGTTACCATTTCTGACAAAGAAATAGTCTAAGCCCTTTGCACTCCTGTCATCTTGGTCGAAGTCTTTTCATATCTATCCCTGGGTTGTGTAACTTTGTTTCTGTATCTTGGATGGTGTTTATGAGTCTGCCCTACAGTTATGTTTAGGGCTGCACAACCGCTTATCCGGTCCGGTTTTTGGACCGGAATCCGGTCCGACTGGATTTCCAGTCCGGCTTAAATGAGAGGACCGGACCGGACCACTTATAAGTGGTCCGGTCCAAAACGGTCCGGTTCGGACCACTTAATCCGGACCGGTCTGGACCACCTAATCCGGTCCAAAACGGTCCGGTCCGAACCGGTTTCATTTGTTTTTTTTTTTCCCTTAAGTTTTTATTTTATTTTTTCATTTTCAGCCCATTTCCTACCTCTTTTTCTAGATGTAAGAAGCTAGATCTTTAATTTCACTAAGGTATTTGACTTAGGAATTTTATATACTTAAAGTTTTGTATTAAAAAAAAAAAATTTATTATTAATCCGGTCCGGTCCGGTCCGGACCATATCTGTTTGTGTTTAATTAGATACACATAACCATATCTGTTGTAGTCATCAATAAATGTGATAAAATAGTCTTCCCCCATTCTATTTTGGACATTCAATGGTCCACAAATATCAGAATGAATTATAGTCAATGTTTCTAAACTTCTAGTTCCTTTTGGAAATAGTTTCTTGACCATCTTTCCACTCAAACATGGTTCACATATTGGGTACTTTACTTTACCTAAATCTGGTAAGAGTCCATCCCTAGCCATTCTAATTATTCAGTTTTTGTTAATTAATGTGCCTTAATCTCATATGCCATAACATTGCCAAACCATCCATGCACACATTCACACACACAGAATAATGGGAACTAGATTTTATTTTATCATTAAGAGTGTCCAGCAAATACAACTTATCAGAAAGAAAACCATTGACTAAAACTTGACATCGCATGCCAATTTTAACCTCTTTATCTTTAAATCTGATTTCAAATCCATTTATAGCCAACTGGCTCACAGAGATGACGCTCATCCTCATAGCTGGAGCAAAGAAAACATCGGAGAGATATATGAATTTTCCAGTTGGTAAGGGAATTTTGACCCTCCCTACACCCAACACATCACAAAATGTTTCATTCCCCATGTAAATACTCTGATATCTCGGTATCATCTCTTTGAATTCGATAAAACCAGCCTGGGTTCTTGATATGTGCCTGGTGGCTCCTGAATCAATCCACCAATTCTTGTCATTGGTGCCCACCATCATGGACTATGTGACCATCTCAATATAATCACCATGTTCTTTGGACACTTTACCTTGCTGGCTACTCTCACCCTTTTTCTTTCTGCATTGAGAACTAAAGTGTCCAGGCTTCCCACAGTTAAAGCAAACACCATTCTTAGGCCCTTTTCGTTTTTTATTGCCTTTGAATTTTCTTTTATTTCTTGTATTAACGGTTAACGCACCATTATTGCTCTTAGTTTTGGCAATCATTGCAGAATTAGTAGGTGTTACACCGCGGGCGGCCTGCCTTTGTCCTTCAGCAAGCAATCCGGCTTCAACCTCACTACCAAGTTGACTAATTCTAAAGAAAATTTATCTAATGCTCAAAATAAGATAAAAACTCTAGAACTTGAATCTAATGTTATTAATGAACTTAAATTTGATTTAAAACTTGCCCATGAAGAACTAAACAACTATAAGGAAATTGAAAATGAATTATCAAAAAATTAAAAATGAAAATTCAATCCTTATAAACCAAGTCACTCAACTTGAAAGCTACAAACAAAAGTATGAGTGCAAGTTTACCCAAGGTGAAGAGATATTTGAAAAGTTATTTAAATTGGGTAAATCTCAAAGAGATAGGACGGGTTTTGGATTTGATAGGAATATTTCACATGACCCTAGCTTCACCAACACATTTGTGAAAGGTGAGTCCTCATTCTCTAGTACTCATTCTTCTTTGCCCATGACTAAATGTAATTATTGTGGCATTGAAGGGCATTTTAGGTTTGAGTGCAAACTAAGAAGAAGCCATGTGTCTAAACCCATCCATGAACCCAAAAAAGTATAATCAAAATCTATGAAGGGTAAGACACTAAAATCAAGGAGGACTCCAAGAACATCAAACAAGTTAAATCAATTAAGAAGGAGTCTCCTAAGATAGATTCTAAAAAGTTTAAACAAGTTAAACCAAGTATAAAAGAATCTATAAACAAAAAGCTTCTCAATCTATCCCCCTTAAATCAACCCATAAAAGAACTTTTGAAGAAAATAGCAAAGTTAAATTTAAAACTCAAAAGTCAAATAAAGGGAGCAAATAAGAAGAAAAGAAAGGTGAATCAATCCCCTAAGAAACAAACTCACCAACCTCAAAAGACTAATCACCAATCTAATCTAAATTTAGTCAAATCTAAATATCTTGGTGATAAGTTCAAATTAAAATTTTATCAAGTCAAATCTCCTATAGTTGGTGGGACTTCTAAACTAGACCTCAAAGATCAACCCTCTCAAGACCTTAGGTGGATTCCTAAAGTTAGATACTTAAACAAACCTTAAGGCCTTGAACCTCATTGACCAACCTATCCTTTATACACTACAACAAAAATCATTTTTCGCGACGTAAATATTTGTCGCAGAAAATCACAAAATCGTCGCAAAATATATTCTGCGACGAAAATGGTTTCGTCGCCCGTTCGTCGCCCATTATGTGTCGGTGATTGTTTTTGCCGACGATCAGAATTAATCGTCGCTAAATATACATTTTTTGCGACAACTCCATATCGTTGCTAAATATCAATTTTCCGCGACAACACATTATCGTCGCCAAGTATCAATTTTCTACAACAACACATTATGTCGGCAAAAATGATATTTTTTGTCGCCAAATGTCCATAATTCATTACGAGAAAATGGATAAAAAATGGTTAAAAAAAGAATTTGGCGACAAAATGGAGTCGTCGCTGAATTATAGTTTTTTACCGACAAAACTTTATTGTCGCCAAATAGTGCATGAATTGCCATAAATTATAATAGGTGACGAATTAGTTTTGCCACGCATAGTTTGTAGACATTTCGCCCAATATTTAACGTTGCCACAATTTCTCTTAGGCGACAAATTATATACGTCGGGGATATATTTATTCCTTTTAGGAGACAAATAAAATTCGTCGCTAAAAATAATATATATTTTTTTAAATTACCAAATGCTACCTCAAAAACCTCTTTTACGCTGAATGTAATAAAACCTGCTCATTCAACTAAAATAAAATGTATAATAAAACCTTCACATTCAACAAAAATAAAATGTACAATAAAACATGGCCATTCAACTCAAACAAAATGTACAGTAAAGTATCTTCATTTAACTAATGAAAATGTACAAAACATGCTCCTTCAACATATTAGGAAACATATAACTATTAAATACGACCCACAAGCTTAGCCACATTGTCGTTACTAATTCAAGTAAAAATGTAGCATCCAAAATAGTGTAAGTACAATATTCTTATGAAAAACAAAAAGATGTTCAAGCAATTGGCCTCTATTACATTGATCTTCAGTCCCAACCTATGGTAAAAAAAAAAAAAAAAATTTGTTAGGAATTAAACATTGGAATCAAAAGCAAAGTAAGTGAAACAAAATAAAATCCTGAGAAAATTAAAAAATAAAAATGCACTTGAGCCTAAACGGTTGATTCAAGATCACAAACCGTTGATTCAAGATCACAAACTAGGGTCATGTATCAAAGGAGTTAAGATTTAATTGACTGTAAAATAATTCCAGTTCACCTGTTCCGGGCTACCAACATTTGGGATAGAACAATAAGCATGCACCAACTTCTACTTTACCACATAACATACTGATAAGACAATCTATATTTGTATTAATCATAAGACATGTGCCAGCATACCTAGGAAGAAATTCTGTAACAATGGAAAGATTTGGGGGACGAGTTACTGCTCCCATGAAGAGAACAACATTGGGATGGCGTACTCGTTTCGTAATCCGAACCTTGGGAACAGAAAAATCAATTAGATTACAAATAAAAAATTAATTGCAGACCAAAAGGGCACATGATATTATGTGCCGGCAAGACAACCCATTTCTACTAATGATTGTGAATCCCATAAACTATCCACATTTGAAGAACTCAAGTTGTAATTACTATTATAGCAGAGATACCTAAAAAAAGCAAAGAAAAATAAAGGAGTTCGGTAAATAACATAATTAGGATGAGGCAGGTGGATAGTCACCAGTTAATGATCTCAAACCAATAATGCAAATGAATTTCACCAGAGCTAGAATAAACTAGTGCACACACAACTCATTTTCTTTTCCATCAAACAGTGGGTGTTTTTTTTTTTTTTTTTTAGAGAGAGAGAGAGAGAGAGAGAGAGAGAGTTTTAAGAGAGAGAGAGAGAGGTCAAATACCTCACTTTTAAACTCAGCTAGTGCATCACCAGAAATATCTTGGTCCAAAAATTTCTTAACAGCCACTTCCTGGAAAAATTAAAGAACCCACCAGGTTAAATAACTCAATTATCTATGGAAGAAAGTTGCAAAAGCATTAACAAGTGGAGTTGTTTCTAGTATTGAATTGGATGAACAATCAATCAGGTTAGAAGCAGATTGAAATTCCAAGTGACAAATAAGGGGATAAATGTTACAATAAAATCATATTGGATAATTAAGAGAAAACATTTATTAACATGATTAATGTAAGCAAAACTAATAGCCCAAACCATTTTACTACTTAGAAGCCTGTTGAATGTAGAAAATATCCAAAAGTTGCAGTGAACAAAAATATAGCATGCCCACTTGACACATTCTCAATGTGAAACCATAGTTCAAGTATTCAGTATCTTACCTTTTTGTTTGGCCTTAATGTAAAAACAAATGTCTGACAGATTTTAGAGAACAAATGTCTAAAGATATGTGGCAAGATAGGGGTAGAGGGAGCGCTTAACCCCAACAACCCAATACAAATTCCTATTTGATGATTATGATGATGATGATGATAATGTAAAAACATTGAATAAGAAAGCAAACAGCAAACAAAAGCACAGCACTGCAAACAGAACTACAGGCCACTGCTGTACACTACACCCTCAGCTGCAAACATAGCATTACAGGCCACTGCTATACAAAAGGACTCAACTGCAGGGCAACAGAACTGGCACAACACAGCAACAACAGCAAACAAGACTTCCATTCCATAACTCTTTATTCGTTCCTTAATTGTTTGAAGGATAAAATTATATATCACTAGAACACCAATGCCAATCCAATACCAATTATCACTGCTGGGAAGACCGTGTGCATGGAGAACATTGTATCCAATTGTACCATTACTATAGGCAGAACTCTGACATGGGACAGAGTACAAAACCATTGGATTCACATTGGTTATCAGCTGAAGTATAGAAAAAATGACAATATATATATATATAGAATGTATAGATAAAAAGGTGTAAGAAGCAAGAATTTAAATAAATTCTGGTGATAACCAGGAAGCCCTTCTACATAAAGGAAAAAGAAGATTGCAAGGCACAAATGTCAGAAGAAAGAAATGAATGGGACAGGACTTTCAATGAAGAAATTAGATGTGCAATTTAGAATACAAAACCATATACTAAAAAACCATGGATTCCACTTCAAACAAATAATATAACATAGAATTTTGTCAGATCCTAGAAAATGATGTTTACGTTTTGGAAGAATAAATCCACCCAACAAGAATATCACCATAAGTGCAGCAGATCCAAATGTATTGGCAATAATCATATCACGTGCCACAGCACCCAACATCCGGAAGAGACCCAATGCCATTTGATGTATTGTGAAGAGTATAAACATGAACCGGAAATATAACAAGTACAGCTAGTCAATGAAATCCCAAGACTATGAGTTAATCCAACAAAAAAAAAAAAAAGATTACCTCTTGGAGAAAATCAGCAACTCCTTTGAGAAGAGGGAACAAAAGCGCCATCAGCACAGTACCCACCATTTTCTGAGCACAATTTCGAATACACTTCACTACTTGGTATGTAGTGGAGTTGTCAAGTCCTGTAGATATTTCATCCATGAAGAGTGTTTTTCTTGGCCCAACAGCCATCTCTCCTAAAATCAGAATATAAATGCATGTTACTCACTACCCCTTTGATATAATAACTTTATACATGTACGCATGTAACGTATGTATTTAAGAGAATGCATTTGTTCATACAGCAAATGAACAGGGTAATTGGTCACAAACTTCTTCAAGCACTAAGTTTTGCATGTAAAGTGTGAGCTATGTCAACAGCCACAAGACAACTGATTTCAAGATGTAATGTTTCATGAAAAGTGTGAGCATTTTCACTACTTCCACTGTTCCACTTGAAAAGAAAGCACTTTTATTTTCTAAATCTAATGCCATTTGATGTCAAAATTCATAGAGGAGACTGGCTTCTGCCTGTATTCTCA
Organism: Cinnamomum chago; assembly: GCA_038049695.1. Classification (NCBI taxonomy): domain Eukaryota; kingdom Viridiplantae; phylum Streptophyta; class Magnoliopsida; order Laurales; family Lauraceae; genus Cinnamomum; species Cinnamomum chago. The sequence goes on from CP142452.1 coordinate 35,045,502, forward strand.
TTGAATGTGACTTCCACCGTCCACACTACAAATGATACTAACAATGACAACCATATGATAAGTTTTCACCATAAACCAAGAAGTTTTTACTACAGTTTTAGTAAAATAAATTTGGTTTTACCAATAAATGTTTACAGATTGAAAAGATTGACAAGATTTATGTGGCCAAATGCTGCCCACATTCTGTTTTCACACAGTAGAAAAATGATACCCGTAACTTGCTAGATCTTCATGGTCAGGTTTAAATTGTCCACAAAAAGGAGACTAACATGCACATTTTTTTCCGGTCACCTCACCCTAACTTGTGTGGTGTCCATTGTTCTTAAGGCACTTGACATGGTGTGAGGTATTAAAGTCAATGTTGGCAAGAGCTCACAGTTGGAAACTTGGAATTCTCCTCCTCATGGATTCAATTGCTGCCTTCCCTATCCAGTACTTGGGGTTATCGTTTGATTACCACCTATTTGGGATCCTATTGTGGAGAGAAATGGAAAGTTTCTTTCTTTTTGCTGTAAGGTTACTTTGTATTAAAGAAAGAAAGGGAACAGGGCAAAAGCTCCCAAAAAACAAGAAGAAAACAAACAGTGGAAACAAACAAAAAATACCAACCCCAAATGGCAGACCAACCAAAACAGGGACAGAATACAGAGGAGACAGAAAAACAAAAGGAAAAACCAATAAACAGGACCCAACACCCACTGCCGCAGCAAGATGCCAAGCAGCAAGAATGAATGGAGATTCTGGGAAGAAAACATCGGCAAAGAAAAAGCACCTCTCACAAGTGGAGACAACTTAAGCTGCCATCCTCAGCTCTGGAAATTCAATGCACTTCTAGCAAAAGCTACCCAACAAGAACCAAAACAATATCACTGGAAGCTACACAAGCACTGCAGCACCCAACCCGCACTGCAGCTGGGCTCACCGAGGCACAGCAGAAGCAGCACAAAAAACCATAGCAGCGCAGGACAACAGAAGTAAAACAAAACCGCACAGCACATCAACTAGAGGAGAAAGCAAGAGAAAACAGAAGGCCTGCAGAAGCAGCACACTGCACAGCTCCACTTTGCAGCAGAGGAACAAAACAACGCCACAAAAACAGAGAGCTTCACAGCACCACAAGAAGAACTGCACAGCACCACAAGACAGCAGCAAAACAGCAGAAAACAACAACACGAATCACTGCTCAGCACAGCCACAGCCAAGCACAGCACAGCTCCAACATGGAAGGACAAAAACCAGAACATAGCACAGCTCCACAGCAAGAAAGAAGAAAAATAGTCAGTGCAGAGTTTTCCTACAAATCTTGTGTTGTGGATTTTCATGACAGCAATGCCTAAATTTAATTAATAAATATGTACTACTGTGATGATATAATATCACTAAAAAGTATGAACAATGAACAACATAATAGATATTCAACTCCAAAAAACCAAAAATAAAAGTAAGAAAGTCAAATGCTTTATGTTATGCTACGAGTTACTGCTTCCCATAACTCAAGCCCACAATAGTATGCACTCGCAACTCATTGTACCAAACGTATAATTTTTCCAATTTAAACATAAAGAAAGGAAGAATAAGTTAATTCAACTCCAAATCAACAAATCAACAAAACTATGCCCTTGAACAAACTTTCTCGTTCAAGCTCAAATCCTTTATCTAAACATTAAATATATATATATATATATATTTTGAGTATTTAGAAGCTTTTATAATCTTTTTTGATTTCTTGTTTGTTTTCTTCAATTGTGAGGTGACAACCTTTGTAACCTCACATGGGAAAAATAATAATGTTAATTATTATTTTGAGTATAGTTTGGTTTTTTGTGATTATTTGCTTCAAGATCCCCCATGAGCACTGACTGGATATAGGATTCATAGCAAACTAACAGGGATATCCAAATGCCTGAACTCATGATTATGTGTAAACCAAGGTACTTCAACATGATATGCATAAACCCAAATGGGCCTAGAGAGAAATGCCAAACATGCCCTGAGGATGATGAAACAGAATGAGCAGGATAAGGATCCATTTCAAAATTGGCTTGAGATAACAAGAGAAGATTAAACTGCAACAGGCTGGTAATTGAAGGGTTTTTTTTTTTTTTTTTTTTTCTGCATTTCCCTAATCAAACTCATATTAGAACATCCAAACATACACTAAATTTTATTGACCACAACAAAACAGAAAAAAAAAAAAGGTAAAATATAATATGTAATCCAGTATTGCCAACAAAGAAAAGTGGGTTGCTTAATATTGCAGTACAACTAGTTAGACTGACATCCATAATTGAAACATGCAATCATCATATATATTATTATGAGCATTAGTTGGGAAGGTGATTTAACATGGAATGACACACAAACCCATACAAACTAGAACAAAATTACAAAACAATAAAGTAAAAGAAGGGCTGAAGAGAGTGAGTACTTACCAGCAGAGCTGGATATGATTCAAAATCATCCAATTTCCAAACTTTCCCTGTTAGAGGCTCTGGAAGCTGTTCAACCAAAGCCAGGAAGAGAACCCATCAAGATTTCATGCTAATTTGAAAGAAATGCAAGTGACCCAGATTGGATTTTGAGGAAATACCTCGAAATCTGGAGATCTGAAGCCCAAAGAGGCGCCTTTTGAAACAGCTGAAGGTACAAAATTGGATCGAATAGAGTGGCTGCTGAACCTTTTTTTTCTTTACTTGTTTTCCTATTTTAAAGAAGAAGAGGTGAGGTAGCTACCAATCATTCACAGTAGACAGTATAAACAGATTACAAAAGCAGACACAACTAGGCACACATCAGCTATCAAAAACAATGGAAATGCACACAAATACACGCAAACATATGCATGCATTTATTACAAATATATGACTTTGTGAACATACAAATGCCTAAATAAAAGGTGGTGGAGATAATTGTTTTTTTTTGGAATCAGTTCAGCTTATAAATCATAATAGCAGAACACAGCATACAGTAAATACAATAGGTTCTTATGTCACATGAAATGCAGGAGCAACTCTTTTTTTTTTTTTTTGAATGGTAGGAGCAACTCATTTTCCAAAGAAAAATTAGATATAAGAAATAATTTACATGGAATAGATGCGAGATCAGAATGGTCTTTGAGTAGATTGTTTTCACCAGAAGAAACTCTTGTTTCCCCTGCAAGAGGCCAAGTTAACCACAAAGCATTTTGAGCAACCATGCTATCATAATCTTCTTTATAGCTGTCACAAGTAAATGCATACCAAATGTGACAAGCAAGACTGAAAGACAGCCTGATTTAGCTTCAGCAAGCTACTTATTGAGTTCAGGCATAATAAAAGTGGCTTGGCTTCTCTCTCTCCCAGATTCACTAAAAGCAGTCAGTACACATGCGCTGCTGAGCCGATAGGCTACAGAATGCTGTTGCAAAATAACATCAGAGAGGATTCAGGGAAACAGGAGAAGAATAATGAAATGGGGTAACAGAGGCAGCTGGCATTTAAAGTGGGACTGATAGCAAGTAGAAACTGGTACGTCCAAAGCATACTTTTTCAACCATATTATCAGGTGCAGCTCTCGCCAACAGAACATAAAGTGGCAACACATCTTGTGCCTGTGCTCCAGCATTCACAATCCCGGAAAGGGATATCGTCATTTGCATTCTACATGAACAATGTTAATCTAATCAGTATCCTCTAATATCATGGTGATACAACGAAGCAAAAAAAAAAAATTATGAACAGAGGGGGGGGTGTGGAGAGGAAAACAAATAAGAAATTCAGAAGTGTAGCACACATGCACACACAAGCTCGCACGCACACGCACATGCACAAACTCAGAAAGAAAAGTACTATCCAAGATCTAGACACAGAGATTCAAGTGTTAAAGGCAATTGATGAAACAATCAACAAATAATTTCATCCATGAACTCATGGAGAAAACAAGAAACTTGAGTAGATTGAACCAAAAACATAGACACATGGACCTGCCCACTCTCAAACAAACAGAATCTACCTACCCACACACAAACAGAATAATAGTCTCCTACAAATTGTACTGCAAAAAAACATGGCAAAGTGTTGTGAGGCCCATCACCAATGGAGGGGAAAAGAAAGATGTTTGTTAGGCCATTAGGGGCTGGATTACCATAAGTGGACCACAAGCTGCTTGCACAAGGGAATAAAAAATGATTACTTCACCCATGGGTAAAACCATGTAAGAAAATGGAAAAAAAAAATACACGTACTAATCTTTGTGCTTCAAAAATGTCATTATTATATGTAAAGTCACCTTCGGTACCTTTTTTTCCGCTTTGCCTCTATCTTGTAGTGCAAACATCTCTGAAGAAATGATGGCTGCAATGGAGGAAAGAATTAAGGCCAAAACTAAAGATCTGTTAAGAGAGAATAACACCACAACCCAAAGAAGAGTAACAAACTTGTAATACTTACTTTTTTGGTCTCCTCATATGCATTTATCCTTCCCTTAGAGGCCCAATCTTCAAAAGCTGAGATGAAGATTGGTTGAGCACTACTGAGAACAGCTCTAAGGGCCCTTGGGTTGTTAAAGGCTTCCATCAAATGCCTCCTTAACCTCTTATGGCCTAAACCATCAGTGACAGCAACAGATGAGCTCCCGATCAACTGGCTGGAAGGCCAACCAGTGCTGACCTTCCCTTCCTCTTGCTGTACCAAGGACTTGCTTGTTTACTAATGGGGAGCATGTAACTATTGTAGGATACCCAAATAAATGTGTCCTGTACATGCCATTGTCTCCATACCTACAAAGCCAAAAACAGATGTTTTGTTTTCAACATCTATCAGTTCTTTGCCAAATCATGGCAACTTCATTGTGCAGAAAGATTAGGAATACATGATATATAAATTTTAATAAACGAGTAATCAAACATTACGGGCCCATTTGTTTGCATGGAATTGAATTCCTAGAAATTCCTTGGAATTCTAAGAAATATATTCCTATCAAAGCTTTTAAAATTGAAGAAACAAAAGTGAAGAAGATCCACAATTGGCCTCAAATAATCTTCACTTCGTTGGAAAATGGTTACCCAAACATCAGCCCATAAATCATGCAAATCCTACAAAGTGAAGGCCCTCTCTACATTTTCATCGTATATCCTTCAATCCAAACCTTTATAAATATTCCTTCATTGGAAACCCTTTTTACCATGAATTCCTAGGAATTCAATTCCATACAAATAATTAAGATCAAATTAAGATCTAATCTAATCCTATCTAGACAAATAATCCCCCGTTTTTAACTCCCAACAGTTCCATTTTCTGTTCAGTTATTGTCCACAAATCAAGGAAACCGGTGGTATTGGGCTGCGTAGGAGGAGGAATAGGATTTCTCCTTGTTGGAGGTGTGGTATTTCTTCTACGGAAGAGGATGTATAAAGACCAACCTGAAGAATTTGTGGATATTGCAGGTTTGTGTTTCTTTCTTGTCAGCAAATCAATTATGTACCCATTGTTGATTCAAATGCTAAAGTTTACACAGACGGCACGATGTGCTTGAATATTTACTTTCTTAAGCATTATAAAATATTCATTAGATAATATGTAATAGTAAGAAATCCAAAAAGAAAAGGAAAAAAGACAAGCACAATTATATAGCCCATGACAAAACTAACTGAGTTCTCAAGGTGACTAGATTCAAAATGCAAATGAGCTGTGTGGATCCAATGAGTATTTCAAGTATGGCACCATCCATTCATCCTGGTCTCTCTGGTGCAGATTAGGTTCTGAAGGATGATTGTTCATTTCCTTCTATTATCAGGTTTTGGATCTGCATTTTCTGGAGAAATTTCATGTAGAAAAAATGACATGAGGCACACTGGTCTATTTGCAGACTTGAGGAGCATATATATTGTTTTAGCTGTAGAGATTTTCTTTCAATTATCTTGATAAATCCTTGATTAGGGGCCTTAAGCTCTTCCATTGTAATCCCCAGTACAGAACATTTCATCATATATAGAGCCTTTGACCAAGCTAACAGAGAAGACAAACAGAGAGAGAGAGAGAGAGACCTTTTAGTCAGGTTTTGGCTATTGTTTGCTTGGCCAATGAGTACAACTCAGCGAGCGGACCCAGATCACTGGAATACACTGCACCATAATAATTAATTAGCATTTGCTTCAATGCCTTGCAGGATGCATTCCCATGTAAATTCTAATCCTCTGGCACCTACCCAGAGTGGTGCCGACCTATGAAGAACAGAATCAACAAAAGCCCAACCTGCAAACAATAAAAAAATGACATCATTAGGGATCAGAGGGACAAAATTCACTACCAAAGCTACATTAGCTTACCATTGTCAAGTCACCAAATTTACACAGAGCAATCACAAGTCAGAACCAATTATTTGAATGATCCTAAGCAACTAACTCCTTGCATCGTGTCTAAAACATTGGCCATTACTTTTTAACTTTCCATATTGATATCACCTGATCAAACGGTGATGATCAACTAGAATTTCTCTCTGTAAACTAAAATCAGTGTCATGATTGTGTGAATTAAAATCAGTGTTATGACAACTAACATTGGCAATGAAAATGTCCTTGGTTTTAGTTACAACGAGTAGTGGCCTGCCATACATTCCCTAAAGGCAATTAAATGTATAATTCCACATTATTAAAGCCAAGAACAAAGTTACCTGAAGCAAGTATCTTGTGTGGCAATAACAATGATGGGGAGGGTTTCATCAACTAATGCCAATGGGCCATGTTTCATTTCGCCTGCAAGTATTCCCTCACTGTGCATAAGTGCCACTTCTTTCACCTTCAAAGCACCCTCTAATGCTGTGGCATAGTTGTAACCTCTGCCAAACATCAGAAGTGACTGCTCATCTTAAAGAAATGAAATTGACCATTTAAAAAAATGTGAAATTGAACATCATACATGCCAACATGGTCCATAGTAAATATGGCTTGAACAACCTGTTTAAAAAAATGAACAGCTTGATGGAACATCCACACTAAACATAATCAAAACAATTTTCTCCATGGATCTGTGTTATATAAAAAATTTCTACATAAAGGGCATTGTATTACCCAACCATAGTTGGAAAACTTTAAAATAAAAGAGAAAAAGCGCAGGGAAATTCTATATTCCTGTTTTATTTCAGGAGACAATTACACCAATTTGGATCCTTGGAACTGCAAAACCTGGCAACTCAACCTGAGCAATAAGTTTCTCTGTTTCTGAAGTATTTTAGGAGCTATCTCATAATTCAAAAGAGGCTAGGATAAAGGGATTCAGGGGTTTGAAGGGTTCCTTCCCTGCCCCATTTGCTTACAATTATCTTGATGATGTATTGGTTTAAGGATGATTTTGTTGGCTTTAGATGAATTCAATATCTTCTGCAATTTATTCTTCTGTTTCTCTAACCTTCCATCAAATGTTTATCTCAGCCTTGGAAAACATAGACTAGTGTGGGTCAATATTAAATTTACATAGACTAGGGTGGGTCAATATTAAATTTGTAGCCCTTGATTTGATTCTGATGATCAATCATTGACAGGATTTGGAATGCCAAAGAAGCACATGGCTAGGGGGAGCCCAGTAGCCCACCCAAATTTGAATGCCTGCACTGCAAGACCAGTGCTTGTGCTGTTAAGCCAATGCAGATACACCACAATCCATGTATCCTCAGGTCCCCCTTTGATTATGCCAAGCTCTCCAACTAGTATGACAGAGAGGATACAGAGTGATGGGGAACGAGGGAGAGAGAGAACAGAAAAGAAAGAGAGAGGAGAGGGGGAATGGTGCGTGAATGCAGGAAGAGGGAGGGGTGTACCTGGTGCAGGGGAGGGGTCCGCGGCGCGAGGAGGAAGATGAAGGCGTCCGGGGGCTGCTGCGCGCTCTTGGCAGTGCTGCTGTAGTCGTCGTGCAGTGGAGAGGGAGGGAGAGATAGAGGAGATGGGCTCTGGAGAGGGCGATGGAGGCAGGAGAGGAAAAAATGAGTGAGGTGAGTGAGGAGAGAGAACGAAATGAGTGAGCAGAGGGAGGATGGAGGCGAGAGAGAAATAAATGAGAGAGGAGAAAGAAGGAAAAGAGGGAAATAGGAATTTCGAGAGGAGAGAGAACGAAATGAGGGAAAATACGCTGGTCGTGGGCGTGAGAGAGATGAAGAGCAGAGAGACCGGAGAGGGGGGCTGCCTCTGAGATGGGTCGCGCAGGGGGTTGTGAGATGCAGAGAGAGAGAGGGGGGGGCAAGATGGAGAGGGAGAGGAGGTGATGGTGTTGAGTGTTCGTTCGGCTGTGACAGAAATGGAAGAGCTGTGCGTCCTCCGTTACCTCATTTTAGTTTCATTTCGTCGCCAATTCTTCTCAAAAAAGAAACCGCGAAGAGAGTCAGCGCGCCCAAATTTTATGCATTCCGCGACGATATAAATTCGCTGCGGAATATTATAAAGTTATTTTGCGGCAAAATATTTTTGTCGCAAAATCTCTTTAATAAAATTCATTGTTTATGATTTAGCGATGAAATAAACTCGTCGCAAAATAAATAATTTCGTCGCCAAATTTATATCTCCTCATGGCGCCAACCCCATCTTTTGGCGCCAAATTTTCCGCGACAACATTTAGCGTCGATTAAAAATTATCGTCGTTAATTCATTTGTATTTTCATTTTAGGGGACGAAATTAATTTTTCGTCGCGAAAACCACTATTTAGCGACAAATTCTCAAAACGTCGCGAAATATTCGCCGCGAAAAATGATTTTTGTTGTAGTGATAGTTAAATCTTTTTGTTGGTCATTATTACATTTGCATTTTGTTCTTTGATAGTTACATTTATTAAAATGCATTGTTTCTTTATGATCAATTGATTTTGTCTTCATGCACCATTCTAGTTGCATATCATGGTTTTCAAAATCATTTGATTATAATTTCATCATGTTAGATTTGCTTTTTACTCACATTAAGTTATATCTCTTGCATTGCATTTCTATATATGATTAATTGATTGTTATTTCAAAAGCTTTCATAGCTAGATTATTTATGGTCGATTGTTGTTATAAGCCATTTGCATCTTTGCTCTTTTAGTTGCATTCTTTTTATATGCAAATGTCAATTGGTTCCATATATGGTTGTGATCTTAGTTATATTTGTAGAAACTATACTAGAACTCAAATCCATCTTTTATGCTTTCTAGTCATTTTTTTATGGATGGTTATGATGTTGATTCATGTATATTCTCTAAGTGATGTCATCCTTATACATATTTCAACTTCATAGTAGTGATCTTGATCATATGAAACTCTTTGAAATCCATTCCTTGTATATCTATATGTTTGATGGATATCTTAGTTGTTGAATTCATATGATTTTGTCACTTTGAAAATTGCATGCATTACCATGTTATACCCTTTTGCATTGCAATTTATCTTGTTCATCACTATGCTCATTAGTTATATCATTAAAAGTGATGAATAATCATTTATGATGCTTGATGAAATTTTGTGTTTGTAACATCCTTGCTCTTAATCATGTTTTCAAATTCAATTGGTTTCATTTGGTATAATTTTCAATTGATTTCATATCCAATTGATGTCTTGTCTTGAGAATGTGATAGACCTTGTGTACATTAGATTGAACTTCATAGTCATATATTTTTGTTCCATGTCACATTTCATTAGCATCATAATTTTCATGTTCGCCGCCTCTCTTGCTCATATAGGTAAATCTCATGACCACCATATTTATGTATTCATAATCTTGGTTGGTTATTAGTTGAGGTTGGCTTCATGTTTGAATTTCATTTCACTCATCTTGCACATGATAGTCATATTTTTTGATTGAATGAAATGATTTCAAAACTTTCATAGCATATAATTTTCATAGTTAAATTGATTGATGCTATGTTTAGTAAGCCCCATTTCATTATGGATAGCTCTAATTTGGATTTATCTTAATAGTTATATTCTTTATAACTCCATTTTAGAGTAATTGATTTTATAGTCTTATCATTGAATCTCAATTGGTATTATTTGTTTTTCCAATTGGTATCCATGATTGCTTTTCTCTTTGGCCTTGCTCTTTATATTGGTAATAATTGATCATATTAAGCTCTATAGTTAAACGTGTCTAATCATTTCCTTGAAGTTGACTCTCAATTGGTAAAACCATCTTCTTCTTTCTCTTAATAGTTAAATCTTTGTCAAAAGTTTGACAAAAGGAGAGAATGGATTGAGGTGGAGTATAAACCTTCATAGGAAGTATTAGTTTTGATCAAATTCACCCTTGTATTGGCACCCTTAGAGACTTCTAACCATACATGATCACCTGTTATGTATTTCTCTTTCGGTTTCTTTTGTTAACAGGTGCTACTAAAATGTATTTTCCTTATTTCATGAGTGTAGATACCTTTGCAATTTAATGTCAAAGGGGGAGAGAGCAATCAAGTTGTCTAAAGGGGAGAGAATGTCCAAACTTCCTAAGGGGAGATATTGTATGATCTTCTACAGGGGGAGAGAATGCATATCTTGCCAAAGGGAGAGAGTGCTTGGTCAAAGGGGGAGAGTTGAAAGAAGAAAGAAAGCCTGGAACTAAAGAAGATGCTTGGCTAAAGAAAGAAAGATGAAAAGAAAGCTTGAAGAATGATCAAGCTCCAAGCATAAAGAAGATTGAAGAAAAAGACCTAGAGCCCAAGCTAAGGGAATGAGCATCCAAGAGATTTCAAGGCCTGTCCAGCTTAGGGGGAGCTGAAGACTTTGTGTGTAAATTCAGTATTGAGTAAGTTGCCATCAAATTCCAAAGGGGGAGATTGTTAGGGATTTTGTATTTGCAATTTGATGGATGCATTAACATTTTAGCACCATTTGAATTTTCACACATGCATTATTTTAGAAAATCTTGAAATCTTGATTTTCACATGCATTGTTTTTAAGACTTGTAGAAATCTTGATTCATGCATGTTTTGACTTTAAACTTGGATGCAATTAGTTTTGAAAAGAAGTTTTTCGAATCAAGCAAGCCTATGAGTTTTAAATCTTTTAAATCATTTTAGGCTTTTTATGTTTCATGTTTTTAAACCTCTTAGTTTGATTTAAAACATGTAGCTTGATTTAATGGCCCAAAAATTCCCAACCAAAAATCACTTTGAAAAATACAATTTTTGGGAAAAAGGTCCCTAGACCCGGTCGACCCATAGTGTGGTCGGTCGACCGAGCCCATGGACCCGGTTGACCGACCACACATGGGGTCGACCGGGTAAAGAGCCGTTGTAGCTCTTTTCAAACGGTCAGTTTTATGACCGTTGAAGGCCAGGTCGACCGGGCATTGTTCCAGGTCGACCGGGGATTACCCGTTGGGCAGTTTTTGGCTATAAAAATGAAGTTCATTCCTTTGCCAAAGTAAGAGATTTTTAAGTCATCCTTGAGGTGTTTGGAGACAAGACAAAGGGGATGAACTAAGAGAGACCAATGGGTCATTTGGAAAGCTAAAGCTTGGATTAATGAAGTTAAATCTCTAAGTAAGCTTTACCTTTCAGCTTACCTTTCTTAATCATATGTTAGATGCTTTGTTTAAATCTTTGGTAAATGATTTTTAGCATGATAACTATGATGTGTTGAATCCATTCTTGTTTTTATCTTTGATTTAAGTTGAATTGGATTCTTCACCCTTGATTTCAAACCAAGTTGTTATAAAATCTTCTTTAATCATGCTTAGCCAAAATCTTTGATTTCTTTTATAGCATGATTCATTTACTTGGTTGAATCTTTATTTTTTGTTTTCATTCATTTAAACCTTAGTTAAATTAATTTGGTTTTGAAAACAACATTGCACATGCATCACATGTTTTAAGTTAATAAATTTCATACAACTTGTGAGCCCTTGATTCTCATGTCATTAACAAGTTTGTATTCATACATGTAATTTGCATTTAACTCTTAAAGTGTTTGTGTAGACACTACATTGAGAGAAAATCTTTTTATTGTAAAGGTTATTGCTTAGCCTAAGAAAAGCACATTGTAGAGGTTATCGCTTAGCCTTGGAAAAACATCTTGTAAATGTTATTGCTTAGCCTAGAAAAGCACATTGATAGGTTGTTGTTTATCCTAGAAAAACAACATTGTAAAGGTTATTGCTTAGCCTATTGAAAAGCATAGATAGTGGAAATCCGGTTGGGTGTTGGATCACAAGCCGGTAGTGGATGTAGGCATTGAGGCCGAACCACTATAAATCCTTGTGTGATGGTGATTGCTTTGTGGTGATTGTTTTTATTAGCTTCCGTATTTTGTTTGATAATCATCACTTGTGACTAGTTAATTTTAAAGAAGTTTAAATTTATCTTAATTGGTCACTTACTTGTAGCTCACCCTATTCACCCCCCCCCCCTCTAGGGTTAGGATCCAGGACTTTCAGTACGTCCCCGACCCTTTGCATGTACTCCGACATGAGCCTTTGGAAATTCGAGAGGATGCTACCTATGTTGAGAAGCCCGTTCAGATCATTGACACAAAGGAACAAGAGTTAAGGACACAGACTATTCAGTGTGAGAAAGTACTTTGGGAGAATCATGGACCGGAAGAAGCAACGTGGGAACTACGAGATCAAGTGCAGAATAAGTATCCACATCTTCTACGTGAGGTGAGTGACAACGTTTAGTGTTAATTAAGTTGTCTTTTAGTTCTAAGCGTGTTTAGTGTGTTTTGGTTAAGTTGGGATTAGAATAGTTTTTGACATAGCTTTGGGGAATTTTGAGTGCCTTTGTGACTAGTGGGCCCTTTGGGGGTTCCTTTATGACTTTGTGTTTATTTGGGGGATTGTCTAAGATTCTTGGGTTTGATTGTTTTAATTCCATTTTACTTGTCTCGTTAATCCCTACAACTTTTATGTTGATCCCGTGCCCGTTCAAGACCCCGAAACCCGACTTTCCTAGCATTGAGAGCAAAACAGTCATTTTACACTAAATCTGTACCCAAAATTTGATATCCCTGAAAGCCGCGAAACATATACTTTTTGGAAACTAGATATTTCGACGATCACTTTTCTCTTCTTCTTCAAATTCGTTTGAAGCCCTGATAAAAATGATTTTAGCCCATGAAGGATTCTAGTGGTGGAACTCAACTCCATTTTCTCTATAAAGAGAACTTCCCTTCCCTTTTCCCCTTTTTTAGCAAACTTCAACCTCTCAAACTAGGGTTTCCCTTCTTCCTTTCTTTCTCTTGCTTTTCCATCACCAAATCCCTATCAACCTTGCACCACTAGCAAAATGGAGATCACCATCCTCTCCCTCTCCAATAAAGTTTCACCTTGATATCTTTTGAGAGAAAACTTTCCATTTCAAGACTCTTTTTGAGCTCACCTTGCCCATTTGAAGAACCTACAAGTAAGCAACCCTCCCCATCACTTTGCTTTGTGTTCCTTTGGCCTTGAAGAGGTTCCATTTTCATTATTGTTAGGTTTCTCTTTCTATTTCTTGTGTTGACCCTTTTAGGGTTTGTTTTGGGGATTTTTGTTTGTAGCTTGGATTCTTGACTTGGAGAAGTGTATAGAGCTTGTCATTGATTAGCTTGGACCTAAGGCAAGTGGATGATTTGTTATTTGAGCATCAAATGGTTTTATAAGAAATGTGATTGATTTTGTTGTTTTTCCACTCATGCTTATTTATTGCATTGACTTGAAATAATTGCTCATGAAAGAGCCTTGATAGTGCATTTAATGCCATAGAAATGTATTGGTTCATGGCATTCAATTATCTCTTGTTTTTAGCTCAAATGTACTCTTGTGGGTAGTGGTTTCCTTCCCCTCTTTCTTTATATTTGGATGTGATGTTATTGGAGGAGGATGGAATGGAAGTTGTTGGAGATTTGATGTTGGTTTGGATAGGGTTTTGAGCTCCTCATATGGTGTATACAAGGGGCTAAAAGGAGGTTGTATATGGAGGAGAAAGAGAGGAGATGAATTGTCCCGGAACCAGTTTTTGGACAATTCGCTCGAGCGAACTTGACAGGTTGCTCGAGCGAAGTATCCAAAAAAGGGTTCGAATCATTCCAATGGACAGTTCGCTCGAGCGAACCCTTTTATCGCTCGAGCGACCCTCCCAGAACTCGTTCCAGAGAGTGGTTAGTTCGAGCAAATTGAAATTTTGCTTGAGCCAACCTGATACTGGATGAGTTCGCTCGAGCGACCTCAACTTCGCTCGAGTGAACCCACCCAGACAACTATTCCAGAGAGCTCACCGCTCGAGCGAACTCCATGTCCGCTCGAGCGATGGGTACTGTACACCTGGGACTGTTTTGGGAGCACTAATATAATGCTTAAATGTTTAAGAGAGGTTTGTTGGGAACCCTATAGTGAAGAGAAGAGCCATTCGTTTTATTTGATATCCGTTTGAGAAAGAAACCACATCATAAAGATTTCATTTGAAGTTTTGAGGATCCTAAGGTGTATAAGGAGCTCGGAATGTCGCCAAACTCAAAGAGTACCAAGTTGTTATTAAATCGACATATGGAACCCCTATTCGCCTTAAATGAATCTTGACCCTGATATTTTACCCGAAACTTCAATGGTTATTATATTTCACTGTTCCCAAGGTTTATACTACACGACTTGTTATTCCCGAAAGCTTTGAAATTGTAATTGATATAGTTATTAGTTCAGAAATGAATTGTTCAGATTGATATGATAGTTGTGCCTTTGAGCACCCCGTCCTGCTTGTTTATGTACTTGCACTTGATGTATTTTATATATGTTTTGATCTTGTCATTTGACCTATGAATCGGCACCACTAAGCTTGGATAACCCTGTTGGTCTGATCCACCGACTTGGAGATCCTCATCTTGTCCCGCCAGCTGCAGTTTGGATCTCGCTACCCGGTTATTACCGCGGTCTTATCCCGATACCCCGGATTGCTACTGTGGTTCCCGATGCCTGGCTCGCTACCGTGGTAATGTCCCGTATATTATATGTATATGTATATATTTCGTTGCTTCTCCTCACCTCGTGTGACTGAGATCAATGCCTTGATATGCTCTGTCACTTCGGTGATAGAAGACCCCGACCCGAGTGAACCCGATCAGTGTTTATTAAGTTGTGTGTTAGTCTTAAGCGTGATTAGTAGTATTTGACTAAGTTGGGTTTGGAATAACTTTTGATATAGCTTTGGGGAATTTTGATTGCTTAGTAATTAGTGGGGCCCTTTGGGGGTTCCTTCTTTATGACCTTGCATGCGCTTGAGGATTTATCGAAGATTTTTACATTCATTGTTTTAATCCCATTTTATTCGTATTGTTAATCTGTACAACTTTCATGTTGATCCCGTCCCCATTCGAGATCCATAAACCCGATTTCCTAGCATTGAGGGCAAAACAGTCATTGTACACTAAATCTGTACCCAAAACTTGATATTCCCGAAATCTGTGAAACATATACTTTTTGGAAACTAGATATTTCGGCGATCATTTCTTCCTTCTTCGTCGAATTCATCCGAGATCCCGAAAGACATGATTTCAGCCCAAAAGAGTGTCTTAAGTAGTGGGACCCATTCCCATTTGCTTATATAAGGAGAACTCATCTTCCTCATTTCCCTTTTCCAGCACAAAAAGAACCTAGGGTTTGCTTTGGCAACTTTCTCTTCTTCTTCTTGCTCTCTCCATCTCAATCTCCCACCAAACTTGCACCAACATCAAAATGGACTTCACCATTCTCTTCCTCATCTTGAAGGCTACCTTTTGATACCATTTGTGAAGAAAACCTCTCATTCCAAGATCTTCTTTGAGCTAGCTCTTACCATTTAAAGGTCATCCAAGTAAGCAATCTTCTCCATCTCCTAGATTTGTATTCTTCTAGTCCTAGAGAAGCTTCATCTCCATTATTGTGAGTTCTATCTTCTTCATTCATTGTTTGACCCATTTTAGGGTTTGTTTTGGGGTTTTGTTTGTGCTTGTAGGATTCTTGAGAGAGTTTTGTTTAATAGCTTGATTTTCTTGATTAGAAGACCCAAGGCAAGTGGATGAGTTAATAGTATGAGCTTTCAATGGTTTTCATGAGGAATGTGGTTGCTTTGTCATTTCCATTCATATTTATTGGCTTGCATTGATTTTTGAAATAAATGCTTTGAATGAACCTTGCTAAATCATTTAATGCTTTGGAAACATATTGGTTATGGTACTTGTTGTATTTTGGATATATCTTAAATGAATGTTTGTGATTTGGTTTCTCTTTCCTCTTGTGGTTGTTGTGGTTAAGAAGGAGGTGATGGAATGAACACATATTGGGGTTTTGGAAAAGTTTAAATAGATGTATTGGAGGAGCTCTTAGCTCAGTTTTATTGCAGGGATTAAATGGAAGTGAGGAGAGTGGTTTTGAGGAGGAAAAAGGGCTCAAATCTAAACACAGTGGGTGTTTCCTACACCTGACGGTCAGCCAGCGGTCACCTGTCAACTAGCCGTCTGGTGACTGGCGGCTAACCGCTAGCTAGCCGAACAGTCGCGGTTACTTTTTCAGAGAGCAACATTTTCCTCTTGAATGCACGGTCAGCCTCACGGTTAGCAAGCGGCGAACCACCTAACCCAGCAGCGGCTAACCGCCAGCCAACCGAACCATTTCGGTTACATTTCCAGTAACCTGTTTTCCTGTCAAGCCAACCACAATCAGCCAGCGGCTAACTGCCTAACCCAACGGCGGCTAACTGCCATCTGACCGCTAGGTAACCGAAATCACCCAGACAACCATTCTAGAGAGCTCCTCGCTCGAGCGAACTTTCCGGTTCACTCGAGCACTGAGCTTTGTCGGTCGAAGGCTAAGTTTGGGACAATGACGAATTGTTTAAATGTTTTGGGGTTATTCATTGAGAACCCCTCTATGTCAGGGAGATTTACTAAGCAATGTATGAGGCCATTTGAAAAAGAAACCATATCACGAAGACGTCATTCGAAGTTTTGAAAATTCAAAGTGTATAAGGAGCCCGGAATGTCCCCAAACTCAAAGAGTACCAAATTATTATTAGATTGACATACGGGATCCCTATTCACTTCAAATAAATCTTGAACCCGATACTTTACCCGAAATTTCAATTGTTTATTGTACTTTATCGATCCCAAGATTTATACTACATGCCTTGTTTTCCCGAAAGCATCGAAGTACACCTGCAATGGTTACTTGTCTTGAAGTGCATTGCACCACATGAAACGACAGTGTGCCCTTGAGCACCCCCGTCCTGCTCGTTTATTTATTTGTACTTGATTTACTTGCACATGTCTTGATTTGTTATTTGACCTATTAGTCGACATCACTAAGCTTGGATAACCATGTTGGTCTGATCCACCGACTTGGAGATCCCCCTCTTGTCCCGCCACCTGCAGTTTGGGTCCCGCTATCCAGTTATTACCGTGGTCTTATCCCGATGCCGCAAATTCTACTGTAGTTCCCGATGCCCGGCTCGCTACCGTGGTCATGTATAGTATATGTATATGTATTTATTTATAAGATCCACCGTTTCTCATCACCTCGAGTGACTGAGATCAGTGCCTAGTTATTGCTCTGTCACTTTAGTGATAGAGGACTTAGCTTCATGTGGTTACCATCTTGCTTGTTTTCCCGTTTCCTTGGTTACCTGGACATGTTTTATAATGCACACTTGTATTTGAATAAATGTTTTATCTTTTCATGGAAATTGTTATTGAGATAGGTTTTAAATGCTTTTGAAGGTAAATTCATTTATTATTATATTGTCTTTGTATTTTACCCATTTGCCAAACCGTCGTGTTTGACCCACTCTTTGGTACTCAGGTCCCGTTGTTGGTTATCCAGAGGAGGCGGTCGGAGAACCACAACAGTTAGTTGAGTGGCACGCCGATGATGTCATTTAGACATTCGGTTGTCTCGAGATGCGAATCATTTTGGGAGTTTGTGGATAACACATTCTTTTGGGATTATACTTTGAGATGTATTGGCCTTTGTTGGCCTCTATTTTTTGGAAATGTAATTAAATGATCTTTGTATAAACTCTAACTTACCTTTGGGTAACATGCTAATTATCATTGCTCATTCTGATACAGTACTATACTTGTGTTATTATCTTTATGATTAGAGATGGATTGAATATTTGATTTGCTACACGCTTCCGCACTTAATAGAATTGTTCATATATGGTTGTGATATCCTCACCGCGGACACCTGTGGGAAATTAAATAACTGTGTGCACCTTGTTGACACACTCTACATATTAACCATTCACTCACCACACTACAATTAGTGCCCTGATCCCGGATTCTCGGTCCGGGGTCGCGGCAGTTGCCATCTTGCTTGTTTCCCGTTTCCTTGGTTACCTTTACATGTTTTACAACACATACTTGTATTTGAATAAATGATTTATCTTTTTTATGAAAATTATTTTTAAACAGGTTTAAATGCTTTTGAAGGTAAATTCATTTATTATTATATTGTCATGTCTTTTCACCCATTGCCAAACCGTCGTGTTTGACCCACTCTTTGGTACTTAGGTCCGAACATTGTCTATCCTGAGGCAGAGCTTGAGGACGTGGTCAGTGAACCGTGATGCCTAGTTGAGTAACATTTTGGGAAACGTCTAACCATTCTTTTGGGGATTAGTATTTTGTCTATATTGGCCTTTGTTGGCCTCTATTTTTGGGGAATGTAATTAAATGATCTTTTGTATAAACTTTAACTTTTCTTTTGAGAAAGCACTAATGATCATTGCTCATTCTGATACTTGATTTATATATTTATTTTTATCTCATGACTAGAATTGAATGTTTGATTTGCTACACGCTTCCGCATTGAAAGAAATATTTATGTTACTGTGATATCCTCACCGCGAACACCTGTGGGAAATTAAATAAATGTGTACACTTAATACTTTGTCATCCTAAACATGGCACATACAATAATTAGTCCCGATCTCGGATTAGTCCCGCGGGCCCGGTCCGGGGTCGCGACAAATCCCAAAGATAATTCGGAAATCCGAATCTGGGGACGTGGACATCCAGAATCATAGTCCGTTGTGAGGTCCATTTAAGACTTTTTTACGACATTTAAGTAAAGAACATTTAAGCAAAAGCAATTATAGAAAATCAGCATAAGAATTTGAATATGTATCCAAAAATAATATCAGTCCATATACAACATATAACAAATGTAAAGGATCAAGTCTCACTACAATGTTCGAGTTTCGATGTAAAAGGACATGTTTTATTTACAAATCCATCTCAACGTCACTAGGACCAGTAAACACTCATCCACATGCCCTCCAATAGCCAAGGTGACTAAGGTACGCCCCTCTGCTACTGCTAGCTTGAAAGCGAGGTTTTAAAAAATAAATAAAGCCTAGCTACTATCTCTACCCGTGAGAATAGTGATGATAGCCGGGGCCCGGGTATTGTATCCACTAGGACAAAAAGGCTCAGTTGCATTGCTTTCAAGATCAATTCCTAAATAAATTCCAAAAAAAGAACGAGAGTTTGGTTTGGGACTGTGGTTCCTAAATTATCTAAATGAAAATGGACTTTGCTTCAATTAAAGGAATGCCTTAGGGCATGAATCACCCCTAGCTTTGTCCAATGGCAAGTATAAACCTAGGGTTTCAATATTAATGCTAAAAAAACCATTTTGGCTACAAGCCTCTATGGAGTCACCAAGTGGGTCATGTGGGTTTAGATTTGGGCATGACCTATCTCTTAGGCATAGATTATCTTGAGCCTAAACATCACATACATTGAAGCACCATTACATGAATAGCATTCAAGACTATAAGAATTGAACACTAAAGCTAGATATAGCATTAAATGAGAAAATCCATAAATGGGTAGCATTCACATCATGTAATCAAAGCATTTCAAACAAAACCCTTGGATCTACACATTGCCAAAGTACTTGCCTAGGGCATATCATCATAAGAGAAAATTAGTAACACATGGCGGGATAGTGACGAAGAATCCTTGATGAAGCCTCCATTGATGCTCCTTGGAATGCTTAAAGCCTAGCCTCCGATTGCCTTCTCCAACATTTTCCTCCCCCTAAACCCCGTCCCTCTCTTCTTTTTATATGTTCTTTCCGAAACTTCTACCTCAAATCGAGGAACCAAGGAAGTGTACCCCGCACCCAGCGTCTGGACACCACTGTGCTAGCGTTCGAATGCCAAAATGCAGTCTTGCCAGCTTGCTCTAAGTTGAGGCAATGTCCCTCCAATTAGCTCCGACTTCACTCCCTTCACCTAAAACACTTGCAAATAAGAAAATATCACAACTAAGCACATGTACTATCATCTCAAGACATGACAAAGACGTCATTGAAGGGCCTAAATGGAAAATTTAGGCACTCATCAAATGCGTTCAGTTTCTGATCAAGGAACTCTCACCTTGTGGGATATTGAAAGGGAATCCATTGCTACATCACCAAGGGTAGAAAAGGTAAGATCCAAAGGATCTACCAAGACAATATATATATATATATATAGAAAATAGTATGAATGCATCAAAGTAGATTAAAGACGATTAGCATGATTAATAGAGTTACAATGATAGGGAAACTAGGCAAGTAGTATAATAATATAGAAACCATCATGAACGAATGTAGATAGATACCTTACAACCAATCCATCCGTCTAACAAAAAGGCACATCTACATAGGCTGGCACAGTGGAATATTGTGTCGCTGCCCTGATCCCGTACTACATATGAGTTGCGGCGGACATGTTTGCTATTGTAATGTGTGTATGTTCGAATGTAGTTTCTTTTCTTTGTTTGTTAGTGCAATGTGGATCCTTTCCTTTACTTGTTACTGTATGCAATTCTTCTGATGGATGTGTGGATGTAGCACTTGGGTGGGATCTCGTTGGTTATGGTTGGGTTTTACAAGCGTCTTGTTCAAGTTTGGGTTTGAAATTATCCACAAAAAGTTGGCTTGGGTTGAGCCGACAACCACTCCTACGGCCCGAGTTACATATTGAAAGAAAACTAGTTGAATGGGGCCATGGGAGGATCCTCTTTGATATTCAGTAGTGGTCACACTTCTTGTTATTGTGTCCACTTGAAGTTAGAGGATTGGGGCCTTTGAAGATGGGAACTTGTAGGTGGATAATGGAGTATGGTTCTATTGGTTAAATGAGAAAGGTCATTAGGGAAGGTGGTCAAATTGGTGGCTTGGACTGTCAAGTCGAGAGAAGTTGTTAGGAGACTTTATAAGAGCAGAGAGGGAAACTTTTTTGAAAAGAGAGCAAGAAAAGAAAGAAAAGAAAAAAGAACAAAGAAAAGGAGCTAAGAACGAAGAAAGTGATGAGTGAAAGTGCTTGGCAAGTGCAAGAACTACAGAAGAAGCCTTGAGGGTGGAGAGGTTATGCTGGGAAGTCCCACATTCCACATCGTCCAAGTCCTAAATTGGATATTGCTTCATATACCAGTTTGGGCCTTCCACCTATCAGCTTAAGCTTTTAGGTTGGTACATAGCTTCTTACACGCTATCATAGCGGGTCTCTTCTATGAGAGTACACTTTACATGGTACAAAAGATATACAAAACAAACAAAAGAACCAAAAGATAGAATAAGTAGGTGTCCCCTGTTGTAGTGCTCAGGTGCTGGGAGAGACGATGCTAGGCTACATCGTCAGCACACTGATCGACGCTAAGATCTGCAACGCTTAACCGCAAGACTACGGTGTCGTCAAGTAGTAAAGGACTAAATAGTTCGGATTATCAATCCCACGGAGAGAGAATGGAACAAGTAATAAATCCAATTGAAGTAGAATTGAACTAAGATATAGCTAATATAGACAAATGAAGTGAAAAAATAAAACTAATAAACTATGCAATGTAAACAACTAATTAACAATCTAAAATATGAATTTCATAAGATCTAAGTTAATCTAATAAGCTACACTAAACTATTGGATGAATGGTGGTTGGAAATGAAAGATTTAAGGTGAAGAGGTGGTGTGAAATGAGTAGGATTTTAAAACAAGTGATGTGAAATGTGTATCTAACAATCTAGAAAGGAAAATAACAAATCAAACTAGAATTAAAATTAATAACAATCAAAATAAGAGATTAGGCAATCCCAAATCTACTAAATATGTAATTATTTCAAACAATGCATTTTCTAATTCAACTCCAAAATCTACAATCCAATTAGCAATCTCTTGCCTAATTGGATTGGATGATATAACAATGAAGATCAAAGTAAAAGAAAATCAAAAGTCAAGATCTTAGATCATCATCTAGTTACCATAACAATAATTCATTAAAATCAAGCTACAAAAGATCAAAGATAAGGGCTTTAGAGCATGCTATGTGAGAGAACTTAATCAAACTACAAAGCATCAATTGAGATTATCCAAGCATCAAGTGTAGAGATAGAGCATGAGAAATGAGAGAGATTAGCACAATTAGATCTAAAATCTACAATTCAATTAAGGCACAAGTAGGGAATTTAAACTAAAACATGCATGTAATTGAACTAATCACATTACTTAGTTTCAAAATGAGAGCCTAATCCAAGAGCTTTAGCCACTAAATATCAAGAAAGAGCTCCAAATCTTCATTAACGATCTTCAATTACACACACACTCTCTAAATTATTTACAAAGAAGCTCCTAATTACAATCCAAAAGTAAAAATAAAATTGCAAAAAGACTAACTTTCCAAAAGATTTTTTTCTCTACTAAAACAGTCCAATTTATAGAAACATTGAAAATATTTGATTGACTCACTTCCTTTCACATAGATTGCTTCCAACTTGAAGGCTTTTGATTGGCTCATTTACTAAGCATTTGTGCTTTTTGTCTTTCACATGGATAGAAGAAAAAAAAATGTAATTGTTGGGGTTTGAACCCATTTCGTATTTCACACCCACCCAAGCTCTAACCAATACACCAACAACTCCTTTGTGTTAGAAAATGAATTCTGTTATTTTTAAAGTATTTTCCCCTTATTTTGGAATTCTTCAACTCTTCCTAAGATTTCTTCATGTAACTTCTTTATTGAAATCTCTTCTTGATGCCTTAGGACACTAGCCGGAAGGTTGGGGTAGTCGCGGGGTCCACTTACACAAGAGAAATTACATAAAAATGCACTATAAATAATCAGATTTATGCATAATAATCCGATAATCTGTTAATGTGATAGAAGGATAAAATCTTCGTATAAAGCAAATGATATGCATATGAGATGCTGATAAAATTCGGACTAATGAGGAGTAAAATATGCAATATTTAACACTCATCACACCCCCAAACCTAAATTTAGCTAGTCCCGAGCAAAAACTATAAAGAAAAACTAAACTATATGGAAGAATATACGGTAAAGATCCTAACTCACTTTCGCAGGAATCGCAGTTGCACTTAGCTCATGCAATAAGCCGTTAAACCCTTAGGTTTCCCCTAGTGGACGAGTTTTGTCTCGTGAGGGTTTTCGGCGAGTAAATCCCACAAAATTCTTTTTATTTTGGAAAGAAAATATTTTTGATGTCCAACAGTCTTTAGCAAGCTAATAAGAACAAGTACTAAGTTAAGAATACCAGCCAACTCTTGGAGATATGTCAATCAATACCTAAGTCTCATTGTGTATGTGTGTATATTTAGCCAATAATCATACAACATTCAGGTCGAAGCTCAAACAACCTTAATACCCTTTGGAATTCATTTCACCTTGACTACAACCTTATAGGTCATAATACTCTCAACAATGGAAGCATACAGATTTTACTGACTAACTCTCAGTATGTGAGTTTGAACAAGGCTAAGGACTCACATAATTGATGAAGAACTAAGCATATGTATAGAATGATTGATCTCATAGAACAAGATATAACCAATAGAAGGTGGAAATGCTCACTCAGCTTCTCACTCATTCAGCACCTAACCTTTCCCAGGATCCAATAGGTCTTTCATAGGTTATAATGGGGTTAGGGTTAATAGGTAAGATAAGGGTTAAATGTGGTTAAAGGTTCTTGAGAAGGTAAGGGTCTTTAAGTCTTCATAGGATGGTCTTCCATTACCTTCACTTCTTTCATTTGCTTCGTGTTCTTTATTCCACTATCTTTTTTCTTTTTTTTTTTTGTGCTTGCTTTTCTTTGGTTTCCCATATCTTTTCCTTTTTTTTTTCTTTGGTTCTCATTTATATTGTTTCTCTTTTCTTTTCTTTTTTCTTTCTACTTTTCTCTTTGGTTTCAACTTTCAATTTCCTTAATTCCTTTGTCATCTCTTTGTAGAACATCTATCTTTTGGTAGCCCATGTGAAGTATTCATCACTAATGCTCAAATCCTTCCTTTCTTCATTTATCCTTACCCTTCTAAAAAAGAAAAAGGTAAAAAAGGCTATATATATGTGGGTGATGAGGCTTAGGACAATGAAGGAAAGCTTCTTGTAAAATTGGCTCAAGAGGGCTACAAAGGGTATAAGATGTAATAGGTGGATTAATTAAAATTTGGCCATTGGTTTCTTTTGTTAGAATGCCTAATATCTTCCCCTTAGTTCTAAAAAGTGTATCATAAGCTATAAGTCAAGGTTTCTTCTCATTTTGATGTCGCCTCTATGGTTAGAACAAAGAATAGCACTTATGAGATTGGAAGTGCTAGAGTAATAAGCTATATGAGTAGATATTCATTCTACTCAGGAATAGCGCAGGAGAGTCCTCACCCAAATGCATATAGATAGGTTCAGTCACTTAATGGGTTCTAGTCTCCACTAATGATTCTTTCGGGTCTCTCAGAAGTGATTTGCTTTTCTCTTGGACTACACTCATGTGGCTAAATGTGTAAAAAAAAAAATTCTAGGACTTATACATATGACAACTCTTCAAGCTAAAATCCACGAATAATTTTAGAATTTTTTTTTAGATTTTTAGTAATTTTGGGATTTTTCAAATTATTAGGGTTTTTTTTGTATAAATGGAAAACAAGACAACTTATGCACATGCAAGATACAATAAAATGCAATGCATGAAATGCAGTGCCTCACCCCCAAACCTATTCTAAACATTGTCCCCAATGTTTATGCAAAAAATAAATAAAATAGGACAATGAAGATAAATTGAAATTTCTCACCATGGGGTGCCGACACACGGGTATATTGGGTTACTTCCAAGCAAGCGCTAAGTTGAACGTCTTCAGCTAGATGCAATTAACAGTGTATGAGGCCAATCTATCCTAGGTCCACAAGAAGGACTTCCTCAACAACATTCTTAGGATCCACAAACTCATGGTACTCTTTTAATCTGCGCCCATTCATTTGAAATGTGTTACCATCTCTGGGATTCAAAAGTTCAACTGCACCGTGGGATTGGACTGTTGGTTCACAAGATGGTTTGGCACCTTCTTCTAGATGAATCTGGTGCATAATTATAGAGGGACTGATTCCTTTAATGTCTGAGATGGTCCAACCTAGGGCACTCTGATGGTCTTTTAGCACATCCAGTAATTTCTTTTACTGCTCTTCTTCAAGGTCTAATGCAATAATTACTGAGTTGCTAGCAGAGGGCTCCAAGTATGCATACTTTAAATTCTCGGGGTAATGGTTTCAATTCTAACTTGGGTGGCTTAACAATAACTGATTCTTCTTCGACCGTAGATTTAGAGGTGGATGTAAAGAAACGCTCAATTTTCTGCTTCCATTGGCCAACATCCATTGGCTTGGCCAAATCCAGTAATGCATTAACATCGCATATCGACCCATCAATGTCTATGCCGGCATTGAAGTGAGCCAGACATTCTTCTAGTGGATCTATATAACATGACGATTGAATTGTGTGGTCAACTAATGTGTCAATCTTATTCACTTCCTCATCATCACCTACGTCTGATGTCTGGAGTTCGTTACGAAAAACATTCAACTCCAACTTCATGTTCCCGAAACTAAGTGTCACAACCCCATTCCTGCATCTAATCACTGCATCTGAAGTTGCAAGGAATGGTCGACCAAGAATGACAGGAACATGTCGGTCGGGGGCTGCCACTGGTTCGGTATCTAGAATTACAAAATCAACTGGAAAGTAAATATCATTAAATTTTACGATCACATCTTCAACCTCACCTTTTGGATACTTGATTGACCTATCAACAAGACAAAGGGTAAGATCAGTCTTCTTCAGTCCTCCCAGGCCCAACTGCGTGTACACGGAGTACGGCAGTAAATTCACGCTTGCCCCAAGATCAATGAGACACCTCGCCATCACGGAGTCTCCTATTTGAATGGTAATGGTAGTGCAACCAGGGTCTATGTATTATTTGGGTACAATGGTCTGCTGGATCAACCCTGATATTTGGGCTGCCATCACATCAGTTATGGGTACTGAGGTTTTTCGCTTGACAGTGGTCAGGTATTTCAAAAACTTGTAATAGGAAAGGATTTTCTTTATGGAATCAAGGAGGGGTATGTTTATTTGGATATTTTTTAAAACTTCTAAGACACCCTCAAAGTGATCCTTCTTCCTAGTCTCTTTCAATTGGTGTGGGAATGGTGCTCTAGGTACCACTTCTAAAGATGATGGGTCAACTACGGTGGGTGATGAATTTAAATTCAATCATTCAATACGGAAAGTACACAGCTGTCTTTTTGAGACAGTGACAAGTACAGGTCGAATCTCACATGAAGCACTACTAAGTTAAAATTTAAAATCTGATTTTTTTATCAATGATAATGACAAGAGAGATAAAGAAAAAAAATAATAGTAAGATCGAGAAAATTCTAGATCTAAAGTTGTCAAGCCCCAGACCGAGGCCTTGATAATCAAGTCTTTAATCCGGGGAACGCGGCGCGACGGGTCAGAAAGTTCCGCCCGCACAAGCTAATTATCTTCCCACAGAATTCTGCGGTGAGGATTCTAGACGATCCATCACAACCAATTAATCGAATTCACAAAAAATAATAATATGTGGAAGCATGTAGCAAAACAGAAACCAAACGAAGTATAAGATAATTGCACAAACTCTGTATCAAAAGAGAAATATATAAATGAGCATAACCCAAAGTTAGTTAAAGTTGTGAGGATCACAAAAGTATATTTAATTTATACAACCAAAAAAGAAAAGGCCAACAGAGGCCACAAGAATAATTCCAAAAAAAAAATGTTATCAAACTCCAGACCCAACATGACGTCTACATGACATCATTTGGCTGCCACTCGTGCTCCACCGGAGGCCCTACTGCCTCCTCCGCGCGCTCCGCTTCAAAGGCTGCAGGTCAAACATTTGACACCAAACAGAAACGTATCAGACACGATGGTCTGCTGGTGAATAAAGCAGATAAGATATACAAGTTTTATAAATGTCATGTTTGAAATCATAAAAGTGCAATTGAAACGAGACATATATAAAGAGTAAATCAAATGAACCATTTCTATACAGATCAAATGAATCAAAAACTTGAAGTCAGGTAGCCTGATATGTTGCTGATGAGTGTTAAATATTGCATATTTTACCCCTCATTAGTCCGAGTTTTATCAACATCTCATATGCATATCATTTGCCTTACACAGAGATTTTATCATTATATCACATTAACGGATTATCGGATTATCATGTATAAATCCGATTATTTGTAGCACATTTTTATGAATTTCTCTTGTGTAGGTGGACCCCGTGACTATCCTAACATTCCGGCTAGTGTCCCAAGTCATCAAGAAGAGATTTCAATAAAGAAATTACATGAAGAAATCTTAGGAAGTGTTGAAGAATTCCAAAATAAGAGGAGAAGACTTTATGGATAAAAGAAGTCATTTTCTAGCACAAAGGATTGGTTGGTGTATTGGTTGGAGCTTGGGTTGGTATGGAATAGGTTATAGGTTCAAATCCTAACAATTGCATATTATTATTTTTTTTTCCATCCAACTCACCTCTCCATGTGAAAGGATATGAGCCAATCAAAGCTTGCCATGGCACAAATCCATGTGAAAGGATATGAGCAAATCAAAAGCCTCCAAGTTGAAGGACCACATAAAGCAAAAGGCACATATGCTTTTGGAAGGAAAGTTTGTTGCAACCAATCAAATTGAAGCTATCCATGTGAAAACAAAAGAGCCAATGAAAAGCCTCCAAGTTGAATTCAAGCAATCCATGTGAAAACAAATAAGCCAATCAAAAGCCTTCAAGTTACAACTAATCAAATGGAAGCAATCCTTGTGAAATGAAATGAGCCAATCAAATGTCTTCAATGTTCCTATAAATTAGAATGTTTTTGTAGAGTGAGGGGGATCTTTTGGCAAGTTAGTCTTCTTGCAATTTTATTTTTACTCTTAGATTGTAATTAGGAGCTACTTTGTAACTAATCTAGAGAGAGTGTGTATTTGAAAATCATTAATGAAGATTTGGAGCTCTTTCTTGATGTTTAGTGGCTAAGGCTCTTGGATTAGGCTCTCCTTTTGAAGCTAAGTAATGTGATTAGTTCAATTATATGCATGTTTTAGTTCAAATTCCTTACTTTTGCCTTCATTGATTAATAGATCTTAGATCTAATTGCACTAATCTCTCTCATTTTTCATGCTCTATCTCTACACTTGATGCTTGGATAATCTCAATTGATGCTTTGTAGTTGGATTAAGTTCTCTCACATAGCATGCTCTAGAGCCCTTATCTTTGATCTTTTGTAGCTTGATTTTGATGATTAATTGTTAGGGTAGTTAGGTTATGATTTAGAATCTTGGCCTTTTGTTTTCTTTACTTTGATCTTCATTGTTATATCATCCAACCCAATTAGGCAAGAGATTGCTAATTGGATTGTAGATTTGGGAGTTGAAATATTAGAACATGCATTGGTTGAATTAATTTCATACTTAGTGGATTTTGGATTGCCTAATCTCTTCTTTTTATTGTTGTTAACTTAAATCCTTGTTTTATTTGTTATTTTCACTTTTAGATTGTTACATCCACATTTCAAATCACTTGTTTTAAAACCCTACACATTTCACACCATATCTTCATGTAAATCTTCCATTTCCACCATCATTCATCCATCCACTAGTTTAGTGTAGTTTGTTAGTTGCCTTACTACAACAAGGCGCAATCGCTTCGATAAAAGTTTGACATCTATCACATCACCCACATCCTCAGAGGTGAAAACATCCGTGCAGATGCCTTGGCCGGACTCGCCGCATCTATGGCAATCCAAAAGGGGGAAAACATGCAAATCACAGTGTGTCAAAGAATGATTTTCCCTCCTCTTAACACACACCAAGCAGTTGCGGAATGCCACCAAGTGGTCGGAAGTCGGATATCCATTCTTAAACCTCCGATCGGCGACTGGAGGGATCCGTTCATTGATTACATTCTATTCGGAATTCTACCTGAAGATCCAAAAGAGCGGGGTAAGCCTTCAAAGACGAGCCCCAAACTTTCATTTGGATATTCCTTCAAAAATGCTTTACAGAAAATCCTTCAATGGAGTACTTCTATGCTGCTTGTCACGACAAGAAGCCGAGGAAACTCTCAAAGAAGTACATGCTGGTCTTCGTGGAGCTCATCAGGCCGGTCCTAAGCTCTACGATCAGATAAAAAGGTTAGGTTATTATTGGCCTACCATGGTAGCAGATGCTATGCAATTTGCTAAATGCTACCAACAATGCCAAGTTCATGGAGATTATGTCCACATGCCTCCGGAATGGTTACATCCTACAACGATCTCATGGCCTTTCAAAGCCTGGGGAATGGACATCATAGGTCCTATCTCTCCCTCATCAAGCAAAGGTCATCGCTTCATCTTCGCCGCTACGGAATATTTGTCCAAGTGGTCAGAAGCATTTGATCTCAGCGAAATGAAGACCTCATCAGTCCTTCAATTCTTGCGCACCAACATTATTTGTCGCTTCGGCATACCTAAAAGATTCATCCATGATAACGGACCACAATTCTGGGATCACAGATTCTACATGTTCTACGATAAGTACAAAATTCAAAGTTGTCCTTCGACTCCATATAATCCGGCGGCAAACGGACTGGCAGAGGCCTTCAACAAAATACTCAGCAAAATTCTCAAGAAAATGGTCTCTAGTCACAAAAGAGACTGGGGAGACAAACTACCTGAAGCTTTGTGGGCTTATCGAACCACCGTTCGAGGACCAACCCATAGCACACCATTCTCTTTGGTCTATGGATGCGAAGCCGCTGTCCCTTTGGAAGTACAAATTCCTTTCTTAAGGGTATCTTTGCAAAATGACATGACGCAAGAAAGCAATGTCAAATTGAGACTCCAAGAACTGGACAATCTCGCTGAAAGACGGCTTGAAGCTCTACAAAGCATTGAGCTGTACCAGCACGCATGGCAGGATCTTTCAACAAGAAGGTCAGGCAACGCCCTTATAAAAAGGGCGACTTGGTTATCGCAGTAAAAAGGCCAATGATTTTCGCCCACAAATCCAAAGGCAAACTCGAACCAAAATGGGAGGGACCCTTCGTCATCGACAAGGTCTTCTCCAACGGCGCATACGCTTTTCGAAACATTGAGGGCAACAGATGTATGTTGCCCATCAATGGCAAATTCTTGAATCGGTACTACCCTTGAAGACCTACGCCATCGGGTCAGAGCATTGCCTCCATGGTCAAAGCCTATCCCCAGGTACTTGCTCGTCAAACCCACCTCTTTTGGAATTTTCACCCTTATGTTGAAATTTCTAAAAAAAAAACTCTCAAAACAATGCTTACTTTCATAGTTTCATTGTTAAAAAAAAATTCCAAAAATCCAGGTTTAGAAGCCTCTTCCCGGACTTGACCAAATTTTCGATCCTTGAACCCAAAATTCATGGTTTGAAACAAAATTAGGACTCAGGAATTTCCACCCTAGTCCACCCTGACTTTCACAACCAAAAACGGTTTTAAGTTAAAATTTATGACCTTCGTGTCTTTAAACAAAAAATGGTTTTTTTAGAAACCGCAGGGAAGCGATGTTTGGTCAATACTCTCAAAACCCAAAAATCGGAAGGATGCGAACCCCATTCGATGCTTCTAGAATTTTAAAATCGCAAGGAAGTAACACTTTGTCGATACTTACAAATTTTGAAAAAATTGTGGAGACGCAACATCCCAGTTGATATCCACAAACCCAAAATTCAAACAAAAATCGAGCTCTAAAAAAAAAAGACCTCAAATTTCAAAAATCGTGGGGAAGCGACATTCAATCGATACCCACAAAACCAAATTTTTTGGAAAAAGCAAGGAAGCGACATCAAGTCGATACTTGCACCCCAATTCACAAGGAAGCGACATCCAGTCGATACTTGCACCCCAATTCGCGAGGAGGCAGCATTCCATCGATACTCGCAAAACGAATGAGCAAGGAAGCGACATTCCATCGATACTTGCAATACCATTCAACAGGGAGGCGACTTTTAGTCGATACTTGCATTTTGAAAACCAAAACTTGGCTCCCACGCCAAAAACCAAAATCGGCTTCTACGCCAAAAACAAAACCCGACTTTCATGCCAACAAAACAAAACTCGGTTTTCAGAAAATTTGGCTTCCACGCCAAAAAAAAAACAAAATTGGCTCCTATGCCACAAAACCTGGCTCTCATGCCAACCCAAAATTGGCTTTCATGCCACTTCAAAAAAAGAACCGGCTTTCATGCCACCTCAAAATCGGCTTTCATGCCACCCCAAAATTTGGCTTTTACGCCAACAAACAAAATCGGCTTTCATGCCACCTCAAAAATTCGGCTTTCATGCCACCTCAAAATTCGGCTCTCATGCCATCTCAAAAAAATCGGCTCTCATGCATTCTCAAAAAAAAAAAAAAAAAAAACTTTGGCTTCCATGCCACAGACAAATCTTGGCTCATACGCCATAAAATTAGGCTTCCATGCCATTTCAAAAATCTAGCTTCCAAGCTATAAAAAAAACCGGGCTTTCGCCACAAAATCTGGCTTTCATGCCTAAAACAAGCCTTTGACAAAAGATTTTCACGAAATGATAACCTTTTGATCAAATTTCCAAACAAACACTCTCATCCAACTTTTGCTCGTTTTCACCAAAAAGAATTTGAGTAAAAAGTATGTAAAGTACCAAAAGTGTTTGTTTACACGGAGGTACCAAAAGAAAAGAAGAAAAAGAGTTTGTTACAAAAGTCAGGAGCTCAGTCTAACATGGTATTCAACCAAAGATTCAACTCCTCAAGCAGACTCTTGGCCTTAGCCTCTAAAGCTTTCATACCACATTTCTTCAAGATCTTTACATAAAAAGCGGCGGAACGCCGCGACCCATCTGCAGCACGGGGAAGCTCTTCCCAAAGAATCTGCCATTGCTCGTACTCTTGAGTCTTCCTCCGGAGATTGGTCTTAGCCTCCTCGACCTAGCAAATCAGAGTCCCTTCTCTAGCGCGAGCTTCTACAATGGCGGTCCATTTTACAGTAGCTTGTTCCTCCAACAGCTCAAGACGCTACTTGGTCTCAACGACCTCCCTATCAACACGGCGCAGGTCTTCTGTTAGCCCAATGATAGCCAACTCGGGGACGTTCCTCTCCCGAACGAATTGCGTCGAAGTTCGCGAGATCTCATTCAACTCAGACTTGACCTCGCCAGAAGGCTTAAAAAATATCTCATTAAAGAAGTCACCACTTGGGAAGCTCTTGGTTTCATTCAACGAAAGCCTTGGCACATGCAATGTCCAGACCAACTTCTTCGCTATCAGCAAGGATGTCTTGTACATGCTTAATCATGCCAAAGCCAGCTTCCAAATGGCCGGAAGAAAGAGTCTTGACCCATGAACTCAAAACGCTCTTCAACACTTTCTTCGCATACTCAAGAGATGGCCCGGATGAAGGCTCACCCCTCTCCGTTGGTCGACTGCCCGTGTCATGCCCTATTAGAGGAGTGATCATCAAGCTCTTTCTTATCGGAGACACTTGCGAAGGAATCTGCTCAGAAGATTCCATCTTTGCGACATTGAAACTGGAAGATGAAGTTCCTACTTCTGGTTCAACTGAGGCATCCCCTGCTCTAGCACTGAGAAAGACGGAGGAACTTCTTCTGCTACCTCACAATCTGCCAGCGAAACAAAACAAAAAAGGTATGAATATGATCCTGTTGAAAAATCATTATCATTAGGATTATTGCTACAAATACCTTCTTCGACGATCGGCGGAATACTTTCTGCCTCCATGAGTTCATCCGAAGCATCGTCAAAGGCCGCATCCATGGATGGCTCAAAATCGTCAGAATCCTGTGGCAAGTCAGCTGACAAGAAAGCAAACAACATGTTAGCAAATGACAGCATAGATAAAAAAAAAAAGAAAATACGAAGAAGTCATACCAGGTGAAGATTCCGGAATCACTCCAGAGTCCCTCCGTTCTTCTTCAGATGCCGCAATCGGATCCATTACTGCTTCATCAGCCAGAACCTCAGGCATCACCAAATCATCATCTTCCACTAAAAAAGGGTGAGAAAGAAAATAAAAAATAAAAGAAACCTCAATGAAAGAAGCGAAAAGAGAAAGAGGAGGAATCATACCTTCATCAACGGTTTCTTCCTCTCGACTTCTCTTTTCCGGAGGCTCATCAGCGTCCCCTGACATCTATTCAACAATGGTGGGAGGGACTTTTGGATCAGGAGAGTCATCATGTCGTCTCTTATTACGGCGCTGCCCTCTCTTCCTCTTGCTCCTACGGGCCGATTTCCTCGAAGTACCCGTCCCATCATCAAAGTCAAGACCTTCGCCTGACTCCTCACCAGAAGGTCTGTTCCTCCCAGTGGACTCCAAGGAAGCCTTCATTTGTTCCGCTTGCATCCAAGCATTGATCTCGGCCTCCTCCTCTTCTAGCTGTCTCAAGACCTCACTAGGTATCTCTTGTGCGGCTCCTGATCTGATGACGTCCCATTCACCGAGAAAGCCTAATATTTTAGACTAACTGACAGATAATTAAAATATTGACAAACCACATTTAGCTATATTCTCATATTACCGAAGTAGTAAGAGCACACAAACAAATAACCGTTGCCATATAAAATGGCCGGAACAGATAGATAGACGTCGTTGCTACTACTCGTGGGACCGGAATACAGAACCATTGCCATGGTCGGAGCAAACAAAGTCCAAACTGCAGTTAGCAAATTATTTAAAGAACCCAAGCCGGGTGATCAGCCCAACTAGGTGTCGCGACCTCGGAACGAACCCCGGGCCCACAACGTTGATTTTGTGTTGTTATGTTTTCCCACATGTTTCCGCGGTGAGGATTCCCGAAACACGTGAAATCTGTCTCACATGATCAAGTTTGCGGAAGCGTGTAGCAAATCACATCAAGATAAGCACCAATAAAATTTTAAGTGCTATGACAAATAATATGACATAGTATCAAAAGAAAGGAGTTAACATGACATTCCCATCATAATTCAAGTTAAGAGACTAACACAAAAGTAAGTTAAGTTTAGTTACATCCCATAAGAGGCCAACAAAGGCCAATACAATTCTCAAAATAATAAAAGAACCCAATGACAAAATGTAGCGAAACTCAAGAACCCGCCCGACATCTAGTTGACATCGTCGGTTTGCCACTCTCGGCCTGAGAGTGGCTCAAGAGCCTCCTCCGGATGCTCCTCCTTAAAGGCAACGTCACCTGCACCTAGGCACCAACATACAAAGATCAAACATGACGGTTTGGCAGGTAATCAATTAAGGCATGAGCATGTAATAAGTAAATGTTTAAAGAAACGTATAAAGACCTTTTGCTGAATCGTAAACAGTTACATGACTAAGGTACATTTCAAATTACGAGCAAAGCTAGCATGAATACTTATAATATCATGAATAGTTACAATCCACAGTGAGCCCATTCTTTCTCTATCATTTATAATGAAAAGAGTAAGCACACACGACAAGCACGATATACATAATATAATCACGACACGATTTCCACACATACGGAGATTCCTGCCGCGGAACCGGACACGTACGATGTGTAATAAAATACATGATCAGACTGCAAACAGTCCACATGTTTAAGGACCCTCGGACAATGGATCAGACTGAAGGGGCAGTCCAAGCTCAGTGGTGTTCACATGAATTCATGAATGCATAAAATGCAACAAAACACAGCTTAAACAAGTCAAACTTAAGAGGGGAATCACTTATCAAAATGAGACAAAACACACTAACAAGAGGCATAATTAATATGCGTAACAGGCTTAGGAAGTGCTCCCCTTTTTCTTAAAACAAATATTCAAAACGAGCTTGTACATAAACATTCAAAATGGATACACAATGATATTCATTGTATCAAAAACTAAAGTACGAACACAAAGTCTATCCAGCACATGTAAGGACCTTTGATTGGTCTTTGTGTAAACGAAACCCTAAATGTTGGAATTTAAAGAGAATCGGTGCCCCAGAAGTTCAAAGACATCTCAAGTTTCGAGTGCACAATATCAGGCTAAAAGTCACTTAACATGTTCTAGTTTTCATTCTTACAAATAATCTTCAAAATGGGCAATGGTGTCAAATTCAGTCAGCTCGCGGTCAGATGTCAGCTAGCCAAACTAGGATCTGGTGGCTAACCGCCAGCTGAGGAAACCCAGGTCCAAACGCAAAACTCTGGAAAAGAAACCGAACTGACTTCGATTGGCTTGCGGTTTGCCGAAATGGGACCTGGCGGCTAGCCGTAAGTTGACCGTAGGGCTGACCGCTAAACCCTGATGCACATGCCAGCTTCTGGAAAAGGAACCGCCGAGCTCGGTCAACTCGCGGTTAGCCGAAATGGGGATTTCGACTAGTCGCCAGCTGACCAGCGGCTGACCAAAACTGCACGGGAAGTGCACTTCAATTCCGATTTTTACATTTCTTTTTCCCTTCTTCTTGACTCTCATTCAACCTGCACTTCCCTGAGCCTACATGCTCTCCAACAGATAAAACACCCATTTCATAGCACAAATTAAGACATCACATTCTCATTCTCCAATCTAAAAAAAATCCCCAAATTTTCCATTCAAGACATAGATTTCCAATGAAATGAAGAGAATGAAAAGAAAACAAATCAAATGCACACATGCTAACATCCATCCTAGATTGTTTACTTGCCTTAGTCCAAGATGTCACAAACCTTCTCCAAGCACTTCCACTCAAGCTAATCCAAAGACTAAAAAACCCATGAAAACCATACAAAACTCACTCAAACTTGAAACCAAGAAACCCATTTTCACAAAAGGGTTTGTAAACATGAAAAACAAGATCTTTAGGAACCAAAAATGCTCTATTAAAAGATGGTTGGAGATCTTACCTAGAAATGCACAAACAAGAGAGAATGAAGAAAATGGAGATCTTTTCCAACTAGAAACTTCAAGAAACTTGTATCAATGGAAAGCTTGGGATGAGAGGAAGAAGATGATGGTCTTGGAATTCCATTTGGAGTCTTCTAGCTTGATCATTCAAGAGAAATGAAGTGGAAAGAAAAAAGGCTTTCTCTCCTTGGCTGCTCCAGGGTTAGGGTTTAAGAGTGAAAGAGGGAAAGAAGGAAAGAGTTGACTTTAAAACACTTGCAAATGGAGCCCAATGAACTTGAACCTTGCATTGACAAAAACATGATCTTGTGGGCCTCGAATGAACTCGACGAAGGACAAAATGATCTTCGAAATATCTAGTTTCCAAAAAGTATATTTTTGACATGGTTTTGTGATTTCGAAATTTATGTCCAGATTTGTGTATAAAAGACAAATTTACCCTTTTTGGGCCAGAACTTGGGTTTTTGGGCTGAAAAAGAAAGTTGTAACACATAGTAAAATCATTCAAATGAAATCAAAATCACAATTAAAAACGGAAACCGATACGCTCCTCACAAACTTACAAGTGCACCCAGGCCTTCCTGAGTGTGTCTGACTAACACTAAACGTCCTCAAAATTCCCAAAGCTATATCCAGGACTAAACTAATTATTTCTAACCCAACGATAACTAAAACCACTTAGGACTAAACACATACTAATCACACACTAACCGAATTAGTCTGGGTCGGGGTCTAACACTAGGTGACCTAAGCTTAGTGGTGTCATTCAAAACCAAAACCTGAATCGATACAAATCAAATCACAGTAATACATTTCCAAAATCGATAAAAGGAACTACTCCAGACAAGTACATACTGACAAATTCGAATGAATTAGATGAGTAGCCTTATCGATGTTTTGAACGTGGCAAACACTCAAATCTATTTCAAAACAATTTGTAGAAAATATACAAATCTCCTTAACTTGGAATGAATTAATGTATAGTAGTTTAATGGCTTACCACGGGTCGTCTTGACATACACTTAGACCCTTAATGTCGATAATATATGTGGAGCTTGGTGTCACTGAAAATCTCCGACAATTAAGGATATAAAGTGTATATTAAGACTTAAATAAATTCCCGGGTAATTCTAACATCAAACAATTCCATCATTTTTCTCATTTAAATTTCACGATTTAAGGTAATTCGATTTAATGTATACATCTCATACTACTATGCTCCAATGGGGTTTAAATGGGCTTCAAATAATGGAGGAAAAGGGCTGGAAATAGAGTCTGATATGAGCTGGAAAACAGGCCTGAAATGGGCTGGAAAAAACCCTGGAATGGGCCTGATATGGGCTAGAAAACAGTCCAGAAATTGGGCCTGAAATGGCCTGGAAAACAGCCCAGAAATTGGGCCTGAAACGGGCCTGAAAATTATTCAGATGTGGACTTGAAACAGGCCAGGCCCGCTCGAGCAATGATGGGTCCACTCAAGCGAGGCCCATCCAGAAGCTGGGCCGCTCGAGCAGCCTGCTGCCAGGCAGAGCCTGGACCGCTCAAGCAGACTGGGCTCTGCACGCCCAGTTCAGTGCAGGAAACCTACACTGTTTCTTCTCCTCTCTGTTTTAAACCATTTCCCTCCTCCTTCAATCTTATATATTTCCACCATTCCAACTACAACTTTCTACACTTCTATCAACATCCAATCAGCCCATTCAACCACCATACAAGTTCATTCCAATGACCATCACAAAACAAAATTCAAACTGAGATGTGTCTAAAAAAAAAAAAATAGAACTTGGAGAACCCATTTCTTAGCATTGTAAAACAATGATAAATCATGGCTTCATGCACTAAAATAGTCACCATTTCCTACATGAAAATCATGGAGAGAACAATCATTCCAAATCTAAGAAAATAATTCAATAAAACTTTGAGAAGAAGACCCATTTTCTTTGCATGCATTCCAATCTAGTTTCTTCACTTGCCTCAAATGGAATAGGTCTCAAAAACAGTCCAAAAAACTCCTACACAGCCAAGCTTCAAACCGACACCAAATCCCATAGAAAAACCTATTTCAAAAACTCCATATTTTGAAAGGAGAAGGAGCTCTCAAAGAGCTTCCTTGCAAGCAAGATTGAGAGTTTCCAAAGGGTGTGAGAAACCCATATCTAAAAGGAGAAAACAAAGCTTTACCTGCAAGTATGAAAACCAGCAAGTAAAGTTTGAAGAAGATGGTTGACCAGTTAGAATCTCTCCAAAAAATAGTAATAATAGCAAGCTTGGAAGATGAGGAATAGGGTGGTATAATTTGTTTTTTCAATTTGGCTTTGTTTTCTTGACATGCAAGAAGAGAGAAGGCATGAAGAAGGGAAGTTCACTCCCTGGTTCATTTGCATTAGAGAATGAAGGAGAAGAAGAAGGTACAACATGGGTTTTGATTTTAAATGGGTTTAAGTTGTGAAAAGTGGGCCCCATGGGCCCCAAATCTTCAAGTGGCTGGATCGATCATTTGTGGGTCCTGAATGAAAACGACGAAGAAGACAAAAATGATCGTTGAAAAATATAGTTTTCAAAAAGTATATTTTTCTCATGATTTTCAAATTTCAAAATGTATGCACAGATTTGGGTGTGAAAAGACTGTCTTGTCATTTTTTCTCGAAAAACGCGATTTCTAGGTTTCAAATGCAAACGGAACAAACATGAAAGTTATTGGGATCAAAATAAAAAATTCAAAAATTTCGAAATCCATATTTTTCATAAATCAAATAAATCAAATTCTCATACTAACACGTGTCACACGGGCCACCTCGGTCCCAATCAAACCAAACTCAACGAGCTCAAAATTCCCCAAAGCTATCCAGAATCCTAATCTAACTAAAAATCCAAGCTAATCATCCCCTAATCTCACTTAGAGACTAATCATAGTTAAAATAATAATAATATATACTAAACCTGGGTCGAAGCCTGCAAAAGTACAGTAATAAAATATGAGAAAATGCGGATCAAAATATCATGAATCCATTAAGTAGTCCCACCATCATTCTATGCAATCGATAAAATAAATTTATCCCAAAAATCCTTCAAATTTGAAACAAATCAATGTTTCTAATTCGGATAATTTGTCTATCAAAGAGCACAATTTTTCATAATTTATTTAAGGTAAAAATCTCATTCACCTAATGAAATTATGAACTTAACTAAATATCACATATTAATCAAAGATAGACTGTCAAAGAATTTCAATCTAAGAATAATCTATTAAGAAAACATACATGATTAAAGCATTGTTCGAATAAAAAATTTGAATAACGTAGGTTGTATGACAGAAGGCAGATTTATTATTATAATCAATATGTAAGAGACAAAAATATCACATAGATTAACGATGAGAAATACTTAACTTCATATGACACTCTAATCCAGGGATCTACTCCTCCATTGCAAAAGATGTGATTTTCATTAAGAACTTCATGGCAATTACAATTTTCTCTCACACTTTTCTAAACTAGTTTAGGAACAAGGCTCCAGAAATAACTCTTAAATTCTATTAATTAGGAAAAGAAGAGAAAGAGGAGAGAGAGTCATAGCGGACGTCCAAGGGAGGGAGAATGTGTCATATGCTTGCTTTGGGTTCCTATTATAACTCAGGTTATCTTACAGATAGATTGAATCTGGACACCTTCTCTGCAGATTTGATTTATCTTCATTGAAAAGGTATATCTCTTATCCTTTTTTAATTTGAGTGAGGTGGAAGATTCTAAAAACCTCTGGATGGCTTGGCTAATCTTCAGATGGGGTCCCACAAGAGATGTGCAGCAATTGATTATGAACGGTGTGGATTTAATTGCAATCCCGTCTAAAAATGAACATGAAAATTTCGAGGCCCATAACTTTTTCAATATAGCTCTGATTTGCACATTCTTGAGCTTCACGAATATCTACTCTGAATAAGCTTTTCAACGGTAGGTAATTTTCATCGATCCGATGGTTGGACTGAAAGTTATGGCCATTTGAAGATGAGATAACCTGAGAAAAATGAGATTAACTTTTGAAATTTGATTTGCAATGGATTTTAATCTCTACACAACTTTCATTTTCGAAAGGAGATCATATGTGGATGCCCTACATTGTTGAATTGAAGCTTGAAAAGAAGTAAATTGAAGAATTCACCATGCGGACCCCACACACAAGCCATGTGCAAATCAATCAAAGGAGGGGCCCACTCATCATGTCAATTGAAGAGTCCTAACTACAGTAAAAGACTTCTCATAGGGCTCACTGTTCAAGGAGATGAAATGTCCCACATGGCAAGGTTCGCAGTAGTTGCAGATCTGAAATTATTAATGGATAATTCAAAGAGTACAATTTTGATTGGAATAAAAGAAGAAGAGTTTGAATCATCAAGTGGGCTTCGTAACGGAGGGCTGCAATTCTCATTTTCTGCACATTCTAATTCAACACATTAAATACTAAAGAGCCCATATTGAAGCGGGACCCATCCGGACGGAGTTCTACTTCAACTGGGACTCTTTAAAAGAAAAATTGCAAAACATTCTAAGTTAACGTAGAAAATATATGAAAAGTATGAAAATCCAGGTTCCTACGTGAAAATATATGAAATGATGGAATAAGATGAATAATGATGCAATTCACCTAATTAAACCCCTCATTCATCCTAAAATGATGCATAAATGTGCAAATTCATGAACTTAACACACCCCCCAACCAGCATTTTGCTAGTCCCTTTGCAAAATTTGCGACCAAAAAGGTTTGAAGTTCTTTGACCTAATCTAAGACAAAAAAATAAATATGAAAAAAAAATCACTTTCGCTGGTATTCTCGTTGCATTTAGCGTATGCAACAAGCTCTTAAACCCCTATTGTCAACAGTCTTTCCTAATCTCAGTGTATGGAGCGCTTGCACATGCTCAGTACTCTCTACCGAACACTGGCCTCTGAGCTGTCCTTTCAGATTAGCAATGGTTTGTGATGAGTGTTAAATACTGCATATTTTACTCATCATTAGTCCGAGTTTTATCATCATCTCATATGCATATCATTTGCTTTACACGGAGATTTTATCATTCTATCACATTAACAGATAATCGGATTATCATGCATAAACTGATTATTTATAGCGCATTTTTATGTAATTTCTCTTGTATAGGTGGACCCTGCGACTACCCCACCTTCCGGCTAGTATCCCAAGGCATCAAAAAGAGATTTCAATAAAAGAAGTTAAATGAAGAGATCTTGGTGAAGAAATCTTACGAAGAGTTGAAGAATTCCAAAATAAGAGGAAAAGACTTTAAGGATAAAAGAAGTCATTTCTTAACACAAAGGAGTGGTTGGTGTATTGGTTGGAGCTTGGGTTGATATGAAATAGGTTGTGGGTTCAAACCCCAATAATAAGTTTGTTGCAACCAATCAAATTGAAGCAATCCATGTCAAAGCAAATGAGTGTTAGATTGTGTGGTCTCAATCCATCAGTTGATGTAATAAATTAATTAATTTCTTTATTTATCAATAAAATCATGCTTTCTTTTCATGAGATGAATGGTATTTTATTACTTAATGCACATGATCAATACATATGAAATGATGGTTCATGAGATGAACCGGGTCCCATTAGTATATTAGATGTGATATATGTATATGGATGAGATCCACATACGGGAGACATGTGTCACAAATCTTATACTTAAAAATATCTTCACAACCAGTGATGAGACTGGGGCATCTCATCTGATAAGGTTGTACCACTTTGATCACTAAGAGATAGTGTGATTGTTTCGATCATCAGAATGTAAGATTCTGGATCATAGTGCTGGTACATTGGATGTAGATGTAATGAAGGACCATGAGAAGCATCTTATGAAATATTGTCTCGATTTAAGGATTGCTCTCATAATTTCCTAGCAATAGGCTCTCAATCCTGAGACATTGATGAACTCAAGTTTCTGTCTATTCATTTGCTTTGAGTCACCAATGAGTGAGGCCAACTGTAGGTCAACACCTCGGTGTCTTGGGTACGTGGTAGTAGGACTGTGAGAACATACAATGATCAAGATGGAATCTATCTATATTATCCCCTTGTGCCAATTAATGGATTTATCATTAGTAAGTGCGCACCCATCTCGATTAAGAAATAATTGGATGGTATTGGGATTGGATGTGACAGAT
This sequence comes from Cinnamomum chago, assembly GCA_038049695.1. Classification (NCBI taxonomy): domain Eukaryota; kingdom Viridiplantae; phylum Streptophyta; class Magnoliopsida; order Laurales; family Lauraceae; genus Cinnamomum; species Cinnamomum chago. The sequence continues at coordinate 35,087,817 of CP142452.1, forward strand.
TTATTCCAATGGATCCATGGATATTGATAGAGGGGCCTACTTGTTGTAATTGGGAAGTTTAGGGTCTTCATTGTAATTTATTCCTAAGACTAGAGTGCAATTGAATTTATATAGTGGTGTTATTTGCAATTAACTGTGGGCCCGGTTTGCACATGAGATGTGGGGTCGCGTGTCCCAGTTGGAGCCAGCTTTCTAAGGAATCCCTAGTGGTCCCCACGCTAGCCCAATATATTAGAAAGTTACTAATCTTACTTGAACTATAAAAGGAAGGAATTAGAAAGTTACTATTTCTATTTGAAGTGTGACTTCTAATAGTGTTAATAGTAAGCTATTAATTTGTGCGGAAGTGTGACTTCTAATGCAATTAATAAGAGTCTTAAGAGGAGATTTGAGGGCTATAAATAAGGGAAGAAACCCCTTGGACGTCCCACTCTAGTATTCACGCCCAAGACTCCTCAAGTGCAAGAGTTGCACATCTCTTCTCTTCCTCTCTCTCTTCTAGTTCTCTTCTAATTTCCTTAGAGTTTCTAATAGGGTTTTCTCTTGGAGATCCCACCCATCTTCTTGAGAAAAGAGATCTGATAGAGGGTCATAGCATGGAAGACAACAAGGTCTTGGAGATCTCCAATTGCTTTAAGAAGAGTTCTTGATCAAGTTGATTGTCTTCTCCTCCATTAGAGCACTGCCAGGCTCCAAAGGTATAATCTACTTCTCTATTTATTGTGGATTGTTTTGGGTTCATGTAGTTGCTGATTTCTATTTTTTAGATAGGTTTTATTGCTGTACTTGATTCATGAGATAGAGGGATTGTTTATGGCCTTCTGGATAGTTGATCCCTGGGTCAAGTGGGTCAAAAAGCTTTGAAAACCTATCCACGAGGCCCACCTATTTCCAACTATGAGCTAATCAAAAGCCTCTAAGTTTCAACCAATCAAATTGAAACAATCCATGTAAAAGCAAATGAGCCAATCAAATGTATTTGTAGGAAGAAAGGAATCTTTTGGGAAGTTAGTCTTTTAGCAATTTTATTTTACTTTCTCTATACTTTTAGATCGTAGTTAGGAGCTTAAGTAACCAATCTAGGGAGAGTGTGTAATTGAAGATCATTGATGAAAATTTGGAGCTCTTGATGTTTAGTGGCTAAATCTCTTGAACTAGGCTCTCCATTTGAAGCTAAGTAATGTGATTAGTTCAATCACATGCATGTTTTAGTTTAAATTTTCTACTTGTGCCTTGATTGATTAGTAGATTTTAAATTTAAGTATGCTAATCTCTCTAATTTCTCATGCTCTATCTCTACACTTGATGCTTGAATAATCTCAATTGATGATTTGTAATTTGATTAAGTTCACTCACATAGCATGCTCTTGAGCCCTTATCTTTGATCTTTTGTAGCTTGCTTTTGATGAATTATTGTTAGGGTAAGTAGATGATGATCTAGGATCTTGGCTTTTGATTTTCTTTACTTTGATCTTCATTGTTATATCATCCAATCCAATTAGGCAAGAGATTGTTAACTGGGTTGTAGATTTGGGAGTTGAATTAGAACATGCATTGGTTGGATTAATTACATAGTTAGTGGATTTTGGATTGCCTAATCTCTTATTTTTATTATTGTTAATTTAAATCTTTGTTTAATTTGTTATTTTCACTTTTAGATTGTTAGATACACATCTCACATAACACGTTTTAAAATCCTAACACATTTCACACTACATCTTCACATTAAATCTTTCATTTCCACTACCATTCATCCACTAGTTTGGTATAGCCTGTTAGATTAGCTTAGATCTTATTAACTTCATATTTTAGATTGTTAATTAATTGTTTACATTGCATAGTTTAATAATTTAATTGTTCACTTCAAGTGTCTATATTATCTATATGTTAGTTCAATTGTACTTTAATTGGACTCATTGCATGTTCCATCCTCTCTCCGTGGGATCAATAATCCAGGCTCTTTGGTCCTTTACAACCTAGCGACACCGTAATCTTGTGGTAAAGCATTGCACATCTTAGTGTCGATTAAGTTCTTGGTGCCGTTTCCGTGGAGAGGCATTGGAAAGCTTTGATTTTCCATAGAGTTGAACTCATTTTTAGCTTAGTGTACCTTTAATCTTTCCTTTATTTTTCTTGCGGATTCTACACATTGTTTGTGTTTCTTTTGTAAGGAATTCCTCACTTGGAGTGAAGGAACGCGGAAAAGTGCATTGAAGAACTTGAAGATTTTACTTGCTTCCCTAGTTTAGGATTAGTTCAAGACATTTATTTTCTTTCTTTGTTAGTTGTATTAGGTATTTATTATCAAAGTTGTAATAATTTTGGTCGCGGGTCGGCCCGTGACCCATTTACTTTACATTACGCACTTTACTTGTTTTAAGTAGTTATCTATTTAGGAGAATTGTAATAAATAGCTTGTAGGGAAGGAAGACGGTTGGACTATACCGTCGCGGCCCCACATTCGTACACAGAAATTGGTGTCCGTGGTGTGAGTCGACTACAACTAATTCGTCCACTAAAATAAATCGGGAGGTTTGCAATTCCTAACCCCCACAAACCCCTTGCAAGCGGGTTTACTTTGTTGGTTGTTCCTTGCTTTTTAGTGTAATTTTTCCAAATACAGTTGTAATTTGGTGCACTATTAGTAAATGGCAAATTACCCCAACAAGATAAGGATTCAGATTTCATCACTGTTTCCTTGCCCTTAGGATTTCATCTTAATTCTTGCTTAGTTTAGAACCAATAAACCATAATAAAATTGAGTAGAAATGTGACCTTAGGTTATGAGCTCACTAGGAAAAACCACCGCGGTTGTGCCAATTGTGTGCCTTGGCAGATTTTCTGGTGCCTAAGCAAACCTTGTCCCTTGGCTACCATCTTGCCAAATAGGGAGACAACTTCGTTGTTCAAGGAGCTGGTTTTTAAGAGGAGCTTTCGTCTAGTGTGTCGTGATCCCACCATCTACCTGGGGGTTAACTGGCCAGAATTTTTTTTTCATAGGTCTAGGTTGGAGGCCAGAGTGTCCTCTTCACAGTTAGGAGCTACCTATAATTCTTTTAGGAAACCTTAGTTTAGATTAGCTTTTCATTTAGTTTTCAAACTTTTTGTTATGTTGCATTCATTTCATTGAGCGAATCATTGCTTTGTTAGGTTAGTTGCAGTTGTATGCGAGTGTGGATACATGATCAAGGCCGATTAGTGAGGATTGATTACTTTGCTTTACCCGCCCCACCCATAGTACCCACAATGGCTGTCCAAAACCCTCAGTAAAGAATGCAGTCTCTTGTGATTTTCTACAATGTTTGCTAATGGATATTAGTACTTATGAATGGCCCTTACATTCCTTTCCTTATAGCCAGCCATACAGTCGGCTCTTGTGCATTTGTTCACTCACCCATGAGAGAGCTGCTCCTAAATTGAATAGGTTGAACATTAGATGATATAGGTTTTTCATAGTTAATTAGTTGAATTTTTAACCTAATATGGATGTGACAAGGCTAAGTTTTTTTTTTTTAATTATTATGACTGATGTTCTACAAATAGTTATAATTTCTACCTAGATGATGAATGATGTTAAACAAATAGAGGTCTGTTAATGCTCGTGAGCAGATCTCAATTACAGATATAAGGGAAAAATTGAATTAGACTTGCACTTGGTCATGAGAAATTCAACAGTCATGTACACCATTTTTACCCCATTTTTAAAATAATATGCTTTCTTCAAAGCCAATATTCTCGCTTGGTTGCTGAAGATTTTATACCATTTCCATGCAAAGGCCAGAGAGACAAGGATGGCTGGTACACTATTCTCAATCTTTACCTCCTGTGATGCCATCATTATATTAAGTTGTTGCCTGTGGTATGCTCATGTTCTGTTGGAAAGGGCTGTATTATGGGTTTCTTTTTCATTTTTTTTTTCTTCTACACATTTAATTTTGAGGAAATATCATTTATGTGCCTCTGTCTATGTATGGACTACTATACACATGGAGAACATTCACCTAGAAGTAAATATTTCTCTACACATGAAGAACATTCACTTGGAAGAAACTATTTCTTATGATTGTGAGTGATTTGTCTACTACATTACATTAGCTCTAACCGATCACAATAAAAAAATAAAAAAAATAGCTCTACTTCTTTTGGCAATAAACCATCAAATAGAACACCTGGCACTATTATCACAAGCATAAAAACCCAGAAGACAAAGCACAAGTATCAGAACATAAATAATTGCTTTTGCAAATTTTATACTTGCTACAAAATAGTTAGAGAATAACAACACTAACTGCAATGTTCTGTTCGCCCTCTCATACGTACTGTCCAAATGTGAAGGTTTCCTCCTGGCCATGGTGATGTATTCTCTTCATTAAAGAACAGTGGCAAACTTGATGACTTGCTATCACAGGTAAACTCTGGAAAGAGATACTCATCCTGCATCTTTTATCTTCCAATGCTGTAATGAGTTCATATTGGTTCTACAAGTATAACCACTTCAATTTTTTGTCTTTCAGGGCAAGGAATATGTTTTTGTCGCTAACTCTGATAAGTTGGGTGCTGTTGTAGACTTAAGTATCCTTGTTATGTCAGTGCACTGTGCAGGCTAAAACATTTGACTTACAGGTGTTGCATGCTTTTGAGATCATCTATTCTCTGTGCATGTCTAAGCGTTGATAGTTTTTTATATTAATCCTCCTTGACCAAGTGAATTAGAAATCCTCGGTCACTTGCTCCGACACCAGAATGCACACTGTATGGAGGTACTTAAAACATGATTGGTAGTCTATATGCTGTTCCTGCCTCAACTCCTGTCTCAACATCCATTTCTTTTTTGGGTGCAGGTGACCCCAAAAACATTGGCTGATGTTAAAGGAGGTACCCTTATTTCATATGAGGGAAGGGTTCAGGTATGTGTTTATCTTCAACTATTGGTTCTGTGCTTTTCTTGTACTCCATGTTGCCTGCATCGTATTCTGCATAGCATTGTTCAATGTAACAACGCATTATACAGAAAGACATGCTTCAAACGGTTAATGGTCACCTTTTTCACTTACCTGACACTCCTCAGATCTCAAGGTTCTTTTGCTCTACACATGCTCATTGATTTTTCTCACACACAATAAGCCTGAAGATATTTTGTCAGGATACATACTTATTGATGGTTTCTTAGGACTCAGGACACATGCTTATTGGTTCTTTGGCAGACAGTTTTGAATTTCTCTGCATTTCTTGGTAGGAACAGTTCCTTTTTCCCTCTTTGAGGACTGGAAATTTTCTAAATATGAACGAACAAAAGTTACAAGTACATACAGAAATAGAAAAGATCTTGAAAAGGCTTCATAACAAAACAGCGGTAAAGAAAACTCCTCTGGTTTAGAATGTGACAGTTCCTTTATCATTAGGGGAAGTAAATATAACTATACAGCTTTTGGTATGGTGTTTAGGTGTGTAAAGCTGCTTTTATCATTAAGGATATGCTTGGATAGTTCTTTGAATGTCTTCAGAATGGGCAAAGGAGTTAGGAGTGGAGGGTCAGGGATGAGTCTGTAGATACATGTATTGCCTTGTCAATTTAATCCTATGAGGTTCTCCTTCTATGCTTTTGCATGCTTCATGCATTTGATGCAGAATCTAGCCCCCCTCCTGTGGATCTGCAGTGAAGACTCCACTCGAGCTCTCTTTGGTGTTGAATCCGAAGAGACTGTTGCAGACACCAGATCTTCTTCCCTAGATTAAACTCGTACAACTATAATGTAATGGTACATTAAGTACTGTACTTACCCCCAAAGTGTAGGTAATGAACTAAATATACCATAGGTAAGATGCACAAAATGCAGCTATGTTCTACAGGAAGTTTTAGTTATGGCTGAACCATTGGGAAAATTTCCGGTTGTTTTATATAAAAATCTGATTGGGATCCAAAGGAGACTTGGGCCTCCCACCATTCCTATCAGATGTTCTCAGATTTAAGTTCCTGGCTCCATGTCAGACCTGGACATATTTGGGCCTAGATGTTGACCCATGTGGCTCCGGTCTGAATCCATCCTTTTGACAGCCTGATTACAAAGGGAACATGAAAGCAGATAGGCGGCTGGCTACTTTAGGATTTAAAAGGAGGAGATGGTCCTTGCTACCTCTCATTTTAAATCTTTCTTACAATTGGGAGGAGCGATATGTTTTTGTTCATATTGTCTGTTATCTTAACAAGCCTTCTACTCATTTTATACTTCTCCTTTGTTGGAAACTATATGCAGTAACTTTGAAAAAAGAATCTCAGTGACTACTATATTCCCCAAATTTTAAGCCCTCTGAAAGTCTATGTGGTAACTTATTTTTGTTTATATTGTGGTTCATTCATCGTATTAAGTTATAGCTAGAATGTTCCATTTGATTTATTGTTTTTTTTTTTTCTATGATTATTGCTGATGACAGTGGAAAGCGTCAGTATTTAAATAGACCCTTTTTGGGTATTATTTTTTGATGTGATGAAACAATGGTTTTTTTTTTTTTATCAGTAAACAATGGTGATTATTAATTTGTTATTTTTTGGAAGTTAAATTTGTTTATTTAATTATCGCAGTTATCATCATCATCATTAGTACTGCTACTGCTGTGTTGCTCTAAGCCAACTCCAAATAGATAGAACAAGACTTCGAAGATGACGACTACTGCTACTACCACTAGTGCCCTGTGTTGCTACTCCTACCTATTTAGATTTAAGGGGCATTCTTATAATACAGTAGTTAGATTTCCTTTGCTAAATGGAGGTTAATGTAGCACAACAAAGAAATGACAAGGCGGCATAGTAAATGCAGCTGAGATGCCTATGGATGTGTGCATTAAAACAGAGTAACACAAGCTGGGAACATGAAATCCATTGGCTTCTTCAGTACAAGAGAAATCAAGTAATGTTGTTTAACATGGTATGGACTTGTACATAGAAGATTGAAACTGCTCCTAGTTGAAGAACTGAAATGCCATCCCAACAAGCAACAAGAAAGGGAGACTTATGATCAATGCCTATGAATTTTATCAAAATTTGACATGTTAGATTGTGAATTGACAGAGAGCACAGAAACCAGAAACGTTTATGTCAAATGTTAGTCAGTGTGGTCCACAGTTGATATACATCTTTAGTTTTTTCTCAATAGATGGAACACTTTCACTGCACAATATTCATGTGAACTAGTTTCTCAAGGATTTGCTCTAGGTGAAACACATGTTGTCGCGAGAACTGTGGTTTGCAAATTCAGCTTTATCCGTTTAGCATTTGGATTCAGATGAAAACTTGATTAATGTTTTAAGGGTCTGAATCAATGTTTCATCTCATTTTCCAATATTATAAATAATTAAATATTGCAAACAAGTTGACATAAATCAACCTGATTTTTTTTATTAGTGGGGACTCTCACTCATACACCCATGTCCCTTACCAGCTGAGCTACGGCTCGGGGACACCTGATGTAGTTTTTATTAATGTACTTTTAGATTAGATGCGTCTGTTCTGTTCATGAATTGATCGAACAAAATTCATTTAATTTGCTAATTCCAATTGTGTTTGAACAAAGTAGTTTTCTGCACCTTAGCTGTTGAGTGCTCATTAACTTAATTTGTTCCTCCTATTCTGGACTGCAGCTCCTGAAAATTGCACAGGTTCCTGATGAACATGTAAGTCATGATACTATATTCTCATTTTCATCTCTTTCTTCTTCTCGACTATAATGATGCTTACTGTGATTGACTCATGGAAGGCAATTATGACTTCTTCCATTTTGTAGAAACGTGTACTTTGTGACTGATACATGCTGACCACTTTTGTCTTGTTCGGGTCAATGAATTCAAATCAATAGAGAAATTCAAGATTTTCAATACCAACAACTTGTATGTGAAGTCAAGCCTATAAATTTGATATTTCCTATAGATAAATGACCCAGCATAGTTGGGACAAGGCTTTGACGATGATGATGATAATGAGAGAAGGAAAAAGGTGACTAGAATAGAAGATTTACCATCGTAGGGGAACTTACTACTTTCCACGTACACATGCACATGGAAAGTAGGTTATTAAGACATACTTATTTTTTCTTCTCTGGCAGTCTTCTTTATCAGGCCCCTCCCACCCAACAGACAACACCACCCCCACCAAAAAAAGGAAAAAAAGAAAAGAAAATCACATCTGATATCGATAGAGTTCCTTTTATACATCTGTCTTTTCTTTTATGCACCAATGAAGTTTTACTGCTACCAATGAAAATGGTATTATACTAGTACTCACCTCTAATGAGAATGCCTTCTGATTATTTAAGTTAAACCATATTTGGTTATCATCTAGCTATGATCATGACTGCATAAACTGCTATTTCCATCATTCGAGTATGTTGTTTGATGGTGCAGTGCAGGTACCTCAGCGACTCTACTCCCTGGATGAGCTGAGGCTGAATGGAATAGATCCATCTTCTCTTCTTTCACCAGTTGACACCACACTTGGTTCAATAGAAAGATATCTTCAGTTCACTGCACTTTTAGGAGGACTTTCTGCATTGGTTGCATTTTGGCTTTAGCCAGCTACAAGTTCTAATATTGTCAGTTCACTGCACTTTTAGGAGGACTTTCTGCATTGGTTGCATTTGGCTTTAGCCAGCTACAAGTTCTAATATTTTCTGTGGGCTTATTGTTTTTGTGGTCTATTGACTTAAAATATACATGTATTGATATTATCTAGGTTCTCTGATTTACAACATAGGCCAATTGTGGTTTTTTCTTCAAAATGTCAACAATTAAATTGTTAGCTTTCTCCATTGTCTTCTTCAATTCATCTTCTGACTTTTGATACTTGTCGCAAAAAGATGCAATATGGATCAACCTGCAAATACCACCATCCAAAAGAGAGGCATGTGCCACTCGCTACTGGCACTCTCAGCTCACAAGGACTTCCTCTTAGACCGGTAAATTTGATACTCATCCTTTTTCTATTCCCTGTCCACTTGATGTGCTTATCTATAGTCTTCATAGACACTTTTGAATGTTCCCAAATCCCACGATGTTTGAATATTCGGGCAAACCAGCGGTGCCCAAGCAGTTTGACGGAGCATGATGTACTTTTTTTATTTTTCAGTTACATCCTTATGTATATTATCACTCATATGGATCAAAACGCACTAGAATGAATCCAGAAACCCATGATCCCTGAGATATCCACAATTTTGTTTCTAATAGATGATTAAGGGACTTAAAAAAAAAGGTTCAATCATTTAGAAAGAATCAGTGACTATGGCTTAGTTTCTATAGAAGACTATTCTACAAACAATTATAGAAAAGGCTATGTAGTGTAAAAGATGTATATGTATGACAAAATACTTGGCAATCATTGCAGTTGGACTTCAAAGGTATGATTCTTCTGTAAAGTTCTTTAATGTATTTGCTATTGACCCTTAGTTGCATGATGATGATGCACAATTATGAGAGCACATATATTATATAGTTTGGGATTGACCAGAAAGTGGAGACACCAAAAAAGTTACTTTGGCTACGAACTTCTAAATTCCTTTGATTGATGATTTAATGTTGTGATTATTTTGTCTGAATTCAGGTGTTATAGCACCTATTTGTGAGTACATGCACGTACCACTTCATTCAAGGATCAAAAGAACTTGAGTGATGTAGATGGGATGACTGGAAATCTATCTAGGGCTTTAGTGGCAGCACCAAGGATCCCAGTGGGTACGTTCAGTTTCATTCACAAATATTCATAATTTAATTAGTAACATATACTGCTTTTAACTTTTTATATGATTGAGACTGAATGAGGTCATATATCACGAGATAGTCTTTCGTGTTTTCAAAATTCGTCTTTTATACTATAATAGACATGGTGTGAGATCAAATCTGGGTGTGGAAGAAGCCTTCATTAGGCCATCTTTCACATTAATGGAAGGAAATTAACAGCACAAATTCAATATCCTATGGCTGCCTTTTTCCTACATTTAAACCAGGCCTGTCTCCGTTTTGATTTTCGTCCTAGTTGCTTTACGCTCGAAAATGGCCCGCCGGGGGTCCGGAATGGGCAACGGCTCCCGAAAAAATCGAAAACCGACACGAGCACTTCACTCGAAGGTAGAGTAACTTGTAGGAATTGACGGTTCGCAAATAGGACTCCCGGTTAGAGAATTAGAAGCGAAAACATCGGGTTTTCCAACACTTAAGCTCGAAAACGGCCCGCCGGGGTCCGGAACGGGAAACAGCCCCCGAAAAAATCGAAAATCGGTACGAACACGTCGCTCAAGGGTAAAGTAACTTGTAGGAACTAACGGTTCCAAATAGGACTCCTGGTTAGAGAATTAGAAGCGAAAACATAGGATTTTCCAACACTTTGGCTCGAAAACGGCCCGTCGGGGGTCTGGAACGGGAAACGGCCCCCGAAAAAATCGGAAACTAGCACGAACACTTCGCTCGAGGGTAGAGTAACTTGTATGAACTAACGGTTCATAAATAGGACTCCCGGTTAGAGAATTAGAAGCGAAAACATAGGATTTTCCAACACTTAGGCTCAAAAACGGCCCGCCGAGGCTCCGGAACGGGAAACGGCCCTTGGAAAAATAAAAAACCGACACAAGCACTTCGTTCGAGGGTGGAGTAACTTCTAGGAACTAACGGTTCGTAAATAGGACTCCCGGTTAGAGAATTAGAAGCAAAAATTGACAATTTTCCAACACTTGGGCTCGAAAACGGCCCACTAGGGGTCTGGAATGCGAAATGGCCCCCGGAAAAATCGAAAACCGGCGGCACGAGCACCTCGCTTGAGGGTAGAGTAACTTGCAGGAACTGACGGTTCGCAAACAAAACTCCCAGTTAGAGAATTAGAAGCGAAAACATTGGATTTTCCAACACTTACGCTCGAAAACGGCCCGTCGGGAGTCCGGAATGGGAAACGGCCCCCGGAAAAATTGAAAACCGGCACGAGCACTTCGCTCGAGGGTAGAGTAACTTGTAGGAACTGACGGTTCGCAAATAGGACTCCCGGTTAGAGAATTAGAAGCGAAATATCGGATTTTCCAACACTTAGGCTCGAAAACGGCCCGCCGGGGGTCTGGAACGTGAAACGGCCCCCGGAAAAATCGAAAACGGTGACGAACACATCGCTTGAGGGTAGAGTAACTGGTATGAACTGACGGTTCGCAAATAGAACTCCTGGTTAGAGAATTAGAAGCGAAAACATAGGATTTTCCAACACTTATGATCGAAAACGGCCCTCAGAAAAATAAAAAACCAGCACGAGCACTTTGCTCGAGGGTAGAGTAACTTGTAGGAACTGACGGTTCGCAAATAAGACTCTCGGTTAGAGAATTAGAAGCGAAAACATTGGATTTTCCAACACTTAGACTCGAAAACAGCCGGCTGGGAGTCCGGAATGGGAAACAGCCCCCAGAAAAATTGGAAACCGGCACAAGCACTTCGCTTGAGGGTAGAGTAACTTGTAGGATCTGCCGGTTCGCAAATAGGACTCCCAGTTAGAGAATTAGAAGCGAAAACATCGGATTTTCCAACACTTGAGCTCGAAAACGGCCGCCGAGGGTCCGGAACGAGAAATGGCCCTCGGAAAAATCAAAAACCGGCACGAGCGCCTCGCTCGAGGGTAGAGTAGCTTATAGGAACTGACGGTTCGCAAATAAGACTCCCAGTTAGAGAATTAGAAGCGAAAACATAGGATTTTCCAACACTTCGACTCAAAATCAGACCGCCGAGGGTCCGGAAAGGGAAATGGCCCCGGGAAAAATCGGAAACCGACACGAACACCTCGCTCGAGGCGAAATTATCTTGCAGGAACTGACAACTCGTAAATCGGACTCCCGATTAACGAATTAGACCTAAAAACATTGAATTAGTCTCGAAAATAGGCCGTCGGAGGTCGAAAACGGGAAACGGCCATCGGACGGCCCAGAAACCAGCACAGGTACCTCGTTCAAGGCCAAAGTAACTTGTAAGAATTGACGGTTAGTGAATCGGACTTTCGGTTAACGAATTAAACGCAAAAACCGCCTGAATCTCAACACTTAAGGCTGGAAAATAGGCCGCAGAAAAACTTAGGAAAAGATTTATATATATGTTTATCTTTTCTTTATAATTTAATTCATTGAAAAGATTTTAATGTTGTTTTTGTCATTGCAGATTGATGGACGCTTTGGGTTCGGTTGCAAACTAGCTAAATGTGTTTTATTCTTTTTAGTTTATTTGTATATGCATATTGGACATTTATATGGGACTATATCAATATTGATTGTAATATTTGTTTAATGAGATGAATGATATGATGAAAAATGACGATGGTTGTTTGCATGCATTTTTGATATTGAATATAGGTACATGAACAGGTTTATCTTTTTATACAGGTACATAAACGGGTTTACAGAAAAATTATATTGAAAAATAAATATATATTTTTTTTTAAATAAAATACTTTTACCGACGAAAAAAAACGTCGGTAAAAGTATTTTTATTTTTATTTTTCTTTTGCCGACGAAACTAAAACATCGGTAAAAATATTTTTTATTTTTATTTATTTTTCTTTTTCTTTTGCCGACGAAAATAAAACATCGGTAAAAGTATTATTTATTTTTATTTATTTTCCTTTTTCTTTTGCAGACGAAAATAAAACGTCGGTAAAAGTGTTATTATTTTTTATTTCTTTTTCTTTTTCTTTTACCGACAAAAATAAAACGTCGGTAAAATTATTTTTATTTTTCTTTTTCTTTTGCCGAAGAAAATGAAACGTCGGTAAAATTATTTTTATTTTTTATTTATTTTGCATTTCATTTTGCCGACGAAAAAAAAAACGTCGGTAAAATTATTTTTATTTTTTATTTATTTTGCATTTCATTTTGCCGACGAAAAAAAACGTCGGTAAAAGTTTTTTATTTTTTATTTATTTTTCTTTTTATTTGACCGACAAAAATAAAACGTCGGTAAAAGTCAAATAATCGTCGGTTAAAATCCAATTTTTGCCGACGAAAAAATATTTCGTCAGTAAAAGGTTTTGTCCACGACTTGTTACCAACGTCTGGCCGACGAAAATATTTTCGTCGGTAAAGGGTTTTACTGACGTTTTAGTGACTTTTGGCGACGAAAAATTTCGTCGCTAAAAGTGAAGTTTCTTGTAGTGAGACAAATCACACTATTTCATAGTGATCAAAGTGCTACAACCTTATCAGATGAGATGCCCAATCTCATCACTGGTTGTGAAAATATTTAACTATAAGATTTGTGATATGTCTCTCGTATGTGGATCTCATCCATATACATATATCACATCTAATATATTAATGGGACTCAGTTCATCTCATGAACCATCATGTCATATGTATTGGTCATGTGCATTAAGCAATAAAACACCATTCATCTCATGAAAGGAAAGCATGATTTTATTGATAAATAAAGAAATTAATCAATTTATTACATCATCAGATGGATTGAGTCCATACAATCTAACAGAGTGCATGCCGGAGATTTTCTGGATCTTACCGGAGCGAGGGAGTGCAGACGAGAGAGGGAGAGTTGCAGATCGATTAGGTTCAGAAATTTGGAAAGGGAGAAATGAGGGGGAAAAAGAAAGCATGCCTTGGGATTTTTTCTCCCTAAGGGCAAATAAGTCTTTTGGGACGAGTAATTTGCCGCCAGTATGCACCAGACACCATTTATACGACCTAAGCCGTTAATACTAACAGAATCCGTTCATTTTGCATGTTAATTAGAACTTCAGGTAAGTTTAGTACAAAATACAAAAGTAGAGGAGATACTCTGTAAAATGACCCAAGTCCATATAGGTATTCAGATGTTTTCCCTATATTATAATATGGGATAATTGTCAAATTGCTTAGTTCAAAACCTATTGAATGTTTTGGAAATTGCCAAACAACAACAATATTGAAATATTTTAATATTAGAATACCTTATTATGTAATATTTTATTTTTCTAGTAGTTAAATATAGAAATATTTTATTCTCTACATATCCATCCAAACATTCCGTAAGATCTAAAAGATTATAAGAAAATGCATATTAGATCACCACTTTTCAATTATATAATAGTACTATATATTTTTATCCAAACTCATTTACACCATTGCATTTTCAACCCACAAATGCAATAATACAAGTTTGAGTGTTTCCATTGACCAAATCCCAACCTATTTACAAGAATGAATTTTTCTTATGTTATAGCCCACACTACGGGTATTTTAGTCCTAAAATGGTGTAATTGTAATTAGGGGGAAATGTTCAAACTTTGGGAAGGTGAAGAGGGAAAAGTCATCTCTAGAGGTAAGTTATAGGGAAAAACCTCATTTGTAAATGCAAAAGCATGTTTCTCATCCTCACGCCTGCTCTCTAAAAACTTTGGGTGTGAGTGGTTTTAATGGTATTAATCATATATACTTTTAGGTCATTTCTTTTAGAAATTTCAGTTGTAAACAAGATGTCTTCCATTTTCACCTTTTATGGCTATCCTAATGTGTGCCCATTCAGGTCCCCTATATAGATGCCAAGAAATGCTTTGAGTCCTCTAGAACAATCAATGGAGTAACTTACCTGACAATCTGAACATTGATTTAGATCCAGAAAAGGGAGAAAAATAGGATTAATAACAGGTGTGTTCCATGGCAATATAAAGAGAAACAAAAAAAAGTTCAAAATTTTGATTTTCTTCTCTTCCGGCACTAGCCCACAAGGGCTGAGAAAAGGCTTGACAACCCCAGGCCGGCCCTGCTGTTAGACAGCCCTACCTACATAGCAGTAACTACTCACCAGTTACTGTATGGGCCACATATAATGTGCAAGCATTTTCTTTTTTCCTCCCTTCAAACTTCATAAAAATATACGGCATCTGACTTTTTCAGACAATGGGAAATTGCTTAACTAAAAACAAAGAAGTTCCCATCGAGGAATCCACAGTCGCACCAAACATAAGAAACACCGTTTCACAGAAGAGAAAAAGATTCAAACCAAATTTGGATTTTCAACACACGCGAAAATCAATTATCATGATATCCATTCACCACGGATTTTGATGATCAGGCAATTTAAGTAAATAAATAAAGAAGACACAAAGGAGACGAATTCAGAGGATGTATAAATAAGCCTATCACATCTGATGATGATAAAGGCAGTGGGAAATAAGGAAAACCAGTGAAGCCTTCTCCTTCAGATCCTTCACCCTGTTTAACACAACAATGGGGACAGGAGAAAATTGCAACAAGCAAAGAGAAAACAGACAAAGAAATCAACTAATCAACTTTCTTGTTAGCGCCATTTTTTGATGACTTCCTCTTCATCCGGCTGAAAGGCCCCACCGTTCGGTCCATGATATACATGTAAATTACCTGGCTCCATGACTTGTATGACTCAAAACCATTGTAGAATTCAGGTGCTATCTCCTTCACCTTGTAGAGCTTGCTCCCTGGGATCCTCGGAAAATCGTGGTGTTCATTGTGGTACCCAACGCTCCATGTCAGGAGATTGAGGGGGCCATAATATGAATATGTTTCCTGATCTGGGTGAAAAACATAGTGTTCAGATATGAAATGGCCTGCCATTGGATGCATGCCGCCTCCTACAAATGTCGAGAGAATAAGATAAGCAAGTGACTTCAAGCCCCAGAAATAGACCATGGCAGCATCAAGGGATAGCTGGATGATCAAGTTGGTGAATTCCCATAGCCCAGGGGGCTTGGGGTTGAGAAAAAGAGGGCGGAGAGCATAAAAGAAGAGTTGGAGGACAACCCATATGGCTTTGGTGATGATGTTGGTGACCACATGACCTTCAGTGTGGCTGGGGATGTCCATGTCAATGCCATCAACACCTTGGAAGCGATGGTGCTCCAAATGGTACTTTTGGAAAGTGACCGACATAGGAACACCGACAGGCAGGTTGGCAAAGATTCCTAACCAGCGGTTGTAGACAGGTGTTGAGAATGCAAGGTTGTGGCTGAGTTCATGGATGGCGAGGAAGAGGTTGTGGTTGAGGATAGAACCGAAAAAGTAGGCAACAGTTAGAATCTTCAGCCAACCAGCATTGCAGAGGAAAGTTGCAGTCCATAGCTGAAGCAAAACAGCTATAGTAATCTGCACCGCAGTCCACAAAGGGGGAAGAAGAAGGATCAGTAATAGAATTTGTAGACAAATAGTATGTAACATGACCAAACAAGTCACATATCAATACCACTCAGCAAATAATCAAGAACATTTCACGACGACATGTGATCTAAGATCCAGCTTGTGGGGGCTACCTAGATGCATGCTTACCAATGGGTAAAGAGAATGGAAAGTTCTCGTCATGGCTAAGGATTAGGAAAAAAATCAGCCTCATCAGACTATCCTAACTTTTATTTGATAGCCTCAAGGTACTTTTAACTACATTTGTTTGAGGCTCAATATAGTGGAGAATAAAGGTGAGATGAGTGCCAAATTGGACCAGGTACCACTTCACGAGGGGAATGTGTGAAGGGTGTAGACAGATCAATGATTTTGTCTACAGAATGGTATGCATTGCCTAATACCACTTGTGCTAATGAAACTTTGCATTAAAAAAATATTAAGTAACATATACATTAAAAGTAAATGGGGCAATATTCATATGTTATCAAAAAATATATATATATTCATAAAGATTTTTTTAATTTCTTCTAAATTTTTAAAAATTTTGTATTTATTTTTTATATTATATATTATATTGCCTGTGCTAAGCATGGGCATGTTTTGCTAGTCTTACAGATCTCAGTTGATATGCAAAATGTTCTCATTATGAAAGAGAAAAAGGGGATAATTAAAGCCTTCTTTCTACAAATAACTAAAATAAGATAAGAGAGGTGAAACTTGTAATCTACATTTGAGATGATATATTTGAGGTAACATTAAAACGAATTGAATATCTACTTTTCTACACAAACAACAGGCACAAATCAATTGCTATAGGACTTGAAAAAACATCAAAAGGACAGAATTCCTAAACTATTAGAGGAAAAAAAAATGGTGTAAATGTACACATGAAAAGGTCACAAAAAGTATACCAACACGGGAGTAAGAGAAATGCAATCATCACAACTGGAGTAAAGAATTAGGTTTGAACAATGGGAAAGATTCAAAATAAATTGAATATGAATCATGGAAGATCCAATAAATAATAATAATAATAAATCCATTAAAAAATGAATCATGGCTACAGATTTTTGTAAGTGCAAAATCTTTCTCTTGTATTTATATCTATGATACTTGTACAAGCCCAATGTATCCATATCGGACCGATACAAAACTTGTGTTAGTACCTGATACTACATCGATACTTCTAGGGAACAAGTTTAACATATTGTACTTACCAAATCCTTTACTTCATGTAGTTCTTTTAATTTTTCTTCTCACCATAAAAAATGCCAAGAAGAGACGAAAGCAATGATAATTTCATTGATTCAAAAGTGATCTAAAGAAAAAAAAAAAAAAATAGACACTCATATCTGTATCAGTGTCCTAGATTCTCATATCCGTATATCTCCGATCCCCATATCAATTTCGTAAGCTCATGCTTGTGGGGCCCACCTTTGGTCCATCCAAATGGATCAAACACATGACTTCCCTAAATTACACATGTCCACCAAATCGACTATTTATCAATCCAAATGGACCGACTATGTATCAATCCAAATGGACCGTTGACCGTTAAACTTTTGGGCCCATATGGAGATGATAGAAATCGCATTTTGGGCTGATTTTTTGTAGAGATGAAGATCTCAGGGAGTCCTTGGAATCCCCCCCACCCCCATCCCCATGTGGGTCCCCAGGTGGGCCCCACCACACACTTGAGCTTACCTTATCCTAAGCTTGAGCTTAGGAGAGCTGTATATATATACGGGCCAGCTCTCCTAAGCTCAAGCTTAGAATAAAATCTTGTAAGCTCACACTTATGGGGCCCACCCTTGGTCCATCCAAATGGACCAAACACAAGATCCCCCTGAATTGCACATGTCCACCAACTTTCGGTCAGATCCGAATTTAGTGGACCGTAGGATCGACCGTGTACCGATCCGAATGGTCAGATCCGAATTTACTGGACCGTTGGATCGACCATGTACCAATCCGAATGGACTGTTGACCATTAAACTTTTGGGGCCCTGATGGAGATGATAGAAATCATGGTTAAGGCTGATTTTTTGCAGAGATGAGGGTCCCAGAGAGTCCTCGAAGTCACCCCCATCCCATGTGGGCCCCCCCCACCACACACTTGAGCTTACCTTATCCTAAGCTTAAGTTTAGGAGAGCCTTGCCCATGTATATGTATATGTATATGTATATGTACATATATACATATAGGAGGTGCTCCGGTGAGAGCATCTCTCACCTTGCTATGAGAGATAGGGGTGGGGGCCCTCACATTTAAGTTGTTGGCATTGGATATGGATGTAAGAGCCCCCACTTTATCTCTTATAGTAAGGTGAGAGAAGCTCTCATAGGATCACCTCCCCATATATATATATATATGGTAATATTCAAGTGAGGGATTCCTTCACCATAGGGTGAGGGACACTCCCCTTTTTACTTGAAACTTCCCAAAAAGGGGAGTGTCCCTCACCCTACACCCATATGGTGAGGGAATCCCTCACTTGAATACCCCCCATATATATATATATATATATATATATATATATATATATGAGGCCAGCTCTCCTAAGCTCAAGTGTGTGGTGGGGCCCACCTAGGGACCCACATGGGGATGGGGATAGGGGTGGGGGAGGTTTCAAAGACTCCCTAGGATATTCCTCTATGCAAAAAAATCAGCCCCAACCGTAATTTCTATCATCTCCATATGGGCCAAAAAGTTTAATGATCAATAGTCCATTCGGATCGATACATAGTTGATCCAACGGTCCAGTAAATTCGAATTTGACCAAAAGTTGGAGGACAAGTGCAATTTAGAGGGGTCATGTGTTTGGTCCATTTGGATGGACCAAAGGTTGGCCCTACAAGCATGAGCTTACGAGATTTTATCCTAAGCTTGAGCTTAGGAGAGCCTTGCTATATATATAACAAGTCAAAATCATGCAACAGTTCATAAGATTCATATCATCCATTAGGTTTGTTCTCCATTCAAAAGACTAGTTTTTGTTTAAAACTGATTGGAAGGTTGTTTGATTAGTGTGATTCCTCAGTTATAAGCCACCAATAAGAAGAGAGTGCCCAAATATTTAACATTCAAGATCTGTAAGTATCAATACTTAATCCTTATTTCGTAAATTCTTAATCCTTATTCCATTGTTTACAAAAACCATTGTTATCAGTGGAAGGTAACTGTGTTTATAGGAATAGCATTTGTACATGGGATCTGAGTCATTCATAAAGCAACTGAACCTCGGACTAGCTAGAGCCAAACAAATGTTATCAAAATAATCGTTTATATCCGACTGGGAGATTTCCAATCTAAGAAACTATGATCAAGACAACTCATCATCATGATAATAAAAGAGTATTAACAGTAATAACCTATGATACCTAGATATTTGTATGAGCCTAACATATCTGTATCGGACTGATACGACACTTGTATTGGTACCTAATGCTGCACCGATACTTCCAAGGAACAAGTTTAACATATCATACTTATAAAGTCCTTTATTTCATATAGTTCTTTTAATATTTTTACTTCTCACTATAAAAAATGTAAGAAACGGATGAAAACAATGATAGTTTCATTGGTTCAAAAGTGATCTAAAGAAAAAATCATGACACCCGAATTCATATCCGTGTCCTAGATTTTCCAAAGTGAGGAGTCATATTCCCAATCCCCGTATCAATGTCTGTATCCATAACCGTATCTAGGCATCATAGGTAATAACATATAACAATAATCATTTATATTATCATCATAATCATTAGTATTGACTTCCATATGGCTTTTCCTCTAGTAATGATTAAGAGAATTACATTAACAAGAGGAAACACGCACTAATGTGGATAGAGATTGAAGAAAACCAACAACCTATCTTCATAGATATATGAAAATGACCAAAGTCATGTTAAAACATTGATGTCAAAACTCCAACTATGACCTATGGAGTAGAATGTTTAATGTCTAATTAGGAAACAACACATGCAAAAAATCAGTGTAGCAAAGATGAGAATGTTGGAATAGATGTGTGGTAAAGTAGAAAATAATCAGAAATGAGCACATTCGAGAACATCTAGGGATAACATCAAGAGATAATAAATTAAGAAAGACTCATTTGAGATTATTTGGACATTTCAATACAGGCATACAACGGCATCGATGAAGAAAAGCTTTTCTATGTAGGTTGATGGCCCCTCAAGGAAAAGGGGTAAATTAAAGAGGACATGGATGGAAGAAGTAATGATAGATCTAAACAAAGGCTATCCAAGGATTTTTCCCATGATAAACTGGAATGGCAAAAAAAAAAAAAAAACAAATAAATAAATAAAGTAGCTGACCAAGGATTTTTCCCATGATAAATGGCAAAAAAAAAAAAATCAAGTAGCTGGCACCAATATAGTTGAGACAAGGCTTTTATAATGATAATGATAATCCAAATCTGATTCCCAGGATATACTAGAATAGTGAAACAAAATTCCTATAGATGACCCCAACATAGTAGGGAAAGGGCTTCTATGATGGTGGTGAAATCCAGACTAATAGCACAAATAAAATTCACGTAGTTGACCCAACAAAGTTGAGACAAGAATTTTATGTTTGTGATGAAATCCATAGAGTGAGATGGCGAAATAATATTCATGTAGCTGTGACCCCAACATAGCTAGGACAGGGCTTCTATGATGAAGATGAATTCCAGATTCATGGCACAAAGTACAATAGAAGCGTCAACTAAAACAATATCTGCAAAACCAAAAACTAGGTATCTCTAAAGAATTAGAGCAGAAGAGATAAAGCTCAAAAGAAATTTTAGAAAAGACAAACTGTAATCAACGAATATGAGGAATCTGACAAAAGTGTATTAACAAAAGAAAAGGGAATAGAATCTCACTTAAGGCATGATTCTTCCACAAATTTTTATAGAACAGTAAAACAATCCGCATCAATTACAACCCACATGGAATTTGAAAATGGCAATGCCTACATTACATTGGTACTGTGTGGGGAGTTTTCTTAAGAGAAGGATTACATGGTCTCGGTAGCAATACCAGCTCAGTGTATCCCGATCTCGATATCCAAGTTCGGCCACAACGCCAAGATCCATCTAGCTCGGTAACGGTACCAGCTAGACGTCTCATCTCAACTCAGCTAACAGTGCCAGCTTGTACCGAGCTTGAGCCAGTCTCAGTAAGAGTACCAACTGGACTCACCTCGGCAATAGTGTCAGGATGCACCGAACCCGGCCTCAGTACCATCCTCAGCTCGGTCCGTCCACAGGGATGGGTACTAGGTCATCATTGTACTTCCCTGAAGTGATGGCTTCGTTGCAAAACGTGCTAACAGACAAGATAGGCGTCGGATGGTGGTCAGGTGTCGCCTTGATCGATCATATACGCATTAATACCAGGGGTCATCTCTTGATTCGACCTGACAGTATTTCCACATACTCCCACTAAGGGTGCGCCGGGTGAAACCTCTACATATAGAGCAATACCAATGACTTCTAAGGTATGGAAAAACAAACTATGAATTAATGAATTCATGACTAATGCCATCATACAATGCATAGCGCGTTACAGAACGCCTTGCATAAGAGCATACTGGCCTCTCATCTCCATCCTTTGTTCAGTGACAGCACTAACTCAGGCATCGGAGAGCCTTCGGCTGACGGCAGCCAGGGCCTCTGATCTCTATTTCTTCTCTCCTTTCAGGTCCTAAGGCGGTCTATCTTCCCTAAAGAAGCTTACACAGCGAATCACCAGTCTCATACGAACCTAAATCTAGGTCCTGAACTTTTAGGCACCCATAATTGGCACCGTCTGTGGGAAAGGAACGACAAAGCCATGCCTCTAGCAGCGACAAAGGATCGACAAAGCCCAGCCACCATCATCGACTACTCCCTGTCGAACCAGTTCCAGGGAAAGTCTAATGCATGAAGCGCGGGATAACCTGTAGCTCAGACAGGTTCATCAGCAAAGGAGGTGACAACACCTCCTCAACAGAGCGCTCCTCCGCCGGAGCACCCCCAATAGAGTGTTGTCCTGCTGGAGACTCCCCTACGGAGCGAAAGTTCCAGCAATAGCCGGGTCTCGTCATTTCCTCCACCAAGTGGGTCGCCACAGCGACAATGATGAAGATCCACCCCTTGTTAATACCAGGGCCCGCAGTTGCGGCCCTTGCATCTTTCGAGCAACCTTCGCTGCCAACCAGCAAGCTTCGAAAGAACCTCCTTCGGATCCCCATAGTCACTGTGAAAGCACTGATCGACAGGGTGAACCACGGTAAAGCTCGAGCTCAAGCTCACCAGAGCTTCGATCTCTGGCAAGGCCCCTCCCCCCAAAAGAGAATGGAGGTCACGGAAAAGGTTCCTTGACTCGCCATACCAACCTTCATCCTCAAGTCCCAGTTCGGTGATAGCGCCAGCCACAGTCCGGACAGCTCCAATCGCGACAGCTTCAACAATGGCCTCTGCAATATCACCAGCCACGACTCAGGTAGAAGCGCAACCCAGCGGAAGCCTCTGCAGTAACCTCGGCGACAGCACCAAACCACTGCTAAGCTCCTTTAGTTGATAGGCTCCAGCAGCGGCCTTGGTGATAGCACTAGCCGCTGCTCGGACAAACCTCGATCTTGGCAGCTCCAGCAACAGCCTCGATGATGGCACCGGCCACAGCTCGGACAGTCCCAATCTTTGCAGTTTTGGCATGGCCTCAGTGACAGCACCAGCCTCCGCTACACGGCTCGGTTACAAAACCAGCTACAAAGCGTCGCAGTTATGGAACTCGACAAAGGTCTCAGCTCGGTGATAGCACTAGCATGGAAGAGACCACAGCTCGGTTACAGAACCAGCTGTCAAGCGTCGCAGTTATGGAACTCGACAATGGTCTCAGCTCGGTGACAGCACCAGCATGGAAGAGATCACAGCTCAGTTACAGAACCAGCTGCAAAGCATCGCAGTTATGGAACTCAACAAAGGTCTCAGCTCGATGACAGCACCAGCATGGAAGAGACCACAGCTCGATTACAGAACCAGCTGCAAAGCGTCGCAGTTATGGAACTCGACAAAAGTATCAGGTCGGTGACAGCACCAGCATGGAAGAGACTACGCTCGGTTACAGAACCAACTGCCAAGCGTCGCAGTTATGAAACTCGATAGAGGTCTCAGCTCGGTGACAGCACTAGCAGAGAGGAGACCACAGCTCAGTTACAGAACCAGCTGCATAGCGTCGCAGTTATGGAACTCGACAAAGGCCTCAACTCAATGACAGCACCAGCATGGAAGAGACCACGGCTCGGTTACAGAACCAGCCAACCTGGTCACAGGACCAAGCGAAGCAACACGCCAAGTTATAGAACTCGGCGGCTATCCTAGTTCGGTTATGGAACCAGCTATGCATTGAAAGGACCTGATCATCTCCTCTGAGGACCTAATTCGGTTGCGGAACCAGCTACGAGTTTCCTACTTCCAAAAGTGCAGGTACCTCTCAAAGTTATTTAAACTTCAGTGCAATAAGGATTCTGGTTGTTGAACTGAGTTCGACTAGCCTAAGTTACTTCTGGTTAAAGAACCAAGGTTACTCTTAATCAATAGTCACTCAGTTCCGGTTACTGAACCGAGCTCAACTACTTGGTCAAGATTCGGGCGTTCGTACTAAGAGCCCAATTATGGAAACGAAAATCAAGCACACACACATGTTATCAGGAGAGAAAAGAGGCAAGTATGGTTGTGAAAATTTTTCTTCATTGATTAAAGAATCATTACAAGGGTTAGCTCTGTACATGAGAAAGAAAAAAGAAAAATACAAAAAGCTTCAAGATTCAGTAGCCTCGACATTGACGTCAAAAGGCTCGGTCCCGGTGGCTTAGGGACCTCAGGCGGAACGACTTCTGCAGCAGCTTCTGCAGTGGATGCAGTACTCGGCTCAGCTCCGAGGCGAGTGAACTTTTTTAACAGGATGATCATTCGCGATCCCTGCCTTCTTCAATGCAGCTCGGCACCAAAGCTCGAACAGCTCCGAGCAAATGTTCTCGACTTGGGCCTCATACTCCTTAGTAACCGCAACCACTCCGTCCTGGAAAAATTTCTCGTTCTCGGCATCAAACGAAGCTTGGAGTGCAGCCTTCTCCTTGTGCGCCATTTCGAGCTTGGCATCCCAATTTGCCAGCTCGGCCTCAAGTTCGAGAATTTTCTTCTACTTGACTGCCGCCACGCCTTTCAACTCGTGGGTCTCGGCCGTCACCCTAGTAAGCTCCTGAAGCGCAAACTGCATCTCTGCCTCCTGGGTGCTTATTTTCTCCTCCGCCGCCTTCAACTCCCTGCTACTCCCCTCCAAGGCCGCGGCGAGCTTCTTCTTTTCAGGTTCAAGCTTCTCGGCCTTGGAGCCACTTTCGCAGGCCCTCTCCTGGTCCATGTAATAGAGTACTCATACGTTTCCCTAGAGCACATACACAAATTGTATTCGTTTATTGTACGATACGCAATTAATTTAATTAATATAGTATAGTTACTAGTTACCCCGACAGCAACAGAGTACTTTTTAGATGAAACCTACCCCCCCTTTTTTTTCTTCATATTTTAATGGCCCCATCGAAGAAAAAAAAATCAATAAATAAATGAATTTGTCAGAATAGAATATTCTATCCAGGACCACCTGAACCCTCTGCGCAGTCTGAGGAAGAAGACGAAGTCAGAAGAAAATTAATAGAAGAAGATGGTACTCAAAGGTCTACATCACACTTACCGAGAGCATCGACTGCAGCGATGCGGACAGTAGTGTCATGTCGTCCGCTCCTCTATGCCTCTGCATATCGAGTGGCAGGGCACACGCTTTGGCAAGAGCAGTCACGACCAGCGGACTGCTGTGTAGACGGTCTTCCACCGTCATCGGCCTCCCAGGCCCGAGCTGGAGACTCGGCCTCCATAGAGTCGCCCCCGCAAGCTGAGGGACCAAGGCCTGGCCAGGGCCTCTTTCCGACGAGCCCTCGCCCCGGTGCCTCTTCTCCTTTGGAGCCTTCTCCTTAGCCCCTTCAGCAGGATGCTGCCGAGCTCCCAAACCGCTACCCTCAAGTCGCTGCCTCTTTTCGGATCGGCCTCCCTCTCTTTGGGTCTCGGTAGGACGCTGCCGAGCTGCACCAGCAGCAACAGCAGTTCCAGTAGCGCCGCCGGGAGCAGGAGCAATAGCAACAGCAGCAGTGGCGGGGGCAATAGGTGCACCACTAGCAACAGCAGCAGAACCCTCGGCGCCACCCGAGACTGCTGAGGAAGAGGGAGTTCGAACTCCCAATATTTTCGCCCCCAAGACTTTCACCTTCAAAACTGACCTCTTTTCTCCATTTCCTCTCCCCTCTCTTCTTTACGGTTGGAAGGAGATGAGTAGCTCTTGACGAGCTTGGCCAAATCGATAGCCTCCGAGCTGGTGGGCACGAGCTCCTTCCTCTTGATGTATGTGTGGTACCTCGGCTCGTACCCGAGCAAGGACCAGACAGCTCGCCCGTTATGGCCGCGATACTCGCGCAACAGTTTCAGCCAGCCGTCGTTCCGCTCCCAACCGGCGCGCTCGGGTCGCTGCTTCCTCTTACTGATCTCTGCACGACAGAAGATAGCATCAGCTCGGCAAGACAGACAGAAGGAAAAGACAAACAACATTTTGAGCTCGGTAATTACTTGGAGGAACCCCGAAGTGCCGAGGAATCCTGTGCAATTTCTCCGCCTCGGTCTCGTCCTTGCCGAACTCCCAGTTACCAGAGACGAACAGACGATCGTCCCCGGCATGCCTTTTGAGTCCTCCAAATCAGGGACGAAGGGCACCATCTTCGGCTTCCCACGGAGAAAATAGCCGTGACCGTCCCCAGCGGTCTTGCACAGGTCGTATACATCCTCAATGTCATGGACATCGAGGTTTATACCCAATATCCTATTAAGCTCGGCAACACCCATTATGACTTTGAAGCCATTGGGCATCAGCTGACATGGGCCGAGGTGCCATGTCGCCAAGCAGGCCCTAAGCAGAGGGTGGACGGGGAACCTAACCCCTCCCTCTATTATTGAAACTAGCGGGAATGGCATCCATCCATCCCGGAAGGATCGACATTCGTCGGGACGTCCTCGAGGATACCGTACATTTTCCTAAAGCAGGCAGGCCATAGTCTCAGGGGTCTCTGCTCAACTCCTATAGGATCCCATTCTTCTACGGGTGGCGATACTAGAAAAAGGGGTGGAAACACAAAAATCCTAAACCCTAGAGTAAAAAACCCCTAACGAAGAAAGGCGGTATGCAAAGACAGGGGAAAGGAAGGAAAACTCACAGATAGAATGGCGGATTCCAGGCTCCGGCTCGCAAAATCAGGCTTCTGGCAAGGCTCCAGCAGTATCTCCGACAGAGTTCTCTTCTCTTGTAGCAGAGCTTTCTCTGATGAAATGCCAAAGTGAAAGAAGCAACAAATGAAAGAGCCCTATTTATAGACGATATGGCACCCGTTCCAATTCCTAAAGGCTCGCGTCGCTTCGATTTCGTTGAACGACCGACCAAATGGAGACACGTGGCACTACCAGTTAATCTCGCACAAAGATTCAGAAGCAACATTTATTGCCTTAGGAAGGTGAAATATCAGCGTGCAATTTATTGCCTCGGGCTGATAAAGCGTCACCTACCTAATATTTATCGCCTCGGAAAGACGAAGCGTCATCGGCGTGATATTTATTGTCCCGGAAAGCAGGCAGACTTCATGATAAAGATTAGATGTCTCTAGCCCAACACCGAGATGAACTCCAAAGTCGATACCTCAAATCCTCTCAACGCAGTACTCAGCTCCCGACCTCAAAAAGTTAGAGAACTCCCAGAAGTCGCGAGCTAGGGGGCAATTGTGTGGGGAGTTTTCTTAAGAGAAGTATTACATTGGTCTCGGTAGCAATACCAGCTCAGTGCATCCCGATCTCGGTATCCAAGTTCGGCCACAACGCCAAGATTCATCTAGCTCGGCAACGGTACAGCTAGACGTCTCACGTCTCATCTCAGCTCGGCTAACAGTGTCAGCTTGTACCGAGCTTGAGCCAGCCTCGGAAAGCCTCGACCTCGGTATAGGGCACCTCGGCAATAGTGTCAGGATGCATCTGAACACGGCCTCAGTACCATCCTCAGCTCGGTCCGTCCACAGGGATGGGTAGTAGGTCATCATTGTACTTCCATGAAGTTAAGGCTTCGTTGCAGAACGTGCTAACAGACAAGACAGGCGCCGAATGGTGGTCAGGTGTCGCCTTGATCGATCACATCCGCATTAATACCAGGGGTCATCTCTTGATTCGACCTGACAGTATTTCCACCTACTCCCACTAAGGGTGCGCTGGGTGAAACCTCTACATATAGAGCAATACCAATGACTTCTAAGGTATGGAAAAACAAACTATGAATTAATGAATTCATGACTAATGTCATCATACAATGCATAGCGCATTACAGAACGCCTTGCATAAGAGCATACTGGCCTCTCATCTCCATCCTTTGTTCAGTGACAACACTAACTCAAGCATCGGAGAGCCTTCGGCTAACGACAGTCAGGGTCTCTGATTTTTGTTTCTTCTCTCCTTTCAGGTCTTAAAGCGGTCTATCTTCCCCAAAGAAGCTTACACAGCGAATCACCAATCTCATACTAACCTAAATCTGGATCCTGAACTTTTAGGCACCCACAGGTACAAACAGAAAACAGATCCAAAATATTCTCTCTCTGAATGGTAAGTGGGTAACTAGGTCCAAAATATTAAAATTTCAAAATATCACTTTCTTCATACTCACATAGACAGACCAAAAAGCCTGCAAGGGCCCATTTGATTGCTTCATATTGAATTCTCATTTCTTAGGGATTCATCGTAAAGTGGGGTCTAATGAAGGAGTGCCTAAAATGAATGGAAGGGCTATAATGCCGATATTCATATCAGAACCTCCCTTTCATAAGATTTGATTTACTAGGGTGATTAACAGTTAACACCTCACCTTTTGAAAGATGGACTATTTGATAATTGATGGCACCTTTACCCCTTTACTGGCCCTTATGGGTTGAATTCGCAGGAATTCAAAACTGACCAAACAAATGGGCCCCAAATGAAAATTGAATCAAGGCAAATAAGGAGATCCTATAAGGGTATCAATAACAACAATATCCTCCCATAAAAACAATAGTTTGAAACGAGGACAAAAGTGAGAAAACACCCAGATTGAAATTGATGTAAAACCATGATAGAGATGCAAGGGAAATTGACTCTTCTGAAGATTTAAGATAAAGCAGAAGAAATCCATATATGGGACCCACTGCAAACCAAACAGAATAGAACCCAGTCCCAGATGTGAATTAGAGTTAACACGCATCAAAGATGCAATAAAAATGGATTCTTTCGCAGATATACGGTAAAACAGAAAGGCCGAGATAGAATCTGAATAGGATCTATGAGGTCAGCCAAAGCAACCCAAATTTGAAATTTGAATTGATGTAAAACGGATCAGAGACCAGTAAACAACCATTCTTCTGCAGAGTTACGGTAACACGGGTGAAACCTAGATGTCAATTAAAGTAAAACCAATAAAGCATACAATGAAAATTTACTCTTTATGAAAATTCACGGTATAATAGAAGAAACGCTTATAGAAACTAACACAGAATTAGCGGATCCAGCCGAAAGCAAAACTGATGTAAACCGAATCAGAGATACAATAAAATCCGATTCATTAGCCGATTTAAAGTAAAATGGAAGAAGCCCAGATGCAAATCTGATGTAAACGAATCGGAAATCAACTAAAATCACCCAGATTCACGAAAATCAAAAGAAACCCAGATAGAATCTAATACAGATTTAGCGAATTTGCGATCTACACAAAAACAGAAGCAGCCCAGATGTGAATTTCTCGTAAACAGATTAGATATCAACTAAAATCGATTCTCCTGCTAATTAACGGTAAAACAAAAGAACCCCAGACAAAATGTGATACGAATTTAGTGAATCTGCAGATTTACACAAAAACAGAAGAAAAGAAACCCAGATAGAATCTGATGGGGAAATGCGAATAGCCCAAAACCACATTCAATAATCCAGACCAACCCCAAAGAACAATGTTGCATTCTTCATCAGAAAAACAAAGAGAGAACTCAATTACCTTGAGAAACGCCCATGGATCTGGACCAAAGAGCTCTTTGATTTGGGGGTATTGAGAGAGGATCTGACGCCTCCGAGAAGCGTGCGGTTCGTCCGTGTACGACCAGAAGAAGTCTGTCGCCATTACACCTTCCTCTCCGTCTTCTCTTCCTCCCATTTCTCTCTCTCTCCGTTTGAGTGAAAGAATAAGAGAAGAGAAGACAAAGGAGAAGGCGAAGAAAACACGAGGGAAAAATAAAAAGAATGTGCAGGGTATACAGAATCCTAGACCGTTGATTGTGATCCAACGGCTAGATTTGTATGGTATGGGAGAACACGAGGAAACGTTTGAAGAATTTGCAGGGAATATACAGAATCTTAGACCGTTGATCCTGATCCAACGGCTAGATTTGTATGGTATTGTGGCGGTCGCAGCATCCGAAATCCAGGCCGTGTCTAAGGAGTAGCGACAGAAACGGACGGAGAGAGTCAGCCTCAAATCTGCTGGCTATTTTTGCCCTGCTGTTCTGCTAGGGATGGCAACGGCCGGATCGGGCCGGAATGGGTCCCCCCGGGTACTCCCAATCCCCGCCCCGCCCCTAAATTTGGGGTATGTTAAATACCCCGTCCCCGCCCCCGACATGGTGCATCAAGAATAAAAGAAACTGTTGTGTGGTAATTTTAAAACATAAAGAAAGTTTGCATCTTCTAACGGAGGTGAAATATACAAAGATTGCTCACAAGTCCATAATAAGAATCAGTTGAAGCACAGATGAAAATATCACACGAGCAAAATCAAAATCCATGCTGCGATTATCAAACTTGTATGAACAGAGAAATGGCCAACATATGAAAACATGAATGCCACAGACAAACTCATTGTTCTCTGTATCATTCCCTTCAACAACAATACAACATAAAATACCACACAACAGCAAAATCAAAATCCATGCTGCGATTAACTGAAACATATATAAACAGAAAAATAAAGTCAAAATAGTAAATAATTCCATAGATGGGCATTGGCACCGTGTGAGGTGAAAATTAATTTGGGCTCCAAATAACTCACCTTCTATAAATTCGCAAGCACATGAATTCTCCAAACAGAAAATTTCAAGTCTATCCAAAGGTGAGATGCCTAATGCAAATTCCAGAATCCATGAATTTCCAAATGTCATGTGAGAAATCCTCACCACCAAACAATCATCAACAGTAAATAAAGCCACAAAGACCGAAAAACCCAAACAAACCTGGATGACGAGGCGAGAGAGAGAGAGAGAGAGAGAGACGTCTTCTTCGTGCGTCTGAGAGAGAGAGGCCTCGGCGAGAGATAGAGAGGCAGCCGGCTGGGAGAGTTGAGACTTGAGACTTGAGAGAAAGAGGGTAGAAACTAGAAAGGGTTAGGGTTTGGGAGTCTATGGTGTGTGACTGGCACATGTAAATTGTAATAAAGCAACTAGACTGAGTTGAAAGATTAGAGCAGAGAGTGACAGATTGTACAAGTGGTCCTTCAGACTTCAGGGGACCATCTAAATAGTGGGTCCCAAGGGGTCTGGTTCACCAACCAGCATGGGGCGGGGCAACGGGGCGGGGCAAGAAGCAGACTCATCCCCGCCCCGGACTCGGGGTATATTTTTTTGCCCCGTCCCCGCCCTATCTAAGAGTTGGGGCGGGGAAAACCGGTACGGGGCGGGTTAAAAATGTCATCCCTAGTTCTGCACTTTTTTTTTAGGGCCCAGGTGTGGTGGGACCCACTTTAATCTGTTTTTGTGGGCCGATTATTTTGTATTTTCAGGGCCTTATTGAAATAGGCTGGGTTGGGCTAGTTTGGAGTTGTCTAATCCAGGCCCAATTATTTATTGCGCTTTTTTTCCTTTTTTGGCGTTGGTTGTACATGGATGGGAGAGAATGGTATAATATCATATTCCTAAACTAACTAGAGTAATTTGGTGGAACTGATTTGTTGCCCCCCCTCTTCTATAAGGAGACATTTCCATTTGCCCTCGTCATGTTGACAAACATTCACCTAAAAAGGCCTAACAAGCTGATAGCAAATGTGTCACCCTGTGGCCCTCTGTAGAAGGGTGTTGGGTCTAGCAAGCATCTGCCTAAAGAGAGTGCGGTGATACTTTAAACGACTGGATATATAGTGGGGCATACATCTCATAACTGCAACATGCTTGTAAGACCCCGTCCCTAATGACTTCGATTAGTGTTAATTAAGTCGTGTTTTAGTTCTAAGCGTGTTTAGCGTGTTTTAGTTAAATTGGGATTATAATAGCTTTTGTTATAGTTTTGGGGAATTTTGAGTGCTTTTTTTATTAGTGTGATCCTTTGGGGGTTCCTTTTATGACGTTGCATTTACCTGGGGGATTATCTAAAATTCTTGTGTTTATTGTTTTAATCTCATTTTATTTATCTCATTAATTCCTACAACTTTTATGTTGATTTCGTGCCCATTCAAGACCCTCAAACCCGACCTTTCCTAGCATTGAGGGCAAAATAGTCATTATGCACTAAATCTGTACCAAAAAAATTGATATCCCTGAAACCCGCGAAATATATATTTTTGGAAACTGGATATTTCGAAAATCGTTTCTCCCTTCTTCGTCGATTTCAACCGAGGTCCCGAAAGTCATGATTTCAGCCCAACTAGTTTGTTAGGTGGTGGGACCCAACTCCATTCTCTATAAAAGGAGAACTCATTCTTTCTTTCCCCTTCTCCTTTTCCAGCTCAAGAGTGAAGACCACCTAGGGTTTTCTTTCTCTTCTCCTTCTTCTTGCTCTCCCATCTCTAATGCCTCTATCAATCTTGCACCAATAGCTAAATGGAGGTCATCTTCTCCTTCCTCTCCTCTAAAACTCTCTTTTGATACCATTTATGGAGAAAACCTCCCATCCCAAGATCCTCATTGAGCTAGTCTTGCCTTTTTGGAGAACCTACAAGTAAGCCTTTTCTTTTGACATTGTGTTTTCCTAACCTTTGGGAGTGCTCTTTTTCATGATTGAAACTTCTTCTTCTTCATTCCTGTTTTGACCCAATTTAGGGTTTGTTTTTTGGGGTTTTTGTGTAGCTTTTGTTCTTGGCTTGGAAGAGTGTGCTTAAAAGCTTGATTCCTTGATTAGAGACCTAAGGCAAGTGGAGGAAATGTTATTTGAGCATCATATGGTTTTTATGAAGAATGTGGTTGATTTGACATTTCTATTCATATTTATTGACTTGCATTGATTTTTGAAATAAATGCTCTTTAATGAACCTTCCTAGCTCATTTAATGCTTTGGAAATATGTTGGTTTATAGTCCATGTTGTCTCTTGGTTATATCTTGAATGAGTACTTGTGATTTGAATTCTCTTTCCTTTTATGGTTGTTGTGGTTAAGAAGGAGATGAGGGTTCGTAAGACCTCTATAAAAGAAATGTATCAACTCTCCTCTGCCAATCCCGTCATGTGGGCATTTGATTAATAAGTCATGGAATCTCTCCCAAGTTTCGGAAAACTCTTCTTCGAGTCATCCCCTAAAGTTCTTGATGGCACTCCTAAACTGCTCAGTTTTGCTCACTGGGAAAAAATTGGACATAAACTTTTTGACAAGCTCGTCCCAGGTGGTAATGGAGTTTGGAGTCAAGGAATTCAGCCAAGCGACTGCATGATCTTCTAGCGAGAGGGGAAACAACCCAAGCTTCACAGCTTCACTATTTAGATTTTGATTGTTAAACGTGTGAGGCCCCACCCCTTGTGGGCCCTCAATTTGATTTGAATACTATTTAATATTATTTATTAGCTAATTATATTAATTAGGGGCACTACAAGAAAAATTACATTTAGCGACGGATAAAAACCGCCACTATATGTATGAAAACTGCCACTAATACCTTTTGCGGCGGAAAAATTTCCGCCGCAACTTTTGTCGTAGAAAATCCCATCGCTGATTGTATTTGCAGCGGAAATAGGGATTGCTGCAAAAAAATTATCAATAGCGACGGTTATAAACCGCCACTAATTATTACTGTAACTTATAGCAGCAGATATCACAAACTGCTGCTAAAAATGTGAGATGTTCCCCATTAATTCATCATAACCATTGATTAAAAGGCCTCAAAGTTTGAACATATCTTTTTATCTTTGTTTCTTTAGATAAGTTGTATCCATTCAACTAAAAGGGCTGGATGGTTAAGGCAGAAAGTAGTCAAGAGAAAATTAAGCCTAAACAATGAATTGCTAGGATCTTCCAATCTGAGAGCTTTTTATAATATCCTCAATTGGTATAATCTATTGCAGCAACTGTTGAACATCAAACCATGGGTCCTAGGTGCATGGAAGAAAGAACCTGTTATTCCTCCATAATACGATGGTTTTTAATCAGTTCAGGTATTCAAATTGTTACCTGTATTCAAAATGGCACCCAGATGATGCAATACTGTCATACCTGTCCCAGTACACTAATTTAAATTATGGGTATCCTAGCAGGCAACTGTAATTCAACTGTGGAAAGCAATAGAACTACCACTGGCCACTAAAAACTTGAAAAAAATATCCATGTCTTTAAGAAAACATTTGATAGAAGACAATCATATGAAGATCTGGTTCCTTCTGTTTTCATGAAGAGAGCGTGAATCCCATCGATAAGGATGAGTAGTTAAAAAAAGGAAATGACAGAAAAACCCCAAAAAATCAAAGTATTGATTATGATTGTGTACTGATAGAATTACACTCTCAGAATGCAAAGCAATTGAACAAAGAGAAAAAGGAAAGGACACTGGTGAAACAAGCATTATTTTGCAAGTCACCCCACCTCAAGAACAGAGTGAGGTCGGCTTGTTTCTGCACAAATATTCAAAGATCAGGAACTGAGACATCTGGTATCAGACCTATTTACAGGACAAAAATCTATTTGGCACACCTGTAATTAGAAGAAGCCTTTATTCAAGCCTTTTTGAAACTAAAAATTTCTGTGACGATATGCTTTGCTGTGTCTCTCTCTGTGAACCAGAGACGATTTTGCGAGCTAAATATGTTCAAATGCAGCCGCAGTTCTTGGAAAATCCTTACCGTATATATGAGACGCTTGCAACTGCTGCTGTTGGGCTGGATTCCATGCGCTTAGTGTACTGTGGATGGTGGCAAACTGGCTCTCTGATTTTATCTCACCATACTGATTTTGACTCTAACTTTGGATCCCACTGGTCATTTAGAAGGGGTGAGGGAGGAATTCAGACCATTTGATGCCTTCTGGCTCACCTTCTAGATTGATTGGAGCTTCTTTATCTGATGTTAAGTCCGATGACTCGACCCCGGCAATCCGTCAATCCCCAAGAGAAGATGCTGTTCTCAAAAATTGAGCTGTTACCTTGCAATTCAATGCTACTACTGTTTGCACTGCTGCTGCTGTTACTGGAAGTTCCAGCCTCCCAGTACTGGACTCCATTGATATCACTAACACGGGCAATGGAAGAGTTTTCAGGTGGTGGGAGACTAAGATAGGCTTGAAAGCCATTGAAGTTCGAAGGACCGAGCTTGGCAGGGATGGTATCGCTGATGGTATAGTTTTAGAATTGAACTCAGAATTTATTTCGAAAGGCCGGCAGTTCTGGTTAAACCAGAGAACTGAATTCGTATTAGCCGACAGCCCAACAGAGGACATCTCATTACTGCAATTGGAGTTATAACTGTAAAAGGATCTATAGATCCTTGTGTTAACTTAGAAAGAGGAGAAGAACCAAAGGGAGGAAGAAATTGTGAATTCTGTCTTACCCAAAGATGGGAATCGACTTGCGTTTATATACACTTCACTAGTATCAATTTACATGATGATGATATCTTTACATCCTATGATTAGGCTATGATTACAAGCAATTATAGAAATGTCTACACAACCTTCCAAGAAGGGATATTTGACCAATCTACAAGATTCCACACGTGAGATATGCTTGGCTATGGGCTTATGGTTATGGATTTTTCAGGTTGGGTCAGTTGACCTGTTTATATCTCTACACTCCCCCTCAAATTGATGCAGTGTGGAACAAAGCATCAGTTTGGAAATAATATATTCATGTCGATCCCTGGGCAGCCCTTTTGTAAACACATCGGCTAGTTGATCATGTGAAGGAACATAGGGCAGACAAAGTTTGTCAGAGACATAATGCTGACGAATGAAGTGGCAGTCAATTTCTATGTGCTTAGTGCGCTCATGGAAGATGGCATTCTTGGCAATGCGAATGGCACTTGTGTTATCTGCATAAAGTGGAGTAGGGCCTTTGAGAAAAACACCAAACTCACGAAGGAGACGACGAAGCCAAACAATCTCACTACTAGCAGAGGACATAGACCGATATTCAGCTTCAGCAGTTGATTTTGAAAGAGTGCTTTGTTTCTTACTCTTCCATGAGATGAGCGACGTTCCTAAGAACATGCACCAACCGGTTGTGGATCTACGAGTGTCGGGGCACCCTGCCCAATCTGCATCGGCATAAGCTTGGAGTTGTAGTGAAGAAGTGGTTGGATAAAACAGTCCTCGATCACGGGTGCCCTTGACGTACCGAAGAATCCGGAAAACAGCATGGAGATGCGATTTACGAGGATCGCTAAGGAACTGACTGACAGTTTGAACGGCATGAGAGATATCTGGCCTTGTCATAGTCAGATATAGTAGGCTACCAACCAACCGTCGAAATAGCGTTGGGTCTGGAAGAGTTGGCCCACCGTCTTTGCTAAATTTAACATTGAGTTCAATGGGTGTGGCAAAGGGTTTGGCATCACCAAGTCTTGCCGATTTGACCAAGTCATCAGCATATTTGGTTTGTACTACTCGAATACCATCCTTGTTCCTTGAGACTTCGAGTCCTAAAAAGTAAGTGAGAGGACCCAGATCTTTCATCTTGAAGTATTTCATGAGATGGTTTTTCAGGTTGGAAATACCTATTGCATCGTTGCCACTGATTATCATATCATCAACATAGACCAGGAGAACAGTACAACCATGCGAAGTTCTTCTAATGAAGAGAGAATTATCATTTGGACTTTGATGAAAGTTGGTTGTAATGATAGCAGAGCGGAACTTATCGAACCATGCCCGTGGAGCCTGTTTGAGCCCGTATAAAGACTTTTTCAGTCTGCAAACATGTCGAGGAGGACATGTATATCCTGGCGGAGGACGCATATACACGATTTCCTTGAGATCACCATGTGAAAAGGCATTCTTGACATCCACTTGCCACAAAGGCCAATTCCGAGCTGCTGCGACGCCTAGTAGACATCGCACTGTAGTCATTTTAGCGACAGGGGCAAATGTTTCTTCATAATCAATACCATATTCCTGTTTATAACCTTGGGCTACCAATCGTGCTTTGTAGCGATCAATACTGCCATCGGATCTGACTTTTAGTGAATAGACCCACTTGCTTCCAATGATAGATGTATTCGACGGAAGAGGCACAACGTCCTAAGTGTTGTTCATCTCGAGAGCTAACAATTCATCTGTCATAGCATCTTGCCAACATGGGATATTAGCAGCTTGAGAATAAGAAGTTGGAATAGGAATGGGATCTGAAGAAGTAAATAACGCGGAAAACCCATACCAATCTAGGGGAACTGAAATACGACTAGAGCGTCGCAAAATAGGATTACCTTGATTAGGAGTGTCATATCCTTGAGGAGTCGGCATGGTTGGTTGATAGGTAATGAGAGTAGCTGGAGGCAGAGTAGCTGGAGGCAGATGCTTGGTGCGCCACTTATAAACTTGAGTAATTGCTG
The DNA here is from genome assembly GCA_038049695.1 of Cinnamomum chago. NCBI lineage: Eukaryota > Viridiplantae > Streptophyta > Magnoliopsida > Laurales > Lauraceae > Cinnamomum > Cinnamomum chago. Next base: position 35,124,827 of record CP142452.1, read on the forward strand.
GAGAAGAGTCAGATGCTGGAAAGTGAGGAAGGTAAGAAACTTGGATATTAGGAGGAGGAGAGGAGGAATAGAATGGAACATGTTCTAAGAAGACAACATTTCGTGAGATACGTAACCGGCGTTCCTTGTGATCATAACAAAGGAAGCCTTTGTGGTCATCACTGTATCCAAGAAACATGCAGCGAGCAGCCTGTGGGGACAATTTGTTTCGCTCAAGGGAAGGGAGATGAACAAAGCATAGACAGCCAAATACCCTCAAATGTGAGTAAGAGGGTGGGGAACCAAATAAGCACTCAAATGGAGAGACTTTCCCAAGGACAGAGCTAGGAAGTCTGTTTATAATATGCATAGTTGTATGCGCTGCTTCACACCAAAATTTAGGTGGAACTAGGGATTCAACAAGAAGGGTTCTGACAATTTCTAGAAGGTGTCGATTCTTTCGTTCTGCCATCCCATTCTATTGTGGGGTGTGAGGGCAAGATTTTTGGTGGAGGATCCCTCGATCAGATAAAAAAGAGGTGAATTCTTTGGATGTGTATTCTCCCCCTGAATCTGAGCGAAGGATCTTAATGGTCTTTTGAAATTGAGTGCTTACCATATTGTAGAATTGGCAGAACATGGAAAAAACTTCAGATTTAGATTTTAGAAAGTATATCCATGTGTACCTACAATGATCATCTATGAATGTAACATAATACTTATATCCAAGTCTACTCAATTGAGGAGCAATGCCCCACACATTTGTATGAATAATATCAAATGGAGCAGTGGCACGTGAGTGATGAGAAGAAAAAGGCAACACATGACTTTTACTCAAGCAACAAGTTTCACATTTTGATTTTGCAAAAGAAGAAAACATGGTACTAGTAACAGATTTTTCCAAACTACCAAGTTTAAACAATGAAAGCAACTTTGCATTATTCAAATGACCAAGGCATTTATGCCAAATGGTCCATAATTTATTTTGAACTCCCACAGAAGAAGCAAACAATGAAGGTTGTCCCATGTCCAAGAGAAAGAGCCTGCCATGCTTACTCCCCTTCCCGATCACCCTCCCAGTTTGCCGTTCCTGTATAACACAACCAGAGGGAGAAAAATGAACCAGGAATCCACAATCAACAAGTTGACCAATAGAAATTAGATTAGCTGCCAAATTAGGAACAAAATAAACATCAGATAATGTAAAGGTCCCCATGGATATGGTTCCCAGACCAGAAATTGGCAATTGTTGACCATTGGCTGTGGTGATTGAATCATGACCCATGTATGGTTTTGTGTTGTGCAAATTTTGGGCTACAGAGGTCATATGGTTGGATGCACCAGAGTCTAAAAACCATGTTGAGTGTGTGATAGGTGATGAGAGGGAAGTAGATGAGTGAAATGCAGGAAGAGTTGTAGAGGAAGACAAACCACTAATACCCATGGAGGTAAATGCAGAGGCCACAGAAGAATTTATCATCTCACGGATCTGAGCAGTGGTCAGAGTGACTGACCCTGTATCTGAGGATGGCAAGTCAAGCGAAGTGCTTTGTTGAACCTGAAGAGCAGTTGGACCACGCTTTGTAAATTGATCGGGTTTCTTATCAGGCCTTCGTGTACAATTGGAAATGACGTGACCATTTCTCTTGCAATAGTTGCAAAATAGTTTTCTCCGGCAGTCTCGAGCTACATGACCATACTTCTTACATTCATAACACTGTGGTTTTTGTCCACGAGTAGTGAACATGGCTGTCTCATCGACTGATGATGGTGCTGGTTGTGTTAGAAGTGCCTTTGGGTCTGCATTAAGGGAATGAGTAGATAACATGCGAGTTTCTTCCCGGAGAACCTCTTGGATGCACGTATCTAGATCAGGAGAGATTTCTCTATTCATAAGAGCGGCTCGCACAGGTTCAAATTCCGATCGAAGGTTCATAAGGAATTGACTAACATGTTGTTCTTCCTGTAATTTGAGGGCTTGAGGAAGAAAAGCTGCCGAAACAGATTGAAGGAGCATTTGATCCCTCTCAGTCCATAGGGCTAGAAAGCCATTATAGTATTCCTGGACAGATTTATCATTCTGGCAATATCTTGCTAACTCTGTATCAAGGTGAAATCTTCGGGCCTTGTTTTGCTGATGATAAATTTTCTTCATATGGTTCCACATGTCAGAAGCAGTGATAAAGGCTTGAAGTGCCATTGAAAAGGAGGGATCTACTGAGTTGAGGATCCATGTTATCACTTTTGCATTGCGTTGGTTCCAAGTAGCAATGGTTTTGTCATCTACAGCAGGTGTGGTAGATGTGGCAATGGTGCCTGCAATGGGTTTAGGAGTTGTCCCATCCAGATATCCTAACATACCTTGCCCTTCAACAAAATTTTTGAGATGGAAGGACCAGGATAGGTAGTTAGTTCCATTAAATTTCACTGGAATGATATCAATCTTGTCCATTTGAAACAGATATATGAATTTCCTGAAAAGAAACCAAATGCAAAGAAAAATAGGCTGCTGGGCGTCCAAAAAAAAATGGAGCAGGAATGGGGATTTCTTGTTGTGTGTTGATTTTTGTTTCAATCAACCTTCCAAGTTAGATTAATAACCTACTTTCTCAACTTCTGAAGAAGGAATTTCTCAGTTTCGACAGTTGGATGTGAATATGAAGTAACAAGTTGAAAACTTTCTGTGAAAACTGTCGAACCCAAAAAGTAGGTATAACACTGACCTTTTGAGATGATAAAATTTCAGAAAAATATGAAGAAATCCCAGAGTAAATAGGCGAGCAACTTGGTGCAGAAGTTGTGACAGATGCACAATCCGAGGTGGCCCAGTTCTTGATCAGACGGTCAGATCAATAGATAGCCAAAACGGAGATTGGCGTCTCTATTGGGCTGATAAAATGCCAGAAAATTGTGGGGAAATCCAAGAATAATGGGCGAATCTGATGCTGTAGTTTTCTGCAGATTCGACAATCTGGAGGTGGGGTCCACTGCTTGATCAGGTATACAGATGGTTGTTGACTGGTTACAGAATATTGCCAGAGATATCTCCTTGCACAGAATGTGGTTCTAGAAGGCTGAGATGATTCTTCTGCTGATCAGAAGCACTGTTGAGATGATCTTTCTTTGATTCAGAGAGAGATGAACAGAGAAAATGTCCTCTGTTGATTACTTAGTCGACTGAACAAAAAGATCCACAAAGACAGAGTTGTAGTAGCTCTGATACCATGTAAAAGGATCTATAGATCCTTGTATTAACTTAGAAAGAGGAGAAGAACCAAAGGGAGGAAGAAATTGTGAATTCTGTCTTACCCAAAGATGAGAATCGACTTGCGTTTATATACACTTCACTAGTATCAATTTACATGATGATGATATCTTTACATCCTATGATTAGGCTATGATTACAAGCAATTATAGAAATGTCTACACAACCTTCCAAGAAGGGATATTTGACCAATCTACAAGATTCCACACGTGAGATATGCTTGGCTATGGGCTTATGGTTATGGATTTTTCAGGTTGGGTCAGTTGACCTGTTTATATCTCTACAATAACTCAACTGCTGAAGAGGGAAATAGCCCATGGAATCCGAAGGCCTGTTGCTGGTTGAGCTTTCATGGCTTGTTAAGAACCTCTCCAGGAGGAATTCCTTGGTGGGCGTAGTTGAATTGCCCACACTAGTGTTGATCTTGGAGGTGAAACAATCAAATGGATATGGGTCAACTGCCATCAGTGAAGGCTTCTGCTCTGGGACCCCCAGCTTGGAATCCTCTATAGTGGAAGTTGAGGTTAGGAGTTTCAGTTCCTTGGATCCTGATGCCTTCTCAGTTTTGATAGGTGGCTTATCCTCTCTGTTCTCGACCTCTGATAACGGTTTATGTGTGTTTGGGTCAATGCCTCTCTGCCTCAGCTTCTTTTTAATGCATGAATTCCACAGGTTCTTGATTTCATTATCAGTTCTTCCAGGAAGCTGTGTAGCAATCTGAGACCACCTGAGGAAGTTAAAACAAAGGGAAAAACCTCAGAAATTTGTAGAAATTCTAATACAACAAAATCTTGTTGACTGCTTTCAGATCATGAGAAAAAGAATTTTCTTTTTCTGAGAAGCAAATAGAAGGTTCATTGATCAAAACAAAAACATCGAAAATAGGAACAGTCAATCAAGATAAGACCGCAACCTCAAACAAGTAGAGAACATGTTACAACTGTACTGTGTTTCCAAATTCCAATCACGGCACCTGATCTAGTCACTGCTGGTTTTGCAAAAGCATCAGCTTCTCATTCCATTCGCCGAGGGATACATTCAAGGAACAATGGAGACTTAATCTTCAGAAAATAACTTGTAAATATTTTTTTTTCTGGTCATGAGATAGGGAAACAAAGATTACCTGTTGCCTAAGACTGCATGGAGTTCGATTATCAGGTTCTCTTCTTGTGGTGAAAATGCACCCCTTTTCAAATCAGGCCTCAAGTATAATGTCTGCTGCAGCAATGGTAGGGTAATTCCTCTGATATTTTATTAGAGAAGAAACAGCAGGATTTAAACCCATGCTTGCAAGTTGTGAAAGTAATACTGAACATCCAACAAATGGGGAAAATCTTTCAAATGTTGTGCAAAGATTGTGGGTTAAACCATCTCCATCTATCTACTTCTCTGCATAGTACAAATGGAGAATCAGGTCGGTCATCCATTCTCCTAGATCATAAGTAGCACATATGGAAGATATATGTCATCAGGTTAAAGCAGTCTGGGATCATTTTGTAAATTAGACTAGTGTCTGCTCAAACTATAACTGGGTCTTATGATCAATTGAAGATTGAGAGGAATACGGGAGTACATGATCCAATATGAAACCAAGCTTGGAATCATCATCAGACCAGCTCTCAGCTACAGAATGGTACCCAGAGTAAGCATTCTATGTGATCTTCCACTTCCAGGATTAAAAAAAAAAAAAAAAAAACCATCATCATCATCTAAGCATATTATCAATCTTGGGTAGGCAATATTAGGTCTTGGTGGAACAGATAAATACCCCACAAAGACGAGACAGACATATCCATACACTGTCAAGTACCCATCTCTGTTCTGATAAAAGATCTGAAGATAAGCTTCATAATGGGATGATTCAACATGGGAGGGAAAATAATTTAAACAACAGAATCTTATATAATATTTAAATATGTATTTTTAGGAAAGTGTCCATAGATCATCACAGAGATTTTACCCACGGGAAACAGAAGCTGCAAAATCACAGACAAATATTGTTTCAAATGGATCCCTTGGGGCTAAAACACTGCAAAATATACTAAGCAAGTTTGCAGGATGTCTTTGTACTTTCTCATCTTTTTAATATATTTGGTTACGATTAAAAAGTAAAAAGAAAAAGGGAGGGTGAATCATCAGCAAAACATCTAATTTACCTGGACCATAACAAAGACTATTAGCACCATGATTCCAGCAAATAAGAATGGCCCAAGGAAGTGAAAATCATGGCCCTGCCTAGCCGCCTAGAATGTGTAAAGGTGAGGCTTACCACCACCACAGCTGTCAGGATCACAAATTCTAATACAACCTTCCCTGTTTAGAATTGAAACAATGAAAACACAGAATCAGAAAAAGGTAAAATCGACTAGTATATAAAAACCGAACAAAACAAGATTAAATATCATCAAAAACACAAGAACAGAGAGACTACCAGAAATCTGTCATAGATTCTACCAAACAAATTTCAAAAAGATGATTGAAACAGGTTTTTTTTTTTAAAAAAAAAAAAACTACAATGACTCCAGCAGCATTTAGCTTTGATCATTTTTAATACATTCTCGGCTTCAACCATTTCTAGTAAACTCAATGTGGATGGCTGAGATCAATAAAAGCAACTAATATAGACTGCAAAGCCAACCACGACTTAGCCGTGACAGAAGTATCAGATTCCTAAGGAAAACAGAGCCAAAACATGATTGGAATGAAATCCTAGAGAAATAAAAAAAGAACGGAAACCAAATTGTAGTTGATAGCACAAAAGCAGGAAGTGAAACCAGTGGAGAGGGAGAAGTGGAATATCTGTTATCAACAGTGAGTGGAAAAACAACTTGGATGTCCTTTACCACTAATTAATTAAGTAGTTTACTACGATATTGCTTATCCACAAAAAAGAAAGCTAGAAAATGACCTGCTTTTCGTGACAATTACTACCTCCTTTGTCTGTAGTGTCGCTCCTTATCATGATTTTATACATAAAAAGAAGATAGTTATTGACATGAATAATCAACTCCATTTTAAGATTGAGTAGCTTTGATCTCCACAGCTGGTTTGGGTCCTAGTCATGAATTTTGATGCACATCAAAACTGGACACATTTGGATAATGAAGGCCACATACAGGATTTTGGGGTTCTGACTTCTGAAAACTCCAATGCTAAAGTAAGACTAACATACTAATATATCTGCTATTATTTAGCAAAAGTTACTGTTCATAAAAAAAAACGACTTCCATACATGGTCTTTATTGATATCATGGCTAGTAACACCCTAAAACAATTTATAGACATAATCCTTGGGTGTAAAAGATCTAACACCTTTCTCCTCACCCCCATAAAATCACTGGTTAATTGTAAATATTATACAAAGAAACTCATAATTTCTAATCATGAATACAAAAAAATAGTACTTGTATACAGCTCATGAAATTCTTGAGGGTAAAAAGGCCATCCTGTAAATTATGGATACAAAAAAATACAAGATACAGCCGGCCACTACAGTTTCAAGAGGCCAAAAATCAACATCACTTCACACCCCAACAACTGAGAATAATTTCTTATTACCTCGCATACCCTCCCCGGTTAGAAATGGATGATAATGAGATGTTAGCATTTAGTGATGGTGGTCATAAGATAAGATCTACAGTTGTCAGTGTTGATACCTGTTTAAGTTTTCAGCAGTTGGTGAATTCCATTATTTTTCTCTGATCCAGTCCTAATCCCATGAGCAGGTTCCAAAGGTTTCTGTGTACAATTGGTTGTTAGCCATAAATCAGATGTGACCAAACTAGTGTAAAAATTAAGCAATATTAGGTGTGACCAATCTTGATAGTTTCACATGACGAATAAATCGCTTAGATTCCTAAAAGATAGGTAACACCATTATCATTCCCTGGCTGAACAAAAAAGAAAGTGTCCCCTCTGAGACCCTTTTAACATGAATTATCAAAAGATGTTTTTTTTTTAAATTAATTATCAAAAGCTGTTATGCACATGACTCATACATTGTACTTACCAAAAGCCTATATTGACTGAGAATGCGCAAGTAGGTTCGGTTACTATTGTTACTTATGGCTTCTTCTATCATATCTTGAAGTTGGCACCTGTGCTTCTCATTTACCGCAATCTCCTACAAGAAACAGAAGTTAATATCATATGTATAGTCAAAAGAGAGAAAATGTAGATTGGCAACCAAAAAACTAAAACGAATTCACCTTCTGGTAATTGATCCCAGCCTCATCATTGTCACGGATGTTATCAAGAATAATCTGCCGCCTCGCTCTTAGAGCCTGTACGACTGCTCCATCCTTTTCAATGGCCTATATAGAGCAGAGACACCAGTGCTTCATTAGTCTAGTTACTCTAGTAGTCAACTTTGAAACTACTAGCATTCACACCGATATCTAAGACCAGATTTGAGTTAACTGAGATGCATAACCAAACACAGGAATGCCTTCTCAATAGTCTGTTTTAAGAGTACTTACTAATTTCCAGAACAATCACTATCCTACAGAACAAGGCAGAAAAGTAGAAGCCCACTTGCTTTGGATTCTAATTCATGCAAGAACCACAGGCTGTACCCACTGGGGTTGCATCCAATTATAGACATGCATTCCCAAAAGCCCTCCACCCCACCTTCAATTCAAAAACCCATGGAAGTAGTGCAAAAGGGAAGGCGAAATTAAATTATTAAATTGAAGGCCAGTTTCTACAAATGGACACAAAACATATGCCATGAACAATGATGGTATTGGTATCTCATGATAGGGAAATCTTTAACAAGTCCAGGCTGTTTGATTGAAATTTCTTGTATGGTAATTGTTGAGTATGTAGAGCATTCTAAGAATCCTAGTACCTACGATGTAAAATCTTCTTCCCTATCATAATTTCAGAAGACAGCTGAAGGCTCATCTAGATATTTCCTAGTTTAGTTGTCACCTTCTAGTCGCAAGCAATCAACCTGTGTAATTACCACATGTTAGTCACGCACCAAAATTACATGTATGAACAATACATGTGCCACATAATATGAAATTTTGTGAGTGAGAGAGCAATGTCTATGACAAGATTAAAAAATAATCAGGGAATCGGTAAATAGGTAGACTATATAAAACATTTTCCTACTAAAGAATTCATGGAAAAGTTGAACAATAAGAAAAAATTTACTATTGATTTTGAGTTAAAGAAGACCTCTGATAAAGTGCCAGGGCAGTTAACTCCAAAGGCATTGAAGAAAAAAGGCATCCTCAATGTTATATTAAATGAATCTACACAAGAATTGCATGGGAAGGTCATGAGTGTACTGGTTTGAGGAGACGGGTGAGTTCTCAATTGATGTTAGATGGTGCCAAGTGTCCACTTTAGCCCAATTTGCTTGGTTATGTACAACTTTCCAGGTGATATCCAATTTAAGGTTCCTTGCTATATGTTGTTTACTGATAATGTAGTACTAACCGGTCAACTAAGAAAGCAGGTAGATGATACACTGTTGAAGAAAGCCTTTAGAAAATACCCAACAGGTTCTTCCATAAGATTGACTATTGATTGAAATTGTGATTAATACGATCTTATGCATATCATTGGACACTTTTTTTTATCAAATGTCTAATTAATCATATGGTTGGACTGACTTCAAGATACCTAATAAAGAGAGAGATTTTATTTTGATCAACTCACATTTTCAATAGTTAAGTCCACTGTAGGATTACATCCTTTCTAAGAATTGCATTCTATGAACTTTTTATCTTGGGTGGTGGGGTGTACAGCTTGTAACCAACCCCTTCTCAAAGTGTTTTTCAGGTAATAGAAGTACTTTTCTTGTTTAGAGGTGCCATTAGTGTAATGTGACGCATCAATGGAAGAGAACATCCCATCGCTCGACACGTGCAATGAGTGATCACTATCATTGGGGCCCACCCAAGCAACCATTTTGATGCCTATCTTTTGTTTGCTTCTCTGTCATTGCATGTCTTGCGGGGCAAAGACATAGCAATACATGCGTGAGCCATCAAAGATAATGACATTCTTGAAAACTTCAATTGTACATGTTTGAGCACTCTCACCAACCAATCCATTAATGCACATGACCAGGGACCATTCAAATGATCAAATGGTCCAATTCACTTTAAACTGTATATTTCATTTTGATAGTGAATTGACCAGTCGAGCTCTATGCCAGCTGTGTTACGAGGGCCAAACTATTACTTTGTTACTTAAATTTTGCCAATCAAAGTGATCTTTTCTTCAACTTCAGCTTTAGAAAAGATCCAAAAGCTTGAAAGAAGAAAGAAGGAAAAAAAAAAAAAAAGTGGAAGAGAAATGATACAGGGAGAGAGATGATACAGGGTGAGAGAGGAACAAGAAGAGGAACGTGGAAATAACTGGTGTTAATTAGGTGCCAACCTTCAGGGCTACAAACAGTACTGTTTTTATAGAAGAGTGAAAAAGGACTTGGACTTCTCTGACTGGCTCTTTAACCTACTTGGTTCTTTATTTTTTTAAACTGTGTTATTTGTGGTCATGGCATTTTCCTTTATTTTGAATGATGTCTTTCCTTCTAACCAAAAGAAAGAAGGGACTAAGCTAAAAGCAACAGTAAGGCACTTCTTGAAGTATGTAACAGATTTAGAAGATAGAGAAATCCGTCTCTGCATTATAGGAATATGTTCTTATTTTTTAAATATAGTAAGTATCCTTGGGATATTTGACCCAACAGGACCAATCTCCTGGGTGGCCCCTCTAAACTCACTCAAATGCACATCGGATAAATTTTAGACAGCTTCCAACACAAGAGAGCAAACCCACGCCTTGTGCCCCTCTACCAATTCGTAAGCGGGTACATAGTAGAAATACGTCAATCCAGTAATCTAATTATTTCAAAACCAAACAGATCTTGGATGTGCCAATTGTGTGCAATTCTACTTTGCGACATCTACTTTTTTTAGGCTACTATAATAGGTAGAATGTATACTCACCACCCGACTGTATTTTGGAAATTTTAAGGGTTCAAGTTAGCAATCTTTAATTTCCAAGTTGGGTTAGGGTTCAAAATGTCAGTCTGGTAAAAAGAATTTATCTATAGTTGATTTCAGGTTTATTCTATACATGTTGCCCAGAATATTCAACATGGCTCCAACTTGACCTCACCTATTACCATCCCAATTCCTCCGAAATTTGTAGAGTATCAGGTTCTATTTGCTGCGTTTTAGTCTAGATATTCTCTTCCATCATTAACACAATTAGTTAATGACAACAGGCAAAGGAAAACTATGTAAAAAAAAAAAAAAAAATCATCGCAAATAGAGTTGAGCATACCAAATTAGTTAAAGAAATAGTAGGATTTTTTTCCAATCATCAAGAACGTTAAGTGCATACCTTCATCTCCCAGAAATTGAACTTCCACCCTGGGGTCCTCTGTTCTGAGTCATCCACTTTAACTCTAAATCCTGTTGTTTTCAGTATCTTCTCCACAGATGGTACAGCATTCAGAACTCCTGTTTTTTCATCAGCAGTCTTCCAAATTGGCACAATTACCACCTGATAATGAGAGAATGACATATCACACCTACGCCATATCATGTTAATGAACAAAATACATGGGTGAGTTTTTAGAAAGACCACATAAAATACATATGTTCAATCATATCACTCTAGTGAATAAGAAGCACAGGACAGCAATTTTTGTCTGCAGGTAGATTGGCTTAAATGCAAAGACAGACTTTTACCCACATGTATGATGCACAAATTAATAGGTATATTAAGCTGATATTTGTTCTTTACAATAAATAAATAAATAACAATTAAACACATTAGTTGCTCAATTTAAATGCTGAGCAAGCTTATGATCATATTTTAGAAAACGCTACAAACTCCATACATCAAAGCCATACTTTGATAAAAGGTTAGCTCTTCACTTTCATAAATACGCCAATATGCATGATAAATTCTGTTATAGAAAGATAGTAACCCTAAAAAAATCACACAATAGGGATAAGTTTGTCCAGTTCTGAAATGCTTACTAATTACATCTGTACTTCCACATTTCTGGAGCTCCCAAGATGGTAGAACCTCTTAACCAGTTGTGTATAAGATTCCTAAACAAGAAGTCTTGTTCTACACAGACAGGCTTTTCTAACGCAAAACTATGTGTTACTCATACTAGTTAAAGTAACAGAAATGTCTAAGAAGCAACATAGAAAAGATGTTCATTAAGAGAATGATTCTCAATTAAATATACATCCATTAGGAACCAAGTGATTAACCAACTAATTGTTGACATGTTTAGTAGTAATAGCAGAGTAATGAATAGAATGGAATCAGAACTACATTAGCTGCAGATTCACCTGTATCGGTGCTACTTTTGGAGGAAGCATTAAACCTGTGTCATCCCCATGAGTCATGATTATACCACCTACGAAACGGGTACTGACAGCCCATGACAGCTCTTGCCTACATCCACGGTTTGAATTCGCGTGCTTACCAGGAAAGAATTTCAACAATTCTAGGCACAAGTTGCAAATGAGACATAAATACAATGATTTTGCGTTGGTGTGAGTTGAGAGAACATTGGATATCATATCTTTGATTTATACGATAGATAGGAAGAGAGATTTGTGGAATTGACCCATGAGGTGAAGAGAGATTTGGGAGGAGATCAAGTCCACCAGATCTATTCTCCAGTACTCACAAATTCTGGATTGCAAATTGTATACAATAGAGACTTGGGGCTCCTCATATGAATCATTTGAAATCTTAGCTAAAATCTAAAATTAAAATTAATTGTTGAGCAATCCACAAATGTACAAAATGAACTCACCTTCTCTCATCTAGATAGGATCACCAATTAGAAGCAAACTTTGGCCCATATTGAACCACAAACCGCGAGTTCTTCATCATATTCATTAAATTCTTGTTCCAACTATGCAGTGGACAAATCACGAATTATAATTGGTAATCCGGATAATCCTAATTTTTACTCTAATTTTTACAATCCACAAACCAAACAACACAACATAACTCAACAGAACCCAAATGAATCAATGACAAAAGTACTAAAATCACACTGAAATACTCTTCATTAACACAATAGAGTCAAGATCAAAACAATCCGACAAATAAAACCCAAGGAAGATGCTGATTTGAGAGGAAAACACCAAACAAGTGAGCCCAAACAGAAAAGAACACACAAAGAAGAAAACACCAAACTGTGACCATTCATTAAAAAACATAAACTAACAACATCAATATATATATATAAATCAACTTTGGGAATTAAAACATGATACTGATAGTCATGCTGAGATTAAATAACTCCATACTCTTAATACTGATAGTAGAAACAACAATGTCCACCACTCAATTGTATCAAGTAATAGAGTGGGCTGTGTTAGATGAGGAAATAAAAAGCATCCAGATAACACCTAACACCAGCAGAGGCATGTGACAAACATTAATAGAAAAATTACTTGTGTGACACTTTTTTTGTATAGTTCCAGGAGGAAAGAAAAAGGACTGGGCCTCACCACGTCAGGAAAGGTATTGATCACACAAGCTTCCACAGTGTTGAGCAAGCACTCATATGGACCATGCTGTGAAAAGAAACCAACAAAAGAATTCCTTTAGCATCAACAAGAGCAGCATGAGCAAGTGCTATCACCTATATGCTAAACCTTTGGAGTAAGCAAGCTTAAACAAAAGTTGATCTTGCTAAAGGGCCTACCGCAATCAATGTTGGTGGGTCACAGTCATAGGATTAATGAGGCAGTTCCAATGTTCAACAATCATACTGTCATTAATAATTCACTTACAATGAAAATTAACAGGCTCCCCAGATTTATCATTCCACATATCCTAATTCAAGACATTTTAGTATATAATCTATTGATGTCGAGATGATGCTTGAAAGATAATAAAGCTAAAACATTTTTAGCCATCTTCAACTTTGTTGAAACACCTATCCCATCTATTTAGGATCAATTTTACAAAGTTCTACATTTATAGTCAATACTATCCGAAGCTATATCCACTGTTAACTTCAGTCTATGAATGTCTTTCCAAACAAAAACAAAAATTCTAACAAGATTTTAGAACTCTTCTTCAATTTTGTATCACAAAGCGTGACTTCCAAACACCCACACAAAATTTAACATATAAAGAAAATTATACATTCAACTAAAAGTATTTTTGGAGGTGAAACACTCAGATGGATCATTAAAAACGTAAGAAACAGAAAATGACATAAAACCTAAGAAAGCTATATCCACTACAAACAAAAACATCATTCTAAACAGCGGCCAAGTTTTGGAGAAGAGAGATCACTACTTGAAGGCATTAAAAAACTAAATCAACAAGCAAGCAAGTTTCAGTTTCAAGATTTAGATCATCACAACAGAATCATATATATCGCCAAAACTATGAATCTCTGCTTCAAGGCATTAAATATCTAAATCAAGATACTTCCTTACAATGACGAGATCTACTTCCCAAAAAAAAAAAAACATAATTCCAAATCATACTTTACAGCAAAACTAATAGATCTATGAATCCTATCGTGTGTGTGGATCTTGGCTATAGTCACTAGAAACTGATAGATCTACTGATCTAATTTAAATCTAAAGCTAAATGAGTGTAGAAAAAGAAGATCTTATTCTCAGACTTGAACAAAGCTGATCAATCAAAATACTATCAATCTTTAGCATCTAAGGACCCGAAATCGAGATCCATGCAAAATCCAAACAGATCTCTGCATCTGGATGTTGGAATATAGGTGGGCCATTCAGATAGGTTTCAAAAACTTTTGACCCACTTGATGCAGGGATCAACTATCTAGAAGGCAATAAACCCAATCCAGGATGTAATCCCTCAAACTCATAAACCATGTACAGCAACATAACCTATCTAGAAGATAGAAAATAGCACATAAACATGCAGCCACAAAATCCACAACATACAAGGATGTAGATATACCTTTGGAGCTTGGTAGTGCTCTAATGGAGGCTTTGAGTTCTTTCCTTGATGATGAACACCTTCACTAATCAAATCAGAATCTCCAACACCCTTTGATCTTCCACGCTATGTCCCATATCAGATTCTCTTTTCTCAAGAAGATGGTGGGATCTCCAAGAGAAAAACCCTAAAGGAAACTAGAAGAGAAACTAGAAGAGAGAGTAGATCCAAGGGCTCTCCTCTTCTCCTTTTATAGCATTGAAGCCACCTCCTCTTACTAATTGAAATAGAAGTCTTACTTCCACTACAATTAGTTGCTTACTAAGTCACAATTAGAAGTCTCACTTCAAATATGATTAGTAACTTCCTCTTTTACCAATTAAAATAGAAGTCCTACTTCCATTAATAATTAGTAACTTACTATTACCACTAATAGAAGTCTCACTTCAAATAGAAATAGTAACTTTCTATTTTCTTTTAGAGTTCTACTATAATTAGTATCTTTCTAATATATTGGGCTAGCGTGGGGACCACCAGGGATTCCTTAGAAAGCTGGCTCCAACTGGAACACGCGACCCCACATCTCATGTGCAATCCGGGCCCACAGTTAATTGCAAATAACTCCACTATATAAATGCAATTGCACTCCAATCTTAGGAATATATTTCAATGAAGACCCTAAACTTCCCAATTACCACAAGTAGGCCCCTCCATCATTATCCATGGATCAATTGGAATAAATCTGTCTCATCCAATATTAGATCCACATCTTATTATCCTTGAGCCCCAATTAATTATAGTAATCATTTGGTACCGATCCAATTAACTCTTAATCGGAATGGGTGCGCACTTACCAATGATAAATCCATTAATTGGCACAAGGGGATAATGTAGATAGATTCCATCTTGATCATTGCATGTTCCCACAGTCCTACTACCACGTACCCAAGACACCGAGGTGTTGACCTACAGTTGGCCTCACTCATTGGTGACTCAAAGCAAATGAATAGACAGAAACTTGAGTTCATCAATGTCTCAGGATTGAGAGTCTATTGCTAGGGAATTATGAGAGCATTCCTTAAATCGAGACAGTATTTCATAAGGTGCTTCTCATGGTCCTTCAATACATCCAATGTACCAGCACCGTGATCCAGAATCTTACATTCTGATGATCGAGACAAATCACACTATCTCATAGTGATCAAAGTGCTACAACCTTGTCAGATGAGATGCCCAATCTCATCACTGGTTGTGAAGATATTTTAAGTATAAGATTTGTGACACATATCTCCCGTATGTGGATCTCATCCATATACATATATCACATCTAATATACTAATGGGACCCGGTTCATCTCATGAACCACTATGTCATATATATTGGTCATGTGTATTAAGTAATAAATCACCATTCATCTCATGAAAGGAAAGCATGATTATATTGATAAATAAAGAAATTAATCAATCTATTCATCATATACTAGTATTGAGACCATAAAATCTAACACTGGAAACATATGGAGAGACGCTAGAAAGCGATTTGTGAGAAGAAAAAAAAAAGGTACTCTGCAGATAGTCGAAGATCGGAAAATATGCAGGGAAGTAGGTCTTACCTTCTTCTTCTTCTTCTTTTCAACTGCTGGAAGCTCCAAACAAAGATAAGGGTTTTGGGGAAGAGAGATCTCAAAGATCGAAGATCGACCGAAAAATGCAGTGAAGTAGGTCGATCAGGTCTTTGGCTTCTGCTTCTTCTTTTCCGATGTCGATCAGGTCTGCAACCTCAAAGCTGCTGGAAGCTCCAAACAAATCAACCAATGTGTAGATTAGGGTTTTGGGGAAGAGATCTCAGAGATTAGGGTTTTGGGGAAGACGAAGAGAGGTTTTGGGACTGGACGACGAGATAAGAGGATGGATTAGGGTTTTGGGGAAGACTGTCGAGGCTTTGGATTAGGGTTTTGGGGAAGACTATCGAGGTTTTGGATTAGGGAGTGAAGAAGACTATCGAGGTTTTGGATTAGGCAGTGAAGATAGGTTTTGGATAGGTTTAAACGCATGGAAACGTATAGCATGGGAGTGAAGAGCGCATAGCAGCGGAATGTACTTTCCGCTGCTATATACGTGTATAACGGTAGTGGCATTTACAGTACAACTGCTAAGATATATAGTGACATACTATATTTACCGCTGCTATACGTATGGTTGTAAGTTGTATTTGATGTAGTGACGGAATATACTTTCCGTTGCTATATATATACCTAAATAGTGGATGTAGTGACGGAATATACTTTCTGCTGCTATATGTAGTAAAAGTGTATTTGAAGTAGTGACGGAATATATGTTCTGCTATTATACGTAAAATAAGTAAAAGTTTGAAATAGTGATGGATGTAGTGACAGAATATATTTTTCGTCGCTATAATTAAGTGTTTATAGTGGCATAATACATTTTCCGCTGCTATACATATGTTTTCAATATATACAAATACGTTTATAGCAGCAAAGTATAATTTCTGCCGCTATATATTAACAAAAACCCTCTTCAATAGCAGCACAATACAATTTCCATTGCAATATGTGCTTATTAGCAGCAAAATACATTTTCCGCCACTGTACTCACCATAATATTAGATGTAGTGATGGACAAATAAACCGCCGCTATGAACCGCCGCTAATTATCAATTTTCTTGTAGTGGGGTTAGTAGGGTAGATGTATTTTTCCTAAGTTTGTGTTAGACTAGTTTGGTTGTATTAGTATTAGGGTTATAGGGGTCTTTTGCAATTTCTAGGTGAGTTAGTGAGTGAGGCCCTAGCTAGGAATTAGAGTTATCTATAGGGGGGTCTTCCTAAAAACCACTTTTCTAGAACCTTCTCACCTAAAGACCTATTTGCCCCCTACCCTAACCCTAATTCCATACAAACCTAAAGGGCATTTCAGTCCTTAGCAAACCCCCAAATCCTATAAATCCAGCACATTTCCCCAAAAACCTAGCTACTATTCATCTCTCTCTCATTTATTCTCCTTGCTCTCTCTTCTTCATTTCCCCTCTCTATCCTCTCTCTCAATTCTCCCCTAGAGCTGAGTGCTGGACTGTTCTTGTGCTGGAAAAGACTCTAGGAGCTGCAATATCATCTTCTTAGCTTGGGCTTTCTCTTCTCTCTCTCTCTACAACCTTCTATTCCAAACAAGGCAAGATACAATATACAGATTTAACATAGAATATGTGTTTTCTATTTGATTCTACATTTTTCAATTCAGTCAATAACATGTGCTAGATTTACCTTAAGCTGAGTTTTCATGGATAGTTGGCATTGATGGATGGGTTTCACCCCATTTGGAAGATCAATGGTCCATTTTTGTGTTGGATGGAGGTACATTGTAGTATTTTCATGTTTTCTGTTGATTTGGTAGAGTTTGGGAGAGATTGGAGGTGTTTTGGTGGAAAAACGGGTTGAAAAGATGAAACCCTGAAAACTGGATTTTCCCCAGTTATGCGTGTGCCCGGTCAACCAGCCTGCAGCTCGGTCGACCGAGCACACTGAAACTGGGAGAAAACTCAGTCTCAGTTATTTTTCTGCAGACTGAAAGTTCAGTGTGCCTGGTCGACCGAGCCTTGTGCCAGGTCGACCGAGCACACTGTTTTTGCAGAAATCCACTGGGAAATGGTTTTTCCCTCAGATCCAGAAATCCCGTGTGCCAGGTCAACCGATCCCTGCTCCAGGTCGACCGAGCACACAGGATTTGCAGGGAAAAATGTCTGAGAGATGGGACATCAATTCCCAGGATTCCAGTATGTCCGGTCGACCGCCCAGGCCAGGAGGTCGACCGAGCACACATGAAACCTCTAAGAATAGACTATGCCTGCCAGGTGCCTGACCTAATCTCTCAGTGCACTTGAGTTACCGACCTGCAGCCAGGTCGACTGAGCACACTGCACCAGGTCGACCTGGGAGTCAACCCCCAATGTACCCGGTCGACCGAGCCCTGTGCCAGGTCGACCTAGCACACTGGGAACTGTGATTTTCCAGTTTTCAAACATTCAATAGTTGTGATCATTTGTGGGGCCCATTGACTATCCAAATGAACATTTATTGATGTGCCAAGCTCGAGTCAATGGTGTGGCTCAACCTTGACTCGTGGGGACCACCAAGTAGGGTTTTGGTCGCTTAATCTAAGATGATTCGATCCCTAGAAGTTGTCAATGATGCTCGTAACCTCAGGAGCACCAAACACAGTATCTCTTGGCATCTGAGACTCCATTTAGAGATCAAATTACCTGAGATGGGCCTGGACCTGAATGTGGTCCATTACCTAGGTTGGACTATTGTATTTCCCCATTGATTCTCGTATTGAAGTTCACACTTCACCTTGTTTATTACTGTCGCTCTTATATCCTTAGTGTAGTTAATAACTGTTAATTAAATGGAAATTGAGGACCTGAACCTAGGATATCTTAGAGGTGACCCGATAGTGTGATTGGGAAACAATGACCCGTGTCTGTGGCTAGGCGGGCCCTTTTTGGGCCTAAGTATGGAAATGTGTACCCTTAGAATTGGAGAGGTGGATTTTATTAGTCTTATAACTCAGGATGGATGAGAATGAGTTGATTTTCAATAGAAATAGATTGATACCTCGTTTGGACTGTTTTAGACCAGGCCATGTGTTTGATGGGCCTTGGTATGGATCCACCGAGTGGGCTTGGACTTGGATTATAATCCATGGACTGATTTGTTATATGAACCTCTTAGAGACTTGGATTAGGACCTTGTTCACGCAAGGCAAAGCCTAGACAGACACAGACCTTTAGAGTTTCCTCGAGTCGGCGTAGACATTCACTCGGTTGATTTAAGCTCAGCCTGTGGACTGATCATCCCCGGTAGGAGCTATTATGAGTATTGAGGAGCTATCATGATGAGTTATGGTTTAAACGGACGGTGTGATGCCGGATCCGGTCTTTGAGTGATGAGTGTATGAGATTGTTGAGTGATTTGCGGGGTTAGTAATCCCCAGCACTGGTGAGATTTCCCCGCCGCAACTGTGTTCAGTATGGGAGGGCCGCGGCATAATATTCCGCGGTATCCAGCTCGTGTGAATGTGCCACATTGTTTTAGGTTAGATGTTATATTTATTCAGATTATATATGTTTATCTTGCTCAACTACCTAGATCATGTATCTTGATATTCTTTAAATTTTATACATGTTTCTACTCTTTTGATATATATGTCTTATGTTACTTGTACACTGTGACTTGCCAGATCTTTAGATCTGACCCATCTTTGGTGCTTAGGCCTTGACCCCGAGTTCGCGGAGGACGCGCTCGCGCTCGTAGAGGCGCCTGTCGTTGGAGATTATGTTTGGGGCCCGGCCGACCCAGATGTCGAGCCGGAGGGTGGAGAGCCATTACCAGGGCTTTGAGTGTTATCTTTGTTTTGGGCCTTTGAGCGAATTTTGTAGTGAGCCGGGTAGTTATCAATTATGTAATTAACTTTTGTTGTTCTTATCAACTGATACTCTTAAAACTAGACTACAGTTCTACTCACATTTGATATATATATTGATACTTATTGCTTCCGCTTTACTTCTTATGCTTCCGCAAGTTAACCATTGATAGTATATTGTTCAAAAGTTTTAAATTGGACCTCACTGCGGACCTACGATCTTGGAAGTTCTCGAATTTTTCGGGAAGTAGCACGCCAAGTTCGGGTATTCCGACGACTTTCTTGGTATCCGGAATTGGGGCGTTACAAAACGTGTGGCAGATGGTCAGAAATTTGTTCAAATGAATATACGGCTGGTCACACTCGGATCCATGGAATTTCGATAACATGTTGATGGTGGAGAAACGGATCTCAAATTGGTCCGCATTATTCTCTGGCAAAAATATACAGCAAGGTGAAGTGGATGAAAATGGTGCAAATAGTTCATTGAGGGTCCTTTGCTGAGGGTTTTGGGCAGCCATTGTGGGTACTATGGGTGGGGCGTGTAAAGTAAGGTAATCAATCCTCACTAATCGGCCTTGATCACATATCCACACTTGCATACAACTGTGACTAACCTAGCAATGCAATGGTCTGCTTAATGAAATGGATGCAACACAACAAAAATTTTGAAAACCAAATGAAAAGCTAATCTAAACTAAGGTTACCTAAAAGAATTCTAGACAACTCCTAACTGTGAAGAGAACACTCTGGCCTCCAATCTGGACCTATGAAACGGAAATTCTGGACAGTTAACCCCAGGTAGATGGTGGGCTCACGACGTGCTAGGTGAAGGCTCCTCTTAAAACCAACTCCTCGAACAATAAAGTTGTCTCCCTATTTGGCAAGAAGGTGCCAAGGGACAAGGTTTGCTTAGGCACCAGAAATTCCACCAAGGCATACAATTGGCAAAACCACAGTGGTCTTCCCTAGTGAGCTTGTAATCTAGGGTCACGTTTCTACTCAATTTCATTATGGTTTATTGGTTCTAAACTAAGTGAGAATTAAAATGAAATCCTAAGGGTAAGGAAACAGTGATGAAATCCGAATCCTTATCTTGTTGGGGTAATTTGCCCTTTACTAGTAGTGCTCCAAATTACAAGTATATTTGAAACAATTACACTACAACACAAGGAACAACCAACAAAGTAAACCTGCTTGCAAGGGATTCGCGGGGATTAGGAAATGCAAACCGCCCAATTTATTTCGGGAGACGAATCGGTTGTCGTCGACTCACACCACAGACACCAATTTTCGTGTACGAATGTGAGGGGCCGCGACGGTATAGTCCAACCGTTCTCCTTCCCTACAAGCAATTTATTGCAATTATACTAAACGACTAACTACTTAAAAGAAGTAAAGTGCGTAAAGTAAAGTAAATGGGTCACGGGCCGACCCGCAACCAAAATTATTACAACTTTGATAATAAATACCTAATACAACCAAGAAAGCAAATAAATGTCTAAACTAATCCTAAACTAGGAAGCAAATAAAATCTTCAAGTTCTCCAATGGACTTTTCCACTTTCCTTCACTCTAATTGAGAAATTTCCTACAAAACAAACACAAATAATGTGTAGAATCTGCAAGGAAAATAAAGGAAAGATAAAAAGTATACTAAGCAAAAAATTAGTTCAACTCTATGAAATTCAAAGCTTTTCGATGCCTCTCCCCGACAACGATGCCAAGAACTTGATCGACACATAAATGTGTAACGCTTAACCGCAAGACTGCGGTGTCGTCAAGTAGTAAAGGACTAAAGAGTCCGAATTATCGATCCCACGAGGAGAGAATGGAACAAGTAATGAATCCAATTAATATATAATTGAACTAAGATATAGCAAATGTAAACAATTGAAGTGAACAATTAAAACTACTAAACTATGTGTGAAAAATGAAATTAAAATAATTGAAATGTGAAACAAAACTAAAATAGAAACTAAACTACTCTAACTAACAATTTAAAATATAAAATTAATAATATCTAACAAACTACACTAAACTAGTGGATGAGTGGTGGTGGAAATGGAAGATTTAAGGTGAAGACGTGGAGTGAAATACGTGGATTTTAAAACAAGTTATATGAAATGTAGATCTAACATTCTAAAAGTAAAAATAACAAATCAAACAATGATTTAAATTAACAATGATAAAATAAGAGATTAGACAATCCAAAATCCACTAAGTATGTAATTAATTCAAACAATGCATGTTCTAATTCAATTCCCAAATCTACAATCCAATTAGCAATCTCTTGCATAATTAGATTGGATGATATAGCAATGAAGATCAAAGTAAAGAAAATAAAAAAGCCAAGATTCTAAATCATAACCTAACTACCCTAACAATTAATCATCAAAATCAAGTTACAAAAGATTAAAGATAATGGCTCTAGAGCATGCTATGTGAGAGAACTTAATTCAACTACAAAGCATCAATTGAGATTATATAAGCGTAAGTGTAGAGATAGAGTATGAGAAATGAGAGAGATTTGCACAATTAGATCTAAAATCTACTAATCAATTAAGGCGCAAGTAGGGAATTTAAACTAAAACATGCATGAAATTGAACTAATCAAATTACTTAGGTTCAAAAGGAGAGCCTGATCCAAGAGCCTTAGCCACTAAACATTAAGAAAGAGCTCCAAATCTTCATTAATAATCTTCAATTACACACTCTCTCTAGATTAGTTACAAAGAAGCTCCTAATTACAATCTAAAAGTGAAAATAAAATTGCAAAATTACTAACTTGTCAAAGGATCTCCCCCTTCACTTTACAAAAACATTACAATTTATAGAAACATTGAAGACATTTGATCGACTCATTTCATTTCACAATGATTGCTTTCATTTGATTGGTTGCAACTTGAAGGCTTTTGATTGACTCATTTGCTTTCACATGGATTGCTTGAATTTGATTTGGAGGCTTTTCATTGGCTCTTTTGCTTTCACATTGATAGCTTTTATGTAGTCCTTCGTTGGATGGAAAACAATAATATGTAATTGTTGGGATTTGAACCCATAACCTATTCTATACCAACACAAGCTCTAACCAATACACCAACCAATCCTTTGTGTTAGAAAATGACTTCTTTTATCCATAAAGTCTTCTCCTCTTATTTTGAAATTCTTCAACACTTTCTAAGATTTCTTCATGTAACTTCTTTATTGAAATCTCTTTTTGATGGCTTAGGACACTAGTCGGAATGTTAGGATACTTGCGGGATCCACCTACGCAAGAGAAATTACATAAAAATGCGCTACAAACAATCGAATTTATACATGATAATCTGATAATCCATTAATGTGATAGAATGATAAAATCTTTGTGTAAGGCAAATGATATGCATATGAGATGCCGATAAAATTCAGACTAATGAGTGGTAAAATATACAATATCTAACACTCATCAATATGGATACATATACCTTATGCACCGCAAGTCCGAGGCCTTTGAAAAGTTCAAAGAGTTTCGAACGGAAGCGGAAAAGCTATTAAGTAAGAATATCAAGAGTCTTCGATCAGATCGAGGTAGGGAATATCTCTCTGCTGAATTTATGGGATAGTTATCAAAGAATGAGATTTTATCCTAGTTGTCTGCTCCTGGAATGCCTCAACAAAATTGAGTAGCGGAAAGAAGGAACCAGACTTTTTCATCTATGATCAGGTCTGTACCTAAGACTCTCCGGAAGTTGTGATTCGGGCGAAAGCCTAGTTTACAATATTTACACATTTGAGGTTGTCTGGCACACGTGCTGAAGGTTAAGACAGATAAGTTGGAATCGAAGTTGAAAGTATGCACGTTTGTAGGATATCCTAAAGGAACTAAATGTTGGTTATTCCATAATTCCAGAGAGCAGAAAGTGCTGGTCAGCTCCAATGTGGTATTTCTGGAGGAAGATTATATGATTGATCGAAAATCTTTAGAAAAGGTGATCTTGGAATAGATTCAAGGGCAATCAATTCCAAATCCAAGTATGATTGAACTTGAGGAAGAACCGTCCTTACAAAACCCAGTAGTTACACTAGTGCCTCGTCATAGTGGGAGGATTGTTAGACCCCCTGACATGTTCTCGTTCTTAGGAGAGTCTTACGAGGCAGTCCCGGAAGAACTGAAATAGGATTCCTATAGCTATGATGAAGCAATTAATGACATAAATTCGAGACGTTGGCAAGATGCTATGAAAGCTGAGATGGAGTCTATGTACTCCAATCAGATATGGA
The DNA here is from genome assembly GCA_038049695.1 of Cinnamomum chago. Classification (NCBI taxonomy): domain Eukaryota; kingdom Viridiplantae; phylum Streptophyta; class Magnoliopsida; order Laurales; family Lauraceae; genus Cinnamomum; species Cinnamomum chago. The sequence goes on from CP142452.1 coordinate 35,148,706, forward strand.
CACTTGTGGACTTGCTCGCCAATAATAAACCTATTGGGTGCAAGTGAGTCTACATGAGAAAAAAAAGGACTAGATGGAAGAGTAGAGACCTTTAAGGCCAGGCTTGTTACGAAAGGGTATACTCAGAAAGAGGATATCGATTATGAGGAAACATTTTCGCCGGTAGCCATACTCAAGTCCATCTGGATACTCTTATCCATTGCGGCTCATCTCAATTACGAGATTTGGCAAATGGATATCAAGACGGCGTTTCTCAACGGCTATCTTGAGGAAGACATCTATATGGTGCAACCAAACAGTTTTGTAGCTAAAAATCAACAGCAAAGTGTTTGCAAGCTGTAGAAGTCTATTTTTGGACTAAAGCAGGCATCCCGAAGCTGGAACATCCGTTTTGACTAAGCAATTATATCATTTGGTTTTTGTCAAAATCTGGATGAGTCATGTGTGTACATGAAAAGTGAAGGTGACATGGTAGTTTTTCTGGTTTTATATGTCGACGACATCCTTCTCCTCGGGAAAGATATAGGAATGTTGTCAACAATGAAAGTTTGGTTGGCTAAGACTTTTAATATGAAGGACTTGGGAGAACGTAGCTACATCCTAGGGATCAAACTCAATCAAGACCGGAAAAATAGGATGATTAGCTTATCCCAAGTTGAATACATAGATAAGGTACTGGTATGGTTCGCTATGCAGGACTCCAAGAAGGGTATTACACCTTTTAGGCATGGAGTGCACCTTTCCAAGGATCAGTGTCCTAAGACACCAGAGGAAAATGAGCAAATGAGGTCGATACCATACGCCTTGGCTGTTGGTAGCCTCATATATGCTATGTTATATACTAGATCGGATATTTGTCATGCAGTGGGCCTAGTCAGCGGATATCAGTTTAATCCAGGACCTAAACATTAATAGACTATTGTAAAGTGTATTATCAAATACTTGAGAAATACTAGAGATTATATGTTAATTTATGACAGTGATGAGTTAATTCCAGTCGGATACACAGATTTTGACTTCATGTCAGATAAGGATTCCAAGAAATCCACCTCTGGTTATGTGTTTATGCTTGGTGGTGGAGCTATCAGCTGGAGGAATATTAAACAGGAATGTACCGTTGTTCCACCTCGGAGGCTAAATATGCAGCGGCTTGTAAAACAGCTAAGGAAGCAGTATGGTTCAAAAGATTCCTTATGAACCTTGGGGTGGTACCTTTGCATGACAGCCGCTCACAGTTTATTGTGACAGCAGCGGTGCAGTCGCTCAGTCCAAGGAACCCAGGAGCCATTAAAGCCAAAAACACATACAGTGGAAGTATCATTTGGTCAGAGAGATTGTGCAGAGATGTGATACTATTATTACCAAGATAGCATCTGCGGACAATCTAACAGATCCTTTTACTGAGCATTTGATTACCAAAGTCTTTGAGCAGCATGTAGACGGGATGGGCATGAGATACAAACTTGACTGGCATTGAGCCCAAGTGGGAGATTGTTAGTTTGTATGGTCTCGATCCATTAGCAAATGTAATAAATTGATTAATTTCTTTATTTATCAATATATTTTTGCTTTCCTTTCATGAGATGAATGGTGTTTTATTACTTTATGCACATAACCAATACATATGACATAATGGTTCATGAGATGAACCGGATCCCATTAGTATATTAGATGTGATATATGTGTACGGATGATATCCACATACGAGAGACATGTGTCACAAATCTTATACTTAAATGTCTCCACAACCAGTGATGAGAATAAGCATCTCATCTGATAAGGTTGCAGTACTTTGATCACTATGAGATAGTGTGATTTGTCTTGATCATCAGAATGTAATTCTGGATCATGGTGCTGGTAAATTGGATGTATGTATTGAAGGACCATGAGAAGCACCTTATGGAATACTGTCTCAATTTTAAGGTCTGCTCTGATAATTATCTAACAATAGGCTCTCAAACGTGAGACATTGATGAACTTAAGTTTTTGTCTATTCATTTGCTTTGAGTCACCAATGAGTGAGGCCAACTATAGGTCAACACCTCGGTGTATTGGGTACGTGGTAGTAGGACTGTAGGAATATTCATTGGTCAAGATGGAATCTATATATATTATCCCCTTGTGCCAATTAATGGATTTATCATTAGTAAGTGCGCACCCATCTCAATTAAGAGTTAATTGGATGGTACTGATGATCACTGTGATTAATCGAGGCTCAAAGGTAATAAGATGTGGATCTAAGATTGGAAGGGACATATTTAATCCAATTGATCCATGGATATTGATAGAGGGGTTTACTTGTGGTAATTGGGAAGTTTAGGGTCTTCTTTATAATTTATTCTTAAGACTGGAGTGCAATTGCATTTATATAGTGGTATTATTTGTAATTAATTGTGGGCTCAGATTGCACATGAGATGTGGGGTCGCGGTGTCCCAGCTGAAGCCAGCTTTCTATGGAATCCCTAGTGGTCCCCACGCTATCACAAGTTATTAGAAAGATACTAATCCAACTTGAACTCTAAAAGGAAGGAATTAGAAAGTTACTATTTCTATTTGAAGTGAGACTTCTAGTAGTGGTAATAGTAAGTTATTAATTGTTGTGGAAGTGAGACTTCTATAATAATTAGAAAGGAGAAAGTTACTAATCCTTTTAGAAGTGAGACTTCTAATTAATTATTAGTAAGAAGAGGATTGCCAAGCTATAAAAAGGGGAACAAACCCTTTGGACGTCCACTACAAGGATTCTCACCCAGGCTTCCACATTGTGCAAGTGTTTCACAATTTCTCTTATAGTTCTCTTATAGTTCCTCTAAAGCTTCTAGTTGGTTTTTTCTTGAAGATCCCACCATTCTTTTTGAGAAAAGAGATTTGATAGCGGGTCATAGCGTGGAAGACAACAAGGTCTTAGAGATCCTAATTTGCTTCGAGAAGAATTCATGCTCAAGCTTACTGCATTCTTCTCCATTAGAGCACAACCGAACTCCAAATGAATAATCTATTTTATTGGATGTTGTGGATTTTAGGTTGCTTGTTTGTTGCTGATTTCTATCTTCTAGATAGAGTTTATTGCTGTACATGATTGATGAGATGGAGGGATTGCATCTTGGATGTGGTTTATGGCCTCATGGGCACTTGATCCCTGAGTCAAGTGAGTCAAAAAAGTTTTGAAAACCTATTCACGAGGCCCACCTACTTCTAATAGATGATAGTTATCTTTGTACTACTACCCATAACATAGATACCAAATGGGTTATTAATAAACGAGTAATTAATTTTCCAAACTTGAATGGCCACACAGTGGCAATAGAACAAGTGCCATTATTTTGAAAGAATTAGATGAATATAATATTAAGGATAAAGTTATAGCTGTAATTTTAGATAATGCAACAAATAATATAGTGGCTATTGAACTAATGAAATTACAGATGCCACTTGCATCTCTGATAGAGGGTCCTCTCTTCCAAAATAGATGTGTATGTCATATCTTAAATCTCATTGCAGGAGTTGATTAAAACATATTTCCACTTCAATAGAAAAAAATTAGAAAATTTGCTAATTATATTTTCTACTCCACACAAAGACGATAGTTATATTCTGGAATATGTACTAGGCATAATGTATTAGCTATAAAATTACCCAAAGATGTTGAACATAGATGAAATTCTATGTATGATTAGGTAAATAAGGCAATTGATAGAAAAACAATTTTGAATGAATATTGTGCTTTTAATGCATAAGATTTTTTTTATGACTGAGGAACATTGGGAGTTGTGTGCCCACATAAGAGATTTATTACAAGTCTTTTTTATACTGCAACATTATTTTTCTTCGGGGTGTATTATCCCACATCTAATGGAGCTTTAAATTATATTTTGGAAATTATTTTACAATTTAAAGATTTAGAGATTATTTTTTACTTAAAGATGTTGTTAAAAACATGAAAGAAAATTTTAATAAGTATTGAAAAGATGCTCCAATGATATTTTATTTAGCTGTTGCATTAGATCCTAGGTTAAAATTAATTGATATATTATTCTTATTTAAGAAATAAATAATAATATGGACTTCCAAGATTTAGATACTTTTTCAAATATGAGGACAAAACTAGAAACTCTTTTTCAATTCTGGACAGAGCCTCCAACTCAAGTATTATAGCGACGGAGTTATCCTTGTATCTTGACTCCAATATATTACAGATGCAGGATGCATCTAGTTTTGACGTTTTAACCTGGTGCAAACAATACGAAAATATGCTTTTCATGTTCGCCACCATGGCTTGTGATCTACTAACTATTCCAATGTCTTCTGTAGCATCAGAATAGAATCTTAGTATAAGTGGACGTGTGGTGGATGACAGAAGAACGGATTTATATAAAGAAACGGTGGAGCGTTGTGTTTGCTTACGAGGCTAGTATTTGGCTAACAAGAGAAAGTTAGAGTTGAAAGAACTTGAAGATTATGATCCAGCCCAATACATTAGCTGACTACAAGTCTAATTTTTTTTTTAACTTTTTCTTCATTGTAAGTTGTAAATATAAAAGTTTTTTTTAATCTCTAAAAAGATTGTAAAGTTTTTGAAAGCAATCCTATTGAAAAACCTTCAAGTAGGAAAGATCCAAATGGTTATCTTCTCAGTAGAGTCTGTTGAGTTTGACCGAACCACTTAAATATGTGTGTCATTCTATTCTCAGTGTGTATGTTTTAATTTTTAATTTTTAATTTTAAGTATAAGACCGAAACAAACATAAAGATACATAAGTGGCCCGGCCGAAACAAGAAACACGGTGGGCACGGAGACACAACTCGGCCCAGCATGAAATAGGCACGGCACAACACGGCCGGTTGGACATCCCTTGAAAGTCATTAAACTTGGATGCTACTTTGAAACAAATAAATTATAAAGCCCTTTTTTGAAAAACCTAAAAAAATGAAGGATTTCTTTGAAATCTTCCTCAATTTTTATAGAACCTAAACATATAAACCTAAAAATCCTCTGAAAAGCTGGCATGGCCGCATGGGCCGAGTAAAATATTCGTCTGTGCAGCTATTAGAATACATCCCAAAACTAACTGTGCGCCGTGTCATCGGACCCCAAAATAAGATAAAGCACTCGATGACTTTTTCAGCCTTTACACAACGATATCTTTCACCATTTTCTTGCCTTCCGCCCATAGTAGATAGGGCTTTGCAGCATCTGCTGGGTAGGACTGGGAGACTGGGAGACTGGGAGAGAGGGCTGAGAAGCGATACTCCTCTGCCCACACCTCCCATCCGCCCCAAACTCCTCGTCCCTGCTCCAAACCCATGCCTATTTTGCTGTGTAGTATGTACCCATTCTTCTCTCCTAAAATAGGATGAAAAGGCACCCAACAAAATCCAAATCCCACATGGCCAAGTAGAATATTATATTCATTACAAACAGCCCATCTCATTTTCCAAAATTGTTCCTCCCCAAACCTCCCCAGCCCTCTTCTTTGCCCTATTCTGCAGTCCCATAGAACTCCTCTCAAGCAAGAAGCAAATGTTAAAGATGAGCACTGACATCTGCATTATGCTAATGTGGCTTATCCATGGCCTTTTTCTACTCTCCCAAGCCTCAGCAACCTCCAACTTTACTTTTCCCCCAAACCTCCCGGATCCAGAAGCCGTTGTGCAGGAAGTTCAAAGGTAAGGAGTTAGTCTCATTTCTCTTCTCTGTTTCTCCTTCCCCATGATTTTCTTCTTTTTCTTCAGATCTGATGACTTGGTTTTATATGGATGAGATTGCAATAGGAGGTTAGAGGAGTCAGTGCATAGGAAAAGGAGAATGCTACTGTCATCCTCTTCTTCTTCGTCCTGTCTGACTGGAAACCCCATCGACGACTGCTGGAGGTGCGACCCTAACTGGCAGGCGAACCGCCAGCGCCTCGCGGACTGCGGAATCGGGTTCGGGGCGCATGCCCTTGGAGGGAGAAACGGGCAGATCTACGTGGTCACGGACTCCTCAGATCGTGACCCGGTTAACCCGACCCCCGGCACGCTACGGTACGCCGTTATTCAAACAGAGCCCCTGTGGATCATCTTCTCTGGGGACATGCTCATAAGATTGAAGCAGGAGCTGATTGTGAACAGCTTCAAGACCATTGATGGCAGGGGTGCTAATGTACACATTGCAGGGGGCGCGTGCATCACTCTACAGTATGTTAGCAATGTCATCATCAACAATGTCCACATTCACCACTGTGTTTCGAGGGGCGAGGCAAATGTGCGGTCGAGCCCGACGCATTATGGTTGGCGCACCAAGTCGGATGGGGATGGGATCTCGCTCTTTGGGGCGCAGGACATTTGGATCGACCATTGTTCGCTCTCTGAATGCACAGATGGGCTGATTGATGCGATCATGGGGTCGACCGGGATTACTATTTCTAATAACTATTTCTCGCACCATGATGAAGTGATGCTGCTTGGGGCTAGTGATGACTATCTGCCCGACTCAGCGATGCAGGTGAGAAGGGGGACTCGAATACATTGCTCACAATTCTTAATGAAGTGCGTTTTGAATTAGGATGTTGTAATTGTTGAGTTTGTTGGTTACAGGTGACGATTGCGTTCAATCATTTTGGGGAGAAGCTTGTGCAGAGGATGCCGAGGTGTCGAAGGGGGTATATACATATTGTGAACAATGATTTCACGGAATGGGAAATGTATGCGATCGGAGGGAGTGCTAATCCCACCATCAACAGCCAGGGTAATCGATACACGGCGCCTTTCAATCCGAATGCCAAAGAGGTAATCTTTTGTTTTTGGAGCATGTGAGCAAGGAGAATCATCCTGTCACTTTAGAGGGCAGGTTGTCCGGGATGTGGGACCTCTGTGGAGGTTCAGTTCCTGCAATAATTAATTACCTGTGGCAGCTGCTGTATATAAAAGTGACCTGTAACGGCTAATTATCGGGCCCTGGGATTTTACAATGGGCCTCTCTACGTGCACGGTTTAATTTCTTATGGGGCCCACTATAATTTCTGAAATCATCAATCTGACTATGAATACAGGTAGGCTACCACTCGACCACTTTCTTTTCTTGTGGGGTTTCTCTACGAGTCCACTTTCTTTTCTTATTGCACCCTTAGATTCTTCTTTTCTTATTTCACCTTGAGATTCCAGAATGATTATTGGACAGTTTCCTTGGTTTAGAATCACGGTTTATATTCGGAGGTAGTGGGTTAGAAACTTCACTACCACTACCACTACCACTTAGACTACATGAAAAATTTACCCCGCTTTCTCTCCTTTACGGGTTGCTCTTCTTATTGAGAAGGGACTGATTTTCTTTTCAGATGCCCATATTTTTTCTCTTTTCAGATGCCAATTTGCGATCCTTTGATTTGTCTGGCCATTTGGTGGGCCACTATGGTTTCTTCTCCATGCGTAGGATTGACCGTATAAACTCGGATGGGTCACAAAACGGAATTGCACGCTTTGACTTTTTGGCTGAAATAACATATAAAAGGGCTTGTTTCTTTATTAGAATTTATACCAATATTTAATTGTGTTGAGCATTTTTTGGACATGATGTGACATCTTTTTCCTTGATATTTAAAATATTAAATTTTTTTCTTCGTAATTTTAAATTTCAGCCACTTAGATTTCCACTCTGGATGCATTTTTTTTGGAATTTCTAATCATCCATTAAGAGGAGAGATTTGGAATTCCACTTAGGGGGAAATCTTTTGGAGAACTCGAGATATCTTTGTATACGAAATTTTGAAATTCTGATAAACAAACAGCCTAAAGTGTTTTATTTAGTATGCTGGATGGCCCGCCTATAATTAGTAGGATCCTTTCTCACCTGAATTATTAAGTATAACTTGTCTTGATTTGCTACTTACTTCAAAGGTAAAGAAATTTGTTTCATTTAACACTGGTCAACTTTTGCTTTTAAATGAAGGGTAAGAGTACGAGACACTGTTTATTTATTTTGCTTCTCTTGATTCCAAACGTCCAAGTGGGCCCAAAATTAAGGAAGAGAAATAACTAGACATCGTCCAAGTGGGCCCAAAATTAAGGAAGAGAAATAACTAGACATCATTTAGTTGCTTATCTAAATAATGGCCTTATTTAATGGTTGTCGAGTTTGGTACTTAACAATTTTTTAGGTCATATGGTGGTTGGAGATATATAATGCATATTGAGGGTCATGAAGGGCAGAGGCCCACCAGTACGGACACAAGTCACAAGGAAGTATAAAACTCACGATGTTTTTATGTGTTTTCATACTACCTGGAAAGAAACGGAGGGAAGGTACTATGTAAAAAAAAAAAGTTGAAGTCGGTTATATTTTATTTTATAAGTTTGAAAATGCCTAAATTCTAGCTTTTTAGCTGTGTGTGCCAAAATTTGCATTGGCAATTGGACTGACAGCACGCCTCCACTGAAAATTAAATTTTAGTCGGCGCGAGAATCAGGACACACAAGTGGGAGAGAGCGACTGATCCCACACTGCCAGCCATGAGAGGTGGATGGAGGGTCGGCTGTTCCACATGCATTGTACCGCTTGTCCAATTTAGTGGGGTTTTGATGCATCTCCAATTGCCCTTGATAAAACCGTGCAAAGTGGATGACGAGTAATACTATCTTTTATATTTATATATATATACATATATATATATATATATAACGGCTTTCCTACACTGCAACACTCCTTAATATCAGCTGCAGGCATGACCATGCCTTCACATGCCCTACACTGCTCCCCTCACATGCCTGCAGCTGATATTAAGGAGGGCGGCAGTGTAGGGAGCATCTCTCTCTCTCTCCCTCTCTCTCTCTCTCTCTATATATATATATATATATATATATGAGATGTTCATATGAGAGGTATTTTTTATCTCATATGAGAGATAGGGGTGGAGGCCCTCACATTTAAGTTGTTGGTAGTGGATATGGATGAGAGGGTGGGTCTGATAGTAAAGATCATCTTTCAACCTCACATTTAAGATGTGAAGGCCCCCACCCCTATCTCTCATAGTCATATATATATATATATAGGTATTTTGAGAAGGGTTTTATGAGTAGTGTATAGGGCTTGGGTTGGTTTGTGAAGGAGCCAGGTGGGCCCCAAAGGCTTTACTCATCAAACTATAGGATTTTGCCATTAAATTCGACTGTTGTGAGACAATCTTCAATTTTCTCATTTTAGAGAGCTTTTAACTGATAGTGAAATGAAATAAATTGCCGAGAAAAAAATATCTGTGAAAAGAAATTCTCTCATGAATATCTCATGTATGTTGGAGTTTTTTTTTTTTTAATTGATACCTTTACTTATCAAATTAATTAAAAAAGATTGGCTCATACACAAGACCTCTCCGCTTCTTAATGCGCAAAGTCCCTGAGCAAGTGAACTACCACTCGTTGGTTCTATTAATATATTTTTCAATTGATAAATTTCATACCGGGCTTTCTTTAGTGAAATATTTGGCAAGAAGCATAAATAGGGGTATTTATCTTTAAAAGTGGTTTAAATTTTCTTTCCTAGGCCCAAGTGAGGAGCTCTACAAAATTTTCATTTGTTTCGAGTCTAAGAGGATTCATACTTTTGTTTATTATACAAGGAATGAAATGGGATTGTACCTTTTGGGGCAGGTGACAAAGCGTGTAGAGACAAATGAAAATGATTGGGGCGGATGGGATTGGAGGACGGATGGAGATATCATGGTGAATGGGGCATACTTTGTGCCATCTGGGGAGGGGTTGGGGGCCAAGTACGCCAAGGCTTATAGTGTGGAGCCCAAGTCCGCTGGCCTCGTCGATCAACTAACCATGAACGCGGGTGTCTTGGGTGGAAGCAGGTATCAAATCCTCTCCTCTTTTTACAGTTATAATTCCTCTCTCTTCGAGTAATGAAGAGTTTCTTTCCTTTAGAATTAAACTAGCATGAAAGCATCCATTAGAAAGGCCCTCAAAGAAAGAAAGAGCAAAAAAGAAAAACACGAAATAGCTGTTTTCTTGTTATTGTTAAAACTAAATCAAGAGAAATTTAAGAGCTAGAGAAATAAAGTCATTGAAAATAAATTAAGAAAGAGATTGACTGATCATAAGAATTTTTTTATTTGTTGTCTTGATTAATAACATTACTTATGTTAAATTTAGTGAGAGGAATATATGTCTGCCATTTTATTTGATTTTTCGTTACCAAGTCTTGCAGTTGCTTGCTATGCGATGAGCGAGTCTTGTAAGTGAGTGTCACTAGTAACTCTATCTCAACCAGTAAATCGCTATCTTCATCTTTCTTGTCACTAAACTTAAGCAATTTAAGCAATGATAGTCTTGTAAGTGAGACTAAATTGCTCTCACTAGGCCAAATTGTCCCACCCAAACAGAGTTGAGGTAACATTACTTGTTGAATCCCGTAAATCGCTATTGTGTGAGTTTGTCTGTTGATGTTTAGAAGTTGTTTGTTCTGTAGTGTACCCAACAAATGCGTCCTAATTTCTTCGTCATGTCTATCCACATGACATTTGAAGAAATTCGATGATATGTTGATTATAAATTGAGGCTGAGGGATCTCAAACTTTATGATCTTACTTGCTGTAGTTCAGTGGAATAATCTTACGATCGAAAAACATGATGCGCACAACAATGAAGCAATTACAAAATGAGTATATCGAGATTTACGTTCTTCAGCAAGCGTACCTTACGTGCACAGAAAAGAGAACCTCTCAACTATTGTTCTTCCATCTTCAGAGGACTAAAGATACATATATGCATTATATCTTGATATAAAGACCAAACTACCTCCATCATCATTTTCAAATTCTCATCTCAACTATGTTTTGGTCGGCTATATGATATATATATATATTTTTTCTATTTCACTCTATCCTCAGCCAAATCCTCAGATAAGGCGCACTTTTTTGTATCTTTTTTTTTTCCCTACCTTTATGTATGTCCTCTTCGGCCTACCATTTTTCATTGGTGGGCCATTAATTTACATAGTCAAACTTATTCTTACCGGTCACCTCGACATTTTCATTTATGATATCTCTATTGTGTATATGTTGTTTCTTGATTGACTGACATTCTGCTCCATTTGTCATACCTAATCGAATTGTTGTTCTGTAAAAATTCTCATTCAGTCTTATTGGTAGTCATCGATTACAAAGCACTTTCAGAAGCAAGTCTTCACTTTATCCATGTCACTTTTATCCTATGTTTGACATCTTATTCAATCTCTCCATCCTTACTAATTACCGAGCCAAGGTAACGAAATGAATCTTTTTGTGGGATGTTCATGAGCTTCAATTCTCACAGTAGCTTTAGTTCTTTTTATATGGCCGTTGATGTTGCAATTCATATATTTCGTTCTTGTATGGCTTATTTTACAGCTTTTGAATTCTAAAGCCTTACACCATCACTTGAGTTTTGTATTCACACTGTTTTTCTTTTTAATCCACCAACATTATGTCCATCTAACTTGGAAGTTGAAATTGATTCAAATAGATATTTTCATTGGTTTTGATTTGAAGGGGCTCATGTGCGCATGTTAATATGAGCTTAATGAATGTCGACCATTGGATGGGCCAAGATGACTTTTGCTGCGTTGTTTGTTGACTTGAAAAAAAAAAAAAAATTACAACATAGCAATTCGTTGAGCGCATATAAATGTACACACATGAGCGCACCTTTAACCCTCTTTGATTTTTTGCCAATGTACATGTGTTTGTCTGATTCGATCTGCTTGGAGGCCTTTTCTCTCCTTTTAAAGAATATAATTAAAAGAAAACTTTTTTTGAGTGGAGGCCTTTTCTCTCCTTTTAAAGAATATAATTAAAAGAAAACTTTTTTTGAGTGGACAAGAATGTCCAAAGCAATTAAAAACCTTTTGCAATTTTTTTTCTTGATAAGTTTACTAATGTGACAAGTTTGCTTGTATTATTTTTATTTTAAGACCAATTTGCATTATTATTTTCATTATAATAAAAAACTATCTATATGATTTTTATAATAATAATAAATGTATTTTCCTAATTGAATTACAAACAAGGATAACCTATATCTATTGTTATTGGTAAGAATGTCAACGTGAAACCGTCATGTTTCAAATAGATAAACAGGCAATAAGGCGCGTTTTTCGTGTAGAATCCAGCCAATGCCGAATGCGCTGGTTGATAAAAAGAAAAAAAAACAAGAAAACGGAGCGGAAAGCGTTTATTTCGAGGCAAGCGACCTGAAACTGAAAAGCCATCTGATATCTCGGACAGCGGAAATGACCAGCATGCCTCTCATGGTCAGTCCCCGTTTTGACTATTCGCCGCTCCCTAGGATTCGTTCCCTTGAACGCCTTGGGTCCGTGAACAATCATTCACTCTGTAGTCCTACCTTCAGATCCGTCGTTAGATTTATCATTCATAGATTTGCAAGGACTTTATATTTTTCCCCGGGTAAGGGGGGCCCATTCGCATAGACTCAACATAGGAGGAGAAAATCTGCAAATATAAGGGATGAACTCACTCCCCAAGGTGTGATAACTTACACATGCGAGGTGACATGTGAAGAGTGGGAGAAGGTTAGGGTCAAATCCTTGATATTTTGGTGAAAACCGTCACATCTTACCTCTGTGATGCATTCTAATTTTTATTGATGGTTTCATTGATTAAAATTTTTAACTTATTATTTTCATAAAAACCCATATAAGATTGGAAGGATTGAAGTTAAATACCATATAAACTTTTGGAACAGGGTATACGGTTTCTTGTCCATTAGAGTATTTTTTTTTTGTCTATTAGATAAATGACACATGAATAAATTCAAGCCATTGATTGTTTATTGTTACTTTATTATTAGGATTGTCATTATTTCCTTATTATCAAGATGTATTTATTACAAGATGTCATTATTCAATATGTGAATGCATGAAAGCTTGAGGCGTACCCGCGCAGGTCCACTTTTTCGTCTGTTTGATAAGGAACATTCCAACGTGGCATTCAAAATAATTCATTGAAGCCGTTTCCCCTATCCAAATGAATCGAATGCAAGATTTTGTTGTGGAATCTTCTCTCAATTTTTTGTTAGTGGGGCCCAATGTGTCTGCATTTGAGGTTTATAAGTCACTGCATTTGTGTATTATTAGTCATTTTCTCTCTATGCCCAATCAATCATGCATTTAAGACCGGTGGACCATGAAGATTCCTCATGTTTCACAGAAATTGAACTTTCACCTCTTTGGATTTGATTTTCGGTTGGCTGTGTCCCTTTGGGGAAGTTAGGATTTGAAAGGATGGGGAAAACTGGCTTAGTCACGTATATGGTCCTGACTTTTTTCGGCTTTGGCATTTTTTTATTTTTTGATGGTTTTAGTTTCAATCATCGATGTAATTTTTTTGTGCACTTACGGAGGATCTACATATTGGAAAAACAATCACAATCATTTCACATGTCAAAAGATTTCTTCCTTCTAAGAAGAATTTATCATGTTGGGGATTTCTAATGTTGATACGATAGTTGATGGTTGTTTCCTTGGCATTTTAAATGTCAATTTCCTTTTGTTGGAATTCCGAATCTCAACTCTTCTAGCCCACTTGAAAAGTCGCAAATGGCCTTAAGAATTCTTGGAACTCAGATTTGGAATTCCATATGGAAAATAATATTTTGAGGATTTCAATTTCTCCAAACTTAAATTCTAAGAATTCTGTTAAAGAAACATACCCTCATAACATTATTGCAATGACAATGAGTTTGTCTTGAATTAAAATATATGAAAGTTATAATGTGGTTAGATATTGATTTGATATATTATGTGATGATGCAATTATAATTAAATTGGATAAACTTAAAGGTGTGATTAAGTTACACTGATGTAGTCTCTATTTTTCCACATGACACAGCATATGCCGATTTTGTTTCCACCTATCTTCATCATAAAAGTTCCCTTTTAGCCGTTTACACTTTACCCCAACATCTTTCTCAACAGCGTGATATTGAATTCGATTCAAATTGTGTTAATCACATTTTGAATTGAATGAAAATGCATTGGAAAGGAATTAACCTGTGTTGGAGTAAAATTTTAAGATATCATGTGTTGGAGGGGTGTTGGGGGAGAGGCATTCATTCCAAATAGACTCGATTTTTAATTAACGGACCCACTATAGAGTTCCATTATTTGAACTCTGGGTTGCTTAAAGTCAAAGTTTGAGGACCTCTCCCTCCCTCTCTCTCTCTCTCTCTCTCTCTCAATGTGGGTAATCCATACCATGCTGGAGTCCTGGCCTTCATCATGGAGTTCTGAATAAATGTGTCCTGCCACTAAATTAAGGCAAGACGACTTTACTTTCTGCACTGGGGCGCCTGTGGATTTGACTACCGGAATCCTACCTATAGCTGTGCTCTTTTTCACAGGACATATGGATCGCTGTATTTTAGCTTATGATAAGAGCTGATCGTGGTTACTTTATGACGTTCAGCTTAATGAAGCAATCTTCCAGATAGAATCTGACCGGTAAATGAAGTTATTGGTGTAAGTTCTGATTAACTTACCCTGATGTAGTCCCTAAAAATAAAGTCTACGACCTGTCACACTAATAATGCATTTAATAATAGTAAATAAACAACAATGACAGGTTGTGAGATGGTAAGCTGTCTTGTCCATCACCGAAAAAGTATTATAAGAGGGCTCCAGGTCAGTAGTTGTGGGCTTTAATTAGGCTCCAGCTCAGTAGTTGGGGGATTTAAACTGTGTTAGAATGGTTGCTGACGCTGAACTTTTTTTAGCTTTTTATCTTTTAACTATGGTTTTGGATGGGGACAGGGACGACAGCACGGGCACTGGCTTCACCGGTGTTGGGTCAGGGGGTGGCGACAATGGGGGAGGATACTTTGGAATGATTTTTGGGAGTGGAGGTGGGAGCGGCGCACCATCGGCGCACCCTTGTTTAATGCTTTTTGTATTTGTTACAGTGTTCTCTCTTTTGACTCTCTGCACCATCACCTTATGAAAGTAGAAATCAAAGACCTTGATTATTATGTTAGCCGGGTGGAAAGTGCATCTTTTAGGCTGAAAGTAGATCTTGGCCCTACTCATTCTGCAAAAAAAGGCTTCTTTTTTGAAAGCCCAAGTTGGCACCAATCTTGAAAAGCCTTCAATCTTAAGGTCATTGTAAATACTTTAGGGCGTGTTTGGATGTGGTGAGGTGAGGTGAGGTAAAGCCTCTATTATCCGGACAAGAAAAGACAATGGGCCATATCAAAAGTATATAATTTCAAAATTCCTTCAATTTTTTTAAAAAAAAGTTAAAAAAAGTAACCTCCTTTCTCCACTAAAAGATAAAAAAGCTTCACTTTTCTATATAAAAAGTTAAAAAGATTCTATATCAAATAATTAAAAATAAAACACCATCATAACACCTTATATTTTATTATTTCTTGATTTGATGTTTTACTTCACTATATTTCAATTCATCATAGATCCAAACAGGTCGTTAAGGAAATACATAACACTTTTTCATGGGGGCCATTTATAAAAAATCTAAACAAATCAAAATTAAATGGTTTTATCTTTTATGGCTCATTGTCAACTTTTACTTTAATAAGAATGGGCCCATTGTTTGATTATGGGAATTTCAAGTTTTCGGTGATGCTCAATCAAGTGGTGTGCCCAACTGCTCTTGATATGAAATTTGGCAAGGATGGGATTAGATTTTTTATTCCCACAAAGTAGATTCCACTAAAACATTCTCCAAATCAATCTTTCATAATTTGAACGGGCTTCAATATAGCACCAATACAACATGATATGGTGCAACAACTTCCTCCATCCGATGGCAGGTTGCCGTGTCGTTCGACATTCCTAAATGGCATTTGTCACGCCATCGGGAATAGGTTGGATCCTAACTCGATTTCTTAGGGCACCATAATCGAGACCAATTAAAGTCTTTTCCCTTTAATTGCACTCGTGGCCTTAATTTCAGGTCGATTGAAATCTACACTGAGGTTATGAATGATGATTAATCACCATAATTAAATCGTGAAATCATCAATACATACAATCTGTGCATATGGTGAGATTAAAACAGAGTGGAAGCAAATAACAGAAATGCATTAAATTCCATAAAATTACAAAATAGTTTCACGTTAGGTTTATGGCCAATGGGTATATCCATGGCCCAATTTAAACATCTAAGTCTTCAAAACATAATGAGTCCAAAAGGGGTAATGAAGACCCTCCAGCGTATGCACTACGTTGTTGGCACTCCATTCATGATGTTCACCATTCGGTGGAACCTCCTCGATCGCCTCACCCTTGGCCTCCTTCGGAGAACGGTACCTAAGCACCAAATGTAGTATCATCAGATCGATTACAGTAATCTAGCAGGCAAATAAATGGGAGTAACAATATAATATGTATCAAGTGATATGAAGACAACAATAGATCGTAAGAATAACAGCATGCAGAATACCATATATTAAAGCATGAGTAAATACCAATCACATGAATCATATGGATATGGATCACTAGCTACATATTATGCCAACACAGTAACACTCATAATAGGCCCAATCGCAACAAACCCAGGCAAGCCTGGCAATCAATGCACACAAACAACTCAATTGTACATCACCTCTCATAATATAGGCTGGCTTGATGGCATACGACCACCTCTCTATTTTGCAGTCGGTAACCCCACACACACACCAAAGCCCTAATCCATAGGGAGGTGCCTTTAACCGTGGGAGGCATCTACCTAGGGGTGTGTGATTCAACGAATCAAGGACTACACATTCAGGGTCTCAACCAAACCCTCGTTGGGTATCACCACCAAACACACAACAGAGCCAAATGATAGGACTACCCCGCACGCATATTTCACATATCATGCATTACCCAGCTGAATCAAGATTAACAAGAGCTTCAGAAGTCATTTGAAACTCAAGGAAGAGCCCAACAATGAGAATCAACTCTATGTCTGATGCTCAGACATGGACCCCAATGAATTCTCAGAGTTCTCAGACATGTGGCACCCAATAACAGCTCAGAGGGATCAAATTCAGATAAATCCCATTACAAGGTTAGGGAGTGCATATGCAAGGTGTTCTCTGAAGTCCCAGAACAATCCAGAGTCATTTGGATAAAAATCTAGCCAAACGGACTCCAAATCCTAGTTCTCATATATGAACTATTGGAATTCCATATTCTATCAATTTCCAGAGGTCAAAAGCTAATTTAAAGGGTCAAACATAAGCTCAAAAACAAACCAAGAGCATTTGGGTTCGGTTCCAAGCAAAGAATAGCTGAAGTGGACCTAAGTCAAACATGTACGGACAAGGAAGACTGGAGTTCACCGACATAAACTTTCAATCACTCCGTCAAGAAAAAATCTATACGAAAAACTAAGGATGGACTTTAATGGGGCTTTCCTAAGATTGGAGGGCACTTAGGGTCATTTAGACCCATGTCCCACAAATTGACCCTCCATGTCTAAATGGCTTTCGGACATGACTCATTGGGACCCACTTTAACCCATTTCTAGAGGTCAAACTAAGATGAAATCTTCCCTGATGATCCATAGCAAGTCTCAAGAGAGCTTCCTATAATTTTAAGTTCACTGGGGATCATTTGAGATCAAGATGCAAATTCAAAGTAAAAGTGGCATACAGACATGAAGTCCAAAGCCCATTTCCGAAGATCAAATGGTGATGGGACCCTCCTCGGAGTCTAAAAATCATCCCTAAAAGGGTTCCCCATAATTTCAGAGCAGTTAGACATCATTTGGACCCACTTCCCGTAGAATGGAACTCCATGTCTGTCTTTCAGACATGACCCCAGTAAACTTTTGGTGCCCAATTTTGAATTCTAACTCCCAGAAACCACTAAAAACAACCTTCTCACTCTATGAATAGGGCCCTTGGATGACCATTCATGGCCACTACTCCTATCTAAATCTCTCCACTCTCCTAAAGTCTTCCTCTCTCTAATTCCACTAACTTAAAATTTTCAAGAAAGTTCTGCTCCCCTTCTTCAAAATTTTTGTTCAAGAAGGTGAGACTTTGTTTTAAACCATTGCAAGACAGAACCTTAGTCACAAATTCAGTCTTTAACCTCTGGATATATTCCTCCAGAGGGAGAGACTGATATTCATGGCCTTACCCTCTCTTTTCAACCCAAATTAACTATTTAGTCTCCCATCTTTGTCTTTCTCACTCAAAGGATTAATGGTGTCTCTGTTTGAGACTTAGTTGTGCAAGCCTTTTTCATGGCATTCAGGTTCTCCGTACTGGTATGGCCTAGAATGACAAAACTTTGAAACACCTACTGGCACATAAACCAGTAACTCCCTTGGATTGCACAAACGAAGTCCTTGATGAACGAGTGATGATTGCCAAAGATTACTGTCAATCGAAATTGGTTTCTTACTCATCAGTAAGGCCATTATAAACCCATGACAAAGGTATTGTAAGACCCCGACCCGAGTGAATCCGATTAGTGTTAATTAAGTTACGTGTTAGTCTTAAGCGTGATTAGTAGTCTTTGACTAAGTTGGGTTGGGAATAACTTTTGATATAGTTTTGGAAAATTTTGATTGCTTTGTGATAGTGGGGCCCTTTGGGGGTTCCTTTTTATGACTTTGCATATGCTTGGGGATTTATCGGAGATTCTTGCATTCATTGTTTTAATCCCGTTTTATTTGTATTGTTGATCCCTACGACTTTTATGTTGATCCCGTACTCGCTCGAGACCTCGAAACCTTATTTCATAGCCTTGAGGGCAAAACAGTCATTGTACACTAAATCTGTACCCAAAACTTGATATTCCCGAAACCCGCGAAATATATACTTTTCGGAAACTAGATATTTCGACGATCACTTTTCTCTTCTTCGTCGAATTCATTTTAAGCCCCGAAAGCCATGAATTCAGCCCAATTAGATTGCTAGTGGTGGAGCCCACTCCCCACTTGCTTCATAAGGAGACTGTTAGGAATTTTGTATATTTCAATTTGATGGATGCATTATCATATTAGCATCATTTGAATTTACACACTTGCATTGATTTAGAAAATCTTGAAATCTTGATTTTCACATGCATTGGTTTTAAGTCTTTTAGAATTCATGTTTTATGCATGTTGTGTTTTTAATCTTGGATGCAATTGTATTTGAAAAGAGTTTTATCAAATCAAGCAATCCATTGGATTTAAAGTTTCGAATCATTTTAGGATTTTTGTGTTTCATGTTTTTAAACCACTTAGTTTGATTTAAATCATGTTTCCAAGCTTGATTTAGTAGCCCAAAAATCCCCACAAAGAAATACCTTTAAATATGCAATTTTGGGGGAAATTGGTCCCAGGCCCAGGTCGACCCGCAGTGGGTGCGGTCGACCGACCCAGGGGCTCGGTCGACTGCGCCCACTGCGGGTCAACCGGGAAAGAGCCGTTGGGGCTCTGTCAAACGGTCTGTTTTTTTACCGTTGTGTGTACCAGGTCGACCGGGGGTATGGCAGGTCGACCGGGGAGACGCAGAAATCCACTTTTTGGGTATAAATACAAGTTCATTCATTTGAAAAAGTGGTTGAAAGAAAGAGGAACCAAGAGCCTCTTGAGGTGCTTTGAGACAAAGAAAAAGGGGATGAACTAAGAGAGATCAAGGGGTTATAAGTAAAGTTAAAACTTGGATCAATGAAGTTAAATCACTAAGTAAGCTTTACTTTTTATTAATCATATGTTATATGCTTTGTTTAAATTATTGGTAAATTAATTTTAGCATTATAACTATGATGTGTTTAATCCATTCTTCTCTTAATCTTTGATCTAATTAAGATTGGATTCTTTACTTTGATTTCAATTCAAGTTGTTTTAAAATCTTCCTTAATCATGCTTAGCCAAAAACTTTGTTTTCTTTTATAGCATGATTCTTTTACTTGATTGAATCTTCATTTGTTGTTTTCATTCATTTGAACTTTAGTTAAACTTGTTTAGTTTTGAAAATAACATTGCACATGCATCACATGTTCTAAGTTAATCATTTTCATACAACTTGTGAGTCTTTGATTTTCATATCATTAACAGGTTAATTTTCATACATGTGATTTGCATTAAACTTCAATCTAATCTTTTATGTGCCTTAAACTTTGAAATGCTTTGAGCATATATTGATTGAGCCTTCTTTTTAAACTTGATTCAAGTTATCACACACACACATCATGAGCATACACATTTGCATTCATATAGTGTGTGTGAGTTTGATTTTCACCTTCATATTAGCCTATTTAAGAGGCAATTCCATTGAGCTTAAATTGTATCTCTTAGAGTGATCTTTTGTGAAGACACCTTCTTAGAGAAATCTTTCTTTTGTAAAGGTTATTGCTTAGCCTAAGAAAAACATTGTGTAAAGGTTATTGCTTAGCCTAAGAAAAGCATCTTGTAAAGGTTATTGCTTAGCCTAAGAAAAGCACATTGAGAGGTTGTTGTTTACCCTTGAAAAACAACATTGTAAAGGTTATTGCTTAGCCTAGTAAAAAGCATAATTAGTGGAAATCCGGTGGGGTGATTAGATCACAAGTCGGTAGTGGATGTAGGCATTGAGGCCGAACCACTATAAACCTTTGTGTTGTGGTGTATGCTTGTGGTGATTGTTTATATTAGCTTTCGCATCTTGTTTGATAAATCATCATTTGTGACTAGTTTATTTTAAGAAGTTAAAATTTGTCTAGATTGGTCACTTATTGTAGCTCACTTTATTCACCCCCCCCCTCTAGGGTTAGGATCCCAGGACTTTCCGAGACCATCTTCTCAAAGCAAACTACAACTTCTCAAAGCTAGGGTTTCCCTTTCTTCTTTTTCTTGTTGCTCTTCCACCCTCAACCCTCAACCCACTCCCAAACTTGAACCAATAGGAGATTTGAGGCCATCATCTCCTTCACCTCCTTGAGAGCTTTCTCTTAATAACTTTTGTGGAGAAAACCTCCCATTCCAAGATCTTCATTGAGCTTACTCTTGCCATTAGAAGACTTTACAAGTAAGTAATCATTCCCTTCTTCTAGATTGGTGTTCTCCTAGCTTAAGGGAATCCCCATCCCTATTATTGAAGCTTCTTTCTCCCCATGCTATGTTTTGACTTTTTTAGGGTTTTCTTTTGGGGGTTTTTGCTTGTAGCTTGGACCATTGACTAGGAGGGCTTGTTAGAGCTTGATTTGCTTATTAAGAGACCAAGGCAAGTGGAAGATTTAATTTTTATAAGCTTTCAATGATTTTGGTATTTTCTACTCATGCCTATTTATTGCATTGGTTTGAAATAAATGTTCATGATAAAGCTTTGGAGTGCATTTATGTCTTATAAGTGTATTGGTGAATGACATTTAATTTCTTCTTGTTTGTACCAAATGTACTCTATTGTGAAATGGTTTCCTTCTTTCTTTCCTTGTATTGAATGTGATGTTGATGGAGAAGAATGGGATGAATGTTGTGAGAGATTTGATGTTGTTTGAATGAAGTTTTAGACTCCTCATTGGATGTATAAAAGTGGCTAGAAAGAGGTTGTAGAAGGAAGAGATAGAGAGGAGCTGAACTGCCCCGAAATCAGTTTCTGGACAGTTCGCTCGAGCGAACATGACACTTCGCTCAAGCGAAGTGTCCAGAAAAGGGTCGGAGCATTCCAGTACCTTAGTCACTCGAGTGGACACCTTGGTTGCTCGAGCGGACATCCGAGAACTTGTTCTAGAGAGTGGTTAGGTCGAGCGCACCAATCTTCGCTCGAGCCAATGAGTTCGCTCGAGCGACCTCAACTGCGCTCGAGCGAACCCACCCAGACAACCATTCCAGAGAGCTCCTCGCTCGAGCGAACTCTCCGATTCACTCGAGCGATGAGTTTTGTCTGTCAAAGGCTATGTTTGGGACAATGATGAACTATTTAAACGTTTTGGGACTATTCATTGAGAACCCCTCTATGTCAGGGGGATTTACTAAATAATGTATGAGATCATTTGAGAAAGAAACCATATCATGAAGATTCCATTTGGAGTTTTAAAAATTCAAAGTGTATAAGGAGCCCGGAATGTCCCCAAACTCAAAGAGTACCAAATTATTACTAGATCGACATACGGGATCCCTATTCACTTCAAATAAATCGTGAACCCGATACTTTACCCGAAATTTCAATTGTTTATTGTACTTTATCGATCCCGAGATTTATACTACATGCCTTGTTTTCCCGAAAACATTGAAGTGCAACCTATAATAGTTACTTGTCTTGAAGTACAATGCACCACATGAAACGACAGTGTGCCCTTGAGCACCCCCGTCCTGCCCGTTTATTTATTTGTATTTGATTTACTTGCACATGTCTCGATTGTTATTTGACCTATTAGTCGGCACCACTAAGCTTGGATAACCCTGTTGGTCTGATCCACCGACTTGGAGATCCCCTTCTTGTCCCGCCAGCTGCAGTTTGGATCCTGCTACCTGGTTATTATCGTGGTCTTGTCCCGATGCCGCAGATTGCTACTGCGGTCCCCGATGCCCGGCTCGCTACCGTGGTCATGTATAGTATATGTATATATTTATAAGATCCACTATTTCTCCTCACCTCGAGTGACTGAGATCAGTGCCTAGTTATTGCTCTATCACTTTAGTGATAGAGGACTTAGCTTCGTGTGGTTGCCATCTTGCTTGTTTCCCATTTCCTTGGTTACCTTTACATGTTTTACAATGCATACTTGTATTTGAATAGATGTTTTATCTCGTTTATAGAAGTTGTTATTTAAACATGTCTAAATGCTTTTGAAGGTAAATTCATTTATTATCATATTGTCATTGTATTTTACTCATTTGCCAAACCGTTGTGTTTGACCCACTTTTTGGTACTCAAGTCCTGTTGTTGGTTATCCCGAGGAGGAGCACGAGGAGGCAGTCGGAGAACCGCAGCAGTTAGTCGAGTGGCATGCTGATGATGTTATTTAGACATTGGATTGCTAGAGAGAGATAACATTTTGGGGAAAACTTTTAACCATTCTTTTGGGGATTGGTATTTTGTTTATATTGGCCTTTGTTGGCCTTTATTTTGGGAATGTAATTAAATGATCTTTTGTATAAACTTTAACTTGCTTTGGGTAACATGCTAATGATCATTGCTCATTCTGTTACAATACTACACTTGTGTTATTATCTTTATGATTTGAGATGGATTGAATATTTGGTTTGTTACACGCTTCCGCACTTAATAAAAAATGTTCTTATATGGTTGTGATATCCTCACCGCGGACACCTGTGGAAAATTAAATAAATGTATGACATTAAACAGATGTGGAATTATCATCATTAGTGTCCCGATCCCGGATTAGTCCTTCGGGCCCGGTCCGGGGTCTCGACAAGTATTGTAGAAGTCCAGAGAAGAAAACAGGGGAAGAGAAGAAGAAATCATGAAAACAAAGAGCCATGTTCGAACAAATAGAATGCTCTCTGAGATGGGCTCCCAAAATCCATTTTTTGTAGTTTTTTGTCATGTATCATGTGTAGATTTTATATTTTGTTCTTCTTGTTCAGCTTGA
The DNA here is from genome assembly GCA_038049695.1 of Cinnamomum chago. Lineage (NCBI taxonomy): Eukaryota > Viridiplantae > Streptophyta > Magnoliopsida > Laurales > Lauraceae > Cinnamomum > Cinnamomum chago. Next base: position 35,172,212 of record CP142452.1, read on the forward strand.
AATCATTGAGGCTGGGTGGAGGGGTTGTTAAATGAACTTGTAAACAACTTGTATGCACGAGGCTTGAAATGCAAACCCATGTAATATAAATTAAAGGAATGAATATTAATTTTCTCCTATTTTAAGTTTTAGAATTTTGTGATCACGCCATAATTATTTTTCATGGTCTTTTGCCATCGGGAAATTGGTGTCGTCTTTGTGGATTCGCGACGTCAAATTTGGTTGGAAATTAAACTAGACTGAAATAGGAATGATAGAGACATCAAAAACCTACATGTAGGCATGGAATTGCCTATCAAACACCATGTCCAAGTAGACATGATGCTCTCGGACATGACCAAACAAAGGTTGTTTTTTGTCTCTGACATGGGAAATTTGGAACTATTGTGTTTGGGACCTTTTCAAGAATTATGAATAGAAGTCTGGGGAGCTTTCTAGGAAAGATTTGGACCAATTTTTAGTGTTACAATTGAAGTTGGTTTCATGTCTATAGAGCATTTAGACATGGGCAAATAGAACCTGATTTTTGTTTCTAATTGTGGGAATTTCTTGTCTGTTACATCTAGAACCTTTCCCAAAACTCTACGAAGAGGTTTTAGGTCCATTTCAAAAGAAGTTGGGACTAATTTCAAGTGCTACAAATGAGATTGGTTCCATGTCCGCAGAACATTTAGACACGACCAACCAGAATCCAAGTTGTGCCTTGTTCTTCTAGTCCTTTGTCATTGGTATTTCCTCTAAAGTGCTTATCATAAATTTCAAAAAGGTTTTAAGCACATTCATACATAAAATAATGCTAAATCTAGACGTTGCAAAGAACACCCTGTCTATGTCTGGTAAGGAGCATTTTGTAGACATAACCATTTAGAACTTGTTTTATGCATTTTACATGGAAAATCCTAATCCCTCATGCTCAAAAGAAATTCTAGGAAGACTAAACAGATCGTTTTGGCTAAACAGTGGATTGAACCCAAGTATTGCAGAGACCAGGAGGTCCAGGTCCGACCAATATAGACTGCTCAGACATGGCCATCCAGAACTTGTTTTTTCCTTTTTTTCTTTGAAATTTTTAATCCATTGAGTTAGGAGAATTCATTCAGAAGCTTCAGAGAAATTTTATAGTCTCTTTTTTGCAAAATTATGGGACTAAATGCAAATGTCAAAAGGGGAACTTGGCACGTCAAAGCGCATAAACTAAACCAAAGTCATGCAATAAAAAAAACATGATGTTGGTCCAATCAATTTCATGGCATTTTTGTTCTAATTATACTAAAATCAATACATTTGTAAGTCCAATAAATGTCCATATGCCTTAGTCAAACTTTAGGCCCTATGTTGCAATTTTGTAGCATTTGGATGCCTTTAGTTGACAGGATCCTATTGTAGTCAATGTGATAAGACTTGCGAGCATTTAGGCCAATGCATTCTGTCCTTTGATTGGTCAAACTCAATTTTCTCTCCCATTTCGGGTCTATTCTTATTTTAATGGAATGCTGAGAAAACTTTGGTAGCCATTGGTACAGTCATATTGGTAAAGAGAATGAGTAAAAAAATCCTCATTAATTCTCAAATCTGGTTTGATGTACTCAAATACTGTCGAAAATTTGGTAGCAAATTGATGTAATTGGATCAGTATAGAGAATGAGTCAGTTCATTGATTGGCTTATTTTCTTAGTGTAAGACCCTGACCCGAGTGAACCCGATTAGTGTTGATTAAGTTGTGTGTTAGTCTTAAGCGTGATTAGTAGTCTTTGACTAAGTTGGGTTTTGAATAACTTTTGATATAGTTTTGGGAAATTTTGATTGCTTTGTGATAGTGCGGCCCTTTGGGAGTTCCTTTTTTTTTATGACTTTGCATACGCTTGAGGATTTATCGGAGATTTTTGCATTCATTGTTTTAATATTTTTTTATTTGTATTGTTAACCCCTACAACTTTCATGTTGATCCGTTCGAGATCCCGAAACTCGATTCCCTAGCGTTGAGGGCAAAGCAGTCATTGTGCACTAAATCTGTACCCAAAACTTGATATTCCCGAAACCCGCGAAACATATATTTTTTGGAAACTAGATATTTTGACGATCACTTTTCTCTTCTTCGTCGAATTCATTAGAAGCCCCGAAAGCCAAGATTTCAGCCCTTGAATGCCTTAAGTAGTGGGACCTATTCCCATTTGCTTATATAAGGAGAACTCATCTTCCTCATTTCCTTTTTCCAGCACAAAAGGCAGCCTAGGGTTTCTTGCAACCTTTCTCTTCTTCTTCTTGCTCTCTCCATCTCAATCTCCCACCAAACTTGCACCAACATCAAAATGGACTTCACCATTCTCTTCCTCATCTTGAAGGCTATCTTTTGATATCATTTATTGAGAAACCTATCAACTTTGAGACTTCCTTTGAGCTAACCTTGCTCATTTGGAGAACCTACAAGTAAGCAATCTTCTCCATCTTCTAGATTTGTATTCTTCTAGTCCTAGAGAAGCTTCATCTCCATTATTGTGAGTTCTATCTACTTCATTCATTGTTTGACCCATTTTAGGGTTTGTTTTTGGGGATTTTGTTCATAGCTTGGATCTTTGGCTTGGAAGAGTATTAGAGCTTGATTTCCTTGATTAGAAGACCCAAGGCAAGTGGATGAGTTAATATTATGAGCTTTCAATGGTTTTCATGAGGAATGTGGTTGATTTGTCATTTCCATTCATATTTATTGGCTTGCATTGATTTTTGAAATAAATGCTTTGAATGAACCTTGCTAAGTCATTTAATGTTTTAGAAATATGTTGGTTATGGTACTTATTATCATTTGGATATATCTTAAATGAATGTTTGTGATTTGGTTTCTCCTCCCTCTTGTGGTCGTTGTGGTTAAGAAGGAGGTGATGGAATGAACACATATTGGGGTTTAGGAGAAGTGTAGATAGATGCATTGGAGGAGCTCTTAGCTCAGTCTTATTGCAGGGATTAAATGGAAGTGAGGAGAGTGGTTTTGAGGAGGAAAAATGGCTCAAACCTGAACACAGTGGGTGTTTCCCGCACCTGGCGGTCAGCCAGCGGTCACCTGTCGGCTAACCGCCAGCTAGCCGAACAGTCGCGGTTACTTTTCTAAAGAGCAACATTTTCCTCCTGAAAACACGGTCAGCCTCACGGTTAGCAAGCGGCTAACTGCCTAACCCTACGACGGCTAACCGTCAGCCAACCGACCCATTCGGTTACTTTTTCAGAGAGCAACATTTTCCTCTTGAAAGTACAGTCAGCCTCACGGTTAGCAAGCGGCTAACCGCCTACGCCAGCGGCGGCTAACCGCCAGCCAACCGAACCATTTCGGTTACATTTCCAGTAACCTGTCTTTTTGTCAGGCCAACCGTGGTCAGCCAGCGGCTAACCGCCTAACCCAACGGCGGCTAACCACCATCTGACTGCTAGGTAACCAAAATCACCCAGACAACCAGTCCAGAGAGCTCCTCGCTCGAGCGAACTCTCCGATTCGCTCGAGCGATGAGCTTTGTCGGTCAAAGGCTATGTTTGGGACAATGATGAACTATTTAAACGTTTTGGGACTATTTATTGAGAACCCCTCTATGTCAAGGAGATTTACTAAGCAATGTATGAGGCCATTTGAGAAAGAAATCATATCACGAAGATGTCATTCGAAGTTTTGAAAATTCAAAGTGTATGAGGAGCCTGAAATATCCCCAAACTCAAAGAGTATCAAATTATTATTAGATCGACATACGTGATGTGATCCCTATTCACTTCAAATAAATTTTGAACCCAATACTTTACCCGAAATTTCAATTGTTTATTGTACTTTATGGATCACGAGATTTATACTACATGCCTTGTTTTCCCGAAAGCATTGAAGTACACTTACAATGGTTACTTGTCTTGAAGTGCATTGCACCATATGAAAAGACAGTGTGCCCCCGTCCTTCCCGTTTATTTACTTGTACTTAATTTACTTGCACATGTCTCGATTTGTTATTTGACCTATGAGTCGGCACCACTAAGCTTGGATAACCATGTTGATCTGATCAACCGACTTGGAGATCCCCCTCTTGTCCCGCCAGCTGCAGTTTGGATCCCGCTACCCGGTTATTACCGTGGTCTTGTCCCGATGCCGCAGATTGCTACTGTGGTCCCCGATGCTCGGCTCGCTACCGTGGTCATGTATAGTGTATATATATATTTATAAGATCCACTGTTTCTCCTCACCTCGAGTGACTGAGATCAGTGCCTAGTTATTGCTCTCTCACTTTAGTGATAAAGGACTTAGCTTCGTGTGGTTGCCATCTCGCTTGTTTCCCATTTCCTTGGTTACCTTTACATATTTTACAATGCATACTTGTATTTGAATAGATGTTTTATCTCGTTTATAGAAGTTGTTATTTAAACAGGTCTAAATGCTTTTGAAGGTAAATTCATTTATTATCATATTGTCATTGTATTTTACCAATTTACCAAACCGTCGTGTTTGACCCACTTTTTGGTACTCAGGTCCCGTTGTTGGTTATCCCGAGGAGGCGGTCGGAGAACCGCAACAGTTAGTCGAGTGGCATGCTGATGATGTCATCTAGGCATTGGATTGCTAGAGAGAGATAACATTTTGGAAAAACTTTTAACCATTCTTTTGGGGATTGGTATTTTGTTTATATTGGCCTTTGTTGGCCTCTAATTTTGGGAAATGTAATTAAATGATCTTTGTATAAACTTTAACTTACCTTTGGGTAACATGCTAATGATCATTGCTCATTCTGATACATCACTATACTTGTGTTATTATCTTTATGACTAGAGATGGATTGAATATTTGATTTGCTACATGCTTCCGCATTTAATAGAAATGTTCATATATGGTTGTGATATCTTCACCGCGGACACCTGTGGGAAATTAAATAAATGTATGGCATTAAACCGATGTGGTATTATCATCATTAGTGTCCCGATCCCAGATTAGTCCTTCGGGCCTGGTCCGGGGTCGCGACACTTAGCCACATGGACCATAGGCATAAAAGGGATTGAGCCCAAATTATTAATATACTCTCCAATTCTAAAGTTGATTGTCTCTTGGTCCTATTTTGTAGGCCAATTGTGGGATCACTCATCATTACTTTTGACAAAGCCAAGGAAAGACTCTTCAAGATCTTCATGTTTGAAGCTAGCCCAAACTCCAAAGCTCGTAAACGGTCCCATGTTGAGACTAAACCCTCTACTACCAGAGTCTCGGTCTTTCAAAGGCTATTTTCAGTAGGGAGCACTTCTCTCCCATGTAAGAACCAATCACCAATGGCTCCAAAGCCACCAAAGGCAAAGGTGGTTAAAAAGATTGAACAGCTCAAGTTGTGGGTATCCAAATATGGCCACAATCCTTTCGGTGTCTTCAACCAGGTTTAGGAGGAACCTAAATCCAAGGCACCTTCCAGACACAACAACAATCGTCTCCGCATCACCAAAGATCAGCTGGGGGCAAGGAAAGTCCGGTCTTAGACTAAAAATCCAAGACGCTCATACTGACTACAATCATACGGTTGATAAAACTTAGAAACAAGTTCGGAACCGGCATAGACACAATGCTGGTAGCAAACAAACGTTGTAAGTAGCTCAAAACCTCCGCCATTTCCTAAGACGGAAAATGGCTAAAAACGAACTCTGCATCCCCAGGTGCAGTACATGATCTCCTAAGCCACATGAATCCAAGGTCAAGCAAGCTCATGGCAAACCCCTGGCGTCACTGTAAGAAAATAGCTTTTATCCCCTCACTAAGAAAGAGGGTTGGAAGTTCGGTTAGAGGCAGTTGGCCTAAAAAATAGTGGGGCTTATTCCCTCACTTCATCTTAGAAAATAGTGCATGTAAAACATCATAACCAAGCTACAGGGCTCGTCATCAATAACGCAATCAATTTGGTCCAATTTAAGGACCAACTCCGTCACAAGAAGGCGAAACAAGCTCCTGAGAGTGGTGTTGACATTCTCTCCTTCCCAGTCCATGAACTAGCATACATGGACTACAAAATGGGAAGATCTAAGCCAATGGTGTCCGGATTTAGCAATCAAACACTGGCAGCAAGGTTGGCTAGCCAAATAGAAAAGAAAGCTTTAGCCCGTCGCTAAAGGCAAAGAAAGAAGGCTCAACTCAAAGTCACTTAGAAATGGGTGGTAAAGGAGGAAGATCCTGACTTGGCTCCAATAAACATGGTTGAGCCAGGATCCTCATGCAGAGTCACCAAAAGCATAGCTCACGCCCAAACCCTAGGGGCCGGTTCAAGTTTAGATGACACTACGGAAGGTCATGTTGAAACCGACTATGAGGATGATGAGGTACAGTCCACCCCAGTCACCGGGGGTAGTTCCTCTCCTCAAACTATCTTATCCATTTACCCGTGCTAGTACGCTACAGTCATCATAGGGGCTAGTGGATCTGGAACTAATCCAGAGAATGAAGAAGATGAGGGAAAAAATGCAAATGAGGAGGAAGATGGAAACCATAAAACAAACATCAATGAGATAGTCAAGCAACAGGGTAAAAACATTGATTATATTGCAACCCGACTGCTCCTTATAGAGGAAATGACTAATTCTGATGTTGCACTTCTTCATCAAACTAGAAGGAGCCTCTCGTTAGTCAAGAAAAATGAAGAAAAAATTAACCGACTCATGGCTCAAATCAAAATACTAAGAGAAAAGGTAATGGACTCTAGTCTGAACGGAGATCATTTTTCAAACACCAACCGTCAAGAAAATACAGATAAACCCATGACTTTCAGAAAAGTCACAGAAATGATGGCTAAAGCAAGAGATGAAGGGAAATTGAAGAAAAAGGGGATTCTACCCAAATACTCACCAAAAATGGACTTGGTTCCCTACCCTACAAAGTTCAAACAACGAACTTTCCAGTCCTACTCTGGAGAAGGTTTAGCTTATCACATTGTCCACTTCAAATCATTGATTGGGGGCATGCCCGACAATGATGCTTGGAAGATTAGACTCTTCATCGACGCACTAAAAGGAAGTTGCCTTTAAGTGGCATAAGAAACTACCAGAAAATTCTATTACATCCTGGGTAGTGCTGAAGGCGAAATTCCTACTTTAATTCCAAGAAGAAGACTGATCTATCTCACTCAGCTTCCTTAGCAACACAAAGTAAGATGAATTTGATTCTGCTCAAGCTTTCATCAATAGGTAGAGGAACTTGTCTTACAAGTGTGTTTAGCCACCATCTCGAAAAGCAACAATGGACATGTAAAAAGATAACTTCAGGCTCGAGATTAAGGCTGTGATGATTAGCCTCAAAACCAAGTCTTTGGCTAAATTGAGAGAAGTTGTTGTAGAAGCAAAAAATGTGCACAAAGAACTTACTAGGCCCACATGGCTTGGTCCTTTGACAAGAAGTTTAGACATAGAGTTTTCAAGTTAGGAGGACCATGATCCTCATAAGCAAATCCAAAGGAAAAGTTCAAACCCAAATGGGAAAGACCATTTTACATTAAGGGTGTCTATGTTGTCCTCACACAAGGAGACAGATGCATGATGCTGATCAATGAAAGATTCCTAAAATAGTATTATTTTTGATGTCATGGGTGTTTTCCATTCACCTCATATCTTCAGACCTTACCTTGAGTCCTATATCCTAGGCCTCAACCAAATTTCTAGACTTATGAGTCTTGGCTGTGACAATAATGCCCATTGACCCCTCTTGTTACTTGGCCAATGTCCCTACAAGTCCCCTTGTAACAAACCTAGTTATTTGTCTAAAGTCTTTTTGTACGTGGACCCCTTATAACTACATATATTAAAATCATATCCTAAGGAACAATTCAAGGACCTCGGAGAAAGTCATTCATCAACACTGGCCAATGTCCATTCAATTTGCAGTCTTCCTTCCAAAGATCTGGAATCAAATATACAAGTCTGGAAATACAAACCATACAAACAAATCAAACGATATACCAAACAAGCCATGCAAACCATACCATAGATCCATACACCATGACAAAGGAATAGTAAAATGAAGAGAGATTTTCCTTGATACTATCAAAAGGTTGTTTACATAAACAAGGTGAAGAAAGAAAGAAAAAAAATGCTCAAGACAAGAATCTCTTTATTGGCTTTGTGAGTTCCTTAATTCCCGCCTTGAGAAGCTGATCTCTATATGCTACATAAGCTGGACCTACAACCTCGGCACTCACCTCATCCAGCCTTATGTCAAGAGTAGCCTCAATGGAATGAACAAAATCATTTAGCTCGGTTCTCCTAGCTGCGATGCGATCGTTGATAAGTCCTTAAAAATGCATATTTTTACACACATTTTGGACCATTTTAAGGACTTATTAATCAACAAGAGTCTCATTTAAGAGAAAATAATGTTTTTATGCATTTTGGGTTCATTGTAGTGCATTTATGTATAATTTGATCAAAATCATATTTTTTTTTATAAAATCATGAAACATGCCATTTTTTGAACCTTATTTTTGGAAAGTTGTCATTTATGTGAGATGGGCCCATTGTCATGCACTTGCGATTGTTTTTTGTTGTTCAAAATTATTATTTTAAAAAGATTTTTTTCAAAATTATTATTTTAAAAAGATTTTTACTCTTTGCTTGTAGATCATTGGAGATATGGGTCCTAAGAGACATTTTTGGAAGGAATAAAGAAAGAAAAAGGAAGAGAAGAAGAATTTTCAAGAAATTATGAAAAATGGCTTTGTGGGTTCCACACACATGCACATGTGTGAGGTACACATGTGGGACATCCAAGAAGGTCCACCTTCTTTGCACAAAATCCCAAGGTCATTTTGAAGATAATTCAAGATAATCAAAGAAATTCCATGAAGGGCCAAATCAAGAAAGAAGATTTTCATAGGACCAAAAGTGGAAAGACTCTACACATATTGGGCATTCAATCTTAACTTGATTCCAACTCGGAGTTTGCTACCTCATGTAAAGATTCTTCCCTTCTTTAATTGTCTCTCATAAATGTCAAGTCAAAGGAAGATTTTCTAAAGAAGGAAATATGACAAGTGCATGAAGATAGAATGGAGAAAAGAAAGGAGAATACCTACTAAGTGAAGAAGATTTTTGCAACAAAGTAGGAACTAGAGAGAAGGAATAGGGCAGCCCATGCCTTATTGAAAGAATGCATTGGACGTGCTCCTCCCCACGAAGGAAAAGCCCCCTCACTAGTGTAATTCCTCCACCATTCTACCCATTTCCTTTCTCTACCATAGCCCATCTCTCTTCAAGAAGGCTTGTCCCAATTTGATGCTTCAACTAGAGAGCTTCCTTTCATCCTAGTATGTAGGTTTTTTTTTTTTTTTTTGAGTTTTAATTCTCCATCTTTTATGTAAAAACATTACATATTAGTAAAAGTGTGATTCTTTTTCAATATTATTCTTTTTCTTATGGTGATTAATGCTTGAATTGTGTTTTCTTTATTGTTGTTCTTGGATTGACAACCCAACATACCACACATTTATTTTTATCACAATTCCCACACATTTATTTTTATAAAAAGAAATCCACATATTTAATCTCTTGTTAATGCCACACATTTACTTTTATGCAAGCCATACATTTATTATTATTATTATTATTTTTGCACCACACAATTTAAATTCAAGCACTTGTTGTTTTATTTTCTTATTATATTCCTTATGCGTTTATGTGAATTTTGCGCATAGTTTGTGGTTGGGATTAGAGTTCATTGCATGTATCTTCATATCATAAGGTTAGTGCATGTTTAAGTGGCTGGAAATTGAAGCTCTTAGGTCTATAAGAAAGAAAGAAAAAAGTTTTGATGAACCTATGTTGGACATTCAAACAGTTCACATATGACATCCTTTTGAAGCATAAAATCAATGGATAAAGGTCCAATCAATTGTGATTAATTTCAAATAAAGTTTGGTACAAATTTAAAGATAAAATATCATGATTTGGATGGCAAATTTTGGACAAGAATAAGCCTGAAAAAAAGTCCCTAACACCAAACAACCCACTTTCTACATAGTTTCAACAAAACTGCAGAAACAGTTTTTGGAAAAAAGTTCGAAGTGGTTTGACCAGTCAAATCATAAGATTCTTCTATTAAATTTGGGGGAATTAAATTTCAACATGTGGTATATCCCGTACCAAAATTTCAGATAAAAAAAATTTCAGGAGGTTAGTGAACCAGTGGCTTGAACATGGCATGTTGAGCCATCTATGTGCAGAATTTCTGCACAGTTTGAGTTTTTAGGCCACGTTTATGCGTTCATATCTCATTCATTTTAAATCCTTTTTCACTTCCATTTTTTTTATTTGATCCATGCATCATTGTAGTTCAAAACCCGTCCATTAAACTCAGTTTTTAGGTTGCATTAGATTAGGAACAACCATGCATAAAAACAGCCCTGTATACTAGTTTTCCAGACTTAGAATTTTCTACAATCTCATGGCATACATTGCATTACTAACTTTACTAACTTTCTAACATTAGGGTTTGTTTTTTATTTTATGTTTTTGATTATTTTAGATAATTCCCATAAATAAAAGATCTTTCTAATTTTTTTTAATTGAAGATTTTAACTAGGGAAGTTTCTTAAGATTTGAAAATTCTAACATAAGGTATGATTGACTTAATGCTTTCTAAATTTGTTATGATTTGAAAGTCTTTATTTATTTGGAAAGTCCGTAACTGTAGGGAGTTGATTGACTTAGCTCATTAATTTATGAAAATAGATCTAACTTAGTTCTTTTTTAACTTAGTTTCTAATTTGGATTTAGAAATTTAATTTAGAAAAGTTTCTAACTTAGGCAATTTTTAATTTTAGGAAGTAGCCTGTTTCCTTTTATTTTCGGGGCATTTGGGCGGAGGTCCCTCATCATTTGCTTTTATAGCCTAAGGTCCACGATATTTTATCGTACCGACGGCAGTCCTCTAATAAAAATGATACAGTGAAAAAGACAAAAAAGCCCCTATATGTACGTCAGCAAAAGCAAAACTCGGACATAGTTATCTGAGTTTTGGCAAAACTCAGATAAAACTCAGATAAATTTGCCAAATGAGTTTTACCAAAAGTTAACATAAGATAAATTTCTTGTTTTTCTGAGTTTGCTGTTAATTTTTCTGCTCGGATAAATTTGTGTTGCTTTTTGTAATGATGTGAAATGAGAATGAAGGGAGGCTGGAGACTAATAGATTTGAATAACCAAAGTCAAAGTGATTTTTCTTGCTCGCTGGAGAAAAAAAGATGAGTTGCTTAGTCTTCCTCTTGGTAACAAAAGTTACATCTGGAGCTTAAGGAAAACCCCAAGCGCTTCAAGCGAATTTCAGTTGGATTTTTTTATATGCATCAAACGCAACCCAAAGCAGTTGATTTTGTGGTGGGAGATACCATTCTAGATCATACTAGCCTAGTCCAGTTCGCAAACTCTAGACTTGATGATATCTCAAGCTGCTTTCAAAGAGAGCCGCCCATTTGGAGACACTCTCTAGCTTACAGTGTCTCTTTCTGATGGGTTTGGAGAGAGGTTAGAGGTAGCTGATGAGCAAAAGTTGTTCAAAACTCAGATAAATTTGTCTAAGTTTTTTGTCCAGTTTATCAGAGATTCTGGGAAATTTATCTAAGCTCGACAATAGCAAAAGTCAGAATACGAAAAATCAAATTCTAATAAAAATCAAAATCCAAAACAAGAACACTTGATGACCACGATCCAATCGAGAAAAGAGAGGGAAAACAAGAAAAAGAGCAAACTGCTCTCTTTCAAATCAGTTGTAGAGAGACAAAGATTTGAAAGAGACTTCAGATGAAAGAGTAAGATAAAGTAAAACCGTTTTCATCTTCGAAGAAATGAAAGAGAGAGAATCAGAAGTCATGGTGGCGACGGAAGGTGCTCTGCAACGTTACTCCACAACCATGGAAAGGAACGGAAAATGGAAAATGAGAGAGAAAAGGAAGGAAGGAGTTCTTTGCACAACAGAGAATAAGAGATAACTTGGCCTAAGAATGAGGGTTGAAAGAGGCAAATAAGTCATGAAAATATATGACGTGGCATATTATGGACCTCTCACCAAAATATCTCCAGCTGTCTGGACTATAGACATTAGGGAAAAAGTTGTTGTCCTTGATGCCTTAGAAGACCGTGCTTAGGGACTGTTGGCTAATTTACCCTTTATTTTAATTGATTTGATTCATTACTAATCATAACTGAATATGTTCTGGTTAATTTGGTTTCTAACTTAGGATTTTTTTTTCTAATTTAGCTTCTTAGTTTTATTTTTGGTAAGTTTCTAATTTGAGGTTCTAATTTGTGCGTTCTTTTGAAGCAACTTGTAATTCATTTTATATTAGGTTTTTAGATTTAGGATTTTTTTTAAATGTATTTAATTTTAATTTAAAGTATGAATGATGATTGCATTATTTTAGTGTTTAGGCTAAATCTAGATTTTATTTAGGGTAGGTAACAAATTGAAGAGTCCTTATTCCCAAAAGCCCCCAATGGATCGTCTTGGTCTTACCATATTTTACTACAATCAAAGCTCTACACTTGGAGCTCATGATCAATCACTAAGATCATTACGATATCATTCTGAAGCATCATACGTCACAACTCAGCAACATTAGGGAAGATAAGTGCAGTACTTTCATCAATACAAAGTTCCAAAGGCCTTCTGAAACCCACTAGTTTCAATGCTAGCCCTCACAGCCAAAATTGCATCAACCACGACCCACAAGCTGCCCATGTTTGATAGAATCCTACTCTTTATGCCCAAAGCTTCCCAAAATCTAAAATAGAGCTTTCATTGATATTCCTCTCAAAGATACCTTTACAAGAAGCCTTACTTGCCCCCATTTCAAACCCATTTGACCTCTTAATTGTCCAAATCAATCAATTCAAGTAGTGAAACTCAGGGTTCACCCCAAATAGCCAATTCCCTTCAAATTTCCACACCAATTTCTTCTTTGCCAGATCAAGTGAAAACCATGACTTTGATTTTGAAAAATAAATCCAAACCCAACAAAATCTCAAACCAATTTCATCCCAAACACAAAGACCTTTTGGTTTTCTTAAGACCTCAAGGGTTTTGTTGGGTGTTCCCCACGGTCCCCACGGACATTCACACATATGATATCCGTGAAAAATAGATAAAGAGATAATCAATGTCTTATGTTTTACAAAAACCCAACATTAACCCTTGGCTTTTTGTTAATTACTCAAACTTCAAGCCTTGGCCGACTTCCTTGGTAAAAAATCTCACACCCCATTTTCCATTTGAGGCACAATGATTTCATAGTCAAACTTTTCCATTATTGTACCTCGAGGGGGTACTAGTTGGCATGCGAAATTTCATACTTGCACCCAAACAAAATATAATTAGAGAGAGACAAGTTAGAAGATCAGCACAAAAGACATGGAGTCAATAATGTATTACCTAGCTGAATGAAGAGTAGAAAGAGCTTCAGAAGTCATTTGCAACTCAAGGAAAAGCCCAACACTGAAAATCAACTCCATGTCTGATGCTCAGACATGGAGCCCAATGAATTCTCAGAGTTCTCAGACATTGCCCACAGTAATAGCTCAGAGGGATCAAATTAAGGTAAATCCCACTCCCAAGTCATGGACTGCATATTGAAGGTGTTCTCCAAACTTTCAGAACAATCCAGGGTCATTTGGATTGAATTCTGGCCAAAGGGACTCCAAACCCTAGTTCTCCAATATGAACTGGAATTCCACATTTTACAAATTTCTGGAGGTCAAAAGCCAAATCAAAGGGTCAAACACAAGCTCAAAAACAAATCAAGACCACTGGTCAGAGATCCAAGCAAAAAACAACTGAAGTCAAACCTGTGCATACATGGAAAGTTAGAGTTCACTCTCACCAACTTTCAAAGATTCCATTAAGACAAAATCTATCCCAAAGACTAAGGATGGACTTTAAAGGGGTTTTCCCAAGATTGGAGGGAAGTTGGGGTCATTTAGGCCCATTTTCCACATATTGGCCCTCAATGTTTGAACGACTTTCAAACGTGACCCATTGGGACCCACTTTGACCCTTTTCTAGACGCCAAACTAAGATGAAATCTTCCCTAATGATCCAAAAGAAGTCTTAAGAGAGTTTCCCATAATTCCAAGATCAATGGATATGATTTGAGATCAAGATGCAAATTCAAAGTAAAAGGGGCATACAAACATGAAGTCCAAAACCATTTTCAGAGATCAAATGGTGATGAGATCCTCCTCATAGTCTAAAAATCACCCCTAAGGGCCTGTTCATTTACTAGAATTCCTAGAATTCTTGTTTAGGGAATTCTTGAATTCCTAGATAAGGTGGAATTCCAAAATCCTCCTAAGAGCATGAGCATTTTGGAATTCCACCAAAATACAAAGAAGGTGGAATTCCAAGAATTTCTAAAGGTTATCATGTGCTGGAATTCATAAATTCCTGTAAAGAAACATGGAATTTGAAAATGCAAGTGACATCATGTCTCAAAAACCCCAATCAAAACTGGTTTCTTACTCATCCATATACTTAGTAAGGCCATCATAAACCCATGACAGAGGTATTGTAGAAGTTCGAAGAAGAAAATAGGGGAATAAAAAAAGAAATCAAGAAAACAAAGAGCCATGTTCGAGCAAACAGAATTCTCTTAGACATGGGCTCCCACAACCCATTTTCTGTAGTTTTTGTCATGTATCATATGTAAATCCTGTATTTTGGTTCTTCTTGCTCACTTTGAAACCTCTAAGGTCGAATGGAGGGGTTGTTAAATGAAATTGTAAACAGCCTGCATGGACGAGGCTTGAAATGTGAAACAATGTAATATAAATTAGAGGAAAGAATATAAATCTTCTTCTATTTTCTGTGTTAGAATTTTGTGATCACGCCAAAATTATTTTTCACAATTTCCTGCCATTATTGTTAAAACAGGGAATCATTGTTTCAGCCAATCCACATTCGCCACCTGTATGAAATGCCCAATTTCATACATCATAGCACAAAATATGAAATAAGAAATGAATGCAATTCATATAGGAGGCGAATGTGGATCGGTTGAAACATTATCTTTCTGTTTCAATGAAACAGGGATCCAAACACTTCCTAATGCTTCTCACCCTCCATTACCTTAAAAACGGAAACGCCTCTCACCTTATCTTTTTCTCCTCAATGACTTTCCCACAAAGATATATCTATGGGTCCATCTCTCTAATGCAAACCATTAAATTTAGGCTTTGCTTCTATAGCCATAGCACCTCGAATTGAAGTGGGAACCACCTTCAAATTGATCATTTATAAATATGATTAAGACTGAAAAAAAAAAAGAACACGAAAGTGAATCACATCAAATGATGTGGTTGTTTAATTGAAATAGTATTTGGCCGACCCCCAAATACACATCTGGACTTGAGTGGTACATCGGAACTGAGGTGCAATGGAATTTAGGATACACTTGGCCCGTTTGGCATCGTTCTCACATTGTTCCTAATTTTGTGCTCAGATTGAGTTGTGTAGAGATCGAGTTGTGCCAAGACTATGCTGTGTAGAACTTGTTTGGCAACATTATGTTAAACTACTATGAAGAGTAGTATTGCACATAACTTGTTTGAGAATATTATAATATTTTTGAAATTTGTTCTAATGAATAGAAGCAAGAGAATCATAGAATTTATAATGTGGAACCCACATTTTATTATTTGCAACACTATTATTATTGTACATGGGACTCACCTTGAGAAATTACAACATGGTACCCCAGCCTTTGGAAATTAGAACATAGCGCTTACATTCATATGATTTTACAAAGTTGGCCCACATTCACACGTTTACAATATGTGAGCCCACCTTTTGTTATTGTGGCCATATAACCCACTTTTCGGGATTTCAAAGTGGGTCACTTTTTTACGATTGTGAACACAAGATCTACCTTTAGAAATTACAACGTAGTCCCCTTCCCCCTTTTAGAAATCAGAACATGGAGCCCACATTTATAGGATTTACAATATGGGGCCACCTTTTATATGAATTAGAATGGGAAGCTACCTTTTTTATGATTGTGAATACGGGACCCATCTTTAGAAATTACAATGTTTAAACTATCTTTTGAAATCAAAACATGGGGCCCACATTCATAGGATTTACAATGTTGGCCCACCTTTATAAGATTATATTTTGGGCCCACCATTTGTGATTGTGACCATGCGACCCATTTTTGGGAATTATAAAATGGGTTTACCTTTTTTGTGAATGTGAACATGGGACTCACCTTTAGAAATTACAACATGGTACCCACCTTTAGAAACTACAACATGGTACCCACATTTAGAAATTAGAACATGTGGCCCATATTTATAGGAGCTACAATGCGTGCCCGCCTTTATACAAATTTTAATGTGGGCCAATCTTTTGTGATTGTGACGATGTGACCCGCCTTTAAGAATTACAAAGTGGGGTCAGCTTCTTTGTGATTGTGACCAAGAGACCTACCTTTAGGACAAGTGAGAGGATTTGAAGTTCTCTTTAAATGGGCTTCTTTAAAAGGCAAAATATTAATAAGAAACAATTGTGCCAATAGTTAATTCTTAAAAAAAAAGAAAATAAAGTTCTTTCGTTATAACTTTCTTATGCCAGTAGATTTAGATATTGGGGCTCATTCTCATGAGATCAAAATTGGGAATGGTGGTTTACATTTACCAAACATGTTTTCTGTGGTATCATCTTGTGGAAACATGGGAATGTCCAAATGGCACGATTCCAAACACACTATGGTACAACCTTTGGTAAAACCAATTCCTGATTGTTGCTCTCTTTTGTAGATGTGTGAAAGTATTTTCTCAAGAAAAAATCTCAAATTCACATAAGATCATTTTCATAGAGTGGATCATCTAAGGCCCGAACTCATAGCAAAAATAAACTTGGAGTCCAAGCCTAGAAACTCAACCCAACTTGGAAACAATTGTTGCAAAAGTGTATAGAAGAGCAACGGGGGGGGGGGGGGGGGGGGGGGGGGGGACTTCCAAGCCCTTCTCCATTCACCCCAACCCCCACACCACCCCACCTCACCTCTCTTCCACCTTCAATCACCAAGGGTAGCCACTCTTTGTGGCTAAACCACCCCCTTTATCGTCCATTCTAGCACCTTTTTATAGCGGGTTGCGACAGTGATGGATTCACGGACAGACAGTGATCACAAAGAAGACACGAAGACGATTTTGCAAGATATTTACCAGTTTTTATTTTAGCGATCAAGGGTATATGATTTATTTTCATGTTACATACCAATCGCAGATGGTTTCTCTGAAACGATCATGTGATTGAGGGGGGATGTTAGACATAGTTATCTTCTAGGATTATGTTGGTTTAATTATTAGAGATATAATAGAGATTTGTTAAAGATTTTAGGATTGAGTTTGAATTTGAATGATCTTGTTATTGCTGTGGGTAAGTTGAGAGGATTTCCCCTATTCATGTTTAGGTGAATTCAATGCACTAATTTAATTTATTTGAAATTCTATGATTTTCATGGGATGGAATAAAAAATAAAAAGATTCACCCAAGCAAAAAGACATGCTATGAAAGAAATCAAGGATTTTAGCAAAGCACGAAAACTTTAGAATTTATTTTTTAACTAACTTGGTGTGAATCATGTGAAGGATCCTTACTTTAGCTTTTCTTTCTCTTCATCTCTAAAATCCCCAAACTTAGAACCCTTGGCTTGCTCTCTTTTGTTTTCAAACATTTAGCCCACTCACGCCTTGAAACTAACTTTTTGAATTTATAAATAAAAAAATTAAACATACTGTAGCAAAAATATTTAAAAATTAGATTTTGTTTCAAATGATTGTTCAAAAAGAGCTACTCCAAAGAGATTCACACATCTTAAAACTAACACAATGATAACAATGATATGCAAATCATGATCCTATGATGCCTAAAAAGCTATGCATGAAAAATTATATTTAAAAGATAGAGAAATCATGCATGAAAAACCAAGCTTCACAAATAAGAACACATTGAATCAAATTGAAAAAAACAAAATCCCTAATAAAATATACTTTGTATAAAAAGGAACTCATAAAAAATCCTTAAAGTTAAAACCGATAACAAATTTAAATATCAGTAACTTACTTTAATGAAACTTCACTAACTCCTCTTCAAATTAAGAAAAACCCAAGCTCAACCCGTTTAACCAACCTATCAACACTAGAAGAAAACACAAAAAGAAGAAGAAGAAGAAGAAGAAGATTTGGTGTAGAAATCCCCAACCCTCTCTCTTGTTCTCACCTTTCCCTCTCGGCATTGACCCCACGGCCCTCATCCACAGCCTATCGTCCTCTCCCTCTCGACCATCACCCTCGTCATCTGTCATTTGAAAGTTGAAACTCTCCATCTTATGAAAATACAACACAAAAGGAAGACGATGAGGATGAGGAAAACAATCTCCCTTGCCCATTTCTCCACCTCCTCCCAAAACCCCAAATCCCTAAAACCTAACCCTAACCATTACCCTAGAACCAGAACCCCTCTCGAGAAGCAATTCAACTCGAGTGGCCCACCTCTGCCCAGGCTTCACCCCCTCCGACGTAGTCGCTGCCCTCCGCTACCAATCCAACCCCGACCTCCCCCTCGATCTCTTCCGCTGGACCGCCCAGCAGCGCGGCCACTACCACGACCCCTCCGCCTACCTTTCCATCATCGATATCACCGCCTCCGACAAGTGCTTCTCGACCGCCGAATCCTTCATCGACGAGGTCCTCGCCGACACCTGCTCCACCTCACTCCCCCTTCCTCCCTCTATTTCATTTTCTCTATTTCTCCTCCTTCCCCACCTACACTCCATCTCCCTTCTCCTTCACCACATCTCTCTTCCCCCCTCCCCCATCTCCTCAATGCCCGAGCCCGTCTCTGCATCATCTTCTCCATACGCAATGGCACAAGTTCGAATAAGGGATTTAGGGTTGAAGATGTCACCCCTAGATCCCTAGGTCTCTGCTATATCTTCTCCATATTGCAGTGGTCAATTGAAGAACCTCATTATCTTGGACCTCTCTGACATGAGTCTAACTGGAAAAATTCCAGAATCTATGGCACAGATGAAGAGGTTAAGGTCCATGGCATTGGAAAACAACCAGCTCACAAGTAATCTCTCTCCAAAGCTTGCAGTACTGCCTTGTTTGAATGCTTTGTATCTTAATAGCAATAATCAGACTGGGGAGCTTGAATTCTCTGAAGCTTTCTATAGTAAGATGGGGAGGAGATTCTTTGTTTGGAATAACAACCCAAATCTCTGTTTCCCAATTGGGTCCAGTCATGTTCCTTTTGGAGTGAAGCAGTGTAATGAGAAGGCCTCTCTTTCTTCAACTGTTTGGAAAGTAGAGGTTGGACGTGGGAATTCAAAACAAGGCACTATCATGGCGTTTGATAAAGTTTCATTTGAACGCTACTAGTGTTGAGAGAGAGAGAGAAGGCAAGCGTAAGATCATGTACCATTTTCTATTTGAGGGTCTTATGCCATTTCAATATGTTTAAGTATTTAGATATGAAATACTCCAATTATGAGAAAGATTTGTTAAGCATTAATTATGTATAGGAAAAGGTTAATATAGATGAAATGTATTTGATATTTGATGTATATATATATTTAAAAAATACTGCTTTTACCGGCGGCCACATGACCGCCGCTAAAAGCATATTTTTTTTATACACGAGACTGCATGTAGCAGCGGTTACCATAAAAAAAAGGTTTTTAGCATCAGTCATCCTCAGTTTTACCGACGGTCAGTGGCCCCCACTAATAGTTTCCTTCGTCATTCCACTGGCCCACGAATTTCTTTTACCGACGATCATGGTTGCCGCAAAAAAAATCAATAGCTGCGGGCAACGGTCGCCACTAAAACATTTACCCACTGCACGTATACCGTCGCCAAGAGGTTGCCAGCCTGACCGCCGCTAAAGGTTTTACCGGCGGCCACGGGCCCCCGCTATAAGTAGTTTTTCTTGTAGTAGAGGCAAAACACTGGAGAGGAAATTGTTCTTTGTTGGAAGGAAGGAGAGAAATGAAGAAGGTCAAAGAATTTAAACGAATTAGGGGTTGTTTGGATAAGTGCATAATATAAATCAACAAGTTTAAATATTGTAAGATTTCATTATCATAGATTAAAATAGTGTCATATTATTATATTATGTCACTTATGATGTTTGGCAATCTTCACAGATTTTAATATACTTTTAAAGTGTTTGACAATTTAAAAAAAACAAAAAAAAACTTACAAGATGATTTACCAAATAAGAAATGAAGAGAATATAATCAATTAACCCAACACAGGACCTACTAATTAGTAATCACAGGTGTTAATAAATATGGTAAGACCCTTCTATTGTAAAAAGAAATATAATATTAAATTTAAATCATGAGATCCAAGCAATGTTGTTTAATTAAGATGGGTCCACCAAACGTTAGTAACTATACTATAATACGTCTAATGGTGATTATCACAAATTGCCATATTTAGCCTTTTTTTTTATGAGAAATCATTGTGAGAACCATTTGATGTTAGCCGTCATATTAACAGTAGGAGAGCTATCAAATAATGAGACCCATTTAATGATGGCAAACTGATAATCACAATCACACAATTCAATCTTGGTAATCATGGGACCCGACTAATTTTGGTAGTATGGGACCCACCTAATATTGGTGATCACAATGAAAGCCCCAAGCGTGACATTTGTAGGACCCACCTGATATTGATAATTAACAAGGGCTATGTAGTCTTGTATGACTATAGGACCCCACATTAAATTTGTAATCATTGTGGGGCCAATCTAATAGTGGAGCCCATAAATATTAAAACTTATAGTGGGCCATTATAATTATGGTTGCTCACTCGTAGTTAGAAAATATTTTTTATAGATTATTTTATATAGCATATCCTTGCATAATGTAATATGAATGTTTTTGGAAGAAAGTAAGATATTTTAAGATACTTTCTAAGTTATCGAAACACCTCCTTTTTTGGTGAATAGATTACATTCTAAACTAGTAGATAATATAGCACAATATCTTAAATATCTCGTTTCCAAACACCTATCTAGAAAAATTATTTCAATGGAAATTCAAAACAAATTACAGAATAATCCATCTCTTTGAAAATGCATCCTTTTTTACCGAATGACAAACCGAAACAACAAAGTCCAAGAACTAAAGATGCTCAAAATAATTTCCCCAAACCAACAAAGCAAAGAAAATGAAAAATCTAATATTTACATATAGCCCCTAGCCTTTCCTTAAATTACAAATAGGTCCTTCTAGGGTCAAAATCCCACCAATACGAATCTAATAATAATCTATCATACAAAACTAGGTTAATTAGCTAATAAAAAAAGTTTTCGAGTAAAAAGCATACAAGAAAATCAGGAACCTCACATCATGGACTATGATAAGCCCATAAAACTGCATTCCATTGGCATTATTTCATTGAATCTTATGGTCTTATGTAGGCTAAATTCATTCAATTGCATCAAATTTCATAAAAAACATGTATTTAGGCATCTAAGCTTGAATTCATGTCAAAACCGTTGAAGATTCAGAAAATTGCATGTTTTATTGAAATTATTATTTTTTTAAATTATCCTACTCCACATTAACTTTCTCGAAATTCACATGTAAACAAGCATGATTTCTTTGCATCACTGCACTCTACATGAAAAATCGATCAACGTGATATATTCATACGTATGCATACATGTAGAATTAGGCCCCATTCAAAGCATTTTTGTTTTCTGCATGAAATTATTATTTTTAATTTGTGCTGGAAAAATCAGATTATGGAGCCCGCATAGAGAAAAATTGAGAGAGAAGAAGGAAAAACATGAAAGCTTGAAGAAGGAGATACCTATGGGACCCACCACCTTGGGCATGAATCTCAAGGTGGGAGGACAGCCATGTTGGGTCCCCAAATGATTGAAAAAATTCAGATTTCTTACCCTATTTGTTTAGAGATTTTAAAGATTCAAAAACTCAAATTTGAAGTCCAAGGAAGGAAACAAATTCAAGGTACTTGAGAAGCAAGGAAGATAAAGAAGGAAGGAGAGAAGAAATAAAGAAATAAAGAAAAGAAATAAAAAAAAGAAGAAAGAAGGCACGTCCAAGGGGTTCATTGCATGAGTTTCACCTACAAAAGTGGGGTCCATCCCATTCCATGTTTGTAAAAGTCCAAATTTCATATTTGAATAGTTTCTCAAGTTCAATGTGGGGCCAAGCATGGAGATCTACAAGTTACAAGGAGTCGTCCTAAAGTTAGAAGGAGCTTGCTAGCCAGGGGATCAAGCTTCCTCACACAAAGTTGCCAAAAATTGTTGCAAACTTGAAGATCAAGAGAAGACCTTCCAAAATCTCAATTTCTTTGAAAAGAAGGAATTGCAAAAAATATAAAAAAGCCCCTAGGACGTACATGGAGATACCCATCACCCCACTCTCATATAGTCAAGTGTAGGTTATTCCATTTCTTTTTGAAGGAAAAATAAAAAACATGGTTAGCAATGTGGTCCGGTCGCGGAGCCAGTAACAAGACGAATATATATATAACTAGCCTACAGATAGTCCACATGTTTAAGGACCCCCGGACAGTGGACCAGACTGATAGGGTAGTCCAAGCTCAGTAGTATTCACATAAATTCATGAATGCTCAAAACAAAGCTATGTATATACAATGCAAGTCGAAATTAGGGGTAATCACTTATTGAAGCAAGACAAAGCAGGACAAAACGGAATAGAATAAGTTATTAGCATATCGAAACATAAGAAGTGGTCCTCTTTTTTGTTCTTGAAATAATTCAAAACAAAGCTATCACTTGTAAATCAAAACAAGTGCAAACCTATATCCTCTATATCAAACCTAAGATTCCAAACAAACATCTCAAGTATTTGCTAAGTCCCTTCACTTGTCCCATGTGTATTTGAAACCCAAATGTCAGAATTTAAAGACGGATTGGTGCCCCTGAATTTAAATAACATTTCAGGTTTCAAGTGCATAATATCAAGCTAAAGGCCCCTCAACATATCCTAGTTTTTTCCTTCACACAATCAATTCAGGGACAGAACACACGTCCACTCAAGCGGGTAGCCATCCGCTTGACCAAACAAGCCCAAAGAGACTTGCTCGCTCGAGCGGGCAGAGTCCCTGGCCAATGCCTCGCTAAACAGAGACCAAGCTTGCTCGAGAGGGCAGTGCTTCTAGCCTGTTTTTCGCCAGACATTGGCCTGGCTCGCTCAAGCGGGCTTAGGCACGCTCGAGCGGGCAGGCTACTGCATGAGCTCGTTCAATGAAGGAAAATGCATTCCCAATGCATTTTTCTGATCCCTTCTCTCTTCCATATACTTCCACCTTTGTTCCTTGACAATTTCATTTACATCCGGAGCCTCCATACTCTCCCAAAGATCACTATTTCAAATCAATTCATCGTTACCCTCCCATCTCCAACAACCATGCCCAACAATTAACTCGTTCAAACAAAAACATTTGAACCAAAACAGATTTCAAATTTAGCAAGAGGAATTGCAAAGCAATGCAAGAGTTACATACATGCAACTAGAAATAGTTTTCAATATCACCAAACAAGTTGATATCAAGACAAATGCAACACTAGTGAAAGAGATTTTGTAATAAAAATGTATCCATACATAACATGCACTAGGAATGCTAAAAGGATCACTTGCCTTAGCCCAAATGCAATCCAAAGACTTCCTCAAAGATCCCAGTCAAGAGCTGAACCAAGAAATCTACAAAGCCCCAAGAAATGAACCTCAAAACCAAACAAATTTTGAAAGCTAAAACCCCATTTCGAAATGGGTTTGCATGTAAGGAAAATGGGTTCTAGAGGAGCCAATAAAGCTCCGTTAAAGAGGTGGAATTAAGCTCTTACCTGAAGCTATCCAAACAAGAGGAAATAAAGAGAAGATGGTGGCTACCCAGCTGGAAACACCCAACAAATTATAGCAATGGGAAGCTTGGAAGGAGAGGAAGGGGAAGGTACTTTCATATTTCTATTCCAATGCCAAATGGGCTGGCATGCAAGGAGAGAAAGGTGAAAAGGAAGAAGAGTGCTCTCCCTTGGTGCTGAGTTTTACAACTGAAATGGAGGTGCTGGTCTGAAACGTGAGTGGGGAAGAGGCTAGTTTAAGTTGAGTGGAGCCCAATGCTCTAAATCTTCACATGGCTAAAACATCACTTTGCGGGCCCCAGACGAGATCGACGAAAACAAAGAAATGATCCTTGAAACATCTAGTTTCCAAAAAGTATAATTTTCACATGGTTTTGAAATTTAGAAAATCGCGTCCAGATTTGAGTGTGAAAAGATAATTTTACCCTTTTGGGCCAAAACTCGGTTTTCTAAGCTTCGAACACAGATGGAGTGAATGCGAAAGTTGTGGGTAATAACAAAACCTTTCAAAAGCAATCAAAACCATAATTTTATAAAAAATCCAGAATCATCCCCAATGCTCACACGTGTACTCAGGGCATCCCTGAGTGTGTCTGACTAAATCAAACACTCTCAAAATTCCTAAAGTTATGTCTAAGACTGAGTCAAACCATATACTAACCCAAGGATCGCTAACCCCACTAAAGCCTAAGCACTCACTTAATTAACACGTACTAATCGAGCTAACCCGGGTCGGGGTCTTACATCCTCCACCCCTTAGGGTATTTAGTCCACCAAATAAAAATAGTTTACCTCTGGCAATAGCTATGGATACTTCCTCTGAACTTAATCTCTCAATTCCCATGTCACTTCTTCCCGCTCATGATTTTCCCAAAGCACCTTGACCCAATGAATGGTTCGATTTCTCAGTTCTTGTTCCTTGGTGTCAATGATTCCAATCGGCCTTTCAACATACGTAGCATCTTCTCGAATTTCCAATGGCTCGTGCTATAATATGTGTGAAGGACTAGGAACATATTTCTTTAGCATGGAGACATGGAAAACATTGTGTACCCCAGAGAGTTCCGGCGGTAAAGCAAGTCTATAGGCAACATCTCTAATTTTGCTTAAAATCTCATATAGAAGGGCAAGACTTGCCCTTCTGTCCAAACCTCAAAGTTCCTCTAACCGGTGATACATTCAAGAACACTTTGTCACCCTCTTAAAACTGTAATTCCCTTTGACGAGTGTCAACATAGCTCTTCTATCTACTTCAGGCGACCTTTAAACGTTCATGAATCAACTTGATCTTGTCACTAGTTTCCCCAACTATAGTCGGTCCATGAAAGCTACGAGCACCGACTTCTTCCTAGCAAACTGGGGTTCTACATCTTCTGCCATAAAGTGTCTCAAAAGGTGTCATTCTGATGCTTGAGTGGTAGCTATTGTTGTAAGCGAACTCACAAAGCAACAAGTACTCATCCCACTGTACCTTGAAGTCTAACACACAAGCACGTAGCATATCTTCAAGAGTTTGTATAGTCTGTTCTGATTGGTCATTTGTTTATGGGTGATATGATGTGCTGAACTGAAGTTTGGTACCCATGAACTCAAGTAAAGTTCTCCAAAATCTTGAAACAAACCTGTTATCTCTGTCTGAACTAATGGAGACGGGCTGACCATGCTGACTGACGATCTCATTGACAAACAACTCTGCAAGTGGTGCCATATGCATCATATTCCCTTTCTTCATTGGAATGAAGTGAGCAAACTTCATGAGACAATCCACAATAATCCAGATTGCATTATTCCCATTGCTAGGATTTGAAAAACCGAAGACGAAATCAATGGTGATGTACTCCCATTTCCACTCCGGAATCTCCAACGGTTGTAGCAAACCAGAGGGTTTCTGACGTTCTGCTTTTACCAATTAACAAGTCAAACAACTAGATACAACAGCTGCAATTTCCCGTTTCATGTTGTTCCACCAAAACCTATCCTTCAAATTATGGTACATTTTTGTGCTACCCGAATGCATGGAGTACTTAGTACTGTGAGCTTCAATCATTATCTCATTCTTTAAATCATCCACATTAAGCACACACAACCGATCACGGAAATACAACACCTTGCCATCCTGTATCAATGCACAGCCCAATCCCACATTTGAAGCATTTGTAAACACGATGAATCTACCACTTCTCGTCAATAATGTAAGGATTGGTGTTGTGGTCAATCTTCTTTTCAGCTCTTGGAAACTTGTTTCACACTGATCAATCCAAATAATTGGAACACTTTTCCGGGTCAGTTTTGTCAAGGGTGTTGCAATGGATGAAAAACCTTGGACAAATCTTTAGTAATAATCTGCTAGTCCCAAAAAGCTTCTAATTTCTATCACACATCTCAGCCTTTTCCAACTGATAACTACTTCTATTTTTTATGGATCAACTGCTAAGCCTTCCTTGGAGATAATGTGGCCTAGAAAAGCAACCCGCTCCAACCAAAATTCACATTTGTTGAGCTTTGCAAAAAGTTGGTTGTCACGCAAAAGTTGCAATGACCTCCTCAAATGTTTTTCATGATCCTCCTTGCTTTTGGAGTACACGAGGACATCATCATGAAAACCACTATGGAGTGATTCAAGTACCGTGCAAAGACCTTGTTCATGAGAACCATGAATATTGTTGGTGCATTTGTCAAACCAAAAGGCATCACTAAGAATTCATAGTACCCATATCTTGTTCAAAATGTTATTTTTGGCACGTTTGAGTCTCTAACTCTCAACTGATGATACCCCGACCTCAAGTTTATCTTGGAAAAGTACACTGCCCCTTGTAATTAATCAAACAATTCATCTATTCTTGGCAACAGATAGTTGTTCGGACGGTCACATGGTTCAATCTTCTGTAGTCAATGCACATTCTCAAACTTTTATCTTTTTTTTTTCATAAATAAAACTAGTGCTCCCCAAGGTGAAACACTTAGTCTAATGAAGCCTTTGTTCAATCATTCTTGGAATTGGAGTTCAACTCACACAATTCTGCTGGAACCATTCTATAAGGTACAATAGAGATCGGGTTGTCCCTGGAAGAAGCTCAATTGTAAATTCAACATTTCTAATTGGTGGTAATCCCGGGATTTCTTCTGGAAAAATATCTGGGAATTCGCACACAACGGGGATTTCCTCCACCCCTTGGGACTGTTTATCCTTCGTGATAAACGCAATAAAAGCTTCACAACCACTTTGTACTAATCTGCTAGCTTTCAAGGCTGAGATGAAACCAGTTTGAGTTCTCTTCCTATTTCCCTGAATCATCAATTCTGTTTGTGCCCCTTTCAATCTAAATATGATAGTTTTGTTAAAACAATCCATGGTAGCATGATATGCTTCTAACCAATCCATGCCTAAAATGATGTCAAAATCATGCATGGCCAAAACAATGAGGTTTGCTGGTAGATTAACTTCTCCTAAGTTAACTAAACAGTTAGTATAATAGGTTCTACACACAACCTGTTTACCTACTGGAGTGGTGACAGTCAAAACATAATCAAGTTCTCTAAGTGATGTATGAATCATCTTGGTAAACATAGAAGATAAAAATGAATGTGTGGATCCATGATCAAATAAAATATGTGCTTCTACTCCACAAACAAGAAGTTTACCTTCAACCACGTCACCCGTAGCGTCTGCATCCACACGGTTAAGATGATATGCACGTCCCTGCTGTTGTGGCATGTTTTGTGCCTGATTCTGTCTCCCTTGTGCATTTTTGTTCTGCTATGGAGGATGAGCATTCTGGTTCTGGACTTGTTGTCTACCTTTGTTGTTGCTTAGGTTGCCTAGCTTGGTTCTGGACTGGTGGTTGGTTCTGAGGAGCTGCTTGGCGTTGATGCTGGTTCCTATTGCCTTGATTCTGAAGTTGTGGGAAATCTTTGATCACATGACCCATTGACCCACATCTATAACAAGCACCTGTGGCCTTGCGACAATGATTTGTCTTATGGTTCTTGCCACAGTTGGCACAAGTTGCATGTCTACCCTGATTCTGGTCTTGCATTGGTTTCCTGTTATGCTGGAATTTCTAGTTCTGCTGGTGTTGATACTTTCTTTGAGAATCTTGGATGATCTTGTTGTTAATATTTTCAAACTTGAATGCCCGCTTGACAGCTTCATCAAAAGTAGCGTGTGACACTACTCCTGTGGCATCTCTCTCAATGATTGGGTTCAACCCTTCCAAGAATTTGGTGATCTTTTTTTGCACAGTGTCAATCAATTCTGAGGCATAACGAGCTAACCTTTCGAATTTAGTGACATATTCGAGAACGGTCATATTCTTGTCTAAGTTACTGGAACTCAATGGCCTTTTGTCTCTTGACATGAGATGGGATATATTTCTCACTGAACTAGGTCTTAAATGATGCCCAAGCTTGCTCATTAGCCATAGTCTGATAGGGTTCCTTAACCGTTTCCCACCAAATCTCTGCGAGCCCGATGAACAAGGAAGCTGTAAGATGAACTCGCTGTCTACCCATGCAAGTAAAAATGTCAAAGATGTTTTCGGTCTAGGCTAGCCAGTCATCTGCTGTCAGTGGGTCCTCTTGGCCTTAGAAATCTTTCGGTCCCCTTTTCCTGAACCTCTCAAATAGTATATTCAGGTCATGGTCTCTATTGTTGATGACAATATTTGTGCCCAATGGTGGCATAGGTGGAGGTTGAGGTCTTATCTGCAAGACTTCTAGGAGCTACCTTTGTACTTGAGCCATTTCTTCATTCTTCTTTGCCATTTGTTCTTGAAACCTTGCTTGGTTCTCATTGGCTTGCCTCTGCTGATCTAACATGGCTTGCATGAGCACTTAAAACTGCAAGGTCGTAGGTGGACTAGCCAGATTTGTTTCAGATGGATTTGCATTGTCATCGTTGCTGCCTGAAGTGTTGGGGTTTGTTGGACTTTTTCATGGAGACATGATGCTGTAAAACAAAGTGTTAGTACACAATAAACAAGGTTTGGTTGGTGTCCAAACCCCATACTAAACGAGCTAACGAGCTAACGGATATTCCTAGCTACGTCCCTAAGATTTTCTAGTTTCTTTTAGGCGCCTGAAACATATTCCGCTCTGATACCAGTCCTGACGCGACCCCATACCAAGACCCCGGCCCGCGACGCGATTTCCCATAGGTTCCTGCAGTGAGAATCCCCAAAACGTGAACTCACACGATCATGGTTGCGAAAGTGTGTAGCAAATCACATCAAGACATAACATAAATCATATAATATCAAGACATAGGTTTCAGTGGGAGAGATGTAAATGTAGCATTTTCCAAATCAGTTCAAGTTTCAAAGTTAGCAAAGTGCGTTAAAGTTAAATTTTACATCTCAATAAGATTACATCCCAAATAAGAGGCCAACAAAAGACGAAACCATTAGCAATGTGATTCGTATCTCAAGATCCCACCTGACGTCTAGACGACGTCGTTGGGCTGCCACTTTCGAACAAGCGGCGGCTCAACTGCCTCCTCTGGACGCTCCTCCTTAAAGGCATCAGCGCCTGCACTTGGGCACCAAAACACAAGGGTTAGACACGATGGTCGAACAGGTGATCAATTTCGGCATGAGCATAAACAAAGTTAAGTTTGAAAGAAACAATATTTGAAATGGATTGCCAAATTTAAAACGATTTAACATAATTAAAACAATGCATGAACAATATACTTATTAAGAACGAAAATCCATGAACGGTATACGAAACGAATCTAGCATGAATACAAATAATATCATGATTGGTAAATCCACATTTAGCTCATCATTTCACTATCATATGAGATGCCAAGAGTAAGCAAGACAAAGCAAAGCAAGACAAAGCGAAACAAAATCCCACGCCACACGAGGTAGACGAGGTCTGGCCGCAGAACCAGAAACAAGACGATATATATATATAACTAGTTTGCAGACAGTCCACGTGTTTAAGGACCCCCGGACAGTGGATCAGACTGACACGGCAGTCCAAACTCAATGGTATTCACATAAATTCATGAATGCATGAATGCTTAAAACAAATACAAGGCAAGTCGAAATTAGAGGTAATCACTTATTGAAGCAAGACAAAGCAGGACAAAATGGAATAGCATAAGCTATAAGCATATCGAAACATAAGAAGTGATCCCCTTTTTTGTTCTTGAAATAATTCAAAATAAAGCTATAACTTGTAAATCAAAACAAGTGCAAACCTATATCCTCCGTATCAGACCTAAGATTCCAAACAAACATCTCAAGTATATTCTAAGGCCCTTCACTTGTCCCTTATTTATTTGAAACCCAAATGTCGGAAATTAAAAACGGATTGGTGCCCCCGAAGTTAAACAACATTTTAGGTTTCAAGTGCACAATATCAAGCTAAAGGCCCCTCAACATATCCTAGTTTTTCTTGACCACAAAGTTCCTTTCAAAAACCCTTTTTTTTTTCCTTCACTCGGTCAGATCAGGGACATCACAAATGTCTGCTAGAGCAGACTAGCCTAGAGGCTTGCTCGCTCGAGCGGGCCCAAGTTTGCTCGAGCGGGCAGAGTCCTTGGCCAGCGCCTCGCTAAACAGAGGCTTAGCTCGCTCGAGTGAGTAGAGTCCCTAGCCAGCGCCTCACTAAACAGAGGCCTAGCTCGGTCAGGCGGGCCAAGGCTTTTTGCCTGCTTTTTCGCCAGACAGTGGCCTGACTCGCTCGAGCGGGCAAGCTACTGCCTAAGCTCATTCTGTTAGAATATATGGTCTCAATCTAATGGATGATGTAATAAGTTGATTTATTTCAATATAATCATGTTTACTTTTCATGAGATGAATGGTTTTATTCACTGCTTGCACATAACCAATACGAATGATATAATGGTTTATGAGATGAATCGGAGTCCGCAAGTATATTAGATGTAATCCATGTGTATGGATGAGATCGACATACAGGAGACATGCGTTACAAATCTTATACTTAAAATAGCTTCACAACCAATGATGAGATTGGGCATCTCATCTGACAAGGTTGCGGCATTGTGATCACTATGAGATAGAGTAATTTGTCTCAATCATCGGAGTGTAGGACTCTGGATCATTATGCTGGTGCATTAGATGTATTGAAGGACCATGAGAAGCACCTTATAAAACACTTTCTTTACTTTAAGGTCTGCTCTCATAATTCCCTAACAATAGGCTCTTAATCCTGAGACATTAATAAACTCAAGTTTCTATCTATTCATTTACTTTGAGTCACCAATAAGTGAGGCCAATTGTAGGTTAACACCTCGGTGTCTTGGGTACGTAGTAGTAGGACTGTAGGAACATACAATGGTCTAGATGGAATCTATCCTAATTATCCCCTAGTGCCAATTAATGGATTTATCATTGGTAAGTGCGCACCCATCTCAATTAAGAGTTAATTAGATGGTACTAATGATCACTGTAATTGATTGAGCCTCAAGGATAATAAGATATGAATCTAATTTGGATGGACAGATTTAATCCAATTGATCCATGAATATAGATGGAGGGGCCTAATTGTGGTGTTGGGGAAGTTTAGGGTCTTTATGTAATTTATTCCTAAGACAGGAGTTCAGTTGCATTTATATAGTGGAGTTATTTGCAATTAACTGTGGGCCCATATTACACATGAGATGTGGGGTCGAGGTGACCCAGTTGGAGCCAATTTTCTATAGAATCCCTAGCAGTCCCCACACTAGCCCAATAATTAGATAATTACTAACTATACTTGAACTCAAAAGGAAAGAAAATAGAAAGTTACTAATTGTTACGGAAGTGGGACTTCTAATAATAATTAGAAAGTAGAAAGAGATTGCTTATGCTATAAATATGGGAGAGGCTTGGACGACCAACACACACTCCTCACTGGGATTAACGCTCGAAAATTAAGGATCCCACGCCCTAGCAAGAGTTGCTCCACTCTCCCTCCTCTCTCTTCTAGTTTCTCTTCTAGTTCTCCTTTGAGGTTCTAGTTGGTTTCTTTTGGAGATCCCACCCTTCTCCTTGAGAAGAAAGATCTGATACGGGTCATAGCGTGAAAGACAACCAAGTCTTAGAGATTTTAATTTGCTTCAAAGAAAGAGTTCTTCATCAAGCAAGCTGTCTACTTCTCCATTAGAGCACTACCAAGCTCCCAAGGTAAGATCTACTTCCTTGCATGTTGTAGATTTCATGGTTGCTTATGTGCAGCTATTTTCTATCTTAGAGATACTGCTCTACTGATAATGGTTGATGAGTTTGAGGTATTGCATCCTGGATTTGGTTTGGAGCCTTATGGATACTTGATCCCTACGTCAAGTGGGTCAAAAGTTTTTAAAACCTATCCACGAGGCCCACCTACTTTCAACACGTTCAATGCAAGAAAATGCATCTCCAATGCTTTTTTCTGATCCCTTCTCTCCTCCATATACTTCCAACTTCGTTCCTTGACAACTTAATACACATCCAAAGCCTCCATGCTCTCCCAAAGATCACCATTTCAAATCAATTCATCATTAACCTCCCATCTCCAACAACCATGCCCAACAATTAACCCATTCAAACAAAAAAAATTGAACCAAAACACATTTCAAATTTAGCAAAAGGAGGAATTCCAAAGCAATGCAAGAATTACATACATGCAACTAGAAATAGATTTCAAAATCACCAAACAAGTTGATATCAAGACAAATGCAACATTAGTGAAAGAGATTGAAACAATTTGTAATAAAAATGTATCCATACATAACATGCACTAGGAAAGCTAAAAGGATCACTTACTGTATGAACAAAAAAGGAGACAAATTCTTGAATTGAATATCATTGAATCAATATTACAAGAAAATCTCCTTTTTATTTTTGGGGTGGATTACAATGCTCAAAACCAAAAATACAATGTCCTAATCCAAGAAGGAACTTGCTTATGGTCCTTGACTTGCTTCTTTCTTTACAAGTAAAATGAAAAGAACTCTATAAATGGCTAATTTATATTATGACATATTATCTTTTATATCTCTTCAGCAAATTTCCCATCATTAGATTGATGATCCATAACGATCCATGTGTACATTGGGTTCATAACCACATTTTAAGCCACCACGTAACCCACTGTCAAACATATAGCAGTTCATGTGTTAGGCTTATAAAATTATAGCCCACATGTCAATTGGTCACATAAATGGCCTATAGCAGCCCATATGTATGCTTATAACAGCCCATTATGCAAGACATTAATAACCCATATATAAGGCCAATTTAGACCTATTTAGTGATATGATTTGGGCCAAATGTTATTTCATGGATTCACTTTTATAAAATGGGCTAAGACCACAATTTGTCTCTTAAAAGGGTTAGGGAATTTCTTTAGACTCATTTACAACCCATACATAACCCATTTGAAAGTTGCACCAGGGCCTATTTTCTGCATAAACTTATTTTGAGACAAAGCCGGCCTACTTTAAACCCATTTACATCCCTCACATGGACTGAGTTAAGGTCCATTTGTAATTGTTATTTTCAGTCCCTTTACAAAGTTGTTTCCAACCAAATCCCAATAATGTTACAACATATTCGTAACCCAAAAATAGGTTAAGTTATGGGCCCATTTTCTGACTAGATATAGACTTTGTGGTGCCTCAATAAGACCCGTTTTACAATCACTTTTACTATAGTACATCAGTTAGATTATGACCACTATTTAGGACACAATCCAGCCCAATTTCAGTCACTATTTGGGCTGAAATCTAGCCTAATTCAGGATGTATTTGGGTTAGACCCAATATTTTTTGTCTAATTATAAGTCTGGATTGATTCTGGCTTGACTTGAATTTGTAATTATGGTCTAAGTTAGGCTACCATTCTGGCCTGAGCTAGACCCAGAATTCTGGCCTGATTTAGGCCCAAAATTTGTATTGGATTAGATTCAATATTCTGGCCTAATTCGGACCCAAAACCTAACCTAATTTAGACCCAAAAATCTTTCCTGAATTAGACCCAAAATCTGGCCTTATTTAGGCCCAATATTCTGTTTTGAATTAGACCCAAAATTTGGCCTTATTTAGGCCTAAAATCTGGCCTGAATTAGACCAAGAATTCTATCCTGGGTCAGACCCAAAATTATGAACTGAGAGACTCTGGCAAATTTCAATCTCTTTTAAGCCAATTCCTGAGCCCATCTATATAGGATTTGAAAATTTAGGTTGTTTGTTTGGAGGGATTCAAAGTTTTTTTTTTTGCATGTGAATTTGGATGTAAGGTTTCTATTTTCTTGAGCTGTTTGGATGTGGAGTTTAGCAATATGGTGGGTTCTGGTATCACACATGCTTAACTATGTGACTATGGAAACTTTTGGTTTCTAAGAGCCCATTTGCTATCATGTTTACAGACCATAAGTTAGCACATTTATGCTAGTGACCCCACTATTATTTAGACTTGGCTTAAAATTATGTGGATTAGATAATATTTAAGACCATGTGGTAGCTGCAATTTTCTGGCAATGATCTACCAAGTTTAGAGGTGAAGACAAAGGATATTTCAGTAGGCCATTCAACATCATTGAATTTCTATAATGGATCTTCCCTTTCTCATGGGAGGCACATGAAGTCTATGGACGATCTTGCTATAGTAAATTATATATGTATGAGACCCAATTCAACTCTGAAGTGGGTGTTGACATAGTTGTTCGCTACAGATACCATCACGACCACTTTCCAACCAGAGAGTATAGGTTGTGTTGTTGTATTGTTCACTAGTTTGTCAAAACGCATGACACAAACAATAATCACTCAGGATTTTGCAAAGCTTATTTACAAGGGTACTGTATATCAGGGTATGGCTTCTCCACCATTTTTTTAAAAAGAGTCAAAGGCCTTCTTCATCAACTCAGTTTTGCAGAGACCATTGGCCTTCATTTCTTTTCTAGCGCATAATCAACTTTTCTCATTTTGCAAAGGCATGTATGACAGTCTTGTATGGACGTCACTTCTGCCATCAAGCATGAGCACCATTGTATTGTAAATTTCTATGACAAGTGAACCTTTAGGATACCATGAATACATATTAGAAGTGTCTTAAGAAAACCCATTAGCAACATGGTCGCAACAGCATAGCTTTTCCATCAATGATATTATCTTTGATACACTCTTCGCTAGACTTGTTTGCAATAAACTTGTGTAGTGTATATCCTACCAATAAGAGTTTGACGGAGGGCAGAAACTTATGAAATAAGATTCTGAATCTCTAGAGATTTTGTAGGAGGGCAGAGACCTTTTTAAGTAGGGCTCTGAATCTCCATTTTAATGGAAATGAAGTGGTGGGAAAGATGAAGATGGAATGGATACCCATTTGGAAGGAGGGCGGAAACTTTCTTTCGGGATCCGAATCTCCATTTTAATGGGAGGAAAGTTGCAGCATATGAGGAAGACGAGTATATTAGGAAGATGAGGTGGGGGAATGAAACGATGGAGATGGAATGAAAGTGATGTAGTGGTTGGAGGGCAGAATCCTTTTAAAGAGGACTTCGAATCTCTCCAATACATGGTAGCGAGGAAGATGGTGAAATGGGTGAACTACATGGAAAAGATGATATGGGAAGATGGAGTGGGGATATGATAGAGAAGATAAAAAAGCGGCCAAACGAATTCCCCCCTTCTCTACTTTTTGGTCCTCCTTTGAGAAGTTATGTAACTTCCAACATGATGAAATCGTGTAAATGGGTGGGGAGTTTCAAAAACTTCCCACAACAACGATCTCTTTAAATATTCGAATGGGTCAAATGGCCTCTTTCATTAGATCATTTTGTGGTGGCCGCATTTGAATTTTGAGGAACAAAAATAGCCTATGTAGGGATTTGAACACCCACCATTTCACATATTACAAGGACCATTAACCAATTCACCTTTTCCATTGCTTATATAAAATTGGCTAAAAATATTTTTTAACAAGGATTTACTCCATCTTAATTTATTCTCATGTCTCATAAGTGAAGCCTTGATATTTTTGCTTGTCAATAGGACCTGAGTCCAATTTGAGCGTAAGCAAGCTCAAATGAATTATTGTGTTCGAGCCCATTTGATCATGACCCAACTGAGTCCACGTAGAATAGAAATTTGGCAAGATTTTTTTTTATATGCCAACACTTGCCTTAGCCCAAATGCAATCCAAAGATTTCCTCAAAGATCCCACTCGATCTGAACCAAGAAATCTACAAAGCCCCAATTATGAACCTCAAAACCAAGCAAATTTTGAAAACCAAAACCCCATTTCGTAATGGGTTTGCATGTAAGGAAAATGGGTTCTAGAGGAGCCAATAAAGCTCCATTAAAGAGGTGGAATTAAGCTCTTACCTGAAGCTATCCAAATAAGAGGAAATGAAAAGAAGTTGGTGGCTGCCCAGCTGGAAACACCCAACAAATTATAGCAATGGGAAGCTTGGAATGAGAGGAAGAAGAAGGTACTTTCATAGTTTTATTCCAATGCCAAATGGGCTGGCATGCAAGGAGAGAAAGGTGAAAAGGAAGAAGAGTTCTCTCCCTTGGTGCTGAGTTCTGCAACTGAAATGGAGGTGCTGGTGTGAAACGTGAGTGAGGGAAGAGGCTATTTAAGTTGAGTGGAAAGTGGGCCCCAATGCTCTAAATCTTCATCATTTTGCGGGCCTCAGACGAGATCGACGAAGAAGAAAGAAATGATCCTTGAATAATCTAGTTTCCAAAAAGTATAATTTTCACATGGTTTTGAGATTTTGAAAATCGTGTCCATATTTGAGTGTGAAAAGACAATTTTACCCTTTTGGGCCAAAACTTGGGTTTCTGGGCTTCGAACACAGATGGAGTGAATGTGAAAGTTGTGGGTAATAACAAAACCATTCAAAAGCAATCAAAACCATAATTTTATCAAAAATCCAGAATCATCCCCCATGCTCACACGTGTACTTAGGGCATCCATGAGTGTATCTAACTAAAATAAATACTCTCAAAATTTCCAAAGTTATGTCGAAGACTAAGTCAAACCATATACTAACCCAACGATCGCTAACTCCACTTAAGCGCTAATCGAGCTAACCTGGGTCGGGGTCTTACATGATTGGATAATCACCGGCCAATAGGTTGAGCCAACCAGTTACTCACATGCTTCCAAAATCCCTAAATGGCTCCAGGCCATGGGTGAAGAATTTGGTGCACTTCAGTATAATGCCACTTAGACTCTCACTCCACATCCTCTTAATAAACGTGTCATTAGGACTAAATGGGTTTCAAGATGACGATGAAATCAGATGGTACTATTGACCGATACAAAGCCCAACTAGTTGCCAAAGACTTTGATCAAGAACTACATAGAAACTTTCAGCCTCGTTGTTAAGCCTACTACAGTTCACCTCATCTTGGCTCTTTCGGTCTGCTTTGATTGGGCCATTTGCCAATTAGATGTTTTAAATTTATTTCTTCATGGCTTACTTGAGGAAGAAGTTCACGTAAAGCAACCTCAGGGGCTTGTCAGTGCTACGTACACTCATCATGTTAGTTGTCATCATAAGGTTCTTTATGGTTTAAAACAAGCTCTAGTGCTTGGTTTAACTGACTCTCAACATTTCTTCATGAATTAGGATTTACCAAATCACATGTTGATTACTCATTATTCACCTTTCATATCAGCCAAATCAACATTCTAGTGCTTTTCTATGTTGATGACAGCAATCACACTATGGCCTTAACAAGACTTATCAATCACCTACAAGGTGAATTCCCCATGAAAGATCTTGTCCCTCGAGCTATTTTTGAGACTTGAAGCACATTGTGACTCATCAAGCCTTTATTTGCTTCAACTAAATTATAGTGCCGATTTGCTACATAGAGCAAAAGTGACTGGAATAAGCCTTACTCTTCTCCAATACTGTTGGGTAGCAAATTATCAAAGCTTGATCGTGATCCCCTTGAAGATGGGACCGAATATATACAAGTTGTCGGTGCTCTAGGGTATATGACCCTTACTCGTCCTAACATAGCATTCCCAGTGAATCAAGCTTGTCAATTTATGCATTCTCCTTCAACAATGCACTAGTTTGCCATCAAACATATACTTCTATATCACAAAGGAGCCACTGATTATAGCCTTTTTCTGGCAAGGGCTCTATTAAGGTACAGGCCTATTCTAATGTAGATTGGGCTGCTGGTCCAAATAATCGTTGCTCCACAAATGGATATGCAGTATTTCTGGGTCCATGTCTTATCTCGTGGGAAGCTAAGAAACAACCTACAGTTTCATGGTCCAGCACAGAAATAGAATACAAATCCATGGCACTCATTGCCATTGAACTATATTGGTTACAAATGCTACTCAAGGATCTTTATATCTTCCTTCATTCTCCTCCGACAATGTGGTGTGACAATATAGGTGCTCTATCTTTGGCTACAAACCCAGTATTTCATACTCGCACAATACCATATCGAAGTGGATTATCACTTTGTGAGAAAGAATAAGGTAATGTTTGGATCGTCTTAAGTTTGAGTCTTAATGTCTTTTGTCTTAAGCGCTAAGACAAAAAAACTAAATAAGATTGTTTGGTACGCAATAACAACATGTCTTAAGCGATAAGACAACTTGTTATTTAAGACGAGATTTATCTTAATTCTAGGAGCTCGAAATCCAGCTCTTGGAATTAAGACCCCAACATCTTAAGCGGTAAGACAGTTCAGGACTTTAAAATAATTTTAAAATTTCCGTAATAACCCTCACCAATATCAACGATTCGAGCCCTAATCTCTCTATCTCTTTCGTTGCTCCTGCGTCTGAAACGAAGCTCTTCCCTGTGCGACACCAAGCAACATCGATCTCCTTCTTCTTGTCTTGGATCCAAAGTCAAAGGTAAACTCTTTCCTCATCTTCCTTCCCTTTTCGTCCCCCCTCTTTTTTTTTCTTTTTTTTTTTCATATGGAAGATTGGATATTTGGAGATGAAACGATCTGTGTATTCAGGGAGATATTGCACTTGCCTTTTTTTTTTTTTTTTTTGTCTTGTTGGTTTAATTTCAAGAAGTACAGATTTCACATGTAGCTTCCATTGAGATCATCTCCTCTCTAATATCTTGTGTTGGGTTCATTTTAAATAGTCTATACCAATAGTGCAAATAGTTCTAGATGTGGACTCAAAAGTGTTTTTGTGGCTTTGGTTGTTTTTTTATCATTTTGGTGGTCGTTATAGTGATGTGTCTTTAGTCCTTTTATAAGCAAAATATTATTAAAGTTTATGTAACAATGTTGGTGATTATGACGTGGAACATGCATTGTGATAGTTAAACATATTTTTTTTAAGTTTAAAAAAAACGAGTATAGAGTGTACTGGGCATTGTCCGAGTTTAAAAAGAAACACATTTGGAGTGTCACATATGTTTTTTAGGCTTAAAACCATTTAAAAAAAAATGACAGAAATTACCCTTAACTTAAGACATGGATAAGATGCATTACCAAACAGTCTTATTCAATTCAGATCTTATAGCGTTCGGGTGTTGCCAAACGATCTTATTACAGAACAGCTAATCAGATCTTAAACTCGTAGCTCTAATAAGATCTTAAACTCACAGATCTTTTTCAGATAGATTAAGACGTCAAAAAATTAGACGATCCAAACAAGGCCTAAGTAGTTCGCAAAGACCTCATGGTCAAATACATCTAAACTATTGATCAGCTAGCTGACATTTTTACCAAGGGTCTCACTTATGCTCGCTTCCTCGAGCTTAGAGACAAGCTAATGGTTCGTCCTCTCCCCGTCAGCTCGAGGGGGCGTATTAACCATCGACCAACTTAGTCTACAAATCAGCTCCATAACTTGCAATTACCACCGTACCACATCAAATGATGATGAAAGTCAAAGATCATCACATCTCATCACAGATCATAAAATCCTCTACATTAAGAAAAATTGGATACTGTAATCAATTAATTCCTAAATCAAAGAAGATTTTATTGTAACATTACCACTATATATTGAATAGATACATGCCCATATTGGTGTGGGTGAGAAAATATTTTTCTAAGATTTTACCAAGTAGCATCACTTGCTTAATGGGGAAAAAGATAATTCAGAGAACAAGACACTCATCTATCTTATCCTTATGGACAAGTTGCAACACTTTCAATGAGAAATTATACATATAGATTATTACAGAGAGAATAGAACCAAGGTCATGTTGTTGTGTTACAAATAGTGAACCGAGAATTATTTTTTTTCATTGATTGGTAACTTGAGTTGAACCTTGTTATACCCCAACCCAATTTAATAGTGTTTAATACTAATTAATTATATTGTATTTAATTAAGTATACTTAGTAGCTAATTAAGTTATTTTAAAATTAATTAGTCTCGTTTTAGCCTTTTGGTTAGACCTTAAATCTTGGATAGGTAGCTTGACCTCAATTTGGCTAGATTCAGTAGAGTCAAGGACTTTTATGTAAATTAGGATTTTCTCATTTTACATCATATGCATGTCATATTGGCATCATCACGTAAATCTCGACAAGCACGTCGGTTTTTGTATTGAACTCTACTTCATTTGATGATTCTTTGAGTAAGTGGGCCATCAATTGACTTGATAAGAAAATATCTAAAACTAGTGTAACTTGGGACATCCTTTCACTTAAAACTCAGCCCAATTCATTTGAGTCGAACCATTTCTGTAGCTGAGAGAGATGAGCATTTCTTCTTCTTGTTTTCCTTTCCATTCTTTCTTCTTTCTTCTCCATTTGGCTAAGGAATTCATTGCATGTGAGATTGAAAGCAAGATTGGGTCTCTTCATCACTTCCTCTTCACTGCCAAACCTTTGTTGACAACGAATCATTCCCTACAACTTCCATTTTTGGATTCCTTGTTATAGGTAAGAACCCAAACCTTGATATTCATGTTTTGAGTTAAAAAGGAGTCAAGAGACTCCTAATTAATCATGCATTCATATTCATTAGCATCTTTTCATGGTTTTCCTTGCTTAGGGTTTGTTATTTAGGGGTTTTAGTTCATTGGAGCTATTAATAGAGCAAGAGCTTGGAAAAGCTTTGATTGAGGCAAGTATAAGCTTTAATATAAGATGCATGTTGTTTTCTTAAGATTGATTCCATTATTCAGATTCTGAATTAGTGATTTTTAGCCTAATTTTGTATTCTTTGGTGAATTTGAATGGGTAATGGCTATAATGATAGTAATAAGAGTTGGGATTAGGAGAATGTGATGAATGGGTACTATTAGATAGAGTAGAAGTGCTATGAACTTCACTCTTATACAGGTTTTTGCACTGCAGTTGTAATGGGAGAAGAATAGGTGAAAAATCAGGAATGCTGGAATTCTGGAGTGGGAGCTCAAGCGAACAAGGGTCTGCTCGAACGAACCCCTCTCTGAATGGCACTCGCTCGAGCAACCAAAGGGCCTACTCGAGTGACCACCTCTCTGGCTGGGATCCTTTAGACCCCATTAAAGGGGTACATTACTTTCCCTAACCTATAATAACCCTTCATAATCCTCCTTAAAGAGAATTATGATGCACCTAAACCAATAGGTAATTCAGATTAAAAAAGGACTTGTATGACTATAGAATTACAGCTTTAACCTCTTCACTTTCTAATGGGAGATTATAATACCATAAATGTTCATTTGAGGTTGAGAACACTCATTAGTCTGAAACTATACCATGGGGGTTGGTTTAGGAATTCAATGTATTTTCTTATAATTAGTGGCACCAAATACATGATAGTAATACATTGACCTTCTAAAACTGCATTGTAATGGACAGTGAGAGACTATGAATAAATAGATTAGAGTTGGTTAGTTTTTAGCTTGATTCCTTAAATTCGTTGCATTTCATATTAAGTAGAATATTATCATTGACTTTAAGTTGGTTTACCAATGCATTATATATTGGCATATTCTAATTCGATTATTATGATCGGAGTTTACCCCCTGGAATAATATGAATGTGAACATTTGTTATTTGATTTGATTCAATTTGATTTGAGATTTTGAGATTTTATATATATTATGGAAATTTATTCACATTCTATTATTATTTGATTCGATTGAGTCGGCACTACTTATCTTCAACCATGTGATACCCGACGGGGTTACACTCGGTTTGATATTTAAGAATACTGCAGTAAGTCATTCTGGAGTACCGGAACTCCAAACTTGGGTAACCAATTAGCCCTTGGCCGGGACGGTGGTGACATCGCTACTAGATATGCTCTCTATTGAGAGGATGAGCTCAATATAGTAGCCAGATTTGTATGTTGATTCTCCATTTTATTCGTAAAGCATAAATTATTCGATTTGCACAAATTGCCTAGTTTTACTTAACCTTGGCATCTTTGATCTACTGTCTTTAAATTTGAATTTGATATAACATGTGTTACAATATTAATGCCTATACTTGCTAAATAGTCGTATTTAAGATACTATCTTTGGTGTCACAGACGCATGTGCAACTCCCGAGCCTGAAGAGGCTCAGGAGGGAGAGGAGGAAACCAAAGAGATTCCTCCAGGATTAGAAGAGTGTCCTGGTAATTGGCCTGTGTAATCTGAACCCCCAAAGAGCGTCTTGGAAACTTTTGGAAAGCTAGATTAGAAGTGTGATTGACTTCTTTTTGTGTGGGTCACACTAAATAGATACTTTGGATTATGTATTGTATAGGTTTGTGGGGTGATTTTATAATCCCTACTTTCGTTCCAATATGTACATAACTTTTGTATAACTTTTGTATAAACATGAAACTTAATTAGGACTGTTCATGAAATGGTACCTGATTGTGTATTATTGAAATGATTCCGTTATCAAGTGTTATTGACAGGTGTAAGTGAGCTAGTCTCACGAGTGGCAAAGTGGAAATTTTCTCCTTCATGATGTGGTACTTGACTCGAGACAGGTATAATATCAAGGGAGTAAGTGTGTCATGTCAATCCAGGCCCATCCATTTAGGCCCATTTATTGTATTGTACTTAGTCAAAGGATATACTTAATTTGTTGCTACAGTTTAGGATCTAAGATTCGTAAGTGATTGTAATCAGGGAATTGAGCCCTTATATATATGAACAACAATCGACCCAAAGGGGACGACATTGAGCATTCTCTCTCACAATTGCTTCCATTCTATTTCACTCACATGGTATCAAAGCCAAATCGATCATCTGATCGTCTTCTGAGTCATCTTCCAAGCCTTGGAAGCCATCTGTGATCATTTTCTTCAGCTGGATCCTCTCTAATCATCCCTGATCATCTCTGATCAGGCGTGGCCCACCTGTGATCAACATCACCAATCTCGGCGGATTCTTCCCTCTTGGTCGACTGAATATCTTCTTCTTTAAGAAGACTTTTCCAACATTTATTGCTCATCAGAGGTAGATCTTCTACCTATTTTTGTGGAAATTCAATTTTTCCACTTGTTTTTATCTCGGCCGTCCAAAATCCAGGATCTGGATCTGATTTGACCAGGACCACTTCCAATAGTTGCGTGATTATCCTGTTCACCCATCCCCACTCTCTGATCTATCAAGAGATCATCAGGTGGGGCCCAGGTTCAGTTCCTCTCCCTGACGACCTGGACGTTTTTTGGGTTTTGGGTACCGGTTTCTGGAATTTTTTGGCTACTTGACTGTTCTGGTTCTTTGCTGGACATTTCTGCTGCTGCATCCTGTTCTGGTTGATCATTGCTGCCTATTCTGTTAAGGACTCTCTCATTCTTCATTCTGGTAGTTTCTTCTACTAATCTAATTTAAGCTACTGCTGTTGGTTCATGCTATTCCTGCTGGTTGATGTTGTTATTGCTGTTTGCTACTGCTGGTTCATTATGTTTGCTGTTGGTGGTTCCTTCTGTTTCTACTGTCTGCTGTCTGGATGTTTTGCTAGTGCATCTGTACTTCCTCATTTTACTAGTTCTTGCTGCTAGTTACTGTCATTGCGTGATTGCTTATTCATCTTTCTGCTAGTTACTGCCATTACTGCTTTCTGAATTGATTGTTTGTTTTGGGTAGTCATGGACAAATCTGAAATTACCCTGGTTAAGTTTGATGGAAAAAATTATACCTCATGGGCATTCCAATTTCAAATTTACTTAGAAGGGAAGGAACTCTGGGCACACATTGATGGATCTGAACCTCAACCCGCTGAAGATGACAAAAAGATATTAGCTTGGAAAACTAAGGATGTTAAAATAAAAACCTGGTTAAAAGACTCCGTTGACCCATCTTTTATCCTCAACTTCAGACCTTGCAAAACTGCCTATGAAATGTGGGGCTGTCTTCATAAGATCTATCAACAAGGCAATGCTGCTCGTCAATTTCAATTGGAACTTGATATTTCTCACTATACTCAAGGCACCCAATCTGTCAGGAGTATTACAATGGATTTCGCAGACTGTGGTCCGAATATGATGAGATAAAGTTTGCCACGGTATCTGAAGCTCTCCTCCCTGAACTACTTCCCTTACAACAAATTAAATAGCCATCGGGATCAGTTTCTTATGAAACTTCGTATGGAGTTTGAGCCCGTTAGATCTAACTTGATGAGCAGGGTTTCTCTTCCTGGCTTGGATGACTGTCTTCAAGAACTTCTATGGGAAGAACAACGTCTGGTCACAAAAACTACTCTGGAACAACAGGGATCTATTGAGGCTCCCCTTGCCTATGTTGCTACAACCAGACCACCTCCTCGGGACATCAGTAAAGTTCAATGCCATAATTGTAAGAAATATGGTCACTATGCAAATCAATGTAAGGCAAAAATCAGCCGATATTGTAAGGCCACTGGTCATGTTATTGCAGAATGCCGGAAAAAGAATCGCAATTTTGTTTCCCGCAACTATGTGCAGTCCGCTCCTAGTGCTTACAAAGTGACCACTCC
The DNA here is from genome assembly GCA_038049695.1 of Cinnamomum chago. Taxonomy (NCBI): domain Eukaryota; kingdom Viridiplantae; phylum Streptophyta; class Magnoliopsida; order Laurales; family Lauraceae; genus Cinnamomum; species Cinnamomum chago. Next base: position 35,216,964 of record CP142452.1, read on the forward strand.
ACCATATGCATCATCTAACTTTAGTGGTTCTCTGCAATATGATTCTTCCTCCCAACCTGGTTCTTCACGATCTGCATCACCAGCTCCTCTCACCCCTGAGATGGTAAACCAAATGATCATCAATGCCTTAGTTTCCATGAACATTGCAGGTACTGCTTCCTCTCTTTCCAATACCTGGTACTTAGATTCTGGTGCAAGTAACCATATGACCACTTCAGCCCTAAACTTAAAAAATGTTGTTCCTTACATTGGTCATCTTACTGTCCGAGCTGCCAACGGCGATCATCTTCCCATCACCTTTATTGGTGATACCCCTAGCCCCTTCCCATTAACCAATGTTTTAGTTTCTCCTCATCTTGTTACCAATTTGGTTTCTGTGGGTCAACTTGTTGACAATAACTACAATATCTCTTTTTCTCCTTCTGGTTGTGTTGTGCAGGACCAGGAGTCGGGGGAAGTGATCGCGAGGGGGCCTAAGTGTGGAAGGCTTTTTTCATTACCAGTGTCTTCATTTATTCCGAATAACTCTTTACATCAGTTATTTTATTTTTTCATTAAGAATAATTCTCGGTTGTGGCATAATAGACTTGGTCATCCGAATGACTCTACAATGTCTACTTTATTTCAATCTGGATTATTACATAAACCTATTGATTCTGCTTCGTTTGAATGTGATGCATGTAAATTAGGAAAGAGTAAAACTTTACCTTTTCCACACTCTAACACACGGAGCACTGCATGTTTTGACTTAATTTACAGTGATGTTTGGGGTATTGCTCCAACTCTTTCTCATAGTCATTTTAAGTACTTTGTCACCTTCATTGATGGCTATAGCAAATTTACTTGGATTTATTTATTACACTCAAAGTCTGATGTTCTTCATGCTTTTAAAAAAAATTTAAGCTATGTTGAAACACAATTCTCCACATGCATTAAGATTTTACGATCAGACTCAGGGGGGGAGTATGTGTCCAATGATTTTCAATCTTTTCTAACCTCTAAAGGAATCATTTCTCAACGTACATGTTCGTATACTCCACAGCAAAATGTAGTCGCGGAACGGAAAAACAGATATCTCCTTGATGTAACTAGAACACTTGTCATTGAATTTTCCGTTCCCCCCTCCCGTTTTTGGACTGAAGCTCTCACCACCGCAGTTTATCTCATCAATCGCCTTCCATCACCTACCATTGATCATTTCCCACCTTATTTTAAACTGTTTGGACAACAACCCGTGTTTGATCACCATCATACATTTGGCTGTGTTTGTTTTATCATCTTCCTCTCACGAAACGAACAAAACTAACTGCGCAATCTCGCAGGTGTGCGTTTTTGGGTTATGCCACTAATCAAAAAGGTTTTGTTTGTTATGATCCCATTGGACGTCGTATTCGGATTTCTCGCAATGTTATTTTCTTTGAAAATCAGTATTTCTTCCAAACTCATATAGATTGTCCTCAACCATCTTCACCAGCTCTCTTACTTGGTTTCTCGGATCAAACAACCAGGCCCATTTATTGTACCCATTTATTGTATTGTACTTAGTCAAAGGATATACTTAATTTGTTGCTACAGTTTAGGATCTAAGATTCGTAATTGATTGTAATTAGGGAATTGAGCCCTTATATATATGAACAACAGTCGACCCAAAGGGGACGACATTGAGCATTCTCTCTCACAATTGCTTCCATTCTATTTCACTCACATGTCACACCTCGGGGATTACCCTAAGCCCGGGTGATTCGGGACCAAGATGTGACAAACTTGTAACCCAATTGTTGTGGGATAGCACTCAAACATATAGCCTAACTATTCATCATTCATTATTTCACTAGGAACTTACAAAATGGGGCCTAAAAGAGAAGACGCCTGCTACTAGCGACATCCCATGGCCACTAGCAATTGCTAGCATTGACAGGCGTGGGTGGCAACGTTTGGCATATTCCTTAATGAGTTGAGGGAGTGGGGGGGGGGGGGGAATAGGAAAAGGAGGGAAGAAGAAATGGTAGATGCCAGAGCTCTGGATGGAGGAGATGAGATCTTGAAGTGGGAAGATGGAAGAGGAAGAAGGAAGGAGGAGCAAACAAAACCAGGAGATTTGATTTTTTTTCCCCAATCAGTGTTGTTGTGTTTAAAAAAAAAAAAAGAAGGCGGGGGTGGGGGAAGTTGCTGGAAAGGAGCAAATATGACAGTTGTCCTGATCAGAAAGAAAAATGAAAAACTTGAGCCCTAATTTGAAATACAAGTTTTTTTTATCCTGATTTGAAATTTACCAAAAAATTAGGCCCCATTTTAAAATTATTCCTTTAAAGAACCCACTTGTTGAGATAAAAATCCCTACTAAAACCAGCTATGGCCCACAGTCCCTGGGTGCATGAAAAGCCTATGCTAGGACTGTCTAGTTTAGCTCATGTACTCTTTCTTTCTTTTTCTTTTTCTTCTTCGTTTTCTCTGATATTTCTTGGGATCCCCTCTTTCATAACACTCTTTTCTTCTTGTTTCCATGGTCTCTTTCTTTTCCTGACCCATTATTTTGTTACATTTTTACAGTTTGACAAATTTTTGTATCTGCACTCACTTTAATATATATTTCTTAATTGAACCCATTTCACTATTAATTCCTAGGAAGGCAATAACAAGGAAACAAACAGGCTCTAAAAGTCTTTAATAATCTGATTTTATGTCCCTTCTAAAAGGGAAATGTACTTGGTCTTTTGGTATCAATATAAACCAAGCATGTTTTATCACTCTATTAAAATAAAGAAACGAAAACACTTCTATAGTCTTTAACATTACATGAATGCTTTTGTAACTGGTATTGATAACAATCAGAACGGAGATATGTTGATTCTCTTTCGCAAGCAGAGATATGCGCTCAAACGATATGTTACAGCCATGAACATTAAAATCCAGACTTCTCTTAGGTCACCATTCAAGTTTACTGTGCCAAAAGAAGGTGAGTTTTGTAGACTTCTACAGCCACCTTTGCTCTCGCACTCATAGAACTGCTCTCCAGAGTATTGCACCTTCAACAAGAGTCTATACCCATAATACAGGAATGATGTGTACTTCAACCATCGCATAAAACTAGGTATGTGCTGCGAAATAGAAATGCTTGATAGTTAGAACTGTCAAATAGATGATATATCCCTTTTCAGTACAAGAATATAGTAGAATTGATTAAAAGCTTTGCAGAATGACCAGGAATTGTGATTAAACTTACGTAACAATCATAACATTCCTAATCTTTGTTCTCTATCATTTATGTCAGAAGGGGCCTACACCTAGTGATCAAATGGTCTAGTCTCTTGCCAGATTGTGCAAAAAATGCAACTCTTAACACCAGAATCCACACTGGTTGTTGTTGCCCCCCAAAACTACATTCTGAGCTACTTCCATCATTGTTATACATTATGGCAATTCTTCTTCCTACATTTCCTCCTTTTGTGTGTGTGTGTGTGTGTGTTTTGGATTGGGAAATTTGACAGAATTGGAATTTTGTCATGATACATTTCAAAGGATCTTAATAGAAACAAAGCAATTGCAAGTTCCATATTGCATACACATGAGAGGTACCTCTAATGGTTTCTAAGAGGAATTGATCTCAGCCACATGTAGCACCTATTTCGATGCATGCTAATAATGGCAGCCATACTAAGAAACCATGAGATATTTTTTATGATGATCATATAAAAACTAAGCAACAATAATATACTTTTGATGATGATTACCTATGATTGATTCAGACCATCGACTAGTTTTTCACTGAAACATTGTGTCTATCCAATGGTGAATGAAGTTTAAACATTGGCCAACCAAAATCATAAGCCATGCATTTTAGGATGTAGTTCCCTTTTTCATGGTGGTAAACTGTTGAATTTTGTGTTCTCTCCTTAGCAAGGGACCTAAATATTCCTCTAAAGCTCAATTGCATTCAACTTCGGATTGAGTAATTCCAAAGGGCACCTTCTAACATTGTTGACTCTAGCGTTTGAATTTCGCTTTCTTTAGAGTGTTTAAAGGGCCTACAGATGTTCTAGTCCAAGGAGTTTGAAGCAAGGGTGATATTATTTGCGTTGAGCAAGGCCAGAGAGAATTTTCTGGAGTATATGTCTAAACTTGAGGTGATCAATGCCATCAATGAAAAGGAGGATTGGGGTATCAACTCCTTCATTTTGGATATTATGGAGTAGGTCACTCTTTTTTATGAAGTATGTTTTAGTTATTAAAGCGTTGAATGATCGGACCCTTAGGATGGCTACATTTGGTCATTCTTGTAAGGATGATGTGATGTGGTTTGGAGATTTTCTGGTTTGGCTTTCTGGGTTCTACTCTTGTGTAAGTCTTCATTTTTTATTATAGGTATAAATGCCTAAAAATTACGGACTTAGATTAGGTGAGTATGGAACTCATAATAATGCTGTTTAAGCTTCTTTGGGGAGATAAATCGCCTTAAAACCTGAAAGGGAATGAGAAAAAGAGATCAGAGACCCTGGTCGTCAGCCAAAGACTCTCTGATGCCTAAGTTAGTGCTATCACTGAACAAAAGATGGAAAAGAGAGGCAAGTATGCTCGTATTGCATTATGTTGTGTATGGCGTTTTGTAACGCGTGATATGGCATGCCTAAGATGGGATTTTTACCCTCGTATATGTAGAGGTTTCACCTGGCGCTCCCTTAATGGGGGTAGGTGGAGATACTGTCTGGTCGAATCAAGAGATGACATCTCGTATTAATGTGGATGTGATTGATAAAGACAACACCTGATCATTATCCGACGCCTGACTTGTCTGTCAGCACGTTCTGTAACGTAGCCGTAACTTCATGAAAGTACAATCATGGTCTAGTGTTCATCTTCGTGGACGTACCGAGCTGAAGATGATACCGATACCAGTTTCGGACGTATCCTGGCACTATTGTCGAGGTGCCTTATACCGAGACCGAGATGAGCATAGCTGGTACTCTTACCGAGGCTAGCTTAAGCTTGGTGCTGCTGGCACTGTTACCGAGCCGAAGATGTCTTGGCACTATTGTCGAGCTTGGACACCGAGATCAGGATGAGCTGAGCTGGTACTGCTACTGAGACTAGCGTAATCTTACTCTTAGAAAGACACCCCACACATTGCCCCCTAGCTCGTGACCTCTTAGAGTTCTTCAACTTCTTGAGGTCGGGAGCTAAGTACCGTGTTGGGAGAGTTGGATATCAATTTGAATTTCCTCTCGGTGTTGGCTGATGATGTCCGATCTTTATCATGAAGTATGTTCGCCTGCCCAAGATAATAAATAGCACGTCGGTGACGCTTCGTCTGCCCGATGTGATAAATATCAGGTTGGTGACGCTTCGTCTGCCTGAGGCAATAAATAGCACGTCGGTGACATTTCGCCTGCCCAATGCAATTAATAGAGCGTCTGGATCATAGTGGGAGATGAGCTAGCAGTGCCACGTGTTTCCATCTAGTTGGTCGTTCAGTGAATTCGAAGCGACGCGTGCCTTCCGGAATTTGAACAGGCACCAGTCTGTCTATAAATAAGGTTTTTCATCCTTTGTCTCTTCACTTTGGCATTCATCAGAGAGAGCTTTGCTGCAAGAGAGAAGAAAAACCCTGCCGGAGCCCTACTGGAACTCTGACTTAGCGAATCCGAGTCCGAGTTCATCCTTGCCTCTTTTTTCTTTGAGTCTTCTTCCTCATCCATGTCTTTTGTGCACCTTCCATTCTCTGTTTAGAGGTCCCGCCTTAGGGTTTAGGGTTTCTGCTTCTGCCCTTTCCAGTATCTTCATTCTTAGAGAAATGGGATCTTATAGGAGTTGGGCGAACACCCCTGAAGCCATGGCTGGTTTCAAGGAGATGTATGGGATCCCAGCTGACATCCCAACCAAATTAGATAACCCGAAGAACCTTTTCGAGGGTTACTCCTTCCGGGATGGCTGGATGTCATTCCCTTTAATTTCAATAATAGAGGGAGAGGTTAGGTTCCCCGTCCATCCTCTTCTTAGGGCCTGCTTGGCGACATGACACCTTGGCCCATGCCAGCTGGTGCCCAATGGCTTCAAGGTAATAATGGGCGTCGCCAAGCTTAACAAGATTTTGGGCATTAACCTCGGTGTCTATGACATCGAGGATGCATATGACCTTTGCAAGTCCGCGGGGGACAGTCATAGTTATTACCTCCGGGGGAAGCCGAAGATGGAGCCCTTCGTCTATGATCCGGAGGATGCGAATAGACACTCCGGGGACGATCGCCTACTCATCTCTGGTAATTGGGAGCTCAATGAGGTAGAGACCGAGGTGGAGAGGTCATATAGGATTCCTTGTCACTTCGGGGTTCCTCCAAGTAACTACCAAGCTCAGAGTGCTTCTGTTTTCTTCCTTATGTTGTTTGGCCGAGCTAATGTTATCTTTTGTCGTGCAGAGGTCAACCAGAGGAAGCGGGGAGCTAAACGCGCCGGCTGGAAGAGAAACGACAGCTGGTTGAGACTCGTGTGCGAGTATCAAGGCCACCACGGGTGAGCTACCTGGTCCTTGCTCGGATACGAGCCGAGGTACCATACTTACATCAAGAGAAAGGAGCCCGCGCCCGTCGACTCAGAGGCTGCCAATCTGTCCCAGCTTGTTGAGGCCTACTTGTCCCCCTCCAACCGAGAAGAAGAAAGGGGAGAGGAGATGGAGAAAAGACGCCATGTCTTGAAGGTGAAAGACCTAGGGGCGAAACTTTTTGGAGGTCGAGCTTCCTCCACCTCTACGGTCTCGGGGAGCCCCGAGGTTGCTGCTGCTAGAACTGCTGGTGCTGTTGTTGTCGTGCTGCTGCTGGAACTGCTGGTGCAACTCGGCAGCGCTCCGCCGAGATTACAAGAGAGGGAGGGTGGGCGGAGAAGAGGTCGCGGTCTGAGGGCCGAAGCTTGGGAGCTCGGTAGCACTCTGCTGAAGAGGCTAGAGAGAGGGCCCCGAAGGAGAAAAAGCCCAGGGGCGAGGGCTTGTCGGAGAAGGGCCCTGGGCAAGCCTCGGCCCCTCAACCCGCGGGGGCGGCTCTGTGGAGGCCAAGCCTTTAGCTCGGGCCTAGGGAGGCCCATGACGGTGGAAGACCGTCTAACCAGCAGTCCCTCAATCGTTGTCGCTCTCGCCAATGCATGTGCCCTACCGTTCAACATGCAGAGGCACAAGGGAGAGGACGATGTGACGCTGTTGACCTCATCTCTGCAGTCGATCTTCTCGATAAGTTTCCATCATAGATCTTTGAGTATCTTTCGATCCTGTTAGCTTTTCTTCTGACACTGGTTTCTCTTCTCAGGTTGCGCAAAGGGTTCAGGTGGTCCTGGAGAGGGCCCTTGCAAGCGGCTCCAAGGTTGAAAAGCTGGAAGCAGAGAAGAAAAAAATTTGCGGTGGCCTTGGAGGGGAGTAGCCAGGAGCTAAAAGCGGCGGAGGAGAAGATCAACAGTCAGGGGGCAGAGCTCGAGTTTGCACTCAATGAGCTTTGCAATGTGAAGGCCGAGACCCATGAACTGAAGGGTGCGGCCGCAGCTAAGGCGAAAAGGATTCTCAATCTTGAGGCCGAGCTGGCAAAACGGATGCCGAGCTCGAAGTGGCGCACAAGGAGAAAGCTGATCTTCAACCCTCGCTCCAAGTTGAGATTGACACATCTTTTCAGGACGGGGTGGATGCGGCAATAAGAGAATACGAGGCCCAAGTCGAGAATATAAACTCGGCTCTGTTCGAGCTCGGGTGTCGAGCTGCTCTGAAGAAGGCAGGGATCCCTAAGGATCACCCTGTTTATCAGGACCTGCCCAAGTTTTCTCGCCCTGAGCCAGAGCAGAGTTCTGCCCCCACTGTTGAGGTCGCTGCAAAAGCTGTTCCGACTCCTCCCGAGGCTACTCCGTAAGCTACCACGACTGAGCCCTTTGATGTTAACGTAGAGGCCACTACTTCTTGAAGTTTTCTGGATGTACTTTTCTTTTTCTTTTTGTAATGGAAAAGTGTACAGTACTTTGTAAACTATTCTTCAATCAATGAATAGAATTTTTCATTCAAACTTGCATTCTCTCTTTTCTTCTGAAAATAACATGTGTGCTTGACTTCTGTTCCACAATGGCCCTTAGCACAAACGCCCGACTTTTGACCAAGTAGTTGAGTTCGGTTTAGTAACTGGAACTGAGTGACCATTGGGCAAATGACTTCAGTTCCATAACCAGAAGTGACTTAGGCTTATCAAATTCTGTTCAACAACCGGAATTCCAACTGTACTTAAGTTCGTATAACTTTAAGAAGTACATGTAACTTTAGATAGAAAACTTTAATTGGTTTCACAACCGAACTAGATTCTCATAGGAAGCCGTCAAGTCCTTCAACTGCATAGTTGGTTCCATAACCGAACTAGGATAGCTGCCGAGTTCCATAACCTAGCGCGTTGTGTGTTTGGTCTAGTGACCAAGTTGGCTGGTTCCGTAACCAAACCGAGATTTTGGTCGAGTTCCATAACTTAGCGATGTACCGCTGGTTCTGTAACCGGGCTGAAACCACCGAGTTCTATAACAAGGTGTTGTATAGCTGGTTCCGTAACCGAGCTGAAGCTTTTATCGAGCTGGTGCTATCACCGAGCTTAGGTTTCTGCCGAGTTCTGTAACTGCGGCATTTTAAGCAGCTGGTTCTGTAACTAAGCTATAGTCTCTTCCATGCTGGTGCCGTCACCGAGCTACGATTTTTGCCGAGTTCTGTAACTGCAGCATTTTGTATGGCTGGTTCCGTAACCGAGTTATAGTCTCTTCCAAGTTGGCACTGTCACCGAGCTGAGACTTCTGTCGATTTCTGTAACTGCGGCATTTTGTATGGCTAGTTCCATAACCGAGCTGTAGTCTTTTCCAAGCTGGCGCTATCACCGAACTGAGACTTCTGCCGAGTTCTGTAACTACGGTATTTTGTATGGCTGGTTCCGTAACCGAACTGTAGTCTCTTCCAAGCTAGTACTATCACCGAGGTGAAACTTCCGTCGAGTTCTGTAACTTGGCAAGAATTGGAGTTGCCGTGAGTGAAGTTATCCGGGTTGTGGCCGGTGCTATCACTGAGACCATTGTCGGGGCTTTGTAAGTCGAGGCTGGTGCTGCCACCGAGGCCCAACGCTGAAGTTGTGCAGCCAAGGCTGTTGTTGTCACCGAGGCCACTGCTGGAGCCTTGGTTTTTGTTTGAAGAAGCTAGGCTGAGGCTGGCGTTGTCACCGAGGCCGCAGCTGAAGCTATCAAAATTGAACCTGTTGGAGCTATGGCTAGTGCTATCACCGAGGCCACTACTGGAGTTGTCGATTGAATAAGCTGGGCTGAGGTTGGTGCAGTCACCGAGTCCGCAGCTGGAGCTTCTACCGGGTTAGCGCTTCTACTCGAGTGGTGGCTGGTGTTATCACCGAGGCAACTGCTGGAGCTGTGCCGATTGGAACTGTCCGAACTGTGGCTGGTGGTATCACCGAACCGAGGCTTAAGAATGAAGACTTAGCATGGCGAGTTAAGGAACTATTTATGAGATTGCCGTTTCTTTTCTGTAGGGCTTATCCTGTTGGAGATCGAGGCTCTCCAGAGCTCGAGCCTCGTCTTCTCGTTTGAGAATCTGGTTCACCCTGTCAACCAGTGCTTTCATCATGACCATGGGGAACCAAACATTGTGCCTTAGAACCTGAAAGGGAAGGAGAAAAAGAGATCAGAGACCCTGGCCATCAGCCGAAGGACTGCTCTCCGATGCCTGAGTTAGTGCTATCACTGAACAAAGGATGGAGAAGAGAGGCAAGTATGCTCGTATTGCATTATGTTGTATATGGCGTTTTGTAACGCGTGATATGGCATGCCTAAGAGGGGATTCTTACCCTCGTATATGTAGAGGTTTCACCTGGCGCTCCCTTAGTGGGGGTAGGTGGAGATACTGTCTGGTCGAATCAAGAGAAGACCTCTTGTATTAATATGGATGTGATTGATAAAGACAACACCTGATCATTATCCTGCGCCTGTCTTGTCTGTCAGCACATTCTGTAACGTAGCCGTAACTTTATGAAAGTACAATCACGGTCTAGTGTTCATCTCCGTGGACGTACCGAACTGAAGATGATATCGAGACCAGTTTCGGACGCATCCTGGCACTATTGCCGAGGTGTCTTCTACCGAGACCGAGATGAACATAGCTGGTACTCTTACCGATGCTAGCTCAAGCTTGATGCTGGCTGGCACTGTTACCGAGCCGAAGATGTCTTGGCACTATTGCCGAGCTTGGACACCGAGATCGAGATGAGCTGAGTTGGTACTGCTACCGAGACTAGCGTAATCCTACTCTTAGGAAGACACCCCCACACAATTGGTAATGATATCTTCTACCAGGAAAAATAAATGATGAGTCCAGGATACTTAGTAGTTGTAATCAAACAATTAAAGCATTGCAAGAATAGACAAAAGAATACCTGAATATAATATCCTCCCGTTAGGAGAAACACCAGAAGCACCAGGGAAGCAATTATCCCAACCCTCTTTACACTCATAACTGAAGCTCCTAGAAGCTCTCCTGCACCCTGGATAAAGCACATAAAATCATGTTACTTTCAGTACTGAATTCATTTCATGAAATTCATCATATTGGATGGTAACCCAGTTGGATCAGTATGTTGTAACTTACTTGGCCTGTGATGACAATAAGTAACATTGCCAACAATGTCAAGAAAAAGCAAGGAGTGGCTCTCTTGAAGTCGGCCATGAAGTATATTATGAGCATGAAAATGGTGCTGTAGCATATATGGACTAGCATGTCACATAGGGTGCTACAAACATAGTACACACTTAACCTGTACATGTCTGCTTTTCTCTCTTTCACCAAGTACGTCTTCTCATATGGGAAGGTATATACTGATGCAAAGATAGATGAAGATGTCCAAAAGATACAGATGTAGAACATTAGCCCAATCTACAATAGTTAAGAAGAATTATTCAGGATAATTTGTAACCCAAAACCAGGCACGGCCAACAATTTATGCAGTTAATTGGGGCGGGGTGGGGAGAGGGTGGTTGGGGTTATAAATAGACAGAAAAACATGGGACTTTACTTCCTCTGTTTTATTAAAATCAAGTGTTCATGGGGGATCCAACTCTTTTTGAAATAAAATCTGGCCTAGACTTAATACAAGAAGTACATTTATTTTTAGTTTAGTTTTTAATTGTGGACCCTTGTGAAGGCTGTATAGCATGAACTTGGAAGAATTAGTTCATCAAACTCATTGAAATCAAACTCCCAATAAGATGAAACAAAAGGGAAATAAAATGAACCTACCCCATCAAGTTTTTGAATCAAGATAAATTTTGAATTACAAATTGCAAACTCAAATGTGGATTTTTCAAATTATAAACTATGCCACTGTGCTTCATACTTCAATTGATAACCATTGTCAGACCCCCTGACCTGTCAATTTCTTACTTCTTGTTGATTTAATTATTCTTTATCAACAAATGAAACAAGATAATGAGACATGATTAACTATTTTGACTATGGTAAGAATAATGGAAGATGGCCACTGTGGTCCTCTATTATCAAAAGCCTTGACTCACCCACCAATTGAATATATTGAAAGAAGAAAAAAAAAGATAATTCTTGGATTTGAAAAAAAAAAGGAAAACATGTTAGAACCTGATCTCTGAGTTGGGCCTCAGTTTGTCTTTGAGATTTCCACCAAAGGAGACCTAATAAGAGTGCCACTCCAATGGATTGTATCAGTCTGAGCTTGTCAAAGTAATCTTGACATCTTTCCTTGAATGTTCTCCTTGATAATATCATGAATTGTTCCCACCAAGTCATTGTCCACTCCTTTTTAACTTGGACTGCCACTTGAAGATGTGTCGAGACTTCACCTGATTGGTGATTCTCTTCTTTCACTTTGCTCTCAATTTCGGCTTTATACTTCCTATGTAAAAACTGTATGTAAACCAACTCAGTATTAACAATATTAAATGACTAAGAGAACATATAGATGTAGACTTAGATACCGACAATCAATTTTCATGGAAGTTTTTTTTTTTCCCCAATATTTTGTATAGCCCAAATCTCAAGGCCTCAGGTGCTCTTTGTATTAAATTCCTAGGAATCTATAGGAAAGTAGGTTCTAACGAAACTATTAAAGAGGTGCAAGTGAAGGATCGATATAAAGTGATGTAGATAAGACTCTCACTTTCTTAGGATTTGATTTACTAGGGTATAGTAGGGTATTCATTTTCTATCAAAGGAGAAAACTTTTTTTATACCCATTTGTTGATCTTCACTTCTTCAATTTTAGCTGGTTTGATAGGAAGGCACTACTTGGAATTATTAGGAATTCGATACCAAACAATCAAATGGGCCTAAACAAGAATAAACACACTTAAAGAGATATCAAATGAATATAGCCCAATAAGTTTTATTCCCTTCTCAAGACATAGCTTCTTGTCTAAGTAGTAGTAGGCCCTGCTGTAAACTAAAAAGGAAAAAGAACAAAATGAATGAAAAAAAAAAAGAAAGAAAGAAGGGAAAAAAGAAGATAGACCACTAATAGAAAATCCTCCTCATGCAACTTGATCGTTACAAACATCTTAAATTTTTACTAGCAAAAAGTAATCATGCTAAGCAAGGGCAGGCAATGAGAAACATTTGCGCAGGCTAACAGCCAACAACATTTGAAGAGTAGGATTTGCATTATTAATAATACGGTGTCTTTAATTATGTTCCTATATGTTATAATTGAAGGATATATATATATATATAGAGAGAGAGAGAGAGAAATCGAGATGGAGAATATTTTTTTCAACATCATTTCATAAATCTAATGGTTTGAGTGGAATGTATACTTCTATTACGATCAATTGTGCAATTGAGGAAATAAATCTTTTTTCTACTAAACAACATAGTTTATGATATAACCCACCAGGACATTCATTGATACTCCAATCACTTTTAATGAGGCGGCCCATTTTCTATTGCATCTGTAATTCCTTGTTGCACACAAGGCATTCTCATTAGTATATCGTTTATTGCCCCATTCTGCCTTAATTATAAAAAAAAAAAAAAAAAAAAAAAAAAAAAAAACAAACAAACTTACCTAGGATATTGGTAGAGTACATTTCAAAATAGTGTTTGTTGTAAAGTTGAAAGTCTCTTACATGCTTATATAATCTAATTGTTACTATAACAAAATTTTTAAAAAAGCCAGCTATTGGTCAGGTCGGGTTTGGCTTGGCATCCTAGTTGATAGCCAACACTGATACAATTAGTCAAAATTATAGAGTGGATGCTTTTCTCTAATAGGAGATAACAGTATTAAAACCTGATTGATGCACGTCACAGTGCACGTTTGGTGTCACAAATTTTAAACTCACTTGCATGGATTTTAGTAAAACCTGTTGCCATCCATGTTTAACAGTCAAAATTAATGGAATTGGTCAAAACTGAAATAGAGAATGCTTGGGTTTAATATATTATAATGCAGGGATCTCTCACCTTGATCACATCTGCCTCTAACTCTTGGTGGCCGGGTCCTGAGGGCACCTGTAAATCTTCTGGGATTTTAATGTCATTTACATTACCCGATGCTAAATCGAGTAGGAACTCTGCCGGGTTCATGGCTAGCTCAGGTACAAACATCAATGACATAAAGTAGTCCATGGCATCTCTAGCTTTTCCATAGTAAACTGGATAACCATCAGATATTAGTAAGATTTTGTTGAAGACGTGGAACATTCTACTCGAAGGTTGGTGGATTGTTGTAATGATAGTCCTTCCTGCCTATAGAAAGAGACAAATACAACCATAGGCAACCATTAATGCATCTGAAAATTCTCTACTGATCACAATGTTGCAAATGATGAACATGTTAGATAATTGTGAAGTATGTCTTCTTTTTCATTTTTTTGGTGGACTTGTGAAGTATGTCTGGTTTCTTTTTAATGCATGAGAAATAGTCATATCTGAACGTGTAAGAAATCAAGACCTCACTTTGTTGAGAAGTATGTTGTTTTTTTCTCCTCCGTACCTTGCCATGTTTTATTCAATCCCCCTCGGCCTTCATCTACTTAATTATGCTGTACTTTTTCCTTGTTTTGCATTGTCTATTGAGTTGATTTTGGAAGCTCTTTTCTGATAATATTTACTAACCATCATCCCTTGTTGATCCCACCTTATGTCATTCAGTTATCCCTTTTGGTCAATTTATGTTTGCATGCTCCTGCACTCTCATTTTTAAGTCATTAAAGTTTCTTCGTTATATTAAGGACACCACCTGTTTTGATCTTCATATATATCAGTTTTCTGATGCTGACTGGGCTAGATGCTTTAGAACTCACCGCTGTACCATTGGATTTTGTATATACCTTTGTGCTAATTGCATATCAATGCGCTCAAAGAAATAATCTGCACTGTCTCACGCTAGTGCAGAGGCCGAGTGTTTCATTTGAAGGAAACTCTGAATTAACTTGGACTAGATATCTGTTTCGTGCCTTTGGTCATCATATTCCTTGAGTGCTTACATTATTCTGTGATGATATCAGCCCTCCTGACGTGTTGGTTAATTCATTATTACATGCCTACCAAAATATATTGAGCTCGACTATCATTCTTTATGTGAGAATGTTGCTTCTAATCAGCTCATTGCTCGTTTAGTTTCTTCTTCAAATCAGCAGCTAACATCTTTACTAAAGCACTAGCACCAAAACCCTTGCTAATCACGGGCATGCAAGAAGAAGTAGGATTCTATGTATGTTAGAAACGGAGAAAATGGGAGTCCATAAATGGAAAAAGTATATTAGTAGATAGTGGAGGGAGAGTATCTTAGCAGTTGTTAAAACTGAAAGTAACTTTCAGTAAAAATAAAAAGTATGGTCAAAATTGAATCCAAAACCTTGTAGATTAATATATTTTAATTGGCAATAGCAACTTCTCATTGTCTTCATTCTCAAGGGGAGTGATAGAGCTAATAATCTGCAATGTCATAGGGTGAACAAAACTTCTAAAGTGCAAGATGGGGCGATCAAAAATACTATAGTCCAAGTCCTACAGCCAACGTCAGCCCAAGTCCTTTAGCAAAAGGGGGCCAGTTCAAAGCTTATAAAGAGTCCAAGCCCAAGTTTGACATGATGAAATAGAGCTTAAATTTGAAGAATTCCATGATTGCCAGGATTTTATTGTAGCAACTAATTAAAGAGTCTGAGCTACATAAGACACCACTAAGGCGACACAATGTTAGGATTCAAAAAGCCCTAGGGATTATTAAATGTATACATCTAATTTCACACACCTCTCCTTGCACGTACCCGCATGGGAATATTTCTCTCCTCAGAAATAAGTAGTAGTTTTTAAGGCCGATATATATACTCATGGTTGAGTAGTGTTGGCACGGTATCACACCTATGTCTAGGGATCAGTCTCAGGCCTTCAGGTCGGTTGAATCACTCCTCGCCAGGAGGACAAAAAGGAAGTAGTAGTTTGTAAGAGTTATCACTTGATATGTTTTGTACCTCTTATTGATGTACTAGTGGGAAATGGTCCAGTGTTTAACTGTGTTAAAGGTTGGGTCTCTTGTAATATAAGTTTTCTTTCCTTTGTAATTAATACATAATAATTACCATCTTGGTAATTTTCTTACCTTCTTTAGTAACTTTCTTTCCACTTCTTTCAGAAGTGGGTTATTGGCTATGTTAGAAGTGTGCATACAACTATAAAAACACGGTTACCTTCGCGATCCCTTGGAGGGCTTCTATGAGCCTATTCGCAGTGGTGGAGTCGAGCCCTGATGTAGGCTCATCCAGCAAAAGCAATGAAGGATCTACAAGGATCTCATAGGCTATACTAGTTCTTTTCCTTTCACCACCAGATATTCCTCTAACAAATGCTCCTCCAATTCTTGTGTGGCGACAGCTGCAACTCATTTTAAAGATTAGTTATAATGACGATCATAGATTTAGTTCGGAAATCTTGTCTTAATCACATTAAATGGTATCACTTCATAGAAATTATAAAAAAGAATTAAAACACTCATTTACCCCTGTAGAGTGACAAATTTGTGATTTTGTATTATTTTTAAGTCATCTTAGCACTAACATGAATTCTACAGACCTTTCCAGACCCAATTCCTTCATGATTATCTCCGCTTGCGAGTATTTTTCTTGGCGACTCATGTTATTAGGAAGTCTAAGAAAGGCAGCGAAAAAAAGAGTTTCTTCCACTGTTAATTGAGGAAGGAGGACATCATCTTGTGTTACAAATCCAATCCTGAAAAGAAAAAGGAAAAAAAAAAAAAAAAGGATGCATTTTAATTATTATAAAATCAGAAGCATTCAGGTAACAATCATCCACACGGAACAATCGTGTGGTCTGCCATATTTTTTGGGCCACTGAATCTTGCCCAGGTCAAGTCAATCCTCCTCTAAACTGCCACAAGCCTACATTTGACACTCATTCAACTATTGCTCACTATAGCATTGAAATCTGGTGTGAGACAACTTAAACGTCAGCCCAAGAAAAAACCATTTTATTAACACACCGAAGTTCACATCTGGCTCACCCAGCTACAAATTGGGCCACTTGCCACAAAGTGAACTTAGATCTGCTTTCTTCTTGGGTTCAATAAAAATCAATGTCAAAGCCACCTAATGGCTCAACACTTATTCCAAGCCCAATACATATAACAAACATTCTCTCGTCTTTGCCACCATACCTTCTTTTGAGAGCTGGATTATAAGGAATGTCATTGTAAGTGATGGTCCCCTTCACATTCTCTTGCATTCTACCCCCCAATATCTTAAGGAATGTTGTCTTCCCACTCCCGGACGGCCCCATCAAAGCAAGTATCTCTCCTGGGCTTACACTTCCAGTTATTCCCTTTAAGATATGCTTGTAATTTGGATGCTCAATTTTCAACTTTGAGGCTACCTCTGTCATCATGGCTCTCACAGGGTTCCCAGCTTTGGTGGTCCTCACCTTACATTGCACATCCTCAAACTGCACCATTAAAAAGCATTGGGGGGAAAAAGTTTTAAAGGAAAGGAATGCTTAACAAAAGATGCGTGAGCATATTATAAAAACTTCGCTCGTCTTAATAAACATAGATAACCATGTGAAGGAGAAAATGATAGGGGGTGTTTTGAGCCCCTCTCTGTACACGGGGTGTGATATGTTGGAATAGAACCATTCCGGCCGACAATGGTGCAAATATGGTTATTGGGATAACATCCACAGCAACAGTGTAATTGTGCTTTTACGAGGAAAACTAAAAGAAAATTTCTCAAGAACTCCCTATCTCAAAAGGGGTGTGATCTAATAGTCAATGAGTTGTTAGTATTTCAATATTAGTATCTATAAGAGATCCATCCACCTTTCTAGGAGAATGCGTAGAAGAGAGAATATGATGTGTCATTGATGACATGTGTTACACTTTCACTAGCTAAAAAAGATGCCTTTTTTCTTGTGAAAAATGCCTGCGGAGTTTTGTAGCATACCTAAAATTAAAATATTTAAAATTTAAATTAAAAAATAAAAATAAAAAGATATATAAATGATTTGAATAGTTAGCTTCTTTTGCCTTCAACACATGGGATAGGAAAATGGGTTCTTCGTATGTAGATGTTACATATGAAAATATCACATGCAAATATTACACATGTGAAATGCATTACCATGTTTGTCAAAATTAATATTTTCACATGAGTAAATGAGTACATCCAATGATGAAGGATATATTTACATTTTTTAGATTTTTTTAAAATATTCCTCAAAAACCATTATAAGATATGAAACTAAACACCTTGATGGTTGTAGTTAATAAGATAATATTGAATGCTTTGGATCGGTAGCTGGGGGCCCAGGGAAGTGCAAGAAATTAGATATTAAGGTTGGGATTCTTTGTGTTTTTCATGAACTCCTCAGAATTTATGAAGATTTAAAATAATAAACATAAAGGTCTTGCAGTTTATTAGTGTTTAAAATACAAATATGGGGCTTACAAGATTGAAAAAAGGTCAAATTAATAAGTTGATAGCATTTTATCCAGTGACAAATTTAATAACCTAATATGATCACCATGTGAAGCGTGTACCAGCTCCATTTTGTAAGTGGGAGATTAGGAAGCATTTCACAAAAAGTTTTGGTGTGAAAATTGTTAGGAACTTTATATGTTGCAATTTAATTGTATGCATTCATATCGTTGCTTAGCTTGATTTCTCATTCACACATACATGCTTTTAACCTTCAAGGCTTGAAAATCTTCATGCATGGTCTTTAACTTTCAAATCTTGAAGTTTTGGAAATTCCTCATGCATGGTTTTATGACTTTTAGTCTTGATTTTTCATGCATTTTTATGATCTCGTTTTCTGATCTTTCAGGCATCTTAGGATTGTGATTTAAAAATTATTGTCATCATCGTGTTAATTTTAAGATGTGTGAATCTCTTTGAAGCGGCCATTTTTGGAAAACCATTTTCTTTTTTCTTTTTTTTCTACGGTACCGTTGCTACAGTAACTTTGAAATGTTTTTGATAAATTGAAAGCTAGTTTCAAGGCTTGTGTGATTTTTTGGTGAACAAAAGAAGAAGAAGAGCGAAGGAAGATTAGTGGAGAATGGAAAACTAAAGCTTGTATTTCAACCTTAGATAACTAAAGCTTGAATTTCAACCTTAGATTCATATCAAGTTAGTGCCTTTTCCTTTACTAAAATCTCATGCTTGGCCAAAATCTTTGATTTTCTTTTATAGCAAGATTTGTGTAATGAATTGATGCCGTTTTCAAATGTTGTTTTTCATAACATGATTTACACCTTCAACATGCCTATCATTCTAGATTTGACATTATCCTTTTTACACATCTTATGTTTTTCATTCTATGATCAAACTTGCTAGTCTTTGATTTTCATTTTTCAAATATCAAGGTTGTTTCTTCTTCAAACATGTATTCAACATTTTATTCCTCTATCTCATTATAATGGATTATCACTTTAGAAAGTTTTCTTGTTTGACTTATCTTTCATGAGTCATCATTTTAAAATGATTAGAGGTATCATGCATACATATATTCATTGAGTTGCAATCTTTGAAATCATCTTCATGTGTATGCATTGAGTGAAAAATCACTTTCACATCAGCCTATGTAAGAGGAACAGTATTGTACTCCACTGTATCTCTCCTAGTTTATTGTTAGGCACAAGCAATGGGTTTTATCTATCTAAATATTGCTATGTTTAACAAAATCGCCATTTTCATATGAGCAAGATGAGTACTTTCAACGGTTTTAAATGTTTTTGGACTTACTTGATGTTTTCCAGAAATTTGTCAAAATCTATTTATATTAAAGATATGAAATTAAACTTTTTAATAATTATCATCAATATGAGGATATTGAACGACTCAGATCACGAATTGAGGGTCCATGACAGTGTAGAAAACTAGATCTATATGTTGGGATTTTTTTTGGTCTTTTCCACAGATTTCTCAAAATCTCTAAAGTTAAGTATTTTATGGTTTCTTAATCACATAAAGAATATGGACAGATCAGATCATGAACTTGGGTCCCACAAAAGTGGAAGACAAAAGTAGTTGATGGGGTTTCAAACTCACAACCTGTCTTCATGTATGCAAAAGAGAGTAAAAGCCTGGTTTACATACATATTTTCACACCTCATTTACACATTACATGCATAAATGTACACAAACAAACAGAATGATGTATAATCGTTTCTCATGTGCATCACTAATTACCTATGTAAATGAGTGCAAACCAACCAACTCGTAACACCAAAAGTGAGAATAGTCAGGATTATACAAGTGACAATTTTAACTCAAACTGTTACTTTAATTTACTAATGCAATTTCTGTTCCATTTCAGGGAAAACCGTATGAACCGTCACTAAAATGGTTACTCCCTTGTATGATGGAAGTGCTGATTTTATAAAATCTCATATGGTAACCAAAAGAAAAGGCAAATTACAGAACAAAAGAAAAGCTATACCATATACCTTGAGGAATATAGGAAGTGGAACATCATTCCTTGTTTTGGGGAGATTCTCAACATCAATTTCTGAATCTCTAGTTATCATGTTGCATGGATGAGACATGAATTCTATCCTGTGGTCTAAGCGATTCCTCCCAGCAATCTGCATTATACCAGTGGTTGGGAGGGTCGATGCCATCTCTTGCAGTTCTTCATGCTCTTCTCTAATCTCCATTATTTTAGGTGTTGAAATTGAAATCTCCTCAAGGGTCCCCAGGAACTCTAATAAGGAGGCAATTCAACTAAAACAAACCAAAAGCTTGCCTAGATAATATTTTTTTTATTCTAAATAAAGAAGTTGGTTGGTGGGTCATAAGCTTGTTGTGCCCATGGCTGGCTATCTTGTCTCGAGAATGCAAGAACTGAGGGGAAATCAGATCCTATTGCTTTATCTATAATGACAAAACACATGGACCAATCTTTTTCCTGCCTGAATGTACCCATCTTATGTCAAAACCCAATTTCAAACAATATTAATAAGAAGCATGGTCCAATGTATATGTTTAATTTATGTGAGGTAGGCCATCCAGTGAATAGGTATTGACCAGAATTTTGACCAAAATTTCACTCTAATGCACATGATAAATCTATTAGATGAATCAATGCATGGAGAAAAGATTAAGAGCAGGTCTAGCAAGCCTGATCTGATTGAAATAGAACTAATTCAATTACTTATGTTTGAAATAGTACTGTTCCTATTAGACCTGAAAGTAAATAGACCATTTGGCATGTCTCATTTAATTAACAAATACAAACTTATCATATTATTAAAATTATATAAAAGAATCATCATATAGTTTAAGCAAGCTCATCATATTTTACAAGGAGCACTACAAAATACTTGGCCTTTTACCTCTTTCAACAAATAAAACATGCAGTTGTCATACATGACATTTAAATGGGTTTCCTACTTTCTCTTTCTCTCTTTAAATGACTTGGAACAGTTTTATTTCTTAAATGTGATTACCTATCTTCCCTATATTTTCTTCTTTTTATAAGGTAGGCCTTCCAACTTAAATCAAATAGACAATAGGATATTATGAGCATGTTTGGAAACGGGCAAGGAATTTATAGATCTGATGATTCTTCACTACCACCTAAATAAAGATTCTTCACTACAGATTTATATAGTTAAGGATTTCACATTGATATTGGCGTGTATCAATGCATATAGCTAAGAAAAATAGTGTTCCGTGTGCAAATCCACTTAAATGAGGATTTTCAAATCTTATGGGGGTTGGTTGGATCTGAAAATCCTAACAAATGAAAATTTTCATTCGCCCAAATCCTCATGAATTTACAATTGCCAAACATGAATTCACAACAAATTTAGAGAAACCAAAAATCATTTCCTTAAAAATTGGTCGCCAAACATGACCTATGAGAACCATCCAATGTCGAAAAATAATAGTATCACCATCTTTTGGCAATTCCAATCGAACTTAGCCAGTGTCACTAATCATAGTGGGGGTTCATCTTATTTTTTTCATTGGGGTATTATTTAATTATCATTTAGATCACAATAACATGGGTTCTTATCACGGTGAAGCCATTATGATTTCATTAATAGTTGGTGACTTTCTTGGTCATTATGAAACAAAATGAAGTCGAAACCATGGGTCATAATCTATTTTGCTAATCAAAATCTCTATGTTAACTGCACAAGCGAATCATGCCCCTATTGGTTGGATCAATCTAGACTACAGAAACCCCTTAAAAGTAACACATTTATAAATTTCAGATCAAGTGCGATGAGATGATAATGCATTAACACTGGTTTCCAGTTGAAATGGTTCTAATCCCATCCACTTATCTATGTGCCAGTTCGGTTTATATACAGAAACTGGCCCATATGGAAGGAGAATAAGTAGAAAGTCTTATCTCCATTGTATCATTCTCAGCCTTTTAACTTTGAGATGGGCAAAATTTAAATCTTAATCCAGAGATTTTTCATCACACCATTCCATTGCAGAAGATCTGGACATTGATGTGCCCAAAGTCTGTTTACTCAAGAATAAAATCATTTTTTTTTTTTTTTTTTTTTTGCTATCGGAGGGTTCCCAACCCTTTGGATTGGACTAATCCCTCCGGGCCCAGAGGAAAGCCAGGTAAACTCCCCTATAGCCCCAGTGTGGTAGTGCAGTTTCGAACCTACAACCTCCGGGTACAAACCGTAGCCCTAAGCCAACTGAGCTACCATTGGGGTTCAGAATAAAAGCATTGCTTATTGCTAATTTGCCACAATGCCCTCTCTACTGATGTCACTGATTGGACTTGATAGAAATATCTGGATCTGCATCTGACTCGGATGGACCCAGCTGCACTGGGACCAACTCAAACTTCTATTTACAATGCTTCACCAGGACTATAACAAGTGAGGCTCATCAAGCCTCTACTATGGTGCTCATGCAATACTGATCCAGTCCTGTATAAATGTTCTATTCAATAATATAATATTTCATGGATATCGCCCAGGTAAATGAATTACAGATCAACCCTTTGGGCAACCAGGTGAATGGAGGTCCATTGACATCATTTGTATAGACTAGGGTAACCTCTCAAAGCTACAAGTGCGCATTTGCCCAAGAGAGAGAGCACATTTTTATCACTACTCTTGATGACATTTTCTTCTCAAACCATTCAATCAAAATTCCTTACATGGATGAAATACAGGCATTTCAAATTTCATGGCAAAAGAAAAATTTTAGCTCAGATCAGGGAGAAGGGCTCATTTGATGTCGCTCTGCACCATGCTATCAAAAGCATGCAAAGCTTAGATTCAACCTGAGGAACTGTGATGAAAACATCCCATAAAAATAAAAAAAAATAAACCACTTGTTATGCTACATGCAAGGACACTGACTGCGGCAAAAGAGCAGTTAATTGTGAGCTGAAGAGATCACCCAGAGCACCACGGACATCCATCTGAAATGAAAGCACACAGATTACAGAATATATCATGATTGCATGAGGAAATGTGGAAACATCCTTAAGGGCCAATATGTTTACATGTAAATGAATTCCTCACAATTCTAAGAAATGTAATCATCAAAGCGACTGAAATTGAAGAAAAAAAGGTGAAAATCCATTAATGGCCATCAAATAGTTTCCCCTTTAATGAAAAATGAATTAAGGGGAGTTTGAAAATGAATACCCAACCATCAACCTAGTAAATTAATCCTAGGAGAGTCGGGTTCCTGTCTACTTCTCCACCTGATATCCCTTACCTTTCACCTCATTAATAAATCCCCATGTTTGAACCCATTTACCATGAATTCCTACAAATTAAATTTCATGCAAGACAAAAGGGGGCCCTAGTAACAGTGGCAGTCACATGCAGGGGCGGAACCAGAAAATGTGCTTAGGAGGGGCCACTTTGAACAAATGAAATTCTTGGAAGGGCCAATTTACAAATTTGATAAAAATTTCCATTAAAATAAATGGGGTTTATCAAATTTCAGAAGGAGGGAGTGGAGGGTACCATAAAAGACATAGTACAAGCTTCAGCTATCATTTTTCTCTTCGTATTGTTTGTGATTTTTAATGCAATTTCCCAAATTCAAGTTTCTTTTCATATAGGCAAACTTCACCAAGGTTAAACAGAAAATTCACAAGAAGATAGCCAGCAAATACATGTTAATCAAAGGACCTCCAGAGGGGCTTAAGATCTTCCTCGGTTTTTAATAAAATTACTCGTTGCCCATTAAAAAAAAAGAAATAAATAGAAATGGGGGCTTGAGATATAATGCATCAATATTTATGGGCAAATCCGTAACAGTTTGAAGGAAAACCTGCAATGATATTAAGAAGGAATCAAGGAGACGGGGAATTTTATAGACAGTAGATTTAAATACAATCAGATTCTCATGAGGAAAATTGAATGGAGTAGACCAAAGACAAGCAGGTAGCGAAAGCTAGAGATAATTTCCAAATGCCAGTTAGTGGAAGCGACTGTAAGGAAGAAGATTTACTTGATCAAATAAGCAACTACCACCAATAAAATGTTAGTTGGATAGGATTTTACATTCAAATGGTTGGAACTTGGAACCAACATCCAAGTGCACTGGCCAAAATATTGCCAACAATATATCCTTGGATTGCGATCGATTGCTCTAGACACCAGTTGACTAGAGAGGTCCCCATCTCCTTTTAAATTTGAAAATGCAGGGCTACAATGTGTAGTAAATTTGCGGGACTTCCAGATACATAGTGAAAGTAAGTACAAGGATGCCTACATTTAGATTCAGCTAAAAGTCATAGGTTATCATTGCTCACTTGAGGAATGGAAAATGTAAGGTCTGGCCAATTAGATGAAGATGGAAACACTCTTGGGTGAAGTACTATTCTGCAAACAGAAGCTAAAAACTATACCTCGATTAGAACCCATTCAAATCCCATTCAGAAAACCCCTAATTTACTCACACGAATCCCTAATACCCATCCAGATTACTTGACACAAATCCCTATCAGAGACTAATTCAAGATTTCCCACCAAATTTTCTTTCCATTCCTATGCAACTTTTTGTCATCCTGTACAGAAACCCGTTTGATCCAACTCACACCTAACTATGCCAGCTTGAACTTTCCGCAATCCCTAGTCTATTAACCCTTAGGGCATGTTTGGCAACAGTCCTCCCAGAGGATTCTGTTGCCATTTTCCATGCAAGCACAAACTACCCACGTTTGGCAAGTCTATATTTAAAAATCAGTTGACTGCAACTATAACTCAATTGAGAGAAAATGCACATCCGACACTCCCCCGTCTGACTCCGCCATGGTTTAAAATCTCGGTCTCGGTCGCGATATCGGCCGGGCCGAAAAACCGATATGATATCGGTATCAGTCGCGGATATCGGTCCGTCGCGGTCATCGCGGTATAATTTTTTTTTATCCAAAAAAAATTGCAAAAATATCCAAAAAATCCAGAATATTAGAAAATGCTGGAAAACAATATTTTTTTTCCATTAATAACAGCATTAAATCAAAATCTCGGTCACCTTAAGTTATGAGTCCTGTCTATGTCGCGGTTCGCTGTCTTTTCCAATATTTCATATAATGCAACCATTATTGATGCTCATGATCAATTTATTAGTGTAAAATATAAGAAAATAAAGATAACATATCAATCATCATTTAACACTAACTCAATCATCAAATAAGTTGCGAAATTCAAGACCCTGAAGATGGCATATTAAAATCAGAAACATGATAGTGACTGAGATAGATAAATCATAAAGCACTTGGGCATCAAAAGGTTCATGGTTTACCCGAAATTAGAGGGGACTAGTAGAGAGTAGAGACTAGAGAGAGATTGATGAGTATGAGTGTATGACAGATTGACAGCCTAATACCAAGTGGAGTGACGCCCTGTCTCGATATCATCATCATCATCATTTTCAAAATCCTAAATATATAGATCTAGCATAAAAGTATGTAGATCAATCATTTACACACCATACAATGATCATGAATCATTAAAAGAATATATTTATGATGAAATCCCCAAAAAAATGATATATTATAATTCAAATATTAAAAAATCTGAAAATAAAATAATTAAAATAAAAATCTAAATCATGTTTATGACTATGAGTAGATGTAGATCTATCACCTACACACTATTAATAAGCCATTAAGCCTTTGGTATCACAAATATTCTAACAAGTAACAACAATTATTTTTTGGAAATTTTTTTTTTAATAAAATCATTTTCAAAATCCTAAATATATAGATCTAACATAAAAGTATAGTATGTAGATCAATCATTTACACACCATACAATGATCATGAATCATTAAAAGAACATATTTATGATGAAATCCCCAAAAAATGATATATTATAATTCAAATATTAAAAAATCCAAAAATAAAAAAAAATGAATTTTTTTTTTCAAAATCATGTGTATGAGTAGATCTAGCATGAAAGTATGTAGATCTAACTTCTAAATGAAGAAAACAACAGAAGTGATAAACCTAATGATTTCTATGCTTCATCTAAAAAAAAAACACATAATAAAATGCTTTAAGTTGATTTTCTTTTACCTTAGATAATATTTTCTTCAAAAAATAGAAGTGGGATTTGAAAATATGCAAGAGGGATGTGTGATGGAGTGTAGCTGCTGCTATGGGTAGTAAGGAGATGAGAAGAGAGGAGAAGAAGATGAGATGGGGAATAAAATAAAATAAAAATCAGGTTTTTTACCCTTTTGTCACATCTAGGCCGATATTTTCGAGATATCGGTTCTTCCACTATGAAGTAAATCTCGGCCGAGATTGGCCGAGATTTTGACGATATATACTGAGACCGATATCTCATTGAGATATCGGCTCGGTATCGGCCAATATTTTAATCCATGACTCCGCAAATCATCCCACACAAGGATTTGTGGAGCTATAGTGAATAAGACGGTCTTTTGCAACAGACCGTGTTTTTCAAATTTTTTGATGCTATGGGACCATAAATGACGATCTAAACCATTTATCAACTTCACACAGCTAAAAATGGCCATCAAAACCAATATCAGCCATTGATTTGTCACAGATTTGGAGATATTTTCAAAAACGTAAAGACCAATAGATGGCGTTATTTCAACTTCTGTGGGCCCCATTTGAATAATCTGAACCGTTAAACCTCTTCAGAAGGCCACAAGCAGTTAGAGGCTCAAATTTGGGATCCTAACTCCTCCTGGATCATAAATAAATTGCGGAAAACTCAGAACCGTTGATATGTCACAATGCCAAAAAACAAGATTTAAGGACAGTCCGTTATTTTCAATTTTCTTCTTCCTGTGGGCCCTATAAATACAATCCGGACGGTTTAGAATCTCCAAAAGGCCAAAGAGGGCTATGGGGTCAATTTTCACCCATAGATTCTACATGGATTTTTAGATATTTGTGAAAATGTCCAGATAATAAAAAGTAAATTTTTTATTTCTATGGGCCATACTTGCATGATCTGAACCGTTCAAAATCTCTAGAATGACAAGTGATTTGGGGATGAAATTTTAGGGCTCAGTTCATCACAGATTGTGAGAAACTAGTAAGGGAAAAAAAAAAAACCATGTTGTCCTTCGGAATCTTAGTTGTTTACCAAACATGGAATGCAATGATTCCTTCCATTAGAAATCCTCAATGTTGATATCATGATTCTAGGGAAACGAAGGAATCATCTTGTTAGAGGATTCCTTTCCCTAGCATGGACCATTGCCAAACATGCTCTTAAAGTAATTCCTCAATTTCACCCCCAACTTGGCTCTCAACTTCTTCCCAAATTCATCCCAAAACCTCAGTCAATTTCCTCTACAATCATTGTCCTAGTGTGAACAATTCTCGAGTCCCATTCAAACTAGGGCTGTCAATCCAGCCCTTTCAAGAGGGGGCCCGGCCTAAAAGGGCTGGCCCGACCTTGCTCGGCCTGCAACAGCCCTCATAGTGAGAGCTTCTTTTTTTATCCTAAAGCCCGAGGGTAGGGTCGGGCCCTATTTTGAAAAGCCCACAATCTTGAGGGCCGAGCTAGGGCTTGACTCATCCTGCCCGAGGGGGCCCGGCCCGGCCCTTAATTTATTAAATATGTAATTTTTTGAAGATTTTTTATGAAGTTACTTTAAAAAAATTTAGAAGTAAGTACCCATCTATTCATTTATTTTTACCATAAGTGATTAGAATACATAGTTTATTGGTACAAAAGTTAGATAGTGTAGATATCTTTTGTAGAAATATGGCTTGAAAAATGAAGAAAAACTTTGATAAATATTGAGAGCAACATAATAAAGTATCTGAAATGGTTATACTCTTTGATCCTCAACGTAAGTTGTTGTACTTAGGGTATGCTTTAAAAAAGTTATATGGATCAAGTGAAGATATGAATATTCGTCGGGGTGATACTCTTAGACTCTTTAGAGATCTTTATAAAGAGTATTGTGTGATTTATGATACACTTACCACAACATTGTCAAATGTGGATAAAGTTAATTTACTAAAAGTTACTAAGTTTGAAGATGATTTTTTTAATATTTGAGGAACAAATGACTCAGACAATTGCTTTAGAAGAAAAATCTGAATTAGATTATTATTTGGAGGAGCCAAGGGACAAATTTATAAATTTCAATATATTAGATTGGTGGAAAGTTAATTCAGAAAAATATCAAGTTATTTCAATAAAGGCTCTTGACATTTTAGCAATTTCAATTTCTACAGTTGCTATTGAATCGGCCTTTAGTACAGGAGGAAGAGTACTTGACCAATATAGGAGTTGTTTGAAATCTGAAACAGTAGAAGCCTTAACTACCTTTGCATTGTCGGTCCCTAACCCGGACAAAGGAGGAGGGTTAGCAATAAGTTGGAAGTCAGAGGTGGCATAGGAAAGATTTATTTTCTTTAACGAAAAAAAAATCTTCTTTTCTTTTGGCCCTGGCCCGACCCTAGCCTGGCCCTGGCCCTTGAGGGTAGGGTAAGGGCCTAAAAATTATAGGCCCACTGAACTTCAGACCCCATCATGCTTCTCTAACCTTCCCTTTATAGGCCCACTAAAGGAGACTTAGTGTGAAATGAAAAAGGCGTTTGGATGGTTGTGGTAAAGGAAATTGAACCTTACTTTATCCTGTCCGGATAACTAGGGAGCAGTAAAAGTAAAAAATAAAATAGAACAAGGTAAATTCTCAAAATTACACAGGAGTTTTTTGGGCATTTGACATACGGTGGACCTGAGACCCTAATTGTAGTGGCTAGGCTATGGTGTTAACCACAAAATATTTGCAATCTCGGTGGTACAAGAAGCTTTCTATTTCTTTCTTTCTTTCTTTCTGTTTTTTTGTATGATATAGTACGGATATCATACACCACTGGAGTTGGACAAACTCAAACTTTTTTTTTGGGAGGTTCTAGAAAAAAAGCCAAGATTATGTATCATAGACATTTATGCAGGTAAGTGTTTCCAAGATTACACCCAACCATCAAATAAATTTCTTACCCAAAAAAAAAAACCACCATCAAATAACTTGAGTAGGTCCCATCAAATAAGATCAAAGTCAGCATTCAAATGTTTTACACATCCCCAGTCACCCAATCCCCAGTCGCTTAATTAATCTCAGAGGAGCAGGGCCAAGGTGAATCAAACGAATCTAAACACTGCAACCCAACCACAAATAAGAAGAAATATCTACAAAAATTCTAATACCAAAAACTTGGAAATAGCAATGTTGAAGAAAATTACAATTCTAGGATTACAAGAGAAAGAGGAGCAAAACAAAAGGGTTCTAGTCCAAGAAACTTGTTTTCTGCCAAACAGCATTCCAGGATTGCAAGCGTTGCCATTTGCAACCTCAAAACGATCTCTTGAGGTGGCAACAGCTCATGCTCTGCTCTCTCATTGTCCTCTTTAAAAAACTCCTAACTTCTGTCATCCCTTCCCCAAAATCCCCTTAGGCCAGACTAGCATGGACTAGTGGAACCTTCCAAAAATCGATCCAGCTGACTTGACAGAGCTGGAGAGATGGATTGGCCAGACTATGGTGGTGGAGATGGAATAAGGGTTTAGAGCGACGGAGAGGCAGAGTTTTTGCAGTTGGAAGGTATGGCAGAGATAGAGAGGGGGAATCAGCACTGTCAATTGGGTGGGTGATGAAAAGAGAAAGGTTGAAGAATTGGGTTGTTTGAGGAATCCGAGGACACAGATCGCAGAAGAAGAGAGGGAAGACGGCATCATGTCATCCAAAGAGCTTAATTTCATTGATATTCTATCACTGTTGTATGGATGAGAGAGAGAGAGAGATAGAGAGAGAGAGAGAGAGAGTAAAAGTTTCTGTTCACATCTCCAGTTACCTTTACTACTAAGTAACTTAAATAAACACCACAGAGGACAATCACGTTTTTACAAGATCTTGGATGTTCTCAAGTCACTAATAGTACCACGATATTTAAAATAACACTAATTTGAACCTTTATCTACCTTAAAAGAACTTGAGTGAGCTTTGTGCTTTATGAGATGAAAATAATAAAATACACTACCAATTACATAAAAAGAGGAATATATTTACTTAGATGTTTAATCATGAAGATTTTTTTTTAACATCCATAGAAACAATAATAACAAAGGCAATTCATATTCGTGGTCATTTATATATGAATCAAGCAATTATTACATACTCTAATCTAGTTAAAAGAGAACTAAATAACTAGAGTCACAAGTCTAATCTAGTAAAAAGAGCAACTATAATAACTAGAGTCAAATTAGTATAAAGTTGGGGACAAATCTCTCCTACGAGCAGAGTGCATATTGCTAATATATAGTCTAGCTCACAGGGCCCACTCAGATACATGTCTACCAATGGGAGGAGGGCAGATGGAAAAGTCTCCTTATGAACAAGTGGAAGCCCCAAAAAAAAAAAAAAATAGCCCCACCAGATTATCGCCCTTCATTGACAGCCTTAAAGTTTAATGGCATCTTAATTGTAGATTCTTTTTTAGATTCAATCCAATTGCAAGTAAAAGTTCAATGAGTAAAATTAGTTCCAATGCCGGATCATGGGATGACAAGATTATCAAGG
Source organism: Cinnamomum chago (assembly GCA_038049695.1). NCBI lineage: Eukaryota > Viridiplantae > Streptophyta > Magnoliopsida > Laurales > Lauraceae > Cinnamomum > Cinnamomum chago. The sequence continues at coordinate 35,247,519 of CP142452.1, forward strand.
CGCTGAACTGATCAAAGGTGGGCCCAAAGTGGGCCTATAGAGCTGGACTACAAATGCAGCTCACTCGAAGAACATTCTCCATCAAGTTAAGAGGACAATATAGCTACAGGGCAGATCATATATTTTTTATGACATATAATTGAGTTGATGCCAATTATATAGTGGCTCCCCCAAGATTTTTATTTTATATAGTGGCTCCCCAAGGTCTACCCCTGATCAGCACCCATCTGAATTGACTTAGGCAATTTTTAAAACCACTGCTTTAATCGATAATCATATTCTGTGCAGTCTAATTATTCAAATCAAGTTCAGAGAATAAGAAATTTTGGGCTGCAACTGGAAGGTACTAAGGAGGTTAAGAAGAGATGGAGGTCCACCTGATCACAGCATACTAGTTTTGTAATCCACGGATAAAACTCTCGAAGATGTCTTCTGAAAATGTGAGCGTTCATCAGGCACATCCCATTGAGCACCTGAAACATCAATGCAATTATTTCTTCTTTTCTCATGGCAGGAAAAACCAAGCAAACAACAAAACATCCATAGAAACAAGAAGAATATAATTCGGCAGAAATGTTAATAGTATAGCATTGATGACACAGAGACAAAAAGAGCCAAGAAGTAAATAAACGGGATATAAATATATAATAGGACTGCAAATTATTGGTATGCCTTGACCAATTGTGGTGGAGAATCAGGATGGTAGGACCACTGCATGTACAACACAGTTAAAATAGAGAAGCAACTAGAAACATGCTAAGATCCTTCATGATGCGGAACGGAGATAGATGTGGGGTGGGTAGGGGAGATGGAGGGATAAGGGGCTTCACACCCAGAGTCTCAGGCTTCATGCCATTCCCATCACAGGAGAGATTGCAGATGAGAGCCCACTCAAATTTTCTTTCAGTAATCATAGTCTAAGACAAAAGGAGGCATTACATCAATATATAAGCAAAATAAAAAATCCCTAAAACTAATCTCGACCCACTAAACACATTGACGGTCGAGATTAAACCAACCCCTCAATTAACTCAAACATAACCCATAAAATAAATTCAAATAAAAACACACAAAATAATATAAGTGAGCTGGGCCCAAAGAACTTGGTCAAACCATGGATCATGGGTCTGTCCTACATCACTTCAAATGTAAAGTCAACTTTGTCATACACAGCACATAACCTATGGGAACAATTGGCATTTTCCTTTTCCTAGAAAAACACCAGATATGTATGATGTTTTTTTTTTCCACAGTAAGAAAATTGGATATCATATTTTTAAGGAAAACTTCATATGTCTGCATTACTTTTCTAGGAAAAGCAACATTTTCCCATTATCTCCCTCACTCAATCTTGATGTGCATATGGTGGGGACCCAAATAGTAAGCCCCACATAAGGACAGACATACAGGGGATCCACCCAAATAGATGTATGGTGGGACCCAAAAAGTAGAGGTGCTCATGGGCCAGGCCCAACTCACTTTGGGATGGGTTTGGATATATAATATGGGGCCATTTAAAATATGGGCTGGGCTTCGGTTAAATGATAGAAAGCCCAAAGCCCGGCCTGAATAAGGAGTCCTTGTAATTTAGTGATAATTTGTGCAAACTATTGCTATTTGCTAGAAAGCCTGAACATGTGATAAAAAAAAGCCTAGCTCACCCTGGCATGATTGACAAAATGGGTGGCCATGGGCCTGACACTTATATCCTGTGTCAGGCTTGGGCTGGATAAGGGCCTGTGTTTCTAAAATCAGGCCAGGTCTGGATATGTATCAGCCCGGTCCATGAACATCCCAACCAAAAAAGTGGAGCTAACCATGGAGAAGTGTATGGCAGGACAAACCTAGAGTCATATATGTTGGGAAATTTTATTTATTTATTTATTATAAGTAATATATGGTGGGAGAGTGACTGCACCTATGACACGTATGGTGAAACCCATCCATGTAAATGCAGGTAGTGGGATATGTAGTAGGCCCAACCATAGGGACGTGTCTGCTGCAACCCTCCCATGGAGATGTGTGGTGAGATCCACCAATAGAGGTGGGATGAGCATAGTGAAAACAAATTAGTGGATCATTGTGACAGGATTACAATGTTATCTAGCAACTCTCTCTCTCTCTCTCTCTCTCTCTCTCTCTCTCTCTCTCTCTCTCTCTCTCTCTCTCTCTCTCTATATATATATATATATATATATATATATATGTGGGGCTACTGATCTAAGAGTGAAACATTAACTTGAGGACCCAGGGATCAATCCCTAAGCATGTGTATGAAACTAAGTTGCCAACAACACTCCGTTATAAGTGTGTTGCCTATTAAGTATCTTTCTTTGGTAGGGATGGGTTTGTGTGATTAGAGGAATCCGCGATAAAGGAAAATTGTTCTGGTTTTCCATGCAGCCCAATTTCCACGCGAAAAAGAAGAAAAACTAAACTGATTTTCTTTGTTAGAGAGGATTACAATTTACTATGTTAGAGGTAGGAACAGAGGATTCCTCTCTATTACAGAAATGGAAATCCGCAAAGGGTAGAATCCTCTCAACACACAAACACTCCATAGGAGTAGGTTTTATCTACATTAATCTTGCTTGCTTCTTATCTCATTTGATAATATTGCATATAAAGGTGCTTTGATCAATGCAATATATAAAATTGTTTTACGGAGTATTTCTCTAAAATGCACATGGTATCAGAACCTTGGTAATGATCTTAGCCATTAGATAAATTGTGAGTTATCCCATCATTTAGTTTTAGACCCTCAATCAGCTCCAATAGATTGGTTTGGCCTTATAGTATAAAATATAGCAAGAAACAAAGCTTGTTCAGACTTGTGATTGGATGGAAAATGGATCGAATTTGGCCCATGGGCCTGTCATGGCCCATGGGACAAGTGGCCCATGAATCCATTATAATATCTAGATAGGGATAGGTGAGTTATTGTAACCATTATTCTGAAAATCCAAATCATATCACAAATCGCCGAACGGATTGAATAGAATCGTATTTTAATCATAGGATTTTTCTAAAATTAAAAGGAAAACATAGTAATAACTTGTAAACACCAGCTGGTCCTCAAGGCCACGTGGGATACTTTAGTTGACTAGTCTTACTGTAAAATACTCACTTTCTATGTTGGTTACATTACAACATTGTAATATATCTACTTTCCATATACATAGATTGTAATAGGTTGTAATTGCCTTGATTAAGGTTGAGAAGATATTATGAATGTAGCAAGGGATCCATCCAGTTTTTCACCAAAACATTCATCTATTACTCTTGGTATGCTCTTCTGTCATGATATAAGGGCCGACACGTCCCGGGTTCGAAACCACGTAGGGCAAAAATGCCCCATGCCGCATTGTGTGTGCGCAAGTGCGCAGGGCAAGAAGGCCCCATCCCGCGTTGTAGTCTTGTGCGGGCATGTGCTTCAGATCCGGGCGGTGTCCCACCACAAAGGCGGGGGGGGGGGGGGGGGGGGAGGTGTTAAGTAGTTGTTTGTTTAATTTTCTATCACCAATTGGTTTTGGGATCAAAGCCCATTCTCTAGGTTTCACCTTCTCATCACTAGAAGATCTCAGCAGCTCGGTATCTCCGATCATCTTCATGACAATTTGGCCCCAAATCGTGGTGTATAGGGTGTTGTGATCAACCGTGGCCCACTCGGTATCATCATCTCAGCATCAGAAATCAACCCAGATCTGGTCGCCTGGATTTCCTAAGTTTTTTGGAGATTTTTTCAGATTTTTGGTGGCTCAATGGTAGGCCTTCTGACCATTTATGTGCTCGTCCAATTTTCTTGAACAATTTTCATCAAAACCGTACAAAACTGTGGATACATTCTGTTTCTCAGAAATTTGTGTTCTAGAAGGAAGATAATTTGAGTCTTCATCTCATCAAGAATTCCGATCAAAAAGTGGGACCCCTCTGCCCATCTTATCCCCATCTTCAAGGTCGCTGGGGCCAATTTTTCAATTTTCTGCAATCTGGTTGCATATTAGTAACAAATCTGGTTGTTTCTTCTTCACATCGTCAACCATATATGCTCTTAAGCAAGACTTAGTGATTTGTCTTGGAGTATTTTACATATTATCTCGATTTCATCTAGCCTTGAGCTTCTGAATTGTGTTTGTGTGAAGACAGTTACTGTTTCTGTTGTTTGTTTCATCTGGATTTGCTTTCTAGATTTTATACACTGTGATGTCATGGAAAAGAGTGAAATCTCTCTTGTTAAATTTAATGGGCTAATTATACATAGTGGGCTTTCCACTTTCAAATCTACCTTCATAAAAAGGTAAAGAATTAGGGGGTCAAGTGGATGGGTCTGATCCCCAAACCGAATGATGACACGACTGATACTAAAGCAGTCACCAAATGGGAGGTCAAAGATGCGCAGATCATAACTTGGTTTTTGGCATCGGTTGATCCACAATATATTCTCAATCTGCGACCCTATAAAATGGAGAAAGGAATGTTGGACTACCTGAAACAGATTTATCAACAAGATAACTCAGCTCGTAAATTTCACTTGCTCAGGGGACTATGTCCATTCAGGAGTAATATTCTCACTTTGTTAGTTTATGGACTGATTATACTGAGATTATTCACTCCAGTCTACCGGATGCTTCCCTGTAGTTCAAAACATTCATTCCACTAGTCAGAAGGATCAGATTTTAATGAAACTACGATCTGAATTTGAACAAGCCTGTTCTAATCTGCTGAGCAGGATGCCTTCCTCCTCTATTGATACATGCTTAAGTGAACTTCTTCGTGAAGAACAATGTCTTGCAACGCAGGCTGCTATTCAGCAAGCTACTACCAGAGGTCCAATGACTACCGCATATGTTGCACGAGACAAACCGCGGACACAAGATATGACCAAAGTCCAATGTTATTGTTGCCAGAAGTATGGACATGTTGCCACTCAATGCAATCAAAAGTTCTACACTTACTGCAAACACAAGGGCCATGTTCTTCCCGAATGTCGACGGCGTCCTTAGGCTCTGGCAACCCTTGATGTGTCTTCTTCTGCACTGAATCTTGCTGCCAACACATTGATGCTTGCTCAACCTGTTTCTTCATCCTCTTCTCATACCCCTAAATGTTTCAACGGATGATAGTAAATGCTTCTCTCCCCTTGGTCTCTCAGGTAAAACCCAAACTTCAACCTCCACCTGGTATCTGGGTTCGGGGGGTTTTAATCATATGACATACTCTTCTGATCATTTATCTCATTTGAAGCCTTGTGATGGTAATCTCCAAATCAATACTGCAGATGGTGCAATATATATCCATTACCGCCATCGGTGAGATCTCGCATCCTTTACCTTTGAGTAGTGTGTTTCTTTCTCCACAGTTATCTACCAATTTATTATCGGTTTGGAAACTAGTTGATCATAATTGCTCTGTCTCTTTTTCTTGTTCTGGTTGTGTCGTGTAGGATCAAGCGTCGGGGAAGGTGATAGCAAAGGGTCCTAAGTGTGGACTTTTTTTCCGTTGCAACTGTCAATACAAAATAGGAATTTGTCTGCTTCTACCTTGTTTTCTGCGACAAGTTCAATTAAGTGCCAATTGTGGTACAATAGATTAGGCCATCCCCATTCTCAAACTTTGTTGTCTTTATTTAATTTTCGTTTGCTACATGATAGTAAAGTGTCTCTTAAAGATGTTTCTTTTAATTGTTCTAGTTGTAAAATGAGCAAGAGCAAGGTTCTTCCTTTTCCCATAAGTGCCTCTTTAACATTGAAATGTTTTGATCTTGTTCATAGCGATGTATGGGGTATGGCACCTGTGATATCACATTTCCATTTTAAGTATTTTGTTACATTTATTGATGATTATAGTCGCTTTACATGGATTTATTTCTTACATTCAAAATCTGAGGCATCTGCTACGTTTTTAAATTTTCTTAGCTTATCTTGAAAATCGTTTCTCCACGTCCATTAAAACACTTAGCACAGATTTTAGTGGTGAATATGTTTCTAAAGATTTTCAAAGTTTTTTGCAACACAAAAGAATAATTTCTCAAAAAACATGTCCTTATACTCCCCAACAAAATGGAATGTCCAAGTGGAAAAATAGACGCCTATTGGACATTGTTCATTCAATTCTCTTAGAATCTTTTGTTCCTCCGAGATTTTGGCCCAAAGCACTATCCACGGCTATTCATGTTACGAATAGGCTACCTTCTCCTCATATTCAGAATGAAACACCTATTCTCTTTTGTTTCAGAAGCCTCCTTATTCTCATCTCCATACTTGGGTGTGCATGTTTTGTTCTCCTTCCCCCAGCTGAACGAATAAAACTGTCTTCTCAATCCTCTAAGTGTGCCTTTTTTAGGTTTATGCAAATGACCAAAAAGGATTTTTATGTCATGATCTCAAGGTAAAACGCATCAGGATTTCTCGCAATGTTGTGTTTTTTGAAAACCAATATTTTTTCTAACATCATCTAGATCTCCTGTGATTTCATTTGTTCCCGACTTTGGTGATAGTCTTGATCCACCTACGGAAAATACTAAGCCTATTCTTGAGAGGCATAGACGGGAAAACACTACTACACCTAAGCATCATGACACGTCAACTTCCTCTGCACTTAACCCAGCTCCTGCGCCATACATAAATCAGTCAGTCCCCTCTTCGCCGATCATCTCGCATCTCCAACCCTCCTGATCGGTTCGGTTTCAGCCATACATTCTTAACACTCTTTCTTATGTTCATATACCCACCAATTTTTCCCAAGCAGTGCAACATGATTGTTAGCGACAGGCTATGCAGGAAGAACTTGACACACTCAAAGAAAATCGTACATAGGATGTTGTTCAATGTCCTCCGTCAGTCAAACCCATTAGATGTAAGTGGGTCTACTCTATCAAGTTAAATCCTAATGGTACTTTGGCTCATTATAATGCTCGCTTAGTGGCCCTTGGCAACTGTCAAGAGTATGGTAATGATTATATGAGGAGACATATGCTCTGGTTTCCAAGATGACAACAGTGCGCACCATTCTTGCTATTGCAATATCACGCTCATGGCCTCCCTAACAAATGGATGTGAAGAATGCCATCCTCCATGGAGATCTTAAACAAGAGGTGTACATGCATCTTCCTCAAGGTTATGATTCTACTTCTAAGAATGAAGTGGCTCGGCTCCGCCGCTCCTCATATGGGTCTTAAACAAGCACCCAGAGCTTGGTTTGAGAAAATTCGTTCTACCCTGCTTCACTTTGGATTTGGTCAAAGTCCCTATGATCCTTCGCTGTTCATGAATGTTACTGCTCAAGGTACCACCTAACTTCTAATTTGCGTGGATGATATCATCATCACGGGCGCTCATAGTAACATGATCCACAATCTTCAATCCTCACTTCAAGCTGCATTCCATACGAAAGATCTGCGCCCATTAACATATTTCTTGGGACTTGTGGTACAATAGTCCAAGAAAGGGCTTTTTCTCCATCAACGTAAGTATGTTACTCATCTCATTGAACTTGATGGACTACATGGTGCCACACCTATGGACACACCATTAGAGGTCAATGTGAAGCTCTAAATAGATGATGGGGATCTCCTTTCTGATCCTACCTCTTATAGAAGTTTAGTCGGCAATCTTGTCTACTTGACCATCACTAGGCCTGACATCTCCTATGTGGTGAACGTAGTTAGTCAATTCATGACAGCACCACGGCATCACCATTTGGCGGCTTTCAAAAGGATCATTCAATACATTCTTGGTTCTCCAACATCATGATTGTTTTTCCCAATTAGCACACCACTTACACTTAATGCATATTCTAATGCAAACTGGGCAGGATGCCCAGATACTCGTAAATCCACTACTGGCTTGTGTGTTTATTTAGGCGACGCACTCATTTCTTGGAAATGCAAAAATAAAGATAAGGCCTACAAATCTTCCACGGAATATGAATATCATGTTATGTTCTCTGCTTGTTCCGAGACTCTATGGCTTCGTGATTTACTTTAACCATTGTGGGTGAGAACTTGGTCCGGGCGGCACCCTTAACCACGGGGCGTAGCGTGTCAACCACAGGCTTCAAACGGTGAGTCTCTGCTAGCCTGCATCAGAAATATCCAAGTCCCGACCCTGCGCTTATAAGTCAAACTCCGTCTTAACTCAACATGAGACCTTTTAAAACCGTGGGGCCCCGGAAACCGTAAGAACTCTAGAGTTAAGCGTGCTCGGGCGAGAGCAGTACTAGGATGGGTGACCTCCTGGGAACCAAAACGGACAATTTCATGCTGAGTTGGGTGGGGCTGTGACAGTTTCAGATTTTGGTTTTCCTGAGACCTCAGCTACACCTCTTCATGCGGACTATAACAGTACCACCCGTATCACTAAGAATCCGGTTTTTCATAAGCTCACAAAACATATGGAGGTGGATTGTCACTTCATCCAAAATGAATATGATCGCCGGGTCATCAATCTTCCACATGTTTTCAATGAACTCCAACTTGCAGACATCTTCACAAAAGGGCTACCTCAGCCCCATCATGAGTTCTTGGTTCGCAAATTGCTATTGTTTGACGGGCGTCAATTTTGGGGGATGGAGGGGTTAACACCAGCTGGCCCACGAGGCCCATGTACGATAGGTCCAATCCATTTGTATACTAACCCATCACGTGGGATACTTTAGTCAACTAGTCTAACTGTAAAATATTCACTTTCTATGTTGGTTAGATTACAGCATTGTAATATATCTACTTTCCATGTACATAGATTGTAATAGGTTGTAACTTCCTTGATTAAGGCTGAAAACATATTTTAACTGGAGCAAGGGATCGACCAAGGGATCCATCCAGTGTTTCACCAAAACATTCATCTATTACTCTTGGTATGCTCTTCTGTCACTTGTAATCAATCCATTTTTTCTATACATAGCAGTATCAATACAATGACAAGACTACCGACACAAGCATATAAAGAACATCATTGTCATAAATTAATATATAAAAAATGTTACATGTGAGTAGTTAAATATCTCTTTTATCTTTCTGTTGAGAAAGAACCACATTTGGCACCATTATCAGTTTCACATATTTTTTTAATTATGTACAAATATGCTCTCAGTAGTTCAAAAAAATCCATGAATTTCTCCATTACTTTCCAACACAATTTGTCATCCAAGGCCTGGAAACGGGGAAGATGATTGGTTGTGGACAAAAGAGCTATGATGCACGGATATTTCAAAATGGGCAACGTATCGTATCGTATCCGATACTTCACTTTTTATATGTAAAATCCGTGTCCCTACCGTGTCTATGGCTTGTCCTTACCGTATCCATGCCGTATCTGTGCATCATAGCAAAAGAGTAGAGGATTGTACAATCTTGAGGCCTCTTCCAAAGCTGCCCATACTTTACTACTTCAAATTAATCATAGTCAAGCTATGAAATGACATTTTCGTCTCAAACAAACTCTGTTAGTAGTTTAAAATTAGTTCTCCAAGTTTTCAAGTGTGGTGTATGTCAGTTGGCTAAACATGCTTAGCCCATTTTTCCTTATAATAAATGATGTATTGTATAAACCTTTATATTTTGATTCATTCTGATGTTTGGGACCTATTTCATTATTTTGTAAGGTTTAAGTATTTAATTTCATTTATTGATGACTGTTTTCTCATGATACTTGGGTTTATTTGATCAAGTCTAGAAATGAAGTGGCTCATGTATTTTTAAATTTTTTTCTGGCCATGATTAAAAACAATCAATGTGAAGTACATGTTAATTTTTATTTAAATGATAACGAAGAGGAATACAAGTCCAAAGAAACAATATCTTGCTTGTGCTGAGAGATGTAGGACTAATTTGTAATTTTACAGAATTTTGGACTTATTGTTAATTATATAAAACATGAGAAGATATTCTGTAATTTCTAAATTCACAAGGATAAGGCAACGCATATTGTCATGCAAGTGTGCAGAAAGGCCATATAATGAATATTGTTTTCATGCTTTGTTTTCACGCTGAACACTAAAGTGTCAGATATAGATATGACACCATCTTAAGATGAAACAATGGCAAGAACAAACTCTTCAGTCACATAAAGGTTCAATCTGTTAGCCGTTCTTTTTTTTTTTTTATTGTTAACATGACTTGAACCCAAAACCTCAAGGTTGCAACAGTAAGGACCTTTCATTGTGCCATAGGCTCTCGTCTAAATGTTCACTGACTGAATGAGTTGAATGTACGTCCAGCAACAAGAACTAAATAAAGTGTAATCATTCAAATAATACTAAAATCATGTATATAGCCTCAATCCCTGACGGAAGGGCTGGAATTCTTGTAATAGAGGGCCAAACATAATATTTACCTTAACAATAACTGGAGAGCGTAGCTCAAGCACACGATGAATTTCGACACTAGCAGACTCCCCTGTGCTAGGCTGGATCTCGGATGCCTCCTTCAATATTTGTTCACAGAACGATACCAGTTTTTCTTCTGCTATTCCCTTGAGCTTTTCGTCTACATTAGCAACTTTGTCATTGCTCATATCAATGTCCGAAGATGCATCTACTGGTTTCTCGTTATCAGATTTATCTATAACAGTTGTCTTCTGTAAAATATCTAAATAAATGGAAGTGCCCGCTATTTCCTGGCGAAGAAGATTCAAAGGTGGCCTGTGCAACCATAAATTAGTTTAAAAATAAGGCTCTGGTGAAGAAGAAAGAAGATGAGAGAGAGAGAGAGAGAGAGAGAGAGTACTACCTTTCTGAAGGTATATGCTGCATGCGCATTCTAAGACTGCCATAAGAATTGTATGAAGCAGAAAACTCCAAAATTGATAGCAGAATGTCCATAATTGCAATCTTCTGTGGGGCCTTCAATTTGCACCAGTATTTCCTCTGCAAGTTTCAGAGAAAAGTAATGAAATACATTTTCAAAATCAAGCATCCTCAATTTTAAGAGTATTTTAGTAAACATTGCAACGAAAATCAGTAAGTAAGAAAAATAGATGCCAACATCCCAAAAAATGAAAAACACTTGAAAATCTAGAAGATAAAACGCTAAACATATGTTGTACAAGTTTAGTAATTCACTAGTAGAGAAGATTGTTAACGACCCATCTGTATAAAGCCCATGGCCCAATGGCCTATCTGTATAAAGCCCATGATCCAATGGCCCATCTGTAAAAGCCCAACTTTAATGTATACTATAAAACAGGGTAGTCAAACCGCTGAATCTTGTACAGCACAAACATACCAAAATAGGATATTTTATTTCTTGTAATTTTACTTGATTGCAGGCCAGATTGGGTCTCTCAATTCTATATATACAATGGTCGACCCTCAAACTTTGGTGTATACTAAAACAGGCCGGTCAAACTGCCGAATCTTGTACAGCAGAAGCATACCAAAATAGGAGATTTTATTTATTGTAATTTTACTTGATTGTAGCCCAGATTGGGTCTCTCAATTCTATATATACAATGGTAAATCCTCAAGGAAGGACACCAATTCCACAAGGTTCTACTTGTATTCTTTTATATGATCATGAGAATGACATGGTATCAGAGCCAAAAGAGGATTTTCTGTCTCTTCTGATCGATCTATTTGCTCATAGCATTTCACTTGGGCTACTAAGTCGATTCTTGGTTATATAACCATCGTTAACAATCTGATTTCGGCTGTTGGTGCATCGCTGGACAACTATATCATCAGTATCTGGTAGCAGGTCTTCTGTGGCCCACCTCCATTCAACACAGCAGCATCAAAGAACCATCTCATCTTGGTCGACTATTTATCCTAGGAATTTGGACAATTTTTCAGAATTTTTGGCTAATCGAAGGTAGGCTATCTGATCGATTCGGTGGTTTTTTGTTTTGGTGCACTAGTTTTCATCAAATGATCACTGAGTCATGGATTTACAACTGATTGAGATGAAACTTGAACTGCCTGAAAGGAAAAAGGGAATTCCAGATTGTTAACTGATCTGATCCCTCATCCAATCATCACCTGGGCCCCACTTCCTCTATCAGTTGTTGGAAACAGGGTCGCCAGACCTGTTCTTTTCAACTGTGCTCTGTTCACAGGTGTTTTTTTTTTTTTTTTAACCCCTTCTGCACAGTAACTCGCTGGTTTTGTATATGTTGTTGCTGTCCTTTTAAAAAAAAAAAGTGACTGTATTTATAAAAGACTATACAGTATAAGGTATACTGTAACAAAAAAGGCACGAAGCCAGGCCCCACCAAAACAAAGGACCGCAACCCCAACACAGAAACAAGACAAAACTACAAGGGGAACATGTTAACAAAAAGAATATGATGAGAGGCACCCTCCTTAGCAAGATGATCGGCTTCTGAATTAGCACTACGAAAAATGTGGGAAATGGTAACTTGGAGGCTTCTAACAAGATCCAAAATCTCATCCACCACACCTGCCTACTTCCAAGGGGGTTCAGCAGAAGCTTTGACCCATTGGATTACGCAAAAAGAGTCCCCTTCCACAATAAAGTTAGTGAGATTCAAACGAAGCACTTCTCTAAAGCCAGTTCTGATTGCCAATAATTCTCCCCAATTGGCGGAGCAAACCCCAGCAGGCCCTGAGAAAGAAAAGAAAGAAAGAACAGGTCACCCTAAACTATTACGGATGATTCCACCCACCCCAGCCAGGCCCAGATTACCCAAGGCACTACTGTCAAAGTTTAACTTGAAACCCTGAGGGGGAGGACTCCATCTTTGAACGGTAGGAGGAGAGGCCGTCAAAGAGAAAGCCACTTCTTTCCAATTCCTCAACACCACATCGACCGAGATCCCTTTCAATGAAGAAAGAGGAGAGACCCAAGAAGCAGTAAGGTATTTAATCTTATATCCAAGATGATCCTCAGCTAAGGATTTATCTTTAAAACATCTATTGTTCCTCTCTTGCCAAATTACCCAAATAGTAGCCGAGAAAGAAGTCCTCCATATGTTGTTGCTGCCTTATTGATGTGCCCTTTGCAAAATGGAATCCAGCTGCATTAGGAATATTATTTGTGATTCTTCATTTTGGATTTACTCTGTCAGTCTTATTGTGAGTACTATCAGTGATGGAAAATTCTGATATTCCTATCATTCACTTTAATGGGAAAGATTACCCATCCTGGGCTTTCCAATTTGAACTTCATCTCCAGGGTAGACCAACGGAGGATGAGAAACAAATTTTCTCTTGGACAACGAAGGATGCCAAAATCAAATCTTGGATCCTTGGAACAGTGGAAACCTCATCTCATTTTGAATCTAAAACCCTACAAGACAGCGAAGGACATGTGGGCATATTCAAAGAAAGTATATCATAAGAGTAACTCTGCACGCCAATATCAATTGGAATTTGAGATTGCTCAATATACACAAGGAACCTCCTCTATCCAAGATTATTATTCTGGATTTCTTAATTTGTGGACTGAATATGATGAAATTAAGTATGCCAATGTCTCTGACACAGCTCTTTCTGAAATACAAAAACTTCAGTAACTCAGACATAGAATCTCCTAGGTAGGTTTTCTCATGAAATTACGACCAGAGTACGAAACTATAAGATCTGGTCTCCTGGGTAGGGTTCCTTCGCCATCTTTAGATGAATGTCTCAATGAACTATTGCGCGAGGAACAATGACAGCCAACTCAAGTGGTTTTAACACAGCAAACTACCAATGGCTCTCTTGAGGTTGCATATGCGACAAGCAGTACCTCTCACGCACCTGCTCGCCCTATGGGTGATAAGGGAAAATTCCTAGGACGAGACATGAGTACTTTTCAGTGTTACAGTTGCAAGAATTATGGACAATATGCTTCTCGATGTAAGCAGAAATTCTGCAATTACTGCAAAGCTAATGGCCATATCATAAGTGAATGTAGAAAAAGGCCTCAGAACCACAATCCTCGTGCCTATCATGCTGCAACGGAAACTGCTTCTTTGGATGCTCTTCCTGCTGCCTCTTCATCTTCTATATCCTCCCATCCAACCACACCAAGCACAAATCCTCCTAATACTCTTGACATGGTCCAACATGATTATGAATGCCTTTTCAGCATTGGGTATTTCAGGTAAGCGTCACTCTTCAACTTCTCTTTGGTACCTTGATTCTGGTACATCTAATCATATGACCTTTTCACCTGAACTTCTTTATCATACTCGTAAGTATACTGGTAATCAACAAGTTCATACTGCTGATGGTGAAAAACTTCCAATAATCGATGTTGGTGATGTTTCCCACCCATTACCCTTGAAAAATGTCTTTCTTTCTCCTTCCTTATCTGCAAATCTTTTATCGGTTGGTCAGCTTGTGGATAATAAATGTCATGTTTCATTCTCTCAATTTGGTTGCATTGTGCACGATCAGGTGTCGGGGGAGATGATCACGAAGGGGCCTAAGTGTGGACGTCTTTTTCTGCTGCAACTACCAAATATTCGGAATAAGCCTGAGTTTTCTTTACTTTGTGTTCCTTCTTAGAATAATTGGAAACTTTGGCACAATAGATTAGGCCATCCAAATTCAAAAACTTTGTTATTTTTGTTCAGTACTGGTTTGCTTAATAAAAATATTGCTTCTTCTGATGATATTGTGATTGATTGTTCTACTTGTAAGCTAGGAAAAAGTAAAATTCTTCCATTTCTTATGAATGACACTTCGGCTTCAAAATGTTTAGATATTATTCATAGTGATGTATGGGGCATTACTCTTGTAATCTCCCATACTTAGTATAAGTATTTTTGTCACCTTTATTGATGACCATAGTCGGTTCACATGGGCTTTTATCTGTTACGATCCAAATGAGAAGTCTTTGATGCATTTAAAAAATATTTGGCTTATGTCGAAAATCAATTGTCTACTCGAGTCAAAATTTTACGGACCGATTCGAGGTTAGCGTGGGGGGATTTTAACGGCAGAAGTTGAGGAATTTTCGAAATGTGATCTGAAGGAAAAAGTATATATGTGTCTTCCACAAGGTTTTTCAGATGCCACCTATGGTGACGTCACTAAATTACGTCGGTCTCTATATGGTCTCAAACAAGGTCCCCGGGCTTGGTTTAAGAACTTTCAGGAAGCTCTCCCTCAGCTGAATTTTGGTCTGAGTCCATAGGATCTTTCAATGTTTCTTCGTAATACAGCGGGAGGGATAACTGTGCTGCTTGTTTATGTTGATAACATTATCATATCAGGTACTGATACAACTATAATTCAGCACCTTCATGACTCTTTTCATATGAAAGACTTAGGCCCTCTAACCTATTTTTTAGGTCTTGAAGTTCACCAGTCGAACAAAGGATTGATCCTTAATCAGCACAAGTATGCAATAGATCTCATTGACATGGCTAGCCTTTAGAACTCCACTCTAGTTGATACACCTTTAGAACTGAATGTCAAACTCAGTCAAGACACATGTGATCCTCTTCCAGATCCAGGTTGGTAGCTTGGTATACTTAACCATTACTCGACCAGACATTTCCTATGCGGTCGATTTGGTCAGCCAGTTCATGATGTATCCCTGCCATCTTCATTTAGCTGTTGTTCGGCGTATTATATGCTACATTCTTGGCACCTCCACTCGTCATTTATTTTTTCCAGCTGGGATCTCGCTATCCCTCACGGCATATTCTAATGTTGATTGGGTCGGATGTCTAGATACCAGACGTTCTACAACTAGATCGTGCATGTATTTGGGAGACTCCTTAATTTCATGGAAATGTAAGAACCAGTACAAAGTATCTAAATCCTCTACCAAGGCTGAATATCATGCCATGCTCATTGCATGTTCTAAAATACTTTGGCTCCGGGGCTTGCTTTCCGAACTTGGATTTCCTCAAGGTCTACTAACACCGCTCAATGCAAATAATACAAGTGCAATCCGAAATACTGCTGATCCAGTGTTTCATGAACGTACTAAACACGTTGAGGTAGACTTGTCATTTTAATCATGATGAATATGTCTGCGACACCATCAGCCTTCCTTAGATCTCCACAAGTCTCCAAATTGAGGATATATTCGCGAAAGGACTACCGCGACCATGCCATCAATTCATTGTTAGCAAATTGATGCTTGTGGATTCTCCAACATCAATTTGAGGGGAGTGTTAACGACCCATCAGTATAAAGCCCATCACCCAATGGCCCATCTATAAAAGCCCAATTTTTGTGTATACTAAAACAGGCTGGTCAAACTGCCGAATCTTGTATAGAACAAACATACCAAAATAGAAGATTTTATTGATTGTAATTTTACTTGATTGAAGCCCAAATTGGGTCTCTCAATTCTATATATACAATGGTCAATCGTCAAGGAAGGACACCAGTTCCACAAAGTTCTTGTATTCTTTTATCTGAATATCTGATTATGAGAATGGCAAAAATAAGTAGGTAAAAATTAAAAATAATTTACTGCATAATGTTATAGATTTCCATATCCCATTCCAGAACAACAAGGATGGTTTGAGTTGGATATAGTGAATAAGGTCACCACAAGGTGGACAAAGTTAAACCAAGCAAGCAAAGTGTTGTGTAACCATATAATGACAGTATGACTCAAAAGTCTTTTTTAAAAGGCAGTTAGAGCTGCCCGATTCATTCAATAGAGCTGAATATTGGCAAAGAAACAAGAGAATAATTGGAAAGATATTGTCTTCTGCCTTCTGCTTCCTCATTCTTTGGAGAGAGAGAGAGAGAGAGAGAGAGAGAGAGAGAGAGAGAGTCATGAGGATGCCTTCTACAGAAGTTTACGGAAGGCCAAATATGAAGTCGGTGGTGGCCCACAAACAGATAAATCCAAGAATCTCACTGAATCTAGCTGAAAATCACGGCAATCTGGAGGTTTTTCGCACCAAACCTAGAGTACAAAATTTGAATAGTGTTCTTGGCCTAGTAGAGAGCTCAAACTCTTCTCCACCAAAGTAGCTAGTCTACAACCTCAACAATCACAAAGATGGAATGCACCCCCAATTAATATCCGCAATTGTAGGTAATAAACCAGCTGCTTCAGTATCATTTAAATTATTCCGAGAACTAATTCATTAAAATCCTCAAGGACTATATAAGATGTAGGACAGACCCATGGTCCCCATGAATCGACCAGTCTATGGGCCCAGCCCATCTATCTCGACCAAATCTTTGGGTTGTTTTGTTTTGATTTATTTTATGGGTTATGTTTAGCTGTTTAAGTGGATGTTTTAATCCTGGCCATCAATGTGTTTGGATAGTCTAGATTAGTTTTAGGTTTTCTTATTTTCCTATATAATGATGTAAAGCCTCTTTGGCTCAATAGACAGGACATTGATTAACAAAAAAAGATTGTGAGTGTTTTGCCCTCTCTGCCCTCCCCGATGGGAAGCTCACCTCGCTTGTGAAAGGGAGTTTGGCGTGAGGCCAAGATTTTTAGGGTTCCCTGAACTACCCCCCTCCATCTTCCATCTCCATCAACCCGCCTGGCATCTCAATCCACCATCCACATCACTATATGACCCTATGGTACCCTTGCATCAATAGGCACTGAAGAAATGACTGCATGCAATCTGTTGGCAGGAATGCCTTTTTCATAAGACTTGTTCTCACCATTGGCTTGGCCTCTTTCTCCAAAATATTTTGCTTGTTCTCACCATGCAGCTCTCTCCTTGAGTCTCAACACAAAAGGCTTCAGTTTCCAATCTACTGGAACTTCCTAGTAATCAAAGACTCTCGAAACAACGTCAATCATCATCATCATCAATCTCTAAATGACATCAATACAATCAAGTAAACATCACCCCTCATACAACAATGATACTCGAGGATTTCAATTTTGATGTCAAGAATGAGATCTCTACACTGTTCTCCTCAGTCTTCCTGTGTACCTGCACAGTTGCACTACACTGCCCAACACGCACAGCTCCTCTATCGAATGGATTGGCATGAATCCCGTCAAATTCTTAGTCACCGCTACAATTCCCAATCTGCCTCTCAATTGATGCAAGACGTAGGATCACACCATCTAGATGGGAATAACTGAATAGTATCTGCAAGAATCCCAAGATCAATCCTTGGAAAATCATCAATCATTAAACTCCCAAGAGCAATCAAGAGGAAAGCCACTGTTTTCTGGGGAAAATCAAGAAAAACCTCCCATGTGGCAGATATCACAACCAAAACATGCCAGACCCAACAGTCAACTTGTGTAAATAGCAATTAGAAAGAAAATGTTCAACCAGCTATGCTGTTGTCCAGTATAGATTGTATTTATATAGGTTATATAGGGTTACAACCCTAGAGACAATCCAAGTCACAAATCTCCATATGTATGTTTCAATCTCCATCATTAAGAGATAAATAAGATAAAATTACGA
The DNA here is from genome assembly GCA_038049695.1 of Cinnamomum chago. Lineage (NCBI taxonomy): Eukaryota > Viridiplantae > Streptophyta > Magnoliopsida > Laurales > Lauraceae > Cinnamomum > Cinnamomum chago. The sequence continues at coordinate 35,265,827 of CP142452.1, forward strand.
AGTTATAATGACAAAAGAATGCCAAAAACCGATGAAAAAGTCCTTGCGTAAGTCAGGTCATCCCAACCTATGCTGGATGCGCGGTGCATGTGTGGACCATGCGGACCTAAAGGTCCACAGTTGGACTGACCGTGTAGGCTAATGGCTGGACGTTTGGCATGTGCAGTCCACTTTCACAGACCACAGCTCATGGAGTTGAGCCCTAGATGCCCAGGTGCCTTTGCACATGCGTCTGTACTCATTGGCACTGTCAAACCTCTGAAAATATGTAAGTGATTGGGCTGCATTGCCTACATGGCCTTTCATATTTGGATCAACAAGAAATGCCATGTGAAGGAAACCTAACAAATGCATGGTGCACATCAGTCATGAAGGTGACCCATATTATTGATTTGGTTGTTGGGTATGCCCATGGACTGTGCCTTTGGCATGTGCAGGCCACTTCCGCAGACCTTAGCTAATGGGATTACTCCCAGGTGGCTCTGGGGGCTTTGAACATGGGTATTGGCACGGTCAAACAACTCCAAACATGCAAGTGGCTGGGCTGCTACATGATCCTTCATATCTGGATCATCAAGGAATGCCTCACTGAGGGTAACCTAACCAATGCTTAATGCATATTAGTTAGTCAACCCATATCTTGTCATTCTTGTTAGAATATGCACGTTGTAGGGTTTGTTACTGCATGTTCGTACACACACAAAATATCACTTCCTCACACCTAGGCAGAGACGAATCATGAACATAGTTCTTTTCTACATAATTACAATAACTCTTTAAGCCAATCTGAGATTTACAGGAAAATGCTTTGAATAAAGACGATCTAAATGTTGAAGGTATAACATTTTGGCAGAAGCATTCATTTTATTTCTCAGGAGTGATTAACTGGGATGTATCAGACATTACATCTTTCTTGATTAGCAATTAGTTTATTGATAAAAAAAATGACATAAGAATACAACAGAAAAAATAAACAAACAAAAAATTTGTATGAGATGCACTATTTTTTTACCAATCTAAACACTATTTCATTGCTCAAAAAAAAAAAGCATGGTTAGAAAATCACATCGTTCAGGAAATCATTAAATTTTTATCAAAGAATCAACAAGAAATGTAAGATTACTATAAAATAAGAGAAAAATAGTCTCTTACTTGAATACTATCTATGACACCTAATAGTAATAGTTGAGTGATACATTTGCCCCTAATTGTTCCCAATAAAGGATTTTCAGCATCAACCTCGGGGTCGGGCTCAATGGCATCGGGAATCTACAATGACATTCCATAAAGAAAAGAAATTAAGTTGTCATGTAACAGTAGATAATATTGGAAGAATAAAAATGCAGCTTCGCTAACTAGCAAAAATATTTCCACACAAGCACAACCCTAATCAAGTTAAAGAATCCATCAAAAAAAAGGAAAAAATAAACAATAAAGCAATTACTTACACTAATGGCAATCAAGATTTTGGTCTCAGATTTTGAGGCCCTACTTGGCATCATCCTTGTGTCGAGATTCTCTCTTAGGATGAGAACTGATTGTTTTGAAAATATTCTTTTTGGAAAATGAATTATGAAAAACTCGTTTGGCAGCATTTTCTAAAAATTATTCCCAATATGCAAAATTCAAAAAATGCCCGTTTGTCTCATGGAATTGAGTTCCTAAGAAATTCATTGTAAAATGAATACCCAGCCATCGACTTCCTGCATTAAATCCTAAAAAATCACTCATCTGCAACTGCACCTCGTATCATTCCTCTCACCTTGTATCCAACCAAACAAATGCTCCCATCCCTCCCACCAGGGATCGATCCCTGGTGGGAGGTTTTGAACCTCCATCCTCCGAGCCAAAGCGCGCACACACACACACACACACACACACACACAAAAAGGGGGGGCGGGGGGGGCTTAAACTCTTTCAAAGAATCTTCCCTAAAACCCTAAAAAATATAAAAAAATAAAAACCCATACCCCCATTTCCATCTCTCTCTCCAAAATCATAAACCCTCTCTGGATGACCAAACCGATATATCAGCCAATATTTTCAAAATAGCAGCCAACAGCTTTGCTTTTTCTAAGAATCCCTATTTCTACTACTCATCATCTTCCAAACACACCCAAAGCAAGGTGAGAGGCTGCTTGAGCTCCCCTAACCACTCTTTGCAGTAAAACTAAGCCGAATTACAAGCCTTTGACGGATTTATTTGCAGCAAAACCAAGCAACTCAATGAAGGCCTTATTGGTAAGCATTTTGAGTTTATTTTTTGAAATTTTTTTTATAAGATTCTTCATCAAAATAGCTAAAAAAATTATTGAAGCATGTTAGATATAGAATTTTGGAGCAAAACTTTGTAGCTTTGAGCACTTCAGGTTTTTTTTTCTTTTGTGGTTTTCATTATTTACACCCGAATTTTGAAAAAAAAAATTCAAAAAATTGACTAGTACATGTAACCAAGCCTTCACTTAAGCTAGATTTGGTTGTACACTATTAGGTTTTCTTAGATATAGTGATATTGAGTGTAGATCTAGTTTTTTTTTTCTTCAAATTTGGGGCTTTTCTTGAAATCTTTTAAATTTTCTCGAATTAGTTTGCCAAATGTGTTTAAAATGTGAGAATTGCTCGTGGGTTCCATATTTTTCATAGATCTAGTAATTTTGGTATGGTATTACAAACCATAAACCCTTCACGAACTAGGTAAGGTATAGGTAAATAATACATTTGGATTGGGACGGGTTTAGGCCATCCCGTACCAAAACCTAAATTGTTGTCATCCTATAAAGAAGTTTACCATTGCTAGAGTACATATTGGCAGGATGGGGAAGTTCATATTTACCTTCATTGGAGAAGATGGCAACAGAGCCTCAACCGGGCGGCTCCTGCTTTTGGAAGTGAAACTTCTGAGCAAGAGGTTGTCCATCATATTCCCCATAAACCTTTGACCGAATGTTTGACTTCGTCGGAGATCTTCACCAGATTTCTGTGCTTTTTCAGACACAGATAATGGACCTGCAAAGATTGCACTTCTGTTTTTAGAAACTTAATTTACAGGCTGAAGTCTGTAATTCATGCATATAATAACTGGCGTCTTCCATGTAAGAGCTATTAGAGTATCACATTGCAAACCTTCAGATTCTGTGATGTTTGCTGGGAAACCCATTTCTTCATTATCAACCTGTGAGCTTGAAGCACTGAGATTCTTTCCAGAACTTTCACCAGAAATACCAAGGGATGTATCAAAGGCCTTCTTATTCTCATTTATATCAAATTGATGGCCGTCTAGTTTTCCATTCCCTGCAGAAGGACTGTCTGGTCTACTGCCTGCCAAATCTTTGGACGGCACAAGGCTTTTTGAATTTTCGAAGCCCAAAGAATTGAGCAGCTCCAGGGGTTGAGTTGTGTATGAAGCATCCCTAAACAATCACCAATCAAAAAAGATCAATTAAACAGAACCCCCCCCCCCCCCCCCCCCCACAAAAAAAAAAAAAAAGAAGCAAAACAAACAAACAAACAAGACCAACCCCAGAACACACAATGGATCTTTGCATGTGAAATCTATACCGTATGCTTTTCAGGAGAGTATCCCAGTCATTCTCATTGAATTGATGACCTCCGACTTCTATGAGATGCACTAAAGCACCCAAGGAGATTGAAACCACGGACTGGTCTGTCTTCTTGGCACAGTCCAACAGCAGCCCTAGCAGTGGTGGCAGCATAAACGACACCTCCTGCACAAGATTAAGGCAAAAGAATGAGACCACAATCTTGATATAGTTAAATGTCCATCCCCTGTGCAAAAAAGTTCAATTTAGTACTCTGTAAATTGACAATCTATCCAAAGGAGTTCAAAACTAGAAGTGATGGTAAAGATAGTAGTCGGCTGGGTTGAAGTGGGAAAAGTTAGAATGGAAAGTGGAAACAGCAAACAAAACAATACTAAGACCGTAGTTACCTTGTAAAAAGTATTGAAAAGGTTGCAAAGCAACTGAAGTGAATGAATGCTATTTTCCCGAAGCCACTCATCACCAGAAAGGATGAAGCCTTCCTTACCAGCATGTCTTACATGATCAAAAATTGGAAAAAGAACACGATGAAATATGCTTTCCCAAAATGCTGATGAGAATTTGTGACCTCTCTCATTCAACAAATCAAACAGCACCTCAAGTGCACAGTTTCTGACCTCCAATCTAGGATCCGATGTTAGGTCAGACAATCCCGCCAGCATTGGAAACCAGTAATGTTCAGTGACATCAAAATTTGTGTCCGTGCCAGCATCTACAGGTTTTAGAGCACCACCTGGAATGAGGCCCTGAAACAAATTAAGTACAAGTGAGTCCCCACCATGTGCAATGAATCTGAAGTACACATATAAGGATGTCAAGCAAAACAATATATATATATATAATATGGAGAGAGAGAGAGAGAGGAGAATCTGAAGCAATGATAGTAACCTCTTGAAGTAGTTCAGTTAATTGCGAACCAGCAATTCTCTATGGATCCCTATACAATTTTTCTTTTTCTTTTTTTCTTTTTGGCGAAACAGATGATTTATTAATTAGCAGTAGTTCAAAAGTACATCAAAACAAAAACAAAACATTTAGCTGGTTTGTCCCTGAAGGTTTTTTTTTTTAATGGTGAATGTATTCATTGCTCTAAAGGTTTGTCCCTGAAGTTGATTCTGCCATTCGTCCATCCTCCTTCTAGTTACCTGCAAACCAATATCCTACAAATGGCTAAACCAAATATGTATTGGCAATAGTGAGCAAGGACCAACATAGCAGTTGCGGCGAGCATAGCAACCAGTGGCCAAAACACCACATAGTGGGTGATAAATAGCGGTTGCGGTGATACGTAGCAGCGTAGCGGCATAAATTTTTTAAGTGGCCAAAAGAATTCAAATCTTTTGTAGCAACCAATCTTGTGTTCTTTTAGCGATTTGGAACCATATACGGGTAAGAGACAACTTTAGGAAAGGTTATTGATGAGAAGAAACAGGAAAACAAAGTTTTAAATTAAAAATGCTTGGCTCTACTAGGTTTTAGACCACAGTGCCTCTATTTTCAAAATAGTGCAGCAAACTCATCTGCTACGGCCACTGCTATTTTGAACCATAATATTGAGTAGAATATAGTAAGCATTGGTGGGCCTAGTTTTGCCAGGAGGTCGGCAACCTTATTTGTTGGACGATGACAAAACCAGACTTGTCAATGTCGGATTGAGTCAAGTGCCCGGAGCATAGTTATTAGGATCCTACGATTCGTATCCCGAATATTAAGGAAAACGATTCATATCTATGCAAGGAATCCCATTTACAAATGAATATTAGGATTCAAGTGGTGAATCCTACAATTCGATACTTGTTTCATCAAATCTTAAGATTAAAGCAATTCGGCTAAGCGAGAATAGCTACAACCAATAAGTTAATATTAATAATCTTTTACCTTTTTTCTTTCTTTATTCTTTATTTCCTTTAACGCTTTTATTTTTAAAAGGTTATTTAGTAGTTAACGAAACTTCCTAAGAATTTTTTGTGCCTTTGATAAGGTTTTCTTTCTTTATTATTCTTTTTTTTTAAATCTATTTTGGTTTTGTTCTTCATAAACACTTTCTTAACTTCAAGAGATACACTACTTTGTAAGATTAACGGTTTGGATTTTATTTTAATATTTATATTTTTAATTGAAGTTAATAAAAAATATATATTGATATTTTAAACTTATTTAATTATTTACACATCATTTATTTCATATATATATTAATATTTATTATCAAAAAGAAAGAAAGCCCCTTTTCTTCCTTCCAGCTCAAACAAAACTCTCTGCCTTATATGCAGTCTGCTCTTAGGAGAACATTGCCCATATCCAACTATTAACACATGTTATTTATGATATATTAATGTATATGTATATATCAATAATGCTCTTCATATGATTGTATCATAGTCTTATTCGTCACTATGCTGATTCTGCTATGGATGAAAAATGGAAGGATTATGAATACTACTTTTTTTCTTTTAAAAAAAAATTATATGTTTTCTTTCATTTTTTAACAAGAAAGAAATTTTTAAAAAAATCGTATGATTCACATTCACGATACGATTCAGGATACAATTCGATTCAACCCTAAAACAATTTCCGTTATGATTTCGATTTTCAGAACTTGAGATCAATCACTGAATCAAGTCAGTCAACCTATGTCAACATGCAAATAGCTTAATTATACAGATAGATCATCAGGCAAAAAGAAAAATAGCTCACTACCATGTCCTATATTGCTTCCACGTTTAGTAATACTAGAGTAAAACGTAGGTAAGAGATGAGACAGATGGTTAAAAATGTTAGATGGGGAGAAAATGCAGGTTTATAATCAAGTGAACATAATGTCTCAATATCACATAGATCAATTTGGCATATTGCACCCAGTGGGTTGAAGGATCACCCCTTGAAGCATGCATAAGCACACATATGGCACGCATGGAAAATGGTTAGTGTCACAGTATCATATAGATGAATTTAGCACATAGCACTAAATAAGTTGAGAGATCCCTCGTTGAAGCAAAAAGAAATCAATTGTAAGACATGCAGAGGCGCACACCATCTGTGATGGTCTGTAGATTTCTGTAGTGCTAGCTTAGGTAAGTGCCAATACATTGAAGTGGGTGCGATGTAAAAGAATAAAAAATGGATAGCGGGTGGGTGAAGTCTCAACCCTATCCAATTATCCTAAGGTTGTGCTCAGCGCATGGATAAAAATATGATACTATGGAAATTTTACATGATTTTCCGTTTGGTAATCATGAGGGAAAAAGTAAATGAATCATGTGAGAAGGTGAATAAGTCATTCTGCTAACCTCTGCAAGTCGATCTTCACAAATGCGTAGGAGAGCAATAGCCTTCAAACTTATTCGGGGAGAGCTTTTATTATTGGCAAAACCAATGAGACAGTTTACACAATCCATAAAGCAGTCTCCAACAACTTGATCAAAGTGCTCCAAGATAACTGGAGTTTATCTTGTATTAGTTCTGGTGATTAAGTCAAAAGCTTGAAGGAATAGAGAACCCAATCAAGGCTAGTAAATGCAACTCATCACATATTAGTTACAGTGTTAACATCTTAAGGGCATGTTTGGCATTGTCAAAGAAGTTTCAAGTAAAGGGGAGGGCTGGGAAATCTTAGCAAGAAAAACAGAGCCATTGAAGATTAGAGCATTCCATATTCACGAAGTAGATAGGAAATTCTTGGTAGAATGACTCTCCACCAGTAATACACTATTTCAATGAATCCCAGCATGGAAGGAAAAAATTAGTGATCATGATCTCCACCTTTTGACCCTTCAACATTCACGATGTTGATCAAAGTACCTTTCTCGAGAAATCACAAGGACAATGCCAAATGTCCACCAAAAGAAAAAGAAGATAGTAAAAAATTGTAATAATTACATGTTTGATTAGATACAGTAAATGGAAAAGAAACAGAGACTTCATACCCTGTTCTACATTTTCAAATGCACTTTCAACAATTGACTCCAATTCATCATCAGCAGCTGCTGTGAAGATCATAAATACACTTCGCCATCCTGATTTAATACTTCCAACCTTCGATTTTATCATCTGAAAAGCAGAAAAGACTGAACTAACTACATATTTCCATATTTGATACTACTAAATATAATTTTTCATAAAAAAATCAGTTTGATAAGTGAACTAATAATCGCGATGACAAAATTCAAGCAGCATAGATATACCTGCACAATGCAGTCAACAATTAAACCCCGAATTGGTTCACTTTGGCTATTCCGTATAAGAATGACAAATGGTTTCAAAATGTCATTCTGGAATGTGAAGTTAGTGAGCTCCGCACGCTCCAGATACTTCATACCAAGCTGCCTTAAGGAGTCAATGGCATACATTGCAATTTTTTCATCATGGTGGCTCCCAGCAGTAATAAAATGGTGAGCCAAGACAGACCATATCCTGGCCCAAACCTGAAAATTACAGATTATGAAAATAAGACAAAAACAGGAACAAAAAATAAATAAATACGTCAATGGCTTGACCTCATGTCTAATGAGTTTAATGAGTTGGATCTACATGTTAGGGCTTACTCCATGTTGCAGACTAAGGAACATAATTTCAAGTATATCTTTTGGATCAACATATTATAAAATGTGTATCATTCCAAATACACCATAGGATTATAGGAATACCTGTAATTATCCTAGAGATTTGCTAGGATGATATATGATAATTAGGGAGATTCCTAAAGATTTGTCGGGATGACTGATTGTAATAAGTGAGATAGATTTTAGTTCCCTGATATAGGAATTGTAAGTACTAAATATACATGATAAGTAATTATAAAAGAGGGATACAACAACTATAGAGGACCTGATGGGGACATCAACCCTAATTCCCCCAATTCTTTCAAGATCTACCAATGACAGAGGCATAGAATTGCAAGCTAATCCATGGATGGATGACGTGTATCCCAACTTTGATCGATGAAATGTTGAGAATCCACCGTTGGATTACTATTCTGGCAACATCCAACAATTGAATCTCTTTGGATCAAGTGTTTGATGGAATGAAGGCCCCATCTGTGCAGTTGCGTTGAAGCCCCACATTGGGAAGTGCCACATGGGAGGCAATAAAAGAATTATTGAAGTTCGGAGGGGCCCAAGAGAATTTCAAAGAAGAAACAAGAGGTGGGCCAATAACTTAAAGAAAATAGTAAAGGAGGAGGGGTCCACAAATTAAGTCGTCCAAGACACTGGGATTTGTGTGCATATCCCATTGCGCACGAATCCCAATGTTGAGACCTCTTTTTTCCACTTCTTTTTTTTTCTTTTCTTTTCTTCTTTTGTCATTTTATTGTTTGATGATGTCATCAAGTCGTTGGGGTTATGTTAAAAGGACATTTTTCTGTCTTCTCTTTCATTATGCTATATATGTGATGAATAAAAAAACTATTTTTCAAGTTCTCCTTGAGTATCCATTGTTGTACTCGCCTCCTAGATCAGAGTTTGGTGAGAGCCAAAGTAAGGTAACACCTCCTAGATCAGATTTTGGTAAGAGCCCAAGGTATCATCTTCTTCTCCGTTTTTTTCTCTTCCTTTGAGTTGTCTTTGGATAAAAAACCCTAGATCTACATATCCCACTAACCACCAGCCACTAGAAATTGTAGCTCTACACCATCTCCACCATTAGATCGCCTCCAAACCACTAGATCCATACCAGCAGCCCCTAGATCTCTTCATCCCATCATCAAACCCCCAAATCCAACCAACGAAACTTTAGATCCAAGCCATCCTTAACATCTATCAGCCACTTAACTACCCAAATACTAAGATGCCGTTGGTTGACCCTTCCAAGCCCACCAAAACCCATCATCCAACCCATCCGACCCAATCTGAACAATCCAACACCTTGGCTGATCCCCTTACTAGCCTACAACAGTTCAGCTGAACCAAGTATAGCCTTGAACAGCCCCATCCGACCCTGATCCCAACCATATCAGCCATTGGCCACATCCTAGACTAGCATAATTTATGTTAGTTTGCACCTTCTAACATCACCATCCCTAAATAATAATTAAACATCACAACTGAATTTATTTTGGGACTTACATTGTTGTGGGATAGTTATTTCAGATCAGAATTTTGTTCACTAAGCCCGTATTACACATTGAACCGCTTGCAACTAAGTTGAACCAAGCCTTAGTCCAAATCCTCGCAAACAAGAATAAATAAACTTATGTGAATTGGCGATTCCCTAAGCAAGTGGAAGTTCCAACTTCCACTAGGACCCCTCCCTCTCACTGCTAGAGGGGCCTCTATTTTAGGACTTGTGACATAGCCTTAGATCATTACAAATTACCCACTTAATTCTCAATGCTAGATGGTGTAAGTGGTGTGGTTTATAATTCAGCATTAATTATTACTTCTCAGATTGATCTCATCATTCCATATTAGGCTAGATTGCATCTCATCCTGCATCAGGACCACTCCATTCTTCTGAATTTCTCTTATTTTCTATGGGTGTTATCATGGTATCAGAGATCTAAGGTTTCAGTCGACAATTGATTTTTTTCTCAGAAGGTGGCTCACATTTCTACTTCTCAAAGATCAATTCCTCTCTTGCTTGCTACTTCTTCACAACATTCGATCAACCAGCCCATACTTGGAGATCTTTCACTGCAAACGTATTTTACCTGTGCAAGGAGTCTGATTCAGAAATTCTGCAGACCACTGCTCCTGTGCACAGTATTCTGATTTCAACAGCTAAGGCCCACTGGTGATTCATCAAAAGTCAGGTTCTATCATATAATTGGTCATCTATCTCTCCTAATAATTATCAAGATTTTTTTAGATTTTTTATAGTCTGTTTGGAGGGCTTTTTGGGAAGTCTTGCAATTTGACAGTTTTGTGGGGCTCTCTTAATTCCAGTCATTCATCTTCTTTGATCTGACCCTGTTCAGTATGAGATTTCGTCACAAGGTGAACGACACATTAAGGGATCTATCTATTCATAACTGATCAGATTTGTGATAACTGTGTTTTGGTGATTTTGCTTCACTGCCAAGGCCACCCAACCCTTTTTTGGAGTTCTGTTTTTTTCCCCCACTAGTTTTTTAAACTTCTTCAGTTCTTCCTAATTTATGGAAAGAATGGACAAATAAGAAATTATGGCGGTGAAAGTTAATAGAAAAAATTAATTCTTATGTGAGTTTCAACTTTGGAACGTTGTGGTTGGGTCTCTGTTGACTTTGGGGTTGGATCTATAAAAAGGCCTGCACTACAGACACATATAGTCCGGCCAATGGACCACTAAAAATGCTCAGATGATTAGTTGGATATTGAACTCTGTTGACCCTTCCATTGATCTTAATCTCTGACCCTACAAATCTGCAGCTGAGATGTGGTAGCATCTACGGCGAGTTTATAATCAAGAAAATGATGCCCATCGATTTCAGTTGGAATATAAAATTGCGGAACATAATCGAGGAGAAAAGAGCATACATGACTATTACTGTGGGTATATGAGTATATAGTTAGGATATGCATCGCTAAACTATGTACTATGCCAAAAGGCTCACTTGGCATTATTTAACAAATATATGTGACTGCCGAACATCATTAATTATTGATAAAGCTGCATCATGAACATGAACCTATTTGTGCCAATTTGTTGAAATGAAGGCCAAAGCCCTCACTGGATTACTGTGACCCTGTTTAGAATAACTTCATGAAGAACAACATTGCAAGTCACAAGATTTACTAGATTCCCACCAGTCCAATGCTCTTACGGAATCTATCAATCTAATGCCTTTATAGCAAAAGATAAATGGGGCATGACTAAGGTCCAATGTTTTTGCTGCAAGGAATTTGAACATTTGGCTAATAACTGCAAAAAGAGGAAGATGTGTAACCACTGACATGTAATTTCAGAATGTTGAAAACGCCCTCAGAATTGACAGGCAAATGCTTATCAAGCTAATCAGCCACTACATCTACATTTTCCAATACTGGTGATTCCAACTAGTCACTCTAGAAATGGTGCAAAAAATTGTCCAAAATTCAAATGCCTCAACTTTTACCACCATGGGCTCCCCAGGTAAACCTATAACATTTCCATCTATTTGGTATGTGGATTCCAGTGCCAGTCATCATATCACCAACTCATCTGCAAATTTACAAAATATCAAACATGTGTCTGGCAATCATCATATTCATACAGCAGACGGGACGGCGGGGGGGGGGGGGGGGGGGGGGGGGGGGGTCATATCTCAGTTTTCACCATTGTTAACCTCCTATATCACTTATATTGAAAGAAAAAAAATCTCCTTAACTTACTGCAAATCTTCTTTCCATCAGTAGCTTGGTTGATGATAAGTATTAAGTAATAAGTATTGTATTTCTTTTACTCATAATGAATGTCTTATAGAAGACCAGGAATTGGGAAGCCAATGGTGAGGATTGACAATTATTTGCTTTGAAATTGGAAGTTTCTTTAAAGACCTTTCTTTCTAATTTTTCTGATTCCAAACGACAATATCCTTGTTTGTGACATCGAAGATTAGGACATTTTTATTTCAATAAGTTGATTGATATGATTTGGCGTGATTAATAACAAACACTCTTTTTCTTTTCATAATGCTACTGTGGTAATTGTTGTACAATTAAACAAAGAACTCTTTCATTCCTCTCAGTGATATTGTTTCACATACCTGTTTTGACTTGGTACACACCGATGTCTGGGTTCCTACGCCTATTCTTTCTCACCATCATCATCATCATCAAAGCCTTGTCACAACCATGTTAGGGTCACCTACACGAATTCTCTTTCTCCACTCCAACCTATCTTGAGCCAAATCCTTGGATAGGGTGCACTTCTTCATATCTATTGTTACTGAATGCATCCACGTCCTCTTCAGCCTACCCCCTCCCCTTGGTCGGCCATCAACCTGTATGGAAAAACTTTTCCTCAATAGCATTGCAGCTGGCCTATGTTGGACATGTCCAAAAAACGGTCAAACGAGTTTCTCTTATTTTATCACCTATTGATACTACCCCTAAATGCTCCCTAAACCACTCATTTCTAATTCGATCTTTAGTTTCCCACACATCGACATCAACATTCTCATCTCTATTACACTCATTTTATGCATGTGTTGCTTCTTGATTGGCCAATACTCTGCTTCATAGGTCTTAGCTAGTCTAATCGTTGTCATATAAAAAATTTCCTTCAATCTTTTGGTACACGCCAATCACAAAGCACTCCAAAAGTAAATCTCCACTTCAAGCATTTTACTATTATCTTGTGTTCACTATGTTCCTTGGCCTCTCTATCCTTGCTAATTATCAAGCCAAGGTATTGGTTTGTATCCCTTTTGTGATATAAATACTTCATTATTTCTTATTGAAGCTTTTAGTCATTATACTTGGGTTTATTTTTTTAATAATCAGGTCGATGTCTTTAGCATATTTAAAGAATTTTGTGCCCTTATTGAGACAGACTTTACATTCAGATTCAGGGGAGAGTACGTGTCTACCCAATTTCAAAAAAATTTGGAAGACAAGGAATTGAGCCTTACCGATCTTGCCCCTCACACCCAACAACAAAATGGGGAGGCCAAACAAAAAAAATCAACAGATTTTGGCAACTATTCATGCATTGCTCCTTGATTCCATTGTTTCATGAAAGAAGCTATTAAAACAGTTGTTTACTTGGATAATTGGCAATTCACTTCTGTTTTGAAAATTTCCTCTTTTTATTTTTGTCTCTTTGATTCTCAACCCAATTACATGTTACGTACATTGGGGTGCATATATTATGTTCTCTTACCACCTCACAAGCATACCAAACTTTCATCATAAACATCAAAGTGTGTTTTCTTGGACTATGGTCTATGGACTTGTAGCAAAGATGACTAAGGTTCACACTCTTATTGTCGTAGCAGTGAATCAATCATGGCCCATTCTTCAAATGGATGCCAAAAATACCTTCTTACACGATAATCGTAAGGAAACATTTTATATGCATCCGCCAAAAGAGACTTGACGTCTCCTCATCCTCTGTCTATCACTTTTGCAAGTCTCTTTATGGATTCAAAGTCTCAAACAAGCCCCCAACGCCGAGCTCGAGAAGTTTCGCACTACTCTCATCAACTCTGGGTTCAAACAAAGTTACCTCAATCATTCTCTCTTTCTTTTGGACGACATCTACAGGCATGCTCAATTCTAATAATGATCTTATTGGAATTAAATGGCTCCAACAAAATCTTCAATCACATTTTCATATGAAAGACATCGGTACTATGACCTACTTTCTTGGGCTTGAAGTCACACATTCCAAACATAGGATTTTGCTCACTCAGAGCAAATACACACCAAAATAAAAAGGTTAATTGATTTGGCATGACTCATTGATTCAAAACGTGTTGGCATTCCTATGGAAGTAAATGTTAAATATCACAGATTATGGTAATTTGATTTGTAATCCTACAATGTACCAGAGATTGATTGGTAGCCTCATAAACTTGACTATAACATGTCCTGATATTTCCTATGTGGTGAATATTGTCAGCCAGTTCATGACTGCCCCCCGACATCATCATTTGACAGTTCTCTTTCTCAATATCTAATATCTTTAAGGCACACAAGGACGTGGCTTGTTCGTCTCATCAACATCCCCACTTTAAGTCTTCAACTGCCTCCTTATGCTGATTGGGCTGGTTGTCCAGAAGCTCGTTGCTCCACCACTGGTTGGTGTATATTTTGAGAAGATTCTATTAATTTATGGAAACATAAGAAACATGACGAGATATCCAAATCTTAAACAAAGGCCAAATACTATGCAATGTCTTCTGCTTGCTCCGAAATCATCTGAATTACCAATCCTTGAAGAAATTGGCATCAGAGTTCCCACTCTTATTCCCCTTTATGCCAATTATACTGGTGCTATTCAATTTGCTCTCAATCCTACCTATCATGAGCGCACTAAATATATTGAGGTTAAGTGTCATATTATTCGAGAAAAGTTACCAAACAAGCTTCAATAACTTCCTTGCGTCTCATCCCCACATCAACTTGCAGATATATTGCAAAGGCTACGAATTATTATAGAGATCACTTTCTAGTATCCGAATTGATGCTTTACGAGCAGCAACCATTTGAGGGGGGACCGTGAAGAAACATAATTTCAAGTATATCTTATTGATCACTATATTGTAAAATATATGTGCCATTCCAAATACACCATAGGAATACCTGCAATTATCCTAGAGAATTGTTAGGATTATTGATTGATTGTATTTATGGAGATCGATTGTAATTCCCTTATTTAGGGATTGCCATAACTAAATAATACATGAATGAGGTATTGTAAAAGCGGGATCCAAAGACAATAGAGGATCACTCCATTCTTCGGAATTTCTATTTTCTATGGATGTTTTCATTGACAACATGCTAATGCAGGACAGACCCATGGTCCTAGCGCAGCCTGGATCCGCTATCGAGTAGATCAATGCCTCAGATGAGGTTGATCGAATCTAACGAAGGGATTCCAAACAAGAAAATACCCATGATAAGGGAAAACACCACAATTGGAGAGAAAACTCAGAAGTCTTGATTAATTGAAAATAAGCATGAATTACAATAAGGATGTCCATCCATATATATATAGAGTAGGATCAGTTCTCTAGGTAGCTTAGACACCAAGACTTTCCTAAACATGGATTTAAAATAAAATAGGAAAATAGAAATCCTAATTAACTACTAATTAGAAAATAGAAATAAGGATAAAGTTACAATCCCATAGTAGCTATCAGTAACAATTGGGCCTATGAACTGAACCAAATAGGTCAATGGTTGGCCCAGTTGACTTCTTGGGCCTAGCCCGTATTGCATCAATTCTCCCCAGCTTACAAAACCTCGATTCTAGCGAGTTAGTATTTTGGTGATGCTCATAGAGATATGGAGTCATGTGCTAGAAGTCAAAAGCAGTAATCCATGCAGCATTGGAAAGCATACGGTTCTTCCATCAAAGTCGACGTATGGTTTGGCCAGCAATAATTCTCCCAGTCGTGGAGAGAACTCAACATCTAAGTTCGGTGAATATCCACTTGGATCAAAAATTAATCACAAAAATTTCTGATTTTTATTTCGATCTTCATTTTCAATACATGTCTTGAAAGTTTGATGCAGCTTTTCCTCCACTTAAAAGTAGATTGGAAGTGCTGCTTCTTATGATGTCTTCATTTAGCTCGGATGTGTGATTTCCTCATTATATACTTCAACCGTATAATCTACCATATATGAGTGCAATCTTCAAGTTCCCATAGTCGATCCTCAAAGTTATAATAAATGTGGGGGACTTCAACTATCGGTTCTTCTTTTGATGCGTTCTGAATAATATAATTCTTCTCCGATGATTCAATTGACTTTTCTGAATGTGACATTATAATCAAATCCATCAGATCACAGTCTTCAATGTTTGCTGGTCCTTGTTCTTCCTCAACCTGTTGTGGCTTGTGATTAACACTACCTTCATCAATATCATCTGCGGAGATCAATTCGGTACCCTTATCTCTGAAGGATGCTTTAATCTTGCATAGGAGTGCCATCTTTGATGTCCTCTACAAATGAATTTCAATTCTATGAGTGTAGGCAGAACTTTTAGTTTTTTATCCTTTTGTTCCTTCTGACTCTCCTTGCTGATAATCCATAAATAGCACAGCGTCGATATCTAATAGTTCTCTCTCTTTTTGGGTAAGTATCAATTATTGGCAGATCACCAGAAGAGTCACTTTGGAGAATAGGTTCCACATGTACTTGGAACTGAGATTGTTGCGTGTGAGACCGTCTAAGCATATGCTCTAACACGGGCTTAGAAGTATGCCTCATGAAAGGTACGACAGTGATTCATATACTCTAATATGTCCGGCTGCAATTAGGGGTGCACAACCGGATTTCCGGTCCGGTTTTTGGACCGGATTTGCGGTCCGGCTTAAATGAGAGGACCGGACCGGACCACTTATAAGTGGTCCGGACCGGTTTCATTTGTTTTTTTTTTTTTCCTAAGTTTTTTTTTTTTTTTTTTTCATTTTCAGCCCATTTCCTGCCTTTTTTTCCAAATGTAAGAAGCTAGATCTTCTATTTCACTAGGGTATTTGACTTAGGAATTTTATATACTTAAAGTTTTATATTAAAAAAAATAAAAAAAAAATTTATTATTAATCCGGTCCGGTCCGGTCCGGACCGGTTTTTAAAAGGTCCGGACCGGACCTAACCGGTTTTTCAAATCCGGTCCGGTCCGGTCCGGTTTTGCTGTCCGGTCCGGTCTGCGGTCCGGTTCTGTGCAGCCCTAGCTGCAATCCTCTAATATAACAAACCAAATCATGCATCTTGTCCCCCTCTAGTTCACATGTCTTGCAACCGTCTAAGCATACGCTCTAACATGGGCTTAGAAGTATGCTTCTTGAAAGGTACGACAGTGATTCATATACTCTAATATGTCCGGCTGCAGTCCTCTGATATAACAAACCAATCAGGCATCTTGTCCCCCTCTAGTTCACATGTCTTGCAACTCTTGAAATTGACGGGTATATTCATCAACTGTCAAGTCTTTTTTCTTCAAATTAAGAAATTGTTCGACGTAGAACTCATTATCAAAATACCAATCTCTATATTTGTACCAATACAAACTTCTTTGAGCTTCAATTGAATACCCAAAAATTCTCATATTGATTTGGATGTAAGAACACCAAAGTTTAGCTCTTTTTGAAGAATGGACTTACCTGCTGTGTAGATCTTGTTGATTGGAGTATGTTTATGAAGACGGATCATCGATCAGAGTTTTGATGGCTTCAATATCAGCAAAATTAATATGGGCTGTCTAATTTGGTCCACCGGCCATTGACCAGAGCTTCTTTTTTTTTTTTTTTCTTTAGGTTCGGATCAAACCTGAATGCAAGCCCAATAGTGGCTCAACACATGTGAAAAGAGGGCTTTCTCTTTTCATTCTGC
Organism: Cinnamomum chago; assembly: GCA_038049695.1. NCBI lineage: Eukaryota > Viridiplantae > Streptophyta > Magnoliopsida > Laurales > Lauraceae > Cinnamomum > Cinnamomum chago. The sequence continues at coordinate 35,283,348 of CP142452.1, forward strand.
TTTGAGGTTTTGTGCAGAGAAGAGAATACAAAGGAAGAGATCGATTTTAGCTTACTGGACTTAACTGCAACTTGTTGAACTAGACTGGAAGAAGTGAGACAACGTGCTGTTGGCAGTGTGGTGATTCATTGACGACCGTGCAGTTCAGACAAGGTGTTGTAATGAAGAGCTGCCAGTTCGGACAAGTGTCAGGTATGTTGCTCGAACTCAAATCTTCTTTTTTTCTCGATCTCTCCCCTTTTTCCTCACTTTTTTTCCCCGACAGAGTGGGGTTTAGGCGTGGGGTTCGAGAGGATTTCGGATTCAGAGTTTTAGGTTTTTCAAATGGTTTGGGGAAAGTAAGGAATTTGGTTTTGGTCGATTGCGATTTTGGGTTTTTGGGCTACGGTGATCGGGAATTGGAGATTTAGTGAAGGTGTTCTAGGAATGGAGTTTGGCCAAAAAGGATGTTGGTTTAGGAGCTTTTGTATCGCTGGGATGATGTGGGGGTGAAATCAATGTTAGGGATCAGTTCAGCTGGGTTAGGTTCGACATTGGGTTAGGTTCGATTGTGTTTGGGATTGGGTTTGGTATGGTGGCAGTTGAGGTGTGGCTAAGGGGAATTGGGAAGTGGATTGGGGTTTTTGTAATAGTTTTAGGCAGTGAGTCTTTCGGTAAGAGAGAGGGCTGAGGATAGGATCTGGGAAAGATTGATGCCTGCCCGGCTAATGATTGATCTTCGGTTTTGATAACAAATTGGCACAGCCCAGATCCGCAATCGAGTAGATCAACGCCTCAGATGGGGTTGATCGAATCCAACAAAGGGATTCGATACAAGAAAATACCCATGATAAGGAAACCAACCACAATTGGAGATAAAACTCAGAAATCTTAAATTAATTGATAATAAGCATGAATTACAATAAGGATGTCCATCCATATCTATAGAGTAGGATCAGTCCTCTCTGTAGCTTCAACGCCAAGACTTTCCTAATCATGTAGTTTAAATAATATAGGAAATAGAAATCCTAGTTAGCTAATAATTAGAAAATAGAATCAGGGATAAAATTAGAATCCCATAGTAGCTATCGGTCACAAGTAGGCCTATGGGCCGAACCCAATTGACCAGGGTTGGCCTAAGGGTCAATGGTTGGCCTAGTCCGTACTGCATCAGGTCCCCATGGGTCGACCAACCAATGGGCTAGCCCATCTGTCTCGACCAGTCTTTGGGTCGAACCTATCTATCTTTACTCTATTTAGAGTTTTATTTATTTATTTATGTTTTAAGTTAGCCGTTTTAATCCTGGCCATCAATGTGTTTGGATGACCAAGATTAGTTCTAAGGTATTACTTCTCCTATATATTGATGTAATTCGCTAAACAATGGTTGATGATCATGAAAATAGAAGCTTTTGGGATCTTCCTTTGAGTTCTCTTCGAGTTTTCTTTTGACTCCTGGACTTAAGTTTGGTGTGAGGCCAATTCTTAGGTAAACACTGACCTTATCTCCCCCCTATCATTTGTCTTCTATCCTTGCCCGCCCCACATCTCCTGTCCATTCCACATCACATGTGAAGTTAAAAATAACAAGTATACATATTTTCACAAAGACATAGTATTTTATGGATGGTTGTTAGCTCAAATAGATGATCAGCACAAAAGAAGCATTTTCAGAAATATGTACATCCCCGCACATGTAAGTGAATTGCATACACAGAATATGAACAAAAATGAATGCAACATTTTCAGATATAAAATACACGTTTATCACAACATCCATACACTTGTATAAAAGCATAGATAAACCATGGTTTTAAAACTCAGTTTTGGTCAAAGACTTGCTGAACACAATGTCCAATTGTCCATTACAATTCAGCCAATATGCACTGAGCCTTAGCTGATTCACAAGAGAAGGCTTAGCAGAGCCCAAGCCATTCGGTAGTTGAACATATACACTGATTCATGTGCATTCATACAAATAAGTTCACGGATGCAAGTAAGCTAAAACTACATACATCCACACACATATATGCAAATTGAAAGAGTTACCAATCGTATTCGAGCCATATTGTAATAGCTGATCTCAACAAGCTTCTGCAAGCTGAAAACGCGTGCTGGTGTTTGCTTCAGTTCTTCAGCTGATACACCACAGAGAGCTGTAAAGAACTCCACAATTGAATCACTAGGCAACTTAACACTGTTAACAAACACTTGTTCAGCTGGTTTCCCAGCCAATTCTCTGAGAGATAGAAGAACAGAATCCCTTGATATTTGATTTGATCCATGCATAACAGTTGCAGCAATCGCTGGTGTCGAAGTGATGTACTCTAGCCTCGAAACACATTCCAGGACAGCGTTCCAAGTGTCCTGTAGAGTGTCTGTCTCCACATCACATAGAGCTAGAAGAGTTCGCAATGCCTCCACATTTTTACTACGCATTTCCTTTGGAGCATGTAAAAATGTAAATCTGCATGTAAATTTCATAAGCAAATGGTTATGCAAAGAAATTAATATTCCTTGTTGTCAAATATTGATTTTAATATGAATAAATAAAAAGACAGGCAAATGAACCGCTTACCGTACTAGAGATGTCAAAAAAGCATAACGCATTGTATCCATTCCCAAAACACGTGTTATATGTATACCAGATCTGAAACCCTCCATACAAAGAACCACCCTTGGCTTATTATCACCTTCCTCCATGGTAACAGAGAATGCAGCTAGTAATGGCCATCCTACAGCCTCAAGCATAGGCCTAACAAGTTCAATCTGCTTGGCACTATAGAAAATGCCCTTTTTTCCCCCTTGACTTTTGAAAAAAGCTTGAGTTTTCCTAATGATATCGTCACTCTCTTTCTTGGTATCAGCAGCTGACTTCCTTGTAGGGAGGGCCAAATTAAGAATACTGACAAGACGGCCTCCCTCTTCTGTTTGTCTGTTGCTCTTACCTACACTAGTTATGTCATTTTTCATCTTTATCTCTTCTTTAACAATAGAATCATAAATCTCATCCAGGAGTTCCTTAGGGGCGCATTCCTCTGTATCACTAACTGAATTCATTCGAATGAAATCGGACTTTGACATTTTGGGCCACACCATTGGATTGTGTGCATCAGTATTTAACATGATGACTGCATATGCGAGAACGTATGCAGTGTCTGCATTCTTGAAAAGTTCAGGATTGTCAGCACAATAGCTGCAAGAAATTCGCCACAGTCAAGACTCGGTTGCAACAGTAATAGTAAGATATCAGCTAGTGAAACTGTGAATGGCTAAAATTCATCAAATAGATAACAAGTTTATGATCAAAGAATTTAAATTTATCACATACCGCTCAGCAAACTTTTCCATGATTCTATCTATCTTTTGAGCTTCTCCTGGTAACCGAAAACCTCTTAGAAATTCACGAATTGCAGCATCGAACTTCAGTCCCGTAAACTTCATAGAATCAACATAAGCATGCATAACAGCAAGGGGAAACTCTTCGTGTTGACCCAAGTAGTCACCAATCATAGCCTGCAAAATTTTGATTACAAAAGAGAAGAAAATCATCAAAACATCTGTTTCAATGTAAAACTAACCTTGTATCAACTAAGGAAAATACCACCTTATCCAAACTAGAAGCATTTTTCAGGAACTGGGCCACAGAAGCAGGTGAGTTTTCAACTAACTTATTCAAGATCAAGTACTCTATTCCCTTTGCAGGATTCCTGTTAAACTGAACAAGAAATAAACTGAATAAATCCCTTGATACATTCTAATAATATATTATAAGTGATCAAGACTAACAACATGACACAACTATTTTTTATTATTTGTAGTTGAAATTACACTATAAACACAGGAACCTCTAAAGAAAATGTACATGTTGCAGCTAATTTGCTGCTCTAATATTTTACTTATTGGATAAGAGCAGAAGATTCTTTCATCAATTACCTCAGATATGGCAGCTTCCATTGTGGACTTATGAGCCTTGGCCTTCTCAAACTGACTAGGTACATCCTCCTTGTTTTTTGATGTATCGGGAACAGTAGAACCCTTTGCCAAAGAATCGTCTTCTAGGGACTGAATGCCACGGGTCTGCTTTTTGGAATCTCTCTGACTTTTCTCCCAATCAACCAATGATTTAAGTACGCTCACAAGACACTGGTAAGACCAAAAAAGAAGTGCCACAGATACTTAAGAAAAAATAAGAAATACATCATGAGTGCATCAGAAGCTCTTCCATGTCACGGAGGACTGAGTGAATAACCTGAAGGGATGAACCTTTGATGGTTGTAGTTTGGGACAAAGTAATTGAGTTTGGATCTTCACCAAGAGTCCCTTGTGCTATCCTTGACAGAGCATTAACCTTCATTTCAGATCAATATACAAGAGTTTATGTTACAGGTATACAGAGTCATCAAAAAGAAATCTGTGATTATTTTGTTCAAATTTACCATGCGTTCAAACAGGTTTGGTGCCTCAAGATCACAATCATAGTTAACAAATATGTCCACAAGCATTTGAGGGTCTTTGCAAACTTTCTCAAGCATTCTGCAAGCAGCACCAGTCAAATTGTTCCACAGGAAGATGACTAGAGATTTTTAGGTGGTAAACATTATATACAAATAAAGCTACTGAGGAAGTCGTTCTGAAGCCCAATAAAGCAATGATACAAAACAAATGCAAGATGTATACACCAAAGGGTGATTCTGGTCAATCATAATTGGACCCCCCAAAAAAAAAAAAAAATGTTTTACCTGAGAACACTTGTTCTTTGGATAAGTGGACTATCAGAGCTATCCAAGGATCGTAAAATTATCACCGGAAAAAATATGCCAATCTCACCCTACAAATGAATTCTAATAATAAAAAACTAAAAAGAAAAATTGAGGCAGAATCGCAAATCAGAATTCATTTGGAGCAAAGGAAAGTACTATCATAGTTCATGCACCTTCAGACTTTCCCTAAGACGCAGTAAAAGCACTGTGAAGATTCCAGTTGCATACTGTCATCAAATGGAGAAGCAATCATGGACAATAGTCAGAACAAACAAGTATGCTGCCATGTTACAAAAGAAGTTCCAAATGCAGGCATCCAAGCAATTACATGAACGATTTAGAAGAGCAAAGATAGATCTCATTTGTCAAAAATATAATATAAAATCAACAGAAAATCATAATAATAATAATATTATTATTATTATTATTATTAAAATTAAAATTAATACTAAGAGTGGGGAAAGGTGGACTATAACCTGAAAAACAACTGGTGAGGAAGAAACTGATGCCCGCAACAAAGCATAAGAAAGATATGCTTTAACAGAGTCTATAAAATGGAAGTTCTTGGTAAAGGATACACTCACACCTTCCAATAAACCCTGCAAAATAATATGTTCAGATATATTCCCCTAACTAAGACGTAAAAAGACAACAAAAAAAGAGATAGTCAACCAAACATTAGGTAAGCACGCTGTAGATTGTTGTCAATTTGATCTTCATTAGGTATGCTACACAAAAACACAAACCAAGAACTCACCTGCAGAAGCTCAAGAGACAAAAGTCTTGTCTTGGTAGTAATTTCATCATTATCTTCCTTCATGCCCATCTGAAAATGTTGTTCAATTGAGGAATTACTGAAGATCAAAGATGAGTGAACAACATCATATGAAAAGGATGATTATAGCAAAGCAGACCTTGCAAAGCATGCGGAATAGCAGCAAGGCATCACGTTTTCCTATACTCATGCTCTCAAGATCGATCCCTCTGAAGAAATATAAATCATTATGGTTCCAAGCATCCAACAAATCACAGAAATACATCAAGAAAATGCACAAAAGCAAAGAAATGGAAAAGAAACAAAACGAAAAAGATATATCGGAATTCATGAAATTAGCATACCTTGATATCTTTTTCCCATCCTCAAGATTCACAGCCTTTTCTAGCACAGCTTCTAAACCCTGAATAAAAGCATATTGTTATACAACGGTCAACTCAATCACCAGTTAAACCAAAAACTGAGATGATGATAACAACAGATGAACACAGCATCAAATTAAATATATATATATGGGGTTGTAGTTTAGAGATAAAAGGCACCTTAATATCAGCACCACCTGCTAGATTATGGAGTTCCTCAAGAGATGTGAGAGACGTATCTTTTGCACGGTTCATAGACAGAGCATCCCCCAGAGTTAGTTTCTTCTCGTCTTGTTCTTCCAAGGGAATGTCTCCAACTCTTGAATTTAAGGTTTCTCCTGGAGTGGAATCCACATTCACATTGCTGGTTGACAAATGAGAAGCTTGGACACCTTGTGGGACATTGCCTAAGTTCTGGAAGAAGAGGAGGTGATTTATGATCCTATTGCCTTTATTCCAGTGAAAAAAGGACTAACCAGTCACAAATTTAGCACACAGGTTTGCATACATGATCACATTCCATACGCCTAAATATGATGCTGATCATCTGGGTCAACATTGCCTTTGATGTTGCCTGGTTTATAGGGCTCTTGCTGTAATAGCCAAAATAAAAATAAATAAATAAAGGTTATACTTCTAATTTTGGATTACAACAATAAATAAAAGAAAAAAGTAATAAACAAATAGAAAAGAACAGTTAAAACTATGAGAGAGAGAACCAGATACCTGCTCAGAGCAATGTTGTAGCAAATTCTAATAATACCCAGTAAAGGTTCTCCATGTACTGCAGTATAAACTAGAGTCATTGGAGCTTTTGGCTAAAATTTCAACATAAATAACACTCACTAATCTTCAAACTACATATTCTGTTTTTTATTATTATTATTACTCTGGTAAGTGAGAAAGAAGAAGATACTAGACGACTTCTTAGCTACTCATTTTCACATGAGATGATGCTTGATAAGCTTATTAGCCACTAATTTTCACATATTGTGACATCTTTAATAAGAGTTTCTTTTTCGAGAGCTTTATAGGTTCTCATTGATCTATGCTAATTTCTAACGCAATCCTCTATTTATACAGCATATTGCTCAACTACCAGTTCCATTTCAATTGAATTCTATTCGAGCAAACATTTCAGTGTTTCAGCCACTTTGGTTTTCCATTTCATAGAAGCCATGCGATTTTTTTATGAAATTAAGATAACAGTCTATTCCTTCAACAAGTAGAGGGTCTTACCCTTTTAAATAAATAAACAAAGGATTTCACAAAATTTTAGACCTCTCTTTTGAATGGAGTTTTCTAACTAAAATGCCCTCAAAGGCATCGACTAATGGTCTAAGTGGCCGTTTGGCATCTCTACTATGAGGGTCTTATTGTCTTAAAATCAATTCAATCCACTTTTAGAGGGTTTGGCAACAGCTTTTACTGTGTCCATTTGGAATGGTATTTAGACATGACATGTCTTTTTCAAGTTGTCAGCAAAAGGAAGAGATTTGAATAAGAGAAACATGTCTTAAGTGGAAAGACACAGAGAGCAACAGTGCTTTGGGCGTCCTCCATGGCAGTCCAGTTTTTGTTTTTATTTTTTACTTTTTGGGAATCTAAAGCATGATCCAGACAGTTAGATATATTCAGAAGTTCCACAACAGCCACATGTCCAAATGTCAGCCGTTCAATGTTCCTATATTTTGAGATATTTGCAAAAAACGCCAGGACCTTTCATCTACTTTTTTTACATTTGTGGGCCCCAAACGTCAGATCTGAACAGTTAGTTCCCTTTGGAAAGTCAATCACTGCTATGCTGCCAAATCTTAATACTTGATTCCTCACAGATCTCAAGAAATTTAAGAATCATCGTGGACTGTTGGTTTAAAAAAAATTGATGGCTGAGTTTTGAAAGGGTCCACGGGCAGTCAGGTTTTTTGTACTTTTTAATATAAGTTTTGGGACCATAAATTATGATCTAAACCATTGGATATATTAAGAAGACCAGGCACGACTATGGGTCCAAATTCTAGCTGTTGGATCATCATGGATTTTGAGATATTTGTAAACAAACCCAAACATTTTTATCTATTTTTTAAAAATCCATGGGCCCCAAATGAAAGATCCAAACCGATAATTCTCTTTGTAAGACTAAGCACGGCTATGGCGCCAAATCTCAATGCTTGATTCCTTATGGATCTCGAGATATCTATGAAAAACTTTCAACCATTGCATTAAAAAGATCTATTTCAATCAACTTTTTTGTGTTGCCAAACAGACTATTTTTAAAATATCTATTTCAAATGGGGCCATTTGAAACAGATCTATTTCATGCAGATCTATTTCATAAAGATAAGACTTGCTAGACAGACTGATCAAAATAGACGGATCTATAGGATAGACTGATGAATCAATAACTAGACGAAGGAATTAAATAGATGGAACAATAGATCAACAAGAGTGGATGGATGTACAAAAGGATAAGTAGCGAATAAGCATACTTGTATGTGCGTGCATGTATGAAGGATGCATGGACAAATGGAGGGGTAGATGAACAAATAAATGGATGACACAGACTCCTGGAAGAATAGACTGATGCCCAGATGCCACTTAAATAAGGATTCTATCATACTATTTTCCAAAAGATGATGAGCTATGCCAAAAAGTTATATGAATAAGTAGCATCATCATCAAAGCCTTGTCCCAACTATGTTGGGGTCAGCTACATGAATTCCGCTTCTCCTTTTTCTTCTTCTTTTTTTTTCTTTGAATTGTAACGAGATTTTAAATTCAGCTTCTCCATTCCAATCTATCATAAGCCAAATCCTTGGATAGGCTGCATGAATAAGGCCTTGTTTGGTATCTCGACTCTTATTCCCACACAGCCATCCAAAATAGAGCCAGAAAGAGAGAGAGGCTAAAGCTCTTATTTTCACAAGCCCAAAAATGGGGCCTTTCATTTTTAAGAGGATTTGCCTCTACATCGCTAAAGCAAGTAGAGGATAGAATTGTGTACCAAACGCTCTTATTTTCCAAAGCTCTACCCGCTTTGGACATTTAGACAAATAGAGGTTGGAAATAGAGATGCCAAACATGGGCTCAGTATATCAATATCCATCAAGATTTCCTACACAGAAAATAGATGTTTCATACTCTCGGTCTAACCAAAAAAAAAAGCCTCAAAGTATCGCTAGGAGCCGGCTTAGTTTTAAAAGTTGGAGTACGAGTAACTATAGGGTCTTTTATCTAAAGTTTTCATTTGAAGGACAAGGGTGATGTGTAGAATTGGAAGCCATGCCCTTCCAGAAGCCCTGCTCAAAAGGCTTTCTCTAAGTCCATAGCTCCCACATCCCTTAATCTCTATCCATGCATCTGTATCGTATTGGTGCCTCCCAAGGTGGAGGATTTCAGGTAGTGGCTAGCAAGGTGTGTCCATCGTTGATAATCTCAAGAGGAGCATAGACTCATATGCTATTTCTTATTTGTGCCTTTTTTCACATACACACAAAAAATAAAAAAAATAAAAAATAAATAAATAAATAGAGGGGGGAAAGTTTGACGTTTTTTTTCTGTGGAGGATTCTTCCGTTCACTATCATATCTTCAATTTGGAATGGGAAAATAATTCTTGAGAAAAATTAATGGATGATATAATATCCAGTGTGAAATTGAGGGTGACAAACAGGATTTAGAGAAAGATGAGAACGAAAATTTCAAGTCTGTCATTCAAATAAAAAGTATCAAGTTAAATGACATCACGCATAGTTAGGAGGCACGAATGGACAGTAATGCAAGAAGGAAAGGATTAAGCGTTGGTCTGGTATAAGTTTCTTAAGATTTAACATTAATAGAGAAGCTATAGGCAAGCCAGGCTGGAAGGATTGGTGGTGTCTTTCATAAGTCTAATGGGACGTGCTGATGGCATTTAATTTGCCTATTGAAGTGGATTTTTCTAACAAAGCCAAGGTGTTAGATATTAACAAAGCTTTGAAAATGTTTTCACATTCCTCGACAGGGAGGACATGAAAAGCAATTCCTCCAATCAGTTGGTCAGGTTACACCCTCTGTTGTGGGTCCTCCAAAATTTCAATTCATTTTGAATGAAACAGAGCCTTATCTTCATCTCTTCACATGATCTTCCATGATCCATCAGGTAGGGGAGCCAATGGCATGGCAAATACAGTTGTCAAATGAGGGGTTGATGGGGCACTTTTTTATTGGGCCATCAACATAGTTATGACTATGTTTGGTACTGTTTTCTTAAGGCATGGTATACTGCTTTTATAGCACCCCATTCTTGTATGGTTTTCCTTTTAAATAGTTCTCATTACCAATCAATAGAAGAAAAGTGAAAAATCCTGACTTGCGTTAAAAAAATTTGGATACAAAAGGAATTGATCATACCGAAGTTAACAAACCTCTGTCATCATACACAATCAAGATGAAGCTTTATAGATCTCCACAATCAGAAAGATTCAACCTTATCTCTCAAAAGGTCTTGATTTATCATCACTCTGGAGTTATCTAATGTTGACATAGTTCCTTAGTTCGATCAAGACTGTTCACCAATTCGCGCTTAGGTGCAATAAAAATCACACTTATGGAATAGTTTACTATATGCCCAAGTAGTGCATTAGATCTGCAAGGCACCTATCCATCATATGTATTCCCAATTCAAATCAGGACTTCTACATTAATATAACTCCTAATTCATAAAAAAATTGGCAATTTTGTGAAGGATGTGCTATAGAGTTTCCAACATGGATTTGGCTCAAGCTAGATCAGAATGGAGAAACAGAATTCATGTAGCCGACCCCAATATATTTGGGAAAAGGCTTTGATGATGATGATAAACTCCCGTATGGGATTTTCTAGAGTCTCCACTAGAGTTATCCTCCCTCGAGCATTCAAAGATAATGGCACCCTCCTTACAAGAGTCAACTTCAAATCATCAAATGTCCATAGTCCAGTAAATCGGCACTTGGAAGACAAATAGACAATTAAACAAAAAATAATTATCAACATCCAAGATCTTCTACTAAGTAACTGGAAGAGTTCTATGCACAGGAATACATAAATGGTGGAAGTGGTTCCAGATTTGGCAAGTACAAAACAGAGGCTGAAGTTCATCGAGTAGTTAACTATTTAAATGTGATTTTGGTTGATGACAGATACAGATTTAAACCACAAAATGTGGTCAAAGGAGAATGTTGAGTAATTGTTCCAATCGATGGATGATTGATAGGAGCAAAAGCAGGTAATTCATATGGTATTGGGTTTACTTAACCCTTAAGGGCCCGTTTGGTAATTTTACTTTTAAAATAAAGTGAAATGAAGTGAAGCATCAAATCAAGAGGGAATAAAATATAAGTGGGTTATGATGGTATTTTGTTTTTAGTTGTTTGGTATGGAACCTTTTTGACATTTTGTATAGAAAAGTGGAATTTTTTTGTCTTTTAGTGGAAAAAGGTAGTTGGTTTTTTACTTTTTTTTTTAATAGATGGAGGAAATTTTAAATTAAAGTGCTTTTGATGTGACCTCTTGTTTGAAAAATGGAGGCTTTACTTGACTTTTACTATTCTAGTAAAGTGCCAAACAGGCTCTAAGGACCCGTTTGGTAACTCTACCGATTGAGTCAAGTGAAGTAAAGTTGATTTTGAAGAAAGAATAAAATATAAGTGGGTTATGATGGTATTTTGTTTTTAGTTGTTGGTTATGGAATCTTTTTGACTTTTTTTATGGAAAAGTGGAGTATTTTTGTATTTTAGTGGATAAAGGTAGTTGCTTTTTTACTTTTTGTATGAAAAAGATGGGAGAGTTTTGAATGAAGTGCATTTGATGTGACATCTTATCTGGAAAATGGAGGCTTTACTTGACTTGTATTGTATTAGTAAAGTGCCAAACGGGCCCTAAAGGTTTTCCTTTGTCCTAGGAATCTCCTGCTCTTATACCAAATTGAGATTTAGGGAAAGATGAGAGAGGACGAAACTAGGTTCTGCATGGAAAGAGAGTAACCGATGAGAAGATTTTGGAGGAAAGAGGAGGAATGTGCAGTTGCACACGTCCCCCCTTCTTTTATATTAAGTATTCAAAAGGTATTGTAATACAGAAAGAATTACAACTAAAGCACTTCTAAATCCTAATTGTAAATGGACTCTTTATCCCCTATGGTCCTTTACATGCAAAATAAAAGTGGGACCATTTACATTAGATTCCCAAAACCAATCATCGGAGGCCAAGAGTGGGGAAAGGAAGGTCTCATTGTGGATTCGTTGTGGGACAAAATATCTCCACTAGATGAGCATAATTCTAAGGGCCCAAATTTTAATGGTTTTATAACTATGATTTCTTTTTCCCCCTTGTGTGATTGAATAAAACAATCGAGTAAAAATTTAATAAATGTGAATTTGGAATCGATGCCAATTCACAAGGGGCAAGTGTATGTGACAATTTGGAGGTGGGCTCCATTGTACAGAAATGAAACACTGCACTTTTCTGAATTAAAATCATGGTGTTGATTGAAAGTTTTAGCCCACACATAAGAGTGGTCATTAAAATAGCGCAAAACCCATTTGTCAGCCCATCTGGACGCATGTCAATTCACATGAAAGAAGGATGTGAATTGGACATAACAGATTGGGGATGGATGAAATCTCACCTCTACTAAACGATATTAACCATCATATCAAAGGCCTCAAAAACATACTGCTAGAATAGTTAGTCCAACCATCAAGAATTTATACACACCTTTTCTTTTACAGAAACCAATTAGTTTCCATCCCTATCCAGTTCCTTTTCTTTCTTCCTTTTTACATTTGTGGACTAAGGTACCGAAACTATTTTATACTCATATTATACACCTATGGGACCTATGTCCAAATTTTTGGGCATGCCAATCACTCCATGCATATTTCCAACTTACATGGAAATAGGTGAAAATGTGAGCTAAGTTAACCCAAAGAATACAGGAGATAAGATATGCTAAACTGCACTTTCTTCATGCCCAAAAGTCTAACTCACCTCTAAACTTTGTCGATGCAACAGCAGTAAGGAGCACCTTCAATACCTGAAGAATAGTACTGCAAATTCCACGTGTATATTCCAAAAATTAAAAGCAATTACAAGCTAAATGTGTGGGGAAAATGTGGGGAAAATATAGAAGAATCAAAATAATGAATACCTATCAGAAGATGAATTATCAACACACCCACAGACCATGCTGAGAATGTCAGTAAATAATGGATCACTTTTGCCACCCTCTAGACCAGGATCTCCTTCTAAATGGTCATATGCAATGAGTTTCTGTTCTTGTGGCATTGCATCAACTTAAGTTAGCCAGAGAAAGTGCTAGAAGCATCATAAATTGTACAGTTATATTAACTCTTTTTAATGATCCACATTTATCCTCGTGTGTTTGCCTCTCTGACTGCGTGTGTTTGTGTGTGTGTGTGTGAGAGAGAGAGAGAGAGAGAGAGAGAGAATTAAGCAAATTAAATGAAGGATTTGGAAACTGGATAATAAGTTCATTCACAATGAGAATTAAGCAACATTAAATGAAAGGAACACATACATGAAGACAGTCCAGAGCAGGCTCTACGAGTTTTATATTCTTTGTCTCGAAGGCAAGACGAAGTGGCTGTAGAACAAGCTCTGACTCAGCCCCTTCTATAGTGTGTCCAGCACTTGCTAAGGCTGCAGTGATAGATGTACTCATGCCTGCTGATTTACCCATAGCTCCATCTGTAGCTGAAACTGAGTTGGAAGCATCTGAACTTACTCCATCTTTCACCGTTTCAGCCCCAACAGTGCTGATGTTTTTCAACATAAACAATAAAATAGTTTTAGCAAATCGTTATTCATTTAAACAAGCAAAAATGACACTTTGTAAACAAACTTCCATCACTGAAAAGAGCTAATGTCAAATAATACAAATCCGGACATTGCACAAGATGAGGAAGGTGGAGCAACAAATATAACGATAACAATACCAAACCCCATATGATCACGAAAACAATATCTAAAACATGATAGTAACACCAAGAACTTTTATTAGTGGTAACAGGTGCCAGTTCATTATTTGAAGAAGCATACAAAAGCATGAAGATAGAACAAGAGATGAAGACTGTACTGTATATATACATAAATATGGCAAGGAATACAGGCCAGAAAAACACACAGCAAAGCCAAAAGCCATCATCAAAATACAGAGGATTGCAAATCCAGACACCAAAAACCCTCCAAAATAGGAGAAAGATACAAACAAGCCTCTCCGGTAAGGGCACTACATTTCCCACAAACATAGTGGTCCGTGGAACACCCTACTTGGCCAATACATCCACTCATGGTTCAAAATAGCGGGTGCTAAGTAGCATAGTGGCCGCAATATCGGCCGTAGCAGTTGAGGCCGCTACTCTTTTTTGAAAATAGCGGTGCTACGGTCCAACAGCTAGTAGACCCAAGTAGTTTTAATTTAAAACAACAATTCAAAAAAAAGTTTTAATTTAAAACATTGTTTTTCCTATTTCCTCTCCTCAATAACCTTTTCTAAAGTTTTCTTTATTCTTATATGGTTTGAAATCACTAAAAAAAAAAAAAAATTTGGCTGCTACACAAAATTTGAATTCTTTTGATTACTTAAAAAATTCACACCACTATGCCACTACATATCGCTGCCACTAGCCACTAAGCCAGCCGCAACCGCTATTTTGATCTTGCATCCACTTCCCCATTTGCCCCACTCAGGACATGCACAAAGGAAACTTTTATTTCACCACCAAGTCATGGATCTCCGCAACCAAGTCAGCCAACCAGCATGGAGAAGCACTGCTGCCCATTGCTGAGCAAATTACACATGCTGAGCCTCCTCCACATTCACATGCATTGCAGATGGTTTCCCTTGACAATAAGAACTCTATAATGAAAGTAATGTAAGGATACAAACCTTTCATCCCCGGCCAAAGATGCTGTCTCATTTTTTTCAACCGGAATGGATTGAGAATTGATCTCCTTTGTGCTATCTGCATAAAAAAAGTGAACCTCTTACAAATCAACAAATAAACCCAAAGTCGGGAGAAAATGTGAATATGAGGTCTCATCAGAAAACTATACAGAAGCAGACCTAAAATGTCAAACCAAATGTAAGGTTTGCCTGAAAATATAATATATCACAGAGTTTGGCGATTCAAGATTGTGCATAGCCAAAAACTAGTATTAAATGATTTGCCAAAACAGATAGCTATCAGTTCCACTGTGCATTTGGCCCAGTGTGGATGTTAGGAACCACATCAAGTGTGAGCCGATTTCTCAGTTTTCAAAGCCAAAAACATACTATGGCAATCTGTAATAGTATTAAGTAATCCTTTTTCTTTTTCTTTTTTAATATTAACATAAAAAAAAGGCCTCACAGTACAAGAGAAATATACTGAAAGTGAAAGGAGAAAAGAAAAGGTCAGAAGAAAAAAGACAAGATCCACGAGCCGGATCTGCTTGAAGACACTAAAACAGAAACACCGAAACAGACCCTTTAGGGCACGTTTGGCACTTAACTAATACAATCAAAGTCAAGTAAAGTCTCCATTTTTCAGACAAGATGTCACATCAAATGCACTTTATTTAAAACTCTCCCCATCTTTTTCATACAAAAAGTCAAAAAGCAACTACCTTTATCCACTAAAATACAAAAAAACTCCACTTTTCCATACAAAAAATCAAAAAGATTTCATAACAAAGAACTAAAAACAAAATACCATCATAACTCACTTATATTTTATTCTCACTTATATTTTATTCTTTCTTCAAAATCAACTTTACTTGACTTGACTATATTAGTAGAGTTACCAAACTGGCCCTTACAAAGCAGCTCTCATATTAGGGAGGTCCAGCTCCATCCAATTCCTCACAATGATGTCGAAAGGGATATCGCTAAATAGAGGAAGGCTCCTTGAAGAGAGATTCTTCTAATGCCATTGTTTTGGCTTCCAGAGCTAGGGAAAATCCTTGGAGATTGGTATTTTTTTTTTCTGAAAGGACCTATAATATCCAAATAATTGTAAATGCCAAACATAGAGATAACCGTAGGATATGATGACAACACGAGTGCTGGAAGTATACTTTTTATTTCTATTTTTCATATGACTGGAACCCACAACATCAAGGTTGCAATAGTGAGCACCTTTCACTGTGCTACTGGCTCTTGTCGAGTGTTGTTCCACTGGATGTATGCTTGGAACTTATCCTTAAATTAATTTTTTCATAAGGCCCTTTTACTTTTGCATTAGTATTTCATAGGATTCTATTAATTTTCTTACTTCTAACATAAGAATCTTTGGAAGGAATGTAAATGGCAATACTATCAATGAATTTAAAAATGTTTTGGGCATGTTTGATTGCATGAGGGGGGGAGGGGAGTAAAATAAAGGGTAAAATCAAGAGAAAAGGAAACAGGATCATGTTGAGAGTAAAAGGAACTAATGACAAAAAGCTACTCTTAGAAGGCACTAAATTACAAAAGGCTATAACTTGGGTAGGAGTAACTTTTTGTCATTTGGTGCCTTTTACTCACAACCCCCTCTCCTCTTGTCTTTATTCTTGAAATAATTAAAAATCCAGGAATCCAACTTGGTAGAAGAACTTATTGGATCGAAGAAGACTCATTGCACAAGAGTAAAGGAGAAAGTTTCTGAAAAGAAAAAGGATTTACAGAAGTTTTAAGGCTAATGTCAGCACCCATCTGCTGATGCCATCATGCAATTTCTGGTTAAACGGTGCTCTTTTGTGGCATATTTGGAGGACAGTAATCTGAAAGTTGTTTGAGTAGTTTGGTATGAAGGATTAAGACAGATTTTATGGTGAAAAATTGGTGAGTTTTTCTTTTACTTGTTTTCCCTAGCATCTTGATGTATATCAAGCACTGGGTGGCAGAAAATCAGTTCAATGTACAACTGTGCTGGGAAGCTACAGAAGTGTTGCTGTAAGAATAAGGGTTTTTTTTTTATTATCAATCCATTCAGCCAGATACTGTATTATTGTTAGTTTTTTTTCAGTCCTTAACCAGTCACTTTTACAACAAATTGAAGTAGTTCGGTAGACTTGATGATCTGAATATCCATGTGACAAATCAATCTAAAAAAATGAGACAACTCTTATTCAATGATCGATAGCAAGAATGTCAGAAGTTGAATACAGAAATATTGGGTGTTTCAATTGACTGTGTTTTTACTATATCTGAAGTTGAAACTGGTAGAAAGCCTGGTGGACTGGTGTGAAGACCTATTTTTTCTTCCAAATAGATTTGCACGCGATTTTTTTTTTTTTTTTTTTTTTGCGTGATCATGGAATCTAAAGTAGGGGGAGAGATCCATAGGAGCCACATAATTAGGGAATGTTAACCCTAATGCTCATATTATTCTTAACTTGTTCAATAAGAAGAATTATCAGGAGTGGTACTATTCCGCTCGGATGGCTATTGGTGGAGCCAAATGACATGGATATGTAGATGATTGCATAACTGAACCACCTATGGATGATCCACAGGAGTCAGAAAATATGTTGGTGAAGAATTTAAACTCCATAGAAAGAAAAATTGCCTCAAGCTTCCACAATTTTAGGAATGCAAAAGAACTATGAGATTCAATTTCTGTGTCATATGCAAATAACAGGAACAAAGCTTGAATCTATAAGGTGACCAGGAATTGACTCATTTTAAACAAGGAGACTTGTCCTTAGGAGTCATTATGCTACAGTAAGAGGTACATGGCGTAAGTTAGCATTGTACAGACCCAAGTCAATTGGAAAAGAAAAATAAGTAGAAGTTCAACATATATATGAACTTCTAGGAGGTGTTAATTCTGAATATGAATATGCAAGGCCACAAGTGTTATGCCAAGACCCTCTTCAACCTCTTGGAACAGTCTTTACCCTTCTACAAGATGAAGAAAATCAAAGGCAAGTTATTATGATGCAGCAGCAATACCACATCGTTGCAACAAGGCTTGTGGGCCACATGTGGGACCCATGAAATTCTGATTTTAATTGTTATTAGTTTTAATTAGGATTAGTTTCTAATTTGGATAAGATTATTATTTTGTTTCCTAGTTTGATTAGGATTGTTTCTAGGGCTAAGTTTCTTTTATTATATATACAGCATTGTAGAGATTGGTAATCTCAGAGATTTAGAGTTAATAAAATTTTCCCTTTGTGGGTTTATCGTTGGAGAGTGTCTTCATCGTGTGATTGTTCGTGTGCAAACCCTAATTGTGCTGCGGCACTTGCGATCCTAACCCTAGGATTGCACCAAGCTGGTCATAGTTCAAACTGTGAAGTTTCCATAAGCAACACTTCCCTTTCCCCTGATTGTTAATATAGAATCCTTCCCCTCATGGTCCTTATCCAAATATCCCTAAACAAAAAACTGAAATCATCATAGCTTTTACCAAAACAAATGCCTAATGATTTTCCAACATCCATTGTATGATCTACTATCCCCTCATTTAACACCATCCTCACCAGACAGACCACTATCATTCCCGAGATCATCATCCCCATTATCCTCATTAATTCAAAAAACCCCTTCACTGAAATTAATTAATAACAATGCGGCCTTTAAGTTCATTAGTTGTGGAAATTTGTTTATTGTTTTTCATATTCTTCATGCACATTTTACATAATCGTATAGGTTTGTTTTGGAAGCAAGAAGGGAAAGTCAATTCGACCTAAAGAACCAAGACACCCACTGCCTCAACTTGAGGCTAGCAATCCAGAAGCGATCCTTTCATGTTATAACTATTCTGCATGTTGGCTTGATTTATTCGTTTAACACTTCCTTTACTTTGGCCCTTGTGAATTGTGATAGTTCCATATCATAAGAATCATAAGAAACATCAAATGAACCATAATATACTAGATCCATATGAAATTATACATTCATGAATACAAACATAAAGGAAATGGTAACTCTGCAATAGATAGGAACCTCTACTCTAAACTTGCCACAAATGATGAGTTCTGTTAAACAAAAGAGAAAATTCCATAACAAAATTGATATGCTCAGAGCAGCAGACTAACCTAAATAAGTCTGAATAGCTTTCTGAAGTTCCCCGTACTTCTTTCCAGAACACTCCTTCAGCATAGATTCGAAGGAGCGAGTGACAAAACCCCCCGCAGCCCCCGCCATTGTACAATGAAATCTTCAAACAAATACCCTTTCAAATCTCTTGTTTCATACCTGATGTGGGGAAAAAGGAAGAACTACAGCGACTTTAGCAAAGAAATACCAAAACTTACTATGCTAAAACAAAACACAAAATACACAATCCACAGTCATATTCATGCAGAAAACACCCTAAACCTTTCTAAACCTGTCACTGAAAATTTTCATATTCTCCTTCACGCATTCAAAAAACAACAGCAAAGATCATCTTCTTTCTTTTAGAGGTAAGCTCGATAAACCCACATACTTATGTCTGCAACAATGAGCTCCTTCTAACTATGCTATTCTTCATTCAATTAAACATAGATAGTTACTATAACATCTTCTTCACTCATTTATTTAGGCATACAGCATAAGTCTCTAGAAACCCTTAATTAAAGAAAAATTATAGTCACTCCCTAATCAGCACATTTCATCTGCACACTTGCAAAATCAAACGCAATCAGAAGCCAACTGCCTTGACAGGGCATTCTGAATCTATGAGAATTGCAAAATCAAATGCGATCAGAAGCCAACAGCCTTGACAGGGCATGCTGTATCTATGAGAATTGCAGATTTGGCATAACCGCTCAATGGTCAGGGATACTAAACCCTAGGATCCATAGGGAGATTTGGTTGAATGGCCCATTAGTAAATGGTTCAGATCACTGGAAAAGCTAACCAACTTGCGAGATCTGATAGGTCGTTTTATATGGTCAACGGCCTGGATCAACTTATTGTCAAGTATCGGGTAAAAATCAAGGCAGCGTCAATGCATCAATGGCCTCGATCGCGAAACAGTGAGCAAACAGAAATGAGAGATGAAAGAAAAAGAGAGGAGATGAAGAAAGGGAGAAGGAAAGATAGAAACAATGAAAATTGGAAATTGCATTTACCTGGAGAACGTAACGACGAGACGAGAGCGTTAAGGATGCGGGTTAGAGATTAGGGTTTGCGAGAAAGGGAAACAACGGGTGACGGAGATGGAGAAGTAAGAGAGGAGAGTCGTAGAGAAGATGTTGGGAAATGGAAATCAAGGAGAGGAAATGTTCGCGTAATATGCATCTCAAAGTAGATCTGAAAAGTGTCTTGCGCAGGTCAAGGTAGCTCAATTGTGCTGACACCACGGATTACACTTAAAAGTTATTGGTTCGAAATTGTATTATTACATTCGAAGCCGATAAGAGTTTACCGGCTTTCTTCTAATACAGAGGGATTAATTTGGCTCAAAACATTAGAAACTCATCGGGAAGAAAAAAAAAAACAGAGATCTGAAAAGTGTCTTGGTCCAGGTCCAGCCATGGAGTCCGGATCGTCTAATGAGTCTCCAGGCTCACCAGCAAACGCCTACTCGCACAACACGACACATTTTTTTCAACGAGAGCAGCCTACAAGGTCCGTGGGCCGATGTTTGTGGCTTTGTGCAGCTGCAATTCCGCATGATAAAATATTTTTTTAACTTGGAAGTGGTTTAGATTTTCTTAGGTATTAATTAAGACCATAAAAGAGATGGAGATAGTGTAGTCGTCGATTTTGATCAATAAAAAAATGCTTGAATTTATAATTATTAACATATGAATAAAGTGGTCAATTTTATGATGAGCGTATAGTATATGTTATAGTGAAATTTTGAAAAACCCATACAGGAGGGCCCATTTATTTTGCATGTTTTGATATTTAGTACAAAGGCCTCATTCACGATCCTCGTAAATTTTGTATTATTGTATTAGTAGCATGACTAACTAATTGAAAGTGAAGGCCCCTCCAAGAGTGATAGCATTTGGTGGAGCCGTGCTTCTTGGAGGCATTGATGAATGCATCATAAGATCAATTTTAAATGCATGTCATATGTGTTTACTAGCGGCATTATCAATTGCAGGGGCGGAACCGCGTATTGGGAGAATTTGGAAATGGCTAATAAGTGCAAAGGGCCAACGGCCATTCGCCCCATGTATTTAATAATCATCACTCCCAACTCCTGCAAATAAAACTCGTTTTGGGCATCTCAACTTCTCTATCATATCTTGCTTCCCCTTCACATCGGTCTCTATCTCTCCCACTACAGTGCAGCAGCTAGGTATTCCTCTCTCTCTCTCTCTCTCTCTCTCTCTCTCTCTCTCTCTCTCTCTCTCTCTCCATTTCTCTCTCTCTCTCTCTCACACACACACACACAAAAAAAAACAAACAAAATCGAGTCCTAAACTCCTAAATACAAAAACCCCAATCCCTAAATCCCAAAACCCCAACCACAATCCCCTTTTCCTACATCAAAATACCAAAAACTGAATCCCAAAATCGGAACCCTTTTGGCATTTCTTTAATCCTCAGTCCCTAAATCTCAAAACTCAATCCCCGATCCTTAGTCCCTAACTAATGCCCGATCAATTGACGCTAGTTTGAATACTCTCTGTTAAAAAAAATTAGTTACCATTGCATCTTTTACAAAAACCATCAATGTTTTCTCTTTGTTTATTAATTTTCTTTCACTTTGAGATTTAAATATCTATTTTAGAGTCTCACATTTTCTCTTTAATTATTGACTTTCCTTTAGTTTGAATGTCTATTTTAGAGACTCATCTCCAACTTGATATAATTTTCTAAACTCACCAAGTAATTAGTGTTTTTGTTATTGAGATGCTCTGTGACTTTTTGTTCCTTTGTTAGGTTGAAATCTAGGTATATGTAAGCTTTTGTCAATTTATGATTTTCTATATATCCCTTAATTTCCTTAGCTGGTGGAATAGGTTTTGTATTTTTTGTTAATTTGGCATCTCAAAAGGGCCTCACCCTCAGCCAATGACGCTATCGTAGCGGGCTTAATTAAAGATTTTCTTAAGGTGTCTAAGGACCTGACCATTAATCTTTTGATTTAGCACTAATTAGTTATGTGATTAGGGTTATTAAGTGGGATTAGAGGCCAATCACGATGTTTTGTGTGTTAAAATAGTTTTTTACTACCTTTGGAAAGTTTTGAGAGCTTACGAGTCTAGTTTAACCCTTTTGGAGCATGTTTATAATTCGAGAAAGACTGGAGGGTTATCCATAAATTCTGTGAATTAGTTATTCCGAGCTCTTTAGATCGAGATTATCATTCTGGACAACTTTCATATTCAATTGAAATCAATTTGAGGTCCTAAAACCCTTCAATTGACTAATTCCGTCATAAATTGATAGATTTTGACCAAACAGTTAACTTTTCCCTCGGAACATCAAAATTTATCATTTTCAAGCTCAGAAGTTAGAGCTTAACCTACCTAACAACTTTAGTTGTCAACCCAAACTCATCTGAGGCCCTGAGAGCCTAGTTTTACCCCCGACACTTTTTTCGAGTTGTTTATCCGTAATTCTGAAAATCACAATTTCTAACAGAGATCTCCAAAGATTCTGAACTTAAGCTTGTTGGAAAGCTATCATTGTGACTTATAATTGTTCTTCTTTGACCAAGTCCAATCGAGGTCCCGAAGACCTCCGTTTATGCATTACAAGTTCAGCTAAAGTGTGACAAACGCACAACTTAACCAAACTCACAAATATCTCACCTACCCTATGAGGCCCCACCCCTCGTGGACCCTCACTTATATTCGAATTGCTCTGATTATAGTATATGATTTGGATTTCAAGTCAATCCTTAAACGTCGTCGAAAATGCCCGTAACTTCAAGAGCACCAAAAACACTTTTCGTGGCATCTAAAACCTCATTTAGGAATTGAATTGGCTAACATGGACCTGGACCTGAAAAGGGGGCCATGACCTCTTTTATTTTTCTACCGTTTAAACTTGTTAATTAAATAGAAATTTGAGGACCTGAACCCAGGACTTCCTAGTGGTGACTTGAAATTATGGATGGATATCATTTGACTCGCATTTGTGGTAGGCAGGCCATCATATGGCCTAAGGATGGATGGATGTTATTACTCTAGATGGAGAGGATTGTTATCATCATTTAGAAACCCATCTATGAATGGGAAAACCATTGGGATTTCTAAATATAAATGCTCTGCTCCCACTTAATATTTTAGAATTGAGGATTTCCTTATAGGTATATGGGCCCACAAATATAGACATCAAATCATCTCATGATATGTCCAATGAATAGTTCTAAGTCAAATTATTTTATGGAAAGTCCAGTTTCTTA
Source organism: Cinnamomum chago (assembly GCA_038049695.1). Lineage (NCBI taxonomy): Eukaryota > Viridiplantae > Streptophyta > Magnoliopsida > Laurales > Lauraceae > Cinnamomum > Cinnamomum chago. The sequence goes on from CP142452.1 coordinate 35,306,535, forward strand.
AATCAGTGTTATCAATGGATCCATCTCATGGGCCCACCAACTCTAATTAAAAATCTTTCCAAAAATTAATTTGATTTGATCAATTTTAGAAATTGCTTTGTTTAGATCAGATTTAGAAACATTCTATAAAAGCAACCATCCACAAATAGAAAGTACAAAAATAAAAACTAGTCATCTCCTCTGCATGGCCCAAGCGGAATAGACTTCTTGGACTTCTAGACTTTCCAAAACTTTGAGATTCCTCAAACTCTTTGGGTATCTCCAAAATGCTTTTGGTAATCTTCAAATTCTTTGATTAGGAGTCCAACTTCACTTTCCTTCTTCGTCTTGGACATCACTAGAATTTACAAATTTTAAAAAATTACATAAATTCATATGCCTCAATTATGAGACTTACATGACAATCTAAACATGGAAATAAAATAGTTGTAGGGAAATTCACAATGCCTTGCCCTTTCACGGAAAACCAAGGAAACCATGATGCCATTTACTAGTAGCCCAAAATAATCATCAACCATATAAGGAAAGTAAAAGACTTGTGGGCTATATGGAGATGACAAAATCACATGCATGTTAGTATCTCATACAACCATACAAATCACAAAAATAGGCTCCCAAACAATCCTGGAAAAATAGGACATCAAATAAGACCCGAAACTGAAAAAATCCAAAAACTGCATTCCTGAAGCAGTGTCTTCGGTCGACCGACCTACATGTGCTCGGTTGTCCGAGCACGGGTCTCGGTCAACCGAACCGACGGAAACCTGCAATTTGGGTTTTTGCAGTTCGTGTACAAACTTTACCAAATCACTTCCAAAGTGTTCTTATGGCTTCCTATCATCCATCCAACATTATTATACCACTTTGTGACTATCCAAACATGGATTCACTAATAAACAAAGCAAATTCATAAAAAACTGATCCGTACATAGCCCTTGTTCTATCCTCGTCGGATCTCATGCTAAGATTAGAACAAGATTGCTTATCTAATATGATTAGAGATGAGGTATGACTCTGATACCAATTGTTGGAAGTAGGCGAGCCTCGTTGATAGATTTTCAAAAACTTTTTGACTCACTTGACTCAGGGATCAAGTACCCATAAGACCATAAACCATATCCAGGATGCAATCCATCTATCTCATGAATCAAGTACAGTAATAAAGCCTATTTAAAATATAGAAATCAGCAACTACATGCATCCAAAACAATCCCAACAAATAGAGAAGTAGATTATACATTTGGAACCCGGTAGTGCTCTAATGGAGAAGAAGACAATCAACTAGATCAAGAACTCTTCTTGAAGCAATTTGAGATCTCCAAGACCTTGTTGTCTTCCACGCTATGACCCGCTATTAGATCTCTTTTCTCAAGAAGATTTGTGGAAACTTCAAGAAAAAACCCTACTAGAAACTTCAATAAACTAGAATAGAACTAGAAGAGAGAGAAGAGGAGAAAATTATGCAACACTTGCACAAGGAGGAGGGTTGGGCGTGGATCTCTATGTTGGTGGACATCCAAGAGGGGATTTGTCTCCTATTTATAGTCAATATCCATTGATCAATTGGAATAAATTTGTCTCATCCAATCTTAGACTCACATCTTATTATCCTTGAGCCCCAATTAATCACAGTGATCATCAATACCATTCAATTAACTATTAATTGAGATGGGTGCGCACTTACTAATGACAAATCCATTAATTGGCACAAGGGTATAATATAGATAGATTTCATCTTGACCATTGGATGTTCCCACAATCCTACTACCACGTACCCAAGACACCGATGTGTTGACCTACAATTGGCCTCACTCATTGGTGACTCAAAGCAAATGAATAGACATAAACTTGAGTTCATCAGTGTCTCAAGATTGAGAGCCTATTGTTAGGGAATTATGAGAGCAAACCTTAAAATCGAAACAGTATTTCATAAGGTGTTTCTCATAGTCCTTCAATACATCCAATGTACCAGCACTATAATTCAGAATCTTACATTTTGATGATCGAGACAAATCACATGATCTCATAGTGATCAAAGTGCTGCAACTTTATCAGATGAGATGCCCAGTCTCATCACTGGTTGTTAAGATATTTTTAAATATAAGATTTGTGATACATGTCTCCTGTATATGGATCTCATCCATATACATATATCACATCTAATATACTAATGGGACCCAGTTCATCTCATGAACCATCATGTCATATGTATTGGTCATGTGCATTAAGTAATAAAACAACATTCATCTCATGAAAGGAAAGCATGATTTTATTGTTAAATAAAGAAATTAATCAATTTATTATATAAACTGATGGATTGAGATCATACAATCTAACACTAAGACCTTCGGAGTCCCGTGTGGCAAGAAGTTAAAGTCAGGTTTACAAGGTGCATGTTAAAAGTACAAAAGTTTGATTGAAATAATAATAAATATGCAAGTATGACGATTCCTAAAATTATACGCTCAAAGTGATGGATATTGGTGTATTTTCGTACACTTGATGCATTCGGAATGTGGGAATACCCAACCCCTAAGTTTGGATAAAAACACGAATCACCGTGCTCCATATGCTTTCATAAGTATTCGGGTTTGAATTATGAATTAAAAATTAATATCGGGCAAGGTTAAGGTATGGGGTTCATCATAGTCTAGGTCGTTGTCTCTTTTTCGAGGGAAGAAGGTCTTTCTACATTGCTCGGGTTTTTAAGTCAAGAGCCCTTATTTTGGAGCCAATGGACAATTTTTTATTTCCTTTAATCCTTGGTTGAAACATTAGAGTTTTAGTTCAGAATTTTCAAGAGATTAGTCGAGTTAAAAACGGGTTTAAATGAGGCCAAAATCCACTTTGAAAACAAGTTTCGCGGGTTCCGAGGGCGGCCGTGTAACGCCCCAATTCCGGATACCGATAAAATCGTTCGAATACCCGAAGTTGGCGCGCTACTTCCCGGAAAATCCGAGAACTTTCATGATCGTAGGCCCGCAGTGAGGTCCAATTTAAAACTTTTTGGACGATATAGTAATAACAGTTAAATTGCGGAAGCATAAGAAATAAGCGGAAGCAATAGGTATCGATATATATTAAGTAAGAGCGGAACAGTAGTCTAGTATGAGTATCAGTTGTTAATCAAAAGTTAATACATCTTTGTTAGCTACCCAGCTCACTTACAAAATTTCTCTCAAAACCCAAAATGAAGTTGACTCTCAAAACCCAGGTAGCTCATCTCCGCCCTCCGGCTCGACATCCGGGTCGGTCGGACCCCATCCGTAATCTCCGACAATCGGCGCCTCTATTAGCGCTAGTGCATCCTCTGGGATCTCTGGGTCAAGGTCTAAGCACCAAAGATGGGTCAGATCTAAAAGATCTGGCAAGTCACAGCATACTACTAACATAGGACATAAATATCAAATGAATAGAGACAGGTAAATAAATTAAAGAATAACAAGGTAATGAACTGGGCAGTTGAGCAGTATAATCATAAGGAATCAGGATAATATAAAACATCTAATCTACTACGAAATGACACATTCACACGAGCTGGAATATCGCAGGATATTATGCCGCGGCCCTCCCATACTGAACACAGTTGCTGCAGGGAAATCTTACCCGTGCTGGGAATTACTAATCCCGCAAATCACTCATCATCTCATCACACTCATCACTCCAGACCGGACACGGTATCACACCGTCCGTCTTAACATCATAACTCATCATGATAGCTTCTCAACACTCATACTAGCTCCTATCGGGGATGATTAGTCCACAGGCTGAGCTTAAATCAACCGAGTGAATGTCTATGCAGACTCAAGAATACTCTAAGGGTCTGTCTCTGTCTAGGTTTTGCCTTGCATGAACAAGGTCCTAACCAAGTCTCTAAAGGGGTCTGTACATATCAATCAGTCTATGGATTATATTCTAAGTCCAAGCCCACTCGTTGGATCCATACCAAGGCCCATCAACCTATGGCCTGGTCTAAATCTGTCCAAACGAGGCAACAAATCCATTTACTATTGATAAGCAGTTCATTCAACCCATCATGACTTAAAAGCCCAATATAAACTACCTCCTCTAACTAAAGGTACACATCCCACACTTAGGCCCAATAAGGGCCCGCCTAGACACAGACACGGGTCAGTGATCTCCAATTCATGCTAACAGGTCACCTCTATGATATCCTAGGTTTAGGTCCTCCAATTCCCATTAATTAACAGTTAACAGTTACTCTAAAGATCTAAGAATGACAGCATTAAATAAGGTGAAGTGTGAACTTCAATATGAGAATCAATAGGGAAATACAACGGTCCAATCCTAGGTAATGGGTCACGTTAGGTTCAGGTCCATCTCCGGTAATTTGATCTCTAAACGAAGTCACTGATGTCATATAATACTGTGTTTGGTGCTTATGAGGTTACGGGCATCATTGACAACTCTTAGAGGTCAAATCATCTTAGATTAACAACCAAAACCCTAATCAGTGGTCCCCGCGAGTCAAGGTTGAGCCACACCGTTGACTCGGGCTTAGAACATTGATAAGCATCCATTTGGATGGTCAATGGGCCCCACAACTGATCACAATTCCTAAATGTTGAAAACTGGAAAATCAGGGTTTCCCAGGTGGACTTGATGTGTAGTGTGCTCGGTTGACCTCCTGGCCTGGTGGATCAACAGAGTGCACTGAATAATCTGAATCAGGTCTCCTGGAAGACTTATTTCGTTTCTAAAGGTTTCCAGCGTGTCCGGTCAACCTCCTGGCCTGGGTGATTGACCGCATACACCAAAAACCCTAGAAAGAGTGATGTCCCAGCTTCCATACATTTTCTACTGCAAATCCTATGTATTAGGTCGATCTGAACATGGAGGGTCTGAGTTTCAGGTGAGAAACCAACTTTCAGTCAAATCCTGCAAAAACAGTGTGTACCGGGTCGACCTCCCTGCAGAGCAAGGTTGACCTGGCTAACTGAAATGGGTCTCTGCAGAAAAATTTAACTGAGGGCCAGTTTTTCACAAAATACAGTGTACCGGGTCGACCTCCCTGCAGAGCCGGGTCGACCCGGCTAACTGAAATCTCAGTCAGCAGAAATCTCCCAACTGGGAGCTAATTTCCAGGAATGCAGTGTACCGGGTCGACCTCCCTGCAGAGCCGGGTCGACCCGGTACACAGCGGGTGGACTCCCGGGTCGACCTTCTGCACGAAAACTGTAAAAAAACAGTTTCTGTAACTTTTCCATTTTAGCTCGTTTTTCCTCCAAACCACTTCCATTCCTTCCCAAACTTCACCAAATCATCATAAAACATAAAATCACTCCAATGCCCATTAACCAACATCATTTGGACCCATTGATCTTCCAAATGGGGGGGTGAAACCCCCATCCATCAATGTCCATTCCATCCAAACAAAACAACTAATGCTCCAGGTAATTTCTAAGACTTGAGTATTAACATACATGAATTAAAATCACAGAATCAATGAATAAAATATACATTCTAAGTTAGGAGGAAGTGCACTTGCCTTTTGCTTGGGATAGAAGGTTTTGTAGAGAGAGAGAAATAGAAGAGAGATCCCAATGCAAGAAGAAGAAGAAGGTAATGGCTGCAGCTCCTAAGGAATCCTCCTAGCACAGTAACAATAGCTTAAAAAGAGAGAAATGAGAGAGGAAGAAGAGAGGAAATGAGGGATGAATAGTTGCTAGGGTTTTGGGGATTTGTGCTTATTTATAGATTTTGGGGGAGTGGTTGATGATTGAAATGCTCTTTAGGTTAACATAGGATTAGGGTTAGGGTTAGGGGCATTAGGGTCTTTGGGCTGGAAGGTTCTAGAAATTCACTTTTACACTAAACCCCCTCTAGTTTACTAAAAACTATACTAAGGGCCTCCCTACACTAATAAACCCTATGATTACAAAAGACTATACAAAAACCCTAATACTAATACAACTAACTAGTCTAACACTAACTTAGGAGATTAACACATAACTACCCTGATTAACCCCTAATTAGCATAATTAGCTAGTAATTAGCAATAATTAGTATAGATTAGTAATAATTAGTATTAATTAGCATATAATTAGTAATGATTAGTATTTAAAATAGCAATTAAAGGGCCCACAAAGGGTGGGGCCTCATGATGAGTTCACAAAAAATACACTTTCATAGCATTATTTTATGAGGTTTCAAAGATAAAAGAACTCAAAACACTATTTTTAGCATAAAAATAAAAAATTTCCTCCCCATCATGCTTTGCTCATATCTTTCTATTATAGATAGTCATTTGTATGCATTTATATGAGTTCCAATGGCCTCCATACAAAATATGTTAAAAAATACTCTCAATTATGTTAATTTCTCTTTGTAGGTGTTAATTGAAGATTAATTTGAAGATTAAAGTTGAGATTCAAGAGTTAAAGAGAGTAAGGATAAGTTTGGAAGACAATTGGATGAAAAAATGACAAAGATATGCCAACAATAAGAAGAAAAATGAAAGACCTGGGTTGGTATTTTGACTATATCTTTTCACTCGGATGTCCGATTGAGGTGATCTCAGAAGCATTGGAAAATCTTGTTCTAAGATCTACAAATCATATTTCACGACATTTTTCCCAATTCAGACGTTTCGGGGGTCAAAATAGCACATCAATCTGGGGACTATTTTTTAACACGAGAATTACATTCATATGTTCATATTTCCATTCTTATGAAGTCCCACATCGAAAAGAAACCAAAAAGAGCAAGGCAAATGTCTCTACATAAGGAAGGAAGCTCTAGGCATTAGACACACAAGCAAGGAGAGCCTCCTCCTCTTTACTTAAGCTATTCATGTAAATTGAGAGCAATTGTAGAGAGAAAGTGATGAATGCTTTGTAAAATTTGAAGATTTGTAATGAAAGTTTTGTTTTCTCCAATGAGTGGCTAATCCCTTTGATTGGATCTTCTAGATGAAGCTAAGTTGATCCTATTCCTTTTGCTTATGCTCTTTATTTTAATTCCCTTGTTTATGTGCTTAATATGTTAGAATAGATTTGTCTTCATTGCATTGTGCAACCTTTCATACTTATTTTTATCTTAGCATTCTTTTTACTATCTATGCTTAGGTTTGATAAATCATGCTTAGGAGTAAATATCTTTTGATGGTTTATGCTTACTTTTGATAGATAGTTATTAAGAATCTTTTCTTTTATGAAGGGAAGAAAATCTTGGCTATTAGATTGTTAATTTCTATCTTAGAGCTTTAAAGTTATATTTTCCAAATCTAAGCATTGATTTATCATTAGATTTGAGTATTTGTTTGGGAAAATAGAAGAGCATTAGCATTGGATTAGTGTCACTTAGTGGATTATAGATGATTCAATCTATCAATTAGTATTGTTTGTTGCTTATTTTAATTACTTTAGCTTGATTGAATTCACATTCCCACACACTTATTCACTTATTTTAATTCTTACACTCCATTTCTCTATCCACACCATCATATCCATTAGCTTATTTGTTCATACCTTCTATGTGTTTGTTTTTATTCCTCCTTTGATTTTGTTAGCTATATTTGAGTTGATACTCCTTTTCATTAATCATTGTTATTTCTCTTGTAACGATCCTCGTGGGAACGATATTCGGACTTTCATAGTCTATATTACTTGAGACAACCGTATACTTGCGGAAAATTCCAAACAACTCACAGGCCGTCCTGCCAAATCACTGCAAGTCGCAGCTACCACGACAGCTGGTTGCTGCACGACAGTTGGCCACTGCATGCAGCAACTGGCTACTATGTTGAAGCTGCTAGTTGTTGTGTTGAAGCGGTGAATCCCATGGATTCTGACCATTGGAAGGGGCTGGGAACGAGTTACTGGTAGGGAGATGGGGACTGGTTGCTGGAAATAAGATCCTGGCAGCTGAGGTGTTGGGGCAGCTAGCATCAGCTGCAGCTGCTGGCCGCTAAAGGTTTTAGAATTTTGGCTGCTAAAGGGTTCAGGTGGACTGGGTGTTTAGGAAGGGAGTCTTGACCGCTGGAAGGGGAGAAACAATTGGCCGTTGGGGAAATTTGGGGCAGCAACTGCTGGTCCTAATGTGCAAGTGACAACAACAACAAGAATGGAAAAGAGAATTGGCTGCGGGCTGTTTGGGGCAGCAGCTACTGCAGCTGGCCGCTGGCCTCCTGATGCTGACTAGCGCCAGTTGTTGTGGCTGGCTACTGGCCTGCAACACTTTTGAGCCCTTGATCAAGGGTTGGGTCCCACAGTGGGGCCCAATGAAGCTGAGTTTCGATGCAGATTAAAGGACAACTAATAATAGAGAAAAACAATCAATTTAGTAATAAGTTGACACAAATTAGCCACAACATAGTGATAGATTGATTAACATGTTTGGTGAACAAGTTGATAAATAGATTCATAGCAGCTGTATTAACAGATTTTCCAATAGAAAAATTAACAAAGTAATCACAAATTAATTAACATAAATGGGATTGACTATGACGAATGGTAAACCCAAGCAAACATGTGCTAATTAACTTGGACATTTGCCTCAAACCCAGAATCAGTTCAACCTTCACCAATGGTCAATCCAAGCTACAACCTAGGGGGCTTCCTCTTTCAAACAACTCACTAAGAAAATCACTGTCAACAACAAAAACAATTCACTATAGAAACCCAACCCAAAAACAGCAAACACCATGGTGCAAAAGATGGGTTATAAACCAAGAGGAAAGAGGGCCTACCTCTTTGAAGCTCAAGAAAAAGAGAAAGTGATGGAGGGGCTGCGACTGCTGGATTCGCACCAAAACAAAGTATATCGCTTAGAGGATGACGGGGGATCAACTGGCTGGACCAAATCTTGCAAGGGAAACCTTCAAGCAGTTGCTCTTCAAGAAGCCATGGAAGGAGAGGAGAAGGAGAAAAAGAAGAGAGAAAGAGAGAAACTTTTCTCTTGCTGTGGCCGGTGGAAATGAGAGTTAAATGAGAGAGTAGTGGTGATAGGTGAAGCGTTTAATATGATAGGCGGCCTTTAATGAGAAAGGATAGGTTGGTGGGATATTTTGCCAAAGTTAACTTTGTGAGTTTGCTATCATTCTAGCTAAACTTGGGACGCGCTAACAAAAATCTTCAGGACCTCGGACGGACTTGGTCAAAGAAGAGGAATTGTAGGTCTAGAAAAGGGCTTTCTAACAAGCCAAGAATCATAAATTTTTTGAGATTTGTGGTAGAATCTGATATTTTTCAAACTGCGGTAAATACCTCGAACAGTGTGCCCGGGGTCAAATTGACTTTCTGGACCTCAAGTGAGTTCGGGTTGAACATGAAAGTTTTTGGGTAGATCGAGACCGAACTTTTAAGTTCAAGAAGCAATTTTTATAAAATTCCCAATAAATCCCTGAAAAATATCAGAATTCTAACTTAACTCGAAAAGTGTCGAATTCTAACGAAACTCTCCGGAACTAATCCCAACTTAGCTCTAATCCCAAGAAACTCCCGATTAACCTCTAATTAGGCGTCATTAGCCACTCAACATAATTAATTAGCGCTAATCGTAATAAGTAAAAAAAATCGGGTTCTTACATGATATGAAAATGAAAATCTAACTCAACACATACACTATATGAATTCAAAGATGAATGCTCTATGTGTATGTATGAGAAATTCAATCAAGTTCGAAAATGGTTGCTCAATAAATGTAACCTTAAAGCTTTTGAAAGTTTAAATTACAAATGTTTTGATTGAAGTGAAAATGTTAATCACATGTTCTTTAAATAAACAACTTGTAAAGATATGACTTATCAAGTTATGCAAGTTGTATTGAAATCTCAAATCTAAAACCTGTGATGTATGGGCATAGTTGTTTTAAAAACATAGTTTACCTATGTGTTTATGTCATGAAAACAGTTAGCTAGAGATTCAACCAAGTATATGAGATTCATGCTTTGAGAGAAATCAAAGTTTTAAACAAAGCATGAAACCATTATGATATGAACATCAAAACTAATTTAGTTGGCAACTCAAAGTGAAATATATGTAATGGATTCAACAAATCATAGTTAGCAAGCTTAGACTTGATTTACTAATAATTTAAACAAGGCATGTAACAAAGTCATAGTTAGCAAGCTTAGAATTATTTACTAATAATTTAAACAAGGCATGTAACATATGATGTGGAAAATAGAGCTTACTTAGAGATTTAACTCAATGAATCCAAGCTTTACCTTTCCAAAATGACACTACAACAAAAAACACCATTGGTGACACCCTTTGGTGATAAAAAATTAATGTTAACACGGAACGAACACAAAGGTGACAAAAAAAAATTTTGCTTGTCATGGAAAAGCTTTAACCAGGGTGCCAAATAAAGAGGAGATTCGGTGACAAAAAAGTTTGTAACCGAAAGACAAAATTTTGGGTGACAAGTACAAACTTATCACTGAGAGATTTAAATTTTGCGCTGGCCGGCCGGCTCCTCCTCATTTAGGCGCAACATCGTTTCATGGAGGCAATAAAAATAAGATATGTGAACGAAACGACGTAGTTTCACGGTTTTGGTTGTTACCAAAACCAAAGCCCTAATCAAACTTCTACCTCATCTCTCTCACAATTCACGCCTAAAGCTGTGACGGTCTCTCTCTCTACCTCATCAGTGACATCTCCGACTTCCCACTTCGCCCGTTTCCTCGCCCACCTCGGCTTGTGCCGCATCTTTTCTCTCCACCACCACCACCGTGGAGGACAAAACCGCAGGTATTCCATCTTCTCTGCTTTGAAAAAGTTGCTTACCATCAAGTACACTTAGTTGTTGCGGCGGCCATGAGTTGCCACCGGTAAAAGTTTTTTTACAAGAGGCCCCTCTTTGTGACCTAACAACATCCCTTTCGCTCATCATCTCGACCCCACCGTCTCACACTGCAACAAAATGGGATTTTCAGTGACAAATTTTTTGGCGACACAATCCAATATGTCACAAAAAATAGATTTTTTACAACATAAAACTAGACCCATCGCAACAAGTTAAGAATTGGCGACACAAGATCCCAAGCATTGCAAATAGATACTTTCAGCAGCGAATAAAGTGTGTCACAAACAAATGCGTTAAAAAATCATTGCCGCAAAGCAATTCAAGTGCCCGCCAAATGGCTATAAAATTGTTCGGACGCTAAATACACATTAGTGACACAATTATACGTTGCCAATAAGTGTCTCTATTCGCAACGTAATCCCTGCGTAGCAAATAGTTTTTAGTTGGGACGATTGCCTTACTATGCCGTAGAAAAGTTAAGGTTATTTGCAACAATTTCCTTTTTGCGTCGCATATAATATCTTATTCATGACGTTGATGCCTTTGCCTTGCAGATAATTATTAATAGCGACCTACATGATATGGTGTCGTAAAAATTCTAAGCTAAAAAATTCACTATTTTTTTCCTTTTGCCACCATTATGAAAAAATAATTATACATTTATGTGGGACACAATTTTGGCGTCACAAATAATATTAAGTTGCGATGGTGTACTTGATGCGTCACAGATAAGTTTTTTGCGCGGAGCTAATTTAAATGCATTGTAGAAATTCTTTTATTAACGACATTGTTTACGGCATTACAAAAAAAAAGTCTAATATAGCCCCCTCTCACTCTAATAGCCCGTCTGGCTTCTCATCCGACAATCCATCTCCTCCACCTCCCTCTTCTTTCTCTACAAAGCCCTAATCCTGTCTCTCTTCTCCTCCTCCTCCTCCAAAATCCCCTCCTCCTCTCCCTCTCCCTCTCCCTCTCCCTCCTCTCCTCCTCCCCTTAGTCTGACCCAGCCGCCTCCGCCCCCGATCTCGCCGTGGCCTCCTCCTTAAATCCGTTGTCACCCGCAGCTCTGCTGACTTCCGTCGCCGTGCTGCCAAATCCCTGAGCTTTCTCACCTTCATGATCCTGTCCGGGATCTCGGGGGTTCTTGTCGGTTGTGTCAGTTTGCGATGGAGATGGGCTACTTAATGTTGCGAGGTTTTTCAGATTGGGTTTGAGAGGGATTGTTCCTGGGATCTGGACCGCTGGAGGGGGAGGAGGTGAGAGAGCTTTGACAAGGTCGGTTTTGAGGCGAAGAGGCAGAGGCTCGACTCTAAGGCCCACCAATCAATGGAAGAGGAGATGACCCAGATCAGTAGCAGTGACGAAAAGGCTTGGAACTGGAGCATTCGAAAGAGGGTTTGGGATTTAATGAAGTCCGAGAACATCAACCCAAAACCCCCGTCCCGTTCTCCACCGAATACCCAATTTTGTTGGGGTTGCTTCTGCTGCCAATATGGTCTAAACTATCCTTTCTAATGTTTTTTTTACCCTTCTTCTTACTGTTTCGTGGGTGGTGGGAGATCGGTCTTATTCTGTTTGCCCAAAGTTTGTGTCTTTTCCCTTCATTGTCCCTTGCGACTGGTTTGTGAATTGCTATTGTCGAGTTGGTGATTTGGGCAAGTGAGTTTCTTCTTCTAATTGTTCTGGGACTGATTTTTATTCATTTATTTGTTTATTTTGGGGTTGTGAAGTTAGGTGGAGTGGAAGCGTTTCGTGCTGCAGAATGCGTAAAGGTTAATCCGGATTCGCCCCAGAAACAAGTTCGATTTTTGATGCTTTCGGGTTTGTTATTTTGTCATTTTTAATTCATGTCTAGCATTGGTTTAATCATTTTCTATGGTTACAGAGTGATTGTGATTGTAGTTGTATGTAGAAGGAAATCCAGGTCATGGGTTGTTTGATTTTATCTTCAATTTGTTGCTGCTATAAAATTTATTATAATGGTATGATTATAGCCTCTTTTGACTGATTGATGTGTAGAGGAAGAGATGGGTTTTGGTTTTTCTGATTATTCAGGTTGGTTGGTGCAATTTTTTTACTTGTTATGTTTGTTCCTGATTGGGAGTATTTAGATTGGAAATGTAATTTGAATGGACGGATTTGGGTGCCTGCCAATGGTGCATTTGCATTTGTGCTACTTTGGTATTGAATTTTTTTGAGTTCATGCCGAAAGGGATTTTATGAAGATGTACTGTTTAGGTAAGAAATGAAGGGTTTGAGGTGGACCATCAGTTTACTAGGATTTTATTTACTGGGTGGCTGGTGGGTCTTTTCCTTTAAGGCTTTCTGAATTCAAGAGGAATTAATGATCTCACGCCACTTGTCAGTGATCTTACCCTGGGTTGGCATTATCAATACCCCACCCTGCCCTAAAGTCTGGGTTTTCAATGTGCACTGCTTGTTTCACATTATCTTTAACATCCCACTACAGTCAAATTTTTGGGTACTGTCTTCACATAAGTCACTGACTCTTTTCCACTTATACTCACCTTGTAGCTCAACTAACATATTATGTGTATGAAATTTGACTTTGGTTTTTGTTTATGCCAGTTCTCATAAGGTATTTGAATGGAGTTGAGTTTTCTATGCTCTTGAAGTAATTTTTCAGTGTCACCTGATTTGATATTCTACTCATGGAATGTTATAGGTACAAGCTTGTTGTGTCCACGCCAGAACCTAAGAAGCTTGCATCTCCCACAATCACAAGCATTCAGGCTACTTCTCTCCTCTATATGAGGAATAATAGAGCAAAAAAAAATTTTAAATTAACTTGGAGAGGGTTGAGGTCGGCACAACTGATGCTAATAACTTGGTCCATATCAATCCCTGGCCTATCTCTTCCTGAAAAACTGGGTGACCCCAGTTTAGTTAGTGATAGGCCTGAAAACAAGGCTGGCCACATTTCACAACCTTGATGTAGAATAAATCTGCCCATGGTTTCCAGTGCCAATACCTCTTAATTTTAGCATTGCTGATATCACACGAGAATTAATGTGCAATCATATTTTTGAGGCACTGGAAGTAACTCAGTTAACATATCTACGTTAACAAAAAGAGAGAAGCATCCTACTATGTATAACCACAAGAATGGTCAGAAACATTTTATTTTCTCATACATTTATTTTGAGTTGTGTGCTTCATAACATGTTAAATAATTACATTTTTTTTGTTGCAATTTTATACAGGTAGGTAACTATCGAGATGGAGTTACTTTTTGGCAGTTAACCAAGATGACCAAGATGGAGTTGAAGACTTTTTGTTGTTAACTGGAACACTTGTTTTGAATAATTTTTGTCATTTGACGCGACACACCGTGTATGAATGTTTTGCAGTTGTGCTAAAACTATTAACTCTAAAGTGTTTATTGTTGAAGGATGAATATTTTGAAGGGTTGTGAACTTGGATGATAAAATGTTGACTTGTTGGATATTTGATTTGAATGATATTTTGCGTCTTTATGGTATAAGTTTTGCTAATGAGTGTATCTAGATACAAATATTTGAAACTTTGTAAGCAGGTGCGAAATGATAATTTGGGTGGCACAAATATTTTGACTGTTTTTTTTTTTTTTTTTGTGACAAAAAGAGTATGTCACCCTTGTGTGCCAACCTGTAGGTAATATTATCAGTGACACGCATTTGGTTGTCAGGGTAAATATTTCCAGTGACAATTCTTGTCACGGAAGATCTCTTTTCTATGGCACATGCATTGTTGTCACCATTGCTTTCAGTAACACCCTACTATGTCATGGAAAATCTTTCTTCCACGACACCATATTTTTGTCACTGTTGACATCATTTTGTGACAAGTGCACAAACTTTGTCACCCTTGACTTTTAATGTCATGGATACAATGACACCCCCATCCCGTGTCACCAAAGATAATAGGTGACAAAAATTGAACCTTCGGTGACATTTTTTCATGTCACCAAATATGTTTTTTCTTGTAGTGTGACCCAGTAGCCTTCCTTAGCTCATCCCCCTTTCTTTGGCTTTAAATCACCCCAAAGAATGCCTCAAAGTTGGTTGCCAATGGTCTTAAAATAAGCTTGTATTTATAGCAAAAAATGCCCAACGGCTAGTCCCCGGTCACCCCCTACCTTGCTTGGTCAATCGTACGCACAATGGTAAAAAATATAGTTGTTTGTGACCCAACAGTCATGTACCTGGTCGACCCCCCCTGTATGGCAGGTCGACCAACCACTCTGGGTTAGTCATGGCCACTTTCCCAATTTTTGTTATTTTGAAAGATTTCTGCTGTGGGAACTTCTAGGCCATGGAATCATACTTAGAATCATATTTTAATCAATCTAAAGGTGTTTTCAAAACATAAACCTAAATTTCCTAAGATGATTTGAAAATCTAGGGTCATAGGCTTGCATGATTCGAAAATCTTCTTTTCAAAGATTAATGTATCCAAGTTTAAAAACTAAAACATGCATCAAACACAAGTTCTAAAAATTCTAAACAACGCATGTGAGAATCAAGATTTAAAGTTTTTCAAAATCAATGCTCATATGAAAATTCGAATCAATGCTCATGTGAAAATAATGCATCCATCAAATTGTAATATACAAAATCCCTAACGATGCTTACTGTCACGCCCCAAAATCCGATAACATGGACCCGACGTGATTCCAGATGATCTAGTCATCTAAGGTCACTCAATAGTTTAAATGGTGGGCCAATTTTTTTCTTTTAAACAACAATCACATATAAACCAACATTAGCCATTCACATGTCAGGTAAGCAAAGAACATAACCATAAATGACATCACCAAAAACATTCTCAAATGAACCAAATACAAAACTAATTAATTACATCAATTCCAACATAAAATAATAAAGTCTTAAGACATATCTAAATTAATGCATTAAATATTAAATCCTCATAAATTAAGTATCTTCATCTTGACCATCCAAAATGGCATCATCATAGCCATACTGTGGCACATGCTCACCCTCAATCTCAGGGTTTTGTACATCCTTACCCACCTACACATCATCTATGGTGGTAGAATATAATGAGTACAATGGTACTTTGTAAGGTAATAATTACTAACAAAAATATATATATATATTATAAAAATGGATAAGATTACAATGATAATGCACATATGATATGCAATAAAGACATGTAAATATTACAATGACAATTCTGCATAAAATAAATATTTGGGACACTATTATTTCTTACAATGCCATATAAGTTGCTTGCTAATAAAGAATTTGGGGTCTCAACACTACATTTAGCATTATTCACTTGCTACTTAGCCTTTTAAACACTTTGAGATCCTCCCTTCCATATTGGTCAATTACTCACTTAAAAATCATTACGAAACATCCATCCCTACACTAGGTTAGGTCTTTATGTCACTTACCAGTCCAACAGTGCACCAATCTACGAAGCCTAGAAAGTACCCCTAACCAGAAAGGAGATCTTAGAATATAACTCCTTCGACATAAGGGTCATTATCATAATACCCACCATAGGTAACCGGTCACTAATCACTACACTACATTGCATTGAACCACCACACAGTAAGACGTCCTCCCCTAAGGGGTTATACAACACAGTGGGGCTGCGGAACTGGGGTTCCTACCTTCGTTGAGTTTTTGACATTCCATTTTTTAATTAGTTTAGACCTAGTTGGAATAAAGCATATTATATGCATTCTTATCCCCAAGCATCTCATACCACTTTGTTTCCATAGACACTCATATGATTCATCCCTTTCAATTAATCCTATCAATTCATATATTATGAAGTGGATGTTACAATCACTTATCATTTACATCAATACATGAGGGTATCATTATCAATTTTCCAACATCAATAGATTCCATGCAAGACTTTTCACAAATAGTATGCGATGCAAAACTTGCCATAAATAACATACTATATAAAATTTAACATAAATAGAATGTCACCTCCTATAATTAGATTGCTATACAGCATACCATAATGTCCATAACACTATTGTCATATCACCCATTATGTATATGCATCTTTAGAAAGCAATTGAGACTTGCCTTTTATAGAGCTTTACTAACCACTTGTGATAAGGGATGTGAAATGTGAATTATGCCGCAAAAAAAGAATTATAATGATTAAACACTACTAATTTCTAATTCTTGACCCTTAATCCTATTTTAGAATCAATTAAACACAATTTCTTAGTAAAGACTAACTCACTAGGGTCAACTAGGGAACTTAGTATAGTCATCTAACATTCTACTCTTGTTAATTATCAAATCTTACGATCTAAGGTAGGGTCCTCTTGATCTCTAAAGTGACCCATAACACACCTAAACATTATCATAACGTGAAATTTAAGTATCACACGTCAGCCACTAAATCACACAAAGACTTAGCAGCCAACTAGCCGATTACACTTGGTCTATGTTTGATGGCAATGGCCCATTTCATTATTTATTCGGACCTCTTAATCTCCACTAATAAAGGGGCTCAACCTCCTGATTAGCAACTCAACTAAATCATATAGCGGCTAGTTATGACTCCATTTCATTCATAAAAATCTATTTTAGCCACCACAACATAGACTTAGCTAGCATAACCAACTAGACTAGTAACTAGTCTAGTCAAAATGGTTTCCAACTTAGCCAAGAGTGTGCCTGCACTTTCTAATTAATTTAAGAAACAATTAATACTTTAATTTACTCCTCTAAATAAATTTAACACATAAAATATGAGAAAGTAAAAACTACACAATTTGGCTATCTGTGGTCAATTAGTGCACTTTAGATTTTGGGCTTAGCCCATTAAACCAAGACTCCTTTAGATTTAAATCCACTACTCCAGCACCTTAACACCATTAAAAAAGAATCTTAAGGCTGTTGGGATTTAATTATATTTATACTAGAATTATTATTTAACCCGAGATCAACAATCGATGCACCAATAAATCCAACACCACAACCATGATCAAAGCAACAACTAAGAATATAATTCAACCCCTCTTTTTAATTATTCCAAAGATCCAAATTGTTAAGAATTATGCACATCAATGGGAACATTTGGACAAAAGTTTAGTATGATCTGACCATTGGTTTGTCAAACCCAAGGGTTAAAAAATGTTTTTCCATTATCATGAATGCTTAGCATATCAAAATAATCCCTTTTCTTTTCTCCCATTTATTCCAATGATCTGGATCTTTAAAATAAATTAGATTACAATAGAATGATTATAAACACGAGGGGGGCTCTACCCTAAGCTGTGGCTTATGTCATCCTAAATTGAAACAATGCATCGTTCTATTTTTGGCCTGACGGAACTGGAAAATCTAGTTCTGATTGGATTTATCGCTGGGTTGGAGGAGATGATTTGAGGTAGTTTATGATGGAGAGGATTTGCAGACAATTACAGCTTAGGATAACATAAGTTGCAGCTTGTAAGAAAGCCCCTCTCTATAAATATATAATTTTTTACAGTAAAAATAAGACTTTAAAAACAAAGATGAAATAACATGATTATTACACCTCATGATCATTAAAACCGAAAAATCTAACTCTAATGATCTATTAAAAAATGGAATAAAAGAAACACATTCATCAAAGCCTAAATACACCTAGACCATATTAGGATTTCCACCATTGTCCTATCCAAACAGGATGATCTAAGCATAATCAATAATTAAAAACACAAACTTGGATCCCCTCCTCCTTTGGCCGATCCCTATTAAACGAAAATGATATGGTTTTTTTTTTTTTTTTTTTTTATCAAAGTTCATTGCTTCGTCATGGTGCCAAAACAACACCATTAATGGCCATCAATGGTTATGGAAAAGGGAAGATGATAGAAAAAAAGATGATGAAAAATTAAACAAGAAGGCGATTAGGGATTCTCTTTCATCTCCGACTAATCACGATCCCCCCCTGATGATCTCCGTTCTCAACTTGCTGATATGATTAAGTTTGCGGGAGATGGTGAGTCTATTCTCTCGATCGTCATGATGGCTATTCACAAGAGGTAAGAATCTTTCTTACCCCACAATCTTCCTAATGATCTTATCATTGCGGCTAAGGTTCAGATGAAAAATCAAGAAGCATACACGCAGATGTTTGGACCAGGGCTCTTTGATTCTCCTTAGGCACCCAATTCTTCAATTGATGGTACTTCTCACATTGCAATACAAGCAAACCAAGATGGATCGGGTCCTCAAATCCAAGGGGATCACGTGATCTCCAAGCAACAGTATATGCGTCACAACACATCTGATTTGAGGGCATTAAAACCTATAAATAATGATTTTGTTGTTCCATATTCATCTCTAAATTAGACTCGTGTTGGATTTGAGTCTCCATTCCATAATGATAATGTCTCTCCTGAGCAGCCACATTTGCATGCTAGTCTCTCTACTATGCAACGTCAAACTTTGGAAAATCACGCATCAGGATCTCTGTCTACTTGAAGGGACAACTAGTTTGCATAAACTTCTTTATTTGAGCCAAGGCCTATTGAAAACAGAAACTTGAAGTTCATCTAACCAGATGGGTCGTCTGATTATGATTTAGAATATGCTCGTGAAGATGTGGAGGCTGCAAATAAAATGTGTGGCAATTCACTCGTTGGATATGTTATAGTTAAGGAACCAAAGTTTGTTGTTGTTCGTAACTCCATGCTTAAAGCATGGCGAATTAACGATGTCCAATTCCATTCATTGGATGGTGATTTCTTTGTCTTTAAATTTTCAATTTTTCATGATAGCCAACGCATATTAGATCAGGAAGGTCCTTGGTTTATTAATGGACACCCTTTGGTTCTGAAACGATGGTCTCCAAAAATTACTCTTTGTAAAGAGGAGTTCAAGACTATTCCTATATGGGTGAAACTCCCAAATCTGAATTTCTATTTTTGATTAGCCTCTAGCCTGAGTAAACTTTCCAATGTTATTGGTAACCCCTTATATATGGACCAAGCAACCACACTTGGTACAAGACTTGCCTTTGCCCGAGTTTGTATTGAGGTGAATATTGATTGCAAATTCATGTTAGTTTTTCGAAAGCATTATGATGGTGTTACTATCCCCCAAAAGGTTGAATATGCATGGCGACCTTATCCATGCAAGAAGTGCCACACGTTTAACCATAATGATAAGGAATGCCCTCTTAAATAACAAGTCAAACAGCAATGGGTTCAAAAAAAGAAAAACATTGAGGTGGACTCGGTTAGTAAACGACCACATGTGGACAATGTTAGTGAACTACCGTATGTGGGCAATACTATTATTATTCATTTGCTAGAGACAAATGGAATAGGGATGTCTATGGTGGATGATTTTAATCAACCTAGGGAAGATGACTTGAATCAATTAACTGGGGCTGATGTTAATAATGACAGCGCGATCGAGATTGATGAAAAAAATCCATACAGCCTATGTAATGTCCCAATCTGTTGTTGGAGGCATTACTAGCCCAAATAGACTTCATGCTCTTTCTAATATTGATGGGGACTCCATCGGCTGATGTGGATGAAATTGCATAGACAATATTGATGGTTGAACATGAGATTTCTCGTACGGGAAGTACCTCAAATATTGTTCAAACCTTTAATTTCCAAGTGGATACGGAGAAAATCCCTAAGATGAAGCCTCCGAATCCTAAGCCTGGTAAGCCTCAGCAGAAGGGTATTGTCATTAGAGATGGTAATCCAAAGCACAAACGCTCCAAATGACAATTTTAATATGGAATGTGTGGGGACTGCACCATATAAAAATTGTTAAAAATAAAATCCAGTTTCTAAAGCTTAATATTGTTGGATTATTGGAAACTAGAGTTCGTGAGTCTTCTATTTCCTATATACGTAGCTTTGTTGTGCCTCGTGGATGGTTGGATCATTGTAATTTACACCATTGTGCGACATCTCGCATTTGGCTATTATGGAATCCAAAAGTTGCAAAAAGTTAGTATATTGGTAGATGGATTTCAATTTATTCACTGTGCCTAATCTATTTTAAAGTACTCTTTTCTCCACATGGTGTGTTATGGAGATAATGGTTATATTAGAATAAGAGATCTTTGGCAACATTTATCTGCTTTTTCGATGAGTACTCAGAAACCATGGATGGTAGTTGGTGATTTCAATGTGGTTCGGTGGACCTATGAAAAATTTGGTGGTGCTACTCCTCGTCCTTTGGCCATGGATGAATTTAATGCATGTATTAATGAAGCTGCACTTGATGATCTTTCTCTTTAAGGCCCAAGCCTTACTTGGTCAAATTTAGCACAAAGGGATAATCACATTCAATGTAAGCTTGATAGAATTCGCATCAATCAATAATTTCTCACTTCTTCTCATTTCAAAGGTGTAATTTAAACCCGGGTATTTCTGATCACTCTCCTTTATTGTAGACTTATTTGGGTAGTTCTTTTGCTAAAACACCTTTCAAATATTTTAATTTTTGGACCAGGTGTGATGGGTTTTTTTGTTTGTGTGAATAATGCATGGAATATTAGTGTGGAGGGGACTCCTCTATTCAGCGTTGCTTGTAAACTAAAAAAATGTTAAGATGGCTTTGAAGCAGTGGCGTCATATGCATATTCCATTGAATACTCAGATTGATCTAGCTAGATAATCTCTTGAAGAAACTCATATGGCTATTATCCAAAATCCAGTTGATGTTGATTTGCAGCATAAAGAGCGTAAGGCTCGTGATCAATTAGCTTCACTTTTATTGATGGAAGATAGCATGCTAAAGCAAAAGACCATGGATAAATCTCTTCATCTAGGGGATGGTAAATCAAGATACTTCTATGGGCTTTTTAAGCATCATCAGAAGAATTCTTATATTGATCAGATCACTGATAATGAAGGCACATGCTTTATGGAATTTGAGTCTATTTCTGAAGTCTTCATTTCCTGTTTTAAGCAGATTCTAAGCCCTCCTCTTGGTCCTTTGGAACCAACTTTGACTCGCATAGATACTTTTGGGCATCTTTCGGATGCGGATACTGAAAATCTTATGAAGCCTATTACTGTTGAGGAGATTTAATATGCTATTAAAATAGCTAGCCCAAACAAAGCCCCTGGACCCGATGGTTTTAATGACCACTTTTTTAAGGTCTGTTGGCAAATTGTTGAAAAAGATGTTTGCGGTGCTATACAATTTTTTTTCCATTCTGGTAAGATGTTAAAACAACTAAAGGCCACCTTTATTTTCCTTTTTTCGAAGGGAGAGCTTGCTAATAGCCTTGATAAACTCAGACCTATATCTCTTACAAATGAGATCTATAAGATTATTAGTTGTATCTTAATGTATAGACTGAAGCCGTTGATTCCTAAACTTGTTGGTCCCATGCAGTCGACTTTTATTTCAGATAGGGGAATCACGGATAACATTTTGGCAACTTCTACTTATATAAAGGAGTACGCAAATTGTGCCTCAAGTTGGACTTGGCAAAGGCATATGATAATCTTCAATGGGAATTTCTTCAAGCTACTATGACTACTATGGGGTTCCCAAATCACTTTATTATGGAGTGCGTTCAACATTCAAGTTATTTTATTCTCCTTAATGGCACCTCTTTTGGGTACTTCAAAGGTACAAGGGGTCCCGTCTAGGATGCCCTTTATCTCTATTTATATTCGCTATTGAGATGGAGTTTTTCTCTATTATGATGACAAGGTTTGCTTCTTCTCAGCTTATTCCAACCCTTTTGTCAAAGGGAATTGGCTATCTCTCACTTGATTTTTACAGATGATGCATTATTTTTAGCAGAGGTACTCCGTATGCTGCATACAATCTTAAAAGGTTACTTGAGGACTTTCATCGCTTCCTTGGACTTGGTGTTAATTGGAATAAAAGCTCCATTATTTTTTCTTGTTGTGATTAGGAGACTCGGACAATGATAAAGGGTATTCTTAATGTGAATGAAGGCACATTCCCATTTCGTTATTTGGGGATCCCAATGTCTTCTGGAAGGTTATCTCACCAAGATTGTATCCCACTATTGGAGAAATTCAAGGCTAGACTGTCAGGCTGAAAATCTAGCATTCTATCTTATGCAAGCCGTCTGGAATTAATCAAATCTACATTGATTGCTCTACGTAATTATTGGGCTTCCACATACCTTCTTCCAAAATCCATTCTCAGTGCTATTGATTGACTTATGTGGGATTTCTTTTGGAATAAATGGATTGGAAGTTATTTGCATCCTCAAGCATGGAGCACTATATGTAAGCCTTTTGACCATGGTGGCTTAGGTGTCCAATCTGTATTTATCTTAAATCAGGCTATCATTATAAAGAAAGTGTGGAAAGTTGTTGTGAATTATCCTTCTTGTTGGAACATGTGGGTTTCTGCTAAATACATTAAGGATGAGTCTTTTTGGGACATTAAAACTCCAGCTACAACTTCATGGGGATGGCGTTAGATTCTGTCTTTATGAAGCCGAGCACTACCTTTTATTCATCATTTGGTAGGAAATGGCACATCTGCACGCCTATGGATTGATCCATGGATGTAAAGTGGGCATTTGGTTGACTAGTATGGCATTGGGCCAAGTTATGATCTTGGACTTGATTTGAATATCTTGGTAAGTAATTTGATTCATGATGGTGTTAGTTTTATGGTCTCAATACCAAGGGTATATGATGTAATAAATTGATTAATTTCTTTATTTATCAATGCAATCATGTTTTCCTTTTATGAGATGAATGGTGTTTAATCATATACTTGCACATAACCAATACGAATGACATAATGGTTCATGAGATGGATCGGAGTCCACAAGTATACTAGATGTAATACATGTGTATGGATGAGATCCACATACAAGAGACATGTATTGCAAATCTTATACTTAAATATCTTCACAACCAGTGATGAGATTGGGCATCTCATCTGACAAGGTTGCAGCATTTTGATCACTATGAGATGGTGTGATTTGTCTCGATCATCGAAATGTAAGATTCTGGATCATGGTGCTGGTACATTGGATGTATTGAAGGACCATAAGAAGCACCTTATATACACTATCTTTACTTTAAGGTCTGCTCTCATAATTCCCTAGCAATAGGCTCACAATCCTAAGACATTAATGAACTCAAGTTTCTATCTATTCATTTGCTTTGAGTCACCAATATGTGAAGTCAATTGTATGTCAACAACTTGGTGATTTGGGTACGTGGTAGTAGGGCTGTAGGAACATTCAATGATCAAGATGAAATCTATCTTTAATATCCCCTTGTGCCAATTAATGGATTTATCATTGGTAAGTACGCATGCATTCCAATTAAGCGTTAATTGGATTGGTACCAAATGATCATTATAATTAATTGGGGCTCAAGGATAATAAGATATGGATCCAATTTGGTAGACAGGTCCAATTGATCCATAGATATAGATGGAGGGGCTTACTTGTGGTGCTGAGGAAGTTTATGGTCTTCATTGTAATATATTCCTAAGACTGGAGTGCAATTGCATTTATATAGTGGAGTTATTTGCAATTAACTGTGGGCCCAGATTGCACATGAGATGTGGGGTCGCGTGTCCTAATTGGAGCTAGCTTTCTAAGGAATCCCTAATGGTCCCCACGCTAGCCCAAGATATTACAAAGATACTAATTATAGTAGAACTCTAAAAGGAAATAGAAAATTACTATTTTTATTTGAAGTGAGACTTCTAATAGTGGCAATAGTAAGTTACTAATTATTAATGGAAGTGAAACTTTTATTTTAATTAGAAAAGAGGAAGTTACTGATCATATTTGAAGTAAGACTTCTAATTGTGATTTAGTAAGCAACTAATTATTATGGAAGTAAGACTTCTATTTCAATTAGTAAGAGGAGGTTGCTTAAGTGCTATAAAAGAGGAAAGGAGGCTTGGACGTCCAACACTTAACCATCATAGTGATTCACGCCCAGCCCATTCAATTGTGCAAGAGTTGCACACCTCTCTTCCTCTCCTTCTTCTTGTTTCTCTTCTAGTTTCTTTTAGGGTTTTCTCTTGGAGATTCCACCATCTTCTTGAGAAAAGAGAATCTAATATGGGTCATAGCGTGGAAGATCAAAAGGTCTTGGAGATTCTGGTTTGATTAGTGAAGGTGTTCATCATCAAAGAGAGAAATCAACTTCTCCATTAGAGCACTACAAATCTGCAAAGGTATAATCTACATCCTTGTATGTTGTAGATTTCGTGGTTGCATGTTTAGGTGCTGTTTTCTATCTTCTAGATAGTATATATTGCTGTACATGATTTATGAGTTTGAGGGATTGCATCCGGGACTGGGTTTGTTGCCTTCTAGATAATTGATCCCTGCATCAAGTGGGTCAAAAGTTTTTGAAACCTATCTGAAAGGCCCACCTATTTTTCAATGGATGGTACTTGGCATTTTCCAGTGTGCAGATCTGCTGCTCTACAGGACATCTCGGGACATATTACCACTGACGTTTATCCAGCTACTAATCATCCTGATGAGATTATTTAGACCTTAGAAGATTGTGGGAAGTTCTCTTTGAAATTAGCATATAATATGAATGAAAATCATGATGGGATTCTGGCTCCATGGACTAACCTTATTTGGTGTAAGGGACATATTGAAAAGCACTTTATTTGCTCATGGATGGTGATGATAGGATGCCTGAAAACAAGAGACTTTATTCTGCAACAGAATGTTCAATGTGACTTTTCTTGTTCCTTATGTGCAGCAAATTAGGATTCCATTGATCATATTTTTCTCTATTGCCATTTCACAAATAATGTATGGAGATTTATGCTTCGCTTGCTTAATCTCCACCCCATCACTTGTGTGTCACTTATTGAGATGATTAAGTCTATTCTTTCACGGGTAAGTCAAAATGATAAGGTTATGACCACCTTAGGTAAGCTGATTTTCCCGGTTGTCGCTTGGAATGTGTGGTAAGAGAGAAATTCCCGCATTTTATGAGGAAATAATATGGATTGGAGACATGTAGCATAATAGACTCAAGCTCAAATTCGGAGTCGGATTCTCCTTTTAGGCCTTCACCTACCAAATCATGTTTCCTGTCACTCGGATCTTCCCCTAGACTGCCTTAGGAGTGCCTTGTTGTGCTCGTTCAATCATTATTGATAATTTGGTTAATGATGTTCAAGTACTGTTGGACTTAGCCCCACCCCCATTTGAGTCAGTTTTGTTATGAATTGGAGGACATTTTATTGCAGATTGCTAAGTCTCCAACACTTTCAAATTGACATTCCCAATTTCAAATGCGGCGATTCCATGATCTCTTGCATGCAAAACATCCACAACAACTCATCAATATCTCAAAGCCATCATGGCGATTACTTCGTAAAATAAAGCAAATTCCTGGTCCAAAAGTCTTTTTTGATTTAGAACTTCATCATTAATGCTTGAGCTGGTGTGTGGGCTCTAAGTAATGTCTGGATGTAGGCTTCTGATTATCGTCACCCAATTGTGGGATAGTTTTTCTTACCTTCTCCTTTGTCAGGGACAAGGTTTTGTATTCTGGGTTTAACTCACCTCTCTGAATAAAATCTAACTTACTATTAATATATATATATATATATATATTATATATACTAAGAAGAGGGAAAAATCTTAGCTTAAAAAATGTCCACCTCCAATCTAACCCTCCTATGTTCTCTCTTCTTCTTCTCTCCTTTAGCCCTACGCTCGCTTTTCTCTCTCTCTCTCAAGCACACACAATGGTGGAGAGGTTCCTAACTAAATAAAAAAAATCCAACTCATCTCTCCCTTTATGGAACTAATCCCAATCAAGGCTTTGACTCGATATGAAACCCAACTCACCCCTCTTTTAAAATTCTCTAAAAATCCTAGCAGTAGATTATAGATCCCACATTATCTCCGCCTAAAGTATCCTAAGATCCCACATTACACGTAAGCAGGGGGTGCCCACTTGGAGAGAAAATCTCCATCTCGCAATCACTATTAAGTCAAATCAAAGATACATTGGTAACTTAAATCTTCAATTAAATTAGTGATTAGAGAATAGAAAAATAGGGTTGCCAATTAAGTTTAAAGTTTAAAATAAAAATGGAAACAAAGAGGAGGGAAAAAATGCCACACGCCATTGGCACAAGTCCAAGTGAGGCCCCGCACAAACTCCATCCACACAGACTTTCCAAAATTAACATTTATTATTTTCGTAAAACCATGTGTGAGGGTCTACTAAATTAAATTAAAGCATTAATTGTAGAATTCCCCAATCCAGTGAAAATAACACTTTAATTAGTAACATGTAAATGGATAATAGTTCATGAAAATGAAAAATAAAACTCATGAAAATTTAAATAAAATGCATGAAATCATAATTCATTGCATGCAAAGACTAAATTAAATACATGTAATAATAATGATTAGATTTCTAATAAAATAATTACCATGAAAACACCCTAGCGATAGATCTCTAGTGGGTCTACAGTTAGGCCCAAAGGTGAATCCGGGTAAGGGCCATTACACTTAGTTTCCCTATTATTACTAGCCCATCCGAACACATATATAGTAAAAATCCTGATGGTTGGATGGGATTCCCCCTCCCTCTTATTTTGCTTAACATGAAACAAACAAGCTCTGTGTGTCTTGCCCTTCTTGGTGGCTAAGGGAGTAGAACTCAATAGTGGGAACTACTCATTTGAAATCTTAATGGTCTAAAATGAATACACTCTCCTCTAAAGAGATGTGCCCAAGTTTAAGTCTAATATCAAATGAATAATAATATAATTAATATAATTTTAAATAATAATTATATTATTAGTCATTTGCTAAATTGAAAATCTCGAGACATCTCTTTAAGGGACCATTTGCCTCTTCCGGTGGAGCCCACTCAATACTTTCCCTCAGGTGGAAATCGGTCAGCACACTTTTGGTGACACATTTTTTTCAGCGCCGAGTCATTTCTCCTAGGATTTGAACTCAACCCATTAACTCTAATACCATATTAAGTTCGTCAGCTAACCATTCCTATTAAGGCCTCGAGGTGTTATTTAGTAGAGACGGTATAAATACTTTGCAATACTCCCTTCGGGTGGAGCCCACTTCATAATATACACAAATGATAGTAAAATGAAATTTACATGTGTAAGTATTACATATGAAAATTTTACATATGTAAATATTAGACATGTAAAACACATTACCATGTTTGTGAAAATTTCCAAAATCTATAAAGATTTAAGATAATTCGCTTCAAAATCTTGGGCTTTATTGGTTCAATAAACAAAATAAATGGTTTGAATTGCAAATATAGGGCTTAAAGGAACACTAAAAATATAAAATTTGTTCATGGTCCCCACAAAAATGCAATCATGATGTAAAAAGTTACTAGGGCCTTATTCGTGAGACGGCATAAACCAATGCCACACATATTTGATGCGAAAATTTTGGTATTCAAACACCTTCATTTATACACCATTTTCATACATATCCATACACTACATGCATAAACAATCGTAAGTGCATAATTCTGAACCATGCAACTCATTTACAAAATTAAATTGTAAGTTTTATTTCGAGATCTTCAAATTTTAAATGAGAAGTTAAGTTACACTCTCTCATCTTTTATCTCACTACAAAAGAAAAGTGAGGGACGCGGGCAAGATCCGGATTCGAGGCTAATCTCAGCGGCAGTGCAGACAAACCTGTTTAATTTCAACCGGTTTATATCAGCGGGCAAGATCCGAACGTGCACCATCTTCGCGCGCATCTTCAACAGAGTCCAAAGAGAAAGGACAATTGAGTAATTTCGATAAAACGAAAAGGCAAAAGCTCCGTACAAAACGCCTCTGTCATGTCAGCCCATTGCGTGAGATTCAACCCTCAAAAAGCGCCTCTCGGCTCGTACAAAAAGCACCCCCATCTAATCCAAATCCACGAGATTGCCCCTGGGACCCACCAACATGCACTTTTATCCCGATTGCCTCCACCGGGGACCGAGAATCTGGATTTCTCCTCTCTCGCTAGGGCTCTTTTTGGTCCCCGTTTTTTTTTTTTTTCTCTGTTTTGTTTCTGTGGAATTCCAAAAAGCTTTCAGAAGACGGAGGAGGAGCTTTTCCCCCTTTTTTTTGCCTTTTTTCTTTCTGCCATTTCCACTCTCTCCAAACATCTTCGATGATGCTCGGTAATCTCAACAAATTCACTCACTCTTGCCTGAATATTTTTCATTTCCCCCATTCCAAACAGGCTTTTGTGTAGAATTTTAGGTCTATTTGTTCATTTCAATGATATTTTCCCTGTTTTTGATTCTTCTGATGTTGCAATTGTAACTCTTTTTTGGGCAGTTTCTTTGTCCTTTCATATTTGCTGATTTTGAGAATTTGATGTGGGTTTTGAGTTTCCCCTTTTCTTCTTCCTTGGCTACTGAATCTTTGGGGTTTTTTTTTTTTTTTTTGAATTATGGAATTTTTGGTTTTATTCTTTTGACCAGGTGTTTTTTGTTTTCCAAATTTTTTTAAATATTTTTCAATTGACGTGAAATTCAGTGCCTAAAGGGCTTGTTGTTTTTTTGTGGATTTAGTCGAGTGGATGAAATGAGTTGCTGTTTTCCTTAAGGGAATTGGAGTCCGAGGGAAGGAATTGTTGCTAAATTTGTGAGGATTGAAGGTAGAGTCGTGTTTTAAAGTGGGACCAATTTTACTGTGTTTTTTGGATGTCAAAAAGTTGAAGTGGGTTTTCATGAGAGCAACAGTTGCGCTTTTTGTGAGTCTAGCTTATATTATTGTGGATGTTGATTTTGTTTGTGTTGACAACTTTTGATTGTTTTGAGTCGGAGTTTCTAGTGTTGGAAATTATCTTCTGCTTTCGAGTAGGATAAATGAGTGATTTGCTTTTATTATCTACTATGTGGTGTCTGTAACATGTTCAGATCTTCTCAAACTATTGAAATGCAAAGTATCTAGCTTGAACGATTCCATTTCCCCACCTTTCAGATCTTCTCAAACTATTGCAATGCAAAGTATCTAGCTTGAACGATTCCATTTCCCCACCTTTTCCCTTGTGTTCGAAGAAGCCTTTCGTCAATCTCATTGGTTTGATATGCAAAGTTGAAATGAGGAATAGTAGTGTCTTGAGGCTAGGAGAGGTGTGCATTTCTACTGGTCCATACCAATGAATATGAGAACCCCATAGTGGAATCGGGATTCCTTTAAAACTCTCCCACAGTCTCATGTTTGGAAGATTGCAACACTCTTATTGGAATCTTACAAATAGATGGTTGAAAACAACATTGCTCTAGGAGAAAAGGCAATGCAATTTTGATGTGCACTCTCCAACAGCCCAACTCAGGGAGACACTAATCCAGTGAGTGCTCTACATTAGTGAAATGGAGGTCATTGACTCTAGGCCACGATCCTTCTTGATCACCCATTGACTGTCTTCCATACCCTATATTTTCTTAGGGCCTGTTTGTGTAGCGTCCATGTAAAACTAGTTATGTGGAATTTGAATAAAGTGAAAGCTCAATTGAGCAGACAGTCAATGGGTTTATTCAAACTAGTGGAATTTGAATAAAGTGAAAGCTTTATTCAAACTAGTCCCATTCACTGTCTTTCACTTTTCTGTGGGATTTCTTTACTAACTCCCTCCACACCCCCTCTGGAATTGTGGAAAATCAAGCTCAATTCTGCTTTTCCTTGTAGAAAAGTGGTTGCACTGAATGATTGAAAACTTTCACCAACATACACCTAAGTTAGTGCCCACGTACACCAGCAGTACACACTTGGTGATTGGAATAAAGCTTGGATTTTAACTTGATGTTCTCCTCGTTGATGGAGCAATCCCCAAATATCACAGTGGTGGGATGAACTTGATCATGTGACTGATGGTTATGGATGTTAACAAAGAAAGCTGTCAGCAATTGAAATCTATTGGCTGATAAGTTGATGATATGACTGTTAACAGGAAAAAAAAAACATATAAAACTCCAACTTAATGGCTGATATCAGACCGCCAAGTCTAATGTCAGTGTGTTTTTTTATTTTGGTTTTGCTCCATCCAACAAGGGGCCTCTTGACATGGACATTGACGGATATGTATCACCACCATCATCATTGTTTTCGCCTATGATGCCCAGATATGACAGGGCTATGCCTT
Source organism: Cinnamomum chago (assembly GCA_038049695.1). Lineage (NCBI taxonomy): Eukaryota > Viridiplantae > Streptophyta > Magnoliopsida > Laurales > Lauraceae > Cinnamomum > Cinnamomum chago. The sequence continues at coordinate 35,337,417 of CP142452.1, forward strand.
GGACACAGCATAGACATGGATTTTATACATAAAAAGTGAAGTTTCGGATACAATTTGTTGCCCATTTTGAAGTATCTATGCATCATAGGTTATCGTCAAAGATTGATGTATATGATGATGTAATGCTAATTCTCCCTTACTGGTAACAAACCCATACGACCTAGAAATATAAATATTTCATGCGTTCTTGAAGATTGAAACACTATTTTAAATTGGTGGAAGCACATTGTTGCCTCTTCTGTTTTATCTCAAGTGAACTACGTCAAATTTGTCAAGCTTTAGCAGGGATTCGATTGGTTGTTTGATGCTTTTCCTTTCTTTTTACTTTTTTCGTTTTGTTTTGTTACATGGAGTTGGAAGTCGCTATGATTCATTGTTTCCAATCCCCTTTTTTTTTGAAATATTATTTTTATTTTTCTTCTTAAATAAGTAGAGGGATCCATATCTCTGTCTTCTGTTTAAGCAGATTGTATATGGAAGATCATGCACCGACTATTATCTGCACTAGAAAATTGAAGTTGCAGTGCGCCATTCGCTAATATATATTTTTCACCGTTTCCCAATATTGGTTTGTTGTAGTAACTGCTGGTTGTGTTTATTTTTCCCTTTGTGAATGCAACATATGTTTTAGTTTCGACGATTTTGGTATTTTGTAGGAGGAATTATAAGAACCAGCATCGTGTTAAATTTACAGTTCCTTGCACCTTCCTCTTCCATGCATTGTGGGACCATCGTTCACTTGATGAGATTGTTGATATGATGGGCCATGCAGTGGTCAGTGGAAGTCCACATCTCAAAGACAGAAGATTGTAATTCTTAAACAGTACCCTGCGATCCATGATTGAGAGTTGAAAGCAATAATTGTCCATAAGAAGGCTATGATCATCGAATCCAGGAGATCTTTGTAATATTTTCTTTGCAGTGGTTCCATCAGATCAATGGTCTGAACCATAAGAGTCATGGGCACTGCATGTGTGGAATGGGTAGTTGTCCCAAACTCTATATTTGATCCAGTAATTCTACTCATAAGATACATGTGCTTGCTGCAGTCTTTTCTTTAGTCTCTAGAAAGCTGTTTTGATATTTATTTTGCTCTGGTGAATATCTATTTTCTGAAATGGTAATTGAAAGTTGTAGGTACTCAAGTGTGGTTCTGGTGTTTCTAAGGAAGTTCCAAGGTTGAATTATATTGTAGCAGAAGTCTGAAAGCCGAGTATAGTGTACACCATTATTCCCTTTGGTTCAACGACTAAGTTGATTTAAGAGAAGGGTTAAATGCAAAACATGGGTCCTCTTTGTGATTTCTGTGGGGATCAAAGGTCCATGGTATATTGCAGATCTGATGCCGCTTGCTTATGTTTGTCATGTGACCGTAATGTCCATTCTGCGAATGCACTCTCTCGGCGCCACTCGCGGACTCTTTTGTGTGACAGATGTAATTCGCAGCCTGCTGTTGCTAGGTGTGCTGAAGAGAAGATTTCGCTTTGTCAGAACTGTGATTGGAATGAACACAATCGGTCAACACAAGCTTCAGGGCATAAGAGACAACCAATCAATTGCTATTCGGGCTGTCCTTCAGCGGCTGAACTTTCTAGGATCTGGTCATTTGTTGAGGACTTTCCTTCCACAGTGGGTTTAAATTGTGATCAGGGGTTGGGCTTGATGAGCATCAATGAGAACAGTGTCAGTACCTATTGGGGGCCACCAGAAAACATCAGCACAGTAGATTTAGCTACCATGAGCAGTATAAATGGTCTAGAAAATGATGACAAATTAGATGCTTGGATGGAATCCTCTTCCATGTCTCCATCGAATCCTATGCCATGCAGTGTAAATCAGCCAGCTGGATCTGTGGAATCCAAGGTGATCTATGGATTTAGATTACTTATAAGTACCATCCCCTAAACTTCCATATTTTATATGGTATTGATGTTTATAAATTAATATGCTGTTGCAAAACACCCTTGCATGAAGTGTTTTTTTTTTTTAGTTAGCGAAAACATCGGTCCTTATTTGTTTGGTTATTTTTGAAAAAGGAAGGAGTTGTCACTATCAAACATGTCCAAAATTGTCCATTCAGTCAGCTTGCCCTAATGCCATTACAGTTTAGCCAAATGGTTTTGACCGGACTTGGAGAGGCAAAAAAAAAGAAAAGAAAAAAGAGAAAGACTTCAAGCTCCCATTCTTTCTACGCATTTTAATTTCCGCTCTCTCTAATCATCTTCATTGACACATATTCATCTACTTTGAAATTTCTCTGTTTTTCATCTCATCCTTTCTCTAATCATCACAGTTTAGCCAAATGGTGTTGAGGAGAGGCAAAATGACTTCAAGCTCTAATCCTTTCTATGCATTTAAATTTCCCTTTCTCTAATCATCTCCATTGACACATATTCATCTACTTCTAAATTTCTCTTTTATTCTCTCATTCATATTCATGAATCCTCCATCTATCTAAACTTAAAGTTCTTCATAGGTTTTATCCCTAGCATTGTGGAGGTAAGGAGACGTGGTTGATATGGATATACGGGCATTGGGTTGAGCTATGTTGATGGATAACGTGAAATGGCAAGATTTGTTGACAAGAATACTTAGGTTTATATAATTATATTATATTAGATGATGAGGCAATGGGTGGTGTTGATGGGTGTGGCTGTAAGATTGTGAGCATTAGGTTTAGATGAGAATTGGTAATGGGTTTAGAGGGGCATAGGGCACTGAACCAATCCAAATTTAAGCCTCTTCTAATTTAAGTCTAGTTATGCCATCCCATTTTCCATTCACATCCAACCTATACCACATTGGAACCCCAAAAAACCTAAAATTGAAAACCCCAAAAACCTGTTACGCCCTAATTTTGGTTACAGGCTTACAACAATCATAGAAAGGACATGAGTCTCTGAATGTAATCTTGATTTCTTTCATTTTCTGTTATGCACGCAATGGCTCAACCCAAACAATTAAAAACTTGAAGTTGGGGAAGCTGAAGATATAGATAGAAACTTGAAGATGGGTACATAAACTTGAAGATAAATTTGGAAGATGAAGCTAAGTGTACTTAAGGGGTCGTTTGTTTGCACCCATTTACACATATATTACATTTATGCATACACATTTTTTTCCGCTCATTTACCCATCAGATGCGTAAATGAGGTGTGAAATGTGTGTAAATGAGGCCATTTCATATGAAAATTTTCACACTTGGAAAGCCGTGAAACAATTACCTATCTCCTTGGTTCAGAAACGAGTACAAAGTCTGCTTGAAATGATTATAAGTGTCACGCCCCCAAAAATGAAACCGGGGTTATACGTGAGATTAGGGCCAATTAAAACTTTTTCCAATATTAATCAAATGTAACTTGCCCTAATCATGTCCCATAGGATCGTAAGTCCGTGGTGAGGTATAAATATTTCCTCGGTAACCATAAAACACAGCGGAACATCATAATTAAACAAGTAGTACAATATAACATTTCAGAGTATGCACATCTTTCTTTTTTATAGTTTAAGTTTAACGAAAGATAACAAAAGTATATTAATTGATGGCTTCTAACAAGACCTAAGCCAAAAGAGAATAAATATAAACTAACCAAAGTATGAAGGCACTCGTGTGCTAGTCATGACGACAATACCATCGACACACAACTCATACTCACCATCAGGCTAAACTGCCTGAAGCGACGCCTCCACTTTACCAAAGGTAGATGTACCCGGTACCTATGCACCAAGAGTAGCATTAGACACGACGGTCGGCAGACAGATATAAATATAAAATATTCATTGATATGCAGAACGAATCAGAATAGACAATAGACAATATCATAAAACATGCATAGCATCCTGATCGTAAGAAGTGCATAGCATATGAATCATAAACAAACTAATATACACATCTAGCAAGATAGGCGGTCCACATATGCTAATTACCACGGGATAGTGTCATTGCCCTCCCATACTCATATTGAGTTGTGGTGGAGATATCAAGAGGCACAGGATATACCCGGCAAACAAGAGGCACAGGATAAAAACCCAGCAATAAGCAAGATGGATACCAAGAGGCCAATAGTCATTAAGTCAAGTGTTCAAGATGTATCCGATGGTGTACATCCATCTAAAATGTAAAAAGTCGTACTGCGCAGACGTTCATAAAGGTCCTCACACAGATGGTGCCCCATCCGTGTTGGGCGATATACAGCTGAGTGGTGCCTGACACAAAGATCCCTAGACAAACAATAGTGAGGGGCTAGGCTTTCTTGCGCGAACAAGATTCATCAACAAAAGAGAGACTACTTTCCATTATCAAGTCATGATCAATCAAGCAAGCTTCTTCAAATGTCAATATCATAAGTAGTCCTCATCAAGCTTTTACAATCAAAGCCACCTAGCCTCAACACCTCCATCAATCGTCAAAACAAGCGGAACATCAAAGGGGATCCTAAGTTCAACACCTAGGTTCATCAAGTAACCGCAAAACAAAACAAAGCAAACGAAGCTAAGGAACATGAACATAACATGTAGACAAGTACCAGACAGTACAATTTGGAATCAGAAGCGATAGACAATCCAATCCTAGGTACAATGTTAAACCCGAAGCATCGTACAACCATACTCAGTCAACGAAGGGAATAGGGTTCGTGATACCCAAACAAACAATCTTCGTGCATAGATATAAAGGGGGATATCCCGTTGTCCCGTACTGTTTAAGATTGAGATAGGTTGTAACCGATGCAACCGGATTAACCGTAAAAGATGTCGGCTCAAAACATCTTCACATATAGTCAAATATGTCCAAAAAGGTAGCCAAGGCTCCACCTAAGTCCAACTAAAAGAGTGTCAAAAGGGCCCTTCAAAAGGTATCCATCAGTGGGCCCGGTCCACATCCCACACAAAGTACCCGGTCGACCCGACCTAGTTCGGTCGATCGGAAGTTGTAAACAAATGGAGTGCACGGTGTTTTCCATCAGGCTCCAGAGAGCCTCATTGTGTGTGGCCGGTCGACCCAGTCCCCTTGGTCGATCAACCGCATACACTGCAGGAAGTGAAATGGGTGGAAATCCCTTTTTAAAATCCCAGAACATGTAATCAGTCAGTATGAAGGGCCTAACCCTTCCATTCTAATCCTACAACCAAAGAAAATAGGGCCTTGCCCTCTCCACATACATCCATAATCCCTCTCATCAAGTCCATCCAACCAACATCCATCCTAATCCAACCATTCAATTTATATTATCATGTTTTCAAACATTTAAAGTATCAATGAGCATGTGGTCATCTAAATCATCATCAATCATCAAATCAAAGGAAAGACAAACACATCCAAGCATATATATAAATATCTACTTGCCTTTGGTTGAAAATGCCAAATCCACAAGTCCTAGCTCCATAGCCCAACAAACCAAACCTAAGGGATAATTAGTAAAATAAAACTAAATTAAATATAAAATTACTAGAGGGGAAGCTCTAAGCTACCAAACACATTTCTACACTCAATGTGTATTAACCCAAACCTAAGGGGAATGAGAGCTTACCAAACAGATGGGAATGGAGTCGTGGCCTGCAAATTGAGGATGATTGAGCTCGCGGAGTCCACGCGAAGATGATAGTGATCGGAGGTTGTAGGGCCCACTTGATTGGTGGCCCACTAAATTAGTGGTGATGGAGGGTCATGGTGGTCCATTGACAAGGAGAATGAAGAAGACATAATGAAAGAAAGAAGACAGAATGGGAGGAAAGACAGAATGAGAGAAAGAATGGGAGAGAGTTAGAGAGAGAGAGATGATGACATGGTGAGGTGGGTGGGAGAGAAAGTCAACCCATGTTGACAGTGAGTGTAGAGAGAAATTGAAATGGTGGAGTGGGTTAGTCATGTTGGCAGCAAAGGGAGAAAATAAAAACAAATAAAGAAAGAGAGGGAGAAATGGTGGAATGGGTGAGATGAGTGAGAGCTACCTCACGTTGGCAGCAAGGGGAGTGAGAGAGAAAGAAAGTAAGAGAGAGAAACAAAGAAAGAAAGTGAGAGAGATAGAATGAGATGGGTGAGGGTACCTCACATTGGCAGCAAGGGAAGTGGATGGAGGAAGAGAAATAAGAATGAAAAGAGAGAAATGAAATGGGTGAGGGGCCTGATTCACATGGGCAGTGAGTGAAAAGGAAGGAAACAGAGAAGGGAGAAAGGAATAGGGAGAAAGAAAGAGAGCAACAGTGAAGGGGAAAAACAGAGAAAAACAGGGAGAGAAAGAAATGGAGAAATAGAGAGAGAAGTGGAGTGGGCTGGTTCGCCAGAGATGGGGAGCTCGGCGGCCGTGCAGGTGGGTCCGGCGGCGACGTTGATGGCGCCGGGACAGAGGGGCAGCATGGCTGGGTGAGATGAGGGAGAAGAGAAAAGGGGAAAAAGAGAGAAGGATGGGCTGCTGTGAGCTGGGAAGAGGGAGAGATAAGTGAGAGATGAGATGAGAGAGTGGAGAAGAGAATGGAGAGCTTGGTGGTGGTGGGCAGTGGTGGTGTCGTCCGACGGCGGAGAGGAGAGTGAGAGGGAGAGAACGAGAGATGAGAGAAACAGAGGGAAGGGGCTGCCGTGAGTGAATGAGAAGGGGGAGTGGGTTCTGTGACCTAAAAGGGAATGGGGAGTGGGTCGCTCACGTGAGTGATAGAGGGGGGGGTGGGGGGTGGGTGGGGTGTTGAGATGGGAATTAATAAAATGGCTTGCATGGGTACGGGTCAGGTCGGGTTTTGGGTCGGGTTCGAGGGTCCGGATCGAGGTGTAACAGAAGAATAAAATCCAGGAAATTAGGTAATCTACCCGTTGGTGCCAAAATCTCGAAAAGCAGAAAATACTAAAAAGCCCTCGGAACCTTCCGGAAATAGCAACACACACCCCTAATGTACCCAAACGGGCTCGGATCTTAACCCAACTTCGCATGCGCGACCCTAAAGATTAATCGGACCTGTTTGGCTTATAACGAGCTTAATTAGCTAAAAGCACAATTAACTAAGCTAATTACAACCTTGGAATTTCGGGATGTTACAATAAGACTTGAAAACATACCTCAAAGATCACAAATCTAAAAACCCTCTTTAGGATGGATAGTATCTTTGACCTCCAAAGGGCTGGATTTCTCAAAATAAGTGGATTTGATATTCAGGAAGGGTGGGAATGGGCTCATTACAAGTGGAAACAACTTCTCTAAGCAAAACATTGATAGAAGAAATGAGCTTTCAGGGCATTCAAGGCGCTTTTTTTTAGTCGCTGAGTCGCATTAGTGTGTAATTTGGTTGATTTCTGCTGAACTTGGCTGAGTCCTATTGGAATTGGTCGAGTTCCTTTGGAATCAAATAACTCATGCTAAAAAACCCTTGATTGCATGGATACAACAGGGACACTGATTTTACACATCAAAAGTGAAGTATTAGATATGATACAACAGGGTACGTTGCCCATTTTTAAGTATCCATGCATCATAGTTTCCAGCAGTATTTTCTCATCGCTGGCTTAGTTTTTGTTCAGATGCAAATAACCTAGTCTCAATTGGGTTCTCTTGTGAAAATGGTATCTATTAATAGGAGGTGAAAGTGGCCATATTAAAAAACTTGCACATTACAGTGCAGAGAATGCCAGCTCGGCATGTAGTTCCATTAGTGGTATTTCTCGTAACATTTCATACTAAACTGATTCTGGTTATGTTCTATATATTTCATTGAATATGTTTATGTATTACTCAGATATTTTAAGTGTCTGCTAATTCCTAACTGAACTTTCATTCAGTTGCCAAAAGGACTTGAAATTTGTGAAGATGATGACATATATGAAGATTTTGACTTGAGCTTTGAGAACTATGAAGAACTCTTTGGCATGTCTCAGAATCAGCCAGGACAGCTTTTTGAGGATGCAGGAATTGATAGCTTGTTTGAAGTGAAGAACATGCCTGATTCAAGTGGTCATGGCTTTGTGGTAGAGTTTTTTTCTTAACAAGTTCTTCTGTTTCACAATCATGCATCTGCTAGCTTTTCTTGACATGCAATATCTTCGTGTCGGCAAATAATTCTGGTTACTTGTCATGATTACTGCTAGGAATAGGTTAACTCAATTGTTTGCTTATTTATGCGGCAAATAATAGTTTCTCAAAGATTTATGAGTGGGAATGTGGGAATTGCATGACATTTAATATGAAGTACCCATATTCTGCAACATAGCCATGCTTTTTGCTTGATTACCTATGTAGCATATTATACAATATACCCCATTTCCTATTTATCTGTTGTCTCTGGACACTCATAGCTGACACACATCAGATACAAGCTAGCAGTTTTGTTACAAAAATGCTTCATAATTAAGTCGTTTTGATGTATTAAAATGACTTATTATTTGTAAAAGAAAAAAAATTTCACTATATTCTGCTTTATGTTTTGTGATTTTATTATGATTGTACACTTCTAATATCATCACATCTAGTCATTTTAGGAATGATCAGGCTACCCCTATGAATGGAATGGAATGGCCTGCGGGGCCTACTTTGAAGCATGATAATCTTGGTGGGATTGGGTGTTTTAAGGACCCCCATGTCCTACATATGTGCACAAAATGGTAACCATGATGGGAACGTACACTTTTGAGGCCCTCAAAGTTGTCCATCCTGGCCATGGTACCAAATTTGCTTGTTGGACGACTACCAAATTTGGTGAGTGCTAATTCACAGGGGGTATTGAGTGTAAGAGGCATAAATTGATCAGAGGGTGGGCTGGGTGGTTCCATAGGCCAGGCCATTCCATTCTAAGGTTCAGCCTAGCCATCCCTGAAAATATTTCACTTATATCTATAGGCTTATGCTAGGTTGTTATCTTTTATCTATATCCAATTCTAATCCTTTGTTCAGTGTGAAAGTTGAATGGAAAGTAAAAAATCTGTGTAGGAAGAGGGAAAAATCAGATTTTAGTCAAAGTATGTGTGTGTATTGGGCACAGGACTGCATTGGAGTTTTGGACTCATGGTTTGCTCAGTAGACCGGCATGTGCTCTGTCAACCCAATCAACTGCCTATTCCTTGGCCCAGTTTCACCCTCTGTATGCCCATTTGACCTACTTCTGGTGTGGGTTTCACTCGTGGTCTTTATAAGAATACTAATTATAGCAGAGCTAAATGACAAGTGTGTAGGCTCCTCCGTGAGGACCACTTGTCACCAAGTTCATAAAGTTCTAGTCTTTCTCCCAAAACTTGGTTAAGCTGACTGAATATCTAAGTAACCATCAAGATGGACAACAAGTAGTAATGAGGAATTGGAAATAATTTATTTCAGGGTTTGTTTGGAAAGTCTTATCTGTTTGAAGGGCGGATTCAAATAGATCTCTCTAGACTGTTTGGTATGTCTGATTCAATTAGAAAATGCAAACTTGTCATTATGTGCAAGTTATATGGGCAAAGTTGTCATATAGTAATAGTAGTACAGGTAAACGTCAGTGCGGGCCCTCTTTTCCTATTTTCTTTTATAGCTGTTTTGTCCTGTCTTGGCTGGGCTGAGTTTTGTTCAGTTCACCTCCTTTTCAGAGCAATAAATTTTATTTTATTGTTATAAAAAAAATGTCAGTGCAGGCGAACTTGTCACGTTATAAACATTATATAGGCAAACTTGTCAAAAGAAAAAGCAAAGAGCATCTGATTGCTTTAGACATTCATGTCTATTTGAAAAGTTAAATTTGGTCGCCTTTTGAAAAAAAAGAGGCAAAAGCTGATTGAATTAGACATGTACATGAACTTTGCCAAATAGTCAAAAGTATTGAGAACATCTATTTGAATCAGTTTTAAGTTGAATAGAAATAAAAAGTAGACTTGCCAAACGGCACCTAGGTCTTGGAAGTGTAATTAACCACAAATGCTAGGTTGCTCTCACAATTTCTAACCGGCAGACAAGTCACAAGTATCCACCAAGAGCGGTGTCATTAACCTCACATTCTATCAGCTGAATATATCAATTAGAATTTAAGACCAGTGCTTATCACCGGGCCTAGACAAATGTCAAATTCTAGATAATGAACTTGTTCGTACAATTGTTTTGTTTTGTTTTTGTTTTTGTTTTTTTTTTTTTCTGAATGGTTTGGACAATAGTTTTGCTAGAAAATGATTTTCCATGCCTCTCTCTCTTTTGTGTGCACTTGGCGTGTTGAAGGTGACTGATGTACTTGATCCTTTTATCAGTACTGAGTTTTCTCTTTAGAGTTGGCTAGATTATCTTCTGCTACATCAAACTTTATCTTATTGTTATGAATAATATAAGAACGCTTCATGTATCACTACTGTTCAAGACACTGAGCCCAAACCTTGATAATATGGCTGATTTCTTGAGGGGGCAATTTGTAGGCATTTAATTCTCAAAGGTTCAATGAGGTGCCTATTCAGCCCTAACATCATTCGCAGTCTTTTGATTCATAATAAACATCGAGGAGGTCCCTTCCGCAGCCAAGGGATGGAATTTAAATATCCATTATCGATTGTGGGGATGTAACATGCTTTGGGAACTTTTACCCAAAAAAAAAAACACATTAAAAATCCTCATGAGACAAGGATCCAGACCCGATTAGGCATAAAGTAGGAAGCAAGATATGGGAAAGACAGCTAGAAGAGGAGGAAGCTTGTGGCTGGCTCCTGGCGTCTGATGTTCGGGTGTCCAAAGCCCTGTTTAAGTTAAAATAGGAGGTTCCCTATTTTGATGGGATTCATTACCTATCTCGTTTCTTGCGCAAGGGGGTCCAATAAATAGGCATCCTAGCATGTCTATAGTCATCTGCTATCATCTTCACACAGCCTCAAGCATCCAAGAAAATCTCGAGACGTCTAAGCTGCTAGAAATATATATAAAAAAAAAACTAGAGCTTCAACTGCTAGCTGGGGGTGGGGCTGCAAAGGGATATTAGGTCCCCAATGAGATTCAATCAAGAGTTAACTGTTTGTCTTGTGACATGATACCTAGATAAATAAATAAATATATCTTTTTTTCCCCTATTCTTTTTCACGTCCTTGCTCCTTTCTTTAGTCCAACCTGGCAGAATACTAAAATGTGAAATGTCGTACAGAGTTTTTGGCTCCAAAGCATGGACCCTTTTTTTATTTTTATTTTTATTTTTTAAATTATGATCTTGTATCATTCCTTGGTTGATTTGCCATAAATACCATATGCAACTCATTGTATATTAATTGTTGAGCAAAATAAAGTCTCTTAGTTGTAATGCTACCTTCCATAATTGTGGATGTATGACAATGTTTCATTTTATTCGGTTTTCTAGAGGAAAGGATGTTCATTTGTTCCTCTGTGTTAGGACAGCCCTTTGAACTGCAGCATATTGGACATTACAAGTATAGTGCCTCCTCCACCCCCAATAATCAACCATGGTCAGTCAACAGATGATGTTGATTTGGGGTCGTAAGTTGGAAATAAAATACTTAAAAGAAATAGAATGGAATTTATAACCATCCATTTTCTTTACACTGATAACATGACTTGTACCTATGACCTCATTGTTGTGACAATGAGCACCTTCCAACTTTGCTAGTGGTTCTTATTTATTTATAACCATCTTTTCTTTCAAAATATATAAATGAATTGCATTCTCCCAAAATCTTTCTTGCTGTCTGAAAGTTGGGACAACTCGACTAATAAAGCACATCGTCGTTATCGTCGTCATCATCATCATCACCATCCTCCTTACTGAATGGTCAAATTGTTAATTTTGTTTTACTTATTTTCTATTGTAGGCATCTTCTGCTGGGCAAGCTAAGGCGATGCAGGCAGCCTGCAGTAATGCAGCCTCTGCCGATTCCTTGATGTCAAATGCTGGGGCTAAATCTGATTCAAACCTATATTTACCAGTAGGGCAAGCTCGTTCCAGTCTGTCACTTTCATTTTCCGGCTTGACCGGTGAGAGTAGTGCTGGAGACTATCAAGACTGTGGGGTATCATCAATGCTTCTGATGGGTGAGCCTCCATGGTATCCTCCTGGCCCCGAAAACTCATTACCAACTGCAAGCAGGGACAGTGCCGTCATGCGTTATAAGGAGAAAAAGAAAACTCGCAAGTAAGTATTTTGAACTAACATATGTTAGTCACCTTTTTCTAAATATTCCTGTGCATCCACCTCCCACGTTCTTACCATGCGAGGTAGTAGGAGTGTCAAATGGGCCGTGCTGGCCATTAACTCCCGGCCCAGCCATGCCACGGGTTGTGCCTTGCCGGTGGTTGGCAGGGCCTGGCCCAGCCTACGGGCCGCGCTTTCCACTGACTGGTCCAGCCCATGGGGCAAAATGTTTGGTTCTGTGAGTGGCTCTGACTGGGTTGAGATGGAGTTGGTTAAGTGGTGGTGATAAACAATGGTGGCTAGCTTGGAGGTGAAGGTGCTGCTGTGATGAAGGTGAGCAGTGGGACTGTGATGGGTCTGTTGGAAGAGAGATGGTTTTGTGTTTGGATAAGTGATGGAGAGGATAGTAGAGAGAATAGTGAATAGTACAGAAGGATGAGAGATGCACTGGTGGGAAAGTGGGTGTTGGAGTTGTTTGGTTAGGGGGAATGGGGGATAAGGACGTCAGAAGGTGGCAATTTGCTGAGAACAAAGGGAGGGTGCAGTGAAGTGTGGTGGTGTAAGTGGTGATGAGATGAGAGATTGTGTAGTGAGTTTGTATGGTGATGAGATGTGTGTGAAGATTTGCAGGTGTTTGGATGGATGGGAGATGGAGGTAAGATGAGGGTGAATGAGATGGATAGATGATAGATGGTAGTGATGTTTTTGTGTTTGCACCAATCCGTTGGGATTGGACCATTGGATCGAGGGTCATACTTTATATATATAGCCTTTAAAGTTTTAGTTAAACTTGTGGGCCATGGATCAGGGCTTTAGGGGCATCATATTGGCTTGAAATTTGATATCTAGGTGGTCCCACATAGATCTTTCCACTTCCACCCCCTAGTCCTATGATCTGTAGGGCCCCAAGTGGGCCCTAGTGGAATCCACCTCACATGGTACCAAGTGAGGTGGATGTGCAGAAAAAAAAAAGAAAAAAAAGCGCACATATATACATATACACACACCACCACCACCACCACCACCACCACCACCACCATCAAAGTCTTATCCAAACTATGTTGGCATCAACTACATGAATTCTATTTGGGTATTCCAATTTATCTTGGGCCAAATTCTCGGATAAGTTGCACTTCTTCAGATCTATCCTTACTATTTCCATACATGTCCTCTTTTGCATACATTTTCCTCGACAGGTAATGAACCTGTAGGGCCATGAACTTCCATAATTTTTTTTTCCTTAAGGGGAGCCATTGTTGGTCTGCATTGGACATCTTCAAACCATCTTAAGCAACTCTTAATTTATCACTTGTTGATGCTACCCCTAAATACTTCTGAATGTGCTTATTTTTTAATCCCATCTTTCCTAGTTTTACCGCACATCTACTCAATATTCTCATCATTGCTACAACTTTTTTTTTTCGTGTGTTGTTTCTTGATTGACTAACATTTTGCTCCATAAGTCATATCTAGTCTAATCACTGTCTTGTAAAAATTTTAATTCAATCTTGTTGGTATGTGCCGATCACTCCAGAAGGAAGTCTCTACTTCAAACATCCAACTCTTATCCTATGTTCGGCATACACCTCAATCTCTCGATCCTTCCAAATTATAGAGCTGAGGTATTGGAAGGAATCTCTTTGTGGTATCTCTTGAGCTTCAATTGTCACAGGAGTTACATCTCTTTACACATCCCTGCTAAAGTTGCAATTCATATATTACATCTTTGTATGGCTTATTTTTACCCCTTGGCTTCTAAAGCCTCCTTAAAGCTGAACCCTGATGCAAACTTATAGTCATTGGAAACTCACCTGTCTGCTAAAGCTGCAATTCATATATTACATCTTTGTATGGCTTATTTTTACCCCTTGGCTTCTAAAGCCTCCTTAAAGCTGAACCCTGATGCAAACTTATAGTCATTGGAAACTCACCTGTCTCTCCGTAGGTAGTTCTCACACTAGGTACGTCGCCCTTGTTCATGTCTTTAATGATGTCAATATAACTTCCTAGGACACTGCTTTTATAAAAAAACCCAACCAAATCAAATCTCTAGGCATCCTATTGTAGGCTTTTTCTAGATTGGTGAAGACTATATGAAGATTATTCCTCTTGTGATACTGATCAATTTACATTAATTGATGAAGCTCAAGAAAATTAATTATATAAATCTTTGAAGCTTGTGATAAAGCTTATGGGACCCAGACTTTTACGTGGGGCTGGGGATCAATTGGGCCTCAAACAGTACCCAAATATTTAATAAGGTTTAATGTCAAAGGCTGTTTTAAAGAAGTAAAAAAAAAAAGGATCTTGTTTATAAATTCGAGAAATTTTGAAGGCTATGCGTATAATAGGGCGACATGTGCAATAATTTTAAGCAGCATTTGGGTGGGTCAAACCAACCCAATCCACATGGGACATGGACCATTGGGTCGCTCACGAGTCCCCTGAAGGATCATAAGAGTGTAACTGATCAGAGGGTGGGCCAGGTGGGCCCCACAACCAATCTACTCCAACATGTCAGAGACGACCTAGGCATGGAAATTTGTCAACTTAATTATTCTTTGGATTTTTCTTTTTATTAATTTCTTTAAAAACTGTAATTAGGACTTCTATTAGTGTTAGGCAATGATTATGGTCAGTTTCCTAGGGTTTTATGGATGTTTAGAGTGTTATATAAGATGATAATGGTCGATTGTGTGCAGGGCTTGCTTGACTATTTTTATATTAAATAGTAACAGTGTGTTGCTAGGTTATTTTCCTCTCTCCATTGTGTCTTGTGGGTGCATGGTCATTGAGAAGGCTCTTAAGGTCAGTTTGGGTTGACTTATGATCACTCTTTGCTTGATTTAATTTTGTAGTTTTTTACAATTTGTTCTATTTGCTAGGAATTTTGGGTTGCTTGTGGGTTATTTGATTGGGCCCTTTGTGATTCCGATTGTGTCATATTGGGGTTGCATCATATTAGTATTATTTCATTATTTACGTAAGTGAAGATAGCTTCCAAAGTTGACCTTCTTGGCATGAAATCAAATTGATTTTCAGATACATTTTTTTTTTCTTTGCTTTAATATTCTCTCCCATGGTTTATAGTGTGATTCATAAGTTTAATCCCATGATAATTGGTGTAATTTTGTATCTCCTTTGTTCTTGTATAGTTGACCTTCTTAGCAACATGTTTTCTCTTAAATGGCTTCTTGAACCTCTACACTCAACCACCAAGTTTCTATATCAGAGTATTTTTTCCCTTTTCAATCTCTAAGTACCTCTTTTGCAACCGTTGCAATACAGTCAACAATTTGGTCCCGCATCATTGTCCTTTTTACCTCCAAATTTCATTCTCCTCCCTCTATCATGTTATGCTTAAATGTTGTTGCCTTGTCCCCCTTCAGAGCCCCCCACCTTGTTTTAGGGTACCTTTTATATACTACCTTTCTTTCCACGTCTAATGCCAACATCTAAAACTACTAACCTATGTTGTTTGGCTAAACTTTCTCCAAGAATAACCTTACAGTCCTTCAAGTTAGTTGATCTTTTAAGTTAAAAAAAAGAAAAGAAAAAAGAATTATAAGGTCAGATCCAGTGCCAAATCCAAGATAATGTTCCCCTACTCGTTCCTTTCTCCAAATCCTTGCCCTCCATTCACTCTCTCGTATCCTCTACTATCCTTTCCTACATTACCATTTAAGTCCCTTCTTAGGAAAATCTTTTCACCAATTGGAATTTTTCTGATTAAACCATCCATCTCTTCCCAAAATTGTCTCTTCCCACTTTCATCTAATCTTTCTTGGGTTGAATAGGCACTATTAATATGAATTATAACTTCATCCAACTCTAGTTTAATTGCTATAATTCTATCACTTAGTCTCTTTACCTCACTAACTTTTCATTCAAATCTTTATCCACAACATTTCTTACTCCATTTTTAGCATTTTTCTTTTCTTTGTAGCACAGTTAATAGCCATCAGTGTGCTCCTTAACTTTGTCCCCTTTCAACTTTATTTTCTGCCGACGGGCTACATTAACTCTTATTTTGTTTTATTTTTATTGTATCGACAAACTCCATACTCTTGCTTCTTGAAGTAGTAAGATGACTCCTCTTATTCTGGACTATTTTTTTATTTTATCCGCACTCATCCATATTGATGCAGAAACCTTTGCAATGCATTGCTTATACTACGTGAAAAAGAGTTTTTTGGAGAGAGTCTTGCTTTCTCATTGCATTGAGGACCTCTTTGTATAATACAAGACTTGCTTAAACGTAAAAGATTACAATCAATCTGACGATCAATCTTAAGGACCTATAAGGTATATATGTAAATACAAAAAATAGTGTACAGCAAGGAGTTTACTGATCGGA
The DNA here is from genome assembly GCA_038049695.1 of Cinnamomum chago. Classification (NCBI taxonomy): domain Eukaryota; kingdom Viridiplantae; phylum Streptophyta; class Magnoliopsida; order Laurales; family Lauraceae; genus Cinnamomum; species Cinnamomum chago. The sequence goes on from CP142452.1 coordinate 35,353,834, forward strand.
CCCCAAGTATAGGGTGCAATTGTAGTAATAATCTGGTGAGTCCAGGTCGATTCACAGGGAGCAATGCTTTTTAAGAAACTTTCCAACTTTAACCTGTCCTAATTTAGAAACTAAATCTAACCTAATAAAGAAACTAATCAAATTACAAGAAAATTCCTAAAAACTGAAAATTAAAAATTACAACTTTCCAAATAAAAGAAAACCTAAACTAAGTAAAGAAACCTAGTTTATTTAACCCTATTCTAACTATAACCTGCAAAAGTAACAAACTCATCAAAACAACCAATTTAATATAAAGTTAATCAAAACAAAATTTCCTAAATTAGATCCTAATTACCAAAATCAGTTTTTATGCAAATATGAATGATCTATAATTCCCTAATGCAATCTTATGTAAGTTCTAAAAATTTGATGCATGCTGTAAAAAATTATGTATGGAAACTCTTGCATAGGCCCAATTTCGCTAGACTGTACGACTCATCTAAGATGATATAAACCTAAACCTAATGGCTGGAATCAATACTCAGATGATGCATGAACACAACAAAAAAAGAAGAATGGAAAAAAGGACTTAAAACGAAAAAGATATGATCACCTGAAGATGCCTAGTTGATCTAGTTATGCTGCTGAAATCTGATCACAGGCTTTCCAAGTTCCAACTACCCCTGTTTGTGCCTCTGGTTGACACGGTTCCCGAGGTTATTTTTGACTGAAATTCTGGGGTTTCAAAGTCCAATTACCATACTTTAAATATGCTATTTTTCGGATCAAAACATTCACGTTTAACTGGTTTTTAAATCACGCACTTTTGTAACACAGTTGGGTCAATTCTGCTGAAACTGTGCAGAATTTTTATCTATTCTTCTACCAGGTCCGAATTTAGTCTTTCTAATCAGTTGATAATCTTGTGATTTCAGCAACAAAAACCTTGTTCTAATGCAATTTCTAAATATGAAGTATGCACAAAAACACTTTCCAACCATAGATTATGCAAGTAAAAAATAAAAAGTTTCTACTAAACATAGAAAGATGTAAATTGAGTTTCTAAATCAAGAATTTGCAAATAAAAAAAATGATCAGAATATTAACTATAAAATAAAAACTAAAGGGTGGAAAAATAAAAAGCGGAAAAGATGTACCAAAGATCTAGAAACTAGACGATCATACAAGTATTGACAATGCGATGATGATGTCCTCTCTTCTCAGAGTAGGAAAAATTAATGCAAGTGATTACTTGATGTTTCTCGACTTTTGATCCTTTTATTTTATTTTCAAATCCCTAGATCTAATCATGTGAAATATTGTCTCCAATCAGAACACATAAAAGAACTAGAAATAGAAAATTAAACCACTTACATAAAGAATACGCAGAATCAATCCAAGTAGTGTCTTTTTTCCTTGATCTTGAAGTACAAAAAATTAAGATTCTTCTCTCTTCATCATTCTCTCAACATGATCTCTCAATCTATGTCTAAAGAATTAGAATGGAGAAGAAGAAAAGGACTTAGAGAGAAAGGGTGGATGGGAATGGAGAGGGAGAGAAAACTTCCAAGATTTTTCAACTACAAGGCATTGGACCTCCATCCCCTTTGGCTGGTCTCCTTTTATATATTTTGATGCTCCTTGTTGCCAATAATTCCCCTCCTTCATAGGGCTTTTGTTTCCTCTTTTTCCTTGATTCTTTTCTTCATCTCCAAGCTACTCTTCTCTCTTTGGAAAGACTTTAAAATTTGAGAGATCTCCTTGCCTTATTAGGTTTCTTGATGCACACACCTTGTATAATTCCAAGAATATCTATAAAAATATCATGATGATGTAGAGGGAAGAGACTTTCCAAATATTGAGATTTCTTACAATTCCCGCCTAAAACTGTAGCAAACAACTTCTCGAGGTCATATCTCCCTCAATATAGCTCTGATTTACGCAATCTTGGGCTCCACGGATATCTACTCGAAAAGATCTTTCCAACTGTGGCTAAATTGCCCCAATCCGACACTCGGTTTGAGAATTATGTCCATTTTAAGTTGTTGCCCTTGAAAAATCCGGAAATAATTGTGCACAAATGGAAGCTTCTATGTTGGCATGCAATGGGGTGTGTGGGACCCATGTTGGACGTCCAAGGCATGCTTGGACTCTTTCCTTGCTTGCTTATTAGACTTTCCTTTGACCTCTCTTCTCAAATTTCTTCATTGTAGGTAGGTCCCATGTTGATTTCTCCTACAAGTTGAAAGAAATAAATTTAACATAAATTACATGTAAGAAAATAAACATGAATCATGCATGGGACCCTACATGCCTAATGATGCACCCGAATGACAAACTTTCTAAAAATAGCACATGGTGCCAAAAATAGTAGATATATATTGATGAAGCTAAAAAAACTGACTTTGGGGTGATAAGTGAGATGAAAAACCTTAATTTCAGAAAAGTCATGCAATTCAATGAATTTTGACCATGTTTCCAAAAATAACCCCAAATGCATGAAATCATGAAATTGAGTGTAATCTATGCAATTAAACGTAATTAAGTCCACAAATGCTAATGAAAAGATGACCTAATGACCTAGTTTTGTGGACTTATCATTTGCCCATTAATTGCTCCTTTTATGTTGATTTGTTGGGTTTTCTTAACCCATTCGGTTGACTGGATCTATCTGGTGTGAGAAACCATATACCAACCCAAAAGCTTAAGTTGATAGGTGGAAGGCCCAAACAGGTATATGAAATCTTGTCCAAATCGGGACTTAGGCGATGTGGGACTGCCCAACATTGGGTTGACCCATATCTTGACAGCTCATAGCGGACAACACCCTAGCATGATCATGGAATGCCGGTTTTTTTGAATTCATGCTTTGAATGTGACAAGTTTTGCGCTTCGTCAAACTACCTGACACAATCTTCCTTTATTTGGGCTTGGGATTACATAGGAATACATGGATTAATTATGATTCGTCATTAGCTGCTGGGAAAGTTCAGCCAAGTAACTATTCAAAAAAAAAAAAAAAAAGTTCAGCCAAGTAAATCAGCAAGGGCTTGGAAAATTAATACATTGCATGATCCTTGTCTCCAACTGCTAACCAATACACCCAAAATGCCTAGGTGTTAATGGTGTGGCAAATTAACTGCTTAACCAACCAACCAACACCCCACCCCCCCCCCCCCCCCCCACCCCTGGTCCTGCCCGGGGTCGGGACACCACCCACGCCCGCACAAGACGCATCATGGGGCTCTTTTTTTCCCTATGCGGATTCAAACCCAGGATGTGTTGGCTCTAATACCATCTCAAGTTGCTGGTTTTTCAGAATTCATGCTTTAGATGTGACAAGTTTTGCACTTTGTCAATCTACCTAACACAATCTTCCTTTATCTGGGCTTTGGGATTACATAGGAATACATGGATTAATTATGATTCGTCATTAGCTGCTGGGAAAGTTCAGCCAAGTAACTGTTCCAAAAAAAAAAAAAAAACAAAAAAAGGTTCAGCGAAGTAATCAGTAAGGGCTTGGAAAATTATTACATTGCATGATTCTTGTCTCAAGTTGCTAACCAATACACCCAAAATGCCTAGGCGTTAAAGGTGTGGCAACTTAGGCCCTGTTTGGCATCATGCCAATGGGACGATCCCATGTTCCCACAGGGTAAAACCGTATCAAACACGTTTGGTTAGCAAAATTATCGTTCCTAATTTAATTCTCTGTGGAAGGATCCCAAAAAATCTGTCCCTCTGGATTAAGGAGTGAAAAGGATAAAACTTCTTTTTTTTTTAAGCGTCTTGCTGGCACAATTACTTCTCCGTTTCCTTTCGACTCGCAAGAGGGCTTCATGTAAGATCTCCCGTGTAGCTCCAAATCATCTACAGTCCTCTCTCTCTCTCTCTCCCAGACGGCCCAGTTCCTCTGTTTTCTTCTTCTCTTCTTGTCATTTCCTTCTTTTCCTTTTTCTCATTTCTTCTCTCTTCCACAACCCAACCACCCTACATGATCCCTCTCTTACCTTTCTTTCTTTTTCGTTGTCTGCTCCCACCCCCTCGATCTCACTTTTTCACTCTCCTCTCTCTCTCCCCCTACCGTCTCTCTCTCTCCCTGCCCATCTATTCCGGTTTCGAATTTATGAATACTCTGTATCCACTTACTTACAGATTTTTTATTCCGGGTATGATGTATGAATTACATTTTATTAAATCTCTTAACATGTTTGGTAAATCACATATAACATATTGCAATGTCCATTGTGTTCTTCATATGATTTTATCAGTCTTATTGTCGATGTGTGTAAAAAGGATGAACTATGAACGACTGGTGTGTGCTGTGAGTGGGTTGATATTGGATGCTTTTGTGTGGGGCTGCACAGTTGGGTTTCCTTAGCTCTGGTGGGTAGTTGAATGATGAATTGATGATAGGGAGTTGGTGAGTGATGGTGGTTAAGAAGAAAGGAGGCCAAGGGAGTGAGTGGATAAAGTTGAATTCTGGTTTTGTCATGTTGGTGAAGTGGGTTAAATTATTACCAAACAAGTTCCACTCAGCATATTCTCAATGAAACAATTTAACATAACAATGCCAAGCAAGTTCTTCACAGAATAATCGTAGTACAACCTTATCTCGGCACAACCTTGTCTCAGCACAAAATTGGGAACATCAGAGGAACAATGCCAAACGGGGCCTTAACTACTTAACACCTTGTCTGAAGATGTACATATTATGATTAGGCTATATGTGAATATTGTGATGATCATTTATGATGATAACCATCTGCACAAATGGATGATGAGAACCATCCATTGGGCTACCTGGCCTGCCTACGATAAAGTTAACACTCGTTCACCCCTTCCTATCTCTCTTCAATGAATTTGCACTCACTCCATTTTTTCATCCATTCATCTGTTACTAATAATTGGATCGATAATACGAAAAAAAGAGCCTCAAAACCATGAACTGAAGAAGGCCATCGATCACGGGTTTAGGATGATATGGTGGTTGATATTTTGGACATCTCATGTTTCATTAGATCTTCCTATTCCCCATCTCCAATGGTTTGCATGCACGAGGTGGTTCCTGCAAAGGAGTTTACTCCATAAAATTGTGAGAAGGGTTTGCATCTGAACATTCCTCACACACACACACCGAAAAAAAAGAAAAAGAAAAAAAAAATAATAATAAGAAAAAATCATGTGGTGGTATGGTTACTTAAAGATTTGTGTTACTGGACTCAGATATATGGGAACTTGGAATTAATACCTTCTTCTCAATGACTGGGGCTTTCAAAACTACCGTGTCTATACATGAGACGAGCTAATCAGTGAGTGCCCATAAGGCTGTTATGAAATATAGTTGGACTTTTATGTAAATGCTGAAATTCTAGGCACTGTTTGTAATTTCACGAAATAAGTAGGTTTTCTTTTGTATAAAAATATAATAAAGTATATGGGTGCGGTTGCCCGTCCATAGGAACCACAACCATATTTTCTTTTTCAGCAATCTTTCTTCCTTTCTCTCTATTCTTTTTTTTTCTGTTGACAAAAAAAAAAAAAAAAAACACCTTAGATCACTCAGTCAACGGTTATAAATTTAGATAAGAAATTCTGATTGGTTGGGCAAAGAAGGAAGTGATTGTAGAACCCGTCGGGAAAAAAAAAATTGTATGTTGCTAGAGGCTCAAATTTCAGTGGAGAATCTAACCTAAGTAACTTCACCTACCCTTTGTATATTGCTAGTGTTGGAAGTAGGTGGGCCTGGTGGATAGGTTTCAAAAACTTTTGACCCACTTGACTTAGTGATCAAGTACCCATACAAACTAACAGCTAGGGGCTCAAATTTGATCATGATCAGAGTATCTTACAGCATTGGATTGAGTATCCACAAAGTTGCATTATAAATCTTATCACACGTCGGATGATCAGAGTATCTTACAGCATTGGATTGAGTATCCACAAAGTTGCATTATAAATCTTATCACACGTCGGATTTATCATCATCCAATGAGGATGATCGTTCAATTCTCATGCTTTGATGAAACCTTTCCATCCTACTATTAATTTCAATTACTGATGGCTCAGAAGAGATGTAATGTGCATAGGTATAATCAACTTATTCAACAGAAGACCTTGTCTGCTAGAACCTATAAAATGGAAGAGAGTCATGTTTTATTACAATAGCTCTTTTATTTCTCTGAAAAAAAGAAAAACGGCATTCTTGGTTGAGTAGACCGAATAGGGACTGATTTAAAGTAAGTGGGGACCATTTTCTTGGTAATCCGACCTGATAAAATTATGTAGGCAGTGGCCCCAAATTCAATGCAGTCAGATGTGATATTCATTATTCAATAATATACAAAAGTAGTAGCTATAGATTTTTTAACACATGATCGGTCAAAATGACTGTATAGTGATGGTTGAATTGAAGTTTGGGCTAGTGCAATACGTTAGGATGTGTTATATGGGTGGTTTGGATATACAAATGCTGGGTCCCACATGGGTAAAATCAGGAAAGGAAAGAATCTTTTGTTTTAGATGTGATGATCGTTGCTTATAAAAGAAAGATTGACCTTTTCAACTGGGGAGGATTGTATTAAAGATGGATTTCTTCTTCTCGGGAAGAATGGAGCTAGAATAATCTCGCTTTTGCTTGACATGGTAGCGGTTAATTGTGTATACTGAAGACAAGACTTGATAGCAGGTTAAGATTGGTGGTGTTCTGCTGCAAGGGAAACTTCTCTCCGTCATCCCGAAATGGATGTCGACATAGTTAGGGGGCTGCAGACTGTGCCTATTGATTTCTGAAAGAAGTAATACGGGTTGATCGACCGTAAGAAACCTTATTGGAACAGAGAAAGAAAGGGAGGGCTCGGTGGATTATTGTTAGCTTTGATTGTTGTGTGGAGGAGAGAGATTTCTGCTATACCTGTTGGATCTCAATTCATGAAATATATGGATGCAGCAAAGGATTCTTGCACACTGAGCTGGTTGATTTTAAAGATGTGACGAAGGCCAACTGACTGAAGAAGCATTATAGGAATAGATAAAGAAAAGTGGGGCTCTCAAGGTTACTGTGAGCTTTGATATTCATATGAGGGGATGGATTTTCTAGGATCTCAACTCAATCCATCACATGAAATAGATGCCCACGACGAAGGATTCCGAGAGATCAAACCTCTCTCTCTCTCTCTCTATATATATATATATATATATATATGCATATCCACACACACACACAACAGAAAGAATATTCACCTAAGATGAACCACATTATTCATATTCAGTCCAGCTCTATGGGGCCTACCTTTGATCTGTGTACCCTCATGCCGTGTGAGTCGGCGAACCAATTTGACACATCCAACACACTGTTGGATTGAGCAGTTCACATTCAACATAAAAAAGAGATGCCTATGTTCTTCCAATCTCTTTTGATCATTGCATGGTTATCCATATGGTGGCCCATCTGTTCAATGGTTTTAACTGCACAGCTCCGTATTGCCCTCTGTAGATCAGTGGATTGAGTAGAGTGGGTCCCACATCAAAACTCAATGCTAGAGGGTATGTTGCATATCTGAGGGTTGATGATGGTTTATTTCCTTTCACTGAACTTCCATGGTAGCTAAGTGAATGAGCAGCGTTGACTCCATTTCCTGTTAACAGGTTTGAGAAGAAGATACGGTATGCTTCTCGCAAGGCGCGGGCGGATGTGAGAAAGCGGGTGAAGGGTCGGTTTGTGAAGGCCGGAGATGCTTACGACTATGATCCTTTGTGCCAGACGAGGAGCTGCTGAGGAGAGCTGAGTCCTGACTGCCCTTTGTAGCAAAGCCCAGCTTAAAAAAAAAAATCTTGAAAATAATGACATTATTTCAGGAGTAATCTTGAAGCTTTACTTTGCAATGACAAAGCACCTGAATCCGGGACATAAAGGTTCTAAATCATGGCATATATGATATTCATGTAAAAGAAAAAAAAAAAAACACCTGTCCCGGTATTTGCCAAGAGTGAGATCGGCGGTTACTTGTGGCAATGCTGAAGATGTAATGCCTTCTACTATCAAAATGGGAGTTCTCTCCCTGGACAGTCACCCCCACATGATCTGTTTCAGGTTTTTATTTCTCATTTCATCATTTTGAGGATGAGCATTTAGTCAGTTCTTTTCAGGAAGAAAAAGTGCATAGCAGTTCTTTTCCTGGTTCCTTAGCCTTCTTATTTCAGTGGTGTTCAAGATCTCTGCTTTCATCACATGGCTCGACAGCATTGCCAAGTTGGACAGAATGATCTCTTTTTCTTTTTATTTTTCTTTTTCACATAGTTTATATGCATAATTTTTTTTTTCCATGTGAAATATGTAGAGGATTGAATCTATGTATGTAATTCAGCTTGTATGTCTATACTTGAGAGATCAATTTGTAGTAATTGAATATAATAAAGCTGTAAACTGTAAAATTATATGGGTTTTGCTCTACTGTTGCTATAAATTCAGGACTTGAAAAGCAAGCCCTTTGTATCTTGCTCCTAGACTTTGCATACTCAAATGAATTTTAGCGTTCGACTACTATCTAGCTGCCTGGATGCCGTTTTAATTATAACTCTGGGAAATTTTCAAATTATCCGAGGCAGAGTTGCATTTATGTTCTTTTATCAACAATGTGCAGGAACTTATAAAATGCCTCTCTTATAGTGGGCCAGTGTCCTTTGATGCTTTGAAAAATCTTAGTTTTAGATTGCTGTTCTGGCACATATGGGAATTTCGCCATTTGGGACGATATTTCCCAGGATCAGAACCATATGCAATAAAAGCAGCAAGGGGTGGATGCATGAAATATACCTCATTTTGGAGAATTTTGTTGTAAAATATTTATTCAGAATAATGAAACCCTATCTTCTATGGTGAAAATGACCTTCATTAAGTTATTAGTCTCCTCCTAAAAGCTTTGCATTGATAGTGAGGTGGTGCACCGGGCAGGAGCAATGTTTTCATTCTTTGGATCCATTAATTTGCTTCTTTGGATCCCAAATATCTCAGAATGTTTCGAGTTTAATTTCAAATTCATTTTGCATCCATCTTGGTCCTTCATTCTTTGTTTTGACCTAAACTCACTGATCTGTCACAGTAGCATGAACCACGAACTTCTTTTATCGTTCAAATGCATCGAAGTAATCAAGTTTTAAATTTACCACATGTCTGCACAGATTTGAGTCAGTAGCTTTTTTGTTATGATGGTTTGCTGCAAACTCTGAAACCATTCAGAAGAGACCAGAATGAGGGATGCCAGATTAGAATCATCCACCTGATCAGCCCTGGAAATAGACGAAACACCATTAAAAAACCATGCTAATTGGCTATGAGATGATCCCGAGGAAACACGTCCCCTTTGAATATTTATCAATCCCAAAGAGATGTCAGTCATTGAGCCACATTTTACCAGTTAGTTTCTTACCATCAACAACTCAACCTCCAATCAGGCAATCAGCCTATCTTTTAATCATAGCCCATCCATACAAGACAAACCACATCTGAATACACTCGGTCTACCACTTGCTCTATGTTGTTCCAGGGGCAAGAAACATGCATGCATTGGGTACCAAAAACTTTGGAATATACACAGCAGCTGTGGAGTACCTGTGCTAACGTTTCTATCATCCATATAACATATACTGAACAAACAAAATTTGAATGCACTTGAAAATAACAAAGAAAAAGCAAGATGTTCAATTTAATCCTCCCAGCATGAATGCACAGCTGACGGCACCTAAAAGCATGAAACGAACGAGTGCTGAAAAACTTACAAATAAGGAACCAGAGAGCAATATAACATTTTCCTTGTTGCACTAGCGCTGCATTGAGCTGGACACAAGGCACAACATTCAGTAGTCTAAACCATACGTTAAGTACGACAAAGTACAGTTGGACCACTCAAAAAAATCCACAGCTGGGACGGTTCTCCCCATTTAGTGAAGTCAATTTGACCTATTAACATCATTCAATCAAACATATTCTCTGACCTTAGTATGATATAACCTGTTAATGGACCATATCATCTACAGCTTTTAATCTTCAAAATTTCCTTTCCACAAGAAGCAATCAGCCCTTTTATCTTCTACACATTCCCTGTATTTTTTTTCCCTTCTTTTGGAGGCACTTCTCACCCACCCTTGAAGGCTACCATGGGCTCCAGAAAATGATCCAGCCAACAGTGTAACAAAACACTTAATCCATAATCTAATTAATGCCACTTGAACACAGCTTTCCTCACTGAGGATTTCTATACCTGAGGATTACAGCTCTCTCATAAGAGCATCTATATATATATATATATAAAATAGGCCCAGCATGGACAGAATTGGCGCACCAGAATGCTGCATTGGACAGATGCATTGCCCTGTAAAGTCCGCATTAGAAGATGATACAGGGTGGAAAAATGTCAGTCACAATGGGCACAGAACAGAGCATAAGGGAAGGCATTATACTTTTTTCAGAAGGATTTGAAAGAAAACCATTTTGGTACACTATCGACTTAAAAGATACCTTTTTATCTCCCAAAAATTACATCAGACCCCATGCCTCCTGCATTCTAATAGTTTCCCACACCTCATTAATTACATTTCTTCACATGGGATTCTTGTCATTCTTCTACAAAGCCACCTTCGGTGGTCAAATGCAGCTCTTCCATACTGGATGACGGCCTCAGATCGTGGACACATCCTGGAATAAAATCTGCCAACTTTTATTTCTGTAAGGGGAAAAAAAATCTTAAAGTAATTGCCAGAAGGCCATGCAATCTGGTGAGGGCCAAAATCTGCTAGGGAGCTGCTCATCCAGACCTTATCAGGTGTGCATAAGAACATGAGTTATGACAGGTGACTTTGTCCAGGGAAAAAATGTGCTTGTCGGGTTCTACTTGGTCTGACGCTACTAAAGCTCCTGTCTGCTGGGCCCCACCCAAGAATGCCTGAAGAGTCATGCAGCCGGCTACCACCGTTGCTCAAAGGCTGTTGAGATTGGAGCTGACCATCAATGTTAGCTCTTCTACGCCTTTTCCATGCTTCTGACTTTCCAGTCTCCTGATCCCTGTGGAATGTTTTAGGAGAGTGGGCTGGAAACTTTTGTAAGCCTCTTGGCCTGCTAGCACCATTAATTGAGGTAAACCATTGGTTGGGTTCACTCTCTCTATCACTAGGACCTGGTGCAGAACCATTGAGATGGGATGGCCCTACTCCAGCATCAGCTTCCTGCTCTTGTTTGAGCTTGGAGTAGATCTCCGCGAGTCTCTCTCCAGGTAAATTTGAAAAGGTAGCAACATAGTTCCACAATCGTGTGGTCATTCCTGTAAAATGATTTTGGCAGAAGATCTATAAATTACATGTACTCGGACACTATATACAGGAGGTAGAAAAAAGACACAACGCCGCAATCTAAAATTCAAAGAACATGTGATACAAAACCTGAAAGAACAATCACAACTTAAGCCCAAATGGTAAGAGCAATCACGCTCTTAACACAGATGAAATCAAGTAAATGGATCAGAATGCATGAAATCTAGCTTAAAGTTCACAGAACACGTGATACAAAACCTGAGAATGAACGCGACTTCTGGAACATGAAGCCCCAGATGTTAAGAGCAATCACGCTCTAAAATTTTCCTAAATGAATCAGAATAGGTGAAATATATAATAGCAGCACACGGCCAGTGGGCGGGGCTCATTGAACCATGCTGTCATAGGTATCAGCTGGTATCAGCCGAGGTATATATATATTTTTTAGAAATGGTATCAGCTGAGGTATATTATAACAACAACAACAACAATAATGTTGGAGCTAATCATAGTTTTCAAAAGTAGAATTGTATTGCAAATTGTTTATACCCACGAATCGAATCAACTCGTATCGTGAATCGTAAGATTTTTTATTGTTCTAATAAAAAAGAAAAATAATAAAAAATTAAGAGAAAAAAGTAATTATTCATAACCATCTATTTTTCCATTTATAGTAGTATAAATATAATAACAAGTCTATCATACAATCATATAAAGAACATCACGACATATATATATGTATATACATATGAAATAAATGATGTAAATAGTTAAATAAGTTTAAAGTATTAATATATATTTTTTATTATCTTTAAATCAAAATATAAAAATAAAATAAAATCCAAACCATCAATCTTACACAATAGGATATTTCATTAAGTTAAGTGTTCAAAAAAATAAGATATAGACAAGCATCATACGTATATTTGAATGCTTTAATTAAATGCATGTTCTTTATTCATCTTTAAAACCTTATTAAAGCCGCAAAAAATTCTTACGAGGTTTCATTAACTACTAAATAACTTTTTAAAAATACAAGTAATAAAAGAAAGAGATAATAAAGAAAAAAAAAGGTAAAAGATTATTAACATTAACTTATTGGTTGTAGCCATTCTTGCTTAGTCGAATCGCTTGAATCGTATGATTCGATGAAACGAGTATCGAATCGTAAGATTTACACTTGAATCCTAAGATTCATTTGTGAATGGGATTCATTACATAGATACGAACTATGATGCACAGATACGGCATGTATATGGCAATGACATGACGTAGACACGGCATGGATACGGATTTTACACATAAAAAGTGAAGTATTGGATACAATACAACACATTACGTTGCTCATTTTGAAGTATCCGTGCATCATAGGATACGAATCATTTTTCTTAAGATTCGGGATACGGATCGTAGGATTCTAATAACTATGAAGCTAATAAATTCAGTTCATTGTTTCCCGTTCTACGTTCGTCCAACACATGCCGAATAGGGTTCAGTGGATGGCTGAGTTACATTTTTCACTTATCCTTCACTGCAGTTCAGGGTGAGGGGTGAGGGCAGGAGGATCAGCTGGTAGTGGCTAGATGGCTATCATCTTCATTGCCTCCCCAAACCCATTCTAGTCCCATCCCAGGCAAGCCACTTCAGGCAAAGCCGCTTGATGGAGACATAGACATGATTGATGGAACACCTGAGGATGCCAGTTTAGGGAGAAAGGTAGATTTAGTTGCCAGTACGCAAATTAATTTCGAAATTGCAGTCATGGTGGGCTTCGTAATCGACCTTGAAAACCAATAGATATATTACAGTGACACTTCGTAGTTTACGGCCATCATGGCCCATTGCAGTATGAATCTTTTTTACCCAAAAAGATTTGAAAGAAATCCAAAAAAACTCTACTAGAAAAATACTAGAATCCAGTGTTTTCTAATTTTTCATTAGGATATTATAAAGAAATACATTGGTCCACACAGTCAAACACCACAAGAGCTGGGGGTACACACACCAACATACACATAAATGATCAAATGAGATGCAACATATAGCCCAGCCTTTTCTCCCCCTTCTTTCTTTGATTGGTAATGTGACTTGAAACCACAACCTCAAGGTTGCAATAGTGAGCACCTCACACTGTGCCACAGGCTCTTGTCTACAGCATGGCTAATAACCAAAGAAAAGTTACGGAATAGTCTACATTTTGGAGCTTATAAATTCAGACCATCATATTGAAAAAATTGTTGCTGCCACTTGCCAGCTCTACATTTGTCCGACATGTGCTGGGTAAGGTTGTCTTCACTCTTCAGTGGATGGCAAGGTATATTTTTCAGTGATTCTTCAGTGGATGTAAGTATCTATGTACATATTTATCTTTATCTATGTAGATATCTATGTGCTGGGTAAGGTTGTCTTCGCTCTTCAGTGGATGACAAGGTATATTTTTCAGTGATTCTTCAGTGGATGTACATATCTATGTACATATTTCTGGTCGCTCTTTCCATGAAATTAACCATTCAAAAAAAAATAAAAATTTACATAAACACATGTATTTGAAGGAATTAAAAATCCAGGATCCAGAAAATTTGTGGCCATATCTACATATACATGTAAGCACATATAACATTCAATACAAGTATAGGGGGATTTTCTCATAGAGAATCCCGCACGAGTACAGTGCAGGACTGTCAATCCCAATTTTAATTCAAAGGGGGCAGGGTCCCGCATTGTGAACGGCGGGATAAAAAATCTTGTACTGCCCTGGTTTGGGATTCTTGCAAGTGAAAAAAAAAAAAAAAAAAACTATACGTATATATGTGTTGGTTTGAATAAAAGCATTTGAAAGCACTCACTAGATTGTTTATTTGAATCATATCCCTGGGCCTGAACAATTTGATCGATCTTTCTTCCGAGAAGTTGTAAATATTTCCGAATTTTAGAGAGGACCTGAAAATATGTAAATTAAGTATAAAATATACTAGTTATAAAACAAAGAAAACTGCAATGATGAGGAAATTTATAAAGTAGAAAATTAACCTTTTCCTTGGGAAGATCTTCACTGGTGGTTTGCAACTCCTCCAGGAGTTTCAAGGTTTGCTTCTCACCATCCATCTCCTCTGCACACCACTCCCTCCACTTTTCTTCCTTGAATTGGCGGTACCTTTCATGCTCTGATTCTGGGGAAATCTCACCTTCCTCTTTCACCCTTGGTTCAACTCTTTGACGTTTTTGAACTGTTTCTTTGTTTGTTCGAACACTTGGTCTAGAGGAACCAAGTTTCCCTCTAACTTCTTTAGACTGAGCTTTTGACAATTTCAAAAGGTCTTCTCCTCCACTCTTAGAAAATTTACCCGCAACATTAACTTTTGAGCTCTTGCCACCAGCTGCCAAAAACTCCTGCTAAAAGACAAAGTTATACACAAGGCTCAAAATTGTGGATTGATATTGCAGCAGAAAAACTGAAGTAAAAACCATCTGTGAACCTGAATCCAGGCGCAATGGTTCATTGGGCCCCAAAATCATTTATATTCCAATCTTTCTCAGGCTGTGTCCTAAAAGTAGGTAAACGGGACCCATTGACATTCCTATTGTTGGTGAGGTCTACTAGTCCCAACAGGTACAAGGGGGAGTCGAGGATTTTCCCCATTGGACATTGCTAGTCATCTTTTCAAATCAGGAGTAATTTGTGCTACAAACTGGTCTGCAACTTTATAGCTGTGAACCTGGTTCTGGGATCAACCTTGTTTAATGTCAATCAGGTAGGGGCATTGAAAGGTCTCATCCTGATTAGGGTGTAATGCCCACAATGACATGGTCTGATAATCCCCCATTTAAGAGCCCCAAAAAGAGCCCAATGATTTTGTAAGTAAGACAGTTGGTCACGATCATCAGATTTTACGGTCTCCTCACACCTAATTCAGGAAGTAACTCTCAATCCCAGCTGGTTTCACTGACATTAAACAAGATGGGCCCGCAACAAGGGTTGCAGCATTAAAGTTGCACACTAGTTTGTCGTTTTCCTCTATCTATCGGTCATACAAACCACTACTACAACACGATACATTATTGGGGACTTTTAGGACCACCGATGCACACATTGATAAACTGTAAAATTTAGAAACTTGAACCTCGACTAGCAAGGTCATCAAATTTAGCAACTTGAGTACATCCAAGGTCATACACCCACTCAGTGACTTGTGATAACGTCAAGTTGACTTGAGTAAGGGCGAGCCAGAATGAGTTCTAAACCAGTGGCAGACTGAAACAATGACAATAAACCCTTCTGATGTGTACCAGCCATTTTTCATTTTTCAGTGGTTTTTTGTCTTGATCTGCTAACAGTATGGCAGTCACAATAGTTAATCAAGGGGAATGATAGGGTATCACAGCTGGTTCCTTCTATTAAGAATTTGCTTGGTTCTACTGGGTATAAAGCTCCTATACCTACATTACGAACTGCAACGTTTTTTGGTTGTATTCTTGCATGGAATTTCTCTCAAAGTTATATATTTTTATTATTGACTACACAAAATAGAAAAGGTTATCACCAGTTACCTTCTTCAAAATAGCAAGAGCACGTTCCTTCAAGCTAGGAGCCCGTGGTAGAAAAGTTTCGCTAATTCCAAGATTAACTGGAGCAATCTTCCTTGCAAGTCCGAGCCTGGGGTCAAGCCTTATTTTTTCCCAGTTTCCAAATCCATGGAAGTGTATTCCCAGCAGCAACCTTGCATCATCCACTAATGAGATTTAAAAGAACAGAAAAAGTCAGGTTTAAGTACAGTAATAAAAGAAAACCTTCATAATTGCATATTAAATTAAGGAAAAGGAAGCACAAAGTAGTAGTTTTTACCTTGATTCCAGCCACAATTTTTGAAAAAAATTGATAGTTTAAGGTGTGTAATTAGTCGAAATTGTCTGACCGGGTCTTGGTATTGTCTAATGCGCTGTGCCAGAAGCTGAAGTTCTTGCACGCGATCTAACAACTCGTTCGCCTTTACAGAGATGCCAAAAAAATCCAAGATAATTCCCTAGAAATACAAAATTAAGTGTCGACATAAATATACTGTGTGGATCCCCCTTCTTTTAACTTGTCCTTGCATTTCACAAAAACCACTGCATTCAATATACATGTAATCACTTCGTTGATAAGTATTATGCAACAAACCTTGGTTTCTGGATGCCCTTGAACAGCTTCCCTACAACCATCAACCAATGCATCATATAACTCAATCTGGGCATGACTAGGAGCTGCTTCAATTGCACCACCAACCTCTGCCACAATTGAACTCAATTGGCTTTGGTTACCAAACTTCATAACCTAATTAAGAAATTAAAAAAGCACAATTAGCAAAAAAAACAATAAAAATGCAAGGTGCAATCAAAGCACCAATGTCATTGGAACCTTAAGTGCAAAGCCTCGAGCACACCTAATTTTGGTGGGCACAGCTTTGAAGGTTGATTACAAAAGATATATTGGTGTACATTTTTACTGTGTATCTAACACTACTAACCAAACACAATGTTCCAACACATAAAAAGCCACGTTCATTTGTTTCATTATTGCTAAAAGTTGAGTGGAAAAAAGTCACAATAGCATGCAAATTCTAAACACATAAGACAATCAGACATGACTATTAATACTTCATAATCCACTGCTAAAAACCTTCAAGGAAAATAAATTTGAGAGAGCTAGTTGCCCTAGGCTCCTTCCTTTTTTTTCTCTTCAAACTAGTTATCTTTAAAATAAAAATAAAAGAAAAAAACAACTCAACACAGAATATAAACCAGATCCCCACCTCCAAACACAGCAGAAACAGCAACACGCACACCCTGCCTAAAAAAGCTTCTCGCAAGGACCCAAAATTGCTTATCTCGCTCCTTTTTCTACTTTTTTTTTCTTTTAACCTCAATTTCAATTTACGAGAAAACCACTTGTGCATTGATTTCGATTCTTTTCTATTTTTCAAAGTAACCACCAGGGTCCCATGATAGGGTGTGTGTCATCATTGATCCAACAGGGCTCGCATATTGGCTTCAATTATTGATTTTGATCTTCCGACCCTTGTATTTCAAGTGTCCCCTTTTCTTTTTTAAACCCAAGAAAGTTTCTACTTTCCTATTGTTGGCAAAAAATGGAAAGAAAGCCAAACAAAGCTTTAAAGGGTATTGGTTGATATGTATAGAAGCATTCCTCACTCGATACATCTATTATATCATGACGGCCATGACCAATACCTGGTATGTAGCAGCCGATACAATACACATTGGCAGATATTTTGAACCATATTCCAAACTATCTTTGCTGTTGGATTCGCAATGAAATATATATTACTATTATAGATATGTGGTATCTATTAATAAAACACACACACCAAAAAAAAAAAAACATGCGCTTCATCCGAGGACTGAAAACTGTACCAACTTTGAGGCACTTGAATTGAGAATTAAGATGATCATATGAACCCCTATTCCACACACCTCTCTACACAATACTTGTGGGCCACAGCACAAGCCTCTCTACACAAAATATTTCTGGACCCCACAAAAGTACTATCAAGAACCCCATTCATGTAAGACATTCCTCAATCAACCTTCACCTCACCTGATGACGACTTGGATCACACTAATTGCTAATTGTATGTCTGAGGAGCTCCTAGAACAGTATGGAGAGCATCCAAGAAGAACTGGAAGGGTTAGATCTTCAAATTTAATCATTGAATTGCAGTTGGATTACAGCCTAAGAGTAGCACTTGAGCTGATATCTAACAAGATTAAACCTTGCCTAGATGGAAAATCATGTACTGCATTGGTGGGAAAAGCTATAGAAATCCAGAAAATAGCTTACGACACATTCTTTTGCTTGGTTGACGTAGGGCCCGTTTGGCATCCTTCTTTGAGAACATTTTCTTATTTTCACGGAATAATATTTGGCTGCACCTAAACGCATGTTCTCCCGGAACTTTCTCACGGAAACTTACTCCGTAAGCACAAGATATACGAAACAATCGATATTCGTTTTTCATCCGGAACGAATGGCATAAAAAAACACGAAACACCGCCATCCTCGTACAAAATAAAAGAACAAGTCGACGTCCTATATGGATAAATCTCTTGCTCTCTCTCTCGGCATCACAATCTCATACCTAGCTTTCCCGCGTCTCTTCATCTCGGTGTGTGATCTCTCGCATGGATCAAAATAGCAGCTACACAACGTATCAGCCGCTATATCAGGCGTAGCGGTCCTAAATAGAATTTAGCGCCGCTCACAACCATAGTGGCTGCTACGGTCCGCTACGGAGTGAGACAGTTTCCTACCTTTATAAAAAAAAAAAAAATTCAATGCATAATAAGACTTATTTCTTTTCTTCTTCTCTCCAAATAACATTTCTATGTAACTATTCTACCCCTTTATGTTTAAAAGAACACCAAAAAACACAAGATCTCACCGAATTATAGTCGATACAAAGAGTTCTTCTCTAGGTACATCCTATTAGACAGCTCATTTGGTAGAGGTATTCATTTCTCTAGGTACTCTTAAGTCTTTTAAGTCATGACTTCATGACATTTTTTTTAGCCTTTCATTAGTTTCTAAGTTAGCATAACTAAGCAACATGAATACATGTGAAAAAAATTATCATTACTATTATTTTCTATTTATATAGCGATACAGGACCTCATACAATGAGGGTACCACTACGCCCTCTCATCTTAGTTACTTTGGGAAAAAAAAAAAAAACACACATTTTCTATCATTTTCCAATATTCTAGATTTTCTACAAATTTCTCAGATTTTTTTGACATTTTTTTCAAATCACACCGTTGCGCCGCTACATAGAGTTTTGGCGGCAGGCCGCTACTGCTATTTTCATCCTTAATCTCTCGTTGAGTCTGCTACAGTTATCTTCTCCAATCATCCAGGTATGTTTCCCCCCTTTAATCTCTCCCCAAATCTCTTTGCATTGCCCTTTTCTATCGATCTATCTCTGCGCTTCTCTTTTATTCTAATCAGAAGATGGGGATTTTAATAGGAAAGAGTACATCAAGAAATCAAAATTGAGGTCATCATCTTGGGGATGATGATGATGGCCAATGGTTGATAAAACCTATTTTATCACGAGAACTGAACTGGGACTGGTGTTCGCAGCACTGGCACTGGTGTTTGCTGCAGAAGGCCAAACAACGAACGTAGCATTTGGGTAGGGCATCTTGCAGTATCTGATCTCGTTAAGCACTTGGATCGAATGTGAGCATCCAAACATGGGTAGCTTCGACATTGTCTAATACCGCCCATCATAGTAACCAGTCATCTTGTTGTTGCTCCTATGCACATGGCCCTGCTTCATCACTACCAACAAAGATAGATGCATTTAGTGGGCAGACATGAAATCTTACTGATAATGAACTAGCTAGTTTGATAATTATAGACTATCCATCTAGGGCCTGATTGTCGTCAAATCACAGGGAATTCTGTTCTATGGCCGGGCATGTCATCATTGTGAATTCTGTTCACAGTGAATTCCGTTTTGAGGAAAGTTAGATTTAGCCAACTTTACCCAGATGTAACTGGACCAACCCCAGTTACTGGTCCAATCTAAGAAAATAACAATCTCACATTAACACCCCCTTGAGAATCTATCAGACAATTCTCATTAGAGAATGGGGCAAAAACCTGTTCTCTCAACCAGTTCAAATCTGTGAAAATGTGAGAAGTTCTCACAGTAGGGGGGCTCAAAGCTTCTCCCTCACTGTCTTCAAACCAGTTTGGTGCTAGTGATAAAATGGTTTTTATCACAACAGACAACAATCCAGCCATATAAACACCCCCTTGACAATAATCTATCAGACAATTCTGATTAGTGAATGGAACCAAAATGATAAGGACCCAACCCAGCCAGGGTGACAAGGCTGATGAGTTGTCAAGTCACTACTGTAATGATCCTCATTTTAAGTAGATTTCCTTGAAACGATTTGAATAAGGCAAGAGAGATCACCCTGATCTCATCCTTTAGGTGGTAGGATAAGTATGAGCTATTAGAAATTATCTCCTTCTTAGATGGTATTCTAATCTCTCAAATTGTAAGGATTATTTGATTTTGTTTCTATTTTGTAATTGGCCCTTTGTCATTGGCTATGTAGTCGTAAATAATGAATGAATAAAATTGTCAATGAAATTATCTCAAATTGTGCTTGCACAAGGAGGCTGTCCAACCTCGAATTGGACGATCTATCTCTTCTCTTTTGGCTCTTATCACAAAACCTGTTCTATCAACCAATTCAAATCTGTGTTAATGTGAGAACATGCAGTTTGTTCCATCAGTTGGGGCTCAAAGCTTCTCCCTCACTTTTCTCAAGGTATGATGATGATGGGACTAGAGCCACTTCGATGGTATTTAAGCACTGAACCCTCCAATCTTCTATCTTGGATAGAAGCACTGATTTTACTCAAAGCTGTGAACTAAGCAGTACTTTGGAAAAAAAAAAAAAAAAAAAACTAAGTGTACTTAAGATGGTGAACTAAGAAGGTGAACTGTTAGCAGCTCAATCATTTCTTAGAAATCTGATTCTTTTAAAGTCTGAGATTTCAAAATTGCTTATATTGACACAGTCGACTTGGCCGATTTTTTAAACCATAATTTAACCCATGATTGAAGACAACATCCAACCGAGAAGCCAATCCCTTGATCTCATTGAAATAATAGTGGAACTTTCAAGCCCTGGACCCATGATGACATGCCCACACCACTGCATTAGAGGAGTTACTTTTCACAATTAACCTACTGTCCTACCCTGAAAAGACGCCAATAAGATCCCAAGGGCTTCTACAAAATGATTAAAATCTCTACCACGTTAGAATCTTTTAATACCAATATTCTTAGAAAGCAACAACAACACTTCCCCCTTTGTCAATTCCGCAGCACACTGCCAATGCCTGCAGGAACTACGTTTAACCTCTAGCAGCACCATCCACATTAAATTTCAGCACTCTCAAAGGAGGAGACCAATGGATCAATCTCTTCTCATCGCGCGACCCGATTACCATACAAGCTTCCCAGTTATAGAGAATTGCATGCAACCTTATATTAGAGAACTCTTTCCTTACCAAAGCCCACTTTGCAATCCTTAGGCTAACCATGGAAATTAGGTCCTTTGTCGACAATGAAGAATCCCTGAAGGTCTTCTCATTTCTTTCCCTCCAAATTGACCAAAGAACAGCAAACGGGATGATCCTCCACAACAAAAGCTGCATCCATGACTGCAAAATTCGAGACATCACCTCGAAGCCACCAAGCTATCCAGCATCTATAAAGGAAATGAGACCAAACTGCGAAAGCAAGCTCACAATGGAGAATAGATGATTAACCGACTCCTTCATTTTGCACATCACGCATAAATCTGACATGCCATCCATGATCATACCTCTCCTCTGCAGCGGTCAATGGTAAAGACCTTCCTCGTAACTGCCAGGAAACCTAATGCCTCCACTTGAGGAGAGGCCAACCCCACCCACACGAGAATAAGGGGGTTTTTCATGAGGCGAAACCATTGTTCCAAATATCAGAATCATATAGCAAATTGTTCAAAGGGGTGAATCAAATTGTATTGCAAATCGTAGGATTTTTATTTTATTTTTTATAAAAATTAAAAATATTTTATAAAAAACATTCATAATCCATCCATTTTTCTTCATAATAGCATAAATATAATGACAAATAAGACTTCGATACAATCATATTAAGAACATTATTGGAATATATTGATTTTTTGGTTATCTTTAAATCTAAAAATTAAAAAAAATACAAATCATCAATCTTGTATGTTAAAATGTCTCATGAAGTTAAGAAAGCATTCATGAAGGAAAAACTAAAAATAATTACAAAAAAGGATACAAGACAAAAACCCCATACATGTACACGCAAACACTTGTTTCTCATTCATCTCTAAAACCTCCCCTTAAAACCGCAAAAATTGTCACGAGATTTTTTCAACCACTAAATAATCTTTTAAAAAAGAACTGCTAAAAGAAAAGAAAGAAAGAAACAAGTAAAGATCATTAATATTAACGTCCTACCTGTTGCTATTCTTGGTTACCCGGATAACTTAAATCGTACGATTTGATAAAACAATTATCGAATCATAAGATTCACACCTAAATCCTAAGATTCACCTAGAAATCAGATTCATCAGATTCATAGCATAGATACAAATTGTTTTCCTTAGGATTTGATACGAATTGTATGATTCTAACTACAATAGGCGAACCTTTAAAGCTTAACAACTCCCAATACTAGACCTCTTCAGACCGTCTAAGAAATCTCTTCTATAGGACAGAACCTAACACAGCATTATCCCTTACCACATAACACACGCATACAGAGTTGACTCCTTGTTGGACAGCACTCTAAAGACCCCAGGAAGTAACCCACACAAACGACCCACTCCCACCCAACCATAAAACCAAAAACTCAAATCTCTCCCCCCTCACCAACCAAGAAACCCCCACTCCATTTCACTAGATGTAACTTCTTTTTCTCTGGCTGTCCCTCCCAAACGACCCACTCCCACCCAACCCTAAAACCAAAAACTCGAATCTCTCCCCTCTCACCAACCAAGAAACCCACACCTTTAGAGAAGACCTCCACTAAGCATTAGACAGATCTACAACAGAGACAATATAAACCCAAAGACCCAACTGACGATATCTAAGGCTTAATAACCTCGCTCCATTTCACTAGCTGTAACTTCTTTTTCTCTGGCCGTCCCACAAAAGGTTCCTCCTAATGCAATCCAAGTCTACACCCACCCTTTGAGGCATTTTATAGTGTACTAGTAAATTTGAGATGATGGACTTGATCAAAGTAATTCTCCCCACCAGATACAAGTAGTTCCTTTTCAACATGGGCAGTTTCTTTTCAAAATTTTCAACAACCAAGTCTACCCGTCCCACGAAAAGTTCCTCCTAATGCGGTCCAACTCTACGCCCACTTTTAGGCATTTTAAAGAGACATAGTACACTAATAAATTTGACATGGACGTGATAAAAGTAATTCTCCCATCTAGATACAAGTATTTCCTTTTCCACATGGACAATTTCTTTTCAAGTTTTTCAAAAACCAGATCCCGTATCGCCTTTCACCCCGATTAAAACAATCAACAAAGCTCCCCTTGCTTTAGGGGGGAGAAGAATTCAGCAAGGATTATCAGATTAATTTCTACTTCCATTCAGAATTGTTTTCAAAAAACCTTGAAATCTATGTTAGCTGAAATGTAATCATTCATCACTTCCAAGCTTGAAAATTGTTTCTGATAATTCCTACTCAAGAAAAGGCCTCCTAGCCATTCAGCATCCTCTTCAGAGCATCAAGTTTAGAAAAGATTATTTAAACTAGGCTTCCGCCAACAATCTGCGCAAAACTGATAAGAGGATAGTCAAGTATGCTTTCAAGGCTAATCGGTACAAACAAAGAACTTTCATAGTTTGCGTAGGCTTTTACTACTTTACTAATTAATTCCATTTTTTTACAGAAAGTATTGTAATGTAAATCTAAAGTTCCCTTCAGTAGCCATAAAATGAGAAAAATATACTTCCAAGAGGCAGTGCCTGCAAGCAGAACAAATAAAAAGCTGCATACATCAAACAGAAAGGCACGTCTAAAGTGGACAAATTTAATAAAAATAAATAAAAGAAATCAGAGAGGGAGAGAGATTTTTTACCGCACGGACAAAAAGTGTAGCATCTTTTTTTGATAAGTTGCCACAAGACCACCCCCTTACTTGGGCAGCTGCTCCTTCGATCACAGGCAAGGAATGAAGTGGAAAGTCGGTAACTTTACTGCCCCTCTTTGGTACTTTTTCTTGAGTCTCAAATCCCTTCTTTTTCCTTTTACTAGGTTTTTCAGGTTGACTGGCCTCAGCATAGCTCTTGATATTTCTTGCAGCTCGAGGCGCCAATGCTTCCTAAAGAAAGAACATTAGGAAAATAAAATTAATGGGTTTGTAAAAAGGATATGTTAAATATAGCCACAAAGCACGCCTATTGAGAGTCCAGTGCAAATATTAATTATATTCCATTATACCATATTAAAGAGGAAGATTTTGGTTTTAATTTTGACCGTCGGTTGGGCTTTTGGCTGTAAGTTATTCTGTTTTTAAATCTTCTCTTCCCACTAAGCAACTACTTACTTTATCTCATTATCAAAACCACTCATAACCACCTCCACTTCTCTTTCTGTAAAAACTCCATTTCAATCCAAACTCTACCACTCCCTTTCTATTCATATTCTCCCCTTTCCACCACTAGCTCTTGGATTATATAAACAGGTACTCTCATGACCTTATTCTTCTTTTTTTTTTTTCTCCTAAAATCTATGAATTTTTTTAATGCATGAATATTTAAATTATAATGTTGGCCATATCCGCGCACGTGCTCAGCACGGGTTATTATGCTAGTTACTGCATTAAAAGGTTCATACTTCAGCATGAGCCACCGCTTCTGCTTGAATCCAACGGCTCCAAAAAGTTGCATCATCTTCAGCACTAGAGAAATTGGCAACCTGGACAGAATGACCATTGAAGAAGGTTAAAATGAGAGAGAAAGAGGGAAAGGGGATTCTCTTGACCAAAAAGTTACATGATTTATATATTGAGCTTCGAAGTTATGAAAATTGTCTTGCCTTAAAACCACTTAACAATTCATTTCCTGGCTCCTCATCACCTCCTTTCGTTTCAACTTTCTCTGCCCTCTCAAGAATTTCATCAATATCCATGCTCTCAAGCTTCTTCTTACTCTCTTCATCGCTTCTATCTTCCTTAAAGAGTTCTTCTGCTCCAAACCTTAAGATAGCTGAAAGTTCATTCTGCATTCATTCAAAGAACAAAGTTCAAGGAAAAAAAAGAAGAAGAAAAAACACCGCCACAAGACTAGCACGTCCATTGAATTGCAAGAGAGAACTAAAAATTGAAGAGGGAAATATAAAAGAAAAGGAAACCAAATGAAACACAAGCACGGTAAATACCATATCTCAAAAGTGGAATAAACCAAGGTAATTATGAAAAACTGTTAGTGACGCCTTTAAAACTAAAAAATAAAAAATAAAATAAAATAAAGAACAAAAGGCTAAAAATGCAAAAAACATGTAACATAATTAACTAACCTTATCAAACATAGAACTCCCCTTTTTAGTTTCTTTCTTTTCCAACCTTCCCTCTGCATTTAGTTTCTGAATGACCAGGTGGTCAAGAACCTAAGGAGTAAGTAGGAAATGCATAAGCAACCAAAGTGTTCACATATAGACTGTAAAGGATAGTTTTTAAGGGCATTCAAGAGATACCATCTTTTTTTTAGCACGCTCTAGGATATCTTCCTCAACGCTTTTACTTGTCACGAAACGATAAATGTTGACAACCTCTCGTTGACCAATCCTATGAGCTCTACTCATTGCCTGGTGATAGAACAGCTCATTAAACCATGCATAATATTTATTTTAAAACAATGTACATGTAAGCATGATTCCATTTTGGACCTGCAAATCATTTTGAGGATTCCAATCTGAATCGAAAATTATAACGGTGTCTGCAGTTGCAAGATTAATGCCTAGCCCACCAGCACGAGTTGACAAAAGAAAACAGAAATCATCACTTCCAGGTGCATTAAAATGCTCCATAGCCTGGTGCCGGAGGTCTGCCCTTGTACTACCATCAAGCCTCTGAAACTGGAACCCTCTCAGCGACAAATATTCTGCAAGTATGTCCAACATTCTAACCATCTGCACAATGTGATGAGTGAGAAATACGGTTCAGTGACCTGCACATTATACAGAAGTGAAAGTATACACATCCAACATCCTAAACATTAGGATATTGTCATAATTAACAAAAAAGATACAAGTGGAACTTCGGCCTAAATTTCTGAAGGATTGAAATACATAATAATTTGATTAACTAAACGGCCGGATATGCATAAGATATTCAATAGAACTCAAGCGCTCAACATTTGATGCGAAGAATCAGCAGAATGTAATGATGGAATTGACTTGACAAGTAGCTCAGTATCAAGCTAATAGACTAGATTTGGCCACATGAGTTGTAACAACACTCGTAATAGATTGGTCATGTAGGTACTCATTATATTAAATGCTTATAAACTAGAAACAGAGTTACATGCAACACATCTTGGTTGCAAACAAGTTTATCAACATGATGGATAGAAATAAAATAAATGAAGACGACCATCACAAAACCACATTTCCATGTCTCTCATCCATGGTTCAAAATTGTTGTCGCAGTAAGCATCGCGATCGACCCTGAAAACCATTTATGAAGCAACATAGTGTCGCAAGTTCGCTGTCTGTCTGGTCTCTCATCCATTGTTCAAAACTGCGGTCGCAGTCGGCATCGTGGTCAACCCTGAAAACTGTTTATGAAGCAACATAGCGTCGCGAGTTCGCTGTCATCGCAGTCCATCATAGTGCGAGTTTTTATTTTACCCCAAAATAGCCCCCCCACAAAAAAAAACTAGAATATTATAAAATGATACAAATTTGTTTTTTTTTCCATTAGTGAACATTTTAAGGCACAATATCGGTCCCCCTTAAGTCATAACATCCTATATCGCTGTCTTATCTGAAAATTGTAAAATAAATTTGAACTAAAATAGATTTACATGTGTGAACTAAAATAATTTGAAATATTACTAATTTTACCGTATGCATTGCAAACATAATTTTGACTAACCCGTAGTGTTGAACACTTAAAAAGTCAAGAAACTAGTAGTAGTAGTAGTGCAGTACTCAATTACTTAATTGCCAAGTAAGTTGAGAGTGAATTTCAACTTCAAGTAACATGTACTACTACATCAAGATCAACTAATTGATGAAAGCGGTTGAGTGCGGACTAGGGTATTGTGGTCAAGGAGGGAAGAAGCCTACATATGAGATCCACAAAAATCATGCAAATCAGTTGAGTTTCGGCGAAAAAAGAGGCTTGAGATGCTCTAGCACAGTCTCAGGAAGCTCCACAGATGGTTTGGGAAAGAAAGAAAGGGAAAGAAAGCTAAAAAAACAAAAAAAAACTACCGACCGATATTTTGACAAAAATATCGGCCATGACCTTATATTAAAAAAAAAGGTCGTTATGACCATTACGGACTGATTTTTTCACTTTCGCTTTTTATTTTTTATACTGTGACCGTTATATTGAAAATAGCATAACGGCCATTTTTTTAAAACCATGCTCTCATCCCACAACGTCACCACTATAGCCAAAACACACCAGAAGCAGCACTGCATTTTTAACATCACACCACTCCCACAACAACTCTGACCAGTGACTAACAAACTACAGGCCAACTGAAACAATACAAGCACCACATCACAATGAAATCACACAAGACGAAACCAAAAACCCAAGTTCAGGACAAATTAAAATCCAATGTTTAACCTACATTTGCCTGCGATCCATGTCTCGTCAGAGAAAGGTCTTCCTTTCAATCATATCAAGTAATAGCGTCCATGATGTGTTGATGCAATGAGATTGTTGTAAATATCTTAAATATCTATTAGATAAGCGAGTCTAGAGAGATGCTATGCAGCCTATGCTTCTTGTTTGGTTTCCTTATAATTGGGAGGGAGCTGCTCGATTTTTTTTCTTTTTTCTTTTTTAATGGTGACCATGACACGCCAACACTGAAGAACAAGGAAAGGAAACAGGAAAGCTAAGACACAGATATAAATCAATTTTTAATATAGTTCTATAGTTCTCATGATTGACAAACAAACTGTCGCAGAACTCATTCCTTCGCTAATGAACCACTACCTCATTTACCGTTGCCATTTGTCCTAGAGATAAGTATTAAGGCTTTAGCAAATTCAAGCATCCCTTCCACCTTGTCCAACCTTATTAATATAGCAATAACCCACAGGACCAGAGTTAGACGGCTCATTGTTGTCAGAATCATATAATTCGTACCTGAATCCTATGATTCACAAAGATAATTCGCACCTGAATCCTACGATTCACAAAGAATCTTATGTAAAATTATTCGTATCTATGCCATGAATCCTATTTCCTGGTGACTCTTAAAATTTGTGTCAGAATCTTATGGTTCGATACGTATTATATTGAATCTTACGATTCAAGTCATTCAGCCGAGTAAGAATAACAGAAACGAAGATGTTAATATTAGTAATCTTTTGGTTTCTTTCTTTCCCCACTTTTTTAGTTAGCATTTCTATTTTTAAAATGTTATTTAGTGGTTAAACATTGGGATGAGCAACCACCAATTCCTCCATTTCGTAGAATTTCCACTGCACTACCATCAAAATTCAGCTTGAAGCATCCCCAAGGAGGGGGACCAAGATGACCTAATCCAAGCAATGGAGGAAAAGCAACCCTCCAATGCAACATAATTGTGAAAGACCGAAGATCATCAAATTGACAGAGACACCCATGATGCAACAGTATATCTAACTTCATTGATCAAGGCCTCGATGGAAGATATTTTAATGTCAAAGCATTCATAAATTCCTTTCCCTCCATATAAGCCAAAATATGACAAAGAGGGAAGCCCTCAACATGATTCTACCCCTATACAAACCAACAACCAGCTTCCATGCCTCAAACATCAATATGAGGGGCAGACGGAAACCCCAACTGCATTCAAATCAACTAAGCACCGATCTCCACATCACAAGCGTCATCCTGCAATTAAGGAATAAGTGATCCACTGTCTCCTCATTTTGAAGGCACACGGCAAAAATTCATTACTTTTTCTTCTCTCTTGCGCAGATTGACCATCCTAAAAACACCACCATGCAATGCGAACCAGCCAAAAGAAATGACCTTGGTGGGGCCTGAAATTCCCATAAGTTGCAATAGGACTAGCAACCATAGATCCTCTCTTCAAAACTGAGAAAACAGAAGCTATCAAAGGGAACTATTAGGGGAACTGTCCATATCCTTCTGTCTGAGTATACCTCTGAAATATAGATTTGGTTAAGAATATTCAAAAGAGAAATAATCTCATCTCTCTCTCTCTCTGATTCTGTTACATTTCTCCTAAAAACTGGGGCCACACCATTTGGACACCAATTCTTTCCATGTAGCTACTAACTTTTGCCTGACGGTACTCGGTGCACCTGAATAGATTCAGAAGTTGGGAAGTGAAAGAGTTGTCTCCGACCCAATTGTCCAGTGAAAAATAGATCTTCTCTCCTGTCCCACCCACCGCTGGGTATCTGATAATTTTAGACAATTCCTTTTTTCACAAAAATAACACCCTCAACAAAGCTGGCTATCTCAGAGCTCCCAACCTTCCCTTGTAACTTCATATTTAGCTTCCAGAATTTGCTTCCAGAGACTTTGAGACTCTTCAATCCTCCATAGCCCCTTATCCATAAGAGCTTGATTCATATGTGGCCAGATACCAAGACCATCTTCCTTCTTGGCCAGATACCAAAACCACAAACTGTTTTCTTTTTCTTTATTGGAATATGTTCCTATTTTATCGAGGAATATATTTTGGATAAAGTTAAATCATTCATCTCCTATACTCAATAGAGCACCATGTGTACTTTATTTTCACTTACAAGTACCAGTCATTGAACAAAATAATAAGTATTTCAAATGTAAAAATAAGAGCATATATCACTCAAATAATTTGGGCCAATACTACACATGGGAAGGTGTGCTATATGAATGGATTCAATCAAGAAAAGGTGGCTGTAGATAGGTCAAAGTAGAAGGTTAGCAGGGATTAGTACAGTACTATTGCAAGATAAGAACATTCCTCAAACAAGAGAGGGTGCATCAAATATTCTCCAAGCGTCATGTTCATACACCACACAGTACATGTTTTAAAGAACCAAGTGTCAAACTTCTAATGGGACACTTATTCACCCACTTTCCTATCTCTAACAAACAGAAGAAACAAAAAGGCTCTTTTAGTTAACAAACCTGAGAAAATATTAAAACACGGTGATTTGTCTCACGCAATCGGACCAACAGTTTGTCAAGTATTACCAACTTCCCACTGCTTAGTACAATACGCTCAACTTTACTGCTAACATTAATGTTGGCATCCCCACCATAACCATGATCTGCACTTTCAAATAGAAAAGGGTGATTGCAACACTTCTTCAACTCCACAACAATATTTAGAAGAGAAACCTGCAAGTTTAAGAAGAATAGTCATAATCAACATAGAACGGTCATCCCTTCAAGAGTAACTCTTGCAACTCTGTTTTAAACCCGAATATTTGGAAAGAGATATACTCCATCCTTAATTTAATCAGTCTTAGTTCTAGCTAGCAACAATAAACATCATTTGCCACTTTCATTGGGCAATTGGAACAATGACTGAAGCATGACAGCAAAACATTCTTTCACTTTATCATGGTAGCATAAAATAAAATATTTCACCACGGTATTCATACACAAAATATGAAACAGGTACCAACCTGATTCCCCCGGACTCCTTTATTCAGACTGTGGAAGTTGCGTTCCAAAATCCACTTATAATACCTTGATGGGCATAAGCATACACAAAAACCACTTCAGTCATATGACAATACAAAGTTTTACAATAAATCCATTATGAGTTAATGGCAATTCTTACTGCTTCTGAAGAGGAGACATTTCAACTCTGAGAATGCGCTCAATTTTTGGAGGCAAAGACTTCTCCACATCCTTAATTACCCTTCGGAGAATGTGAGGCCTTAATTCCTTATGAAGATTAGCAAGCTAAAGGAAAACCAATCAAGACTCAGCAAAGCATAGATGAATCAAAGTCTATCAGATGCGTCCATATTCTTTCAGCATTAAACCTACACTGAAACACTTAAGCCAGGTCACTGGTCGAAGAAAGTACCTCAATTTCATTGAAAGAGCTCAAATTCTTATACTTCTCAACAAAATCATCTTTGTTCTTGAACTTCTCATGATCAAGGAAATGTAGTAGAGCCCTATCATATAAAAAAAAAATGAGTTGGGCTAAGACCATTATGGTTCTACACTAGTTGCTACATTTCAGAAGATTTAAGAGCATAAATAATGCATTGGGGATGAAGAATGGCACAATTTTCTAATTCAAAAGCACGTGTGTAACTTCCAATCAAGACAAGTGGGTCATGCAGAAACCAAAATAGATTGTTGTAATGCTGATCATGTTTGAAAATAGAGACATTGGAAAAGCAGGAAGTTAATGACCGGATTTCAATTTTCCATTTATGACAAAAAAATGCACCAACTTGTAGAGCTTGAAGAAATGAGCTGCAGATAAATCATAAATGAGTTTGTCCATATCTGTCGCAATCCACACTAGCAAATGGCTTGCATAGAACAATTGTGCAATGACAACAACTTATTGACTTGTTCTAATCTTTGACAGGAACAATAACATCTTCTATAGTTGGCAACCAGTAGACCAACAAACCACCAGTTTCTGGTGAAGAATAAACATTAAAATGGCGGGTTAAGTCAAGAATAAAGAACACAAGCATAATATGTTCCCTTTTCCATTTAACACAATGTTCACCAAGACATTGGCAAGCTCAGTTCCCTTTCAAAATATAAAGGTTTCTCTTGCTATTATTTTCTCTATAATTTTACTTTACTTTTGTTTGGCAGAAAAGCTCATTCTGGAATTGCATGTGGATGTCAATTCATTTACATTTATATAAACTAAATCAGAAACATTAAGAAAAATCACCATAGCTCTTCGACACTGTTTTGTAGTGGTGTACCAGTGATAAGCAATTTGTTCTTGGTGCGAAATTCCTGTGAAAAAGGAATTGCATCAATATTATCAAATTGAACCAGAAGATGAAATGAATTATGTCATACCAAACAGAATACTATAAAAGCAAACCAATCTCAGATGATAAATGCATCAAGCAAGGACATACCGAAAGAGTTGTATAGAGAGAAGCTTCACAATTCTTTAGTCTATGTGCCTCATCAACCATAAGATAGTTCCAACTGATCTTGGATAATACAGCTTTATCTTTCAATACTACTTCATATGTAGTCAATAAAGCATTAAATTTAATGCGTCTCCCACTTTTGTTATCCGTATAGAACTCATATTGCTCGCATGCCTGCAATCAGAAGGGAAGAGAAGAATCGAATCATGTAAAAGGATTGCTAAAATGATAAAGTTTTAAGAGAATGACCATCAAGACTATTAACAACAAAAATAAAAATTAATGAAAAAAATAGAAACAATTTCAAGAATGATCAAGAAGGAAACTTTCCCCTCTTTGTGAATGCCAAATTGCAAACTACTCCCAAACTTAAAACTGCAAGATAACATAATCCCACAATTAAAAGCCAGTTTAAGTGGGATCCTCGTCCAATCCTTGTAGTGGAATGTTAAGAGTATTCGAATCATGTCCACTTCACTTGACTTCATTTTTCATTTTAAGCCCTATTTTAAAAGAAATTAAAAAAACAATTCAGATTGATTTGTCTAAGTGCCCAGAGCACGGAGCGGGAGCGGGAGGGCTGAAACGCTAAACTTTAAAATAATTCTATGTCCGGAGCTCCTCCAGAGCGCCTATACAACATATTGTTTATGGGTTTATCAACAATTAACTAATGGGCACAAATATATCTTATCCATATATTCAAGTATCAAAAATGGAGAAAAAAAAATTAACTTCACAATTTAACCACATAAAATAGACAATAATTAAAAAGTCAGAAGACGTTTCTTCATTTAAAAGTTAAATGTCAAGCTTACAGAAAAAGAGAATGCACATAAACTAAAGATTCTGCATAGTTCGCTTCATATTCGGTTGATCTGCGCTCCAAGCATCTTCGAACCATGCTCCGAAGATGGTCGAACTGCGCTCCGAGGACGGATCCGCTCCGAAAACACCGATCCGTGTTTTCAGAGCAGGATTGGGGAGGGGAAGGAGAGGTTCCAGTTACTAAGGTAGCGTTTGGTTCGCTGGAATGGTTTTAGGCAGGAATGGAATGGAGTGTGTAATGAGACTCGAATGGAATGAGGCGGGAATGGTCATTTCCATTCCAATGTTTGGTTAGACTGACGAATCAATCCAGTAATGGAATTCATATTCCGATTCTTTCGTTTGGTACGCTGGAATGATAAAATTTATATTAGACGGACCAAAATACCCTCCTCCCCCCTCCGCACCCACCCTGCGCAGACCCCATCTTCCTCGTCTGGCCCCTGCGCAGATCACCCAAAAGTGAAAGCCCTCTCTCTCTCTCTCAATTATCATCTCCTTCCCATCGTCATCTCAGCCTCGACTCTTCCATCA
Organism: Cinnamomum chago; assembly: GCA_038049695.1. NCBI lineage: Eukaryota > Viridiplantae > Streptophyta > Magnoliopsida > Laurales > Lauraceae > Cinnamomum > Cinnamomum chago. Next base: position 35,387,391 of record CP142452.1, read on the forward strand.
CCACCATGTGCAGGATCGTCTCCACGCCCATCACCTCCATCGTAGCACACGGAACACCCATTTGGACCCTCAATCTCCATCCATTTGCTCTCGCTCGCCTGCCGGATGTCACTCACCTCCCTCTCCATCCCTCACATGCGGCACCTCCCTTTCCGTCATTCTCGCAGCCGGACTCCGGAACCAGCACTCTACCAAAACCACGAAGACCTTCACCTTCCATTACTGTCCTGCAGATTGGCAGTGCTAAACCATCATGCCATCAGATACAACAGGCGGCGGGATTGCTTTTGAAGCAGGAATGGTTGACGACTTTAGGCTGGCCGGCGACGGCAATGTCAAGCTAGATGGCGACGGCGATGTTAGGCTGGCAGGAGACGGAGGAGGTTGGAGGGAGGAGTGTGGAGGGCATTTTGGTCTTAAGAAAAATTTATAAAGGAATGGAATGACCATTCCTCTACCTCCCCAGTGAATGACAATTCCTTTATATAAAGGAATGGTGATTCCGGAGGTAATCGTCATTCCGCCACTTTTTGGAGAACCAAACACTGTAATGATCATTCTGTTGGAATGACCATTCCATTCCGACCTACATTACAACGAACCAAACACTACCAAAGATTTGTCATAGTCTTGATGATATCCGCCCAAATCTGTCGACTATTAGAGGAATCTTCTGGAAATCTGACACTTATCGATCTGTTCTACTAATAAATCCAGCCATTTTGAATCATTAGTCAGACTGAAGAAGTTCCCATATCTTTCATCTTGCAAGAAGATGCCCATCTGCACCTAACAAGAAGCTGGAGTCCAGCTGATACATTTGCCACCAATTTGAACAACCATCTCCCATCATCCATCTCTAACCCTGTCATCTCCAATCTCAGGGTCACTGGTAGGGTTGAAACTCTCATCCTTTTCTTCAGAGACCTAATTTCATGGTTTTGGTAGTGGGAATATCACCCGCTTTATCTGATTTTTTCAGCATGGTTACCACTCAATTGCTTTCACCAGGAATATCACTCGCTTTATCTGAGTTTTTCAGCCTGGTTAACACTCAATTGTTTTCACAAGCATATCCCACCTTCAACCATCATTGGCAGTTGGGTGCCTCTTGAAATCAGGGAATGCAGTCAAGGCGAAAAATCTAATTTAAGATTACTACTTAGGTTTTATGGCACTTTGGATGGAATATACCTCTCTTATGCATCTGTTCCAACTAAAGCACTATGCCACTAAAAAATTCATAAAACCAACCAGTGAGAATAATTTTTCTTGGAACTTCGACGCAAATTCGAATCTGTTAGAGCAAATTCCGCTTCCAAATCTGTACACATGTTTACTGAAGTTATTACGAGACGAACAAAGATCTCAATCTCAAGCACCTTCAGAACAAAACAAAATCAAATTCCGAACCATCAGAGGTGGCTGATGCTACTGAATGTAAACCTTGACCCCGGAATCTCAACTAAATTCAATGTTACTCGTGCAAGGAACACGGCATTTTGCTGCCCAATGTAAGAAGAAAATTTTCAAATATTACAAAAAGCTGGACCTTTTATTACTGAACGCCAAAAACGAACCCAGAATCATCAGCACCAAGCCTATCAAGCAACTTCTCTTCGACATGCTTCTCAAGGATTGCAATTTGTTCCACCAGATGCACTCTTTTCAGCCTCTACCAACAACACTTATCATTTACCCACGCCTACTCCTGAGGTCTCCCAACAAATGATTCCTGCTACTTTCTCAGCCATGAGTTTCACATGTAAAAGTAGTCCATCATCACTAATGTATCTTGATTTTGATGCATCCAATCACATGACAGCATCTTCCTCTCGTCTTACAAATATAAGAAATCATAAAGCAAAGATTGTTACCTTTACAGATGACTATAGTTTTTTTCACTTGGGTATATAAAAAAATATGCGAAATCTGATGTCATATATGCTTCTAAATTATTCTTAGAGGTCATTTGTTTGCACTCATTTACATATGTAAATGATCACATGAATAATGGTCACATATCATCATGGTTGTTTGTGCTCATTTATGCATGTGATATGTAAATGAAGTGTGAAAATGATGTAAATAAGGCCATTTTCACACCAAGATACCGTATCTCAAGAGGTGGTAAAAGTGCTACACGCCTTATGTTACTGTGCATATGAAAGTCTGGGTCGCCAAACAGGTTATGGGTTCAAACCCAAATTCATGATCCGAGCTGTTCATCTTCTTTACTAAGAAACCCTGAGATGTTTAATTTCAAATCTTAAAATCTTCACGGATAATCTTGCAAAAAAATCCAATAAATCCAACCTCTAGATCTAATTTTCTGCACTTCTATGGGCCCTCAATTCATGATCTGAACCTTTTCATATTCTCATTAATGATAAGCATCATGACGTTAGTTTCATACCTAATAGCTTAATGGGTTTTGAGAAATTTGTGAAAAACACCCAAAACTCCAAACCTATCTAAAACCGTTGGATGTACTAATGTACTCATGAGAAAAAGGCAATTTTGACAAACATGGTAATGTGTTTCACATGTGTAACATTTACACATGTAAAGCTCATTTTATTATCTTATGTATAGAAGGCAAACAACTCCTAAGGGTGCATATGTGCAACAAGAGGAATCCATGCTAGAAAAGAAAATTGCTTTGATTTTCCATGTAGCCCCTTTTCCGATCGTTTGGAGCAACACATTTTCCCCTCATAAAAGAAAAAAAAACTGAACTAATTTTCCTCAGCATCTATAATTTTAGTTTCCCATGTGACGTAGGAATGTAGAATTCCTCTCCTGCGGAAATGGAAATCTGCAAAGGGCGGAATCTTCCTGTGTAATTACAAAATCAATTTTCCACTGTATCAAACTTTTTTTTATCCAATTCAAGAGAGTATACCTCTCATGAAATTCAAAATTATACATGGTAAAAATCGGATCTCCTACCTCAAAAATCAAGTGCATACACCCCACAACAAAATGGGGTTACAGAGGGGAAAAATTGCAACATTTTAGAAGTTGTCCGAGCTTAGATTCTTGAGGCATCTATCCCCGCTACGTTTTGGGTTAGAGTTTTTATAGTAGTTTATATTATAAATCGCCAAGCATCTCCATTTTTGTCAGATAGTCCTCCATACTCTCACGTTCACAATAAAAACCCCACATATTCAACTCTAAGGATAAAATAGTGGTAGCGGAGGGCCACCTAAATTCTACGTAGAGAGTGATATGTACTGGTAGTAACGTAGCGGTGTGATTCAAAAAAGTAATCAAAAAATCTGAAAAAAATTTAGATTTTGGAAAATTATAGAATATATCATTATAATTTTTTATTTGTTTGCAAAACTAAGATAGGGGTGTAGCAGTCCCCTCACTGCATGAGGTCTTGTATCGCTGTATGATTATAAAATGATAGTATTTATCTATTGTTCCATATGTATTCATGTTGGTTAGAAATACTAAAAAAATTAATATGGCTAGAGTGCTATTTTTAGTATAGTGAGATTTAGTTATGACCCATTTCCTACTACTATCATATTGAAATTTGGCTAGGTCTACATTTCCTATTAGATTGAAATTTGACTAAGAAATTGTTTTCTATTAGATTGAAATCTGACTCAAGTCCTACTTCCTACTTAGATTGAAATTTGGCTCGGGTCGTATTTCATATTGAATTGAAATTTGGTTAGGGCCCTATTTTATGTTATAGTGAAATTTAATTAGAGCCCTATTTCCCATCAAAGTAAATTTGGCTAGTGCCCATTTTTAATTAGAGTGAAATATATCTAAGGTTACGGTGATATTTGGCTAGGATCCTATTCTTATTAGAGTGAAATATGGATATGCTCCATATCAATTTTTTTAAGGCAAAGTTGGCTAGGGTTGGGATAGGCCCCATATCTAATAAAGTGAAACTTGGCTTGCTTATAAAATCGATGGTGCACATCTTTAATTTAGGAGGGACCCGAGGTGGGGACCATGACTCCTTAGCCCTTTATTTTAATAATTTGCTTAATATGGGTGGAACATTTATTTTAATAATTTGATGTTTAACGTGTGGGCCCAACCTATTAGAGTTATTCGTTTTATTAGTAATCTCATTAGAAAAATAGGCAGGCCACACTGTGGGGGCCATGAATCTCCAAAAATAATAAGAGGGATTCGCCTCTTTTTGTGTCGACTCAAGAACATTAAGCTATAAAAGAGGGCATCAGCCCCCTCCTTTCTACGCATAAAGTCAAAACAGAGAGTGGGGAAAGGAAAGGGTGGAGGAGGAGGAGGAGGAGGAGGAGGAGCTGGATGCTGCCACCATGGTTCCGTGGGGTGGAAGAAAAAGCAGTTGCTGTGTTCTGTGGGTGGCTGGGTACTGCTACGGTGGTCCATGGGTGGCTGGTTGCTGCTGCTCCTCTCCAGGTATGTCAACCTCCTCTTCTGTTGCTGGGTGGGTTTTTTCTTTTTTTTTTTTTTTTTTTGTGTGTGTGTGATTATGACGATGTAGTATTATCTCCTCCTCCTCGTCCACCTCCTGCCCCAGTCCCAGTTGAATCAATGAGGTGGGTACGGTGTCACCTCCTCCAACCAATACATATCAGCTATGATGCATGGATACTTCAAAATGAACAACATATCGTGTCATATCATATCCGATACTTCACTTTTTACATGTAAAATTCGTGTCCTTGCCGTGTCTATGGCGTGTCCTTGCAGTATCCATGCCGTATCTGGGCATCATAGCATATCAGCCGCAACAGAACTGTAACAGCCATAGCGGCCACTGCTGACCATTAGCAGCCAATAGAACAGGCCGATACAGGTACTGGTGCCGCCAACACCTAAATATCGTGGTGGGGCCTGCCGCTACGGCGGATATTTTGTTCCTTGTGCATCTCTACAAACATTCAAGTGTGATTGTCATGTTCATATTCCTAATGAGTGCAAACTGACAACACAGTCTATTCAATATTTTTCTCGGTTATGCTACAGGACAAAGGAAGCTTTCTTTGTTATGATACTTCTACAAAGCAATTTCGCATTTCTCACTCAGGCATGAAAGCATAATTGCTATAAAAAAAGACTATGAAGGAAGAGTTGGATATGTTGGCAAAAAACCCACACCCAGGAAGCTGGGAAATTGTAACTTGTCATCCAACTATTCGTCCAATTAGCTGCAAAAGAGTTTACACAGTTAAATTCAAATCTGATGGAACATTAAATAGATGTAAAGCCCAGCTTGTGGCACTTGGAAATAGACTACAAGGAGACATTTGCAGCAGTTGCAAAAATGACCATGGTTTGGACTTTGGACCATGCTTGCCATTTCTGACTCTCAATCCTGGTCAATGTTCAGATGGATGTGAAAAATGTGTAAAATCAACTGATGTAAGCAGATCTCAGAAATCTTTATATGGGCTAATGCAAGCACATCATGCTCAGTTCACCAAGTTCCGTAGCACCATTCTAAGCCCATTTTAAGCGAAGTCGATTACATTCATCAAAGTTTCCTCTGCATACATCTGTAGGTGTTACTATTCTTCTCATCTACATTGATAATATCATTATCACATGTTGCGATTCAATTGGCATTGAAAAGCTGAAACAATTTCTACACTATCGTTTTTTATGAAAGATCCTGGGCATCCTACTTCATGGGTCTAGATACATCAATTGGAAAATCAAATTTTCATCAATAAGCATAAATATCCCAAGGATCTCAACAATCTGGCTCAACTTCAAGAGGCAAAACCTGCAAATGCCCATTTGAGATGAATGTCAAACTCCACAAGGATTCTGGCAAGCCTCTCCGAACCTATATTATATAGAAAATTGGTTGGAAGTCTAGTTAATCACCCGACTATTAGACCTGATATATCACATGCGGTGAATCTCGTAATCCAGTTTATGACATATCGTTGACCTCCACTGTCATTCTTTGGAAAGCTCAGTATCTTATGGAACACCAGATTGAGGATTGTTTTTTTTATCCACAAATTCAGATCTTCAATTAATTGCTTAAAGTGATGTTGAATGGTTAAGTTGTCCAGATTCTCACTGCTCTATGATAGGATGGTGCATTTCTCATGGAAACTCCTTGATTTCTTGGAAATGTAAAAAAAAAAAGAAAAAAGAAAAAGAAAAAAGATATGGTTTGTAGATCTTCCAATGAGGCTAGGTACTGGGCTATGTCAGCAACCTGACTGCTCAGCATTCCTATAGCGCAACCTACTTCTCTGCATTCCAATAATAATACAAGTGCTATACAAATAGTTGCCAATCCAATTTTCATGAACGCACAAAGCATATTGAAGTGAATTCCCCTAAATTCAAGGCTTATTTGAAGATTTCACCATAATCCTTTCTTGTGTGTCAGTCATCCATACTCCAACTTGCTGATATCTTCGCCAGATCCATGACAGCTGCTATCAATTCCACATTAACAAATTGATGCTTTAATTATCCCCCAGCATCAATTTGAGGGAAAGTGTTAGATGGTCTTATGGACTATCGTATGTGTAATTACACTAATTTATTCTACACAATTGTACCATATCAAATTATAATCCTTGAGAGATTAGATTGTATCTTTTAGGATCATAATAACCTTAATTTAGGATGATTAGTCGCTAATTTGTTTCCTTCCTCACTGTATCACATATCTACAAAAGGACCATAGTCTCCTCCATCAGGGGTGATGACAATCATCCCAAATTTCTGTGGATCACATCGTGGCCCACCCAATTCCCTACAATATCATGACGTCTCAAAACCGAAGACTAGAACCAGACACATAAATAGCCCGCCATATAACCTCCCATGAAATCATATTATCTACCATCTAGTATTCTCAGGTTTGATTCAATCAGGAAGGTAATTGAGCTAAAGTTTACACAGCAAATAAGGTACTTCTTTCAGAAAATCGACACTTTATAAATGCCCTTCTCAAGTTCCAGATAATTTCATTTTAGCTGCGTTTATCTTTACTTTCCTTTCAAACAAGAGCTCTTTCTCCATCATATCCGAACAGACTTTTATGCCCTCACATTTTGTTATTGATGTGAATGAAAAGCATCTACTATTCATTTAAAATGTTTGGTATGCTTGGAGATTATTGTTTCTTTCCATTCCTTCTATAAAAGTACTCTTATTCATCGTATTTCCATTTATCTTTGTGAAGAATATCTGAAAATTCTGCTCTAGTATAAAACTTCTTTACACTGAACAAGGTGTGCAATCTGAAAACTTACTTTTCCATTTACCTTTGCTTACCAATAACTGTTGCCTAAAGAAGTTGACATTTTCTATCATAGAGATTCTAGTTCCATGTGCATTTTTTGTTGATTGATATTGATAATTCTTCAGTTTTATTGTTCTCGTTAGGGGATTTACATGCACAGATTACAGACGTAGTTGAATCAACTATGCATTTGCAGCATTTGCTGATAGATATTGCGGTTATGCAATCAGCGGTAGATATGGGTCATAGAAATTGTTATTTGATACATATTTGTCAAGTCATTGACAAATATTTATTTTATCTGTAACTGTTTCCAGATTCATTTTCTCAGCATTTGTAACAGATATTTTGTCAATATTTGGTTTTATATGCATTTTTTCATGGCTAAGGCCAATTCTAGTATCATACACATTAAGAGGATATTCTATCATTATCACTAAAAATCATGGTTTCAACAGCCAAGTCCATGTCAACTTGGGATCAGCACCTACCGAGACCCTCTCCTCCCACCCGAGTCACACCCTGACTGATTCCCATCTAAAAGGCCAAAACTGATATTTTGTTCCCAATTTCTGAGTTGACGTGGACAAAGCACCTACTAGGTTGAGCCCCAACTCCCCAGTCGTCCTCCACCAATTTATATGAAAAAGGGCCAAAATTGGTATTAAATTCCCCATTCATTGTCAAATTTAGGTTAGCGCCCAACCAAAAGATTTAAACGTTCGTAGAATTTCAGTAGTGAAGCTTACCTAGTAAACATTGTGTGATGAAGGTGGAAACAGATTTAACTTCAATATAAACCAATGTTTCAGCAAATTATAGGGATTCCCCATTATAAGATGTAAAGAGTTTGTCTCCCCAATTCCATACATGTTGACTGAGATTTACATCATCAAAATCATTTATCTATCATATCCATCATGGGAAACAATTCAAGAATATTGCCGAGATTAATCTTCCATTGTTTAGATACATGAAGCAATTGAAACAGGAACCCATTAATGGATGCTTCAAATTGTTCGGTGTTCAAATGAACAATTCTAACCACTCAGATTTAGGTCATTTATTAATTGATTGAACAGTCATGATCATCCAACTGATCTCACTTTTGGTTGGCACCCTACGAACTGAGGGCCTAAAGAAATAGAGATTCCGGATCAACTGAAAATAATGTACAGTGTACAAGTACTGAAAAACAGTTGTGAGCACCAAGGAAGAAAATATCGGCCGATACGAAGCGTATCGGCCGATATATCGGCCGTATCGGCCTTGGCCGATACGGTACAAGAAGTTATCGGCCGCTACGGGTGTATCGCACCCGTAGCGGCCGATACGGGAGCGTATCGGCCGATACTTTAGTGTATCGGCCGATACGGGCCGATACGTACCGTATCGGCCCATACACGTGGGGGGGGGGGGGGGTATAAAACCCCCCCTTTTGGACTTTTTAGGGTTTTTTACCCTTGTCTTTGTTCTCTTCCCCTCTATAGTTTCCATTTTCACTTCTTTGTGGTCCCAAATGTCTCCTAAGTCAAGAGTATCGGCCGATACATGCCGCCACGCTACGTGGCGGCCGATACGACGTGTATAACCCCCCCTTTTGGACTTTTTAGGGTTTTTTACCCTTCTCTTTCATCTCTTTCCCTCTATGGTTGCTGTTTTCACCTCTTTGTGGTCCATCTTGCGTATATTGAATGATCTATCATGAATGCATGCAACATATAATGTTTATGTTCATATTAAGCTAATTTTGATCATCAAAGTTTTATACTTAGGGTTAGGTCTCACCACAGTGACCCTAACAAAGTAACAATTAAACACTGATATTTGGCTCTAATAGTACTATCATGATGTTTACATTACATATTGTTCAAATGTATGAATATAAGTGTCTCCCAAATCCCTTTTGGTGGTGATCAAGGTATTCCTAATTTCCTATTTCTCTCACTAACTCTCTACTCCCTTTGTCATTTCTAAATTGGTGTTGAATGTTGATTGTTGATCACTTCATAGTTCATTCACTTGATTGAATTTGAACCTTGAATGCTGAAGTATTGATATTTGATTGTTCAATGTTCACTAATGACCTAACTCTTAAGTCTTCTTAATTCTTATGCCTTTATTTCATGTTCTAATTTTTTTCTATTTAGCTTTCCATTACTTTTTAAGTTAACATGACTAAGAAACATGAATACATGTGAAAAAACTAATCATTACTATTATTTTCTATTTATACAGCGATACAGGACATCATATATTGAGGGCACCGCTACGCCCCCTTTTCTTACTTACTTTTGCAAAAGAACCACATTTTCTTTCATTTTACAATTTTCTGGATTTTCTGGAATTTTTTCAGATTTTTTTGGCGATTTTTTAAAATCGCACCGCTACGCCGATACGTATCCCCGATACGCTACGTATCGCCCGCTTCGTATCGGTTTGGCGGCGGGCCGCTACGCCCGCCGCTACCGATATTTTCATCCTTGGTGAGCACTGAACAATAGTGCGAGGAATGAAAAATCCACAGAACATGATGGCCAACTGCCCTCATCCACACATGCATAAAACTAGCACAGAGGACAAAAATGAGCAGGGATAACTTAGACCATGATATCTTTTTTTCCTGATCAATGACTGAATTCATATTGACTAACAAACTGACAAATGTGTTCAATACATATCCCTATCACACGTCTGACAATGCAACTTTTTAACATGAAGTGACCTTGCTAATCAGTTAAATCAATACAAATCAAGGTTCCTAAAGAATCAAACAGATAAAAAAAATAAAATGAAAAAGACCAATACTTGCCAGCAAACCACTTGAACACATTTTTCTAGTCGAATACACCAAAATGAAAGCATCACTTTTATATAATAGAACAGGAAACAATATCATAAGTGAGTTTAATAAATAAATACCAACTTTGAACTGAAGCTGCACAAAGTATGGCTCACCTCTCGGCTGGCACGGTTTCCGACATATACTACTATATTCATTTCAGGAAGCCACTTTTTAAATTCTTTGGCCCAGTTAGACAAAGTGGACAATGGTACGACAACAAGAAATGGCCCATGGATTTGTTGAGCGTTCTGCAATCAGAACAAATATTGAAACGAAGAAAAGGAAAAAACTAACAATGATGTAGGTCAGCAACAGTGAAGACACGATACTGCATACCTGTAGAAATCCTAGCACTGAAACTGACTGAACTGTCTTACCAAGACCCATTTCATCAGCCAGAATAACATTTGTATCATTTCTCCAACTGTGCTACAAAGAAACCAATGCTAGGCATCATGACAACAAAGAACAAGAATTTAAAATTTGTTGAGAGCAAGTTGACTTGAACTTTACCATTCTTGAGTGTCATCTGATACCCAGTGCAGGAGACACAGTGGACTCAGCGAGCCCCATACAACTTGGCCCCTACATGACTTGGGCCAATCACCTACCCGGGTCAGTCAACTCGGAAGAATGAGAAATATAGTCAATGAGGATATCCCAGGCTCATTCTGCGAGTTTTTTGGACTTTTTTCTCTTTAGGAAAGTTATCGGATTATGAGAAAGGTTGAGAGTGCTTTTATGATAGAAACTTAATTTTTCTCCTTCAATATTCAAGGATTAGAAGATGCAAATTTCTATTCATGCAGAACCTAATTTTCTGTGAGTCCTCTTTTTTTTTTTCTAAAAACAATTTGTTTTCAAAGGCCTCCTAGGTTTATGAAGGGTGTGGAGAGATGCTTTTGAATATCAGAACTCTTTTCTTTTCGAGATTCAATGATTTGAATATGGCAGTTACTATTGTTCATCCAAAATTCCAATTCTAGGGAAGCTCTCAAATGTCATTTTCCGGGTCCTCTTTCTCTAAGTTATTTGTTTCACAATGCTGGAGAGTTTTGATCATAACTCATTTTGATGAAAAATCAAGCCATTAAATATCCAAGTTACCATGCATCCAAAATTCCAATTTTAGATAAAATTAGCTTTTAGGTAAAACCTCATTTTCTTTTTGTCATATGCTGCCTATCACAATTCATGTGGTATGAGGTAGTAGGTTGTAAACCAATGGAATTTCTACCATTTTTCCCCTTTTTATCTAATGCTTTAAAGCAGATTTTGGAGGGACATCGACAATTGAATCAGTGAGTCAAGTATAACTCAGATGGCTGAGTCACGCCCCAATACTGACTCTTGTATCCTTGACAAAGATTGTCAAAAAGTACATACTTTACTAATTGGTGATACAATCATAGGATAGTTGCATGGAAAAGAGAACTAAGCATACCTATTAACTAAAAAATTCAAGCCCTCAAGCTGATAGTCACGAAGAACACCTCCTTTAAGCCACTCAGGCTGTTCATCAAGCTTTCGCAGAATAGCTGAACAGAAAGGTTATCCAACATAAAATATGTTTAGAAATTGTATAAGAAAAATTTTAAATCATAATATTCAAAATTGTGTAAACCAACCATAAGCAGAACAAATAACAGATGGCCATAAAAATTTGCAAAGATAGAACTGACGCAGTTAGGAAATGGGTAATAAGACTAACATTGGACGAAAGAAGGATTCATATCTAGAAAACATAAAAAAATTTATAATAAGGTAACAGAATGAACTAATAAACAGGAAATAAATGAATCGCATATCACCCAAGACCTATGAAGCACGGATACATAAAAAAGGGTCCCGTATCCGTATCCCAGGCGTATCGGACACGGATACGCCCTGGATACGTCTGGGATACGCGAAATCCATATCCAGGTTTTTTTTTTTAATGCCGAATACGTGAGGGATACGTGCGGGACACGCACGTATCCCCCACGGGACACGTTTTTAAGTGGCCCGTTAAAAAAAGGGGAGAGAGTTAGAAAACCTGGGAGAGAGGAAGGAAAAAAAAAGAAGAGAGGGGAAGGAAAGAAATTCGCCTTCGCCGTCGCCGTGCCGGAAATCAGCTGCTGTCACCGTGCTACTGTCGTCGTGCTGTGCCGGAAATCAAACCCAAATCGTCGCTGTGCTGCTGCCGTCTGTGCTGTGCTGTGCTGGAAATCAAACCCAATCGAGCCACTGTGCTGTGCCGTTTCATCTCCACCTTCAGGTTCTTTTCTCTTGTTTCTTTCCTCTTGTTTCTTTCTCTCTTCATCTGTAAAGGTTGGTTTTTGTTGGTTGATGCTATTCCGGTTATTCTAATCTAGGGTTTTTTTTTCCTTCCCCCTTAAATCATTTGGATTTTAGGGTTTTTTTATTTTTTTGCTGCTTCTTTTTTCTGCTGTGTTCTGCTGCTGTTGTTTCTTTTTTTTCTTGTTTGGCTGTTGTATCTAGCTCCAAGACTAATAATAGATATATGCTGCTGCTGCTGCTGTTACTTTTTTTCCATTTTTTCTTGATGCTATGCTACTGCTGCTGCTGTTTCTTTCTTTTTTTCTTGATGCTATGCTACTGCTGCTGTTTCTTTTTTTCTTGATGCTATGCTGCTGCTGCTGCTGCTTCTTCTTTTTTTTTTTTCTTTTTCTCTTGATGCTATGCTGCTGCTGCTATTTCTTTTTTTCCTTTTTTTTCCTTGATGCTTTATTGCTCCTGCTGTTTCTTTTATTTATTTTTTTCCATTTTTTCTTGATGCTATTGAAGTTTAAGTAGATCTACTGTCTGTTTGTTTGGGTTATATGCTTATGTTTCTATAGTAATTGGTGAAACTTGGATTTTGAACTTGGAAGTATTGTATGTAATGTTTGATGATGATTGATGATGATTAAATCAATGGAAGTGCATATTTTATGGCTATTTTGATTGAAATAATGTTAGATTTTTATTACATAGTCATATAAAAAATATTAAAAAAAAAAATTTCAACGTTTCCCCGACGTATCGTATCCTACTTTTTTGAGAAATGACGTATCTGCGTATCTGTATCGTATCCCGTATCCGTGTCTGTGCTTCATAGCCCAAGACTATGAGAAAACAGGATGTGGATTGTTATATCAAAAGTTCACACCATATTGCTAAGATATATACATATATAGATAAGGGAAAACATTCACCTGCACACTGTGCACCGCACATCAGGACCATTCTAGAGGCAGTACCCACCTCTGAATACACGTGCGCAAGGTCAAGATGTGCAGTGTGCATGTGTGTGCACCACACATCCAGACCATCCCAGAGGCCAAGATGTGAATTGGCTACACTAATAGTAACAGTGTGACTAAAAAAAGTTAGTCAAAAATCGAATTTCTTCAACTATTTGATTAATCCCTCGCTTCAGATGGTGCATGAGCACCTTTACACATTTAATAAGAGATATTATGAATCGAACCAGTGTTTGAAAAAAAAAATCTAGTTAACTCAAACCAAATCACTTGAAAAAGTCAGGACCCAAGAAAACTTTGTTGACCAAAACTAGACTCATTCAAAACTCAGATGAAAATAACAAAATTTTTTGGCAAATCCCACTAAAAAAGCATTGATCTTTTTTTTTTTTTTACCTCTATATATTTTTATAATGAGTTTACACTTAGATAGGGCTATTCATTGGCTGGGTCGAGCCAGGTTAATGCCTATCCAAGCACAGCCCAACTTAAGACATAGGCCCTCTCGAGGTTCAGGAAGACACTACATGAATCCATGGGTACGAAGCTACAGTTTAGCACGGCTTATCACCCACAAACAGATGGCCGGTCAAAGAGGACAATTCAGACTCTTGAAGATATGCTCCGTGCTAGCGTATTAGACTTCAAAACTCAATGGGATGAGGCTTTACCGTTGTGTGAGTTCACTTACAACAATAGCTACCACTCGAGCATCGGAATGACACCTTTTGAGGCATTGTATGGCAGAAGATGTAGGACACCTATGTGTTGGGAGGAAGTAGGTGTTCGCAGTTTCCATAGACCGGCTATAGTGAGTGGAATAGTGATAAAATCGAGTTGATCTAAGAACATCTGAAGGTAGTCCGGAGTAGACAGAAAAGCTATGCAGACTCTCATAAAAGGGACTTACAGTTCAAAGAAGGAGATAAGGTTTTCTTAAAGGTGTCACCTACTACGGGAACGTTGAGGCTGGGGTAGAAGGGCAAACTATCTAGGAGTTACATTGGACCTTATGATATTGTGAGCAAGATTGGCAATGTGGCCTACAGATTAGCCTTACCACCCGAACTCTCCGGCATACACAATGTCTTCCATGCATCGATGTTGAAGAAGTATGTCCCCGATCCATCACATGTACTCTGTCATGAACCTTTGGAAATCCGAGAAGATGCTATATATGTAGATAAGCCTGTTCAGATCATTGATACAAAAGAACAAGAAATGAGGACACGGACGATCCATTGGGTCAAAGTACTTTGGGAAAATCATGACCCGAGGAATCAATGTGGGAACTACGAGATCAAGTCCAGAAGAAGTATCCTCATCTACTACCTGAGGTTAGTTGTATTTTCCATTTGGAGGACCAAATGCCCTAAGGGGTGGAGGATGTAAGACCTCGACCCGAGTGACCGCGATTAGCACTAATTAAATTGTGTGTTAGTTCTAAGTGAGATTAGTGGATTTTGGTTAAGTTGTATTAGAATAGCTTTTATATATCTTTGGGGAATTTTGAGAGCCTTCTTGATTTAGTGGGACCCTTTAGGGGTTCTTTTAGTGACTTTGCGTGTACATAGGGGATTATTCGAGATTCCAAAAATTCATGTTTTAACTCCGTTTGACTAATCTCATTAACCTCTACAACTTTCATGTTGACTCCATCCCCGTTTGAGACCCGAAACTCGACTTTCCTAATTTCGAGGGCAAAATAGTCTTTTTACACCAAATCTGGACACAAAATTCGATGTCTCCAAAACTCTCGAAATATATGCTTTTTAGAAAACCTAGATTTTTCGACTATCATTTTTCCCTTCTTCGTCGGACGCATCCGAGGTCCCAAAAACCATGTTCTTGGCCTGACAAGCTTTGTCAGTAGTGGGACCCATCTCCACTTCTTACAAAAGGAGAACCCATCTTCCCTTATCCCCTTTCCAACTCAAAAACATGGGGGAATGGCTGTGCTTGCTCTAGGGTTTTCTTCTTCCCCTCTTTCTTGCTTCTTCATCTCTCTTCCATTCCAATCTTGCACCAATGGAGAATGAGGCTTCATCATCTTCTTCCTCTCCATGAAAGCTTCCTATGGATACCATTTGTGAAGAAATCCAGCCACATTGGAGTCTCCCTTGAGCTAGCTTTTGCCATTTGAAGACCTTCCAAGTAAGCAATCCTTCCCATCTTTTAGATGCGTGTTTTCATAGCCTTAGGGAGTCCCCATTTTCATTATTGGGAGCTTTCTTCTTCTTGTTCTTGGTTTTGACCATTTAGGGTTCTAAATGGGTTTGTTTTTTAGGGTTTTTGGATATGCTTGTAGGTGTTGCTTGAGAGTGTTTTTTGGGAGCTTGATTAGCTAATTGGAACCCAAGGCAAGTGGATGAATGAATATCTTGAATGTTAGAATGTTTGATTAGAAATGTGGATTTCATCACTTCTTTTATTCATGCTTCTTCCTATGAATTTCATTGATTTCAAAATAAGCATATTGATGAGCCTATTTCTCTCTTGTTTAAATCTTGGAAATGTTTGTAACTAGTTTCGGTTAAATCTTGATTTATGTTGCATATGGATCCTCATATATGATGGGTTTTCTTTTGTGATTGAATGTGGATGGAAAGGAGGGGATTTGATGTAATTTGTGGGAGGTTTTGATGGTGGATTACGTGTGGTTTAAAGAAGGTCATGAGCCCCTCATTTATGTGTAGAAAGGGAGACTCAAAGAGATTTGCAAGGTTAGAAAGGAAGGAGCCCGAACCGCACTTCAGGGCAGTTTCTGTGACAAGTCGCTTGAGCAAACCCCATCCAAAAGACTGTTGGCTCGAGCTAACAGTCAAGTTTGCTCGAGCCAACCTGACCTAGGCAGGTCCGCTCGAGCGAACCTGGGTTCGCTCATCTAGAGAGCCCGTGGCTCGAGCGAACTTTGGGTCCACTCAAGCCATGCGTACTGTTGGCCTGGGGCTGTGTTAGGAGCACGAGACTGATGTATACATGCTTGGGAGAGGTCTGTTTGAGGCCCAAATGCGATGGTGAGACTTAGGAGGTGATGTATGGAACCTGGTTGAACGAGAAACCCCATCACGGAGATTCATTGAGGGTTTTTGGCTTGCCAATGTGTATAGGGAGCTCAGAATGTCTCCAATCTCATGGAGTACCAAGTCAATATTAAACCGACATACGAGACCCTTATTCACACTGATTTAAATCTCGAACCCTCAATGCTTGGTCCGGAAATTTTGGGAATCCATTTATGTTTTATTTTACTCGAATTTCTATATGTACCCCTCGAAACTCATGATACATGACTAGTTATGCTCCGAAAATACTGAAATTGCATTTTTAGCATTTTGCCAGCCTCGTTTTTGCATGACTCGATACAAAAGTGGTATTTGTGCCTATGGGCACCCCATTCAGCCCGATTATATATTTTACATTATATAGACACATGTACATGTCCCGATTTCTTTCATGTGACCTATGAGTCGGCACCACTAAGCTTGGACTACCTTGTCTGCCTGATCCACCGACTTGGAGGTCCCCCTCCCGTTTCCACCAGTTGCAGCCTGATCCACCGACTGGTAGGTCCCCCTCCCGTCCCGATACCCGGTCCGCGGCCATGGCCCCATATAGTTATATGTACTGATATATTTCATTGACTCTCATCACTTCGTGTGTCTGAGACCAACGCCTCGATGTGCTCTCATCACATTAGTGATAGAGGATTTAGCTCTGTGTGGTTGCCATCTTGTCAGTTTCTTGTTCTTTGGTACCTTTACATGTTTTCTTTATATTGCACATGTGTTTTCTAATAAATGATGCATTTTCTTTCATGAAAATTATTGTGTAAACAGGTTTCAATGTTTTCCAAGGTAATTTTAGATATTGTTATGTTATTATATCTTTTCACCTACCTACCAGACCGTCGTGTCTGACCCACTCTTTGGTACCCAAGTCTAAATGCCGGTTACCCCGAGGAGGAGCTTGAGAAGGCGGCCGGAGAGCCGCAACGAGTAGGAGAATGGTAGGCTGACGATGTCATTTAGACATTCAGTCAAGCCTTAAATTGCGAACATCTTTTGGGGTTGTGACTAACATATTTTGGGATATTCTTTTGGTTGTACTGGCCTTTATTTTGGGGGAGTGATTAATCAACTGATCTTTTGTAATAACATTTAACTTTATCTTTCTAGAAAATGCTATAATTATCATTGCTCACTCTGACATCAAGTCGTTTATACTCGTGCTATCAGTTTTGTGATTATGGAATGAATTTACCAATTTGATTTGCTACACGCTTCCACACCATGAATGAGAATGATATGTGTGTGTGGAATCCTCATGTGGGAAATCACGTGCACGGATGGTATTATGTTCTTTCTTAATCCCTGTACGTAGTAGCCAAATAAATCAATGCACTTGGCATCATCATCATTACAACCGTCGCAATCAGATCCCGGATTAGGCCGGTGGCCCGGTCCGGGGTCGCGACAATACTAAAACCTAAGGTCCAAACCCAGCCCAAAGCAGGGTAGGCCTGGATTGGGCACGCGCTGGCCCAGCCCATGAGCGCCCCCACACTTAAATGACCCGACCAAGATTCAATTGAGTCTTAGAGAACCCAGGGACCTCTTTCAAGTCAAGTATTCAAACAGTAAATCAAACACAAGATTTGAAGCTCCAATCTCAAACAAAACCCAAGATATAACTTCTCTGAGAGGAGAGCATCAAGCACAAGGAATGAATTTCCCACCCATCAAATTGATGCGGTGTCTACCAATACAGATACTAGTCTGTTCCAAAATGTAAACATCACTTCATTTACATCCAGACTTAGTTCAGTAGGGTGGATATGGAGCAGCACAATACCGACATAGGACCACCACAAACTAGTAGTTCACAACCATCACCAGAAACAATGAGTTCCACAGACAAAGAAAGTGTTAATAACCAATTAGATGCAATCAATCACTCTGCATACACCAATGGTGATGGTGATAGCGGCATGATATGGTGATGGTAATGCCCCTAACTATTTAGTCCAAGGCATTGGCATATTGATTAAGGTCAATCGTCACAACTAGGACATCAAGGAAGAAATAATTAAGGTCAATCCAAGCCCGCCTTACAGCCATTCTTACTGAGCACAACAACCATTCTTTGTAATTTTTCCTATTAAATGTTGTATTATAATCTAATACTTGAATTCACAATATCAGAGAAATTTCTCCCCCTAATTTGAATTCCACTGGAAACCCTAGTTCCCTTTTAATGGGGATTTGTGATTAAAAAAAAAAAAAACCCTTCAGCTAGGATTAATCAACCTCACAAAGTACCAACGTTCAAAATTATGGTTGCCCCAAGCAATACTTCATGGTTCACAAGCCATCGCGGCCCATTGCAGCTTCAATATTTTTTAACCTCAAAAAAATATCAAACAAATATCCAAAAAATTCATGATATTGGACAATGCATGAAAAAAATTCATTAGCACACAATACACCAAAATATTAGACCTCTTGAGTCATAATGTGCTGTATCATTGTTAATATTTAACTATTAAATATGTTAAGTTTTAGTGTTTAAATTTTTTCACCGTCATTATAATTTATAAATCCACCAATGTGTCCCTTATCTAAAATCCAAACTACTTAAAATAAATATTGCCCCTTATATTATGATGCAGCCTAGATACGCCAGCGGTGATGAAACAAGTGTAGACAAGCCCTGTGAGAGAGTTCGCC
Source organism: Cinnamomum chago (assembly GCA_038049695.1). NCBI lineage: Eukaryota > Viridiplantae > Streptophyta > Magnoliopsida > Laurales > Lauraceae > Cinnamomum > Cinnamomum chago. The sequence goes on from CP142452.1 coordinate 35,406,447, forward strand.
AAATCCTGGACGGATTCCCGCATATAGGAATTAGCCGAATTCCTCTCGGAACTCAATAACAATCTTCCATTGAAGATAAAGAGAAAACCAAACAGACCAACCAATCTTTATTATTGAATAATGATGATCTACTATCCTAATAGAGGGATTACATATATATAGGAAGGGCTGGACATCCCCTTTCCCAATAGGACCTTGCTTTCCTAAACAATAAAGGAAATAACTTGCTTAACAATCCAAATAAAATAAAACTCCTAATTTTAATAACTTCTAAATAAATAACAACCGTCTAAGACTCTTAACTAATTAAAACTCTAACTCAATGGATATCCTATAGGGCTTATGGGCTGGGCCCAATTAGTTGGTAGACCATGGGTCTGCTTGCATCATATTAACTATCTGAAAAATTGCATTCCAATCAGACTAGGTCCAGCATCAGTTGATCATGCCACGTGATTAGAATTAGTAGCCAACCAGATACAAGACTTCAGGATTTAACCATTAATCAGAAACCACAGCCATGATTGTAGCCATCAAATCAAAGCAAATAAAAAAATGCATATTGTCCATTTAATGAATTTAAAAGGACAGCTGGCCCACTTAAGAAAATCTAAATTGCCCAAAATAAATGTCATTTCCTATGGGTCTTCCACAAATTTCAAGTCTACAAAAGTTTGCCCGTTGTCAGATTAACCACTATAAACACTTAATATTTTATTCACATGAACCTAACAGTGGGCCAACTCCCTATAGAAGTTAAATTTGTTGGAGCCTATTTAAAAGTACATTTTTGAGTGTTTAGATTTTTCATAACTGGGCTTTGTAAGGACCTGACACTGGGTGAGTAGGATTAAGGTTTATCATTCTTGTCTATGTGTTAATAGGGTAGATTTTAGCATTTTAATTAGTGAATTAGCCGGTCAAGTCATGTCTGAACCCCAGTTTGAGGCTTGGTGGGGAGCATAGGCTTAGTGAGGGGTACCTTGGGGTATCTTCAGACATAAGCAAAGAGTGTGATGAGATGTTAGTTTTAAAATGTTGGTCAGTGTCAAAAATGGAGGGGTTGAGTACAATGTGGGTTTAACATTGTAGGGTGTTTTAGTAGAGCCTTTAGACCTAGTTGGGTAACTAGAGGAGTTATTTGGAGTATAAAGTTTCTAGTGGGGGTATTTAAAATTTTAGGAAGTTGGGGAGCAAGGCTTTAGGTGGGAGGAATGTAAGGTCCCAGCCTTTTTTTCGCCCTAATTGTGTTAATTGTATGTGTTTGTGTGATTTTGTGGAAGGTTAGAAGGGTTAGATGCATAATTAGAGGTGTTTGTGAAGAATTTGGGCTTAGTTTAGGAGTTTAAAGAGTTATTTTTAATTTTGGAGAAGTATAGGGGGTGTTTTGTAATTTTAGGAAGTGTAGGCAGTGAGGATGTCGAGAATAGTTTAGATAGTCCTAGGGTCCTTGGGAGACATTATCATTTACCTTGAGTTTTCCAAAAATGCCCTTTTTAGCTACACCATATAAGGAGGGGCATTTTAGTCATTTTCCTTCTCATTACAACTTATAAACATAACCCCAACCCTCTCCAACGACATTTCCCCCTCATTTCAATTTCTCCCCTTCCCTCCATCTCTTCATTTCTCTCTCCCTCTCTTCATCTCTCCTAAGCTTTCAAGGCAAGGAATCCTAACCCTCCAAGATTACCCTCCAAGATAAGGATTTTCAGCTCTCCTCTATCAATTCTCATCTCATTTCCATTTAGATCTCTCTCTCTCTCTCTCTCTCTCTATATATATATATATATATATATATCAAGGAAAGTTTCCAACCTTAATTCCATCTCTAACCCTAGTTTGATTAATTCTTGTTGGAATCCAGCCCTAATTCCTCTTTCTCCCTTGGAATTGTGTGTAGGATCTCTAGGTTTGGAGAATTTGAGAATTTCTACGGTTTTGGAGTGGACCTTGGCCATTGGAGAGGGTATTCCCCCAATTTCTAGCTCAAGGCAAGTAGACATGTCTAGATCTCATTGCATATTAGCTATAGCTTCAATTGCATTACGTGATTGATGATTATAGAAAGATGACGATCATCTTATAGTTTCCTTGATGTAGAATTCTCTATTCTGGTTGATTTATGGTGGATGATGATGAGGATCTCAGATTTGGGATTATGTAAAAATATCTTGTAAAGGACTTGGTATATATGATAGATCTCTCGATTATTATGATGCAACCCTTGTAGATATGATGAAATTGCCTAGATCTCCAATTTCTAAGCTCTTGAAGGTAATTTGGACCTAATTTTAGTAATTGGAAAACCATGGAAATGAATTTAGCCTAAGTCTAGCTGATTTGATGTTGGAAATGGGTGTGGAATGCCCTAATTGATGTATTACAGGAGTTTGGACGAGAATGGAGAAGAATTAGAGGTGTTTCACATCAAATGGATTGAAAGTGGTCAAATTCTGGGAATCCTCGGGGAGTCCTAGATGATCCTCAGCCACCCAAGGACTCCCAGGTGATGCTTCACGGCAAGGTTTTCTAGTGGGATTATATTTCGAGGTTGTGCTCTACGGCAAGCTTGAAGCTAGCCATAGAGTAACCCATGGCTCACCGTAGAGTGTCCATGGTCGACCGTGGAACTCCTATTCAGATTATGGGGACTTCATATCTTTTTATCTTTGGACCTTGTTTGGGACCCTTAAACCTATTTAATGGCCTATGATCATGGGACTTTTAGTAAGCAAGGGTGTGAGCTTAGCCTTTGCTAACGGGTTGTTCATATTAAGGTGTGCAAGGCTAGCCAAGTCAAGGGGTGGAAATTGTGGGACTCGCTGGTACCTTGTACCATCATATACTCGATTTGGTATGGATGGCATCTGTGGTCCACTTTGGATTACCTGATTGAATGGTCAGTTAGTCACACCCGAAAGGCAACCAACAACCTAGGATTGGCAGCTAGGATATAAGGTGGACTTGTATTTAGTAGGACCCTCTGGTATTATTTGTATAGTGAGTTGACTAAAGGCCTTTTGTCTAGTGACCTCGAACCTTGGACCTTGACTAAAGGCCTCTTGTCTAGCTTCCCTTACCTTGACTTACTTTTGGCTCAGAATTGGTAAGATTTGGACCTGGAAACCTATATCCTTATTGGTTAAGTATGTGGAATCTTCTGTAATTATGGAGATGCCTTGCTTACTAGGATTCTTGGTCATTGAAGGCAATGTAGGGTAATGCTAATTACGGGTTTTATGTTGATGTGGGGTGTAAGATGTCAATGATCGTCAGAAGCACCAAGAACAATAATTCCGACACCCCTAACCCCATGAATTATATGCTTGACTAGTACTGCCCTCTTTTTAGAATGATGAGTCAAACTGGTTTGGATGTACATTTGCATACCCCAATTTGCATTGTTATATTTGCTTTGCTTCACTTCGAGCACCATAGTTATCTTCGGATAATGACAAAGCCAGCATGCAGACTTAGTGCACTTTGACGACTTTGATGGATTTGCTTTGATGAGCATGGGTAGGTATCATTGGATACTGAGACCACCAGATGCGAATGCTAGGTGCAGTAGGTGTCATTGGACGCTAAGATTGTTTGGTGGACTCTGTTTTGCTTTGATGGCAACGGACGAATTTGCTAGTGACTTGATGGGATCAGTGGTATTTGGATGGCTTTGGTACCTAGTTTGATTTGTTTGAGGTGGATGTGATGGGGTAATTGTGTACCTTCTATTTGTTTTGCAATAGTGGTGCGGTCCATCGACCTTTTGATTGAGTTTGATGTGGATTCGATGGGATGACTCTTATATCATGTATTTATTTATTTGCCATTCCGTTGATCTTTATGTACAGCCTATATCACTTTTGTTCCATTATTAATGCGTTGGTCAGCCGCGTACCACTTTGATGATGGTGGTTCCTCTTCGTTGATAGATGTCATGCTTGTCTCTTGGTTTGTGATGCGAAATGACAATTGTATGGTGGGGTGCACCATATATTTGTACTATATGCATTTCTATTCAATTTCGTTTCACTGATGGTATATGTTTATTTATGTCTAGCTCTTTTGTTTATTCCATACTGGTATTGTCCCTCATTGTATCTAGACCCTTTAGCCATACTAACCATGCAGGTACAGCTGCATTCACGTATGAATTTCATCACGGTTCATATTGTTGTTTCTGATGTTATCTATACATGCATATTTGCTTGGCTTCATAAGCCTCATCCACTTCTCAGTGCTTGTAGGTGACAAGCCACCAATCCGCTAGCGCAAGGGTTTAGGTGATTGTTTCTCGATCGCTAGGGGTTTTTTTAGAATTGTGCGGAGGATGTTTGTTATTAGGGGCAGTTGCTTGTTGCACAAGAGAGCCTAATATTTACCTTGTTCTTTTGAGATTGTAAATAGACCCTAGCTGGTCTAAGCTTATATTGATTTTTATTGTAAAACAAGATGTAATAATTACCTTTGAAAAAAAATTACCTTCGAAACTTGAAGAGGCTTAATTGCCCATGTTTCATTGACCATATGAGATTCATATTTCACTATGCTATGTAATTCATGATGTCTTTTGGATCCTTTCCATTAACGTCACGGGATTCAAGGCGCCCGGATCATGGACCGTTACAGGCCTTGTTAGCGGGTACAGGAAAAAAATCAAGATACTTGATCAACTTCATGGGAAATTTGTAGGCTCTTAAATGGGGCCCACCTACTAAATCTTAACCAATCAAAATAAATGTCCCTTTCATGTATGGGCCTAGTAAAATATCACTTTAATAAGAGATGTGCCCACTATCAAATTGATCAGGTATAAATCTAATAGATATATGATAGATCTAACAGTGACCTCATCTTCTATTAAAGTGGATTTAGCGAAGGCCCAATATGGATCCCAATATGGATCTTCTATTAAAGTGGAGAGTTTAAGTTTTGGGCAGTTTAGATTTTTAACATGTGGGCTCCACTATGGATCCCACTAATTTGTTGTGCCTTTAAAGTGCCACCAATTATGGTCCCTCCCTCCCTCCCTCAGCGGAGTGTTACAAGAATCCAAAAACCAGAATCTTGACAAGGAAGACCCACTAACAGAAAAAGATTCAGAACAAGGTATTATTACCAATCATGTTCTAGACCAATAGTCTAGAATCTAGATGTCAGTTCCTAGAGATAAATGAGAGTCATCAATAAAAAAAACCACAACAACACTGAAATGAGATTCTTTCCTCGACCAGGCTCCTAATCATGACAGCAAGAGAAGAAATGTACAGTGAATCTCAAACTTTTGATTCCAAAATGGAACAAAAAAACAGCAGAGGTGATCAAAAACTGTTCACAGAAAAGACCAGTCACTAACCTGCATTGGCTACAAAAATAACTTCAAAAGTACTCCTAATATCAGTCAAACATCCCTTAGAAACTTTCTTGAACCTAGCTTTGATGAACCCCACCATGCAGTCACACAGTTCTTAGAATCCAAGACGCTGCCAGCAGAGCAGTGAAAATTCAAGCAGAAGGGAAATTGATTCCCTCACAGTGGTACCATGAATATAAAAGGGGGATATCATGAACAAATGAAGTTTCTCTCACTGAGAGAGCCACACTCTTATATAGATTTAATGTCAATTGATTTGTGCATGATTACAAGCAACCAGGGCTAATTAAAATCTCAATATAATTTACAATAACATATACAGATATGATGTCCTGAAAGACCATGTAAAAATGCGCAATTATGGTAGTATAGTTGCCTGTGTGACATCTGTTTCTTTCACACAAACTACTACAATACAGTGATACACCAAATTCAAGCCAAGAGAATGACTAGAACTCAATATTTCAAGAGTTTAGTAGGCCTGCATTACTACGGCAGACATACATGCTCTTATATTACTGAAGGGTTTGTTCGCCTTTTATGCCTGGGATAGGAAAATTGTTTTACATATGTAAATGTTACACTTGTCAAAATCACCATTTTCACATGAGCAAATGAGTACATCCAATGGTTTTAGATTATTTTGGATATTTTGGACATTTTTCAAAACTTTATCAAAATCCACGAAGATTTCAGACATGAAACCAAGGGCTTGTTTGGCAAATCTTATCTGTTTCGAATATATCTGTAGATAACAGATCTGTGTAGAATATATCTATGTAGAATAGACATTTTATAAATAGACTGTTTGGTAAAACAAATAAATGGTTTGAAATAGACATTTTATTAATTCGATGAATCAAGGGCTAAGATTTGATCTCTTCAAAAGAGGCTCAACAGTTTGGATCTTGCTAAAGGGACCCACATAAATTGAGAATTCATATTTAATAGTTCATATTTTATCACAAATATCCCAATAATGGTGCAGCATCAACGGCTGACATTTGATCCTATGGATGTGTTAGACATTGTAAAGAAATTCAACGGTTTGGATTACTGGTTTAGGCCCAATAATTGAGAAAACTAAGAAAAAACCAGACAACCTGCCATCACGTGCAAACCCAGCCATTGAGAAACAAGAGGATCAAAGCTCCACGGTTTCTCATAAATATCTTGAGATCCACAAGGAGTTAGGAGCTGATATTTGATATTGTTACCGTCCTTAGGCTTCTTAAGAGGATCAACGGTTCAGATCTTGATATAGGGGCCCACAAAGTCCAAAACTTTAGATCTAAGGGTCCACATTTTTTCACAAATATAAAGAACAGAAACGATCAACGGTTCAAATTTGGCACAATGCCCATTCTTAAGCTTCTAAAGAGGATCAGCTGTTTGGATTTACATTTATGGTCCTAAAATTAAAGGAGAATGGAAAAACCAAACTGCTTGTGCATCATGTGAAACCCAGTCACTTTTACATAATAACATATCAACGGTTTATAGCATTTCAATAATTTATCGAGATTCACAATGAATGGAGGGCTGAAATTTGACCCAATGTCCATTCTTGGCATTTCAAAGAGGATCAAGGGTCCAGATCTTGATAGAGCGCCCTACAGAAGATAAAAAATGTAGATCTAATGGTTTGCAGTTTTTCAAAAATATCTTGCAATTCTTTTTTTTCTAATAGTTACTTTCATTGGAAAAGCAAGCAGTACAAGAGGAGAATCCAGACAAGCTGGAAAAAGAAAAGATCCCAAAAAAGAAACAGAAAAGCCCTTAAAACAAAACTAAATTGGCCCTGCAAAAGAAAAGGCCAGCTCCTTCCAATGCAACGTAATCTGCTCAATAGAATGGACACCCAAAGCGCAACTAAGAAATTTCTCGGGATTCTTGAAGAATCAACTATTCAAATTTCGTCCCCTGGCCATTCTTAGGGTCATTAAGGCTTTAAACGGTTTGGATCATCATTTAGGAACACAGATTTAAAAATAAAAAATAAAGAAAAAACAGACTGGCAGAAAGTTAACTGTAGCAGTCTGGGTGTGTCCACTTCAGACAATCTCATCTGTGTCAAAAAACGCCCTTTTCAGCCCATATGAAATTGATGAAAAACATCTGTTGTCTGGTTGAAACAGACATATGATGTCAACCATCCAAACGATCTAAATTTCAAAAACTTCTTTATCAAACCAATTTAAGACATATAGACCTTGAAAATAGAGTCATCATTAATATGAGTATTGAACAGTTCGGATCATGAACTGGGGACCCACAAAAGTTGAGACAATTAGCTCTATAGGTTGGAATTCTTTGGACATTTTTTTTACAAATTATTCAAAATCTATGAAGATTTAAGGTAATCAGCTAAAACTTCTAGGGGTTTATTCACTCGTTAAACAAGTTGATAGTTTGGAATACAAATATGGGGCCCACAAGAATGAAAAAGTAAATATAAAAAATGAAAGTAGTGGATGGGATTTGATCCATTACCAATTGCATAACAAAATGCAATCACTGTGTGAAGCATGTACAGGCGCTATTTAGTTAGTGGCAGATGTTAAAGTGTTTTCACACCTAATTAGTGTGAAAATTGCCTTGTTTAGACACCATTTTCGGTTTTAAAAAAAAAAAAGTTTCCTCCTGATCAAGTATTTTGATGGCTTCCAAGGTTTAGAGAGGTCACTTGTTCTGTTTTCTTTCCTTAACTACGCCAAGCAAAATTGCTTAATGAATACCATTTGCTTACAAACAATCTTTATCAACTTGAAAACAACTCGCATGAGAATCAATTGTTGAACAAGAAAAGGTATCAAATAAAACCACAATAACTAATGCAATATGCTCACTTTAGTAAAGTTTTTTTTTTTTTTTGAAATGATAACTTGTATTGATCAAAAGCTTTACAATATAAAAGGGCTACACTGAGAGGCAGCTAGGGAAGAACCTCATAAATACAGCCACTGCCCAAAAAGAGGATAAGCTATACAAGGAGGCTAAAGGCCTCAGACAAAAGGAGAATAAAGAGCCAAATCAAAATGATATGACTTCCCTCCAGTTGAGTAAATAATGCATCATGGGTTTAGCCCAAAAATATGCAAGAAAGGAGACCCAAGAGGCAACACTGAATTTCATTTTGAGGATTAGGTCTTCTTGGGAGGAAGAGGTCCCTTCAAAGCACCTTCTATTTCTCTCTTTCCACGTCGTCCAAATGCAAGCCAGAAATGATAGGCGCCACATGATCTTCCTTATGGAGGTAGAAAGCTGGCAAGCCCACTATTGGAACATCTCAAGTAAGGATTGTGGAATAACCCAACTACAGTTAAACTCCTTGAGGATTGCTGACCAGGTTGCTTTTGTCTGCTTGCATTGAAGGAATAAGTGGTCGACCAATTCCTCGCCGGCTAAGCAAAGGGGGCAAGCGTTGACGATAAGCATGTTTCGGCGGCGGAGAATTTTCTTCCGAAGAGCAAGCCAGGCAAAAGCAAGGACTCTAGGAGGGGCCTTGATTTTCCAAAGGAAGACCAACCTCGATAAGTAGTTGGGACTGCTGCATGAAGGGCAGAGAAGGAGGTGGAAACAGAGAAAGAGCTGCTGCTAGAAGGGGCCCAACACCTACTGTCTTGCCCTTCACTATTGATATCTAACCCGCTAAGGACCTCAATGAGATTGAAGAGATTTGCTTCCTTTGCCTCAAAGAGATTCCTTCTGAAGATGGAGGACCACAAGTGAGGGCTACCATTCGTGTCAAGGTAATCTCTGATCCTGACTTTGTGGTTCCTAGCGCGTTTGTAGAGATGAGGGAATTGAATCGCTAAAGGGGTTTCACCAACCCAAATGTCATGCCAAAAGGAAAATTTCTCTCCATTACCAACGTGGTAGCAGATGGAGTGGGCAAAAGAGTCTTTGGTAGATCAATCCCTTTACAGAAATTTGAGCACCTCTGGGATGGAGGAGAGATGTCCCATCCGTTTCTCCTTACTTTGTATTTGGCTAGTAGGATATTTCTCCATAGGCCTTCAGTTTCGCCCCCTAGTCTCCAAAGCAATTTGCCTAGCAAAGCTTGATCCATGCTCCTTAAAGGTCTTATACCTAGACCAATTGACTTTTTAGGGAAGCAAACCGATTTCCAATTCACTAGGTGGAATTTTTTTTACTCCTCGCAGTCGTGCCATAGGAAGTCAAGTTGAAGATTCTCAATGCGGTTGATAATAGCAACGGGGCATTTGAGAATAGAGATGTAGTAGATAGGATGGTTGGCAAGTGTAGATTGGATCAATGTGATTCTGCCTCCTAGGGATAAGTATCTTGCTTTCCAACAAATTTTTTTCTCAATTCTTTCAAGTACGGGGTTCCAAATAGATTTTGGCACCCTACTGGCGTAGCCCCGTAACCTCAATCGTAATGTAGACCAATTTCAAGGATGAGATTGACTGAATCCAAAGGATTCCAGCCCTAGGGCACAAGACAAGCCATAACACTCAAAAGGAATAACTCATGATAATTTTATTGATTGAATAAGCATGATCAATAACAATAGATCTCTTCTGTATATATAATGCACCTTGTTTCTAAACTAATCAAAATACTGACAATAGGAAATTACCTAATCCTACTCTAAATAGAATTTAGAAAGCAATCCTATTAAGCAACTACATAATATTACTAATTTAGATAAGGATAGGGATCTCTGCCAAATCAGAGATCATGTGGACCCCATCAGATGGTCCATCAGGACCTATCTGATCGTAGTCTTTTATTGGGCTGCATCAACTCTCCCGGGCTTGAAACAACTCGACTCCGGCGAGTTAATAGCTTGATAGCGTTTATAAAGATCAGGATTCAATCGCTGAAAATCGGTTGCAGTGATCCACGTAGCATCGGAGAGAGGAAGATTCTTCCAACGGACATAGAATTTTTGAAAACCTGCTTGACGAGTGGAAACAATATGATCATCAAGCACATCAACAATCTCATCAACAGGTGGGAGATTAGAGGGTAGGGCAATAGTCTGCTGTTCAGTTTTCCATCATTGTCATGACCACGGTAGAGCGTAAGATCCTCTACGTTGAAAGCAGAACTGACACCTGAATTGGATGGTAGATTAAGCACATAAGCAATGGAGTCAAATCTTTTTGAGAATCTTATATGGACCAGTATTCCATGGATGTAACTTTTTATAAGCTCCTGGAAGCATACGTTCAACAAATTCAATAAATCGACGATGCTTGTTAGCTTGTTGTTTATAAGTGGCATTACTAGCAAATATATGTCTGTGGACTTCATTGTGCACTTGTTGCATGTAGCGAAAGAAGTTTTCCGCATCGGCACTTAGTCTTGCATCTCCAGGCAAAGGGACAAGATCAACAGGTAGTCGCGGGCGAACGCCTGTCACAACTTCAAATGGAGAAGTACTGGTAGACCAATTGACCGAGTTATTGTATGCAAACTCAGCCATAGGTAACGCTTGATCCCAAGTTGTGAAGTAATCACGAACAAGGCATCGTAACAACTGTCCAAGACGTCTACTTACCACTTCTGTTTGGCCATCAGTTTGAGGGTGGTAAGCTTAGAGAAATTTGAGCTTGGTATTGGACAGCATCCATAAAGTCTTCCAAAAATAACTAATGAACTTTGTGTCTCGATCAGAAACAATAGTCTTTGGAAGGTCATATAGACGAACTTCTTCTTTGAAAAAGAGTTTGGCAACCTTGTAGGCATCACTAGTTGAAGTACATGGAAGTACCATCTTTGAGAAGCGATCAACAACAACAAAAATAGAATAAACTTTTTTTTAAGTCGTTGGCGAAACCAAACCAAAACCAAGCCTTTTCCCACTAAGTGGGGTCGGCTATATGGCTTTGACAACGCCAATCAAATCTGTTTAGGGCCATGTCCTCCGTTAGATCCATGTAGGCAAGGTCATGTTTAATAGTTTCTTTCCAACTTCTCTTGGGTCTCCCTCTCCCTCTCCTACTCCGGGCAATCTCCATTCTTTCACATCTTTTAACAGGTGCCTCCGTTGGGCGCCTTCTAACATGGCCGAACCATCTCAGTTGATTTTCTCTCATTTTATCTTTAATCGGTGCTATTCCTACTTTGCCCCTAATCTCCTCATTCCTAATCCTATCTTTCCTTGTGATCCCGCACATCCATCTTAGCATTCTCATCTCCGCAACTTCCATCTTTTTAACATGATTATGTTTTACTGCCCAACACTTTGATCCATATAACAACGCTGGACGTACCGCCACCTTATAATACTTTCCTTAAACCTTGAGGGGGACTTTCTGATCACACAAGACCCCCGAAGCACTCCTCCATTTGGTCCACCCAGCCTGAATCCTGAGTTACATCATTATCAATCTCTCCATCCTGTTGTACCATAGATCCAAGGTACCTAAAGTTTTCTTTCTCTACAATCTTTTGTGTGCCCAAACTTACTTCTAAGTTAGCAGGTGTCCTACTTTGACTAAACTTGCATTCCATATATTCCGTCTTGCAACGACTTAGCCTAAACCCTTTTGTCTCTAACGTATTCCGCCACAATTCTAGCTTAGCATTCACTCCTTCTCTCGTCTCATCCACTGAAACAATGTCATCTGCAAATAGCATACACCATGGCACCTCATCCTGAACATGTATAATCTCATCCATAACTAAGGCGAACAAGTACGGGCTTAACGCTGAGCCTTGATGTAGACCAATCGTGATAGCAAACTCTTTAGTCTCTCCGCCAGTCGTTCTTATAGATGTCACGGCTCTATTATACATATCCTTTATCGCCTCAATATATGCGACACACACTCTTTTCTTTTCCAGTACTCTCCATAGAATCTCCCTAGGAACTCGGTCATAGGCCTTCTCTAAGTCAATGAACACCATATGTAAATCTCTCTGACCTTCTCTATATTGTTCCATTAACCTTCTCAGGAGAAAGATAGCCTCCATGGTTGATCTCCCACGCATGAAACCAAATTGATTATCTGAAATGTTTGTTGTTCTTCTTAGTCTTCTCTCAATAACTCTCTCCCATAATTTCATTGTATGGCTCATCAATTTAATCCGGCAGTAGTTCGCACAGTTCTGAATATCTCCTTTGTTCTTGTATATGGGTATAAGAATACTTTTCCTCTATGCATTAGGCATCTTCTTGCTCTTTAGCACTACATTAAAAAACTTTGTCAACCAACTTATGCCATCCTCCCCCAAGCACCTCCAAACCTCAATAGGGATACCATCTAGCTCAACCGCTTTAATGTAGCACAAAATCCATGCTGATGTCTTCCCACGGAGTATGAGGAACAGATAGAGGCTGATAAAGTCCAGTGTTCTTCTTGTTACCTGGCTTGCTAGCATGTCCTACATCTCTCGCAAATGTGAATAATAGTGGTCTTCATTCGGGGCCAATAATATCTATCACTGACAAAAACAAGAGTTTTGTCGCGTCCCAAATGGCCACTACATCCTCCAGAATGCAACTCTCGAACAACATATTCACAAATGGATATTGCAGGGTGGCAGAGTTGTGTACCTTTAAACAAGAAACCATCATGAATGCTATAATGAGGATGCTTATCAAGATCACCATTATTGATTTCTGCATAGATAGAGCCAAAGTCTTGGTCATCAGCATAATCTAGCTTGAGTTGGTCAAAACATGGTACACTAACAGACATGGTTGTCAACAAATGTTTTCATCGACTGAGCACATCAGCTATTAAGTTATCTTTTCCTGCTCTATGACGAATGCTGAAACTGAACTCTTGTATATAGGCACTCCACTTAGCACGGTTGGCACTGATCTTTTGCTGTGAATGTAGATGTCGCAAAGCATCATTATCGGAATAAAGAACAAACTCGTTGCCAATCAAGTAATGTCTCCAATGACGAAGTGATTGTACAACGGCATAGAATTCCAAATCATAAGATGAGTACTTTTTCTTGGCATCAGAAAGTTTCTCGCTGAAAAATACAATCGGGTGTCTCTCTTGACTAAGAACACCTCCAATGCTAAAATTTAATGCATCACAAGATTTCGAAGACCTCATCAAAATTTGAAATTTGTAAAACCGGTGCCTCTGTGATTTTACGCTTTATTTCTTCAAAGGCTCTAGTGGCAGAACTAGTCCACTTAAATTCACCTTTCTTCATGCATTCTGTGATAGGAGCCATGATAGTATGATACTGTTGAAGTTTCGAATGAATCACTTATAAAAGTTTGCAAGACCGTGAAAGCTTCAAACTTCAGTGAGTGCAGAAGGAATGGGCCAATCCAAAATTTCTTTGACCTTCTCAGGGTCCATTTTAATTCCTTGTGCCAACACAACATATCCCAAGAAAATAACAGAATCACTCATAACGGTGCACTTCTTGAGATTAATATAAAAACGCTCCCGGCGAAGGAGTTGGCAAATTATATCCAGATGTTGGAGATATTCTGCTTTTGTCTTGTTGTAGATTAAAATATCGTTGAAGTAAACGACGACAAACTTTCCATGTGTCATGACCCGCATGAAAGTACCGGGTGCATTGGTTAACCCAAAGGGCATAACCAACCATTCATAAAGGCCATCTTTGATTTTAAATGCAGTATTCCACTCATCACCTGGCCTTACACGGATTTGATGATAACCACGTCGCAGATCAATTTTAGAAAAAATACATGCACCGGTCACCAAATCTAGCATGTCATCTAATCTGGGGATTGGGAAGCGGTACTTTACCGTGATTTTATTGATTGCACGGCCGTCCACGCACATACGCCAGCTTTCGTCTTTCTTTGGTGTGAGAAGTGCAGGTACTCCACAGGGACTGAGGCTTTCCCTGATATATCCCTTTAGTAAAGATCATCAATTTGCATTCTTAATTCTGTATGCTCCATAGAACTCATCCGGTATGCAAGCAAATTTGGCAACGAAGCTCCTGAGACAAGGTCAATGGCATGTTGGATGTCACGTAATGGAGGTAGTTCCTTAGGCAGCTCGTACGGAACTAGATCGGCAAATTTCTTCAGAAGTGGCTCTACTTCTTGTAGGACAGATGTAGTAGGAGATTCTTCTGGAACTTACCTAGCAATCAATGCATACATTGCTTTCTTCTTCAAACTTCCGCATAGTCAAGATAGGAAGATGTGGATGAGGAAGACTTAGCGGGCAATGGAAGCAACCTAATCTTGCATCCTTTCCCGTTGAAAGTATAATTGTATAGGTATTGTGCTCACGATCCGTAATGACCTTAAGTTTCTATAGCCATGGTCGCCCGAAGAGAATGTGTAACGTTCATTGGAGTGTAACGTTCATTGGAACGATGTCACAACGAATTGTATCTTCATACTTGCCAACTCTGAAAGGGACTACAAATTGCTTACGGATAGGAATGGAGTGATTATTGACCCATGCAACTTTATAAGGTCTTGGATGCTTCTCGGTTGGTAGCTTGAGTTTCTCTACTGCTTCTTGAGATATAACATTTATCACGCTGCCACCATCAATGATCATGTTACAGGACTTGCCCTTGCAATTGACTCGTGACGGGAAAATGGAAGCATGATTCCAGTCTTCATTTTCTTCCTTTGAATCAGCTACTAGGAGACGACAGTCAAGAAAAGGCAGTGGGGTGCCGTCATCAGCTTCTGTATCTTTCAATTGATCTTATGTGGTTTCATATTAAGGCTCTGCATTGATCGGCTCCGCTTCTATTTCCTCATCATACTGTTCATCATCTTGTGGCTCATTAGTAGCATATAAATTTCTATGTAGACACTCGGCTGCATAATGTCCCTTTTGTTTGCAGGCATTACAAACAATTTCTCTTATCTATTCTTCCGCGGGCACGGTTATCATTCTGATTCAGTTGCACCCGCTGATTTTGTTGTGGCAAAGCTTGCCTCTGCTGAATGGCTTGTTGTGGCCTCTGCGGTGTTTACTGAAATGGTTTAGGAGGAAGGCGATAACCTCGCGTCTGAGTATGATTAAAGGTAGGTTCAGGATCTCTTCTAGTGGAAGACTCCCCGACTTGAAAAGTGTTGCATCTCCGCAATTGAAGTTCATGTTGACCTTTCCGGGCTTTAAAAAATACCTCATCAACTCTGGTGCAATCAAACATAGCAACTTCCAGTCTAATATCATTTCGCAATCCATCCGAAATCTAGTGATAGTTAGACGATCATCTGTTTTCAAATTACAACGAACAATGTATTCGCATAACTTGTTTGTATATTCTTCCACAGATAGATTGCCTTGCTGGAGAGTAAGATACTCTTAGTGCAGTGTGTCAATGTAATCAGAAGGAAGTTGCTCTTGAGCCTTTCTTTCATGTTGAACCATCTAGCAATGGGCTGTCCCAAAGCAAGCTCATTATTTTCAACACCATACCAACAGATTCTAGCAAGACCCGTAAGTCTAACCTTCATAAAGGCTATCCGCTACTCATCATTCATGTTATACAAAGCAAAATAATCTTCCAGGGAATTAAGTCAATCAACAAAAACTTTCGGACTAACATCTCCAGAGAAATCAGCCACATCAATTTTAACTTTCTTTGTGATATCATCAATGTGGTGTGCAACCATGGGACCCTGGGTGTCTCGTTCAGCAATGAGACGCTGTGCGAAGTCACGCATAGATTCACATTGCTCAGTCCTTTCTATTTGGATGGGCGTGATTATTTGTGAGGCTATGGAAGACCCTTCCTTTGCAACCAACTGCTTACTTGGCAATTCAACAAGTGCGGTCTCTACTGTGTGTAGACGATCTCGTCCATATCTAGGCCCAGTTTGAATAATTGTTCATACGTTCCTTATCTGTGAGCCAATGACGGCGGTCGTCACCTCTTCTAGGCATGGCCGGAAAGTTTTTTTTTTTTGGTCAAGTGGGCTGGGTCGGGTTTGGACTCAAAGCAGGCCCAAACTGCAGGTCAGGCCCAAAACTAAGGCCTACTTCAATGCTTCCAGATGAACACGTGTGAACAGAGTCCTCGGGTTCTGTGCGCACAAAAAATAAAAGAGAAAGGGCTTACTGTTTAGACGAAACGAAGGAGCAGGTGGGCTTCCGTTGGAGCTAGTGGAGGCGAGGCTAGGAGACGGATGCTGCGATTGGTTTCTGGAGACGACGACGCTGTGGGGAGCACTGGCTGATGGCTGCTCTTAGGGGAGTGGGAAGATGCAAGGTATGTGTTTCGAAACCATTCACAGTTCTTCTTCCTCTTCTACTGCTTCTCTTTCTTTTCTTTTCTTTTTTTACTCTGGGATAGGGTTTTTCGACGAGGCCGGAGGGATGAAGGCAAAGGGTGGGGTTGTTTTGGTTTTAGGTCTGAGACGGAAGAGGGGAGTGAGAGTTAGGGTTTCAACGAGGTTGGAGGGATGAAGGCAAAGGGGTGGGTTCCGTGCGCAGTGGTCATGCATTTGACTGGAAGGCGGGGTTGGGTTGGCTTAGGGATTTGGGTTTCGGTAGTGCTGAGTGGTGGTGGAAGGGGTAGGGATTTCCAGAAGATGGGATTAACGGAATTAGGGCTCCGAAGGGGACGAGATTTGGGTAAGTGGTGGTGCTGGGAGTCTCCGACAGTGGCTAGGTTTTTGGAGGGTTGGATCGGCAGGGAATGGAGTTGGGTTGGCCGGTGTGGGATGATGTCGATGGGTGGACGATGACAAACCGAAGAAGACAATCGTTTCTCCGGCGACCGAATCTCGCCTCTGATACCAATCTGGCGCAACCCTGTAACCTCGATCGTAATGTAAACCAATCTCAAGGATGAGATTGACCAAATCCAAAGGATTCCAGCCCTAGGGCACAAGACAAGCCATAACACTAAAGAGGAATAACTCACGATAATTTTATTGATTGAATAAGCATGATCAATAACAATAGATCACTTCTGTATAAATAGAGCACCTTGTTTCTAAACTAATCAAAATACTGACAATAGGAAATTACCTAATCCTACTCTAAATAGAATTTAGAAAGCAATCCTATTAAGCAACTAAGTAATATTACTAATTTAGATAAAGATAGGGATCTCTACCAAATCAGAGATCATGTGGACCCCATCAGATGGTCCATTAGGACCTACGGGTCCTAGTCTTTTGTCGGGTTACATCACCTACCAAGACATAAGGGAAGACCAATGTAGGCGGATGGGAAAGAGTCAACTCCACATCCCAAGATGCCTGCGTGGTGAGGAAGAGTCTTCGTCAATTGAGAACCCTAGGATGGCACTCTTGGAGAAGTTTATCTTGAGGCCTGACATAGCTTTGCAGCAACTAAGAATGGAAACCAAGTTTTTTATTTGATCTTCTTCGGCGTCGCAAAAGATGAGAGTATCATCTGCGTATAGGAGGTGGGAGACAGTTGGTGTACTTTGAGAGTGCTTGAAAACACGAATCAAATTGTGATTTGCTTTTGAAAGAATCCGACTGAGAGCCTCACCAATGATGACAAAAAGGAACGGAGATAGAGGTTCTCCCTGACGTAAGCCCATCTCCGCAGGGATGAAGCCTTTCGGGGAGCTGTTGATAAGGATGGAGTAGGTTGCAGTTGAGAAGCAAAGGATGGAGTAGGTTACAGTTGAGAAGCACTCTCTAATCCAGTCCCTCCTTTTACCCGAAATCCCATCTTGCACAGCAAATAAAGAAGGAAATCCCAATCCACCATGTCACAAGCTTTTTCCAAATCTAGTTTGCAGATTAGGCCAGGAGACTTGTCTTTGTATTTGGAATGGATGCAATCGTTAGCGACGAGAACACCATCTAAGATCTATCTTCCTTTGACGAAAGCACCATGAGAGGGAGAGATGATGGAAAGAAGGATCTTTTGGCGTATGGTTGCTAGCACTTTAGCCAAAACTTTGTAAGTGCTGCCTCCGGACATCTTAGGGACAAGAGCAATGAAAGAGGCACCAATGGATTTGGAGAGCCTTGTCTCTGGAGTGAAATTTCTTCATGAAGGCCATAATGTCTGCTTGTAGGAGGTCCTAGTGTTTTTGGTAGAAGGAGATTGGGAAGCCATCTGGGCCTTCAACTTTATCACTAGCTAGGTTGAATATTGCTGCGTTTACGTCTTCCTCTTGGAACTCTTCTTCCAACCAGTTAGCATTCTCCTTGCTAATGGTGGGGAACTGGAGATTGTCTAAAGTAGGCTTGCTTCTTTCATCTTTGCTGAACAAATTGCTAAAGAAGCCGATGATGTGGCTGGTTATCCCTTCTTTGTCCTCTACTCAATTGCCATCGACCATCAAGTGGTCGATCCCGTTGCCCTACATTCTTGTCGAGGCCGAACTAGGGAAAAACTTGGTGTTCTTGTCCCCTTCTTTTAGTCACCGACACCTAAATCTATGTTTCCATTGGATTTATTCTTCTTGAACTTTGCGCTTAAAGAGGTTTTTTAAGTTCAAGTTCCATTGGATTGGTTGGACCACATGAAGTTAGCCCCTCCTAGAAGAAGATCGACGAGGTAGTGGGAATTGATCCAGTCTGAGAAGGATTGCATATCTGCTCTGCTGTAGTATTCCCACCTCAGAGGGCCTGCACTACCTAGGCCCTTACCCTACCCTTGCGGGCGCCAAGGCAAGGCTGAGGGCACCAAAACAAGAAAACTATTTTTTTTCCTACACTACTGCCAAGTATCGAGTGTTGATCTCTCTTGCAAAGGGACCACTAAGAAATGTTTGGAGAATAGAAGCTGTCTCTAGGAAGTTTTTTTTTTTTTATCAGACATAGTAAAACTTGCTTCGGTAACTTGGCTTACTTTAGTAAAGTTTGTACAGAACACTAGTCGATCCCAATCCTAAATATGTAAAATATTTCACAGAAGGTAATAGTTAACAATCATGACAATGACATAATGTTATCTTACTTTCTAATGGCAGAACCATTTATTGTGGTGCATTGAAATATCCTTATTTTTCACTTCAAGAACTCGTAAAGTTTATGAAAAAATATAAGAAATAGCCAAAAAATGTCACGCCACCGTGGCCAACTATCTCGTGACACTGATGGTAAACTTCCACTTTACTTCCTCATAAAGTAATCGGTGGAAATTCCAGTTCCATTAAATAAAACAGTCCAAGCATATAGCTAGACTCAAAGATGAAATGGTATGCATGAAATCATACTGACCTTTGCTTTTCTTCCGCTGAAAGTCTACCATTTTCCCTTGGACAGTCATTGCAGCTTCACGAGCCTAATTAGGAAGGCAAGCAATAGATCAGGAAATTATTCTAAAGCATCAATCAGAAAGGAGGAAAGAAAGACGTATTCTTCCAAATGCCAGACCACCTAATGAAGACAGAAGAAAAGCCTTAAAACCCTTTCTGAAACCAAGTTTTATAGTTAAATTGCATAGAGAATTTAAAAGCTTGTTAAGCTAAGTCATTTGATGTTTGAAATATCGACGCAAAATTATTAATAGGGCTGTCAAAGAACTGGGCAGGGCACGGCATTGTCCTTACCGTACCATCAATATATGTAGGTCCAGGCCCAGGTAGGCCAAAGCCCTCAGAGGGCCTGCAATACCTAGGCCCTTACCATACCCTTGCGGGCGCCAGGGCAGGGCTGGGGGCACCAAAACAAGAAAACTATTTTTTTTTCTACACTACTGCGAAGTATCGAGTGTTGACTCAGGTTATCTTGTCAAAACTCTCTTGCGAAGGGACCACTAAGAAATGTTTGGATAATAAAAGCCGTCTCTAGGGTTTTTTTTTTTTTTTTTATCACACAAAGTAAAACTTGCTCTGCTCTGGTAACTTGGGGGTTCTAGAGGTACGGTTTTATTTATTTTGTCAAGGAAGCAAAAAAGTTAAGAGTCTGGTCTATCTCACACCTTTCACAAGAATCTCAACGTACCAAATCATTCCAGCAGAGTATGATATTTGAGAAATTTGAATGTTTACATTCACCTACAGTTTATGATTTGGCATTATTTTCAAATTAACACTGATCTGACTATCAAACAATCTCGATTTCAGTCACAAAAATAAATGCACCTAAAAAGTCATTATTAGTATAGACATCAAAAAATTGGGAGTTATAATTATCTAATTAATAGGATATTTAGATTACCCTATATCCTTGAAGTTCAAGGCACACACAAAAAACCTTTACGCCGCAGAATCTTATGGAAATTAGTGTTGTATGCTACACTCTACAAGCTTTGGTTGGAGAGAAACAATAGATTATTCATGAATAAAAGTATCTCTGTGGATGAGGTTGTTCGGTCCATTGTTCTATTTTGGAGCGGGTGCCGACAAAAAAGGAGTTTGGAGCCGTTTGAAGGCGTGGAAATTTTGAGAGGAGGTTGGCATGCTAATAGGGTGTTTGGATAAATACATATCAGAATATCAACAAGTTTAATTATTGTAAGACTTCATTATCATAGAACAAAATAATGTCACATTATTATATTGTCACCTAGTGTTTGGCAATTTTCACAAATTGAAATATACCTTTTAAGTGTTTAACAATTTATTAAAAAACTCACAAGATGATACACCGAACAAGAAATGGAATGAAAGTAATCAACTAACCCATTCTTAATCACGTGTTAAAAATCATGGTAGGACCCATCTATTGTTAAAAAATCACAGGATTAAATGTTAAAACCATGAGATCCAAGCAATGTTACTTGATTAAGGTAGGTCCACCAAATGTTGATAACCATAGTGTAATACATGTAATGGTGATTATCACAAATGACCCTACCTAGTTTTTTCTTTTTTTTTTCGTAAAACCTTATCTTATGTCAAAAATTATTGGTGAATCTATCTATGAGAAATCATTGTGGGCCCATTTGATGTTGGAAGTCATATTAACACAAGGAGAGCTATCAAATAGTGCGACCCATTTAATGATGGCAAACTAATAATTGCAATCACACAATTCAATCTTTATAATTAATAAGGAACCCAACTAATTTTAGTAGTAGGGACTATGGAACCCAGCTAATGTTAGTAATCAAGATAAAAAATGAAGATAGCGGTAGCGGCGGGCTGACGCTACGTAGCGGCGTAGCGACGTTATTTGGGAAAATCGTCAAAAAAATCTGAAAAAAAATTGTAGAAAATATAAAATATTGGAAACTGAGAGAAAATGTATTTTTTTGAAAAAGTAACTTAAATATGGGGGCGTAGCAGTTCCTTTATTGTATGAGGTCCTGTATCACTGTATAAATAGAAAATAATAGTAATGATCAATTTTTTCACATGTATTCATGTTGCTTAGTTATGCTAACTTAGAAACTAATGCAAGGCTCGTAAAAAAAAAAACTATGTCATGAGGTCAAGACTTAAGACTTAAGAGTAACTTAGAGAAAAGAATATATCTACCCAAGGGGGTGTCTAATAGGATATACTTAGAGAAAAGAATATATCTACCAAAGGGGGTGTCTAATAGGATATACAAGAATCCTTGAGAACTCTCTGTATCGACTGTAATTCGGCGAGATCATGTGCCTTTTACTGTTCATTTAAACATAAAAGGGTAGAAATGTTGTTTGGAGAGAAGAAGAAAAGAAATAAGTCTTATTATGCATTTTTTAAAAATTTGGAAAGCAGGAATTTGTCTCACTCCGCAGCGGCCCCTATTGTGACATTAGTAGAACCCACCTAATATTGATAATCGACAAGGGATATGAAATTGTGATATGGTTATAGGAGCCCACGTTAAATTTGTAAACATTGTGGGGCCAATCTAATATTGGGAGTCATAGTTGCACTCTTATAAGGATCATTGATGTTAAAACTTATAGTGGTCACTATAATTAATGGTTGCCTATGAACTCTTTCGTATTTAGGAAGGATTTTTTAACAAAAGATTATTTTAGACAGCATACCTTGAATAACCTAATATGAAGCTTTTTGGAAGAAAGCGAGATATTGTAAGATACTTTCTAAGTTATACAAACACCTCCTTTTTAGTTGAATAAATTACATTCTAAACTAGTAGATAATATAGCAAAATCTCTTGAAATATCCTATTTCCAAACGCCCCCCCAAACCTGTGAATAGAGTGCTTTGCTCGAATCCTCCAATGGGCAATCTCAAGAAAAATTTTGATGGAAGTTTTGTTCATTCACTTGTAGAGGTGGAATTGGGGGTGTTATTAGAAATTGGTCTAGCACGGTTGT
Organism: Cinnamomum chago; assembly: GCA_038049695.1. Classification (NCBI taxonomy): domain Eukaryota; kingdom Viridiplantae; phylum Streptophyta; class Magnoliopsida; order Laurales; family Lauraceae; genus Cinnamomum; species Cinnamomum chago. Next base: position 35,428,941 of record CP142452.1, read on the forward strand.
TCGAAGCTATTCAGGGCTCGTGGAGTCGATGGATGTTAATGAAGCTGAACGTTTTGCTCTTTTAATTAGCTATCGTGAGTTACGTAGGATGGGATGTGTCAATGTAATTCTTGTAGGCGATGATTTTCAGTTATTCATTAGAGTTCTGGTAAGTCTTCCATGGAGGCTGACAGATTGGGTCGAGGAGGTGCAGGATATTTCTCTTCAATTGTGTGCTTGCTTCAATCATATTTTAAGAGAAGCTAATGTCATGGCAAATGCTCTTGCAAGGGAGGGAGTTTTTTGTTCCTCTCTTACTTTCGATGTATGGTATCTTTTTTGTTTTGTAGCTTAATAAAATTTTATCGTTAAAAATAAATAAATTGGTTGGCATCCCAAGTCAATTCATAGAGGAAAAAGTGCATCCTTATTAACAAGGATATACCCCCTTTCGCACTAGCATGAGCATATAAAAATAAAAATAAAAAAATTAAATAAGAAGCAATAAAACTAGAAGGAAAATGATCGCAAGCAGCGAAGCAACACTTATTGCTTATGCATTAATAGAGATGAAATGAATCAAGTATGTTAGTATGGATTTTTAGGGCATTTTGTAATGGGTATGGGGGTATGAAATTGCCTTCATATCCCCATTTTATTAATGCTAACTGATTGTTACAAGGGCATTTTAGTATATATTTACATATATAAATGCATATATTATAAAAAAATAAAAAAAAGGATGAGGGCCGGGGCCGGCAGTATTGTCCAAGCCTAGCCCTCAAATTCCAGGGCCTACCAAAAAAAAAAAAAAAAACTGTCCAAGCCCCGGGCCCTAGGACTTTTTCTTAGAAATTGAAGCCCTCGTTTTAAGGGCATATTGAGAGCCGGGCCAGACCCCACTGTCTCAAGGCCGGGTTGACAGACCAAATTACTAATAAGGATGACACTCTGCCTTCCAATTGAAGATTCATTCAAACTGCAAGATCAATTAAGCAGCATACAACTGAAAATGATGGGATCTCAGATGATTCCTAGCAGTTTGAGTTTCTCACTATATTCCATAATAGGTCAAGAATTGATTGGTTAAAGTGACCATTTACATATTCTTGTTTCCAGGAGATGCTCAAGTTAAATTCTCACAAAATAAAAACAATTCTATCATAAAAACATTTCAATGAAATTAGATGTTTTAAAAAATATATTTTCAAAATACAAAGTAGTCACAAATTTAAGAGCAACAAGAGAAACTCTTGAACCATACGATCCCTTCATCATCCAATCACCCTTCACTTTGTTGAAAGTATATATGAAAAATATACCACAGGCCATGCAATCTCATCTTTGCTACTCTCGTTGGAAGCACCAATATAGGAACGAATAGAAGTTGGGAGTGACATAAATGCCATCTGGGAAGCAAGTTTAAACTTTTTAAATTTTGAATATGAAGAAATAATGTAAAATGCAAATAGGCATGACAAATCAGTGAGCAGTGTTATAAGAAAAGACAGTCTTAACTATAAACACTGACCAAATGTTATACCTCAATGGCTCAATCCCATCTTAAAAAATATAACAAACGAAAACGAACGCATAGCTACATGATGGAAGCATACTTCTGTGTCAGAGAAGGAAACTCACACTCAGATTTGCACTAGACAGGGTCTCACCTTGTATTCATCAATCGCATCTTGAGCAAAGGCAATGTCAATGTCCTTCTCCCTGTGACAAAGCACAATACAAGGATCAAAGCAGTACTTTAACAAATTACAATCAGAGAGGGAAAAACCAGATTATCCCATACTTTTCACAAATCACAACAAAATTGACTTGCTTGTTTATAACGTATTGGTTAAAAACACAATTAAGATGGAAGAACTTTTGTAGTACTAGAAGCATGAATGTCTAAAGAGTTGAATCAAGTTCTAAAATAACGTACCAGGTCGCTTCAGCATAAGAGAGTCCTTGCCACTTGACTAAATATTCTGGTACCACCACATCAGAACCAACTTTACTAATTCTATCAGCAAATATTCTTTCAACCTGATAATGGTATTTTGAGAAAAATGAACATTAGTAAAAGATTTTTAAAAAAAAAAAAAATTTCACTGTGAAGAAGAATCCATGGTAAGAATAAACATGGAACCTGACTATATTGCTTAAGGAGATCTAATTCCATTTCCTTGTTTACATCATGAACTTCAGCCTGATATAAGAAAGGGAAAACTAAGTGAAAGCAGTCTATCAATAATGTCAATTCAATATTAAACCAGCAGTTTAAAAGTTAATTATTTTGAACAAAAAAAAATATATCAAATACAGAATGTAATAGAGAAAAACTCAATACACATGACACAGAAAAGGAAAAAATCAAGTTACAAAGATTTAAAAATGTCTAAAGTCCTAAACCAAATATCGTTATATAATCACACAGAAAGAAAGAAACTCTCTCAAATTTTACATAAAATTTGCCACTGAACAGAAACTCTTCCAAGTTGATCCATCCTTTCTAGAACCAAATGTGTTAAAGCCAACAATAATGGTGCCCGGTTCAAGGAAAAACAATGCCTTATCCTTGAGTGATAGATCCATGCAACAAATTACATCACTGAAATAAACTACCAGATTGATACCTAAAATCTTAATAATTATCTTTTTGAAGTGATAACTGATTTCATTAAAATGAAGAAAATACAACATGAGAAATGCATAAAAGCTAATTTACAAAACAATGACTAGAAGACTAATCCACAATAGATCTAAACCCGCAATATTCCTTCCAACATCTACAAAAATAAGACAGTCGTCCCAAAGAACTCTATAAAAAAATTACCCATGAAAAAAAATTGCCTAGCTGTAGAAGCCACAATAAATGAAGCCAGGCATGGCCAATTGTTTAGTTCTAACAAAACAGACCATTGATAAAATAGCCACTAAAGTATAATCATAAATTATTTTTATCCTTCTTATTTAAATACAGAAACCGCTAACATTCCACTCTCTCCATAACATTTTCAGGCAAAACCCATTGAACCCCAGACAATTGAAGAAAGTAATCCCACACCTCTTTCGTAAGGTCATGACTCATGACTAAAAGACAACGGACCTCCTCTGCATTCCTTAAGCAAAGGCCACAAAAATTTATAACATTTTTTTGTTGCCTCTAAAGACAAATCCATAGAATCTTACCCAAAACCCTTGCAGAGGAAAACACAATAACTCATGGAAGACACTTTATTTTTCAAATGCAAGGAAATCTAATCTCATTCCCAAAAGTTGATTCTGAAAATTCTTAACTGAGAAAAGGTCATTCACATCTGGCCCCCCGACACAAGTACGACTCCCGCTTGGAATAAGATGTTGTAATTGCAAATCCATAGATACCCTATTTCCTCATCACACAGGTTAAAAAATGGTGCAGGTCAAGCCAGGCCCAAATCCACTGGGCCCAACCCATGAGTTATTGGGTCAACCTGACCCGACCCACTAGAATGGCCCACAAATCCTAATGGGTGGATCGACCAGTTTTCTGTTGTAGGAAGCTATCCTAGTTTACAAAATAGTTTTGGTTGTTTCCTTATTGCTTAGTAATTTATATTAGTAGGCTTCTTATTGATTTGGGAATTCTATGTTTAGAAATAGAATCCTAATAGGATAGGAAAGACTCTTTAATCTTCTCTATAAATATGTAAATCCCCTTCGGGGATCAGTAGCTCTATCATTACTGAATTGAGATTTCTGCTTGGTTTAATTGTGTTCTGGCCTTTTGATCATGCGCTTCTAGTTGCTTGGAATCCATCTGGATTCAGCCAAATCCCTGCTGCAAGTTTGATCTATTCCCAGCTGGATAAAAAATAAAAAATAAAAACAAATGGAGACCAAGCATTTGTATAACCCACCTTTCCAAGTAGTCAGAATTCCAAGCACTTTTGATAGCAATTGCAAATGGACAGGGAAAAGAATCCAACAAGCACATATCTCAACACCATAAATTTCTCCAAAATATGAATATAAGATCCATTTACAAACTAGTACCCAATATATTGCGAAAATCCTTGTTAGTGGTTGCAATTGCTCTCCAAAGACCAGAAGTTTTCAAGGAAAACTTTCCAATTGTTACTACCAATCCAAAATTAAAAAAGAGAGGAACAAGCCACCTTCTTCTTACAAGTAAAACCATTTTTCGAGTAAAGCTCAATTCATCAACTTCAAAGAATGAATTCCAAGATCCCTCGTTTATAGAATGGGATACATTCTTCCATCCTAACAAAATGGTGCTTCTTTTATCCTGAACCTCACTCCACCAAAAATCCCTTTGGATTCATTATAGCCCAAAACCTAAACCATTGACTAAAATCTTGGCCAAGTCCACTAGTTTTCAAAAATGAGGGCAGCCCAGTGCACAAGGCTCCCACCATTGCAGGGGCAGGGGAGGGTTAGATGTACGCAGCCATACCCCGGCAAGCAGAGAGGGTGTTTCCGTGTTTCAATCCAATGACGCCAAGTCGCAATGGAGCAAGGCCCGCCCTCGCGTTTCAAAATTATAAAATCAAAATATAAGAACTTTTGCTGCAGTAGAAAGAGCATGTAGCATGGTTGGAAGGTGCTCTTCAATGCAACTACAAGGTTGTGGGTTTGAGTCAGCACCTCAGCCCTTACTGACGCCATTTGGTGCATGGTCAGTTAGTTGGCTGCTGCAGTGCACTGTGGGAGGCCTCCACAATCTCAGGCCCCTATTCCCAAAGGGTGGGATGATCATGTTTGGCAGCAACTAATTCCATGAAAAAATCAGAGCACGACCGAACCTAATCATTAGGTCTAAGCATCCAGCACCGAACCCAAATTTGGAAGGTGATAAAATGGTATAGATTGACACAGGCGGCCCATTCTATAGGATAAAGATGTGGTTAGTATTAGCTACTCTCTAAGATTACAAGGTCAGACACAAGAACAGAAAAATATCAAGTTGGAAATTACCTCCTCACGTGACAGTGTCATTCTGAACTTCCTTTCCTCCGTCACCCTTTTGATGTAATTCAAAACCTTTTTGAAACCACTAAGCTGAAAAACCAAATAAAATAGGATGGACGTTTCAAGTTGATTATAAAGAAAACATCAGAAAGGCAAAAAACATTGAGCAGTTTCACAACAGCAAATTTTGAAGAATGAATGCACTAAAATTACCAAGTTGAACTTTAGAACATCTAATAGAAACCTCATAAACATCAGGAGTCTTACATTTTGGAGATCAGAAAATGATTTCCATTGGCAGTGTAAATATGACTGGCCTTTCCATTTTATAAAGAACTCCACTACATTCCAGTCTGCTTCAGAGTCTAACCAGGAGCTTGACACAGTAGGCTGTGTTGACTTATTGTTTCTTAAAGCAACTTCAGCCATGCCTATCGGCTGGTGCCACAGCACCTTTTCAATTGAATCACCATCATCCTCTTCGACATCCTCCTGACCAACCTATTTCAGGGGGAAAAAAGAAGAAAGAAAGAAAATAGGGTCAGAGCAAAATTTCAGACAATGAGACTGTTGTGCAATAAACAAATAGGCTCATTGGCAAAGCAGATTCCAAAAACAGATGCAAAATAATCATTGTGGGATTAAAGTTGTTTATAATTTAATATAATAGGAAATAAAAGGAAAAGATCAACATTTGCCTCAGGGATGGATGGTGTGGATTTTCTCCATTTTTTTCATGTGGTGGTGGTGGGGGCTCATGCAAAAGAGCATAGGTTAGGCGTCAAGGCTCACAGACATTAACTTCAGTAAGCCTGGATCTCAAAGTGCATAACAGATGACAAACGTGCAGGAGCATAGACACAAGAAAAAAAATTTTACAAAGTTGAAGAATAAGATTAGGAACCAGCCAATGAGAGACAACAATTGGGACTTTAAGCACCTCAGGTTCTCAACAAAGCAATCCACATAGTTTGGCACCCAACGAGCAAAGTTACAAGTATCAGACCTAAGTATATGGTCATCAGCTCCCAAGGATATGTATAGTATCATCAGGCCTTGAGATTGTACATGTGACTTGTGTGATTGCCTGATTGGACCATTACGTGACTCAGAGCATTAATCTGATGGTTCATGTATATACCAGATAAAGAATCGCTCCCAAAAATAACCTCATCGAGCAATCCTAACCGTTAAATTGATTCCCAATGTACAGCATATTAAAAAAGATTAATACATGCACCCATATGAATCACTTAAGATCTAAGCATGTGTCCATGATACAGCCGAAGATTGTGTCATTCCAACACAGGCACTCAATGTATTAAGTAGGTAATATGTAGAGTGAAAATCCAGACATCTCAGAAAAGAGATTTTTTTATGAACCGGTTATGAGATTTAATCTCTCTTAAGCATATTGAATATGGAGAGGGCGAAGTACCACTAGAAATGTTTGGCCAGCCTGAAGCTACAGTCAGCACTCTGATTATTATTACATAATGATATGTGTACAACAAAAAACACAAACAAATATAAATTTGACATCACTGCATGTGCATAAGAATTCAACAGCCAAAATCAGATAGCCAAGAGTTACTTTTTTACTAATGCTCAAGTTCAGAAGACCCACAATCTTGGCAGAATAGATGTACATGCCTGCACGCCATTTGTACAGTGAAAGGTCAGCCAACAGCTATTTTTGGATACTACTCAAATCCAAAATAAGACTCACTATTTTGGCTGAATAGATTGCCATGCCTAATAAATGGAGATAAGTCTCCACAAGGTTCTGGTGTGCATGACTAAAACCAGAATCTTCTCATAATGATAACCACCCACCATGCTTTCTACTATAGATTGGGTTATGGGTGTGCATGACTAAACCCAGAATCTTCTCATAATGATAACTGCCCCACAGTCCCACCATTCTTTCTACTATAGAATGGGTTAAGCACTCATAATTTATGGAAGAAAAAAAATTAAATTTAAATGTACTGGTAAAATCTAATTCTTCATCTCTTTTTTTCAAATAAAACTGAAAATATATTGCCAGGGAGATTTTTAAATTTATGTTCAATGCAAAATGTTTCTAACTGTACTGATTGAAGATTATGTGCAGCCCATCAGAATAACATAAGGATAATAATTAAAAGAAATAAAATTAAAAAAATTAAAAAGTTCGGAGTGCCTATTATGTTTTGATTCATATTACTATTCAATAAAAAACAAAGAAAAAAAGAATCTGCCAAATCAATTTCAAATTATCTACACATAATACACACCGCTCGTCTACATCTTAAATGAAACTAATAGGTAATTAGATGCTGATTTATTTTTTTTCTGCTTTGTGTGGGGAAGTGTAATGTGGTGCTTGTATTTATGCCATGGTTACCTGGTTCGTTGGTCGACTAATTCGCACTTGAGTTAGTAGTTCATAGTTGGGAACCAATCAAATTTGAAAATCCAATGAAGCACGTCTAAATAATTTGTTTATCAATTCGCTTGATTCATAGTCTGGCTTCTAAATTTGAACAAGAGGTGTAAATTGGAAAAATCTTCTCTTACATAAGAGCGCATCCAGACCATCACTAAAGGAGGGAGACCCCACCTAATTTAGGCCGGGTCCCCGATGATGAACGTCTAATGATATATATATATATATGTATATATGTATATATATATATATAGAGAGAGGGGGGGCCTAATCAGGTGCATGCCGGGCGCACTGAGCATCCGTGCGCGCCTGGGTGTGGGGGCCCACCTAGGGCTGGAACGACAGCCTGGGGGTGGTTTGAAGATCTGGGTTCCTCTCCACAAAAAATAGACCCATCTGATCATTCTAAACCTATCATCTGGAGGCCACAACCTTAGTCCATTCGGATGGCTGTACAGTCGATCAAACGGTCCAGTCCATTCAGATGGGTGCAAACCCTGGGGACGTGTGAAATTCAGGGGAGGGAGGGAAGGACGGGGGTGTGGTTTATGTGTGTGTGGTCCAGTCAGATGGACCATCAGACCATCAGGTGGGCCCCACAATAGGTGTACACTTTGCACACGGTACATACCAGCTGTTGGGCACACCCGGGACCCCATAGATCAGGGGTTGAGGGGACCGAAAGATGTAAGTGATAGCACCCCAGATATCAAATTTGAATTCAATTTGTTCCCTAATCCCTCCATCCATGGCCCACAAGTTTGAACACCTTCATATATTAAATACAATAATTTGGATTGGTGCAAACCCATGGGATCGGTGACTCATGAAGGGTGCATGTGTGTAGTCCACTAGGATGGGTCATAAGGTGAGCCCCACAAAGTGGTATGTACCATGAGACAGTACATGTCAAATGTACAAGATCAGTTGCTATCCCCCGCACACAGTGTTCATGGTGGTTTCCATCCGCACATTATTGGACATGGGACTAGGGGGGATCGAAAGATCTGGTTGCGGCCTAGCCATGTACAAAGTATGGAGCCCACCTAATCATCCAAACTCTTTGATGAACGGCCCACAAATCTTTACCCGTTAAAAAGTGTGCACAATCAATCCAATGGCCAGTCCATTCAAACGATATAATTTAGGGAGGGAAGGGGGGTCCAAGTTGTGTGGTCCATTCGGATGTGTGTAGGGTACACCTCCCCTACAAACTAGTTCGCATGTATCTGAGCGAACTCAAAACTTTTTGTCTGTTGGATTCGGCCACACTATCTACATCTATACAATTCAAAGGGCAAAGAGGGAAAACAAAACCCTACCAAGCTCAAACATAGATACATATACACATGCATAAACGGATTGACACATACGGATCGGACTACTTCAAAGAGGAAAAGAAGCAGCTCCTTTTTCCAATTAAGAGCAGATGAAGCCAATGAAAGCTCGATCTTAGGGTTGCCATTTCAAAGTCGCTTCTTTAATTGCAGGGTGTGTAGAAAACGTGCAAAAGTAAAAGAAAAATATATAAAAGAATCAATAGTAGAAGAAGATGGCATGGAAAACTGTAGAAAAGAAAACATGAGAGAGAGAGAGAGAGAAACCCAATTTTTAAAACAGGGGTTTTTTTTTTGGAGGAGGAGAACAAAAAAAGAAGATGCAAACGCTGACCATACTATCTGTATCTCTATCTAAGCGAATGGGACAAAAAGATTGGAGGTTTTAATGGTGGGGTTTCGGTTTGTAGTGTTTAAGGTTCAGAGAGAGAGACGGGAGGAGAGTAACAAGACTGGTAGGAGCATATATGTGCCGGCCGAATCCAACGGATAGAAGTACGAGGATTTATATCAACGTAGTTAATACAAATAAGAGGTAGTTCCTACACATATCAAATCAACATGACTTCCAAAGGCTTGCCATTATTCTCCACTATGGTCATGCCTGGCAACCAAATCCTCAAGGAAAAGATTTTCGCTTCCCACAAAGTCAAGGAAAACCTACGTTTGGCAATTGTAAATCCCAACGGAAATCCTCATTTTGAGGATTTTAAAGTCTGACCTCCCACCGTAGGATTTGGAAATCCTCACTTTGCAGATTACTCATTGAAACCAATTTTTCTCAGCTATATGCGTCAATACGCACCCATATCGATGTGAGATCCTCAGCAAGGAATCCTTACTCTAAGGGCAGTCCTCAAATTTGTTAATTCCACAAAAAGAAGAAGAAGAAAGAAAGAATGAAAAAACCCCGTGGTCTCGATGTGGTAGGTCTATATAATTCAATTGTTGATTCAATTGATTTGTAATTTGAGTTCGATGAGTTGGGAACTCAAATTTGAACAAAATACGTAAATTGATATATAATGTAGTAATATAAAAAGGAGGTAGTACACCTGTATCAAATCAAGACCACTTCCTTAAAGGCCTAACAGTATTTCTATGAGCAAATTCTATAAATCGTTCATCACTCTGGTCCCACTTCTTTCACTTAAATTACTCAAATGAACACCCCCCACCACACACACCCTTTTATTGGTTAATCATGTGCAGAAGATGTGATTTGATTGACTCTTTTCATTTCCATTTAATACTTCAACTCTGTTGAAATTAGCTGGGACCAATAGATTGAAACTATAATTTTAAGCAACTTGGTTTAAAATGACAGCTCCTTTTGTTATAAAAAAAAATAAAAAAAAAGATGGCTCCTTCATGGATCAAATCTAAACCACTCAAAATCATGCCACGCTTCCCCATTTGGCCTCTAATCAAACGGGCCTACTATCAGGTTCATCAAAAGTAAAACACATTACTTACTTCCTTGTTTATTTAAAAACATTCTATTAATTTGGGATCAATTAACAGACCCAACTCAGATGGGAATAAAATTTGCCAACATCACATGTAATAGATGGACCACATAGAAGGATCTATGGATGTAGTTGAGAGGATCAATGTTTTTTTTAATGATGACGATGTATTGAATTGCTCAAGAAACTGTACAGCATAAGAGAATGGGAATAAAATTTGCCAACATCACTTGTAATAGATGGACCACATAGAAGGATCTATGGATGTAGTTGAGAGGATCAATGTTTTTTTTTTAATGATGACGATGTATTGAATTGCTCAAGAAACTGTACAGCATAAGAGAAATATACTGAGTGAAAAAAAAAACCACAACAAAGGGGATGAGGAAACAGACCAAAAGAAAGACAAGGGGTACCCCAAAAAGGCGGGCACACACTCAAAGAGCTAACAAGCAAGCATTACATAGAAACAATGTTTGCAATTTCAGTAAAGTTTTTTTATGGAAAAGAGGGAAAAATTTCAATTAAAATTAAAGTAAATGAGAGCAAAACATTTCTTTTATTGGTAAATGGGAGGGAACAGTCATTGACATGATAACTTGTCACACACATCCATTGCAGACCATAAAAAAATGAAAGTTTTATTGCAAATGCACAGAAGCCAAAGCTCATAACTTATAGAATCCTTTGGTACAAGAGAGTATTACGCTGTTAACTAGGGAGAGATCTGAGATCTCTTTTTCTTCCTTCTTGAGACTGATGACAGGGACAGAGAGCATGGAAGCTATGGATAATAAAAGGAGAAAGCATACTCTATGGGAATCACAAAATGGTAGATGAACTCGATGAAAAGCTATGTACTTCTCTTTTAGAAGTTTTGGAGATCTTAAAAAGAAAAAATAGGAGTGCCAAATTTCCTAGTATAATTCCATTCAAGTTTCTTTCTTCCACACACACCTTCTACAACTTTTCTTTCTCTCTCTTTTCTCAATAAATATCTAAGCTATTGGAGACGTTTTTAAATGGGATTGACCCAAGGATGAAAATAGCGGTAACGGCGGGCGTAGTGGCCAAAACGCTACGCAGTGGCATAGCGGTGCGGTTCAAAAAAGTTGTTAGAAAAATCTAGAAATTTTCCAGAAAATCCAAAATATTGGAAAATGCTAGAATATATGGTCTTTTTGCAAAAGTAGCTAATATAGGGGTCGTAGCGGTCCCCTCATTGCATGAAATCCTGTATCGTTGTATGATTCTAAAATGATAATATTGATATATTTTTTTCAAATATATTCATGTTGGCTAGCAATGCTAAGTTAACAATTAAAAAATTGTTTATAATCAAACAATGTCATCAAAATATCATCACCATTATGCTTAGAATATAACATTTTATAATGACATTTTGATATACATATATATATAGAGAGAGAGATTTTCAATTTAAGTGAAATTTGATCAGGGCCTTATTTCCTATTAGAGTTAAATTTTCCTAGGTCTTATGTCCTATTAGAGAGTGAAACTTGGTTGGGCTCTATTTCTTGTTAATATGAGATTTCGCTGGGGCTCTATTTTCAGTTGGTGTGAAATTTGGTTGGGACCTATTTCCAATTAGAGTGAAATTTTGATTGTGGCCTATTTCCAATCAGCGCTGCTACTTGGACAACCCGGGGGACCGAATGCGCTGCTACTTGGACAACCCGGGGGACCGAATTGTGGCCCGGTCCCCCGGGTATGTCCAAGTCGACTTTCCCATTTCCAATTAGAGTTAAATTTTGATTAGATGCTATTTTTAATTAGAATGAAGTTTGGCTAAGGACTTAATTTCAATTAACTAGGATTTGGTTAGGGAGTGAATTTTTTATTTTAATACTTGGGCCTCATTGTGGAACCCACCCGTTAAGGTTGTGCTTTCTTTATTTATATGCTGGGGCCCATTTAATTTTTTTATTCGAATCTACCATTAGGTGGGTCGTGGGCCAAATTGGGGTCCATCTGATACACTTTAAAAAAAATAGAGGGCATAATCAAGTAGGGCATTTGCTCCCCTTTTGTTTTTGCCAAAAGGGAGGCATCAAGAGACAAAGATAGGTAAAGGAAATGAGGAAAAAGGAGGGAGGGAAAGGAAAAGAGGGAAAATGAGGGAAGAGCTCTTGCTGCTGTTCCAACTTCCAAGCTGCTGGTTGTTGGGAAGTCCCACATTGCCCAAGTCCTGAGTTGGACAGGGCTTCATATACCTATTTGGGCATTCCACCTATCAGCTTAAGCTTTTGGGTTGGTACCTAGTATCAAAGAGAGTTTTGATCCCGTCGTTCTTGTGTAGCACATGTGCCAGGCTCGTCCATGAAATCTATTGGGCCTAGACATGAGGGGAGTGTTGGGAAGTCCCATATCGCCCAAGTCCTGAGTTGGATAAGGCTTCATACCTGTTTGGGCCTTCCACCTATCAGCTTAAGCTTTTGGGTTGGTACATGGTGTCTTACACTGGTGCTACTGCGATTTCCGGTTGCTGCTACTGTGGTGGCTAGTGGTGTTGTTGTTAGTGTTAGATGGTGCCGTTGTTGGTGCTCCTGGTATCCCGGGTATGTTTCCTTCTTGCAGCTGCTATTCCTTTTTTCTTTCTTTCTTTTGTTCTCTCTTTTTCTTCTTGCACTAGGTTGGACGAATACAAGGGAAGGGATTTTGGTTTTTTTCTTTTTTAGCCGCGCCCGTAATGTACCGGCCGCTATGGGTCGCTACACTCGTGAGCGGCGATGAGTATCAAAAAGCCTAGCGGTGGTCAATTTAGCGGCCGATACGTAGCTATATACATCCATAGTTTGACAACAACCATCCTTAAATAACCTAACTATTGTTATTCAAAGTTCCAAATTGTAATGAATCAAGCTCTGAGTTGTTTGATTTGAACCAATGGCGCACCTTCTTTCTTACTTTCTTTCTTTTTTCTTTCTTTTCTGGCTAGGTTGGGCAACTGGTCTAGAGTAATACTTTAGAATTGAAGACCCAGGGATGTATCTGTATGAAACTAAGGTACCAACACCACCCAACCATGAGTGTGTTGGCAATTTGAGAGCTCTTTCAACGAATCAGGTAACTATGACATAAACATGAGAAAAGCAATAAAAATCACAAAATTATAAGAATGTTAGTATTATAATCAGTCCACACCTTTTGACACTTCTTTGCTTTTCCATCATCAAAATCTTCACTCTCTTCACTTTCAGCATACGATATCTTTCGAATGGACCTACTTGAAGTTCTGACCTCATTATTCCGTGCCATTATATTTGCAGGCATTGTGGTTCGACCAACAATCTTCTTTTGAAGATGTATCCCTCTTTTTGTTCTATTATTGAAATCTTCATCACTATCTTTTTCTGAGTCCTTTTCTGATGAATCTTCCTCTTCAACAAATGATCTACCTCTTTTTCGCTTATTATACATAGAGAATGATTTAATCCCTCTGGTAGGCTTTAAACTATGTCCGCCTTTACGTTGTCTTCTTCGGTTAGAACTATCAATAATATCCATATCATCATCTGAGATTTCAAGGTCAACATCATCATCTTCTTCATCAGATCCATCACTTCCCCAAACTTTAGCCTGTTATTAATAAAAAAATGCAAAGAAAATACAAGCAAAGTCAGACTTCCATGCAGTTCACCAAGATCTGAGCAGAGATGCACATTTCAAATATAGGGCAACAATTAAAAGTTTAAGATTTAACAGTTACAATTAATATGACGTGCTGTCAAATGTGAAGTACATACACATGGAATCTTCAATAATAAATATAGGCGAAATAAACCACCAGTAGAATAAGTAGCATGCTAATAGTCAATAAGCAACCAGTTAATCAGATGATGCATGTCATCAAATAACTTCATCAAAACCAGTATGCTATAATTCCTATTAGAAATGTACTGTTCGTCGAATGGTAATATTGGAGAAAAAAACTGACAACTGGTTCCTCTAGGGGAGAAACCTCTCCAATATTTTTCCTTTTGATGATGATGATGATGGTGCTCGTGGTCAACAAAATTCTTCAAGATTTGAAGAATTCATTGGTTTTGTCTTTTCATGACAACTTTAGAGGTGCCAATGAGAGACAGGCAGTCTAGATAAACAAGGGTTTCTTTCGATTCTCTTATGTTATGGCATTAGTGAGCTCTTCTTAGGGTTGCTTCTCAGGTCCTCTACTCTAGAGAAGCCCCTTTGGTTGCTGCTATGTTTTGCCTAGGGGCTTTTGGCTTCTTGTTTTCTGCATACATTTTGTTTGCAATAATAAAATTTAACAATTATAAAGGACAAAGGGTTAGAAATAAAGAGAATCCACATGGTTAGGTGACTGAATGATGTTACAAAGAATGGGAAAGGGAAAGACTTTTTAGACAAAAATGATAATACAAAGAGTAGTAAGTAATCCAATCTCTTATTCAAAGGTTGCAATCCCTTAAACAAGGCTATAGAAACATGACACAATATAGGGATGGCAATAGGGTGAGTTGAGTTGGCAGGTTTATTTTTTAATACCATACCCCTGTGAAAGGTTTGGCTTGGGTCAGGTTTGAAAACAATTTTGTATTTTAAAAACATTATCCCATGTCATGTTGAGGACAAGTTTAGAAACCTGCGACCTTATGTTCAGGTAAAGTACCTGCTAGGCTGCTACTACTTCTACTATGATGGCAGTGCAGAAAATACTTACAAAATACTATGAAGCATATAACAGGGGCAGGGGTGGGCTTGCCTGAACCCAAAGACCCACTATCGAACCCGCCCCTAATAGGAGCAGGTCGACTGTTTTAACCAGATCCATTAACATCCCTAGAAGAGTACATGAGGGAATTCCATTATTTGGTTGGATGCAATGATTTGCCTAAGAGACGAGGGAAGCTTGTGGCAAGGTATCTGTGGAGGTCCACAGCCATCAATACAAGATGCATTTGCTATCATCCATCATTGACTGTGTCGGAAGCCTGATAAAGAGCCTTGGTAATCGAAAAGTATCGAAAAAGAGACCCAAACAAATGAGTTTGACAAGAATTACGTGAGATCTTAACTGCTGTGAAACAAGGCCTGAAGGTGGTATTCAAAATGGTCGAGAAGATAGATTGTTCAATGATGACTCAGCCAACATCAGGAAGCCATTAGAACAACTACAGGGGAAATTCGAACGAAGTGATAAAATTACCTCATTGTAGATCAGCGTGGCTGAGATAATATGGTGCCAATCAAGAATATTTTAAAGTGGCACGTAGAAAAGTGGAACGTGAACCTATTTCATGAGGATCCAAGTGAAGAAGTGAAGATGATATTTAGTATGAGAATATGAACAACCAATGTTTTAAAAAATCAAAATCATTCATTAAGCCAAAGTGGGGTCAAACCGACTTGCCTCTAAAATAGAATGTTTTGACCACTTAGCATCCCTATAGTAAAATAGAAAAAGTAGTTAAAAAACTAAAACACATGTACATCATTGTACACTACGTTTCTACATTTCAAATCATCAATTGTCAACTACAATTGCTGAAAATAAAATTTTCACACTCGGTGTTGAAGGTTGAGGAGAAGACACTATTTCTGTAAAGCCATTTCTAATCACCCTCTTCAATTAGGGAAAGGGGAGGGAGTTCTATAAAAATAAAAATAAAATAAGAGCAGCTTCCTGAACAAAAGTTTAATAGATGAAAAACATTATTAACATTTTGAGCACTTAATTAACCGTTTGAGCACTTAAATTGATGGGTATTATGCTAATCAAACCAAGGTAATATACTGGCCAATGCATGTGTAGAGTAAGTCGATATAAGTAATAGAATAAATGTCATAAAACAACTCTTAACCAAGCAATCACATGGCTTATATGGTCAAGGATGCATTCGGATTTATGGAGTTTTATTTTCATTTCTATGTCAAAAAAATAGAAATTTCTATGATATTCCACTAAATTTTGTGCTTAAGCTACATAATCCGCTGATTCAACCACATCAATTGCACACAATAGAACAACATGAAAGATACACACAGAACAAGGCCAAACATTTTAAATTCACAAATATAGCTTGTCAAAAAAAAAAAAAAAAAACACCTTGCTATTTGTGCGACCGCCTTTGTCTTCGTAATCAGGCTCGAAATCTGCATCATCAGGGTCATCCTCTGCAGACAAAAGAAAAGATTGACTTCACTAAAGGCAAGGCATGCTATTATAGAGATGAGAAAATGGAATCGGCAGAAGGGAATCCAAGTTTATTGGTAACAAAAAAGTACAAAAACCTCAAGTCCACAATCTAATGAAGAATGTAAGTATCAAATTGAAGTACCGTCTTCCTCATCTTCTTCGTTATAATCATCATCATAATCATATTCATCTAACTTTGCAGACTTCGAATGCCTTGACATATTTTTCTTGACAGGAATAGGCCTTGATGACTGTCTTGAACTGGAAGCACTTGTACGATTAAGCTCTCTATGATGTAAGGAATCACTCTGATCATCTCCATCTTGTTCGTAATAATCATCAGATAACATTTCATCTGTGGGAACATCAGCCTGAGCCCTTTGGAATACTTCTGCATCCTTATGACCATCGCCATCTTCTGACTCCAACCTATCAGCCCGTCCATCAGATGAATTACCATCAGATCCTTCCTCGATTTTATAATCAGAATCCATATCTTTCCCAGATTCAGATCCATCTCGCGTGGGCATAGGTTGGCAATCCTTCCAAAAGGACGAACCCCATTTTCCAACTAATCCCGTTCTCCTTCCAGACAGCTGAGAATTCTGCATTTCTCTTCCACTATTATTGCTTCCAACTGCCCCATCCTGCAGCCTACCGTCATCATCACCAGTTGGCTCCTCATCACTCTGGTATTGACCGTCCATCTTGACATGGACATCCTTGTCAATTAAACTATAGTTTGAATCTACTGGACTATGAACTCTACCAACACCACTACCCTCAGATTTCCCATCCATAAGGTGGCCTGAATCTGTCCCGTTCCCCAAGTCGCTAAAAAATGACATCCTTTACATGGAAATTCTCCAGTCTATACTTGAAACCACAACTGTAGTGGCTCTCTGCAGAAAATCAAAAGGCAAACAGAAACCACAAAGCTGGTCAAAAACAAACATTAAAATGCATTCATGGGAAAGAACAGCAAGCTTTGTTCACTCCATCTGGCCTTAAAACGAGGAGCCACAGAACAGCATTCATACTCAAACAGCAGCATTTCGGTCAAATGGAAATTAAACCAACACATAAAACTCTACAACACACACAAATGAAATAAAAATCCAGAAGTAGAATTTAGAGCCATCAAAACTACTAAAACGAAGTTGAAAATCGATGCCAATCAAATAACTTTACTAACCCTAAACAAATAATCATCCAAAAAAATTTGAAATTTGAAATTGAAACCATGGCACAAAAACTGAAATTCAAACGACAGCTGAGCGAAAACTTGGTTCTGTGAGAGGAGCTGGATTAATCAAAACGAAAACTTATCTGAACAAGGAAGAAACAGCACCAAAATGACCATCTCACAGAGTTCAAACAGAGCGCGGACAAACCATATAAATCCATCAACAAAATCTCCTCTAATCTCAGAACCCTTTCACACATCTAAAAACCTAAATTCAATTCTCGATTCAAAGATTCAATCCAAATCAACTCAAAAACAAGCAAATCCAACACGAAAACAACGGATCCGTCTAATGAGAGCTCGAAAACAAGAAAAAACGATCACGAAAACCAGATCAAAATCCATCTTCAAACCCTAACCCCTAGAAAAATCCCTAAATCGGAATCAAAAACTCAAATCCCCGACAGATTCCAGTAAAAAGAACAGAATCGAAAGGCACAGAGCAGCATGAGAGAAGAAGGAAAAGATACCTTTTTTATCGACGTTGTTGAGAAGGGTATGTATGAGAGAGGAGCAGGATAGAGAAAAACCGGCTGCGCACGTTAGTAATCGTGCGCTGACGGAGCAGACAGATTGCGGTCGGAAAAGGAAGGAAGGAAAGGGAGAGAAGAAGGAAAGAAATGAAATGAAATGTTTTCGTTTGTTTGTGGATTCTCTAATTTTCCTCGATTTGGGGCTTGAAAAGTCCAATCGGAGATAAAGAAACGGATTAGGGATTTCAGATTTTGGGGGGAAAAGGGAACGGATGGTTCGATTTTTACCGGTCGATTTTGCCACAGAGGAGGGGAGAAGAGAGGGAGAGATGGGGGTTTTATCAAATCAAAGGGAGAAAAGAAAAGAAAAGATGTGCAGAGGTTATTTTGTTCCTGGAGAAACGTGTTTATAGAGAGGGGTTTCTCTCTAATTTCTCTCTCTAGATTCGTCGGTCGAGCATTTTAGGGCGCCATGGGTCACAGGCCAATGGACGCTAGCCACGTGTTGATGAGTGGCCCACTCTTGATGATGATGATGAACACATTTTGATTGTACATCTGATAGGCCATGTAATGGATGTAAATTGCAAAATGGGGATTTCTCGGAATCTTCCTTCGTGATTCTAATTCACACGCATCCGCCTTTGATGAGAAATAAATTTTTCAAAAAAATCTTTAAAAATAAAATGTACCTACATGTCCACAAATGGGGGGCAGATGGGAAGGAGAAAAAAATAATCAGCGCCATTAAATTATTATCTTAGCTTTTGATTTAACAATATAAGATGAATTAGCTCTACTAAATCATTTTAGCTTTTGATTTAATAATATGAGATGACAAGCGTATTAAAGCAGCTGACCAGATTAGAGGTGGGCCTAAGTGGGCCCCATAGATAGAGAACAGTGTACTTGAGCTTAAAATTGAGGCTACAACTAATAACCACATGTCAATAATTCAACCCACGTCCTCGTCTGTTTTGTTAATCCTACTTCATTAATTAACAACTATTTAGTGCAGGATGTGGTGATTGATCTTGGGATATGGACCTGTTTGGTGCATGAAAGTATGAAGGGTTAAGTTAATATCACCTCTGATCACGGATTTATTTTGGGCATATTGTGAGTGGAGAAAGGGAAGGCTCAAAGGTGATGAATTTATTTTTGAGCATCCACGCGCTTTCGTTTTTTCGTTTTGGGAAGAGGAGGTTTTTACTTGGTGACCATTTACCATAGTGTGTACGACGAATGTGGACGGAGAACGATTCACTAAAAAGGGGATGCCGTTGGAATGCCCCTCAACAAATGGATCAGTTGGATCAGGAACCAATTAATCATGAAGTGGTCACAGGGCCGTAGTCTCACTGGAGTCCTCGCTAGAGGTTGGTTGCACCACCTATTTGTGGATAAAAAATACATGAGTTGAATGTCTTGAAGATCCTATTATTATCCATATTCTTGTTTGGATGGATGATGTATTTATTGCGCGAGGAAATGCGTTTGAAATAAGACAAAATAAAATAGTGTAAGTTGTTTGAAATAAGAAATAAATTTTTACAGTGTATGTTGTAAAAAAATAAAAGAAAATAGTATTCATTTTATATTTAAGAACATGTACTCCCACACCCCAAACGGATTATTGTAAGTACCACCATAATCCGCATCTTAGGGCGTAGGTTGTGGGAAAAAATATGATCGATTATAAGTTTTGGGAAATTCTGAACGCACCGTGAGTTTTTATGAACGCACCCACAGTTAAACTTTTTTTAATTACCAAAATGCCCCCAAGTGAAAGGACGAAATCGCCCTTCACCATCAACCTCCTCTCTTCTTCCTTTGGTTCTTTTGCAGTGTAGCTTTTCGGTGTCTCTACTCCTCTTCTTCTTCTTCTTCTTCATTCTCCAATTATCCATTGTTTCATCACTGTTCATCTACACTCCTTCCTCATCATCTTCTTCAACTCTTGGAATTATCCTCAAGTCTCCTTCATTTGATTAACGATATTGGAAGTACTCATCTCCCTGCACCACATAGTCTATTGAAAGTAGGCATTTTCAATATGGACAAGCAACTGGCGATCTACCAAGAGGAGGTATACGTTTTGACTTCGTTTCCAGCTGGTTATTTATATTTCTTGCGTCTTGCTCGATATTCCAGAACCGTGTACATTCATATTGCACATCGCAATACTACCGAACAAATATTTATTGCACGGAAAAATTATGCCGTACAAAGGGTTATTGCACGACAACGGTAAACCAAGCATATAATTGAAGAACGGCGTATATAAACCGTACAATATAATAGTGCACGGTTGTAAAGGTTCGTGCATTGATGAACTAAGAATTTGTAATCATATTTTCAAGAGATTGATTCAATCGGTGCCAGTGAGCATGGTTCAAAATCTCGGTCGCGGTATCGACCGGGCCGAAAAACCGATATGATATCGGTATCGGTCGCGAATATCGGTCCGTCGCGGTCATCGCGGTATATATATGTTTTTTTAATCCAAAAAAAATTCGCAAAAATATCCAAAAAATCCAGAATATTAGAAAATGCTGGAAAACAATATTTGTTTCCATTAATAATAGCAATAAATCAAAATCTAGGTCACCTTAGTTATAAGTCATATCTGTGTCACTGTTGTCACAGTTCACTGTCTTTTCCAGTATTTTATATAATGCAAACATTATAGATGTTCATAATCAATTTATTAGTGTAAAATATAAGAAAATAAAGATAACACATCAATCATCATTTAATACTAACTTAATCATCAAATAAAGTTGTGAAATTCAAGACCCAGAAGATTAGTGCCGAAGATAGTGAGTTAGTGACTGAGATAGACAAATCATAAAGCACTTGGGCATCAAAATGTTCATGGTTTACCTGAAATTAGAGGGGACTAGTTGAGAGTACTAGTATAGACTAGAGAGACTGATGAGTATGAGTGTATGACAGATTGACAGCCTAATACCAAGTGGAGTGTCGCCCTGGATCGATATCATCATCATCATCATCATCATCATTTCTTCGGTATTGGCTAAAAAAATATGATCCATACTGTTGTGCAGCACTGGCACTACCATACCCATAACCATATTTAGATTGTTCTTGATAAGATGATGAACTATCTTGATCCCCTGTGGATTGAGATGGTTGGTTGTAATCAAATGACATGAAATAGTCATGAGGGGCATAAATAGGTCGTCGAGAAACTGGTGGGGGAAGCCTCCCTTGCTCAATTAACATCTGTTCGCTAGAAATAATTGGTGTTGGTGAAGGGGGTACCCAATTAGGGTCATATGAATAACCCGCATGCTGTCCATACATGGCACCTTGTTAGCCAACATAATCCCCATGTTGGCCATACATGGCACCTTGGCCAACATAACTCCCATGATGACCATGAGTAGCGGCATTGGCGCTACTACTACCCCCTGCCTCAGTCTGTCCAACATGTCTGACATAGCCACGGCGAGGATCTAACTCAGTAGCATGAGGAAAATGCTCAACTGTCTCATAAGTGACAGGCTCATCATCTCTATAATGACCCTCATCCCCGGGAGAGTCAGGTGGAATTCCTGCTGATGATGAAGAAGTAGAAATACTTGACTCACTCTCTTCATCCACCTCCTTTCCCCTTGGCTCACTCGTATTAGGTGCACGCCCCTGCTGCATTGTCAAGTTTATTTCTTTTATCCTTTTTGCAGCCCTCACTGGCTCAGGCCTATCCCCAGTCAATTCCTCCATCAATTACTCAAACTCTGGGTCTTGGTCTAACACCGGTTCTTCTTGTTCCTCCAACCATTGACCTAACACAGTATCCTCTTCTGAAAAGATATAGTCCAAATTAATTGGACAGAAATAATCCCGGTGATCCTCAAACTGTCTTCTCCTTCTATTTCTACTCCGGAGCTTGAGGTTGTAGTGAATGTAGACCAATTTATTTAGCTTTTGCATTGTCAAATCTATTTCTTGGTCTTGTGTGGATAAATGAGAATGTGCTCCAGTTTCTTTCACAATTGGAAGGCGATGTAGTTTGACTAAGGACTTTAATAGCAATCGTCCTTAGTACAGGAGCACTCTCTCCATAATTCAACCACCATTCAGCTGAAAAAAATAGAAATGATCTTAGAGTCAATAAAAAAATAATAAGTCTTTAAATAATATAGAGATAACATTACAATCAATACCAGGATAAGTCTATGTCGCAGCTCTCCGCGCAGTCGTTGTTCCAAAGCTTCCAGCCCGTACATTGTATATGTCAATCTGAAGACATTAACGTAGAAAAATAAATTAGAGAAATTACAATGTTATATACTTTTTTCCTTAATTATCCTACATTCCTACCTGATTAGTAGCCCAAATTGCTTCATCTGTACTCTCTGCCAATCTTTCAATTACATTTTTTAGTCCCAAACGGATTTCATCAGATATGTGTCCATCTGTAAATTGAGGATTAAAGAAGTATCATGGAATAGTAAAACCAATGAATTTTAGTCATTGATAAATTAATATAGTGAGGACTGAGGACTGAGGAGAGAATGGAGAGTTGAATACAACAATTCAAGTATTAAAGGATATTCTTCACTTATCGGCAATGTGTAAATCATGTTTTAATTGTCGTCCCAATCGATCGTCGATGATCTTCCAAAACTTTTTGTAATATTTACAATCTGCTTGAATAGCCAGCTTTGATCTCTCCATGGCCTCATGTAAGAAGCCCATTGTTGGCTTATCATCGCCATCAACCAATCGAAGAACCTTTATTAGGGGATAAAAAACATTCAAAACACCCTTCACATGGGGCCAAAACTTGTTGGACTCAATTGTTTTACATACTTCAACAGTAATGGGACTTGGCCTTTTTCCCCATTTTGAATTCATGAATTCATTTGATTTTATCAATCGGAGAAGTCCTTCTCTATACTTGTACTTTCAATAGCAATGAAGTGGGTGGCAAATCTAGTGATGCCAGGCCGTAGTAATTCATGGTTGTCTGTATGCATTTTCATCATGGAAATGGGTCTATATGATTGATAAAAAAAATTGGTGATCTTCTTTATCTTACCAATCACAAACTTCATGACTTTTCCTTTTGCAATATCTTCAAGCATTAAATCCAAGCAATGTGATGCATACAGAGACCAGAAAATCCTTGGCCTTTGTTTCATAAGCATCATTCCTGCAGCCTTCATGTTTGCAACATTGTCGGTAACAACCTGAACTACACAATCTGCCCCAACTTCTTCAATCACCTCATTCAATAACTTATTAATATATTTTGCATCTTGAATGTAATCAGTTGCATCAACTGATTTGATAAACACAGTGCCCATAGACGAGTAGACTAGAAAATTCAAGAGATGACGGTGTGTGATGGTCGTCCACCCATCACACATTAGTGTGCAACATCTTTCCTTCCATGCCCATTTGAAAGTTTGCACCCAAGCCTACAACTCTTCATACTCTTTCTCAACACAGACATGCTCTATCTCATAAGGAGTAGGCGCCTTTATACCTGGACCATGTTCTGCAGCTGCATCTAACATGGTGGTGAAATAAGGAGATGATGCCTTGTTGGGAGGAATGCCTCCATCCAAAAAAAACTTCTCAGCGGCTCTCACTAGATGTTCTCTTGCTTTACCAAGCCTGCCCTTTAATGCTTTCATAATGCTGGGCTGCTTTGATGTTGGTTTTCTATAAGCATATGGGTCAGTTGGCCCCACTTGCTGAGGTGCATATGTAGGAGTTCTTTCAATCTCCTCAATGTCTGGATCTCGACGGGGTTGTTTTTGACTAAATGCCCGACGCAAACTTGATCCCCCAGGTTCGGATGACCCACCCTGCTCATATTGGCTACCTCTAGAGGCTGCTTCATATTGCATTCTTCTTCTCTCTTCCTCCTCCTGAAGTGACATAACACTTTCTTTCCTAGCCGTCCTCATTTTCGGGTCTTCATCGTCATCATCATCGGAGGAACTGAATACTTCTTCTCTACATGCATCAAATTCATCAGTTCTTCTTCTTTGTTGTAACACTTTCTTTTTTGCTGATGCATTTAGGAGCTCCTTCATTTCAGCAGTCACATTTTGTGGCACTTTATGACATTTTATCACCTGTCCTATTACATGCCTCAAATGTTGTTTCAATCGAGTAATCCCGCCATTGAGCACTCTTCCACAATAATTAAATTTCACTCTACTTTTGCTTCCAACTGCTTCACCATGGTTCCATGCCGGATCTATTTCACGCACCATCTTGTTCCTATAAAATAAGAAATTCATGCAATAGTAATACACTAATACTCTAACAACAATTATTTTTAGGAAAAGTCAAGATTTAATAAAATCATTTTCAAAAATCCTAAATATATAGATATAGCATAAAAGTATGTAGATCAATCATTTACACATCATACAATGATCATGAATCATTAAAAGAACATATTTATGATGAAATCCCCAAAAAATGATATATTATAATTCAAATATTAAAAAATCCAAAAATAAAATAATTAAAATAAAAATCTAAATCATGTTTATGACTAAGAGTAGATGTAGATCTATCATCTACACACTATTAATAAGCCTTTGGTATCACAAATATTTTAACAAGTAACAGCAATTAATTTTTGGATTTTTTTAATAAAATCATTTTCAAAATCCTAAATATATAGATCTAACATGAAAGTACGTAGATCAATCATTTACACATCATACAATGATCATTAATCATTAAAACAACATATTTATGATAAAATCCCCAAAAAATGATATATTATAATTGAAATATTAAAAAAACCGAAAATAAAATAATTAAAATAAAAATCTAAATCATGTTTATGACTATGAGTAGATGTAGATCTATCATCTACACACTATTAATACGCCATTAAGCCTTTGGTATCACAAATATCCTAACAAGTAACAACGATTATTTTTTGGAAAATAAAAATTAATAAAATCATTTTCAAAATCCTAAATATATAGATCTAACATTTACACACCATACAATGATCATGAATCATTAAAACAACATATTTATGATGAAATCCCCAAAAAATAATATATTATAATTCAAATATTAAAAAATACAAAAATAAAAAAATTGAAAAAAAAGTTCAAAATCATGTGTATGAGTAGATCTAGCATGAAAGTATGTAGATCTAACTTCTAAATGAAGAAAACAACACAATTACGTAAGTGAGTAAGTGACAAACCTCTATGCTTCATCTATAAAAAATATATATATAATATGCTTTAAGTTGATTTCCTCTTACCTTAAATAATATTTTCTTCAAAAAATAGAAGTGAGATTTGAAAATATGCAAGAGAGATGGAGGTTGCTGCTATGGCTAGTAAGGAGTTGAGAAGAGAGGAGAAGAAGATGAAGATGGGGAAAAAATATAAAAATTAGGGTTTTCACCCTTTTATACATATCTTGGCCGATATTTTGAAAATATCGGCCGAGATATCGAAAAAACCGATATGGACATTATCTCGGCCAAGATGGGCCGAGATAATGAAGAATAAAACCGCTACCGATATCTTAGTGAGATATCAGTGCGGTATCGGCATGCCAGTGAGTGCTCTTTGGATTTTACTAATGTCTTCACAATTAACACGATATTTAGAAGCCGAGAGGGTCTAATCCAATGGACAAGGGATGTTGAAAAGAAACATGGCTTGGTAATTGTAATCAAAACTTCAGATGCTGATGGAAATGGTAGGAAGCCGATAATAGTTTTATCTTGTGAGAGAAGTGGAAGTTACAGGGGTCCATCGAAGGTCTTCGAAAAGAGAAATCCTAATAAGGCAACATGAACGAAGAAGTATAGTTGTCATTTTGCTTTGAAGGGCCGAAAGTTGGCCAATGACGATGATTGGATGTTAATAGTAGTTTGTGGGGTACACAGTCATCCAAACGTACAACATCTCGAGGGGCACTCGTTTGGTGGGAGGCTTTGTGGGAAAGAAATAAATGTTTTGATTGATATGTCTAAGAGTTTGGTGAAGCCGAGGAGCATCCTTCGAACATTGCAGGAAAAGGGACGTGCACAACACCACTACGATGAAGAGTATTTATAATGTTTGTCAGAAGTGGAGGGTGACTGAGATGGCTGGTCGATCACAGATGCAACAACTCATGATGCATTTGGAGGAGAACAACTACATTGAGTATCACACTAGCAACGATGCTACATATGCTATGATGGACATATTATGGGCACATCCATCATCTATTCAGTTGTTACGTGCATTTCCAGAAGTTTTGATAATGGATTCCATGTACAAGACTAATAGATATCGACTTACCTTGCTTGAGATTGTTGGTGTCACATCTACTCAACTGAGGTTCTCCGTTGCTTTTGTGTGCCTTGAATAAGAGAGGGAGGCCAATTATATATGAGCTTTGGAGACGCTTAAGGAATTAATGGATGGATGCATTTTGCCCTGTGTGATTGTCACAGACATAGAGTTAGCACTGATGAATGCAATAAATGTTGTTTTTCCGAATGTAGCAAACTTATTATGCAGGTGAGATATTTCTATGTTCATCTTGGCAAATTGTAAGAAGTATTTTGAGACCAACGACAAATGAGATGCATTTATCTCTTGTTGGAATATATTGGTAGTCTCTCCCACTGAAAATGACTACATGCAACTTCTAAGTGCATTGGACCGGAATTACTACGGGTATCCACACGCTGTTGATTATGTGAAGAACTCGTGGTTGAATAAGCACAAGGAACAATTTGTGGCTGCTTGGATGGATTGACATATGCACTTTGGGAACGTGACTACGAATAGGGCTGAGAGTGCACATGCAAAATTGAAGAGACACCTAGGTGTTGGAAGTAGGTGGGCCTTGTGGATAGATTTTCAAAACTTTCTACCCACTTGACTCAGGGATCAACTATCCATAAGGCTACAAAACCCAATTTAGGATGCAATCCCTCATTCTCATCAATCATGTATAGCAATATAACCTATCTAGAAGATAGAAATCAGCAACTACATGCAATAAAATAATCTACAAGAAGTAGAGAAGTAGATTATACCTTTGGAGCCCGGTAGTGCTCTAATGGAGGAGAAGATAATTAACTTGATCAAGAACTCTTCTTGAAATAATTAGAGATCTCCAAGACCTTGTTGTCTTCCACGCTATGACCCTCTATCAGATCTCTTTTCTCAAGAAGATGAGTGGGTTCTCTAAGAGAAAACCCTAAAGGAAACTAGAAGAGAACTAGAAGAGGGAGAGAGAGAGTAGTGTGCAACTCTTGCATAATATGGGCTGGGCGTGAATCACAATAATGGAATATTGCATGGACGTCCTAGGGTGTTTATTCCCTTATTTATAGCCCTTATGACTCCTCTTTTAAATCTCTTACTAATTTGTATTAGAAGTCACACTTCTACACAAATTAGTAGCTTACTATTACCACTATTAGAAGTCTCACTTCAAATAGAAATAGTAACTTTCTAATTCTTTCATTTTAGAGCTCAAGTAAGATTAGTAACTTTCTAATATCTTGGGCTAGCGTGGGGACCACTACGGATTCCTTAGAAAGCTGGCTCCAACTGGGACACGCGACCCCACATCTCCTGTGCAATCCGGGCTCACAGTTAATTGCAAATAACACCACTATATAAATACAATTGCACTCCAGTTTTAGGAATAAATTACAATGAAGACCCTAAACTTCTCAATTACCACAAGTAGGCCCCTCTATCATTATACATGGATCAATTGGAATAAATCTATCCCATCCAATCTTAGATCCACATCTTATTATCCTTGACCCCCAATTAATCACAGTGATCATCAGTACCATCCAATTAACTCTTAATCGAGATGGGTGCGCACTTACTAATGATAAATCCATTAATTGGCACAAGGGGATAATATAGATAGATTCTATTTTGATCATTGTATGTTCCCACAGTCCTACTACCACATACCCAAGACACCGAGGTGTTGGCCTACAGTTGACCTCACTCATTGGTGACTCAAAGCAAATGAATAGATAGAAACTTAAGTTCATCAATGTCTTAGGATTGAGAACCTATTGCTAGGGAATTATGAGAGCAGTCCTTAAATCGAGACAGTATTTCATAAGGTGCTTTTCATGGTCCTTCAATACATCCAATGTACCAGCACCATGATCCAGAATCTTCCATTTTAATGATCGAGACAAATCACACTATCTCATAAAGTGCTGCAACCTTATCAGATGAAATGCCCAGTCTCATCACTGGTTGTGAAGATATTTTAAGTATAAGATTTGTGACACATGTCTCTCGTATGTGGATCTCATCCATATACATATATCACATCTAATATACTAATGGGACCCGATTCATCTCATGAACCATTATGTCATATGTATTGGTCATGTGCATTAAGTAATAAACACCATTTATCTCATGAAAGGAAAGCATGATTTTATTGATAAATAAATAAATTAATCAATTTATTACATCAACTGATGGATTGAGACCTCACAATCTAACAATCTCCCACTTGGGCTCAATGCCAGTCAGGGTTGCATCTCATGCCCATCCCGTCTACATGTTGCTCAAAGACTTTGGTAGTCAAAGGCTTAGTAAAGGGATCTGCTAGATTGTCCGCAGAGGCTATCTTGGTAATAGCAATGTCACATCTCTACACAATCTCTCTGACTAAATGATATTTCCTCTGTACATGCTTTTGGCTTTTATGGCTTCTGGGCTCCTTGGACTGAGCGACTACCCCGCTGCTGTCACAGTAAACTGTGAGTGGCTGTCGTGCCAAAGGTACCACCCCAAGTTCCATAAGGAACCTCTTGAGCCATATTGTTTTCTTAGCTGCTTCACAAGCCGCTACATATTCAGTCTCCAAGGTGGAATCAGCGGTACATTCCTGTTTACCGTAAGACTGCAAATGATACCAATTATTAATTATACAATATAAACGATCAATTATGAGGGAACATGTATATGTATATGTAAAGTGTACACATTTACGGTGAGCAGTGTCAGATATCCAGCAATCTGTCACACATCTGCCTTTGTGGCGGTTCCCAACTGGCGATACAGATAGGCCAGTGCGGCAGCCCCCCATGCATAATGACAGACCTGTGGCAAGTCCATCAGTAAAGATAGGTAGTAGATGGGGACTCGAGTCGAGGACTTATCGGTGAAGAGTGTGCAGCTTAATAAATAAAGAAGATAGCATCTAGCTGCACACTCTACCTCCTCAACAGACGACGCAGGAGTCACATCGCCTCACACCCGTTTGATTTACCCCATCCTCACTACCCCACCACGCGCCACTCTCAACTCAGTTGACGTAGATGCCCTATCCACAACGAGTTCACGCCCAAGTAAATCTACTTGCTCAGTAAATCTCATACTAGTCAATTCATGGATAGGAAGTCCCATTACTGGGACGCCGGGGAGAGTACCCACGTCATCTAAGGTGATCGTCATCTCACCAAATGGCATGTGGAAGGTATTTGTCTCAGGCTACCATCTCTCTACAAAGCTCGATACCAAATGGCTAGAGATATATCGGTATGAGAAACGCCTCAAGTCTGCCAATCTAGACTCTTTTATAATAGCGTGAAACCGAGAAACATGAAGATCAGCCCCATCTCTGGGCAAAGGTATGTACCAATCCTTCAGCCGACGCCAATGACTGATACATTTGAGCAGACCACATTCCTGCACATTACAAGTATAAATCTTCATATATATATATTTGTTATTATAGACTATGAAATATCTTATTTGAAAAACAATTACTTAAAACATTGAAAGAATGATTGTGTACCTCCCTGTCCCATATGGATATGACTGTGCGCAGTCTAACACTCATAAGGACATATAGGTCGGCTGGAACGTCGGGAATATGACCCTCCCCTACTATCGCTGCAGGAGGACTGGATGGTTGTGCCTTCCCGTCTGAAGAGTCATCCTCCCCTGCTGCCGCTATAGGAGGACTAGACGGTTGTACCTCTTCCTCTGAGGAATCATCCTCTAAAGAATTGTCAACATGCTCCCCAATCGGCTTGGGGAGTACATCCTATTGTAATTTTCGTCTTTGTTCAAACGCCGTTGGCCGTTGATGGCCGACGGTTGAAGAACTCGCATGCACACCTCGGTGACGCGGTCTTGCGACACCAATCTTGGTCCGAACTCTCAATGGCTCGCTAGAAGAACTAGCCCATCCACCTGTCATTTGTGAGTTGCCACCAATACGCGAGCTAGTCTTCTCGGCATTTCTTCCAATCCATTAAAAATGAAAATCAATAAGAGAAAACAGCATAACAAAAGATATCATGTTTTCTCGTACTGCTCGGTTCAAATGGATAGTGCAAAATGATTATGTACGGCACAATTAATCTGTGCAAAATGTTTATGCACGGCGCAATAATTCCGTGCATATTTGATGTGCACAGCTTATATGTGTCGTGCATATATGTTATGCATGGATTATATGCACCGTGCATAAATTCTCTGCACAATTATCATGCGTTGTGCAGAAATTCCCTACACAGTTCTGTAATGCTGAGTAGATCGCGAAAAATCAATGAACTGAGCCACGGGTTTTTGCACAATGGACATGGATTATGCAGTTCGAATGTGAAAATATATCCAGTAATGGTATTACAAACGTCTGTAATCTCTAACGCATAAATTACGACTTAAAAAGAATGTGAAAATGATAAACCTATGAACAAGAACAAGAACAAGAAGAAGAGTTGACCTTGTTTGAGCGTCCTATGAAGAAGAAGAAGAAGAAGAAGAAGAAGAAGAGCCGTGTAGTGGAGAAGAGGTCGACGGGGAAGAGTTTGACGCTGCCGTTATTCAAAATTTTGAAAACCGTCGACGAAGGAATGGAGAAGGAGATGAAACGAACGACCTGGGCTCCTCGTGTGGGCAGTTTGGGTATTATGGTGGGTGGGCTCAGCAAAATGTTTTTAAGAATCCATGGAGTGTGGTGAGCTCAGCAAGTGGGTGTGCTTAACACTTCCTGTGGGTGCATATAGAATCTCTCAAAAGTCTTTCCACGACCTTACGTCCCCCCATAGGATTCCCTAATGTGAGATTCTATCGGGTCCAAGGAACTGACAAATTATCAAATGACGGAAGCTTGTGCAAACAAATAACGGACATAGGCGCATAAAATGAGACAAATATCATAGAACATTATATCATTTCCAAGATGCATTAATATTAAAGTTAGAGTTATAAATAAAGGAAGCATTTAAAAGTTATTTACATTTCCCTTAGGCCAACAAAAACACAGGTCATAATAACAAGTACAGAAGAAGAAATTATCCAAAAAGGTTGTAAAATATTCCCAAAATATTTAACAACCACTGAAGCGCTATAACGATGCTGTATAGTACATCGATTGCGCTTCATTCCACTAACCCCTACAGTTCATCTTGGAGTGTTCTCCTCCTTCTCAATGGTATGTGATCATTATCTACAACACCAAAGCGTAGCATCAGACTATGAATAACCTAGCAAGTAATAAAATGAATGACATCACATGTTACTTTAGTATGGAAATTAAAAGAAAACAATAAAGTCTAACTAGGCATGATCAGGCTAGATTCGTGATACAAAAATAGAACTAAACAAACCACTTCTTAAACCAAATTGCAAATTGGCAACCACGTTACTAAATTCCCCGACTTCAAATATGTTGTGGCAACTGTTGTAGAGAGCAAGACAGAAAAAGGAGTACACAAGGACCGAGGTGAGTTGTGGGACACCTCCGAGACAAAAGAACTATGCTCCAATTCCAGTCAAACTCTTCAAGGCATAAAAGCCCCATGTCCCTACACAAAAGCTACCAAAAATCAAAACTAAAGTTGGAAATGGAAAGGGGCTTTGAAAATTCAGACCCACAACTACTCTGACCTACTAGCTAGACATCATACTCAAAATTAAGGTTGTTTGCTTACCTCTAAGTGGTCTAAATGAGGAGCTTTTGATGAAAAGGTCCCGCCAATGTCGTGAAATAACTAAAAGAAGATACTAGTAGAGAGAGGGTGGTTGTGTGAGCGTCGTGGCATGATAGGTTTTTCAAACGGAAGTCCGGAGCTTGAAATAATGGAGATCCAACCAAGAAGAAAGGGAGGAGAAAGAGACTTACATAGGAAGAAAGAGAGGAAAGAAGGAAAACATGGCTGAGAGGTGTTGATGGTGATAAGTCCATAATATTGCATGTCGTTGTTATCATTTTATATAAGTTTTGGACTTACTTAGGGTCAAATCATATGCATTTCATAAAAAAATGCATCAATGTTTTCAAAGTGAATTTAATGAGAATTTATGTTTAATTTTGAAAAAATGCAAATTTTGTGGAGTTATTCCTTTTGGACTATCATATTATCCTTTTGAATAACCTATTTTTTACTCATAAACGTGTGTAATTTCTTTTCACCGGTGCATTGTACATGGAAAGCAAGATGGTGTATTTGCATGTGGTCATACATGTAAATTATGTCTCGTGCATGACATGATAGTTTTCTACGTAAAACTATTCCTTTAAATTTACTTATTTTCTTCTTATAGGAAATTCACAAAGAGAGACCCACAATAGAAGGAAATCCAAGAAGAAAAGAAAGCGAGAAGAAAAGGAGGAGTTCCACACAAAAGGATCTGCCTTGGGCGTGAATCCCAAGGTGGGAGTGTTAGATTATGTGGTCTCAATCCATCAGTTGATGTAATAAATTGATTAATTTCTTTATTTATCAATAAAATCATGCTTTCCTTTCATGAGATGAATGGTGTTTATTACTTAATGCACATGACCAGGTTCATGAGATGAATCGGGTCCCATTAGTATATTAGATGTGATATATGTATATGGATGAAATCCACATACAAGAGACATGTGTCACAAATCTTGTACTTAAAAATATCTTCACAACCAGTGATGAGACTGAGCATCTCATTTGATAAGGTTACAACACTTTGATCACTATGAAATAGTGTGTTTGTCTCGATCATCAAAATGTAAGATTCTGGATCATAGTGCTGGTACATTGGATGTATTGAAGGACCATGAGAAGTACCTTATGAAATACTGTCTCGATTTAAGGACTGCTCTCATAATTCCCTAGCAATAAGCTCTCAATCCTAAGACATTGATGAACTTAAGTTTCTATCTATTCATTTGCTTTGAGACACCAATGAGTGAGGCCAACTGTAGGCCAACACCTCGGTGTCTTGGGTATGTGGTAGTAGGACTGTGGGAACATACAATGATCAAAATAGAATCTATCTATATTATCCCCTTGTGTCAATTAATGGATTTATCATTAGTAAGTGCGCACCCATCTCGATTAAGAGTTAATTGGATGGTACTGATGATCACTGTGATTAATTGGGGGTCAAGGATAATAAGATGTGGATCTAAGATTTGATAGGATAGATTTATTCCAATTGATCCATGTATAATGATAGAGGGGCCTACTTGTGGTAATTGAGAAGTTTAGGGTCTTCATTGTAATTTATTCCTAAGACTGGAGTGCAATTGCATTTATATAGTGGTGTTATTTGCAATTAACTGTGGGTCCGGATTGCACATGAGATGTGGGGTCACGTGTTCCAGTTGGAGCCACCTTCTAAGGAATCCTTAGTGGTCCCCACGCTAGCGCAAACTATTAGAAAGTTACTAATCTTACTTGAGCTCTAAAAGGAAGGAATTAGAAAGTTACTATTTCTATTTGAAGTGGGACTTCTAATAGTGGTAATAGTAAGCTACTAATTTGTGTGGAAGTGTGACTTCTAATACAAATTAGTAAGAGAGTTAAAAGAGAAGTGATGAGGGCTATAAATAAGGGAATAAACACCCTTGGACGTTCTACACATTGATTCACGCCCAGCTCTCTTTATTTGTGCAAGTGTTGCACAATTTTCTCCTCTTCTCTCTCTTTTAGTTTTCTTCTAGTTCCTTGGAGTTTAAGTAGGGTTTTCTCTTGGAGATCTCACCCATCTTCTTGAGAAAAGAGATCTGATAGAGGGTCATAGCATGGAAGACAACAAGGTTTTGGAGATCTCTAATTGCTTCAAGAAGAGTTCTTGTTCTAGTTGATTGTCTTCTCCTCAATTAGAGCACTACCGGGCTCTAAATGTATAATCTGCTAATCCTATTATGGTAGATTATTTTGTTGCATGTAGTTGCTGATTTCTATCTTCTAGATAGGTTATATTGCTGTACATAATTGATGAGAATGAGGGATTGCATCCTAGATATGGTTAATGGCCTTCTGGATACTTGATCCTTAAATCAACTGGGTCAAAAAGTTTTGAAAATCTATCCACGAGGCCCGCCTACTTCCAATAATTGGTATCAGAGCCATACCTCATCTCTAATCATATTAGATTAGCGATTTAGATCTAATCTTTGCATGAGATGCGAAAAAGATAGACCTAGGGCTATGTAAGGATCAATTATGATTGGGTTTGTTTACTTTATATAGTAAATCGATGTTTGGATAGTCACAAAAGGGTTTAATTATGATGGAAGGATGGTAGGATGCCATTGAGAGCCTTCAAAACTGTTTTGGAGGTGTTTGGACTCGAATTGAAAAAAACTCAATTTTCTGCCTTCGTTAGGCGGGTCGACCTGGCCCCGCGCTCGGTCGACCGGGTGCTTGTAGGGTCGGTCGACTGAGCCCTCTGGGCGGTCGACCGGGAAAACAGGATCGCTTTATTCTTTGATCCGGGGTCACCCCCGGACCCCCTCTGCTAAGTGCATGTATTCAAAGGGTGACTACCTTTGGCATCTTGTTTTTCCATTGTGGTTTGGTAACCTAGTTTTGTCAGATGCTTTGTTGTTTGAGATACTAACTTGCAGGTACTAATGTCCTCTCCATATGGCCCACAAGTCTTTTATTTTCTATTTATGGTTATTGGTTTATTTGAGGCTAAGTGTAAAGGGCATCATGATTTCCTTGGTTTCCCGTGAAAGGGCAAGGCATGTTGAATTTCCCTATAGCCCTTTTATTTCCATATTTAGATTATCATGTAAGTCTCATAATTGAGGCATAGGAATTTATGTAATTTTTTTAAATTTATAAATTCTGGCGATGTCCGAGACGATGAAGGAAAGTAAAGTTGGACTCCTAATCAAAGAGTTTGAAGATTACCAAAAGCCTTTTGGTGATGCCCAAAGAGTTTGAGGAATCCCAAAGTTTTGGAAAGTCTAGAAGTCCAAGAAGTCTATTCCGCATGGGCCATGTGGAGGAGATGACTAATTTCTAATTTCAACACTTTCTATTTATGGATGAATGCTTGATTTAGACGGTATCCAAATCTGAACCAAACATAACAATTACCAAAATTGGTCAAATCAAATTAATTTTTGGAAAGAGTTCTAATTAGAGTTGGTGGGCCCATGAGATGGATCCATTGGTAACACTAATTTAAGAAACTTGACTTTTCATAAAATAACTTGACTTGGAACCAATCATTGGTCATATCATGAGATGATTTGATATCTATATTTGTGGGCCCAAATACCTAAAAGGAAATCCTCAATTCTAAAATATTAAGTGGGAGCGGGGCATTTAAATTTAGAAATCCTCATGGTTTTCCACCATAGGTCCATTGTAAGGAAAGTATTAGCCTCACGCCATCTTGAGAATGATCGTTCCCCACGGAGGGCTTTTACTTGTCCGGTTACTGGATATGGATCTCCTATGGATAGTGTTGGTGAGACAGGGTGGGGGCCCACTCCCCAAGGATGAGTTGCCCGCAACGGTTGTCATGCAATGCTAGTTGTTGGGTCACACTTAACTAAAATAATGATGAAGTATCCCCAAGGATTTGCCTCATGTATTTTAGAAACTGAAGCCAATCGGGAGTCATTCATTATTTGGTATGAGATACCTAGATAATAATGAATGAAGGGGATCATGGATAGTTAGTCTTAATTCTAGTTTTGACCAACTTTGATCCGCACCAATTTAGTGGGTATTCGTACTCCGCAAGGAGGCATATGTCACGACCCCGGACCGGGCCCCCGAGGGACTGATCCGGGATCGGGACTAATAATGATAATCTACATCAACAGTTGAATAATACCATACATTTATTTAATTTCCCACAGGTGTCCGCGGTGAGGATATCACAACCATAAATGAATATTTCTGTTTAAGTGCGGAAGCGTGTAGCAAATCAAATAGTTAAACTATGTTTAGTCATAAAGACAATATCACAAGTATAAAATACTGTATCAGAATGAGCAATGATCATAAGCATGTTTCCCAAAAGTAGTTAAAGTTTAAACAAAAGGTCATTTAGTTACATTTCCCCAAAAATATAGGCCAACAAAGGCCAATATAACAAACAATAATCCAAGAATGATTAAATAGTTTTTCCCATCATGTCACGTCTCTCGTAGCAATCCCGATGTCTACATGACATCGTCAGCACGCCACTCGACTAAGGGCTGCGGTTCACCTATCGCCTCCTCCGGCTCCTCCTTAAGGTAGCCGGCAACGGGACCTGAGTACCAAAGCAAATGGAACAGACACGACGGTCTGGCAATAGAGTGAAAAGATACAACAACATATAATAAAGGAAATATCTTGAAAAGCATAGAAATCTGTTTAAACAAGAACTCTCATAAAGTAGATAAATCATTTGCTAGAAAACAAGTAAACAAGATAAAACATATAAGATGTCCAAGGAATCGGGACTAACAAGATGCCAATCACATAAAGCTAAGTCCTCTATCACTAAAGTGACAAAAGTATAACGGGACGTTGGTCTCAATCACACACGGTGAGGAGATTCAAAGAAAAGCATATATACAATATAAATATGCGGGACGGGACCACGGTAGCGAACCGGGTATCGGGACGGGACCACGGTAATACACCAGGTATCGGGATCCAAACTGCAGCTGGCGGGACAGGAGAGGGATCTCCAAGTCGGTGGATCAAACCGACAAGGTTATCCAAGCTTAGTGATGCCGACTCATAGGTTAAATAACAAATCGAGACATATGCAAAATACATCAAGTTCAAGTAAATAAGTGGACGGGGCAAGAATACTCAAATGCATAACTTTCATTTCATGTCGGGCAATACACTTCAGGACAAGTCAATGTTACTAGTGTAGCTATCATGTTTTCGGGAAAACAAATCATATAATGTAAATCTTGGAATGAAATGAAACAATGAACTATAACAATTTCAGGAAAAATATTGGTTTCAAGATTTATTTGAGGTGAATAGGGATCTCGTATGTCGATTATCATAATGACTTGGTACTCCTTGAGTTTGAAGACATTCCGGGCTCCTTATGTACTTTACGATTTTCAAAACTTAAAATGAGCTTATGGATAGTACTAGATGCTACATTAGAAAATCAAGACTATAAACGGTCCATCCTTGGCATGACGTTAATCCGGAAGCATCGACCAACCTACTCAGTCACCGAAAGGGATAGGATTCGCGATGACCAGGGAAATAGACTTTGCGTTTAGATATAAGGAAGATATCGCGTTATCCCATCCCGTGCAAGATCGAAATGGATTGAACTTCGATGCCACCGAACCAATCGTGAGGAGTGTCGGCTCAAGACATCCTCACACATAGTCCAATCAGTCCAAAAAGGGTAGCCAAAGTCCCACCTAAAACCATTCTAAATCAGGTTGAAAATTCACTCCAGCAGTAATTTTACCAGTGGGCCCGGTCGACCTAGCTTTGTGTGCCCAGGTCGACCGGGAGTTGTAACTTTAATTGGTCCCAGAAATTTTCGTCAGTGTGTCCCAGGTCTACCTGGCCCCTGCCAGGTCGACCGAGCACACTGCGGAACAGAACCCAGGTTTTGTTCTGCAGTGGCCTGGTCCTCCTCTTTTTCCCCTCCTTCCAACACATATACAACCACACAAAACTAGAGATAGAAAGACATTAAACTCATGTTTCCAAGACATTAAATGAAGCTATCAAGATGCATTAAGAGCATTTATTTCAACAATGAAAATCACTAAAAGCATGAAAATCCATTAATGTTTCACCAAACCATTTAAAACTCAAAACACCCAATCATTCACTTGTCTCAAGTCCAAGCTAGCAGTACCAAGCTTCTAATCACCTCTATAGGTCAAATCCAAGCTACAAACAAAAACCCCCAAAACAAACCCTAAAATGGGTTACACAAGGAATGAAAATGATAGAACTTCCAATAATGAAAATGAAGCTTGCCTAGGGCTAGAAGAACACTAATATAAAAGATGGGAATGATTACTCACTTGGATGCCCTTCAAATGAAGAGAGCTAGCTCAAAGAAGATCTCAAGGTTGAAAGATTTCTCCACAAATGGTATCAAAAGGAAGCTCTCAATACGAGGAAGAGAATGGTGATCTCCATGTTGATGTTGGTGTAAGGTTAGTGTGGATTGGAGATGGAGAAAGCAAGAAGAAGAAGAAGGAGTTGTAAGAAAACCCTAGGTTCAGTTGTTGTGCTGGAACAATGGAGAATGAAATGAAATGAAGAGTGGGTTTCCCTTTGTTAACAAATGGGGTTGGGTCCCACAACTAAAGAAGCTTGTTTGGCTGAAATCATCTCTTTCGGGATCTCGGATGAATTCGACGAAGAAGGAAGAATTGATCGTCGAAATATCTAGTTTCCAAAAAATATATGTTTCGTGGGTTTCGGGGATATCAAGTTTTGGGTACATGTTTAATGTGAAAAGACTGTTTTGCCCTCAAGGCTAGTAAATTGGGTTTCGGGGCCTCGAATGAAAACGGGATCAACATGAAAGTTGTAGGGATCACTAAGATAAATGAAACGGGATAAAAATGAAATTCCCAAAGATTCCGAAAAATCCTTTAAGTAAATGTCAAGTCAGAAGGGGAACCCCCAAAGGGCCCCACTAGTTACCAAAGCACTCAAATTTGCCCAAAACTAGAACCAAAGCTATTCCAAACCTAACTTAGCCAAAATCACTAATCAAGCTTAGCAGTAACACCAAACTTAATTAGCACTAATCGGGTTCACTCGGGTCGGGGTCTTACAGCATACCCCGAGGATTGGGATTCCGATGTATTCTAAATTTAGTGGTTATGAGGATTCCCACATAAATTTGGTAGAATACTAAACCCTAATGTCATTTAAATTCATTAATTGAATGTATGGTTATGTGCTACAGTTTTTCAAGCATGAATTCAAATACTTTCAATCCACTTGCGACCATCCTCAACCAGAATAAGTTGGTGGGATCCAACTATGTAGACTGGAAATGGAACCTGGATATTGTCTTGACTGCCTCATGTTATAAATTTGTCCTTACCAAAACCCCCCTTGATGAGCTTGGCCCGGATGCACCGGAAGAAGAAAAGGAACTTTACACTAAATGGGCCAAAGACGATGAGATGGCCAGATGCTACATTCTGGCATCCATGTTTAGTGTTTTGCAACACCAACATCAATCATATAAGACTGCATATGATATTATATCGAACTTAAAGGAGATGTTTGCGGAACAGGGCAGGCCTGCTAGGCAGGCAGCTATGAGGGTGCTCATTAGCACCAAGATGGCTGATGGTACATCAGTACATGAACACATGTTGAAAATGATGGACTCATTAAATGAGTTAGATGTACTGGGAGTTGCTATTGTTGCAGAATCGCAGATCGACATAATCCTTGAGTCATTACCAGAGTCATTCAACAATTTCAAGGTTAATTATAATATGAATAAGATGAATCTGACTCTGGCAGAGCTGTCTAGCCAGCTTGTGGTGACTGAAGGGATTATGAAGAAGAAGCCAACTGCCCTAGTGACAGAAAAGTCAGATGTCAAGTCCAAGCCGAAAGGCAAAGGGCGGAAAGGCAAAAAGAAATCAGTTCCAAAAGGTCCTAAGGTGGAGAATGGTCCTAATAGTGGTGTGGCCAAGGCTAAGGGTTCAGGGTCAAAAGGAAAGTGTTTCCATTGTGGTAAGACAGAACATTGGAAAATGAATTGTCCAGAGTATCTGTCTAAGAAGAAGACCTCAGGTATGATTGAGTAACTTATTTCTGAAGTTAGATTTGCAACTGGTACTTCAGAATCTTGGTGTGTGGACTTCGGGGCAACTAATCACATATGTAATTCGTTGCAGGGGTTCAGGGAAACCAGGAGGCTTAGTGACGAAGAAATCATTGTCAACATAGGATCTGACGCTAAGGCAGATACTGTTTCAGTGGGAGTTATTACTTTATGTTTTTCAAATAATAAATTGGTTTTGTCAGATACATTATATGTACCGTCTTTACGGCGGAATTTAATTTCAGTTTCTAGTTTGGTGAATAATAATTATTCCATTACTTTTGGTACTGAAGTTGTCATAAAGAGGAATGATACTTTTATATGTTCTGACAAGGAAACCAATGGGCTTTATTTATTAATTCCCACAATGTATGAGATACATGATACTGAAACAATTAATAGACCATTGTTGAAGAGGAAGTCACCTTCATCTAATCCAACAAAACTTTGGCATTTGAGGCTAGATCATATAAACCTAAACAGGATTGACAGGCTAGTGAAAGATGGTATCTTGCCTTCATTG
Source organism: Cinnamomum chago (assembly GCA_038049695.1). Lineage (NCBI taxonomy): Eukaryota > Viridiplantae > Streptophyta > Magnoliopsida > Laurales > Lauraceae > Cinnamomum > Cinnamomum chago. The sequence goes on from CP142452.1 coordinate 35,469,600, forward strand.
GTGGTTGAACCAATGCCTGTCTGCGAGTCCTGTTTGGAAAGCAAAATGACCAAAAGACCATTTTCATCTAAGGGCAATAGGGTCAAAGATTTATTGGAATTAGTGCATACTGATGTGTGTGGACCCATTAATGTCAGGGTCAGAGGAGGATATGAGTATTTCATCACTTTCACAGATGATTACTCAAGATATAGATACATATACCTTGTGCACCGCAAGTCCAAGGCTTTTGAAAAGTTCAAAGAGTTTCGAGCGGAAGCGGAAAAACAATTAGGTAAGAGTATCAAGACTCTTCGATCAGATTTAGGAGGGGAATATCTTTCTGCTGATTTTATGGGATATTTATCAGAAAATGGAATTCTATCCTAGTTGTCTGCTCCTGGTATCCCTCAACAGAATGGAGTAGCAGAAAGAAGGAACATGACTCTTTTAGATATGATTAGGTCTATGCTGAGTTTCTCAGGATTACCTATATCCTTTTGGGGATACGCCTTGGATACTGCAATGTACATACTAAACCTCGTACCATCTAAGTCTGTACCTAAGACTCCTCGGGAGTTGTGGTCCGGGCGAAAGCCTAATCTACAACAGTTACACATTTGGGGTTGTTCGGCACACGTGCTAAAGGTTAAGACGGATAAATTGGAAATGAAGTCGGAAGTATGCACGTTTGTAGGATATCCTAAAGGAACTAAAGGTTGGTTATTCTATAATCCTAGAGAGCAGAAAGTGCTGGTGAGCATCAATGTGGTTTTTCTGGAGGAAGATTATATGATGGACCGGAAATCTTTAGATAAGGTGATCTTGGAAGAGATTCAAGAGCAACCGATTCCAAATCCGAGTATGACTGAACTTGAGGAAGAACCACCCTCACCAGACCCAGTAGTTACACCAGTGCCTCGTCGTAGTGGGAGGATTGTCAGACCTCCTGACAGGTTTTCGCTCTTGGGAGAGTCTCACGAGGCAGTCCCGGAGGAACCGGAACAAGATCCCTGTAACAATGTTGAAGCAATTAATGACATAGATTCGGGACGTTGACAAGATGCTATGAAAGTTGAGATGGAGTCTATGTACTCCAATCAGGTCTAGACACTTGTGGACTTGCCTGCCAATATTAAACCTACTGGGTGCAAGTGGGTCTACAAGAGAAAGAGAGGACCAGATGGTAGAGTGGAGACCTTTAAGGCCAGGCTTGTTGCGAAAGGGTATACTCAGAAAGAGGGTATTGATTATGAGGAAACCTTCTCGCTGGTAGCCATGCTCAAGTCCATCAGGATACTCTTATCCATTGCGGCTCATCTCGATTATGAGATTTGGCAAATGGATGTCAAGACGTGTTTCTCAACGGTCATCTTGAGGAAGACATCTATATGGTGCAGCCAGACGGTTTTGTAGCTAAAAACCAAGAGCCAAAAGTTCGCAAGCTGTAGAAGTCTATTTATGGACTGAAGTAGTCATCCCGAAGTTGGAACATCCGTTTTGATCAGGCAATCAAGTCATTTGGTTTTTGTCAAAATCCGGATGAGTCATGTGTGTACACGAAAAGTGAAGGTAATAGGGTAGTCTTTCTGGTTTTATATATCGATGACATCCTACTCCTTGAGAAAGATGTGGGAATGTTGTCAACAGTGAAAGTTTGGTTGGCAAAGACTTTTGATATGAAGGACTTGGGAGAAGCTAGCTACATCCTAGGGATCAAACTCCATCGAGACCGGAAAAATAGGATGATTGGTTTATCCCAAGCTGCATACATTGATAAGGTACTGGTATGATTTGCTATGCAAGACTCTAAGAAGGGTATTACACTTTTCAGGCATGGAGTGCACCTTTCCAAGGATTAGTGTCCTAAGACACCTGAGGAAAAGGAATAGATGAGGTCGATACCATACGCTTTGGCTGTTGGTAGCCTCATGCATGCTAAGCTGTGTACTAGACCGGATATCTGTCATGCAGTGGGCCTAGTCAGCAGATATCAGTCTAACACAGGACCTAAACATTGGACTGTTGTAAAATGTATTCTCAAATACTTGAGAAGGACTAGACATTACATGTTAATTTATGGTAGTGATGAGCTGATTCGAGTTGGATACACAGATTCTGACTTCATGTCAGATAAGGATTCCAGAAAATCCACCTCTGGTTATGTATTTATGCTTGGGGGCAGCGCTATCAGCTGGAGGAATATAAAATAGGAATGTACCGCTGATTCCACCTCGGAGGTTGAATATGTAGCGGCTTGTGAAGCAGCTAAGGAAACAGTATAGCTCAAGAGATTCCTTATGGAACTTGGGGTTATACATTTGGCACGACAGCCACTCACAGTTTACTGTGACAGCAGCGGGGCAGTCGCTCAGTCCAAGGAGCCCGGAAGCCATAAAAGCCAAAAGCATGTACAAAGGAAATATCATTTAGTCAGAGAGATTGTGCAGAGAGTTGATATTGCTATTACCAAGATAACCTCTGCAGACAATCTGACAGATCCCTTTACTAAGCCTTTGACTACCAAAGTCTTTGACCAACATGTAGATGGGATGGGCATGAGATGCAACCCTGACTGGCATTGAGCCCAAGTGGGAGATTGTTAGATTGTGTGGTCTCAATCCATCAGTTGATGTAATAAATTGATTAATTTCTTTATTTATCAATAAAATCATGCTTTCCTTTCATGAGATGAATGATGTTTATTACTTAATGCACATGACTAATACATATGACATAATGGTTCATGAGATGAATCGGGTCCCATTAGTATATTAGATGTGATATATGTATATGGATGAGATCCACAAACGGGAGACATGTGTCACAAATCTTATACTTAAAATATCTTCACAACCAGTGATGAGACTGGGCATCTCATCTGATAAGGTTGCAGCACTTTATGAGATAATGTGATTTGTCTCGATCATTAAAATGGAAGATTCTGGATCACGGTGCTGGTACATTGGATGTATTGAAGGACCATGAAAAGCACCTTATGAAATATTGTCTCGATTTAAGGACTGCTCTCATAATTCCCTAGCAATAGGTTCTCAATCCTAAGACATTGATGAACTTAAGTTTCTATCTATTCATTTGCTTTGAGTCACCAATGAGTGAGGCCAACTGTAGGTCAACACCTCGGTGTCTTGGGTACGTGGTAGTAGGACTGTGGGAACATACAATGATCAAAATAGAATCTATCTATATTATCCCCTTGTGCCAATTAATGGATTTATTATTAGTAAGTGCGCACCCATCTCGATTAAGAGTTAATTGGATGGTACTGATGATCACTGTGATTAATTGGGGCTCAAGGATAATAAGATGTGGATCTAAGATTAGATGAGACAGATTTATTCCAATTGATCCATGGATATTGATAGAGGGGCCTACTTATGGTAATTGAGAAGTTTATGGTCTTCATTGTAATTTATTCCTAAGACTGGAGTGCAATTGTATTTATATAGTGGTGTTATTTGCAATTAACTGTGAGCCCGGATTGCACATGAGATGTGGGGTCGCGTGTCCCAGTGGAGCCAGCTTTCTAAGGAATCCCTAGTGGTCCCCACGCTAGCCCAAGATATTAGAAAGTTATTAATCTTGCTTGAGCTCTAAAATGAAAGAATTAGAAAGTTACTATTTCTATTTGAAGTGGGAATTCTAATAGTGGTAATAGTAAGCTACTAATTTGTGTGGAAGTGTGACTTCTAATACAAATTAGTAAGAGAGTTAAAAGAGAAGTGATGAGGGCTATAAATAAGGGAATAAACACCCTTGGACGTTCTACACATTGATTCACGCCCAACTCTCTTTATTTGTGCAAGTGTTGCACAATTTTCTCCTCTTCTCTCTCTTCTAGTTTTCTTCTAGTTCCTTGGAGTTTTTGTTGGAAACTAGGTGGGCCATTTAGATAGGTTTCAAAAGCTTTTGACCCACTTGATGCAGGGATCAACTATCTAGAAGGCAACAAACCCAATTTAGGATGCAATCCCTCAAACTCATAAACCATGTACAGCAATATAACCTATTTAGAAGATAGAAAATAGCACATAAACAAGCAACCACGAAATCCACAACATATAAGGATGTAGATTATACCTTTGGAGCTTTGTAGTGCTCTAATGGAGAAGTTGATCTCTTTCTTTGATGATGAACACCTTCACTAATCAAATTAAGATCTCCAACACCCTTTGATCTTCCACGCTATGTCCCGTATTAGATTCTCTTTTCTCAAGAAGATGGTAGGATCTCCAAGAGAAAAACCCTAAAGGAAACTAGAAGAGAACTAGAAGAGGGAGAGGAAGAGAAGAGTGCAACTCTTACACACTTAAATGGGCTGGGCGTGAATCCCTATATGGAGTAACATTAGGGACGTCCAAGGCTCTCTTCTTTTCTTTTTATAGCATTGAAGCCACATCCTCTTACTAATTGAAATAAAAGTCTTACTTCCACAACAATTAGTTGCTTACTAAATCACAATTAGAAGTCTTACTTCAAATATGATTAGTAACCTCCTCTTTTACTAATTAAAATAGAAGTCCTACTTCCATTAATAATTAGTAACTTACTATTACCACTATTAGAAGTCTCACTTCAAATAGAAATAGTAACTTTCTATTTCCTTTTAGAGTTCTACTATAATTAGTATCTTTCTAATATATTGGGCTAGCGTGGGGACCACTAGGGATTCCTTAGAAAGCTGGCTCCAACTGGGACACGCGACCCCACATCTCATGTGCAATCCGGACCCACAGTTAATTGCAAATAACTCCACTATATAAATGCAATTGCACTCCAGTCTTAGGAATAAATTTCAATGAAGACCCTAAACTTCCCAATTACCACAAGTATGCCCCTCTATCATTATCCATGGATCAATTGGAATAAATCTGTCCCATCCAATCTTAGATCCACATCTTATTATCCTTGAGCCCCAATTAATTATAATGATCATTTGGTACCGATCCAATTAACTCTTAATCGGAATGGGTGCGCACTTACCAATGATAAATCCATTAATTGGCACAAGGGGATAATGAAGATAGATTCCATCTTGATCATTGCATGTTCCCACAGTCCTACTACCACATACCCAAGACACCGAGGTGTTGACCTACAGTTGGCCTCACTCATTGGTGACTCAAAGCAAATGAATAGACAGAAACTTGAGTTCATCAATGTCTCAGGATTGAGAGCCTATTGCTAGGGAATTATGAGAGCAGTCATTAAATCAAGACAGTATTTCATAAGGTGCTTTTCATGGTCCTTCAATACATCCAATGTACCAGCACTGTGATCCAGAATCTTCCATTTTAATGATCGAGACAAATCACACTATCTCATAGTGATCAAAGTGCTGCAACCTTGTCAGATGAGATGCCCAATCTCATCACTGATTGTGAAGTTATTTTAAGTATAAGATTTGTGACACATATCTCCCGTATTTGGATCTCATCCATATACATATATCACATCTAATATACTAATAGGACCTGTAAGACCCCGACCCGAGTGAACCCGATTAGTACTAATTAAGTTGCGTGTTAGTGCTAAGCTTGATTAGTGATTTTTGGTTAAGATGGGTTTGGAATAGCTTCTGATATAGTTTTGGGGATTTTGATTGGCTTTGTGCTAGTAGGGCCCTTTGGGGGTTCCTTTTCATGTCATTGCATATGATTGATGATTTATCGGAGATTTTTACACGTATGATTTTAATCCCGTTTTACTCGTTTTAATGATCCCGACAACTTTGATGTTGATCCCGTGTTCGTTTGAGATCCCGAAACCCGAATTCTTGGCCTTGAGGGCAAAATAGTCATTGCACACAAAATCTGTACCCAAAACTTGATATTCCCGAAACCCGCAAAACATAGACTTTTTGGAAACTAGATATTTCGACGATCATTTCTTCCTTCTTCGTCGAATTCATCCGAGGACCCGAGGGAGATGATTTCAACCTATTTAGCTCCTTAAGTTGTGGGACCCAATCCATTGTTAACATAAGGGAACCCATTTCCCCATTCCCTTCATCCTCCCATCTTCATTTTCCAGCACAAAAGAGAGGGAAGCTAGGGTTTTCCCTTTTCTTCTCCTTCTTCATTCTCCATCACTCAATCCACTCTCAAGCTTGCACCTAGGAGAGATTGGAGATCATCATCTTCCTCACCTCATTGAGAGCTTTCTTTCAATAGTCCTTGTGGAGCAAATCATCCATTCCAAGATTTCCTTTGAGCTTACCTTGTCCATTAGAGGACCTTGCAAGTAAGTATTTCCCTTTATCTCCTAGAAATGTCTTCCTTGGACCCTTGAGAAGCTTCACCCTCATTATTGGAAGATTTCCTTGCTATTTCTTTGTTTGACCATTTTAGGGTTTTATTTGGGATTTTGCCTTGTAGCTTGGATTCATTGTCTTGGAAGATTTGGTAGAGGTTGATTTCATTGATTTGAAGACTTGAGGCAAGTGAATGAATGATGTTCCTAAGCTTTTATTGATTTTTGGACATTTTCCATTAATGTGCATTTATTGCTTTGTTTTGAAATGAATGCTCATAATAAGTGTTAATGACCCATTTATAATCTTGGAGAAGTAGTGGTTTATGGCATTGAATGTCTCATTATTTTGTTCAAATGTATATATATTGTGAAGTGATTCCTTCTCCTTTTTCCTTGTGTTGGATGTATGGTTGATGGAGGAGAATGTGATTGATTAAATGGAGGATTGGTTGTAGTTGGAGGGAGAAAAAGGCCCCTCATTTGATGTGTAAGAAGGGCTAAAAGAAGGTGTAAAAAGGAAGAGAAAGAGAGGAACTGAACTGCCTGGAATTGAGTTTCTGGACAGTTCGCTCGAGCGACCTTGACAGTTCGTTCGAGCGACCTGTCCAGAAAGGGATACGGTTTTCCAGCAGCTTGGTCGCTCGAACGCATTTTAATATTCGCTCGACCGATGGGTTCGCTCGAGCGAACCCTTAGATTCGCTCGAGCGATTCGGTCTGCCTGCACTGTTTTAATGCACTAGTACAGAAATTTCGGCCGATCGATCGGACCTTCGGTCCGATCTGGATTTTGAGATTTTTTTTATGTTTCTTGGTTCTAGGTGGGACCTTGGCTACCCTCCTTGGACTCACTTGACTATATGTGAGGACGTCTTGAGCCGATGCTCCTCACGGTTGGTTTGGTAACATCGATGTTCACTTCATTCAATCATGAACGGGACGGAATGACGCGATATCTTCTTTATATCTAAATACAAGACTTTTTCCTTAGTTATCGCGAATTCTATTCCTTTCGAGGACTGAGTGGGTTGCTCGATGTCTCCGAATGAACATCATACCTAGGACGGACCGTTTATAGTATTGATTTTCTATCATAACATCTAGTTATAACCCTAAGCTCATTTTAAGTTTTGAAAATTGTAGAAGTGCATAAGGAGCCCGGAATGTCTTCAAACTCAAGGAGTACCAAGTCATATCTATGATCGACATACGGGACCCCTATTCACTCAAATAGATCTTAAAACATTTATCTTTCCCGAATTGGTATAGTTCATCATATTTCTCTATTTCCAAGATTTACATGTCATGAGTTGTTTTCCCGAAAGCATGATAGTAGCATTGACTTGTCTCGAAATGTATTGCCCGACATGAAATGACAGTGTGCCCTTGAGCACCCCCGTTTTACCCGTTATTTACTGTACTTGATTTACTTGTATATGTCTCGATTGGTTTTATCCTATGTGTCGGCATCACTAAGCTTGGATACCTTGTCAGTCTGATCCACTGACTTGAATATCCCTCTCCCGTCCCGCCAGCTGCAGTTTGGATCCCGATGCCCGGTTTATTACCGTGGTCCCGTCCCGATACCCGGTTCGCTACCGTGGTCCCGTTCCCGTATAATTATATTGTATATATGTATACGTTGTTTATCCTCACCTTGCGTGACTGAGATCGACGTCCCGTGATACTGTTGTCACTTTAGTGACAGAGGACTTAGCTTTATGTGATTGCCACCCTGTTATTCCCGATTCCTTGGATACCTCATATGTTGTATCTTGTTTACTTGTTTTATAGCAAATGTTTTACCTGCTTTATGAGAGTTCTTGTTTAAACAGATTTCTATGCTTTTCAAGAGATTTCATCTATTGTATATTGTTGCATCTTTTCATTCTCTTGCCAGACCGTCGTGTCTGATCCTTTGCTTTGGTACTCAGGTCCCGTTGCCGGTTTCCTTGAGGAGGAGCCGGAGGAGGCAGTAGGTGAGCTGCAACCTCTAGTTGAGTGGCGTGCTGACGATGTCATGTAGACATCGGGTTGCCAAGAGGCGTAACATTTTGGGGAGAACTTATTAACTATTCTTTTGGGTTATTCTTTTGTAGTATTGGCCTTTGTTGGCCTCTATTGTGGGAATGTAATTAACTGATATTTTGTTTAACTTTGACAACTTGGGGAAACTTGCTATATATATATCATTGCTCATTCTGATACAGTAATTATACTTATTGTTATGGTCTTCATGACTAATGATAGTTGGACTATTTGATTTACTACATGCTTCCGCACTCAAGAAGAAATATTCATTGATTGTTGTGATATCCTCACCGCGGACACCTGTGGGAAATTGAATACAAATGTGCATGTTATCATTCCTTATTTATCATTATCGTCCCGATCCCGGATTAGTCCTGCGGGCCCGGTCCGGGGTCGCGACAGGACCTGATTCATCTCATGAACCATTATGTCATATATATTGGTCATGTGCATTAAGTAATAAATCACCATTCATCTCATGAAAGGAAAGAATGATTATATTGATAAATAAAGAAATTAATCAATCTATTCATCATATACTGGTATTGAGACCATACTATCTAACAGTTTTAAGTAGGGTTTTCTCTTAGAGATCTCACCCATCTTCTTGAGAAAAGAGATCTGATAGAGGTTTATAGCGTGGAAGACAACAAGGTCTTGGAGATCTCTAATTGCTTCAAGAAGAGTTCTTGTTCTAGTTGATTGTCTTCTCCTCAATTAGAGCACTATCGGGCTTCAAATGTACAATCTGCTTCTCCTATTATGGTAGATTATTTTGTTGCATATAGTTGCTGATTTCTATCTTCTAGATAGATTATATTGCTGTACATGATTGATGAGAATGAGGGATTGCATCCTGGATATGGTTAATGGCCTTCTGGATACTTGATCCCTGAGTCAACTGGGTCAAAAAGTTTTGAAAATCTATCCCCAAGGCCCGCCTACTTCCAATAGGGAGGACGTCCCATGTGGGGCCCGTTTGGTAATTTACTTTTAAAATAATGTGGAGTGAAGTGAAATGAAAAGAATGAATAAAATATAAGTAAGTTATGATGATATTTTGTTTTTAGTTGTTTGGAATGGAATATTTTTGACTTTTTGAATGGGGAAATGTAGATTTTTTGTCTTTTAGTGAGTAAATGTAGTTGCTTTTTGACTTTTTTTAGAAAAGATAGAGGGAATTTTTGTAAAAAGTGTTTTTGATGAGATGTTTAACTTAACTTGACTTTATTAGTAAATTTACCAAACGGGCCTTGGGGATAGATTTTCAAATTCTTTAGCAAATCCAAGTTTTAAAAATAAGTTCTACTTTGGAAAGAAATGAAGACTTGGAAGTAAGAAAGGAAAGAATTCAAAATTTAAAATTTAATATTTAAAAAGTTTCAAAATTTGAATTTCAAAAATTCAAAAGAGAGAAGACTTTCCAATTGTGCAAAGTTTTAATCAAGTGAATATCAATAGTCGAGATCGCATAAAGTTTTTCCCAAAGATAAATATGAAGAGTACTTGAGCAACGAGAAACCCCCATTTCCTTTTCCTTCTTTTTCTTTCTCCTCAAGCAACAACCTTTCCAAAAATTATTAAAAGCAAAGGAGGGGACATCCAATGCTTCTGATACTACATTCCATGCCCAACGAATCCAAGGGTGGGTCATCCACCACCCTTGGGCAGCCAAGGAGGGGACGTCCAATGCTTCCAATGTTACTTTCCATGCCACCACAACTCCTCTCCCTCTCTCCCTCCCTCTCTCTCTCTCTCTCTCTCTCGCCTTCCATCATTCCACGCCTACCCCCATAGTTGTGGAACTCATTTTGTTTCAGATGAATATCCTAAGATTTTTCAGCTCGGTCTTCATTTCGAAACGAAACACCTCATTCTAATTTTTCGTCCAATTTTCCGCCCAACTTCGATTGAAATGTTGCATCTCAGTTGATTTTGCCCAGTTTCAAGCGAGAATTGTTGTGATGCAAATTTTGCCCAAAATGGGCCTCCTATGATTTAATAGAAAAAAAGAAAAGAAAAAAAGAAGGAGGAGTGGTTGTAATTTTTTAACTTAAGCAGTCACACCCCTTTAATCGAATAAAATTAAAATCAATTGAAAAAAAGGGAATAGAAAGAAGAAAAATAGGGAAAGAAAATGAAGAAGAACAAGACGACAATAAGTTGCTACCTACCTGTGTTGGGGCTTGGGATGCTCGTCAACTTCAGTTCTTCTACCCATCCGTCGTTGTTCTGTGTGTTGTTGGCCGCTGATCGTTCATCCCGTGACAGCTATAACAAACGACCATCCTGTTGTTGTCGCTCATCTTATTCCAGGTACAAATGCTTGGGATCTCTCCCCGCCCACTTTTATTTATTTCATATGGGCTACCACTATTGTTCTCTGTGATTCTCTCATATTTGTTGTCTGAGTGTCTGTTGAGTGTTGTCTAAGTGGGATTGGTGTTGGAGTGGGCTTTTTTTTTTTTTTTACATCTTATGAACGGGTTAGCCAATTTTTTTTGTTGCTTATTTATTTATTTATTTATTTTTATTTTTTTGCCGTTTGGGAGTTGGGAGTGGGATTGGTACTAGAGTGGGCTCTACTTCTCTTTTTCTTCTTTGTCTTCTTATTGGCAATGAGGCAGTAGGCTTTTGGCAGCTACTTGTTTTTTTTATTTTTATATATATATATATATAATTCAGTTGGAGCTTGGGAGTGCGCTTGGTCCTGGGGATGCGACTTATCTTTTTTTTCCCCTGTTGCCTCCTCTTTTTTCCTTTTTTTTTTTGTTTGATCAAGAGGCTACTTTTTTTACTTGTATTTATATTAATGATGGGTCTATTTTTTTTTATACGTTATTACACCTGATACTTTGCATTGTGGTAAATTCAATTAATCATCATGAGTGACACTGGCCATAATATTGTAGGCACCCTTCAATCATCTCAACCTTCTGTAACAAGTGGTGTACCTGCTCGATCTAATGATCCAGCATGGAAACATGCATTTTTAGATTCAAGTAATAAGAAATATATAATTTGCATTCATTGTAAAAACGTCATTAAAGGGGTGCAATTACAAGACTAAAAGAACAACTTGCTAGGATTACAGGAGACATTGCACCATGTAAAAGTGTATTCGGTGAATTTAAATGGCAAATGGAAAGAATGGTAATGAAGACAAAAAATAAGGCAAAAAAAGAAAACTAAATGAGGAAATTAGAAATCCACAGGGCTTCCAATTGATGATGAAGAATTGGAAGAAGAAGAGGTGGAAATAAATTAGATTACTCCCTTGAGCGCAGAAGGGGTAAAGAACCACAAATTTATTCTTTTCAAATACATGGTATTTCTATGACATCAAAACCACCTGTAAGGTAGACCAATGGCCAACTACTTCCAACCAAGAACCACTCATTAAATCTGCAATGGCAACTAAAGAGCAGAAATATGCAGCTGATATGGCTATGGCAGGTTGGTGGTTCGATTTGAGTCTTCCTTCCCCTTCAATGCAACAAAGTCAAAGTTCCTTTAACTAATGACTAATGCAATCAATTCTGTTGAACCGGTATATAAAGTGCCAACCTATGATGCACTGAGGGGGAGGCTTTTAAATAATTTAGTGGTGGAAGAAGTTAATGCTATGATGAAGCATTATAAATCATCTTGAAGTGAAACTGGTTGCTCAAAAATAGTTGATGGTTGGACAGATGTTAAACTAAGGTCTTTGATTAACTTCCTTGTTTACTATTCTAAAGGAATATTATTTTTAAATCATTAGATACAAGAGCTGCTAGAAAGAAAACAGATGCGTTATTAATTTGAACTTTTTGTAGAGGTTGTCACAACTGTCAGGCCAAAAAAACGTTGTTTGGTTCATAATAGAAAATGATGCTACATATAAAGTAATAGGAAAAAATTAGCAACAAAATATGAAACATTTTATTGTGCAACTCATGTGTAGCTCACTGTATGGCGAATCCCAGTTTGTTTCCAAGAAATGCAAAGACAATTGGGACATAAAGGAAAGTTACAAAACTCATTTACAATCATGCTGTTGGAATATAGGTGGGCCTTCCAGGCAGGTTTCAAAACTTTTGACCCACTTGATGCATGGATCAATTGTTTAGAATGCAACAAATCCAATCCAGGATGCAATTCCCTCAATCTCATAGCCATGTATAGCAACATGTACTATCTATAAGATAGAAAACAACACATAAACATGCAACAACGAAATCCACAACATAAAAGGATGTAGATATACCTTTGGAGCTTTGTTGTGCTCTAATGGAGGATTTGAGTTCACCACTTTGATGATGAACAACTTCACAATCCAATTCAGAATCTTCAACTCCTTTTTATCTTCCATGCTATAATCCGTATTAGATCTCTTTTCTCAAGAAGATGGTGGAATCTTCAAGAGAAAACCTAACTAGTAACTTTAAGGAACTAAAGGTGAAAGAGAGGAGAACTTAGAGAGGAAGAGGACTTGTGCAACTCTTGCACAATGGGGCTCAAGTGGCTGTTTGTGTTATGCACGACCATGTGGGGGGGGGGGGGGGGGGGGGGGGGGGTGCTTCCTTTTATAGCCTTCCAATCCATCTCTATTCCTATTTGAAATAGAAGTTTAACTCCCATTACAAATAGGTAAACATCTCCCTTGCTAATTTCCATAGAAGTCTCACTTCTACAACTATTAGTAGCTTTCTTCTTTCTAATTAAAATAGAAGTCCTACTTCCATTAATAATTAGTAGATTACTATTACCACTATTAGAAGTCTCACTTCAAATAGAAATAGTAACCTTTCTTTTAGAGTTCAAGTAGAATTAGTATCTTTCTAATAACTTGGGCTAGCGTGGGGACCACTAGGGATTCCTTAGAAAGCTGGCTCCAACTAGGACACGCGACCCCACATCTCATGTGCAATCCGGGCCCACAGTTAATTGCAAATAACTCCACTACATAAATGCAATTGCACTCCAGTCTTAGGAATAAATTACAATGAAGACCCTAAACTTCCTCAGCACCACAAGTAGGCCCCTCCATCTATATCCATGGATCAAATGGACCTGTCCACCAAAATAGATCCATATCTTATTATCCTTGAGCCCCAATTAATTATAGTGATCATTTGGTACCGATCCAATTAACTCTTAATCGGAATGAGTGCGCACTTACCAATGATAAATCCATTAATTGGCACAAGGGGATATTAAAGATAGATTCCATCTTGACCATTGAATGTTTCCACAGCTCTACTACCACGTACCCAAATCACCGAGGTGTTGACCTACAATTGGCCTCACTCATTGGTGACTCAAAGCAAATGAATAGATAGAAACTTGAGTTCATTAATGTCTCAGGATTATGAGCCTATTGCTAGGGAATTATGAGAACAGACCTTAAAGTAAAGACAATGTATATAAGGTGCTTCTCATGGTCCTTCAATACATCCAATGTACCAGCGCCATGATCCGGAATCTTCCATTCCGATGATCGAGACAAATCACACTATCTCATAGTGATCAAGGCGCTGCAACCTTGTCAGATGAGATGTCCAATCTCATCACTGGTTGTGAAGATATTTGAGTATAAGATTTGCAATACATGTCTCCTGTATGTGGATCTCATCCATACACATGTATTACATCTAGTATACTCATGGACTCCGGTTCATCTCATGGGCCATTATGTCTTTTGTATTGGTTATGTGCAAGTATATAAAACACCATTCATCTCATGAAAGGAAAAACATGAATTGTATTGATAAATAAAGAAATTAATCAATTTATTACATCATATACTGTTAGGGTTTTTATAGATTGTAATTTGATGGATGCATTATCATTCAAGCATCATTTGATTTACACACATGCATTGTTTTAGATAAACTTGAAATCTTGTTTTATTCATGCATTGCTTTTAAGAGTTGTAAAAGTTTTGATTTATGCATGATTTGTTTTTAAATCTTGGATGCATTTGTTTTAGAAAAGAGTTTTCAAGAAATCAAGCAAGCCTTTGTTTTAAAAGTTTTGAATCTTTTTAGGCTTTTTATGTCATGTTTTAAAAACCATTAGAATCTTTAAAACATGTTTTCCAAGCTTGATTTAGTGGCCAAAAGGTCCCCCAAAGCTAAACCTTCAAATTTGCAAAAGTTGCATTTTTTGTCAAAGGGAGGCTGTCCCGGCAGTGTCGCCGGTCGACCGAGAGGCAGGTCTCGGTCGACCGAGACAACTGGAGGTAAAACCTGCAGTTTTTGAACTGAAACCTCCAACGGTCAGAAATCTGACCGTTGTGCCTTCCCGGTCGACCGAGACCTCTTTGCCGGTCGACCGAGAACTAGCCGTTGGCAACTTTTTGGCTATAAAGTCCATTCATTTCCAACCTTCTTTGGAGCTTGAAACTTGAACCTTTGAGACCATTTTGGAGCCATAGAAAGGGGAAGAAGTTGGAAAGGCTAGGGGGCCATTTGGAAATCAAATACATGAGTTCTTAAAAAGGTACACTTTACTTGTATTTTGATTTTCATTAAAATGAAATCCATGCATGCTTAAATCTTTGTTTTTCACTTATGCATGATTTCAAGAGTTGTTTTGCAAACTCATTATCTTCATTGGTATATTAGAATGGTTTGCAATCACTCTCACCTAAATCACATGTGTTCTTAGACTTTTATATTCATACAACATGTTTTAGATCATTTCTTCAAGTTGTGTGAATCTTTCATGTGATTAGTATTTTTCTCTTCAATCATCATTTTATAAGCTTTGATTTTAAAATGCATCATGCATTCATTTAAGAGCTTCATTGTTAAAATAGATTGAAGTAGAGCATTCATACACTTGTGCACACACTTTAACTTAATTGAGTGTATGTTTGTTATTTGTATTAAACCTTCATATTAGCCTAGTCAAGAGGCAATTTCATATGAGCTTAATTTGTATCTCTTAGAGTGATCTTTTGGAAAGACACCTTCTTAGAGAAATCTACATTGTGTAAGGTTATTGCTTAGCCTTTGAAAAGCATCTTGTAAGGTTATTGCTTAGCCTAAGAAAAGCATTTTGTAAAGGTTATTGCTTAGCCTATAAAAGCACATAGAGAGGTTGTTGTTTAGCCTTGAAAAGCAACATTGTAAGGGTTATTGCTTAGCCTAGTTAAAAGCATAAATAGTGGAAATCCGGTGGGGTGATTGGATTCACAAGCCGGTAGTGGATGTAGGCATTGAGGCCGAACCACTATAAATATTGTGTTGTGGTGATTGCTTGTGTGGTGATTGTTTATTAGCTTCCGCATATTGATTGTTTAATCATCACATTTGACTAGTTTATATTAAGAAGTTAAAATTGGTGTAAATTGGTCATAGTTGTAGCTCACCCTATTCACCCCCCCTCTAGGGTTAGGATCCCCAAGGACTTTCATATACCCTTGGTATTGAGACCATAAAACTAACACATGCATGTGTTGAATTGGATGAAAAATGTCACTTTGTCTTTTCAACATCAAAGATGTGACATGAAACTGTATCAAACCACAATGGGCAAAGCCGCTTCAAGCATCAAGTTTTGTTGGAACTATCTAAAAACTTCAGGATCCTTCAAAACAGTCATAAGAAGATTATAAATGAAGTTTTGGACATTTCGACATCATTTAGCCTAACTTCACCCTTTCAGCAGCTAATTATTTCACAAAACAGAGGACACAATTGGCCTCAAAATGCCACTAGAAGGCCGTACATCAAATTTTAAGCCATTCCGACACTATTCTGCCCAAAATGCAAAAGGTCGTACTCTCCCTGCAACAAAGTCAACCCTTTCGGCTAAAACAACATCAAAGACATCAAATCTTCAATCAGAGCCTATAGATAATCTTAAAGTACTTTCAAGAGGCTCTATATCAAATTTCAGGTCAAACCGGCAACGTTTAACTTAACATCAACCCTCAAGCAGCAAAACCAGGCCTCCAGGTGGCGGAGACTGTCGAGGCCATCACACATCAAATAAAGCACATGGATGGTTTCAAAATGATTCCAAGGGGTTACATGTCAAGTTTCTAGTCTCTTTCAACATCTTTTGACCTGACTTTGATCCCCCGGAAACTAAATCAGGTCTTCCGGAGATGGAGCCCATTGGGACCATGAATTGTAAATTAGAGCTGTTGCGCCCCCGAACCTGGATCCCTGCAGCGGTCCGACCTCGGGGACGTGAATGGGGAAGTAAGTGATAAATAATATTTCTCCACAAGATCTGCGTGTGTGAGGGAGGCATAATTTCCAACACATCAAAACATTTCGCGGAAGCTTATGTGGCGTTGCGACCCAGAGTCCGTGGCCATTGGATTCAGCGTCACACTCAACTATTAGTGTAAAGTTGTCATAGCAATGCTCAAACTCAGACTAGAAAAAAAACCAAGATAATACATATACAGAGCTGACAGTAACATGCTTATCATTTCCCAATCATGTTCAAGTTATAAATTAACAAGTGCATTAATTACAATTCCAAGGAAAAAGACTAACAAAAGCCGTACAAAATAACAAACTAAGAACAAATACTACCTAGGTGTGTAACGTAACTCCGGAGTCGAGCCTGACGTCTATATGACATCACTGACACAACAAACCTGCAAAACTCGTGGCTCTACAGCCACCTGCACACGTACTAGCTCAAGACGAGAACCTTCTACCTAGAGAACCAAGGTATAGTATATCAGACACGTCGGTCTGACGTGTGATCAATTTAGGCATGAGTATAAATATTTAAAATTTGAAAGAAGAGAATGTTTAAAACAATTTACTGAATTTAAACAAATTACAGAATTTAAAACAAGGCTTGAACAATATGCTTATCAAGAAAACAAAGGCCCATGAACGATATACGAAACGAAACTAGCATGAATACATATAATATCATGAATGGTAATTCCACATTGAGCCCATCCTTCCTCTGTCATACATGATGATAAGAGTAAGCAAGCACGACAAGCACGTTACGCAAAACACGATCCCACGCCACACAAGGTAGACGGGGAGGCCAGCTGCGTAACCGGAGCACAACACGATGTGTAATATAATACACAACCAATCTGCAGATAGTCCACATGTTTAAGGACCCCCGAATAGTGGATAAGACTGAAGGGGCAGTCCAAGCTCAGTAGTGTTCACTTGAATTCATGAATGCAGAAAACACGGCAATACACATTCTAAATGAATCGAACTTAAGGGGGAAATCACTTGTCAAACGAGGCAAGGCATGCTAGTAAAATAGCATAAATTATATGCATATCGAACTTAGGAAGTGATCCCTTTTTTATTCTTGAAACCATTCGAAACAAAGCTGATACTTATAGTCAAAACAAGTGCAAACTAATACCCAAAGCAAAACGGATACTTATAAGCCAAAACTAGTGCAAATCGATACCTTTTCAAGTCAAAATAAGTACAAATTGATGCTTGAAACAAAACCGATGCTTATAAATCAAAACGGGTGCAAAAAAATATTCTTCGTGTCAAAGCTAAGTTTTCAAAACGAACTCTCAAGTATATGCTAAGACCCTTCATTTGATTCTTGTGTAATTGAAACCTAAATGTTGGAATTAAAGAGCAGATTGGTGCCCCTAAAGCTAAACAACATTTGAGATTTCCAAGTGCACAATATCAAGTTAAAAGCCCTTAACATATTCTGGGTTTTCATCCCATAAAAATCATTGAACAACTCCTTTTTTCTGAACAGGCGGTCACCAGGCGGCTAGCTTACTTCACCCTGAGAAAAATTTAAGTTACTGATATGATGACCGACCTGAAGTAGGTCACCAGGCAGCTTGCCTACTGGTGACCCCCAGCTGACCCCTTGCCGATCACCTGTATGGGCAGTTGCACTTCAAGTCAAAATTTTCCCATTCTTTCTTCACTTTTCAAGTCCTTTCAGTTCTGAGCCTTCCCACACATCCAATACAATTCTTGACACCAAGAAGAAACTAATCCCAACCATTTCATCACCAAAACTCCTCCATTCACCTTCACCATTCCATATCATTCTAAAACAAACCCATCTATTAAACAATAGATAGAGCTTCTCTTCTAAACAAAATTCCAGAATTTTAGAAAGTAAATAACATCATATGCATGTGAAGAAAAGGAAGCAAAGTTATGCTTAGTTGACAAACACTTCATTAGAAAACTTAACATGCATAAACAATGCATTTTTCAAACACAATGCACCAAATAATTTACATGCACAATGAAACTGAAATGATCACTTGCCTTGGCCTCTAGCACTCTAAGATCACTCCTAGATCTCACCCATTAGACATAAGCACACCTATTCAACCAAAAACCCTAGGATATAACCCTTAGACTCCCAAAGATGGTCAATTTAAAAACGTGTTTAGGGTCCACCAATTGACACAAATCATAGTTTAATTTAAGGCCACAACATGGTTACCCATCTATCCTTCATTCTATGGCTGGTTGGTAATGATTCCAAACAAGTCCAGTCACCAATACATTAAACTAGTAAAACAGTCCATGATTTTGGGCCAATTTAAAACATGTTCATGGTCCACTAATTGAGGCAAATCACAGTACATTTAAGGACACAAATCAAGGTTAAAAGACCCTTAAAAATCTGGACCATATATGAAGCAGAAGTGGGCTGAAACCCATCCAAAAGGGCCCAAAGATTTCAGCAGAAATCTGCTGGACAACTAGGACTGCAGAGTGCAGTTTGTTGGTCCTTCTCTCCCCCAATTCCAGCCACTTCCTTGGGACATTTGGGCACTATTTAGAGGGGATTTCTGAGGGAGAAAAACAGCTGAAACTCATGCTAATTGGGCACCAAATTCAGTCACATGAGCAGCTATAACTGAGAAGAAAAAAAATCAGATATGAAGCTAGATAAAACATGTAGTATAACTTCGACAATTTCAGACCATTAACATGCACATCAAATTACTCAAATCAGTCACTTGCCGTAGTCTTCAAATGGTCCCAAAACACTCTCTCAGCTGTTGGAACACTCAGCTACAAAAGCCCCAAAATCTCATCTTAGAATACCCATAAAAGCGAAAATGAGAAGGAATGAAAATGGGGGCTTGCATGTTGGATAGTGGGGCATAAAAGGGCTATAAATTTGAATTATGGAAGAGAGAAAGTGATTGCCTACCTGTAGGTGGTCCAACCAGCAAGGAATAACTAAATAGGGGGCTGCCTAGCTTCGTTTTGCATAAAAATGGCATTTAGAGAGAGCTTGGAAGGTGGGGAAGAAGATAGCATACTTAGCCTTCCAAATGTTAAGAGAATGGTAAGGATTTGAGAGAGAAATGAGTAAGGGAAGAAGAGGAAGGAGCTCAGCTGAAGCTCAACTGAGTCTGCTACTGCACGTTGGAAAAAAAATGAGGAAGAAAGAGGGTGGGCAGCTTATATACAAGTAGGCCTGTCAATGGGCCGGGCCTGGGCTTGGGTTGTCCAATCCTGTCCCGAAAATAGGACGGGCCTACTAGGTGTTGTCTAATCTCGGACCTAAATTGAACGGGCCTACATCAAATCCCGTCTCGTACGAGCCCGGGCTGGGACAGTGCCGGGCCTGGGCTTAGCCCGATCTTGGACAGAAGCAAAACATTCTCTAATTATTCATATCGTCAATAAACACCTGGTGTGAACCGGACTTTAAACTCTCCTTCTTTTTTCCGGGTTCGGGACCGGCAATGCAATGCAACAAGCAACATGGCGGAGTTAATTTTTTTTTTGCCGGTGATAGTAGAAAATCAATAGAAATGAATGAATATCCTATAGGCTATATGGGTCAAGTAATGTAGGAATGGTTAAAACCTTTTTTTTTTTTTCCGGTGAAAGTAGAAATTCAGAAAATCAATAGAAATGAATGAGAATGAGAATGCTATATGAGTCAAGTTAAAGTAATGTGGGATCGGTTAAAAACTTCTTCTTTTTTTTTTTTTCGGCCGGTGAAAGTAGAAAATCAATAAAATGAATGGGAATGAATATCCTATATGGGTCAAGTAAAGTAAAAAATAAATCAATAGAAATTATTTTTCTTTTAATATGTCTAAAACATCAGTTAGTGCATTCCCATCATTGTCTAAATCACCATAACTAAACCAATCTTGGGCACAAACTGTAAGACCCCGTCCCGAGTGACATCGATTAGCATTAATTAAGTTGTATTTTAGTTCTAAGCGTGTTTAGTGTGTTTTGGTTAAGTTGAGATTAGAATAGCTTTTGATATAGTTTTGAGGAATTTTGAGTGCCTTTGTGACTAGTGGGGCCCTTTGGGTGTTCCTTTATGACTTTTCGTTTACTTGGGGGATTATTTGAGATTATTGTGTTTATTGTTTTAATCCCGTTTTACTTGTCTCGTTAATCTCTATAACTTTTATGTTGATCCCGTGCCTATTCGAGACCCCAAAACCTGACTTTCCTAGCATTGAGGGCAAAACAGTCATTTTACATTAAATCTGTACCCAAAATTTGGTATCCCCGAAACCTGCGAAACATATACTTTTTGGAAACTAGATATTTCGACGATTACTTTTCTCTTCTTCGTCGAATTCGTTCGAAGCCCCGATAAACATGATTTCAGCCCACAAAGAATTTAGTGGTGGGACCCAACTCCATTTTTTATATAAAGAGAACTATCTCCTTCCCTTTCCCCTTTCCTAGCTCAACTCCAACCTCCCAAACTAGGGTTTTCCTTTCTTTCTTCTTCTCTTGCTTTTCCACCACCACATCCACCACCAACCTTGCACAAATTGGGGAATAGAGATCATCATCTTCTTCCTCACTTCCATAGCTCTCTCTTGACACCATTGCTGGAGAAAACCTCCCATTCCAAGATTCTCTTTGAGCTCACCTTGCCCATTTGGAGAACCTATAAGTAAGCAATCCTCCCTATCTCTTAGATTTGTTTTTCTTTGACCTTGAAGTGGTTCCATTTTCATTATTGTAAGGTTCCTCTTTCTATTTCTTGTTTTGACCCATTTAGGGTTTGTTTTGGGGATTTTTGTTCATAGCTTGGATCCTTGGATTGGAGGAGTGTCTAGAGCTTCTTATTGATTAGCTTGGACCTAAGGCAAGTGGATGATTCATTATTTGAGCATTAAATGATTTTATAAGAAATGTGGTTGATTTTATTATTTTTCCCATACATACTTATTTATTGCATTGACTTGAAATAAATGCTCATGAAAGAGCCTTGATAGTGCATTTATTGTCATAGAAATGTATTGGTTCATGGCATTCAATTTTCTCTTGTTCTATCTCAAATGTACTCTTGTGTGTAGTGGTTTCATTTCCTTCTTTTTTTGTATGTGGATGTGATATTGTTAGAGGAGGATGGAATGGATGTTGTAGGAGATTTAATGTTGATTTGGATGGAGTTTTGAACTCCTCATTTGGTGTATTCAAAGGGCTAAAAAGAGGTTGTAGAAGGAGGAGAAAGAGAGGAGAAGAACTGTCCTGGAATCAGTTTCTGGACACTTTGCTCGAGTGAACTTGACAGGTTGCTCGAGCGAAGTGTCCAGAAAAGGGTTCGTGCCATTCCAGTGGACAGTTCGCTCGAGCAGACCCCTTTGTCGCTCGAGGGAACCCTCAGAACTCCTTCCAGAGAGCGGTTAGTTCGAGTGAAATGAACTTTCGCTCAAGCCAACCTGATGCTGGATGAATTCGCTCGAGCAACCTCAACTTCGCTCGAGCGAACCCACCCAGATAACCATTCCAGAGAGCTCACCGCTCGAGCGAACCTTTAGTACGCTCGAGCGATGTGTACTGTTCACCTGGGGTTATTTTTGGAGCATGAATGAAATGTTTAAATGATTGAGAAAGGTTTGTTGGGAGCCCTATTGTAATGAGAAGAACTGTTCTTATGATTTGACATCTGTTTGAGAAAGAAACCACATCATGAAGATTTCATTTGAAGTTGTAAAAATCCTAAGGTGTATAAGGAGCCCGGAATACCCCAAACTCAAAGAGTACCAAGTTGTTATCAAATCGACATACGGGACCCCTATTCACCTTAAACAAATCTTGAACCCCGATACTTGTCTTGAGATTTCAAAAGTTCAATTGTACTTCATTATTTCCGAATTTCTGATGCATTCCTGAAAATACTGAAATTGCAATTGTAGCATTTTACTAGTCCCGATATGCATTGCTCGATGTGAAATGATAGTTGTGCCTTTGAGCACCCCTGTCCCGCTTGTTTACGTACTTGCACTTAACGTATTTCATAAATGTTTTGATTTTGTCATTTGACCTATGAGTCGGCACCACTAAGCTTGGATAACCCTGTTGGTCTGATCCACCGACTTGGAGATCCCCCTCTTGTCCTGCCAGCTGTAGTTTGGATCCTGCTACCAGGTTATTAGCGTGGTCTTGTCCCGATACCTCGAATTGCTACCGTAGTTCTCAATGCCCGACTTTGTATTTGAATAAATGATTTATCTTTTTATGGAAATTGTTATTTAAACAGGTTTAAATGCTTTTGAAGGTAAATTCATTTATTGTTATATTGTCATGTCTTTTCACCCATTTGCCAAACCGTCGTGTTTGACCCACTCTTTGGTACTCAGGTCCGGACATTGTCTATCCTGAGGCGGAGCTTGAGGACGCGGTCAGTGAACCGCAATGCCTAGTTGAGTGGCATGCTGATGACGTCGTTTAGACACTTGATTGCTATGAGAGACGTAACATTTTGGGAAACGTTTAACCATTCTTTGGGAATTGGTATTTTGTTTTTATTGGCCTTTGTTGGCCTCTAGTTTTTGGAAAATGTAATTAAATGATCTTTTGTATAAACTTTAACTGTTCTTTTGGGAAAGCACTAATGATCATTGCTCATTCTGATACTTGGTTTATATATATGATTTTATCTTGTGATTAGAATTGAATGTTTGATTTGCTACACGCTTCCACACTTAACAAAAATGTATTATGTTGTTGTGATCTCCTCACCGCGGACACCTGTGGAAAATTAAATAAATCAATGTGTACACTTAACACCTTGTCATCCTAAATTACGTGGCACATTGGTCCCGATCCCGGATTAGTTCGATGGACCCGGTCCGGGGTCGCGACACAAACTAATGCTTCTACCGTATTTGGTTTCAAAGAAGTCCTATGTGGGTCAAATACTCTCCCTTCGGTGCTAAATGCTGACTCTGAAGCAACGATAGAAATTGGAATAGCTAAAATAGCACAAGCCATTTGAGATAAAATAGGATACTTAGTTGAATTTAATTCCCACCATTGTAATATATAAATAATAATTATTAAATGACTTTGCAGTGGGCCGGGCCGGGCCTGAACGGGCTGGGTTGTTTTTGCCCAGTCTCAGTCCCATGTTGGCCGGGCTTTAAAATGTATTGTCCAAGCTCAGCCCATTGGGCTCAAATTTTTTTAAAAGCCTTGTATTTTCGGGTTTGGGACGGGCCGGGCCAGGCTTTTTACCAGTTTCAATGCGTCCCATTGACAGGCCTATATACAAGGTCATGAGTAGGGCCCACAACTAATAGTTCTTCATAGGCTTGAAACTGGGCTTTCTAGGCCTCGGATGGACTCAACAAAGAATACTAAAATGATCCTCATAAAATCTGGTTTTCAAAAAGTATACTTTTGACATGGTTCTAAAACTTTGAAATTTGGGCTCAGATTTAAATGTGAAAAGGCTGTCTTGCCCCTAGGGCTGAAAAACTGATTTTCTGGGCTTCTAACGGGGTCAGTGTAAATATAAAAGTTGTTGGGGACTAATTTGACCTTTCAAAAGGAACCAAAATTGAAAATTTTCAAAATCAAGAATAATCCCCCCACGTTAACATGTGCAACCCAAGGCATCCCTGGGCTGCCAGACTAGGTCCAATGGGTCTCAAAAATTCCCCAAAGCTATAGACAACTATTCTAATCCACAAACCAACTTGATTACACTCAAATCTCACTTAGAGAACTAACCCACGACTAAAAACACAGTAATCGAGAAAATTAGGGGTCGGGGCGTTACAAGAGCTAACGAATCATCTTAAAATGATTCCAGGAGGCTCCCTGTCAAATTTCAGATCAATCAGACATTGTTTGATCTACATTAAAGCACGACGACTTTCATGCAACAAAATCAAGTCAACTGGCGACAGGACCTCAAATAGCTTCAAAACTAAAACGAAAGTCGGTAGTTGGTCTTATTTCTTGCCCATGAAGCTTTACCTCGGGTTTCAGGTCATTCCAACATTGTTTGATCAAGTTTTGGCTTCTGGTTGTAAACCAGCACCCTTGGGCGATAAAGTATTCAGCTTTCCTAGAAAATCAGGAGGTTCTCAATGTACAAACTATGTAAACTCTTCACCCTAAAAAAGAAAGCTGAAAGAAAGATCATAGGTAAGCAACTTGAACTCTATGATGCCTTCAAAGAGAGTAGAGAAAAAATACCCATTCGATGAAGATATCGAAGAAATCTCTAAGGCTTTCGTGGAAAATGGCATACTCACCTTGCTTGACCCTAAAAGACCGAGAGATGTTGCCAAAACCAACTATCCTTGGTATTGTTCATATCACCAAATGGTCTCGTATCCTCTCAATCAATGATTCATTGTGAGAGAAGAGATCAATAATGATGTTAGACCCTGACCCAGACTAATTCGATTAGTGTGCGATTAGTTTGTGTTTAGTCCTAAGTGGGTTTAGTTGTCGTTGGGTTAGAAATAATTAGTTTTAGTCTTGGACATAGCTTTGGGAATTTTGAGAACGTTTAGTATTAGTCAGACATGCTCAAGAAGGCCTGAGTGCACGTGTAAGCTTGGGAGGATCGTATCGGTTTCCATTTATAATTGTGATTTTGATTTCATTTGTATGATTTTACTATGTGTTACAACTTTCATTTTCAGCCCATTCATGTTTGAAGCCCAAAAACCCAAGTTTTGGCCCAAAAAGGGTAAAGTTGTCTTTTATACACAAATCTGAACACAAATTTTGAAATCTTAAAACCATGTCAAAAATATACTTTTTGGAAACTAGATATTTCGAGGATCATTTTATCCTTCTTCGTCGAGCTCATTCGAGGCCCGCAAGATCATGTTTTCATTGATGCAAGATTTGGCCATTGGGGCCCATTTGCTAAGGTTTTAAGTCAACTCTTTCTCTCTTTCATTCTCAAACCCTAACCCTAGAGCAGCCAAGAGGAGAAACCTTTTTTCTCCACTTTATTTCTCTTGAATGATCAACCTAGAAGATTCCAAATGGAACTCCAAGACCATCATCTTCTTCCTTTCATCCTAAGCTTTCCATTGATACAAGTTTCTTGAAGTTTCTAGTTGGGCAAGATCTCCATTTTCTTCCTTCTCTCTTGTTTGGCCTTTTCTAGGTAAGAGCTCCAACCCATCTCTTTAATGGAGCCTTTTTGGTTCCTAAAGATCTTGTTTTTCATATTGCAAACCCTTTTGTGAAAATGAGTTCCTTGTTTTCAAGATTGAGTGAGTTTTGTTTGGTTTTCATGGGTTTTGCAGTCTTTCAATTAGCTTGAGTGGAAGTGTTTGGAGAAAGTTTGGGACATCTTGGACTAAGGCAAGTAACCAATTTAGGATGGATGATAGCATGTGTGCTTTGATTTGTTTTCTTTTCATTCTTCTCATTTCATTGGAAAATTTTGTCCTGAATGGAAAATTTGGGGATTTTGTGTTAGATTGGAGAATGTGAATGTAATGTCTCAATTTGTGCTATGAAATGTGTGTTTTACCCCTTGGAGAGCATGTAGGCTCATGGAAGTGTAGGTTGAATGAGAAACAAGAAGAAGGGAAAAAGAAATGTAAAAATTTGAATTTGAAATGCACTTCCCGTGCAGTTTCGGTCAACCGCTGGTCAGTTGGCGGCTAGCCGAACTCCCCATTTCGGCTTACCGCGAGCTGACCGAGCTCTGCGGTTCCATGGCCGGAATCCCCGTATATGTGGGAATCGTGTCGTGATTATATTATGTATATCGTGCTTGTCGTGCATGCTTGCTCTTTTCATTATAAATGATAGAGAAAGGATGGGCTCATTGTGGAATGTAACTATTCATGATATTATAAGTATTCATGTCAGTTTTGCTCGTATTTTGAAATGTACTTTAGTCATGTAACCGTTTACAATTTAGCAAAAAGTCTTTATATGTTTCCTTAAACATTTACTACTTATATGCTCATGCCTAAATTGATTACCTGCCAAACCGTTGTGTTTGACCCTTGTATGTTGGTGCCCATGTGCAGGTGACGTTGCCTTTGAGGAGGATCGTCCGGAGGAGGCTCTTGAGCCACCCCCAGTCAGAGAGTGGCAACCCGACGATGTCAATTAGACGTCGGGCGGGTTCTTGAGTTTCGCTTCATTTTGTCATTGAGTTCTTTTATTATTTTGAGAATTGTATTGGCCTCTGTTGGCCTCTTATGGGATGTAACTAAACTTAACTTACTTTTGTGTTAGTCTCATAACTTGAATTATGATGGGATGCCATGTTAACTCCTTTCTTTTGATATTATGTCTTGATATTATTTGTCATAGCACTTAAAAATTTATTGGTGCTTATCTTGATGTGATTTGTTACACGCTTCCGCAAACTTGATCATGTGAGACAGATTTCGCGTGTCTCGGGAATCCTCACCGCGGGAACCTGTGGGAAAACAAACAAAACTATCGTAGCGGGCCGCGACAGGACTGGTATCAAAGTGGGACATGTTTCAGGCGCTTAAAAGAAACTACAAAGGTCTTAGGAATGTGATGAGGATTCGTGAGTTCGATAGATTCGTTGGTATAGGACCTTAGAAACCCTTATACCATGTTTATTGTGTACTAACACCTTGTTTTACAACATCATGTCTCCAAGGAAATTTCCGAACAATAATGCTTCAGGCAGTAATCAGAACGAGTCAGACACGACTAATACGCCAACCGCTACACAATTTCAAGAACTCATGCAAACTATGATAGAACAACAAAGGCAGGCAAATGAGACTCAAGCCAAATTTCGAGAAGAGCTAGCAAAGAAGGATGAAGAAATGACTCAAGTCCAGAGGCAACTCTTGAAAGTTCTTCATAACAGGAATCTAGCTCCACAACCTCAGCCTTTGGGTCCACAGATTGTTATCCATAATAGGGATCATGACCCTAATGCGCTATTTGAGAAGTTCAGGAAGAGAGCACCGAAGGAATTTTCCGGCAATGAGGACCCGTTAGTTGCAGATGACTGGGTAGCTAATACCGAGAAAATCTTTGATGTCTTTAAGTGCACGGGGAGACAGAAGGTCAACCTCACAACTTCACTATTCTTTGGGCCTGCTGATCGGTGGTGGCAAACGGTTAAGGACCCATACATGGTAATGGCTAACGAAGATGCGTGGGCAGCGTTCAAGATACAATTCCAGGATAAGTACATTCCCTCCCATGTTAAGAGACAGAAGGCTATCGAATTCCAGCAACTCAAGCAAGGCAGCATGACTGTGCTAGACTATGTCACCAAGTTTGAGAGATTGACTAGATATGCTACCGAGTTGATTGACACTGAGCAGAAGAAGAAAACAAAGTTTTTGGAATGATTGAATCCGATTATCATGAGAGATGCCATAGGAGTAGTTCCACCAGCTACATACGATGAGGCTGTCAAATGGGCATATAAGTTTGAAGACATTAACAACATGATCATTCAAGACAGGAAACAGCACTACCAGCAGCAGAATAAGAAGCAGCAGCATAACAAGAAACCAAGGCAAGAACAAAGTCAAGTGAGACAGGGTTGTGGCCACTGTGGCAAGAACCACGAAACTCATGAATGTCGTAAGGCCGCAGGTGCCTATTTATAATGTGGGGCTATGAACCATGCAATCAAGGATTGTCCACAACTTCAGAATCAAGGGAACAGAAACCAACAACAGAGACAAGCAGCTCCTCAGAATCAAGCACCAGTTCATAATCAGGTTAGACCACCTCAGCAGCAGCAGCAGGCCAGGCCACCAGCACAGAATCAGAATGCTCGTCCTCCACAACAGAACAGACATGGCCAAGGAAGGCAAAATCAAGCATCGAATAGACTACAGATGCATGGACGTTTATATTATCTCAACCGTGCAGATGCTGAAGCTGCAGGAGACGTGGTGGAAGGTAAGCTTCTTGTTTGTGGGGTAGAAGCTCAGATTTTATTTGATCCTGGATCCACACATTTGTTTTCATCTCCTAGTTTTGCTAAGATGATTGATGCATCAGATAGTGAATTGGATTACATTCTGATAGTAACCACACCAGTAGGGAAACAAGTTGTGTGTAGAACCTATTACCCTAGTTGTACAGTTTTGTTAGGAGATGTTAACTTACCGGCCAACCTCATTGTTTTGGACATGCATGATTTTGATGTCATCTTAGGCATGGATTGGTTAGAAGCATATCATGCCACCATGGATTGTTTTAGTAAAACCATAACATTCAGATTCCAAGGACCACAGGCAGAATTGATATTTCAGGGGAACAAGAGAAAAACTCAGGCAGGGTTTATTTCAGTGTTGAAGGCAAGCAGATTAGTACAGAGTGGGTGTCAGGCATTTATTGCGTTTATCACGGAGGTAAATAGTCCCAATAGGTGGAGGATATCCCTATTGTGTGTGAATTTCCGGATGTTTTTCCAGAAGAAATCCCGGGATTACCACCAACTAAAGAAGTTGAGTTCACAATTGCGCTCCTACCAGGGACGGCTCCGATCTCCATTGCGCCATACAGAATGGCTCCAGCAGAAATGGGTGAACTAAAACTCCAATTGCAGGAATAGTTGAGTAAAGGCTTCAATAGGCCAAGTGTTTCACTTTACGGTGCACCGTTGTTGTTTGTGAAAAAGAAAGATGGAAGTCTGAGAATGTGCATTGACTATAGAAAATTAAACCATGTGACTGTGAAGAATAAGTATCCATTGCCAATGATAGATGAATTACTTGATCCACTGCAAGGAGCAGCCTATTTTTCCAAGATAGACCTGAGATCAGGGTACCATTAGTTGAGAGTTAGAGACTCGGATGTTCAGAAAACGGCCTTTAGAACAAGATATGGGCACTACGAGTTCTTAGTGATGCCCTTTGGTTTGATGAATGCACCCGCAATATTTATGGCTCTTATGAACAAAGTCTTTGCACCCTATTTGGATCACTCTAGAGTAGTATTCATTGATGATGTCCTTGTGTATTACAGAGTAAGAAGGAGCATAAAGAACATTTGAGGACAGCGTTGCAACTTTTGAGGGACAACCAGCTTTATTCAAAACTCAGTGCGAATTCTAGTTAGAGCAAGTTGCTTTTCTAGGTCACATCATCTCCAGAGAAGGTTTAGCAGTTGATCCAGCCAAGATAGAGGCAGTTGTTAATTGGGTGAGGGCAAGTAGTGGGACAGAAATCAGAAGCTTTTTGGGGTTAGCAGGCTATTACAGAAGATTTGTCCAAGGTTTTTCGTCTATTGCAGCACCGTTGACAAAATTGACGAGGAAGAATGTCCCATTTGTTTGGACCGAACAGTGTGAAACAAGTTTTCAAGAGTTGAAACGAAGGTTAACCACTGCCCCAATTCTTACATTACCATTGGGCAGCGGCGGATTTATTGTTTATACAGATGCTTCGAATGTGGGACTAGGTTGTGTATTGATGCATGATGGCAATGTGATTGCTTATGGCTCAAGACAGTTGAAGGACCATGAGAAGAACTATGCGACTCATGACTTGGAATTGCTGGCAGCTGTTTTTGCATTGAAGATGTGGAAACACTATCTCTATGGAGAGAAATTTGAAGTCCATTCGGATCACCGAAGTTTGCAATATTTGTTCTCGTAGAAGGATTTAAATATGAGACAGAGACGGTGGATGGAGTATATCAAGAATTATGACTTTCCAATCAAGTATCTTTTAGGCAAAGTGAATGTTGTAGCTGATGCATTGAGCAGAAAATCAGTGGTCATGGTCAGTTTGAGAGGAATTGGTGTCTTACAGCAGTTTGAAGAGTTGGGTGTAGAAGTACAAACCCTGAAACTGGGTGCAATGTTAGCAAACATGACAATATCAGAACCTACCTTCATCTAGAAGATCAAGGAAAGTCAGTTGCAAGACCCAGACTTGGCAAAGATAGTAGAACATATCACATAACGTCTAGATTTCAAGATGGTAAATAGAATACTGTATTTTCGTGACCGGTTGTGTGTGCCAAATGTGGATGACTTGAAGAGTGAAATAATGAATGAAGCTCATAGCACGAGATATTCTATGCATCCGGGTAGCACGAAGATGTACCATAATTTGAAGAATAGATTTTGGTGGAACAACATGAAAAGAGAGATAGCAGCTTTTTTGTCCCGTTGTCTGACTTGTTAGTTGATTAAAGCAGAGCATCAGAAGCCCCCAGGTTTGTTACAACCGTTGGAGATTCCGGAGTGGAAATGGGAGCACATCACCATGGATTTCGTTTCCGGTTTGCCGAATACCAAAAAGGGAAATAATGCAATTTGGATTATTGTAGATCGTCTGACAAAGTCTGCTCATTTCATTCCGATGAAGACAGGGAACATGATGCACATGACACCACTTGCAAAGTTATTTGTTGATGAGATTGTTAGTAAACATGGTCAACCCGTCTCCATTACTTCAGACAGAGACAGCAGGTTCGTTTCAAAGTTTTGGAAAACTCTTCATGAGTCTATGGGTACCAAACTTCAGTTAAGCATGGTATATCATCCTCAGACCGATGGTCAGTCAGAAAGGACGATACAGACTCTCAAAGACATGTTGCGCGCTTGTGTATTGGATTTCAAGGTTCAGTGGGATGAGTGCTTAGCGCTTTGTGAATTTGCTTATAACAATAGCTACCACTCTAGCATCGGTATGGCACCTTTCGAGGCACTCTATGGTAGAAGATGCAGAACTCCGGTTTGCTGGGAAGAAGTCGGTGAGCGTAGTTTTCATGGACCGACGATAGTTGGAGAGACAAGTGACAATGTCAAACTGATTCAGGAACGTTTGAAGATTGCCCGAAGTAGGCAGAAGAATTATGCAGACACTCGCCGAAGAGAATTGCAGTTTCAAGTGGGTGACAAAGTGTTCTTGAGAATCTCACCAGTTAGAGGAACTTTGAGATTCGGACAGAAGGGCAAATTATCTCGAAGGTTTATTAGTCCATATGAAATTTTGAGCAAGGTTGGGGATGTTGCTTATAGACTTGCGTTACCGTCGGAACTCTCCGGGGTGCACTACGTATTTCATTTTTCTATGCTCAAGAAATATGTCTCTAGTCCTTCACATATACTACAACACGAGCCTTTGGAGATTCAAGAAGATGCCTCGTATGTGGAAAAACCGATCAAGATCAATGATACCAAAGAGCACGAATTGATAAATCAGACTATTCAATGGGTCAAGGTACTTTGGAAAACTCACGAGCCAGAGGAAGCCACATGAGAATTGAGAGATCAAGTGCAGAGGAAGTATCCACAGCTTTTACCAGAGGTAAATGTTTATTTTATTTGGTGGACCAAATATCCTAAGGGGTGGAGGATGTTGACCCTGACACAGACTAATTCGATTAGTGTGCGATTAGTGTGTGTTTAGTCCTAAGTGGGTTTAGTTGTCGTTGGGTTAGAAATAATTAGTTTTAGTCTTGGACATAGTTCTGGGAATTTTGAGAACGTTTAGTATTAGTCAGACATGCTCAAGAAGGCCTGAGTGCACGTGTAAGCTTGGGAGGATCGTATCGGTTTCCATTTATAATTGTGATTTTGATTTCATTTGAATGATCTTACTATGTGTTACAACTTTCATTTTCAGCCCATTCATGTTTGAAGCCAAAAAACCCAAGTTTTGGCCCAAAAAGGGTAAAGTTGTCTTTTATACAGAAATCTGGACACAAATTTCGAAATCTCAAAACCATGTCAAAAATATACTTTTTGGAAACTAGATATTTCGAGGATCATTTTACCCTTCTTCGTCAAGTTCATTCGAGGCCTGCAAGATCATGTTTTCATTGATGCAAGATTTGGCCATTGGGCCCCATTTGCTAAGGTTTTAAGTCAACTCTTTCCCTCTTTTCATTCTCAAACCCTAACCCTAGAGCAGCCAAGAGGAGAAACCTTTTCTCTCCACTTTATTTCTCTTGAATGATCAAGCTAGAAGATTCCAAATGGAATTCCAAGACCATCATCTTCTTCCTTTCATCCTAAGCTTTCCATTGATACAAGTTTCTTGAAGTTTCTAGTTGGGCAAGATCTCCATTTTCTTCCTTCTCTCTTGTTTGGCCTTTTCTAGGTAAGAGCTCCAGCCCATCTCTTTAATGGAGCCTTTTTGGTTCCTAAAGATCTTGTTTTTCATATTGCAAACCCTTTTGTGAAAATGAGTTCCTTGTTTTCAAGATTGAGTGAGTTTTGTTTGGTTTTCATGGGTTTTGTAGTCTTTGGATTAGCTTGAGTGGAAGTGCTTGGAGAAAGTTTGGGACATCTTGGACTAAGGCAAGTAACCAATCTAGGATGGATGATAGCATGCGTGCATTTGATTTGTTTTCTTTTCATTCTTCTCATTTCATTGGAAATTTTTGTCCTGAATGGAAAATTTGGGGATTTTGTGTTAGATTGGAGAATGTGAATGTAGTGTCTCAATTTGTGCTATGAAATGTGTGTTTTACCCCTCGGAGAGCATGTAGGCTCAGGGAAGTGTAGGTTGAATGAGAAACAAGAAGAAGGGAAAAAGAAATGTAAAAATCTGAATTTGAAATGCACTTCCCATGCAGTTTCGGTCAGCCGCTGGTCAGCTGGCGGCTAGCCGAACTCCCCTTTTTGGCAAACCGCGACCTGACCGAGCTCGACAGTTCCTTTTCTAGAAGTTGGCATGTGCATCAGGGTTCAGCGGTTAGCCCTACGGTCCGCTTATGGCTAGCCGCCAGGTCCCATCTCGGCTAATCGCAAGCCAACCGCTGTCAGTTTGGTTTCTTTTCCAGAGAGCTGCGTTTGGACCTGGGTTTCCAGCGGTCAGCCTGTCGGTCAGCTGGCGGCTAGTCGCCAGATCCTAGTTTGGCTAGCCGACATCTGACCGCGAGCTGACCGAATTTGACACCATTGCCCATTTTGAAGAATATTGTAAGAATGAAAACTAGAACATGTTAAGTGACCTTTAGCCTGATATGGTGCACTCGAAACCTGAGATGTCTTTGAACTTCTGGGGCACCGATTCTCTTTTAATTCCAACATTTAGGGTTTTATTCACACAAAGATCAACCAAAGGTCCTTACATGTGCTTGATAGACTTTGTGTTTGTACTTTAACTTTTGATACAATGAATATCATTGTGTATTCGTTTCGAATGTTATGTACAAGCTTGTTTGAAGATTTGTTTCAAAAGTGAAAAAAAGGGGTCACTTCCTAAGCGTGTTATGCATATTAATTATGCCTTTTGCTAGTCGTGTTTGTCGTGTTTTGATAAGTGATTTTCCCCTTTTATCTCGACATGTTTAGACAGTGTTTCGCGTGTTTTGTGCATTCATGAATTTAAGTGAACACCACTGAGCTTGGACTGCCCTTTCAGTTTGATCCACTGTCTGGGGGTCCTTAAACATGTGGACTGTCTGCAGACTGGTCGTGTATTTTATTACACATCGTGCAAGTCTAGTTCCGCGGCTGGAATCCCCGTATATGTGGGAATCGTGTCGTGATTATATTATGTATATCGTGCTTGTCATGCGTGCTTGCTCTTTTCATTATAAATGATAGAGAAAGGATGGGCTCATTGTGGAATGTAACTATTCTTGATATTATAAGTATTCATGTCGGTTTTGCTCGTATTTTGAAATGTACCTTAGTCATGTAACTGTTTACAATTCAGCAAAAAATCTTTATATGTTTCCTTAAACATTTACTACTTATATGCTCATGCCTAAATTGATTACCTGCGAAACCTTGTGTTTGACCCTTGTATGTTGGTGCCTAGGTGTAGGTGACGTTGCCTTTGAGGAGGAGCGTCCGGAGGAGGCTCTTGAGCCACCCCCAGTCAGAGAGTGGCAACCCGACGATGTCAACTAGACGTCGGGCGGGTTCTTGAGTTTCGATACATTTTGTCATCGGGTTCTTTTATTATTTTGAGAATTGTATTGACCTCTGTTGGCCTCTTATGGGATGTAACTAAACTAAACTTACTTTTGTATTAGTCTCATAACTTGAATTATGATGGGAATGCCATGTTAACTCCTTTCCTTTGATACTATGTCTTGATATTATTTGTCATAGCACTTAAAAATTTATTGGTTCTTATCTTGATGTGATTTGCTACACGCTTCCGCAAACTTGATCATGTGAGAAAAATTTCGCATGTCTCGGGAATCCTCACCGCGGGAACCTGTGGGAAAACAAACAAAACAATCATCGCGGGCCCGGGGTTTGTTCCGGGGTCGCGACACTCTCGTGGCAAATGGCATACTCACCTTGCTTGACCCTAAATGACCGAGAGATGTTGCCAAAACCAACTATCCTTGGTATTGTTCGTATCACCAAATGGTCTCATATCCTCTCTATCAATGATTCATTGTGAGAGAAAAGATCAATAATATGTGAAAAAACGAAGTCATCACATTTGACAAAAACTATGGCTCTGCCTCCGTCAATATGGTGTCCTGTGGGCAAACATCTAATCCACCGAAGAAGAAGCTTACCACTTCTTTTAAGGCGATAAAAAAAATTTAAGCGTCTCAAGAACTTGTTTCTTACACCACACCAGAAGGACAACCAATGTGGGTACATCCCAATCTCCTGAAAGATAAAGACTAGGAGATTGTCAAAACCAAGCCGACAACTCAACAACGTAGGCAAATCAAGAAACATCTCCACAAGCTCAAACAGTAGGAGAAAGCCAAAGAAAAGCAAGAAATCCATGAAGAAGCGAAGACATACTCTACCGCTTCGCTGGGGGCAACAGAAAAGTCTTCGCTAGGGGCAACAGAAAAGTCTCTCCCTAAATCTCCAAAGATGGAGAAGAAATTCACCATCGGTTACTTCACACCACCACTCTCAAAGATAAAACTACGTAGGGGATATCATACTCTTGCAATTCAGTAATTGGATTCTTTATGAATGATACGAGTCCAGCAACACTGTTGAATGGGAGGAATACCTCGAAACGAGATAATACCTCTCTGATGAAGAATGGGTTCCTGAATCTTTCCTTATACCAGTATTCTGGTACAATCCTCACAACCACGATGAATCAAGGATCCTAGTCTGATGATGAAGAAGACGAAAAGGCTGTCCAAGAAGATGCTATTAACCCAGCGCCCGCCATTGCACTAGTGGATCCCAACAATGTTGAACCACAAGGAGCAGACGAAGAAATTGAACTGGCTCCAATGCCCGATCTTGAAGAATATGCGAGGATCTTGTAGCGTCTTTCCATTGAACTAGAGCAAGACCGCATGAACGAGCTTCGTCGCAATGAAAATCCAAAATCGAAAGTCCCTAAAGATCAACAGGTACCTCCTCCCTTAACTCCAAAAAATGAGGAGGGTTACTGGATAGATGATCCTCTTACATTCGAGGATGAGTCTAACTTCTAACAGTCTATTATGAGAACATCTCCTATCAAAGTAACCTGCAACGCGATAGTTCGGGCTGATAGTTCCTCTGAAGCCTCATCTTCTGAGGCTACTTACTTTCTGACCACATCTGATAGTATATCTTTTGGAGTTGCCGATGAGTGTTAAATATTGCATATTTTACCCCTCATTAGTCCGAGTTTTATCAGCATCTTATATGCACATCATTTGTTTTACACGGCGATTTTATCATTCTATCACATTAACGGATTATTGGATTATCATGCATAAATCCGATTATTTATAGGCATTTTCATGTAATTTCTTTTGTGTAGGTGGACCCTGCGACTACCCCAACCTTTCGGCTAGTGTCCCAAGGCATCAAAAATAGATTTTAATAAAAGAAGTTAAAAAAAGGAATTCTTGGTAAAGAAATCTTACGAAGAGTTGAAGAATCCCAAAATAAGAGGAGAAGACTTTAAGGATAAAAGCAGTCATTTCCTAACACAAAGGAGTGGTTGGTGTATTGGTTAGAGCTTGGGTGTATTGGTCATTTCCTAACACTAATTAGAGTAGTTTAGTTGCTATTTTAATTTTATTTTACATTCCGTTTGGTTTAATTCCATTTTTCATATCATTTCCATGTAGTTTGTACACTAATTAGCCCACTAGTTTGTTAATCTAGCTTAATCACTTGTTAATTCTATTTGTTAGTTCCAATTAATTGTTTATAGTGTTGGAAATTTATACTAAAAACATACTTTATGTATTTGTCTTTGATTGATTCATTTTTAGTATATTTTGTCTTCTCATCTAACTGAGATTTTGTGTGGGCAAATGGTTGCATTCTTCATTAATATGCATGTTAGTGTCTTTTATTCTATAAAGTAGACAAGTTGGTGTGTAGAGTTTTACTTATACACGGAAAACTTATTTGTTGGTTCTTATAGAATATAAGTTGTTGTTCACAATCTAGTTGGATTTGGACACACCATCGGTACGATTGTTGTGAGAAACCGACCCCTAATTTCCTGGTTTAGTGTTGTTTTATTGTGGATTAGTTTCTTTTAGTGGGATTAGTGTTTGTTGGGTTGAGTTTGTGAGCTAGAATGGTTTTTCTCTAGTTTTGGGACATTTTGAGTGCCTTTGTAATTAGTGGGACCCTTTGGGGGTTCTTTTAGTGACTTTGCATGTGATTGGGAGGTTATTCGAAATTCCCGATAATTCTTGTTTTAGCCTCATTTGACTTATTTTGTTAACCTTTACAACTTTTGTGTTCACTCCGTACCCATTCGAAGCTCCGAAAATCAGTTTTTCCAGCCCTGAGGGCAAAATCGGTTTTTTCACATTGAATCTGGACCCAAAATTATACTTTTTGAAAACTAGATTTTATGAGAAGCATTTTTCTCTTCTTCGTCGATCGCATCCGAGGCCCACAAATAGATGTTTTACCCTTGGCAAGTTTTGAGTGTAGTAGGGCCCACACCCACCCATTATAAAAGATGACTCCACCCTCTCTTTCTCCCTCATTTTTCCACTCTCCATCGACTGCAACTCTCCAGCTACAGTACCAGCAGCCATCCTTCTTATTTTCTTCCATTTCTCTTGCTCTAATGGAGCCTCCAAGCCACCAATCCGACGAGGGAACTCCGACAACTTCTTCCCCTTCACCTCCTCTCTTGTATGACATCATTTTCGTGGGAAACCAAGGTGGGCAGCCCCTATTGCAAGCTTCTTCTTGTTGATTCATGACCCTAGAGGTAAAGACTCATTCCCATTTTCCTTTGATGTGCAATGGCTTTCCCTTAGGTTCTATTCCCTAGTTTTGTTTGAGCTCATTCATTGTCTTTCATTGTTTAACCCATTTTAGGGTTTGTTTTGGGGGTTTTGTAGAGATGGTTGGTCTTGAACTTGAGAGGTGATTAGAGGCTTGATTTAGCTAATTGGAACCCAAGGCAAGTGGATGAATGGATGGTTTGAATGTTATCAAGTTTTATGACAAAATCCTAAATTTTATTACTTGTTCTTGATAATTTGATATATGTTTTCACATATGTTTC
Source organism: Cinnamomum chago (assembly GCA_038049695.1). Taxonomy (NCBI): domain Eukaryota; kingdom Viridiplantae; phylum Streptophyta; class Magnoliopsida; order Laurales; family Lauraceae; genus Cinnamomum; species Cinnamomum chago. The sequence continues at coordinate 35,507,475 of CP142452.1, forward strand.
TTGCCACATTTCTATTGATTTCGAAAATGCATATTAATGGTTGTTTCTCTCTTGTTAAATCTCTTGGAAATTATGCATTACATTTGGTCAAAGTTTGCTCATATGGTTTTATAATGAATGAGGTTGGTTTGGCCATTCATGTTTATGTTTATTAGTTGCATTGATTTGAAATAAGATGCTCATTTAAAGAGTTGTGCTAAATCATCTATTGTTATGGAAATGTGATCAATAGCCTTTATTTATCTCTAGATTTTTGGCTCAAATGGACCCTTGTGTAAGTTGGAGATTCTTCCCCTTGTTTGTTGTTACATGGGAAGAAAGAGGTGTTTAGATTTAGTTTTTAATGGAGTTTTGATGAGGTTTTCTAAGTAATTGTGGAAGAAATTTGATGGTTGTTTAAGGGTTGAAAAGAATGGAAAGAAGGAGGACCAAGGCCACTGCAGAACAGAACCTGGGTTTTGTTCCGCAGTGTGCCCGGTCGACCTGGGACACACTGACGAAATCCTGGAACCAATTTAAGTTACAACCCCCGGTCGACCTGGCCCATGGCCGGTCGACCGGGCACACAGAAGGCCAGGTCGACCGGGCCAACTGGGAATGAAAGTCCTGGGGATCCGAACCCTAAAGGGGGTGGGGTGAATAGGGTGAGCTCCAATTATGACCAATTAAGACAAATTATAACTTTTTAAAAACAAACTAGTCACAAGTGATGATTATCAAACAAGATGCAGAAGCTAACAAAAGAATCACCACAAAGCAATCACCATCACACAAGGATTTATAGTGGTTTGGCCTCAATGCCTACATCCACTACCGGCTTGTGATCCAACACCCCACCGGATTTCCACTATTTATGCTTTTCAATAGGCTAAGCAATAACCTTTACAATATGCTTTTCAAGGCTTAGCAATAACCTTTACAATGATGTTTTTCAAGACTTAACATCAACCCATACACTATGCTTTTATAGGCTAAGCAATAACCTCTTCAACCACAAGGCTGGTTATCTCTCTAAATTAGTGTCTAACATACACTTGATGGAGATTCAATTAAGCTCATTTCAATGCCTCTTAAATAGGCGGATATGGAAGTGAAAAACTAATACACACTCACATTATGAATGCAAAGATGAAAGCACATGATGTGTGTGTGTGATGTCCTCAATCATTTTGAAAATGAAAGCTCATAAATGTGTGCCTAAGGCTTTTGAAAGTTTTAGCTCAAAAACATTTATGATTGAGGAAGGAATGCAAGTCACATGTTAAAAGTAACAACTTGTTAATGATGTCAAAGATACACAAGTTGTATGAAATGAATTAGCTCTAAACATGTGATGCATAGGGATGTCAATCAAATAAACAATGTAGCTCAAAACATAAAAAATAGATTTGATTGAAATAAGGGGACAAATCATATGTAATTATAAATACAACTTGAATATGATATACCTGTTGACACCAAAAATGTCACTTTGCCTCTTCACACCAAAAGCTACACGGAGCCGCATCCTACCAAAAATAGGCAGGCGCTACTTCAAGCATCAGATCTTGTCAGAATCAAACAAAAATTGCAAGGTCATTCAAAACAACCAAAAGGGAGGTACACAGGAAGTTTTGGGCCATTTCAAGATCATTTGGCCAAACTTCACTACTTCGACCGCACATCAAAGCCCGACATTTTCCTCACGGCGGAACAAAGCTTAGCGTTTGAGGGACCCCAAACGGCTTCAAAACTCAAATGAAAGCCCATGGTTGGTCTTATTTAATGCTCAAGAAGCTTCACCTCAAATTTCAGGTCATTCCGACATCGTTTGATCCTGTTTCAGCTTCTGGCGGAAAATCAGCAGTTCTGCGTTCGGCTTTTCCCGAAAAATCGGAAACTTTGCAAACCAATTTGCAAGGATTCTCATCAGGTTTTTCAGAGGGAAATCAAGCCAAATAGTGTGGAGAAATGTCAGTGAAAATAAGCAAAAAAAACGGAAGCGAAAAACGACGAGAAACAGCCAAAAAGGGGCCCCGGGGAGGTTTTTTCCCCCCATGGTCGCAGGCCCCTGCGACCCTGGGCCATGGTCGCCGGCGACCATGGGCCCGGCGACCCTGGGAGGTCCGGGGCGCCGATTTCGCCCCGGGACCCCCCGTTTCGTCCGTTTTCGCGAGACGAGTTGTTCTGTTCCTGTGATTTTTCCAGATTCAGGCTTTTGAGGCTCCAAATTCATTGATATTCATCAAGATCACAGGACTCCTTTCCAGAACGACAAAAAAAGTGCACTTTCTGCCCGCCCGATCGCGAAATCGACTGGACAGATGCTGCCGGCCCGCTGGTATCAACCAATGTCTGAAACTACATGATCATCTACTGTTGATTTACATAAAAGATCCATCGATGATCATCGCAAAGGGAATTCCAAAAGACGCAACATGGCCCGCGACTCTTCAGCTTCCAAGGCGGCCACTTAATGCTATCAATTGGCCCGTTTATGGCAAGTTAATGCGGTCATTAACCCATTATCTTGGACGGCCCAATCAGAAGCCTCCGTTTAGGAGTTACAAGTCCAAGCAATCATGGCATTCAAGCCATGAAACTCCTAACATAATGGAGATTAAAGGCAACTAAATGCCCATGACTCTCCTTTGGCAAATGAAATCCAAGGGTCAGGAGTTACAAAACAAAAAGCAATTAAACCTGTAACTCCTCCCATAACTTAGCTTTATTGCCATAATTGCCATAAATGACCATAAACCACTCCTAAAGGCCACCAAAAGCCTATAAATAGGAGTCCCCTCCAAGCATTCCGGGGATCGAAATCATCAGCAATTCCTGCTCTAGAGATCCAGAAGCTCAGAGAGAGAGAAACCTCTGTCGGAATTCCGCAGCAGCCTCCACTACAAGGTGACAAAAGTCCCTTGGGGGGCACTCCCCCCCAAGGTCCTTTACCTTCTACTTCAACAAAAGTGGCTTAGACATGGCTCTTCAGCCCGTCTACTCGGCTTTTTATTGAACATAAGACCTTATCTCGGTCTTTATTCTCTAAAAATCTGAGGATATAGCCAAGCCACGCGAATCCAAAGCATCCGGCGTTCTCATTTGCATGGATGATGGCGGAGTCCATACATGACTCGCGACCGTCAATCTAAACGGGTCCCTCCCACAATCTCCTGAAAAGTTAGATTCTTCCTTTCTCGCTTTTCATTGTATTTTGTATTTTTTTTAGAGAGACAAAAAACCACAACTCTTGTCTTTCATTATTGATGAGAATTGTAAATCGGCTATAAACGCCAAAAATCGGCTATAAACGCCAAAAATGGGCTATAAATGCCAAAAAATCGCCTTTTACGGCAAAATAAAAAACTGTCTCTTTTCTTAAATATATGTGCAATGGAAACTTGAAAAGAAGTTGATTTCCTTTTTACTTGCGAAGATTGATCTCCGGATCATCACTTGCAATTCCAAGTAAAATAGAAAATCTGGCACACCCACAAAGACACGAAAGCGTTGATGCGCGCTTCGCCCTCCGGGCGCGAAAGGGTCGGACCGAACGGACTCCAACGTCCGCCGACGCCCGGTAGCGCCGGGGCCGGAGCGCGTTCCATCAAGCTGGCACACCCGGTGGGTCCCGTTTACTTGAGAACACCGGATGCTTGGAATTGAAATATTCGCATATTATATCTTTGCTTATGTTTCTTTTCCGAATTCCTTGGCTACTTTTTGGCTGGTGGCCTATGTTGGATTTCGCATGAGATGGGATTTTTTTTTTTGGAAATTTCAAATTCTTTCAATCTATTTCCATTCTTTCTCTTTTAAAAAAAAAAAAAAGTTCAGATTTCTCGTTTTGGATTCAAAATTGAGAAACTTTGATCCTTTCCTTTCTGGGCATTGGCGCTCGCGATTATCCGCTGAGACCGGCTTGGATCGGGGATTGGGCCATTGTTTCTCTTCGACGAGTCTGTTAGAGATTTCTCAAAAAAAAAAAAAGCCAACTTCTTTGCCTTGGATTCAAAATTGAGAAGTTTTGATCCTATCCTATCGTTCATCGCGCTTGCAGAAATGTTGAGCCTGTTCGACTAAAGGTTTTGGATCATTGTTTCTCTTTGACGAATTCATTAGAATTTAAAAAAAAAAACAATTTCAAAAAAAAAAAAATCAAAACTTTTCGTTTTGGATTCAAAATTGAGAGGTTTTGATCCCGTACTATCGTTCATCACTGTTTCTCTTCAATGAGTCTAGTAAAAATAAAGCAAAAAAGAAAAAGAAAAAGAAAGACATAGACCGCTAAGGCCAAACCAACTGCGTTCTTTGATCTCGGTTGATTCAAGAAAAGCATTGTCTAGAGTGTGGAGACAGCCTGACTGTTCGAGGCAAGGGTCCTCCAAACGGGTTCATTAAGTAATCCTACCCTTACCTGGGGGCAATTCTATCAATTGTGATTTCATAAGACCGGGTTAGGAAGCCTATGTGTGCTCTCTTGTCTTTTAAATAAAAATTGTAAAAACAAAAAAAAAAACAAAAAAAACTTTCGTCATTTTCAAGTTCAGATCTGAGAAATTTTTGTCTATTCCTTTCTGAGCACTGGCGCTCGCGATTATCCGCTGAGCCCGTGTTCAGATTGGAACGTCATTTGCTCTCTTTGATGGACCTGATCTTGGCCTTTCAAAAAAAAAAACTCTTGTCATTTTGGATTCGGATCCGAGAAATTGTGGTTCCTTCCGGGGTACTGGCGCTCGCGGAAATCGTTGAGCCCGTCTTTGGATTGGGATACCACATGCTCTCCTTGATGAATCCATTTTGACATTTAAAAAACAGAGAATCCCATCTCATGGATGCGATCTCCAACATTTGTGTCTAGCGGTGCTAGTACGCCCTTTCAGGGTCACTGTATTCGTGACCGGCGCATTTGTAAAACTCCATCCTTATATTCTTCTTATCTCGAGCAAGCCCTGCTTCGTGATAAGTCGAATTTAGGTTTACAATTGCTTCTAGCAGTCACTGGGACGCTCATTTTGGGGCTCACCATACTTGCAATAAGAACAATTGTGCCCTCTATGGCTTTTGCCCTCCTCACGTCGCTTGGGTCATATCCCTCGAGCGATCTGAAAAGGCAAACCCATAGATTGCCTTTTTTCCATTTATAATCATTATATTCTTGTGATTACTAATGAATGTGGTCTTGTTTCAGAAGTTTTCCAAAAACTAACAATGACAGGTTCATTAACCATCACCTTTGATGAGAACAAGTACCAGCTCATGCTCCAAGACAAACAAACCAAACGCACTTACAAGCGCCCTGCCAGCTCCCGAAGCGTCATTTCCCTCGGCAACTCAGAAAACACCGGGTCGACCTCAACTCCCCGGACCATTCTCTTCGGGTCATTGGGACCATTCCCACTACCCGCAGAAGAAACCGCACCTGCCAAGAAGCAGAGAACCGCCCCTCAACGTATCACTACAGTGATACCAAGGGCGATCATCAAGAAGCCTGAGGCCCGTAGCGCTCCTGCAAAGCCTCAACCAGCAAGAAACCAGGTCTGCTCAAAGACTTGGTCTCCAAGGCCTTCACCCAAACAGCAAAGGTCACAAACATCAGCAAAGCTAGCATACCTGGCCCCTCTCAAGGAGAACATGAAAGAGGAGAAACCGACCCTCCGCCAAACAAAACCAACTCAGCATGAGCCGGCTTGCTCCTACAAGCCCAAAATCAAGTCATGCATCATCAGGCCTCCGCAAGAACCTGCCAAGGCCTACATTCCTGCGAGCCAACCCTTCCTCTCAACAGGAGCCGAACTCGCCAAATTCAAAGCTTCGTTGCGACAGGCAAAGGACCGCGTCCAGATCCTGTCCCTGCCCGTCTTCAAAGAAGACAAGCTCGGCTGCTGCGCACCAGGGACTACGTCCTTCATTGTCAGAGCACAACCGGAGCTAACTAAAGCCCAAATCGCTCGTCGTATGCGCCGCCGTGCGGCATATCGACAAAAGAGACTAGAGAAGCAAAGAACCCAGGATTCTGCACTTCAGGTCTCCCAAAAATGGGTCGAAAAAGAAAGACCCGACCAAGTTGTTGCTGTTCATATGGTTGGCAAAACCAGAAAACGCCAGAAGTCAGCAACTAAAATCCATGTCAGACGTCCGGTGACTCGCAGCGTCTCCCGGACACGAAGACATAAAGAAAACTCTCCCGCTCCTTCAAGCCAAGGACATCAGAGTAATCACTCTTCGAGCTCTTCATCTAAAAGAATGAGCTCTAGCTCAGTCACCAAGACAATATCTTCATTCAACTCTCGAGGAATGAACGTCCTGGTCACAAATGCTGAGCAACCTCCGCCACATGATGACGTAGCTGCACGCATCCAGCAGCTGGAACAAGGACAGTAGAGAATAGAGGCCCTAATGGAAAACCTCCTTCTCATTATCCAACGTCCGCCAAACAATGAAGCTCCTCCGAGCCATCAAGGCGACGAAGAAAATGCGGAAAACAGTGAGTCACGCGCCCTTACCAAAAAGGACGTTGACGATATCCTCGCCAAAGCAAAAGAAGATGATACACTAAAGGAGCATGGGATCAAGCCACCATATCCCTTGTGGATGGACTCGGTCCCATTCCCTACAAAATTCAAGCAACCTACTCTCCAAACATATACAGGGAAAGGTTCAGCCAGACAGCACGTCATCCATTTCAAGATCCTGACGGGAGCTATTGCGGATCAAGATGCCCTCAAAATCTGCCTCTTTGCAAGTACCCTAAAAGGTACGGCCTTTGATTGGTACTCCACTCTGCCGGAGGACTCCATTCAAAATTGGGCCATGCTGGAGACACGCTTCCTAACCCACTTCAAAGGTGAGGATCATCCTGTTACTATGGCTCAGCTCTGCAGCCTAAAACAGGGAGAGAATGAGTCAACATATGACTTCATTCACAAGTGGAAGGCAATGGCATACAAATGCTCCGATGTACTGCCACAAGCGTCACTGGTCGACATCTGCCGAAACAACATGAGAGCAAGAATCCGCTCCATGATCACCGACAACAAATCAAAGAACCTGGGAGAACTCTTGGAAGCAGCTATGGAAGCTGAACCGGTGATCAAAGACCTCAACAGTCAGAAATCATCAAAGAAAGAGCCGACTGCCATTGCAACCTCAAAACCAAAGAAAAAGGAGGTTCTTAATGTGCAAACCAAGTCAGCTCCTCAGCAGCCAAAGAAAGCTGAAAACAAAGCTGCAGGTAAAAAGCCTGAACTTTCTGATGCCTTCAGAGAACGAGTAGAAAAGAAATACCCGTTCCCCTCAAATTGCGAATGAATCCCCTCAAATGCTTCTTCGGTGTTTCATCGGGTAAGTTTCTCGGATTCATAGTACGGAAAGCTGGCATAGAGCTTGACCCCACCAAAGTCAAGGCTATCCTAGAAATGCCACCTCCAAGAACCCTAAGACAATTAAAAGGGCTCCAAGGAAGATTGGCATACATTCGACGGTTCATCTCCAACCTATCAGGGAAGTGCCGTCCATTCCTCGGTTAATGAAGAAAGGTGTCGATTTTGTCTGGGATGCTCAATTTGAAGCCGCGTTCCAGGACATCAAGACATACCTGACTAAACCTCCAGTGTTGGCTGCCCCCACAACTGGAAAACCATTCCTCTTGTACACAAGAGCCCTTGACTGTTCTTTAGGCGCTCTACTCGCACAGAAGAATGACGAGGGAAAAGAAGCTGCTCTATATTACCTTAGCCGCATGTTGATAGGTGCAGAGCATCGATACTCTCCAGTCGAAAAAGAATGCTTGGCAGTGATGTTCACCGTACAAAAACTGCGTCACTACCTGCTATCCAACACAGTGTACCTGATTTCGAGGATCAACCTCCTAAAGGTCCTTGTCACAAAAGCAGGTTCTCTCAATGCCTGACTGGCAAAATGGTCCATCCTCCTGTCACAATTTGACATTAGGTATGTACCACAAAAAGCAATCAAAGGCCAAGCTCTAGCAGACTTCCTCGCGGAGCATCCATTGCCTAAAGATTCTCCACTCAGGGATGACCTCCCAGACGAACCGGTCTACAGTGTGGAGACTTCCTTATCAAATGCTTCCTGGCACATGTACTTCGATGGCGCAACCAGGACAAATGAAAAGGGAAATCAAATATCGGGAATTGGCGTTCTCTTTGTTAGTCCCGACAAATACATGATTCCACACGCATTCTCGCTACTGGAACCATGTTCAAACAATGCAGCTGAGTACCAAGCCCTCATTGTAGGATTGGAGCTCGCCCTTGAATCCGGCATCGCTACGCTGGAAGCTTTTGGAGACTCTCAACTGATCGTCAACCAGATGAATCAGAAATTTGAAGTTAGAAAGCCCGATCTGTTGCCTTACTACAACAAGGCACAATCGCTTCGACAAAAGTTCGACATCTGTCACATCACCCACATCCTCAGAGGTGAAAACATTCGTGCAGATGCCCTGGCTGGACTTGCCGCGTCTATGGCAATCCAAGAAGGGGAAAACATGCAAGTTACAGTGTGTCAAAAAAGGATTCTCCCTCCTCTCAACACACATCAAGCAGTTGCTGAATGCCACCAACTGGTTGGAAGTCGGATCTCCGTCCTTAAACCTCTGATCGGCGACTGGAGGGATCCGTTCATTGATTACATCATGTTCGGAATCCTACCTGAGGATCCAAAAGAGCGGGTAAGCATCCAAAGGCGAACCCCAAACTTTCATTTGGATATTCCTTCAAAAATGCTTTATAGGAAATCCTACAATGGAGTACTTCTATGCTGCTTGTCACAACAAGAGGCTGAGGAAACACTCAAAGAAGTACATGCTGGTCTTTGTGGAGCCCATCAGGCTGGGCCTAAGCTCTACGATCAGATAAAAAGGTTAGGTTATTATTGGCCTACCATGGTGGCTGATGCAATGCAATTTGCTAAGCGCTGCCAACAATGCCAAGTTCATGGAGATTATGTCCACATGCCTCCGGAATGGCTACATCCTACAGCGATCTCATGGCCTTTTGATGCCTGGGGTATGGACATCATAGGTCCTATCTCCCCCCCATCAAGCAAAGGTCATCGCTTCATTTTCGCTGCTACGGATTATTTCTCTAAGTGGTCAGAAGCATTCGCGCTCAACGAAATGAAGACCTCTTCAGTCCTTCAATTCTTGCGCACTAATATAATTTGTCGCTTCGGCATACCTAAAAGATTCGTCCATGATAACGGACCACAGTTCCGCGATCACCGATTCTACAGGTTCTGCGATAAATACAAAATCCAAAGTTGTCCTTCAACTCCGTACAATCCAGCAGCGAATGGACTAGCAGAGGCTTTCAACAAAACGCTCTGCAAAATCCTCAAGAAAATGGTCTCCAGTCACAAAAGAGATTGGGGCGACAAACTGCCTGAAGCTTTGTGGGCCTACCGAACCACCGTTCGAGGACCAACCCATAGCACACCATTCTCCTTGGTCTATGGATGCGAAGCTGTTGTCCCTTTGGAAGTTCAAATTCCTTCCTTAAGGGTATCTCTGCAAAATGACATGACGCAAGAAAGTAATATCAAATTGAGACTCCAAGAGCTGGATAATCTCGATGAGAAACGGCTCGAAGCTCTACAAAACATTAAACTCTACCAAGCACGCATGGCAGGATCTTTTGACAAGAAGGTTAGGCAACGCGCCTACAAAAAGGGAGACTTGGTTCTTACAGTAAAAAGACCAATGGTTTTTGCCAACAAATCCAAAGGCAAATTTGAACCAAAATGGGAGGGACCTTTCGTCATCGACAAAGTCTTCTCCAACGGCGCATACGCTCTTCTAAACATGGAGGGTGACAGATGTATGCTGCCCATCAATGGAAAATTCTTGAAGCGGTACTACGCTTGAAGGCTTCTTCCATCGGGTCAGAGCGACGCCTACACGGCCAAAGCCTATTCCTAGGTATCTGCTCGTCAAACCCACTCCTTTTGGAATTTTCATCCTCTTGTTGAAACTTCTAAAAAAAGACCCCTCAAAACAATGTCTCTTTCATCGTTTCATTGTTCAAAAAAAAAAAAAGAAGCAAATCCAAAAATCCAAGTTTAGGAGCCTCTTCCAAAACTTGACCAAAATTTTCGATCCTTGAACCCTAAATTCATGGTTTGAAACAAAATCAGGACCTAGGGATTTCAGCTCTAGTCCACCCCGACTTTTACCACCAAAATGGTTTTGAGTCAAAATTTACGACCCTCGTGTCTTTAAACAAAAAAACGGTTTTTCAAAAACCGCAGGGAAGCGACGTTCAGTCGATACTTGCAAAACCCAAAATCGGAAGGATGCGAACCCCATTCGATACTTCCAAAAACCCCAAAATTTCAAAAAATCGTGGAGACGCAACGTTCCAGTTGATATCCACAACCCAAATTTCAAAACAAACAAAAAAACAAAACAAAGGTTCGAAAAAACCTCAAAATTCAAAAATCGTGGGGAAGCGACATTCCATCGATACCCACAAAATAAAATTTTTGAAGACAAAAGCAGGGAAGCGACGCTTAGTCGATACTTGCACCAAACTCCGCGAGGAAGCGACATTCCATCGATACTCGCAACCGAATGAGCAAGGAGGCGACATTCCATCGATACTTGCAATACCATTCAGCAGGGAAGCGACGCTTAGTCGATACTTGCACCAAACTCCGCGAGGAAGCGACATTCCATAGATACTCGCAACCGAATGAGCAAGGAGGCGACATTCCATCGATACTTGCAATACCATTCAGCAGGGAGGCGACTTTTAGTCGATACTTGCATTTTTGAAAACCAAAAATCCGGCTTTCACGCCAAAAAATCAAAAATCCGGCTTTCATGCCAAAAACCAAAATTTGACTTCCATGCCAACGAAACAAAACTCGGTTTTCAAAAAAAAAAAAAATCTGGCTTTCATGCCAAAAATAAAAAATCTGGCTTTCATGCCAAAAAGAAATTTCGGCTTTCATGCCAAAAACAAAATCTGGTTCTTATGCCAAAAACAAAATCTAGTTCTTACACCAAAAACAAAACCGGCTCTCATGCCACAAACAAAATCTTTGGCTCTCATGCCACAAAAAATCTTTGGCTCCCATGCCATCTCAAAAATCGGCTTTCATGCCACCCCAAAAAAATCGGCTTTCATGCCACCTCAAAATTCGGCTTTCATGCCATCATCAAAAAAAAAAAAACCTGGCTTTTATGGCAACCAAAACAAAAACCCGGCTTTCATGCCAACAAAACAAACTGGTTTTCAAAACAAACTGGTTTTCAAAACAAACCGGCTATAGATGCCATCCAAATCCGGTTATAGATGCCACCCGAAATTTGGCTTTCATGCCGTAAACAAAAACTGGCTCCCATGCCAAAACAATCATTTGTCAAAAGATTTCTCATAAAATGACAAACTTTTGATCACATCCCATTTAGCAATCACTTTAATCACAATATTTGAGTGAGCGTAGGGAAAACAAAAAAAGAAAGTACCAAAAAATACATGTGGTATCAAAAAAAAAAAAGAAGAAAAGAAAAGTGTTCACAAGCATTACAAAAATGTATACCAAAAAAAAAAAAATACATGTGGTATATAAAAAGAGAGAAAGAGTTTCTGTTACAAAAAAAAAAAAAAAAAAAGGGCCTCAGTCAAAATGCTCTCCAGCCAAGCTTTCAGCTCCTCAAGCAAACTCTTGGCTTCATCCGTCAGAGTCTCCAAGGCACGCTTCTTCAAGAATCTGCCATGAGTAGCTGGAGAAGGCTCTATCCCTTCTGCAACACCAGGAAGATTATCCCGAGCAGTCTGCCATCGTTCATTCTCTCTAGCCTTCCTATTGAGAATCTGATCGGCCTCTGCAGCTTGGCGAATCAAAGCACTCTCCCTGTCACGAGCCTCTGTTATGGCGGACCACGTACTGGGGACTTGGGCTTTTAAGTGTTCGAGATGCTTCCTTGCCTCCTCAACCTCTCCATTAAGGATGCTAAGGTCATGCTGCAGCCTGATGATGTCTAACTCCGCTCGGTTCCTCTCCCGAACCAGCTGCTTCCTGCCCTGTGCAGTCTCTTTCAATTCCGATTGAGCCTTCTCAGCAGGGTTCAGGAACATCTCTTGGAAGAACTGGTCATCAGGATAGCTGATGGTCTCAAAACACCTGTCGCCTAATGCAATGATCTTATCAACGATCGCCCGGGCATCCGTAACATCCAGACCAATATCTTCCTCAGCATCTTTGAGAATCTCCTTCACATGCGGAATCTTGCTACGTGCAACATCCAAGTGTCCAGAAAGGAGGGTCTCAATCTAAGAACTCAAAACCCGCATCACCACCTTCTTCGCATACTGAAGAGATGGGCCAGATGAAGACTCACCCTTCTCTGTCGATTGGCTGCCCAAGTCATGTCCCATCGGAAGAGTAACAATAGAACACTTTCCAATCGGGGCCGCTGGAGAAGGAATCTCAACATGAGGTCTTGCCTCTGCCGCGTCAGAATTGGCTGGAGGAGTCCCAATTACTTGGTCAACTTCTGGCATCCCTAGCTCTGGCTCTGAAGGAAGGGATGGACTCTCTTCTGTCACTTCAAAATCTGCCAAACACAAAAAGGTATGAATATGATCCTGTTAAAAATCACTATCAGGGTTATTACTATGAAAGTACCTTCTTCGACGATTGGCGGAATGCTTTCCTTCTCCATGAACTCATCGGAAGTATTGTCAACACTGGCGTCCATCGATGGTTCAAAGTCGTCGGAATCCTGTGGTAAATCAGCTGATACAAAAAAAAAAAAGTGTGTTAGCAAATCAAGTCACAGACAAAAAAGAAAAGAAAGCGGAAAAAGTAATACCAGTTGGAGATTCTGCATTCATTTCAGAGTCCCTTGGTTTGTCTTCTGGCGTCTCCACAGGGTCAGGCGTCCTCTCATCGGGGATCGCCATGTCTTCCTCTTCTGCTAAAAAAAAGAAGAAAAGAAGCAGAAGCAGAAGCAAATCAAAATATGGAAAAATACCATGAAAGGAACAGAGAGAAGTGGAAACATACCTCCACCAACGGTATCTTCTTCTCGGCTCCTTTTTTCCGGAGGCTCCTCAGCAACCTCGGGCACCTCCTCATTGATAGTAAAAGGAACTTCTTTATCAGAAGAGTCTGGTCTCTCGCTTGACTCCTCACTGGATGGCCTGCTCTTGTCAGTAGACTCCACGGAAGCTCGCCTTTGTGCTGCTTGCATCCAAGCATCAAGTTCGGCTTCCTCCTGTTCTAGCTGCTCTATAGCTTCATCAGGTATTTCCCGAACAGCCTCAGAGCCAATGACGCCCTGGTCACCAAGAAAGCCTATCTTGTGCTTCTCTCTGGAAAGGAAGGCCCAAACTTCCTCCCGCCGGACGCCATCTGATTTTCCAAGGCCCTTTCCAGATGACAGCTTCACATCTAGCTCCCTCTTGGAAAGACCCCGGTATGCCATGAAGCTCTCCACGAACCACTTCGTGAAACCAGCAGTCCGGGAAGTCGGCAGTACAGGATAGGAAATCATGGAAGTAATGTCCTCAGCGCTATAGAAAGCCCATGCGTTACTCCCATCCTGCAAACTTCCAAACCGCTTCACCATGCTTGAAGGCGCTCCAACAACGCCTTGAGAAAAGCCCAGCTGCAGCGCAAAGCGGGAAGGCACATACGGTTGGATGTCGACAAAAAGATGTCTGCGGTATACCATCGTGCCGACTCGTATGCTAAAAAGCCACTCCTTCTCTGCATTCGTCAAGGAGTAGTGCCTTCCAGATCCTGCCCTGGTAGAGTCGCGGGAGGCACCAAAATCAAAAGCCTTCTTCCGCAACTCCGGAGAAAGCTTCACTGAAGACTGCCCCATCTCGACGTCCCTGAATCGTCGGATCCTCATGCGGGCAAACAAAAGAGATTCGACTATGGCTTTTCCCTTAGCCAATCGAATCATCAAGGGGTCGTCGTCCTGCGCAGTACCCAGCCGATGGAAGCCGGGACAGTGGTATACAAACCACGAATAGAAAATATGGGCGGAAAATACCCTGTTCATGGGTTGCCCAAGTCGGACCAAGAAAGCAGCTGCCTGCAGTTCAGTGCACAAATAGGAGTATAAAGCTGGCACCAAAGCTAGCTGCTCTCCAAACGCCATCTGACAAGCCGGAAAAATACAATACGGCCGGATGCGCGTCCCATCTCCTCCAGCAAAAATGGCCTCACCAAGCCAATATGTGAGGTAAACAGCAAGATCTCTCCGCAGTGCGATATCAGAACAAATACTACTGGTACCTGTGAAGAAACCCTTCAGCTCCTCTTGCATGACCGCAGTCTTCTTGTCCTCCCTGGACATACTGGTAGAAGGCCCCTTGCTATCAAGGAAACTGAGAAAAGAAGAGCCGAAACTCTTCCAGCTGCTAGACCTTACTTTCGAGCCCTCCTTCTCCTTCAAAAAATCGTAGAAGACGACGAGCTGAAAGTATAAAAGCCTGAATTCCTCTGACCTCTCCTCAAGGACGCTGTCAATCGGCATGAACTCCTCATAGAGTTTCCTGAGGATGGGCAACCCGGTAATGGCACTCAGCTCCTTCAGAGAAAAACCAATCTCACCATTCGTCACTATGAAGGTATTGGTTTGAGGGAGGAATGACTCAAGCATGGCCATGAAGGCCTTGTCGGAAAAGATCACGGTCTCCCTGAATGCACGGACCGCATCAAAGATCCCGGCTTCCTTCAAAATGGCACCTCCAACAAACAAGATATGGTCAGTCCAAGACTTCCACTCGGAGTCAGCAAAGAAGCGGCCGCGGAGTCGAAAAGGCTTCACCTAGTTGCTGCCATCACCACTGAAGATGCCAAGGCCCATCGGTCTCAAATCAACCGATGGATAATCTGCGCCCTGGTAGTTGCTGGCCGGCATCAAGATGTCCATGTCAGCAGGCGACCTCTCCATATGTCCAGGGGAACTGCCAATGAAAACCCCGGTCTTGACCACGTTGGTCCTCTTCACCCATCTTGGAGGATCTTCCCTCTTTGGGCACGTGGGAGAGAGACTCATGATCGAGATAGTACGATCAAAAGTCGATCGGGTGGCAACAGTTTTCTTCACACCATCAACCGTGTAGGAAAACTGAAGCATCTCCTTTGATACGTCATATCGGCTGGGGCTGCATCACCAAAGAAGAAGGTAGGCTTGGGCAACACCCTCTGATCCTCCATCACCAGGGACGGCTGCTTACCATGATTTTATAGAAATCCTCTCCTTTGCGAGCAATCAGTGCCTGCCGCGCCTCCTCTCTATTGAGGGAGTCACACTCCTCGAGGTGCTGCTCGACGTATTGCACCTTCTCCCAGGCCTGCTGGACGGCCGGATTAGAAGATCGTGCAGATCGATGAGGTACGCTTGTGATAGGCTCTTTACCCTTGTCTGTTCTGGAAGGACCACCTGCAAAAGGTCAAAAAAAAGGGAAAGAATTATCATCAAAATGACGAAATTTTGCTAAAAAAAAATCTGGCGAAATTTCGGCATGACCCCGGGGCAATTCCAAAGAAAAAGAAGTACCCCAACAGAAATAGAAAGCTTGGAGATAGGCTCAACATCACTGCGAGCTCCAAAACTCCAAACTTTCGAAACCTTGAAAAACACCGCAAAATCAGGAAGGGCTCAACATTGCTGCGAGTTCCAAGTTCCTAACTTTGCAAAGGTTTTCAGGTATGTCACCACATCATGCTATCAATTGTTACAAAAACAAAAGCATGTATGAACATCTTGATATGCAACAAAAAAAAAAGGATGCATTGTCATGATGAGAAAAAAAGAGAAAGAAGAAACTTTCCAAAAAAAAAAAAAAAAAGGAAAGAAAGAAAAAAAAAAAGCGGAAAGAAACTTTTCCCAAAAAAAAAAAAAAAAAAGGGAAAAAAAGAAGAAAGAAAACTTTCTCAAAAAAAAAAAAGGAGAAAGATCAGAAAAAAAAAGGAAAAAAGAGAAGCACGAAAAAAAAAAAAAAGAAAAAAAACGTGCAAAAAGAAAAAAAGAAAAAAAAAAAGAAAAAAAAGAAGAAAAGAAACACTTTCTTTTTCCCCATCCTATTTCTACATGGATTTCTTGTAAAAGAAAAAAAAGGTAACTTACTTGAAGCCATGGATGGAGAAGAAGAACAACTTGAAGACTCTTGAAGAAGGAGAACTCTTGCACTTGGAGCAACTCTTGAAGACTTTTGGAAAAAAGAAAGCAACAAAAGCAAGAGATCCCACCTCACTTGCTTTTATAGAAGAGAGCAAACCAAAAGAGGAAAGAAGAGAAAAGCAAGGAGGTAAGTGCTAAAAATTAGCAACCTTCCCAAAAGAAAAGGGAATTTGAGATAACCTCTCCTAAAGAGAATATTCTTTGAGAAATTCTCTCTAAAAATCAAGGGAACTTGAGAAATTCTCTCCAAGTTAAGATATTCTTAGATATTCTCTATCCAAAAGAGATATCTTTAGAAATTCTTTCCAAAATAAAACCATATGAGATCTAAGCCATTCCCAAAAGCTTAAGGTCCCATGTGTTAGCCCATATGAGCCAGGTTTGACCACCTAGGCACTAAAAGTGGCTTTTAGAGAAGATTCTTCTTACCAAGAGCATTACAAAAATGGTTCCATGCCTCTCTTTTGAGTTGATTGGACCATACCATACAAGAATTCCAGGCCCCATGAGCTTCCAAGAAACCTAACCATCTCACTTCATGAGCCAAATTGAGCTAAACCTTGAAATTGACATTTCACCAAAAATCAAACCGGTCCCCTAACATTCCACATACAGCTTGTTAGGTCACAAGACCAAAACCAAAAACCTGACCCCCCCAACATTCCACATACAGCTTGTTGGGTCACACGGTCAAAACCAAATCCGACCCCCTAACTTGCCACATACAGCCTGTTAGGACTCAAGGTCAAAACAAAAATCCAAATCCGCATCCCTGATGTCATCTTCAATACTTTGCCTTAAGATGGTACATGATTCCTATCACTACCATACAAACCCCCTGGAAGTTCAAAAGGCTACAATACCAAAAGAAAGACCGCTCAAAGACTCTTGGTCAAGTCAGAAGCTCTTCTTCAAGATTCTCTTCGAGGCACATCGACTGCAAAAGCCATATCGTCGCTGTACCTCGAGGGGGCATTTGTTGACACAAAAAATGTCACTTTGCCTCTTCACACCAAAAGCTACATGGAGCCGCATCCTACCAAAAATAGGCAGGCGCTACTTCAAGCATCAGATCTTGTCAGAATCAAACAAAAACTGCAAGGTCATTCAAAACAACCAAAAGAGAGGTACACAGGAAGTTTCGGGCCATTTCAAGATCATTTGGCCTAACTTCACTACTCCGACAGCTAAACAAGCGCTCCCGGCGGCGTCAGAATCGGAGACACCAAATCTTCGATCGGGGCCTATGGATGTTCTCAAAATATGTCCAAAGGGCTCCACGTCAAGTTTCAAGTCAAACCAGTAACGTTTGACCCATCATCAACTCTCCAACAACTAAATCAAGCCTTCCGGCGGCGAGAACCACCAAGGCCATTTATCATCAGACCAAGCACATGGTTGGCTTCACGATGCTTACAAAGGGCTACACGTCAAGTTTCAGGTCATTTCGACAACATTTGACCAGACTTTGACTCTCGGAAGCCAAATCGGGCCTACCGGCGGCGAAGCTCTCCGGGACCATGATTCCCAAAACGGAGCCTGTGGATCATCTTAAAATGACTCCAATAGGCTCCCCTTCAAATTTCAGGTCAATCGGACATCGGTTGACCGCACATCAAAGCCCGACATTTTCCTCACGGCGGAACAAAGCCTAGCATTTGCGGGACCCCAAACGGCTTCAAAACTCAAACGAAAGCCCATGGTTGGTCTTATTTAATGCTCAAGAAGCTTCACCTCAAATTTCAGGTCATTCCGACATTGTTTGATCCTGTTTCAGCTTTTGGCGGAAAATCAGCAGTTCTCTGTTCGGCTTTTCCCGGAAAATCGGAAACTTTGCAAACCAATTTGCAAGGATTCTCATCAGGTTTTTCAGAGGGAAATCAAGCCAAATAATCTGGAGAAATGTCAGAGAAAATAATAAAAAAAAAACGGAAGCGAAAAACGACGAGAAACAGCCAAAAAGGGGCTCCGGGGAGGTTTTTTCCCCCCATGGTCGCCGGCGACCATGGGCCCGGCGACCCTGGGAGGTCCGGGGCGCCGATTTCGCCCCGGGACCCCCCGTTTCGTCCGTTTTCGCGAGACGAGTTGTTCTGTCCCTGTGATTTTTCTAGATTCAGGCTTTTGAGGCTCCAAATTCACTGATATTCATCAAGATCACATGACTCCTTTCCAGAACTTCAAAAACTTCATTGATCGCCAGCCGAACGACAAAAAAGTGCACTTTCTGCCCGCCCGATCGCGAAATCGACTGGACAGATGCTGCCGGCCCGCTGGTATCAACCAATGTCTGAAACTACATGATCATCTACTGTTGATTTACATAAAAGATCCATCGATGATCATCGCAAAGGGAATTCCAAAAGACGCAACATGGCCCGCGACTCTTCAGCTTCCAAGGCGGCCACTTAATGCTATCAATTGGCCCGTTTATGGCAAGTTAATGCGGTCATTAACCCATTATCTTGGACGGCCCAATCAGAAGCCTCCGTTTAGGAGTTACAAGTCCAAGCAATCATGGCATTCAAGCCATGAAACTCCTAACATAATGGAGATTAAAGGCAACTAAATGCCCATGACTCTCCTTTGGCCAATGAAATCCAAGGGTCAGGAGTTACAAAACAAAAAGCAATTAAACCTGTAACTCCTCCCATAACTTGGCTTTATTGCCATAATTGCCATAAATGACCATAAACCACTCCTAAAGGCCACCAAAAGCCTATAAATAGGAGTCCCCTCCAAGCATTCCGGGGATCGAAATCATCAGCAATTCCTGCTCTAGAGATCCAGAAGCTCAGAGAGAGAGAAACCTCTGTCGGAATTCCGCAGCAGCCTCCACTACAAGGTGACAAAAGTCCCTTGGGGGGCACTGCCCCCCAAGGTCCTTTACCTTCTACTTCAACAAAAGTGGCTTAGACATGGCTCTTCAGCCCGTCTACTCGGCTTTTTATTGAACATAAGACCATCTTTCGGTCTTTGTTCTCTAAAAATCTGAGGATATAGCCAAGCCAAGCGAATCCAAAGCATCCGACGTTCTCATTTGCATGGATGATGGCGGAGTCCATACATGACTCGCGACCGTCAATCTAAACGGGTCCCTCCCACAATCTCCTGAAAAGTTAGATTCTTCCTTTCTCGCTTTTCATTGTATTTTGTATTTTTTTTAGAGAGACAAAAAACCACAACTCTTGTCTTTCATTATTGATGAGAATTGTAAATCGGCTATAAACGGCACAAATCGGCTATAAACGCCAAAAATCGGCTATAAATGCCAAAAAAATCGCCTTTTACGGCAAAATAAAAAACTGTCTATTTTCTTAAATATATGTGCAATGGAATCTTGAAAAGAAGTTGATTTCCTTTTTACTTACGAAGATTGATCTCCGGATCATCACTTGCAATTCCAAGTAAAATAGAAAATCTGGCACACCCACAAACACACGAAAGCGTTGATGCGCGCTCCGCCCTCCGGGGGCGAAAGGGTCGGACCGAACGGACTCCCACGTCCGCTGACGCCCGGTAGCGCCGGGGCCGGAGCGCTTTCTATCAATACCAATCAATGCAAAGCAAGTTCTGAAACTTTAAAACAATAATACATATGATTTGTAAAGTTTATTGAATCCAAAACATAAGATACATCTAGAAGAGATTTTCTTATGATGGAAAAACAACAACCAAAGATTCAACCAAGTATATGAATCATGTTACATGTAATTTCAAAGATTCTTTCATTAACATGATCTACTTAGATTTACCAAATAAAGTACTCCTTGGATTGAATCAAATGGTGATGCATCCAAAACAATAGATCAATTCAAAATATAAAACATGCTAAGGATACAACAAATCATAGGTTAACATGCTACTAAAGATTTATCAAAGATAAAACAAAAACATGAAAACATATGATATGAAAAGATGTTGAATCCAAAACATAAGATAGTTTTGAAAGTGATTTTCTTATGTTGAAAAACAACAACCATAGATTCAATCAAGTATATGGATCATGTTACATATAATTTCAAAGATGTTTTCATTAGCATGATCTACTTAGATTTACCAATTCAAGTACTACTTGGATTGAATCAAATGGTGTTGTATCCAAAACAATAAATCAACTCAAAACATAAAACATGTTAAGGATACAACACTTCATACATAGTTTATCATGCTACACAAGATTTACCAAAAATAAAACAAAGCATGAAAACATATGATTAAGGAAAGTAGAGCCTACTTGGTGATTTAACTTCATTAATCCAAGCTTTAGCTTTCCTAATGATCCCCTTCATCCCTTAGTTCATTTCCCTTCTATTTGCCTCAAAACCCCTCAAGGAGGGCCTTAAAATTCCCCACTTTTGGCAAAGGAAAGAACTCATATTTATAGCAAAAGTGCCCAACGGCTAGTCCTCGGTCGACCTGGAAACAGGTCTCGGTCGACCGGGATCACACAACGGTCATATTTCTGACCGTTGGTGCACCGTGTCCCTGACGGCCTGCAGTGTTCCCGGTCGACCGGCCACACTGCAGGACCACCCCCCTTGGGACAAAAATTCCCAATTTTTGCATATTTGAAGGTTTCTCTTGGAGGGGATTTTTGGGCCACTAAACCAAGCTAGGAAACATGTTTTAAATCAAACCAAGATGTTTAAAAAACATGAAACCCAAGAAGCCTAAAAAGATTAGAAAGATTTAAAACCAAAGGCTAGCTTGATTTCTAAAACTCTTTTAAAAAACAAATGCATCCAAGATTTAAAAGCAAATCATGCATAAATCAATACTTTTACAAATCTTAAAAACAATGCATGAATAAAACAAGATTTCAAGATTTCTCAAATCAATGCATATGTGTGTAAATCAAATGATGCTAGAATGATAATGCATCCATCAAATTGCAATCTACAAAATTCCTAACAGGGAAAACCCTGCTGGAGTGAATCTTTTTAACCTGTTTTAGGAGGGACTTAGGTGGGACCTTGGCTACCCATTTTGGACTGATTGGACTATGTGTGAGGATGTCACGAGCCGACACTCCTCACGGTTGGTTCGGGGGCATCGAAGTTCAATCCATTTCAATTTTGAACTGTATGGGACGACGCGATATCTTCCTTATATCTAAACGTAAAGCCTATTTCCTTGGTTATCGCGAATCCTATCCCTTTCGGGGACTGAGTAGGTTGCTCGATGCTTCCGGATTAACGTCATGCCTAGGATGGACCATTTATAGTCTTGGTTTTCTATTGTAGCATCTAGTATTATCCAGAAGCTCATGTAAAGTTTTGAAAATCGTGAAGTGCATAAGGAGCCCGGAATGTCTTCAAACTCAAGGAGTACCAAGTAATTATTATAATCGACATACGAGACCCCTATTCACTTAAATAAATCTTGAAACAGATATTTTTACCCGAAATTGTAATAGTTCATTGTTTCACCTCATTTCCAAGATTTGCATTACATGACTTGTTTTCCCGAAAGCATTGAAGTTACACTAGTAACAGTTATTTGTCCCGAAATGTATTGCCCGACATGGAACGACAGTGTGCCTTGAGCACCCCCGTTTACCCGTTTATTTATTGTACTTGATTTGCTTGCATATGTCTCGATTTGTTATTTGACCTATGAGTCGGCATCACTAAGCTTGGATAACCTTGTCAATCTGATCCACTGACTTGGAGATCCCCTCCCGTCCCGCCAGCTGCAGTTTGGATCCCGATATCCGGTTTATTACCGTGGTCCCGTCCCGATACCCGGTTCGCTACCGTGGTCCCGTCCCGTATATTTATATTGTATATATGATTTGCGTTGAGTCTCCTCACCTTGTGTGACTGAGACCAACGTCCCGTTATACTCTTGTCACTTCGGTGATAGAGGACTTAGCTTTTTGTGATTGCCATCTTGCCAGTGCCCGATTCCTTGGATACCCGACATGTTTATATTGCTTATTTGTTTTTCCGATAAATTATTCATTTCCTTTATGAAAGTTATTATTTAAACAAGTGTTAATATTCTCCAAGGTAAATTCAGTTATTATTATATTGTTTCTCGTTCTTTGTACACACACATGTTTTAAATGAATGCCGGTTGGTTGAATACCCATGCTTTTACATATGTTTCAAACGAACAACGGTTTTGCTAGACTTATATGATTAGACATGTTTTAAATGAATACCCGAATTGTTAAATATCCATGCTTTGAAATATGTTTTAAATGACACGTGTTTTGCCAGATTCCTATGTTTATACCTGTTTTAAATGAATACCCGATTTGTTAAATATCCATGCTTGAAGTATGTTTAAAGGAACATTAGTTTTGTCAGATTTCTTTGGTCACACATGTTTTAAATGAACACCCGGTTTGTTGAATACTTATGTTTTTACCTAAGTCTCAGATGAATGTTTGTTTTGTCAAACCTCTATATTTACACATGTTTTAGACGAACACCCGATTGCCAAATATCTATGCCTTTATAGATGATGTAAATGAACATATGTTTTGTTAGATCTTCATGTTTTACCCATGCTTGAAACGAATACATGTTTTGTCAGAGATCCACGATTTTGCAACCGTTTAATTATATGCAGCATTTGATCAAATAGCATGATTTATCATATGTTTTATTCTTCAGTATATATGTTATCTTTTCATCCACCTGCCAGACCGTCGTGTCTGACCCACTACTTTTGGTACTCAGGTCCAGACTTCTTCGTCTCGAGATGAGTGCTTTTGTTGGTTGTGGAGCCATGTTTTGCTGGTTGTTTTGTCGGCTATGTCATGTAGACATTGAGCTTGACTTCGAAGCTACGTCATATCTGGGGTAGTGGTTAATAGCTTATTGTTGTATGGCTTTTATTAGCCTTTTCTTGGGATTCTTAATTAATGTACATTGATAATTTGTAACTTGAATATATATGGGAATGTAATATCCTGTTACTGTCAGCTCTGTACTTTATGGTGATGGTTTACTCCAGTCTGATATGATTCTTGATATAATAGCTATATGCTAAAGGTTGAGTGCGATGCGGAATCCGATGGCCACGGACTCCGGGTCGCCACGCCACGAAAGCTTCCGCAAAATATTCAGAATGTGTGGGATCGTGTTGTCTTCACACACGCGGATCTTGGGAGAAAAATATATTTATGCTTAATCCCATTCGCGCCCCCGAAGTTTTGGTTTGGGGGCGTGACAATTGTGGCATGATGTTTCAGCAGGCTTGTCTTGGCTGCGGGAAATGGTATAGTTTCAACTCATTATGCTAGTACACTATGTGTGTATTGAACAGGACCGTGTTTTTGGGTTTATCGTCTTTATACTGACTATATAAGATGATGAACACCCAAATGGTTATTATGAGTTCTTGTATTCTTAATACCGACATAAATAATAAACACATACATTTAGTGTTTGGCATTTTGATTAACGAAGGAGTGAGATCTTTTATGGGTCAATAATCTCAGTGAATTGGATGACTATACTACTTGTATGTTGGGTATTAGTTTATTGACGGAATCCACATCCCGTAATAGGTATTGATGATATCCCCTTGTTGAAGCTTTTAAGTTTTGATTATGTCAAACCCTGCAGGTGGACTTTGTGTCTGACATATCAAATAAGTTAAGTGTAAGGTCTCAAGGAATTATAAAGATATCGATTAAATATAGATGTCAGTAATTATTTAATCGATGGATATCTGAAATTTAAACGTGGAGAGATTGATAAGCATTTAATAATAAGAAGCTCGAAATATTATTTTGAGAATAAGGGCGGGAGTGCAATTATAATTCTTTAGTGGACTGAATTATAATTGATGAAACTAGGATTCTAATTTGGGTCGAATTAGGGTTTCCTGTTTCCATAAGGAGCCTATCTTTATTTCCTTCTTAAGGTCCCTATTGTAGCCTATAAATATGTGCTACTGCTCTCTAAGTTAACAACAAGAAAAGTGAGAGAAAAATCTCGTTTTTGGAGAGAAGAGGAGAATTCGCATAAGAGGCCCACTCCCTGGTGCAAGTTCGAGCATATAGGAATACAGTAGAAGATCTTGAGGTTTTCGGGTTGTTGTAAGACCGAAATCAAATCAGATAGATCTCGCAGGCATGATTTAATCATATTATATCAAAGTTATTTCCGCAATGATCTGTAGCACTATCTAGAGGTCTTGGTTTCTACTCGTTTCTAACATACAGTGCATAGTTTAGTACTTTTACATGTTCACTTCAATTGTTTACATTAGCTATATCCTGACTCTTTAGTCCTTTACTACTTGATGACATTGTAGTCTTGCTATTAAATGTGGCACATATAAGTGTCGATCAAGTTCTTGGTGCCGTTGCCGGGGAGAGACACCAGAAAGCTTTGATTTTCGATAGAGTTGAACTCATTTTTTAACTTAGTGTACATTTTATCTTTCCTTTATTTTCCTTGCAGATTCTACACATTGTTTGTGTTGTTTTTTAAGGAATTCCTCGTTCGAAGCAAAGGAAAGTGGAAAAGTGCATTGGAGAACTTGCAGATTTTACTTGCTTTCCTAATTTAGGATTAGTTTAGACATTTATTTGTTTTCTTAGTTGGTTGTATTAGATATTTATTATCAAAGTTGTAATAATTTTTGTTGTGTGTCGGCCCGTGACTCATTTACTTTACTTTACGCACTTTAAGTAGTTAGTTGTTTAGGAGACTTGCAATAAAGTGTTTGTAGGGAAGGAGGATGGTTGGACTATATTGTCGCGGCGCCTCACATTCGCACACAGAAATTGGTGTCCGTGGTGTGAGTCGACAACAATTGATTCGTCCCCCAAAATAAATCGAAAGGTTTGCATTGCCAAACCCCCGCGAATCCCTTGCAAGCGGGTTTACTTTGTTGGTTGTTCCTTGCTTTATAGTATAATTTTTCCAAATACACTTGTAATTTGGTGCACTACTAGTTAAGGGCAAATTACCCCAACAAGATAAGGATTCAGATTTCATCACCATTTCCTTGCCCTTAGGATTTCATCTTAATTCTCACTTAGTTTAAAACCAATAAACCATAATAAAATTGAGTAGAAATGTAATCTTAGGTTATGAGCTCATTAGGGAAGACCACCGCGGTTGCGCCAATTGTGTGCCTTTGCAGATTTTCTGGTGCCTAAGGAAACCTTGTCCCTTGGCTACCATCTTGCCAAATAGGGAGACAACTTTATTTTTCGAGGAGTTGGTTTTTAAGAGGAGCATTCGCCTAACGCGTCATGATCCCACCATCTACCTGGGGGCTCACTGACCAGGATTTCCGTTTCATAGGTCTAGGATGGAGGCCAGAGTGTCCTCTTCACAGTTAGGAGCTGTCTAGAATCCTTTTAGGTAACCTTAGTTTAGATTAGCTTTTCATTTAGTTTTCAAAATTTTTGTTATGTTGCATTTATTTCATTAAGCGGACCATTGCATTGCTAGGTTCGTTTCAATTGTATGCGAGTGTAGATATGTGATCAAGGTAGACTAGTGAGGATTGATTACCTTGCTTTACCCGCCCCACCCATAGTACCCATAATGGCTGCCCAAAACCCTCAGCAAAGGACCCTCAATGAACTATTTACACCATTTTCATCCACTTCACCTAGTTGTATAGTTTTGCCAGAGAATAATGCAGACCAATTTGAGATTCGGCCCGCCACCATCAACATGTTACCAAAATTCCATGGATCAGAGTGTGAGCAGCCCATATTCATTTGAACAAATTCTTGTCCATTTGCCACACGTTTAAGAATCAAGATTTGAATAGTGAAGCCGTGAAGCTTAGGTTGTTTCCCCTCTCGCTAGAAGATCATGTAGCCGCCTGGCTGAATTCCTTGACTCTAAACTCCATTACCACCTGGGATGGGCTTGTCAAAAAGTTTATGTCCAAGTTTTTCCCAGTGAGCAAAACTGAGCAGTTTAGGAGTGCCATAAGGAACTTTAGGGGATGATTTGAGGAAGAGTTTTCCGAAACCTGGGAGAGATTCCATGACCTATTGATCAAATGCCCACATCACGGGATTGACAAAGGAGAGTTGACACATTTCTTTTATAGAGGTTTTACGAACCCCAGGGTATTTTGATTGAATCAATGCACAAAGGAGAATTCGTGAATTAGACTGCCGATCAAGCATATAAATTCCTTGCCAACGGAAAATTCACAAAATTGGAACATTAATAGGAAAGACTTAGAAAGAGATGAGACTGGGATCTAGAAGCCTGGAATGTACAACATCAAACAGGAAGTGGGAAATTTGAGCAAAAAGATAGGATTTATGTCTATGATGTCATGCCAACCCACCCCTCAGCAACATGAACCCACCTTGAGAAGTATGAGCGAATCGCATCATGTTTATGTGTTATGCGATAATTGTGGGCACACGGTTGAGAGTTGCCCTAGTCCGCCATTTGTCAAGGCCGAGCAAGACAATGCGCTGAATTCCTACAGAAACTTCCGGAAACCAACTGTTAACACTTTTAGTCAGACCTACCACGCAGACAATAGGTTTCACCCCAATTTTTCGTACCGTCAAGCTGAGCCTATTCAGTCCTAGGGAGGTTAGCTCGGATTCCAACCATAGTATCATAGGCAGTAATACCAGCATTCTGCTCAAACTATTCATCCCATGGTTCCTTATCCTCAGCAGCCCACACAACAGAATCAATTTGACCAATAGCATCAGTTTCAACCACAGACACAAAACTAGTGACACTTGTACCAGATTAGATGCATAACTACTCTACACTAACAAAAGCCCCTCAGCAATCATCTCATATGGAGAACCTGTTGACCAAATTTATTCAAATCCAAGAGCAGAATAACCAAGCCCAGAACTAGTCCATTGCAAAACTAGAGGCCCAATTAGGTAAGCTCACCTTATAGTTGTCCGAGAGAGAAAATGGCCAATTCTTGAGCCACACCATTCATAATCCGAAAGGATAGCCCAATCAGCCCAGAGGCCAGTATTCAATAGAGAGTAAGGAGCATGTGCAGGCGATCCATACACTAAGATTAGGAAAAACTGTTGACGATAGAGTTGAGATGCTTGAAGAGGATCAAAGAGAAGATTTTTTTAGGAAAACCAGAGAGTTCGAGGAAAGTTGTCGAACCTGAGAGAGAGAATTTGAAGAAGAATTTGAAAGAGAATGCATAAAAACAAAAAGAGAAAGAGATAGAAGAATCCGTACCAAGAGGAGACCCACAGAAAGAGCAGACTCAAAAGCCCATTGTAGTTAATCCATCATGTTTAAAAGTAAAACCTAGAGCACCATTCCCACACCGATTGAAGGAGACTAGGAAAAATGATCACTTTGAGGGAATCTTAGAAGTTTTCAAGAATGTCCAGATAAATTCCAAGTTTTCGAAAGACCTGACCACTGTCAAGCGAAAAACTTCAGTACCCAGAACCGTTGTGATGGCAGCCCAAGCATTAGGGTTGATCCAGCAGACCATTGCAACTAAATACAAAGACCCTGGCTGCCCTACCATTACCATTCAAATAGGAGACTCCGTGATGGAGAGGTGTCTCCTTGATCTTGGGGCAAGCGTGAATTTATTGCCGTACTCCGTGTACAGGCAGTTGGGCCTGGGAGGACTGAAGAAGACCGAATTACCCTTTGTCTTGTTGATACGTCACTCAAGTATCCGAAAGGTGTAGTTGAAGAGGTGATCGTGAAAGTTAAGGATTTTTATTTTCCAGTTGATTTTGTGGTTCTTGATACCGAACCAGTGGCAACCCTCGACCAACTTATTCCTGTCATTCTTGGTCAACCATTCCTTGCAACATCAGATGCAGTGATTAGATACAAGAATGGGGTTGTGACACATAGTTTCGGGAACATGAAGTTGGAGTTAAATGTTTTTCATAACGTACTCAAAACATCAGACCTAGATGATGATGAGGAAGTGAACATGATTTACAAATTAGTTGACCAAACAGTTCAATCGTCTTGTTACACCGATCTGCTGGAGGAATGCTTGGCTCACTTCAATGCCCACATAGACATCGACGGGTCCATATACGAAGTTAATGCAGCATTCAATTCGGCACAGCCGATGGATGTTGGCTAATGGAAGCAGAAAATTGAGCCTATCTTTACATCTACCTCTAAATCTAAGGTCGAAGAAGAACCAGTTATTGTTGAGCCACCCAAGTTAGAATTGAAATCATTAGCCGAGAGTTTAAAGAATGCCTACTTGGGGCCTTCTGTTAGCAACCCAAAAATCATTGCCTCAGACCTTGAGGAAGAGCAAGAAAAGAAATTACTATATGTGCTGAAAGACCATCAGAGTGCCCCAGGTTGGACCATCTCGGACATTAAAGGAATCAGTCCCTCTATAGTTATGCACCAGATTCATTTGGAAGAAGGTGCTAAACCATCCTATGAACCTTCAGTCCTATCCCACGGTGCAATTGAACTTTTGAATCCAAGAGATGGTAGCACATTTCAAGTGAATAGGCACAGATTAAAAGAGTACCTTGAGTTTTTGGATCCTGAGAATGTTGTTGAGGAGGAAGTCCTTCTTATGGACCCTGGATAAACTGGCCTCATACCGTGGTAGTTGCATCTGGCTGACGACGTTAAACTTAGCGCTTGTTGGGAGGCAACCCAATATGCCCGTATGTCGGCACCCCATGGTGAGAAATCCCAATATACATTTCTTATCCTATTTTATTTTTGTTTTGTATAAACATTTGGGACAATGTTTAGAATAGGTTTGGGGGTGAGGCACTGGATTTCATTGCATTTTGCATCTACATAAGTCTTATTTTCCATTTATACCAAAAACCCTAAAATTTTGAAAAACTCCAAAATCACTAAAAATCTGAAAAATTTTTCAAAAATTGTCTATGGATTTTAGATTGAAGAGTTTTCATATGTACAAGTCCTACAAACTTTTTATATATTTAGCCACATGAGTGTAGTCCAAGAGAAGAGCAAATCACTTCTGAGAGACCCCGGAAGAATCATTCGTGGAGACTAGAATCCATTGAGCGATTGAGCCTATCTATATCCATTTGGGTGAGGACTCTTCTGCGCTATTCTTGAGTAGAATGAAGAGCTACTCATACGCTTCTTAGTCCAACACTTCCTATCTCATAAGTGTTATTCCTTGTTCTAACCATTGAGGTGACATCAAAATGCAAAGAAATCTTGACTTGTAGCTTATGATACATTTTTCCGAACTAAGGGGAAGATGATAGGCATTCTAAAAAAAAAAAAAAGAAGAAACCATGGCCAAATTTTGAACTCTTACATTTTATACCCTTAGTAGCCCTCTTGAGCCTATTTTACAAGAAACCGTCTTTCATTGTCCCAAGCCTCATCACCCACATATGTATATCCTTTTTGACCTATTGTTTTTTAGAAGGGTAATGATACATGAAGAAAAGAAGGATTTGAGCATTGGCGACAAAGACTTCACATGGGCTACCAAAAGATAGATGTTTTACAAAGGGATGACAAAGGAATAAAGGAATTTGAAAGTTGAACCAAAGAGAAAAGTAGAAAGAAAAAAAAAAAATGAGAACCAAAGGAAAACATAAGAAAAAGAAAAAGATATGGGAAACCAAAGAAGAGCAAGCATAAAAAAAGAGATAGAATGGAATAAAGAACTCAAAGCAAAAGGAAGAAGTGAAGACAGTGGAAGACCTTCTTATGAAGACTTGAAGACCCTTACCTTCTCAAAAACCCTTAGCCACATTTAACCCTTATCCTACCTATTAACCCTAACCCCATTATAACCTATGAAAGACCTATTGGATCCTATGAAAGGTTTGGTGTTGAATGAGTGAGAAGTTGAGTGCGCATTTCCACCTTCAATTAGTTATATCTTGTTTTATGAGATCTATCATTTTATACATAAGCTCCGTTCTTCATCAATTATGTGAGTCCTTAGCCTTGTTCATTCTCACATACTGAGAGTTAGTCAGTAAAATCTGTGTGCTTCCATTGTTGAGAGTATGACCTGTAAGGCTATAGTCAAGGTGAAATGTATTTCGAATGGGATTAAGGTTGTGTAAGCTTCGATAAGAAGATTGCATGATTATTGGCTAAATGCACACACATACACAGTGGGATTTAGGTATTGATAGATGTATCTTCAGGAGTTGGCTATTATTCCAAATTTAGTACTAATTTTTATTAGTTTGCTAAAAACTGTTGGACATAAAAAAATATTTTCTTTCCAAAATAAAAAGAATTTAGTGAGATTTATTCGTTGAAAACTCTCATGAGACAAAAATCGTCCACTAGGGGAAACCTGGGGGTTTAACGGCTTGTTGCATGAGCTAAGTGCAGCCGTGATTCTTGCGAAAGTAAGATAGGATTTTTACCATGTGTTTCTTGCATATAGTTTAGTTTTCCTTCATAGTTTTTACTTGGGACTAGCAAAATATAGGTTTGGGGGGTATGATGAGTGTTAAATATTGCATATTTTACCCCTCGTTAGTTCGAGTTTAATTAGCATCTCATATGCATATCATTTGCTTTACACGGAGATTTTATCATTCTATCACGTTAACGGATTATCGGATTAACATGCATAAATCCAATTATTTTTAGCGCATTTTTATGTAATTTCTATTTGATAAGTGGACCCCGCGACTACCCTAACCTTCCGGCTAGTGTCCCAAGGCATTAGAAATAGATTTCAATAAAAGAAGTTAAATGAAGAAATCTTGGTTAAGAAATCTTATGAAGAGTTGAAGAATTCCAAAATAAGAGGAGAATGTTAGGAATTTTCTAGATTGCAATTTGATGGATGCATTATCATTCAAGCATCATTTGATTTACACACATGCATTGTTTTAGATAAACTTGAAATCTTGATTTATTCATGTATTACTTTTAAGAGTTGTAAAAGTTTTGATTTATGCATGATTTGTTTTTAAATCTTGGATGCATTTGTTTTTGAAAAGAGTTTTCAAGAAATCAAGCAAGCCTTTGTTTTAAAAGTTTTGAATCTTTTTAGGCTTTTTATGTCATGTTTTAAAAACCATTAGAATCTTTAAAACATGTTTTCCAAGCTTGATTGAGTGGCCAAAAGGTCCCCCATAGCTAAACCTTCAATTTTGCAAAAGTTGCAAAGGGAGGCTGTCCCGGCAGTGTCGCCGGTCGACCGAGAGGCAGGTCTCGGTCGACCGAGACAACTGGAGGTAATTTCTGCAGTTTTGAACTGAAACCTCCAACGGTCAGAAATCTGACCGTTGTGCCTTCCCGGTCGACCGAGACCCCTTTACCGGTCGACCGAGGACTAGCCGTTGGCAACTTTTTGCTATAAATATGAGTTCTTTCCCTTGCCAAAAGTTGGGAATTTTTTAACCCCTCCTTGAGAGGATTTGAGGCATATCAAAAGGGAAAAGAACCAAGGGATGAAGGGGAAGATTAGGAAAGCTAAAGCTTGGATTAATGAAGTTAAACCACCAAGTAGGCTCTTCCTTTCTTAATCATATGTTTTCATGCTTTGTTTTATTTTTGGTAAATCATTTCTAGCATGATAAACTATGTTTGTGTTGTGTCCTTAACATGTGTTATGTTTTGAGTTGATTTATTGTTTTGGATACAACACCATATGATTCAATTCAAGTAGTACTTAACTTTGGTAAATCTAAGTAGATCATGTTAATGTAAAAAACCTTTGAAATCATATGTAACATGATCCATATACTTGGTTGAATCTTTGGTTGTTGTTTTCCATCATAAGAAAATCACTTTCAAAACTATCTTATGTTTTGGACTCAACCTCTTTACAAATCATATGTTTTCATGTTTTGTTTTATCATTGGTAAATCTTTGTAACATGTTAATATATGATATGTTGTATCCTTAGCATATTCTATATTTTGAATAGATCTATTGTTTTGGATACATCACCATTGATTCATCAAAGTAGTACTTTATTGGTAAATCTAAGTAGATCATGTTAATGAAAGATGTAACATGATTCATATACTTTGTTGAATCTTTGGGTGTTGTTTTTCCATCATAAGAAAATCTCCTTCAAATGTATCTTATGTTTTGGATTCAACATCATTACAAATCATATGTGTATTATTGTTTTAATGTTTCACAACTTGCCTTACTTTGATTGGTAAATCTTTTTCAAGTTGTCCTTATAATTACATATGATTTGTCCCCTCTTTTCAATCAAATCTATTTTTATGTTTTGAGCTTCATGTTGATTTGATTGACATCCCTATGCATCACATGTTTAGAGCTAATCCATTTCATACAACTTGTGTAACTTTGATATCATTAACAAGTTGTTACTTTTAACATGTGATTGCATTACATCCTCAATCATAAATGTTTTATGAACTAAAACTTTCAAAAGCCTTAGGCTTACATTTATGAACTTTCATTTTCAAAATGATTGAGGACCACACACACACACTTCATTTGTTTTCATCTTTGCATTCATAGTGTGAGTGTGTATTTGTATTTCACTTCCATATCCGCCTATTTAAGAGGCAATGTAATGAGCTTAAATGAATCTCCATCAAGTGTATGTTAGACACTAATTTAGTGAGATAACCAACCATGTGGTTGAAGAGGTTATTGCTTAGCCTATAAAAGCATAGTGTATAGGTTGATGTTAAGCCTTGGAAAAACATCAATGTAAGGTTATTGCTAAGCCTTGGAAAGCATATTGTAAAGGTTATTGCTTAGCCTATTGAAAAGCATAAATAGTGGAAATCCGGTGGGGTGTTGGATCACAAGCCGGTAGTGGATGTAGGCATTGAGGCCGAACCACTATAAATCCTTGTGTGATGGTGCTTGCTTTGTGGTGATTGTTTTTATTAAGCTTCCGCATGTTGTTTGATAATCATCACTTGTGACTAGTTTGTTTTAAAGAAGTTAAAATTGTTAAAATTGGTCATAAAAGGAGCTCACCCTATTCACCCCCCTCTAGGGTTCGGATCCCCATGGACTTACAGAGAAGACTTTAAGGATAAAAGAAGTCATTTCCTAACACAAAGGAGTGGTTGGTGTATTGGTTAGAGCTTGGGTGGTGTATGGTTCTCGACCTTACTGGGTCAGTTTGGCCCAATTGAAGGTCCGTTAACCCGTTTATTTTGTAATTATTATAATTAATTGTATTGTTAGAGATTTAGGTGGGTTTAGATCATGAGTGAGTTTGTTTTAGTGTGAGAATACTGTCTGTGGAGTTTCATACGATTCTGAGTTCGTTTGATCCTAGCAGGGGCGTAGTTTGCAATTTAGGGGAAATTGAGTGTTTTTTTCGGAAATTCTGATCACCATGATTTTTTTGGTTCGTTGGAAAGGTCTTGTCGCGCTGATCATTTTTGTCTCCTGGCTTGTTGCAATTGAACGATTAGAAACCCTTCAAGTGGTCCAGTCCTTCACTAGACCCACTTGAGGGCAATTCAGTCATTTTCCCCCCTTCTTCTTAAGCAGGGATTAACCCTAATTTTATTCAATCTTTGCAAGGAACAAGAACTCCCGTAGCCCTCTTCTTCTTCCTCTTCATCTTCTCAAGCCCAAAACTCCCTCCGGAAGAGATCAACTTGAAGATCTGAAATGCTTATCTTCATCCTCTCGATCTCTTTTTTCCAGTAATAAGTTGGTAAGCTTTTTCTCACCGTCACTTTTCCAATCATTTTCTCTTTTGTTTAGATCTAGGTTTGATCTTGATCTTTTCCTCTCTTTCTTTCTCCTTTGCGTTCTAGGTTGCTTTTGAGTGGGTTAGATCAGTGGTTTTCCCAGTAGAAGGCTTCTCCTCCCATTTTCCCAATTTCATCTTTTTCTTGGTTGAGGCAAGTTGATTTGCAATTTATAATTTAGCATGGGTGTATGTTTCTTTATTGATTGCAATGATTTCTTGATAGAGTACCCAAATTCCAAGTTGTGTTTATGTTTTGATTTGAGATCAATATGTTTGATTAGGTTATGGTAATTGTTGGGTTGGGATTAATTGTTAAATGGTAGATTTGATGTTTTAATTTGATAGAATTGGTGGAAAATGATGAACGTGATGAATGGGGAGCCTGGTGGCTCATTTTCTGCAGGTTTACCATTGATGGCCTGAGGAGGAAGAAGGCAGAAAACCTAATTTCGGGGTTGCAGGCTGCTGTTCGATCGACCGGACACTCCGTCCGATCGATCGAATAGGGTTAATGCCCCAGTTAACTGGGATAGTTCACTGTACAATTGATCAGATAGAGACCATGTCTCAGTTAACTGCAATTTGGCACTGTCCGACGGACCGGACCTTTTGTCCGCTCGATTGGAGGGTAATTTTTTGACAACACTTGGCAACTTTGGACACATGTAACTTTTAATCCGCCCTTTGGATTTCTACATGTAATATATCATTGGAAAGCCCTTGAGATGTAGAATCCAATGGTTCTAGTTTCATCACGATCAGAGGTTGGAAAGTTATCTAAATACCTGGATTAATGATCCAACTCAAGTTTACTTGAAAATGAGACCGATAGCTTAGGTTTGGGCCGTAGATGTTGGAAACCATGAACCTACTCTCACTGGACAATTAATAGGATTAAAATCGTAGCACATGGGTTGGTGTGCTTCGATGGGTTGTCTAGGTATTCGTGTATTACACATGGTATAACCGAATACGTATGGAATTGTCTTAATAGATGCTTAACATGATTGTACACCAAAGAATTCCCTAGAAGCATCGTTGATCCAATTTCCACACGTAGGGATGACACCACTTGCCTCGGTTTGGATTGTAATTTTTCCTTGACTTGTGACTTGTATCCATTGTTACTATTCTTTGTACACTCTCTTGGCATAAAAAACTTAAATAATTATGAAACATAATTCTTGTAGAACTAGGATATGGACCTGACTTAGAGTGTAACCGTCTGTCATGTATCGATAAACATGACTGGTTAGCAATGAAAGGGATTATCATGTGGTTGACTTGTCTTGTATTGTCTTGAATGAGATAATCCCTATGAGCATGTCTTACGTGTTGAGGTAGCCAGACTTGATTGTCTTGGTTTCCCTTGTGTCAATACCACTTCATTACTATTTGCATATCATGGCCAACTGCAGTTTGGGGTTTTATTGATGAGCTGGCTACTCGGACATCGAGGTGGGCAGTCGGCGTAGGACGGCGTCCATGGCGTTGAATAGCTGGGAGCGGGCTAGGACCGTGCTGCTATTCCTAAGACCGGGAGCTAGGATCCCCCTGGAGCCAGACTTTGGTATCAGTGGTCTGGTTTGGATTGTTACTTATACCCCGTAAGGTGGCTAGGACATCCTTGGAGTCTCCCTTTTGATACTTGCATTGCATTGCATGGGCAGTGGTTATTGCTAGTTGATATTAGAATTCCTATCACTGTCTCTGATTATGATTATTTATGCTTTCATGCCTAGCTTCATTTTTCCTTGTATTCATATGATTATGTACTCGTCATTATTCTTATACTTGACGCATGCCATGTTCATTTATATCTTGCTTATCTATTGCTCAACATGTCGTTGACTCTGTTCCTAGGTGTACAGACACCCCAGGTAACTACTTTTATGAGGAGCAGACCGGTGAGGAGATCCCATAGGATCTCCAACCAGCAGAGGAGGAGCGAGAGTGGTGTTCCGATGACGTAGAGTAGCGTCATCATTCCCGACATGAGAGGGACTCACATGGGACATCATTATATTGATTTCATTCTTTATTATCTCTTGTTGGACCTTCACTTTATTGACTTTGTAGTTCTTTTAATGGCCTTGGATATTGGGATGGCCATTGTTAATAATTTAACTTCTTGATTAGTTTTATTTATTCCCCTTGCAACCTTAATGCTTAATGAGATTTATTATTCACTGTTTGATATCCAAATATGCCTTGAATTGTATGAATTCCGCAATTTTATATTTCTTGAGGTTTGAAATGCAATATCCTCATAGCGCACTTACAATCCTTGGGCCTAAAAGACAACAATTTTAATCAGTCTTAAATTTCACTCCTGGATCTGGTTTATTCTCTAATTGGATTCGGGGGATGTGACAGGTGGGTATGAAACATGCTATGGGTTCAAACCCCAACAATGTGAAAGCAAATGAGCCAATCAAAAGCATTCAAGCTGCAACCAATCAAATGGAATCAATCCTTGTGAAAGGAAATGAGCCAATCATAGGTCTTCAATGTTTTTATAAATTAGAATGCTTTTGTAGAGAGAAAAAAAAATCTTTTAGCAAGTTAGTCTTTTTGCAATTTTATTTTACCTTATCTATACTTTTAGATTGTAATTAGGATCTTAAGTGTATCTAATCTAGAGAGAGTGTGTAATTGAAGGTCATTAATGAAGATTTGAAGCTTTTTCTTGATGTTTAGTGGCTAAAGCTGTTGGATTAGGCTCTCCTTTTGAAGCAAAGTACCGTGATTAGTTCAACTCCATACATGCTTTAGTTTAAATTCCCTACTTTTGCCGTAATTGATTTGTAGATTTTAGATTTAATTGTGCTAATCTCTCTAATTTCTCGTGCTCTATCTCTACACTTATGCTTGGATAATCTCAATTGATGCTTTGTAGTTGGATTAAGTTCTCTGATATAGCATGCTCTAGAGCCATTATCTTTGATCATTTGCAATTTGATTTTGATGAATTATTGTTAGGGTAGTTAGGTTATGATCTAGGATCTTGGCTTTTGAATTTCTTTACTTTGATCTTCATTGTTATATTATCCAATCCAATTAGGCAAGAGATTGCCAATTGGATTGTAGATTTGGGAGTTGAATTAGAACATGCATTTGATTAGATTAATGACATACTTAGTGGATTTTGGATTGCTTAATCTCTTATTTTTATTATTGTTAATTTGAATCCTTGTTTTAAAATTATACACATTTCACACCACTTGTTCTAAATCATACACATTTCACACCACATCTTTGTTAGTTTATATGGTCTCAATCCATTAGATGATGTAATAAATTGGTTAGTTTCTTTATTTATCAATATACTCATGTTTTCCTTTCATTAGATGAATGGTGTTTTATTACTTTCTTGCACATAACCAATACGAATGACATGATGGTTCATGAGATGAACTGGAGTCCACAAGTATAGTAAATGTAATACATGTGTATGGATAAGATCCACATATAGGAGACATGTGTTGCAAATCTTATACTTAAATATCCTCACAACCAGTGATGAGATTGGACATCTCATCTGACAAGGTTGCAGCACTTTGATCACTATGAGATAGTGTGATTTGTCTCGATCATCAGAATGTAAGATTCTAGATCATGGTGCTAGTACATTGGATGTATTGAATGATCATGAGAAGCACCATATGTACACTGTCTTTATTTTAAGGTCTGCTCTCATAATTCCCTAGCAATAGGCTCTCAATCCTGAGACATTAATAAACTTAAGTTTCTGTCTGTTCATTTGCTTTGAGTCACCAATGAGTGAGGCCAATTGTAGGTCAACACCTCGGTGTCTTGGGTACGTGGTAGTAGGACTGTGAGAACATTCAATGGTCAAGATGGAATCTATTCTAATTATCTCCTTGTGCTAATTAATGGAATTATCATTGGTAAGTGCGCAACCATTCCAATTAAGAGATAATTTGATAGGTACTGATGATCACTATAATTAATTGGGGCTCAAGGAGAATAAGATATGGATCTTATTTGGTGGACATGTCCAATTGATCCATGGATATGGATGGAGGGGCCTACTTGTGGTCATATGGAAGTTTAGGGTCTTCTTTGTAATTTATTCCTAAGATTGGAGTGCAATTGCATTTATATAGTGGAGTGATTTAAAATTAATTATGGGCCCAGATTGCACATGAGATATGGGGTTGCGGTGTCCCAGTTGGAGCCAGCTTTCTATGGAATCTCTAGTGGTCCCCACGCTAGCCCAAGTTATTAGAAAGTTACTAATCCTTTCTTGAACTCTAAAAGGAAAGGAAATAGAACGTTACTAATTATATTTGAAATGAGACTTCTAATTGTGATATAACTACTAATTATTGTGGAAGTATGACTTCTATTTTATTTAGTAAAAGAGGAGGTTGCTTGAGGGCTATAAATGTTGGAAGTAGCTGGGCCTCGTAGATAGATTTTCAAAACCTTTTAACCCACTTGACTCAGGGATCAAGTATCCAGAAGGCCATTAACCATATCCAGGATGCAATCCCTCATTCTCATCAATCATGTATAGCAATATAACATATCTAGAAGATAGAACTCAGCAACTACATGCAATAAAATAATCTACTACAAGAGGAGAAGTAGATTATACCTTCGGAGCCTGGTAGTGCTCTAATGGAGGAGAAGACAATCAACTTGATCAAGAACTCTTCTTGAAGTAATTAGAGATCTCCAAGACCTTGTTGTCTTCCACGCTATGACCCTCTATCAGATCTCTTTTCTCAAGAAGATGGGTGGGATCTCCAAGAGAAAACCCTACTAGAAACTCTAAGGAAACTAGAAGAGAGAGAGGAAGAGAAGAGATGTGCAACTCTTGCACTTGAGGAGTTTTGGGCGTAAATAATAGAGTGGGATGTCCAAGGGGTTTCTTCCCTTATTTATAGCCCTCAAATCTCCTCTTAAGACTCTCTTACTAATTGCATTAAAAGTCACACTTCCACATAAATTAGTAGCTTACTATTACCACAATTAGAAGTCCTACTTCAAATAGAAATAATAACTTTCTAATTTCTTCCTTTTAGAGTTCAAGTAAGATTAGTAACTTTCTAATATCTTGGGCTAGCGTGGGTGTAAGACCCCGACCCGAGTGAACCCGATTAGTGCTAATTAAGTTGCGTGTTAGTGCAAAGTTTGATTAGTGTTTCTGGCTAAGTTGGATTTGGAACAGCTTTTTATATAGTTTTGGGGATTTTGTGTTGCTTTGTGTTAGTAGGGCCCTTTGGGGGTTCCCTTTTCATGACATTGCTATTGTTTGAGGATTTATCGGAGGTTTTTACATTCATGATTTTAATCCCGTTTTACTCGTTTTGATGATCCCTACTGAAAGATAATGCATTACAGATCTGTAATCATATTACAGAGGACGTCCATGGCTGATCTAGTTTTCAAAAACTGATACTAATCTGATTTTCCAGCCATGAATCATGCATAAAAAACTCCATGAAATCATAATCAAC
This sequence comes from Cinnamomum chago, assembly GCA_038049695.1. Taxonomy (NCBI): domain Eukaryota; kingdom Viridiplantae; phylum Streptophyta; class Magnoliopsida; order Laurales; family Lauraceae; genus Cinnamomum; species Cinnamomum chago. Next base: position 35,546,736 of record CP142452.1, read on the forward strand.
ATGTGTACAATTAAAGGAGATACTAGAAGGCTCTTACCTTGATGATATGTAGACTTCAAATAAAGGATCCAAAAGGCTGAACTCAGACTGCAATCAGCAAACAAGTTGCTGGAATTTCCTGCAGTAGGATTGCCTTTGATCTTCTTCTCTATTTCACTTCCCAATCTGATTGGCTTTGATGGTGGGATCTCAAACTAGGTTTCTCCTTCTTGTTTCTCTTGATCTTATGTGAGAAAGACCAGACCTGATGTGCTTCTTCCTCAAGAAGAAAAACGTGGACCAGCCCAAGGTGAAATCTGATGTGCAATAAGGCAATGCAACTATGGACGTCCAAGAGACTATGTGGTTGTTTTCTCTTTCTCCAATGTATCCCACACCCCAAGTAGTTTCTCCCCCCTTTTCTTAATATGTTGCACGCCCAATATGAAAAGGGATCAGCTATGTATAATGCTGATTTCTTGGAGAGAAAGTATATTGAAAGAACTAGGAAACCAAGGAGAAAAACTAGGAACTTTCCATAAAAAGAATAAGCAACCAGCCACATGGATGTCCACCCTTTCCCTTTCTAGTTTATTTTCCAAAATTAATTAGAAAGCTACTAAACTTTAGGAACTTGCACAAAAAGAAATCCTTCCAAGCAACGGGACCTACACAAACTTGGGACCCAATTACTAGGGACCACATTGACTAGTCCACACACTATGGCCCATGCATCAATAATTTATCTAGAGTTGTAATTCATGTATGCCAACATGGGCCTATTTGAATTTAAACTCAAAATTATTTCTCCACACATTTAAACAATTTAGGAAACCTCGCCAATATGGGAAAGCGACTAGAGAAGGGACCAAAAGACATATTTGCCCTTGGCTCCCAAAATGACCAAAATGTCCATGCTAAACCCATAGCAACATTAAGACCATTTTAACCTTAACTCATTCCACTAGAGAGTTATGGTTGCACTCCAGGGACAAATATTAAATTGCATATCAACCTCATCATAAACTAACGATTGTCTTTGACCTACCAAGTATAATGACCACAATGCCCCTCCATGTAACATCCATAATCAAGTAGGTTAACTGATGTACTATCTACCTTCTTGATTACATCTCAACCTTAGAACTTCATATCCTTGACCTAATCATCATCCGGATATCATTCTCTTGATCCAGGGAGCGACCCACAAGTTCAATATCCATATGGAACATCCATATACTAAGATCTTAGATTCTGATGATTAATCGGATAATTCTAAGGGGACGATCATTCCATCACACGATGGCATAGATTCCATATTGCATTTGCACGTCCCAACTAATCAAGCCCGAGTACCCAAAACACAGAGCTGTTGACCCATGAACAGGATCTCACCCATAGTGAATTAAAGTACAAGAACTCGACTTCGTCAGTTCATCCACAAATGCTCAAGATTAAGAGCACTGGTCACTCAGTAGCAAGAGGTGATTTGATCTCTCTCTGTGATAGTACTATTTTAGAGATCACACCTACAAGTGGTCCTGTTCAATGCATGACACATGCACTAATGAGATAAATCCGGAAAAGCCTCCCGTGACTTAGGTAAGTCACCCTGAATACAGGAGAGTATCTCATTATAACTTATACCAAGATGAAGTGCCCAACTCCATCTCTCAGTTATGAACAAGTTTATTGTTTCAAGTGTCCATGACTCAGACCTTACTGTGTGTAGCCACTACACACCTAAGTCATTACTAGAAAACAATGGGCCTTACACAACCATACATATACACAAGTATTAAGAGAAAGATGTCATTCCATTAAATAACCAATAAATATCCAGTAACAGAGATGTGAGTGCAGTCAGTGGGCTTTAGGGCATACACTAATCCCAACAATCTCCCACTTGCTCTAAAGATCACTACGACCTAACCTAACTCCCATAGACTCAACATGTGAAGTAAACACTTTCTCAGTAAGAGTCTTAGTAAATGGGTCAGCTAAGTTATTTGCTGAGGTAATCTGCTCTACCACTATTTCTCCATCCTGGACGAATTCCCGGATCAAGTGGTACTTTCTCTGAATATGCTTGCCTTTTTTGTGATTCCTGGGCTCTTTGCAGTTAGCTACTGCACCAGTATTGTCGCAGTACATGACAATCGGTTTTTGCACTGCAGGGACTACTCCCAATTCCAATAGGAATTTTCTGAGCCATACTGCTTCCTTTGCAGCTTCCGATGCCGCCACATACTCTGCTTCCATGGTAGAATCAGCAGTACAATCTTGCTTGACACTTCTCCATGATATAGCCCCTCCTGATAGAGTAAAGACGTATCCCGAGGTAGACTTTCTGCCATCTACATCTGACTGGAAATCAGAGTCTGTATACGCCAGTGGCGTTAGATCATCTGCTCGGTATGTTAGCATATAATCTTTCGTTCTCCGAAGATACTTGAATATATGTTTAACAGCTGTCCAGTGCATAGGTCCAGGGTTTGATTGATATCTACTAACCATGCCAACGGCAAAGCAGATATCTGGTCTAGTACACAACATTGCATACATGAGGCTTCCAACAGCTGATGCATATGGTACTCTCCTCATGCTGTCTATCTCCTCAGGTGTTTTCGGACATTGATTCCGAGATAGTGGTACTCCATGTCTAGAAGGTAGCAAGCCCTTCTTGGAGTCATGCATGTTATACTTGACCAATATCTTCTCAATAAACGAAGATTGAGATAAGGCTAACATCTTGTTCTTGCGATCTCGCAAAAGCTTGATCCCTAAGACATAGCTCGCCTCACCCAAATCCTTCATCTGAATTTGAGATGATAACCAAACCTTAGCAGACGACAACATGCCAACATCATTTCCAATGAGTAATATGTCATCCACATATAGGACTAAAAATGCAACTGCGTTTCCACTCCCTTTCTTATACACACATGGTTCATCAATGTTTTGATCAAAGCCAAAAGATTTGACTGCCTGATTAAACTTGATGTTCCATGCCCTAGATGCTTGCTTAAGTCCATAAATGGACTTTTTAAGTTTACAGACCATGTTCTCTTGGCCACCAGCAATGAATCCCTCTGGTTGCATCATATAGATGCATTCGTCAAGACTTCCATTTAGAAAAGCTGTCTTGACATCCATCTGCCATATCTCGTAGTCATAATGACATGCGATGGCTAAGAGAATCCTTATAGACTTGAGCATGGCTACTGGCGAGAAGGTTTCCTCATAATCGATACCCTCTTTCTGAGTATATCCTTTCGCCACCAGTCTTGCTTTGAAGGTTTCAACCTTCCCATCCACTCCTCTCTTTCTCTTGTAGATCCACTTGCACCCTATGGGTTTGATCCCTTCAGGTGCATCCACAAGTTCCCAGACTTGATTGGAATACAGAGAATCCAATTCAGATTTCATCGCTTGCTGCCACATGTCAGCATCTATATCCGTTACTGCTTCATCGTAACCAGTAGGATCCTCAACCAGATCCTCGGAGTCTGTCATAAAAGACACTCCTAGGTATCTATCTGGTGGTCTAGAAATTCTCCCACTACGACGAGGCTCCGGAGTGTTAAAAGGAATGTCTTGATTTTCTACAGTCTCAGGATCTGGCACAGGTGTTGCAGGAGTTTCTGGAAGAATCTCCTCAAGGGTTTCTTTACAACCAAGCTCTTGTTGCATCATGCAATCATCCTCCAAGTATCTAGCATGAGTGCTGATAAGCACTTTTTGCTCCTTTGGATGATAAAAGATGCCTCCTCTTGTTCCCTTAGGATACCCAATGAAGTAGCACATTTCCGATCTGGGTTCTAGCTTGGTAGCTTTATCATTCAGTACATAGGCTGGACAACCCCAAATGTGGATGTGTCTTAAACTGGGTTTTCGACCTGTCCACATTTCTTGAGGTGCCCTAGGTACTGATTTAGAAGGTACCAGATTCAAAATGTATGCTGCTGCTTCTAGGGCATATCCCCAAAAAGATATGGGTAGGGTTGCATGACTCATCATGGACCTTACCATATCAAGAAGGGTACGATTTCTTCTCTCTGCTTAACCATTTTGCTGGGGTGTACCCGGTGCAGACAACTGAGACACAATCCCATGTTGTGTGAGGTACTCCTTGAACTCACCCAGGAGGTACTCACCACCTCGATCAGATTGAAGAGCTTTGATATGTTTCCCTAGTTGTAACTCCGCCTCAGCCTTGAATTGTTTGAACTTATCAAACGCTTTAGACTTGCGTCGCATTAGGTACACATATCCATACCTAGAGTAATCATCAGTGAAGGTGATGAAATACTCATAACCTCCTCTAGCTAGTTTGTTCATAGGACCACACACATCAGTGTGAACCAATTCTAACAACTCCTTTGACCTCAGTCCCTTTCCAGAGAATGACCTTTTTGTCATCTTTCCCATGAGACAAGATTCACACTGAGGTAAAGGTTCGAGATCTAATGAGCTCAAGAGCCCATCCTCTACCAACCTCTGAATCCGTTTTAGGTTAATATGACCCAAACGTAAGTGCCAAAGATAAGTGTCATTGGTCGAAGATACCTTCCTCTTGAGGGAAGATGAGCTCTCTAGTTGTACATTATGCAGTGTGGGAGCAATAGGATAGATATAAAATAAGTTGTCATGCATTCTACCGGAACATATGATATTTCCATTTCTACTGATATCAACACCAGAATGGAAAGAAACTGAATAATGAAATTCAATAAGTCTGGAAACTGAAATTAAATTCTTCCTTATGTCCGGAACATAGATAACATTATTTAAAACTAATATCCTATCATGCGGAAAATGTAAAGTAACAGCTCCCACTGCAACAACCCAAATCTTTGCTCCATTTCCAACTCTAAGGTCAAACTCCCCTTTCTCAAGCTTTTTCATTATCTGAAACCCCTGCAATGAATTGCAGATATGATTAGTGGCTCCAGAGTCTACTATCCAAGAATCAGTAGAATCAACCACATGACAGGTTTCAATGTAGTAGGAAAGAGATATACCTTTCTTATCTGAGCCTAGGAGCTTGGGACAATCTTTCTTCCAGTGACCTTTGAGGCCGCACTTGAAGCATTTCCCTTTGGGCTTTTCACCTGTACCTTTGTCCTTCTTCCCAGCATTGCCCTTTTTCTGTCCTTTTCCCTTACCCTGCTTCTTCTTGAACTTTTTCCCTTTCGGGTTCAGTTTAGAGGAAAACTGGGAAAAGTGAAGTTGGCCTTTAGGCTTCATGATGGCCTCTGCCGCCTGGAGTTCTTTCATTAACTCAGAGAGAGTCATGTCCATCTTGCTCATGTTGAAGTTGAGCTTGAACTGGTTGAAAGACCCCGGCAGAGCTTCGAGAATCATATCAGTCTGACTCCCTGCATCAATCTCAGCCCCTAGGATCTCAGCTTCATTGAAACAATCCATCATTTTGAGCATGTGCTCTCTGACAGGTGTTCCCTCAGCCATCCTAGAATTCATGATTGTCCTTAAAGCAGCTTGCCTAGCTGGCCTGCTTTTGTCTGCGAACATCTCAGACAAGGACAGCATGATATCTGAAGCTGTGTCCATTTGCTCATGCTGCGTTTGCAACACGTTGGACATGGAAGCAAGCATGTAGCATTTGGCCATGCTATTCGCCTTTTTCCATTTCCTTTCAGCCTCTAGCTGGTCATCTGTAGAATAATCATCAATGGTAGGATAGGGTTCCGACAAAACATACTTGTACTCCTCAGCGGTGAGTACTATGTTAAGGTTTCTTTTCCAGTCTACGTAATTTGGGCCAGTCAATTTGTTCTCACGCAAAATACTCATCAACGGGCTAAAAGAATCCTTCCCCATCTTTCTGGATATATAACAGGTTATAATTAGACAGGCAGTATATATGTAACATGTATATGGTGCTTGTAATAAAAGGAAAAACATGCACAAGACTTTTTACATTATTTAACCCTAATTATAATGTATCAGTGTCTCAACCTCCTCATAGACCCTCCATCGAAGGGATGGCCGAGCCTACAGTCACGTTGAGTTAAGGTCGCTTATTTGGATCATCACTGTCTGGATACGCATATCCAGTGATAGTCCAATCACTGATTGGTTTGGCCTCATATGACAAACAACTCTAACTGCTAGGGAGAGGTCATTACCGTCTTATGTCAAGTGTATTACCATCTTTTATGAACGTTCCCAGAATGTCTATGACTTAAGTCCTCCGAAGGGAAGTGACTCCAATCAACCCTTGAAGTGAACCTTAGTAAAGAGCTCCACCGAAGGGATGGCCGCTCCCACCAACACTTCATTGACATTCTATAGAAGTGATCTTTAGTAAAGAACTCCACCGAAAGGATGGCCGCTCCCACTAACACCTCATTACGAATGTCTATGACTTAAGTCCTCCGAAGGGAAGTGACTCCAATCAACCCTTGAAGTGAACCTTAGTAAAGAGCTCCACCGAAGGGATGGCCGCTCCCACCAACACTTCATTGACATTCTATAGAAGTGATCTTTAGTAAAGAACTCCACCGAAAGGATGGCCGCTCCCACTAACACCTCATTACGAATATTCACATTAGTTCACCCACTAACCCATCGAAGCGATCTTTAGTAAAGAACTCCACCGAAGGGATGGCCGCTCCCACTAACACTCTAATGAGATAGCATGAACCTAAAATGGAAGGCCGTGGGGTTTTCCCAAACCCCTCTCCCACTTGATTATTTAACACTAGGGTTTTGAAAAAACTCTTTTGACCTTAGCATCGTTACTCAAACCTTGTTTAAATCTAGCAAACTTAGTTAACAATTTTCATGACTCAATTGCTTAAGTCATCTCAAAAAATAAATAACCTTTGCTTTAAAACATATTGAGTAAAGGTCTTGGGACCAGTGGGTTATGGGCCTACTAGGGTAGCAACATATTAGATTTTAGTTTGGCCTCTTATGGAAACTAAGGGTACCAAGAAAAACTAAACCCTATCCAATTTTTAAACCTTAGACAAATAGAAGGTGCTGGTCTAAGATCCGTTTAAAAAAAATTTGCCAAACAAAAACAATCCAATATAGAAAGATGCCAATTTTAGGAACCTAGTGGTGGCCATGTTACTAGGTGATAAACATAGCATTTATATAAAGCATTCAACCATGCATTCCATATATAAAAGCAAATAAAAGAATGCAATCCTTGATGGCTCCCTGCTCTTCGGACTTCAAATCCTTATCCAACTAGGAATCCTAATCCAACTAGGATACTTGGTTAAGAGTCCTTTTCGCACTAGGAAACCTTCGTTGCCTCCACCACCATGGAATCCTCTTCTACTTGCAACCATGCAATCTTTGAAACTTTCTTCTCCTTGCTTGTTTCAATAAATTAATTTATACAAGCAAACCCATGAAAAGCAAAAAACCAAAAAATTACATTGGAGATCCCTATGCTTTTTCAAGAAAGCTTACATCAAGACTAGTTGGAATAAAAACAAGGAAAATATTACAACCTCCTATGATTGCTAAACGCGCAATCGTACACTTTCCAACTAATTAAAAAACATCCAAATCCACACACATACATGCGAACCATCAAGGATGCAATTATATGGCTGCAAACAAAGAGGTTAGTGCATTCATAGTGCATTGTACAGCACTAAACATCATTCTGAAATTATTCCAGCAGTCTTTAGTGCATTCATGGTGCATTGTACAGCACTATACAACTTCTGAAATTATTCCAGCAATTTGAAAAAAATCCCTGCACTCCAAAATTGCACTAAACTGTGTTCTGGAAAAATTCCAGCAGCCTAGAAAAATTCCTGCACACTATTTATGCAGGAAATAACATCCTAAAGGGCGCCACCATGCCCTTAATTAATCTAGGAATGAAAACCACACAACATGAGATCATGATTTTGTTAGGGATTTTGTATTTGCAATTTGATGGATGCATTTGCACTTTAGCATCATTTGATATTTCACACATGCATTGTTTTTAGAAACATTGAAATCTAGTTTTATACATGCATAGCTTTTAAGATTTGGAAAAGTATTTGTTTTATGCATGTTTTGGTTCTAAACTTGGATGCATTGGTTTTAGAACCCAAAACTCTTTTGAAAACCTAATTCCTTGTGCATTATATTTGGAAAATCATCTTGTGAATTTAGGTTTGAGCTTTGCATACATTCTTCACAAAAAGAATCATTTTTGTATGCATTTTCATTTGAAAAGAGTTTTATCAAATCAAGCTAGCCTTTGGTTTTAAACCTTTGAATCATTTTAGGCTTTGTGTGTTTTCATGTTTTTAAACATCTTAGAATGTCTTAAAACATGTATTCTAGCTTGGTTTAGTGGCCCAAAAATCATCCCAAAGAAATACCTTCAAAAGAGCAAAAGTTGGATTTTTGGACCAACAGGTCACTCACCCGGCAGTGTCGCCGGTCGACCGAGACCTGTGTCTCGGTCGACCGAGGACACTGCAGGGTCCCTGTGACCTGAAGCTCCAACGGTCACTTTTTTGACCGTTGTGCTTTCTCGGTCGACCGAGGCCTGTTTCTAGGTCGACCGAGGACTAGCCGTTGGCAACTTTTTGGCTATAAAGTCCATTCATTTCCAACCTTTTTCAAGGCTTGACACATGAACTTTTGAGAGAATTTTGGAGCCAAAGAAAGGGGAAGAAGTTGGAAAGGCTAGAGGGCCATTTGGAAATCAAATGCTTGAGATTTAAAAAGGTAGACCTTACTTATCATTTTGATTTCCATTAAAAGTAGAATCAATGCATGGTTAAATCTTTGTATTTTCATATTTGCATGATTTCTAGCTTTTAAAGAGTTGTGTTGCAAACTCTAAATCATCCTTGGTAAATTAGATTAGTTTGCAAACTCTCTTAACTAAATCACATGCTTTCTTAGACTTTTACATTCATACAACTTGTTTAGTTCATTTCTTAAAGTTGTTTGAATTTCTCATGTGATTAGTTTTCTCTTCAATCATCATTTTATAAGCTTTGATTTTAAAATGCATCATGCATTCATTTAAGAGCTTCTTTGTTGAGATTGATTGAAGAAACACATTCATACACTTGTGCACACACTTTAACTTATTTGAGTGTATGTTTGTTATTTGTTTTAAACTTTCATATTAGCCTATTCAAGAGGCAAATTCATTTGAGCTTAAATTGTATCTCTTAGAGTGATCTTTTGTAAAGACACCTTCTTAGAGAAAAGCTTTGTGTAAGGTTATTGCTTAGCCTAAGAAAAGCATCTTGTAAGGTTATTGCTTAGCCTAAGAAAAGCATTTTGTAAAGGTTATTGCTTAGCCTATAAAAGCACATTGAGAGGTTGTTGTTTAACCTAGAAAAACAACATTGTAAGGGTTATTGCTTAGCATAGTTAAAAGCATAAATAGTGGAAATCCGGTGGGGTGTTGGATTCACAAGCCGGTAGTGGATGTAGGCATTGATGCCGAACCACTATAAATATTGTGTTGTGGTGATTGCTTGTGTGGTGATTGTTTATTAGCTTCCGCATATTGATTGTTTAATCATCACATGTGACTAGTTTATTTTAAAGAAGATAAAATTGGTGTAAATTGGTCATAGTTGTAGCTCACCCTATTCACCCCCCCTCTAGGGTTAGGATCCTCGTGGACTTTCAATTGGTATCAGAGCCTCGTGCTCTATCTTATAGGATCAAGTGTTTGGAACTCTTGATTAGGTGTAAAAACCTAGAGTTAAAACCCTAGAGAAGTGCTTATTTGAAAATCATTAGAATGGACTCCACTATGCTAGACTTTGTAGATTCTTCTAGGCCCCTCATTCTTCCTTCTATTGGAAATTCAAACCCTCACTTAAATGAATATCAATTTGACTCAAAAGAGGAAGAAAATGAGTATGATGAAGATGATCTTCAACAAGCCTATAATGAATTATATACATTATCTTCAAAGCTTGATAAGAGAAATAAAAGTCTAAAAGAAGAATCAAATAGACTAAACAAAGAGCTAGCCTCTTCAAAAGATGAACTTAGAGAGAAAGAAGAAGTTATAAAATGTCTAGACTCTAAGTTCATGATCTCTTTAAATAACCTATCCAACATTCAAGATGAACTAAAAGAATTAAAGATGGGTTATGAAAATGTCAATAAGGAAAATCTAAAACTAAGAGATCAATTACAAAGGCAAGGTAAAGACTTTAACAATCTTGAATCTAAATTGACTATCTCTAAGGAAAATTTATCTAATGCTCAAGATGAATTAAATGAGATTAAGATAAATTGTGATGAGCTTAAAAATGAAAATTTGAACCTAAGAGATACAATTAAAAGACAAGATGAAAACATTAACTATTTAAAATCCAAGTTGACAATTTCCAATGAAAATTTGTCTAATGCTCAAAGTAATTTAAAAACTTTAGAACTTGGATCAAATGTTGTTAATGAGCTTAAATCTAAGTTAAAACTTGCCTATGAAGAGCTAAACAATTTTAAGGGAATTGAAAATGAACTAACAAAAGTTAAAAATGAAAATTCAACCCTTAAAACAAAAGTCACTCAACTTGAAGAGTATAAACAAAAGTATGAGTGCAAGTTTACCCAAAGTGAAGATAGACTTGAAAAATTATTTAAATTGGGTAAACCTCATGGAGATAGGACGGGTATTGGATTTAATAGGAATATGTCTTATGACCCTAAATTCACCAACACATTTGTGAAAGGTGAGTCCTCATTCTCTAGCACTCTCTCTCAAATGTCCAAAATTAAATGTCATTATTGTGGTAAAGAAAGACATCTAAAATTTGAGTGCAAACTAAGAAAAAGAAGCTATGTGTCTAAGCCCATCTTTGAACTAAAGAATGGAGAATCAAAACCTATGAAGGGTAAGACACTAAAAATCAAGAAAGACTCCAAAATGACTAAACAAGTTAAATCTCTTAAAATGGAGTCTCCAAAGATAGATTCTAAAAAGGTTAAACAAGTCAAACCAAGTTTAAAAGAATCTATTAACAAAAAGCTTCTCAACCTACCTCCCTTATATGAACCCATGAAAGAACTTTTGAAGAAAGTTGCTAAGTTAAATCTAAAATTCAAAAGTCAAGTAAAGGGAGAAAGTAAGAAGAAAAGAAAAGTGAAACAATCCCCAAAGAAACAAACTCACCAACATCAAAAGACTAATCACCAATCTAAGCTAAATTTAGTGAAATCTAAATATCATGGTGATAAGTTCAAATTGAAAATTTATCAAGTTAAATCTCCTTTAGTTGGTGAGAATCCCAAACAAGACCTCAAAGTTCAACCCTCTCAAGACCTTAGGTGGATTCCTAAAGTTATTCACTTAGACAAACCTTAAGGCCTTGAACCTACTTGACCAACCTATTCTTTTTAAGTTAAATCACTTTGTTGGTCATGTTGCTTTTGCATTTTGTTTCTATTTAGTTACATTTATTTAAAATGCATTGGTTCTTTATGATCAATTGATTTTGTTTTCATGCACCATTCTAAGTTACACTTCATGGTTTTCAAAATCATTTGATTATAATCTCATCATGTTTGATTTGCTTTTTGCTCACATTTAGTTTTATGTTTTGCATTGCATTTCTACATGATCAATTGATTGTGATTTCAAAAGCTTTCATAGCTAGATTTTTCATGATCAATTGTTAGTGAATCATTTGTGTATATGTCATAGTAAGATTATTTGAACAAATGATTTGAATCAATTCAAGTTTTTCCATGGATTTCTAAGTTATACTTTTATATGGAAAATCATTGTTTTGAAAAATCAACTTGTATGTGTTTCATTTAAGTTATATCTTTTCAAATACATTGTTGAAAATTGATCTTCAAATTCATTCTTTTTATGCTTATTGTTGGATTTTGTTTATTGAAATGATTTGAAGATTGTTTGAATGGAAATGCTCTTTAACATCATTAGTTATAATCATCTAAGCATGTTCCATGTTCTCATTTCCTTTTCTTTTGGTTTCATTATCTTAGAAATGGAAATGTATGTTGTTTGCATCTTTGCCTTTTTAGTTATTCTTTTTATATGCAAATGACTATTGGTTCAATGTATGGTTGTGATCTTAGTTACATTTGTAGAAACCATACTAGAACCCAAATCCATCTTCTATGCCTTATAGTCATATCTTTTTGGATGGTTATGATGTTGACTCATGTAGATTCTCTTGGTATCATCCTTATACATGTTTCAACTTCATAGTAGTGTTCTTAATCATATGAAACTCTTTGAAATCCATTCCTTGCATTTATGTTGGTTGATGGATATCTTAGTAGTTGAATTCATATGATTTTGACACTTTGGAAATTGCATGCTTTATCAAGTCATATCCTTTTGCATTGCAATTTGCCTTGTTCATCACTATGCTCAATAGTTATAAGTTCAAAAGTGATGAATATCTATTTATGATGCTTGATGGATTTTTGTGTTTGTCACATCCTTGCTTTTAATCATGTTATCATATTCAATTGGTTTCATTTGGTATAATTTTCCATTTATTTTATATCCAATTGATGACTTATCTTGTGTATGTGATAGACCTTGTGTACATTGGTTTGATCTTCATAGTTATATATTTGTTCCATGTCACACACCATTAGCATCATAATGTTCATGATTGCCACCTCTCTTGCTCTTATAGGTATATCTCATGACCACCATGTTTATGTGTTCATAATATTGGTTGGTTATTAGTTGAGGTTGGCTTCATGATTGAGTTTCATTTCACTCATTCTTGCACTTTAATAGTCATATTTATTGTTTGAATGAAATGAGTTCAAAACCTTACATAGCATATGATTTTCATAAGTTATATTGATTGATGCTATGTTTGAGTAAACCCCATTGCATCATGGATAGCTCTAATTTGGATTTTTCCTAATAGTTATATTTTTAAATCCATTTTAGAGTGATTGATTTAATAAGTCATATCCTTAAATCTCAATTGGTACTCTTTGTTTTTCCAATTGATATCCATGATTGCTTTTCCCATTAGACCTAGCTCTCTTTTGGTAATTTGATCATATTGTGCTTTTTAGTTATATGAATCTAATTCTTTCCTTGAAGTTGACCCTCACTTGGTTAAACCATCTTCTTCTTGAACCAAATAGTTATATCTTGTCAAATGCTTGACAAAAGAAGAGAATGGATTGAGGGGGAGTGTAAACCTTCATAGGAAGTATTAGTTTTGATCAAATTCACCCTTGGATTGCCTTTGAGCCCTTAGAGATAACTTCCATACATGATAGCCTGTTATGTATTTCATTTTCAATTTCATTTGTTAACAGGTGCTACTAAAGGTATTTTCCTTGTTTCATGTGTGTAGGTACCTTTGCAATTTAATGTCAAAGGGGGAGAGAGTTCGAGAGTTCAAGTACTCGAAGATCTCCTATCCATCAAAGGGGGAGAAAGAATTCAAGTTCTCAAAGGGTGAAGAGAATGTCCAAGCTTCCTAAGGAGTGTTGTGTATGATCTTCTACAAAGGGAGAGAAAGAGGCATGGTCAAAGGGGGAGAGCTAATAGAAGAAAGAAAGCTTGGAGCTAAAGAAGATGCTTGGCTAAAGAGAGGAAGATGGAAAGAAAGCTTGAAGAATGATCAAGCACCAAGCATCAAGAAGATTGAAGAAAAGAGCCCAAGAGCCCAAGCTAAGAAAAGGAGCATCCAAGAAGATTTCAAGACTTGTCCAGCTTAGGGGGAGCTGAAAAGTTAGTGTGAAATCTCAATGATGAGTAAGTTGCCATCAAATTGCAAAGGGGGAGATTGTTAGGGATTTTGTATTTGCAATTTGATGGATGCATTTGCACTTTAGCATCATTTGATATTTCACACATGCATTGTTTTTAGAAACATTGAAATCTAGTTTTATACATGCATAGCTTTTAAGATTTGGAAAAGTATTTGTTTTATGCATGTTTTGGTTCTAAACTTGGATGCATTGGTTTTAGAACCCAAAACTCTTTTGAAAACCTAATTCCTTGTGCATTATATTTGGAAAATCATCTTGTGAATTTAGGTTTGAGCTTTGCATACATTCTTCACAAAAAGAATCATTTTTGTATGCATTTTCATTTGAAAAGAGTTTTATCAAATCAAGCTAGCCTTTGGTTTTAAACCTTTGAATCATTTTAGGCTTTGTGTTTTTCATGTTTTTAAACATCTTAGAATGTCTTAAAACATGTATTCTAGCTTGGTTTAGTGGCCCAAAAATCATCCCAAAGAAATACCTTCAAAAGAGCAAAAGTTGGATTTTTGGACCAACAGGTCACTCACCCGGCAGTGTCGCCGGTCGACCGAGACCTGTGTCTCGGTCGACCGAGGACACTGCAGGGTCCCTGTGACCTGAAGCTCCAACGGTCACTTTTTTGACCGTTGTGCTTTCTCGGTCGACCGAGGCCTATTTCTAGGTCGACCGAGGACTAGCCGTTGGCAACTTTTTGGCTATAAAGTCCATTCATTTCCAACCTTTTTCAAGGCTTGACACATGAACTTTTGAGAGAATTTTGGAGCCAAAGAAAGGGGAAGAAGTTGGAAAGGCTAGAGGGCCATTTGGAAATCAAATGCTTGAGATTTAAAAAGGTAGACCTTACTTATCATTTTGATTTCCATTAAAAGTAGAATCAATGCATGGTTAAATCTTTGTATTTTCATATTTGCATGATTTCTAGCTTTTAAAGAGTTGTGTTGCAAACTCTAAATCATCCTTGGTAAATTAGATTAGTTTGCAAACTCTCTTAACTAAATCACATGCTTTCCTAGACTTTTACATTCATACAACTTGTTTAGTTCATTTCTTAAAGTTGTTTGAATTTCTCATGTGATTAGTTTTCTCTTCAATCATCATTTTATAAGCTTTGATTTTAAAATGCATCATGCATTCATTTAAGAGCTTCTTTGTTGAGATTGATTGAAGAAACACATTCATACACTTGTGCACACACTTTAACTTATTTGAGTGTATGTTTGTTATTTGTTTTAAACTTTCATATTAGCCTATTCAAGAGGCAAATTCATTTGAACTTAAATTGTATCTCTTAGAGTGATCTTTTGTAAAGACACCTTCTTAGAGAAAAGCTTTGTGTAAGGTTATTGCTTAGCCTAAGAAAAACATCTTGTAAGGTTATTGCTTAGCCTAAGAAAAGCATTTTGTAAAGGTTATTGCTTAGCCTATAAAAGCACATTGAGAGGTTGTTGTTTAGCCTAGAAAAACAACATTGTAAGGGTTATTGCTTAGCATAGTTAAAAGCATAAATAGTGGAAATCCGGTGGGGTGTTGGATTCACAAGCCGGTAGTGGATGTAGGCATTGAGGCCGAACCACTATAAATATTGTGTTGTGGTGATTGCTTGTGTGGTGATTGTTTATTAGCTTCCGCATATTGATTGTTTAATCATCACATGTGACTAGTTTATTTTAAAGAAGATAAAATTGGTGTAAATTGGTCATAGTTGTAGCTCACCCTATTCACCCCCCCTCTAGGGTTAGGATCCTCGTGGACTTTCAGATTTCACATGGAGTGGCTCTGATACCACTGAAAGATAATGCATTACAGATCTGTAATCATATTACAGAGGACGTCCATGGCTGATCTAGTTTTCAAAAACTGATACTAATCTGATTTTCCAGCCATGAATCATGCATAAAAAACTCCATGAAATCATAGTCAACATGTGTACAATTAAAGGAGATACTAGAAGGCTCTTACCTTGATGATATGTAGACTTCAAATAAAGGATCCAAAAGGCTGAACTCAGACTGCAATCAGCAAACAAGTTGCTGGAATTTCCTGCAGTAGGATTGCCTTTGATCTTCTTCTCTATTTCACTTCCCAATCTGATTGGCTTTGATGGTGGGATCTCAAACTAGGTTTCTCCTTCTTGTTTCTCTTGATCTTATGTGAGAAAGACCAGACCTGATGTGCTTCTTCCTCAAGAAGAAAAACGTGGACCAGCCCAAGGTGAAATCTGATGTGCAATAAGGCAATGCAACTATGGACATCCAAGAGACTATGTGGTTGTTTTCTCTTTCTCCAATGTATCCCACGCCCCAAGTAGTTTCTCCCCCCTTTTCTTAATATGTTGCACGCCCAATATGAAAAGGGATCAGCTATGTATAATGCTGATTTCTTGGAGAGAAAGTATATTGAAAGAACTAGGAAACCAAGGAGAAAAACTAGGAACTTTCCATAAAAAGAATAAGCAACCAGCCACATGGATGTCCACCCTTTCCCTTTCTAGTTTAGTTTCCAAAATTAATTAGAAAGCTACTAAACTTTAGGAACTTGCACAAAAAGAAATCCTTCCAAGCAACGGGACCTACACAAACTTGGGACCCAATTACTAGGGACCACATTGACTAGTCCACACACTATGGCCCATGCATCAATAATTTATCTAGAGTTGTAATTCATGTATGCCAACATGGGCCTATTTGAATTTAAACTCAAAATTATTTCTCCACACATTTAAACAATTTAGGAAACCTCGCCAATATGGGAAAGCGACTAGAGAAGGGACCAAAAGACATATTTGCCCTTGGCTCCCAAAATGACCAAAATGTCCATGCTAAACCCATAGCAACATTAAGACCATTTTAACCTTAACTCATTCCACTAGAGAGTTATGGTTGCACTCCAGGGACAAATATTAAATTGCATATCAACCTCATCATAAACTAACGATTGTCTTTGACCTACCAAGTATAATGACCACAATGCCCCTCCATGTAACATCCATAATCAAGTAGGTTAACCGATGTACTATCTACCTTCTTGATTACATCTCAACCTTAGAACTTCATATCCTTGACCTAATCATCATCCGGATATCATTCTCTTGATCCAGGGAGCGACCCACAAGTTCAATATCCATATGGAACATCCATATACTAAGATCTTAGATTCTGATGATTAATCGGATAATTCTAAGGGGACGATCATTCCATCACACGATGACATAGATTCCATATTGCATTTGCACGTCCCAACTAATCAAGCCCGAGTACCCAAAACACAGAACTGTTGACCCATGAACAGGATCTCACCCATAGTGAATTAAAGTACAAGAACTCGACTTCGTCAGTTCATCCACAAATGCTCAAGATTAAGAGCACTGGTCACTCAGTAGCAAGAGGTGATTTGATCTCTCTCTGTGATAGTACTATTTTAGAGATCACACCTACAAGTGGTCCTGTTCAATGCATGACACATGCACTAATGAGATAAATCCGGAAAAGCCTCCCGTGACTTAGGTAAGTCACCCTGAATACAGGAGAGTATCTCATTATAACTTATACCAAGATGAAGTGCCCAACTCCATCTCTCAGTTATGAACAAGTTTATTGTTTCAAGTGTCCATGACTCAGACCTTACTGTGTGTAGCCACTACACACCTAAGTCATTACTAGAAAACAATGGGCCTTACACAACCATACATATACACAAGTATTAAGAGAAAGATGTCATTCCATTAAATAACCAATAAATATCCAGTAACAGAGATGTGAGTGCAGTCAGTGGGCTTTAGGGCATACACCAATCCCAACACCTACAACTTTCATGTTGATCCCGTCCCCGTTTGAGATCCCGAAACCCGATTTCATAGCTTTGAGGGTAAAACAGTCATTGCACACAAAATCTGTACCCAAAACTTGATATTCCCGAAACCCGCGAAACATATACTTTTTTGGAAACTAGATATTTCGACGAACATTTCTTCCTTCTTCGTCGAATTCATCCGAGGACCTGAGAGAGATGATTTCAGCCAAACTAGTTCCTTAAGTTGTGGGACCCAACCTCTCAATTGTTAACAAAGGAGACCCTTCCCTTCTTTCTCCATTTTCATTTTCCAGCACAAGAAAGAGACCTAGGGTTTTCTAGCAACTTTCCTTTCTTCTTCTTGCTTCTCCTTCTCCAATCCTCACCAATCTTACACCAAACTCGAAATGGAGATCACCAACCTCTTCCTCATCTAGCAAGCTTCACTTTGATACCTTTTGTAGAAGAATCCATCAACTTTGAGACTCCCTTTGAGATAGCTCTCTTCATTTGAAGGTCATCCAAGTAAGTGTTCTTCTTCATCTTCTAGATTTGTGTTCCTATAGCCTTAGAGAAGCTCCACCTTTATTATTGAAAGGTTTCCTTGTCATTTCATTGTTTGACCCATTTTAGGGTTTGTTTTGGGGGTTTTTGATTGTAGCTTGGAAGTGAGCTTAAGAAGTGAGTAGAGGCTTGATTTTGGCTAGCTTGGACTTGAGGCAAGTGAATGATGAAGTGTTTTTAAGTTTCAAATGGTTTGGTGAAGCATTTATGGATTTTCATGCTTTCATTGATTTCCTTTTTATGGTTGAAATAAATGATCTTTATGCATCTTGATAGCCTCATTTAATGTCTTGGAAACACGTGTTTAAGTCATCTTGTTTATAGCTATATGTGGTTGTTGATGTGTTGGAAGGAAAGGAAACAAAAAGGAAAAAAATCAAGTTCCCGGACCTACTACATGCCCAGGTCAGATCGATCGGACCCTGTCCGTAACTGGGACAGAAATTCGGCCGATCGATCGGACCGAGTGGGTTTTGATATTTTTTTTTTGTGGACCTTGGCTACCCTCTTTGGACTCATTTGACCATATGTGAGGACGTCTTGAGCCGATGCTCTTCACGGTTGGTTTGGAGGCATCAAAGTTCAATCTATTTCAATCTTGAACGGGATGGAACGACATGATATCTTCTTCATACCTAAATGCAAAGTCTATTTCCTTGGGTATCGCGAATTCTATTCCTTTCGGTGACTGAGTAGGTTGCTCGATGGTTCCGGGTTGACATCATACTTAGGATGGACCGTTTATAGTCTTGATTTTTCTATCATAGCATCTAGTACTATCTATAAGCTCATTTAAAGTTTTGAAAAGCGTTAAAGTGCATAAGGACCCCGGAATGTCTTCAAACTCAAGGAGTACCAAGTAATGACTATAATAGACATACGGGACCCCTATTCACTTAAATAGATCTTGAAATTAATATTTTTCCCGGAATTGTTACAGTTCATTTTATTTCTTCATTTCCAAGATTTACTTTACATGATCTGTTTCCCCGAAAGCTTGATGGTTACACTAGTAACATTGACTTGTCCCGAAGAGTATTGCCCGATATGAAATGAAAGTTATACATTTGGATATTCTTGCCCGTTCATTGATTTACTTGTACTTGATTTACTTGCATATGTCTCGATGTGTTATTTAACCTATGAGTCAGCATCACTAAGCTTGGATACCTTGTCGGTTTGATCCACCGACTTGGAAATCCCTCTCTCGTCCCGCCAGCTGCAGTTTGGATCCCGATACCCGGTCATTACCGTGGTCCCGTCCCGATACCCGGTTCGCTACCATGGTCCCGTCCCGTATATTTATATTGTATATATGATTTGCGTTGAATCTCCTCACCTTTTGTGACTGAGATCAACATCCCATGATACTGTTGTCACTTTAGTGACAGAGGACTTAGCTTTATGTGATTGCCATCTCGTGAGTTCCCGATCCCTTGGTTACCTCATATGTTTTATCTTGTTTACATGTTTTCTAGCAAATGATTTATCTATTTTGTGAGAGTTCTTGCTTAAACAGATTTCCTTGCTTTTCGAGATATTTCATCTATTATATGTTGTTGTATCTTTTCACTCTCTTGCCAGACCGTCGTGTCTGATCCTTTGCTTTGGTACTCAGGTCCCGTTGCTGGTTTTCTTGAGGAGGAGCCGGAGGAGGCGGTAGGTGAGCCGCAACCTCTAGTTGAGTGGCGTGCTGACGATGTCATGTAGACATCGGGTTGCTACAAGAGGCGTAACATTTTGGGGAGAACTTATTAACCATTCTTTTGGGTTATTATTTTGTCATATTGGCCTTTGTTGGCTTCTAATTTTGGGGAATGTAACTAAAATATCTTTTGATAAACTTTAACTATTTTTGGGAAACATGCTATAGATCATTGCTCATTCTGATACAGTACTCTATACTTGATGCTATTGCTTTCATGACTAGAGATAGTCTAACTATTTGATTTGCTACACGCTTCCGCACTTAAAAAGAAATATTCATGCAAGGTTGTGATATCCTCACTGCGGACACCTGTGGGAAATTAAATAAGTTGTATATTGTTGATGTAGATAATCATCATAAATCATTGTTCACTAATGTCCCGATCCCGGATTCCCGGTCGGGGGTCGCGACAGTGGGGACCACTAGGGATTCCTTAGAAAGCTGGCTCCAACTGGGACACGTGACCCCACATCTCATGTGCAATCCGGGCCCACGGTTAATTGCAAATAACACCACTATATAAATGCAATTTCACTCCAGTCTTAGGAATAAATTACAATGAAGACCCTAAACTTCCCAATTACCACAAGTAGGCCCCTCTATCATTATCCATGGATCAATTGAAATAAATTTGTCCCATCCAATCTTAGATCCACATCTTATTATCCTTGAGCCCCAATTAATTATAATGATCATTTGGTACCGATCCAATTAACTCTTAATTGGAATGGGTGCGCACTTACCAATGATAATTCCATTAATTGGCACAAGGGGACATTAAGATAGATTCCATCTTGACCATTGTATGTTCCCACATCTCTACTACCACGTACCCAAATTATCGAGGTGTTGACCTAGAATTGGCCTCTCTCATTGGTGACTCAAAGCAAATGAATAGACAGAAACTTCAGTTCATCAATGTCTCATGATTGAGAGCCTATTGCTAGAGAATTATGAGAGCAGTCATTAAATCGAGACAGTATTTCATAAGGTGCTTCTCATGGTCCTGCAATACATCCAATGTACCAGCACCATAATCCAGAATCTTACATTTTGATGATCGAGACAAATCACACTATCTCATAGTGATCAAAGTGTTGCAACCTTGTCAGATGAGATGCCCAATCTCATTACTGGCTGTGAAGATATTTAAGTATAAGATTTGCAATACATGTCTCCTGTATGTGGATCTCATCCATACGCATGTATTACATCTAGTATACTTGTGGACTCCGGTTCATCTCATGAACCATTATGTCATTTGTATTGGTTATGTGCAAGTATATAATTAAATACCATTTATCTTATGATAGGAAAACATGACTGTATTGATAAATAAAGAAATTAATCAATTTATTACATCAACTGATGGATTGAGACCATACAATCTAACAATAAATAGAGGAGAGGAGAGCTTGGATGCCCCATGCAATTGATCCACATAGGGATTCATGCCCAAGCTCCTTTGTGCAAGAGTTGCACGTTTCTCTTTCTTCCTCTTCTAGTTTCTCTTCCGGATTCCTTAAGACTTCTAGTTGTTTTCTCTTGGAGATCCCACCCATCTTCTTGAGAAAAGAGATCTGATTCGGGACATAGTGTGGAAGGCGATTGGGTCTTGGAGATTCTAATTTGCTTTAAAGAAGAGTTCTTGATCAAGCAAGTTATCTACTTCTCCATTATAGCACAACCGAGCTCCAAAGGTGTTATGGATGCATGGTGATGCTTTTATCTATCTTAGAGATAGTGTTTTACTGATCTTGATAATGAGATTGAGGACTTGGATCCTCGATGTGGTTTATGGCCTTATGGGTACTTGATCCTTGAGTCAAGTGGGTCAAAGTTTTTGAAACCTATCCACCAGGTCCACCTACTTCCAACAATTGGTATCAGAGCCATACTTCATCTCTAATCTAATTAGATATGTTGTTTAGATCTAATCTTTGCATGACATGTGAAGTAGACCTAGGGCTTTGTAAGGATCAGATTTGATGTTTTTATGCATATTGTATCTTGTATGAATCCATTAGAAGGGACAATCTCATACTAGAAAAGGTGTTTTCTGCAGGTTTTCCGGGTAGATCGCTCGAGCGGACCGGCCTCTGGAATGTGTCCGCTCGAGCGGATCAAGGTCTGCTCGAGTGAACTGTGTGCAAAATATTTCTTTTTGGTAGTGTAGGACTTTCATCATGAGATGATGAATGGTATCTTCCTAAACCTGGTTCTTGCTATGTTCATGATTCTGACTTTGCAGGTTCATGTCCTATCCATATGGCCCATAAGTCTTTTGCTTTCTTTTATGGTTATTTGGCTTATTTAAGGCTAAGTGTAAAGGGCATCATGGTTTCCTTGGTTTCCCGTGAAAAAGGCAATCCTTGGTTTCTCGTGAAAGGGGTAAGGCATGGTGAATTTCTTTATAACCCTTTTATTTTCATGTTTAAATTACCATGTAAGTCTCATCGTCGAGGCATAGGAATTCATGTGATTTTCTATTTTTGGAAATATATGAGACGAAGAAGGAAAGTGATGTTGGATTACTAATCAAAGAATTTGAAGATTACCAAAAGAGTTTTGGAGATGCCCAAAGAGTTTGAGGAATCCCAAAGTTTTGGAAAGTCTAGAAGTCCAAGAAGTTTATTCTGCGAAAGCCATGTGGAGGAGAGGACTAGTTTGTATTTTTAGCACTTTCTATTTATGGATGAATGCTTGATTTAGTATATTTCCAAATCTGATCCAAACATAGCAAGTTACTATGATTAGTCAAATCAAATTAATTTTTGGAAAGATTTCTAATTAGTGTTGGTGGACCCATGAGATGGACCCATTGGTAACACTAATTTTAGAAACTGGACTTTCTTTAAATATAACTTGACTTGGAACCAATCATTGGTCATATCATGAGATGATTTGATGTTTATATATGTCGGCCCTAATACCTATAAGGAAATCCTCAATTCTAAAATATTAAGTGAGAGCAGGGCATTTAAATTGAGAAATCCCTATGGTTTTCCACAATAGGTCTATTGTAAGGAAAGTATTAGCCTCGCGCCATCTTGAGCATGGTTGTTCCATACGGAGGGCTTTCATTTGTCTGGTTATTAGATATGGATCTCCTATGGATAGTGTTGGTGAGACTGGGTGGGGGCCCACTCCCCAAGGAGGAGCTGCCTACAACGGTTGTCACGCAATACTAGTTAGTGGGTCAAACTTAGCTAAAATAGTGATGTAGTATCCCCAAGGATTTGCCTCATGTATTTTAGTAACCAAAGCCCATCGGGATTCATACATTGTTTGGTATGAGATACCTAGATAATAATGAATGA
Source organism: Cinnamomum chago (assembly GCA_038049695.1). Taxonomy (NCBI): domain Eukaryota; kingdom Viridiplantae; phylum Streptophyta; class Magnoliopsida; order Laurales; family Lauraceae; genus Cinnamomum; species Cinnamomum chago. Next base: position 35,569,842 of record CP142452.1, read on the forward strand.
TGGGGATCATAGATAGTTAGTCTTAATCCTAATTTTGACTAACTTTGATCCGCACCATTCTAAGTGACATTTGCACTCCCCAAGGAGGCATGTCCTAAGTGATTGGAATTCCGATGTATTCTAAACTTAGTGGTTATGAGGATTCCCACATGAATTTGGTAGAATACTAAAACCCAATGTCATTTATATTCTTTAATTGAACATATGGTTATGTGCTACAGTTTTTCCAGCATGAATTCGAATACTTTCAATCCACTAGCGACTATTCTCAACTAGAATAAGTTGGTGGGATCAAACTATGTAGACTGGAAACGGAACTTGGATATTGTCCTGACTACTTCAGGATATAAATATGTCCTTACCATAACCCCCCTTGATGAGCCTGGGCCAGATGCACCACATGATGAAAAGGACCTTTACACTAAATTGGCTAAAGACGATGAGATGGCCGGATGTTATATACATGCATCCATGTCTAGTGTTTTACAACACCAACATCAATCTTATAAGATTGCATATGATATTATATCAAACTTAAATGAGATGTTTGCGGATCAGGGCAGGCCTGCTAGGCAGGCGGCTATGAGGGTGCTGATAAGAACTAAAATGGCTGAAGGAACATCAGTACATGACCACGTGTTGAAGATGTTGGACTCATTGAATGAGTTAGATGTACTGGGTGCAGCAATTGATGCAGAATCGCAGATCGACATAATCCTTGAGTCGTTACCTGATTCATTTAATAAAATTTTAAGGTCAATTATAATATGAAAAGGATGAATCTGACTTTAGCTGAGCTGTCTAGCCAGCTGGTAGCAACTGAAGGGATTATGTAAAAGAAGCCAACTGCCCTGATGACAAAAAAGTCATTTGCCAAGTCCAAGTTGAAAGGAAAGGTCGAAAAGGCAAAAAGAAATCAGTCCCCAAGGGCCCTAAGGTGGAGAATGGTGCTAATGGTGGTGTGGCAGAGGCTAAGGGTTCGGGAACAAAAGGAAAGTGTTTCCATTGTGGTATGATAGGACATTGGAAGATGAATTGTCCAGATTTTCTGTCTAAGAAAAAGACCTCAAGTATGATTGAGTCACTTGTTTTTGAAGTTAATTTTGCAACTGGTACTTCAGAATCCTGATGTGTTGACTTCGGTGCAACTAATCACATTTGTAATTTGTTGTAGGGGTTCTGGGAAACTAGGAGGCTTAGTGACGGAGAAATCATTGTCAACCTAGGATTTGATGCTAATGCGGATACGATTTCAATGGGAGTTATTACTTTATGTTTTTCGGATAATAAATTGGTTTTGTTAGACTCTCTATATGTACCGTCTTTAAGACGGAATTTAATTTCAGTTTCCAGTTTGGTGAATAGAAGTTATTCTATTACTTTTGGTACTGAAGTTATATAATGAGGAACGGTACTTTTATATGTTCTGGCAAGATAACCAATGGACTTTACTTGTTAACTCGTACAGTGTATGAGATACATGACACCGAGATAATTAAGAGGCCTTCATTAAAGAGGAAATCACATTCATCTAATCCAACAAAACTTTGGCACTTGAGGCTAGGTCACATAAACTTAAACAGGATTGATAGGCTAGTGAAAGATGGTATCTTGCCTTCATTGGTGGTAGAACCAATGTCTGTCTGTGAGTCCTGTCTGGAAGGCAAAATGACCAAAAGACTCATTTCATCTAAGGTCAATAGGGCTAAAGATTTATTGGAATTAGTGTATACTGATGCGTGTGGACCCATAAATGTTAGACCTAGAGGAGTATACAAGTACTTCATCACTTTCACCGATGATTACTCAAAACATGGATACATATACCTTATGCACCATAAGTCTGAGGCTTTTGAAACTTTCATAGAGTTTCGAGCGGAAGCGGAAAAGCAATTAGGTAAAATTATCAAGACTCTTCGATCAGATCGAGGAGGGGAATATCTCTCTGCGGATTTTATGTGATACTTATCAGATAATGAGATTCTATCCCAGTTGTCTGCTCCTGGTATCCCTCAATAGAATGGAGTAGTGGAAAGACGGAACCAGCCTCTTTAGATATGATTAGGTTTATGCTGAGTTTCTCAGGATTACCGATATTCTTTTGGGGACATGTCTTGGATACTGCGATGTACATACTGAACCTCATCCCAGCTAAGTCTGTACCTAAGACTCCTCGGGAGTTGTGGTTCGAGTGAAAGCCTAGTCTGTAGCATTTACATATTTGGGTTGTCCGGCACACGTGCTTAAGGTAAAGACGAATAAATTGGAATTGAAGTTGGAGGTATGTACATTTATAAGATTTCCAAAAGGAACTAAAGGTTGATTATTCTATAATCTTACAGAGCAGAAAGTGTTTGTTAGCACCAATGCAGTTTTTCTGGAGGAAGAATATATGATTGACCGGAAATCTTTACAAAAGGTGATCTTGGAAGAGACTCAAGAGCGATCAGTTCCAAATCTAAGTATGATTGAACATGAAGAGAATCCGCCCATACCTGACCCCGTAGTTACACCAGAGCCTCGTCGTAGTGAGAGAATTGTCAGGCCCCCTGATAGGTTCTCAGTCTTGGGAGAATCTTACGAGGCAATCCCAGAAGAACTGTAACAAGATCCCTGTAACTATAATGAAGCAATTAATGACATAGATTTGGGATATTGGCAAGATGCTATTGTCAGATTGTATAGACTCAATCCATCAGATGATGTAATAAATTGATTAATTTCTTTATTTATCAATAAAGTCATGCTTTCCTTTCATGAGATGAATGGTGTTTTATTACTTAATGCACATGACCAATACATATGACATGATGGTTCATGAGTTGAGCCGGGTCTCATTAGTATATTAGATGTGATATATGTGTATTGATAAGATCCACACACGAGAGACATGTGTCACAAATCTTATACTTAAATATCTTCACAACCAGTGATGAGACTGGGCATCTCATCTGATAAGGTTGCAGCACTTTGGTCACTATGAGGTAGTGTGATTTGTCTCGATCATCAGAATGTAAGATTCTGGATCATGGTGTTGGTACATTGGATGTATTGAAGGACCATGAGAAACACCTTATGGAATACTATCTCGATTTTAAGGCATGTTCTCATAATTCCCTAGCAATAGGCTCTCAATCCTGAGACATTGATGAACTCAAGTTTCTATCTATTCATTTGCTTTGAGTCACGAATGAGTGAGGCCAACACCTCGGTGTCTTGGGTATGTGGTAGTAGGACTGTGGGAACATACAATGATCAAGATGAAATCTATCTATATTATCCCCTTGTGCCAATTAATGGATTTGTCATTAGTAAGTGCGCACCCATTTCAATTAAAAGTTAATTGAATGGTACTGATGATCACTATGATTAATTAGGGTTCAAGGATAATAAGATGTGGATCTAAGATTGGAAGAGACAGATTTATTCCAATTGATCCATGGATATTGATAGAGGGACCTACTTGTGGTAATCGGGAAGTTTATGATGGTCTTCTTTGTAATTTATTCCTAAGACTGGAGTGCAATTGCATTTATATAGTGATGTTATTTACAATTAACTGTGGGCCCATATTACACATGAGATGTGGGGTCGCGGTGTCCCAGTTGGAGCCAGCTTTCTATGGAATCCCTAGTGGTCCCCACGTTAGCCCAAGTTATTAGAAATATACTAATCCTACTTGAACTCTAAAAGGAAGGAATTAGAAAGTTACTATTTCTATTTGAAGTAGGACTTCTAATAGTGGTAATAGTAAAGTTACTAATTATTGTGGAAGTGAGACTTTTATAGTAATTAGAAAAAGAGAAAGTTACTAATTATTTTGGTAGTAGGACTTTTAGTTAATTAGTAAGAAGAGGAGGTTTGAAAAGCTATAAAAGGAGATAAAAGGGGGCTGGAAGTCCCACCTTGGAATTGATGCCCAACTCCCTCTTTTGTCCAAGAGTTGCACAATTCTCTCTCCTCTCTCATCTCTAATCATGTTAGATCAGCGATCTAGATCTAATCTTTGCATGAGATGCGAAGAGGATAGACCTAGGGTTTTGTAAGGATCAGATTTGATGTTTGTGTGCATATTGTATCTGTAATAAATGCAATAGAAGGAGCTGGTTCGGACAAGAAAAAGTTTTTTCTGCTGGTTTCCCGAGCAGGTTGCTCGAGCGGTCCTCCATCTGCTCGAGCGAACCAGGTTCTGGTTGAGTCCGCTTGAGCGGATCCCAATCCGCTCGAGCGAACAAAGTGCAGGATTTTGTTTTTGATAGTCTGGGATTTTCATCATGAGATGATGAATGATATCATATTAAACCTAGTTCTTACTATGTTCTTGATAACCATGCAGGTTCATGTCCTCTCCATATGGGCCACAAGTCTTTTACTTTCCTTTTATGGTTGTTGGTTCATTTGAGGTTAAGTGTAAAGGGCATCATGGTTTCCTTGGTTTCGAGTGAAAGGGCAAGGCATGGTGAATTTCCCTATAGCCCTTTTATTTCCATGTTTAGATTACCATGTAAGTCTCATTATCGAGGCATAGGAATTTATGTAATTTTTTTTCTAAATTTGTAAATTCTGGCGATGTCCGAGACAAAGAAGGAAAGTGGTGTTGGACTCCTAATCAAAGAGTTTGAAGATTACCAAAACCGTATTGGAGATGCCCAAAGAGTTTGAGGATTCCTAAAGTTTTGGAAAGTCTAGAAGTCCAAGAAGTCTATTTCGCTTGGGCCATGTGGAGGAGAGGACTAGCTTTTAATTTTAGCATTTTCTATTTATTGATGAATGCTTGTTTTAGAAAGTTTCCAAATCTGATCCAAACATAGCAATTTCCAAAATTGGTCAAATCAAATTAATTTTTGGAAAGAGTTCTAATTAGTGTTGGTGGACCCATGAGATGGATCCATTGGCAACACTAGTCTTAGAAACTGGACTTTCCTTAAAATAACTTGACTTGGAACCAATCATTGATCATATCATGAGATGATTTGATATCTATATTTGTGGGCCCATATACCTATAAGGAAATCCTCAATTCTAAAATATTAAGTGGGAGCGGGGCATTTATATTTAGAAATCCCCATGGTTTTCCACCATAGGTCCATTGTAAGGAAAATATTAGCCTCGTGCCATCTTTAGAATGACCGTTCCCCACAGAGGGCTTTTATTTGTCCGGTTATTAGATATGGATCTCTTATGGATAGTATTGGTGAGACGGAGCGGGGGCCCACTCCCCAAGGAGGAGCTGCCCACAACAGTTGTCATGCAATGCTAGTTGTTGGGTCACACTTAACTAAAATAATGATGTAGTATTCCTAAGGATTTGCCTTATGTATTTTAGAAAACGAAGCTAACCGGGAGTGATACATTATTTTGTATGAGACACCTAGATAATAATGAATGATGGGGATCATGGATAGTTAGTCTTAATCCTAATTTTAACCAACTTTGATTCGCACCAATCTAGGTGGTATTCGCACTCCCCAAGGAGGCATGCCCTAGGGGATTGAGATTCCGATGTATTCTGAATTTAGTGGTTATGAGGGCCACATAAATTTGGTAGAATACTAAACCCTAATGTCTTATAAATTCATTAATTGAATGTATGGTTATGTGCTACAGTTTTTCAAGCATGAATTCGAATACTTTCAATCCACTTGCGACCATCCTCAACCAGAATAAGTTGGGGGGATCTAACTATGTAGATTGGAAATGGGGCCTGGATATTGTCCTGACTGCTTCAGGATATAAATATGTCCTTACCAAACCCCCTCTTGATGAGCTTGGCCCGGATGCATCAGAAGAAGAAAAGGAACTTTACACCAAATGGGCCAAAGACGATGAGATGGCCAGATGTTACATTCAGGCATCCATGTCTAATGTTTTGCAACACTAAATCAATCCTATAAGACTACATATGATATTATATCAAACTTAAAGGAGATGTTTGCGGAACAGGGCGGGCCTGCTAGGCAAGCTGCTATAAGGGTGCTTATAAGCACCAAGATGGCTGAAGGCACATCAGTACAGGAACACATGTTGAAAATGATGGACTCATTAAGTGAGTTAGATGTATTGGGGGCTGTAATTGATGCAGAATCGGAGATTGACATAATCCTTGAGTCACTGCCAGAGTCATTCAACAATTTCAAGGTTAATTATAATATGAATAAGATAAATCTGACTGTGGCTGAGCTGTCTAGCCAGCTGGTAGTGACCGAAGGGATTATGAAGAAGAAGCCAACTGCCCTGATGACAGAAAAGTCAGATGCCAAGTCCAAGCTGAAAGGAAAATGGCGGAAAGGTAAGAAGAAATCAGTTCCGAAGGGTCCTAAGGTGGAGAATGGTCCTAATGGTGGTGTGGCCAAGGCTAAGGGTTTAGGGACAAAAGGAAAGTGTTTCCATTGTGGTACGACAGGACATTGGAAAATGAATTGTCCAGATTATCTGTCTAAAAAGAAGACCTCAGGTATAATTGAGTAACTTATTTCTGAAGTTAGTTTTGCAACTAGTACTTCAGAATCCTGGTGTGTGGACTCCGGGGCAACTAATCACATATATAATACGTTGCAGGGGCTCAGGGAAACCAGGAGGCTTAGTGACGGAGAAATCATTGTAAACCTAGGATCCGACACTAAGGCGGAGGCTGTTTCATTGAGAGTCATTACTTTATGTTTCTTAAATAATAAATTAGTTTTGTCAGACACATTATATGTACCGTCTTTACTGCGGAATTTAATTTCAGTTTCTAGTTTGACGAATAAAAGTTATTCTATTACTTTTCGCACTAAAGTTTTCATAAAGAGGAATGATATTTTTATATGTTCTGGCAAGGTAACCAATGGGCTTTATTTGTTAACTTCCACGATGTATGAGATACACAATACTGAAACAATTAATAGACCATCATTAAAGAGGAAGTCACCTTCATCTAATCCAACAAAACTTTGGCACTTGAGGCTAGGTCATATAAACCTAAATAGGATTGACAGGCTAGTAAAAGATGATATCTTACCTTCATTGTTGGTAGAACAAATACCTGTCTGCGAGTCCTGTCTGGAAGGTAAAATGACCAAAAGACTATTTTCATCTAAGGGCAATAGGGCCAAAGATTTATTGGAATTAGTGCATACTGATGTGTGTGGACCCATTAATGTCAGAGCCAGAGGAGGATGTGAGTACTTCATCACTTTCACAGATGATTACTCAAGATATTGATACATATACCTTATGCACTGTAAGTCTGAGGCTTCTGAAAAGTTCAAAGAGTTTCGAGCAGAAGCGGAAAAGCAATTAGGTAAGAGTATCAAGACTCTTTGATCAGATCGAGGAGGGGAATATCTCTCTGCTGATTTTATGAGATACTTAATAGAGAATGGGATTCTATCCCAGTTGTCTGCTCCTCGAATGCCTCAATAGAATGGAGTAGCGGAAAGAAGGAGCCGGACTCTTTTAGATATGATCAGGTTTATGCTGAGTTTCTCAGGATTACCTATAACCTTTTGGGGATACGCCTTAGATACTACGACGTACATACTAAACCTCATACCATCTAAGTCTGTACCTAAGACTCCCCGGGAGTTGTGGTCCGGGAGAAAGCCTAGTCTATAACATTTACACATTTGGGGTTGTTCGGCACACGTGCTAAAGGTTAAGAGGGATAAATTGGAAATGAAGTCGGAAGTATGTACGTTTGTAGGATATCCTAAAGGAACTAAATGTTGGTTATTCTATAATCCTAGAGAGCAGAAAGTGCTGGTGAGCACCAATGCGGTTTTTCTGGGGGAAGATTATATGATGGGCCGAAAATCTTTAGATAAGGTGATCTTGGAAGAGATTTAAGAGCAACCAATTCCAAATCCAAGTATGACCGAACTTGAGGAAGAACCACCCTCACCAGACCCAGTAGTTACACCAGTGCCTCGTCGTAGTGGGAGGATTGTCATACCTCCTGACAGGTTCTCGTTCTTGGGAGAGTCTCACGAGGCAGTCCTGGAAGAACCAGAACAAGATCCCTGTAACAATGATGAAGCAATTAATGACATAGATTCGGGACATTGACAAGATGCTATGAAAGATGAGATGGAGTCTATGTACTCCAATCAGGTTTGGACACTTGTGGACTTGCCTGCCAATATTAAACCTATTGGGAGCAAGTGGGTCTACAAGAGAAAAAGAGGAACATATGGTAAAGTGGAGACCTACAAGAGAAAAAGAGGAACATATGGTAAAGGATATACTCAGAAAAAGGGTATCGATTATGAGGAAACCTTCTCGCCGGTAGCCATGCTCAAGTCCATCCAGATACTGTTATCCATTGCGGCTCATCTTGATTACGAGATTTGGCAAATGGATTTCAAGACGGCTTTTCTCAACGGCCATCTTGAGGAAGACATCTATATGGTGCAGCCAGATGGTTTTGTAGCTAGAAACCAAGAGCAAAAGGTTTACAAGCTGCAGAAGTCCATTTATGGATTGAAGCAGGCCTCCCGAAGCCGGAACATTCGTTTTGACCAGGCAATCAAGTCATTTGGTTTTTGTCAAAATCCGGATGAGTCATGTGTGTACATGAAAAGTGTAGGTAACATGGTAGTTTTTCTAGTTTCATATGTCAACAACATTGTTGACACCAAAAATGTCACTTTGCCACTTCAACATCAAGAAGCTACATGAAGCCGCATCCTACTACAAACGGGCACTGCTACTTCAAGTATCAAATCTTGTCAGAATCACTTGAAAATTGATAAATATTTCAAGACAACCAAAAGCGGAGTTCACATGAAGTTTCGAGCCATTCCAAGATCATTTGGCCTAACTTCACTCCTCCGGCAGCCAAACAGGCGCTCCTGGCGGCGGCGGCATCGAAGACATCAAAACTTTAATCAGAGCCTACGAATGGTTTCAAAATACCTCCAAAAGGCTCCACGTCAAATTTCATGTCATTCCGACAATGTTTGACCCGACTTCGATGCTCCGAAAGAAAATCAAGCCCCTCGGCGGCGAAAACCACCGGGACCATTACTCATCAAACGGAGCACATGGGCGGCTTCAACATGCTTCAAAAGGGCTGCTCCGAAAAAGAATCAAGGCTACCGGTGGCGGAGCACCCCGGACCATGACATCCAAATAAGAGCTAATGGATCATCTCAAAATGACTCCAATAGGCTCCCTGTCAAATTTCAAGTCAATTGGACATCGGTTGACCGCACATCAAAGCGCGACATCTTCGTCGCGACGAAATCAAACCTAGCAGCGACGGACCCCAAACGGCTTCAAAACTCAAACAAAAGCCCATGGTTGGTCTTATCAACTGCTCAGGAGGCTTCACATCAAATTTCAGGTCATTCCAACATCGTTTGACCTAGTTTCGACTCTTGACAAAAAACGGCAACTCTGCGCGGCAAAGTCTTCGGCTTTTCTAAAAAAATAGGTAACTTTGTGCTCCGATTTGCACGATTTTTGGTCAGGTTTTCTTCAAGAGAATCAAGCCAAAAAATGAGGAAAAATTTCAAGAAAAATACAGGAGAAAAAAAAAGAAACAAAAAGCTCGAAAAACGGCCGACAAATCGGCGACCAAAGGGGAGAAATTCCCCCATGGTCGCCGGCGACCCGGATTTTTCGGGTCGCCGGATTTCCGTTGGGAGGACCATTTCTCGATCCTTTTCGCGTTTCGGCAGTTTCAACCCCTGTGATTTCTTGAAAATTTGATCTTTGATGCTCGGAAACGACTGATCTCCGCCGTCAAGAGCATGAAATCGTCATTGATCGCTCCAAGATCGCCAACCGGCCGACCAAGAAAATGCACTTTCTGTCCAACCGATCGAGAAATCGACGAGACAGATGTCACCGGCCCGCTGATATCAACCAATGTTTGAAATTGCATGATCATCCGACATTGATCAACATGAAGATCCATCGTCGATCATCGTAAGAAGAATTCCAAAAGACGCGGCACGGCCCTCGACTCTTCAAATTCCTGGCGACCACTTAATGTTGTTAATGGACCCAACTAAATGCGGTAATTAACTCATTATTTTGGACAGCCCAATCAGAAGTAAGGAAATTGGAGTTACAAGTCAAAGCCATTATGTCATTAAAGCTATGAAACTCCTCTCATCATGGAGATTAAAGGCAATTAAATGCCCATTATCTCCACCGGCCAATCAGAAGCCAAGAAAGAGGAGTTACAAAATAAATGAATTAAAACTTGTAACTCCTCCCATTATGTGGCTTTAAACACATTAAAGCCCATAAAATCACCTAAAGGCTACCAAATGCCTATAAAAGGAGGTGATTCCAAGAGGAGACAAGCCCGAATCCCGGAATCTCGAACTCAAGATCAAGAAATCCATCCAGAAGCTATGCTACTCCGATGAAAGTTAGAAAAAAGGTTGATTTCCTTCTACTTGCGAAGGTGGATCTCCGGATCACCATTTCTAAATTCCAAGTAGAATTGAAAATCTGGCATACCCGTACAAAAAAATATAGATGCCCGCCTTTTTGCCCCCTTTCTTCCTTCCATTCGGATCCTCTCGGTGACCCCGAGGATGGATGGGAGAGGAAAGGAAGGGAAATTTTGGGTCCATCAAGTTGGCATACCTGGTGGGACCAGTTCATTAGAGAACGCGATGCTTGAATTCTTAGGTTCCTTTCTAGTTGGTGGCCTATGTTGGATCTTGCATTAAAAAAAAAAAAACATAAGATGGGATTTTTGGAAAATTTCTACCTTTGAACTTATTTCCATTCTTTCCCATTTCAAAAAAAAAAAAAGTCTGATTTCTTTTTTTTTTTTGGATTCAATTTTGAGAAACTTTGATCCTCTCCTCTTTGAACTTGATAGCTCACAGAAATGTTCGCAACTATTGTTCTTATCGGGGAATGAGCCATCTTTTCTCTTTGATGAGTCCGATAGGGATTTCAAAAAAAAAAAAAAACTCCTTAAAAAAAATTCTTTTTTTTTGGAATCAATTTTGAGAAAGTTTGGTCCCCTCCTTTTCGGATTTAGCGCTCGTAGAAATGTTTGAGCCCTTATTCGGATTGGAACACTATTTGTTCTCTTTGATGAATCCATTGGAAAAATAAATAAAAAAATTTCAAAACCCACTTAGGTTGCACCAATTGCGTTCTTTGACCAAAGTAGATCTACGAAAAGCCTTGTCCAAAGTGTGGAGACAACTAGGCTGTTCGAGGCAAGGGTCCTCCAAACGGGTTCATTAAGTAATCCTACCCTTACCTGGGGGCTAATCTATCTTTAAAGGTTTCATAAGATCGAATTAAAAACCTTTGTGTTTATCTAAATTAAAAAAAAAAAAACTTCCAAAAAAAAAAATTCGCCATTTTTGGGTTTACATCTGAGAAATCTTGGTTCACTCCTTTTCAGATTTAGCGCTCGCAGAAATGTTTGAGCCCTTATTCGGATTGGAACACCATCTTCTCTCTTTTATGAATCCGATTTTGACCTTTCAAAAATCCCATCTCGTGTCTATTCCAAGGATGCGATTTGCAACATTTGTGCCTAGCGGTGCTAGTACGCCCTTTCGGGTCTACTGTATTCACGACCGACACATCTGTATCTCCTGAAAGTCCTGAGATCCTAACCCTAGAGGGGGGGGGGGGTGAATAGGGTGTGCTACAAAAATGACCAATTTAGACCAATTTTAATTTCTATAAGTAAACTAGTCACATATGATGATTTACCAGACAAGATGCGGAAGCTAATAAAACAATCACCACAAGCAACTTGAATTAAGGTTCAGAAAAATAATGATTGAAGTTTTATGCTAATCACATGAGTAGATCAAGCAACTTGAATTAAGGAACTAAACAAGTTGTAAGAAGATTTAACTATTAATAACACATGTGATTTAGACAAGAGTGTTTGCAAACCATTCTTAATATTCCAAAGATGATAATGAGTTTGCTAAACATCCCTTTCAAAGCTAGACATCATGCATTTATGAAAATACAAAGATTTAAACATGCATTGATTCTAATTTGAATGGAAATCAAAATAACTAGTAAGATATACCTTTTTAAAACTCAAGCATTTGATTTTCAAAAGCCCTCTAGCCTTTACAACTTCATCCCCTTTCTTAGGCTCCAAAATGGTTTCAAAAGTTCATCCAACCAGCCTTTTAAAAGTAGGGAAAAGAATGGACTTTATACCAAAAAACAGTCCAACGGCTAGTTGGCCCGGTCGACCCCATGACCCCCGGGTCGACCTGGGCCTGGCTCGGTCGACCGGGTACACTGGCCATTTTCCAGCAGGCCAGTTGGGCCGGTCGAACGGGCACAGGGGTGGGTCGACCGACCAAACTGGCCTGGGAAGAGTTCTTGCTGATTTTTCAAAATCCCAAATGGGCAACTTGAATTCAAGGCCAGTGTGCTTCATGCATACTAAAATGATTCTAAAAAAGAAATATGTATGCAAGGCACAAACCTAAATTCTCAATTTGATTTTCCAAAATTATGCACAAAGAATTAGGTTTTCAAAACCGAATATGAATTCTAAAAACATGCATGAGAAATTCATTTCAAAACCATATGCACATGCAAGTAGAATCCAATATTCCAAAGTCTAAACCTAAGAGCTCATGTGTGTGATCATTTGACAGTGAATGTGAATGTGCATCCATCAAAATTGTAACAACCAAGAACCTAACAATCTCCCCCTTTGCAATTTGATGGCAACTCCTATGATCACAGCACTTAAAGGACTTTGGTTCTTCTAAACTGCTCTGTTCTAGAAATCACTTGAGTGTAGCTTCGACCGCATGACCGATTCGTCGAGAGCTTTTGATTTTAATCTTTCCAAGCTGATGTCTCCCCCTTGGTTAGAGCTCTCCTTTGCTCTTATCAACCAAGCAATCTTCACTTTGGCTCTTGAAGCAGATCTCCCCCTTAGTTAGATATGTTCTTCTCTCCCCCTTTGTTTGGTCTCCTTTCTGTCTGATCTTCAGATCTTCTATTCTTCTCTCCCTCTGTGGCAATAGATAGATCTGATCTTTTTCTCTCCCTTTGACAGTACATAGATCTTGATCTTTTTCTCCCCCTTTGACATCGAATTGCAAAGGAACCTGTATACATGAGAAAACATATACCTTTCAGTAGCACCTGTTATCAAATGAAATTGCAAATGTAATGCAGAACAGGTTATCATGTATATAGATTTGTGTATGCATTGTTTGAATGAAGCTACGATAACAGATATAAATTGATTTAACATATTAAAGCTTCAAAACAACATAAAGCATCCATCAAGAGAATCAACAAGGAGAAAATAGAATAAGTGTAAAAACTGTACTTGAATTTATATAACAAGATAAGTTTAGTACAAGGATCACTAAGTACTTGACCAATACATTAACAAGAGATTATGGTCAGTACTCAAAACAACATGTTAGTTGATAGATAAAGAATACAACATGTGAAAAGCAATCTATCAAAACCCAAAATAACCCCAAAATAAAAAGAAAAACACTCCTAAAGGACTAAGCAGAATCTGGAGGAGTAGGAGGCATGGTGTCATCGAGGCGCCTGCAGGTCTTGGAGATGTTCGATAAATACTTCAGTGTCTTGCACATCATCCTTGAGGCCTCTTGTCTAAATTCATGAAACTCAGTACGCATGGTAGCAACCACCTGCTCTAAGGATGACATGCGCTCCTCCATAGTACGCCGAGGAGGGGCCTGAGGCTGACGTGGCTGAGTAGGCTGAGGCTGCTGCTGATCTGTAATCTCTATATCTGCAGCCTCTATCTCCTCGTCTCCTTCTGCTACCGGATTTGCTCGAGGTGGAGGAGGAAGCCTCATCAGAAGAATGTTGGTCTTGTTGAAAACTGTTGTTGGCTCTGGTCTCTCTGAGTCAGGAGGAATCACTCCAAAGGAACGAGCTATCTCAGTGATAAGATACCCAAACGGAGCAGCACATGGCTGAGAGCCAGTGATCACATGAATGATATGGTGCATGATGATGGACGGTAGACACATGGGCACCCCGGTAATCACATTATGAAGGAGATTTGCCATGTATGGAGTGACTTCTGTCCTATTCCCTTTCCTCGGGTATATGGAGTGAGTGAGAATGATATGTATGATCCAAAGGGAGGGTATCATCGAGGAGGCCTGGAGACAATTTTTGGCTGACCATTCTTCAGGGTGGCCACAAAGAGTAGTGGTGACAGACTCTCTCTCATCGAGTGGAAGGACTTCTGAAATGAATTTTGGTCCATTCGACCTAGGAATCCCCATGATGGAAGAGATCAAATCAATGGAAACTGTCTCCTCACCGTGAAGGAATCTAATAGTGAAGGAGTTTGCAGATGTAGCACAAATCGATTCGTACAAGCCATGGACAGATGAGGCATATGTTTTGCCACTCCAAGTCAGAATATTTCCCCAACCTATGGCCTCTAAAATGGCAGGGACTTGGTAGTCCACAAGGTCACTAACAACACAAAATTTCTCAACAATGATCCCTTTGTTCCTAAATGATTTCACAACAGAAGATGGGGAACGAATGGGATTGAATTTAATCTCAGGAGGTGGGCCAAGCTCCGGAGAAGTGGAGGGAGATCTTTGGGAAGTAGAGGCTTGACCGGTCTTAGATTTCTTAGAAGGTCTCCTCCAAGATTGTTTTGTTCGAGCCATTTCTGAATATTCTAATGGAATGGATGCTCAAGTATGAAAGCAAGGTAGAAAATGGCACAGCTGTTGCTAATTGAAGAGAAAATGTGGTTTAGGAATTTTGACAAACAGTTGGTGTGCAAACTGTTGAGCCAAGAGATTCACACAGAATGGGGCCAAGAAGGGTGTCCAAATGACTATAGAAAAACCTAAGACAAAGAATAAAACATAAAACACACAAAAACCAACAAAAACAGCCAAAACAGAAATGGGAAAAACAGGGTTGGGAAGGGCAGACGAGGTTGAAGAAGCACAGAAGGAGGACGTCTGCACAGAGAGGAAGGTGAAGAGCACGAGAAAAGAGAAAGAGATCTAGAGAAGAGAAGGGAAGCTTTGATCCAGTGGAAGAGAAAAGAAAACAAAGGAAACAAGGCTCAGCGCGGTTGACCTGCACAAGGGGGCAGAACTGATTCTGTTTGAAACAGAACAGTAACTGTACTGCAGTTTAAATTGCAGAAAACGCAGGCTCGGTCGACCGGCCACTTAACCCGGTCGACCGGGCTAACTGAGGCTGCTGAGTTTCTGAACACAGTTAGTGAAAAACAGGGCTGAAAAGATAATGGCCAATCTAAAGGCTATAAACCCTGACCCCAGCTATCAAACAAGCTTAAAAAGTTTTAGAAAAGTTATATATATATATATATTCCAAAATCAATTCTAAAATAGTTCATTTTGAAGAAAAAAAAACTTGTATGATCAAAAACATTTTTCAAATTCATTTAAATTAGACACAACGAAGATGTGACTATGAAATCATTCAAAAATAAACAATTTGAAAAACAAATTAATTGATTTAGAAGATATAACTTATAAAATCTTTTCCAAATCAATTTGATTATAATCATGCATTTAATCATAAAATACCTTTTTAAATTCAAAATGCATACCAACAAACAAGACTCAATTAAATGAATCTAAAAGCCTAAAGAAATACTAAGAAAGTAGAAACAAGACCAACTAAGCATATGACTAAGAGAAAGGGTTGGTCCTATCTATCTAAGAAACCTTAGTAATCTTCTAAAGGTCTAACCTTAGGTATCCATCTAAGGTCTTGGGCTTTGGAGACTATTTTGGAAATTCCACCAACTAAAGGAGATAAGGGTTGAATTCTTTTAGACTTAACATCAAATCTTTGAGGTCTGACTATTTTAGATTGATGATTAGTCTTTGTATGTTGGTGTTTCATATTCTTTTTATTCTTCTCATTTCTTTTAGCTTTTCCTCCGTCTTTTTGTCTTTTGAACTTTAATTTTAACTTTTCAACCTTTTTCAAGAATTCTTTCATTTCTAAGGTCAAAGGAGGAAAAGAGAGAAGTTTCTTTTTGATAGATTTATTTTGATTATTGGTCTTTTTAAAATCTATCTTGGATGACCATTTTTGAAAATTTTTAACTTGTTTGAACTTCTTAGAGCCTTCCTTGGAATTCAACGTCTTACCCTTCATAGAATTAGATATAACTTTCTTAGGTTCAAAGATGGGTTTAGACATATGACTTTTCCTTAATTTGCACTCAAATTTGAAATGTCCTTCTTTATCACAATAATGACATTTAGTTTTGGACATTTGAGAGAGAGTGCTAGAGAAAGAGGAGTCACCTTTCACAAAAGTGTTGGTGAATTTAGGGTCATGTGTAGTATACTTATCAAAACCAAGACCCGTCCTATCTTCATGAGGTTTACCCAATTTAAATAACTTTTCAAGTCTCTCTTCACTTTGGGTAAACTTGAACTCATACTTTTGTTTGTATCCTTCAAGTTGAGTGACTTTGGTTATAAGGATTGAGTTTTCATTTTTGACTTTTAATAAATCATTTTCAATTTCCTTATAGTTGTTTAACTCTTCATTGGCAAGTTTTAATTCAAGTTTAAGTTCATTAACAACATTAGATCCAAGTTCTAAGTTTTTTACCATACTTTGAGCATTAGACAATTTTTCCTTGGAAATTGTCACCTCGGATTCTAAATTGATAATGTCTTTGTCTTGCCTTTTTAATTTATCTCTTAGGTTTAAATTTTCCTTTTTAAGATCATCATAACTTATCTTAATTTCATTTAGTTCATCTTTGATATTTGATAAGTTATTTATGGAGATCATAAACTTAGAGTCTAGACATTGTATTACTTCTTCTTTCTCTCTAAGTTCATCTTTTGAAGAGACTAGTTCTTTGTTTAGTCTTTTTTATTCTTCTCTTAAACTTCTATTTTTCTTATCAAGCTTTACAGATAATGTATATAATTCCTCATAGGCTTGTTGAAGATCATCTTCATCATATTCTTCTTCTTTTAATTCACATTGAGATTCATTTATTTGAAGGTTTGAATCTCCAATAGATGGAAGAATGAGAGGTCTAGGAGAATCTACACAAAAGTCTAAACAATCTAACTTAGTGGAGTCCATATCAAAAGTATTCATTCAAACACAAATCTAGGGTTATGACTCAAGGTTTTTACACCTAATCAAGAGTTTCAAAAACACTTGATCCTAAAGGATAGAGCACGAGGCTCTGATACCAATTGAAAGTCCTGGGATCCTAACCTTAGAGGGGAGGGGGTTGAATAGGGTGTGCTACAAAAATGACCAATTTAGACCAATTTTAATTTCTATAAGGAAATTAGTCACATATGATGATTTACCAGACAAGATGCGGAAGCTAATAAAACAATCACCACAAGCAAACACCACTACACAAAGATTTATAGTGGTTCGGCCTCAATGCCTACGTCCACTACCGGCTTGTGATCCATCACCCCACCGGATTTCCACTAAATATGCTTTTTACTAGGCTAAGCAATAACCTTTCAATGTGCTTTTCTAGGCTAAGCAATAACCTTTACAATGTTGCTTTTCTAGGCTTAACAACAACCTTTACAAGATGCTTTTCCAAGGCTAAGCAATAACCTTTACAATGTACTTTTCTAAGGCTAAGCAATAACCTTTACAAATGTAGGATTTCTCTAAGAAGGTGTCTCTTCAAGAATACTCTAAGAGATACAATTTAAGCACAAATAAAATGCCTCTTAAATAGGCTGATATTAAAGTGTAAGTCAATGAACAAACATACACTAAAAGAAAGCTAAGGTGAGTGCACTAAGTGTATGAAAGTTTACTTCAATCAATTTCTAAAATGAAGCTCTTTAAATGAATGCTTGATGCATTTTAAAAATCTAGGTTCAGAAAAATAATGATTGAAGTTTTATGCTATTCACATGAGTAGATCAAGCAACTTGAATTAAGGAACTAAACAAGTTGTAAGAAGATTTAACTATTAATAACACATGTGATTTAGACAAGAGTGTTTGCAAACCATTCTTAATATTCCAAAGATGATAATGAGTTTGCTAAACATCCCTTTCAAAGCCAGACATCATGCATTTATGAAAATACAAAGATTTAAACATGCATTGATTCTAATTTGAATGGAAATCAAAATAACTAGTAAGATATACCTTTTTAAAACTCAAGCATTTGATTTCCAAAAGCCCCCTAGCCTTTACAACTTCATCCCCTTTCTTAGGCTCCAAAATGGTTTCAAAAGTTCATCCAACCAGCCTTTTAAAAGTAGGGAAAAGAATGGACTTTATACCAAAAAACAGTCCAACGGCTAGTTGGCTCGGTCAACCCCATGACCCCGGGGTCGACCTGGCCCAACGGCTAGTTGCCCGGTCGACCGGGTACACTGGCCATTTTCCAGCGGGCCAGTTGGGCCGGTCGAACGGGCACATGGGTGGGTCGACCGACCAAACTAGCCTGGGAAGAGTTCTTGTTGAT
Organism: Cinnamomum chago; assembly: GCA_038049695.1. Lineage (NCBI taxonomy): Eukaryota > Viridiplantae > Streptophyta > Magnoliopsida > Laurales > Lauraceae > Cinnamomum > Cinnamomum chago. The sequence goes on from CP142452.1 coordinate 35,588,280, forward strand.
TTTTCAAAATCCCAAATGTGCAACTTGAACTCAAGGCCAGTGTGCTTCATGCATACTAAATGGATTCTAAAAAAGAAATATGTATGCAAGGCACAAACCTAAATTCTCAATTTGATTTTCCAAAATTATGCACAAAGAATTAGGTTTTCAAAACCGAATATGAATTCAAAAAACATGCATGAGAAATTCATTTCAAAACCATATGCACATGCAAGTAGAATCCAAGATTCCAAAGTCAAAACCTAAGAGCTCATGTGTGTGATCATTTGACAGTGAATGTGAATGTGCATCCATCAAAATTGCAACAACCAATAACCTAACATCTCCAACCTTATATCATCTTACCTTGAGTGAACCTCGCTTCTCGGTAATTAGAATTAAGGTCTACAATTGCTTTTAGCAGTCCCTGGAATGCTTGCTCTGAGCCTCCTGTACTTGCGTTCAGAACAATTGTATCCTCTATGGCTTTTTGCTTCTTCCCCTCGCTTGGACTGGGCCATGTTCCCTTGAGCGATTTGAAAAGACAAAACCATAGTTCTTTCCCATTTATGATCACTGTATTCTTGTGATTACTAATGGACGTGGTCTTGTTTCAGAAGTTTTCCAAAAACTAACAATGGCAGCTTCATTAACCATTACTTTCGATGACAACAAGTACTAGCTCATGCTCCAGGAGAAGCAGAACAAGCGAACTCATAAGCGCCCTGCTAGCTGCCAAAGCGTCACCGCCCTCGGCAACCTCAGAACACCGGGTTGACCTCTACTCCCCGGACTATCATCTTCTGGTTGCTGGGACCGTTCCCACTTCCCGTAGAGGAAATTGCACCTGCTAAGAAGCAGAAGATCGCCCCGCAACGTGTCATTGCCATGGCACCAAGGGCGAATGCGAAGAACCTGAAGCCCGTGGCAACCCCACGAAGCCTCAACTCGTAGAGAACCAGGTCTACCCTAAGACTTGGTCCCCAAGACCTTCGCCAAAACAAAGGAGGTCAAGAGAATCTGCAAGGTCAGCATACCTGGACCCTCTCAAAGAAAATTGGTTCTATCCTCTTACATACATGAAGGAGGAGAAACCAGCCCCTTGCCTGACGAAGAAGGCAACCCATCCTGAGTTGGCTTTCTCCTACATGCCAAAAATCAAATCATACATCACCAGGCCTCTGCAAGAACCTGCCAAGGTCTGCACTCCTATAGTTCGACCCTTTATCTCAACAGGGGCCGAACTCGCAAAATTCAAAGCTTCGCTACGACAGTCGAAAGACTGAGTCCAAATCCTGTCTATGCCCAGCTTCAAAGAAGACAGGCTCGGCTGCTGCGCTCGAGAGAGTACATCCTTCATTGCTAAAGCCTAGCCAGAGCTGACAGAAGCTCAAATTGCCCGTCGCATACGTCGCCACATGACGTATCGACAAAAGAGACTAGAGAAGCAAAGGACCCAGCATCCTACCCTCTGAGTCTCCCAAAAATGGGTTGAAAAAGAAAGACCCGATCAAATTGCTACTGTCCATATAGTTGGCAGAACCAGAAGACGCTAGAAGTTGACAACTAAACTTCATGTCTGACGACCGGTGACTCGCAGCGTCTCCCGGACACGAAGACATCTGGAATAATCTTCTACTCTTTCAAGCCAAGGACAACGGAGTATTCCTTCCTCAAGCTCTTCAAGAATGAGCCCCAGCTCAGTCACCAGGACAATCTCCTCATTCGAATCATGGGGGATGAACGTCTTGGCTACAAACTCTTGGCAACCTCGTAATCCACCTCCTGATGAAACGACTGTACGCATCCAGCAGTTGGAGCAAGGTCAGCAGAGGACCGAGGCTCTGATTGAAAATCTTCTTCTCACTTTTCAGCGTCAAGAAAACAACCAGCCTCCTCCAGATAACGAGGAAAATGCAGAAAATAGTGAGTCACGCGCCCTTACCAAAAAGGACGTTGACGATATCCTCGCCAAAGCAAACGAAGAGGATACACTGAAGGAGCATGGGATCAAGCCACCATATCCCTCATGGATGGACTTGGTCTCGTTCCCTGCAAAATTCAAGCAACCTACCCTCCAAACATATACGGGGAAAGGTTTAGCTAGACAGCATGTCATCCACTTCAAGATACTGACGGTAGCTATTGCGGATCACGAAGCCCTCAAGATCCGTCTCTTTGAAAGTACCCTAAAAGGTACGACCTTCGATTGGTACTCCACTCTGCCGGAGGACTCCATCCAAAATTGGGCCACGCTAGAGACATGTTTCCTGACTCACTTCAAAGGTGAGGATCGTCCTGTTACTATGGCACAACCTGCAGCCTAAAACAGGGAGAGAATGAGCCAACTTACGACTTCATTCACAAGTGGAAGGCGATGACGTACAAGCGCTCAGATGTACTGCCACAAGCGTCGCTCGTCGACATCTGCCGCAACAACATGAGAACAAGGATCCGCTCCATGATTATCGGCAACAAATCAAAGAACCTGGGAGAACTCCTAGAAGCTTCCATGGAGGCTGAAACGGTGATCAAAGACCTCAACAGTCAGCAGTCATCAAAGAAAGAGCCAGCTACCATTACGACCTCAAAGCCATAGAAAAAGGGGGTTCTTAATTTGCAAACCAAGTCAGCTCTTCAGCAGCCAAAGAAAGCTGAAAACAAAGCCGCAGGTAAGAAACCTGAACTCTCTGATGCCTTCAGAGAACGAGTAGAGAAAAAATACCCGTTCAATGAAGATGTTGAAGAAATCTTCGAGGTTCTCGTAACAAATGGTAAACTCGCCTTGCCTGAGCCCAAAAGATCGGGAGATGTTGGCAAAACCAATGATCCTCGGTATTGTCCATACCATCAGATGATCTCGCATCCTCTCAATCAATGCTTCGTTGTGAGAGAGAAGATCAACGAGATGTGGAAAAACGGAGTCATCACCTTTGACAAAAACTATGGGCCTGCCTCCGTCAACACGGTGTCGTATTGACAAACTTCAAAGTCACCAATGGAGAAGACCGCTACTTCCTTTAAGGTGATAAAGATGACTTAGACGTCCCAAGAGTTGGTTCCTTATCCAATATCAGACGGACAACCTATATGGGTACATCCCGATCTCCTAGAAGATGAAAATTGGGAGATCGTCAAAACAAAGCCTACCGCTCAACAGCGAAGGCAAGCCAAGAGACAACTCCACAAGCTCAAGCAGCAGGAGAAAGCTCGACCAAAGCAAGAAGTCCCTGAAAAGGCAAAGACCTCTTCCACTGCTTCGCTGGGGGCAACGGAGGAATCCAATGCCTCAAAGGTGGAAAGAAAATTCACCCTTAGTGATTTCATGCCACCTCAATTCAGAAATGAAACTACGCAGGGAGCATTATACTCTTGCAATTCAGTAATTGGATTCTCCATGGATGAATATGAGTCTAGTGACACCGCCAGTAACTCCGATGAGTGGGAGGAATCCCTTGAAACAGGAGAATACCTCTCCGACGAAGAATGGGTTCCAGAATCTCACCTTATGCCGGTAATCTGGTATAATCCATATAGACAACAAGGATCCTGGTCCGATGTTGAAGAAGACCAGGAGGATGTTCAAGAAAATGCTGTTGACTCAGCACCCTTCAACGCTCCAGCGGAACTCAATCATGTTGAACCATAAGGGGTAGACGAAGAAGAAGATTTGGCTCCATGCCTGATCTTGAAGAGCATGCGAGGATCTTGCAGCGCATTGCCTTAGAACAAGAGCAAGATCTTCATGATCAAAATCCGGAATCGGAAGTCCCTGAAAATCAACAGGTACCTCCTCCCCCAGCTCCTGAAAATGGAGAAAACTGTTGGATAGAAGACCCTCTCACATCCGATGATGAGTCCGACTCCCAACAGTCCATTCTGGGGGAATCTCCCATCAGGGCAACTTGCAATACGATAGCTCGGGATGATAGTGCCTTTGAAGCATCATCTACCGAAGACACATACTCTCCGGCTACTCCTGATAGTATATCTTCCGGAGCCACATTTTCTCGGGTGACTTCCACTGAGATAACATCTTCTCAACCTTCGTCCCCTGAAACCGTGACGTCGCAACTCACAGCTCTTCCGACGATCATCCCGAGGAAACTTCAGTAGATGAAAACCTGGTCAGTTGGTCCCAGATACCCGACCTCATAGAAGATATCTGGAGCGACAAATTACTCAATGAAAGAGAAAAGTTGCTAGATACTATTCAGGACTTGTTCCTGGAAAATGCTCCATGTAACGCAATCACCGAGGATGGTGACTCTGCTGCAGACACATCTTCAGCAAATGATCTTCCAAATGAAGACCCTTCTCAAGAAGCTTTTGAAGTTGGTAGAGGTACCCATTCTGGCCGGGATTACCACAAAAACTATAATCAACCTTCTTTTTCTTCTTATGTAAATCCTTTGGGAATACAAAATGTAAACGCCCCAAGTGGTAACAATAATGAACATGCAGGCCCCAAGGAGGCTTTCAAGTACGACTTGATTGAGCACTTCAAACACATACCTGCATGACTGCACATCCTTGACTATTACGAATGTCTCCACACACTCGTGATAATCTCATTTTTGAACTACAAAGGTTGAATGCGGATGTCAAAAAACATGCCCCACAAGTCCTACAAATTGAAATGGGCTATAGGGTCAAAAAAATCAAATACTCCCTCAAAGGGAGAAAAGAAGAAAACCGAGGGATCAGGCATTGAATGCCTCTCGGTACAGAAAGCAGCAAGTGCAACCATTGCCTTCGGTAAGGATGACCTCCTGCTAGGCGAGACAAAGCACAACCGACCCCTGTACTTCATAGGGTACATCAAATAAATGCCGATACACAGAGTCCAGATTGACCTAGGTTCTGCACTCAACCTCATCTCTACTTCGGCGCTTGAAGAGCTGGGCATCCCACCTAGCAAGCTGAGTCATAGGTCTGTATCCATCTTTGGGTACGATGGAAGCGCTTAAAGGCCTATCGGCAAAATTAGGTTCAAGTTGCAAATCGGTAATCTTATTTCTGAAGTCACTGTGTATGTAATAAGAACCCCTTCATGCTACAACATCCTTCTTGGACACCCCTGGATACACGAGAATGGTGTCGTCCCTTCAACTCTACATCAATGCATCAAGTTCGTTGGCAACGACGACTCGATACATCGAGTGTTTGCAGACAAAAAGCCCTTCAAAGGCAAAGAAGTCCATTTTGCAGATGCTTAGATGTACAAAGATGAAAAAGAAGAAAAGGAGGAAGAAATAACACCCTTTGCCAAAAATCTCCAGAAAGATAAAGGTAAGGCTCCTCAACAATCTTCGGAAGAAAACAAACCTTCCGGCAAATCCGAAGAGAAAGATCCATCTCCCTTCGTTGTCTCTCTCAAATCTTCAAAGCCTCTAGTCATAACAACCAAAGCAAAGAAGACGAAGCAAAAGTCTGGGGGCAAGTTTGTCGTCTCTTTCGTGTCTATCATGCAAGACACGGATTCAGAGTCAGAGCCAGAAGATGACACACCGTCAAACCAAGCTGCACTCAACAAGTTCAGCCTGCTCTACCTCCAATAGAGACACCTGCTGACATGGAAGATCCTACGTCTGCTTCCTTCGTTGTACCGGCAACTTCAGCAAAAGAGAAACCAATCTTCTTCCACATATCAGAAGCTTCTTCATCAAATTCCATGCTTGAACCTTTCCAAAACGAAGGTATGCCTCAACTATTTCTATATAGTCCTATGACACAAGCTATTATGAAGAAAATGGGTTATGACACTCAAAACCCAGTCGGTCGGGGGCAAGGTCGCAGTATTCTCACATTGCTGGAGCCCGCCTTGACCAAAAGTCAACTAGAAGATCGGAGACTCTACGGTCATGTAGAAAAATCTTCACATGGGTCGAAGACCAAAACTCCCATGAGAAAGTTGACACAAATGCTGAGGAGTCGATTTGCTGACCAAGTCTCAACATCTCATGTCCTTGAAGACATCGATCTCCCTGGATATCTCTTTGAAGAGTCACTCGTCCAAGATCCAAGAAGCTCTACAAATTCGTACGATTTCTCTGAAGATGAAGAGGAATTGTCCGGTGATAAAGACATGTGGTATTCTGACCCAGAAGAACCGTCGTCGATCTCCAAAGAAGTACCTTACTTCGACCCAGTTTAAACAGGCGATTGGGATCACCTCATAGCAAGCCTTGAAAAGGTCACCGATCCTGAAGACCCATGGCCAGAAATAAAACTTGGGCCTAAAAATGCCATTGAAACCCTAGAAGGTTTTGTTGAGTTGGAAGCCTCCGAAAATATTGTGGAGGAACCACCTTTGAACCTTCCAACATAAGATCCTGTTCAAAAGATAGACTTGGGAACACCAGATAACCCACGTCCTGTATTCATATGCAAGAATATAAAGGATGATGAGTTACCCGAGTATATCTCTTTTCTTAGTGAGTTCGTTGATTGTTTTGCATGGTCTTATGCTGAAATGCTTGGCTTAGACCCCAAGATAGCAGTCCACAAACTCAATCTGCAAAAAGATATCAAGCCTGTCAAACAAGGCCAAAGAAGATTCCGTCCAAACGTGATGGACAAAATTGAACAAGAAGTTCAAAAACTCAAAAACGTCAGCTTCATCCGTGAGGAACAACATCCTGAATGGTTGGCCAACATCGTCCCCGTGACAAAGAAAAATGGGCAGATCAGGGTCTGTATCGATTATAGAGACCTAGATGGCGCTTGCCCCAAAGATGAGTTCCCGCTCCCCATACCAGAGGTGATGATTGACAATACCTGTGGGTTTGAGCGAATTACATTCATGGATGAATTCTCTAGCTATAATCAGATAAAGATGCATCCTGAAGAAGAAAAACACACATCATTTTGGACTCCATTTGGTGTGTATTGCTACACTGTCATGCCATTTGGTTTGAAAAATGCTGGTGCCACATATCAGAGGGCTATGATGAAGATATTCCAAGATATGCAACACAAGACGGTTGAATGTTACGTTGATGACCTCGCTGTCAAAAGCAGAAGAAAAGAAGACCATCTGAAAGACCTTTGGGAAGTCTTCCTCCGACTTCGCAGACACAAACTACGAATGAATCCCCTGAAATGCTTCTTCAACGTCTCATCGGGTAAGTTTCTCGGATTCATAGTCTGGAAAGCTGGAATAGAACTTGACCCCATCAAAGTCAAAGCTATTCCAGAAATGCCTTCTCCAAGAACCTTAAGAGAACTGAAAGGACTTCAAGGTAGATTGGCATACATCAGACGGTTCATCTCCAATCTCTCGGGGAAATGCCGTCATTTCTCTCGATTAATGAAGAAAGATGTGAACTTTGTTTGGGATGCTGAATGTGAAGCAGCATTTCAAGACATCAAGTCATGCATGACCAAACCTCTGGTGTTGGCTGCCCCTACCACTGGAAAACCATTCATCTTGTACACAAGAGCTCTCGACCATTCTCTGGGCGCTCTGCTTGCACAAGAGAATGACGAAGGAAAAGAAGCTGCTCTATACTACCTCAGCCGAGCATCGTTACTCTCCAGTCGAAAAAGAATACCTTGCAGTGATGTTCACCGTACAAAATCTATGTCACTACCTTCTTTCCAACCCAGTCTACCTGATTTCGAGGATCAACCTCTTAAAGGTCCTTGTCACAAAAGCAGGTTCTCTCAATGCCCGACTGGCAAAATGGTCCATCCTCCTTCACAATTTGATATCAGGTATGTACCACAAAAGGCAATCAAAGGCCAAGGCCTAGCAGACTTTCTAGCAGAGCATCCGTTGCCTAAAGATTCCCCCCCTCAGGGATGATCTCCTAGACGAACCTGTCTACAACGTGGAGACTTCCTCACCAAATGCCTCCTGGGACATGTACTTTGACGGTGCAACCGAGACAAATGAAAAAAGAAAGCTGATCTCGGGTGTCGGCATCCTCTTTGTTAGCCCCGATAAGCATATAATTCCACATGCTTTCTCGTTACTAGAACCATGCTCAAACAATGCAGCTGAATACCAAGGTCTAATCGTAGGACTGGAACTAGCCCTCGAATCCGGCATCACCATGCTGGAAGTCTTTGGAGACTCTCAACTGATCGTCAACCAGATGAATCAGAAATTTGAAGTCAGGAAGCCTGATCTGTTGCCTTACTACAACAAGGCGCAATCGCTTTGCCAAAGGTTTGACATCTGTCACATTACCCACATCCTCAGAGGTGAGAATATCTGTGCAGATGCCTTGGCCGGACTTGCCGCATTCATGGCAATCCAGGAAGGGGAAAACATGCAAATTACAGTGTGTCAAAGAAGGATTCTCCCTCCTCTTAACACACACCAAGCAGTTGCTGAGTGCCACCAATTGGCCGGAAGTCGAATCTCCATCCTCAAACCTCCAATTGGTGACTGGAGAGATCCGTTCATTGATTACACCATGTTCGGAATCCTCCCTGAAGATCCAAAAGATTGGGTAAGCGTCCAAAGACGAGCCCCAAACTTTCATTTGGATATACCTTCAAAAATGCTTTACGGAAAATCCTTCGACGGAGTACTTCTGCGCTGCTTGTCACAACAAGAGGCTGAGAAAACCCTCAAAGAGGTTCATGTTGGTCTTTGTGGAGCTCATCAGGCTGGTCCCAAGCTCTACGATTAGATAAAAAGGTTGGGATATTAATGGCCTACCATGGTAGTTGACGCAATGCAATTTGCTAAACAATGCCGGCAATGCCAAGTTTATGGAGACTATGTCCATATGCCTCCAGAATGGCTGCTCCCCATAACAATCTCATGGTCGTTTGAAGTTTGGCGTATGGACATCATAGGTCCTATCTCTCCCCCGTCAAGCAAAGGTCATCGCTTCATCTTCGCCGCTACGGATTATTTCTCCAAGTGGTCAGAAGCATTTGCGCTCAGCGAAATGAAGACCTCATCAGTCCTTCAGTTCTTGCGCATCAACATTATTTGTCGCTTCGGCATACCTAAAGATTCGTCCATGATAACGGACCGCAATTCCGAGATCACCGATTCTACAGGTTTTGCGACAAATACAAAATCCAGAGTTGTCCTTCGACTCGGTACAATCCGGCAGCGAACGGACTAGCAGAAGCCTTCAACAAGACACTCTGCAAAATCCTCAAGAAAATGAAAGTCCTGGGGATCCAAACCCTAGAGGGGGGGTGTGAATAGGGTGAGCTTCAATTATGACCAATTTAAACAAATTTTAACTTCTTAACAAAAACTAGTCACATGTGATGATTAATCAAACAATATGCGGAAGCTAATATAAACAATCACCACAAAAGCATGCACCACAACACAAAGGTTTATAGTGGTTCGGCCTCAATGCCTACGTCCACTACCGGCTTGTGATCCAATCACCCCACCGGATTTCCACTATTTATACTTTTTACTAGGCTAAGCAATAACCCTTACAATGTTGTTTTTCTAGGCTAAACAACAACCTCTCAATGTGCTTTTCTAGGCTAAGCAATAACCTTTACAAAATGCTTTTCTTAGGCTAAGCAATAACCTTTACAAGATGCTTTTCTTAGGCTAAGCAATAACGTTTACAATGAATATTTCTCTAAGAAGGTGTCTTCACAAAAGAACACTCCAAGAGATACAATTTAAGCACAATGGAATTGCCTCTTAAATAGGCTAATGTGAAAGTGAAATTCCAATTACAATCATACACTAAAACAAGTTAAAGTGTGTGCACAAGTGTATGAATGCTTCTACTTCAATCAATTTCTACAATGATGCTCCTAAATGAATGCATGATGCATTTTAAAATCAAAGCTTATAAAATGATGATTGAAGAGAAAACTAATCACATAAAAGATTCAAACAACTTTGAAGAAATGAACTAAACAAGTTGTATGAATGTTAAAGTCTAAGAACACATGTGATTAGGATAAGAGAGTTTGCAAACCAAACTAATTTACCAAAGATGATATTTGAGTTTGCAACACAACTCTAGAAATCATGCATAAGTGAAAATACAAAGATTTAAGCATGCATGTATTTCATTTTAATGGAAATCAAAATACAAGTAAAGTGTACCTTTTTAAAACTCAAGTATTTGATTTCCAAATAGCCCTCTAGCCTTTCCAACTTCTTCCCCTTTCTTTGGCTCCAAAATGGTCTCAAAAGTTCATGTATCAAGCCTTGAAAAAGGTTGGAAATGAATGGACTTTATAATGAAAAACAGTCCAACGGCTAGTCCTCGGTCGACCTACAAACAGGTCTCGGTCGACCTACAAACAGGTCTCGGTTGACCGGGATCACACAACGGTCAGAAAAATGACCGTTGGGGCTCCAGGGGCCCAGTTGGCCTGCAGTGTTCCCGGTCAACCGGGACCTCTGGGCCGGTCGACCGACGACACTGCCGGACCACCCCTTGGGACCAAAAAAACCATATTTTGCATAATTTGAAGGTGTTTCTTTGAGGGGATTTTTGGGCCACTAAACCAAGCTTGGAAACATGTTTTAAATCAAACGAAGATGTTTAAAAACATGAAACACAAAAAGCCTAAAATAATTTGGAAGATTTAAAACATAGGCTAGCTTGATTTCTAAAAACTCTTTTCACATAAAAATGCATACAAAAAAAATGATTCTGAAAGAGAAGAATGTATGCAAGGCACAAACCTAAATTCTCAATATGATTTCTCAAAAGTAAAGCACAAAGAATTAGGTTTTCAAAAGAGTTTGAATTCTAAAATCATTGCATCCAAGTTTAGAAACAAAACATGCATAAAACAATACTTTTACAAATCTTAAAAGCAATGCATGTAAAAAACCAGATTTCAAGGTTTTCTAAAACAATGCAAGCGTGAAAATTCAAATGATGCTAAAGTGAAAATGCATCCATCAAATTGCAAATACAAAATTCCTAACAGAAAATAGTCTCTAGCCACAAAAGAGACTGGGGAGACAAACTACCTGAAGCTTTGTGGGCTTATCGAACTACCGTTCGAGGACCAACCCATAGCACACCATTCTCTTTGGTCTATGGACGCAAAGCTGTTGTCCCTTTGGAAGTACAAATTCCTTCTTTAAGGGTATCTTTGCAAAATGACATGACGCAAGAAAGCAATGTTAAACTGAGACTCCAAGAACTGGACAATCTCGACGAAAGACGGCTCGAAGCCATACAAAGCATTGAGATGTACCAAGCACGCATGGCAGGATCTTTCGACAAAAGGGTCCGGCAACGCACTTGCAAAAAGGGTGACTTGGTTCTTACAGTAAAAAGGCCAATGGTTTTCGCCCACAAATCCAAAGGCAAACTCGAGCCAAAATGGGAGGGACCCTTCGCCATTGATAATGTCTTCTCCAACGACGCTTACACACTTCTAAACATGGAAGGCGATAGATGTATATATGCTGCCCATCAACGACAAGCTCTTGAAGCGGTACTACCTTTGAAGATTTCCATCACTGGGTTAGAGCAGTACCTGCACGGCCAAAGCCTATTCTCAGGTACTCGCTCGTCAAACTCGCCTCCTTTAGATTTTTCATCCTTATGTCGAGATTTCTAAAAATTCAAAAATAGTGCTTACTTTCATAGTTTCATTGTTCAAAAACGAAATTCCAAAATCCCAAGTTTAGGAGCCTCTTCCCGGACTTGACCAAATTTTCGACCCTTGAACCCAAAATTCATGGTTTGAAACAAAATCAGGACTCAGGAATTTCCACCCTAGTCCACCCTGACTTTTACAACAAAAAACGGTTTTAAGTCAAAATTTACAACCCTCGTGTCTTTAAACAAAAAAAAAGGTTTTTTAGAAACTGCGGGGAAGCGACTCTCAGTCGATACTCGCAAAACCCAAAAATTGGAAGGATGCGAGCCCATTCGATACTTCCAAAATTTCAAAATCGCAAGGAAGCGACACTTTGTCGATACTTTCAAAATTTCAAAAATCGTGGAGACGCAACATTCGAGTTGATATCCACAAACCTAAAATTCAAACAAAAAACTGAGGTCCAAAAAAAAAAAAGACCTCAAATTTCAAAAATCGTGGGGAAGCGACATTCCATCAATACCCACAAAACTAAAATTTTTGAAAAAGCAAGGAAGCGACGCTTAGTCGATACTTGCACCCAAATTCGCGAGGAGGCGACATTCCATTGATACTCGCAACCGAATGAGCAAGGAGGCGACATTCCATCAATACTTGCAAGACCATTCAGCAGGGAGGCGACTTTTAGTCAATACTTGTATTTTTTGAAAACCAAAACTCATCTATAAGTGCCACAAAAATCGGCTATAAATGCCAAAAACCCGGCTCTCATGCCAAAAATCGACTATAAATGCCACAAAACCTGACTCTCATGCCAATTCAAAATTTGGCTTTCATGCCAACAAAAGAAAACTCGATTTAAAAAAAAATCGCCTATAAACACCACAAACTCGGCTATAAACACCCCAAAAATAATCGGCTATAAATGCCACAAAAACCGGCTTCCATGCCATCCCAAATTTTGGGTATCAATGCCACAAACAAAAATTTCGTCTCCCATGCCATTTCAAAAACCGGCTTCCATGCCATCCCAAATTTTGGCTTTTAGGCCACAAAATTCCGGCTCCCATGCCGACCCAAACTCGGCTCTCATGCCATTTCAAAAATTGACTTTCATTCCATCTCAAAATTTTTGGCTCCCATGCCACAAACAAAACCGGCTTCCATGCCATCCCAAATTTTGACTTTTACGCCACAAAATTCCGGCTTCCATGCCGACCCAAATTTGGCTTCAATGCCATCTCAAAATTCGGCTTTCACGCCAAAACAACCATTTGATAAAAGGTTTCTCACAAAATGACAAACTTTTGATCAATTTTCCAAACAAAGATTCCCATTGCTTGAATTTATCACAAAAAAATTTGAGTGAAACGAAGGAATACAAAAATGAGAAGTGCTAAAAAAATGTCCACAAGCACTACAAAAGAAAGAGTACCAAAAAATATATGTGTATACACGGGTACCAAAAAAAAGAAGAAGAAAAAGGGTTTGTTACAAGAATCAGAAGCTCAGTCTCACATGGTCTTCAATCAAAGACTCAACTCCTCAAGCAGACTCTTGGCCTTAGCCTCTAAAGCTTCCAGGCCACGCTTCTTCAAGATCTTCCCATAAAATGCGGTAGAACGCCGCGATCCATCTACAGTACGGGGAAGCTCTTCCCAAAGAATCTGCCATTGCTCGTACTTGTGAGTCTTCCTTGATCTCAGCCTCCTCGACTTGGCGAATTAGAGTCCCTTCTCTGGCGCGAGCTTCCACAATGGCATCCCATTTCGCGGCAGCTTGTTCCTCCAATAGCTTAAGACGCTGCCTGGTCTCAACGACCTCCCTATCAACACGGCGCAGATCTTCTGTTAGCCCAATGATAACCAACACGGTAACGTTCCTCTCTCGAGCGAATTGCTTCCGAGTCCGTGAGATCCCGTCCAGCTAAGACTTGACCTCGCTAGAAGGCTTCAAAAACATCTCATTGAAGAAGTCACCACTTGGGAAGATCTTGGTTTCATTCCACTTGCTCCCTAAAGCTATGACTTCATCAACGAAAGCCTTCGCATCTGCAATGTCCAGGTCGACTTTTTCGCTATCAGCAAGGATGTCCTGTACATGCTTAACCATGCCAAAGCCAGCTTCCAAATGGTCAGAAGAAAGAGTTTCGATCCATGAGCTCAAAACGCTCTTCAACACTTTCTTTGCATACTCAAAAGATGGCCCGGATGAAGGCTCGCCCCTCTCCATTGGTCGACTGCCTGTGTCATATCCTGCTGGTGGAGTGATCATTAAGCTCTTTCTAACCAGAGACACTGGCGAAGGAATCTGCTCTGCCGCATTAAGACTGGAAGAAGAAGTCCCTACTTCTGGTTCAACTGTAGGCATCCCCTGCTCTGGCATTGAGAAAGACGGAGGAACTTCTTCTGCTACCTCAAAATCTGCCAGCAAAACAAAACAAAAAAAAGAGGCATGAATATGATCCTGTTGAAAAATCATTATCATCAGGGTTATTGCTACAAATACCTTCTTCGACGATTGGCGGAATACTTTCTGCCTCCATGAGTTCATCCGAAGTGTCATCAAAGGCCGCATCCATGGATGGCTCGAAATCGTCGGAATCCTGTGGTAAGTCAGCTGACAAGAAAATAACCGACATGTTAGCATATGCCAGCACATACAAAAAAAAAGAAAATACAAAGAAGTTGTACCAGGTGAAGATTCTGGAATCACTCTAGAGTCCCTCGGTTCTTCTTCAGATGCCGCAACCGGATCCGTCACTGCTTCATCAGTCGGAACCTCAGGCATCACCAAATCATCATCTCCCACTAAAACGGAGAGAGAAAGAAAATAAAAAAACAAAAGAAACTTCAACGAAAGAAACGGAAGGAGAAAGAGGAGGAATCATACCTTCATCAACGGTCTCTTCCTCTCGACTCCTCTTTCCTGGAGGCTCATCAGCATCCCCTGACGTCTCTTCAACAATGGTGGGAAGGACTTCTGAATAAGGAGAGTCATCGTGTCGTCTCTTATGGCGGCACTGCCCTCTCTTCCTCTTGCTTCTATGGGATGGTTTACTTGAAGTACCTGCCCCACTGTCAAAGTCAGGAGCTTCGCTTGACTCCTCACCGGATTGTCTACTCTTTCCAGTGGACTCCATGGAAGCCTTCGTTAATTCCGCTTGCATCCAAGCGTCGATCTCGGCGTCCTCCTCTTCGAGCTGTTCCAAGACCTCACCAGGTATCTCTTGTACAGCTCCTGGTCTGATGATGTCTTGCTCATTGAGAAAACCGATCTTGTGCTTCTCTCCGGAAAGGAAAGCCAGGACTTCCTCTCGACGGACTCCATCCGATCTGCCAAGACCCTTTCCAGGAGATTGCTTGACATCAAGCTCCTTCTTGGAAAGCCCTCGGTACACTGAAAAGCTTTCTGCAAACCATTTTGTGAAGCCAACACTCTGGAAAGTGGGCAACTCAGGATAGGAAATCATGGCGGTAGTGTCCTCCGCACTTTAAAAGGCCAATGCATTCCTTCTATCTTGCAAACCTCCAAAGCGCTTCACCATGCTCGAAGGCGCTCCGACAACGCCTTGAGAGAAGCCCAACTGCAGTGCGAAACGCGAGGGAACATACGGCTGGATATCAACAAAAAGATGTCTCCGGTACACCATCGTACCAACACGTATGTTAAAAAGCCACCCCTTTTCTGCATTGGTCAAGGAGTAATGTCTTCCCGACCCCGCTCTGGTGGAATCACGGGAGGCACCAAAGTCAAAAGTCTTCTTCCGCAAACGTGGAGAAAACTTCATTGGAGATTGCCCTATCTCGACGTCCCAGAACCGTCGGATCCTCAAATGGGTAGACAAAAGAGATTCGGAAACGGCTGTCCCTCTAGCCAACCGAATCATGAAAGGGTCATCATCCTGTGCAACTTCTAAGTGATGGAAGCCGGGACAGTAGTAAACATACCACAAATAAAAGATATGGGCTGAAAATACCCTATTCATAGGGAGCCCAAGCCGAACTAGAAAAGCAGCAGCCTGCAGTTCGGTACACAAGTAGGAGTAAAGAGCTGGCACCAAAACCAACCACTCTCCGAACGCCATCTGACAAGCCGAAAAAATACAGTGCGGCCTGATGTGTGTTCCATTTCCTCCAGTAAAAACAGCCTCACCCAACCAATAAGTGAGGTAAATAGCGAGATCTCTTCGCAGTGCAATGTCAGAATAAATGGCGTCTGTACTCCCGAAGAACTTCTTCAAATCATCTCTCATGACGGAGATCTTCTTCGAACCTGGGTTCTTGGCCCTGGCATCTTGGGCCATACCTTCAGAAGACTCCCCGCAGTCAAAGAAGTTGGAGCTACAATTCTTCCAATTGCTACACCGGACTTTTGAGCCCTCCTTCTCCTTCAAAAAATCATAGAAGGCGACAAGCTAAAAGTACAGGAGCCTGAACTCCTCAGACTGCTCCTCAAGAACGTTGTCGATAGGCATAAACTCCTCACAGAGTTTGCCAAGGATAGGCAGCCCGGTGATGACGTTCGATTCCTTCAAAGTGAAACCAATCTCACCGTTCGTCACAATGAAGGTGTTGGTTTGTGGAAGGAATGACTCTAGCATGGCCATGAAGGGCTCATCGGAGAAAACCACGGTCTTCCGAAAAGCGCGAATCGCATCGAAGATCCCGGCCTCCTTCAAAATGGCTCCACCTGTTGGGATTGGTGTATGCCCTAAAGCCCACTGACTGCACTTTCATCTCTGTAACTGGATATTTATTGGTTATTTAATGGAATGACATTTTTCTCTTATTACTTGTGTATATGTATGGTTGTATAAGGCCCATTGTTTTCAAGTAAATGATTTAGGTGTGCAGTGGCTGCACACAGAAAGGTCTGAGTCATGGATACTGGAAACAACTAATATGTTCATAACTGAAAGGTGGAGTTGGGCACTTCATCTTGGTATAAGTTATAATGAGAAACTCTCCTATGTTCAGGGTGACTTACCTTAGTCACGGGAGGTCTTTCCCGGATTTATCTCATTGGTGCATGTGTCATGCATTGAACCGGACCATCTGTAGGTGTGATCTCTAAAATAGTACTATCACAGAGAGAGATCAAATCACCTCTTGCTACTGAGTGACCAGTGCTCTTAATCTTGAGCATTTGTGGATGAACTGACGAAGTCAAGTTCTTGTGCTTTAATTCACTGTGGGTGAGATCCTGTACATGGGTCAACAGCTCTGTGTTTTGGGTGCTCGGGCTTGATTAGTTGGGACGTGCAAATGCAATATGGAATCTATGCCATCGGGAGATGGAATGATCGTCCCCTTAGAATTATCCGATTAATCATCATAATCTAAGATCTTAGTATATGGATGTTCCATATGGATATTGAACTTGTGGGTCGCTCCCTGGATCAAGAGAATGATATCCGGATGATGATTAGGTCAAGGGTATGAAGTTCTAAGGTTAAGACGTAATCGAGAAGGTAGATAGTACATCGGTTAACCTACTTGATTATGGATGTTACATAGAGGGGCATTGTGGTCATTGTACTTGGTAGGTCAAAGACAATCATCATTTTATGACGAGCTTATTGTGCATTTAATATTTGTCCCTGGAGTGCAACCATAACTCTTTAGTGGAATGAGTTAGGGTTAAAATGATCTTAATGTTGCTATGGGGTTAGCATGGACATTTTGGTCATTTTAGGAGCCAAGGGCAAATATGTCTTTTGGTCCCTCTTCTAGCCGCTTTCCTATATTGGCATGGTTTCCTAATTGGAAGATTTGTGGTTGAATTAATTTTGTGGAATAATAATAATTTTGAGTTTAATTCTAATAGGCTCTATGAGGCATACATGAATTTAACTCTAGCTAAATTATTGTCTTGTGGGCCATGGTGTGTTTAGCTAATATTGTGGGCCAGCCATAAGTGGGGTCACATGAGTGAGGTTTCCAAGTTTGATTAGGCATCTTTACTTGGAAGGCAAGACTCCTCTTTGGGTAAGAATTCCTCTCATTAAAGGTTACTAATTTTAGTTTCCTAATTTAGTAAGTGTTGCACAACTAAGGAGACTAGTTACTAATTTTTATGGAAAGGTGTTTCCTATTAGAAATAGGAATGTACACTCTTTATAAGAAGGAAACTACCTTGGGCGTGCAACACATGAGTACTAATAGAAAGAGGAATACCCTAGTGGACGTGCATCACTATATAAAACCCCTTGGCCGTCCACTTTGAAGACAACACCATTCACGCCCAGCCCTCTTGTTGGCTGCCTTCTCCTTCATCTTAGGAGAGAGAAGATCAGCAACGTCCTTCTCCACAAAGAGAGATTCAGAAACCCTTCTTTGGATTCCATACTTTGATCCCACCATCATCACCAATTAGATTTGGGAGTGGAATAGGAGAGAAGACCATAGGAAGAAATTCTGCACAAATTCCTGCACCTGGGTTGTAGATTGCAGGAGGATTTCAGAGCCTTAAAGCTTCTCTTTTTAAAGTTTCAGAGCACACAAATCATCAAGGTAATAGATTACTATCTACTCCTTGATTTAGGAACATGTTGGTCATGATTTCATGGGTTTTAATGCATGGTTTAATGGCTGATTTCAAATCTGTTTTTAAGTTTTTTAAAACTCTGGTTTAGCACAAATCAGCCATGTATATCTCTTTCCAGACCTGATATGCATTATCTTTCAATGGTATCAGAGCCTAACCATGTGAGATCATGATCCCATGTTGTGTTTTTTACATTCCTAGAATTATTAAGGGCATGGTGGCTGCCTATTAGGAGTGCAGAGTTTTCTTTTATGCTGCTGGAATTGCATGAGTTCTAGTGCAGGAATTTCAAAGTGCAGATTTCTGCACATTAGTAGTGCAGAAATCTATTCTAGGTTGCTGGAATTGTTTTAGCAGTGTGCAGAAAAAATATTCTGGGCTGATTCAGTGTGCAGAAAAAATTCTGGGCTACTGGAATTGAGAATCCAGTGTGCAGAACAAAATTCTGGGCTGTTGGATTTGAAAAACAGTGTGCAGAAATCTGTTCTATGATGCTGGAATTTATTTAGTAGTGTGCAGATTTTTTCAAGATGATGAATAGTGCTGTTCCAAGCACAATTGCATGCATTAACCTCTTTGTTTGCAGCCATATATTGCATTGTTTGCAGCCATATATTGCATCCTTGATGGTTCGCATGTTTGTGTGGATTTGGATGTGATTTTATTAGTTGAAATATGTACGATTGCGCGGATAGCAATCATAGGAAGTTGTAATTATTTCCTTGTCTTTATTTCAATTAGTCTTGATGTAAGCTTTCTTGAAAAGCATAGGAATCTCCAATGTAATTTTGGGTTTTTGTTTTTCATTGAGTTGCTTGTATAAATTTGATTTATTGTAACAAGCAACAAAAGGAAAGTTTCAAGCAAGGAAGGTTGCAACAAACCGGGTCCCATGGTGATGGAGGCAAAGGAGGTTTCCTAGTGCGGGAAGGACTCTTTACCAAGTTTCCTAATTGGAAAAGGATTTGAAGTCTGAAGAGCAGGGAGCCATCAAGGATTGCTTTCTTTAATTAGCTTTTATATATGGAATGCATGTTTAATGCTTTATATAATTGCTATGTTTATCACCTAGAAACATGGCCACCACTAGGTCTTAAAATTGGCATCTTTCTATATTGGATTGGTTTTAATTGGCAAATTGTTTTTAAACGGCTCTTAGACCAGCACCTTCTATTTGTCTAAGGTTTAAAATTGGATAGGGTTTAGTTTACCTTGGTACCCTTAGTTTCCATAAGAGGCCAACTTAAAATCCAATATGTTGATACCTTAGTGGGCCCATAACCCATTGGTCCCAGGATCTTTACTCAATATGTTTTAAAGCAAAAGTTATTTTTTTGAGATGACTTAAGCAATTGAGTCATGAAAATTGTTAACCAAGTTTGCTAGATTTAAACAAGGTTTGAGTAACGATCAAAAGTGTTTTTCAAAACCCTAGTGTTAAATAATCAAGTGGGAGAGGGGTTTGGAAAAACCCCACGGCCTTCCAATTTCGGTTCATGCTAACTCATTGGAGTGTTAGTGGGAGCGGCCATCCCTTCGGTGGAGTTCTTTACTGAAGATCACTTTGATGAATTAGTAGGTGAACTAATGTGAATATTCGTAATGAGGTGTTAGTGGGAGCGGCCATCCCTTCGGTGGAGCTCTTTACTAAAGATCACTTCTATAGAATGTCAATGAAGCGTTGGTGGGAGCGGCCATCCTTTCGGTGGAGCTCTTTACTAAAGATCACTTCTAGGTTGGATTAAAGTCTCTTCCCTTCGGAAGACTTAAGTCATAGACATTCTGGGAACGTTCATAAGAGATGGTAATACACTTGACATAAGACGGTAATAACCTCTCCCTAGGAGTTAGTGTTATTTGTCATATGAGGCCAAACCAATCAGTGATTGGACCATCACTGGGTATGCGTATCCAGACAGTGATGATCCAAATAAGCAGACCTTAACTCAACGTTACTGTAGGCTCGGCCATCCCTTCGATGGAGGGTCTATGAGGAGGTTGAGACACTGATACATTATTTTAGGGTGAAATAATGTAAAAAGACTTGTGCATGTTTTTCCTTTTATTACAAGCACCATATACATGTTACATATATACTGCCTGTCTAATTATAAACCTGTTATATATCCAGAGAGATGGGGAAGGACTCTTTTAGCCCATTGATGAGTATTCTGCGTGAGAACAAATTGACTGGCCCTAATTACGTAGACTGGAAAAGAAACCTGAACATAGTACTCACCGCTGAGGAGTACAAGTATGTTCTGTCGGAACCCTGTCCTTTCATTGATGATTATTCTACAGATGACCAGCTAGAGGCTGAAAAGAAATGGAAAAAGGCTAATAGCATGGCCAAATGTTATATGCTTGCTTCCATGTCCAACGTGTTGCAAACGCAGCATGAGCAAATGGACACAGCTGCAGATATCATGTTGTCCTTGTCTGAGATGTTCGCAGACAAAAGCAGGCCAGCTAGGCAAGCTGCTTTAAGGACAATTATGAATACCAGGATGGCTGAGGGAACACCTGTCAGAGAGCATATGCTCAAGATGATGGATTGTTTCAATGAAGCTGAGATCCTTGGGGCTGAGATTGATGCGGGGAGTCAGACTGATATGATTCTAGAAACTCTACCGGAGTCTTTCAACCAGTTCAAGCTCAACTTCAACATGAGCAAGTTGGACATGACTCTCTCTGAGTTAATGAAAGAACTCCAGGCGGCAGAGGCCATCATGAAGCCTAAAGGCCAAGCTCATTTTTCCCAGTCTTCCTCTAAACTGAACCCGAAAGGGAAAAAGTTCGAGAAGAAGCAGGGTAAGGGAAAAGGGCAGAAAAAGGGCAATGCTAGTAAGAAGGACAAAGGCACAGGAGAAAAGCCCAAAGGGAAATACTTCAAGTGCGGCCTTAAAGGTCACTGGAAGAAAGATTGTCCCAAGCTCCTAGGCTCTGATAAGAAAGGTATATCTCCTTCCTATTACATTGAAACCTGTCATGTGGTTGATTCTACTGATTCATGGATAGTAGACTCTGGAGCCACTAATCACATATGCAATTCATTGCAGGGGTTTCAGATAATGAAAAGGCTTGAGAAAGGAGAATTTGATCTTAGAGTTGGAAATGGAGTAAAGATATGGGCTGTTGCAGTGGGAGCAGTTACCTTATATTTTCCGCAAAATAGGATATTAGTTTTAAATAATGTTATCTATGTTCCGGACATAAGGAAGAATTTAATTTCAGTTTCCAGACTCATTGAATTTAATTATTCAGTTTCTTTCCATTCTGGTGTTGATATCGGTAGAGATGGAAATATTATATGTTCCGGTAGAATGCATGATAACTTATTTTATATATATCCTATTGCTCCCTCACTGCACAATGTACAACTAGAAAGCTCAGCTTCCCTAAAGAGGAAGGTATCTTCGACCAATGACACTTATCTTTGGCACTTACGTTTGGGTCACATTAACCTAAAACGGATTCAGAGGTTGGTGGAGGATGGGCCTTTGAGCTCATTGGATCTCGAACCTTTACCTCAGTATGAATCATGTCTCATGGGAAAGATGACCAAAAGGTCATTCTCTGCGAAGGGACTAAGGTCAAAGGAGTTGTTAGAATTGGTTCACACTGATGTGTGTGGTCCTATGAACAAACTAGCTAGAGGAGGTTATGAGTATTTCATCACCTTCACCGATGATTACTCTAGGTATGGATATGTGTACCTAATGCGACGCAAGTCTGAAGCGTTTGATAAGTTCAAACAATTCAAGGCTGAGGCGGAGCTACAACTAGGGAAACATATCAAAGCTCTTCGATCTGATCGAGGTGGAGAGTACCTCCTAGGTGAGTTCAAGAAGTACCTCACACAACATGGGATTGTGTCTCAGTTGTCTGCACCGGGTACACCCCAGCAAAATGGTGTAGCGGAGAGAAGAAACCGTACCCTTCTAGATATGGTAAGGTCCATGATGAGTCATGCAACCCTACCCATATCATTTTGGGGATATGCCCTAGAAGCAGCAGCATACATTTTGAATCTGGTACCTTCTAAATCAGTACCTAGGACACCTCAAGAAATGTGGACAGGTCGAAAACCTAGTTTAAGACATATCCACATTTGGGGTTGTCCAGCCTATGTACTGAATGACAAAGCTACCAAGCTAGAACCCAGATCAGAAATGTGCTACTTCATTGGGTATCCTAAGGGAACTAGAGGTGGCATCTTTTATCATCCAAAGGAGCAAAAAGTGCTTATCAGCACTCATGCTAGATACTTGGAGGATGATTGCATGATGCGCCAAGAGCTTGGTTGTAAAGAAACCATTAAGGAGATTCTTTCAGAAACTCCTGCAACATCTGTGCCAGAACCTGAGAGTGTAGAAAATCAAGACATTCCTTTTAACACTCCGGAGCCTCGTCGTAGTGGGAGAATTTCTAGACCACCAGATAGATACCTAGGAGTGTCTTTTATGACAGACTCCGAGGATTTGGTTGAGGATCCTACTAGTTACGATGAAGCAGTAACGGATATAGATGCTGACATGTGGCAGCAAGCGATGAAATCTGAATTGGATTCTCTGTATTCCAATCAAGTCTGGGAACTTGTGGATGCACCTGAAGGGATCAAACCCATAGGGTGCAAGTGGATCTACAAGAGAAAGAGAGGAGTGGATGGGAAGGTTGAAACCCTCAAAGCAAGACTGGTGGCGAAAGGATATACTCAGAAAGAGGGTATCGATTATGAGGAAACCTTTTCACCAGTGGCTATGCTTAAATCCATTAGGATTCTCTTAGCCATTGCATGTCATTATGACTACGAGATATGGCAGATGGATGTCAAGACAGCTTTCCTTAATGGAAGTCTTGACGAATGCATCTATATGATGCAACCAGAGGGATTCATTGCTGGTGGCCAAGAGAACATGGTCTGTAAGCTTAAGAAGTCCATTTATGGACTTAAGCAAGCATCTAGGGCATGGAACATCAAGTTTAATCAGGCAGTCAAGTCCTTTGGCTTTGATCAAAACATTGATGAACCATGCGTGTATAAGAAAGGGAGTGGAAACGCAGTTGCATTTTTAGTCCTGTATGTGGATGACATATTACTCATTGGAAATGATGTTGGCATGATGTCGTCTACAAAGGTTTGGTTATCATCTCAATTTCAGATGAAGGATTTAGGTGAGGCAAGCTATGTCTTAGGGATCAAGCTTATGCGAGATTGCAAGAACAAGATGTTAGCCTTATCACAATCTTCGTATATTGAGAAGATATTGGTCAAGTATAACATGCATGACTCCAAGAAGGGCTTGCTACCTTCTAGACATGGAGTACCACTATCTCGGAATCAATGTCCGAAGACACCCGAGGAGATAGAAAGCATGAGGAGAGTACCATATGCTTCAGCTGTTGGAAGCCTCATGTATGCAATGTTGTGTACTAGACCAGATATCTGCTTTGCCGTTGGCATGGTTAGTAGATATCAGTCAAACCCTGGACCAATGCACTGGACAGCAGTTAAGCATATATTCAAGTATCTTCGGAGAACGAAAGATTATATGCTAACCTACCAAGCAGATGATCTAACGCCACAGGCGTATACAGATTCTGATTTCCAGACGGATGTAGATAGCAGAAAGTCTACCTCGGGATACGTCTTTACTCAATCAGGAGGGGCTATACCATGGAAGCAGTACATTCTTAGCTGGTAGAGCAGATTGCCTCAGCAGATAACTTAGCTGACCCATTTACTAAGACTCTTACTGAGAAAGTGTTTTCTTCACATATTGAGTCTATGGGAGTTAGGTTAGGTCGCAGTGATCTTTAGTGCAAGTGGGAGATTGTTCGGATTGGTGTATGCCCTAAAGCCCACTGACTGCACTTTCATCTCTGTAACTGGATATTTATTGGTTATTTAATGGAATGAAATTTTTCTCTTATTACTTGTGTATATGTATGGTTGTATAAGGCCCATTGTTTTCAAGTAAATGATTTAGGTGTGCAGTGGCTGCACACAGAAAGGTCTGAGTCATGGATACTGGAAACAACTAATATGTTCATAACTGAAAGGTGGAGTTGGGCACTTCATCTTGGTATAAGTTATAATGAGAAACTCTCCTATGTTCAGGGTGACTTACCTTAGTCACGGGAGGTCTTTCCCGGATTTATCTCATTGGTGCATGTGTCATGCATTGAACCGGACCATCTGTAGGTGTGATCTCTAAAATAGTACTATCACAGAGAGAGATCAAATCACCTCTTGCTACTGAGTGACCAGTGCTCTTAATCTTGAGCATTTGTGGATGAACTGACGAAGTCAAGTTCTTGTGCTTTAATTCACTGTGGGTGAGATCCTGTACATGGGTCAACAGCTCTGTGTTTTGGGTGCTCGGGCTTGATTAGTTGGGACGTGCAAATGCAATATGGAATCTATGCCATCGGGAGATGGAATGATCGTCCCCTTAGAATTATCCGATTAATCATCATAATCTAAGATCTTAGTATATGGATGTTCCATATGGATATTGAACTTGTGGGTCGCTCCCTGGATCAAGAGAATGATATCCGGATGATGATTAGGTCAAGGGTATGAAGTTCTAAGGTTAAGACGTAATCGAGAAGGTAGATAGTACATCGGTTAACCTACTTGATTATGGATGTTACATAGAGGGGCATTGTGGTCATTGTACTTGGTAGGTCAAAGACAATCATCATTTTATGACGAGCTTATTGTGCATTTAATATTTGTCCCTGGAGTGCAACCATAACTCTTTAGTGGAATGAGTTAGGGTTAAAATGATCTTAATGTTGCTATGGGGTTAGCATGGACATTTTGGTCATTTTAGGAGCCAAGGGCAAATATGTCTTTTGGTCCCTCTTCTAGCCGCTTTCCTATATTGGCATGGTTTCCTAATTGGAAGATTTGTGGTTGAATTAATTTTGTGGAATAATAATAATTTTGAGTTTAATTCTAATAGGCTCTATGAGGCATACATGAATTTAACTCTAGCTAAATTATTGTCTTGTGGGCCATGGTGTGTTTAGCTAATATTGTGGGCCAGCCATAAGTGGGGTCACATGAGTGAGGTTTCCAAGTTTGATTAGGCATCTTTACTTGGAAGGCAAGACTCCTCTTTGGGTAAGAATTCCTCTCATTAAAGGTTACTAATTTTAGTTTCCTAATTTAGTAAGTGTTGCACAACTAAGGAGACTAGTTACTAATTTTTATGGAAAGGTGTTTCCTATTAGAAATAGGAATGTACACTCTTTATAAGAAGGAAACTACCTTGGGCGTGCAACACATGAGTACTAATAGAAAGAGGAATACCCTAGTGGACGTGCATCACTATATAAAACCCCTTGGCCGTCCACTTTGAAGACAACACCATTCACGCCCAGCCCTCTTGTTGGCTGCCTTCTCCTTCATCTTAGGAGAGAGAAGATCAGCAACGTCCTTCTCCACAAAGAGAGATTCAGAAACCCTTCTTTGGATTCCATACTTTGATCCCACCATCATCACCAATTAGATTTGGGAGTGGAATAGGAGAGAAGACCATAGGAAGAAATTCTGCACAAATTCCTGCACCTGGGTTGTAGATTGCAGGAGGATTTCAGAGCCTTAAAGCTTCTCTTTTTAAAGTTTCAGAGCACACAAATCATCAAGGTAATAGATTACTATCTACTCCTTGATTTAGGAACATGTTGGTCATGATTTCATGGGTTTTAATGCATGGTTTAATGGCTGATTTCAAATCTGTTTTTAAGTTTTTTAAAACTCTGGTTTAGCACAAATCAGCCATGTATATCTCTTTCCAGACCTGATATGCATTATCTTTCACCACCAACCTGTAAGGTGTGATCAGTCCATGATTCCTAGCTTGAATCAGCACTGAAACGACCACGAAGTCGAAAAGGCTTCACCCAACTGCTGCCGTCACCCCGAAAAATGCTAAGGCCAATTGGTCTCAAATTGACCGACGGATGGTCAGAACCTTGGTAGCCACTGGAGGGCATCAACATGTCCATACGGACAGGCGACTTCTCCGCATATCCGGAAGGACCGCCAACAAAAAACCCGGTCTTTATCACACTGGTCCTCTTCAGTCAGCTTGGAGGATCCTCCCTTTTGGGGCACGTGGGAGAATGACTCATGATCGATACAGTCCGATCAAAAGTCGACCGGGTAGAAATAGTTCTCTCCTCACCATCAGCTGTGTATGAGAACTGAAAACACCTTCTTTGGTACGTCAAGTCGTTAGGGACTGCATTACCAAAGAAGAAGGTAGGCTTGGGCACAACGCTCTGATCGTCCATGACCCAAGGACGGTTGCTTACCATAATCCTGTAAAACTCCTCATCCTTGAGAGCGATCAATCGCTGTCTCATCTCATTGCGGTTGAGGAAGTCACACTCTTACAAGTTTCTCTCCACAAACTGGACCTTCTCCCAAGCCTGCTGCACGGCCACATTAGGAGACCTAGTAGACCGACGAGGTGCATCAGTAACAAGCTCTTTGCCCTTTTTTGTTCTGGAGGAACTACCTGCAAAGGATGAAAAAGGAAAAATCAATCATTAAAGTGACAGAATTTTGCAAAAAGAATTCTAGCAAAATTTTGGCATGATTCTGGGATAATTCCGAAGAAAAGGGAAACATCCCGAAGAAAATAGGAAGCTTGAAGATGAGCTCAGCATCACCGCAAGCTCAATGAAGCCTCATCAAAGAAGGTTTGAACTCAAACATCGCTGCGAGATCAAACTAATCTCATCAAATCTCCACAAGTTTGAAGAAGGGCTCAACTTCACTGCGAGCTCCAAACTTCGAAACTTGCAAAGCTCCTCAAAAATCCAGCAAGATCAGGAAAGGGCTCACCATTGCTGCGAGCTCCAAATCCCAAAACTTGCAAAAGATTTCCAGGTATGCATCATCATGCTCCCAATATATTTACTAAAAAACATGCATAAAAAATCATCATGCATTAGATGCTAGGAAAACTTTAACTAAAGGTTGATCAATTCCAACCCAACTTGGTCAAAATAATTCAAACTTTGTCAAAGTCAAAATTCATGTTGACTTGACCTAGAGATTCTAGCCTTTTATCTTGATGCATCAAAAAAAAGGGAAGAGAAAGAAAGAAATATGCATGAACATCTTGAAATGGATAAAACCTCATCATCATGGTGCATAAACCACATTCTCATGGTGAGCAAAAAAGAGAAGAAAAAAAAAGAGAGAAGTTTCAAAAAAAAAAATTTTTTTTTTGGGCAGCAGGCCATGGCCCACTACCACGTAGCAGTATGTATAGCCAAGAAAAAAGAAAAAAAAACGAGCAAAAAGAAAAAAAAGGTTCAGATCAAAGTTTTGATGTCTTCGACGCCGCCTCCGCCAGTAGCGCCTGTTTGGCTGCCGGAGGAGTGAAATTAGGCCAAATGATGTCAGAATGGCCTGAAACTTCATGTGAACTCTTCTTTTGGCTGTCTTGAAGGATCTATCAGTTTTCAAGTGATTCTGACAAGATCTGATGCTTGAAGCAGCAACGCCCTTTTGTAGTAGGGTGCGGCTTCATGTGGCTTCTTGATGTTGAAGAGGCAAAGTAACATTTTTGGTGTCAACAAATGCCCCCTCGAGGTATAGCGACGAGTTTCTTTTGGAGTCGATGTGCCTCGAAGAGAACCTTGAAGGAGAGCTTTTGATTTGACCAAGAGTCTTTGAGCATTTTTTTAATAGCCTTTTGAGTTTCCAAGGGGATTTTATGGTAGTGAGAAGGATCACGTACCATCTCAAGGCAAAGTTTTGAAAATGACATGAGGGAGTTGGGTTTGGGTTTTGGATTTTTGGTTTTATGGTAGTGAGAAGGATCACGTACCACTGAAAGTTTATGCATTACAGATTTGAATGTTGACTGCCATGGCTCATTTTTTGGTTTTTCAAGTTTTAAAACTAGAACTCAGATTTGATTCCAGCCATGAAAACATGCATAGAACTCCATGAAATCATGATCAACATGTGTCTAAATAAAGGAGATGATAGAGGACTATTACATTGATGATTTGAGTGCCTGAAAACTCTGAAAAGAAAGACTTCAAAGGTCTGAAACCAGCCTGCAACCAGCAATACAGGTGCAGGAATCTGTTGCAGAAATTTCTCCTTTGATCTTCTCTCCTATTCCTACTTCCCAATCTAATTGGTCTTGATGGTGGGATCAAACTATGGAATCCTAAGAAGGGTTTTCAGAATTACTTTTTGTGGAAACAACCCAGGACCTGATTCTCTTCTCTCTAATCAAGAAGAAGAAGGAAGCAAGGGCTGGGCGTGAGTGTACTGGCTTCTTGTCTTGGGCGGCCAAAAGAACTCCAAACTGTTGCACGTCCAGAATTAATTCTGGTTGCTTTTATTCATCTGATCCACGCCTAGGGTAAAGAGGGATATTAATAAATAGTTCACATTCCTCTTTAGAGTTCTATCTCCAATAGGAATGACCATCCCTAAAATTAAGCAACCAATCCCCTTAGTTGTGCAACACTTTCTAATTAAAGATACTAAAGATTAGTAAGCTTTAATTATAGGAACTCTTTCCCAAATAAGAGTTCTTACTTCCAAGTAAAGAAACCTAATCAAACTTGGAAACATCACACAAGGGGCTCCACTTATGGCTGGCCCACAAGATAGCTAAACACACAATGCCCACTAGTTAATAATTTAGCTAGAGTTAAATTCATGTATGCTATCAAAAGCCTATTTGAATTTAAACTCAAAATTATTCTTCCACAAAATTAATTCAACCACATATCATTTAATTAAAATAGGAAACCATGCCAATATAGGAAAGTGGCTAGAAGAGGGACCAAAAGACATATTTGCCCTTGGCTCCCAAAATGACCAAAATGTCCATGCTAACCCCATAGCAACATTAGGATCATTTTAACCCTAACTCATTCCACTAAAGAGTTATGGTTGCACTCCAGGGACAAATATTAAATTTCAAATTAAGCTCATCATAAACCGACGATTGTCTTTGACCTACCAAGTATAATGACCATAATGCCCCTCTATGTAACATCCATAATCAAGTAGGTTAACCGATGTACTATCTACCTTCTTGATTACATCTCAACCTTAGAACTTCATACCCTTGACTTAATCATCATCCGGATATCATTCTCTTGATCCAGGGAGCGACCCACAAGTTCAATATCCATATGAAACATCCATATACTAAGATCTTAGATTCTGATGATTAATCGGATAAATCTAAGGGGACGATCTGGCATAGATTCCATATTGCATTTGCACGTCCCAACTAATCGAGCCCGAGCACCCAAAACACAGAGCTGTTGACCCATGAACAGGATCTCACCCATAGTGAATTAAAGCACAAGAACTTGACTTCGTCAGTTCATCCACAAATGCTCAAGATTAAGAGCACTGGTCACTCAGTAGCAAGAGGTGAGTTGATCTCTCTCTGTGATAGTACTATTTTAGAGATCACACCTACAAGTGGTCATGTTCAATGCATGACACATGCACTAATGAGATAAATCCGGAAAAGACCTCCCGTGACTAAGGTAAGTCACCCTGAATATAGGAGAGTATCTCATTATAACTTATACCAAGATGAAGTGCCCAACTCCATCTCTCAGTTATGAACAAGTTTATTATTTCAAGTGTCCATGACTCAGACCTTACTGTGTGTAGCCACTACACACCCAAGTCATTTACTAGAAAACAATGGGCCTTACACAACCATACATATACACAAGTATAAAGAGAAAGATGTCATTCCATTAAATAACCAATAAATATCCAGTAACAGAGATGTAAGTGCAGTCAGTGGGCTTTAGGGCATGCACCAATCCCAACAACTCATGAGGCTTTTTTTTTTCTTGAATGGTTCGATCGACTCAAAAGGGGCATGGAACCATTTTTTATTCTCTTGGTAAGAGGAATTTTTTGAAAGGAAGCCCATTTTAGTGCCTAGGTGGTCAAACCTGACTCATGTGGGCTAGCCCATGGGACCTTAAGCTTTTAAAGATGGCTTAGATCTTACATGGTGTCATTTTGTAAATAATATTTAAAAATATCTCTTTTGGATAGAGAATATCTAAAAATATTCTTACTTGGAGAGAATCTCTCAAATTTCCTTTCTTTTGGGAGAGATTTTTTCAAAGTATCTCTCTTTGGGAGAGAATATTTCTCATTCCCTTTCTTTTTGGAGAAAGTTTCTCAAAGAATCTTCTCTTTGGGAGAGAATATCTCAAATCTCCTTTCTTTTGGGAAGGTTGCTAATTTTTAGCACTTACCTCCTTTCTTTTCTCCTTGTTTCCTCTTTTGGTTTGCTCTCTTCTATAAAAGCAAGAGGAGATTGGATCTTTGCTTCTTTGCTATCTTTCTTTGCAAGAGTCTTCGAGAGTGCTCCAAGATCAAGAGTTCTTCTTCTTCTTCAAAGATCTTCAAGCTTTTCTTCTTCTTCTCTATCAATGGCTTCAAGTAAGTTTTCTTTCTTTACAAGAAATTTCCATTGTAGAAGTAGAATTCGTTTTATTTTCTTCTTTTTATTTTATTTTATTTTATTTTTTTCTCGCTTGCTTTTTTTCTTTTTTTTCACGTGCTTCTTTTTTTCTTTTTTTTTTGCTGACGTTTTTTTTTTCTTTTTTTTTTGGCTGTACGGACAGGTCCGTACAGACCTGGCCATACTGCCACATGGTAGTGGGCCACGGCCTGCTGCCCAAAATTCTTTTTTTTTTAACTTCTCTATTTTTTTTGCTTCTCTTTTCTTGCTCACAATGATAATGAAGTTTATGCACCATGATGATGAGATTTTATGCATTTCAAGATGTTCATGCATATTTGTTTGTTTCTTTTCTTTTTTGGATGCATCAAGATAAGAGGCTAGAATCTCTAGGTCAAGTCAACATGAATTTTGACTTTGACAAAGTTTGATTGGTTTTGACCAAGTTGGGTTGGAATTGGTCAAACTTTGGTTAATGTTTTCCTAACATCTAATGCATGATGATTTTTGATGCATGCTTTTAGTAAATTGACTGGGAGCATGATGATGCATACCTAGAAATCTTTTGCAAGTTTTGGGATTTGGAGCTCGCAGCAATGTTGAGCCATTTCTTGATATTGCTAGATTTTTTAGGAGCTTTGCAAGTTTTGGAGTTTGGAGCTCGCAGCGATGTTGAGCCCTTTCTTCAAGCTTGCTATCTTTTTCGGGATGTTTCCTTTTCTTCGGAATTGTCCCAGGATCATGCCAAAATTTCGCTAGAATTTTTTTTCTTTAGCAAAATTCTGTCACTTTTATGATTGAGTTTTTCCTCTTTCATCCTTTGCAGGTAGTTCCTCCAGAACGAACAAGGGCAAAGAGCCTGCTTCTGATGCACCTCGTCGGTCTACCAGGTCTCCTAATGTGGCCGTTCAGCAGGCCTGGGAGAAGGTCTAGTTTGTAGAGAGAAACTTGTAAGAGTGTGACTCCCTCAACCGTGATGAGATTAGACAGCGATTGATTGCTCTCAAGGATGAGGAGTTCTACAGGATTGTGGTAAGCAATCGTCCTTGGGTCATGGACGATCAGAGCGTTGTGCCCAAGCCTACCTTATTCTTTGGCGATGCAGTCCTTGACGACTTGACGTACCAAAGATGGTGTTTTTAGTTCTCTTACACAGCTGATGGTGAGGAGAGAACTATTTCTACCCGGTCGATCTTTGATCGCACTGTATCGATCATGAGTCTTTCTCCCACGTGCCCCAAGAGGAAGGATCCTCCAAGCTGGGTGAAAAGGACCAATATGATAAAGACTGGGGTTTTTGTTGGCAATGCTTCCGGATATGCGGAGAAGTCGCCTGTCCGTATGGACATGTTGATGCCCTCTAGTGGCTACCAGGGTTCTGACCATCCGGCGGTCAATTTGAGACCGGTTGGCCTTGGCATTTTTCTAGGTGACGGCAGCAATTGGATGAAGCCTTTTCGACTTCGTGGCCGTTTCAGTGTTGATTCGAGCTGGGAATCATGGATTGATCACACCCTGCAGGCTGGTGGAGCCATTTTGAAGGAGGCCGGGATCTTCGACGCGGTTCGCGCTTTCGGAAGACCGTGGTTTTCTCCGATGAGGCCTTCATGGCCATGTTGGAGTCATTCCTTCCACAAACCTACGCCTTCATTGTGACGAACGATGAGATTGGTTTACTCTGAAGGAATTAAGCGTCATCACCGGGCAACCCATCCTTGGCAAACTCTATGAGGAGTTTATGCCTATCGACAGCGTTCTTGAGGAGCAGTCTGAGGAGTTCAGGCTCCTGTACTTTCAGCTTGTCGCCTTCTAAGATTTTTTTAATGGAGAAGGAGGGCTCGAAAGTCCGGTGTAACAGTTGGAATAATTGTAGCTCCAACTTCTTTGACGGCGGGGAGTCTTCTGAAGGTATGGCCCAAGATGCCAGGGCCAAGAACCCAGGTTCGAAGAAGATCTCTGTTTTACGAGATGACTTGAAGAAGTTCTTCGAGAGTACAAACGCCATTTGTCCTGACATCACACCGCGGAGAGATCTCGTTGTTTACCTCACTTACTGGTTAGGTGAGGCTGTTTTTGCTGGAGGAGATGGAACACACATCAGGCCGCATTGTATTTATCCGGCTTGTCAGATGGCGTTTGGAGAGCGGTTGGCTTTGGTGCCAGCTTTTTACTCCTACTTATGTACTGAACTACAGGCTGCTGCTTTCCTGGTTCGGCTTGGGCTCCCTATGAACATGGTATTTTCAGCCCATATCTTCTATTCGTGGTATGTGTACCACTGTCCCGGCTTCCATCGCTTAGGAGTTGCACAGGATGATGACCCTTTCATGATTCGGTTGGCTAGAGGGACAGCCGTTTCCGAATCTCTTTTATCTGCCCGTTTGAGGATCCGACAGTTCAGGGACGTCGAGATTGGGCAATCTTCAGTGAAGCTTTCTTCAGGTTTGAGGAAGAAGGCTTTCGACTTTGGTGCCTCTAGTGATTCCACCAGGGCGGGGTCGGGAAGACATTACTCCTTGACCAATGCAGAAAAGGGATGACTTTTTAACATACGTGTTAGTACGATGGTGTACCGGAGACATCTTTTGGTTGATATCCAGCCGTATGTTCCCTCGCGTTTCGTGCTGCATTGGGCTTCTCTCAAGGCGTTGTTGGAGCGCCTTCGAGCAAGGTGAAGTGCTTTGGAGGTTTATAGGATGGAAGGAATGCATTGGCCTTTTATAGTGCAGAGCACACGACCGCCATGATTTCCTATCCTGAGTTGCCCACCTTCCGGACTGCTAGCTTCACGAAATGGCTCATGGAAAGCTTTTCTGTGTACCGGGGGCTTTCCAAAAAGGAACTTGATGTCAATCAATCTCCTGGGAAGGGTCTTGGTAAATTAGATGGAGTCCTGCAAGAGGAAGTTCTGGCTTTCCTTTCCAGAGAGAAGCACAAGATCGACTTTCTCAATGAGCAGGACATCATCAAACCAGGAGCTGCACAGGAGATACCTGATGAGGTCTTGGAATAGCTCGAGGAGGAGGAAGCCAAGATCGGCGCTTGGATGCAAGTGGAATTAACAAAGGCTTCCATGGGGTCAGGCGGAGATCCTGACTTTGACTATGGGGCGGCGGCTTCAAGTAAACCATCCCATAGAAGCAAGAGGAAGAGAGGGCAGCGCCGCAATAAGAGACGACACGATGACTCTCCTGATTTGGAAATCCCTCTCACCACTACGGAAGAGTTGTCAGGGGACGTTGATGAGCCTCCGGAAAAGAGGAGCCGAGAGGAAGAAACCGATGATGAAGGTATGATTCGTTTTCTTCCCTTTTCGTTTCTTTCTTTAAGATTTTCTTGTTTTGGTTTGCCTTCTCTCCCTTTTTCAGTGGAAGATGAGGACTTGGTGATGCCTGAGGTTCCAACTGATGAGGCAGTGACGGATCTGGCTGCAGCATCTGAAGAAGAATTGAGGGACTCTGGAGTGATTCCATAATCTTCACCTGGTATGACTTCTTTGTATTTTCTTTCTTTTTGTGTCTGTGCTGTCATCTGCTAACATGTTGCTTGTTTTCTTGTCCGCTGACTTGCCACAGGATTCCGATGATTTGGAGCCATCCATGGACGCGGCTTTTGACGACGTTTCGGATGAACTCATGGAGGCAGAGAGTATTCCGCCAATCGTCGAAGAAGGTATTTGTAGCAATAACCCTGATGATATTGATTTTTTCCACAGGATCATATTTATACCTTTTTTGTTTTGTTTTGCTGGCAGACTGTGAGGCGACAGAAGAAGTTTCTTCGTCTTTCTCAATGCCAGAGCAGGGGATGCCTGCAGTTGAACCAGAAGTAGGAACTTCTTCTTCCAGTTTTAATGCGGCAGAGCAGATTCCTTCGCTAGTGTCTCTGGTTAGAAAGAGTTTAATGATCACTCCTCCAGTTGGACATGACACGGGCAATCGACTAATGGAGAGGGGCGAGCCTTCGTCCGGGCCATCTCTTGAGTATGCGAAGAAAGTGCTAAAGAGCTTTTTGAGCTCATGGATCGAAACTCTTTCTTCTGGCCACTTGGAAGCGGGCTTTGGCATGGTTAAGCACATACAGGATATCTTTCCTGATAGCGAAGAAGTCGGCCTGGACATTGCAAATGCGAAGGCTTTCGTTGATGAAGTCATAGCTTTAGGGAGCAAGTGGAATGAAACCAAGAGCTTCCCAAGTGGTGAATTCTTCAATGAGATGTTTTTGAAGCCTTCTGGCGAGGTCATGTCTGAGCTGGACGAGATCTCGCGGACTCGGAAGCAATTCGTTCGGGAGAGGAACATTACCGAGTTGGCTATCATCGGGCTGATAGAGGATCTGCGCTGTATTGATAGGGAGGTCGTTGAGACTAGGCAGTGTCTTGAGCTATTGGAGGAACAAGCTGCCGTGAAATGGGATGCCATTGTGAAAGCTCGTGCCAGAGAAGGGTCTCTGATTCGCCAAGTCGAGGAGGCTGAGAGCAATCTTCGGAGGAAGACTCAAGAGTACGAGCAATGGCAGATTCTTTGGGAAGAGCTTCCTTGTGCTATAGACGGATCGCGGCGTTCTGCCGCATTCTATGGGAAGATCTTGAAGAAGCGTGGCCTGGAAGCTTTAGAGGCTAAGGCCAAGAGTCTGCTTGAGGAGTTGAGTCTTTGGTTGAATACCATGTGAGCTCCTGACTTTTGTAACAAAACCTTTTTTTTCTTCTTTTGTTGGTACCCGTCTATACACACATATTTTTTTGGTACTCTTTCTTTTGTAGTGCTTGTGGACATTTTTTTTAGCACTTCTCTTTTTTTGTATTCCCTCCTTTCACTCAAATTCTTTTGTGATAAATTCAAGCAATAATTAAATGGGAATGTTTGTTTGGAAATTTGATTAAAAGTTTGTCATTTTGTGAAAAACCTTTTATCAAATGGTTGTTTTGGCGTGAATGCTGAATTTTGAGATGGCATGGAGGCCGAAATTTGGGTCGGCATGGGAGCCGGAGTTTTGAGGCATGAAAGCCAAAATTTGGGATGGCATGGAAGCCGAATTTTGTTTGTGGCATGGGAGCCGAATTTTTTTGTAATGGCATGAAAGCCGATTTTTGAAATGGCATGAGAGCCGGGTTTTGTGGCATAGGAGTCGAAGTTTTTTTTTTTTTGAAATGGCATGAAAGCCAAAACTTTGGATGGCATGGAAGCCCGTTTTGTTTATGGCATGGGAGCAAAAATTTGTTTGTGGCATTGATAGCCAAAATTTGTTTATGGCATGGAAGCCGGTTTGCTTTTTGGCATGGAAGCCGAATTTTGAAATGGCATTTATAGCCGATTTTTGTGGCATTTATAGCCGAGTTTTTGGCGTTTATAGCTGATTTTTGTGGCGTTTATAGCCATTTTTTTGAAAACCAAGTTTTGTTTTGTTGGCCTGAAAGCCATGTTTTGTGGCATTTATTGCGGATTTTGTGGCGTTGATAGCCAATTTTTGGCACGAGAGCCGGGTTTTTGGCATTTATAGCCGATTTTTGGTTTTGAAAAATGCAAGTATCGACTAAAAGTCGTTTCCCTGCTGAATGGTATTGCAAGTATCGATGGAATGTCGCCTCCTTGCTCATTTGGTTGCGAGTATCGATGGAATGTCGCCTCCTCGCGGATTTGAGCGCAAGTATCGACTAAGTGTCGCTTCCTTACTTTTTCAAAATTTTGGTTTTGTGGGTATCGATGGAATGTCGCTTCCCCACGATTTTTGGAATTTGAGATCTTTTTTTTTTTAACCTCGGTTTTTTGTTTGAATTTTGGGTTTGTGGATATCAACTGGAATGTTGCGTCTCCACAATTTTTGAAATTTTGTAAGTATCAACAAAGTGTCGCTTCCTTGCGATTTTGAAATTTTGGAAGTATCGAATGGGGTTCGTATCCTTCCGATTTTGGGTTTTGCGAGTATCGACTAACCATCGCTTCCCCGCGGTTTTTTTTTTTAAACCATTTTTGTTAAGGATATGAAGGTCATAAATTCTGGTCTAAAACCATTTTGGTGGTAAAAGAAAGGGTGGATTAGGGTGGAAATCCCTGAGTCTTGATTTTGTTTCAAACCATGAATTTCGGGTTCAAGGATCGAAAATTTGGTCAAGTCCGGGAAGAGGCTCCTAAACTTGGGTTTTCGGATTTTTTTTTTCAACAATGAAAGTAAGCATTGTTTTCAAGTTTTAGAAATCTCAATATAAGGATGAAAAATAAAAAAGAGGCGGGTTTGACGAGCGAGTACCTGAGAATAGGCTTTGGCCGTGCAGGCACTACTTGACCCAGTGACGGAAGTCTTCAAGGGTAGTACCGCTTCAATAACTTGTCGTTGATAGGCAGCATACATCTGTCGCCTTCCATGTTTAGAAGTGCGTATGCGCCGTTGGAGAAGACTTTGTCGATACCGAAAGGCCCCTCCCATTTTGGCTCGAGTTTGCCTTTGGATTTGTGGGCAAAGACCAATGGTCGTTTTACTACAAGAACCAAGTCGCCCTTTTCATAGGCGCGTTGCGAGACCCTCTTGTCGAAAGATACTGCCATGCGTGCTTGGTACAACTCAATGCTTTGTAAGGCTTCGAGCCGTCTTTCGTCAAGATTGTCCAGTTCTTAGAGTCTCAGTTTAACATTGCTTTCCTGCATCATGTCATTTTGCAAAGATACCCTTAAGGAAGGAATTTGTACTTCCAAAGGGACAACAACTTTGCATCCATATACCAAAGAGAATGGTGTGCTATGGGTTGGTCCTCGAACAGTGGTTCGATAAGCCCACAAAGCTTCAGGCAATTTGTCGCCCCAGTCTCTTTTGTGGCTAGAGACCATTTTCTTGAGAATTTTGCAGAGTGTCTT
This sequence comes from Cinnamomum chago, assembly GCA_038049695.1. NCBI lineage: Eukaryota > Viridiplantae > Streptophyta > Magnoliopsida > Laurales > Lauraceae > Cinnamomum > Cinnamomum chago. Next base: position 35,625,673 of record CP142452.1, read on the forward strand.
GTTGAAGGCTTCTGCTAGTCCGTTCGCTGCTGGATTGTACGAAGTCGAAGGACAACTTTGGATTTTGTATTTGTCGCAAAACCTGTAGAATCGGTGATCCTGGAATTGTGGTCCATTATCATGAATGAATCTTTTAGGTATGCCGAAGTGACAAATGATGTTGGTGCGCAAGAATTGAAGGACTGATGAGGTCTTCATTTCGCTGAGCGTGAAAGTCCGGGGATTCGAACCCTAGAGGGGGGGGTGAATACGGTGAGCTTCAATTATGACCAATTTTAATCAAATTTAACTTCTTTAAATTAAACTAGTCACAAGTGATGATTATCAAAAAAAATGCGGAAGCTTAATAAAAGCAATCACCACAAAGCAAGCACCATCACACAAGGATTTATAGTGGTTCGGCCTCAATGCCTACATCCACTACCGGCTTGTGATCCAACACCCCACCGGATTTCCACTATTTATGCTTTTTACTAGGCTAAGCAATAACCTTTACAATGTTGTTTTTTTAGGCTCAACAACAACCTTTACAAGATGCTTTTCAAGGCTAAGCAATAACATTTACAATGATGTTTTTCAAGGCTCAACATCAACCTATACATTATGCTTTTCTTAGGCTAAGCAATAACCTCTTCAACCAAAAGGTTGGTTATCTCTCTAATTAATGTCTAAAATACACTTGATGGAGATTCAATTTAGCTCATTACATTTGCCTCTAAAATAGGCGGATATGAAAGTGAAAATCTAATTCACACACACACACACACTATGAATGCAAAGATGAATGCTCAATGTGTATGTATGATGTCCTCAATCATTTTGAAAAAGAAGGCTCATAAATGTATGCCTAAGGGTTTTGAAAGTTTTAGCTCATAAAACATTTATGATTGAGGAAAGGATGCAAGTCACATGTTAAAAATAACTTGTAAAAGATATGCATTTGTATCTTAAACAAGTTGTGAAATTTTAAGCACAAAACATGTGATGCATAGGGATGACAATCAAATCAACAATGTAGCTCATAAAACATAAAAATAGATTTGATTGAAATAAGGGGACAAATCATATGTAATTATAAAGACAACTTGAAAATGATATACCTATCAAAGTAAGGCAAGTTGTGAAACTTTAAAACAAAGTTACATATGATTTGTAAAGATGTTGAATCCAAAACATAAGATATATTTGAAAGTGATTTTCTTATGTTGAAAAACAACAACCATAGATTCAACCAAGTATAGGAATCATGTTACATATAATTTCAAAGATTCTTTCATTAACATGATCTACTTAGATTTACCAAATAAAGTACTACTTCGATTGAATCAAGGGTGATGCATCCAAAACAATAAATCAATTCAAAACATAAACATGTTAAGGATACAACAAATCATAGTTTATCATGCTAGAAAACATTTACCAATAATAAAACAAAGCATGACAACATATGGTTAAGGAAAGTATAGCTTACTTGGTGATTTAACTTCATTAATCCAAGCTTTAGCTTTCCCAATGATCCCCTTCATCCCTTAGTTCATTCCGCTTTGATTTGCCTCAAAACCTCTCAAGGAAGGTCTAAAAATTCTCAACTTTTGGCAAAGGAATGAACTAGTATTTATAGCCAAAACAGCCCAACGGCTAGTTCCCCGGTCGACCTGGCCTTCACAGCGGTAAAAAAACAGACCGTTTGAAAAAGGGCTAACGGCTCTTTCTCGGTCGACCTGCAGTGTGGCCGGGGCCGGTCGACCGGCCACACTGCAGGTCGACCCCCTGGGACCAAAATTCCCCCAAAAATGCATATTTGAAGGTTTTTCTTGGAGGGGATTTTTGGGCCATTAAATCAAGCTTGGAACATGTTTTAAATCAAACTATGATGTTTAAAAACATGAAACAAAAAAAGCTTAAAATGATTCGAAACTTTAAATCTAATGGCTTGCTTGATTTCTAAAACTCTTTTCTAAAAACAAATGAATTGCATCCAAGTATAAAAACAAAACATGCATAAAACAATACTTTTACAACTCTAAAAACAAATGCATGTGTAAATCAAGATTTCAAGTTTTTATAAATCAATGCATATGTGTGTAAATCAAATGATGCTTGAATGATAATGCATCCATCAAATTGCAATCTACAAAATTCCTAACAGAGCGCAAATGCTTCTGACCACTTGGAGAAATAATCCGTAGCAGCGAAGATGAAGTGATGACCTTTGCTTGACGGGGGAGAGATAGGACCTATGATGTCCATACCCCATGCTTCGAATGACCATGAGATTGTTGTGGGATGTAGCCATTCTGGAGGCATATGGACATAGTCTCCATGAACTTGGCATTGGCGGTAGCGTTTAGCAAATTGCATGGCGTCAACTACCATGGTAGGCCAATAATATCCCAATCTTTTTATCTGATCGTAGAGCTTGGGACCAGCCTGATGGGCTCCACAAAGACCGGCATGAACTTCTTTGAGGGTTTCCTCAGCCTCTTGTTGTGACAAATAGCGCAGAAGTACTCCGTCGAAGGATTTTCTGTAAAGCATTTTTGAAGGTATATCCAAATGAAAGTTTGGGGCTCGCCTTTGAATGCTTACCCGTTCTTTTGGATCCTCAGGGAGGATTCCAAACATGGTGTAATCAATGAACGGATCCCTCCAGTCACCGATTGGAGGTTTGAGGATGGAGATCCGACTTCCGGCCAATTGGTGGCATTTAGCAACTGCTTGGTGTGTGTTAAGAGGAGGGAGAATCCTTCTTTGGCACACTGTTATTTGCATGTGTTTCCCTTCTTGGATCGCCATGGATGTGGCAAGTCCGGCCAAGGCATCTGCACAGATGTTTTCACCTCTGAGGATGTGGGTAATGTGATAGATGTCAAACCTTTGGCGAAGTGATTGTGCCTTGTTATAGTAAGGCAACAGATCAGGCTTCCTGACTTCAAATTTCTGATTCATCTGGTTAACGATCAGTTGAGAGTCTCCAAAGACTTCCAGCATGGTGCCGAATTTGAGGGCCAGTTCTAGTCCCATGACGAGAGCTTGGTACTCGGCTACATTGTTTGAGCATGGTTCCAGTAGCGAGAAAGCATGTGGAATCATGTGCTTATCGGGGCTAACAAAGAGGATGCCGACACCCGAGATCAACCTTCTTTTTTCATTTGTCTTGGTTGCACCGTCAAAGTACATGTCCCAGGAGGCATTTGGTGAGGAAGTCTCCACGTTGTAGACAGGTTCGTCTGGGAGATCATCCCTGAGTGGGGAATCTTTAGGCAACGGATGCTCTGCAAGAAAGTCTGCAAAAGCTTGGCCTTTGATTGCCTTTTATGGTACATAGCTGATATCAAATTGTGATAGGAGGATGAACCATTTTGCCAGTCGAGCATTGAGAGAACCTGCTTTTGTGACAAGGACCTTTAAGAGGTTGATCCTCGAAATCAGGTATACCGTGTTGGACAGTAGATAGTGACGCGGCTTTTGTACGGCGAACATCACTGCAAGGCATTCTTTCTTGACTGGAGAATAAAGATGGTCCGCATCTACCAGCATGCGGCTGAGGTAGTATAGAGCAGCTTCTTTTCCATCGTCATTCTCTTGTGCAAGCAGAGCACCCAAAGAGTGGTCGAGAGCTCTTGTGTACAAGATGAATGGTTTTCCAGTGGTAGGGGCAGCCAGCACTGGAGGTTTAGTTAGGTATGACTTGATATCTTGAAATACTGCTTCACATTCAGCGCCCCAAACAAAGTTCACGCCTTTCTTCATTAATCGAGAGAAAGGACGGCATTTCCCCGATAGATTGGAGATGAACCGTCTGATGTATGCCAATCTTCCTTGAAGTCCTTTCAGTTCTCTTAAGGTTCTTGGTTCTTGGAGAAGGCATTTCTAGGATAGCTTTGTTTTCAACTTTCTTTGGCTGCTGAGGAGCTGGCTTGGTTTGCACATTAAGAACCTCCTTTTTCTTTGGCTTTGAGGTCGTAATGGTAGCAAGCTCTTTCTTTGATGACTATTGACTGTTGAGGTCTTTGATCACCATTTCAGCCTCCATGGAAGCTTCTAGGAGTTCTTCCAGGTTCTTGGATTTGTTGCCGATAATCATGGAGCGGATTCTCGCTCTCATGTTGTTACGACAGATGTCGATGAGCGACGCTTGTGGCAGCACATCTGAACACTTGTATGCCATTGCCTTCCACTTGTGAATGAAGTCGTAAGTTGACTCATTCTCTCGCTGTTTTAGGCTGCAGAGCTGTGCCATAGTAACAGGATGATCTTCACCTTTGAAGCGAGTCAGGAAGCGTGTCTTTAGCATGACCCAATTTTGGATGGAGTCCTCCGGCAAAGTGGAGTACCAATCGAAGGCGGTACCTTTTAGGGTACTTGCAAAGAGACGGATCGTGAGGGCATCTTGATCCGCTACAGCTTCCGTCAATATTTTGAAGTGGATGACGTGTTGTCTAGCTGAACCTTTCCCCGAGTAGGTTGCTTGAATTTTGTAGGGAACGGGACCGAGTCCATCCATAAGGGATATGGTGGCTTGATCCAATGCTCCTTCGGTGTATCATCTTCTTTTGCTTTGGTGAGGATGTCGTCAACGTCCTTTTTGGTAAGGGCGCGTGACTCACTGTTTTCTGTATTATCCTCGTTATCTGGAGGAGGTTGATTGTTTTCTTGACGCTGCAAAGTGAGAAGAAGATTTTCCATCAGAGCCTCAATCCTTTGCTAACCTTGCTCCAACTGCTGGATGTGTGCGGTCGTTTCATCAGGAGGTGGATTGCGAGGTTGCTTAGAGTTTGTGGCGAAGACGTTCATCCTCTGTGATTCGAACGAAGAGATCTTCCTGGTGACTGAGCTGGGGCTCATTCTTAAAGAGCTTGAGGAAGGATTACTCCGTTGTCCTTGGCTTGAAGGAGTAGAAGATTCTTCCAGGTGTCTTCGTGTCTGGGAGACGCTGCGAGTCACCGGTCGCCGACATGAATTTTGGTTGCTGACTTCTGGCGTCTTCTGGATTTGCTAACCATATGGATAGCAGCAACTTGATCGGGTCTTTCTTTTTCGACCCATTTTTGGGAGACTTGGAGGGTAAGATGTTGGGTCCTTTGCTTCTCTAGTCTCTTTTGTCGATACAACATGCGGCGACGTATACGACGGGCAATTTGAGCTTTTGTCAACTCTGGCTGGGCTTTAACAATGAAGGATGTACTCCCTCAAGCGCAACAGCCGAGTCTGTCTTCTTTGAAGCTGGGCATAGACAGGATTTGGACCCGGTCCTTCGACTGTCGTAACGAAGCTTTGAATTTTGCGAGTTCGGCCCCTGTTGAGATAAATGGTCGAATTGCAGGGGTACAGGCCTTAGTAGTTTCTTATAGAGGCTTGGTGATGTATGATTTGATTTTTGGCTTGTAAGAGCAAGCCGACTCATGATGGGTTGCCTTCTTTGTTAGGCAAGAGGCTGGTTTCTCCTCCTTCATGTATGCAAGAGGATAGAACCGATTTTCTTTGAGAGGGGCCAGGTATGCTGGCCTTGCAGATGCTTGAGACCTCCTTTGTTTTGGCTAAGGTCTTGCAGACCAAGTCTTAGGGTAGACCTGGTTCTCTGCGGGTTGAGGCTTCGTGGGGTTGCCACGGGCTTCAGATTTCTTTGTGTTCGCCCTTGGTGTCATGGCAGTGACACGTTGCGGAGCGATCTTTTGCTTCTTAGCAGGTGCGATTTCCTCTATGGGAAGTGGGAATGGTCCCAGCGACCCGAAGATGATGGTCCGGGGAGTAGAGGTCGACCTGGTGTTCTTTGGTTTGCCGAGGGAGGTGACGCTTCGGCAGCTAGCAGGGCGCTTATGGGTGCGCTTGTTCTGCTTCTCATGGAGCATGAGCTGGTACTTGTTCTCATCAAAAGTGTTGTTAACGAAGCTGCCATTGTTAATTTTGGAAAACTTCTTAAACAAGACCACGTCCATTAGTAATCACAAGAATATAGTGATCATAAATGGGAAAGAACTATGGTTTTGTCTTTTCAAATCGCTCATGGGAACATAGCCCAGTCCAAGCTAGACGAAGAAGGCAAAAAGCCATAGAGGATACAATTGTTCTGAACGCAAGTACAGGAGGCTCAAAGCAAGCATTCCAGTGACTGCTAGAAGCAATTGTGGACCTTAATTCAAATTACCGAGAAGCGAGGCTCACTCGAGGTAAGATGATATAAGGTTGGATATACAAATATGTCGGTTGCGAATGCAGTAGACCCAGAAGGGCGTACTAGCACCACTAGGCACAAATGTTGCAAATCGCATCCTTGGAATGGACACGAGATGGGATTTTTGAAAGGTCAAAATCAGATTCATAAAAGAAAGCAAATGGTGTTCCAATCTGAATAAGGGCTCAAACATTTCTGAGAGCGCTAAATCCGAAAAGGAGGAAACCAAAATTTCTCGAATATGAACCCAAAGGTGACGGAAGTTTTTTTTTTTTTAAAGTTATTTTTTTTGAAAATTTTTTTTGAAGGAACACAAAGGCTTTTCAATTCGGCCTTATGAAACCTTAGTAGATAGACCAGCCCCCAGGTAAGGGTAGGATTACTTAATGAACCCATTTGGAGGACCCTTGCCTCGAACAGTCAGTTGTCTCCACACTCTGGACAAGGCTTTTCTTAGATCCACTTTGGTCAAAGAACGCAATTGGTGCAACCTTAGTGGGTTTTGAAATTTTTTTTTTTTGGATTCATGAAAGAGAACGAGCGGTGTCCCAATCCGAATATGGGTTCAAACATTTCTGCGAATGTTAAATCCGAAAAGGAGGGGACCAAACTTTCTCAAATTTGATTCCAAAAAAAAAAATTTTTTGAATGAGTTTTTTTTTTAAGAGTTTTTTTTTTTTTTTGAAATCCCTATCGGACTCATCAAAGAGAAAAGATGGCCCATTCCCCGATAAGAACAATAGCTGCGAACATTTCTGTGAGCTATCAAGTTCAAACGGGAGAGGATCAAAGTTTCTCAAAATTGAATCCAAAAAAAAGAAATCAGATTCTTTTGAAAAAAAAATTTGGAAATGAGAAGGAATGGAAATAAGTTCAAAGGTAGCAATTTTCCAAAAACCCCATCTCATTTTTTTTTTTTTTGGATGCAAGATCCAACATAGGCCACCAACTAGAAAGGAGCCTAAGAATTCAAGCATCGCGTTCTCAAGTGAACTTGTCCCACCGGGTATGCCAACTTGATGGACCCGATTTTTTCTCCCTCTCCTCTCCTCTCCCATCCGTCCCCGGGGTCGCCGAGAGGAAAATCGAATGGAGGGAAGAAAGGGGAGAAAAAAAGAGCATCTACATTTTTGTACGGGTATGCCCGATTTTCTATTCTACTTGGAATTCAGAAATGGTGATTCGGAGATCCACTTTGCAAGTAGAAAGGAATCAACCTTTTTTTCTAACTTTCCATTGCACACATATTTAAGAAAAGAGACAGTTTTTTTTAATGCCGTGAGAGACGATTTTGTTTGCCGTGAAAGGCGATTTTCTGTCGTAAGAGGCGATTTGTGCCATGAAAGACGATTTTTGCCGTGAAAGGCGATTTACAAATCTCATCAAAATGAAAGATAAGAATTGTGATTTTTTTCTCTTAAAAAAACAAAGTACAATAGAAAAGTAAGAAAGGGAATTTGACTTCTCAGGAGATTGTGGGGACCAGTTCAGAACGACGGTCGCGAGTCATGTATGGACTCCGCCATCGTCCTTCAAATGAGAACGCTTGATGCTTTGATATTTCGGCCTGGCTTGGACTTCAGTTTTTTAGAGGATAAGGACCAAGGGAAGGTCCTATACCCAATGAAAAACGAAGAGACAAGCTGAAGAGCCGTGTCTTGGCCATGTTGAGTAGGAGAAGAGGAGGCCTTTTCTTAGGGGGGGTGTGTGTCCCCCCCCCCCCCCAAGGGACTTTGATAACCTTTGGGTGTTCGTTGTAGCAGAGTTTCTCCTTGCATAGTAGCAGGGCTTCTGGATTTTGAGTTCGGGATTCCGGGATTCTGTGTGTTGTCCTTGGCTTCTTGGAGTCACCTCCTTTTATAGGCATTTGGTAACCTTTAGGTGACTTTATGGGCTTTAATGCATTAAAACCACATAATGGGAGGAGTTATAGGTTTTAAATCCTTTGTTTTATAACTCCTTTTTCTTGGCTTCTGATTGGCCGGTGGAGATAATGGGCATTTAATCGCCTTCAATCTCCATGATGAGAGGAGTTTCATAACTTTAATGTGATGATGACTTGGACTTGTAACTCCCATTTCCTTGCTTCTGATTGGGCCGTCCAAAATAATGAGTTAATGACCGCATTTAGTTGGGTAAATTAACATCATTAAGTGGTTGCCGGTGATTTGAAGAGTCGCGGGCCATGCCGCGTCTTTTAGAATTCTTCTTGCGATGATCGACGATGGATTTTCATGTCGATCGATGTCGGATGATCACGCAACTTTACACATTAGTTGATACCAGCGGGCCGGTGACATCTTTCCTGTCGATTTCTCGATCGGTCGGACAGAAAATGCACTTTCTTGGTCAGCCGGATGGCGATCTTGGAGCGATCGATGACGATTTCATGCTCTTAGCGGCGGATCAGAGATGTCGATGAAGATCAGTCATTTCCGAGCGTCGAAAATCAGATTTTCAGGAAATCACAGGGGCTGGAACTTCCGAAACGCGAAAAAGGACGGAAAACGGGTCACCGAACGACAAATCCGGTGACCTGGATTTCCATGGTTGTTGACGACCATGGGCTAGGGTCGCCGCCAGCAACCATGGGGGGTCCCCTTTTGGTCGCCATTTTTCGGTCGTTCTTTGGTCTTTTTCGCCGTTGTTTTCTCCTGGATTTTTCTTGAAATTTCTCCTCATTTTTTGGTTTGATTCTCCTGAAGAAAACCTGACGAGAAGCCGTGCAAATCGAAGCATAAAGTTTCCTATATTTTGAAGACTTTGCCGCGTAGAGTTGCCATTTTTTTGTTAAGAGTCGAAACTAGGTCAAACAATGTCGGAATGACCTAAAATTCGACGTGAAACCTCCTGAGTAGTAGATAGGACCAACCATGGGCTTTTGCTTGAGTTTTGAAGCCGTTTGGGGTCCGTTGTTGCTAGGCTTGATTTTGCCGCGAGGAAGATGTATGTGCCGTCAACTGATGTCTGATTGACCTGAAATTTGATAGGGAGCCTATTGGAGTCATTCTGAGATGATCCATTAGCTCCGATTAGGATGTCATGGTCCCGGGGTGCTCCACCGCCGATAGCCTTGATTTTCTTTCGGAGCGTCAAAGCTGGGTCAAATGTTGTCGGAATGACCTGAAATTTGACGTGCAACTCTTTTGGAGCATATTGAAGCCGTCTATGTACTCCGTTTGGTGACCAAAGGGGAGAAATTCCCCCATGGTCGCCGGCGACCCTGGAAATCCGGGTCGCCGGATTTCCGCCGGGAGGACCATTTTCCGATCCTTTTCGCGTTTTGGGAGTTCCAGCCCTTGTGATTTCCTGAAAGTCTGATCCTTGATGCTCGGAAATGACTGATCTTCATCGACATCTCGGATCCGCCATCAAGAGCATGAAATCGTCATTGATCGCTTCAAGACCGCCAACCGTCGACCAAGAAAGTGCATTTTCTGTCTGACCGATCGAGAAATCGATAAGACAGATGTCATCGGCCCGCTGGTATTAACCAATGTCTGAAGTCGCATGATCATCTGATATTGATCAACATGAAGATCCATCGTCGATCATCGCAAGAAGAATTCCAAAAGACTCGGCACGGCCTGCGACTCTTCAAATTCCCGGTGACCACTTAGTGTTGTTAATTGACCCAACTAAATGCGACCATTAACTCATTATTTTGGACGGCCCAATCAGAAGTAAGGAAATTGGAGTTACAAGTCAAAGCCATCATGACATTAAAGCTATGAAACTCCTCTCATCATGGAGATTAAAGGCAATTAAATGCCCATTATCTCCACCGGTCAATCAGAAGCCAAGAAAAAAGGAGTTACAAAATAAAGGAATTAAAACTTGTAACTCCTCCCATTATGTGGCTTTAAACACATTAAAGCCCATAAAATCACCTAAAGGCTACCAAATGCCTATAAAAGGAGGTGATTCCAAGAGGAGACAAGCCCGAATCCCGAAATCTCGATCTCAAGATCAAGAAATCCATCCAGAAGCTCTGTTACTCTGAAGAAACTCTGCCGCAGCAAACACCAAAAGGTGATTGAAGTCCCTTGGGGGGCACCCCCCCAAGAGAAAACCTTTTCTTCTCTTATTCAACATGGTCAAGACGCAGCTCTTCAGCCCGTCTCTTCATTTTTTTATTGGGTATAGGTACTTCCCTTGGTCCTTATCCTCTAAAAAGCTGAAGTCCAAGCCAAGCCAAAGAATCAAAGCATCAAGCGTTCTCATCTGAAGGACGATGGCGAAGTCCATACATGACTTGCGACCGTCGATCTGAACTGGTCCCCACAATCTCCTGAGAAGTCAGATTCCCTTTCTCACTTTTCTGTTGTACTTTGTATTTTCTTTAAGAGACAAAAAGATCACATTTCTTGTCTTTCTTCACTGATGAGATTTGTAAATTGCCTTTCACGGCACAAAATCGCCTTCTACGGCACAAAATCACCTTTCATGGCAAACAAAATGAAATCGCCTCTCACGGCATTTTAAAAACTGTCTCTTTTCTTAAATATATGTGCAATGGAAAGTTAGAAAAAAGGTTAATTTCCTTTCTACTTGCGAAGGTGGATCTCCGGATCACCATTTCTAAATTCCAAATAGAATTGAAAATCTGGCATACTCGTACACAAAAATATAGATGCCCGCCTTTCTCCCCCCTTTCTTCCGTCCATTCGGATCCTCTCGGTGACCCCGGGGACGGATGGGAGAGGAAAGGTAGGAAAATTCTGGGTCCATCAGACATCCTTCTCCTCGGGAAAGACATAGGAATGTTGTCAATGGTGAAAGTTTGGTTGGCTAAGACTTTTGATATGAAGGACTTGGGAGAAGCTAGTTACATCCTAGAGATCAAAATCCTTTGAGACCGAAAAAATAGATTGATTGGCTTATCCCAAGCTGCATACATAGATAAGGTACTAGTACGGTTTGCTATGCAAGACTCCAAAAAGGGTATTACACCTTTCAGGCATGGAGTGCACCTTTCCAAGGATCAGTGTCCCAAGACACTTGAGGAAAAGGAGCAGATGAGGTCGATACTATAGGCTTCGGCTATTGGTAGCCTCACCATAACAATTTGCACTTTTACCTACGTTTTTTCCCAGCGCAATCATTCAACGCTGGGAAAAGTATAACTTTTACCGGCGTAAAAGCTTCTTTCATCGGAAAAAGATAGGGTTTTTCTGGCAACATATTTTCGTCGGCAAATATTAGATTTTTTCCAGTAATTTGTCTTTTTTGCCTGCAAAGGTCAAGGTTTTTCTGGCATTTTGTTTTTTTCACTGGCAAAGGTCAAGGCAAATTTCAGCCTCTATCCCCGCCAAACGATCGCACCTTATTTTTCTTTTGCCGGTGAACAAATTTCGTGGGGCAATGTTTTGAGTCACTATATTTCCAAAAATATTTATGCCAACGGACTATTTTGCGCCGGTATTGTTACTACTAATACCCAAAACTTTTCTCCGCCCATCTATTTTCCCTCTGTAATTCCCCATCTCGCCTCCATCCCTCATCTCCCTTTTCCACTCCCACACAAGCCATCTCCTCTCCCAGGCGCAGAACCCCCCTCTCCTCCATCTCCCAGGAGACCTCATCCCCCTCTCCCTCTCCCTCTCCCTCTCATCATCTCCGTCTCACGATCCCTCTTATCACCTGCACAGACCTGCCCCAGCTGCCCCCCCATCTCCATCTCCATCTTCTTCCTCCCTGCACAGACCTCTCCATCACCATTCTTCTCTCACGCCTCACCCTCTCCACGCTTGTGTCTCCATTACTGACCCATCTCACATCCCAGGATCTGCCACAGAACGTAGATCCGGACTCCGGTCGCCACCACTGCGCTGCCCTGCAATGAGGAGAGAGGAACAGAGAGATGGGAGAAGAAGAACGGGTTTGGTTATGTATTTCTCTGATCAGGAGCAGAAATCAGAGACTGTCAAGGAATGAAATCTCTACACACAGGTCGAAGTACGTTTGGGATATATGGGAGGCTGATGGTTGCGACTTAAAAACCAGCTGGAGCAATTAAGAAATGATCTCATACATATACTGGGGAAAGAAGACATTCATCTGGTTCGAAATCCATAAAATTTTTGGAATCTTTCTCTATTGAAATTTCTGTTTTTCTTCGCTTTCAAGATCTGTTTTTCTTTGTGTGATTGTACTTAGATTAGCTCTTTCATGGTTTGGTTTTTGGCGAACTTCAAATCTGATCTCGGATCCATGAGCTTCATTTTTTATTCCAGCATAGAAGGAGTAAAACGGGTACGTCTTCTGTCCCTTATATATGCGTTTTCTTTTGGGGTTTTATTTCAGTTTCAATTTAGCTTGGGGAAGGGTTTGGGCAAATGGGTTTAGATTTTGTTTACTATTTTCTTTTACTACAATAGGAGAAATCTTTGCAGGTGGTTCCACTTGTTTTTCTCTCCAGAAATTGGTGGTTTTCCCCCTTGTGTTGGTATTGGTGTTGGAAATAAGGTGTTCAAGAAATATGGTCAGTGGGTCATTTGGTATGGAGACAAAAATTTCTGTAATTTACAAGTTAAAAATTTAGAAGCATGGTGGCCTTAAAAATGTGAAGATGAGAAACAAATGTGAGTGATAATACCTAGTTACTTTAAGGAACATAGACTTTACACATCAAGATGAAGTATTTGGATGTGTTAACCACTTTTAGTTATCAGGATATCATAGGGTGCAATTGAGTACTTTCTTAGTTCACATCTATTTGGATATGCTTTTATTATTTGAATCAAGATCCTGTTGTGGCCTTCTGATTTGTGTGGAGTGACAGTTCCTTTAAGTTTTTGTTTGAATCAAGATCCTGTTGTGGCCTTCTGATTTGTTAGTGAGAGGTTGGATTCTATATCTAACATGCATTCTATATGTTGGATTCTATGTTCCCCATAGGTTTGAAGGTTTCGGTGGCTAGATCATTTCCCAATCAGTTTGTAATACTCCCAATAGTTGAAAGACTATTTGGATGGGTGGAGAAAGTATACACGTCTAATAATCTTCCTTCATCAATTTATGTTCGCTTCTTTTGCCTTAGCATTTGGAACCATTGTTTCTTGGTTGGGATTTACTTAATCTTCATGGGGTTATTACAATACTGGTTTGGGTCAATATGATGCATCGACTAGCCTTGGAGAAATGGAATTGTTCCTCATTCCCAACTTTCTAGAAATTCAATCTTTTTAAGTCAATAACTCTGGAATCTATGCACTTCCCAAATCCAGAATAGGGATAACTTACTGAAAACTTTTTGGTACTTGGGCTACCTAGAATGACTTTATCAGAATTTTCTTTTGTGTGCATCGGTGTATCCTCCCTTTATAACAATAAAATGTATTTTGTTTCTTGGTTTCAGTAACCTAAATGTTAGTCTCCTGTATTTAAGTATTTTCATTCATGTTAAACTTTGATTCTTGCCATTAATGCTAATGATGGTGTTATTTATGTAATAGAGAATACAAGGGCCAGCAGTGAGACATCGTCATCTATTTCAAGTGAGCTTGTCACTGATGGGGCTGAAGATTCTTCCTCTGATCATGGATCTGAAAAATCAGAGATGAAATTACTAGATTTGTATTTTGGTTGTGGGGCGATGTTAATAGGCTTGTGCCTTGGAGCTAATATTGCAGGGGTCAATCTTGTCAAAGTAAGCCTCCCATTCTTGCCTATTCTGTCTTCAAGTTTTTGTTGTGTTTACATGTAATTTACTACTTACATTGGCATTTGTAGAGGTGGGTTGTGGATCTAAATAAATACGCTTGTCAGAGCCTTAAAAGAGAACCACCCCGAGACGGAGGTATATTTATTCTTCCACATCGGCTGCTGTTAAATGTTTTATTATTATTATTGTTGTTGTTTTTTAAAATGCTCCCAATTGATTGGCCTTACAGAATTTTAAAATGTTTATTTAGGAAGATTGCTCAAAAGCTTGTCTTTTATTTCTTGCTTCAGTTAAAGTTTAAACTTTACTTCACTTAAAATTTTAAGTTTAGATTCTATTTTCTCATTCTTATAAGGATTTGACTTTCAGGTGAGAAATGAAAAGGCAGATGATTTTTTGTTGTTGTTAAAAGAATGGTAAAAACTCTGCAAGCATTTTTCTTTACTTGGCAATATCAAAGTGCAATCAAGAAGCTCAGATGCAATCTTTAGTGAAGAAGATGATGAGGTTGATGAAGATATTGAGGAGGAAGCGAAGACTCCATCTGGTGAATTTGAAGTAGGGAAGCTAGTTGGTATTTGTTTTGGTGATTTGAATGAAATTGGTGTTCAGGGCTTGAAATTCAAGGCAATCTTTCACCTTGCTGGTTATGTTCCTTGATATAATTTTTATATTTCACACACACATACATGGTGGAAGGTGTCGTTTGTATGGAAAGTTCTAATAATGATGGACCCTAGCCAACAAAAATAGGATCAATCTAAATGTCTAGTCCATTCATGGGTTCAAATTTTATGACTTCATATTAATTGAAAGATCCATGACCTAATAGTCTTGTCCATTCGTGGGTTCAAGACCCCATGGTCCGGTGACTATCCACAGTTTTTTTTTTTTGTGTGTGTGTGTGTGTTTTGGGGGTGGGGTGGGGTGGGGTGTATTTACTTCTACCATAACTTAGAAAAAAAGGATTCCATGCAACAGAAAAGAAGATTAGTTTAGGTGTAGACTGTTGTTTTGTTTTTCTTATATTTGAGTTCTTCTTTTTTCTCTGTTATTCATTTTTCTTTTTTGCATTTATTTTATCATCTATTGGTTGAATTTGAGTGTACCATCACCTCACATATATGAACAGATATGGACAAGATGCTGGTGTCGTAGGATACCGGCATCCCACGTACGAGTAGATGGTCTCTCACAATCTCATAATCATGCTTAAAACTGTTACAACAGTAGCATCCGAGCTCGATCCGACGGTAGCAACTGAAAAGGGAATGCTCGATTCTGTCAAATATAGAGCCCAAGTAGATAAAAGTTTGGTTCTAGAACAGAAGGTAAAAGAAAAAAAGTTAGTTTACATGTTTCAATTTTTGTTGTTTTTTTTTTTTTTTTTTTGTATATTGGATTGATGAACGTAAGTTTTTTGTTCCTCTTTTTGGGGTCTGAGTTTGTGTTTGCTCATGATGTTGTGATGTGTGTGGTGGTTGGTTTTTTTAAAATAGAGGAACAATTGGAATGAAATGGGTTATTTGTTCCCTCTATTGAAATGGTTTATCTCTTGTTTTTCTATTTTTAGTTATGTTGTTGGTATCATGCATTTGTTTTATATTGAGTTTCTTGTTCTTATTCTGATTTCTATTTTTAGATGAATGAGTTGGGTTTTGGGTATCTCTTGTTTTTGCTAATGGCTAGTTGGAATGAGACAGAGGAGTTTTGATCAGGATTTTCTCATGGGTCCTTGGCAAAAATGAAAGTCCAAGATCGAATCCGGGGGGGGGGGGGGGGTTGAATAGGGTGAGCTCAAATAACTAGACCACTTTTAATTCTCTTTGCTTTTAAGTCTTTTATGCTTTGAAGAAGAATTGTAAATCAACCAAGATAACATCATCCATAAAAGGAAAGCATAAAGACAATCACCATAACACAGGCATATATAGTGGGTCGGGCAAATTGCCTACATCCACTCCCGGTACACCTACCGGATTTCACTAACTCCAAATAAGGTTTAGGATCTCCTCAAACCTTACAATTCATCACTATGCTTTTCAAGGCTAAGCATAAACCTTTACAACATAAACTATGCTTTTCAAGGCTAAGCATAAACCTTAACAACTAGAAGTTTTCTCTTAAGAAATATGCCTATGAGTGCATGGATTAAGAGATCTATTTAAGTGCAAAAGAGTGCCTCTAAATAGGCTAAATAGAAAGTGAAAACTCAACTTCTAGAAACATGCATATGGATGACAAAGTCTATGAATGATGCATTTACTAGAAATTACTCTCTCTTTTTGAAAAGATAAAACCTTGAATGAAGCAAAGATGACAATCATATGTTTGAGAAAGAGTTGTTTGTCTAACACATGACTTTAACAAAGAGAACTAACTTGTTTTCAAAGAAGATATACTAAAGTCTAACAAGTTGATTTTGAAACAAGAAACCAATTTCATGTGTAACAAAGACAATATGTTGTACTCATAAAGCTTATGAGATTTCTAAAGTACTAAGCATGTTATGAAGAACAACATTGTAATAGAAAAGCATCTTGTTAATCATGCATTGAAAGAAATCAAAAGAGTGAAACAAAACATGATTTTAAAAGACTTAGGATTAAAGAAAGCACACCCAGTTGGAGATCAAAGGTTGAATCAAGGGAATCGCTTCATAATCCCTTCAAAGATGCTCTTAAAAAGTTGCTAGTCCTTGGCCTCAAAAGTCTCTTGAGATTCAGCAACTTTTTCCAAACAAAAAAGCCACTTTTTATAGAGAAAAAGTTCCTAACGGCTAGTCCCCGGTCGACTTGGTACAGGGCCGGGTCGACCGGGTACTCACAACGGCTAGAAAACAGACCGTTGGAGCTTCAGAACCCTGTCGACCTGCAGTGTGGCCGGTCGACAGGTCGACCTGAAGAGTGCCCAGAATTCTGAAATGTTTAGAAATTTGCAACTTTGGAGGGCACTTTCCAAGGGACTTTGAGAACCATTTCACAAGCATGAATTCATGACAGAAAGAAGATGAAAACTGAATTTCTAAAGCCATGAAAACTCCAAAACAAAATAATGATTTTAAAGAGGGAGACTTTTGGAAAGCTAGAATGATTTTAAGAGACAAACTGAATTGAAAACCATGCATATCACATGATGAAAACAACGATTATGAAAGAAAAATATGCATGAAGATCCTAAGAATAAGACCATGAATGAATGAGAGGTCAAGCTTATGAAAATGAATGCATCCTATCAAATTGCAACAAAGCAAAAACTCTAACAATCTCCCCCTTTGCAATTTGATGGCAACTTCTTGAAGCTTGAACTCTCTCTCAATCTCCTTTGAATCTTGGACGGCAACTTCTTTGGATATTTAAGGAGCTTTGGATATTTGGGAGCATTTGGATATTTTGGAGCTTTGGATTTTCCTTGCAGGAGCGACGACATAAGACGACCAACCTAGAAGCTATACAAAATAACACTCTAGGCAAAGCTACTCCCCCTCAACAATAGCGACCTTTGAATCTTCTCCCCCTCAATTGGTGAATACCTTGGGGAACAATTGATATTTTCTCTCCCCTTTTGACATCTAATTGCAAAGGAGCCTGCCCATCAAAGATAAAACATACAACCTTGTTAGTAACACCTGTTTATAAGAGATATAAAAATAAAATGTGGAACAAGTGATTAGCCAACAAGAATTTAAAAATCAGGGCAAGGGCCAATGCCCAATTGATGTCTCAATTTTATGAAACGATCATTTCCAAGGGGTTTAGTAAATAAGTCAGCCAATTGGGTATCTGTAGGAACAAACAATAACTCAATAGTGCCTTGGTCAGCATGATCACGTAAGAAATGATAGCGAATGTCAATGTGCTTAGTGCGAGAGTGCTGAACCGGATTTTTAGAGATACTAATGGCACTAGAGTTATCACACATGATAGGCATGCATTGTTGTGGAACATTATAATCTAACAAAGTTTGTTTCATCCACAACAGTTGGGCACAGCAGCTACCTGCAGCAATATATTCAGCTTCTGCAGTAGACAAGGATACATAATTTTGCTTTTTGCTATGCTAGGCTACTAAGCAGTTTCCTAAGAAATAGCAACAGCCACTAGTGCTTTTCCTATCATCTATTGATCCTGCCCAATCTGCATCACTATATCCAATTAATTGCAGAGTTGAGTCATGAGGATATCAGATACCATAATGAGAAGTCCCATTAATATATCTTATGATATCTTTAACAGCTTTAATATGAGATTCTCGGGGATCAGATTGATACCTCGCACATATTCCAACACTAAAAGAGATATCAGGTCTGCTAGCAGTGAGATAGAGAAGGCTTTTTATCATGCTCCTATAAAGTTTTTGGTCAACTTTCTTACCCCGAAGGTCACTAGAGATTTTAGTATTGGAGCCCATGGGATTGCAACTAGTCTTAGATTCTCCTAAGCCAAACTTTTTCACTATTTCTAGAGCAAACTTGGATTGACTAAGAAAGATACCATGATCAGTCTGACTAACTTGTAATCCTAGAAAGAACTGAAGGGGTCCTACCAAACTCATTTCAAACGTGGAGCTCATTAACTGAGAAAAACCTTGAGCAAGTTGATTAGATGTGGATCCAAAAACAATGTCGCCAACATATATCTGAGCAATGAGTATATCTTTATCAACCTTTTTAATGAAGAGAGTGTTAGTTTTATGGTCTCAATACCATGGGTATATGATGTAATAAATTGATTAATTTCTTTATTTATCAATACAATTCATGTTTTTCCTTTCATGAGATGAATGATGTTTTATATACTTGCACATAACCAATACAAAAGACATAATGACTCATGAGATGAACCGGAGTCCATGAGTGTACTAGATGTAATACATGTGTATGGATGAGATCCACATACATGAGACATGTATTGCAAATCTTATACTCGAATATGTTCACAACCAGTGATGAGATTGGACATCTCATCTGACAAGGTTGCAGCGCCTTGATCACTATGAGATAGTGTGATTTGTCTCGATCATCGAAATGTAAGATTCCAGATCATGGTGCTGGTACATTGGACGTATTGAAGGACCATGAGAAACACCTTATATACACTGTCTTTATTTTAATGTCTGCTCTCATAATTCCCTAGCAATAGGCTCATAATCCTGAGACATTAATGAACTCAAGTTTCTATCTATGCATTTGCTTTGAGTCACCAATGAGTGAGGCCAACTGTAGGTCAACACCTCAGTGATTTGGGTACGTGGTAGTAGAGTTGTGGGAACATTCAATGGTCAAGATAGAATCTATCTTTAATATCCCCTTGTGCCAATTAATGGATTTATCATGGGTAAGTGCGCACCCATTCCGATTAAGAGTTAATTGGATCGGTACCAAATGATCATTATAATTAATTGGGGCTCAAGGATAATAAGATATGGATCTAATTTGGTGGACAGGTCCATTTGATCCATGGATATAAATGGAGGGGCCTACTTGTGGTACTGAGGAAGTTTAGGGTCTTCATTGTAATTTATTCCTAAGACTGGAGTGCAATTGCATTTATATAGTGAAGTTATTTGCAATTAACTGTGGGCCCGGATTGCACATGAGATGTGGGGTCGCGTGTCCCAGTTGGAGCCAGCTTTCTAAAGAATCCCTAGTGGTCCCCACGCTAGCCCAAGTTATTAGAAAGATACTAATTCTACTTGAACTCTAAAAGGAAGGTTACTATTTCTATTTAAAGTGAGACTTCTAATAGTGGTAACGGTAAGCTACTAATTATTAATGGAAGTAGGACTTCTATTTTAATTAGAAAGGAGAAAGCTACTAATTGTTATGGAAGTGAGACTTCTATGGCAACTAGCAAGGGAGATGTTTACTAATTTGTAATGGGAGTTAACCTTCTATTTCAAATAGGAAAAAAGGAGTTATGGAGGGCTATAAATAGAGGAATCATCCCCTCTTGGTCATCCATAACATATAGAGCACTTTCAGCTCCTTTGTACAAGAGTTGCACAAGTCATCTTCCTCTCTAAGTTCCCCTCTTTCACCTTTAGTTCCTTAGAGTTACTAGTTAGGTTTTCTTTTGAAGATTCCACCATCTTCTTGAGAAAAGAGATCTAATACGGGTTATAGCGTGGAAGATCAAAAGGAGTTGAAGATTCTGAATTGGATTGTGAAGTTGTTCATCATCAAAGTAAAGAACTCAAATCCTCCATTAGAGCACAACAAAGCTCCAAAGGTATATCTACATCCTTGTATGTTGTGGATTTCGTGGTTGCATGTTTATGTGCTATTTTCTATCTTCCAGATAGTATTTGTTGTTGTATATGTCTATGAGATTGAGGGAATTACATCCTGGATTGGGCTTGTTGCATTCTAGACAATTGATCCCTGCATCAAGTGGGTCAAAAGTTTTGAAACCTGTCTGGAAGGCCCACCTATATTCCAACAGAGAGTCTTGTCCACATTCCCACATTCATATCCATTTTCAAGTAAGTGACTTGTAAGCTTTTCATACCAGGCTCTTGGAGCTTGTTTCAATCCATAGAGCCTTTTTCAACTTAAAAACATATTCTAGGTGATGAGGATCCTCGAAGCCTTGAGGTTGAGTAACATACACATCTTCCTCAATTTCACCATTTAAAAAGGCACTCTTCACATCCATTTGAAACAGTTTAATCTTCATGCTGCTGGCATAGGCTAGTAAAATTCGAATAGACTCCAACCGAGCTACAGGGGCAAAGGTTTCCTCAAAATCAATTCCTTCAACTTGAGCATACCCTTTGGCTACAAGTCTAGCTTTGTTCCTTATAACATTTCCTGATTCATCCAACTTGTTCTTGAAAATCCATTTGGTGCCAATTTGGCTTTTGCCTTCAGGAAGAGGTACAAGATCCCACACAGCATTCTTTTTAAATTGATTTAGCTCTTCTTGCATGGCATCAATCCATTCAGACTTGGTTTCTGCTTCAGTGAAGTTCTTGAGCTCAATTTGTGAAACAAAGGAATAGTGAGCACACAGATTATGAACCTGTCTTCTTGTCATGACTCCTTTTGTGATGTCTCCAATGACATTATCCAAGTTGTGATTTCTTAATAACTTTGTGGGCATAGTAGGGACTGAGGGGATTTCTTCTTCAATTTCAGATGAAATAGGCTGCTCAACTAAGGTCGCTTCTTCGGGATTTCTTCTTCAATTTCAGATGGAATAGGCTGCTCAACTAAGGTCTCTTCTTCATCATGAAGAACTTTCTTAATTTGATTAGTCTTGTCAAAGACAACATGAGCTGATTCCATAACAGCCATCAATCTGAGGTTGAACACTCTATAAGCCTTGCTTTTATCAGAATACCCTAAGAAGATCCCTTCATCAGATTTGGAATCGAACTTTTCAAGCTGTTCTCTATCTCTTAAAATATAGCACTTACTACTAAACACTCTAAGATAACCCAAATTTGGTTTTCTTCCAAAATACAGCTCATAAGGGGTTTTGTTGGTGTTCTTTGTCAAATAAACACGATTAATAAGATAGCAAGCAGTGTTTATAGCTTCAGCCCATAAGTTGCGAGGGAGATTTTTCTCATTAAGAAGAGTTCTGGCCATTTCTTGAATAACTCTATTTCTTCTTTCAGCTACTCCATTTTGCTGGGGAGTTTTTAGAGCAGAGAATTGATGATTGATCCCATGGCTTTCACAAAAGTCTGCAAATCTTTCATTTTCAAATTCGCCTCCATGATCACTTCTTATCTTCTTAATTTTGTAGTCCTTTTCAACTTGAATTTTCTTGCAGATCCTTATGATATTATCTACTACATCTGATTTCGCATGAAGAAAGGCTACCCATCCAAATCTCGAATAATCATCAACCATAACTAAGATATACTTTCTCCCACCAATACTCTGAACAGGTGCAGGTCCAATGAGGTCCATATGAATGAGTTCAAGAGGACGAGCAGAGGATATGTCTTTTATACCTTTAAAACTTTTCTTGATTTGTTTACCCATTTGACAAGCCTTGCACAATTCAGATTTGTAATCATCTAATTTGGGTATTCCTCTAACAATTTCTTTCTTGGATAAGATCTTCATCAGTTTGTAATTTATATGTCCCATTCTTTGATGCCACAACTGATTTTCTTGAACTTTTGACATTAAACACATGGATTCATTCTCACAACATTCTTCTATGGTGTAGATGTTATCTTTAGTGCGTAATCCAGTGAGTAGAACTTTGTGGGATTTCTCATCCAGAACTTTGCAAGATTTGCTATAAAAAACAACTTTGTTTCCTTTATCACATAACTGACTTATGCTCAAGAGATTATGCTTTAAGCCATCCACAAGGAAAACATCTTTTAACGTAGGCATTTGATCTCCTCCAACACATCCTTTTCCAATAATCTGAGCTTTCCGATTATCTCCAAATGACACATTTCCTCCATCATAGTCCTCAAGCGTGATAAATCTAGAACGGTCTCCAGTCATATGTTTGGAGCAACCACTATCCAAAAACCATCTAGAGTTTTCCTTAACTTTAAGAGTTGTTTGAATTAGAAAGTTCTTGACACTTTTCTCTTTTTCAATCCAAGTAGCCTTAATGAAGGTAGAGGTAGTAGTCTTGGGAACAAATTTAAAGGGAGCTCTAGAAAGATGATTTTGAGACATCCTAAACTTAAAAGGACAATTTGGAACTAGATGACCTATTTGATTGCAAAAGTGACAAGTCCATCTAGAGGAAAAGAAGATTTTATCTATAGGTTTGAAATGAGTCCTAGATATATGTTGAAAGTTATTCTTCTTGCTACTAGAGGAGCATTCAAAACCTATACCATTCTTGTTACCAAAACTTTTGTTCATACCTAACATTTGATAGAATTTGTCATTTCCCAAGGTAAATTTTTCAACAACATGTTTTCCCTTTTGAAGTTTCAATTGTAGAGATTCTGATTCTTGTTGACTAGATTCCAGCAGACATTGTAAATTATGAATTTCTTTTTCAGCTTTAGCTAGATTATCATTAGAGGTAGTCAACTTAGATTGAACACTTCTTATCTGATTGTCTTTCAAGATTAATTGATCTTTTACAACATTTAGATCATTCACAAGCCTTTTAGATTCAATTTTTAAACTTTTATTTTTCTTGGTTATGACTTCACATAGTTCATATAGTTCCTCATAGGCTTGATGAATATCCGTTTCACTATTCTCATTATTTACTTCTTCTATTAAAACATTATGATCATTGTTTTCTTCAATGGGAGTAAAGAGAAGCCAAGAAGTGGAGTTATCATTATCTTCATCATTTTGAGGTTCATTATTGTCACTACTTTCATCTTCATCATCATCCCAAGTTATGTTCAAGACTTTCTTTCCTTTCTTATCTTTCTTTTCAGATTCTTTAGGGGAGGGACAATTTTGAGCGATGTGACCAAATCCTTTACAGTTGTAACATTGCCCATCCTTCTTGGTAAAAGATCCCCTTGAGTTCCTTTGAAAATTTTCATTTCTAGAATCTTCAGAATTTTTATAGTTCTTTTTGTTTTTAAGGAAATTCTTAAACTTCTCAGCAAGTAAAATAGTGTTTTCATCATCACTCTCACTCTCATTGTCATTTTCTTTATGTTGGGAGCTAAGAGCTACACCTTTCTTCTTGCTAGGGACTTCAAAATCTAATTCATAAGTGAGAAGATTGCCTCTAAGTTCTATTTTGATCTTGTCAACATCTTTACTTTCAGTTATAGCTACTATCTTGGGTTTGAACTTTTTGGGGAGAGATCTTAATATTTTTCTAACAGCTTTGGACTCATCCATTTTCTCTCCTAGACCTATGAGGGAATTAACAATCTCCATGAATTTAGTATAGAACTCGTCAAAGGTTTCTTTCTCTTGCATTTTGAGTTCTTCATACTTAGTAGACAACATTTGGATTTTAGCAACTTTGACTTGATTAGTCCCTTCATGAGTGGTCTCTAAGGTATCCCACACTTCCTTAGCAGTAATACAATTTACTACCCTATTGAACTCTTCTTGGGACAAAGCACAAAACAAGGCATTTTTAGCTTTAGCATTTAGATTTGCCCTATTTTTCTCTCCTTGAGTCCAGTCTTTCTTAGGCTTATGCTTGATAGATATGACATGTCCTTCCGAATCTTGTTCAGTGATAATGGGTTCATGATACCCTTCTTCAATGATATTCCAAACATCTAGACTTTGAGATTCTAGAAAGACTTGCATCCTAATCTTCCAATATCGGTAATGGGAGCCATTAAACAAGGGTGGTCTATTAGTGGCATGACCTTCTCCTAATTGGGATTGCATGGTGACCACAAAAGCAAAAACTCACTCTAAGGATTCTAACTCTAGGTTGTTTAGACCTAAACAAGAGCACTTAGGCTCTGATACCAATTGAAAGTCCAAGATCGAATCCTAGAGGGAGGGGGGGGGGGGGGAGAATAGGGTGAGCTCAAATAACTAGACCACTTTTAATTCTCTTTGCTTTTAAGTCTTTTATGCTTTGAAGAAGAATTGTAAATCAACCAAGATAACATCATCCATAAAAAGAAAGCATAAAGACAATCACCATAACACAGGCATATATAGTGGTTCGGCCAAATTGCCTACATCCACTCCCGGTACACCTACCGGATTTCACTAATTCCAAATAAGGTTTAGGATCACCTCAAACCTTACAATTCATCACTATGCTTTTCAAGGCTAAGCATAAACCTTTACAACATAAACTAGGCTTTTCAAGGCTAAGCATAAACCTTAACAACTAGGAGTTTTCTCTTAAGAAATATGCCTATGAGTGCATGGATTAAGAGATCTATTTAAGTGCAAAAGAGTGCCTCTAAATAGGCTAAATAGAAAGTGAAAACTCAACTTCTAGAAACATGCATATGGATGACAAAGTCTATGAATGATGCATTTACTAGAAATTACTCTCTCTTTTTGAAAAGATAAAACCTTGAATGATGCAAAGATGACAATCATATGTTTGAGAAAGAGTTGTTTGTCTAACACATGACTTTAACAAAGAAAACTAACTTGTTTTCAAAGAAGATATACTAAAGTCTAACAAGTTGATTTTGAAACAAGAAACCAATTTCATGTGTAACAAAGACAATATGTTGTATTCATAAAGCTTATGAGATTTCTAAAGTACTAAGCATGTTATGAAGAACAACATTGTAATAGAAAAGCATCTTGTTAATCATGCATTGAAAGAAATCAAAAGAGTGAAACAAAACATGATTTTAAAAGACTTAGGATTAAAGAAAGCACACCCAGTTGGAGATCAAAGGTTGAATCAAGGGAATCGCTTCATAATCCCTTCAAAGATGCTCTTAAAAAGTTGCTAGTCCTTGGCCTCAAAAGTCTCTTGAGATTCAGCAACTTTTTCCAAACAAAAAAGCCACTTTTTATAGAGAAAAAGTTCCCAACGGCTAGTCCCCGGTCGACTTGGTACAGGGCCGGGTCGACCGGGTACTCACAACGGCTAGAAAACAGACCGTTGGAGCTTCAGAACCCTGTCGACCTGCAGTGTGCCCGGTCGACCGGGTCCCTTGGCCCGGTCGACCGGCCACACTGGCAGGTCGACCTGAAGAGTGCCCAGAATTCTGAAATGTTTAGAAATTTACAACTTTGGAGGGCACTTTCCAGGGGACTTTGAGAACTATTTCACAAGCATGAATTCATGACAGAAAGAAGATGAAAACTGAATTTCTAAAGCCATGAAAACTCCAAAACAAAATAATGATTTGACAGAGAGACTTTTGGAAAGCTAGAATGATTTTTTGAAATAAAAAACTCCATGATTTTAAGAGACAAACTGAATTGAAAACCATGCATATCACATGATGAAAACAACGATTATGAAAGAGAAATATGCATGAAGATCATAAGAATAAAACCATGAATGAATGAGAGGTCAAGCTTATGAAAATGAATGCATCCTATCAAATTGCAACAAAACAAAAACTCTAACAAAAAATAGTGTATTTATTGGATTTGGCTACTTTTTATGCTTTTTCTGGTTTAGACTTTAGAGTTAGGGTATTTGTGTTTGTGTGTGTTTTTTTAGGTAAGTCTCATGGGAATATATTGTGATTTAGGTAACTTTTTCTATATTGTGATTTACATTTTCTAACAATGAACTAATTATATATGATTAGTACTACTTGTTCAGTCGAAATCTCTAACTGCACTACATAGATCCATTGGCTTTCTTTGTCCCATTTTATCTTGTCTAAGTACTCAGTGAACTTGGTGTTTAAAGTGAAAACATAAATATGAATCATGAAGGGGATGGATGCTTAAAGTGAAAACTATGATGGATTCTTCAAGCACACAAATTAGCATCTTAATATTTTACAGTTGCAGTACATATTATTCATAGTGAAAATAGAAACATCACCTTTTTGTTTGATACAACCATACAGGACACATATCACCTTATGGTTGTATTGAAGCCTTGAATTGCTCATTTGATATGAACCAAAATTAATTATCTGTTATATTTTTTATATTTACTTTTTAAGTACTCATTTCCCTTCTTTCTCCTTGGTTAACTTCTGTATTTTCAGTGCCTCTGGTCGTCTCACAAGTTCATCACCATTGTAATTTCAGAATCCTCGTATTTATGTTCTTTAGGACGTTGAGTTTCTTCTTCTCTTTTCCCATTGTCTCCATATCGCTTCAAGGGCAGTCTTTTTCTCTGTTTGTATTTTGATCTCAACATCGTTAATGGTAAGCATATTCTCTAAACATTTGGTATCTACTTTTGGTTTTAGAATATGTGATCATTTTTTGTGTTGTACTTTTATATATGGTATATGTTGTAGTTATCTTTGTTGTGTGGAATTATTGTAATCATCTGGTTTCTTGAGTTACACAAGTTGGTTTAATTATGTTTTATTTTTATTTTTTAAATGTTCTTTCGTAGAGGGGGACTTGTTCTAGTTGGGTTGTGTAACTATGCATTGGTTTTTGCCTAATGCATAGTACATAGATAATGTTGCATACTTTTCATATTTTATGTTTTTTGAAACTAGATATGAAATCAAGATCTGTATTTTTAAAGGTTACCATCAATTGTTTTAAATGTTATTATCAAATCATTATTCATATTGATAACAAGAATATTTCAGTCTTTTCCCATAATAACTACACCCACACAACATTCTTTCACTGTTGACTCTTTATTGGAAGCCACTTGAAACAACCCAAGGAAAAATAGAACTCTTAAGGAGCTGGTCTTACCCCATCTTCCACCCAAAAAGGGACACATCCACCCTCCTCAACTTTAAAACCAATCCTTTGCTAAAATCTCCCCCCTTCTGGCTTGGATCTTTCCCATAACTAGACACGATGTTTAGGGAATTAATTCTTTGGGACCCAATTCTTTTTATCAACCCCATGCTCTGAAGCCATAATTCTCCTCCATAAAGCATCTTTCTCCTTGAACCTCAACACCATTTTGCCAACAACCCCAAGTCCGAACCCCCTACAAATTTTGCTTTTATCACTTTGCTCCACCTCACTATATGTAATTTCCTTCTGTAAATTTTGCCTTCCTGTAAGAATTTTCTTCTAATTCAATCCATTTTGTCAACCACTGCTATCTGTATCTTATACTAGGACATATAATAATACACTAGCAAATTAGACATTCGATTTAATCAGATCTATCTTATTCCCCCATGGACAAATATTGCTTTCTCTAAATGGATATAGTGTTTTTTTTTCAAACTATTACATAACTGTGTCCTAGATTTTAGAAATTTCAATCTTGTATCCCTACTCCATGTTTCTACGCTTGTATCAAGCTATCATAGACTGGGATACTGTGAATGTGCTGAGAATCATAGGTCAAGATATTGTTAATGTGCTGATGCGTTCTGGACCAACTAGTGCGACTGAAATTTGGTGGCGGAACACCTTATTCCCCTGTCCATTGTCCACATCAGGAAGCATACCTTGTCCAAGCATTGTAGCCTGTCTAGATGTAGACTAATGTTCCGTCAGACCGTTGTTCAAGCATCATATACCTTAAGTACAAGCACTTCACATAGGTGTTAATGTTTCTCAGTAGAATCAGATTCAACACTTACTTTGAACAATCATTTGCCATTCAATGTCATTTGTTCTAGCCATTTAGAAGAAAAAAATGTCATTCATTCTACGTGATTGACATTATGGCAGGCTGCTCTAGAAGATATCTGGAAGGAGAAGGTCACAAGCAGTGGAGAATTTTATGATGCAACTGGTGCCAAGATGAGAAGAGACTATGAAAAGACTGGTAATTAGGTTGTCCAAAAACTATAGTTTCACTGTTTTTGGCCTACTTTGTCAAACTCCTGAGAGTATATTTGTTCAGGTGCTGGCAATCTAAGTTCGACTACGAGTAGAGATGGCATCCTCTATACTAGCAACACTGAAGAAAATGGTGAAGTCCTTGCGAATGCTGCAAATGATGGTGCCTATCACATAAATGGTCTTGGCTTGTTTGATGGATGTGCTTTAACTATGAATCCAGATGTTAAGCAAAACGCATTGAGTTTTTCATTACATTATATATCCGTTTACTCTATTTCTTAAGTAGTTCTTTTGTACACGTTTCAGGAAAACAGGTTGTTATTCTGAGGAGCATGAAAATAAAGTTTCGGTTCCAAATGATGGGGAAGATTCTTGTTTCCCGGCTCCTACTGTAGTTTCCAAGAGTAATGATATCACCAGTATTACAGGGCAAAATACTAGCCACTTCATATCTGAACAAGGTGAAGTTAGCGTGGTTAATTGTGATGGGCAAGCATGCAATTCTGCTTCTTTCAAGCATCCAAAGTTTGAAAATGTTGACTCTTTTGCTGCTTTTGATATTCACAAGAAGCTACCTGATGATTCAAGTTCTCTACTTGACACCTTATCTCTCCATGAGATTTGTAGTAGTAATGAGTAGGATGTAAAAGGTAATGGTCCTGCAAAGCCTTTAAGAGCTACACGACCTGAGGAATTGAATTTGTTTTACCGAGACCCCCAAGGGGAGATGCAGGGACCATTTTTGGGCGTTGACATAATACCATGGTTTGAACAAGGCTTTTTCAGTGCAGATTTACCTGTGTGTTTATCAGATGCTTTAGAAGGAGCACTGTAAGACCCCGTCCCGAGTGACCTCGATTAGCATTAATTAAGTTGTGTTCTAGCTTTAAGCGTGTTTAGTGGATTTTGGTTAAGTTCGGAATAGAATAGATTTTGATATAGCTTTGGGGAATTTTGATTGCTTCGTAATTAGTGGGGCCCTTTGGGGGTTTCTTTTTATGATTTTGCGTTTACTTGGGGGTTTATATGAGATTCTTGTGTGTATTGTTATAATCCCGTTTTACTTGTCTTGTTAACCCCTACAACTTTTATGTTGATCCTGTGCCCGTTCGAGACCCCGAAACCCGACTTTCCTAGCATTGAGGGGCAAAACAGTCATTGTGCAGTGTGCACTAAATCTGTACCCAAAATTTGATATCCTCGAAACCCGCAAAACATATACTTTTTGGAAACTAGATAATTTGATGATCACTTTTATCTTCTTCGTCGAATTCATCTGAGATCCCGATAGACATGATTTCATCCCTTGAATAATTCTAGTGGTGGGACCCAACCCCATTTTGTATATAAGGAGGACTCCCTTCCCTTTTTCCCTTTTCTAGCAAATTACAACTTCTCAAGCTAGGGTTTCCCCTCCCTCTTCTTCTTCTTGTTGCTTTTTCATCCTCAATCCACTCCTAAACTTGCACCAATAGGAGATTTGAGGCCATCACCTTTTTCATCTCCTTGAGAGCTTTCTCTTAATAGCATTTGTGGAGAAAACCACCTACTCCAAGGCTTCCTTTGCTACTAACCTAGCATTTTGAAGAACCCTCATGTAAGTAATTTTTTCCCTCTTTTGATATATTGTTCTCCTAGCCTAAGGGAATCTCCATCTCCATTATTGAAGCCTCTTCCTCCCCATTCCATGTTTTGACTCTTTTAGGGTTTTGTTTTGGGGGTTTTTGCTTGTAGCTTGGATTCTTGGGTTGGAGGAGTGTTAGAGCTTATTATTGTTTAGCTTGGACCCAAGGTAAGTGGATGACTTGATTTTTATAAGCTTTCAATGATTTTGGTATTTTCCACTCATGCCTATTTATTGCATTGATTTGAAATAAATGTTTATGATAGAGCATTGATAGTGCATTTATGTCATAGAAAGGTATTGGTGCATGGCATTTAATCTCTTCTTGTTTTGTCCCAAATGCACTCTTATGTGAATAGTTTCCTTCATTCTTTCTTTGTATCGGATGTGATGTTGATGGAGGAGAATGGAATGGATATTGTAAGAGATTTGATGTTGTTAGAATGAAGTTTTGGACTCCTCATTGGATGTATAAAAGATGCTAGAAAGAGGTTGTAGAAGGAAGAGATAGAGAGGAGTTGAACTGTCCCAGAATCAGTTTCTAGATAGTTTACTCGAGCGAAGTGTCCAGAAAAGGGTTCGGAGCATTCCAGTAGGCAGTTCGCTCGAGCGGACGCCTTGGTCGCTCGAGCGAACATCCCAGAACTCGTTCCAGAGAGTGGTTAGTTCGAGCGGACCAATACTTCGCTCGAGCCAACCACCTACTGGATGAGTTCGCTCGAGCGACCTCAACTTTGCTAGAGCGAACCCACCCAGACAACCATTCTAGAGAGCTCCTCACTCGACAGTGATGCGCTTTGTCGGTCAAAGGCTATATTTGGGACAGTGATGAATTGTTTAAATGTTTTGAGACTATTCAATGAGAACCCCTCTATGTCAGAGAGATTTACTAAGCAATGTATGAGGCCATTTGAGAAAGAAACCACATCAGGAAGATTTCATTTGAAGTTTTGAAAATTCAAAGTGTATAAGGAGCCCGGAATGTCCCCAAACTCAAAGAGTACCAAATTGTTATTAGATCGACATACGGGATCCCTATTCGCTTCAAATAAATCTTGAACTAGATACTTTACCCAAAATTTCAATTGTTTATTGTATTTCACTGTTCCTGAGATTTATACTACACGATTTATTATTCCCGAAAGCATTGAAATTGTACTTGTATTAATTGCTAGCCTCGAGATGCATTGCCCGACATGAAGGGACAGTTTTGCCTTTGAGCACCCCCGTCCCGTTTATTTATGTAGTATTTCACTGTTCCTGAGATTTATACTACACGATTTATTATTCCCGAAAGCATTAAAATTGTACTTGTATTAATTGCTAGCCTCAAGATGCATTGCCCAACATGAAGTGACAGTTTTGCCTTTGAGCACCCCCGTCCCGTTTATTTATGTACTTGCAATTGATGTATTTCATCCATGTTTTAATATTGTCATTTGACCTATTAGTTGGCACCACTAAGCTTGGATAACCCTGTTGGTCTGATCCATCGACTTGGAGATCCCCCTCTTGTCCCGCCAGCTGCAGTTTGGATTTCGCTACCCGATTATTACCGTGGTCTTGTCTCGATGCCGCAGATTGCTACTATGGTTTCCGATGCCTGGCTCGCTACCGTGGTCATGTGTAGTATATGTATATGTATTTATAAGATCCATTGTTTCTCCTCACCTCGAGTGACTGAGATCAGTGCTTAGTTATTGCTCTGTCACTTTAGTGATAGAGGACTTAGCTTCGTGTGGTTGCCATCTTGCTTGTTTCCCAATTTCTTGGTTACCTTTACATGTTTTACAATGCCAACTTGTATTTGAATAAATGTTTTATTTTGTTTATAGAAATTGTTATTTAAACAGGTTTAAATGCTTTTGAAGGTAAATTCATTTATTATTATATTGTCATTGTATTTTACCCATTTGCCAAACCGTCGTGTTTAACCCACTCTTTGGTACTCAGGTTCGGACATTGTCTATCCCGAGACGGAGCTTGAGGATGCGGTCGGTGAACCGCAGCGCCTAGTCGAGTGGCATGCTGATGATGTCATTTAGACATTTGATTGCTAGAGAGAGATAACATTTTGGGAAAACTTTTAACCATTCTTTTGGGGATTGGTATTTTGTTTATATTGGCCTTTGTTGGCCTCTATTTTTGGGAAATGTAATTAAATGATTGTTGTATAAATTTTAACTTACTTTTGGGAAAGCACTAATGATCATTGCTCATTCTGATACTTGATTATACATGTGATTTATCTTGTGATTAGAAATGAATTATCATTTGATTTGCTACACGCTTCCGCATTTAAACAGAAACATTTATTATATTGATGTGATATCCTCACCGCGGACACCTGTGAGAAATTAAATAAATATTAAATAAATGTTCACACACATCATCAATGTGTCCCGATCCTGGATTCCCGGTCCGGGGTCGCGACAAGCACCTTTTCAGGAACTTGGAGATGTGATGCCACATTTGAAACTTAAAGAGCAACCACTCTCTGCTAACAACACTAACAAAAAGCACGAATTACCTTATTCTATTGAAGGAAACTCAGAAGCTAGCACTCTTACTTCTGATTTTATTGCTGGTTCTGCTGACATTGTGAGCAACAATTGGCATTGCCTGAATTCTAGGGTCTTTTAGGTCATGGTGTTCTTACAAGATCATCTAAACATGAAGATTTGATGGAACACCAATATGATGGTAGATTGGTGCCCCCTACTGATTCTGAAACTTCTGCTAGCATTCTCAATTTTGAGAGGCAAAATCTTCATGAATTTATTGAACAAGATGGTGAAGGTTAGTTATCTTGATTGATTTGGTTAGTTTTAATTTCCATTTGAACTCCTTTATTATGTGCTATGGATTATGTTTTCATGAAGTTCTCTTGTACTGCAGAAGTGTTTCTTTCTAGGAGGTCTGGAAAGAGCACTGGAGATCCTTTGTGAAAACTGGCTGAGAACCTTCATGATCCATTATGGAATCCAACGAACCACCTTTATCTGGGAAATGAAGCAGGAGAAACTACCAAACCCATACCTTTTGTCACTGTCATTTTCACCTCCTGTAATGCATAAAGTGGTAGCCTCTGTATTTTATCAACTCTTTTCATACCTATTTAAGGACACATGGAACTTTAATACTTGAAGAGTCATGCTTTATTCTATAGTTTCACTAAAAGTTGTGCATATGACATTCTTAATCATATGTTAATCTTGCTAACTTTTTTTATGCGGATTGAATGAAAATTGAAAAACAAATTTTGTTGAAAGAGTCCATGCAACTAGGATGTATCCAACATGAAGGCCAAATATGCAGAGTAACAGATTGCTATATCTTAAAATGGAATGCATGAAGTTTTTTAAAACAATGGTGCAGGTGTTGGAATGGTGCAACAATGAAATTATTATATACGAATATGTAAATTTTCATTGGCATTTGAATGTTGGTACATAGTAGAATGTTAGCATTTGTTTTAATTTTGTAATGGTAATGGTAAAGTGTTTTCAATGTTTCAAGGATGTTTGAATATTAATATGAAGTGAAATGAATTTTCTTGTTTCATTTTTTTGATGATTTTGGAATGGAAATGGATGTAGGGTGTGTAGTAGATATGGTCTTGGATAATGGAATTAGAAATTTCAATTTAGTCATGTGATAAATAGGAAAAGAAATTTAAAAATCAAATAAATAAAAAAGTTATATTAAATTTTTTTTATTCCCAGCGAGAAAAGACGCCGGCAAAAAGATTTTGAAAAAGTAATTTTCGTAAATTGTAAATCTTTTCCCGGCGCAAAAAATTCCCATGAAAGTTTTTTCTAAATTTATTTTTTAAAAAATAAACCACTTTTCCTAGCGCAAATTAAAGCTAGCGAAAATCTTTCTAAATTTATTTTTGAAAAAATAAATCACTTTTCTCGGCGCAAAATAATGCCGGCAAAAGTTTTTCTAACATTTATTTTTGAAAAAAATAAAATCTCTGCGCTGGGAAAAGTTATCCTAAACATTTATTTTTAAAAAATAAAACTCTTTTCTCGGTGAAATAAACCTATTTTTCCGGCGAAATAAAATGCCGGCAATGTATGGACTTTTACCGACACTGCCTTTTTTTCGCCGGCAGATGCTATTGGCGAGCTTTTCCTGGCGCATTGGTGACGCAAGAGAAATCGCCGGAAATAGACATTGCCAGCGTTTAATGGACCTTTACTGAGGGATTTTTTAGCGCCGGCAAAAGTGCAAATTGTTGTAGTAGACCAGATATTGCAAATTGTTACCGTCTTGACATCCATTTGCCCAATCTCGTAATCGAGATGAGCCGCAATGGATAAGAGTAATCGGATGGACTTGAGCATGGCTACTGGCGAGAAGGTTTCCTCATAATCGATACCCTCTTTCTGAGTATACCCTTTCGCAATAACCCTGACCTTAAAGATCTCCACTCTTCCATTTGGTCCTCATTTTCTCTTATAGACCCACTTGCACCCAATAGGTTTAATATTGGCAGGTAAGTCCACAAGTGTCCAGACCTAATTGGAGTACATAGACTACATCTCAGCTTTCATAGCATGTTGCCAACATCCTGAATCTATGTCATTAATTGCTTCATCATAGTTATAGGGATCTTGTTCCAGTTCTTCCAGGACTGCTTCGTAAGACTCTCCCAAGAGCGAGAACTTGTCAGGGGGTCTGACAATCCTCCCACTTTGACGAGGTACTGGTGTAACTACTGGGTCTGGTAAGGGCGGTTCTTCCTCAAGTTTGGTCATACTTGGATTTGGAATTGATTGCTCTTGAATTTCTTCCAAGATCACATTTTCTAAAGATTTCCGGTCAATCATATAATCCTCATTCAGAAAAACCGCATTGGTGCTCATCAGCACTTTCTGCTCCCTAGGATTATAGAATAACCAACCTTTAGTTCCTTTAGGATATCATACAAACGTGCATACTTCTGTCTTCGATTCCAGTTTATCCATCTTAAGCTTCAGCACGTGTGCCGGACAACCCCAGATATGTAAATGTTGTAGACTAGGCTTTCGCCCAGACCACAATTCCTGGGGAGTCTTAGGTACAGACTTAGATGGTACGAGGTTTAGTATGTACATCGTAGTATCCAAGGCGTATCCCCAAAATGATATAGGTAATCCTGAGAAACTCAGCGTAGACCTGATCATATCTAAAAGTGTCCGGTTCCTTCTTTCCGTTATTCCATTCTGTTGAGGCATTCAAGGAGCAGACAACTGGGATAGAATCCCATTCTCTGATAAGTATCCCATAAAATCAGCAGAGAGATATTCCCCTCCTCAATCTGATCGAAGAGTCTTGATACTCTTACCTTATTGCTTTACCGCTTCTACTCAAAACTCTTTGAACTTTTCAAAAGACTCGGACTTACAGTGCATAAGGTATATGTATCCATATCTTGACTAATCATCTGTGAAAGTGATGAAGTACTCATATCCTCCTCTGGCTTTGATATTTATGAGTCGACACACATCAGTATGCACTAATTCCAATAAATCTTTGGCCCTATTAATTGTTTCGGTATCATGTATCTCATACATTGTGGGAGTTAACAAATAAAGTCCATTGGGGTTACCTTGCCAGAACATATAAAAGTACCGTTCCTCTTTATGACAACTTCAGTACCAAAAGTAATAGAATAACTTTCATTCATAAAACTAGAAACTGAAATTAAATTTCGTCTTAAAGACGGTACATATAAAGTGTCTAACAAAACCAATTTATTGTCTGAAAAACATAAAGTAATAACTCCTATTGAAACAACCTCCACCTTAGCATCAGATCCTAGGTTGACAATGATTTCTCTATCATTAAGGCTCATGGTTTCGTTGAACCCCTGCAACGTATTACATATGTGATTAGTTGCACTGGAGTCAACATACCGGGATTCTGAAGTACCAGTTGCAAAACTAACTTCAGAAATAAGTGACTCAATCATACCTGAGGTCTTCTTCTTACACAGTTAATATGGACAATTCCTTTTCCAATGTCATGTCATACCACAATGGAAACACTTTCCTTTTGTCCATAAACCCTTAGCCTTAGCCACACCACCATTAGGACTATTCTCCACCTTAGGACCCTTTGGAACTGATTTCTTCTTGCCTTTCTGCCCTTTGCCTTTCGGCTTGGACTTGGCAACTGACTTTTCTGTCATCAGGGCAGTTGGTTTCTTCTTCATTATCCCTTCAGTCACCACCAGCTGGCTAGACAACTCAGCTAGAGTCAGATTCAGCTTATTCATATTATAATTGACATTGAAACTGTTAAATGACTCTGGCAGTGACTCAAGGATTATGTCAATCTGCGATTCTGCATCAATCGCAACCCCCAATACATCTAACTCATTCAATGAGTCCATCATTTTTAACATGTGGTTCTATACTGGTGTGCCTTCAGCCATCTTGGTGCTTATAAGCACCCTTTTAGCAGCCTACCTAGCAGGCCTGCATGTTCCGCAAACATCTCATTTACGTTTGATATAATATCATATACAGTCTTATAGGATTGATGTTGGTGTTGCAAAACACTAGCCATGGATGCTTGAATGTAATATCTGGCCATTCCATCGTTTTTGGCTCATTTGGTGTAAAATTTATTTTCTTCCTGTGATGCATCCAGCCCTAGCTCATCAGGGGAGGGGGAGGGGGCTTTGGTAAGGACATATTTATATCTTGATGTAGTCAGGACAATATCCAGGTTCCGTTTCTAGTCAACATAGTTAGATCCCACCAACTTATTCTGATTGAGGATGGTCGCAAGTGGATTGAAAGTATTTGAATTCATGCTTTAAAAAACTGTAGCACATAACCATACATTCAATTAAAGAATATAGATGACATTATGGTTTAGTATTCTACCAAATTTATGGGGGAATCCTCATAACCACTAAATTTAGAATACATCGGAATCCCAATACCTTGGGGTATGCCTCCTTGGGGAGTACGAATACCACCTAGATTGGTGCGGATCAAAGTTGGTCAAAATTAAGATTAAGACAAACTGTCCATGATTATGCCTCCTTGGACAAGAATTTTTAACATGTGGTTCTGTACTGGTGTGCCTTAAGTGTCTTCAGGACACTAGGACCATTCCCATTTCTCAAAGAAGAGACCGCACCTACTAAAAAGCAGAAAATCGCCTCTCAACGTGTCACTGCCATGACACCAAAGGCGTGCGTTAAGAAACCCGAAGCCCACGGTACTCCTGCGAAGCCTCAGCTTACAAGCAGCCAGGTTTATCTTAAGACCTGGTCCCCAATACCTTCATCAAAACAAAGAAGGTCCCAAGCATCCACAAGGCCAGCGTACCTGGCCCCACTCAAGGAGAACCGGTTCTACCCTTTCGCTTACATGAAGGAGGAGAGACCCGCCTCTCACCTAACGAAAAAAGTTAAACCAGCATGAGCCGGCTTGTTCATACGAGCCCAAAATCAAACCGCGCATCACTAGGCCTCTGTAAGAATCTACCAAGGCCTCCACTCCTTCGATTCGACCCTTCATCTATACAGGGGCCGAACTCGAGAAATTCAAAGCTTCGCAATGACAGTCAAAGGACCGGGTCTATTGCTTGTCCATGCCTATAGCTTCATAGAAGACAGGCTTGGCTAATGCGCTCGAGGGAGCACATCCTTCGTTGTCAAAGCCCAGCCGAAGCTTACTGAAGCTCAAATTGCTCGTCATATACACCGCCGTGCGTCATATCGACAAAAGAGACTAGAGAAGTAGAGGACCCAACATCCCACACTTTAGGTCTCTAAAAAAACGGGTCGACCAAGTTGCTACTGTCCATATGGTTGGAAACACTAGAAGACGCCAAAAGTTAGCAACCAAACTTCATGTCTGACGTCCGGTGACTCGCAGCGTCTCCCGGACACGAAGACATTGGGTAGAATCATCTACTCCTTCAAGCCAAGGACAACGGAGTAATCCTTCCTTAAGATCTTCAACCAAAAGATTGAGCCCTAGCTCGGTCACTAGGACGATTTCTTCATTCGAATCCCGAGGGATGAACGTCCTAGCTACAAACTTTGAGCCACCTTGCAATCCACCTCCTGATGAAACGGCCGCATGCATCTAACAATTAGAACAAAGTCAGCAAAGGATCGAGACTCTGATAGAAAATCTTCTTCTTGCTTTTCAGCGTTAAGAAAATAATCAACCTCTTTCGAATCACCAAGATGACTCGGTAAATGGGGAAGACAATGAGTCACGCGCCCTCATAAAAAAGGACGTGGACGACATCCTCACCAAAGCAAGAAGTACCCTACTTCGACCCAATTTCAACAGGCGATTGCAACCATCTCATAGCAAGCATTGAGAAGATCACCGATAAAAAAGATCCCTGGACAGAAACCAAGCATTGGTCTGAAAATGCCCTTGGTACTCCAGAAGGTTTCGTTGGGTTGAAAGCCTCCGAAAATATTGTGGAGGAACCACCTTTGAACCATCCAACAAAAGATTCTGTTTAAAAGATAGACTTGGAAGCACCAGATAACTCACGCCCTGTATTTATAAACAAGAATATAAAGGATGATGAGTTACCCGAGTATATGGATTTTCTTCGTGAGTTTATTGATTGCTTTGCATGGTCTTACACTGAGATTCCTGGCTTAGACCCCAAAATAGCAGTCCACAAACTTAATCTACAAAAAGACATTAAGTCTGTCAAACAAGGCCAAAAAAGATTTCGTCCGGATGTGATGGACAAAATTGAACAAGAAGTTCAAAAACTCAAAAGCGTTGGCTTCATCCGTGAGGAACAACACCCTGAATGGTTGGCCAACATTGTCCCTATGATAAAGAAAAATGGGCAAATCAGGGTTTGTATTGACTATAGAGACCTGAATGACGCTTGCCCTAAAGATGAATTTCCGCTCCTCATACCGGAGGTTATGATTGACAATACCTACGGATTCGAGCAAATGAAATTCATGGATGGTTTTTGTGACTACAATTAGAAAAAGATGCATCCTGAAGATGAGAAACACACATCATTTAGGATCCCATTTGGCGTGTATTGCTACACTGTCATGCCATTTGGTCTGAAAAATGCCGGTGCCACATATCAGAGGGCCATGATGAAGATATTACAAAATATGTAGCACAAGACGGTTGAATGTTACATTGGTGACCTCGTCGTTAAAAGCAGAAGAAAAGAAGACCATCTGAAGACCTTCGGGAAGTCTTCCTCCGACTTCGCAAACACAAACTGCGAATGAATCCTCTGAGGTGCTTCATCAACATCTCGTCGGGTAAGTTCCTCGGATTCCTAGTTCGAAAAGCTGGAATAGAACTTGATCTCATCAAAGTCAAGGCTATTCTAGAAATGCCGTCTCCAAGAACCTTAAGAGAACTTAAAGGACTTCAAGGAAGATTGGAGGTGAACCTCCAATCTTTCGGGGAAATGCCGTCCTTTCTCTTGGTTGATGAAGAAAGGTGTGAACTTCGTTTGGGATGCTGAATGTGAAGCTGCATTTCAAGATATCAAGTCATACTTGACCAAACCTCAAGTGTTGGCTGCCCATACTATTGAAAAATTATTTATCTTATACATAAGAGCTCTCGACCATTCTTTGGGCGCTCTGCTTGCACAAGAGAATGATGAGGAAAAGAAGTTGCTCTATACTACCTTAGCCGTATGCTAGTAGGTGCAGAGCATCACTACTGTCCAGTCAAAAAAGAATGCCTTGCAGTGATGTTCGCCGTGCAAAAGCTGCGTCACTACCTTCTTTCCAACAAAGTTTACCTGATCTCAAGGATTAACCTCTTGAAGGTCCTCATCACAAAAGCATGTTCTCTTAATGCCCGACTGGTAAAATGGTCCATCCTCCTATCACAAATGTGATATTAGGTATGTACCGCAAAAAAACAATCAAAAGCCAAGCTAAAAAACAATCAAAAGCCAAGCTTTAGCAGACTTTCTCGCAGAGCACCTGTTGCCTAAAGATTCTCCACTCAGAGAGGATCTCCCGGATGAACCTGTCTACAATGTGGAGACTTCCTCGCCAAATGCTTCCTAGCACATGCAACCAGGCCAAATGAAAAAAGAATGTTGATCTCTGATCATAGGATTGGAACTCACCCTTGAATCTGGCATCACCATGCTG
This sequence comes from Cinnamomum chago, assembly GCA_038049695.1. Classification (NCBI taxonomy): domain Eukaryota; kingdom Viridiplantae; phylum Streptophyta; class Magnoliopsida; order Laurales; family Lauraceae; genus Cinnamomum; species Cinnamomum chago. Next base: position 35,665,578 of record CP142452.1, read on the forward strand.
GAAGTCTTCGGAGACTCTCAACTGATCGTCAACCAGATGAATCAGAAATATGAAGTCTGGAAGCCTGATATGTTATCTTATTACAGCAAGGCATAATTGTTTTAGCGAAAGTTTGACATTTGTCACATCACCCACATCCTAAGAGGTGAGAACATCCGTGCAGATGCCCTGTCCAGACTTGCCGCATCTATAGCAATCTAAAAAGGGGAAAACATGCAAATCACAGCGTGTGAAAGAATGATACACCCTCCTCTTAACACAGACCAAGCAGTCGTTGAATGCCATCGACTGGTTGGAAGTCGGATCTGTTGGAATATAGGTGGGCCTTCCAGACAGGTTTCAAAACTTTTGACCCACTTAATGCAGGGATCAATAATCTAGAAAGCATTAAACCCAATCCAGGATGCAATTCCTCAATCTCATAGTCATGTACAGCAACAAATACTATCTAGAAGATAGAAAATAGCACATAAACATGCAACCACGAAACCCACAACATGCAAGGATGTAGATATACCTTTGGATCTTTGTTGTGCTCTAATGGAGGATTTGAGTTCTTTACTTTGATGATGAACACCTTCACTATCTAATTCAGAATCTCCAACTCCTTTTGATCTTCCACGCTATGACCCGTATTAGATATCTTTTCTCAAGAAGATGAAGGAATCTTCAAGAGAAAACCTAACTAGTAACTCTAAGGAACTAAAGGTGAAAGAGAGGGGAACTTAGAGAGGAAGAGGACTTGTGCAACTCTTGCACAAAGGGGCTGTTCTTGCTCTATGTAAAGTGCACGACCATGAGGAGTTTATTCCTCCTTTTATAGCTATCCAAACCTCCTCTTATCCTATTTGAAATAGAAGTTTAACTCCCATTACAAAATAGTAAACATCTCCCTTGCTAGTTGCCATAGAAGTCTCACTTCCATAACAATTAGTAGTCTTCTCCTTTTCTAATTAAAATAGAAGTCATACTTCCATTAATAATTAGTAGCTTACCATTACCACTATTAGAAGTCTTACTTCAAATAGAAATAGTAACCTTCCTTTTAGAGTTCAAGTAGAATTAGTATCTTTCTAATAATTTGGGCTAGCGTGGGGACCACTAGGGATTCCTTAGAAAGCTGGCTCCAACTGGGACACGCGACCCCACATCTCATGTGCAATCCGGGCCCACGGTTAATTGCAAATAACTCCACTATATAAATGCAATTGCACTCTAGTCTTAGGAATAAATTACAATGAAGACCCTAAACTTCCATATTACCACAAGTAGGCCCCTCCATCTATATCCATGGATCAAATGGACCTGTCCACCAAATTAGATCCATATCTTATTATTCTTGAGCCCCAATTAATTATAATAATCATTTGGTACCGATCCAATTAACTCTTAACTGGAATGGGTGCGCACTTACCAATGATAAATCCATTAATTGGCACAAGGGGATATTAAAGATAGATTCCATCTTGACCATTGAATGTTCCCACAACTCTACTACCACGTACCCAAATCACCGAGGTGTTGACCTACAGTTGGCCTCACTCATTGGTGACTCAAAGCAAATGAATAGATAGAAACTTGAGTTCATTAATGTCTCAGGATTATGAGCCTATTGTTAGGGAATTATGAGAGCAGACATTAAAATAAAGACAGTGTATATAAGGTGCTTCTCATGGTCCTTCAATACATCCAATGTACCAGCACCATGATCCGGAATCTTACATTCCGATGATCGAGACAAATCACACTATCTCATAGTGATCAAGGCGCTGCAACCTTGTCAGATGAGATGTCCAATGTCATCACTGGTTGTGAAGATATTTGAGTATAAGATTTGCAATACATGTCTCCTGTATGTGGATCTCATCCATACACATGTATTACATCTAGTATACTCATGGACTCCGGTTCATCTCATGAGCCATTATGTCTTTTGTATTGGTTATGTGCAAGTATATAGAACACCATTAATCTCAGGAAAGGAAAAACATGAATTGTATTGATAAATAAAGAAATTAATCAATTTATTACATCATATACCCTTGGTATTGAGACCATAAAACTAACAATCTCCCACTTGGGCTCAATGCCAATCAGGATTGCATCTCATGCCCATCCCGTCTACATGCTGCTCAAAAACCTTGGTGGTCAAAGGCTTAGTAAATGGATCTGCCAGATTGTCCGCAGAGGCTATCCTGGTGATTGCAATATCACCTCTCTGCACAATCTCTCTGACCAAGTGGTATTTCCTCTGTACGTGCTTTTGACTTTTATGGCTCCTGGGTTCGTTGGACTGGGCGACTGCCCCGCTGCTGTCACAGTAAACTGTGAGCGGCTGTCGCGCCAAAGGTACCACTCCAAGTTCCAAAAGGAATCTTTTGAGCCATATTGCTTCCTTAGCTTCTTCACAGGCCGCTACATATTCAGCTTCAGAAGTGGAATCAGCGGTACATTCCTGTTTAATACTCCTCCAGCTGATAGCTCCTCTGCCAAGCATAAACACATAACCAGAAGTAGATTTCCTGAAATCCTTATCTGACATGAAGTCAGAATCTGTGTATTCGACTGGAATTAGCTTATCACTGCCGTAAATCAGCATGTAAGCTCTAGTTCTTCTCAAGTACTTGAGGATACATTTTACAGCAGTCCAATGGTCAGGACCTGGGTTAGACTGATATCTGCTGACTAAGCCCACTGCATGACATATATCCGGTCTAATACATAGCATAGCATACATGAGGCTACCAATAGCCGAAGCGTATGGAATTGCTCTCATCTGCTCCTTTTCCTCCGGGGTTTTGGGACCCTGATCCTTGGAAAGGTGCACTCCATGCCTGAAAGGCGTGATACCCTTCTTGGAGTCCTGCATAGCAAACCGTACCAGTACCTTATCTATGTAAGCAGCTTGAGATAAGCCAATCATCCTATTTTTCCTGTCTCGATGGAGTTTGATCCCTAGGATGTAACTAGCTTCTCCCAAATCCTTCATATCAAAAGTCTTTGCTAACCAAACTTTTACCGTTGACAACATTCCCATATCTTTCCCAAGGAGAAGGATGTCGTCGACATATAAAATTATAAAAACTACCCTGTCACCTTCATTTTTCATGTACACACATCACTCATCCGGATTTTGACAAAAACCAAATGATTTGATTGCCTGGTCAAAACGAATGTTCCAGCTTCGGGATGCCTGCTTCAGTCCATAAATGGACTTCTGCAACTTGCAAACTCTTTGCTTTTGGTTACTTGCTATAAAATCGTCTGGCTGCATCATATAGATGTCTTCCTCAAGATGCCCGTTGAGAAACGCCGTCTTGACATCCATTTGCCAAATCTCGTAATCGAGATGAGCTGCAATGGATAAGAGTATCCGGATGGACTTGAGCATGGCTACTGGTGAGAAGGTTTCCTCATAATCGATACCCTCTTTCTGAGTATACCCTTTCGCAACAAGCCTGGCCTTAAAGGTCTCAACTCTTCCATCTGGTCCTCTTTTTCTTTTGTAGACCCACTTGCACCCAATAAGTTTGATATTGGCAGGCAAGTCCACAAGTGACCAGACCTGATTAGAGTACATGGACTCCATCTCAGCTTTCATAGCATCCTGCCAATGTCCCGAATCTATGTCATTAATTGCTTCATCATAGTTACAGGGATCCTGTTCCAGTTCTTCCGGGATTGCCTCGTAAGACTCTCCCAAGAACGAGAACCTATCAGGGGGCCTGATTATTCTCCCACTACGACGAGGCACTGGTGTAACTACTGGGTTTGGTAAGGGCGGTTCTTCCTCAAGTTCGGTCATACTTGGATTTGGAATTGATTGTTCTTGAATCTCTTCCAAGATCACCTTTTCTAAAGATTTCCGGTCCATCATATAATCTTCCTCCAGAAAAACCGCATTGGTGCATACTAGCACTTTCTGCTCTCTGGGATTATAGAATAACCAACCTTTGGTTCCTTTAGGATATCCTACAAAAGTGCATACTTCCGACTTCGTTTCCAACTTATCCGTCTTTACCTTTAGCACGTGTGCCGGACAACCCCAAATGTGTAAATGTTGTAGACTAGGCTTTCGCCCAGACCACAACTCCCGGGGAGTCTTAGGTACAGACTTAGATGGTACGAGATTTAGCATGTACATCGCAGTATCTAAGGCATATCCCCAAAAGGATATAGGTAATCCTGAGAAACTCAACATAGACCTGATCATATCTAAAGGAGTCCGGTTCCTTCTTTCCGCTACTCCATTCTGTTGAGGCATACCAGGAGCAGACAACTGGGACAGAATCCCATTTTCTGATAAGTGTGCCATAAAGTCACCAGAGAGATATTCCCCTCCTCGATCTGATCAAACAGTCTTGATGCTTTTACCTAATTGTTTTTCCGCTTCCGCTCGAAACTCTTTGAACTTTTCAAAAGCCTCGGACTTGCGGTGCATAAGGTATATGTATCCATATCTTGAATAATCATCTGTGAAAGTGATGAAGTATTCATATCCTCCTCTGGCCCTAACATTAATGGGCCCACACACATCAGTATGCACTAATTCCATTAAATCTTTGGCCCTATTGCCCTTGGACGAAAATGGTCTTTTGGTCATTTTTCCTTCCAGGCAGGACTCACAGACAGGCATTAGTTCTACACCAATGAAGGCAAGATACCATCTTTCACTAGCCTGTCAATCCTATTTAGGTTTATATGACCTAGCCTCAAGTGCCAAAGTTTTGTTGGATTAGATGAAGGTGACCTTCTCTTTAATGATGGCCTATTTATTATTTCGGTATCATGTATCTCATACATTGTAGGAGTTAACAGATAAAGCCCATTGGTTACCTTGCCAGAACATATAAAAACACCGTTTCTCTTTATGACAACTTCAGTACCAAAAGTAATAGAATAACTTTTATTCACCAAACTAGAAACTGAAATTAAATTCCGTCTTAAAGACGGTACATATAGAGTGTCTGACAAAACCAACTTATTATCTTGAAAACATAAAGTAATAACTCCTACTGACACCGCATCCGCCTTAGCATCAGATCCTAGGTTGAAAATGATTTCGCCGTCACTGAGTCTCCTGGTTTCCCGGAACCCCTGCAACGAATTACAAATGTGATTAGTTGCCCCGGAGTCCACACACCAAGATTCTGAAGTACCAGTTGCAAAACTAACTTCAGTAACTAGTGACTCAATCATACCTGAGGTCTTCTTCTTAGACAGATATTCTGGACAATTCCTCTTCCAATGTCCTGTCATACCACAATGGAAAGACTTTCTTTTTGTCCCTGATCCCTTAGCCTTGCCAACACCACCATTAGGACCCTTCGGAACTGATTTCTTTTTAACTTTCCGCCCTTTGTCTTTCGGTTTGGACTTGGCAAATGACTTTTTTGTCATCAGGGCAGTTGGCTTTTTCTTCATAATCCCTTCAGTCACCACCAGCTGGCTAGACAGCTCAGCCAGAGTCAGATTCATTTTATTCATGTTGTAATTGACCTTGAAATTGTTGAATGACTCTGGTAGTGACTCAAGGATTATATCAATCTGTGATTCTGCATCAATCGCAGCCCCCAGTACATCTAACTCATTCAATGAGTCCATCATTTTCAACATATGGTCCTGTACTGGTGTGCCTTCAGCCATCTTGGTGCTTATAAGCACCCTCATAGCAGCCTGTCTAGCAAGCCTGCCCTGTTCCGCAAACATCTCCTTTAAGTTTGATATAATATCATATGCAGTCTTAAAGGATTGATGTTGGTGTTGTAAAACACTAGACATAGATGCCTGTATGTAACATCTGGCCATCTCATCGTCTTTGGCCCACTTGGTGTAAAGTTCCTTTTCTTCCTGTGATGCTTCCGGCAATGGCTCATCAAGGGGGGGTTTGGTAAGGACATATTTATATCCTGAAGCTGTCAGGACTATATCCAGGTTCCGTTTCCAGTCTACATAGTTGGATCCCACTAATTTATTCTGGTTGAGGATGGTCGCAAGTGGATTGAAAGTATTTGAATTCATGCTGGAAATACTGTAGCACATAACCATACATTCAATTAATGAATTTAAATGACATTAGGGTTTAGCATTCTACCAAATTTATATGGAATCCTCATAACCATTAAATTCAGAATACATCGGAATCCCAATCCCCGGGGTATGTCTCCTTGGGGAGTGCGAATACCACCTAGATTGGTGCGGATCAAAGTTGGTCAAAATCGAAATTAAGACTAACTTTCCATGATCCCCTTCATTCATTATTATCTAGGTATCTCATACCAAATAATGAATGACCCCCGATTAGCTTCGGTTTCTAAAATACATGAGGCAAATCCTTGGAGATACTACATCATTATTTTAGTTAAGTGTGACCCACCAACTAGCATTGCATGACAACTGTTGCGAGCAGCTCCTCCTTGGGGAGTGCCCCCCCCCCCCCCCCCGTCTCACCAACACTATCCATAGGAGATCCATATCTAGTAACTAGACAAGTAAAAGCCCTCCGTGGGGAACGGCCATTCTCAAGATGGCGCGAGGCTAATACTTTCCTTACAATGGACCTATGGTGGAAAACCATGGGGATTTATAAATATAAATGCCTCGCTCCCACTTAATATTTTAGAATTGATGATTTCCTTGTAAGGTATTAGGGCCCACATGTATACATATGAATATCAAATCATCTCATGATATGATTTAAGATTGGTTCCAAGTCAAGTTATTTTAAGGAAAGTCCAGTTTTTAAATTAGTGTTATCAATGTGTCCATCTCATGGGTCATCAACACTAATTAGAACTCTTTCCAAAAATTAATTTGATTTGACCAATTTTAGTAACTTGCTATGTTTGGATCAGATCTGGAAATATTCTAAATTAAGCATGCATCGATAAATAGAAATTGCAAAAAATAGAAACTAGTCCTCTCCTCCACATGGCCCAAGCGGAATAGACTTCTTGGACTTCTAGACTTTCCAAAACTTCTAGAGTTCATCAAACTCTTTGGGCAACTCCAAAACTCTTTTGGTAATCTTCAAACTCTTTGATTAGGAGTCCAACATCGCTTTCCTTCTTTGTCTCGGACATCGCCAAAATTTACACATAAATTCTTATGCCTCAATTATGAGACTTACATGGTAATCTAAACATGGAAATAAAAGGGCTATAGGGAAATTCATCATGCCTTGCCCTTTCACGGGAAACCAAGGAAAGCATGATGCCCTTTACATTTAGCCTTAAATATACCAATCACCATAAATAGAAAGCAAAAGACTTGTGGGCCAAATGGAGAGGACATTATCATCTGCAAGTTAGTATCTCATACAACCATACAAATCACAGAAATAGGCTGCCAAATAATGCTGGAAAAATAGGAAGTAAAAGAAGACCCGAAACTGGAAACACCAGTTTCTGCAGCATTCTGTGTAGTTGGCCCGGTCGACCGGACTGACGAATTTCTACAACTTGGGTTTTCTGTTTCGTGTCCATTCTTCCCCAAATCACTTCCAAAGTGTCCCAATGGCTTCCTATGATCCTTCCATCATTATTAAACCCTTTTGTGACTACCCAAACATGAATCTACTATCAAACCAAGTAAATTCATCAAAATTGATCCATACATAGCCCTTGCTTCATCTTCTTCGCATCTCATGCAAAGATCAGAGCAAGCTTGCTGTTCTAACATGATTGGAGATGAGGTATGGCTCTGATACCAATTGTTGGAATATAGGTGGGCCTTCTAGACAGGTTTCAAAACTTTTGACCCACTTAATGCAAGGATCAATAATCTAGAAAGCATTAAACCCAATCCAGGATGCAATTCCTCAATCTCATAGCCATGTACAGCAACAAATACTATCTAGAAGATAGAAAATAGCACATAAACATGCAACCACGAAATCCACAACATACAAGGATGTAGATATACCTTTGGAGCTTTGTTGTGCTCTAATGGAGGATTTGAGTTCTTTACTTTGATGATGAACACCTTCACTATCTAATTCAGAATCTCCAACTCCTTTTGATCTTCCACGCTATGACTCGTACTAGATGTCTTTTCTCAAGAAGATGGTGGAATCTTCAAGAGAAAACCTAACTAGTAACTCTAAGGAACTAAAGGTGAAAGAGAGGGGAACTTAGAGAGGAAGAGGACTTGTGCAACTCTTGCACAAAGGGACTGTTCTTGCTCTATGTAAAGTGCACGACCATGAGGAGTTTATTCCTCCTTTTATAGCCCTCCAAACCTCCTCTTATCCTATTTGAAATAGAAGTTTAACTCCCATTATAAAATAGTAAACATCTCCCTTGCTAGTTGCCATAGAAGTCTCACTTCCATAACAATTAGTAGTCTTCTCCTTTTCTAATTAAAATAGAAGTCCTACTTCCATTAATAATTAGTAGCTTACCATTACCACTATTAGAAGTCTTACTTCAAATAGAAATAGTAACCTTCCTTTTAGAGTTCAAGTAGAATTAGTATCTTTCTAATAATTTGGGCTAGCGTGGGGACCACTAGGGATTCCTTAGAAAGCTGGCTCCAACTGGGACTCGCGACCCCACATCTCATGTGCAATCTGGGCCTACAGTTAATTGCAAATAACTCCACTATATAAATGCAATTGCACTCTAGTCTTAGGAGTAAATTACAATGAAGACCCTAAACTTCCATATTACCACAAGTAGGCCCCTCCATCTATATCCATGGATCAAATGGACCTGTCCACCAAATTAGATCCATATCTTATTATCCTTGAGCCCCAATTAATTATAATGATCATTTGGTACCGATCCAATTAACTCTTAACTGGAATGGGTGCGCACTTACCAATGATAAATCCATTAATTGGCACAAGGGGATATTAAAGATAGATTCCATCTTGACCATTGAATGTTCCCACAGCTCTACTACCACGTACCCAAATCACCGAGGTGTTGACCTACAGTTGGCCTCACTCATTGGTGACCCCAAGCAAATGAATAGATAGAAACTTGAGTTCATTAATGTCTCAGGATTATGAGCCTATTGCTAGGGAATTATGAGAGCAGACATTAAAATAAAGACAGTGTATATAAGGTGCTTCTCATGGTCCTTCAATACATCTAATGTACCAGCATCATGATCCGGAATCTTACATTCCGATGATCGAGACAAATCACACTATCTCATAGTGATCAAGGCGCTGCAACCTTGTCAGATGAGATGTCCAATCTCATCACTGGTTGTGAGCATATTCGAGTATAAGATTTGCAATACATGTCTCCTGTATGTGGATCTCATCCATACACATGTATTACATCTAGTATACTCATGGACTCTGGTTCATCTCATGAGCCATTATGTCTTTTGTATTGGTTATGTGCAAGTATATAAAACACCATTCATTTCATGAAAGGAAAAACATGAATTGTATTGATAAATAAAGAAATTAATCAATTTATTACATCATATACCCTTGGTATTGAGACCATAAAACTAACAGGATCTCTATCCTCAAACCTCCAATCGGCAACTGGAGGGATCCGTTCATTGATTACATCATGTTTGGAATCCTACCTGAAGATCCAAAAGAACGGGTAAACATTCAAAGACGCCTAAACTTTCATTTAGATATTCCTTCAAAAATCCTTTATAGGAAATCCTTCAACGGAGTGCTGCTACGCTGCTTGTCACAACAAGAGGCCAAGGAAACACTCAAAAAAGTTCATGCTGGTCTTTGTGGAGCCCATCAGGCCGGTTCTAAGCTCTACGATCAGATAAAAATGTTAGGTTATTATTGGCCTACCATGGTAGCTGACGCTATATGATTTGCTAAGCGTTGCCAACAATGCAAAGTTCATGAAGACTATGTTTATATGCCTCTAGAGTGGCTACACTCCACATAAATCTCATGGCCTTTCGAAGCCTGGGGTATGGACATCATAGGCCCTATCTCTCCCCCATCAAGCAAAGGTCATCGCTTCATCTTCGCCGCTATGGATTATTTCTCCAAGTAGTCAGAAGCATTGGCGCTCGGTGATATGAAGACCTCATCAGTTCTTCAGTTCTTGCGCACCCACATTATTTGTCTTTTCGACACACCTGAAAGATTTGTCCATGACAACGGACCACAATTCCGGGATCATCGATTCTACATGTTTTGTGACAAATATAAAATCCAAAGCTGTCCTTCGACTCCATATAATCTGGTAGTACTCAGATTAGCAGAAGCTTTCAACAAGACACTCTGCAAAATCCTCAAGAAAATGATCTCTAGTCACAAAAGAGACTGGAGCGACAAATTGTCAGAAGCTTTGTGGGCCTATCAGACCATCGTTCGAGGACCAACCCATAGCACACCATTCTCCTTGGTCTATGGATGCGAAGCTGTCGCGCCCTTAGAGGTACAAATTCCTTTCCTAAGGGTGTCTTTGCAAAATGACATGACTTAAGAAAGCAATGTCAATTTGAGACTCCAAGAGCTGGACAATCTCGACGAGAGATAGCTCAAACCTCGACAAAGCATTGAGCTTTACCAAGCAAGCATGGCAGGATCTTTCGACAAAAAGGTTCGGCAATGCACCTACGAAAAGGGTGACTTGGTTCTTGCAGTGAAAAGACCGATGGTTTTCGTTCATAAGCCTAGAGGCAAATTTGAGCCAAAATGGGAGGGACCCTACATCATCAACACTGTTTTCTCCAACGGAGCATATGCTCTCCTAAACATGGAAGGTGACAGATGTATGCTGCCCATCAACGGCAAGTTCTTAAAGCGGTACTACCCTTGAAGACTTACGCCACTGTGTCAGAGCAATGCCTGCATAGCCAAAGCCTATTCCCAGGTACTTGGTGGTCAAACCCACTCCTTTTGGAATTTTCATCCTTATGCTCGAATTTCTAAAAACTCAAACAATGCTTACTTTCATCGTCAGCCCCAAGTGCAAGACCGCGATGTATTAATAATTCGGTGAAGTCCAAGGTCGATCCACTAGGAGTAATTAATGACGCAAAACCTGTCCTATTAAAAAACTAGTTCTAGCCTAAAAAAAACTATACAAACCAAATGTCCTACTTTAATTAAAAATTAATTACAAGTCCGAAAAATTAATTACACCCAAAGGAAAAGAAAAATCCTAATCTAACTATTGCATTCACCATAAGATTTGTCAGTCCAACCAATTGCAATAATTATTAAGATGCATAAAAATAAAAATAAAATAACACAAAATCAGTGAATAAAAAAAATTAGATTTTAATTCTAAAATTTTTGCAATAGTTACTTGCTTGATGCCATCTAGAAAAATCAAGAACACCGCACCAAGTGTACATTGTCACTATGCACAAAAATTTGATGTTGACTACTTGTCCAAGGTGAATGGGTGAGATGGAATTTGGTTGGAGATATATATATATATATATATATATGATGAGTGGGCCCACGACAAAGTTTTTGTGTGGTAAGCCAAGAAAAACTATTAAACAAAATGTTTCTTAATTTCCAAGGTTGGTTTTGACGTGCAGGACTTGAGTGGAGGAATGTGTTGCACGTCCAACACTTTTGGTGGATTTTTGAATTTTTTTTTTCGGTATGGCTTGGGATACCCCTTTTTGTTAGGAAGGGTTCTTATCTTAATCTCCAAGTTAGGATAGGATTTTTGGTAGATTTAGGAGACTTTTATAGGAATTTCAGATTTGAATTCTTTTTTGAATTCCTTGGTGCACAAATCCTAGCACTCTCCTTATCCCTTGCAACTCCATTACTTGGGTCCACTTTGAAGAAAAAACAAAATTGCCCAACTGATTTTTGAAAGTGTTGCAATCTTGTAACATGTATGGGCCCACCATGGCCGTGTGATGCTTGGAGAGGAGGTGTTCAACGTGCAACAACTTCTTGCTTTGAAATTCAGATTTGAGAAAATCTTGGGATGCTTTGATGCATTTCCTTCTTGCTAGATTTGTTTACTAGTAAGAGTCCCTTAATTTTAGAATTCTTCATGGCTTGGAGATCACCTTGCATGTGCCCACTTTCCCTTTTAAAAAAATCTCAGATCTGAAATTAATTTCATTGCACACATGACAAAAGAGTGGGTCCCACTTGGATGTGTGATTCTTGAATGAAAGATCTTGGATGTACATCTCCACTTTGGCATTTTTTTTCTTCTTTGTTTCCTTCCCTTTCTTCTTTAATTCTTTAATTGATTTATCTCTTCCACGGGTCCCAAGAAATTGATTTTCCTACAAAAATAAAAACAAATGTCAAAGAATAATCTATTCATATAGGGAAGGAATGATGCAAGATGCGGGCCCAATTCACACTAAATAGATGCATAAAATGTCAACATTTTATCAAATTTTATTTAATTAAATCAATGGTGCAAATAAAATTCATCATTTCATGTGTGAATAAAAAGTTATGAGAAATTTGTGACTTTCAATGCCAAGAATAGAGAAATTCATGATTTTATGTGAAAATGCGATTTTTCAATGAATTTTGACTCGAATTCAAACTTTGATGCCCACAAACATAGAATCATGATTTTTTACTAAAATGGTGCATGATTTGATGATTAAGTCCTTAATTAATTCTAAAATGATGAGGAAATTATGCCTTTTTAAGGACTTATCACACCCCCCCAACCAGCATTTTGCTAGTCCCAAGCAAAATATGCGAACTAGGTAGGTCTTCTAGCCTAATCTAATCAAACTAAATGCAAAGACAAAAAGAAAAAAACCACTTTCGCTAGCACTCTCGGCTGCATTTAGCGTATGCAGCAAGCCCTTAAACCCCTAGGTTACCCCTAGTGGATGAGTTGTGCCTCATGACGGTTTGTAGTGAATATGCCCACAAAATTCATTTACCTAAAAATAAAAAAATAAGAAAAGTCAACGGAAGGTTTTTCAGAAGACGATTGAGTCAAATCGGATGCCTTGAATCCTCGAATAATCAAGATTTCAGACTTTTCAAAATCTGGTTCACATTTTTTATTTCAAATATTTTCAAAAATTATACCAAAACTTTGGGTGCCTTTTGCAAGTGTATATATCAAATTAAATTTTTTTAAATGTCTAAGATAATGCCATGAAAATAGAATTCTCCCTCAGGATTTCCAACTTTCCTAGATTTGGGGTAAATACAAGTCTCCTCTCAAGGCTACTATGATGGCTATCACACTACTGTTTTTTTCAAAGGCCACGAGATGCATTTGATTTTGAACACACACATGTGACTGTGCAATGCCTACGTCCCTTAAGCTTTCTAATTAACCCATGTAACGAGTGTTTGGCCAATGACTCCAGAAATAGATGTATTTAGGGCACTGAGTATATAAATACCCCTACGGGCTTACTAGTTCGGGTTAAAAAGGCTACGAACCCAAACTAATCACATAACTTTTTATTCTTTTTAACACTTTTTTTATAAACACCTATTTTTGCATCCCTTGTCACCTTATTTTATTTTATTTTTTAAATGGTCCCTAACAATAGGCAGCCCTTTTCATTTTGCCCAAATTAATTCACAGGTTTTGGTTGGCCTAACCTTACCGATGAACCAGAAGAACTCATATGACCAAATTTCAGAAAGTCGTCTCTTTTTTCTCTCTTGAAAGAACTCTGAAAATGACGCTTAAATCTTTTTATCCAAGACTTTTGAAATGATGTACATGTGTTATAATGAAAAACAAAGTTCGGTATTCTTTTTATCTTTCAAAAAATTGTGAACCTTCATTTTACTCCCTTCCAAAAATTCTAAAATCCCAGATTTCTAGACATCTTCGAATCGTCAAATTCATTTGAAAAAGCTCTTTTGTGTGTTTTTTTTATTTTTTTTAGAAAACTTATGCAAAAACGAAAAAAAATTGTCTAAAATTGGATTAGTGTGCTTGTTCCCACCCCCCAACCTAAACTAGACAGCGTCCTCGATGTCATACATGAAATGCGAAATGGAATGTAACATGAGGTTAAAATGTGAAAGGAGGAAAGGAGTAAAAAGCACCTAGAGTAATGAAGCTTTCGCGTAGAAACATGTCCAATGTGAGACCAAAAACACAAAAAGAAAGAACATGAAAATATATATATATATATGCATAATGTACAAAGGTGTGGGCCACTATCAGATCCAGTGCCCATCAATCCTGATAGACAGGATCGATCAGAGGAATTTCATTTTCCTCTAGAGGAACAATCTCCAAGAATGGTTTTAAACATTGTCCATTAACTTTAAAAGAGGTACCATTCGATGGATCAATGAGGGTCACTGCCCCATATGGAAATACTTTTTAAAAAAATGTATGGGCCTGTCCAACGAGATCTTAACTTTCCAAGGAAAAGATGAAGTCGAGAATTATACAATAGGACTTTTTGAGATGGATGGAATGACTTCCTTAATATCCGTTTATCATGAAAGGCCTAAGTCCTACCTTTGTAAATTCTTGAGTTCATTTATGCCTCATTTCTCAATTCTTCTAATTCATTTAGATCAAGGGCTCTTTTCTCCCCAGCCTTGTCTAGGTCAAGGTTCAATTGTTTTATGGCCCAATAAGCTTTATGGTCCAGCTCACCGGAAGGTGGCAAGCTTTGCCGGTATGGAGACATCCCAATTAGAGTCTTATAAGCAGTTCTATAAGCCCACAAAGCATCATTTAGCCTTATTGACCAATCCTTACGATTTGGTTTTACCGTGGTCTCCAAAAAAATTTTGATTTCCCTATTTGAGACCTCTACCTGCCCACTTGTTTGAGGGTGATAGGGGGTAGCCACTTTATGTGTAACACGATAATTTTTAAACAAGCTCTCAATGATGCGGTTACAAAAGTGAGTGCCCCCATCACTAATGAGGGCACGTGGAGTTCTAAAACGGGAAAAGATATTGTCCAAGATAAACTTTTTGACCGTTTTAGCATCATTATTCCTACATGGGACTGCTTCAATCCATTTGGACACATAATTGATTGCAACGAGGATATAATGAAAACCAAAGCTCATGGGAAAAGGTCCCATAAAGTCTATACCCCAGACATCGAATAACTCGACGACCAAAATTGGTTTCAAAGGCATCATATTCCTTTTGGAAATTGAACCCAATTTTTGGCACTGCTCACATGCCTTACAGAAATCATGTGCATCTTTAAATAGTGTGGGCCAGTAAAATCCAGATTGTAAAATTTTGTGAGCGGTCTTTTTAGCAGAAAAATGGCCACCACAAGCATGAGAGTAGCAAAATGATATTATATTGTTCATTTCATGGTCAGGAATGCATCTCCTAATGATTTGGTATGGGCAGTATTTAGAAAGGTATGGTTCATCCCAGAAAAATTGTTTCACCTCAATGAAAAACTTGTCTTTATCTTGTTGCGTCCATTCTTTTGGAATCTCACTTGAAGCTAGATAATTAGCAATGTTAGTATACCATGGAAAATGGGAAAATGTGGCAAACAATTGCTCATCAGGGAAAGTGTCCTGGATTGGCAAGGGTTCTAAAGTGTTGGAAAGGACAAGCCTAGAAAGATGATCAGCCACCACATTTTCTACTCCTTTCTTATCCTTGATTTCGATATTGAACTCTTGGAGTAGAAGGATCCATCTAATCAGTCTAGGCTTGACATCTTTCTTAGAAAGAAGGTACTTCAGCGCAGAATGGTCAGTAAAGATCACAATTTTGGAACCACTTAAGTAGGAACGGAATTTATCTAGTGCATAGACCACAACCAATAGTTCTTTCTCTGTTGTAGAATAATTAATCTGTGCACTATTTAAAGTCCTGCTAGCATAGTAAATCACATATGGCCTTTTGTCCCTACGTTGCCCAAGAACTGCCCCAACTGCATAATCGCTAGCATCGCACATGATTTCAAAGGGCAGCTCCAATCTGGAGGTTGCATAATTGGAGCAGTCGTCAACATGTCCTTAAACTTGATAAAAGCTGCTTGACTTGCCTCCGTTCACTCAAATTTTGCTTCCTTTAGCAGAAGGTTACATAACGGTCTAGAAATGACACTGAAATCTTTTATGAACCTTCTGTAGAATCCAGCATGCCTTAAGAATGATCTTACATCTCTTACGGTTTTTGGGGCGGGCAAATTGGAAATTAAATCTATTTTGGACTTGTCCATGTTGACACAAAAAATGTCACTCTGCCTCTTCAACATCAAGAAGCCACATGAAGCCGCATCCTACTACAAAATAGGCAATGCTGCTTCAAGCATCAGATATTGTCAGAATCAAACAAAAACTGCAAGATCCTTCAAGACAGCCAAAAGAGGGGTTCACATGAAGTTTCGGGCCATTCCAACATTATTTGACCCTACATCACTCTTTCGGCAACTGAACAGGCGCTCCTCGCGGCGACAACGTCGAAGACATCAAAACTTCGATCAGAGCCTACGGATGGTCTCAAAATACCTCCAAAAGGCTCTATGCCAAATTTCAAGTCAAACCAACAACGTTTGACCCTCCATCAACCCTCGAGCAGTAAAATCAAACCTCTCGGCAGTGAGAACCACCGAAGCCATCACTCATCAAACGGAGCACATGGGCGGCTTCAACATGCTTCTAAAGGGTTGTACGTCAAATTTCAGGTCATTCCAACAACGTTTGACCTGACTTTGACGCTTCGAAACAAAATCAAGACTACCGGTGGCGGAGCACCTCGGGACCATGACATCCAAATCAGAGTCAATTGATCATCTCAAAATGACTCCAATAGGCTCCCCGTCAAATTTCAAGTCAATCGGACATCGGTTGACCGCACATCAAAGCGCGACATCTTCCTCGCGGCAAAATCAAGCCTACTAGCGACGGGACCCCAAACGACTTCAAAACTCAAGCAAAAGCACATGGTTGGTCCCATCTACTGCTCAGGAGGCTTCACCTCAAATCAAATTTCAGGTCATTCCGACATCGTTTGACCTAGTTTCGACTCTTGACGGAAAATCGGCTACAAGGTGTTCGGCTTTTCCAAAAAATAGGAAACTGTGTGCTTCGATTTGCACGGCTTCTCGTCAGGTTTTCTTTAGGAGAATCAGGCCAATAAATGAGGAGAAATGTCAAGAAAAACCCAGGAGAAAACGGCGGTGAAAAAGAATAAAAAACGACTCAGAAACGGCGACTATGGAAATCCGGGTCACCGGATTTGTCGTCGGGTGACCCGTTTTCTGTCATTTTTCGCGTTTCGGGAGTTCCAGCCCCTGTGATTTCCTGAAAATCTGATTTTCGATGCTCGAAATCAACTGATCTCCATTAACATCTTGGATCTGCCGTCAAGAGCATGAAATCATTATGGATCGCTCCAAGATCGCCAACCGACTGACCAAAAAGTACACTTTCTGTCCGACGATCGCGAAATCGACAAGATAGATGTCACCGGCCTGCTGGTATCAACCAATGTCTAAAATTGCATCGCCATCCAACATCAAACAACATGCAGATCCATCGACGATCATCACAAGAAGAATTTCAAAAGATCGCCGCGACTCTTCAAATGCCCTGGCGACCATTTAATGTCGTTAATTGACCCGTTTATGACAACTTAATGTGGTCATTAACCCATTATTTAGGACGGCCCAATCAGAATCAAGCAAATGGGAGTTACAAATCCAAGCAATCATGGCATTAAAACCATGAAACTCCCCTCATCATGGAGATTAAAGGTGATTAAATGCCCATCATCTCCCACCAGCCAATCATAAGCCAAGAAAAAGGAGTTACATAATCAAGGATTAAAACTTGTAACTCCTCTCATTATGGGTCATCAATCCCATAAATCACCCCATGGCTACCAAAAGCCTATAAAAAGGGGTCACTCCAAGAAGAACATGGCTACACATGGAGACGGACACATACACACGGGTAGAGAGAGATCCATACTCATAAACAAGGAAGAAGAACTCTGAAGAAACCCTGTTACTCTGCCAAAACATCACAAGGTGATCAAAGTCCCTTGGGGGGCCACCCCCCCATGGCCACCTCTCTCCTTCTATCCAACATGGCCTAAACGTGGCTCTTCAGCCCGTTTACTCGAATTTTTATTGGATATAGGACCTCCCCTTGGTCTTTATCCTCTAAAAAACTGAGGTCCAAGCCAAGCCAAAGAATCAAAGCATCAAGCGTTCTAATATGAAGGACGATGGCGAACTCTATACATGACTTACGACCGTCGATTTGAATGAGTTCCCACAATCTCCTGAGAAGTCAAATACCTTTTCTTACTTTTCTTTGTATTTTGTATTATTTGTAAAAAGATAAAAAATCGCATTTCTTGTCTTTCTTCATTGATAAGATTTGTAAATCGCCTTCTACGGAACAAAATCGCCTTCTATGGCACAAACCGCCTTTCACGGCACAAAAATCGCCTTTCACGGCAAACAAAATGAAATCGCCTCTCACAGCATTTAAAAAAAATGTCTCTTTCTTAAAATATATGTGCAATGGAAAGTTAGAAAAAAGAATTGATTTCCTTTCTACTTGCGAAGGTGAATCTTCAGATCACCATTTCAAAATCCAAGTAGAACAGAAAATCTGGCATACCCGTATGAAAAATGTTGATGACCTCGCTTTTCCTCCTCCGCCATGCTCCCGGCAGCCCCAGGGGTGGGAAGGAGAGGACGAAAGGTCGGAGCCCCCATCAAATTGGCACACCCGGTGGGACTCGTTCATTTGAGAACGCGATGCTTGAATTCTTAGGCTCCTTTCTAGTAGGTGGCCTATGTTGGATCTTGCATCCAAAAAAAAAACATGAGATGGGATTTTTGGAAAATTTCTACCTTTGAACTTATTTCCATTCTTTCTCATTAAAAAAAAAAAAGAAATCTGATTTCTCTTTTTTGGATTCAATTTTGAGAAACTTTGATCATTTCCTCTTTGAACTTGATAGTTCACAGAAATGTTCGTAGCTATTGTTCTTATCGGGGAATGGGCTATCTTTTCTCTTTGATGAGTCCGATAGGGATTTAAAAAAAAAAAACTCTTCAAAAAAACTCTTTCAAATTTTTTTTTTCTTTTTTTTGGAATCAAATTTGAGAAAGTTTGGTCCCCTCTTTTTCGGATTTAGCGCTCGCAGAAATGTTTGAGCCCTCATTCGGATTGGGACACCATTCGTTCTCTTTGATGAATTCATTAGAAATTTCAACAAAAAAATTAAAAAATTTTCAAAACCCACTAAGGTTGCACCAATTGCATTCTTTGACCAAAGTGGATCTGAGAAAAGCCTTGTCCAGAGTGTGGAGGCAGCTAGACTGTTCGAGGCAATGGTCCTTCAAACGGGTTCATTAAGTAATCCTACCCTTACCTGGGGGCTGATCTATCCACTAAGGTTTCATAAGACCGAATTGGAGACCTAAGTCTTCAAAAAAAAAATCTTTAAAAAAATCTTCAAAAAAAAAATCTCCAAAAAAAAAAAAAAAACCTCCGTCACTTTTGGATTCAAATTCGAGAAATTCTGGTCCCTTCCTTTTCGAATTTATCGCTCGCAGAAATGTTTGAGCCCTTGTTCGGATTGGAACACCATTTGTTCTCCTTTATGAATCCAATCTTGACCTTTCAAAAATCGCATCTCGTGTCCCTTCCAAGGATGCGATTTACAACATTTGTGCCTAGCGGTGCTAGTACGCCCTTTCGGGTCTACTGTATTCGCGACCGACATATCTGTATCTCCAACCTTATATCATCTTACCTCTTGCTTCTCGGTAATTTGAATTAAGGTTCACAATTTCTTCTAGCAGTCACTGGGACGCTCGCCCTGTGCCTACCATACTTGCATTTAGAACAATTGTACCCTCTATGGCTTTTTGCCTTTTTCATTTTGCTTGGGATGGGCCATGTCCCCTTGAGCGATTTGAAAAGACAAAACCATAGGTACTTTCCATTTATGATCACTATATTCTTGTGATTACTAATGGATGTGGTCTTGTTTCAGAAGTTTTCCAAACTAACAATGGCAGCTTTATTGACTATCACTTTCGAAGAGAACAAGTACCAACTCTTGCTTCAAGAAAAGCAAAACAAGCGCACTCAGAAACGCCCCAGCAGCTGCCGAAGCATCACCTCCCTCGGCAACTCTCAAACTTGGTCGACCTCTACTCCCCGGACCATTTGAAAGTGCAGGCTAGGGCCAATGACTAAGTCCTACAGTGGGGGGGCGGGGGTGAATAGGACTAAGGGTAATCAATTACCAATTTTAAACTTTTTAAGGGGATTTTAAAATAACCAGAACAAACACAATAAAGAGAATGACTCAAGTGGAATATGTGTTCATCAAGGCTGTACTTAATCAGTAAATTGATAAGCACAAGTGTGTGTGTCTATTGAGCTTAGTGATGAAATATCATACACAATAATTTCCACAATATATATAGAAATGTAAATCATGCCAAAAAGAATAGACACAGGAAAATTATAGTGGTTCGGTCACATAGACCTACATCCACTCTCAAAGGTCACACAGTCCCTTGGTTCCATTAAGAAGAATCAAACTACACAAGTACTAATTCAACTTCAGTTTTGTTATCGAGGTTCGATCACTCAGACTACTCCTCCTCACACAATTACAAGGTGATTTAGTCACACAGATCTGAATCACCATCACTGATTGTAGAAGTTTAAAGAAGGGTGAACACTTGCCTTTGATGAAGATGGAAAGAGTTCTAAGAAGCTTTGACAGTAGTCGAAGCTTTCACCTCTTGATGACGCCTTGGAGTTGAGAAGGAAGCTTCCATAGTGTAGCACAACCAAGGTTCGGAGGGTTGGTCTTCTAGGATAACAAGGATATGGCTTTCATACAGAATAAGGGATCCTAGACAAACTCTTCTCACACAACACACTCATCTTGGAGCTAATGAAGCTCTGGGATTTTCCTAAATCTAATACATGAGTGTTTGGAAGATTTGAGAGCTTAGGATTGTTGGGAAGAAAATAGTATACAAAACTCTTCTCAAAAAGTCCTCTCAGAAGAGAGAAACAAGCTTCAGTTTTATAAAAAATAATCCAACGGCTATATTGGAGGCTAACCCCTTCAGAACGAAGGCTAACCCCTTTACAATTTCTCAGAGATAATAATCAAACGGCTATATTGGAGGCTAGCCCCTTCAAAAGGAATGCTAGCCCCTTTTCAATTTCTCAGAGATAACGGTCAAAAATTTCAAATAAGGTTGGGTCACGGTTAGCCGCAGGAAGTCTTGGAGGCTAACCGTGAGGCAACCGCTGGGGTGACCGAGAGGAGGTTCAGAAATAAAGTGCTCTCTGGAAAACAAATCGTAACTCACGGTTAGCACTGTGGTTAGCCGCAAGGTAGCCGAACTCCAACCTGATGAAAAATAGCTCTCTGGAAAACGAACCGAGAGACTGGCGGTTAGCCGCCCTTTGCAAAGGGGCTAGCCGCCATCACCGAACCCTTATTTGAAAGACTATTAAAGCTGAGATCAAGCGAAAGAGAATAGGATTTAAAAACTCAACTTTTTCAGGGTTCTAAGGATTTGGTCTGGGTATAAAATACCTGAGAAGGTTGTCAAACACAAGTGGAGACCTTCTTTGATGAATTCGGACTTTCCAACAGCTTGATAAACCCTTTGAAATAGATTTTCCTTGAGGCACTTTGGGAGGCAAGGCCTTCGGAACACATTGGCACGGAATTGACAAAACAAACTTAGTGCACACAGACATGTGACACTAACAATCTCTCCCTTTGTCAATTTCATGACAAAACCATTTAGCTAATACAAGATTACAAGGGATATCCAATACAACTCAAAGAACAACCATACACTAAGTGCAAGACCTTTTACAAGTAAAAAACAAATATAAGAACAAAAAGGAATCAAGACTAGTACACATAGCTCTTCATATGAGATTGAGAAATTTAACCTGTAGAAGCACAACACTAACAAACATAGATTAAAAGCATGGGAAATGGAGATAGATTCTCCCCCTGAGATAAATCCTCCCCCTTAATTTGTACCTACAAACTAAAACTGCACTCCCCCCTTTTGTCACAAATTGATAAAGAGAAAGTAACCATGGATGTATAAAACAGACAATAATGCAAGTAGATAATAGACAATGAAAGTATAAAAGCATTTAATCACTAATACCATAAAAACATCCAGTTCAGGTTAGAGTGAACATCCATTGACAGTAAACAATAATAAGTTTTTAAAGAAAAAGAAAACAGAGGAGGGGCAGCCACAAGCCAAAACAACACCACCAAAATGAATACAACCAATAAAAACACATGTGGCTTAGAATCCCCAAAAGAGCTAATCTGATGGAGGTGAAGGAGATGGAGGCATGATAGAAGCATCTTGGGTACGGCAAGCCTTAGACAGTCCACTGAGATATAACTAATGACAATAGTGATGAACATGAGAAATTGCATAAAATGATATAGCTTGGTGATGTATGCAATTTTGAAGTGTCACATTATATGAATTCAACATCTAAAAGATCCATCAAACAATAGATCCAAACTATATAATACAAGGAATGGATTTTAAAGAGGTTCATATGATCAAGAACACTACTATGAAGTTGAAACATGTATAAAGATGACATCACTATGAAAATACACATGAATCAACATCATAACCATCCATTTAAAAAAAATGACTAGAAGGCACAAAAGATGGATTTGAGAGTTCTAGTATAGTATCTTCAAATATAACTAAGATCACAACCATACATGGAACTATTTGACATTTGCATTGAGAGAATCAATCACAATCAAGATTCATCAATCTCTCATGTAAAATCTCCACTCTAGCAAAAGTACTATGAGAATCATGAAACATTAACACTATGCTTTGAAAAGATGCACAAAACTATGTGTAGAATGCAAATCTATTTCATGATCCACAAATCATACAAATCAATTTGCTCATAAAAAGAATGTAACTAGAAGAGCAAAGAAGCAAATTGCTTGAACCTTATTCATTTCAATTTTAAGATGAAATAACCATATGCGTAATGAAATGAGTACATGGAACATGCTTTGATGAATATAACTAAAAAGGTTTTAAAGCATTTTCCATTCATACTATTCTTCAAATCATTTCAATAAAGAAAATCCAACAATGAACATAGGAAATTGATTTTGAAGATAACATATAATCATTTTTCAACTTGCATTTTAAAAGATGTAACTTATTTGAAACACATACAAGTTGATTTTTCAAAACAATGATTTTTCATATTAAAGTATAACTTAGAAATCTATGAAAATTCCAAATTGATTCAAATCATTTTTCAAATAATCTAACTATGACATCTACACAAATGATCTTGCAACAACAATCGATCATGAATAATCTAGCTATGAAAGCTTTTGAAATCACAATCAATTGATCATATGTGGAAATGCAATGCAAGAGATATAACTAAATATGATCAAAAAGCAAATCTAACATGATGAAATTATAATCAAATGATTTTGAAAACCATGATATGTAACTAGAATGGTGTATGAAGACAAAATCAATTGATCACAAATAAACATTGCATTTTAAGAAATGTAACTAAGAAAGAACAAAATGCAAATGTAAGTATGACCAACAAAAAGATTTAACTATAAAGGATAGGTTGGTCAAAGAGGTTTAAGGCCTTAAGGTTTGTCTAAGTATCTAACTTTAGGAATCCACCTAAGGTCTTGAGAGGGTTGATCTTTGAGGTCTAGTTTAGAAGTCCCACCAACTTTAGGAGATTTGACTTGATAAATTTTTAATTTGGACTTATCACCATGATATTTAGATTTGACTAAATTTAGCTTAGATTGGTGATTAGTCTTTTGAGGTTGGTGAGTTTGTTTCTTAGGGGATTGATTCATTTTTGTTTTCTTCTTATTTCCTCCCTTTATTTGACTTTTAAATTTTAAATTTAACTTTGTTACTTTCTTCAAAAGTTCTTTCATGTGTTGATTTAAGGGAGATAGGTTGAGAAGCTTTTTGTTTATAGATTCTTTTATACTTGGTTTAACTTGTTTAACCTTTTTAGAATCTATCTTAGGAGACTCCATTTTAATTGATTTAACTTGTTTGATGTTCTTGGAGTCTTCCTTGATTTTTAGTGTCTTACCCTTCATAGATTTTGATTCTGCTTTCTTGGGTTCATAGATGGGTTTAGACACATAGCTTCTTCTTAGTTTGCACTCAAACCTAAAATGTCCTTTACTTCCACATTAATAACATGTAATTTCATAATTGTTTTGACTACTAGAGGAAACTTCTCCTTTCACAAACACAGTAGAGGCATTAGGATTAGGTTTGTCTTCTTTGTTGAATCCTAATGCAGTTTTGTCTCTATGATATTTTCCCATTTTAAAGAGTCTTTCAAAATTTTCTTCTCCATGGGTAAATGAATATTCATATTTCTCTTTAAACCATTTCAGACGAGTGACTTCATCCCTTAATTGTGTGTTTACTTCTTTTAGAGTTTCAGCTTCTTTTTCATCTTTCTTAAACTTGATTAATTTTTCATTAGCAATTTGAAATTTAGAATCAACTTCATTTAGTTCAATAGCTAAGATATTCTTTTCATCAGTTAAGGTTTCAATTTTGTCTTTTAAGACTTTGTTCTTGGATTTTTGTTTGCTCATGGCTTCAATCAATTTGCAGCTTTCCTCATAAAGTCTATCATATGTTACTTGAGGATCTTCATCATCTTTTTCATTATCTGAGCTGTCATAATCAGATTCAGACTCATTCTCAGATTTCTCAACATCAGTTCTTTCAGAATTTTCTGTTATCTCAAGAGATGGATCACACACTATTCTGGCCATTAGTATAGTGTAATTTTCTATCTCATCTTTGTGTGATTCTTCTGAATCTGATTCAGCTTCAGAAGAGTCATCCCATGTAGCCACAAGAGTCTTTTTCTTAACTTTCCTTTCCATTGGACACTCAGTTGATATATGTCCAAACTTTTGACAATTACAACATTTTACATTTCTGGATTGATATTTAGAAGAGGAGCTGGCTTTACTTTTATCAAAAGGTTTCTCTTTTCTATTAAACTTTGAAGTCTTTTTCTTAAATTGTCTTAAGAATCTTTTAGTAAGTAAGGTAACATCTTCATCATCACTTTCATTCTCATTGCCTGATTCTTCTTTAGATGGAGAAGATTGAGAAGCCTTTGAAGTTATAGATTTCTTATCTTTGGATTTATTAGAAGCATTATTCAATTTCATCTCAAAGGTTCTAATGTTACCCAACAGTTCTTCTACTTTCATAGTTTCAGGGTCATTGTACTCTTCTATAGAAGTCACTTTGGGGTGAAATCTTTCAGGTAGAGACCTAAGGATTTTGCTACAAACTTTGCCTTCAGGGATTTGCTCACCGAGTGACCACATCTCATTAACGATTACCATTAGCTTTGTTCGAAAATCATCAAACATTTCATCTTCTCTCATTCTTAGAGATTCGAATTGGGAAGTTAGCATTTGGAGCTTGACTCTCTTAACAATGGTTGTTCCTTCATAATTCGTTTCCAGTAACTCCCAAGCTTGTTTAGATGTGGTACATGTCATAATCTTTTTTGAATTCTCAAGCTTGTTTAGATGTGGTACATGTCATAATCTTTTTTGAATTCTTCAGCATTCATGGCACAGGTTATGGCATTCAAAGCCTTAGCATCATAGTCTCTCAAAGCTTTTTGACTAGCTATCCACCTGGCCTTTGGAAGAGGCTTGATAGTGCCATCTTCAGCTGTGGAAGTAGGAGGAGTCCATCCATCCTCCACAGCATCCCACACCTCTCCACTAATGGAGTTGAGAAATACGGCCATTCGGGCTTTCCAAGGCATAGTTAGTACCATCAAACAATGGAGGACTGTTTACGGCACTACCTTCTGGATTAGACATTGGCACAATAGAAAAGAAGATAGATCAACTCCGGGTCGCAAAACCACAAGGGAGTAACCCGCTCTGATACCAATTGAAAGTGCAGGCTAGGGCCAATGACTAAGTCCTAGAGGGGGGGGGGGGTGAATAGGACTAAGGGTAATCAATTGCCAATTTTAAACTTTTTAAGGCGATTTTAAAATAACCAGAACAAAGAACATAACAAACACAATAAAGAGAATGACTCAAGTGGAATATGTGTTCATCAAGGTTGTACTTAATCAGTAAAGAAGGGATACAAGTAGATGTAAGTTGATAAGCACAAGTGTGTGTCTATTGAGCTTAGTGATGAAATATCATACACAACAATTTTCACAATATATATAGAAATGTAAATCATACCAAAAAGAATAGACATAGGAAAATTATAGTGGTTCGGTCACATAGACCTACATCCACTCTCAAAGGTCACACAGTCCCTTGGTTCCATTAAGAAGAATCAAACTACACAAGTACTGATTCAACTTCAGTTTTGTTATCGAGGTTCGATCACTCAGATCTATTCCTCCTCACACAATTACAAGGTGATTTAGTCACACAAATCTGAATCACCATCACTGATTGTAGAAGTTTAAAGAAGGGTGAACACTTGCCTTTGATGAAGATGGAAAGAGTTCTAAGAAGCTTTGACAGTAGTCGAAGCTTTCACCTCTTGATGACGCCTTGGAGTTGAGAAGGAAGCTTCCATAGTGTAGCACAACCAAGGTTCAGAGGTCTGGTCTTCTAGGATAACAAGGATATGACTTTCATACAGAATAAGGGATCCTAGACAAACACTTCTCACACAACACACTCATCTTAGAGCTAATGAAGCTCTGGGATTTTCCTAAATCTAATACATGAGTGTTTGGAGGAAGATTTGAGAGCTTAAGATTGTTGGGAAGAAAATAGCATACAAAGTTCTTCTCAAAAAGTCCTCTCAGAAGAGAGAAACAAGCTTCAGTTTTATAGAAAATAATCCAACGACTATATTGGAGGCTAGCCCCATTCAGAACGAAGGCTAGCCCGTTTACAGTTTCTCAGAGATAATAATCCAACGGCTATATTGGAGGCTAGCCCCTTCAGAACGAAGGCTAGCCCCTTTTCAATTTCTCGGAGATAACGATCAGAAATTTCAAATAAGGTTGGCTCACGGTTAGCCGCAGGAAGTCTTGGAGGCTAGCCGTGAGGCAACCGCTGGGGTGACCAATAGGAGGTTCAGAAATCAAGTGCTCTCTGGAAAACAAACCATAACTCATGGTTAGCACTACGGTTAGCCGCTGGTGTACATGGCGGTTAGCCACAAGGTAGCCGAACTCCAACCTGATGAAAAATAACTCTCTGGAAAACGAACCAAGAGACTGGCGGTTAGCCGCCCTTTGCAAAGGGGCTAGCCGCCAGGTGACCGTAAGGTCACCGAACCCTTATTTGAAAGACTATTAAAGCTGAGATCAAGAGAAAGACAACAGCACTTAAAAACTCAACTTTTTCAGGGTTCTAAGGATTTGGTCTGGGTATAAAATACCTGAGAAGGTTGTCAAACACAAGTGGAGACCTTCTTTGATGAATCCGGACTTTCCAACAGCTTGATAAACCCTCTGAAATAGATCTTCCTTGAGGCACTTTGGGAGGCAAGGTCTTCGGAACACATTGGCACGGAATTGACAAAACAAACTTAATGCACACAGACATGTGACACTAACACCATTGTCTTCGAGTCGTTGGGACCATTCTTACTCCCCGCAGAAGAAACTGCACCTGCCAAGAAGCAGAAAAGCGCCTCTGGACAAGTCGCCGCTCCGACACCAAGGGCAACAATCAAGAAATCTGAAGCCTGTGGCAATCCCACGAAGCCTCAACTTGCAAGAAACCAGGTCTGCCCTAAGACCTGGTCCCCGAGACCTTCCCCAAAATAAAGGAGGTCTCAAACATCTGCAAAGGCAGTGTACCTGGCCCCTCTTAAGGAGAACCGGTTCTACTCTCTCTCTTACATAGAAGTGGAGCAACATACCCTCCACCAAACAAAAAATTCAACTCTGCATGAGCCGGCTTGCTCCTACAAGCCCATAATCAAGTCATGCATCACCAGGCGACCGCAAGAACCTGCTAAGGCCTACACTTCTGCGAGTCGACCTTTCATCTCAATAGGGGCCGAACTTGCAAAATTCAAAGTCTCACTGCGACAGGCAAAGGACTGCGTCCAGATCCTATCCATGCCTAGCTTCAAAGAAGATAAGCTTGGTTGTTGCGCACGTGGGACTACATCCTTCATTGCCAGAGCACAGCCAGAGCTGACCGAAGCTCAAATTGCTCATCGTATGCGTCGCCGTGCGGCATATCGACAAAAGAGACTACAGAAGCAAAGAACCCAGCATTCTACCCTCCGAGTCTCTAAAAAATGGGTCGAAAAAGAAAGACCTGACGAAGCTGTGGCTGTCTATATAGTTGGTAAAACTAGAAAACGCCAAAGTCAGCAACCAAAATTCATGTCAGACGACTGGTGACTTGCAGCGTCTCCCGAACACGAAGACATCAGGAGGATTCTCCCGCTCCTTCAAGCCAAGGACTTCGGAGTAACCATTCCTCCGACTCTTCATCCAAAAGAATGAGCTCCAGCTCAGTCACCAAGACGATATCCTCATTCGACTCTCGAAGAATGAACGTCCTGGTTACAAATGCTGGGCAACCTCCACAGCATGATGACGTAACAGCACGCATCCAGCAGTTGGAGCAAGGACAACAGAGAATTGAGGCTCTGATGGAAAATCTCCTCCTTACTTTCCAGCGTCCACTAAACAATGAAGCTCCTCCGTGTCATCAAGGTGACGAGGAAAACAATGAGCCACGCACCCTTACTAAAAAGGACGTCGACGATATCCTCGCTATAGCAAAAGAAGAGGATACGCTGAAGGAACATGGGATCAAGCCACCATATCCCTTATAGATGGACTCGGTTCCGTTCCCTGCAAAATTCAAACAACCTACTCTCCAGACATATACGGAGAAAGGTTCAGCCAGACAACATGTCATCCACTTTAAGATCCTGGCGGGAGCTATCGTGGATCAAGATGCCCTCAAGATCCGACTCTTTGCAAGTATCCTAAAAGGTACGACATTCGATTGGTACTCCACTCTACCGGAGGACTCCATTCAAAATTGGGCCATGCTGGAAACACGCTTCCTCACCCACTTCAAAGGTGAAGACCACCCTGTCACCATGGCGCAACTCTGTAGCCTAAAACAGGGAGAGAATGAGTCAACATACGACTTTATTCATAAGTGGAAGGCAATGACGTACAAATGCTCAGATGTATTGCCACAAGCATCGCTCGTTGACATCTGCCGTAACAACATGAGAGCAAGGATCTGCTCCATGATTATCAGCAACAAATCAAAAAACCTGGGAGAACTCCTAGAAGCAGCTATGGAGGCTGAAACGGTGATCAAAGACCTCAACAGTCAGAAATCATCAAAGAAAGAGCCGACTGCCATTGCGACCTCGAAACCAAAGAAAAAGGAGGTTCTTAATGTGCAAACCAAGTCAGCTCCTCCGAAGCCAAAGAAAGCTGAAAACAAAACTGTAGGTAAGAAACCTGAACTCTCTGATGCCTTCAAAGAACGAGTAGAGAAGAAATACCCGTTCGATGAAGACGTTGAAGAAATCTTTGAGGCTCTCGTAGCAAATGGTAAACTCATCTTACCTGAGCCCACAAGACCGAGAGATGTTGGCAAAACAAATGATCCCCGGTATTGTTCATACCATCAGATGATCTCGCATCCTCTCAATCAATGCTTCGTTGTGAGGGAGAAGATCAACGAGATGTGGAAAAACGGAGTCATCACCTTTGACAAAAACTATGGGTCTGCCTCCATCAACATGGTGTCATATAAACAAACTTCCAAGTCACCAAAGGAGAAGATCACTACTTCCTTCAAGGTGATAAAAGTGACCTAGACGTCCCAAGAGTTGGTTCCTTATCCAACATCAGACGGACAACCCATATGGGTACATCCCGATCTCCTAGAAGATGAAAATCGGGAGATCGTCAAAACAAAGCCTACCGCTCAACAGCGAAGGCAAGCCAAGAGACAACTCCGCAAGCTCAAACAGCAGGAGAAGGCTCAATCAAAGTAGGAAGTCCCTGAAAAAGCAGATACCTCTTCTACTGCTTCACTGGGGGCA
The DNA here is from genome assembly GCA_038049695.1 of Cinnamomum chago. Lineage (NCBI taxonomy): Eukaryota > Viridiplantae > Streptophyta > Magnoliopsida > Laurales > Lauraceae > Cinnamomum > Cinnamomum chago. Next base: position 35,695,589 of record CP142452.1, read on the forward strand.
ACGGAAGAATCCAAAACTTCAAAGGTGGTAAGAAAACTCACCTTTGGTGATTTCATGCCACCTCATTATAGAGATGAACCTACGTAGGGGGCATCATTCTCTTGCAACTCAGTAATTGGATTCCTTATCGATGGGTACGAGTCCAATGACACTGCCAATGATACCAATGAGTGGGAAGAATCCCTTGAAACAGGAGAATACCTCTCCGATGAGGAATGGATTCCCGAATCTCATCTTATGCCAGTGATTTGGTATAATCCGTATCAGCAAAAAGGATCCTGGTCTGATGATGAAGAAGACCAAGAGGCTGTTCAAGAAAGTGTTGTTGATCCAGCACAAGCAAGCGCTCTAGTGGAACCCAACACTGATGAACCACAAGGAGCAAATGACGAAGAAGATTCGGCCCCTACACCCGATCTCGAAGAGTATGCGAGAATCTTGCAACGTCTTGCCATAGAGCAGGAGCAGCATCGCATCAATGAGCTTCGTCAAAATAAAAATCTTGAACCGGTAACTCCGAAAAATGAAGAAAACTGCTAGATTGATGATCCCCTCACATCTGAAGACGAGTCTAAATCTCAACAGTGCGTTGCTTGCAATGCGATAGTTCGAGATAAAGATGCCTCTGAAGCTTCATCTCCCGAGGCCTCAGATTCTCAGATTATGTCCGGTAGCACATCTCCTCAGATGACTTCCACAGAGATATCATCTTCTCCACCTTCGTCTCCTGAAATTGTGACGTTGGAACTCAAACCTCTTCCGGCTGATCATCTCGAAGAAGCTCCTGCCAATGAAGTTTTCTTCATTGAAAATCCGGTCAACTGGTCCCAGATACCCGACCTCATAGGTGACGTCTGGACCGATGAACCGCTCAATGAAGAAGAAGAAGAGTTGCTGGATGTTGTCCAGGACTTGTTCCGGGAAAATGCTCTATGCAACGCGATCACTGAAGATGACAATACTGCTACAAAGACGTCTTCAGCAAATGACAAGGATCAACCCCTTGATCCCCAGAGTGATCTTCCAAACGAAGACCTTTCTCCAGAAGCTTTTGAAGTTGGTAGAGGTACCTGCTCTGGCTGGGATTACCACAAAAACTACAACCAACCTTCTTCTTCCTATGGAAATCCTTCGGGAAAACAAGTTGTAAATGCCCCAAGTAGCAACAATAATGAAAATGCATGCCCGAAGGAGGCTTTCAAGTATGACTTGATTGAGCACTTCAAACACATACCGGCACGATTGCACATCCTTGACTTATTACAAATGTCTCCACAAACTCGTGATAGTCTCATTTCAGAGTTGCAAAGGCTGAATGTGGATGTCGACAAACATGCCCCACAAGTCCTACAAATTGAAATGGACTATAGGGTCAAAAAATCAAATACTTCCTCAAAGGGAGAAAAGAAGAAAACTGAGGGATCAGGCATCGAATGCCTCTCGGTTCAAAAGGTAGCAAGTGCAACAATTGCCTTTGATAAGGATGACCTCCTGTTAGGCGAGACAAAGCATAACCGACCCTTGTACTTTACAGGATACATCAAAGAAATGCCAATACACAAAGTTCAGATCGACCCACATTCTGCACTCAATCTCATCTCTACTTCGGCACTTGAAGAGCTGGGTATCCCACTTAGCAAGCTGAGTCACACGTCTGTATCCATCTTTGGGTACGATTAGAGCGCTCAAAGGCCTATCGGCAAAATCAGGTTCAAATTGCAAATCGGTGATCATATCTCTTAAGTCACTGTATACGCAATAAGAACCCCTTCATGCTACAACATCCTTCTTGGACGCCCCTGGATACATGCGAATAGTGTCGTCCCTTGAACTCTACATCAGTGCATCAAGTTCGTTGGCAATGACGGCTTAATACATCGAGTGTTTGCAGACAAAAATCCCTTCAAAGGCAAAGACGTCCATTTTACAGATGCTCAAATGTACAAAGATGATGGGAAGGAAAGGAGGAAGAAACAACACCCTTTGCTAAAAATCTCCGGAAAGATAAAGGCAAGGCTCCTCAGCAATCATCAGAAGAAAACAAACCTTTTAACAAAACCGAAGAGAGCATTCGTTCTCCCTTCGTTGTCTCCCTCAAACCTTCAAAGCCTTTGGTAATCACTACCAAGGCAAAGAAGACAAAACAAAAGGTTGGGGGCAAGTTCACTGTCTCCTTCGTGTCTATTATCCAAGACACAGACATGGACTCAGAGCCAGAAGACGATACATCGTCAAGCCAAGCTGATACTTAGCAAGTACAACCCGCTCTCACTCCATTGGAGACACCTGCCGACATAGAAGACCCTACGTTTGCTTCCTTCGTTGTGCCGACAACTTCGGCAGAAGAAAAGACGATCTTCTTCCACAAATTGGAAGCCTCTTCACCAAAATCTTTGCTTGAACCTTTCCAAAATGAAGGTATGCCTCAACTATTCCTATATAGTCCAATGACACAAGCTATCATGAAGAAACTGGGCTATGATGCTCAAAATCCAATCGGTTTGGGAGGTGGCCGTGGTATTCTAACACCATTGGAACCCACCATGACCAAAAGTCAACTGGAGGATTGGAAACTCCATCGTCACATAGACAAGTCTTCATACAGGTTAGGGTATGATCCTGACGCTCCCATGAGACAGTTCACATAAAGGCTACAAAGTCATTTCGCCGACCAAGCCTCAACATCTCGTGTCTATGAAGACATTGATCTCCTAGGATATCTCTTTGAGGAGTCACCCGCCAAGGATCCAGGAAGCTCTTCCGATTGGTACGATTTCTTTGACGATGAAGAGGAATTGTCCGATGACACAGACGCATGATTTTCTAGTCCAGAAGAACCATCGTCTCCAAAAGAAGTACCTTACTTCGACCCAGTTTCAAGAGGTGATTGGGATCATCTCATTGCCAGTCTTGAGAAGAATACCAATCAAAAAGACCCATGGACGAAAACAAAGCCTAGGTCTGTAAATGCCTTTGGAACTCCATGTTGACACCAAAAGTGTCACTTTGCCTCTTCAAACATCAAGAAGCTATATGAAGTCACTTCCTACTACAAACGGGCAATGCTACTTTAAGCATCAGATCTTGTCAGAATCAAACAAAAACTGCAAGATCCTTCAAGACAGCCAAAAGAGGAGTTCACATGAAGTTTCGGGCCATTTCGACATCATTTGACCCAACTTCACTCCTCCAACAGCTGAGCAGGCGCTCCTAGCGGCGGTGAAGCCAAAGAACCTGACGCACAAAACAAAGTACACGGCTGGCCCCAAGATGCCACCAGGAGGCTCTACATCAAGTTTCAGGCCATTTCGACATCGTTTGGCCTAACTTCACTCCTCCGGCAGCCAAACAAGCGCTCCTGGAGGCGATGGCGTCGGAGACATCAAAACTTCGATCAGAGCCTATGGATGGTCTCAAAATACCTCCAAAAGGCTCCACGTCAAATTTCAGGTCATTCTGGCGACTTTTGACCTGACTTTGACGCTTCGAAAGAAAATCAAGCCTCATGGATGCGAGAACCATTGGGACCATTACTCATCAAACAGAGCACATGGACGGCTTCAACATGCTTCCAAAGGGCTGCACGTCAAATTTCAGGTCATTCCGACAACGTTTGACCCTACTTTGACGTTCCGAAATAAAATCAAGTTTTTTGGCAGCGGAGCACCTCGGGACCATGACATCCAAATTGGAGCTAATGGATCATCTCAAAATGACTCCAATAGGCTCCCTGTCAAATTTCAAGTCAATCGGACATCGCTTGACCGCACATCAAAGCGCGATATCTTCCCCACGGCAAAATCAAGCCTAGCAGCGAGGGGACACCAAACGACTTCAAAAATCAAACAAAAGCCCATGGTTGGTCCTATCTACTGCTCAAGAGGCCTCACGTCAAATTTCAGGTCATTCCGATATCGTTTGGCCTAGTTTCGACTCTTGACAAAAATCGACAACTCTGCGCGGCAAAGTCTTCGGCTTTTCCAAAAAATAGGAAACTTTGTGCTCTGATTTGCACGACTTCTCATCAGGTTTTCTTCAGGAGAATCAAGCAAAGAAATGAGGAAAAATGTCAAGAAAAATACAGGAGAAAAAAGAAACAAAAAGCTTGAAAAACGACCGACAAAGCGGCGACCAAAGAGGAGAAATTCCCCCATGGTCACCGGCGACCCTGGAAATCCGGGTCGCCGGATTTCCGCTGGAAGACCCGTTTTCCATCCTTTCTCGCGTTTCGGGAGTTCTAACCCCTGTGATTTCCTGAAAATCTGATTTTTTATGCTTGGAAATGACTGATCTTTGTCTACATCTCGGATCTGTCGTCAAGAGCATGAAATCGTCATTGATCGCTCCAAGATCGCCAATCGGCCGACCAAGAAAGTACACTTCTGTCCGACCGATAGAGAAATCGACAAGACAGATGGTACTGGCCTGCTGTTAGATGACTGAAGTTGTAAGATCATCCGACATTGATCAACATGAAGATCCATCATCAATCATCACAAGAAGAATTCCAAAAGACGCTGCACGGCATGCGACTCTTCAAATCCCCTGCGACCACTTAATGCTGTTAATTGACCCAACTAAATAAATGCGGTCATTAACTCATTATTTTGGACGGCCTAATCAGATTCAAGGAAATGGGAGTTACAAGTCAAAGCCATCATGGCATTAAATCTATGAAACTCCTCTCATCATGGAGATTAAAGGCGATTAAAAGCCCATCATTCTCCATTGGCCAATCAGATTCAAGGAAAAAGAAGTTACAAAATCAAGAAATAAAAACTTATAACTCCTCCCATCATGAAGCTTTAAAGCCATCAATGCTCATAAACCCTCCTAATGGCTACCAAAAGCCTATAAATAGGAGATCATCCAGAAGCCCTGCTACTTTGAAGAAACTCTGTCGTAACAAACACCAAAAGGTGATTGAAGTCCCTTGGGGGGCACTCCCCCCCAAGAAAGAGCCTTCTCTTATCCTAAACAACATGGCCAAGATGCGGCTCTTCAGCCCGTGTCTTCGTTTCTTATTAGGTATAGGACCTTCCTTTGGTCTTTATCCTCTAAAAAACTGAAGTCCAAGCCAAGCCAAAGAATCAAAGCATCAAGTGTTCTCATCTGAAGGACGATGGCGAAGTCCATACATGACTTGCGACCGTCGATCTGAACGAGACCCCACAACCTCCTGAGAAGTCAGATTCCCTTTCTTGCTTTTCTATTGTACTTTGTGTTTTCTTTAAGAGACAAAAAAAATCACAATTCTTGTCTTTCATTTTGATGAGGTTTGTAAATCGCCTTTCACGGCAAACAAAATCTCCTCTAACGGCCTAAAAAAAGTCTCTTTTCTTAAATATATGTGCAATGGAAAGCTAGAAAAAGGTTGATTTCCTTTCTACTTGCGAAGGTGGATCTCCGGATCATCATTTCTAAATTTCAAGTAGAATAGAAAATCTGACATACCCGTACAAAAATGTTGATACCCTTTTTTCTCCCCCTTTCTTCCCTCCATTCGGCCTTTTCTCGGTGCCCCGGGGACGGATGGGAGAGGAAAGGAAGGAAGATCGGGTCCAACAAGCTGGCACACCCGGTGGGACACCGTTCATTTGAGAACGTGATGCTTGAATTCGTAGGCTCCTTTCTAGTTGGTGGCCTATGTTGGATCTTGCATCCAAAAAAAAACATGAGATGAGATTTTTGGAAAATTTCTACCTTTGAACTTATTTCCATTCTTTCTCATTTCAAAAAAAAAAAAAAGAAATCTGATTTCTCTTTTTTGGATTCAATTTTGTGAAACTTTGATCCTCTCCTCTTTGAACTTGATAGCTCATAGAAATGTTTGCAGCTATTGTTCTTATCGGGGAATGGGCCATCTTTTCTCTTTGATGAATCTGATAGGGATTTCCAAAAGAAAAAAAAATTAAAAAAAAACTCCTTCAAAACAAATATTCTTTTTTTTAATCAAATTTGAGAAAGTTTGGTCCCCTCCTTTTCGGATTTAGCGCTCGCAGAAATGTTTGAGCCCTTATTCAGATTGGAACACCACTCGTTCTTTTTGATGAATCCATAAAAAAAATAAAAAAAATTCAAAACCCACTAAGGTTGCACCAATTGCGTTCTTTGACCAAAGTGGATCTAAGAAAAGCCTTGTCCAGAGTGGGGACACAACTAGACTGTTCGAGGCAAGGATCCTCAAAACGGGTTCATTAAGTAATCCTACCCTTACCTGGGGGCTGATCTATCTACTAAGGTTTCATAAGACCGAATTGAAAACCTTTGTGTTCGTTTAAAAAAAAACAATTTTTTTTTAAAAAAGGAAACTTAAAAAAAAAACGTCTTTTTGGGTTTACATTTAAGAAATCTTTGTTCATTCCCCTTCAGATTTAGCGCTCGCAAAAATGTTTGTGCCCTTTTCGGATTGGAACACCATTTGCTCTCTTTTATGAACCTGATTTTGACCTTTCAAAAAATCCCATCTTGTTTCCATTACAAGGATGCGATTTGCAACATTTGTGCCTAGCGGTGCTAGTACGCCCTTCCGGGTCTACTTATTCACGACCGACACATCTGTATCTCCAACCTTATATCATCTTACCTCGAGTGAACCTCGTTTCTCGGTAATTTGAATTAAGGTCCACAATTGCTTCTAGCAGTCACGGGAACGCTCGCTTTGAGCCTCCTGTACTTGCGTTCAAAACAATTGTATCCTCTATGGATTTTTGCCTCATTCACCTCGCTTGGACAGGGCCAGGGTCCCTTGAGCGATTTGAAAAGGCAAAACCATAGTTCGTTCCCAATTATGATCACCGTGTTCTTGTGATTACTAATGGACGTGGTCTTATTTCAGAAGTTTTCCAAAAACTAACAATGGCGCTTCATTGACCATCACTTTCAATGAGAACAAGTACCAACTCATGCTCAAGGAGAAGCAGAACAAGCGCACCCATAAGCGCCCTGCTAGCTACCGAAGCGTCACCTCCCTCGGCAAATCTCAAAACACCGGGTCGACCTCTACTCCCCGGACTATCATCTTCGGGTCGCTGGAACCGTTCCCACTTCCCGTAGAGGAAACCACCCCTGTTAAGAAGCAAAAGATCGCCCCACAACGTGTCACTGCCATGACACCAAGGGCAAACACGAAGAAGCCTGAAGCCCGTGGCAACCCCAAGAAGCCTCAACCCGTAGAGAATCAGGTCTACCCTAAGACTTGGTCCCCAAGACCTTCACCAAAACAAAGGAGGTCACGAGCATCTGCAAAGCCAGCATACCTGGCCCCTCTCAAAGAAAACCTGTTCTATCCTCTTGCATACATGAAAGAGGAGAAACCAGCCTCTTGACTGACAAAGAAGGCAACCATCATGAGTCGGCTTGCTCTTACAAGACAAAAATCAAATCATACATCACCAGGCCTCTGCAAGAACCTGTCAAGGCCTGAACTCCCGCAGTTCGACCCTTTATCTCAACAAGGGCCGAACTGGCTAAATTCAAAGCTTCGCTACGACAGTTGAAGGACCGAGTCCAAATCCTGTCCATGCCCAGCTTCAAGGAAGACATGCTCGGCTGCTGCGCTCGAGGGAGTACATCCTTCATTGCTAAAGCCAAGCCAACGACAGAAGATAAAATTGCCTGTCGCATACGTCGCCGCATGACATATCAACAAAAGAGACTAGAGAAGCAAAGGACCCAGCATCCTACCCTCTAAGTCTCCCAAAAATGGGTCGAAAAAGAAAGACCTGATCAAATTGCTGCTGTCCATATGGTTGGCAAAACCAGAAGACGTCAGAAGTCAGCAACCAAAATTCATGTCTGACAACCGGTGACTCGTGGTGTCTCCCGGACACGAAGACATTCGGAAGAATCTTCTACTCCTTCAAACCAAGGACAACGGAGTAATCCTTCCTCAAGCTCTTCAAGAATGAGCCCCAGCTTAGTCACCAGGAAAATCTCCTCATTCGAATCACGGGGGATGAACATCTTGGCTACAAACTCTGAGCAACCTCGCAATCCACCTCCTGATGAAACGACCGCACGCATCCAGCAGTTGGACCAAGGTCAGCAGAGGATTGAGGCTCTGATGGAAAATCTTCTTCTCGCTTTTCAGCGTCAAGAAAACAATCAATCACCTCCAGATAACGAGGAAAATGCAGAAAATAGTGAGTCCCGCACCCTTACCAAAAAGGACGTTGACGATATCCTCACTAAGACAAAAAAAGAAGATACACTGAAGGAGCATGGATCAAGCCACCATATCCCTCATGGATGGACTCGGTCCCACTCCCTATAAAATTCAAACAACCTACTCTCCAAATATATACGGGGAAAGGTTCAGCCAGACATCACGTCATCTACTTCAAGAATCTGACAGGAGATATCGCGGATCAAGATGCCCTCAAGATCAGTCTCTTTGCAAGTACACTAAAAGGCACGGCCTTCGATTGGTACTCCACTCTGCCAGAGGACTCCATCCAAAACTGGGTCATGCTAAAGACACGCTTCCTGACTCACTTCAAAGGTGAGGATCATCCTGTTACTATGGCACAGCTCTGCAGCCTTAAACATGGAGAGAATAAGTCAACGTATGACTTCATTCACAAGTGGAAGGCGATGGCATATAAATGTTCAGATGTATTGCCACAAGCGTCGCTCGTCGACATCTGCCGCAACAACATGAGAGCAAGGATCTGCTCCATGATTATCAGCAACAAATCAAAAAACCTGGGAGAACTCCAAGAAGCAGCTATGGAGGTTGAAACGGTGATCAAAGACCTTAACAGTCAGCAATCATCAAAGATAGAGTCGACTACCATTCCGACCTCAAAGCCAAAGAAAAAGGAGGTTCTTAATGTGTAAATCAAGTCAGCTTCTCAGCAGCCAAAGAAAACTGAAAATAAAGCTGCAGGTAAGAAACTTGAACCCTCTGATGCCTTCAAAGAACGAGTAGAAAAGAAATACCCGTTCGATGAAGATGTTGAAGAAATCTTCGAGGCTCTCGTAGCAAATGGTAAACTCACCTTGCCTGAGCCCAAAAGACCGGGAGATGTTGGCAAAACCAATGATCCTCGGTATTGTCCCTACCATCAGATGATCACGTATCCTCTCAATCAATGCTTTGTTGTGAGAGAGAAGATCAACGAGATGTGGAAAAATGGAGTCATCACCTTTGACAAAAACTATGGGTCTGCCTCCGTCAACATGGTGTCGTATGGACAAACTTTAAAATCACCAAAGGAGAAGACCACTACTTCCTTTAAGGTGACAAAAATGACCCAGACGTCCCAAGAGTTGGTTCCTTATCTAACATCAGACGGACAATCTTTATGGGTACATCCCGATCTCCTTGAAGATGAAAATTGGGAGATCGTCAAAACAAGGCCTACCGCTCAACAGCGAAGGCAAGCCAAGAGACAACTCCGCAAGCTCAAGTAGCAGGAGAAAGCTCAATCAAAGCAAGAAGTTCTGGAAAAGGCAGAGACCTCTTCCACTGCTTCGCTGGGGGCAACGGAAGAATCCAAGGCTTCGAAGGTGGAAAGAAAATTCATCCTTGGTGATTTCATGCCACCTCAATTCAAAAATGAAACTGCGCAAGGGGCATCATACTCTTGCAATTCGGTGATTGGATACTCCATGGATGGATACGAGTCCAGTGACACCGCCAGTGACACCGACGAGTGGGAGGAATCTCTTGAAACAAGAGAATACCTCTCTGACGAAGAATGGATTCCCGAATCTCACCTTATGTCGGTAATCTGGTATAACCCATATCAGCAACAAGGATCCCGGTCCGATGATGAAGGAGACCAAGAGCCTGTTTAAGAAAATCTTATTGACTCAGCACCCTTCAATGCTCCAGTGGAACCCAATAATGTTGAACCACAAGGGGCAAACAAAGAAGAAGATTTGGCTCCCATGCCTGATCTTGAAGAGTATGTGAGGGTCTTACATCACCTTGCCTTAGAACAAGAGCAAGATCTTCGCAATCAAAATCCGGAACCGGAAGTCCCTAAAAATCAACAGGTACCTCCTCCCTCAACTCCTGAAAATGAAGAAAATTGTTGGATAGATGATCCTCTCACATCCGATGATGAGTTCGGCTCCCAACGGTCCATTCTGGGGGAATCTCCCATCAGGGTAACTTGCATTGCGATAGTTCAGGATGATAGCGCCTCTGAAGCATGATCTACCGAAGACACGTACTCTCCGGCTACACCTAATAGTATATCTTCCGGAGCTACATTTTCTCATGTGACTTCCACTGAGAAAACACCTTCTCGGCCTTCGTCCCCTGAAACCGTGACGTCGCAACTCACAGCCCTTTCGATCGATCAGCCCTGAAACGTGGTCAGTTGGTCCCAGATACCTGACCTCATAGGAGATGTCTGAACCGACAAATTACTCAATGAAGGAGAAAAGTTGCTGGTTGCTGCACAAGACTTGTTCCCGAAAAATGCTCCATGTAACGCAATCACTGAGGATGGTGACTCTGTTTCAGACACATATTTAGTAAATGAGAAGGACTAATCCATGGATTCCAAGGACGATTTTCCAAATGAAGACCCTTTTCAAGAAGCTCTTGAAGTTGGTAGAGGTACCCGTTCTGGTTGGGATTACCCCAAAAATTACAGCCAATCTTCTTCTTCTTCTTATGTAAGTCCTTCGGGAAAAGATATTGTAAACGCCCCAAGTGGCAACAATAATGAACATGCAGGCTCGAAGGAGGCTTTCAAGTACGACTTGATTGAGCACTTCAAACATATACCTGCACGACTGCACATCCTGAACTTATTACGAATGTCACCACACCCTCGAGATAATCTCATTTCAGAACTGCAAAGGCTGAATGCAGATGTCGACAAACATGCCCCACAAGTCCTACAAATTGAAATAGACTAAAGGGTCAAAAAATCGAACAGAACTGAGGGATCAGGCATTGAATGCCTCTCGGTGCATAAAGCAGCAAGTGCAACCATCGCCTTCGGTAAGGATGACCTCCTGCTAGGCAAGAGAAAGCACTGAAAGACCAAGACCGAATCCTAGAGGGGGGGGGTGAATAGGATGAGCTCTAAGAACCTAGACCAATTTGAATTCTTTTAACTTTTAAGTCAATTAAGATTTGGTGAAGATTAATTATCTTGTGATAGAAAGAAATCTCTAAGATGAGCATACACAAGTAATCACAACTACAATCTTCATTTAACCAAAAGTAAAACATTCATGTAAAAAGAGAGCAAAAGAGCAACCACCATGACAAGCACATTTATAGTGGTTCGGCCAAATTGCCTACATCCACTCCCGATACACTTATCGGTATTAACTAACTTCAATTAAGGTTTAGGATCACCTCAAACCTTACAATCAACACAATGCTTTTCAAGGCTAAGCATGAACCTTTACACCATATGCTTTTCAAGGCTAAGCATAAACCTTTACAACATACAATTTTTCTCTTAAGAAATATGCCTAAGAATGCATGGATTAAGAGAACTATATGAGTGCAAAAGAGTGCCTCTAAATAGGCTCAATAGAAAGTGAAAATCTCAAGTTCTAGAAAAATGCATGTGAATGACAAAGTTTATGTAAAATGCATTTTCTAGAAATTACTCTTTCTCTTTTTGAAAAGATACAATCTTAAATGATTCAAAGATGATAAACATATGTTTGAGAAAGAGTGATTTGTCTAACACATGAATGTAACAAGGTAAACTAACTTGATTTCAAAGAAAACAAATTCAAGTCTAACATGTTTATATTGAAACAAGAAAACAACTTCATGTGAAACAATGACAACATGTTGTATTCATAGCATATGAGATTACTAAGATATTAGGCATGTTATGAAAGACAACATTTTAAAAGAAAAGCAACTTGTTAATCATGTTTAGAAAGAGATCAAAGATTTGAAACAAAACATGATTTCAAAAAGACTAGGATTAAAGAAAGCACACCCATTTGAAGATCAAAGGTTGGTTTAATGGAATGGCTTCATAATCCCCTTAGAAATGCTCTTGAGAAGTTGCAAACAATTGGCCTCAAAAGTCCCTCCAAGATCAGCAACTTTCTTCAACCAAAAAGTCACTTTTTATAAAGAAAAAGTTGCCAACGGCTAGTCCTCGGTCGACCAGGAAACAGGCCTCGGTCGACCGAGAAAGCACAACGGTCATATTTCTGACCGTTGGCAAGTTGCAGTTCAAAAACTGCTAACTCGACCGACAGTGGTCCCGGTCGACCGGGAAGCTGGTCTCGGTCGACCGGCGACACTGGCAAAAACAGCCCAGATTTTAGAAACTTGAACTTTTGAGGGCACCTTCAAGGGGGACTTTGAGACACATATCCAAGCAATAAATCATGACTGAAAGAAGATGAAAACTGAGATTTTAAAACCATGAAAACTCCAAATCAAAATAATGATTTTAAAGATAGAACCATTGGAAAGCTTGGATAAAAAACTCTATGATCTTAAAAGATAAATCTGAAATGAAAACCATGCATATCAAATGATAAAAACAAAGATTCAAGAAGTAGAAATATGCATGATGATCCTATGATTAAATCCAAGAAAGAATGAGAGGACAAGCTTTAAGAAAGTGAATGCATCCTATCAAATTGCAACAAAACAAAAACTCTAACAATCTCCCCCTTTGCAATTTGATGGAAACTCTTTGAAGCTTGAACTCTCTCTCAATCTCCTCTTAAACTGAACAACAACAACTTTGGATATTTAAGGAGCTTTGGATATTAAGGAGCTTTGGATATTTGGGAGCATTTGGATCTTTTGGAGATTTGGATTTTCCTTGCGGGAGCGACGACAAAAGACGACCAACCTAGTAGGTAACACTCTAGCCAAAGCTACTCCCCCTCAATCAAAGCAACCCTTGAAATCTTCTCCCCCTCAATTGGAGAACTCTCTCCCCCTTTGACATCTAATTGCAAAGGAGCCTGCCCATCAAAGATAAAACACATAACCTCGTTAGTAGCACCTGCTTATAAGAGATATAAAAATAAGATATGGAACAGGTGATTAGCCAACAAGAATTTAAAACTCAAGGCAAGGGCCAATGCCCAATTGATGTCTCAATTTAATGAAACGATCATTTCCAAGGGGTTTAGTGAACAAATCAGCCAATTGGGTATCTGTAGGAACGAACAATAGCTCAATAGTGCCTTGGTCAGCATGATCACGCAAGAAATGATAGCGAATGTTAATGTGCTTGGTGCGTGAGTGCTGAACAGGATTTTTTGAGATACTGATGGCACTAGAGTTATCACACATAATAGGCATGCATTGTTGTGGAACATTATAATCTAATAAAGTTTGTTTCATCCACAACAGCTGGGCACAGCAGCTACCTGCAGCAATATATTCAGCTTCTGCAGTAGACAAGGATACAGAATTTTGCTTTTTGCTATGCCAGGCTACTAAACAGTTTCCTAAGAAATAGCAGCAGCCACTAGTGCTCTTCCTATCATCTATTGATCCTGCCCAGTCTGCATCACTATATCCAATTAATTGCAGAGTTGAGTCATGAGGATACCAGATACCATAATGAGAAGTCCCATTAATATATTTAATGATACGTTTGACAGCTTTAATGTGAGACTCTCGGGGGTCAGATTGATACCTAGCACATAATCCAACGCTAAACGAGATATCAGGGCGGCTAGTAGTGAGGTAGAGAAGGCTTCCTATCATGCTCCTATAAAGTTTCTGGTCAGCTTTCTTACCCTTAAGGTCACTAGATATTTTAGTAGTGGAGCCCATAGGATTGCAACTAGTCTTAGATTCTCCTAAGCCAAACTTTTTCACTATTTCTAGGGCAAACTTGGATTGACTAAGGAAGATACCATGGTCAGTTTGACTAACTTGTAATCCTAGAAAGAATTGCAGGGGACCGACCAGACTCATCTCAAAAGTGGAGCTCATTAATTCTGAAAATCCTTGAGCTAACTTCTCTGAAGTAGATCCAAATACGATATCATCAACATAGATTTGAGCTATAAGAATGTTTTGATCAATCTTCTTGATAAACAAGGTCTTATCAACTTTCCCACATTCAAAATCATTTTCAATCAGATGATTCGTAAGTTTTTCATACCAAGCCCGAGGTGCTTGTTTTAATCCATAGAGAGCTTTCTTGAGCTTATAAACATACTCAGGATGATGAGGGTCTTCAAAGCCTTCAGGTTGAGTAACATAGACATCTTCTTCAATTTCTCCATTCAAGAAGGCACTTTTGACATCCATCTGAAAAAGTTTGATCCTCATGCTACTAGCATAACTCAATAGAATTCTTATGGACTCCAAACGGGCTACAGGAGCAAAAGTTTCTTCAAAGTCAATTCCTTCTATTTGAGCATATCCTTTTGCTACAAGTCTAGCTTTGTTTCTCACAACATTTCCAGATTCATCTGACTTGTTCTTGAAAATCCATTTAGTGCCTATGGGATTTTTCTCTGCAGGTAATGGGACAAGATCCCAAACATCATTTTTCTTAAATTGATTCAATTCTTCCTGCATAGCTTCCATCGATTCAGACTTTGATTCAGCTTCAGTAAAATTCTTAGGTTCGATTTGAGAGACAAAGGAGTAATGAGCACATAGATTTTGAACTTGTCTCCGGGTCATAACCCCACTGCTGATATTTCCAATAACATTATCCAAAGTGTGATTTTTCATTAATTTTGTTGGGACAATGGCTTTGCAAGGATTGCTCACATCACTCTCTTTTGGATTAGATTGATCAATATCCATTTCAATTTCATCATCATCTTGAAGGCTTCTTCCAACTTGATTCGCGTCATCAATGACAACATGAGCTGACTCCATAATAGTCATGGTTCTATGATTAAAAACTCTATAAGCTTTGCTCCTTTCAGAATAGCCTAGGAAAATTCCTTCATCAGATTTAGGCTCAAATTTTTCTAACTGCTCCCTATCTCTTAGAATGTAACATTTGCTTCCAAACACTTTCAAATACCCCAAATTTGGTTTTCTTTCAAAATAAAGTTCGTAAGGGGTTTTGTTGGTATTCTTAGTGAGATAGACTCTGTTGATGAGATAACAAGCAGTATTCACAGCTTCAGCCCATAGGTTACGAGAGAGATTCTTTTCATTAAGCAAAGTCCTAGCCATTTCTTGAATAACTCTATTTCTCCTTTCAGCTACTCCATTTTGTTGAGGAGTTTTAGGAGCAGAATATTGATGATTAATTCCATGGCTCTCACAAAATTTAGCAAATTTTTCATTTTCAAATTCTCCCCCATGATCACTTCTGATCTTCTGAATTTTGCAGTCCCTTTCTACTTGGATCTTATTACAAATTCTTATGATATTGTCCACCGCATCCGATTTTGCATGAAGAAAGGCAACCCATCCAAAACGAGAATAATCATCAACCAAAACCAGGATAAATTTCTTTCCTCCAATACTTTGCACTGGTGCAGGTCCAATTAAGTCCATGTGGATTAGCTCAAGTGGACGAGAAGATGATATATCCTTTAACCCTTTAAAGCTCTTCTTGATTTGTTTTCCCAGTTGGCAAGCCTTGCAGAGTTCAGCTTTTTCATCACTTAACTTGGGAATCCCTTTCACAATTTCATTCTTTGACAAGGTTTTCATCAATTTGAAATTTATGTGACCCATCCTTTGGTGCCATAAGTAATTCTCTTGATCTTTAGTTATCAAGCACCTAGATTCATTGTCATCACATTCTTCTATAATGTAAATGTTTCCTTTTGTCCTTGATCCAGTAAGAATAACTTGATGGGTTTTATCATTTACCACTTTGCATGATTGACTGTCAAAGACTACCTTGTTTCCTTTGTCACATAGTTGGCTAATGCTAAGAAGATTATGTTTCAATCCTCCCACAAGGAATACATCATTTAAAGTTGGTATTTGGTCTCCTTTCACACTTCCCTTGCCAATGATTTGAGCTTTACTATTGTCTCCAAATGAAACATTTCCTCCATCATATTCCACTATCGAGCTGAATCTAGATCGGTCTCCCGTCATGTGTTTAGAACAACCACTATCTAAGAACCAAGTAGGGTTTTCCTTTGCTTTTAAAGCGGTTTGAACTAGGAGGCTCTCAAAGTTTGTTCCTTTTACCATCCAAGTGGATAAAGTAGATTTATAGGGAATGGTTTTGGGTACAAATTTGAAAGGTAATCTAGAGGGATTCTTGAGAGACATCCTAATTTTGTATGGGCAATTTGGGACCAAATGTCCACTATGATTGCAAAAGTGACAAGTCCATCTAGGAGTGTAAGTTCTCTCAACTATGGGTTTGTGGAGGCTCTTAGTAGATTTTTGAAAGCTATTCTTCATGTTACTAAGGGAACCTTCAAAACCTATTCCACTCTTGTCACCATAAATTTTATGCATGCCCAACATTTGATAAAATTTGTCATTTCCCAAGGTGAATTTGTCAACAATGAATTTTCCTTTATTAAGTTTTATTTGGAGAGAGCTTGTTTCAAGTTGACTAGATTCAAGTTTGGATTGTAAATTATGAATTTGTTTTTGAGCATGAGTTAAATCTTCATTAAGAGTGGTGACTTGATGTTCCAAGATGTTTTTCTCATTGATAGTTAATTTCAATTCATCTTTTATGATACTCACTTCATTTACAAGCTTTTTGGAATCTTCTTTTAAAATTTTATTTTTCTTAAGTAAGATTTCGCAATTTTCATATAGTTCATTATAAGCTTGTTGGATTCCATTATCCTCATCTTCTTCATTAGATTCTTCTTGCCCTAATGTATCATCTATTAATGTATTATGCTCATTAGGATCTTCAATAGAAGAGAGAAGAAGCCAATTAGGGTAATTTTCATCTTCATCATTAGAGGATTCATTTTGGTCACACTCTTCATCTTCCTCATCCCAAGTTATGTTTAAAGCCTTTTTTCCTTTCTTATCTCCTTTTTCAAATTCTTTAGGGGTGGAGTAATTTTGAGCAATGTGTCCAAACCCCTTGCAATTGTAACATTGCACATCCCTTTTAATAAACGATCCTTTGAAATTTCTTTGGAATCTAGGACTTTTGCTTTCATCAAACTTTCTATTGTTCTTGTTGTTCTTAAAGCAACTTTTAAATTTTTTAACAAATAAAGCATTGTCCTCATCACTATCAACATCACTTTCATTTTCTTTGGAATGAGAGGAAAGAGCTACTCCTTTCTTTTTATCTTGAATTTCAAAGTCTAATTCATATGTAAGGAGATTTCCTCTTAGTTCTTCAATTTTGATTTTGTCAACATCTTTGCTTTCTGTTATGGCAACAATTTTAGGTTTGAATCTTTTTGGGAGAGATCTTAAAATTTTTCTAACAGCTTTAGATTCATCCATCTTTTCTCCTAGACCTATAAGAGAATTGACAATTTCCATGAACTTAGAATAGAATTCATCAAATGTTTCTTCTTCAAGCATCTTAATGTCTTCTAATTTAGAGGTTAACATTTGAATTTTGGCTATCTTGACTTGATTTGTGCCTTCATGGGTGATCTCTAGGGTATCCCAAATTTCCTTAGCAGTATTGCAATTAACTACTCTATTAAACTCTTCTTGAGATAGAGCACAATATAGAGAATTTTTAGCCTTAGCATTTAAGTTAGCTCTATCATTTTCTCCTTGAGTCCAAGTATTTTTGGGTTTGGCTTTTATGGATAAAACATTCCCTTCGGAGTCCTTTTCTATGGTAGTGGGAGGATGATAGCCATCTTCAGTTATGTTCCACACATCTAAGTTTTGGGATTCTAAGAACACTTGCATTCTAATTTTCCAATAGCGATAGTGTGTTCCATTAAACAGAGGAGGTCTATTGGTGGCATTTCCTTCACCCAATTGAGATTGCATGGGGGCAACAAAAGAAAAACACTCACTAGAATTCTAACTCTAGGTGATAAAACCAAAACAAGAGCAACCTTTCTCTGATACCAATTGAAAGACCAAGACCGAATCCTAGAGGGGGGGGGGTGAATAGGACGAGCTCTAAGAACCTAGACCAATTTGAATTCTTTTAACTTTTAAGTCAATTAAGATTTGGTGAAGATTAATTATCTTGTGATAGAAAGAAATCTCTAAGATGAGCATACACAAGTAATCACAACTACAATCTTCATTTAACCAAAAGTAAAACATTCATGTAAAAAGAGAGCAAAAGAGCAACCACCATGACAAGCACATTTATAGTGGTTCGGCCAAATTGCCTACATCCACTCCCGATACACTTATCGGTATTAACTAACTTCAATTAAGGTTTCGGATCACCTCAAACCTTACAATCAACACAATGCTTTTCAAGGCTAAGCATGAACCTTTACACCATATGCTTTTCAAGGCTAAGCATAAACCTTTACAACATACAATTTTTCTCTTAAGAAATATGCCTAAGAATGCATGGATTAAGAGAACTATATGAGTGCAAAAGAGTGCCTCTAAATAGGCTCAATAGAAAGTGAAAATCTCAAGTTCTAGAAAAATGCATGTGAATGACAAAGTTTATGTAAAATGCATTTTCTAGAAATTACTCTTTCTCTTTTTGAAAAGATACAATCTTAAATGATTCAAAGATGATAAACATATGTTTGAGAAAGAGTGATTTGTCTAACACATGAATGTAACAAGGTAAACTAACTTGATTTCAAAGAAAACAAATTCAAGTCTAACATGTTTATATTGAAACAAGAAAACAACTTCATGTGAAACAATGACAACATGTTGTATTCATAGCATATGAGATTACTAAGATATTAGGCATGTTATGAAAGACAACATTTTAAAAGAAAAGCAACTTGTTAATCATGTTTAGAAAGAGATCAAAGATTTGAAACAAAACATGATTTCAAAAAGACTAGGATTAAAGAAAGCACACCCATTTGAAGATCAAATGTTGGTTTAATGGAATGGCTTCATAATCCCCTTAGAAATGCTCTTGAGAAGTTGCAAACAATTGGCCTCAAAAGTCCCTCCAAGATCAGCAACTTTCTTCAACCAAAAAGTCACTTTTTATAAAGAAAAAGTTGCCAACGGCTAGTCCTCGGTCGACCAGGAAACAGGCCTCGGTCGACCGAGAAAGCACAACGGTCATATTTCTGACCGTTGGCAAGTTGCAGTTCAAAAAATGCTGACTCGACCGACAGTGGTCCCGGTCGACCGGGAAGCTGGTCTCGGTCGATCGGCGACACTGGCAAAAACAGCCCAGATTTTAGAAACTTGAACTTTTGAGGGCACCTTCAAGGGGGACTTTGAGACACATATCCAAGCAATAAATCATGACTGAAAGAAGATGAAAACTGAGATTTTAAAACCATGAAAACTCCAAATCAAAATAATGATTTTAAAGATAGAACCATTGGAAAGCTTGGATCAAAAACTCTATGATCTTAAAAGATAAATCTGAAATGAAAACCATGCATATCAAATGATAAAAATAAAGATTCAAGAAGTAGAAATATGCATGATGATCCTATGATTAAAACCAAGAAAGAATGAGAGGACAAGCTTTAAGAAAGCATCCTATCAAATTGCAACAAAACAAAAACTCTAACAAGCACAACCGACCTCTGTACTTCACATGGTACATCAAAGAAATGCCGATACACAGAGTCTAGATCGACCCAGGGTCTGCACTCAACCTCATCTCTACTTTAGCGCTTGAAGAGCTGGGCATCCCACCTAGCAAGCTAAGTCACACGTCTGTATCCATTTTTGGGTACGATGGGAGTGCTCAAAGGCCTATCAGCAAAATCAGGTTCAAGTTGCAAATCGGTGATCTTATCTCTGAAGTCACTGTGTATGCAATAAGAACCCCTTCATGCTACAACATCCTTTTTGGACGTCCCTGGATACACGGGAATGGTGTCGTCCCTTGAACTCTACATCAATGCATCAAGTTCGTCGGAACGATGACTCGATACATCGAGTGTTTGCAGACAAAAAGCCCTTCAAAGGCAAAGAAGTCCATTTTGTAGATGCTCAGATGTACAAAGATGAAGAAGAAGAAAAGGAGGAAGAAATAACACCCTTTGCTGAAAATCTTCAGAAAGATAAAGGCAAGGCTCCTCAGCGATCATCGGAAGAAAGGAAACCTTCCAGTAAATCTGAAGAGAGAGATCCATCTCCCTTCATTGTCCTTCTCAAATCTTCAAAACCTCTGGTCATAACAACCAAAGCAAATAAGACAAAGCAAAAGTCTGGGGGCAAGCTTGTTGTCTCCTTCGTGTCTATCATGCAAGACACGGATTCAGAGTTAGAGCCAAAAGACAGCATATTGTCAAGCCAAGCTGACACTCAGCAAGTCCAGCCTGCTCTACCTCAGATAGAGAAGTCTGCTGACGTCTGCTTCCTTTGTTGTTCCGGCAACTTCAGCAGAAGAGAAGCCAATCTTCTTCCACAGATCAGAAGCTTATTCAAATTCCATGCTTGAACCTTTCCAAAAAGAAAGTATGCCTCAACTATTTCTATATAGTCCCGTGGCATAAGCCATTATGAAGAATATGGATTATGACACTCAAAACCCAGTCGGTCTGGGGCAGGGTCGCGGTATTCTCACACCATTGGAGCCTGCCTTAACCAAAAGTCAACTGGAAGATTGGAGACTCTACGGCCATGTAGAAAGATCTTCACATGGGTTGGGTATGATCCCGATGCTCCCATGAGACAGTCGACACAAATGCTGAGTCGATTTGCCGACCAAGCCTCAACATCTCATGTCCTTAAAGACATCGATCTCCCTGGATATCTCTTTGAAGAGTCACCTGTCAAGGATCCAGGAAGCTCTACCAATCGGTATGATTTCTCTGATGATGAAGAGAAATTGTCCGGTGATAAAGACATGTGGCATTCTTACCCAGAAGAACTATCGTCTCCAAAAGAAGTACCCTACTTCAACCCAATTTCAACAGGCGATTGGGATCACCTTATAGCAAGCCTTGAGAAGATCACCAATCCTGAAGACCCATGGCCAGAAACAAAGCCTTGGCCTGAAAATACCTTTGAAACTCCAGAAGGTTTCGTTGAGTTGGAAGCCTTCGAAAATATTGTGGAGGAACCACCTTCGAACCTTCCAACAGAAGATCCTATTCAAAAGATGGACTTGGGAACACCAGATGACCCACGTCCTGCATTCATAAGCAAGAATATAAAAGATGACGAGTTACCCGAGTATATCTCTTTTTTCTTCGTGAGTTCGTTGATTGTTTTGCATGGTCTTATGCTGAAATGTCTGGCTTAGACCCCAAAATAGCAGTCCACAAACTCAATCTGCAAAAAGATATCAAGCCTGTCAAACAAGGCCAAAGAAGATTTCGTCCAGACGTGATGGACAAAATTGAACAAGAAGTTCAAAAACTCAAAGTGCCGGCTTCATCCGTGAGGAACAACATCCTGAATGGTTGGCCAATATCGTCCCCGTGACAAAGAAAAATGGGCAGATTAGGGTATGTATTGATTATAGAGACCTAAATGGCCTTGCCCCAAAGAAGAGTTCCCGCTCCCCATACCAGAGGTGATGAATGACAACACCTGTGGGTTTGAACGAATGACATTGATGGATGGATTCTCTGGCTACAATCAGATAAAGATGCATCCTGAAGATGAGAAACATACATCATTTCGAACCCCATTTGGTGTGTATTGCTACACTGTCATGCCATTTGGTCTAAAAAATGTTGGTGCAACATATTAGAGGGCTATATGAAGATATTCCAAGATATGCAGCACAAGACGGTTGAATGTTACGTTGATGACCTCGTCGTCAAAAGCAGAAGAAAAGAAGACCATCTGAAAGACCTTCGGGAAGTCTTCCTCTGACTTCACAAACACAAACTGCGAATGAATCCCACGAAATGCTTCTTCGGCGTCTAGTAGAGTAAGTTTCTCAGATTCATAGTCCGGAAAGTTGGAATAGAACTTGACCTCATCAAAGTCAAGGCTATTCTAGAAATGCCTTCTCCAAGAACCTTAAGAGAACTGAAAAGACTTCAAGGTAGATTGGCATACATCAGACGGTTCATCTCCAATCTCTCGGGGAAATGCAGTCCCATTTGTCGGTTGATGAAGAAAGGTGTGAACTTTGTTTGGGATGCTGAATGTGAAGCGGCATTTCAAGACATCAAATCATACCTGACCAAACCTCCAGTGCTGGCTGCCCCAACCACTGGAAAACCATTCATCTTGTACACAAGAGCTCTGGACCATTCCTTGGGCGCTCTGCTCGCACAAGAGAATGATGAAGGAAAAGAAACCGCTATATACTACCTCAACCGTTTGTTGGTAGGTGCGGAGCATCGCTACTCTCCAGTCGAGAAAGAATGCCTTGCAGTGATGTTCGACGTACAAAAGCTACATCACTACCTTCTTTCGAACACAGTCTACCTCATTTTGAGGATCAACCTCTTAAAGGTCCTTGTCACAAAAGCAGGTTCTCTCAATGCCCGACTGGCAAAATGGTTCATCCTCCTATCACAATTTGATATTAGGTATGTACCACAAAAGGCAATCAAAGGCCAAGCTCTAGCAGACTTTCTTACAGAGCATCCGCTGCCTAAAGATTTCCCACTCAGAGATGATCTCCTAGACGAACCTGTCTACAACGTGGAGACTTTATCACCAAATGCCTCCTGGGACATGTACTTTGACGGTGCAACCAGGACAAATGAAAAAAGAAAGCTGATCTCGAGAATCGACATCCTCTTTGTTAGCCCCGACAAGCACATGATTCCACATGCTTTCTCGCTACTGGAACCATGCTAAAAAAATGCAGCTGAGTACCAAGCCCTAATTGTAGGATTGGAACTAGCCCCCGAATCCGGCATCACCATGCTGGAAATCTTTGCGGACTCTCAACTGATCGTCAACCAGATGAATCAGAAATTTGAAGTCGGGAAGCCTAATCTGTTGCCTTACTACAACAAGGCACAATCGCTTTTCCACCCTAGTCCACCCTGACTTTTACAACCAAAAACGGTTTTAAGTCAAAATTTACGACCCTCGTGTCTTAAAAAAAAAGACTTTTTAGAAACCACGGGGAAGCGACGCTCAGTCGATACTCGCAAAACCCAAAAATCGGAAGGATACGAACCCCATTCGATACTTCCAAAATTTCAAAATCGCAAGGACGCGACACTTTGTCGATACTTGTAAAATTTCAAAAATCGTGGAGACGCAACATTCCAGTTGATATCCACAAACCCAAAATTCAAACAAAAACCAAGGTCCAAAAAAAAAAACCTCAAATTTCAAAAATCGTGGGGAAGCGACATTCAATTGATACCCCCAAAACCAAATTTTTGAAAAAAGCAAGGCAGCGACGCTTAGTCGATACTTACGCCCAAATTCGCGAGGAGGCGACATTCCATCGATACTTGCAACCGAATGAGCAAGGAGGCGACATTCCATCGATACTTGCAAGACCATTCAGCTGGGAGGCGACGTTTAGTCGATACTTGCATTTTTTAAAATAAAAAACTCGGCTATAAATGTCACACAAATCGGCTATAAACGCCAAAAACCCGGCTCTCATGCCGAAAATCGGCTATCAACGCCACAAAATTGGCTATAAATGCCAAAAACCCAGCTCTCATGCCGAAAATCGACTATCAACACCACAAAATCCGCTATAAATGCCACAAAACCCGACTCATGCCATTTCAAAATTGGCTTTCACGCCAACAAAATAAAACTCGGTTTTAAAAAATCTGCCCTCATGCCAAAAACCTGGTTATAAACACCACAACATCGGCTATAAATGCCACAAAAATCGGCTATAAACGCCACAAAATCGGCTATCAATGCCAAAAACAAAATTCGGCTTATATGCCAACAAAAACAAATCCCGGCTATCAATGCAGCAAACAAAAGTTTTGGCTCTCATGCCACAAACAAAACCGGCTTTCATGTCATCCCAAACTTCGGCTCCTATGCCATCTCAAAATCCGGCTCTCATGCCATTTCAAAATTGGCTTTCACGCCAACAAAACAAACTCGGTTTTCAATAAATCGGCTCTGATGCCAAAAATCAGCTGTAAATGCCACAAAATCGGCTATTAACGCCACAAAATCGGCTATCAATGGCAAAAACAAATTTCGGCTTTCATGCCTAAAACAAATCCCGACTATCAATGCCGCAAACAAAAATTTGGCTCTCATGCCACAAACAAAACCGGCTTCGATGCCATCCATAATTTTGGCTTTTACACCACAACATTCCGGCTTCTATGCCAACCCAAATTTTGGCTTCCATGCCATCTCAAAATTCGGCTTTCACGCCAAAACAACCATTTGATAAAAGGTTTTTCACAAAATGACAAACTTTTGATCAAATTTCCAAACAAACATTCCCGTCTAACTATTGCTTGAATTTATCGCAAAAGAATTTGAGTGAAAAAAAAGGGGAATACAAAAAAGGAGTGCTAAAAAAATGTGTCCACAAGCACTACAAGAAAAAGAGTACCAAAAAATATGTGTGTGTACACGGGTACCAAAAAAAAAGAAGGAAAAAGTTTGTTCCATGAATTAGGAGCTCAGTCTCACATGGTCTTCAACCAAAGACTCAACTCCTCAAGCAGACTCTTGGCCTTATCCTCTAAAGCTTCCAGGCCACGCTTCTTCAAGATCTTCCCATAGAATGCGGCATAACGCCGCGATCCATCTGCAGCACAAGGAAGCTCTTCCCAAAGAATCTGCCATTGCTCATACTCCTGAGTCTTCCTCCGGAGATTGCTCTCGGCCTGCTCGACTTGGCGAATTAGAGTCCCTTCTCTGGCACGAGCTTCCACAATGGCAGCCAATTCTGCAGCAGCTTGTTCCTCCAATAGTTCAAGACGCTGCCTAGTCTCAACAACCTCTCTATCAACATGGCGCAGGTCTTCTGTCAGCCCAATGATAGCCAACTCGGTAACGTTCCTCTCCCGAACGAATTGGTTCCGAGTCTGTGAGATCTCATCTAGCTCAGACTTGACCTCGCCAGAAGGCTTCAAAAACATCTCATTGAAGAAGTCACCACTTGGGAAGCTCTTAGTTTCATTCCACTTGCTCCCTAAAGCTATGACTTCATCAACGAAAGCCTTTGCATCTACAATGTCCAAGCCGACTTCTTCGTTATTAGCAAGGATGTCCTATACATGCTTAACCATGCCAAAGCCAGCTTCCAAATGGCCAAAAGAAAGAGTTTTGATCCATGAGCTCAAAACGCTCTTCAACACTTTCTTCGCATACTCAAGAGATGGCCCGGACGAAGGCTAGCCCCTCTCCATTGGTCGACTGCCCGTGTCATGTCATGCTTGAGGAGTGATCATTAAGCTCTTTCTAACCAGAGACACTGGCGAAGGAATTTGCTCTGCTGCATTAAAACTGGAAGAAGAAGTCCCTACCTCGGGTTCAATTGCAGGCATTCCCTGCTTTGGCACTAAGAAAGACGGAGGAACTTCTTTTGCAACCTCAAAATCTGCCAGCAAAATAAAACAAAAAAAGAGGTATGAATATGATCCTGTTGAAAAATCATTACCATCAAGGTTATTGCTATAAATACCTTCTTCGACAATTGGCGGAATACTTATTGCCTCCATGAGTTCATCCGAGGTGTCGTCAAAGGCCGCGTCCATGGATGGCTCAAAATCGTCAGAATCCTGTGGCAAGTCAGCTGAAAAGAAAACAAGCAACATGTTAGCATATGACAACACAGACAAAAAAAGAAAGGAAAATACAAAGAAGTCATACCAGGTGAAGACTCTGGAATCACTCCAGGATCCCTCGGTTCTTCTTCAGATGCTGCAGTCGGATCCGTCACTGCCTCATTGGCTGGAACCTCAGGCATCATCAAGTCCTCATCTTCCACTGAAAAAGGGAGAGAAGGCAAATCAAAAAAAAGAAAATCTCAAAAAAAGAAACAAAATGGAAATAGAAAGAGGAGGAATCATACCTTCATCAATGGTTTCCTCCTCTCGACTCCTGACATCTCTTCAGTAGTGGTGAGAGGGACTTCTAAATCGGGAGAGTCTTTATGCCGTCTCTTATTACGGCACTGCCCTCTTTTCCTCTTGCTCCTATGGATCGGTTTACTTAAAGTAACCGCCCCATTGTCAAAGTCAGGATCTCTGCTTGATGCCTCACCGGATGGTCTACCCTTTCCAGTGGACTCCATGGAACTCTTCTTCAGTTCCGCTTGCACCAAGCGTCGATCTCGGCTTCCTCCTCTTTGAGCCGTTTCAAGACCTCACTAGGTATCTCTTGTACAGCTCCTGCTCTGATGATGTCCTGCTCATTGAGAAAGCCGATCTTGTGCTTCTCTCAGGAAAGGAAAACCAGAACTTCCTCTCGACGAACTCCATCTGATCTGCCAAGACCCTTCCCAGGAGATTGCTTGACATCAAGCTCCTTCTTGGAAAGCCCCCGGTACACTGAAAAGCTTTCTGCAAACCATTTCGTGAAGCCATCAGTCCAAAAAGTGGACAACTCAGGATAGGAAATCATGGCGGTCGTGTCCTCTGGCTGTAAAAGGTTCTTTCCATCGCATAAACCTCCAAAGCGCTTCACCATCCTCGAAGGCACTCCAACAACGCCTTGAGAGAAGCCCAACTGTAGCGCGAAACGCGAGGGAACATACGGCTGGATATCAACAAAAAGATGTCTCCGGTACACCATCGTACCAACACGTATGTTAACGAGCCACCCCTTTTCTGCATTGGTCAAGGAGTAATGTCTTCCCGACCTCACTCTGGTGTAATCATGGGAGGCTCCAAAATCAAAAGCCCTCTTCTGCAAACTTGGAGAAAGCTTCACTGAAGATTGCCCGATCTCGACGTCCCTGAACCATCGGATCCTCAAACGGGCAAACAAAAGAGATTCAGAAACAGTTGTCCCTCTAGCCACCCGAATCATGAAAGGGTCATCATCCTGTGCAACTCCTAAGCGGTGGAAGCCGGGACAGTGGTAAACATACCACGAATAAAAAATATGGGCTGAAAATACCCTATCATAGGGAGCCCAAGTCGAACCAGAAAAGCAGCAGCCTGCAATTTGGTACACAAGTAGGAGTAAAGAGCTGGCACCAAAGCCAACCGCTCTCCAAACGCCATCTGACAAGCCAAAAAAATACAATGCGGCCTGATGTGTGTTTCTTCTCCTCCAGCGAAAATAGCCTCACCCAACCAATAAGTGAGTTAAACAGCAAGATCTCTTCGCAGTGCAATATCAGGACAAATGACGTTTGTACTCTCGAAGAACTTCTTCAAGTCATCCTGCATAACGTAGATCCTCTTCAAACCTGGGTTCTTGGCCCTAGCATCTTGGGCCATACCTTCCGAAGACTCTCCGCCGTCAAAGAAGTTGGAGCTAGAATTCTTCCAACTGCTACACCTGACTTTAGAGCCCTCCTTTTCCTTCAAAAAATCATAGAAGGCGACAAGCTGAAAATACAGGAGCCTGAACTCCTCAGACTACTCCTCAAGAACGCTGTCAATAGGTATGAACTCCTCATAGAGTTTGCCAATGATAGGCAGCCTGGTGATGACGCTTAATTCCTTCAAAGTAAAACCAATCTCACCGTTCGTCACGATGAAGGTGTTGGTTTGTGGAAGGAATGACTCTAGCATGGCCATGAAGGCCTCATCAGAGAAAACCATGGTCTTCCGAAAAGCACAAACTGCGTCAAAGATCCCGGCCTCCTTCAAAATGGCTCCACCAACCTGTAGGGTGTGATCAGTCCATGATTCCCAACTCGAATCAACACTGAAACGGTCACGAAGTCGAAAAGGCTTCACCCAACTGCTGCCGTCACCTCGAAAAATGCCAAGACCAACCGGTCTCAAATTGACCGACTGATGGTCAGAGCCCTGGTAGCCACTAGAGGGCATCAACATGTTCATACAGACGGGCGACTTCTCCGCATACCCGGAAGGGCCACCAAAAAAAAACCTCGGTCTTTATCACATTGGTCCTCTTCACCTAGCTTGGAGGATCCTCCCCTTGGGACACGTGGGAGAAAGACTCATGATGGATACAGTCCGATCAAAGGTCGACTGGGTAGAAATAGTTCTCTCACCACCATCAGCTGTGTAAGAGAACTGAAAACAACCCCTTTGGTACGTCAAGTCGTCAGGGACTGCATCGCCAAAGAAGAAGGTAGGCTTGAGTACAATGCTCTGATCGTCCATGACCCAAGGACGATTGCTTACCATAATTCTGTAAAACTCCTCATCCTTGAGAGCGATCAATCGCTGTCTCATCTCATCGCGGTTGAGGGAGTCGCACTCTTCCAAGTTTCTCTACACAAACTGGACCTTCTCCCAGGCCTACTTTACAGCCACATTAGGAGACTTGGTAGACCGACGAGGTGCATCAGTAACAGGCTCTTTGCCTTTGTTTGTTCTAGAGGAACTACCTGTAGAGGATGAAAAGAAAAAAATCAATCATTAAAATGTCAGAATTTTACTAAAGAAAAATCCTAGCGAAATTTGTGCATGATTCCAGGACAATTCTGAAGAAAAGGGAAACATCCCGAAGAAAATAGGAAGCTTGAAGATGAGCTCAACACAGCTGCAAGCTCAATGAAGCATCCTCGAAGAAGGTTTGAACTCAAACGTTGCTGCGAGATCAAACAAATCTCATCAAATCTCTACAAGCTTGAAGAAGGGCTCAACATCGCTGTGAGCTCCAAACTTCGAAACTTGCAAAGCTCCTCAAAATCCAGCAAGATCAGGAAATGGCTCAACATTGCTGCGAGCTCCAACTCCCAAAACTTGTAAAAGATTTCTCCGTATGCATCATCATGCTCCCAATCAATTTACTAAAAAGCATGCATCCAAAAAATCATCATGCATTAGATGCTAGGAAAACTTTAACCAAAGTTTGATCAATTCCAACCCAACTTGGTCAAAACCAATCAAACTTTGTCAAAGTCAAAATTCATGTTGACTTGACCTAGAGATTCTAGCCTTTTATCTTGATGCATAAAAAAAAGAAGAGAAAGAATGACAATATGCATGAACATCTTGGAATGCATAAACCTCATCATCATGGTGTATAAACCTCATTATCATGGTGTGCAAAAAAAAAAAAAAAAAAAAAAAGAGAAGCAAAAAAAAAAAAAAGGAGAGAGAAGTTTAAAACAAAAAAATCTTTTGGGCAATAGGTCGTGGCCCACTGCCACGTGGTAGTACGGCCAGGTCCGTACAGCCAAGGAAAAAAAAACGTGCAAAAAAACAAACGTCAGCAAAAAAAAAAAAAAGCACGTGAAAGAAAAAAGAAAAAGAAAAAACGTGAGAAAAAAGGGGGGAAAAGAAAAAAAAAGAAAGAAAAGAAAAGAAAAGAAAAAGAATTCTACATCTACGTGGAATTTCTTGTGGAGGAAGAAAACTTACTTGAAGCCATTGATGGAGAAGAAGAAGAAAAGCTTGAAGATCTTTGAAGAAGAAGGAGAATTCTTAATCTTGGAGCACTCTTGCAAAGAAAGAAAGCAATGAAGCAAAGATCCAATCTCCTCTTGCTTTTATAGAAGAGAGCAAATCAAAAGAGGAAACAAGGAGAAAAGAAAGGAGGTAAGTGCTAAAAATTAGCAACCTTCCAAGAAAAAAAGATTTGAGATATTCTCTCCCAAAGAGAAGATTCCTTGAGAAATTTTCTCCAAAAAGAAAGGGAATGAGAAATATTCTCTCCCAAAGAGAGATACATTGAGAAAATCTCTCCCAAAAGAAAGGAAACTTGAGAGATTCTTTCTAAGTAAGAATATTTTTAGATATTCTCTATCCAAAAGAGATATTTTTAGATATTCTTTACAAAATGACACCATGTGAGATCTAAGCCATCTTTAAAAGCTTAAGGTCCCATGGGCAAGCCCACATGAGTCAGGTTTGACCACCTAGGCACTAAAAGGGACCTCCTTTCAAAAAAATTCCTCTTACCAAGAGCATACAAAATAGTTTCATGCCTTTTTTGAGTCGATTGAACCATTCAAAAAAATAAATAGAGAGAGAAAGCCTCATGAGTTTCCAAAAAACCAAACCATCCAACCTCATGAACTAAATTAAGCCAAAATCTTGAAATTGACAACCCACAAAAAACCAAACTCTAGTCCCCTAACTTGCCACATAAAGCTTGTTAGGTCACAAGGCCAAAACAAAAAATCCTAACCCCCTAGCTTGCCACATACAGCTTGTTAGGTCACAAGTTCAAAACCAAATCTGACCCCCAAAATGCCACATACAGTTTGTTAGGTCACAAGGTCAAAATCCAAAAAAAATTAAACCCCGACCCCCGAACTTGCCACATACAGCTCGTTGCGTCACAAGGTAAAAAAAAACCAAAAATCCTTCTTGATCGCCTAATGCGCCACATAAAGCCCTTAGGTTTACAAGGTCAAAAGGAAAACCCAAAATCCAAAACCTAAATCCAACTCCCTCATGTCATTTTCAAAATTTTGCCTTGAGATGGTACGTGATCTCTCCCACTACCATAAAATCCCCTTGGAAACTCAAAAGGCTAGTAAAAATAAATGCTCAAAAACTCTTGGTCAAATCAAAAGGCTCTCCTTTAAGTTTCTCTTCGAGGCACATCGACTCCAAAAGCTACTCGTCACTGTACCTCGAGGGGGCATTTGTTGACACCAAAAATGTCACTTTACCTCTTCAAACATCAAAAAGCTACATGAAGCCGCGTACTACTACAAACGGGCAATGCTGCTTCAAGCATCAGAACTTGTCAGAATCAAACAAAAGCTGCAAGATCCTCCAAGACAACCAAATGAGGAGTTCACATGAAGTTTCAGAGCATTCCGACATCATTTGGTCTAATTCACTCCTCCGGCAACCAAACAGGCGCTCCTGGCGGTGGTGGTGTCAAAGACACTAAAACTTCAATCTGAGCCTACAGATGGTCTCAAAATACCTCCAAAAGGCTCCACGTCAAATTTCATGTCATTCCGGCAACGTTTGACCCGACTTTAACACTTCGAAAGAAAATCAAGCCTCTCGACGGCGAGAACGACCGGGACCATTACTCATCAAACGGAGCACATGGACGGCTTCAACATGCTTCCAAAGGGCTGCACGTCAAATTTTAGGTCGTTTCAACAACGTTTGACCCTACTTTGACGCTCCGAAAGAAAATCAAGCCTCTCGGCGGCGGAGCACCTCGGGACCATGACATCCAAATCGGAGCTAATGGATCATCTCAAAATGACTCCAATAGGCTCCCTGTCAAATTTCAAGTCAATCGGACATCAGTTGACGGCACATCAAAGCGCGACATCTTCCTCGCGGTAAAATCAAGTCTAGCAGCGACGGGACTCCAAACGGCTTCAAAACTCAAACAAAAGCCCATGGTTGGTCCTATCTACTGCTCAGGATGCCTCACGTCAAATTTTAGGTCATTCTGACATCGTTTGACCTAGTTCGACTCTTGACAAAAATCGGCAACTCTACGCGGCAAAGTCTTCGACTTTTCAAAAAAATAGGAAACTTTGTGCTCTGATTTGCACGACTTCTCGTCTGGTTTTCTACAGGAGAATCAGGCCAAAAAATGAGAAAAAATGTCAAGGAAAATACAGGAGAAAAAAAGAAACAAAAAGCTCAAAAAACAACCAACAAAGGTGCGACCAAATGGGAGAAAGTCCCCGGCAACCCTGGAAATCTGGGTTGCCGGATTTCCGTTGGAAGAACCGTTTTCCGTCCTTTCTCATGTTTCAGGAGTTCCAGCCCCTGTGATTTTCTGAAAATCTAATTTTTGATGCTCGGAAACGACTGATCTTTGTCTACATCTCGGATCTGCCGTCAAGAGCATGAAATCGTCATTGATCGCTCCAAGATCACCAACTGGCCGATGAAGAAAGTACACTTTTTGTCTGACCGATCAAGAAATCGACAAGACAGATGGTATTGGCCTGTTGTTAGCAATCTATGACTGAAGTTGCATGATCATCCGACATTGATCAACATGAAAATCCATCGTCGATCATCGCAAAAAGAATTCCAAAAGACGCGGCACGGCCCGCGACTCTTCAAATCCCCGGCGACCATGTAATGCTGTTAATTAACCCAACTAAATGCAGTATTAACTCATTATTTTAGATAGCCTAATCAGATTCAAGGAAATAGGAGTTACAAGTCAAAGCCATATATAGCATTAAATCTATGAAACTCCTCTCATCATTGAGATTAAAGGCAATTAAAAGCCCATCATTCTCCATTGGCCAATCAGATTCAAGGAAAAAGGAGTTGCAAAATCAAGAAATAAAAACTTGTAACTCCTCCCATCATGAAGCTTTAAAGCCATCGATGCTCATAAACCCTCCAAATGGCTACCAAAGGCCTATAAATAGGAGATCATTTCAAGAAGAATGGATCAAGAAATACATCCAGAAAAATCGGAGAGAATTAGCCAGGAAGATCATCCAGAAGCCCTGCTACTCTGAAGAAACTCTGCTGCAACAAACACCAAAAGGTGATTGAAGTCCCTTGGGGGCACTCCCCCCCAAGAAAAAGCCTTCTATTCTCCTATTCAAAATGGCCAAGACACGGCTCTTTACCCCGTCTCTTCATTTTTTATTGGGTATAGGACCTTCCCTTGGTCTTTATCCTCTAAAAAACTGAAGTCCAAGCCAAGTCAAAAAAATCAAAGCATCAAGCGTTCTAATCTCAAGGACGATGGCGAAGTCCATACATGACTTGCGACCGTCGATCTGAATGAGACCCCACAACCTCCTGAGAAGTCAAATTCTCTTTCTTGCTTTTCTATTGTACTTTGTATTTTCTTTAAGAGACAAAGAAAATCACAATTCTTGTCTTTCATTTTGATGAGATTTGTAAATCGCCTTTCACGGCAAACAAAATCGCCTTTCACGGCAAGCAAAATCGCCTCTAACGGCATCCAAAAAAAAAACTGTCTCTTTTCTTAAATATATGTGCAATGGAAAGTTAGAAAAAGGTTGATTTCCTTTCTACTTGCGAAGGTGGATCTCCGGATCACCATTTCTAAATTCCAAGTAGAATATAAAATCTGGCATACCCGTACAAAAATATTGATGCCCTTTTTTCTCCCCCTTTCTTCCCTCCATTCGGCCTTTCTCGATGACCCCGGAGACAGATGGGAGAGATGGGAAAATCGGGTCCATCAAACTGGCATACCCAGTGGGACCCCGTTCATTTGAGAACGTGATGCTTGAATTCTTAGGCTCTTTTCTAGTTGGTGGCCTATGTTGGATCTTGCATAAAAAAAAAATGAGATTGGATTTTTGGAAATTTTCTACCTTTGAACTTATTTCCATTCTTTCTCATTTCAGAAAAAAAAAGAAATTTGATTTCTCTTTTTTGGCACACTTTAAGAAACTTTAATCCTCTCCTCCTTGAACTTGATAGCTCATAGAAATGTTCGCAGTTATTGTTCTTATCGGGGAATGGGCCATCTTTTCTCTTTGATGAGTCCGATAGGGATTTCCAAAAAAACACTTCAAAAAAAAAAAAACTCCTTCAAAAAAATTTCTTTTTTTTCTGAATCAAATTTGAGAAAGTTTGGTCCCCCTCCTTTTCGAATTTAGCGCTCGCAAAAATGTTTGAGCCCTTATTCAGATTGGGGTTCTCTTTGATGAATCCATTAAAAAAATAAAAAAAAAATTCAAAACCCAATAAGGTTGCACCAATTGTGTTCTTTGACCAAAGTGGATCTAAGAAAAGCATTGTCCAGAGTGTGGAGACAGCTAGACTGTTCGAGGCAAGGGTCCTCCAAACGGGTTCATTAAGTAATCCTGCCCTTACCTGGGGGCTGATCTATCTACTAAGGTTTCATTAGACCGAATTGAAAACCTTCGGGTTTCTTTCAAAAAAAAAAAAACAAATTTTCGAAAATTTTTTTTTATAAAAATCGTCATTTTTGGGTTTACATCTGAGAAATCTTGGTTCACTCCTTTTCAGATTTAGCGCTCACAGAAATGTTTGAGCCCTTATTTGGATTGGAACACCATCTGCTCTCTTTTATGAATCCAATTTTGACCTTTCAAAAATCCC
Organism: Cinnamomum chago; assembly: GCA_038049695.1. NCBI lineage: Eukaryota > Viridiplantae > Streptophyta > Magnoliopsida > Laurales > Lauraceae > Cinnamomum > Cinnamomum chago. The sequence continues at coordinate 35,729,573 of CP142452.1, forward strand.
ATCTCGTGTCTATTCCAAGGAAGCGATTTGCAACATTTGTGCCTAGCGGTGCTAATACGCCATTTCGGGTCTACTGTATTCACGACCGACACATTTGTATCTCCAACCTTTTATCATCTTACCTCGAGTGAGCCTCGCTTCTCGGTAATTTGAATTAAGGTCTGCAATTGCTTCTAGCAGTCACTGGAATGCTCGCTCTGAGCCTCCTGTACTTGCGTTCAGAACAATTGTATCCTCTATGGCTTTTTGCCTTCTTCACCTCGTTTGGACTGGACCATGTTCCCTTGAGCGATTTGAAAAGACAAAACCATAGTTCTTTCCCATTTATGATCACTGTATTCTTGTGATTACTAATGGATGTGGTCTTGTTTCAGAAGTTTTCCAAAAACTAACAATGGCAGCTTCATTAACCATCACTTTTGATGAGAACAAGTATCAGCTCATGCTCCAAGAGAAGCAGAACAGGCGCACTCATAAGCGCCCTGCTAGCTGCCGAAGTGTCACCTCCCTCGGCAAATCTTAGAACACTAGGTCGACCTTTACTCCCCGGACTATCATCTTCGGGTCACTGGGACCGTTCCCACTTCCCGTAGAGGAAACCGCATCTGCTAAGAAGCAGAAGATCGCCCCGCAACGTGTCACTGCCATGACACCAAGGGCGAACGCGAAGAAACCTGAATCTCGTGGCAACCCCACGAATCCTCAACCCGCAGAGAACCAGGTCTACGCTAAGACTTGGTCCCCAAGACCTTCATCAAAACAAAGGAGGTCCCGAACATCTGCAAAGCCAGCATACCTGGCCCCTCTAAAAGAAAACGAGTTCTATCCTCTTGCATACATGGAGGAGAAACCAGCCTCTTGCTTGACAAAGAAGGCAACCCATCATGAGCAGGATTGCTCCCACAACCCAAAAATCAAATCATACGTCAGAAGCTCAAATTGCCCGTCGCATACGTCGCCGCATGACGTATCGACAAAAGAGACTAGAGAAGCAAAGGACCCCTCATCCTACCCTCCAAGTCTCCCAAAAATGGGTTGAAAAAGAAAGACCCGATCAAATTGCTATTGTCCATATGGTTGGCAAAACCAGAAGACGTTAGAAGTCAGCAACCAAAATTCATGTCCGACGACCGGTGACTCGTAGCGTCTCTTGGACATCCGGAAGAATCTTCTACTCCTTCAAACCAAGGACAACGGAGTAATCCTTCCTTAAGCTCTTCAAGAATGAGCCCCAACTCAGTCACCAGGACAATCTCCTCATTCGAATCACGGGGGATGAACTTCTTGGCTACAAACTCTGAGCAACCTCGCAATCCACCTCCTGATGAAACGACAGCACGCATCCAGTAGTTGGAGCAAGGTCAGCATAGGATTGAGGCTCTGATGGAAAATCTTCTTCTCGCTTTTCAGCGTCAAGAAAACAACCAACCTCCTCCAGATAACAAGGAAAATGCAGAAAGCAGTGAGTCAAGCGCCATTGCCAAAAAGGACGTTGACGATATCCTCGCCAAAGCAAAAGAAGAGGATACGCTGAAGGAGCATGGGATCAAGCCACCATATCCCTTATGGATGAACTCGGTCCCGTTCCCTGCAAAATTCAAACAACCTACCCTCCAAACATATACGGGGAAAGGTTCAGTTAGACAACACGTCATCCACTTCAAGTTACTGATGGGAGCTATCGCAGATCAAGATACCCTCAAGATCCGTCTCTTTGCAAGTACCCTAAAAGGTACAGCCTTCGATTGGTACTCTACTCTCCCGGATGACTCCATCCCAATTTAGAGACACGCTTCCTAACTCACTTCAAAGGTGAGGACCATCCTGTTACTATGGCACAACTCTGCACCCTAAAACAGGGAGAGAATGAGTCAACTTATGACTTCATTCACAAGTGGAAGGCGATGGCATACAAGTGCTCAGATGTGCTGCCACAAGCGTCGCTCGTTGACATCTACCGCAACAACATGAGAGTGAGAATCCGCTCCATGATTATCGGCAACAAATAAAAAAACGTGGGAGAACTCCTTTAAGCAGTTATGGAGGCTGAAACGGTGATCAAAGACCTCAGTAGTCAGCAGTCATCAAAGAAAGAACCTGCTACCATTATGACCTCAAAGCTAAAGAAAAAGGAGGTTCTTAATGTGCAAACCAAGCCAGCTCCTCGGCAGCCAAAGAAAGCTAAAAATAAAGCTCTAGGTAAGAAACTTGAACCCTCTGATACCTTCAAAGAACGAGTAAAAAAGAAATACCCGTTCGATGAAGATGTTGAAGAAATCTTCGAGGCCCTCGTAGCAAATGGTAAACTCACCTTGCCTGAGCCCAAAAGACTGGGAAATGTTGGTAAAACCAATGATCCTTGATATTGTCCATACCATCAGATGATCTCACATCCTCTCAATCAATGCTTCGTTGTGAGAGAGAAGATTAACGAGATGTGGAAAAACGGAGTCATCGCCTTTGACAAAAACTATGGGTCTGCCTCCGTCAACATGGTGTCGTATGGACAAACTTCAAAATCACCAAAGGAGAAGACCACTACTTCCTTTAAGGTGATAAAAATGACCCAGACATCCCAGGAGTTGGTTCCTTATCCAACATCAGACGGACAATCTATATGGCTACATCCCGATCTCCTTGAAGATGAAAATCACGAGATGGTCAAAACAAAGTCTACCGCTCAACAGCGAAGGCAAGCCAAGAGACAACTCCGCAAGTTCAAGCAGCAGGGGAAAGCTCAATCAAAGCAAGAAGTACTGGAAAAGGCAGAAACCTCTTCCATTGCTTCGCTGGGGGCAACGGAAGAATCCAAGGCTTCGAAGGTGGAAAGAAAATTCATCCTTGGTGATTTCATCCCACCTCAAGTCATAAATGAAACATCGCAAAGGGCATCATACTCTTGCAATTCGGTGATTGGATTCTCCATGGATGGATATGAGTCCAGTGACACCGACGATTGGGAGGAATCCCTTGAAACAGGAGAATACCTCTCCGACGAAGAATGGATTCCCGAATCTCACCTTATGCCGATAATCTGGTATAATCCATATCAGCAACAAGGGTCCTGGTCCGATGATGAAGGAGACCAATGTAAAGTCCTAGGGATCCGAACCCTAGAGGGGGGGTGAATAGGGTGAGCTTCATTTATGACCAATTTAGACCAATTTTAACTTCTTTAAAACAAACTAGTCACATGTGATGATTTATCATACAAGATGTGGAAGCTACCAAAAGAATCACCACAAAGCAATCACCATCACACAAGTATTTATAGTGGTTCGGCCTCAATGCCTACGTCCACTACCGGCTTGTGATCCAACACCCCACCGGATTTCCGTTATTTATGCTTTTCAATAGGCTAAGCAATAACCTTTACAATATGCTTTCCAAGGCTAAGCAATAACCTTTACATTGATGTTTTTCAAGGCTTAACATCAACCTATACACTATGCTTTTATAGGCTAAGCAATAACCTCTTCAACCACAAGGTTGGTTATCTCTCTAATTTAGTGTCTTTAATACACTTGATGGAGATTCAATTAAGCTCATTACAATGCCTCTTAATTAGGCGGATATGGAAGTGAAAAACTAATACACACTCACACTATGAATGCAAAGATGAAAGTACATGAAGTGTGTGTGTGTGGTCCTCAATCATTTTGAAAATGAAAGCTCATAAATGTATGCCTAAGGCTTTTGAAAGTTTTAGCTCAAAAACATTTATGATTGAGGAAGTAATGCAAGTCACATGTTAAAAGTAACAACTTGTTAATGATGTCAAAGATACACAAGTTGTATGAAATGAATTAGCTCTAAACATGTGGTGCATAGGGATGTCAATCAAATCAACAATGAAGCTCAAAGCATAAAAATAGATTTGATTGAAAATAGGGGACAAATCATATGTAATTATAAATACAACTTGAATATGATATACCTATCAAAGTAAGGCAAGTTGTGAAACTTTAAAACAATAATACACATATGATTTGTAAAGATGTTGAATCCAAAACATAAGATACATTTGAAAGAGATTTTCTTATGATGGAAAAACAACAACCAAAGATTCAACCAAGTATATGGATCATGTTACATCTAATTTCAAAGATGTTTCCATTAACATGATCTACTTAGATTTACCAAGGATAAAGTACTACTTGGGTTGAATCAATGGTGATGCATCCAAAACAATAGATCAATTCAAAATATAAAACATGCTAAGGATACAACACATCATAGTTTATCATGTTACTAAAGATTTACCAATGATAAAACAAAACATGAAAATATATGATTTGTAAAGAAGTTGAGTCCAAAACATAAGATAGTTTTGAAAGTGATTTTCTTATGATGGAAAACAACAACCAAAGATTCAACCAAGTATATGGATCATGTTACATATAATTTCAAAGGTTCTTTCATTAACATGATCTACTTAGATTTACCAATTCAAGTACTACTTGGATTGAATCATATGGTGTTGTATCCAAAACAATAAATCAACTCAAAACATAAAACATGTTAAGGACACAACACAAACATAGTTTAACATGCTAGAAATGATTTACCAAAAATAAAACAAAGCATGAAAACATATGATTAAGGAAAGTAAAGCCTACTTGGAGATTTAACTTCATTAATCCAAGCTTTAGCTTTCCTAATGCTCCCCTTCATCCTTTGGTTCTTTTCCCTTGAATATGCCTCAAAACCTCTCAAGAAGGGCCTTAAAATTTCCAACTTTTGGCAAAGGAAAGAACTCATATATATAGCAAAAAGTGCCCAACGGCTAGTCCTCGGTCGACCTGCAAAGAGGTCTCGGTCGACCGGGATCACACAACGGTCGGATTTCTGACTGTTGGTGCGCCAGGCCATTTCTGCCTTGCAGTGTTCCCGGTCGACCGGGACCTCTGCGCCGGTCGACCGGTGACACTGCTGGGGCCCCAAAAACCAACTTTTGCATGTTAACAAAGTTTTTCTTGGTGGAACTTTGGGCCATTTAATCAAGCTTAAAAACATGTTTTAAAACATTCTAAGGGTTTTAAAACATGGAACATAAAAAGCCTAAAACATTTTGAAAGATTTAAAACTCATAGGCTAGCTTGATTTTCTAAAACTCTTTTCAAATCAAATGCATCCAAGACTTAAAAACAAATCATGCATAAATCAAAACTTTTACAACTCTTAAAAACAATGCATGTTTAAAACAAGATTTCAAGATTTCTTAAATCAATGCATATGTGTGTAAATCAAATGATGCTAGAATGATAATGCATCCATCAAATTGCAATCTACAAAATCCCTAACAACCAAAAGCATGTTCAAGAAAATCCTGTTGACTCAGCACCCTTCAACGCTCCAGTGGAACCCAATCGTGTTGAACCACAAGGGGCAGACGAAGAAGATGATTTGGCTCTCATGCCTGATCTTGAAGAGTATGTGAGGGTCTTACAACACCTTGCCTTAGAACAAGAGCAAGATCTTCGCGATCAAAATTCGAAACTGGAAGTCCCTGAAAATCAACAGGTACCTCCTCCCTCAACTCCTGGAAACGAAGAAAACTGCTGGATAGATGATCCTCTCACATCCGATGATGAGTTCGGCTCCCAATAGTCCACTCTGGGGTAATCTCCCATCAGGGCAACTTGCAATGCGATAGTTCAGGATGATAGCGCCTCTGAAGCATCATCTACCGAAGACATGTACTCTCCGGCTACATCTAATAGTATATCTTCTGGAGCTACAATTTCTCAGGTGACTTCCACTAAGATAACACCTTCTCAGCCTTCGTCCCCTGAAACCGTGACGTCGCAACTCACAGCCCTTCCGACCGATCATGCTGAAGAAACTTCAGCCAGTGAAAACCTGGTGAGTTGGTCCCATATACCTGACCTCATAAGAGATGTCTGGACGGACAAATTACTCAATGAAGGAGAAAAGTTGCTGGATGCTGTTCAGGACTTGTTCCCGGAAAATGCTCCATGTAATGCAATCACTGAGGATGGTGACTCTGCTGCAGACACATCTTCAGTAAACGAGAAGGACTAACCCTTGGATTCTAAGGACGATCTTCCAAATGAAGACCCTTCTCAAGAAGCTCTTGAAGTTGGTAGAGGTACCCGTTCTGGTCGGGATTACCACAAAAATTACAACCAATCTTCTTCTTCTTCTTCTTATGTAAATCCTTCGGGAAAAGATATTGTAAACGCCCCAAGTGGCAACAATAATGAACATGCAGGCCTGAAAGAAGCTTTCAAGTAGGACTTGATTGAGCACTTCAAACACATACCTGCACGACTGCACATCCTTGACCTATTACGAATGTCTCAACACACTCGTGATAATCTCATTTCAGAACTGCAAAAGCTGAATGCGAATGTCGACAAACATGCCCCACAAGTCCTATAAATTGAAATGGACCCTAGGGTCAAAAAATCGAACAGAACTAAGGGATCAGGCATTGAATGCCTCTCGGTACAGAAAGCAACAAGTGCAACCATCGCCTTCGGTAAGGATGACCTCCTACTAAGCGAGACAAAGCACAACCGACCCTTGTACTTCACAGGGTACATCAAAGAAATGCTGATACACGTAGTCCAGATCGACCCAGGGTCTGCACTCAACATCATCTCTACTTCGGCGCTTGAAGAGCTGGGCATCCCACCTAGCAAGCCGAGTCACACGTCTGTATCCATTTTTGGGTACGATGGGAGCGCTCAAAGGCTTATCGGCAAAATCATGTTCAAGTTGTAATTCAGTGATCTTATCCCTGAAGTCACTGTGTATGCAATAAGAACCCCTTCATGCTACAACATCCTTCTTAGACGTCCCTAGATACACGAGAATGGTGTCGTCCCTTCAACTCTACATCAATGCATCAAGTTTGTCGACAACGACGGCTCAATACATCGAGTGTTTGCAGGCAAAAAGCCCCTCAAAGGCAAAGAAGTCCATTTTGCATATGCTAAGATGTACAAAGATGAAAAAGAAGAAAAGGAGGAAGAAATAGCACCCTTTTGCTAAAAATCGTCAAAAAGATAAAGGCAAGGCTCCTCAGCGATCATCAGAAGAAAAACAAACATTTGGGTAAATCTGAAGAGAGAGATCCATCTCTCTTCGTTGTCTCTCTCAAATCTTCAAAACCTCTGGTCATAACAACCAAAGCAAAGAAGACAAAGCAAAAGTCTGGGGGCAAGCTTGTTGTCTCCTTCGTGTCTATCATGCAAGACACAGATTCAGAGTCAGAGCCAGAAGACGACATATCATCAAGCCAAGCTGACACTCAGCAAGTTCAGCCTGCTCTACCTCCAATAGAGAAGCCTGCTGTCATAGAAGATCCTACGTCTGCTTCCTTTGTTGTTCCGGCAACTTCAGCAGAAGAGAAGTCAATCTTCTTCCACAGATCAGAAGCTTATTCAAATTCCATGCTTGAACCTTACCAAAACGAAGACCCCAAAATAGCAGTCCACAAACTCAATCTGCAAAAAGATATCAAGCCTGTCAAACAAGGCCAAAGAAGATTCCGTCCAGACAAGATGGACAAAATTGAACAAGAAGTTCAAAAACTCAAAAGTGACGGCTTCATCCATGAGGAACATCATCCTGAATGGTTGGCCAATTCGTCCCCGTGACAAAGAAAAATGGGCAGATCAGGGTCTGTATTGATTATAGAGACCTAAATGGCGCTTGCCCAAAAGATGAGTTCCCGCTCCCCATGCTAGAGGTGATGATTGACAACACCTGTGGGTTTGAGCGAATGACATTCATGGATGGATTCTCTGGCTACAGTTAGATAAAGAGGCATCCTGAAGATGAGAAACACACATCATTTCGGACCCCATTTGGCGTGTATTGCTACACTGTCATGCCATTTGGTCTGAAAAATGCTGGTACAACATATCAGAGGGCTATGATGAAGATATTCTAAGATATGCAGCACAAGACGGTTGAATGTTACGTTGATGACCTCGCCGTCAAAAGCAGAAGAAAATAAGACCATCTGAAAGACCTTCGGGAAGTCTTCCTCCGACTTCGCAAACACAAACTGCGAATGAATCCCCTGAAATGCTTCTTCGACGTTTCGTCGGGTAAGCTTCTCAGATTCATAGTCCGGAAAGCTGGAATAGAACTTGACCCCATCAAAGTCAAGGCTATTCTAGAAATGCCTTCTCCAAAAACCTTAAGAGAACTGAAAGGACTTCAAGGTAGATTGGCAAACATCAGACAGTTCATCTCCAATATCTCGTGGAAATGTCGTTCCTTTTCTCGTTTGATGAAGAAAGGTGTGAACTTTGTTTGTGATGCTGAATGTGAAGCGGCATTTCAAGACATCAAATCATACCTGACCAAACCTCCAGTGCTGGCTGCCCCAACCACTGGAAAAACCATTCATCTTGTACACAAGAGCTCTCGACCATTCCTTGGGCGCTATGCTCGCACAAGAGAATGACGAAGGAAAAGAAGCTGCTCTATACTACCTCAGTCGTATGCTGGTAGGTGTGGAGCATCGCTACTCTCTAGTCGAGAAAAAATATCTTACAGTGATGTTCTTCATACAAAAGCTACGTCACTACCTTCTTTCGAACACAGTTTTCCTGATTTGGAGGATCAACCTCTTAAAGGTCCTTGTCACAAAAGCAGGTTCTCTCAATGCCCGATGGCAAAATGGTCCATCCTCCTATCACAATTTGATATCAGGTATGTACCACAAAAGGCAATCAAAGGCCAAGCTCTAGCAGACTTTCTTACAGAGCATCCGCTGCCTAAAGATTCCCCACTCAGAGATGATCTCCTAGACGAACCTGTCTACAACGTGGAGACTTTCTCACCAAATGCCTCCTGGGACATGTACTTTGACGGTGCAACCAGGACAAATGAAAAAAGAAAGCTGATCTCAGGAATCGACATCCTCTTTGTTAGCCTCGACAAGCACATGATTCCACATGCTTTCTCGCTACTGTAACCATGCTCAAACAATGTAGCTGAGTACCAAGCCCTGATTGTAGGATTGGAACTAGCCCTCGAATCCGGCATCACCATGCTGGAAATCTTTAGGGACTCTCAACTGATCGTCAACCAGATGAATCAGAAATTTGAAGTCAGGAAGCTTGATCTGTTGCCTTAGTACAACAAGGCACAATGGCTTCGTCAAAGGTTTGACATCTGTCATATCACCCTTTTCCTTAGAGGTGAGAACATTCGTGCAGATGCCCTTGCCGGACTTGCTGCATCCATGGCGATCCAGGAAGGGGAAAACATGCAAATTACAGTGTGTCAAAAAACAATTCCCCCTCCTCTTAACACACACAAAGCAGTTGTTGAATGCCACCAATTGGCCGGAAGTTGGATCTCTATCCTCAAACCTCCAATCGGCGACTGGAGAGATCTGTTCATTGATTACATCATGTTCGGAATCCTCCCTGAAGATCCAAAAGAACGGGTAAGCATTCAAAGATGAGCCCCAAACTTTCATTTGGATATACCTTCAAAAATGCTTTATAGAAAATCCTTCGACGGAGTACTTCTGTAAGACCCCGACCCGAGGGAACCCGAAGTCGTGTGTTAGTGCTAAGCTTGATTAGTGATTTTGGCTAAGTTGGGCTTGGAATAGCTTCTGTGTTAGTTTTGGGCAACTTTGAATGCTTTGATAACTAGTGGGGCCCTTTGGGGCTTCCCCTTCTGACTTGGCATTTACTTAGAGGATTTTTCGGAATCTTTGGGAATCGCGTTCTTATCCCATTTCAATTTAGTGATCTCTACAACTTTCATGTTGATCCCGCTTTCATTTGAGGCCCCGATACCCGATTTACAAGCCCTAAGGGGCAAAACAATCCTTTTACATTAAACATGTACCAAAAACTTGATATCCCCGAAACCCGCGAAACATATACTTTTTAGAAACTAGATATTTCGACGATCATTTCTTCCTGCTTCGTCAAATTCATCCGAGATCCCGAAAGAGGTGATTTCAGCCAAACAAGTTCCTTTAGTTGTGGGACCCAACTCCATTTGTTAACAAAGGGAAACCCACTCTTCATCTCATTTCATTCTTCATTGTTCCAGCACAAACCAGCAACCTAGGGTTTCTCTTACTTTTCTCTTCTTCTTCTTGCTCTCTCCATCTCCAATCCACACTAATCTTGCACCAACATCGAAATGGAGATCGCCATCCTCTGCCTCATCTTGCAAGCTTCCTTTTGATACCTTTTGTAGAGAAATCCATCAACTTTGAGACTTCCTTTGAGCTAGCTCTTCTCATTTGAAGGTCATCCAAGTAAGTAATCTTCTTCATCTCCTAGATTAGTATTCCTCTAGGCCTTGAGAAGCTTCATTTGTATTATTAAAAGTTCTATCCTTTTCAATCTTTGTTTGACCCATTTTAGGGTTTGTTTGTGGGGTTTTTTTTATTGTAGCTTGGAATTGAGCTTAAGAGGTGATTAGAAGCTTGGTACTGCTAGCTTGGACTTGAGGCAAGTGAATGACTAGGTGTTTTGAGTTTTAAATGGTTTGGTGAAACATTAATGGATTTTCATGCTTTTATTGATTTTCATTGTTGAAATAAATGCTCTTGATGCATCTTGCTAGCTTCATTTAATGCATTGGAAACATGGATTTATAGTCTTTATTTCTCTAGTCTTGTGTGGTTTTATATGTGTTGGAAGGAGGGAAAAGAGGAGGACCAAGGCCACTGCAGAACAGAACCTGGGTTCTGTTCCGCAGTGTCCCCGGTCGACCTGGCTGGGGACTGGTCGACCTGGGACACACTGACAAAAAAATACTTTGGCCATTTTAGTTACAACTCTCGGTCGACCTGGCCCATGGCCAGTCGACCGAGTACACAGGGACCAGGTCGACCTGGCCAACTGGGAAATCCCTGCTGGAATGAATTTTTACCCTGATTTCGAATGGTCTTAGGTGGGACCTTGGCTACCCTGTTTGGACTCATTGGACTATATATGAGGATGTCTTGAGCCGACACTCCTCATGGTTGGTCCGGTTGCATTGGAGTCCAATCCATTTCAATCTTAAACGGTATGGGACGACGCGATATCCTCCTTATATCTTTACGTGAAGTCTATTTCTTTGGATATCGCGAATCCTATCTCTTTCGGTGACTGAGTAGGTTGCTCGATGCTTCCGGATTAACATCATACTTAGGATGGACTGTTTATAGTCTTGACTTTTCTATCGTAGCATCTAGTACTATCCATAAGCTCATTTTAAGTTTTGAAAATCGTAAAGTGCATAAGGAGCCCGTAATGTCTTCAAACTCAAGGAGTACCAAGTCTTTATTACAATCGACATACGGGACCCCTATTCACCTTAAATAAATCTTGAAACCAATATTTTCCCGAAATTGTAATAGTTCATTTTATTCCTTCATTTCCAAGATTTACGTTACATGATTTGTTTTCCCTAAAGCATGATAGTTACACTGGTAACATTTACTTGTCCCGAAGTGTATTGCCCGACATGAAATGAAAGTTATGCATTTGAGTACTCTTGCCCCGTTCATTTATTTACTTGAACTTGATGTATTTTGCATATGTCTCGATTTGCTATTTGACCTATAAGCCGGCATCACTAAGCTTGGATAACCTTGTCGGTTTGATCCACTGACTTGGAGATCCCTCTCCCGTCCCGCCAGCTGCAGTTTGGATCCCGATGCCCGGTTTATTACCGTGGTCCCGTCCCGATACCCGGTTCGCTACCGTGGTCCCGTCCCGTATACTTATATTGTATATATGCTTTGCGTTAAATCTCCTCACCTTGTGTGACTGAGACCAACGTCCCGTTATACTTTTGTGACTTTGGTGATAGAGGACTTAGCTTTATGTGATTGCCATTTTGTCAGTTCCCGATTCCTTGGATACCTCACATGTTTTATCTTGTTTATTTGTTTTCTAGTAAATGATTTATCTTCTTTATGAGAGTTCTTGCTTAAATAGATTTCTATGCTTTTCAAGATATTTCATTATTGTATGTTGTTGTACCTTTTCACTCTCTTGCCAGACCGTCGTGTCTGACCCATTTGCTTTGGTACTCAGGTCCCGTTGCCGGTTACCTTGAGGAGGAGCCGGAGGAGGAGGTAGGTGAACCACAGCCCTTAGTTGAGTGGCGTGCTGACGATGTCATGTAGACATCTGGTTGCTACGAGAGGCGTGACATTTTGGGGAAAACTATTTAACCATTCTTATGGGTTACTGTTTTGTTATATTGGCCTTTGTTGGCCTCAAATTTTGGGAATGTAACTAAATGATCTTTTGTTAAACTTTAACTAACTTTTGGGAACATGCTAATGATCATTGCTCATTCTGATACAATATTTCATACTTATGTTATTGCCTTCATGACTAGGGATAGTCTGACTATTTGATTTGCTACATGCTTCCACACTTAAAAGAAATATTCATTTATGGTCGTGATATCCTCACCGCGGACACCTGTGGGAAATTAAATGAATGTATGGTATTATTAAACTATTGTGGTACATCATCATCATTACATTACATTCATTGGTCCCGATCCCGGATTAGTCCTTTGGGCCCGGTCTGGGGTCGTGACAACTTCTACGCTGCTTGTTGTTAGGAATTTTGTAGATTGCAATTTGATAGATGCACTATCATTCTAGCTTCATTTGATTTACACACATATGCATTGATTTAAGAATTCTTGAAATCTTGTTTTAAACATGCATTGTTTTTAAGAGTTGTAAAAGTTTCAATTTATGCATGATTTGCTTTTAAAACTTGGATGCATTTGTTTTTTAAAAGAGTTTTTAGAAATCAAGCTAGCCTTTGGTTTTAAACTTTTGAATCATTTTAGGCTTTTTATGGTTCATGTTTTAAAACCCTTAGAATGATTTAAAACATGTTTTTAAGCTTGATTATATGGCCCAAAAAGTTCCACAAAGAAAATCTTTGAAATTTGCAAAGTTGGAATTTTTTGCCCCAGTAGTGTGGCCGGTCGACCGGCCCAGGGGTCCCGGTCGACCGGGAACACTGCAGGCAGAAAGTGGCCCTGATGCACCAACGGTCAGAAATATGACCGTTGTGTGTTACCGGTCGACCGAGACCTGTTTCCAGGTCGACCGAGGACTAGCCGTTGGGCACTTTTTGCTATAAATATGAGTTCTTTCCTTTGCCAAAAGTAGGGAATTTTAAGGCCCTCCTTGAGGGGTTTTGAGGCAAATAGAAGGGAAAAGAACTAAGGGATGAAGGGGATCATTAGAAAAGCTAAAGCTTGGATTAATGAAGTTAAATCTCCAAGTAGGCTCTACTTTCCTTAATCATATGTTTTCATGCTTTGTTTTGTTTTTGGTAAATCATTTGTAGCATGATAAACTATGTTGTGTTGTATCCTAAACATGTTTTATGTTTTGAATTGATTTATTGTTTTGGATACATCACCATTGATTCAATCCAAGTAGTACTTCATCTTTGGTAAATCTAAGTAGATCATGTTAAGGGAAGCATCTTTGAAATTAGATGTAACATGATCCATATACTTGGTTGAATCTTTGGTTGTTGTTTTCCATCATAAGAAAATCACTTTCAAAACTATCTTATGTTTTGGATTCAACTTCTTTACAAATCATATGTTTTCATGTTTTGTTTTATCTTTGATAAATCTTTAGTAGCATGTTAACCTATGATGTGTTGTATCCTTAGCATGTTTTATATTTTGAATTGATCTATTGTTTTGGATGCATCACCATTGGTTCAATCCAAGTAGTACTTTATTTGGTAAATCTAAGTAGATCATGTTAATGAAAGAATCTTTGAAATTATATGTAACATCATTCATATACTTGGTTGAATCTTTGGGTGTTTTTTTTCATCATAAGAAAGTCTCTTTCAAAATATATCTTATGTTGTGGATTCAACATCTTTACAAATCATATGTGAATTTGTTTTAAAGTTTTACAACTTGCTTTGCATTGATTGGTATATCATATTCAAGTTGTATTTATAATTACATATGATTTGTCCCCTTGTTTCAATCAAATCTATTTTTATGTTTTATGAGCTACATTGTTGATTTGATTGACATCCCTATGCATCACATGTTTAGAGCTAATTAATTTAATACAACTTGTGAATCTTTGACATCATTAACAAGTTGTTACTTTTTAACATGTGACTTGCATTCTATCCTCAATCATAAATGTTTTTATGAGCTAAAACTTTCAAAAGCCTTAGGCATACATTTATGAGCTTTCATTTTCAAAATGATTGAGGACATCACACACACACATCATGTACTTTCATCTTTGCATTCATAGTGTGAGTGTGTATTAGATTTTCATTTTCATATCCGCCTATTTTAGAGGCAAATGTAATGAGCTAAATAGAATCTCCATCAAGTGTATTATAGACACTAACTTAGTGAGATAACCAACCTTGTGGTTGAAGAGGTTATTGCTTAGCCTATAAAAGCATAGTGTATAGGTTGATGTTGAGCCTTGAAAAACATCATTGTAAAGGTTATTGCTAAGCCTTGAAAATCATATTGTAAAGGTCATTGCTTAGCCTATTTGTTAGACCCCGACCCAGACCAGTTCGATTAGTGTGCGATTAGTATGTGTTTAGTCTTAAATGGGTTTAGTTGTGGTTGGGTTAGAAGTGATTAGCTTTAGTCCTGGACATAGCTTTGGGAATTTTGAGAACGTTTAGTATTGGTTAGACACACTCAAGAAGGCTTGAGTGCACGTGTAAGCTTGGGAAGATCGTATCGTTTTCCGTGTGAGTGTGGTTTTGATTTCATTTGAATGATCTTTTTATGTGTTACAACTTTCGTATTAAGCCCATTCATGTTTGAAGCCCAAAAACCCAAGTTTTGGCCCAAAGAGGGTAAAATTGTCTTTCTTGCACAAATCTGGACACAATTTTCGAGATCTCAAAACCATGTCAAAAATATACTTTTTGGAAACTAGATATTTCGACGATCATTTTATCCTTCTTCGTCGAAGTCATCCGAGGCCCACAAGACCATGTTTTAGTCACTTCAACTTCAAGCCAAATGGGGCCCATGAGTCATCACTTAATCCCCTTTCCCCTCCCTTTTCATTCATTTCCCAATCTCTGCAACTTTTGAGTCTAGGGCAAGAGAGAAAACCTCTTTTCTCCTTCATCTTCCTCACTTGGTTTGATCTAGCTAGAGAGCTCCAAAGGAAATTCTAAGACTACCATTTTCTTCATCTCCTTGCAAGCTCTCCATTGATACAAGTTTCTTGAGTTTTCAAGTTGGGCAAGAGCTCCTTTTTCTTCCCTCTCTCTTGTTTGACCTTCTCTAGGTAAGAGCTTCAACCCATATTTTTCATGGAGTCATTTTAGTTTCTTAAGATCATGTTTTTCATGTTTTCAAACCCTATTGGGAAAATGGGTTCCTTGTTTCCATTTTGAGTGAGTTTTGTGTGTTTTCTTGTTTTTGCTTGTAGTGTGAGATTAGCTTGTGTGAAGAGCTTGGAGGAGAGTGTTTAGCATTTGGGCAAGGCAAGTAATCTCTATAGGACCATCGTGCATGTGTATTTTAAGCTACATTGTTGTTTTTGGAAATTTTGCATACGAAAATGTTTATAAGCTTCATGATCATGTTTTCCTTGGATTGGATGTTTGGGATTGTGAGAAATGTGTATTTTATCCCTTGGAGAGCATGGAGGCTCAGGGAGTGCAGGTGGAATGAAAAACAAGAAGAAGAGAAGAAGGAAATATGGAAAATCTGCACTAAACTGTACTTCCCGTGCAGTTTCGGTCAGCTGGCGGTTAGCCGTAATTCCCATTTCGGCTAACCGCGAGCCAACCGAAATCAGCGGTCCCTTTTCCAGTAGCTGACTTTTGCTTCAGGGTCCTGCGGTCAGCCCTGCGGTTAGCTCACAGCTAGCCACCAGTTCCCTTGCGGCTAACCGTAAGCCAACCGAAATTATTACGGTTCCTTTTCCAGAGAGCGGCATCAGATCTGGGTTTTCAACGGTCAGCCCTACGGTCAGCTTACGGCTAGCCGCCAGTTTCTAGTTCGGCTAGCCGCCAGCTGACCGCAAGCTGACCGAAATTGACCAATTCCTAGTTTTGAAGAAGTTTTGCAAGAGTGAAAACTAGAACATGTTAAGTGACCTTTAGCTTGATATTGTGTACTCGAAACAAGAGATGTCTTGAACTTCCGGGACACCAACTCTATTCCAAATTCCAACATTTGGGCTTCGAATACACAAAGATCAATCAAAGGTCCTTGCTTGTGCTTGATAGGCCTTGTGTTCGTGCTTTGGTTTTTGATATGATGCCTATCATCGTGAACTAGTTTTGAAGTGTTAGTACAAGCTTGTTTTGAAGTTTTGTTAAGAAAAAGGGGATCACTTCCTAAGTGTGTTTTGCATAAATATTATGCCTCGTGCTAGTCGTGCTCGTCGTGTTGTGATAAGTGATTTCCCCCTTTTTATCTCGACGTGTTTGATCGTGCTTCGCGTGTTTTGTGCATTCATGAATTAAGTAAACACCACTGAGCTTAGACTGCCCTTTCGGTTTGATCCACTGTCTGGGGGTCTTTAAACATGTGGACTGTCTGCAGACTGGTCGTGTATTTATTACACATCGTGCGTGTCCGGTTCCGCGGCCGGAATTCCCGTCTTTGTGGGAAATCGTGTCGTGCTTATATTATGTATATCGTGCTTGTCGTGCGTGCTTGCTCTTTTCATTATATAAATGATAGAGAAAGGATGGGCTCTTTGTGGATTGTAACTTTTCATGACATATTTAGTACTCATGCTAGTTTGTTTTGATACTTCGGCTATTGTGACAGTTCAAATCAAGTATTTGATTTCAAGTGCTTTTCCAAAGTATTATTGTCATGTTCATGCCTATATTGATTACCTGCCAAACCGTCGTGTTTGACCCTTGCTTGTTGGTGCCCAGGTGCAGGAGACGTTGCCTTTGAGGAGGAGCGTCAGGAGGAGGCTTGTGAGCCAACTCCCGTGAGAGAGTGGCAGCCCGACGATGTCATCTAGATGTCGGTCTGGTTCTTGAGTTTCGTCACATTTTGTCTTAGGGTCCTTTTGTTTATGTTGGAGTTGTGTATTGGCCTCTCTTGGGAATTGTAACAAAACTTAATTTACTTTCTTGTTAGACTTGTAACTTGAATAATGTTGGGAATGCCTTGTTAACTTATTCCTTTGATACCTTGTCTTGTATATTATTGTGATAGCACCTAAATATTTTACTGGTGCTTATCTAGTTGTGTTTTGCTACACGCTTCCGCAAATCGTGTACGTGTGAGCCAGATTCCGCGTGTCTTTAGGAATCCTCACCGCGGGAACCTGTGGGAAAATAATGAACCATTGAGCATAAACATCATCACCAACGTCGCGGGCCCGGGGATCCGTTCTGGGGTCGCGACAGGACTGGTATCAGAGCGAGACATGTTTCAGGCACTTAAAAGAAACTAGAAAGGTCTTAGGAACGTGGCGAGGATTCGTGAGTTCGATAGACTCGTTGGTATAGGACCTTAGAAACCCTTGTACCATGTTTATTGTGTGCTAACTACTTGTCTTACAGCAATATGCCTCCGAGAAAAGCTCCAAATCATCATGCTTCAGGCAGTAATCATAATGAGTCAGATGCATCTGAGACACCTACAGCCACACAGTTTCAGGAACTTATGCAAGCCATGATAGCACAGCAAAGGCAGGCTAATGAGAACCAAGCAAGGTTTCAAGAGCAGTTGGCTAAGAAGGATGATGAGATGGCACAAGTTCAAAGGCAGTTATTGGAAGTCCTTCAGAACAGGAATGTAGCAACACCCGCAGGTCCACAGATTGTTATTCAGAATAGGGATCCTGACCCTAATGCTCTATTTGAGAAGTTTAGGAAGAGAGCACCCAAAGAATTTTCGGGCAATGAGGACCCACTAGTGGCAGATGACTGGCTAGTCAATACGGAGAAGATCTTTGATGTCTTCATGTGCACGGGTATACAGAAGGTCAACCTCACAGCTTCATTATTTTATGGGCTTGCAGACCGGTGGTGGCAAACAGTCAAGGACCCATATGCAGTGATGGCAGATGAAGAAGCATGGGCAGCTTTCAAGATACAGTTTCAAGACAAGTACATTCCCTCTCATGTCAAGAGGCAAAAGGCTATTGAGTTTCAGCAGCTCAAGCAAGGTAGCATGACAGTGTTGGATTATGTCACCAAATTTGAAAGATTGGCTAGATATGCCACCGAGCTGATTGACACGGAAAGGAAGAAGATAACCAAGGTTTTGGAAGGGTTGAATCCGATTATCATGAGAGATGTCATAGGTGTAGTACCTCCAGCTACATATGATGAGGCAGTCAAGCGGGCATGCACCTTTGAAGATATTAATAATATGATTGTTCAGGACAGGAAACAACAGTTTCAGCAGCAGAACCAGAGACAACAACAGGGCAAGAAGCCAAGGCAAGAGCAAGGCCATGTGAGGCAGGGTTGTGGACATTGTGGCAAGAACCATGAGACCCACGAATGTCGTAAGGCCATGGGCGCCTGTTTCAAGTGTGGGGCTATGAACCATTCAATCAAGGATTGCCCACTACTCTAGAATCAGGGGAACAGGAACCAGCAACAGAGACAAGTAGCTCCTCAGAATCAAGCACCAGTTCAGAATCAGATGAGACCACCTCAGCAGCAGCAGCAGGCTAGGCCACCAGTCCAGAATCAGAATGCTCGTCCTCCACAGCAGAACAGACAAGGCCAGGGAAGGCAGAACCAAGTACCGAACAGACTACAGATGCATGGACGTTTGTACTATCTCAACCGTGCAGATGCTGAAGCTGCAGGAGACGTGGTAGAAGGTAAACTTCTTGTTTGTGGGGTAGAAGCCCATATTTTGTTTGACCCTGGATCCACGCATTCATTTTCATCCCCTAGTTTTGTTAAGTTGATTGATGCACCATGTAGTGAGTTGGATTACATTTTAGTAGTGACCACTCCAGTAGGGAAACAAGTTGTGTGTAGAAACCATTACCCTAGTTGTACAGTGTTGTTAGGAGATGTGAACTTACCGGCCAACCTCATAGTTTTAGACATGCATGATTTTGATGTTATTTTAGGCATGGATTGGTTAGAAGCATATCATGCCACCATGGATTGTTTTAGTAAGACTATCACATTTAGATTCCAAGGACCACAGGCAGAGTTGATATTTCAGGGGAACAGGAGAAAATCTCAGGCAGGGTTTATTTCAGTGTTGAAGGCAAGCAGATTAGTTCAGAGTGGGTGCCAAGCATTTATTGCGTTTATCACGGAGGATAAACAGTCCCAAGGGGTGGAGGATATCCCCATTGTGTGTGAATTTTCGGACGTTTTTCCAGAAGAAATCCCGGGTTTACCACCAATTAGGGAAGTTGAGTTCACAATTGAGCTTCTTCCAGGGACAGCTCCGATCTCGATTGCACCATACAGGATGGCTCCAGCAGAAATGGGTGAGCTAAAGCTCCAATTGCAAGATTTGTTGAGCAAAGGTTTTATTAGGCCAAGTGTTTCACCGTGGGGAGCACCGGTGTTGTTTGTGAAGAAGAAGGATGGAAGCTTGAGAATGTGCATTGACTACAGGAAGTTGAACCATGTGACAGTGAAGAACAAGTACCCTTTGCCAAGGATAGACGAATTGTTTGACCAATTGCAAGGAGCAGCCTATTTTTCTAAGATAGACTTGAGGTCAGGGTACCATCAGTTGAGAGTTAGAGACTCAGATGTTCAGAAAACAGCCTTTAGAACAAGATATGGGCACTATGAGTTCTTAGTGATGCCCTTTGGCTTGACGAATGCACCAGCAGTCTTTATGGCTTTGATGAACAAGGTCTTTGCACCTTATTTGGATCATTCCACAGTAGTATTTATTGATGATGTCCTGGTATATTCTAAGAGTAAGAAGGAACATGAGGAACATTTGAGGACAGCGTTGCAGCTCTTGAGGGACAACCAGTTATATGCGAAACTCAGTAAGTGCGAATTCTGGTTAGAGCAAGTTGCTTTTCTAGGCCACATCATATCCAGAGAAGGTTTAGCAGTTGATCCAGCCAAGATAGAGGCAGTTGTTAGTTGGGTGAGGCCAAGCAGTGTGACAGAGATTAGAAGCTTCTTGGGGTTAGCAGGCTACTACAGAAGATTTGTCCAAGGTTTTTCGTCCATCGCAGCCCCTTTGACGAAATTGACTAGGAAGAATGTCCCATTTGTGTGGACCGATCAGTGTGAAACCAGTTTCCAAGAGTTGAAGGGAAGGTTAACCACAGCCCCGATTCTTACATTACCCTCGAGCAACGGCGGATTTATTGTTTATACAGACGCTTCGAATGTGGGACTGGGTTGTGTATTGATGCAAGATGGCAAGGTGATTGCTTATGGCTCGAGGCAGCTGAAGGACCATGAGAAGAATTATGCGACTCACGACTTGGAGTTGGCAGCAGTTGTTTTCGCATTGAAGATGTGGAGACACTATCTCTATGGAGAGAAATTTGAGGTCCATTCAGATCACAGAAGTTTACAGTATTTGTTCTCGCAGAAGGATTTGAACATGAGGCAGAGAAGGTGGATGGAGTATATCAAAGATTATGACTTTCCAATTAAGTATCATCCAGGCAAAGTGAATGTGGTAGCAGACGCCTTGAGCAGGAAATCAGTGGTTATGGCTAATTTGAGAGGAATGGGTGTCTTACAGCAGTTTGAAGAGTTGGGTGTAGAAGTGCAAACCCTCAGATTGGGTGCGATGTTAGCGAACATGACAATTTCAGAACCTACATTCATCCAGAAGATTAAGGAAAATCAGTTACAAGACCCAGACTTGGCCAAGATAGTAGATGTTATTGCAGAACGCCCCGATTTCAAGATGGTGAATGGGATATTGTATTTCCGTGACCGGTTGTGTGTGCCAAATGTGGATGATTTGAAGGATGAGATAATGAATGAAGCTCACAGCACGAGGTATTCTATGCATCCGGGTAGCACGAAGATGTACCACAATTTGAAGAATCGATTTTGGTGGAACAACATGAAGAGAGAGATAGCAGCTTTTGTGTCTCGTTGTCTAACTTGTCAGTTGATCAAGGCAGAGCATCAGAAGCCTCCAGGTTTGTTACAGCCTTTGGAGATTCCGGAGTGGAAATGGGAGCACATTACCATGGATTTCGTTTCCGGTTTGCCTAATACTAAGAAGGGAAATAATGCAATTTGGATCATTGTAGATCGCCTGACAAAGTCTGCTCACTTCATTCCGATGAAGACAGGGAACATGATGCACATGGCACCACTTGCGAAGTTATTTGTTGATGAGATTGTTAGTAAGCATGGTCAGCCCGTCTCCATTACTTCAGATAGAGACAGTAGATTTGTTTCAAAGTTTTGGAAAACTCTTCATGAGTCGATGGGTACCAAGCTCCAGTTCAGCACAGCTTATCATCCTTAGACCGATGGTCAGTCAGAAAGGACGATACAGACTCTCGAAGACATGTTGCGTGCTTGTGTATTGGATTTCAAGATTCAGTGGGATGAGTGCTTACCTCTTTGTGAATTTGCTTATAACAATAGTTACCACTCGAGCATTGGTATGGCACCTTTCGAGGCACTTTATGGTAGAAGATGCAGAACTCCGGTTTGCTGGGAAGAAGTCGGTGAACGTAGTTTCCATGGACCGACGATAGTTGGAGAGACAAGTGAAAAGGTCAAGTTGATTCAGGAAAGGTTGAAGATTGCCCGAAGTAGGCAGAAGAGTTATGCAGACACTCGCAGAAGAGAATTGCAGTTTCAAGTGGGTGACAAGGTGTTTTTGAAAGTCTCACCAACTAGGGGGACATTGAGATTTGGACAGAAGGGCAAATTGTCTAGAAGGTTTATTGGTCCGTATGAGATTTTGAGCAAGATTGGAGATGTAGCTTATAGACTTGCGTTACCGCCGGAATTCTCCGGGGTACACAATGTTTTTCACGTTTCGATGCCCAAGAAGTATGTCTCTAGTCCTGCACACATTCTACAACATGAGCCTTTAGAGATTCGAGAAGATGCCTCGTATGTGGAAAGACCGATCAAGATCATTGATACCAAAGAGCAAGAATTGAGAAACCGAACTATTCATTGGGTCAAGGTACTTTGGGAAAATCACGAGCCAGAGGAAGCCACCTGGGAATTGAGAGAGCAAGTGCAAAGGAAGTATCCACAGCTTTTACCTGAGGTAAATGTTTGATTTATTTGGTGGACCAAATATCCAAAGGGGTGGAGGATGTTAGACCCCGAACCAGACCAGTTCGATTAGTGTGCGATTAGTATGTGTTTAGTCTTAAATGGGTTTAGTTGTGGTTGGGTTAGAAGTGATTAGCTTTAGTCCTGGACATAGCTTTGGGAATTTTGAGAACGTTTAGTATTGGTTAGACACACTCAAGAAGGCTTGAGTGCACGTGTAAGCTTGGGAAGATCGTATCGTTTTCCGTGTGAGTGTGATTTTGATTTCATTTGAATGATCTTTTTATGTGTTACAACTTTCGTATTAAGCCCATTCATGTTTGAAGCCCAAAAACCCAAGTTTTGGCCCAAAGAGGGTAAAATTGTATTTCTTGCACAAATCTGGACACAATTTTCGAGATCTCAAAACCATGTCAAAAATATACTTTTTGGAAACTAGATATTTCGACGATCATTTTATCCTTCTTCATCGAAGTCATCCGAGGCCCACAAGACCATGTTTTAGTCACTTCAACTTCAAGCCAAATGGGGCCCATGAGTCATCACTTAATCCCCTTTCCCCTCCCTTTTCATTCATTTCCCAATCTCTGCAACTTTTGAGTCTAGGGCAAGAGAGAAAACCTCTTTTCTCCTTCATCTTCCTCACTTGGTTTGATCTAGCTAGAGAGCTCCAAAGGAAATTCTAAGACTACCATTTTCTTCATCTCCTTGCAAGCTCTCCATTGATACAAGTTTCTTGAGTTTTCAAGTTGGGCAAGAGCTCCTTTTTCTTCCCTCTCTCTTGTTTGACCTTCTCTAGGTAAGAGCTTCAACCCATATTTTTCATGGAGTCATTTTAGTTTCTTAAGATCATGTTTTTCATGTTTTCAAACCCTATTGGGAAAATGGGTTCCTTGTTTCCATTTTGAGTGAGTTTTGTGTGTTTTCTTGTTTTTGCTTGTAGTGTGAGATTAGCTTGTGTGAAGAGCTTGGAGGAGAGTGTTTAGCATTTGGGCAAGGCAAGTAATCTCTATAGGACCATCGTGCATGTGTATTTTAAGCTACATTGTTGTTTTTGGAAATTTTGCATACGAAAATGTTTATAAGCTTCATGATCATGTTTTCCTTGGATTGGATGTTTGGGATTGTGAGAAATGTGTATTTTATCCCTTGGAGAGCATGGAGGCTCAGGGAGTGCAGGTGGAATGAAAAACAAGAAGAAGAGAAGAAGGAAATATGGAAAATCTGCACTAAACTGTACTTCCCGTGCAGTTTCGGTCAGCTGGCGGTTAGCCGTAATTCCCATTTCGGCTAACCGCGAGCCAACCGAAATCAGCGGTCCCTTTTCCAGTAGCTGACTTTTGCTTCAGGGTCCTGCGGTCAGCCCTGCGGTTAGCTCACGGCTAGCCGCCAGTTCCCTTGCGGCTAACCGTAAGCCAACCGAAATTATTACGGTTCCTTTTCCAGAGAGCGGCATCAGATCTGGGTTTTCAGCGGTCAGCCCTACGGTCAGCTTACGGCTAGCCGCCAGTTTCTAGTTCGGCTAGCCGCCAGCTGACCGAAATTGACCAATTCCTAGTTTTGAAGAAGTTTTGCAAGAGTGAAAACTAGAACATGTTAAGTGACCTTTAGCTTGATATTGTGTACTCGAAACTCGAGATGTCTTGAACTTCCGGGACACCAACTCTATTCCAAATTCCAACATTTGGGCTTCGAATACACAAAGATCAATCAAAGGTCCTTGCTTGTGCTTGATAGGCCTTGTGCTCGTGCTTTGGTTTTTGATATGATGCCTATCATCGTGAACTAGTTTTGAAGTGTTAGTACAAGCTTGTTTTGAAGTTTTGTTAAGAAAAAGGGGATCACTTCCTAAGTGTGTTTTGCATAAATATTATGCCTCGTGCTAGTCGTGCTCGTCGTGTTGTGATAAGTGATTTCCCCCTTTTTATCTCGACGTGTTTGATCGTGCTTCGCGTGTTTTGTGCATTCATGAATTAAGTAAACACCACTGAGCTTAGACTGCCCTTTCGGTTTGATCCACTGTCTGGGGGTCTTTAAACATGTGGACTGTCTGCAGACTGGTCGTGTATTTATTACACATCGTGCGTGTCCGGTTCCGCGGCCGGAATTCCCGTCTTTGTGGGAAATCGTGTCGTGCTTATATTATGTATATCGTGCTTGTCGTGCGTGCTTGCTCTTTTCATTATATAAATGATAGAGAAAGGATGGGCTCTTTGTGGATTGTAACTTTTCATGATATATTTAGTACTCATGCTAGTTTGTTTTGATACTTCGGCTATTGTGACAGTTCAAATCAAGTATTTGATTTCAAATGCTTTTCCAAAGTATTATTGTCATGTTCATGCCTATATTGATTACCTGCCAAACCGTCGTGTTTGACCCTTGCTTGTTGGTGCCCAGGTGCAGGAGATGTTGCCTTTGAGGAGGAGCGTCAGGAGGAGGCTTGTGAGCCAACTCCCGTGAGAGAGTGGCAGCCCGACGATGTCATCTAGATGTCGGTCTGGTTCTTGAGTTTCATCACATTTTGTCTTAGGGTCCTTTTGTTTATGTTGGAGTTGTGTATTGGCCTCTGTTGGCCTCTCTTGGGAATTGTAACAAAACTTAATTTACTTTCTTGTTAGACTTGTAACTTGAATAATGTTGGGAATGCCTTGTTAACTTATTCCTTTGATACTTTGTCTTGTATATTATTGTGATAGCACCTAAATATTTTACTGGTGCTTATCTAGTTGTGTTTTGCTACACGCTTCCGCAAATCGTGTACGTGTGAGCCAGATTCCGCGTGTCTTTGGGAATCCTCACCGCGGGAACCTGTGGGAAAATAATGAACCATTGAGCATAAACATCATCACCAACGTCGCGGGCCCGGGGATCCGTTCTGGGGTCGCGACACTATTGAAAAGCATAAATAGTGGAAATCCGGTGGGGTGTTGGTTCACAAGCCGGTAGTGGATGTAGGCATTGAGGCCGAACCACTATAAATCCTTGTGTGATGGTGATTGCTTTGTGGTGATTCTTTTGTTAGCTTCCGCATCTTGTATGATTAATCATCACATGTGACTAGTTTGTTTTAAAGAAGTTATAATTTGTTATAATTGGTCATAAATGAAGCTCACCCTATTAACCCCCCTCTAGGGTTCGGATCCCTAGGACTTTCACTTGTCACAACAAGAGGCTGAGGAAACCCTCAAAGAAGTTCATGCTGGTCTTTGTGGAGCTCATCAGGCTGGTCCCAAGCTCTACGATCAGATAAAAAGGTTGGGATATTACTGGCCTACCAAGGTAGCTAACGCCATGCAATTTGCTAACGCTGCCGCCAATGCCAAGTTCATGGAGACTATGTTCATATGCCTCCAGAATGGCTACACCCCACAGCATTCTCATGGTCGTTCGAAGCTTGGGGTATGGACATCATAGGTCCTATCTCTCCCCCATCAAGCAAAGGCCATCGCTTCATCTTCGTCGCTATGGATTATTTCTCCAAATGGTCAGAAGCATTTACGCTCAGCGAAATGAAGGCCTCATCAATCATTCAATTCTTGCGCATCAACATTATTTGTCGCTTCGGCATACCTAAAAGATTCGTTCATGATAACGGACCGCAATTCCAGGATCACCGATTCTACAGGTTTTTTGACAAGTACAAAATCCAAAGTTGTCCTTCGACTCCGTACAATCCGGCAGCAAACGGACTAGCAGAAGCCTTCAACAAGACACTCTGTAAATTTCTCTAGAAAATGGTCTCTAGTCACAAAAGAGACTGGGGCGACAAACTTCATGAAGCTTTGTGGGCTTATCGAACCACCGTTCGAGGACCAACCCATAGCACACCATTCTCTTTGGTCTATGGATGCGAAGCTGTTGTCCCTTTGGAAGTACAAATTCCTTCCTTAAGGGTATCTCTGCAAAATGACATGGCGCAAGAAAGCAATGTCAAATTGAGACTCCAAGAACTGGACAATCTCGACGAAAGACGGCTTAAAGCCTTACAAAGCATTGAGTTGTACCAAGCACGCATGGCAGGATCTTTCGACAAAAGGGTTCGGCAACGTGCCTACAAAAAAGGGTGACTTGGTTCTTGCAGTAAAAAGGCCAATGGTTTTTTCCCACAAATCCAAAGGCAAACTCAAACCAAAATGGGAGGGACCCTTCGTCATTGACAAAGTCTTCTCCAACGGCGTATACACACTTCTAAACATGGAGGGCGACAGAAGTATATTGCCCATCAACGGCAAGTTCTTGAAGCGGTACTACCCTTGAAGACTTACGCCATTGGGTCAGAGCAGTGCTTGCATGGCCAAAAGCCTATTCTCAGGTACTCGCTCGTCAAACCCGCCTCTTTTAGATTCTTCATCCTTATGTTGAGATTTCTAAAATTTCAAAACAATGATTACTTTCATAGTTTCATTGTTAAAAAAAAATCCAAAAATCCAAGTTTAGGAGCCTCTTCCCGGACTTGACAAAATTTTCGATCATTGAACCCAAAATTCATGGTTTGAAACAAAATCAAGACTCAGGAATTTCCACCCTAGTCCACCCTGACTTTTACAACAAAAAACGGTTTTAAGTCAAAATTTACGACCCTCGTGTCTTTAAAAAAAAGACTTTTTAGAAACCGCGGGGGAGCGACGCTCAGTCGATACTCGCAAAACCCAAAAATCGAAAGGATACGAACCCTATTCGATACTTCCAAAATTTCAAAATCGCAAGGAAGCAACACTTGGTTGATACTTGCAGAATTTCAAAAATCGTGGAGACGCAACGTTCCAGTTGATATCCACAAACCCAAAATTCAAACAAAAACCAAGGTAAAAAAAAAACCTCAAATTTCAAAAATCGTGGGGGAGCGACATTCAATCGATACCCACAAAACCAAATTTTTGAAAAAAGCAAGGAAGCGACGCTTAGTCGATACTTGCACCCAAATTCAAGAGGATGCGACATTCCATCGATACTCGTAACCGAATGAGCAAGGAGGCGACATTCTTTCGATACTTGCAAGACCATTCAGCAGGGAGGCAACTTTTAGTCGATACGTGCATTTTTGAAAACCAAAAACCCAGCTCTCATGCCAAAAATCGGCTGTCAACACCACAAAATCGGCTATAAATGCCACAAACCCAGCTCTCATGCCAAAAATCGGCTATCAGCGCCACAAAATCGGCTATAAATGCCAAAAACCCTGCTCTCATGCCAAAAATCGGCTATCAACGCCACAAAATCGGCTATAAATGCCACAAAACCCGGCTCATGCCATTTCAAAATTGGCTTTCACGCAAACAAAACAAAAATCGATTTTCGAAAAATCGGCTCTCATGCCAAAAATCGGCTATAAACGCCACAAAAATCAGCTATAAATGCCACAAAATCGGCTATCAATGCCAAAAACAAATCCCGGCTTTCATGCCAAAAACAAATCCCGGCTATCAATGCCACAAACAAAAATTTTGGCTCCCTTGCCACAAACAAAACCGGCTTCCATGCCATCCCAAACTTCGGCTCCTATGCCATCTCAAAATTCGGCTCTCATGCCATTTCAAAATTGTCTTTCACACCATCTCAAAATTCTTGGTTCCCATGCCACAAACAAAACCGGCTTCCATACCATCCCAAATTTTGGCTTTTACACCACAAAATTCCGGCTTCCATGCCAACCCAAATTTTGGCTTCCCTGCCATCTCAAAATTCGGTTTTCACGCCAAAACAACCATTTGATAAAAGTTTTTTCACAAAATGACAAACTTTTGATCAAATTTTCAATCTAACATTCCCGTCTAACTATTGCTTGAATTTATCACAAAAGGATTTGAGTGAAAAAAAGGGAATACAAAAAAGGAGTGCTAAAAAAAATGTGTCCACAAGCATTACAAGAAAAAGAGTACAAAAAAATATGTGTGTATACACGGGTACCAAAAATAAAAAGAGTTTGTTACACGAATTAGGAGCTCAGTCTCACATGGTCTTCAACAAAAGACTCAATTCCTCAAGCAGACTCTTGGCCTTAGCCTCTAAAGCTTCCAGGCCACGCTTCTTCAAGATCTTCCCATAGAATGCGGCGGAACGCCACGATCCATCTGCAGTACGGGGAAGCTCTTCCCAAAGAATCTGCCATTGCTCATACTCTTGAGTCTTCCTCCGGAGATTGCTCTCGGCCTCCTCGACTTAGCGAATCAGAGTCCCTTCCCTGGCACGAGCTTCCACAATGGCAGCCCATTTTGCAGCAGCTTGTTCCTCCAATAGCTTAAGACGCTGCCTGGTCTCAACGACCTCTCTATCAACACGCCGCAGGTCTTTTGTCAGCCCAATGATAGCCAACTCGATAACGTTCCTCTCCCGAACGAATTGGTTCCGAGTCCACGAGATCTCGTCTAGCTCAGACTTGACCTCGCCAGAAGGCTTCAAAAACATCTCATTGAAGAAGTCACCACTTGGGAAGCTCTTGGTTTCATTCCACCTGCTCCCTAAAGCTATGACTTCATCAACGAAAGCCTTCGCATCTGCAATGTCCATTTCAACATCATTTGACCCAACTTCACTCCTCCAACAGCTGAGCAGGCGCTCCCGGCGGCGGTGAAGCCAGAGAACCTGACGCATAAAATAAAGTACACAGCTGGGC
Organism: Cinnamomum chago; assembly: GCA_038049695.1. Taxonomy (NCBI): domain Eukaryota; kingdom Viridiplantae; phylum Streptophyta; class Magnoliopsida; order Laurales; family Lauraceae; genus Cinnamomum; species Cinnamomum chago. The sequence goes on from CP142452.1 coordinate 35,758,388, forward strand.
CCAAGATGCAACCAGGAGGCTCTACATCAAGTTTCAGGCCATTGCGACTTCACTCCTCCGGCAGCCAAACAAGCGCTCCTGGCATCGGCAGCGTCGAAGACACTAAAACTTCAATATGAGCCTACGGATGGTCTCAAAATACCTTCAAAAGGCTCCACGTCAAATTTCAGGTCATTCCGGCAACGTTTGACCCGACTTTGACGCTTCAAAAGAAAATCAAGCCTCTCAGCGGCGAGAACCACCGGGACCATTACTCATCAAACGGAGCACACAGACGGCTTCAACACGCTTCCAAAGGGTTGCACGTCAAATTTCAGGTCGTTCTGACAACATTTGACCCTACTTTGACGCTCCGAAAGAAAATCAAGCCTCTCGGCGGCGGAGCACCCCGGGACCATGACATCCAAATTGGAGCTAATGGATCATCTCAAAATGACTTCAATAGGCTCCCTGTCAAATTTCAAGTCAATCGGACATCGGTTGACCGCACATCAAAGCGCGACATCTTCCTCGCGGCAAAATCAAGCCTAGCAGCGACGGGACTCTAAAAGGCTTCAAAACTCAAACAAAAGCCCATGGTTGCTCCTATCTATTGCTCAGGAGGCCTCACGTCAAATTTCAGGTCATTCCGACATCGTTTGACCTAGTTTCGACTCTTGACAAAAATCGGCAACACTGCACGACAAAGTTTTCGGCTTTTCCAAAAAATAGGAAACTTTGTGCTTTGAATTGCACGACTTTGCGTCGGGTTTTCTTTAGGAGAATCAAGCCAAAAAATGAGGACAAATGTCAAGAGAAAAACAGGAGAAAAAAAGAAACAAAAAGCTCAAAAAACGGCCAATAAAGCGGTGACCAAAAGGGAGAAATTCCCCCATGGTCGCCGGCGACCCTGGAAATCCGGGTCGCCGGATTTCTGCCGAAAGACCTGTTTTCCATCCTTTCTCGCGTTTCGAGAGTTCCAACCCCTGTGATTTCCTGAAAATCTGATTTTTGATCCTCGGAAATGACTGATCTTTGTCTACATCTCGGATCTGCCGTCAAGAGCATGAAATTGTCATTGATCGCTCCAAGATCACCAACCGGCCGACTAAAAAAGTATGCTTTCTGTCCGACCGATCGAGAAATCGACAAGACAAATGGTACCGGCCTGCTGTTAGGAATCTATGACTGAAGTTGCATGATCATCCGACATTGATCAACGTGAAGATCCATCATCGATCATCGCAAGAAGAATTCTAAAAGACGCGGCAAGGCTCGTGACTAGTCAAATCCCCGGCAACCACAAAATGTTGTTAATTGACCCAACTAAATGCGGTCATTAACTCATTATTTTGGACAGCCCAATCAGATTCAAGGAAATGGGAGTTACAAGTCAAAGCCATCATGGCATTAAATCTTTGAAACTCCTCTCATCATGGAGATTAAAGGCGATTAAAAGCCCATCATTCTTCATCGGCCAATCAGATTCAAGGAAAAAGGAGTTACAAAATCAAGAAATAAAAACTTGTAACTCCTCCCATCGTGAAGCTTTAAAGCCATCAATGCTCATAAACCCTCCTAATGGCTACCAAAGGCCTATAAATAGGAGATCATTTTAAGAAGAACGGATCAAGAAATACATCCAGAAAAATCGGAAAGAATTAGTAAGGAAGATCATCCAGAAGCCCTGCTACTCTGAAGAAACTCTGCCGCAACAAATACCAAAAAGTGATTGAAGTCCCTTGGGGGGCACTCCTCCCCAAGAAAAAAGCCTTCTCTTCTCCTATTCAACATTGCCAAGACGCGGCTCTTCAGCCCGTCTCTTTGTTTTTTATTGGGTATAGGACCTTCCCTTGGTCCTTATCCTCTAAAAAACTGAAGTCCAAGCCAAGCCAAAGAATCAAAGCATCAAGCGTTCTCATCTGAAGGACGATGGCGAAGTCCATACATGACTTGCGACCGTCGATCTGAACGAGACCCCACAGCCTCCTGAGAAGTCAGATTCTCTTTCTTGCTTTTCTATTGTACTTTGTATTTTCTTTAAGAGACAAAAAAATCACAATTCTTGTCTTTCATTTTGATGAGATTTGTAAATCGCCTTTTACGGCAAACAAAATTGCCTTTCACGGCAAGCAAAATCGCATCTAACGGCATCCAAAAAAAAACTGTCTCTTTTCTTAAATATATGTGCAATGGAAAGTGAGAAAAAGGTTGTTTTCCTTTCTACTCGTGAAGGTGGATCTCCGGATCACCATTTCTAAATTCCAAGTAGAATAGAAAATCTGGCATACCCGTACAAAAATGTTGATACCCTTTTTCTCCCCCTTTCTTCCCTTCTTTCGGCCTTTTCTTGGTGACCTCGGGGACGGATGGGAGAGGAAAGGAAGGAAAATCGGGTCCATCAGAATCCGTCGATCTTCATCAACATCACGAATCCGCCGTCAAGAGCATTAAATCATCATTAATTGCTTCGAAATCGCCAATCGGCCGGCCAAAATAGCACACTTTTTGCCCAATCGATCGAGAAATTGACCGAACAGATGGCACCGGCCCACTGGTAGCAATCAATGTCTGAAGTTGCATGGTCATCCGACATCGGTCAATATGAAGATCCATCAACGACCATCCCAAAAAGAATTCCAAAAGATGCGGCACAGCCCGCGACTCTTCAAGCACCGCAAAGACCACTTAATGCAGTTAAATGACCAGATTTATGACAATTGAATACGGTCATTAACTTATTATTTTGGACAGCCTAATCAGAAGTGAGCAAATGAGAGTTACAAACCCGGCATTAAACCGTGTAACTCCTTCCATCATGGAACTTAAAGGCGATTAAAGGCTCTTAATTCTCCATCAGCCAATTAGAAGCCAAGGAGAAAGGGTTGCAAAAATAATGAATTAAATCACGTAAATCCTCTCATTATGTGACTTTAATGCATTAAAAGCCAATAAACGCACCTAATGGCTACCAAAGGCCTATAAAAGGGGGGTCATTCCAAAGAAAACGGATCTAGAAAAATCAATCCCCGATCCTGAATGCCATACGAAAATTTCCTACACGAGAGAAAACTCTGCAACAAGTTCACCTCTATTGAAGAACTTCTACCTCAACCACCACCACAAGGTGACTGAAAGTCCTTTGGGAGGGGGGGGGCACTCCCCTAAGGTCCTTCTCCTTCTCCTCCTCTATGGCTTAGACGTTGCTTTTCAGCCCGTCTACTCGGCTTTTTATTAGACATAGGACCTCCTCTTGGTCTTTGTCCTCTAAAAATCTGAGGTTTAAGCCGAGTCAAGCGAATGAAAAGCACTCTTTGTTCTCATCTGAAGGATGATGGCGAAGTCCACACATGGCTTGCGACCGTCAATCTAAACGAGTCCCCACAATCTCCTAAGAAGTTACATCCATTTTTCTTTATTTTTCATTATAGTTTGTATTTTTCTGAAGAGACATAAAAAATCACATCTCTTGTCTTTCATTATTGATAAGAATTGTAAATCGCCTTTCACGGCAAAAAAACTGCCTTTCACGGCAAACATTGTAAATCGCCTTTCACGGCAAAAATCAACTTAGTGTACAATCATGTTAAGCATCGATTGATTCAATTCCATACACATTCGGTTACACCATACGTAATAGACAAATACCTAGACAAATCATCAAAGCACTCCAAGCCACGTGCTTCGATTTCAATCCCCATTAATGGTTATGTGAGAGTAGGTTCATGGTTTCAAACATCTAAGGCCCAAACCTAGGTTAACAGCTTCATTTCCAATGAAACATGAACCGGATCATTAATCCGATTAATTATTCTGCTTCCCGATCTTTGATCGTAACAAAACTAGAACCATTGGATTCTACATCTCAAGGGCTTTCCAACGGTATATAGCCTGCAAAATTTTGACTAACGAATTAAAAGTTATGGGCGTTCCAAAATGGTCCGTTTTACATGTCTGTAAGGCCATGACATGAGTGACCTCGATTAATACTTTTTAAACGTGATTAGTGATTTTGGTTAAGTTGGGAATAAAATAGCTTATGATATAGCTTTGGGGAATTTTGAGTGCCTTTGTGCTTAGTGGGGCCCTTTAGGGGTTCCTTTTTTGTAACTTTACATGTACTTAGGGGATTACTCGAGATTCTAATGATTGGTGTTTTAATCCTGTTTTACTTATCTCGTTGATCCCTACAACTTTCATGTTGATCCCGTACCTGTTCGAGATCCCAAGACCCGACCTTCCTAGCTTCGTGGGCAAAACAGTCATTTTACACTAAATCTGTACCCAAATTTTGATATCCCCGAAACCAGCGAAACATATACTTTTTGGAAACTAGAAATTTCGACGAACGTTTCTCCCTTCTTCGTTGATTGCAATCGAGGCCCCGAAAGTCATCATTTCAGCCTAGCTAGTTTGTTTAGTAGTGGGACCCAACTCCACTTCTTATAAAAGGAGAACCCATCTTCATTCTTCTCCATTTCCACCACAAACACACAAACCTAGGGTTTTTTCTCATTCCTCTCCTCCTTGCTCGTTCATCACCCAATCCACTACCAAACCTTTGCTAATGGAGTAGTGTTTGTCATTATCTCATCCCTCACTTTTAGAGCTCTCTCTTGATACCATTTGTGGAGGAAACCTCCCATTCCAAGATCTTCATTGAGCTACTCTTCCCCATTTAGAGATTCTACAAGTAAGTAATCCTTTCCATCTTCTAGATTTGTGTTCTTATGGCCCTAGAGGAGCTCCATCTCTATTATTGGAAGTTTTCTATTTCTATTCCTTGTTTTAACCCATTTAGGGTTTGTTTTTGGGGGTTTTTGTGTGTTTCTTTGGATTTTATCTTGGATGTGTGATTAATTCTTGTTTTTGGCTAAGCTTGGACCTAAGGCAAGTGGATGAAATGATATTTGAAGATTATTTGGTTTTATGAGAAATGTGTTAATTTTGTTGTTACTATTCATACTCTTTTTTATTTTCATGACTTTGAAATAAATGCTCATTAGAGAGTTTTTCTAACTCATCTATTGTTATGGAAATGTGATTGATAGTTTGTCATTTATCTCTTGTTCATAGCTCAAAGAACTTTTGTGATTGTGAGTATCTTCTTCTATCTTGTGTTTGAATGTGGATGGAAAGGAAGTGAAAGGAGAAATTGTAGAAGTGTTGAATGATGAATTGGAGGAGCGTTTAGCTCATTATATTGTAGGAAATGAACAGGAAGTTAGGAGAATGGTTTTGAGGAGGAAAAGGGCTCAAATTTGAACACAGTAGGAGTTTCCCGCACCTAGCGGTCAGCTGGCGGTCACATGTCGGCTAGCCGCTTGGTAACTGGCCGCTAACCGCCAGCTAACTGAACTGTCGCGGTTACAATTCTAGAGAACATTCTTTTCTTCCTGAAGAAGCGGTCAGCTTCACGGTTAGCCAGTGGCTAACCACCGAACTCATTGGCGGGTAACAGCCAGCTAGCCGAACCCATTTCGGTTACATTTCCAGTGTTTTGTATCCAAATTGGCAAATCCGCGGTTAGCCTCGTGGTTAGCCTACGGCTAACCGCTGAGCCCATTGGCGGCTAACCGCCATGTGGCCAAAATTACCCACGAAATTTGAATTGAAGAGAAATGAAAGGGGTTTCCATCCCAATCATTTGTAAACCCTTTTAGAAAATGATAGGACTGTTCACCTGGAGATATGTATGGAGCCCGTTTGAGAAAGAAACCACGTCATAAGGATTCATTGAGGTCTTGATTTCCCAAGGTGTGTAAGGAGCCTAGAATGTCTTCAAACTCAAAGAGTACCAAGTCAATATCGAAATCGACATACAGGACCCCTATTCACCTTGAACTAGTTTTGAACCCCAATACTTGTCCCGTAATTTCGAAAGTTCAATTGTGTTTTCAGTTATCACGAATTGTTACATGTGTTCCCGTAAATTTATGAATTATGATTTATCATTCCCGACAGTATTGAAATTGTATTTTAGCATTTTGCTAGCCCGGTTATACATTGCCCGAATTGAAAGGATACTTGTGCCTTGACCACCCCCGTCCCGCCAGGTTATATACTTGTACTTGATGTCTTTTATACATGTCTTGATTTTTGTTATTTGGCCTATGAGTCAGCATTACTAAGCCTGGGTGACCTTGTTGGTCTGATCCACTGACTTGGAGATCCCCCTCTCGTCCTGCCAGCTACAGTTTGGATCCCACTGCCCAGTTATTACCGTGGTATTGTCCCGATACTCCGGATTGCTACCGAGGTTCCCGATGCCCAGCTCGCTATCGTGATCATGTCCTTTATATTATATGTATATGTATATTTCGTTGATTCTCCTCACTTCGGTGACTGAGATCAACGCCCCGATATGCTCTTGTCACTTCATTGATAGTGGACTTAGCTTTGTGTGGTTGCCAACTTATTTGTTCCCGATTTCCTTGGATACCTTACATGATTTAAACTGCATATTTGCTTCTAATAAATGATTCATTCCTTTTATGAAAGTTATTATTTAAACAGGTTTTAAATGCTTTCCAAGGTAATTATATTTATTATAATATTGTTTTATCTTTTCACCCACCTGCCAGACCGTCGTGTCTGATCTATTTCTTTGGCAAGAAGGTCCGGATATTGTTTACCCCGAGGCGGAGCTTGAGGAGGCGGTAAGTGAACCACGACGTTTAGTTAGTTGAGTGGCATGTTGATAATGTCGTTTAGACATTCGGTTGCCACGAGAGACGTTACATTTTGGGGAAATGTCTAACTCATTCTTTTGAGGGATTATTTTGTTTATATTGGCCATTGTTGGCCTCTATTTTTGGGATGTTAATTAAATGATCTTTTGTATGACTTTAACAAATACTTTTGGGAAATGCTAATGATCGTTGCTCACTCTGACATCAAGTTATGTGCATATGTTATCAGTTTGATGGTTTTTGAAATGAATTATCAATTTGATTTACTACACGCTTCCGTACTTGAACGAAATTATTATTTTGGTGTGATATCCTCACCGCGGACACCTGTGGGAAACTAAATAAATGTGCACACTTAATACTTCATCATCTTCACACCCTCACATTACTTAGTCCCGATCCCGGATCAGGTCGGTAACCCGATCCGGGGTCACGACAGACTGGTATCAGAGTGAGACGTGTTTCAAGCAATTAAAAAAACTAGAAATCCTAAGGACGTGGCGAGGATTTGTTAGATTTTTCGTTAGCTAGAATTGTGTGAGCAATGTGCGACCTTTATTTGATTTGCAGCATCATGCCACCTCGTAAGCGACCACGAAACGGCAATCCCACCGCGAGTAACAATGATCATACAGGGCTAGTCGAAGAGGATATTGTTGATAACATTATGCCAAATCTATTCCAACAGATGATGCAGGCAATGCTTGACCACAACGTCAGGCCAATGAGAATCAAGCTAGATTGCAAGAGTGGATGCTTAAGAAAGACGAAGATCATGCCAGGGAATTGGCAGAGATGTAGAGGCAATTACTAGAAGTACTGCAAAGAAGGCCCGAACTGGTTCAAGCTCAACCCGCAATTATCATCAATCAAAGGCAACATGACCCGAATCGTTATTTGAACGGTTTAGGAAGAGAGCTCCGAAAGATTTTATTGGGACAGAAGATCCATTAGCAGCAAATGACTGGTTAGAGCATACAGAGAACATCTTCGAAGTCTTCCAATGCACCGGAGGAGAACGAGTGAAACTTGCAACATCTCTCTTTACCGGTTCCGCAGACAGTTAAAGATGAGTACAGAACCATGGCAAATGCAGTGGCTTGGGGTAGTTTCAAGAGACAGTTTTATGACAAATATGTACCCACACACGTCAAGAGGCAAAAGGTAGTGGAATTTCAGCAACTTGTGCAGGGGAACATGACAGTCCTCGAATACCTCACTAAGTTCGAGAGACTATCAAGATATGCTCAAGAGTTAGTAGACACAATTGAGAAGAAGATTGCTAAGTTCCTTGAAGGACTTCATCCCATCATTGAGAGAGATGCTGCGGGCGTAGTGCCACCTACCACTTTCGAGGAAGCTATCAAGAGGGCCTACAAATTTGAGAACTTTCACCACAAATCCTCAGAGTTTAAGGAAAGGGGCAACCTCAACAGCAGAACTACCAGCAGAAGAACGAGCAGCACAAAAGGCATAGGCCAGATTAGAATGTTTAGAATCAGACGGTTTGTATCCATTGTGGAAAGAATCATGAGAGTACCCAGTGTCATACCATTACAGGAGCATGCTTTAGATGTGGTTCGATGAACCATCAGATGAGGGACTGTCCGAGACAGAACAGGCAGAATCAACAATAGCAGGGAGCATAGCGTCCAGCACCACCACAGAATGCAATGGTTGTCTAAAATCAGGTAAGGCCACTTTAGCAACAAGCACCACAACACTAGTATAGACCACAATGGCAACAACAGCAGGCCTGTCATCAACAGGGACAGAACCAGAATCAGCGTGCACAGCAGCAGAACAAAAATGTTCCACAAGTCAGGCCACAGCTAGGAGGACAAATTTATGTGGTCAATAAAGCTGATGCAAAGGCGGTAGGCAATGTCATGGAAGGTACACTCCTTGTTTGTGGGAATAAAGCTAGTATTTTATTTGACCATGGCTCTACACATTCATTTATATCCCATGAATTTTCTGAGTTGAATGATATGCATGCTAGAGAACTCGAGTTTATTTTGACTGTGGCTACTCCTGTTGGTAAATAAGTCATGTGTAGAACCTTTTACCCTAGTTGCACAGTCCAGATAGGAGAAGTGGTGTTAACCGCAGACCTTATTTTATTGGAGATGCATGATTTTGATGTCATCCTAGGAATGGACTGGTTGGCAGGGTACCATGCCACAATGGATTGTTTCCATAAAACCCGCACCTTCAAATTAGATGAGACACCAGCAAGAGTGTTGTTTCAGGGAGAGAGGAAGAATCCTTGTGCATGGTTTGTCTCAGCATTGAAGGCTGATAGAGTATTGAAAAGTTGATGTGAAGCCTATTTGGCGTTTATCACGGAGGATAAACGGTCCCAAGGGGTGGAGGAAATCCCTATTGTTTGGAAATTCCCGGATGTTTTTCAGGAGGAGATTCCAGGATTGCCACCCATCAAAGAGATTGATTTCACTATTGAGTTATTACCAGGGACCGCTCTGATTTCTATTTCACCTTATAGAATGGCTCCGGCAGAATTGGGAGAATTGAAGAATAATTACAGGAGTTGTTAGACAAAGGTTTTGTGAGACGGAGCATTTCACCATGGGGAGCTCCAGTTTTGTTCGTCAAGAAGAAAGATGGTTCCATGAGAATGTGTATAGATTATAGGAGATTGAATCAAGTGACCATTAAGAACAAATATCCATTGCCAAGGATAAATGAACTGTTTGATCAATTACAAGGTGCTTCATATTTTTCAAAGATTGATTTGAGATCCGGTTACCATCAACTGAGAGTTAGAGAATCAGATGTACTAAAGATAGCTTTCTGGACAAGATATGGTCACTATGAGTTCCTTGTGATGCCATTTGGGTTGACAAATGCACCGGCAGTATTCATGGCGTTGATGCACAAGATATTTGCACGATACTTGGATCAGTATGTGGTAGTGTTCATTGATGACATTTTGGTGTACTCCAAGACCAAGGAAGAGCAAGAAGAACACTTGAGGATAGCACTGCAACTTTTGAGAGAGAATCAGCTGTATGCGAAGCTCAATAAGTGTGAATTCTGGCAAGAGCAAGTAGCATTTTTGGGACACATCATTTCCAAAGAAGGATTGTCAGTAGATCCGTCCAAGATTGAGGCAGTAGTGAAGTGGGAAAGACCGAAGAATGTGATAGAAATCAGAAGTTTTCTGGGACTAGCAGGCTACTACCGGAGGTTTGTGCAAGGATTTTCGCCGATTGCGTCACCTTTGATGAAGTTGATCAGGAAGAATGTACCATACGTATAGACAGATCAGTGTGAATCTAGTTTCCAAGAGCTGAAGAAGAGATTGACTACAACACCAGTCCTTACTTTACCATCCAGAAATGGCGGTTTTACCATTTTTACCGATGCTTTGAATATTGGACTTGGTTCTGTGTTGATGCAAAATAGAAAAGTTATTGCTTATGGATCCAGATAGTTGAAAGATCACGAGAAGAACTATGCCACCCATGATCTTGAGTTAGCAGCGGTTGTTTTTGCATTGAAAATGTGAGACATTACCTCTACGGAGAGAAGTTCGAAATCCACTCTGACCACCACAGCCTACAATATTTGTTTTCTCAAAAAGAATTGAACATGAGACAGAGAAGATGGATGGAATACATCAAAGATTATGATTTTCCAATAAAGTACCACCCGAGGAAAGCTAGTAGTTGTTGATGCCTTGAGCAGAAAATCAGTAGGCTTGCAAATCTAAGTGACACCTGTATTTTTGAGCAATTTGAAGAGTTGAGTATGGACCTACGGCCACTAATGAAGGGTGTAATATTAGCTAACATGCCAGTATTCGAGCCTTCCTTCATCCAGAGGATCAAGGATAGTCAATTGCAAGATCCAGAGTTGGCCAAAATTTCAGAACATATAGCATACCGTCATGATTTTCGTATTGTTGAGGGAGTTTTGTACTACCGTGATCATCTATGTGTAGCTACCATTTGAGCATTGGAATGGCACCTGTCGAGGCTTTGTATGGCAGAAGGTGTAGGACACCTGTGTGTTGGGAAGAAGTAGGCGTTCGCAGCTTCCATGGACCAGCTATAGTGAGTGAAACCAGCGACAAAGTCAAGTTGATTCAAGAACGTGAAGTAGCCCGGAGTAGACAGAAAAGCTATGCAGACTCTCATAGAAGGGATTTACAATTTAAAGAAGGAGACAAGGTTTTCTTGAAAGTGTCACTTACGAGGGGAACTTTGAGATTTGGACAGAAGGGCAAGCTATCACAGAGATACATTGGACCGTACGACATTGTGAGCAAGATTGGTGATGTGGCTTATAGATTAGCCTTACCACCCAATCTATCTGGCGTACACATTTTCCATGTGTCTATGTTGAAGAAGTACGTTCCTAACCCTTTGCATGTACTCCGGCACGAGCCTTTGGAGATACGAGATGATACAAAATATGTTGAGAAGCCCGTTCAGATCATTGATACAAAGGAACAAGAGCTAAGGGTACGAATTATTCAGTGAGTAAAAGTACTTTGGGAGAATCATGGACCAGAAGAAGCAACGTGAGAACTATGAGACCAAGTGCAGAAAAAGTATCCACATCTACTACCTGAGGTGAGTCATATTTCATTTGGAGGAACAAATGCCCTAAGGGATGAAGGATGTAAGACCCCGACCCGAGTGACCTCGATTAATACTTTTTAAGTGCGATTGGTGATTTTGGTTAAGTTGGGAATAGAATAGCTTATGATATAGCTTTGGGGAATTTTGAGTGCCTTTGTGCTTAGTAGGGCCCATTGGGGGTTCCTTTTTGGTAACTTTACGTGTACTTGGGGGATTACTCGAGATTCTAATGATTAGTTTTTTAATCCCGTTTAACTTACCTACAACTTTCATGTTGATCCCTACCCGTTCAAGATCCCGAGATCCGACCTTCCTAGCTTCAAGGGCAAAACAATCATTTTACACTAAATTTGTACCCAAAATTTGATATCCTCGAAACCCATGAAACATATACTTTTTGGAAATTAGGAATTTCGATGATCGTTTCTCTCTTCTTCGTCGATTTCAACCGAGGCACCGAAAGTCATGATTTCAGCCCAGCTAGTTTGTTTAGTAGTGGGACCCAACTCCACTTCTTATAAAAGGAGAACCCATCTTCATTCTTCTCCATTTCCAGCACAAACACACAAACCTAGTGTTTTTTCTCATTCGTCTCCTCCTTCTTGCTCTTTCATCTCCCAATCCACTACCAAACCTTTGCTAATGGAGTAGTGCTTGTCATTATCTCATCCCTCACTTTTAGAGCTCTCTCTTGATACCATTTGTGGAGGAAACCTCCCATTCCAAGATCTTCATTGAGCTACTCTTGCCCATTTAGAGACTCTACAAGTAAGTAATCATTTCCATCTTCTAGATTTGCGTTCTTATGGCCCTAGAGGAGCTCCATCTCTATTATTGGAAGTTCTCTATTTCTATTCCTTGTTTTAACCCATATAGGGTTTGTTTTGGGGGGTTTTTGTGTGTAGCTTTGGATTTTAGCTTGGAGGTGTGATTAGAGCTTGTTTTTTTGCTAAGCTTGGACCTAAGGCAAGTGGATGAAATGATATTTGAAGATTATTTGATTTTATGAGAAATGTGTTGATTTTGTCATTACTATTCATACTCTTCTTGATTTTCATGATTTTGAAATAAATGCTCATTAGAGAGTTTTGCGAACTCATCTATTGTTATAGAAATGTGATTGATAGTCTTCCATTTATCTCTTGTTCATAGCTCAAAGAACTTTTGTGATTGTGAGTTTCTTCTTCTCTCTTGTGATTGAATGTGGATGGAAAAGAAGTGAAAGGAGAAATTGTAGAAGTGTTGAATGATGAATTGGAGGAGCTTTTAGCTCATTTTATTGCAGGAAATGAACGGGAAGGTAGGAGAATGCTTTTGAGGAGGAAAAGGGCTCAAATATGAACACAGTGGGAGTTTCTCGCACTTGGCAGTCACCTGTCAGCTAGCCGCCTTGTAATTGGCAGCTAACCACCAGCTAACCGAACCGTCGCTGTTACAATTCCAAAGAGCATTCTTTTCTTCTTGAAGAAACGGTCAGCTTCACGATTAGCCAGTTGCTAACCGCCGTACTCATTGGCGGCTAACCGCCAGCTAACCGAACCCATTTCGGTTACATTTCTAGTGTTCTGTATCCAGACTGGCAAATCCGCGGTTAGCCCATGTGGCCGAAATTACCTAGGAAATTTGAATTGAAGAGATATGAAAGGGGTTTCCATCCCAATCATTTGTGAACCCTTTTAGAAAATGATGGGGACTATTCACCTGGAGATATGTATGGAGCCCGTTTGATAAAGAAACCACGTCACAAGGATTCATTGATGTCTTGATTTCCCAAGGTGTGTAAGGAGCCCGGAATGTCTTCAAACTCAAAGAGTGCCAAGTCTATGTCGAAATCGACATACGGGACCCCTATTCACCTTGAATAAGTTTTGAACCCCGATACTTGTCCCGCAATTTCAAAAGTTCAATTGTGTTTTCAGTTATCCCGAATTGTTACATGCGTTCCCAAAAATTTCTGAATTATGATTTATCATTCCCGAAAGTATTGAAGTTATATTTTAGCATTTTGCTAGCCTGGTTATACATTGCCCGAATTGAAAGGATACTTGTGCCTTGAGCACCCCTGTCCCACCCGGTTATATACTTGTACTTGATGTATTTTATACATGTTTTGATTTTTGTTATTTGGCCTATGAGTTGGCACCACTAAGCTTGGATGACCTTGTTGGTCTGATCCATTGACTTGGAGATCCCCCTCCCGTCCCGCCAGCTATAGTTTGGATCCCACTACCCGGTTATTACTGTGGTATTATCCCAATACCCCGGATTGCTACCGAGGTTCCCAATGCCCGGCTCGCTACCGTGGTCATGTCCCTTATATTATATGTATATGTATATTTCGTTGGTTCTCCTCACTTCGGTGACTGAGATCAACGCCTCGATGTGCTCTTGTCACTTCGGTAATAGAAGACTTAGCTTTGTGTGGTTGACATCTTGCTTGTTTCCGATTTCCTTGGATACCTTACATGATTTAAATTGCATATTTGCTTCTAATAAATGATTCATTCCTTTTATGAAAGTTATTATTTAAACAAGTTTTAAATGCTTTCTAAGGTAACTATATTTATTGTGATATTGTTATATCTTTTCACCCACCTGCCAGACCATCATGTCTGATCTATTTCTTTGGTACTCAGGTCCAGATATTGTCTACCCCGAGGCGGAGCTTGAGGAGGTGTTCGGTGAACCGCAACGTTTAATTGAGTGGCATGCTGATGATGTCGTTTAGACATTCGGTTGCCACGAGAGACGTAACATTTTGGGGAAATGTCTAACTCATTCTTTTGAGGGATTATTTTGTTTATATTGGCCTTTGTTGGCCTCTATTTTTGGGATGTTAATTAAATGATCTTTTGTATGACTTTAACAAATACTTTTGGGAAATGCTAATGATCATTGCTCACTCTGACATCAAGTTATATGCATATGTTATCAGTCTGGTGGTTTTCGAAATGAATTATCAATTTGATTTATTACATGCTTCCGTACTTGAATGAAATAATTATTTTGGTGTGATATCCTCATTGTGGACATCTGTGGGAAATTAAATAAATGTGTACACTTAATACTTCATCATCTTCAAACCATCACATTACTTAGTCCTGATCCCGGATCAAGTCGGTAACCCGGTCCGGGGTCGTGACAATGTCCCTACGAGTTCCCGACGTCGAAACACCCGGACCCCCAAGCACTGCCTTCTGGCGTCCAGACGCCCGACCCCTGGCGTCCGGAAGCCAGGGGGCAGAAACCCTCCCCAGACGTCCGAATCACCCTATTTCTTCCACTAGCCTTCACTAGGACCTTAACCTGCATGAAATTGAGCCTTCTGCTCTCCCAACAATTCATTCTCATCATTAATACATAGTACATGTAATCTACTAAATTGCTACTTCTATGGCTTACCAATTACGAATTAAACCAACCCAAATCCCCAAACCTAATCTAGCATGTTTATCCCAAATCAATATCAGAAACATGCTTGGAATTAGGAAAATCTAACATGAAAGCATAGTCAATCAATAGAAAACATACACACATGTTTAATCATAAAATGCAATTCTACTTGCCTTAACCAAGAAGAAGATGGAAATGTGGAAGATTTGGGGGAGACTCTTCTACCACTCAAAAGCAATCTAGAATACAAAGAATTAGGATGGCAAGAAAATGATTACCTAAATCTATACTGAAGGGAAATGATTAAGAAAGTTGATGGAAGGAAAAGACTCACCAAACTAGATCAATAGAGAGAGGATATTGAGAGGATGAAGATGCACGGTTCGGATCGCTGGAGATGATCTCTCTTGGAGGGGTTCTAGAGCTTGAGAAGATCGGAAAGATGAAGAGGGCTGCTGGAGTTCCTCGTTATAGAGATTTGTAATGAAATTAGGGCTAATCTCTGCTTAAGTAGAAGAGATGGAGAAAAAAGACCAATTTGCCCTTAAGTGGGTCCGGTGAAGGAATGGACCACTTGAAGGATTTCTGATCGTCGGGTCGCGACGAGCCAAGAGACAAAACTAATTAGCACTATGAGACCTTTCGAACGAATACAAAATTACGGCGTTTGGAATTTTTTGAAAAAACACTCAATTTTCCCTAAATTACAAACTACCCCCTACTAGAGTCAAATGAGTTCGGAATCACACAAAACTTTGCAAACACTATTCTAGCACTAAACGAAACTTGCTCATGATCTAAACCCACCTAACAATACAATTAATTATAATAATAGCAAGATAAACGGGACAACGGGCCTGCTAATGGGCCCAACTGACCCATTAAGGTCGGGGAGCTTATAGGGATAAATAGGATAACATGAAGAATCGGAGAGTCTTATAACACCCGGATACGGTGCAGATGCTGAAGCGGTTATATCTATTGGCGCTAGCGACCAAAAGACAAAACCCCATTGTTGACACAAAAAAGTCACTTGCCTCTTCAACATCAAGAAGCCACATGAAGCCGCATCCTACTACAAAACAGGCAATGCTACTTCAAGCATCAGATCTTGTCAAAATCAAACAAAAACTGCAAGATCTTTCAAGACAGCCAAAAGAGGGGTTCACATGAAGTTTCGGGTCATTCCAACATCATTTGACACAACTTCACTCCTCCGGCAACTTAACAGGCACTCCTGGCGGCGGCGACGGCAAAGACATCAAAACTTCGATCAGAGCCTATGGATGGTTTCAAAATACCTCTAAAGGGCTCCATGTCAAATTTCAAGTCAAACCGACAACGTTTGACCCTCCATCAACCCTCAAGCAGTAAAATCAAGCCTCTCAGCGGCAAGAATCACCGAGGTCGTCACTCATCAAACAGAGCACATAGGTGGCTTCAACATGCTTGCAAAGGGCTACACATCAAATTTCAGGTCATTCTGATAATGTTTGACCCGACTTTGACGCTCCGAAACAAAATCAAGGCTACTGGCAGCGGAGCACCCCGGGACGATGACATCCAAATCGGAGCCAACGGATCGTCTCAAAATGGCTCCAATAGGCTCCCTGTCAAATCTCAAGTCAATCGGACATCGGTTGACCACACATCAACGCACAACATCTTCCCCGTAGTAAAATCAAGCCTACTGGCGACGGGACCCCGCACGGCTTCAAAACTCAAACAAAAGCCCATGGCTGGTCCTATCTACTGCTTAGGAGACTTTACTTGAAATCTCAAATCATTTCGACATCATTTGACCTAGTTTCGACTCTTGACGGAAAATCGGTTACAAAGTCTTCGGCTTTTCCGAAAAAATAGGAAACTTTGTACTCCGATTTGTATGGCTTCTCGTCAGGTTTTCTTTAGGAGAATCAAGCAAATAAATGAGGAGAAATGTCAAGAAAAATACAGGAGAAAAAAGCATGAAAAAGATTGAAAAACGGCAAAGAAACGGCGACCGAAAAGGGGAACAATCCCCATGGTTGCCGGCGACCTTGGCCCATGCGGCGACCCCAGCCCATGGTCGCCGGTAACCATGGGTGCATGGTCGCCTGGCGACCATGGAAATCTGGGTGGCTGGATTTGTCGCTAGGTGACCCGTTTTCCGCCCTTTTCGCGTTTCAGGAGTTCCAGCCCCTGTGGTTTCCTGAAAATCTGATTTTTTATGCTCGAAGTTCACCGATTTTCGTCAACATTTCGGATCCGTCGTCAAGAGCATGAAATCATCATTGATCGCTCCAAGATCGTCAACCGGCTGACCAAGAAAGTACACTTTCTGTCCGACCGATCGAGAAATCGACAAGACAGATGTCACCGGCCCGCTGATATCGACCAATGTTTGAAGTTGCATCGTCATTTGACATCAAACAACATGCGGATCCATCGGCGATCATCACAAGAAGAATTTCAAAAGACGAGGCACGACCCGCAACTCTTCAAATGCCCTGACGACCACTTAATGTCGTTAATTGACCCATTTTATGACAACTTAATTTGGTCATTAACTCATTATTTTGGATGGCCCAATTAAAATCAAGCAAATGGGAGTTACAAATCCAAGTAATCATGGAATTAAAACCATGAAACTCCCCTCATCAAGGAGATTAAGTGTGATTAAATGCCCATCATTCTCCACCGGCCAATCACAAGCCAAGAAAAAGGAGTTACAAAATCAAGAATTAAAAATTGTAACTCCTCCCATCATGGGTCATCAATCCCATAAATCACACCATGGCTACCAAGAGCCTATAAAAGGGGGTAATTCCAAGAGAGACGGACATATACACACGGGTAGAGAGAGATCCATACTCATAAGCAAGGAAGAAGAACTCTGAACAAATCCTGTTACTCTGCTACTAAAACACCACAAGGTGATCGAAGTCCCTTGGGGGGGCCACCCCCCCCCCCCCCCACAAGGGCCACCTCTTTCTTTTTATCCAACATGGCCTAAACGTCGCTCTTCAGCCTGTTTACTCGGATTTTCATTGGATATAGGACCTCTCTTTGGTCCTTATCCTCTAAAAAACTGAGGTCCAAGTCAAGCCAAAGAATCAAAGCATCAAGCGTTCTCATCTTAAGGACGATGGCGAAGTCCATACATGACTTACGACCGTCGATCTGAACGAGTCCCCACAATCTCCTGAGAAGTCAAATACCTTTTCTTACTTTTCTTTATATTTTGTATTATTTGTAAAGAGACAAAGAAATCACATTTCTTGTCTTTCTTCATTGATAAGATTTGTAAATCGTCTTTTATGACACAAATCGCCTTCTACGACACAAAATCGCCTTTCACGGCAAACAAAATGAAATCGCCTTTCATGGCATTTAAAAAATTGTGTCTCTTTCTTAAAATATATGTGCAATAAAAAGTTAGAAAGAAGAATTTATTTCCTTTCTACTTGTGAAGGTGAATCTCCGGATCACCACTTCAAATTCCAAGTAGAATAGAAAATCTGGCATACCCGTACAAAAATGTTGATGACCTCACTTTTCCTCCTCCGCCATACCCCGGCAGCCCCAGGGGTGGGAAGGAGAGGACGAAAGGTCGGAGCCCCCATCACCCACTACAAACCCTTTGAGGCTCAAGAGAATCCAGATCTATATAAGAACACTGCCTTGGGCTTTATGTTAGTCTTCCACTGATAAAAACTTTGTGGGACTTGTCGCAAATTTTGTGCACTGGTGAGGTGCAATTGCCAATGGGTGCGAACAACTTGCCCCCAAATGGATATGTGGTTTAAAGTTTTGTATGCTTTATATATCTTGTAATATATGGTTGTTGGTTGGAGTCTTTTTGAATTTGGATTCGGATTCTTGGCCGCGAGTACACCAAGAAGGTTTTGGATCTAGATGTAAATCTATCTCAAGTCTAAAAAATAAAGAAGTTACATAATTACTTTAAGTCAAGTTTTAGTTTATTATCGATAAAGCATGACCTCGTTTTAAAGGCTCTAATCATTATGTGAGAACCCCATGGTTATGGTTGCCCTTCTTCCTTCACCCTCATGCCACACTGACATTGTCCGTTCATGCACAATAAATGACTCTATTATTGTTGGCACATGTAATAAGGATAGTTGAATGCATATTCACAACTAAATAAGAGAAAGCTAAAATTGACATCTTTTGATCATTAACATCCTTAGAGTTCTAGGTCAATCCACAGGGATGGAAAGTAGATCCATGCTTGTCCTTATCTAATTAGAATCTAAAACTTACCTCAACAAAATCTATACAATTGAATGTCTCGATAATTAAAATTAATACAATCATTACACCCCATAAAAATTTTAATTTAAAAAATTCCTAAATAAAACCAATTTTTGCAACAACAAGAAAAACAGATAAAACAACCAATTGAAAAGAATAAAAGTGAATTAAAGAAGCTGAAATAACAATAATGATAAAGTTTTCAAGGATCCAGTGTTGGCATACAGAAATTTCACAAATGCTCCCAATAGGGCAAGAAAAACCCAAGATGAGCATAGGGGAAAGCATCAAGCTTGATTATTCAATTTCATTAAATTGAGGGTTAGAGGACACTCCCCATAGTCAAAGAAGGTTTCAAGAAGCTCTTAATATCACTAAGAATGCAAGAAAAGTTAAAACAATAGAAGTCGACTCCATGTCTAAAAGCTTCACAGTGCTCAGACATGGACCCCAATGACAGTACTTTACATAGTTCTAGGGGTAAAATTAAGGTGAATCGTCATTCAAAGTCAAGAAACACATTTTCAAGGTGTTTAACAAAGTTCCAAAGCAATTCAATGCCATTTGGATAAGAGTTCAACTAAAAGGAGTTCAAACCAACCTTTAGACATGGGCTGGGAATCTGCATTTAGACAACTTCCAAAGGTCAATAACTGATAAAGCTTCTTCAAAGGGGGTCAAACACAAGCTTTCAAGTCAAGCAAGGACCATTTGATATCAAATCCAAGCACATAAAAACTGAAGTTAACATAAAAACTGAAGTTAACCCAAGTCAAACTGTCGGACATGGGAAGCTGGGACTGATTGATGAGTGTTAAATATTGCATATTTTACCCCTCATTAGTCTGTGTTTTATTAGCATCTCATATGCATATCATTTGCTTTACACAGAGATTTTATCATTCTCATTAACGGATTATCGGATTATCATGCATAAATCCAATTATTTATAGCGCATTTTTATGTAATTTCTTTTGTGTAGATAGACCCCGCGACTACCCCAACCTTCCGGCTCGTGTCCCAAGGCATCGAGAAGAGATTTTAATAAAGAAGTTACATGAAGAAATCTTAAAAAGAGTTGAAGAATTCCAAAATAAGAGGACAAGACTTTAAGGATAAAAGAAGTTATTTTTTAACACAAATGATTGGTTGGTGTATTGGTTAGAACTTGGGTTGGTATGAAATAGGTTATGGGTTCAAATCCTAGCAATTGCGTATTATTTTTTTTACATATAAAATATTCCATCCAACTCACCTATGCTTTTGGAAGGAAAGTTTGTTGCAACCAATCAAATTGAAGCAATTTATGTGAAAGGAAATCAGCTAATCAAAAGCGTTCAAGTTGCAACCAATTAAATGGAAGTAAGCCTTATGAAAGGAAATGAGTTGGGATGTTTTTGTAGAGAAAACAATCTTTTGGCAAGTTAGTTTTTTTACAATTTTATTTTTATTTTGAGATTGTAATTAGGAGCTTTTTTGTAACTAATCTAGAGAGTGTGTAATTAAAGATAATTAATGAAGATTTGGAGCTCTTTCTTGATGTTTAGTGGCTAAAGTTCTTGGATTAGGCTCTCCTTTTGAAACTAAGTAATGTGATTAGTTCAATTACATGCATGTTTTAGTTTAAATTCCCTACTTGTACCTTAATTTATTAGTAGATTTAGATCTAGTTATGCTAATCTCTCTCATTTCTCATGCTCTATCTCTACACTTGATGGTTAGATAATCTCAATTGATGCTTTGTAGCTTGATTAAGTTCTCTCACGTAGCATGCTCTAGGGCCCTTATCTTTGATCTTTTGTAACTTGATTTTGATTATTTATTATTAGGGTAGCTAGATGATGATCTAAGATCTTGGCCTTTTATTTTCTTTACTTTGATTTTCATTGTTATATTATCTAATCCAATTAGGCAAGAGATTTCTAATTAGATTATAGATTTGGGAGTTGAATTAGAACATGCATTGATTGGATTAATTACATACTTAGTGGATTTTGGATTGCCTAATCTCTTATTTTTATTGTAGTTAATTTTAATCTTTATTTTATTTGTTATTCTTCCCACTTCTAGATTGTTGATCTACACTTCACATCACTTGTTTTAAAATCCGACACATTTCACACCACATATTCACCTTAAATCTTCCATTTCCACCACCATTCATCCACTAGTTTAGTTTAGTTTGTTAGATCTTATTTTAGATTGTTAATTAGTTGTTTACATTGCATAGTTTATTAGTTTTATTTTTCACTTCATTTGTCTATATTAGCTATATTTTTGTTCAATTCTACTTAAATTGGATTCATTGCTTCTTCCAGTCTATCTCCGTGGGATTGATAATCCGGACTCTTTAGTCCTTTACTATTTGATGACACCTTAGTCTTGCTGTTAAACGTTGCACATCTTAGTGTCAATCACGATTCTGACCAATTTCTAGGGGTCCTATCAAGACAAAATCCACTTCAAAGTCCAAGATCAAGTTGCAGAAGCATTTCCCTAAGATCTTAAAGCAACTAGAAGTCATTTGGGCCTAGATCCGGCCCAAATAAGTCCAATAGAGGACTGAACGGACATGGCATCTTGGGACCCACTTTGACCCTCTTTTAAAGGTCAAATCATGGCGGAAGCTTTCTTTATTCTCCATAACAAGTTCCAAACAACTTTCCCATAATTTCAAAGCAACTGGAGTCCATTTGGACCAACATCTAATTCAAAACAAAAGTGCCTAGAAATGGAGGTTGAACCTAACATTTGACCAATTTGCAAAAAGTCAAATGATGGTGAAATCCTCATCAAAGTCCAATAATAAATCCAAGGAGGAATTTCACAAAGTTTCAAAGCAATTGGAGGTCATTTGGACCCATTTTCCATACATTGACCTCGAATATCTAACCAAGGATTGTTTTTTCATACATGGGCTTGCTGTTAGTGTTTTGCCGCATCCTTTCAAATTGCAACGCCCTAATAGTGCATGGAACTTCTACAACTGCTCCCCCAGTCTATAAATAGATCCCTTGGGTGACCATTTAAGGACCGTCGACCTTCTTTGCTCAAGGACAACCCCTATAACTCTTTTAGTCCAACACCTCTATTCAAGAAGGTGAAGTTTTGTCTTAAGGCTCTGCAACACACATCCTTAGCCTTTGATAATCAACCTTCAACCTTTTGAAATGTTCCCCCAAAGGAAGAAATTGGGTATCCATGGTCTTTGACTATATGGTCTGCTTTTTTTTTTTCTCACTTAAAGGAATATGGGTGTAATTGTATTAAAGTTTTCGTTACACATGCCCCTTTGGCTTCATCTTGATTCTCCATACACAAGAATTCAAAATGACACAACCTTGGACACTCACCAATACAAAAACCAACAACTCCCAGGATTGTACAAAAGTAGTCCTTCATAAATGAGTGATGATTTTCAAAGACCATTATCGGTCAAAACCAAATCCCATCCATCAAACCACATAGTGAAACCGTCTCAAATCAGTGGTAGAGATATCAAGACCTTGGAGGCCAAATTTGAGAGAAAATAGAAAAGAGAAAAAGGGAAATTCGTCAAACAAAGTACCATGTCCGAACAGAATCAAAACTATCGGACATGGGCTGACAGAATCTTATTTTGCAATCTTTATGTTCAATTTCTGTATCTTTTTCAGTTTTTGTTTAGTTTGAAACCATCTAAGGCCGGATAAAGGAGTTGTAAAAAATGAGTTTGTAAACAACCTGCATCCATAAGGCCTGGATTGCGAACCCATGCAATATAAATTTGAGAATTGATTCCAAGTGATGGACTCGCTTTTTGGGCTTGTGGTACTACCAAGGTCAGCAAACATGAGAGTCTGTCGGGTCCAACCCTTTCGCGACCGAAGCCAAAGCGAGCATCAACATTTTTTTGTACGGGTATGCCAGATTTTCTACTCTACTTTGAATTAACAAATGGTGGTCCGTAGATCCACCTTCGCACGTAGAAAAGGAAATCAACTTTTTTCTAGTTTTTCATTGCACATATATTTAAGAAAATAGATATGGTTTGTTTTGAATGCCATGAAAAGGCGATTTCATTTTGTTTGCCGTGAAAGGCGATGTTTGCCGTAAAAGGCGATTTCATTTTGTTTGCCGTGAAAGGCGATGTTTGCAGTAAAAGGCGATTTTTTACCGTGAAAGGCAATTTTTTTTCTTGAAAGGCGATTTGCAATTCATATCAATATTGAAATACAAGAGTTTGATTTTTTTATGTCTCTTTAAACAACACAAAATACAATGAAAAGCAAGAAAAGGGGATCTAACTTCTCAAGAGATTGTGGGAACTCGTTCAGAGTGACAGTCGCAAGTCGTGTCTGGACTTCGCCGTCATCCTTCAAATGAGAACAGACGATGCTCTTGATTCGCTTGGCTCGGCTTAAACCTCTTATTTTTAGAGGATAAAGACCAAGAGGAGGTCTTATATCCAATAAAAAGCAAAGTAGACCGGCTGAAAAGCCACGTCTAAGGCATGGAGACAGAAGAAGGCGACCTTGGGGGGGTGGGGGACAAGGGACTTTGGTCACCTTGTAGTGGTGGTCGGTGCAAGACTTCTTCAATGGAGGTGAGGTTGTTGTAACAACTTTGGCAGAGTTTTCTCCTGTTTACAAGTCGGTCGATTTTCTGGAATTTGTCCGTTGTCTTCTGTGGATTTTCCGATCCTTAAAATGGTGGAAATGGCCTCCTTTTATAGACTTTTGGTGGCCATGAGGGGGTTTATAGGCTTTAAATGAATTAAAGCCACATGATGGGAGGAGTTACAAGGTTTTAATTCATTATTTTGTAACTCCTTTTTCTTGGCTTTTAATTGGTCGAATGCAAAAAGGGACCAAAAAACGGTCTTTTGGCGAAAATCCGGCGACCCGGATCTCCAGGGTCACCGACGACCATACTCCCATGGTTGCCGGCGACCATGGGGACTTTTGTCCCTTTTGGTCGCTAGTTCTCGACCGTTTTTCGATTTCTTCCAATTCTTTTTTCTTTGGTATTTTTTCCGACATTTTTGTACATATTTTGGCCTGATTTTCCTGCAGAAAACCTGTTGAGAGGCCTTGCATATCATAGCGCAAAGTTTCTGATTTTTCGAAAAAGTCGAAGACTTTGTTGCATAGAGTTGCCAATTCACCATCAGAAGCCAAAACTAGGTCAAAAGATGTCGGAATGACCTAAAATTTGAGGCAAAGCCTCCTGAGCAATAAATAAGACCAACCATACGCTTTTGTTTGAGTTTTGAAGCCGTGTGGGGTCCTGTCGCAGTAGACTTGATTTTTTCACGAGGAAGGTGTCGCGCTTTGATGTACGGTCAACCGATGTCCGATTGACCTGAAATTTGACAAGGAGCCTCTTGCAGTCATTTTGAGACAATCTATTACCTTCGATTTGAAAATCATGGTCCTGGGGAGCTCCGCCATAAGAGGCTTGATTTGGCTTCTCAGAGTCAAAGTCTGGTCAAATGTTGTCGAAATGACCTGAAACTTGACATGTAGCCCTTTGGAAACATTTTGAAGTCGCCCATGTGCTCTGTTTGATGAGCGGTGGCCTTGGTAGTTCTCACCGCCGAGAGGCTTGATTTTACTGCTCGAGGGTTGATGTAGGGTCAAATGTTGTTGGTTTGACTTGAAGCGTGACATGGAGCCTTTTGGAGGTATTTTGAGACCATCCATAGGCTCTAATCGAAGGTCTGATGTCTTCGACGCTGTTGCCACCGAGAGCTCCTGTTCTGTTGCTGGAATAATGAAGTTAGGCTAAATAATGTTGAAATGGCTTGAAACTTCATTTATACTATTCTTATGGTTGTTTTGAAAGATCGTGCAGTTTTTGTTTGATTCTGACAAGATTTAATGTTTGAAGCAGCATTGTCTATTTGTGGTAGGATGCCGCTTCATGTAGCTTCTTAATGTCGAAGAGGCAAAGTGACATTTTTGGTGTCAACAAATGCCCCTCGAGGTACAACGACGAGTTGCATAACTTTTGAAGTCGATGTGCCTTGAAGGGAATTTTAAAGGAGGGTTTCTCACTTGACCAAGAGTCTTTGAGCAGCTTTTCTTTTGGTAGAGTAGCCTTTTGAGTTTCTAAGGGGATTTAATGGTAGTGAGAGGGATCACGTACCATCTAAAGGCAAAGTTTTGAAAATGACATGTGAGTTTGGATTTGGGTTTTGGGGTTTTGGATTTTCTTTTTTACCTTGTGACCAAACAAGGTGTATGTGGCAGGTTAGGGGGTGGGGTTTGATTTTTTATTTTGACCTTGTGACCTAACGAGCTGTATGTGGCAAGTTAGGGGGTCTGGTTTGGTTTTTTTGTTTTGACCTTGTGACCTGACAAGCTGTAAGTGGCGAGTTAGGGAGTCAGGGTTTGATTTTTTGTCACTCTTTGGGACTATTTTGGGTCCATTTGGAGTCGTTTGGATTTTTGTGGAATGTCAATTTCAAGATTTTTGCTCAATTCGGTATATGAGGTTGGATGGTTTGAATTTTGGAAGCTCATGAGGCTTGGAATTTTTTTTTGTCGTCCAATCAACTCAAAAGAGACATGAAACCATTTTTATGATCTTGGTAAGAGGGATTTTTGGTAGGAAGCCCATTTTAGTGCCTAGGTGGTCAAACCTGGCTCATGTGGGCTAACCCATGGGACCTTAAGATTTAAAAATGGCTTAGATCTCATGTGTTGTCATTTTGTAAAGATTATCTAAAAATATCTCCTTTGGATAGATAATATATAAAAAATATCCTTACTTGGAGAGAATCTCTTAAGTTTCCTTTATTTTGTGAGATAATATCTCAAAGTATCTTTATTTGTGAGAGAATATCTCAAATCCCCTCTCTTTTGGGAGAAAATCTCTCTAATTCCCTTTCTTGTGGAAGGAATCTCTCTAATTCCTTTCTTTTGGGAGAGAATCCCTCAAAATATCTTTCTTTTGGGAAGGTTACTAATTTGTAGTACTTACCTCCTTGCTTTTCTCCTTGTTTCCTCTTTAGCTTGCTCTCTTCTATAAAAGTAAAGGGAGATTGGATCTCTTGCTTTTATTGATTTCTTTTGCAAAAACCTTCAAGACCAAGAGCTCTTCTTCTTCAAGGATGTTCAAGCTTTTCTTCTTCTTCTCAATCAATGGCTTCAAGTGAGTTTTTTTTTCTAAGAAAACTCCATGTAGAAGTAAGATGATAAAAAGTTATTCTTTCCCTTTTTTTTTCTTCTTCTTTTTGTTTTGTTTTCTTTTTTTTTTAATTTCCTTTTCTCTCTCATCTTTTTTTTTGTTCTTCACGTTTTTTTTTCTTTCTCTCGATCTTTTTTCTTTCTCTCTGTTTTTCCCCTTCTTTTTTGTGGCAGTGGGCCAGCCCATTTTTTTTTCTTTTCCTCCTTTTCTTCTCTTTTTTTTGCGGAGGTTTCTTTCTTTTGCCATTTCACTCGCCATGATAATGCGATTTATGCAAATCAAGATGTTCGTGCATTTTTTTTTCTTTTTTCTTTGTTTGATGCATCAAATAAAAGGCTAGAGTATCTAGGTCAAGCCAATATGAGTTTTTGGCTTAGACAAAGTTTGATTGGTTTTGAACAAGTTAGGTTGGAATTGGTCAAATTTTTGTCAAGGGTTTCCTAACATCTAATGCTTGACAATTTCCTTTCTATGCATGATTTTTTTTCTGTAAATTGAATTGGAAAAATGGTATGATAGTGCATACTTGGAAATCTTTGCAAGTTTTGGAGTTTGGAGCTCGCAGCAATGTTGAGCCCTTTCCCAATCTTGCAGATATTTGCGAAGCTTTGCAAGTTTTTAGAGTTTGGAGCTCGCAGCAATGTTGAGTCATTTCCCAATCTTGCGGAGACTTGAGAAGCCTTACAAGTTTTGGAGTTTGGAGCTCGTAGCAATGTTGAGCCCATCTTCAAGCTTCCTATCTTTTTTGGGATGTTTCCCTTTTCTTCGGGATTGCCCCGGAACCATGCCAAAATTTCGCCAGACCTTTTTGTAGACACCTCATTTTGGCCCCCTATGATAGCCTTAAACACTTATCATATATAATGATGCCCCCATTTCACCCATAACTGAATGGTTAATGGCATAATTCAAATTAATTAATGACAATGAAGATGCTTGTTCATAATTTTAGACTTAGTTCGACAATTCATAGAAATTGTGAGAGAAAAGGCCGAATCGCGTTAAGATATCGAGTTCGACCCACTACTCATACCAGGCATGGACTACAACACTATTCCAAACCCTTTCCAAACTATATAGAACACAACCAGGTTGTTCCTAAAGAAACTACATATAGTTTGCCTAAGTACGATATGATTAACATGAATTAGGAGGTTGGGATCATTGATCCGAGTATCCCTTACTTTCCCTGACCTCTGAATATTAGGAGCTATACACCACAAGATTCTACATTCCGAGAGCTTTCCGATGATATATGGAGCGTCCAAATCCGATAAGCGGGTCAAAAGTTATGGGCTTCCAAAGTTTGCCCCAGGAGGATGTCAAAGTCACTTAGGCGCCACCCATGTGGCGCCCAGGCTACTGAATTCCACATAGGCGCCCCATGCTGGGCGCCCATACTGCCCAGGGTCACCTAGGCATCTCATGGTGGGTGCCCACTTTCCAAACTCCACTAGAATGGCTTGAAAGTAGCCCGGGACCACGCAAACATAGGGACCATGCACCGAAGATGAACCGACTCCACTTAGGCGCCACCCATGTGGCGCCCAGCCCTAAGTTCCACCTAGGCGCCACCCTGTGGGCGCCCAGGCTGCGCAGACCATGTGGGCGCCACCCGATGGGCGCCCACCCTCTCTCAAACCCTAATTCACCCTAAAACAACTTAAGCCTCCTTGGGATGCGTGAGACCTTCTAGAAGCACGAATTAATGAAGCCCTAGCCCTCTTAAACTCGTCCCAAAGCCTCTATATAATCCCTCTTAACCCCCATTAGCAAGGGGAGCTACCCTAAAAAAAAAAGAGAAAATAGAGAATAAGAAAGGAGAAGAAGAGGTAGCCACCATTAGAGAAAGAGTTTCAGATCTAGAGAAGAAGAAGAAGAGGTAGAGAAGAAGGCTTTCATATCTTCAACTGGGGCTGTGGGACTTCGCGAAAGCTTCATTCTAGGAACTTGAAAAACGCATCATCTACCGGTATTCCTAGATCTCCCCTTTCTTTTACTGCATTCCATTAGCATAAATGCTTAGAAACATGTCTAGGATCATTTGAGCATCATAGATCTACATTAGCTTGTGTTAAAACTGATATTATAGCATCTCATCATACTAGAAACATGTTTAGGTTCATTCTAATATAGTAGATCTGCATTATTTCGTAACTCTAATTGCATAACTAGGTTAGATATCGCATTAACAATATCATTATTGTCATTTACATCAAAGAGATCGCGAAAAGCCCTTGGCAGAAAGGCTGGGCGCCACCCCCTGGGCGCCTGCCCTCTCCCGGACAGGCTGGGCGCCACCCCCTGGGCGCCTACCCTTCTGAGACTGGGTTCGGGGTCTAAACCTTCGCCCGTTGCATCGTTTTCTCGTAGATTTGCTAATTGCATCATTAGTAGTTCGCATTAGGAATTCGCATCAGTCGCTGAATATCGGAATTTGTGTTGAAAATATTAAGATTTTTTGTGCATTCATTGTGACCCATTGAAAACCCTGACTGAGCAGGATAGGCGCCACCCCCTGGGCGCCCAAGTGGATTTTTTCCACCTTCGTGCACAACTTCCGATCTTCCGCATTTAGTTTACTTAGAAGTTGTTTGATAATGATATGTTTGGCTGTTTGATGCGTTCTGAACTCCGAATTACCATTTTTGTCACACTTCACATCATATCATTTGAATCGTAGAATCATACAAAAAAACCCAAAAAAATCATAAAACATAAAATCACTTCTTCTCTTTCCTTATTCTTTAATAACTTAGAGAGGAAACCAAAAACAAATTAAAAGATATTCAGAAAACCCAAAAATAATAGTTAGATAGTCTAGGTTATCGAATTTAGCGCCTAAGTAGGATAAACCCTAAGATTAATTAGAACATCATAATTAATTAATTTAAGAACCATCAAATCATTAATAACACCTTTAATTCCTTTAGAGGCCTAATTAATTCGGATTAAAAGCAACTAAGAACATAAAACACCTAAACCCCAAAACACAGTCACCTGGGCGCCACCCCCTGGGCGCCCATCCTTCCACAGTCACCTGGGCGCCACCCCCTGGGCGCCCATCCTTCCACAGCCACTTGGGCGCCACCCCCTTGGCGCCCAACCTCTTCATTCTCTAAGACATCCCGATTAAAGCTTAAACCAATTAATTAAGACCTTAAACTAATCCGAATCAACACAGTAAAACATTTTAAACCTGAAACAACTAAAACCCTAATCAACTCAACCTCTAATTAACTTGAAAACACAAACCAACCAAAATACCAAAACACCTGGGCGCCACCCTCTGGGCGCCCATCCTTCCAAGACACCTAGGCGCCACCCCCTTGGCGCCCATCCTATCGCATCACTAAGGAACCCTCAATTACAACTTCTAATTAATAACAAACCAAATTTAATCCTAATTTACATAATAAAACACTTTTAAACTTAAGAAACCTGAAACCCTAATCAATTCGAACTCATAACAACTTAAAAGTACAAGACCAGCACAAAACCAAGAACCAGACACCTGGGTGCCACCCCCTGGGCGCCCAGCCTATCAATCCACTTAGGCACCACCCCTGTGGCGCCTATCCTACCCCATTCCCCTCGAGACCATCAATTGAAATTAAAACTTAACTAATTAGACCCGAATCAATACATTAAAGCACTGTCAATTTAAAAAGATTTGAAACCTCAATCAATTTGATCTTGAATTCAAATCAAAAACGTAAAACCGATTCGAACCATAAAAACAGTCCACCTGGGCGCCACCCTCTGGGCGCCTATCCTACCCAGTCATTGGGAAACCCCATTTGAAACTAATCCCGAATTCAATCATAATCAACACTTCAGAATTTAAAACAATTGAAGTCAGAAGTCCGACTTCAAATTAACTTAAAGATCATTGAACCAACTCAAAACTTAAAAGACTATCCACCTAGGCACCACCCTCTGGTCGCCTAACCTCCCGAGTCACAAAAAGACCTAATTAATTAGAACTTAATTTAATCCTAACGACACAGCAAAATACTTTTATTTTAAAATACATCAAACTATAAAAGTTCAACCTCAAATCAACCTAAAAAATACGAAACCGACCCGAACCACAGAACAAACCACTTGGGCGCCACACCCTGGGTGCCCAGCCTACCTGTTTTCATAAGAACCCTGACCAACGTCTTAGCCTAATTAATTAACATTCAAACCAATCCCAATCCACATATTAAAACACTTTTAACTTAAAATACTTAAGACTTTAATCGATTCAGACTTAGCATCCAAAACCTTTACAAACCAACAAACAATCACCTAGGCGCCACCCCCTTGGCGCCTATCCTTTCGTTTGCACTAAAACGTGAATTCTTGGTTTTGTTTCCAAATCCGGACCCGACTAATTTTGACATTTGAACACCAGAGAACTAAAACAATTTGGAACATTAGAATTCAACAAGTAAGAATCCCCGGGATTCTGAAGATAACAACGACACCACCGCCACTAGCCAAACCACCAAGAAACAGCCACTTGGGCGCCACTGCCTGGGCGCCCAAGTCACCAGAGTGACCTAGGCGCCACCCCCTGGGCGCCCAAGTTCTCCGCCAATCCTGTCCGTCGATTTCGACATCATTTCACTTCTCGAGTTAAAACTTGAAATCCCCGAGCCTTAAACAACTTAAGTAGAATCTTAAAACATCCCTAAATCACTCTTAATCAACTCATAACTTAATACAAACCGAATTATTTAAGATCATAACCAAATTCCTTAGATAGAAATTGCCAAGTTTAGGCTATTAGCACCCTAGGATTAGACCGGATTTCCTCATTAGATAGATTAGAGCATTAGGCTTCGTCCCATCACTTTTCTTGTTCTGTTAGGGGACTGGGAGAGCTGATGTGGACGGTCTAGGACCTTAGGTTAAGGTTAATCCGATGATCAGTAATAAAGCATTAATCATTTAAATCCAAGTAAAATCCCCTAGTTAGGCCCTTCTAGCCCAGTACATTAGACGAGAGAAGAACTCACCCATTTATTTTCTCCCATTTTTCTTCGGCTTTTGTCGAAGAACGGTGTTACGGCCGTTACCGTAGCTGGCGATCGTGATCCGTCAATTTTGAGGGTAGTCGGAATCCTCATTTTCGATGTAAAATTTAAATAGCACATATAGATGAATGGCGATTCCCCTCCCCTACGGGATCAAAATTCACATCCGACAGCCTGGCGATCGTGATGGGACCTCTTTTGTTTTCCTGTCACTTATTTGGGTTTTCTGGAATGTTATTATAAGACACGAACATCCAATCAATGATCAGATATCCGTGTCCCATTCAGTTTAGGGTTATTATGAGTCTAGTCCGAAATTAAACCTGAGGTCCCAATGGACCGACCACTAAGCTTTCCCCCATTACATCATAAGAAACAAACCTTCACCAACAAAATTACATAACGCGTGCTCTTCTCTTCCCTTCACTCTTTCTCTTCTCATCTAAGCATTTCTTCACAAATGGAGGGCCAGACATTCGGAATGTCCGACTTTCAACCCATTTCACCTCCACTAGTGATCCGCACCACCGGCGGGTCACACCAAACCCTGCAAAATCCGAAACCCTCTAGGGTATTCGATGGATCCTTAGCAACTTCAAGCTATGACTCACAACAGATAAGACGGTCCCTTTTCGAAGGAGGCCCGCTACCAGCTAATACCATTACAATGGGGAGGAATCATTCCCATACGTCCACCCCTTCTCCTTCGTCAGGGAGGAATCAACATTCCTCGCATTCAGGGGTTACTTACACGGACTTAGTCAGCCCCACTGGCCAGGTTATAAGATATAGGGTTCACGATAATATTTCGTCAAGGGATCACTCTCTCCTCGCAAGCGATCCTGTGGTTTCACAGGTTATACCCTACTCTTCCCTAATTAGTCAGACGGAGCCAATTACGTCTTCTATCCCGCAGTACGGGATGCCTACTGATGCACCTATCATAACCCCAAGTAGAATCATCGCCCCTTCTCAGACCCTCGCAATAAATGAAAGCCCATATCATCAGGTGAGTCGTGGTCCAGTGAACGTGGGTCAGTCGGCAACATCTAATACCTTGCACCAAAACCCTTTAATCCATGTAGGAACACCAGATACCTACGGACAATATGAGATGGCCCGACCCCAATTCCAGGTAATGACTCCCCCACCAATGAACCAATCCCGTTACAACCCTGTAACGGTCGACACTGGTATGTTGTACCCCCAGCCGATTCAATACGAGGGGGGGGCCTCCCACTTATCAAAACCAAACAGTCCCGATCTATCAGGTGCCCAATATGGACCAGAATCCCTCAATCCAGAACGCGCAAGCTACTAACCCCACGGGCCTTAGAAATTCTTATCAAGAACCGCGCTATCAGCAGGCTTATCCGCTGCCTACCTTAAGCCCGATAGTTGACCCATACAGAGGACAGTCGGTTACTCATGGGGGAGCTCAGTTGAACCAAAGTTATCAGCCTATCCCGCAGCCGCATTTCCAGGGCCAATTTCAAGAACCGGCCTATGCCCCTACTTCGCTAGAACCACAAAGAGAGCATCATGCGCAGACAATTCAATACCTGGATCCTTTAGCATTCAAAGAATTGTAGAAAAACGTAGAGGAGCTTAAGAACGAAATTAAGAAGAAGTCCTCAAGCTCAATTGGTAAGAAATTAGGATTTTACGACTTTACCAAAAAGGAAGAAAAAGAGAAATCACCTTTCCCTGTTAGAGCTCCAAAATTCGTACCATACGATGGGACGACTGACCCTCAGCATCACCTAGTCTCATTTTGCAACAAATGTCGGGCCATCGCCGACAATGACTCCATGCTCATAAATTATTTTCAAGAGTCATTGACCGGAGATGCATTGACTTGGTACACATCCGTGCCGTCCCACGAGATTAATACTTTCGAGGATGTGGTAGAGAAATTCCTAGCGCGATACCAGCACTTAACTAAAAACAAACCCTTATGGCATGACTTGGCTAACCTCAAACAAAAGAACAACGAGGACTATGAGGAATTCGCAGTAAGGTGGCAAAACCAATTCGCACGATCGGACTGCAACATGCAGGAAGAAGAACAGGTGAGAATGGCTATATCAAATATGAAGGATCCGATGAGGGCTTTGATGACAATCGGAGAGGTTGTTAGTTGGAGTGGCCTATACCGTAGGTTGTCTAGGATGAAACAAAACTTAGACGAGGGTGTGTTGAACACCATCATTGACCATAAGAAGGACACACGTAGGGTAGGCACAACCACCCAACCAGAGAGCCGCACAACTCCCGAGGTAAGCTTGAATCAGGAAGAGGTCTACCGACCGTACCAAGAGCGTACCAATGTTAGCTTTAACCAACATCAAAACCAAGCGCAGAATGGCAATCCTAGTTTCCAAGGTGGTAACCCGAATTACCAAAGGAATAACCAAAATTTTCCACGAAATAATCAGAACTACCGGAACCTTCCGAGGAATAACCAAAGTTATGACCAACCGCCAAGGAACCAAGGACCTCCAATGAATCAAAATCAGAATCCTAATCCTATGCAACCGGCTCAAAATCTGACGGCTCCGCCGCAAAATCGAAACGTGAATCCTCAACCTAACTATGGTACTGTCCCCTTCAATTACAATAGAGACAACAACGGCAACCAAAATAACCCGAACAACGGAAATAGAAGAAGATTCGGACCTAAAAGGGAAACTACCCATCCCTTCCTCAACCATCCATCCCTTCCTCAACCATGGACTGCTGTCTTCTGGTCTCTTTTAAGCCAGAACGCCCTCCAACTCCCACCGGAACGACCGCAGGCATGGTCCGAACACCTGGACAAGACCAAGTTTTGCGCCTACCATAGGATGCCGGGTCATGACCTCACCCAATGCTACACGGTTAGAGATTTGATCTATGACCTCAATGACGAAGGTAGAATTGATTGGGGTAACATTAGGCCAATAGGCGGGAATGACCTGCGAGGTGCCACTCCTAATCAAAATTCAACCGCTAATCCAGCGCAGAATATTCCCAACATGCAGATCTATACGAACCCGTTACCTCAGCATGGAGCATCAACCTCTGGACAGGGCCCACAAGCCCAACTAATAAACATCGCCGTAATAGAGCACAAGCACATTGATGTCCCAGCTCAGGGGAGTATACACCATAGCCAACCATGTCATGATGATTTCTTTGAAGAGGAGGATTATCGAAAATACATTACGCCATGGGATGGGAAAACCAAATTCAAAATCTTTAACTCAGGGATGGATGCGGTCGTTGACTCCCCTGACCTTTACAAGGTAAATTTTGATGAGCCGGACGATCGAGGATCACCCATCATCACGAACTCACAGCCAGATCCTCACCCAGATACAAACGCACCTCAGGCCCACCTACGATCTGGACGGATCCGTCCTCCCCGGCTACCTCCTCATCCAGTTACTCAAAACTTAGATTCGCAAAATCCCAATGATCAGGTTGAGGAGTCTGTTGATGAAAGAGCTTATACTTTGATAGAAACGGGGATAGAGTATGACCTCTTAGGACACCTCACTAAGATCCCAGCTAAGGTGTCCGTCCTTGATTTAATTAAGACATCCCCCAAGCATCAGCAACAACTACTCGAGGCTATTACGCGCTTACAAGTCCCGGTAGGCATAACTCCAGAGGAATTAAGGACATCTATCGCGGCCTTGGCCCCGGGAGCTTCATTCCCTGCCATCACTTTTACTGAGGAAGAATTAAAGGAGATACCGCCTGAGGCGAGGACGTCTCCTTTACATCTAACAGACAAGATAGCGGGGAAGGAAATGTCAGGAGCTTTGGTTGACACTGGCGCATCACTAAATATTTGTCCGTTGAAAACCTACAAAGCTTTAGGACTCACAGTAAAAGACCTAACTCCAGCCCCTATGGTTGTGACCGGCTATAACGGGAATAAGAAAACGGTTTGTGGAAAAATTATGTTATTAGTGCAAGCGGGCCCGCTCTCAATGCCGGAAGAATTTTATATTATGGATATCCCCGCCACTTTTAACTTAATCTTGGGACGCCGATGGTTGAATCATATGAATGCTGTCATGTCGAACAGGCATCAATGCGTCAAATTCCCCTACTTAGGCAAGATCATGAAACTAATGGGGGACCCGCCTGTCATTGAACCGGAAGAACTTCAGATACTCCCAACCCTACAACCCGCTCCTATTACGCCAGAAGTCAAAATTCATGGATACAGGGTCGACCCTCTCATCTCCTTAATGGATACGGACCTGATGCAAAGTATGTTCTCCGAACTATCTTGCATGCAGAATCCTACAGTGGACAACGAAGGTCAAGATCGAGGATGGACCCTGATGAAAAAGATGGGGAATCAACCCGGATTTGGACTAGGAAGGAACGGAGAAGGAATTATCGACCCTTACATACCAGACCCCAGAGCGAGAGCAGAAGGGTTAGGGTACGACACACACGATGACATAAGGTATAAACGGGAGGACTGGACCTTAAACGAACATTTTGTGAAGTACGACAAGGCCCTAGATCCCAACACACCACCGACCAGGGAGGGATGCTACAATTTAGACCCGAATGATAAAGGTAAGTTCGTTTTAGTAGAGGATTGGGGAGATTCGACATCTTCCGAAAGCGAGACTTACGAGGAAATCTTCGGCACTTGGAGAGAGCTCCATCCGCTAAAGGAAGTGAACAATATAGACCACACCATTGACCTGAGATCCCATACCTTATCATGTAACATGCTGAGTATGAGCGAGTCAACTCGTTTACCCAAAAAAAAAACGCCGATTGCCAAAATCTCGGAAAGTCGCGAAACGTGGGAAATCGAAGACCCTACTAGCGAAGAAGTGGTTTATTGGCCGGTTGCCTGGCGCCACTGGCGAGAAGACCCCTCTCAAGAAAACCGCAAAATCTGGGAAACCGATGACCTCAATGATCACGAAGTGGTATACCGCCCCACCGCCTAGCTACGCCAGCGGGGAGGATCCTCCTCGGTAGATAATCCATCCTCGATCCCATCTGTACCATATCATTCCAAAAATCCCAAAAAAATAGAAAACCCCCAAAACCCAAAAAAATTAGAAAATAGAAAACCCAAAAACATAGGAGCCGTAGGAGTAGAAGACTTTAGTCATCATCAGAATGTGGGCAACCTAAGACGATGGAAGATACCACCAGTAGAACAGTCTCGACTAGAGGAAATTATGACCAACATCAATAAGTTAGGCTGCGAATCTCTACCTGTCGTTTCAGAGCCCGAGCCTTCCACAGAGCATGCAAACATTAATGATGGAATGGGTGTTTATGAACTAGTGGACGCCGAAGAAGGGGATGATGAAGTCTCTGAGGAATTTAGGAGAGTAATCAAAAAGTTTGATGAGGAAACACAAGCAGCTGCTGAAAAGACAAAAGAGATAAACCTGGGGACGGAAGAGAGACCCAAACAAGTCCAAATCAGTGCATGCCTGGAACCTAATGAAGAGATTGAAATCCTTGAAGCCCTAAGAGAATACCAAGACGTGTTCGCATCAGATTATAACGACATGCCCGGACTTGCACCCGACCTTGTAGAACACCGGATACCATTAGAGGAAAATGCTAGACCTGTCAAGCAAAAGTTGAGAAGAATGCTCCCTGATGTTGCGTTGAAAGTGAAGGAGGAGGTTGACAAACTCCACCAGGCTAAGTTCATCAGGGTTGTGTTGTTTCCTCAATGGGTTGCCAATATAGTCCCGGTGAAGAAAAAAGATGGACGCGTCCGAGTTTGTATTGATTTTCGGAATTTGAACAAGGCATCTCCCAAGGACGATTTCCCCTTGCCTCACATCGACGTGCTTATTGACAATACCGCAGGGCACGCTATGCTGTCATTTATGGATGGTTATTCGGGATACAACCAAATCAGGCTATCACCAGAAGATCAGGAGAAAACCTCGTTCACTACACCCTGGGGGACTTACTGTTATGTTGTTATGCCCTTCGGCTTGAAGAATGCCGGCGCCACTTATCAAAGGGCCATGATGGCAATATTTCATGATATGATACACGATTGTGTGGAGGTCTACGTGGACGACATTTTAATCAAATCCAAAACTCGTGACACCCATGTCATGGCCCTCAGGAGAGTCCTTCAACGATCTAGGGACACCCAACTAAAGATGAATCCGAAGAAATGCGTTTTTGGAGTATCCTCTGGCAAACTCCTGGGCTTTATGGTGAGCAACCGAGGAATTGAAGTCGATCCTTCTAAGGTAAAGGCCATTCTTGAAATGCCGCCCCCGAAGAACCTAAAAGAATTGAGGGGCCTCATAGGACGACTACAATTCATTAGAAGATTCATTTCGCAGCATTCGCAAAGATGTGAACCGTTCTACAAATTGCTAAAAGGAGGTGTGGAGTACCACTGGGATGACGACTGCCAGAAGGCATTCGAAGATTTGAAGAAATATCTATTGAGTCCTCCCGTTCTGAAGCCCCCTACTAAAGATGAGCCTCTCATTTTATACGTGTCAACGACAGAATCTGCGATAGGTGTGGTCCTGGGTCAGCATGATGAGACCGGCCGAAAGGAGAATGCTATTTATTACCTGAGCAAATCCTTGCTACCCTATGAAAGGAAATACTCCCCGATGGAGAGAACCTGCTTAGCAGGTGTTTGGGCTGCTCAGAAATTGAGACACTACTTCCTAGCCCACCAAGTCAAACTCTTAGCTAGGATGGACCCTTTGAAGTACATTTTCGAGAAACCCGTTACTTCGGGAAGAGTCGCGCGATGGCAAATGCTCTTGGCAGAATTTGACATAACCTATGTTACCCAGAAGTCTATAAAGGGACAGGCGATCGCTGATCATCTAGCACACCTCCCTCTGCCTCAATACGAGCCAGTCAAAACCGAGTTCCCTGATGAGGACATTTTATTTACAGACATTGAGGAGGTTAAGGATGATGATTTATGGACCATGTATTTTGATGGGGCTTTGAACCAAAATGGAAAAGGAGTCGGGGTAGTATTATTATCCCCGGAAGGAGTTGTCATACCAAAAGCCTACAAAATTGGGTTTCCAGCAACCAACAACGTGATGGAATACGAAGCTTTACTAGCAGGACTGAGAGAGGCCCAAACCCTAGGCATCGAGAAATTAAGAGTCTTCGGTGACTCCAAGGTTGTTATTTCCCAAATAGCCGGAGAATGGAAGGTCAGCGCCCCAAAGCTTGCACATTACCATGCAAAAGCAAAAGAATTAATGTCTGATTTCAAGAAGATTTCCTTCCTCTACATCCCTCGCGCCTTGAACCGATTGGCTGACTCGTTAGCAATTTTAGCCTCAATCATAGAGATGCCCAATGATAAGGATTCCAAAGAATTCCTGATTAAAAAACTAGATTCTCCGTCCGTCAAACCAATAAACCTGACCAAAGGGAACCTTGTCGAAGTTCTGCCGACAGTTTCTAAGGAAAAGGGTAAGAAAGCCAAGGCCAAAGAGTCTGATCACAAGGAGAACACCAAACCCGAAGGAATCCTAGCCCGCATACAACATGACGATGACTTGGTAGACGATCACCCATGGTACTACGATAACTGGAATTACTTACACGATGGCTACATCCCTGAATACGCCACCCGATCGGACAAAAAAGCATTGAAAGAAATGGTTCAGAGATATGTCATAGTCGCGGGACTATTGTACCGTAGATCATTCAGTGGAATTCTCCTACGATGTGTGACCACAGAAGAAGGGCAGGAGATAATTGAAGAAGCACACTCAGGAGAGTGTGGAGGACATGTCAACGGCCAAATGTTGGCTAAGAAGATTATCCGTTTAGGTTATTATTGGCCATCCCTAGAGATGGATTCAGTCCATTATGTTAGGAGATGCAAAGAATGTCAGCTGCATGCCGACCTAATACATGCCCCCGCATCATCCCTTCACCCTACCACAGCTCCATGGCCTTTTTCGACATGGGCCTTTGATATCATAGGACCCCTGGCCCCTACACTAGAAAACACACAAAATAAGGCATTCATATTAACAGCTACAGAATATTACACTAAATGGGCAGAAGCAGAGGCATATATTAATATTAAGGCAACCTCTGTAGTTAAATTCGTCAAAAAGAATATAATAGCCAGGTTTGGCATCCCTAAGGTATTCATAACAGACAATGGCCCCCAATTTATATCTCAACAAATGAATGAGTTGTGCACAAAATATGATATAGAACTGCATCATTCAACCCCATATTATCCCCAAGCCAATGGTCAAGCCGAAGCAACCAACAAGACCTTACTGAAGATCATCAAGAAGACTGTGCAAACCGCCAAAGGTAGTGATTGGCCAGACCGTTTGGTTGAAGCGTTGTGGGCGTATCGGACTTCTATAAGAACTCCTACAGGAGAAACCCCATACTCTTTAACCTACGGAACAGAAGCGGTCCTTCCACTCGAGGTCCTTCACCCATCACTGCGTGTCCAGCTAAATGAAGATATAACAGAAGATCAGAGGAGAGAAGCACTACTACTTCAGCTAGACCCACTCGATGAGAAAAGAATGAAGGCAGCAGAGCATGCACAAGTGTATCGGAAGCGGATTGCCAGAGCCTACAACAAGCATGTCAAAGAACGAAGATTCAAAGTTGGTGATTTCGTGCTAAAGCGCATCACTCCATCCCAGCTTCCGCATCTCAGAGGTAAGTTACGACCCAATTGGGAAGGCCCTTATGTAATTAAAGAAATATATTCTGGGAATGCATACAGACTAGTAAATGCAGAAGGGGAACAACTCCCCGATCCATGGAATGCTATGTACCTGAAAAGGTACACAGTTTGACCCTTCCCTACTTCTTGCGGAATATGACCCTCCTTGCCCCTTAGCGTAGTTGAAGAAATCCTGTAGGAGGACCGAAGAGATGCATTTTGATCAAACTTGGAACTCAAACACACACCAACACTTAAAAACACACAAAATGGTGAGTCTACCCCACACAAATTTCGCACGGCTAAAGTCACCCAATGTAAAGGTTTGAAGGTGGGATCGCCCATGTCATGAAAGCTTTTTTATTCCAAAAAAAAAAAAGAAACGAAAAGAGTTTGTTTAGTTGGGAGCCCAAAAAAAAAAACGTGACTAGTTTGGGTTTGTAGCCTTTTTAACCAGAGCCAGTAAGCCCGTAGAGGTATTTACATACTCAGTGCCCTAAAGCCATCTGGTTTGGGAGTCATTGGCTGAATGCTCGTTACATGGGTTAATTAGAAAGCTTAAGAGACCTAGGCATTGCACAGTCACATGTTAAAAAAAAAAAAAAAAAAAGAACAGAGAAAAAAAAAATATTTAGTTAGAAGTCTTGAAAAGAATAAAAGTTTTTTCTGACTAGTCTGGGTTCGTAGCCTTTTTAACTCGAGCCAGTAAGCCCGTAGGGGTATTTACATACTCAGTGCCCTAAAGCCACCTGGTTTGGGAGTCATTGGCTGAATGCTCGTTACATGGGTTGATTAGAAGCTTAAAGGACCCAGGCATTGCACGGTCACAAAAAAAAAAAAAAAAAAATCTATTAGAGTTAAGGCTCGCTGGAGTGACATGGGTACTCATCGGGCGAACTAAGCAGAAGGTGGTCGAAAACCACAACACTAAGGTAGCACGGTGACTCACCAACCCACACACACACATTACTCACAAATGAGCCCCGAGGCAGTCAGGTGCTCTCCAAAGTTCAACCGAAAAGACTAAGCAGCTACAAAAGGAGGCCCGTGAGGGTTCGACCTCCAAAGGAAAGTTAGGGAGGAGCACATTACCACCGGAGTGAAAATCATGGATCGAGAAGCTAATCTACCTCACGCCCTCACCCACAGCTCACATGAACACTAGTCTTATGCTGGGGCATTTTTTCTTTTATATACATTCTTATTAACATCTATCTATCTTACGCGGCCTCCCAATATGGGTCCTCATCATACACGATTGTCACGGGCACTCACTAGCCTGCGCACACACTCACCTCATGCATGCTTTTATTACTAATCACTTTTGGTTGGATGTAGGGAAGACACTTCCCCTAAGGTATGAATTTAATCTTGTTATTCTCAAAGCTTGAGTGCCGAAACGGCCCCCTGACATTTTTACCGAGAAAGAAAATATTACCTTAGCCAGACTATGCAGGGGGCCTAAAAATATTGAACTAACAAGTTTGTTTTGAGACCTTGCAGGGAACCCAACCCCGATCACATCCAAAACATCCCACAAGCTGGGGCATTTTTTTATTTTACATGCATTATTCTGCGCACAACTCCTCATGATTTGAAAAGAATACAGTGGTGGTATTTAAATTTGAGATATATAAATTATGCCTGTTATGATGCTTTATGATGAATTTAATTATAAATGCCTATTGTCCATACCTTTTCTATGATATCACATGCTGTGCTATTTAAAAGAAAATGCAGTTATCTTGAACCTCTGTCTTTACATTTATAGCTAGCAATGTGAATGCCTTAAAACATAGAACTGCTTAGACCATCACAGACACACACCCAGGCACTCCCATTGTTTGAGAACCCTAGGTCTATATCACATCTCTGGAACGAAGTTGTAGTCATTTAATCTATTGTATAGGTTTCATTACCGACTATCTCTGATTACTAATGGCCTTCCATGCGAGATCCATGCTTAGAGCACGAATTTCGAGGAATTCTAAAAAAAATTTCGGCAGCATCTCCCTTTGTTTTTTAGCCCCCGGAAAATTTCCGGATACAAGAAACATGTTACCTGTGAAGAAAAACACTTCGTATATTCCCCGACACCCCCACAAAGGCTCCTCATCAATCAACCACACCAACCGTAGCTCTTCTAAGGCATTAAAACATACTATATCAACTACACATACGTGGTACATACATACATATAATACATCTCAGATCAAATACATGCGAGCCCACGCCGTGAGCCAAGTACAACATGAAATAACATAAATACATGGCCAGCACATATGAATACAATATAGAGCGAGGATACACAAAGGATGGATCCCTAGGAGATCAATCAAAGAACGATAACCCTATGGAGCAGCTCCATTATGACGAGCCGATGAAACAAATGAAGACAGACCAAGAACACGCTGAGAAGGAGCTCGTGTCGAGTCCGAAAACGCATAACCTCTCTCTTCCGCCCTCTGGCGATATCGATCGAGGCGCCTTCGCAAATCAGCAACCACCTCCTCATGACATCGAGCCATGCGATCCATGCGCTCGTTGTACTGATCCTGGATAAGAGCCCTCTCCTCCCCCAGGCTGAGACGCGGGGGAACGGAAGCAACGATAGCACCACTCTGCAAGACGACATTTTAAGGAAACATTACATTCAATAAACCTTGTAACAACAAATGGGGGATTTAAAAGGAAGAAAAGGCCCTCACTTGCGTAGAGGCCTCATAGCTCACGAGTTTGGCACGTAGCTCGTTAACCTGCAAACCCCAAGATCATAAACTACATCAGCAACGAATGAAAAATTGAGATTGGAGTATCACATAAGTAGGACCCATACCTGTGCCGTTAAGGCAACTCTCTCCGCGAGCGCTCTATCACGCTCACTACGAGCCTCCTCCTAAAGATCACAAAGGCGAACAATTAGGAATCAGTTGTTATACGAAAGAGGAATGCAGTAAAAGCATAAACCTCACCAACCTGCAATCGATCCACCTCAGCTTGTAGTGTCTGAAGCCTACCCTCCAATGCTATCCTCATGGCCTCAGATGTGTCCTGATCCCTACCACCCTGCACAGTGACCAAAGATCATGAACATGAATTCAAGATGGACAATCAACCTCGTGACCCCATACCTCATGAGAATCCACCAATGCTTCGATGACCGCTTCATTTTCCCGGCGGCGCTCCTATTACCACAGCACTGTTAGTAAAGGAGATACAAACAAAGTCGCATGCGGCCAATTAAGTTTGATAATTTTCGTACCCTCTCGACCGACAATGAGGCCCTCAATCGCGCGACCGCTGCATCCTATGAGAGCATGAACCATGCCATTACACCAGAAATGATTAGCATTGCTATGGAGGTGAACACCATTTGGTCCGAACACTAAGTCAAGAAGTCATACCTTGTTCTCCACTAAGTGAGACAGTCGAAGTATCTCTACCCTGAGAATGGATTCTGCATCGGGCGCTGCACCCCCGGATGTCCCCTGTTACACACGAGAATTATAGTTAGGGGATGAGAAGAACATGTATCTCCGAGATCATGAAGCTCATAAGCGAAACTAGTGACTTCATAAAAAAAAAAAAAGACTCACCTCACCCCGTCCCTCGGATGATGGACGTGCTTGCCAATACCCCGCTACAGCCGGTATCCCCTCCTGAGAAATAAAGGAAGAAAAACAATGTGAGTCACAATGAAAGGAGACAACATTAAAGCAAATAAAACTTCAATGCTCACCCGGATCAATGATGAGGCCTCGGCTGCTTCTGCACAATTACTAATAGAATATGAGGCCCCACAAGAATATGACTCCGGGAGTATATACCGGTGTGAGGTCATCTTCCAATATGCCTCATAATAGCTCCAGGCGCTAGCATCCGCGTCAAAGGTAGCCTTCCTACCTTTCTTTCTCCAGTTTTTTATCTCTTTTAGGCAAGGATGGCGGCGCTTGAACGTTTTTAGACCCCACCCCGGGTACGATCGATGCATGACGAACCTTTCTACGGGGATAGATTGATGGCGTCCCAATTGGCGCGCGACTCGGCTAACGATCAATCTGACTGCTACCTGAGGAGCGTGGAGCCAAATGTCCCTCTCAAATAAAGTACGACCCTCCTGGACAACAGTCATTTCGTCATCCGGACCACCCTGGTAGGGCTGCCAAGTCACCTGATAAACCATGGTATAGGTAACTGATGAGAACAAAGAGAAGCAGACGTTCAACATAGAAAACGAAAGGAAAGAAAGAAACATACCTCATGGTTTTTCAGTTCATTCAAGATGAACCGATAACCTTGCTCACCCGGCCTCATCCCAAGAGCTTTTATACGCTCGGCCATCTCAGGGGGTAAAATGTCGGAAAAACCTCGCAGACTCGCATTAGGATACCACTGCGAAGCCCGGGGAGTGCAACTCAACCTCGCTGGCAAGCGCTCAGGCCGACACTGAACTATATGCTCCCATACCCACACCTGCTCAAAATCAAAGCTTCGTTATTACA
This sequence comes from Cinnamomum chago, assembly GCA_038049695.1. Lineage (NCBI taxonomy): Eukaryota > Viridiplantae > Streptophyta > Magnoliopsida > Laurales > Lauraceae > Cinnamomum > Cinnamomum chago. The sequence continues at coordinate 35,802,719 of CP142452.1, forward strand.
AAAAATGAGGCATGCAACGTGATTAGAAAAGGAAGCTACTGAAGGTCACAGCATTCGAAATAAAAGTTTAACCTGTAAGATCGGCACGAACCCTCGAAGGCTCTTGCATCCAGGCTGAACGCGGCATCTTGAATCCAGACTATGGAAAAGAAATGCAAGGGTGGCTGCCCCCCAAGCGTAGTCACCAACCTTATCCAAGTCCTGCACGAACCGGATGAGGGTGCCGGATGCTCTATTGCCAGTCGCATTGGCAAAGAGACACCTCCCCAGAAAGAATAGAAGAAAAGCCCTAAGATGCTCTTCATCACCTAACCGTGCCGAACTCAACTTGGGTCTCCTCAAACGAACCTCAGCTTGCCTCCCCTGTTCTTTCTCTACACAATACAAATTGACCTAAGAAATTCATTTGACAATCAGAATGGAGAACAAAGTAGTTACCAAATGTTTCGGTGCTCACTCGTGACTTGGAAAGTCTCGCAGGGTATCCCTACCCTCTTCCGGCGAGTATACCCGTCAATGGGCACCTCCCGCCATTCATATCCTGAAACAACGAAAAAAAAAAAAGAGCATGAGAAACAAGGATGAGAAATATACAAGACACTAGAGATCGGTTAAGGAAGTTAGATCGAGTGCTTACCCTCAGAGGGTCCAGCGTCATCGCCCTCATCATCTCCATCACCCCCCTCATCAATGCAAACAGAAACGACCGGCGGGGCCTCACCCCCTCATCCTCACTATCCCCGTCATCGATCTCGTCATCTCCATCATCGGACACGATGAGATCACCTTCCAACTCATCGAAGTCTGAATCCTCGGACTCAACTGCATCGTCATCACTCCCACTCGTCTCCTCATCACTCTCAATGGCATCCACCACTGCTACGTCATCATCGACGGGGCTGCCTGCAGCTCGAGGTCGTTCAGAGGAGGGGCCCTCACCTACCAAAGAAATTTTGAATGATGTCGATGAAGAGTAAGGCGCAAGTCTCATGGGTATTTTGGATTTAAAATCAATTTAAGGGAAAAGAAACAAAGTGTTACCGGCATCAGCCCGAACCCCGGCCGCTGTAGGGACTAAGCCTCCCTCACGTCCTCTGACCGGCAAACCTTCCAGATCCGGTATCCTTGCCCTCAGCTTAGCGAAGAAGTCCGCCTGATTCCTAGCCCACTCTGAGATGAAGCAAGGAGAAACGATTAGTAAAAATAATGGAAGCTGAAGGATACAAGGCCACAAAGGCAATAATAGAATACTCACTATTTAAGATCCTCTTCCTCTCTGGGCTATACGCCTCCCTCAGCCACTCTGCATCAATCTGCCCCACACCGGATTGGGGGCGTGCCCCAAACATCCTATGCAGGCGTAATCGAGTGATGGAGGCCTTGGCGTCATTCGCTCTTGAGAAAACAGGGAGGCCCGTCACCCTCAAACCCCAACATCGCGCGATATCCTCCAATGTGATCATCATTTCCCCGGGCGGGAAATGAAAAGTGTGCGTCTCATCTCTCCATCTCTCAGAGAGAGCGCAAATGAGGGCGCGGTCGGTGCGGAAAGCAACGATAGACATAAAGTCACCGAACCCCATCGCTCGCACCCGGTCTTTTAAGCGATCAGGGAGCTCAGCCCACCAGTCCCTCATCTGTAACCAGCTGACCCTAGCCCGAGCAAAGGAAAGAATATCAGTGATAACGGAAGCCAACAAAGTATGAGATTTATAAAGACAACCGAGTTTTACCCGGCCAGCTCTTATTTCATCTCCAAGATGAGGCTTCTTCTCCACTTTATCTCCCTCCTTGTGCTTCTTTCTCGGGGGAATAGTGACTGGATCTACCCCGACCCCTTCCGGAACATCCGCCGGCGGAGAGGCACGCTTAGTAGCCCTTCTAGTCATGACCGTCTGTAAACCTGTACTTAATGCCAAAATGAAAGATTGAACATGAAAACATAACATCAATCCATGTAACAAAAAAAAAAAAAAAAACAGATCAGTCCAAGATGGTTACTAATGTTTCTGATTTAGAGGTGGTGAACTTCATTAGTTAAGTGATAAAAAGAGGGGAAGCCAAAGATCATGGCCATGGACCCAACCTGAGCATTAAAACAAAACGAATCACATTCAATCCAACCCAGCCCTCCTATTCAACTCTAACTTCTCACCCCATAATTGCTTCATCATGTTATCACTACACACATTGGGCCAAATCACACTCCATCCCACAACAACACTTTAAAAAAATAATAATAATAATAATGATAATAAAAAAGAGGGGGGGGGGGAGAAAGAACGAAAACAAAAGAGAGCAACACAGAACATGGCTCACAGAACGTAAATGAAATAAGAATGGATTAACAGAAAGTAGAACACACTAAGCTACAAGATATCATAATAAGAATAAAAAAATAAGAAAAAGAAAAATGGAATTGTCACAACTATGAAAGCGAGCATAAAAGACATCACGGTATTATCAGAAACAAAACAAAACAAATGCTCCACAAACCTAGACAAGTCCCTGAAAAAAAAAATGCCCAATCCTTCAGTGGTTAAGATCTGTGCTAAGAATCCAAAATCATATTCGCCACATTATCTTCCAAGGCTAATGGAATTGTTCAATAAACTGAACCACCTCCATTATGGCCATTAACCTCCTTAAATCACGCCAAATCCCACTTCTCATCATTCCATCAACTCCAACTACTCACAGCCATTTACACTCTCCACCCAAACTGATTTTATCATAGGACTCCCCGTTCTGCAATCTTTCTTCAAATCTGAATCAGGGGGGGTGCAATTGCCAACCTCACAGCTGAGGCAACTCCCCACTTCTTCCCTCACCAAAATCAACCACGCCCATGGCTGCCCTTGGCCAAAACCGAGCCCCAAAACCCCATTCTGCAACCAAAAAAAAATAAAAAAATAGAAAGAATGAATAGATGGAAGGGGCGGGACCCACACACACCTGGACGTTGTTGAACCCACACGGCTTCTCTTTCAGTGCTATTCCCACTCTTCCTTCACCTACAAGCAACAACAGATTCAAAACAAAAGGGAAGAGGGAAAGATGAACAAGAAAAAAAAAACCAGAAAAGAGAAGTGAAATAAAAATAAAAAAATAAAAGAGAGCAAGGGAATGGAAATAGAAATAGAGATGAATGGAGCAACCTACCTGGTCCTCTGTCTCCTCCCTTTCCTTCCTCTTGCCTCTCCTCTCTGTTTTCTTCTCCTCCAGTCGTCTTTCACCTACGAATAACAACAGCTGATTCAAAAAAAAAAAAAACAGAGAAAGAGAATGAAATAGAAATAAAGAAAAGAATGGAGCACATACCTGTTTTCCTTCCCCTTCCTCAATCGTTCTTTACCTACAACCATGACAGCAGGTCCAAAATAAATAAATAACTAAATTAAAAAAAATGAGGGAAGAAAGAACAGAAAGAGGGAAGGGACGGTCCACCTACCTGAGCGCCAGCAAGCCTGCGCTGTACCTCCCTCGCACCTCTCCTCTATCCACTCCACTCCCAGCTCCTCTGTCTCCACCTGAACTCACGCCCAAAAGAGAAAGAAGAAAGTGAAGAACGAAAGATAAGAAAGAGAGGGAAATAGAGAATGAAATGAAAACAAAAGAAAGAGGGAAAAGGGGGCAACCCCGTAACCTAAAGCAGCGCACAAGGCTGGGCGCTGGATGGCCCAGCCCCATCATATGGTGGGGTCCATCTCTATGGGGGACACACCTTAAGCACAACCCTGTATCTCTTCAAAAATATATATATATATAATAATAATAAATAAAATAAAAAAGAGACATAAACATAAAGAAAACGGTTAATTAAGAAACTTAAACATTCCCCATAATCATGAACTCAATTACAGTACATAAAAGAAAATCCATGAGATTAATTAGTCATCACCCATTCATCATACATTAATAATTCCTGATTAAATCTCATAACTCCTCATCATAGTATCACAGCAATGAGAAGTCTCCATTATTTAAGACTAAAGCATCATCACATAATAAAATAAAAATAAACAAAAGAGAAACAGGGAATTATAAAATCTATATTGTTCTTTTATTAAATTTTGATAGGAGTTGTTTAATAGTGGAGTGACAAATTAAACTAACTGCCCTAGGCACAAACTAAAACGAAAAGAGGTAATCATTTCGGCTTCCAAATCCTACTTAAGGCTTATGACTACTATTAGCGGTCCTAATGACCCAACCTCTTGATCACAACCTAGCCTAAGAAGAGGACTCCTGGTGAGTCATTTAGAATGGGTGAATCATGCCGTTGAAGACTGGGAAACGAGCCATCTGCGTCTCCATCCCTGCGATGTGAGCCTCGAGCTGCCCTTGTATTTCATTGAGATTATTTAGGGGATTACGAAGGGCATCACAAATCTCTCGGATCTGTCCAGAGTCGTCCTGAAGGGCGGTATATACTGGGTGAATGAGCGCTGAAAGTGTAGTGTTCTGCATCTCGAAATATTTCCTATAACGCCTGGGAATGCACGCTTCAGCCTCATGGGGGCAAGACATGGTCATGGGCTCCAGCTGATCCATCCGCCTTTGCAGGGTATTGAAGTCATCGATTGGAGCCCTTTCACTTGCAGTTTTGGTAGCTTCCCAAACCCCCAGCATTGCTCTGAGGTCTATCAAGCTCCATAAGAGGGACTGAAGCACCTCGCTGACGAAACCCGGTAAGTCCTCCATGAGCCCAGTATAACCTCGCAACCTACCAAGGGCAGTCCTCCCAACGACGCACAAGTCCCCATACAGCCCGCAAATTCGTTTGTATTTCGTAACTAACAGATCATACGCCTCGCGTTTGACTTCAGCAAGACGTTGATCCATTATTTTTTCAAATTCAAACACACAGTCATAAATAGCGGGAATGGACGACTCATGCCCGAGGTAGAATTCCGCTCGATCCTCGGAGTCGTGGTAACCTATCATCTCAGTTCCAGGGGACCAGTATTCCTCCCCTGGCACATAAGGCTTGCAAGCATCAAGACCTGCCCCAACGCCGATGGTGAATGAAAAGACGGGGAAACCAGCCATTGAATGAAGTCAAACCTGCGAACAAAAACACCCAGCCTTAGAGACTCCACGTGAATAGCAACAAAAAAAAATAATAAAAAAAAAAGGATCACTTGGGCGCACCAGGGGTGGCGCCCAAGTTTATCTTATGAATTTCATCCCATGTGGGTCCGGTTCAACCCAAAACTATCCATCATAACCCTTGAGATCCGTGAGACGAGTTCCCCAAGGGTACTGACAGAGAGATTTTCAGGTCTTTAGGAAACCAAAAACATGTCCTTTTTGCTCAAGCAAGTATCAATAATGCAATGCAACATATTAATATAAAAAAAAAAAACATTACTAATTGCAAGAGAGAAACCTAAGAAACATGGGGAGTAAATCAAAAAAACCTACTGATATTCAATCAAATAATAAAACTCCAACCTTAAAAACATCTCTCAAGGGAGAGCAAAACAACTAGAAAGCATGTTGCATAATTCAAGACCAAAAGAGTGAAAAGAGTGCTTACTTGAAGACAGGAAGGAGAGCAAAGACCCTGGAACTCGAAGTTTTGAGGAGTGAAAAAACTTAGAGAAACCCATAGGCAGCCCTTCCTTATATAGGTTAGTGTCCTAACATCAAAAGGAAAAGAACACCACTTGGGCGCGCTCCTAGTGGCGCCCAAGTTCTTCGCTTTCCAATTCTAAGCCAAGAAGGAGAATGCCACTTGGGCGCACTCCTAGTGGCGCCCAAGTTCTTCACTCTTCAATTCTACCCGGAGGACACCTCACATAACCAAGTTCTTCGCTTTCCAATTCTAAACCAAGGAGAAGAACACCACTTGGGCGCACTCCTAGTGGCGCCCAAGTTCTTCATTCTTCAATTTTATCCCGCAAAGGGCACCTCGTGTAACCACCTCACAAGGACTCTAAACCAAGTAGGAGAGACTACTTGGGCGCCCATAGAGGTGCGCCCAAGTGCACAGGAACACATGGGCGCCCTTCCATGTGCGCCCAACCCTATGTTTTAGCCCGTAGGACCCCACAATGCATAGATTCCAAAACCAAAATGGCTCTTTGATAATTACTAATCAAATCAAACAAAGGTAACAACAAATAATAACTGAAAGAGAGTAATCACAGTGTCTGAGTGGCCAAAAAAAAAAAAAAAAAAAAAGATGCTCACTGGACATCACCCCTTCACATGGGAACTCATTGCATACATTCTAGTCCCATCACACATACATCTAATATTGTGCATTGCATTCCATGTCATCTCCATCAGTAGCAATTAAAATTACTATTTCTGCAAGTTATAAAATTGAGTACTAACAAGCAAGAGCGCAGAATCTTTTAGTGTTTATCCACTGCAGATTTACAACCCATGAATGAGAATAACAAAAGTGATTCAAACACGCTGATGGGGATGAATGACACAAACTTCTGCAAATGGACAACGAAGGAAAGCGACAATGAGCTCCATCGTCGGATTTATGAAAAGCTCTTGAGGTAAGTACACCTAACTATGGATTTTCGCGATTTTATTCCACGTCTGGAAATTGAGTCGCCGTAGGCCTCCCTTAAGCGCTTATAATCGGTATGGCGACCATAATACCGTGTTGTCACGAATTGTGGTGTTTGCTGACTCAAATCTTGACGTTGGAAAATGGAATCCGTGTAACTCGAAACTCTCCATGATAAGCACGAACCGATGATCGAATCTATCTCAGGTTCTCATCCAAGCTTGGGTGAAGACCAAGATCCCTAGAGAGTGACGGTTATTCCGGTGAACATTTTCCATTGATTTAGTTTTTTCGATGCATACCGGAGTTTCAAAATAAAATCTCTTTTCAAAAAAAAAAAAAAATGCATCTCATTCTCACATACACCCCACACAATTGCTTGAACTACGTTTGTGATTACCTTCAAGATCTCCATTATTGCTAGTTAATTTTAACTATGCCTTAAGCATTCAACTGTGGATGAAAGTCAAAAGACATTATATATGACAAACTAGAAAAAAACTCTATTGCAAGAACAAATGAAATTTTAATAGTGACTTAGCTAATCGAAAGATCAACTTCTGATTCAGACCACTGGGGCACAGTTCCCACCATCTCCTTTTAAATTAAGCAACCGGGGCACAGTTCCCAACCCGCCACGGGGCAATACCACGGGCACCGAGGCACAGATCTCGGGTTTCCAATCAAATCAGTAGGCACGTAACTTCTTCTTTTTCCCTTTTTCCCCCTGAATCAGGATCGATCCTAGAAAAGTGAACCTCACCTTTAGGACAAGTTTGCAATTGCATACATCCGTAGGCGGCCACTCCCGCGAGCTCAAAAGCTCTCGCGAGTCATGAGTGATGTGTCTACTTTCTTTGGAGCACAACTCTCCACGTGTTGTTCTCCAAAGAGGGGCATACTGTAGACACCTCATTTTGGCCCCCTATGATAGCCTTAAACACTTATCATATATAATGATGCCCCCATTTCACCCATAACTGAATGGTTAATGGCATAATTCAAATTAATTAATGACAATGAAGATGCTTGTTCATAATTTTAGACTTAGTTCGACAATTCATAGAAATTGTGAGAGAAAAGGCCGAATCGCGTTAAGATATCGAGTTCGACCCACTACTCATACCAGGCATGGACTACAACACTATTCCAAACCCTTTCCAAACTATATAGAACACAACCAGGTTGTTCCTAAAGAAACTACATATAGTTTGCCTAAGTACGATATGATTAACATGAATTAGGAGGTTGGGATCATTGATCCGAGTATCCCTTACTTTCCCTGACCTCTGAATATTAGGAGCTATACACCACAAGATTCTACATTCCGAGAGCTTTCCGATGATATATGGAGCGTCCAAATCCGATAAGCGGGTCAAAAGTTATGGGCTTCCGAAGTTTGCCCCAGGAGGATGTCAAAGTCACTTAGGCGCCACCCATGTGGCGCCCAGGCTACTGAATTCCACATAGGCGCCCCATGCTGGGCGCCCATACTGCCCAGGGTCACCTAGGCATCTCATGGTGGGTGCCCACTTTCCAAACTCCACTAGAATGGCTTGAAAGTAGCCCGGGACCACGCAAACATAGGGACCATGCACCGAAGATGAACCGACTCCACTTAGGCGCCACCCATGTGGCGCCCAGCCCTAAGTTCCACCTAGGCGCCACCCTGTGGGCGCCCAGGCTGCGCAGACCATGTGGGCGCCACCCCATGGGCGCCCACCCTCTCTCAAACCCTAATTCACGCTAAAACAACTTAAGCCACCTTGGGATGCGTGAGACCTTCTAGAAGCACGAATTAATGAAGCCCTAACCCTCTTAAACTCGTCCCAAAGCCTCTATATAATCCCTCTTAACCCCCATTAGCAAGGGGAGCTACCCTAAAAAAAAAAGGAGAAAATAGAGAATAAGAAAGGAGAAGAAGAGGTAGCCACCATTAGAGAAAGAGTTTCAGATCTAGAGAAGAAGAAGAAGAGGTAGAGAAGAAGGCTTTCATATCTTCAACTGGGGCTGTGGGACTTCGCGAAAGCTTCATTCTAGGAACTTGAAAAACGCATCATCTACCGGTATTCCTAGATCTCCCCTTTCTTTTACTGCATTCCATTAGCATAAATGCTTAGAAACATGTCTAGGATCATTTGAGCATCATAGATCTACATTAGCTTGTGTTAAAACTGATATTATAGCATCTCATCATACTAGAAACATGTTTAGGTTCATTCTAATATAGTAGATCTGCATTATTTCGTAACTCTAATTGCATAACTAGGTTAGATATCGCATTAACAATATCATTATTGTCATTTACATCAAAGAGATCGCGAAAAGCCCTTGGCAAAAAGGCTGGGCGCCACCCCCTGGGCGCCTGCCCTCTCCCGGACAGGCTGGGCGCCACCCCCTGGGCGCCTACCCTTCTGAGACTGGGTTCGGGGTCTAAACCTTCGCCCGTTGCATCGTTTTCTCGTAGATTTGCTAATTGCATCATTAGTAGTTCGCATTAGGAATTCGCATCAGTCGCTGAATATCGGAATTTGTGTTGAAAATATTAAGATTTTTTGTGCATTCATTGTGACCCATTGAAAACCCTGACTGAGCAGGATAGGCGCCACCCCCTGGGCGCCCAAGTGGATTTTTTCCACCTTCGTGCACAACTTCCGATCTTCCGCATTTAGTTTACTTAGAAGTTGTTTGATAATGATATGTTTGGCTGTTTGATGCGTTCTGAACTCCGAATTACCATTTTTGTCACACTTCACATCATATCATTTGAATCGTAGAATCATACAAAAAAACCCAAAAAAATCATAAAACATAAAATCACTTCTTCTCTTTCCTTATTCTTTAATAACTTAGAGAGGAAACCAAAAAAAAATTAAAAGATATTCAGAAAACCCAAAAATAATAGTTAGATAGTCTAGGTTATCGAATTTAGCGCCTAAGTAGGATAAACCCTAAGATTAATTAGAACATCATAATTAATTAATTTAAGAACCATCAAATCATTAATAACACCTTTAATTCCTTTAGAGGCCTAATTAATTCGGATTAAAAGCAACTAAGAACATAAAACACCTAAACCCCAAAACACAGTCACCTGGGCGCCACCCCCTGGGCGCCCATCCTTCCACAGTCACCTGGGCGCCACCCCCTGGGCGCCCATCCTTCCACAGCCACTTGGGCGCCACCCCCTTGGCGCCCAACCTCTTCATTCTCTAAGACATCCCGATTAAAGCTTAAACCAATTAATTAAGACCTTAAACTAATCCGAATCAACACAGTAAAACATTTTAAACCTGAAACAACTAAAACCCTAATCAACTCAACCTCTAATTAACTTGAAAACACAAACCAACCAAAATACCAAAACACCTGGGCGCCACCCTCTGGGCGCCCATCCTTCCAAGACACCTAGGCGCCACCCCCTTGGCGCCCATCCTATCGCATCACTAAGGAACCCTCAATTACAACTTCTAATTAATAACAAACCAAATTTAATCCTAATTTACATAATAAAACACTTTTAAACTTAAGAAACCTGAAACCCTAATCAATTCGAACTCATAACAACTTAAAAGTACAAGACCAGCACAAAACCAAGAACCAGACACCTGGGTGCCACCCCCTAGGCGCCCAGCCTATCAATCCACTTAGGCACCACCCCTGTGGCGCCTATCCTACCCCATTCCCCTCGAGACCATCAATTGAAATTAAAACTTAACTAATTAGACCCGAATCAATACATTAAAGCACTGTCAATTTAAAAAGATTTGAAACCTCAATCAATTTGATCTTGAATTCAAATCAAAAACGTAAAACCGATTCGAACCATAAAAACAGTCCACCTGGGCGCCACCCCCTGGGCGCCCATCCTTCCGAGACACCTGGGCGCCACCCTCTGGGCGCCTATCCTACCCAGTCATTGGGAAACCCCATTTGAAACTAATCCCGAATTCAATCATAATCAACACTTCAGAATTTAAAACAATTGAAGTCAGAAGTCCGACTTCAAATTAACTTAAAGATCATTGAACCAACTCAAAACTTAAAAGACTATCCACCTAGGCACCACCCTCTGGTCGCCTAACCTCCCGAGTCACAAAAAGACCTAATTAATTAGAACTTAATTTAATCCTAACGACACAGCAAAATACTTTTATTTTAAAATACATCAAACTATAAAAGTTCAACTTCAAATCAACCTAAAAAATACGAAACCGACCCGAACCACAGAACAAACCACTTGGGCGCCACACCCTGGGTGCCCAGCCTACCTGTTTTCATAAGAACCCCGACCAACGTCTTAGCCTAATTAATTAACATTCAAACCAATCCCAATCCACATATTAAAACACTTTTAACTTAAAATACTTAAGACTTTAATCGATTCAGACTTAGCATCCAAAACCTTTACAAACCAACAAACAATCACCTAGGCGCCACCCCCTTGGCGCCTATCCTTTCGTTTGCACTAAAACGCGAATTCTTGGTTTTGTTTCCAAATCCGGACCCGACTAATTTTGACATTTGAACACCAGAGAACTAAAACAATTTGGAACATTAGAATTCAACAAGTAAGAATCCCCGGGATTCTGAAGATAACAACGACACCACCGCCACTAGCCAAACCACCAAGAAACAGCCACTTGGGCGCCACTGCCTGGGCGCCCAAGTCACCAGAGTGACCTAGGCGCCACCCCCTGGGCGCCCAAGTTCTCCGCCAATCCTGTCCGTCGATTTCGACATCATTTCACTTCTCGAGTTAAAACTTGAAATCCCCGAGCCTTAAACAACTTAAGTAGAATCTTAAAACATCCCTAAATCACTCTTAATCAACTCATAACTTAATACAAATCGAATTATTTAAGATCATAACCGAATTCCTTAGATAGAAATTGCCAAGTTTAGGCTATTAGCACCCTAGGATTAGACCGGATTTCCTCATTAGATAGATTAGAGCATTAGGCTTCGTCCCATCACTTTTCTTGTTCCGTTAGGGGACTGGGAGAGCTGATGTGGACGGTCTAGGACCTTAGGTTAAGGTTAATCCGATGATCAGTAATAAAGCATTAATCATTTAAATCCAAGTAAAATCCCCTAGTTAGGCCCTTCTAGCCCAATATCAAAAATCCATAAAAACTATAAAACCAACAAAATAAACCCAAAAAGATTTTTCTTTTATTTCTTCCTCCACCTCAGGTGCCAAATATTTAATTGAACTTAATGATAAAAGGGAACAAAGAACTGACTTCTAAAATTGAATAAATGAGAATAATTAGATGAGATGAGTGATTTCACACACGTTGCATACTTTTATTTCGGCCCATCGGCCACCTCTAAATCAATCACGGCCCATCGGCCCTCTAAAACAAACACCGGCCCATCGGTCACCTTCAATCAATCACAGCCCATCGGCTTTTCACTTTATCACTCGTGTATCGCTCACGAAAAATACAGAAATCACAAGTCAAAGTCTCATTTGCATCATCATTTTGGTTTGAAAAAGTCAGCCTTTAAACCCTATTTTGCCAAGGGATTAGAAGGGGGTACCCGGGAACGGGGCCGATCCTCTTCTTAAATATTTGGCACCTCCCCCCTTTTTATTTTCTTTATTATTTTATTATACTTGGATACACCGTGATTATGCTATGTGAGGATTAACCTTATTTGGACTCTAACTCATAACCCTGAATTGATCCCATATTAAAGAAACCCAAAGAGACCCGAATTAATGTGACAGGAAAACCGTCGTGTGTTGCCGGCAGCACAATAGACGAGAGAAGAACCCACCCATTTATTTTCTCCCATTTTTCTTCGGCTTTTGTGGAAGAACGGTGTTACGGCCGTTACCGTAGCTGGCGATCGTGATCCGTCAATTTTGAGGTAGTCGGAATCCTCATTTTCGATGTAAAATTTAAATAGCACACATAGATGAATGGCGATTCCCCTCCTTTACGGGATCAAAATTCACATCCGACACTTTTAGCAAAATTTTGTCATTTTTGTGATTGATCTTTTTCTTTTCCAACCTTTGCAGGTGCTTCCTCCAGAACGAACAAGGGTAAGGGGCCTTTTACCGGCGCACCTCGCAGATCTGCTAGATCTTCCAATGCGGCCATTCAGAAGGCCTGGGAGAAGGTCCAATGTATGGAGAGAAACCTGGAAGAGTGTGACTCCCTCAACAAGGATGAGATGAGGCAGCATTGATTGTTCTTAAGGATGAGGAGTTTTATAAGATCATGGTAAGCAATCGTCCTTGGATCATGGACGATCAGAGCGTTATGCCCAAGCCTACCTTTCTCTTTGGTGATGTAGTCCCCGATGACATGACATACCAGAGGAGATGTTTTCAGTTCTATTACACATCTGATGGTGAGGAGAGGACTGTTGCTATCCGGTCATCTTTCGATCGTACTATCTCGATCATGGGCCTTTCTCCGACATGCTCTAAGAAGGAAGATCCTCCAAGTTGGGTGAAAAGGACGATTGTGATCAAGACCGGGATTTTTGTCAGCGGCTCTTCCAAATATACGGAGAAGTTGCCCGCCCGTATGGAAATGTTGATGCCGGCTAGTGGCTACTAGGGTTTTGATCATCTGTCGGTCGACTTGAGACCAGTGGGCCTTTGTATTTTCAGGGGTGATGGTAGTAATTAGGTGAAGCCTTTTCGATTTTGTGGTCGTTTCAGTACTAACTCGGATTGGGAGTTATGGACTGATCGCATCCTGCGAATTGGTGATGCCATTCTGAAGGGAGCCGAGATCTTTAATGCGGTCCGTGCTTTTAGGGAGACCATGATCTTTTCCGTCGAGGCCTTCATGGCTATGTTGGAGTCCTTTCTTCCACAAACCAACACCTTCGTTGTCACGAATGATGAGATTGGTTTTTCTTTGAAGGAGCTAAACGCCATCACTGGGTTCCTATCCTTGGCAACCTCTATAAGGATTCATGCCTATTGACAGCGTCCTTGAGGAGCAGTCAGAGGAGTTTTGGCTTATGTACTTTCAGTTTGTCATCTTCTATGATTTTTTTAAGGAGGAGAAGGGCTCGGAAGTCATGTCCAGCATTTGGAAGAGTTTTAGTTCTTCATCCTCTAACTTCTTTAACAGCAGAGAGTCTTCTGACAGCATGACCCCGGAAGCCAGAGCTAAGAATCCGGGTTCGAAGAAGACTTCGGTCATGCGAGAAGAATTGAGGAATTTCTTTGCGGGTAAAGATGCCATTTGTTTTGACATTGTGCTGCGGAGAGATCTGTTGTTTACCTCATTTACTGGCTGGGTGAGGCCATCTTTGCTAGTGGAGATGGAACGCCATCAGGCCGCATTGTATTTATCCGGCTTATAGCGTTTGGAGAGCAGTTCACTTTGGTGCCTACACTTTACTCCTCTTTGTGCTCCGAATTGCAGGTTGTTGCTTTCTTAGTTCAGCTTGGGCTCCCTATAAATAGGGTGTTTTCAGCCCACATATTTTATTTGTGGTATGTATACCAATGTCTTGGCTTCCACCAGTTTGGTGTTCCGAAGGATGATGATCCTCTCATGATTCGGTTGGCTATGGGAAAAGCCATTTTCAAATCTTTTTTGTTCGCCCGTATGAGGATCCGACAATACAGGGACGTCGAGATAGGGCAGTCATCAGTGAAACTTTCTCCGGAGTTGCAGAAAAGGGCTTTTGATTTTGGTGCCCCCGCGATTCCACCAGGGCAGGGTTGGGAAGACATTACTCATTGACCAATGTAGAGAAGGGGTGGCTTTTTAACATGTGTCGGCACATTGGTGTATTGCAAACATCTTTTCGTCGACATCCAGCCATACATTCCTTACCACTTTGCGCGCAATTGGTGAGTATCCTTTCATCAACATCCAGCCGTATCTTTTTGTTGACATCCTGCCGTATGTTCCTCAAGACGTTGTTGGAGCGCCTTCGAGTATGGTGAAGCGCTTTGGAGGTCTGCAGGATGGCAGAAATGCATGGGCTTTTTATAGTGCCAAAGACACTACTACCATGATTTCTTTTCTTGAGTTGTTTACTTTCCGGACTGCTGGCTTCACAAAGTGGTTCGTGGAGAGCTTTTTGGAGTACCGGGGGCTTTCCAAGAAGGAGCTTGATGTTAAACAGTTTTCTGGGAAGGGAATCGGGAAATCAGATGGCATTCGGTGAGAGGGATTTTTGGCCTTCCTTTCTGGAGAAAAGCATAAGATAGGCTTTTTTTGGTGAGCATGGCGTCATTGGATCTGAAGCTGTCTGGGAAGTACCTGGCGAGGCCTTAGAGCAGCTGGAAATGGAGGAAGCTAAACTCGATGCTTGGATGCAAGCAGCACAGAGGCGAGCTTCTGTGGAGTCCACTGGTAAGAGCAAACCTTCCAGTGAGGGATCAAGTGAGATACCTGACTTCGACAGTAGGGCAGGTTCTTCGAGCAAGCCAACCCATAGAGGCAAAAGGAAGAGAGGGCATCGTTGTAGCATGGGACGGCACGAAGACTCTCCTGATTTGGAAGTCCTCTCCATCAATAAGGAGGTGTCAGGGGATGCTGTTTAGCCTTCGAAAAAGAGGAGCCGAGAAGAAGAGACTGTCAGTAAGGGTATGATTCTTCCTCTTTCTATATCTTTCATGGAGATTTTCTTGTCCTGATATGCTTTCTCCCCCTTTTTTAGTAGAAGAATGATGACTTGGTGATGCCGGAGGTTCCAACCGATGAGGTGGTGACAGATCCGATTTCGGCATCTTAAGAAGAACTGAGGGGCTCTGGAGTGATTCCAGAATCTCCATTTGGTATGGTTTCTTTTGTGTTTTTTTTTTGTTGGTTTGTGCCGTTGTTTGCTAATATGTTGCTTGTTTTCTTGTCAACCGACTTGTCACTGGATTCTGATGACTTTGAACCATCAATGGATGCAACTCTTGACGATGCTTCAGATGAGTTCATGGAGGCAAAAAGTATTCCGCCAGTCGTCGAAGAAGGTACTTTGTAGTAATAACCCTGATGATAATGACTTTTTCAACAGAATCATATTCATACATATTTATGTTTCATTGGCAGGTTGTGAAGTGACAAGAGAGATCCCTTCGCTTTCTTTAGAACTAAAGCAAGGGGTGCCAGAGGTTGATCTAGAGGTAGGGGCTTTTACAACCAGTTCTGACACGGCAAAGATGAGACCTCGTGTTGAGATTCCTTCCCCAGTGGCTCAAATTGGAAATAGTTTTTAATTACTCTTCCAACTGGGCACGGCATGAGCAGTCGACCGGTGGAGTGGGGTGAATCTTTATCTTGGCCATCTTTTCAGTTTGCGAAGAAGGTGCTGGCATGCGTTTTGAGCTCTTGGATCAAGACTCTCCTTTCTGGTCACTTGGATGCTGGATTTGGCATGGTCAAGCATGTACAGGAGATTCTTGCTGATGTCGAAGAGGTTGGCATGGATGTCACAGGTGCTAGGGTGATCGTTGATAGGATCATTATGATGGGCAACAAGTGGTTCAAGAATGGTGAATCTTCAAAGAAATGTTTATAAACCCTTCTATTAAAGCTAAGTCTGAAATGGATGAGACCACGCAGAGTAGGAAGCGGTTTGTCCAGGAGAGGAACATCACCAAGTTGGTCATCATTGAGTTGAGGCATGACATTGACCGCCTTGATAGGGAGGTCATTGAAGCTAGGCGACGTCTTGAGAATTTAGAGGTACAAGTCGCGGCCCAATGGGTTGCTTTAGCAGAGGCTCGTGCCAAGGAGAGGACTTGAGAACACACGCGATGGCAAACTGCTTGGGGAAAGCTTCCCAATGCCGAAGACGGGTCACAGCGTTCTGCCGTATCTTATTGCAAGTTTCTGAAGAAGCATGCCTTGGAAGCTTTGACAGCTAAGGCCAGGAGTTTGCTTGAGGAGTTGAATCTTTGGCTGGAGACCATGTTTGGCTAACTTCCTGGTTTCTCTCTCTCTGTTTTTTTTTTGTAACAAAACCTCTTCACATTTTTTGAAACCCCATGTGTACACACATTTTTTTTTTGGTCCTCTTTTTGTTTTGTAGTGCTTGTGACCATATTCTTTAGCACATTTTCTTTTCTTTTGTATTCCCTCCTTTCACTTAAATCCTTTTGTGATAAAAATAAATTAAAGCAATAGTTCAATGGGAATGTTTGTTTGAGAATTTGATCAAAAGTTTGTCATTTTGTGAAAATCTTTTGTGAAATGGTTGTTTTGGCATGGGAGCCAAATTTTGTTTGCAGCATGTCAGCCAAATCTGGGTTTATGGCATGAGAGCCAAAATTTTATTTTTTGGCATGAAAGTCAAGATTTTGTTTTTGGCATGAAAGTCAAGTTTTGTCGCATGAGAGCCGATTTTTGGCATGAAAGCCAGGTTGTGTGGCATGAGAGCCGATTTTTGGAGTGAAAGCCATTTTAATTTTTTTTTTTTGAAAGCCAAGTTTTGGTTTGTTGGCGTAAAAACCAGGTTTTTGATTTTTTTGGCGTAAAAGCCAGATTTTTGGCATGAGAGCCAAGTTTTTTATTTTTTGGCGTAAAAATCAGATTTTTTTTGCATGAGAGCCAGGTTTTTGGTATGAGAGTTGATTTTGTGGCATGAGAGCCGATTTTGTTTTTTGTTTATTGGCATGAAAGTCGGGTCCCGGTTTTCAAAAGTACAAGTATCGACTAAAAACCGCCTCCTTACTAAATGGTTTTGCAAGTATCGATGGAATGTCGTTTCATTGCTCATTCAGTTGCGAGTATCGATGGAAAGTTGCTTCCTCACTATTTTGGGTGCAAGTATCAACTAAGTGACGCTTCCTTGCTGAATGATTTTGCAAGTATCGATGGAATGTCACATCCTTGCTCATTCGGGTTGCGAGTATCGATGGAATGTCGCTTCCTCATTTTTTTTTCAAAAAAATTGTTTTGCGGGTACTGACTGAATGTCGTTTCCCCACAATTTTTGAAATTTCAAGGTTTTTTGAACCTCTAGTTTTTTATTTTGAAATTTGTGTTGTGGATATCAACTGAAATGTTGCGTCTCCATGATTTTTGAATTTTGCAAGTATCGATGAAATGTCAATTCCTTGCGATTTTGGAAGTGTCCAATGTGGTTCGCATTCTTCCGATTTTTTAGTTTTGCGAGTATCGACTAAGTGTCGCTTCCCCGCAGTTTTTTGAAAAAACCTTTTTTTTAAAGACACGAGGGTCATAACTTTTGACCAAAAACCATTTTAGCGGTAAAAGGCAGGGCGGACTAGGGTGGAAATCCCCAAATTCTGATTTTTGTTTCAAACCACGAATTTTGGGATCAAAGATCGAAAATTTTGGTCAAGTTAGGAAAGAGGCTCCTAACTTGGATTTTTTTTTAAACAATGAAATGATGTATGTAAGCATTGTTTTGAATTTTTAGAAATTTCAACATAAGGATGAAAATTCCAAAAGGAGTGGGTTTTGACGAGCAGGTACTTAGGAATAGGCTTTGGCCGTGCAGGCATCGCTCTGACCTAGTGGGGTAAGTCTTCAAGGGTAGTACCGCTTCAAGAACTTTCCGTTAATAGGCAGCATACATCTGTCACCCTCCATGTTTAGGAGAGCACATGCGCCGTTGGATAAAACCTTGTTGATGACGTCGGGTCCCTCCCATTTTGGCTCAAATTTGCCTTTGGACTTGTGGGCGAAAACCAATGGTCTTTTTGCCACAAGAACCAAGTCACCCTTTTTGTAGGTGTGTTGCATGACCTTCTTGTCAAAAGATCCTGTCATACGTGCTTAGTAAAGTTCAATGCTTTGTCAAGCTTTGAGTTGTCTTTCGTCGAGATTATCCAGCTCTTGGAGTCTCAACTTCATATTGCTTTCTTGAGTCATGTAAGTTTACAAAGATACCTTAGGGAAGGAATTTGTACCTCCAAAGGCATGACAACATCGCATCCAAAGACCAAGGAGAATGGTGTGCTATGGGTTGGTTCTCGAACGGTGGTCCGATAGGCCCATAAAGCTTCAAACAGTTTGTCGCTCTAGTCTATTTTGTGACTAGAGACCATTTTCTTGAGGATTTTGCAGAGCACCTTGTTGAAGGCTTTTACTAATTTGTTTGGTGTCAGATTATGTGGAGTCGAAGGACAGCTTTGGATTTTGTATTCGTCGCAAAACTTGTAGAATCGATGATCCCGGAATTGTGGTCCGTTATCATGGACAAATCTTTTAGGTAAGACAAAACAACAAACGATTTTGGTGCACAGGAATTGAAGGACTGATGATGTCTACATTTTGTTGAGCGCAAATACTTCTAACCACTTGGAGAAATAATCCGTAGTGGCGAAGATAAAGCAATGACCTTTGCTCGATGGGGGAGATATAGGACCTATGATGTCCATACCCTAGGCTTCGACTAGCCACGAGATCGCTATAGGATGTAGCCATTCTAGAGGCATATGAACATAGTCTCCATAAACTTGGCATTGTTGGCACGCTTAGCAAATTGCATAGCGTTAGCTACCATGGTAGGCCAATAATAACCTAACATTTTTATTTGATCGTAGAGTTTAGGACCAGCCTGATGGGCTCCACAAAGACCAGCATGAACTTTTTGAGTGTTTCTTCAGCCTCTTGTTGTGACAACCAGTGCAGAAGTACTCTGTTGAAGGATTTTCTGTAAAGGATTTTTGAAGGAATACCCAAATGAAAATTTGGGACTCGCCTTTGAATGCTTACCCAGTCTTTTGCATCTTGTGGCAGGATTCCAAACATAGTGTAATTGATGAACGGATCCCTCCAGTCGTTGACTGAAGGTCTAAGGATAGATATCCGACTTTCAACCACTCGGTGGTATTCAGCAACTGTTTGGTGTGTGTTAAGAGGACGAAGATCCTTCTTTCACACACTATAATTTACATGTTTTCCCCTTCCTGAATTGTTAAAGATGCGGCAAGCCCGGTTAGGGCATCTGCATGGACGTTTTCACCTTTGAGGATGTTGGTGATGTGACAAATGTCAAAATTTTGCCGAAGCGATTGTGCCTTGTTGTAGTAAGGCATAAGTGTTAGATTGTGTGGTATCAATCCATCAGTTGATGTAATAAATTGATTAATTTCTTTATTTATCAATAAAATCATGTTTTCCTTTCATGAGATGGATGGTGTTTATTACTTAATGAACATGACCAATACATATGACATAATGGTTCATGAGATGAACCGGGTCCCATTAGTATATTAGATGTGATATACGTATATGGATGAGATCCACATACGGGAGACATGTGTCACAAATCTTATACTTAAAATATCTTCACAACCAGTGATGAGACTGGGCATCTCATCTGATAAGGTTGCAGCTCTTTGATCACTATGAGATAGTGTGATTTGTCTCGATCATTAGAATGGAAGATTCTGGATCACGGTGCTTGTACATTGGATGTATTGAAGGACCATGAGAAGCACGTTATGAAAGCTGTATCGATTTAAGGACCTGTCTCATAATTCCCTAGCAATAGGCTTTCAATCCTGAGACATTGATGAACTCAAGTTTCTATCTATTCATTTGCTTTGAGTCACCAATGAGTGAGGCCAATTGTAGGTCAACACTTCAGTGTCTTGGGTACGTGGAAGTAGGACTGTGGGAACATACAATGATCAAGATGGAATCTATCTATATTATCCCCTTGTGCCTATTAATGGATTTATTATTAGTAAGTGCGCACCCATCTCGATTAAGAGTTAATTGGATGGTACTGATGATCACTGTGATTAATTGGGGCTCAAGGATAATAAGATGTGGATCTAAGATTGGATGAGACATATTTATTCCAATTGATCCATGAATATTAATAGAGGGGCCTACTTGTGGTACTGTGGAAGTTTAGGGTCTTCATTGTAATTTATTCCTAAGACTGGAGTGCAATTGCATTTATATAGTGGTGTTATTTGTAATTAACTGTGGGCCCGGATTGCACATGAGATGTGGGGTTGCATGTCCCAATTGGAGTCAGCTTTCTAAGGAATCCCTAGTGGTCCCCACGCTGGCCTAAGTATTAGAAAGATTCTATTCTTACTTAAACTCTAATAGGAAGGAATTATAAACTTACTATTTTTATTTGAAGTGAGACTTCTAATAGTGGTAATAGTAGCATGAGAAGTTCCTAATTTGTATGGAAGTGAGACTTCTTATGCAATTAGTAAGAGAAGTAAGAAAAAGAGGTTGCATGAGGACTATATAACGGGAAACACCCCTTGGACGTCCAAGACACAAACCCACGCCCAAGAGCCTCTAGTGCAAGTGTTGCACAACTCTTCTTCTCCTTTTCTATCTTCTAGTTCTTAGAGTTTCTAGTAGGGTTTTCTCTTGGAGATCCCACACATCTTCTTGAGAAAAGAGATCTGATAGAGGGTCATAACGTGGAAGACAACAAGGTCTTGGAGATCTCTAATTGCTTTAAGAAGAGTTCTTGTTCTAGTTGATTGTTTTCTCCTCTACTAGAGCACTACCGGGCTCCAAAGGTATAATCTGCTTCTCCTCTTGTGGTAGATTATTTTGTTGCATATAATTGTTGATTTCTATCTTCTAGATAGGTTATATTACTGTACATGATTGATGAGAAGGAGAGATTGCATCCTGGATTGGGTTATAGCCTTCTGGATAGTTGATCCCTGAGTCAAGTGGGTCAAAAAGTTTTGAAAACCTATCCAGAGGCCCACCTACTTCCAACAATTAGATCAAGCTTCCTAACTTTATATTTTTGATTAATCTAGTTGACGATCATTTGAATGTCCCTGAAGACTTCCAGCATGATGATGCCGAATTCGAGGGCGAGTTCCAATTCTACGATCAGAGCTTGGTATTCAGCTGCATTGTTTGAACACGGTTCCCGTAACGAGAAAGCATGTGGAATCATGTATTTGTCGGGGCTAGCAAAGAGGATGCCAACTCCCGAGATCAACTTTCTTTTTTCATTTGTCCCGATTGCACTGTCAAAGTACATGTCCTAGGAGGCATTTGGTGAGGAAGTTTTCACGTTATAGACGGGTTCGCCTGGGAGAACATCTCTGAGTGGAGAATCTTTAAGCAATGGATGCTCTGTGAGAAAGTCCGTGAGAGCTTGGCCTTTGACTGCTTTTTGCGGTCATACCTAATATCAAACTGTGACAGAATGATGGACCATTTTGCCTATCGGGCATTGAGAGAGCCTGCTTTTGTGGCAAGGACATTTTGTTAGTTTTATGGTCTCAATACCAAGGGTATATGATGTAATAAATTGATTAATTTCTTTATTTATCAATACAATTCATGTTTTTCCTTTCATGAGATGAATGGTGTTTTATATACTTGCACATAACCAATACAAAAGACATAATGGCTCATGAGATGAACCGGAGTCCATGAGTATACTAGATGTAATACATGTGTATGGATGAGATCCACATATAGGAGACATGTATTGCAAATCTTATACTCAAATATCTTCACAACTAGTGATGAGATTGGACATCTCATCTGACAAGGTTGCAGCGCCTTGATCACTATGAGATAGTGTGATTTGTCTCGATCATCGGAATGTAAGATTCCGGATCATGGTGCTGGTACATTGGATGTATTGAAGGACCATGAGAAGCACCTTATATACATTGTCTTTATTTTAAGGTCTGCTCTCATAATTCTCTAGCAATAGGCTCATAATCCTGAGACATTAATGAACTCAAGTTTCTATCTATTCATTTGCTTTGAGTCACCAATGAGTGAGGCCAATTGTAGGTCAACACCTCGGTGATTTGGGTACGTGGTAGTAGAGTTGTGGGAACATTCAATGGTCAAGATGAGCTGTGGGAACATTCAATGGTCAAGATGGAATCTATCTTTAATATCCCCTTGTGCCAATTAATGGATTTATCATTGGAAAGTGCGCACTCATTCCAGTTAAGAGTTAATTGGATCGGTACCAAATGATCATTATAATTAATTGGGGCTCAAGGATAATAAGATATGGATCTTATTTGGTGGACAGGTCCATTTGATCCATGGATATAGATGGAGGGGCCTACTTGTGGTACTGAGGAAGTTTAGGGTCTTCATTGTAATTTATTCCTAAGACTGGAGTGCAATTGCATTTATATGTGGAGTTATTTGCAATTAACTGTGGGCCCGGATTGCACATGAGATGTGGGGTCGCGTGTCCCAGTTGGAGCCAGCTTTCTAAGGAATCCCTAATGGTCCCCACGCTAGCCCAAATTATTAGAAAGATACTAATTCTACTTGAACTCTAAAAGGAAGGTTACTATTTCTATTTGAAGTGAGACTTCTAATAGTGGTAATGATAAGCTACTAATTATTAATGGAAGTAGGACTTCTATTTTAATTAGAAAGGAGAAAGCTACTAATTGTTGTGGAAGTGAGACTTCTATGGCAACTAGCAAGGGAGAAGTTTACTATTTTGTAATGGGAGTTAAACTTCTATTTCAAATAGGAAAAGAGGAGTTATGGAGGGCTATAAATAGAGGAATCATCCCCTCTTGGTCGTGCATCATACATAGAGCATATACAGCCCCTTTGTGCAAGTGTTGCACAAGTCCTCTTCCTCTCTAAGTTCCCCTCTCTTTCACCTTTAGTTCCCTAGAGTTACTAGTTGGGTTTTCTCTTGAAGATTCCACCATCTTCTTGAGAAAAGAGATCTAATACGGGTCATAGCGTGGAAGATCAAAAGGTATTGGAGAATCTGAATTGGATTGTGAAGGTGTTCATCATCAAAGTAAAGAACTCAAATTCTCTATTAGAGCACAACAAAGCTCCAAAGGTATATCTACATCCTTGTATGCTGTAGATTTCGTGGTTGCATGTTTGTGTGCTATTTTCTATCTTCTAGATAGTATATGTTGATGTACATGGCCATGAGTTTGAGGGATTGCATCCTGGATTGGGTTTAATGCTTTCTAGATTATTGATCCCTGCATCAAGTGGGTCAAAAGTTTTTGAAACCCGTCTGGAAGGCCCACCTATATTCCAACAATTGGTATCAGAGTCATACCTCATCTCTAATCATGTTAGATCAGCAAGCTTGCTCCAATCTTTGCATGAGATGCGAAGAAGATGAAGCAAGGGCTATGTAAGGATCAATTTTGATGGATTTGCTTGGTTTGATAGTAGATTCATATTTGGATGGTCACAAAAGGGTTTAATAATGATGGAAGGATAATAGGAAGCTATTGGAACACTTTGGAAGTGTTTTGGTGAAGAATGGACATAAAACAGAAAACCCATGTTGCAGAATTTCGTCAGTCCGGTCGACCTGGCCCGTGCTCGGTCGACCGGCTGACTTGCAGGTCGGTCGACCGGGCCCCCTGGCAGGTCGACCGGGCCTTCTGTGCAGAAACTGATTTTTCCAGTTTCGGGTCTTCTTTTACTTCCTGTTTTCCAACATTATTTGGCAGCCTATTTTGTGATTTGTATGGTTGTATGAGATACTAACTTGCAGATGATCATGTCCTCTCCATATGGCCCACAAGTCTTTTGCTTTCTTTTATGGTTATTGGTTTATTTAAGGCTAAATGTAAAGGGCGTCATGGTTTCCTTGGTTTCCCGTGAAAGGGTAAGGCATGATGAATTTCCCTATAGCCATTTTATTTCCATGTTTAGATTACCATATAAGTCTCATTATTGAGGCATAAGAATTTATGTAATTTTTCTAAATTTGTAAATTCTGGCGATGTCCGAGACAAAGAAGGAAAGCGATGTTGGACTCCTAATCAAAGAGTTTTGGAGTTGCCCAAAGAGTTTGATGAACTCCAGAAGTTTTGGAAAGTCTAGAAGTCCAAGAAGTCTATTCCGCTTGAGCCATGTGGAGAAGAGGACTAGTTTCTATTTTTTGCAATTTCTATTTATGGATGCATGCTTAATTTAGAATATTTCAAGATCTGATCCAAACATTGCAAGTTACTAAAATTGGTCAAATCAAATTAATTTTTGGAAAGAGTTCTAATTAGTGTTGATGACCCATGAGATGGACACATTGGTAACACTAATTTAGAAACTGGACTTTCCTTAAAATAACTTGACTTGGAACCAATCTTAGATCATGTCATGAGATGATTTGATATTCATATGTATACATGTGGGCCCTAATACCTTACAAGGAAATCCTCAATTCTAAAATATTAAGTGGGAATGGGGCATTTATATTTAGAAATCCCCATGGTTTTCCACCATAGGTCCATTGTGAGGAAAGTATTAGCCTCGCGCCATCTTGAGAATGGTCATTCCCCACGGAGGGCTTTTACTTGTCTGGTTACTAGATATGGATCTCCTATGGATAGTGTTAGTGAGACGGGGCGGGGCGGGGGCCCACTCCCCAAGGAGTGTGAGAACCCGACCCCTAATCTCTTGTATTAGTGTTGTTTTATTTGTGGATTAGTTCTTTTAGTGGGATTAGTATTTGTTGGGTTGAGTTTGTGAGCTAGAATGGTTTTTCTTCTAGTTTTGGGCTTTTGAGTGCTTTGGTAGATTGTGGGGCCCTTTGGGGGTTCCCTTTTCGGCTTTGCATTTACTTGTGAGATTTTCCCGATTTGTTTCGTATTTTGTTTTTGGCCCGTTGCATTCATCTTGAGGAATCCTACAACTTTCATGTTGATCCCGTATCCATTTGAGAACCCGAAACCCGATTTCTTGGCCTTGAGGGCAAAACAGTCATTGCACACCAAATCTGTACCCAAAACTCGATATTCTCGAAATCCGTAAAACATATTCTTTTTGGAAACTAGATATTTCGACGATCAATTCTTCATTCTTCGTCGAATCCATCCGAGGTCCCGAATTAGATGATTTCAGTCAAACTAGTCCCTTAAGTTGTGGGACCCAACCTCCTTTGTTAACATAAGAGAACCCACCCCCTTCATTGCATCTCATTCTCCATTTTTCCAGCACAGCCAGCTGAACCTAGGGTTTTCCCTTGTGTTTCTCTTCTTCTTCTTGCTTCTTCATCTCCAAGCCACACCAAGAGTTCATCAATCAAGAAATGGAGATCACCTACCTCTTCCTCATCTTGCAAGCTTTCCATTGATACCATTTGTGAAGAGAACCCTCCATCACAAGACTTCCTTTGAGCTTACCTTGTCCATTAGAGGACCTTGCAAGTAAGTGTTCTTCTTCATCTTCTAGATTTGTAATCTTCTAGCCTTAGAGAAGCTCCACCTTGATTATTGAAAGGTTTCCTTGTCATTTCATTGTTTAACCCACTTTAGGGTTTGTTTTGGGGGTTTTTTGTAGAGATTGTAGATCTTGAGCTTGAGAGGTGATTAGGAGCTTGATTTGCTAGATTGGAACCCAAGGCAAGTGGATGAATGGATGGTTTTAATGTTATCAAAGTTTTATGAGAAAACCCTAAGTTTATTTCTTGTTCTTGATCATTGGATACATGTTTGCACATATGCTCCTTGTCACTTATATATGGATTTCGAAATTTGCATATTAATGGTTGTTTCTATCTTGTTAATCTCTTGGAGAGGTATGCATTTCATTTGGTCAAGTTTGCTCATATGGTTTTATAAGGAATAGGATTGGTTTGGCCATCCATGGTTATGTT
Organism: Cinnamomum chago; assembly: GCA_038049695.1. Classification (NCBI taxonomy): domain Eukaryota; kingdom Viridiplantae; phylum Streptophyta; class Magnoliopsida; order Laurales; family Lauraceae; genus Cinnamomum; species Cinnamomum chago. The sequence continues at coordinate 35,828,778 of CP142452.1, forward strand.
TATTAGTTACATTGACTTGAAGTTGATACTCATTTAATGAGTTTTGTTAAATCATCTATTGTGATGGAAATGTGATCAATAGACTTTGTTTATCCATAGATTTTTGGCTCAATTGGACTTTTGTATACATTGGAGATTCTTCCCTTTGGTTTGGTTTTTTGTTAAATGGGAAGAAAGAGGTGTTTAAAGTTAATGTTTCATCGGAGTTTTAATGAGGATTTTAAGTGAATATGGAATAAAAATGTTAGTGGTTTATGTGTTGGAAGGAAAGGAAGAAGAGGAGGAAAAAAATTCAGTTTCCGGACCTGCTACACGCCCAGGTCCGATCGATCGGACCTACAGGCCGATCGATCGGCCTGTCTTTAACTGTAAGGCTTTTTGAGCCGATCGATCGGACTCTGTGCATAACTGTGAAATTTGATATTGTTTTTTTTTTTAAACCTTTGGGCTTTCTATGAGTCCTAGGGGTATATACCTTAGTGTTAAGACCAATTATACCCTAATCTAAGGTCTCTAAGACTAGGGAACTAAAAGAAAGAATGGTGTTGATTTAGACACTAATTCTTGGTTTTAGGTGGGACCCTGGCTACCCTTTTTGGACTGTTTGGACCATGTGTGTGTTGGGATTGGTGTATGCCCTAAAGCCCACTGACTGCACTCTCATCTTTGTAACTGGATATTTATTGGTTATTTAATGGAATGACTTCTTTCTCTTTATACTTGTGTATATGTATGGTTGTGTAAGGCCCATTGTTTTCTAGTAATGACTTAGGTGTGTAGTGGCTACACACAGTTAGGTCTGAGTCATGGACACTTGAAACAATAAACTTGTTCATAACTGAGAGATGGAGTTGGGCACTTCATCTTGGTATAAGTTATAATAAGATACTCTCCTGTATTCAGGGTGACTTACCTTAGTCAAGGAGGTCTTTCCGGATTTATCTCATTAGTGCATGTGTCATGCATTGAACAGGACCACTTGTAGGTGTGATCTCTATAATAGTACTATCACAGAGAGAGATCAAATCACCTCTTGCTACTGAGTGACCAGTGCTCTTAATCTTGAGCATTTGTGGATGAACTGACGAAGTCAAGTTCTTGTGCTTTAATTCACTATGGGTGAGATCCTGTTCATGGGTCAACAGCTCTGTGTTTTGGGTGCTTGGGCTTGATTAGTTGGGACGTGCAAATGCAATATGGAATCTATGCCATCACATGATGGAATGATCGTCCCCTTAGAATTATCCGATTAATCATCAGAATCTAAGATCTTAATATATGGATGTTCCATATGGATATTGAACTTGTGGGTCGCTCCCTGGATCAAGAGAATGATATCCGGATGATGATTAAGTCAAGGGTATGAAGTTCTAAGGTTTAGATGTAATCAAGAAGGTAGATAGTACATCGGTTAACCTACTTGATTATGGATGTTACATAGAGGGGCATTATGGTCATTGTACTTGGTAGGTCAAAGACAATCGTCAGTCTATGATGAGCTTTAATTGCAATTTAATATTTGTCCCTGGAGTGCAACCATAACTCTTTAGTGGAATGAGTTAAGGTTAAAATGATCCTAGTGTTGCTATGGGGTTAGCATGGACATTTTGGTCATTTTGGGAGCCAAGGGCAAATATGTCTTTTGGTCCCTTCTCTAGCCACTTTCCTAGATTGGCAAGGTTTCCTAAATTGTTTAAATGTGTGGAGAAATAATTTTGAGTGTAAATTCAAATAGGCCCATGATGGCATACATGAATTATAACTCTAGATAAATTATTTAGTGCATGGGCCATAGTATATGTGGGTCCCAAGTTTGTGTAGGTCCCATTAATTGGAAGGAGTTCTCTTTGTGCAAGCTTTCCTAAAGTTTAGTAGCTTTCTAATTCAATTTAGAAACTAAATGGAAAAAGGAAAGAGGGCTGGACGTCCATGAAGGAGTGTGGTTTCAATTTTGGAAAGTTCCTATTTTCTCTCCTTGGTTTCCTAGTTCTTTCAAGATACTTTCTCTCCAAGACATTCAGCATTATATATTGCTGGTTCCCTCTTTGGGCGTGGATTAACATTAAGAAAGAGAGGAGAGAAAACCCTCTTGGGGCGTGGGAGATCTATTAGAGAGAGGAGACCAGCTACACCTTTCCTGGTTGGACGTCCATTGCACATAAAAAGTCTTCTTGCTGGTGCACGTTTTTGCTCCTGGAGAAAGACCATATCAGGTCTGGTTTTCTCACATAAAATCAAGGGAAAACAGTTAGGAGGAAGCCTAGTTTGTTCCCACCAGCAATAGCCAATCAGATTGTAGAAAGGGGAATAGAGGAGAAGACTAGAAGGAGCATTGTTGCAGAAAATTCCTGCAACCAGCACTGTCTTCTGCTGGCTGATAGCAGACCTTTGCAGCATCCTTCTCAGAGGTTTTAAGTCTTCAAAACATCAGGTATAAGTTCTTCTATGTTTCTTATATGATTTAAACACATGTTGATCATGGTTTCATGGATTTATATGCATGTATTCATGGCTGGAATCAGATCTGTTTTTCTAGTTTTTAAAACTTGAACAACCTCAAATCAGCCATGTTAGTCTCTCCCAAGATCTGATATGCATAAACTTTCAGTGTGAGAATGTCTTGAGCCGACACGCCTCACGGTTGGTTCGGTGGCATCGAAGTTCAATCCATTTCAATCTTGAACGGGATGGAACGACGCGATATCTTCTTTATATCTAAACACAAGTCTTTCCCTTGGTTATCGCGAATTTTATTCCTTTCGGTGACTGAATAGGTTGCTCGATGTTTCCGGATTAATGTCATGCCTAGGATGGACTGTTTATAATCTTGATTTTTGCTATTGTAACATCTAGTACTACCCATAAGCTCATTTTAAGTTTTGAAAATAATGAAAGTGCATAAGGAGCCCGGAATGTCTTCAAACTCAAGGAGTACCAAGTAATGACTATAATCGACATACGGGACCCCTATTCACTTAAATAGATCTTGAAATTAATACTTTTCCTGAAATTGTTATAGTTTATTGTTTCACCTCATCTCCAAGAGTTGCATTACATGACTTGTTTTCCCGAAAGCATTGAAGTTACTCTAGTAACAGTTACTTGTCCCGAAGTGCATTGCACCACATGATATGTCAGTGTGCCCTTGAGCACCCCCGTCTTGCCCGTTTGATTATGTAATTGTACTTGATTTACTTGCATTGTCTCGATTGTATTTGACCTATGAGTCGGCACCACTAAGCTTGGATAACCCTGTTGGTCTGATCCACCGACTTGGAGATCCCCCTCTTGTCCCGCCAGCTGCAGTTTGGATCCCGCTACCCGGTTATTACCGTGGTCTTGTCCCGATACCGCAGATTGCTACTGTGGTCCCCGATGCCCGGCTCGCTACCGTAGTCATGTGTAGTATATGTATATGCATTCATGAGATCCACTGTTTCTCCTCACCTCGAGTGACTGAGATCAATGCCTAGTATATGTATATGTATTTATATGAGATCCCCTGTTTCTCCTCACCTCGAGTGACTGAGATCAGGGCCTAGTTATTGCTCTATCGCTTTAGTGATAGAGGACTTAGCTTCGTGTGGTTGCCATCTTGTCAGTCCCGATTCCTTGGATACCCGACATGTTTTATATTGCTTACTTGTTTTCCGATAAATGATTTGTTTCCTTTATGAAAGTTGTTATTTAAACAAGTGTTCATATTCTCCAATGTAAATTCAGTTATTATTATATTGTTTTCTGTTCTTTGTACACGCACATGTTTTAAACGAATGTCGGTTGGGTGAACACCCATGCTTTTACATATGTTTCAAACAATCCATGATTTTGCTAGATTTACATGATTACACATGTTTTAAAGGAATACCCGAATTGTTAAATATCCGTGCTTTGTTTTAAATGACATTTGGTTTGTCAGATCCCTAGGTTTACCCACGTTTTTAAATGAATACCCGAATTGTGAAATATCCATGCTTTGAAATATGTTTTAAATGACACGTGTTTTGTCAGATTCCTATGTTTATACCTGTTTTAAATTATTACCCGAGTTATTTAATATCCATGCCTTGAAATATGTTTAAATGAACACTAGTTTTGACAGATTTCTTTGGTTACACCGGTTTTAAATGAACACTCGGTTTGTCAAATATCCGTATTTTCACATATGTTTCAAATGGACATTGGTTTTGCCAGACTGCTATGAATACCTGGTTTATTGTATACTTATGTTTTTACCTAAGTCTCAAATGAACGTTTGTTTTGTCAAACCACTATATTTATACATGTTTTAGACGAACACCCGATTGTCAAATATCTATTATTACAGATGATGTAAATGAACACATGTTTTATTAGATATTCATGTTTTACCCATGCTTGAAACGAATACATGTTTTGCCCGAGATCCACGATTTTGCACCCGTTAATTATATGCAGTATTTAATCGAATAGCATGATTTATCATATGTTTTATTCTTCAGTATATTTATGATCTTTTCATCCACCTGCCAGACCGTCGTGTCTGACCCACTACTTTTGGTACTCAGGTTCAGATTTCTTCGTCCCGAGTTGAGTGCTTGAGTCGGCTGTGGAGCCATGTTTTGCAGGTTGTTTTGTCGGCTATGTCATGTAGGCATTGAGCTTGACATCGGAGCTACGTCACATGTTGGGTAGTGGTTAATAGCTTATTGTTGTATGGCTTTTATTAGCCTCTTTCTTGGGATTCTTAATTAATGTACATTGATAATTGTAACTTGAACATATATGGGAATGTAATATCCTGTTACTGTCAGCTCTGTAATTTATTGTGATGGTTTACTCCAGTCTGATATGATTCTTGATATGATAACTATATGCTAAAGGTTGAGTGCGACGCGGAATCCGATGGCCACGGACTTCGGGTCGCAACGCCACAAAAGCTTCCGCAAAATATTCAGAATGTGCAGGAATGTGTTGTCTTCACACACGCGGATCCTGGGAGAAGTAAAATACATTTATGCTTAAATCCCATTCCCGCCCCCGAGGTTTCGGTTCGGGGGCGTGACAAGGAGGAGCTTCTCGCAACGGTTGTCATGCAATGCTAGTTGGTGGGTCACACTTAACTAAAATAATGATGTAGTATCCCCAAGGATTTGCCTCATGTATTTTAGAAACCAAAGCTAATCGGGAGTCATTCATTATTTGGTATGACATACCTAGATAATAATGAATGAAGGGGATCATGGGAAGTTAGTCTTAATCCTAATTTTGACCAACTTTGATCCGCACCAATCTAGGTGGTATCCGCACTCCCCAAGGAGGCATACCCCGGGGATTGGGATTCCGATGTATTCTAAATTTAGTGGTTATGAGGATTCCATATAAGTTTGGTAGAATACTAAACCCTAATGTCATTTAAATTCACTAATTGAATGTATGGTTATGTGCTACAGTATTTCCAGCATGAATTCAAATACTTTCAATCCACTTGCGACCATCCTCAACCAGAATAAGTTGGTGGGATCCAATTATGTAGACTGGAAACGGAACCTGGATATAGTCCTGACAGCTTCAGGATATAAATATGTCCTTACCAAACCCCCCTTAGATGAGCCATTGCCGGAAGCATCACAGGAAGAAAAGGAACTTTACACCAAGTGGGCCAAAGACGATGAGATGGCCAGATGTTACATACATGCATCTATGTCTAGTGTTTTACAACATCAACATCAATCATTTAAGACTGCATATGATATTATATCAAACTTAAAGGAGATGTTTGCGGAACAGGGCAGGCCTGCTAGACAGGCTGCTATGAGGGTGCTTATAAGCACCAAGATGGCTGAAGGCACACCAGTACAGGACCATATGTTGAAAATGATGGACTCATTGAATGAGTTAGATGTACTGGGGGCTGCGATTGATGCAGAATCGCAGATTGATATAATCCTTGAGTCACTACCAGAGTCATTCAACAATTTCAAGGTCAATTATAACATGAATAAAATGAATCTGACTTTGGCCGAGTTGTCTAGCCAGCTGGTGGTGACTGAAGGGATTATGAAGAAAAAACCAACTGCCTTGATGACAGAAAAGTCATTTGCCAAGTCCAAACCGAAAGGAAAAGGGCGGAAATGCAAAAAGAAATCAGTTCTGAAGGGTCCTAAGGCGGAGAATGGTCCTAATGGTGGTGTTGGCAAGGCTATGGGATCGAGGACAAAAGGAAAGTGTTTCCATTGTGGTATGACAGGACATTGGAAAAGGAATTGTCCAGATTATCTGTCTAAGAAGAAGACCTCAGGTATGATTGAGTCACTTGTTACTGAAGTTAGTTTTGCAACTGGTACTTCAGAATCTCGGTGTGTGGACTCCGGGGCAACTAATCACATTTGTAATTCGTTGCAGGGGTTCCGGGAAACCAGGAGACTCAATGACGGCAAAATCATTGTCAACCTAGGATCTGATGCTAAGGCGGATACGGTCTCAGTAGGAATTATTACTTTATGTTTTCAAGATAATAAGTTGGTTTTGTCAGACACTCTATATGTACCGTCTTTAAGACGGAATTTAATTTCAGTTTCTAGTTTGGTGAATAAAAGTTATTCTATTACTTTTGGTACTGAAGTTGTCATAAAGAGAAACGGTGCTTTTATATGTTCTGGCAAGGTAACTAATGGGCTTTATCTGTTAACTCCTACAATGTATGAGATACATGATTAGGCCATCATTAAAGAGAATGTCACCTTCATCTAATCCAACAAAACTTTGGCATTTGAGGCTAGGTCATATAAACCTAAATAGGATTGACAGGCTAGTGAAAGATGGTATCTTGTCTTCATTGGTGGTAGAACCAATGCATGTCTGTGAATCCTATCTGGAAGGGAAAATGACCAAAAGTCCATTTTCATCCAAGGGCAATAGGGCCAAAGATTTATTGGAATTAGTGCATACTGATGTGTGTGGGCCCATTAATGTCAGGGCCAGAGGAGGATATGAATACTTCATCACTTTCACAGATGATTATTCAAGATATGGATACATATACCTTATGCACCGCAAGTCCGAGGCTTTTGAAAAGTTCAAAGAGTTTCGAGCGGAAGCGTAAAAACAATTAGGTAAAAGTATCAAGACTCTTCGATCAGATTGAGGAGGGGAATATCTCTATGGTGACTTTATAGCACTCTGAAATCTGACAGGCAGATCAAAAATCATAACAACGGATCCCACACCCCCGGCGTGCCCACTTGAAAAATCACTTACCATTTCTAGACCTTCAATCACCCTGAAAATTGGTTCATCGTGACCTACTCGCGGAGAGCTTTTTGTCAATGCGTAGAACATATAAATCCGGCGAGCAGATCAAAATCTACGAAGCCTGGGCCCTGGTAATGATGACCCGACCAATCTCCACCAGGCCCCGCCTTCTGGACCCGAACCAGTTTCTTTTAAATCCAAACCTCCACCTAGGTCAAGCCCAATGAACTCCAACCCAAGCTGAACCTGACCCGATCCAGCCCATTAAACCCGATCCAACCCATTAAACCAAGACCTAACCGAAACCCAACCTCACCTAACCCATCCCCTCGATCCCTCTCCCAGATCTCACGCCTCCCTCCTCCATCAGAATCCATCATCTTCACAGCCCCTGCCGACCACCTCCATCGACCCCCTCCATCTCTGCGACTGTTTCCTCGCTAGACCACCTTCACTATCTTCCCTCCATCTCTCCCCAGACTCACGCTCCCAGAACTTCTCTCCCTCTCAGATCACGTCTCCCTCTCGCGCCCATCTCCTTCCCCTTCATCCTCATTACCCTCTCCCATCTCTCTCCATCTCCCCTCTCCGTGATCTCCCTCCACAGCAGCAGCTCGCCAGACGCACGCAGCAACCCCGGTCCACGCGAAGTACCGTCGCCGCTCTCCTTTTGCACACAGCGCGGCTCCTTCGTCATCGCCAGGTACATCTCTCCCCCTCCTGCTCCTCTGCGCGCAGGCGACACACCCCACTTCTCCCCTCTCTGTTCTCTTCCGCCCCCCTCTCTCTTCGTCTTTCCTTTCTATTCCTTTCTTTCTCTTCTCTCTTCTTTCTTGCCTTTTCTTTTCCTTTCTTTCTTTCTCTTATTCCCCCTGCACTCTCCCTACACACACTGCACCTTCTCTTCCCCACTCACACCACCCCCTGCTTTCTCTCTTCTTCTTTCTTTCCTTTTCCTTTCTTTCTTTCTCTTATTCCCCCTGCACTCTCCCTACACACACTGCACCTTCTCTTCCCCACTCACACCACCCCCTGCTTTCTCTCTTCTTCTTTCTTTTTCTTTTCTTTCTTTCTTTCTTTCTTTCTCTTATTCCCCCTGCACTCTCCCTACACACACTGCACCCTCTCTTCTCCACTCACTCCACTTCACCCACCTGCACGCCCACATCTTCTTCTTCCCCTCCTTTTCTTTTTCTTTCTCTCTTCTTCCTCTTCCCTCACCTGCACCCTCTCTTCCCCCATCACACCATTTCACTGCTTCACCCACCTTGCAGCCCACACCTTCTTCTTCCCCCTCCTTTTTTTTTCTCTCTCACTTCTTCCTCTTCCCCCCTAGCACTCTGCAGAACACCTGTACTTCTCTTCTTTTCCTTCTTCTTTCTTTTCTTCTTTCCCTTCTCTCACTGCACTCCACCACACGCACGCCCACACCTTCTTCCTCCCCCCTTTTTTTCTTTATCTTTCTCTCTCTTCTTCCTCTTCCACCTGCACAGCCCCCACCGAGCCATCTCTTTTTCTTTCTTTCGTTTTCCTTATTCCCTTCCTATTCTTCTTCATCTTCTTCTTCCTCCACCGCGCCACCCATCACTCCACCCTCACTGCGCAACCCACCTACTCAATACCACTCTCTCCGCTGCCACCTACTTCCTCTTCTCGACTGCACTATCCTACACACACCCACACTGCTTTCTTTCTTTCCTTTCTCCTCTTCCTCTCCTTCCTTTCCTCCCTCACAGAACTCATCTGTGCACACGCCCCACTTTTTCTTTCTTTCCATTTTTTATTCTCTCTTTTCCTCGTTCTCTTCCCCCATCACACCATTTCACTGCTGCACCATTTGACTGTGCACCCACCTTCTTAGCCCATTTATCTAAACTGAACCCATGCATGCCGCGTCCCCTATTTTCTTTTCTCGCATTGAATGAAGCTCTTTATTTCCTTATTCTCTCTTTCTTATGATGTCCTATGCATAGGGTTGTAAACGGGTCGGTTCCGGTCCGGATCCAGGGCGGACCCGGACCCGGAACCGTTTAGTAAGAGGGGGGACTGGACCCGGACCCGGATTGGAACCAGGAAACTGGTTCCGAAACCGGTTCCGATAATTTTAAACGGGTCCGGAACCGGACCCGTTTGTGAGGCGGGTTTGGTTCCGGTTCCGGGTATGGTTCCGAGTCTAGACTAATACATGTGTTTTTCTTTTTAAAAAAATTATGTTTTTTCCATATTTCAATTGGATCACCTGCAAACACTAATGTGACTTTTGTCTATCAATAACATGCACTTTTAACCAAAAAACTCAGAAAGTAGAAAAGTAAAAAGGATTCTATTTTCATATACAAAAGTTACCTTATGTTAGTGTATATTGGTTCGGGTCTCGGGTCCACGGTCTGAGCCACTGTGGATCCGAAACCGGACCCGTTTAGGTATCGGTTCCAAAAAAAGGATCCGGAACCGGAACCATTTGCTTATCGGGACCAAAATAAAGACCCAGACCCGGAACCTAACGGGTCGGAACCTTCGGATAATCGGAGAATCGATGACCCATTTACAACCCTACCTATGCATCTAATATGCTCATCCATCTAGGTCAGTCACATATATTATTATATGTTTCAATTTATTTCTAATTTATGCATCTCATGAGCTTTCGGTTTTATTATTTGTTTTAAATTATTCCTAGTTCATTCATCTCAATATGTCCATGCACCCCAGATGCCCATGCATCATATAACTTAGTTGCATTTTCATTTCTTTTTGTTAGATAAAATCCAGCACTGCATAATTACCCCAAAAAATAAAAAGAACAAAAAAGGAAGAAAAATAGAAAAACAGAAAAATAGAATTCTAAGTATTAGATTAATTAAAAGAATTAGGTTAGGTTTAATAATTAACTTTTCTCCTCCTCCCCTCTCATTAGGATTAGGGAATTTATTTAGAAAATTCTAGGTTAGTTAGGTAGATTAATAAATAAAAATTAATAATTTATCTCGTTCTCTCCTCATCCCCTTTCATTAGGATTAGGAAAATTAGTTTAAGAAATTTTAGATTCTAAAAAAAATAGATTAAAAACTAGAAAAACAACAAAATAATAAAAACCAGAAAAACAAAAAATGAAGTAAAAGATATTAAAAAAAACCCAAAAATATTAATAAACTGAAGTTAGAAATTAAGTAATAGTTCAGACTGATTAGGTTAGACCTCAGACCCAGATTTAAGTCTCTCCCTAGACGGATTAGACTACTTTTAGTTTCTTTCATTCTAATAACTTAGGTCTCACTTTCTCTCCAGGCCCCGCTAAGGGACCGGGAGAGTGGATGAGGGCGGTTAGGACCCTAGAATAGGGTATAGATCCGTTAGGGAAATGGATTAGTTAGATTAAATCCAAGTTGGAAAATCCTCTAGTTAGGCCCTTCTAGCCACAATTATCAAAAATCCAAAAAAACCATAAATCCAACAAACCAAACCCAAAAATATTTTCTTCTCTTTTCCTCCACCTCCGGTGCCAAATATTCATTTGAATTCAAAGATTAAATGGAATGAAGGCTGATTTCGAGAATCCGAATTAATGAGAATGACGAAATGAGACGAGTGATTTCACACACCCCAATATCAGTTATTTTAGTTCCAGCCAATCATTGGCCACGGCCTCAATCAATCCCGGCCCGTCATCGGCCATTTTTTTACTTACTTCCGGCCCATCATCAGCCATGCACTCTTATCACTTGCGTATTGCATGCAAACCCACAGAAATCACTACTCGAAGTTTCGTCTGCATCATTCTTTTGATTCGAAGAATCAGCCTTTAAACCCTAGGTTGTCAAGGACATTGAAGGGGGTACCCGGGAACGGGGCCGATCCTCTTCTAAATATTTGGCACATTCCCCCTATTTTCTTAATTTAATTCCATTTTATTTCATTTATCCCCTATAATACTTGGATTAAACTTTAATTAGTCTGCACAGCCCTAAATGTTGAATTCCCCTGCCTAGTTCACTATGATCGTGCTTTTGAGACTCGTAATTCGACCCAAATTTAACCCAAATTGAAATATCCAAATTAAGTGACAAGACAACCGTCGTGTGTTGCCGACAGCACATTAGACGAGAAGAAGAACCCATCACATTTTCTCCCACTCTCTTTCGACTTTCGTCAAAGGACGGTATTACTGCCGTATCCGTAGCTGGCGATCGTGATCCGTCGATTTTGAGGGTAGTCGGAATCCTCATTTTCGATGTAAAGTTTTTCATATCTCATATAGTTGAATGGCAATTTCCCTCCCCGGGGATGATCAAAATTCACATCCGACACTTACTGGGTGGGATACCCAACTCTTCAAGAGCCGAAGTGGAGATGAGGTTAAGTACAGAACCTGAGTCTATCTGAACTCTGTGTATTGGCATTTCCTTGATGTACCCTGTGAAGCATAGGGGTCGATTGTGCCTTGTTTTGCCAAGTAGGAGGTCTTCCTTAGTAAAGGCGATGGTTGCATTTGCTGCTTTTTGAACCGAGAGGCATTCAATGCAAGATTCCTCAGTTTTCTTCTTTTCTCCCTTTGCCGAAGTATCTAATTTTTCGACCCTATAGTCCATTTCAATTTGTAGGATTTATGGGGCATGTTTGTCGACATCCTCATTCAGCATTTGTAATTCTAAAATGAGATTATCACGAGTGTGTGCAGACATTCGTAATAAGTCTAGTATGTACAGTCGTGCATGTATGTGTTTCAAGTATTCAATCAAGTCATACTTGAAAGCCTCCTTAAGGCCAGCATTTTCATTGTTGTTGCCACTTGGTGTTTGTAACATCTTTTTTCGAAGGATTTACATAAGTAGAAGAAGATTGGTTGTCATTTTTGTAGTAATCACGGTAAGGCCTGCATTTTCATTGTTGCTGCCGCTTGGGGTGTTTGCAACATCTTTTCCCGAAGGATTTACATAAGTAGAAGAAGATTGGTTGTCATTTTTATGGTAATCACAGCCAGAGCAGGTACCTCTACCAACTTCGAGAGCTTCTTGAGAAGGGTCTTCATTTGGAAGATCACTCTCATTATCAAGGGGTTGATCCTTCTCATTTGATAGGGATGTGTCTGCAGCAAAGTTGTCCCCTCAGTGATTGCATTGCACGGATCATTTTTTAGAACAAGTCCTAAACAGCATCCAACAACTTTTCTTCTTTGTTGAGCAATTTATCGGTCCAGACATCACCTATGAGGTTGGGTATCTGGAACCGATTTACTGGACTTTCATTGAAGACATCATTAGTCGGAGCTTCTTCATGATGATCAGTCGGGAGGGGTGTGAGTTCTGAAGTCACAGTTTCAAGAGACGAAGCCTGAGAGGGTAATATCTCAGTGGAAGTCACTTGAGAAGAAGTAGTTCCAGAAGATATACTACCAGATGTGGTTTGTGATTAGGTGGCCTCAGCAATCGAGGCTCTGGAGAAACTTTCGTCCCGCACTATCACATTGCAAGTCGTTCTGATAGGAGACGCGCCCATAATGGATTGTTAGGAGTCAGACTCATCCTCGGATGTAAGAGGATCGTAAATCCAGCATCTTTCTCTATTTTCAGGAGTTAAAGGAGGAGGTACCCATTGGTCTTTAGGGACTCCCGGTCCTAGATTTTGGTTACGACGAAGCTCATTGATGCGATCTTGCTCTTGTTCTATGGCAAGATGCTGCAAGATCCTCGCATATTCTTCAAAATCAGGCATGCGAGCCAAATCTTCTTCTTCGCCTGCTCCTTGTGGTTCAACGTGGTTGGGATCCACTAGAGCAATGGCAGGTGCTATGTCAACAGCATTTTCTTGAACAGCCTCTTGGTCTTCTTCATCATCAAACCAAGATCCTTGTGGCTGTAAGGGGTTATACCAAATTACTAGCATAAAGTGAGGTTAAGGAACCCATTCTTCATCAGAGAGGTATTCTCCCGTTTCAAGGTATTCTTCTCACTCGTCGGTGTCATTGGACTGGTATCCATTCATGGAGAATCCAACTACCGAATTGCAAGAGTATGAAGCCCCCTGTGTGTAGTTTCATTTATGAAATGAGGTGCCATGAAATCACTGAGAGTGAATCTTCTTACTGCCTTTGAATATCGGGAATGGACTTTTCTATTGCCCCCCGTGAAGTGGTAGAGGAGGTCTCTGCCTTTTCATGGACTTCTTATTTTGGTTGGATCTTCCCCTGTCGTTTGAGCTTGAGGAGATGTCTCCTAATTTGTTTTCGTTGTTGACCTGTTTGGCTTTGTTTTGATAACCTCCCAGTTTTCATCTTCCAGGAGATCAGGATGAACCCATATGGGTTGTCCATCTGGTGTAGGGTAAGGAACCAGCTCTTGGGACGCTTGAATTCTTTTTATCACCTTGAAGGAAGTAGTGATCTTCTTCTTTGGTGATTTGGATGTTTGTCCACATGACACCATGTTGACGGAGGCAGACCCGTAGTTTTTGTCAAAGGTGATGACTCCATTTTTCCACATCTAGTTTATCTTCTCTCTCACAACGAAGCATTGATTGAGAGGATGCGAGATCATCTGGTGGTACGGACAATACCGATGATCATTGGTTTTCCCAACATCTCCTGGTCTTTTGGGGTTAGGCAAGGTGAGTTTGTCGTTTGCAACAAGAGCCTTGAAGATTTCATCCACATCTTCATTGAACAGGTATTTCTTTTCTACTCGCTCTTTGAAGGCATCAAATGGTTCAGATCACTTACCTACAGCTTTGTTTTTAGCTTTCTTTGGTGGCTGAGAAGTTGACTTGTTTTGCACATTGAGGACCTCATTTTTCTTTGGTTTTGAGGTTGCGATGATGGTCTGTTCCTTTCTTGATGACTTCTGACTGTTAAGGTCTTTGATCATTGTTTTTGCCTCCATGGATGCTTCTAGAAGTTCTCCTAGGTTTTTTAATTTGTTGTCGATGATCATGGAGCGGATTCTTGCTCTCATGTTGTTACGGCATATGTCAACCAGCGACACTTATGGTAGTACATCTGAGCATTTGTACACTATTTGTAACGCCCCACCCTTCACGCATGCATGATATTGTCCGCTTTGGCCCACGGGCCTCACGGTTTTGCTTCTGATGGGCTTCAACCCATCAAAAGGCCTCATGCAAGGTAAGGGTGTAAGCTCTTATATATAACCCCATTCACTTTCCTCTTTATAGTCGATGTGGGACTCCGGGGCATCACACTATTGCTTTCCACTTGTGAGTGAAGTTGTATGTTGACTCATTCTCCCCCCTGCTTTAGGCTACAGAGCTGAGCCATAGTAGCAGGATGATCCTCGCCTTTGAAGTGAGTTAGGAAGCATGTCTCTAGCATGGCCCGGTTTTGGATGGAGTCGTTTGGCAGAGTGGAGTACCAATCAAAGGTCGTACCTTTTAGGGTACTTGCGAAGAGACGGATCTTGAGGACATCTTGATCCGCGATACCCGTAAGGATTTTGATGTGGATGACATGTTGTCTGGCTGAACCTTTCTCCTTATATGTTTGGAGAGTAGGGTGCTTGAATTTTGTAGGGAACAGGACCGAGTCCATCCATAAGGGATATAGTGGCTTGATCCCTGTTTGTTGAGTATATCCTCTTCTCTTACTTTGGAGAGGATGTTGTCCACGTCATTTTTGGTAAGGGTGCGTGACTCATTGTCTCCTCCATTTACCTTGTCATCTTGATGATTCGGAGGAGGTTCATTATTTTCTTGACGCTGAAAGGCGAGAAGAAGGTTTTCCATTAGAGTCTCAATCCTTTACTGACATTGCTCCAATTGTTAGATGCGTGCAATCGGGTCATCACGACGTGGATCACGAGGTGGCTCAGAGTTGGTAACCAAGACGTTTATCCCTCGGGATTCGAACGAAGAAATCGTCTTGGTAACTGTACTGGGGCTCATTCTTTTGCATGAAGAGCTAGAGGAAGGATTATTCCACTGTCCTTGGCTTGAAGGAGCAAGGGATTCTCCTGGATGTCTTCATGTCTGGGAGACACTACGAGTTACCGGACGTCGGACATGAATTTTTATTGCTGACTTTTGGCGTCTTTTGGTTTTTCCAACCATATGGACAGTAGCAACTTGGTCGGGTCTTTCCTTTTCAACCCATTTATGAGAGACTTGAAATGTAGGATGCTGGGTCCTCTGGATTTCTAGTCTCTTTCATCGATATGACGCACGGCAGCGTATGCGACGAGCAATTTGAGCTTCGGTCAGCTCTGGCTAGGCTTTGGCAATGAAGGATGTGCTCCCTCGAGCGCAACAACCGAGCCGGTCTTCTTTGAAGCTAGGTATGGACAGGATTCGGACCCGATTCCTTGCTTGTCACAGCGAAGCTTTGAATCTTTCGAGTTTGGACCCTGTAGAGATGAAGGGTTGAATCGAAGGAGTGTAGGCCTTGGCAGTGTTCCAGTGACTGATAGAAGCAATTGTAAACCTTAATTCAACTTATCGAGAAGTAAGGCTCACTCGAGGTAAGATGAATATAAGGTTGGAGGCACAAATGTGTCGGTCGCGAATACAATAAACCCAAAAGGGGCAAACTAGCACCACTAGGCATAAGTGTTGGAGAAAATAAGTGCGTCAGTCACGAATACTGTAGACCCAAAAGGGCGTACTAGCACAGCTAGGCACAAATGTTGGAAATTGCATCCATGGAATGGACACAAGATCATTTTTTTTGAAAGGTCAAAATCAGATTCGCAAAAAGAGGAAATGGTATTCCGATTCGAAAGCCGACTCAAACATTTTTGCGAGCTTCGTTCCGAAACGGAAGGGACCGAGATTTCTTGAATTTGAACCCAAAAGTGACGGAAGTTTTTTTTTTTTTTTTTGAAATGTCAAAATCGGATTCGTAAAGAGAGCAAATGGTATTCCGATCCGGAAGCCGACTCAAACATTTCTGCGAGCTTCATTCTGAAAGGGAACGGACCAAGATTTCTCGAATCTGAACCCAAAAGTGACGGAAGGTTTTTTTTTGTTTATGAAATTATTTTTTTTTAAGGTTTTTTTTTTGGTTTTAAAAAAAAATCTAAAGATTGAAGTATTATGATTGGTGATATAATGGAATGGTTAAGAAAATGGTTTCATTATGTTCAACTAACTCTTCATCTCAATAATAATCTGTAAATAATGGGTTTGAACTTTGTGGTGGGCTATTTGAAATCTAGAAATGATTGTTTTAAGGGCAGAAAAATTTGTTGTAAAAAAATTAGGGGCATTCGGCAACGGGTCCCTGAACATTGCACTTTATTGTTTTAGATCCACAATCTTTTTTCATAGTGTGATAGGTCCTTTTTCCAAATTTGAAGACATAAGATGTCTAATTTACCCTTTCTTCAAAATCATATCCCATGAGTAGTGGGATATGCCATTAATAATGGTCAACTACCATTTAATTAGCCAAGTAAATTTCAAAACATCCAAATAAATTTCAAAAGACGAAAATAAAATAAAAAAGCAAATAAATCCAAAAAATAAAAATAAATTCGAAAGAAAGCAAATAAAATTCAAAAAATGCAATAATTTCAAAAAACACAATAAATTTCAAAAAAAGGCAGAGAAATTTAAAAAGGCGTAAATAAATTACAAAAGATCCAAATAAGTTTCAAAAAATATAAATAAATTTCAAAAGATGAAAATCAATTTAAAAAGACGTAAATAAATCTCAAAAGATCCAAATAAATTTCAAAAAATATAAATAAATTTCAAAAGATGAAAATCAATTTCAAAAAACTGAAATAAATTTCAAAAAGTGTAAATAAATTTCAAAGGACGCAAATAAAATTAAAAAATGAAAATAAATTTAAAAAAATGCAAATACATTTGCCAAAACTAAGATAACTCAATTTTTCGAATTTCAGAAAAATTTGCCAAAAACTAAAGTATTTTTGCTAAAACTCAGTTAAATTTATTTTAAAAAATACAAATAAATTTTTAAAGAACAGCCTGAGTTTAGTTCAAAAACTCAGTTAAAAATTTTCAAATGGAGATAAATTTGTCAGAAAGTCAACTATATTTTTTGAAAAAATAAATAAATTTTCCAAAAACTCAAATAGATTTGTCCAGAACTCGGATAAATTTGTTTCAGAACTCGGTTAAATTTGTCAAAAACTCAGATAGATTTGTCCAGAACTCAGATAAATTTGTCCAAAACTCAGATAAATTTGTTCCAAAAGTCAAATAAATAGCAAAAAAACTCAAATAGATTTGTACAGAACTCAGATAAATTTGTTCAGAACTCAGATAAATTTGACAAAAAATATAGAACTCAGATAAATTTGACTTTTGAAATGGGTCAGGCTTGACCTGACCTGGACCAACTCGGAACCAAACCCAGCCCAAATCGTTGTCTTCTTCCCCAACAGAATACAGGTCGTCTTCCTTTCTTCAACGACCTGGACCAACCCTGGGCCTGTTTACTATTCTGGATATGGCCTCTGGGTCGAACCTGACATGAACCGACCCGAGACCTGGGACACCCAAGATAGGTCGTCTTCTTCCTTTCTTCAACGACCCTACTCTGGGACAAAGAAAAGGGAAAAGCTTATATTTTAGCGGAAAAAAAAAAGAATGGAAGAGAAGAGCTTAGAGGCACATAAATAATATTAGGAAGAAAGAATGACAAAAATCAAAACAAAAAAAAAAAAAAGAGGAGAAAGAGTCTTCTAGATATTAATGGAAAAAAATGTCAAATGGATCAAAATCACGTGGCACCCATGTGACGACAAACCCTTCTGTTCCCATTCATATCCTCATCTTCATCCACAACCAACATCACCAGCACCCTTTCTCTTTCTCTCTCTCTTTCTCAATCGAGATCGGTTTCTGGTAGGGAGGGAAGAGAATAAAAAAATCAAGCTGAAGAGTATGAGAGAGAGATAGATGGAGATTGAATAGAAACAGAGAGCAGCGACATCAACCGCCCACACAGAACCCATCCCAGAAATATGGGTTGAAGAAGAAGATGGATAATACAAGATTTGAAATTTGAAATTTCAAAATTTTATGCCTAAAATGGTTGAAATGGTAAATCAGTAATGAGAATTGTATCCAGGGACCTCTGGCTGTAAACAGTCTAGCTGCTTGGACCAGAGCCCTTAAAAAGAATTCGTCTGGACTAAAGGCTAGAAACATTCAATTCTAGGAACATTTGGCTAATTATCTCAAAAAATTATTGCATATGATAAGAAGATGATTGACTAAACTAAAGTTTCTTGTGAGGTTGGAGGCCATATTGAGATAATCTTTAACGATGCTTAGGATGATGCTAAATGGTTCTTAATTGGTGTAGGAACTTAAAAAAGATAGAAATTATTTTATCCTAAAGACAGAAATGTTCTTGTGGTAGTTAAGGTCATAGAGATAGGGTTATCTAAAATTCATATCATATCGAATGCCATCAAGGTAATCTAAGACAATGGTGACAAAGAATATAAATTTAGTACATAGATTATGGATATTTTGAAATTAGCAAAAATATTCAGGATATTTTGACAATTAGTTCGTCTTGATCTATCGTAAACTCCCATTATTGAGGCTCAAATTTGAAATCCAAATCACTCAATTTTGGGCCAGATTTCACTCAAATTAGAGTTGGGCCAACTATGTAATTGATCACATGTAAAAATGTGACGGAAATATGAACCAAATTAGATTCAATTTTTTATAGGAGATCGCTATATAGGTGGTGTAACTCCAATTAGAGTTAGGCATGCATTATTGTCAACTCATAATGGTCTAGTACTCTTCAGCGGCTTAAATTTCTTAGGTGGCCACACTGATTGACGTATTCAACCAAACATAGAAGATTTGATTAGACTAGTTCTAGGCTGAACTGCAAAATTATTAGAAATGAACTTTGTACGTTTAAATGAAGGCCTTAGTAACATATTAATTACTTAACCATGATTTGGCTTAGCCCAACACTCCCAGTTGCAAACCAAATATAACGTAGGCCTTTAGATCAAAATTAAAATTACATCATAATACCATCGACAACTTATAGACAAAATGTATGCAACTATACGAAGTTAGACTGTTGTGAGATAACATAAATATGGTGATGAATATGATGGCTAGACCAGCATTGAGTGAAAACTTCTAAAAGTTTACTACATATAACAACAATATTTAGGAAGGGTTGCCTTAGTTAAAGTTCGTCAATTATAGAAATGGATGGTACAGTTGTCTGTCGGGCATTGCACTTGTCAGACCCACTTAGACTCTCCAGCCATACCTCGTCCCCTATGGCCGATTCGGAGTCATTGTTACGATGCCATGTCCAATGGGCATGTGTCTGATTCAACACAGTGAGACGTCCGTGTCCGAAGCTTGCTTCATGGAACAACGAAAGAGGAGATGTGGGCTTCTTAAACCTTTAATTAAAACACACAAAAAGAATGGTTAGGTAATAATCAATAAACAATGAACTTTTTTTATTTTATTTTATTTTATGAAGAGCCCATTTTCCAATTATAATATATTAAAGTGGAATCTAATGTGGAGAGGTAGATAGACACAACACCAAAAACAGGAAATTGGAACGGAAAAGCGTTCCTAATCCTTCCGTTCCTAATCCGTTAAACCGTTCCAAAAGCGTTCCAATTTCCGTTCCAATTTGGTACCAACCGTTCCTAATCCGTTAAAGCGTTCCAATTTCCTGTTTTTGGAACGGTTTAACGGATTAGGAACGCAAGGATTGGGAACGCTTTTCCGTTCCAATTTCCTGTTTTTGGTGTTGTGAGAGTCTTCACTTCCTTAATATTAATTTACCAGGTGATTGCTGGATGGTGAAGGAGACCTTTCCTTTTTGGTAGGAGCCAAGGTGGGTGGACCATTGAGAGATACCATGTGGGAGTGAACCCCCAAACATGCTAGGGCAAACACCCCTGCACCCTAGGGGAGAGAACCTAAGAGTCGAACAGTTAGAAGTTGGTTGGGTGTGAATGGGACTCCTAACCATTTAACAAATGTGACTTTTATATTAGTTTTTTGGATTTTACCTTCACGTGGGAGTGAACCCCCAAACATGCTAGGGCAAAGACCCCTGCGCCCTAGGGGAGAGAACCTAAGAGTCAAACAGTTGGAAGTTGGTTGGGTGTGAATGGGACTCCTAACCATTTAACAAAGGTGACTTTTATATTAGTTTTTTGGATTTTACCTTCACATATACAATTTTATCCCCTTTGATGAGAAGTTATTTTTCATGACCTATTTGGTTGTAAGCATTTTTTATAAGAATTTCGTATATCTAGAATTCCTAACAGCAATGCATAAGCTATGTTTGGGAATTCCGAGCTCCTTGTTTGATTGAGTTCAGATGGTGAGAATTTGTTGAGCTAGATTTTGAAAGTTACTTATCGCCGACAGAATTCTTAGAATTTGAAAACTCGGAGTATTACATTTCCTTGAGCATTTTAGAATTCTACTTTAGGGGGTTTAGTAGATGGAATTCTTCAATTTCTCTAGACGATATATCTCCAAATACTTGCAACCAAAAAAGCCCTTAAAATTTATAGGAATTTGATTCTAAGCTTCTCAAGTGTCCACTTAATATGCAATAGAAAGCATTAGGAAAACAATCCAACATGAAAAAATGAGTCGACTAGAAAGTCAACTGAGTCGATCTGAGTTCTCACATAAGTTGATATAAGAATTTTTTAAATATAAGTCATATAGGTTCAATGAAATGATTCTCTTACTGTAAAGCAAGGCCTTCTCTGTTCCCTCCATCACCAATAGTCACATGGATAGGTCCGCAAGGGTTCACACTATTGTCATATACTCTTGTCTGCAATAGGCAAAATAAATCAACCAGGTAAGTAATATGTTAAATGGCAAGGAATTAATCAAGTGAGCTAAATGCAGTTCTAGGGAACCTTTTTGAGAACCATTCAAAAGACACATCCCATTGCTTTTGTTTATGTAGATAATAGTTTTTGTTCGACCATTACAATATATGTCACAATCCGAGACCAAGATCGGATTACTCAGGACTAATCTCGGTTCGCGAACCCATCATACTTACTCCCGTAAATTCCGAATTAACCGAAGTTAAGATGGAATCCACAAGGGATCTATCATACTTACCTGTCAAATGTACATTTTTGCAGAATATATATATATATATATATATTGACGGAATAGTAACTAAACAATTACTTTACATAAAATGTAAAGTCCAATAAACACAATTCATTTCCTATCAAAGTCAACCCCTGCATATTCAAATACAATGCGGGTGACATCTATTTACTATTCAAAATGAATATACAAAAGTTCTCTCAAAACATTTCCAATTATCCTATTCCTTGGCACTCCAATTTAAGTCCATTTGATTAGACCTCTCGGAGGTATCGGATGGACCTCCTCCGCTGGCGGTACGGCCTCGGCATGACCGGCACGGGCAACTAAGCCTGTAATCTTCAGCAATAACACCGTGAACATGACGGTTCAACAATGTATATACTGATCTATGATAGCACATGTTATAATAACTTGTCAATTTATCAACTTAACAGTTCTAGACATTCCAATCTAGCACAGTAACTATGCATGTATGTCTAGTAATATCAATTACTAAATTGGCAATTACAATAGCATTTGTTTCAACTCAGTTCAGTTCAGTTCAGTTCTTCCTAAAGGAAGCAGTCATTTAGTTCGTATTCATTCATTTCATTTGTTCATATTCAATTTACTAGCCACATTGAGTACTTATTAGGTGGCTTATCAAATGGGACTTTTCAGTCCATATGTGTGGCTTTTCATTCAATAAATGTTTTCATTACATAGCTTATCAATGAGAGACTTTTCAGTCTAATGTGTGGGATCTACCAGTGTCTGGATCAGAGATCACTAGCATCACCACGAAGCTCCAGAACACCCTCAGTCCATCTACTGCAGTAGGATTGTTTATTAATTCATTGTTACACTTAGTAACTATTCATTATTCATTCATTCAGTCATTCATTGTTCATTCAGTATTCAATTCAATCTATCATTTATTTGAAACTTCTAAACCAAATAATTGAGTGAAGCATTCGTTATCCAACGTAAGTATTATTCTCGATGAACATCACTTTCTTTGATAATTTGTACGTTAGATAACCTTAGCTAACACCTATGAAGGTTTAGATATCACGAACACTATCCTTAATGCTTTGGCTTTCATTTCAGAAAATCAGAACAAATCTATAATTTTCCTCAAGCTCGGTCACCTCGACGGTTACCTATCGGTTAGCCGAATCCATTGTGTGGCACGATTCCCTAATAGCAGAATTAAGCTAATCTTGGTAACAGTACCGACTTAGTTTATATTGATCTCGGTGTCCAAGTTTGGCAATAGTGCCAAGACAGCTTCGGCTCGACAACAGTGCCTGCCAGTACCGAGCTTGAGCTAGCCTCGGTAAGAGTACTGGCTAAGCTCACCTCGATCTCAGCATAGGGCACCTCGGCAACAGTGCCAGGATGCATCCAAATTTGGTCTCGGTATCATCTTCAGCTCGATACGTCCACAAAGATGAGTACTAAACCATGATTGTACTCCCATAAAACTACGACTACGTTGCAAAACGCGCTGACAGACAAGATGGGAGCCAGATAATGATAAGGAGTCGTCTTTATCAGACGATCACATCCACATTGATACGAGAAGTCATCTCATGATTCGACTGAACAGTATCTCCACCTACCCCCACTAAGGGAGCACCAGGTGAAACTTCCACTTATATATAAGGGTAAGAATCCCCTTTGAGGTAGGCAAGATAGGGCAATACAATGCCATGCTACTCAATACAAGCATACCCGCCTCTCTTATCCATCCTTTGTTCAGTGATAGCCTTAACTCCGGCATCGAAGTGCCTTCGGCTAACTGCAGTCAGGGTCTTTGATCTCTATTTCTTCTTCCCTTTCAGGGTTTTAAGGCGATCCATCTTTCCCAAAGAAGCTTAAACAACATATTATGAGTTTCATACTCACCTAATCAAAGTCCGTAATATTTAGGCACTTACAATTGGCGCCGTCTGTGGGAAATGGATTTCAAACCCCGTTCACAAGAATTATGCCTCTGAAAACCCGAAATGGCGAAGGACGATCGATCAAAGCCCCGTCACCACCACCAGCGATCCCCCACCAGTAGAGATATGGGGGAGGTCTGATACGGCAAACGTAGGAGGATCTGTTATTCTATCAGATTCATCGTCGAAAGGGGTGACGGTAGCCCCTGTTGAAACAACCTTCTAACGGCTCCTCTTCAACAAAGTGTTCCCCTGTTGGGACCTCCCCCACAAGGCAAAACTCCAACTATGGCCAGATCTCATTAATCCCCCCAAGGTGGTTCAACGCGCTCTCAGAGGGATTGGTTTCAAGCTGGCGGCAACTCCGAAACTCCTTCGTGGAAAAGCTCCAGCGCACAGAGCCATCCTAAAGACGAACGACGACCTAATGACGGTCGGAATAAGGCAGACTAAATACACCACTCAATTTGCCAAAAGGTGCCGGATTGTCTATAGCCAAGTGGAAGCGGCCGACAAAATGGCTCTTACATCCTTGGAATAGGCTCGATAGAAGCTCCGGCTGTGGCTTCGGTGACAACACCAGCCTCAGCTCAACTTCTTCAATCATAAGCTTCAACATTAGGCCTCGGTGGCAGCACCAGCCTCGGCTATACAACTTCAGCATTAGGCCTCGGTGGCAGCACCAGCCTCAGCTGCACAGCTTCAACATTAGGCCTCGGTGGCAGCACCAGCCTTGGCTACACAGCTTCAGCATTAGGCCTCGGTGGCAACACCAGCCTCAACTTACAAAGCTCCGGCAATGGCCTCGGTGATAGCACCAGCCACAGATCGGGCAGTTTTAATCGTGACAGCTCCGACAGTGGCTTCAGCGATAACACCAGACCAGCCACGACCCAGACAGCTTCAGTCACGACAACCCCAATTCTTACCAAGTTGCGGAACTCGAAAATTACCTACCTACCTAACTACTACAGAGCATTAGAGAGGTGAAAAAAGACCTTAAAACAGTTTAAGGCACACCTTATTACAGAACTTTGTGATTTCAGCTCGGTTACAGAACCAGCTGTACAGCGCCAAGTTACGGAACTCGGTGAAAATCACGGCTCGGTTACAGAACCAGCCAGTTCGGTCATAGGACCAAACGTACAACGCTTCAGGTTATGAAACTCGGCGGCTATCCTAGTTCAGTTGCGGAACCAACTCTACAGTTGAAGAACTAGTTGACTACTCCTGAAAACTAAGTTCAGTTACAGAACTGACTAAGGTTTTTCTGTCATCAAAATACAGGTACTTCTTGAGTTTTAGAACTTAAGTACAATTGGAATTACGGCTATTGAACCGAATTCGACTAGGCTGGGTTGCTTCTGGTTACGGAACCAAAGTCATTTGCCCAATGGTTTCTCAATTCCAATTACTGAACCAAACTCATTTACTTGGTCAAAGGATCAGAAATTTATGCCAAGGGCCCAGTTATGGAACAGAGGTCAAGCGCATATATGTTATTTTCAAAAGAAAAGATCGAAGACATGTATGAAAAAGGAATTGTATTCATTGATTGAAAAAATAGTTACAAAATTCTGTACACTTTGCCATTATAAAAGATAAAAAAGAAAAAATACATCAAAAAGCCTCAAGAAGCAAGGGCCTCTGCATTGGCATCTGGAGGGTCAGTCGTGGTAGCTTGCGGAGTGGCCTCAGGCAAAGGAGTCGAGACATCTTGATCCCTGAATTCTTCAATCAAGTTCTATTCACCAACCAAAGATGCCAAGTTAGCAGATTTCCGACTCAAAGCATCAGCCACAACATTACCTTTTCCAGGTACATATGTGAACGGAAAGTCGTAATCCTTGATCAGCTCTAACCAATGGTGTTGTCTCAGATTAATATCCTTCTAAGTGAACAAGTACTGAAGGCTTCTGTGATGGCAGTGGACTTCAAAAGTCTCTCCGTATAGATAATGCCTCCATTGCTTCAATGCGAATACAACAGCCGCGAGCTCTAGATCATGAGTAGCATAATTCTTCTCATGTTCCTTCAACTGACACGAACCATAAGCATTAGTTAGACCAAAATGCATCACTAGGAATTCATAGTGACCGTAACGAGTCTTGAATGCAGTCTTCTGTACATCTTGATCTTTAACTCGAATCTGATGATATCTAGTTCGAAGATTAATCTTAGAAAAGTATGATGCACCCTGGAGTTGATCAAACAGCTCATCGATCCTAGGCAAGGGATATTTGTTCTTAATCGTCACCTGATTTATCTGCCTATAATCGATACACATTCGAAGGGTGTCATCCTTCTTCTTTACGAACAGTACAGGTGCTCCCCATGGGGAGACACTAGGTCTGATAAAACCCTTGTCAAGCAAATCATGTATCTATTTCTTCAATTCATACGACTCTAATGGTGCCATACGATATGGTGCCTTGGGGATCGGTGTTGTACCGGGCACGAGTTCTATCGTGAAGTCTACTTCCCATGTTGGAGGTAAACCTAGCACTTCATCTGGAAACACGTCTGGAAAATTCACAGACTACGAGAATATCTTGTAACTCCCGTACAGGCTTCTTTTCTAAAACGAATGCGATGTAGCCTTCACAACCATTACGCATCATTCGTTCAGCCTTGATTGCTGAAACAAGCCTCGTGTCATACTTCTTTTGGACTCCTTCAAATAGTACGCTGGCATTAGCCTCATCCACCCTAAAGGTGATGGTTTTGAGGAAATAGTCTAAACAATCCATGTACTTCGCAAGCCAATACATGCCAAAGATCACATCAAAATCACTCATTGCCAGCATTACCAGATTAGTTGGCATTGACACTTCCCCAATTCTAACAATGCATTGAGAAATATATAGTTCACATATTAACCACTCCCTAAAGAAGTAGATAAAGTAAAATCATATGCTAATTGCATTATCCGGTTTTGCATATCACAAGCAAATGCAGGTGCTACAAATGAATGCGTAGAACCGGGATCAAATAATGCAATTGTATGTCTGTTATCTACAAGGATTGTACCTTCAACCACATTCGCTGCAACATTAGCTTGTTCCCTATTGACAGCATGAGTCATCCCAGCCATCTGTGGCCTGTTGAGCTACTGTTGTTGTCTAGGCTGTTGTCTCTGTGATTGACACTGCTGGCCTTGACGTTGAGGTTATTGTTATTGTTGCATAAGAGGAGTTGGCAAGGCTAATCGTTGCTGAGGAGTAGGAAGTGCTGCTTGTCTCTGATTAGGCTATTGGTATAGAGCTTTATCATCTCTCCTAGCCCTCGGACATTGTGCCATTCTGTGTTCCAAAGAACCACAAACTAAGTAAGCTCCAGTAGTCCTCCAGTATAACTCAATCCTGTGAGCTTTATCACAAGTCTCATAGACTGGTCTATTCTCATTCCTATCATTCCTAAGAATGAATCTATGTTTCTGTCTTTTATTCCTAAATTGTCCTCCTTTCTTAAACCATGAATCACCACTTCTCTTGGTGTTCACAACCTCAACTTCCTTCTCTCTCTGAACTTCCCCCGCCGTATATGCCCTATCCACGGCATCATCAAACATCATAGGCTTTTGCCCAGCCAATACGATCGTCTTGTACTCTGGATTTAGTCTAAGGAGAAATCTCTTGACTTTCTTAGCTTCAGTATCTACCAATTCGGTAGCATACTTGGATAGCTGCAAGAAGGTATAAACATAAGCAGACACGGTCAGTTGACCTTGTTTCAAATTTAGAAACTCTGCTTCTTTCTACTTCCGTACATGCTCTGGGACAAACTTTCTTTGAAATTGTGTCTTGAAAGTCTCCCATGTACCATCTGTTGGCATTGCCTTGAAGGCATCCCTGATACTCTTCCACCAGATCTTTGTTGCCCCTCTAAACATGGTAGAGGTAAGTAACACTCTCTGTCTGTGAGTGCAGACAACTGTATTAAACACATCTTCAATGTGTTCCAGCCACTCATCAGCCTGCATCACATCTTCATTCCCATGGATCTCAGTGGCTCCTCTCTTACGAAACCGTTCATAAATAGCATGAGGATCTTTATCCTTATGCTATAACACCACTTGAGTTTCACATGGTGTTGTTGCTGGACTGGTGGTACAGGTGGAATCTGTGTTTGAGCCTGCATCTGGCTCTGAACTTCTAACATAGCAGCTATCTGGGTCTGCATACCCATTTGAGGTTCCTAACTCCTGGCTAACTAGGCTTACATGCCCATCTGTGCCTCATGACTCCTAACCATTTGCTCATTACTTCTAGCTAACTGCTACAGAATAGCAGTAAACGTAGCATCAACATCAGATATAGGAGGGGAATGTGTGACTACCACGAAGTCATCATTCCCAGATCCTGATCTAGAAGACATGTTGTAAACAATACGAAAGGTAAGATACACATCTACACTTCCATCACATATATATCACATTCAGTGAAAGCAACAAACACAAATCCTAAGTTGGATTTGTTCTAAACGTAACGTTCCTCACTTCGTCCTTTGTTTTGTTCAGTCCTTTTAACTATAGGCTCTAATACCATATAATAAGTATGTCACGACCCGAGCCCGAGATCGGATTGCTCAGGACTAATCCCAGGTCGCGAACCCATCATACTTACTCCCGTAAATTCCGAATTAACCAAAGTTAAGACAGAATTCATAAGAGATATATCATACTTACCTATCAAATGTACATTTTTGTGGAATATATATATATATATATATATATATATATTGACGGACTAGTAACTAAACAATTACTTTACATAAAAAGTAAAGTCCAATATACACAATTCATTTCCTATCAAAGTCAACCCCTGCATATTCAAATACAATGTGGGTGACATCTATTTACTATTCGAAATGAATATACAAAAGTTCTATCAAAACATTTCGAATTATCCTATTCATTGGCACTGCGATTTAAGTCCATTCGATTAGACCTCCCGAAGGTATCGGATGGGCCTCCTCCACTGGCGGTATGGCCTCGGCATGACCAACACAGGCAACTGAGCCTGTAATCTTCAACAATAACACCGTGAACACGACGGTTCATTCATTCATTCATTGTTCATTCAGTATTCAATTCAATCTATCATTTATTTCAGACTTCTAAACCAAACAATTGAGTGAAGCGTTCGTTATCCGACGTCCGTATTATTCTCAATGAACATCACTTTATTTGATAATTTGTACGTTAGATAACCTTAGCTAACACCTATGAAGGTTTAGATATCACAAACACTAGTCGTAATGCTTAGACTTTCATTTTAGAAAATCAGAACTAATCTACAATTTTCCTCAAGTTCGGTCACCTTGGCGGTTACTTGTCGGTTAGCCGAATTCTGGAAGGCGGCTAACCGAATTGCATTCGGTCAGCTTTCCAGAACCGCACAATTTCTAATACTTTTCTTTAATTCGGTCACCACGTTGGTCACTAACTCGGCTAATCGAATTCTGAAATTCGGGTAGCCGAACCATGGCAGTTACCTTTCGGTTAGCTTTCCAGAAGCTTGTCTTCTGATGAAAATTCCTGACCCAATTTTGGTCACCTTGTGGTCACCTTTCGGCTAGCCGAATTCACAAATTCGGTTAGCCGAAATTTATCGGTCAGCTCACAGTCAGCTCTCCAAAAGCTGACATTTTCTGTGAAATTCAACCCAGGTGGGTCAATTAGCTGGCGGTCAGCAATTCGGTCCCAGAACAACATTCCAGAGCTTCAGAAATTCTGAAGCAACTTCTGGAAATTGAACTCCTTGATTCCTACAAGTTCTATAACATCATAAATCACTAGAAAAGCATATACTTGCCTCTATTCGGAGATTGACTAATAAAAACCTCTTGCTTAGCTTGGATTAGAGATGGAAACTTCTCAACTTGAAGCTTTATCTTTAAGAAAATCCAAGAAGAATATGAAGAAGGTGAAGTGGATGAAGCCCTCTTCAAAAACACATGCTCAACCCTCAATTTTGATGCTTAATGGAGAGAAAATGGAAGGAAGAAGAAGAAAAGGAGAAGAGAAGTTTCCTAGGGTTTCTGGGATGAAAGAATGAACTCCTTTGAATTCATTTTGGGCTTATATAAGCCCAACTTTGCATTTAAGTCCACTATTTCCTCTTATTTACAATTCGAGTCAAATAAATGTTCATTTGCTCCATTATTCGTCAAACGAGTTCGAGTCTTTTATGAAAATTAACGTACTCGTCGAGATATGCGTGTTAGTATCAAGAGTTTCCATATTTGACAAAATACGTGAAGATTCATATTTACAAAAAAAAAAAACCCTTGTTCTCTTAATTTGAACCTAAAATCAATTCAATTCATTTAATCTCACTCATTATCATTTCATTAGGCCAATTTCATTCATTTTAGGCTAATTCAATTCCATTTTTCCATAAACTATTGTTAGCTTAATTAAACATAATTAATTAGCTTAATTTCCAATCAATTAGTGTTAATCTTGATTAACTCGGGACGGGGTCTAACAATAGAAGAGTGAATGATCCTGAATGCATGATTGTCTTAATAAAAATATGCAAATGTTTTGCACAATAAGGAGCTACTAGATTCAAATCCAAGCCATTCAATCAAACTTTCATCCTATTTTGATGGATCCCAAGTTTAAACACCATTATGAGAAATAACAATTTGTTTAGAAGCATTTAAAATGAGCAATCGGATAAGTCCACAAAACTAGGTCATGAGGTCATCATTTCATTAGCATTTGTGGACCTAATTAGGTTTAATTGCATAAAATTGCACTTGATTTCATGATTACATGTATTTGGGGTTATTTTTGGAAACATTGTCAGAATTGGTAAAAATTCATTGAATTGCATGACTTTTGTGAAATTAGGTTTTTCTCATCTCATTTATCACCCCAAAATTAGGCTTTTGGTTTCATAAATGCATATCTTGCAAATTTTTAACACCATGTGATATTTTTGGAAAGTTGGTCA
This sequence comes from Cinnamomum chago, assembly GCA_038049695.1. Taxonomy (NCBI): domain Eukaryota; kingdom Viridiplantae; phylum Streptophyta; class Magnoliopsida; order Laurales; family Lauraceae; genus Cinnamomum; species Cinnamomum chago. Next base: position 35,858,983 of record CP142452.1, read on the forward strand.
TTTTGGTGCATTACTAGGCATGTAGCGTCCCATACATGGTTCATAATTATTAATGTTAAAATTGCCTCTTTCAATTTGTAGGAGAAATCAAGAAATGACAACCACATTGAAAAGCAATTGAGTAGGGACCACACCTTCATTGGGTGTGAACCTGAGTACACGCCCAAGGAGGGGCCCCACTTTGTCATAGCATGCAAGTTTCCAAGATTTTGATAAATTCTTCTTTCTATGTGTTGCCAAAAATTACGATTCTCTCCATCACTAAGATTTGTATTCAAATTCAAATTCAAAAAAGAGATTTGTTTAAGAATGGAAAGAAGATCTAAAGAAGCTTAGAAAAGTCAAACTTGTGGAAGAAGAAATCTAATCCAAGAAGGAGATAAAGATCAAGAAGGAAATAAAATCAAGAAGCAAGAGAGAAGGGAATCCAAGCAAGGGTTGCACGTCCACTAGTGGTCCCCACTTACCCTTTGACGTCCCATATGAGGCTGCACAAGAAGAGCATAAAATCTGAAAATGTTTTATGGAAGTTTATCCTTAGCACATAAAGATCTCTTGAGGAGCCCAAGATGAAAAGAATTGGACCACAAGACTCTATCATTGGCAAGAAATCAATTGAAGTTTAAATTGTTGTCAAGATAGAAGGATTGCTTGGGATTCAAGCCAAGAATGAGGAGGTGTGTTACCAAACAAGGGAACATCAGAGATTATAAAAGAGCTGGACGTCCAATGCCTTGTATGTAAAAATCTTGGAGGTTCTCTCTCCCTCTCCACTCCCATCCACCCTTTCTCTCTAATCCCTTTCTTCTTCTTCTCCCTTCTAATTCTTTAGACATAGGTTGAGAGATCATGTTGAGAGAATGATGAAGAGAGAAGAATCGTATTTTTTTTTTGTACTCAAAGATCAAGGAATAAAAACATTACTTGGATTGATTCTGCGTATTATTCATGCAAGTGAGTTAATTTTCTCATTCTGGTTCTTTTATGTGTTTTGATTGGAGATAATTATTTCACATGATTAGATCTAGGGTTTGAAAATAAAATAATGGATTAAAAGTTGAGAGACATCAAGTAATCACTTGCATAATTTTTTTCCTACTCTAAGAAGAGAGGACTGCATTATCGCATTTTCAGTACTTGTAGGATCGTCTAGTTTCTAAATCTTTGGTACATCTTTTCCGCTTTTTATTTTTTTCCACCCCTTTTGTTTTTATTTTAAGATAATATTCTGATAATTTTTTTATTTGCAAATTCTTAATTTAGAAACCCCAACTTGCATCTTTCCATGTTTAGTAGAAACTTACTATTTTTGTTACTTGCATAATCTATGGTTGGAAAGTGTCTTTGCACATATTTCATATTTAGAAATTGCATTAGAGCAGATTTTTGTTGTTGAAATCACCAGATTATTAACTAATTAGAAAGACTAAACTCGAACTTGGTAGGAGAACAGTGAAAAAATTTGCATAGTTTCAGCAGAATTGACTCAACTGTGTTACAAAAGTGCGCGATTTAAAAACCAAGTAAACGTGAATGTTTTGGTCCGAAAAATAGTAGATTTAAAGTAAATTAATAGGACTTTGAAACCCCAGAATTTTAACCAAAAATAACCTCGGGAACCATATCAACCAAAGGCACAAACAGGGGTAGTTGGAAAGCCTGCACCAGATTTTCAGCGGAATAACTGGTTCAACTAGGCATCTTTAAGTGATTATATCTTTTTCGTTTTAAGTCATTTTCCCATTCTTGTTTTTTTTGTTATATTCACGCATCATCAGAGTATTGGTTCCAGTCATTAGATTTAGGTTCATATTATCTTAGACTAGTCGTACAATCCCGCAAAGTTGGGCCTGTGCAAGAGTTTCCATACTTAGAATTTTTTTACAGCATGCATCAGATTTTTAGAAACTTGCATAAAATTGCATTGTTAGCGTTTAGGGCATTATAGATCATTCATATTTGCATAAAAAAGTGATTTTGGTAATTAGGATCTAATTTAGGAAAATTTTGTTTTGATTTTCTTATATTAAATTGGTTGTTTGATTTGTGTATTCTTTTGCGGGTTTTAGTTTAATTAGTATCATCTAGATTAGGTTTATTTATTTAGATTAGTGTTTTTATTTTTGGAAGTTATTGTATTTATTTTTTAGTTATTATAGTAAAGCTGATGTAATTTAATTAGTATCCATTTAGGCCAGATTTAGTGTTTATTTAGGATAAGTCAAAGTTGAAAAGTCTCACAAAAAGCATTGCTCCCTATGGATTGACCTAGACTCACCATATTGTCACTACAATCGCACCCTACAGTTTGGGTCCGATCAAGGTTTTAGCGCCGTTGCCAAGGAGCGCCAGTAAAGGTAACTTTTTGACTTTCTATTTAAATTGTGTATTACTTTTGTCATCTTGCTAGAAATTGGGGGTGCATGCATGGAATGTTGAAACTACCCTAATTTGGAGAAAGAAAGTGAATGGAATGTTAGCAACTCATATCATTGATTTTTAGAAAATTCCAAAAAGTTACCAAATTTTCCTTTTTTTTTTTTTGTAGTTAGCTCCTTAAGGAAAGAAAGTGAAACTAAGGCCTAAAGTTGCGTTCTTTGGTTAAGCTCGATGCCTAAGTAAAGCCTTGTCCCAAAAAGGGAAATAGTCAAGCTATTCGAGGCAAGTGGTTTTTAAGCGGGACCATTGTGACCTCACCACTTACCTGGGGGCTAACCTGGTCGAGTTAACTTCATAAGTTCAAGTTAAGAGCTGAGGTGAACTTTTTGACCTTTAGTGAGGTTTGTTGCTGTTCTAAGTTAGTTTCTTTATTTCCACTAATTTTTAAAAATAATAATAATAAAATTGAAAATTCAAGATTCCTAAAAAGAAGGATTGGCCTCCACCAATTTGGCAAAGAGATTCACGGCGGAGATTAGGAAGGAAGGAATCTCCGATTAAGAGCAATATTGAACACTTTGAATCTCCAAATCAATCAAGTCCTTTGAGACCATCACCAATGGCGAGTGGGTCCGGTAGTGGCAACAACAATAATGACCGGAATGGTAGGAATGACAATGATAATAATGGGGAGGTAAACAAAGGGCTATGAGTTTACAAGAATACCTTCAACCCACACGGACAACCACACCTTCCTGCATGGTCGTCCCACCCAATGTGGGAAATTTTGAAATAAAACCGGGCATGATACAATTACTCCCTAAGTTCCATGGCCTCGATTCAGAAAGTGCGTCCTCGCACTTAGGAGAATTTGAAGAAGTATGTGCCTCTTTACACTTTAATAATATTGGGCAGGACATAGTCAAATTCAAATTATTCCCTTCTTCACTGAAGGAGAAGGAAAAAATATGGTTGCATTCCCTTAGGCCCAATTTGATTACCACTTGGAATGTTATGGTGCGAGAATTCTTGATAAAGTTTTTGCCGCTTCATAAAACCAACACTTTGAGGAGACACATGATGAATTTCAAACAAAAAGACAGAGAGTCTTTTTTCAAGTGTTGGGAACACTACAAAGAGCTCTTGCAAGCCTGCCCACATCATGGATTCGAATCATGGCACGTAATTGGTATGTTTTATGATGGGTTAACTTCTGAAATGCACCAATTCGTTGAAACGATGTGTAATGGTGAGTTTTTGAGCAAAAACCCAGATGAAGCATGGGACTACTTAGATTCTTTGGCAGAAAGTGCCCAAAATTGGGACACTTCGGATGGAGTTGATAATCCAAGGCAATCGAATAATCCTAAGGGAGGGGGAATATATCGACTTCAGGAAGATGAAATGGAACTCAATGCAAAAGTAGCCTCCCTAACCAAAAAAATTGAAGCCATAGAAATGGGGAGGAGTAAACAGCCCATCACCGTATGTGGTATTTGTGACTGTGACACCCACTCTTCGAAGGATTGCCCAACAATCCCTGCTTTCAAAGAGGTGTTAGAGGAGCAGGCCAATGCTACCAATGCATATCAAAGGCCATTCAACAATCAACTCGGTAACTCGTACAACCCCACCTGGAGGAATCATCCCAATTTCAGTTGGAGGAATGGGCCTACTACTAATCAGGAGTCGGTCCGTCAAAGACCTACACATCAAGGTGGTGACTTTAGGCCCTCAACATAAGGAGCCCAATACACACCACCCCCTCCACAGTCTCAAAATAGGTCTTTGGAGGATCTGCTTACAAATTTAATTCAAACTAAGAATTCCATCATTCAAAACATTCAACAATCTTTTCTAGACTTTCAAAAGGAGGTGAGAACCTCAATCGGCCAACTCAGCAATGCCCTTCAAAACAGGGAGAAGGGGGCTTTCCCAGCCCAACCACACTCGAACCCTAAGGGACAATATGAAGTGGTCAATGCAGGTCCTTCTACCTTAAAGGAGCAGGTGCAAGCTGTGACCACTTTGTAGAGTGGTAAAGAAATTTCAAAAGATGATCCGAAAAAAAATCACTTGCATCCTCAAATCAAAAAGTTGCTGATGACAAAAGGAAGGAACCCGAAATTTCTGAGTACAAGCCTATGGCCCCATTTCCCCAACAACCGAGATCGCCAAAGCAGATGATCCCAAATGAGGAGATTTTGGATATCTTCAAAGAAGTCAAGATTAATATCCCGCTTTTGGATGCCATCAAACAGATTTCATCTTACGTTAAGTTCCTCAAAGATTTATGCTCAATCAAGCGTAAGATACATGTTTCTAGAAAGCTTTCTTAGCCGAGCAAGCAAGCTCGATTCTAAGACAAGATGCTCCCCCCAAATATAAAGATCCAAGATGCTCCACAGTATCGTGCATCATTGAAATTTCCAGATCGAACAGGCGTTACTCGACTTGGGGGCTAGTGTCAATCTACTTCCTTATTCGATTTATCAACAGTTGGGGCTAGACGAGTTGAAACCTACCTAGGTCACTCTTCAGCTCGCTGACAGATCAATAAAGAAACCGAGGGGGATGGTGGAAGATGTCTTAGTACAAATAGAGAAGTTCTACTTTCCAGTGGACTTTATCGTTTTGGATACCCAACCTGTGGCAAACCCAAAGACTCAAATTCTTGTAATATTGGGTAGACCTTTCTTAGCCACTTCAAATGCACTGATCAATTGCCGGAACGGGGTAATGAAGCTTTCTTTCGGAAACATGACCATTGAGCTCAATGTTTTCAATGCATGCAAACAAATGTGGGATGATGATTCTGATTTTGAAGAGATTGACATGATTGAGGCCATTGTTCAAGAATCTTTTGCGGAGTTCACCAACCCCAATTTCTTGTACCTCTTTGAATCTAATTTGCCAAAATCTTTTAACTTTGAAGATGATATTGTTCAGATGGCTAATAATGTGTGGAACCCGAAAAATGAGGAGCTAGTGCCATCTGGGTCTAAGTCTCTTCCCTCTCAGATGACGCCACCCAAACCTGAGTTGAAACCTCTGCTAGTTGACCTCAAATATGCATACCTAGGGGATGATGAAACGTTCCTAGTTGTAATTTCTGCACACCTAGACAAGGACCAAAAGGTGTAATTAATGGAAATACTTAAGCAGCACAAGGGTGCAATAGCATGGACTGTGGCAGATATTAAAGGCATTAACCCCTACGTGTGTACCCACCATATTTACCTTGAAGAAAATGCAAAACCGTCCAGACAAATGCAACGCCGGCTCAACCCCACCATGTAGGAGGTGGTTAGGGTTGAGGTCTTAAAACTTCTAGATGTGGGTATCATCTATCTGATCTTGAATAGTCAGTGGGTAAGCCCTACCCAAGTAGTACCAAAGAAAGTCGGCGTCACTGTAGTCAAGAATGATAAGGATGAACTCATCCCTAACCAGATACCCCCAAGTTGGAGAATATGTATTGACTACAGAAAGCTCAATGAGGTCACATGTAAGGACCATTTTCCGTTATCCTTTTTGGACCAAATTTTGGAAAGGGTCGCAGGTCACCCATACTACTGCTTCTTGGATGGATACTCAAGATACAACCAGATAGAAATCGCCCCTGAGTACCAAGAGAAAACCACATTCACGTGTCCTTTCGGAACTTTTGCCTACCGACGAATGCCCTTTGGACTATGCAATGCTCCCGCTACTTTCTAACGCTACATGCTGAGCATATTCAGTGACATGGTGGAGCGTTTCCTCAAGGTCTTCATGGATGATTTCTCCGTTTTCGGTAATCCTTTCAAAGACTGCTTAAGTAATTTGGAACAGGTCCTTGTTAGATGTGAAGAAAAGAACCTAGTGTTAAATTGGAAGAAATGTCACTTCATGGTTCGCCAGGGAATAGTCCTTGGCCATATTGTTTCATCCAAGGGAATGAAAGTTGACAAGTCAAAAATCAAAAATAGATTTGATCTCAAATCTACCCGTCCCAAAAACCGTTAGAGATATCAGATTGTTCTTAGGGCATGCAGGCTTTTACAGAAGGTTTATAAAAGATTTCAACACTATCTCCAGACCACTGTGCAACCTTCTATTAAAAGATCATCAATTTGAGTGGACTGAGGCATGCCACGAAGCTTTCACCAAGCTAAAGGGCCTGCTTACTTCCGCTCCGATTATGCAACCGCCTAACTGGAGCCTAACTTTTGAACTTATGTGTGATGCAAGTGAATATGCGGTTGGTGCTGTGTTGGGGCAACGTAAGGAAAAGAAACCTTACGCAATTTATTATGCAAGCCAGACTTTGAACAACGCACAGATCAATTATTCCACCACAGAGAAAGAATTATTGGTTGTGGTCTTTGCGCTTGACAAATTTCGCTCATACTTGCTAGGATCCAAGATCACTGTGTTCACTGTTCACCGATCATTCGGCGCTGAAATATCTTCTTTCTAAAAAGGATGCAAAACCGCACCTCATTCATTGGATCCCTCTACTCCAGGAATTTGATATCAAAATCAGTGAGAAGAAGGGAGTAGAAAATGTAGTTACAGATCACCTATCACGACTTGTCATTTCCGAATCTTTGGAATCCACACCCATCCAGGACAACTTCACTGATGAACAATTATTCGCAGTATCCCAATTACCCTGGTATGCAGACATTGCCAACTATCTTGCAACAGGCACAGTCCCAGAACATTGGAATAAGCAAGATAGGGGTAAAAAAATTTTGAGGTCCGAAACTTTTTCTAGGATGACCCATATTTGTTTAAATATTGTCCAGACCAAATCATTAGGAGGTGTGTGCCAGATAATGAGCAAAATAGTGTCATCTCCTTTTGTCATTCACAGGCATGTGGGGGCCATTTCTCTTCTAAAAAGACCGCCTTTAAGATTCTACAATGCGGTTTTTACTGGCCCACCCTTTTCTGAGATGCCCATGAATATTGCAAGTCTTATGAAAACTGTCAAAAATTGGGTTCCATCTCAAGAAGGAACATGATGCCCCTGAACCCGATTTTGATCATTGAGTTGTTTGATGTATGGGGCATAGATTTCAGGAGACCATCTCGCCAAAGTTTTGGCCATCTCTACATTTTAGTAGCTATTGATTATGTTTCCAAGTGGATTGAAGCTATCCCATGTCGGAAAAATGATGCGAATGTTGTCAAGAAATTTCTGAAGGAGCACATATTTTCTAGATTCGGGACCCCACAAGCCATCATTAGTGATGGTGGTGCCCACTTCTGTAATTGTGTAATTGAAGCGTTGTTAAAAAAAATACTGAATTACACACAAAGTGGCTACCCCTTATCACCCACAGACCAGTGGGCAAGTTGAGGTCTCAAATCAGGAAATCAAACGTATATTGGAGACCATAGTAAACCCTACTCAGAAGGATTGGTCACTCCGACTAACTAACGCGTTATGGGCTTACTGCACTGCATTCAAAACTCCAATAGGCATGTCTCCATATAGACTGATTTATGGGAAAGCTTGCCATCTTCCGGTGGAATTAGAACATCGAGCATATTGGCACTAAAACAGCTAAACTTTGATATGGAGAAAGCTGGAATTAAGAGGAAATTCCATATGAAAGAATTAGAAGAGATTCGCAACGAGGTTTATCAAAGTTCTCATATTTACAAAGACAGGACCAAGGCTTTCCATGATAAAACATTTTTCGAAAAGCTTTTCACCCTTCACAAAAAGTCCTTCTTTACAATTCTCGTTTGCATCTCTTTACTGGGAAGTTGAGATCTCGATGGAGTGGCCCCTTTATTATTAAGCATTTTTTTCCGCTCGTGGCAGTTGAGTTGAAGAATCCCAAGGATGTTTCAGAATGGTTCACTATTTTGTTTAAGTAAAGGTTTTTGGAATCATTCTTGGAACCATTCGATTTAGAGGACACTATTTTACCTCTGACTAGTCCTGACTATCAGGACTGATGAGCATTGGATCTGACAGCATTCAACTCTGTGTACATATGTAAATAGATCTTGCTACTTTGTTTTTTGTGTCTTTTGCCTCATCTTTGACAGATCCATAGGAGATCTGCAGTATCCCATGTGCTTTCTACACTTTACCCTATGTTATTTTTATGTGCCTCATGTTTCATATTTTCAATGCATATAATTTGTTTACACATCGAGGACGATGTTCATGCTAGGTTGGGGGGTAGGGACAAGCACCCCTGTCCATCTTTAGACGAAAGTTTTACACTCTTTTATTAAAAAAAAAAATTAAAAGGGGAAAGTTTCAAAAGGATTTTTACAAAATGAAGGTACCTTAAATTTCAGAATTTTCAATGCTTTGGGCAAAAGAGAACAAATGGTTCATTATTTTGTTTAAGGAAAGCTTATTGGAAAAGTGTTGAATTTTGATCCCTCACTTTTACACAGTCTGTATACGTTTTCAAGGTTTTGAATGTGAAGCTATAATTTCCGTTTTCTTTGACGATTGGATTGAAAATATGATGGATAACCGACCCTTAGTTTCACAGTTTCCTGGTTCATAGTCTGATCAGCCACAAACAGTTGAATTAATTCGGGCACATGGAAAGGGCTGCCTATTGTTGGGGACCATAATAAAAAAAGTGTTTAGTATAAATCTTGAAAAGAATAAAAAGTTATGTTACTAGTTTGGGTTCGTAGCCTTTTTAACTTGAGCTAGTAAGCTCGTAGGGGTATTTACATACCTAGTGCCCTAAAGACATCTGTCTTGGGAGTCATTGACCTAATGCTCGTTACATGGGTTAATTAGAAAGCTTAAGAGACCTAGGCATTGCACAGTCCAATGTGTGTGTTAAAATATATATATATTTGCAACCTTTGAAAAAGCAGTTGTGCGAAAGCCGTCATGGTCGCCTTGACAGGAAGACTGTTTTTTTTTTATTGCTAAGGTTAGGTGGCCCAGAATTTTGGATAAAAAATCGTTTTCATGGAAGCTTTTGGTGGATCATTTGATACCTATGTTTTTTTTTATACACACTTATCACCATGCACAATCAATTCGGCATGATTTCGAGAATTTCTGACCACAAGATGAGATTTGTGAACCTAATTTAAGATTTTCCTTTGAGAAATTTCGAGAATCAAGAATATTTGGTGTTTGTAAATTTTCTTATGAAAAGTTCCCATGGTTTTGCTAAGTTTCTACTTGGATTGAAAAACAAAACAGAGACAGAGAGAATTTTGTGGATACATTCACTGGAAACCCTCACGAGGCACAACTCGTCCACTAGGGGGAACCTAAGGGTTTAACGGCTTACTACATAGGCTAAATGCAGTAGAGAGTACCAGCGAAAGTGGTGTTTTTATTTTTTTCATTTCTGATTTCTGCATTAGTTTAATTTCCTTAGGATTAGTTTAATGAGTTTTATTCCTTGTCGCTTATTTTGCTAAGGGACTAGCAAAAAGCTGGTTGAAGGGTGTGATAAGTCCACAAAACTAGGTCATCAGGTCAACATTTCATTAGCATTTGTGGACCTAATTAGGTTTAATTGCATAAAATTGCACTTAATTTCATGATTACATGTATTTGGGGTTATTTTTGGAAACATGGTCAGAATTGGTCAAAATTCATTGAATTGCATGACTTTTGTGAAATTAAGTTTTTCTCATCTCATTTTCACCCCAAAATTAGGCTTGTGGTTTCATCAATGCATATCTTGCAAATTTTTAATACCATGTGATATTTTTGGAAAGTTGGTCATTTTGGTGCATCACTAGGCATGTAGCGTCCCCCATACATGGTTCATAATTATTAGTGTTAAAATTGTCTCTTTCAATTTGTATGAGAAATCAAGAAATGGCAACTGCATTGAAAAGCAATTGAGTAGGGACCACACCTTCCTTGGGTGTGAACCTGAGTACACGCCCAAGGAGGGGCCCCACTTTGTCATAGCATGCAAGTTTCCAAGATTTTGATAAATTCTTCTTTATATGTGTTGCCAAAAATTGTGATTCTCTCCATCACTAAGATTTGAATTCAAATTCAAATTCAAGAAAGAGATTTGTTCAAGAATGGAAAGAAGATCTAAAGAAGCTTAGAAAAGTCAAACTTGTGGAAGAAGAAATCTAATCCAAGAAGGAGATAAAGACCAAGAAGGAAATAAAATCAAGAAGCAAGAGAGAAGGGAATCCAAGCAAGGGTTGCACTTCCACTAGTGGTCCCCACTTACCCTTGGACGTCCCATATGGAGCTGCACAAAAAGAGCATAAAATCTGAAATTGTTTTACGGAAGTTTATCCTTAGCACATAAAGATCTCTTGAGGAGCCCAAGATAAAAAGAACTGGACCACAAGACTCTATCATTGGCAAGAAATCAATTGAAGTTTATATCGTTGCCAAGATAGGATGATCTCTTGGGATTCAAGCCAAGAATGAGGAGGTGTTCTACCAAACAAGGGAACATCAGAGATTATAAAAGAAAAGACAGCCGAGGTGCTGGACGTCCAATGCCTTGTATGTAAAAATCTTGGATTGGAGACAATTATTTCACATGATTAGATCTAGGGTTTGAAAATAAAATAAATGGATTAAAAGTCGAGAGACATCAAGTAATCACTTGCATATTTTTTTTCCTACTCTGAGAAGAGAGGACTGCATTATCGCATTTTCAGTACTTGTAGGATCGTCTAGTTTTTAAATCTTTGGTACATCTTTTCCGCTTTTTTTTTCAACCCTTTTTTTTATTTTAAGTTAATATTCTGATAAGTTTTTTATTCGAAAATTCTTGATTTAGAAACCCCAGCTTGCATCTTTCCATGTTTAGTAGGACTTACTATTTTAGTTACTTGCATAATCTATAGTTGGAAAGTGTCTTTGCACATACTTCATATTTAGAAATTGCATTAGAACAAGTTTTTGTTGCTGAAATCACAAGATTATTAACTGATTAGAAAGACTAAATTCGGACTTGGTACGAGAATAGTGAAAAATTCTACACAGTTTCAGCAGAATTGACCCAACTGTGTTACAAAAGTGCGCGATTTAAAAACCAAGTAAACATGAATGTTTTGGTCCTAAAAATAGCAGATTTAAAGTACATTAATAGGAATTTGAAACTCCAGAATTTTAGCCAAAAATAACCTTGGGAACCGTGTCAACCAGAGGTACAAATAGGGGTAGTTGAAAAGCCTGTACCAGATTTCAGCGGCATAACTAATTCAACTAGGCATCTTTAGGTGATCATATCTTTTTCATTTTAAGTCCTTTTTCCATTCTTCTTCTTTTGTTGTGTTCATGCATTATCAGAGTATTGGTTCCAGTCATTAGATTTAGGTTCATATCATCTTAGACTAGTCGTACAGTCCAGCAAAGTTGGGCCTGCGCAAGAGTTTCCATACTTAGAATTTTTTTACAGCATGCTTCAGATTTTTAGAAACTTGCATAAAATTGCATTGTTAGCGTTTAGGGCCTTATAGATCATTCATATTTGCATAAAAGGTGATTTTGGTAATTAGGATCTAATTTAGGAAAATTTTGTTTTGATTTTCTTATATTAAATTGGTTGTTTGATTTGTGTATTCTTTTGTAGGTTTTAGTTTATTTAGTATCATCTAGATTAGGTTTCTTTATTTAGATTAGTGTTTTTATTTTTGGAATTTATTGTATTTATTTTTTAGTTATTATAGCAAAGTTGATGTAATTTTATTAGTATCCATTTTGGCCAGATTCAGTGTTTATTTAAGATAAGTCAAAGTTGAAAAGTCTCACAAAAAGTATTACTTCTTGTGGATCAACCTGGACTCACCAGATTATTACTACAATCGCATCCTACACTTGAGGTCCGATCACAATCACATCGTGATTTTCCCATCTAGTGTGGATGTCATCCTTATCAAAATAGTACTTACTCCAAATAGGGCTTCTATTTGTGAAAAGTTGTTATTTATTGGAAACGCACTCAACAAGGTCGAGAATCTTATTTTGAGTTATTTAGACTTTCTTTAAAATGGCTCCATTGGGGAGGCTAACGGATGTCTTATCAGTGGAGCCCAGAGGATCCAAGCTCGATGCATAGACTAAATGCCAGGTGGACAACAGTAAAGCATACTACTGTGCAAGTAGAAATAAATCACTCATAATGTAATTTCATGGGGGCACATCTATAATGCATTTTCATAAACATCAAATGTGTAAGTACATGCATTTATATATGTGGATCTATATGTATTTTCCATTATTTGTGATTTGGGAACCTCAAACATTTAACCGTCGGCAACATTCATTTTTGTGATTTAACTCCAGCCGTGAACATCAATCTAATGTTGACGTATGTTAGTGGGGCCTAAACGTGATCACTGGTGGGTGGGCCTTAATTAAAATTTTATCTATATATATATATATAAAAGCAAGGCTCTCCTAAACTGAATTTTATCTTATCCTAAGCTGGAATATTGTTGGTCCCACAAATCAAAGTTGATTATATCTGTTTTTTGCATGATAGAATTGGAAAATCCAGTTCTTATTGAATTTATCTTGATTTTGGAGACGATCATCATATAAAAAACAACAATAATTGACTTTAATTTGTGGGACCAGCACTGTTTCAACTTAGAATGAGACAAGTTTCAGCTTAGGAGAACTGGCCCATATATATATATATATATATATATATATATATATATATATGCCTATCACCTTAATAGTCAAAGTATTTAAGGGATACTCTCTCTTATCTGTAAGTAAGCGAGTGATTCCAATATGATGTTTCATAATCTAATGGGTATCCTAATGTGAATAGAAGGCATTTCTTTCATTTAAACAAGTTAAAGGACAACCCTCTCTTGGTACCCAAAACATTTATAACGTCTAAGTGAGAGAGAGAGCCCAATCCACTTGGGTAATTCCTTGAGGCAAGATCAGATCAAGTGAATTAGTGGGCCAAGAAAGGGGAATTTGATTTAAGAAATAGCGGGGGCCAGCTGATCACTGCTAAAACATTTTTTCCATTTTATTTTTTAATTCTTTATTCACCTTTTGTTCGTTTACCAGCAACCCCCACTAAAAATTTTCCCCACCACACAAAATTCTCTATAGTGTTGATTAGCGAGGGCCAGTCTGCCCGCCGATAGCAGCCAATTTTAGCGGAGGCCGTCTTATGATTTAGAGGCTGCTAATGGCTCCTGCTTAAATTGTTTTTATCTTGTAGTTTTTCCTAGAAAATCTCTACCCATGGTGAATTTTCTCATACAGGCAATGGGATGTGAGAGTTCCCTTTCCAACCATTCATATATACCACCCCCTCAATTTCATGGACAGGCCCCTGATGAACGTACCGAACCATTTTTTCCTTATCCCATTGCTCATAGGAGAGCAATTATCCTCTAAGGACCCCCCTCACTGGACAAGAACTTAGAATTGCAAAGTAAACCCAAAAAACAGAGGAGAGACTTACAAAACGCTCATAGGAGTGAACATGTCCTGCAAACACTATGTCCGCGCGGGCTTCATATAGCAAGCCTTCCATAGCTTTTCTCATCTCCTCGCCTTCCCCTTGATGGGCTTCATTAGTATTGTACCATGGGGCATGGAGGAGAACAACCAGCCATGGTGTGCTCTCCCTGTCCACCTTAGACAGGTCAGCTTGAAGCCAATTGTGCTGCGCTGAGCCAACACCAAAGTCCGTGTAGGAACCCAACATCACAACGTGGACCCCGGAGACATCGAAGGAGTAATACAGATTTGAGGTGGACCCACTCTCATCAAACGGCATCCGCCATCTGGCATTGTAGGATTTGAATGCATGGGGCTCGAGGATAGGAATCTGCTCGATCTCATGGTTGCCTTGAGTTACCATCCAAGGGCGATGGCTCGCAAGGGGCTCTACAAGCCGCCCAAATGTGTCCCACAGAGGTTGTTGTCCGTCTGCATACGATAGATCACCGGGCAGAAGAAGCATGTCATGGTCCCATCCCTTGATGTGAGCAAGTGTTGATGCTGTCCATTCTGTTTGGCCAAGGTCCCCTGTAATAAAACCAAACACAACCGGATTCTTAACCACTAGTTTTGGGTTTTTTTTTTTTTTTCCCTAAATACGTTGGATTAACAAATTGGAAGCTGCATATATGACTATCTCTATACAGACAATTTATCATCGATCAAACCCTAGTTATTTGAACTTAATTGATTGAAATGTGCAAGGTCCTTTTAAACAATTTTAATAGTAAAGTCAGTGGGAACAAAATAACATTATCATAAGGGCATGTTCATTTACATGGAACTCCTGGAAATTCATGGCGAAATGGTTTCTATGAAGGAAATTATAGGATAATGAACCAAAAGGCATAAGTTGATATTTAGATATCAGTGGCCAAACTCCGGTAGGATTTGATTTACTAAGGTCACAATTTATTGGGTATTCATTTTCCATCAAAGAGAATATTATTTTTTGAATGTCACTCTTTTCCTTTTTATTTTAGCCACTATTGTGGGAAAACAGTTCTTGCACTTCTTAGAAATTTAATTTCATGCAAACAAATGAGCTCAAAACTTAAATGTACTAAGGTATGGATGGGTAAACGTTTGAACACTACAACGAACTGCACTTTTAGCTACCATTTTTTTCTTTGTTCTTTTTTTTTGGGCTGAGAGTCAATTTATTCTCCTTTACTTCATTTAATTTTAGACATTTACCGACATGTCTGAGCTTTAAACCTACAATGTTTAGGATGCCAACCTGCTACAGCAAATCTGATTGGGAAAGTTGTTGGAGGTGTCTTGAAGCTGAATTCCTTTGCATCTCCTCCACATCGATAGTAATAAGTTGTGTCAGGATCCAATGGTCCAATTTTAACATGGTGGATCTTACCAGATTTGTAGAAGAAGTAAAGATATGATGTATGCTCTCCAAGGGTCGACGCAGTGTATTTTCCTGGTTCCGTACCATATTCAACCAATGATGGAACATGTTTATCATTGGTGGTCCATGAAATTCTCATATGATCTCTCCCTACAACTGAAATATGAACCTGAGAATGATTGAGAAAAAAAGGTCGTACACATGAGTTAGCCATAGTGAAAATTCAAATAAAAGATGCATTGAAAATGAAAAACTGAAATTGTTGGTTCTAGGATTACTGGAACGTTAGACACAAGCCAACATCCTAATGAAAAATTGATGTTTAAATGTGGAATGTGTTCAAAGAAATCAAGGGTACTTCACGGGAATCCAAGGCAGTTTAATAGCAAATTCTCTTGGAGTTTCAATTTGTAGGAGTTCAAGAATTTTGGAATCCCGAGAGTACCTTCACTAAGCTTTCATTGGTAGTACTTGAACATTATGTACTAAATTGAAACTTGGAGGAGAAAAGAATTAGGATTTGTAATTTTTATTGAACGTTTGAATTTCCAAAGAATACAAATTTGAGTTGAATTTTTTTACTTACTAAAAAAATGTTACATTTTCTCGAGAACTATGATTGATCTGACAGTGGTGGTATCCTTAGCCAAAAAGGCCAAGAAAGTCTTGAAAGTGGTGGAATCCACTCCCAGGAATTCCTACTAAATAATCAACGACACCAGAAATTCATAGATTTCAGAAACCCACAGTTCAAATTTCAAACATATCTGAGGGCTATAGAAAAACAAAGCCTGCTAATTAACTAGAAGGAAAATGACGGAGCCTTTTTCAGTTGCGGTAGGAATTTTGTGTTTGGATGGTCACTATAATGCCCTATTGAATTGCTGTAGATTTCTTGTGTGGAGATTTTTCAAATAATAGAAATGTTGTTAGCTAACCTGAATGATGGAAATCATGGTCAGAAATGGACAGAAAACTGAATTGGAGAATCACTACTTTTTTTTGGTAGTGACACTGTGTTTGGGTTTGAAATGATAGAGCTATTCAAGGGAAGGCTACTTTAAGAAAGTTGGTAAATAAAAAAAATAGTTACTGAAATGTTAACTTTAAGTTTTATTACTACAAATTCAATTTTATTGAGAAAAGTGTTTCAACTTGAAAATCCACAAAGGTCAAGTACTGATCCAAATTGTTGAGGATTATAATTGCCAAATGTAGATTTTTTTAAATCGCTGAGGAAAACTGATGTAGAATCTCTAAGGATTTCATTGTGAACCATGACCTAGAGGAATACGGACTACCCCACGGATCGTCTTTTATCGTTTTATCAAATTATAGAAGTTATTTGCTTCTCCATATGATTATAAAGTTATTTTCATTTACTTCATAAATTTCTCCTTATACGGGGGACATTCATGTGCATTCATCCCTCCCTATAGGGTGAGGAACACTTACATGACTTTTCCTCTTTGTACATAAACATTCTTTTTCTGCATATAATCATATATAATTTTTCTTCTTTTGTACATGAATATTTCTAGTTATGTAAGTGTTTCTCACCCTATGGTGAGGGATAGACGCACATGAATATTCTTCCTCCTTAAACAATTACATATGCAAGCTCTAGCTGTGGTAATCGTAAAGGAGGTCGTACTGTTTAGGTAAGGACTCATGTAAGCACATCAGCTAATAAGTGTTACCGGGAAAAATATTAAAATACTGGCTGACGTTTCGTGAAATATTAAAAAAAAATCAATGAATTGATAATATAAGAAAAGTTTTAATGCCTTTGCGACACCTTTCACGAGTTCTACCGTTAATTCACCTTACCCTTCTCATGAATGGTGTTCAGTGAAGAGGAGAAATAACATAGACCCTCATTATGTCCCTACTAATTAATATTAGTGAAAAAATATTTAAGGGTTTAATCTGGCCCTAAGTTTGAAAACCTCAGTCATCTGTCCAACCAAATAAAAAAAAAAAAAAAAAGCAGACAGGGCAGACCTCGGAATTCTTCCATGGAGGGGCCACTATGTAGAAAAAATCTTTTTGAGAGGGCCACATTCAAAAAACGCATATAGTTTTCAAGATACGTAAGGGCTTTTTTTAATATTTGGGGGTTGAACATAAGTCTTAAAAACGTAGAAGGGGTTTTCCAGAATTTTTTTTTTTTTTTCTTTAGTTGGGGTTGGGTGGGGGGGGGGGGAGGGGGGGGACCATCAATCTAATGATTTGGGGTGATTAATCTCAACACAGACCATCAATCTAATGATTTTTTTTTTTTTTTGGGGGGTGGGGGGATTAATCTCAACACAGACCATCAATCTAATGACGAAAAAGCGCATATTTCCAATGGCTATAACGAGAGGCATAATTGATCTAACAGCAAAAGGCCTTAGATCGTTGGACCAATGGCTGAAAATGCAAATCATCAAAAGATGGGTGGAAATGCATCAATTTGTCTATCAATAGCAAGAAAGAAGCCAGTACCAATCTAATTGTAAAAATTAGAAGGATTATTGATCCAATGGCAAATATGGTGTGGAACATCAAATCAATTCAATGATAGATAACCTCAGATCGTCAATACTAAAAAATAAAAGATGCTGATCATCGATACAATGGTGCAAAAGCCTTAGATCATTGCAGCACATTGGATTTTGGATGTTTCTAACCTTTTAAACATAGGCACTATTCTGAAGAAAAAACAATATGAAAACTTACAAAATACTGAATGGATAGATTTTATGTTGAACCTTTAAATTTTTTATTTTGAAAGAAGAACGGCTTAGATATAAGACATCTAAACAACAAACTACGATTCCACATGAAAGGGAAACTAAGAATTTGGGACTTCAAACGGATCAAGACACACCCACTTGATAACTTTCTTGTCTTGGAAGCATGAAATTCGGTCGGCCATAGCTTAGAGCTTATTAAGAGATGTATTGCAGGGTGTGACGTTACCAGTTGCTTTAAGTTTGAGCAAACTGGCGTCAGTTTGAGTCAAGACTAAAAAGAGAAAATGAAAATCCCACTGTTGGACGGTTAGGGTTTAGAGTCCACCACGTCATCGTGATAACAACCTTCCCCTGAAAAGAAAGAGTTACGGGCAGGGAAGTAAATGGGCTGGTTTGAACACGTCTAAAGCAAGTTCGTGCATGTACAGAAAAAAAAAAAAAAAAAACCAAGTTTTTGTCTTGTCCAATTTATAGGGCACCTGAAAGTTGCTTTGAACATAGATGAGTCCAACCCATAGCAACCATTGACAAGTTTAAGTTACACAATCGCTGGAATTGACTAGACCAGTTATGGAACTAGAATATTTTTCTTGGGGGTTCCACAGTGTGGAAAAGAAAATTTCTCTGGGACCATATATGAGAAGGAAAAAAAAAACAGAGAGAATTTTTCATGATATTCGGTGTATTTCCCCTTATTTATTTATTTTTTTATTTAGAGGGGTTGGGGTGGATTGGGATGGCCACTCCTTGTCCCTCTAGCTCCACCACGGACTTGGGCCACTAACCTAATGTGTTAGGTTCAAGCTTCAGCTCAACTGGGCTGAGAGGAGCCACATTTATTAACAAATAGACCCGGTCATGGTCACTCTGTGAGTTTTCCACAAAAGAAACTTTGCGGTAACTCAAAGTCAGTTGAAGTGGTGACATCCATTCAAACGAGCTATGATCCTATTATAATTATAATACATTAGAGTTAAGGGTCTTGGTTTTAATTTTGAGTGTCAGCTGTAATTTTGATTGACAATTACCCCAATTTTTTAAAATGTTACCCACTCTTTTCCCTAGTTACCTAATTATGTCATTATCTCATCAACCAACCACTACTCTCCTTTCTTGTAAATTATTTTGTTCTGCCCGTCTCTGTACTCCCTTTCTGCCCAATTTTTCTATTTTTATCTATGCAACTTGCTCAAAAGTAATTTGTAATGGGTGGTGGAGATTTAATTTTATCTATGCAACTTGCTCAAAAGTAATTTGTAATGGGTGGTGGAGAATAAAACCTCATTTATTTGGGCTTAGAGATAAATACTCGAATCTAGATAGGTACATAAATGGGTGGTAGAGAACGCTTGAGTTCATGAACAAGGGCAAGCGCAACGGATCTCCTACAAGCGTAAATGCATTTCAAATTAACGAAAGTCGGAATACCAATAATCTTCTCTCACTTTATGGCATGAGTTCTTAAGAATATCCAAGTTAAGATTTCTTAGACTTATTGTCTCTTAACGAGAGATAGAGATTGTCTCTTAATGAATGAGAGAGAGAGAGAGAGAGAGAGAGAGAGAGAGACCTGTTGTGGAAGAGAGTCGGATCCATGGTGTTGGATGGAGATGATACTCCGAGGAGGCGGCCGTATGAATTCACATCCTTCAGAATCTAAGCAGAGATAGGTGCTACATACGGTCATCAACATGAAAATAAGCCTTTGTTGCCTCGCCATTTCTATTTCTATAACATGTCACAACCTATCCACATGCAGATTTAAGAGAGAGAGAGAGAGAGAGATTTCTCTTGTAGGGAGGAAATCCATTGCATCAAGAAACCAATTTGAAGCAGTCAGGGATATGCTTTCAGCAACCTTTTGATACCCTCCAAAGTCGTCTAAAGGCATAGCTGGCCAATATCTGACTCGCCGGCACGACTTGTATCAATCTGAACATTAAAGAAGCAAGCATCATTTACTTCTACGTATAAAGAATTAAGTAAACACTTGCTTATCATGTGATGAATTATTCTCGGAAAGAACTTGGTACAGGGGGGATAATATAAAATATGAATTGATAACTAATGAATGAAGCGGAGCATGTTGATGCAGGGTAGAAGGATCCAATTAGAGTGGGTGTCTATCAATAGCAAGAAAGAAGCAAGTACCAATCTAATTGTAAAATTTAGTAGGATTATTGATCCAATGGCAACTATGGTGTGGAACATCAAATCAATTCAATGATAGATAACCTCAGATCGTCAATACTAAAAAATAAAAGATGCTGATCATCGATACAATGGTGCAAAAGCCTTAGATCATTGCAGCACATTGGATTTTGGATTTTCTAACCTTTTAAACATAGGCACCATTCTGAAGAAAAAACAAAAAACAATATGAAAACTTACAAAATACTGAATGGCTATTGATGGGCAAAGCCCAAATGGCCCAATTCATGTGGAAAGCCCATTCTTATAAAGACCCACCAAGCCCAAAATGGTCCAACTCCAGTCAAGTTCATCAGGGAGCCACATAGCCTGGCTACATCATCAGGAGAAGCATCCAGAAGCCTCAGCCCTCTCCTCATCTTTGACCGAGTCTCATAGAGAGCACCTCAACCACCTCACCCGTTGAGAAGAAGTCGTGAACTCCACCACAATAGCTATCTAGTTGCTAGTAAGTCGCCCCAATCTGTTAGGGGACGACTATAAATTGTAAGCCCCACCAACACTTGGGGGGCAGATCACATTTTAACCTGAGAACGACTCTCTCTTCTCCTTCTCAAAGCTTGTACTCTTTGCTCCCTGCACCCTTGAGCTAATAAAGTACCCGGCAACCAAAGTCATTCAAGAGTGGACGTAGGTCACGATTGACCGAACCACTATAAACTCTCTCTCTCTTCTTAAATTTCCACATTACTCACTCATTACTTGATCGGTGGTGTCCGAAAACACTTTTTGGCATCATCAGTTATATTTTATGTTGAACCTTTAAATTTTTTTATTTTGAAAGATGAACGGCTTAGATATAAGACATCTGAACAACAAACTACGATTCCACATGAAAGGGAAATTAAGAATGACTCCACCAACACTCGATAACTTTCTTGTCTTGGAAGCATGAAATTCGGCCACAGCTTAGAGCTTATTAAGAGATGTATTGCTGGGTGTGACGTTACCAGTTGCTTTAAGTTTGAGCAAACTGGCGTCGGTTTGAGTCAATACTTAAAAGAGAAAATGAAAATCCTACTGTTGGACGGTTAGGGTTTAGAGTCCACCATGTCATCATGATAACAACTGAAGAAAGAGTTACAGGTAGGGAAGTAAATGGGCTGGTTTGAACACGTCTAAAGCAAGTTTGTGCATGTACACCAAAAAAAAAAACAAGTTTTTGTCTTGTCCAATTTATAGGGCACCTGAAAGTTGCTTTGAACAAAGATGAGTCCAACCCATAGCAGCCATTGACAAGTTTAAGTAACACAATCGAGCTGGAATTGACTAGACCAGTTATGGAACTAGAAGATTTTTCTTGGGGGTTCCACAGTGTGGAAAAGAAAATTTCTCTGGGACCATATATGAGAAGGAAAAAAAAACCAGAGAGAATTTTTCATGATATTCGGTGTATTTCCCCTTATTTTTTTATTTTTTTATTTAGAGGGGTTGGGGTGGATTGGGATGGCCACTCCTTGTCCCTCTAGCTCCACCACGGACTTGGGCCACTAACCTAATGTGTTAGGTTCAAGCTTCAGCTCAACTGGGCTGAGAGGAGCCACATTTATTAACAAATAGACCCAGTCATGGTCACTCTGTGAGTTTTCCACAAAAGAAACTTTGCGGTAACTCAAAGTCAGTTGAAGTGGTGACATCCATTCAAACGAGCTATGATCCTATTATAATTATAATACATTAAAGTTAAGGGTCTTGGTTTTAATTTTGAGTGTCAGCTGTAATTTTGATTGACAATTACCCCAATTTTTTAAAATGTTACCCACTCTTTTCCCTAGCTACCTAATTATGTCATTATCTCATCAACCAACCACTACTCTCCTTTCTTGTAAATTATTTTATTCTGCCCATCTCTTCTACTCCCTTTTTGCCAGTTTTTCTATTTTTATCTATGCAACTTGCTCAAAAGTAATTTGTAATGGGTGGTGGAGATTTAATTTTATCTATGCAACTTGCTCAATAGTAATTTGTAATGGGTGGTGGAGATTTAATTTTATCTATGCTTGCTTGAAAGTAATTTGTAATGGGTGGTGGAGAATAAAATTGACCTCATTTATTTGGGTTTAGAGATAAATACTTGAATCTAGATAGGTGCATAAATGGGTGGTGGAGATCGCTTATGTGTGGGGCAATTCTTAATGTGCAAGTTAGCACAGCAATAACGCCAGCTCTTATGCTCCATCCCGGCCATGCACATTTCATCTCGGATGCTGATGTGCTTGTCGAGACCAGCACTGATCGCCGCGATCTCGACCATATGCCTCGTCTTAACTCGCACACCTCGGCTACAACCGGATGACAGACTGTCAATCGAGACAGGCACTGACAGCTACGTCCCACCTTAGGACACGTGGCAGGATGCGGGCACGCGCTGATGGGACAGATACACCATCCTAGCCGTCCAGAATCCTCATCAAATGTCTGACAAAGCCACACCCAGTGGTTGCAGCCATATCCGGACAGGGCCCAAGAAAGGATCCAATAGGACCTTTGCCGCCAACAGGTCGAGGCAAGATCAAGCCCAATGTGACTAGCATTTAATGCAGTATGGGCTGATCGGACCTTCATTTAATGCAATGTGGGCTATGATGGATCATCATTAATCACTCTATGGACTAATGAGACCCTAGCAGTCAAATCATTAAGCCCACTATCAAGTATCTAGGACTTTTCTCTTATAAAGGGAAGACCACCCAAAAATCAGGTACACACACATGCATGCACTCTCCTAGCCGTTACTCTACCTCTCTTCTCCCTCAACCTTAGTCCTTGCACTATCTTAAGCAAAGGAGAGCCCTGCGTTGCCCACAGTCAGGGTCCTTTGACTGTTTTCTCTCCCCTTTCAGGTCCCTGAAGCGGTCAGCTCTCTGCAGTCGATTGGATAAGTCCTTTAAGGTAACCTTTAATCTTGTGAGTTATATTTTCTGCACTTACAATTGGCGTCGTCTGTGGGAAATTGGTTGTAAAGTCTTCCCAGACACCATGACTAAGAGAGCTGCGAAAGGCGGAGAAACATCTAAAACACGACGTGCAGGACCGTCCTCTATCATCCTTCCTGCCAAGAAGAGGTCCGAGACGAAAACCGTTGCAGACGACTTCGACGATCGTCATTTCATCCCAGTCAACGTCCAAGAGCACCATATTCGTTCGGAGTCACTTTCAAGAGGAGTGACGGCGTCTCTCCGGCGAGGAGACTCTCGACAACATCTAAGAGAGGATCCTCTGCCGGATCGGGCTTGACGGAGTGAGTCCCAAGTAGTAGACAGGCCAGTTCTATCCGATCATGAGGATGATGATGATGAAGATTATAATCCTGATGAAGACTTCGACTCTACTCTCGAAGAGATTCAAGCACAAAATGCCACCATCCGAAAGAAGGATGCCTTGATCTATCAACTACAGCAACAGCTGCAAAAGAAAGCAGTAAGCTCGACCAGACAGCGATCACGGTGACGTGACAATGGGAGAGTTTCTCGTAGCAAGCAAACTGCTCCTCCCGAGAAAGACCTGAGGACTCACTTGAACGAGAAGAGGCGTGATCGAGCTCGTGATGAAGGCTCGAGCTCCAGTCACAGCCATTCGAAGAGAGTGTCAGAAACCATACCAGAGGCCAGATACGACGACCAGGAGTGGCTCGACGAGCACATCAAGCAGACGGTCTAGCATAATCTGGAGGTGGCCGGTCTCACCCGAGACCAGCGAGATGTCTATGAGTCCATTGATCTCGGCAATTCCCCATTCACTCACGACATCACAAATTTTCCACTCCCGAGGAAGTTCACTGTCCCGAGGTTTGTCACTTACAACGGGACCTCGGATCCGGCTGCACACCTTCGACACTTCTCTCAGAGGATGTCTGTTTGGGGGGACGAAGGTCATTTGAACTGTCGAGTCTTCTCCTCCAGTTTGGGTGACCTCCCCCTGAAATGGTTCTGCACGCTCCTAGAGAGGTCTATTTCGAGTTAGCCGCAGCTCCAGCAATCCTTCATGAAGAAATTTCAGGCCTACAGAGTCATGCCAAAGACAGATGCGGATATAATGGCCTTGAATATGAAGCGATAAGAGAATATCACCCGGTTTACCAAGTGATTCTGGATGGTGTATAGCCAGATTGAGGACTCTAAAGACGAAGTAGCAATCTTCGCCTTCCAGAATGCTCTGCTGCCAGACAATGATCTTCACAAAGATCTGGCCAGAAACCCAGTGACATCCATAGCAGCACTAATGGCCAGAGTAAACCGCTTCATTGCTCAAGAAGAGGACCAGATCCGAGCTCGGGAAAGCTTTGGTGATGGACAGAGGGAGCAAGATGGTAGATCGTCGAAAAAGGATAAGGGGTTGTCTCGGAAAGAGGAATCGGACAGACGCTGGGCGCCCGCCGGCTCGGCGAAGGCCCCAGCATCCACCACAGGAGGCAACAAGAAGCTCAGGCTGTCTATCGACCCCTACAAAGCTGTCAATACAATCTTTAAAGAGCATATCCATAAGATTATGAACAAAATCAAGTCAAAGCCATACTTCAGTTGGCCGCGGCCCATGAGGGGAGACCCATCTGCGCGAGATCAGAGCAGATTCTGTGCTTACCATAAGCAGAACGGCCACAAGACCGAAGAATGCAGAATACTGAGATCGCACCTAGAGAAGCTCGTCCAAGATGGACATTTGAAGGACTATATCAAGGCGGGTACCAGGGATGACAGCCAAGCTCCACGCCGAGATAAGAGAGGCCAAGACAGTGATGAGTCCGAGAAGCTCATAAGTGTCATCCACCTGGCTCCCCCTCCCAAGGGGAGTTACCGAGCTCGTGCAGAGTCCAGGCAGGCCTCCCATGGTGAACAGGTGATGGCGGCCTAACTCGAATCAGCTCCCAAAAGGGCTCGGAGAGAGCGGCCCAAGATCTGGTTCTCAGATGAAGATTTGGAAGGGGTCCAGCTCCCCCACAACGACCTGCTCATTGTCACCCTGAAACTGAAGAATTACACAGTACAGAGGATCCTCGTCGACCCCGACAGTTCATCCGGGGTCCTCTATTTTGATTGCTTCAAGAGGATGGGCCTTTCAGAAAAGGACCTGCAAGAGGCCTGAACTCCTCTGATAGGTTTCAGCACCAAGCCGGTATACCCCAAAGGAAGGGTGACCCTCAGAGTCCAGTTCGGCAGAGTGTCCGTGATGGCAGACTTCTTGGTGGTTGATGCATCATCCCCCTACAACGCCATAATGGGCAAGATATGGCTCCATAGCATGGAAGCAGTACCGTCTAGTCACCACCAGAAGATGAAGTTCTCATTGGAAGGTAGGAACGGTAGAGTAGAAATAGTCATGGTCAGAGGAGACCAGCAAATGGCCAAGCAGTGCCTGATGGCCGTAGTGTCCGGAGAGCGAGAGCCCGAATAGGTTGACATGGGCGAAGTGGAAAAAAGTTGGACGAGGTTGGTCAGGACCCAGAAAAGAAAAGTGTGGAAGATCTAACAGAAGTTAGGATCGACCCGCATGATCCCGAAAGATTCTTCCTGCTCAGGAGCTAGCTCACCAAGCCAGAAAGGTCTGAGCTGGTCGAATTATTGTTGTTGAATAGAGAAGTCTTCGCCTGGACGCCCTATGAGATGCCTAGCATTGACCTCGAGGTCATGTGCCATAAGTTAAATGTGGACCTCAACCACAATCCAGTAATGCAAAAGGCTCGCAGAGCTGGGGTGCCACAGACAGAGGCTGCAATCGAGGAGGTGGACAAGCTGCTGGAAGCCGAAGTGATCAGAGAGGTCCAATACCCAGTTTTGCTGGCTAACACAGTGGTAGTAAAAAAGAAAACAGGCAAATGGAGAGTGTGCGTCGACTTCACCGACCTCAACAAATCTTGCCCCAAGGATAGCTTCCCTCTCCCCAAAATTGATCAGATGATCGACGTCACCGCTGGCCACGACAGGATGAGCTTCCTCAACGCGTATCGGGGCTATCATCAAATACCTCTGTACGTACCAGATGAAGAGAAGACCGCCTTCATAACACCCAGAGGTACCTACTGTTACAAAGTAATGCCATTCGGGTTAAGAACGCAGGAGCGACCTATCAGCGGCTCGTCACCAAGATGTTCCAGACGCAGCTCGGCAAAATCATCGAAGTATACATTGACGATATGGTCGTCAAATCCAAGCAGGCGGAGAATCATTTGGAGGACCTAGCTCAAGTTTTCGACATTCTGAAGAAGTTCAAGCTCAAGCTCAACGCTTCCAAGTGTGCTTTTGGCGTGGGCTCCGGCAAATTTCTTGGGAGCTTGGTAACACGAAGAGGAATCGAGGTCAATCCAGATCAGATATCCGCCATCCTCAGAGTGCAGAGTTCGACCACTGCGAAAGAGGTCCAGAAGCTCACTGGCTTGACTGCCGCACTGAATCGCTTCATCAGCAGGTCCTCAAATAAGTGTTGGCCCTTCTTTCAACTTCTTAGAAAAAATTTAAAATTTCAATGGACTACAGAGTGTGATCAGGCATTGCAGGCACTCAAGGCCTATCTCTCTTCACCTCCATTACTCTCAACTCCAAAAAATGGAGAAACATTATACTTGTATTTGGCAGTCTCGGATCATGCGGTAAGCTCGATCCTCGTCAGAGAGGACGATAAACTTCAAAAGTCGATTTATTATATGAGCAAGACCCTCCTTGATGCCAAGACCAGATATTTACAATTGGAGAAGCTCGTGTTGGCACTTTTCAGTGCCTCGCGCAAGCTCTCCCACTATTTTCAAATTCACACTATAGTGGTTGTTAAGGAACATCCACTTAAATCTGTTTTCAAAAAGGCTGACTTTTCAGGAAGAATTTTCAGATGGGCCGTCGAACTGGGACAGTATGATATCCAATATCACCCAGAACGGCGATCAAAGCCCAAGCATTGGCAGATTTCATTGTGGAGTTCTCTCCAAGTTCGGCACCAACCCAGTTCGGCACCGAACTGGTGGGGCAGAGGACATGAGGAAACACTCACAGAGACTGATGGTTCATCCCAGAATCAATGCCTTGCTTCAGCCTGGAGAGTCTTCGTTGACGGATCCTCAACTTCTAGGAAAGCTGGCGCCGGTGTTGTCCTACGGTCACCAGAAGGATTGGTCATCGAGCAGGCTCTGACATTGGATTTCAAGGCATCAAACAATGAAGCTGAGTATGAAGCCCTAATAGCAGGACTTAACAACGCCAAAGTCCTCGGAGCCCAACAGCTAGTGGTCTTCAGTGATTCACAGCTGGTGACGAACCAGCTGACTGGAGACTACCAAGCTCGTGACGACAGGATGACTGCCTACCTAGCTCTTGCAAAAAAAATTTGCTCTCTCAGTTCCAGACAAATAGGTAAAGAGTCCAATTCCCACGCCGACGCCCTTGCTAACTTACCCTCCGCTGTCGAAGCAGGAAGGAGAAGAACCATTGATGTAGGATCATTAGCAATGCCCAGTATAGAGCTCCATCCACCTCGAGAAGTCCTATGCATTAATCTCGGCCTGAGCTGGATAGACCCAATCATCTCTTACCTCAAAGATGACCAGCTTCCCGAGGACAAAAGTGAGGCTCACCGAATCAGACTCAAAGCAGCCCGGTTCTGGTTGTCTCCCGAAGGTAAGCTTTACAAGAAGTCATTCACAGGCCTATACCTTCAGTGTGTTCATCCGAGCAGAGTCGAAGACTTCCTCTATGAGATACACGAAGGGATCTGCGAAAGCCATATTGGAGGAAGGTCACTAGCATACCAGGCTATCAGCCAGGGTTACTAGTGGCCGTATATACAGAAGGACGCGCAAGTATACGCCAAAAAATGTGAGAAATGCCAAAAATTCTCCCATTCCCTCCATCAGTCGGCGCAAGATTTGAGTCCGCTCTCCAGCCCGTGGCCCTTCGCCCAATGGGGACTGGACATCGTGGGACCACTTCACCGAGCTCCGGGGAATAGAAGGTGGTTGATAGTAGCCACCGACTATTCCACCAAGTGGATAAAGGCAGAACCATTGTCTTCCATTACGGAACAGACTCAGAATCTCGTATGGAAAAACATCATTACAAGGTTCGGCATTCCAAGAGCTTTGGTTTCGGACAACGGGACTCAATTTGATTCCAACCTCTTCAAGAATTTCTTTCAAGAGCTCGGCATCAGGAACAACTACTCCACTCCAGCGTACCCGCAGAGCAATGGCCAAGCAGAAATCTCTAACAAGGTGGTACTCGATGGGCTGAAGAAGGGACCAGACCAAGCTAAAGGAAGGTGGGTAGAGGAGCTTCCAAGCGTCCTGTGGGCCTACAGAACGACTCTGAGGCGCTCCACTTTGGCAACGCCTTTCTCCCTCGCCTATGGGATGGAGGTGGTCATTCCTCTAAAGATCGGCCTCCCGACTTTGAGATCCGAACTCTTTGATCAAGGCCAGAATGAAGCAAATCGAGCTCGGGAATTGGACCTGGCCGACGAACGCAGAGAAGCAGCAGCAATCAGGTTGGCCGCCTATCAGTAGCAGTTCGCCAAAGGCTATAATCGGAAGGTCAGAGAGAGGAAATTCTCAGTTGGTGAGCTGGTTCTGAAGAAAACACTCTCGGGCGATAAGGATCCAAATCAAGGTAAGCTAGCACCGAATTGGCATGGACCATTCAAAGTGATTTCTACTACCGAACAGATAGCCTATAGGCTTGAAGACTTAGAAGGCCGACAGTTACCACGACCATGGAACGCGTCGCACCTCAAAAGTTCTATTTCTAATCTGTACCTGAAATTTTCAAGATCAATGAAAGCAATCTTCATTTTATTGTCATTAGAATTTGGTTGCGACTATCGGCAGTTCGGCGACAATGCCACTGATGAGATTGCCTTCGGGTCGGTATATATACCACTCAAGCATGAAGCCATTATGGCCACTGATGAGATTGCGTTCAGGTCTATATATATGCCACCCAGGCATGAAACCATTACGGCCACTGATGAGATTGCCTTCGGGTCGGTATATATACCACCTAGGCATGAAGCCATTACAGCCACTGATGAGATTGCCTTCGGGTCGGTATATATACCACCCAAGCATGAAGCCATTTCGGCCATCGAGACTGCCCTGAGGTCAGTACATTTCACACAGGCACAAATCCATTTCGGCCAAAAAGGCCCCTCAGGTTGATACATACGGGAGTCTTCCACTCAAAACGGTGTTCTAAAAGCCAGTGTATCACAAAATCAACCCTGGTTACGCACCAAACGCGTTGTGAATGGTACTAATATTACAGCTTAGCAAAAAAAAAAAAAAAAGGGAAAGACGCTGGGAGCCGTGAGAAATGAAGTGGTGGAACCGTGTCGAGCATAAGTGGCAGTGGAAGGGGATGTTACTATCTCAACCAAGTGTTTCAGCTCAGCCATACCCTCCAGTCCGGATCATAGACCAAGCCGAACTCAAACACTTGTGTGAAAAGCAATAAAAGCAAAGCAAAAAAAAAATAAAAAATAAAAAAGAAGAGAAGTTTAGTGAGGCAAAAATTCAATTGTATTGATATATTGGATATTACAATTGAGTCATTGCATCGGGAATTCCTTAACAAAAAAAAAAGATGGAAAATACATTATTGTATAACTAGTAGAGGCCTTCAAGAGTCGGGAGCAGGGGCGTTGGCGTCGACCTTAGGCTAGGTCACGGGCTCTGTGATGACGTTAACTTTGGGAGTCGACGGGCCGGGGAAGTTCTGGGGATTCACGAAGGACGGGTGGTCCTCCGTAATCCCCACCTCTTTTAGTGCAGCGCGCCACGCCTTCTCCCAAGCTTTATTCCTCACCCGAAGCACCTTAGCCTTGTAATGAGACGTCGCCTGCTTTACTGCGTCTGTAAAAATGGCGTCGCCTTCAGCTTGAGCTTTGGCTTCGGCCTTGGTCGTTCTATACGTCTCGGCCCGTAGGTCATCCTTCAGCTTTTCTACTGAGGCTTCGAGTTCGGCAATTTTATTTTTCCCCGCCTCAGCCTCGGCCCTTGCATCCCCGAGCTCGGCCTCAAGCTCGCCCTTCAGCGCCTCCAGATTATTTGCCTTCTGGGTGCTGGCCTCCAGAGCTTCTTCAAGTTTTTTCTTCTCCTTATCAAGCTCGGCGATCAAGGGTCTCTGCTTATTGAATCTGTCGATGACCACCATCGACTTCTGCAGCGTCTGTTGAAAGGCAAAGAAGCAACAATCAGCCGAGATGGAACACTTCGTAAAAAAAAAAAGGGGGAATTGATTGAAAAGTTTGGAAACTTGAAAACTCACCTGGAGGCTAGACTGCAGCCGCAACGCCAACAGCTTCGGGTCACTGTACCTCTCATAGTGCTCCATGTCCGCCGGCAGGGCACACGCTTTGTCGAGCGTCTCGAGAACGAGAGAGTTGGGCCTCTTGTGGATGGTGTCTTCGGCTATTATAGCTCGCCCGTGGCAAGGACGAAGCTCATCCCCCAGGGAGCTGGCGGCAATGCTGCGCTTGAGCTCGCCCCCTCCTCTCTCGGTCTCTTCCTCGAGACGCTCCCACCTCGTCCCGCTTCGGTTGAGGACGGCCGAGTTTCTGGATGTGCGCTTGAACGAAGGCCTCCTCTCCCTCATCAGCCGGGACCGTGATGGGCTCGTAAGCAGAGATCTCAGTGGCCTTCGAGACCATAGGCGGAGAGGAATCAGGGGCTTCATCCCCAAACGCCAGGGCCTTCAAGTCAGAGAACACCGGAATGCGCGGCATCTCTTCTGTCGAACTTGGAGAAGAGCGGCGGGGTCGTCTTATGAGAGGAGTCCCGCTAGACTCCGGCTCGGGGGTTGAAGCTTAGGTGCCGGATGCAACCCTGCTGGTGATCTCGGGCGCTATCCGAGAAGGACCTGCTTCGGCCTCGGGCTCGCTTCTCTCCAGACTCTCTCACAGTGGCTATTGAGGGTCTTCGGCTCTTTTGTAGTAGCCGCGGTACCTAGGCTCATAGCCCAAAAGCGCCCAGGCCGCTCTGTCTGAGAACTCCGTGCACCTTGAGATCTTCTGATGCCAGGCCTCGTTCTTCTTCCAGCCGACCTGCCTGGCGAACTGCTTCCTCTCCCGAGAAGCTGCATGGTCAAGAAAAGCATCAGTTCGGGAAAATAAAAGAAACAAGACGAAAGCAGAACCATAAAATATGATATTTACTTGGAACGGCCCCGAGGCGACGAGGGACTCCATATGCTCTGTCCTCTCCCCCAGTTGCCCGAGACGCACAAAAGGTCGTCTCCCGCATACTTGTTGGAGTCTTCGAGTGCCATGACGAAACTTTTTCGGTGGGGCTTGACTCGGAGGTAATAAGTGTCCTCCCGAGACTTACAGATATCATAGACGTCCTCGATGTCGTAGACATCGAGGTCGATATCTAGGTGCCTGTTGAGCGCAGCCGTGCCCATAATGATCTTGTAGCCATTGGGCACCAGCTGGCAGGGGGTGATGGACCGGGCGCTAAGGCAAGCCCTAAGCAGAGGATCTAAGGGAAACCTAACCCCCCCCCCCCCTCTATGATTGCTACAAGAAGGATGGGCATCCAGCCATCAGAGTACGAGCGGCTCACATGATCCACGGGATCCGCCCGCCCGACGAAGACGTCGTCCGATATTCCGTACGCTGACCTAAACCCCTCTATGGCTACTACGCTCTCTAACCAGTGGCTATATACCCCCATGTCTGATAAAAAAAAAAGAGAAGGGGAAGAGGAAGAACCAAAGGGAAAGCAATAAAGAACTAAGACTTGGGAGGACTTACTGACACGAAAGACCTAGAACGGAGACGGTCTCTGCTGTGAGTGCGTTGCACGTTGCTGAAGGCTCTGTTCTGGAATTCTTGGAAACGCTCTTTCGAAAATGAGAAGTAAGAAGGGGGAAGAAAGAGAAGATACAACTATTTATAAAAAGGAAGCGCCCATTGATGGCGCCATTTCCGAAACTCAAAAATGTCGCTTCAAAAGGCTGCACACGCACCTTGCGTGACAGCGTGGCGAACCAAATGACGACGCGTGTCATCGACGGTTTATCTCCCGCAATAATTAGGGCATGGCATTTACTGGCATTTACTACCCCCGGCGTGCGGAGAGAAGTTGGACAAAGGCCACGTGTCGACAGCTGACGTCAGGGCGGAAATCTCAGGTGGTTTTTCGTGATTATAGTTCCCAACCTCAAGGAATCCAGGATCCCAAGAAGTCGGAAGCTAGGGGCAATTGTGTGGGGCAATTCTTAATGTGCAAGTTAGCCCAGCAATAACGCCAGCTCTTATGCTCCATCCCGACCATGCGCATTTCGGCTTGGACGCTTATGTGCTTGCCGAGACCAGCACTGATCGCTGCGATCTCGGCCGTATGCCTCATCTTGAATCGCGCACCTTGGCTGCAGCGGATGACAGACTGCCAACCGAGACAGGCGTAAATGCATTACAAATTAACGAAAGTCGGAATACTAATCTTCCCTCACTTTATGGCATGAGTTCTTAAGAATATCCAAGTTGAGGATTTCTTAGACTTATTGTCTCTTAACGAGAGATAGAGATTGTCTCTTAATGAATGAATGAGAGAGAGAGAGAGAGTTGTTGTGGAAGAGAGTTGGATCCATGGTGTTGGGTGGAGATGATACTCCGTGGAAGCCGCCGTATGAATTCACATCCTTCAGAATCTAAGCAGAGATAGGTGCTACATACGGTCATCAACATGAAAATAAGCCTTCGTTGCCTCACCATTTCTATTTCTATAACATGTCACAACCTATCCACATGCAGATTTAAGAGAGAGAGAGAGAGAGAGATTTCTCTTGTAGGGAGGAAATCCATTGCATCAAGAAACTAATTT
The DNA here is from genome assembly GCA_038049695.1 of Cinnamomum chago. Taxonomy (NCBI): domain Eukaryota; kingdom Viridiplantae; phylum Streptophyta; class Magnoliopsida; order Laurales; family Lauraceae; genus Cinnamomum; species Cinnamomum chago. The sequence goes on from CP142452.1 coordinate 35,891,934, forward strand.
GATGCGGTGAGGGATACGATTTCAACAACCTTTTGATACCCTCCAAAGTCGTTTAAAGGCATAGCTGGCCAATATCTGACTTGCCGGCACGACCTGTATCAATCTGAGCATTAAAGAGGCCAGCATCATTTACTTCTACATATAAAGAATTAAGTAAACACTTGCTTATCATGTGATGAATTATTCTTGGAAAGAATTTTGTACAGAGGGATAATATAAATATGAATTGATAACTAATGAATGAAGCGGAGCATTTTTTAAGCAAGGTAGAAGGATCCAATTAGAGTGGGTGTCACCCCCCCCCCCCCCCCCCCCCTCCCAAGCAGGGTAGAAGGATCCAATTAGAGTGGGTGTCACCACCACCACCACCCCCCCCCCCCCCGCCCCCAAAAACAAACGCAGGAGCAACAATTCATACAATCAGTGTAGATGGTCACCAATATAACATATAATAATGTCAGAGCTAATACAAGTTATAGAAAGATATTTACTCATATAAGGTTTAATTACAAAATGAGTTAGAGTCCTTGCAAGAGGTCTAGGGTTCAAGGATTGGTACCACCCTCTTCATCTTAAAATGAGTTAGAGTCTTACTAAGGGTCCAAAACTCCCAATGGTGGCCTACGAAAGATCATCTAATACTCATTATAACCGGGATGAGAAGCGATGCACTCAAGGGCTAGACAAATGACATCACATTGATGTCCGCACTCCACTCATGAATCCCCTCCTTTGACAGACCCTCTAAGGCCGCCTCAGCCTCCTACTAAACGAGGCCCTGATACCTGAGCACCAAATGCAACATCGTCATATTACAGTAATCTGGCAGGTAAATAAATATAAATAAATAGATGATATGGATCATAACTAAATAGAGATAATCATAGATCATGTGACTAACAATAAACAGAAGACTAGGCATAAAGCATGAATAAATAACAACCTGACGAATCATATGAAGACAGAATATCTATCTACACACTTAAACAACGTGGCACTACACATAGGCTATTATAATAAATGCAACCCAGGCGAACTCGGTCAGAATGAATGCAACCAAGGCGAACCCAGTAACCTAGACAAAGCTAGTGTGGTGGTGTACGCCCACCTCCAGATCCGCAGATGGTAAATACATATGTATGCATAACCCTACCCATGGGAAGGTGTCCTAAATCGTTGGGGGCTAAATCGGCATAGTGGTGCCCGACTCACATGAAACATAAATCTTATAAAGATTACTTGCCTTAGCCCAAATGTCAACACAAAAACCTCCTCAAGAATCCCACTCTACAGCTGAACCAATATCTACAAAAAGCCCCAAGAAATCCACTTCAAAATCACAATTTTTTACAACCAAAACCCCCATTTCAAAAATGGATTTGCATGTTAGGAAAACAAGCTCTTTATGAGCTAAAAGAACTCCATTGAATAGAAGAAGAAAAACCCTTACCTAAGCTTGCTAAACAAGAAACAAGGAGGAAGAAGAACAAGTTGTCCAGCTGAAATCCCCAAATTAATGGGTGCAATCGAAAGCTTGGAAGGAGAGGAAGAAGATGGTGTGATCAAACTTGTCATAAAATGGGTCATTAACTACATTAAGTGGTCGCCAAGGCGCTTGAAGAGTCGGGGCCGTGCTGCGTCTTTTGGAATTCTTCTTGCGATGATTGCTGATAGATCTCCATGCTCCTCGATGTCGGATGACTATGCAATTTCAGACATTGGTTGCTATCAATGGGCCGGTGCCATCTGTCCTATCGATTTCTCGATCAATCGGGCAGAAAGTGTGCTTTCTTGGTCGGCCGGTTGGTGATGTCGAAGCGATCGATAACGATTCCATACTTTTGATGGCGGATCCATGATGTTGACGAAGATCGACGGATTTCGTGTCTTGAAAATCAGATTCTTGAAAAACCACAGGGGCCGGACATCTCGAAATGCGAAAAGGGACCAAAAAACGGTCTTTCGGCGAAATCCGGCGACTCAAATCTCCGGGGTCGCCGACGACCATGGTGCAGGGTTGCCGGCGACCATGGGGACTTTTGTCCCTTTTAGTCGCCAGTTATCAGTCATTTCCCGGTTTTTTCTGATTCTTTTTTCTTCATTATTTTTTTTACATTTTTATACATATTTTGGCCTAATTTCCCTACAGAAGACTTGACGAGAAGCCTTGCATATTAGAGCACAAAGTTTCCGATTTTCCGAGAAAGCCGAAGATTTTGTCACATAGAATTGTCGATTTGCCGTCAGAAGCCAAAACTAGGTCAAACTATGTAGGAATGACCTGAAATTTGAGGTGAAGCCTCCTAAGCAATAAATAAGGCCAACCATAGGCTTTTGTTTGAGTTTGAATCCGTGTGAGGTCTTGTCGCCAGTAGACTTGATTTTATCGTGAGGAATGTACTGTGCTTTGATGTACTGTCAATCGATGTCCGATTGACCTAGAATTTGACATGGCGCCTATTGGAGTCATTTTAAGACGATCCATTAGCTCCTATTTAGAAATCGTGGTCCTAGAGAGCTCCGCCACCGAGAGGCCTAATTTGGCTTCCAAGAGTCAAAGTTTGGTAAAATGTCGTCGAAATGACCTGAAACTTGACATATAACCCTTTGGAAGCATTTTGAAGTCACTCATGTGCTCTGTGTGATGAGTGATGGCCTCGGTGGTTCTCGCAGCCAAGAGGCTTGATTTTATTGCTCGAGGGTTGATGTGGGGTCGAACATTGTCATTTTGACCCGAAACTTGACATTGAGCCTTTTGGAGGTATTTTGAGACCATCCATAGGCTCAGATCGATGATCCGATGTCTTCAACGCTTTCATCGCAAGGAACTCCTAATCAGCTGCTGGAAGAGTGAAGCTAGGCAAAATAATGTTGAAATGGCCCGAAACTTCATGTGTACTCTTCTTATGGCTGTTTTGAAGGATCTTGCAGTTTTTGTTCGATTCTGACAAGATTTGATACTTGAAGTAGCTTTGCCTGTTTGTGGTAAAATGCGGCTTCATGTAGCTTCTTGATGTCGAAGAGGCAAAGTGATATTTTTTTGTGTCAACAACAAGTTTCTCTTATTTAATGTATTTGAAAATTCAAAATTAGACAATTCAATTTTTCACAATTTTCTTCCAACATCTGGGATCCACTTTCTTCCAATAATTGGAGATACGAGTAGCACCAGTTCACCCCTGCAAAAGAAATTGTCAATTTATATAGAAAAAGGAACAAATATAATGCATTTTAAGTAAATAATTTCAGAAACAATTATTAAAACAATTATTGGCTATCATTGATTCTTTTGCAAATGCCCACAATGATTCTAAGCATTCCGTATATTTGAAGGCGAAAATAAGGAATCAAATAATATTTCCAATAAGACAAATAACACCCAAATTATTCATCTATGTTAAATTATTAAATACATGAACTTTTAATATCGTCAATGCAAAACCAATAAAAGTACAAAAAGCTTCACCCTTCGCCTTAGTAAAAGAAAAATAGCCCTCCATTGTCTTCAACATCAGCATCTCCATGGATATAGCATTATTGATCTACGATGTTGTAGGAGGAAGAAGCCAAGGAAGAGGGGGTAGCATAGCTGTGGATTTCATTTCAGATACCTTTTCGGTTTGGCCTCCAAATGAAAAATTCCTGCCGATTTGGAAATTTCGGTGAAACTTTTCGGGATTATCTTTCTGAAAAATATAAAAAACTATAAATATTTATATATATATATGCATAGAAAATAAGACTAATATTAGAATTAAGAACATGAGTCCATACATCTAATCAAATAGTAACATGACATGCATTATATAAATAAATAAAATAAACTAATAAATGTCTAATTTTCAACACAAAACATCGAGATAAATGTCATTCAAAACTGATTATATTAATAAAACTTAGCAACCATACTATCTAAAGCTTCAAAATATTCATCACAAGTCACAACCATGGAGTTCAAAATTACTACACCCCTCAACAAAAAGTCAAAAGTTCTCTCAAATGCTAAAGTCATATCAACTATCAACATTGTCATTATTTCCATCACCATCCTCATTTGCAACATTCACTTGATTTCCCTCATCAAACTCCGTAACATCCCCATTTATGCAACCAACCTCCACATTCGCCCAATCTTGAACTTCCCCACTAATCATTAGGTCTGGTTCCTCAAAGACCCAATTTGCCAAAATATCAATGTTCTCTAAACTAATAGGGTTCGTAGCGTTTTTTTCTCAGTTCTTTTAATCATGGTTTAAAATTTCGGCCGATACGTATTCGTATCTCCCCCACCGCGATGATATCTCACTATTATACCAGTCTTCGTATCGTCACATGCAATATAGCCATTTTCTCAGTTAAATATCGGTCATATCGGTTGTAACGGCCGATATGGGACCGGTATGGACCAATACGGACAAAATTTGGGGGGGAAATGGGAAAAATGGAAGATGAAGGAGATGATAAAGAAAAGGAAAGAAGAAAATAACTCTTCCCCTCCTTTTTTTTCTCTTTTCCTTTCCTTTTTCTTCTTCCTCTTCTCTTGCCCTCCTTTTCTCTTCTCCTTTCTTTTTTCTTCCTCCTCTCCTTCTCTTCTTTCCCTTTCTTCCTCTCTTTCTCTGTTTCCCTCACCCCACTCCCATTTATGTTGGCACAAATCAGTGAAACCACAAAATGACCAAACCCTTTTTAGGGTTTTTGGTCTTTGTTTGACTCCCAAGTCCCATGGCCATGTGACTCTTCCACTACTCCACATAATAAGCCTCTCTTAAATGGCTCACATTTTTAACTATAATCATGCCTCCTCTTAAATGGTCCTCATAAATTTTATAATTTATGAATCCAAACCATTAATGCCCTCTCTAAAAGCCAAACTATTAAATGCCCCCTTTTAATTGCTCCACTCAAAATAAATCCCCCTCTTACATGGTCCTTCAATAAATTTTAATTAAATAATGATTTGGCCCAAGTCACATTGATTACTCATAAACATCAAAATAAAATATTTAAAAAATTCAAGTAAATATCAAAACCTTTTTATTTTACTAGTACCCTTCTAATACGATATATTAATGAACATTTTTAAATCATTGAAAATAAACGCCCTTCTCTTAAATATAAGAAGTTTTTTTTTTTAAGTGATTGGATTTGGGGCTTTTTTTTCATTTTTGCTTACTTGGGTCAGTGGCCAAGTTGGAGAGGAGTAAAGCCACCCACTAGGGATCGATCCTTGGTGGGTGGGATGGGAGTGGGAGCCTTTATTACTAGGTCATCCCTAAGTTTCTTAGATTTGGGGCTTTAGTTGAGCACTACTATAAGGATGAACCAAGGATAAAATACTAAAATTAATATATTCATCAGTTTCAGAAAAAGAAAAAAAAAACAACGAGACAGAATGTCGTGACTTAGGCAGACCGATATTTTGATTTATTATTGTTTCTAATAGAAAAAAATACTGGCATGAATATTTCGCGGAAGCTTGCGTGGTGATGCAACCTGAAGTCTGTGGCCCTTGGATTCCGTATCACAACCCAAAGCTTAAACATACGTGTATAGTATCATGATACATCATCATTCTGGAATGAACCAAACACATAAGATTACATAGCGAAATAGTAAGCCAGGATATTTTATTGCCCAATATGTCCAAGTTACAATTACAAAAGTGCTTTAATTACAACCCCGGCCAAGAAAAAGAGTAACGGAAGCCAATACCACTACAACAGCCAAATTACAATTGCTTCCCCAAGATGATGGTATTAACTCCAGTACCCAGCTTGATGTCTAGATAGCATCGCTGGCACAACCACCACACATTACCTGTGGCTCCGCGGCTAATTTCTCACGCTCTAGCTCAGGGCTAAGGGTCTTGGTACCTAGAACACCAAAGTATAGCTAAGTCAGGCACGACAGCTAAGGCAGTAATTGAAGATGAAAAGCATAATATGTTTGCAGAAATAATGAATATAAAGATAGGTACAATTAACTACAATATAATTAAAATCTACAGCTAAGCATAAGTACATGAGTAATATGACTGGCAATAGCAAATAAAGAGATAATGAATAACAAAGCTAGACATCCTATACATCCTAACAAAATGGCAAATCCAAATATACCTATACTCTCTCAACCACGATTGTAACTACGGAGAGAGCAAGCGAATAAGATCAAGTATAGTAATAATAGTAATAAGCCACACTCCTAGATGGGAGTTTATACGTGGCTATCAAGGAAGCTAGCAAGAGGGAAATCCACAAGTATAATATCAAGTAAAAAATCATCTGTAGCTAATAATAATAACATGTTGATGGCTCTTGTTCGTGGATCGTCTCGGGACTATCGGGGTCGGCGGACGTGAGAATCGGTGGGGTCCAACCCTTTCGTGACCGGAGACGAGTGAACCGCATTAATTTTTTTGTGTACAGGTATGTCAAATTTTATATTCTACTTAGAAATAACAAGTGGTGGTCCATATATACACCTTTTCAAGTAGAGTTTGGATGCGTGAAAAGCAAATTTCATTTGTTTCCTGTGAAAGGGGATGTTTTTGCCGTGAAAGACGATTTTGTGTTTTGTCGTTAAAGGCAATTTACAATTCTCATCAAAAGAAATGATAAGACTTGTGTTTTTTGTGTCTCTTTTAAAAATACAAATACAATGAGAAGAAAGAATTGGGAATCTGACTTCACAGGAGATTGCGTGGACTCATTTAAATTGATGGTCGCAAGTTATGTTTGGGCTTCGCAGTCATCCTTCAGATGATAACAGAGGATGCTTTTGACTCCCTTGGCTCGGCTTGAAACTTAAATTTTCAGAGAATAAGGATCAAGAAGAGATCTTATATCTTATAAAGATCTAAGTAGACGGGCTAAAAAGTCACGTGTAAGCCATGGAGATAGGAGGGGGCCATGGGTGTGGCCCCCCAAGAGTCTTCATTCACCTTGTACTGGTGGTCACTGCAACACTTTTTCAACGGAGAAGAGACCGTCGTTAGAGCGTCGTAGCAATGATGTAGAATTTTTATGGGATTTTGCACATCATCCTGCCTTGGAATGATGGAAATGACCTCCTTTTATAGACTATTGGTGGGCATGTGGAAATTTATGGGCAGTAATTGCAATAATGCTCCATGATAATAGGAGTTACACATTTTAATTTATGTTTTTTATAACTCTTTTTTCTTGAGTTTTGATTGCCCTTTGGAGAATAATGGGCCTTTATTTGCATTTAACATTCATGATGGGAGGAGTTATGTGGTTTAATACATTAATCGTTTTGATTTCTAACTCCTTTTTGGATTCTGATTGGGCCGTCCATGATAATGGGTAATTAACCACATTCATTTGTCATAAAATTGGGTCATTAACCGCATTAAGTGGCCGCCGAAGTTCTTAAAGAGTTGCGGGACACACCGCGTCTTTTGAATTCTACCTGTGACGTAGAGTGCCTTGATCGCTGATGGATTTCTCATAATGATTGTCTTCCGATGATCATAAGATTTCAGATATTGATTGCTACCAATAGGCCGATATCACTTGTCATGTCGATTTCTCGATCGGTCAGATAGAAAGTTTACTTTTTTGTTGGCCGGTTGATGCTTTGACGACAAATCTATGTTGTTGTCAAAGATCGACGGATTTCATGTCCCAAAAATCAGATTTTCTAAAAATCACAGAGGCGAAATGGCTCGAAACGTGCAAAAGACCAAACAAATGGGTTTTCGGCGAAATCCGGAGACCCCGGAATTCCAGGGTCGCCGGTGACCATGCATGACAGGTTTGCCCACTTGGTCACGTTTTTTTTTACCTTTTTTTTTTTTAATTTTCTTTTGCATATTTTTTGGCATGTTTGCTCAGTTTTTGGATTGATTTCCCTATATAAAAAAAATTTGAAAAGAAGCCGTGCAAAACGGAGCCAAAGTTTCTGATTTTCCAGGAAAGATAAATACTTTTTCATGCAGGGGTGTTGAATTGCCGCTAGAATCCAAAACTGGGTCAAATGAAGTCGGAGTGACTTGAAATTTTGGGTGAAGCTTAATGGGCAAGAGATAAGACCAACTGCAGGCTTTTATTTTAGTTGTAAAGCCATGTGGGGTCATGTCGCAAATAAAATTGATTTTGTTGCGAGAAAGCCATCGCGCTTTGATGTAAGACCAAACAATGTTCGATTGACTTGAAATTTGACAGGGAGCCTCTTGGAATCATGGTCCCGAGGGGCTCCACGGGAGACTTGATTTAACTTTCGAGGGGCTAAAGTCAAGTCATATGATGTCGAAAAAGTCCCGAAACTTGACATGTAGCCCCTTCAAATCATTTTGAAACAATCCATGTGCTTTGTTTGATGAGTGATGGCCTCGACGGTCTCCGCTACCGGGAGGCCTTGGTTTTGCAGCTTGAGGGTTGATGTTTGGTCAAACTTTGTCAGTTTGACATGAAATTTGGCATAGAGCCTCTTAGGTGTAGTTTAAGATCATCCATAGGCTTTGATTGAAGACTTGATGTCTTCAATGTTGTTGTCGCCGAAAGGGCTAACTTCGTCGCTTGAGGAGTACAACATTTTGCATTTTGGGCAGAACGGTGTCAGAATAGCTTGGAATTTGATGTATGGCATTCTAGTGGCATTTTGAGGCCAACTGTATCCTTTGTTTTGTGAAACATGGTCTCCAGCTTCCTATTTACCTGCTGGAAGAGTGAATTTAGGCCAGATGATGTCGAGTGGCCCAAAACTTTGTGTGTGCTCTTCTTATGATTGTTTTGAAGGATTTTAAAGTTTTCGGATGGTTCCTACAAGACCTGATCCTTGAAGCGGCTTTGCCCATTGTGGTATGATGCAGCGTCATGTGACTTTTTTATGATTAAGAGACAAACCGACATTTTTTGTGTAAGTAGGAAAAAACCAGAATTTCTCAAATGTAAATCCAAAAGTGACGGAATAGGTTTTTTTAGTTTTTTTGAAAGATCACAAATGGATCTATCAAAGAGAGTAAATGGCCCACCTAATCCGAACGCAGGCTTAAGCATTTCTCCGAGCTTTTATTCAAAGAGGAAAGAAACCAAAATTTCTCAATCCAAACGTGAGAGATCATAATTTTTTTTCAAAGGATTTTTTTTTCAAAAGTTTTGTGTTGTTTTTTATGAAAGATCACAAATGGATCCATCAAAGAGAACAAGCGGCTCCCCCTAATCCGAACGCAAGTTCAAACATTTTTATGTGCTTTTATCGTAGAGGAAAGAAACCAAAATTTCTCAAATTTGAATCCAAAAGTGAGAGATCAAAGATTTTTTTGAAAGTTCTTGTTTGTTATGGTTTTTTTCAAAAGTTTTTTTTTTTGTTGAAATATCACATGGATCCATCAAAGAGAGCAAATGCAACCCTCCCCCCCCCCCCCCCCCCCCCCCCCTAATCTGAATGCAAGCTCAAACATTTCTGCGAGCTTTTATCCGAAAAAGATGAAAGAAACCCAAATTTGAATCCAAAAGTAAGAAATTAGAAAAAAAAAATTTAAAAATTCAATAACATCATAAATATGCAATTTGAACATGACAAGTGACATGGGAATTTGAAAAGTCACTTGATTGATAATAATTTTTATTTGAAACAAGGGAAAGGGTGAAATCAAACTCAGATTGAATTAGAAAACCCAATGAATCCCTTCTTAGGTTTTTTTTTATGTCAAATTCAACCAAGGCCACCTACTATGAAAAAGAAGTAAGGAAACTAGCAGAGAAGTATAAATATAGACATAATTAGAATATGACGTGCATATATTTCTTTTCTAAGCATCATGTTATCAAATGAACGAGTCCCACCGGGTGTGCCAAAATGATGGCACTTGTACGTGAATCGTTTCGGGACTATCGAGGTCAACAGATGTGAGAATCCATGGGATCCACCCCTTTCGTGACCTAAGACAAGTGAACAACATCGATTTCTTTTTGTGTACGGGTGTGTGAAATTCCCTATTTTGATTAGAAATAACAAACGTTGATTCGTATATCTACCTTTTCAAGCATAAAAGAAAATAAACTTTTTTTCTGATTACACGTGTTAAGAAAAGAGACATAATTTACAATTTGGATGCTGTGAAATGCGAATTTCATTTGTTTGCCATGAAAGGCGATGTTTTTTGTCATGAAAGGCGATCTTGTGTTTTGCCGTGAAAAGCGTTTTATAATTCTCATCAAAAGAAAAGACAAGGCATGTGATTATTGTGTCTCTTGTAAAAATAAAAATACAATAAAGAAAGAAAAGGGATTCTGACTTCACAAGAGATTGTGAGGACTCGTTCAGATTGACATACTATCGCAAGTCATGTTTGGGCTTCGTCGTCATCCTTTAAATGATAACAGTGTATGCTTTTGATTCTCTTGGGTAGGCTTGAACCTCGAATTTCTAAAGAATAAGGATAAAGGAGAGATCTTATATCCAATCACCTTGTAGTGGTTGTTGTTGCAAAACTTATTCGGCCGAGGAGAGATCGTCATTGGAGCGTCGTAGTAACGATGGCGGATTTTAATAGATTTTTGCGCATGCCCTGGAATGGTAGAAATGACCTCCTTTTATAAGCTTTTGGTGGGCATTAGGGGAGTTTATGGGCTTTAAATGCATTAACTGCATTAATGCACCACGATGGGAGGAGTTACATATTTTTAATTAATATTTTGTAACTCCTTTTCTATCTCCATTTTCTTGAGTTTTGATTGGCCGTTGGAGAGTAATGGGCCATTATTTGCATTGAACCTTAATGATGGGAGGAGTTACATAGTTTAATACCATAACTATTTTGATTTGTAACTCCTCCTCCTTGGATTTTGATTGGGATGTCCATGATAAAAGGTAATTAACCACATTCATTTGTCATTAAAATGGGCCATTAACCGTATTAAGTGGCCGCCAATGTGCTTAAAGATTCGCGGGCCACACTGCGTCCTTTGAATTCTACCATCAACGTAGGGAGCTTTGATCGCCGATGGATTTCTTATACCAATTATCCTCGGATGATTGTACAATTTTAGACATTGATTGTAGCCGGCGGGCTGATACCATCTCCTATTGATTTCTCGATTGGTCAGGCAAAAAGTACGCTTTCTTGGTTGGCCAGTCGATGATTTTGAGGTGTTTGATAATGAACCCACGATTTTGACGGTGAATCTGTGATGTTGTCAAAGAACGACGGATTTCGTGCTCCGAAAATCAGATTTTTAGAAAATCAAAGAGGTCAAATGGCTTGAAACGCAAAAATAACCTAAAAAATGGGTTTTCGGTAACATCCACGACCCGAATTTCCAAGGTCGCCGGAAACCATGAGGTTTTTTCACCCGTTTGGTCACCTTTTCGGCATTTTTCTTATTTTTCTTTTTTACATCTTTTTCCTTGGTATTTCTATAGAAATTTTTGCCGGATTTCCCCACATAAAATTTGACAAGAAGCCGTGCAAAACGGAGGGGAAGTTTCTGATTTTCCGAGAAAGCTTAAGACTTTGTCGCGCTAGGGGTGCCGATTTTCTGCCAAAAACCAAAATTGGTTAAACGATGTTGGAATGACCTGAAAACTTGCAGTGAAGCTTCATGGGCAAGAAATAGGACAAACCATAGGGTTTTGTTTGGATTTTGAAGCCGTTAGTGGTCCTGTTGCCAGTAGACTTGATTTTCTCGCGAGGAAGACGCTGCACTTTGGATGTCCCTTACCTTACAAGTCACACCCATGATATGTGGATCCCAAGGTGACTTCTTCTTCAATTATTTTTATTTTTATTTTTATTCTTTCTATCAACGTGGCCCCCAAAAATCTAAAATCCCCTACAAAGGTGAAACAATGACCAAGAAATTATCATTTCATGTAGGAATTGGACATTGCAAGATGTGGGACGTAATTCACACTAAATGAATGCATGAGATGTCACCATCTTAACTAATTTTCTTTAATTGTTCCCAAAAGAAAATTCATCATTTCATGTGTAAATCAAAAGATATGAGAGATTTGTGACCTTTCATGCTAAAGATAATGTTTCATGATCTTATGTGAAAATGTGGCTTTTCGAAGAATTTTGACTTGAAAGCACAGAATCATATATTTAAATGAAATAGCACATGATTGGATGATTAAGTCCTTAATTACTTAAAATTTAATGATGAATATTCACAATTTTGAGGACTTATCACCGACTACCACTTTGTGCCCGTCCACTGTCACTACCACCACTTCTAATCCTCCTCCTTAAAACCCTCTACTTCATAATCAAGGATAAGTAATGCGCAATTTCTTTAAGATGATGGAGTTGAAGGCAATGGGAGGTGAGAGGCTGGACAACTTTTTCTAGGGAAAAGGGTGAATCTTTCATGTACTTTTATTGGTTTTGTGCGTAGACTATGGTTAGAACTTAATGTATAGGAATGGTTTGGACATTAATTGACTTATTTAATACACTCTTTGATGTTTTATTTTCTCTTTGATAGATAACATGCGTAGAGTCGATGCAAAAACGTGCAAAAGAATAATTGTTGTCATGGAATGCTTCAATAACTATTTCTGAAATTAATTGGTTAAATACATTATTTTTATTCTTTCTTAGGAATAGACTGACAACCTACTCTTGGGAAAGAGATGTAGATCTATTCGTACCTTGAAAGATGATCCATTGTTGGAAGCAGGTGGGCCTTCTAGATAGTTTTTAAAAACTTTTAACCCACTTAACGCAGGGATCAAACACCCAAAAGGCCAAGACCTAAATCTCAAGATCTAAAACCCTAATCTCATATATTAAAATAAAAGATATATCAACAAGACAGATAAAAAACAAACAAGCACATGCAACAAGATCTACTAAAATAAATAGGTTGTAGATCTATACCTTTGGAGCATGGTTGAGCTCAAATCGAGAACTGGAAAACTTGATTCTGCGAAACCCTTTCCCAAATTAGATTTCCTTAGCCTTTGTGTTCTTCCATGCTACGCCCCTCTTGTGGAGAACTTTCCAAAGAGAATGATGTGATCTCTAAGGAGAAGAAACCCTAGGCACTCTAGAAGGAAACCAAAGGAGAGAAGAGGAGTAGATAGAGAAGGGCTTATGAGAATGTGTGTAGAGATATCTAACCCTGTCCTCTTATTTATAATTTATGAAGCACCTCCTCTTTATCCAAAATTAGAAGTCTCACTTCTATTCTTAGTATATGTCCTACTCTTCATTTCCTAAAGAGTTTCAATTGGGTTAGTAACTTTCTCTTCTTAGGGCCAGCATGAGGATCACTATGGATTCCATAGAAATCGGCTCCAACTAAAGATCTGGACCCCACATCTCATGTGAACTCCAGACCCACAGTTACTTGCAAATAACTCCACTATATAAATGCAATTGAGCTCGACTCTTAGGAATATTTACAAGAAGACCCTAATATTCCCAATTACTGAAAGTAGGCCCCTCCATCAATTATATCAATGGATCTATTGGAATAAATCTATCCAACCAAATTGGGTCCATATCTTATTATCCTTGTCACCGAATTAATCACAATAATCATCAGTACCATCCAATGAACTCTTAATTAAGATGGGTGTACACTTACCAATAATAAAATTAATTAATTGGCACAAGGGGATATTTTTCTCTTAGAGGATAGATTCCATTTTGAAAATTATATGTTCCCTTAGTCCCACTACCACATACCCAAGATACCGATGTGTTGACCTACGATTGGCCTCACTCATTGGTAACTCAAAGTAAATGCATAGTAAAAACTTGAGTCCATTAATCTTTTAGGACTAAAAGCCTGCTTGAGAATTATGAGAGCAGTCCTTAATCAATGACAGATTTGGATAAGGTGCTACTCATGGTCCTTTCAGTACATTTAATGTACTAGCATAACAATCCAGAGTCTTACACTCTGATTGTTGAGACAAACCAAATTATCTCATAGTGACTGCAGTGCTACGACCTTTTCAGATGAGATGCCCAGTCTCATCACTGGTTATAAAAATAATTCAAGTATAAGATTTGTGATCAATGTCTCCTGTATGTGAATCTCATCCAAACACATTGATTACATTTAATATACTTGTAGGCTCCGGTTCATCTCATGAACCATCATGTCATTTTATATTGGTTACGTACAATCATATAATAAAATATCATTCATCACATGAATAAAGCATGAAATTATAAATCAATTAAGGAGTAAATCAATTTATTCACATCATCCACTAGATTGAGGGTTGTTTCGTCAAAAATAAAAAAGAATGGATTGTATTCATTTTTTAATGTTTTACAGAAAAATGCAAAAGTGGCTCGCACGTGTGTTTGGTCGTGCTTCAGAAAGTCACTATCACTTTTGTTAACATCGGTTCTGCTTGTCTCACATTCTGAGTGCAGATGGTTTACAATTTTTAAACAACCCCCTCATTAGGCTTAGGAGATCAAATACAAAATAAAAAGTACAAAAGTACAACAAAATGAAGAGAGAGAGAGAGAGGCTACTGTCTTTAGAGAATTGCCCGCAAGGAAGTTAAAGAAGTCTGCCTTATAGTCTCCTTCGCCAATCTTTGTAATTCATCACACTCATGTAGAAGAAGAGTTAACAGTGATGCCTGCTTTAAAACAACGAGAACATCTCTGTTATTCTTCTCTGGTGTGAGAGTAACAAAGACTAGTTTTTGGAGACTGTCACCCAATCTTGGAATTAACTGCTGCCCGGTTCTCACCTTGAGAAAAGACGAGCGGTAAGTCTTTTGTGTGGAAAAGGGCAGAGTTTTTGGGCTTCTTGCACTGGATTTGATGCTAGCCAGCCTTTCCAAGTGTTCCTTTTATAGCCTTTGTGAGGCCTCAACCATCGGAAATCATGGAGGTAGTTTCGAAAAAATGCAGTTAATGGAGGTTGTAACTGTCTTTCTTGCAGATCCAGCGGCCACCAGAAGTGTAACCGCCCAGATCGTGGTTGATAACTGCACGACGACCATTGTAGAAGATGATTAGCGACTGGTGGAATGCTTCTACAGTGCCCAGCGGCTAGGGCTTTAGTGGTGAGTGGCAATCGCAGTTTGCGTCCAGCACCCAGCAATTTGTGAGCTGAAGTGGCTGGTGAAGTCTTGTGTGCATTGACCGTTGAAATTCTGTCATTATGACTGGTTAACTCTAGCAGTCAGCAAAAATGATATTTTCTCATTATGGAAATGAGTATTTTACCTTGGAGAATGGAATATATTAATGAATGAATATTTTTGTTGTGTGCGAACAAGGAGATACAATCTAACACCCTGGACGCTGGAAACTTTTAACTCATTGTTATTTTCAATTAACTTCAGTTGTGATTTTTCTTTTTAATTTATTGCAATTGGTTATTTTTATTTAGTTTTCTTTGGTTGCAACTTATTTTTCTAGATTAGGGTTTTTAGTATTAGGGTTTTGAGACTATGAATCTTTTAATTGGATATAAAGTTGCAATTATTTTCCAAACTGTTCATTAATTATTGTATAGGTTTTATTTAGGCTACAATTAGATTTTAATTAAGCTAGGTCATATGCGAACTACTACTATTCCCTGTGGACCGAGCTTGCACTCACGGGTCTTTTTACTACATCTTGTGAACTTAGGGCAGTGGTCAGTTTTCCCAATTTTCTTGTGCATTTTTGTGCACCTTTGTGCTGCTAAAATTAACTATGAAGTTAAGCCATATTTTACACCTAATCACCTACCGTTACGCAAGAGTCAAATAAGCTAACCATGACATCAAACATAGAGTAGAATTTAAGAAAATCTTGGAAATCAAGCATGCATGTAATGTAGCTCAAATTAACCACTTGCCTTGGTCATGTAGGCTCCAACACACTCTATCCAAAGATTCCAATCTAGTTTAAAACACCAAAGAACAAAACCCCATAAATCCTACCATAGAACCCTCAAAATCGAAAAACTAGAAAAGACAACAAACGTGACCTTGCATATTGGGGTGTATGAGCCCTAGGGCCCGCCCTTGCATAATCTAGAAGATGGGAAAGTCATCTCACATGTAGGCGGTCTGATCAAAGTGATTTTAGTGGAGGGAGGGGCGGCCAAGCTTGGCATTGTGCACAAATGAGATCTTTAAAAAGGAAATATGATGACGTCGAACCGTGGAACAACAACAAGTTGAGCTTGATTTGAGGAAGAAATGAGCAAGGGCGGAGCTGAGTGGCTTAGCTGAATCTTTGCCAGAAATAGAGTAAAAAAATTGGAGGGAAAAAGGGGAAGCGAGCTCATAAAGGAGATGGTGGAGGTGGGGCCCACAACTTAAAATTGGAGTTTGGTCTATAACTTGAGTTCTGGCCTTGATGAGTTTGGTTCATGAAATCATTTTTAATCTCCAACGATTCAAAGGAGTCTAAGTTTCGAAAATTGCAAAAACCCGTACCCTTTCACAACAAGTCTGCATCAAAGTCTAGGCTTTCAAAACTTACCTAAAGACATCAAACTAGGTTCAAAGACTTTCAAAACTTTTCCAAAACTACTTAGATATTATTATAACCCTCAAACTAAATTGACTAAGCTTTAAATCCACTTAAATAACTGACAAATATAATTACTTAAATTCCAAATATAATTAATTAGTACTACTACACATACTTAAGGGCCCGTTTGACACTTTAGAGCATCTTCAAGAGAGAAGCCATATTTGGAGATGCCTCTTTGAAAATGAAGGCTTATATGGGAAGATTTGGCATATGTAATTTAACAGCCTTACATGGGCTACTCCGAGAGAGATGTCAAATTATTAGTTTATTATTTTATCCACATTTGCTTTATTACATATTTGTCGAATTTGTACCAAAGACTTCAAATGCAAGTATATTCATGACCATTATTTTATTCAAAAGAAAATTTTGACATTTGTTTTATGGTATACCAAATTTGGCATACCATCACAATTGCCAAATGCCGTGTAGGATTAGACAAATCTCTTAAAGACAAGGTCACATGTCATATATAGCCGTTGGGAGCTGACATGGACAAATGAAGTCTGTGTTGGAGTTGCTCTTTCTAGATTAGTAAAAGTCAAGTAAAGCCTCCATTTTTCAGAGAAGGGTAACATCAATAGCACTTTAATTAAAAATTTCCTCCATCTTTTTCAAAAAAATAGTCAAAAAGCAACCTCCTTTCTCTACTAAAAGACAAAAAAACTCAACTTTTCTATACAAAAAGTTAAAACTATTCCATACCAAAAAACTAAAAGTAAAATACAATCATAATCCCATTATATTTTATTTTCTCTTGATTTGATGCTTCACTACACTTTATTTTACATGTAAAATTACCAAAGGGGCCCTAAGGGATGGGACCTTATGATATACATGTCATAAATGTGCCGAGCAATTTTTTTCCCTTTTCTTACAAAGTTGCTTATGAAAAACCTTTTTAATTCCTTTCCCTTTTCTTACAAAGTTTCTTATGAAAAACCTTTAAATTTTTATTTTTTATTTTTTTTTGCTAAGTTGGACACTTGGACTACTACTTTAAGGGAAATTCTATATGCACCCACATCTATTGTTGAATACACCCACTTGCTGAGCTCACCACACTCATTCTATTTTTTGTCAAGGTTTTGGCAAGCCCACCCACCATAATACCCAAATCACCCTTACCACACCTAAAGACACAAATCACTCGTTCAAACCATCTCGTTACCCCGCCCAAAACGCAGTGATAATAGAGCAGTCATCTTCCTCCTCTTCTCCGCTTCTCCATTATGATTCTCGTGTGCCTCTCGTCACCATTATCATTCAGAATCTTGTAGGTGTCAGGTGAGCTCTTCTTCTTCTTCTTCTTCCTCCCTTCAAATTTATCCGTTTCATATATTTATCAGAAATCTAGGTTGTAATGTATGTATATAGAGTGTATGGATGGCTTAATTTGTTAGAAATTTAGGTTGTAATGTTTGCAACAGATAGGGAAGTTAACAGGCCTAATTGAATGAGATGGATGGGAGGGAGGAAGCATAAACCCTGTCTGAAGTTGAAAACCTAGAAAAAACTCGACGGAACTTCGCGATCTGCTCGGCAATCCAGAACCGCGCAAGGTTTACTTTGCACGACGGTAGGATTCAGTCTAGGTTATATTTGGGCTGCCATTTTTCACCATGCATATAAGATTTGCACGGTTCCATCAAACCGTGAAAATAGAAAATGCGTTGTTTCATTGCGCTGTACAGAAACAATTTGCACCGTCCTTTTGAATCGAGCAGGGAGAATTGTTGGACCTCCTTTTGTTCCTCTTAATGATTTTCATTGCTAATGATTTTGAAGGAATGCCGAGAAGACCAGCTCGCCGTGGTAGTTCTTTGACGGCAGGTGGACGGAGTAGTTCTACTAGCCAAGCATCGACCTTGCGGACCAGGATTGGTGCTGCGACGTTGTATGGCCGAGGTGTGCACGCGAGTTCTTCGACCGCCGGCCA
The DNA here is from genome assembly GCA_038049695.1 of Cinnamomum chago. Taxonomy (NCBI): domain Eukaryota; kingdom Viridiplantae; phylum Streptophyta; class Magnoliopsida; order Laurales; family Lauraceae; genus Cinnamomum; species Cinnamomum chago. Next base: position 35,910,353 of record CP142452.1, read on the forward strand.
TCAGTGGCCAACGGCGTCTAAACGAAGACGTCGATTGCAGTAGGATCCACTATCAGATCTGGTAGAGGATGATGTACCTTCTTCATAGAATGATTCCACAGACGAGGAGGCACAATCATCCAATCCTCGAGGGCAGCAGGGGAGGCTCTCAAAGGTCATATTCCCGGTGGTCCGGAGGACCTATCTGTCCTTATCAGTGTTAGGACGCAAGTAGATGTGTCGATCTGGAATGGGGAGGCACACTTGCATTCTTATTATGTTTTAATTAATCATTTTCAGATAAGATGGTTTGAAGTCTATAATAACAAATATTAATGAATATTTTACTTATAATGTGCAGGAATGTGACCCTCTCAAATGTATCAATCATTGGTATAAGCTGAAGGAGTGGTTCATACCTCTGCGCGGGGATGGGGATGATCTTCATGTTCTTCGATTTTGTACTCTTATTGAAGAGTCTGGATTGGCAGACCTAAAGCGTTTCTCCTACCGATATATCTCATGCCCTTTGGTATTAAGCTTTGTACAAAGATGGCAGCCTGAGACAAATATTTTCCACATGCCATTTGGTAAAATGACGATCACCTTAGATGATGTTGGTACTCTCCTCAGCATCCCAGTAACAGGTATGCCTATCCACGCATCGACAAGTATGGGATTTACTAATCAAGTAGATTTACTTGAGCATGGACTGGGTGTGGATAGGGCATCTGCTTCAGCTGAATTGAGAGCGGCGCATGGTGGGGTAGTTAGAATGGGGTGGATCAAACGGGTGTGCAACAATGTGGCTCCTGCATCGTCTGTTGAACAAGTAGAGTGTGCGGCAAGAGGTTATCTTCTGCGTTTGTTAGGGCCGATAAGTCATCGACTAGAGTCCCCATCTACTACCTATCTTTACTGATGGACTTGGGACGGGCCCGTCATTATGCATGGGGGGCTGCCGCACCGGCATATCTGTATCACCAGTTGGAGACCGCCACGAGGGCAGATGTGCGACAGATTGCTGGATATATGATGTTGGTCATGGTAAATGTGTACACTTTATATATACATACACATATTCCCTCGTAATTGATCCTTTAAATTGTATAATTAATAATTGGTATAATTTGCAGGCTTGGGTGTACGAGCACTTTCCATTTGCCCATCCTCCTGCACAGTGTGGATATACTGCTGGAATGCCTCTAGCGAGTCGTTGGAATCCTGGTCAAGATTCCTGGATTGCGGGGGAGAACATACAACTGATGCGTTAGAAGTTGGACACCCTACATCCGAGTGAGGTGAGCAACCAATAGAGGTGTTCATTTATATTTTACTATTACTTTTTACTATATTAATGTATTGTTCATTTACTTCTCATAGGTGGCTTGTGATTCGTACACTGCTGCCAGGGCTCAGCATCCATTCCATCAGATGTCTTTCTTTTGTGGTTGCTTGAGATCGTTATATGTTATTGAACCATACCACACACATATGCTTCTCCGACAGTTTGGCTTTATACAAACCATCCCACCCACACCACTCTCCCCCATTCGTGCATCTCGAAGATCTACTACTGGAAAATATAAGGTTTCCTACAGATTTCTAGACCAGTACTGGGTTACGTGGGAGGATCATATCTTATCTGTAGCGAACCGTGACCATCGAGCGCAACATGCATGGGAGTGTGCATCCGACTACCTTGAGTGGTTTTGTAGGATTTCACACTCTCGAGTACAGAACCCCGATCGTTTTTCCCATTATGACCCTAATGAGGGTAGAGATGACACGACTCCAAGAACGGCGAGGGTGTACACTTTTTTCAAATATTATGTATCAAACTTTCCAAACTATCTTAAGTATTGACACATTTTATTGTTTGTTATAGATCCTTCGAGCGAAGGACCATCTTCGTGCCACGATTGCGCGAATGGAGCAGCCAGCTAATTTCTATTCCCAGGCATTGCAGACCATGCTCGAGATCCTGGATGGTTTGCCGGTGACATACCGACGATGTATGCAGCCATGATTAGTTATGAAATGTGGCTGCGGATGGGTGTATATTTTGAGGATTTATAGGAACTGGTTGATATGTGCAGTCTTTTTTTGTTGAATGTTAGTGTACTTGTGTAACACCCCGAATCGTGGAGCTCATCAAAACCCAAGACATTACTATAAGGAAATCAAGATCACTACATAAATCAAGTTATGACAAAGAACTGAGCAATGCTTCTAATTTATTTAAGGAATCAATTTGAAAAGAAGAGAAAGTGATAACAAGTCTGCTAACAACAATTCTTAATCCAAAAAGAACAAGTTCAACATTATTGAAAGAAAGTAATTCGTCTCTAAAATCCTTTATATCATTTCAATACGATTGTAACGCTCTCGCATCAACCACATAAATTGAAATCCAATGTTTGATCTCCAATGTTGCCAAGCTCCCTCAAATGACCCGCACCTGAAGTGGGGCAAACCACTTATCAGAAAACTGGTGAGCAATATTCTAAATACACGAATCACTTAATAACATAATCCAATAACAGAAATAATAAGAAGAACCCATGAATTGATAACAGATGTCCTGTAGAATTTCTTTATCATTTAATGAGATTTCATATTCATCTTGTCACGCCCCCAAACCAGAACCTCGGGGCGCGAATGGGATTAATTATAATTATATTTTTCTCCCAGGATCCGCGTGTGTGAAGACAACACATTCCAACACACTCTGAATATTTTGCGAAAGCTTTCGTGGCGTTGCGACCCAGAGTCCGTGGCCATCGGATTCCACGTCACATTCAACCGCTAGCATATAGCTATTATATCAAAAACAATATCAGACTGGAATAAACCATCACAACCAGGTATAGAGCTGACAGTAACAGAATAATCATTCCCACATGTGTTCAAGTTACAAATTTTCAATGTGCATTAATTAAAAACTCCCAAGAAAAGGCTAATAGAAACCATACAATAACAAATTAATAACCACTACCCCACATGTGACGCAACTCTGATGTCAAGCTCAATGTCTACATGACATAGCCGACAAAACAACCAGTAGCTCATGGCTCCACAGCCAACAAAAAACACTCAGCTCGGGACGAAGAAACATGGACCTGAGTACCAAAAATAGTGGGCCAGACTCGACGGCCTGGCAGGTGGATGAAAAGATAATAAACGCGCTGAAAAATCAAACATGTGATAATTCATATTATTTGATCAAAGGCTGCATATAATTAAAACGAGTGGAAAATCATGGATCTCTGACAAAACATGTATTCATTTAAGGCATGAGTAAAACATGAAGATCTAACAAAACATGTGTTCATTTACAACATCTGTAGAAGCATAAATATTTGACAAATAGGGTGTTCATTTAAAACATGTGTGAACATAGAGATCTGGCAAAACAAGTGTCCATTTGAAACATATGTAAAAGCATGGATATTTGACAAACCGGGTATTCATTTAAAGCATATAAGTGTACCAAGGAACGGGAAACAATATAACAATAACTGAATTTACCTTGGAAAACATTAAAACTTGTTTAAACAATAACTTTCATAAAAGAAATGAATCATTTACTGGAAAACAAATAAGCAATATAAAACATGTAAGGTATCCAAGGAATCGGGAACTAGCAAGATGGCAACCACACGAAGCTAAGTCTCTATCACTGAAGTGACAGGAGCATATCGAGGCGTTGATCTCAGTCACACGAGGTGAGGAGATTCAACGAAATATACATATACATATAATAATAATACGGGACGGGGCCACGGTGGCAAGCCGAGCATCGGGAACCGCGGTATCGAACCGGGTATCGGGAACCACGGGAGCGAGCAGGGTATCAGGAAGGGACCACAGTAATAAACCGGGCATCGGGATCCAAACTACAGCTGACTGGATGGGAGGGGGATCTCCAAGTCGGTGGATCAAATCGACAAGGTCATCCAAGCTTAGTGGTGCCGACTCATAGGTCACATAATAGAAATCGGGACATTATGAAATACATATGATGCAATTGTACAAACGGGTGGGACGGGAGTGCTCAAGGCAAAATTTTCACTTCATTTCGGGCAATGCACATCAGGGCTAGTAAAATGCTACAAGTACAAATTCAGTGCTTTCGGGAATTATAAAGCATAAATCATGAATTTCGAGAGTGCATATCAAAATTCGGGAACAATGGAATACAATTAAACTTTCGAAATTTAGGGACAAGTATCGGGATTCAAGATTAGTTCAAGGTAGATAGGGGTCCCGTATGTTGATTTCAATATAGATTTGGTACTCATTAAATTTTGGAAACATTTTGGGCTCCTTATACACCTTGGTAACTTCAAAGTCATCAATAAAATCTTTGGGATGAGATTTCTCCCTAACATGTTTCCAGGACGAGATTTTTATCCCTTAGATTCCAAAAAAATCCTTCTTATCCATTTCGTGAACATATGGTTCGAAACAGTCCTTTCTTTCTTCTCAATTCCCAAGAAAATGCTGGGAGGTAGGTCACCTATAGGTCACCAGAAGGCTAGCTGCCTGCCAGGTCGGCTAGCCGACTGGTCACCTCCTGGTGACCGCCCCTACAGAAACAAGATTTTCACGTTACTGATATGCCGACCGACCCTGAGCGGTCACCAGGTCGGTGACCAGTCGGCTAGCCGATTGGTGACCTCCTGCTGATCACCCAGTCAGCGGGCAATTCAACTTTGGACTATTTTTTAGCCCCTTTTTCCTCCAAAACATTTCTCCTATAATCCATCTCATTCCATGCAATAAAATGAGCTCAAAAGCACCTCCAATACATCATTCAACACTTCCATTCTCTTCATTTCACATTTCTCCATTCACATTCAATCACAAGAGAGAGAAAAACTCATCTTAAATGAAAACCATTTGCAACTTTGACAACATAATACATGCATTTCCAAGATATGAACAAGAGAGAAATAGACTCATCAATAACTACATTTCGAAATCAATATTAATCATAGCAGAAGACAAGTATTAAAATCATCAAAACCATTAATGAAATCAAGCTTTTCTCCATAAAACATGTAACTATTCAAAACAATCAATTCATCCACTTGCCTTGACCTCCAAGATAGCTAAACAAACTACTAATCACATTCTCAAGCCAATGATCTCCAAGCTACACAAAAGTCCCCAAAATAAACCATTACAAACCCTAAATTGGCAAATCAAGAAATAGAAAGAAAGAACTTTCAATAATGGAGATGAAGCTTCTCTAGGGTCACAAGAATACATATCTAGGAGATGAAGAAGATTGCTAACTTGGAAGGTCCTCTAATGGCAAGAGTTAGCTCAATGAGAGTCTCAATGTTGGTGGATTTCTCTTCTAATACCATCCATGGAAAGCTTGCAATGTGGAGAAGAAGAAGAAGGAACTCTTTTCTCTTTTTGACAAAGGTTGGTGGTGGATCGAGGAGGAAGAAAGCAAGAAGGAGGGGAAAGAAAACCCTAAGTTAGAAGCCATTTTTGAGCTGGAAAAAGAGGAAGGGGATAAGTGGAGGGAGAGCTCTCTTTATAAAGATAATAGAGATGGGACCCAAAACTAACTATACTTATCAAGCTAAAAGCATGTTTCTCGGGGTCTCGGATGAGTTCGACGAAGAAGGAAGAAATGATCGCTGAAATATCTAGTTTCCAAAAAGTATATATTTTGAGGGTTTCGGAGACACTGAAAATAGTGTCCAGATTTTCATGTAAAAAGATTGTTTTGCCCCTAACATTAGAAAAGTAGGGTTTTTGGGTCTCGAACGAGGACGGGATCAACACGAAAGTTGTAGAGATTAACAAGATAAGTCAAATGGAGTCAAAATGAAAATTTTTGGGAATCACAAAGAACTTATCCAAGCTAATCATGCAAAACAAGTAAGACCCTATGGTCACTGTCTAGGTTCACTGGCTCTCAAAACTCCCCAAAACTAGTGAAAAATCATTCTAGCTCACAAATTCAACCAAACAAACACTAATACCCTTAGAGAAACAAATCCACAAATAAAATAACACTAATCCAGGAAATTAGGGGTCGGGGTCTCACACATCACTTGGTTTTAGTAAGTTCAATAGTCACCATTATGGAACCTTATAATTTCATTAAACTTTATCATGAGAGTTTCAGTGTTATCAATCCCTTCCAAATGAAGTCCTTTTCTATAAGTTATTCCAAACTCTCCCGTAAGAGATTGGTTCAATAATCACTGATTCAATCCCTGTCCACCTTATCACTCCGTACCCACAAGGGGTTCATTGATCAATCAATATTCAGAGTATCTATCTGTACAGATGTTCCAAATACGGTGTCACTGTCTTGAACCATGTTTATAATAAAATGTCCTAATTACATTAGGAAGTTAACATAATTCTTTTTATGTTTATTATGCATGTAGAAGAACTATTATAGTCATATTAATTATTTTGATGTAGGGCTAGTTCCACATAATCGGGTTTAGATATATATGTATGCCCCACTCCAAATTCAGAATTTGGTACCCGCCTATGTGGCACTACCCTTATACTTTAGTACTAAGTCTTCATTACAATTCCAATCATTCTTAAAAGCTTCAGAAGTAAAAGAATGATCATGGGACTTAATTATTTGTTTCAAAATCATGTACCATGGTTTAGGTTCCATAAACATATATCTATATGAGGTAACTCTAAGTCATACAATTAATCAGGGCCTATACTAGAATTTTCAGAACCATGAACAGAATCTTAAATGGTTACCATTAGTTTATAATTTCTGTGATAGTAAAGGGTTGGAATGAAAATTTCTGCACATGATAAACATAAAAGAAATCTTTGAAAAGGTCAAGGAATAGCCTGGGTCCATGTTGAAAACATTCAACACAACAACTTAACAATGGGAATGACGATACAGTACTTTGCACAGTATCGTCATTCTCAGAAAAATGGTCTCACGCCTCCAACACTTTGAGGAAAGAAATGGTGGGTCCCTAGTGGCTAGATCTGCGTGGGTCCAGACCATCTTGGTCGCCCAATAGGGACCAAGAAGATTGCTGGTCCTGATCATCGATCAGGTGGGCCACTGGGTCCCACAAGTCTAATCGACTTTGTGATATGAAGCCACTGCCGTCTGTAATTTCTTCTTCTTCTCTGTTTATTCATCTTTCTACAACTTGTTTCAAGAGATGGAGTCCACACCAATATGGATTTTCCCATTATATCATATCACATCATATAAAAGAAATTTCAGCAATTCGTAACAGTAAACAGTATTATTCAAACAGCCATTAACAGGTCCACACATCCAGGCAAATGGTGTTTAGATGGTGGGGCCCTCCATGGTCCAACTCACCTGGGACCTGGTCCACATTGGTCCCCCATCAGTGACCAAGCAAGTGACTGGTCTTGATCCTTGATCAGGTGGGCCAGTGGGTCCCACAACCCAATCCATTAAAAACCCAAAAATGCCGATGCAAGTGTTTTTAGATTTCAAGCCAGATGGGGCCCAGTTCTAAATGGGTCCACCTCCACTATGGTCGCCCAAGGGTCTACTTCCAGATCTCTGGGACAGATCCATGATCAAGTGGGCCACATGACCCTACTATCCAAGTCGACAGATCCTGTCTCTGTCGATTTGGTTTAGGAAAAACCATCTTGCTACCTTGGAACTTCATCAAATTCTTTCCTCTTTGAATGAGAAATTATCAAGACTCCATTATCACATCTAACAAAAAAATTAATCATTTTCTAATGCTACTTAGATATGAGGATTACAGATTCTGGGCAACACTCCCTCCCCCCCCCCCCACATGAAATTTTCAAGATTTGTCAGTAATCAGATTTCCATTCTCTTATGCCTTTTGGGTTATAATCATGATTAACGAAAACACACAATAAACCCATATTTCTCTTTGTACTTGAAAATATTACGCACCTCCTCGTATAGCAGATTGTGGCACAGTTGATATGAGGTCTTGAGTATTGCATCCACTAGATCTTCTGGCTTCTTCCTCCCCGAGATCCCTCTTTGTTGCTTCTCAAGAAAGTCCCTCTGCACTCCTTCCTCTCCTCTCCTCTTTAACTCAAAATGAAACAATCAGAAACTGCAGAAGGCAAATAAGGGTTCTTAAATTGTGTTTGGGATAAAATTCGATCTCTAATATTTGGGAAATCTCCCTGAGTATCAGAACGGAAACTTCCTCTCAAGGAGATGTCGTTCTAACAATACTATCCTCCGAAGGAGATGTCGTTCTAACAACCCAACAATAAAGAGATTGCTATTGGGTTGTTAATAGGTCAGGATTAACCAATGTAGTATAACCCAACCCACATACCATATGGGTTGGATGAATCTGGGCTTGATCTGGCCCAGGTTAATACATACTCCCCCCCTTAGGAAATTTAGTCCTCCAAATCCGATACATACCTATAGGAAAATGGTGGGGGTACTTCTTCCTGACTTCGTTTGCTGCCTCCCAGGTAGACTCTAGCTGATTGTGATGCTCCCACGGAACTTTAACCAGTTTTATTGTCCTGTGCCGCAAAGTTCTCTCTTTGGCTTCTAGGATTTTCACCGGCCGCTCCTCATATGACAAATCTGGCTGCACTTGGATCGATTTATAGATTATTACATGAGAAGGGTCGGGCTGATATATTTTTAGCATGGAAACGTGGAACAAATTATTCACTCCAGCTAGTTGAGCCAATAGTCCAAGGGCATAAGCGTTACCATTGCTGACACGCCCGATGATTTCAAATGGGCCAATATACCATGGACTTAATTTCCCTTTCTTACCAAACCGCATAACTCCCTTAGTCGGAGAAACTTTAAGAAATACATAATCACCCACACTAAATTCCAGTTCCCTCCGGCGATTGTCCACATAACTTTTCTGCCTACTTTGAGCTGCTCTTAATATGTCCCTGATCTTCCGGATAATGGCGGTGGAAGTCTGAACCCAATCGAGGCCAAGCAGTCTCCCATCACCAACCTCTTCCCAGCAAATTGGAGATCAGCAATTTCGGCCATAAAGTGCTTCGAATGGTGCCATTTTAATACTGGAATGGTAGCTGTTATTATATGCAAACTCAACTAGTGGCAACTGTTCATCCCAATTGTCCTTAAAGTCTAAAGTGCATGTTCTCAAAATATCTTCAAGGGTCTAATTCGTTCTTTCTGTTTGCCCATCGGTTTGCGGATGATACGCCGTACTGAAACTCAACCTTGTACCCAGAACAGCTTGCAGCTTCTTCCAAATATTTGATACAAACCTCGTATCCCTATCCGATACAACAGAAGCAGGTACACCATGCAATCTCACAATCTCTTTCACATACCTTTGTGCTAAGTACTCCATAGATTTCTATTTCTAATGGGGAGGAAGTGAGCTGATTTTGTTAACCGATCCACAATTACCCAAAATAATTTCATTGTTTCTAATGGTCTTTGGAAAACCTGACACAAAGTCCATTGAGATATGTTCCCATTTCCATTCAGGTATCGGTAATGGTTGAAGCAGCCCTCCAGGCTTCCTGTGATCGGCTTTCACTTGCTGACAAGTAAAGCACCTACTCACGAATTCAGCAACGTCATTTTTCATGCCGACCCACCAAAATCTTATCTTCAAATTTTGGTACATTTTAGTACTCCCCGCGTGGATGGTGTAGCGCGTGCAATGCGCCTCCTTCATAATCTCATCTTTGATTTTTGGAATGTTGGGGACACAAAGCCTTTTCCTGTAGTATAATGTATCATTGGTGATAGTAAAATCTAGGTTGTTATCCATCCTGTTGAATATCTCCATTAATGCTGGATCATTTCTCTGCCGGTCTTTGATCCTTTGAATCAACTCGGGCTGGACTCTGAAGCTCCCCAACAACACCTTATGGTTGATTGACTAAAGATTTGCATTCAAGTCCTTGACCTCTTCCATTAACCTCTTCTCCGCTGATAACGAAGTCATCTGAGCAGATTTCCTGCTTAGAGCATCAGCCACTACATTTGCTTTACCTGGGTGGTAAAACATAGAGAAGTCATAATCCTTCAAGAATTCCATCCATCTCCTCTGTCATAGATTTAAATCTTTTTGCAAAAACATATATTTCAAGCTCACTTCAAATTCCTTGCCATACAAATAGTGCCGCCAGATCTTAAGTGCAAAGACTTCTACAGCCAATTCTAGGTCATGTGTGGCATAATTTTGTTCATGTGACTTCAACTTTCTAGAGGCATAAGCAATGACCCTGCTGTGCTGCATAAGCACGCATCCTAAACCATGCAGTGATGCTTCACAGAATATCACATAACCTCCACAGCCAGAAGGGAGGGCTAAAACTGGAGATGTAGTTAGTTTATCTTCTAACATCTGAAAACTTGCCTCACATTTATCATCCCAAATGAACGGCATATTCTTCCGAGTGAGTTTGGTCAAAGGACCTGCTATAGAGGAAAAACCTTACACAAATCTTATATAGTAACCTGCCAACCCCAGGAAACTATGGATTTCAGATACAGTTGTCAGTTTCTTCCAATTGGAAATAGCCTCGATCTTGCTAGAATCCACAGATAACCCTTTGCCTAAGATGATGTGGCCCTAAAAGCTCACTTGTTCTAGCCAAAAGTCACACTTATTCAGCTTAGCATAAAGCTGATTTTCTCTCAGCAGATTAAGAGAAGTGCGCAAATGATCCCCATGTTCTTCTATTGACTTGGAATAGATAAGTATATCATCTATGAATACCACAACAAACTGGTCTAGGTAAGGTTTAAAAATCTGATTCATGAGCGCCATGAATACTGCTGGCGCATTTGTTAGCCCAAAAGGCATTACCAAGAACTCATAATGTCCATACCTAGTCCGAAAGGCTGTTTTTGGTATATCTTCTTGTCTTACCCTTAGTTGATGATATCCAGACCGGAGATCGATCTTTAAGAAATATTTTGCACCCTGTAGCTGATCAAAAAGTTCATCAATGCGTGGGAGCGGGTACTTATTCTTGATGGTCACCTGGTTCAACTAACAATAATCAATACACATTCGTAAGGAGCCATCTTTCTTCTTAACGAATAAGACTGGTGCTTCCCATGGTGAAACATTGGGCCTTATGAATCCTTTTTCCAATAATTCATGTAATTGTTCTTTGAGTTCTTTCAACTCGGCAGGTGCCATACGATATGGACTTTAAAAATTGGTGCAGTCCTTGGTACCAATACTATAGCAAAGTTCACTTTCCAAACTGGTGGCAAACCAGGTAAGTCATCCTGAAACACGTCAGGAAATTCTCTAACTATGGGAGTTTCTTCCAGTTTAGGCGTCTGCTTCTCTTCTGTAACGAAGGCTAGGTACCCATCACATCCACTCCTCAATAATTTACAAGCCTTAATTGCTAAGATGACTGCCGTGTGTACTGACCTTCTCCTTCCTATTACACACACGTCGTCGAACCCTTCTAGATTAAAGCAGACTAGTTTGTTAAAACAATCTAGCATTGCTCTATACTTTGCTAGCCAATCCATTCCCAGTTTAATGTCAAAATCATTCATAGGTAACAATATCAGGTCAACTGGCATATTAGCTTCCCCTGTTGATAAGTGGGCATTCATAAAATATAGTGCAAGTGTTCATGTGTCCATCGGTAGGAGTTGATACTATAAATGTTTGATCTAGTGTAGAGGGTGGCTTATTCATTTTTGAAGCAAAAGTATGTGACACAAAAGAATGTGTAGAGCCAGAATCAAATAAAGTATAAGTGTTATTATTGGAAATTAGAATCATACCCTCCACAACATTATTGGCAGCCTGAGCTTCCTGTTGAGTAATAGCAAAGACCCTAGCATCGGGTTGCTGTTTCCTTTGATGCCCGCCATGATTAGGTCGACCACGATTGAGGTTCTGCCCTCGAGGCTGGTTAGGCGGCCCCCTTGTCTGATTTTGCTGGTGCTGAGCATTGTACTGATTCATTGTTGACGGATTCTATTGATTTGTCGGACGGGGATTGTCTTGGTACCTTTGTTGTTGATTCTGCTGTGGTGGTTATTCTCATTGCTGACGCCTATCCTTATCTTGTTTCTATGGGCAGTCTTTGATGAGGTGGCCAATCTGACCGCATGCAAAACACGCGCCTGTAGACCAATGGCATTCTTCTGTGCTATGGTTCCTACTACACCGCTGGCATTCTATCTTTTTATCCAGTTTCTGCTTCTTCAGTTACCCTGGTGGTCCCTCTTGATTCCTGTTACCCTAGCCAAGACTATCCCGTTCATTTGAGCGTTTGTTTCCTCCGATACAAAGGCTCTTTTTAAAGCAGCTGCAAAGGTCGCAGGTTCACCCAGTTTCACATCGTTCTTTATATCTGGTCGTAACCCCTGGATAAATTTGTTCCGTTTCATCTCATCAGTGGCTATTAATTCTTCTGCAAAGTGAGACAGCTCTGTAAATTTGTTGGAATACTTTGCTACGGTCATATCCCCTTGCGCCAAATTCTGGAATTCCCTCTTCTTTCTTTCTCTGATATGCTCCAGAATAAATTTCAGAATGAATTATTTCTTAAAGAATGCCTAAGTAATTTCATTTTCCTGACCTTCGAAGGTTTTCTTAGCGGCTTTCCACCACTCTTTCGCATCTCCTTCAAGTTTAAAGGCGCCAAAACTGCTTTCTGTCGGTCCGTGCACCCCATCACTTTAAATATTCCTTCCATGTGTTCCACCCATTTGTTAGCATCCCAAGGGTTGGTGGTTTCCTCAAAATACCTGGGTCGAAATTCATTGAACCATTTGTATAAGGTGTCTATTTCTCTGTCTCTACCTCCAATTACAGGTCCACTTCCCTCACCAAGAGTGCCTACTCGAAGATCATTGTTCCCACCTTGACATGCTGCCAAGGTCGCGATCTGCTCCTGTACCTGACTGTAAGCCATCATGAATGATGCGAACATCTGTCGAGGCAGTTCAGCTTGCCTCCCAACAAGGTTCAGTTTAATGCTTGATTGTTATTTAGGTTCGCATTCTCGTTCGGGTCATCATTGGTGTTATGGAAGTTCTCCTGGTTATTCATGTTCCTTCCCCTACAAAAATTCCACCACTTAGCACACAATCACAGACAATAAACTTCTATTATACCAATCTCCCCCTTATAACGTCCTCACAACGTATCCTAAGAGTTGCTAAGTCTTTTATATTGCCCAAGACTATGCTCTGATACCACTTTGTAACACCCCGAATCCTGGAGCTCATCAGAACTTGGGACATTACTATAAGGAAATCAAGATCACTACATAAATCAAGTTATGACAAAGAATTGAGCAATGTTTCTAATTTATTTAAGGAATCAATTTGAAAAGAAGAGAAAGTAATACCAAGTCTACTAACAACAATTCTTAATCCAAAAAGAACAAGTTCAACATTATTGAAAGAAAGTAATCAGTCTCAAAAATCCTTTATATCATTTCAATACGATTGTAACGCTCTCTCATCAGACACGTAAATTGAAATCCAATGGCTGATCTCCAACGTTGCCAAGCTCCCCCAAATGACCTGCACCTGAAGTGGGGTAAACCACTTATCAGAAAACTGGTGAGCAATATTCTAAATACACGAATCACTTAATAAAATAATCCAATAACAGAAATAATAAGAAGAACCCATGAATTGATAACATATGTCCTATAGAATTTCTTTATCATTTAATGAGATTTCATATTCATCTCTTAGTTTTAGTAAGTTCAATATTCACTATTATGGAACCTTATAATTTCATTGAACTCTATCATGAGAGTTCCAGTGTTCTCAGTCACTTCCAAAGGAAGTCCTTTTCTATAAGTTATTCCAAACTCTCCCTTAAGAGATTAGTTCAATAATCACTGATTCAATCACTGTCCACCTTATCGCTCCGTACCCACAAGGGGTTCATTGATTAATCAATATTCAGAGTATCTGTCTATACTGATATTCCAAATACGGTGTCACTGTCTTGAACCATGTTTATAATAAAATGTCCTAATTACATTAGGAAGTTAACATAATTCTTTTTATGTTTATTATGCATGTAGAAGAACTATTATAGTCATATTAATTATTTTGATGTAGGGCTAGTTCCACATAATCGGGTTTAGATATATATGTATGCCCCACTCCAAATTCAGAATTTGGTACCCGCCTATGTGGCACTACCCTTATACTTTAGTACTAAGTCTTCATTACAATTCCAATCATTCTTAAAAGTTTCAGAAGTAAAAGAATGATCATGGGACTTAATTATTTGTTTCAAAATCATGTACCATGGTTTAGGTTCCATAAACATATATCTATATGAGGTAACTCTAAGTCATACAATTAATCAGGGCCTATACTAGAATTTTCAGAACCATGAACAGAATCTTAAATGGTTACCATTAGTTTATAATTTCTGTGATAGTAAAGGGTTGGAATGAAAATTTCTGCACATGATAAACATAAAAGAAATCTTTGAAAAGGTCAAGGAATAGCCTGGGTCCATGTTGAAAACATTCAACACAACAACTTAACAATGGGAATGACGATACAGTACTTTGCACAGTATCGTCATTCTCAGAAAAATGGTCTCACGCCCCCAACACTTTGAGGAAAGAAACGATGGGTCCCTAGTGGCCAGATCCACGTGGGTCCAGACTATTTTGGTCGCCCAACAGGGACCAAGAAGATGGCTGGTCCTGATCATCGATCAGGTGGGCCACTGGGTCCCACAAGTCTAATCGACTTTGTGATATGAAGCCATTGCCATCTGTAATTTCTTCTTCTTCCCTGTTTATTCATCTTTCTACAAATTGTTTCAAGAGATGGAGTCCACACCAATATGGATTTTCCCATTCTATCATATCACATCATATAAGAGAAATTTCAGCAATTCGCAACAGTAAACAGTATTATTCAAACAGTCATTAACAAGTCCACACATCCAGGCAAAGGGTGTTCAGATGGTGGGGCCCTCCATGGTCCAACTCACCTGGGACCTGGTCCATCTTGGTCGCCCATCAGGGACCAAGCAAGTGACTGGTCCTGATCCTTGATCAGGTGGACCAGTGGGTCCCACAACCCAATCCACTAAAAACCCAAAAATTCCCAAAAATGCCGATGCAGGTGTTTTTCGATTTCAGATGAAGGCCAGATGGGGCCCAGTTCTAAATGGGTCCACCTCCATTGTGGTCGCCCAATGGTCTGCTTCCAGATCTCTGGGATAGATCCATGATCAAGTGGGCCACATGGCCCTACTATCCAAGTCGACAGATCCTGTCTCTGTCGATTTGGTTTAGGAAAAACCATCTTGCTGCCTTGGAACTTCATCAGATTCTTTCCTCTTTGAATGAGATATTATCAAGACTCCATTATCACATCTAACCAAAAAAATTAATCATTTTCTAATACTACTTGGATATGAGGATTACAGATTCTGGACAACAACCCCCCCCCCCCCCCCCCCCATCATTTCCCCGATCCTCATATAGAGAATGAAATTTTCAAGATTTGTCAGTAATCAGATTTCCATTCCCTTATGCCTTTTTGGGTTATAATCATGATTAACAAAAACACACAATAAACCCATATTTCTCTTTGTACTTGAAAATATTACGCACCTCCTCGTATAGCAAATTGTGGCACAGTTGATATGAGGTCTTGAGTCTTGCATCCACTAGATCCTCTGGCTTTTTCCTCCCTGAGATCCCTCTTTGCTGCTTCCCAAGAAAGTCCCTCTGCACTCCTTCCTCTCCTCTCCTCTTTAAATCAAAATGAAACGATTGGAAACAATGCAGAAGGCAAATAAGGGTTCTTAAATTGTGTTTGGGATAAAACTCGATCTATAATATTTGGGAAATCTCCCTAGGTATCAGAACGGAAACCTCCTTCCAAAGAGACGTCGTTCTAACAATATTATCTTCTCAAGGAGATGTTGTTCTAACAACCCAACAATAAAGAGATTGCTATTGGGTTGTTAACAGGCCATGATTAACCAATGCAGTCTAACCCTACCCACATACCATATAGGTCGGACGAATCTGGGCCTGATCTGGCCCAGGTTATTACAACTTGTATGATTTTGATCAAAATGGAATGAAATTGCTATATTCATTATTTTTGTATGTTATAATATATGATTGCACGACCAACATGTTCTGATGGTATAGCAAACTACACGGCACTGTAATGCTGTGCAAATAAATAATGCATGGCATAATATATCCGTGCAAAGACAAAATGCACGGTACTTTCTCACCATGGAGTTTTTCTTTTGCACGGCATTGTTAATCCGAGCAGGGGTAAAAAAAAATCACATAACATAATGACATATATTTTGCATCCATTCCGTGGTTGGGTGTATATTTTGAGGATTTATAGGAACTGGTTGATATGTGCAGTATGTTTTTTATGAATGTTGGATGGGTCATTTTTTTATGAATGTTGGTGTACTTGTATGATTTTGATCAAAATGAAATGAAATTGCTATTTTCATTATTTTGTAAGATATAATATATGACTGCACGGCCAACATGCTCTGATGGTCCAACAAACTACACAACACTGTAATGCTGTGCAAATAAACACTGCATGGCGTAATATATCCGTGCAAAGGCAAATTGCACGGTACTTTTTCTCCATACAGTTTGTCTTTTGCACGGCATTGTTAATTCGAGCAAGGATCTAAAAAAAATCACATAACATAATAACATACATTTTGCATCCATTTCATCAGCCATTCGTTAAAAAAACATGTATTGTGTTTGTTTACATCAAATTAGATATAAATATTCAATCGCTATCAAGATTAACCGACTCCTGTGTTGCGACATTATCTCTAATTAATTCTCTAAATTGCTCGATGATCTTAGCATATGGGAGTTTCCATCCGTCTACATTAGTATGATGGTGTCTAAACCAATTTGTAGCAATGAGAGGCATGAGAGCCTTCATTGTCATGAAGACCTGAACAAAATGGTTTCCATTGACAAAACCAATCGCGATAACTGTGTGAGACCTTGATGGAATCGGGGATGATCTCAAAGGCAGGAAAGTAAGGCACTCTGCAATGAAAGGTGGACCAATACAATGTTATAATATGAAGATAACAAGTGACTTATGTCCGACATTATCATCCACTGATCAAATGAAGGATTACTTTCATAGTACGACAATGCGTAATACATCTCCCTAACCCTTTTGACTCATTTAACAGTATATCCAAAGCATTCCTTGATAGAAATCCTCTCAACTCACGAAACAGTGCCGGTTTGAACTCATATTGCACGGTGTTCAAACTCTTTTCAAAAGAAGCATTTATTTCCGTAAAGAGCAACTCAAGCAAGGCATGGATAACCTGCTAGGACAAATCAAAGCTACAGTTCGATGTACCTAAGTGTCTCTTTAATTTTGCATGTGCACTCTTAGCCCTGTTCATAGTGACGTTTTCAAAGTGCATATGTCGATCTGTTCAAGCAGCCACAAATTGCTCCTTATGCTTAATTAACCATGACTTCTTCACATAATCAATAGCACGTGGATACTCGTAGTAATTCCGTTTCAATGCACTTAGAAGTTGCATGTAGTCATTTTCAGTGGGAGAGACTACCAACATGTTCCAACAAGAAATAAATGCATCCCATCTGTCGTTGGTCTAAAAAAACTTCTTACGATTTGCCAAGATGTTCTTAGAAATATGTCACATGCAGAATAAGTTTGCTGCATTTGGAAAAACAACATTGATTGCATTCATCAGCGCTAACTCTCTGTCTGTGACAATCACACGGGGCAGAATGCATCAATCCATTAATTCCTTAAACCTCTCCAAATCCCTGCTGTAATTATGCACCCTCTCTGATTCAAGGTACACAAAAGCAACGGAGAACGTCAATTGAGTAGATGTGACACCTGTAAGTCCATGGGGATCCGAACCCTAGAGGGGGGGTGAATAGGGTGAGCTTCAATTATGACCAATTTTAAACAATTTTAACTTCTTTAAAACAAACTAGTCACATGTGATGATTAATCATACAAGATGCGGAAGCTAACAAAAGAATCACCACAAAGCAATCACCATCACACAAGTATTTATAGTGGTTCGGCCTCAATGCCTACATCCACTACCGGCTTGTGATCCAACACCCCACCGGATTTCCACTATTTATGCTTTTCAATAGGCTAAGCAATAACCTTTACAATATGCTTTTCAAGGCTAAGCAATAACCTTTACATTGATGTTTTTCAAGGCTTAACATCAACCTATACACTATGCTTTTAAAGGCTAAGCAATAACCTCTTCAACCACAAGGTTGGTTATCTCACTAATTAGTGTCTAACATACACTTGATGGAGATTCTATTAAGCTCATTACAATGCCTCTTAATTAGGCGGATATGGAAGTGAAATACAAATACACACTCACACTATGAATGCAAAGTTGAAAACAAATGAAGTGTGTGTGTGTGGTCCTCAATCATTTTGAAAATGAAAGTTCATAAATGTATGCCTAAGGCTTTTGAAAGTTTAAGCTCATAAAACATTTATGATTGAGGATGTGATGCAATCACATGTTAAAAGTAACAACTTGTTAATGATATCAAAGTTACACAAGTTGTATGAAATGGATTAGCTCTAAACATGTGATGCATAGGGATGTCAATCAAATCATCAAGGAAGCTCAAAACACAAAAATAGATTTGATTGAAAAGAGGGGACAAATCATATGTAATTATAAGGACAACTTGAAAATGATTTACCAATCAAAGTAAGGCAAGTTGTGAAACATTAAAACAATAATACACATATGATTTGTAATGATGTTGAATCCAAAACATAAGATACATTTGAAGGAGATTTTCTTATGATGGAAAAACAACACCCAAAGATTCAACAAAGTATATGAATCATGTTACATCTTTCATTAACATGATCTACTTAGATTTACCAATAAAGTACTACTTTGATGAATCAATGGTGATGTATCCAAAACAATAGATCTATTCAAAATATAGAATATGCTAAGGATACAACATATCATATATTAACATGTTACAAAGATTTACCAATGATAGAACAAAACATGAAAACATATGATTTGTAAAGAGGTTGAGTCCAAAACATAAGATAGTTTTGAAAGTGATTTTCTTATGATGGAAAACAACAACCAAAGATTCAACCAAGTATATGGATCATGTTACATATGATTTCAAAGGTTTTTACATTAACATGATCTACTTAGATTTACCAAAGTTAAGTACTACTTGAATTGAATCATATGGTGTTGTATCCAAAACAATAAATCAACTCAAAACATAACACATGTTAAGGACACAACACAAACATAGTTTATCATGCTAGAAATGATTTACCAAAAATAAAACAAAGCATGAAAACATATGATTAAGAAAGGAAGAGCCTACTTGGTGGTTTAACTTCATTAATCCAAGCTTTAGCTTTCCTAAACTTCCCCTTCATCCCTTGGTTCTTTTCCCTTTTGATATGCCTCAATACCTCTCAAGGAGGGGTTAAAAATTCCCAACTTTTGGAAAGGGAAAGAACTCATTTTTATAGCCAAAACAGCCCAACGGCTAGTTTACCCGGTTGACCGGCCATGACAGGCCGGTTGACCGGCCAAGCACAACGGTCATAAAAAGAGCCGTTGTGCGAGCCCGGTTGACCTGCCCTGTGTGGCCGGTTAACCGGGCCTCTTGGCCGGTTGACCGGCCACACATGGCCGGTTGACCGGGCCTGCCCAGAATTTCCCATTTTTTTGGGTTTCTTGAAGATTTTCTTTGGGGATCTTTTGGGCCATTAAAATCAAGCATTTTCACATGTTTTAAATCATTCTAAGATGTATAAAAACATGAAACAAAAAGCCTAAAAGGATTCAAAGACTTTTAAAACAAAGGCTTGCTTGATTTCTTGAAAACTCTTTCTTAAAACAAATGCATCCAAGATTGAAAACAAAACATGCATAAATCAAAACTTTTACAACTCTTAAAAACCATGCATGTGTAAACCAAGATTTCAAGTTTATCTAAAACAATGCAAGTGTGTGTGAATCAAATGATGCTAGAATGAAATGCATCCATCAAATTGCAACCTACAAAATTCCTAACAACACCAACAATCTCAAGCAAGGGAAGTCGATATCTCTGAGTCTTGTACGTGGAATCCATTATCAAAACTTCTGAAAATGCACGTAATAACTCAACAGATGATAGATGTGTCCAGAATAGGTCCATGATAACATATGTTGCGTCATTAATAGTGTGATACTCAATGTAGTTGTTCTGCTCCAAATGCATCATGAGTTGTTGCATCTATGATCGACCGGCCATCTTTGTCACCCTAAACTTGTCACGAGCATTGTAGATACTCTTTATCGTAGTGATGTTGTGCACATCCCTTTCCTGCAATGTTCGACGGATGTTCATCGGCTTCACCAAACTCTTAGACATATCAATCAAAATGTTGATTTCTTCTTTAGAAAGCCTCCCAGCAAACTAGTGCCCCTCGAGATGTTGTGCGTTTGGATGATTGCGCACCCCCCAAACCACTGTTACCATCCAATCATCGTCAATTGTCAACTTTCGGCCCTTCAAAGCAAAATGGCAACTACACTTCTTCGTTCCCGTTACCTTATTAGGAATTTTGTTTTTAAAGACCTTTGACGGACCATCGTAACTACCACTCCTCTCACAAGAAAAAACTATTCTCGACTTCCTACCATTTTCACCAGCATCTGAAGTTTTGATTACAATTACCAAGCCGTGTTTCTTTTCAACATCCCTTGTCCATTGGATTAGGCCCTTTCGGCTTCTGAATATCGTGTCAATGGTGAAGACATTAGTATAATCCAAAAAGCACTCATTGGCACCGGTTGAATCAATCTCCTGAAAATATGATCAGAATTTCTTAGTTTATCAATGCACGAGCCTTTACAACCGTGCAGTATTATACAACACGGTTTATATACGCCGTTCTTAATATATATGCTTGGTTTCGTGTGGCCGCAGTAATACTTTGCCCGGCATTATAGCGCTGTGCAATATAACTATGCACGGTCTTCACTAGTCGAGAATATCTTTAGTGGCACGGTTTTGGAATCCTGAGTAGGACGCGAGAATTTTTTTTTTTTAAGGAAACGAAGTCAAAACATACATATACGTCCTCTTGGTAGATCGTTAACTGCTTATCCATATTGAGAATGCCTACTTTCAATGCACAATATGGTACAGGGGGATGAGTACTTCCAAGGTCGTTAAAGAAATGGAGGAGACTTGATGATACTTCCAAGAGTTGAGGAAGATGATGAGGAAGGATATGAACATCAATGAGGATGAAGGATTGAAGATGAGCAATGATGAAAGAATGGATCAAAGGGAGAATGAAGAAGAAGAAGAGGATATGAGAGTAGAGAAAACGTAAAGCTCCATTGTAGAAGAACCAAAGGAAGATGAGAGGAGGTTGATGGTGAAGGGCGATTTTGTCCTTTCACTTGAGGGCATTTTGGTAATTTAACTGTGGGTGTGTTCAGGAAAACCCATGGTGCCCTGAGAATCAACTCTACTTAAAACTTGAAGATCTAGTTATTACTTTATGGCAAATTTGTCTACTAAATTCTGATGTAATTGGGAAATTCTATATGCACCCACTAAGACTCCTGAATACACCCACTTGCTGAACTCACCACAACCATTCTAATTTTGGCTTGATTTTACTCAGCTCACCCACCATAATCCCCAAACTGTCCATCCAAGCTCACCATTCGTTCCATTGCCTGAATACATTCCCTCGTTCAGAGTTTTCAAATTTCTGGCCATTTCGGAGTCGTCGACGTTCTCCACTTCAGATCTCTCACACCCTCGTGGACGGTTGGTGAGCTGCGTTCCTTCTTCTTCGTCTTCTTCATCAGCAGGGACACTCAAACAGGTGAGAGCCCTTCTTCTTCTTCTTCTTCATAGGTTTATAATTTTCACAAATTTGTTTAGGTTGTAATTTATGCATTAGAGAGTATAGTTGTGAGACCTCTGCAACAAATAGGGAAGAAGTCCGTAATGAAAACATGAATAGTTTCGAACTCCAATGTTTTCCATTTTTGAAAACATGAATAGTTGTTCGCGATCTGCTCGGCAGTCCAGAGACGTGCAGGGATTTTATGCACGGTAAGTGTAAACCGTGCAGAATATATATGCACGGATTCATATTACAGTGCAAACAGATTTTGCACGGTTACATTGAGCCGTGCAAACAGAATTTGCACGGTACCATTTCGCCGTGCAGAACAATGTTGCACTGTCTATTTAAACCGAGCAGTACAACAAAATATGATAATCTCTTTTATTGGTTTTCATTTTTAACAGATTGGAAGAAATGCCGAGAAGACCAGCTCGCCGTATTGGTGCCAGCTCACAGATGACAAGGGGACGGGCCAGTTCTTCTAGCGAGCCATCGAGAGTTCGGACGAAGATTGGTGTCTCAAGACCGCGTTCCCGAGGTGTGCATGCGAGTTCTTCGACAGCCGGCCGTCAACGGCCAACGGCGTCTGAACGAAGACGAAAAGTGCAACAGGATCCACTCCCGGAGCAGGTTGAGGAGCATGTTGACAGTTCATCAGAGGATGATTCCTCAGAGGAGGAGGCACAGCCGTCCAGTCCCCGTGCATCGGCACCAGGAGAAGAGCATGGTGACAGTTCTTCAGAGGATGATTCCTCTGAGGAGGAGGCACAGCCGTCCAGTCTCCCTGCAGGGGCACCAGGGGAGGATGATTCCCATTTCGAGGAGGGACAGCCATCCAGTCCTCCTGCTGCGGCGGCAAGGGAGGGTCCTATCCCCGGCGGTCCGGCCGACCTATCTGTCCTTATGAGTTTTAGGACACACGTAGCCTTGTCCATATGGGACGGGGAGGTACAATTGCCTTTTTTAATGTTTTAATTAATCGTTTTTCAAATAAGATGTGTTGAAGTCTATAATAACAGATATTAATGAAGATTTATACTTGTAATGTGCAGGAACGTGAGGCACTCAAATGTATCAATCATTGGCGAGGGCTGAAGGATTGGTACATACCTTTGCCCGGGGATGGGGCCGATATCCATGTTCCTCGGTTTCATGCTATTATAGAGGAGTCTGGATTGGCAGGTTTGAAGCGTCTTTCTTACCGATATATCTCCAGCCCTCTGGTATCCAGCTTTGTGAGGTGGCAGCCCGAGACAAATACCTTCCACATGCCATTTGGTGAGATGACGATCACCCTAGATGATGTGGGTACTCTCCTCGGCATCCCAGTAACGGGACTGCCTGTCCAGGCATCGACTAGTATGGGATTTACTGATCAAGTAGATTTACTTGAGCGTGGACTGGGCGTGGATAGGGCATCTGCGTCAGCTGAGTTGAGAGTAGCGCGTGGTGGGGTAGTGAGGATGGCCTGGATCAAACGGGTGTGCGGCGAGGTGAGTCCTGCGTCGTCTGTTGAGCAGGTAGAGTGTGCAGCTAGAGGCTATCTTCTGTATTTGTTAGGCTGCACACTCTTCGCCGATAAGCCAGCCACTTGAGTCCCCATGGCCTACCTACATTTACTTATGGACTTGCCACGGGTCCGTCGCTATGCATGGGGGGCTGCCGCACTTGCATATCTTTATCACCAATTGGGGACCGCCACGAGGGCAGACGTGCGACAGATTGCTGGATATCTGACACTGCTCGCGGTAATACATATACATATACATGTTCCATCGTAATTGATCCTTTAAATTGTATAATTAATAATTGGTATCTTTTGCAGTCTTGGGTGTACGAGCATTTCCCATTTACCCGTCCTCCTGTCCAGTGGGGATATACCACTGGTATGCCTCAAGCGAGCCGCTGGAATGCTGGACAGGATTCTGGGATTGCGAGGGAGAACATAAAACTGTTGCGTGAGAGGCTGGATGACCTCCATCCGAGTCAGGTGAGCACCCATATGGGGTCCTTGGTATAATGTTGCACTTTTTTTCAATGGACAAATTTTTATTATAATAATGAGTTCTTTCATTTACTTGCCACAGGTCCAGTGGGATCCGTATACTGGTGTCAGGGCTCATCATCCATTCCATCAGATATCTTTCTTCTGTGGTTGCTTGAGAGCGCTAGATGTTATTGAACCCTACCATCCACATAGGGTTCTCCGACAGTTTGGATATGTACAGACCATCCCACCCGCACCGCTCGCCCCCATTCGTGCGTCTCGGGGATCTACTGCTGGACAGTACAGGGTCTCTTACAGATTTCTAGACCAGTACTGGGTTACTTGGGAGGATCATGTATTGTCGTTAGCGCACCGCGGCCATCGAGTGCAACATGCATGGGAGTGCTCACCCGATTACCTCGAGTGGTTTTTTAGGATTTCACACCCTCGAGTACAGAACCCCCAACGTCATTCCCACTATCACCCTAATGAGGGTATAGCTGACCCGACTCCAAGAGTGGTGAGTGTTTGTACTTTATCGAAACAGTATGCATCCATTTGTTATACTTATCTTAGGTATTGACACAGTTAATTGTTTCTTACAGATCACTCGGGCGAGGGACCATCTCCGCGCTGCGATTGCACGAACGGAACAGCCTGCAGATTTCTATTACCGGGCACTCCAAACCACCCTCGAGATCCTGGATGGCTTGCCGGTGACGTACCGACGACGTACAGATACATGATGGCATGAGGGTTTTTTGTTTTTTTTTGTTTTTGTCTTATTATTTTGTTAAGTCTGTATGGATGGGAAATTAATGTATGGATGTATGGATGGGTTTATCCATTTTTGCGATGTAAGAAGTTTTTTGGATATGTATGGATGGATCACCTGATTTTTTGATGTATCTATTTTTTTAATGGATGTTTTGATGATACACTTTTTTATGTTTGAACTTGTATTTTTATATGGATATGTGTGTTATGTGTTTCCGTCCGAATAATTGGTAAAACACACTGCACGGCCACCATGTTCCGAGCAAATACTGTATGCACGACACTTTATTACTGTGCAAATAGTTTATGCACGGCAACTTTATCCCGTGCATTATCCATTTGCACGGAACATATTTGCCGTGCAGAATACATTTGCACAGCCAAGTTTAACCGAGCAGTTGTTAATAAAGTAATACCTTCTTTGGAATATTATGAATGAATTAATATACACAATATAAACACATAAAGACCTCATCGAATTCATTGGCCATCCAATACAAAATATTTAATATGTTTCTTTACATCAAATGGAGAGTACACATAATCAATCGCTGTCAAGATTGACCGACTCCTGCGTTGCGACGCTGTTTCCAATCAATTCTCTGAATTGCTCGATGCTCTTTACATATGGGAGCTGACATCCGTCTGCTTCAGGATGGTGGTGTCTATGCCAATTTGTAGCAATGGGAGGCATGGGTGATTCGGGTTTCATGAAGACCTGAACAAAATGGTTTCCATTGACGAAACCAACCGCGAGCACTTTGTGAGAACTTGATGGAATCGGGGATGATCTCAAAGGCAGGAAAGTAAGGCACTGCTGCAGTGAAAGAAGGACCAATACAACGTTATAATATGAAGATATTAAGTGACCCATGTCCGGCATTGTCATCCATCGATCAAATGAAGGATTGCTTTCAAAGTAACACAATGCGTAATACAACTCCCCAACCCTGTCTTCTCCTCCATAGACCAGTGCATAATAATTTTGATGCCTCTGCAATTCATTGCTCAAATCCATTCTAACCTGCATCCATTTATCCTCGCCCAGGCCTAGGAGACCAGCTATCGCTCTGAATCCACAGTTACCATCAGCTGCAACATCCTTAATAGTGTGGATATAGGGGCCCAAAGACTGATGAAGCAAATGCAGAAACGTACATGACCGAGTGCGACGGACAGTCATTTTCTCCTTATTCTTCGTTGCAACTGT
This sequence comes from Cinnamomum chago, assembly GCA_038049695.1. Lineage (NCBI taxonomy): Eukaryota > Viridiplantae > Streptophyta > Magnoliopsida > Laurales > Lauraceae > Cinnamomum > Cinnamomum chago. The sequence goes on from CP142452.1 coordinate 35,936,255, forward strand.
ATTGCTTAATCTAGCTGGAACGCTATCTTTTATCGACAGTGCGTATTCAAAATTAGATGGTTCCCGACGCGTAGATCTATCCAACTTCTTTCTTTTTGATGATGACCGACCGCGGGTATTCAATTTTATGTCTGGTTCGATAAGAGAAGTAGATGAAGGACAACCGAGTTCTATAAGTTTTCTTAAAATTTGTATTTTACCCTTCTGATCACTACTTTGAAATCTCTTAGTGATCAACTCGAACTCTGAAGTTGTGGTCAACTCAAGGGCTTCGTTCACCATAGTGGCTTCTAAATTGAGCTTCCGCCAATAGTGGTGGACACTACTCAGTGGTATATGAGAACCTTCCCTTATGTACTCGGCAATTTCATGTGCACATGGCAAACCATGAGTCCGTCGGATTACGCACCCACATGACGTAGTATCTGGACCAATATGACTAGCCCTTAACGACTCATTTAACACTATATCAAAAGCATTCCTTGATAGAAATCCTCTCAATTCACGAAACAGTGCCGGTTTGAACTTATGTTGCACGGTGTTCAAACTCTTTTCAAAAGAAGCCTTTATTTCTGTAAAAAGCAACTCTAGCAAGGCATGTATAACCTGCCAAGACAAATCAAAGCTACAGCTCGATGTGCCTAGGTGTCTCTTTAATTTTGCATGTGCACTCTCAGCTCTGTTAGTAGTGACGTTCCCAAAGTGCATATGCCGATCCGTCCATGCAGCCACAAATTGCTCCTTATGCTTATTCAACCATGAGGTCTTCACATAATCAACAGCATGTGGATACCCGCAATAATTCCGTTTCAAAGCACTTAGCATTTGCGTGTAGTCGCTTTCAGTTGGAGAGACTACCAACGTGTTCCAACAAGAGATAAATGCAACCCATCTGTCGTTGGTCTCAAAACACTTCTTACAATTTGCCAAGATGTTCCTAGAAATATGCCACCTGCATAATAAGTTTGCTGCATTCGGAAAAATAACATTTATTGCATTCATCAGCGCTAACTCTTTGTCTGTGACAATCACACGGGTCGTGATGCATCCATCCATTAATTCCTTAAGCCTCTCCAAAGCCCATCTATAATTGGCCTCCCTCTCTGATTCAAGGTACACAAAAGCAACGGAGAACGTCAATTGAGTAGATGTGACACCAACAATCTCAAGCAAGGGAAGTCGATATCTATTAGTCTTGTATGTGGAATCCATTATCAAAACTTCTGGAAATGCACATAATAACTGAATAGATGATGGATGTGCCCAGAATAGGTTCGTGATAACATCTCTATCATCGTTGCTAGTGTGATACTCAATGTAGTTGTTCTCTTCCAAATGCCTCATGAGTTGCTGTATTTGTGATCGACCGGCCATCTCTATCACCCTAAACTTCTGGCGAGCATTGTAGATACTCTTAATTGTAGTGGTGTTGTGCACATCCCTTTCCTTCAATGTTCGAAGGATGTTCCTCGGTTTCACTAAACTCTTAGACATATCAAACAAAATGTTGATTTCTTCCACAGAAAGCCTCCCGGCAAACGAGTGCCCCTCTAGATGCTGTGCGTTTGGATGATTGTGCACCCCACAAACCACTGTTAACATCCAATCGTCGTCAGTTGCCAACTTTCGACCCTTCAAACTAAAAGGGCAACTACACTTCTTCGTTCCCGTTGCCTTCTTAGGATTTCTCTTCTCGAATACCTTCGATGGACTCCTGTAACTACCACTTCTCTCACAAGAAAGAACGACTCTCGGCTTCCGTCCATCTCCACCAGCATCCGAAGTCTTGATTACAATTACCAAGCCATGTTTCTTTCCAACATCCCTTGTCCATTGGATTAGGCCCTCTCGACTTCTGAATATCATGTCAGTGGTGAAGACATTTGTAAAATCCGAAAGGCACTCACTGGCACCGGTTGATTCAACCTCCTGCAAATATATCGCAAATTTATAGATTAGCACTGCACACTCATTTATTAATTTTGCACGGTTTATATATGCGGTGCAAAATTATTCTGCACGGTTTATATAGGCAGTGCAAAATTATTCTGCACGGTTTATATGGGCGGTGCAAAATTATATTGCACGGTATATATAGGCCGTGCAGAATAATTTTGCACTGTCTATATAGGCCGTGTAATATAATTTTGCACGTCTTATAGAATGCCGTGCAGGACGCGAGAAAACAAAAACAAAAAACGAACGAAATGAAGTCAAAATGTATATACCTCATTTTCGTAGATCGTCAACTGCTTGTCCATATTGCAAATGCCTACTTTAAATATACAATGTGGTGTAGGGATAATTGTACTTCCAACTTCGTTCAATAAATGGAGGAGACTTGATGATATATTAAAAAGAGTTAGAAGAAATGATGATGAAGGAGATGAAAATCAATGAGGAAGAAGGAGTGCAGAGGTGCAGTGAGAAGGGAATGGATAAAGGGATAGGAGGAGAAGAAGAAGAAGAAGAGATGGAGACCCACTGCCGCTGGTGAACCAAAGGAGGAAGACGGATGTTGATGGTAAGGGCAATTTCATCCTTTCACCCGAAGGCATTTTAGTAATTAAAAAATATTTAAGTTGTGGGTGTATTCATCACTTCCAGTGGGTGCGAATAGAATTTTCCGATGTAATTTCATCCAAATTTCCATCTAATCAGAAGAAAAGGAAAAAAATCTGAATTTTCATCTTCAGTTGCTGTGTTCCCCAACGCAAGCGGGCCTACATTCTCCGCCTTGATTTCAAAGCAGTGGAGTGTCGACTGCACGAGAAGCAGGGGAGTCTCTAAATCAGGAACGAAGGCGATAGATCTCATTCTTGTCCGTCTCCGATCCGTCTCCTTTACAATCGCCGATCAATAAAACAACAACAACAAAAGCGAGGAAGAAGAAGAAAAAGGAGGAGCAGCAAAAAGGAAAAGAAAGAAAGAGAGAGAAAGATGGTTCATCTGAGGCTGTCCTCGGCTTTCAATTCGAGGTCGGGGCAGCTGATTTTGCTAGTTCTCCTTCTCATGATCGCCTCCTTCTACACCGGCACTCTCTTCGGTCACAACTCCTCTCCTTACATCCGTGAACAAGATCCCTCCTCCTCATCTCTCTCAGGTATGTATGCATGTATCTGGATATAATCTTCTTGCATCTTAAAGTACATTCCACTCTTTATCCAAGCTTCATAAATCTTTGACTTTAAGATCAGGATTTGACACGTTAAAGTAAAGATTTCCTAAGCCCTCCTTCATTGGGAATTTAACTACAATTTCCAACCTAAATAGATTCCCCATTACAGAGAGAGATGGTGCGGTATATGAGCTAACCTTTTAGGGCTCACCTGGATTTGTGCCAACCATGAAGGGCAGGAGGGATTGAAAGATCATGATGGGAACTAGGTATGTGCAAAAAATCATCCCCATCCAATCATCCTAGCCCCTTCATATTAACGGTCCACGTTTGAAACTGTTGAAATAAGTTACCTCATTTCACACATCAAACTACTTTGGATGGGGAGTTTCTGCCCGTATCTAATATCCAATGATTTGTTAGTATTTTAAGAGAATCTATAAGACATCCACCTTTGTACTAGAATGTATAAGAGAGAGAATAGGATATGTGTATCATCGATAACAATAACATGTGTTACTGTTTCATTAGCTAAAAGAGGGTTTTTTTTTTTTTTTTGAAAAATGCCCGTGGAGTTTTGTAGCGTACCTGTATATGTATATATATATGTATATATATATATATGTATATATATATATATATATATATATATATGCAGCCTAAGAAACAGAGTGACATGTCGTGTTGTATTTGGAATAATCAGTCCTAAGTATAATTGCTGAACCAGTAGGAGAAGCAAGGTGTCGTGAAATAGTATCCAGAATCATCAGTTTTAAGTGGAATTGCTGAAGAAGTGCAATGATGTGCATGGAATGGTTGGTGAGGTCAATTGATTGGATTCAGGGTTTTGGTTGATTTCGACCCTAGTGTTATGTGGAGAAGAATACACATACACCCCCCTAAGAGGAGTCTCTAGTGAGGTCAATGGATTGGAGATAGGATTCTGGTTTACTCACATGCACATTTAGTGAACATTTCACCTAAGAGAAGCCCAATTTTATATAAAGTATATGCATGGACCAGCTTGTGTGGCCCAGCTGGGCGCTGTGATCAATCTACTATTTCCTTAATACTCACTACCCCCTTGAATTGGCACTTATCCCAATTTTACCCTCATCTAATCAGTATCAAATGTCAGGTTGAACATGAAAAGAATTATATAGTAAAAAAAAAAAAACCATTAAACTTTGAGGCAAATAATTCCATAGTTTTTTTCCCCAAACCCTAATCCTGTATGAGAACTTTCCATTCTCTCTCCCCTTGATGATTGGCATGCATCCATGTGGCCCCATGAGTTGGTCTATAGACAAGCAATATGCGAACTGCTCCAAGGTGAAAATTGTACATATTTGCATATTATATACATGTATGTATGTGCACATGTCTCTCTCTCTCTCTCTGTCTCTCTCTCTACATATATATATGTTGCTATTTCAATACGTTAAACCCCATTGTAACTACAACTTAAAAGTTGCTGGACATTTAATAGGGATAATTAAAGCTTAAAGGAACCCATTTCATTAGGGATAACTAGAAACTTAAGACAACCCAAGTACATAGATGGGGATTTTTGAATGTTGGGCCCAATTATGAGAAATGCAATATGGTTATGAAAAACCCAATAGTGGGGCCTCCATGAATTGTTGTGTAAAAATCACTACAATCAAATTTAATAGATATTTTATGTTATTGGTCCTTACCAAATTTAAATCCAGCAGACATGAAATGTTCAATTTTTCTTATAGTGATCAATCTAATGTTGTGCCTAACTTCTATTAAAGTGAAGTGCAGTGAGGACCTATAAAAGATGGGGTCTTTTTTTTTTTATTAGTTTGCATTTTTTATAATTGGGCCCGACCTACAAAACACCCCATCTATGTGGGGTTTTTTCTAAGTTTGGAGTTATCCCTTCATGGCTTCAATTCAAAAAGGAATGGCAACTAATCACTCATTACTTAAAAAGGAGAAAAAAGAAGGAACTTGTCTTAATTATATTACTTTTATTCCTTCAAAGTAGCACTCTTAAATGTATCTGTTCTCTTATTTGTTGGAGGAAAGGGTGTTTTTGCTTTTGTAAACTCCTAGTCGTTTTCTAGCATTCCTCATATATATGATTGAGGGTCCATGTGGTAGCATAATAATTATGAGTGAAGGAAGGATCGGGTAGGGCGATGGTTTCCAAAATTTGTCCCAATCCAATCATCCCAGGCCTTGTTTTTAGGACCTTAAAGTTAGATAAAGTGATTTTGTTGTTTTATAAATCCAACAGTTTATGGTTTAATGAGTTTCAAATTAGGGTGTGCCCCAATTATTGGAGCATAGGTTTCTGTGAGGGTTGGGATTCATCATAGGTTGGCTGCATCAGAAGTTCATTCTTTTCAGAAAACAAGTAACTGGTTCTCTCTTGTAAATTCTCATATACATACATATATACACATATTAACACACATGCAAACACTTATAAAGGATTTAGGCCCTTGGGACCCTAAAAAACTTGTAAAATCTCAGATCCACTCCACCAGTAGGTGTTCAGATGCCGTAGACAGTCTTTTAATTGCTCCAAGAAGCAAGAATTAAGGTGCATAGAGCCTGCCAAAATCACACAGCAACCCAACTGAACTTGAACGCATGTTTGGCTAGCGTTTAGTCACCTCAAAGAGTTGAAGATTTTCAGATCCACTCCAATAGATCTCTTCTTATGGAAGTCTCCTACGGGTTAGTATGTTTTGATACCAAGCTAAAATAGTGGTTGCTAAGAAATATAGGTCTTCTCCAAATATGTCAGAAAAAACCCTAGACTAAAAGAGAGGAGAAACAGAGAAGAATATAAATTAGCAAGGAAGAATGAGATGGTTGTACCCGCTAGGGTTGAGTGATCCTCTTATTAATTAATTACTTAAACTTTCATAATTACTAAAAACCCCCCTGTAATGTTCCAAATTACATAAAACCACTTGGCGTTTATTGATTTATATATAAATCCTACGTCTTAACTCATGGCACTAAGAATCACTCAAGTGGGAGGAGTGTTCTAGATATTCGGCCAAGAGTAAAGCATCTAAGGCCGTGTCCAATGTTTCAGATGTGCTAGGGCTTCTCGTTTCTTCTAAATCATAGGCAATAAGAATGGCTTGATACTCCATATGGTTGCCTTTACACTTCATATTTCGTCTCTTTTCTTTCTCTGAACTTGAGTTCTGCTGAGAACACTTCCATGGAGATTTTAGGTGTTTAAATTGGTTGTCCACATGTTATTTTTCCCTTTTATTCCATTACATTACTTTCTGCTCTGATTAGTTGAGGAAATATCTGATGGTGGTTCATCCTTTGAACTAGATTGCTTCTAATGTCATAATGGAGACTAAGCAGAGATAAGTGAAGAAAATTGAAAAAATGAATATCTACTTGAACGTGCATTTGTAGTCTTTTATTGCTTTTGAACCTTTTGCTTCTTTGGAATCTTAATGGTCCCTTTCCTGTTCCAATTTCAGGTGATTCACAGCTTAGAAATAGAGTTGCTAAGACGTTTAGAAGAACACCTGTCTCAATACCCCAAACTGGAATGAACATATGCCCATTGAAGTACAATGAGTATATCCCATGCCACGACTTATCTTATATAAAAGGGTTGCTTCCAAATTTAGATCTTTCTAGGAAAGAAGAGCTTGAAAGGCATTGCCCGCCACTTGAGAAGAGGTTATTTTGTCTGGTTCCTCCACCAGCAGATTACAAAGTACCCATAAAATGGCCAACCAGTAGGGATTTTGTGTGGCGTAGCAATGTGAACCATACACATCTTGCTGAAGTAAAAGGAGGACAAAATTGGGTGCATAAGTGGGGAAAATTATGGTACTTCCCAGGTGGTGGTACTCATTTCAAGCACGGGGCCTCTGAGTACATTCAAAGGCAAGCTATTCTCTTGTGTTTTACTGTAAAAGTTTCCTCATTAACTTGTATTGCATTCATATTTCAATAAACATTATATGGATGGTTTTTGTGTGTGCGTGTTTTTTTAAAAGATTTGACCCGCAATGAACTGTTGGACCTCACCTAGCCCCTAGTGGGCCCAAGTGCATAACTATCCTTGAGTTTATACTTAATAGAGAGCATTTGTGATAATTCTTTGTACCAACTAGGTCCCTTTTTATCAGCTGCGGTAGGCGGGCAGGACATGTAATTGGTATTTTTATCTGTCAACTTAGCTATGGCTTCTAGGCTTCTGAGTGATGGTGACTTAAGACTAAATAAATGCATCCAAGTTCAGTCCTATGTTCCCATGTGAGTAGTGGTTATGACTTTATATGTTTTGAAGATGTCTGTGACTCTTGGGTACATTTGTCCATTTCAGTTTGGTTTGGACCAACGGCAGAACCTAGTTACACATGTAAAAAATCTTGTCCTAGATTTTGGTCCATCCTGACTTTTTTGCCATTTCAGTCCATTTTGGTCCATTTTTTCCGAAATTGTTAATTTTTTTTTTATAGAAATAACTAAAGAACATGGGTCTTTTTTGTATTTTGTTTCATAAAATATATTCAAAGCTCTCAACTATATGCAAACTACAAAATAATTGCATGTCATATGATGAGTTGAGATTAGAAAATGCATGTCTAATTTCACGTTGTCACTCACACCTAGCTTATAAATAAAAAAAAAACATATTGCACATGAAGATATAAAATATTGCATCACCATTAAAAAAAAAAAAATATGGCATCATTGATTGAGCATAATAAATTAAATGTGTATAACTTATGTTATTTTTTTTAAATTAACATTTCTCAAAATTGTTTTTTATCGGTCTCAAATTTTTCTATATTTCATTGTTTTATATTTTTTGAAATGAAACTCCAAAATGTATCACTGAAATTCCAAATTAGCCAAAGCATTTCAGTTTGGACTTAGGAGCCAAATCGAAATGGGGTCCAAAAAAAAGAAAAAGTCAACTGTGCTCCTGAGTCCCTAGTTGCTATGATACATTCATATGCATTTAAGAGGAATGAATTCATCCTCTTACTATATAATGTTTGCATTTTTTTCATCATTAAAAAAAATCATGTGTAAAAATGGTTGTTGGCGTTAATCTTTGCATAAAAAAACGGGCAATGGTGCATGACTTCCTTTCTTGGAGAGGCACCTCCCTTCCATGGAAACCACTAGGCAATGTGTAGCTAGTTGAACAGCTTATAACTTGTTTTATTTTCCTAATTGGTAATACTCATATTTTATCCTTTGTCAACTGCAATTAGGGTACACAATTAATTAAAATGCTCACTTGTCTTGTGCAAAGATAATTCGCCATTTTTTTTTCCTCTTTTTTTTGGGATAATTCACCGAACAGTATGGATTATTGATTTTAGGATGAGCGAAAGAGAGAAGACATAATCTGAGATAAAACAAATGAAAATAAGTGAGTGAATCCTCAACTCCCTGTAGTAAGTTCATCATGTTAGTGAACCCTTAAGGGAATCCTGAATTGACATGTAGAGGACACAAGTTGCAAGTATAAAACAACTAAACAAATAAAAAAAGAGAAATGGTTACCTCCATTCTAAAATGCACTCCAACCATGTTAACCTTGATGGAGAAGAAAAGATTGATGGATTGTTAACTTTAAGCCCTGAGCTCCTTGCACCTAATCTATCCAAATAACATTGATAAAAAATAGGGATTTAAAAACATTATTAGAATGACTATTAGAGGCTGGTAGAGAAAGTCTTAATATTTTTGTGTCCTTCAACATTGCTGCAGATATAAATATGTTCTAGTTGAGTAAGGGTGATCCATACCCCTTTGGATATTTTTTCCTTTCTTTTGATTCTTTTTTTAATTTCTAGGGGAATGGGTTCTTGGCTTGTGGGTGTTTTGGGTTGGGTTGGGGAGGACGGCAGTGTTGAGGGGTTGGGTTTGTCTTTTGTTAGATATGATGGTGTATTTGTAATTAGTGAGTCAGTGAGGTACGTGTGCTTTTTGTAAATTGAATTATTTAGACAATAAAATGATATTACATTTGACTACCTCCTCTTCCTCTCTCTCTCCTTTATCTCCTCTCCTCTCATCGTCATTGTCTTCATCATCTCCACCATCAAAGCCTTATCCACTTAGACTGGGGTCACCTAAGAATTTTCTTCTCTTGTCTCCACTCTTCTAATCTTGATTTCAAGGGGAAAAGAGTTGATTTTAGACTTCTTGGTACTAGATCTAGTCAATTTGAAGGAAGAAAGTTGATTGCATGATACGTCAACAGCCATACAAAAGGGGCTTCATAGTTCAAAACTCAAATGATCAGAGGTGCCTTGGTGCTTGGGATTTTATCATGTTTTTTAGTTAGTTTTTCAAGGTCATTTGGAGAGTGTTTCTCGAGAACTCTATTGGAAAATCATAGAAATTTCGGTTTGGACATATATAGGGTTGCTATTCTTAAATGGAGGGCTTTTAGTCATTTTTCCAGTGTCAAATAAGAGGAAGGCAACCTTTTCCTCATCTGAATACAGTTCGAAGGAGATTGGAGGCTCCTTTAAAGTTTTTTAAGGAATCTTCCCTTGCACATGCAAAATCTCAAAGGACTGTATTTTTGAATTTTAAGCTATGTTTCAGTTATTTATGGCATGGAATTCAGTCATTTCATTATGTTGGGTCTATGCTGTAAGGTAGAGTTTGATACTCTCTTGTTTGGGTCAAGTCTCATTTTTAATACTTCTGTTTCTTTGGGATAGTGGGCATCCAAGGAAGGTTGTGCAACTCATTCTAGTGGATCTTGTGATATCTGGAAGGTGAATAAAGGTCATGATTCCATTTTTAGAGAGCAATTAGTGAGACTACAAACCCCAATTTGGAACTCTAACTATGGTTATGGGTTTCCTAAAGGCAACTCAGTTCATGGACAAGTTTTAAATTTCATGTGAATAGTTACTTGGAGTGGTCTCCGTCTCCAAAGGTCTTCTTGATGGGAAGGAGAATGTTAGCATATGTTGATGGGTTGGTCAAGCATAGTTAAGAATTTCATCTTGGACCCCGTTTCAGTTTGGCCTCAAAATAAAAATGTTACAAGTGATTGATAATCTTGCCAAAACATTTTAGAGTTATGTTTCGGGAAAAGAATATAAAAACTAAATATGTGTATATATTTGTATGCAAATACAAAACAAATATTAAAATTTAAAAATAGGATATAAATTGATATATTTAATTCATGCTCAACTCAAGAAAAGGACATTGCTCAAACAGTTGCGCAACTCATTGAAGTTCCTCACATTGATTTCATCTTCGAGGACAAACTAGTGACAATAGAGGATTGTGATCCACGAGTCCAAAGGTACGATACCCGGATACTTGAACAAGCCCTATGTATCCGTATCGGACCGATACGACACTTGTATTGGTAGCTGATAGTGCACCGATACTTCTAGGGAACAAGTTTAATCATATAGTTCTTTTAATATTTTTACTTCTTATCATAAAAAAAAATGTTAGAAAGAGATGAAAACAAAGATAATTTCATCGATTCAAAAGTGATCTAAAGAAGAAATTAGGACACCCGCATCTGCATCTGTGTCCAAGATTCTCAAAAGTGAGGAGTCGTATCCTCGATCCCCGTTTCAGTGCCCGTATCCATATCCATATCCATATCCATATCTGGGCATCATAGGTCCAAACCCAACAACTGATGCATTTAATGGTCAGATCACACATCCGTGCTAAAGTTAAACATTAGAAGAAACAATGCGTCCCTTCTACTTCTTAGTGGAAGACCATATCGAAGTCGAGAAGATTGAGCCAAGCCTTCAACTCATGCACAGAAGCCAAGGATCAAGTGACAATTCGGTAGTTCATACGATTGACTTTTGATCCTGGAGGACATCTATTGAACTCGAGGTTGAGTTCTCTCTAAAAAGGGGAGAAATTGATGCAAGACAGACCTATGGTCCCCATGGGTTGACCAGCCAATGGGCTAGCCGGTCCATCTCGACCAAACATCTAGGACTAGCCCATTCATTTATGTTATTTTTATATTAGTTAGAGCTTTTAATTATGTTTTAAGTTGTTTTAGTGGGATGATTTAATCCTGATCATCAATGTGTTTGGATGGTCCGGATTAGTCCTAGGGTTATTTCTTTTCCTATATAATCATGTAAAGCCTCTACGGCTAATGGGGATGGTTGATAATTAATGAAAATGAGTGCTTTTCGAATCTTTCCCAAGTTTTCTTCGAGTTCTCCTCGAGATTAGTAACGCCTTTGGATCGGAGTTTGGTGAAAGGCCATTTTTTCCCATATCTCTCCATCTTCTACCTTGCCTGCCCCACATCTTCCCCTCCATTCCGCATTAATTCTACTAACTCAATAATGAAAATTTTTACTTCTATGTGGTTGAGATTGATGATTTTTCCTGATTTTCAAAAAATTATAAATTGTGGGCTTTTTTTGCAATTTTCTTATAAAAAATTATATTTGATGGGCTCATTTTCTTTTACAGTGATATTTGGCTAGAGCCCTCTTTCCTATTAGAGTGCAAATTCGGTAGGGCTCATTTTATACTAGAGTAAAATATGGATAGGCCTTTATTTCCTACTAGAGTGGAATTTGGTAGGGCCCATATATGAGTGGGACATTTATTTTAAACGGTTTAGATTTTTAATGGATGGGCCCTATTGTGGAGGCCCGGAGGGTACAAACTTGCTTTGAAATCTTTCATGAGATGTTCGGACTTTAAAAGTGTTGTTTAAAGGGGACAAGGGCATTCTTCCCTTTCTTTTTATCTGCGATTGAGCAGGGGAGGGACAAGAAGCAGGACGGCTGTAGTCTCTTCTGTGGATGTCAGGGAGCTGCGATAAGAGCCAGGGCTCGGTTTCCCACCAGGCACACTCAATTTCTTCCCCTATCTCCTATGTTTACCTTAGTTTTTCCTATTTTTTCTTTTCTTCTTCTCAGATTTCGTGTTTTCCTTATTTATCATAAAAGTACGTGATTAATCAAAATTACAGATTTTAACAGCATGAAGAGTAGGGTCATGGAGCTTAATGCTAATTGATGCAGCCTGAACTAAGAAACGTAGTCCAAATTGAAGCTATAAGCAGACCATTACTGTTAGAGCAAGAATTACAACTTTAAATGCCGGGAATGCGACACTATGAGTGGTTGAGAAGAGAAGTCAGCAAAAAACTAATGTAGGTGTATCTGATGATCCATACATTGACCTAGCTGAACTCCTAAATTGTAATACTTAGAAATTCTGAAGATCTATTATTACTTTGAAATATTACAATTATTTCACACCCAATAAAAAAAGATTATTCAATATCAACTGCCCAACAGTGAAGAAAAAAAGAGAAAGAAAAAATAAAATGACTAAAAGAAAAGCTGCTTAACAAACTCATCCCTTAATTTACTTTTTATTTTTGGTTTAAATTATTTGCTTTTAGAATATTTGTTTACATGGAATCTTATATCTTCATACTTGATCATGTATCTTTGTATTATTACTCTTTTGCATGTTTCAATGGTATTAGAAAACTGTTAATGCGCTTGGCAATTTTTGTGTGGCTTTAAAATTTGTGTGGCTCTGATATGGTCAAGCAGGTTAGGAAACATGACAACAAATGAGACAGGTGATCTTCTTTCGGCAGGGGTAGTTCAAGTTCTGGATGTTGGTTGTGGTGTTGCCAGCTTTGCAGCTTATCTACTTCCATTAGACATACAGACAATGTCTTTTGCTCCCAAAGATGGTCATGAGAATCAGATTCAGTTTGCCTTAGAGCGAGGAATCAGTGCTATGATTTCTGTGTTAGGCACAAAGCAGCTACCATTTCCTGGAAACTCATTTGAAATGGTCCATTGTTCACGTTGTCGTGTTGATTGGCATGAGAATGGTAGGCATACTATTAATTTGAATGTTTTGACCTGTAATGATATACATATTTTGTAGTTTTATCCCTATAGAAGTTTAGACAAATATTGTCCATTCCATTCTTCTGCTTGTTCTTTTTTACAAAACTTCCTAGAGGAGCAGCACAAATTCACGTCACATCTTCTGGAATTTTGCACGATAATCTCTAGGGATGAGTTTCCTTGTTTAAACTGCTCTCTCTCTCTCTCATATATCAACTGATAAATGCTTGCATTGTACCTTTTTATGGGGATATGCTGAAGCTATTGAATCTCATAGTTCCTGGGCTGTCAGACAATGGCGGAAACAATTTCATCCATTGAAGTGAGAATCCGATTCACTACAAGCAGATTTTCCAACTACCAGCCAAATTATTTGGAATGTCTATTGGAGGTTCCTTAATTTTCCCATTGACGAAGCCGAGTCTTTTCAGTTGTCACGCCCCCAAATTGGATCCCAAAATCACTCAATTTTGAGGCACGAGCCGCACGACATGTGGGGTCTTCCAAAGATGCCTATTTACCCACACATAGTTCTCATATGATTCTGCATGTGAGGATCAATACAGGTTTCCTTCACAATTAAAAACACGATTCAGTGGAAGCTTATGTGACCAATAATAGCATTAAAATCCATGTACACGTAAAACATATATCATGACATATAGGACCTGTAATCTAAGCATAAACTAGTCCCAAAGAAATGCGGTGCGGAAGCATAGTCAAACAATTATTTCATGTCTCAGTTACAAAAAAATGCCAACTAAGGCTAAAACAACTAAAAAAAATAAAAGATAGCACAATCTCTAAGACTCTCCAGATGTTTTGACTCTCACATGGTCTAATGTCTACATGACATCATTTGGAGTACACTTCGCTAGCCTAGACAACATCTCAGCCATCTTTGTCGCCGGGTCAAGGATATCGGCAGTGTCACCTATGATGCCAAGTGTAGCAAGTTAGAGCAAGTAAGCAAATATAATTAACATAGTCATGTTGAATCAAATGTAAGAGAAAAGACAGGTAATTGTAAGAAATCCAATAAACATACCACTAAACACGATTGAGCAAGAAATATAGTTTACATCGAAGAATCATGTAAGACAAGCCTATACAAGTACATCTTAGCAAAATGACAATCCACACGACCTCAGTCTCTCAATTGCACAGATTTTTAGGTGGCAAGATTGTGGTGAGAGCTAGGAAAAATATAAATGAGGGTACCACAAGATTCCACCAAGGGAATACATATTTAAATGGCTAGCGAGCGAGTTTGAGTATGGTACCGGAGGACAATGTCACTCCCCAGCGAGGCTAGTTTGCAACTAGTAAAATCGAGGCTAAATCCACACCAAGCTGTGTCCAACTGTAATGGGATTGAAGTTAAGTGGTGCTAGCTCTAGAGTCATTGGCAAACTCTACCCGGACACAGTGTCACGACCCAAATTCCGGGGCCTGTCGGATTTTGGGTTGTGACTCGTAGGTATGAATTACCACGCATCAATCAAATAAAATTCACCTAAGGCATTAGGCATTTCCAACTAAATTCAATATTTCAATTAAAATCCCAATAGGAAAGAATAAAATGTCTCAACATCATAACAGTCCCATAACATAACCATCATTTGAAGTTTTCAAAAAAATAAAAATAAAATAAAATCTAACTACAGGGTTAGTCCCTTAAAGTACTGAGTCTTAAGTCGTGCTCTCTTCAGCCACGCATGCCAAACTCTAGTGGTTGGCTGTCGCCATACTCTTCACCCACTTTCTGGTTACCTGAAGGGGGCAATCTAACATCTGCACACACTGGTGAATGAATCTCCTATTCTAGCAATTATATATTACCACAGTTATTATAAGATGCACAATGCGATCATAAGCATCAACAATATGGTCACAAGATATACGTTCCAATTATTGTGGTTTAAAGGTTTGGTCAGTATTCCATCCCATGGTACATCTCTGTACTACATCCTAGCACCTGGTCAACATCATCTTGCCAAAAAGGCACAACTCACCTATAAAGTTGCCACTCAGGCATTGTATCACTACGTATGTCCAACATGGACCTGCCCACTCAATGACCTCCATGGGTCCCCCATTCATAAATCATCTAAATCATCTACATATCACAATCTGAACCCTGAAGTCCATAATCTCACATCCAAGAAACACCCCTAATACAAGATTGTCACCTTGTTAGTGCTAGTAGTCCAGAGTCCATGGTTTCTTTAACTTATTGAATTTCTTTTACCTATTCTTCATAATGCAAAATTAGGCATGATAATACACATACAGTGATAGGTTTATTCGACAATCATCGAGGTGCAACCAACCCCATACACAAGACTTATCTTATTATGCCCCACCCACTTCTCATCATAATAGATATTTGTCCATGTTGGAACAGGTCAAACCTCTTTCATTATCATCACAGTTCAGAATTTCAGCATTATCCACTTGTTCCAAGAATCCATCCTCAATCCTCATCCTTAATTTATCATACCATGTTGACTAGGGTTGTTCATGGATCTGGCCAGCCCGAGCCCGGCCCAGCCCGGTTTGGCACGGGCTTGGCCCTTCAGTCTCACTACTTGGGCCGGGTTCGATTATCTCTTTGGGCCCATTTATTAAATGGCCCAGGCTTGGATTCAATGGTGGAGAGCCCAAGCCCAGCCTGGCCTGGTTGCAAAGAAAGAATGTTAAGCGGAGAGGATTCAAACACCTGACACTTCGCAGGCACAGGCATACCAAAGCCAACTGAGCTATAGAGAAATACGCTTTAAATTCCGGTTTTTTTCTTCTAAATGTAAACCGGGATGGGCTCAGGCTAAATCTGCTTCAGGCGGGCTGGTCTCGGGCCAGCTTGTTATGGCCCGAGCTGGGCTTGGGCTAGCATTGAGAAGTCGGGCCGAACCCGGATATTGATCAACCCGGCCTAGCCTGGCCCACGAACACCCCTAAATTCTTGACATTATTGTAATCATCATGCCACATAAACATGCTAACAAAGTAACAAACATACACTGAAACACGTGAACATTCAGCCACATGGTTGTTTCAAACTTGTAATTTGAAGGGATTCATAGAATGAAGAAAATTCAATTTATGGTCATCTACCCTGATCATGCATAATTGTCATTACATCTCTACATAATAGAACCTGAAAAGTCCCCAAAACCAGGTATGATGGGTTTGGCCAGCGCAAGATACTTTATTTCGTGGTCCAGTCATGTTGATATCGTACTGTTTTGGATAAAATTCACTTTTAATCATTATGTTAATCTTCTTCACCCAACCTGCCTGATAAATACTTTATACTATAGAGTTACCAACATCATAAAGTATAACTTACGTTCAAATCAAAGGAACTTTACATTCAGACATGCCATATTTCATCTTTCATTATAATACCTAAGTATGCATTAGTCTTTCTACAAGGATTCCCTTGTAAGGGTTTCTCTTAAGGTCGACCAAGCCATCATTCCTAGGTAGGGTCCAATCATGGCCATCACCTGGTGGGCTTTAAAGTTTAAACATCCTCTAACCCTTCCTCTAGAGTTTGACCAAACGCCAAATCCATCCCCAATGTGGATCGACTCTCCCTTAGCCTGATTAGGATTCTCAAGACAAGGTTTGGACCCAATTTTCAGTCAGCCATGGTTGGAGTTCTGCATCACATTCGATCATGATTCTATTAATTATAATTATCAACAACTCTTCCTATTAGTGTTACACCAAAATAATTCAGATTCGACAGTTAGGGTACTGTGATCCCCTTTTATATGTCAATCGTAAGAACAATGCAACAGCCACTGGCTGACCATAGCAACCACCAAAACCCTAGATCTATAAAAAGGATTAACGTCTAAACAGCCAAAGCTAGGAAATTCACTAACCTTCTATAAAATATTGCTGCATTTGCGATGTGTGGTCGAGAATAGGACATCTGCTACTTTCTCCTTCACCGGTTATCTTCTTCTTCCTCACGAAATTCCAAATATTCTTCTAGATCCCAAAGCAACAATACCCTCTTAGAGTTCTTTCTCTCTCTTTTAAGCAATAAGAAAGGAAGAGTAGAGTGGAGCAATTAGGGGGAGTTAGGGCTTGTATTAACAAGGGTTTTGAATCCCTTATGCGCATGAAACGGGTGCCTATTGGGGACATGCTGAGTCCTTCTTGGACTTGGGAGTTGGCGCACCAACACGGAGTTGCGTCCCATCTCTAAATCAATTAATGGTTTTGGCCCCAAGCATGAAGTTAGGGCCCCACTTTACTCGTACACAATTTATAACAAGGTAACAAGAGGGTCCCACCCAACAATAGCTAACAGAGAAACAAGAAAACCAGGCCTACTCCCTAAATAAAATAGGCCGTGCATCTAGGCCCCTTTTTGGTGTCCAGGATATTACACAGTAACGAGGAAGACTACTCCGTACCCACTCATCTAGCAAGTTACATTCCCAAGGGAGATAGCACTATAATTCCAAGTCCTTTCTAGTTCTAGGCCCACTATGGCAAACCAAGTAAATGAAATGATACAACAAGTCCATAACGAGGGTAACTAGGTCCATTCTAGGTGCAAGGTACAAGTTCCATCATAACATGATACCAAGGATAAACCAGTGTAAACAAATAAAGACGCACGTGCAAGCCATGTGAGTAATGAGATACAATAGGACACATCTCACAAGATAATGAGTCAGTCAAGGATGAGTAATAAGTACCAACTTAGGGTCTAGATTGCCTTTATACAGTACTATCCAACCCTGTGTAGTCTTAGGGTCTCCGATGTCTACGTTATATTATAATTTTGGCATTCTGAAGTTAATTGACATCAAAGGTCCTAAACCAACACACGCTTGACCTCGCATTGCCCTACACAAAGCCCAGGGCAATCCGTAAGTGTATGGCAGCTCAAACATCACCTACGATGGTCTCGCCAATAGACAAGGTAAGGTATGATCAATGGGTCCCAAACTATCACCAAACATCCTAAGTTAAAGGTCCCTCAACAAAGAAAAGTCTGGGAAGCTACGGTTTGCTGTTGGTTACCTCACGGTTAGCCGTGGGCAGCCCTATAGTTAGCCGATGAAGAGCTTACAGCTAGCTGTTGTACAAAATCCCTGAATTTTAGCTTTCATGAAAATGTAGCCGTATAAGACTGGCCAGCTCCTTGTAACCTTATGGCTAGCCGTAAGAGACTCATGGTTGGCTATAAGTCCCAGATCTGCAGGCTAGCTATAAGAGTGGTTTTGGTTCTAAATTCAAGGAGTTTTTATTCTAATCGCCAAATCCTGCAGAATTCCCAACGTTTCCAAGGTAATAAAGGTCTGATCCCTCACATGCAACACCTAATTCTAACATATTAGCCAACAAATTAGTCCAGTTAACGTTTAATTAACCCAAAACCACAAAAGAGCTTGAATTAGGGTAATCTAGAGTAGATCCATCATCAATTGAAGGAAAACTAGCATGCATGTTGTCTAATTAGAGATGTTTACATACTTTAAAGTCAGGTCTAGGCTGAAACTCCTCAAGATCTTCAAATTCACTCAAAATCTCTAGCTATTCCCAAAGAATTCCCCAAATCTAACCCTATAAGTCCTCCTACACAACAAACAAAATAAATTGGGGCGAAGAGGGTTTGCATGCAAAGACCCTATCAAGTAAATCCTAAAATTAGGCAAGAGAAGATTTAGTAAGAGAATTGCTTACTAAAAATGATCAAACCAAAAGAATTAGGGAGGGGAAGGAGATCTTGATGAAGGAGATGATGATCAATGTGAGAAGAAGCTTGAATTGACCATCCCTAGCTTGAGATTTGATGAAGTCTAAGTCTCTCGTCTTGCATGCAAGGAAGAAAAGAGAAGAAGAGAAAAGAAAGCTTCATTGTATGAGAGGAAGGAAATGAGATGGGATGAAATGAAGGGAAATGTGAGGAAGGAAATGAGATGGGATGAAATGAAGGGAAATGAGCTAGTGCTTATATACTTTAGTGAGTTTTTGGGATTTACGAAGTCCTTGGCTCTAGATCATCAAGCAAATGGGATTTTCAAGTATTTCTTGTCTATCAAAAGGGTGCTCTCTAAGAATAGAAGTGCCCCAACACAACTCCCTCTATCCAGGGAGCTCAAAACCTCAAAGCTGTTAAAATTGCAAATAACCACTCACATCCACTAAATATTACAAAAGGTCCTTCTAGGTCCAAAACTCCCCAAAACCTTCTAACCACTAATCTAGCTTGGAAAACTAGCTAATTACCAACTAAACAAGATTAATTAGCATATAATCACACAATTAAGGAATGGGGTCTTAGAAGTATTTTAGCTTACTGATGGCCATTCTTGCTGGGTAATGCAAATTTTTTGAGTTTTTCCGTTAAATAGATCTACTGTGATCTGATTACTTGGATTTACCAGCTCCACACACCCCACACCACCCCCCCCCCCCCCCCCCCCCCCCCCCCCCCCACACACACACACACACACACACCCACCCCCACACCCACCCACTGACACCCCACAATTTGAACTCCATCAGAATCTTTAGATTTAATAAACTGGCTCGCGAGATGAAAAACAGCCCTTTCTTTGTAATAGTGTCAAGTCCACAATTAGATATGGATAAACAAATATGGAGGAACAATCACCCTTAGTAGTTTGAACTTCACTATACTCAACATGTCGCCCCACTCTTGTTGTTGATAATTAACCTGCTATTTGTGCTGTATCAGACCTAGATGACTATTTTAAAAAGCATGTAAAGGTTGACTATCATTCTAATAGAGTCATGCCACATGACTATCATGTAGTTTTTATTTGCAAATTTATTCTGTTAGATTCTCCCACATCAATTTGAATGGCAGTATAAAAGGGTCGTTGTGCAAACCACCATATCAGAAAGAGATCTGTTGAATATTCTGCTCATGCAGGATACCATAATTATGTATTTTATATTAAGATTGTATATCTGAGATGATGTATTTCAAACAAATGATCAGAGTGTACATAGATTTGATGAGGTCTAAACTGAGCGAAAAATTGAAGCTTGGTATGCATCCATCTAAAAAATTGAAGCTTGGCAAATGTAACTTGAAGCAATTGTATCGTGATTGTAGAGAGTTCTCTGCCGTAAATGCTTCTAGTGCCTTGCATGATGATCATTGTCGATTTCAAGAGTTAGGAGTTTTAATGTTTTATTTTTTTCATAAAACCACTATGGCAGTCCAGTGATCATTGGGTTTCATTTTTGTCCCTCTTTTTATTGTGTTAATAGCAATATTGTTCTCTTGTTAAGACTTATGAGCTTTGCCAATGCTCCATATTGAGTTACTCTCTTTTGTTTTGAGCTTAATGGAGGGTGGGTCCCATCTAACCCATATTATCTACACCCACCACCCAAAAAAAAAGAAGTGTTACTCTTGCTAACAATAAGCTTGCTGTTATTAAACTTTAATTCACAGATGGCATCTTACTCAAAGAAGTGGATCGCTTGTTACGCCCTAATGGGTATTTTGTATATTCAGCACCGCCTGCTTATAGAAAGGATAAAGATTTTCCAATTATTTGGGAAAAGCTGAAAAATCTGACCACAGCAATGTGTTGGAAGCTCATTGCTCAGCAGGTTCAGACTGCAATCTGGCTTAAAGAAGAAAACCAGTTGTGCCAACTGCAGAATGCAGAGAAGAAGCTGTTGAACATTTGTGATCCTACAGATGACTCTAGGCCATCATGGAAGGTACCATTGCGTAGCTGTATAAAACTGAGAAGTGAAAAAGTAAATGCTCAGTATCTCCATCCTAGATCAGAGCGTCTTTCATTATATTCGAAGACTCTTGAGAGTTTAGGTTGGTGGGTTATTTATTGTGATGTTAGCTTAGACATAAAACCTGTACTGATTTGTTCTAGCTTCTCTTTGTGCATGTTCAGATGTGTTTACTGATTAGCTGAATTATAGTCTGTTGAGCTTTAGGAAGTCACAATTTGCTGAGGCACTTCTATACGGTGCTTGTTGGCTTGTGGTTCTTCTGTCCAGGCTGTTGATCTGATGGGTGTTGCCATGAATGTCTAAAGTTTCATTCCATTCTTTGGTTTTTTTGCTGGACCATTGCTCTATTATCTGCTTAAAAATGTATATGCAGGCCAGCGATTGTTGGGTTTGGTGTTTCAATCTGGAAGGTTCTGGCTCAATACCATTGACAACATTCGTAATAGTAATATTCTGCATACGCAACCACTTGCCTGCACATATTGAATTGGGTGCCTCAGCAAATTGTGTGCTTGCTAAGGTTCAGGGGAGTTACTCAGATACAAACCTACTAATTTACCTTTGTTTCTCGTAATAGATTTTTTCTTATTCAAGAAACTTTTACCAAGCTTTCTACTTTTTGCTATTGCGTAGTCCCTTCTAATGATTTAATACTTATCACCATAAAGAAAAAGACACAATATAAACATGTAACAGAGATTTAAAGCAAAGTGGTTTGTTAATCCTTCAAGTGTTAGTCCCAAGTCTACGTAGAGGATGTCATTGAATGTAAAGCATGGGAAGGAGAGAATACATTGGTGAATGTTGCCCCCTCTTAATGTCGACTGCCTTCTCATTATATATGGGCTGATTGCCTTATTTATAGTATCAATTATGCCTTAATACAATCTCAGATCCAAAATCTTAGCTAACTAATATAGTATGTACACATGTGCTATGACTAATGATAAAATACATCATTTGGGCCTAACTGGGCCGGCGCGATTGGGCCTGATTGACACCCCTGGGGAGTCATACAACAACAATTTGGAAACAAGAAACTAATGTCGAGGCCGAGGAAGTCCTTTGGTGAAGATATCAGCAAACTGAAGCTCTGTAGGGACATGAGGTAGAGTGATGACATCACACTTATATTCATCCCGAATAAAGTGGCAATCAACTTCAATATGTTTGGTGCGTTCATGGAAGACAGGATTTTCAGTGATTCTGATAGCCCCAGTATTATCTGCATGCAATGAAGTAGGAGAGGTTTGTGCAAAATCCGAGTTCCGAAAGAAGTCCCCATAGCCATAAGATTTCAAAATAGGCAGAAGACATTGCCCTATATTCAGCCTCTATGGAAGATCTTGAACGCTCTTGTTTCTTGCATTTCCAAGAAGTGAGAGAATTTCCGAGGTAAATGCACCAACCAATAGTAGACCGATGTGTATCCTGATAGCCTGCACAGTCAGCATCTGCATAAGTTGTCAGATGAAGATGATTATCTTTGGGATAATATAAACCACGAGTGACAATTCCCGACAGATAGCTGATAATGCGCTTTACAGCGGTTAGATGAAGGTGTCGAGGAGATGTCATGAATTGGCTCACAAGATTGACAAGGTCGAGTGATGGTGAGATAGACAAGACTTTCCACCAGGCGCCTGTAGGTATGTGGATCAGGAAGAAGATCGCCATCATCTTTACTCAACTTTAGATTGACCTCTACAGGCGTATCAACGGGCGAGAAGAGTCATGGAGATCGGCAAGCTTGATAAGATTTGATGTGTATTTGTGTTGATTAATAAACAGGCCTTTGGGAGAGTGATGCACCTCTAAGCCCAAAAAGTAATGCAAGGGGCCCAAATCCTTCATATGGAAAGAATCCCTGAGAGAAGCTTGGAGAGATTTGTTCATACCATCATCAATGCCGGTGATGATAATATCGTCAGCATACACGAGGAGAACAGTAACACCAGTAGATGTGTGGCGCAGGAAAAGAGATGGATCATAAGGGCTTTGAGTAAAGCCACTCGTGCATAAGAGACCCCTGAAAGTTTCGAACCACGCCCGAGGAGCTTGTTTTAGACCATAAAAAGATTTTCCTAAGCGACATACAAACTTCTTAGATGGAGAGGTGACGCCCTGCGGTTTCCGCATATAGACCTCTTCTTTTAGATCCCCATGGAGAAATGCATTTTTGACATCCATTTGGTATAATGGCCAAGATTTAGAGGCAGCAATGGCGAGAAGGAACCGAACAATGGTCATTTTTATCACAGGTGCAAACTTCTCTTTATGGTCAATGCCATATTCTTGTTGGTTTCCGAGTGCCACACGTCTAGCTTTGTGTCTATGCAAGGAGCCATCAGATTTAAGTTTGATTGAGTAGATCCATTTGCAGCCGATGGGTTTAATTGAGGAGGGACACT
Organism: Cinnamomum chago; assembly: GCA_038049695.1. Taxonomy (NCBI): domain Eukaryota; kingdom Viridiplantae; phylum Streptophyta; class Magnoliopsida; order Laurales; family Lauraceae; genus Cinnamomum; species Cinnamomum chago. Next base: position 35,959,438 of record CP142452.1, read on the forward strand.
CCACAATATTCCATGTGTGATTTTGAGCCAACACTTCCAATTCCTCCATGGCATGGTTCCAACAATCATGTTGCACAGCCTGCAAATAAGAACTTGGGATCGAGACAGAAGATAGGGTTGTCATCAAGGAAGCATGGGTAAACCCACGCCGCTCAAGAGGTCTAGAAGTTCCGGAGGAGCAACTCAAGGTATGAGTAGAGGTGGAACCATTTGGCGGCGGAGGATCAGGAGGACGGTCATTTGTAGTAGTAGGTTTTTCCCATCGGTGATACACAAAATCAGGATTAAACCTAGTAACATTTGTTTTATCTGAGAAACCAGGTAAGATGGTTGGGGAGGATGGAGGAGGACAATCCTAGTGAGTTTGGAAAAAATACTTATTTTCAAAGAAAATAACACTGCGAGAAATCCTGATGCGACCACCAATGGGATCATAACAAACAAAACCTTTTTGATTAGTCGCATAACCAAAAAATGCACACCTGCGAGATTGCGCGGTTAATTTTGTGCGCTTTGTGGGAGGTAGATGAACGAAGCAAACGCAGCCAAAGGTATGGTAGATGATCAAATGCAGGATGGTGACCAAACAGTTTAAAATGTGGTGTTAATTGAGCAATGGTAGGTGATGGAAGACGGTTTATGAGATGCACTGTGTGGTGAGAACTTCAGTCCAAAAACAAGGAGGAACCGATGAATCAATCATAAGTGTTCTAGTGACATCAAGGAGATGACTGTTTTCCCGTTCTGCGACGCCATTTTGTTGTTGATTATATGGACAGGTACGTTGAGATGATTCCTTTAGTTTTTAGGAAAGATTGAAAATCATTAGAAATATACTCCCCCACTAAATCTGATCGCAAAGTTTTAATGCATTTGGAAAATTGGGTTTCAACATAGCTAAATTTTTTTTTAAATGAATTACGTTTTCCTAATTTACAAGCGTCACATTCAAATGAAACAAAATCAATAGGTTTATTTAATAATCTAGATTGAAATAAAGTAGACATCATAGCAGCATTTGGATGACCAAGTCTATTATGTCACAACCGAGAATTATTCTGAAGAAAAAAACAAAACAACTGATGTAAAGATTTATTCTTAATAAATGTAGACATTGGTAAGGGAAAAAGTTTGCCACGCTTAGACCCCCTCACGATCACTTCCCTCAACTCCTGGTCTTGCACAACATAACCAAAAGAAGAAAATGAGACATTATAATTATTCTCAACAAGTTGACCTACAGAAACCAAATTGGTAGCAAGATGAGGAGACACATAAACATTGGTAAATGGTAAGGGGACTAGGGGCATCACCAATAGAGGTAATGGGAAGATGGTCTCCATTGGTAGCTTGAACAGTAAGATTACCAGTGTAAGGAACAACATTTTGTAATTTTGTGGGTGAAGAGGTCATATGGTTACTTGCATCGAAATCTAAGTACCATGTATTAGAAAGAGATGAAGCAGTACCTGAGATGTTCATAGATGCCAAGGCATTGATAATCATTTGATTTACCATATCCGGAGTGAGAGGAGCTGGGGACACAGATTTTGATGGGGAACTAGGCTGTGATGAAGAATCATACGGCTAAGAACCACTAAAGTCAGAAGGTTCATATCGTGGAGTGGTCAGTGTGTAAACACTAGAAGCTGACTGCACTGTGTAAGCACTAGGGGTTGACTTTGCATAGTTGTGGGAAGCAGAATTGCGAGCATTCTTCCGACATTCTTCAAACGTGATCGATGGCCTTATAATATTTACAGATTTTTCACCTTGCATTGATTTGCATAATGACTATATTTTTGACAGTTTTTGACAATTGTAGCACTGAATTTTACTGATGTCCCGAGGAGGTGGTTTGGTTTTAGTAACATAGGCAAGTGGAGCCTCAGTAGAGCTCTGTTATTCAAGAGCAGTTTTGGTAACTAAATGTTGTTCTTCCCGTAGAAGTTCATGAAGGCAGTCATCTAAGCTGGGAAGAGAAGCCTGGCTCATCAAGTTTGATCTAACCGTTTCAAACTCAGGACTGGGTTTCATGAGAAACTGGTCCCGATGGCTATTCTGTTGTAAGGGAAGTAATTCGGGTAGAAGTTCTTTAGACACGGTGGCAAACTTTATCTCATCATATTCAGACCACAGTCTTCGAAAGCCATTATAATATTCCTGAATAGACCGGGCGCCTCGAGTAAATTGAGAAATGTCAAGCTCTAATTGAAATTGGTGAGCATCATTACCCTGTTGATAAATATTTTTAAGATAATCCTACATTTCACGGGTAGTTTTGCAAGGTTTCAGTTTGAGGATAAAATGTGGTTCAACAAAGCCCAGTAACCAAGTTTTGATTTTAGCATCCTTAGTTTTCCATGCTAAAATCTTCTTGTCATCTTCCTCAGGTTTAGTTTTAGATCCATCAATGTATCCCCAGAGTTCTTTGCCTTCTAAGTAAATTTGAAATTGGAAGGCCCACGAGGTATAATTTTTGCCATCAAAGCGAACCAGGGTAATTTCAAAATTTTCCATTACTAACAGATTAGTCAGAATTGCAGACAATAGAATTGTGAAGGTGCTGCCAACTAAAATCAGGGTGCCGGTATGCAATTGTAGAGAAAACCAAGCGCTAAAAGCCTCAGAACTGTGTCCAGAACTTTTCCCAGAACAATTACTTGAAGCAGAGAATGGATACTGGTGGTGGGGCAAGTGAGATGCTACAAGATGCGACAAAGAAGCAGAGAGGGAGAGTACACGTAACAGTGCACAAAAGTTGCACTAATATGGACTGTCTACCTTGTCATCAGTGTGTTTTCATGCACGTGGGCCCCACCAGATAATCTGTTGAAAGATTTGAGGCTGGGGATGAATGCACAGTGGTTTTATGCAATTGATGGAAGAAGTCTCAGCCAAAACCAATCCAGATCCAAGATTTTGTACGGCTGTCATGGAAGCAAGTGGACAAAACTGAAAATCCACAAAGTTTGATAGAAGGCCTACCTTTGATGAGCAAAAAATGCTGAAAAAATCACCATAATTAATGACAAATACAGGCGACCATCATGGGCTGATTCCGCAGATGTGCTGATGACGATCTCAGGTGGGCCACACCTGATCCGAGATGATCAGGGATGATCGGAGATGCACCGAAGGCTTCCAGAACTAGGAAGATGTCAAGGAGGATCTACAGATCCTTGTATCTTGAAGAAACTGAAGCACTAGGGCATGTAGTTGTTGTCGACCATATGCTTTGATACCATGTCATTGAATGTAAAGCATGGGAAGGAGAGAATACATTGGTGAATGTCGTCCCCTCTTAGGGTCGACTGGCTTCTTGTTATATATGGGCTGATTGCCCTAGTTACAATATCAATTATGCTTTAATACGATCTCAGATCCAAAATCTTAGCTAACCAATATAGTATGAACACATGTGCTATGACTAATGATAAAATACATCAATTGGGCCTAACTGGGCCTGCACGATTGGGCCTGATTGGCAGAAGAGGCTTTAATCAAATAGGCAATGATGGCACTCTCCTGTTGGCTGTAGGACGTTGCCAAATATGTATAATCAGTTTACTTTTAGTAAATATCTTGAAGCTTGGGCATTAATCTGGAAGTGCATACAAAAATAAAGAAGGGTTGTCATGTCTTAAACAAGTTAAAGTATGTGTTTGATCTCTTAAACAAGTTGCAAGATATGTTTGTTGGGGTGACCGATATTTAAAAGAAAAATACGAAAGGAAAGGATATGCTTGGGGACCAAAAGCAAGAGAACTCGTACAAATAAGGAACCCCCCTCCTCTCTCTCTCTCTCTCTCTCTCTCTCTCTCTCTCTCCATAGCCGTGTGTGCGCATACGTGCGTATTTACTAATTTTCACCGTTGGCAGGCCGTTCCTAGCATACAAACAGTCCACACACATTTTGTCATGTCTCAAGTGCTAGTAAGGAAGTTACTCCAAAAGTTGTGTCTGGTTTCTTAAACAAGTTGCAAGATATGTTTGTTCGGGTGACCAATATTTAAAAGAAAAATACAAATAAAAAAGAGAGGATATGCTTGGGGACCAAAAACAAGATAACTCGTACAAATAAGGAAATCTCTCTCTCTCTCTCTCTCTATATATATATATATATATATATATATATATAGACACAACTGCATGCGTGCATGCTTGCATGCACTCATGCATACTTGCATATTTACGAATTTTCCCTGTTGGCAGACCGTTCCTAGCATACGAACAGTTCACAGCCACACACGTGCATATTTGCTGATTTTCACTAATGGCAGAACGTTCCAAGCATATGAACGGTCCACACACACATGCATATTTACTAATTTTCACTGATGGCAGACTGTTCCTAGCATACAAACAGTCCACACACACATGCAACTGTTCGTAGCATACGAACAGTCCATCTTGTGGGTCCCACTTTCTCCATCCTATGATCTATCTAAGCCCTTAACACTTATTACGACCTTGTGAATTTTCATTGACCCAAATTTTACACATCCAAGTTGTGTAGTCCGTCCAACTAATCATGCAAATTCTGTCACCCATCTCACTTTATAGAATGACTAATATTGGACAGCTTTGAATCCCTCAAAACTTCTTTTGATTGCATTGTCTTTATTTTTTCACACATAGATAGGTGATATAGAGAGCTCTTGTACCCCTAGACCTCCCATCAGTCATGCTTCCAAGATGGCCTCACAGGCTGAACCATTCCAAAGCTAGGAATCGTTGGGCTGCTCCTAAAAATGGCTCATATATTTATGGGGGACATTCATGTGCATCCATCCCTCACCATAGGGTGAGGGAACTTTCCCCTTTTGCACATGTATATTCCTTTTATGCATATGACAAAATAGTACTTTTCCTCTTTTTGCACTTGAAAATTTCCAATTATGGAAGTGTCCCTCATCCTATGGTGAATGATGGATGCACATGAATATTCTCCATATATATATTGTGTGTGTGCGTGCGTGTGTGCGTGCGTGTGACGAGGATGCAAAGCAACTTGTGGCCTGACGAGGATGCATGCACATCAATAAAGGTAAGGGAATACAAAGGATCGATTTCAAAGTTCAGTGGTTTTGAACTATGTATTTTAAGTTCATTCCACAATCAAAACTGTCAAATTGGGTGAGTTTCGTTTGAATGGGGGCATGATGATGAGTAGAGAATGTTGTGAGCTTGAAACTATTCAAGATATCTGGATCCAATTTCTGTAACTTATAGTCCTATACTGCTTGGCCGTTTAAGGAGCGATATCAGGAACATAATATGGGGTGCTTTTACAGCCGGGCTTGGGACATAGAATTCCCTTTCTTTGAAGCTCATCTTAAGTCCGAATATGTTGATCCATTTTAGGAAAAGCAGCATCTCAGCGGGTTTGTGAGGTTGCAAGTTAGATTGAGAACTCAATTCTGACAATTGATATATTGGATATGTGGCAACATGACGATCGTTTAAAGAAAAGGTTAGAAATTCAAACTCCACACGGAAGTGTCGCAAGAAGAGAAAGTGCTGGCACAAGTTGCAATATGAAGATGCAAACTCGAGGGCGACTTCTTTCCAACCGGGAGAGAACGTAGGATTTTTTTTATTTTTATTTTATTTTTATTTTTTTTGAATCTGGAGTGGCCAAAGCCTGCATGGAGCAAATTGAGCATTGCAAGAAGGCCATCAAGGGTTCAACTTGGGTGCCGAGTAGTCCGGAATTATGATTAAATTTGAATAACAGGCTGTTTTGGGAAAATAAGAGATGACGGGGGATATATTGCAATTTTTTTCAGAAATTCAGAACTAAATTAGTTTTTTTTTTTTTGGGCGTTTTGGTTGTCAAATACAAGATGGCTCAGGCCCACTTGGGCCCAATATGGTGGCATCCAATCTCGTTGGATTTGGTCAAATATTTGCACAGTTTTCTTCCTTCCTTAATTAGATTGTAATTAGATTTAGTCTAATACTCTTTCTTTAATTAGATTGTAATTATATTTAGTCTAATTTGTAGCCTTTGATGAGGCATCTGTATTCTATATAATGGGAGAGAATCTCCAATGAAGACACACAAATTGATAATTCAAAATCTCTTTTACATGCTACGTTTGTCATGGTATCAGAGCTCTCTGTCTTCTAGATATCCATCTTCGATTTCTTGTCGAATCTTGGTGATAACAGTCATTGCTTGTGGTTGTTCGTGCATGATTAGCATAGATCTTCATCAACATCTTGAAGTCTGATCGCTGTGGCCCATCTGAGATCAGCACTGCTACTATTGGGAAACACAATCTTGTGTCTAAGAAGCAAATAGATCAAAGATCTGTAACCTTGGCAACAACCAGATCAGAGATCTATGTTCATTATAAACAGAACAATCTTCTGTCGTGATATGATCAACAGTGGCCCACCTGCGATCATCATGGCATCTTCAGCAATCTCTTCAGCAGTGGTCGACCACCTCTACTGGTAATTTTGGAGATTTTTTCAGCATTTTTCCAAGATCAGAGGTAGGCCATTTGAATCAACTTGTGATTTTCCAGTTTTCTAAGATAATTTTGATCTCAGCCGTACAAAATCTTGGATTATGGATGGATTTCAATAAATCTTGTACCACTGGAAAGATAAATTGATCCTACTTGCATCTTGTGGATCTGATCCTCACTCAGATCAAGCAGTGGGCCCCACGCAAGGAACCAGCAGTCAAAATCAAGGTCGCCTGGGCCTTTTTTTTTGTGAAAAAAACTCCCAGACAGCTTGTTTGTCATTTCTGCACTATTTGCAAGCATTCTGAGTTGATCTGATCCCTTTTGGCTTGGTTTAAATTGGCTGCTGCTCTTGCAATCAAGCTTGGAGATACATCAAAACAGGTTGTTTGCATTGTTTGGATTTTACTCTCTTTTGTTTGCTGCAATTTGGTTCTAGTGTTTAAATGGAAAAATCTGAAGTTAAATTGATTCGATTTGATGGGAAAAACTATCCAGCATGGGCTTTTCAATTTCAATTGCATCTTGAGGCCAAGGAATTATGGGGATTTGTCTCTGGTTCTGATCCAAAGCCTACAGAGGATGATAAAAAGATTTCTACTTGGAATACAAAAGATGCAAAAATTAAAACATGGATTCTTGGGGCTGTGGAACCTCATCTGATTCTAAACCTTAAACCCTATACAACCTCCAAGGAGATGTGGGGTTACTTGCAGACAGTTTATCATCAAGATAATTCTGCACGACAATTTCAACTTGAGTGTGAAATTGCAGAATACAGTCAAGGCACCTTGACCATTCAGGACTACTATTCTGGTTTCCGCAACTGTGGAGTGAATACGATGGGATTAAATATGCTTCTGTTCCGAACAATATTCTTAAAACTATACAAGAACTTCAAGCCTCAAGTCACAGGGACCAGTTTTTGATGAAATTGCGTCCCGAGTATGAGACTGTAACATCATCGTTGCTGAGCAGGAGCCCATTACCATCTTTGGATGTTTGTTTGAATGAGCTTTTGCGAGAAGAACAACGCATTCGCACAAAAGCCCATCTGGAACAAAAGCACACTGAAACCTATCCTGTTGCATACTTTGCTAAAGGGAACACTCAGTCTCTTCAGATCTCACAGTCTTCTCCGACTCCTCAGACTCGTGATATGAGCAAAGTCCAATGTTACTCTTGCAAAAAATATGGACACCTTGCAACTCAATGTAACCAGAAGTTCTGTAATTACTACAAGAAGAAGGGACATATCAGTATTGAATGTCGCCGCCGTCCACAAACTCGGACTCCCAATGCTTATGCTGCCCAGGTAGACTATTCTCCTGCTAATGCTGCGTCCACATCTGTGCCTTCACAGCCTGGTTCTTCTTCCCCTGCTCTCACTCCCGAATTAGTTCAACAAATGATTGTCAATGCTTTTTCTGCACTTGGCATCACAGGTAAATCTAAAACCCCTTCTTCCATTTGGTATCTTGATTCCGGAGCATCAAATCACCTGACTCATTCCAGTGCACAACTCTCTAGTTTGACAAAATATACTGGCAATGCTCATGTTCAAACAGCCGATGGCAGACATCTTCCTATCACTGCCATTGGAGATATTTCCAGTATCTTGCCCTTAAAGAATGTTTATCACTGTCCCAATTTAATTTCAAACCTTCTTTCCGTTGGACAACTTGTTGAAAACAACTATAATGTTTCCTTTTCTTCCTCTGGTTGTGTTGTGCAGGATCAGATGTCAGGGAGGGAGATTGCGAGGGGGCCTAAACATGGATGCTTGTTTTCTCTTGATCTATCTACTCCAATTAGGAATAATTCAGCAAATGATTTTTGTTTTTCAGCTCAAAATAATTGTCAATTATGGCATAGTAAGCTTAGACATCCTAATTTTAAAACCATGTCTCACATGGTTAATTCTGGATTGTTAAACTCAATAGGATTTTCTAAGTTTGTTTCCTTTGATTGTGCTACATGTAAGATGGGAAAAAGTAAAAATCTTCCTTATTCTGTCTCCACTTCTACTAGCTTTCAATGTTTTGATTTAGTTCATAGTGATGTTTGGGGTATTGCTCCTCATTTGTCTCACGCTCATTATAAATATTTTGTGACATTTATTGATGATTATAGTAGATTTACATGGGTCTATTTTCTGCATTCTAAAGCTGATGTCTTTAATGTTTTCAAAATGTTTTTAGCATATGTTGAGAATCAATTTTCCACTTGCATTAAAATTTTACGTTCTGATTCGGGAGGTGAATATGTGTCTACAGAGTTTCGAACCTTTTTACAACAAAAAAGAATTCTTTCTCAAAAATCTTATCCTTATACCCCTCAGCAAAATGGGGTCGCTGAAAGGAAAAATAGACATCTCCTTGATGTTACTCGCTCTCTTCTTATTGAATCCTCTGTTCCTACACGTTTTTGGACAGAAGCTCTTAGCACTGCTGTCCACCTTATAAATCGATTACCTTCCTTTTCTTTAGAAAATGAGTCCTTTTTCTCGATTATACAAAGCTACACCATCTTATGATGATCTGCATGTTTTTGGATCGGTGTGTTTTGTACATTTACCTCATTCTGAGCGTAACAAACTTACTGCCCAATCTGTTAAATGCGCATTTCTAGGATATGCTAGTCATCAAAAGGGGTTTCTTTGTTATGATCCTCAAATATGGCGCATTCGTACCTCCCGTAATGTTGTTTTTTTTAAAATCAATTTTTTTTCCAGCAATATCTTGAGTCTGTCGAGTTCCCATCAGTTGTTTCCTTACCTGGTTTTTCGGACAAAACTCCATTTGTTAAATTTGATCCTAAATTCGTGTATCATAGGCGGAGTAATGCGGCAAACACAGATAGTCCCCCTAACGATCGCCCAACTACATCTGGTCCAACTGGAGACCCTCCCTTGCATCGATCATCTCGGATTTCAGTACCTCCAACTCGTTATGGGTTTACCCACACTTCCTTGATGGCCACCATGTCTTCTACATCTATTCCGAACTCATAGTCTCAGGTTGTGCAGCATGAGTGTTGGAACAAAGCTATGCAGGATGAATTGGATGCTCTTGCGCAAAATCATACATGGGATGTGGTTCCGTGTCCTCCTTCAGTTAAGCCAATTGGTTGCAAATGGATCTATTCTATCAAGCTTAAACCTGATGGAACTCTGGATAGGTATAAGGCCCATCTTGTCGCTCTGGGAAATCGGCAGGAATATGGTATTGATTATGAGGAGACTTTTGCTCCTGTAGCAAAGATGACAACTGTTCGGACTATTCTTGCCATCGCAGCATCCCAATCCTAGCCTCTCTACCAGATGGATGTAAAGAACGCATTTCTTCATGGCGATCTCAAAGAAGATGTCTATATGCGCCTTCCTCAAGGGGTTTCATCTATCATCACCGGTGCCGTTGCCAAACTACGACGTTCTCTTTATGGCCTCAAACAAGCCCCCAGGGCATGGTTTGAAAAGTTCCACAATGCTCTTCGCCACTTGGGGTTTCATCCTAGTCCATATGATCCATCCATGTTTCTTCATCATACTTCTACGGGGATTACTATTCTTCTTGTTTATGTGGATGACATCATCATTACAGGTACCGATGCAGATATGATTCACCAACTTCAGGCCTCTCTTCATGAATCTTTCCACATGAAAGATCTTGGTCCTCTGAACTATTTTCTAGGTCTTGAAGTTCATCAATCTGCAAAAGGCATTGTACTTCATCAACATAAATATGCTCTTGAATTAATTGAAATGGCTGGACTCCAAGGATCTGCCCCCGTCGATACTCCAGTCGAAGTCAATGTTAAACTTCATCAAGACAGTGGGGATCCTCTCTCTGATCCTACATTTTATCGTCGCCTCGTTGGCAGCTTGATCTACTTGACGATAACTCGTCCTGATATTTCTTATGCAGTCAATTTAGTCAGTCAATTCATGACTGATCCTCGACATCTTCATTTGGCTGCAGTCCGACGTATTATTAAATATCTAATTCGGACACCAACCCGTGGATTATTTTATCCGGCCAACAATTCCCTGACACTCAAAGCATACTCAGATGCTGATTGGGCTGGTTGTCCGGATACTCGTCGCTCTACCACAGGATGGTGCATGTATCTGGGAGATAGCTTGATTTCGTGGAAATGTAAGAAACAAGATAAGGTCTCAAAATCTTCCACCGAAGCCGAGTATCGTGCCATGTCTGCTGCTTGTTCAGAAATTCTCTGGCTTCGCGGGTTGCTTTTCGATCTCGGATTTCCTGCTGATAGTGCCACTCCTCTCTATGCAGACAATACTAGTGCAATTCGTATTACTGCCAATCCAGTTTTCCACGAACGCACTAAACACATACAGATTGATTGCTATTTTATACGCGACGAATACAAGCGTGATGTCATTAGCCTTCCTCACATCTCTTCTGATCTTCAAAATGCCGATATCCTCACAAAGGGACTTCCGCGACCTCGCCATCAGTTCTTGGTTAGCAAATTGATGCTTGTGGATTCCCCAGCATCAATTTGAGGGGGGGTGCCAAATACAAGATGGCTCAGGCCCACTTGGGCCCAATATGGTGGCATCCAATCTCGTTGGATTTGGTCAAATATTTGCACAGTTTTCTTCCTTCCTTAATTAGATTGTAATTAGATTTAGTCTAATACTCTTTCTTTAATTAGATTGTAATTAGATTTAGTCTAATTTGTAGAGCTGATTTGTAGCCTTTGATGAGGCATCTGTATTCTATATAATGGGAGAGAATCTCCAATGAAGACACACAAATTGATAATTCAAAATCTCTTTTACATGCTACGTTTGTCATTGGTGACTCTATATAGTCGGCTGTTATGTTCCATGTTCGACAGTACAAAATATTGAATAAAGGTTGGCTTTGCCGAGTTATTTCCTTTTCTCTCCTTGGATGTTCATTCCTAGATTTGAGAAGTTACTCTAATGTCAATTTTGGGTTGTTTATTTGCTCTGTTCCTTGGCTAGTTAATTTCAGAAAATTTTGAACTTCTCTGTACAAGTTACTAGTTGATGTGATTTTCTGGTTTTTGGAGTATTTGGGCTCTTGACAGTGCAATTGTGTGACACTGGGACTGCGTCAATCAAGTGGTCCTCCTCAAGTATGGTAAGTCTGGTTAATATTTCTGCTCCAGTATCTCAAGATCATGCTGGATTGGCTAGTTCTACAGGCAATGAGGGCCATGGTGATTGAAACTGTGGTCACGGTGGTGGTTGCAATGGTTGTAATGGTGGACAAGGTCGTGTTGCACTGTTTAATGCAGAAAAAGATAAGCTTTATTGTACTTATTATGGAGGAGATCGGCATACGGTGCCATGAGGCATGTTGGGACCTAGTGGGCCAGCACGTTCGTAATAACTTTGTATACTTAGCTGTGTAAAAAACGCCAATGAAGTGGCTAAACACTGGTATATGAAGGTGAAGTAAAATATTACTTGTGAAATTTTCTTGCTCCTTTAGAGGCTTTAGGTGTTGGAAATCTTCATCTGTTAGTATTGCTTCATATATTACTGTATTCATCAATGCAACTTGGATTATTGATTCACGTGCCATTATAATGGAGGATGGATCGATGTGGAGTCTTCACGCATTGGAGGTGCTAAGTAGTCTTCATACAAGGCTTACAGAGGTTTCTTTCACCAACTCAAGATTGGACTTGAGAAGTCCGTTGAATTGCTTTGGAGAGCCTTGACAGCTTCCATATAAACTAGTAGCCAACAATCTTAGCTCCTAATTAGAGATTACACCACCTAATTAGGTGGCCAGTAATCTTGACTCTAATTAGAGAATGTATTTTCTAAATTATGGCTCCTAAGGATATTAACTTACTGAACTTACAATGTTATAATCAAGCGAATTCTCCTAGGATAAAACTTTCTAAATATGACATTGCAATTGATTAGGATTTTGACATGACCGTAATACTGTGTTCAACATGTGCCTTATTAAATACTTAAGTTATGGGGCCTTTTAGTTAATTAAGCCTATGCTGATCTTCTTTTATGAGTCATTTATTTCCATGACCTGCATTAGTTCTCCCCGGCTTGAGAGAACTCGACTTGGACGAGTTGAGATGGACTTAGTCCTAATAGATGAAAGATCAACGTATAAATTCATTATCTAATGGTTGGTTTTCTTTCATCAATCATTGGGTAGGAAGGGCATCCAATTGTGTTCTCCACGCATTAGAAAGGAATTATGGCTTCTGTTTATGGGCGTTGATGTGTTCTTCAAGGCATTCAAATAGTTGGATCATTTAGTGGTTTAAATCTTACCATCAGATCTGTATGAAAGTTCTTTCCATCTGTCAATCTCTCTTGTGCAAGCATCCCCCATCAATTGCCAAATATAAAGTGCTGGAAATCTCAATGGCGGGGTAGGCTTTAGGGCTCTTTATAATCATGGACCTATCATTCGATGCTTCTGTGGGTGCTTCTGATATGAGCGGCGTCACCTGATTCATCTGATAGTTTAAAGCTCTCTTCTTGATCCGACTCTTCTTTCTTTTCCTCGTTCATCTCTTCTATCAAGTGTTCCTCTATTGCACTTTCTTCAAACACTAGATCAGCTTGTTTAACTTGATATGTTTCTTTGCATGTTGATTCAGTCAGACATTTGGCCATGCAATTCACAACTTTAAAATTGCATGAAATCTGTTGTAGGGAGGTTCTCATTTATTTGTTGATGTTCTCAATTTACAATTACATGAATATCCCTTTATGAAGGTTTAAAGGGAGGATATGTGCAAATTAGGAAGAACAAATCTACAATAATTATCTTTAAGATTTTCCATCTTTGAATCAATCTTGTAGAGGTTTCATACTTTCCAGGTATCTGAGTTGGTAGTCTCTTGATAGTAATGTTCATTTCCAGACCCACCACATGAGACAATATCATTCGTTCGTACACTCAACTGCATAATGTCCTTTTTCTGCCACAACTTGGACAATTGTAACCTTTCTAAATGTGGTGGTAGATCAGTCATCGAATTCTGTCATTTATCGATGTTTATCTTAGATGGGAATCTCTTGGTAATCATGTGATATAAAAGAGAATGCTTTTGGGTGAGGAACATTTTGCCTACATGAGCCATCTCGACGTTATAAAACTTTCATTAGGCATTTAAATCTCTTTTCAAAGTTGTTCATTGTCTCATAGTCCAGTGGCGCAGTCCCGATTTGAAGCAATTGGACTTGCTAGGACCTAGAATACCAAAACCAGAAACAATTCCAGCAACTACACTAATGTGCAGTAAAGAACTAAAAAACAAGAACTTAAATGGTGAAGGAACAATGCATAAAACAACCAAATACTCAACTCAAGGATTTCTCAATCTTCTAGCATCCACACAACACGGGAAAGAGAAAGAAAAACCATAAAAGCACTGCTTTTATTATATTTTAAATGCTGTCACTGTAGCATAATGAAGACTTCTGACTACTACATACCTTATATAAGGATTAAAACACCTAAAAACCCTAGAAAACTTGCTAAAATTGAATCATAACACAATTGGAAGACTTAATCATAGTTTCCAATTTAATTTCTATGAAATTTTGAAAAGGAATTAATTGAAATAAGCAAATTTCCAGAACTGGAGTTGTCTGGGACACTTCTATCAAGAATCTCTTTGGACCCCATATGGTCCACCATTTGATGGAACAAAACCCACGTTCTCAAATTGCACTCCCAGGTTAACCTGTTGGTGCATTTCTTTCTTGGATTGGCTCAGATCTGGCTCACCAAGTAGCTCTTTAAAGTTACTGCACGTGAGACCCATTCAACTGCTGGATAACTGCAAACAGCACCCTGTTATTTACTGTAATAATAAAACAGTCCTTGACTTGTTGTTTTATCAAATATTTAGGGCACTGTTTGGCCCAAAATCTTGATAAAAAACTTGTCGGGACCCTTGTGGTTCTTCTTGGGATACTCAATCTGCTGCAAGTAGGTTTCGGCCATCACAAAAGTTTGATAAAAAATCTCTTCTGCATCATCCAGGATGGATCCTCAATCCCATTTGTGGTTGGTGTGCGTGTGCTAGCCTTGGCTATGACTCCTGCATCTAGTGGTCTCCAAAGAGAGAAGACAAGATATGAATGAAGGTAGATGGGAAAGACTCAATTGTTGGAATGAAATGAAATAACTGAACTTGATCGAACTTATGGAAGACATAAGATTTGTGAAATTGAATGACTGAATACATTGCTGGATGGAACGGTATTGGTCACACATACAATGCTTTATGCTGTGGTATGGTTTCCAAAATGGGGCTGAAGTTGAGGGGGTTTAATTGTTGGTAGGTTAGGAGCAGCTATGGAGGCTAGAAGGGTAAAAGTTCATCACCTAGTGCGGTCCTGCCGAAGTAGAGTCCTGTGAGGGTTCAGACTAGAGATAGACCTAACCTTTGGCAATTTTGCACTAAGTGGCTGCTCGCAGGTCTCAAACCTGCGTTATCACGCATGGCACCCGAGACTTTTACCATTGCACCAAATCAATGACCCATTGGAGTCTAGAAGGGTGATGCTAAAAAAATTATGGATGACCGCTGGATGGTGGAAACAGGGACATCAAGTAGGGCTTCCATTTGGGGGCAGTATTGGGCCTGGCAGTTCAAATGAGTGACTGATTTAGGAATGATACCAGTATTGAGAATAAGATTGGTAGGTTTTGGGCTAATTGTACTTGTATTGGGGCTGTTTTAGGTCTGTTGTAGACTGTTTCTTGCAGGTGCCAGGCGACAGCAACTAGATTTTTTTTTTTGTTGGTTTCAGGGAAGGGGACTTTAAGTTGGTTTCAGGGACGGGGACTTTAAGAAGGCAATGACTTGGATTTAGATGGATGAAAAAGTTTAATGGATGTGGGTTAGTGAAGATGGGGTAAGTTTAGGGCTGCCAGTAGATCCCTTTGGGACTGTATTGCTAGGGGATAGCAACCAAAATGTTGCTGAGTTAATTGGGAACAATTAAGCAGGACTTCGGTTTGTGTTTGGATGAGTTAGGGGTGAATGAGAGGGAAGAAGAGCAGTGATAGCAACAAGTTTGAAAGCAATATAAGCAGATACGGTAAGCAACAATTTCTACTGAAAGAGACTATATTGAGCACTTAAAAAAATAAACCAAGCAATTTTGAAAGCGATATAAGCAAATATGGCAAGCAACAATTTCTACTGAAAGAGACTATATTGAACACTGAAAATAATATGAAACAACGAAACTCTCTCTCTCTTCTTTTGGTATTTTCAGGCTTCTTCTTCTTCTTTTAAATGAATGCATTGAGTGGAAATCATCAAAAACTAACCAGAAAAGAACGTACTCTGATACTAAAACAATGGAGGCTGTATTAATGTGGAATCTTCACAGTTCACGTGCATCTTGAAGCCATGCCTATAATTGTAGGTGTCAAGGAGTCTTCACACAGAGCTAAGATAGGAAGTGAGATAGGTATCCAGTGAATTGCTTTGGGGAGCATCTGCAACCTTTATAGAGACTAGTGGCCAACAATCTTGGCTTCCAATTAGAGATTAGAAGTTTTAATGAGGGCGGTCAATGATCTTGACTCCTAATTAGAGATTCTATTTTCTATTTATGGCTCTTAAGGATATTAACTTATACACTTGTACTAAAGTTGCACACCTTGCTGACAGCTCTAAACTTTTCATTTTGTCCTTGTTGCTGATGTTGCTGCTGCTGCTGCTGCTGCTGCTGTTATTATTATTATTATTATTATTATTATTATTATTTTTGAGTTTTTGCAATAGAGATAATATGTGTACTTCACTTAATACTTGACCAAGTTCTTTTCTTTATAAGAAGATCTGTTATATGAAGCCTTTCATGTATGGCCATGATGGGTATATGTCGACTGGTCTAAATGTTTTCCATATTGATCATTAAAGTTATTAACGTTTTACATTTGGATTCCATCTTCTAGACATTCCTTTCACTTGACAAATAGGAATCTAAGTTCTATAAACTACTCTTAGTTGATAATTGATTAACATTTTTGTACAGGCATCACCACTGATAGGTTTAAATCAGATACCATTTTTTGGAAAGAACAAACCAATCATTATTGGAAACTGATGGGTGTTGACCAGACAGAGATTCGAAATGTCATGGACATGAATGCTTATTGCGGTGGATTTGCAGTAGCTTTGAATGCCTTACCGTTGTGGGTAATGAACATTGTGCCTATAAGCTTGAATAATACCTTATCTGCTGTTTATGACCGGGGATTGATTGGTGCTTTTCATGACTGGTGAGGTTTTAGCTTTCTACTGTTTGATGTATTTCTTGGGATGATTATTACAATTTACATCTATTCTGCTTGTCTTTCTTGAATTTCTATTAACTTTTAGGTGCGAGCCGTTCTCAACCTACCCACGTACATATGATTTGATACATGCTTCTCGTCTTTTTTCTCATTACAAAGACCATGGTGGGGGTTGCTTAATGGAAGATATCATATTGGAAATTGACCGCATAATTCGCCCTCAGGTACTTTTTTTTTATAGTGTTTCTCTTAGGAGTACAGAGTTATTTAATCCTCGAAATCATGGTTATTTTCGCTTAGGAGTACGGCGAAATCATGGTTATCTTTGTCACGCACCGCAACCGCTCCCCCCCCCTCCCCGAAAATTTGTAATGTTAGCATGTAAATGTATTTTTCCAATGGGAATCTCTGACTCTCACTGGCAAGAGGATCCTCCAGTTCATTCTGCCACATCCTAATTAAACATGATTGACTCTCCACTGCTTTTTCCTTTTCTTTTGTTTTTAATCTCATTGAGAATGAAATCCAATTGTCATGTAGCCTAAAGAGAATTTCCCACAAAATCACATTTTTCAATTCCCCTTCATTGTTGTACATATTGAAGAAGTCCTTAGTCCCTTCATTACTGCCTTTGCTGTGCATAATGAAATATGATACTGGTATGAGGTGTTGCCTCATTCGAAACTATAGTCAAGTCTATTGAATAAATGACTATTTTTAAGTAAAAGATAAATGAAAATATAATATAAACTGACATAATATTATTTGAATGTTACACCAATTAATCAAGTAATTAACTTTTCAATATCTAATTCAAAATTTGAAACATAATAATATTTTGTAAATGAAAATGAATGTTTAAACTAGAACCCAATTGCATCATGAGCAATCCTGTTAAAAGGACACATGTTATTTAATGTATATATACATGTATATATTTTTTCCTAGTGACAACATATAAGGCATAAGAAAAAGATTAATGTGGAATGTGGTAGCTATCATTCCCTTTGGAAGACCTCCCTTTTCATAATTCTGAGTGTGCTATCCGTGGTAGATATTACAGAAAATGTGTCCCTTTAATTGAGGTGCTTACAATCAAATTTCCACTAATTACAGTTGATCGCAAAAGTCAACTCATCGCCGTAGATTTCCCTGAATTACAAAAGTCAATTAATCACAGATTTTCCTTTTAGAAAATTTATTTGATGTGCTTGATATTTTATATCATGGGAATCCATGGTTTAGAGAAGACTTACAGGTCCCATGTGAGTCCATGTTGTGAATAGATCTAATATGGGGGAGATCCCCCACGCGATCTTGATGGTTTAACTTTTTTTTTTTTTTGTTTGTTGCCGGTGGGTGGCGGTTGGGTTGGTGTTTCAGACCCATCATATCCTCTTGACACCTTGATCCATGCCCCTACAAGTTTAACAGTTTTATATATAGAAAAAAGAGTCAGTTAATCCAACAGTCCAACCCATTCAGATTGGTGCAAACCCATGGGATCGGGGATCCGGTGACTATTCGAGATCAGGTGGGCCCCACTAGGTGGTGTGTGTGTATATATACACTTTGTGAGTACTTGTTAATTTTCATATAGATATGTGATGCAGAACACAATGAGAAGATCATATAATTGGACACACAATGACATTTGGACCCATGTGTGAGGTGTTCCAATGGATGATTTTTAACAAAAGATCGTGTCCCCTTGCACAGAGCAATAGCTAGATCGAGATTAGTGTTATCTATAGTAGAACACCTAATGGAGAATCTGGATCCTGAACCTATTTCTGCTAAATCTGAAGAGAATCATGACCGACCTTGCTTGTCTTTGAGACAATGCATAGATTGAATTTTCTAGAGGTTTTTTTTTTTCCTACTTGATTATCAAGTGTTCTTGATGCTTTTGGATAGTTCAACAGTGATATAAATTATAAAGTGGAGGTAGCTCCTGACTACTTTGATTAGTTACTCTTTACTTTCTGCTGAATAAAAATGAACATTTGCTAACAAATTGCTTCCCCTTCTTTCCGGTCAGTCAACATTATACCTCGTGTACTTAGATATCCCACAAATATGTATTCAATTGCTTCTGCGTCCAACTTGCGTCACTGTTGTTTCGGGATATGAACAAAACAGAGTAACAAAAAACCAAATATGTTATGCGGAACTAGAAATAATGGAGCTAAAGGACAGAATACCTACAAGGGTGACTTTCCATTCAACACTTGAGAGGGCATTCAATTGATGAGAAACGTCGCTGTAAGCTATGATGCCTAGATATAGATATTAGATTGAGAAGAATGAGAAGAAAGAAGTTTGGAGAGAACGTGATCCATCCATGGATGATCCACAGCTCTATTTATAATCATGTTAGGCCTTAATCAAGGCACTAAGTATGTCAAGTGTACAAATTAGAATATAAAATAATAGAAAGAATCAATCCTAATCTATACAAGGAATACAATCAGAAAGAAATCAGGGAATACAATATATACACAATCTTTGACAAAATCAACCCACGTGAGTGGGATGCTGTAATGGGCCTTGGGCCTTGGCTGTAATGGGCCTTGTTATCTTCTACACTCCCCCTCAAATTGATGTGGTAGGACAGAAAACATCAATTTGCTAGTAAGATCCTGATGACGTGTTCTGGGGAGAGCTTTTGTGAAGATATCTGCCAACTGGTTAAGAGTAGAGACGTGAGGCAGAGTGATCTTCTCAGTAATAACATGTTGGCGGATAAAGTGACAATCAATCTCAATGTGCTTTGTTCTTTCATGAAAGACTGGATTGTTAGCAATCCTGGTAGCACTGGTATTGTCCCCATGAAGAGGTGTAGACCTACCAACATGGACACCGAATTCACAGAGAAGACGGCGTAGCCAGATGATTTCAGCACTAGCAGACGACATCGCGCGATATTCGGCCTCCGCAGAAGACTTGGAAACTGTAGTTTGCTTCTTGCACTTCCACGAAATCAAAGAATCCCCAAGAAACATACACCAGCCAGTGGTGGATCGTCGAGAATCAGGGCAACCAGCCCAGTCGGCATCCGCATAAGCCGAGAGGCGCAGAGAAGAGCTAGAAGGGTAGAAGAGACCATGGTTAAGAGTGCCTTTAACGTAGCGGAGTATGCGCAAAGCAGCAGCAAGGTGGGGTTTGTGAGGATTGCTCATAAACTGACTAACCGTATGAACTGCATGAGAAATATCAGGCCGAGTCATAGTTAAGTAGAGCAAACTCCCAACTATCCGCCGGAACACAGAGGGATCTTCCAGAGGAGGACCATCATCCATACTGAGTTTGCTGTTAAGTTCTGTAGGCGTATCAAAAGTGTGAGCATCGCCAAGTCTTGCCGAAGTGATCAAATCGGTAGCATATTTACGCTGATGAACCCGAATGCCTGAGTTGTTACGCAAAAACTCAAGCCCCAGAAAGTAGGTGAGAGGACCAAGATCCTTCATCCGGAAGTGGCGAGTGAGATGGTGTTTGAGATCTGTAATGCCAGTAGTATCATTGCCACTGATGATCATATGGATGTGGGGCCCTGGGAATATGACTGCACTTAGGGCATGTTCGTGTAATACTTTTCTAGGAAAAGTAAACGGTTTTCCACGGAAAACCCATTTTTCAGGCGTTTGGTGTGGAACAATTCCACGGAAATGCTTTCCTGCTTGTCAGCATTTTCTTTTCTAGTACTAGAAATTGGTGGGGGGTGTGGGAGGGTTTGGTATGGGAAATGAATTTCAAGAAAACTTCTCCCTATTTTCCTCACTCTTTTCCATTTCAACCCAAGACCCTACAACTTTTCATTTTTTATTTCTTTAAATAAATTATTATTTGATGTTGAATAAATAATATACATGTTATGTTATTTTTCGTCAAAAAACTATTTCACCAAACAGGAAAATTTGATTTTCTATAAGGAATCCACAGCTGCACCAAACAACATTAGCACCAATTCAACGACGAAAAAAAATTCGCACCAAACATGAATTTCAAAATTCTACGGAAATCCTTTTCTGATGTTTCCATTTCTATGGAATTGGCTAACGTGGCAATTTCCCTTTTCGCGGAAAGGGTGTGTAGTATGTGCACAAATGTGCCCTTAGGAAAATCTAAGACATGGATATGGATATGGTTTTCCTAATTTTTTTTTCCTTTAGATCACTTTTGAATTAATGAAATTATCATTGGATACGTTCCTTTATTGAGAGAAGTAAGAAAACTACGATAACTTAAATGAAATGGCGGACTTAGTGAGTTGGATATCCTAAACTTGTACCCTAGAAGTATCAGTGCAATATCGGGTATCGATACCAGTGTCATATGGGTTAGACACGATATGTTGGGTTGGGCTTGTATATGTGTCTGGGTATCATAGGTTGTAAGTACTGCATCTAACTGGAAACTCTCAGGAATATTCATTTGTAATAAGAGTCCTCTTACCACTTCCAGTAACTACCTATTTTTTCATGCTACAAATCCAAATTTTTAAGGTGCATATGGGCATGAAGTTTAATACTATTCCTTTTGCTGTTAAATATGAATGAAACTCTTTGGAAGTATACTTCTCTCCATTATGTGATCGTAATATTCAGGAATTTTTGCATCAAACCTTGTGTCAACCATTTTATGAACATTTCCAATATTTTAGGCAGCTCATCACGATACTTCATTAGATGCACTCAAGTGCACCTTGTTGCATTGTAAATAAATGAAGCAAAATATCTATAATTGGTCATTGATGTCTTATGGAAAACGGAACTTCATTCTCTTCATAAGATCACTTGCTGGATAAGAGCTCCAGCATTTCTTGCATAATTAACATACCTTTTAGTGATCCTTTCCAATCACTTCTTCCACTGAGAAAAGGATAGAGGTTTTTCAGCATTTGTATAGGCACATATGACATGCCCCAAATGCCTATTCATCTCACATCAGCCTCTGTATTAGCCGACGATCGAAGGGCTGAATTAGATTTTATTACTTGACCAACATAATAAAGTCCATTATCCTGGCAGCCACTACCTATTGCCTGTCCTATGTTCAAGTCTTGTAAAGCACAATATATTGGATAAAATGTGATACTACAGTTATGGGACCTAATTAGAGAACTAACTGAAACTAGATTATGTGTAGATTGTGGGACACACATAACACAGAAAGCAATGGTAAATTAGTAGAAACATTAACTAAACCTTCGGCCATAGCCTGAGATGGTTTCCATCTGCTACATGAACTTTGCTCGTACCAAGGGCCTATATGATCCAAACTCTGACTGCATATTTGTCATGTGATTTTTGGCTCCTGAGTCAATTACCCAAAAAATGCTAGTGGGGTAGATGGATGTCATGCGCGCACCTTAGTTCCCATATGAAGTATATGATAATGATGAAACAACCTGCTCAAGTACTTGAAGTCTTTTTTTTTTTTTTTATATATATATATATTTTTTATGAAGGGTTTAAGTCTCATTAAAGAAATCCATAAATATTTGGGCATTTGGGTTTACATTCCCCAATGCGAGCGTTCCAAGAGGATCTTCCCTCTGTCTTAGATTCCCTAACAAATCTTAGAATCAAGTGCCAACTTTTGTTTCAAACAATTCAAGTCTCTAAAGGGCCGAAATAGGCTCCTTATGATGAGAAGAATGGTTCTTTAAAACACTTTTAACAAGCGAGGCAACCCCTTAACCACTTCTGAACAAAAGGTAGCACTCTAAACAACGTAAAATAACTTTTTCTAAACTGTACTACACTAACTAATTTGAACAACTACCAAACAACCAGATTCAATGATTTGCATGTCAACACACCCAAATAATGAAGAGCGCTATTTTTCTCCACACACCACAACCACAACTTGAATAAAACTAATTAAAAAATGATAAGGAAAATCTGATGTACTAACTTACATGTGATTCAAACTTTACAACCTTTTTTTCCCAAACTACAAATGTCTCAAATGAAGAGAATCCATGGGCAGAGATCAAAGGGGTTCTCGAGGATGAATATAGCCTCACAAACGAAGTCCTTTTGGTGAAGGGTAGAAATCTTAAATCTTCATTCCTTTTCCAATCCACTCTAATAAGTCTCTTTAATTGCTACAGTAACGCTACAGTGTCTACACTAAATGTTGCTGGTACAGTATCAATGCTACACTGTCTCTGTTGTCCTAAACCTCCACTATCTTCTTAAACAAGTCTTCCATAGATATCTAAAGGCTCGATACCATGTAAACACTTCTGGTGTGATGATTCCTAAGGGTTGAAAAGTCAGGCATGTTTGAAACCGTGAAAGTAATCTAATGTAAATGTCAAATAAGTGGGAAAGATAATGATTGTGTAAAGGAGAAGTATACTTTCCGGTAAAGTAAAATTGTATTAATTTTCATGAGGTAAAGTAATTTGAAGTGAGATAAGATGTCAACAAGTGGTATAAGTAACCACCTGCGTTTCATGGAGTAAATTTTTTTGGCGGCTAGCAAAGTAAAAGTGAAAATTTTTGGCAGCTGGGACTTTACTTTCCCACTTGTTGTGACAAACCAAACATGGTTAAAGTAAAATTCTTGACTAGTGGGATTACTTTCACAAAAGAAGTATAATTGAGGAGGAAGAATGATATGGTTGTGGTCCTTAGGGTTGGATGACCACAACCATATACCGTTTATTAACTTTCAAAAAAAAAAAAAAACCCTGAGATTTCCTAAATGCATGCAATTCTTGAATTTTATTTATTTATAAATAACTCCTACTCTATCTCATAACATTTTATTGAATTCGAAGATCAGCACTTACGAATTTACAATGCCTAGATATGGTACACAACACCAAAACAACTTGATGGTTGGCCTAACAAGTAACAACAACTATACACCTCCCAAACAACAGCTCTGGTCACTTGTATGTGCACCATATCAATACCAATTACTAATTAGCAACTGGCTACTTATTATCTACCAAAACATGTGTGCTACCTCATATCACAGCAAGATTTATGCAACATGAGCAACTTGACTAGAACTCTGATCGGAATCTGGACAGTAAACTATCAGAGACAACAACCTTATCTGAGATTTTCAGCCAAACTGTCACGACCCAAATTCCGAGGCCCTGTCAAATTCCGGGTGGTGACTCATAGGCAACATTCACCATGCATAAATCAAATTATTTCACTTATGTCATTAGGCATTCCTACTAAATAACTTGAACATGCATTAAAGTAAAAATCCACCTTTTATTCATCAAAACAATCACTATCTTTGAAATAAAATAAACCATTACAATCCTTACGTACTCTAACCGAACAAACTAAATCAATAGAAGGAAATTATTTCTCTTCAATCTTCTAGATGATCCCGTCCTCTCAAGTACGCGTGCCAAAGCCTATCTCTTGGTTATCACTATATTCCTTAGTCTCTAAGTTTCAGTTACCTGGAAGGGGCAAATCCAGTAGTCAGTGGATACTGAGTGATAAACATTGAAGTCCATTTGCATGATAAATAACAGAATAAATTCTAATAACACATAAACTTTAATAAATTATGCAAGATGAGCAAAGTAGCATCTCACAATAATTAACAGTATCACGAATTCATGTTCATTCATCTTTTATTACAACCACCTAACCATCTGTAGCACTGGCCATCACGGGGTCAAGTACCACAAGTACAAGATCACACTCTGTCCCTCTGAATTCTCATATATGCATATCACGGTGACCCATCGGCCAACATCATCACAGCGGTACCTGAGGATCAATTCCTTGCACGGCTGACCCCTAGTCAGCAATCCATTAACACGGCTGACATAAAGGCCATACAACTATCCATGGCTAACACGAAGTCAGACAATTAACCATGGCTGATCCGAAATTAGACATCACATAATCACACAACTGTTGTACGAAAGACGTCATTTTTGCACAGTGCTAGTGGTCTAGGGGTGTCCACGGGTAATTCCAAACTCTCTCCATGTCCTGGAGATTACACAAAATTATATTCTCCACGAATCAAATTAACTTCAGGTTTGCTTCTTATTCCATAACTAGACCAATAATGAACTGGCCTTCGTAAAGAACTTCACACGTGTGGTCCGGATTTAACATGCCCCTGCCCATTTCAATATTGGTGTCCAATAGTGTGAGGTCATTCACTTAACCAGCCCTTTACAAGTTAATATATTTTCACAATTATGGAGTAACTTCACAAGCACCTCTTATGCAATTCAATTCAGAAACACCAACCATAACATCTCACATAGCTCATGTTCCATGTACATATGAATAAAATCATCATGTTCTCATTTACTAGGAGTACATACAAAATAGAATCTCATGTGAACAACCAATATTCTGAAATAAATCCTTACTTTCAATTATTAGTATATGTTGAAGTGGAAGCCAAAACAAGATTAGAATTCATGGAGGCATTCGATCGAACACTTGAGGTCCCAAACCAATGAGAGATTTATTGCAGTTTCAGCTACAGTAACTATTACACCTAAATCTGAATTTCTGCAAAGTGTCATTGAACACACACAAATAATCCCAAAAGAAGTCCTGCTTGCATGAGGCTGAGGCGCACACTGCCTACCATGTTCAGCCGCATCCTAATGCAATACCATAGTCTCCAACATGTGTAAATCTATATAATAACTCATCAATCTTTGCAACTAGAGTAACATATTATGAAGGAAGTTATCAAATACTTAAAGGACAATCAAGATAAGATGTAATAGTAATACAGCTAGTGCCCAGCCCCCACATAAGGGTTCGACCAGCTCAGAACTCTAATATAGGAATTCAGCCCATCCCAAAAAAACCCATAATAGCTTTCAGCCCAGTCTATCTTACACTATGGTATGTCAAACATCAAGGATGGAGTTCGGCTGGGTTCAAAACTCACTTTTTGGAGTTCCAACTATGAATATGGTATGCCCATACTTCCATTACCAAACATATCAAGAAGCCATATGATTCATCTAGTTAGATCATCTTCCATAAACCATTAAGCATTAATTAAACCCTAAAACACAAAAACTAAGAGAAAACACCAACTAGAAAGGTGAACACATTCAGATTAGAGTATCAGCTCACTGTTTTAGGGTTCCAAGTCTAGAGAAACATCATGATTTGCAAGTAAGATTTGGATGCTACTCACCTGATGTATGCTTTGGTCACCTGATCAACCTGCCGGGAAGATGTGTAAAGGATCAACAGATCCTTGTATTGAAGAAGAAGAAGAAGAAGAAGAAGAGAGAGAGAGAGATTGTGGAATCTGTCGTATCCCAAAAGGGAGGATCGACTGTTGCTCTTTATGCACAAAGTATTACTAATTACAGCCTATGATTGATCCTTATTACATGTGTATATAAGTAAGAAAGGAAAGAATATAAGTGTGATTGCTATCATACAACTATACAATGTTTGACCAAATCTAAGAGATCCCACACGTGGGTGTGGCTATGTTTAAACTTTGGGCCTCTTGGTCGTGGGCCTTGAGAGATGGGCTTGCTTCTTTGTGCTTCTACACTCCCCCTCAAATTGATGCGGTGGTTTGCCAAGAAGCATCAATTTGGAAAGAATGGAATCATGACGATTGCGGGGCAAGCCCTTGGTGAACACATCTGCCAGTTGTTCAGATGAAGAGATATAAGGTAGACTGATATCTTCACAGACAAAGTGCTGACGAATAAAGTGACAGTCAATTTCAATGTGCTTAGTGTGCTCATGGAAAATAGTATTCTTTGCAATCCGAATAGTACTTGTGTTATCTGCATACAGCGGAGTAGGGTCTTTGGTGAAGATGCTGAATTCTGGAAGTAGACGACGCAACCATATGACTTAGCTGCAAGCAGAAGACGTGGAACGATATTTGGCCTCGGCCGTCAATTTGAAATTGTGACTTGTTTCTTGCTTTTCCATGAGATGAGAGAAGGACGCAAGAACATTCTCCATCCAGTCATCGAGCGATGAGTGTCGGGATAGCCGGCCCAATCTGCATCAGCATATGCTATCAATTGTAATGAAGAGGTGGAAGGGTAAAATAAACCACGATCCCGAGTCCCCTTTACATATCAAAGAATTCAATAAACAGCTGGAAGATGTGGTTTATGAGGATGGCCTATAAATTGGCTGATAGTCTACACAACATGTGATATATCAGGCCGCGTCATGGTTAAGTAGAGCAAGCAATCAACCAAACAACGAAATATGGTAGGATCTGGGAGAGGATGCCCATCTTCTTTGCTGAGCTTGACATTAAGCTCTATGGGAGTGGCAAATGTTTTGGCATTGTCAAGTCGCGCGGAATGAATCAAGTCATCAGCATATGTTGATTGAGTGATTTGAATGCCATCTTTGTTCCGTTGAACCTCCAGACCCAGAAAGTAGGTTCAGGAACCAAGGTCCTTCATTTTAAAGGTACTCATGAGGTGAGTTTTAAGTTCAGTGATCCCATCATGATCATTCCCACTAATTATCATATCATCAACATAGATCAATAGAATTGTATAGCCATGAGAGGATCTTCGAATGAAGAGAGAGCTGTCATTGGAGCTTTGATAGAAGCGGGCCTGAAAGATGGCAGATCGAAACTTTTCAAACTAGGCCCGAGGGGCTTGTTTGGCCCTATATAAGGACTTTGTCAACTTGCAGACATGATGTGGAGGACAAGCATACCTTGGTGGCAGACGCATATACACAACTTCCTTGAGATCCCCATGTAAAAATGCGTTCTTGACATCCATCTGCAAGAGGGGCCAATTGCGAGACGCGACAACTGCGAGTAAACACCGAACTGTAGTCATTTTGGCAACCGGGGCAAAGGTTTCCTCATAGTCAATGCCGTACTCCTGCTTATAACCTTGGGCAACTAGGCGGGCCTTGTATTTATCAATACTGCAATCAGATCTATGTTTAATGGAATAGACCCATTTTTTTTCGATGATGGTTGTATTTCCTGGAAGAGGCACCAAGTCCCAAGTTTTGTTGACTTTGAGGGCAAGTAATTCATCTGTTATTGCATCTTGCCAACTTGGTATATTAGCAGCCTGTTTATAAGAGGTAGGGATAGGAATGGGGTCCAAAGAGGTAAGAAGTGCTGAAAATCCATATCTATCAGGTGGAACCGAAGTACGACTAGAGCGTCGTAGGTAAGGTCTGGAAGTGTTACCTTTTGTAGTATCATTACCTACAGGAACCAACAGGGTAGGTGGATCTGAAGGAGGAGCAGTAGGAGGTAGTTGCCTTGGACGGCGAGTATAGACCTATGTAACTGTAGGAGGGGAAGCAGGAGATAAAAAATGAGGAAGGTACTTGGATATTAGAATAACTTGGTGACTATGAATAAAACGGAACGTTCTCCAAGAAAACAACATTTCGAGAAATCCTTATTCGGCGTTCTTTGGAATCATAGCACTGAAAACCTTTGTGTTCATCACTGTAGCCAAGAAACATGCATTGAGCTGCTAGTGTGAAAGTTTTGTACACTCTAAAGATGGGAGATGAACAAAACAGAGACATCCAAAACAAGTGTGAGTAGGAAGGTGGATGACCAAATAAGCACTCAAAAGGGGAAACTGTACCTAGGGCAAAGCTAGGTAATCCGTTGATAATGTGAACAGCTGTATGGACTGCTTCACACTAAAATCGAGGTGGAACAAGGGATTCCATAAGGAGAGTTCAAACAGTTTCTAGGAGATGACAATTCTTTCGTTCTTCCACTCCATTTTGTTGTGGTGTGTGGGGGCAAGATTTTTGATGAATAATTCCTTTTTCTGTGAGAAAGTTATTGAACTCAATGGATGTATACTCTCCCCCTGAATCTGAACATAGAATCTTGATGGATTTTTGAAATTGAGTACTGACCGTTTTATAGAATATTTGGAACATAGAAAAAACTTCAGATTTAGATTTCAAAAAATAGATCCATGTATAACGGCAATGATCATCTATAAAGGTAACATAATATTTATATCCAAGTCTACTCAAGTTAGGGGCAATCCCCCAGACATCCGTGTGAACTACATCAGATGTGTCAGCAGTACGTGAATAATGAATAGGGAATGGTAACACATGACTTTTGCTTAAACAACAAGATTCACATTTCAATTTTGAAAAATGAGAGACCATGGAACTAGACATAGATTTATCCAAATATCCAAGTTTAAACAAAGACAACAAATTTGCATTATTCAAATGACCAAGGTGTTTATGCCAAGTGGTCCACATATTATTTAAAAGACTACTAGATGAAGTAAGAAATGATTGTTGTCCCATGTCCAAGAGAAATAGCCTGCCATGCTTACTCCCCATCCCGATCACCTTCCCAGTTTGCCGGTCCTGTATGACATAACCAGAAGGAGAAAAATTAACTGGATAACCAGATTCAACAAGTTGGCCAATGGAAATAAGATTTGCAGCTAAATTTGTGACAAAATAAACATTAGGCAAGGTAAGAGTACCAATGGTTATATTGCCCATACCAGAAATTGGTAACCGATCACCGTTGGCGGTAGTGATGGAGTCATGGCCATGGTAAGGTGTATGGCTGTGCAAATTGTGGGCCATAGATGTCATGTGGTTTGAGGCTCTTGAGTCTAGGAACCATGAGGTGGGTGTGACAGAAATAAGTGGGGAGGTAGATGAGTGAAATGCAGGCAAAGCAATAGGAGAAGAGGACATACCGTTAATACCCATATAGGTAAATGCAGATGCTACAGATGAATTAATCAAGTCTCGAATTTGAGCTATTGTCAATGTCATGGAACCAGTGTCAGAAGATGCTGAGGCAAGTGAAGTTATATTCTTAGCCTGCAGTGCAGTAGAGCCGCCGTGCATTGGAGTTTGATAAGGTTTCTTGTTAAGCCTTCTTGTGCAGTTGGAAATAATATGTCCATTACGTTTGCAATAATTGCAAAATAATTTCTACCGGCAGTCCTGTGCAACATGTTTGTCACGACCCAAATTCCGGGGCCCTGTCGGATATTCGGATCGTGATAACTTGGCAATGTTTACCATTCATTTATCAAATTATTCGCATAAGAGATTTGGCATATAAATCAACTGTAATTCCAATTAATTTAAATAAAGTCAAACAATATCCAAAAATCTAAGAATAATCCAAATCCCTATGTTCTAACTCAAATTACTAATGTACTAAACATTAAATCAATTGCTAGACAAAAGCTAATTCTTTTGTCACTCATATAAATATTCCTCGTTCTCTCTCTTCAGCCACGCATGCCAAAATCTACGTGCTGAGCGCCATCCTGATTTATCCCACCCGCAGTAAGATTACCTGAAGGGGGCAACACAACATCAGTATTACTGGTGAATGAATATTCCTAATTACATAAGCAGTATAAAACATAATATCACATGATTAACATAGTTGAATCAATATATTAAATGCACAATAATACATCCATAAATATATATCCGTGCCCATGCACCTTACCATGCCTCGAAGGCCCATTGTATACATGTATACCAGTCACTATGACCCTGTCTCATCGGACACGTCCCCTATGGACCAGCCGCTATAACGGCTCGGACACTAAGTCCAGCATCCCACGTCTGGGACCTCACCATCTCATAACAACCACAACTCAATATTATTAACAATTTTTCCTCATTTCATAATCAACAGTGTGGATCCAACCCTTACTACATTCACTGGTTATTGCCCCGCTTCAATTTATAATTGGTATTGATTGGTGAATGGTTGGCCCACATTTTTAAAACATCACATTAAGAATTAATCACAATTAATTGATCACAGTAACTTAATCGCGATCCATAGAATTAATCATGGCCTAATTACTCATAATACACATTCTAGGTTCTGATAAGCCTCATGACTATTATGTAATTTTATTATAAAGTCCAGGTCTTATTTAAAGCTCTGCCTCTTCCCAGACTGTGATAAAACGCCTTTGTAATATACATATATGGAACAGTGGGCCCCACTTGAATGATACATGATCAAACCTAATTTATATGGTCACCCAGTGCCCTACATTAAGTCTCATGGTTCTGATTACTCATCATGTATCATTACTGGGCCTGCAGTCTCAATAAATTGATAAATAACCCTTATGGTTAACAAAATTGAAGTTCCTGGATAACTGGTCAGATGGAGACCAGGCCACATGGGACCACCACCATTGGGATTGTCTATGAGTCTACTTCAAGACGTGGGGTCCTAATCCATGATTGGTTTAGTTAATGGGTCCCACTACTCTTGTCGACCAAACTGTCTCATTGACGCCTGCAACATTCCAAGTTTAGTATCCAGTGGGCCCCACTCAACTAAATCAAGATCAGCCTCCTAGGTGAAGATCGCCCACTGCTAAACCATCATCCTATTGGATCTGATTCATGATTAGATCATGTTCTGGGGTCCATAAGCCAGAAATGACTTTTACTGGTTCCTGTACACAGTCATGCCTGGTTTCTTTTGATTCTAATGAAGAGTGGAATCTACTGGTCTAAATCCAAGATGTTCCACTACACTATGGTCGCCCATCAATCCTCTTCCAGATGTGGGGTCCTGATTTTTTATCAAGTCAATAGATGGGTCCCACAACTACAAATGACCATTAACTAACACCCCATCAGGCCTCTGTTTTCCATCGGTTTTGTAGAACTGTTCATATTCTTACATTCAAATCTATTAACACCATTCCCTTATCTATTAATATGAGATTCAACAATTCTTGCCACAGAATATACCTAACATATGATCCATCATCTTCTTAATGTCAATTACTCTTAACATATGATTTCATAACCAATAGATCTTCTCAACACAGATTATCCAAATCACATCACAATATCAATCATCTTAATTGATCAACTAGTTAACTAGGAAAATCCACTCACCTTTGATATGCTATCGTTGCTTTTGCAATGTGTGGGCGCGAATCGGACATCAATAGCCTTCCCTTCCTTCTCCTGATTAACAATCACAAGACTCTCTCTCTCCGAATTGTCTTCAGTGGAAAAAGAATACACAATAGGGGTCGTTGGTTTGCTTCTGTATATATAGAAGGATATGCTGTATAAACTTCCTAATCCTAATATATCTCTTATTTCCTCTACTATAGTTGGTATACAACTCCAGTCCCAAAACAAAACGTGGGACACTTTCCACTTTCTAATTCTCCATAATAAGTACTTCTACTAATACCATAATAAGGAAACAACCCAAAGTGCTCCCTGGGCCAGACTAATCCTGGGCCCATATAATACAGGATATTACAATGTCCATACCTTTTACAATCAAAATACTGTGGTTTCTTACCACAAGCAACTAGAAAGGCTGTCTCATCAGCCTGAGATGGTCCTGATTGTGCAAGAAAGACCTTTGATTCCTCATGAAGGGAACAAAGTGAAGAAAGACGAGTTTCTTCACAAAGGATCGCTTGATCACATGTATCCCAGATGAGGAGAGATTTCCTGATTCATGCGGCTGCTCGTATTGTTTCAAATTCTGCTCGGAGATTCATCAGGAATTGACTAACATGAAGTCCTTCCTGAAGTTTGAGAGCCTGAGGAAGAAATGCTGCGGAGACAGACTGCAGGAGCATCTGGTCCCTTTCAGTCCATAAGGTTAGAAACCCATTGTAGTATTTCTGTACATTCTTGTCATTTTGGTAGTATTTTGCCAATTCTGTGTCAAGGTGGAATCTTCGGGCTTTATTTTGTTGATGATATATTTTCTTCATGTGTGTCCACATATCAGAAGCTTTCGTAAAAGCTTGTAGTGCCATTGTGAAAGAGGGATCAACGGAGTTGAGAATCCAGGTCACAACCTTAGCATTCGTTGATTCGAAATGGCAATTGTTTTATCTCTGTGCCATTAGGATCAACAGCTGGTTTTACAGTTGTCCCATCTAAATACCCCAACATCCCTTGTCCTTAAATAAAGTTCTTAAGGTGAAATGCCCAAGACATAACTGGTACCATTAAATTTAACAGAAATAACAGCAACATTGTCCATTTGATTTAAGAAGATGATTTCTAAAGAAGGGAGATGGGCAGCAGCGCTGTTTTTAGAAAAAAAAAAAAAAAAAAGAAAAAGAAAAATTGACCTCTAGTTTTCCAAAAAATTTGTAGTAGGAAAAGATTTCTTCTTTCTGTAACAATATCTTTTCTTCGATCAGCCTTCTAGGTTATACTGGTAGCCTATTTTTGTTACTTTTGATCCAAGAATGATTGGATTCCAATGGTTGGATCTGAATATCAAGCCTTAAAACAAAATCAGTTTCTACAAACCGGCAGACCAGAGAAACAGGTAAGACTGACCTGTTTGAGATGATAAAGATCTCAGAAAAATGCTTAATATTCTCAGGAATAATGGTCGACCAGTTTGGTGGTGATTTCTGTAGATACCGTAATCTGGAGGTGGGGCCCACTTTGAGATCTCATGGCTGGATGATTGTCGACAGTAGATAGAGTTGCAGAAAATCTGATCTGCTGCTTTGTTTGATGCTGCTGAGAGATCCTTCTTTGCTATGAATATGATGCAAGGATTGAAGAAACAGAGAGAAGATAGATTGCAAGACGACAGATAGATAGCTCTGATACCATGTAAAGGATCAACAGATCCTTGTATTGAAGAAGAAGAAGAAGAAGAAGAAGAAGGAGAAGAAGGAGGGAGAGAGAGAGAGAGAGAGAGAGAGAGAGAGAGAGAGAGAGAGAGAGAGAGAGAGAGAGAGAGAGATTGTGGAATATGTCGTATCCCAAAGGGAGGATCGACTGTTGCTCTTTATACACAAAGTATTACTAATTATAGCCTATGATTGATCCTAATTACATGTGTATATAAGTAAGAAAGGAAAGAATATAAGTGTCATTGCTATCATACAACTATACAATGTTTGACCAAATCTAAGAAATCCCACACGTGGGTGCGGCTATGTTTAAGCTTTGGGCCTCTTGGTCATGGGCCTTGAGAGATGGGCCTGCTTCTTTGTTTGTGCTTCTACAAGAAGTATGTCATCCAAAATTCCTGCGCACTGCTGGTTCTTCTCTTTTTCCTCTAGTTTCCTTCAAGCCTCTTCTGGATCTCCTTGATTTCTATGCCAAAGACCTAGGGTTTTGGGTTTCTAGTTGAGGGATGCAAGAGATAGAGAGAGAGGACTTGAGTTCGATGTGCTTAAAAAGGGTTTATGGTCAGTGGCAAGTCTTAGAATTCAATTGAGATTCGTGCAGTATCACAAAGACCTAGGGTTTTGGGTTTCTAGTTGAGGGATGCAAGAGATAGAGGGAGAGAGGACTTGAGTTCGATGTGCTTAAAAAAGGTTTATGGTCGGTGGCAAGTCTTAGAACTCAATTGAGATTCGTGCAGTATCACAAAACCCCTCCTTGGGATATGTGCGCACAACACAAGGGTTGAAGGTGCTTTGAAGGGGTTGTAACCACTGTTAGCTGGCTTGGTGGAGGAAACTAAGTTTTTAGTTGCTCTTGGGTTTCCACAAGGAAGTCTTTTGAAGGATACTCTATGGAATAGATAATGTTGCATTGAAAGGAGTTGGCCTTCTCTTATGCAGGGCCTTAGTTGTTTTTCTTAGGGCCCTCTCTCTTACCTAGTTGTGTTCCTGTTTCTGCTTGTCAGTATACTACTCTTGTACTGCTTGCTTCTTTTTTAATGAAAGTAACCATTAAAAAAAAAAAAGAGATTGTGCTAGAGCTTCCCAAGCCTTTTTTTCACCTAAACTCAAGTGATTCACAAGATTTTGGTAGATTCTCATATGAAGTCTTCTCTCAACCACAATAGCCCTATGTCCATAATCCGATATTTTAATTAATTCATTCATCTTGATGTAGTAGTAAATGTTGCTTGAAACTTGAAATTCACTCTCAACTTGCTAATTAAGTAATTGAGTACCTCACTACTACTACTAGTTTCTTGACTTTTAAGTTTTTAACACTAATGGTTAGTTCAAAATTAAGGTTGTGATGCATACTGTTAAATTTGTAATATTTCAGCTTATTAATATATATATATATATATGTATATATAAATCTATTTAATTCAGAACAGACTTTACAAGTTTAAGATAAGACAGTGATATAGGGCGTTATGACTTAGGAAGACCTTTATTTTGATTTAAGGTGTTTACTAATAGAAAAATATTGTTCTCTAGGATTTAATAATATTCTGGATTTTTTGGATTTTTGGGGGTAATATAAAAATTCACTCCACGATGGACCATGAATTGCGACGCAATGCCGCATCACAACAGTTTTCTAGGTTGACCGCAATAGCGACCGCGACCGCGATTTTAAACCATCACCATAGGCCTTGTAGCAATTTTCTACAACCATGGTTTTGTATAGATGTAGTCCATGTATAAATGATGACACATGCCAGTGTAGCTTGCATTCTTGATCCAATCCATCCATCCATTAGGCATGCCAAATTACCAATTGCGTAGATTCCCTGGCCGCAAAAGTCAAGATGATCCACTTGTTAGTAGGGTGAAACTTGTACAAGGTAAATGGTTGGATGAGTTCCTAGGGCTAGGCAGCTAGCTGTCTGAAAACCTGTCCAACTATTAGGCCCTATAATGTCATAATCTAAACAGCAGGGCTCACTTGAACATGATGTGGAATCGCGTACATATCTTCGTCCCCATCCCCGATCAAGAATAACATTCTAATGCTAGTTCTTTTAATGATCTTAAAATGATATCATAGTGTTTAATGCAAACCTTTGTATTTAAACATATCATATGCACGATGCTAGTTTGTTCTTTAATATTAACCTTAAATTTTGCAGGGCTTTGTGATTATAAGAGATGAGGAATCTGTTGTGTCCAGAATCAAAGATATTGCTCCAAAATTCCTTTGGGATGTCAGATCGTACATGTTGGAAGATGAACAAAAGAAGATGGAACATGTACTTATTTGCAGAAAAAAGTTTTGGGCTATTACCTAAGGTATGCTGGTTTGATGTAATGACTCGGAACTCGGGGTCCTTCGAGTTCTACGTCCGTCAAGACTTATAAAAGTATCATGTCCATACATGTGTCAAATCCACTTGCATAATAAAATTCTAGGCATTTACCTAATTAATAAGAACTCTTTATTTAAGATTTATAATTTATGATAACAATGTCAATCTGGACATAATTAAATAAAAAAAAAACCTACAAAGTCTTTGGAAACCTAATTGCAACAAACTCAATAGAAATAAAACTAGTTCGTCAGCTCTATCTTCTATGTGAATCCGTTGCTTCTATGTGAATCTGTCGCTCAAGAACACATGTTGAGGCTTATGTCTTGATCATCATGGTAATCCTTAGACTCTAAATCTGTATTACATGGATTGGGGGCAACAAAAACAACAATCGGTGAAACTGAGTGAATAGAATTCCAATCTATTATATATCTACATGGGTGTACAATTTATATGTTAAACAAGAATAATAATGCTACAATAATAACACGAATCCATTTATTAAGGTCTGGTCAAGGTTTCCTAAAACTCAGCTCCAGACAATCCCTCAACCGCCTGACAACACCACTCCATAAATACCTCATGGATGCCTTACATCATGTATAAAGGGTTTACCTACAGTCAGTGAAATAGTTGACTTGTAGTCAGGTGATTAACATAACTGACCTGGGAGTCACGGATTACATCTGTCCTATGAGTTAGGAAATAGAATATCTGACATGTGAATCAGGGAATCGGGTATATCAGACCGGTGAGTCAGGGAATAATATCTATTTCATGGCCTTGGTATGTGCTAGTGCTCTAGGGGAGGTCCAATGGGTTGGTCCGGATTAATCATTTTCATACTAATTATCATTCATCATAGACATAATGTGATTTTGATTCATCACCAATTTGGAAGTAGTTTTCAATTTTAATAGCATGGAAACTTGGAATTAGTCCCTTACACAATTCTGGGTTCCACGCGCCCCATTCCAATTCATAATCGGTACCTAGCAAAGTAAGAGCAATTGCATAGTTACCCTATGACGCAGAGATCGGATTGATAGATCAATCTCCCGAATGATTGATCGAATCCAAGAGGATTCCAGCCCTAAGGCATGTCAATCTAGGAACTCTAATTGTATTAGTAGAAAGTTAGCTATAACTTACGAACTCTAATTGTATTAGAAAGTTAGCTATAACTTAGGAAGTTGATTTGTATGAGGATACTAATAATAGGGGAATCAATCCCTACATAATGAGAAGGTTACAACCCTAAGGGGGACACGTTTTCCTCCTCCTATATTATTGTTCTCTTCATGCGTGTGAAACTGTCATGGTATCAGAGCCTAGGGCTTTATTTTCTTCCTCATCCAAGTAAGATCATCCTCGACATCTTCCAAAAGGTCTGGAAGCCCTCAGCGCTACTTCATATCATCACTGATCATCCCTGATCATCTCAGATCAATACGTGGCCCACTTCAGATCGTCATCGGCCCTTCTACAAATCCCTTCCATCCTGGTCGACTGGAGTTATCAAACTTTTTGGTGATTTTTCCAAGATTTTTTGATCATCAGAGGTAGGCCATCTGCTAATTTCTAGGGTTTTTCAATTTTATCCACAAGTTTCAATCTCAGCCGTCTAGAATCTTGGATCTTGATCCTCTTGGAGGAGTTCTTCTTCCATCAGTTGCGGAATTTATATCTCCTATCATCCCTTGCCTCTGATCTGTCCAAAGATCATCTGGTGGGAACCATGTGGAGGATCTTCCACTGCCGAACCTGGACGCTGCTGCTTCTGGTTCTGTTTTATTTTTTGTTCTTTTTTTTGGCTCTGTCGCTGATATATGCCGTTGCTATTTGCTATCTACTGCTGATATTTGCTGCTGCTATTTGCTATCTACTGCTGCTGTGTCTATTGCTGTTTTACTGCTGATATTTGCTGATGCTATTTGCTATCTACTGCTGCTGTGTCTAGTGCTGACGTGCCACTACTGCTGCTCTTCCTCCTTGTTCTCACTTGGCAGGGCCCACATCCCTAATCACTTACTAGTCTGTTATTATGGAAAAGTTTGAAATTGCCCTAGTCCGTTTTGATGGAAAAAAATTACGCATCGTGGGCCTTCCAGTTTCAAATTTACTTAGAAGGAAAAGAACTGTGGGGATATATTAATGGGTCTGAAAGTAAACTGGAGGATGATGACAAAAAGATTTTCATCCAGGAAAACGTGTACCCTTTAGGGTTGTAACTTTCTCATTATATAGGAATTGATTACCCTATTATTAGTATCCTCGTACAAATCAACTTCCTAAGTTATAGCTAACTTTCTAATACAATAGCTAACATTCTAATACAATTAGAGTTCCTAAGTTATAGCTGACCTCTTCACCCACCAACTTGTAAAATGTTGTTCCTTACACTGGTACGCTTACTGTTCAAACTGCAAATGGAGACCATCTTCCCATTACCTCTGTTGGTGATACCTTTAGCCCCTTACCATTAGCCAATGTTATAGTGTCTCCTCATCTTGTTACAAATCTGATTTCTGTAGGTCGACTTGTTGAGAATAATTACAATGTTTCCTTTTCTTCTTCTGGTTGTATTGTGCAGGACCCGGAGTCGGGGGAAGTGATTGCGCCCCGGCCTAAGCATGGCAGACTGTTTTCCCTTCTAGTTTCTACATTTACTTGGAACAAATTTTTACACTAGTTGTTTTGTTTTCTTCTTCAAAATAGTTCTCGGTTGTGGCATAATAGACTTGGTCATCTGAATGCTTCTACGATGTCTACTTTATTCAAATCTGGATTATTAAATAAACCTTTTGATTCTGCTTCTTTTGAATGTGATGCTTGTAAATTAGGAAAAAGTAAAACTTTACCTTTTCCTCACTCCACAACACGGAGCATTGAATGTTTTGACTTAATTCACAACGATGTTTAGGGCATTGCCCCTGACCTTTCCCATGGTCATTTCAAGTACTTTGTTATGTTCATTGATGACTACAACAGATTTACTTGGGTTTATTTATTGCATTATAACTTTGATGTTTTTAATGCTTTTCAATTTTTTCTTAGCTCTGTTGAAACCTAATTTTCAAAATGCATTAAAACTTTGCGCTCAGATTCCGGGGGGGGGGGAGTATGTTTCCAATGATTTTCGATCTTTTCTAAAAACTAAAGGAATCATTTCTCAACGTACCTGTCCATATACTCCTCAACAAAATGGAGTTGCGGAACGGAAAAAGGCATCTCCTTGATGTCACTCAAACCCTACTAATTGAATCATCAGTCACTCCACGTTTTTGGGCAAAAGCTCTCACCACTGCAGTACATTTAATAAACCGTCTTC
Source organism: Cinnamomum chago (assembly GCA_038049695.1). Classification (NCBI taxonomy): domain Eukaryota; kingdom Viridiplantae; phylum Streptophyta; class Magnoliopsida; order Laurales; family Lauraceae; genus Cinnamomum; species Cinnamomum chago. The sequence goes on from CP142452.1 coordinate 35,998,539, forward strand.
CATCCCCTACCATCCTCAATTAACACCGCATTTTAAACTGTTTGGTCATCATCCTGTGTTTGATCATCTACATACTTTTGGATGTGTTTGCTTCGTTCATTTACCTCCCACAGAACGAACCAAATTAACCGCTTAATCTCGCAAGTGTGCTTTTTTGGGTTATGCCATAAATAAAAAAGGTTTTGTATGCTACGACCCCATTAGTCGCCGCATCAGGGTTTCTCATAATGTTATTTTCTTTGAAAACCAGTATTTTTTTCAAACTCATTTGGATTGTCCTCATCCCTTTTCTCCCTCTCTCTTACCGGGTTTTTCAGATAAAACTACTGTTAGGTTTAATCCTGACTTTATTTATCATCGTTGGGAAAAACCTACCACTGCAGATGACCGTTCTCTTGATCCTCCGCCGGCAACTAGTTCCACAACTCCTCATATCCTGCGTCGCTTCTCCAGAACTTCTAGACCACTTGAGCAGTATGGATTTACTCACACTTCCTTGATGACAACCCTTTCCTCTGTTTCTATACCAAGTTCTTATTTGCGGGCAGTACAACATGATACTTGGAACCAGGGTATGAGGGCGGAATTAGATGCATTATATCAGAATCACACATAGGACATTGTGGATTGTCCTTCAGCAGTTAAACCGATCGGTTGCAAATGGATCTTCTCTATCAAACTTAAATCTGATGGCTCCTTGGATAGACACAAAGCTAGACTTATGACACTCGGAAACAGGCAAGAATATGGCATTGACTATGAGGAGACGTTTGCACCTATGGAAAAAATGACATCTGTTCGGTTACTTCTCGCCATTGCTACCTCAATATCTTGGCCGTTATACCAAATGGATGTCAAAAATCCCTTTCTAAATGGGGATTTGAAAGAAGATGTCTATATGAGGCTACTGCAGGGCATCACCTCTCCATCTAAAAATTCTGTCTGTCACCTCCGGAAATCTCTTTATGGTCTAATGCAGGCTCCTCGGGCATGGTTTGAAACTTTTAAGGGGCGTTTATGCACGAGTGGCTTTACTCAGAGCCCTTACAATCCATCTCTGTTCATGCACACAACATCTATTGGTGTTACTGTTCTATTTGTGTATGTTGACGATATTATTATCACTGGCACTAATGATGGTATGATCAAGTCTATCCAAGCCTCTCAGGGATTACTTTCGTATGAAGGTCTTGGGCCCTTTACATTATTTTTTGGGCTTAGAAGTGCATCAATCTCCCAAAGGCCTGTTTCTCAATCAACACAAATACACATCTAATCTTATTGAGCTTGCCGATCTACATGAATCTTCGCCAGTTGATACACCTGTAGAGGTCAACCTTAAGTTGAGTAAAGATGATGGTGATCTTCTTCCTAATCCACATACCTATAGGCGCCTGGTGGGCAGCCTTGTCTATCTCACCATCACTCGACCGGATATCTCCTATGATGTTAATCTTGTTTGTCAATTCATAACATCTCCTAGACACCTTCATCTGACTGCTGTCAAGCGCATTATCCGGTATTTGTTGGGCACTGTTACTCGTGGTTTATATTTTTCCAAGGATAATCTTCTTCAGTTGACTGCTTATGCAGACGTTGACTGAGCGGACTGTCAGGATACTTGTCGATATACTACTGGTTGGTGAAAGTGCAACTAGGTTCAATGAATAAGTCCTAGAGGGGGGGGGGGGGGGGGGGGGGGGGTGAATAGGACAAAAGGAATTCTAATGCCAATCTTAAACTTATTAGCCCAATTTTTAATCTCAACTTTGAATAATAATCACACATAACAAAATAACTTGTATGAATTATAAGTTCAATGTGTGTGTGCTTAAATAATCAGAGAAACTCTAATTTGAAACAAGATAATAAGCACAAGAGATAAAAATGACACAAGAGATTTATAGTGGTTCAGTCACACAGACCTACATCCACTCTCAAGGGTCACACAATCCCTTGGTTCCACTATAAAGAATCAAACTACACAAGTACTGATTCTAACTCAATTTTGTTACTGAGGTTCGATCACACAGATCTAATCCCCACACACAATTTTTAGAGTGATTGACACACACAGATTCAATCCACTGTCACAAAGATATAAATTTGAATGAAGGGCGAACACTTGCCTTTGATGAAGATCGAAAGTGTTCAAAGAAGCTTTTGACCGTGATCGAAGCTTTTGACCTCTTCCAGCTAGCTTGGTGTTGATGATGAAACTCCTTTGAGATGCATAACCAAGTTGTAGAGGTTTGATTTCTAGGGCAGAAATGAGGGATACCTTTGAGGATTAGGATACCCTAGATTTGGCTTCTCAAAGCACACTCCTTAGAGTTAAGTAAGCCCTTAGATTTGCCAATATAGGATCTAAGTGTGTTTGGAAGAAGCTTTGAGAGCTTGAGAAAGATTTACAAAAATTTGGAATAAAGGCTCTTCAAAATTGGACTCCATTGTGTTGAAAACGAGCTTCAGGCATTTATAGAAAACATCCAACGGATAGTTCCAACGGTAACTTAAGACAGGTAGGGTGCATCTGACAGGAACACTATTAAATCCAACGGATAGTTCCAACAGTAACTTGAGACATGGTAGGGTGCATCTGACAGGAACACTATTAAATCCAACGGATAGTTCCAACGGTAACTTAAGGTATGGTAGGGTGCACCTGACATGAACACTATTCCTACGTTTGAAAATTGAAAACAACCTGACATAAGAGATGTTTTGGTGAGGCCTTATAAGAAACATGAGTATGAATATGAGGGAACTTTGTTTGAAAAAATATTAAAGAAATCAAAAGCACACCGGTTTTGACAATTTTACAATTCTTTATTACTTTATAAAAAACATTGTTTTCTATACATACTCATGTGTACTGAGCCTCAATGTGACCTGGTGTTATGATCATGTTGGATGCCTTAGGACAGGTGGATTTAGGGGCATGGTTTCGGTCCCAATTACCTGATCTTGGTTGACACAGCTTGATGTTGATCTTTGACGAATCCTGGCCTTTCAAAAAGCTTTGACAGTCCTCTTGAATTGAATCTTCTTTGAAGTTCTTAAGAGACAATGTCTTCGGAACTCTTTGGCACGGAATTGACAATAAAAACAGTGCACATGAAAATGTGGCACTAACAATCTCCCCCTTTGTCAATTTAGTGACGAAACCAAATAAACTTATACATTTTTAAAAGAGGAGACTTAAAGTACAATCATACATTATACACAAAGTTCATAAACTTTTACATATGATTTTCAACAATAAAAGGATAAGGAAGCAGACAGAATGTGTATTGATCTTCTTCATTGTTGCTTGAGAAGAATTTCCCTGTAGAAATATAACATTAACAACACAGATTGGGAATCTTCTCCCTTGTTCGAATTAAAACAAGAAAAAGAAGTTTCTCCCCCTTTGTACCTGAAACAAATGAAACTGAGGAGGTACTGATTGAGATTATTTCTCCCCTCAACAAAGATTATTTCTCCCCCTCAAGGAAGATTATTTCTCCCCCTTTTTGTCAGAAATTGACAAAGAGATGTATAAACTGAGAGAAACTTTGGAAACTAATGCAAAGATTATAGAACAGAAGGTAGATAAGAATATAGATAATCCATTCAAGCATAGATAACAGATGGGCCTCGATTAGACAGGGCCGAGGGCATTCAAGTTCATCCCCCACAATTCTTACCGGGCCTAAGTGAGTGCGACCCAAATACATGCACATCACGGAAGCCCAGCCCACCCGAGCCAAGCCCGCAAAGAAACACACTCTGGAACCACCCATGTCTGACATAAACTGCAAAGGCTAGAGGCCTAGTTTTATCAACTCGATGCGGAAGGAGATTCAAATCCGCTAGATGTTGTTGACAAACGAGAAAAATAGGGACATCCCGCAATAATTCTCACTGGCTTAGCTAAGTAGCTTTTGAAAAAATGCATCCAGCGTATTTTGAGAAAGATTTGAAGATATGAAGGTTTGTCTTGTTCAAGTTCCATCTCTATAAGAGCAGTCTTAGCTCTATCTAATTTGTATCAAATCTACTTCTCGTCTCTGTAATTCATCAGCATTCTTATTTCAATGGCTCGTCAATTTCCTTTTAGTACTTCTTTTGATCAGGAGATGAGGTATTCTTTACCTCAATCCCAGACTTTTTCTGCATCTGATTTAGGTTCCATGATGCCAAGGCGACATGAGAGAGATTTGGCTAATAAATCGGATCAAGATGCCATTTATGAGCTTGTGAGTCTCGGGACTCACTACTCATCATCCATTGTCTCATTTTCCGATCGGTTGCAGTCCAAAACTCGCACGAAAGAAAAGCTTATTGAGGAGATAGATGTACTGCAACGGCTTCTTCTCGAGTCTAACAGAAAAATAGTAGGATTAAAGCAACAGAATAAGGATTAAAATCCTTGCTTACTTCTTCAGTTCGATTGCCTAATCCTTTAGATAAGGATTGCATGAGGATCTATGAAAAGCAAAAGCATTTGAATGATGAGGCTAAAAGTCTCAAGTTTTTGTAAGACATTACAATAAATATTCATGGAATGCATCATTTTGATTTCTCTTCTAATCATGCAGTCTATTTTCTGGCAGGGGTTTTGTTAGAATGTCTGTCAACTTATCATGTGTGTTTGTGAATTCTAGTACAATATCACCCTTCTGCACATGATCTCTAAGAAAATGATATCTTATTTCAATATGCTTAGTCCTAGAATGGTGTATTGGGTTCTATGAAAGATTTATAGCACACAAGTTTAAAATCCTCAAGTTGTTGCTTCATGTAAAGAACTTGAGCACAATAACTACCTCCAGCAACATACTCTGCCTCAGCAGTAGATAGTGCAACAGAATTTTGCTTTTTACAGAACGATGAAATAAGTTCATGGCCTAAGACATGATATGTTTAATTTTTTTTTTAATTAAACACATAAAATCAATTAAATGAAACTAACACATATAAAACAAATAAACAATAAGAAATTATTTAATAACACAAATACCAAGGGATTTTCTCATGTTTTCAAATTTTGAAACATCCAATGGTTTTGTCAGAATATCTGCAAGTTGTTTCTCAGTAGAAATATGGTCCAAAACTATGACTCCCTCTTCAACCAATTCTCTAATGAAATGATGTCTAATGTCAATATGCTTAGTTCTAGAGTGTTGGACAGGATTTTTGGAAATATTGATAGCACTGGTGTTATCACAATACAAATTCATGCTACCTTGTTCAATACCATAGTCTTTCAGCATTTGTTTCATCCATAACATTTGAGTACAACCACTTCCAGCTGCTATATATTCTGCTTCAGCTGTGGATAGGGAAATGGATGACTGTTTCTTGCTGTGCCAGGCAACAAGGCAATTTCCTAGGTAAAAACACCCACCGCTAGTAGATTTTCTATCATCCACATTTCCAGCCCAATCGGCTCTAAGTATCCAGCAATGCAGGTAGATGAATTATATGGATACCATAAACCATATCCTGAAGTCCCTGAAACATATCTAATGATTCTCTTAACAGCTTTCAAATGAGTTTCTTTGGGATCAGATTGATATCTGGCACAAGCTCCTACACTGAAAGCAATATCAGGTCTACTAGCTGTAAGATATAATAGGCTTCCTATCATGCTTCTATACAAACTAGGATCAACATTCTTACCACTTGATTCTCTAGATAATTTGAGAGTTGTGCTCATGGGTGTGTTCATGTGCTTGGCTGAGTCTAATCCAAATCTCTTGATTAATTCTTTAGCATATTTGGTTTGGGAAATAAACAGTCCATCAGACAATTGTTTGACTTGTAATCCTAGAAAGAAATTAAGTTCACCAACCATACTCATTTCAAATTCGGATTTCATAAGATTAGCAAACTTTTCTGTGAGATCATTACAAGTAGAACCAAACACAATATCATCAACATAGATTTGAGCAATCAAAATAGTGTCATTTATTCTTTGAATAAATAGAGTTTTATCAACACTTCCCCTTTCAAAGCTTTGATCAATTAAGAATTGAGTAAGCCTCTCATACCAAGCTCTAGGGGCTTGTTTTAGACCATAGAGAGCCTTTCTAAGATGATACACATGGTTAGGCTTCTTAGGGTCTTCAAACCCTTTGGGTTGCTCAAAATAAACTTCTTCTTCCAAAATACCATTTAGAAAAGCACTTTTGACATCCATTTGGTATAGTTTAAATTTCAAAGAACAAGCAATGGCAAGAAGGATTCTAATGGATTCAAGTCTAGCAATGGGAGCAAAAGTTTCTTCCAAATCAATTCCTTCAATTTGAGAGTACCCTTGAGCAACCAGCCTAGCCTTGTTTCTAACAATGGTACCATTTTCATCAAGTTTATTTTTGTAAATCCACTTGGTACCTACCACATTTTTGTCATCTGGTCTAGGCACAAGATCCCAAACTTCATTTCTAGAAAATTGATTTAACTCTTCTTGCATGGCATTTATCCAATTATCATCGGAAAAAGCTTCATCAACATTTTTAGGTTCAAAAGTAGAAGTAAAACAAAGATAGCTTACAATGTTTTGTAATTGTCTTCTAGTTTTGACACCAGCCAAAGGATCTCCCAGAATTTGGTCCATAGAATGATGTTTCACATTTACCAAATCCTTAGAGATTGGAGACTCATCCAGTTTTTCAGTTGAGACATTTATCTCATCATTATCAGGGTTTTCTTGATGACTGAAATCATTTAGTTTGTCATCAATGACTACATTTATGGATTCTTGAATGGCTCCAGTGTTTAAATTCAATACTCTGTAGGCACGACTGTTTTGAGAATAGCCAATGAAGATGCCTTCATCACTTTTAGTATCAAATTTGCTCAAGTGTTCTCTGTCCTTGAGTATATAGCACTTACTACCAAAAATCTTAAAGTAGCTAATGTTGGGCCTTCTCTCATGCCATAATTCATAAGCAGTTTTGTCTAAGCCAGTTCTCAAGTATACCCTGTTTATGATGTGACAAGCTGTACTAACTGCTTCAGCCCATAGATCTCTAGGAACATTCTTTCCATGAAGCATAACTGTGGCCATTTCTTGTAAGACTCGATTCTTTCTTTCAGCAATACCATTTTGTTAAGGAGTTTTAGGGGCAGAAAATTCATGGTGAATTCCATACTTATCACAATATTTTTCAAACTTTGTATTTTCAAATTCACCACCATGATCACTTCTTATTCGAGCAACTGCTTTTCCTTTTTCAACTTGGATCCTTTTCACAATCTTTTTAAATTCAGCATAAGCATCAGATTTCTCTCTTAGAAATGCAACCCAAGTGAATCTAGAATAATCATCAACAATAACAAGAAAGTATCTTTTGCCCCCTTTACTCTCTTTCTTAGTTGGACCAACTAGGTCCATATGGAGAAGCTCTAGAGATCTAGAGGTCTTTAGAGACTTGGTCTTTTTGTGAGAGTTTCTGATTTGTTTACCTTTTTGACACTCTCCACAAACTGTTTTTGATTCTTTGCTGATTTTTGGAAGACCCTTAACATACTTGTTCAATTTGGATAGGTCTCTAAAGTTCACATGTCCAAGTCTTTTATGCCATAGTTGAGCTTCATCAAGATGAGCAATGTGACAGGATGAACTGGATGATTCTTTGTGGTTACTAATAACATAACAATTGTCACTGGTTCTAAGTCCTTTTAGAATAACCTTTCCATTTTTGGAAATCTCACAACCAAGACTACTAAAGTTAACAACATGATCTTTATCACATATTTGAGAAATACTTAGCAAGTTATGTTTCAAACCAACGACATACAAAACATTTTCAATAACAGGCATGTTAGGAACATTCAAAGTACCCTTACCAACAACTTTAGCAACTTTTCCATCACCAAAGGTGACAGTTCCACCCTCATATTCATTTAAAGACGAGAAATGTGCTCTATCCCCAGTCATGTGTCTAGAGCATCCACTATCTAGGCACCACAAGGATTGGTCAATAGCTTTAAGAGCTGTGTGAACAACTAGGCTTTTGTTCTTGGGAACCCATATGAATCTTTGGGTGACAGGGATTGCACTAGGACCTTGAGATTTAGCTTTGTTAGGATTTTGTTGGTGAAAAGATTTCTTAGAGTAGTTTTTAGTAGGTTTAACAGTTCTTGTATGATTGTGGAATTGCAACTTTAGAAGACCAATTTGTTTCATCAACGTATTTAATTGTTGAGAGAATGAGTGATTGATAGAATTGTTTTGAAAAGAAGTCTTAGTCTGTTTATCTTTATAAGGGTTGACATAAGTTTTGGTGGACTGTCTTTTCATTTGTTTCATTTTGCACTCATACTTGTCATGTCCTTTGCTTCCACATGAATAACATGTAATTTCAGAATTGTTTTGACTACTGGAGGGAGCTTCTCCTTTCACAAATACAGTAGAAGCATTAGGTTTGGATTTGTCTTCTTTGTTGAATCCTAGCCCAGTTTTGTCTCTATGATATTTACCCATTTTAAAAAGTCTTTCAAATTTTTCTTCTCCATGGGTAAACGAATATTCATACTTCTCTTTGAACCATTTCAAACGAGTGACTTCATCCCTTAATTGATTGTTTAGTTCTTTTAGAATCAAAGCTTCTTCTTCATCTCTTTTGATTTTTATTAAATTTTCATTAGCAATTTGAAATTTAGAATTAACTTCTTTTAGTTCAATTGCTAAGATATTCTTTTCATCAGTTAAGGTTTCAATTTTGTCTTTTAAGACTTTGTTCTTAGATTCTTGTTTGCTCATGGCATCAATCAATTTGCAGCTTTCCTCATAAAGTCTATCATATGAAACTTGAGGATCTTCATCTTCTTTTTCATCTTCTGAGCTGTCATAATCAGACTTAGACTCATTCCCAGATTTCTCAATATCAGTTGTTCCAGAATTTTCTGATATCTCAGGTGATGGATCACACACTGTTCTGGCCATTAGTATAGTGTAATTTTCTATCTCATCTTTGTGTGATTCATCTGAGTCTGATTCAGCTTCGGAAGAGTCATCCCATGTTGCCACAAGAGTCTTTTTCTTATCTTTCTTTTCAATTGGACACTCAGTAGATATGTGACCAAACTTTTGACAGTTATAGCATTTTACTTTTCTAGATTGATACTTAGACGAGGAGCTGGCTTTGTTTTTACTTTTATCAAATGGTCTCTCCTTTCTATTAAACTTAGAAGTCTTTTTCTTAAATTGTCTTAAGAATCTTTTAGTAAATAAAGCAACATCTTCATCATCACTTTCATTTTCATTTCCTGATTCTTCTTTAGAAGGAGATGGTTGGGAGACCTTCAAAGCTATAGATTTCTTCTCTTTGGATTTATTAGAAGCATTATTCATTTTCAACTCAAAGGTTCTAATGTTTCCCGACAGTTCCTCTACTTTCATAGTTTCAGGGTCATTGTACTCCTCTATAGAAGTCACTTTGGAGTGAAATCTTTCAGGTAAAGACCTAAGGATTTTGCTACAGACTTTGCCATCAGAAATTTGCTCACCGAGAGACCACATCTCATTAACGATATTCATAAGCTTTGTTCGAAAATCATCAAACATTTTCGAACTGGGAGGTTAGCATTTGGAGCTTGGCTCTTTTAACAATGGTGGTTCCTTCATAATTAGTTTCCAACAACTCCCAAGCTTGTTTAGATGTGGTACATGTCATAATCTTTTTGAATTGTTCAACATTCATGGCACAGGTTATGCAATTCAAGGCCTTAGCATCATAGTCTCTCAAGGTTTTTTGACTAGCTGTCCATTTGGCCTTTGGAAGAGGCTTGACAGTGCCATCCTCAGCTGTGTAGGTAGGAGGGGACCATCCATCCTCCACAGCATCCCATACCTCACCACAAATGGATTTGAGATAAACTGCCATACGGGCTTTCCAAAAGGCATAGTTAGTACCTTCAAACAATGGTGGTCTGTTTGTGGCACTACCTTCTGGATTAGACATTGGCACAAAGGAGAAGGAGAAGGATCAACTCCGGGTTGTAAGACCACGAGGGAGTAACCTCTTTGATACCAATTGAAAGTGCAACTAGGTTCAATGAATAAGTCCTAGGGGAGGGGGGGTGAATAGGACAAAAGGAATTCTAATGCCAATCTTAAACTTATTAGCCCAATTTTTAATCTCAACTTGGAATAATAATCACACATAACAAAATAACTTGTATGAATTATAAGTTCAATGTGTGTGTGCTTAAATAATCAGAGAAACTCTAATTTGAAACAAGATAATAAGCACAAGAGATAAAAATGACACAAGAGATTTATAGTGGTTCAGTCACACAGACCTACATCCACTCTCAAGGGTCACACAATCCCTTGGTTCCACTATAAAGAATCAAACTACACAAGTACTGATTCTAACTCAATTTTGTTACTGAGGTTCGATCACACAGATCTAATCCCCACACACAATTTTTAGAGTGATTGACACACACAGATTCAATCCACTGTCACAAAGATATAAATTTGAATGAAGGGCGAACACTTGCCTTTGATGAAGATCGAAAGTGTTCAAAGAAGCTTTTGACCGTGATCGAAGCTTTTGACCTCTTCCAGCTAGCTTGGTGTTGATGATGAAACTCCTTTGAGATGCATAACCAAGTTGTAGAGGTTTGATTTCTAGGGCAGAAATGAGGGATACCTTTGAGGATTAGGATACCCTAGATTTGGCTTCTCAAAGCACACTCCTTAGAGTTAAGTAAGCCCTTAGATTTGCCAATATAGGATCTAAGTGTGTTTGGAAGAAGCTTTGAGAGCTTGAGAAAGATTTACAAAAATTTGGAATAAAGGCTCTTCAAAATTGGACTCCATTGTGTTGAAAACGAGCTTCAGGCATTTATAGAAAACATCCAACGGATAGTTCCAACGGTAACTTAAGACAGGTAGGGTGCATCTGACAGGAACACTATTAAATCCAACGGATAGTTCCAACAGTAACTTGAGACATGGTAGGGTGCATCTGACAGGAACACTATTAAATCCAACGGATAGTTCCAACGGTAACTTAAGGTATGGTAGGGTGCACCTGACATGAACACTATTCCTACGTTTGAAAATTGAAAACAACCTGACATAAGAGATGTTTTGGTGAGGCCTTATAAGAAACATGAGTATGAATATGAGGGAACTTTGTTTGAAAAAATATTAAAGAAATCAAAAGCACACCGGTTTTGACAATTTTACAATTCTTTATTACTTTATAAAAAACATTGTTTTCTATACATACTCATGTGTACTGAGCCTCAATGTGACCTGGTGTTATGATCATGTTGGATGCCTTAGGACAGGTGGATTTAGGGGCATGGTTTCGGTCCCAATTACCTGATCTTGGTTGACACAGCTTGATGTTGATCTTTGACGAATCCTGGCCTTTCAAAAAGCTTTGACAGTCCTCTTGAATTGAATCTTCTTTGAAGTTCTTAAGAGACAATGTCTTCGGAACTCTTTGGCATGGAATTGACAATAAAAACAGTGCACATGAAAATGTGGCACTAACAGTTGGTGCATGTATCTTGGAAATGCAAGAAACAAGAACGTGTTTCTCGATCTTCTACAGAGGCGGAATATAGGGTAATGTCTTCCGCATGTTCAGAAATCTTATGGCTACGGGGACTTCTTTCGGAACTTGGATTTGCACAACCCTCTCCGACATCCTTGCATACGGATAATACTGGGGCTATCAGGATCACTGAAAATCATGTCTTTCCTGAACGCATCAAACATATTGAGGTGGACTGTCACTTTATTCGGGATGAATTGAACCGTGATGGCATTTCTTTACCTCATGTCCCTACTGACCTTCAGTTTGCTGACATCTTCACTAAAGGACTTCATTGGGCTCAACATCAGTTTCTGGTTTCCAAATTGCTGCTTTACGACTCCCCCGTATCATTTTTTTTTTTGGTGGGGGGGGGGGGGGGGGGGGGGCGGTGGTAGGAACTCTAATTTTATTAGTAGAAAGTTAGCTATAACTTAAGAACTCTAATTGTATTAGAATGTTAACTATTGTATTAGAAAGTTAGCTATAACTTAGGAAGTTGATTTGTATGAGGATACTAATAAGAGGGAAATCAATCCCTATATAATGAGAAGGTTACAACCCTAAAGGGGACACGTTTTCCTCCAATATTATTGTTCTCTTCATGCGTGTGAAACTGTCAAGGCACAGCACGAACCATAACACACGAGGGAGGGATAACTCACGATAAATAAAGCATGAAAAATAACAATAGGGCTCTTCTGTATATATATAGAGCACACTGTTTGCTAATAAGGAAAGCTACTAATTCAAATTAACAATAAAATTAGAAATAATTCCTAATCAACTAATCCTAGGATAGAAATAGTATCCACAGTAGCTTCTCAGTCAATTTGGGCCTGTGGGCTGCACCCAAAGTGTTGGGTTGAATGGCTGGCCCCATCATGTGGGCCCAGGGACCGTACTGCATCACCCTGCTAGGTTTAAGATATTTCTCCATTAAAAGGATTAACAACCTTACTCATCATAACTAATTAATGTGCAGGCATAATGGAATTACACACATGTGACACATCATATCACATGTTTTACAGAACAAAGATCAGAGTTTCAGGTCTGTAATAAATAACTATGAGAGGAAAACAATAGAATCCAGCATCATACATTGATACACTTATTCGTATTTAAGAATTATAATTCCATAAGTTAATGTAGAAACATAAGGGAATTCATAACTTCATCATCTTATGCTTTTCAAATTCAACCAAGACTAGGTTTGGCTATGGTTTTGAATTCCAAATCCAATTCAGTCTAACGTGCATTCCTCTTGCTTATTGAACCATTTATCATGCTTTAATACATGGCATAAATATCTCAAGTGTTTATAATGTCCAAATCAGCCACTGTGGAGCAGTCGAAATTATTCAATAAACAGTAATGATTATTGGTATGGCTTTAGTTGGAGAAGAAGCAGAATGGATGAAGAACCTATTGACCGACATTCCCTTCTGGAATAAGCCGGTACCAGCCATATCTCTCCATAGCGACTCCAGGTCTGCAATAGACAAGATAAGTAACAAGACCTATAATGCTAAATCCAGACGTATTCGTCTGAGGCACAATTTGTTGAGACAATTACTCAAGCAAGGAGTGATTGCAATTGATTTTGTGAGATCGATGGATAATTTAGCTGATCCACTAACTAAGGGACTCGCTAAAGAGCGAGTAACCTCTACATCGAGGGGAATGAGACTTAAGCCAAAAAGGACAAGTCACCAATAACAGACACCCAACCCATTTGATTGGAGATCCCATGGGACGGTTTCAATGGGAAAAACGAAGTTATCTTTGGATGGCAAAGGTGGAACATTTCTAAATTCTCATCACTTGTGTATATAGTATCTTTATGCGTTATTTTTATGTCTCGGTTGGGTTGGGTTTGGGCCGACCTGGATTTGACCCGGATCTTCGAAACCCAGTGCTCGTGTCTATTAGGGATAGCTTTTCTGCTACTCATTTAAGCGGAATAATTGCTACCCGTTGGGATGTCCGTTGTGCAAGAGTGAATGCTCAGAGGTGTCTGTTGTGCACTCTAATGTGTGTATCCGTTGGGAATTAACTCCCCAATGGATCCTTTCCCGGGAAACCCCTATGTAAGGGACGCCCGGGTAAGGGTCTTCTCATCCCTTTCTCCTCGAAGCTCTTCTCAAATCTCCTTCTGATTCTTTTCAAGTTCTTTTTGAGAATTTCCTTTTGAGTTCTTTTCAAGCTGCTGCAAGACTCTAATTTTAGGGATTTGAGATTCTCATCCATTTGAGTGCACGAGTGTTGGAGATCATCCAATCAAGAAGCCGTCTTGTCTTGGGTAGACGTTCGGAAATCCATTTGCACCTGTGTAGGGGTGAAATCTAACTAAAGAAAGCGTCTCTAAAGACGTGATTCGGCTACCATATTGTTCGGTCAATTCTTTCCTTTCCTTATTTATTTTCTAATTTTCAAATTATTTACAATTTCCGTGAACCATTTTTTTCCAACAGAACCTCCTTGTGATGAATGATGTATCTGGCCTAGATTAAAGTAATTTTAGCACTTCATCCCCCTCATGACCCTTATCCTGGATCTTTGCTAGTCCCTCTATCCGACCTCTACCATGAGATACACAACCCAAAGAGGCCCTAAGCATAGTTTTCAAAATTGGAATCATATCATAAATCGTTCATACCCATGAATCGAATCGAATCGCGAATCGTATCGTGAATCGTAAGATTTTTTTATTTTTCTAATGAAAATGAAAAATAATTAAAAACTAAAAGAAAAAGCAAAAAGTAATTATTCATAACCATCCAATTTTCCATTTATAGTAGTATAAATATAATAACAAGTAAGTCTATCATATAATCATATCAAGAACATCATGACATATTATATATATATATATGTGAAAACATCATGACATATTATATATATATATATGAAATAAATGATGTGTAAATAGTTAAATAAGTTTAAAGTATTAATATATTTTTTATTAGATTTAAATCAAAATATAAAAATAAAATAAAATCCAAACCATCAATCTTACATGGTAGTATATCTAAGTTAAAAAAGTGTTTATGAAGAAAAAAACCAATGTAGATTAAAAAAAGAAGATATAAGCAAGCACCATACGTACAGTCGAATGCTTTAGTTAAATGCATGTTCTTTATTCATCTTTAAAACCTTGTCAAAGCCGTAAAAAATTCTTACGAGGTTTCGTTAACTACTAAATAATCTTTTAAAAATACAAGCGATAAAATAAAGAGAGAAGATTAGCTTATTGGCTATAGCCATTCTCGCTTAGTCGAATCATTTGAATCGTAAGATTCAATGAAACGAGTATCGAATTGTAGGATTCACACCTGAATCCTAAGATTCATTTGTAAATGAGATTCATTACATAGATACGAATTGTTTCTCTGAAGATTCGGGATACGAATCTTAGGATTCCGATAACTATGGCCCTAGGGCATGTTATGCTTATCATCTGTGAACTCCACCAAGTTCAGGCCAGACTCCGTCAAGTCAACTAGGATTAGCCATGAATGTAATCCGTGAAGCAGGCAGTCAGTAACGACTTCTGGTGAGAGTTGACTCCATCAAGAATCAATTGACTTGGTCATGACTTATTCAAATTTCAAGGAAAAATTGGAAGCTATTTGTATTTTATATATATATATATATATATATATATATATATATATGAGGGTTATTCAAGTGAGGTATTCCCTCACCATGTGTGGTGAGGGACTCCCCATTTGAGGAGGTTTCAAGTACAAAAGGGTGTACTCCCTTCAAGTACAAAAGCCCTTTTGTACTTGAAACCTCCCCAAAAAGGGGATTCCCTCACCAACCACACATGGTGAGGGAATCCCTCACTTGAGTATTTCCATATATATATATATATATATATATATATATATATATATCAAGTTTTGACTTTTTTAGCTCAGCCTAATCTCCAAGTTGGCTTGGCCTAGTAGCATGGGGCTTAGTCAACTTTTCATATTTTCGAACAATAATTGGGCCATAATTAATCTTCATGTGAAAAAACTCTCCCAGAAACTTATGTTGTGTATAGGTTTGAATTCAGTTCTTAAGAGTGATTTGGTCCATTTAGTCATCTCGTTCTACAAAGAAAATGACTCTGTGGAAATTATTATCACACTAGACAAAGCATCATGAAGTGGTGTTCTTAATGTGGTCATACCCTTTGACAGTGGTTGCGGGTCTCATAAAGACATGCTGAACAATCTGTCTAGAATTCAACCATTATCACCTCCTTTGGGTCCAGACCACCTGGAAAGAGAAAATACTTTCCTACCGATAACCAAGACGTTTGCCTTAATGGTTTCCCTATCATGAATGTGTAGTTAAAGAAGGAAACTAAGCCCTGTTTAAATCTTGGAACCTGGTTTGCCCTCACCCAGCTTATCTATAAATCTAATCACATGAAATTGTTTACCCATAATTATTACTGGCCAAGAACAAAACTGTCAAAGGAACCCAGGTTATACAAATGGATGATTCTTGAATTATGCACTTGGAATCACCTGCACTTGGCCGACAAAATTCTGAATAGGCCCCAAGGACTTTCTTGAAAGGTAGCACACAATGGTTCTCAACTTAAAACTAGTGTGTATGGCCAATTGACAGTGAAGTATAATAGAATAAAAGAATAAAAGAAGTAAAACTCAAGCATTGAAAAAAAAAAAAAAAGGAATTTCGAATAGCATAAAAAACTGTTGGTTTGCGAAGTATTTACAAGAGATCAATTCCGTTCATGACTTATCCCTCCTAAATCACTTGGTAGAAGTAGGATATGTAATTTTCAAATAAAAACAGTGATACAGTGCCATGATGTGTGTGATTTTCAGGTTCAAAATTTTGAAATACAAGACTTATTGCTCGATCTGAAGAGATACGACTAATTGCCCAGCTCCAAGGAGTAAAGGGGGGACTTAATTCCCCTACGTGGAAGGAAAGGTGTGACCGATTCATTCATATCATTGTGATCCTTAGCTCTCCTTGTGCTCTCTCCAAAAGCTAGTACTCCTTTAGGCCTGTTTGGATAAATGATGAGTGGAGTAAAATGAAATGGATTTCACATGTGGAGTGGAGTGAAGAGAAGTAGGTTAAAGTTAAAGTAGAGTACTTCACTCCATTTGAATGCTTATTTTGAAGTTAAGGTTTGGAATAGAATCCACTTTTACTCAATAAAATTAAAGTATTTAGAGTTGAAGTGAAATTGAGTACATGTGGCTCACAACATCACTTCATCTATTGGGCCAGACTCATCCAAATGGGGTAGAGTTGAAATTTTAGACTGTTAGGGCCCATTTAACTTCACTCTACTCTATTTTTTGCCTCTCCCCAAACAGGCCCCTAAGTTATCTAGTTCATGACAATTTAATGATCTCTCATGTGGCAGAGGTGAAGGGTATTTTTTGGTTTTTTTTTTTTTATTTTTTATTTCCTTCCTAGGATGTGTAAATCCAAGATCTGAAGCTCACAGCTGACTGGAACTTAGAAAGGAAATTAATTCCACATGCAATGGTAAGCGCAGAAGAAATTGTTATCCCGACCCTGTTTTATTATTATTATTATTATGCCTTTTTTTCCTGTTGAAATTGGGTTCCCTAATGCCAATCCTCTTATGCATAAGTGGTTTAGGCATATCAGTTTTTAGAGGTGCTGCCCTGGGATCGATCAGTTCTTTCGAATCTGTTTGTTCTTTTATGTGGTCTCTTTTTTTTTAAGAATTGTGGGGGCTCTAGTACCCTTGTTAATACATACTTGCCATACAGTAAAAAGAAAAAGAAAAAGAAGTGAATCAACATGATATGCAGTTTGACAGGACTAGTGCATCAGACCTTAGAATATGTTTGGAGAAGAAAATGGGGAAAACTAAGAGAAGTGGACCCCATAGGAAATTCCAGGGGTGCACAAAACTTGTTTGCTAGACCTTGCAAAAAGGTTTTTGAAGAAAGGGGCTCCTTAAGCACTAAGCAGTGTTTCAAACCTCGGACTCGGCCCACTATGGGTTGAGTCTGCTGAGTCTGGCGCCAGTCCCTTTTTTTCTTCTTCATTTTTTTTTAACTTTTTGCATTTAACTGTTTACCAGATCCATAGAGATTATCAGAAGGGAAACTTTCCTTCTACAGTAGATAGGAAGTGAGGTAATTAAAGGGACATTTGCATCATCTTTCTTCTATAATTGGATATAAATTCTGTTGGAAGGAGATAAATCCCCATTATATGAGAGGTGTTGGGGAATCATGCTTGAAAGAGTCAGTATCCCCTGTTTCAACAAAACAGGGAAATACTGTTTTGGCCTATCCCCGAGCACCACCTATACAAAATGCCATCTTTGCTTCTTCTTTTTTTTTTTTTCATTTCAAAGAAGTAATTGAGAATGTGCAATTATCTAACATCACATTTTATATAGGTGGGGCTCGAGGATAGGCCGAAATAGTGTTTCCCTGTTTAGTTGAAACATGGGATTGGGATCCGGACTCTGCTTGAAAGGTTAAATATTATGGAAACTTTCCCTCAACAATTTATTTAATAAGGAATGAAAGACCCCTACCAGCCATCATCTCTCACACAAATATGGCTCGGATTAGTCGACTTGGCCATGTCCGAGTTCGAGTCTGACTGGACTAAAATGAGATTTAAAACAGTGTCTGTAAGGGTCATTTGAAGTCAAGGGCTCTAGACTGGTCAGCATCTGATTTGAAGTTGGATATTGGTGATATATAACTATTGGACTCTTAATTTGTCTCCAAAATTATCTACTAAAGTCACTAAAAGCGCATCAATACATATGATTTTATTTTCAAATCTTCATTAGGTGTCAAAATGAGGTGTCTACAGTGTGCCGACCTAAATACATGCGCAAGTGACCCATGGCCCCCTATCTTTAGCCCACTGGCATGTCATTGTGCATCATTCGTGGCACAGAAGATAACTAATACAAGGTGCAACAAAAGAGGGAAATGTATGAAAGTAAAGCCACAGAACTCATATTAGAGGAAAATTTTGTTACTTTAATTCTTTACACTTGGTAAATATAATAGTGCACGGTACAATACTGTGCTTTTCAATCAATAAGGCTCACGTATTAAATCTAAACCGCTCAAAATTATTTTCTGCTTGCGTTCTTTTATTGCAGTAATTTTTATTCCAATTGGAGTTATATCCACAATGGCTTGAAAAATAAGTTACCTATGTTTTAATTATAATACCTATCTCCAAATGAATTGGATAGGAGCAAAACCTTTTATGATGGAAAAAAAAAGAGGAATTTACCAAAAAAAATACTTTAGATAACCAGTAGGCCAAAACAAACACTTTAACCAACCGTGTGCCAGAACAATCAGTTTGCCTGAAACGGTGTTTTTTTTTTAGGAGTTTCAATTAGCGTCCCTAGGGACCTTATTTTTATTAAGTTAAGGGTCCCTAGGGACCCTGCGGCGGACACAAATTAGAATAAAAGAGGCGTTTTGCTCGTATTTCGCTGTCAGGACTTTGTATACAGGTTCTTTTGCGCCCATTTTTTGCTCGAAAAAACGTCTGGTTATTGTTTCCTCGTGGCAGACATGTACTCTCCACTCTAAAATCATTTTTTAAAAGGGTCTTCGTCGTCCTTGTATAACAATACTCTTCATAACTTGAAAAATGCCCTAAAAATGGCGTTTGCCTTTTTTTGAAAGACAATGGGCAGAGCCAAATGCATGATTTACTTTCCAGTGTTTTAGGCTCTTAATCGCTTGCCAAAGGCAAATGCATGATCTACTTTCTTAATGCACTTTCATGTTTCCCACCAAACAAACAGCCCAACCTAGAAGACAATCCAGCCCAGACGACACAAAAAAGGCCAGAAACCTTCGACAAAGACGTGTGGGAGGGGACCACAGTCGGTAGGAGGGCGATAAGTAGGAGCAGTAGCCAGAACAGATGTTGGAGGGGACCACAGTTTTTCGAGGAAGAAATGGGCGCAGAGGAACCTGTATGTGAAGCCCTGACAGCGAAACACGAGCAGAACACTTCTTTTATTCTAATATATGTCCGTCTCAGGGTCCCTATGGACCCTTAGATTAATAAAAATAAGGTCCCTAGGGACGCTAGTTGAAACTCCTTAAAAAAAAAACACCGTTTCAGGCAAACTAATTGTTCTGGTGCACGGTCGGTTAAAGTGTTTCTTTTGGCCCACTCGTTATCTAAAGTATTTTTTTTGGTAAAATCCCCAAAAAAAAAAGGAAAAAAAAAACATACTATTGTCGGACCATGTTTCTAAATAGTTTAGATTTTAAATTTAGGTCACTCTCATAAATATATACCAATGAGCCTACTTAGGCATCCCAAAATAGAGGAATGTTCATATGCATCTATCCCTCACCATGAGGGATGCTTCCATAAATGAGGGGTTTCAAGTACAAAAGGGGGATTTCAAGTACATAGGGTGTACTTGAAACCCCCATTTATGGAAGCATCCCTCACCCTATGGTGAGGGATAGATGCATATGAACATTCCCCCCCCCCCCCCTCAAAAAAAAAATACCAGATACTACTTTTGAGATTGACTATGGACCGGGACTTCTTGTCTCACATATCATCTGTCCTTTCTTTAACAAGCAATAGGGGTCTAAAAAAAGGTGCTACTTGATTAGGGTTGTTAAATAATTTATTAGATTATAAATTATATAAATATGTGAATATAAATTATGCAAGTATGCAATATAAACTATAAACTATAAGTATGAAAAATTTATAAATTGGGACTTAAAAAAGATTTGTAAGGTTCCTTAGTGGGGCCTGAAGATCTAATCATCTAAAATGCTTAAAGTGATGGCTAGTTGTGAACAGGTATGCTTACCTTCAAAGTGCCACCTATGTGACTTTCGGTCTTGAAATTCTATGAGGACAAATGATTTTTTTTTTTTTTATTGATTCTTCCAATTTTTTGTAGGAAGTTTAACCACAATTTAAGTATTTTTTTTACTATTAAGAATTTCAATTTTGATTAAGGTTATTTTACTTTGGCAAAAGATTTTTACCTGCTCCAGCACTATGTGCTCTATTGAATTGCTACCATCAACACATCGGGACCGCAAAATCAAGTAAATTCCTCGAGGCCTCTAATCAAATGGCTAAAGATCATTGCAAGGGCATCAACAACTACTAAATATCCTGTGCCCATAAGTGATATAGTTGCAAATTCAAGTTGTTTGCTTATATACTTATCCAACTAGAGAAGAGCTCTTTAACAAAAAATAATAATAATAAAAAAGGGGGAAGAGCTTTTAAAAGGGCCTAATCAGGCTGATCTGGCCTTATGGGCTTCAAAAAAGCCCAGCCTTGCAGCAATACTCATCTAACACTAACAGAAAACGGTGAAGCTCCTTTGTGGCCATATATGCATAGTTATTAATTTCGTATATGTGAGTGCCAAAAAATTACGGACATAGATTAGGTGAGTGTGAAACTCATGATTATGATGTTTAAGCTCTTCGGGGAAGATGGATCGCCTTGGAACTTGAAAGGGAGGAGAAAAAGATATCAGAGACCCAGGCTGCCGTCAGTCGAAGGCTCTCCGATGCCTGAGTTAGTGCTATCACTGAATAAAGGGTGGAGAAGAGAGGCAAGTATGCTCTTTTGCATAGCGTTCTGTAACGCGTTATGCAATGTGTAATATGGCGTGTTAAGGAGTACTTGAGAAGGGATTGATATCCCTCTATATGTAGAGATTTCACCTGGCGCACCCTTAGTGGGGGTAGTTGTCTGTTAACACGTTCTGCACTGTAGCTGTAACTTTGTGGAAGTACAATCATGGCTTAGTACTCATCTCTATGGAAGTACCGAGCTGAAGATGATACTGAGATCAGATTCGGATGCATCCTGGCACTATTGCCGAGGTGCTTTATACCGAGACCGAGATGAGCCCGGTCAGTACTCTTACTGAGGCTGGCTCAAGTTTGGCGCAAGCTGACACTGTTTGCTGAGTTGAGATGAGATGTCTAGCTGGTACCGTTACCGAACTAGATAAATCTGGGCACTATTGCCGAACTTGGACACCGAGATCGAGATGAGCTGAGCTGGTACCGCTACCGAAACTAGCGTAATCCTACTCTTAGAAAAACACCCCACACAATTGCCCCCTAACTCGTGACCTCTTGGAGTTCTTCAACTTTTTGAGGTCGAGAGCTAAGTATCGTGTTTGAGAGGATTTGAGGAATCAATTTGAATTCCATCTTGGCGTTAGCTGATGACATCTGATCTTTATCATGAAGTCTATTTGCCTGCCCGAGACAATAAGTAGCACGTCGGTGACGCTTTGTCTGCCCGAGGTGATAAATATTAGGTTGGTGACGTTTCGTCAGCCCGAAGCAATAAATAGCACGCTGATGTTTTGCCTTCCCAAGGTAATAAATAGAGCGTCTGAATCTTTGTGCGAGATGAACTGACGGTGTCACGTGTCTCCATCTGGTTGGTCATTTAGCGAAATCGAAGCGACGCGTGCCTCCAGGAATTTGAACAGGCGCCATTCCACATATAAATAGGGCTTTTCCTCCTTCGTCTCTTCACTTTTGGCATTCATTAAAGAGAGCTCTGCTGCAAGAGAGAATAAAACCTTGCCGGAGCTCTGCTGGAATCTTAACTTAGCGAACCCAAGTCCGGAGACCGTCTCCTTCTCCCTGTGAGTCTTCTTCCTCGCCCCTTTCTTTGCATACCACCTTTTTCTGTTTAGGGGTTCTGCTCTAGGGTTTTAGGGTTTCTGCTTCTACCCTTTTCCGGTATCTCCATCTGTAGAAAAATGGGATCTTATAGGAGTTGGGCGGAGACCCGTGAGGCCATGGCTGGTTTCAGTGAGATGTATGGGATCCTAGAGGACGTCCCAACAAAACTGGATAACCCGAAGAATCTCTTCAAGGGTTACTCCTTCCGGGATGGTTGGATGCCATTCCCATTAGTTTTAATAATAGAGGGAGGGGTTAGGTTCCCCGTCCACCCTCTTCTTAGGGCCTGCTTGGCGACGTGGCACCTCGGCCCATGCTAGCTGATACCCAATGGCTACAAGGTCATAATGGGTGTCGCCGAGCTCAACAAGATATTGGGCATCAACCTCGGTGTCCATGACATCAAGGACGTATATGACATCTGCAAGACCGCCGGGGACGGTCATAGTTACTATCTCCAGGGGAAGCCGAAGTTGGAGCCCTTCTTCCACGATCTGGAGGACTCAAACAGACATGCTGGGGACGATCGTCTGCTCGTCTCTGGCAACTGGGATTTCGGCAAGGAAGAGACCGAAGCGGAGAAATTGTACAGGATTCCTCGACACTTCGGGGTTCCTCCAAGTAATTACCGAGCTCAGAGTGTTCCTGTTTTCTTCATTCTTTTGTTCTGCCGAGCTGATGTTATCTTCTGTCGTGCAGAGATCAGCCAGAGGAAGTTGGGAGCTGAGCGCGCCGGCTAGAAACAGAATGACAGCTGGTTGAGACTCCTGCGTGAGTATCAAGGCCATAATAGGCGAGCTGTCTGGTCCTTGCTCGGATAAGAGGAAGAAGCCTACGCCCGCCAGCTCGGAGGCTGCTGATTTGGCCCAGCTCGTTGAGAGCTACCCGTCCCCCTCCAACTGTGAAGAAGAAAGGGGAGAGGAGATGGAGAAAAGAAGCCCTGTTGTGAAGGTGAAAGACCTGGTGGCAAAACTTTTTGGAAGTCGAGCTCCCTCTACCTTTATGGTCTTGGGGAGCGCCGAGGTTCCTGTTAGTGGTGGTGTTGCAGGAACTGTTGTTGTTGTTGCTAGTGTTACTGTTGCCGCTGGTGCTGCCGCTGGTCTAGCTCGACAGCACTCCGCCGAGACCCCAAGGGAGGGAGGCCGGGCTGAGAAGAGATTGCGGTCTAAGGGCCGCGGCTCGGGAGCTCGGCAACACCCCGTTAGAAAGGCTAGAGAGAAAGCCCCGAGGGAGAAAAGGCCCAGGGGTGAGGGCTCATTAGAGAAGGGCCCTGGACAGGCCTCGGCTCCTCAGCCTGTGGGGGCAGCTTTGTGGAGGCCAAGCCTCCAGCTCGGGCATGGGAGGCCCATGATGGTGGAAGACCGTCTAACCACCAGTCCTTCAGTCGTTGCTGCTTTCGCCAACGCGTGTGCTCTGCCACTCGACATGCAAAGGCATAAGGGAGCGGACGATGTGACGCTGCTGGCCTCGTCTCTGCAGTCGGTCTTCTTGGTAAGTTTCCATTATAGTCCTTTGAGTATCTTTCGTTCTTGTTGGCTTTTCTTCTGACGCTTGTTTCTCTTCTCAGGTTGCACAGAGGGTTCAGGTGGTCCGCTAGTGAAAGCAGCTCCAAGGTCGAAAAGCTGGAGGCAGAGAAGAAGAAACTCGCTGCGGCCTTGGAGGGGAGTAGCCAGGAGCTGAAGGTGGCGGAGGAAAGATAAACAGTCAGGGGGCAGAGCTCGAGTTTGCGCTCAACAAGCTCAGCAATGTGAAAGCCGAGACCCATGAGCTGAAAGGTATGGCTGCGGTCAAGGCTAAGCGGATTCTCGTACTTGAGGCCAAGCTGGCAAAGCGGGATGCCGAGCTCGAATTGATGCACAAAGAGAAAGTCGATCTCCAAGCCTCGCTCCAAGCTGAGATTGAGACATCTTTCCAGGACGGGTGGATGCGGCTACAAAAGAGTATGAGGCCCAAGTCGATAATATCAGCTTGACATTGTTCTAGCTCGAGTGCCGAGCTGCACTGAAGAAGGCAGGGTCCCAGAGGATCATCCCGCCTATCTGGACCTGCCCAAGTTTACTCGCCTCGAGCTTGAGCCGAGTTCTGCCCCCACTGCTGAGGTTGTTGTCCCGACTCCTCCTGACGCTACTGCCCAAGCCACCACGACTGAGCCTTTTGACGTCAACGTGGAGGCTACTGATTCTTAAAGTTTGTACTTTTCTCTTTTTCTTTCTTGCAATGAAAGTGTAAAAACTTTGTAATGATTCTCTTCAAAAATGAAATAGAATTTTTCTCCATGCTTGACTTTTGTTCCACAACTGGGCTCTTAGCACAAATGCCCGATTTTTGACCAAGTAGTTGAGTTCGGTTCAGTAACCGGAACTGAGTGACTATTGGGCAATAATGACTTCGGTTCCATAACTATAAATAACTTAGGCTAATCGAATTTGGTTCAACAACCGGAACTCCAATTGAACTTAAGTTTAAATAACTTTAAGAAGTGCTTGCACCTTTAGAGATAGAACAGTTTAGCTGGTTCCGCAACCGAACTAGACTTTCATAGGAAGCTATCAAGTTCTTCAACTGCATAGTTGGTCCCATAACCGAACTAGGATAGCCGTCGAGTTCCATAACCTGGTGTGTTGCTCGTTTGGTCCCATGACCAGGTCGGCTGGTTCTGTAACCGAGCCGAGATTTTGGCCGAGTTCCATAACTGGGCTCCTTGTATAACTGGTTCTGTAACTGAGCTACAGTCTCTTCCATGCTGGTGCTGTCACCGAGCTGAAGCTTCTGCCGAGTTCCATAACTGTGGCACTGTATGCAGCTGGTTCTGTAACCGAACTATGGTCTCTTCTATGTTGGTGTTGTCACCAGGCTGAGACTTCTGCCGAGTTTTGTAACTGCGGGATTGTATGCAGCTGGTTCTGTAACTGACCTGTGGTCTCTTTTGTACTAGTGCTGTCATCAAGCTGAGACTTCTGTTGAGTTTTGTAACTGCGGCATTGTATGCAGCTGGTTCTGTAACCGAGCTATAGTCCCTTCTGTGCTGGTGCTGCCATCGAGCCGAGACTTCTGTTGAGTTCCATAATTGCGGCATTGTATGCAACTGGTTCTGTAACCGAGCTGTAGTCTCTTCTGTTCTTGTGCTGTCACCGAGCTGAGATTTTTGCCAAGTTCCGTAATTGCGGCACTGTATACAGCTGGTTCTGTAACCAAACTGTAGTCTCTTCTGTGCTGGTGCTGTCACCGAGCTGAGACTTCTGCCGAGTTCCGTAACTGCGACATTGTATGCAGCTGGTTCTGTAATCTAGTATGACTGCTGCTGATTTCTGTAACTTGGCGAAGATCAAAGTTGTCCGGGTCGTGGCTGGTGCTATCACCGAGGCCATTGCTGAGGCTTTATAAGTCGAGGTTGGTGTTACCACCGTGGCCCGATGCTGAAGCTGTGTAGCGAAGGCTGGTGCTGTCACCGGGGCTGCTATTGAAGCTTTGTTTCATGTTTGAAGAAGCTGGGCTGAGGTGGGTGCTGTCACCGTGGCTGCAGCTGAAGCTGTGAAGATTAGAACTATCCGAGCTGTGGCCGGTGCTATCACCGAGGCCGCTGCTGGAACTCCTGTTGGGTTGTGCTTCTACCCGAGTCGTGGCTGGTGATATCGTCGAGGCCGCTGCTGGAGCTATCGAGATCGGAACTGTCCGAGCTGTGGATGGCGGTGTCACCGAACCGGGACTTGAGGATGAAGACTACATGGCTATTCAAGGAACTGTTTCTGAGACCGTCGTTTCTTTTCTTGGGGGGGGGGGTCCCACCAGAGATTGAAGCTCTGGTGAGATAGAGCTCGAGCTTCGTCTTGATTCGCCCTGACGACCAGTGCTTTCTCCGTGACCATGAGGAACCAAATGAGGTTCCTTTGAAGCTCGCTGCCTGGCAGCAAAGCCTGCTTGAAGGATGCGAGGGCCGCGGATTCGGGTCCTGGTATCAACAAGGGACGGATCATCATCATCATCGCTGTTGCGATCCACCTAGTGGGGGAACTGACGAGACCTGGTTGCTGCTGGAACTTTTGCTCAACGGAGGAGTCGCCAGCAGGGTAGCACTCTGCTGGGGGTGCTCCGGTGGAGGAGCGCTTTGCTGGGGAGGTGCTATCACCCCCTTTTGTTGATGAACCTGTCGGAGTTACAGGTCCTTCCACGCCTGTCGCACTAGACTCCCCCTAGACTCCTTCGACAGGGGGTCGTTGGTGATGGTGGCGGGGCTTTGTAGATCCTTCGCCGCTTCTAGAGGTATGCCCTTTTTTTATCATTTCTCACAGACGACACCAATTGTGAGTACCTAAAAATTACGGACTTAGATTGGTGAGTGTGGAACTTATGATTATGTTGTTTAAGCTTCTTCGGGGAAGATGGATCGCCTTGGAACCTGAAAGGGAAGGAGAAAAAGAGATCAGAGACCCTGGCTGCTGTTAGCCGAAGGCTCTCCGATGCCTGAGTTAGTGCTATCACTAAACAAAGGATGGAGAAGAGAGGCAAGTATGCTCTTTTGCATAGCGTTCTGTAACGCGTTATGCAATGTGTAATATGGGGTGTTAAGGAGTACATGAGAAGAGATTGATATCCCTCTAGATGTAGAGATTTCACCTGGCGCACCCTTAGTGGGGGTAGTGGAGATACTGTCTGGTCAAATCAAGAGATGACCTCTCGTATTAATGTGGATGTGATTGATCAAGACAACACCTAATCATTATCCGGCGCCTGTCTTGTCTGTCAGCACGTTCTGTAACGTAGCTGTAACTTTGTGGAAGTACAATCATGACTTAGTACTCATCTCTGTGGACGTACTGAGCTGAAGATGATACTAAGAGCAGATTCGGATGCATCCTGGCACTATTACCGATGTGCCTTATACCGAGACCGAGATGAGCCCAGTCGGTACTCTTACCGAGGCTGGTTCAAGCTTGGCGCAAGCTGGCACTGTTTGCCGAGCTGAGATGAGATGTCTAGCTGGTGCCGTTACCGAACTAGATGAATCTGGGCACTATTTCCGAACTTGGACACCGAGAACGGGATGAGCTGAGCTGGTACTGCTACCGAAACTAGCGTAATCTTACTCTTAGGAAAACACCCCACACAGTATCGTTTTGGCTGAAACGAAATTTTAGTCAAAACTTTTTGTTTTGAATTTCAGTTAGTTTCGACCAAAATCCAAGATTTCGGCTGATTTCGGCCGAAATAATATTTTACATAATTAATTTTGTTACTCTTTATACACAATATACTTTGTATTTCTTATATTTTCCTAAAATGTAAATCCAAATTCTTACTAGAATGGATTAAATCGATATTATTATTTTTTTATTTTTTCTACAGATATATATATTTATATTATATTTCCCTCAAATTGTAATTTCGGAAAGTTTTGCTGAAATATTGACTTAGCCGAAACTTTTCATTCCGGAGGGTATACCGAAATGAGATCCAAAATGATATTGACCACTATGCATGTATGAAATTTCAAACAACTCAGAGTATGCTTGCCCTCTTGTATGCAAGCCTTAGAGAGAATCCATGCTCCTTTATTAAATGAGAATGAGTTTCGGTTTTTCCTTTTTTATCAGTTTCAGTTTTTACTTCTAGTCCATACGCTAAGATACTAGAAACTTCTTGCTATGCGTATAATTCTCCCTATTTCAATAAATGGAAATTAATTTGTACTAAAATGACTTGGTGAAATAAAATAAATAGGAGATTCTCTTGCCACCCAAGTCTCAATTACTTTTTTTCATTTTTATCAAAAAAAAATAAAAAGAATCCCACTAAATGCCTAAGTAATGATAAGGATTTAAATTCTTTTTCAAAAATAGATTACTTAATTTTAGGGTTTGGGTTATCGGTTTATGTTCGCGAATAACTTTTAATTTACACGTAAACTCGTGTGATTCCTTTGTGCCACTGCATAGTGCACGAAATTATCAGCAACGTGGCATATTCACTCCAGTTTATACATGTCCATATGGCCCTATGTGTATAACCCCAAGGGGTAGCTCAGTTGGCCTAGGACTACGGTTTGCACCCGGAGGTTGTAGGTTCGAAACTGCACTACCACACTGGGGCACAGGGGAGTTTACCCGGCTTCCCTCTGGGCCCGGAGGGATTAGTCCAACCCAAAAGGGTTGGGAACCCTCTGATATCAAAAAAAAAAAAATGGCCCTATGTGTAGCATGATAGTTTACAACATAAAACTATTCTTTTTAATTTAATTTCTTTCTTCCTGTAGGAAATTCATAAAACAGGGCCTGCATAAAGAAACCTTCAAGAGGAAAATTTCAAGAGAGGAGAGATTGAAGAAAAGAAAAAAAAAGAGCAAGAAATCCACCACGTGGGACCCACCTTGGGCGTGAATCCCAAGGTGGCACACGCCCAAGGGGTGGCACCCAATTTTTGTTGCAATTAAAAAAATAATTTCTTTTGTTTTAAGAAATTTGAAAATTCAAATTTAAAATGGAGTTTCAAGATTGGAAAGAGTTGGAGATTAAGCAAGGAAGGCAAGATGAAAAGAAGAAAGAAAAATCAAATGTGGGACGTCCAAGAAGGGGGTCCACCAGCCTTGCATGCCCCATGTGGGGCCCAATTTTTGAAGAATTTGCTAAGAAATTGCCCCCTTTTTTGAAAACTTTCCAAATTTGAAGGTTTCCATGATAGCAATTTGCTAGAAAGGAAAGAAGACTATTTTAGCAAAAGATACAACAATTTGCATTTTTACCAGCTTTTTTTCCCGGCGCAATCATTAAATGTAGGGAAAAATATAACTTTTACCGGCGAAAAAGCTTATTTCACTGGTAAAAGATAGAGTTTTCTCAGCAACAAGTTTTTACCAGCAAAGGTTCTAATTTTTTCGGCGAATCCATCTTTTCGCCGGTAAAGGTTAGTGTTTTACCGGCGAGTTTTTTTTTATCGCCAGTAAATGTTATATTTTTGCAGCAAATTTCACATGCCAACTCTTTTAAAGGGTCGCGCCTTATATTTTACTTTTGCCGGCACGTTAATTGCACCGGAAAATGTTTTTTTGTCTAATACATTTTTGCATTGTTTTTGCCGGCGCACTTTTCGAGCCGGGAATATTATTACGTCAAAATCCTAATTGCGGATCCCCATCTCTTCATGCTAAAAGAGGGTGATTCTTCAAAACCCTATCAAAAGATAACACGAAGAAGAAGGGCGCAAACAGACGACGAGGCCAAGGTTGAGAAGAAGATGGGAACAAGGTATTTCTCTCTTTCTTCCTCCTCAATCTTTGTGCAGTTTCTGTTCCTGAAGAATGCAATAAGGGGAGTTTGCAAGCAGTGGCAGCCCCAAGATTTTTGTTTTGGTGGGGCTAAACTTTTTCTAGTTTTTTTTTAAGACAATAGCGAAAGAGAAAAAAAAGGAAAAAAGACGAAATACGTAGTTAAAGCTCAATTTCTATAATTTTGTTGCTATTTACTTTTCTTTACAAGAAAAATACTAAAGCTCCAACCTCCAAAGAGCTCACTCATGCAAACAATCCACAAGGGTGTTTTATGGAAAAGAGTTTTATGCCCCTTCTTTCTACAATTGATTTTATTTGAGATAGACATCATATTATGGTCTAAGAAGAAATTCCAAAAGAGAAGAAGAATAAGAAGAAACAAGTAGTTAAAATCTAGAAGAAAAAGAAATAAGTAGTTAAATTCTATCTCCTAATAGTTCCTCTTCATCCTCGGCTTTTTCTATAATTCTGTTGTTATCTACTTCTCTTTACAAGAAAAATGCTAAAGTTCCAAAGAGCTCACTCAAACAAACAACCCACAATGATACTTTATAGAAAAGAGAGAGAGAGAAAAAAGATTGAAATAACAAACAACTATAGGAACTGGGTGAGGGCTAATTCCGAGGATTTTTGCTACGAACCGAGAAAGCTTAATCATAAGACCGCCGATGAGGAGAAGCTTGATCCGCGCTTAAGATTGCAGACGGTTAATTACAAATGTTGAAAGGAGAAGTAACTTTTCACCACGAATGCTTTTTTTTTCTTCTTCTTTCTGGAGTTGCTTTTAACCAAAGCTTTTCTTCTTCTTTTTTTCTTTGTTTTAATAAAAAAAATAGCGTAGTTTTTGACATATGTGGGGTGATTGTTTTTTTTTTTTTTTTCTTTTTTTGTATAAACATTTGTTTCATGTTAGATGTGGGGCGATTGTTCAGTGATACATGGGGCATGGACATGGGCCCCATTTAAATTTAATATGATTTCTGGTTTAGAGCCCCAGGTCCTCACATGGTGGGTCCGCCACTGTGTGCAGGTTTGCTTTGAGAGAGAGAGAGGGGAAGGCAGTGGGAAAGTTGGGGAAAACTGAATGGAGCATGGTAGTTGATCAGTCCTAGAATAGGGTTTCAAATATAATTTATTCTCCGCTATTATCTCTGCTTGAAGAAGCAAAGATGTTAACCGAGTATCGTATCCACTGGGACAAAAAGGCTAAGTTGCGTTGTTTCCTAAATTCCTAAATTAATCCTAGTATAAGACAAAGTCCTGATTATTAAACTAATCCTATTAGAAAATGAAGTAATGGGTTGATTGGTTTGCAATTTCTAAATTAACAAATTAAAAGACAGGGGTGATTCCATCAGAGAAAAGATCTAAGGGTACGAATCCACTCTAACCTCGCACAATGGCAAGTATAGGCCTGAGGGTTTCACTGTCAACACTATAGAGACTCGTCTTGGTTACAAACCTTCAGAGTCAACAAATAAAGGATGTGGATGTAAATCAGGGCATAACCTATCTCTATGGCATAGATTATCCTAAATCTAACAAACACATTCATTCAAGCATCATTATATGACTTAGTATTCCAATCTACAAGATTAAAATACCAAAGAAAGAAATATTGCATTCATAAAATCCAATCAATGGATTAACATCTTGTCATATAATCAAAAGCGTTTAAAATAAACCCTAAACCTATACATCACCATAAACAAGAGGTTAGGGCTTCATCGCAACCCAAAGATAAGGAGTTAGTTACGCATGGAAGACGATTGGCAAGGAATCTCCGATGAAATCGCCATGGATGCTCTTCCCCAAGCTCCAAGAAAACCTCCCAAAAATTCTCCCAAGATGTGAATATCCCCAAAAACGAGTTTGGGCTCTTATTTATAAGTTTTGGGGTGAAAAAGGTCTTTAATTCGTGCAGGAGATGGATTCCCGTCGGGTCTGGGCCCACTGGTCATCACAACGAACTTCGCGAGGTCATATCTCCCTCGATATAGCTTCGATTTATACAATCTTGGACTCCACGGATATCTACTCGAAAAGATCTTTCCAACGGTATGTAGATTTCATGAATCCGACACTCGAGTTGAAAGTTATGACCATTTCAAGTTGCTGGCTCTGAAAATTCCGAGAATAATGGTGCAATTAGAAGACCTTCCATGTTGGCATGCTATGGGGTGAGTGGGCCCATGTTGGATATCCAAGGCATGTTTGGACTCTTGCTTTGCTTTCTTGTTTGAGTCTCTTCCCATATTTGGCATCTTTCTTACTTGCAACTCCGGTTTGTCATGCTTTGTGGGATTTCTTCCATTTTAGCTCTGAATTTCGCTCCTAGCATTTGTAATACCTACAACCAATAAAATAACATAATTAAGCTAATTAATCTCTTTCTAAGGTATAACCAAGTCCTCATTAAGGGGCCTAAAATGTATCTTTTAGGCTCTCATCATACCCCCCAACTTACACTTTGCTAGACCTCGAGTAAAGCTAAAACAAAAAGAAAACTAACTAAGGCCACTTTCATAGGGAGCACGGTTGCACTTAGCATGTGCAGCAAGCCTTTAAACCTCTAAGTTCCCCCTAGAGGACGAGTTATAGTCTCGTGAGGGTTTGCAGTGAATCTACCCACAAAATTCCTAAAACATAAAAGAAAAATAGGGAAAATTTTCCGCCAAGGTATCGACGAACACCGGATATTCCTGATTTTTGGGGTTTTCCATACACACTCAAACGTGGTTCACCAATCCTATCTTTTGGTCAGAAATCCTCAAAATCATGCTGGAAAAATTGATCGTGCACGGTGAAAATTGTGTACATATAGAGGCATGAAAGCATAAAACGATCCACTAACAATTTCCGTGAAAACACATCTTGTTCTTTCGAAATGCTGGGCCACCGAACCTCAGTACAAGTTATGAATCCTCTCAAGGCATTTGTGGTGGCTTTCACACTATTGTTTTTCAAAGGACAACACTATTTTGATTTTTTTTCTTTTTTTTTTTTAAAGAAATGACTGTGCAATGCCTAGGTCCCTTAAGCTTTCTAATTAACCCATGTAACGAGCATTCAGCCAATGACTCCCAAAACAGATGTCCTTAGGGCACTAGGTATGGCAATACCCCTATGGGCTTACTGGCTCAGGTTAAAAAGGCTACGAACCCAAACTAGTCAAATATTTTTTATTTTATTATTATTTTTTTTTAAAACGGTCCCTAACAATAGGTAGCCCTTTCCATATGCCCGACTTCAGTATGACCGAGGGTCAACTTTCCATCATAATTGCTCTGAAGTTTTCACTGGTATGGAAATCATAGTTTCACATTTCAAATTTTCTATATGATACGTGTCAAGTGAAAGATCAATAATTCAACAATTTCTCAAAAACTCTTTCCTAAAACAAGATAGTGAACCATTTCTCTCTTTTTCCTCACAAAAAGTTCCAAAAACAGGGTATCTTCGTTTCATAAAAACCCGGTTAGAAATCTCCCGAAAGACTACCAACACTGGAAAAAAACTCTTTTTTTTTTTTAACTAAAGGAAAAGACAACAAAAACTAAAAGGAAAAGACAACAAAAACTAAAGGAAAAGACTACAAGTAAAAAGCACTAAAAACGAAGGAAAAGACTACTCCTAGATTACTCCAAAGGTTAATACCCCACCCCCCAACTTAACCTAATAGTGTCCACAATGTGAAACACAAAATAAATGATAAAGGACAACGAAAGTAAAGGAAAAGGAGGGATATCACCTGGGTACCGCTTAACAAGAAGTGGAAGGGAGGAAAACGGGGAGGACGCCCCCCAACTCAGACCAAAGTACCTGCGGAATGTTAGCGGCAAGCACAAAAAACAGAAACAAAGAAAACCTAAGAAATACAAACCAAACTTGCAAAAAGACATGACTCAGCACTTCCTTCATGTCTACCTCCTCTAGGTTAGGAACTAAAAATCTCTGTATATCTCGAGAAAGTGTAAAATCAGCAATGCAGGGGGGACAAGATATACAAATGGAGGAATCAATATCTTTCAACTCGGCAATTGAACAGCCGAGTGCACTCTTGTGCATTTCCAACACATCCAAAATTTGAGCTTCCTGACCGTCAGACAGATCAGGAGCAATGACAGCTGGCAAAGTATCCTCAGGGTGAAGAGCGTTTTCTACAATCTCATCAACAACATTGACTGCAAAGCAGTCATCTTGGTCTGAAGGTTGATGAGAGGCCCTAAAAGCATTCAGCCTCACTTTCATATTCCTGAAGGAAACATCCATAACTCCGGTTCGGCAATTAATGTTCGCATTGGCCGTGGCCAAAAATGGCCGTCCAAGAATGACAGTAGTGTGTTTCCGTGAATTCTGCACTGGTTCAATGTCAAGGACGATGAAATCGACAGGGAAAAAGAACTTGTCGACATTGACCAGAACATCCTTAATTATTCCCCGGGGCACCCTGACAGATCTATCAGCAAGTTGCAAGGTAACCGGAGTGGGCTTTAAGTCCCTTAGCCCAATCTGCTCATACACCGAGTAAGGCAAGAGATTGACACTCGCTCCCAGATCCAACAATGCATGATCAATAACGTGACTCCCAATTGTGCAGGTAATGGTGGGAGTGCCAGGATCTTTCAGCTTGGGAGGAGTGTCATTATGGAGAATTGAGCTCACTTGCTCGGTAAGTAAAACCTTCTTTGGCACATGAGATTTTGATTTGCGTTTTTTAGTGCACAAATCTTTCAGAAATTTAGCATAAGAAGGAACCTGCTTGATAGCATCCACCAAAGGTAGGTTAATCTTTACTTGCTTAAACACCTCCAACATTTCATCCATGGTTGCTTTCTTTTTACTAAAGGGAGAGGGTGTGTCAAGACAAGTGGGAAAAGGGGCTTTAGGCACATATGGGGGTGCCTCGTTTCCCTTAGAAACTATGTCAGCCCGAGAGCTCTTGGGATTGGCTGTGGGCTCTTTCACATCTTGCTTAGGCTCCTCAGGCCTAGGCTCAACCTCACGCCCATTCCGTAATGTGACAACCATTTTCGCTTGCTCATGATAGGTATCATTATGTTGCGAGCCACTACCCACATCAAAAGAATTCTTAGGGTTAACCGTGGGTTGGCTAGGCAAGCGTCCCTCCTCTCTTTTGTTAAGAGCATTAACTATTTGCCCGATCTGGACCTCTATCTTAGCTATGGATTGAGAGTGGGAATGGACCAGCTGAGTGGTTGCTTTGAGCTCTTTGAGCTCTTGCAACACTGTCTCCTCAAATGATGGAGTTCTTTGAGGTGATTGAGGGTTGGGTTGCTGGTAAGATTGTTGGGAACGATAGGCCGCAGGATTGTATTGAGAATTTGGCCCATTTCCCGGTTGAGAGAATGAAGTGCCTTGACCGGGCGACTTCCATGAAAAGTTGGGGTGATTGCGCCATCCCGGGTTAAAAGTATTCGAAAATGGATCATTACCCGGTTTGGAGAACCCTTGTGCAGCATTCACTTGCTCTTGCACAAACTCAGGAAATTGGGGTGCTGCAGGACAATTGCTCACAAAATGAGTGGGACTAGAGCACAAAGCACAACCACCTTGAGAGGGTGGGGATTGGAGAGTTTGACCCACAGATAATAGCTGATCCAATTTTTGGGTCAAGGCAGCCACTTGGGTTGTGAGCTCATTAGAGGGATGAATTTCAAATACCCCCTTAGGTTTCTGCAAACTCGAGGCTGCTGGCCTCTCCAATCTAGCAGTGGAGGCATGGTGCTGAAACGTCTCACTCATATTCTCAAAAAGCTCCCATGCGTCATCCTCATTTTTTAGCATAATTGATCCCCCACTGGCAGTGACTACCATATTCCGCCATTCAGGAGACAATCCATCATAAAAGAACTGAACCAATTGCCACTTGGCAATTTGGTGATGAGGACATTTTCTAATGAGATCCTTGAATCTATCCCATGCCTCATGAAATTGTTCATTATCAGTTTGGGCAAAGGATGTGATAGATCTCCTGTACTGATTTGTTTTACCCACAGAGAAATATTTATCCAAGAATTTTTGTTGCAGTTGGGCCCAAGTAGTGATAGCGTTTGCAGGTAAAGTACTCAGCCAATACTTGGCTTTGTCCTTCAATGAAAACGGAAAGAGAAACATTTTCAAGGCCTCACTACTGAAATTGTTGATTCGCACCGTGGAGCAAATGACCAGGAACTCATCAATGTGGTTGTATGGGTCCTCATTGTTCAAGCCATAGAAAGAAGGAATAAGATTGATTGTGCTAGGCTTGATTTCATATTGAGCTGCCTGTACAGTAGGCAGCTGAATACACGATGGTGACGTGTATTCTGAAGGAGTATAGTGCTCCTTCAAGGGCCGAAGAGGTGGAGCCACAAGAGCCCCCTCATCCTCTTTTCTTTCTTCAGCCATTAATGAATTTGTGTGTGAGATAGCAGAACGGTGTTTAGATGATCTAATTTTTCTAAGGACTCGCTCTAAATTTTGGTCTAGAGAAATCAAATCTGGGTGACAAGAGCGACGACCAAGCATGCACACACAAAAATTTACTGCAATTATATGAAAAGAATCAGAAAGTCTAGGCTTACCACACCCTTGGGAAGAGAGGAGAGATTTCTTTGAGTAAAACTTTGTGAACTCTCGTAGATCCCTGCACAAATTCTAGAATTCTGTGTTAAAATCAATGCCCTGCAGTAAGGATAATAAAAATGTGAATAAAGCTGAAAAAGAAAAATAAATTAAATTAAATAAACTAAACTAATATCAGAATTAAAAGAAACAAACAACCGTGCTAATTGTCCCCGGCAACGGCGCCAAAATTATGATCAGTCATAGAACAGGGTTTCAAATATAATTTATTCTCCGCTATTATCTCTGCTTGAAGAAGCAAAGATGTTAACCGAGTATCGTATCCACTGGGACAAAAAGGCTAAGTTGCGTTGTTTCCTAAATTCCTAAATTAATCCTAGTATAAGACAAAGTCCTGATTATTAAACTAATCCTATTAGAAAATGAAGTAAGTGGTTGATTGGTTTGCAATTTCTAAATTAACAAATTAAAAGACAGGGGTGATTCAATCAGAGAAAAGATCTAAGGGTACGAATCCACTCTAACCTCGCACAATGGCAAGTATAGGCCTTAGGGTTTCACTGTCAACGCTATAGAGACTCGTCTTGGTTACAAACCTTCAGAGTCAACAAATAAAGGATGTGGATGTAAATCAGGGCATAACCTATCTCTATGGCATAGATTATCCTAAATCTAACAAACACATTCATTCAAGCATCATTATATGACTTAGTATTCCAATCTACAAGATTAAAATACCAAAGAAAGAAATATTGCATTCATAAAATCCAATCAATGGATTAACATCTTGTCATATAATCAAAAGCGTTTAAAATAAACCCTAAACCTATACATCACCATAAACAAGAGGTTAGGGCTTCATCGCAACCCAAAGATAAGGAGTTAGTTACGCATGGAAGACGATTGGCAAGGAATCTCCGATGAAATCGTCATGGATGCTCTTCCCCAAGCTCCAAGAAAACCTCCCAAAAATTCTCCCAAGATGTGAATATCCCCAAAAACGAGTTTGGGCTCTTATTTATAAGTTTTGGGGTGAAAAAGGTCTTTAATTCGTGCAGGAGATGGATTCCCGTCGGGTCTGGGCTCACTGGTCATCACAGCGAACTTCGCGAGATCATATCTCCCTCGATATAGCTCCGATTTATACAATCTTGGACTCCACGGATATCTACTCGAAAAGATCTTTCCAACGGTATGTAGATTTCATGAATCCGACACTCGAGTTGAAAGTTATGTCCATTTCAAGTTGCTGCCTCTGAAAATTCCGAGAATAATGGTGCAATTAGAAGACCTTCCATGTTGGCATGCTATGGGGTGAGTGGGACCCATGTTGGATATCCAAGGCATGTTTGGACTCTTGCTTTGCTTTCTTGTTTGAGTCTCTTCCCATATTTGGCATCTTTCTTACTTGCAGCTCCGGTTTGTCATGCTTTGTGGGATTTCTTCCATTTTAGCTCTGAATTTCGCTCCTTGCATTTGTAATACCTACAAACAATAAAATAACATAATTAAGCTAATTAATCTCTTTCGACGGTATAACCAAGTCCTCATTAAGGGGCCTAAAATGTATCTTTTAGGCTCTCATCAGTAGTCCATTCAGAGGTCACACTCCATTTCGCGTTCGAAAAACATCATCTGTCTCTCCCTGTTTCTTGGGCAGCGTTGTCTCTCTTCATTTCTATCATCTGTATCCATCTTTTTGTTTTTAATTTGTTCTTATCTCCTCTTGATCTTTTCATCTTTGTTTCTTTCTGTCGTGTTTTCTAGGAATTCCTTGTAATTTCTTTCTATCATTGTTTTTTATTCTTTAGGTATGATGTCTGTTTTGTTCGATTCAATCCCTATCTGTTGTTTTGGTTTCGTTTTAATATGACACAATAAGTATGTTTGATCTTTTTTTTGGATTGTAAATTTGCAACTCTCTCTATCATTGCGTTTTTTTTTCAGTCACTCCCCAGGGAGAAGATGGGTTTTTGGCTTCTGTCTTCCAGAGATTACGAAGAAAAAGACATCTTTATTTTAATTTTCATGGTGCTGCTGCTTTCACGGTTTCTTTTATAAAAACCATTTTTTTTATTTGACAATAAGGCGAGATTTTTTTTTTTTTTTGGTTTTTTTTTTAAATAACACATTACCACATCAGAAAACGAACTTTTATGTGAATTTGCTTTGCCTTTTGTTTTCAAAAAAGCAAGGACGAAATTCAAAGAAAACCAACCTCATATATCATGATTTTGATATGGGTGTATAGCATGCCTGCCTTTGTTATTGGTTGAAGCATCTGGCACTTT
This sequence comes from Cinnamomum chago, assembly GCA_038049695.1. Lineage (NCBI taxonomy): Eukaryota > Viridiplantae > Streptophyta > Magnoliopsida > Laurales > Lauraceae > Cinnamomum > Cinnamomum chago. The sequence goes on from CP142452.1 coordinate 36,036,943, forward strand.
GAGTTGGATTTCTTTTTTTCTTTTTCGTGTCTGTGGGGAAACAGAAACTCACCTCAGAAGATAAAGGAAAGGATAAAAGGTTGTAGGAACAGTGTTTCACTTTTCCCAAAGTAAAATCACACTTGGATAGATAAGGTTATTGTGGGTAGTGCAGGGCTGGTGTTTCAGTTTTCTCAACCAAAAATCATACTTTGATAATTGGTTTTTTCCTTTTGAGGTCCAAAACCAGAGAAAAGTAGGGGAGAAGTGCTAATGCTATTGCTTCAACTTCTGCTTTGCAACAAAGCTTTCCTTGAGTGTTTGAAAGCCGTATCTGAGTTGGGTTTTGTTTTCTGTGGATGAATGGATGCAAACCGGAGGGGATGTCCTATTTTGCTTTAATTTCTGAAATAGCTGGGTTTTGACTTTTGCACTCTAAAACCAGGGTGGTTTTGCAGTAACCGCTTACCATCAGTATTTTCTTCTTGTTTTCTATTTTTTCAGCGCAAAATCCTCCAAGGAATAGACCAAGTTGGATTTTTGATGTTAGTAGATCCAAATAACAGAAAGAAGTTAATGGCAGAAATCTGTTTCTTTCTACTTGTATTCTATGTTCCTGTTTGTATTCTACTTTAAAGACATGAGCAGTCCAAGTGTGGCCACATGAGTAACAGATTAGATTGAGCATTGTACCTTTTTTCAATACAATCAATTTTGACCATAGGGTCTTCACTCTTGTATGTCCTCCCTCATCATTCAAGGAAATCCTTACAGAGATCAATGTTTTCTCAATATGCATACCTTGAGTCATTTTCATATGATGGAGAACTATTTTTTATAAGAAATCTATCTGGCTTTCATTCTTTGACCAAAGTATATGCTAAATCACATATGGCCTCCTCAAAAATAAATTTTAAAGTGTCTCCGCAGTGGAAAATTACCGAAGTCCACCACTGATGCCAACCGGAGGAGGTGGGAGACGTGGGTATATAAGTCAGGTACTGGGAGCCTCAACGTAAAACCAACCTAAAGAAAATGTGGGTCTCAACATCGAGCCCCCAAGTCAGGGGTGGACCCGAAAATGGAACTGGGGGGCCAAATGAAAATTATTAAAAGAAAATTTTAACAATTTAGCAGTCAAAATAAAAAATTACAAAAAATTTAGAAGTAAAAAATACAATTTTGAAAACTCATGGCCCCCCTAGGCCTACATTTAGGTCCACCCTGGCCCAAGTCCTTACCAATTAAAACAGGCCTAAACTAGTATTTTAGCTTTTGGTTGGGTTAGGCCATGCCAATTGGAGTTCGGCCCATCCGAAGTTGCAAACGTGTGTGGGGTGGTCCATCTACTGTTTACAGGAAGCACTACAAACCAAATGAAACACAAAGAGTGTCACATCCCAGTCCCGAATCACCCTGGCCTAAGGTAATTCCCGAAGTGTGACGCGAATCACCATGGATTAGGGTAATCCCCGAGCTGTGACGCGGTACTCCCGTAATATTATACCTGTCTCGAGTCAAGTACAACATCACGAAGTAGAAATTTTATCTTTTCCGCTTGTGATTCTAGCTCACTAACACCCGTCAATAACATTTTGATGCAGCAGCATTATACAGTCGTTGGAGTAAGAGTCATGGTCCACATTTGAGACCCAAGGAAGTTTAGGAAGTCTTTATTAATTGTTAGTAGTTTCTAATTTTTATTTAAGGAGTTGTATTTATGATTAGGTTGTTTCTAATTTGGATAGGATTATTATTTGGTTTCCTAGTTTGATTAGGATTAATTTCTTAGCTCCTAAGTTTCTTTTATTATTATATATATATATATATGACATTGTAGAGATAATAATATCAGAGATTGAATTAATAGAAATTGTCTTTTTGTGGGTTTAGCGTTGGAGAGCTCTCTTCATGTGATTGTTCCTGTGGGAATCCTGATTGTGCCCCGACACTTGCGATCATATCAACGATTGCATCACATTTAATAGCAGAAATATCTCACATAATACACATTATGTACCATTTCATTGAATAGTCTTATTTAAACTTAAAGTGTCAAGTTTATACAAAATATATTTACACATTAGAACTAAAGTAGGGATTACAAAAATCACCCTACATTCTATTACACAATGAATCTTCACCACTAACTACTGATCTAATTAGTGTGACCCACACAAAAAGGAATCAGCCACACACTCCAGGAAATTAGAGCCTACATGCTCTCCTCTATACAACCAATCCATTCAACACATTTACCTCTCAATCAACCTTGTAAAGGAATTCAAACCCATTCATATTCATGTCTAAATAAGAGGCTAGCATTATCAAAATAGAATGACTGAATCAATCAAAGGAAAATCCATATGAAATTCAAATTAACACTTATACTTGTCTCAAATAGAGTTGTCCAACTTCTCTTCTCTAATCTCTTGTTCAATGACTCAAAATCCCCAAATATCAAACCCTAACCACAAATGCATATGTAAATGCTAATGAATATGCATGTATGATCAACTATGAGTCTCTTGACTCTATTTCAACTCAAAAACACAACAAGAAGGGGTTTGCTTCTTACCTTAACAAGAAATCCGAATTTGGGGGAAAATAAGTTCTTAGACACGAAGAGTAGAAGAAGTTGAAGAAGATAGAGAGGATGAAGAAGTTCCAAACCCTTGCCTCCAATTGCACATCCAACAGCCTCTTAGAAAATTTGGAGAGAAAGAAGGAGAATGGAGAGAAATAAGAAGGAAAAGTTCTTCTCTTCATAGCACAGTCGAATGGAAGGAAATGGAGTTGGGTTTTAGATGATAAAGATGCCCATTTTGCAAGAAAGTCCATTGGTTTGGTGTATTTCCATAATGAGTCAAATGATAGCCCACTTACTCAACATATGATCAAATAAGGTAAAGCTTAATACGAAAATCGACGTGCTCAACGAGATACACGCGATGACGCCAAGATGACGTGCATATGATGCAAAATGAGAAAATCGATTATTACGTAAAAGTACTCGACTCCACCCAAGCTGAGTCAAATTTGTTCCAACCTACCCACCTAAGACTCATAGTCCAACCTAAAGGTTGATATAAGACTAAATTATTCAATAAGATTCAATTAGCACTTAAACATAATTAGATTAAATAAAACATAATTAATTAACACTAAACAAGTTTAATTCGGGTCGGGGTGTAACAAAGGGGATCTTAAATCTTAATGGACAGAAGAAACACTCCATAAATAAGCTTTATGCCAAGTCAGGTTCAATTTACTTGGAGCCAGAATATCATGTATAGGTACAGACAATGAATTGTGATTTAATAGGATGTGACAGCGTGAGCTGCACAAATAGACATTAACCAGCAACCATCAGCGAAGCACGAATGGAGTTTCAACAAGACATCAACCATCCATTTGAAGAGATCTAGGGATAAATTCAATGTAACTAGCCTCACGATCCTTTTTAAGAAATACATGTTTGGTGTGATATACATAGTAGACTGAGGTTGTTTGGTAAAAGTAGGAAGATTCACCTTTCTAAGTATTTTCTGTTTCATTGAATTTGATAGTCAAGAATAAACTTGTTAGGATCTTAGTATTGGGTTTGATTAGATGTGATTAACTTTCCTATTTTATTTGATTTATGGTAATCTCTGTGTTCTCCGATCAACACAAAGCTCAGTTTGATCCTCTATCCTCCCTCGGCCCTGTTCTTCCTCCCTCAACCAGCATCAATCGCCTCTATTTCCTCCTCACCATCATCCATCAGGTAAGTTTCCATGCAAACATACCCTGAATTATTGGATTATCCTCTCATTGGGTTAGTTTTGGTTCATGGGTACATTGAATTTTTTATTTTCTTCTTTCTTATTTTTTTGTTTTGCATTTTAGGTGTAGACTGTTGGTTTTTTTTTCTTATATTTTAGTTCTTCTTTTTTCTTTTTTGCATTTATTTTATACCATCTATTGGTTGAATTTGAGTTAACCATCACCGTACATCTATGAACAAAATATGGACAAGAGTTGGATGTTATTATATCAGAATAGATTCAGTCAGCCGTATATAGACGGGGTGAATTCTTTTATTATATTCGCAAAGGCAAATTCGGGCGGGAGTAGAGTGATTAAGTGTCCATGTAACTACTGTTGTAACAGTTTTAAGCATGATTATGAGATTGTAAGAGACCATCTAATGCTATGTGGGATGTTGGTATCCTACGACACCTAGTTACATGTCACGACCCGAGCCCGAGATCGGATCACTCAGGGCTAACTCAGGGTCGCAAAGACATCATACTTACTCCCATAAACCCCGAATTAACCGAAGTTAAAATGAAATCCACAAGGGATCTATCATACGTACCTATCAATGTACATTTGCGGAACATATATATACACACATTGACGAATTATTAAAACTAAACAAATTCTTTACATAAAGTAAAGCCAATATACATAATCCATGTACAACTAAGTCTACAACTGCATATTCAAATACAATGCATGTAACATCTAATTTCTATTCAAAATACTATACACAAGCATTTATCAAAACATTTCCCCAAAATATTCTATTCTTTGGCACTCTGATTTAAGTCCATTCGATTAAACCTCCTGGGGTATTGGATGGGCATTCTCCGCTGGCGGCTCGGCCTTTGCCTGACCGGCATGGGCAACTGTGCTGTAACATTATCGATGATACCGTGAACATGATGGTTCAACAATGTATATACAATTTTATGATAATATATGTTATTTCTATCAATTCATTGATTTAACAATGCTAGATAATCAATTCTATAACAGTGTCCTGTACAGCAAATACAAGTATCAACAATAACTAAGTTGGCAACTACAATAGCATTGATTTCATTTCAATTTAGCTTCTTCCCAAAGGAAGTAGCTAGTCAATTCACATTCATTCATTTCAGTGTGCACATTTAATGCATTAATTACATTAAGCATTTATTAGATGGCTTATCAGTGGGACTCGTCAGTCCGATGTATGGCTTATCAATGCGACTCATCAGTCCATATAGTGTGGCTTTTCAATTTAGTGACTTTTCAGTCTATGACCTTTCAGTCCAAATAAGGTGGGATCTCCCAGTGTCTGGATCAGAGATCACTGGTATCACCACGGAGCTCCGGAACACCCCCAATTCCATCTACTGCAGTAGGATTGTTCATTAAGTCATTGTTACCTTTAATAACTGTTCATTGTTCATTGTCACAATTTAGAACTTGTTCATTCATTAATTCAGTGTGGCTCAATGATGAGCTTAGGAAGCCCCTATGTAGTGTCAGACTCATAAATTGAACTAAATCAATCATTCTATTCAACCCTATTCCAATCCTAAACAATTATCTAAACCAAATAATTGAGTGAAACGTTCGTTATCGATGCACGTGTTTGTAACGCCCCAATTCCGGATACCGATAAAGTCGTTCGAATACCCGAAGTTGGCGCGCTACTTCCCGGAAAATCCGAGAACTTCCAAGATCGTAGGCCCGCAGTGAGGTCCAATTTAAAACTTTTTGAACCATATAGTATTAACAGTTAAATTGCGGAAGCATAAGAACAAAGCGGAAGCAATAGGTATCGATATATAAGTAAAGTGTGAGCAGAACTACAGTCTAGTTTAAAGGTGTTAAATGTTAATATCAAAGTTAAGTACATGTTTGATTTCTACCCAACTCACTACAAAATTTCTCTCTAAACCCAAAATAAAGAGATCTCTCAAAGCCCATGTAGATCATCTCCGCCCTCCAGCTCGACATCCGTGTCGGCCGGGCCCCACGCGAACTCTCCAGCAATCGGCACCTCTAAAAGCTCTAGTGCATCCTCGGGGATCTCTGGGTCAAGGCCTAAGCACCAAAGAAGGGTCAGATCTAAAAGATCTGGCAAGTCACAGCATACTACTAACACATGACATATATATCAAATGAATAGAGACAGGTAAATAAATTAAAGGAATAACAAGGTATAAGAACTAAGCAGTTGAGCAGTATAATAATAAGGAATCAGGATAATATAAACAACATCTAATCTACTACAAGATGACACATTCACACGTGCTGGAATACCGCGGGATATTATGCCGCGACCCTCCCATACTGAACACAGTTGCGGCGGGAAAATCTCACCAGTGCTGGGAATTACTAATCCCGCAAATCACTCATCATCCCATCACACTCACTACTCAAGACCGGACACGGTATCACACCGTCCGTCTTAACCACATAGCTCATCATGATAGCTCCTCAACACTCATATAGCTCCTACCGGGGATGATCAATCCACAGGTTGAGCTTAAATCAACCGAGTGAATGATAATGCCGACTCAATAATACTCTAAGGGTCTGTGTCTGTCTAGGCTTCGCCTTGCGTGAACAAGGTCCTAACAATGTCTCTAAGAGGTCTGTACTGTTAGGGATTTTGTATTTGCAATTTGATGGATGTATTTGCACTTTAGCGTCATTTGATATTTCACACATGCATTGATTTAAAATGTCTTGAAATTTTGTTTTATACATGCATTGGTTTTTAGATTTGGAAAAGTTTTTGTTTTATGCATTTTTTGATTCTAAACTTGGATGCATTGGTTTTAGAACCCAAAACTCTTTTGAAAACCGAATTCCTTGTGCATTATAATTGGAAAATCATCTTTTGAATTTATGTTTGAGCTTTGCATACTTTCATCTCAAAAAGAATCATTTGTGTATGCAATTTCATTTGAAAAGAGTTTTATCAAATCAAGCTAGCCTTTGGTTTTAATCTTTTGAATCATTTTTGGCTTTGGGTGTTTCATGTTTTTAAACATCTTAGAATGTCTTAAAACATGTGAAAAAGCTTGATTTTAATGGTCCAAAAGATCCCCAAAGAAAATCTTCAAAAACCCAAAAAATGGGAAAAATGGGCTGCAGGTAAGGTTAACCTGCCAGTTTGGCAGGTCAACCTGCCAAGAGGCCCGGTTAACCGGCCACACAGGGCAGGTCAACCGGGCTCCTGAGCACAACGACTCTTTTTCTGACCGTTGGGCACCCGGTTAACCGGCCTGTCATGCGGTTAACCGGGTACACGCAGGAATCCCTCTTTTCAAGTATAAAAGCATTTCATTCCTTTGAAAAAGAGTGATCTTTTTAGTGGAACCAAAAAAGGGGATTTCCAAGCCTTCTTTGAAGAGGTTTTTGAGAAGGAAAGGAGGATGATTTAAGAGACATCAAGGGGTCATTAAGTAAAGCTTAAGCTTGGATCAACTAAGTTAAATCTCCAAGTAAGTTTTACTTTTAATTAATCATTTGTTATGTGCTTTATTTGAAACTTTGGAAAATGATTTCAAGCATGATAACAATGATGTGTTGAATCCATTCTTCCCTCCATCTTTGATATTCAAGATTGGATTCATCATTTTGATTTCAACCCATGTTTTGATTTAAACTTTCTTAATCATGCTTAGCCTAAATCTTTGATTTCTTTTATTGCATGATTATTTCACTTGGTTGAAACTTCCCTTGTTGTTTTCATTCATTTAATCTTTAGTTAAATCTATTTGGTTTTTGAAAACAACATTGCACATGCATCACATGTTCTAAGTTAGTCATTTTCATACAACTTGTGAGTCTTTGATTTTCATGTCATTTACAAGTTGTTTTTCATACATGTGATTTGCATTAGACTTCAATCAAATCTTTCATGAGCTTTGAACTTTGAAATGCTTCAAGCATATATTTGATTAAGGTTTCTTTTTAAACTTGATTGAAGTCATCACACACACACATCATGAGCATTCACTTTTGCATTCATAGAGTGTTTGTGTGAGTTTGTTATTCACTTTCATATTAGCCTATTTAGAGGCAATTCAAAAGTGCTTAAATTGTATCTCTTAGAGTGATCTTTTGTGAAGACACTTTCTTAGAGAAATCTTCATCTTGTAAGGTTATTGCTAAGCCTAAGAAAAGCATCTTGTAATGTTATTGCTTAGCCTAAGAAAAGCATTTTGTAAAGGTTATTGCTAAGCCTATAAAAGCACATTGAGAGGTTGTTGTTTAGCTTAGAAAAACAACTTTGTAAGGGTTATTGCTTAGCCTAGAAAAAAGCATAAATAGTGGAAATCCGGTGGGGTGATTGGATCACAAGCCGGTAGTGGACGTAGGCATTGAGGCCGAACCACTATAAACATTGGTGTTGTGGTGCTTGCTTTTGTGGTGATTGTTTATTTTAGCTTCCGCATATTGTATGGTTAATCATCACATGTGACTAGTTTTTGTTACGAATTTAAAATTGGTCTAAATTGGTCATAGTTGTAGCAAACCCTATTCACCCCCCCTCTAGGGTTAGGATCCAAGGACTTTCAATTGGTATCAGAGCCTCGTGCTCTATATTAGGATCAAGTGTTTTTGGAACTCTTGATTGGGTGTAAAAACCTAGAGTCAAAACCCTAGAGTTGTCCTTATATGAAAATCATTAGAATGGACTCCACTATGCTAGATCTTGTAGATTCTTCTAGACCCCTCACTCTTCCTTTTTATGGAGATTCAAACATTGAAATTAAAGAATCTCAACTTAAATTAAAAGAAGAAGAATTTGATGAACTTGAAGCCTATGAGGAATTGTACACATGGTCCTTAGAGGTTTCCAAGAAAAATAAAAGATTAAAAGAAGAATCTATAAGACTAAACCAAGAATTAGACTCTTCTAAAAATGAACTTAGAGAAAAAGATGAATTTATAAATTGTGTAGAATCTAAGTTCATGATCTCTTTAAATAATCTATCTAACATTCAAGATGAACTAAAAGAATTAAAGATGGATTATGATAATGTCAATAAAGAAAATTTAATTCTAAGAGATCAAATAAAAAGGCAAGACAAAGACTTTAACAACTTAGAAACCAAGTTGATTAAAAGTAAGTTAAAAACCCAAGAGCTTGGATCTAATGTTGTTAATGAACTAAAGCTTGAATTAAAACTTGCCAATGAAGAGCTAAGCAAATATAAGGAAATTGAAAATGAGCTTTCTAAAGTCAAACTTGAAAATTCAATCCTTATAACCAAAGTCACTCAACTTGAAGGATATAAACAAAAGTATGAGTGCAAGTTTACCCAAAGTGAAGAAAGACTTGAAAAATTATTTAAATTGGGTAAATCACATGGAGATAGGACGGGTCTTGGATTTAATAGGAATATGTCATATGACCCTAAATTCACCAACACCTTTGTGAAAGGTGAGTCCTCATTCTCTAGCACTCACACTTCTTTGCCCATGTCTAAATGTAATTTTTGTGGCATTGAAGGACACTTTAGGTTTGAGTGCAAACTAAGAAGAAGCAATGTGTCTAATCCCATCTTTGAACCAAAGAAAGTAAAATCAAACTTGAAGGGTAAGACACTAAAAACCAAGGAAGACTCCATAAAACTTAAACAAGTGAAATCAATTAAAATGGAGTCTCCTAAGATAGATTCTAAAAAGCTTAAACAAGTTAAACCAAGCTTGAAAGAATCTAAGAACAAAAAGCTTCTCAACCTACCTCCCTTAAGTCAAAACATGAAAGATCTTTTGAAGAAAATTACAAAGTTAAATCTAAATTTCAAAAGTCAAAGAAAGGGAGAAAATAAGAAGAAAAGAAAACTGAATCAATCCCCTAAGAAGAAAACTCACCAACCTCAAAAGACTAATCACCAATCTAAACTAAATTTAGTCAAATCTAAATATCTTGGTGATAAGTTTAATTTGAAAATTTATCAAGTCAAATCTCCTTTAGTTGGTGAGAAGTCCAAAATAGATCTCAAAGTTCAACCCTCCCAAGACCTTAGGTGGATTCCTAAAGTTATATATCTAGACAAACCTTAGGGTCTTGGACCTTCTTGACCAACCTATTCTTTATAGTCAAATCCTTTTGTTGGTCATGTTGCTTTGCATTTTGTTTCCTTTTAGTTACATTTCTTTAAATGCATTGCTTCCTTATGATCATTTGATTTTGTTTTCATGCCTCTCTCTATGTTATATGTCATGGTTTTCAAAATCACTTGATTATAATTTCATCATGTTTGATTTGCTTTTTGCACTCATTTAGTTTTATGTTTTGCATTGCATTGCATTTCTACATGAGCAATTGATTGTGATTTCAAAAGCTTTCATAGCTAGAGTTTTCATGATCAATTGTTGTTGAATCATTTGTGTAGATATCTTGGTAAGACTATTTGAACAAATGATTTGATTCAATTCAAGTTTTTCCATGGATTTCTAAGTTAAACTTTTATATGGAAAATCATTGTTTTGAAAAATCAACTTGTATGTGTTACTTTTAAGTTATATCTTTTCAAATACAATGTTGAAAATTGATCTTCAAAATCATTCTTTTTATGCTCATTGTTGGATTTTGTTTATTGAAATGATTTGAAGATTGTTTGAATGGAAATGCTCTATAACATCACTAGTTATATTCATCCAAGCATGTTCCATGATTATCATTTCCTTTTCTTTTGGTTTCATTATCTTAGAAATGGAAATGTATGTTGTTTGCATCTTTGCTTATTTAGTTATTCTTTTTATATGCAAATGACAATTGGTTCCATGTATGGTTGTGAACTTGTAATTTTTGTAGAAACCATACTAGAACCCAAATCCATCCTCTATGCCTAATAGTCATTTCTTTTTGGATGGTTATGATGTTGATTCATGTAGATACTCTTGGTGTTATCCTTATACATGTTTCAACTTCATAAGTAGTGATCTTAATCATATGAAACTCTTTGAAATCAATTCCTTGCATTTATGATGGTTGATGGATATCTTAGTAGTTGAATTCATATGATTTTGACACTTTGAAAATTGCATGCATTACCAAGTAATATCCTTTTGCATTGCAATTTGCCTTGTTCATCACTATGCTCAATAGTTATATCCTTAAAAGTGATGAATATGCATTTATGGTGCTTGATGGAATTTTTGTCACATTCTTGCCCTTTATCATGTTGTCAAAGTCAATTGGTTTCATTTGGTATAATTTTTCGATTGATTTGATTCATTATGAATGTGATAGATCTTGTGTGCATTGGATTGAACTTGATAAGTAATATGATTGTTCCATGTCACACACCATTAGCATCATAATGTTCATGATTGCCACCTCTTTTGCTCATATAGGTATATCTCATGACCACCATGTTTATGTGTTCATAATGTTGGTTGGTTATTAGTAGAGGTTGGCTTCATGCTTGAATTTCATTTCACTCATTCATGCACTTTAATAGTCATATTTATTGATTGAATGAAATGAGTTCAAAACTTACATAGCATATGATTTTCATAAGTTATATTGTTTGATGCTATGATTAGTAAACCCCATTGCATCATGGATAACTTTAATTTGGATTTTTCATAATAGTTATACTTTTAAATCCATTTTAGAGTGAGTGAGTTTATAGTCACATCCTTTAATCTCAATTGATATGTTTATTTCAATTGGTATCCATGATCGTTTCTCTCATTAGACCTTGCTCTCTTTTGGTAATTTGATCATATGAGCCTTATAGTTAAATGAATCTAATCATTTCCTTGAAGTTGACCCTCACTTGGATAAACCATCTACTTCTTGAAATCTAATAGTTATATCTTGTCAAAAGCTTGACAAAAGAAGAGAATGGATTGAGGGGGAGTGTAAACCTTCATAGGAAGTATTAGTTTGATCAAATTCACCCTTGGATTGCCTTTGAGCCCTTAGAGATAACTTCCATACATGATAGCCTGTTATGAATTTCATTTTCGATTTCATTTGTTAACAGGTGCTACTAAAGGTATTTTCCTTGTTTCATGTGTGTAGGTACCTTTGCAATTTAATGTCAAAGGGGGAGAGAGTTCGAGAGTTCAAGTACTCGAAGATCTCCTATCCATCAAAGGGGGAGAAAGCTTTCAAGTTCTCAAGAGGTGAAGAGAATGTCCAAGCTTCCTAAGGGGAGAGTTGTGTATGATCTTCTACAAGGGGAGAGAATGCATACCTTACCAAAGGGAGAAAGAGGCATGGTCAAAGGGGGAGAGCAAATAGAAGAAAGAAAGCTTGGAGCTAAAGAAGATGCTTGGTCATAAAGAAAGAAAGAAGAAAGAAAGCTTGAAGAATGATCACGCTCCAAGCATCAAGAAGATTGAAGAAAAGAACCCAAGAGCCCAAGCTAAGAGGAGGAGCATCCAAGAAGATTTCAAGACTTGTCCAGCTTAGGGGGAGGTGAAGACTTGGTGTGTTATTTCAATGATGAGTAAGTTGCCATCAAATTGCAAAGGGGGAGATTGTTAGGGATTTTGTATTTGCAATTTGATGGATGTATTTGCACTTTAGCGTCATTTGATATTTCACACATGCATTGATTTAAAATGTCTTGAAATTTTGTTTTATACATGCATTGGTTTTTAGATTTGGAAAAGTTTTTGTTTTATGCATGTTTTGATTCTAAACTTGGATGCATTGGTTTTAGAACCCAAAACTCTTTTGAAAACCGAATTCCTTGTGCATTATAATTGGAAAATCATCTTTTGAATTTATGTTTGAGCTTTGCATACTTTCATCTCAAAAAGAATCATTTGTGTATGCAATTTCATTTGAAAAGAGTTTTATCAAATCAAGCTAGCCTTTGGTTTTAATCTTTTGAATCATTTTTGGCTTTGGGTGTTTCATGTTTTTAAACATCTTAGAATGTCTTAAAACATGTGAAAAAGCTTGATTTTAATGGCCCAAAAGATCCCCAAAGAAAATCTTCAAAAACCCAAAAAATGGGAAAAATGGGCTGCAGGCAAGGTTAACCTGCCAGTTTGGCAGGTCAACCTGCCAAGAGGCCCGGTTAACCGGCCACACAGGGCAGGTCAACCGGGCTCCTGAGCACAACGGCTCTTTTTCTGACCGTTGGGCACCCGGTTAACCGGCCTGTCATGCGGTTAACCGGGTACACGCAGGAATCCCTCTTTTCAAGTATAAAAGCATTTCATTCCTTTGAAAAAGAGTGATCTTTTTAGTGGAACCAAAAAAGGGGATTTCCAAGCCTTCTTTGAAGAGGTTTTTGAGAAGGAAAGGAGGATGATTTAAGAGACATCAAGGGGTCATTAAGTAAAGCTTAAGCTTGGATCAACTAAGTTAAATCTCCAAGTAAGTTTTACTTTTAATTAATCATTTGTTATGTGCTTTATTTGAAACTTTGGAAAATGATTTCAAGCATGATAACAATGATGTGTTGAATCCATTCTTCCCTCCATCTTTGATATTCAAGATTGGATTCATCATTTTGATTTCAACCCATGTTTTGATTTAAACTTTCTTAATCATGCTTAGCCTAAATCTTTGATTTCTTTTATTGCATGATTATTTCACTTGGTTGAAACTTCCCTTGTTGTTTTCATTCATTTAATCTTTAGTTAAATCTATTTGGTTTTTGAAAACAACATTGCACATGCATCACATGTTCTAAGTTAGTCATTTTCATACAACTTGTGAGTCTTTGATTTTCATGTCATTTACAAGTTGTTTTTCATACATGTGATTTGCATTAGACTTCAATCAAATCTTTCATGAGCTTTGAACTTTGAAATGCTTCAAGCATATATTTGATTAAGCTTTCTTTTTAAACTTGATTGAAGTCATCACACACACACACATCATGAGCATTCACTTTTGCATTCATAGAGTGTTTGTGTGAGTTTGTTATTCACTTTCATATTAGCCTATTTAGAGGCAATTCAAAAGTGCTTAAATTGTATCTCTTAGAGTGATCTTTTGTGAAGACACTTTCTTAGAGAAATCTTCATCTTGTAAGGTTATTGCTAAGCCTAAGAAAAGCATCTTGTAAGGTTATTGCTTAGCCTAAGAAAAGCATTTTGTAAAGGTTATTGCTAAGCCTATAAAAGCACATTGAGAGGTTGTTGTTTAGCCTAGAAAAACAACTTTGTAAGGGTTATTGCTTAGCCTAGAAAAAAGCATAAATAGTGGAAATCCGGTGGGGTGATTGGATCACAAGCCGGTAGTGGACGTAGGCATTGAGGCCGAACCACTATAAACATTGGTGTTGTGGTGCTTGCTTTTGTGGTGATTGTTTATTTTAGCTTCCGCATATTGTATTGTTAATCATCACATGTGACTAGTTTTTGTTAAGAATTTAAAATTGGTCTAAATTGGTCATAGTTGTCGCAAACCCTATTCACCCCCCCTCTAGGGTTAGGATCCAAGGACTTTCATGTACATCAATCAGTCTATGGATTATATTCTAAGTCCAAGCCCACTCGTTGGATCCATACCAAGGCCCATCAAATCCGTGGCCTGGTCTAAAACCGTCCAAACGAGGCATCAAAAACATTTACTACTGATAAACAGTTCATTCAATCCATCAGGACTAAAAACCCAAATATAAACTACCTCTTCCAACTAAAGGTACACATCCCACACTTAGGCCCAATAAGGGCCCGCCTAGACACAGACACGGGTCAGTGATCTCCAAATCATACTAACGGGTCACCTCCAAGATATCCTAGGTTCATGTCCCTCATTTATGTTTAATTAATAGTTAACAGCTACACTAAAGATCTAAGATTGACAGTAAATAATAGCAGTGAAGTATGAACTTCAATTAGAGAATCAACAGGGAAAAGCAACGGTCCAATCCTAGGTAACGAACCACTTTCAGGTTCAGGTCTATCTCCGGTAATTTGATCCCTAAACGAAGTCACCGATGCCATATGATACTGTGTTTGGTGCTTAGGAGATTACGAGCATCATTGACAACTCTTAGAGGTCAAATCATCTTAGATTAACAACCAAAACCCTAATCAGTGGTCCCCGCGAGTCAATGTTGAGCCACACCGTTGACTCGGGCTTAGAACATCGATAAACGTTCATTTGGATGGTCAATGGGCCCCACAACTGATCACAACTCCTAAATGTTGAAAACTGGAAAATCGGAGTTCCCCAAGGTGGACCTGAGGTGTAGTGTGCTCGGTTGACCTCCTGGCCTGGTGGGTCAACCGAGTGCACTGAATAATTTGAATCAGGCTTCCTGGAAAACTTATTTCGTTTCTAAAGGTTCCCAGCGTGTTCGTTCAACCTCCTGGCCTGGGTGATTGACCGCATACACCAAAAACCCTAGAAAGATGGATGTGTCCAGCTTTAAACATTTTCTAATGCAAATCCTAAGTATCAAGTCGATCTGAACCTAGAGAGTCTGAGTTTCAGGTGAAAAACCAACTTTCAGTTAAATCCTACAAAAACAATGTATGCCGGGTCAACCGGGGCAAGGCCAGGTCAACCTGGTTAACTGAAATGAGTTTCTGCAGGAAAATTTAGCTGAGGGCCAGTTTTTTCACAAAATACAGTGTGGCCGGTTGACCAAGGCAGGGCCTGGTCAACCAGGATCACAAAAAAACTCAGTCTGCAGAAATTCTAACTGGGAGCAGAAATTTCCCAGTTGCAGTGTGGCCGGTCGACCGGCCTGCAGGGCGGTCGACCGGGTACACTGCCGGTTGCCCCTGCAGCAAAAATAACTGTAAGCCTCCTTTTTTCCATTTCTAGTGTCCCCGGTTGACCTGCCTGCAGGCTGGTCGACCGGGTACACTGCAAATTGACTCCCTGGTCGACCGGATGCACGAAAACTGGGAAAAATCCAGTTTCTGCAGATTTCATCTTTTTGATCCATTCTTCCTCTGAATCAATTCCAATCACTACCAAACTCCATCCAAACAAAATCAAACACAAATCCATTAAAATGCCCATCACTCCATCATCATTTGGACCCATTGATCTTCCAAATGGGGGGTGAAACCCCCATCCATCAATGGCCAATCCATCCAAACACACAACTAAGCTCAGGTAAATTGCTAAGACTTAACTGATAACAAAACTGAACTAGAATCATAGAAACAAATGAAATAAGACATACATTCTAAATTAGAAGTAAGTGCACTTGCCTTAGCTTGGAAGAGAAGGTAGAGAGAGATAGAGAAATAGAAGAGAGAATCCCAGCCCAAAGGAGAAGAAGAAGAAGAAGATACAGCAACTGCAGCTCCTAGAGAAAATCCCAGCACAGTAACAGTAGCAATAGCTTGGAAAGAGAGGAATGAGGGAGGAAGAAGAGAGGAAATGAGAAGGAATAGTAGCTAGGTTTTCATTGGGATTAGAGCTGAATTTATAGCTTAGGGGGGAGTGGATAATGGCTGTAATGCCCTTTAGGGTTTCATGGGATTAGGGTTAGGGTTAGGGGCTTTTTGGACTTTAGGTAGGAAGGTTCTAGAGAAGCACTATTTTGCAATGACCCCCCTCTAATTAATTAAAAACCATACTAAGGGCCTCTCTACACTAACTAGCGTAGAATTACAAAAGACTACACAAAAACCCTAATACTAATACAACTAACTAGTCTAACACTAACTTAGGAGATTAACACAAAACCACCCTGATTAACCCCTAATTAGCATAATTAACTAATAATTAGCAATAATTAGTATTAATTAGCAAGCAATTAGTATTTAAAATAGCAATTAGAGGGCCCACAAAGGGTGGGGCCTCACATGTTACTGTGGATACATTACTTTAATTAAATTGTGCATTCAGATAACCTTAACTAACACTTATGAAGGTTTAGATATTATTAACACTAGCCTTAATGATTAAGCTTTCAACTCAGAAATTTCAGAATTCAATCTGCAATTTTCCTCAATGTCGGTTACCTTGGCAGTTACCTGGCGGTTAGTCGTATTTTGGCAATTACCTGGCAGGTAGCTGAAGCTTGTAAGCAACATCTCCAACTCTCGACCTAATCTCGAACGGTCCGACGTATCTCCGTGCTAGCTTACCCTTCTCACCAAATCTGAGGGTACCTCTGGCTGGGAAAACCTTCAGGAAAACTCTGTCTCCCTGCTCGAACTCGAGAGGTCTGCGTCGGTTGTCTGCATAGCTCTTCTGTCGGCTGCGGCTGACTTTCAGGTTCTCGACTATCTGCCGAACCTTCTCGCTGGTGTCGCTGACTATGGATGGTCCATGGAAACTCCTGACACCAACTTCTTCCCAAAAGACTGGGGTCTTGCATCTCCTCCCGTACAGAGCCTCGAACGGTGCCATCTTGATGCTCGCATGGTAGCTGTTGTTGTAGGCAAACTCGCAGAGCGGCAAAGAATCCTCCCAATTCTCCTTGAAGTCCAAGACACAAGCTCTCAACATGTCCTCTAGTGTTTGGTTGGTGTGCTATGTTTGCCCGTCTGTCTGAGGATGATAGGTTGTGCTGAAGCTCAACTTGGTGCCCAAGGCTTGTTGTAGACTCTCCCAGAAATGAGAAGTGAATCGCGGGTCTCTGTCCGAAACAATCGAAGCTGGAACTCCGTGCAATGAGACGATCCTATCCACATACAACTTGGCAAGGACGTCGAGTCCTGCTCTCATCGAGACTGGCAAGAAGTGGGCTGACTTAGTAGTCGATCCACAACCACCCAAATGCCGTCGTGGCGTCTCCTGGTAGCTGGGAGTCCTGCGATGAAGTCCATGGTGATATGCTCCCACTTCCACTGAGGGATGTCAAGCTGATGAAGTAGTCCTGGCTGCTTCTGGTGTTCGACCTTGATCTGCTGACATGTCAAACACCTGGAGACATAGTGAGCTATCTCCTTCTTCATGTTGTTCCACCAGTAGTAGCTCCTCAGGTTCTGGTACATCTTGGTGCTGCCGGGGTGAATCGAGTATCTGCTATGGTGTGCATCTGCGAGGATCTTGTCCTTTAGCTCCTGAATATCTGGCACGCACAATCTGTCCTGATAGTAGAGCACTCCACCAATCAACCTGAACTCTGGCCTCTTGTCAATCTGCTCGATCACTCTGACAAGCTTGGGATCGTTGCGTTGACTGTCCTTGACCTTGCCTAGTAACTCTGGTTCCCATGCGGACATGGTAGCAAGCAAGACTCTCTCGCTGAGCGGCTGAAACTGAACGTCTAAGCTGCTGAAGACGTCGGTCCACACACCCTCTGCTGCTAGAAAACTGACGAGGGCGGTCTTCCTGCTCAAAGCGTCTGCTACGACATTCGCCTTACTAGGATGGTATTTGATAGGGAAGTCGTAATCCTTGATGTACTCCATCCACCTTCTCTGCCGGTTGTTGAGGTCGTTCTGCGTGAACAGGTACTGCAAGCTGCGATGATCTGAATGCACTTCGAACTTCTCCCCATAGAGATAATGCCGCCACAACTTCAAAGCAAAAATGACTGCTGCAAGCTCCAAGTCATGAGTGGCATACTTCTTCTCGTGTTCTTTCCACTGGCGTGATCCATAGGCAATGACCTTGCCCTCCTGCATCAGAACACAACCAAGACCGGTCCCTGAAGCGTCGATGAAGACTACGAATCCACCACTGCCGGAAGGCAAAGACAAGATCGGTGCTGACGTCAATCTCTCCTTCAGCTCTTGAAACCTGTTCTCGCAATCATCGGACCAAACGAACGGTACATCCTTCCGTGTCAGCTTGGTCAACGGTGCTGAGATCGTGGAGAAACTCTTGACGAATCTGCGATAGTAGCCTGCTAAGCCGAGAAAACTCCGAATCTCCATGGCATTCTTCGGTCTCGCCCAGTTTGTCACTGCTTCTATCTTCGATGGATCCACTGCTAGTCCGTCCTTGGAGATGATGTGTCCAAGAAAGACTACTTGCTCCAACCAAAACTCGCACTTGCTGAGCTTCGCGTACAATTGGTTGCCGCGCAACAACTGTAGAGATGTCCTCAAATGCTGCTCGTGCTCCTCTCTGGACTTGGAGTAGACCAAAACATCGTCGATGAAGACCACTGTGAAGCTGTCGAGGTGCAGAGCGAAGATCTTGTTCATCAGGGACATGAACACTGCTGGTGCATTCGTCAATCCGAACGGCATCACAAGGAACTCGCAGTGGCCATAGCGTGATCGAAACGCTGTCTTCTGCACATCCTGTTCTCTGACTCGAACCTGATGATATCTCGACCTTAAGTCTATCTTTGAAAAGAACTGCGCACCCTGAAGCTGGTCGAAGAGCTCGTCGATCCGGGGAAGAGGATACTTGTTCTTCACTGTTGCCTGGTTCAGCTGCCGGTAGTCGATGCACATCCTCATCGATCCATCCTTCTTCTTCACGAAGAGCACTGGTGAGCCCCACGGCGACACCCTCGGCCTGATGAAGCCTTTGTCTAGCAACTCCGCCAACTGGGTCTTCAACTCTCAAAGCTCTGCTGGAGCCATGCGATAAGGAGCTCTGGAAATTGGTGTTGTGCCTGGTGCAAGCTCAATGGTGAAGTCGATCTCTCTGACAGGTGGTAATCCCGGGATCTTGTCGGGAAAAACATCTGGAAACTCGCAAACAACTGGAATCTCCTCGACTCCCTTGGACTCCTTGTCCTCTGAGATGAATGCGATGTAGCCTTCGCAACCCGATCTCATCAGTCTCTCGGCCTTTAGTGCCGAAATCATCCGAGTGCTAGGTGATCTCCTCTCACCAACAAACTCGATCGTGTCATCTAAACCGTCGATAGAGAGTTTGACTGTCTTCTTGAAGCAATCCATCACCGCTCGGTATCTGGCCAGCCAATCCATCCCCAAGATGACGTCGAAGTCATGCATGGGTAGCACGATCAGATCTGCAAGCAAAATGTACTCCCCGATCTGCACTCGGCATCTGGGGTGGTAAGTCCGACACATCACACTCCTACCCATCGGAGTGGACACCACTAAGGTGCAAGGCATAGCCTCGCCTATCCCACCAAAGACTAAAGCAAAAGCTGACGACACAAACGAATGTGTCGCTCCTGGATCTAGCAATACTCTAGCAGGATGATCACAAACAGAAAGGGTACCTTCGACGACGTTGTCTGCTGCCTCTGCATCCTCATGGGTGAGTGCGAAAGCTCGACCCACAGCCCGGGGTCTCTGCTGATGGTGCTGCTGGCCCTGATGCCTCTGATGACGCCCTCGCTGGAAGTGCTGCCCTCTGGGTTGCTGAGGTCCCCGTGCCTGCTGCTGTGCACGGTACTGCTGCTGAGGTGCTAAAGCAACCGGATGTGCTGGCTGAGCTGCTGGAGCTGGGGCTGGAACTGCCGGAGGTGCTGGAAGTCGAAGCATCTGAGGCTGTCCTCCTCGGTGTGGGCAAAACCTGGAGATGTGCCCTGCGTCTCCGCAGTCATAGCACACTCGGGGCCCACGCTGCTGATGCTGATGCTGATACTGTCCTGCCGGCCGCTGCCTCTGGAACGGCTGCAGTTGTCGTAGGGGCACGGGCTGCTGCCTGATCGGAGCGATCCAGAGTCGTTTCTGCTGGCGAATGGACTCCAGTCGCTGAAGATGCTCCTCTGCCCAAAATGTTCTCCTTAAAGCCTCCTCGTATGTAGGCAGCTCGATGCAAGTCATGGCTATCTGGATCTCCTCACTCAAGCCGTCTACGAACCGCCGAACCCTCTCGGCCTCGGGACAGCTGGGTGAAGCGGACCTCATACTGAGAGACGGTCATGCTGCCCTGAACAAGAGTCTGAAACTCTCGGAGCTTACGCTCTCTGACATGGGTGGGGATGAACTTCCTAAGGAAGTCAGTCTTGAAGGCAGTCCATGCCACCTCGTCCCCAATCTCCTCATATGGCCTCTGCATAACCCTCCACCAATCCTCCGCCACACCGCGGAACATGTAGGCTGCCAGCTGCACTCTCTGGCGTCCCGAGCACTCGAACACTCGGAAGAGATTCTCCATACGGACGATCCAATCGTCCGCCACCATAGGGTCATCCGTGCCTGTGAACTCCGGCGGTCCCCTCTTGAGGAACCTCTCAAATATGACGTTCGGGTCTGCCTCCCGAACTGGTACATCCTCATGGGATGGTGGGGCCACTCGATCAATCACGTCCAGGACCTGCGCCTGAAACTGCGCAAAGTCCTCTGTCTGCTGCCATGAGCTACAGTCTGGGCCTCCTGAGCAGCGAGGAAAGCCTGAAGAAATCTCTCGAATCGACGCTCGGGGCCGGACTGATCGTCGATAACTACCGTCACCGGTGGTGCATCGCCTCCAGACATCTATCATGAAAAAGAAATTATGTCAGTTTAAGTCCAAAACCTAAGACTACACTGATTCTACCCAAACCATCGTCCTCACACGTATCCCATCACTCGAATCCTCACTACGTCCTAAGGTTTCTAGTGTGTTTTATTTCCTAGAGACCAACCTGGCTCTGATACCAAAAAAATGTAACGCCCCAATTCCGGATACCGATAAAGTCGTTCGAATACCCGAAGTTGGCGCGCTACTTCCCGGAAAATCCGAGAACTTCCAAGATCGTATGCCCGCAGTGAGGTCCAATTTAAAACTTTTTGAACCATATAGTATTAACAGTTAAATTGCGGAAGCATAAGAACAAAGCGAAAGCAATAGGTATCGATATATAAGTAAAGTGTGAGCAGAACTACAGTCTAGTTTAAAGGTGTTAAATGTTAATATCGAAGTTAAGTACATGTTTGATTTCTACCCAACTCACTACAAAATTTCTCTCTAAAACCAAAATAAAGAGATCTCTCAAAACCCATGTAGATCATCTCCGCCCTCCGACTCGACATCCGTGTCGGCCGGGCCCCACGCGAACTCTCCAGCAATCGGCGCCTCTACAAGCTCTAGTGCATCCTCGGGGATCTCTGGGTCAAGGCCTAAGCACCAAAGAAGGGTCAGATCTAAAAGATCTGGCAAGTCACAGCATACTACTAACACATGACATATATATCAAATGAATAGAGACAGGTAAATAAATTAAAGGAATAACAAGGTATAAGAACTAAGCAGTTGAGCAGTATAATAATAAGGAATCAGGATAATATAAACAACATCTAATCTACTACAAGATGACACATTCACACGAGCTGGAATACCGCGGGATATTATGCCGCGACCCTCCCATACTGAACACAGTTGCGGCGGGAAAATCTCACCAGTGCTGGGAATTACTAATCCCGCAAATCACTCATCATCCCATCACACTCACCACTCAAGACCGGACACGGTATCACACCGTCCGTCTTAACCACATAGCTCATCATGATAGCTCCTCAACACTCATATAGCTCCTACCGGGGATGATCAATCCACAGGTTGAGCTTAAATCAACCGAGTGAATGATAATGCCGACTCAATAATACTCTAAGGGTCTGTGTCTGTCTAGGCTTCGCCTTGCGTGAACAAGGTCCTAACAATGTCTCTAAGAGGTCTGTACATCAATCAGTCTATGGATTATATTCTAAGTCCAAGCCCACTCGTTGGATCCATACCAAGGCCCATCAAATCCGTGGCCTGGTCTAAAACCGTCCAAACGAGGCATCAAAAACATTTACTACTGATAAACAGTTCATTCAATCCATCAGGACTAAAAACCCAAATATAAACTACCTCTTCCAACTAAAGGTACACATCCCACACTTAGGCCCAATAAGGGCCCGCCTAGACACAGACACGGGTCAGTGATCTCCAAATCATACTAACGGGTCACCTCCAAGATATCCTAGGTTCATGTCCCTCATTTATGTTTAATTAATAGTTAACAGCTACACTAAAGATCTAAGATTGACAGTAAATAATAGCAGTGAAGTATGAACTTCAATTAGAGAATCAACAGGGAAAAGCAACGGTCCAATCCTAGGTAACGAACCACTTTCAGGTTCAGGTCTATCTCCGGTAATTTGATCCCTAAACGAAGTCACCGATGCCATATGATACTGTGTTTGGTGCTTAGGAGATTACGAGCATCATTGACAACTCTTAGAGGTCAAATCATCTTAGATTAACAACCAAAACCCTAATCAGTGGTCCCCGCGAGTCAATGTTGAGCCACACCGTTGACTCGGGCTTAGAACATCGATAAACGTTCATTTGGATGGTCAATGGGCCCCACAACTGATCACAACTCCTAAATGTTGAAAACTGGAAAATCGGAGTTCCCCAAGGTGGACCTGAGGTGTAGTGTGCTCGGTTGACCTCCTGGCCTGGTGGGTCAACCGAGTGCACTGAATAATTTGAATCAGGCTTCCTGGAAAACTTATTTCGTTTCTAAAGGTTCCCAGCGTGTTCGTTCAACCTCCTGGCCTGGGTGATTGACCGCATACACCAAAAACCCTAGAAAGATGGATGTGTCCAGCTTTAAACATTTTCTAATGCAAATCCTAAGTATCAAGTCGATCTGAACCTAGAGAGTCTGAGTTTCAGGTGAAAAACCAACTTTCAGTTAAATCCTACAAAAACAATGTATGCCGGGTCAACCGGGGCAAGGCCAGGTCAACCTGGTTAACTGAAATGAGTTTCTGCAGGAAAATTTAGCTGAGGGCCAGTTTTTTCACAAAATACAGTGTGGCCGGTTGACCAAGGCAGGGCCTGGTCAACCAGGATCACAAAAAAACTCAGTCTGCAGAAATTCTAACTGGGAGCAGAAATTTCCCAGTTGCAGTGTGGCCGGTCGACCGGCCTGCAGGGCGGTCGACCGGGTACACTGCCGGTTGCCCCTGCAGCAAAAATAACTGTAAGCCTCCTTTTTTCCATTTCTAGTGTCCCCGGTTGACCTGCCTGCAGGCTGGTCGACCGGGTACACTGCAAATTGACTCCCTGGTCGACCGGATGCACGAAAACTGGGAAAAATCCAGTTTCTGCAGATTTCATCTTTTTGATCCATTCTTCCTCTGAATCAATTCCAATCACTACCAAACTCCATCCAAACAAAATCAAACACAAATCCATTAAAATGCCCATCACTCCATCATCATTTGGACCCATTGATCTTCCAAATGGGGGGTGAAACCCCCATCCATCAATGGCCAATCCATCCAAACACACAACTAAGCTCAGGTAAATTGCTAAGACTTAACTGATAACAAAACTGAACTAGAATCATAGAAACAAATGAAATAAGACATACATTCTAAATTAGAAGTAAGTGCACTTGCCTTAGCTTGGAAGAGAAGGTAGAGAGAGATAGAGAAATAGAAGAGAGAATCCCAGCCCAAAGGAGAAGAAGAAGAAGAAGATACAGCAACTGCAGCTCCTAGAGAAAATCCCAGCACAGTAACAGTAGCAATAGCTTGGAAAGAGAGGAATGAGGGAGGAAGAAGAGAGGAAATGAGAAGGAATAGTAGCTAGGTTTTCATTGGGATTAGAGCTGAATTTATAGCTTAGGGGGGAGTGGATAATGGCTGTAATGCCCTTTAGGGTTTCATGGGATTAGGGTTAGGGTTAGGGGCTTTTTGGACTTTAGGTAGGAAGGTTCTAGAGAAGCACTATTTTGCAATGACCCCCCTCTAATTAATTAAAAACCATACTAAGGGCCTCTCTACACTAACTAGCGTAGAATTACAAAAGACTACACAAAAACCCTAATACTAATACAACTAACTAGTCTAACACTAACTTAGGAGATTAACACAAAACCACCCTGATTAACCCCTAATTAGCATAATTAACTAATAATTAGCAATAATTAGTATTAATTAGCAAGCAATTAGTATTTAAAATAGCAATTAGAGGGCCCACAAAGGGTGGGGCCTCACATGTTACTGTGGATACATTACTTTAATTAAATTGTGCATTCAGATAACCTTAACTAACACTTATGAAGGTTTAGATATTATTAACACTAGCCTTAATGATTAAGCTTTCAACTCAGAAATTTCAGAATTCAATCTGCAATTTTCCTCAATGTCGGTTACCTTGGCAGTTACCTGGCGGTTAGTCGTATTTTGGCCGGCGGCTAGCCGAATTACTTACGGTCAGCTTTCCAGAACCATGCAATTTCTGATACACTCACTTACTACGGTCACCTCGTAGGTTGCCCCTCGGTTACCTTGCGGTTAGCTTTCTAGAAGCTTATTTTCTGATGTGAATTCCTGACTCAACTTCGGCCAGCTCACGGTTACCCTTCGGCTAGCCGAAATCTTAAATTCGGCTAATCGAAATTTAGCGGTCAACTTTCCAAGGACTGACCCATTTTATGGATTTCGGTGGTTAGCCTAGCGGTCAGCCGAACTGCACCCAGAACTTCATTTTCGAGCTTCAAAACTTCTGAAGCAAATTTTCGAAATTGAGTTCCTTGAACTCAAATCACTTCAATAACCCATAAAAGCATAGAAATGCATATACTTGCCTCTAATGGAAGGTTGACTAACAAAAACCTCTTGTCTAGCTTGGATTGAGAATGAAATTTCTCAACTTGAAGCTTTATCTCCAAGAAAAACTCAAGAAGAAGATGAAGAAGGTGAAGAAGGTGAAGTCTCTTCACTTGGATCACTCCAACGCTTCAGCCTTGGTGCTTGATGGAGATGAAATGGAAAAAAGAAGAAGAAAAAGGAGAAGAAGAAGGTGCTTAGGGTTTGGTTGTGTTGGAGATGAGATGAATGAACTCATTTAGCTTATATAAGCTATCTAATCGCGTTTAGGCCCATAATCTCCTCTAATTTACAATTCGAGTCAAATGAAAGGTCATTTGATCCGATTCTCGTCGAGCGACTTCAAGTCTTCTACGAAAGTTAACGTACTCAACGAGATACGCGTGTTGGTATCAAGAGTTTCTATATTCGACAAAATACACGGAAATCCGTATTTATGAAAAAGTCCTAGTTCTATTAGTCTAAGTCTAAAACCCCTTTTAATTCACTTAATAACCTTGATTATCCTCGGTTAAGCCTAATTCATTCAATTTCGGCTAATTCAATTCCATTTGGCTATAAACCATCACTAGCTTTAATTAAGCATAGTTAATTAGCCTTAATTCCCAATCAATTAGAGTTAATCTCGATTAACTTGGGATGGGGCCTTACATTACAGCAAGGGGAACTTACACAATCTGATGAATTGGATGAGGACCGGGATGGATATGATGAGTTATTAGAGGACAATGACTAGGGGACTGATGCAGGACAGTGCAAGGCTAAGCTAGATGATGCAATGAGATCAGGATAACACTTAACATCCACAAATAAAATCATAAAATCTGTAATTCAGATTACACCTTTTATGTAAGATTTCAATTTGGGAGTCAGAGGTTACTCTAGGCCTTGCTACAATCCCACAATGAGGACCTCCCAAATCTGAATTGGGAGTTCCAATAGAAGAAAAGTCTTCCATTAGCTTAGGGATCAATTAATTTCAAATAGATTCACTTGTCCTTTAGAGGATTGGACAAACGGGTCATAAAAAAAAAAAAAAAACAACCTACAAAAATGAATCAGATTTAGCTGGGCTCAGAATGGGCTGGGCTGGGTTTAGTTGTGCCTATTTGGACTGGGCTGGGTTTGGTTGGGCCTGTCTGGATTGTGCTGGGTTTGGTCGGGCCTGTCTGGACTTGCTGGGTTTGGTCGGGCCAGATATGGCCAGGTGTTAGGGATTTTGTAGATTGCAATTTGATGGATGCATTATCATTCTAGCATCATTTGTTTTACACACATATGCATTGATTTAGAACAACTTGAAATCTTGATTTATACATGCATTGTTTTTAAGATTTGTAAAAGTATTGATTTATGCAAGTTTTGTTTTTAAACTTGGATGCAATTGTTTTAGAAAAAGAATTTCTTAGAAATCAAGCAAACCATTGGTTTTAAAGTTTCGAATCTTTTTTGGTTTTTTATGTTTCATGTTTTAAAACCCTTAGAATGATTTAAAACATGTTTTCAAGCTTGATTTAATGGCCCAAAAATTCCCAACCAAAATTACTTTAAAAAATACATTTTTGGGAAAACAAGACTTATACCGGCGGCTAAAACCACTTTTACCGGCGGTCATTGGCCCCCGCTAAAAGCAGTTTTTCAAATGGTCATTTTTATAGCCGTTGTGTGTACCCGGTCGACCGGGCAAGGGTCCAGGTCGACCGGGGACTAGCCGTTGGGCATTTTTTGGCTATAAAATGTAGTTCTTTCCTTTGTCAAAGTTGGAGATTTTTAAGCCATCTTTGAAGTGTTTGGAGACAAGACAAAGGGGATGAACTAAGAGAGACCAAGGGGTCATTTGGAGAGCTAAAGCTTGGATTAATGAAGTTCAATCTCTAAGTAAACTCTACCTCTCTTAATCATATGTTATATGCTTTGTTTAACTTATTGGTAAATGATTTTTAGCATGATAACTATGATGTGTTGAATCCATTCTTCTCTTAATCTTTGATCTAATTAAGATTGGATTCTTCACTTTGTTTTCAAACCAAGTTTTGTTTTAAAATCTTCATTAATCATCCTTAGCCTAAATCTTTGATTTCTTTTAGCATGATTCATTTTCTTGGTTGAAACTTTATTTGTTGTTTTCATTCATTTAAACTTTAGTTAAATTAATTTGGTTTTGAAAACAACATTGCACATGCATCACATGTTCTAAGTTAGTCATTTTCATACAACTTGTGAGTCTTTGATTTTCATGTCATTAACAAGTTGTTTCTCATACATGTGATTTGCATTAAACTTCAATCAAATCTTTTATGACCTTTAAACTTTGAATTGCTTTAAGCAACATATTAATTGAGCCTTCTTTTTAAACTTGATTGAAGTTATCACACACACACACATCATGAGCATACACATTTGCATTCATATAGTGTTTGTGTGAGTTTGTTATTCACTTTCATATCCGCCTATTTTAGAGGCTAATTCATTGAGCTTTAATTGTATCTCTTAGAGTGTTCTTTTGTGAAGACACTTTCTTAGAGAATTCTTTATTTGTAAAGGTTATTGCTTAGCCTAAGAAAAGCATTGTGTAAAGGTTATTGCTTAGCCTAGAAAAGCATCTTGTAAAGGTTATTGCTTAGCCTAGAAAAGCACATTGAGAGGTTGTTGTTTAGCCTAGAAAAACAACATTGTAAGGGTTATTGCTTAGCCTAGTAAAAAGCATAAATAGTGGAAATCCGGTGGGGTGATTGGATCACAAGCCGGTAGTGGATGTAGGCATTGAGGCCGAACCACTATAAACCTTTGTGTAGTGGTGCTTGCTTTTATGGTGATTGTTTATATTAGCTTCCGCATATTGTTTGATTAATCATCACATGTGACTAGTTTATGTTAAGAATTTAAAATTGGTCTAAATTGGTCACAATTGTAGCTCACCCTATTCACCCCCCCCCCTCTAGGGTTAGGATCCCAGGACTTTCACCTGGTAGTGTTCTAGTGGTTGGACAGGGCTTGTAATAACTATGTATTGGTTTGGGAATAGGGAACAAGGTCTAACAATTGTCACGCCCCCAAACCAAGAACCTCGGGGGCGCGAATGGGATTAAGCATAAATATGTTTTTCTTTCTCCCAAGATCCGCGTGTGTGAAGACGACACATCTCAATACACTCTGAATATTTGCGGAAGCTTTCGGGGTATTACGACCCGGAGTCCGTGGCCATCGGATTCCGCGTCGCACTCAACCTCTAGCATATAGCTATTATATCAAGAACCATATCAGACTAGAGTAACCATCATAACAAAGTACAGAGCTGACAGTAACAGGATATTACATTCCCATATGTGTTCCAGTTACAATTATCAATGCGCATTAATTAAGAATCCCAAGAAAAGGCTAGTAAAGCCATACAATAACAAGTTCATAACCACTACCCATATGTGACGCAACTCCGATGTCAAGCCCAATGTCTACATGACATAGCCGACAAAACGACCTGCAAATCATGGCTCAACAGCCAACAAAAGCACTCATCTCGAGACGAAGAAGTCTGGACCTGAGTACCAAAAGTAGTAGGTCAGACACGACGGTCTGGCAGGTGGATGAAAAGATAATAAATATACTGAAGAATAAAACATGTGACAAAACGACCTGCAAATCATGGCTCCAAGCCAACAAAAGCACTCATCTCGAGACAAAGAAGTCTGGACCCGAGTACCAAAAGTAGTAGGTCAGACACGACGGTCTGGCAGGTGGATGAAAAGATAATAAATATACTGAAGAATAAAACATGTGATAAATCACGCTATTTGATCAAATGCTGCATATAATTAAACGGTTGCAAAATCGTGGATCTCCTGACAAATCATGTATTCGTTTCAAGCATGGGCAAAACATGGAGATCTAACAAGACATATGTTCATTTACATCATCTATAAAAGCATAGATATTTGACAATCGGGTGTTCGTCTAAAACATGTGTAAATATAGAGGTCTGGCAAAACAAACGTTCATTTGAAACATATTTAAAAGTATTAGTATTCGACAAACCGGGTATTCATTTAAAACAGGTGTAACCATAGAGATCTGGCAAAACCGATGTTCATTTGAAACATATGTAAAAGCAGGGATATTTAACAAATCGGGTATTTATTTAAAACAAGTGTAAACCTGGGGATCTGGCAAAACAAGTGTCATTTAAAACATATTTAAAAGCACGGGTATTTAACAAATCGAGTATTCATTTAAGACATGTAAAAACATAGGGATCTGGCAAAACACGTGTCATTTAAAACATATTTAAAAGCACGGGTATTTAACAAATCGGGTATTCATTTAAAACGTGTGTGTGTACAAGGAACGGGAAACAATATAACAATAATTGAATTTACCTTGGAAAATATTAACACCTGTTTAAATAATAACTTTCATAAAAGAAATGAATCATTTACCGGAAAACAAATAAGCAATATACAACATGTAGGGTATCCAAGGAATCGGGGACTAGCAAGATGGCAACCATACGAAGCTAAGTCCTCTATCACTAAAGTGACAGAGCAAAAACTAGGCACTGATCTCAGTCACTCGAGGTGAGGAGAAACAGTGGATCTCATAAATACATATACATATACTAGGCACTGATCTCAGTCACTCGAGGTGAGGAGAAACAATGGATCTCATAAATACATATACTATACATGACCACGGTAGCGAGCCGGGCATCGGGAACCACAGTAGTAATCTGCGGCATCGGGACAAGACCACGGTAATAACCGGGTAGCGGGATCCAAACTGCAGCTGGCGGGACAAGAGGGGGATCTCCAAGTCGGTGGATCAGACCAACAGGGTTATCCAAGCTTAGTGGTGCCGACTAAGAGGTCAAATAACAAATCGAGACATATGCAAATAAATCAAGTACAAGTAAATAAACGGGCAGGACGGGGGTACTCAAGGGCACACTGTCATTTCATGTCAAGCAATACATTTCGGGACAAGTAACTGTTACCAGTGTAACTTCGATGCTTTCGGGAAAACAAGTCATGTAATATAAATCTCGGGAACAGTGAGATACAATAAACAATTAAGATTTCGGGAAAGTGTCGGGTTCAAGATTTATTTGAAGTGAATAGAGATCCCGTATGTCAATCTAATAACAATTTGGTACTCTTTGAGTTTGGGGACATTCCGGGCTCGTTATACACTTTGAATTTTCAAAACTTCAAATGACATCTTGGTGATGTAGTTTCTTTCTCCAATGGCCTCATACATTTCTTAGTAAATCTCCCTGACATAGAGGGGTTCTCAATGAATAGTCCCAAAACATTTAAATAGTTCATCATTGTCCCAACATAGCCTTTGACCGACAAAGCTCATCGCTCGAGCGAACCGGAGAGTTCGCTCGAGCGAGGAGCTCTCTGGAATGGTTGTCTGGGTGGGTTCGCTCGAGCGCAGTTGAGGTCGCTCGAGCGAACTCATTGGTTTGAGCGAAGTTTTTAGTGCGTTCGAACGAACGACTCTCTGGAACAAATTCTGGGATGTCCGCTCGAGCGACCAAGCTACTGGAATGCTTCGAACCCTTTTTCTGGACACTTCGCTCAGCGAAGTGTCATGTTCGCTCGAGCGAACTGTTCAGAAACTGATTCTGGGGCAGTTCAGTTCCTCTCTATCTCTTCCTTCTACAATCTCCTTTTAACCCCTTTATATACACCACAAGAGGGGCTCAAAAATTCATCCAAATCAACATAATTTTTCCAACAACATCCATTCTAACCTCCTTTAACAATATCATATTCAAATACAATGAATAGAGGGAAGGAAACCACTACACACAAGAGTACATTTGAGATAAAACAAGGGAAAATTAAATGCTATAAACCAATACATCTTTATGACAATAAATGCACTATCAAGGCTCTTCATGAGCATTCATTTCAAGTCAAAGTAATAAATAAGCATGTATGGAAAAACAATAAAATCAACCACATTTCTATAAAACCACATGAACAACTTTGACCAAATAAAATGCATACCTTTCTAAGAGATTTAACAAGAGGGAAAGACCCATTAATATACATTTTCGAAATCAATAAAAATGTGGCAAGAAGCATATGCGGAAACATGTATCAAATTATCAAGAACAAGTAACAAAATTTAGGATTTTCTCATAAAACTTGATGACATTCAAACCATCCATTCATCCACTTGCCTTGGGTTCCAATTAGCTAATCAAGCTCTCCAAAAATTCTCAAGCAACCTTATAAGTATAGCAAAAAACCCCCAAAAACAAACCCATTTAGAACCCTAAAATGGCAAATCAAGAACGACAAGGAATGGGCTCAAACCAAACTAGGAAATAGAACTTAAGGGAAAACCATAGCTCAACCATAGAAGATGGAAAGAAGTCCTTACCTCTAGGGCCATCAATCAACAAGAAGAAGCTTGAAATAGGGGCTGCCCACCTTGGTTTTGCACAATAATGGCATCCATGGGAAGCTAGAGAGATGGGGAAGAAGGTGGCATGGTTGGGTTTCCAAATGGCAAGGGTTTCCCTCCATGAATGGGGAGGAGAAAACAAGAAGAAAAGGGAGGGGAGGCTCAGTTGCAGAGCTCCCGCTTTGGGCTGTAACAAATGAGGGAGAAGAGGGGAGAGTTATCTTTTTATAATGGCTGGGTGTGGGCCCCACCACACTTAAGACTTGCCAAGGGTAAAACATCAATTTCTGGGCCTCGGATACGATCGACGAAGAAGAGGAAAATGTTTCTCATAAAATCTAGTTTTCAAAAAGTATAATTTTGGCATGGTTTTGGGATCTCGAAATTTGGGTCCAGATTTGGTGTGAAAAGACTGTTTTGCCCCTAACATTAGGAAAGTAGGGTTTTTGGGTCTCGAACGGGGACGGAGTCAACACAAAAGTTGTAGAGAATAACAAAATAAGTCAAATGAGGCTAAAACAAGAATTATCGGAAATTCAAATAATCTCCCAATCACGCGCAAGGTCACTAAAAGAACCCCCAAAGGGTCCCACTAATCACAAAGGCACTCAAAACTCCCAAAAACTAGTGAAAAACCATTCTAGCTCACAAACTCAACCCAACAAACACTAATCCCACTAAAAGAAACTAATCCATAAATAAAACAACACTAATCCAGAAAATTAGTGGTCGGGTTCTCACAACAATTCAGTCTCCTATTAGGTTTAATGGAATAGTTATTCGGTATTGGGTTTAGATGAGCTAGACATGTGGAATGGGATGGAATTGGGAGGTGTTAGGGCTATGCTGAAATGGGTATAGGACAGTTGGGTTTTTTAATATATGGTGCTCAGCTGTTGTGGATGATGGCTGGTTACAGTAGGTGAAAGGAGATTAGCCTCGGGATTTGGGTTTTGAGCAACATGGCATTGTACGGACACAGAGAAGATGAATCTAAGGGCTATTTTGATGGGAGGAGATAAAGTGGAAGTGAAACCAACAAACCTTAATCAAAAGAAAGAGGGAAGGGGAAGAA
Organism: Cinnamomum chago; assembly: GCA_038049695.1. Classification (NCBI taxonomy): domain Eukaryota; kingdom Viridiplantae; phylum Streptophyta; class Magnoliopsida; order Laurales; family Lauraceae; genus Cinnamomum; species Cinnamomum chago. The sequence continues at coordinate 36,069,563 of CP142452.1, forward strand.
GATACCTGATTCGCGATCTCACACCGCAAGGCCTCACACCCGATGGTCTCACACCAGATCCTTATGCAGGAGAAGTAGTCAAAAGCAACAATCCTTCATTAATCACTCATTAACCAACAAAAGGTCTTTACAATGCTTTTATAGAGAATACCTAGCCCTAAAATAAATCTCAACCATCTAACTTATCCTACGGTTAAGATCATAACATATAACTAAATCATTAAAACATTAAATCAATCCATTAAATAAAAGCAAACTAATCTAATAAATAACTTGGGTGGGCTGCAAAGCCCATGTGACCGCAAAATCACTTGGATGGGCCCTTCAGATGGGCCCCACTTGATCTTCAATTCTCTTCTTTGCTAGTCCATCGCATGTGGTGCATCCCAATGTGGATATTCCTGGTTTTCCACATGAGGTCTTCATAAGCTCAATCAAATGTTAGATCGGACTAGATCCGACCATTGATCTTTTTTACAGTAAGGATCTAATGGTGGATTTGTGCAAAGATCAAGATCCAACGGTGGATCTTCTCTAGAATTGTGATCTGACAATGGATCTTGGCCAAAATCATAATCTAACACTTGGCAAGGATCATCCAAACATGAGGAGGCATGTGTGCATGTCTTTTGGGCCCTGTTTTTCCTCCTCTTATAGAATCTTTATGGAGGGAGTATGATGTCCGCATCAGGGACTTACATGATGGATGATACCCTGGGGATGGATGATGTGCGAAACTTTGAAATTATGCTAGTGTGACTTGGGTTTGGGGTACAAGCACATTGACTCCTACAAGAATGATTACATACTTTTTTGGAAGGAGAATGCTTACTTGGAAAAGTGTCCGGAATGTGGGGAGCCTAGGTACAAGGTCAATGATGGCAAAGGTAAGTAGATCGCTCAGAAGATACTGTGTTACTTCCTATTGATACCTAGGTAGCAGAGATTATACCTGTCCAGGATAACGGCCAAAAAGATGTGAGATGGCACAATGAGAATGGCATGGATGGTGATCTGGGTAGGCATCCGACCGACTATAAGAAATGAAAATAATTTGATTTGAAATTTTCAGAGTTCGCCCTAGAAATAATGTGAGGTTAGGACTAGCCACCGATGAGTTCAACCCCTTTGGCAACATGAGCACTTCCTACAGCATGTGGCTTGTCATACTTATGCCTTACAACCTTCCACCCTAGATGTGCATGAAGGATCCATTTTTTATGATGTCCTTATTCCTGGGCCACAAGCACCTGGAACCTAAGGCCCTTGGTTGACGAGTTGAAGGAGTTGTGGGAGATTGGTGTCATGACTTACGATGCCCATAGTGAATAGACCTTCAGAATGCATGCGGCTGTGATGTGGACCATAAATGACTTTCCTACGTACGGTAACTTGTCTGGTTGGAGCACAAAAGGTTATTTGGCTTGTCCCCCTTGCAACGAAGATTCATTATCGTGTAAGTTGAGAAGTAAGATTAGGTGGGTTGGACATTGAGGTTACTTGTCTGAGAACCACCCTTGGAGAAGGAGTAAGAAGTTCAACAGTCAGCCATAGCAAAAAATGAAATCCTTGCATTTACCGGTGCAAAAGGTACTTGATCAATTGGATCGACTACCAAAAGTTAGGTTCAGGAAGGGCCCCAACAGTAAGAAAAGACCTCGTGAGCTTGCATTGTTGAATTGGACAAAGAAAAGCATCATGTACGAGCTACCATATTGGAAGAACCTAATGTTTAGGCATAACCTTGATGTCATCCACGTAGAGAAGAACATCTGTGAAAATTTTGTTAGGATAGTGGTGGGCATATATAAGAAGAATAAGGACACGGACAAAGCATGTGATGATTTAAAAGATATGGGCATCATGTCACAATTGCATCTGTAGAGGAATGAAGAAGGATCCATTGTGAGATCCCGTGCATCCTACACATTGTGTAACGCCCCAATTCCGAATGCCGAGTTTACCGCCAAGGTACCCAAAATTGGTACGCTACTTCCTGAAAAGTCCGAGAACTTCCAAGATCATAGTCCGTAGTGAGGTCCAATTTAAAACTTTTGAAACAATATAGTGATCAACAGTTAATTGCAGAAGCATAAGAAAGATAGCGAAAGCAATATCAAATAATAGCGGAAGCATAAGGTATCAAATCTGTCATACTAATCTCAAAGTAAAATATAATATGTACGTATCAAATGAATAAAACCCCCTGCTCACAACAAAATTCGTTCAAACCCAAAAAGAGAAAGTTCACTCAAACCCCAAGTGCAGGCTCTCCAGTCTCTAGCTAGACCTCTTGTTCGGCTTGTCCCCAGCCTTAGTCTCCTGCTATGGGTGCCTCGACGATTGCGTCGTCCTCGGGATCGGGGTCAATACCTAAGCACCAAAGATGAGTCAGATCCAAGGATCTGGCAATGCACAATATACAAGTAACATAGGATGTATGTATCAAAGAGAAGATGGTCATATCATCATGAGATTATCAATGATACAAATGCTAGGCAATTGAGCAAGATATAGCAATTAGAATCTGAATGGAAAGTAAGCATTTATTCTAACCATACATCAATGTGGCACATTCACACGAGCTGGACATTGCAGGATATTATGACGCGGCCCTCCCATACTATAAACAATCGCGGCAGGGAGTATAAAGTAACAATGCACTGGATGACGAGCCCCACCAATAATAACATTATCAATATCAACACTCTCACGCTCAATAGACTAGAACCGTAATTACACTGTCCATCTAGTCATAGCTCATCATGATAGCTTTAATCCACAACGAATATAGCTCTCACCAGTGATGATCAGTCCAAAGAATAAGCTTATAACAACTGAGTGAATGTTAATGCCGACTCAAAGAAACAAGTAAAGGTCTATGTCTGTCTAGGCTTGCCTTGCGCGAGCAAGGTCCTATCAAGTCTATAAGAAGTTCAAGGTATAGGTCCAATCCATTAATATAATCCAAGTCTAAGTCCATCTTCAAATCCATTGCCAAGGCCCAACAATGCCAATGTCTTAGTCCAAATAGTCCAAGTATAACATCCATGTCCAGTTCAATAGTATTCAGTCCATTCCCATTCATAAATGGGTCATGAGTTTACAACAACCATTCTCTACGTTCTAAGGTATCACAACCATCCATTCTTAGGCCATATGATGGCCCGCCTAGCCAAAGACATGGGTCATTAATCACCAATTCTTAACACCAAGTCACCACTAAATAATCGTAGGTTCAGGTTATCTAATTTCCATTTAATTAATAGGTATTAACGATAGAAAGGATGCAAGAGTAACATCAATAAATGAAGCATATTAAATCTGCATGATCAAGCCAATCAAAGAAAATAATCAAAGGTCCAACCTAAGTAATAGCCCCTGTTTTAGGTCCAGGTCCATGTCAGTCGATTTGATTCCTAAATGGAGTTTCAGATGCCAATGATACTGTATTTTGGTGCTCCAGAAGTTACAAGCATTTTCGACAACATTTAAGATCGAATCGAAATTTAATCGATACACTAGACCTTACTTTAGTAGTTGTCATGAGTCAAGGTTGAGCCACACCATTGACTCATTCTTGGCACATCAATAGAAGTCCATTTGGATGATCAATAGGCCCCACAACAAATCAAAACATCGGAAACTGCAAAACTGGAGAACCTCAGTATGCAGTGTATTTGGTTTACATCCCCCAAGGGCCGGTCGACCGGGTATACTGGAAAGGTCAGGATTCTGACTCCCAGGTCGACATCCAGCACTGAGTATCCAGTCGACACCGTGGCCAGGATGTCGACCGGGTACACATGAAAAACTTGGTCAGTCACTTGGCAGCCTATAATTTTGTAGTGTGTTCGGTTGACCTCCTGGCCTGGATGTCAATCGGGTACATTTGATTTCTAAACCAAAAAGTCTTTCCAGTTCCCAGTTTAATCCTTAGAAATCCTTTGTATTCGGTCGACATCTAGCAGGGCCGATCGACCAGGTACACTGGATTTCTGGGACTATGGGAGAATTCAACTCCCAGTTATCTTCCTAAAATCTCTTTGTATTCGGTCGACACCCAGCATGGCCGGTCGATCGGGTACACTACAAATCCAGATTTCCAGATTTCTGGAACTTCTACCATCAAACCCAATTTAAAAAAAAAAAAAAAACATATACAATCCCATCCATCCATCCATCATAGAAGCACCAACAAACATAAAAAAATACTCCAATCCTCATCCAACCATCCTCAATTGGGCCATTGATCTTCCAAATGAGAAATCTCATCCATCAATAGCCAAAAACCATGAAAACAAGATCAAAGGTAGATCCAAACAATCAATCATCAATTGAATTGAAATTACAGAATCAACAGAAGGAAAACATGCATTCTATGCTTAATAGAAGAAAATAGAAAGATCCAAGATCCAAATAGAAATAAAAGTTTCTAAGGTCTTCCAATCACTCAATTACCCAAAAAATACAGATCTGAAGAGATCTCTAACACCTAATCCCAAATCCACAAGAGAATTACAATAAGGGAATCTAGAGAGAGAAAGAGAGATTTCTAAGAAAATTGAATTAGAAGAAGAGAAATACCTTGATTTGTAGAGAGATGAGAGATCTATAAGATAAAAGAGGTCCTTAGAGAAGATAGTAGCTAGAACTTGTAGTAGATCTCCTTCTTCTCCTTGCTAGGAGTTTAGATCTAGGGTTTCTAGAGAGAGAAAGGGAGAGAAATGTGAACATCCCGTCCCTCAATCTTCTATTAATTATAATTAATTGATTGTTAGGTAATTAAGTGTGTTTAGAATATTAGCGAGTCGAGTTTGATGTGTGAGTCACGCGTGCGAAGTTTTGCGTGATTTCGAGCTCGTTTGGGTTCAGTAAGGGTGTGTGTTGCAATTTCCGAAAAGTCCCGAAGGCTTTTTCGTATTTTCTATTTTTTGAGATTTTAGTACCATCAGATAGATTTCTTAATTTCTTGGACTTTGTCCTTCTAACTCATTCCGATCCGGACCCTCGAAACCTCTCAAAAACCTGACCTGACCCAAACCCACTTTAGATTATTTTATTAATTTCCATTATACCCTTTTTCCCACCTTTTTATAATTCATGTGAGTCAAACACTCAAACCCCATCCCACCTCACATCCACGTGCCCAGCCTCCATCTCTCCCTTATCCCATCCCACCTTACCACTCACGTGAGTCAAAGCCCACCTCACCTCACCTCACCTCACCTCACCTCCATATGCATAGCCGCCCCAAATTTACTCTCCCTTATCCTCATTCCCTGTCTCTGTTTCTTTCTTTTATTTTTTTCTCTCTGTTACACTCTTTTTCTCCGAGACTTCTTACTCGCTCACTGTCTCTCCTTTGCTGCCTGCTTAGCTGAACCCCACCAAGCTAAGAGGATCACCCTCATCGTCCTCCCCATGTTCCAACGACCTTGGGCGTCCCTTTCTCCAAGCCATCCATAAATTCTCCATCTCTAGGTAAGCTCCTAAGCATGTAGAAATTAGTGCTTTTTCCCCTCTTTGCTTGAAAAAATGGTTTAGGAAAACTATTTACTACCCTTTGCATACATTCTTGTAGGTTGTTTTGGGTTTGAAAGGTTCTTCCCCAATTTGAGTTCAAATAGCGGGTTTTCTATTTTTTCCCTATTTTGGAGTGCATTCACCAAGGCAAGTGGATATCTATATTATGCTATGATATGCTGATGCTCTTTATGATTCTAGCATCTAATTTCAATTCTAGACACCCTGGTGCTCATTGTATGTCAAATTGGAAATTAATTGATAGGTTATGTTATATTTTGAATGAGTTTATTTTGGATGAAATGGTGATTGTCTAATGTATGGATGGAGAGGGCGTGGCCCATTTGCTATTTGATTGTAAGATGTATGGGTGTAGGGAAGAGCTTCTCATGTTTCAAATCTGACAGAACCCATGTTACAGAACCCACCCATGTTACAGAACACAGGTCACATTTTGGTGAGGCCTCATGTAAATAATGAGTATGAATAAGAGAGGACTTTTGTTGGAAAAATTATTAGAGAAACCAAAAGATATTTTTATGATTTCTTTATGCACCGTTTTGACAACTTTGCATTTCTTTATTAATTTCTAAACATTTGTTTATTGTCAATTGACTGTACATGCTCATGCTTACTGAAGCCTCAATGTGACTGGGTGTTATGATCATTTTGAACTTAACTATAGTTGTATTTTTATATCGTGGATACTTTAGGACTTGTGGACTTTGGTGGGACCCTGACTACCCTTTTTGGACTCATTTGACTATATGTGATGATGTTTTGAGTCGACGTTCTTCATGGTTATTCTGGTTGCATCGGGATTCAACCTATCTCGATCTTGAATGGTACGAGACAACGAGATACCCTTCTTTGAATCTTTGCACGAAGATTGTTCTTCCGAGTATCGTGAACCCTAATCCCTTTCGTTGACTGAGTAGGGATGTACGATACTTCGGGATTAACATTGTACTTAGGATTGGATTGTCTATCGCTTATGATTCTAGATTGTACCATTTGGTACTCTCTACATGAAATGTCGATGTTCATTAGCTTCATTTATTTTGATTTGTTTGGGATTATATGAAGAACTTAGATGATGAACTTAGGATCCCTTTTGATGTTCCGTTTGTTTCAAAGTATGGTCGAAGTGTTGAGGCTAGACGGCTTTGATTGTAAAAGCTTGTTGAGAACTACCTATGATGATGATGTTTGAAGAAGTTTGATGATTTTGACATTGATTTGATGATGAAAAGGTAGTTTCTCTTTTGACTAATGAATCTTGCTCAAGCAGGAAAGTCTAGTCCCTCACTATCGTATGTTTAGGACTTTTGTGTCAGGCACCACTCAGCTGTTAACGCCCAACACATTTTGGGCACCATCTGTGTGAGGACTTTGGATTGAATGTCTGCGCAGTACGACTTTTTATATTTTAGATGGATATACACCATCAGATACCCATTCTGAAAGAAGTATGATGTTTTGTTTTGTTTATTTTGTTATTAAGGGTATCATTTGACTGTTTGTCGGGTTCTTATCGCGTGCCTATTATTTACTCTACCACAGCTCTCACGTTGAGCCGGAAGGGATAAGTGGAACTATCCCATGGTGATTAGCATATGTGGACTACCTATTTGTTTAGATGTTTGTTAATCTGTTCTTTGATTTTAATGCTATGCATTTCTTACGATCAGAATACTATGCATTTCATATGATCTTATCTATTCGTTTACTCTTTAGTCTGCATATCTTTGGTGATTTATATATCTATCTTCTTGCCGACCTTCGTGTCTGATGATGCTACTCTTGGTGCATAGGTACCGAGCCTTTCTACCCTAAAGAGGAGGCGATTCAGGCAGATCAATCTGATGACCTCTTAGACTATAGTACGGATGACCTTGTATAGCCGTATCAACCCCGTACACGAGAGCCTTTATCTTTTGGACTAGCTTCATCTTTTGGTCCTTTTATCATTTTGATTAGGCCCGAGTTTTGTTGTGGCCTAATGTTGTAATTAATACTTTTGTTAACAGTCTCAAACTTGAACTCTAGATATGATAATCAGTATTTGCTCTTAAACTATACATCTTTAAGATACCACTTGCATTTATAAAGCTTCCGCTATTTGTTTCATGTATTTGAGGAAATGTTTACACCTCATAGCGGTCTTCGATCTAGATGGGACATGATTGGGGCCAAGTTGTATTTGATTAATGTTGAAATTTTTTTAATTGGCCCTAATCTCACGCATAACCCCGGTTTCACTTTCGGGGGCGTGACAAAATGAGAGAATTGGAGGGAAATTGAGAGAGATGAGATAAAAGAGAGGGAAATGAGAGAGAGAGAGAACATGGAGCTCGTTTGGAATGAGGGAGGTTCTTTTATAGTTTGTGTTAGGTGGTCTATTACTAAAATATCCCTCCTAGTTTATTAGAAAATGAAAATAAATACATAGGTATTTGGGTCATTTTTAGGAAAGTTAGAATATATTCAAGTAAAAACCCCTCCTATTAGTTCTAATTACTAGTTAGGGCTTCAAACTAACTAACAAACTCCTACAATTACAATAGACACCCCATAGAACCTATGAAACACAAAAAGAGACTAAATCCTACAAAATAAGCTAAGAGCCTAAGAAAATACCTATCTACCCATACTAAACCCTACTAATTAGCATAATTAGATAATCCAAACTATAATTAATAATATTCAAATCAAAGTGAGGGTCCACAAGGGGTGGGGCCTCACACATTGGACCCGAAACAGAGGGAGGGTTTTTTCGAATTCTTGAAATCAAATAAGTATATACCCGGATGGCTATGCAACGAACCTCTCGTGGTGTGAAACCTCGAAAAATGGCAGATTATCGGGTATGAAAAGTCACGACTATCATGTCCTCCTACAACATCTTTTTCCAGTTGGCCTACATGGTTATGTTGAGAAGGAGAATTCTATTTGAGTTGGGCAGTTTCTTTTAGGACCTCCACTAAAAAACATTGAAATAGAGTGATTTAAAAAAAAAATTAAAGGAACGGTGAGTGCTCATACTTTGCAAGTTCGAGAAGATTTTTCCTCCGGCATTCTTTGATGTAATGGTCCATTTGCTTGTTCACTTGCCACGTGAGGCCATGTTTGCTGGACCGGTGCAATATTGGTGGATGTACCCCATCGAAAGGTAACTTTTACCATCCAATGAAGTGTTATTCATGTAGTAGTGTGATTGTCTTGCATAAGTAATCTTAATACTAATGTCTTTAATTGAAGGTTTATAGGGACTTTAAAATGTTATGTTACTAACTGAGCACGACTCGAAGGTTCAATCGTCGAGGTTTACATTGTCAAAGACAGTTTTGAAAGTCCAAGATCGAATCCTAGAGGGGGGGGGGGGGGGGTGGGGGTGAATAGGGTGAGCTCAAAAGAACTAGACCAATTTTAAATCTTTTTGCTTTTAAGAAGATTAATCATATAATCAAACAAGAGAACAACATCCATGAAAAGAAAGCAAAAAGTCAATCACCATAGTACAAGCATTTATAGTGGTTCGGCCAACATGCCTACATCCACTCCTGGTGTCCCTACCGGATTTCCACTAACTCAAATTTAGGTTTAGGTTCACCTTCAACCTTACAAATACATCACTATGCTTTTCAAGGCTAAGCATGAACCTTTACAACACTATATATGCTTTTCAATGCTAAGCACCAACCTTTACAACAAGAAGATTTTCTCTTAAAAAGATGCCTATGAATGCATGGATTAAGAGAACAATGTAAGTGCAATTTAATGCCTCTAAATAGGCTGATTTTAAAATGAAATCTCACTCTCTAGACATGTGCATATGAATGGTAAAAGTTTATGATTCATGAATTTACTAGAAACTTTTCTATCTCCATTTAGAAAGAAGAAATTCTAAATGATGCAAAGATGTTAATCCTTTATATAAGCAAAAGTTTTATGACAAGCACATGGGTTTTTCAAAATGGACTAACTTGATTTAAAGAAGTGAAACTTGAATCTAGTAAGTTAGTTTTGAAACAAGAAAACAACTTCATGTGAAATACAAACTATATGTTGGATTCATAAAGCTATGAGATTTTAAAGTTCTAAGTATGTTATGAAAAGCAACATTTCAAAAGATAGACATCTATTTAATCATGCATTAAAGAAAACAAAAATTTAGAAACTAAGCATGATTTTAGAACTTAGGATAAAAAGAGTACACCCATTAGAAGATCAAAGGTTGAATCAATGGATTGGCTTCATAATCCCTTCAATAATACTCTTGAAAAGTTATAAGTCCTTGACCTAAAAAATCCTCCAAAGTTCAGTAACTTTTTCCAAACAAAAAGCCACTTTTTATAAAAAAAAAAAGTTTCCAACGGCTAGCGCTCGGTCGACCTGGTACAGGGCCTGGTTGACCGGGTGCTCAATGGCTATAAAAATGCCCGTTGGAGAGACTAAACGGCCCAATTTCCTGGTCGACCCACAGTGTGCCCGATCGGGACCCGGTCGACCGACCACACAGGCAGGCCGACTTGGAGGTAGCCCTGTAATTCTAAAATTTAAGAAAGTTGAAACTAAGAGGGCTTCTTTCTAAGGGACTTGAGGCACATTGATCAAGCTTGAATCATGATTTGAAAAAGGATGAAAATGAATTTTAATGACATAAAACATTCAAACCAAAATATGGATTTAAAGTGAAAACTTTTGGAAAGCTTGAAAAGATTTTCAAAGATAGAACTATTTGAGACTTGAAAAACTGAATGAAGAACTTCATGAGAGAATGAGAGGTCAACATATAAAAATGAATGCATCCTATCAAATTGCAACAAAACAAAAACTCTAACAATCTCTCCCTTTGCAATTTGATGGCAACTCTAGAAGCTTGAACTCTCTCTCAATCTCCTTTGAAACTTGAACAACAACTTCTTTGGATATTGAAGGAGCTTTGGATGTTCGTGAGCATTTAGATATTTTGGAGCTTTGGATTTTCCTTGCGAGAGAGACGAAACTTAGAAACTACACAAATAAACTCTAGTCTTAGTTTCTCCCCCTCAATTGGTGAACACTTGATATTTCTCTCCCCCTTTGACATCTAATTGCAAAGGAGCCTGCCCATCAATGAGAAAACACACAACCTTATTAATAGCATATGTTTATAAGAGATATAAAAATAAAATATGGTAATAGGTGATTAGCCAATAAAAATTTAGAATTCAGGGCAAGGGCCAATGCCCAATCGATCATTTCCAAGGGGTTTAATAAATAAGTCAACCAATTGGGTATCTGTTGGAACAAAAATTAACTCAATAGTGCCTTGATCAGCATGATCACGCAAGAAATGATAGCGAATGTCAATGTGCTTAGTGCGAGAGTGCTGAACAGGATTTTTTGAAATACTAATGGCACTTGAATTGTCACACATGATAGGCATGCATTGTTGTGGAACATTATAATCTAACAAGGTTTGTTTTATCCATAATAGTTGAGCACAACAGCTACCTGCAGCAATATATTCAGCTTCTGCAGTAGACAAGGATACAAAATTTTGCTTTTTGCTATGCCAGGCTACTAAGCAGTTCTCTATGAAATAGCAGCAGCCACTAGTGTTTTTCTTATCTTCTATAGATCCTGCCCAATCTGCATCACTATATCCAATTAAATACAGAGTCGAGTCAAGGGGATACCAGATACCATAATGAGAAGTCCCATGAATATATTTTATGATTCGTTTAACAGCTTTAATATGAGACTCTCGGGGATCAGATTGATACCTAGCATATATTCCAACACTAAAGATATATCTGGTTTGCTAGCAGAGAGGTAAAGAAGGCTTCCTATCATGCTCATATAAAGTTTCTGGTCAGCTTTCTTACCCTGAGGATCACTAGAGATTTTAGTAGTAGAGCCCATGGGATTGCAGCTAGTCTTAGATTCTCCTAAGCCAAACTTTTTCACTATTTCTAGAGCAAACTTAGATTGACTAAGAAAGATACTATAATCAGTATGACTAACTTGTAATCCTATAAAGAATTGTAAGGGTCCTACCAGACTCATTTCAAAAGTGGAGCTCATCAATTGAGAAAATCCTTGAGCAAGTTGATTAGATGTGGATCCAAAAACAATGTCATCAACATATATCTTTATCAACCTTTTTAATGAAGTGGGTCTTGTCTACATTTCCACACTCATATTCATTTTCAAGTAAGTGACTTGTAAGCTTCTCATAGCAGGCTCTTGGGGCTTGTTTCAATCCATAGAGAGCTTTCTTCAATTTAAATACATAGTTCGGGGGATGAGGATCCTCGAAACCTTGAGGTTGGGTAACATACACATCTTCCCCAATTTCACCATTTAAAAAGGTACTCTTCACATCTATTTGAAACAGTTTAATTTTCATGCTACTAGCATAAGCCAATAAAATTCGAATAGACTCCAAACGAGCTACAAGAGCAAAGGTTTCCTCAAAATCAATTCCTTCAACTTGAGCTTACCCTTTGGCTACAAGTCTAGCTTTGTTCCTTATCACATTTCCTGATTCATCCAGCTTGTTCTTGAAAATCCATTTAGTGCCAATTTGACTTTTACCTTCAGGTAGAGGTACAAGATCCCACACCTCATTCTTTTTAAACTAATTTAGTTCTTCTTGCATGGCATCAATCCATTCAGACTTGGTTTCTTGGGCTCAATTTGTGAAACAAAAGAGTAGTGAGCACACAGATTATGAACATGTCTTCTTGTCATGACCCCTTTTCTGATGTGTCCAATGATATTATCTAAGTTGTGATCTTTTAATAACTTTGTGGGCATAGTAGGAACAAAGGGGATTTCTTCTTCAATTTCAGATGGGATAGTCTGCTCAACTAAGAGCTTTCTTAATTTGATTAGTTTCATCAATGACAACATGAGCTGATTCCATAACAGTCATAGATCTGAGGTTGAACACTCTATATGCCTTGCTTTTATCAGAATACCCTAAGAAGATCCATTCATCTGATTTGGAATCAAACTTTTCCAACTGCTCTCTATCTCTTAAAATATTGCACTTACTACCAAACACTTTTAAATATCCCAGATTTGGTTTTCTTCCAAAATAAAGCTCATAAGGGGTTTTGTTAGTGTTCTTTGTCAGATAAACACGATTAATAAGATAGCAAGCAGTATTGATAGCTTCAGCCCATAAGTTGCGAGCGAGATTTTTCTCATTAAGTAAAGTTTTAGCCATTTCTTGGATAACTCTATTTCTTCTTTCGGCTACTCCATTTTGTTGAGGTGTTTTTGGAGCAGAAAATTGATGATTGATCCCATGACTTTCATAGAAATCTGCAAATCTTTCATTTTCAAATTCTCCTCCTTGATCACGTCTTATCTTCTTAATTTTGTAATCCTTCTCAACTTGAATTTTCTTGCAAATCCTTATAATATTGTCTACTGCATCAGATTTAGCATGAAGAAAGGCTACCCATCCAAATCTAGAATAATCATAAACCATAACTAAGATATACTTTCTCCCACCAATACTCTGCACAGATGCATGTCCAATGAGGTCCATATGAATGAGCTCAAGGAGACAAGAAGAGGATATATCTTTTATACCTTTAAAGCTTTTCTTGATTTGTTTACCCATTTGACAAGCTTTGCACAATTCAGATTTATAATCATCTAATTTGGGTATTCCTCTACCAATTTCTTTCTTGGATAAGATCTTCATCAGTCTGTAATTTATATGACCCATTCTTTGATGCCACAATTGGTTTTCTTGAACTTTTTTCATTAAACACATGGATTCATTTTCACAACATTCTTCTATGGTGTAGATGTTATCTTTAGTCCGTAATCCAGCGAGTAGAACTCCGTGGGATTTCTCATCCAGAACTTTGCAAGATTTGCGATCAAATATAACTTTGTTTCCTTTATCACATAACTGACTAATACTCAAAAGATTATGCTTTAAACCATCCACACGGAAAACATCTTTTAAGGTAGACATTTGATCTCCTCCAACACAACCTTTTCCAATAATCTGAGCCTTCCGGTTATCACCAAATGACACATTTCCTCCATCATAATTCTCAAGAGTGATAAATCTAGACCGGTCTCCAGTCATATGTTTGGAGCATCCACTATCCAAAAACCATCTAGAGTTTTCCTTAACTTCTAGAGCGGTTTGAACTAGGAAGTTCTTGGCACTTTTCTCTTTTTCAATCCAAGTAGCCTTAATTAAAGTAGAGGTAGTGGTCTTGGGAACAAACTTAAAAGGAGCTCTAGAGGGATGATTTTGAGACAGCCTAATCTTAAAGGGACAATTGGGAACTAGATGACCTATTTGATTACAAAAGTGACAAGTCCATCAAGAGGTAAAGAAGTTTTTATCTATAGGTTTGAGATGAGTCCTAGTAATATGTTGAAAGCTATTCTTGTTGCTACTAGAGGAGCATTCAAAGCCTATACCATTCTTGTTACCAAAAATTTTGTTCATTCCTAACATTTGATAAAATTTGTCATTTCCCAAGGTAAGTTTATCAACAACATGTTTTCCCTTTTTGAGTTTCATTTGTAGAGATTCTGATTCTTGTTGACTAGATTCTAGCAAACATTGTAATTTATGAATTTCGTTTTCAACTTTAGCTAGATTGTCATTAGAGGTAGTCAACTTAGATTGAACATTTCTTATCTGATTGTCTTTTAAGATTAATTGATCTTTTAAAACATTTGCATCATTCACAAGCCTTTTTTATTCAATTTTTAAACTTTTATTCTTCTTGGTTATGACTTCACATAGTTCATATAGATCATAGTAGGCTTGATGTATATCATTTTCATCATTTACTTCTTCTATTAAGACATTATGATCTTCATTTTCTTCAATGGGAGTAAATAGAAGCCAAGAAGTGGAGTTATCATTATCTTCATCATTTTGAAATTCATTATTGTCACTACTTTCATCTTCATCATCATCCCAAGTTATGTTCAAAACTTTCTTTCCTTTCTTATCTTTCTTTTCTGACTCTTTAGGGGAGGAACAATTATGAGCGATGTGACCAAATCCTTTACAATTGTAACATTGCACATCCTTCTTGGTAAATGATCCCCTAGAGTTCCTCTGAAAATTTTCATTTCTAGAATCCTCAGAATTTCTGAAGTTCCTTTTGATTTTAAAGAAATTTTTAAACATCTTAGTAAGCAAGATTGTATTTTCATCATCACTCTCACTCTCATTATCATTTTCTTTATGTTGGGAGCTAAGAGCTACACCTTTCTTCTTGCTAGGGACTTCAAAATCTAATTCATAAGTGAGAAGATTTCCTCTGAGTTCTTCAATTTTGATCTTGTCAATGTCTTTACTCTCAGCTATGGCTACAACCTTGGGTTTGAACCTTTTGGAGAGAGATCTTTAGATTTTTCTAACAGCCTTGGATTCATCCATCTTTTCTCCTAGACCTATGAGGGAATTAACAATCTCCATAAATTTTGCATAGAACTCATCAAAGGTTTCTTCCTTTTGCATTTTGAGTTCTTCATACTTAGTTGTTAACATTTGGATTTTAGCTATTTTAACTTGATTAGTCCCTTCATGAGTGGTCTCTAAGGTATCCCAAACTTCCTTAGCTGTATTACAGTTTACTACCCTGTTTAACTCTTCTTGAGACAAGGCATAATATAAGGCATTTTTAGTTTTAGCATTTAGATTTGCCCTATCTTTCTCTCCTTGAGTCTACTCTCTCTTAGGCTTAGGCTTGATAGATATAACATACCCTTCCGAATCTTGTTCAGTGATAGTGGGGGCATGATATCCTTCTTTAATGATATTCCACACATCTAGACTTTGAGACTCTAGGAAGACTTGCATCCTAATCTTCCAATAACGGTAATGAGAACCATTAAACAAGAGTGGTCTATTAGTGGCATGACCTTCTCCTAATTGGGCTTGCATTATGGCCACAAAATCAAAAACTCACTCTAAGGATTCTAACTCTAGGTTGTTAGACCTAAACAAGAGCACCTAGGCTCTGATAGCAATTGAAAGTCTAAGATCGAATTCTAGAGGGGGGCGTGAATAGGGTGAGCTCAAAGAACTAGACCAATTTTAAATCTTTTTGCTTTTAAGTCTCTTATGCTTTTAAGAAGATTAATCATAGAATCAAACAAGAGAGCAACATCCATGAAAAGAAAGCAAAAAGTCACTCACCGTAGTACAAGCATTTTTTAGTGGTTCGGCCAACATGCATACTTCCACTCCCGGTGTCCCTACCGGATTTCCACTAATTCAAATTTAGGTTTAGGTTCACCTTCAACCTTACAAATACATTACTATGCTTTTCAAAGCTAAGCATGAACCTTTACAACACTATATATGTGCTTTTCAAGGCTAAGCACCAACATTTACAACAAGAAGATTTTCTCTTAAAGAGATGCCTATGAATGCATGGATTAAAAGAGAACAATGTAAGTGCAATTTAATGCCTCTAAATAGGCTGATTTTAAAATGAAATCTCACTCTCTAGACATATGCATATGAATGGTAAAAGTCTATGATTCATGCATTTACTAGAAACTTTTCTATCTCCATTTAGAAAGAAGAAATTCTAAATGAAGCAAAGATGTTAATCATTTATATGAGCAAAAGTTTTATGACAAGCACATAGGTTTTTCAAAATGGACTAACTTGAGTTTTGAAACAAGAAAACAACTTCAAGTGAAATACAAACTATATGTTGGATTCATAAAGCTATGAGATTTTAAAGTTCTAAGCATGTTATGAAAAGCAACATTTCAAAAGATAGACATTTATTTAATCATGCATTAAAGAAAACAAAGATTTAGAAACTAAGCATAATTTTAGAATTTAGGATAAAGAGAGCACACCCATTAGAATATCAAAGGTTGAATCAATGGATTAGCTTCATAATCCCTTCAATAATACTCTTGAAAAGTTGTAAGTCCTTGGCCTCAAAAGTCCTCCAAAGTTCAGCAACTTTTTCCAAACAAAAAGCCACTTTTTATAAAGAAAAAGTTTCCAACGGCTAGCGCTCGGTCGACCTGGTACAGGGCGGGTCGACCGAGTGCTCAACGACTATAAAAATGCCCGTTGGAGAGGCTAAACGGCCCAATTTCCCGGTCGACCCGCAGTGTGCCCGGTCGACCGGGTCCCTTGGCCCGGTACTTCTGAAACTTAAGAAAGTTGAAACGAAGAGGGCTTCTTTCCAGGGGACTTGAGGCACATTGATCAAGCTTGAATCATGATTTGAAAAAGGATGAAAAATGAATTTTAATTACATGAAACATTCAAATCAAAATATGAATTTAAAGTGAAAACATTTGGAAAGCTTGAAAAGATTTTCTAAGATAGAACTATTTGAGACTTGAAAAACTGAATTAAGAACTTCATGAGAGAATGAGAGGTCAAGATATGAAAATGAATGCATCCTATCAAATTGCAACAAAACAAAAACTCTAACAAGTTTGACTTTCTACTCAATGTACCTAAAAGGGATTGATCGAAACGAACGAAATGTTGGTCTTGAGTAAGTGGTCCTGGGATGGAGATCTTCACACAAAATGTCCGTCCCTTTGCACCGATCACAAGGGCACCGGATCCTTCTTAGAATGAACGTAACATGGCTCACTGGTTTGTATTGCCAAATAGTCCTGAATTAGAGCTATATCTTGAGTAAGTGCTTTGGCTTAAATACATGTGTGCGTAGATTGCGACCTTGTTGATTCTTCGTCTACTTTTACTTGCTTATGAATTGCATTTCCTTAAGTAGAGAGCACAAGAATACAATACAAAATCCAAAAGGGCATGAAATCAGTCAAATACAATGAGACACATTTCCAAAATGGTTCAAGCAACATGTAAGATATATGATGCCCTATTGACACGGTAAACATATTCTAACTAGGCCTCAATTGATCGTGTAGATGAGTGATTTGCGAAACCAAGGGTCGCCAGAAGCAACTGATGAAATGTGGTCGTTAACAAATGGTCCCGGTTCAATAGTTTATTTGTATTCAGGGTGCATATTCAATGGTGTCCGATTCCACACCAGAAATCGCGAGAACGGACGTAAGTGCCAGAATAGTGGTTTGGTCGTGCAAGGGGAACATATTGGGAAGACAATGGACTTATATATGTACTTGTGTAAAGTCTGGGCATTGATATACATGCATGGGGGTAGAGTGGTTCTGTTCCAATGTGAATGGTACAACACCGGTACAAAAAAAAAACATACCAATCAACACGTAACAAGCATTGATGTTAGAGGTCAGTGGTATAAAGATGATCCATTTGTCCTACCAAGTCAAGCAATGCAAGTTTTCTATGTTAGTGATACTTGCAAAGGCAACAACTGGAGAATCGTAGAATGAGTCAAGCATTGGGGAGTGTGGAATGTACAAGAACAGGATGATGTGCCTAACGAGGCCTTCCAGCAACACGAAACCACCAATGTTGTCCCAATTTGTGTCGAAGATAGTGATATTCATTACTAGATGGAGGAAGATTAGAAAGTGCTTGTGCAACTAATGATGGAAAGATTTTCAAAAGTCCTTATCTTCTCTATTTTCCTCCTTAATTCTCTCTTTTTTCCTATTTTCACTCCCTTCATTTTCTTTTCCGTTCCTATTCTTTCTCCCCAAGCCTCAATTGCAATAAAATTTAAAAAATAAAGGGGGTGGATGTCCAATACTCTATCTTGTAGAAAAAAAAAGAAAAAAGAAAAAAAGAGAAAAGAAAAAGAAAACCATATCACACGACCCTCTTGTTTCTCCCATTCTCTCACACTCGCCCCCCATACATCTATTTTCTTTTCTTTTTATTTTGAAATAATTGTAACAACTTTTAATATAGAAGAAGATGAAGATGTATGGGATGGATGGCTGATTTGTGATCTAAAGAGAAGGTGAATATGTCTTTTATCTATTCTAAGGATAGACATGGTCAAATAAAAGGTTATTTTTAATTAATTATTGGTTCTTCATTATTATTTATGTTCCTTGAATTCTTATTTTCAGAAATAGATATAGGGATTGCTTGGAATCCTCTTGATAGTGAAGAGAATCCAACCTAAGTAGTCAATTTGAGAATTTAACATTTGATCTTCCCTTAGATTGGATTCTAGTGGATATCTAAGCTATAGAAATTTTGGATCAATAGATCAAGTGGATTTAACTAATTTTCATTTAGTGCAATTGGTTATTTTGATCTTCTTGTTTGTGATTGCATCATTCTTTTTAGATTAGGGACTTTTAAATTAGGGATTTTTTATTGGGTTGTAACTATTGTAATTATTTTTTATTCAAAAGACATTCCAATTGTATAGATTTTAATTAGGTTAACAAGTTGGTACTTTCATCCCTATGGGCCGGCCTCGGACTCACCGATATTTATTACTTTGTGGCAACCATACACTTGGAGTTTGCACATCGTTCGTACTGAAACACAGAGCTACAGTGACTTTGGCAGGGTTATAAGGCAGCCCGTTTTTTTATTTTTTTCGATTTCTTGTGGGCCCATAAATCATGATCCAAATCGTTCAACCTCTTCAAAATGAAAAACACGGCTAGGATGTCAAATGCCAGCCATTGGTTCGTTATGTATGAGATATTTTTGAAAACGTCTAAACTAACAAATTACCATTTGTAGAATTTTGTGGGGCCTCATTTGCAAAATATGAACCATTTATCCTTTTTAGAAGGCCAAAAATAGCTAGATGGTGAATTTTAGTAACTTGATTCATCACAAATCATGAGAAAATTATGAAAAACTCTAGATTGTTGATCTACAATAGAGCGAAAAAGTGATTTCAGGTTGTGGGCCCCAAAAACATGATATGAACTGTTCACAATCTCCAAAAGGACAAGAAATGCTCAATTGGTCAAGTTTCTACTCTAGATTCTTCTTGTATCTTGAGATAATTGCAAAAAGTCATTAATATAAAATTAAAACTTTTGGTTTCTATGGGCGGTTCATCATCTCTAGAATGCCAAAAAGGGTAGGGAGGCAAATTTTAGGTCATGATTCATCATGTATTGTGAGAAATTTGCAAAAGCATAGAACCGTTGGATGACATATAGTGTAGACAGTAGGATTCTACTGTGTTTGCCAACCATGGATTTTAATTATTCTTCCCCTCAAATATCCTTACTATGGATAGCTCGGTTTCAAGGGAATGAAGGATCCTCTAGATAGTGGATTCCTATCTCTAGCAAGGATGGTTACCAAATATGCCCTATAAGTTGCTATATCGCGAGCTATGCTGCTAATCTGACTTAGCTAAATCCTCCTTTTTTTCCCTTTTAGGTGTGTTCATGGGTCGGGCTAAGGCATATCTAGGCCTGACCCAAATTTAGAAACACTGACCCATGCCCGGCCTACCCAGCCCAAGCTTGACACGGGCTGTAAAAGTTAGGCTCGAGCCCGCCCATTTAATCAATCGGTCCGAGCCAAATCGGGCTTTTTATCGCTTTAATTTGAGGGCATTTAAGCAATTGTTTGGACTAATTAAATTACATGCATTTCTTACACGGGCCAGTCTGATCGTATCTTTGGGCTTTTATATTCTTAATCCAAGCTCGACCCAATTATTAAACGACTTTAATTACATATCCAAGCCCGACCCAAAGCAAGCTGAGGACGGATCGGGCTTGGGCTGGATTCCCATTTACTCAAGAACCCTAACTCCTTTCTTCTCTTTTTACCATTCTACTCAAACATATGTAACAGTTGAATTCCCAAGATTAAGTTATCCCTCTTTGCCAAAATTCTCTATCATTATTTAGGTTTTAGTGAGATCCTTTATAATTTTTTGGTGAAAATCCCTTGTTTTTTTAAAGGAAGGAGTATGTCAATATAAAATAGGGGAAATCCCAAAATATGCAACAAAAATAAAGAGCAAGTACTACTCTAAAATCCCAGAACCAATAAGGAAATTAGTAATACTGAAGTATATAGCGTCTTACGGCGTGCTAAGGAAAATAGAGTAAAAGAGAATCTCCATGGAAGAAAAACCCAAAAGAAGCCCAAATATTGGGTCTAATGAAATGACAAAAGCCATAACCCAGGCACAAAGCAAAAGCAAAGCCTACATATAAGTTGAAAAAAAAATCAAAACCCCAAAGTCCAAGCACAAGCAAAACCTAAGAGCTAAAAACTCATACAGAAGCAGGCTCCTCAGCAGAAACATGGGGAAGCACTTGACATAACCTCTTAAACGTCCTATTAAAGTGCCAAGAAAATAAAAGTGTGGCAAGGAATTGTTAGACTTGGGTGACCTAATCCTCGATTGATCAACCTCCTCACCGTTGATTCCTATTCCTTGAACTCACCTTGTGCTTCATCTTCAAGCTCAAGAGGATTTGAAAGCTCACATCATCAAAATCACATATTTCTAATGTTAGTGCATACTCACAAATTTTGACGATTGTTGCGAAATTCACTTCTAGGACCCAACCATCCTCATCAATGGCTCCCCCATGCTCATTGGCTTCCTTTTTCCTCGAGTCGTCCATGGTTGGATTTTCCTTAATGACTACCATCCTCACTTTGCAATCTAGTGCAATGTGTCTCGGCTTTCCGCATCAATCACACCCATTTACTTCTATGGATTTGAGCTTCTTACCTTTGTTGGCCTCTTCCCTTGGTTGTGAGTTACCTTTAGTTTTGCAGCGTGACTTTGACGTTAAACTCTTCGAAAACATGTCTCCACCTTGGCTTCAATTTTCAAAGATCCCACTTTGACGAGCATCATCTCGTAGCTAGTAAGGAGATTTTTCAACTCGTCAACAAAAGGCTATTTCTCCTATTTGGCGATGGTTGCCATATAAACCACATGCTCTGGCCGCAAGCCATTGCTTAGAAGTATCCACAACTTAGTATCTAAAATCTTGTTTACCAGATCTAATGCAAATAACTCTCGACATGCAGACTTTATCTTCTGCAAGTATTATGGAATTAATGATTTATCATGTATCAGACTTTCAATTTCCTTCTCCAACAATTACAGTTGATGTGTGTTCTGTTTTGCAAATAGACTAGCCCAAGCCTCCTCTAGAGTTTTCGTATCTCTTATGCAAAGATGCATGTCATCATCAAATAATTGCCTGATCAAAAAGAGAGCTCTTTCGACTTTTATGTTCCACTTTGCCTTTTCCGTGGGGTCTTTTGGTGGCGCGCAGTGTGCTATCACCAAAAAATTACGTTTGGATGTTTACAAAATAAAATATTTACAGATTTAGATATTGCAAGAATAAGATAGTATAGAATAGAATAATGTAACATTGGTATATTATAACATTTTTATTGTTTGGCAATTTTTGAAGAATATTACAGATCTTCAAGCCTTAAAATATGACTCCATACTCATCTTCCACAAGTTGTAGTCTGACTTCGCTTTCCATCTGTACTAATCTCACAAAACTGCCTTGATTCTCTATACCACTATGTAGATCTCGTTACCACAAGTGTGTAGGCAAAAACGGATCTCAAATCCGATTCCGGATGGCCCCGTAATCGTAGAATCAATTTCTAGGCTTGATATGGTCAAGCCCTCTTTTTTATTGTGATTTTCTAATGTTGATGTCAGCGGCCTCATCCGACTATGCTTGGGCTTGCTCCTTTCGCAGTGGGTCTGGCATAACCTAGACCAGACCCAACCCAATCGAAGACCTCCCAAATTCCTCGCCTATTACGAAACCTGCATATGAATAAAAGGTATTATATCATATGAATAAAAGAAGCATTTCTATTTTCTATTTACTACCAAACAATAATATAGATGGGTCCCACTTAATTTGTGAAAATCTGATGGTCCATTCATGAAAATTATCTTCTTTATCGGATATTTCACCCCCACAATCTACATTTAATGGGGCCATCATAGGCCCAAATCAATCAACAATAGTTTTTTATTTATGTTTTTTTTTTTCCCTTGATTATGTGACATGAAACTACTAATTTGAATATTAGTGCATTGCAATCACTTGAATGCTAGTGCACAAGAATAATGTAACTTGGGTTAGTCTTTCTAGATTTAGGAGAGCTTCAGGCTCCAGTTGCACAAAAAATCAGGTCTAGTGAGCATCTGGAACAAAGATGCAGATTAATCTTCTGCTTTTAAAAGAAATCAAGAATTTCTTAGGAATCCTACAAGATCAATTCGTTTCTTTTTCTTTAATAGATGGTTAGAACTTCATTTGGATTCGAATCCTATTGAGGGGTCGACTGGAGATTCAAAATTATTGAATAAACAGTAAGTGTTTAAAACCTATTCTTGTAGGAAAAGCCTTTTGTGAATCTTCTTTTCGGATTTAAACTGTGCAATTTTCCATTGATGTGTGTGTGTGTGTGTGTGTGTGTGTGTGTGTGTGTGTGTGTGTGTGTGTGTGTTTCTTTCAAAATGTTGTAAGAAATGAAATGTCACAATATTTTTTTCCACACTTATTTAGTTGATGGGAAATAAGTAATATCTTTTATATATACGCCTAGTTTGTCAATTTTGGAGATGATGCAAGAAAGATGTCTGTGTATGACTGAAAAACTTTCCTAAGAATATCTATAAAATTATTAGGTTTATACCGATGAAAGGTACATCTTTGTAGTCATCATTTCATTGCCTTATATTGGACAACTAGCAACACTCAAGGGACTTAATATATATATATATATATATATATATATTGCATGTAGTTAAATCCTCTCTTATTTGGTAGGGCAAGCCCCCTATTTTGTCACATGTCCTATTTAATTAGATAGGCTGTGATTTATAGCTCAAGTAGTAAGGATATTTATCATTTTTGAAAAAAGTAAAAGAGAAAAAAGACAAGAATCACAGTTTATGAGCAGTTGAAAAACCGCCAATCAAAGTGATTGGCTTATATTGTAAGAATAATTGACATGGTTAAATGTAGAAAAAATAAAAAGTGAAGGTGGTTTTGTGTAAAACTCACAAAAGGTAGGTAGTTATCTAGTTACCTATGAATTTCTCAAATTAAATTAACTTCTCATTTTCTGAAAATATATGGTAGGAAAGGTCATTAGCTGACTCTCCCAGTTCAAAGTTTGAAGAAGGGACAGGAGGGATGCAGAGTGACAATCAGTCTCATATTGGCAGAAGTATCCAACAATTTCCCATTTGACTCTTCACCTTAATCTTTTGAACTAGCACCATAGCCCGTTCTAAGCACGATCACTTCTCTGCATTAAAAATGAAAAATAAATAAAGATTAGGTGTAATACTATTGATATGTAGGGATGTAAAATGGGTTGGGCTGTGCACGAAAAGAATCTTGCATGGGCCATGCCCGGCTTGTTGACCGCACTGACCGTGTCGGCCTGGCGCAACCAATGGGACGGGTCGTGCTGGGCCAAGAGGCCCTGGGCCATGGCACGACCCATGGACATTGATGTGTTGTACTAGGCTAGGGTGCTTGGGCAACGGCGTGACACGACCCAACACGAGAAAAATGACCATGTAGGAGGTAGAAGTAGAAAGTCATCCTGAATCTGGTGGCTCATGTTAGGTAAAAAGAATCTGGTGGCCCATGTTCTTATGGAGTTTGGAATTGTTTTGAAGTACTTCATATTAATGATCCCACTGGAAGAATAGTGAAAAAGGCACAATGTATCTTTTGCAAAGAACTTTACAGTTGCAAATCAATAGGTGGCACCGGCTACCTTAATAGACACGTAAAATGGTGTATGCCAAAACATACTGGAGGAGATGCCAATTTGGGGGCAAGGGGCGGGGCCTCATGGACCCCCACTTTGATTTGAATATTATTAATTATAGTATGTGTTATCTAATTATACTGATTAATAGGGATTAGTAAGGGTAGATAGGTATTTTCCTATGTTATTAGCCTATTTTCTAGGATTTAATCTCTTTTGGTATTTCATAGGTTCTATAGGGTGTCCTTTGTATTTGTAGGAGTTTGTTAATTAGTTAGAGGCCCTAGTCAGTAATTAGAACTAATAGGAGGGGTTTCCACGTGAGAATATTTCAAAAGACCTAAATGCCCATGTACCTATCTTCATTTTTTATTAAAGTATGAAGGACCTTTTAGTAATTGCCTCCCCAACACAAAACTATAAAACTACACCTCCCATCCCAAAGTCCCTCATTCTCTATCTCTCATTTCCCTCCCTTTCTCTCTCTAGAAACCCTAAATCTAAACCCCTAGAAGGAGAAGAAGGAGATCTACTACAAGTTCCAGCTACTATCTTCTCTAAGGACCTCTCCTATCTTATGTATCTCTCATCTCTACAAATCAAGGTATTTCTCTTCTTCTAGTTCAATTTCCTTAGAAATCTCTCTTTCTCTCTCTAGATTTTCTTCCTTATCACAATTCTCTTGTAGATCTGGGATTAGGTGTTAGAGATCTTATCAGATCTATGTTTTTGGGCTAATTGAGTGATTGGAAGACCTTAGAAGCTTGGATCTCTCTATTTTCTCTTATTTTCATTACAATTGATTTTAGGCAAGTACAATATACCTATTTAGCATAAAATGCATGTTTTCCTTTTGTTGATTCTGTAATTTCAATTCAATTGTTGACTAATTGCTTAGATCTACCTTTTGAGATTGTTTTCCTAGTTTTTAACCATTGATGGATGAGATTTCTCATTTGGAAGATCAATGGCCCAATTGAGGATGGTTGTATGAGGATTGAAGTGTTTCTTATGTTTATTGATGTTTCAACGATGGATGGACGAGATTAGATGTGATTTTGATGGAAATTGGGTTGGATGGTAGAAGTTCCAGAATTCTGGAAATTTGGACTTATGGTGTACCCGGTCAACCGGCCCCATTGGGTGTCGACTTGATACAAAGTAAAATTCAGGAAATAACTGGGAGTTGAAATCTCCCATAATCCCAAAAATCCAATATACCCGGTCAACTGGCCCTGCTGGGCGTCAACCGGATACAAAGGATTTCTAGGGATTCAACTGGGAACTGGAATGACTTTTTGGTTCAAAAATCCAGTGCACCCAGTCTACATCCAGGCCAGGAGGTCGATCGAACACATTGTGGGATTTCAGGAAACAAGGTACTGCCCACCAGGTGAATGTCCCAGATTTCTTATGTACCCGGTCGACATCCTGGCCATGATGTCGACCGGATATACTACAAAGGATGTCGACCTGGGAGTCAACATCCTGACCTTCCCAGTGTACCTGGTCGACCGGCCCTACTGGGTGTTGACCGGATACAAAGGATTTTTAGGGATTCAACTAGGAACTGGAAGGACCTTTTGGTCCAGAAATCCAGTGTACCCGGTCGACATCCAGACCAGGAGGTCGTCCGGACACACTATGGGATTTCAGGAAATAGGGTACTGCCCACCAGCTGAATGTCCCAGATTTCTTATGTACCCGGTCGATATCCTGGCCATGATGTTGACTGGATATATTACAGTGAATGTCGACCTGGGAGTCAGCATCCTGACCTTCGCAGTGTACCTAGTCGATCGGCCCTTGGAGGATGTCGACCGGATACACTGCAGACTGAGGCTTTCCAGTTTTGCAGTTTCTATTGTTATGATCTAATGTGGGGCCTATTAACCATCCAAATTGACATCTATTGATGTGTTAGGCATGAGTTAACGGTGTGGCTCAACCTTGACTAATGAGGGCCACTAAAGTAGAGTCTAATGTATTGATTGGATTTCGATTTGATCCTTAAATGTTGTCCAAGATGCCCATAACTTTTGGAGCACCAAAATACAGTATCCTTGGCATCTAAAACTCCATTTAGGAATCAAATCGATTGATATGGACCTGGACATGAAAAGGGGGCTACTACTTAGGTTGGACCTTTGATTATTTCCGTTGATTGGCTTGATTATGGAGATTTAATATGCTTAATTCATTGTTGTTACTCTTGAATCCTTTCTATTGCTAATACTTGTTAATTAAATAAAAATTGGATGACCTGAACCTATGATTACTTAGTGGTGACCTGGTGTTAAGGATTGGTGATTAATGACTTGTGTCTGTGGCTAGGCTGGCCATCATATGGCCTAAGAATGGATGGTTGTGATACCTTAGAATTTAGAGGATGGTTGTTCTGAACTCATGACGAATGGGAATGAACTGAATACTATTGGACTAGACCTGGATGTTATACTAAGACAATGGCATTGTTGGGCCTTGGCAATGGATTTGATGGTGGATTTGGACTTGGATTGTATTTATGGATTGGACCTATACCTTGGACCTCTTACGGACTTGATAGGACCAAGGCAAGCCTAGACAAACACAGACCTTTACTTGTTTCCTTGAGTCTGCATTAACATACACTCAGTTGTTATAAGCTTAGCTTTTGACTGATCATCACTGGTGAAAGCTATATTGGTTGTGGATTAGAGCTATCATAATGAGCTATGGCTAGACGGACGATGTGATTCTGGTTCTGGTCTATTGAGTATGAGAGTGTTGATATTGATGTCGTTATTATTAGCGGGGCTTGTCATCCTTTCCATTGTTACTTTATTTTCCCCGCTGCAACTGTTTACAATATGGGAGGGCCGTGGCATAATATCTTGCGGTGTCCAACTTGTGTGAATGTGCCACATTGATGTATGGTTAAAATAGATGCTTACTTCCTTTTTTATTCTATTTTCTATATCTTGCTCAATTGCCTAGAAATCGTACCATTGCTAATCTTATGATGACATGATCGTCTCTATTCTCTTTTATGCATACATCCTATGTTACTTGTATGTTGTGCCTTGCTAGATCCTTGGATCTGACCCATCATTTGGTGTATAGGTATTGACCCTGATCATGAGGACGACACGATCATCGAGGTGCTCGTAGCTGGAGACTACGGATGGGGACCGGCCAACCAAGAGGTCGAGCTAGAGACTGGAGAGCCCTCACTTGGGGTTTGAGTGCACTTTTCTTTTTGGGTTTGAGTGACATTTGTTGTGAGGAAGGGGTATTATTCATCTGATATTTACAGACTATATTTCTTACTTTGAGATAAGTAGACAGATGCCCTACTACATTTGATATATGATGGATTTGGTACCTTATGCTTCTGCTATTTTTTATATTGCTTCCACTATCTTTCTTATGCTTTCGCAAGTAACTGTTGATCATTATATTGTTTCAAAAGTTTTAAATTAGACCTCACCATGGACTATGATCTTGAAAGTTCTCAGATCTTTTGGGAAGTAGCGCGCCAATTTCGGGTATCTTGACGGTAAACTCGACATTCAAAATTGGGGCGCTACAGGCAGTGGCGTCCAAACCCAACTTTCTCAAAGTTCTTCAACTAGTAGTTTAATAGTGTTTAATTATAACCCTCCTAATGCTAGAGACCAACTTGTAAAATGGATTGTAATTAATCAATTACTATTTGCTCTTACTGAAAATCAATCATGTGAAGAATTTTTGCAATAATTGTTTGCCCCTGGATGGCAAAGGATTTCTAGAAATATTGCAAGAAACGATGTAGTAAAAGTGTTTAGAAAAGAAAAAGAAAATTTAACAAAAACTTTCAAAACATACCTGGAAAAATAACATTAACTTCATATTTATGGAACTCCAAACAAAATGTGGGGTACATTTCAATCACGTCTCATTATATTGATAATGATTGGGTTGTGTAAAAGAGAAACATCTTGTTCTCTTTATTTGGGTTCTAGCACATTGCTGCTAGCATAGAGTCTACTATCCTTGAAGAATTTAGAGAGTATAATATTAAAATAAAGTAATCTCTATAATTTTAGATAATGCAAGCTCCAGCAATAGCACAGTAGAGATACTAAAATGTGCACTTCAACTTAATTTAAATGGAGCTATCTTTCACAAGAAGGCTTAAAATTTATTAAGCCTACCTTAGAAGTAATTAAATACATTGTAATTTACATTCTTTTCATCTCCCTTAAGAAGACAACATTTGGGGGTAGATTTGTGAAGTCTTAATAAATTCTAAAAAAAAATAAAAAATACAACCAAATGTAAAGCATAAGTAAAATTTTACTTGTAGAATGTTAAAAGAAACCTACAATTATATATGTGCAGTGAATCAATATTGTGCTTTATATTTATCTCATGTACAGATTTCTATACCTGAAGAAAATTGACAAATTCTTGAAATAATAAAAGATTTTTTTTAGAAGTTCTTCACAATGCAACCTTATTTTCTTCCGGGGTATATTATCCAACATCAATTCAAGCTTTGAAACATTTTTATGAAATTAGTATTGCTTTTGGAAAATATAGAGATGTACCGATTTTCAAGAATATGTGTGAAGCAATGGAGGTGAAGTTTTTACAATATTGAAAAAAATGCTCCATGAATATTTTATTTAACTGTTGCAGTTGACCCTAGGTTGAAATTAGTAAGTGCAGAAACTTTACTTAATACGACAAATAATAATATGAATCAAACTAATATAAATGATATTTGTCAATCACGTCGTTAATGAATTAACGATGTATCTACAGATGGGTCTAATTGAAGTCTTGGATGATGATGTCGATTTTGACCTTTTGGCCTAGAGAAAAGCATGTGAAAGTAAATTTCTTGCGTTGTCCACCGTGGCCCAGGATTTATTAATAGTTCCAGTGTCAACAGTTGCATCGGAGCAAGCTTTTAGTGCAGGTGGACGCATCATTGACAACAAGTGGACGATGTTATTGGAAGAAACGGTGGAAACTTTCATGTGCCTGCGAGACTGGTTCCAAGCAGAGAGTAGAACACAACATTTGATGGAGGAAGATGAAATAGAAGGCGAGCTTTCAACATTAGAAACTATCATCATAATTGTTCATGTTGTAACCTTTTATTTTTCTAGAATATCTTTATACTTGTAAAGCTGTATTTCTTGTTTTTTTAATTAAAACTTTCGTAAAGTAAGAATCTCATCAAACTTGTGATATTTTGAATCTTTGTAACTTCATTTCAAATGAATACAAATTATTTGATATCTTTTTTCAATGAATGTTTGTGCATTTATTTCAGTTCTTTTTTAAGTTGAACACCCTTATTATCTTTTTTTTAAAAAACAAATTAAAACTTAAAAAAGGGGGCCGACCGTGGGTAGCACGGCACGACCAAAGCCGTGATGTGGGTTGTGCTGGGCCGGCCCGTGGCCAACTTGGGCATGGTATGCCACAACGCATGAATTTTCATGGCCGGCCGGCACAACCCAGTTTACATCCCCATTGATAAGGGGTCAATTTTTAAAAAAAATAAATATTTCTATTAATTGATAGTAATTGAGCTTTTATTGGCTTCAACTATTTAAAAATTAAAAATAGTAAAAAAATGAAAAACTTTATCTAAGAAATTAGTATAAATTTAAGGCGAAAGTTGTCAAAAAAAAAAAAAAGGAAAAGAAAAGAAAAGAGTATTGTTTATATGTTTAAGAACATGTATCAATGATGAAAAAAAAAAAGTTTTGAAACTCAAGGTAGGAAAAACTTTCTCCTGTGCACACACTTTTGTGAGAGCATGCATCAAGACCATCGCCAAAAGCAGAAGTCCCTTGAATTTTACTAGGTTCCACCTCACAAACTACACCCATGCACACTACTTAGGAATTGCATCCCTTTAAGGAATGTTAAATTCCGAAAAAAAAAAAAAAAAAAAAAAAAAAGGAAAGAAACTTGTAATCTTGTCCATGAGACATGGTGCCAAGAAAAACACAACAAATATGTGAGCCAAAACATAAAATTGGGTTGCATGCATTTAAATTTCCTGGCCAAATTCTAAACCATAAGCTTGAGCCCGGCCCAAGCCCTACTTGGTCCTAAGTGTTTGGCCCAACCCTAACTCCTCTAAAATAGGTTTACCTCAACCCCAAGCGGATTAGTTTTAGTTTTTTTTTTTTTAATAAACTATCCTAAGTTGCAGCCGAACCGATTGGGATGTTGTGTGTGTATGGGAGTGCAAGTGCTTGATCCCTCATTTTGGTAAAAAAAAGCATTGCTGTTGCTTCAAATGTATCTCTCATTCACGCAGGGCAGGGCTTCGGGCTTTCTACTAATGAATCCAAGCCCAGCACATATATTAAAACCTAAAGGCTAAAGCTCAGGTCGGCCCAGAGCCGGCTGGGCTTAGTCGGACTTGGGCGGACCCTGTTCATTTACTCCCCTTATAAGACAGCCTATTTGTCTTACTTTTATTGTAAGACCGTCTCATGTGAGGTGAAGGTTGGAATTTTTTACTTTTTATTTATTTTGGAGGCCGACAAGATTAGAGAATGATGTATTTAGCAATTTCAATTTGAGAGGAATAGTTTGTTTGTTAGTTGTCTCAATCTATAAACTCTTTGATTCCTTATTTCCGTTCATACATATATGGAATACATAAAATCCTAATGAGTGAATGCAAAAGAAATTGTGTGAGCCAGATATAGCATATAATAATGATTTCTGATGTTGGTTATTTAAAATACAATATTTTCATACCTTTTTTCTGAAATAAATTGACACCATATTTTTTATTTTTTATTTTTTTTTGCTATTGGAGGGTTCTCAACCCTTTGGGCTGGACTAATCCCTCCGGGTGCAGAGATAAGCCGGGTAAGCTCCCCTATAACCCGAGTGTGGTAGTACAGTTTCGAACATACAACCTCTGGGTGCAAACCGTGGTCGTACGCCAACTGAGTTATCTCTTTAGAGGGTAATTGACACCATATTTAAAAGCGGGAGCTGCTCGCACCTCAAATTATTAGTAAAAAGTGGATCATGGACCCAGCTTGGCGATTTATTTTATTATTGTTAATCAGGTTACTTGCTTTCAATTGCTAATTTAATTTATTTTTCTTTTGTTGACAATGGAGTTGCAACATTTAGTTTTATCAGTTTGATTTAGGATTAGTTTTAGTTTTAGATTTTATTTAATTTTTTGAGTTGTAATAGGTGTATAATTTTAATTCAGAGACATTATAAGTTAGATAGATTTTTATTAGGCTAGTTATAAAGTTTGATTAGGTCATACTCTGTTACCACTTGCGAACAATATCAAGTTGTCAATAAAACTGCATGTGTCAGAAAAGAATGGCAAATATCAAAAGACCAATTGACTAAATTACGTAATCCCTTATTATGCTCGTGGTGGCAGTGGCACCATTCTTCCAAACTTTGACCTCCATCGTCCAACCTTCTGGCAACTAGTCTGGCCTTGGGTGCCAGAACTCTTCCTGCTCCTCTATTTTCTTCATTTGTCCCCTCTTTGATCATGTTGTCATGGGCTCTGAAGATCTATGGGGATCTCGGCATACAAATCCAACTCCATTGGTAAAGAAACGGATATTGGTTGTGGGTCACTAAATATAAGAAAACTTCGTGTTTGAACGAGTTAGATGATGAGTGGGATGACATTGTGTTATGGAAGAGGATAAAGAACAATAGTCTTTTTTGAATTCAGGCTTTCAATTTCTATAGAGCTTCTATGTAGAGAGACATATGAAGGAGCGCTTTTTAATTTGAGGTGATGATGCTTCTGGCCTGCCAAGCATTTACTGTATATGTGTCCTAATAGACCAAGAAGTAGAAAATGGACAATGGGATAGTCCAAATTGTAGCATGTGAATGACCAGGAGGGGTGCATATTAGTCGTCATTGCTGAAAATTGGAATGACCAGGAGGGGAGCATTAACTTGTGAGTAATAAATTGCAATTGCTAACTATGAATAGT
This sequence comes from Cinnamomum chago, assembly GCA_038049695.1. Classification (NCBI taxonomy): domain Eukaryota; kingdom Viridiplantae; phylum Streptophyta; class Magnoliopsida; order Laurales; family Lauraceae; genus Cinnamomum; species Cinnamomum chago. The sequence continues at coordinate 36,101,740 of CP142452.1, forward strand.
GATGTCAATTGGATTGGTTGGTTGCATTTGGACTCTCCACAAATTAGTTTAGGATTGTTGGATAAGAATACTGATTTTCCATTGCGCATAAATTAACTATTCTTGTGCATGAATCTAGTACAAAAGATTTTGTACACCCAGAAGATACGGAAAAGAATTAAAACCATTGATCTAGAAATTATTGACATCTTAGCCACCCATTTTCATGTTGGACGTGAGCAAACTTTTGATGAATTATATAATAGATTTGAACTTATAAAAAGGTATGGCGGATGAAAAGTTTTATGCTTTGATAGAGGGTCCACTAAATCTCATATTCAAGGATATGAGATGATGGAGATTACTACTTGCAATTGTGAAAAATGGAAACAGGGTGTTAGTGGGGGTTAGAGAAGGATCAAGACAAGATTCCATGACAACCAACATCCTAGCCATTTATTTTGAATGAATCTTCTTATTGAATGTCCCCACCCCACTCCCGAAAAGAAAAATTAATAATAATAAACAATTCAATTTAAAAAAATGTTGGGTGAAACCCAATGTGCATAGATAGGTGAAATAGTTTTGAGGGAGCAAAAAGAAAAGACATGCAACTATACATGAGTACTAGTGTACATGCATGTGTAATTTGTGCTAGGCTTTGAGGCAAATGCTTCCTGCTTATGGTTAGAGGACATCATCCATTGATGGGTCAGATCAATGTTGCTCAACACCATCATTATGAATCTGAAGGAGCTTTTGGACTCTGAATCTTTCTACCCTGCTCAACATCAATACCAGTGGGACTACAAGCAATAACCCCTCTGCTCAAAAGCCTCTTTAGTGATCTCATTCGATTCGCTGATGGAGATTTCAACTCTTCCTCTGAAAACTGAACAGATGAAGCCGACGAAAATGAAAAGCTCGGGGTCAATTGCCTTGGGATATCAATCACTAGCTTTCCATTTCCCTCCAATGAAGCAGCAGCAGAAGAAGCAGCCGAAGAAGAAGAAGACCCATCTTCTTTCCGCGATTCTGCAGAACTCCCATCTTCTCGAATCACCTTAGGAGCCTGAATCTCATCCGTTTCCAATTCAACCAGAGTTCTACAGAGAGGGCAGGTCGAATGCGACTGGAACCACATGTCTATGCAATTCAGATGAAACCCATGATTGCATTTGGGGAGCATTCGCGCTTTCTCTCCCTGAGAGAATTCGCAGAGGCAGACAGCGCATTCCAATCCATCCTTGAATTCGTTTGGGCGGTAGATAACAACCGGGAGTGACTGGATGATGGAAGGCTCCAAGCCTCTTTGCTGATCCAGAACGCTGTTGTTGTCAGAGTGGAAGAAAAACCGATGCCTGCTGCTCCGGGATTGGCCATTTCGACGACGCCTAGTGATATGAAAAAAGACGGCAAAGACGACAGTCAAGAAGAGAAGGATAATGGCTGCAAACATGACTTGGCCGCCTATTTTTATGGCAATGGAGTCTTTTAATTCGTTTCTAGAATTCGGATCATCCATGGTTTGAACTCACTCTATCTCTCTCACAAATTCGAATGAACAAGCAGAAAGATTTTGTGGTTAAAAGCCAAGCACAGAAAGGATGAACACTTTCAAAACACAAACCTGAACAGAACGCAGATTAGAGTTTCTCTATCTCAATCAGAGTCCCTGTAATAAGAGCAGACCCAGAATGGAGTTTACAGATCTCTCTCTCCCTCTCTCTCTCTCTCTCTCTCTCTCTCTCTAATCCACATATAAGAAGAAACCAACAAGTGAAACAACTCAAAAACGAATCTTTCAACTTTTTCATTCTCTGAAATTGAAATATACAGAGGATGAATGAACTATTCTCTCCCATTGTCCCAGAATCTTCCTATTTTCAAAAGAGACGAGTTTCCTTTGACTAAACTTTCTCATGGTTTTAAATATCTGATTGGAATGATCTTTTTCCCCAAAGTCGTGTCCAAAATAAGACCTTTTCGTCATGACTGCTTAGGCGGGACCCGTGGGAGGCTTAAATTATCTAGGGGTTTCCATGTATTAATCCTCTTTAAATTTGATTCTTTCCGATATCATAATCAAAATTTAGATAATGTGACTGTGGTCATCATTTTTCTAAACCTTCTTTTTTTGTCATATCCCATGATATAATGGGATAGTACTGTAAAATCACAAAGATTTACCATTTTCGGTATCATACACTTTTTACAACAACCGAGCAAATTTGTTTTTTACGTAATAATAAAGATGACGTTTTCTAAAAACTAACCTCACATCTAACCAACATTTCTAGAGACTTATCATTAAAAAAACTTTTCCTTGAGATGCCGCATAAATGCTAATGGGATTTATCAATTCCTAAGACATATATTGTTTCCATCATATAATAAGATATAAGGGAAAAAAAAGTTTTTATAAAAATATTAGCATTATCTAAATTTTGGTTATAAAATTGAAAAAAATGAATTTATGGAGGACTCATGTGACAAAACCCTGATTTATTTATGGCGATGGAATCTAAAGTATCTTTGTGAAAGACTGGAGAAGTTTCAAAGAAGGGGGTGGTGATGGGATGACTTGACTGAAGAGGCGCTGGGAGCAGTCGCCACCATCTTTATCCATCGACGACCTCAAAGTTCAAACACGGCAACTCGGCATGTGTAGCACGATTTCTCTCCCGGCATTTACTACACGTCTTCTTTTTCTTGATGCGAGACTCGAAAGGTCTTTAGCTATTTCACTCATCTGCCTTCCAATTAAAACAAAGGCTATTTCAATCCACTTTGGTTTGGAGGCTATTTCTTTCACTCCCTTTCATTGGTCCCAGAAAGAAACGTTTCTTGGTTGACTTGTCTTCTTGGCCCGTCAACTTGAATAATTTGTGCAATCGTGACCTGTGGGTTAGGGGTGAAAATCTGGCGGGCGGCCCAAGCCCAGCACGGGCTGGCACGAAAAACCGTGCCTGGCCGTGTTTGGGCATGACTTGGTCAATAGACCGGCCAGGGCTGCAAGGCCCGAGGCACGGCACGACATGGCTATAAACGGTCAAATTGGGGGGGGGGGGGGGTTTATTAGTGTCTTTTGATAATTTTTTACCATTATAACCCCCCAACTGCTATAAAACGGTCATATGAGGGGGTATTTTATGTCATTTTATCACTTAGGAATTATATAAATAACCCTTATTTCTCTCATTTCTCTACACTCATCTGCTCTCTCATTTCTCACACTCCCTCTAAAGTTCTAAGGCTCTAAGCTTTCTTAAGTCTCATTCTAAAGTCTAAGCTCTCTATGCAAAGGTTTTCTAAGAAGTAAAAGTGAGGGTGACTTCTCTAAAGTGGAGGATTCAACTAAGAAGAACTTCTCCATTAGCTCTCCCTCTCTCATAAATGTATTTATTATATTTAATTTTGAGTTTTATTTAGTAATAATATACATAGTAATATTATATATTAAGTCTTATCTTCTCCCTTTTCTTATATAAATTATCACAAAAAACACATTATACATAATTATTTATTAAAAAAATTATCTTTTATTTAGAAAAATGACTGGACCATCACAACCTTTCAACCTTGACTTCTTTCTAAATGAGGAAGATCCTGGATTTATATATTTAGATCAAAGTCAGGGCATAGAAGTAGATAAAAATTTTGAAAGAAAAAGAGAATTTAAAAAATATTTTTAAAAATTTACCTAGAAAAGTGGCTTTAACTTCAAATTTATAGACCTCAAATGTGGGGTACATTGCAATCACATCACATTATATTGATAGTGATTGGGTGATGCAGAAAAGAATGATTTCATTTTCAATGCTAGTATTTCCACACACTGGTGCTATGATAAGGTCCACCATCCTTGAAAAACTTAGAGAATATAAAATTGAAAATAAAATAATTTCTATAACTTTAGATAATGCAAGCACTAACAATGTCGCAGTAGATTTACTAAAACATTCGATTCAACTTGATTTAAATGGAGATCTATTTCACAATAGATGTGCATGCCACGTCATAAATCTTATCGTACAAATAGGGGTAAAATTAATTAGAGATGATTTCGAGATTATTAAATGGATTGTAGGATACATTTTTTGTTCTCCCTCGCGAAAACAATGGTGGAGGGACATATGTGTAAATTTGAATCAAAGACCAAAGAAAATATCATATGATGTAAAGCATAGATGGAATTTTACCTATAAAATGTTAAAAGAATCATGTGCCTATAAAATGACACTAAATCAATATTGTCAACTTTATTTGGAGCATGAAAATATTTTTATAAGTGATGATAAATGGACCCTTCTTGAGATAATAAGAGATTTTTTAGAAGTTTTTCATTATGCAATATTGGTTTTTCCGGGGTATATTATCCCACATCAAATCAAGCTTTAGCCCATTTTGATGAAATAAGTCTTACTTTTAAAAAGTATAGAGATTTTCCAATTTTTCAACTCATGTGTGTACAAATGGAGGCAAAGTATTCATCATATTGGAGAATAGCTCCTTTAACATTTTGTATAGCTGCTGCATTAAACCCTAGATTGAAATTACAAGGTGTAGAAACCATTCTTGATGAAACAAACTCTAATATTAATACAACTAATATAAATGACATGACAACAATTAGGACACAATTTGTCGCGACCTCGGAACGAACCCCGGGCCCGCGACGGTTGATTCTGTTTGTTTTCCCACAGGTTCCCGCGGTGAGGATTCCCGAGACACGTGGAATCTGTCTCACATGATCAAGTTAGCGGAAGCGTGCAGCAAATCACATCAAGTTAGCACCAATAAATTTTTAAGTGCTATGACAATTAATAACGAGACATAGTATCAAAAGAGAGGAGTTAACATGACATTCCCATCATGATTCAAGTTATGAGACTAACACAAAAGTAAGTTAAGTTTAGTTACATCCCATAAGAGGCCAACAAAGGCCAATACAATTATCAAAGTAATAAAAGAACCCAATGACAAAATGTAGTGAAACTCAAGAACCCGCCCGACGTCTAGTTGACATCGTCGGGTTGCCACTCTCTGACTGGGGGTGGCTCAAGAGCCTCCTCTGGACGCTCCTCCTCAAAGGCAACGTCACCTGCACCTGGGCACCAACATACAAGGGTCAAATACAACGGTTTGGCAGGTAATCAATTTAGGCATGAGCAAATAAGTAGTAAACGTTAAAGGAAGCATTTAAAGCCATTTTGCTGAATTGTAAACAGTTACATGACTAAGGTACATTTCAAAATACGAGCAAAACTGACATGAATACTTATAATATCATGAATAGTTACATTCCACAAGAGCCCATCCTTTCTCTATCATTTATAATGAAAAGAGCAAGCACGCACGACAAGTACGATATACATAATATAATCACGACACGATTCCCATATATACGGGGATTCCGGCCGCGGAACCGGACACGAACGATGTGTAATAAAATACACGACCAGTCTGCAGACAGTCCACATGTTTAAGGACCCCAGACAGTGGATCAAACTAAAAGGGCAGTCCAAGCTCAATGGTGTTCACTTAAATTCATGAATGCACAAAACACGCGAAACACTGTCTAAACATGTCGAGATAAAATGGGAGAATCACTTATCAAAACACGACAAGCACGACTAGCAAAAGGCATAATTAATATTCATAACACGCTTAGGAAGTGACCCCTTTTTCTTGAAACAAATCTTCAAAATGAGCTTGTATTTAAACTTCAAAACGAGTACACAATGATATTCATTGTATCAAAACCAAAGCACGAACACAAAGCCTATAAAGCACATGTAAGGACCTTTGGTTGATCTTTGTGTAAATGAAGCCCAAATGTCGGAATTTAAAAGAGAATCGGTGCCCCGGAAGTTCAAAGACATCTCAGGTTTCGAGTGCACAATATCAGGCTAAAGGTCACTTAACATGTTCTAGTTTTCATTCTTACAAATATTCTTCAAAATGGGCAATGGTGTCAAATTCGGTTAGCTCGCGGTCAGATGTCGGCTAGATCTGGCGGCTAGCCGCTAGCTGACCGACAGGCTGACCGCTGGAAATCCAGGTCCAAACGCAGCTCTCTGGAAAAGGAACCGAACTGACTTCGGTTGGCTTACGGTTAACCGAAATGGGACCTGGCGGCTAGCCGTAAGCTGACCGCTGAACCCTGACAGCTTCTAGGAAAGGAACCGCCGAGCTCAGTCAGCTCGCGGTTAGCCGAAATGGGGATTTCGGCTAGCCGCCACCTGACCAGCGGCTGACCGAAACTGCACGGGAAGTGCAGTTCAATTCAGATTTCCACATTTTTTTCCTTTCTTCTTGTTTCTCATTCAACCTGTAACTCCCTGAGCCCACATGCTCTCCAAGGGGTAAAACACACATTCATAGCACAAATGGAGACATTACATTCCCATTCTCCAATCTAAAACAAAATCCCCAAATTTTCCATTCAAGACATAAATTTCAATGAAATGAGAGGAATGAAAAGAAAACAAATCAAATGCACACATGCTATCATCCATCCTAAATTGGTTACTTGCCTTAGTCAAAGATGTCACAACTTCTCCAAGCACTTCCATTCAAGCTAATCCAAAGACTACAAAACCCATGAAAACCAAACAACTCACTCAATCTTGAAAACAAGGAACTCATTTTCACAAAAGGGTTTGCAATATGAAAAACAAGATCTTTAGGAACCAAAAAGGCTTCATTAAGGAGATGGGTTGGAGCTCTTACCTAGAAAAGACCAAACAATAAAGAAGGAAGAAATTAGAGCTCTTGCCCAACTAGAAACTTCAAGAAATTTGTGTCAATGGAAAGCTTAGGATGAGAGGAAGAAGATGATGGTCTTGGAATTCCGTTTGGAGTCTTCTAACTTGATCATTCAAGAGAAATGAAGTGGAGAGAAAAGGTTTCTCCTCTTGGCTGCTCTAGGGTTAGGGTTTGAGAGTGAAAGAGGGAAGGAAGGAAAGAGTTGACTTAAAACCTTAGCAAATGGGGCCCAATGGCCACTCATGATCTTGCGGGCCTCGAATGAACTCGACGAAAAAGGATAAAATGATCATTGAAATATTTAGTTTCCAAAAAATATATTTTTGACATGGTTTTGAGGTCTTGAAAATTGTGTCCAGATTTGTGTATAAAAGACAACTTTACCCTTTTTAGGCCAGAACTTGGGTTTTTGGGCTTCAAACATGAATGGGCTGAAAACGAAAGTTGTAACACATAGTAAAATCATTCAAATGAAATCAAAATTACAATTAAAAACGGAAACCAATACGATCCTCCCAAGCTTACACGTGCATTCAGTCCTCCCTGAGTGTCTGACTAACACTAAACGTCCTCAAAATTTCCAAAGCTATATCCAGGACTAAACTAATTATTTCTAACCCAACGACTACTAAACTCACTTAGGACTAAACATACACTAATCAAATTAGTCTGGGTCGGGTTCTAACATCCTCCACCCCTTAGGACTGTTTATCTTCCGTGATAAACGCAATAAATGCCTGACACCCACTCTGGACTAATCTGCTTGCCTTCAACACTGAATTAAATCCTGCCTGAGATTTCCTCTTGTTCTCCTGAAATACCAATTCTACCTGTGGTCCTTGGAATCTGAATGTTATGGTTTTACTAAAACAATCCATGGTGGCATGATATGCTTGTTAGGGATTTTGTGCATTGCAATTTGATGGATGCATTATCATTTTAGCATCATTTGATTTACACACATATGCATTGATTTAGAAAAACTTGAAATCTTGTTTTATACATGCATTGTTTTTAAGATTTGTAGAAGTATTGATTTATGCATGTTTTTTTTTAAAACTTGGATGCATTTGTTTTAGAAAAGGAGGTTTTAGAAATCAAGCAAGCCTATGTTTTAAACCCTTCAAATCTTTTTAGGCTTTTTATGTTTCATGTTTTAAAACCCTTAGAATGATTTAAAACATGTATTCAAGCTTGATTTAATGGCCCAAAAGTCCCCAAATAAAAACACTTTGAAAATATGCATTTTAGGGATTTTGGTCCCCAGGCCCAGGTCGACCCGCAGTGGGCTCGGTCGACCGGGTCCCCTGTCAAGCCGGTCGACCGAGCCCACTGCAGGTCGACCGGGATAGTGCCGTTGTGCCCTGTCAAACGGTCAGTTTTATGACCGTTGTGAAGGCCAGGTCGACCGAGGAAGAGCCGTTGGGCACATTTTGGCTATAAATACTAGTTCATTCCTTTGCCAAAAGTTGAGGATTTTTAGACCTTCCTTGAGAGGTTTTGAGGCAAATAAAAGGGGAATGAACTAAGGGATGAAGGGGATCATTAGGAGAGCTAAAGCTTGGATTAATGAAGTTAAATTACAAATAAGCTTTACTTTTCTTAATCATATATTTTCATGCTTTGCTCTAATTATTGGTAAATCTTTTCTAGCATGATAAACTATGATTTGTTGTGTCCTTAACATGTTTATGTTTTGAATTGATCTATTGTTTTGGATGCATCATCATTGATTCAATCCAAGTAGTACTTTAATTGGTAAATCTAAGTAGATCATGTTAATGAAAGAATCTTTGAAATTATATGTAACATGATTCATATACTTGGTTGAATCTTTTTTTGTTGTTTTTCATCATAAGAAAATCACTTTCAAATCTATCTTATGTTTTGGATTCAACATCTTTACAAATCTATCTAATTTTGTTTTAAAGTTTCACAACTTGCTTTGCTTTGATAGGTATATCATTTTCAAGTTGTATTTATAATTACATATGATTTGTCCCCTAATTTCAATCAAATCTATTTTTATGTTTTATGAGCTACATTGTTGATTTGGTTGACATCCCTATGCATCACATGTTTTGTGCTTAGAATTTCACAACTTGTTTAGGATACAAATGTATATCTTTTACAAGTTATTTTTAACATGTGATTTGCATTCTTTCCTCAATCATAAATGTTTTCATGTGCTAAAACTTTCAAAAGCCTTAGGCATACATTTATGAGCTTTCATTTTAAAAATGATTGAGGACATCATACATACACATTGAGCATTCATCTTTGCATTCATAGTGTGTGTGTGTATGAATTAATTTTTCACTTCCATATCCGCCTAATAAAGAGGCATTGTAATGAGCTATAAATTGTATCTCCATCAAGTGTATTATAGACACTAATTAGAGAGATAACCAACCATTGGTTGAAGAGATTATTGCTTAGCCTAGAAAAGCATCTTGTATAGGTTGATGTTGAGCCTTGAAAAACATCATTGTAAAGTTTATTGCTTAGCCTATTGAAAAACATAAATAGTGGAAATCCGGTGGGGTGTTCACTACAACAAATGGGATTTTCAGCGACGAAAATATTTGCGTCGCAACCGAAAGTGTTGCAAAAAATAATTTTTTTGCAACATAAAATTAGACCCGTCGCAACAAGTTAAGTATTTGCGACACAAGACTCCATGCGTCGCAAATAGGTACTTTCAGCAATGAATATAGTACGTCGCAAACAAATGCGTCAAAAAATCATTGGCGCCAAATGGCGGTAAAATTATTCGCGACGCCAGATAGTCATTTGCGACACAATCATCTGTCGTAAATAAGTGTCTCTATTTGCGACGCAATCCCCGTGTCGCAAATAATTTTTAGTCTGAGTTATGTCATAGAAAAGTTAAGGTTTTTTGCAATAGTTTCTTTTTTGCGTCACACATAATATCTTATTCGCGACGCTGATATATTTGCGTCGCAAATAATTAGTATTAGCGACCTCCATCATATGGTGTCATAAAAATTTTAAGCAAAAAAAATAACTATTTATTTGGGATGCAATTTTGACGTCCCAAAAAAATATTTAATTGCGACAGTATACATGCTGCGTCACAGATAATGTGTTTTTTTGCAACGTGCCTTTAAATGCGTCGTAGATAATAGTTTTATTAGCGACATTATTTTATAGCGTTACAAAAAAAAAAAAGTCTCCCAATTATTTCCATCTCCCGCCTTTTGTCTTCTTTTTTTTTTGTCACTACAACAATATGCACTTTTAGCGACGCTTTTCTAAATTCATCGGTAAAGATTACATTTTACCGACGTATATCATTTCGTCGGTAAAGACAGACTTTTACCGACGTTTTATAAAAATGTCGGTAAAAAGTATCTTTATTAGCGACAATTTTTAGCGACGCTTTTCCAAATTCGTCGGTAAAGATTACATTTTACTGACGTATATCATTTCGTCGGTAAAGACAGACTTTTACCGACGTTTTATAAAAAATGTCGGTAAAAAGTATCTTTACCGACGTTTTTAAAAGTTGAATTTTATCTTTAGCTTATTCTTCAGGGAAAATAAAATATATGCACTTTTACCGACGAAATATAAAATATCAAATTAAATAAAAAATTATGGACTTTTACCGATGGAAAAAAACGTCGGTAAAAGTTTTTTGATAATTTTTTTATTTTTATTTATTATTAACGAGAATCTCTTTTACCGACGAAAAAAACGTCGGCAAAAGTTTTAATAAATTTTTTTTTATTTATTATTAAGGTGAATGTCTTTTACTGACGAAAAACAACGTTGGTAAAAGTTTTTGATAAATTTTTTAATTTTTATTTATCATTTTGCCAACGAAAAAAAATGTCGGTAAAAATATTTTTATATTATTTATTTTATTTCTTATTTTGCCGACGAAAAAAAAAAACGTCCGTAAAGTTTTCACTTATTTTTTCCCACTCCCGCCTCCAAAACCCTATTTTCGCTCCCACTGACTTTCTCCCTCCAAAAGCCCTTTTCCTCGGTTCTCTTCTCTCATTCTCGCTCTCTCTGCTGTTATCTCACTCTAGCTCTCTGCTCTTCTCTCACTCCCGCTCTATCTTCCCTCGAAAGCCCTCTTTTGAGTCTTTTCTCTCTTTCATCTCTCTCTGTGTCTCTCGATCTCGATCTGCTCTTCTCTCTCTCTCGATTTGCTCTTCTCTCTCTCTCTCTCGCTCTTCTGATTTGGTTTGGGGTTTTTGGGGAATGCTCTCTCGATCTCGATCTGCTCTTCTCTCTCTCTCGCTCTTCTGATTTGGTTTGGGGTTTTTGGGGAATTTGGGTTTTTTGTTTTTAATAGTGTGGGAAGTAGAGATGACTTTTAAGTAGTGCCGTTTGGCACTGATTATCAGTATTATTTATTCTCAAGGGGGCTGTCACTGGGTGAGCAGTGGCGGAACCCTAAGCCTTCCTTATGGGAAAATTTTTGATTTCTGAGTTCACTACAACAACTTGCACTTTGATGGTAAGATTCTCCAAATGGGGTTTTCTTTAGACCCTAACTGAAGTGGTTTGGTTTAAAAAATTATATATTTTTCTGTGGGGTGTTCAATAAAATGAAAGTGTTTGTTGCTTGCAATGTGTTTGATGAAATGCCTGAGACTGATTTGTTCTGTGGCAGTTGATGACTGGGTTCTTGGGTGGTGGTGGGGGTGGTGGGGCTTGTATTTGAACTGCAGAGTTGTTAGGAAAAAAAAAACACTTATATTTTAATGATAGAAATGGGATTTTAATTTAGTGATTTGGGGCTCTTGTGTCTGTTTCATTTCTTCCTGGAAACTTCAGTTGAATGTGCAGTGATTTGTGTTCCGGTTTTAGCATATCACTTTTGCTTATGCTAAGAATTCCATTTCAAGATGGTGGGTAGTTGGTTTGACAGACGGCGGTCATTTTTCAACTTTAGTGAGGCTGGAGCCGATTTCTTGTGAACCCATTGAGCGCAGAAGGGGTGAAAAACCACTCACTTTAGTGCTATTACAAATTCTTCTCCTTATTTTTTCTTCTTATCTTCCTCTAGCAATCAGCAATGGCTATACTTGCTGAAACCAAATTCCATGTTCTAGTTGTTGATGACAGCCTTATAGACAGGAAACTGATTGAAAGGCTTCTCAAAACCTCATCTTATCAAGGTATATTGTTATTCAAGGTATATTTCGTTTTCGTATGAAGTGAGAGTTTATGATGATTCAGCTATTGCTATGCTATACTTTAGTTGTTCTTTCTTGTTTTGACTTTGCAATTATGGATGCAGGACCTGGAGCTCCATCAATATTCAATTGTGTAAGATACTAAACTCATTTTGTTCAAAATAACAGAAAGATACTTATAGTTAGACACTTTGATGGTAATTTGTTATGCCCAAGCTCCTGAATATTACCGTTGGAGTCTATTGGCTGGCTTCAAGCCATTGCATGCTGGCCATGCCATCCTTATCATATTTACTAAGAGTGAATTGAAAAAAAGAAAACTGGAAGAAGGGAATGATGTCTTAAACATTTCAAATATTGGAGTCCCTAGAATTTATTAGTTAACGCATTATGCCTGTACTTGTTGATGACAGCCTCACAACTACGGTTTCATCCCTCAGACTCTTTGTGGGGATAATGGCCCAATGGATGTCTTGGTCCTCATGCAGGTATCCATTTCTCTTGCTACATGATTTCCATTTTGAAATTTATATTTGCAACATAGGTCTTCATGCAGTCACCAAGACACATAAGAGGTATTATTATAATGCCATCCTGAATTACAGTGTTTGCATATGGGCCTAGCATTCTGTATGATTGGAAGCCCTTTTTCAGCAATATAAATCCTTCATTTTTGAGCTTCACCATAATCAGGAAATGGTGATTATTAATGCCATGCTATTTACATCAGATATTTGAATTATGAATTTGTTCTTTTAAATCTGTGTAGCTTACATAAGCCTTACTGTAGCCAACGCCATACCTTACCTCTCTTATGCTCATAGGTCTGATAGCTTGTCAAACATACTTGGCCAAGCCTTTAGTTTACATAGAGTATCACATGAGATTTTATTCCACTTTCTATTTTCTGTTGGTTTCTAATCTCTATTTATTGTGCACCTTTAAGTTCTGCTAAGGAGGCCTGACCTTATCCATCAAGTTATTCCAACTTCCTATAATTATATGTTTTATTTATTTTCTTCTGCAATGCTTCTTCATATTTTCCATTAGGTATTCCCTGGAGCATGGACAGCAGTCTTAGTCTCACTTGACAATGTTGGAGTCTGGAATATTCGTGCAGAAAATCTCGATACTTGGTATCTTGGGCAGGAAGTGTATGTAAAGATAGTGAATCCAGAGAAAACTAACAAAACTGAATTGCCTATGCCAGATAATGCCCTCTTCTGTGGTGCCCTTGCACATTTGCAAAAGTATGTAGCCAGTATCTCAACTCTGTGCTTCTATCTATTCAATCATCTCCAATGAATGAACTCATTCTATATTTCAATTTTTCAGGCCACAGCATCACTCTACATCTTTTGCATCATCAATTGTGGCTGGAAGAGCCAAGTTATTCACACCTACGCTTCTCTTGGCCACAATTTCAATTCTATTTTGAGCATCACTCAAACAGTACAGTCTGCTGAAAGGTTTTGGGTTAGAGGTGAATCAGTTGCTTGGGTTAGTTTCTGTTGTAATTGTTAGATGTGCGAACCAGTCCTGTTTATATGAGTTTTTCAATTGTTTCTGTTGTAATACAGTTCTTGCAGATTTACCATTCTTTCTTGTTTCAGCTTTACAATTCTTTCTACAGAAAAAGTTTATGTATCAATGATTCACCGTTTTCAATCCTATTTACTTGCTTCTACCAGATTCATTTATCTATACTTCAGGTGCCCGCTATTCACACGTGTTAGCTAATTTACGTGCCGATATATTGTTTAATAAGTTTGGATTTGCTCTCTTGCAACTAATTCAGTTACCTATTTCTTGTTATAGAGTTTTCTTAAAGAGGTTAATAGGCAATTCCTTGGTAACTTCATTCATATATGGTGTCTATACTCTGCAATTCAGACTAATGTGTGCTCAGGTTTGTGTTTGGATTGAGTAATGTAGTGGAAAAAGTTTGAACCAGAACACAATTCTTGCAATCTAATTTCTCCTGTAAGGTATGGAACCCTAGTTGTGCAATGCTTCCATTTATATTTCTGTGCGAAGAACAAGACAACTGCAACGTGTGGCTGACTTACCTAAATGCACGAACCTTCATTTTTTTTTTCATTATTTGTATTCAGATACATCATGATGTGAATGTGATGTTGGTTTAATGATCCGGAGACAACGAGGAGGCTCACAATTTTAAGTTCTGTTTTTTTTTTAATCTAAATAATTATTGCTTGGGCAAATATAAAAGTATCCCAAGTTTCTGCTATGGCTAACCTTTCATTCTCGTTTCTGTCAGGTGGTTCTTTATGTGGAATCAGCTTGTTGGTTCTTGTTTTTGCAGGATGGTGATCCACACCTATCCTGTTTTGGGCTTATGAAAAATAGTAGGGATGGGAAAAGTTATAGCACAAATCTTGCTTATACACCTCCAGAATATCTAAGAAATGGTATTTACACTTATCCAAAGTTCACTTATGTCCTGGTTGCAATATAATTACAGATATTTCTAAAAGTTTCGTGAATTCTCTCTCTCTCTCTCTCTCTCTCTCTCTCTCTCGGTTGGAAGTATCATCATATCATATTAAACTAACATATACCAGCAGTGCTTATACAAATGTACAGGTAAGAGCAGTTTGCTGTGCCCATAGGCCATGGGATGTTAAGAATTAAACGCAAGCTCTATGTGAAAATAACATCATGAAATCATACATTCAGATATTTGACCCACAAATATACCATGAATGTATCATTGCCTGAATTCCGTCATGTACTTTTATTCATGTGTTTCTTGGGAGAAAAATGGAAAATAATTACCTCAGGTGGAGAGCGGTTTGCTCATGGTTGGAGTAACCGTGATGGGGTTCCAAGAGGTTTACATGCAGGAAGTTCCGAGAATCGAATGCAAGCATTACTTCATATTCATGTGCTGGCAACACATTCATATTCTGTTGGGCTCTCTTATTTTCAGAAATCTGACATGCACGAAGTTACTAATGAGAGAGAGAGAGAGTGTCAGCTGTTTTATGTAAGGACACTTTTTTTAAAGTTTCATCTAATTAATTATTTCTTTTTTTCTTCAGTTTTTCTATACATTTCTAAATATTTATGTGAATTTTTTTCTTTTTTAGGATAAAATGATTACACTCCAGTCGTAGCCCACAGAAGAAGATTCTCCCCATTGACAGATGATGAGATATGCAAATGAGTGTTGGGTACAAGGCCCGGATATGTCTGAGGTCTTGGGCATGGCGTCGTAGCCCCTCCATCCTCTTCAACAGGCCTTCACAATAATCAGCAGGTGGAAGAGCTTACTAAGAAGACAGCAGCAGCTGAAAGACAAGCTCAAGAGTTGTCTCTTGGAAGAGCTTATTCGTTGTCTCTCCGTGATACATATCGAAGACCGCATTTCAGTTATTGTTTCTATGTTATATTGAGGCCAACTATTATATAGTTTTATGTTTAACATAATTTTTTCAATATCTTCAGTAATAATTTGTGATGAGGACAACTGTTTTATTGCACTCAAATTCAATGAATTAATTTAGTTTATGTTTTTACATCGATGGAGTGTTATTTTCGTACCTGAATTGCTACTTGGAGATATATATGATTGTGATGATCACCTGAGGATGACTTTGCAATGTAGATTTGTGAATGGATGTATTGTGAATGAATGATGAGATTATATTTGTATTGATTGGGTATCAAAAACAGGAATTTTTTTTCTTTATTTAAAAATATTAAAAAATATTTTTTTAGAAATTATTATTTGCGGCGCTTTTATTGCATTGCAAATAATTAAATGTAACAAGATAAATATTATTTGCCACACCACATAAGCGTCGCAAAAAAAATAATATTTGCAACTTTATATGAGCGTCGCCTTTAATAATTTATTAACGACCTTTTAGAATCGTCGCAAATATAAATTATTGGTGACGCAATTTTACCGTTACAAATAAATCATTATTTGCAACGTTTATAATACGTCGCAAATATAAATTAATTAGTGACGCAATTTTACCGTTGCAAATAAATCATTATTTGCGACGTTTATAATACGTCGCAATTGATACGTAATTAGCAACGCTTTGAAACCGTTGCAAATACTCTCTTATTGCCACGCTGCAGTCTTTAGCGTAGCTAATCTTTTTGTGACCCCATTATTTGCGACCCCTCTGCGACGCCTAGTTTTTTGCGTCGCAATTACTTATTGCGACGTTTTTTATATTATTTGCGACGCTTTTTTGGCATCGCAAAAAGGCAAAATTGTTGTAGTGGTTGGATCACAAGCCGGTAGTGGATGTAGGCATTGAGGCCGAACCACTATAAATCCTTGTGTGATGGTGCTTGCTTTGTGGTGATTGTTTTTATTAAGCTTCCGCATTTTGTTTGATAATCATCACTTGTGACTAGTTTAATTTAAAGAAGTTAAAATTGGTCTAAATTGATCATAATTGAAGCTCACCCTATTCACCCCCCCCCCCCTCTAGGGTTCGGATCTCCGGACTTTCAATTGGTATCAGAGCAAGGTTACTCCATTTTAGGGCTTAACAACCCGGAGTTGATCCTTTCTAGATTAGAACCCTAGTGTTATGTTTTATTGCATATCTTTGTAGTGATTTCCACTATGATTGAAAATGAAATTTCCCTATAGTATCATTGCACCACTCTAAGACTTTTTTCTAGTTATATCTCCAAGAGTTGGTGAGTCCTCATGTGAACTCTCAAGGACATCCTTATCAAGACCTTAGGTGAATCTTCATTGGTACACATTTAGACTAACCTTAAGGCCTTGATCCTCTCTAGACCAACCTATCCTTTTTAGTTAAATCTTTTTGTTGGTCATGTTACATTTGCATTTTATTTCTTTATAGTCACATCTCTTAAAATGCAATGTTTCTTTGTGATCATTTGATTTTGTCTCCGTGAACTTTTAAGTTATATCTCATGGTTTTCAAAATACTTTTATTGCAATATTTTCATGATGGATTTGCATTTTGTTCATATAGTTATATCTCTTGTAGTGCATATCTATTCATGATCAATTGATTGTGATTACAAAAGCTTTCATAGCTAGATTTTTCATGATCAATTGATGTTGGAAAATCATTTGATGAATGTCATAGTTAGATCTTTTTTGTAAATCAAATGATTTGAAGCAATTTAAGTTTTCCATTGATTTTTCAAGTTATATCTCTTGGTATGGAAAAATGTGTTCAATTTGTATGAGCGTCTATTGTCATTTTTAGAATACAAATTGAAAATTTATAATTGTACACTTCTTGTTTTTCAAAGTCGCTTGCTCATAATTTGAAATGGTTCTTTGTTGGGATTTTAAATATTGAAGTGATTTGAAAAACTTTGGAAAATGTTCTAAGCTTTATTGGTTGTATTTATAGAAGCAGTTTCCTTGAATTTATTTCCTTGTGCTTAATTATGATTATGTCATTTGGAAGGAAATAATTTTTACAAACAATTTGCATCTTTGCTCATTTAGTTACATTCTTTTTATGCAAATTGATTTTGATGTCTTACATTGAATGGTTGGATATGGTTTCATTGATTTGCATGTTTGTGCCTAACTTGGTATATATTTTCATTAATGCAAGTTGATGATTATGTATGTGCTAATTGGTATAATTATCATATCTATTTTCCATTGCATTGTAAGCTTAGTACATTTGCTAAGAGTGGAGATATTGCATGATAGGTTAATGGATCATTTTAGATGAATTGGTATTAAACCATTGTTCTTAATAGGTATATCCATTTATGTGATTCATCTTCATCTATATGTGATCCATGATGTCCCTCTAACTCCATAGTTTCTTGTGCTTG
This sequence comes from Cinnamomum chago, assembly GCA_038049695.1. Lineage (NCBI taxonomy): Eukaryota > Viridiplantae > Streptophyta > Magnoliopsida > Laurales > Lauraceae > Cinnamomum > Cinnamomum chago. The sequence goes on from CP142452.1 coordinate 36,119,493, forward strand.
CATAGTTATATTCTTTTTTGATGATATGGTATGAGTTAGATCTTGATTGTTGACTGATCCTCTCTATGCAAATGTCAAATCGTTCTATATATGGTTGTGATATTAGTTATATTTGTAGAAACCATACTAGAACTCAAATCCATCCTCTATGCCTTCTAGTCATTTCTTTTTGGATGGTTATGATGTTGATTCATATATATTCTCTAAGTGATTTCATCCTTATACATGTTTCAACTTCATAGTAGTGATCTTGATCATATGAAACCCTTTGAAATCCATCCCTCGTATTTCTATATGTTTGATGGATATCTTAGTTGTTGAATTCATATGATTTAGTCACTTTGAAAATTGCATGCATTACAAAGTTATATCCTTTTGCATTGCAATTTATCTTGTTCATCATTTTGCCCATTAGTTATATCTTTAAAAGTGATGAATATCCATTTATGATGCTTCATGGAATTTTGTGTTTGTCACATTCTTGCTCTTTATCATGTTGTCAAATTCAATTGGTTTCAATTGGTATAATTTTTGATTGATTTGATTTCTTGTGAATGTGATAAACCTCGTGTATATTGGATTGAACTTAATAGTAATATATTTGTTCCATGTCACACTCCATTAGCATCATAATTTTCATGTTTGCCACATCTCTTGCTCATATAGGTAAATCTCATGACCACCATGTTTATATATTCATAATCTTGGTTGGTTATTAGTTGAGGTTGGCTTCATGTTTGAATTTCATTTCACTCATCTTGCACTTTAATAGTCATATTTATTGATTGAATGAGATGATTTCAAAACTTTCATAGCATATGTTTTTCAAAGTTAAATTGATTAATGCTATGATTAATAAACCCCATTTCATCATAGATAGCTCTATTTTGGATTTATCTTAATCGTCATATTCTTTATAACTCCAGTTTAGAGTGATTGTTTTAATAGACTTATCCTTGAATCTCAATTGGTATTCTTTGTTTTTCCAATTGGTATCCATGATCGCTTTTCTCCTTGACCTTGCTTTCTTTTGGTAATTTGATCATATTGAGCTCTATAGTTAAACATGTCTAATCCTTTCCTTGAAGTTTTTCCTCAATTGGTAAAACCATCTTCTTCTTGAACCAAATAGTTATATCTTTGTCAAAAGTTTGACAAAAGGAGAGAATGGATTGAGGGGGAGTGTAAACCTTCATAGGAAGTATTAGTTTTGATCAAATTCACCCTTGGATTGACTTTGAACCCTTAGAGACTGCTACCATACATGATAACCTGTTATGTATTTCATTTTCGATTTCTTTTGTTAACAGGTGCTACTAAAAGGTATTTTCCTTGTTTCATGTGTGTAGGTACCTTTGCAATTTAATGTCAAAGGGGGAGAGAGCATTCAAGTTCTCTAAAGGGGAAGAGAATGTCCAAGCTTCCTAAGGGGAGATATTGTATGATCTTCTACAGGGGAGAGAATGCATATCTTGCCAAAGGGAGAGAGATGCATGGTCAAAGGGGGAGAGGCAGAAGAAAGAAAGCTTGGGAGCTAAAGAAGATGCTTGACTATAGAGAGAAATATGAAAAGAAAGCTTGAAGAATGATCAAGCTCCAAGCATCAAGAAGAATGAAGAAAAGGACCAAGAGCCCAAGCTAAGAGAAGAAGCATCCAAGAGATTTCAAGAATTGTCCAGCTTAGGGGGGGCTGAAGACTTAGTGTGTAAATTCAGTGGTGAGTGAGTTGCCATCAAATTGCAAAGGGGGAGATTGTTAGGGATTTTGTGTATTGCAATTTGGTGGATGCATTATCATTCTAGCATCATTTGATTTACACACATATGCGTTGATTTAGAAAAACTTGAAATCTTGTTTTCTACATGCATTGTTTTTAAGATTTGTAAAAGTATTGATTTATGCATGTTTTGTTTTTAAACTTGGATGCATTTGTTTTAGAAAAGGAGTTTTTAGAAATCAAGCAAGCCTATGTTTTAAACCCTTCAAATCTTTTTAGGCTTTTTATGTTTCATGTTTTAAAACCCTTAAAATGATTTAAAACATGTATTCAAGCTTGATTTAATGGCCCAAAAGTCCCCATATGAAAACACTTTGAAAATATGCATTTTAGGGATTTTGGTCCCCAGGCCCAGGTCGACTTGCAGTGGGCTCGGTCGACCGGCCCAACAGGGGACCCGGTCGACCGAGCCCACTACGGGTCGACCGGGATAGTGCCGTTGTGCCCTGTCAAACGGTCAGTTTTATGACCGTTGTGAAGGCCAGGTCGACCGAGGAAGAGCCGTTGGGCACATTTTGGCTATAAATACTAGTTCATTCCTTTGCCAAAAGTTGAGGATTTTTAGACCTTCCTTGAGAGGTTTTGAGGCAAATAAAAGGGGAATGAACTAAGGGATGAAGGGGATCATTAGGAGAGCTAAAGCTTGGATTAATGAAGTTAAATTACAAATAAGCTTTACTTTTCTTAATCATATATTTTCATGCTTTGCTCTAATTATTGGTAAATCTTTTCTAGCATGATAAACTATGATTTGTTGTGTCCTTAACATGTTTATGTTTTGAATTGATCTATTGTTTTGGATGCATCATCATTGATTCAATCCAAGTAGTACTTTAATTGGTAAATCTAAGTAGATCATGTTAATGAAAGAATCTTTGAAATTATATGTAACATGATTCCTATACTTGGTTGAATCTTTTTTTGTTGTTTTTCATCATAAGAAAATCACTTTCAAATCTATCTTATGTTTTGGATTCAACATCTTTACAAATCTATCTAATTTTGTTTTAAAGTTTCACAACTTGCTTTGCTTTGATAGGTATATCATTTTCAAGTTGTATTTATAATTACATATGATTTGTCCCCTAATTTCAATCAAATCTATTTTTATGTTTTATGAGCTACATTGTTGATTTGGTTGACATCCCTATGCATCACATGTTTTGTGCTTAGAATTTCACAACTTGTTTATGATACAAATGTATATCTTTTACAAGTTATTTTTAACATGTGATTTGCATTCTTTCCTCAATCATAAATGTTTTCATGTGCTAAAACTTTCAAAAGCCTTAGGCATACATTTATGAGCTTTCATTTTAAAAATGATTGAGGACATCATACATACACATTGAGCATTCATCTTTGCATTCATAGTGTGTGTGTGTATGAATTAATTTTTCACTTCCGTATCCGCCTAATAAAGAGGCATTGTAATGAGCTATAAATTGTATCTCCATCAAGTGTATTATAGACACTAATTAGAGAGATAACCAACCATTGGTTGAAGAGGTTATTGCTTAGCCTAGAAAAGCATCTTGTATAGGTTGATGTTGAGCCTTGAAAAACATCATTGTAAAGTTTATTGCTTAGCCTATTGAAAAGCATAAATAGTGGAAATCCGGTGGAGTGTTGGATCACAAGCCGGTAGTGGATGTAGGCATTGAGGCCGAACCACTATAAATCCTTGTGTGATGGTGCTTGCTTTGTGGTGATTGTTTTTATTAAGCTTCCACATTTTTTTTTATAATCATCACTTGTAACTAGTTTAATTTAAAGAAGTTAAAATTGGTCTAAATTGATCATAATTGAAGCTCACCCTATTCACCCCCCCCCCTCTAGGGTTCGGATCCTCGGACTTTCAATGCTTCTAACCAATCCATGCCTAAAATGACATCAAAATCATGCATGTCCAAAACAATGAGGTTCGCCGGTAAATTAACATCTCCTAACAAAACCGTACAGCTAGGGTAATAGGTTCTACACACAACTTGTTTCCTTACTGGTGTGGTTACTATCAGAATATAATCCAATTTACTATGTGGTGCATCAATCATCTTAGCAAAACTAAGTGATGAAAACGAATGTGTGGATCCAGGATCAAATAAAATTTGAGCTTCTACCCCACAAACATGAAGTTTACCATCCACCACGTCTCCTGCAGCTTCAGCATCCATACGGTTGAGATAATATAAATGTCCATGCATCTGTAGTCTATTCGGTGCTTGATTTTGCCTTCCTTGGCCATGTCTGTTCTGTTGTGGAGAACGAGCATTCTGATTCTGTGCTGATGGCCTAGCCTGCTGCTGCTGCTGAGGTAGTCTAACCTGATTATGAACTGGTGCTTGATTCTGAGGAGCTACTTGTCTCTGCTGTTGGTTTCTGTTCCCTTGATTCGGAAGTTGTGGGCAATCCTTGATTGCATGGTTCATAGCCTCACATTTGAAACAGGCACCTGTGGCCTTACGACATTCATAAGTTTCGTGGTTCTTGCCACAATGGCCATAACCCTGTCTCACTTGACTTTGTTCTTGCCTTGGTTTCTTGTTGTGCTGCTGCTTCTGATTCTGCTGCTTCCTGTCTTGAACGATCAGGTTGTTAATATCTTCAAACTTATATGCCCGTTTGACCGCCTCATCATATGTAGCTGGTGGAACTACTCCTATAACACCTCTCATGATAATCGGATTCAATCCTTCCAAAAACTTCGTTATCTTCTTCTGCTCAGTGTCAATCAACTCGGTAGCATATCGAGTCAAACTCTCAAACTTGGTGACATAGTCTAGCACAGTCATGCTGCCATGCTTGAGCTGCTGGGATTCAATAGCCTTCTGTCTCTTAACATGGGAGGGAATGTACTTATCCTAAAACTGTGTCTTGAACGCTGCCCACGCATCTTCGTTAGCCATTATCGTGTATGGGTCCTTAACTGTTTGCCACCACCGATCAGCAAGCCCATAGAATAGTGAAGTTGTGAGGTTGACCTACTGTCTCCCTGTGCACGTAAAGACATCAAAGATTTTCACGGTATTAGCTAGCCAGTCATCAGCAAATAACAGGTCCTCATTGCCCGAAAATTCCTTCGGTGCTCTCTTCCTGAGCTTCTCAAATAACGTGTTAGGGTCATGATCCCTATTATGGATAACAATCTGTTGACCCAAAGGCTATGGAGCTAAGTTCCTGTTCTGAAGAACTTCCAAGAGTTGTCTTTGGACTTGAGCCATTTCTTCATCCTTCCTTGCTAGCTGTTCTTGAAATTTGGCTTGAGTCTCATTTGTCTGTGTTTGTTGTTCTATCATAGTTTGCATGAGTTCTTGGAACTGTGTACTGTTGGCGTATTAGTTGTGTTTGACTCATTCTGATTACTGCCTGAATCATTATTGTTTGGAAATTTCCTTGGAGGCATGATGCTGTCAAACAAGGTGTTAGTACACAATAAACATGGTATAAGGGTTTCTAAGGTCCTATACCAACGAATCTATCGAACTCACGAATCCTCGCCACGTTCCTAAGACCTTTCTAGTTTCTTTTAAGTGCCTGAAACATGTCCCGCTCTGATACCAGTCCTGTCGCGACCCCAGAACGAACCCCGGGCCCGCGACGGTTGATTATGTTTGTTTTCCCACAGGTTCCCGCGGTGAGGATTCCCGAGACACGCGGAATCTATATCACATGATCAAGTTTGCGGAAGCGTGCAGCAAATCAAATCAAGATTAGTACCAATAAATTTTTAAGTGCTATGACAATTAATAATGAGACATAGTATCAAAAGAGAGGAGTTAACATGGCATTCCCATCATGACTCAAGTTATGAGACTAACACAAAAGTAAATTAAGTTTAGTTACATCCCATAAGAGGCCAACAAAGGCCAATACAACTCTCAAAGTAATAAAAGAACCCAATGACAAAATGTAGCAAAACTCAAGAACCCGCCCGACGTCTAGTTGACATCGTCGGGTTGCCACTCTCTGACTGGGGGTGGCTCAAGAGCCTTCTCCGAACGCTCCTCCTCAAAGGCAACGTCACCTGCACCTAGGCACCAACATACAAGGGTCAAACACAAGAGTTTGGCAGGTAATCAATTTAGGCATGAGCATATAAGTAGTAAACGTTAAAGGAAGCATTTAAAGCCATTTTGCTGAATTGTAAACAGTTACATGACTAAGGTACATTTCAAAATACGAGCAAAACTGACATGAATACTTATAATATCATGAATAGTTACATTCCACAAGAGCCCATCCTTTCTCTATCATTTATAATGAAAAGAGCAAGCACGACGACAAGCACGATATACATAATATAATCACGACACGATTCCCATATATACGGGGATTCCGGCCGCGGAACCGGACACGAAAGATGTGTAATAAAATACACGACCAGTCTGCAGACAGTCCACATGTTTAAGGACCCCAGACAGTGGATCAAACTAAAAGGGCAGTCCAAGCTCAATGGTGTTCACTTAAATTCATGAATGCACAAAACACGCGAAACACTGTCTAAACATGTCGAGATAAAAGGGGAGAATCACTTATCAAAACACGACAAGCACGACTAGCAAAAGGCATAATTAATATGCATAACAGCTTAGGAAGTGACCCCTTTTTCTTGAAACAAATCTTCAAAATGAGCTTGTATTTAAACTTCAAAACGAGTACACAATGATATTCATTGTATCAAAACCAAAGCACGAACACAAAGCCTATCAAGCACATGTAAGGACCTTTGGTTGATCTTTGTGTAAACGAAGCCCAAATGTTGGAATTTAAAAGAGAATCGGTGCCCCGGAAGGTCAAAGACATCTCAGGTTTCGAGTGCACAATATCGGGCTAAAGGTCACTTAACCTGTTCTAGTCTTCATTCTTACAAATATTCTTCAAAATGGGCAATGGTGTCAAATTCGGTTAGCTCGCGGTCAGATGTCGGCTAGATCTGGCGGCTAGCCGCTAGCTGACCGACAGGCTGACCGCTGGAAATCCAGGTCCAAACGCAGCTCCTTGGAAAAGGAACCGAACTGACTTCGGTTGGCTTACGGTTAGCCGGAATGGGACCTGGCGGCTAGCCGTAAGCTGACCGTTGAACCTTGATGCACATGCCAGCTTCTGGGAAAGGAACCGCCGAGCTCAGTCAGCTCACGGTTAGCCGAAATGGGGATTTCGGCTAGCCGCCAGCTGACCAGCGGCTGACTGAAACTGCATGGGAAGTGCAGTTCAATTCAGATTTTCACATTTCTTTTTCCCTTCTTCTTGTTTCTCATTCAACCTACAACTCCCTGAGCCCACATGCTCTCCAAGGGGTAAAACACACATTCATAGCACAAATGGAGACATTACATTCCCATTCTCCAAGCTAAAACAAAATCCCCAAATTTTCCATTCAAGACATAAATTTTAATGAAATAAGAGGAATGAAAAGAAAACAAATCAAATGCACACATGCTATCATCCATCCTAGATTGGTTACTTGCCTTAGTCAAAGATGTCACAACTTCTCCAAGCACTTCCACTCAAGCTAATCCAAAGACTACAAAACCCATGAAAACCAAACAACTCACTCAATCTTGAAAACAAGGAACTCATTTTCACAAAAGGGTTTGCAATATGAAAAACAAGATCTTTAGGAACCAAAAAGGCTTCATTAAGGAGATGGGTTGGAGCTCTTACCTAGAAAAGGACAAACAAGAGAGAAGGAATAAAATGGAGCTCTTGCCCAACTAGAAACTTCAAGAAATTTGCATCAATGGAAAGCTTAGGATGAGAGGAAGAAGATGATGGTCTTGGAATTCCATTTGGAGTCTTCTAACTTGATCATTCAAGAGAAATGAAGTGAAGAGAAAAGGTCTCTCCTCTTGGCTGCTCTAGGGTAAGGGTTTGAGAGTGAAAGAGGGAAAGAAGGAAAGAGTTGACTTAAAACCTTAGCAAATGGGGCCTAATGGCCAAATCTTGCATCAATGAAAACATGATCTTGCGGGCCTCGAATGAACTCGACGAAGAAGGATAAAATGATCCTCGAAATATCTAGTTTCCAAAAAGTATATTTTTGACATGGTTTTGAGATCTCGAAAATTGTGTCCAGATTTGTGTATAAAAGACAACTTTACCCTTTTTGGGCCAGAACTTGGGTTTTTGGGCTTCAAACATGAATGGGCTGAAAACGAAAGTTGTAACACATAGTAAAATCATTCAAATCAAATCAAAATCACAATTAAAAACAAAAACCATTACGATCCTCCCAAGCTTACACGTGCACTCAGGCCTCCCTGAGTGTGTCTGACTAACACTAAACGTCCTTAAAATTCCCAAAGCTATATCGAGGACTAAACTAATTATTTCTAGCCCAACGACAACTAAACCCACTTAAGACTAAACACACACTAATTACACACTAATTGAATTAGTCTAGGTCGAGGTCTAACACAATTAGAAACACTTTATTTTGATTATGCTACCCGATTAGGTAGATCCATAGCACCCACGGTCCCAACAGGCCCTCCCCAAGTACATAAAGGAAAAAAGAAGGCTATTTGGAGTATTATGCGGAAATCTCATGGAAGTAACTTGTAAGTTCATGGGGATCCGAACCCTAGAGGGGGGGTGAATAGGGTGAGCTTCAATTATGACCAATTAAGACAAATTTTAATATCTTAACATAAACTAGTCACATGTGATGATTTATCATACAAGATGCGGAAGCTAATAAAAAAATCACCACAAAGCAATCACCATCACACAAGGATTTATAGTGGTTCGGCCTCAATGCCTACATCCACTACCGGCTTGTGATCCAACACCCCACCGGATTTCCACTATTTATGCTTTTTACTAGGCTAAGCAATAACCTTTACAATATGCTTTCCAAGGCTAAGCAATAACCTTTACATTGATGTTTTTCAAGGCTTAACATCAACCTATACATTATGCTTTTATAGGCTAAGCAATAACCTCTTCAACCACAAGGTTGGTTATCTCTCTAATTTAGTATCTATAATACACTTGATGGAGATTCAATTTAGCTCATTACAATGCCTCTTAATTAGGCGGATATGGAAGTGAAAATCTAATACACACACACACTATGAATGCAAAGATGAAAGTACATGAGGTGTGTGTGTGATGTCCTCAATCATTTTGAAAATGAAAGCTCATAAATGTATGCCTAAGGCTTTTGAAAGTTTTAGCTCATAAAAACATTTATGATTGAGGAAGGAATGCAAGTCACATGTTAAAAGTAACAACTTGTTAATGATGTCAAAGATACACAAGTTGTATGAAATGAATTAGCTCTAAACATGTGATGCATAGGGATGTCAATCAAATCAACAATGTAGCTCATAAATCATAAATATAGATTTGATTGAAATATGGGGACAAATCATATGAACTTATAAAATCAACTTGAATATGATATACCAATCAATGCAAGGCAAGTTGTGAAACTTTAAAACAAAGTTACATATGATTTGTAAACATGTTGAATCCAAAACATAAGATATATTTGAAAAAGATTTTCTTATGATGGAAAACAACAACCAAAGATTCAACCAAGTATATGAATCATGTTACATCTAATTTCAAAGATGTTTCCATTAACATGATCTACTTAGATTTACCAAGGATAAAGTACTACTTGGGTTGAATCAATGGTGATGCATCCAAAACAATAGATCAATTCAAAATATAAAACATGCTAAGGATACAACACATCATAGGTTAACATGCTACTAAAGATTTATCAAAGATAAAACAAAAACATGAAAACATATGATATGAAAAGATGTTGAATCCAAAACATAAGATACATTTGAAAGAGATTTTCTTATAATGGAAAAACAACAACCAAAGATTCAACCAAGTATATGAATCATGTTATATATTTCATTAACATGATCTACTTAGATTTACCAAAGATAAAGTACTACTTGGATTGAATCAAATGGTGATGTATCCAAAACAATAGATCTATTCAAAATATAAGACATGCTAAGGATACAACACATCATAGGTTAACATGTTACTAAAGATTTACCAATGATAAAACAAAACATGAAAACATATGATTTGTAAAGAAGTTGAGTCCAAAACATAAGATAGTTTTGAAAGTGATTTTCTTATGATGGAAAACAACAACCAAAGATTCAACCAAGTATAGGAATCATGTTACATATAATTTCAAAGGTTCTTTCATTAACATGATCTACTTAGATTTACCAATTCAAGTACTACTTGGATTGAATCATATGGTGTTGTATCCAAAATAATAAATCAACTCAAAACATAAAACATGTTAAGGACACAACACAAACATAGTTTAACATGCTAGAAATGATTTACCAAAAATAAAACAAAGCATGAAAACATATGCTTAAGGAAAGTAGAGCCTACTTGGAGATTTAACTTCATTAATCCAAGCTTTAGCTTTCCTAATGCTCCCCTTCATCCCTTGGTTCTTTTCCCTTGTATATGCCTCAAAACCTCTCAAGGAGGGGCTTAAAATTCCCAACTTTTGGCGAAGGAAAGAACTCATATTTATAGCAAAAAGTGCCCAACGGCTAGTCCTCGGTCGACCGGCAAACAGGTCTCGGTCGACCGAGATCACACAACGGTCAAATTTCTGTCCGTTGGAGTACTTTGGCCCTGACGGCCTGCAGTGTTCTCGATCGACCGGGACCTCTGCGCCGGTCGACCGGCGACACTGCCGGGCCACCCCCCTTTTGACAAAAATTCTAATTTTTGCACATTTGAAGGTATTTCTTTGGGAGGATTTTTGGGCCACTAAACCAAGCTTGAATACATGTTTTAAATCATTCGAAGAGGTTTTAAAACATGAAACATAAAAAGCCTAAAATGATTCAAAACTTTAAAACCAAAGGCTAGCTTGATTTGATAAAACTCTTTTCTAAAACAAATGCATCCAAGATTTAAAAACAAATCATGCATGAATCAATACTTTAAAAACAATGCATGAATAAAACAAGATTTCAAGTTTATTTAAAACAATGCAAGTGTGTAAACTCAAATGATGCTTGAATGATAATGCATCCATCAAATTGCAATCTACAAAATTCCTAACATAACTCCTCTTCTTCTGGAGGATCTTACAAACTTAATGAATTAACAATGTACCTGGGGAGTGATCCTATTGCAATCTCAGATGATGAAGAAGATGATTTTGATATCTTGGCATGGTGGAAATCATTCGAAACTAAGTCTCTCGTGCTTTCCACCATAGCCCGTGATATACTAACAATACCAGCGTCTACAGTTGCATCAGAGCAGGCATTTAGTGCAAGTGAGCGCCTTATTGACCCCAGAAGGACTATGCTTACAGAAGAAACCGTTGAGGCCTGCATGTGCTTACGGGATTGGTATCAAGCACATGATAGGGAACAACACCTCGATTATGTTGAAATCGAGATAGAAGAAGAGCTAGCGGGGTTACATATATCACAGTATAATTTTTTTTAGAATGTATAATAGGCTTTCAACTTGTAATTTATTTTCTAGAATGTATCACAGATTTTTAAAGTTGTAATTTATTTTTTAGAATGTATCATAGGTTTCTAAAGTTGTAATTTATTTTTTAGAATGTATCATAGGTTTTTAAAGTTGTAATTATTTTTTCATTTATCAGAAGGTTTGAATTTCATTATATATATTGATCCAAGTTCAAACTTGCAAGTTTTTTGAACTTTTGTAACTTAAATTTCAAGGAAATACAATTTGTTTGAGGTATTTTTTCAAAACATCATTAGTGTTATTCTACTTGTTATTTCTCTTAATTTCTTTATTTTAATGAAATTGGTCCAAGACCAAGAGAGAAGAGTCTAAGTCTCTAAGACTTAAAGAACTTACAAAAATTAAAAAAAAAGAAGGGGGAGGGGGATATGTGGGCCGCCCACGGGCTGCACGGCACGACCAGAGCCGTGCCCTGGGCCGTGCTGGGCTGACCCCAGAGGCATCGAGCCAGGCACGGCACGGCCCGCGTAATTATCATGGGTCGTGCCGGCCCGGCCCAGGCACGGCTGGGCCCAACTTCAGTGGGCTGTGCCGTGCAGATTTTCACCCCTACTGTGGGTTGAGAGAATAGAGATGCAAATGGGTTGTTTAATTTCTGTTTGCACTCGGGTACTACCGTCCTAGCCTCCTTCGCTGGGTTATAAAAAAATAAATAATAAAATAAATTCCAGGTAGGGTGCATGACTTGGGATGTCAATAGAACTTGGATTATCCAAAAGGACCTGATAATTTTCTTAATAATAAAGTTACTCTTATCTTTTTTTATAGAAATATTAGTATATCTTAAAAGCGATCGAGGTTGGAAAATTCTCTAAGTTGACTCTTCGCTCTCATGAGACATTTCATTTTGACGAAAGACCGAGTCAAATACAGGGGAGACTCAGCCGAATCGACTCATTTTAACAATTGTTTGCACTCTAAACTATTTGTTAGGTAAATCTGATTTTAAATAATTAATATTTATTTTTAAGTAATTATACACGAGGTTTGAAGCCGACCCCAATAAAGTTGGGACAAGACTTTTGATTATGATGATGTTGACATGAGATTTAGAAATAGTAATTTAGAAATGATGACTTATATTTGATCTTTTACATTCAATAGTTGGACTAATAAATTATATAATATGCAATATTTCATCTTTTATTGTTCTTATTAGAGTATTTTTCTTGTGTATATAAAAATTGCAAATTTGAATTGATTATCATGAATGCATGTAAATAAGTATATTTTTTTTATTTTATAAGTGTTTAATTGATATTTAAATATCTTGAAATTACTTTAAAAATTACATGACTCTCTCGAGTCTCTAAAAGAATCCTAATCAAGAAAATGGATGTAAATGAGCAATAGATAATCTCCATGGGGAAGGCGGAGGAGCAACAAAAGAGAGTTTGTTGATCGAGAGGTGGGATATTCCATTTGTTAGCATAAGGAGATAGAAGAGTAAAGTATGAATAATTAATGCACGTAACTGTAACTCTATAGTATGTTGTGAAGCAGGTGAGAAAGATTGACATTATTACAACTGCCCCTATGAACATCAATTGGTTTGAACATCATTTAAATTGGAGTGATCTCCAAAAAACAATTGGAGAGCAACTCTTTTTTACTGTTTGTTGTTGGTGACGTAGATAGAAACAAAAAAAAACAAAAAAACAAAACCAAAGAACATTATATTGTTGAATTTGCGCTTTACTTTTTCACCAAACCGAAGAATTCTCATTTTCCAAGAAAAGCCAGAACAAGGATTCTACTGTCCAAGAAAAAAGTTGAGTTAGCATATTGGGAATCTACATTTCAAGAAACTATCCAAACAAACCCTCAGAAGATCAATTAGATAGGATAGATTTGAATTATCATATTACATATATATATATATATATTAAGATAATATTTCTTTTTATTGAACTAGAAAATCTAAGTAAAAAGAAATGAGAAGAAAGAAGACACAAAATTATTCAAGAGCAGTGGCATGGAAGAAGTTTCCTTGAAAAGCAAGGCATGTTGTCATTTGAACATTTGAGCCCGATTGTTCTTGCTACATTGACTCCTCTCCCTCAGACAAATTATCAGTGCTTCTGAAGCAGCATCTCCTTCTCAGTCTCACTCCCATTGCTATCCCCTCTCTTTCATCTCCTCTCATGGTTTAAATCTTCACCTCATTCTCTATTCTACTTCATCTCATTAATCTTGATTTCATTCAAACTTGTTACCCACTTAACTAGCATTCTTAAGCAATGGACAAGCCAAAGGACAAGCAAATGATGGTTCCCAATCATTCTAACAGTGATGAGGTAAGCATATTCATCACGATTTGTTTTTTTAGTTTGAGGCGAACCGTTTAGCCCTGCATGTTCGTTCCGTTGTGCTTTGGGTGGCATCACAATATCGAATAGTTCAACATTGAACGGCACTATAATGTCGTACTAAAGAATTAATTGTCGGCCATTCATGACCGAACATAAGCAATACATGTGGTTGTATTTTTCATGCGCCTACTCAGAGCCGTGCAGTTGTATCATTTACATACTCTAACAAAATTGGTTCCATAGCAGTTTCATGCGCCTACTGAATACAACAAGGTTGGCTCAGAATGTATGGTGGACTATAGCAATGAGTTTATCACCCAAGAGGTAATAAATGTAGATGAGTCATTTGATATTTAAATTGATGTTGTCACTTGGTTCAATCTAATTTTGTTTGGTTATGTGCATATATTCACAAGCCAAGAAGCCCTAATTAATTGGGCTCGTGATGTTGGGAGGAGAAATGGTTTCATTGTTGTGATGAAGACATTAGCAACGCCCAACAGAAGAAATAAACAACCAAGACTAACCATTGGGTGTGAGATGAGTGGGTCTTATAGAGACAAGAGGATAACTAAAGATGGGATTATAGGGAAGAAATTGAAAATGACTGGCACAAAGAAATGTGGACGCCCATTCACGTTACAAGGCAAAGTGGTGGGCTCAAATGAGGAATGGATGTTGCATATAGTATGTGGTGTGCATAATCATTCAGCTACAGATTTCCTAGAAGGGCACTCATTTGCAATGAGATTAACAAAGGAGGAAACTTCATTGTTGGTAGACATGTCCAAGAATATGGTTCAGCCAAAGAATATATGGGTGACATTGAAACATAAAGTGAGTTAAATGTAAGCACAATAAAGACCATTTACAATGCACATCATAGGTATAAAGTTGCGGAGAGGGCTGGATGGAGTCAGATGCAGCAACTGTTTCAATTATTGGCTGAGCATAAGTACATTAAGTGGCATAGGAACTGTCCTGAAATAGATACTGTCATTGACTTGTTCTTCACACACCCTACTAGTCTAGACCTATTACATGTATTTCCTCATGTGTTGATAATGGATTGCAGTTACAAGACCAATCGGTATCAAATTCCCTTATTGGAGATTGTTGGGGTGACATCCACAGAGAAGACTTTGTTTAGTATGCATTGTATATCTCCAGAATGAACGCAAAGACTACTACTCATGGGCATTTGGTATTTTGCGCAAAGTTATTGGCGAGGGAGTTTTTCCTAGTGTTATTGTCACTAACAGAGAGATTGCTTTAATGAACGTCATATCTAATGTTTTCCCCAGTGTCAAACATCTTTTATGCAGATGGCATATCAACAAAAATATTTTGGCTAAATGCATGAAGTTGTTTGAAACGAAGGAAATGTGGGACTCGTTTACAATGAGATGGAACATGTTTCTTCGTCCATAGAGGAATATTACAATCTACAATTCAACTTGTTTCAGAAGGAGTTCATCACCTATTCGGCAGCACTTCAGTATGTTAGAGGATCTTGATTAGACACATACAAGGACAGATTTATGGCTGCCTGGATAGACAAGGTCATGCATTTTGGGAACATTACAACAAACAGGGTGGAGAGTTCACATGCACAGCTGAAGCGGTAGCTTTGATGAAGCCAAGGGACTTTTGAAGACTCTTGGATGAAGATTCACAACTTACTTAAGTTGCAACATACAAATATAAAGGCATCATTTGAAAAAAGTAAGTTAGTTGTCCAACATAATTTCAAGCGTTCTGAATTCAAGGAACTTCGTGGGAATATTTCTATAAGTGCATTAGAAAAGATCTTGGCCGAGACAAAGCAAGCCACGTCAGTTGGTATTGATTAAGATACGTGTGGCTGTGTAACTCGACACACACACGACTTACCATGTGCTCATGAGATCGCATAATACATAAGTGATGGGCGCCCTATTCCTCTAGATTGCATACATACACATTGGCGTAAGCTTGACCTGCTAACAACCGCTTCTACCCAAGAATCTAGCCTTCATTTGGATTGCATGCCAGAGATAGATTTAATTGTCGAACAGTTTAGAGGGTATGATTCGAGCAAAAAGTTACAAATCTTGAATAAGCTTAGGGAGCTAGCAAAGCCTGAGACCACCTCATTGATCGAACCAGAGGTGAAAACTAAAGTTAGGAAGCTCCCAAAACTGAAATTACATAATTCTACTAAACGTGATCCCTCTGCCTTTGAATTGGTTGAATCTACCCAGGATAGTTACTCCCCTGCCTTGACTGGAGAGACTATTGTCAGTAGTGGCGCCTCCTTGGTGCCCACGAAGAGGTTGATGCCTAAGCAAAAGGTCATTCGCACAAGAAATTTGAAGCCAGTTTCTTATATTAACACACTCCCAGATGGTTTAAGGCCTTATATTCATCATGTAAGAGACGTCACTGCTGATGGCAATTGTGGCTTTAGAGCCATTGCGGGGTTGATGGGACTTCGTGAGGGTTCGTGGCAATAGGTACGGAAAGATCTTTCGAGAGAGTTAGTGACTCATGCAGAACACTACAGACAATTGTATTGATCACACCAAAGGGTTGATGAACTTCTCCACATCATATCGTACCAAGGGGATTACCCTTTTTATGATCGGTGGATGACAATGTCGGACATGGGACTGTTGGAAATAAGTGGGCCTCATGGATAGGTTTTCAAAACTTTGACCCTCGAGGATCAAGTACCCATAAGGCCATAAAGCACATCCAGTATCCAAGAACCTCAAACTCATGATCAAGATCAATAAAACACTATCTCTAAAATAGATAAAAGCATTACAATGCATCCGTAACAAATCCATGACATGCAAGGAAGTAGATTATACCTTTGGAGCTCAGTTGTACTCTAATAGAGAAGAAGACAATTAGCTTGAACAAGAACTCTTCTTGTAGCAAATTAGGATCTCCAAGACCTTATTGTCTTCCACGCTATGACCCGCTTCAGATCTCTTTTCTCAAGGAGAATGGTGGGATCTCCAAAAGAAAACAACTAGAACCTCTAAGGAAAATCGGAAGAGAAACTAGAAGGAGGAGGAGAGGAGAAGTTGGCGTGCAACTCTTACACAAAGTATGTTGGGCGTGCACTTCCAGGAGGAATTAGTGTGGTAGACGTCCAACCCCTCTTCTCTTTTTATAGCTTTTGTAACCTCCACTTACTAATAATTATTAAAAGTCTCACTTCCATGAGAATTAGTAACTTTCTTCTTTCTAATTATTATTAGAAGTCTTACTTCTATGACAAGTAGTAACTTACTATTACCACTATTAGAAGTCTTACTTCCAATAGAAATAGTAACTTTCTATTTCCTTTCCTTTTAGAGTTCAACTAGAATTAGCAATGATCTAATCTTGGGCTAGCATGGGGGACCACTAGGGATTCCATAGAAAGCTGGCTCCAACTGGGACACCACGACTCCACATCTCATGTGCAATTCGGGCCAATAGTTAATTGCAAATAACTCCACTATATAAATGCTATTGCACTCCAGTTTTAGGAATAAATTACAAGAAGACCATAAACTTCCCTATGACCACAAGTAGGCCCCTCCATCTATATCTATGGATCAATTGGACCTGTCCACCAAATTAGATTCATATCTTATTATCCTTGAGACTTAATTAATCATAGTGATCATCAGTACCATCCAATTAACTCTTAATTGAGATATGTGTGCATTAACTAATCATAAATCCATTAATTGACACAAGGGGATAATAAAGATAGATTCCATCTTCACCATCAAATGTTCCCACAGTCCTACTACCACATACCCAAGACACCGAAGTGTTGACCTACAGTTGGCCTCACTCATTGGTGACTCAAAGCAAATGAATAAATAGAAACTTGAGTTCATTAATGTCTCAGGATTAAAAGCATATTGCTAGGGAATTATGAAAGCAGACCTTAAAATATAGACATCATTTCATAAGGTACTTCTCATGGTTCAATACATCCAATGTACCAGCACAATGATCCAAAATCTTACATTCTGATGACCGAGACAAATCACATTATCTCATAATGATCAAAGTGCTACAACCTTGTCAGATGAGATGTCCGATCTCAGCACCGGTTGTGAATCAATTTAAGTATAAGATTTTTGACATATGTCTCCCACATGTGGGTCTCATCCACACACATGTATCACATCTAATATAGTCGTGGGCCCCGGTTCATCTCATGAACCATCATATTATATGTATTGGTTATGTGCAATAAGTAATAAAACACCATTCATCTCATGAATAGAAAGCATGATTATATTGATAAATAAATCAATTTATAACATCATCCACTGGATTGAGACTATATAATCTAACAGGGACATCTTATTTCATTGCACTATAACGTCATCATATACCACCTGTTAGTAGAACAATGCCTGACTTTTCTTCCTCTTCGATCGGTGGCTATTCCTACTACTGCTATGGAGAAGATCGTAATCGGTTTTGTCAATCATAACCACTTCGTTCAGATGATAATAGTATATGAGTTGATGTACCTCTTTTTTTTACGAGAAATGGTAATGTGACTCATTTGATGAACTAATTGTCCTGTGTAGGTTTTCCTCGTTCAAGGTCATCCAATTACACCCATTGCTACTAATTAGCGGCGTCCCCATCACCCTTCTGTAGATGGTTGGGATACAGCTTATCAATTTCGGATACAACAATTCAGAGAAATTATCAGTCCATCAGTTGCCACATGCGAAACCATCGAGTTGGAATGATTGTTTTATTTTATAAGGATGTAGATGGATATAATCGTTTATTTTTCAATGAGATTGAGCCTTGTTGTAACTTTTTCACTTGTATTGTTATAAAGAACGTTCCATATATTTTAATGATGCATGGTGCAACTTTTTAATTCAAGAGGCTAATTATGTTATATTGCACGGTCATGATACTCCGGCAAAGATTTAATTGCACCGGCCTGCGTAACTGAGCCATTACAGTTCGATCGGCCTCTGATAACCGAACGAAAGCCTTTAGTACGACGTAATTATGCCGTTTATGTATTACATCTTCAGCCCTGAGACACCGGACAACACCAACAAAAATATATAATAAATCAAAAAATTAAATAAACTTGGGTATTCTAGCGCAAAGCCATACATTAAACATAAGGGTAAAACAACATGTTCATTTTGGATTTGCAAGATTATCATTTGTACAATAAACATAATTTTTACTTATATCAGGTTAAACAACATGTTCATTGGTACCATCCTTGGTACCCAAAAATCAAATATCAGGTTACATAATTAAAAGTATGGAACAAAAGATAATTCCACAACCTAGACGCCACGTCTCCCTCTTCGGCTATATGTACGTGTCTCACTACAAGGCAGTCTTCGACAAAGATCTTCCGGATCAGCTCCATCTAGTAACTTGTTGACATCCTCTAAGGCCACATACAAGGCATCAGGATCTCGGACACTCAAACTATGCCCCCTCCTTAAAATCGGCTAAATAATACTTTGAGCATTCACAATGCATTGCTCATTGATCACATAATGTACGAATTAGTCAGTTTGTTCTAGCTTCAATTATAATAGAATAGAAGTGCTTAGGCATCATACCAGTAGGGGGTCTATGGAAGAGTTGCCCTGAGAATCTTGAACACATAGATCATACGTGGAGCGATGTTCAGGGTTCTGAATGATCGGGTGCGACACTCGTGTGAACCACTCCATATAATTGGGTGTGTAGTCCCACGGATGCACCACTGGCACACCACGCTCCATCGGAGACAACACGTAGTTATGTCATCTCTCTCATATTTGGTTCAGGTAATGGTATGCAATTCGATATTGATTTGTGGTGGCACCCCTCGTGGCGCGCTGTGGAGCTAGTAGAGTGGGAGGAATGGGTTGGATCCTACCAAACTACCTAAGCATCCGATCAGGATGCTATGGTTCAACGATGTCCATGCATTTAAGACAGCCAGTGTAATAAGCCACCTCGTGAAAGGATGATCTGCCTCGTGTTGTCTATAGGGGTCCCACACTACCTGCAAGCAAAGAACAAATGCATTATTTTTTTTAAAAATGCATTAATTAAAGATACATGATTCATATACTCAATTTTTATGCTATAAATTGTAAGACCTTACCTCATGGGCACAAAGATCATCAAGTGCCTCTCGTAATGATTGCAGGTTGGACATATTATCCCTAGACTCTCTCGTGGCACCCAACGACGCACCCGTGGTCGATTTCTATGTGTTTGCGGTTGGGGTTAGGCCTACACATGGGAAAATGCTCATATATCCATGCCTATAGAAGAGTCGAATACCTCACAATCTGCCTAACGCCACTTCGGATCGCAAATCCCAACTGTCTTATAGGTACGCCAGTGCAACAACACCCCAAGCATATGTTCGTGCCTCATCAAAATTCATTAACAGCCTTAGGTAAATCTCTGGGACCCTAGTGCCACTCTTGTCTGTGAGGAGTGTACAGCCCAATATATACAATAGGTATGCTCTAGCGGCATGCCTAATGTCCTCTTCTAGCTCCGCATCGGTTACAGCTCCAAATAGGTCCCTGAGCCACTCCAGTCTAACTGAAGAGCCCCTCACAGATGCTAACTCTTCATGTGCCTGCTCGGATGTGACCCCAAGACCATGCTCTACAAGTGTTTTTGCTCACTTAAATGATAGTTGCTTGACTGATACTGATTTGCCTGTTACCGGTATCCCAAGAATGGTGCCTACGTCATCAAGGGTAATCGTCATTTCACCAAAAGGCATGTGGAATATGTTTGTCTTAGACTGCCATCTTTCCATAAAGCCTGACACCATGTTCCTGGTGATGAAATTGTTAGATTGTGTGGTCTTAATCCATCAAATGATGTAATAAATTGATTAATTTCTTTATTTATCAATAAAATCATGCTTTCCTTTCATGAGATGAATGGTGTTTTATTACTTAATGCACATGATCAATACATATGACATAATGGTTCACGAGATGAACCGGGTCCCATTAGTATATTAGATGTGATATATGTATATGGATGAGATCCATATAAGGGAGACATGTGTCACAAATCTTATACTTAAATATGTTCACAACCAGTGATCAGACTGAGCATCTCATCTGATAAGGTTGCAGCACATTGATCACTATGAAATAGTGTGATTTGTCTCGATCATCAGAATGTAAGATTCTGGATCACGGTTCTGGTACAATATTGGATGTATTGAAGGACCATGAGAAGCACCTTATGGAATACTATCTCGATTTTAAGGATTGTTTTCATAATTCCCTAGCAATAGGTTCTCAATCCTGAGACATAGATGAACTCAAGTTTCTATCTATTCATTTGCTTTGAGTCACCAATGAATGAGGCCAACTGTAGGTCAACACCTTGGTGTCTTTGGTATTTGGTAGTAGGACTGTGGGAACATCCAATGGTCAAGATTGAATCTATCTATATTACTCCCTTGTGCCAATTAATGGATTTGTCATTAGTAAGTGCGCACTCATCTCGATTAAGAGTTAATTGGATGGTATTGATGACCACTGTGATTAATTGGGGCCCAATGATAATAAGATGTGGAATTAAGATTGGATGAGACAGATTTATTCCAATTGATCCATGTATATTGATAGATGGGCTTACTTGTGGTAATCGGGAAGTTTAGGGTCTTTAATGTAATTTATTCCTACGACCGGAGAGCAATTGCATTTATATAGTGGTGTTATTTGCAATTAACTGTGGGCCCATATTGCACATGAGACGTGGGGTCGCGGTGTCCCTAGTGGTCAGCCCAAGATATTAGAAAGATACTAATCCTATTTAAACTCCAAAAGGAAGGAATTAGAAAATTACTATTTCTATTTGAAGTAGGACTTCTAATAGTAGTAATAGTAAGTTACTAGTTGTTGTAGAAGTGAGACTTCTATAATAATTAAGAAGGAGAAAGTTGCTAATTTGTAATGGGAGTTGGACTTCTATTTCAAATAGGTAAAGAGGAGTTTTAAAGGGCTTTAAAAAGGGGAATTGACCCCCCCCCCTTGGATGTCCATACATAGGAGAAGACGCCCAACCCCTTTGTGCAAGTGTTGCATAACTCCCCTCTCTCTCTTCTAGTTCCTTGGAATTTCTAGTTGGGTTTTCTCTTAGAGTTTCCACCAATCTTCTTGAGAAAAGAGATCAGATAGCGGGTCATAACGTGGAAGACAATAAGGTCTTGGAGATCCTAATTTGCTTCAAGAAGAGTTCTTGTTCTAGCTGATTGTCTTCCTTTCCATTAGAGCACTACCGGGCTTCAAAGGTATAATCTACTTCTCTATTTGTTGTGGATTGTTTTTGGTTGCATGGTGTTGCTGATTTCTATATTCTAGATAGAATTTTATTGCAGTATATGATTGATGAGATGGAGGGATTGCGTCTTGGATATGATTTATGGCCTTGTAGGTACTTGATCCCTGAGTCAAGTGGGTCAAAAGTTATAAAAATCTGTCCACGAGGCCCACCTACTTCCAACAGAAATGATAGGATGTCACCACTAGTGAAGCCAACCCTGAACGGCCAATGAGTCCACTAAACACTGTATTATGCCTTCCTTTTGCATTCCATGCCCATTCATTGATTTTATTTTTTTTTTGCATGGATTAGGCATTTAAGTGGCGGTCTCTCTTGCAATACGAAATAAAAATAAATTAGTGAAGGTCATAAATAGTTACAACACGTTTACTAAGATTAATCACAAACCTGCTGCTGGCAAATACTTGCAGCAATATGCGTCCGGAAACTGTGTAGCAGGCTCAAACTTATAGCCCCCCCACCCCCACCCCCCGGGAATTTCTCCAGTCCTAGACTGAACAACAATTGAAATTCATTGACGGACTTTTGCCTGTTCGTGGACTTCTATTTGCTCTTGGGCTTCAGGGTGTTCTTCGACTACTTCTTCAGCGTCCACGTCCACTGCATCCTCGGCCTCATCAGTTCCCCTTGACTCATCAACGACAAACCTCTGATGCAATCTCATGTTCGACGCTGTGGGTTGAATCCTAGAGGTACTGTGCACATCCATATATGAAAAAAAAAAAACAAAAAAAAAAACCAATAAAAAATCGGTACAGGAGATTAGACAGTGAACAATCGGCACTGAGTCACAGCACCCTACAAACATTGTTCGGCCCTGATTATATGTGTATATAATGTACGTTTGGCATTACCTCACCGTGATACTATGACTTGTTCAGTTATGTAATGCCGTCTAAATCTTATCTATTTGAACTTATGATGTCGCAAAGGTACATTGAAGCCAAAAAGGTTCTTTGTATTCAGACCCACAGTGCTGAACAATGTCAAGAAACTGGAAGAAAAAGTGATGACAATGGCTTGAAATGGGAGAGATAGAGGCGCAGGAGAGGAAAAAAAACCTCTGAAGAAACCAAATAATGGATCTTAAAAGAACACTTCAAGCATTTCTAAGCAAGCAAAGAGATCGAAATCACTCACAGAGATTGAAATGGTAACGGAAAACAGTAATGCACTTTGAAGATGAAGGCAAAGAGAGCACATAGAGATGGCTGAGTCAGGGGGAGGTGCAACGGAAACCTCCTGGTGGGGGAGCTCGTCGAGATTGAAATCATCATGCAGATCACACCAAGGAGTGAAGAGGTGCAACGAAACGTCAAGTCACTTAAATGAAATGGGAGGGAAGGACTTGAGATGCAATGTGTAGGGAGAAATCAAAATGAGTCCAGGAAATGGGCATTTTAGGGAAAATGCAGAGTGAAGAGAGAAACAAATGGAATATTTAACACTAAACATCACTGTGTAAATATATTTAACACTAACAATTGAATGTGCCCCCTTCTCAGTAAGTCCATAGTCAGTGTTTCGAGTCAGCCATTGGATGAAGGCTCTAGAATTCTTTCCTAGTAATTATATTATTTTTCCTTCCATTCTATACTCTAATCAAAATATAAAGAGTTCACTTCTTTATATATATATATATATATATATATATATGTCTGTGTGTGTGTGTTAGGTTCTATCTATACTAGCAACAAAGGCTCGTGCTAAACCCTTGACCAAAAAATAAGAATATATTAAAATATAAGATTTATTGAAATATTATTAAGAAAAAATCCACTTTCTTTTTTCGATTAATCTTTCAATTTTTGTTTATCTTTTACCTTTTGGATTTAGGGGCTAGGGATGTACGTATGCATGATGAATACAAATGGGAAAAAAAATAAAAGACGGATATTAATCTCAAATGTACACGACTAATGTTTATCATAGGCGCCATCATGTTACTCCATGCTTTCCCCACAATTTGATGTGAAGGATTTTGGAAGACCAATTTGTCAATAAGAATATCACGGAGAGAGCATGCCATTGCATTGCAAATAAATCGACTAATTCAATGTAATCATTTTCAAAAAATGGCCTCTCTACTTTTAGATTTGGGGTGAGGGCCATATACATGATGAATACAAATGGAAAAAAAGATGTATGTGCACAACTTGTGTACATGATGAATACGAATGGTAAAAAATAATACATTTATTAATCTCATATGTGCACAACTTATTTATTATAAGCATTGTCCTGTTTCTCCATGCCTGCCTCACAATTTGATACGGAGGTGATTTAATCCTCATACCCATTATTAATTATTTCCTATGATGGTATCTCATAGGCCAATTTTGAATTAAATTTTTTTTTTCTCAATTGAACTAATTTTGTAATTTTAACAAAATTATATCCTAAAGAATAAGCAAATAACAAAATTATTAAAAAAAACATAATGCAAAGAGAGAAATTCTTTTCAAATTAGATTAATTATGAGATTAACATGATAATGTTGACAAAATTATATCTTGAAAGATAAAAAAAGAGAAGAATTATTTATAAAAAAAAAAGACCATGAGAGAGAGAGAGAGGCGTACCAATAATGAGAATCTTCTCAAAATGTTCTGCGGGAAGATATGTCTTTGTGTTGTGATTAGGACTTGAGGAATAATAGCAGTGCGATGGTTATCCTTAATGGAGAGAAGAAAAAAGGGTGATGACTATAACTGAGGTCTGATAGCCGCGTGATAGATTTTAATAACTGCTAGTTTGATGAGAAACTGTATAAGATTTAATGAGAGATTATAAGATGGATTCGATTAGGTTCCTCACTCACAATTAAATTGATAAGTTACATGATTCTAGGAGAAGATGATGTAGAGATGAGATATTATAAGTTAAATTGATAAGTTACAAGATTTTAGGAGAGGATGATGGTCGAGATGAGAGATTATAAAAGAGGATATGCATAGAGAATAAGAACTGATGGAAACCTAGAGGTTAGATGGAGATTATAGGAGCTTAGGGAGAGATTTAAGGGAGGAAACCATGGGTCGAGGAGAGTTTTTAGAGAGATTTATCTCTAAATCGTAATCATTTATATTAGAGGAATTTACCCAAAAAATCACCTTAGGACTACACCAAAAAGGCCCCCATAGTTTTATGAAACAAAATCGGTCTTCTTGCCAAAAAAAACAAACCCTTTTTCAACAAGCGTCGACGTCATCGCCTAATATAGAAAATGAGCGATGATAGCATCGCTCATTCTCTATATATAACCATCGAATCTGCTTTTCTCATACCTTTTTTCTCTGTGATTTCTGGTTCCCTGCACATCTTTGAGCCAGACCTTTTCCCAAACATTGAATACCCCTTGTAAAGGTTTTCGAACTCCATTAAAGAGGTAGGCATATTACACATAGACTAATAAGAAACAAGGACTCTCCAATTGATTAGAAAAGATCATGGTTAGAATTAGTTCGATCAGCGTGATGTTTTGGCCTATAAAAAATCCCATTGGAAATCCATATTTCTTAGTGGTCTGGCTGAGCTATGGTGGCTGAAATGCTTTTGATGTCAAGACTCCGTAGGCTAGATAGGGGTTGTAGGAACTCTATATTGAAAAATGCTACTAAAAGTTGTTGGTTCTGGAATATAATCTTGAAATAAGATCTTGATGTTGGGACACAATAATATGGAATTTAGTACTCATCTTTATATGGTCATCCCGCGGATTATTTGGAGAAATCCTTTCAAGGTCTTTAAAACCACCTCTTAAGCACCGCCACCATTTGTGTGGGGCAAAGGTAAAGGTTTTTCAATAGGTAGCTATGTGAAACAAGTTTTTATGGTGCATGATCTTCTAAGACGAAAGCGAATTTTTAGCATTTGTTTTATGTGTCAATTCGTTGTGGATTTGTGTGACTCTTTCTTTTTATAATTGGGTTGTTTTGAGTGAGAAATCATTTTGTATTCTTACTTGATAAGCCATGGGTCCCTATTAATCTATATTGGGTTTGATATGTGTGGTATCGAGGGGGAGATGATCAAGTTTCTCTTAAAGAAAAGGCCAACATTCTTGACTTTTCATAAACTTCTTCATATTTTGTGAAGCAACTATTGACACCAAAAATGTCACTTTGCCTCTTCAACATCAAGAAGCCACATAAAGCCGCTTCCTACTACAAGCAGGCAGTGCTGCTTCAAGCATCAAATCTTGTCAGAATTACTTGAAAACTACAAGATCCTTCAAGACAGCCAAAAGAGGAGCTCACATGAAGTTTCGGGTCATTTCGACACCATTTGACCCAACTTCACTCCTCCAACAGTTGAGTAGGCGGTCCTAGCGGCGACGGCGTCGAAGACATCAAAACTTCGATCAGAGCCTGTCGCGACCCCGGAACGGATCCCGGGCCCGTGGCGAGTTGAATTTACGATTGTTTGTGTTTTCCCACAGGTTCCCGCGGTGAGGATTCCCAAAGACACACGGAATCTGACTCACATGATCAAGTATGCGAAAGCGTGTAGCAAATTACATCAAGATAAGCACCAATAAATCCTTATGTGCTATGACAAATAATAACAAGGCATAGTATCAAAGAAAGAAGTTAAAATGGCATTCCCATCAAGATTCAAATTATGAGACTAACTCAAAAGTAAGTTAAGTTTTAGTTACAACCCATGAGAAGCCAACAGAGGCCAATACAATTCTCAACATAACAAAAGAAACCCATGACATAATGACGAAACTGAAAGTCCTTGCATCCTAACCCTAGAGGTGGGGGGGGGGGTGAATAGGGTGTGCTACAACTATGACCAATTTAGACCAATTTTAATTTCTTAACATAAACTAGTCACAAGTGATGATATTAATCAAACAAGATGCGGAAGCTAATAAATGAATCACCACAAGCATACACCACAACACCAAGGTTTATAGTGGTTCGGCCTCAATGCCTACGTCCACTACCAGCTTGTGATCTAATCACCCCACCGGATTTCCACTAGTTATGCTTTTCAATAGGCTAAGCAATAACCCTTACAATGTTGTTTTTCTAGGCTAAACAACAACCTCTCAATGTGCTTTTATAGGCTAAGGAATAACCTTTACAAGATGCTTTTCAAGGCTAAGCAATAACCTTTACACAATGCTTTTCTTAGGCTAAGCAATAACCTTTACAAATAAAGATTTCTCTAAGAAGGTGTCTTTACAAAAGATCACTCTAAGAGATACAATTTAAGCACAATTGGATTGCCTCTAAATAGGCTAATATGAAAGTGTAATTCAAATTACAAACATACACTAAATGAGCTAAAGTGTGTGCACAAGTGTATGAATGCTTTACTTCAATCAATGTCTACAATGAAGCTCCTAAATGAATGCATGATGCATTTTAAAATCAAAGCTTATAAAATGATGATTGAAGATAAAACTAATCACATAAAAGATTCAAACAACTTTGAAGAAATGAAATAAACAAGTTGTATGAATAATAAGATCTAAGAATGTATGTGATTTAGTTAAGAGAGTTTGCAAACCAATCTAATTTACCAAAGATGATTTTGAGTTTGCTAAACATCTCTTTACAAACTAGAAATCATGCATAAAAGAAAATACAAAGATTTAAACATGCAAAGATTCTAATTTTAATGGAAATCAAAATGATAAGTAAGATGCACCTTTTTAAAACTCAAGCATTTGATTTCCAAATAGCCCTCTAGCCTTTCCAACTTCTTTCCCTTTCTTTGGCTCCAAAATAGTCTCAAAAGTTCATGTCTCAAGCCTTGAAAAAGGTTGGAAATGAATGGACTTTATAATGAAAAACAGTCCAACGGCTAGTCCTCGGTCGACCTGCAAACAGGTCTCGGTCGACCGGGATCACACAACGGTCAGAAAAATGACCGTTGGTGCTCCAGGGGCCCTTTCTGCCTGCATATTTGAAGGTTTCTCTTTGTGGGGATTTTTGGGCCACTAAACCAAGCTTGGAAACATGTTTTAAATCAACTTAAGATGTTTAAAAAACATGAAACACACAAAGCCTAAATAGATTCGAAACTTTAAATCCAAATGCTAGCTTGATTTCTAAAAACTCTTTCCATATGAAAATGCATACAAAGATGATTCTGAAAGTGATGAATGCATGCAAGGCACAAACCTAAATTCTCAATATGATTTCACAAAAGTAATGCACAAAGAATTAGGTTTTAAAAAGAGTTTGGATTCTAAAATCAATGCATCCAAGTTTAGAAACAAAACATGCATAAAACAAAACTTTTACAAATCTTAAAAGCAATGCATGTATAAAACCAGATTTCAAGGTTTTCTAAAACAATGCAAGTGTGATAATTCAAATGATGCTAAAGTGAAAATGCATCCATCAAATTGCAAATACAAAATCCCTAACAGAAACTCAAGAACCCGCTCGACGTCTAGTTGACATCGTCGGGCTGCCATTCTCTAACAGGGGTTGGCTCAAAAGCCTCCTCCGGACGCTCCTCCTCAAAGGAAATGTTGTTAGGGATTTTGTATTTTCAATTTGATGGATGCATTAACATATTCATATCATTTGAATTTACACTCTTGCATTGTTTTAGAAAACCTTGAAATCTGGTTTTATACATGCATTGCTTTTAAGAATTGTAAAAGTTTTGTTTTATGCATGTTTTGGTTTTAAACTTGGATGCATTGGTTTTAGAATCCAAACTCTTTTGAAAACCTAATTCTTTGTGAATTATATTTGGAAAATCAATTTGAGAAGTTAGGTTTGTGCATTGCATACATTCATCACTTTAAGAATCATTTTTGTATGCATTTTTATGAGAAAAGAGTTTTATCAAATCAAGCTAGCCTTTGTTTTTAAAGTTTCAAATCATTTTAGGCTTTGGGTGTTTCATGTTTTTAAACATCTTAGAATGACTTAAAACATGCTATTCAAGCTTGATTTAGTGGCCAAAAAGTTCCCCAAAGAAATACCTTCAAATATGAAAAAATTGGATTTTTGGTCAACAGGGCAGTCACCCGGCAGTGTCGCCGGTCGACCGAGACCTGTATCTCGGTCGACCGAGGACACTGCAGCTTGACTGCACCTGAAGCTCCAACGGTCACTTTTTTGCCCGTTGTGTGGTCTAGGTCGACCGAGGCCTGTTTCTAGGTCGACCGAGAGACTAGCCGTTGGACTGTTTTTTGCTATAAAGTTCATTCATTTCCAACCTTTTTCAAGGCTTGACACATGAACTTTTGAGAGCATTTTGGAGCCAAAGAAAGGGGAAGAAGTTGGAAAGGCTAGAGGGCTTTTTGGAAATCAAATTCATGACTTATTAAAAGGTACATCTTTATAGTTATTTTGATTTCCATTCAAATGAAATCCATGCATGTTCAAATCCTTTGTATTTTCATTTATGCATGATTTCAAGCCTTTAAAGAGTTGTGTTGCAAACTCAATATCATCTTTGGTAAATTTGATTGGTTTGCAAACTCTCTTATCCTAATCACATGTGTTCTTAGACTTTAACATTCATACAACTTGTTTGTTTCATTTCTTCAAAGTTGTTTGAATCTTTTATGTGATTAGTTTTATCTTCAATCATCATTTTATAAACCTTGATTTTAAAATGCATCATGCATTCATTTAAGAGCTTTATTGTTAAAATTGATTGAAGAAAAGCATTCATACACTTGTGCACACACTTTAGCTTGTTTTAGTGTATGTTTGTAAGTTGAATTAAACTTTCACATTAGCCTATTTAAGAGGCAATTCCATTGTGCTTAAATTGTATCTCTTGGAGTGTTCTTTTGTGAAGACACCATCTTAGAGAAATATTCATTTGTAAAGGTTATTGCTTAGCCTAAGAAAAGCATCTTGTAAGGTTATTGCTTAGCCTAAGAAAAGCATTTTGTAAAGGTTATTGCTTAGCCTATAAAAGCACATTGAGAGGTTGTTGTTTAGCCTAGAAAAACAACATTGTAAGGGTTATTGCTTAGCCTTGTAAAAAGCATAAATAGTGGAAATCCGGTGGGGTGATTAGATCACAAGCCGGTAGTGGATGTAGGCATTGAGGCCGAACCACTATAAACCTTGGTGTTGTGGTGCTTGCTTTTGTGGTGATTGTTTATATTAGCTTCCGCATATTGTTTGATTAATCATCACATGTGACTAGTTTTTGTTAAGAAGTTAAAATTGGTTTAAGTTGGTCACAATTGTAGCTCACCCTATTCACCCCCCCCCCCCCCTCTAGGGTTAGGATCCCAAGGACTTTCAAATGTCACCTGCACCTGGGCACCAACAAACAAGGGTCAAACACAACGGTTTGACAGGTAATCAATTTAGGTGAAAACATGAAAAAAATAACGTGATAAGAAAACATATAAGCAAATCCCTGATTTGAAATACTACAATGACTGTGATACATTTTCGAAAATACAAACAAAGCGGAGATACTAAAACAAACTAGCATGAGTACATATAATATCATGAATAGTTACAATCCACAAAGAGCCCATCCTTTCTCTATCATTTATAAATAAAAAGAGCAAGCACGCACGACAAGCACGATATACATAATATAATCACGACACGATTCCCACATATACGGGGATTTCCGGCCCCGGAACCGGACACGCACGATGTGTAATAAATACACGACAGTCTGCAGACAATCCACATGTTTAAGGACCCCCAGACAGTGGATCAAACTGAAAGGGCAGTCCAAGCTCAGTGGTGTTCACTTAATTCATGAATGCACAAAACACGAGAAACGCTATCAAAACAGGTCGGGGTAAAAAGGGGGAAAATCACTTATCAAACAAAACAAACACGACTAGCAAAAGGCATAATTAATATGCATAACACACTTAGGAAGTGATCCCCTTTTTTCTTGAAACAAATCTCCGAAACGAGTGCACGACGGTACTTATCGTACCAAGACGGAAATTCAAAATACGAAATCTGACAAACACGTGTTAAGGCTACTAATTTGACCTTTGTGTAATTGGGACCCCAAATGTTGAAATATACAAGAATTGGTGTCCCCGAAGTTGGGTTTCATTTCGAAGTTCCAATTACACAATGTCAAGTCAAAACCCTTAACATAGTCTAGTTTTTCAACCTTCAAGAAAATACCCAAATGAAATAATTCTTCTTCCTGAATCTGGCAGGTTCGCTCGAGCTGAACTTGTAAGGTATTGACACTTCGCTCGAGCGAGACAGTTCGCTCGAGCAGACAATAAGGTCGCTCGGGCGGACAACTCTCTGTCTTGCTCCAATTTAAACAGTGGGCAGTTTGCTCAAGCAGACATGAGGTCGCTCGAGCGGATAGCTCTCTGTCTACGCTCGGACCAAGCAGTGGCTTGGTCGCTCGAGTAGCCCAAGGGTCGCTCGAGCGGACAAGCTTCTGCCTGTGCTCGCTGAGTGCAGAAAAAGCCTTTCTCTTGTACAACTTCCCACACATTTCTCTCCTTCTTCTCCTCCTTAATTCACATACAATCCCTTGAGCCTTCATGCTCACCAAGGGTTCATTTTCACCATTTCAACCATCCAATCCAATGAAAACATGATCATAAAGCTTGTAAACAAATTTATATGCAAAATTCCTAAAATAACAATGAAATCAAAATACACATGCAACATTGAACCTATAGAGATTACTTGCCTTAGTCCAAGATGTCTCACACTTCTCCAAGCACTTCACTCACTAAACCAAAGAACTACAAAAACCCATGAAAACCACACAAAACTCACTCAATCTTGAAAACAAGAAACCCATTTTACCAAAGGGGTTTGTAACATGAAAAACAAGATCTTTAAGGAACTAAAAAGACTTCATGAAAGGTATGGGTTGAAGCTCTTACCTAGAAATGCTCAAACAAGAAGGAATGAAGAAAATGGAGAGCCTTCCCAACTTTAGCTTTCAAGAAGAAGACATCAATAGGAAGCTTGAGATGAGAGGAAGAAGATGATGGCTTAGAATTCCATTTGGAGGCCTCTAACTAGATCATACAAGGTGAGGAAGATGGGAGAAAAGAGGGTTTTCTATCCTTTGGCTGCTCTAGGGTTTGGTTTTAGAATGAAAAGAGTAAAGGGGGAAAGAGATGGGTTGACTTAAGTGCTTGCAATTGGGCTCAAATGGTCTACTCTTGTATCAATGAAAACATGGTCTTGCGGGCCTCGAATGAACTCGGCGAAGAAGGATAAAACGATCCTCGAAATATCTAGTTTCCAAAAAGTATATTTTTGACATGGTTTTGAGATCTCGAATTTTGTGTCCAGATTTGTGTAAAAAGACCACTTTACCCTTTTTGGGCCAGAACTTGGGTTTTTGGGCTTCAAACATGAATGGGCTTAAGACGGAAGTTGTAACACATAGAAAAATCATTCAAATGAAATAAAAATCATAATTACACGGAAATTGATACGATCCTCCCAAGCTTACACATGCACTCAAGCCTTCCTAAGTGTGTCTGACTAATACTAAACGTTCTCAAAATTCCGAAAGCTATGTCTAAGACTAAAACTAATTACTTCTAACCCAACGACAACTAAACCCACTTAGGACTAAACACATACTAATCGCACACTAATCGAATTGGTCTGGGTCGGGGTCTAACATCCTCCACCCCTTAGGATATTTGGTCCACCAAATAAATCAAACAATTACCTCTGGTAAAAGCTGTGGATACTTCCTCTACACTTGCTCTCTCAATTCCCAGGTGGCTTCTTCTGGCTCGTTATTTTCCCAAAGTGCCTTGACCCAATGAATAGTCTGATTTCTCAATTCCTGCTCTTTGGTATCAATTATCTTGATCGGTCTTTCCACATACGAGGCATCTTCTCGAATCTCCAAAGGCTCATGCTGTAGTATATGTGAAGGACTAGAAACATATTTCTTGAGCATAGAAACATGAAATACATTGTGCACTCCGGAGAGTTCCGGCAGTAGTGCAAGCCTATAAGCAACATTTCCAATCTTGCTCAAAATCTCGTACGGACCAATAAACCTTCTAGACAATTTGCCCTTCTGTCTGAATCTCAAAGTCCCTCTAACTGGTGAGATCTTCAAGAACACTTTGTCGCCCACCTGAAACTACAATTCTCTTCGGCGAGTGTTTGTATAACTCTTCTGCCTACTTCGGGCGATCTTCAACCGTTCCTGAATCAACTGGACCTTGTCACTTGTCTCTCCAACTATCGTCGGTACATGAATACTACGCTCACCGACTTCTTCCCAGCAAACCGGAGTTCTGCATCTTCTACCATAAAGTGCCTCAAAAGGTGCCATACCGATGCTAGAGTGGTAACTATTGTTATAAGCAAATTCACAAAGCGGTAAGCATTCATCCCACTGAACCTTGAAATCCAATACACAAGCACGCAACATGTCTTCGAGAGTCTGTATCGTCCTTTCTGACTGACCATCTGTCTGAGGATGATAAGTTGTGCTGAACTGAAGTTTGGTACCCATAGACTCATGAAGCGTTTTCCAAAACTTTGAAACAAACCTACTGTCTCTGTCTGAAGTAATGGAGATGGGCTGGCCATGTTTACTAACAATTTCATCAACAAATAACTTCGTAAGTGGTGCCATATGCATCATGTTCCCTGTCTTCATCGGAATGAAGTGAGCAGACTTTGTCAGACGATCTACAATAATCCAAATTGCATTATTTCTCTTCTTGGTATTCGGCAAACCGGAAACGAAATCCATGGTGATGTGCTCTCATTTCCACTCCGGAATCTCCAGCGGTTGTAACAAACCCGGGGGCTTCTGATGCTCTGCCTTAATCAACTGACAAGTCAGACAACGAGACACAAAAGCTACTATCTCTCTCTTCATGTTGTTCCACCAAAATCTATTCTTCAAATTGTGGTACATCTTCGTGCTACCCGGATGCATAGAATATCTCGTGCTGTGAGCTTCATTCATTATTTCACTCTTCAAGTCATCCACATTTGGCACACACAACCGGTCACGAAAATACAATATCCCATTCACCATCTTGAAATCTGGACATTCTGTAATATGTTTCACTATCTTTGCCAAGTCTGGGTCTTGCAACTGATTTTCCTTGATCTTCTGGATGAAGGTAGGTTCTGATACTGTCATGTTTGCTAACATCGCACTCAATTGTTAGGATTTTTGTAGATTGCAATTTGATGGATGCATAATCATTCAAGCATCATTTGATTTACACATATGCATTGATTTAGATAATCTTGAAATCTTGTTTTATACATGCATTGTTTTTAAGAATTGTTAAAGTTTTGATTTATGCATGTTTTGTTTTTAATCTTGGATGCATTTGTTTTAGAAAAGAGTTTTTAGAAATCAAGCAAGCCTTTGGTTTTAAAGTTTTGAATCATTTTAGGCTTTTTGTGTTTCATGTTTTTAAACCACTTAGAATGATTTAAAACATGTTTTATAGCTTGATTTAATGGCCCAAAAAGTTCCCTCAAGAAAAACCTTCAAATATGCAAAAGTTGGGAATTTTTGGTCCCAGGCAGTCAACCTGCAGTGTGGCAGGTCGACCTGCCCAGGGAACCGGGTTGACCTGCCACACTGCAGGTCGACTGGGTTTCTGAAGCTCCAACAGATCTTTTTATGACCGTTGTGTGTAGCAGGTCGACCCCCCCTGTTGGCAGGTCGACCTGGGACTAGCCGTTGGGCATTTTTTCCTATAAATATGAGTTCTTTCCTTTGCCAAAAGTTGGGAATTTTAAGGCCCTCCTTGAGGGGTTTTGAGGCAAATACAAGGGAAATGAACTAAGGGATGAAGGGAATCATTAGGAAAGCTAAAGCTTGGATTAATGAAGTTAAATCACCAAGTAGGCTCTACTTTCCTTAATCGTATGTTTTCATGCCTTGTTTTACTTTTGGTAAATCTTTTGTAGCATGATAAACTATGTATGTAATGTTGTGTCCTTAACATGTTTTATGTTTTGAGTTGATTTATTGTTTTGGATACAACACCATTTGATTCAATCCAAGTAGTACTTTATCTTTGGTAAATCTAAGTAGATCATGTTAATGAAAGAACCTTTGAAATTATATGTAACATGATTCCTATACTTGGTTGAATCTATGGTTGTTGTTTTTCAACATAAGAAAATCACTTTGAAAACTATCTTATGTTTTGGATTCAACATCTTTACAAATCATATGTTTTCATGTTTTTGTTTTATCTTTGGTAAATCTTTAGTAGCATGTTAACCTATGATGTGTTGAGTCCTTAGCATGTTTTATGTTTTGAATTGATCTATTGTTTTGGATGCATCACCATTGATTCAATCCAAGTAGTACTTTATTTGGTAAATCTAAGTAGATCATGTTAATGAAAGAATCTTTGAAATTATATGTAACATGATTCATATACTTGGTTGAATCTTTGGTTGTTGTTTTCCATCATAAGAAAATCTCTTTCAATTGTATCTTATGTTTTGGATTCAACATTTTTACAAATCATATGGACTTTTGTTTTAAAGTTTCACAACTTGCATTACTTTGATAGGTATATCTTTTTCAAGTTGATTTTATAAGTTCATATGATTTGTCCCCTAATTTCAATCAGATCTATTTTTATGCTTTATGAGCTACAATGTTGATTTGATTGACATCCCTATGCATCACATGTTTAGAGCTAATTAATTTCATACAACTTGTGAATCTTTGACATCATTAACAAGTTGTTACTTTTAACATGTGACTTGCATTCTTTCCTCAATCATAAATGTTTTTATGAGCTAAAACTTTCAAAAGCCTTAGGCATACATTTATGAGCTTTCATTTTCAAAATGATTGAGGACATCACACACATACACATCATGTACTTTCATCTTTGCATTCATAGTGTGTGTGTGTGTGTGTATTAGATTTTCATTTTCATATCCGCCTATTTTAGAGGCAAATGTAATGAGCTAAATTTGTATCTCCATCAAGTGTATGTTAGACACTACTTAGAGAGATAGCCAACCATTTGGTTGAAGAGGTTATTGCTTAGCCTATAAAAGCATATTGTATAGGTTGATGTTAAGCCTTGAAAAACATCATTGTAAAGGTTATTGCTTAGCCTTGAAAAGCATATTGTAAAGGTTATTGCTTAGCCTATTGAAAAACATAAATAGTGGAAATCCGGTGGGGTGTTGGATCACAAGCCGGTAGTGGATGTAGGCATTGAGGCCGAACCACTATAAATCCTTGTGTGATGGTGCTTGCTTTGTGGTGATTGTTTTTATTATGCTTCCGTATTTTGTTTGATAATCATCACTTGTGACTAGTTTGTTTTAAAGAAGTTAAAATTGATTAAAATTGGTCATAAATGAAGCTCACCCTATTCACCCCCCCCCCTCTAGGGTTCGGATCCCCGGACTTACACCAATTTCAAGGTTTGCACTTCTACACCCAACTCTTCAAACTGCTGTAAGACACCCATTCCTCTCAAATTGGCCATAACCACTGATTTCCTGCTCAGTGCATCAGTTACAACATTCACTTTGCCTGGATGATATTTGATTGGAAAGTCATAATCCTTGATATACTCCATCCACCGTCTCTGTCTCATATTCAAATCCTTCTGTGAGAACAAATATTGTAAACTTCGGTGATCCGAATGGACTTCAAACTTCTCTCCATAGAGATAGTGTCTCCACATCTTCAAAGCAAAAACAACTGCTGCCAATTCCAAGTCATGAGTTGCATAGTTCTTCTCATGGTCCTTCAATTGTCTCGAGCCATAAGCAATCACCTTGCCATCTTGCATCAATACACAACCTAGTCCCACATTCGAAGCATCTGTATAGACAATAAATCCACCGTTGCCCGAGGGTAATGTAAGGATTGGGGCTGTGGTTAACCTTCCTTTCAACTCTTGAAAACTTGTTTCACACTGATCGGTCCACACAAATGGGACATTCTTCCTAGTCAATTTTGTCAACGGGGCTGCAATGGACGAAAAACCTTGGACAAATCTTCTATAATAGCCTGCCAACCCCAAAAAGCTTCTAATTTCTGTCACACTGTTTGGCCTTACCCAATTAACAACTGCCTCTATCTTAGCTGGATCAACTGCTAAACCTTCTCTGGAGATGATGTGGCCTAGAAAAGCAACTTGCTCTAACCAGAATTCGCACTTACTGAGTTTTGAAAAAAGCTGGTTGTTCCTCAAAAGCTGTAACGCTGTCCTCAAATGTTCTTCATGCTCCTTCTTACTCTTGGAATACACAAGGACATCATCAATGAATACTACTGTAGAGTGATCCAAATGGGGTGCAAAGACTTTGTTCATAAGAGCCATAAAAACTGCGGGTGCATTTGTCAAACCAAAGGGCATCACTAAGAACTCGTAGTGCCCATATCTTTTTCTAAAGGTTGTCTTCTGAACATCTGAGTCTCTAACTCTCAACTGATGGTACCCTGACCTCAAGTCTATCTTGGAAAAATAGGCTGCTCCTTGCAATTGATCAAATAATTCGTCTATCCTTGGCAATGGATACTTGTTCTTCACGGTCACATGGTTCAACTTCCTATAGTCAATGCACATTCTCAAACTCCCATCCTTCTTTTTCACAAACAACACCGGTGCTCCCCACGGTGAAACACTTGGCCTAATAAAACCTTTGCTCAACAAATCCTGCAATTGGAGTTTTAGTTCACCCATTTCTGCTGGAGCCATTCTGTAAGGTGCAATCGAGATCGGAGCTGTCCCTGGAAGGAGCTCAATTGTAAACTCAACTTCTTTAATTGGTGGTAAACCCGGGATTTCTTCTGGAAAAACATCCGAAAATTCACACACAATGGGGATATCCTCCACCCCTTGGGACTGTTTATCCTCCGTGATAAACGCAATAAATGCCTGACATCCACTCTGCACTAATCTGTTTGCCTTCAAAACCGAAATAAATCATGCCTGAGTTTTTCTCCTGTTCCCCTGAAATATCAATTCTGCCTGTGGTCCTTGGAATCTGAATGTGATGGTCTTACTAAAACAATCCATGGTGGCATGATATGCTTCTAACCAATCCATGCCTAAAATGACATCAAAATCATGCATGTCCAAAACTATGAGGTTGGCCGGTAAATTAACATCTCCTAACAAAATTGTACAACTAGGGTAATGGGTTTTACACACAACTTGTTTCCCTACTGGAGTGGTTACTACTAGAATGTAATCCAATTCACTACATGGTGCATCAATCAACTTAGCAAAACTAGGGGATGAAAAAGAATGCGTGGATCCAGGGTCAAATAAAATCTGGGCTTCTACCCCACAAACAAGAAGTTTACCTTCTACCACGTCTCCTGCAACTTCAGCATCTGCACGGTTGAGATAATATAAACGTCCATGCATCTGTAGTCTATTTGGTACTTGGTTCTGCCTTCCTTGGCCATGTCTGTTCTGCTGTGGAGGACGAGCATTCTGATTCTGTGCTGGTGGCCTAGCCTACTGCTGTTGCTGAGGTGGTCTAACCTGATTCTGAACTGGTGCTTGGTTCTGAGGAGCTACTTGTCTCTGTTGTTGGTTTATGTTCCCTTGGTTCTGAAGTAGTAGGCAATCCTTGATTGCATGGTTCATGGCCCCACATTTAAAACAGGCACCCATGGCCTTACGACATTCATGTGTTTCATGATTCTTGCCACAATGTCCACAACCCTGCCTCACTTGACCTTGTTCTTGCCTTGGTTTCTTGTTCTATTGTTGCCTCTGATTCTGCTACTGATAGTGTTGCTTCCTGTCCTGAACAATCATGTTGTTAATATCTTCAAACATATATGCCCGCTTGACTGCCTCATCATATGTAGCTGGTGGAACTACTCCTATGACATCTCTCATGATGATCGGATTCAATCCTTCCAAAAACTTCGCTATCTTTTTCCTTTCAGTGTCAATCAACTCGGTAGCATATCTAGCCAATCTTTCAAACTTGGTGACGTAGTCTAGCACCGTCATGCTGCCTTGTTTGAGCTACTGAAATTCGATAGCCTTCTGCCTCTTGACATGAGAGGGAATGTATTTATCTTGAAATTGTGTCTTGAATGCTGCCCACGCCTCTTCGTCAGCCATCACTGCATATGGATCCTTAACTGTTTGCCACCACCGATCTGCAAGCCCATAGAATAGTGAAGCTGTGAGGTTGACCTTTTGTATTCCCGTGCACATAAAGACATTGAAGATTTTCTCGGTATTAACTAGCCAATCATCTGCCACTAACGGGTCCTCATTGCCCGAAAATTCCTTCGGTGCTCTCTTCCTATTAGTGTCAGGATCCCTATTTTGAATAACAATCTGCGGACCCACGGGTGGTGGAGCTACATTCCTGTTCTGAAGTACTTCCAAGAGTTGCCTCTGGACTTGAGCCATTTCATCATCCTTCTTTGCTAACTGTTCTTGAAATCTTGCTTGGTTTTCATTAGCCTGCCTTTGTTGTGCTATCATAGCTTGCATTAGTTCCTGAAACTGTGTAGTTGTTGGTGTATTAGATGTGTCTGACTCATTCTGATTACTGCCCGAAGCATGATGGTTTGGAGCTTTTCTTGGAAGCATAGTGCTATAAAACAAGGAGTTAGAACACAATAAACATGGTATGAGGGTTTCTAAGGTCCTATACCAACGAATCTATCGAACTCACGAATCCTCGTCACGTTCCTAAGACATTTCAAGTTTCTTTTAAGTGCCTAAAACATGTCCCGCTCTGATACCAGTCCTGTCGCGACCCCGGAACTGATCCCGGGCCAGCGGCGAGTTGAATTTACGATTGTTTGTGTTTTCCCACAGGTTCCCGAGGTGAGGATTCCCAAAGACACGCGGAATTTGACTCACATGATCAAGTATGCGGAAGCGTGTAGCAAATCACATCAAGATAAGCACCAATAAATCCTTAAGTGCTATGACAAATAATAACAAGGCATAGTACCAAAGAAAGAAGTTAAAATGGCATTCCCATCAAGATTCAAATTAGGAGACTAACTCAAAAGTAAGTTAAGTTTTAGTTACAACCCATGAGAAGCCAACAGAGGCCAATACAATTCTCAAAATAACAAAAGAAACCCAAGATATAATGACGAAACTCAAAAACCCACCCGACGTCTAGTTGACATCGTCGGACTGCCACTCTCTAACAGGGGTTGGCTCAAAAGCCTCCTCCGGACACTCCTCCTCAAAGGTAACGTCACCTGCACCTGGACACCAACAAACAAAGGTCAAACACAACGGTTTGACAAATAATCAATTTAGGTGAAAACATGAAACAAATAACGTGATAAGAAAACATATAAGCAAATCCCTGATTTGAAATACTACAATGACTGAGATACATTTTCGAAAATACAAACAAAGCGGAGATACTAAAACAAACTAGCATGAGTACATATAATATCATGAATAGTTACAATCCACAAAGAGCCCATCCTTTCTCTATCATTATAAATGAAAAGAGCAAGCACGCACGACAAGCACGATATACATAATATAATCACGACACGATTCCCACATATACGGGGATTTCCGGCCGAGGAACCGGACACGCACGATGTGTAATAAATACACGACCAGTCTGCAGACAATCCACATGTTTAAGGACCCCCAGACAGTGGATCAAACTGAAAGGGCAGTCCAAGCTCAGTGGTGTTCACTTAATTCATGAATGCACAAAACACGCGAAACGCTATCAAAACAGGTCGCGGTAAAAAGGGGGAAAATCACTTATCAAACACAACAAACACGACTAGCAAAAGGCATAATTAATATGCATAACACGCTTAGGAAGTAATCCCCTTTTTCTTGAAACAAATCTCCAAAACGAGCTTATACTTGAAATTTCAAAACGAGTGCACGACGGTACTTATCGTACCAAGACGGAAATTCAAAATACAAAATCTGACAAGCATGTGTTAAGGCTACTAATTTGACCTTTGTGTAATTGGGACCCCAAATGTTGGAATATACAAGAATTGGTGTCCCCGAAGTTGGGTTGCATTTCGAAGTTCCAATTACACAATGTCAAGTCAAAACCCTTAACATAGTCTAGTTTTTCAACCTTCAAGAAAATACCCAAATGAAATATTCTTCTTCCTGAATCTCGCAGGTTCGCTCGAGCGGAACTTGTAAGGTATTGACACTTCGCTCGAGCGAGACAGTTCGCTCGAGCGGACAATAAGGTCGCTCGGGCGGACAACTCTCTATCTTGCTCCAGATTAAACAGTGGGCAGTTCGCTCGAACGGACATGAGGTCGCTCGAGCGGATAGCTCTCTGTCTGCGCTCGGACCAAGCAGTGGCTTGGTCGCTCGAGCGGACCCAAGGGTCGCTCCAGCGGACAAGCTTCTGCCTGTGCTCGCTGAGTGTAGAAAAAGCCTTTCTCTTGTACAACTTCCCACACATTTCTCTCCTTCTTCTCCTCCTTAATTCACATACAATCCCTTGAGCCTTCATGCTCACCAAGGGTTCATTTTCACCATTTCAACCATCCAATCCAATGAAAACATGATCATAAAGCTTGTAAACAAATTTATATGCAAAATTCCTAAAGTAACCATGAAATCAAAATACACATGCAACATTGAACCTATAGAGATTACTTGCCTTAGTCCAAGATGTCTCACACTTCTCCAAGCACTTCACTCACTAAACCAAAGAACTACAAAAACCCATGAAAACCACACAAAACTCACTCAATCTTGAAAACAAGAAACCCATTTTACCAAAGGGGTTTGTAACATGAAAAACAAGATCTTTAAGGAACTAAAAAGACTTCATGAAAGGTATGGGTTGAAGCTCTTACCTAGAAATGCTCAAACAAGAAGGAATGAAGAAAATGGAGAGCCTTCCCAACTTTAGCTTTCAAGAAGAAGACATTAAAAGGAAGCTTGAGATGAGAGGAAGAAGATGATGGCTTAGAATTCCATTTGGAGGCCTCTAACTAGATCATACAAGGTGAGGAAGATGGGAGAAAAGAGGGTTTTCTCTCCTTTGGCTGCTCTAGGGTTTGGTTTTAGAATGAAAAGAGTAAAGGGGGGAAAGAGATGGGTTGACTTAAGTGCTTGCAATTGGGCTCAAATGGTCTACTCTTGTATCAATGA
Organism: Cinnamomum chago; assembly: GCA_038049695.1. Lineage (NCBI taxonomy): Eukaryota > Viridiplantae > Streptophyta > Magnoliopsida > Laurales > Lauraceae > Cinnamomum > Cinnamomum chago. The sequence continues at coordinate 36,161,512 of CP142452.1, forward strand.
AAACATGGTCTTGCGGGCCTCGAATGAACTCGGCGAAGAAGGATAAAACGATCCTCGAAATATCTAGTTTCCAAAACGTATATTTTTGACATGGTTTTGAGATCTCGAATTTTGTGTCCAGATTTGTGTAAAAAGACCACTTTACCCTTTTTGGGCCAGAACTTGGGTTTTTGGGCTTCAAACATGAATGGGCTTAAGACGGAAGTTGTAACACATAGAAAAAAAATTCAAATGAAATAAAAATCACAGTTACACGGAAACCGATACGATCCTCCCAAGCTTACACGTGCACTCAGGCCTTCCTGAGTGTGTCTGACTAATACTAAACGTTCTCAAAATTCCGAAAGCTATGTCTAAGACTAAAACTAATTACTTCTAACCCAACGAAAACTAAACCTACTTAGGACTGAACACATACTAATCGCAAACTAATCGAATTGGTCTGGGTCGGGGTCTAACAGAGCCTGCGGATGGTCTCAAAATACTTCCAAAAGGCTCCACGTCAAATTTCAGGTCATTCCGGTGACGTTTGACCCGACTTCGACGCTCTGACAGAAAATCAAGCCTCTCGGCGGCGAGAACCACCGAGACCATTACTCATCAAACAGAGCACATGGGTGGCTTCAACTTGCTTCAAAAGGGATGCACGTCAAATTTCAGGTCATTCCGACAACGTTTGACCCGACTTTGATGCTCCGAAAGAAAATCAAGGATATCGGTGGCGGAACACCCCGGGATCGCGACATCCAAATTGGAGCTAATGGATCATCTCAAAATGACTCCAATAGGCTCCATGTCAAGTTTCAGGTCAATCGAACATCGGTTGATCGCACATCAAAGCGCGACATCTTCCTCGCGGCAAGATCAAGCCTAGCAGCGACGGGACCCCAAACGACTTCAAAACTCAAACCAAAGCCCTTGGTTGGTCCTATTTACTGCTCAGAAGGCTTCATCCCAAATTTCATGTCATTTCGACATCGTTTGACCTAGTTTCGACTCTTGACGGAAAATCAACCACAAAGTCTTCGCCTTTTCCAAAAAATATGAAACTTTGTGCTCCGATTTGCACGGCTTCTCATCAGGTTTTCTTCAAGAGAATCAAGCCAAAAAATGAGGAAAATTGTCAAGAAAAATACAGGAGAAAAAAAGAAACAAAAAGCTCAAAAACGGCCGATGAAACGGCGACCAAAGTGGAAAAATTTTCCCATGGTCACCAGCGACCATGGAAATCCGGGTCGCCAGATTTCCGCTGGGTGGCCCATTTCCCAATCCTTTTCGAGTTTCGGGAGTTCCAGCCCCTGTAATTCCTGAAAATCTGATTTTTGATGCTCGGAATCGACCGATCTCCATCTACATCTCGGATCCGCCATCAAGAGCATGAAATCGTCATTGATCGCTCCAAGATCGCCAATCGGCTGACCAAGAAAGTGCACTTTCTATCCGACCGATCGAGAAATCGACAAGACAGATGGTTCCGGCCCGCTGTTAGCAATCTATGTCTGAAGTTGCATGATCATCCGACATCGATCAACATGAAGATCCATCGTCGATCATCGCAAGAAGAATTCCAAAAGACCCGACACGGCCCACGACTCTTCAAATCCCTGGTGACCATTTAATGTTGTTAATTGACCCAACTAAATGCGGTCATTAACTAATTATTTTGGACGGCCCAATCAGAAGCAAGGAAATGGGAGTTATAAGTCAAAAATCCATGAAACTCCTTTCATCATGGAGATTGAAGGCGATTAAATGCCCATCATTCTCCATCAGCCAATCAGATTCAAGGAAAAAGGAGTTACAAAATCAAGAAATAAAACTTATAACTCCTCCCATCATGGAGCTTAAGCTCATAAACACTCCTAAATGGCTACCAAAGGCCTATAAATAGGAGATCATTCCAAGAAGAATGGATCAGAAAAATTATCCAGAAAAATCGAAGAAAAATCAGCCAGAAAGATCATTCAGAATTCCCAGAAGCTCTGAAGAGACTCTGCTGCAGCAAACACTACAAGGTGATTGAAGTCCCTTGGGGGGGGACTCCCCCCCAGGCAAAGCCTTCTCTTCTCCTATCCAACATGGCCTAGACACCGATTTTCAACCCATCTCTTCGTTTTTTTATCAAATATAGGACCTTCCTTTGGTCCTTATCCTTTGAGAAAAACTGAAGTCCAAGCCAAGTCAAAGAATCAAAGCATCAAGTGTTCTCATCTGAAGGACGATGGCAAAGTCCATACATGACTTGCGACCGTCGATCTGAATGAGTCCCCGCAATCTCCTGAGAAGTCAGATTCTCTTTCTTACTTTTCTGTTGTGTTTTGTATTTTTTTAAGAGACAAAAAATCACATTTCTTGTCTTTCTTCATTGATGAGATTTGTAAATCGCCTTTTATGGCACAAAATTGCCTTCTACGGCACAAATCACCTCCTACGGCACAAAATCGCCTTTCACGGCAAACAAAATGAAATCGCCTCTTACGGCATTTTAAAAACTGTCTCTTTCTTAAAATATATGTGCAATGGAAAGTTAGAAAAAGGATTGATTTCCTTTCTACTTTCGAAGGTGGATCTCCGGATTACCATTTCTAAATTCCAAGGAGAATAGAAAATCTGGCATACCCGTACAAAAATGTAGATGCCCGCCTTTCTCCCCCTTTTTTCCCTCCATTCGGCCCTCTCAGCGACCCCAGGGACAGATGGGGGAGGAAAGGAAGGAAATCGGGTCCATCAGCAACGACGTCGTCGCTGATCTTAATTTGGGAAAAAATCATTAGATATTATCAGTTGTTTCAACCTTCATCAAACTGTTGCAGGAACAAAAGAATATATCTCTACCTATGCAACTAAATTTGTCAACAAATACATGATCCTTTGGACTGGTGTCATCCAAGAAGGGATTAATTGTTGTCAATGCATATCCATGAATTTCATCATAATTATACGTTGTATAGGATCACTTAGCACCTACGGAACAACAAGGCTTTCAATACCTTAAGAAGACACTCAATACAAAGATTAAGATTTGATTATCAAGTTGAGGAACCCACCACATAGACCTCATTGATCAACATACAAAAAATTGTGGTCTCCAGATCATTGTTGCTCCAGTCAAGATGACAACCCTTCAGGCAGGACGACAGGCCTGACTCTGCCTCATTCGACCATACATTACCTGAACTCCACCCAACCAGAGAGAGCATCAACAAATGGCACAAAATCACACTTTTCCACTGCATGACCCAACCAAGAGAGATAGCCCAAATTAACAAATGGCAAAAACCATAACCAAATCAACAAATGAAAAATGAATATCAAATGAAAAACCAATTCTTAAAAAGACCTGGAAAACAGGAGGAGAAGATGCATTCGTGCCGACAGTGAGAATGAGATGCAAGTGAAGAAGAGGATGATGCTCGCGCAGATCGGTGTCGCGAGTGGTTGGCTGAGAGAGGGACTGAGGGAGAGAGCCTAGGGTTTGGGGTGGGAATGAGGGGAATTTTGGTTTTTTTTATTTCATTTCACTATTAGAGACTGTTAGTGCCCGTCACCCAGTTTTATGATCCGTCGGCTTATGCAGACGGCTCAATAGCCGTTGCTTAACCAACGTGGTTAGCGTCCAGTTTGCAAATGGCTGATGGAGGCAATAAAATCGCAAGAAGGGGGAAAACTATGGAGAGGAAGAAAGGAAAAATAGGGTTTCGGGTATTTTATAAGGTTTAAACAAGTCACGACGACATCACTCAATGAGAATTTTAATTAAAAAAAAAAACAAACAAAAGTGGTGCTAGGGGGCTACTTTCACATCATATGAACTACTGGGGCCCTTTTTGTTTAGTGGCCATCTAAGGTGATTTTTCAGTTAAGTTTTTTTTTATATTATTTTTTATGCCACGTGTAATTTTATTGGAATGATGACATAGCGCATTGAGAAAAAGAATTGAGAATACTAATGTGGCACCCTCTAGAGCATGGTTCCCCATTGCTTATAAATATATATGGGAGGTGCGATAGTGAGAGACTCTCTCACCATATACATAAGAGAGCTACATCTCAACCATCCATCCACCTCTCATATCTAACGGTGGGATGGAAAGTCAAACAAGCATTGCACTGTTTTCGAGGAGAAAAAGCAACCCGGTTTCGCTTTTAAGATTTTCCGCCCAAATCTCACCGCCCAAATTTTCACAACAAAAGCCCCTTTTGACAAAACTACTCTTTAAAACTCAGATTTCTCTCCTTTCAATCTCTCTTCTTCTTTGGTTGATTTGGCAGCTGGTTGGAGCGGTGATCTTCTCTGGGGTTGGAACCGCCGCCCAGTCTTTCCACAACAAAAGCCCCTGTTTTCAAAACTACTCTTTCAAACTTAGATTTCTCTCCTCTCAATCCCTCTTCTTCTAACCCCAAGGGGTTGGCCGAGTGGTCAGGACCACGACTCCTGTCTCTTTCAGAGCTAGAGGTCCTGGTATCGACTCCTGGTTTCCCCCTCTTTAGGAACCAAAGGTTGAGTCCACTTGTGTTACCACCTAGGGGTCACGCGGAGGGAATAGTCCAGTCCAAATGATTGGGAACCCTCCGTTAGAAAAATAAAAAATAAAAAAGCCCCTCTTCTTCTCAAGTTGATCTGGCAGCTAGTTAGAGCAGTGATCTTCTCCAGGGTCGGAACTGCTGCTCTCGCTCCGGCAAATGCTCTTCTTCTCCATTGTTGGGTTTGCTGGTCGGAGCAGCTCTCTCTCTCCACTAGTAGGCACCGCTGCCCTCGCTCCGGCAATGCTTCAAAAACTGATAACAGTGAAACCTCCTAACACTGCCAAACACATTTTCCACCTGTTCTTGTCTTCTCTTTATTCTTCTTTTTTTTTTCTTCTTACTCGGGATGTAATCCTCTTCTTACTGTTTTTGCAACCATCTCAAGACTCCATGATTTCGGTTTTTTTTTTTCATTCCAAATCAAGCAATTAGCCACAGGTGCTCTTACGTTGTTAATGAAAAGATGATGGCCATTTCTCCATAACGTTGATGATTGAATAAAGAAAAGTGGGAAGATGCACTGCCCTAATTGCTGAATTTCATATGAGCACCCTCACATAGCAAAGTTGCTTCTGATTGACCATTTTTTACATGGGACCACTACAAGAAAGTTGGCTTTTAGTGGTGACTTTTTTAGTCACGGTCTAATTTTCACCACTCAAAACCAACCTATAGTGGCAAAAATTTGATGTCGCCACTGAAGGTATTATAATTCCATATTTAGTGGCAACTTATATGCCGTAGCTAAATTTCGTCACTAATTCCTTGGTGGGAATTTTTTGGTGCATGGGAATTTGGAAGGAAAGGGATTTAGTGGCAAGCTTTAATTTATCGCCACTAATGGTGTATGGTTTTAGTGACAACTATTTATGATTGCCACTAATTTCTTTGATTCTTACATTTAACCGCTGTATATTTTTTGCCACTGTTTGTTCTATTTTTTATGGCTACTTTATATTGCCACTAAAGATATATCATAAGAAAGTTGACTTTTATTGGCAATATCTTTTGCCATAATTTACTTTTCGCCACTAAAATCTCACATCTAGTGGCGAAGCTTAATGTTGACACTAAATGTATTATGTGATGACATTTAATGACAACTTATATGTTGTAGCTAAAGGTCATTTTGGAGGGGAATGAGATTTAGTGGTGAGTTTTCTTTTTTTGCCACTAATGGTCTAGGAGTTTAGTGGCAACTTTTTATTTTCGTGGCTAATTGCTTAGTTGTCTTATTTTCGCCGCCTTTTGTGGCGACTTTCTATTGCCACTAAAAATATATTATATGAAAGCTGACTTTCAGTGGCGACACTTTTAGCCACAGTTTTATCTTTGCCACAAAAGACTCACTTTAGTGAAGTTATTATAGTGATCACATTTAGTGGCAACTTATATGCCGTGGCTAAAAGTCATTTTGGAGGGGAAAGAAAATTAGTGCCGAGTTTCAATCTTTCACCACTAATGTGGTCTAAGAGTCTAGCGACATCATCAAATTTTAGTTTGAATGGGGTGGGTCCCATTGCACGACTGATCACACACTATCAAAGATGCCGACAAAGTCTTCTAGCAGAATCAATAAGTTTTAAAATCAAGTTGAGATTTGAGCAAAAAAATATACTTATGACTAAAATTGAGGGCATCGGTAGACTACGTGTGTGACTGAAATACATGCAAAGCTCCATGTATGAATGAACCATCTTTCTAATACTAAGGCAAGGATGAGAATCATGGTATTGGCCGATCCCAATAAATGATACCATTAGGGTATCGACCACATAAGGTTCTTTATCCGTCACAATCGCTGTGGTGCAAAATGTTTTTACCTCAAAAAATTTTGAGAAAATGTCGTAAGTAATCCATAACATTGTAAAATGCTAGAGAATGAAAAGTAAAATTTCCATTAGTAACTATAAATTAAACTATTGGCCACATAAATCATCCATCCGATATCTGTTTAATCTTTATCGATTTAATATGCTCGTTGTCATGTTATAATTTTTCGGGTCATCTTTTTAATTTACAGATCAATTATGTAGCCCACATTGACTACGTCTACAAAAACACTACTTGAACTTTTTTTTCAATAATTTTTTGACATTTTTATAAATAATAAATATGACATTGAACCCAACTCCTATACGAATAAAATCTATTTGGGGGCATATTAGGGAGGCATTTGTTATGAGTGATTTAGTTTTTTTTATAAGTGGGCTCTATTATAGGAGTGTAAGTTAAGAAAAGATTTCGATACTCGATGGAATTATCATTAGATTGACTACTATAAAGCATTTGAATTTTACCTTTTATATTTTTAATTCAGGTGACTTAATAAGTGACAAATCCGATGGGCCCACTTTTAGTTCGATTAAAATTTGTTGAGGACCCAGAGGAGGCATTTATTTTTAATGGCTTATATTTTTATAATTAAGTAGGCTCACTATGAAGTTTTTTAATTAAAAAAAATGACTTGGGTATGGTCCATTAGATAAAAGATGGGGATTCTCCAAGGACTTGGTCCTACCATCATATATATTTTTTATTCACATGGCTTAAAACTGATAAATTTGATAGGCCCAATTTTAGTTTGATTAAAATTGGTTAATGGCCAATATCAAGCGGAGGCGTTTATTTTTAATGCCTTATATTTTTATAAGTAGTTCCACGGGATAAAGTATTTCGATTCACAAAATAACTTGGGTCCACTAGGATTTTGGTCTCCTGCCATCGTACAACTACCATTACTCAATAAATAAATCCCGCCCCCGCCCAAAACCCATTCAGTCTCGGCAACGATTTTCTGCTCTAAGTAGAGAGAAAATCTTCTCGGTCTCTTTTATCTCTTTTTCATCCAGTCTCTCTTCCCTTTCGGTCTCTTCTATCTCTCTTCCCTCCAAAATGCAAAAGGAAAGAAAGAAATCGGTTTTTGTCTCTCCTTCGGAGGGAAGAAATCTCTATGCCTCGTCTCAGGCTCTCTCTCCTCTCTGATCTAAAGCTCCGGTGCCCGGGTATCCGACCCCTCTCTCGGTAACCCTCCCTGTTTAACTCTTTTCTTGTTTTTGCAAACCATCACTATCTCAATAACCCTCTCTCCCTTTCTCTTTGATTTTGGATTCTCTCCAACATCAACACAAAAGAATTGAGGATCTAGTTAAAAAAATTGTAACATCTTTGTTGTTCTATTGCTAAGGGTTTCGGGTTGGTTTTTTAGAGGTTTTCTTACTTGGGGATTTACAATTGTTTGGGTTTTTCTCTTTAATGGGGTTTGATATGGAACTTGTGTTATTAGATAATTGAATTTTGATTTCATTGGTTTTAGGTGTGGTTAATTGTAATATGATATATTATATTATGCCCCTTCCTATTGAACAGTTTAGAATTGCTTAATAGGGATTATGTTAAACTCATTCTGTTTAGTTGCATTAAATATTGGATCTATGTTGCAAGTCTCTAATTCTTGAACCTTTTTGTTTCTCCTTCGTTTAAGATCTATGTTTCCATTTTCTTTCTTTTTATTTTTTAATCCTTTTTGAATGATGGAACGTTGTTGCTTCTAATGTTCATACGTTCCCATCTGGTTAGTATTTTTTTTATTTGTTATATATGAATAATAGTGTGTGTAGAACGTTTTCAATCATGCAATTAAAAAAGAACTTTTTAGTATTCTTGATGTTGGACTTGTGAGACAGGGTTTATGCAAAATACTTTATAAGAATTTATATAATAATTGTTTAATGTCTTAGCTGGCATCTATGGATTTTGGTTATACAAAAAGCCACATGTTTTCCTACTCTACTGGTTTAATTTAAATTGCAGAATTGAGTTTCTGGCTTAGTTGGTACATGTAGATTAGGACTTGACGTTGTCTCGGGCAAAGAAAATTTGCACAGTAGATCTGGATCTAATTGATGAATTGTGTTTGGGGAACTAGATTCAGATGTTTCAGTGGAATTCGAGAAAATTGTACCAAGGCATAAGGTCCTTCAAATATATATATATATATATATATATTTTAATGTTTAGATAAAGGATTTGAGCTTGAACAAGAAAGTTAGTTCAAGGGCTTAGTTTTGTTGATTTGGAGTTGAATTAACTTATTCTTCCTTTCTTTATGTTTAAATTGGAAAAATTATACGTTTGGTTCAATGTGTAGCGAGTGCATACTATTGTGGGCTTGAGTTATGGGAAGCAATAACTCGTAGCATACACTACACCAAAAACAGGAAATTGGAACGGATAACCGTTCCTAATCCTTCCGTTCCTAATCCGTTAATCCGTTCCAATTTCCTATTTTTGGAACGGATTAACGGATTAGGAACGGTTATCCGTTCCAAAAATAGGAAATTGGAACGGATTAACGGATTAGGAACGGAAGGATTAGGAACGGTTATCCGTTCCAATTTCCTGTTTTTGGTGTAGTGATAATATAATAAATTTGACTTTCTTACTTTTCTTTTGGTTTTTTGGAGTTGAATGTCTATTATGATGTTCATTGTTCATACTTTTTAGTGCTAGTATATCATCATAGTAGTACATATTTATTAATTAAATTTAGGCATTGTTGTCATGTAAATCCACAACACAAGGTTTGTAGGAAAACTCTGCATTAACTATTTTTTCAATTAGACAATTACTATTGTAGTTAAAACACTCGAGATTGTGTCAATCTCTTTTGCTAGAAATGCCAGGCGCAACATGCTCTATAACATACTTTATGTAACATACATCCTATTTGAGATGGCACTCTACAAATAGAAACTACCTTATAAGGGGACCTTTGACTGTGGTTCTCCATATGCTACATGGATTTGCCACTCAACAAAAATTTTCTTGGGCTTAGGAAGAGGATTGACGATTCAGATCTTGAGATTTGGGTTCGCAAGTGAAACCTGGTTAGTTTAAAAAGCATTGGCATCAATGGTCCCATGGTTTTCCATGATTTTCTCAAGATTCTAAAGGGACTGAAAGCTGAAATTAGACCCTATAGTCGTTCTTGGGTTTCTAAAGAGGATCAATGGCTCTGATCTTGATAAAGAGTCCCACAAAAGGTTAGAAATGTACCACATCTTCCTCCTTCAGACATACATTTTTCTAAAAATGCTTCGATTCTTAATAAATATGACTCATCTGATGATTCTAATTATCTGGGAACACCATTTGGATATATAGGAATGCTACAATGTTTAATCTCATGCCACTTATCTGCCTATAGTATCTTCAGTCTATCTTTTCTTATTGCATATGCCTCCTTTTTCAGTTATCTCCATGTTGTTTTGTTGTCTAGGGGACCCGTGAGTGCAATTTTTTATTTATACTTCAAATTGTGTTAGGTACATCGATATGGATAAGAGTTGGATGAAAATTGAGGATAGACGACACCCTAAGTACATAGAAGGAGTTAAATAGCTTTTGGAGTTTGCATATGCACATATTGAGCCAGGGAAAAAGATTCGGTGTCCGTGTGTCAAATGCAACAATATCTATTTCCGTACTCGGGATGATGTGGAAGCGGATCTGTATTATCATGGTATAGTTAAGTGTTACATTCCATGGGTATTGCATGGGGAGGAGTTTGAGGCAAGCACCGATGAAGATGACGATGAGGTGCCCAGCATAGAAGATGAAGATGATCATGGTGATATGCAAGAAATGATACATGATCATTACACCATAACAACTATAAATGCTTGGGCAGGAGAGGATTCTAGTAGTAATGAGAATACAGTGCCTGACTGGGAAGTAGATAAATTTATGAGATTCTTGAAGGATACCGAACAGAAACTATATCTGGGTTGCGAGAAGTTCTCTAAGTTGTCGTTCATTGTGAAGCTATTGCACCTAAAGACACTTAATCATTGGAGTAGCAAATTATTCACCATGTTGCTTGAGTTGTTAAAGGAGGCACTTCCTGATGCTAAGACGCTCCCTAAATCATTTTACGAGGCTAAAAATATAATTCTTGACCTAGGGCTTGACTATGTGAGGATTCATGCATGCAAAAATGACTGTGTACTATTTTGGAAGGAGCATGAACATAGAGAAGAGTGTCCAGAATGCAAGGAGCCTAGATATAAATTTACTGATGCTAAACGGAAGAAGATTCCTAAAAAAATCTTGTGCTACTTCCCACTAAAACCGAGGCTACAAAGGTTATTTATCTCAAATAAGACAACATCAGACATGAGGTGGCATGAAGAGAAGCGCATCAATGATGGGGTGTTAAGGCATCCGGCTAATGCTGAAGCCTAGAAAGAATTTGACAAAATGCATAACTTGTTTTCCTAAGACCCTTGTAATGTTAGGCTTGGGCTAGCAAGTGATGGATTCAATCCCTTTTCAAACATGAGCACTTCTCATAGCACATGGCCAATTGTTCTTATGCCATACAACCTACCATCGTGGAACAGTATGAAAAGTCCTTTTTTCATTATGTCGCTACTTATTCTTGGACCCAAGTCTCCAGGAAATGAGATTGATGTATATTTGCGACCATTGATAGATGAGCTGAAAGAGTTGTGGGAAGATGGCATCCAAACTTATGATGCCTCCACTGGTACCAATTTTTGGTTGCATGTCGCGGTGATATGGACCATGAATGACTTCCCTGCATACGGCAATTTATCGGGATGGAGCACTAAAGGGTTTTTGGCTTTTCCTTCATGCAATAAGGAGACATCACATACGTGGTTGAAGAATGGAAGAAAGACTTGTTACATGAGTCATCGTCATTTCTTATCGACGGATCATATATGGCGACATGGAAAAAGCTCTTTTGATGGAAAGAAGGAACTTTGGGAGAGGCCAAAGTCATTGTCTGGGGATGATGTGCTTGAACAATTGAGTCATGTTGGACATGTGAGATTTGGGAAGACACAACCGAAGAAAAGGATGTGTGCAGAGGATTTAAATTGGACGAAGCATATATAGTATTTTCTTCGAATTGCCTTATTGGAGAACCCTTAAACTGTGCCACAATTTGGATGTCATGCACATAAAGAAAAATGTATGTAATAATGTTATGGGGACATTGATGAACATTGAAGGTAAAACAAAGGACAATGCCAAGGTTCGTTTAGATTTGCAGGTGATGGATATAAGGCATCAATTACACGTGAACCATGATGGTAATTCCTATAAAATGCCCCCTACATGCTACACAATGTCCCTTGCCAAGAAAAAGGATTTTTGTGAATTCTTGGCTTCGGTGAAGTTTCCTGACGACTATGCCTCAAACATATCTCGACGTGTGAACATCAAAGAATGTTGAATTGTAGGCATGAAGAGTCATGATTGCCACATATTTTTACAAAGATTACTTTCACTTGCACTACGTGGATCGTTAATCGATGATGTGTGTGAGGCACTAATTGAGCTTAGCCATTTCTTTAAGGAGTTGTATTCTAGGACATTAACAAAAGATGTCTTGGAACGTCTTGAAAGCCAGATTGCTATAACACTTTGTACGCTAGGAAGGATCTTCCCACCGTCATTCTTTGATATTATGGTGCACTTGCCCATTCATCTAGAGCGAGAGGCGATTCTCGGTGAACCAGTGCAATATCGATGGATGTATCCGATTGAAAGGTACTATATTTGATTATTCTTATTGTTAATGATGCACTTACAATGTTTACATCATATTGCTACTTTGATTATCATCCTAAATTTATATTTCATTAGGTACTTATATACACTGTAGCATTATGTGAGGAATAAAGCCTTTCCAAAAGGATCAATCGCAGAAGGTTACATTGCCGCAGAATGCCTGACGTTTTGCTCAATGTATATGCATGGGATTAAGACCAAATGTAATAATAGAGTAGAAAGAGATTATGATGGAAGTAACAGACAAACGCATCAGGTTTTATCCTTTTTCTCAAAGAATTGTCGTCCACTAGGGAAAGGAGAATATGGATATATTGACGACAAAGCTTGGGAGCAGGCTCGCATTTACGTATTGAAGAACTGTGATGAGGTTCTGCTGTTTCTTACGTATGACACTTATCCCAGTGTATTTGATGCATATTTAGTGTTTTTCAATTGTCCATTTTTATCTCTCTTTTAATGTATTTCCTTTGGGCTATAATTGTATGTCTTTTTGTATAGTGAACACAAGGAACAGATGGAGAGAGAGAGTCTAAGGAATGTAGTAAAGAGGCACAAAGAGAAGTTTCCTAAATGATTTGAAGAACATGTAAGTGTTATAAAACATAAATCTTATTACATCACACATTAGTTTCATCATATTATATTTATTTCATTCACATATATGAGCAGGTTACACAGTTGTACAATCAAGAAAATGCACGTGTCAATAAGCAACTTCTGGACTTAGCACGAGGTCCTGATAGAAGAGTGACATGATACAAGGGTTGTCATTAATGGTCTACAATTTCATACAAAAGATCGTAAGATGTTTCAGAAAAATCAGAATAGTGGCGTGGTTGTGAAGGGATATGATGAAACAGGAAACCAAGATTACTATGGTGTCCTTACAGACATTATTCAATTGGGTTGTTTTGGGGACAACAATGTGTTTTAATTCAAGTGTGATTGGTGGGGTGTCGGCAAAGAAGGTAGAGGAATACAAACAGATAAACACAACTATACCAGTGTCAATTTCACAAAGAAATGGAATACCAATGAGCCATTTGTGCTAGCATCTCAAGCGGTATAAGTTCTTTACGTCAAAGACTCCAAATTAGGCAATAATTGGCAAGTCGTGGTGAAGACACAAGCTCGAGACTTGTATGATGTACCGGAAGAAGAAGATAAAGAGTCGATCGGTGATGACGAGCCATACCAACAAAATGAGTCATATAGTGTAGCTGATACATTGAGAGTTGGTGATGATGACTTTCTGGCATGGCAAAGAGATGATATTCCTCCAACTCTTATTGATGCAAATCTTCCAGTGCATGAGGAAGTAGAAGATGAGGATGTTGATACTTTCATTAATGATGAAAGTGAGGAGGATGATACCTCCACTGATTATAATAATGAGGAAGATGAAATGAGCACTGATAATGATAGTGAGACCAATAGCTTGATGTAATTTGTATATATAATATGTTCATTATCTTTCTTGATGAATAAATAAATTAAGGAAAGCTTATTTTTCATGCTCTTATATTAATCCTTCTTTGATGTAAGACATGTGCTTGATGTGTATGCATATATGATTAATGAATAATCAATTTAATGCAAAGTGTTGCAGGATAGATCATTGACATGACCAATAGGGGTCAAGGTTTAGGTAGACGAGGAGGAGGTCGGGCAAGCCAGTCCTCACAGATAGGACAACCTACATTAGAGGTAGGACCTTCAGACCCCACACAGGTTGAGTCATTTGTTCGAGATGAGGTTGCCGTCGACAACACCAGTATGTTTAATAACCATTTTAAATTATGCATGTACCTTTTTATGGTTTATGTAACAATATATAAGTTTGTGTTGACAAAAGCTAATAAATTTAATTGTATATTGAGTGAACAGGGCCATGTGCATCCAGGAAAAGAGGACGAGGGAAGACAAGAGGTATTACACTCACAAAAAGGAGGCGTAATGTGGAAAAGCTAGCGGTAAACATTCCACCTAACCTGATGCGAGTTGTAGAAAACAATGCTCAAGCATTAATAACTGAGTGTGGCATTATTGTCAGACAGATGGCCCCACTCTGGCTTCCCAAATGGAAGACAATCCTAGATGACGAGAAGACTAAGATGTGGCAAGCTACACAAGTGAGTCATTTAAATTAAGAAGCTTATGTGTTCGAGAAATTCTATTTAGATTTGATATTACTAACTTACATCTATGTTTACTTACTCATACAATAATGTGCAGCAAAAGTTTACTCTCCAAGATGAACCCCATATCAAGGAAGCTGTGTATCAACAGCTAAATCGCTAATATAGGGATTATTGACACAGGTTGCATAAGGATTATTATTGTAAGTATGGCATGATGAGATGAGACTGGAGAATCCCCCCTCGTTTGTGAGCAACGATGATTGGGTTGATCTTGTTAGGTATTTCAAATATGAGGAATTTAAGGTATGCATGTTAATTAAGTTATATTGTCTGCCCTTTTAACCTATCTATCATACATGTATTGCTTATAATTTATGGTACACGAATGCAGAAAATGAGTAATAAAAATAAGGAGAACCGGGAAAAGCAGAAGATTGGCCATGTTGCTGGGACAAAGGCTTTTGTTCGAATTAGCTATGATAGTGTAAACTTCTCTCATAATGTTTCTGGGAATTTATTATTATATATATTATTTGTGTTAACTTGTATAATGACAGCGTAATCTTGAGACGGGGGACAAGCCTTCTCGGACTAGCTTGTGGTTCACTACCCGGTATAGCATGAATAAAAAAGTTTGGGTGGATTCGACTTCCCAAAAAGTCTATGTAACTTATTGCTCCCTTCTCTATTTTCTTATCAATCTTCTTATATTATATATAATACTAAATTGATAAATAATAACAATTGGTTTTTGAATGTAGGAGGAGCTTAAGAGATTAGAGTCTCAACCACCAGAGGAGGGCACTCCTCCCATGACTGAGGACCATAGATTCGAGGTAGTGCTCGGACCAGAGCGATCAGGATATATACGTGGTTGTGGGGCTGGACCAAAGCCCAAGACCTCTATAGTTGGGCATCGAAGCCATGCGCAGCTAGAGATAGAATGAGTTTAGGTGGCGTGCTTAGGTGGATACAAGGCGCTTGGAGTTGTTGGAAAAGGAGAATAGTGAGATGGCTTCGCGAATGGAGTCCTTAGAGTCCCAACTAGCCTCGCAGCAGACACAAGTGCAAGCTCAGGTGCAGACAGCGCTCCAGTCCCATTTAGAATCACAACAGACACAGGTGCATGCTCAGGTGCAAGCTGTGTTACAGTCC
Organism: Cinnamomum chago; assembly: GCA_038049695.1. Taxonomy (NCBI): domain Eukaryota; kingdom Viridiplantae; phylum Streptophyta; class Magnoliopsida; order Laurales; family Lauraceae; genus Cinnamomum; species Cinnamomum chago. The sequence goes on from CP142452.1 coordinate 36,176,940, forward strand.
CAGCTTAACATCCTCCTCCAGTAGTTCAAGGAATCGGACCAAATTCCAATGTGATGCATAACTACTCAAAAGCCGGATGATAATGATTTTTTTATTTTATTTATATTTTTTTCTATGCTGATGTAAATTTTACTCTTGCTACTCAAGTACCTTAGAACTTAATGTTTTTAAATTTTAGGTTATTTTCTAAAACTTGATGGTGATGAAGTTTTCATTTTCTTATATTATATAAACAGGTTCATGAAAATTTGAAAAGGGTTTAATAAATTAATTTTATTCTTCCTTTTAATTAATTTTAACATTTTAAACGTGGGAACAAGTCATTGGTAGAACTATTATACTTAATACTTTTAGTGATGACTTGTTGTTGTAGTTGAAAGTAAAATGTTTAGCTACGATTGCAAGTCGTCGTTGAAACTACCACTAAAGGTGCTATACCTAGTACTTGTAGTGGTGATTTGCGTCGTAGCTAAAATTTAAACATTTACCCGAGATAACAAGTTGCCACTAAAATTACTATACACATTACTTTTAGTGGTGACTTATAGTTGCAACTAAAATTAAACTTTTAGCCGCGATAACAAGTTGCCATTAAAATTACTATACACACTACTTTTAGTGGTGACTTATAGTTGCCGCTAAAATTAAGCTTTTAGCCGCGACTTAAGATTGCCCCTAAAACCCTACTTTCATATGTTTGTAATAAATTTTTAGCGGCGATTTTACACTTTTAGTGACAACAATTTTTTAAAAACGCAGCGATAAATCTTTCGGCTAATTATTAGACTTTAAGCTACAACTTTGGAGTTGTGGGTAAAAGTCCAACTTTTAGCCGTGATGTTTTAAAATCGCAGCTAAAACAATTAGTGACAGCACTTTTAGCAAAGACTCAGCGGCGATCAAAATATTGCAGCTGAAACTTTTAGCCGCGACTTTAAGATCTTTAGCCGCGAAAAATTTCGCAACTAAATGTCAAGTTTCTTGTAATGGACCCAATATTGATTGGCGGATCTCTTCCGGCCTGCAGCAACATATTTATGCGTCTGTCATGTGAAACACCCTATCTGTTGCAACCTCGACATAGCCGGGCCTTTTTAAGTTCTTTTTTTCTTTTGGAGGATTTAAGCCTCTTTGCATGTTCTTTTGTGATAATATGCTTTGGCTCGAGATACTGCTTCGTGTCAAAGGACTTGTCCCCCTTCTTGTCACAAGGGTTCCCCCCTTTCTTATCTCTGGTCCCCACAGATTCATTTATTGCACTGGAAAATCGTACGAGGTCCAATCAGATTTGTTTAGCATCTTCGTATGCCTTCACAGACATAGATGATTCATCAACGGCCATTGTCGCATAATATAATAAATCCCCATGTCGTGCAACCAACGAGTTATAAAATGATATTGTATGCTCGAAGAGACTCATGTATACGTCAAACCCTTTTCTCGCTTGAATTGTCCATCTTCTCAAAATATATTGGTCCGACAATACAAATATCCTCTTACGAGGTCCAATCAGATTTGTTTAGCATCTTCGTATGCCTTCACAGACATAGATGATTCATCAACGGCCATTGTCGCATAATATAATAAATCCCCATGTCGTGCAACCAACGAGTTATAAAATGATATTGTATGCTCGAAGAGACTCATGTATACGTCAAACCCTTTTCTCGCTTGAATTGTCCATATTCTCGAAATATATTGGTCCAACAATACAAATATCCTCTCTAGTTTAAGGATGCAGAGAATATGATTACAAGGGATTCCTTCAAACTCAACATTTCACAAAAACAATTGACATGCTTCATATCTTTTACAAAAATGGCCCTTCTTACAATCTCCTTTTCACCTTTAAATGTTGAAACATCATAAATCCTTTCATTTGGTTTATCCTTTTGAAGTTGTATAATGCAGGTGGCCATTGACATGAATTGTTCTTGAAACTAGTAGAATTTTTTTCTTGTATATATCTCTGACATTTGTTTCTCCATTGGCCATTCAGTCTTCAAAATCGGCTTCCCATTTAGGGTGTCATGATCAGCTTTTAGCTCGTTTCTTCCTCATCGTGCAATGGCTCCTTCCAACCGCATCAAAAAATCACACAAACCATCTTTGTCTGTCCCTAATTGCTTGATGAAGGCAGTGATACTTTCGTTTCTTTGAATGGAGATCATCACTGCAAAGAACATGCCTCGCATAAATATTGGTACCCATAACTCACAATTTTTGAACATTTCATTGAGGCACTTATTGTCAAGCACGTTATATTCTATCAATGTTTTATCCCAATTAGAAACAACATGTTCCTTTGTTTCAGACTTATATATGGTATCTTTTACTTTCCAAACCAGCTCTCCATAATTGATTGCAACTCCACCTAGCTTAACATTTAGCTTTTGCATTATATGCTAGATGTCGCAACCCCGAACCGGGTTACCGAGGTCCTAATCCGAGATCGGGACTATTGTGGTGTGATGTGTACATATTTATTTAATTTCTCATAGGTGTCTGCGGTGAGGATATCACAACAACATAAATATTTCTTTCAATGCGGAAGCGTGTAGTAAATCAAATTGATAATTCAATTCTAGTCATAAGATAACAACACATGTATAAACCAAGTATTAGAATGAGCAATGATCATTAGTGTTTTCCCAATACAAAAGATCATTTAATTACACTTCCCAAAAATAGAGGCCAACAAAAGCCAATATAGACAAAATACCAATCCCTAAAGAATGGTTAAATGTTTCTCAAAAAGTTACGTCTCTCATAGCAATCAAATGTCTACACAACATCATCAGCATGCCACTCAACTAGGCGTTGCGGTTCACCGACCGCCTCCTCAAGCTCCGCCTCGGGATAGACAATGTCCGGACCTGAGTACCAAATAGTGAGTCGAACACGACGGTTTGGCAAATGGGTGAAAAGAGATGACAATAAAACAATAAATGAATTTACCTTCAAAAGCATATAAACCTGTTTAAATAGCAATTTCCATAAAAGAGATAAATCATTTATCCAAATACAAGCATGTGTTGTACAACATGTAAGGGTAACTAGGAAACGGAAAACAAGCAAGATGGCAACCACACGAAGCTAAGTCCTCTATCATTGAAGTGACAAAGCAATATCAAAGCGTTGATCACAGTCATACGAGGTGAGGAGAAACAACGAAATATATACATATACATATAATATACGGGACATGACCACGGTAGCGAGCCTGGCATCGGGAATCACGGTAGCAGTCCGGTGTATCGGGACAAGACCACGGTAATAACCGGATAGCGGGATCCAAACTACAGCTGGTGGGACAAGAGGGGGATCTCCAAGTCGGTGGATCAGACCAACAGGGTTTCCAAGCTTAGTGGTCCGACTCATAGGTCAAATGATAAAAATCAAACATGCATAAAATACATCAAGTGCAAGTACATAAACAGGCGGAACGGGGGGTGCTCAAAGGCACAACTGTCATATCAATCCGAGCATGCTTATCGGGACTAGTAAAATGCTACAATTGAAATTTCAACATTTTCGGGAATACATAAGAAATTCGGGAATAATGAAATACAAATGAACTTTCGAAATCTCAAGACAAGTACCGGGGTACAAGATTTGTTTAAGGTGAATAGGGGTCCCGTATGTCAATTTAATGACAACTTGGTACTCTTCGAGTTTGGGGACATTCTGGGCTCCTTATATATCTTACGATTTTTAAAACTTCAAATGAAATCTTTGTGAGGTGGTTTCTGTCCCAAGCGGATGTCAAATCATAAGAATGGTTCTTCTCATTACAATAAGGCTCCCAACAAACCTCTCTAAATCATATAAACATTTCATTTGTGCTCCCAAAACAGCCCCAGGTGAACAGTACCCATCGCTCGAGCATACTAAAGGTTCGATCGAGCGGTGAGGTTTCTGGAATAGTTGTCTGGATGGGTTCGCTCGAGCGAAGTTGAAGTCGCTCGAGCGAACTCATCCAGCATCAAGTTGGCTCAAGAGGAAGTTCAGTTGTCCACTGGAAAGGTACGAACCCATTTCTGTCAAGTTCGCTCGAGCAAACTGTCCAAAAACTAATTCTGGGACAGTTCTTCTCCTCTCTTTCTCCTCCTTCTACAGCCTCTTTTTAGCCCCTTAAATACACCAAATGAGGAGTTCAAAACTCCATCCAAATCAACATCAAATCCCCTACAACATTCATTCCATCCTCCTCCAACAATATCACATCCAAATACAAAGAAAGAAGGGAAGAAAACCATTATACCAAGAACACATTTGAACTAAAAATAAGAGAATTTAATGCCATGAACCAATACGTTTCCATGACAATAAATGCACTATCAAAGCTCTTTCATGAGCATTCATTTCAAGTCAATGCAATAAATAAGCATGTATGAAAAAAAAATCAACCACATTTCTTATAAAACCTTTGAAATCTCATAAAATCAAATCATACATGTGCCTTAGGTCCAAGCTAATCAATAATAAGCTCTAGACACTCCTCCAATCCAAAGAGCCAAGCTATGAGCAAAAATCCCCAAAAACAAACCCTAAATGGGTCAAAACAAGAAATAGAAAGAGAAACCTTACAATAATAAAAATAGAACCTCTTCAAGGCTAAAGGAACACAAATCTAAGAGATGGGGATGGTTGCTTACTTGTAGGTTCTCCAAATGGGCAAGGTGAGCTCAAAGAGAGTCTTGGGATGTGAGTTTTCTCCAAAAATGGTATCAATTGAAAGCTATGGTGATGAGGAAGAAGATGATGATCTATATTCCTCAATTTGTGCAAGGTTGGTGGTGGATTTGGTGGTGGAAAGCAAGAGAAAAAAAGGAAGAAAGGAAAAGGGAAAACCCTAGTTAATGGTTTGAGCTAGAAAAAGGGGAAAAGGGAGAGGAGTGTTCTCCTTTTATAGAAAATGGAGTTGGGTCCCACCACTAGAATCCTTTGTGGGCTTAAGTCATGATTATCGAGGCTTCGAATGAATTCGACGAAGAAGAGAGATGTGATTTTTGAAATTTCTAGTTTCCAAAAAGTATATGTTTCACGAGTTTTGGGAATATCAAACTTTTGGGTACAGATTTAGTGTAAAATGACTGTTTTGCCCTCAATGCTAGGAAAGTCAGGTTTCAGGATCTTCAACGGGCACGGAATCAATATAAAAGTTGCAGGGATTAATGAGATAAATAAAACGGGATTAAAAAAGTAAACACAGGAATCTCAGATAATTCCCCAAGTAAACGCAAAGTCATAAAAGGAACCCCCAAAGGGCCCCACTAGTCACAAAGGCACTCAAAATTCCCCAAAGCTATATCAGAAGTTATTTTAATCCCAACTTAACCAAAACACACTAGTTACGCTTAGAACTAAAATACAACTTAATTAACACTAATCGAAGTCACTCGGGACAGGGTCTTATATCCTCCACCCCTTAGAGCATTTGGTCCACCAATTGAAATACAACTCACCTCAGGTAAAAGGTGTGGATACTTTTTCTGCACTTGATCTTGTAGTTCCCACGTCGCTTTTTCTGGTCCATGATTCTCCCAAAGTACTTTCACCCACTGAATAGTCCGTGTCCTCAGCTCTTGTTCCTTGGTGTCAATGATCTGAACGGGCTTCTCAACATAGGTAGCGTCCTCTCGAATTTCCAAAGGCTCATGCCAGAGTACATGCAAAGGGTTGGGGACGTACTTCTTCAACATAGATACATGAAAGACGTTGTGCACGCCGGATAGCTCGGGTGGTAAGGCTAATCTATAAGCCACGTCACCGATCTTGCTCACAATGTCATACGGTCCAATGCATCTCTGTGATAGCTTGCCTTTCTGCCCAAATCTCAATGTTCCCCTTGTAAGTGACACTTTCAAGAAAACCTTGTCTCCTTCTTTGAACTATAAATCCCTTCGATGAGAGTCTGCATAGCTGTTCTATCTATTCCGGGCTACTTTCAAACGTTCTTACATTAGCTTGACTTTTCACTGGTTTCACTCACAATGGTTGGTCCATGGAAACTGCGAATTCCGACCTCTTCCCAATATACAGGTGTCCTACACCTTCTGCCATACAATGCCTCGAAAGGCTCCATCCCAATGCTCGAATGGTAACTGTTGTTGTAAGCAAACTCACACAACGATAGGGTCTCATCCCATTGAGTCTTAAAATCCAATACACAAACACGGAGCATATCCTCGAGAGTCTAAATAGTTCTCTCTGACTAGCCATCTGTCTGAGGGTGATAAGCCGTGCTAAACTGTAGTTTCGTACCCATAGACTCATGTAGTGTCTTCCAGAATCTCGAGACGAATCTGCTGTCTCTGTCAGATGTGATAGAAACTGGCTGTCCATGTCGACTGACAATCTCATTGACAAACAATTCTACCAAAGGTAGCATGTGCATCCTCTTCCCTGTCCTCATAGGAATAAAGTGAGCTGATTTGGTCAGTCGGTCCACAATGACCCATATTGCGTTGTTGCCTCTACTGGTCCTCAGTAGTCCCGAAAAAATCCATGGTAATGTCCCCCATTTCCATTCTGGGATCTCTAATGGTTGTAACAACCCTGGAGGCCTCTGATGTTCTGCCTTTATTAACTGGCAAGTCATACAACGGGAGACGAATGCTGCAATCTCTCTCTTCATGTTATTCCACCAAAATCTGCCCTTCAAATTTTGATACATCTTCGTACTGCCTGGATGCATAGAGTACTTCCTACTGTGAGCCTCTGTCATGATGTCACTCCTCAAATTTTCAATGTTGGGTACACATAGACGATCACGGTAGTATAAAACTCCATCAACAATACAGAATTCAGGACGGTCTGCTATATGCGCTGAAATCTTAGCCAACTCTGGATCTTGTTACTGACTATCTTTGATCTTCTGAATGAAAGAAGGCTCTGACACTGACATGTTAACTAATAGTACACCTTTCCTTAGTGGTTGTAGGTCTATACTCAACTCTTCAAATTGTTCAAAAATACAGGCGCCACTTAGATTTGCCAAGCCTACTGATTTTCTACTCAAGGTATCGGCAACTACATTAGCTTTTCTCGAGTGATACTTGATTGGAAAATCGTAGTCTTTGATATATTTCATCCATCTTCTCTGCCTCATGTTCAATTTCTTCTGAGAAAACAAATACAGCAAGTTGCGATGATCGGAGTGGACTTCGAACTTCTCTCCATAGAGGTAATGTCTCCACATCTTCAACGCAAAGATGACCGCTGCTAACTCAAGATCATGGGTGGCATAATTCTTCTCGTGATCTTTCAACTGTTGGGATCCATATCCAACAACTTTTCCTTCTTGCATCAACACGCATCAGTAAAAATGGTGAAACCGCCGCTTCCGGATGGCAAAGTGGTGTTGTAGTCAATCTCTTCTTCAGCTCTTAGAAACTAGTTTCACACTGATCTGTCCACACATATGGTACATTCTTCCTTGTCAACTTCCTCAATGGTGACGCAATCGACGAAAATCCTTACACAAACCTCCGATAATAGCCTGTTAATCCCAGAAAACTCCTGATTTCTATCACATTCTTCGGTCTTTCCCACTTCACTACTGCCTCAATTTTGGACGGATCAACTGATAATCCTTCTCTGGAAATGAAGTGTCCCAAAAATGCTACTTGCTCTAAACAGAGTTCGCACTTCTTGAGCTTCGCATACAGATGGTTCTCTCAAGAGTTGCAATGCTATCCTCAAGTGCTCTTCATGCTCTTCTTTAGTCTTGGAGTGCACCAAAATATCGTCAATGAATACTACCACAAATTGATCCAAGTACTGTGCGAATATCTTATTCATCAACGCCATGAACAATGCCGGTGCATTGGTCAACCCAAATGGCATAACTAAGAACTCATAGTGGCCATATCTCGTCCAGAAAGTTGTTTTCAACACATCTGATTCTCTGACTCTCAGCTGATGATAACCGGATCTCAAGTCAATCTTCAAAAAATATTAAGCACCTTGTAACTAATCAAACAGTTCATCTATTCTTGGCAATGGATATTTGTTCTTAATGGTCACTTGATTCAATCTTCTGTAATCAATACACATTCTCATCGAGCCATCTTTCTTCTTGACGAACAAGACTGGAGCTCCTCATGGTGAGATGCTCGGTCTCACGAAACCTTTGTCCAATAATTCTTGTAACTGTATTTTCAACTCTCCCAATTCTGCCGGAGCCATACGATATGGTGCAATAGTAATCGGAGCAATCCCTGGTAACAACTCAATAGTGAAATCAATCTCTCTGATGGGTGGTAATCCTGGAATCTCCTCCGGAAAAACATCCGGGAATTCTCAAACAATTGCGATTTCCTCCACCATTTGGGACCGTTTATCCTCCGCGATAAACGCCAAATAGGCTTCACATCCACTTTTCAAAAGCCTATCAGCTTTCAATGCTGAGACAAACCCTGTACGAGGATTCTTCCTCTCTTCCTAAAATAACACCCCTGTTGGTGTCTCATCTAACTTGAAAGTAAGAGTCTTATGGAAACAATCCATCGTGGCATGGTACCCTGCTAACCAATCCATCCCTAGGATGACATCATAATCATACATCTCCAATAAAATGAGATATGCGGTTAAAACCACTTCTCCTATCTGAATTACACAACTAGGGTAAAAGGTTCTACAAATAACTTGTTTACCTACTGGGTTGTCACAGTCAAAATGAACTCAAGTTCTCTATCATGCACATCAATCAACTTAGAAAACGCAGGAGACAAAAATGAGTGTGTAAACCCAGGGTCAAATAAAATATTAGCTTTAATCCCACAAACAAGGAGTGTACCTTCCACAACATTGCCTGCTGCCTCTGCAGTAGCTCTATTAACCGCATATATTTGTCCTCGTTGTTATGGCCTATTCCGAGCCTGTTGTGGCCTACCTTGTTGGACATTTTTATTCTGTTGTGGTGCACGCTGATTTTGGTTCTGTCCCTGTTGATAACAGGCCTACTGTTATTGCTGTTGTGGTCTATACTGTTGCTGTGGTGCTTGTTGCTGAAGTGGTCTTGCCTGATTCTGGATAACTATTGCATTTTGTAGTGGTGTTGGACGTTGTGCCCCTTACTGCTGCTGATTCTGCCTATTCTGCCTTGGACAGTCTCTCATCTGGTGGTTCATAGAACCACATCTGAAGCATGCTCCTGTAAGTGTACGGCACTGTGTACTCTCATGGCTCCTCCCACAGTGGGTACAAACCAATGGATTTTGAGCATTGTGTTTTGTCCTCTGCTTCTTGTCCTGATGATTCTTCTGCTGGTAGTTCTGCTGATGAGCTTGCCCTTTCCCTTGAACTCTAAGAATCTTGTTGTGAAAATTCCCAAACTTGTAGGCTCTCTTGACAGGTTCCTCAAAGGTGATAGGTGGTACTACACCAGTTGTCGCGACCCCGGACCGGGAATCCCAATCCGGGATCGGGACTAATTGTGGTGAATGATGATGATTAACGAGGATTATCTACATCCACAATATACAACTTACTTAATTTCCCACAGGTGTCCGCGGTGAGGATATCACAACCTTGCATGAATATTTCTTTTGAGTGCGGAAGCGTGTAGCAAATCAAATAGTAGGACTATCTCTAGTCATGCAAGCATTAACATCAAATATCAAAACGGTATCAGAAAGAGCAATGATCTATAGCATGTTTCCCAAAAGTTGTTAAAGTTAGACAAAATATCATTTAGTTACATTCCCCAAAAATTAGAGGCCAACAAAGGCCAATATTACAAAAATAATAACCCAAAAGAATGGTTAATAAGTTCTCCCCAAAATGTTACGCCTCTTGTAGCAACCCGATGTCTACAGGACATCGTCAGCGCGCCACTCAACTAGAGGTTGCGGCTCACCTACCGCCTCCTCCGGCTCCTCCTCAAGGAAACCGGCAACGGGACCTGAGTACCAAAGCAAAGGATCAGACACGACGGTCTGGCAAGAGAGTGAGAAGATACAACAACATATAATATATGAAATATCTCGAAAAGCAAGGAAATCTGTTTAAGCAAGAACTCTCTCAAAATAGATAAATCATTTGCTAGAAATCGTGTAAACAAGATAAAACTCATAGGGTATCCAAGGAATCAGGAACAAACAAGATGGCGACCACACGAAGCTAAGTCCTCTATCACTAAGGTGATAGAGCAATAACTAGGCCCTGATCTCAGTCACTCAAGGTGAGGAGAAACAGGGGCTCTCATATAATTACATATACATATACTATACATGACCACGGTAGCGAGCCGGGCATCGGGGACCACAGTAGCAATCTGCGGTATCGGGACAAGACCACGGTAATGACCGGGTAGCGGGATCCAAACTGCAGCTGGCAGGACAAGAGGGGGATCTCCAAGTCGGTGGATCAAACCAACGAGGTTATCCAAGCTTAGTGGTGCCGACTGATAGGTCAAATACAATTGAGACAATGCAAGTAAATCAAGTACAAATATATAATCAAACGGGCAAGACGGGGGTGCTCAAGGGCACACTGACATATCATGTGGTGCAATGCACTTCGGGTCAAGTAACCATTTCAAGTGTACAACAATGCTTTCGGGGAAAACAAGTCATGTAATGTAAAATCTTGGAAATGAAGAATATAATGAACTATACCAATCCGGGAAAGATAATGATTTTAAGATCTATTTGAGTGAATAGGGGTCCCGTATGTCGATTATTGAAATGACTTGGTACTCCTTGAGTTTGAAGACATTCCGGGCTCCTTATGCATTTTTACACTTTTCAAAACTTCGAATGACATCCTTGTGATATGGTTTCTTTCTCAAATGGCCTCATACAATGCCTAGTGAATCTCCTTTGATCGACAAAGCTCGACGCTCGAACGAACCGGAGAGTTCGTTCGAGCGGGGAGCTTTTCGAAATCTGGAGAATTTCGGTTACCTTGCGGTCATCTGGCGGTTAGCCGCCGCTGGGACGGGCGGCTAGCCGCTGGCTGACCGCGGCTGGGCTGCAGAAATGCAGCTCACTGGAAAGCTGACCGCCAATGCGCGGTTACCTGGCGGTTAGCCGCCGATGGGTTCCGCGGTTAGCCGCTGGCTAACCGTGAGGCTGACCGCGTTTTCAGGGGGGAAATGATGCTCTCTGGAAAAGGAACCGTGACATTTCGGTTACCTGGCGGTTAGCCGCCAGTCACCAGACGGCTAGCCGCCGGGTGGCCGCAGGCTGACCGCCAGTGCGGGAATCACCCACTGTGTGCAGATTTGAGTCACTTTCCTCCTCAAAACCATCCTCCTCACTTTCACTTAATCCTTGACACAAAACTGAGCTAAAAGCTCCTCCAATGCATCTATTTTCACTTCTCCCAATACTCCAATATTTGTTCATTCATCCCTTCCTCCATCCACATCAAATCCAATACAAGAAAGAAGGAAACCATATCACCATAGAGTACATTGGGTATAAACAAGAAAAGGATTAAATGCCATTCACTACTACACTTATAAGTCATAATTGCAATACCATAAATGCACTACTAAAGCTCCATTATGAACATTTATGTCAAACTAATGTAATAAATAGACATGAGTGAAAAACACCAAAAATCAAGGAAAGCTTATAAAGATCAAAACATCCACTTGCCTTGTGTCTCCTAACAATGCAATAAAGCTCTAATACTCTTCCAAGCAAGGAATCCAAGCTATGAACAAAAATCCCCAAAAACAAACCCTAAAAGAGTCAAACCAATGAAATAGAAAGGGGAACTTTACAATAATGGAAATGAAGCTTCTCAAGGGCTAGAGGAACACTAATCTAGGAGATGGGAAGAATCACTTACTTGGGTGGCCTTCAAATGAAGAGAACTAGTTCAAAGAAGATCTCTAGATTGATGGATTTCTCCAAAAATAGTATCAAGAGGAAGCTTGTGAGATGAGGAAGAGATTGGAAATCTCCATTTCTTGATTGATGAGCTCTTGGTGAGGCTTGGAGATGGAGAAGCAAGAAGAAGAAAAGAAAAGCAATGAAAACCCTAGACTCAATAGTTGTGCTGGAACATGAAAATGGAGAAGGAAGGGAAGGGTTCCTCTTTGTTAACACTTGGGTGGTTGGGTCCCACAACTTAAAGAACTACGTTGGCTGAAATCATCTCTCTCGGGTCCTCGGCTGAATTCGACGAAGGAGGAAGAAATGTTCGTCGAAATATCTAGTTTTCAGAAAATGTATGTTTCGCGAGTTTCGAGAATATTAAGTTTTGGGTACAGATTTGGTGTGAAATGACTGTTTTACCCTCAAGGCTATGAAATCGGGTTTCGGGACCTCAAATGGGCACGGGATCAACATGAAAGTTGTAAGAATCCACAAGATGAATGCAACGGGCCAAAAACACAATTCACAACAAATCGGAAAAATCTCGCAAGAAAATGCAAAGCCGAAAAGGGAACCCCCAAAGGGCCCCACTAGCCAACAAAACACTCAAAGCAGCCCAAAGCTAAAATCAAGGTTATTCCAAACCCAACTTAACCAAAAACACTAATCAAGCTTAGCACTAACACGTAACTTAATTAGCACTAATCGGGTTCACTCGGGTCGGGGTCTTACACCAGTGGTGTCTCTTTCAATGATGGGGTTAAGTCCCTCTAGGAACTTTGTAATTTTCTTCTCCACGGTGTCCACCAACTCTGGAGCATATCTAGACAATCTCTCAAACTTTGTGAGGTATTCGAGGACTGTCATGTTCCCTTGCACAAGCTGCTGGAATTCCACTGCTTTCTGCCTCTTGATGTGGGTGGGTACATATTTATCATGAAACTGCTTCTTGAAGTTTGCCCAAGCCACCGCATCTGCCATGGTTCTATATTCATCCCTAATTGTCTTCCACCCTATGTTTGTTGCACCGTTAAAGAAAGATGATGCAAGTTTCACTCTCTCTCCTCCAGTGCATTGGAAAATCTCGAAGATGTTCTCGGTATGCTCTAGCCAATCATCTGCAGCCAATGGATCCTCTATGCCTAGGAAGTCATTCGGAGCTCTCTTCCGAAACTGCTAAAATAAAGCGTTTCGGGTCATGTTGCCTTTGATTGATGACAATTGCGGGTTGGGCTTGAAACGGTTCGGGCCTCCTCTGTAATACTTCTAACAGTTGCCTCTGCATTTCTGCCAATTCCCTGGCATGATCTTCCTCTCTCTTATGCATCTATTCTTGCAATTTAGTTTGGTTTTCATTAGCCTGATGTTGTTGGTCAAGTATTCCCTACATCATCTATTGGAATTCATTTGGTATATTGTTATCAACTATATCTTCCTCAACTGGCCCTGTGTGATCATTGTTACTTCCGGAAGGGTTGCCGTTTATCGGTCTCTTACGAGGAGGCATGATGCTACAAAACAAGTTGTTAGCACATAATAATCAAATAAAAGGTCACAAATTGCTCACACGATACTAGCTAACGAAGAGTTTAACGAATCCTTGTCACGTCCTTAGGATTTCTAGTTTCTTTTAATTGCTTGAAACACGTCTCGCTCTGATACCAGTCTATCGTGACCCCGGACCGGGTTACCGAGGTCCTAATTCGGGATCAGCACTATTGTGGTATGTTGTGTACATATTTATTTAATTTCCCACAGGTGTCCGCGGTGAGGATATCACAATAACATAAATATTTCTTTCAATGAAGAAGCGTTTAGTAATTCAAATTGATAATTCAATTCTAGTCATAAGATAACAACACATATATAAACCAAGTATCAGAATGAGCAATGATCATTACTGCATTCCCAAAAGAAAAGTTAAAGTTTATACAAAAGATCATTTAATTACACTTCCCAAAAATAGAGGCCAACAAAGGCCAATATAGACAAAATATCAATCCCTTAAGAATGGTTAAATGTTTCTCAAAAAGTTTCGTCTCTCATAGCAATCAAATGTCTACACGACATCATCAGCATGCCACTCAACTAGGAGTTGCGGTTCACCGACGGGATAGACAATGTCCGGACCTGAGTACCAAACAGTGAGTCAAACACGACGGTTTAGCAAACGGGTGAAAAGACATGACAATAAAACAATAAATGAATTTACCTTCAAAAGCATTTAATTTTGTTTAAATAGCAATTTCCATAAAAGAGATAAATCATTTATCCAAATACAAGCATGTGTTGTAAAACATGTAAGGGTAACCAAGGAAACAGGAAACAAGCAAGATGGCAACCACAGGAAGCTAAGTCCTCTATCACTGAAGTGACAGAGCAATATCAAGGCGTTGATCTCAGTCACACGAGGTGAGGAGAAACAACGAAATATATACATATACATATAATATACGGGACATGACCACGGTAGCGAGCCGGGCATCGGGAATCACGGTAGCAGTCCGAGGTATCGGGACAAGACCACGGTAATAACCGGGTAGCGGGATCCAAACTGCAGCTGGCGAGACAAGTCCAAGTCGGTGGATCAGACCAACAGGGTTATCCAAGCTTAGTGGTCCGACTCATAGGTCAAATGACAAAAATCAAAACATGTGTAAAATACTTCAAGTGCAAGTACATAAACAGGCGGAACGGGGGTGCTCAAAGGCACAATAGTCATATCAATCCGGGCATGCTTATCGGGACTAGTAAAATGCTACAATTGAAATTTCAACATTTTCGGGAATACATAAGAAATTCGGGGATAATGAAATACAAATGAGCTTTCAAAATCTCAAACAAGTATCGGGGTTCAAGATTTGTTTAAGGTGAATAGGGGTCTCGTATGTCAATTTAATGACAACTTGGTACTCTTCTAGTTTTGGGACATTCCGGACTCCTTATACATCTTACGATTTTTAAAACTTCAAATGAAATCTTTGTGATGTGGTTTTTTTCCCAAACGGATGTCAAATCATAAGAACGGTTCTTCTCATTACAATAGGGCTCCCAACAAACCTCTCTAAATCATATAAACATTTCATTTGTGCTCCCAAAACAGCCCCAGGTGAACAGTACCCATCGCTTGAGCGGACTAGAGGTTCGCTCGAGCGATGAGGTCTCTGGTTGTCTGGATGGGTTCGCTCGAGCGAAGTTGAAGTCGCTCGAGCGAACTCATCCAGCATCAGGTTGGCTCGAGCGGAAGTTCAGTTCGCTCGAACTAACCACTCTCTCGAACAAGTTTTGGGAGGGTTCGTTCGAGCAACAAAGGGGTCCGCTCGAGCGAACTATCCACTGGAAAGGTACGAACCCATTTCTGAACCCTTCGCTCGAGCGACCTATCAAGTTTGTTCAAGCGAACTGTCCAAAAACTGATTCCGGGACAGTTCTTCTCCTCTCTTTCTCCTCCTTTTACAACCTCTTTTTAGCCCCTTAAATACACCAAATGAGGAGTTCAAAACTCCATCCAAATCAACCTCAAATCTCCTACAACATCCATTCCATCCTCCTCCAACAATATCACATCCAAATACAAAGAAAGAAGGGAAGGAAACCACTATACCAAGAACTCATTTGAACTAAAAATAAGGGAAAATTGAATACCATGAACCAATACATTTCTATGACAGTAAATGCACTATCAAAGCTCTTTCATGAGCATTCATTTCAAGTCAATGCAATAAATAAGCATGTATGAAAAAAAAATCAACCACATTTCTTATAAAACCTTTGAAAGCTCATAAAATCAAATCATCCACTTGCCTTAGGTCCAAGCTAATCAATAATAAGCTTTAGACACTCCTCCAATCCAAAGATCCAAGCTATGAGCAAAAATCCCTAAAAACAAACCATAAATGGGTCAAAACAAGAAATCAAAAGAGAAACCTTACAATAATGAAAATGGAACCTCTTCAAGGATAAAGGAACACAAATCTAAGAGATGAGGAGTGTTGCTTACTTGTAGGTTCTCCAAATGGGCAAGGTGAGCTCAAAGAGAGTCTTGGGATGTGAGTTTTCTCCAAAAATGGTATCAATGGAAAGTTATGGTGATGAGGAAGAAGATGATGATCTATATTCCTCAATTTGTGCAAGGTTGGTGGTGGATTTGGTGGTGGAAAGCAAGAGAAAAAGAAGGAGAAAAGGAAAAGGGAAAACCCTAGTTAATGGTTTGAGCTAGAAAAAGGGGAAAAGAGAGAGGAGGTTTCTCCTTTTATAGAAAATGGAGTTGGGTCCCACCACTAGAATCCTTTGTGGGCTGAAATCATGATTATCAGGGCTTCGAATGAATTCGACGAAGAAGAGAAAAGTGATCGTTGAAATTTCTAGTTTCCAAAAAGTATATGTTTCGCAGGTTTCAGGAATATCAAATTTTTTGGTACAAATTTAGTGTAAAATGACTGTTTTGCCCTCAATGCTAGGAAAGTCTGGTTTCGGGATCTTGAACGGGCACGGGATCAACATAAAAGTTGCAGGGATTAATGAGATAAATAAAACAGTATTAAAATAATAAACAAAGAAATCTCAGATAATTCCCCAAGTAAACGCAAAGTTATAAAAGGAACCCCCAAAGGGCCCCACTAGTCACAAAGGCACTCAAAATTTTCCAAAGCTACATCAGAAGTTATTCTAATCCCAACTTAACCAAAACACACTAATTACGCTTAGAACTAAAACACAACTTAATTAACACTAATCGAAGTCACTCGGGACGAGGTCTTACACTAGACACAACCGATGGGTAGTGGTGGGAAGTACAAACTTAATTGTTTTTCTCATTATGGGTTCCTGATCAATTAAGATCGCTTTTAGTGGGTCTTCGGGCATTGATTCGAGCCAAGTCTTAAATAACCATACAAAATATTCAAATGTTTCATCTGAAAGAAGTCCGCAACCAAATATTGTTATCTAACCATGGTGATTCACTCCTATGAATATACCAAAAATCAGGTCAAATTTGTTTGTTGTCATGTCAAATCCAACGACTCCCCCAAACTCCCTATATGATGCTCGAGAGATATGCTCCGTCCAAAACACATGTCTCACATGCCCCTTTGAATCTAGTTCTATTGAAAAAAAAAATAGTGATCGACTTGGTTTTTTTAGCTGCTTGAAATGTTCATATAACTTCTGGCCATCTTTGCCCATGTTATTCATCTTTTTGTCTCTACAATAATTTCGGACATCTTTTTTGGTGAAACCTAGCCAACCCCACCTAGTGGGAAAAGGCTTGGTTTGGTTTTGTTTCGTTTTTCTGTGAAACCAACCAGGTCAGCACGACCACCCGCTTGAACTTCAAATATATCCATTTGACTATAGGTTTGTATATTTGTGGCACTAAATGAATCTATCAAATTTTTCTTCGGTGCAGTCACATTACAATGTAATCATAATATATGAGCCTTTTGAGGAGAACTTAAAAATGAGAATGTTCCATCACAAATTTGCTTACAACCCATTGCCCATCTGCATTTCTTCTCACCTGTAACTCAGCCCCACAATTCTCTCAAATATCTGTAACACGCCTCTGTACAACATTTGCTTGGTACAACATCTTCTCTACTTTTTGGCCTTCTTTGGAACACAAAAACTTTTTCCAAACAAATTCGTTTTTACGTCTTGCATCGGAGCTTTTCCTTACACTAAACCAGACAGCTTTAGCATAAATGTTGTTGAGGTTGAAAGCCCCCTTTGTGCTATCCACTAACATCCCTACTCTTTGTATTAATTCCTCTTCTACATCTAGAACAAATGATATAATTGTTGAAGATGCACCTGATTCTTTCTAAACAATGTTCCAGATGCACACAAAAAATAAAAATAAAAAACATTAGATGAGAATATAAGAAGCACATGTTATTAGATGAAAATATAAGAAACTAAACTTAGCTAACTTACACTAGTGGATGAATGTTGCACATGTTGCAATGAATAAACAGGCATCTCAATTGAATGAGATGAGGAATTCGTGACACCAATGCAGGGCATTTGTTGTGTGGTGGATGTTGCAGGTATTGTGATGAATGCATGATTGGCATTTGTTGTGTGGTTGGATGTTGCAGGTATTACGATGAATGCATGATTGGCATTTGTTGTGAGAAATACATCACAGACGCTTGAAATGACTGGGCCAAGGAATTTGTGACAGCGATGACAGGCATTTGCTGCGGCATTGGACTTTGCAACTGAAGTGATGAATGCATCATGGGCATATGTTGTGAGAAATACATCACAAGCATTTGAATTGATTGAGGCAAAGACTCCGTTACAGCAATGTTAGCTGATTCCTTCTAAATGACATTATAAATTAAGAGCAGATCACATCCTAATTAGACCTAGGAAAAGTAGATGAGCAGAAGGAGGTGCTCTTACGTGAATGTCCCATATCAAATCACCAGCACTTTACACATCTATGCACACAATTTAATATCTAGATAACGCATCATTAACCAAACATCATTCTAATGAAACCAAGTATCAATAATTAAAAAAGATTATGTACCCATGACAGAAAGCCCAATGAAAGCTGATGATGCCAAAAAGTGGCTTTCGGGCACCACCGGTCAAGTGATATGTAATTGATGTAGAAATTAATGAAGAGAGAGAGAAGGTTTATAGTGGTTCGGTCGGTATGACCTACGTCCACTTCAAATGATCACTTTACTGCTCTGGGGAGGAGATTACAAAGTAGTCAGATACAATGATAGTGAGAAAATTAATTATATTTTCTCCTTTAGTAGGACTCTCCTTTTATAGTCTTTCCCCAACGGGTGGAGAGAATCTCCAGCGATCTCCAACGGCGTACGCTCCAGTCTGGTGGAGTCTCCCGCACTGTCCTCAACAGATGAGCAGATAAGATCTCTTCCGCGGGACTTGGTGAAAGCCGGTAGATGGAACGACGCGTGTGCTGACTCTGTCATTCGATGGATCCGGACCCGGCCCTTAACGGGTAGATGACGACCCGGGCTCATCATGGACTTGGATCAGTCAGACCCGACCCGCTATCGTGGACCGAGCCGTTTAGGTTCAACCCATCATTACGGACCGAGTTATTTGGGCCTGACCCATCAAAAGCCACATCACTATATCTTAATTCACTTCAAGACCCATGACTTTCTAAGACCATGAAAGCACCTCCTCACTGTCTCGAGAAATCATGGTCGAGTCACTGTTGAAGATCTGGTTTTTTTCTTTGGAATCCAATCTATTGAACATCACAAATATATATATATATATATATATATATATATATTCCATAGAATGAGGGCTATGCATTCTTCGATTTATTACCTTGGGACAAAGGACAAATAAAAATCCCTAAAAAATCCAAATTATAATAGCATGAGGGCTTGACCAGTTTTAGCCTTTCTTAATAAATCAAACTGAAAAATCCCTAACGAATCAAAGAAACCCCCTAGATTCCTCCACCTAATAATACCCATAAAATGATTCTTAAACTAGAAGATCACCAGAGAAAAAGCTCAAACAGAAGGTATCATAGAAAAGTGATGGATGGTCTACACTAGCTCCAAAATGAAGACTGCAGAAAGGAAAGAAAAAAAAAGTGTCAAAAACCATATCATACCAGTGACAAATGGAAAACTCACCAACCAAACTTGCATCGTAGAATCCATCACCGGCGACATAGAATCCATCATCAGCGTCGAAGAATCCATCATTGCAGCGTTGTCAGGCTTTCCCCAAGGAAGAGAATGGAGTAGCATAGCCTCTTGGGGCTTCTCTCAGAGAACTCAATCGAGAGTGGTCGAGTCCATCGTTGGCGTTGTAGAATCCATCATCGCGTTAAAGTATCCATCGTTGCAGCATCGTCGGGCTTTCCTCAGGGAAGAGAATGGAGTAGCGTAGCGTCTTGGGGCTTCTTTCAGAGATGAGAATGGAGAGGGTTTGGAATGAGATTTGGTCAGAAATCTCAAAAGTGAAAATGGGTTGCTTTTTCTCCTCGAAAACAATGCAATGCTTGTTTGACTTTCCATCCCACCGTTAGATATGAGAGGTGGATGGACGGTTGAGATGCAGCTCTCTCATGTATATGGTGAGAGAGACTCTCCCTATATAAATATATATATATATATATATATATATATATATGGGGAAGTTTCAAGTGCATCCATCCCTCACCATAGGGTGAGGGATGCTTCCACAAATGGGAATTTTCAAGTACAAAAGTGAATTTTCAAGTACATAGGGTGAGGTACACTTCCTTGTCTTCATGTGCAAAAAGGAAAAGTGCCCTCACTCTATGGTGAGGGATAGATGCACTTGAACATTCCCCTATATATATATATATATATATATATATATATGGGGTCAGCTCTCTTAAGCTAAAACTTACTTTATCCTAAGCTGAAACAGTGTCAGTCCACAAATCAAAGTGGATTATTATTGCTTTTTGCATGATGATCGTCTCCAAAATCAAGATAAATTCAATCAGAACTGGATTTTCTAGTTCTATCTTGCAAAAAACAGATATAATCAACTTTGATTTGTGGAACTAGTAGTATTCCAGCTTAAGAGAGCCCTATATATATATTTATATATATAATTGTTTCTTTCCAGTTGGTGAGTTCTTTAGCATCATTGAATTTTGGGGTTAATACGGGATTAGACAGTCATTTTTGGGTTGGCCATCCAAGGCCGCATCTACTATATTTTAGACATCATTAAAGTAAGCAATCTTTTTAACATAGCCATTTGGTGTCAATATTATAAAAGGACCCCAGGTTAGATATACTTTTTTAATTTTATTTTGTATTTGTAGTTTTTGAAAGTTATCTAAACTTTTTCTCCTTTAGAATAAATCTTGATTATGGAATTTTGAAAGTAATAAAATTTTAAACCCTAATTAAACTAATAAGCCCATATATTTTCTTTCTTTTTTTTTCAAATATTTTAGTTGGTTCCTAACAGGCATCAACAACCTCGTATATTATCTGTTAAGAGATTTGGAAAAAAAAAAAAAAAAAAAGAAGGATATAACCACGGTGGTGGTCACCTTTGGGGGATCCAATTCACTCACTGGATGTCATCGTTATTGCTAGGATTTGGATAAGATTTGAGCTGCAAATTGATCACATTTGAAATATAAAAATTTCAGGAGTGGCTGTTCCAATCGTCACATGATCAATCCAGACTCCTCCCAATATTCTTTGCTCAGTATTACGTTTACAGTGTCACTTCCCTGGATTGTTGATGATCTTTTATATGGTGTAACCTTCGTAATCGTATCACGTTCCCCAAGATTGATGATGATCTTTTTTCTTGTGCAACTTCAATATTATGACTACATCATGGCTGAATAACAGAAATGATGAATGTACCATATTTAGCTCTAGGCTCATTATTTTCTATTGTTCTCTTACAAGCCTAGAGGAATAAACAATATATTTGCTCTAAGCTCTTACAATTATACAATAATACATTTTGTTCATGTGTTATTGTCCCGGATCTCCTTTTTACATTTCTATTATAATTTTCACAAAGCCGAGTAGTAATTTTGTAATGTGCATGTTTATAGACATTTCTTGGGCTCAAAGAGTGGGTGTGTAAAGGGACTCTTCATTTAAAAGTTCACCTGCCATGTGATAAGAAACCTATTACTTCTCTTTAATCAATGAAATTTTCAACTTTCCTCACACATGATTAAAAAATTAGAATTTCACCCTAATGATAGTGGATAAAATGAATGCTTGCACACCTTTTCTTTTTGTTGACAAATCAAATCAACCTCCCAATCCCATTTACATATTGCCTAGTTTAACTTCAATCAGTAAATATTTCATATTCTCATTAAAGATATATACCAATATTTTTTAATCCTTATAAAAAATAGTTTTTTTTTAGGGGTGTAAAAAAAAAACCCGAAAAACAGTCTAATCGACTGAACCGAACCGACGTTTAATAATCGTGTTACACGGTTTCAGTTACAGTTATTGAAATCGAAAAACCATGCTTCACGGTTCAGTCTCGGCTTCGGTTTTCAATCTCGACTCATAGTTATTAAACGAACCGAACCGTAAAATATGATTGGATTAACCGTTTTGTTTTTTTCAAAACACACGGTCAACCGAACCACTACACTCCATTTCATTTGTCTATGTAAACATTTCAATGCTACTTTAGTATTTTAGAATTATATAATTTGTTATCTAAGATATTTGGTTTTGACTATTTAACATGTATTTTACATTCTGATTAAAAAAAAACATGTATATGAAGTAACAATTAACCGTAATCAAACTGTTTAATACGGTTAACCGCGATTCAATTTTTTAGGTTATAGTTACGGTTGCAGTTTTTAAAAACTAAAAACCATAAATATAGTCCAGTTAATAATTTTTCCAAAACACACGGTTAACCGAACCGTTACACCCCTATTTATTTTAATCTCTCCAAGATTGTCCGTCATCATCATCATCATCAAAATAATAATAATAATAATAATAATAATAATAATAATAGACTTTACCTCTTTAATTTCCAACGTTTGGTCAAATGGTGAATAATAAGATTTCCAGAAGAAAAAATTCGGCTTTGCAAGATGGAAATTTAGGCAATCAGTTTAGAGGAATGTATGCTGCTATGTATCGAATGAAGTTTTTGCAACGTTGTTATGGATGGTGCTTTATTGCTTTGAACATTTGCAATTCTTTAAAAGTTATCAATATTTTCTATTACTATCGTTCTTTCAAATTCTTTTTTATCTGATAATTATATAACATTTTTTTATATCAGATTGATGAAATGACTAGGACCCATAACCTCATAGAAGTGAAAATGAGCATCTACCAACCATGCTATGGCCCTTGTCAACATGATTTTGTTAAAAGGGGAAAACCCAAATACAACAGAGAACCTTTCAGCCTCCCAGCAGGAGAATAGAGAGGTACAAAGGTGACAAACCCACCTTAAAAGCCCACAGCCCAGGCTCAAGCAATAAAAATAAATAAAATAGGGATAATCATAAAATGGAGACAGAGTAAACCCAACGGAAAATATCAATTAAAAAATACTGAGTTCCGCAACAGAAAGAACTATTTCATTTTTCTTGGCAAAAGATTCAGAAGACACAAGAAGAATATCATCTGGATTAAGACAAATGAGCTCAGCATGCATATTTCTAACCTTAAACCGATCGTTCCAGCAAGAGGATGATGGATTTTGAGCAACTATTAACAAGTATCCCTCCATCTCAAAAGCAAAATGAAGCAATCCAAGAGGCAGCAACTCAAAGACTGTAAGAACTCCAGCTAACAGGTTGTCCGATGGAGTTTCCATCAACTGCGGTCCTATTCATAGACCAAAGAACACCCATAAGCAGAGACGAGCAGCAAACAATTGATAATCTCCAACGATCAAGAACTGGTGAGACGATCAGAGCTCTCCGTCTCATCTGCATAGGAGGATTATATCCTACTCGCTAGCAATATTTGCAGGAAGATGAAGGCCAAGATAGGTCAACCTACTTGTAGCTTGCTGCTGGATCCCAGATACAACATGATACAACAGAGCCACATGATACAACAGAGCAGATACATCAGTTCCGCCTAAATATTCTTACTAACAGAAAATAAGCATGGATCTAATATGACCAGGCAATGACCACAGATTGACTATACCCATGTTCTTTAACTAATCCACCATAATAAAGGAACTAAAACTGTAGTGCCACAAATGGTCATGGCCTATTCAGACATTACGAGGTCAAGTTGGGTCCGCTATGGAAATTTGAATTCCAACGTGCTCTAGGGTGGATGTTGGGACTCCAACTTCTTCAACAAAAAGAACGTAATATCCCAGTTGAACCCACGGTACTGGAGCCACCTCACAATCCTTGATTTGCGTGTCTCCAGTGGGAGATCTTTTCCCCGTAGCCATTGTTTGGAGGCCTCTGCTAAGAGACGATCCAATGAGATCTTAGACATGCCAAGATGGGTGCCTCGATCAGCACCACAGTCGCCATCTTGGAAAACTTGCTTCATTGCCCTCTCAGCATCTTGTTCAGTCACCCCTTTTCTGAGAAGCGCCTGTTCAAACAAATTCATTTCTTAATCAGAAAGCATAGTGAAGATGATTGGGAATCCCTAAAACATAATATAAAAGGCTCCTCTATTGGTCACAAGCATATGTAGCATATGTGGACATTGATTGCCAATCCATTGTGGTTATTCAATCAAGACACTTTTGTAAAACCACTCGAGAGTCTAGTCGCCATTATTGTGCACTATAAAGATAGGGTACTGAACAGTTTGGTGAAACTAGCAGGCACCAAATCTGCCTGACCTGCTTGCTACACAGAAATTTGAAAATGTTGCTAGCATCACCATCAGGGTAATTTTCACCCAAATAAGATCTATCATATGAATATCCATATACTTTATCCAGCATTCAGATGTTATATGTTGCACGTATTTCGAAAGATTTACAATGGGATACATATTCCATCAAAGAGCTATGATACCCGGATACTTCAAAATAGGACATATCTTGTGCCATATCATATCCGATACTTCCCCTTTTATGTCTAAAATCCATGTCCCTACCATAGCCATGTTGTATCTGGGCATCACAGTCAGAAAGTAAAAAATCAAAATATTATGGCTAGGTTTCTGATAGAAATAGGTTAAAATAGTTTAATAGTAAACAAACAACCAAAAATAAAGCTAAAATACTTTTTTCCAGGAAGAATCAATAAAAGATTTTATAAGGATGGGCTGTGTAAAATCAAATACATAAAAGAGGAACTAATTAGTAGGCAATAGAGAGCAACCTATGAAAAGAACAGAAAATTACAGAGAGAATAAATTTCCAATTTCAATTACGTCTATTTACTCCTTTCCTGGCCTGAAGTTCCGGTTTTTCATTCCGTTCACATGGAATGTATGCAGCAACACATTGATTTAAATGCTCATCATTGTATTTCAATGGAGGATGGAAATTACCAAGCAGCCATCTTTTAGTTAAAGTGAATCATCAGCTTCAACTAGTGGCCCTAACAAAGAGTCTTGGAAAAAAAAAAAAAAACACCATGCTAAGATTTCGCTTTATTTGAATCTCCTAAACCTCTTTGTAGTTTAAAAGGAAACATCAAAACTCTTTTATCATTCTTGATTATGCCTCTAATCCCAGATCAACCACGCTTAACAAGAGATGTTTCTCATGGGAATGATCCTTTAATCACAATTTACCATTATTCTTATTGAAATCAATGTTGGAAAACTCAGTGGGTTGACTCTTGACTCGGCCAAGGAACCTCGTTTTGACAAAAGACCAAATCAATTATAAGAGAAACTTGTTTGATTCACTTCGTTTTGATAAATTGTATGCATTTTGGACCAATAATTAAATTTGATTTTAAACAATTGATGCTTATTTTTAAGTAATTAATGCTTGAGGTTTGGAGTTAGCAATTTAAAAATGATTGATTTAAATATAATTTGAGAATTATAATCGATCTTTTACATTCGATGTTTGGACTTAAAATTATTTTATATGCAGGCTTTTTTTTTTCCCCTTATTGTAATAGTTTTCTTGCATATATAAATTTAGCCAATTTATTTATCATTAATACATGTAAATATATGTATATCTAGATTTTATAAGTACTTGGTCTATTTTAATTTTTTAAAACATGATTCTCCTGAATCATCGCATTGACTCTCCAAGTCAATTTTCTTAGAGCTGGACGAGTCAAGTCCAAGTCAGGAGTTTCACAACCTTCAAACATCAACAATTTTATTCAATCACCCAATAATTTCAAGTGTCAATGGTAAAACACAATATTTTTTTCCTTTAAAAATACACTTATTTAATTCCTTCCATATGTAAGATTTTTTATAAAATCTGGTATCAAATTCGAAACAGACACGTAGACCAACCAACATATAATTGGTAGTAAGAAAAATAGGAGAAGGAAAAGACACCATATAGTAAGAAAATAGCACCAAATAATTGATAGAACTCTGGATTCAAAGATCTTAAGGGTTTTCCCAAAAGCAGTATGTAAAACTTTAGAGAAGAATGAAGAAATATAAGAGAGAATTGGGGGGAACAGCTACTGCAGAGCAACAAACCCCCTATTGATTCTACTAATTACAAATGAGCACCTAAGGATTATCTCGTATTGAAATATGAACATATCCTGCAACGCTCCCCCTCAAATTGGTGGTTAAAAATCTACTATGCCCAGCTTGGACAGTGTATAAGGTAAATGTCTTCTTGCTATCGCCTGATTAGGAAAATCTGCTAGCTGTTCTTTTGATTGCACATACTTTAACTTGATTTCTTCACTGCCATGGTTTTAAAAAAATGGCCGTTATGAAACGGTAATGGCCTTATGGATGTAAATGGGTCCCCGATTCTCCAATTACCCAGAGGTTCCAAACCAGTTAAAAACTGGGTCTGCGTCCCTTATTTAGGCCCCAATAAGTAAATGGGTTTATGTCCTTTTTTCTTTTCTTTTTTTTGTGACCCGTGACCTGAACGGGTCCGGGTCCCGTTCCACCTTGGGACGGATCCGTGGACCCAAAACCCGACATATTACCTCAATTTTCGAGAATCTCTCCTAAAAACTAGTTTTTTCCCATATCATTCTCTACCTAGACCCGGACCCGGATCCGGACCAGTCCCATATACAGTTCAGGTCCGGTTCCATCTTCTCATTAGCAGTTCCGATTCCAGAACAAGAAACCAGTTCCAGATCCGGGTCCGGTTCCACCTTCTCATTAGCGATTCCGGGTCCACCATGGACTCAGACCGGAACCGACCTGCTTACATCCCTAAATGGCCTAAGCCTTAACCTTATTTTCAATATAACGGTCATAACGACCACAATATATAAAAAAAAAAAAAAAAAAATGAAAAATTCGGTCCATAACGGCCATCATTTTGAATATAAGGGTCATAATGGTCATAATGGCCGATATTTTGAAAATAATGGCCAAAATATTGGCCGACGATGGTTTTTTCTTTTTTTTTTTTTTAACTTTCTTTCACTTCTTTCTTTCCCAAACAATTTGTGGAGCTTCTTGGGATTGTGCTAGAGCTTCCCAAAACTCTTTTTTCACCTAAACTCAAGTGATTTACAAGATTTTGGTAGATTCTCATATGAAGGCTTCTTCCTCCTCAACCACAATACCCCTATGTCCATACTCCACTATTTTCATTAATTAATTCATCTTGATGTAGTAGTAAATGTTACTTGAAAGTTGAAACTCACTCTCAACTTACTTGGTAATTGAGTAATTGAGTATTGCACTACTACTAGCAGTTTCTTGACATTAAGAGTTTAACACTAATGGCCAGTTCAAAACTATGGTTGCAATGCATCTCGTAAAATCTGTGATATTTCAACTTATTTTAATATATACATGTAAATTTATTTAATTCAGAACAAACTTTATAGGTTTTAGATAAGACAACGATACATGATGTTATGACTCAGGGGGGCGCATATTTTTAAGCCTTTTCCCACTAGGTGGGGTCGGCTATATGGATTTGACGACGCCAATCAAATCTTTTTAGGGTCATGTCCTCCGTTAGATCCATGTAGGCAAGGTCATGTTTAATAGTTTCTTTCCAACTTCTCTTGGGTCTCCCTCTCCCTCTCCTACTCCTGGCAATCTCCATGCTTTCACACATTTTAACAAGTGCCTCCGTTGGGCGCCTTCTAACATGGCCGAACCATCTCAATCGATTTTCTCTCATTTTATCTTTAATCGGTGCTATTCCTATTTTGCCCCTAATCTCCTCATTCCTAATCCTATCTCTCATTGTGATCCCGCACATCCATCTTAGCATTCTCATCTCCGCAACTTCCATCTTCTTAATATGATTATGCATTATTGCCCAACACTCTGATCCATATAACAACGCTGGACGTACCGCCACTTTCCAACTTCCATCTTCTTTTAAGTGTTTACCAATGGAAAAAGAAAAAAAAAAACCATTGTTTTCTAGTATTTTATAATATTTTGGGTCTTTTGAATATTTTTTTCGGATTTTTAGGGTAAAATAAAACTTCACACCATGATGACCACAAACTGTAATGCGATGCCACATCATAACAGTTTTCAAGGTTGACTACGATGGCAACCGCAACCTCAATTTTGAACCATGTTTACTTACTGCCCAATTTGGCCAGTGCGTGGTATTTTTCTTATTACCTTAATAAAGAAATCTGTGAGTTGTTCTTTTGATCGCTATAATACCTCAGACCCTGACTTGGGGGCTACAGTATTTAAATATAAGTATATATTTTATTATTGGGATTTTATTTATAATATTTAATCATTATGAATTTATGATTTATGATTTTATTATTGGTATGTAATATTGATTAGTGGGTTACACAATTAATGGAGAGAGATGCTAGTGGGCACCGCCTTTGGAATGGGACCCTTTCTAGTGTTATGTTATATATATATATATATATAAAGGTCATCACCCAGTGCAATCCCACCGAAGTAGGGTAATATATATATATAGGCCTTTAAGTAGAGGATTAAAGAATTCGTAGGACCCATGAGAAAGAATTAATAGAATTAGAATTAGCGAGAGATTTGGGACGCACGAGTTTAGAATAAGTAGGATTTTAGTCTTGTGCTTAAGTAGTGGGTTTTTAGAGTAGATGGGACCCATGCACTAGGAACAAGAATGTCAACTTGGTGTTAATATGAGGTGCGTACAATCCCGATGGGCACTTGGGGAATTGTGCAAGTTTCCCTAGTTGTAGTGGGACACCTGAATCCTACTTCAGTTCCATGTAAGTACTTGACATGTTTAAAAGAGGAAAACCCATCAAGACCCCAAAAACCCTCTCTCGCTTTCCTATATTGTTCTTGCTTTCCCCTTTCTCTAAAACCCATATTACTGGTTGGCAGTCCTAAACATCCTTTTATTCTCATCCATTGACCTTGTAATCTCTGGAATACTTCACAAAGAAAAGAAAACAAACGACTTCTAGAAGAGAATCAAGTAGAATTAGAAGGAGTAGCAGAGTTGAAGATTCGTGAATGACCTATAGCCTTTCCTCATATAAATCAAGCCGACATCGCTTACACAAGGTGAGTAAGCATGAAACTTTATTTGGTATACCATGAGGTTTCCTATAATCTACAGCAAGGTTTAAAAAGCTGGACTCGGGACCTGACTCACCTAGGGCCGAATTCGAGTCGATTCGACCGACTCTGGCGAGCCAAATGGGACTTGGCCGAGTCGGGTCAAATCCCTATCCGGTGCTAAAAAAAAAGAAGAGGACGAAGAAGCAACAGCAGCTACAAGGCACTACTGAAGTAGAAAAAATAAAATAAAAAATAAAAAAAAGGAAAAGAAGAGGTGTACCAGGAGACCAGATGATACAATAAAAAAAAAAAAAAAGAAAGAAAGAAAAAGAAGTGTAGCAGGACCAGTTGAGCAGCAACGGCACAGTAGACAGCACAGCATGCGGCAGCATTGCAGGCAGGAAGCAGGCAACTGGTCAGATTGCACAGGAAGCAGCACAGCGGGCATCAGGCAACAGGTTAGATTGCTTTTTATTATTTTTCAATGGTGCTCTTTGTCTTCCTCTATCCACCATTTTCTTTTCCTTTCTTTTTTTGTCTTTCTCCTCCTATCTTCCCTCCCTTTTCCCTTTTTTTTCTCAATGATACAGGCCGAGTCCAAGTCCCAGGGACCGACTCGGTAAGTTCCAAGTCCGAATCGCGGACTTGGCCAATTTTTTAAACCATGCTCTAGAGTCTAGGAACCCTAATATTTCTGGATCTTTGGCATAGGATTTTAATTTGAGAAAACTCAAAGTAGAGGCTCCAATGTCTAGTGGAACTCCACCTAAAGGTGAGATGTCGAACAAATCCCAAGAAAGAGATTTTTGTCCCATCCGAACCTTCATGTTGGATTAGCTATGGCCAAGTCCCTTTTTGGGGGCAGGGCCTTAGCCTAACCTTCTTTAGCCCTTAAATTGTTTGTTTTGTGGTGTTCCTTGTTTGTTTCCACAACATGTCAGTCTAATTGGTATTTATTGATGAATGAATGTTTAGATTCACACATAACAAAGACAGTGGTGCTGCTATAATGTATATCTGAATTTATGTTAAGTAGATGGAACCTTGGCCAACTCCCAACATATGAATTTCAGAATGGCTGAACCTACCTAGAGTCCTCTTAACTCTTTAGTAATGATTTACATACTTCTATGCTTTTCTTGAAAGATTTGGATTATTTACAACTAGAGTAGACATTAGAAAATCTGAATTTTGTTAATGTGGTGAGTTTTAGGACATGCTGAATCATGTTTGGAAGATTAGAGTTGAGCCGACCTCCACGTATAAATTATTAAGATGGCTGAACCCCTGTCGGGTTCAGGCCATGGTCGAAACCCATGATATGGGTTCTGGTTGCAACTTATTGATATGAAGGTTTGAACATTATGATTAATTGTTAACTAGTACGTATGTTACATCCATCCATGTTGTCAAATCATTATTGATGGTTTCGTGAGGCCTGATTTCGTTTATGTGATATTTCCACCCCTTACGGGAATAAGAAACCTATATTGTGATATTCTATGAGATTGCCAAGTCATAGCTGGTTCTTATATGGCATATTGTCTATGTTGCTATAGTGTAGTTGATGCCATTAAGCTATATTATGTGACTGCATACGCGAGTTCTAGTGCTCCAGGCATGAACCTCTTTGCTGGAAGCTGAGTTTTGTTCAAAAGTTGGGTACTGTTTGGAAGAGGAATTCTTTTATAAGTTTTAAAAATTACACAAAGACCCCTGCTAGTTTTGGAAAACATGACCAGAACCCCTTTTAACTTTTCCATTCAGAAAATATTAAGGTAGAGCACACTGAATTGTCTAGAATTTGGTGGATGACTTGGGTTTATCATGCAGCTCTATTATTTTCTTTTACACATGTAAATACTGTATTGATTATAGTGTGAACTGAGGCTGGTATATCCATCTTAATGTGATTATTAAATTATGTTATGTTATTCATTGTGTTGCTCCATAAGGTTATGATGAATGATGTTGATGAGGTGTCTCATTCTATCAGGATAATTTGGGATATTATTCTTACTACGGGTACCAAGATGGTAAGGGAATGGGTTGACGAACATCAGTATGTACAAAATCTCAAATTATCACGATAACTATACTGGAAAATATTATTGAAAGCTGTTTTCGAAATATTGTTGACCAACTCATTGGACACCCCAGATGCACCAGCACATGAAGCTAAGAGATGAATTCCCAACGTGGCTTTTAGGGCATCTGCATAATTTCTCTGACTTTTAGGTCAGTTGCATTTTATTTGGCTATAGATTAGCCGTTCGTCTGACTATAGTTTGTCCCTTATGTTTCAAGAGGCTGCGTAATTTTTCTGACTTTTAGGCCAGTTGCACTTTCTTTGGCTATAGGTCAGCCGTTCAATCGACTACAGCATGCCCCTTGTATTTCGGAGGCACCCTTGAGGTGTATGTTATTTTTGGAAGCTTGTGCACACGGTGGTTAGGCATTGGTCCCAAAGTTAAGAGTTAGAAACCTTAACTAAATTAATGCATACAATTTTTTTATTGTTTCATAATTGAATTAAGTGCTTCTTTTATTATAATGTTGCACACAAATCTTGTATATGTAGAAATCAATTCACTCAGTATGACTGATTGTGTTTCGCCCCAATCCCAGGTATGCTAAACATAGAAAGGCAAGAGGATCCCAATGGCGAAAAATTGGATTTGATACCTGCGGCTAAGCGGGACTCAAACAATTTATAACTAGATACATGCTTAGTTGATTCTTTTAAATTATAAGGACTATGTTTTTGGAATTATGTAGTTTATTTGGACATTATTATTGGATTTGGATATTCTGTTGATTAAAGGTTCAGATTTTAGGCAAAGCCTGGTTAGTATGCTTGAATGATTTTGATTTATGTTGTGGATATGCTACTGGCTAGTTATGGTCCGGAATCCGACAGGGCCTCGGACTCCGGGTCATTACATTGGGTGAAGCTCATATCGCAAAAAATTGGGGTTCCTTATCAGTTCTCACAACTGATATTCTCAAAATATCAGTATCGGTCAATAAAAATTTATTAGTAACAATCCTAACGGCTATAAAAATAGAGGAAGAGAGGGAGATGGGGAAAGCTCCAACTGATCTAATACATGTTGCAGTAAAAAAAGGAAGAAAACAGAAATAACAAAGCATATGGAGTTCAGAGGGGTTGCTGGCTTGTATAGCACGGTTTCTTTTACATGCATATAATTGGACCTTCACCCTATTGACATGAATGTTTTTATTTAATAAATTACTTCCACGCCAAAAATCAAATAAAGACGCACAGCCAGTGTCTTGATGTACAATAAATCAAAAAACACATTGATGATTTTCAGAAAGGACAGTTGTCCATTCTGTATAGGACAGTTATCCATTCTGCTAGTGCTATGCATTTGCTCCAGCATGGATTTCAGGATCCACACTCAAAACAAAAAAGGAGTCTGCCTTTGCCCCAATTCCCAAACAATTCCAGTAGACCTCATATATAGTTGTCTATGGAAAGTTGAAGAAAAAGGTGTAGCAGACCTAAGGAGGTTCCCTATTCCATGCCTACCTGGTCACTAAGCAGAGCACATGATTTGAGATATTTGAATCACTTGCGATTTGGATGCATCCAAGCATCCAAATAGAAAGCAAAACAAGCAACTACTTATATAGAATATAAAAGTACATAAATGAAAACCATCATATTTTTTAAAATATGAAAAGAACTTTATTAAGGGAAGTAGTGACTCACTTGCTTAATCCGCCTTGGCCCCCAACTCAAAGAAAACCATCTAGAACGTGAAAATGTTTCCGCATACGAGTAATCATTAAGCAGACCCCTATAAACAGTAACCTAGAAGGTCAAATTTCTTGAATATATATGCAATTATGCCATATGCACATGCAAGTCCCTTTTATTTTTATTTTTGGATCAGCTAGAAAAACCAAGAGATGAAGTGCATATGAACAACAGTTGAAGTAAATGATTGAAATTCATGAAGGAGAAAAAGAGTAGAAAATGCAGTGAAAGACTGAAAGTTCAAGAAAAGAGGCTACTTTTAGCTTCGCTTTGAAGAATGTCTCAAGAATGTTTCAGGAAGAATATTTTCTGAGAAAGAGGGCCAATTCGCTGACATTGCATCCATTGATAAGGACTACGATGACTGGTTCGTGAATTATTTGATAATCGATCTTTAACCATAAAACTGTAGCCTTATTCATAAAAGTATAAAGATTACAATTTTCTTATTTTAGATCAATACAGTAGCAGTCTTGGGCAAGTAGTGTCGGCTAAATAATTAGAGGGTAGGTTGACTATAGGCTGGGCTCAGTGTTCAAACTTAATAACCCTGCAGGTTTCCCTTGCTAACTAGTTATTGAGGCGAACAACAGGCCTCGCCCAAACAAGTCAAGTAGTACTTCATTAATGACACTATTAAAAAAACGTGCTTGATTAACAGACCGGGCCTGCATTTTAAACCAATAAATATTCAGACCAGACTGGACCCAACCCAGTTGCAACATTAATGAGAACGATGAACAAGGAATTCTAGGAATAAAGACAGATTCTCCTCTATTCTGATCTTTAAATATACATACCATCGTCATCATCATCATCAAAGCCTTGTCCCAACTATGTTTAAATATACATATATTTCATCAAATAAGTTTATTCTCTATTCTAATCTTTATATATGTTCAAATGTATGCATATCTCTATATCCATTTTCAACATAGAACCTTCTGCCAATAGATAGCTCTCACTGTTTCCATGAAAGGTAACTATTTCAGCCCCTTGTGCTGCTCACTTGAATATATGTTAATCATGGGAAAATGGGATGATGGAAAGGACCCATTGTGGATTAGAGTTTGCCCAGGCCAGTTGGATCGTCCCAACCCATGAGGTGAGAACTATTTCATTTGGCACCATGAGAGGTACCTCTCGACGGTATTCCTTGAGCTTAGGAGAGTTGCCCCGTATATATATATATATATATATAATATATTACATGTTCTCCATCCACAAATTAAATAAAAAGAAAAAGAAACTAGAAAGGGAATGGGAACAAAAATAGATTTTATTGCCAATAAAATAAGATGTAGATTTTAACTTTTTATTTATTTTGATTGAAAATTGGGTATAATGGCACCGGACAAGCAAAAGATTCCTAATTTAGGTTAGAGCTCTACTCATACAATTCCTTCAACTATGGTACGAACTTGGCCTTGAAGTCAGAACTCAGGTTTTCTAGTGCTTCAATGCTCACCAATCTCCATGTCATTAATTTAGAAAACCTACTCACCTCGTGTAGCTAATCGCTTAACGCTTAATGTGAGATCCCGAACATGTCATCCACTACGCTCCACACGGTTGATCTTGTTTGTCTTCCTCGCGGATCTCCTTGCTCCCTACAAGTTCCCATGCAAAAGCTCAATTAGGAGCTCTCTCTCTCTCTCTCTCTCTCTCTCTCTCTCTCTAAACAATGAGATATTAGAGGAAGAATAAGAAGAATTAGGGGTTATATCATGGTCAACAAGGGTTTGGAGTCTTATTAGGATCATGTGCTCCTAAGGATCCTTCACTGGGAAAGGAGCCTAGCCCTTTATGGGCTTGGGTCATGCACCACATGTGGGTTTTAGGCCCATCATGATACTCTTATGATACCGCTAATAATACTACTATATATTTGGGGTCCCACAATTCAATCTAATGTTTCCAACATACTCCGGGCCCACAATATAAATAATAATTAAATAAAATTAAGGCCCCATAAAAATAAATTAGTGTTGGACAAATATGGGCCCTATCCCTACTCCATACATAGGGTATTACAAACGTGGGGCTCATTGCTCATGTCAATTCCAAACTATAATGCGGGCTCCGCATATTAATGGAATCCAAATATTTTGGTTAGTTATATTCTGATTTTTCTGAAGTAAGTGGAGCTCACACAGTGATGCCTTTAGGTAGCAATTTTTTTTCTTTTTTTCTATATGTTCTTGTTTCTCTCCATTTTTTTCCTCTTTTTTCTCATCTATCTGGTTTACACTTTTCTTCTGCTGGTTTGCTCTTTTCTTCTTCTTGGCATGGACTATGTTGCTGGATGACGATCGCCTTGCTTGAATTAAGTGCCAAGTATAATTTTTCCCTTTTAAACACTTGGACATTTTAATTCTACAACCTACATGCAGATTTTTAACTTTGATATGATAGATATCATATGTTAGTAGTATATAAAGATGCTAATATTTGTCATGTATTGATGTTGATATGGATGGAAAATAGATAGATAGTAGACATTTATAATTTTCCTATTTTTTCTATATTTTTTTAGCATTTCTTTTATCTATATTAAGGAAAGTACAAAATATCTTACAATTCACAGCTCAATTCAATTCAACCACTTGAACAATTCACAATACAATTCGTGATTTGACAACTATGCTCACGATCACTACAAAGTGGCCTGATCAATGGGGACAATAGAAGATCCTGATGCATCAAATAGTGATGCAGTGGCAATACCACATCATTACAAAAAGACTCGTGGGCCACATGTGGGACCCATGAAATTCTAATTTTAATTGTTATTAGTTTTATTCTTAGCAAGAGTATAATTAGGATTAGTTTCTAATTTTTATTGTGTTTCCTAGTTTGATTATGATTGTTTTTAGGGTAAGTACATTTTTATAAATAGAGCATTGTAGAGATCAATTAGCTCATATTAGATTTTTGAGATTAACAGAATTCCCTGTGAGGGTTTATAGTTGGAGTGTCTTCCACGTGAGAATGTTCCCTGGGAACCCTGATTGTGCCCCAGTACTTACAATCGTATCAACAATTGCATCAATTGGTATTAGAGCCAAACGATTCCCGATCGTTGGCGTGATTAGCCCTATATGTCATCCATCCATCTCGCCAAACCATCTTTCCCTGCTGCTCATCATTCGCCCTCCTCCAACTTCCAAAACCATCCCTTCCCCTTCACTGCCGCACTCCCTCCCTACATCACCGAAACCAAAAACCCCAAATCATTGAAACCATCTCGGCCCATCATCCCAGAACCTAGCAAACCCAGCCCTATCCCTTGCCTCTTTGCGAAACACACCCCCCTCCTCAACCCAACCCTTCTTCTTCTTTTCTCGATCCCACACCCACTACCAAAACCCCAAACAGAATCCCCAAACGCTGCCCTAAAATCCATCTTCCCCATCTCCACCTTCGTCCGACCAAACCCAAACCATCGAATCAGCGACCCAGTCCACAGCATCTCTAAGAACCCACATCACCGCTTTAATCCAAACTCGAAGGTTAAAATAGGATCACCTGCTTTAATTGTAAACAATAAGGGCATCATGCAACAGAATGTCCAAAACGTATCCACCTCATTGAGAATGAAAGTGATGTGAAAGATACTCCCGAAGAGCCTAAAGAGAATGATACAGAGGAGGTGGGCATTATGCCCGAGGAGGGTCCTGAGTCTCTCCTGGTCATCCAAGCGGCTAGATCCACTACCGCAACCGCGAAGAAATGGCTATGAGATAATATTTTTTATTCAAACGGAATAGTCAAATGTCAGGAATGCATGGTAGTCATTGATGGCGGCAGTTGTCAAAATATTATCTCCCAAGCTCTTGTGAATCGATTGCAGCTAAAAGTTCGGAAGCATCATCGTCCTTATTTTGCTACATGGTTAATGTCAGGTGATGAAGTGCACATACGGTATCCCTATCCAGTTACCATTTCCATTGGTGAAGCTTATAAGATACAATTTGGTGCAATGTGGTACCCATGGATAGTTGTGATATCTTATTGGGTCGCCCATAGATGTATGACAAGAATGAAACTAATGGCATGCACAACAATACCTTCACATTCATGCATGGTAATAAGCAAGTCACAATCTTTCCTATGAAGCCGGAGCCACCAGAGAAAGGTTCATGTTCTCGTCTCACCAAGGAAGCGCTTCACGTGCACACTATCTACAAAAGCAACATCAAGAAGACGAGCCGAGTTCGAGGTCGAACTCTTTTCCAACTTGGGGAGAATGATGCACCAGCAATACCATGTCATTACAAAAAGACTCGTGGGCCACATGTGGGACCCATGAAATTCTAATTTTAATTGTTATTAATTTTATTCTTAGCAAGAGTATAATTAGGATTAGTTTCTAACTTTTATTGTGTTTCCTAGTTTGATTATGATTGTTTTTAGGGTAAGTATATTTTAATAAATAGAGCATTGTAGAGATCAATGATCTCAGATTAGATTTTTGAGATTAACAGAATTCCCTGTGAGGGTTTATTTATAAAAATATTGTGCCCCGGCACTTCAGATCGTACCAATTGATGCAATCCTAGAGTTATGATGCAAGTGCTGGAGCACAATTAGGGTTCCACGGGAACAATCACGTGAAGAAGACAACTCTCCCTCGATAAAACCCACAAAAAGGAATTCTGTTAATCTCAAAATTTTAATTTGAGATCATTGATCTCTACAATGCTTTATTTATAAAAATATACTTACCCTAAAAACAATCATAATCAAACTAGGAAACACAATAAAAATTAGAAACTAATCCTAATTATACTCTTGCTAAGAATAAAACTAATAACAATTTAAATTAGAATTTCATGGGTCCCACATGTGGCCCACGAGTCTTTTTGTAATGACGTGGTATTGCTACTGCATTAGATAGGTACAATGTCATACTGTTCCGTTGTTAATTTTTCCAACTGGGGCCCTTTGTTTGGTGAACCAGACACTGGTCTGATCGGACACATGCAGCATAGCAAAATGCCCAAAATTTCACAGATTGTAACTTCTTTTCAGAACCCATCATTGTAAGTTTTTCTTCAAGTTCTAGTTTCACGCCAAAGATCAGAAGGATGGAATGCTCACATGAGAGTCCAATCAGATCAACTGATCGGTGGTCCTACCTAGTACAGAAAGAGACATCAAGTTACAATTGATCCTAATGCATGAGGACCCAAGAATTTCTTGGTCGATAAGAAATAACATCATCAATATTGAAGTCTTATCCCATCTAAGGATAGGAAGGTGCTACTAAGTCCAAAAGAATCACCTGGAACACACAGCTACAGATTATAGTAGCAGCTGCAATTGTATATAAAAATGATGACAAATATAGACACTTACCTTCCCTGAAAATCAGCTATTACTGCCTCCACTTCATGAAGAGGAAATTTCTTTCCACGCAATTTCTTGTGCAGCTCGACTGTTGTAAGTGCTCTGCAGGAGGCCATGCTTCAAAATATTGATATAATATAAAGTGTGAACTGCAGGCAGCAAGGAGATCCAAAAAAAAAAACTTCGCAGGGAAATATAACACTATAATTATAATAAAAATGGTTTCTATGTATAAAGGGGGCGTCTGGACTTGAAGGCTCCCTTTGTTCATTAAAACTTGTGGATGCATGTTTTCTTTCCATTATAAAGAACTAAGTAAACTTCCATAATCATCTTATTCCAAACAAGGGAGAATTGGAGAAGTCAACCTCGTCAGTAAGTGCAACCATGCATCTGTAACAAAATCCCAACTTTTTGAAAATTCTGAAAAACATGTAGCAAACACGCATAAAAATCTAAATTATCCAAAATGTGAACCCACTATCAATGGATTACAGATAGAAAGTATATGGCTTACTGAAGTTGGAGATACAAACATTTCCCTTGAAAGATTTATGCGATCTCAACAAAAAGTAAAAATCCAATTGTTGTATTTCTTATCCATGGATAGCACTTTCCATCCCCAGTGCCCACTAAGTGTTGCTGACAAAGTGTCAGGCATGACAATACATACAAATATACTATCCAGATCTGCTGAGTGCCTGCTCACACTTCATGTGAGCACAGGGCCTCACCTTGTGGGCTGGGACTGGACCAGTCCCAACAGATTGGTGCAGGTTTAAATGGAGAAGAGGGGCAGATTTTCAAATCAGACGGATCTATCATGATCGAGATATGATCAGAAACCCCTTGATCTCAGATACAATGGTGGCGCCAATTCATACAGGATCAACTGGACCGGTCCCAACAGATTGTTGCAGGTTTAAATGGAGAAGTGGGGCGGATTTTCAAATCAGATGGATCTATCATGATCGTGATATGATCAGAAACCCCTTGATCTTAGATACAGTGGTGGGGCCAATTCATACAGGATCAAAAAGTTCCCTTAGCCGTACAAGGGGAGATCTTTCATTTGAGAGGGGGCAGCATCAAAATGGGCCCACAGGTGGCAGTACTCTCTACACAACATCACTTAGCAAATCAAAGTTGGCAGTACTCTCTACACAACATCACCTAGCAAATCAAAATGGTGTGTGCGGAGAGTCGATGTGACATGTGTCGCGTCCCGAATCCTGGGCCCATTCAGATTCTGGACCAGGACAAAGTGGTATCAGAGAATAAGGTTTCGGGCAAATTAAAAGAAATAGCAACCCTTGGGATCCGGGTGAGGACGATTAGAATAGTGTATGAGACTAATAAGTCTTGATTGATTTGTGAACTTATGGTCATGTGCTATTTTGCAAAGGTGATTAGAGGATGCAGAACCAAAACGGTAATGGGGGAGATAATCCCAACCCGAAGGTAGGACAAGGGGATACGCCAAAATATGCACAGGTGATGTTCAAGAACTTTATGAAGGCTTATATGCAGGTACAAGAGCAACTCTCTGTCGTTATTAACTGCCAAAACAGAGAAGGACACAGTGGTACTGGAGGTGATGAAGACGGCTCAGGTATAGGAAGAAACACTAGGGCAGAAATCGTGAGAGGGATTCACTCTAAAAACGGTTTAACAACTTTCACCCCAAGTGTTTTGAAGAAACCGTTGAACCGTGGGATGCCAACGAATGGATAGAGCACATGGAAGGGATCTTTGAGGTGATGGGTTGTGCGGACCAGCACAAGGTCATACTTGCAACTTTCTAATTGGAGGGTGAGGCCAAGTCTTGCTGGAAGGTGGTCAAGAAGACCTTCGAAGAGCCAGAGACTAAGATAGCCTGGGATTTCTTCAAGAGGGATTTTATAGAGCAGTTTATACCTGATCAAATTAAGGACATCAAGAAGAATGAATTCCAATTGTTTACACAAGGAGGATTGCCAAGTATGCTAATAGATTCATAGAATCGTCACACTTTGCAACAGGCTTGGTGGCTATGGAAGACCTGAAGATGAAAAAGTTTGTTGACGGACTGCGCCTCGACATCAAGAAGGACGTGAAGTTACATGAACTGACGACCTATGCTGCTGCCCTTAAAAAGGCATTTGTATCCGAAGCTGCTATCAATGAAATCAATGGTGACATTCAAACCAAACCCACAGGTGATCGGCGGGATATAATTTCAGGGAGCATATTCCACATAAGAAGCAAAAGGTAGTGAACAGCCAAGCTGTGAATATTGCGAGAAGGGGCATAACGTTAGCCAGTCTAGAAAGAAGTGGGGCAACTGTTTTGAGTGTGGTCAAGCAAGACATAAGATTAGAGACTGCACGAATAAGAGTACAATATCAGAATCAATCCCAGCCATATAGATTCCAGCAGCAAACCCAACCGCAGCGTCCAATGTAGCAACAGAGAAATCAACCGAATCAGCAGCCCAGGTACCCCCAAAACATGCAGAATCCTCTGCAGGTTCCACACCAAAATAGAGCAAGAGCAGGTGATTACACTGGGCTGATGTCAATTTATCCTTCGCATCTGAAGCTGCTTTCACACTTTTCATCCCATGACAAAGGCACGCCCTTCCTGGTGAGTCTAGTTAATGGCCCGGCAATAGAAGAAAACCCTTGTACAAACCTCATGTAATAACCTGCTAGGCCCGAGAAACTCCGCACTTTTGAAACGGTCTTGGGTCTCTTCCAATTCGTGATGGCCTCAACCATAGCCAGGTTCACAGATAACCCTTCTCCCAAAATGATGTGGCCCAAAAAGGCCACTTGTTCTAACCGGAAGTCGCACTTCCTTTGCTTAGCATAAAGCTGATTATCCCTGAGCAATTGAAGGGAAGTGCGCAAATGCTCTCCATGGTCTTCCTTAGCCTTAGAGTAAATGAGGATGTCATCAATAAATACTACAACTAATCGACCCAGATAAGGCTTGAAGATCTGATTCATTGTGGCCATAAATGCCGCCGAGCATTAGTTAGTCCGAATGGCATGACCAGGAGTTCATGTGGCCGTAACGAGTCCTAAAGGCTGTCTTGGGAATATCAGTATCTAGTTGATGATACCCTGTCTTAGGAATATCAGTTTCCCAATCGATGATACCCAGACCTTAAGTCTATCTTAGAAAATACTTTTCCCCTTAAAGCTGATCAAACAGTTTATCAATTCGTGGCAACGAATACTTGTTTTTAATAGTGACCTAGTTGAATTGTCGATAGTCAGCGCACATACACATCAACCCATCTTTCTTTTTCACAAACAGCACAGGTGCACCCCATTGGGACACACTTGGTGTAATAAACCCCTTGTCTAGCATTTCTTGCAATGGCTCTTTGAGTTCCTTCAGTTCTGCAAGAGCCATCCTATAGGGTGCTTTAGATATAGGTGTTGTTCCAGGCACTAACTCGATGGTGAAATCCACTTCTCTAACTGGAGGTAACCCCTGAAAATCATCCTGAAAAACATCAGGAAACTCCCTGACTGCCGGAATATCCTCTACTACAGATTTTTTCTTCTCTTCTGAAACAAAGGCTAAATACCAATCATTTCTCAAAAAATTTCCTGCCTTCATAGCTGAAATAATACTGGTCTTAACTGATTTCTTTTCCCCACCAAAGAAACACCAGTAAACCCCTCTAAGTTAAAGCGGATTGTTTTGTTAAAGCAGTCCACCATGGCTCTATACTTGGACAGCCAGTCCAACCCTAAGATAATATCAAAATCTCTCATGTGCAATAAAACCAGATTAATTGGCATCTTAACTCCCCCAATCTCTAACATACAATCATAGAAAATAGTTGCAGTAGAAAGAAACTCGGTCGCCAGTGGGGGTAGAGACAATTAGTATGCTATCAAGCTTAGAAGGAGACATTTTTAGTTTTCGTGCAAACACGTGTGATACAAAAGAATGAGTGGATCCAGAATCAAACAACGTACTGGCTTCAACATTAGAGATAGAGACCATACCCTCTACCATGTTGTCTACCGTCGCTGCCTCCTGATGAGTCATGGCATATACCCTAGCATTGGCTTGAGGCCTTCTCTAATTTCCACCTTGGCCAGCTCTAATGACCCATAATTTGATGTATTTTATTTTATTTGAGGTTTATATGTTGGAGTAATTAATTAACTTATTTGGTATAATGGGACTTAAAATATTTCAAGTATGGGTTGGGCCAGTGGGCCCTGAGTTTAATTAAAATTATGTTTGGTGAGATACCAAATAGGACTCATTAGATTAAGCCATGTGTCTGAACTTAAAGTATTGGACCTTATAATATAATAGGTGTTATAACTTATAAGGAGGCGACCCACCCTTTGTAATTAAAGGAGAATTGGGATGTGCGCAAGTCCCAAATAAAGAGAGTTGCACACACTCCGTGAGGCCAAGATGGGTTTCGCACAGCATGGGGAGGAACCCACTAATATCATACGACATTTGCATAAGGGGTCTCTCCCTCAGAACCCATTATCCTTAGTCCTTCTCTTATGTCAACTTCTGCCTCTTGGAATACAAGCCCTAATCTGAGTTCTTTTGGAAATCAAGGGAGAAAGAAGGAGAATCGAGGAAACTCTTGGGATTTATGTCCATCAGTCTGCCCCAAGTGATCAAGGCAACCAAGGTTTATACAAGGCGAGTGGAATTTCTAATATGGTTGGATTCTTTTATCAGATCTAAGCAATTTCTGTGTTGAGTCTCTTTTAGAAAAAGTAATTCAAGGAGAAAACCTTTCTGGTGGCTAATGCCCCCTTTGCTGAACCCTAGATCTCTTGATCTACGGTCGGCCGAATCTGATTATAGGGAAATTTGAGCTGGCCGAACCCTAGATCAAAAGATCTAGGGCTGGACGAACCCAAAATTGGGTATTTTGATGTTGGCTGAACCCTAGATCATGGATCTAGGGTTGACAAATTCCTTTTTAGATACCCTGTTATATTATTTTGTAACTTCAGTCCAAAGAACAGATGTGCAACATCTGATTTCTGGTTTGGTACTCTTTACTTGATATTCTTCAAGCTGGATTTTGATGTTATAGTTGTGCATCAGTCATGAACAATCTGAAATCGATTTTAATGAGTGAAATACACTTTCATGTAACCCCCACCAATATTCATAGGGAAATATAGGATTAATACATCTTATGTGATAGCCATATCAGCCCAAACGGTTGCAAATCCGTGGGAACAGCTACCTAATGATCCTACACTGTTTGAGGACTGAATGTAGTAATGTCACACACCAATTAAATACATATTTTGAAATTGGTAAGGGCATTCATAACCAGGAAAGGTGTGTGCTGTGACTACTGAATTCCCCAGGCCAGTTGTGGTAAACTTTATAAGTCTTATGTTAGTGGCAGCCATGCAAGCAAGGTAATAATATATGAGTAATTATGTTGGTCATGACTAGTCGATATACTCTGTGGGACACTCAATTGTGTATACAGAATGAAGAGGGTATTCCTCAATTCATTTGTGGGTATGTATGCTATGATGGTTGTGCTAAGGGGATGCATGTGCTCTGTTGTGTGAGGGAGGTTTGCGGTGGTTGTGTTGTGATATGGGTTGTTTGAGACTGATGGGTAGTAGATGATGGGGGAGTGTTTGTGTTGTGTTGGGGAAGTTCAGTT
Source organism: Cinnamomum chago (assembly GCA_038049695.1). Classification (NCBI taxonomy): domain Eukaryota; kingdom Viridiplantae; phylum Streptophyta; class Magnoliopsida; order Laurales; family Lauraceae; genus Cinnamomum; species Cinnamomum chago. Next base: position 36,220,704 of record CP142452.1, read on the forward strand.
GTGATATGCAGGTGGAAATATTTGGTTGTGTTTGTTGGTTGGTGATTTGGTAAAGCTTTGTTGTGGACCGGGCTGACCAATGGAGTGAAAGGGGTTTTGGAGAGAACATCCTAAGTTATTTTGGTATCCCAAATGTCTGAATTCTACTTGCCCTTTCAGTTGCTGAAAGTTTATTTTGCTTCATGTAAATCACAAGCTCAAACAAACAGCTAGATTAGAAATTTTTCTGTGTTGGTACTGACCCCCTGGTTTGCGCTTGCCAGGTAACCAGACTGCAGAAGAATATGCGGCCTGCGATGATCAGGAGCTTGTCTTCAACATCTGCGGCTGAGAGGCGATTCATCCATTATCTCCGAGGACTAGCCTCTCATTTGTTTCCTTAATCGGTTGAATGATTATTAAATATTTGTTAGCCCTGAAATTATGATATTGCTGGATATGCAGTTCGAATGACTTATTTATCATTTTGTGAACTTCTATAATGATCATCAGATAAATAAATAAATGCCCAGATTTATGTAATAATTTTATTTGATTTTGTTGAATTATGATGTACATTGATCACGGTCCAGAATCTGAATGGCCCCGGATTCGGGACTGTCAAAGCCAGCAAGAAGAAGAGAGAAATAATGTTGTGAATTCGATGAGCAAACACAACTCTATACAGAGTTTTCTGAGTGATCTTCTCCATCTTCCAAGCATTGGAAGTCATCAAGTGTCTTCTCTACTCGAGAAATCTTCATCCGTTGGTCTGATCAAGGTGTGATCATATGCGGCCCACCCTAGATCAGCACTACTGTATCTGGAGATTGCAACCGCTCTGGTCGCCTGCTTCTTCTGGTATTTGTGGACATTTTTTGAGGTTCTTTTGGCATCACAAAGGTAGGCTTTCTACCCCTTCTAGAGAAATTTCAGCTTCTGCAGTATCTTACCATCACAGCCGTCCAAGTCTTTGAATCTAGCTCTTTTTGGTGAGCAATTTGGCTTGTTTGGTGTGAATTTTGATTCTTCATCACTCTGATCTCTGATTGATCATACATCGCACCTGTTGTCTGCTGCACTCCATTCTGTCTGGAAAATCATGCTCGCCTGGGTCATTTTTTTGGAAAAATTGCATTTTTTAAGTGTTGTCCTCTCTGATTGATCAGTTGGAAGTCTTCTCATATCTGATTAGCATTCCTTATCAGTTTGATTTAAGTACAGTTGGATTTTCTTGCACAGTTTAATAGATCTACTGATTACTGAAATGGAAGCATGAAATTGCCTTGATCAAATTTAATGGCAAGAATTACACTTCCTGGTCATATCAATTTCAAGTCTATCTTGAAGGAAAGGAAATGTGGGGACTTGTTTCAGGATGGGATCCGCGACCTAAGGAAGATGAGAAAAAAATACTATCTTGGAATACAAAGGATGCCAAGATCAAAACCTGGATTCTTGGTTTTGTTGAACCACAATATACTCTGAATCTCAAACCTTACAAGACCTCCAAGGAGATGTGGGAATATCTGAAACAAGTGTATCACCAAGGGAACTCTACCCATCAATACCAACTTGAACTGGAGATTGCTTAGTATTCCCAAGGCACCTCTTCCATCCAGGACTATTATACAGGTTTTCTCAATTTATGGCTAGAATATGACGAAATCAAATACGTCAATGTATCTGAGGCAGCTCTTTCTGAGATTCAAAAATTACAGGCAACTTCTCACGGAGACCAGTTCCTCATGAAATTGAGATCTGAATATGAGATCGTTCGTTCCAATCTAAGGAGCAAGGTTCCATCTCCATCCCTAACTGAGTGCCTTAATGAACTCTTGCACGAGGAACAAAGTCAGCTCACTCAGCATATTCTGAAGCAACAATCTTCGGGAAACTCTCCTGATGTAGCATATGCTGCCACTGCCAATTACACCCCGGGTATTTCTCACAGTCCGGGAGGGATCGTTCATCATACCACCTCTGCTACTAAAGGACAATCTACTGCAAGAGATCTTAGTAAAATCCAATGTTTTGGTTGCAAGAGTTATGGACATTATGCCTCACAATGTAAGACCAAGTTTTGTAATTACTGCAAATCAAATGGTCATGTTATTACCGAATACAAAAGGTGGCCACAAAATCGCACTCTTTGAGCTTATCATGTCAGCACTGCAGCTGCTACTACTTCTATCGATAATCCTTCAGCATTGGTCATGTCTTCACCACCTCCTGCCTCTAATAATGCTCCTCAGATCACCCCTAAGCTCGTTCAACAAATGATCACGAATGCCTTTTCTGCACTTGGCATTTCGGTAACCACCAATCCTCTTCCTCTGTATGGTTTCTTGATTCTGGAGCTTCAAATCACATGACCTCTTCCACCACTCATCTCTCTAATCTACAACCATACAATGGAAATTTGCAAGTTCATACTGCTGATGGTCAAAAGCTTTCCATTATAGCTCTTGATGATGTTATTCATTCATTACCTCTGAAAAATGTTTTTCTCTCTCCTCATCTAACTACAAATCTGCTGTCTGTCGGACAACTGATTGATGAAAATTGTAATGTTTCTTTTTCTCGGTCTGGTTGTGTTGTGCAGGATCAAGTGTCGGGGACGGTGATCGCGAAGGGGCCTAAGTGTGGATGCCTGTTTCCTCTTTTTCTGCCTCTTTTAGAATAAACAGATCTCTGCGTTCTCTTGTTTTTCTCCTCAAGATGTTTGGAGGCTCTGGCATAATAGATTAGGCCATCCTCATTCAAAATTGTTGTCTTTGATGTTGAACACTAGTAGCATTAATGAAAATAAAACTTCTTTTAGTCACATTTCTGATGAGTGTTCTGTTTGCAAACTTGGAAAAAGCAGAGTTCTTCCTTTTCCTTCTAAATCTACTATGGCTTCAAATTGCTTTGACATTATTCATAGTGACGTCTAGAGGATTACTCCTGTAATTTCTCATACAAATTTCAAATATTGTCACATTTATTGATGATCATAGTAGATTCGCATGGGTATATTTCTTGCATTCTAAATCTGAAGTCTTTGATGCTTTCCAAAATTTATTGCTTATGTTGAAAATCAGTTTTCTACTCGCATGAAAGTTTTCCAATCGGATTCCGGAGGGGAATATATGTCCCATCAGTTTCAAAATTTTATGCACACACGGGATTTTATCGCAAAGATCATGCCCTTATACTCCTCAACAGAATGGAGTCGCTGAACGAAAAAACAGACATCTCTTAGATACTATTCGTTCTCTTCTCTTAGAATCATCAGTTCCTGCTAAATTCTAGCCCGAAGCTTTAGCCACTATGGTACACTTAATCAATCGCTTACCATCCCCTCATCTCACCAATCAAACACCATACTTTCGTCTCTTTTATACAGATCCTACTTATACCCACCTGCGTATTTTTGGATGTGTGTGTGTTCATCTTCCTCCTTCTGAACGTACAAAATTAACTCCTTTAGCTCTGATACCATGTCAAAGCCAGCAAGAAGAAGAGAGAAATAATGATGTGAATTCGATGATCCCTTTTGAGGATCATGATGCTTCATTAGATAGATATATTGTTGCTATACAAGTTACAATGATTGTAGCAATCATCTAGATTACAGCCATTCTAATCTAATCATATCTCCTAATAAGGCAAAGCATAAAGTTACATAGCTGTACACACGTGACTTGTTTTGACCCACAAGTTGGGCTTTATTTGTCATGGGTTGTGACCCACTGACCCATTTAACAGGGACGTGACAACATGGCTACTTTTGGGATTTTCTCCAACAAAAATACTCTCAGTTGACTTCTTGTAGCACACAAATATCCTCATATGCCATGATGCCCACATACGGCAAGGACATGGATTTTATACATAAAAAGTGAAGTATCGGATACAATACAGCACAATATATTGCCCATTTTGAAGTATCCATGCATCATAGCTCATCCAAAAACCCTCTACACATTGCTTTTATAGCCAAGGAGGAAAAAAAAGACACAATTATGGAGGGTTCTATTGACCCCTCCTTCCGCCCCTCCAAAAAATACAGAGATGATTCACAATTTGACTGTCAAGATGACGAGGTTCAAGAGCTCAACCCCATACACCAGAATGAACGATTTTGAATGAATCTGAACTCTTGCTAAACTAGAAGGATAGCTCATCTTATGATGCTTCAGAAACCCATGAGTCTCACATTACAATCTCAAATCAGAATAGAATTTTCTATTAGGAAAAAGTAATATGAATAAGCCGATCAAATATACCATAGATATATTCAATTATGTCTGTTGAAAAACGTGGAACATAACAGATGAGGAGCTTCTTGAATCCAGAATGTACAATTTGTTCTCTTCATGACCTCCACCAATTGTCTTCTTCTACTCTATTGTCCTAAAAGACACATAAGATGGAACCAAAGCAACTCTACCAAAATGACAGAAGTTAAAGAAGAAGATACTGGATACCTGCCTTATCCAGAGGCCAGGACTCATCAGCAATTTTAACACTGGAGCTAATGTCGGATAGAGACAAAGCCATTGCTCTTACTAGTCGTATGGTCCATGGCACTTAAATCTATTATCCATAAATTGGATATGAGAGGCAGGATTTGTTATTCCTGTAGCACGTAGAAGTTCTGAAGTGACATTGGTATTTAGAGATGCCCAAATACGGCATGGATACGATAGAGACACACAATGAACATGGCAAGGACACAGATTTTACATATAAAAGTGAAGTATCAGACACAATACGACACGATACTTTGTCTATTTTGAAGTATCCATGAGGGATTATTGGAAGAGATTACACTGGATGAAGACATCAAACTGCACCAATGAATAAGATCCACAAAATACAGTACTCTAGTATCAGTTAGGGAAAAGAACAAAAAGCCAATGCATCCAGAATCAATGAAATAAAAATTTTGTTTCCATAAAAGCCTTATCATTGAATAACCATGTTACTGACATTGAATCACATCCAATCAGACCTGCAGATCTTGGCTGAATTAGGCCAAACAACCCCCCGGTAAGACCATCGATCATAGTTGAGAATTTCTTTTAGACCCCATTTCGGTTTGGCCGCCAAACCAAAATGTTTCAGCCAATTCAGAAATTTCCACGGAACATTTCGGAGATAAGTTTCGGTAGAATATATATAAATGAATAAACATATATATGTAGAAAATTTAAAATATAAAAATATGAAATAACATATAAATTCTATAGATTTAATTTATTCTAGCAAATCAATCATGCAATATATCATTTCTACATGACAAATGAGTAATTTTTAGTGGTTTAAATTTTCCTAAAGTGGGCCTATTAGAGGGTACAACCGTATTTTGGACCGAAATTATGGATTTCAGCCAATATGGTTCAAAATCCAGACCGAGCTTTTTAAGGGAGCAATTTAGTTCGGACAAATTGTTCAAACCAAAACTATTTGGCCATTTCAGCTGAAACAAACCAAAATTCGTGCCAAATGAAATGACTCCCAGTTGGTTGTCAGCCCAAAGCCCCTCTACAATCAAACAGAAATCCTACGTCAAACGACAAGGCAGTAGAACATTTATCGATGATCATAAATCCATTAATAAAGGTCTTCAATCCTTGGGAGAAGGCTCAAACCAAAGAGCAGCAAGAGATGCAGATAACAACATCAACTACAATACGTGAAAATATTTAAGACTAACACATCATCCCTTTTGCAGCACATACATATGACAAAACATCGTAGAAACCTAGATTTAAACATTACCAGTGATCTAATCCACAAGGAAAACCCTGATCTTATATAAGTCCTTAACTTACTCGAAAGATTCCATAACGAATCAAAAAGAAAAAAGAAAAAAAGAAGTTTGTTTGCTTGCTGATTATGTGCAAACTGTGGAAATTGTCCTTCAACTTCTTCTTTTTTTTATCAATGGGCCATACATGATGACTGGTGGGGCAGCCACCAATCCCCAACTGGTCTGCCAAGCATGTGGCTTCCCTTGGTGGATAGGGTCTAGTTTGGGCCACATTTTGATGGCCCAAATCCAGCTTGGCAGCTATGGATGGATTTGGGCCTGATGTGCATATTTGGGCCTCAAAGGTGTTGCTGGGATGATCCAAATGGGCAATTATTGACCTCTTTTCAATCCCCTCTTAGTTCAACAATTTTTAAATTTGATTTTGATGCAATGCTAACGGGCCATTGCAAGGAGACTCATGGACCACATGTGGGACCCAAGAGAGTTTAGAGATTTTTGTTTCTTATTTTATTTCTCTAATTATTCGTCATTACTTTCTAATTTTATTTAATGAGTTGTACTTAGGATAGTTTCTAATTTGCTTAGTTTCCTGGTTTGATTAGAAGTCCTAGTCCCTAAGATTTTTTTTCTTATTTATATGGCATTGTAGAAGATCAAGACATTTCAGAAGTTAAATAATATTAGTTGAGGAATTTGTTTTCCTCTATGATAGTCTCTGCAGAGACCTGCTATCGTGCCTCAGCACTGTTCAAGTTAACCTTGACCCTAGGTTCTGCATCAGCTCATGTCCGAGCTTTAAACGGTTCCCAAGATCAGGAGTCTTCTGTGCAAAAGGGAAGTGAGATCAAAGAATTGTTTTGGTTCAATTCAAAAATTCAGTCTCTGTGGGCAATTTGGATAGTTGAGTTTGGATCACTAATCGCGGGGGACAATTGGAGTGATTGTTGTGCTCACGGAAGAAAAGGATCCGAACTCAGTTTCTTCAGCAAACACAGGATTCAAACATCTATCCACGCCGGAAAAGAAGGCAATCGCCACCACCAACTGCTACTATTCTTGAAGGACGTGGATAGTAGGCAGTTGCCATCACCGACTGAGAATCATTAACATCTCCAGCTGAGTCCGAACAACCATGCAGAGCAAATGAATTGTGTGATAGCATAAGTAGAGAATGATTGGTGGTGGGTTGTAAATAACACAAAATTTGAAGGACCACAGCTAGAGGTGTAAAAGGGCTGGATTGGGCCGGGCTCAAGGTTGTCCAAGCCCTACCCTCAACTTATACGGGTCAGACCCGAGGCAGGCCAAGGCCTGAAAAGAAGAAGATCAATTTTTAATTTCTTTTTTTCTACATTGCTATTAGGCACCAAGTATAAACCTGAAGTTAACCGTCCTTTATCTGACCTTGGCCATCAGTATAATACAATAAGAGACATGGCAATAGATGGAAATTCACTTTACCACAATCTAATTTAGGGTGATGCTAGGCAATCATTTACTATCCATGAGAAGACTATTTTATGGCATTAGTTAATCTTATCTTTTTACTCATCAATTTTAGGCCCATGATAGAATGCATTTATTGAATCCTGATGATTTAAATTCCGGAAAAACAAATGAATTCTATATAAGAAAAAAAAGAAATAGAAATTATTTCATAATTTCGTCTACAACATGCCATTGTGATTTTGTAGAGATTTCTTTCTAGGCTATGCCCATCCAAGATGTGGGCCACTGGAGTTGAATAAGAATGTGAGGCTAAACATTAAAACTGATAACTAAAGAGAAGTGATCACATGCTAATAAGAACCCAAGTACCAACCACATAAGAATCATGTGCAAATAAACACATGAATACGCTTAAACATATCCACATATATTTTTTTAATAGTAAATAGATCCACATACACAGCAAGTATAAGTAAATAAGCAATTGAAAAAAATCAAGTAATAATCATGCACGGAATGTTGTCATCTCAAAATTCATGTTTGGGTTGTGGCAAAATTTTACACTGGCTATGAACCTACCTAATACAACCTTCTTTATCCAAGCTTGAGAAGGGATATGCCAAAGAGGTTGCTCGTTGTGACAATTTTTCTATGCAGGTTGATGGCCCACCAAGGGGAAAGGGTATGCCAAAGAGGATGTGTATGGAAGTAGTAACAATAAATCTAAAGAAGTGCAACCCATGCTAGGATTTGGCTCAAGATAGATCAAAATGGAGAAACAGAATTCATGTAGTCGACCCCAACATAGGCTTTGATGATGATGAATTATGCATGGCATTTTATAAAAATCACGTAAGAATCATAAAAAAAATTAAAAAAAGAATCACATAAGAATCATACTCAAATAAACCCACACATATGCTCAAATATATCCACATATATATAAGGAAAATAAGAAAGCTAAGTCGGGCCTAATATTGTCAAGCCCGACCCTCAAATTGGCAGGCCAACAAAAAGTGTGCCCGACCATCTGGCTTTCTAAGAAAACCAAAAGCCTTCATTTTGTGGGCTTCTAAGGGCCGAGCCAGGTACCCTTATAGGAGAGGCCCTATTGACAACCTTAACTACAAACAACCCCACGAATGGAAGTTGAGCAAGGAACAAATTGACTTGACACATGAATCCTTAAAACAATATTTGATTGGGTAATGGCAAGATAAACAAGGCTTCCAACAACTGACAGTAACAAGTAAGATCTGGAAGGACACCATCAGTAGTTTGAAGTTTTAAATGATTCTCAATTGGAGTAGTAATCAGCTTTGTATCTTTCAAGCCGGCTTTCTGGATCACATCATTACAATACTTGGTCTAATAAAAGAGATATCCTTCCAATGAATAAGCCACTTCAATTCCCAAAAAATACCTAAGATAACCAAGATATTTCATTTCGAAATGTTGATGCAAAAAGTTCTTAAGATTATGAACGCTTGTAGAATCATTACCATCATCATCATTACCACAAACATGAATTCTGTGGAACCATTATCAGTGATAATAAAATCATCAACATATAATAATAATAATAAGAACAACAACAATAATAATAAAAGAAAGCCTGCATTGGCATGCATGGTGAAGAGTGTTGAATCATGAACGCTTTGATTGAACCCCAAGCTGAGAACACAAGTGCTGAAACAGCAAACCATGCACAAGTAGCTTGTTTGAGGCTGTTAAGACACTTTTGAGTTTGCACTTTGCACATATGATGTGGAGGCCGGAGAAATTATAGTACTAAATCACGAAAGGTATAAGCTATCCTTCAAACTTTTAAGTTAAAAAATCAAGGGCTAGGATAATTTCATGTGTGTGATGTTCGGCCACACCTAATAAACATCAAATCCTTCCCATTTATAATGATATTTACACTAAGATTGGCAATCCAAGAGGACCCATTAGAAGGGCCTTTTGTCATGCTTTGTATTTCTCATTTCATTCTTCTGCTACAAAAACACAATGATAACATTGAAATATGTGTATGGCAGAAACTAGAAAATGAATACGATCAAGCCTCAAACCTCTTTGCAAGAACTTCTATCGCCATAGTCCTTGCATCTTGCTTAGCCATACTCATGGATGGTGCATCCATCTCAGAAGCATCATTGTCGTTGAATATTTTGAATTCAGCACTAGGCCTTTCAAAGGCTTCACTGAAACCTTGATCCTCGACTCCCAGATCATGACCAATGTCATCTTCTGAAAGCTCTGCGATATGTCCCAAATATCACTTGAGTTTGTGTGGGGGGAAAATCAAAGATCCATAAGATAAAGAAACAAATTAAGATGAAATTATAAGTGGAAAATTAAAAACAGAAGTCTTATAAACAAATAAATGTAAAAAGGCCACACTTTGTTACATTGCTTCCATAAGAAACCCTGTAAAAGTAGATTGAATAGCTCATGGTTCCACAAATCCATGGCATGTGTTCCATTAACAAGGATGAGTAGCCACTTGTCACCTAACAAACAAGAACGGACAACAGAAGAAACAAGAATTAAAAACCAACTGCTCCTACACAACAGGAAGCCCATAAATTAATCATTTACATTTTACCATTTTGTAGAATCTCTTTAATGTGAATCCAGTTAACTCATTTCCATCATGCCCATATAGCCACAACAGTCAATGCAATCAATGTTTGCAAATGAAGAAAAAATATCAGTTGATATTCTGCCATTTCTCTTCCCAATGAACTTTTTATCCCCCGAGGGTAACAAAGCAGTAGTAGTAGAGTAAAACAAGTAAACCATGTTCCAGGCACAAAAGTCATATAACTAGTAAAGTTGGAAATATCTTGCATCGTTCTCTTGATAATAAACTTGATGCTAACTCTGGTAGTTGCACACGATTGAATAGTAAGGGGCAATAATGGGTTCAACATGTTTAATGGGTCAGTGGGTCACAGCCCATGACAAATAAAGCCCAACTTGTGGGTCAAAACAAGTCACGTGTTTACAGCTATGTAACTTTATTCTTTGCCTTATTAGGAGATATGATTAGATTATAATTAGATTAGAATGGTTGTAATCTAGATGATTGCTACTGTTAGAGACTCTTGAACCAAACCAAAAGCAGCAAGAGAGAGAACAGAAACATGCAAGAGAGAGACGAGTTGCAAGAGAATTGCATATACCATTCTATATGATTTGTATTGACGATGGTTACATATATAACACTGTAGCCTAAATTAGTGGATCTGATTAAGATCTGGTTACAAGATTACAGGCATAGTTAAGGAAACTAATATCTATCTAATATCTAGTGACAACTCATACAATGTTGACTTGTGGGCTGACCCAATACATGGGTTGTGGGCTGACCCATTGGTCAAGCTGACTTGCTGCTGACCTGCTTCTTTACACCCCCTCTCAAGCTTTGGATGGGAGAAGGTGACCATCAAAAGCTTGGGAACTAGCTCCAAAAAACGAGAGGTGGAGTGGCTTTTGGTGAAAAAATATGCTATCTGGGCAGTCTGAATCAGAATAGCCATGCAGAGTAAGATTCTGACTCGAGGAAAGAAGGAGGGCACGGTTGGAACTTCCTTGTAAGTATCTCAGTATGCGCAGTACAGCAGCCCAGTGAAGATGAGTGGGTCGCGCAACAAATTGGCTTACCAATTGTACCGCATAGGCAATATCTGGTCTGGTAATGGTCAGATAAACCAAGCTGCCGACCACTTCACGATAACGAGTTGGATCAGAAAGTAGATCTCCATCAGTAGTTCAAAGTTTCAGATTATGTTCAATTGGAGTAGAGACAGGTTTAAGATCTGTGAGTCCAGCTCGTTGAAGAACTTCATTGCAGTATTTTGTTTGTGACAAAAGATATCCTGTGGGAGAGTAGGCAACTTCAATGCCTAGAAAGCACGCAGATGACCCAAATCTTTCATCTCAAATTGTTGATGAAGAAAACGCTTCAAGAATAGAATACCAGAAGCATCACTGCCAGTGAAAATCATATCATCGACATAGAGTAACAGGAAAACACAGCCAGATCGCGAATAGCGAGTGAAGAGAGCAGAGTCATGGGCACTCTGAGAAAAACCAATGCTGATAATACAGGTGCTAAACCGTTCAAACCAAGCACGAGGTGCTTGTTTGAGTCCATATAAAGCACGTTTGAGACGACACACATAATGAGGAGGTCTCACGACGCCTGGAGGAGGATGCATATAGATTTCTTCCTGAAGGAATCCATTCAAGAAGGCATTCTTGACATCAAGCTGATAGAGTGGCCAATGTCTAATAGCGGCAACAGAGATAAAAGTACGAACTGTTGTCATCTTAGCAACCGGAGCAAAGGTCTCCTCATAATCTACCCCATATTCTTGTGTGTAGCCTTTGGCAACCAAGCGAACCTTGTAGCGATCAACAGATCCATCAGATTTGGTCTTGATCTTAAATATCCATTTGCAGCCGATAACCCATTTTCCGAAGGGAAGAGGAACAAGATCCCATGTTCGAGTTTTCTGCAGAGCTGCAAGTTCTTCTACAATGGAAGACCTCCAGTTCGGATGAGCAATGGCCTCCTTATAGGATTGTGGTTCTGTCAAGGTATGAATTGCTGCAAGAAAGGACTTATAGGATGGAGAAAAATGATCAGTACGAACAAAGCCAAATCGAGAGGGAGGGATTCTGGTGCGCACTGGATACCTTCGAGTTTGAGGAGGATCCTGCACATCTGGAGCAGAGGAGATAGGCCCGGGGTCAAGAGTAGGAGGTGGTGCTACCAAGTCCGAATGAGCAGACGGAGTTTTGGGCCGACAATGATAGACCTGCAGGGGTGGAGGAGAAGGTGTATCGAAGGGAAACAGGCCTAGAAAGGGATCAAGAGGGTAAACCGTAGGTTGCTCAGGAGAAGGGGATGAAGTAGGTAAAGTGTAGAAAGGTATATGTTTCGAGAAGGTGACATTACGCGAGACCCGTAGCTTATTGGTTTTAGGGTCATAACATCGATAGCCTTTTTGTTCGATGCCATACCCTAAGAATACACAGACAGTGGATTTAGGGGAAAGTTTGGTTCTCTCATTGTCATGCAACAGAACAAAATAGGTGCAACCAAATACCTTTAGATGAGACAAGTCCGGTTTACAAGAGAACAATTTTTCATATGGAGATGTGCTAGATAATACAGAGGATGGTGTTCTGTTAATCAGATAGATTGCAGTCAGGACTGCTTCCCCCCAGAATTGTAGAGGAACATGTGAGGAATAAATCAAGGATCTAGCAGTCTCTAGGATATGTCTGTGTTTCCGTTCTGCTACTCCATTCTGTTGTGGTGTGGCAGGACAAGATAATTGAGTAAGAACAGAATTTGCGGGACATGTATTCTCCCCCTGAATCAGACCTGAATATTTTAATCCTCGTGTCGAATTGAGTGGAAACCATGGTGGAGAAAGCAGTGTAGATAGTATATAATTCAGAACGATTTTTCATCAAATACAGCCATGTATATCTAGTGAAATCATCAATAAACAGCACATAATAAATGGAACCGCCTTTCGTGGGCTGAGAGGCCAGTCCCCAGACATCAGAATGTACTAAAGCAAAAGGAGCAGTAGAAAGAGAAGTGCTTTTATTTTAAGGGAATGCATGTTGTTTACCAAATTGGCAACCAAAACAGGTAGAAATGTCTGATACAGAAACGTTACCAAATACACCACTAGAAAATAAAAACTTCATTTTATTAAAAGATAAATGGCCTAAACGAGAGTGCCAAAGAGCAAAGGGTCATGTAGATGAAACAAGGGCGGCAGGGGATACTGTGGATGATGGAAGGTGCAGCGAGCGGAGATAGTAAAGTCCTCCTGACCTAAGGCTGGTCCCAATCTGTCTCCTGGTGCGCGGATCCTGCACAGAACAGCCAGTAGAGGAAAATGAGACAAGAAATCTAGAAGAAGTCAATTGACTAACAGAGATCAAGTTGATAGACAAGTGAGGAACACACAAAACATTAGTAAGAGAGATCAACTTATTTGAAATGGAGCCAATAAGAGAGACTAGTAGAGGAGTGGCATCAGTTGTTTGGATAGTGAGAGCTAGCAGGAGTATAACAATTATGAAGTTTGGAAACATCATTTGTCATATGATAGGATGCACCAGAATCAAAAATCCATGTAGTATCATGAGTACCTGAAGGACCAGAAATGGACATGGCAGAACCAGAGGCTGAGGGGGTAGTGGCCATCTGAGAAGCAGAACCAGTGGAGGAAGCCAGAAACAACTGTTGCATGCGCTCATCAACCATAGCCTGAATCTGAGATGTAAGATCCATTTGTGGAGGCACAAAGCTATCATCTTCAATAACATTGGCTGCATAAGGTCGCTGTGGATAAGATTGCATGGGACCACGATTGGGCTGTTGACCAGAGTGTTTGGTCTTATTGTTCGGCCCTTGGAGGTCTGGTTGGGCAGTCTCATTCCAGTGTCCTTTCTTCTTACAATAGTTGCAAAAGTCATTGGTACCAAATGGAAAGGAGCGATCATGCTGTGGGGTACTAACATTTGCTGACAGGATATGAGTGGGCTCCACATGTTTCTTCCTTGTAAGAGAAAGTTGAGTTTGTTCTTCTGCCAAAAGTTCCGAGAGTGCCGTATCAACGAAAGGCACTGGCGACCGATGTAATAACTGACCACGAACATGTTCAAAATCAGGGCGGAGGGCCATAATAAACTGAACCAGGCGAGTCTGTTGCCTATAGACTTCAAAGGTGTGAGCATCATCAGTTGTTTTAAAAGTGGGTTCCATTAGAGCCAGTTGATCCCATAAGGCAGTCATTTTGATAAAGAAATCATGGAGTCATTCCCTTGGTCTGCAGTTTTGATTTCCCATTCTAACCGATATCGACGAGCAGCATTAGATTGAGTATACAATCGTGCTAAATAATCCCAAGCAGCCTTAGGATAATTGAATTTAGCTAATTGATTTCCAATAGATGGATTGACTGAATTGGCAATCCAAGAATTTATTTTCCCAACGGAAGCTTCCCATTCCTCAAAAGTGGCATCCTTACTGTCTGGTGTAGGGATTTGCTGAGCAACATATTTCCACAGTTTTTTACCTTTGAGGAAATTTTGCATGAGATGGGACCAATAGGGATAATTTGTGCCATCAAGGATAACAGTAATTCCCGATACAGTTCGGTCAGAAGACATTGAACCAAAGCAAGGTGCCCACAGTCTGAATAAGGAGAAATCCAGCCTCAAAAGCCTATTCAGATTTGAAATACAGCCACAGTAACAAACCAGATCTGAAAATTTTCAATAAGAAAGGTCCAGGAGACTTGAATCTAAGCACAGATGAGTGCTATGGGCCCTACTGAATGATCAGAAGAGAGATCACAGCCACAGAGAGCAGACCAATCCAAAACAGGCAAAAAAGAATTCAAAACAAGACCAGGCGAGTATGATTTTGGGCACATATCTGAGCTGTGGGCCCCACTGGATGATCAGCCGGATGATCAGAGCACACAGTGATCTCTGCCTTTGAAATCCGAAACTCCTCTAGGTGGAATTTTGATGAAAGCTTGTGTAACCAGAAATTTGAACGGGCTAGATGAAAACTATTTGCTCAGATGAGATATGTATAAATCAGGGAGAAAGGCCTACCTCAGATGATCAAAAAATCTGGAAAAAATGTGCAAAATTCTCAGGATAAATGGTCGACCAGGATGGGGAGATTTTCTGATGCAGGGTGATCAATAGGTGGGCCACCTTTGATCACAGCAGGTTGCAGGGCGTGATGACTGACGAACAGGGCTGCTTCAGGGCTCCTCTTATGCTTGAATGGACAGACGATCAGAGCTCCGATACCATGTTAGAGACTCTTGAACCAAACCAAAAGCAGCAAGACAGATAACAGAAACATGCAAGAGAGAGACGAGTTGCAAGAGAATTGCATATATCATTCTATATGATTTGTATTGACGATGGTTACATATATAACACTATAGCCTAAATTAGTGGATCTGATTAAGATCTGATTACAAGATTACAGGCATAGTTAAGGAAACTAATATCTATCTAATATCTAGTGACAACTCATACAATGTTGACTTGTGGGCTGACCCAATACATGGGTTGTGGGCTTACCCATTGGTCAAGCTGACCTGCTTCTTTACAACTACGATCACTGTAACTTGTATAGCAACAATATACCTATATAATGAAGCATCGTGACCCTCAAAAGGGATCATCGAATTCACAACATTATTTCTCTCTTCTTACTGGCTTTGACACAACAGAGCTAAGTATATGACCAATAACTTGATCAATTTGGCAGCTTATTCAGATTCTTTAAGGTCTGGTAAGTAATACTTAAAAATATCACAAACACCCTTCATTGGAATTTGCAAAGAAAAAAATGATGTCCTTCGAATCTTATAGGAAGTATTTCTGTTCAGTCCGCCATTCAAATTTTAAGAAGATCCAACACTGTAGACAGAATAGCTTGGAATGGGATGGATCTTCCCAACATCGACTGATGTCAATTTATAATAATGTACAAGCCCTGATTTGGGCTACAAATTAGTAATTGCCCAGTCATACTACAGTCAGAACCATCCAAATATAGTATGTAGTATCTATACAGGATATTAAAGTTTGACTATACAAATGGCTTGGGCTTTATTATACAAGTGGGTTTGGCCCAATGGATCCAGAATCATTAACACCCCTCCTCAAATTGATGTTGGTGAGCTTTGGTAAAAATGTCAACAATTTGGAGGTCGGAGGAGATGAATGAAAGAGAGAGAACATCGCGTAGATATTCCTCCCTGATAAAGTGGCAATCAAACTCGATGTGTTTTGTTCTTTCATAAAACACTGGATTTTCTGTAATCCGAATGGAGCTGGTGTTATCCGCATGTAGAGGGGTGGGTATTTTTGTTCAAAGCCAAGTTCTGTGAGTAGACCACGAAGCCATATAATTTTTTAACATGCCCGGTATTCTGCCTAAGTTGGTGATTTTGAAACTGTCTTGTTTTTCCACTTTCCATGAAATGAGAGCATCACCCAAGTACATGCACCAACCTGCTGTGGAACGGCGGGTATCGGGGCAACCTACCCAATCAGCATCAGAATAGACAGTCAATGTCATTGGAGAGCCAACAGGAAAAAATAAGCCTATGTGGGGATTGGGGAGTGCCAATACGATAACGGATAATTCGTCGACAACCACTAAATGAAGATGATGAAGCTTGGTCATATACTAGCTCATCAAGTTTACTGCATAGCTAATGTATGGCTGAGTAGTAGTCAAACATATGAGACTACTGACAAGTTGTCGATAATATGTCAGAACGGGAAAAGGATCGCCACTTTCACATTGGAGTTTAAGAGTTATCTCAAGAGGAGTATCCACAGGAGTGGAGTTTGACAGGCCTGCTGATTCAATTAAATCCATAGTATACTTATGTTGATGAAGAATCAACCCTTTCTCAGATTGATGAACCTCTAATCCCAAAAAATATGTCAGAGGCCCCAGGTCCTTCATGTGAAAAAATTGATGAAGAGAAAGCTAGGATGAATCTGTGAAAAGAAGATAACAGCAATGACTAAGAGGTCGTTTGTCTTTTATGCGTGGGATATGTAAATACAATTTACACATGTAAATGATGAATATTCAAATTTTAAGTATGTAACGTTTACACATGCGTATCTTTTTACAAAGTTTGTCTAATAACACTATTTTCGCATCATTTACACATGTGATTCATTTTTCTATGTTTGTTTCAATGATATGTGGATTTGTATTAAACGATTTTATAAATGATACTTATTAATCATTAAATTATATTATACTATAATGATATGAAAAGGAGACAAAAAAAGGTCTAATTTATATCAAAGTTTTCATTTTCATTTTAAATGCTTAAAAAAGAACATATCTTTCAACATGAAATATACTTTTAAAAAATATACATTTCTATCATTGATCACCTTAAAAAAATGCATTCCAACATGTTTGGTTAAGGAGATATGAGTTTATAGTCTGATGGTTAAGAAAATAGGATTATTATTAATATTTTTATTAATTAATATTTAGTTCAATATTATCTTAATTCATTATTCAATTTGCATAAAACTTAACCCATGCATCTCACCGGCTTTATGCTAATATTAATCAATTATAGGAATAGATTTTATAAAGGTTTTTTTTTTTTTTTTTTTTTTTTTTTGTATAGCAAGGCAAAAGAGAGAAATAGAGAGGTTACCTTCTTAAAAGGGGATGAGATGAAGGGAGAGTTTTCATTCATAGGATTCATCGGTCTTGATGCATCTTTTATTGTTATTTTATAAATGCGTTGGAGGGGGGTTTCGAACCCAAAACCTCTTTGATGGAAAAGCCTTTTTTATTATTATTTTTCTAAATGCGTTGGAGGGGGTTTTGAACCCAAAACCTCTTTAACGGAAATTGCCCCAAAACCAAACCATCCGCCTCCAACGGGTATTCTTCGAAATCACATGTGGCTTGGTATTCTCTCTCTTTTCCCACCTGACCAGGTGTTCAAATCTTGGTGTGAAAATGGACTTATTTTCACACCATTTTCACATCTGATTTACATACAAGATGCGTAAATACTTGTAGACAAACATAACTAATGCAAAAATATTACGCATATTCACCATTTACATACGTAAATTGGTGTAGACAAACAACCCCTAAACAATGAGGAGAAGACCACTCGATTATTGATAGATGGGGAACTTCTTCAACCAGAAGAAAATCTACAACTTGGGGTCTCCCAACGGCGCTTTGATAGTGATATCATGTTAGGAGTAGGAGACTCAACACTGTAGACATAATAGCTTGGAATGGGATGGATCTTCCCGATTGATGTCAATTTATACTAATGTACAAGCCTTGATTTAGGCTACAAATTAGTAATTGCCCAGTCATACTACAGTCAGCATCATCCTAATATAGTGAAAATGGGTTGGGCTCTAGTAGAGTTTGACTGTAAAAATGGGTTGGGCTTTATTATACAAGTGGGTTTGGCCCATGGATCCAGAATCATCAACACAAATAACTTAAATATGCTCATAAATCAGTTATATCACAATCTCAAGAAGACTATATAGTAAGCAAATTGTGTGCCAATGAACAAGAAATAGGATATCTAGAATAATCAATCGTGATTCAGATGACCTCAAGTCACATGTTTAGGGCCCAAGTTAATTTAGGAGTTTTATTTCATTAATTATCTGCATTAGTTTTTTAATTTTATTTAAAGAGTTGTTTAATTTTACTTAAAGAGTTGTAATTAGGATTAGTGATGCAGGCCAGACAATAGGTCCGCCAACCCATTGGGTCCAGTCTACAGGCCCAACTGGACATCCATTTAGTTAGGAGTATTATTAAGCAGTTTGATTTGTTTAAGATTAATATTAGTATGTTTCCTATTTTAGGCATTATTCAAATATTAGGAAATATTGTTGCTTAGGGATTAAGCGAACTCCTCTATATAAGGATGTTACGCCTCATTGAAATAGAATGCTGATTTTCAATCAATTAAAGTTTCTTTGAGATTTATCTCTTATGGTGTTTTCTCTTCTTGTGAGGGTGCCCTAGTATAGCTGAATCCATTGTTGGATTCAATCAATCCTTCGGAAGATTGATCTATTATCGGATCGTGGATCCGGGTGCGCCAATTTTGGTATCAAAGCCGAAGTCCTACGATCGGCAGGAAGATAATCTATTTCTTTCTCGGATTTTATCTATCATCATCATCCTTCCATCATCGAATTCACTGTTCCAAACCAGCAACCTTCAAGTCAACCAAACTCCATCACATCCAAAGTCCAGTCCTTTCTCTCACCAAAACCATTCAACCAACGAAGCCTTGCCTCTGTCATGCCTCATCACCGAACCAACACTGCCCTAAAACCCGTCCCATAATCCCCTTTAGCCACATCACCTCAACCTTCGTAAATCCAGTCCCCACCATTACAAAAGCCTTGAATCACGTACCCTTTCCATATCCCAATTTTTCCACCGATCCCAATTCCCAAATTCCTTTCATTCCATCCCTACCAAGTGCCAAATTGACTTTCCAATTCATCCAGAATGTAAACCTAATCTACCAGCCCCGTCAGAAACCAAAACCCTAAATCCCAGCCAACGAGATCCACTACAAGGCCACCAAAACCAACCCATCCAAAAATAAAAAGTAAAAAATACTAGCCAAGTCCCACTTCTTCTCTCCCTATCCCAAACCCACCTCCCTGATTTCCCTAATCCCACCATCTAAAACCCATTCTCAATCCAAACCCACATTTCCCGCCATCCGAAGCCCGCCCGCCCGCCCGCCCCCCATCTCCCACCACCACCACCAAACCCCCACAATCCCATCTCGTTCAAACCTCACTCCCATAGTCCCTTCATTGAAACCCCAGAAGAGGTATAAGGAGATCCAAGTTGGGAGAGCATACCTAGCACCCACGACAAGTTGTCACATTGTCGTCACATAACTCCACGGCCTCATCCACTCTCATCAAGACCGCGATCGTCTCACCATCATGATCATTGCATCGCCATCGACATCATCCCACCATCACCAGAGCCCTCTCCTTTACTTTCGCTTCGTTGAAGTTCATAGCAGCACAACCCAGCCCAGCTTCCGACTTTGGCCTGATGTGCAGTTCGAATCTGATCCGAGTCTGAACCCAAGTCCAGCCCACTAGCAAAAAAAAAACCTACAAGTGGGACTAGTTTTCAAGGAACCAACCCTATTCAAAACACAAATTTTTCTTGTTAATCAACTATCAGTTTTCACGTGCATAAGTCAGGTCAGTTCATCTTTGAAACAAAAAATGTTTGTAATACCCCGGGCCCGGTAATAAGGGCTAGAATATTTTTTGATATTTAATATTTAATTATCTTGATTTTACTTAAAATTATTGGGACCCATAGTTTGATGGAGGAATTCAAATGGGACTTGTGTTGGTTATACCATAGACTCCTAGTAATGTTAGGAATAGGATTGGCATGTGAGAAGGAAATAATAAAATTAGGAAGAGGACTTTGGGAAGGATTCTAACTTCTAGCTTTTATATATTGATCGACCCCAAGCCTCTCTCAAGCTATTCTCTCTCTCTTTCCTACTTTCTTTTCCATCAAGCCATAACAGGTAACCAGAACTAAGCGACTCAGGAAAATCTTGGTGACTGGGAGATAAACTTTGGGATGCGTACTTGAGCGTCGAAGCCATATAGATGAAGAAATAGATTATTTAGATTATTTCATTTGGAAGACAATGCAATTATTTTATTTTATTTGTCAATGTTACATTTGTTTATTAGATTTGGACTTTTAATACAAGTTGTTTTAAGCTGGTAAATGCCTGAATCTTTATGTGATCTTTGATTTAACCGATGTGTGTGATGCTTACAAGTCTCGGCACAGAATTCGAAGGGCCCCGGATTCCGGGTCATTACAATGTCTTATTCCTATTTTACATCCAATGTGAGAAGCATTGAAGATCCCATTGAGCAACAAAGAGAACTTTATCAAAAGAGATATAGGGATCGATATTATAAGAAATCAATCTAATTCATGGTTTAAAAAAACAGACTCGGGACCTAACTCGTTCATGGCCGAGTCCGAGTTGACTCATCGAGTCGCATTAGGACTCGGCCGAGTCCCATGGGACTCAACCAAGTCGCATTAGGACTCGACTGAGTCACATGATTCGAGTCCGAGTCCCATGCAACCCGACTCGGACTCGGCCGATTTTTTAAACCATGGTCTACTTTGAGCAGTTCCTCCATTTGAAGCAAGGAGATCTGACAGTTAATGAGTACACAACCACTATCAAAATCAGGAATTTGATTGTAATTTAAAGGGTATAGATAAAGATGATAAAAAGCGATATATGAGAGGTTTGCGATCAGAAATACGAGATAAGATGTGTTTTTGCATGACCATTCAAGACGCATATGCTGAAGCACTCCGGGCTGAAAATGAAATTTGGCATTCTGAAGAAGAAAATTTTCAGCAAAGATTAAAAACCCATATTATGGAAATACTTTTTGCAAGAGAAGATAATCCCACTCTTATCATCCGTCGACTCATTAATACAAATGAGAAGGAAGAAGAAGAATGGAAACAGGCTACGAAATTCCACATGCGGGTAACAATCGAAAACAAATCTACTAATTTGATTATTGACAATGGTAGTGCGATAAATTTTGTCGCACAAGAGGTCATTGACAAACTTTATTGGCCAACTGAGAAGTTTTCTAAGTCCTACCAAGTCACATGATCTAATGGCCATGTTATCCCTGTGACTCATAGATGTTTGGTATTATTCAAGATGGTCTATTATGAGGACAAAATTTGGTGTGATGTGATCCATATGAATATTGCTCCATGGATTTTTTATCGAAAAGTTCGACATGTTAAAGAGGCGAACATGTATACCCTTCTGTGGCATGGAAAAAGGGTTATGCTCATTCAGATGGCATCGACAGCCTCATCATCGTCTACATCATCACCTTCAATAAAAGAGCCATGAAAAGAGCAAAAAGTTGAAAGAGAAATCATGATTGCACCAAAAGAGACAACAAAAGACATCAAGGATGACATTGAAGAGCAAATTCATAGCCAAGATGATTTCGTGAGTTCAAACAATATTGATCAAGGCAATACCAATCCAAAGCTGCAAAGGGTTGAGGAAGTACGAGGTCTAGCGCACATTGAAGACTCTAACCAGGTTAGCATAAAGATAAAACATCCGGTAGATCTGATTGTCATGCCTCTTCCAAAAAATCCAATTGCGTCATCGGAACTCAAATCAATTGTCCCAGTGGTTTCACAAAAAGATCAAGTTATTGAAGTTCCTCACATTGACTTCATTTTTGTGGAGCCACAATGGATAGTCAATGTTCATGATTTGTTGGTACAAAGGCAACACCTGAAGCATCTAATGGTCAGATCACACATCCGAGCTCAATGCAAACATTAGAAGAAGCGACATCTCGCATCTACTTCTAAATGGAGAATAAGACTACATGAAGCTTGCAAGATACACAAAGCAAATGAAGATCGCAAGACCATTCTGAAGTTTGTGTGATTGATTTTCGACCCAGGAGGGCATTTCTAACACTTGCGGTCGAATTCTCTCCCGTATTATCAAGTTGTCAACTCACCAGAGTTGAGTTTTTTCAAGCAAGGGAGAATTGATGCAGACCACTCGGCCAACCCATTGGGTCCAGTCTATAGGCCCAACGGGACATCCATTTAGTTAGGAGTATTATTAAATAGTTTGATTTGTTTAGGATTAATACTAGTGTGTTTCCTATTTTAGGGATTATTCAAATATTAGGAAATATTGTTGCTTAGGGATTAAGTCAACTCTATATAAGGATGTTAGGCCTCATTGTAATAGAATGCTTATTTTCAATCAATTAAAGTTTCTTTGAGATTTATCTCTCACGGTGTTTTCTCCTCTTGTGAGGTTGCCCTAGTGGCTGAATCCATTGTTGGATTCGATCAATCCTTCGGGAGATTGATCTATTATCGGATCGCAGATCCGGACTGTGCCAATTAGGTTTCCAATTTCATTAGAATTCTTATTTTAATTCTTAAGTTAGATTATTAGGTTTCTTAGCCAACAAGTATTCTCTTCTTATTTATATGGCATTGTAGAGAAGAAATATTCAAAGAGAGTTAATTAATAGAATTGGGTTTTCCTATTGAGAAGCGTCCTCGTTATAGTCTCTGTGGAGATATTTAATGTCTGCGGACACGTGCTTCAAGACTAGTATTGTGCTTCAGTACTTCCCCACAAGCCCTAACCCTAGGGCCTGCTTCAGTTTGGTATCAGAGAGGGCAATCCTCTTCAGATCGCCTTCGTCAGGTACGTTATCCTTCCCATCGATTCCATTCCATCATCACTGCACTCAAGCCACCCATCCAAACCTCTGAAGTCTCTGTTACCCGAGACCATACCCACTAAGCCCATTCGGAGGAAAAAAACCTAATGCCAAATAATTAGTGAACTCCTATATTAACTTGGGCCCTACACATGTGCTATTTGTATCACTAACCTTAGGGCCTGCATCAAACAGTCTAGAGAATCTTTCAACCTGAAAGTGACAATGTAACGCCCCAATTCCGGATACCGATATACTCGTTCGATTACCCGAAATTGGCGCGCTACTCCCCGGAAAATCCGAGGACTTCCAAGATCGTAGGCCGCAGTGAGGTCCGATTTAAAACTTTTTGACCAAATAATGTTCAATGGTTAAAACTTGCGGAAGCATAACATTTGAAAAAGAGCGGAAGCAATGGTATCATATATAATAAAGAAAAGCAGAACAGTGGTCTAATTAAAATAAGTCAATGTAAATTTAAAGTTAATACATTTGATCTTTCTACCCTTCTCACAACAAGTTTCGCTCAAAACCCGAATAACAAAGTCACTCAATAACCCTCTATAAACTCGTCTCCGCCCTCCGGCTCGACGTCAGTGTCGGCCGGGCCCCATGCGTACTCTCCGGCTACAGGTGCCTCCACGAGGGCTAGAGCGTCGTCGGGAATATCTGGGTCAAGGCCTAAGCACCATAGAATGGGTCAGATCTAAACGATCTGGCAAGATACAGCATACTACTAACATAGCATATATATATATCAAAGGAAATAAAGACGGGTACATAATTTAAATGAATAACAAGGAAAGAGAACTAGGCAATCGTGCATGTAAAGCATAAGGAATCAGTATAAAGAAATCATCTACACAACTATAACAAAGTGGCACATTCACACGAGCTGGAATACCGCGGGATATTATGCCGCGGCTCTCCCATACTGAACACAGTCGCGGTGGGGAACCTAACCAGGGAATAACTAATCCCGAATACTACTCATCAACTCATCATCTCATCACTCCAGATCGGCACGGCATGACACCTTGCCGTCTTAGCTCATCATGATAGCTCCTCAACACATAACTAGCTCCTACCGGGGATGATCAGTCCACAGGCTGAGCTTAAATCAACCGAGTGAATGTTCATGCCGACTCGAGAATAACTCTAAGGTCTGTGTCTGTCTAGGCTTTGCCTTGCGTGAACAAGGTCCTAACAATACCTCTATAGAGTCTACACATCTCAATACAACCTCTGGACCTCATTCAAGACCCAGGCCCACTCGTTGGATCCATACCAAGGCCCATCAGTACATGGCCTGGTCTAAAACCGTCCAAACGAGGCAACCAATCCATCTATTACTGACAAACAGTTCCATCATAATCCATATAACTTAACAGTCCAATAGAAACTATCTCTTCAAGCTAAAGGGTTCACATCACCACACTTAGGCCCAATAAGGGCCCGCCTAGACACAGACACGGGTCAATGATCTCCGAAGTCACATCATCGGGTCACCTCTAGATACCCTAGGTTCAGGTCTTCCAATTATGATTAATTAACGGTAAACAGCTAAACTAAAGATCTAAGAATGACAGAGTAATAATAATGAAGTATAAACTTCAATCAGAGAATCAACGGGAAATCCAACGGTCCAATCCTAGGTAATGGGCCACTTCAGGTTCGGGTCTATCTCCGGTAATTCGATCTCTAAACGATGTCATTAATGCCGTAAAATACTGTATTTGGTGCTTAGTGGGTTAAGGGCATTATCTGACAACATTTAGAGGTCGAATCATCTTAGATAATCAACCAAAACACTAAACAGTGGTCCCCGCGAGTCAAGGTTGAGCCACACCGTTGACTCGGGCTAAGGACACTGACAAATGCTCATTTGGATGGTCAATGGGCCCCACAACTGATCATATCTCCTAAGTGTTGAAAACTGGAACAATCAGGGTTTTCCAGGTGAGCCTGATGTGTTGTGAGCTCGGTGGATTTCCTGGCCGGGAAGATCAACCGAGTGCACTAACTAATCTGAATCAGGCTTCCTGGACAACTTATATCGTTTCTAAAGGCTTACAGCGTGTCCGGTCAAACAACCAGGCCTAGGTGATTGACCGCATACTCTGAAAACCTTAGAAAGATTGATGATCCAGCTTTAAACACTTTCTAAAGTAAAATCCTAAGTATCAAGTCCATTTGGGTGTAAGGAGTCTGAGTTTTGATTGAAGAACCAACTTTCAGTCACTTCCTGCACAAATAGCGTGAATCGGGTCAACCGGTGCGAGACCAGGTCAACCCGACTATTTGAAATGAAATTTGTGCAAGAAATGGCTAAGGGCCAGTTTTTCCAAGAAATCTCAGTGTGGCCGGTTAACCGGCCTGCATAGTCCGGTTAACCGGCTGCACTGCAGCAAGCCCCTGCAGAAGAAAATAACTGGGAGCTGCCATTTCTGTAATTTCAGTGTGGCCGGTTAACCGGCCTGCAAAGCCCGGTTAACCGGCTACACTGCCGGTTAACCAACCGGTTAACCGGTTACACGAAACTGGGACAAAACCCAGTTTCTGCAGTCACTCTGTTTTGGCTCCATTTCCACCCAAACTACTTCCAATCTCTTCCAATCCCAACCAAAACTTCTCCAAGCATAAACCAACTCATTAACCATCCATTAAACTACCTTATGGCCCACTGATCTTCCAAATGGGGGGTGAAAACCCCCATCCATCAGTGACCTTTCCATCCATTAAACACAAAAACAGAGCTCATGCAGATTTCTATACTAAACAAACACATCCATGAATTAAAGCTATAGGAATCAATAGACAACACATATATGCTAATTTAGGAGTATGAGCACTTGCCTTATGTGAAGTGGGTTGCAAAGAGAAATAGCTTGAAGAGGGAAAGAACCCAAAATTCCAGCAGAACAGAGCAAGAAGAAGAAGAAGATGGACCAGCTGAGCAGCAGCAGCTCTTAGAAATCGTTTTCCAGCCCAATATCAGTAGTTACAGCTCTTAGGAATAGATTCCAGCAGGGTAACAGGGTCTCAAGTGATGAAATGGGGAGGAAGAAGATGACCCAGCTGAAATGATGAAGAGGGAGATGACAGCAGCAGCAACAGGGGGAATTTCAGCAGTAGTAGGTGGTTCCAGCAGTGGTGACAGCAAGAGAAATAAAGAAGATGAAGTGGGGTGGCTGCTGTAGTGGCTTCAAGATGAATTCCAGCTGAGATGAAGTGGTTGCAGCACAGCCCAGGTGGGTTTCTTCTGGCACAGAACCACCACAGCAACTTGGAAGATGAAATGAGAAGGAAAGGTGGGTGATATCAGTAGTTCCTGGAAAAATTCCAGCAGAGTAACGGTAGGGAGAAGAAGAGGAAATCCAGCAGAAACTCTTGTGATGGATTCCAGCAGTTCAAGCAAGATGAATGAAGAAGATGATGAACACCACAGTTGCTGTTGAGATGAATTCCAGCAACAGTTCCAGCCCAGCAAGAGAATAAGAAGATGAAGTGAAGACGGCTACAGCAGCTATGTGGAAATGAGATAGGAAGGAAGGTGACAGCAGTAGCAACAGAGCTCTCAATGGGATTCTTTGCTCAACGTGGGAGAGAAAATGAGGGAGGAAGAGAGGAAATGGAGAGGTAGTTGGGTGGTTTTTTTTTTTTCTTGGGAAGAGAGCTGGAAGGTTTCTTGGGATGGGGGCTGGGATTAGGGTTTTGAAATGAGTTGCAAAAGTTTAAGAGATATTATATAGGATTAGTAAAGTAGTTAGGGACCATAATACCCTTAGGGTTTAGGGGAATTAGGGTTAGGGTTTAGGGGTGATTGGGTCATTTGGTGAGGAAGCTTCTAGAGAGGGCACCCTTAACCAAAACTAAACCTAACTTAATTAATTAATTAACTCAATCTAAGGCCTAATTAACACTAATAGCCTAGGATTAAATCTAAAGCACCCAACTAGCCATTCTAACTCAACTAAGCTATTCTACCCAACTTAGGAAAATCTAACTAACCCTCCTAGCCAACCCCTAATAAGCTTAATTAAATAGTAATTAGCCAAGATTAGTAAGGATTAGCAAAGATTAGCGAAGATTAGTATAATTAAACAATAATTAAGATAAATTAAGATTAATTAGCCTATAAAATAGCCCTTAGAGGGCCCACCAAGGGTGGGACCTCACAGACAAAACAAAAGGAAAGTTATTGTTGTCTCATTTGGCATTGTTTATCAAATCATACCAAAAGGAATGCCAACAACAATTCTTAAAAAGAATATCAATCCAATTAAATATCCAAATTATGAAATGACAGCCGAAAGGGTGAGCCCAACTGAATGGAAACCCCAATTCCAATCCCTTACCGAATTTAACAAAAACTCAAGCAATCATAAGGAGAAAAGTAGTAGAAAGCTAACTCCAAATGCAACAATCCACCACTTAAAACAACCTTCAATCCTTGGGAGAAATTATTTCTCAAACCAATAGGAGAAGAAAATAATAATTGCAATAATGCAATTTTATTGATAAAAGATTAATAAACCAGCTAGGGTTGGGCGTTCCATAGCTATGCTTTTATGATTATCATACTAAAATCATCTTAAGATTATTTCTAATCCCAGCCTTTAATCATGTCTAAACAATATAGACAAACCTATCAAAATAATGTCCTTATTACAATGCATTACTTAAACTCAAATGAAAGGAACTTAAATAGAAAGTCTAGCTGGCAAATCCTCCATCACTTGGGCATCCCCTTCCTTGCACGGATCATCTTGCCTTCTTGCATGATCTTTCCTCTTGCTACTTCAATAACTCCTCCAACTCGGCCACTATCTTAGAAATTTCTTGAGTAAATGACTCCTTCATGGACAATGAACCTGTTATGGGAAAGTTTCCATTCATGATATTGCTTGCATTGGAATTAATTGGATGTCCCCCACTAAGGGGGCTGTGGTCCCCACTTTTTGGATCGATGGGACCGGTCAATGGGGCATGAGAATGCACCAGGTCTGATGGGCCTGATTTGGAGTGCGTTGGGCCTGATTTGGGTCATGATCCATGGACCCCAAATTAGACAATGTACAACAATTGTTCGTCATGTTTGGCCTTGATTGGACCTGATTAGATGGTCCAAATGATCATTAAAGTGCTGTTTTGATTTAATTAATTTTGAACATTCAACAACTGATTTGGATCCATCTCTACGACGCCCAAATGCTGCTGGATACAGCAGGACATGCCGTGGAGATCATAGAGACAGATTTTACATATAGAAATATAATATGCCACAATACATTGCCTATTTTTAAGTATCCAGGTACCATAGCTTCAACCACCTGAACTCATCATAGAAAAGCTATTTATGGTCCTTTATGTACATGTCCAGACCATTTCAAATAATATACATTGATCGTCTTTTTCTTTCATTGCAACTATACATAGGTGTCATCAATGTTTGAATTCCCAATGCCATCCTCTCCAATAACTAAAAACATCAGTATTAGCAACTACGTCACAAGTACTTTTATCTCTTTCTCCTTTTCCATTGTCCAACATTCTGATTCATGTACCAAAATAGATCTAATGGTTCTACACATTTATAGTTCATAAATGCATAAAACAGCGGGAGGAGAGAGAGGACGAGAAGGGGTTTACACCATAAAAAAACATAACCAAACCAAACCAAGCCTTTTCCCACTAGGTGGGGTCGGCTATATGGATTTGACGACGCCAATCAAATCTGTTTAGGGCCATGTCCTCCGTTAGATCCATGTAGGCAAGGTCATGTTTAATAGTTTCTTTCCAACTTCTCTTGGGTCTCCCTCTCCCTCTCCTACTCCGGGCAATCTCCATGCTTTCACACCCTTTAATAGGTGCCTCCGTTGGGCGCCTTCTAACATGGCCGAACCATCTCAGTCGATTTTCTCTCATTTTATCTTTAATCGGTGCTATTCCTATTTTGCCCCTAATCTCCTCATTCCTAATCCTATCTCTCATTGTGATCCCGCACATCCTTCTTAGCATTCTCATCTCCGCAACTTCCATCTTCTTAACATGATTGTGCTTTACTGCCCAACACTCTGATCCATATAATAACGCTGGACGTACCGCCACCTTATAATACTTTCCTTTAACCTTGAGGGGGACTTTCCGATCACACAAGACCCCCGAAGCACTCCTCCATTTGGTCCACCCGGCCTGAATCTTGTGACTTACATCAGTATCAATCTCTCCATCCTGTTGCGCCATAGATCCAAGGTACCTAAATTTTTCTTTCTCTACAATCTTTTGTGTGCCCAAACTTACTTCTAAGTTACCAAGTGTCCTACTTTGACTAAACTTGCATTCCATATATTCCGTCTTGCATCGACTTAGCCTAAACCCTTTTATCTCTAACGTTTTCGCCACAATTCTAGCTTAGCATTCACTCCTTCTCTCGTTTCATCCACTAAAACAATGTCATCTGCAAATAGCATACACCACGGCACATCATCCTGAATATGTCTTGTAATCTCATCCATAACTAGGGCAAACAAGTACGGGCTTAACGCTGAGCCTTGGTGTAGACTAATCGTGATAGGAAACTCTTTAGTCTCTCCGCTAGTCGTTCTTATAGATGTCACGGCTCTATTATACATATCCTTTATCGCCTCAATATATGCGACACACACTCTTTTCTTTTCCAGTACTCTCCATAGAATCTCCCTAGGAACTCGGTCATGGGCTTTCTCCAAGTCAATGAACACCATATATAAATCTCTCTGGCCTTCTCTATACTGTTCCATTAACCTTCTCAGGAGAAAGATAGCCTCCATGGTTGATCTCCCAGGCATGAAACCAAATTGATTCTCTGAAATGTTTGTTGTTCTTCTTAATCTTCTCTCAATAACTCTCTTCCATAATTTCATTGTATGGCTCATCAATTTAATCCCGCGGTAGTTCGCACAGTTCTGAATATCTCCTTTGTTCTTGTATATGGGTATAAGAATACTTTTCCTCCATGCATCAGGCATCTTCTTGCTCTTTAGCACTACATTAAAAAGCTTTTTTCTTTTTTTATTTACACCATAAAAAAACATAAGAGCAATATTATCATTATATATAATTATGGATCCATCTACATACAAAAGGATAAAGATTTATCATCATCGTCATCATCATGAAAGCCTTGTCCCAACCATGTTGGGGTCGGCTACATGAATTCTATTTCTCCATTCCGATCTATCTTGGGCCAAATCCTTAGATAAGTTGTACTTTTTCAGGTCCATTTGTACTATCTCCATACACATTCTCTTCAACCTACCCCTTTCCTTTGGTGAGCCATCAACCTACATAGCCAAACTTTTCCTTATTAGCATCATTGCCAGCCTACATTGGACATGCCCAAACCATCTCAAATGGGTTTCTCTAATTTTATCCGCTATTAATGTTGCCCCTAAGTGCTCTCGAAATCGCACATTTCTAATTTTATCCTCCCTACTTTTACCACACATCTACCTCAACATTCTCATATCTGCTACATCTATTTTGTGCATATGTTGCTTCTTAATTAGCCAACATTCTACTCCATAGGCCATAACTGGTCTAATCACAGTCCTGTAAAAAATTTCCTTCAATCTTGTTGGCATTTGTCGATCACAAAACACTCCATAAGCAAGTCTCCACTACAACCATCCCGCATTTATCGTATGTTCAACATCTTCATCAATCTCTCCATCCTTATTAATTATCGAGCCAAGGTAACAAAAAGAATCTATTTGTGGCATCTCGTGGGCTTCGATTCTCACAGTAGTTTCAACTCTTTATATATGCTCACTGAAGTTGTAATCCATATGTTTTGTCTTTGTAAGACTTATTTTTAAAGCCTTTGGATTCTACAGCCTCCCACCATCTCTTGGATTTTGCATTCACATCATCTCTTGATTCATCCACCAACACTATATCGTCTGTAAACAACATATACCAAGGTACCTGCTCTTGAATATGAGCAGTTAACTCACTCATAATCAATGCAAAGAGATAAAGGCTTAGAGTTGACCCCTAATGCAAACCTATCCTCACTGCAAAATCATATGTTTCTCCACAGGTGGTTTCCACACTCAATATTGTTCCTTCGTACATGTCTTAAATAATATCAATATAACATCTTGGAACAATCTTTTTATTTAAAACCCACCAAATTAAATCTCTAGGTACTCGGTCATACGTCTTTTCTAGATCTATGAAGACCATAAGCAAATTCTTCCTCTTCGCTTGATATTTTTTCTTTAATTGCCTAAGTGAGAAAATAGCTTCTATAGTTGACCTCCCTGGCATGAAACCAAATTGATTTTCAGATATCTTGTCATCTGTCTAAGTCTTTGCTCGATTACTCTCTCCCAAAGCTTCATAGTATGACTCATAAGTTTAATCCCACGTTAGTTGATACAATTTTGTATATCTCCCTTATTCTTATATATATATGTACTACAACACTTCTTCTCCATTCATCCGGCATCTTCTTTTTCATTAATATTTTATTGAAGAGCCTAGTTAACCAAATCAACCCAACTTCTCCTAAGCATTTCCAAGCCTCTATCGGAATGTCATCTAGACCTGTAGTCTTTCCTACCTTCATTTGTTTTTATGCTTTCCTCACTTCCACCACCCTAATTCTGCGAAAAAATGTATGTATAGTTAAAAAAGTATCCTCTCTTTTGTTCTTATGTCTCTTACAAGGTCTTCATTTAAAAGTTTACTAAAATATTCCCTCCACATTTCTTAGATAACATTGTCATTCAATAGACATTTTGGTCATTGCTTTTAATACATTTGACATAATCTAAGTCCCTACTTTTGTCTTCCCTTAGTTTTGAAAGTTTAAACATATCTCTCCTCCTATTGTTCCCAATCTATAATATAGGCCATCATATGCTTTGAACTTTGCATCACTTACAACCTTCTTAGCTTCTTTCTTTGCCTTCTTATACATCTCATAGTTTTCCATATTCCTAGTCCCCCGCCAAACTTTGTCAACCTACCTAACGCAACCCTCCTTTACTAGGGCTTGGGACCGACAATAAAAACTAGCATTCGCCATCAACTGTTCAAAACTAGAGAAAGCTATCTCATGCAGATCCTTACCTATGACTAGCAGTAGCCTTGTTATTTTGAGAGGTCCCAGCATGTTAGGTGACAGAGAAAATTGCCAAAAATGGTATGCCCATGTTATGTACGTTGTAAGAAACCAACCTATACAACTGCATTTGTGAAATTGATGCAGTCAACAGTCTGACACACCAACTCATTTAGGAAAATAAAAAGAACTGCAGTAGGGCTGTGTATTCTGCAGAATCATACCATTTTCAGCATCAAATATTCTCTTGGTGTGGGAACATTGATAACGAGCCCCATCTTGCAAAATCCATGATCCTTGTGTAGTTACATCTTTTAAGAAAGTTGAATATGAAGAATGATGAGGAGAATTTCCACCTTTGCTCTGGGAGTAATTTCTACAAATGCATCTCACAAAATATGAGTGGGAAGCTTTAGAGCAGCTAATGGCACTTGCCTTCTTCACCCTAAAAGTGGAGGAAAATAGATAAATGCCACCAAAAAGATAGGGTTATAAATTATAACCTCCTCAAACTTAAAAGACAAAAAAAATGCTGCATAGAAGCTTACAGAGAACAAATTATATTAATGAATATTCCATTGATAAAATTTGCTAATACCAAATGCATATGTTGCACATTCATGACACAAAAGCCTGAATCAAGGGAGAGTGGGGTACGGTGTATCTCAACTGATCCAAAATAGGCGCTCTTCAAATAAGTAAATGTGAACATATGGAATTTTCTTAAATTCATCAGTGCTTATACATGTTAGAAAACAAGGTAAGGAGAGGATACCATTTTCGGAATGGTAATACACTCAGCGCACCCCTCAAACCTGACTTTTACTTTATGAATACAAATGGAAAGGGAAAGGTTTGGTAGCTATTCTTGATATTTTTTTCTACTTTAGTGCAAATAAAACTTGTATTATGGAAAGGGAAAAGGGTAAGTGTCACCTCATCATCATAAATAACATTGTCACCAACAACAAACTCCTCTTCGCCCTTGTGATTTGGTTCCACCTTGTTGGCTTCTACACCTTTTTGCAAAAATTATGTCACTTGTGACACTTCGACAAAACATTGCCAATTTTGTTGCATTTGAAACCCACTCTATTGCCTGCCTCTTCAACGTGGGCCCTAGTTCCAGGTGCTTGTGTAGCACTTCGTGACCAAATGGGCTCCACCTTAGAGCAACTACTGCTGCCTTTTTGGTGGTTTGTGTGGTTTGAAAATAGCTTAGTGTGTTGTGGTTGCTTCTTCATGCATTTCTCCGCAAGGTTTGCCTTCTACAGAAAGATTGGATCAAAACCCATCTAATCAAATATGGATTGCCTTCTAGCAGGAGCGGTCAGTCTGTTAAAAAGATCTGTTTGTATTACAAGATCGGGATCTGACACTACATAGCATACAAGAGTCAAGTGCCAAGGATGACTCCACAAGGACCGCAACAATAAACATGATATCTAATGGAGGCAGCCTGATGAATAATGTTTTGGAAGGAGTTATTGACAAGCTGAACTTTCCAACTGCAAAACATTTGCACCTATGTAGTGTTGAATGGATTAATGATGAAGCCATACCCATGAACAAAAGGTGTCTATTTACATTCATTATCAGAATTTATGAAAACTAGCTATTGTGATGTTAATCCTATGAATGTCACGTGCATTCTCTGAAAACTACTTGGCTGTTTGATCATAAGATGCATAAGATTGACATTTCCACAAATCTCCGGCTAAAGAAGAAAATCATCAAATATTTTGCATTGATTTCATCGGTGATGGCTCCATTGGAACGCTAAAGAGCTTACGCTTCAGTTCCGCAATCAATCTTTGCCCCATCTCCCTCCCCTCCAGGGGCGGACCTAGGTGTTGGGACACAGGTGCGGCCACACCCGCGAGATTCGAAAAATTCCTTAAATAATACCTTAAAAAATTTTACTTTCTTAATTAACTTCTCAACTTGACCGTTGCCCGCACCACCCAAATGAAAATCCTGGGTCTGCCATTGCAGTCCCCTCCTCCCGGCAACCCCACCCCCTAAATTCCCCATTCTCCTCATCGATATTGTACAATATGTTTTAGCTACTACTAATCATTTTAAACATGACTTCCATTAAATAAGTATTAATGACACAATAATTTAAATGCAATGACACCATATGAAATTGTATAAAATAATAGAGTATATTTAAATTATTTGCACAAATGTTTACTATTTTTCTAAATTTATATGTTCCATTTTTTAGTATTTGATTAAAAAAATTTGGTAAGGAGTATTACACTTATGCCCTACGTCTCAAGATATCTTAATGCCTCATGACAGACATTTCTCCCTAATGAATTAATGAAGTGAAGCAACATCCAAATCCAGATAAATCCATTAAGGGTGTTTGTGGATGTCCACAATGTCATTCTTTTGCCCATAATCATATCCCCGTGTTGATGCAGGCCCTAGACTTGGGGATTGTGAGAAATGCCGAAACACAATATTGGTGCCGACTGCCGAAGCACATGTCCACAGACACTTCAACAAGTCTCCACATAGACCAGATAAGGTGGACGCACCTCAATGGGGAAACCCAAATTCAATCAATCAACTCTAAAAATACATCTTCTACAATGCCATATAAATAGGAAACATAACTTAGGCCCTAAGAAAACTAATAGAAATAGGAAACTAAGCAAACCTATCCCAATTACAACTCTTTAAATAAAATTAGGAAACTAATGATATATAATAATAAAAAGTCATAAATTAACTTGGGCCCTACGCATGTGGCCTTTGAGGTCTATCATGCATCACGTGTACTCTTGTCTACCTTTCCCCTCTCTTCCCTACTTGTCCATTAACTCTTCTTCAACTAGTATACTTTCTCCATTAGGTATATCTTGTACTACTTCATCCATCAAGTCTCAAAAAGTTAGTTTTATTGTTTTCACTTAAACTTGTCTGGGTGCATAAGCACGAATAACATTTTAAATTAGAACTTAGAATTTATAGCTTTCATTTTTAGACCTTAATCTAATTATCCACGAACATATTTTTAGGCAATTTTTTTATGATGAGTTGGACATCCCCACTAGGCACTACATCCATTTTTTTTGCTTTTTTTGCTAGAAGGGTGAGTGACACACAACCTGTGCGACAACCAACCCTGGGCAGGTGTGTGAGATCAGACACCCTTGCCACTGGGGTCTCCCGTGTTTCTCCCCACTACGCACGTCATCTTAGACGATAGGTTTGGTGATGGAAGGTGGAACCTCTTCGAACTCCGCCGCCAGGTTCTAACATCAAAGACATCTTATTTTAATACAGAAGCAGGAAGAAGACTTCTTTCCCTGACCAAAACCAATTTCAGTGCCAATCACCCACATCACATTATGTAATTCGCAATCTTGGTGTATGAGAAACACACCAAGAAACAAATGACCGCCAATTGGCTAAGTGAAATCCTCTAATTGCCACAATTTCAATTGTAGAGTGTGTGGAATGGAAATGAAAAGAAAGAGACACATATGTATGTATGTTTGTTACCATGGAATAAGGAGATTGCGAGATCGAAGGTCGACCGAGAATTGAATGGTGAGATTCCCTGCAAAAAACGCCATCTTCCCCATTTCAAAGCAAAAGCTACGGAGGCACGGAATGGAGGGAGCGGAGCCGGAGCCCTAGTGGCCCGTAATAGAGCGGGAGATTTGAGATTAGGGTACCAGCGAGACGTTATGGAAAAAGAATACTTAGACCCTGCGAATGTGGTTGATAAAGATGGCAACGGGTCGGGTTACCGGAACCCGCCCGACCTTCTTTGCTCTCGGGCCTTTTGCTTTACATGAGACTCGCTAAAAGGGAAAGTAGGTGTAAGTGCCTAAATAATACGGACTAGGTTAAATAGATAATAAGCTCTGATATAGCTTGTAAAACTCCTTTGGGAGAGATTAACCGCCTGGGACCTGAAAGGGAAGGAAGAAGAAAAAGGTCAGGCCTGGGCTGCTATCAGCCGGAGGCACTCCAAAGCCTAAGTTAGTGCAGTTACTAAACAAATGATGAGTGAGTAAGGAAGAGGAGAGAGTGCAGAGTAAGGATGTATATGATAGTTTATTTTGTGGATTTACCTCATGCATATATATAGAAAAAGGTTTCTCCCATGAAGGTAGGTAAAGGCACTGTCCCGTTGCCCCACGTCATGCTTCCTTAATGGCGGTAGGTGGGAGAAACGTCTCATCGGATCATGCGCCAAATCCTCGAATTAATGTAGAGGGGATCACCTGATAAGGCTAGCCTCTTATCATAGTCCGGCTTTCATCTTGTCTGTCAGCAGTGGCGGATCCAGGATTCAAAATCACTGGGGGCACGATTAACTAGTTGCCCCCGGAATTTATTTTTTTTGTTATTTATATGATTGCAAATGATTTTTTCTTCTTGTTTTCTTTATGCTTGAGAAAAAATAATACACAAAAAAAGCAATGGACATTTTACATACATTATCAGTAACTAATCCACAGAAAGGTGCATTCAAAGACAGATAGTTTGTACATTTCCACTGCATTGCAAATCATGCCTAGCAAGGACAAATAGGGTGCAGATTTACCACAAACCTTTTATATAGAACAAATATAGTATAATAATTTCAAGCAATAAAACAAGACATATTTATTTATCACAATTATTCTCTACGAGTTTTCATTGGGGGCCTGGTTCAATGTCACTGGGGGCCTAATTGATTTGGGCCTAACTTAGTATACATATATTTTTTTTTCCCAAAAAGAAAATATACATATTTTTTTCCCCCAAAAAGTCACTGGGGGCCTGGGCCCCCAGTGACAAAGAAGTGGATCCGCCTCTGTCTGTCAGTACGTTCTGCAACGTAGCCGTAGCGTTATGGGATACAATTATGATCTTATACTCATCCTAGTTGGCAATGTCGAACTAAGGATAATGCCGAGGTGGACACATTCTGGCACTGTTGCCGAGATGCTTGTTGCTGAGGCCGAGATGAGGCCAACTGGTACCTTTACCGAACCTAGCTCAAGTTGGATGCTAGCTGGCACTGTTACCGAGCTGAATGTATATTATACTTCTACCGAGCTTGGACACCGAAACCGAGATAAGGCAAGTCGGTAATGTTCTGTTCTTAGGAGAAGGCCCCACACAATTGCCCCCTAGCTCTTGACCTCGTAAAGTTCCCCAATTCTTTGAGGTCGGGAGCTAAGTGATATGACTGAAGAGTCCTGGGAATTTAATTCGCATCCCATCTTGATATCGGTTCCTTTGCCCGAGATAATCGATAGCATGTTGTCGTCGCCTCGTCTGCTCGAGGATATTAATAGGGTGTTTGAATCATTGCAGAAGATGGACCGGCGGCACCACGTGTCTCCATCTGGTTGGCTGCCCAATTAATTTGAAGTAACGCGTGCAGCTTCTGAGGCGACGCTTAGCACGCGCGTTTTTCGAAATTCAAAAGGGCACCTTATCTCCTATATATAGGGGTGTCCCATTTTTCTTCTTACTTTTGCCTTGCAATCGTTCAGAAGAGTTATCACAGAGGAAGAGCTTCTTGCTGTTAGTTTTTTCTTATCAGAGTCCGGCATCTTTAGGATCCCTCCTCGCCGTTGTAAGTCTTCGCCTACCCTTCTTTCTTCTATTCTGAGGTCCCTCTAGGTTCTCCTCCTTCTTTATTCCGTCTAGGGTTTCT
The DNA here is from genome assembly GCA_038049695.1 of Cinnamomum chago. Taxonomy (NCBI): domain Eukaryota; kingdom Viridiplantae; phylum Streptophyta; class Magnoliopsida; order Laurales; family Lauraceae; genus Cinnamomum; species Cinnamomum chago. The sequence continues at coordinate 36,258,621 of CP142452.1, forward strand.
GGTGCCTTCTCGATTCTCTGCCCCCTTTTCTCCCAGTCTTCTCATATTTAGATATGGGGATCTATAAGAGCTGGGTAGATACTCCAGCGACTGCAATGGAGTTTAGGGCAAAGTACAAGATTACAGACGACATAAGGATTAGGCTAGACAACCTAGAGGACCCCTTTGATGGCCACTCCTTCCGGGATAGCTAGATGTCGTTTCCGTTGGTGTCGATAGTCGAGGGCGGAGTCAGGTTTCCTGTGCACCTCCTTCTTAGGATCTGCCTGAGCAAGTGGAGTCTCTACCCTTGCTAATTGATGCCAAACAGCTTCAAAATCATCATGGGAGTAGCCGAGCTGAATAGAATTCTAGGTATTGGTCTCGGTGTCCACGACATTGAGGACTCCTATGACCTATGTAAGCCTGAGGGGGAACATACACATTATCTCCAAGTTAAGGCAAAAAGAGTGTCTTTTGTCCAGGACTAGGAGGATTCATATAAATATGCCGGGATGATCGGTTGTTTGTCTCAGGCAACTGAGAACGAGGCGAGGCTGAAACCGATTCGAGAGGGCGTACAAGATCCCTCGTTGCCTCGGGGCTCCCCCAAGTAAATATCGAACTTCTGAGCTTTTCATACTGCTTTTTCCTGCTTTTGCCGACCTGACTCTCTGTTTTCTGTTTAGGTGTTAGCTAGAGGCGACAAGAAGCGAAGCGAGCGGGGTGGAAGAAGAGTAACGCCTGGTTCGACGCCGTTTACCGATACAAGGGCCATGAGGTCGGGCCACTTAGGTGTTGCTCGGCTACGAACCAAGGTACCACTCCTTTTATCAAAATGAGAGAGGGCGAGCCGTCGAGGAGTTCGGAACCGGTACTAGCCTTGACCCACGTTGACCGCCAAGAGACATCGGGCGCTGAAGCCTCAATCCCGCATTCTGATTCGGGGGAAGCTGAGCTTGAGAGAGTTATTGAATCATACGCCTCCCCGAGCTCGAAAAGGAGAACAAGGGACATGGCACTGAGACCTCCTCTGGTGATCAAAGATCTGAATTCCCTCGTCTTTGGTGGTCGAACTGCTTCAGCCAAAACGGGCCCGTCCACTGAGGTTGTTGACAATCCTGTCCCGACCTCCGAAGTCCGGCAGGAGGAGCAGGGTCAATGGGAAGAAGAGACCCGACCGGAGAAAAGGGCCAAGGTCGAGAGCCCGTCTGGAGACATTCCCAGCAGTATCGCGACGCCCTAACTTCCCAGGCCAGCAGTATGGAGACCAAACTTTATGATTGAACCCGGGAGGCCATTGACGGTGGAGGATCGGATGTGGAGGAATCCCAACGTGATTGCAACTCTGGCCCATGCCTGCACCTTGCCAAAGGATATGGCGAGGCACAGGGAGGCTGAAGATGTCCAGCTGGTGGCGTGGAATATGCAGTCAGCTCTCTCGGTAAGATTCAGTTTTTTCATGAGTTTTTCCACTTCGTCTTGGTCGTTGTGTCTTGACAATCGTCGTGTCTTGACAATCTATCTCCTTTTCAAGTGCTGCAGAGAACCCAAGTCCAGCTAGAAAGGTCTCGGCACACCAGAATTCGGATTGCGAAGCTGGAGGAGGAGAAGTGGGCCCTCCAAGCAGTTCTAGAGGAAAATAAACGGAGGGAGGAGGAGTGGGAGGCGACTGTCCGGGCTATCATAACTGAGCTCGAAACGGTGAGGGTTAAGGCTGAGGAGCAGAAACAGCTTGCCGCTGAGCTCAAGAAGCAGAAGGAGGATGCTGAGGACAAGCTTAAGACCAAGGTTGACTCTGCTTACGAAGAGGGGGCGGAAGCGGCTTCACATTTATTTGAGGCTCAAGTTGTGAATCTGAGCCAGACGATTTGGGAGCTAGGGTGGAGAGGTGCTCTGAAAGAGACTGGAGTCTCTGAAGATCATCAATTATTCAAGAATCCACCTAAGTTCCAACCCCCAGAGACGGAACCGAGTCGAGCTCCTTCTCCTAAAGTTCCTCCCGTGTCGACCGAAATTCCTCCTGAGTCGACTGCGTCTGAAGCCGAGAAAGGGAACGCCGAGCCCGAAACTGAGACCGGGGACGTCGAAGCTGTCCCTTGAACCTTTTGATGTATTTCTTTTTACACTTTTTGATGTAATGTAAATTGTAACCTTTGCAATAGTGAATACAATCACCTTTTCACATCTTGTCCTCAAATATATGAGTTCGGTGTAAGAATATAATAACTGAGCTCGGTTCAACAACCAGAAATGTTAAATAATCACGAGGTATACAACCTTGGTTCCATAACCAGAAGGAAGTTAGCTTTAATCGAACTCGGTTTAAAAACCAGAATTCTAGTATGGTTGGTTCCATAACCAAACTAGGATAGTCGTTGAGTTCTGTAACTCAGCATTTTGCATGGCTGATTCCATAACCGAGCCGAAGTCACCGAGATATAACAAGGTGTTTTATGTAGCCGGTTCTGCAACTGAACTGGACCTGGTGCCGAGTTCCATAACTTGGCATTTGGTATGGCTGGTTCCATAACCGAGCCAAAGACACCGAGTTCTACAACAAGGTGTTAATATAGTTGATTCTATAACTGAACTGGAGCATAAGCCGAGTTCCGTAACATGACATTTTGGATAGCTGGTTCCGTAACCGAGCTGAAGCCACCGAGTTCTACAACATAGTGCTTAATATAGCTGGTTCCATAACCGAGCTGGAGTATGCGCCGAGTTCCGTAACTTGGCATTTTGGATAGCTGGTTCCGTAACCGAGCTGAAGCCACCGAGTTCTACAGCATGGTGCTTAATATAGCTGGCTCCATAATCGAGCTGGAGTATACGTCGAGTTTCGTAACTTGGTATTTTTGTAGAGCTAGTTCCATAACCGAGCTGGAATATACGCCGAGTTCTGTAACTTGGCGATTTGGATAAATGGTTCCATAACCGAGCTGGAATATACGCCGAGTTCTGTAACTTGGCGATTTGGAAAACTGGTCCCATAACCGAGCTGGAATATACGCCGAGTTCTGTAACTTGGCGATTTGGAAAACTGGTCCCATAACCGAGCTGGAATATACGCCAAGTTCTGTAACTTGGCAATTTGGATAGCTGGTTCCATAACCGCGCTGGAATATGGGCCGAGTTCTGTAACTTGGCGATTTGGATAGCTGGTTCCATAACCGAGTTGTGGCCACCGAGTTTCGTAACAAGGCGCTGATTGAAAGCAACAAAGTATATCCTTCCACAAGAATTCACTTTTATTGATTTCAAAAATTGAGTACAATTTAGAAATAGTATTTCTTAAAATGCGTGGCGTTCCACGGTCGTGGTAGCTCTTTACCATCCATGCTTTCTAGCCTGTAAGCTGATTTCCCAGCTGCCGAGGTCAATTTGAATGGTCCGTGCCAGTTCAGTGCCAGCTTGCCTTCATTGAGATTTTTGTCTGCTGGAAGCGTCTTCTTCAAGACCAGTTCTTCTCCAACTAAAAAACTTCCTTTCTTTGACTCTTTGATTGTATCCTCTGGCTAACTGCTGCTGATAGGAAGCCAAGCGGACAGCTGCTGCATCCCTTCTTTCCTTAGCTAGGTCAAGTTCTCGGGTTAGGTTCACTTCGTTTTGACCCTGGTCGAAAGGTTCTGACCTCAGGGTTGGAAGACCGACATCGAGGGGGATAACAACTTCCATTCCATAGGTGAGGGAGAAGGGCATTGCCTAAGTGGAATGCCTTGGAGTAGTTTTATACGTCCAAAGGACATTGGGAAGCTATTCCATCCATCTCCCCCTAGCCCTGTCGAGTCTCTTTTTGAGTCCATCGAGCACCACTTTGTTCCCGATCTCCGCCTGACCGTTGCTTTGTGGATAAGCAGGAATCGAGTAATAGTTCCCGATGCCGAGCTTTTGACAAAAGTTCTTGAAGAAATTGGAGTCGAACTGCGTTCTGTTGTCCGAGACTAAGGCACGTGGTACTCCAAATCTTGTGATGATATTCCTCCATATGAAGTTTTTTGTATTGTGCTCAGAGATGGAAGATAGTCCTTCTGCTTCTATCCATTTGGTGAAATAATCAGCAGCTACTATTAGCCACCTCTTATTCCCTGGTGCTAGGTGGAATGGTCCGACGATGTCGAGGCCCCATTGAGCAAAGGGCCATGGGCTGGAGAGTGGGCTCAGGTCTTGTGCTGGTTGGTGGAGAGAATGTGAGAACTTTTGACATTTTTCGCACTTCCTGACATAGAGCTGAGGCCACCAGTAACCTTGGCTGATAGCTCGGTAGGCTAATGACCGACCTCCAATGTGACTTCCACAGATTCCTTCATGGACTTCGTAGAGGAAATCTTCGACTTTGCTGGGGTGAACGCACTGGAGGTAAGGTCTAGTAAAAGATTTTCTATAAAGTTTGTCATCCGGAGATAGCCAAAACCGAGCTGCTCTCAGTCTGATCTTGTGAGCTTCATTTCTATCTTCAGGGAGCTGGTCATCGTTTAGGTATGCTATGACTTGATCCATCCAGCTTGGGCCGAGATCGGCGCACAGAACCTGCCAAGGTGGTTGAAGCTCTATACTTGGTTTTTCTAGTGTTTCTACCTCAACGGTTCTTTTCTTCCTGGCCTTGACAGAATAGGCTAGGTTGGCAAGAGCATCAGCACGGGAGTTAGAGTCTCTGCCGATCTGTTTGACTTCGGCTTTCTGGAATTAGGAGAGGAGCTGCTTTGCGTGTGTCAAGTAGGCTGTCATCCTTTCATCTCGGGCTTGGTAGTCTCCGCTCAGGTGGTTCGTCACCAGCTGAGAGTTGCTGAAGACCACCAGCCCCCAGGATTTTAGCGCTACTGAGCCTTGCGATCATTGCTTCGTACTTGGCTTCGTTATTGGATGCTTTGAAGTCGAGGGTCAAGGCTTGCTCGACGACAGGCCATTCTGGAGATTGTAGCACAATGCCGGCGCCAGCCCTTTGGGAGGTTGAGGATCTGTCGACGAAGACTTTCCATGTCGAATCAAAGGACTGCTTTCAAGATCAATCTTGTTATGTTTCGGTAACCTCATCATCCTTATTGCCCCTCAGTTCGGTATCGAGCGGTAAAGGTGTCGAACTAGGAGAGGTGAATTCTACAATGAAATCAGCCAAAACTTGAGCTTTCATCGTCGTTCTGGGTTGATATTGGATATCATATTGGCCCAGTTCGACAGCCCATCTTAAAATCCTTCCAGAGAAGTCCGCCTTTCTGAAAAGGGACTTAAGTGGATGTTCTGTAACAACCACTATTGTGTACGTCTGGAAGTAATGAGAGAGTTTGCAAGAAGCACTGATGAGTGCTAATGCAAGTTTCTCAAGTGGAAGGTACCTGGTTTCGGCGTCAAGCAGGATCTTACTCATATAGTATATAGGTTGTTGGTGCTTGCCTTCTTCTTTGACTAGTACCAAGCTCACTGCATGATCCAAGACGGCCAGATAGAGAAAAAGTAGCTCGCCCTGTTTCAGTGTAGACAATAGGGGTGGTGAAGATAAGTAGGCTGTGAGTTCCTGCAGAGCTCTGTCGCTGACCAATCCTAAAGCAGGGTTGCAAATATAATTTATTCTCCGCTATTATCTCTACTTGAAAAAGCAAAGATGTTAACCGAGTATCGTATCCACTGGGACAAAAAGGCTAAGTTGTGTTGTTTCCTAAATTCCTAAACTAATCCTAGTAGAAGACAAAGTTTTGATTATTTAACTAATCCTATTAGAAGGCAAAGTGTTGGTTTGATGAGTTTTGATTTCTAAATTAACAAATTAAAAGGCCAGGGTTGATTCAATCAGAGAAAAGATCTAAGGGTACGAATCCACTCTAACCTCGTACAATGGCAAGTATAGATCTAGGGTTTCACTATCAACGCTATAGAGACTCGTCCTGGTTACAAACCTTCAGAGTCAACAAATAAGAGATGTGGATGTAAATCGGGGCATAACCTATCTCTATGGCATAGATTATCCTACATCTAACAAACGCATTCATTCAAGCATCATTATATGACTTGGCATTCAAATCTACAAGATTAAAATACCAAAGAAAGAGATATTGCATTACTAAAATCCAATCAATGGATTAACATCTTGTCATATAATCAAAAGTGTTTAAAATAAAACCCTAAACCTATACATCACCATAAACAAGAGATTAGGGCTTCATCGCAACCCAAAGATAAAGGTTTAGTTACGCATGGAAGACGATTGGCGAAGAATCTCTGATGAAATCCCCATTGACGCGCTTCCAAAAGCTCCAAAACCTTGCTCCAGACCTTCCCCCAAGATGTGTATATCCCCAAAAATGAGTTTGGGCTCTTATTTATAAGTTTTGGGATGAAAAACCTCTTCAAAGCGCGCATGTGACGGACTCTCATACGGTCCGGGCGTCCGGACGCCCGGAGGCAGTGGCTTTCGGGTTTTTTTCCTGTAGCCGGGCGTCCAGACGCCAGGACACAGTATGCACTGGTCATCACAGCAAACTTCCCGAACTCATATCTCCGTCGATATAGCTCCGATTTATACAATCTTGGACTCCATGGATATCTATTCGAAAAGAGCTTTCCAACGGTATGTAGATTATACTAATCCGACACTCGAATTGAAAGTTATGACCATTTAAAGTTGTTGCCCCTGAAAATTCAGAGAATAATGATGCAATTAAAAGAACTTCCATGTTGGCATGCTATGGGGTGAGTGGGACCCATGTTGGACGTCCAAGGAATGTTTGGACTCTTGCTTTGCTTTCTTATTTGAGTTTCTTCCCATATTTGGCGCGCTTTCTTACTTGCAACTCCGGTTTGTAATGCTTTGTGAGATTTCTTCCATTTTAGCTCTGAATTTCGCTCCTTGCATCTGTAGTACCTACAAACAATAAAATAACATAATTAAGCTAATTAATCTCTTTCGACGGTATAACCAAGTCCTCATTAAGGGGCCTAAAATGTATCTTTTAGGCTCTCATCACACCCCCCAACTTACACTTTGCTAGACCTCGAGCAAAGCTAAAACAAAAGAAAGACTAAATAAGGTCACTTTCGTAAGGAGCACAACTGCACTTAGCATGTGCAGCAAGCCTTTAAACCTCTAAGTTTCCCCTAGAGGACGAGTTATAGTCTCGTGAGGGTTTGCAGTGAATTTACCCACAAAATTCCTAAAACATAAAAGAAACACAGGGAGAATTTTCCACCAAGGTATATACGAACATCGGATATTCCTGATTTTGGGGTTTTTCAATACACAACTCAAATGTGGTTCACAAATCCTATCTTTTGGTCAGAAATCCTCAAAATCATGCTGGAAAAATTGATCGTGCACAGTGAAAATTGTGTATATATAGAAGCATGAAAGCATAAAACGATCCACTAACAATTTCCGTGAAAACACATCTTGTTTTTTCAAAATGCTGGGCCACCGAACCTTAGTAAAAGTTAACATGATTCCTCTCAAAGCATTTGTGGTGGCTTTCACACTATTGTTTTTCAAAGGACGTGACAACACTATTTTGATTGTTTTTCTTTTATTTTCCTTTTTTTTTTTTAAAGAAATGACTGTGCAGTGCCTAGATCCCTTAAGCTTTCTAATTAACCCATGTAACAAGCATTCAGCCAATGACTCCCAAAACAGATGTCTTTAGGGCACTAGGTATGGCAATACCCCTATGGGCTTACTGGCTCGGGTTAAAAAGGCTACGAGCCCAAACTAGTCACAACTTCTTCTTTTTTTAATACGGTCCCCAACAATAGGCAACCCTTTCCATATGTCCGACTTAAGTATAATCGAGGGTCAGCTTTCCATCACAACTGTTCTGAAGTTTTCACTAGTATGAGAATCATAGTTTCACATTTCAAATTGTCTATATAATACGTGTTAAGTGAGAGATCAATAATTCAACAATTTCTCAAAAACTCTTTCCTAAAACAAGATAGTGAACCATTTTTCTCTTTTTCCTCACAAAAAGTTCCAAAAACAGGGTATCTTCGTTTCATAAAAACCCGGTTAGAAATCTTCTGAACGACTAGCAAAACTAGCAAAAAAAAACTCTTTTTTTTTTTTAGAATACCAAAGGAAAAGACGACAAGTAAAAAGAACTAAAAACTGCTAAAAACGTCTCATAGACTACTCCAAAGGTTAATACCCCACCCCCAAACTTAACCTAACATTGTCCACAATGTTAAAAACAAAATAAAAGATAAAGGACAATGAAAGTAAAGGAAAAGGAGGGATATCACCTGGGTACCGCTTAACAAGAAGTGGAAGGGAGGAAAACGGGGAAGACGCCCCCCAACTCAGACCAAAGTACCTGCGGAATGTTAGCAGCAAGCACAATAAACAGAAACAAAGAAAACCTAAGAAATACAAACCAAACTTGCAAAAAGACATGACTCAACACTTCCTTCATGTCTACCTCCTCTAGGTTAGGAACTAAAAATCTCTGCATATCTCGAGAAAGTGTAAAATCTGCAATGCAAGGGGGACAAGATATATAGCTGGAGGGATCAATATCCTTCAACTCGGCAACTGAACAACCGAGTGCACTCTTGTGCATTTCCAACACATCCAAAATTTGAGCTTCTTGACCATCAAACAGATCAGGAGCAATGACAGCCGGCAAAGTATCCTTAGGGTGAAGAGCATTTTCTACGAGCTCATCAACAACATTGACTACAAAGTAGTCATCCTGGTCTAAAGGTTGATGAGAGGCCCTAAAAGCATTCAGCCTCACTTTCATATTCCCGAAGGAAACATCCATAACTCCGGTTCGACAATTAATGTTCTCATTGGCCGTGGCCAAAAAGGGTCGTCCAAGAATGACAGTAGTGTGCTTCCGTGAATTTTGCACTGGTTCAGTGTCAAGGACGATGAAATCGACAGGGAAAAAGAACTTGTCGACCTTGACCAGAACATCCTCAATTATTCCCCGGGGTACCCTGACAGATCTATCAGCAAGTTGCAAGGTAACCGGAGTGGGCTTTAAGTCCCTTAGCCCAATCTGCTCATACATCGAGTAAGGCAAGAGATTGACACTCGCTCCTAGGTCCAACAATACATGATCAATAACGTGACTCCCAATTGTGCAGGTAATGGTGGGAGTGCCAGGATCTTTCAGCTTAGGAGGAGTGTCATTATGGAGAATTGAGCTCACTTGCTCGGTAAGTAAAACCTTCTTTGGCACATGAGATTTAGATTTGCACTTTTGAGTGCACAAATCTTTCAGAAATTTAGCATAAGAAGGGACTTGCTTGATAGCATCTAGCAAAGGCAGGTTAATCTTTACTTGCTTAAACACCTCCAACATTTCATCCATGGTTGCTTTCTTTTTACTAAAGGGAGAGGGTGTGTCAAGACAAGTGGGAAAAGGGGCTTTAGGCACATATGGGGGTGCCTCGTTTCCCTTAAAAACTATGTCAGCCCGAGAGCTCTTGGGATTGGCTGTGGGCACTTTCACATCTTGCTTAGGCTCCTCAGGCCTAGTCTCAACCTCACGCCCATTCCGTAATGTGACAATCATTTTCGCTTGCTCATGATAGGTATCATTATGTTGCGAGCCACTACCCACCTCTAAAGAATTCTTAGGGTTAACCGTGAGTTGGCTAGGCAAGCGTCCCTCCTCTCTTTTGTTAAGAGCATTAGCTATGGATTGAGAGTGGGAATGGACCAGCTGAGTAGTTGCTTTGAGCTCTTGCAACACTGTCTCCTCAAATGATGGAGTTCTTTGAGGTGGTTGAGGGTTGGGTTGCTGGTAGGATTGTTGGGAACGATAGGCCCTAGGATTGTATTGAAAATTAGGCCCATTTCCCGGTTGAGAGAATGAAGTGCCTTGACCGAGCGACTTCAATGAAAAGTTGGGGTGATTGCGCCATCCCGGGTTAAAAGTATTCGAAAATGGATCATTACCCGGTTTGGAGAACCCCTGTGCAACATTCACCTGCTCTTGCACAAATTCAGGAAACTGAGAGGCTGCAGGACAATTGCTCACAAAATGAGCGGGACTAAAGCACAAAGCACAACCACCTTGAGAGGGTGGGGATTGGAGAGTTTGACCCACAGATAATAGCTGGTCCAATTTTTGGGTCAAGGCAGCCACTTGAGTGGTGAGTTCATTAGAGGGTTGAATTTCAAACACACCTCTAGGTTTTTGCAAATTATAGGCTGTCGGCCTCTCTAATCTAGCAGTGGAAGCATGGTGTTGAAAGGTCTCACTCATATTCTCAAAAAGCTCCCATGCCTCATCCTCATTTTTCAGCATAATTGATCCCCCACTGGCGGTGACTACCATATTCCGCCATTTAGGAGACAATCCATCATAAAAGAACTGAACCAATTGCCACTTGGCAATTTGGTGATGAGGACATTTTCTAATGAGATCCTTAAATCTATCCCACGCCTCATGAAATTGTTCATTATCAGTTTGGGCAAAAGATGTGATAAATCTCCTGTACTGATTTGTTTTACCCACAGAGAAATATTTATCCAAGAATTTTTGTTGCAGTTGGGCCCAAGTAGTGATAGAGTTTGCAGGTAAAGTACTCAGCCAATACTTGACTTTGTCCTTCAATGAAAACGGAAAGAGAAACATTTTCAAGGCCTCACTACTGAAATTGTTGATTCGCACCGTGGAGCAAATGACCAGGAACTCATCAATGTGGTTGTATGGGTCCTCATTGTTTAAGCCATAGAAAGAAGGAATAAGATTGATTGTGCTAGGCTTGATTTCATATTGAGCTGCCTGTACAGTAGGCAGCTGAATACACGATGGTGACATGTATTCCGAAGGAGTATAGTGCTCCATCAAGGGTCGAAGAGGTGGAGGAGGGGGTGTACCGGGTGGGGTCTCCTCTTTTTCCTAAGCCATTGGTAAAGTTGTGTATGAGGAATTAGCAGAGTGTTTAGATGATCTAACATTCCTAAGGACTCGCTCTAAATTTTGGTCTATAGAAACAAAATATGGATGACAAGAGCGACGACCAAGCATGCACACACAATTCTCATTGCAGTTATATAAACAGAATCAAAAGGTCTGGGACTTACCTTGCCTTGGGAAGAGAAGAGAGATTTCTTTTGAGTAAAACTTTGTCCTTTGCGAACTCTCTTGGATCCCTGCACAAATTCTAGGATTCTGTGTTAAAATCAATGCCCTGCAGTAAGAATAGTAAACAATGTGAATAAAGCTGATAAAGCAAAATAAAAAAAAACTAAACTAATATTAGAATTAAAAAAAACAAACAACCGTGCTAATTGTCTCCGGCAACGGCGCCAAAATTTTGACCAATCCTAAAGCAGGGTTGCAAATATAATTTATTCTCCGCTATTATCTCTACTTGAAAAAGCAAAGATGTTAACCGAGTATCGTATCCACTGGGACAAAAAGGCTAAGTTGTGTTGTTTCCTAAATTCCTAAACTAATCCTAGTAGAAGACAAAGTTTTGATTATTTAACTAATCCTATTAGAAAGCAAAGTGTTGGTTTGATGAGTTTTGATTTCTAAATTAACAAATTAAAAGGCCAGGGTTGATTCAATCAGAGAAAAGATCTAAGGGTTCGAATCCACTCTAACCTCGTACAATGGCAAGTATAGATCTAGGGTTTCACTATCAACGCTATAGAGACTCGTCCTGGTTACAAACCTTCAGAGTCAACAAATAAGAGATGTGGATGTAAATCGGGGCATAACCTATCTCTATGGCATAGATTATCCTAGATCTAACAAACGCATTCATTCAAGCATCATTATATGACTTGGCATTCAAATCTACAAGCTTAAAATACCAAAGAAAGAGATATTGCATTATTAAAATCCAATCAATGGATTAACATCTTGTCATATAATCAAAAGCGTTTAAAATAAAACCCTAAACCTATACATCACCATAAACAAGAGATTAGGGCTTCATCGCAACCCAAAGATAAAGGTTTAGTTACGCATGGAAGACGATTGACGAAGAATCTCTGATGAAATCCCCATTGACGCGCTTCCAAAAGCTCCAAAACCTTGCTCCAGACCTTCCCCCAAGATGTGTATATCCCCAAAAACGAGTTTGGGCTCTTATTTATAAGTTTTGGGATGAAAAACCTCTTCAAAACGCGCATGTGACGGACTCTCATACGGTCCGGGCGTCCGGACGCCCGGAGGCAGTGGCTTTCGGGTTTTTTTCCTGTAGCCGGGCGTCCAGACGCCAGAACACAGTATGCACTGGTCATCACAGCAAACTTCCCGAACTCATATCTCCTTTGATATAGCTCCGATTTATACAATCTTGGACTCCATGGATATCTATTCGAAAAGAGCTTTCCAACGGTATGTAGATTATACTAATCCGACACTCGAGTTGAAAGTTATGACCATTTCAAGTTGCTACCCCTGAAAATTCAGAGAATAATGGTGCAATTAAAAGAACTTCCATGTTGGCATGCTATGGGGTGAGTGGGACCTATGTTGGACGTCCAATGCATGTTTGGACTCTTGCTTTGCTTTCTTATTTGAGTCTCTTCCCATATTTGGCATGCTTTCTTACTTGCAACTCCGGTTTGTCATGTTTTATGAGATTTCTTCCATTTTAGCTCTGAATTTCGCTCCTTGCATCTGTAGTACCTACAAACAATAAAATAACATAATTAAGCTAATTAATCTCTTTCGATGGTATAACCAAGTCCTCATTAAGGGGCCTAAAATGTATCTTTTAGGCTCTCATCAGTCGCACTCCGGAGTCCACTGGAACTTTGAGCTTTTCTTCAGAAGTTGGAAGAGGGGGACACTTGTCCAAGGCTCGGATTATGAAGCGGTTCAGCGCAGCTACCATTCTTGTGAGCCTTTGGACTTGTTTCGCCGAGGTCGGACTCTGGATCGCCGAGATTTGTTCTGGGTTGGCTCCGATTTCTTTTCGGGTGACCAGGCTTCCAGGAAATTTTTCGGAGCCGACGCCGAATGCACGTTTGGAAGCATTCAGCTTGAGCTGGAACTCTTTGAGGATGGCGAATGTCTGACGCAGGTCCGCCAAGTAGTCCTGTGACCTTTTAGACTTGACAACCATGTCGTCAATGTAAACCTCCATTGTTTTCCCAAGTTGGGCCTGAAACATCTTTGTTACCAGCCTCTGGTAAGTTGCCTCGACATTTTTTAACTCAAAGGACATCACTTTGTAACAGTAGATGCCTCTAGGTGTTATAAATGTGATCTTTTCTTCGTCAGGTCCGTGCATCGAGGACTCATCCTATCATGTCCAGCAGTGGCGTCGATCATTTGGTCAATCTTCGGGAGTGGGAAGTTGTCCTTAGGACATGCTTTATTGAGGTCAGTGAAGTCCAAGCAGACCCTCCACTTTCTGTTCTTTTTCTTGACCACCACTGTGTTGGCCAGCCATTCTGGATAATGTACATCTCGGATAGCCTTGGCCTCCAAGAGCTTTTCGACTTCTTCAAACACTGCCTCTGTTTGTGGGACCCCCGTTCTGCAAGCTTTTTGCACTATAGGTTTGTGCTTGGGTTCCACGTTCAGCTTGTGGCACATGATCTCGAGATCGATGCCTGGCATCTCATATGGCGTCCAGGCAAAAACGTCCTTATTCTGCAACAAGAAGCTGAGCAATTCGAACCTTTCATCGTCGGGGAGCTGGTTCCCTAGCAGAAAATATCTCTCGGGGTCGTCGGGATCGATTCTAACCTCGGTCAGATCTTCAACGCTCTTCTGCTCTGTTGATCGACCAACATCCCCGAGCTCAGCCTCGAGTTTGGCCATATGTACCTGCTGTGGTTCTGCTTCGCCAGGCACCACAACCATTAGGCACTGTTTGGCCATCTGCTGATCTCCCCGTATTGTTATTACCTCAACTTGACCGATGGCGTTCTCCAACGGGAACTTGAGTTTTTGGTGATGGGTGGAGTGCACTGCTTCCATGTTGTGCAGCCAAGTCCGTCCCATGATTACATTGTATGGGGATGGTGCATCCACCACCAGGAAGTCGGTTGTCTTAGAAGCGCCTCCGATTTGGACTTCTATATAGACTTTCCCCTTAGGGTACATCGTCTTGGAGCTTAAGCCCACCAGGGGACTGCGGGCCTCCTGCAAATCTTCCTCTTTAAGACCAAGCTTCTTGAAGTAGTCAAAATAGAGAATCTCAAACGAGCTCCCGGGGTCCACAAGAATACGCTTCACCTTGAAGTTCTTCAACCTCCGGGTGAGGATTAGTGGTCGTTGTGGGGGAGCTGGACTCCTTCAAGGTCTTCGTTTGAGAACCAGATCTTGGGTCTCTCATTCCGAGCCTTTTTAGACGTAGGTTCCGGCTCGGCTGACATCACTTGCTTGTCGTGAGAGGCCCTCCTGGCCTCGGCACAAGCTTAGTTACCCCTTCTACGAGCGAGGGCTAGGTGAATGACGTTGATAATGCCCTCCGGCTCGTCACTATCCTGATCTTCATCAGGTCGGCGCTGGTGAGCTTGGTTGACCCTTCCACCTTCCTTGATGTAATCTTTCAGGTGCCCATCCTTGACGAGCTTCTCGAGATGGGACTTAAGAGCCATGCAGTCCTCAGTCCTGTGCCCATTCTGCTTATGGTAGGTACAGAACTTGCCCTGATCCCGGGTGGATGGATCACCTTTCATTGGCTACGGCCATTGGAAGTAGGGCTCCGTCTTGATCTTGTCGAGGAGCTTATAGATGGACTCCTTGAAGATTGTGTTTACAACTCTGTAGGAATCGACGGCCGGCTTGACTGGCTTGAACTTCGACTTCCTGTTACCCCCACAGGTGGAGGTTGAGAGGGCTGCCGAGCTTGTCGAGGCCTTCTTCCTGTCTAGTTCCTTTTTGTGGAATTTTTTGTCTCCTCTGGGGGGCAGCCTTCTCGCGAGATGCTGAAGCTTTCATGAGCTCGGGCCTCATCATATTCTTGCTCAATGAACCGGTTCACCCTAGCCATTAATGCTTTCATTGTGATTACGGGGGACCGGACCAGGTCTTTGCGGAGATCATCGGCTGGGAGCAAAGCTTGCTCGAAGCACATGATGGCCACGTCATCTTTGGCGTCTTCGATCTGGCTATAGATTGTCTAGAATCTTTTGGCAAACTAAGTAACGTTTTTAGTCTGCCTCATCTAGATTGCCATAAGGTTGCCACTTGTCTTCGGGATGACCCGATGCGCCTGAAACTTCTCGACAAAAGACTTCCGAAGCTGCCGCCTGCTCGAAATCAATCCCTCCGGAAGTGCGTAGAACAATCTGAGGGGGAGGTCGCCTAAATTGGAGGAGAAGACTATACAATTCAGATGGCCGACGTCGCCCCAGACTGACATTCGTTGGGTGAAGTGTCGAAGATGCACTGCGGGATCCGAGGCTCCATCATAGAGGACGAATCTCAGGACACTGAATCTCTCAGGGAGAGAGAAGTCGTTTATCTCCTGAGAGAAGGGAGACATGCCCTGGTCCTCGGCGTCGTAGGTGTCTAGTCGGTCTCGGATGAGGCCGACTTCATCCATGTTGCGCTGGAACGCCTGCTTGACATGGTGGTCAAGCCATTCTCTCAGGTCTCCACCATTCTCTGGCTCCTGGCGTGATCTTCTTGAGTCTTCACAGAGATGGTTGCTGCTCGAACCTTCTTCGTCACCTCGGTTTCTTCTTTTATTGGTCAGGACTTGCCTCAAGTCCTGATTAGCCGAGGGAGTCGGGTTTCGTCTGGGGGACGGTACCCGGGCTTTCCTGTTTTGTCTGAGCTGCTTCTTGAGCTGATGAATCAGCTCATCCTGCTCCTAGATGATAAGGTTCTGGGATCTGACGTTAGCAACGAGGGTGTTGTTGTCATCACCATTGTCAGTCTGATGAGTAGACTTGCCCACTGACATCGTGATGGGACCTTCCACACTCAACGCTACAGATTTTCCACGAGATCTCCCTTTGTGAGGGCGATCTTGGAGTGGCAGAGGTTGTGATTGGAGTGGCGGAAACAATGGTGGCGGTGGAAACTCTGGTGGTGGGAATGGGTGCTCCGGTGGTGGCACTGGAGGTGGTAACGACGAGTACTTTCGGGCCTTTGACGTACCTTCGTCGTTTCGGCCTTTGGAGGCATGGCTTTTGTAGATTTGGTTTAATCGTTTCCTGACAGACGACGTCAATTGTAAGTGCCTAAATAATACGGACTTGGTTAAATGGATAATAAGTTCTGATATTGCTTGTAAAACTCCTTTGGGAAAGATTAACCGCCTGGGACCTGAAAGGGAAGGAAGAAGAGAAAGGTCAGGCCTGGGACTCCGAAGTCTAAGTTAGTGCAGTCACTAGACAAAAGATGGGTGAGTAAGGAAGAGGAGAGAGTGCAGAGTAAGGATGTATATGATAGTCTATTTTATGGATTTACCTCATGCATATATATAGAGAAAGGTTTCTCCCATGGAGGTAGGTAGAGGCACTGTCTCGTTGCCCCACGCCATGCTTCCTTAATGGCGGTGGGTGGGAGAAACGTCCCATTGGATCATGCGCCGAATCCTCGTATTAGTGTGGAGGTGATCGCCTGATAAGGCTAGCCTCTTATCATAGTTCGACGCCCATCTTGTCTGTCAGTACGTTATGCAACGTAGCCGTAGCGTTATGGGGTACAATTATGATCTTGTACTCATCCTAGTTGGCAATGATGAATTAATGATGATGCCAAGGTGGACACATTCTGGCACTGTTACCGAGATGCTTGTTGTCGAAACTGAGATGAGGCCAGCTGGTACCTTTACCGAAGCTAGCTCAAGTTGGATCCCAGCTGGCACTGTAATCGACATCAAGATGGGATGCGAATTAAATTTCCAGGACTCTTCAGTCATATCACTTAGCTCTTGACCTCAAAGAATTGGGGAACTCTATGAGGTCAAGAGCTAGGGGCAATTGTGTGGGGCCTTCCCTTAAGAACAAGATTACGCCAATCTCAGTAACATTACCGACTTGACTTATCTTGATTTCGGTGTCCAAGCTCGATATAAGTGCAAGATACATTCAGCTCGGTAACAGTGCCAGTTGGCATCCAACTTGAGCTAGCTTTGGTAAAGGTACCAGCTGGCCTCATCTCAGTCTCGGCAACAAGCATCTCGGCAACAGTCCCAGAATGTGTCCACCTCGACATCATCCTCAGTTCTGCATTACCAACTAGGACCAGTATAAGATCATAATTGTACCCTATAACGCTTCAGCTATGTTGCAAAACGTACTGACAGACAAGATGGGCGTCGGACTATGATAAGAGGCTAGCCATATCAGGCGATCACCTCCACATTAATACGAGGATTCGGGTCATGATCCGTTGGGACGTTTCTCCCACCTACCGCCATTAAGGAAGCATGGCATGGGGCAACGGGACAGTGCCTCTACCTACCTCCATGGGAGAAACATTTCTCTACATATATGCATAAGGTAAATCCACAAAATAGACTATCATATACATCCTTCCTCTACACTCTCTCCTCTTCCTTACTCACTCATCATTTGTTTAGTGACTGCACTAACTTAAGCTTCGTAGTGCCTCCGACTGATAGCATCCCAAGCCTCTGACCTTTCTCTTTTTCCTTCTCTTTCAAGTCCCAGTCGGTTAATCTTTCCCAAAGGAGTTTTACAAGCAATATCAGAGCTTATTATCCATTTAACCAAGTCCATATTATTTAGGCACTTACAGTAGGGGTCAGTGAAATCATTATTAATAAACGAAAGAAAAGCAGGTTAACGTAAAAGGCTACTTAATTGAAACAATAAGATATGACTATCATTAAGCTGATATGATGAGATAAGGGTAAGATGATGATGAGCGTTTTTATATATAAAATCCTAATTGGATACTTAACCCAATTGTCTGACCTATAATACATGTATTATAAAAGAGGGGAAAATGTTGTCGGAAAATCCCTTAAAATGGCTGGCTGGCCTTAATTGAAAATTTAATGGAAAGCTTAGACCCGAGTTTGAAAACTTTTGAAATTTATGTCTTTCTTTTTAATAAGGCCAAAACTTAAGGCCTTATTTGAAAATTTTCCTACATAAAATTTACCCTATGTTAACAGGGAGCACATAATCATTGTAATCATCATCAAAGCCTTCTGCCATCTTGTAGCATTTAATATATGAGGAATCTTCAATATCTTCAGCAGCTCTGCCACAGTAGTGTGGAGAAAGTTGAAAGTTGAAACTCCACTTGAACTCTAAAATCATTTTGTAGCACCTGGTGAAAAGTCCAGGTTTTTAGCAAGGAAAGGAATTTCACCAAACATCTAGGGCATGTTTATGTACACAACCTTTCCGCGGAAAGGGGAAATTGTCATGTTTGCAAATTCCATAGAAATGAAAATATCGAAAAAGGATTTGAGTAGAATTTAGAAATTAATGTTTGGTGCGAATTTTTCTCTCTCGCTGAATTGGTGCTACTGTTGTTTGGTGTGACTATAAATTCCTTATTGAAAATCAAACTTCCTTGTTTGGTGCAATAATTTTTTGTGGAGAATTAACAAAAACCTTTATATAATTAAATTATCTATTTAAATAAATCCCAAATCACGACCAACAAAGAAAGAGACGTTCTAATATAAATTCCCATCCGACCATTACAAAACATCCACTAGACATATCAAATGCCCTCATGAACTTGACATATCCAACGGTTCTATTACAAAGCATCCACCTGATCGTAGGAAATGAGGGTGAGAGAGTGGGGTGGTTGGGGTTGGGACCTGGCTGCAGGGAATGAGAGTGAGAGGGCAGGGGTGGCTCGGGTTGGATGTTGGACGCATGGGAGGTGAGAAAGAGATAGGGGGAGAGAGAGGGGGAGGGGGAGAGGGCAAGAGAGGAGCAAACTTGCTGATGGTTGACGACTGATGGGTATGGTTCTTGCTGCTGATTGACAAAGGTAGGGTTTTGGGTTGATCTGGAGAAAAGAGTGAGGAAGTGAGATTATATAAAAGTGAGGAGTTTTTTGATGAAATGGAATTTCCATACCCGCCTATGGAAACCCATTTCCAGCATTTTGCAGGGAGAATTGTGACTATGCAGAAAACTATTTTCATGGAATTCCTCCGCTCCAAACATATGAAAAATGAGTTTTTTTACGGAAAACCGTCTACTTTTCTGCAAAAAGTGTTACACAACTGTATCACTTTACCTAATTTCAACAGCACCCTCTTTCTTTGCTAGTCCAAAACTGGGCGCTCTTTAACATGATTTAAAATCACGATATCGGTTGTAGTATTGGCCGCCTCCCAAAACCGTTGCGGTATTGGTATTGGTTGTGGTTCACAGTTTGTCGAGGTCATTGTGTCATGAACTTTTGTTTAGTCTAAAAGAATTTGAAAAAGATATCCAAACAAACCCACCAAAATAAGTTGGAATATCAAAAGTTTTATAGAATACAACCATAATTATGACTTATGAGCTATCTTTAAGAAAATAAAACTTGTTTGTATAAAGTATACCCACCCAAGCATCACAAAATTATCAAGAAAGCTGTGAATCTCAAGGACGTGCAATCATCATTTCTAAGTTATTTCTAACAAATCTTTAAAAAAAATGGAAAAAAACACTAAATGATAACCCGGCAAAGTTGTATGTGATTTTTTGGACCAAATCCGGAAAAAAAAGAGTGTTTTTTTTAGTTATGGCTTGAAAGGTGTTGGAATTGAAATAAAAGGAAGAAGAACTGCCAGAAGCCTGAAAATGTATTTGAAAGTGGGTGAAATGGAATAAAAGATGAGAAAGAAGGGTTTTATCAATTGGCCGAGAATTTCAATATATCGGATAAGACCGATAATTTAATGACTCGACCGATATTTACCGATAATTTGGGGGTATTTTGGTATTCTGGTACTAAGACTGAGACGTACCTATTTATCATTTCAGTACTAGTCGTATCGGTTCGTATCGGCCCATACAAACCGGTATTGGTTTGTAAGCCATGCTCTTTAGGTCATGACTCCGAGGACATAGTAGTGCAGGGTGGGGCTGCAGCTTGGCCGGGTTGGGTAGGGTATTAGGTCAACCGATCGAAGCCCTACTTGAATTACATGCAGGTAACCCAACCTGAACCAACCAAAAGGAAACCCACACATATTGATCCGAAAACTGAACCGAATTGTAAATTCTAGTATCCGAGTGCAATTTGTGTTCAATTCAAACAGGTTGACTTGGGTCATTTCAGGTACCCAAATTTTTGGGTTTGGTTTGCATTTCCAAGCGTATAAAATTTAAAGGGTGAATATGCATCATAAAAATTGGAGTATATATGCTATTTATGAAATTGGGCACCCAACATAGACTGCAATGGAGAAACAGAATTCGTGTAACTGAATCCAACATAGTTGGGATAAGACTTTAATAATGTTGGGACAGGACTTTAATAATGATGATGATACATGTTTAGATGGAAATTGGGCACCCAACTTGAAATTGGGTTCCCCAAGCCTGAACTTGAACCCAACCTGAATTCCATAAGGTTTTTAAATTCAGGTACAGTCCCAACCTGAACCCGAACCGGAACCCGAACAATCCCAACCCAAAATTCACTTGCGATCGGGTCAGGATACAGATTTGGTTTGGCCTGACCTGACCCAACTTGCAACTCTAGTGCAGAAATCCTCCATGTGCCGGCATTGACATGGTGCGGGTCCCTCCATGTGAACAGTTTCCTCCATGATACAGGGTTTTACGTTTCCTCCATGATACAGGGTTATATCTTTTTGTTATTCGTATTCATTGGGTGAAGTGAATTAGCAAATGAGATCCTGAATACCCTACCTCTTAAGCTTCCATGTCCCAATAATTATGTCAGATTCCCATTGGAAACAATTATTGGAAGTTCGAATCATCCCTCTTTTATTTTTTTGGCTATCAGAGTAGGGCTGAATAGAACCGGGGACCGGACCACAAAACCGGACCAGACCGGACGGATTTGTGGTCTTAACAGTATAAATCCGGTCCAGTCTGGACCGGATTTGAAAAACCGGTTATATCCGGTCCGGTTCGGTCTAGACCTTTTAAGAACCGGTATGGAACGGACCGGACCGGATTAATAATAAATATTTTTTTTTAATTTTTAATACAAAACTTTAAACTTAAAATATAAAAATCATAAGTCAAAATTGTGCGTTTTGACGCCCTCCTTCGGTCCTTAACTTAGAAAACTTTACAATTCAATAACCATATTGGAAGTAATGTTAACAAAGAAAACTAGACATATTTAGGTGTAATTTAGATGTGAACTGAAAATGAAAAAAATAAAATAAAAGCTTAGGAAAAAAAAAAAAAAACAAATGACTGTTTTAGATCGGCGGTCCGGTCCTCCCATTTAAGTACAACCGGAAATCTGGTTTGACCGGATTCTGGTCCAAAAACCGGACTGGATTTCCGGTTGTGCAGCCCTATCAGAGGGTTCCCAACCCTTTGGGCTGGACTAGTCCCTCCGGGCCGAAAGGGAAGCCGAGTGACTAATCCCTCCGGTCCCAAAGGAAAGCCGGGTAAACTCCCCTGTAGCCCCAATGTGTAGTACAGTTTCGAACTTATAACCTCCGGGTGCAAACCGTAGTCCTAGGTCAACTGAGCTAATATTAAAAACTCCAATTTTCTCATGCTTTCTTTCCTTTTTCTTTTCGCTGTTATTCATCTATAGTATATTTCTTGTGTTTCAGATACTGTCTTCTCGAGATTTCAAGCCAATTAAAACTCTGCAAGACATGAAGCTAATTATATGAAACTAAATGCCATTAAATAAAATCAAACTAATTTTTTAACACATAACCTCAAAATTGCAATAGAAAGCAATTTCCAATGTTCCACGAGCTTTTGCCATTAAATCAAACCATGTCCAACTATAACTGAATGAAAATGGAACAATCTCTCCAATGATCACTCTAGGAATTCATCATTATGCAAATGTTCTTCCAGGCTCTTTTTTTTTTTAAATACATATAACTCCAATGATTTCTTTGTCAGCTTTCCCCTTAATTTTCTTTGCAATTGGTGTTCACTACTGTGGTTTTCCCATCATCCTAATAGGATAGAGGTGGGCCCATCATCATCTCTTCATTTGAAATTCAAGATGAAACATTATCCCTTTTTTAGTAATAGTCATAAGCTGGCTTTATTAATCAGAAAATGAATTTTCCATATTTCGTTATAATATCACATGATTGGTAATTTGATTAGCACAATTTTATACATTATTAATCTTTTGCAATAATTTCATTATCAGTCACTCTGGGACCGCAAATCTTACAGAAGTAAAATTTGAGGATGTGCTACTGGCTTGAATTCCAATCATCCGTAGGTGGGCCCCATGGTGTGTGGACTGGGAGTCCGTTTCCTCAAAAAACCACTCATCCAACCGTTGGCAAATCTCCAAGAATTTATAATGTTTACGGTTTGGAGTTATTAGAGATTTTCAGTGTTCATCAGCTTAACCAGTTTTTACGTGACGAGGTTTTTGTATTTTGGGTTTAATCCAACATCTTTTGTGTAGAATTTAGAGGATTTTACTGGAAAAATCTTTTGTGTAGAATTTAGAGGATTTTACTGGAAAAATTCCGAAATATAGTCATTTATTCCTAAACGTCCTCGCAAATTGAGTAGCACTAATGAGGTCTTTTCACCAATTTTTTAATATTTTTTTATACTTTTTTCTTAGCGATCATAGCGCTCACTCGTCAAAACTCAAAACATCTCCTAATGTCTTCTTCTTCCTCTCCTCCTATTTCTCCATGTGGGATTTGCAAAGAGGAAATATTGAATTGTGCAATTAATATGTACATACGCATCATTCTTGTGTTAATCACCAGAGGCAATTGATTATGGTCGTTGACAGGAAGGACAGATCGTTCAAGGTGATTGCCGCAAGTGATATCTACGGAGACAAAACGTTGCCCACTGAGGTATATGATTCAAAGCTTGATAGATGGTCTCTTCATCAGATAATGCCTGCTGTCAATCTATGCTCGTTACAAAGTTTCCACGGTCTCTGTTGGATGGTTATCTTGTTGCTGGTGCTCAGAAGCGCTTATTTTTGGTCGGCAGGATAGGACTTTACAGCACACTTCAGAGCATGAAGATTTGGGAGTTGGATCATGCCAAGACGGTGTGGGTGGAAATAAGTAGGATGCCACCAAAATATTTTAGGGCACTTTTGAGGTTATCGGCAGAAAGGTTTTGAGTACTTCGGGCAAGGTAACGACCATAATAATTAGATAAATGAAATTTGTTTTACAAGTAACATAAGAATGATGCGTATGTATATATTAATTGCACAATTTAATGTTTTTTCTTTGCAAATCGGAGAAATAGGAGGAGGAGGAGAAGACGCTAACGTTGCCCATGCGTCGCCCATGGTGACGCTATTATCGCTCAGAAAAAAAGTATAAAAAAATATAAAAAATTGGCTAGAAGACCTCATTAGTGCTATACAATTTGCGAAGACCTTTAAGGATAAATGACTATATTTCGAGATTATTCCAGTAAAATCTTCTAGAATCTAACTTACTATTAAAAAAAAAAATCTTCAATTCAGTGGATAATCTCGAGATTCATGCCTTTGTCTTGTGTAAGGGGTCATAATTTGGTGACATTGCATGTCAGAGCCAAAAACCCGAGAGAGGTCTCGCTATAGCGAGCGTGACGGACGAAGCCCAATCCGATCTGGACTCTAAGATAGAGTTTGAGACAAATTGTTATTCTAAGTGGATTATTCTTAGAAGTCTCTTTGACGAACTTAAGGCTATAAATTGGGTGATTCTCTCAACCCTAATAGAGAGACCACCTCTCTCATTAATCTGAGTAAGATTTCTTAGAGATATAGTTATTCTCTAGAGCCATTGAGAGATTGTTCTGAAGGGTTACTCTAGAAGGTTTTTGTGCTTCTACTCTTGTAGAAGATTGATTATCTTGGTTGACAAGGTCCGATGGAAACAAGTAAGGAGAACGGTGCACGGTAGAAATCGTGGCAATGAAAGTTATGTAAGAATAACTACAGTACTTAAATCGAGTTACTAACCGAGGTAAATGAGCTGTGAGTATATCTTGTAACTGTTCGTGAGTTCTTAATTTCTGGATGGTGATTTTTCTCCCTGAAAAGGATTTCTACGTTAAATATTGTGTCTGCCTTCTTATGGTGTGTGATTGATAGGTTTATTTGCTAATTCTATCTAGTTTGATTTGTTACATCCGCTGCATTGTTTTGATTAATTAGACTAGCATATATTCTAGTAGCTTCTGCAGAACTTTTATCCTGCATGTCTTTATTGTGCTTCAGGTTATATTTTGCCCCAGAAAAACTTAGTTGGGCCAGATAGTCAAACCCTAGGCCTAAACCCCAAACACAACTCTAAGTCATTAATATAACCCTAATCCCTATACCTTAGCACAAAACCTAAATAAAAAACACATGGATGAAAAAAATATACAAAAGTAAGAGTATGCAACATATGAAAGGAGCTAGAAAGTTTTAGCACACAAAAATAGGGTGTCATCAATATCAGCATGATCAATGATCCAAGCACTTGATTTTAGCTTTTAAAAGTCTAAAAGGCTATACATCTTGCAAATTTATTGTCCTGAATCCAACAGTGGAAAATTTAAAGACTAGTGCCCAACCCAATTCAAGGGGGAGAAGGCATGTGTGAAGGGATTGGGCCTTAGATAGGCCCATGTGGGAGGGTGGCAGGAGGGGGATGCTCGTTGTCCTCATTTGTCATATAAATATCAAATGCCCATTTATACACGAGGTAGCCTGTGAATTAGTGTTAGGTGCTTTGTTATCTTGGAGGAGTTGCAGGTTCACGCCCTATGAGTGCATTTTTAGATCTTTTAGAAGTGCAAATCGGGGTGGCAAATGGGTCAGGTCTGGTTGACCTGGATTATTTACAAGTTGAATGTCGACTCACATGTGACCCATTTTAAAATCGGGCCACAAAACCTCAACCTGCACCTGATGCAGGTCAACCTGAATTAACCAGCATCCAACACAGGTCAGCCCGTTTACACGACGCAACCTGTATAAGCTTGAGCCAAGCCCAATCCAATTCAACAATATAGCTGTATTTGAGTTTGGTTGCAAGCAAATTATTTAAAAAAAAACCACGAGAAGCTTGGCTTATTTGATATAAAATTAACTATAATAAGTACCAAAATATTAAAACCACCGAACCATTTAAATGCATTTAGATATACGGGTTGATCCTTACCCGGCATGCCTAAATGGGATATAGGGATTGTGCAGGTTATGTGGGTTGAAAATCAAACTTGACTCGTTCAAATGAGGATCAGGTTTCCCTGATCCATCACCAACCTGTATGTACTGCCGGTCAGGTTATGCAAGTCAGGTCAAAATTTTCCACCCGTACAGCCATTATATGCCCCATAATTGCATCACTGAGGTGTATATCAATTCGATTCTAGTGCCTCTTCCATGGGTGGCTTGTGATGTGATCAGCATGGGACTGCCTTTGCAATGCATTTGAGACCGTGGTTGAGAGAGAGAGAGAGAGAGAGAGAGAGAGAGAGAGAGAGAGAGAGTCATAAACATATAACAAGGACAAATGCATATACCTCCGCAGCGTGGCATGGCAATGTCCAGCATCCACCATGGTAAGCACACCCAACATTGTAACAGTAATCAGTGTTCATCAGTATTATCACATCTATACCCAACAGGAAACTAAACTGGGAAGTCTCCATGTACACATATCCATGAGATCATCCAATGATACTGATTACAAACTGCCTGAGCGATGCAGATTAATCTTTAGAAGACCTTGGAACCAGGAAGGTTGATCCACTGCAGCTGCAATTCAACTTCACCACATTCAACATTCCTGAGTCGCAGGATCATGTTTTGAACAACCTTTCCATCGTACCAGATGATGCAGCTCTCCTTAGACAGGCAGTTTTGACCGTTTGGCTCAAGTTTTCTTATTATGGTGCCATCTGGGATTCCTTCAAAGGGCATCCTCACAGCCTCCACAAAAGGTTTGAAGTCAAACTCCGCATCTCCCATGCTGTCATCTAGGGTGAAGGTGTCGTGGTCGAACACACTCTGCATATACATTAGATGAGTAAGGTAGAAGGGATTAAACAGAGAATATTACATTAATCTTTTCCTACCGTTTGGTAATTTTACATGTAAAATAAAGTGTAGTAAAGCATCAAATCAAGAGAGAATAAAATATAATGGGGTTATTATGATGATATTTTACTTTTAGTTATTTGGTATGAAATGTTTTTGACTTTCTGTATAGAAAAGTAGAGGGTTTTTTTTTTTTTGTCTTTTAGTGGAGAAAGGAGGTTGCTTTTTGACATTTTTTGAAAAAGATGGAGGGGATTTTGAATTAAAGTGCTATTGATGTGACCTCTTGTCAGAAAAATGGAGGCTTTACGTGACATTTACTAATCTAGTAAAGGGCCAAATGGAGGTGAAACTAACTAAAAACTGGGGCACGAAAGGCTTGAATCAGCTCGATCATATGCCAGCTCTCCTAAGCTCAAGCTTAGGATAAGGTAAGCTCAAGTGTGTGGTGGGGCCCACCTGGGGGCCCACATGGGGCAGGGGATGAGAGGATTTTAAGGACTCACTGAGATCCTCCTCTCTGCAAAAAATCAGCCACAACCGTGATTTCTATCATCTCTATATAGGTCTAAAAGTTTAATGGTCAACAGTCCATTCAAACAGTCCATTCGAACCGATACATAGTTGATCCAACGGTCTAGTAAATTCGGATCTAACCGAAAGTAGGTGGACTATGGACACGTTTTAATTTAGGGGGGTCACGTGTTTAGTCCATTTGGATGGATCAAAGGTGGGCCCCACAAGTATGAGCTTACTAAATTTTCTCCAAAGCTCGAGCTTAGGAGAGCCTTGCCCATACATATATATATATATGGAAAATTCTAAAAAACGCCCCTTTTCCACCCCTCTTTTTTTATTTTTTTTCCTCATCGGGCTCATGTTGAGTCAATCTAGTCTTTTCACACACACTACCCTCTAATAAATAGTCAATAATCCAAGTTTGACACTCATCCAACTTTTTCGCACAATTGGATTGAAATCATAATAAAATGATGCCTCTAAACCATTAAATTTTAGGGTCATGGATCAAAATGGGCTCAAGATTTTGCATATAGATAAGCCTCATATGAATCTTTCCATTAAATGGACTTTCATGATCATCATGTATCCCAGTGGGACCAATTGAGAGGGGCATTTTCTCCTAGAAAAATGCTCAGGCACTGTGTAGCGCTCCTCATATATATAAATGGGAGATGCTCCTATGAGAGCATCTCCCACCTTACCGTGAGAGATAAGGTGGGGGCCCTCACATTTAACTTGTTGGCATTGGATATGGATTTGAGGGGCCCTACCTTATCTCTCATAGTAAGGTGAGAGATGCTCTCATAGGAGCATCTTCCTCTATATATATATATAGTTCTCACTGTGCTTCCGTGAGAACTGTTGGCGGGGCCCACCTAACAACCCATCCAAACCATGCACAAATAGGGAAACCCTGATAGTCATTGATACCAAGGATTGTCACACATCTGAATGTACTGAACCGTTGGATCAAGAGTTGAATCTTTTTTTATTTTATTTTTTATAAATATGAAGCCAATAAACTTTTCGGCCATGGATGAAGAGATTAAGGGCATGGGTTTGGGACCAAACTTGATACTTGGGTGGGGGGGTGGTTATCAGGTGCACCAGGTGCACATCTTGCGCACCAGGGTGGGACCCACCTAATGATCCATCCAAATGGACCACACACACCAAATTTCACATGGTCCCCAGGTTTTGCACCCATCTGAATAGACTGGATCATTGGATAGACTGCACACCCATTCGAATGGACTGTACACCGTTAAACTTATGGGGCCCAGATGGAGATGATAGGGTTTAGGAGTAGGGCTGATTTTTTGTAGAGATGGGCCCAAGGAGATCTTTCGATCCCCCAAGTCGGGCCCCACGTTGAGGCGCACCTACTGGTCTAGTGCGAGTCACGCACTGGATCATTACTCATATATATATATATATATGAGTAATTCTCCAAAACGCCCCTTTTTTCCGCCCTTTTTTTTTGTCATAAGGCTCACTTTGAGTCAATCTAGTCTTTTCACACACTACACCCCCATGAATAGTCACAAGTCTAAATTTGACACCAATCCAACTTTTCCTCACCATTGGATTGAAGTCAAAAGAAAATGATGCCTCTAAAACCATTAAATTCTTGGGCCATGGATTAAAGGGTTAGGATGATCTCATGGAGACCAAATTTTACATATAGGTAGGGCTCATATTTATCTTTCCATCCAATGGACTTCCATGATCATCATGCATCCTAGTTGGCCCAAATAGGAGGGGCGTTTTTCTCCTAAAAAACGCCCGGGCACTGTCTAGCGCTACCTTATATATGTATATGTATATGTGTGTATGTATGTACATATCCTACAGACAATCCATATGGAGATATCCACGTGGACAACCATGTGAGGCCCACATGGGCACTAATCCGAATGGACCATCAAAACCCCCACCCCCTATTTTCACCAGATCCATTGGATTTGCAACAATCCGAATGGAATGGCACTATTGGATCAATGGTCAGATTTTTTTCTTTATATAAAGCCATTAAACTTGCAGGCAACGAATCAAGGAGTTAGGATGATCTGCTGGAATTGCAATTTTGCACATAAGTAGGTCACATCAAGATCTTTCAATCCCCTACTTCAGCCGAGATTGATGGGGGCCTAGCTGGGCCCACAAGGCCGTCCACATGGAGGTCCATGGGAACCACCCATAGCATAGCATGACACATACAAACCGTTAAACTTGAGGACCACAGAAAAAAGGAGTTACAATGATTGAATGGACTCGCATCCATGTCTTTCAATCCCACACATCTCACATGATTGGTGGGGCCACAGGTGGGCCCCATAAACCAGTCGGCATGGTATTCTGTACAGGACATCTGCAGCTGAGCAGATTGAGATAGGCAACCATTTTGTATGGCAACATCTTTGTCACATCACTACTGTTCTCTCTGCTTCCTCGGCAACTCAACTTGCCCAACTTATTTCACAAAGTCACAACAAGAAGATCTCACCATGTAGTCAACAATTTCACACAGTGAGCCTTGAGGTGGGGGGCCTGTGTGTGTATGCACGTGCGCATAATGGGGCAAGTTGTGGGAGGTTTTTGATTAATTTTTTTTTTTCATATCTGCAGTGTACCATATTCACTACAGATTAGTGACTTCTGTAATCACCGCCAGACACAGACACTCCATCTTTCATGTCTTTTTTCACCTTTAAAAGGCGACTCATGGCTATAGTAACGACACAGATCTTATTCATTCCAAAATCTCTGTAAAGTTTCAAGATTGAGGTTTCTTCTGAAACTACTACTGCAACTTGTCCACTGCAGTCTTAATCATAAGGTAATGGGGATTTGTGTAATCAGTTATCTTCCAAAACACACTTTATCTTCAACAGTACAGGTTATAAAAATATTATTCTAAAGCCATTCCGACCATCAAACTTTTGCTGATTGTCCTTGTCAGCACTTGTTGATTCACAAGTATGTGACCAACTTGCTTAGATATACTATCCATCCACGACCAAATGCTTAGGCTTGAAATTCTCACATTCTCCACAACCAACTATTTAGCTTAGGGTTACGGTATCTCCACATTCATCTCCAAATGAACTTCAGTCTTTCTTAACCCTTCTTTTGAAATCTTAGGACCCAAATAAATCAGTCCACCCAAATCCACACGCAATACATAATGAGTAATAGCTGAAGTACACGCGGCGAGATGTAGTACACGCGGCGAGATGTACAAGTCAAGGTAGATGTAATGGATTTCCAATAAATGGTGTAATTAGGAACACATAGAAACAAATAGGAAGCTCCTAGAGAAGAAAAAATAACCAACGAATTTCATTTGAAATGGTTCATGGATGTACATAAGGCCTGGAATAACCCCTATACAACAAATTAGGAAGGTTACAATTTCATGGAACTAGATGGGGAAGACCAGCGAAGATCTGGTATGAAGCAGTGCAGAAAGATATGTTAAGACTGGAATCTGGAGTACTCAACAGGTCGGTGATGAATTCCTTCATGATTTTGAAAAGGTTCGGCTGGTCCTATTCAAATTGCCAGTTGTTTTGAGCCCTAACCCAGCCCATTGACAGCATAGTGGAATTACAAAGAGAATCGGCCAAGTAGAGAAGCAGAACACTTAATAGATTAGGTAAGGTTATATTGGCAATGAAGTTGATGATCGCTTTATAAAGAAACAACTAGCTTTAGGGTAGCATAACCAGCACTAAATGAACCTTAGAAAGATTAATAATCTCAAAGGAGAATATCAAGATATCTTTCTTAGGGTATGCATGTTGTGGGATTTTAGTATTTCTTCATTGTTTTCTTTATGTCTTTTTGGAGAACTGGCATTTCTTTCCACACAATCACGAATAACTCTCGTGCACAAGCACACGTGCAAATGGAAAAAGAGCAAGGCAGAGTAAAACCCCACCTTCTTGTACCTTATTAAAAAGTTAGGACATAAGCCGGCATACTCTTTCTAGCTATAGAACAAACTCTTTATGATGATCCTAGATTGATGAGATAAGGTTGAGATGATTGTGATGATGATTTTCCTTCAACGATGCAAGGTGCGCTAAATATATTATTTTATAACCATTTCTAGGCTCTAAGTTCTAACCATCAGCTGGTGCTGATTTTGTCTTAACCATCATTCATTGATTCATAAGTATTTCAACTACCAACTTGCTTAGAGATAAGTGATTGCCTACTTATGGTTGACAATTAACATAACCCGGGTTGAAAATTCCACTATCTAAGAACTCCCGAAGCCCCAAAATCCAACACAGTAGAAAAGAGAAAGGGGGAACTCAACGTAAATCAACAAAAGCTAACCTATTGAGCTTCAAACTAAACATCTTGTTGTGACTTTCTATTCATTCCCTTTCTTAAACCAATATAGACTGTATGGGGATGTATATCTCTCGTAAGAAAACTTCAATTTATCCACCACACAACCAGTCACTACGTTCTCACAACTTCAACAATCAATAATAAAATGGCACCTGCGATTTTTAACAGTGGAAGTGGTGTGAACAATGCTATTAGGTGCAACTCATCACTTGATGACCGTGGTGTCAAAAGTTTCTCACCAATGACTAAGAAAAGCCCCTCATCACATCAATCGCATCCTCAGCATCTCCTACATGTTCTTCATCAAATATGAGACCATCACCATCATCATGATAACCATCTGCCCCAGCATCGTCGCATTTCATTAACAGATTTAATCTTAGCAACATTCACAATCCGTTCACAACAATCTGCTTCCACATGTCTCAATTCTCCACATTTAAAACAATTAATAACCAATTTCCCTTTATCATTGGACTATCTTTAACTGTTGATTGTCCAAGTCCCAATTGACTCAAATAATCGAGAGCCCGATCAATCACAAGGTTCATGAAATCTTAAACATGGGCTCCTGTGTCACCCTTAAATCAAGAGTCAAGATGATCTGACCAAACGGGTTTTTTGCCTCAAATGTAGTTCACGATGAGACTTTTCCAACACCCAATCCCCATGTGGTTGGCATGCATCCAAGTGGTCCCCAGAAGAGCTAAGATTACAGCCCCTCAAAGGTAGAAAGATTTCCACTTGAGTGAAAATGGACGTGTATGTGCATACATATATACGCGTGCGCGTGCGCATACATGGCTGGGTGGGTGGTTGTGTGTGTGGAGGATGTGGGTTTGGGGAAGGGACAATCGTTCACCCTCACCTGAGCACCATCCTCGACCACCTATCGTGAACACCACCTTGTGGGGCTCACCTGGGGCCCATCTGGGGCCATGCGAATCATGGAGGAGGTGGTGGATTGAAGCCCTAAATGTAAACTAGGGAACACAAAATATCAACCCCATTAGATCATCCTATCCCTTTGATCTATGACCCGCAAGTTTAATGGTTTTAGAAGGCATCATTGTTGGGGATTTCAATCCAAGGGTGAGTAATAGTTGGATGGGTGTAAAATTTGGGCTTCGTAAATTCGTGGTGAGTTCGTGAGTGTGAAGGAGTTGGATTGATCATAGGGGGTCCAATGTACTAGTAAAGGCGGGTGCTCATGGATAGTGCTCACTTGAGGATTTTTCATATTATGTATAAATATATAATATATAGATAGTTCTCTCTTGCAGGTGGTCCACATCGACGGTACTGTGGGGTCCACATGGGACCACAACAATCATGGGGGAGGTGGGGAATCGAAAGATCCAAATGGAGCCTACTTGTTTGCAAAATCTCTAGATTGTTAGATCATCGAATCCACTAGTGATTTATGGCCCTCGACTTTAACAATTTTAGAAGGCATCATTTTTATAGAATTTCAATCCAACAGTGAATAAGATTTGGATGAGTGTCAAACCCCAGGCTTGTACCAACTCGGTGGGTGGGGGGTAGTGGGTGATGGAGCCTACTTGTTTGCAAAATCTCTAGATTGTTAGATCATCGAATCCACTAGTGATTTATGGCCCTCGACTTTAACAATTTTAGAAGGCATCATTTTTATAGAATTTCAATCCAACAGTGAGTAAGATTTGGATGAGTGTCAAACCCCAGGCTTGTACCAACTCGGTGGGTGGGGGGTAGTGGGTGTGAGGTTTGAGATTTGATCATAGGAGGTTCCACATGCCTAAAAGAAGGGGATCCACACGGTTTCTCCAAGGGTGATAGGTCCCATGGATATATATATATATGTTCTCTTGTGAGAGACACTCTCACCTTACTATGAGAGATAAGGCGGGGGCCCTCACATCCATATCCAATGTCAATAACTTAAATGTGAGGGCCCCCACCTTTATCTCTCATAGTAAAGGCGAGAGTGTCTCTCACAAGAGCACCTCCCAACACACACACACACACACACACACACACACACACACATATATATATAGGAGAGATGCTCCTATGAGAGATATCTCTCACCTTATATGAGATAGGGGATGGTTTAAAAAATCGGCCGAGTCCGAGTCGACCGAGTCGGATCGTAGCGACCCGGTATCGTTTTTAAGGACTCGCCCGAGTGGTTCGAGTCCACATAGTGACGGACTTGGCCAACTACATAAGTGATGAGTGCTTGTTTTTTTCCCATTTTTCTTGCTGGAGATGCTGGGAGAAGGTGTATTTGAGCCTCCAAAACACATTTCTTGCAAGATTGAGCCTCAAATCCATCTCTTTTGTGAGATCTAGCTCACCAAAGTTTGATTCTACTATTCACATAAAAGAGGGCTTTTTCATTTGTGTATTTTAGGGTATGATTTCTTGTATCCATATGCATAGATGGTTTAGGAAAGATATTAGGACCTACGATTTGCTTGAAGATGATTTTTCCATCCATTATTTTTTGAAAAAATCCATTTTTTCTTTCTTTGGGTCTTTTTTTTAATATGAAAATCAAATTTTTTTTTAAATTTTTTACCTATGTTGCATGAGATTAATATTTTGGGTGTGAATCACATGGATCTATGGCTCTAACCCTAGATCTATGCATGTATGTGCAAAAATAGTAATTTCTTCACTTTTTTCTATTTAAAAAAATTATTAATAATCTGTTTTTTCAATTTATACCTTCTTAAATTGTTTAGAATAGATGATTACATGTGTATTATGCTTCTTGATGACATTTCAACTCATGCTTGGTTAAAAAAATGAATTTTCTTTGATTACGTTGTCATTTTTTATTATAAATAATAGAGGATTTTACCCGCAGAAACAGATTAGGTAACCACCATACCGAAAAGGTAATTTCAAGTGCCCTTGAAACAAATCAGTCATTTTGCTTGAAAACGTAATTTTTTTTAACATTCTCTACTAGGGTCCCTATCAACCTTTTTCTTTAATGTTAAGGGTCCCTAGCGACCCTGCGTTTGACCCGTTCATACATTTTAGGGCTTAAAAGCCCGATTTTCTCCCTTGTTTGTTTCCTTCTTCTTCCTCAGTGTTGATTGCGACTCCACATCAGCTGCGAGGCGCATTCACAATGATTCCCAACAGTCCTCCATCAAGCCATGGTGACATGAAACTAGGAACTATGAAAAGGGTTCCTGAAAAGTTAAAAAAAAAAAAATCATGTTTTAGGGAAAAGTACAAACTCCACCTCTCCATTGATCTGCCCCAAACAATAGCATATGCACTTTAATATTCTCCACCAAACAACGGCATGTGACTTTAATGGTCTTCAAGAGGTGGGAATATCCTACGGAGGGGAAGCAAGTCGAACATGGTCATTTTTTTCATAGAACAGAGAATGATGGATGAGTTTCGTGCATTTATAAGCGCACACCGCAGGGTTGATGGAGACCCTTAACATTACAAATAAAGGTTGATTGAAACCCTACAAACAAAGTAAATGGGAGTTCTGTGAAGGTTAGGATGGACCGCAGGGTCTCAATCGACCCTTAAACATTGCAAATGAAGGTCAATAGGGACCCTAGTAGAGAACGTTAAAAAAATACATTTTTCGGGCAAAATAACTAATTTGGTGCAAGGGCACTTAAAATTACCTTTTCGGTATGGTGGTCACCTAATCTGTTTTTTCTGGTTATTTCTCCTAAATAATATGAAAATCAATTTTTTTTCATTTTTTTTTACTTATGTTTTTTGTATGAGATTAATATTTTGGGTGTGAATCACATGGATCTATGGTTCTAAGCCCTAGATCTATGCATGGATGTGCAAAAATAGTAATTTCTTCACTTTTTTCTATTTAAAAAAATTATTAATAATCTGGTTTTTCAATTTATACCTTGATTTTTTTTTCATTTTTTACTTATGTTGACATTTTGCTGTCTTCATCAAACCTAATTGTGCACATTACAGCCACTTAGTAGATCACAATGGCACCCAAAAAGAAAGAGAAAGAAATTGATCTTGGATGGGAACATGGAGAGATGGTTGAGGGTGATCGTCACAAGGTCAAATGCAAATGGTGCCATAGAACCATGAGTGGTGGCATCCATATAATTTAAACAACATCTAGCTCATATATCAGGGGATGCAAAAGGATGTCCAAATGTCCCAACTGAAGTGAGGAAAAGAATGAGGGAAATTGTGCAGGGAAAGAAGTCTGAAAAAGAAAAGAAGAAACAAATGAATGAGAGGATTGCTAGAATGGACAGGATTGATGGTTCTGGTGATGATGACTCTGATGAGAGTGGTGATGATGAGGAGGGGGAGTTAAGGAGGGCAATGATAGCGAGTCATGAAGCTTATGAAACTAAGCAGGCTCGTATGGATGAGAGACAAGGTGGGGCTGGTTCTTCGAGAGCTCCTCCTAGGGGGTCCTTGGATCCATTCTTACACAGCAAGTATGAAGCAGCCAAAGATTTCAAGCTCCATTATGGGTGATATGAAAAATAGAGTTTTGAAAATGGGGAGAGCAATCTCAAAGTTCTTCCATTATAACAGGATTGCACCAAATGTCGCTACTTCTCCATACTATCGGGCTATGGTGGATACAATAGCTGAGGTTGGGCACGGGGTTAAACCTTCTTCAACTTATGAGATCAGTGAAAAGTATCTTGACATTGATGGCGTAGCTGGAGGCCACGGTGAAGATCTATACCTCCGACGGTAAGATCGAGCCTAAGACTCAAAACCCTAAGATTACTCAAGGGAAATACCCCAAAGGGGAACTCACTAAACTTCTCTTAACTTTTATTATCAATATAGCATGAACATAACAATAAAGAGCTTCTCTAAATATAGAGTAGCATTGATCCTAAATAAACAATAAAGGAAATAGCTAATCCTAATTAATACATAAATTAGAAAGGAAATCTTCCTAAATAATTAAGCAACCTACTATTCTAGAAATAAGTAAATAAAGTAACACTAATAATCTAGAGACTATCTAAACTAATGATAGGGATCCTAATTAGAGATCATGTGGACCCCATCAAGCGGGTCCATCAGGGCCTGCGGGTCCTAGTCTTGGATGTCACTACATCGGACATGGAGTATGATGATTATACAAGATACTTAGAAGACCACTTTCAAACGTGGAAAGAGTATGGGTGCACGCTTATGTGTGACGGATGGACAAGCAATAGTAGGCAGCACATAATCAATTTCATGGCTTATTGTGTAACAGGCACGGTGTTTATTAAGTCTGTAGATACATTTGGGCATAGAATGGATGCCCAATACTTGTACAGTTTGATGGATGAAACTTTGCGCCACATTGATGGGTGAGATGAGTATGTTGTGGCAGTTGTGATGGACAATGCAGTAACTTTAAGGCTACAGGAAGGATACTGCTTGAGAAGAACCCACATATTATTTGGGCACCATGTGCATTACATTGTATTGATCTTATTATGGAGGACATTGGCAACTCGGAAGAAGTCCAAAAAACTATTGAAGAGGGAAAGACTGTAACAGGCTTGATCTACAACCAGCAGTTCATGACCGATCGATTAAGAGAAATGAATGAAGGTCATGAGCTTATGAGGCCAGGTACTATACGGTTTGCTACACATTTCGTGGCCCTCGAGAGTCTGTCGTGCCAAGGCTTAACATAATGCAGATTTGGACGTGTTCGACATATGTGAATTTAGAATTTTCACGAATGCCTTGAGCACGCTGTGTACAAGAAGTTGTTCTTGGCGCAGAATTCTGGTATAGGGCGGAGCGAATTACTTACTTACTCGAGCCTCTTGTATTGGTCTTGAAATTGGTGGATGGTGATACAAAGCCCACTATGGGTTACGTGTATGATGCCATGGATCGAGCAAAGCTTGCTATAGAACAAAGATCCATAGAAAGTATGGGACTTATTATAGGAAGCTCTGGAAAATTATTGGTCATCGATGGGATAACCAATTATATAAGGACATACAAGCACGAGGAAAGTTTGAAGGCACTTTAGAGGCTGCCACAAAGGGAATCTATTGAACTCTCACTTCCTTAGCATATCGTAAATAAATAAACACCACTATTTTTTGTTAGATTCCAATTGGATTGCTCTCCCCCCCTCCGACCCCCCCTCTCTCAACCCAAAATCTCAACCAAAGGTTGATGCTTAACTAAAAGCAATGAGTTTGAACTTTCTGCAGGATTACTATAATTTTGAAAATGCCTTAAAGAATATAAAACCCAAATGAATACTCAACTAAAAGCATGTGCCAGAATCCAATTGAGAACAATGTCACAACTACTTAAACTGCGTACACAACGCAGCAAAACTAGTCCTTGCGAAAAACAGAAAACACAGAGCAAAACAAGCATGGAGAGCAAGGAGGCCAATGAGATCAAGCTGAGTTTGAAGCTTTGATAGACAGGAAGAGTCAGAAAGTATTGTTTGCTGAGGCCCAAAAGGATTTCGTTGATTTCCTTTTCAGTCTCTTGGCACTCCCAGTTGGCTCTGTCATCAGGCTCCTGAAGAACCATTCCATGGTGGGATGCATAGGAAACCTCTACGAGACTATTGGAAATCTGAGCAGCACCTACATCCAACCCGGGCTAGACAAGAACATGCTTTTGAGCCCCAAATCACCGTGCCTTCCTTATGGCCAAGACTCTCCTCTTCTTTTGCATGGGAAACAAAGAAAATAAAGGAGAGATGGGAAAACCTCCAAATCAATTAAGGAGATATGGGGAGAGAGGAGATGGCCGGAGATTTTCTGGATCTGTCCGGTCCGGAGAGAGGAAGTGCAGACGAGAGAAGGAGTGTTGCAAATTGATTAGGTTTAGAAATTTGGAAAGGGGGAAATGAGGAATAAAAAAAGCGGGCCATGAGATTTTTTCTCCCCAGGGGCAAATAAGTCTTTTTGGGCGAGTAATTTGACGCCTGAATGCACCAGACACCATTTATACGACATACACCGTTAATACTAACAGAATCCGTCCATTTTGCATGCCAACTAGAACTACAGGTAGGTTTAGTCACAAATACCAAAGTTCAGGGATCACTCTGCAAAACGGCCAAAGTCCAGGTAGGTATAGTGCTTTTTTCCCAATTTGAAAAGAATGAGCTAAGCTATGGTTTTTAATTTTTATATGCTAATTAAACCTTGAATTTGATGGAAATTGGAATATGGATTTGTCTTTTTTACTTTTACTTGTCATTAAATGGTTTGTCTTTGTCTCATTACTCATTAGTCAATCTGTTACTTATAGTTATCAATTATTTCATCAAAATGACAAAATATATCATTAACATAAAAGAATAAAAAGATTCAAACTATCTACATGGATGGAGGGGCCACTAGGCCATCCCATTTTAGTTTATATAGTTTTTT
Organism: Cinnamomum chago; assembly: GCA_038049695.1. NCBI lineage: Eukaryota > Viridiplantae > Streptophyta > Magnoliopsida > Laurales > Lauraceae > Cinnamomum > Cinnamomum chago. The sequence continues at coordinate 36,296,914 of CP142452.1, forward strand.
TCTTATTTTTCCCTTTTTTTATGGTTATGATGGGACTCACCTCGACTCGGACTCGGCCTGAGCCGAGTCGGGTCCCGATTTCGTCTTTTTAAACCATGCCTCACATCTAAATCTAATGCTAACAACTTAAATGTGAGGGCCCCCACCCAATCTTTCATTTAAGGTGAGAGATATCTCTCATAGGATCATCTCCCTATATAAATATCTATATATATATATAGGAGAATATTCATGTGCATCCATCCCTCACCATAGGGTGAGAGACACTTACATAATTGGAAATACTCATGTGCAAAAGAGGAAAAACCATATATGGTCATATGCAGAAAAAGAATGTTCATGTGCAAAGAGGGAAAGCCAAGTAAGTGTCCCTCACCCTGTGCTGATGGATGCACATGAATGTCCCCAATATATATATATATATATATATATATATATATAGTAAGGCCAATTGCTAGTAAATATTTGGCTTCCAATTATTATCAACAATAATGTCAAATGGCCAACACTATTTCAGTTGTTGCTGGATCTTCTGAACAGGCAAACTGTTGAATCAACTTATATAAAAATAAGAAACTAGTGGGAACTAACATACGAGTTTGATTGGCAAAGTAGGATCATCAATAGAAAATGTCAAATCCTCGTGCCACTCGGGATTCAAATTTTTTCTTATAATACGAGTCTTCAGTTTCTGCACAAAAAAATCACATTCATATAAAATGAGGAAATAAGTCACAAGAACAGGCACCAAAAGAGGTAACGTAAACATACACAAAAATTTGAAGTTGAATTATAAACAACAAATTGGCATTGTATCTAAACAATAAAAATGAAGCACAGTGACTGGTAAAAGTAATTGTAGATGGACAACTAGAATGTAAGACAAGATCACTTCCTACTAAATGAAAGCACTACAAATAATTTTTTGGCCATAAATAACCACTGTCTCACGATAAGATTTAGAGAAAAAATGACAATATTGAACCCTTCCCCCAGTAACAGACTCAACAATAGGTGAATTCTGAAGGCAATACCCGTGGCATGAACTACTTCCACAATATATAATATATTAAATATCTCAAATTACACCACCAACATTCTCTAAAGAAATGGTGTTAACTTTGGAAAGAAAACATGTTCAATTCTACATGAAAGAATTAGTCTTGAAGATTCAACTTACTTCAATCATGTGGTGCAGCCCCAATTGGAATTAAAGGACTGCAATCCAGGTTACAGTTGTTGTTGCTGTCCTTGTTAAGTTGACGGGTTTTCTGCTTCCTAAGTCTATCAAATTTATTAGGACATGATCTATTGCTTAATGAGTAGTTTGGGCTTCCTGCTATACCAGCTAGGCCTGTTAGGCCAATCATGGGCCTTGGGCTCAGGCCCAAAGGACTGGGCTGGATCTAACCTGTTAACTGAAGTTCATTCAGTTGCAGCCCCATTTTGCGCTGTATTGCCCTTGGGCGCATGTAAGGGTCCCACATACCCTATCATACGCTTGCAAAAATTGAAAAGCTTCTTGCATGCGCCAAATAATTTTCGAGTCAAATGATACACGTCACATTTTGCTCTAACTCCACTTCATAAACAGTTGTAAGCTGGATTTCAAGAACTGGACCGGACGAGACAATCTAGCCAGGTTTAACCAGAACAAGCAACCATACGTCCACACCAATTATGAGATTGAAGCCTTATGTCCTCTATAATCTCAATCCACTTCCTATCCAGAGAATCTATAGATATCCATACAAAAAGCGATGACACTGATGCCCAGGATATGACCCACCTGATAAGCTAGATATCCATTTGTTTGTTGTCAAAACATTTGTTGTTCCTCTCCTTCCAAAGGAACCATATAGTTGCCATAAATGAGGAGATCCAAAGGAGCTTGCCTCTCTAGATGAGAAACCTATATTGAAGTACCCAGAAAGCAAAAAAGCAAAATATCACAACATACAAGACTGGCTTGTCCATGAGGCAACTGAGGAGGAGATGATTCAGACTTTTTTTCTCATTTCTTAAGCAACAAATAAAACCATTAATGACTATCCTCTTAGGAAAGCTCCCCTGCCTACCCAAGTAAAAGCAATGACTTTGGGTGGGGCAGTCCTATCCACAATCTTGGAATAGAAAGATCTGACATTGAAATTACCTAACATCATCTTTATCCACACTCAATGCTTCCCAAACTGAGGCACACAAACTTCCCGGAGCATCTGGGGACGATAAACGGTTTGATGCATCTCCTGGTTTTTTTAGATTTCTTCAAAATAAAGGCCACCGCACTGTATAAAACCATAGACCTTCCACATAATCTGAACTTTTGGTTGTCAAGTTAGGAGCAATGCTAACAGAACTTAGGGACCTGTAAACAAGGAACTAATCTCCAACCTATCATCAATCTGAAAGAGAATTCTAACCCCTCACCCAATTTGAAGCAGATTAACTGGTCAAACTCAAAAGTCTCTTCGTCCTTCACGATGCCTCGCCAAAATGGTCAAGTCTACTACAGATCCTTGAAAGATTCGCAGTCCACATCCCTCTATATTGTATTTGGAGAAGACCACCCTTTCCTAAAATCCATATGAATCATCACCCAAATGCCATACCTATTTCTCCAACAATGCTTCATTGACCTTCTGTAGAGATTTGTTTCCTACCACCTTGTTTGCACAGTTTGCAAACGACCTTCCAAGAAAACACATGGTACTTTTTTCTTCTCTTCCATATGCTGCCATAGTAAGTATCTTCAGAGTTCGGAGCCTTTCAATTCTCTCCAAAATTGCAACCACACCTTGAAATTGGGACAAAGTACACCGAAAGTTCATTAGAGTTGCTTTCAAGAGTGTGATTCTCCCTCCAAACGATAGATGCTTTAATTCCGTACAGATAGATGACAACCTCTACTACTAGGTTCCCAATAAGGATTTGGAGGCTAAACCATAACACTGAGACATGCCAGAGTATGATGAGTTGACGACAGCAAGAACCCCCTCTTTTACAGCCCATACTACTAGAAAGCTCCATCAATTGATCATTACTGACTTTGAAAATTATCACTTTAGCTTTTAGTGATATGATGTCTGCTATCTGCCCACTTGTCAGAACACTGCCTGTATTTCTGCTTTTGAAGTGAAATCCAAGTGATTGACACCAAATATTGTAATTTTTTGCCTTTTAATACGATCCAAGCATTTTTTTTTTTCCCATACCTCCGTGAGGTTCTAACTGTCATCACCTACCAAACCCCTAGCTTGCTCATGGCAAGGTACCCTCTTTGAATTTGGAATCCTCTCTACTATCCATTTTGTTCCAAATCAAATGAATTCTTAAGTTTCTTATTTCGCAAACAATACTGGAAGCATTAGCTAGTGACTAGATAGGGATAATATTCTGTATCCACTAGTAAGATCCCAAGGAGAAAAGGGCTAAACTAGATTCCTAGCTCAAAGAATGTAAAAGGCTTAAGTAGATCAAATAAAGAGGCTTGGGACTTTGAAAAGTATAGAAGCAGAAGTTACAATTCTTTTAAGAATTGAAATTGAAAAGCATGTTGATCAGATAAATAAGATAGATTTTGGGAGAAAGTTGGATGGTGAAAGGAGCAACCATTTCTCCATTCATTCATTCTAGAGTTCAGAAGCTTTGTGGGCCTTCTACATCCTTCAAGTTGGCTTTGGGAATCAGTATTCTTCATGTTCCAACCAATCCCTTATTCTATCCTTTAAAAAACATATGACTCGCAATGCTCTAGTGAGATCTCAACCATGTCTTGCTAATAACTTGGATTTGTGATAATTTGTAGAGGACATGTGCTTAGGCCAAGGCATATAGGTAAAAAAAAAAAATTGTAAAATGGCATTCTGATGTTCAAGAATATTCTAGCCCCATGAAGGGATTCTTTGGGGGTCGTTCATTTGCAACCATTTACATATGTAATCAGTACACATGTATTAGTGAATAAATTGGTTTATAGCAGTGTATCAGCCAATATTATTAGTTGCATCTTCCAACATGTATCGATACAGACCAATAAGCCAACTTGAGAGTGAAGATTTCACATAAGAGATCGGATTTGAGCACTCAAAACATGATTACACATAATTCCTTATTGGCTTTTACAGTAAAAAAGAGTAACCTTGATGGATTAGGAAACTCTTTGAAGTTTCTTACACATAATGACAGGTACTCTTCTCTAGCTCTTACTGCTCGCAACAGGGAGTCAGCTATTCGAGTCCCAAGGGTCTCAGAGGAGAAGTCCCATTGACTAAGGGTTTTGGATGTGCAGAGTGTTATAGATCAATCTATATGTTCTCTCCTAAACATGGATACAGGTAAGTTGTAAAGAATAGGACTAGTTTTCATTGAGATTATATGGTTCTAAGAAACTAATACAGAATATATATATATATATATATATATATATATGGGCATCTCCTTCAAGAAGTGAAAATCAAAATAAGCAAAAATAGACTTTAGATTTGGATTTCATTTCATTCATTAAAAAAGTTATTTACTTTGATTCAAATTGAACAGAGAAGTTCCAAATTTCCAACCAAATAGAGCTTGTTTGGTGGTATAGAATCCATTTCATATGATTTGGCCCAAACCATTTTTTTAAATAATAAAACAACCATCTTTCCTATTTCAAAATTTGACAAAACTTTCAGGAAAAACATATCTAAACCAGTTTTGCAATCTTCTCATTTTTCTTGAATATTTACGGGACATAATACCCAGCGGGCAATCTGGTCATGCTGCAATTCAAATTTTTATTTTTCTGGAAGCATTCTCAATTCCGCATGCCATGTCCACAAAATCAGAGAAAAACCAACTTTCCATGCTATCCCTTCAAGCATCCATCAAATACAACATTTTCAGAGCAACCCAACAGATTTTCATGGATTTTTTCCCTTCAAACTATTTCAACATAACCAAACACCAAATCAACACTTTTCTACAAGATTAATCAAGTTGATTCTTGCAAAATCAAAAGAGCCAAGGAAATAAATTTTTTGGGCTTCCTTATGTGAAGCAAGTATCTTCCACAAAAACACAAAAATAATATAAAATAAAACAAAACAAAAACTTGGCAACAAGGATTGAGGAAATTTCCAGGCTCCAGCTTCCCTCAGAGCTTTTCAGGTATCCATCTAAACTGACACCCATGAGGGAGATGGATGGATCACTGGGCCTTGACCATCTATAGACATGTGTATGTGTGCAAAAGAGCTCCGACATAGAAGTTTGTGTTGCCTTTTCTTTTTTTCCAGTTTTTATTTGTGCAGCACCAAATCCCCATAAAAGTAGCAGCATATTTTCGACTTTTTCTCCGCTTTTTTCCAACTGTAGTTTCATGACAACCCCCTTTTTTTTCCCATGAAAGAGCAAACGCGCGAAGTTTTTCGATCAATCTTTTTTTTTATTATTGGAGTACCACTACCAAATACCTGTTTGCCCATCTTGAGGATGACATAGGGGTCGCTGCTGCGGACGTCCCGGACGGCAAGGTTCACCCCACGAACCACGCGGACACGAAGAAGACCAAGGAGATGATCCAGCGAAGAAGACGCCATCGACCATCCCCCACCTAAAAACCTGCCTCTACTTCCTCTTTTTATACCCTTTTTCACATTCTATTCTTAACTCGTCGTCTTGCCATTGTCAGTGCCACCAAATCCGGCTTACTTGGCCAGTGTTTTTCCTTTTACGTATGAACGGGGGGATTTTTTCAAAATAACTTATAATTTATTGGAGAACGTTGAACGTTGTGAGCAGGGATGTGAATGATACACAATTCTCTTATTACTTAAAGGTTCTCACGGGTTAAAAATTGGATTTGGTTTTTTATTTAGGCCCGATAAGTAAATGAGTCAAGGTCCGGTGCCACCTCGGTTCGAACTCATGGACCCGAGACCCGATATATTACATTAATTTTCAAAAATCTCTTCAAAAATTCCTGTTTTTTTCAATATCATTCTCTACCTAAACTCGGACTCGGATCCAAACACATCCCATATATGGTTCTGGTTCCGGTTACGGAGCCAAGAAACTAGTTCCAAAACAGTTCTGGATCCGATTCCACCTTCTCCTTAACGGTTATGGTTCCGGGTCCACTATAGACCTGGATTGAAATTGACCCGTTTACAACTCTAGTTGTTTGACTCCAGGAAGGCTCCATCTGTAATCCTGGTTTGTGGGTCCCACTTGGGCACACCTTACATCTGTGGCTTCCCTCTCAGACTCATTTTTATTGCATGATTTGGCTCGTCCAGCCATCACTCACCGTTGGATTGAATCTAAAAAAAAAAAATTCATGCTTAAAATGTTGTTAAGTTTAGGGCTATTAAATTAGGGATTAGGATAAGCTGATGACACATATTTTCATTTTTTATTTTTTAACTTTGCCCATAAAGAGACCTTCTCATCTATTGTTATCCTATAAATAAAAATGCATCTAAGTAGGCACCAAGAGCCAGATTGCATCATGGTTTGAGAACCCTACAAATTGACTCTTGACTCTTCCTAATCATCTCATTTTAATATGTAGTTTGCATTCTAGACTATTTGATAAGTAGATCTAATTTTAAGTAATTAAAATTTATTTATAAGTATTTATGCATGAAATCTAGAGTTAGCAATTTAAAAATAATGATAAGAATGTAATTTGAAACTTATATTTGATCTGATCTTTTACATTTGATATTTGGGCTAATAAATCATTTAATATGTAATATTTCTCTTTGGTTTTCCTCATTGAAGTACTTTTCTTGCATGTATAAATTCATTAATTTGAATTTTAAATGCATGTGAATAAACGTATATTTATTTTTTATAAGTAATAGATTATTGGCATTGGATATGGATATGAGTGCCCCCACCCCTATCTCTCATTTAATGTGAGAGATATCTCTCATAAAAGCATCTCCCATTTTAGGAGCATCTCCCGTTTCCTATGAGAGATATCTCTCACCTTAAATGAGCCAACAACTTAAATAATGTTAGGCCCCCACCCTAATTTCTTATTTAAGATGAGAGATATTTCTCATAAGAGCATCTTTCTATTTTTAAATATTAAAAAAAAAATACAATTCTCCTGTAACTCCACATTTACTCTATCAAATAAAATTTTTTTTTCTTACAACGAGTGTAGTACAGGTCACAAGTTTGCTAGTGTTGGTTTGCATATGAGAACAGCATGGAGTATGCTCAGAAGATAATATATTCCAGCGGTGCATTGAATGTGACTTAAATGAAATGATGAGTTTTTGAAGAATAGGTCCTCTCTTGTGAGTTGTGACCCTGTCTGACTTCTCCTCTGTTACTCTGTATCACCCCATATGGTATTAGGAAAATAACTTAACAAAAGTCCTCTTCCCACCACATGAATTTATAAAAATTATTAAAAGATCTCGAAGCTAACTTTCTAGTAGGTCGTTTATTGACTTTTTCTAATATCATTATAAATAGTTCACAAGGGATTGGTGTGGACGTCTAGAGAACAATTAAACAAACGCGTTGGTACTACAAATTTGGATTTGATGGATTTGTGCCCCTTTTATCCTGATCTAAATAAACCCTAATTACTTACAATCTAACCATTCATTCTACAGTAAATAGGCCCCATCAGCACCTCCAGACCCATCATGGTCCATCTTCACATGAGATCTACCAATACCATATTCACCCTCGTTTTAATGAAAATTGAAATACTTTTAAAATAAAATTTTTATTTTATTTTTTTTAATTTAAAGCCCAGGTTAATCCATCATTTTGTAGTAAAGAAGCCTGCTAGCTCTTATACATGGGACCAACTCTAGCGCATGTCTCAATCAAATAATTGAAAGAGCAAAGGCCAATGGGTATTTAGTTGACTTGTGACTCTATCTATTTTCAACCCTTGTTATTTTTTTTTTTTTTTTTTTTTTTTTTTTTTTTTTGCGTCAAATGATGTTAGAATGACATAAGAATGTTGGTGTCGTTGTGCATTAAAGCACATGTGTTTTACTCTTTTTTTATTTATTTATTTAAGAGAGTTCTCATTTCGGTTGCGAAGAACTCTTTAGTGTCATTTATTAGTGTTTTCACATATGGTGTTAGTCTCAGTAGAAGGCTAAGGTAATTGTGACCACTGACCATACGCGTGTGCGCGTAGGGTAGGGATGTCAAAAGGGCGGGGCCGGCACAATCCATATCATCCCTAGGAAATTTCTATGGCACGGCACAACGGGCAGTGCCTGGAGCGGGCTAGGCCGTGCCATGCTCGGCGTGCCTCTTTTAATTTCTTTTTTATTAATTTTCACCTTTTCTATATTAAAATTAAAAATTAAAAAAAGTATGGAGAATGATAAAGATATTTAAGTGGTTTGGTCAAACTCGACCTACTCCACTAAGAAGAGAACCATATGTTTCTTAACTTCTTAAAGGTTTGTAAATAAGATTGCCTTCAAAACCTTATAATCTTTTTAGAGAATAAAATAAAAAAAAATAAAAAATTGTATCTTTACAAATTACAATGAAGGAAAAGTAAAAAATCATATGTGTAGTCCACTAATGTATTCGGCTAGATCATAATCTTCCATTGCTGTCAATTCTTGCTACCTCTTATCTGCCAAATACCAGTCTCGTAGGCAGATACAACACTCCACCATTTCTTCAATTAGATTTATTCTTCTGTCATCCACCACATATCTACATGCACTCTAAAAGCTTGCTCTGATGGTGCAGAAGACGTTGGAATAGTATTGATCACGAGCCATGGTGAAGAACACTTGATAAATGTTTTCTTGTTGCTTCCACCAAGCTAAAATGTCAAAACTAGATGCAACATGCACCCGTATTACATCGACGTCAAGATACGAGGATAACTCCGTCACTGTATTACTTGAGCTTGAGCTCGATGCCATGCTTGTGGACATGGAAGAATGCCACACATCCCACACAGCTTCACCTATTTGCTAGACTTGTGAAGGGGTCATGATAACCCCAGTTGTACTCATTTGCTCACAATAAAATTGCATGAATTTTTTTTTGTAATTTTCCCCTTATATTTGAAAAAATGTTTAAATCTTAATAATTCATATTTTTATTTATTTCACTAATAAAAACTCTACACCACTTAATTTTAACCTATGATCAAATACAGCGATTAAAGAAAATGTCATTTGAGCCTCTTTCCAATATTAATTAAAATTTTCTTCCATGTTTCTAATAGTGTTATCAAGTAAAAAAATGATCTCTAAATCTATTGAATTGTAAACTAATTTGAAAATGTTTTATTAAAGCTTCATTAGATGTGGGATAATATACCCCGTAGAAAAATAATTTTAAAGCATAAAACACTTCTAATAAATCTTTTATATGGGTACACAACTCCCAATGTTCATCACTCATCAACAAATGTTGTGCTTGAAAAGCACAAAATTCATCCAAAACTATTTTCCGATCAATTGCCTTATTTAACAAATTATACATAGAGTTCCATCTATGTTCTACATCTTTGGGTATTTTTATAGCTAATACGTCATGCCTCTGACATATTTGGGCATACAGTTGTCTTCTTTGTGCGGAGCAGAAAATAAATTTAGCAATGTCTTTAATCTTTTGTGTAACTTACAATATGCCTTAAACCAACATTTGCAATGAAATTTAAGATGTGACAGATATATCTATTTTGGAAGATAGAGCTATCTATCAAATATGCAAGTGGCATATGTAATCTCGTTAGTTCAATAGCCACTGTATTATTAGTGGCATTATCTAAAGTTACATATATAACTTTTTCCTTAATATTGTATTCATCTAGTTTTTCCAAATCAAATGAACTTATTCTAGTGCCATTGTGTGGCCATTCAAAACAGTTAAAACTAATTATTCGTTTATTAATAATACATTTTGCATCTATGTTATATACAGTAATACAAAGATAACTATCATCATCTTTAGAAGTCCATATATCTGTATTTACGGCTATTCTAGCTACCAGGAATTTCTGCAAGGTAACTTTTAATATTTACCTTCTCTTTCTACCAGAGTCTAATAGCATCATTTCTATTTCTTGAAATACTGTGAAATTATAGTTGAAGGTATTTTTGGACCCATTCTTCAAAAAACTCATTTTTAGCAAAAGAACATGGTAATTCAGATAACACAATTATTTTAACAAGATTTTGTCTAGCATTTTGTGCATTAAAAGAAAAAAGACCCAAACTACTTCTACTTCTACCACAAATGGTAGAAATTTGGGTTTGTGAACTAGATCCTCCTACTCCTGCATTCGTCAGTTTATGTAAGGCTAAACATTTTTGCCATGTCTTAACAAATGGTTGGTACCCGCTTTTGATTCGGCGATATAATTATTATCACAAAATTTACATTCTGCCTTTTGAACATTCTTCCCTTCTTCAACAAATTGAAACCTAGTATATATATTCCAAACTATTGAAGTTCAATTCCTCTTGGATGCTCTACGACAACTACTAGTGGCGGGGGGTGGCAAATCACATACTTCATCTTCTAATTCCATAAAGTCTTCTTCTCCACCTAAATTAATGAAAGAAGATTATGTGGGAACTCTTCTGGAAGATCGTGTAACCATATTTCTAAAAACAAATTTTAAAAATAATAATAGTAATAGCCTTTTTTGTGATGATTAATATAAGAAAGGGGAGAAAATGAGGGTTAATATAATATATTACAAACTTATAAATATGGAAATTTAAATTTAAATGATATAAATATCTCCAAATTTTTTAAGGCCCCTTTAATCTTGTCTCTTGATGACTGGATCTTTGGCCCTCCAAAAACTTCTTAGAGAGAATGAAAGAATTGAATGCTTTGAGAGAGAGAGAGCTAGAGAGTGAAAGAGTTAAATGCTTAGGTGAGAAACGAGAATGGGGAGGGTTAGACTATTTATAGACTTTGTGAAATTCAAAAAGACACAAAATACCTCTTATATGACCGTTTTATGGCTGTTGGGGGGGGGGGTGTTTAAATGGACAAAATGTATGAAACTAGCCGTTGGGCGAGCCGTGCTTGGCGGCTCGACCGTTGTGGACAGGTCAGCCCATCTCGTGTCGTGCCAAAATGGGCCGATTGTGCCACAGTCCTCGGCCCAGCACGGGCCAAGCTTGGTGGGCCGTTGACTAACAGGTTGAGTTGTGCTATCGCAGCCGGGCCCATTTGACATCCTTAGCGTAGCGTGGAGGGTGGGCCCCACCTGGATACGCGTTCGTTATTTTTAGGTCTTAGTTGGTTTGGGTTTGGGCTGCCCTGGATTTTACCCGGATCTGCTAAACCCAGTAGCTCTTGTGCTCATTTAAGTGGAATAACTATTGCACACGCGTACTCTTAATGCGCGTATCCGATGGGAATTATAAGGGTTGTCTCATTCCTTTCTCCAAGCTCTCTCATCTCCTTCTAGTTCTGAGTTTTCTCAAGCTTTTCAAATTCTTTTTTGAGAATTTCTTCTGAGTTCTTTTCAAGAATAGTTTATGATGAGTATTAAATATTGCATATTTTACCCCTCATTAGTCCAATTTTTATCAGCATCTCATATACATATCATTTGCTTTATACGGAGATTTTATCCTTCTATCACATTAACGGATTACCGAATTATCATGCATAAATCCGATTATTTATAGCGCATTTTTATGTAATTTCTCTTGTGTAGGTGGAACCCGCGACTATCCCAACCTTCCGGCTAGTGTCCCAAGGCATCAAGAAGAGTTTCAATAAAGAAGTTCATTGAAGAAATCTTGGTAAAGTGTTAAAGAATCTCAAAATAAGAGGAGAAGACTTTAATGATAAAAGAAGTCATTTTCTAATACAAAGGAGTGATTGGTGTATTGGTTAGAGCTTGAATGAGTATGAAACAGGTTATGGGTTTAAACCCCAACGAAAGTTTGTTGCAAAAGCAAAAAGCATGCTTTTGGAAGGAAACTTTGCTGCAACTAATCAAATAGAAGCTATCCGTGAAAGTAAAAGAGCCAATGAAAAGGCTCCAAATCAAATTGAAACAATCCATGTGAAAGCAAATAGCCAATCAAAAGCCTTCAAGTTACAACCAATCAAATGAAAGCAATCCTTATGAAATGAAATGAGCCAATCAAATGTCTTCAATGTTTCTATAAATTGGAATGTATTTGTAGAGTGAAAAAGAATCTTTTGGCAAGTTAGTCTTTTAGCAATTTTATTTACCTTCTATATACTTTTAGATTGTAATTAGGAGCTTAAGTGTAACAAATCTAGAGAGATAGTATGTAATTGAAGATCATTAATGAAGATTTGGACCTCTTTCTTGATGTTTAGTGGCTAAAGCTCTTGGACTAGACTCTCCTTTTGAAGCTAAGTAATGTGATTAGTTTAATTCCATGCATGTTTTAGTTTAAATTCTCTACTTGTGCCTTGATTGATTAGTAGATTTTAGATCTAATTAAGCTAATCTCTCTCATTTCTCATGCTCTATGTCTATACTTGATGCTTGGATAATCTTAATTGATGCTTTGTAGTTGGGTTAAGTTCTCTCACATAGCATGCTCTAGAGCCCTTATCTTTGATCTTTTGTAGTTTGATTTTGATGATTTATTGTTAGGGTAGCTAGATGATGATCTAGGAACTTGGCCTTTGATTTTCTTTACTTTGATTTTCAATGTTATATCATCCAATCCAATTAGGCAAGAGATTGCTAATTGGATTTGTAGATTTGGGAGTTGAATTAGAATATGCATTGGTTGGATTAATTACATACTTAGTGGATTTTGGATTGCCTAATTTCTTATTTTGATTGTAGTTAATTTTAATCTTTATTTGATTTGTTATTTTCATTTCTAAATTATTAGATCTACACTTCACATCACTTGTTTTAAAATCCTACACATTTCACACCACATCTTCACCTTAAATCTTCCATTTCTACCACCATTCATCCACTAGTTTAGTATAGTTTGGTAGATTAGCTTAGATCTTGTTAATTTTATATTTTAGGTTTTTAATTAGAGTGATCTAATAGTTATTTTAATTTCATTCTACATTTGATTTAGTTTAAATCCATTTTTCACACATAGTTTATTAGTTTTAATTGTTCACTTCAATTGTTTATATTAGCTATATCTAAGTTCAATTCTACTTTAATTGGATTCAATGCTTGTTCCATCCTCTCTCCGTGGGATCGATAATCCGAACTCTTTAGTTCTTTACTACTTGACGACACTGTAATCTTGCAGTTAAGCGTGAAACATTTAAGTGTCGATCAGTTCAAGATCACGGTATTGGTAAAAAAAAATAATCGATATGGTATCAGTATCGGTCATGGTTATCAATTTGTCGCGGTCATTCGCGGTGTTTAGAAAATATTGAAAAATAATGTATTTTTCCATTAGCAACTACAATAGATTGAAATATCGGTCCCCCTAAGTCATGACATCCTCTATCGATGTTTATTCATTACTTGTATTAGGTTTTAGTGTTTAATCTTGGGCCTATCAGTTTTAATTTATTTATTCTTTACCCTTTAGATACACCACTATTAAACACCTAAAATTTTAAAATTCTAATTTACATGTATTTCAATAATTAATATTCTAATGACTCAATTTCTATTGGAATAAACTTTATTAATGACCCATTTAAGGTGTCATTTGTTTGAATGATTTATATTTTTATAAGTGGGCCCTAATAAATGGTATAGGCGAAACAAGTGGGCATTTTTAATTGAGGGGCTAGATGTATATAATGTGGGCCTATTGTGATGCCCATGAAAATATTGCAAATCGTATATCAAAACAACTAGGCCATTGAAATTAGCAGGTTAGATCCTCTAGAATATGGGCCCCATTGTGGAGCCTGTAATTGTGAATTAAAGCCTCCTAAGCCAATGTCACATCTCACATGTCACATGGATCGAGTAAAAAGAGTATTCCCGATGGCACACTGGCAACAAACAAAAAAGGGCTCTTTTTGGCTCTTTCTCGGTTCCAAAGCAACAGCATGGGGAGGGGAAGAACCAGCATAAGAGGAAGGAGGGGGAGAGAAGAAAAGGGAGAAAAAGACACCAGTAGCCAGGTATGTCTCCTTCGATCCTTCCCCCTCTCATTTTTCTCTTTATTCCTTAACTGTAACTTCGATTTCTATCCCACTATCTCTCCTTTTTCTTAGTAAAAACCGTTATAATGAACATATCGGTGTCGATACCGATGTTTTTATCAAGGATTGTGTATGTGCAATCCAAGAGAGTCATCGGTATGTGTTCTAGCGGGTGTTCAAGGTTGAGTCATTTTGAAATATCGGCCGATATTCCTACGATATTTTACCATGACGGTCTGGAATCCGATACACAGTAAAATATCGTTTCGGTCATGGCCGATACCAATACATATTGAGCGATATACCATGTTTTCAAGCTGCTGCAAGACTTGTAATTCTGGGATTCAAGTTTCTCCTCCATTTGAGTGCACAAGTGGTGGAGATCATTCGACAGGAAGCCGTTTTAACCTGGGGCAAACGTCCATAGATCCATTTGCACTTATGCGGGGATGAAATCTGAATAAAGAAAGTGTCTCATAAGACGTGATTCGGCTACCAATTGTTCGGTCATTTATTTCCTTTTACTTATTTATTTTCTAATTTTTAATTTATTTACAATTTCTGTGAGATATTTTTCCAATAGAGAAAGCATCCATTGGTGCCTTTTTTCCCCTTTGTTGATGAATATTGAATAACTTGTTCAATTAGCTTTCTGTTAAGTCCAAAGTTATCGGATTACGACTCATATTGAGAAAGTTGTGACCAATTTTCTACTAATGTGAAAGAGAATTATGAATTTATGATATCATTGTCATTTTTTTATTATTATGTTCATGGATTAGAGCTGGGGAGACAAAGGAGATTTTGAAACAAATGAAACGACGAAAGGTTATTGGCTCCTATGTCTCCTTTTACCAAAGAATAGCCGTCGAAGTCCTTTTTTGAAATCAAAGATCCTTTTTTCACTTAATTTTCTAGAGTATCCTTCTATTTTTTAACTCTCTTTTCAACTAAAATTGAAATTCTACAATGGGTCCCACCAACTAATATTTGAACCATTCAAATGCATATTTTCTCCTTTTATGAAATTTGGCATATTTTATTCCAATATGAGTAGGCCCACCATAAGATTAATCTTAGATAAAAATATGAGAATATATAAGGGATTCATTTGTTAAACACATACGGGCCCACTTTCCATGTAAATGAAGTATAGTCTATTACAATTCAAAAATTAAAATCGTAGGGCCCGTATTTTTAAAGGCACAAAAGGCATTTTTGTTCATAAAGTATAAAGTTTTTTTTTTTGTTTTTAAATAAAGTTTCTTTTACACTTTTCAATTAAAGGAAAAACATATGAAAATCAAAATTATACTCAAACAATTATTCTTCTCTTTTTTACTCTCTTCTTAGTTTTTCTAGTCCAATTATTTATTATTATAGTTAATAAAAACAAAATCAAGTTTGCATTTAAATATAATTAAACTTTCATTTGAGTACAAATAACATTGAATATGAGCTTAGGTTGTCCCCACAAGGTAAATTTTATAGTGGGACCAACTCTTATTGGACTAAATCTTGGTTGAATTTCAAAAAAAAGGAGGAGGCCAATTTAGATTTTTTTAACAGGTGGGTCTTCTGTTGGTAGAAAATTGTGAAAATAATTTTTGAAGTAATCCATAAGATTCTAACAAAGAAAATAAGAGAAATATTGTATCAATTTCTCCATTTATATTACATAGGTTCACGTTCCAAGCCTTGTGGATGTAGGTTGTTTACAAATCAATTTCTAAAGCCCCTTCATTTGGTTTCATATGATTTTAAATTGAAAAAAATGAATAAATTTATAAAAATTACACATGACAGAAATAAAAAATGCAAAAAATAAAGACTTTTGAGCCTCTGTCTGACCAAACAGAACTTGGTTGGACAGAGTCTTTTGTTTGTCTGTCTTCTTCTTCTTCTTCTCTTATTCTATTTTTCTTCCCCAAGACACTAAGATGCCTTTATTATGAGTCTATAACGACCTTATTGAGTGTTGGGATGGTCAGAAACTGGTTTTGACTGACAGTAATCTTTGAAGATCATCGCATGTTTTATCAAGGACTATGTATGTGAAATCCAAGGGAGTCACTAGTATGTGTTCCAGTGGGTGTTCAAGGTTGAGTCATTTTGGGCCATACTAATATGAAGAACTAGAAAGAAGCCAAGAAATGGCTTGCACAACTGAGCCTTAAACAAGGACACCTTTACTCCTTTGAGTGAGACGGACAAATGAGGAGGACTGAACAGTCATAAATTGTGTGTTGACAAGGGGTGGTAAGGTTATGACAGTTCAATCTCTTCCTCTGGAGGAACACTTTCAGGGGTTGAGGACTGAATTTGAGAGGCTAAGTATATGTGTAGAAGCACTTCCAAATAGAATCACACCTTTCTTTAAGAGAGATCTCAAAGGGGAAAGTGACTTGCTTGAAAACCCTAAGTTTGGAGAGAGAGACTGGAAGAAATGGAACTCTGAGAAGTGTGGGGGATGTTGGAATGGGTGACCAAGGGCCTATTTATAGACATGGAAGGAAGTTGTAGATGTTCCAGGGAGAAATGATTCAAAAAGTGAGCCAAAGCACATTCTGTGAGCCTACGTCCGACAAACAATGTTTTTGTCGGACATTGGGAGCAGTACGTGAGAAACTAGTCCAAATGATCTCTAATTAATCTGAGAATTTGGGGAATCCTTCTTGAGTTGATTTTTTTACTCTAATGAAGGTTTCATCATCATTTGACCTCTGGACGTGACCTTTAACCTCTATGTTTGTGCAGTTTTGCCTAGAACTGGATCTTGGTCTAAATGGTCTCTAATGACATTGAGATTGTAGGAAACCTCTTTGCCACTTGTCATTGATCATCAATGAAGATTTCATCATGATCTGGCCTTCAGAAGTGGGCCAATTTGGATCACAGTTGGTTATGTTTGACAGTTGTCGGACATAGAGGCTCAATGTCACGCCCCCAAACTGGAACCTCGGGGGCTCGAATGGGATTAAGGATAATTATATTTTTCTCCGAAGATCCGCGTGTGTGAAGACAACACATTCCAACACACTCTGAATATTTTGCGGAAGCTTTCGTGGCGTTGCGACTCGGAGTCCGTGGCCATTGGATTCCATGTCGCATTCAACCGCTAGCATATAGCTATTATATCGAGAACCATATCAGACTGGAGTGAACCATCACAACAAAGTACAGAGCTGCCGGTAACAGGATATCACATTCCCACATATGTTCAAGTTACAAATTATCAATGTGCATTAATTAAAATCTCCCAAGAAAGGGCTAATAAAAGCCATACAATAACAAGCTAATAACCACTACCCATATGTGATGTAACTCCGATGTCAAGCTTAATGTCCACGTGACATAGCCGACAAAACAACGTGCAACACATGGTTCCACAGCCAACAAAAGCACTCAGCTCGGGACGAAGAAGTCTGGACCTGAGTACCAAAAATAGTGGGTTAGACACGACGGTCTGGCAGGTGGATGAAAAGATAATAAATGTGTTAAAAAATAAAACATGTGATAATTCATATTATATTGATCAAAGGCTACATATAATTGAAACGAGTGGAAAATCATGGATCTTTAACAAAACATGTATTCATTTAAAGCATGAGTAAAACATAGAGATCTAACAAAACATGTATTCATTTACAACATCTATAAAAGCATAGATATTAGACAAATCGGGTGTTCATTTAAAGTGTATAAGTGTACAAAGGAATGGGAAACAATATAATAATAACTGAATTTACCTTGGAAAACATTAAAACCTGTTTAAACAATAACTTTCATAAAAGAAATGAATCATTTATTGGAAAACAAATAAGCAATATAAAACATATAAGGTATCCAAGGAATCGGGAACTAGCAAGATGACAACCACACGAAGCTAAGTCCTCTATCACTGAAGTGACAAGAGAATATCGGGGCATTGATCTCAGTCACACGAGGTGAGGAGATTCAACGAAATATACATATACATATAATAATAATACGGGGCGGGGCCATGGTGGCAAGCCGGGCATCGAGAACCGCGGTAGCGAACCGGGTATTGGGAACCACGGGAGCGAGCCGAGTATCGGGATGAGACCACGGTAAATAATCGGGCATCGGGATCCAAACTGCAGCTGGCGAGACGGGAGGGGGATCTCCAAGTCGGTGGATCAAACCGACAAGGTCATCCAAGCTTAGTGGTGTCGACTCATAGGTCATATGTGAGTAACTGGGACATTATAAAATACATATGATGCGATTGTATAAACGGGCGGGATGGGAGTGCTCAAGGCACAAATTTCACTTCATTTCGGGCAATGCATATCGGGGCTAGCAAAATGTTAGAAGTACAAATTCAGTTCTTTCGGGAATGATAAATCATAAATCATGAATTTCAGGAGTGCATATCAAAATTCGGGAACATTGGAATACAATTAAACTTTCAAAATTCCAGGATAAGAATCGGGATTCAAGATTAGTTCAAGGTGGATAGGGGTCCCGTATGTCGATTTCAATATAGATTTGGTACTCATTAAATTTTGGAAACATTCCGGGCTCCTTTACACCTTGGTAACTTCAAAGTCATCAATAAAATCTCCGGGATGAGATTTCTCTCTAACATGTTTCCGGGACGAGATTTTTCTCCCTTAAATTCCAAAACAGTCATTCCTACCCATTCCGTGAACATATGGTTCGAAACAGTCCTTTCTTTCTTCTCAATTCCTAAGATATGAACAAGAGAGAAAACCATTTATCCCTTCCATTCTCATCATTTCACATTTCTCCCTTCACTTCCTTTCCATTCACAATCAATCTCAAGGTAGGGAAAAACCCATGTATATGAAAAACCATTTGCAACTTTGAGAACATAATACATGTATTTCCAAGATATGAACAAGAGAGAAATAGACTCATCAATAAGTACATTTCGAAATCAATATTAATCATAGCAAAAGACAAGCATTAAAATCATCAAAACCATTAATGAAATCAAGCTTTTCTCACAAAACATGTCAATAATCAAAACAATCCATTTATCCACTTGCCTTGGGTCCAAGCTAGCAAATCAAGCCTCTAATCACACTCTTAAGCTCAAATCACCAATCTACACAAAAACCCCCAAATACAACCCATTACAAACCCTAAATAGTCAAAACAATGAAATAGAAAGAGAGAACTTTCATAAATGAAGATGGAGCTTCTCTAGGGTTACAAGAATACATATTTAGGAGATGGAGATGATTACTTACTTGGAAGGTCCTCTAATGGAAAGAGTTAGCTCAAGGAGAGTCTCAATGTTGGTAGATTTCTCTTTTAATGGCATCCATGGAAAGCTTGTAATGTGGAGAAGAAGAAGAAGGAACCCCTTTCTCTATTTGATAAAGGTTGGTGGTGGATTGAGGAGGAAGAAAGCAAGAAGAAGAAGAAGAAAAGGGCAAAAGCCCTAAGGAGCTGAAACTCCTCTCCCTCAAGTGTGTTGGAAGTACTTGGAACAAATGGGAGAAGAAGAGAGGGGTTGGTCCCTTTTATAGAAAATGAAGGTGGGTCCTACAACTAACTTGACTTGTCGAGCTAGAAACATGTTTCTTGGGATCTCCAATGAGTTCAACGAAAAAGGAAGAAATGATCGTCGAAATATCTAGTTTTCAAAAAGTATATATTTTGCAGGTTTCGGAGACATTGAAAATAGTGTCCAAATTTTCATGTAAAAAGATTGTTTTGCCCCTAACATTGGAAAAGTAGGGTTTTGGGGTCTCTAACGGGGACGGAGTCAACACGAAAGTTGTAGAGATTAACGAGATAAGTAAAACGAAGCCAAAATGGGAATTTTTGGGAATCACGAAGAACATCTCCAAGCTGATCACACAAAACAAGTAGGACCCTACGGTCACTGTCTAGGTTCACTGGCTCTCAAAACTCCCCAAAACTAGTGAAAAACCATTCTAGCTCACAAATTCAACCAACAAACATTAATCCCACTTAGAGAAACTAATCCACAAATAAAACAACGCTAATCCAGGAAATTAGGGGTCGGGTTCTCACTCTCAATGTATAAGAAATGGGTCTAAATGACCTCAAATTGCCTCCAACTCTTGGGAAAACACCTTTGTAACTTATCCTTGGGCTTCGGAGTGGATTTTGTCCTAGGAGTTAATCAAAATGGGTCTTAACCCTCTATGTCTGAGTAGTTTGACTTAAGGTTGACTTCAACTATTATGTGCTTGGATTTGAGATTAACTGACCTTGCTTGCCTTGAAAGCTTGTGTTTGACCTTTTTGCAATGATTTGATCCTTTGGAGTTGGGTGAATACATAATTCCAATCTATGTTTGAGAACTACGGTTTGGAGTCTCAAATGACCTTGGATTGCTCTAAGACTTTGAAGAACATCATGAATGTGCATTCTTTGACCCTGGAGTAGGATTCACCTTAATCTGACCCCTTGAACTAGTTCAACTGATGTTATTGGGGCCTATGTCTGAGCATTTAGAAACTCTAAGACATAGAACTAACTTTTAGTGCTGAGCCTCTCTTTGAGCTCCTAATGACTTTTAGAGCTTATTTTGAGCTTCTTTCAGCTAAATGAGGCATTATTCCTCCCCTTGCTTGTAGTGTAAATCTTCATATTTGCCTTTGATTGGTTTTGACATATTGTGGTGCGTATGTGGTTCTTTGCATGCCAACAAGGCTAACTATTGTTGATACCCATTTTGAGAGATTTAAATTGTCAATTGGCATGGCCCACATAAAGTTTCATTAATATCCCTTTGATTCAATCGGATAAGAGAGAAGAAAAGTATATTATTGGAAAGATAGAAGATAAGAAAGTAATTCTTGGAATAAATCTTTTTCTAGTATTCCCTAAAATCTATGCATCTCTTTCTAGGGAAGAACCAACCTTATGACAAATTAGGTTGCCTCTTCCTTCGTTTTATTTTAGTCTGTTGGGGCTCTGATACCACTTGTTAATGGAGAATGGAGAGAGAAAAGATGAACACATACCAAAATACCATCTTGTATTATTGTGTTCTTTGTGTTCTATGTAAATTGAATTACAATCACCAATATATGGAAAACCAAAAGGGACCCTAGTAAATAGAAATTGACCCTAAACAGGAAACACAACCATGAGATTACCATAAATCTCACTATCCTAATAATATAATGTCCCTAATAATATCCTACTCTACATAGTGTCACTGGCCCAACCCCTCTGGTGCAGGTGCTAAGCCAACGATGACTTCAACAAAGAGGCCTTTGCCTACTTTCTTTGTGCAACTCTTACAAAGATGTTGGTTTCAAAGGTTAAGTTTTACTCTTCAAGCAACCAAATTGATCAAGTGAATTTTTATTTTAAATTTCTTCATTAATTAGATGGTGTTGGAGCTTACCTCACTTATGTTACGATGGTATCAAGGCAAGTTCTAATCTCTTCCACCAAAAGTGTTTGATAAAATGTTTACAAAGTTTTTTAGCAAGAGCAATCACTCAACTTTGTCTCTGAGACATGCAAATACATCAATAGAGGATTAAACAGATACACAAGAAAAAATGTTGAGAGTTGAACCACACATATGAATGTAAATAAGGAAAAGGTGGCACTAAAACATGATTCAAAACAGCTTATAGACTTAACAAAAAGACATTATAAATTTGAAATAGAATATATTGATGATTAAGATATAAAAGAAGATTTCAGATGAAGATTTGATCATAGATCTCAGTATCCAAGTCCGATTCGATGAATATCTAACAATCCACATTAACAAAGATCTATCTGTTAAATAGTGCGCTCTCAATCCATCAGTTGATGTAATAAATTGATTAATTTCTTTATTTATCAATAAAATCATGCTTTCCTTTCATGAGATGAATGATGTTTATTACTTAATGCACATGACCAATACATATGACATAATGGTTCATGAGATGAACCGGGTCCCATTAGTATATTACATGTGATATATGTATATGGATGAGATCCACATACGGGAGATATGTGTCGCAAATCTTACACTAAAAAATATCTTCACAACCATTGATGAGACTGGGCATCCCATCTGATAAGGTTGCAGCACTTTGATCACTATGAAATAGTGTGATTTGTCTCGATCATCAGAATGTAAGATTTTGGATCATAGTGCTGGTACATTGGATGTATTGAAGGACCATGAGAAGCACCTTATGAAATACTGTCTCGATTTAAGGACTGCTCTCATAATTTCCTAGCAATAGGCTCTCAATCCTGAGACATTGATGAACTCAAGTTTCTGTCTATTCATTTGTTTTGAGTCACCAATGAGTGAGGCCAACTGTAGGTCAACACCTCGGTGTCTTGGGTACGTGGTAGTAGGACTGTGGGAACATACAATGATCAAGATGGAATCTATCTATATTATCCCCTTGTGCCAATTAATGGATTTATATTAGTAAGTGCGCACCCATCTCAATTAAGAGTTAATTGGATGGCACTGATGATCACTGTGATTAATTGGAGCTCAAGGATAATAAGATGTGGATCTAAGATTGGATGTGATAGATTCATTTCAATTGATCAATGGATATTGATAGAGGGGCCTACTTGTGGTAATTGGAAAGTTTATGGTCTTCATTGTAATTTATTCCTAAGACTAGAGTGCAATTGCATTTATATAGTGGTGTTATTTGCAATTAACTGTGGGCCCGGATTGCACATGAGATGTGAGGTCGCGTGTCCCAGTTGGAGCCAGCTTTCTAAGAAATCCCTAGTGGTCCCCACGCTAGCCCAAGATATTAGAAAGTTACTAATCTTACTTGAACTCTAAAAGGAAGGAATTAGAAAGTTACTATTTCTATTTGAAGTGGGACTTCTAATTGTGGTAATAGTAAGCTACTAATTTGTGTGGAATTGTGATTTCTAATGCAATTAGTAATAGAGTCTTAAGAGGAGATTTGAGGCTATAAAAAGGGGAAGAATCCCCCTTGGACGTCCATCCTTGGTATTCACGCCCAAAACATCTCTTGTGCAAGAGTTGCATATCTCTCCTCTTTCTCTTTCTTTCTCTCTTCCAATTCTCTTCTAGTTTCCTTAGAGTTTCTAGTAGGGTTTTCTCTTGGAGATCCCACCCATCTTCTTGAGAAAAGAGATTTGATAAAGGGTCATAGCGTGGAAGAAAACAAGGTCTTGGAGATCTCTAATTGCTTCAAGAAGAGTTCTTGTTCTAGTTGATTGTCGTCTCCTTGATTAGAGCACTACTAGGCTCCAAAGGTATAATCTGCTTCTCCTTTTGTGGTAGATTATTTTGTTGCAAGTAGTTGCTGATTGCTATCTTCTAGATAAGTTATATTGCTGTACATGATTGATGAGAAGGAGGGATTGCATCCTGGATTGGGTTATAGCCTTTTGGATAGTTGATCCTTGAGTCAAGTGGGTCAAAAAGTTTTGAAAACCTATCCACGAGGCCCACCTACTTCCAACACTATCATATGAAAAAACAACAATATATTTTGAGGCAAATGAACTAATCGTAAAAGATTCAAAAGGTAGATAAAATAGATATCGAAACAGAGGGTCATCAAAAAGAGAGTTCTACAATAGATCCCATGTATGCATATAACCTAGAATATGGATGGATATAAGGTAAATCTAGGTGGGATCTAAGGCAAATCGACCATTACAACTATCAAGACTAGAATTTTAATAATATAATCGTGATTTTTAAAAACCAATGGAAAGCTAGTTCGAGAGTCGATCCTTAACCTTTTCATGTAAGCTTTACGAGTCATGATTGTCTTACTTACCTCATTGACAGAAAGGGCAAGTGAGGCATGATCCATACCCAAGTCTTATTGTTATGTTGCTTAGTATGTTGCCTAACATTTTTTATGCTCTCCTTTAAAGAATTAAACTTCCGCAATCCAAGTGGTGGTTGTTGCAGTTATGATTGGGAAGTAATGTGACTACTTCTAAGAGTGTGGTTAATGTTGTGTCACATGATTAATGACAAACTAAGACTCATATTTAGGTATTTGTAATTATTCCTTGATGGTGCAACCAATTATGCCACTATATATCAAGCTACTCTTATGTCCATTACACTCATGTATTGCCAGTGTGTTTTCCTTGTATAACACTTGTCCAATGTTACACTTGGCTACCTACCTTGTATGCTTGACCCCTGTCTGACTTAGAATAGATCTTATAAACCTTAGCTCAGATGGGATGAGGTGCTCCATACCCATTCTACTTGTGCGGGTTAAGATACTCAAACTTATTAATAAACCGGCAATTGTAGGCTACTTCTTGGCACTCCAGGAAATACAATTGGCACCCAGAAAAACACAATACCCAATTATTGATTGATGATCCCATGACCAATTGCATAACCAAATGCAATCACCGTGTGAAGCATGTGCAGGTGCCTTTTAGTAAGTGGGAGATGTGAAAGTGTTTTCACACCTAATTAGTGTGAAAATCGTCTTGTTTACACACCATTCTTGGTATAAAAAATTTGGTTCCTCCTGATCAAGTATTTTGATGACTCTCAAGGTTTTCTTACCTTGGACAAAGGTTTAGAGTGTTGATAAAACCTACAACACTAAGGTTAGCAAGGTCAGGTATGACGACGTGGAAGGTGATTTAAATAGATAACATAATATGTTTGCTAAAAATATGAATATAAAGATAGGTAATTATCACGGGATGCCAAGTAAAGCCAACAACTAGACAAGCAGTGCATGGATAGTAGGATTGAACAAAACTAACATGGAAGAAATATAAGACAGGTCGAAACACTATGTACTTTCTAACAAAATAGCAAACCAAATAAAGCTACATCCTCTCAATTGCACGGTCATAGCCTCGGAGAGAGCCAAGAAAAAAAAATGTAATCTCACAAATATATAATTATAGTAAGCCAATACCCTCATATAGGTGTTTATTAGATGGTTGTCACCCATGGCACTGGCCATGATTTTGGGCAATATAAACACACAAGAAATAATCTGCAGATAATGATAAATAATAAGGACTCCAAGGCAGCTGGATCCTAACTAAATTGAAAGTCCAAACTTAGTGGTGCCGACTTAATAATCTAAGACAAAGGGGGATCCAGGACCTTTCCACTTTTATCATCTAAACTCTTTGGCAAATTCGAGGTCCCATCGAGTATCTGTAGGCACCCTTAGAGTTCAATGCTTACCTTTGGCTTCAATCCTTTAAAGGGGGTTCATAGCCCAATGGAAACATCGAACTCTTCTAGGGTACCAGGTCCATGGTTATTTCAAACTCTCAAGGGTTATAAAACTCATAAATGATAGCAAAATATGTAACCACTTTAAAATAGACTAAAACATGTAAAAGCACACTTATCCAGATGAGTAGCCTTTATACAACCCAAATTTAATTAATTGGACACCGGGGCAAGTGGGATTGACAAAGTAACTCACTTAAGGGCAATATCGGGCAAAACATACAAAGCAGGGCTAAGACGGAGACCGGACAAAGCCTAAGACACTAAAAAGTTAGATGACATTTAGGCATGAAATGGTCAAACCAGAAAGGGTAGAAAAGGTATAAGTCGGATCTGGGTGACCGTGAAGGTAGCATGACAATGAATGTGAGCATATTGCCCAGTACACTACAACCATGGATCTTGTCACCTAAGGGAGAAAGCATGGCAATAATTGTAAGTGCCATAGGTGTATATGCACTACCCTTGGGTTGTCAATTCCGTGTCAATAGTCCAAGACTTTGCCTCTAGAGTCTCTTTAAGGAAGATAAAGTTTGAAGGCAAATATTCAAGTCTTGGAAGACCCGAATTTTATCAAGGAAGAATCTCCAATTAGTGTCAACCTATTTAAGTAAAATGGACACTAATCAAATCAAGAAAAGGCCTTTAGGACCCCTAGATCAAATGGTTAATTCAATAGTGCTAAATTGGCCAAATTGAACAATGTTATGGCTCAATTTTGGAACAGGGGTACAGCTAACCGAAAGTTCCCACGGTCGGTTCACGATTACAATTCTAGGTGTACCTATGTGGTGTCCTAAAATACTGGAACTAAGAGTGTTGGAGCTCTTGAGAGTGGATGTAGGTCAAGGGACCGAACCACTATAAAATCTTTGTGTCTCTATTTCTCTATGCTTCATTGTCATATACTTAAACTTTGAGATACATGTGTTAGATTTTCACATATTCCACTTGTGCTAGATTTCATTGAAATAATTGGAATATCATTATTTGATTGGCACACAACTTTCATAGCACTTCACATTTGATTATTTGATAGTCATTCTTAATAGTCATACATTGTTGTGTATTTCAAGTATGTTTGATTATTCTAAGTGGGATTAATCGAATTAATTAAGGAAAGAATTTTAGTTAGTCCTATTCACCCCCCTTCTAGGACTTGTATAGGTCTAGCTGACACTTTCAATAATAGCACGTTAAATCCCAAAGCGTGACTCACGAAGTCAAAACACCATGCTAAGGTCGGGTACGGCATCAGATAACAGAAATGATTACAACTAGACTCATAGGAGTGCATTTGTGCATGCGAATAGAAAAGTGTCATGTATATAGGACTGATATCATAAATAATACTTTCAAGGAATTGTTACAAATCACTATCCTAAGTCTATCCTAAGTCTCGAGATGCCATTAACATCCTAGGATAATGAGATTCGACCTTACGTGTTTCTAGGGCTCAAACGTCGGGAGATATGTACTCTTAATACTTCTGAGGGTTTTTGGCACCCAAAACCCTAACTTGCATTTAGTACATAGGAAGAAATGTATCATTAGTACATCATAAAATATGTGTCCTTATGTGCATTTAGCCAACTCTTGTACTTAAACTCATACTTGAAGTAGAGAACCTTAGTTTTGAAGGGAGATTGTTACTCCATGCACGACTAAGAGCTATCGAGGGATAATATGGATAAACGCACAATTCTAAGTGTAAACTTGTCCCCTAACTAGTCTTGTTATGAGTGGAGTTACTTTGGACCCAAATCTAGATAATTGCTAGACTTAACATTACCTTGGCTTATAAAAATCTATCATGACCTGCCCATCTTGACCTGCTAGGTTGCTTGTCCCGCCTCACCAAATGAAATAATTATTTTGGTCTGTACCTATACATTTGTTTGTACTTCTCACTTGCTTGCATTCATGCTTGCTACTACATCTTGCTTGTTTGTATATCATTTTCACTTGTAAGCCATGGCCACATGCATCCTGTACATCATGCTTGCTTGCATCTTGCCCACCACATTCCCTTGCACAACACATTTGCACCCTGTGCATCATCCTGCTCATACATTATGCTCTCACGTAGATCATGTCCGCTTTGCATGCCACGTTTGCATGGACTGGAGTTCTATCTTGGTAGGTATCCAGAATGATATTGAGATGGTCGCATATTTGAGCCAAGCCTCGCATGTCATGTTATCTTGGTAGGTATTTGGAATATCAAGAAGAGGCATTCTCATGCCGAGCTTGCTCGTGATGGTAGGTATTTACAACAGCTGAGATTTAAGGGAGCATATACCGAACTCATCCACTCATGTGAACACTTGTGGTTATTGCTACTTGTCATTTGATCATGCCTCGCATTTACTTATATTTGTTAGTGGTTACCTCACTTGCCCGTTTATCCATGATGGTTACGCTTGCATGTGATTTAGTCATGTTCTGTATCTAATTATATTTGTAAATTGTTATTATGCATTTCACAACACTTACATCTTACTTCCTGTTTAGTTTATCTTTCGTCATCATATATGCATTACATGTTTATACTTTATACAATATATTAATGCTTTATGTTATATAATTTATATTGATTGCTTGCCAGGTTTGTAAACTTGATATTACTCTTAGTGCTTGTAGGTAACAGGTACTTCCTCTGCTAGAATGAAGGGTAAGGTGGTGTATTGGAACCATGGATTAATTAAAGTGATGTACTCAGGCCCTGTCGATGATAGCGTGTCATCGTGCAGAGAGCCGATACACCTTTAGGGATTACTTTCCTCTTTTATACTTTCTATTTGGCCCTTGTTCGGCCAAGATTGTATTAATTAATGCTATAAACATGTTGTAGTTTGTATTTTGACAACTTTAATATAATTATGTTTTGCTCTAACATCTTTTATGGAAATTTTAAATTGGCTTATTTTTCGGAATATGTGATTATGATATTCATCTACAGGGATGGAACTGGGGGGTGGGGGGGATCCGAGAATCTCCAAGTGGAGATATCCCCCGGCCCCACCCCCCTTTTTAGACTTGTGTTTTCGCAAGATTCGTTGTGATCCACATCCCACAATTTCGGTTCTGATTTTGCAAAAAAATAAAGCAAAAAAAAATGATGGAAGGAAAAGAAGGAAAACACCGGAGGAAGAGGAGAGTTTTCTTCATCTCTTCCCTATTATGTGACCAAAATCCTCCCACAGTCCACGGACCACATCCTGCCCATTTCCCACGCCCAGCAGCAAACAATGTTCTCGGCTCCCGCCTCGCCACCCTCCCGCATAGTCCCTTCCCTCCTAATAGCACCCATGCCCAGTAGACCAGCACCTCCTTCCAGTCCCAGCAATCAGCACCTGCAACTGCAATCAGAACAGTTTTTCCTTGTTTTGCAACCTTTATTGAAGCTTGCAATCACAAACCCCCATTTTTATTCAAGGAATCTTTGCAATAAAAACCCCCATTTTTGAATCTCTCTCAACTGATCTGCACTACGATCGACACTGTTAGCGGCGATCACCACCGGGAGCTGCCTCTTCCTTTCCTCTCCCCCACTTGCATCTCATCACCATCGGTCCATTGGTACCAATCCCACCTTGTCATCTTGTTTTCAATGTTAACAGTTATTTGTGACGTTTTGTGCTTTGATTTGCTACATTGTATTTTTTAATTTATTTTTTGATGTGTCATATAAATCACACGATTGGTCCATTTGATATTTGTGCATTATGTTTTCTTTATTTTATAGTAATGAGTTGAATTCTATTTAGTTTCTCATTTACTGCAGTTAATAATAAATTTTTTATACGATTTTAATTTTTGATTTTTTTATAGGAGTCCTGACCATGGTTAAATCATCAACTATTGATTCATTTTTTACGAGGAAAAATGCTTAAATCTAGAGGATAGTACAATATCGCCCTTCAGTACCAATGATTTATCTCATGAACTACAAAGTTCACGCCCTCAAAATCTCCAAGAGTTGAATTTTTAGAAATTAATATTGCTTCTTTAGAGTGTGATCCAGGATTGTGCCATCAAATTTGGAATATCCTCTTGATCAACAAGATGAAATTAGACGTGCTTACATCAAAGCTGGGCCTTATCAACATTTTTTTTGTTTATCTGCTTTCTGGATCGGAAAAACATCCACAACAATTTAAATCTTCTTGGTTAGAGTATTCCCCTGTGAAAGATGCACCAGTTTGTCTCCCGTGCTTTCTCTTTAATAAAAAGACAACTGGGCGTTTTGGAGCAAGTGCGTTTACAATTGAATTTCATAACTAGAAGAAAGTCAATGATGGAAAGAAGTGTGTTTTCTTAAATCATATGGGAAAAGATCCAAACTCACCACATAATGCATCTGAACAATTTTGTAGAGATTTGATGAATTAATTGCAACATATCGAGAAAGCACTTCATACACAGTCTTCTACCCAAATTGCAAACAATAGATTGCGACTAAAGACCTCTATAGATGTTGTCCGATGGCTTACTTTTCAGGCGTATGCTTTTAGAGGCTACAATGAACATCCAGACTCTGAAAACCTAGGTACTTCATTGAAATGATTAAAATTCTGGCATCATACAATGAAAAAATTACAGACATTGTGTCAGATTAAGCCCTTGGAAATGCTACATATACTTCACCTTTAATCCAAAAAGATATCTTACATATTTTTTCTGAGAAAGCTCGAAATGCAATTCGAGAGGAAATTAATGATGTGAAATTCTGTATTATTGTGGACGAAGCTCGAGATCAATCTAAGAGAGAGCAAATGGCTCTTGTTTTAAGATTTGTTGACAAAAAAGGTTTTATACATGAGAATTTTTTTTGTCTTGTTCATGTTAAAAATACAGCATCACAAACTCTCAAAAAAGAGATATCAACAGTCCTTTCTCGTTATAATCTAAGCATTCAAAATATTCGGGGGCAAGGATATGATGGTGCAAGTAACATGGGAGGTGAATAGAATGGGTTGCAGGCTTTATTTCTGAATGATTGCCCATATGCATACTATGTTCATTGTTTAGCTCATCGTCTCCGGTTGACTTTGGTTGCGGCTTCTAGCGAAGTTATTCCTATCCACCCGTTTATCTCAAAATTAAATTTTAACCGTTTATCTCAAAATTAAATTTTATCATCAATATTGTCGGTGCATCTTGCAAGCGTTATAATGAGTTACAAGCTGCTCAAGCTGCTGAATTTGAACGTATAATTGCCATTGATAAAGTTGAAACTGGTAAAGGGCTTAATCAAATTAGCACTTTGCAACGGCCGGGCGATACTCGTTGGAGTTCTCATTATAACTTTTTATGCAACTTATTAAATATGTATAATGCAACATGTTCGGTTTAAAACTATCATTGATGATGGATCTACATATACTCAACGTGGGGATACAGACTCAGCTTATGATATGATAACGTCTTTTGAGTTCACCTTTAATTTGCATCTCATGAAAGAAATATTAGGAGTAACTAATGATTTGTGCCAAGACTTACAATTCAAATCTCAAGATATTTTTAAATGCTATGCACTTAGTCTTTACAACAAAAGCGATCATTCAAGAATTGAGGGAAAGTGGCTGGAATAAATTACTTGATAAAGTATTGTTGTTCTGCAAAGAACATGACACACATATTCCTGATATGGATGCTCGATATACTGCAGGTGTAGGTTGAGTTCGCCACCAACAATACCCAATTACAATGGAGCATCATTATCGAGTGGATGTTTTTACTTCTGTAGTAAACTTTCAATTACAAGAGTTAATAGAAAGTTTAATGAGCGTACTATGCAACTTTTCATTCTTCGTTCTACCTTGGATCCCAGGAATGGTTACATGTCATTCAAGATTGATGATATTTGTAATCTTGTGAATCAATTTTATCCTCAGGATTTTAATGACCAAGAAAAAATTCATTTGAAGTTCTAGCTACAACATTATGAGTGTGGTGTACCTCACCATCCATATTTGAAGGAAATGAAGACCATAGCTGAACTTTGTCGTGGATTAGTAGAAACAGGAATGTTAGAGACATCTATCCTCTCATATATCGATTGATATGTCTTATATTAGCTCTTCCAGTTTCAATAGCAACAACATAACGTGCATTCTCAGCCATGAAGATTGTTAAAAATGCACTTCGCAGCAAAATGGAAGATGAATTTCCTACGGATTATTTAATTGTATATATCGAAAAGGAGTTGCAGAGAAATTCAATATCAAAACAATAATTGATGATTTCAACTCAATGAAAGAACATCGAGCACAACTTCAATAATTTGATTATTGCATATTTTATTACTAAATTTTACAATTTTGTTTAAAGTTTTTTTTTTCTTTAGCCCCCCCAAACAAAATTCTTGGTTCCGCCCATGTTCATCCACATCGTGGTTCGAAATACAATAGGGGTCTTGATTTCGGGACGTGATAGGGCATGTCCCCCACTCCCCATAAACTTCTAAAAACCCCTTCTATATTATTGAAATTTCATGTATTTTTTTGAATTGACTCCTTAAATTTTTTTATATTTTTACATAGTGGCCCATCCTCAGTAAATTTTCAAGTTCCACCATTGGTGGTGCTTAGAAAACTTGGCTTGGTTTCATATACATGCAATGGCATTCCAGTTGCAAATTTCTATATTTCCCATAATGACCCAGAACCAAGTTACAAGTGCCACATCCGTAAGAGTCTTTAGTAAGAATAACATATCCCTCGACCCTAATTGTAGGATGAAAATGGACCGGTTTGGATTACAGTTTAAAGTGACTCACATCTCAACTTTGTCTAGCTTGGGTTTAAGTTCAACATGACCTGTGCCGCTTCCAAAACCCATATGAAAATCTTGAGTCCACTTCCAACCCACATGAAAACCGTGGATCCACCCCCAAAACCTATATGAAAATCCAAGGTTTGCGCTCCAACACCCAAGTACTTATTTCGATTAGCCTCCCCTTCAAACAAAAATCCCGTGTCTGCCATTGGAGCCAAATATAAGGTAAACGTCGCCGAATCATTTCCTTTTGACAAGTTCGCTTTTTATACCATTACGTCTGTTAATTTGAACAATTGATGTTTATTGATGAGTGTTAAATCTTGCATATTTTACCCCTCATTAGTTCAAGTTTTATCGACATCTCATATACATATCATTTGCTTTACATAGAGATTTTATCATTCTATCACATTAATGGATTATCGGATTATCATGCATAAATTCGATTATTTATAGCGCATTTTTAGGTAATTTCTCTTGTGTAGATGGATCGAATTTCTCTTGTGTAGGGGGAGAAAAAAAGGGCATCTTATATTTTTTGTACGGGTATGCCAGATTTTCTATTCTACTTGGAATTTAGAAATGGTGATCCGGAGATCCACCTTCGCAAGTAGAAAAGAAATAAACCTTTTTCTAACTTTCCATTGCACAAATATTTAAGAAAAGAGACGGTTTTTTGAATGCCATTAGAGGCGATTTTTTTGTGTCGTGGAAGGCGATTTGTGCCGTGAAAGGCGATTTACAAATCTTATCAATATGAAAGAGAAGAATTGTGATTTTTTTATTTCTTAAAAAAAAAGTACAATGGAAAAGTAAGAAAGGGAATCTGACTTCTCAGGAGATTGTGGGGACCAGTTTAGATCGACGGCGCAAGTCATGTATGGACTTCGCCATCGTCTTTCAGATGAGAACGCTTGATGCTTTGATTCTTCGGCTTAGCTTGGACTTCAGTTTTTTAGAGGATAAGGACCAAGGGAAGGTCTTATACCCAATGAAAAAAATGAAGAGACGGGCTGAAAAGCAGCGTCTTGGCCATGTTGAGTAGGAGAAGAGAAGGCTTTTTCTTGGAGAGAGGGGGGGGGTCCCTTTTGGTGTTTGTTGCAGCAGAGTTTTTGCTAGTTTCTTCAGAGTAGCAGGACTTCTTCAGAGTAGCAGGGCTTTTGGATCTTGAGTTTAGAATTTCGGGATTCTGCGTCTCTTTTTTATTCTTGGAGTCACCTCCTTTTATAGGCATTTGGTAGCCTTTAGGTGACTTTATGGGTTTTTAATGCATTTAAAACCACATAATGGGAGGAGTTACAAGTTTTAATTCCTTTATTTTGTAACTCCTTTTTCTTGGGTTCTGATTGGCCGGTGGAGATAATGGGCATTTAATCGCCTTTAATCTCCATGATGAGAGGAGTTTCATGGCTTTAATGTCATGATGACTTTGACTTGTAACTCCCATTTCCTTGAATCTGATTGGGCTGTCCAAAATAATGAGTTAATGACCGCATTTAGTTGGGTCAATTAACAACATTAAGTGGTCACCGGGGATTTGAAGAGTCGCGGGCCGTGCCGCGTCTTTTGGAATTCTTCTCGCGATGATCGACAATGGATCTTCATGTTGATCAATGTCGGATGATCATGCAACTTCAGATATTAGTTGATACCAGCGGGCCGGTGACATCTGTCTTGTCGATTTCTTGATCGATCGGACAGAAAGTGCACTTTCTTGATCAGTCGGTTGGCGATCTTGGAGCGATCGGTGACGATTTCGTGCTCTTAACGGGGGATCCGTGATGTTGACGAAGATCAGTCGTTTTCGAGCATCAAAAATCAGATTTTCAGGAAACCATAGGGGCTGAAACTCCCAGAATGCGAAAAGAATCGGAAAAAGGGGCCCTGAGGCGGAAACCCGGCGACCCAGATTTCCAGGGTCGTCGGTGACCATGGGGGGGGGGGGGGATTTTCCCCTTTGGTTGCCATTTCGTCGGCCGTTTTTCGGGTTTTTTGTTTCTTTTTTTCTCCTGTATTTTTCTTGATATTTTTCCTCATTTTTTGGCTTGATTCTTCTGAAGAAAACCTGACGAGAAGCCATGCAAATCGGAGCACAAAGTTTCCTATTTTTTAGAAAAGCCGAAGACTTAGCCGCACGGAGTTGCCGTTTTTTGTCAAGAGTCGAAACTAGGTCAAACGATGTCGGAATAACCTGAAATTTGATGTGAAGCCTCCTGAGCAGTAGATAGGACCAACCATGGGCTTTTGCTTGAGTTTTGAAGCCGTTTGGGGTCCCGTTGCTTCTAGGCTTGATTCTGCCGCGAGGAAGATGTCGCGCTTTTGATTTGCGGTTAACCGATGTCCGATTGACCTGAAATTTGACAGGGAGCCTATTGGAGTCATTTTGAGATGATCCATTAGTTTTGATTTGGATGTCATGGTCCCGGGGTGCTCCACCGCTGATGGACCCGATTTTTTCTTTCCTCTCCTCTCACATCCATCCCCGGGGTCGCCGAGAGGAATCAGATGGAGGGAAGAGAGGGGGAGAAAAAAGGGTATCTATGCACATATATTAAAGAAAAGAGACAGTTTTTTTTAATGCCGTTGGAGGCGATTTTATGCCGTGAAAGGCGATTTTTTTGCCATTGGAGGCAATTTTGTGTTGTGAAAGGCGATTTACAAATCTCATCAATAAAAAAAGACAAGACATGTCATTTTTGTCTCTTAAAGAAAATTCAAAGTACAATAGAAAAGTAAGAAAGGGAATCTGACTTCTCAGAAGATTGTGGGGACCAGTTTAGATCGACGGTCGCAAGTCATATATGGACTCCGCCATCGTCCTTCAAATGAGAACACTTGATGCTTTGATTCTTTGGCTTGGCTTGGACTTCAGTTTTTTAGAGGATAAGGATCAAGGGAAGGTCCTATACCTAATGAAAAACGAAGAGACGGGCTGAAGAGCCACGTCTTGGCCATGTTGAGTAGGGGAAGAGGAGGCTTTTTCTTACACTCCCCCCCCCAAGGGACTTTGATCACCTTTGGGTGTTTGTTGCATTAGAGTTTCTCCTTGCAGCAGAGTTTCTTCAGAGTAGCCGGGCTTTTGGATTTTGAGTTTGGGATTCCGAGAATCTTTGTGTGTGTTTGGCTTCTTGAAGTCACCTCCTTTTATAGGCATTTGGTAGCCTTTAGGTGACTTTATGGGCTTCAATGCATTAAAACCACATAATCGGAGGAGTTACAAGTTTTAAATCCTTTGTTTTGTAACTCCTTTTTCTTGGCTTCTGATTGGCTGGTGGAGAGAATGGGCTTTTAATTGCCTTTAATCTCCATGATGAGAGGAGTTTCATGGCTTTAATGCCATGGTGACTTGGACTTGTAACTTCCATTTCCTTGAATCTAATTGGGCCGTCCAAAATAATGAATTAATGATCGCATTTAGTTGGGTCAATTAACAGCATTAAGTGGTCGCCGGGGATTTGAAGAGTCGCGGGCCATGCCGCGTCTTTTGGAATTCTCTCGCGATGATCGACGATGGATCTTCATGTTGATCGATGTCGGATGATCACGCAACTTCAAACATTAGTTGATACTAGCAGGCCGGTGACATCTATCTTGTCGATTTCTCGATCGGTCGGACAGAAAGTACACTTTCTTGGTCAGCCGGATGGCGATCTTGGGGCGATCGATGATGATTTCATGCTCTTGACGACGGATCCGAGATGTCGACGAAGATCAGTCATTTTTTAGTGTAAAAAATCAGATTTTCAGGAAATCACAGGGGCTGGAACTCCTGAAATGCAAAAAGGATCAGAAAAAGGACCTCGCGGAGGAAATCCAGCGACCCGGATTTCCAGGGTCACTGGGGACCATGCACCAATGGTCGCCGACGACCATGGGGGGATTTTCCCTTTTGGTCACCGTTTCGTCGGCTGTTTTTCGGATTTTTTGTTTCTTTTTTTTTTCTCCTGTATTTTCTTGACAATTTTCCTCATTTTTTTGACTTGATTCTCTTTAAGAAAACCTGGCGAGAAGTCGTGCAAGTCGGAGCACAAAGTTTCCTATTTTTTTAGAAAAGCCGAAGACTTTGACGGGCAGAGTTACCGTTTTTTGTCAAGAGTTGAAACTAGGTCAAAGATGTTGGAATGACCTGAAATTTGACGTGGAGCTTCTTGAGTAGTAGATAGGACCAACTATGAGCTTTCATTTGAGTTTTGAAGCCGTTTGGGTTCCCGTCGCTGCTAGGCTTGATTTCGCCGCGAGAAAGATGTCGCGCTTTGATGTGCGGTCAACCGATGTCTGATTGACCTGAAATTTGACAAGGAGCCTATTGGAGTCATTCTGAGATGATCCATTAGCTCCGATTTGGATGTCATGGTCCCGGGGTGCTCCGCCGCCGGTAGCCTTGATTTTCTTTCGGAGCGTCGAAGTCAGATCAAACGTTGTCGGAATGACCTGAAATTTGACATGCAGCCCTTTTGAAGCATGTTGAAGCGGCCTATGTGCTCCATTTAATGAGTAATGGTCCCGACGGTTCTCGTCGCCGAGAGGCTTGATTTTCTTTCGGAGCGTCGAAGTCGGGTCAAATATTGTCGGAATGACCTGAAATTTGACGTGGAGCCTTTTTGAGGTATTTTGAGACCATCCATAGGCTCAGATCGAAGTTTTAATGTCTTCGACGCCGTTGCCGACAGGAGCGTTGTTTGGTTGTCGGAGGAGTGAAGTTAGGCCAAATGATGTCGGAATGACTCGAAACTTCATGTGGACTCCTCTTTTGGTTTCTTGAAGGATCTATCAGTTTTCAAGTGATTCTGATAGGATCTGATGCTTGAAGCGGCATTGCCTGTTTGTAGTAGGATGCGACTTCATGTGGCTTTCTTGATGTTGAAGAGGCAAAGTGACATTTTTGGTGTCAACAAATGTCCCCTCGAGGTATAGCGACGAGTAGCTTTTAGAGTCGATGTGGCTCGAAAAGAAACTTGAAGGAGAGCTTTTGATTTGAGTAAGAGTCTTTGAACACTTTTTTTTAATAGCCTTTTGAGTTTCCAAGGGGATTTTATGGTAGTGAGAGGGATCACGTACCATCTCAAGGCAAAGTTTTGAAAATGACATGAGGGAGTTGGATTTTGGGTTTTCCTTTTGACCATGTGAACCTAAGGGCTTTATGTGGCGCATCAGGCGATCAAGAAGGATTTTTTGGTTTTTAACCTTGCGACCTAACAAGCTATATGTGGCAGGTTAGGGGGTCGGGGTTTGATTTTTGGATTTTGACCTTGTGGCCCAAAAAGCTGTATGTGGCAAGTTAGGGGGTCATATTTGGTTTTGACCTTGTGACCCAACAAGCTGTATCTGGCAAGTTGGGGGGTCGGGTTTGGATTTTTGCGGAATGTCAATTTCTGGATTTTGGCTTAATTTGGTTCATGAGGTTGGATGGTTTGGACTTTTGGAAACTCATGAGGCTTTCTTCTTTCTTTTTCTCTTTTATTTTTTTGAATGGTTCAATCGACTCAAAAGAGGCATGGAACCATTTTGTATGCTCTTGGTAAGAGGAATTTTTTGAAAGGAAGCCCCTTTTAGTGTCTAGGTGGTCAAACCTGACTCATGTGGGCTAGCCCATGGGACCTTAAGCTTTTAAAGATAGATTAGATCTCGCATGGTGTCATTTTGTAAAGAATATCTAAAAATATCTCTTTTGGATAGAGAATATCTAAAAATACTCTTACTTAGAAAGAATCTCTCGAGTTTCCTTTCTTTTGGAAGTGATTTTCTCAAAGTATCTCTCTTTAGGAAAGAATATTTCTCATTCCCTTTCTTTTTGGAGAAAATTTCTCAAAGAATCTTCTATTTGGGAGAGAATTTCTCAAATTTCCTTTCTTTTGGGAAGGTTGCTAATTTTTAGCACTTACTTCTTTTCTTTTCTCCTTGTTTCCTCTCTTGGTTTGCTCTCTTCTATAAAAGCAAGAGGGGATTGGATCTTTGCTCCTTTGTTTTCTTTCTTTGCAAGAGTCTTCAAGAGTGCTCGAAGATCAAGAATTCTTCTTCTTCTTCAAGGATATTCAAGCTTTTCTTCTTCTTTTCCATCAATGGCTTCAAGTAAGTTTTCTTTTTCCAGAAGAAATTTCCATTGTAGAAGTAGAAGTCTTTTTCTTTTCTTCTTCTTCTTTTTTCTTTCTTTTTCTTTTCTTCTCTTTTTTCTTTTTTCTTTTCTTTACACGTGCTGTGTTTTTTTTTGAAGTTTTTTTTCTTTTTTTCATTTTTTTTTGCATGTTTTTTTTCTTTTTCCTTGGCTGTACGAACAGGTCCGTACGGACCTGGCCGTACTGCCACGTGGCAGTGGGCCACGGCCTGCTGCCCCAAATTTTTTTTTTTTTTTAAACTTCTCTGTTTTTTTTTGCTTCTTTGTTTTGCTCACCATGAGAATGAGATTTATGCACCATGATGATGAGGTTTTATGCATTTCAAGATGTTCATGCATATTTGTTTCTTTCTTTTCTTTTTTGGATGCATCAAGATAAGAGGCTAGAATCTCTAGGTCAAGTCAACATGAATTTTGACTTTGACAAAGTTTGATTGGTTTTGACCAAGTTGGGTTGGAATTGGTCAAACTTTGGTTAAAGTTTTCCTAGGATCTAATGCATGATAATTTTTTGATGCATGCTTTTTAGTAAATTGATTGGGAGCATGATGATGCATACTTAGAAATCTTTTGTAAGTTTTGGGATTTGGAGCTCGCACCAATGTTGAGCCCTTTCCTGGATTTTTGAAGAGCTTTGCAAGTTTTGGAGTTTGGAGCTCGCAGCGATGTTGAGCCCTTCTTCAAGCTTGTGGAGATTTGATGAGATTGATTTGATCTAGCAACAATGTTTGAGTTTAAACCTCCTTTGAGGATACTTCGTTGAACTCATCTTCAAGCTTCCTACCTTCTTCGGGATATTTCCCTTTTTTTTCGGAATTGTCCCGGAATCATGCCAAAATTTCGCTAGAATTTTTTTAGCAAAATTCTGTCACTTTGATGATTGAGTTTTTTTTTTATCTTTTTGCAGGTAGTTCCTCCAGAACGAACAAGGGCAAAGAGCCTGCTTCTGATGCACCTCGTCGGTCTACCAAGTCTCCTAATGTGGCCGTTTAGCAGGCCTGGGAGAAGGTCCAGTTTGTGGAGAGAAACTTGGAAGAGTGTGACTCCCTTAATCGGGATGAGATGAGACAGCGATTGATCGCTCTCAAGGATGAGGAGTTCTACAGAATTATGGTAAGCAACCGTCCTTGGGTCATGGACGATCAGAGCGTTGTGCCCAAACCTACCTTCTTCTTCGGCAATGCAGTCCCTGGTAACTTGACGTACCAAAGGTGTTTTCAGTTCTCTTACACAGCTGATGGTGAGGAGAGAACTATTTCTACCCGGTCGACCTTTGATCGGACTGTATCGATCATGAGTCTTTCTCCCACATGCCCCAAGAGGGAGGATCCTCCGAGCTGGGTGAAGAGGACCAATGTGATAAAGACCGGGGTTTTTGTTGGCGGTCCTTCCGGATATGCAGAGAAGTCGCTT
Organism: Cinnamomum chago; assembly: GCA_038049695.1. NCBI lineage: Eukaryota > Viridiplantae > Streptophyta > Magnoliopsida > Laurales > Lauraceae > Cinnamomum > Cinnamomum chago. Next base: position 36,336,534 of record CP142452.1, read on the forward strand.
GTCCGTATGGACATGTTGATGCCTTCTAGTGGCTACTAAGGTTCTGACCATCCGGCGGTCAATTTGAGACCGGTTGGCCTTGGCATTTATCTGGGTGACGACAGCGGTTGGGTGAAGCCTTTTCGACTTCGTGGTCGTTTCAGTGCTGATTCGAGCTGGGAATCATGGACCGATCACACCCTGCAGGCTGGTGGAGCCATTTTGAAGGAGGCCGGGATCTTCGACGCGGTTCGCGCTTTTCGAAAGACCGTGGTTTTCTCCGATGAGGCCTTCATGGCCATGCTGGAGTCATTCCTTCCACAGACCAACACCTTCATTGTGACGAATGGTGAGATTGGGTTTACTTTGAAGGAATTAAGCGTCATCACCGGGCTACCCATCCTTGGCAAACTCTATGAGTTTATGCCTATCGACAACATCCTGAGGAGCAGTCTGAGGAGTTCAGGCTCCTGTACTTTCAGCTTGTCGCCTTCTATGATTTTTTGAAGGAGAGGAGGGCTCGAAAGTCCGGTGCAGTAGTTGGAAGAATTGTAGCTCCAACTTCTTTGACGATGGAGAGTCTTCTGGAGGTGTGGCCCAAGATGCTAGGGCCAAGAACCCAGGGTCGAAGAAGATCTCCGTTATGCGAGATGACTTGAAGAAGTTCTTTGGGAGTACAAACGCCATTTGTCCTGACATTGCACTGCGAAGAGATCTCGCCGTTTACCTTACTTACTGGTTAGGTGAGGTTGTTTTCGCTGGGGGAGATGGAACACACATCAGGCCGCATTGTATTTTTTCGGCTTGTCAGATGGCGTTCGGAGAGCGGTTAGCTTTGGTGCCAGCTCTTTACTCCTACTTATGTACCGAATTGCAGGCTGATGCTTTCCTGGTTCGGCTTGGGCTCCCTATGAACAGGGTATTTTCAGCCCATATTTTCTATTCGTGGTATGTTTACCTCCCGGCTTCTACCGATTGGGAGCTGCGCATGATGATGACCCTTTCATGATTCGGTTGGCTAGAGGGACAGTCGTTTCCAAATCTCTTTTGTCTGCTCGTTTGAGGATCCGACTGTTCAGGGACGTCGAGATTGGACAATCTTCAGTGAAGCTTTCTCTAGGTTTGCGGAAGAAGGCTTTTGACTTTGGTGCCTCCCGTGATTCCACCAGGGCGGGGTCGGGAAGACATTACTTCTTGACCAATGCAGAAAAGGGATGGCTTTTTAACATACGTGTTGGTATGATGGTGTACCAAAGACATCTTTTTGTTGATATCCAGCCGTATGTTCCCTCACGTTTTACGCTGTAGTTGGGCTTCTCTCAAAGCGTTGTTGGAGCGCCTTCGAGTATGGTGAAGCGCTTTGGAGGTTTGCAGGATGGGAGGAATGCATGGGCCTTTTACAGTGCGGAGGGCACTACCGCTATTATTTCCTATCCTGAGTTGCCCACTTTCCGGACTGCTGGCTTCACGAAATGGTTTGTGGAAAGCTTTTCAGTGTACCAGGGGCTTTCCAAGAAGGAGCTTGATGTCAAGCAATCTCCTGGGAAGGGTCTTGGCAGATCGGATGGAGTTCGTCGAGAGGAAGTCCTGGCTTTCCTTTCCGGAGAGAAGCACAAGATCGGCTTCCTTAATAAGCAGGACATCATCAGACCAAGAGCTGCACAAGAGATACCTAGTGAGGTCTTGGATCAGCTCAAAGAGGAGGAAGCCGAGATCGACGCTTGGATGCAAGCGGAATTAACAAAGGCCTCCATGGGGTCTACCGGAAAGAGCAGACCGTCCGGTGAGGAATCAAGCGAAGCTCCTGACTTTGACAGTGGGGCGGGTACTTCAAGTAAACCTTCCCATAGAAGCAAGAGGAAGAGAGGATATCACCGCAATAAGAGACGACACGATGACTCTCCTGATTTGGAAGTCCCCCTCGCCACCGCTGAAGAAATGTCAGGGGATGCTGATGAGCCACCGGAAATGAGGAGTCGAGAGGAGGAAACCGTTGGTGCAGGTATGATTCCTCTCTTTCTCTTTCCATTTCTTTCTTTGAGATTTTCTTGTTTTGATTTGCCTTCTCTCCCCTTTTTTTTAGTGGAAGATGAGGACTTGGTAATGCCTGAGGTTCCAACTGATGAGGCAGTGACGGATCCGGCTGCAGCATCTGAAGAAGAACCGAGGGACTTTGGAAGGATTCCAGAATCTTCACCTGGTATGACTTTTTTGTATTTTCTTTCTTTTTTTTTTGTCTGTGCTATCATATGGTAACATGTTGATTGTTTTCTTGTCAGCTGACTTGCCACAGGATTCCGACGATTTCGAGCCATCCATGGACGCGTCCTTTGACGACGCTTCATATGAACTCATGGAGGCAGAAAGTATTTTGCCAATCGTCGAAAAATGTATTTATAACAATAACCTTGATGATAATGATTTTTCAACATGATCATATTCATACCTCTTTTTTTTGTCTTGTTTTGCTGGCAGATTTTGAGGCGACAGAAGAAGTTCTTCCGTCTTTCTCAGTGCCAGAGTAGGGGATGCCTGCAGTTGAACCAGATTTAGGGACTTTTCCTTCCGGTTTTAATGCGGCAGAGCAGATTCCGTCACCAGTGTCCCCGATTAGAAAGAGTCTGATGATCACTCCTCCTGCAGGACATGACATGGGCAGTCGACCAATGGAGAGGGGCGAGCCTTCATCCGGGCCATCTCTTGAGTATCGAAGAAAATGCTGAAGAGCGTTTTGAGCTCGTGGATCGAAACTCTTTCTTCTGGCCATTTGGAAGCTGGCTTTGGTATGGTCAAGCATGTATAGGACATTTTACTGATAGCGAAGAAGTCGGCCTGGACATTGCAGACGCGAAGGCTTTCGTTGATGAAGTCATAGCTTTAGGGAGCAAGTGGAATGAAACCAAGAGCTTCCCAAGTGGTGACTTCTTTAATGAGATGTTTTTGAAGCCTTCTGGCGATGTCAAGTCTGAGCTGGACGAAATCTCGCGGACTTGGAAGCAATTTGTTCGGGAGAGGTTACCAAGTTGGCTATCAACGGGCTGACAGAGGATCTGCGCTGTATTGATGGGGAGGTCGTTGAGACTAGGCAGCGTCTTGAGCTATTGGAGGAACCAACTGCCGCGAAATGGGATGCCATTGTGACAGCACGTGCCAGAGAAGGGTCTCTGATTCGCCAAGTCAAGGAGACTGAAAGCAATCTCCGGAGGACAACTCAAGAGTACGAGCAATGGCAGATTCTTTGGGAAGAGCTTCCCCGTGCAGCAGACGGATCGCGGCGTTCTGCTTCATTCTATGGGAAGATTTTGAAGAAGTGTGGCCTGGAAGCTTTAGAGGCTAAGGCCAAGAGTCTGCTTGAGGACTTGAGCCTTTGGTTGAAGACCATGTGAGCTCCTGACTCTTGTAACAAACCCCCTTTTTTTCTTTTTCTTTTTTGGTACCCATGTATACACACATATTTTTTTGGTACTCTTTCTTTTGTAGTGCTTGTGGACATTTTTTTTAGCACTTCTTTTTTGTATTCCCTCCTTTCACTCGAATTCCTTTTGTGATAAATTCAAGCAATGGGAATGTTTGAAAATTTGATCAAAAGTTTGTCATTCTGTGAAAAACCTTTTTATCAAATGATTATTTTGGCGTGAAAGTCGAATTTTGAGATGGCATGGAAGCCGGTTTTGTTTGTGGCATGGGAGCCAAAAAATTTTGAGGTGGCATGAAAGCCAATTTTTGAAATGGCGTGAGAGCCGAATTTGGGATGGCATGGAAGCTGGTCTTGAGATGGCATGGAAGCCGATTTTGAGATGGCATGGAAGCCGAAATTTTTTTGAGATGGCATGAAAGCCAATTTTTGAAATGGCATGAGAGCCGAATTTGGGATGGCATGGAAGCCAAAAATTTTTGTTTGTGGCATTTATAGCCGATTTTGTGGCATTTATAGCCGATTTTTGTGGCATTTATAGCCGAGTTTTTGGCATTTATACCCGGGTTTTTGTTTTTAAAAAATGCAAGTATCGACTAAAAGTCGCCTCCTTGCTGAATGGTTTTGCAAGTATCGATGGAATGTCGCCTCCTCGCGAATTTGGGCGCAAGTATCGACTAAGCGTTGCTTCCTTCCTTTTTCAAAATTTTAGTTTTGTGGGCATCGATGTAATGTCGCTTCCCCATGTTTTTTTAAATTTTAAGGTCTTTTCTTTTTGGACCTCAGTTTTTTGTTTGAATTTTGGGTTTGTGGATATCAACTGGAGTGTTGCGTCTCCACGATTTTTGAATTTTTTTGCAAGTATCGAGAAAGTGTCACTTTCCTGCGATTTTGAAATTTTGGAAGTATCGAATGGGGTTCGCATCCTTCCGATTTTTGGTTTTGCGAGTATCAACTGATCGTCGCCTCCCCGCGGTTTCTAAAAAAACCTTTTTTGTTTAAAGACACGAGGGTCGTAAATTTTGACTTAAAACCATTTTTGGTTGTAAAAATCAGGGTGGACTAGGGTGGATATTCCTGAGTCCTGATTTTGCTTCAAACCATGAATTTTGGGTTCAAGGGTCGAAAATTTGGTCAAGTCCGAGAAGAGGCTCCTAAACTTGGATTTTTGGATTTTCTTTTTGAACAATGAAACTATGAAAGTAAGCATTGTTTTGAATTTTTAGAAATCTCAACATAAGGATGAAAAATCTAAAAGTGGCGGGTTTGACGAGTGAGTACCTGAGAATTGGCTTTGGTCGTGCAGGCACTACTCTGACCCAGTGACGGAAGTCTTCAAGGGTAGTATCGCTTCAAGAACCTGCCGTTGATGGGCAGCATACATCTGTTGCCTTCTATGTTTAGAAGTGTGTATGCGCCGTTGGAGAAGACTTTGTCAATGACGAAGGGTCCCTCCGATTTTGGTTCGAGTTTGCCTTTGGATTTGTGGGCAAAAACCATTGGCCTTTTTACTGTAAGAACCAAGTCACCCTTTTTATAGGCACGTTGCCGGACCCTTTTGTCGAAAGATCCTGCCATGCGTGCTTGGTACAACTCAGTGCTTTGTAAGGCTTTGAGCCGTCTTTCGTCGAGATTGTCTAGTTCTTGGAGTCTCAGTTTAACATTGCTTTCTTGCGTCATGTCATTTTGCAAAGATACCCTTAAGGAAGGAATTTGTGCTTCCAAAGGGACAATAGCTTCGCATCCATAGACCAAAGAGAATGGTGTGCTATGGGTTGGTCCTCGAACGGTGGTTCGATAAGTCCACAAAGCTTCAAGTAGTTTGTCTCCCCAGTCTCTTTTGTGACTAGAGACCATTTTCTTGAGGAATTTGCAGAGTGTCTTGTTGAAGGCTTCTGCTAGTCCGTTTGCTGCCGGACTGTACAGAGTCGAAGGACAACTTTGGATTTTGTACTTGTCGCAGAACCTGTAGAATCGGTGATCCCGGAATTGCGGTCCGTTATCATGAACGAATCTTTTAGGTATGCCGAATCAACAAATAATGTTGGTGCGCAAGAATTGAAGGACTAATGAGGTCTTCATTTCGCTGAGCGCAAATGCTTCTGACCACTTGGAGAAGTAATCCGTAACGGCGAAGATGAAGCGATGGCCTTTGTTTGACGGGGGAGGGATAGGACCTATGATGTCCATACCCTAAGCTTCGAACGACCTTGAGATTGTTGTGGGGTTTAGCCATTCTGGAGGCATGTGGACATAGTCTCCATGAACTTGGCATTGGCGGCAGCTTTTAGCAAATCGCATGGCTTCAGCTACCATGGTAGGCTAGTAATATCCCAACCTTTTTATCTGATCGTAGAGCTTGGGACCAGCCTGATGAGCTCCACAAAGACCAGCATGAACTTCTTTGAGGGTTTCCTCAGCCTCTTGTTGTGACAAGCAGCGCAGAAGTACTCCGTCGAAGGATTTTCTGTAAAGCATTTTTTAGGGTATATCCAAATGAAAGTTTGGGGCTCGTCTTTGGATGCTCGCCCGTTCTTTTGGATGTTCAGGGAGGATTCCGAACATGATGTAATCAATGAACGGATCTCTCCAGTCGCCGATTGGAGGTTTGAGGATGGAGATCCGACTTCCGGCCAATTTGTAGCATTCAACAATTGCTTGGTGTGTGTTAAGAGGAGGGAGAATCCTTCTCTGACACACTGTAATTTGCATGTTTTCCCCTTCGTGGATCGCCATGGATGCGGCAAGTCCGGCCAGGCATCTACACGAATGTTCTCACCTCTGAGGATGTGGGTGATGTGACAGATATCAAACCTTTGGCGAAGTGATTATGCCTTGTTGTAGTGAGGCAACAGATTAGGCTTCCTGACTTCGAATTTCTAATTCATCTGGTTGACGATCAGTTGAGAGTCCTCAAAGACTTCTAGTATAGTGATGCCAGATTCGAGGGCTAGTTCCAGTCCTAGAATCAGGGTTTGGTACTCAGCTGCATTGTTTGAGTATGGTTCTAGTAGCGAGAAAGCATGTGGAATCATGTGCTTATCGGGGCTAAGAAAGAGGATGCCGACTCCTGAGATTAGCTTTCTTTTTTCATTTGTCCTGGTTGCACCATCAAAGTACATGTCCCAGGGGGCATTTGGTGAGAAAGTCTCCACGTTGTAGACAGGTTCGTCAGGGAGATCATCTTTGAGAGGGGGAATCTTTAGGCAGTGCATGCTCTACGAGGAAGTCTACTAGAGCTTGACCTTTGATTGCCTTTTGTGGTACATACCTGATATCAAATTGTGATAGGAGGATGGACCATTTTGCCAGTCGGGCATTAAGAGAACCTGCTTTTGTGACGAGAACCTTTAAGAGGTTGATCCTCGAAATCAGGTAGACTGTGTTCGAAAGAAGGTAGTGACGTAGCTTTTGTACGACAAACATCACTGCAAGACATTCTTTCTCGACTGGAGAGTAGTGATGCTCCGCACCTACCAGCATATGGCTGAGGTAGAATAGAGCAGCTTCTTTTCTTTCGTCATTCTCTTGTGCAAGCAGAGCACCCAGAGAGTGGTCGAGAGCTCTTGTGTACAAGATGAATTGTTTTCCAGTGGTAGGGGCAGCCAGCACTGGAGGTTTAGTTAGGTATAACTTGATATCTTGAAATGCTGCTTCACATTCAGCATCCCAAACAAAGTTCACACCTTTCTTCATTAGGCCAGAGAAGGGACGACATTTCCTCGAGAGACTGGAGATGAACCGTCTGATGTGTGTCAATCTTCCTTGAAGTCCTTTCAGTTCTCTTAAAGTTCTTGGAGAAGACATTTCTAGAATAGCTTTGACTTTGATGGGGTCAAGTTCTATTCCAGCTTTCCGAACTATGAATTCGAGGAACTTACCCGACGAGACGCCGAAGAAGCATTTTAAGGGATTCATTCGCAGTTTGTGTTTGCGAAGTCGGAGGAAGACTTCCTGAAGGTCTTTCAGATGGTCTTCTTTTATCTTGCTCTTAACGGCGAGGTCATCAACGTAACATTCAACCGTCTTGTGCTTCATATCTTGGAATATCTTCATCATAGCCCTCTGATATGTGGCACCAGCGTTTTTCAGACCAAATGGCATGACAGTGTAGCAATACACGCCAAATGGGGTCCGAAATTATGTGTGTTTTTCATCTTCAGGATGCATCTTTATCTGATTGTAGCCAGAGAATCCATCCATGAATGTCATTCGCTCAAACTCACAGGTGTTGTCAATCATCACCTCTGGTATGGGGAGCGGGAACTCATCTTTGGGGCAAGCGCCATTTAGGTCTCTATAATCAATACAGACCCTAATCTGCCCATTTTTCTTTGTCACGAGGATGATGTTGGCCAACCATTTAGGATGTTGTACCTCGCGGATGAAGCCAACGCTTTTGAGTTTTTGAACTTCCTGTTCAATTTTGTCCATCACGTCTGGACGGAATCTTCTTTGGCCTTGTTTGACAGGCTTGATATCTTTTTGCAGATTGAGTTTGTGGACTGCTATTTTGGGGTCTAAACCAGGCATTTCAGCGTAAGACTATGCAAAACAATCAACGAACTCACGAAGAAAAGAGATATACTCGGGTAACTCATCATCCTTTATATTCTTGCTTATGAATACAGGACGTGGGTTATCTGTTGTTCCCAAGTCTATCTTTTGAACAGGATCTTCTGTTGGAAGGTTCGAAGGTGGTTCCTCCATAATATTTTCGGAGGCTTCCAACTCAACAAAACGTTCTGGAGTTTCAAGGGCATTTTCAGGCCATGACTTTGTTTCTGGCCATGGGTCTTCAAGATCAGTGATCTTCTCAAGGCTTGCTATGAGGTGATCTCAATCACCTGTTGAAACTGGGTCAAAGTAGAGTACTTCTTTTGGAGACAATGGTTCTTCTGGGTCAGAATGCCACATGTCTTTATCACCAGACAATTTCTCTTTATCTTCAGAGAAATCATACGAATTGGTAGAGCTTCCTGGATCCTTGACAGTTGACTCTTCAAAGAGATATCCAGGGAGATCAATGTCTTCAAGGACATGAGATGTTGAGACTTTGTAGGCAGATCGACTCCTTAGCATTTGTGTCAACTGTCTCATGGGAGTGTCGGGATCATACCCCAACCCATGTGAAGATCTTTCTACATGACCGTAGAGTCTCCAATATTCCAGTTGACTTTTGGTTAAGGCGGGCTGCAATGGTGTGAGAATACCGCGACCTTGCCCCAGACCGACTGAGTTTCGAATGTCATAACCCATTTTTTTCATAATAGCTTATGCCCATAGGACTATATAGAAATAGTTGAGGCATACATTCATTTTGGAAAGGTTCAAGCATAGAATTTGATGAGGAAGCTTCTGATCTATAGAAGAAGATTGACTTCTCTTCTGCTGATGTTGCCGGAACAACAAAGGAAGCAGACGTAGGATCTTCTACGTCAGCAGGTGTCTCTATTGGAGGTAGAGCAGGCTGAACTTGTTGAGTGTCAGCTTGTCTTGACGGTGTGTCGTCTTCTGGCTCTGACTTCGAATCCATGTCTTGCATGATAGACACAAAGGAGACGACAACCCCCAGCCTTTTGCTTTGTCTTCTTTGCTTTGGTTGTTATGACCAAAAGCTTGGAAGATTTGAGAGAAACAACGACGGGAGATGGATCTTTCTCTTCAGATTTACCGAAAGGTTTGTTTTCTTCCGATGATTGTTGAGGAGCCTTGCCTTTATCTTTCCGGAGATTTTCGACAAAAGGTGTTATTTCTTCCTCCTTTTCTTTTTCATCTTTGTACATTTGAGCATCTGCAAAATGGACCTCTTTGCCTTTGAAGGGCGTTTTGTCTGCAAACACTCGATGTATCGAGCCATCATTGCCAACGAACTTCATGCATTGATGTAGAGTTGAAGGGACGATACCATTCTCGTGTATCCAGGGACGTCCAAGAAGGATATTGTAGCATGAGGAGGTTCTTACTGCATACACAGTGACTTCAGAGATAAGATCACCGATTTACAACTTGAACCTGATCTTGCCGATAGGCCTTTGAGCGCTCCCATCATACCCAAAGATGGATACAGACGTGTGACTCAGCTTGCTATGTGGGATGCCCAGCTCTTCAAGTGCCGAAGTAGAGATGAGGTTGAGCGCAGACCCTGGGTCGATCTGGGCTCTATGTATATGCATTTCTTTGATGTACCCTGTGAAGTACAGGGGGCGGTTGTGCCTAGTCTCGCCTAGTAGGAGGTCATCCTTACCAAAGGCGATGGTTGCACTTGCTGCTTTCTGTACCGAGAGGCATTCGATGCATGATCCCTCGGTTTTCTTCTTTTCTCCCTTTGAAGGAGTATTTGAGTTTTTGACCCTATAATCCATTTCAATTTGTAGGACTTGTGGGGCATGTATGTCGACATCCACATTCAGTCTTTGTAGTTCTGAATTGAGACTATCACGAGTTTGTGGAGACATTCGTAATAAGTCCAGGATGTGCAGTCGTGCAGGTATGTGTTTGAAGTGCTTAATCAAGTCGTACTTGAAAGCCTCCTTCGGGCGTGCATGTTCATTATTGTTGCCACTTGGGGCGTTTATATTTTGTATTCCCGAAGGATTTACATAAGAAGAAGAAGGTTGGTTGTAGTTTTTGTGGTAATCCCGGCCAAAGTGGGTACGTCTACCAACTTTGAGAGCTTCTTGAGAAGTGTCTTCATTTGGAAGATTGTCCTTGAGATCCAAGGGTTGATCCTTCTCATTTACTGAAGATGCGTCTGCAGCAGAGTCACCATCTTTAGTGATTGCGTTACATGGAGCATTTTCCGGGAACAAGTCATGAACAACATCCAGCAACTTTTCTCCTTCATTGAGTAACTCTTCGGTCCAGACATCTCCTATGAGGTCAGGTATCTGGGACCAACTGTATAGGTCTTCTCCGACTGAAGTTTCTTTAGAATGATCGGTCTGTGAGTTGTGACATCACGGGTTCAGGGGACGAAGGCCGAGAAGATGTTATCTCAATGGAAGTCACCCTAGAAAACGTAGCTCCAGAAGATATACTATCAAGTGTAGTCGGAGAGTACATGTCTTCAGTAGATGATGCTTCAGAGGCACTATCATCCTGAGCTATCGCATTGCAAGTTGCCCTGATGGGAGATTCCCACAGAGTGGACTGTTGGGAGCCTGACTCATCATCGGATGATAGAGGATCACCTATCCAGCAATTTTCTCCATTTTCAAGAGTTGAGGGATGAGGCACTTGTTGATTTTCAGGGACTTCCGGTTCCGGATTTTGATCGCGAAGATCTTGCTCTTGCTCTAAGGCAAGACGCTGCAAGATCCTCGTATACTCTTCAAGATCAGGCATGGGAGCCAAATCTTCTTCTTCATTTGCCCATTGTGGTTCGACACGATCGGGTTCTACTGGAGCGTTGAAGGGTGCTGAGTCAACAACATTTTCTTGAACAGGCTCTTGGTCTCCTTCATCATTGGACCAGGATCCTTATTGCCCATATGGGTTATACCAGATTATCGGCATAAGGTGAGATTCTGGAACCCATTCTTCATCGGAGAGGTATTCTCTTGTTTCAAGGGATTCCTCCCATTCGTCGGTGTCACTGGCAGTGTCACTGGACTCGTATCCATCCATGGAGAATCCAATCACCAAATTGCAAGAGTATGATGCCCCCTGCGTAGTTTCATTTCTGAATTGAGGTGGCATGAAATCACCAAGGGTGAATTTTCTTTCCACCTTTGAAGCCTTGGATTCTTTCGTTGCCCCCAGCGAAGCAGTGGAAGAGGTCTCTGCCTTTTCAGGGACTTCTTGTTTCGGTTGAGCTTTCTTCTGCTGCTTGAGCTTGCGGAGTTGTCTCTTGGCTTGCCTTCGCTGTCGAACAGTAGGCTTTGTTTTGACGATCTCCTAATGTTCATCTTCTAGGAGATCGGGATGCACCCATATAGGTTGTCCGTCTGACGTTGGATAAGGAGCCAACTATTGAGATGTCTGGGTCATTTTTATTACCCTGAAGGAAGTGGTGGTCTTCTCTTTTGATGATTTTGAAGTTTGTCCATACGACACCATGTTGACGGACGTAGACCCATAGTTTTTGTCAAAGGTGATGACTTTGTTTTTCCACATCTCGTTGATCTTCTCTCTCACAACGAAGCATTGATTGAGAGGATGTGAGATCATCTGATGGTATGGATAATACCGAGGATCATCGGTTTTGCCAACATCTCCTGGTGTTTTGGGCTCTGGCAAGGTGAGTTTACCATTTGCCACGAGAGCCTCGAAGATTTCTTCAACATCTTCATTGAACGGGTATTTTTTCTCTACTCGTTCTCTGAAGGCATCAGAGAGTTCAGGTTTCTTACCTGCATCATTGTTTTCAGCTTTCTTTGGTTGCTGAGGAGTTGACTTGGTTTGTACATTAAGAACCTCCTTTTTCTTTGGCTTTGAGGTCGTAATGGTAGCCGGCTCTTTCTTTGATGACTGCTGACTGTTGAGGTCTTTGATCACCGTTTCAGCCTCCATGGAAGCTTCTAGGAGTTCTCCTAGGTTCTTGGATTTGTTGCCGATAATCATGGATTTGTTACGGCAGATGTCGACGAGCAACGCTTGTGGCAGCACATCTGAACACTTGTACGCCATCGCCTTCCACTTGTGAATGAAGTTGTAAGTTGACTCATTCTCTCCCTGTTTTAGGCTGCAGAGTTGTGCCATAGTAACAGGATGATCTTCACCTTTGAAGTGAGTCAGGAAGCGTGTCTCAAGCATGGCCCAATTTTGGATGGAGTCCTCCGGCAGAGTGGAGTACCAATCGAAGGCTGTACCTTTTAGGGTACTTGCAAAGAGACGGATCTTGAGGGCATCTTGATCCGCGATACCTCCCGACAATATTTTGAAGTGGATAACGTGTTGTTTGGCTGAACCTTTCCCCGTATATGTTTGGAGAGTATGTTGCTTGAATTTTCTAGGGAACGGGACCGAGTCCATCCATAAGGGATATGGTGGCTTGATCCCATGCTCCTTCAGTGTATCCTCTTCCTTTGCTTTGGCGAGGATATCGTCAATGTCTTTTTTGGTAAGAGCGCGTGACTCACTATTTTCTGCATTTTCCTTGTTATCTGGAGGAGGTTGGTTGTTTTCTTGACGCTGCAAAGTGAGAAGAAGATTTTCATGAGAGCCTCAATCCTCTGCTGACCTTGCTCCAATTGCTGGATGCATGCGGTCGTTTCATCAGGAGGTGGATTGCGAGGTTGCTCAGAGTTTGTAGCCAAGACATTCATCCTCCGTGATTCGAACGAAGAGATCGTCCTGGTGACTGAGATGGGGTTCATTCTTGAAGAGCTTAAGGAAGGGTTACTCCGTTGTCCTTGGCTTGAAGGAGTAAAAGATTCTTCCAGGCGTCTTCGTGTCCGGGAGACGCTGCGAGTCACTGGTCGTCGGACATAAATTTTGGTTGCCGACTTCTAACGTCTTCTAGTTTTGCCCACCATATGGACAGCAGCAACTTGATCGGGTCTTTCTTTTTTGACCCATTTTTGGGAGACTTGGAGAATAGGATGCTGAGTCCTTTGCTTTTCTAGTCTCTTTTGCCGATACGACATGCAACGACGTATACGACGGACAATTTGAGCTTCTGTCAGCTCTGGCTGGGCTTTGGCAATGAAGGACGTACTCCCTCGAGCGCAGCAGCCGAGTATGTCTTCTTTGAACCTGGGCATAGACTGGATTTGGACACGGTCCTTCAACTGTCGTAGCGAAGCTTTGAATTTTTCGAGTTGGGCCCCCGTTGAGATAAAGGGTCGAACTGTAGGGGTGTAGGCCTTGGCAGTTTCTTGCAAAGGCCTGGTGATGTATGATTTGATTTTTGGCTTGTAGGAGCAAGCCGACTCATGATGGGTTGCCTTCTTTGTCAGGCAAGAGGCTGGTTTCTCCTCCTTCATGTATGCAGGAGGATAGAACCAGTTTTCTTTGAGAGGGGCCAGGTATGTTGGCCTTGCAGATTCTTGGGACCTCCTTTGTTTTGGCGAAGGTCTTACTGACCAAGTCTTAGGGTAGACCTGGTTCTCTACGGGTTGAGGCTTCGTGGGGTTGCCACGGGCTTCAGGTTTCTTCGCGTTCGCCCTTGGTGTCATGGCAGTGACACGTTGCGGAGCGATCTTCTACTTCTTGGCAGGTACGATTTCTTCTATGGGGAGTGGGAACGGTCCCAACGACCCGAAGATGATGGTCCGAGGAGTAGAGGTCGACCCTGTGTTCTGAGATTTGCCGAGAGAGATGACGCTTCGGAAGCTAGCAGGGCGCTTATGGGTGCGCTTGTTCTGCTTCTCCTGGAGCATGAGCTGGTACTTGTTCTCATCGAACGTGATGCTTAATGAAGCTGCCATTGTTAGTTTTTGGAAAACTTCTGAAACAAGACCACGTTCATTAGTAATCACAAGAATATAGTGATCATAAATGGGAAAGAACTATGGTTTTGTCTTTTCAAATCGCTCAGGGGAACATGGCCCAGTCCAATCGAGACGAAAGAAGGCAAAAAACCATAGATGATACAATTGTTCTAAACGCAAGTAAAGGAGGCTCAGAGCAAGCATTCCAGTGACTGCTATAAGCAATTGTGGACCTTAATTCAAATTACTGAGAAGCGAGGCTCACTCGAGGTAAGATGATATAAGGTTGGAGATACAAATGTGTCGGTCGCGAATACAATAACCCGGAAGGGCGTACTAGCACCGCTAGGCACAAATGTTGCAAATCGCATCCTTGGAATGCACACGAGATGGGATTTTTGAAAGGTCAAAATCGGGTTCATAAAAGAGAGCAAATGGTGTTCCAATCCGAATAAGGGCTCAAACATTTCTGCGAGCGCCAAATCCGAAAGGGAATGAACCAAGATTTCTCAAATGTAGACCCAAAGATGACGGTTTTTTTTAAGTTTTTTTTTTATTTTAAATTTGAAGGAGCAGAAAGGATTTTCAATTCGGCCTTATGAAACCTTAGTAGATAGATTAGCCCCAAGGTAAGGGTATGATTACTTAATGAACCCATTTGGAGGACCCTTGCCGCGAACAGTCTAGCTGTCTCCACACTCTAGTCAAGGCTTTTCTAAGATCCACTTTGGTCAAAGAACGCAATTGGTGCAACCTTAGTGGGTTTTGAAAAATTTTTGATTTTTTTTCTTCATCAAAGAGAATGAGCGGTGTCCCAACCCAAACAAGGGTTCAAACATTTCTGCGAGCGCTAAATCCGAAAAAGAGGGGACCAAACTTTCTCAAGTTTGATTCCAAAAGAAAAAAAAATTTGAAGGGTTTTTTTTTTAAATCCGTATCGGACTAATCAAAGAGAAAAGATGTCCCATTCCCCGATAAGAACAATAGCTGCGAACATTTCTATGAGTTATCAAGTTCAAAGAGGAGAGGATCAAAGTTTCTCAAAATTGAATCCAAAAAAAGAAATCAGATTCCTTTAAAAAAATTTTGGAAATGAGAAGGAATGGAAATAAGTTCAAAGGTAGAAATTTTCCAAAAATCTCATCTCATTTTTTTTTTATGCAAGATCCAACATAAGCCACCAACTAGAAAAGCCACTAACTAGAAAGGAGCCTAAGAATTCAAGCATTGTGTTATCAAGTGAACTTGTCCCACCGGGTATGCCAGCTTGATGGACCTGATTTTTTCTTTCCTCTCCTCTCCCATCCATCCACGAGGTCGCCGAGAGGAATCGAATGGAGGGAAGAGAGGGGGAGAAAAAAGGGCATTTATATTTTTGTACGGGTATACCAGATTTTCTATTCTACTTGAAACTTAGAAGTGGTGATCTGGAGATCTACCTTCGCAAGTAGAAAGGAAATCAACCTTTTTCTAATTTCCCATTGCACATACATTAAAGAAAAGAGACAGTTTTTTTTAATGCCGTTGGAGGCGATTTTATGTCATGAAAGGCGATTTTTTTGCCGTTGGAGGCGATTTTGTGCCGTGAAAGGCGATTTACAAATCTCATCAATAAAGAAAGACAATAAATGTGATTTTCTGTCTCTTAAAGAAAATACAAAGTACAATAGAAAAGTAAGAAAGGGAATCTGACTTCTCAGGAGATTATGAGGACCAATTCAGATCGATGGTCACAAGTCATGTATGGACTCCGCCATCATTCTTCAAATGAGAACGCTTGATGCTTTGATTCTTTGGCTTGGCTTGGACTTCAGTTTTTTAGAGGATAAGGACCAAGGGAAGGTCCTATACCCAATGAAAAACGAAGAGACGGGCTGAAGAGCCACGTCTTGGCCATGTTGAGTAGGGGAAGAGTAGGCTTTTTCTTAGAGGGGGGGAGACCCCAAGGGACTTTGATCACATTTGGGTGTTTGTTGTAGCAGAGTTTCTCCTTGCAGCAGAGTTTCTTCAGAGTAGCGGGGCTTCTGGATTTTGAGTTCGGGATTCCGGGAATCTCTGTGTGTGTTTGGGTTTTTGGAGTCACCTCCTTTTATAGGCATTTGGTAGCCTTTAGGTGACTTTATGGGCTTCAATGCATTAAAACCACATAATCGGAGGAGTTGCAAGTTTTAAATCCTTTGTTTTGTAACTCCTTTTTCTTGGCTTCTGATTGGCCGGTGGAGATAATGGGCTTTTAATCGCCTTTAATCTCCATGATGAGAGGAGTTTCATGGCTTTAATGCCATGATGACTTGGACTTGTAACTTCCATTTCCTTGAATCTGATTGGGCCGTCCAAAATAATGAATTAATGACCGCATTTAGTTGGGTCAATTAACAACATTAAGTGGTCGCCGGGGATTTGAAGAGTCGCGGACCGTGCCGCGTCTTGTGGAATTCTTCTTGCGATGATCGACGATGGATCTTCATGTCGATCGATGTTGGATGATCACGCAACTTCAGACATTAGTTGATACCAGCGGGCCGGTGACATCTGTCTTGTCGATTTCTCAATCGGTCGGACAGAAAGTACACTTTCTTGGTCAGCTAGATGGCGATCTTGGGGCGATCGATGATGATTTCATGCTCTTGACGGCGGATCCAAGATGTCGACGAAGATCAGTCATTTTCGAGTGTCAAAAATCAGATTTTCAGGAAATCACAGGGGCTGGAACTCCCGAATTGAGAAAAGGATCGGAAAAAGGGCCTCGCGGTGGAAATCCGGCCACCCGGATTTCCTAGGTCGCCGACGACCATGCACCCATGGTCGCCGGCAACCGTGGGCCATGGTTGTCGGCGACCATGGGGGGATTTTCCCCTTTGGTCGCCGTTTCGTCGGTCGTTTTTCGGATTTTTTGTTTCTTTTTTCTTCTCCTGTACTTTCTTGACAATTTTCCTCATTTTTTGACTTGATTCTCCTGAAGAAAACCTGATGAGAAGCCGTGCAAATCGGAGCACAAAGTTTCCTATTTTTTTGGAAAAGCCGAAGACTTTGTTGCGCAGAGTTGTCCTTTTTTTTTCAAGAGTTGAAACTACGTCAAACGATGTCGAAATGAACTGAAATTTGACGTGGAGCTTCCTGAGCAATAGATAGGACCAACCATGGGCTTTCATTTGAGTTTTGAAGCCGTTTGGGTTCCCACCGCTGCTAGGCTTGATTTCGCCGCTAGGAAGATGTCGCGCTTTGATGTGCGATCAACCGATGTCCGATTGACCTGAAATTTGACAGGGAGCCTATTGGAGTCATTTTGAGATAATCCATTAGCTCCGATTTGGATGTCATGATCCCGAGGTGCTCCGCTGCCGGCAGCCTTGATTTTCTTTCGGAGTGTCGAAGTCAGGTCAAATGTTGTCGGAATGACCTGAAATTTGACGTGCAGCCCTTTTGAAGCATGTTGAAGCCGCCTATGTGCTCCGTTTGATGAGTAATGGTCCCGGCGGTTCTCGCCACCGAGAGGCTTGATTTTCTTTCGGAGCGTCAAAGTCGGGTCAAACATTGTCAGAATGACCTGAAATTTGACGTGGAGCCTTTTGGAGGTATTTTGAGACCATCCATAGGCTCAGATCAAAGTTTTGATGTCTTCGACACCGCCGCCGCCATGAGCGTTGTTTGGTTGCCGGAGGAATGAAGTTAGACCAAATGATATCGGAATGGCCTGAAACTTCATGTGGACACCTCTTTTGGTTGTCTTGAAGGATCTATCAGTTTTCAAGTGATTCTGATAAGATTTGATGCTTGAAGCGGCATTGCCTGTTTGTAGTAGGATGCGACTTCATGTGGCTTTCTTGATGTTTAAGAGGCAAAGTGACATTTTTGGTGCCAACAGCCGCCGGTAGCCTTGATTTTCTTTCGGAACGTCAAAGTCGGGTCAAATGTTGTCGTAATGACCTAAAATTTGACGTGCAACCCTTTTGAAGCATATTGAAGCCGCCCATGTGCTCTGTTTGATGAGTAATGGTCCCGATGGTTCTCGCCGCAGGGAGGCTTGATTTTCTTTCGGAGCGTCAAAGCCGGGTCAAACGTTGTTTGAATGACCTGAAATTTGACTTGTAGCCCTTTTGAAGCATGTTGAAGCCGCCTATATACTCCATTTGATGAGTAATGGTCCCGGTGGTTCTCGCCGCCGAGGGGCTTGATTTTCTTTCAGAGAATCGAAGTCGAGTCAAACATTGTCAGGATGACTTGAAATTCGACTTGGAGCATTTTGAAGGTATTTTGAGACCATCCAAAGGCTCAGATCGAAGTTTTGCTGTCTTCGACACCGTCGCCGCCATGAGCGTTGTTTGGTTGCCGGAGGAGTGAAGTTAGGCCAAATGATGTCAGAATGGCCCGAAACTTCATGTGAACTCCTCTTTTGGCTGTCTTGAAGGATCTATCAGTTTTCCAGTGATTCTGACAATATCTAATGCTTGAAGCGGCATTGCCTGTTTGTAGTAGGATGCGACTTCATGTGGCTTTCTTGATGTTGAAGAGGCAAAGTGACATTTTTGGTGTCAACAGCAACCAATCAAATTGAAGCAAGCTAATCAAAGGGAAGCAATCCTTGTGAAATGAAATGGGAGAAATCTTTTAGCAAGTTAGTCTTTTTGCAATTTTATTTTTACTTTTAGATTGTAATTAGGAGCTTCTTTGTAACTAATCTACAGAAAGTGTGTAATTGAAGATCATTAATGAAGATTTGGAGCTCTTTCTTGATGTTTAGTGGCTAAAGCTCTTGGATTAGGCTCTCCTTTTGAAGCTAAGTAATGTGATTAGTTCAATTACATGCATGTTTTAGATCAAATTCTCTACTTTTGCCTCATTGATTAATAGATCTTAGATATAATTGTGCTAATCTCTCTCATTTTTCATGCTCTATCTTACACTTGATGCTTGAATAATCTCAATTGATGTTTTGTAGTTGGATTAAGTTCTCTCACATAGCATGCTCTAGAGCCCTTATCTTTGATCTTTTGTAACTTTATTTTGATGATTTATTGTTAGGGTGGCTAAATGATGATTTAGGATCTTGGCCTTTTATTTTCTCTACTTTGATCTTCATTGTTATATCATCCAATCCAATTAGGTAAGAGATTGCTAATTGGATTGTAGATTTGGGAGTTGAATTAGAACATGCATTGGTTGAATTAATTACATACTTAGTGGATTTTGGATTGCCTAATCTCTTATTTTTATTGTTGTTGATTTAAATCTTTGTTTGACTTGTTATTTTCACTTTTAGATTGTTAGATCCACACTTCACACAACATGTTTTAAAATCCTACACGTCTCACACCACATCTTCACATTAAATCTTCCATTTCCACCACCACTCATCCACTAGTTTAGTGTAGTTTGTTAGATCTTATTAATTTCATATTTTAAATTGTTAGTTAGAGTAGTTTAGTTGCTATTTTAGTTTTGTTTCACATTTCAATTAGTTTAATTTCATTTTTTTCACACATAATTTACTAGTTTTAATTGTTCACTTCAATTGTTTACATTAGCTATATCTTAGTTCAATTCTACTTTAATTGGATTCATTGCTTATTCCATCCTCTCCTTGTGGGATCGATAATCTGAACTCTTTAGTCATTTACTACTTGACGACATCGTAGTCTTGCGGTTAAGCGTGCACATATAAATGTCGATCATTTATATTTAAGTAATTAATGTTAGAGGTTTGGATTTGACAATTTAAAAATGATGATTAGACTATAATTGGAGACTTTTTTTTATAGAAATAGTTTGAGACTTATATTTAATCTTTTATCTTTGACGTTTGCACTTTTGAGTCATTTAGTATGCAAGTCTTTTTTTCCTTATTATGGTACGTATTTTTCCTGCACATATAAATAATTAAATTTGAACACATTATCTGATTACATGTAAAAGAAAAGGTATACTTATATTTTAGAAGTATTTGCCCTTTTTCTAAAAGTTATTATTTAAAAAATATGACTCTCTCCCAGCCAAACTTCTTTTTTTTTTTTTTTTGATAACGCAGGGTTCCCAGTCCTTTGGGCTAGAATAATCCCTACGGGCCCAGGAGAGAAAGCCGGGTAAAATTCCCACAACCTCAGGGAGCAAACCGTGGTCGTAGGGCAACTGAGCTACCCCTCAGGGTTACCTGCCAAACTTCTTGAGTTAAATGAGTTAAACACTGAGTTATGAGTTTTCAAACCTTGATTGAACCAAATCCCAAATAAATGGCCAGGACATTGATTGAATCTAGACCCAAACGCTTATATAATATATTAAC
The DNA here is from genome assembly GCA_038049695.1 of Cinnamomum chago. Taxonomy (NCBI): domain Eukaryota; kingdom Viridiplantae; phylum Streptophyta; class Magnoliopsida; order Laurales; family Lauraceae; genus Cinnamomum; species Cinnamomum chago. The sequence continues at coordinate 36,356,584 of CP142452.1, forward strand.
TATCAAGATAGGCCCACGCTAAGCTCGGGCCCAAATATAAAACTATATCTAATTTGGGGTTATTTTTGGATATATTAATTGATGAGAAGAAAGTAAATTAAAATTGAAGAATATTTCATTTATCGGTTTTTAGATACTATATATCAAAGTTTATTTTAAAGGAGAATGTATAGTAATAATATCCAAATCAAATTTGAATTGAGTATTGAAATTTGAAAATTTAAAAGATTCAAAGTCTAACAATTACAAAATCAAGATCCAATTTCTCAATCAATTGCAAAATTGGAACTCAATTTCGAAATTGAATCCTGCGTTTATAATATATAATAACTAGCAAAACACGCCCGTGCTTAACACGTGCAATATAATTCATAATAGAATAAAGTTTTATCTAATACGGAGAGACGGAATTGAGAGCGTTAAATGAGACAATAATATTCTAAGTGAAAAAGGAAATAATAAATAATTAATTAATCACATCAAAGAAACAATCAACAATATTTACCAGAGAATATTTGAAAATGCCACATACTAAAAAATGATAATGTATAGTTTAACATAACCTAGAGATTTTTATGTTTATCATTGCATTGATTTGGAAGTCCTATTATATATAGATGATCTTATTTTTTTCTATTTTCTCGTCTTTTCTTCTGGTTTCACTTCGGGCATTTTCTTTACAGAATTGATTTTGTCACAATCTATAATAGAATTTCAAATCACCACTTCGCGTCAGACAACTACAAGCTCACCCTAAAAAAAAGAGTAAAAGAAGACTAAGCCCATAATAATGTTTGATGAGATTGCCCCATCTGTCTTACTTTAATATATATTTTTGTAATTCTTATTAATATGATATAAAATAGCACATTTGTTACGTAATATTTTAAAGATTATGTGTTTGTTTCTCATCTAATACAACATAAGTTTTTTGGGCCAAGTTTGGGTCTATCTACATCTGAATCCAATTTTATGCTTTGAAGAAGATCTTAATCATAGAAGCACGAACAAATAAAACCTTTTTATTTTTTTAATTTAAACTTTAGTTTGATCCATAGTTTCAATTTTATTGGAGAACTTCTCACCCCAAAATATTCATCCAAACTACCACATGTTATTATGATTTTAACATCCAGAGTGCCTGTCTTCAACTTGTTTGTATACAAGAAACACACATGAATATACACGTGTATTGTATACATAGAGAGATTTTCTGATCCACTGCACTCCCCCCCACCTAAGAGATTTTCAATCCTCACCCCTCCTAATTGTACTTGCCCAAAATTGGCATAATTGTTGTAGATCCTTAAATTGATCAGACAAATAGAAATATGAATGTTAAGTTGGTAAGTGATAAAGGCTAAAATATAGACAACTTTATGGCATTAAAAAATAATATTTTTCTGTGATTAGACCAATTTTTAAAAAATAGAGGTGAAAAATGAAAAACCTTTCCAGACCCTTAGCCTCACAATTCCCACATGCTTCCATGTTGGTCTGCCAATTTGTTCTCCAAAATGGCATAAACCCTTTGGAGCACATGCACATAAATATCAAAATATGTAAAAATCTGTAGCTATTGTATTAACCCAACAACATCCATTTTCCATTGAATTACCTATGCATGTTCTTCTTTCAATTAAGCCTTGATCCCAAGCTAAGAAAAAATAATGGTACAAATCCAGCCAAGTGGCTGCTGTCTAATTATTGCCTTTCAGGCCATGGGTTCCACCCTTCCAATCTGAACCACCAAAAAGCCATAACAAAATATATAAAAAAATTTAATTCGCTAAAAAAAACCTAAAATCAGCAATGAAAAACCACGTATATACACATCTGTAAGAATGTGCCATCCTCTGTAAGTGACCTTGAAGCATCCTATTACAGAACGCCATCTTATTTGCTGGCATTCTGCGACGTGTTTGATCATTATAAGGAACCTAAACGTGTCCGGATTCCATTTCTTGACTTCTATCTGCACTCCTATTTTCCTCATTACCACAACTTTTGATTGGATAGTGATCCACTTCATCAAGGAAGTGCACTATTTCTCTTTCTCTTCTTCCCATCTGCATTTGGAAGAAAAAAAAAAAAAACCCCCATATAGACCTGGAGGCATATGAAAGTCTTGGATTGTAGTCCTCCTTGACTTTCAGGATTTCTTTCTACTATATGAGCATCTTGCAATGGAAATCATCTTCACTTGCTCAAATTGAGGTCACCACAAAAGTAACGTCAGAGCATTTATTAGAGTTGTGAAGTAGAATGGTTGTTAGAAAATTTCAAGAGTCATGGATCGAATAGTTAATATTGGGAGAAGGCTTATTAATGTGGGGAACGTGATCGACACTTAAATGTGTAATGCTTAACCGCAAGACTACGGTGTCATCAAATAGTAAATTAAGGACTAAAAAGTTCGGATTATCGATCCCACGGAGAGAGGATGGAAGAAGCAATGAACCCAATTTAAGTAGAATTGAAATAAGATATAGCTTATATAAACAATTGAAGTGAATAATTAAAACTAATAACTATGCAATGTAAACAACTAATTAACAATCTAAAATATGAATTTAATAAGATCTAAGTTAATCTAACAAACTACACTAAACTAGTAGATGAATGGTGATGGAAATGGAAGATTTAAGGTGAAGATGTGGTGTGAAATGTGCCGGATTTTAAAATAAGTTATGTGAGATGTGTATCTAACAATCTAGAAGTGAAAATAACAAATAAAATTAACAACAATAAAAATAAGAGATTAGGCAATAAAAAATCCACTAAGCATGTAATTAATTCAAACAATGCATGTTCTAATTCAACTCCCAAATCTACAATTCAATTAACAATCTATTGCTTAATTAGATTGGATGATATAGCAATGAAGATCAAAGTAAAGAAAATCAAAGGCTAAGATCCTAGATCATAACCTAATTACCCTAACAATTAATCATCAAAATCAAGTTACAAAAGATCAAAGATAAGGGCTCTAGAGCATGCTATGTGAGAGAACTCAACCCAACTACAAATCATCAATTGAGATTATCCAAGCATCAAGTGTAGAGATAGAGCATGAGAAATAAGAGAGATTAGCATAAGTAGATCTAAAATCTACTAATCAATCAAGGCACAAGTAGGGAATTTAAAATAAAACATGTATGAAATTGAACTAATCACATTACTTAGCTTCAAAATGAGAGCTTAATCCAAGAGTTTTAGCCACTAAACATCAAGAAAGAGCTCCAAATCTTCAGTAATGATCTTCAATCACACTCTCTCTTTAGATTAGTTACAAAAAAGATCCTAATTATGATAAAAAAGTAAAAATAAAATTGCAAAAATACTAACTTGCCGAAAGATCTCCCCTCCTTTCTTTCTACAAAAACTCATTTTCTTTTGCTTCAATTTGATTTGGAGGGTTTTCATTGTCTCTTTTGCCTTTTCCTTTCACATAACTTTCTTTTCAAAAGGATATGTACCTTTTGCTTTATGTGGTCCTTCATGCTTTTGATTGGCTTGTTGGCTCATATCATTTTATATAGATTTGTGCCATTGCAAGCTTTGATTGGTGGAGAGGTGAGTTGGATGGAATATCTTATATGTAAAATAAATAATATTTAATTATTGGGATTTAAACTCATAACCTATTCCATACCAACACAAGCTCTAACCAATACACTAACCACTCACTTGTGTTAGTAAATGACTTCTTATATCCTTAAAGTCTTCTCCTCTTATTTTGAGATTCTTCAGCTCTTCACCAAGATTTCTTCAATAAGATTTCTTCATGTAACTTCTTTATTGAAATCTCTTCTTGATGCCTTGGAACACTAGCCGGAAGGTTAGGGTAGTCACGGGGTCCACCTACACAAGAGAAATTACATAAAAATGCACTATAAATAATCGAATTTATGCATGATAATTCAATAATCTGTTAATGTGATAGAATGATAAAATCTCTGTGTAAAGCAAATGATATGCATATGAGATGCTGATAAAACTCAAACTAATGAGGGGTAAAATATGCAATATTTAACATTCATCACACCCCTAAACCTACATTTTGCTAGTCCCGAGCAAAAACTATGAAGGAAAACTAAATCATATGCAAAAAAAACACAGTAAAAATCCTAACTCACTTTCACAGGAATCGATGTTGCACTTTGCTCGTGCAACAAGCCGTTAAACCCCTAGGTTTCCCCTAGTGGATGAGTTTTGTCTCGTGAGGGTTTTCAGCGAATAAATTCCACAAAATTCTTTTTATTTTGGAAATAAAATATTTTTGATGTCTAACAGTCTTTAGTAAGCTAATAAGAATGAGTATTAAGTTAGGAATACTAGCCAGCTCCTGATGTTATGTCAGTCAATACCTAAGTCCTACTATGTATGTGTGTGTATTTAGCCAATAATAATGCAATCTTCAAGTCGAAGCTCATACAACCTTATTCCCCTTCGGAATACATTTCGCCTTGACTACAGACTTACAAGTCATACTCTCAACAATGGAAGTACACAGATTTTACTGACTAACTCTCAGTATGTGAGTATGAACAAGGCTAAGGACTCATATAATTGAAGAACGGAGCTTATGTATAGAAGGACTGATCTCATAGAATAAGATATAACCAAAAAAAGGTGGAAATGCGCACTCAATTTCTCACTCATTCAACACCGAACCTTTCCTAGGATCCAATAGGTCTTTCATAGGTTATAATGGGGTTAGGGTTAATAGGTACGATAAGGGCTAAATGTGGCTAAGGGTTTTTGAGAAGGTAAGGGTCTTCAAGTCTTCATAGGAAAGTCTTCCACTGTCTTCACTTCTTCCTTTTGCTTTGTGTTTTTTATTCCACTCTGTCTCTTCTTGATGCTTGATTTTCTTTGGTTTCCCATATCTTTTTCTTCTTTTTTTTTTCTTTCTCATTTTTGTTTTTTCTTTTTTTTTTCTTTCTACCTGATCGTGAACTCCAAGTGTAGAGCTTCGATTGCAGTAATAACTGGTAAGACCAGGTCGATCCACATGGAGCTTTAGAAATAAGGCTTTTCAACTTTATCACATGCCTTAAATAAAATCTATTTTTGGCCTAAAATCTAGAAAAGTACATTCATCATTCTTACTTTAAATTAAAATTAAATACATTTCCAAGAATAAATTTTTTATTAAATCTAAAAACCTAATCTAAAATGAATCACAAGTTGCTATAAAAGAACACACAAATTAGAACATCAAATTAGAAACAATCCAAAAATAAGACTTACCAAAAAAAATTAAGAAGCTAAATTAGAAAAAAAAAATGAACCTAAGTTAGAAACCAAATCAATCAAAGATTAATAACAAATCAAATCACTCAAAAAGAAAACAACCTACTTTCTAAAATTAGCATGAAAACCTTACTAAATTAGTTTCCTAAATTAGAAACTAGGTTAGTAAATTAGGGTTAATATATTTCCTAAGTTAGTGAACTGAGTTAATCAACTCCCTAAAGTTAAGGACTTTCCAAATAAATAAAGATTTTCATATCATAACAAATTTAGAAAGCATTAAGTCAATCTTACCTTATGTTAAAATTTTCAAACCTTAAGAAACTTCCTAACTTAAAATCTTCAATCAACAAAAATTAGAAAGATCTTTTATTTCTGGAAATTATCTAAATAATCTAAAACACAAAATTAGAAACTAATCCTAAAATTAGAAAGTTAGTAATGTAATGTATGCCATGAGATGCTGAAAAAATCTAAGTATGAAAAACTAGTATGTAGGGCTGTTTTTATGAATGATTTTTCCTAATCTAATGCAACCTAAAACTAAGTTTAATGGCTGGGTTTTGAACTACAATGATGCATGAATCAACTAAAAAAAATGGAAGTGAAAAATGTTTTAAAACAAAGAAGATATGAATGCGTAAATATGACCTTAAAAACTAAAACTGTGTAGAAATTCTGTAGTCAGACAGCCTAACATGCCATGTTCAAACCACTGGTTCACAAACCTCCTGAAATTGTTTGGATCTAAAATTTTGGGATGTGATAGACCACATGCTGAGCTTTAATTTCTCCAAATTTCACAGAAAAATATCATGGTTTGACTAGTCTACCCACTTCAAACTTTTTGTAAAAAAAAACTGTTTCTGCAGTTTTCCTGAAACTGTGCAGAAAGTAGGTTGTTTGGTTGTCCAACATAGGTTCATCAAAACTGATTTTTAATTTCTTTCTTAAAGATCTGAAGGCTTCAATTTCCAACCACTTAAACATACACTAGCCATATGATATGAAGATATATGCAATTAGCTCTAATCCCAACCCTAAACTATGCATAAAATTCACATAATTGCATAAGAAGCATAAGGAGAAAAGAAAACAACAAATGTTTGAATTTAAATGTATGTAGTGCAAAAACATTAAATGTGTGGATTACAATAAAATTAAATGTGTGGCATTGCCAAGAAATTAAATGTGTGGATTTTTCAATAAATGTAAATGTGTGGGAATTGCAATAAAAATAAATGTGTGATAAGTGTGCTCTTCTTTTTTTTATTCTCAAATCGGGTTCATAAGTACTTATTTCATGTCCTTAGGATCTTGGGTTGTCAATCCAAGAACAACAACAAGGAAAACACAATTCAAGCATTAATCACCTAAGAAAAAGAATAAATAAAAAAAATCACACTTTTACTAATATGCAATGTTTTACGTAAAAGATGGAGAAATAAAATTCCAAAAAAGAAAAAACAACTACATACTAGGATGAAAGGAACCTCTCTAGTTGAAGCATCAAGTTGGGACAAGCCTTCTTGAAGAGAGATGAGCTATGATAGAGAAAGGAGATGGGTCGAATGATGGAGGAATTACACTAGTGAAGGGGTCTTTTCTTTCATGAAAAGGAGTGGACGTCCATGGCCTCTTTAAATAGGGTATGGGCTGCCCTATTTTTTCTCCCTAGTCCCTACATTATTGCAAGAATCTTCTTCACTTGGTAAGTCTTCTCTTTTCTTTTCTCCACTCTATCTTCATGCACTTGTCATATTTCCTTCTTTAGCATATCTTCCTTTAACTTGACATTTATGAGAGATTCATGAGATGGCAAACTCTAAGTTGGAATCAAGAGAAAATTAAATGCCCAATATGTGTAGATTCTTTCCACTTTTGTCTCTTTGGAAATCTTCTTTCTTGATTTAGCCCTTCATGAATTTTCTTTGATTATCTTAAATTATCTTCAAAAATAAACTTGGGCTTTTGTGCAAAGAAAGTGGACCCCCCTCTTGGACGCCCCACATGTGTGACCTACACGTGCATGTGTGGGACCTTTTTTCTCATTTCCTGCAAGCCAAAAAAAATGTGAATTTTATGTGAGAAGACAAATTTACCCTTAATTCATGAATGCATGACTGTGGGCCCATCTCTCATGAAAAGATGAATGAAAACACAATTAAAAAAACAAAATTACGAAAATGGCAGGTTTCATGATTTGATGCAAAAATGCTGATTTTTGAATGCATGAATGCACTACAGTGGATAAAAAATGCATAAAATCATGATATGATACTAAATGAGGCTTTTTTGGCTTGATAAGTCCTTAAACTTACCAAAAATAACCACAAAAATATGCATTTTTAAGGACTTATCACTACCTTTCTCTTTGGTTTCAACTTTCAAATTTCTTTATTCATTTGTCATCCATTTATAGAACATCTATCTTTGGTAGCCAATGTGAAGTCTTCATCGCTAATGGTTAAATCCTTCCTTTCCTCATGTATCCTTACCCTTCTAAAAAACAATAGGTCAAAAAGGTCATATATGTGGGTGATGAGGCTTGGGTCAATGAAGGAAGGTTTCTCGTAAGATATGCTCAAGAGGGCTACTACGGGTATAAAATGTAATAGGTGGATTCAAACTTTGGCCATTGATTTTTTTTTTATTTTTTAGAATGCCTATCATCTTCCCCTAAGTTCGGAAAAATGCATCATAAGCTACAAGTCAAGATTTCTTCGCATTTTGATGTCACCTCTATGGTTAGAACAAGGATTAACACTTATGAGATCGGAAGTGCTGGATTAAGAAGCTCTTGGAGTAGCTCTTCATTATACTCAGGAATAGCGCAGAAGAGTCCTCACCCAAGAGGATATAGATAGGTTCAATCACTCAATGAGTTTTAGTCTCCACTAATGATTCTTTCGGGTTTCTCAAAAGTGATTTGCTTTTCTCTTGGACTACACTCATGTGACTAAATGTGTAAAAAGGTTATAGGAATTGTATCTATGACTACTCTTCAAGCTAAAATCCATCGACAATTTTTGAAAATTTTTCAAAATTTTAGTGATTATGGAAATTTTCAAATTTTTAGGGTTTTTGGTATAAATGGAAAATAAGACTTATGTACATGCAAAATGCAATGCATGAAATGCAGTGCCTCACCCTCAAACCTATTCTAAACATTGTCCTCAATGTTTATGCAGAACAGAAATAAAATAGGACAAGGAATATAAATTGAAATTTCTCACCATGGGGTGCCGACACATGGGTATATTGGGTTGCCTCCCAACAAGTTCTAAGTTTAACGTCTTCAGCCAGACACAATTAAATTGTATGAGGTCAATTTATCCAAGGTCCATAAGAAGGACCTTCTCAACAACATTCTCAGGATCCACAAACTCAAGATACTCTTTTAATCTGTGCCCATTCACTTAAAATTTGCTAGCATCTCTAGGATTCAAAAGTTCAACTGCACTGTAGGATTGGACTGTAGGCTCACAAGATGATTTGGCACCTTCTTCTAGATGGGTCTAGTGCATAACTGTAAAGGGACTGATTCCTTTAATGTCTGAGATGGTCCAACTTAGGGCACTCTGATGGTCTTTTAGCACATCCAATAATTTCTTTTTCTATTATTCCTTAAGGTCCGAGGCAATAATTATTGGGTTGCTAACAGAGGGCCCCAAGTGGGCATATTTTAAATTCTCGAGTAATAGTTTCAATTCTAACTTTGGTGGCTCAAAAATAATTGATTCTTTTTCGGCCTTAGATTCAGAGGTGGATGTAAAGATAGGCTCAATTTTCTACTTCCATTGGCCAACATCCATCGGCTAGGCCGAATCCAATAATGCATTAACTTCGCATATGGACCCATCAATGTCTAGCATTGAAGTGAATAGGACATTCATCCAGTGGATCTGTGTAACATGATGATTGAACTATTTAGTCAACTAATGTGTCAATCATGTTCACTTCCTCATCATCAGCTAGGTCTAATGTCTGGAGTACGTTATTAAAAACATTTAACTCCAACTTCATGTTCCCGAAACTAAGTGTCACAACCCCATTCCTGCATCTAATCACTACATCTGATGTTGCAAGGAACAGTCAACCAAGAATGACATGAATATGTCAGTCAAGGCTTCCACTCGTTCGGTATCTAAAACCACAAAATCAATTGGAAAATAAAAATCCTTAACTTTCATGATCACATCGTCAACCACACCTTTCGGATACTTGACTGATCTATCAGCAAGACAAAGGATAATATCAGTCTTCTTCAGTCCTCCTAGACCCAACTGCGTGTACATGGAGTACGCCAATAAATTCACGCTCGCCCCAAGATCAAGGAGACACCCCTCCATCACGGAGTCTCCTATTTGAATGATAATGGTAGGGCAACCAGGGTCTTTGTATTTGGGTGCAATGGTCTGCTGGATCAACCCTAATGCTTGGGTTGCCATCACGGCGGTTCTGGGCACTGAAGTTTTCCGCTTGACAGTGGTCAGGTCATTCAAAAACTTGGAGTAGGTAGGGATTTACGTTATGGCATCAAGGAGGGGTATGTTTATTTTGACATTTTTGAAAACTTCTAAGATTCCCTCAAAGTGATCCTTTTTCCTTGTCTTTTTCAATCGATGTGAGAATGGTCCTCTAGATACCCCTTCTGAGGATGATGGATCAACTACAATGGGCTTCTAAATCTGTTCTTTTTGTGGCTCTCCTCTTGGTATGGATTCTCCTCTCTCTTTCTCGTTTTCTCTTTCCGAATTCTCTTTCAAATCTTTCTTCAAAATCTCTCTCTCGGGTTCGACAACTTTCCTCGAACTCTCTAGTTTTCCTAAAAAAATCTTCTCTCTTTGATCCTCTTCAGGAATCTCAACTCTATTGTCAACAGTCTTTCCTGATCTCAATGTATGGATCGCCTGCACATACTCGTTACTGTAGACACCTCATTTTGGCCCCCTATGATAGCCTTAAACACTTATCATATATAATGATGCCCCCATTTCACCCATAATTGAATGGTTAATGGCATAATTCAAATTAATTAATGACGATGAAGATGCTTGTTGATAATTTTAGACTTAGTTCGACGATTCATAGATATTGTGAGAGAAAAGGCCGAATCGCGTATGAATCTCGAGTTCAACCCACTATTCAAACAAGGAATGGACTACAACGCTATCCAAGCCCCTTCCAGACTATATAGAACACACTCAGGTTATTCTTAGAGAAATTACACATAGTTTGCCAAAGTACGATGCGATTAACATGAGTTAAGAGGTTAGAATCATTGATCTGAATATCCCTTATTTTCCTGACCTCTGACCATTAGGATTTACAGACCAAAAGATTCTACGTTCCGAGAGCTTTCCGATGATATATAGAACGTCCAATTCTAACCAACGAATCAAAAGATATGGCCCTCGGAAGACTACATAAGTGATACCGCACCAGGGACACACTTGGGCGCCCATATAGGTGCGCCCAAGTTCCAAGCTGCACTTGGGCGCACACATAGGTGCGCCCAGGTTCCAATGACACACTTGGGTGCACACACAAGTGCGCCCAAGTCCCTGGTTACCCTAGAACACACTTTAGTGCACATTTAAGTTGGTTCCTCTCCACTCTTCATAGTTCTAGCCCAGTCTCAATCCAAAAGCAATCCAAAACCAAACCCCAAGCCCATTCGACCCAGAAGATAACATGGGCGCACTTGTGTGTGCGCCTAAGTTTTAAAATCCACTTGGGCGCCCCCACAAGTGCGCCCAAGTCCAATTTCCTTTGCTTTAGTCCAAATTCAACCCGAACCAAACCCTAGGTCAACTTAACCCCAAGTCCCTGCCATTTCCCGACCTCTGATTACTATGATGTATGGACCAACAGACTCTACATTTCAAGAGCTTTCCAACGATGTATAGAACTTCCAATTCCGACCAACGGTTCAAGAGTTATGGCCCGCGGAAGATTACCCTAACGACCCCCCCACTAGAGACAACTTAGGCGCCACCCTAGGTGCGCCCAAGATTCAGCCTGTGCTTGGGCGCACACACAGGTGCGCCCAGGTGTTCAGTTGGCCTAGAAAAGAGCTCGAATACGTACTTAAGTGGGTTTCGCTCTATCTTTCGCAGTCCCGACCTGACCTCAACCTAGAAATAGTTCGAAACCGAACCCAAAGCCCACTTAGCTCCCAAAACCAACATGGGCGCACACCCAGGCCAACATGGGTGCACCTATGTGTGCGCCCAAGTTCCCCATAACCCTAGACTTGCCTTGGTTTGCGTGAAACCTCTTGAAACTCGTGCAAACAGCAGCCCTAACCCCCTTCTCCACGAAAAAAACCCTTATATAAGAATCTTTTATATCATTTTATAGGGAGGCTACCAAAAAGAATAGAAAAACTAGAAGAAAAGAGAGAAAAAGAGAATAGCCACCATAGAGAGAGCTTTAGATCTAGAAGGAAGAAGAAGAAGAGGAGCTTTCTGGTTTCCCAAGATTAGCAATGGAAAAAGCTTCCAAGGGCCATGGATCTGCACGAAAGCTTCGACCTAGAACTTGAAGGACACGATTCGGACTGGTATTTCTAGATTAGGTTCTTTTCAATCAACATTCGATATCATTAATGCTTAGAAATATGCTTAGGATCATGCATGCATTGTAGATCTGCATTAATAGTAGTATTTTTCAATAGATCTAATACTTAGCAATCATCTGTTATTAGTAACATGCTTAGGATCATCCTTACTCTGTAGATCTGCATTATTTCTAGCATTCCGAACTAGTGATTAGGATAGACTTTGCATCCATTTCGTCTTCATTAAGTAAAATCCGAAAAAAAAATATAAAAAGAAAATAGAAAAAAGTGCAACAGAACACTTGGGCGCAACTAACTGTGCGCCCAAGTGTCTGCTTCAGGTTTCAATTCTGAGTTTCATATTAAGCATAGTTTATTTCTTAGATCCGAACTCTTTTTTCATACACTTTGATATTGGGACCTTCGAATCTATAATTTTGCATCCCAAATCGCGCGAAAAGTATTGAGAAAAGAAACAAAGAAGAAGAAAAGTGCAGGAAAAAACTTGGGAGCAACTGTGTGCGCGCCCAAGTTTCTGGATAGGGTTTTGGCTCCAATTTCTCGTTTAGCGCGTACTCTGGTTCTTAGATCTGAGCCTACCCTCATAAAAGTTAGTATTAAAGTCTTCGGATTTGAGAAAAGTGTTAAAAGGATTAGAAGGAAGACCAAATATATTGCAAAAAGATAAAGAAAAAAGAGACAGTGAACTTGGGAGCAACTGTGTGTGCGCCCAAGTTTCTGGATAGGGCTTTGGCCCCGATTTCCCATTTCGCGTGCATCTTGGTTCTTAGATCCGAGCCCATCTTCATATATATAGATATTAAAACCTTCGGATCCACAAAAGGCATTGAAAGAATCGAAGAAATATTGGAATATAGTACCAAAAGATAAAGGAAAAAAGAGACAGTGAACTTGGGAGCAACTGTGAGTGCGCCCAAGTTCCTTCCAAAGGGATCCGCCTCTTGGACTTTGGTCCTCGTGTCATTACTTTCGAATCCGAAGGTTATTATATCAATAATTCATATTAGGGCCTTATATCTAGTCGTAAAGTGTCGAAATTCGAATTGGAATATCGTAGATAATTGCAAGTGTATCACAACCCGCAGGGGAAACACTTGGGTGCCACTGTGTGTGCGCCCAAGTTGTGCAGAGAAACTTGGGAGCAACTGTGTGTGCACCCAAGTTCCCAATTCGTTTTCCGACCCGCATTTTCATATCTTTGCATTCCATTTAGCTTGCTGCTTTATCTTTGTGGTAATTTCAATTGACTACTGAACTTCTAGACTTTGAAGCATCAAATCATCATCACTTTAGGTTAGGATAAATTGCATAAAATACCAACAAAAAAATCATAAAATACTTCTCCTCTCATCTTACTCCCTAGTAATTAGAGAAGAGAAAACAAAAAAAGAAGTAATTGAAAGAAGTCTTAGGATTATAAAAGTGGACATTAAGTAGCTAATCTTAGGATATTTCATCCGTGCCTAAGTGAATCAATAAATTCGATCAACTCCTAATCTAAAACACTTAATTAACTCAAAACACCTAATTAAAATATCCAATTAAAATCCATAGAATTAATTAACTAAATTCCTAAAATTGATTAACAACTCTTAATGAAATCCTAATTAACCAACCTTAATTAAAATCCTAATTAATAAGCCTAAATAAATTAAAACCCTAATTAACAAACCTTAATTAAAGTTCTGATTAATAAGCCTATATAAACCAAAACCCCTAAGTAATCAAACTCTAATAAACAAAACCCTAGCCACCAATCCCTAATTAAGACCCTAATAGAAACCTAATTAAAGACGATAAGACTCAGCCACACCCAGAGAATAGAGACATTCCCCAACCAAGGTACAAATCCGACTTAGAAACACCATAGAATCGAACGAACCAGTAGCTCCACAACAGGCAGACACTTGGGCGCCCCTACAGGTGCGCCCAAGTTACCCCAGAAACCTGGGCGCACATATAAGTGCGCCCAACTTCTTGTTCCAATCCCGACGCACATTGGTCGCGTTTCAACTCCCGAAATTAAACCATATATATATATATATATATATATATTGACATAGATCACCTGAAACTCCAAGCCTAAGTGAACAGAATCTCGCAAAGAACCCAAAACACGCGAACCAGACACATAGGAGCAACCACAGGTGCGCCTAAGTTATCCAGGAAACATAGGAGCAACCACAGGTGCGCCCAAGTTACTCAGGAAACATAGGAGCAACCATAGGTGCACCCAAGTTATCCAGGAAAGATAGGAGCAACCATAGGTGCACCCAAGTTACTCGGGAAACATAGGAGCAACCATAGGTGCACCCAAGTTATTCAGGAAACATAGGAGCAACCACAGGTGCGCCCAAGTTATTCAGGAAAGATAGGAGCAACCACAAGTGCGCCCAAGTTCATCTCCATCACCCGGGACCTCCGAAGCCATATTCACTTTGAACCTTGACCTTAATCAACATCATAGGACCATCACAGAACCAATAACAACCCACGAATTAAAGATTTAATTGACTTAAACCCATCCGGAACCTCGAACCGAAGTCGGACAGGCGAAGAATATCAAGACAGCACTTGGGCGCCCATATAGGTGCGCCCAAGTTCACAGAAATACCTAGGCGCACACACAGGTGCGCCCAGGTTTCCTGTCTAGCCCAAGTTGTGAATCTCGGTTACGTTTCGAATTCCGGACTTAAACCATTAAGATAAATCAATCCAGAACCTAAGACAACATTAAAACAGAAGCTTACACTTATAGAAATTCCCCGAATTCCAAAATCAATAGCGATACCGTCGTCACCGGCCTAAGCACACAGAACCTGACACTTGGGCGCCACTATCTGTGCGCTCAAGTTGCCTGAGTAACCTAGGCGCAACCATAAGTGCGCCCAAGTTCTCCGTCAGTCCTATTTCACCGATTCTGACATCTTTCCGTCATTTGGGACAAAACCTGAAATTCCAGAACCTAAAACAGAACCTCAACATATTTAAAAACACATTAATCAGAACCTTAAAGCATCCCTAAATCAACATAAATCAACTTTCAATTTAAAACAAACCAACCCAATTAAGACCATAACCAAATTCCTTAGGCATAGAAATTGCCAAGCTTAGGCTATTAGCACCCTTGGAATAAATCGGACTTCTCTCATTAGAAAGGTAAGAGTATTAAGCTTCGTCCCATCACTTTTCTTGTTCCGTTAGGGGACCGGGAGAGCTAATGTGGGCGGTCTAGGACCTTAGGTTAGGGTTAATCCGATGATCAGTAATAAAGCATTAATCACGTAAATTCAAGTAAAATTCCCTAGTTAGGCCCTTCTAGCCCCAATATAAAAAATCCCTAAAAACTATAAAACCAACAAAATAAACCTCAAAAAGATTTTTCCTTTATTTCTTCATCCACCTCAGGTGCCAGATATTTAATCGAACTTAATGATAAAAGGGAATAAAGAACCGACTTCTAAAATTGAATAAATGAGAATAATTAGATAAGATGAGTGATTTCACACACGTTGCATACTTTTATTTCGGCCCATCGGCCACCCCTAAATCAATCACGACCCATCAGCCCTCTAAAACAAATACCGGCCCATCAGCCACCTTCAATCAATTACAGCCCATCGGCTTTTCACCTTATCACTCATGTATCGCACACGAAAAACACAGAAATCACAAGTCAAAGTCTCATTTGCATCATCATTTTGATTTAAAAAGTCAGCCTTTAAACCCTATTTTGCCAATGGATTAGAAAGGGGGTACCCGGGAACGGGGCCAATCCTTTTCTTAAATATTTGGCACCTCCCCCCTTTTTATATTTCTTATTTTAATTATTTTGTTTCACTTGGATACACCATGATTATGCTATGTGAGGATTAACCTTATTTGGACTTTTACTCATAACCCTGAATTGACCCAATATTAAAGAGACCCAAATTAATGTGACAGGAAAATCGTCGTGTGTTGCTAGCAGCACATTAGACGAAAGAAGAACCCACCCTTTTATTTTCTCCCGTTTTTCTTTGGCTTTTGTCGAAGAACGGTGTTACGGCCGTTGCCGTAGCTGGCAATAGTGATCCGTCGATTTTGAGGGTAGTCGGAATCCTCATTTTCGATGTAAAAATTTAAATAGCACATATAGACGAATGGCGATTTCCCTCCCCTGGGGGATCAAAATTCACATCCGACAGTTACTTTCTACCGAACACTGACCTTTGGGCTGTCCTTTCAGATTAACAATGGTTTGGCTCGGGAATTGGCCCTTTTCTCTCTCAGACAACTGTAAGGTGAGCTGACCTAATTAGGCGTCTAGATTTGCAGTGGACTGGTTCTGGGCTTGATTAGTCTGCTTTTGTATTTGAATGAATTTGGTCAATAGGTTCTCCAGATGAGAGGATTGCTAAGGGGCTTGTGCTGGTGTAGAGTAGTTAGGCATCTAATCTAGGACTAGTGCCCTACACTGGTTCTGTGGTTGGAATTGATGTTATTGTATGGGTTGCTGAGGATGAGGAACCATGGGATGATTATTTTGAGCAGGTTGATGGTATTGCTGCCTAGGATACTGAGGCTGGAAACCGGGTTGACCTCTGTGAGACTGAATAGGCTCGGCTTGGCGGTAAGAAAAATTGGGGTGGAACCTATTGTCTAGGTGGTAGGTCTAACTAAAAGTGTTATCAGTTGGTTTCCGAAAGTTTCTGTAGGAATTCAGCACATTGGCTTGCTCAACCTTGACAAATGGCAAACTAGGGCAACTCTCAACCGTGTGCTCACAACTATCATATAACACACAAACATGATGCGGTTCGCTCATACTTCTCAAGGTAGGCTCATGTTGTTGAGGGGTGGGATGACATGACATCACAGACATAGATCCTATCTTTTTGCTCAAATTTTTCACTCCCTGAACTAAACTGGTCATCACATTTTTCAACTCAGGATCCTATTTGATTTTGTACATTCCAGGCTTCGGGATTCCTGTCTCATCTCTCTTTAAGTCTTTCCAATTACTGCTCCAATTTTGTGAATTTTCCGCAAGCTTGATAAGGAATTCGTATGCTTGATCATCAGTTTGATTCATGAATTCTCCTTTGTGCATTGATTCAATCAAGATACACTGGGGGTTCGTAAGGCCTCTATAAAAGAATGTATCAACTCTCCTTTGTCAATCCCGTGATGTGGGCATTTGATCAATAGGTCATGGAATCTCTCCCAGGTTTCAGAAAACTCGTCCTCGAGTCGTCCCCTAAAGTTCCTGATGGCACTCCTAAACTGTTCAGGTTTGTTCACTGGGAAGAATTTAGACATAAACTTTTTGACAAGCTCATCCCAGGTGGTAATGGAGTTTGAAGTCAAGGAATTCAACCAAATGGTTGCATGATCTTCTAGTGAGAAGGGAAACAACCTAAGCTTCACGGCTTCACTATCCAGATTTTGATTCTTAAATGTGTGGCAGATGGTCTGAAATTTGTTCAAATGAATATAGGGCTGCTCACGCTCTGATCCATGGAATTTTGGTAACATGTTGATGGTGGCGGGCCGGATCTCAAATTGGTCTGCATTATTCTCTGGCAAAACTATACAGTTCGGTGAAGTGGATGAAAATGGTGCAAATAGTTCATTAAGGGTCCTTTGCTGAGGGTTTTGGGCAGCCATTGTGGGTACTATTGTTGACACCAAAAACGTCACTTTGCCTCTACAACCTCAAGAAGCTACATGAAGCCACATCCTACTACAAAAGGGCGTTGCTGCTTCAAGCATCAGATCTTGTCAGAATCAAACAAAAACTGCAAGATCCTTCAAAACAACCAAAAGAGGTGTTCACATGAAATTTCGGGACATTCCAACATTATTTGGCCTAACTTCACTCCTCCAGCAACCAAATAGGCGCTCCTGGCGGCGGCGGCATCGAAGACATCAAAACTTCGATCTGAGCCTATGGATGGTCTCAAAATACCTCCAAAAGGCTACACATGAAATTCCAGGTCATTCCGACAATGTTTGACCCGACTTTGACGCTCCGAAAGAAAATCAAGCCCCTCGGCGGCGAGATCCACCGGAACCATGACATCTAAATCGGAGCTAATGGATCATCTCAAAATGACTCTAATAGGCTCCCTGTCAAATTTTAGGTCGATCGGACATCGGTTGACCGCACATCAAAGCGCGATATCTTCCTCACGACAAGATCAAGCCTAGCAGTGACGGGAACCCTAATGGCTTCAAAACTCAAACAAAAGCCCATGGTTGGTCCTATCTACTGCTCAGGAGGCCTCACGTCCAATTTCAGGTCATTCCGCCATCGTTTGACCTAGTTTCGACTCTTGACAAAAATCAGTAACTCTGCGCAGCATAGTCTACGGCTTTTCCAAAAAATAGGAAACTTTGTGCCTGGTTTTACAGAACTTCTCGTTGGGTTTTCTCCAGGAGAACCAAGCCAAAAAATGAGGAAAATGTCAAGAAAAATACAGGAGAAAAAAGAAGCAAAAAAGCTTGAAAAACAGCCGACAAAACGGCGACCAAAGGGGAAAATCCCCCCATGGTCGCCGGCGACCCTGGAAGTCCGGGTCGTCGGATTTCCGCCAGAGGGCCCTTTTTCCGGTTCTTTTCCCGTTTCGGGAGTTCTAGTCCCTGTGATTTCCTGAAAATCTGATTTTCGACGTTCGGAAATGATTGATCTTCGTCGACATCTTGGATCTGCCGTCAAGAGCATGAAATCGTCATCGATCGCTCCAAGATCGCCAACGGCTGACCAAGAAAGTGCACTTTCTGTCTGACCGATCGAGAAATCGACAAGACAGATGTCACCAGCCCGCTGGTTTCAACCAATGCTTAAAATTGCGTGATCATCCGACATCGATCAGCATGAAGATCCATCGTTGATCATAGCAAGAAGAATTCCAAAAGACGCGACACGGCCGCGACTCTTCAAATTCCCGGCGACCACTTAATGTTGTTAATTGACCCAACTAAATGCAGTCATTAACTCATTATTTTGGACGGCCCAATCAGATTCAAGGAAATGGAAGTTACAAGTCCAAATCATCATGACATTTAAGTTATGAAACTCCTCTCATCATGGAGATTAAAGGCGAGTAAATGCCCATTATCTCCACCGGCCAATCAGAAGCCAAGAAAAAGGAGTTACAAAACAAAGAAATTAAAACATGTAACTCCTCCCATTATGTGGTTTTAATACATTAAAGACCATAAGTCACCTAAAGGCTACCAAATGCCTATAAAAGGAGGTGATTCCAAGAAGAAACGATCCCCGGAGCCCCGAGCACAGACGGACAGAAAAACACAAGGAGAATCCCGGAACTTCGAACTCAAGATCCAGAAGCTCTGCTACTCTGAAGAAACTGTGCTGCAGCAAACACCAAAAGGTGATTGAAGTCTCTTGGGGGGGCAACCCCCCCCCCCCCCCCCAAGAAAAAGCCTTATCTTCTCTTATTCAACATGGCCAAGATGTGGCTCTTCAGCCCGTCTCTTCGTTTTTCATTGGGTATAGGACCTTCCATTGGTCCTTATCCTCTAAAAAACTAAAGTCCAAGTCAAGCCAAAGAATCAAAGCATCAGGCGTTCTCATCTGAAGGACGATGGCGAAGTCCATACATAACTTGCGACCGTCGATTTGAACTGGTCCCCCCAATCTCCTGAGAAGTCAGATTCCCTTTCTTACTTTTCTATTGTACTTTGTATTTTCTTTAAGAGACAAAAAATAACATTTCTTGTCTTTCTTTATTGATGAGATTTGTAAATCGCCTTTCACGGCACAAAATCGCCTTTTACGGCAAACAAAATGAAACCGCCTCTAACGGCATTCAAAAGAAATCTGTCTCTTTTCTTCAATATATGTGCAATTTGAAAAGTTAGAAAAAAGGTTGATTTCCATTCTACTTGTGAAGGTGGATCTTCGGATCACCATATCTAAATTCCAAGTAGAATAGAAAATCTGGCATACCCGTACAAAAATATAGATGCCCTTTTTTCTCCCCCTTTCCTCCCTCCAATTCGGATCCTCTCGGTGACCCCGGGGACACTGCAGGAGAGGAGAGGAGAGAAAGAAATCGGGTCCATCAACTATGGGTGGGGCGGGTAAAGCAAGGTAATCAATCCTCATTAATTGGCCTTGATCACGTATCCACACTCGCATACAACTGCGATTAACCTAGCAATGCAATAGTCCGCTCAATGAAATGAATGCAACATAACAAAAAGTTCGAAAACTAAATGAAAAGCTAATCTAAACTAAGGTTACCTAAAAGAACTTCTAGACAGCTCCTAACTGTGAAGATGACACTCTAGCCTCCAACCTGGGCCTATGAAATGGAAATCCTGGCCAGTTAATCACCAGGTAGATGGTGGGATCACGATGCAGCAGGCGAAGGTTCCTTTTAAAAACCAACTCCTCGAACAACAAAGTTGTCTCCCCATTTGGCAAGATGGTAGCCAAGGGACAAGGTTTGCTTACGCACCAGAAATTCCACCAAGGCACACAATTGGCACAACCACAGTGGTCTTCCCTAGTGAGCTCGTAACCTAATGTCACGTTTCTACTCAATTTTATTATGGTTTATTGGTTCTAAAGTAAGTGAGAATTAAGATGAAATCCTAAGGGCAAGGAAACGATGATCAAATCTGAATCCTTATCTTTTTGGGGTAATATGCCATTTACTAATAGTGCACCAAATTACAAATGTATTTGGAAAAATTACACTATAAAGTAAGGAACAACCAACAAAGTAAACCCGCTTGCAAGGGATTCACGGGGGGTTAGGAAATGCAAACCTCCTCATTTATTTCGGGAGATGAATCGATTGTCGTCGACTCACACCACATACACCAATTTTCGTGTACGAATGCGAGGGCCACGACGGTATTGTCCAACTGCCCTCCTTCCTTACAAGCAATTTATTGCAAATCTAAACAACTAACTACTTAAAGCAAGTAAATGGGTCACGGGCCGACTTGCAACCAAAATTATTACAACTTTGATAATAAATCCTAATACAACCAACTAAGAAAGTAAATAAATGTCTAAAGTAATCCTAAACTAGGAAAGCAAATAAAATCTTCAAGTTCTCCAATGTACTTTTTCATGTTCCTTCACTCCAATTGAGGAATTCCCTACAAAACAAATACAAACAATGTGTAGAATCCTCAAGGAAAGTAAAAGAAAGATAAACAGTACATTAAGCTAAAAATGAGTTCAACTCTATGAAATTCAAAGCTTTCCAATGCCTCTCCTCGGCAACGGCGCCAAGAACTTGATCGATACTTAAATGTGTAACGCTTAACCGCAAGATTACGATGTTGTCAAGTAGTAAAAGACTAAAGAGTCTGGATTATCGATCCCACGGAGAGAAGATGGAAGAAGCAATGAACCCAATTTATGTAAAATTGAACTAAGATATAGCTTATATAAACAATTGAAGTGAATAATTAAAACTAATAACTATGCAATGTAATCAACTAATTAACAATCTAAAATATGAATTTAATAAGATCTAAGTTAATCTAACAAACTACGCTAAACTAGTGGATGAATGGTGGTGGAAATAGAAGATTTAAGGTGAAGATGTGGTGTGAAATGTGCCGGATTTAAAAACAAGTTATATGAGATGTGTATCTAACAATCTAGAAGTGAAAATAAAAAATAAAATTAACAATAATAAAAATAAGAGATTAGGCAATCCAAAATCCACTAAGCATGTAATTAATTCAAACAATGCATATTCTAATTCAACTCTCAATTCTAGAATTCAATTAGCAATCTCTTGCCTAATTAGATTGGATAATATAGCAATGAAGATCAAAGTAAAGAAAATCAAAGGCTAAGATCCTAGATCATAACCTAATTACCCTAACAATTAATCATCAAAATCAAGATACAAAAGATCAAAGATAAGGGCTCTAGAGCATGCTATGTGAGAGAACTTAATCAAACTACAAGGCATCAATTGAGATTATCCAAGCATCAAGTATAGAGATAGAGCATGAGAAATGAGAGAGATTAGCATAAGTATATCTAAAATCTACTAATCAATCAAGGCACAAGTATGGAATTTAAACTAAAACATGTATGAAATTGAACTAATCACATTACTTAGCTTCAAAAGGAGAGCATAATCCAAGAGTTTTAGCCACTAAACATCAAGAAAGAGCTCCAAATCTTCATTAATGATCTTCAATTACACTCTCTCTTTAGATTAGTTACAAAGAAGCTCCTAATTACAATCTAAAAGTAAAAGTAAAATTGCAAAAAGACTAACTTGCCAAAATGTCACGCCCCCAAACCTGAACCTCGGGGCGGGAATGGGATTAAGGATAATTATATTCAAGATCCGCGTGTGTGAAGACGACACAATTCAACACACTCTGAACATTTTGCGGAAGCTTTCATGGCGTTACGACTCGGAGTCCGTGGCCCTCGGATTCCGCGTCGCACTTAACCGCCAGCATAAAGCTATCATATCAAGAACCATGTCAGACTGGAATACATCACCATAACAAAGTACAGAGCTGATAGTAACAGGATATTGTATTCCCATATATATATATTCAAGTTACAAATTATCAATGTGCATTAATTAAAAATCCCAACAAAAGGCTAATAAAAACCATACAATAACAAGCTAATAACCACTACCCATATGTGACGCAACTCCGATGTCAAGCTCAATGTCTACATGACATAGCCAACAAAATAACCTACAACTCATGGCTCCACAGCCAACAAAAGCACTCAGCTCCGGACGAAGAAATTTGGACCTAAGTACCAAAATAATGGGTCAGACACGATGGTCTGGCAGGTAGGTGAAACGATACTAAATATGCTGAAGAATAAAACATGTGATAAATCATGCTATTTAATCAAATGCTGCATATAATTAAAACGGGTGGAAAGACCATGTATATCTGACAAATCATAAATTCATGTAAAACGGGTGTAAAACATGGATATCTGACAAATCATATAATCGTGTAAAACGTCTGTAAAACATGGATATCTGACAAATCATATATTCATGTAAAACTGGTGTAAAACATGGATATCTAACAAATCATATATTCATGTAAAACGTATGTAAAACATGGATATCTGACAAATCATATATTCATGTAAAACGTTTGTAAAAGCATTCAACCTGTTCAATCAATAACTTTCATAAAAGAAATGAATCATTTACTAAAAACATAAATGTAGTATAAAACATGTACGAGTATCCAAGGAAATCGGGAAACAAGTAAGATGACAACCACATGAAGCTAAGTCCTCTATCACCGAAGTGACAGAGCAAGAACTAGGCACTGATCTCAGTCACTCGAGGTGAGGAGAAACAGTAGATCTTATAAATACATATACATGTACTATACATGACCACGGTAGCGAGCTGGGCATCGGGAACCACAGTAGCAATTTGTGGCATCGGGACAAGACCACGGTAAAAACCGGGTAGCGGGATCCAAACTACAGCTGGCGGGACAAGAGGGGGATCTCCAAGTCAGTGGATCAGACTAACAAGGTTATCCAAGCGTAGTGGTGCCGACTCATAGGTCAAATATCAGAAATCAATACATTTGCAAATAAATCAAGTACAAGTAAATAAACGGGCCAAAGGGGGTGCTCAAAGGCACAACTGTCATTTCATGTCGGGCAATACATTTCGGGGCTAGCAATTATTACAAGTACACTTTCAATACTTTCGGGAATAACAAGTCAAGTAGTGTAAATCCGAGAACAATGAAATACTATAGAACTTTCGAAATCTCAGGACGAGTATCAGGGTTCAAGACTAGTTCAAGGTGAATAGGGATCCTGTATGTCAATATATATAAAACTTGGTACTCCTTGAGTTTGGGGACATTTCAGGGTCCTTATACACTTTGGGGTTTTCGAAACTTCAAATGAATCTTCGTAATATGATTTCTTTCTCAAACGGGCTCCATGCGCATCTCCAGGTGAACAGTCCCCATCATTCTCTCAAAAGGGTTCATAAATGATTGGGATAGAAAACCTATTCATTTCTCTCCATTTCTATGTTTCTGGGTAATTTCGGTCACATGGCAGTCAGCTGGCGGTTAGCCGCCACTGGGTTAGGCGGCTAGCCGCTGGCTGACCGCGGCTGGGCTATAAATTGCAGCTTACTGGAAAAGTAACCGCCATGGTGCGGTTAGCCGCTGGATAACCGCTGGGTTCAGGGGAAAGAGGTGCTTTCTGGAAAAGTGACCGCGACGGTTCGGTCAGCTGGCGGTGACCAGCGGCTAGTCAACAGTTGACCGCTGGCTGACCGCCAGGTGCGGGAAAAGCCCCACCGTGTTCAGATTTGAGCCCTTTCTCCCTTAAATCATTACTCACATAACTCCCCCTACATTCCTGCAATAAAATGAGTCCAAGACTCCTCCAATTCATCATTAAAAATTTCCACAAACTTCCACCACAAACACCTCCATTCTCTTCACATTCAATTACCAAAGAGAGAGAGAGAAACCACAATTCATAAGATTCATTTACACTTAATAACATAATAGATGCATTCATCAAGATGTATAATAGAGAAATCAACTCATAAATATGCATTTCAAAAGTGATAAAATCAAGACAAGAAGACTATGAAAACATATGTAAAAATCATTAAGAACCATTAATACCAAAAACAAGAAATTTCCATGAAACATGTAAGTGTTCAAAACTTATCCATTCATCCACTTGCCTTGGGTCTTCTAATCAAGAAATCAAGCCTAAACACTCTTCCAAATCCAAGCTCCAAAGCTACAAGCAAAACCCCCAAAACAAACCTTAAAATGGTTCAAACAATGAAAGACAAGGAATTGGCTCAAACCAAACTAGGAAATAGAACTTAAGGGGATGCCATTGCACGAAAAAAAGAAAATGGGAAGGAGTCCTTACCTCTAGGGTCATCAATTAACAAGAAGAAACTTGAAATAGGGGCTGCCCACCTTGGTTTCCCACGAAAATGATGTCAAACGAGAGAGGAGGTGAAGGGGAAGAAGTTGTCGGAGTTCCCTCGTCGGATCGGTGGCTTGGAGGCTCCATTAGAGCAAGAGAAATGGAAGAAAAGAAGGAGGATGTACTATAGCTAGAGAGTTGCAGTCGATGGAGAGTGGAAAAATGAGGGAGAAAGAGGGTGGTATTATATAATAAGTGGATGTGGGGTCCACACTAAGTAGAACTTGCAATGGAAATTAGAGGGCTTTCCAGACCTCGGATCAAGAAACTTAAAACATGAAAAGTGTCCGGCATAAGATTATGTTTCCAACAAGGTCAATATTGACATACTTCCGGGGTCCACAAAAAAAGTCAACTTTTTGGTAAGGGGGTAAAAATAATGGAAGATTTGGGATTTCAAGAGTTAAATCATTGATTTCTGGGCTTCAGGTGCGATTGACGTAGAAGGGAACAATGTTTCTCATAAAATCTAGTTTTCAAAAAATATAATTTTGGCATGGTTCTAAGATCTCGAAATTTGGGTCCAGATTTAATGTGAAAAGACCGATTTTGCCTCTAAGCTGTTAGAGAAACTAATCCACAAATAAAACAACACTAATCCAGGAAATTAGGGGTCGGGTTTTCAGACAAAAGATCTCCCCTCCCTTCTACAAAAACATTCCAATGTGAGTTGGATGAAATATTTTATATGTAAATTAAATAATATACAATTATTGGGATTTGAGCCCATAACCTATTCCATACCAACCCAAGTTCTAACCAATACACCAACCACTCCTTTATATTAGAAAATGACTTCTTTTATCTTTAAAGTATTCTTCTCTAATTTTGGAATTCTTCAACCCTACACCAAGATTTCTTTAGTAACCTCTTTATTGAAATCTCTTCTTGATGCCTTGGGACTGGTTGGGGTTGTCGCGGGGTCCATCTACACAAAAGAAATTACATAAAAATATGCTATAATTAATCAAATTTATGGATGATAATCCATTAATCCGTTAATGTAATAGAATGATAAAATCTCTGTGTAAAGCAAATGATATGCATATGAGATGCTGATAAAACTCGAACTAATGAGGGGCAAAATATGCAATATTTAACACTCATCAGAACGGTTTTGGATCTTGTATTGAGAGTATAGCCAAAATCAATTAAACATGATTTCTTAATTAGATTTAGTCTCTTTCATATATTATATTATATATAATGGGGTGTTCTCATGTCAACCCAAGTGACTTTTTGAAAGTTCTTCCTTAATTCCAATGCATCAGAGTCACAGAGGTGGGTTGTAGTTGTAGAGGACATTAAGAATGGAGTGGGCCAAATATTAGTGTGATCAGATAACCTCAATTCTAAATTTTATAAATCCTTGAAAAACTAATGATGTTTTAGTGCATCCATTTTTGTCCATAAATCCAATGGTGCTTAATGGTCAGATGAAAAATGTCAAATTCCGAAAAATGTCAATCCATGATGGGGAAGGATGAAGGATAGTGAGTGTAAAAACCACTTGGATTTTGTAGAAAATAAAGAGGGGAAAATATAATTTTAAATAAATGAGATTTCAATTTAGACCTTTGTTTTTTTTTAATTTTTATATCTAACTGTTTTTAAGGAAAATGAAAAACAAAAAGACTCCAAACTTTCAAGTTGTCTAATTTTTAAGCCAATCCACTGATAATTTGGTGAGGCAACTTCCTTCCACACAAAACCATGGATCAATTCCACACTGCAATGTTGAGGGTGAGGGACTTGAGTGAGTATGTGTGATGTGATTGTATCTAGGTTTGGATCCTACACTGAACCTATTTGTTATATTTGAATATGACGTCAACTTAAATTTTCTCCATTAGATGTTATATAATGAAAGCTAAATAGGCTTTCATATATAAATATAACTTAAGTTACTTAGGCCCTTAAAGCATATATATGATATATGAATTTAATCACCTTGGACCATGATCTTGTTGGATCATACAAGACCTAGTACTAAATCTAAATATTTCATATTTTATATCAATGGTTTCGGATCTAGATTCGAATTTGAATCCGAATGTTTGACGGATGTAAAAATAGATTTCATGCCAGCTTTATTTCGAATATGAAAATTTGGGCGCTCTTATACCCATCCAAATTCCTATTCACAGTCCACACTGCCTTATTTATTTATTTATTTTAATATATATTGGGTATTTTTAATCTTCTTAAGATGGTTGCTTTTACCGTGCAAAGCACGGGGCAGCCAAAGTTGGCCAGCAAATACCATATATATTATATATCATTTTCAAAGAGATGATGATCAGTCTAAACAAATCCACGACTGGTCGTCTCCCCAAACCGTTGAAGTTGAACTCTCTTTCACTTGTTGTGCGTTTAAAAAGTTAAAAAGCTGGTCAAGAACTGCTCCGATATACATTTGTGGTTTGGGGTTTGGTCGGCATTGACGCGATCTCTGCACTCTTTCAAACCTCCTTCGCTCGCCACGCTCGATTGGACGGACCGGCGCGGCCGATGCCGATCCTTTTCCCATAGAGGGAAAAACACACACACTGACTACTTCAGAGCCTAAAAAAAAATAAAAAATCATGAGAGATTCTCGGAGCGCTTCTTCTGACAGCGATCTCGCTTCAAACGCCACTAGAGATGAGGTTCTTTTTAATACTATATCTTCTGATAGCCTTTGAATTACTTGAATTACTACTATTACTACTACCTACTAATACTATCTTCTTTTTTTTAATCTGTTTTTTTTTTTTTAGGTTCTGTGACTTGGGTTTTGTCTTTTAGGGATATGTGGAGCAAAGTGATTGAGTGTTGGGTTCCAACATTCCATCTTTTGTTCTTTTTGAAGTTGTTGACTGTGCTTGATTGAGAATTAGGGTAGAGAGATCACTTTCTTTGATTCTTTTTTAATATAAGAAAATTGAATGAGTATCTCATATATAGGAAAAATGTGATGGGTATAAGTAAGAGAAATTGAACCAAATACCACCATTTACCATTGAAGTTGATATAACCATTCCCCCTCTCCTTTTCCCCTTTTTGGAATTCTATTGTCTTTTGATGGTAATTAGATTATACACCTATGAAATGATGAGGGATCATCGTCGTCGTGGTCGTCATCATCATCATTAGCATTAACAACAGTCAGTAGACTAGTCTTGCTGCTGCTACTACCATTGGAACTACTTCAGGAAGGACTTTCTATGACTGAAAGGATGCATGTGATAGAGGTAAGTGAGGGAGAGGGAAAGGGAAAATAGGAGAATCCCTACAGGATGGAGAAAGGTAGAGTAAGTGTGTGAAGAAGAAAAATTATACTTTTTTTTGGGTGTTCATGAGGGAAAATTGGAATTTTTTTTTATCATTCAGGAGGGAAATGATGGTTGCTTTCTCGGTAATTTGGAATTGAATTCTTTTTCCCCATCAAATCGGACCAAGATTGAAGAAAGTGACGCTCAGTTTTTCCTTCCCTAATCTACCTTACAGAATGCTTGTGAATACTAACATGGGGTTGAGTCCCCCACCCCCCACCCGCCCTTTTACACAATCCAAACATCTCTGACGAACTATGAGTTATCACTTTTCTTGCAAAGGAATCCACATTAGTGTAAAATTTGTTAAGGGAGGACAAATGTGATAAGCAAATGTCAACACCCTGTTGATGCATTTAAATCATATGATGATAAGACTACTGTTTGTAATTTTCTTTTTTACGTTATCTTGCAATTTCTAGGAACCAATGAACTCTGCTGGTAGTGCTGAGTTTTCAGGGTTTTATATATATATATATATATTTATATTTTTGATAATGGCATTGAAAGGTGCTGCCCTTTCTTTCTTGCTTTTCCTTTTCCTGGTATGTTATAAATGGACTTGTGAATTTTACATTGCAGATAGCTGTGCCTTACACCATCATTTTCTGGTTACAATTGATGAACTGTGGATATGTACACTGCATTTTGGATGATTTACTTGTCCAAGCATTGAACATTTCCCACTAAAATGTGGATGAATGGTTAGATGTCTTTGACCCCACTAAAATGCAGATGAATGGCTGCATGTCTTTGACCTGCCCACTTTCATGTAATTGTGATGCCATCTGCCTATCAGTGTTTGTGTGTGTGTGTGTGTGTGGGGGGGGGGGGGGGGGGGGGGGGGGGGGCGCACCAGATTTGGTCTCTGCTATTTTCTTCTGTATATCTGCATGCATAATTGGACCTGAAAAATGTGGGGGGGGGGGGGGGGGGGGGGGGGCGGCGCACCAGATTTGGTCTCTGCTATTTTCTTCTGTATATCTGCATGCATAATTGGACCTGAAAAATGTGGGGGCCTACATTTACAGTCTGCAGTTGGACTGTTTTTAGCAGCCAGATATTTTGGCCAGAGAGGATTACTTGTTTTAGAATATTTTTGCACATAATAGAATATTTATAGTTCAAAAACTAGACTAGGACCCAAACCTGGTCAGTCATTGGATGGGGTCAAGCTGGACTCTACAGATGGATGAAGCAGTCGGCCAAGAAAATGTTTTCTTAATTTCCTTCATTACTGTAATGGTAAAACAATTGATCTTTACACCTCTGATTTCTCTCAGGATGGTCACATGAGTCAAAGCAATGATGGAAGCAATACGACTTCAACAGGAATAGTTGCAGAGCCCTCCAGACATTGGAGAGATGTCTTTTGGCTTTGTTTATTTTCCATACACTTGGTTGGCTTAGGATTTGTTCTTGCCGTGCTTGGAATTAATAG
This sequence comes from Cinnamomum chago, assembly GCA_038049695.1. Taxonomy (NCBI): domain Eukaryota; kingdom Viridiplantae; phylum Streptophyta; class Magnoliopsida; order Laurales; family Lauraceae; genus Cinnamomum; species Cinnamomum chago. The sequence continues at coordinate 36,386,151 of CP142452.1, forward strand.
ATTTAAGCAAGCAGATAGGCTCAAGATTGATAAGTACACAAATAGGATTATGGAGAATCAAGATGGCCTGACAGAGACTTATTGGCCCTTGTATGGTTTAGCGGCTGGTGTTGGTACAGTCTTAGGGTGGGCCTGGTTGTCACTTCTTGGTTCTCGAGCGAGTTTAATGATGAAAATCTCTGTTTATAGTCTGACTACTTATCTCGCAGTTATAAGCACCTTATGCTTTTGGGGTGGACAGATACTTTGGGGCATTGCTTTTGCAGTTGGTGCATTTCTACAGTTTTTGTATGTGATGTCAGTCATGGATAGGTATGCCTTCTTCCTAATCTCTTCAACATATATAAATTGTATATGATATATTAGAAATCAATTTCTGATTACTAATGCCTTTTACTATTCTTCTTCTCTCAACAATGTATCTAAGTTGTTGCAGTCAAAGTTGATTTTGTGGTCTGCACTAATAATCCTTCTTGGATTTTAACTATTTAGGAACTTATATGTTGTGGACAATTTGTTATATGCCACTAAAATGGTAAGCCTAATCTTGCTTTGCTCCAACCTCAAAAGATATTTGAGTTTCTTTACCTTGTTCCCGTCATAATAGGGCTTAAGTTCTGATTGATAGATGCGTTTAGAACCTTAGGACTTGTTTGTGCATTGCCGAGGATTCCTCAATAGCATAGAGAAGCCTTGGATTTTCTGCACTTGCCATTTTTCCGCGGTTTGATGCTGTACTTTTCTATGCATAAAGAACAAGTTTTCCTCAGCTCCACAAAAACCATTTCCAATAAGAGGGGGTAGAAATTGCTTACTCCTACCATAGAATTCCAGTGTCACACAAACACTTCCTTAGTAAATGCACTTAAGAGTTTCATTACTAAAAATTCCAAAACTCCAAAAAAAATCACATAGGATTAGGAATTCAAAATAAAGACAGATTACAAATAATCAAGAGTTTCATATGATCAACAAAGTCAATTGAAACATATATAGCAAATACTTGCATTACTGGGTTTGTCTCCAGGATTATCTAAGTTAAATACTGTATTCTTTGGCTTCTCAGGCTAGATAAAGTTTTTTTTTTTTGGGTAAACAGGATAGATAAGTTATAAATATTATTTTCACTCATTCCATTTTAATGTAACAAAGCTGCTAGATTTTGTTTCATTTGACCACCGTATACTTAGTCACAACTAGCAGGGCAGGGCCTAGAGGCTTACCTCTAGGTCGTGGTACAGGGATTGCACCATCTAGTATGAGGATTTGACGATATTTTTGGGTGTTAATATGTGCAAGGGTTTGGTGCATTGTGCCATCCTTTACGTTCTCATCTGCTAGGGTTGGCCTCATCTGCGATAGTGAATCATTGTTTATCCTTTCCTTCTCTGGTTCGGCCAGGTTCCGCTTGTCAATCAGGCGGAAATGTTAGCTTGACAACGGGCATTCAGGAAGTCCTTGTTCTGAACCTAAAATAAGTTCTAAAAATACAATGACTAGGAAAAAAAAAGTTACTGAACAATTTAGAATCTTAGTTAAGTGAATAATAGATGATAGATTAATAAACATTTCAGGAACATTCAAAGTAATTAAAATGAGATAGCAGGAGCAGTGAGGGTAAGACGCTCTCCCTTAACGGGAAGATTTGATCCATCTAGTATTCTTACTGAATTGATAGACTTTGGTTTAGAATATGAAGAAAATGGATGTTTTTTACCAAGTCGTGTTCAGTGTCACTTAAGTCAATTACCCAAGGTAATGAATTGGAAGAGATACTGGCCGATGTGCGTGTACCTGATCGAACCATGTGAAGTTTGGCAGAAGATGATGGTTCCTCATTGTAAGAAGAGCGATGTCGATGATCTTCTAGCTCCTTTTTAGGGGCACTGAGTCACTGACCACCTCTTCCAGATAAGTAAGATAGTGCTCATTTTTACTTTCCTTGTTGGTTGTAAATGTATTGTATGATTTTTGAGGTTGCTGCTGTTTTTGTCAATTCTAAAATTTTGTGGGTGAACAATCAAGGCTTCAAGTCTCCTTGGTGTGTCTTGTTTTACCACAGCAAGCACAGGCTAACTTGTCCTTTTCTTTTGACTTGCCAATTTGGAAAATATGAATGGTTTTGAAATAGATGGTTCCATAGATTGAAGAAGCCAAGACATAACCATACTGTTTTTGGCTTCTCAATCTCTATATTCTGGATCATTTGCTTGAGGATTATTAATTTTCCCATTGATCTACTCAAGTTTTCTTCCATTAGCAGTGATAATTTTAGCAGTCTGGGACCATTCACGATAACTTGTCCCACTAAAGTCTACCATTATCACGATAACTTGTCCCACTAAAGTCTACCATTGTTAATTTAAAAGAGTTTCCTCATGTTTCTAGCCCTCCCATTAGTTTGAGGGTTGTGGACAACACCGCCATTCTTACCCCATTATTGGTTTTACTGTCTTAAGCCATCGACAAACAGGTTTAGTGAAGCTACTTGAATTAATTCAAAACTTGTTGGATAGCTGATCATCAATAGAGTTCGTCAAACTCAGATAGCGCAACAGCTTGAGAACCCGAACCAATTCAAACTAAGACGAGAGCCTCCTTTCCTCCTGATCACACATTGCGATCAATTCGTTTCATTTCCACAGTTTAGTGTTCCGATTGTACGACATGCCACCTTAAGTGGGCCAATGTCAGGAGGGAGAGAATTGAGGATAAATTGAATCAAATATCTATCTGACACACTCAAATTGATGTTCTCAACCTGTGCAATAAAATTTGTCATTATTAATATATGTTCCCTCACGCCTTTAGATTTATCATACCTTATGTTAGTCAAACGGTTCATTAGTGAGGCTCGAGTGCCTTATAAGTTGCCTTGTGTTGTTTCTTTACAACATTTAGGTAGTATTTTACATTTTCTTTTATTTCGATTGATTCCCTAATGCTCTTTTGGTAACTAATTTAATGCTTACATTAGTGGATCTCACTCATTTGTCAAAATCCGCTCTTTCAGTGGTAGAACTAGTTTTAGTGGGCAAAGGAGGCATAAGTTCTTCAAGGCAATGTCCAATTCTAGATAACTAAGGGTTAAAGACAAAATATTTCCAATAAGTGTAATTGGATCTATCCAGTTTTTGGAATGGACCCTAGACAATAGGGCAATGCATGTAAGAAACCATGTGAAAACCCAAAAGCTTAAGCTCATAGGTGGAAGGCCCAAACAGGTATATATGAAGCCTTGACAAAGGCATTACTTAGGCGATGTGGGATGTGGGGCTTTACTTTACCAACACTCCCCCTCACGTGCAGGCCCAACAAATTTCATAGACGGGTCTGCCGTGTGGGCTACCGTGTGGGCTACACAAGAATGACGAGATCGGAACCCGCTCTGATATCATGTAAGAAATTATGTGACAACCCAAAAGCTTAAGCTCATAGGTGGAAGGCCCAAACAGGTATATATTAAGCCTTGCCAAAGGCATTACTTTGGCAATGTGGGATGTGGGGCTTTACTTTACCAACAATGCAATATAGTTGGCAACTAAATAGAAAATAAACAAACGCATTAAAAATAATGCTTTGAAACTCATACACGCAGTCTCAGCAATCTATGTTTAATTTAAAGCACAGTAAATTAAATTGGTGAGTAATTGGTGCATTGTCGCAGTTCTCCTCTCCCTTTGGGTTAAAAGGTAATATGCTTATCATTACTCACTGGTAATAAAACCATATTAATAACACATGACATGAACAAGTTGATTACACCTTTGGGCATAAATCAAGACTTGATCATGAAACATGTATTGAGGATGTTCTATTCTGATTTTTAAGTGTTAGAAGATGATCGATCCTAAATGAAAATCGCCAATGTGATGCTATTATTTATTCTATTATTTGTCATAGAAATGATCTTTGATTCAATTCAAAATTCACAATTTATCATAACTGAGCCACTTTGATGGCTACCAAGTTAATCCAGATTGTGGATTTTAATTGACTTACATAATAGCATCAAGTCTGACCAAAATAGGTTACTAATGGTTATCATCTTATCTTGATTTAATGGATCCAAGTATTCAATGGTTAATGGCCCATAATGATAATCCTTGATTGGGCTTGCTTATGCTTCAAAATCGACAACCCAATGAATTGTTATGTAAACTAGATCACACCATAATTGTTCAGAATTCCTTTTACGACTTACAAAAAAACCCATGTGACTTAGATCGGGTTAAGTAATCTGTATCCTAATCTTCTTTAATTAGTTCACTACGACAATGAATCTACTTAAATCCATCTATATGGTCAATCCAAATTGAGTTTATACATGAATAGATATTCACATACACTCTTAACCTAATTCAAATCATGAATAAAATATCAATTTTAATTGCAGAAGGGTCCTTAATTTGTTAAACATAAACTTATTCTAATTTTGCCCTAATTACAAACCACTGGATTAGTGATCAAACCATGCCATTAGATAGATTCTGTTGTACGGAGCGCACAATCGAAAATGGATTGAAAATTTGAGTTCAGATTTGTCCGCGAACATCAAAGTACTCTCAATGGTTAATTCTGTCTGATTTGGTCAAACTGGTGTTTTCGCATCATTTTATCCCTCACAGATCAGGTGTGGGTCGTGTTGTATCAGATTTGGAGTGACCCGAACAACAAGCCCACTACAACTTTTATGTAAACATGCTTGGGTTTGGCCTTGAGTCCAATGATTCCAAACATAGTTTGGGTTAGAACTAACCAGACCCGACCTAGAGCTGAATGGCATATGGACAATGAAGAATACAGGTAAGTTGATCAGGTCATTGACAGGCGGGTTAGACCAAATTTCTTTTGGTTTGGCCCAACCCGGATTAGAATTGGGAGATGGGTGGAAGGTTGTGTGTTTGGGTTGGCCTGAACTAAGATTGGCCCAGCCCAGTCGCCCCAGGTAGTAGTAGCAGACTTGGATAAGAATGACCAAACAGGTGGTTCGCAATAGGTCCTCAACGAAAAGCCCCATCTGTGATCTCTTTGAAATCACCCATGGATGTCGATTGAAACTTTTGGGATCCTTGTCGATCATCAGGTCCTCAACAAAAAGCCCCATCTGTGATCTCTTTGAAATCACCCATGGATGTCGATCGAAACTTTTGGGATCCTTGTCGATCATCCAAACAATAATACCTATTTTGATTTTGGGTATTTCGTTAGGCCTTATCTATCCAATCATCCAAACATATGAGAAGATAAACCCTAGATTTTTATCCATTATGCAAAAATTAACCAAAATCATGTGATCAAAGCGAAATCAATGTCATTAATCAATTATTCTGATCAATCCTTAATTAGCTTGATTGTTCTGATTCCATTTTTTCCCATTTCTACTACCCTAATTTTGCGGTAAATGATATATCCTATTAATGTAGTGTCCTCACTTGTTCCTAAGCCTCCCATAGAATCTTCGTGTCAAAGTTTGTTGAAATATTCTTTCCACCTTTCTTTAATATCATTGTCTTTCACTAAAACCTTCTGGTCATCGCTCTTTCTACATCTAGAAGGATCTAAGTCCCTACCATTCCTTTCCCTTATTCTTGTAAGCTTGATCATTTCCTTCTCTTGTTCCCAACTTATGATATAGTTAATTGCTACCAACTAAAGTACAATGGCCATTTAGTTGATCAAGGACTTATCCAATCTTTTCTTGTAACTCCACATATCCATCTTAGCCACATGTACTTTAGCTTCTTCTTGTTTCTTGCATGCTGACATTTAGCTTGACTTGACAAAACAGCCCTAACCGTCATCTTATAGAATCACTCTTCTTGCCTCTTGGCATGCTTGCCTAAAAATATATGATGGCATGAATTTGGAAATTTTGATCCACCATCTTTTTTCTCTTTTTCTTTTTTCCCAATATCATTGAGGGATCGTTCGTTTGCAATCATTTATGTATGTAAATTATTCACATGCATAATGGTTACACTTACACATCATTATGTTTGTTTGCATTGATTTACACATGAGATGCATAAATTAGGTGCGAAAATGGACTGATTTTGACTCAAAATTTATGCGTCTCATACCCTAGTAAATCATTATGGATGTAAATGTTAATGGGTGGAGTTACAGTGAAAAGGATGTGACTTTAGAGCAGTCCTTTTTTTCTTTTTTGAATTTTTTTCGTATCCGTGGGCCCCTAAATCACGATCTATACCATTCACCCTCTTCCAAAGGCCGCTGATTCATCACGGATTTTGAGATATTTACAATCTGCCTTTCTGGACTTCTGGGAGCTCCATTTTCATGATCCTAACCATTCATCCTCTTTACAACATCAAAAGCGGCTAAGGGGTGTCAAATTCCATGTCTTGATTCATCATGGATTTTGAAAATTTTGTGAAAAAGCGGTGAACCGTTGGTTGTACTTAGATTCACATGTGAAGAGATATGAAAATGAAAAACAATGGAATGTATTTCACATATGACTCATTTGCTTATTTAAATGAATCACGTGTAATGATTATGATGATTCCCATTTACGGATCACATGTGTAAAAGATGAACGACTTATGGAACCACTGTTCAATGTTTCAAGTAGATTTATTCATATTATGCAATTCTCGCTTTCAGTGGATATTTGTTTATCCTTAAACTTCTCCATACCACGTGGTTTAGAATAGGAATTATTTTGTCATTACAAAATACTTTTCTGATTTATTTACTAGAAACTTGTTAACATATTAGAAAGCGCAAGTATATCTTATGATGACTGGATACAAATATGGATACAGGATCGGGGATGTGACTTCCATTTTATAATTCCCGAACATGAAAATGAATACAGAGATTCTAGTTTTTTCTTTAGAACATCTCTAAATTAATGAGATTAACATAGTTTACTTTCTAACATTCTTTCATGCTGAAAAGGTAAGAAAATTAACAGAACTATATGAAATTTGTACAAATTTATTCTAGTAGCATATACTAAATTTGTACCCTAGAAGGATCAGTGCAGTATCAAGTACTATTACGAGTGTTGTATCAGTCTGACTTGGATATTCTGACATGTAAGTTTTTCCACACACAAAGACTAAATTAGTTTGACAAAGATTTTTGCTTACTGTATTAATACCAGCTGGGGCTAATTTTGTGCCTTATCCTGGAGATGCTCTAAAAACCTTGGCCTCTTTACCAGGGGCGGACCCAGGAATTCTTCCTTGGGGGGGCCACTATGTCGAAAATTTTTGTTGGGTCCCACATGAAAAATGCATGTAGTTTTTTTTTGAAAAATTTGAGGGGTCCATATGTGAAAAGTTATAAAATCTTTTAAAGAAAAAATGAATTTTAGAAAATTTGGAGGGTTCATATGTAAGAACTCAAAGTTTTCTAAAGAATAAAGAGGGTTTTAAGAAATTTTGGAGGGGCCATATGTAAAAACTCATAAAAATCCCTAAAAAGAAAAGAGGGTTTTCAAAAATTATGGGGGGGCCATGGCCCCTGCCAGCCCCCCCTTGGTTCTGCCAGTGCTCTTTACTAAATATTTTTGTTGATTGACACATTCAAGTTATTTTACAGCCTGTTTGCTTTCATGTTGAATTTTATAGATACAAAATTGTCTGGATGCACGAATTGTCAGGTTTTTTTGCTGATTATGTGCATTTCCACTTATAGATTTCCTTTTACGATGTTGGTGTTACAAAAGGCTGTGAATATGGTATGGAACCTTCCTGAGGTTATGAGAATAGCCTATGTGTTCATCATAATTATGCTTGTTTGGATGGTGATCTGGTCATTTGGAGCTGCTGGTGTTGTCGCATCAAGCATTGGTGATGGTGGACGTTGGTGGCTTCTTGTGGTGAGCTGGCAAGTTTTGCTCCAGTCCAACTATCATTTTGAGTGATACCATCCCTGTCGCGTTTGTAAAGAAATAACCCGCTTTTTTTAGTAAAAAACAAGGAAATATCCACCTAATGATCCCTATATGCACTTTTGTACTGGCAGGTACTTTCCATGAGTTTATTTTGGACAGGTGCAGTTCTGTGTAATACAGTTCATGTTATAGTGTCTGGCATGGTGTTTCTTGTTCTTATCCATGGTGGCAGAGGAGCAGTATCAATGCCTCCAAAACCATTGCTGAAGTCACTAAGACATGCTGTGACAACCTCTTTTGGCAGCATCTGCTATGGATCCCTTTTTACAGCTGTCATCAGAACATTGCGGTGGGAGGTAATTGCATAACTTTGAGATTCTTTTTTTTTCTTATATATATATATATGTTTGGTTCATTTTTGCTGATAAATTTTTCTTCAGTACGTTTGTAGTTATTCATCTCATTTTAATGTCTTTATTATTATTAAACTGTTCTAGATCAGGGGGCTTCGTTCGAAGATTGGCAACAACGAATGCTTGCTTTGCTGTGTTGATTTTTTATTTAATCTTGTTGAGACTCTTGTTCGCTTCTTCAATAAGTATGCATACGTCCAGGTAGTTGTTCCACTTCCTACCGTTAAATTTTCATCATGCCTTCTTCAGTGTAGTAAGATGGTATAAAGAATCATTGCTTTTTGGGCTTGTTTTGATACATCATTCCTTGTCTCTTATTACGAGAACTCATTCAGCTGAACCCAGATGGATGGGATTGTTACTCTTTTTGTTACACTCCTTGGTAGTAGTTGATTGCTAATATGCTAATGAACTATTAACCTTGGTGGTTGTTTGGATGTGGAGAATTGGGGGAAGAAAGATGCCTTCTCTATGGAAAAAGCAATACTCATTTGAATCTTCTTTTAGGCAATAAAAGTGAGCCCTTCTTGAGGAATATTTCTCCTTGGGGCTTGTTTGCAATCATTTACATATTTACATGATTTCCATGCATAATGGAGACGTATCATCACATTTGTGTAAACGATGTGTGAAAATGGGATGCAAATGAGGCATTTTTGGCGCAACCCAGATTCACAATCGGGTCAATAGATCAATCTCCCGAAGGATTTATCGAATCCAGTGATGGATTCCAGCCCTAAGGCACACTCACGATGAGGAGAAACCTCATAACGGAAGAGAAACTCTCAATAACTCAAGATTAATTGAAAATAAGCACTCTATTACAACTAAGGCATGTCCCTTATATATAGGACTGAACATCTTACTTCTGCACTAAGACTTTCCTAAATTAAAGAAGCCTAATTAAAAGAGGAAACTACTTGCATAACAATCCAAATCAAATAAACTCCTAATTTAAAGACTCTAAATAAATCAAACTCTAAATATAATTCCTAATTAATCCATAAATTAGAAACAAACCCTAATTGAATAAACTTAAGATAAAAATAGCATCCACAGTAGTTTCTTAGCCAATTTGGCCTTGTGGACCGAACCCCAAAGGACTGTTTGGGATGGTTGGGTCCATCCTGTGGGCCCAGGGACTCTTTTGGACCGCTGTACTGCATCACATTTACACACCAAGATTTACTCACCTAAAAGGTGTTAAAATGATTTACACACGTCTCTTGTAAAAAGCACTAGTACAGTCTCCACAAGGTGACCTAGGGGCCCATCAAAGAGCTTTATTTTATTTTTTTTCATTCCTGTGGGCTCCATATTTGTAATCCAAATCTTCAATTTGTTTATTTGAGTTAATAAACCCCACGATTTTGAAGCTGATTATGTTAAATTTTCATAGATTTTGAGTAATTTGTGAAAAAATCCCAATTTATAGGTCATCCCCACCCCCCCCCCCCCCCCCCCCCCCCCCCCCCCCCAAACCAAAATCATTCATGATCTAAACCATTCAATATTTTTGTAGTAAAGGTAAACATTAAGATCTTGGAATGTTGTTATCTCTGAATTCATGTTTGTTGGTGGCCCACCAAGGGGAAGGGGTAGGCCAAAGAGGACGTGATGGAAGTAGTAAAAATAGATTTGAAGTAGGGCAACTTATCTGAGGATTTGTTCAAGATAGATCGGAATGGAGAAAGAAAATTTGTGTAGCCAACCTCAGCATAGTTGGGAAGAGGCTTTAATGATGGTGGAGGTGGTAAAAATTAAGATAGTTTCATATCTTAATTATTCATGGATTTTGAGAAATTTGTGAAAAACTCCAGAAAGTCCAAATAAACCTAAAATTGTTGGATATACTCATTTACTCATGTGAAAATGATGATTTTGTGCAAGGATGAAAATAGCGGTAGCGGCCTGCCGCCAAAATGCTACGTAGCGTAGCGGTGCGATTTGAAAAAATCGTCAAAAAAATATGAAAAAATTCTAGAAAATCTAGAATATTGAAAAATGAGAGAAAATGTATTTTTTTTTTTGCAAAAAGTAACTAAGGTAAGGGGGCGTAGTGGTCCCCTCACTGTATGAGGTCCTTTATCATTGTATAAATAGAAAATAATAGTAATGATCATTTTTTTCACATGTGTTCATGTTGCTTAGTTATGTTAACTTAGAAACTAATGAAAGGCTTATAAAAGAAAAAACTATGTAATGAAGTCAAGACTTAAGAGTACCTAGCGAAAAAAATACATCTACCAAAGGGGGTGTCTAATAGGATGTACTTAGAGAAGAATCATTGAGAAGAACTCTCTGTATCGACTGTAATTCGGCGAGATCATGTGCATTTTGGTGTTCTTTTAAACATAAAAGGGTAGAAGAGTTGTGTAGAAATGTTATTTGGAGAGAAGAAGAAAATAAATAAGTCTTATTATGCATTTTTTAAAAATTTGAAAAGTAGGAATTTTTCTCACCCCATAGCTGCCTCGTAGCGGCTACGTCCGCTGCGGGTGCAACGGCCGATAAATCGGCCGTAGCATAGCAGTGGCGGCCGATATAGCGTGGCGGCCGCTATTTTCATCCATGATTTTGTGTTTAGCTATTCAAGTAGAATTCTCTCATATTTTTTGTTTAGCTAATGCATTAACTAAGCAAGGGAGTCATTGATTCTAATGTTGTCAATTTCGTTCCGGTTTGGCCTTGTAGTGGAACATTCCGGGGCTCCGAATAGTTTTGGTGTTCTGTTTTGTAAAAATACGCGTGATTTTGTGTTTAGCTATTAGCTAATGCGTTGGCTAAGCAAGGGAGTCGTTGATTCCAGAGTTGTCAATTTCGTTCCGGTTTGGCCCTGTAGTGGAATGTTCTGGCGCTCCGAACAGTTTTGGTGTTCCGCTTTGAAAAAAGACGCATGAAAGATTAAAAAACTAAAAGAATATCTAAAATTGAAAGGGAAAAATAGTATAATGCTAAAATAATACTAAAATTACATACATACATCATTTAAATTAAACTACACTCTACAATTAACTATTTTCTAGTTTTCACTATATATAAGTGAAAGTATGAAACACCTGAACTTATTAGAACTACTTAATAAACCTAACAAAATAAAACTTTCGGGGGATTCTATTTCATTTAGGCCAAAATTGGGCTAGAATTAGGGCCAATATTGTTGGGCTTGAAACAAGCAGTATACGCCGAAGGTGGGCCTGGATCTTTAAGGGAAGATTCCGTTCCGTCTGAAGCCAATTCCGGAACGTTTCAGCCAACTTTGGCAGGAATGGAACGGAATTGACAACTATGGTTGATTCTTCACAGATCTCAAAATATTTGTGAAAAGGTCAAGACACGTAGATCTGTATTTTTGGACTTTTGTGTGCCCTTAAATCAATATCCAAACCGTTGATCTTCTTTGGAAAGGTAGAAACGGCCGTGGGGTTAAATTTGAGCCCTTGATTCTTTGTGGATCTCGAGAAATTTAAAAAAAAACATGAACCATGAGGATGTGCTCAAGTTAAAATGATTGGTTTTCCACATGATTCCACCCAGTCCATTGTTTTTTTTTTTTTTATAATTGTGGGATCCTAAATGTTGATCCAAACTGTTGGCTTTCTTTAGAAGCTCAAACACGGCCACGGTGTCAAATTTGAGCCGTTGATTGTTCAAAGATCTCAATATATTTGTGAAAAAAGCGGACCCTGAAATCCTCATTTTTGGACTTCTGTGGGCTCCTGAATTACAATCGGAACCATCCATCCTCTATAGAAGGCTGAGAATGGTTATGGGATCAAATTTCATGTCTTGATTCATCGTGGATCTTGAGAAATTTGTGAAAAACCATGAACTGTTCCTAAAACATTTATTTCAAACAGTGTTTGTTTTACCAAATGGTCTATGTGAAAAAAATCTACCCTACACAAATCTATTCTATACAGATCTATTTCATATAGATAAGATTTGCCAAACGGGGCCTTATTCTCCTGTGATAATGTTCATCCATTGATTGCACTGAATCAGAGTGAAAGAAAAGGGACATAGGGATCAAGCTACTAAATATGCGGTGGACAAAACTGCCCTTTATGTGTATTTCTCAAACTTACAATTATGCATTCGAAGGGGTTGGGCGTGGGGTGGTATGTTGTGGATCTGTTTTTATCAGCCATTGATGCTTTCATCCTTCTTAAACCAGTGCATGTGCAATGGTTCCAGCCTGAAAATAAAATAGATAAACATATAAATAAAAAACATGCCAATTTCTCATTCTAGACTCTGATTAGTTATTTAACATGTGGAAATGTGTTAACCTTTAATGCAATTTTCACTACCTTGCAATTTTCACCTAAAGGAGACTTATAGCACATTCATCATCAATCATGATAAAATCATTAGAAAAAAATTTGGTTATTTACATTCTCATGAAATTTTCACCAAAGGAGTCAAACAGATTTACTTTTCCTTCTCAACTAGTTTGGATCACAGTGCTTCTTTTTTTTCCCCCTTTGAAATTTACTTGCCATTGTCTGTTTGGGCAGTCAAAAACTTCTCACCTGCAAAGTTATGTTTTTATCTGTGGTAGCATGAGCTGAAGCTTTGATTATTTGGTTTTCTTTCCAGATTGCCGTTTATGGTAAAAGTTTTAATCATTCAGCAAGGGACGCATGGGAATTATTCCAGTCAACTGGTATAGAAGCACTAGTGGCGTATGATTGTTCAGGTGCAGTTCTATTAATGGGCACCGTCTTAGGCGGGCTTATTACTGGAACTTGCACGGGAGTATGGACATGGTTGAGAACAAGCGATAGAGTTGTGATGGTTGGCTTTACTTCTATGTTAATGGGAATGATCTTGGTATGTTATATCTTATTTGGATAAATACTTCATTATCTCTCAACTAAATCACTAAATTTCTCAAATTTTTTTCCAAAGTTTACAATTATGGTGACTTATAATCAACTTTTTGTTGGCTTCATTCAAAATGAAATTACTCAACCAATGATTTGATTTGATGAGAATCATTAGTGCACATGATCTTAGTAGTGGTTCTGAATAACATTTTTCTTCCATGTTTTAATGTTTATCTTTGAATTTTTCTATGCATATTATTTTTCTTATAACATAGTGGATTACTCTGTCACGTGTTGGTACTCATCATTTTGTGGTCTCAAGTCTATGTAAGGGAGAGATGTGTTAGACTGGTTGATGGATTTAAAAAATTTTCTTGTCTTTTGTTGGAAGGCCAATTAAAACTTGAAATGAAGAAGCTATGGGCAACATGTTAGGTTGTGGAATGACAGGACATGGTCTAATTAAGGATGAGTTAAGTGAATGTTACAAAGTTGACCTTAGATAAATAGAATAAAATGATGATGAGATCATTGAAGATAAGCTGATCACATTGGTTAACGAATTGGAAAACTGTGCCTGCCTATAGCCTAACTATATTTTCTTCAACTCCTGCCTCCTTTCTCCTTTCTTATCTTTTCTTTTTTCCTCTTTTGGATTTTGAATCACATCTTGGTATTAGAGGAATTACTTTTTGAAGACGAAGATGGATTGAAATCAACATCAAACTTGTCCTTAAATATTTCTAAAGTCAACAATTGTATTATTCCTTAAACATGTCAAGTCATAAACCATCTAAAAAATCTATTACTGCGGTTTTGCCATTATTTTTGTTTTAAATTTTTAAATGATGATAAAGAGTTGATTGCAGACGTCTTGATGGCAGATATTGAAGATGAAGTTCTTTGATGTATGATGTGTTTGTAGATGATGTGGTGTCATCGGTCAAACAGGCAATCACATGAATGACAAACTAGAAATTTATAGAGAGGCTTTTTGAATGGTTGAAAATTAAGAGATTAAAGATAAAGACATATATAGTGCAATTACACTGGATAAGAAGTAGGGAAGATGAATAGTTAAAAGTAATAAGGACTTAGGGTGTGTTTGGTTCGGCTGGTTAATAGGGCTTTTTGAGCTTTTTTACTTTTGAAAAGTCTGAAAGCTTTAAGAAGTCTGTTTGGTTATTTCATTTTCAAAATAACTTCTAAAAAGAAAAAGTTAAAAATTAACTTTTTAACGAAGCATCTCTTGACCCACTTTGCTTTTCTGAATGGACTTTTTTACTTTAGTGGCAAGTCGAGCAGAAAGCCTTGAGGGATTCACTTAACCGAATGCGTATTTTCCCATTATCCTTTTTCACTCTCTTCTTACCTTACCCGTCTTCCCATCCTTCCTTTAAACCCAATACGAGTATTAGGAAACAAAATCTGTTTTGAGTCCTGCGAGGATGACTGACCCTTACCACCTTTGCAATTAGGCAATAGGATGGAATCTGTTGGTCGTCTCTTTTGGTGTGAGTCGCCTTTGGTCTCCCTCAGCAACCACCACTAAGCGGACTCTCTCTCTCTCTCTCTCTAAAATTACAACCTTTTGAGTTGGGCTTTTCTAGTTTCAGTAGATGAATGAATTGATGCTGAAACTAAGAGGTTGTAATTGGCAATTCCAGACAAAAAAATGCTTTGTATTCTGTTGGTTTCATGTTTTGAAGTGAAATGGGTGTGGCGTGTTTCATTGGTAAGGTTTGATATGGGAGGCTCATAGGATTTGATATTTGGTTAGAGTGGGCACTTTCTAGAGTTGAACATGATGATGGAGACGAGACAGAGTTGCTAATCTACTACAACAGTTTACACATGAGCTGTTAGGTGTTTAGTTTGATGGCCTTCGTGATGGAAGTCTGATATCTAGTATTGTGGTTTTGGGTACGATGGATTTTAATGCAAATGATCATACGTGGGAAATGAGAGATGCCATTACTGATGTGGGGTTGTAGAGTTCGTGTTATTTTAATAAAAAAATATTCACTTACTATAGATTGTTTTGGCTAAAGAATTGATGTATATTGTTGAACTTATGGAAGTGCATGTGTATAACATATAGTGTGTGTTCTCTTGTGAGCAACAAACTGTGGAGTCCAACTCCATAGGGCCCATTGTTCCCACCTTTCATCAGTCTCGGCCCTTCAATACTAGGCCCAATTTTACTCTCATCAAATCTTTACCCACTGTTGGATTATATCTCAAAGAAATCTTGAGAAATCCGGTGGGGCTGATTTTTTGGATCCCCCTTTCCATTTGCACTCCTCTCATTGATAAACTTTTGTCTAAGTGGGACACATGAGCTAGACATTGTCTTAGCCAAAAAGGCCTAGAAAGGTATAGACATTGTCTATATGTATTATATTATATATAGTCTTAGAGAACATTGTCTATATTATATTATATTATATTATATATTCACATTGTTGTATGATATGTGTCATTATTGATAGTAGGACCAATCCAAATATATTAATTGATATTAAGAATTTTGAAAGGGAGCGACTATCTGCACATCCAGAGTTGCTCGGTGCACATCCGTCCATGGGACCCTTGATGGAACCCTCTGGAAAAAAGATGAAAACGCCCTCCCTTTCTTCTCTTCCCTCTCCCTGCTCAGCAGCCCACCTCCGCCCACCTCCCTCCTCTCCTTCTCCTTCTCCCTCTCCCTCCCCTCTGCCTCTCCTTCTCCATCCTCCTTCCCTCCTTCTCCCTCCTCCTCTTTGCTTCCCCTTCTCCCTTCCTGTCTCCCTCTCCTTCTCCATCCTCCCTCCCTCTCCTCCGCCCAACTCCACCCCCTCTCCATCTCTCCCGATCCCTCCCTCTCCCAGTGCCCACCTCCACCCTCTCTCTCTCTCTCTCTTTCTCTCTCCCTCTACCTCTCCAATTGGAACTAATTTATTACAATGGAGAAAGAGAATGGTGATTCAAGAGAAGAAACTTGTTCTCTTGATCTCCAACAATAAGGAAAGAAGGCTAATAGGTAGTACAACTATGGAATTTTCATTAAAACAACTTGATTTGGGAGGAAATAAATACATAGCTTAATTTATAGGGGTACTTGCAAATCCGGGATTAATCATCATTAATTCCCTTGGACTTCCTTGAGCAACTATACAATGAACAAAAATAGAAAACCGAAAAGTCACATAGGAAACTTAACCGGCATTGTAGAAAAACATTGAACAATACTAGAAACAATGCATAATAACAAATGGTTGCTTGTACTTAAGGAATGCTAGAACGCCAAGAATCTAGCTTACTTCAAACATGTACTCAGCTTCAGTGGAAGATTTAGATATAGTGGGATGCTATTTACATTTCCAAGCTATATGAGATGTGCCAAGGAACATGCTCCAACCAGTGGTAAATCTGTGGGTATTAAAGCAGAGTCAGCTTCGGCCGAGGAGTAAACAAGATCATAAGCAAGGGTTCTTTGGATGTAGCGAAGTATACAATGTGCTGCTGAAAGGTGAGGTTTATGAGGATTGCAAATTGGTTCACAATTTGTACAACAAAAGCTACATCGGGACAAGTCATCGTGAGATAGAGCCAACTGCCTACTGGGCAACAATATAGAGTAGTATTAGACAGGGGGATCCCTTCTTTTTTATGAAATTTAGCATTTAGCTCTAGAGGAGTATCTGAAATCTTGAAATCAGTAAGGAGTGCCAGAGAGAGTAAGTCTTCTGCATATTTCTGTTGATGGACATGAATACCATTCAAGTTGCAGGAGGTTTCAAGCCCAAGGAAGTACGTTGAATGACATGATCTTTCATCTTGAATGCACGAAATAAATAGCCCTTGAGTTCTCTAATGCACGTGGTATCATTGCCACTGATAATGATTTCACCAATGGAGGAGCAAGAGAGTACGTCTCAGAAGAGTCCACCTGATGGAAAGAGAATTATCATTTGGACTTTGATAGAAGTGAGCTCGAAGAATGGCATTGAAAAATTTATCAAACCAGGCATGTGGGGCCTAGTTGAGCCCACAAAGAGATCTCTTTAAGAAGCACACATAATTCGGTGGAAATGCCTATCCAGGAGGATGCATGCAAATTGTTTCTTGCCAATCACAATGAAGAGAGGCATTTTTTACGTCCATCTGCTAGAGAGACCTTGTGAACAGCTACAACACCTAGTAGGGTTCTGAGTGACCATAGTCATCTTTGCAATTGGAGCAGAAGTCTCCTCACAGTCAGTATCATACTCTTGCGGAGCATGTTTGGTAGCAAGCAAGGAATCTATAGATTTGATGATTCTTTACTACCACTGGAACAAGGATTCTTCACTGGGGATTTGTATAGTTGATGATTTCACATTGATATTGGTGTGTATCGATGCATATAGCTAAGAAAAATAGGGTTCTGTGTGCAAATCCACTTAAGTGAGGATTTTCATATCTTACGCGCGCGCGTGGGGGGGGGGGGGTGTTTTCGGATCTGAAAATCCTAACAAATGAAGATTTTCATTCGTCCAAATCCTCAGGAATTTACAATTGCCAAACATGGATTTATAACAACTTTTGGGAAACCAAAAATCTTTTCCCTAAAGATTTGGTTGCCAAATGTGGCCTAAGCGACCAAGTGGGCTTATAACGATCCAAACTCCCTTCAAGTTTGACTTTGATGGAGTAAATGCACTTACTGTCAATGATGGATGTACATGTTGGACACAAAATCAATACCCAGGTGCAGTTTAGCTTTTGGAAGTAGTAATTCTGCTGGAGCATTTTGCCAACAGGGTTCTTTGATGGCCTGTGAGGATGAAGAAGAGATGGAGATAGAATTTAAAGAGGTAAAAAGTGCAAGAAAGCCATAACAGTTTGGAGGTTTGGAAATACAATTAGAACACAAACTTAGGTGGTGGTGGAGGGATGGTACCTGGAAGAGAGTATCTGGCAGTGGAGAGTGATCAGGATCAGGTTCAACTGTGGGTGGCACCTTCTGATATTGAATTTAGACTTTAGTAGTGGCTATAGGGGCTGATTGAGTTGGGAATTATGGAAGGTAACATATTTGTGTGATATAATAATCTGATGGAAGGGAACAAACTTGATATGTGAACAAAACAACAATTGGATGTCGTTTCGTAAAAATCCAAACTTCAGCATACCTAAAAAGCTAGCAAAGTAGCACTGATATTCATACTTACTTGGACCACCTATATACTACTATAACTCAATCTCACATTTTGGCCAACCATCTAGCCAATAGTGATATATTCAGGTTTTTCTGAACCATGAAAATGCCTGTGTGTGTGTGTAGGAAATGACCATTTGCATACTGCATACACGATGATGAAATTTGAACTTCAGCTTTTCATTCTTACAGTACAAACTCTCTTACATTTATTTTCAGGTCGGTCTGGCAATGGTGGTGGTGGAAAGCGCTGTTACATCCATTTACATCTGTTATGCAGAAGACCCATCACTAATTCAAAGATGGGATGCCGAATTCTTCAACCAGATGTCAGAAGCACTCCACCAGCGGTTGCAACATAGGAGCGCGCGAGCTAGCGAAGTGATGGGTCGCACGCACAATGCAATACAGGAAACTTTTTGAGTACATACAGCCCGAAATGCATTGATGATGTAATCATGTAATTGAATTTAATTGATCACCTTTTCTCCCATTTAAACACAGATATCTTAACTGGTCACAAGAATTAACAGGCTAAGGTTGAGGAATGCAGCCTTTTAATGAATGGAAGACCGAATCATTTAAAAAGAAAAAGGGAAAACTGTTCTGATTTTGATTTTGTTGATCTAACTGTAGGATGATTCCCGGGTTAGGATTCTTAGTATTGTATTTACAGCTTTGTCGCTAGGGGTGTATACGGATCGGATTGGTGCGGATTAGGCCAAATCAGTCACCAATCTGTTACCTACGGATTGATGGATTTGGGATCCGTGACTGTTAAAATCCGATCAGATCCGATCCGTGAAAGACTGGATCGGATCAGATTGATCCGTGGAATCTAATGTTAAAGAAAGAGATCTAACAATCCACAAAAAAATACAAATTACAAATATATTTAGACCCCTTAACTTATATTTAAACTCCTTAAGTTTAGACATCTTAACTTATATTTAGACCCCTTAAGTTTGTTTTATTTATATTTAATGTCAACAGATTGGATCGGATTGAAGGCGAAATCCGTCACCAATCCGTTGCTAACGGATTATAAGATTTTCAATCCATCACCAATCTGTTTACCATCGGTTTACTTAAAAATCCGCGGATCGGATCGATTTTACGGATTGACGGATTATTTGTGCACCCCTATTTGTCGTTGTGATTCTAAGCCTGTTTATTTGCATGAAATTGAATTACAAGGAATTCTAAAATGTATTCCAATTACAATGGTCAAAACTTAGAATTGAAGAAACAAAAGTGAAGATTCACGATAGCCAAATAAATCTCTCTTTTTGTGGAAAGTGATTACCCAGCCTTCACCCTAGTGGGAGGATTTTCTCCAAAATGAAATCCACATGGCTGTTGTGCGAGAGTTTTGGTCTCAGCCTTTAATGCAAGTGGACTTCTGAAGGTGAAAATTCTGCCACCCTAGTAAATCAAATCTTAGGAAAGTAGGGTTGCATCTACATCTTTAACTTATATTCTACAATCGTACGTTCTGGGAATCCAATTCCAGAAAACAAACGGGCCCATATTTCAGGCAAAGCAGAACCAATTAAACACTCTAGGATGTATCTTGGGTTCGCTTAGCTACTGGGATGCAATGCAATACCAAAAAGCTTGTTCTTGGGATTTTATCATCTCAGACTGACAAAAGGACATTTTTCATATCTTTGTCTTTTACTATTTTGTGCATAATATGGTAAATCTCAGTTAAAGTGAAATAATTACTAAAAAGAAATAGAAGGATATGTTAAAAATAGACACCCATTACAAAGAATAAGGATTAAATGATGGTAGTGGTGGCGAGAAAATAAACTAAAAAAAAAAAAAAAAAAAAAAAAAAGACTGCTGAAAAAAAAAACTATTATTTACAAGATTTTGGTAAATATGGAAAATAGTATCACAAAATTTTTAAAAAGTGATTTTCGAAAATATTTTCATGAAATCAGTTTATATCGGTTCTTCATTGCCATTATCTGTGACATTGGTGGGAGTTGCTGGTGCTCAGCATAAAACAGGCTTTTTGAACTTAGATCATAAATTGTGACAACTTTTTTTTTTTTTTTTTTATAATGACGAGCAACCCACCGACCCCATTGCGGTTGATCATTGGTAAAACCACATATATTCAACCTCCAGCTCATTATTGGACTTTCTAACCACTTGAACAATTTAACTGTGAGTGAACAATTTAAGTTATTGGGTAAATTGCAACAACTTTGTAACTTATTGACTTGATCTCTGCCCCGAAATCCCAATCTTGAACTTAAATTTTACTCAGAGATACAATAATCTTAGTTAATGACTCTTTAACTTGGATAACTTCTTCGTCCGATTATGATAGTATCACAATCCAATTTAGCCAATGCTCAAAAATTATTTTGGGGAGGAAGATTACAAGCTCCAGATGCAGGTTTGTTGACATGCTTTCTTTTTTTTCTCATTTTGGTCAGTTGCTTGAGTTCTTTCTCCTTCCTTCAAGCCCTTTTAGGCTATGTTTATCCAAGTGGTTAAGGCCTCAGAATACATAGTTGCAGGATTGCTGAGTGATGGGTTGCTCAGGATAATTGTGAACTGGGAGGACGGATTGACTTGCCTATTACTATTTGAGATTCCATACCTGTTTAAGAGCACAGTTTGCATTTGGGTGTTCAAAAATCTTGCTTCTGTGCTTCACCCTGATGATCTTAGGTGGGAGAAGCAGCTTCTACTTCAATGCAGACCTTAACAAAGGCTAATCTTTTGCTCTCCAGAGTGTTCTTTTCCATATAGAAGCTTGCGAATGAAGCTAGCTAGCAACTTTACTGAAGCAGTCTTCGCATCTAAAATTGGGATTGAGGTTGCGAAGGTCTTGTTTGGCAATCAAATCCTTAGGGAAAAAACCTTCCACTATCTATAAAATAATAGAAAAATCTACATTTGGCAATTGTAAATTCACAAGTATTTGGACCAATGGAGATTCTCATTTTTTGAGGATTTTCAGCTGCAGTCTCCCACCATAGCCCCCGTTATGGAAATCATCACTTTTGCAGATTTACCCACCAAACTCAATTCTTTCCCAGCTATGTAGTTATACAAATCCTCAATAAGGAATCCCCGTTCCAGGGATAACGAGGAATCCTTAAATCTGTGGATTCCTCGCCTGTTACTTCAAAATGAGGATTGCTGAGAGCAGATAAATACACAATTTCTGTTCAATGTTATGAAATTTATATTTGTTAGATCAGGTCATGTGGTTTCTTGCAGCAGTACCCTCTGAGATCTCCACATCAAAACCATCTTTATCTGTAGTAGGGTCTTGGCGGGACGTAGAAAAGGTCTATGGTGGGGCACACCTTAGTGGCGAACAAAGGTGACTGGGAGTTGGCACCCACTGAACAGGGAAAAGGTCCTCTGATATCATCTTGGATGTTTTTTTCTGGCGTGTTTGAATGTAGCTCAACTATTGTAACGGTCAAGCTCGGAATAAAAAAATGCTCTTCAAAGGGGACATATTAGAAATTTAAATTGACTAGCCCGCCCAGAGATTGCTGGAATTCCCAACATGTTCTCTTTGGAGGATGCTGCCACTGGAGTACTAGAAGTAGGGTATTCCTTATTAAGCATGGAATTGAACTTCTTTTACTTGAGGGCACATTTATGCAGCCAAATTTACATGGAAAAGACTTAGAATTTTAGTCACTTTTCCACAGCAGAAGATTTTCGCATTTGGGCTGCTTCTTTGAGAAGTGCAAAAATAGCTAAATTTTCCGTGATTTTGCTGGAAAGCATTTTTGATGGGGTCAGTTTTTTTTATTTTTATTTTTGGGTAGGACAGTTTAAAATTCATTAAAACAATTAAAAACCAACAAAGCAAAGCAAAGGAGGGGCAGCAAACAAAACATAAACAATACCCAAAACACAAAAAAGCTAAATCCCAGTGCATGAACTGGCTATCCTATGGAGTTATTGCTACTGTGCTCATGACCTGGGATGGATTTGGGTTTAGGAGGGGGACAAATTCATAGCCCCCATGATGTAATGTGATGTGATCCATGGGGAAGAAGTATGGGTAGAGTGAAGCTGCAATGGGTAGTAAAGGCTTCATGGAATATCATTGTGCTTCAATGGTCAAAGATGCCATACAATATGCTAAAGGGTCATTTGCCTTTTACATATGTCAATGGCCTATATGTGTATGTTGCATATGCAAGTGTTAAACATGTAAAACACATTATACATTTGTGAAGATCATCATTTTCACTTGCTTTTTTTCATATTAATACAAGAATATTGAATGGTTCGGATCATGAACTGGATGGCTCATGGAAGTCCAGAAAATTAGATCGATATGTTGGGACTTTTTCACAAATTATTCAAAATCCACAAAGACTTAAGATAAGCAACTTTAAGGTTTTTTGGTCATTTAGTTCAATAAAAAAATTGAGTAGTTTGAATTTAGATTGTTGAACCCAATTTTAAAAGAAAAACAAAGATCTTTGGTGGGCCCCTCTTTAGAAAAAATCACTCTAACACCTTTTGCAAAGAGGAATATGAATCATTTCACAGCTATGGAGGTGTTAAAATGGTGGTGTATAAATGACCTTAATTACACACCTCATTTTGCATCATATGCATAAATCTGCATAAACAAACATGACACATTTGTAATGGTTATGAATGTGAATTAAATGAGGGCAAACAAACAACCCCTAAAAAGGCCTGGTCCTCTTAGTGTCTTAAGATAATTACTAAGTTGAAGAAGTGAAATCCCCCATGAGGTGAAACTCTTGAAAATTCAAGCCGCTCAAAATAAATGTCTTCACTATGTGGGATGTCCCAATAGTTTACTTCAATAAGAGTTGACCCTACTGTAAAATTGACTATTTATGATCAATCACATGAATGTGATTAAAACTTTATAAGATTGTGTTATCACATCATCTTGGGGCCCACTCTCACTAAGTAAAATGGGACATCCCATACAGAATAAAGCTATTCAATTCGAACAACTCGAATTTTCAATAGTTGACGCATTATTCAATTCGAGCAACTGGGATTTTCAATAGTTGACTTAGGGTGAGGTTCCACTTCAACTCAAAAATTCAATGTCATAGACTTAAAAGAGGTTCAGACTAGCTAAAAGATAGGAAGGCCTTGTCAGTTTCTTACTTATTATATACATGAGGCTCTTGTCTTAGGTCAAGAGATCTGTCTATTTCCTGATGGGCAATTAAGCGTGGGGACATCATTAACATATCACTGTGCCCCCAAGCCAGAGGCACTCCTCTTACCAATGTGAAGACAAGAAGCATTTTGAATATCTTGAAGGCTCATATTTTTTATATTTTCTTGGAGTGTCTAGAAAGTTCGCCTATGATAATGTGCCTCAGATTAAAGACTAATATTTACCCACTTCTATGAGAAGTATAAAATTGTCAATGATGCATGACCTGCTTATAAATCAGTAACAAATGGCCTTGTGAAAGACTTTCACACGAACCTTTTTTAATGGTTAAAAACATGGTTGTCATGATGTGATTAGAGTCAACACTCGTCACTTTCCTGGCTCACTCTAGTCATATCAGGCAACAATCATATATGACCTGCTCCAAAACTCCATTATCCCTAGTTTGCGGGAGTGACACTGTTATTTCGTTGGAAATTTAAATTTTATCTTTACAGTTTACAGATTGCCTCATAAATTAAAGGAATGCTTTCAAAATAGGGCTCAATTTCAAATCAAGAAAGATAAATGTTAAATTATATAACTCAATCTAGTGGATGATGTGAATAAATTTATTTACTATCTTAATTGATTTATAATTTCATGCTTTATTCATGTGATGAGTGGTTTTTTTTCTATGACTGTACATAATTAATACAAAATGACATAATGGTTCATGAGATGAACCGGAGTCCATAAATATATTAAATATAATCCATGTGTGTGGGTGATATTCACATACCGGAGACATACTGTACATAATTAATACAAAATGACATAATGGTTCATGAGATAAATTGGAGCCCATAAATATATTAAATGTAATCCATGTGTGTGGATGATATTCACATACCGGAGATATGAATCGCAACTCTTACACTTAAAGTATTTTCACAACCAGTGATGAGACTGGACATCTCATATGAAAAATGTTATAGCATTGCAGTCACTATGAGATATTGTGGTTGCGACCGCAACCATGAGAGTGTAAGACTTTGGATTGTTGTGCTAATATATTGGATGTATTGAATGACCATGAGTAGCACTTTATGCAAAACTGTCTTTGATTAAGGATTACTCTCATAATTTTCAAGCAATAGGCTCTCAATCCTGAGAGATTAATGAACTCAAATTTCTACTGTACATTTACTTTGAGTTATCAATGAGTAAGGCCAATTGTAGGTCACCATCCCGGTATCTTGGGTACGTGTGGTAGTGGAACTGTGAGAACAAATAATTCTCAAGATGAAATCTATCATCCAAGAGAGAAATATTCACCTGTGCCAATTAATGGATTTTGATCATTGGTAGGTGCGCACCCATCTCAATTAAGAGTTAATTGGATGGTACTGATAATCATTGTGATTAATTTGGTCATAAGGATAATAAGACGTTGATCTAATTTTGGTTGGACATATTTATTCCAATAGATCTATGGATATAATTGATTGTGGGTTTTTTTTTTTTTTTTTTGTGGGGGGTGGACTACTTATAGTAATTGGAAAGTTTAGGGTCATCTTGTAAATATTTCTAAAACTGGAGTGCAGTTACATTTATTAGTCGAGTTATTTGCAATTAATTGTAGGTCTGGAGTTCACATGAGATGTGGGGTCCGAATGTTTCAATTGTAGCCAGATTCTAAGGAATCCTTAATAGTCCCCATACTAGACCTGAGAAGAGAATGTTTCTATTCCAATTTCCAATTGAAACTCTTACACTATGTTTGGGAGGGGGGGAGTTTGAGGAGGAAGCAAAATGGAGGGGAGGGGAGGGGAGGGGAGGGAAAATTAATTTTACCTCCTCTTGTTTGGATAGTAAAAAGCTAGAGGGAAGAAAAGTGAAAAAGTATAATTTTGTTTGTTTATGAGGTAGAGAGACAATTACCATTTTATCCTTACTTTTACAAAAGCTTCAATTTGACAAAAGGGCAGTTTAGTAATTTTCTAAAAAATCCCCTCTTTGCCTCATATTTTCCCCCCACTTTTGAAGGAAAATTTTTGGAGTGGGCCCCACACTAATTTTACCCCCAAATCCCCCCCCCTCCCTTCCCAAACACCCTCAATTTCAACATTCCCTCCATTTTCTCCTCTTTTTTTTTTCTTTCCCTTATTTTACCTCCTTCCCAAACGATACCTTAAGGAAAAGAGGAGGACAAAGAAGAGAAATAGAAGTGAGATTCTAATTTTGGACAAATAGGAGGTGCTCCATAAACTATTTATATGAGGAGAGGGGATTGTGCGTCCCATGCTCTCACCTGCCCAAGCCCCCTCTCTCATCTTTTCTCTCTTCTGGTTTCCTTCTTGAGTGCCTAGGATTTCTTTTCCTTAGAGATCTCATCATTCTCTTTTGAGAAGTTATCTACAAGAGGGTTATAGTATTGAAGAACACAAAGGTTAAGGAAATCAAATATGCGAACAGGATTTTAATGAATCAAGTAATCAAATTCTCGATTTGAGCGCAACCAAGCTCCTAATGTATAAATCTACAACTTGTTTGTTTTAGTAGATCTTTTAGTTTATGATTGACTGGTTTTCTTGATTTGTCTTTTTTTATAGATCTTCGATCTTAATACACGATATTATGGTTTTAGATCTTGGGGATTGGGTTCTTGGCATTTTAGGTGATTGATCCATGTGTTAAGTGGGTCAAGAGTTTTTGAAAACCCATCTAGAAGGCCCACCTTCTTCTAACGAGAAAAAAAAAAACCTTACACTTCAAAATAGAGCTTAAGTTTTCCATTAATATTTCAAATCAGGACATTCGATGAGAACATGAATTTTTCAGCGAGAATATGGATTTTCCGGCGACTTCTCTAGTAGCATCCCATCTTCTTCTTCCCTTCCGGCCTACATCTCCCAACCCTAGTTCGCTCAACCAAAGAAAACCACAAAGCCAATTCATCTTCATCTCTTCCTCTCCCAACCTACCTACTCCATCCAAACAACTTTTTTCCGCCAAAAACATAAGTTGCAACCTCTTTGACAAACCTACACGATTAAAACATTTAAAACCACATATGTATATCATTATTCGTATTTGCAATTCTCTTCTTCTCTCAAGTTATCAAACCTATTGAAATCATTATTTGAGAAAATCTCATTCTTGTCTGGCACAGTTATAAAATGGGTGTCTTAAACCCTTTTCTTTTATTTGGTCATTTCTACTTTTTCCGAAAATTTTAGTTTTACTTATTCTTATCAGCACTTTGATCATGGTTCCATATTTATAAAATTAGGGTATTTTTATGCTAGTCCTTTAATGTTTTTTTTTTCCAACCATTGAAGATGATTCAATGAGGGAGCATGACTCTTGGTGGAAAAGAGATGTCAACACTGATTTGGGTGGTTCTGAATCCTCATCTCCAATGGTCTAGGAGATGAAGGTTAGGAGCGGGAGGGAAGAAGAAGCTGGGGCTGTCTAAGTGGTGTGTAGAGGTGTTTGGATGGAGGAAGATGGGTGTGTTTGGGTTTGTTTGGCTTGCAGTACATGGGTGGAGAGGTAGGCCAGCAGAGGAGGAGATGAAGATGGGTAGCTTTGTGGTTTTCTTTGGCTGAGGGAATGGGTACCAGGAACTTGAGCCTTGTTTTGAAACTTTCCCTAAATTAAAATGAACACTCAGAAGAATCTCTAACTTGGAGGGACAGAGCTTGAACCTTTGGATGAAAAGGTTAGCTGCAAGCAGATTATTGATATATATTAGACTCAAAAAGAAACTCAAATAAAAATGATTTTTTTAGTTGAAACATTAAGTTTATAACTTGATTAAACAAATTTATGAAGAAAAATAAGAAAATAATGATAGAATTGCTCATGTTTTTTTTTTTTTTAAACAAAATTGCCGTGCTTGATGATATTATTAAATAGTTGACGATAGTGCCAACTACCTGTATGTCTTTCTACTCTGTCTTTCCTATCTTGCGACTGGTCTTCTCTCATAGAAGTATGAATTGTTGCGGTAAGACTCGGATGATCGTGCAGAATCCAAGTGGAAACCCACCTTATAAAGATAAATTAATAGCATTAATCCATTCACACGTGGCATAGATTTAATTTCCAAACAACAAAGAGCCTTTTAGTGGAAATATATGCACACTTGATTGACATAGTGTCGATTTTTGTTGATACTTTTACGGAAAGACTTTATACAACATTCCTCACAAAAATAAATAAAATTTGAGGTTTTTCCCCATAACTTACCTTTAAGGATGAGTTTCCCCTCTTCCTTCCCAAAAACTCTAATTTTCCATGGACCTTCTCTATTATAGGGGAAAGGACAAAACTGCACAAACCTTCTTTTCTTGAGGTATCTTCCTTCAATGATTATTACATTTTTCCTTGTTGGTATGATTTCTCTCTTCCTCTTCTTTTTACCATACATTTGGTCATTGCAACCCATGTGGCACATCTTTGTGTGTGCAATTCACCTTTACATGTTAGAGTGAGATTTGATACAATAAACATATTGGGAGTGGTTCTTCTTGATCAACTTTAAACAATGAAAGCTAAGGATCAAATATGATAAATCAATTATTTATCCATTTTTTTTATAAGAAAATGAATATTAGATCACCACTTCTCAATTACATAATAACGTTATATATTTTCATCAAACCCATTTACGTCAATGCATTTTCAACCCAATATATATAGATTTGAATATTCTCATTACCAAAATTCCAAACCCAATTATAAGAATGTATTTTTCTTATGACATAGCTCACATTATGGGTATTTTAGTAAAAAAAAAAATAGTATAGTTGTAGCTGTGGGGAAATATTTAAGCTTTTTAGGAAGGGAGAGGAAAAAGTTATCTCTAGAGGTAAGTCATAGGAAAAACCCTCATAAAATTTCTGAGTAATGATTTCTCATCTCTCGTGCTAACATTTTACTGGTTTTGATTTTTAGAGATAAAAGCGAATTTTCACAAGTTTCATGGAAAATTGATTCAAACCAAGAGAGAAAGAACCCTTTATTCAGTCTAAAACACCATGAAAAACAATCAAAGTTGAACAAAGACAAGTGAGGCCTTCATTTTTCATTTTCCACTAAAAAAGAAATCATTGTGGGAATCAAAATATTGGAAAAAGGACAAGTGAGGTCTTCGGTTTTTATTTTTTTTTATTGAAAACAAAATTATTGTGGAAATCAAAATGGTCGGGAAGTATGACATGCATAAACATGCTCTAAAAGCTTCCAACTAACCCACAAGATGAGATTTTCAAATTAAAGATTGCCCCCAAAATCCAACTACATCTATAGAAGAAACCAATATGAGCAAGTTGATATTGAATGGATAACAAAATATGCATATCACTGGAGTACTCATTTGAGCAAAAGGTCATTGACAACTAATGAAATTCATCATAAGCTAAACCATAAGGCCTAAACTGATGTGGATTGCTCTTCTGCTTCTTCTTTCTCTGTAATCTCTGCACCTGACATGAGGTGGGCCCTATTAGAATCAGAGAAGCCATGGAGTGGACTGCTTGACAAGGATCTAGCATTGGAAACTGACAAGTTCCTGCAGTCCTCTATGGAACCAACAATTTTTTTTGTGAGAGAGCAAGTCCTACCAAGTGGCATAGAAAGGAATGCTTCAGGACTGATTTGATTAAGAAGTTGCAAGAATCCAACAGCAGATTCATGCACCCATTCTTGAAGACGGTTGCTCAACCCATTCATATATATAGGCGGTATGAAAGGGCTATTTATTTTTATTTTTTAAAATCATCCGTTATACCTTCACAATTGTAATGCAAGCATTTACATAAAATTGCCCCTTATTCCACCCTCAAAGGTGTAATGTAGTCTTTTATAAAAAGGCGATTACCATATAATGTTTAGAAATATAGATCAACAAGAAGCTAGAATGAGCCATCGTCTTGCCTAGCCTAGCCCAGGAGCCCTTCGCCCTGAACCCGAGGAACACTTGATTCTAGACAGCTGAGAACTAATCCTTAGGGACACATGCAAACCCTCCTATCCACATGCATCAGGTAAAACTAGAGGAGGTAGGTGTTGAATACAAGACCTCCCCGCTTCTTTTGGCGCAGAGTTCTTAGCTAATTGAGCTACAAACTACCACTCATTTGGTTGAATGATCCCTCTTTTTCAACCCTCGTTCCACTTTAAGGTATAAGCACCAATAATAATAATAATAATAAGTGCACAATTTAATACCCTTGGCATGGTAGAATTAAGGGGCAAATATTTATAAATTTATCTAAAATGTCACAATAAAGTAAAATGGCGTTTCTTTCATTTAAAGCTGCAGATTGATAAGTCCTTAAAAATACTTAATTTCATTATCATTTTAGAATTAATTAAGGACTTAATCATCAAATCATGGACCATTTTAGTTAAAAAAATCATGATTCTATGTTTGTGAGCATCAAATTCTGAATTTGAGTCAAAACTCATCCAAAAATTGCATTTTCATATAAAATCATGAATTTCTCTATTTTTGGCATTGGAAGTCATAAATTTCTCATAACTTTTTATTCACAGATAAAACGATGTACTTTCTTTGCACCATTGATTTAATTGAAGATTTGATAAAATGGTGACATTTTATGCATCTATTTAGTGTGAATTGGGCCCGCATCTTGTATAATTCCTTCCCTATATGAATAGATTATTCTTTGACATTTGTTTTTATTTTTTTGTAGGGAATTTCAAAATTTGGGGCCCGTGGAAGAGAATTGATGAATCAAATGCTCCATGGGACCCATCTACGTTTGGCATAAATTCCAAGGTAGGGGCGGCCATGGCAGGGTTCGCTCTCATATGCAAAAAATCAGATTTAATCTGTTGAAGATAAGTTCTAGATTTGTGGGGCATGTGATGAGGTGTCCAAGACCTTCCATTCAAGAATCACACACCAAAGTGGGGCCTACTTCTATTCCATGTTTGAAATTAATTTTAGATTTGAGGGGATCCTTTCAAGAGAGAAAATGGGCCCATCTAAGGATATTTTTCAAAAAAAATCTTGGAAGATCTTGGAAGAGTTCAAAAAAAATAGGAAGATCTTGATTAGCAATCCAAGTTGGAAACAAATTCAAAGAATCCAAGATTTTAGCACTTAACTCCAAATGGATAGGCCTCAAAATTTGAAAGTTTGCAACAAGATAATTACAAGAGGTATCACACCTCCAAGCCCTCCATACTAAGGCATCACACATCCAAGATAAAAGGGACCACATGCATCTCAAGATTTGTTTCAAATATGAAATTTCAGATTTGAATTGATTCTTAGCCAAAGTGGGCCCAAGAGAGGAAGTTGCATAAGATAAGAACAATCCTATTTTCACTAAGATTGTAGGCCAATCCCTTGAAACTCTCTCAAAACCCTCCTAATCCTAATCCAACTTGGACCCCACACTACTAATCCTTACCCAAATCAAAACCTTGCAACCCAAGCTATCAAAAAAAATATAAAAGGAGCCAAAAAAAAGGGGCTCATGTCAATTCCATCTCCCTCCATCCCTCTTGGACGACCAGCAACTCTTTCCGCTTCCTTCTCCATTAATTTTTCTCCATCTTCCTTCTTCCATCACTACTTCATCCAAGGCCTTCCCTAATAAGGGTGTACAAAAAATCCGTCGATCCGATCCAATCCGAGGATTTTGATCCGATCCGAAGGCCAACGGATCGGTGACAGATTGTAAATTGTGTAATTCGTTAGCAACGGATTGGTGGCGGATTTCACCCTTAATCCGCGGATTTGATCCGATCTGATCCGTTGTCATTAAATATAAATAAAATATATATATATAAAATAAGAAAAAAAAATGTAAGGGGTCAATATGTAACCTCATGAATAGAAGAGGATAGGATAGGCATACAATTCTCAACTTATGCCCCTTTAATTAGTGGCTTCATAATTCATGGGTTTTTTCTTCTTTTTTTCTCCATGTAATGTATAGAGACGGATTGAACGGATTAATCCAATCCGATCCGTTCCTCCACGGATCGGATTGGATCGAATTTTAATAGTAACGGATTGGTGACGGATTCCAAATCCGTCAATCCGTAGGTAACGGATTGGTGATGGATTTGGCCCAATCCGCACCAATCCGATCCGCGTACACCCCTATTCCTTAAGGTATACCACCACTTGGATTTCTACGTCGTCGCGCTACCGCCATTGCTGTCGTCGCTCCATCATGTGCAAGTCCTATTTTCTTGATGTGTTCGATCTAGGGTAAGGAAATATTTTTTTTTTTTAGTTTTGATTAATGTTTGGAAATTACTAGTTTATTGGTTCATTTTAATCTAAAAGACATAATTAGTGAGGTCAAGGTGTCCCACCTTGGATCGGCATCGCGTGTTTGTTGGTAGTGACAGTATGCACTTGGTGCGGTGTTTTTGTAGTCTTTTATTAATTTTGCCAATATAATGTTGTGATTTCCCATAATAAGAATATTTAAAATTCTTTTTATCCTTATTTCTGAATGATATTATTAATGGATTTTTATTTTAATACATGATTTATTTGCTTTTATGCAATTGGTGGTTTGATGTCTTTTATGTTTTTGCAATCATTAGATTAGGATTTTTATTTGGGATTTTAATTTTTCATTTGGATTTGTAATTATATTTTAATTTTAGTTTCGTAGAGATTTATTTTTATAGACTTTATTAGGTTAGTACTAGTTTTTCAATAGGACATGTTTTACATGATTAATTACTCCATGTGAATCAACCTCGGACTTCACCGAGTTATTACTACAATCGCGGCCTTGCACTTGGGGCTAACGATCACAGATAGCCTAAAATAGCATTACAAGAAAATTGCCTTTTGCCATGTTACAAGAAAATTGCAATTGTTTTTTATTTTCAAATATACTATATCAACGTTCCAATAAAATGATACGTAGCATCATAAATAAAAGTCCTACATCTTCTCTAAATCTCTCCCCTAAAAGCGCTCTATTTAATTTTAGACTTTCGTTTAGTCAATCAATCTAATCTTTATCCCTTACCCTTGAAATCTTTCTAATCTTTCTAATTTAGAGTCAACAAACGAATTGATTTCTTTAATACATTAAATTTTCAATGCCATGCAAACAATTTCGAATTTATCTATAATTTTGTCGAATTGGGACCCACTCAATACCATTAGAGCAATCTATACTGAGTTCGGATCCTCTGAGGATTTTCCCTACGGTGACGGGCAGCCTGCCATACATTCGGGTAGGGGCATTGTGACGTGGCGGACCTTGATTGGCTTACTCAAGGTCACTGTGGGGGAAATCTTGAGATGATCCCGATTCAATTTGTATAACATTGTCTCCATGATTTCCTATTTTATCACTTATATTCCTAATCCCTTTCAAAAATATACATCCTCAAAATATTGACCACATCATTATTGGTTCCTGCAAATATCATACCTTTCAATTCTCCCCCCATTTCTTCTCTTATTTGAAATCAATCTAATCTAATGGCATACATGAAGATTTAAATGTGAACTACTCTATCAGCCAAAAGTGGGTCATCTGTGAAAAACACACCGATTTAGTTTGCCACATTGCTTTGAGCCATGTCATAGAAGCTAATCTTTCCATTTAGAACTCAGATCTCTATCCACTCTCTCCATCCAAAATAAGTAAGCAATCAAGATCTCTATCCCTGTAAATTTCTCCATTTAGCAACCCATCTCTATATATCCAGTCTCTCCAAACTCATATTTCTCTCCAAGCATCTATATCCTTCTCACAGCTATCTCTCAACATCACAAGTGCTCTCAACCTTTTTAATTGGTAATCCAAGGTTTGATTCTTTCTTTTGAAAAGTGCCTATTTAAACCAAGAAACTTCTGAAACTTCTCACATTTTAGTTATCTTCTAAGACTGATGTTCATGTTACCAATGTTTCTGAAAAAAAATTGGAGTAATGCATGGTTAAGAGATTTCTTCACTTGGTGTAATCTATTAGATCAATGAAGCATCCTATCAATCTGAGAGAGTTTGAATGTATTGAACGTACCCATCTCCATAGAGACATGATTTTCTCCAAATTTATATTTACAAATTCTTACTAGAACTCTTGATGCATCCAATAAAAAAAAGTTTTCTTTGTAGTTTGTTACGTGCAATGCATCTATTTGTCTATCAATATCTTCACAATCCTTTGCTGTCTAATTATTTTTTAGGAAAAATTTCAAATATGGCCTTAAGTTTTTTTCTTATTTCCAAAAGAGACACAAGTTTTGAAACTTTTCAAATTAGTCTCGAAGCTTTCCAGTAAATTTTCAATTAAAGACATCCGGCCATTTAAATGTATTTTCTAGTTACTTTTTCCCTCATTATTTTGAAAATACCCAAATTACACTTCATTTGAAGTCATGACATGGTTTCGGCCGCCACTACATGCAGCGCCACTACATGCAGCGCCAATTACTGTTGGAATACTGGGTGTCCTTGATCACTGTCAGGACACCGGCGAGGGAAATGAAGAGAATATAAAGGAAGTGAATGAGAGTTTTATTACAATGAAGGGTAATTTCGGTATTTAAAAAAAAGGGAAAAAATTGCCAAAAAATAACTTTAAATAGATGAATGTCTTTAATTGAAAACTTCCTGATAAACTTAGGAACTAATTTGAAAAGTTTTGAAACTTGTGTCATTTTTTAAAATAAGGCCGAAACTTAAGGACTTTTTTGAAATTCTCCCTTATTTTAATTGTTCAGTGGAAGGTCACAACAATTTGAAAAGACTTATATATTTTATCCTAACAAATACTTAATATATTTAAAATATATATAACATATATATTCACATATAGAGACAGTAGAAACTGCATTTTACATGTGCGTTAATTTGTGTTTCACATGATTTCTACTTCATTGTTATGGATATCATTATCTCATTAGTTGTCAATACATGTTACTGTTTTAGATTAGATGTATTTATGTGTGCACATCTTTTATTTTCTTTTCTTTTGCCATCTTTCATGATTATTTTGAACAACGACACAATTCTTTATTTTTAAAATATGTGAATGCTTTTTGTAGGATTAGATTTATTCTCTTTCCAGTACAAGGCACTCCTAATTTGAATGTGAAATCCAATTATTTAAAAAAAAAAACTTGGAATTTTTATGTGATCCGTGGTCTATATAAGTTTAGTAAAGCTTATTTTTTTCTTATTTTGAATAGATTTTGATATGTAGAATTTTAAGAATGATAAATAATGTCTATTTATTTTGAATTTATTTTAGGGGATTTTACCAAAAAAATAAATTTAGGTGGCCACTACACCAAACATGGAACTTTAGCCAGTATTGCACCAAACAGGGAATCCGTACAGAAAAAGTAACTTTTTTCACCTTTTTTTTTGTGTGTGGTTGCTATCGACCTTCATTTTTTGTATTGAGGGTTAACGACCACCCTCACTATAACAAGTGAGGGTTGTCGTCGACTCTGAGCAAATATAAACTCTTCATCTTCTTTCATCTTCCGCTCTTCCCTGAACCAATCCAATCAATCAACGTAGTGTATATGACAACATTCGGCGTACAACCCGCGTCCCCCATTGAGATAACAGCTTAAATGCCTTGCCCAAATCACCCATCTCATAACAACCTCTAGTCATGATACCAAAACTGTAATTATCCAATTTTACTGAATTCTTTGAATCCTCAAAAGCCCGAAGAGCCTCTTCAAAGTGGTCGGATTTTCACCATTTTCTGAATGAGATGGAGAGCATTGTTGGTTTGGGACATTTTGGATTTGTGGGTGTTCGAGTTTTCAATTATAGGAAGAGAGGAAGAAGGAAGAAGATGAAGAGTTTATGCCTGCTCAAGGTCGACGGCGACTTCATTTCGACTCTTATTTGTTATAGTGAGGGTCGTCGTCGACCTTTAACACAGAAAATAAAGGTCGATAGAGGCCACAAAAAAAATATATATATAGTGAAAAAAGTAATCTTTTCTGTATGGATTCCCTGTTTGATGCACTACTAGCTAAAGTTCCCTGTTTGGTGCAATGACCACTGATGGGTCAGGCCCAAGTGACTCAGTCTACAATGACAGGTCAGGCCCAAGTGACTTAGTCCACGATGGTGGGTCAGGCCTAAGTGACCGGAGTCCGTGATAAACCCAGGTCTGAATCCATTTGTTGAAAGTCGGGTCCAGATCCACGAAGTGACGAAGTCAGCGCGTCATTCCCTTAACCTACTTTTACCAAGTCCTGCGGAGGAGATCCTACCTGCCTCGTCTATTGAGGGAAGTTCGAAGACTCCGCCAGATTGGAGCGCCCGTTGCCGAAGAGTCGTCCCCATCTGTTAGGGGAAGACTATAAATCAGAGAACCCCACCAGCACTGGGGGGCAAGTAACATTTTACCAACTTTGCACTCTTTCGGTATTCTTCAAACCTGTAATCCCTACATCGGAGAAGTAAAATCATCACTTTGGAGTGGACGTAGGTCACACTGACCAAACCACTATAAATTCTCTCTCTCTCCTTCAATTTCCTCATTAATTACTCATTTACTTGACCGGTGGTGCCCGAAAACACATTTTGGCATCATCAGTTTGGCGCCGTCTGTGGGAATTGAAGAAAATTTCCTTTCCCCATTCTCCCTTTTTCGAAATTATGGTGATCACCACAAGATCAACCAGACGTCAAGATGGCAACCCCTCTCGAGAGGGCGAGGATAACCCTGCATCGTGTGCTCTTGCTCCCTCTCCTCAACAAATGCTGGAGACCATGCAGCAGCTGGTGACCCAAAACCAGTAGATACTGCAACTCATGCTCGCAGGGCAGGGAGGAGCCCTAGTTGGTACAGGACCGCGGGAAGTACCGCGCCCGCATCCGACTGCTCCACGCAAAGGAGCACCTCACCCGGGTGCCCATCCCCATGGTGCCCGGGGTCGAGGAGCCTCCCGTCCTCATCCTCACCTGGGCGCCCATCCCCATGGCGCCCAGGGCCGAAGAGTACACCTGGGCGCCCATTCCCATGGCGCCTAGGGCACCTCTGGTGGAGCTCCCCATGTCGCCCCACATGGAAGACTCCTGGTCAATCCTCAAGGCCGTGCCCATCACGACGTGCCTCCACCCCCGGGTGGAGCCCCACCAGGAGGGTTGAATCGCGGCGGACTTCCACCTCCTCCCTCTGCTTCCAACGATGAGGATCCTCATTTCCAGGAGGGGGGAAGTGAAAATCACAAAGATGAGAGTCATTTCCAAGGCCCGTCTAGAGAAGCCCCCAACCGTTGGGAGAAGAAGATCAAGGAAATGCAGAATCAGCTTGGTGATGTCTTCAATGCCATGAAGGCACAGGGACCAGAAACAATAGACTACCTGGTACAACGAACGGACACACCATTCAATCCCGGCGTGGCGAACTACCCACTTCCTCAAAAGTTCAAAATGCCAACCATGGAGACCTTCGATGGGACAAAGGATCCACTGGATCACCTGGAAACTTACAAAACTTTAATGCAACTACATAACATCTCCGACCAGATTATGTGTAGAGCATTCCCAACCACATTGAAGGGTTCCGCACGGCAATGGTTCTCCAATCTAGCACCAGCCTCCATCTCCACCTTTGCAGAGCTAAGCAAGTCCTTCGTGTCGCACTTCATTGGAGGACGCCGCCACTAGAAGCCTGCCACACACCTGCTCAGCATAAAACAGGACCGGGATGAGAGTCTGAGGAGTTACCTCACTCGTTTTAACGAGGAGGTCCTCCAAGTCGAGGAGCCCAATGACAAAGTCACCATGACCGCCTTTTTGAGAGGCCTCCGTTTAACCAGTTTCCTCTTTTCAGTAATGAAGCGATCACCAAAGAGCATGCCAGAACTGTTGGCAAAAGCTCGAAAATATATGAATGCTGAGGAAATCAACAGGTCCAGGCGAGGTGAATCATCTCGTCGATCGCCAAAAGCTTGACCTGCCTCTGCACTGTTCTTAAACAGGCAGCCTATCTCCAGGTTAGCGGCTCTCTCGCGGGTCGCCAAAACAGCTTGGCCTACCTCTGCATTGTTCTCAAACAGGCAGCCTACCTCCAGCTTAGCGGCTCTCTCGCGGGTCGCCAAAAAAGCTTGGCCTACCTCTACACTGTTCTCAAACAGGCAGCCTATCTCGAGCTTAGCGGCTCTTTCGTGGGTCGCCAAAAAAGCTTGGCCTACCTCTGTACTGTTCTCAAACAGGCAGCCTGTCTCCAGCTTAGCGACTCTCTCGCGGGTCGCCAAAAAAGCTTGGCATACCTCTGCAATGTTCTCAAACAGGCAGCCTATCTCCAATTTAGCGGCTCTCTCATGGGACGCCAAAAGCACGGTCTCAAAAGACAGGATCTTGAAACTCAAGTCATCTGCAACCCGAGGGACTATATTAAATTAGCGTACCCAATTGTCTGGTCGCCCAAATGAGCCAAACCAGCGCCTGGAGGGACGCCTGACCCACTTAGCTCGCCTAAAGTGGCGCCTCTTGATGCCTGCACGCCAAGGCCAGCCTCCTCCATAGCACCCAAAGCTCCCAAGGCAGCCCTGGCTCGCCCAAGGTGCTCCAAACAGGGCGTATAATATATCAAATCGAAGCTCTCGATGAGCCCTACAAAACTCATCACCTAAGGTGGTGATTGATGGTGCCAAAAGTCCAAAAAAGGTCAAGAAACAGCTGTTTTGGCCTCCAGAAGTTAAAAAAAAGAACTGCTACTACAATGCCCAGGGCGGCGCCCACTCCTCGCCCGACGCCTGATGAGCTGTCGCCCGCGCCCATGGCATGCACCGAGCCCGTCCTCCACCAGCAGCAGGCTGGGCGCGCGCAGCAGCGCCCATCGCTCCTCGCCCATCCGCAGCAGTGCCTGCAGCAGGGGCGCCCATGCCGTCCCCCGTTTGCCGTGCGCAGAAGCACCCCGGGCGGCGCCCGCGCCTCCAGTGCCTGCAGCAGCGCCCCAGGCGGCGCCCGCACCACCATTACCCGTCGCAGCAGCAGGGGCGCCCCGTCCGATGCCGCAGCCACGCCTGTGCCAGGGGCGCCACCCAGCCCTCCATCGTGCGCAGCACGCCCAGCAGCGCCTGGGGCCCCCTGGGCGGCGCCCCGTCATCCGTCGTCAGCAGCTTGCCCGACAGCAGCACGCCAGCAGCGCCCTGGGCGGCGCCCCGTCGTCCGTCATCAACAGCTTGCCCGACAGCAGCAGCGCCCTGGGCGGCGCCCCGTTGTCCGTCGTGCGCAGCACGCCTAGTAACAGCAGGCAGGCGCCCCGCCCGTGTTTCCCCTCGGCGACAGGCGCAGCAGCAGTGGGCGCCCCGCCCACCATGCGTCGTAGTGGTCCCTTCGGCGAAAGCCGCACCCTGGCGCCCCTGCCCCGTCCAACACCTACAACAGTAGGGGAAGCCTGATATTCAAAATGCCTCACTTTTAAAGTTTCCTTTGGCGCGAGGCATTTTGGGGCAAATGATGGGTCAGGCCCAAGTGACTCAGTCCACAATGACGACAGTCCTAGATGGTGGGTCAGGCCTAAGTGACCCGAGTCCGTGATAAGCCCAGGTCTGAACCCATTCGTTGAAAGTCGGGTCCAGATCCACGAAGTGACGAAGTCAGCGCG
This sequence comes from Cinnamomum chago, assembly GCA_038049695.1. Classification (NCBI taxonomy): domain Eukaryota; kingdom Viridiplantae; phylum Streptophyta; class Magnoliopsida; order Laurales; family Lauraceae; genus Cinnamomum; species Cinnamomum chago. The sequence goes on from CP142452.1 coordinate 36,425,212, forward strand.
TCGTTCCCTTATCCCACTTTTACCAAGTCCTGCGGAAGAGATCCTACCTGCCTCTTCTATTGAGGGAAGTTCGAAGACTCCGCCAGATTAGAGCGCCCGTTGCTGAAGAGTCGTCCCCATCTGTTAGGGGAAGACTATAAATCAGAGAGCCCCACCAGCACTGGGGGGGGGGGGGGGGGGCAAGTAACATTTTATCATCTTTGCACTCTTTCTGTATTCTTCAAACCTGTAATCCCTATATCGGAGAAGTAAAATCATCACTTTGGAGTGGACGTAGGTCACACTGACCGAACCACTATAAATTCTCTCTCTCCTTCAATTTCCTCATTAATTACTCATTTACTTGACCGGTGGTGCCCGAAAACACTTTTTGGCATCATCAACCACTTTAAATTATTTTTATTTTGTAAAATCCTTTTTATTTTATTTTCAATAATATTTAAAAAAAGCCTTCAAATTTTATTGTATTTTATTTATCACACGAGCCTTTATTGTTAGTACATTTATATACGAATCTGTCCTAAACATTAAGGGACGAGCCAAATTGTCAAAAGTTTCTGGAGTCAAATTCAGATCCCCTTTTCTAATTTTATTGTGCAATCTTTTTTGTTGTAAAGTTAGTCAACATTAGTAGTGGACCCAAAGGCAAAGTGATGTAGTAGTTTATTTATAGTAGTGGTAGTTATGGGTAGCTCATAGACGGTAGCAGCGGGTGGGTGGGGCCCGTGGGGGTGTCCATGGCCCACGTCAAGCAAAGTTGAGGCATATTCAGGCCTCGCCCGGCCCGACTTTAGAAATATGTCATCATATCCAGCTTAAGCCTGACGTGGTCCATATGTGTCTGGGTGAGTCTGGCCTGCCTCAAATATGTTTGGTCCGAGCCTGCCCATTTAGTCAATTGAGTTGGGCTGATCAAGCTTTCCATCATAGTCAAAAACCTAAAAGCACTCTTATTCAGGCCTGATTTTAATCTGATTTCAGCCCAAATTTTCGATCTACGCTTTACCGAATACTAAAACCAAATTGCCTGAACTCAGCCCAAGCCAGAGCCGACCTAGCCCAGCCCATCAGAATTCCCAATGGTAGGATTAAACATGTGAAATTTGGTTCAGACATACCAATGTTCAGGCGCTGACTCAATTACAATTAAGGAGTCCTAGTTTAAGTTCAACACTAATTCAATCCTAAACTTGATTCCATCGGATTATGAAATTGTTGGTCTTCAATCCTCTTGCTTAAAGCCCATTTAGTGCACTTGGGGTCTGGATCTAGGCTTAATGAACAAGCTTGTAATAATGAAAGCATAATATATTTTATGATTATGAGTCCTACTAATTTGCTTCCTATTTTTATTGATGTAATAATAACCTTTGCAAAGAGTTTCCCTGAATGGGCCTGTTTCTTTCAAAGAATTCAAAGAAATCAAGTTTGGAGAATTTGTAAATTCATCAAAATCAGTCCCTCTTCATTGGAGCATTATTCGGGACCATTTCAAGTGGCTAGAATTTGAAATTCCATGGACATTGCATTTGGAAATCCCGAGCACTAGGGGACAACCATCACTATCTCATCAGATATTCTCGACATCTCAAATTCTTGACAAGAATTTTGTGAAAGAAAGAGGCCCAAGTGTCTTCAAATATATACACAAAATAAATGGTGTCAATAATAGTGATCTATGCCTAAATCTACATATGAAAATGACTCATTAAATGCTTTGGGCAGAAACATAATTCCAAACCAACCAATCAAAATCATATGCATGTTGAGGCCCAGCTAAATGAATCCAGATTTGGGCAAGAGAAGCCAAATTCAAGCCCATTGAGAGATGGAGCAGATTCATAAACAGGGCTCTGTTTTTAAGAAGATCTACCTTTCAAAAATAAATGGAGTAGTATCTGGAAAAGAGGCAACCGTGAATTTCAAATGTTGTTCCATTCGGTGCAGTAAAAGGTATAGAAGTAGATGAGATGGAGAGGACAGAGAGAGAAACACAAGAATAAAGCGAGGAAGGAAAGGGAAAACCGACACTGTGCAGAAAACCCTGCAAATTTTGCAGACCAATGTCCCATAGAAGCCCTTAGAAAGGAAAGGAAAAACACAGCTCCCGTAAAAAGAAGGAAACCAGCAACAAACGAACGAGGAGAGAGAGAGAGATGATGGGAGTTTCCATGTTGAGAATAGCAGCGAGAAAGATTGGGCTCTTTCCCTGCGCTTCCTTCTCAAAGAGTCGACTGGACGATTCACCCCATGAAAATGTAGGTGGTCTTCTTCTTCTTCCCCTTCTCTGGGTTTTCATTGATTTCGTGCGAATTCATGATCTCTCTCTTATCTTCTCCATTTTCTTCATTTGGGTGCTTTAAAAATCCAATCTTTCTTTCGTACAATTTCATTCCCCCCTGCTCTTCCTTCCCAAAGAGTCGATCAGACCATTCACCCCATGAAAATGTAGGTCTTCTTCTTCTTCCCCTTCTCTAGGTTTTCTTTGATTTGATGCGAATTCATGATTTCTCTCTTATCTTCTCCATTTTCTTCATTTGAGTGCTTTAAAAATCCCATCTTTCTTTCGTATAATCTCATTTCCCCTTGCTCTTCCTTCTCAACGAGTCGATCAGACGATTCACCCCATGAAAATGTAGGTGGTTTTCTTCTTCCCCTTTTCTGGGTTTTCTTTGATTTCGTGCGAATTCATGATTTCTCTCTTTTATCTTCTCCATTTTCTTCATTCGGGTGCTTCAAAAATCTCGTCTTTCTTTGTATAATCACATTTCTAGATATATATTTTTAGCTTGAATCTTAGGATTTCTATCAATATTCTCCACTTTCTTTACGTGGGGTTTTCAAAAATCTCTCCTTTCTTGTGCTATAGTTGGATTTTCTGGGGACATGTCCTACTTTGTAGTTGGATTTGTAAGTGTTTTTGTATTTTGGGTTTTGGGGCTTTTCTCAAACTTCATTTTCTTCATTACGCTGATTAAAAAATCTTCCTGGGTTCCTTGATTGCTCTATATCTTCACCATTTTCATCCTTTGGGTTCTGTCAAAAATCTCCTTTTTCCGCATAACTACATTCTCAAGGAATTCTTCCTCCTGTTGGAATATAGGATTTGTCCGTTGCTTCAAATTCTCTTCTTTTTTTTCTTTTTCTTTTTTTTTTTTCACTTTTCCCTTAAAGCCAAGCTGTCTCTTTTTTATCCTGAAAAAGCTCAAAACAGATGTTGCAAAAAAAATCATCTTCAACCATATCCTTCTACCCTCTTTTTTTCTAATTCTCTCACTAATTTGAGCTCAAACATCTTTAAAAAAAAACCCATTATCTGGTTTTCCTTTTTTTAGTTGAGAGAATAGAAGAAAATATGAGGACTTTCTTGTGGGGATCTGTTGCAGGTATCATCAAGTCAGGTGATGTCTTCTGCCAAAGGAAGGAATGTCTCAGAGATCAAAGAGGACTTAGAATTCAGCCCCCTTGACAAGGTAACTACATAGATCATGATACCGTTCAAAAAATATATATATATATATATATATATCAGATTGAAATGAAGACTAATGGTTTAAAATTGCAACCATTAATCTAACCGTTTAGCCCGTTACAGGAACTATGTATATTGTAATGTATCCAGAAGTTTCTATCTTCGTTGGTTTTTATTTAAATATGAAGCATACATTTATTTTCTATATTTTTTCTTAAAGCCACCGTCATCATCATTTGCTAGCTTAAACAACAAGTTTAAGGCTTGTTTGGGTGACGTGGCGGAGAGATCGGATTAAAAAATCCTCTTTCCTAAACTAAACTGATAGAATAAAGTTTTTACCAAAATTACAGTACACTCCGAAAACTGGTGTTACACAAATGTATCCCTGGTGTGAATAAAATAGACCAAAGAGATGAAATAGATTGATCATGTGGACAATAGATCCACACTATGATGGTGCCACTTTAGGAAAAGGCACAGGTGTCTCCATGTGGCAGAGATTTAAAATAGAATTGAGAAAGAATAGTAGAGAATGGGGAATGTGGTAAATGGCATTAATGAACTTGAAATGATAAATGCTATTGATATTGGAGTAATTAATTGAAGTTGATTGCTGTTGGTTGGCAGCCACAAAAAAACAAAGAGATGGGTCTACATTTCCAGCCATTCAATGTCTGGAAAGTGGTCCCGGTTGCGCATTTACCTTTTGCTTTGAAATAACTTTATCTTTTTCACTTTTGAATGAGAAATAAAGGAAGGCTTTATTTGTTAGACGTGCTACAATTTTCCCGCCTTCCTCATTCGTGTATTTGACCATCGGATAGGGAAAATGGATGGAAGGATATGGATTTGGATTTGGATTTGGATGAGAGATGGTTATAGATATATTATCAATCTAACCCTCAGCTTCTAATGGCTTTATGCTGCAATTCAAGGGAAAATACTGACCACTTTAATGTCACATAGGACAGGTGCTAATTTAAAGAGGGCAGGTGTTTCTGCAAAGGATTTGGTTTGCCGAAAGTGAACTCCACCTTGAGCACAAAAAACTGTGGTGTTCACGTTCGGTTTCAAAATAATGATGCACTCTAAAACGATCATAGTTGAGGGCCAGGTGAGGGGGTTGGGATAATCTAATGAGGTTGATATTTTGCATTGCCCTTATGTGTCATTGTGATCTTTCCGGCGTCCTCCCCATGGCAGGCATAGCCTCAAGCAGGCCCCAAAGGCAACGTCCTCTCTTTTGCACACACCCATAAATCTTCATATTGGAGATGCAGCACCCCTTTTAGTGTGACCCGCCGCCTTCATGCATGACCATCAAGGGCATATGAGATATCAAATGATCCTAGCCTATGAAGTCCTAAAAGATTTCCCCACTTTATTAATGTGGGGCTCATATTTAGTCAATCCAATCTATTTACACGCCAATTTTGCTTGATTATTTTTCTTTTTTGCAAGGTTGGGCTGCTGTTCATGAGTGATAGTTTTAACTTAGTGCCTATGATTGATTCTTGGGCAAGCATGACACTATTTTAGGCATTAGCCACAGTTGGATTTTATACACAACGATATATAACCATTAAACAATGAAGGCCAATGATAAACGGGTTCGGATGCTATTTTTTTTGCACAGCCTAGGTAAAATACCCCTTTCCACCCTTCCCCTGCTCCATGATTTTCATAGGGCTGACTACCCACAGACCCAGCCCCCAAAATGATTTTTTTTTTTTGCCCTCTTAAGTTGCCAAGGAGCTAAGACTTCCATATTTTGGTCGCATGGCCTAAACATTTCCCATCCCCAAGGAGTTCAGACTTTTATATTTTGGGCATCGAACCCACTTTTGACCGATCCATCGGGCCGTTTATTTTGAACATTTATGTCCATGTAGTTGTTTTTCCTCTTTTAAGTTATTGTTTGTGCCTAGAACTCTTAATGAGGCTGCGCATGTCCATTTATGTCCATGTTTATTTTCTTATTGCTGTATTTCTCTCCTTGTGAATTAAGCATTATTACCACAAAAAAAAAAAAAAGAAAAAAAAAAAACAACTGGACAGTCTCACTTCTGGGGCCCATAGTCAGAATAAAAATAATTTGCCTTTTTGTTTTAGCTGGCCCGGCTTGTGGGCTCCTTTTTTCAGGCATATGCTTGTGGGTTTCCTTGGGCTATTATGGCCTTTTGGGTGAGGTCTTCCTTGGTTGTTCTCTAGCTTCTGGGAGTTCGAGTGAGATAGAGCTGCTTTCATTCCTCTATACATTATATACGCCCTTTTGGAAATAAGTACACTAACCTTGAAAAAAAAAAAAAAACTTGACTGTCTCACTCTCTCACTGTTAGAAAATTCAAACTACTGATCAGTCTAAAAAGGAATAAACTATGAAGGGGCAGGGTGGATTCTTCACCCAGTCCTAGGAGTCAATGAGATCGTTTTTTTATTCCTCTATCAAGGAAATCTAAGCATAAGTTGCATAAAAAAAATATATCATCAGTGCTTATTCAAATGTTTCTTTATCAACTGTTGATATTGCTTTCTTCGGAGTAACTCTAGCTTGCTACAGCTAAACAAGAACAGTTCAACAGTTCAGCCAATGGGAAAAGAGCTTATCACTAATTTTCTTCTTAGTTCTCTATGTCAATAGATTCCATCTGGGTTAAATATTAACCTGTTTTCATCCAATCTGCAGAATCTTTGCACAATATGCCTGGAACCTCTCATCTACGGCGAGGGTGCCAGCTCCTGCCAGGCCATATTTACCGCCCAGTGCTCGCACGCCTTCCATTTCATCTGTATCTCATCAAATGTCAGGCATGGCAGCGTTACATGTCCTATATGCCGAGCCCACTGGACCCAACTCCCTCGGAATTTCTCACCCCTCCCCACCTCCTGTCCCCAACAAACAGACCCTATCCTACGCATTCTTGATGATTCCATTGCCACCATTCGAGTCCACAGGCGCTCATCCCTCCGTTCTGCTAGGTATGATGATGATGACCCCGTCGAGCCAGAAGACCCGATCCACCCCCGCCTCCGTCTCGCTCTCATCCCTGTCCCACTAGTTTCTTCTCACCGAAACTTTCCTGTATGTGGACATAGTCATCCACCATCTGTCCAACTGAGCAGCAGACCACCACCCTCCTCACATACTTCACCACGTGTGCATTCGCCTCCAGTGTGGCAATTCACCAGTTCTTCATCGTCATCATTAATACTGCAACCAAACGGGCAGGAAGCACCACCACCTCCTTATCTTTGTTCCTCAAGTAGAGCCTATCATCTCTCAGTGAAACTTGCACACCAGCAAGCAACTGACCTGGTCTTGGTTGTTAGCACCAATGGACCTCATCTGCGGCTCCTCAAGCAATCCATGGCACTAGTGGTTTTCTCCCTCCGCTCCGTCGACCGACTGGCAATTGTCACCTACTCTTCTACTGCAACACGCGCTTTCCCTCTGAAGCGCATGTCGTCTCATGGGAAGCGGACTGCCCTCCAGGTCATCGACCGCCTCTTCTACCAAGGGGAGGCAGACCCGAGGGAAGGACTGAGGAAAGGTATCAAGATACTGGAAGACCGCACCCACCACAATCCCCATTCTTGCATCTTGCACCTGTCTGATGGCCCAACAAGAGCTTCTTACCTCAGTCGCGAGATGCAAGAAGCCCGTGTCCCCATTCACTGTTTCCGTGCAGGGTTTGGCTTTGGCACATCGAATGGCTTTGTGATGCACGAATTCGAAGAGTTCTTGAGCAGATTGCTCGGAGCTGTTATTAGAGAAACCCAGTTGAGGATTGGGGAGGAAGGGCTGATCAGGTTGGGGGAAATGAGGAGTGGAGAAGAGAGGCGAATTGCACTGGACCTGGGCGACTGTGGATACATCTGTGTAAGGTACAGCTACATTGAGGGTGGGGTTGAAGAATGCCTGAGAACAGGGGAAATCATTGTAGGAATTACAGACAAGGGCAACCGAAACGACGATGGTGGCGGTAGTGAAGTTGGAGGGAGGGATTTGACAATAGGTGGAAGGACTAGTAGTGTTGAGAGGTGGGACTACCATGATCCTTACATGGCTAGAAGATGGGCAAAGCATTTGCATGGATACAGGCTATGATTGAACGAATGAACCAACTTCAAGCTATATGATTGAGTGCCCCTTGGAACTTTTGTTCGGAGTAATTATATTGTTTCAAAACATTTTGAGCCCTTTTTTATTTTTTCTCTCAACCTTCCTGGATGTTGTATACAAGCAAGCTGCTTATATCTATAGAAAAATTCTTCAACTCCCATCATCCACGTAAACAGTCCAAGTCTCGAGGCCTGGAATCCATCATCTGGATGCAAAGTGCCTCAGTTTTACATCAAGAGTGCTGTTTCCATGGCCTGCCATCAACTGAACAGCAGAAAGAAACTGCAAGTTTTGTCTGGCGTTGCTGTTTTGATGAGCAATATCATTATTGCTCATTATTTTGTAACATGGCTGAATTTGTACTCAGTGTTTTGATGCCGTTTGCATTTGATTTTGTTGTTTTTTTTCTAAGGATATGTAATTTGTATTTATTCATTGGAAGTTCCCATGAAAATCAGCCCAGGACAATGGAAGTAAGCCTATTATACATATTGCTTCTCTCAAGATCTTCAGTCGTTTTAAGATATAGCAATGTGTGCTCTAGTTTCACCATTTGGTTTACGAAAAAAAAAAATTCTATCTAAAACTTTTTAGTGCTGCCTCTCTGTTTGCTGCTATTATTTCTCAGATGCAAGCTACTGGTCCTGGATGGCCTCTCATCTTCATCACTTCAATCCCATTTGACTGTCATCTTCACTCTGGGCCCAGCGTGCTAGTCCTTGTGCTGATACATTTTCCAGCTTATTTTTTCTGTTGGGTTAGTCTAGTCCCAGTCTGGGCTCAGTTTGTGTTTTCTGGGCCATTTCCTTTGGCCTCTTTCTCTTGTTACTTTCTTGATCTCATGGCGCGTGTTTTTTGGCTAGCCCGGCTTGTGGGCATTTTTATTTTTCCTGTTGTCCCGGCTTGCATCGCTAGTTCTTTTTGGTTGTCTCCTGACTGGGGAATGCAAGTGGCTACGAGCTGGCCAATTCCTATTTTGTACAATGTACATTTCCCTCAAAGTAGGATATGCTCAAAGGATCTCAAGGGTCTCAGCTGTGCTTGTCGACCTAGTAGGCTCAATCCCAATATCCAAAGATCCTATAGTAACAGAGGCCACAGACCTGAGGCAAGTGCAGTGCAAAACAATGTTGTGAATTTGGCATGGGCCTGAAAATCACGGGTTGCAGGCAACATAAGCCTCAATGAAAATGAAATGGTCACGTAAAGTAAAATAGATCAATATCAGAGCATACTGCATTATAAAACCAAAGGAAATTTTTATGGTAATAGTTCTTACCCTTTTAAATCTTCACACGTCGAAAATGAATCAAAGTATATGAAGAATATTGGATAATTGTTTATAGATCTACACGTTTAGGGCCCTTTGCGCTTCGCCCCCTTATTCAGGGCCATACTCCGAGAAATTCATTCTTGGGGAATAAGGAGGATAATAGAAATAATGAATTGCTGTCAATGAGGTAGGGGGAATGATCAGTGATGGGTCTAAAGTCTGAACAGGGCAGATGGTACAGCACCAGACCCTTAATCTGATCTTTTGATCAACTTAAATTTATAAAAGAAATATAGTAATAAAAAACAGAAGGGAAAAAAAACATAAAAGCACTGGAGTACAGAGTACACCTTCACACCTTCAGTGTTGAATGTGCAGGACCATCCAGACTGGCTGAGGCGCATCTTCTTCAAAGCAGCTTCTCATAATATGAAGTGTTGAGAATGCTAAACCATATGCATAATCTCAAGTTCATCAGTGATCATACCTCTATAAAGTAACATTGTTTGGCATGTGAGTAATAAAATTATCAACAAATGCAAACTTTAATAGGTTAACCATCATCATCATTATCATCTGGCCTGATCCTATCATAGTGCAACCCGCTAAACGGGTCCAACTAATAAACTCCGAAGAAGCTATGTCCAAAAATCATAAGCTATGGTTAAATCTTAAGAGGAGATTAACCATGAGAATCTAACTGCTGGAAATTAACTGTAAATTGTCATTGCTAAACATAATTTCAGAGATTGGAACATCTACTACATTGACTTTCTGAAAGATCTTGCCCAACCAAACATTAGAACTGCCGTAACAACTAAACCAAATTGAAGAATAAAGGAGAACAAAAGCAAGTTCACCAACTTCTGTAAATGATAAAAACCTCTGGTTAACTGTTGCATTATGTGCTCTCAAAGCCAAATATTCGAAACACACCTGCAACAACAATTCAATAAACAGAACTGAGAAAGAAGGATGCCATATAAATGAATAGGTGTTGCAGCAATAAGCACCAATAAGCAACATGCAATCTCATTCTCAAGGGCTTTGGTATTATTGACCTTTGCGATTCTATGATTCTCAATCTAGAACTTACATACCTTGCAAAATAATAATAATAATAATAATCTAGAACTTACATACAATCCATTTGCCTTTATGTTTGAATAGAGATAGGAATGTTGATTTGAGGAACTGTCGTTAAAATCCTTGGACTTGAGATTATAATCGAATAATTCAAAAAGCTATGATGCACAGATACTTTACAAGTGCGCAACGTATTGTGATGTATTGTGTCCAATACGTCACTTTTTATGTGTTAAATCTATGTCCCTGCCGTGTTTGGGCATCATAGATTCAAAAACCAAATCCTAGGGAAAAGAGATTTGTATTCGTACAAAGAACCTATTTACAGATAAATCTTAGGATTCAAGTTGGAACACTACGATTGAATATTCGTTGAATCTAATGATTCTAATCACACAATTCAGGCAAATCATCTAGAAAAAATGGAACTAGCTGAATGACTATTTTTGGTCAATTCGTTACTCTATTTTTCATTTTTTGGTGCTTCTATTTCTAAGAGATTATCCAGCGAATAAACCTATTAAGATAAGAATTTGTTGGATTTTAGGAAGCTTTAGAAAGAAGCAAAGAATAGAAGTGCAACAAGAGTGATCTAGAGTGGGAATTGTTTCACCCTACATTCATTCCCTACATTCATTATTTCTTTTAGTTGTATTTTTCATTTTTTTAAAGCAAACCTATTAAGAATTTAAGATAAGAATTTGATGTATTTTGAGAAAGTTTTAAAGAGAAGCAATTTTTTTCTTTAATTCCATTTTCTTTCATGAATCACTTCTCTACTTCAGGCGAACAAGTCCTAACCATGTAATGTTGATAATTTAAATTTTCTATAGGATTCAAAGAGCATGAAAAATTACAACTGGTTTCTTTTCCTTGTAATGTCGATATCTTGAACAAATTTAAATTCGCATACAACCCAATACATCAATATATGTCTATGATGTTCTTCATATGGTTGTATAATAAACTTATCCGTCACTATATTGATACTGCTATGGATGAAAAAATGGATGGAATATGGATAGCTACCATTTTTCTTATCTTACTTTTTAAAAGAATTTAAAAGAATCTTTCAATTCACAATCCAACTCAATTCAACCCCTTGAATGATTGAGATCAAATTTGGATATTCAGAAAATGATATGAAGTCCACTGATATATTAGGCCCCACTAACATCCTACAGAGTATCCAAGAGAATTTTGGACAGTCTATCAACTAAGTTTGAATGTTGAGCCATTTGTGATGAGGACATCAATCTCAAGTACTCCAAAGTCTACCAACACTATCGGCACAAGAAGAAAGTTGCAGATTGAGCTTTTTTATGGATGGATCGCCTTTCATGGGCCTAATCCATCAATATCATGTGGATTCACCATTGGATCTGTCTTCTGAAGAAGACCACCATTGGATCTGATGTCTGGCTTGCTGGCGGCCTCCTGTGGCATACGTAAGGAGGACCCCACATCGAAATGGCCCACATGAGGAACTACTGGAGGATTTCAAGAATATTAAAGAAATTCAATGGGACCCAAATGGGACCTAGAGGAATTAAAGAAAAATATGAAGAATCAAAAGGGGCCCAAAGTGGAGGGGCATGCGACTTACCCAACACATTGGGAATTGTGCGCAAGCCCATGCACACGAATTCACGGGCGTAAGGCAGCCCCTTTTGTGTTGACATCTTCATCTTTTCTTTTCTTTGTTTTATTTTCTTTTATTTATTTCATGTTATTAATCAATGGATGGATGTAACTCTCTAGCCTAGTTTTAATGTTAGTCATCCACTGTTAGGGTTTACTGTCTTCTCCCTTTTAAAGCTATGTACTTCTCTTTGAGAGACATTATTGATGATATGAATAAGAAAATCTCCATTGAAGCTTTCTTGAAGGTTCCCTTGCAAGATCTTCATCTTCCTTACTCGTGATGGGGAGTTTGGACTTATACCCGTGATGTGGAGTTTGGACTTTGGCGTGACGCCAAGGATTGTCCATCACCATCAAGGTATTTTCTTCCATCTCTCTCTATTTCTTTCATTGTTCAATTACCATCCACCATAAAACCCTAGATCTACCTCATAGAAACCAAGATATAGCCTTGATCCTTCATCCCCACACAAATCCATAACTCCCATCCCTTCTAACCCACGAAACAGCACCAACCCTTCACTGGCTGTACCATCTCCCACCAACCCATCACTGTCCATTCCATCACGCTCTAGATCTAGCCCCAATCTCCTTACTAAACCCTAGATCCAATCCCAACCCCATACCCAAACCCAAACCCAGCCCCCAATCCACCACCTACACTCAACATCAGCCCCACCAGGTCTGGCCCAACCAGCCCCAGCCCACTTCCAACCCAGTAGAAACGGGCCCAGCCTAATCCAATTGGGCCGAACCCCTTTGGATCCCAATTTGCCATGTTTTTCCCTTTAATTAGCCCTATTCCTAATTAGTTTCAAATCTGAATTTTATTTGGACCCTTAAAAGTTGTGGTAATTAATTCTTTCAAATCTGAAATTGAACTTTAACTTGCAAATTTCCCAAAATTATCAATTGGAAACCATTTGAGCCAAGCTACCGTCAAATCCTCAAAAGGGCACCACAAATCTACTTGCGTTGGTGATTCCCTAGACAAAGTGAAAGTCCTAACCTTCCATTGGATCTATGTTCAATTAGTTGAGGATCTCATTGCAGGATGAATCACCACTGTTAATTGCTTGCTGGATTTTACATTGAATGGTGTTCTTAGTTTCGGTTTTAGAGATTTAATTATAATTGTTAGTTAATTTCTTGATCTCAAATCATATCATTTAGGCTAGTCATCCTCGTCTAGCATCAATTCGTCCCACTTGTTATTAACATGCTAAAGACCAGATGATACCATGCATATCTGGGGATCAAGAATCACATAATTCCTTACAAGATCTCTTGGTCCTGGCTATGTTGCTCTTCCTTGATGATTATTCTGCTCGTTTGGATCTGGCATAAATTGAGTCCATGCAGATGTAGTAGTACATAATTTTAAAGTTCATGCATGTGGATAACCTAGTTATGTTTAGTTTATAGTTTGTTTGTTATCTGCAACAAATCACTATCAGTTAATGGGGGTAACAGGTAATAGTGTTGAGAGTAACCTCGTTACAGAGTACCCAGTTCCAAGGATCGAAATGAAGCAGGACACTTGACATGAAAGGAAATCAGAGCGAACAAAGTACCTTCATCAGCCTGGTACTTATTCTTGTCGTCTCCTGCATAAGCCAGTAGATTGTATTTGGGATTCCATTCCACACTATTCATTGCGGCACGACATGGGATTTGATGGACAGTCCGTCCTGTCTGAACACTTGACTGTTGATAATACAGCAGTATCATTTCAATAAGCTATAAATTTTAGTCTATAATTTGACAATACAAAATAAAAAAACACACTGAATAAGAAGAATCGAGAGGGGCTTACAATATCAATGAATAAATCTTCACTTGCAGAAGCAATGTACTCTCCAGTGTAATTAAAACTTACAGTTCTGACAGGCCATCTGAGAACAAAAAAAACAGCTTTGTTTTGGGAAAAAAAAACAAAGACTAGTGAAGAAGCCTGGATAAGCTCAACCCAACCCCAATGGTTGATATGCAGTAGCGATGCAACGGTCACCAAATTTGCATGTTAAAAAGGGGAAAAAGAAAAAAAAAATTACTCTTGTGAAACTTACTCGAGTTTGGTAAATGTGCGGACACACAGCATTTCTGAGAGATCCCAAAGGCTAACCAGTGCATCAGCGCTACCAACAGCAAAATACCTGCCTTGGTTGGACAAGGTGAAAGAAAAGGTTATGACTGGTATGCCACAGCATATTTAATAACAAATAACTGATTTCCAGCACAAGTTTTACAACTACTGTGCTGGGCTTTCAAACCGGGTCAGGTCCAACTTGATCTTAGTACCAAGCCCAAAGCCTATTTAGGAGGAAAGGACAGATGCAGGGCTCTGATAATAATTTTTTTACGAGAGAACATAGACAGCAGCATATGAAGAAAAATCTATGCCACGGACTTTTCAAAAAAAATAATAATAAAAAAATTGAAAACTTTATGCTCAAACACTTAAATGACAACATAATAAATGGAAAAACTGTTGGGCCCTTTTTAATTTTCTTTTGTAATTACCATTTCCATCTCCACTTTGGGACTGAACACACCCCCTCGCGCCCCCCCCCCCCCCCCCCCCCCCCCTTCTTTTCCCTTCTTGGGTTTCTCTACAGAAAAACCGTTAACAACTGAAGGTACTACTCTCTTAAAAAAGAAAGGGCCTAACCCTCATCAGCCCTGATTCGGTAGACTGCAACAGCAATGTCTATAGTGGGCGAACAGTGATGGGAGATCAGCTCCACACAGCCTCACGAACTAGGGTTTTGAGCGGGTAAGATGAGACATAAATCTATGAGCATATGATGTGCGATATATACAAATGTACTGCTCTGCACCATATCAACAATAATATGAAACCATAGTCGTCACTGAACGATTACATCGACAAGAGATCCTCAAATTCTCTATTTGCGTGACTAAGTACTCAACCAGCTCAGCCCCTTTTTTGCATAAATTTTGTAGCAGCAAGCCGAACCAACCCTACCCGGAGCACCGAGAGGAAAAGCCCTCCCCTTCTACTTTCATTGGTCATCTCTTTCCTGCCCAAATCGAGCGACAAGAACTTTTGGCTTTACCAGATGAACAACCTGTTAGATGATGACTCTTCTTAGAGAGATCTCTGACATGTTAGAGGCCTTTGAAAGATGAGAAACCTTTCGTCTCTCTTCAATGAGATAGAACCACCTTAAAAAGAAGCTGAGGCTCAGACTCTTCCAATCGATGGGGCTTCATGAACGGACTAAAGGAGCCAAGAAAACAAGTAAATACAAAAATGAAATAAAGAAAAAAAAATATTATAGCAAGGAACCCAAGGAACTTGCTCTGATACCAAGTTGGGATTTAGGGCTACATCTTGACAGAACAACTTGAACTCAATTCTCTTAGGTGATTTCATTAAATATAGCCAATGGCTTATTTTTAAGTGTACAGCCTATGATATATACTCAAACTAGGAAACTTAATCAGCAAACCTAATCCTTATCCCATCTCAACTCTATCCTAAAGGAACTATCAAAAATTACATATAAACCCAATGACCCAAATTACAAATATACCCAGTTGTTTCCCATTATTCTCAACAGTAAGTTGGAATGTTAGAGAGGCATTTGAGTCAAATGGGTTAAAATTGAGCAGATCTTCAACCCCAAATATAAGGAGTGCAAGTTTTAGGCCACTTATGCATACGCTAAGGATTCCATAATGCCACTGAAAATACACCGATTTTCAAGTGCAAAAATTTCCCATGTTTGGTGTAACACTTATGTCCAAAAAGAGAAAAGAAATACTTAACAAGTTTTCCACAATGTCGTGATTTATGTGTGCAGTTTCTTTCTCTGTGTTTTTTTTTTTATAGTGTGTGGGGGTGGGGGTGGGGGTGGGGGTGTGGATGGGTTGCTCCGTTACAATTTTTCTGCTTGGTGCAACACATAACGCACAAAAAGAGAAAAGTTGGACTAATTTTCCTCAATTTCGTGATTTCTGTGATGTGTGTGTGTGGTGGATGTTTTTATTGTTGTTTGTGTTTTGTGTGGGTGGGTGGGGGGTTCTGAACTGATTCTCCGTGCCAACAGAGAAAAATGACAACAAAACTAGCAACTTGTGCTGGCCTTCCTTGCTCTACAAGGGCCTCCAACAGGCCCTCATTGATTGCATCACCAGACAATGATAGGTGAACACTCTGCAGCCTTTCTATTCAAGCCAAGAGGTCTACCTAACTTCTGCTGGCCCTGCTTCTTCCTGGGCTACAATATCCCCCAAAGGCCTGCAAGTTATTCTTTGGTTGAACAACCTGAACGATTTAAAGAAAATAAAGAAAAGGAGAAGAAGCAGGAATGACCTGCTCCAATACCAGTGTTTTTGTTTTTGCTTTACAAGGGATTCAAACTCACGCATCCACACACACTTCAAATGTCCCTAACCAGCTGATCAACAGACTGGGACATGTTTTTCGTTTTAAATATATTTGAGATTAATGAAGAGGAAAGAGATGATAAGAGAATATTTTGGGGAACCTAGAGACTGGCGGTCCTCCATAGGGACTAGACTACCCTCTCCATATATTTGAATTAATCTATTTTTTCTGAAATTACAAAACATACCACAGAAGGTTTTCATATTTACAAATTAGTCCTTTTTCTTTTTCTCAACACTAAATAGTTGCTATTCTTTATCAAGAAAAAAACTGGAATCAAAATTGAACAGTAACCACAAGAAAACTCAAATTGCCTTCCTATGGGATCAATAGAAAATTACCTTCCTATGGGATCAATAGCAATGCAATAGCAACCTGCAGTATGGGCCATAAGGGTGTGAAGAACTCGCAGTGACGGATAATCCAGCACCTCGAGTGTCCCTACATTATCCATACAAGTCAGTCCCTGAGGAGTTGTTTTCAACCAAGTGAAGGTAGAGTTGTGAAAGGTAACTGAAGAGAATCTGGATCTAGTTTTTCTTGATTCAATTCAAGTACATAAAAAGGAAAAAGATTATCTTTTGGTGCTTACAACATAGATAACTCATAATAGGAGAAAAGCATCTTGGGACATTTTCCTTACCGTTTCCAGTAGTGAGAAAGAAAATCTCTCCTGTAGTATTCCAAGCAATCTCATTTACCTGATGACAAAGAATTGCATGTCAAAGGACGAACGATTTCATTACAACCATGAACCAAGGCATCAACTATTACTCAAAAGTGAAAAAGCATCAATAAGTTTAAAAGGCAAGCATTTATCCTCTGAAAGCAACAGGAGCAAAGCAACAACCAAAATGGTGCAGCATGGAAGACACTGTCCCTTGCCCTTTCCACTTCAATATCAATCATGATTGTATAATAAGTAATAAAAATGATATTCAAGGGAAAACACTCTGATGCTTTTAGCATTTTCTTTTCTAATAAAGTAAATTATATTTGAGTTTACAAAATTGATGGAAATATTGTGGTCACTATTGTAATTTAAGGTTACTATTCCTAGGGTTTAGAATCAATGGAGAAATAGAAGGCAAAAAAAAAAAAGAAAAGAGAAAAGAGGAAAGAAAGAAAGGGCTTTCGTGAATTAGCATAAGAAAATTTACTTCAACTCCTTACATTAATCTTTTTCATTTTAAAGATAAGGGATATTTTCAAAAAAAGTATATAACATTTTGATCATTTTCAAAAAAGTACATGAAGATTAGAATATTTCACAAGAATATAAAAGTTTTCCACAATTCCTTCAATCAAGTCCTCCATACAATTTTTTTGAAAAATGACCAAAAAAAAAACCCTTCACTTATGACAGGTTTTTGTCTTTTCTTAAAACCTCTTTCCTCCCAAAAATTGGTCATTTTGATTTTGATGATCAAAACCATTTAACCCCTTTTTAACCATCCATGCATAAAGGTAGTTGCAGTGGTCCCCACTAGGTCACTTGGGTTGGAATTGATCATTTCTCTTATATGATTTATTAAAGGGAAACTTTTAAAAATGAAATAAAAGTTTTTTGTCATTTCTCAAAAAAAAAAATTATGGAGAGGACTTGATTGAAAGAATTGTGGAAAGCTTTTATACTCTTGTGAAATACTCAAATCTTCATTTACTTTTTTGAAAATGAACCAAAAGTTTCATACTTTTTTTTTTGAAAATTTCCCTAAAGATAATAATGATTTACTTATATTTACTTTTTATCTAAAAAAACTCCTTATAGCAATCCTTATACAAGTTCTCACTTTGATGCAATTCCGATTCCATTAAGATAAACAAATAAATATATAAGGTCATTTTGGACTAAAGAGGCTAGATAACATAAGGCAACCTTGTTTTGTGGTTTTTTGTTGCTCTTCATAGCACATACAACAGAATAAATATGCTGAATGTTGCAAGTTCATCGTCCTCTTTATTGATTGGTGTGGGATTTTTGCAACATCCTCTTTCAAATCTTACATCTTCCATGGAAGCTCTTTGCCCGAGATCACTTTTGGTTATTATATGCAATAATATAAAAATGCTAACCTAATACATCATGCTAAAGTAAAATTTCCAAAATTATTAGTTACCATTAGCTAAGTTGGTTCTTCAAAATATATTTTATATTGGACCTTATGTACTCTTCAAACATTTCTCCAGTAACTCATTCAAAAAAAGTAGGCTCGAATCTAGTTTCATAAGGAACCAACAACAACAAAGAAAAACTATGGTGCTAAAGAGAACTTGTGACAAAAAAATTATAGCACAGAGTCAGAGACGATAGGCTGAATTGAATATGAAAAAGAATGGAATCCATTTTTCCTTACTTTTCTATTTTCTACTACCCAAAGGCAACCGCCGCTTATAACTTAGCAATCACATCCATAGTTGAAATTTAGGAGTACATCTTGACTATATTCTTCAATCTGATTTATTGTAACAGACCTTTAATTTGTTCTCAAAATTTGAATTAAAAAAAAAAAAAACCCACAAACTACATACTCAGCAACACTCCTGATTTAGATTGCACCACAGTATGCTATATGCATATTCGAAGAGGCTAGAATGCTACACACATTATAAAATCTTTCCTATTGGTTGAGTACACGAAACCCTGAAATGGCTGAACACTTGCTCATAAACTGGCCACAATGATGGATGAACACTTACCAAACTGACCTGGATCTTTGTTGAAGTGACCAAGAACATCACATATGTTTGTTCCAACAAGAGGACGATAAACAACCAAAAATACTAAAAAAGTAGATTTTTTTTTATTTTCTATATATATACATATATATTTGCGCTACTCAACTCAAATAGTCACTCCAATTTGACCATGTACTGATGATGTCAGTCCTTGAAAACCTTGAAAACTTAAAAAAAAAAAAAAAAAAAAAAGGGGGGGCGGGGGGGTGGGGAGGGGGGGGAAACTATACCCTAAACTGAAACCTGAATTTTTCTATAACTTCAGATATAAAATTCAATTTGGGTTTTGGAGGTGATTTAGAATTTAAAAGGCATAGATTTCATGGAAAAGGCATAGGGATTCATAGAGTTATGAGTGGGAGATGTTTTGCAGTTGGTTTTAAGGGCATTAGTAGGTTTTAGGGACTAATATGGATCGGTTTCTGAAAGGTTACGAAATTAATGGGGAAAAAAAGAGGTTTCTGATACCAAGTTGAAAATTAGAGACTATATCTTGACTAAATTCTTTGATCTGAATTCATTGAGAACTAACCAAATAAAGATGTCAAATCTCTAAAAAAACCTAATCACAACCTTAATAGGAAACTTAATCCCATAATAATAGAAACTCTGATCACATAATAACACCAGCCAAATTTTATCTAATCCTAATCTATGACAAACTTATTGTCATAATCACAAATTAATCCATTAACGCATACTTACAAGTAAACCCTTGTTTCTCAACATCCATGTCACAACATTCATGATAGCACCAAGCATGAAGCAAAAATAAGGAGAAGAATACAGTTAACTGTGAAGAGAATGAATTTTCTTTTCTCAATGATAAGCAACTAGAAGTTAGAAATTGATGTGGGCAAAGAATTGCAAGGACAGAAAATGAGATGATAAGGGATAAAATATTAAACAAGGGAAGAGGAGGAAATCTAAAATGGCCTGTAATTTCCTAAAGGTGATTACCTCATAATTGAACTTCCGCTTGACAATGGGTTTAAATTTCCGAACATCCAAAATTGTCAGTTCATCATCCTACAATATATGCAACATTATTAACGAGGAAATGACCATCAAATCTTTCAATGCTAAAGGCATCACAACCCATAAAGCAACATTTATTCATAATTTTTTTTGTAAAAAAAAGCCAATAACTTCATAGGTATTACAAATAAGGTTAGAGAGTTTGTGTTGAAATAAGTATTCAATTACAAATGATAATTCAACACCAACTGGATAAAAAAAAAACAAGAAGAAGAAGAAGCACGCCTTTGACAATCGCAAAAACATTGAACTGGATGGGTGCAATATTTAGGCTCTGGAATTAATGAGATTTCGTCTTCTTAAAAATATTCAAAGTCTAACATCAATGTGATTTCTCTTTCATATTTACAACTTTTGGGATGTGAAATGAATCACAGATTATCCACCCTTCGAGTTACTATTCCATAAAACAGTCTTCATTTACATATGTTATATACATTTACATAATTTTTTTATTCAGAATGGTGAAAGTGGGTGATAAAGATTGGATTGACCTGCCCGTGGTGGCGAATCCCACTCAGATTGCCCAACCAAGCTCGTGCTAGATCCATGACACCATTAGAACTATTCATGTGGGCCTTATGTGGGCCTAGAATTAAGCGCTGAGTATGGTCCCACATTAGAACTATTCATGTGCCCTTAATCTATAGCCCTATTAAAGTGTTAAAGGCATGTGGGACTACATGAAAAGGGTTTACAATCAAAACAATTCAGCAAGACGATTTCAGTTAGAATATGAAATCTCAGAATATTCCCAAGGCAACAAAACAATCCAGGATTACTATTCGGGATTCATAAACCTATGGACTGAATATACAAAGAATTGGTATATGCCACTGTTTCTGATGGTGCCATCCCAGCCCTTCAGAAAGTTCACTAGGTCAATCAGAAGGACCAATTTCTTATAAAACTGTGCCAGGAATTTAAATCGGTATGATCTAACTTATGAGTCATGACCCTTCTGTATCATTGGATACCTGCCTTAATGAATTGCTAAGACAAGAGCATCGTTTGCTTCACTCAAGCAACCATAGAACAAAAAGGCATTACTAGTAATTCATTTGATGTTGCCTATGTGAGGCAAGCTGGGGCCAAGAATATGAGCAAGATTCAATGTTACAGTTGCAAGGAGTATGGACATATAGCAAATCAGTGCAGGAAGTTCTGCAATTACTATAAAAAGACAGGACAACTAACAACAAATTGCCAAAGATGACCACAGAATCGACATAATCGTTCCTTTCATGCAACAACAAATGAGCAATCTTCATCCGGGCCACAGCAGGCCTAAGATCTCCCCGAAACAAAATCAGATGGGGCAGAAAATTTAGAGGTTCAATCCTTTGCACCAGGCGACCCTACAGGTAAGTTTTGGTAAAGATTGGAGATCTTGAGTGGACCCCCAGATCTGTGGACTTGCTGCCAGGGTCTGCAGTACTGATAACGGCCCCTATTTTGCTAAGTTGATTTGGGAGAAAGAAGGTAGATTGGAGAGGGAGATGACTGATACAAGGTTTTCTCCAGGGATATGTGGATCCTACAGCAAATGAGAGCAGATCTGAGGACCCCTTGACATAGAAATGGCTCACTACTCAGACAGAATCCAAGGACACTTGGATTAGACAAAACAGGGATCCTTGGCTCTGATACCATGAAACCACACAAGAAGACAAGAGGTTTGGCAAAGAAGACTCACGTACAATAATAGTAATAGGCTTATCTACACAAATACATTGAGGTTTGAGTTGTTTGACTAACATCTTGAATCTAAGAAAAATGTATGGCACATTAGAATATCAAATAATGGCGATCTTCTAGAAGGTATGATACAATGAGGGGGCGGGTTAGGATGGGTTAATGAGTTTAGAGGGGGTTAGATCGATCATGGTGGGCCCCACGTGGTGTTAGAAAAGTCACCTCTCATGCAAGCCTTGAGAAGTACCTCTCAGCAGAAAGAATTCCTTTCTAGAAAGGGTGATGATATTAAGCAAGTAGTTAGCATTTCTGCATCACTCTAATTTTCAAGCCCATGCTGGTGCTGCCATGGCGCCAGCCCAGACCAAACAGAAAGCAAGGCCTATTCCCAAGCCCAAAGGGGCCAAAGTTTCAAGCCTAAAAGTGCAACCTGATAAAGAATATATCAGGACCAAGCACTACATGTTAAATCGACATCCGGACCATCATCATCATTGCGATGCCTTAAACTCAGCCCACCCCAATAAACTAATGACCTTTTGAGGCCAGGCCTGTTAGGGTATGGAGGTTCCAGCAATCCCCACCCAAACTTCACTCATGATAGACCAGTCCTGATGACTAGACAAACTGGCCCAACCTATTGAATCCTCAACTTGTTTCAACATTACAATTCAGTATCATGAGGCCTATTCATAAGAAACTGAAAAGGAAATAACTTTTGAGCGGCATGTAGTATAGGTAAAGCTTGAGTTTTTGTTCTTGTACTAAATGAACAGAACAATTAAAAAAAAAAGGGATAAATTACATTTTTGCAGGGCGCTAAACAAAATGTCACATGACCTACCCTATTTCCAACAGCTATGTGTGTTCCATCTGGTCTGTATGTAATGTTGATATTTTCGCCACTAAGTTCTACATGTTGAGAGCACTTTCCACCTGCACAAATAAGGGAAAGCATCATCATCATCGAAGCCTCATCCCATTTTTCTGGGGTCAGTAAGGATGGCTAAGCATCACAACTTACTATAACATAAGGCAGTAAGAGATATGTTATAAAAATCAACAAAGTCCTACTTGAATAGGACTTGACCACTGGGAACCCGAGTTGGCCCTCCAATTACCCGGTTTCCAGAAGGTCGGGACCAAAGAAATCCAGGTATAGACCCTCTTTTTGGACCCAATGGATGATCAGGTCCAATTGGTTCCATGCACAAAATACCCATGTACCCAAGTGAAATGTATAAAAAACGATTATACATGATAAACACTATCTCAATATATTTCTATGCAGCAAATTAACTTGAAAGTGTTTCTGGCACAGGTTGTGGCTACCATTAAAAAAAACGGTGGTAGCGCCCAATAGAAAACATCAGCAAATTAACTTTATATCAGTCGCATCATCCTCTGTCAAGTTTCCATGCTTCAAAGTAATGAGTTGTTCAAAGTAACGCTCATTCTCGTGATACCAATCTCCATATTTGTACTGACGGAACCATCTTTAACATTCTCCAGAAGGTCCTCTAAAGTCCATACAGACTCAAGCTGATGGAATACTTTGATTGTGACAGGAATTAATGAAGAGTTAAGAATTGGATTATGACTGCAGTTTTAGGTTGAATTGAGGCCTGGGTTGATTGGAATACAAGTAGGACTGATTTTAGATTACAAGGAGGAACTCATTTGATATTGAGGCCTGGGTTTGGGCAAAATAAGTGCTTGAATTGAAGGGATCTTCTCTAGTACGAAATTTGAAGCAAGAAGGTAATAGATTAATATCAAACGTCAAATTCCTAGCTGATCCAAGAGCGCAAGCCCCAAGCACACACATCAACAAAGGGAGAGAATTCTAAAATTGTTATTAATTGCATAAAGAGAAGATGAAGAGGTAGTTCGATTATTTATAGAGGCAAATGGTGTGGACGTCCAGCCCAATTCTTGACCAGTCTAGTTAAAAATGTTTCCCAATCATGAAGTAATTAGACAAAAACTAGACTCCTTTAAATTCTCAAATATGGCTTCTAGTAAAACATAAGAGACTCAATCAACAATAATGCTACTAAAGTTGCAATCAAGTGGGGCCCTAATGTGTGAAATGACATGTGCATGAAGGAGAAATTAGAAATAACGGACTGCACTAAAAGATAATGCCTAACTATGTCAAACGTGTCTTGCCATGCTGGCACGCCTCAACCTGGGCACGGCCGGGCCACGGGGCAGTGCCAACATGGCACGTCCCATCAAACGTGCAGGTGTCATGCAAGCACGCCTGACGGCACAGCTCTGCCCAGCACAGCCCGCTGGCACGGCACGAATGGGCGGTGTCATTCGTGTCGAGCCTTCATGCCGAGCTTTCATGTCACGCTTCTAGCGTATCGTGCTTCATTTTTTAGGGTCTTAAGCTAAAAAATATTTAAAATACACGCAAAGAAGAGTATGACACATAGATTTAAGCAGTTCGGTCAAACTCAACCTACTCCACTAAGAAGAAAACCATTTGGATCTTTTCTATTGAAGGTTTTTCAAGAGGATTATCTTCGAAATCTTTACAATTTTTGTAGATAATAAAAAATAAAGAAGTAAAGGACTACATTGGAGGGGTAAAACAATCAAAATACACAAAATATGACCGATTTGCACAGTCTGTAGTGTCGTGCCATTGACCATGCTGTGCCGTGCCTGGCCCAAATGGCCGCAGTGCTGGGCCGTGCCGAGCATGGGTGGCAAAGTTCATTTGACACCTCTATGCCCAGCTCATTACAAGATGGTCCATAGGCCTCCTGGACCAAAGGCCATGTTGATCCATAGGCCGGCCCATTTGATCCCTGGCCATGGACTTGGCCTGCATCATTTCAGCTAACATAATTTGCATAATGTAACTAATTAATGGTGCCTAACCACAATTCAGACTCATCAAATTACATCAACACAGCACCCAGTTATGCACGCAGATTTTTCCCCTAGTGGAACTGTCACTCCCTACTCTTAACGAAAGTGTGCACCACTCATTTGCAAAAACTTCCGTCAGTTATTATCAATCCCAATTTCCCTGCATTTAAATAATTATTCGTCATGCAAAAAATTATAAGTAACAGAAATTACATAAATATTAAGTCATCAACGCATATTCTACACAACTAAAAACAAGTCAAATCTCAAACACCAGACTTGAATGTAGGTTTCAACATATAGTGCACTTACTACGAGCATCCCAAAGGCGAACAGTCTTGTCACCCGAAGCAGTTGCAATTAGATCGGCGTGTTTGGGGTCCCAACATAACTGATCAACACTATCTGTATGCCCTT
The DNA here is from genome assembly GCA_038049695.1 of Cinnamomum chago. Classification (NCBI taxonomy): domain Eukaryota; kingdom Viridiplantae; phylum Streptophyta; class Magnoliopsida; order Laurales; family Lauraceae; genus Cinnamomum; species Cinnamomum chago. The sequence continues at coordinate 36,450,005 of CP142452.1, forward strand.
TCAATTCAATGTCTTTAACCTTGCCCTAGTTGAAATTCCAAAAAATAACATCATAGCTTACGTAAGCATATCATTCCCACTCAAGAAAGCAAGATTTATGGAGTGGTTCAACACAAACTATTTTTCTGGTCATGATGGAAGGAGAGAAATGACAAGATTTTAATGCTAAATAAAGAGATGTTGAAGAGTCGAGAAGTGCTTTGATTTTATGTGTCTGAAGGTGCAGAAGGTACAGAAGGTGAGGTGTGTGAAGGTACAGAAGGCATGAGCTGAGGTGTGTGAATGTACAGAAGGCATTGAAGTGGAATCCACCTCTTAAGGGATCTTTTAAGTTCAATATGGACAAGATCACTAAAGGGGAATTGATCTAGGCCGGTATAAATGGAGCTCTCTACAATGATAGCGAGGAGTGCATTGGTCATAAAGACATGAGCTATTGGGTAGGATGGAAGCTATTTTCACATCTTCATTTGGTAGTCTTATTTGTAGAGTGATTCCTCTGATGCCATCTCATGGGTCACTTCACTAGCCGATCCACCTATTTGTGAAGGATGAATTTCATATTCCAAGTTTCCAACAGATTAAAGGTCTATGCTCCTCTATTGTTGTCCATTTATTTGTCATGTTCCCACATAGACTAAGAGCTCTTTATAACTGTTATAAAAATATAAGTGATTATTCGTAATATTTCCCTGTAAGAGAGAGAGAGAGAGAGAGAGAGAGAGAGAGAGAGAGAGAGAGATCCATACATGGCCATGAGGCTCAATGTGCCAAATACGAGCAGTCTGATCGACAGAACCAGAGGCAAGCTTCGTGCCTGTACAATTCCAAGCCACAGAATGCACCTGAGAATGACCAAAGTAACAGAGATAAAATGTCAAATCTCAACATCTTATTCTAGGGTTCCAATAGTCAGAATTCATATCTGCTTACCTTCTTCTTATGACCTTGATATTCCCTGCTATGAAGGTTTTTGAAGGGCATCTTCGTTTCATCCATCCTTCTCCTCTCTTGGAGTAGCAGAGAAGAGACTTTTAGAGAGCAAGTGATAATTGATAATAGTTAACTGCAGTGGAGAAAAAGGAAGTCTCGGTTCTGTAATCAAGAAACTAAAAAGGAAAAAAAATTTCTAACAGTTCCTCCAAAGCTGGCCTAATTACAGAATGGGGTTCAATAAATTGATGATACCAAAAGGATCCCAAAGAGCTTGGGGCGCTTTCAAATACACCCTTACCATTAATTTACCCTAACAAGAGCAGAATACACACTAGACATTTTAATTTCTGCTACCCACTTTCCACAACAGAATCTAACTTCTTCAACTCACCTATTTTGTTTTGTTTGTGGGATTTCATCTATCTCCTCCACTTTTCTTCATCTTCCAACTCATTTTCTAGAGCTTCAGATTCTCTTATATTTGGGTTTTTTTTTTTTTTTTATTCCATGAACGATTGGGGGTAGAAGTTTGGTATGGATTTTAAGTGGGGAAAATTGAAACACAGGGTTTCAATTTTCTTGAGTTTTGTAGAGAAATGGTTGCCCAAAAAACTCCCCAATTGCAAAATGAAGAAACCCCAAATCCACAAAACAGAAGAGAAGATACTACTCTCCAAACAAACCCAAATCACCAAATTCATCGAAAATGCAAAATCATTATCTTAGAATCAATCAAAAATGAAGACAAAACGAAAGTGTAACAAGGACTATTCAAATCAAAGCCCATAAAAACAAAATTCACTGAACTCGAAGGTATCTGACTTTCGAATACACAATCTCTTTTGTCGGTAGGTATTTCTAAAAATCGCAGCAATCAGGAAAATGAGATAGTTTTGAACCTGAGATAGAAAATGCAACCGCGGTAGTACCTTGCCTGGATGGAAGCGAGAGAGGGAGAAGACTTGGTGCCTCACTATTTTTAACGGGGAATCATTCTAAAAACGGCGCGTGTAATGAGCGTTTCGCTACCCGAGGTTCATGTGGACTCCTTTTTTCCACTTGTGTATGTTTTTTTTTTCCTTGCGGTCTGCTTTTGATTTGAGTGGGATACCTTTATAATGCGAGAGCTCTAATAGGACATTACTTTTTCACGAAAACGCGAAATGTTTCCCGAAAAGTTCATTTTTCAGGTTTTTGATTTAGGATTACAAACGGGACATAGGAATCATAAATGATCAAGATCGGGACCCCTTTTTAAACAACGGTTCCAATTAATGATTCGGTTTAAATTGGAATCTGTTTTGTTGGTTCTGAACCCAATTTCAATAAGAAAATTTGGATCCGGTTTCGAAATGGGGTCTACCTAGAAAACTCGAATCTAGTTTCAAAATTTATTCTATTTTATCTTCATTTTTCATTTTTTTTTAAATAAACATACCATCTAACTTATAACAATCCATCAAATCTACAATATCTAATATTATATATAAAAATGCTAAAACAGAGTTGATTTTAAAGTACAAATTGTAATATTAAATACTCATATGCCGGGTCCCGGGTCCACGGGTCGGAACCTATATGGACCCAGAACCGGACCCGTTTATCAATCGGAACCTAAATTAGGTTTCGAACCCGGACCCCTTTATAAATCGGAACCTAAAATAGGTTCTAGACCCGGTTTTTTACTGGTCGGAACTTCCAGGTAATCGGATACCTATTTGTAATCCTAGTTTGATGCGGAATAATTTCACAGAAATGCTTTTCTGCCTCGTCAGCATTTTCCCTGATAATGGTGGAAATGAGTTTCCTATTGGGATATGAGAAATGGATTTCCTAGAAAAACTTTTCTCACTTTTCCTCACTCTTGTCCATTTCAACCCAAAACCCTACAACTCTTTCATTTTTTATTTCTTTAAATAAATTATTATTATTTATTGGAAAGTTCAGAAGGTATAAATTTTTTGACTCATTTTCAAAAGTGCACATGAAGATTTGATTATTTCAAGAAAAAATTATAAAGTTCTCCTTAAGTTTTTCAATCAAGTCCTCTCCATAAAAAGATTTTAAGAAATGATAAAAAAAATTCTCTTATGTCATTTTTCAAATCTTTCCTTTAATAAATCATTTAAAGAGAAATAATTAATTCAAACCCAAAGGACTTTGTGGCCCCACTTCATTGGCCAGGTTGGGCCGAATTGAGCAATATCCAAACCCGGGCTGAGTTCAAGATTAAAGTCCAAGTCTGGCCCAAGCCCAAATCGGGCCATAACTAGCCTGCTCTGCAGTAGCATAACTAGTTTTGTGTTGTGTCTGTGTAAGAAGTCATGTGTTAAAGTCTCCTCTCAGTGTCTTTTGTAACCATGATTCCTAAGCTGAGGCTGGCCAGGCTTGGGCTCTCTGCCACTAAAACCAAGCCCGACCCATATATAAGATGGCCCAAATAAAAAATCCAAGCCCAACCCGAATAGTAAGACCTAAGGCCCAGGCTCAAGCCAAAGTGGATTGGGCCGGTCTCAGCTAGCCTTGTCCATGAACACCCCTACTACCTTTATGCATGGCTAGTTAAGAAAAAGGAGACTCCAAATGACTGAAAAATTAGCTTCATTAAATGGTTATGATTATTGTAAGTGACTTGGTTAGGTGGATATTAAGCTTCTGATATTGCTATAAAATTTCTTTGGAAAAGATTAACCGCCTGAGACCTAAAAGGGAAGGAAGAAGAAAAAGGTCAGAGGCCTTGGCTGCTGTCAACCGGAGGCACTCCGATGCCTAAGTTAATGCAGTCACTAGATAAAGGATGAGTGAGTAGGGAAGAAGAGAGAGTTCAAAGTGAGGGTGTATCTGATAACATGCCTTTTGTGGATTTACCTCATGCATATATATATATAGGGAGAGGTCTCTCTCTTGGTGGAGGTAGGTGGAGGCGCTGTCCCATTGCCCCATACTATGCTTCCTTAGTGGAGGTAGGTGGAGGCACTGCCCAATTGGATCATGCGTTGAATCCTCGTATTAATGTGGACGCGATCGTCTGATAAGGATAGCCCCTTATCATAATCCGGCGCCCATCTTATCTGTCAATACGTTCTGCAACGTAGTCATAGCATTATGGAGTACAATTATGGGTTTGTACTTATCTTAGTTGGTCGTGCCGAGCTGAAGATGATGCCGAGACCAAACATGGATGCATTCTGGCACTGTTGCCGAGGTGCATCGTGCCGAGACCGAAATGAGGCTAGCTAGTACTTTTACCGAAGCTAGCTCAAGCTTGGTCTGCACAGTTCCCAAGTTGGATGTATCTTGTACTTCTGTCGAGCTTGTATACTGAAACCGTGATAAGCTAAGTCGGTATTATTACCGAGACTAGCGTAATACTTGGAGGTGTCAATCGAGTCGGGTTGTGCTAAACGGGTCAGACTTGTTTATTAAACGGGTTAGACAAGCCTGACCCGCATCCGACCCGTTTATTAAACGGGTCGGAAACCCCTAACCCGCACCCACCACAGGTCAACCCGACTCGACCCACTTAAACCCGCATAACCATTGTGGGTTATACAGGTCAGGTCAACCCGTATACTTGAATAAGTGAGTGATAAATTTCTTTTAAAGAAAAAAATGTTAGAAATAAAACAGTTTTTTCATAAAAATAAAAAATATCATATCTAAATAAAAAGATACTATAGAATTGAGTGATAAGTTTCTTTACAAGATAAAAGAAAATAATAACAATACAAGCAAGGCAAGCAAATCGTAGTTCATAAATCATTAAAAAAAAAAAAAAAACATCCATGTAAGATGAACAACCCCTAGTCCCTAGAGTTAGAATTAATGCAAATTGCTAATCCCCACGTACATTCTAATTAAGTATTGGTAATCTTAAATAGACTTAATTACAAAAATTAATGCAGGTTCTACGGGTCAAGCGGGTCAACCCTAACCCGACCCGTTTAATTACGGGCCATGAATACTTGACCCGTGACCAACCCGCCTATCAAACGGGTCGGGTTAAACGGGTAATACGCGGGTTGGGTCGGTTTGGCGGGTCGGGTCATATTTTGCCACCTCTAATAATACTGCACTTAGGAGAATGCCCCACATAATTATCAAAATAAGAAACTGGCCAGTTTTAGGAGAAAGAAGTTATGAAAAGACAAAAACCAGTCATGAGGGAAAGGTATTTTTGTCATTAATTAAAAAGTTTTTGTAAACGTTACACACTTAAAATTTGAATATTCATCATTAACATGTGTAAATTGTATTTGCATATTCCACGCGTAAAAGACAAACGACCCCTTAATGGAAAGCTGCTAATGCTACATACAAACTTTTCCTTCCACATCCCTTTTGTGCATGACCAATATATCCCTTTTTCGCCCATCCACTTTTACCCACGAGAGATCAGAGTTTCATCATCCAAGAGGGAGGCTGCCCCACTCGTCATTCTTAGCAAAGGATGAAATAGCTTGTAGTTCTGAAGTTTAATATAAGTCTCCTTCACGAGTTTCTATTGTTGAAGAGTGTATTGTTCGTGAGAAGGTTTCTGCGGAAAACTCATTATTGTGTTTCCGCACTCTTCTACCTAAGCCCCAACCCTAGGGCATGCATCACTTTGTGTGAGTATATGGCCTGAATTGGAGGGGATGTGATTTGGCCACCGTTTTTTAGAAGGAATTTGTGAGATCATGAGTAGATAAGATTGCTTCATCTCTTCTCTTTACTCTATAAGTGTTTCAAGTCCCCTTGATACACACAGAATTAGGAAGGAGTCCTTCTCCATCAAAGGAATAAGAAAAATGGGATTCTCATAGAAGAGATGAGCAAGCACCCTTAGGGACCCCCTCCCCTTGCAGATCATGAGGATCATGGAGGAGTCCCTCTCAATCTTTGTTTTTAATATCCCATATCATATCTTCAAAACTGAACTGGAGGCTGTGTTTTGGATGGTAGGGAGAATAACTGGCGTGTTCATCCCTGTAGACACGTAGAGCAAATGTAATAGAGGCTTTGCATTCGTGAGATTTGCAAATTTCAGAGAAGCAGTAGAGCTAGCAGAAGGGAGATCTTGAGGTGGCAGGAAAATCTAGGCTAACATAACTCAGTTTAGATCTAACAGAAGAGTGATAAAGGATCGAGCGAGGCCAAAGGAGGGGTGGAAAGCCACTTCACAACCCTTTGCTCCGGCTGAAGTGCTCCCTCTAGAAGGTTTCTTAGAGAAGGTGATAGCCAGAGGTGTTAAGGGTAGCTATAAAAGGCTAAACTCAAGAGCATGAAGAAAAGGAGTCAAGGTAGCACTATGGGTGATAAAGGAACAGAAGAAATCATTATACAACACCACGGGTGATATAGGAGCAAAAAAAATCATTATACTGTAGCCTTGTGGGATTCCTGAAATCAAAATCAGGTGGCAACAAACTGACAAAAATATGGCTGGATAGTGCTCTGGGATAAGGCCTTGCAATACTCAAATGTTGGACAATCAGGTGGTATGGATGCAATTCTTCTCACAAAAGGAGGTTGAAGAAGTCCTCCTTGTGGTAGCATCTAGAGGCTATCCCTCTCCCTTTTTAGTGCTGGAAAGATGGATGGAGGTGTTGAGCTCCCCACTAAACACTTATTGGGTTATAGTTAAAGGCCTACCTCTCCAGGCGTGGTATGAAGGTGTTGGAAGTAGGTGGGTCTTGTGGACAGATTTTCAAAACTTTTGACCCACTTGACTTAGGGATCAAGTGCCCAGAAGGCCATAAATTATATTCAGGACGCAATCCCTCCATCTCATCAATCATGTACAGTAATAAAACCTATCTAAAAGATAGAAATCAGCAACACCATGCAACCAAAATAATGCACAACAAATAGAGAAGCAGATTATACTTTTGGAGCCCGGTGGTGCTCTAATGGAGAAGAAGACAATCAGTTAGTACAAGAACTCTTCTTGAAGCAAATTAGGATCTCCAAGACCTTGTTATCTTTCACGCTATAACCAGCTACACTACGTCAAAAGAAGGAATTCTCGACTCCTGTATCACTGTGCACTCAACCCACAATGGCCGTCACATTTTTGTGACGGGTTATTTTCACTGGACGACGGTCCAGGGCAGCCCTTTCATCTTTTCACAAAAGGTAAAACATGCCAGCACTGTTACCCCAGCGAAACCAACGTCTCCCTCCAAAAACAAATCCCTCCCCTCCCTCCAAAAACGAAACCCCTCACCCCTCACCTCCCCTCTCTTCTAATAGACGATTCCTCCTCCATCAAGGCTCCTCCATCAAGGTTGCAAATGGCTGGACCCTAACCCTTCTCATCTCTCACAGGGTACTCGCATCTCCTCCTTCGTCTTCATCTCTCCAGCATCTCCAAAGCAACGAACCCATCTTCTCTCTTCTCCGTCTTCATTTTTCTGGACCTCCTCCATCTTTGTCTCCAAAGCAGCGAGCCCATCCCCTGTCTTCTCCATTTTCATTTTTCTCAACTTCCTCATCCCAAAGCAACGAGCCCACCTCTGTCTTCTCCAAAGCAACGAGCCCATCCTGTGTCTTCTCCGTCTTCATTTTTCTGGACCTCCTCTCTCTTTGTATCTCTGGCATCTCCAAGGTACGAATTTTTTAGGGTTTTATGGATTTTCTGTTCCTAGGGGATCTGCCACACTTTTTTGGTGTATCTGGATAGACCAGATCTTCTCTTAAAACTTAAAACTATGATTTTCATCATCATCCCAACAGAAATGGAACAAATATTATGATGTCGTTATGCCCTTTTCCATTGGTGGTGGCAGGTTGTACAGCAGCATCGAACAGAAGCGTAGCTATGGCGTTGCAAGGATCTGCCATCTCCCTTTCCCATCCTATCCTATGTGGTTTGGGTCTGGTTTGAGTTCCTGCTTAGTCTCTGTTTTTTTGCTGGTGGCTTTTCTCTCTCCCTGCTCTGCCTGGTTGGTGTTGAGTGTGCTGTGCTGTTGGCTGAGTTGTTGGTCGTGCTGTGTTGGCCTGGGCAATGCCGTGCTGAGTAGTTTCTCCTTCTTGGGCTTTCTTGCTGCTGTTGTCCCCTTGCAGAGCTGTTTTTGCTTTCTGTTCGGGTGCTGTTTGTGTTGCTCTGCTTTGTCTTGGCAGGCATTGGTGTTTTGCTTTGTGCTCTTGGAGGTTTGTGTTGTCCTTCTTTTGGCCTTTTCTTTGGTCTTTTGTCCTCTTTGTATAGTGTCTTCCCCTTGGAAGGTTGGCTCTGTGTCTTATTAAGATGGGACTCCTAAAGGTTAAGGGGTTCATTTGCTAGATCACAGATCATGGGTAGAATTTAACACAGGGTTTTAAGAGTATTTGGTTGTTGGTGCATGCTTATGGGAAAAGAGATGGTCCACTGTGTAGTTCAGATATACGACATTCTCATTTGAAAAGCATATTACACTGCAAGGTAAATTTTAGTGCTTCCTTGAATATGGCTTGGATGCCTAAATGAAGTACCTTTACAACTATGAAATGCCTTGAAAATTAGTGAAATTCTTTTTGTCAATGCTTGATCCTTTAGGACAGCCATCTAACAGAAGTTCTGTTACATGCAGAACAGAGAAAGAACTGCATCGGCTCCAAGACATGCTTGTGAATCTTAGATCTAAAGCTAACCAGATGGCTTCTACATTAAGCATGTCAAACTTTGCTAACAGGTGATCTTTGTGCAGAAATCTTTTCCTGTGTATTTAATTGTCTATGATTTCACATTTTGTCATTTGCATGGGGGTATAGTGAGGCTCACATCTGCTGTGTTATCTCCAACTTCACTCTTAGTGATCCAATTCAGGCAAAGCCAGGTATTGCTTAGATGCTAGGTTATCCTGATGAAACATGTAAAGGTACGGTGGAATTGCATAATATGCCTAGTCTTTTGTGGATTTATTCTGGAAAGCACAAATTTGTCTTGATGAGCCTTGTTTCCCGGATGTGGAGTTATGGAAAATTGAAATGACTGATGGACTATGTCGTTCCTAATTCAGACTCTGTGAATAACAACTTTTCTGATCTCTATTAAAAGATGGTTTGTCATCGGATGTTGAAACCTGAAACACAGACCTATGCATGCACCTTGGTAGTTGCATGTGGATAACTTAGTAGCAATTTTTAATGAAACTAAACAAAAAAGGTAGATAACAGGGGATATACAAAAATTAGAATGAATGATTATCCAAGCATGATACAACTGTTAACAATGACAACTCTCTCTCTCACTCTCTCTCTCTCTCTATATATATATATGTTTGTATGTATGTATGTATCTCACGTGTACCAACCATGCTACCCTTTAATGGAAACTCCTCTTTCTCAGCATATGATGGAAAGAAATTAGACCTCTGAGTATCCAGCATAAATTCTGGAATTCCTCCATATTGAAAGACTTGCTTTCAAGGACCACGGATCACTGCTGATCTATTTGATGAGTGATGTAATCAGAGTTGGCTCTGATTCAACCCACAATTTGTTGTAAGCTCACAGTCACCATGTTCAGCCCAAAGAATGGAATTTCAATTCGCTTGATAACAAAATCCAGCAAAAGATCCTTGTAAACGCAGTTGTTAGGAATCATCTATCTGTCTTTTAATATTTATTTATGCAGTTTCCCAAGGCTTTAGACATCTAAGAATCAAACAAAACAATCAGGTTCCCAACTATGCCATTACGTAGGAGCAGAATTCTCAGTAGTTTCATGTTCGAAACTATCCATCACTTGGTGTTTTCAAACAAGCTAGTTTAAAAACAAATGGTTATTAGTTGTGTTCGGTTGCTCACTTTTATGCATAAAGAGCTAAACAGCTCTTTCAATAGTATCCCCTGCCACATGTTAGGTGATTCACTAATATGGTTTTTTGAATAAAATTATATTGGTTTTCTGTCCCCATTAGGATTGAGATTCTCTCCTTGCAATTGAAGATATCATTGGATTATCCATCAAATTAAGTGAGTAATCTTTGCATTTTTCCTTAGTTTCGTACATTGTTTTCTGTTGATTGGGTTAGGGTTGGAATTTTGGATTCCAAACCAATTAGGTTCACCTTTGATTGCCTTAGATCAGTGACAAAAAAACCATCAATGCATTGATTAGCTCATCCAGGAGAATATGGATATTGGCACCAAATTCCACAATCTTGCAGATTCTAATCCGGGGAAAATTGAATAGAATGCTCATTCGTTGCTTCTCAGGTGCTTGAGCTAGTCACATATTTTCTCCTTTTTGCCCCATTTTTATTCTTCCCCCCATTTAGTACTGCAATGCAACTACTAGCATTCTGGTGCTGCTTCCTCTTCTTCCTCTTTCAAGGAATGACTGTAGAAACATTCATTTCTGCTACAGGTTACAGAACTTCCATTCTTTGCAACAAAAGTGCGACTAGGTCGCAGTGGAGCAGAGGAGATCTATCCACTAGGGCCACTGAATGAGTTTGAGAGGTTAGTTAAATACATACATACAGGTAGTCAGCATTATTCAGCTTTTGTTTTTGTTGTTGTCGTCGTAGTTGTTATTTTTCTGATTTTTCACCTATGTGTTTTGATAGGATAGTACTTTTTTACGTCATTCAATTGCCAAAAATTGAAGAATGGGTGGACCTGTTATAACCATGGCTGTAGTTACCAGGGTTCTTGTTCTTGTCACCATTGTTGTCTGTGTGGCATTATATTAGGTCTAAGCAGCAGCATAGGTCTCCCTCCTGCTATACACATGGAAAGGATATGGTGGTTGAAGTCCATCAGCTTGGTGGCCCTACAATGCATGGAACACAGTTCTAAAACCCTTTTATGGACACCAGTGCAACTGTTATTATCGATATTTTGTTTGTTGCCATCTCAGGGATTAATTCACACAATCAAGGTGGTTTTTTGTAGTGGGACTGGGAGGTTCTACTGAGTGAACAATCTTGATCCATTTTCCAAGTCTAGTGGGAGTAGGAACCATGTTATGGCAGAGATATGTCCACTGCATCAGTTCCCATTATTACATATTTGGAAGGTCGGATATGATATCTTAATAATGGTTTGTGCATATCTTAAGCTGGATTAGATTAGATACAATTTATGATGTGATTAGACTCGCTTGCTTATCCTAAGATAAGATTATGTTGGCAAGAGTCTGTACTATAGTTGGGAGGTGCTCAATGTTGCGACCACAAGAAAACGGATTTGAGTGATGTTACCGCTCAGGAAAAAAAGTAGTAATCCGGTTTCCTTGCTTAGATTAACGATCTTTATTGTTCCCTAATAATACCATGTTTTCCTAATGAAAGATGAGTTTTATGAGATTATGTTTTGATTTCACACATATTAGTCCAAGGTATTAATAATATTTCAGTATTCTGACCTCCAACAGAGGTACATGGCACATAGTTTTTATGATTAATAAGATTTTATAGTCTACTAATGGAATCAATAGAACTAGTTGCCCAAAAAGTTAAAAGTGCCAGACAAAACCAAATATATACCATTGCACCTCAAGCTTTTATACATCCCTCTTCAACAAACAGTTGGCATTAACAACTCTTAAAAACACCTGGACAAAGTCCAACAGCCTACCTAATGTCAAACTGCTGGGTGACCTACACCATTATGAGCTATACCGATATTTGATGGCTATGATTTGTTATGGTGAATGTATTAAGTTGCTGCATTTTGTTCCTTGACAGGTTTGGCTTGGAGAAAGCAAAGAAGGAGTTAGCAGGAAGCATTGAGAAGGGAGTTTCTTTCATCAGAAATTAAGAAAACAGTAAATATAGTAAATACAGTCAACCAACTACTTCCTATATCCCCTGTATATATGCTTTTACTGACGGACATATTGCTATTTATAGTACTCTCTTTTCTTCCACATTAAGACCATTTCTCACTGGTTGAACTACTTCATGGATGATGTTGTTACGACATGTTTGTTTGCACAAAGGGTGGAGTGGAGTAAAATGAAGGGTCGAATCAAGAGAAAGAGACGGAGGAGAGGTTTGAAAGTAAAGATACAAAATGACAAAAAACTACTCTTAAAAAGGCACTAAACAAACAAGAACTTACGAAGATTGCTACAGTTTTGATAATAAGATAAACATGCCTAAAGACTTCAAGAAGACTATGGGCATGTTTGTGTAACACTTTTCCGCAGAAAAGTTGACGGTTTTCAGCAGAAAATTCATTTTTCCGGCGTTTGGTGCGGAACAATTCCACGGAAATGCTTTTTTGCCTCGTCGGCATTTTTCTTGATAATTGTGAAAATGAGTTTCTCATGTGGAGGGGGGGGGGGTATGGGAAATAGATTTCCGCGGTAATGATGTAGATTTTGTGTTTGGGGTGGGTTTTTCTAATGCCTAAGACACTTGTTTTAGCAAACAAATAGGCCCCAATAGTTCCATTTATGACACTTTTTGGACTAGTATCAATTCTCTGGCTGGCAATTTGTTCTAATTTGTGCCATGTATAGTGGGTGGGGATCCTTCCAGACAAGAACAACTTCTCCTCCTTTCTTTGTTTCTTTTTTTCTCCCATGTTATATCTTATCATAACTTCCATTGATCATTGAAACAAGTGGCCATTTTTTGAGTGACACCAAGAAGGTGAAGTGTGATAATTTGTCTTTTCTTAATTACATATGAAGAGCTAAACAAGAAAACTAGTTCCAGTGACAGTTCTGTCCTTCTCACTCAGTGATGCTGTTTTATTATGCTTAGTTTTTATTTACTGAGATTTGGGTTCAGTTATCTATTTCCAAGAAAACAGTTCACTTAATACTTCTCTCTTTATTGTTTAATGCTAGTGCTACTGCCTGATCTTGCATCAATATTTAATTAATAAAGGAAGTTATTTGAATCCTTGATGGAAAGAGAGATCCAACAGCTGAGGCAATCATACCTAACAATATGAACACCTTACATTATGACCCTATTCAATTGAAAGAAAAATCCAACAACTGAAGCAATCATACCCAACAAATATAAACACCCTGCACTCTCACCCTACTTGTATTGTTGCAAATTTGGCAATCGACAAGTTCATGAAAACTAAGTATTCAAACTCACAAATTGTGGTTTGCAGGCAGTATGGCAGATGATGGATCATCGGGGCATTATTCTTCAGTGGCAGCATCTACACCATCTGTTTGTGATTCCCGCAATAGTACGCATTAATTGTAACCATTTTAAAGATATTTCTTTTGTATGTTCTTAATAAACTAATGATTAAATTGGACAATTTGAAACAGGTGTGCTTATTCCTATTACTTTTGGCGAGAACGGCCAGCCTATCAGACAAGAGGCTGCCCAATTGAGTTCTTTAATAGGGCGTCTGGTGAAGACGTATGTGCCCCCCCCCCCCGTTTATGTTGTATGGACAGATGTACCCAGTGATCTCAAAGAGAAAATCTGGAAAGAAGTTAGTGTGAGTACTTGTGCAACTTTTAATTTAAAGTAGTTTCATAATTTGATTATTTCATTAAACTCATAACTCCCACTACATAATTTTTGCAGGGCACCTACACCATAGGTCTGATCCATAGACATCATATCATGCAAAGAGCGAATAAATTATGGAAGGATTGGAAGTTCGTTCTTCGCCGTGATCACATATACAAATATCTCACGGATGCGGAGAGGAAGAGTGATGTCCCCAAGTATGTTAACACAGAAGACTGGCTTAGATTTGTAGACATATCCTCAACTGAGGCAGCCCTAGCTGCCAGTAAGGTTGGTAGGATTGCTAGGTCGAAGATGAAGAGCCCGCACACAACAGGTAGGAAGGGTTGTGCTAGGGTGGCTGCCGAGTTGGTAAGTGTTATTTGTTTTGCATAAGACATCTTCATTTCACATTATCTTACCAAATATACCCAATTGATACTTTCTTTTTTTTATAGAAAGCACAAAGGCTGAATGAGCCCGTCACTAGCACGGATGTCTTCTTGGCAACACACAAAAGGAAGGATGGGTCATCATCGAGCCCTGAAGTGGTGAGAATCTTTCACTTTTAATCTTTATGGCACCTTTGAAACTACTAGTAAACCAATATTCCTTTAGGTGGTTTGAAATTTTTTTTTTTTTTTGGTTTTCTATAGTTAAACCAACAATCTTGCTAGCAATGTGGGTAACTTACTGTTGTCTGATATTTGGATGTGAATGTTGTCTGATAGTTGGGGATGAGAATGAAGAAATGAATGAGAATGATATAATCTGATGGTGGAAATTAGAAATTGTGGGATTTAATCTGAATCTGATTTCCATACAACTCCGATGCCTTTGAAAAACTCTGGATTAAAACTAGACTAGAATGCCACATGCTAGAGACAGTCACATTATATAAAGTATCACAAAAAAGCTTGCATTATTAAGATATGAATCAAGATAACATTGTGTCATGTTTCAATTGCCCACTCAGAGAATATGATAGGCTTCTACCTATTTCCTACTCTAGTAATCAGGAGACGACAAAAACCAAGAACAAAATTAATTTTCATCAAAAAATGCGATGTTTGACCCTCTTCAGGGATCAGATACTTGTAGATTGTAGTAAATTTAGGAAAGCCATTTATGTGCATTTAGATGCACCCCAAGTCAGAAGCAAATTAAATATCTTGGAAGAAGAGATGATTATTTTATCCTCTAGTCCACCATGCATTTGGGATGAAATAGAATGGGAGAATATGTCAGGAGTAATACTGTTCCGTGTTTTCCTCCCACAAATCATCACCAGTGGCAATATTGGATATTGATTCGGTGTGGAACAGTCCGAAAATCGCAAACCACCTAATGAGATATCTCATAACTGATTTCCTATTTGCCTCAAATGCACAATGCAACATGCTTCTGTGAAAATCTCAGAATGGTATGAAATGAGAAACATCTAAATGTACCCTTCATTATTAAGTCAGTTATGTTTCAATGGAACACAAAACCTTTGAAATTTGTATGTAAATGAAGGTAGAATTGAATGAATTTAAAGTGCAGGCTGCTGGTGTTGAGACCTAGGGAGGATATAAATGCACAGACAAAGATGATCACCCCAAAATTAAGACTTGGCTTATATCCTCTAGGCTTTAATTGGTTTTCTTTTTCTTTTTTTTCTCTCTGTTTTTTTTCCCTTTAATTTTTTGCTGAACCAAGTAACCACTTACAATTTTAGGTAAAAAAGAAATAAAGAAAAAGAAAACACTTATGTTAGATGGTAACTTAGGCATATCATGTTTTCCTCTGCTGCCCTCACTTAATTTGTTACAGTTAGGGTGTTCTACACTTCTACTTAACGATATGCCCTTTTTTTTTCATATGGATCAACTGTAAAAAACAGCAACAGTTGTGCTCTAGACTAAAGAGTTCTATAATCTATCTGATTGTACCAATACGAACAAAGTCCTCAGTGATATTGACCAAATAGAATAAAGAAGGGCACGAAAAAGCACCCATGAAAAAAAAAAAAAAAAAAACTAGCAGGGAGGGGGGTGGAGGGAAGGAACCGCCATACTACATTATGTATCCCCCACAACTGGCAATATCCACAATGCATATGGAGTACATGCACCCCGAATCACAGACCCTATTTAGTATGGGATATAACCAAAACTGATGTGAAAAGGATTGTCCCAACTCCCAATCATCTCATTTATACCAAACAAAACACCCCAAAACACCCCAAAAAGTAAGTTATTATAATCCATTTGTTTCCATCCATAGAAAGTTATTTATAATCCATTTGTTTCCATCCATAGAAACATAAATACAACTGATGAATAAGACTACGAAAAAATCATATGAAGAACAGTATTGACATTGATATATTGTAAATGATGTGTGAATAGTTAAATATGTTTAAGATATTAACATTACAAGGAAAAATGTTTTGTGGGCTACAAATATTCTCAAGTTGCTAACCAATACACCCAAAATGCCTAGGTGTTAAAGGTGCCTAGACTAAAATGCCACATGCTAGAGACAGTCACATTATATAAAGTATCACAAAAAAGCTTGCATTATTACTCTCTTCCTTGTAGAAAAACCATTTAATTGCCCCTTATTTATCATTTAATTTGCAGGATGCCGTTATTACAGCATGTGAATCTGATAGATCCGTGGTGGAAAGTGATATAAACAATGATGCAGTTGCGAAGGTATAGTTTTTGTAAATAGATCTATGTATAGCAGTCGATGAAATGTACAAATCACATTTATATCCATAACTGAATGATCATGTGTATCATTAACGCTATCTGCTTGTGCTTCATCAAATTTAGCTAAAACCTTTGACCAATCAGTTATGGAGCCAAAGCTGTGTTATTGTTGACATTAAATTTTTGTTTTGAATTTTTTAATAGGTCTTTGGTCGTGATGGCAAAGGACGTGTACTTGGCTTAGGCATGGGTGTGTCGAAGACAGCCATACAACATTCGGCTCCTTATAAGAAAGCCTTGGAAGAGGAACATGAAGCCAATACAAACCTTCAGACTCAAGTGAAACGGTTGAAAGAGGAAATTGATGAGATCAAACAAGTTCTTTCCCAAGGTGGAATGCAACATTCTTCCACCTATAATGAGAGTTCATCTCAGGTATAAAGTAATTTCTTTTACATAATTGATTCAGTAATTTAATGAATTATTAAAATTGATGATATACATTGATGGGCTACTAATATCATGCATTTCTATAACTGAAAGTACTCTGGAAAGGAATTCTTTCATTCATTAGAGTATTATTTCATTTCTTTTGTTTCGGGCAGATGAATGCTTTTACAGTTTACATGCTTCCTTTCACACTATAGCCAGCTGAAGCACTTTTGAACTGGACCAAGACCCATGACCTACGGAGCACAACTTGATGGATAACTTAAGAAAGACAACAACCCAAAACAAGGTTCACCCCAAAATACATCCAAAAGGGGGAAAAAAAGAGGAAGAAAAAAAAAAACAAGGAAGGAAGCACTTGTTCAAGAGACAGTGTTCTGTGGGTTGGTTTCTTTATGCCTTTGGGAAACAACATTCAGAAATCAGCTCTTCTAATTGCTTTATTTATGTTTGAAGTTTGGTGATGTTTTTGAGCATGTATTTTGTAGACATGTCTACTTTTATGTGATGGTTTTTTTCCCAATTTTATGAGCTAAATATTTCTTTCTTCAAACAGGCCCAAGATGGTTCCCCACGTGAGGAGGTACGCACGGGCACGAACCAGAACAACACCTCACATACAAGAGAGGGTTCATGTAGGCTGCTTTCATATTTGAGGAAGGAGATTACTGTTGCGGTTGGCCGTGTGATGGGTTTGTCGAACGATGAGGGGGGCTGCTATAAGATTATTATAGATGGGATCTTGAAGGATGGTGAAATGTTGTTGGGCGGAGACACGACTTTTAGGGATTTGACTTTGGGCGATATTATTTCATGGCCGATTTTTAGAACTGTAGCCGACTAATTTTATTGCAAACAATGACATATGTAAATGATTTTGATTTTTGGTATTTATTTTAATATGTGGAACCGTCGTAGTAGTCATATGAAATATGTTTTTTTTGTTAAGTTTGTTATTTCTCATAACTATTTTGATAATGTAAGTTTACATATTAAATGAATGGATGAACTTTTAACTACCAGTGTTTTTAGCTCACTTGAGCCCTTTTAATGGATGGAAAATGGATGGTTCTATAATTGATACTCTATTCAATTTTTTAAAATTAATTGCAGGTTTTTTAAAATAATTAAAAAAATGTTTTTTAAAAAGGTCTTTTTAAACAAATCGACGGTCATAGGCCGTCGTTTTACTTTTAACAGGTTTTTAAAATAATTAAAAAAATGTTTTTTAAAAAGGTCTTTTTAAATGGGCCGTCGTTTTATTTTAAATCACTATTTTCAGAAAATTCATTGCAGATTGTTAATGACCGTCGGCAATTGAGACGGTCCACATCCGTCGATAAATTTTAAATTTACCGACGGTCATGGACCGTCGTTTTATTTAAACGACGCCGTTTTTTTCGTCGGCTTCGTCGACGGATTTTGCCGTCGTATTTTTTATAAAACGACGGTCTTTGGCCGTCGATTAAATGGCTTTTTGACGTAGTGTATCAGATCTCTTTTCTCAAGAAGATTGGTGGAAACTCCAAAAGAAAACCCAACTAGAAATTCCAATGAATTAGAAGAGAACTAGAAGAGAGAAAGGAGTTGTGCAACACTTGCACAAAGGGGCTGGACTTGTTCTCCTTGTTATGGACGTCCAAGGGGGTGTATTTCCTCCTTTTATATAGCACAAAGCAACCCCTATTACTAATTAAAATAGAAGTCAAACTCCCATTAAGAATTAGTAACTCTCTCATTTCTAATTACTATAGAAGTCTCACTTCTACAACAACTAGTAACTTACTATTACTACTATTAGAAGTCATACTTCAAATAGAAATAGTAACTTTCTAATTCCTTCCTTTTGGAGTTCAAATAGGACTAGTATCTTTCTAATATCTTGGGCTAGCGTGGGGACCACTAAAGATTCTATAGAAAGCTGGCTCCAACTAGGACATCGTGACCCCACATCTCATGTGCAATCCGGGCCCATAGTTAATTGCAAACACCACTATATAAATTACAAAGAAGACCATAAACTTTCCGATTACCACAAGTAGGCCCCTCTATCAATATCCATGGATCAATTGGAATAAATCTGTCTCTTCCAATCCTAGATCCACATCTTATTATCCTTGAGCCCCAATTAATCACAGTGATCATCAGTATCATCCAATTAACTCTTAATCGAGATGGATGCACACTTACTAATGATAAATCCATTAATTGGCACAAGGGGATAATATAGATAGATTCCATCTTGACCATATGTTCCCACAGTCCTACTACAACGTACCCAAGACACCGAGGTGTTGACCTACAGTTGGCCTTACTCATTGGTGACTCAAAGCAAATGAATAGATAGAAACTTGAGTTCATCAATGTCTCAAGTTGAGAGCCTATTGCTAGGGAATTATGAGAGCAGACCTTAAACTTGAGACAGTATTCCATAAGGTGCTTCTCATGGTCCTTCAATACATCCAATGCACCAGCACCATAATCCAGAATCTTACATTCTGATGATCGAGACAGATCACATCTCAAGTGATCAAAGTGCTGCAACCTTATCAGATGAGATGCCCAGTCTCATCACTGGTTGTGAAGATATTTAAGTTTAAGATTTGTGACACATGTCTCCCGTATATGGATCTAATATACTGATGGGACTCAGTTCAACTCATGAACTATCATGTCATATGTATTGGTCATGTGCATTAAGTAATAAAAATATCATTTATCTCATGAAAAGAAAGCATGATTTTATTGATAAATAAATAAATTAATCAATTTATTTCATCAACTGATGTATTGAGTCCATACAATCTAACAGAAGGCACATTCAGGCTCATAGGGGACTGCTTAGGTCGAATAATGGAGGTTGATGATGTAAGATAAAATGTACTAACCCAAAAAGTTTAAGTTGATAGGTGGAAGGTCCAAACAGGTATATGAAACCATGTCCAAGTCAGGACTTGGGCAATATGAGATGTGGAACTTCCCTACACTCCCCCTCACGCCCAAGCCCAACAGATTCCATGGACGGCACTGCCGCGTGGGCTACACAAGAACGATGAGATCGAAATTCGCTCTGATACCATGTAAGGTACTGTATACCAACCAAAAAGCTTAAGCTGATAAGCAGAAGACCCAAATGGGTATATGAAGCCATGTCCAACTTAGGAGTGAGATGTGGGACTTCCCAACAGATGAAAGGACGCAGAAAAAGGAGATTCTAAAAGAAGGCAGAATCAAAATCATGCTTGACAAATCAGTGACTCTGCCTTAGCTGGTTCCTGTCTGGGTGGAGGACTTGAGTTTTCTGGTGCACGTCGAGTAAGTAGAGGAGGATAATGGTCGACAAGAGGATAGGGTGGGTTGTGGTGAAGGGTTGGGGGAGAAAAAGACAGGTATGGGAAGTAGCAGCAGAACCCATCCAAGGAGGAAGGGAGAAGACGATGACGTCATCCCAAAAGATTCAAACTTCAAATCACACGCCTCCAACGAAAAGGATCATGCTGAGGAAGGGGGCCATTTAGACTTGTTGGGCCAAGACCAAATGAGAACTGATGGGTTAGGCAGTGGCGGGTCGGGGAGGCCTAATACGAAGAAAGGTCTTAACTTTAAATTAGGGCAGAAAAAGGGGTGGCCGAAACAGAATAAGGAAGCGAGGAAGTCGACTCTGCGGGAGAAGCGAAAGGATGAATTCGACTCCCCAAAAGGTCGACAATCCCGGGAACAGAGGCGGAGATGCTTTCAAAGGCTGAATAGAGCAACAGTAGGGGGAGCCTTCTCGATGGACGGGCCAGGAAAAAAAAGAAGTGAATCAATTGGAAAGGGCAGGAATAATAAAATGCTCGTTGGAAGGGGAATGCTCAAGCGGGAAGGAGAGGAATTCAGACTCTCTAACTGACACAAGATTAGTACAGGGAGATGGCTAGGACGGTGAAGAGGGAGTCGGCATGGAGGGATCGTCAAATGCTCGCTGCCATGACGATTAGAGATAGCGGCAAGGATGGATTCTGTAGGAGCCTTGATCTACATCCAATGAAGGACTCTCAAGGCTGGATCTCGGTTCTGAAGAGGAGAAGTGATGGCTCTGCGCTTCACACGAGGAAGTGCTTCGACTCTGCGCCGCCTCAGGGTCATCAATCCTAGCTTCTACTGGTCAATTTGGCAAGGAGTGAGGAACGAGTCTCCATCACCGGTAGGACTCTTTTCAAAGGGGATATGAGGGATAAAGGAATTTCAAACAAACAATTCAAAGGGTTGTCTAAAGAATCCGAGGGGGGATGAGTACTTGGGGAAATATGAGGGAGAAGTGGAGCAATGGCTGCCGTAAAGGGTAGTCCAGTGTGGGTAAGGCAATTGGGGTTATTATGGAGTCGTCAAAAGGAGGATGGGCCTCAGTGATGGAGTCTGTATAGTGTAGGGAGAAGCAGAAACGAGCAGTGAGGAAGCAAACTAAAGTTAAGAGGAAAGGGGAGAGACAGTGGTGCAACCCAACCACGATTAATCGAAGATCAACACCTCCAGCCGTGCGATCGAGTCCTCTAGACTCAGGCCCTAAGGGTGTGTTTGGACGTGTTTTGAAGTGAGGTGAGGTGAGGTAAAACTTCCATTATCCAGACAAGAAAAGACAATGGGTCGTATCAAAAGTACACAATTTCAAAATTCTCTCCATCTTTTTCAAAAAAAGTCAAAAAAGCAACCTCATTTCTTCACTAAAAGACATAAAAGCTCCACTTTTCTATACAAAAAGTCAATTTGATGCTTCACCTCACCATACTTCAATTCACCATACATCCAAACAGGCCCTAAGGCAAATAGGAAGGGAATACAAACAATTAACTCAACAACAATTTTCTAAAATCCTATTTCTAAAATAACATCCATACAACTAAGAATTCCTCTTTTTATGTAATAGAGGAATCATCTAAATAGGGAAACAGACTCATTACAATAATCACTAAAATCTCTCTATCAAATCAAATCAGTAAAATCTCTCCATTTGATTACTTAAATCTCTCTCACTAAATCAAAGAAAATCTACTAAATTCAGAATCTAATTAAGGTAAGCAAGTTGACAGAAGGCTTTCCTGGTGGGCCCCATCAGCGGGCCCAATTCTCTTTTGGATTGTACTGCATTAGAGAGCTTAATGGCCTGAGTTGCTCCATTAATTATGATAAAGTTAAGGAACAGGCAGCACCTTTTATGCCTCCTTTTTTCCAAAACCTTTAAAATTTGAATATCTCAAAAAAGTATAAACTTTTACACAATTCTTTCAATCAAATCCTCTTTATAAAAAATTTCAGAAATGACAAAATTACTCTTAAGACATTTTTCAGGATCTCCCTTTAATGAGTCATTTAAGAGAATTGATAAGTCCAACCCAAATGACTAAGTGGGGCCCACTTCAACTACCTTTTATGCATGGATGGTTAAAAAGAGTGGATTCCAAATTACTGAAAAACTAGCATTCATTAAATGGTTATGATCATCAAAATCAAAATGGTCGGTTTTGGCAAGGATGGAGGTTAAGAAAAGATAAAAACTTGTAATAAGAAAAAGGTGGTTTTGTCATTTCTAGAAAAAAGTTTATGAAGATGACTTGATTGAAAGAATCATGGAAAAATTTTATTCAAATATTCAAATCTTATACTTTTTTGAAAATGAGCCAAAAGCTTTATATCTTTTTGAAAATTTCCCTTTTCTTAATAATCTAAAAAATTTAATTTGATCAACACTTTATGTAAATGCCCTTTTTTTTCCTTATGATACATAAAATCTAAGAAAGATAAATTGTTTATTTATTTCTTTTCAGTAATAGCAAAGAAAGGCACAAATTTAAACATATTTTGGGCCTAGGCTAAGGACGGACTTTTTTTGCTAGTGTCTAATGAAACTATTAGAGTAACCCATGATATCTACATGTCAACTAGAGACTCTTTTGAAAACTCATTTGTAATGCCAAAATAGTTTTTATGGGTTGGGCCAGGCTGCTAGAGTCAGCCCACGTATGTGGGCTAGACTAGGGCTGCATTTTTAAGCCCACAACTCTACGTATATAGCTGAATAGTAAAACGGGTTGGCACTTGGGCTGTGGCTTTTGCCCAGCATATTTAACACACAGAGAGATGTATATATTTTACCAGCAGTCAGGTACTGGACTTGGCATACCAGTTTAGTGGGTCCACTTAAAGGTCCCAGAAAACTACAGCTCAAATCCTGGTAGCCCTATCAACTCGACCTTTCTATCTCTTAGCCCTCTCTATTGGTGCTGTGTCTCGAACCCATGACCTGATGATCTACACCATCAGTTTATATGTAAAGTGTACGTCTCATTTGGTATCATTTGATTTAATTGTCAATTTCAGAATTTCAAATCAGATGGATAAAAATGTCTAAAATATAGTTCATCTATGTGATAGGCCAGTAGGCCCCTCAAAGATAGCAGGTGGATATCCACTCAATTGATAGGTTTTTCTTTCTAGTGGGTTGTATTCAAGAGCCCATCTATGAATCTGATAGGGCAGTAAGGGCCTGTTTGTGGACAGCCGTGGAAGGGGAAACCTGTGTTTCCTCTTCCGCGGCCGTCCGTTTCTTACCATTGATGTCGGAAAACGTTTCCTCTTCTCCCGCAGAAAATTGCTCTTCAAAATGGGGCCTGAAAATCCAAAGGAGGAAAACCCTCCCTGCACCAAACAATAAGGGGAAGGCGCCGGATTTTCACCCTTTTATGCGGAAAGGTTGGCTGCACAATCAGACCTAAATCTCACAGGACATTAGGACCAGCTGAAGATTCATTTGTCCTTCATATAAGTTTTATTAGTAGTTCACCCCTTAAACGTGGTATGGGTTTTATAGTTCAATATACGAGCCATAGGCTTAATCATCAGCAACATACTGTATTAGCTATTGAATTCTGATGAGTCAGGCCCAAGTGATTCAGTTCATGATGGTGGGTCAGGCCTAAGTGACCCGAGTCTGTGATAAGCCCAGGTCCAAATCCACCCATCAAAGGCCGGGTCCAGATCCACGAAGTGACGAAGTCAAAGCAGCCACGTCGTTCCTTTAACCCGCTTTTACCAAGTCCTGCGGAGAAGATCCTACCTGCCTCGTCTGTCGAGGGAAGTTCGAAGACTCCGTCAGAATAGAGCGCCCGTTGCTGAAGAGTCGTCCCCATCTGTTAGGAGAAGACTATAAATCAAAGAGCCCCACCAGCATTTGGGGGGCAAGTAATTCTTATCCATATTTGCACATTTATTGTATTCTCCTGACCTGTAATCCCTACACATCGAAGAAGTAAAATCACCTTTCTGGAGTGGACGTAGGTCACATTGACCGAACCACTATAAATTCTCTCTCTCTCTCTCTCTCTCTCTCTCCTTTAATTTCCACATTAATCACTCATTACTTGACCGGTGGTGCCCGAAAATACTTTTTGGCATCATCAGTTTGGCGCCGTCTGTGGAGAAGAACAAAATTTCCTTTTTCAAAACTATGGTGATCACCACAAGATCAACGAGGCAACAAGATGGCAACCCCTCTCGGGAGGGCGAGGGTAATCCTATACCGACTAATCCTGCACCGAATACCCCTGCTCCCTCTCCTCAACAAATGCTGGAAACCATGCAGCAGCTGGTGACCCAAAACCAACAGATACTACAACTCATGCTCGTAGGGCAAGGAGGAGCACAATTTGGTATAGTACCGCAGGAAGTACCGCGCCCGAAGCATCCGATTGCTCCACGTAGGGGAGCACCTCACCTGGGCGCCCATCCTCGTGGTGCCCAGGGTCGAGGAGCAAATCATGGCGCCCATCCTCATCCTCACCTGGGCGCCCATCCCCATGGCGCCCAGGGCCGAGGAGTACACCTGGGTGCCCATCCCCATGGCGCCCAGGGCGCCTCTGCTGGAGTACCCTGGGTTGCCCCACACGGAGTACTCCCGGTCGACCCTTAAGGCCGCGCCTATCACAAGGCGCCTCCACCCCTGGGTGGAGCCCCATTTGGAGGATCTCCAGGAGGGGCGAATCGTGGTGGACTTCCACCTCCTCCCTCTACTTCTAACGATGAGGATCCTCATTTCCAGGAGGGGGGGGGGGGAGTGAAAATCACAGCATGGAAGATGGGAGTTATTTCCCTGGTCCGTCCAGGGAACCCAACAATCGCTGGGAGGAAAAGATCAAGGAAATGCAGGATCAACTGGGCGATGTCTTTAACGCCATAAGGGCGCAGGCCCTGGAGATGGTAGATTATCTGGTCGGGCGAACGGATACACCGTTCAAGCCTGACGTGGTGAACTACCCACTCCCTCGGAAGTTCAAAATGCCACCCGTGGAGATCTTTGATGGAACAAAGGATCCATTGGACCACCTGGAGACTTATAAAACCAAAATGCAGCTGCATAATATCCTTGACGAAATAATGTGCAGGGCGTTCCCAACTACATTGAAGGGTTCCGCTCGACAGTGGTTTGCCAATCTCCCCCAAGCATCCATAGCCACCTTTGGAGAGCTGAGCAAATCTTTTGTCTCACACTTTATCGGTGGGCGCCGCCACCAGAAGCCTGCCACACACCTGCTCAGCATAAAGCAGGATAAACACGAGAGCCTCAAAAGCTACCTCACTCGTTTTAACGAGGAGGTATTTCAGGTTGAAGAGCCCGACGACAAGGTCTCCATGACAGCCTTCCTGGGAGGCCTTCGCTCGTCAAGCTTCCTCTTTTCAGTGATGAAGCGCCCGCCAAAGAGCTTTCCGGAACTGCTGGCAAAAGCCCAGAAGTACATGAATGTTGAAGACATCACGAAGGCTAGGCGAGGAGTCCTCCAGACCAGGGGACAAGGGGAAGGAGCGGGACAGAGACGAAAAGAAGGAAACAAGCAACAAGCGAAGCAGAACTGAGAGAGTACCTGTCAGGGACCGACTCGGTCCTGCCCCGCAGAGAGACAGACATGTGTTCACTCCTCTCAATGCCACTGTTGAGCACATCTTGTTCCAGATACAAGATGACCCTGCCATAAAATGGCCTGGGAAGATGAAATCTCCTCCAAACTGTCGAAACCCGACCAAGTACTGTTGCTTCCATCGCGACCATGGCCATGACATTGATGACTGTTATGACCTCAAGCAGCAGATTGAGGATCTCATTCAGCATGGCCACCTGCACCAGTATGTTGTTGGTAGAGGGCAAGCACTGCCACCGCCACCACCTCACAATCTGGAGGACCAGCAACCGATCGGGGAAATCCGAACCATCTCGAGAGGACTGGCAGAATCGCTCTCGGCCATGAAGGCCCATGCCAGAAAGGCAAGGCATCCTGATGAGGCACGCCCGTCCAAAGCGCCTAAGCTTGGCACCAACGAAGTCATATCCTTTTCAGATAAGGATTTAGAAGGGATCCAGCACCCCCATGATGACCCTCTGGTGCTCACAATGACCGTCGCTAATTTTCAGGTACACAGAATCTTGGTAGATAGTGGTAGCTCTGCAGATATCCTATTTGCAGAAGCTTATGTAAAGCTGAAATTGGGCCGGGAGAGGCTGTAGCCTGTCAAATCCCCCCTCATCGGCTTTTTAGGAGAGAAAGTGTATCCCTTAGGGGCAATCACACTGCCAATCACAGCCGGGGCGGCACCCCGAAGTTCCATTACAATGGTCAACTTGCTGGTGATAGACTGCCCCTCAACCTATAGCATCATACTGAGACGGCCTACTCTTAATGCATTAAGAGCCGTCCTCTCCACCTACCATCTCATCCTCCGCTTTCCAACCCCGAATGGAATCGGGGAGGTAATGGGGGACCAGGTAGCAGCAAGAGAATGCTACGTCTCCTCAATGAAAGCCAAGAAAACCCAGGAGGCGTTGCAAGTTGGAATCTTGGACCCGAGAGACGAAGCCACTACAGAGAGGGGAGAACCAGTTGAACCACTCACCCCTGTGGTCTTAAATGAAGACCTCCCTGATAGAAGAGTATACATTGGTTCTTCTCTTTTTGAGGATCTGGTCCGCCACTTGACAAACTTTCTGAGGAATAAGATGGACATCTTCGCATGGTCACATGCGGATCTCGAAGGGATTGATCCTGAAGTCGTCACTCACCGCCTCAATGTCGACCCTTGCCACAAGCCTATCCGACAAAAGCTAAGGGGCGCCTCCACTGAAAGGGCCCAAGCAATGGACAAGGAGGTCGGGAAGCTAATAGAGAATGGGGCTGTCAGGGAAGTGGCATACCCTGAATGGCTCTCAAATGTCGTGATGGTAACGAAGGCGAATGGGAAGTGGCGCCTATGCGTCGACTTCACCGACCTTAACAAGGCATGTCCAAAGGACTGCTTCCCGTTGCCAAGGATTGATCTCCTCATCGACGCCACAGCAAGACATGAACTCCTCTCCTTCTTGGATGCTTATTCTGGATACAACCAGATCAGCATGCATCCCCCAGATCAAGAGAGGACGTCGTTCATCACCCCGAAGGGGAACTATTGCTACAAGGTCATGCCTTTCGGGCTGAAAAATGCAGGTGCAACCTACCAACGCCTAGTGAACAAAATGTTTTACTCACAGATTGGGCGGACCATGGAGGTTTATGTGGACGACATGTTGGTAAAGAGCCTAGCCGCTACAGATCACATCGACCATCTCCAAGAAACTTTTAATATTCTCAGGCTCTATCGCATGAAGTTGAATCTTGAGAAGTGCGCCTTCGGCGTGGGGTCGGGTAAATTCTTGGGCTTCATGGTCAACCAAAGGGGAATTGAGGTGAACCCCGATAAAATCAAAGCTATACTGGACATGAGGCCGCCCACTTCCACCAAGGAACTGCAGCGCCTCAATGGAAGGGTTGCAGCGCTTAACAGATTTGTTTCCAAGTCTGCAGACAAGTGCTTGCCTTTCTTCAAAATCCTCAGGAAAACTTTCGAGTGGGGACCCGAGGCTAAGGAGGCATTCCAGAAGCTTAAAGCCTACATGGCCGCTCCCCCTCTTCTTTCACATGCTGCACCCGACGAGGTGTTATATTTGTATCTCTCTGCTTCCCCCTCAGCAGTCAGTTCTGTCCTCATCAGAAATCATGATGGAGTGCAAAAGCCCATCTATTATGTAAGCAGAGCATACCGAGGGGCAGAGCCCAGATACTCGGAGTTGGAAAAACTGGCGCTCGCCCTCATCTCGACGGCAAGGCGGCTGCGACATTATTTTCAGAGCCATACAATTGTTGTAGTTACTGATCAACCTCTGAAATACTAGGAAAGCCGGATGTATCCGGGAGACTCGTCAAGTGGGCAGTAGAACTAGGCGAGTTCGATGTCCAGTACTAGCCAAGGGTGGCCATCAAAGCACAAGCCCTGGCCGACTTTGTAGCTAAATTTACATACTCCGACGCACAAGCACAAGTCGATCCGTCACCTATCGAAGACATCCAGAGGGGCACCCTGGGCTCCCAGCCTCTTCCACACGCTGAGGCCCCGGACGCACAAGATCCCCTGGGCGCCCAACCTGTTCCTGGCGCCCAGGAGGCCTCCCCCTCAGGCCTCGGCGCCCATAGCTCTCCGGGCGCCCAAAGCTCTCTGGACGCCCAGGGGACCTCCTCTTCAGGCGCCCAAAGTCCCTTGGGTGCCCCGGCTCTTTCGGGCGCCCAGGGGACCTCTTCACCAAACTCCAAAGACCCCCTGCACGTCCAGCCTCATCCAGGCGATCAGATTCTCTCGCCACAGCCGCTTTGGAGACTATATGTTGATGGCTCGACAGCCAGTGAAGGAAGTGGAGTTGGCTTCATCCTAATCAGCCCTGACAGTACACCCATTAAGTACGCAGTAAAACTCCACTTCATTGCCTCTAACACTGAAGCAGAATATGAGGCCCGTCTCTCTGGTCTGAGATTGGAGATAGAGATGGACGCCTTGTCCCTTGTTGCTTACAGTGATTCAAAACTGGTGGTCAATCAAGTAAATGGGGAGTCCGAAGCAAAAGAGGAAAGAATGCAGGAGTACCTTGGCATGGTGAAAAGATTGATCCTGCGTTTCCAACGCTTCCAGGTCTGTCACATCCTTAGAGGGGAAAACATGGCAGCAGATACACTCGCCAGGCTCGCCTCATCGTTGGAGGCCTCATCTACCGAACCAACATTCATTGGGCACCAGTTGGAGCCGAGTAAGTTAGATGTAAATACTACAAGCATCAACTGTACAACGGATGAGTCAAACTGGATGACCCCCATTAGGGCGTACCTCCAAGAAGGTACAGAGCCAGATGATCCCCTCGAGGCGAAAAAAACTTAGGATGAGGGCTTCAAAGTTCACTCTCCTGCAAGACACGCTCTACAAAAAAAGGTTACTGCTTACCTCTGCTGTGCTGCCTTTCACCTGAGGAAGCTGACTACGCCCTCCGTGAAATTCACGAAGGAATCTGCGGGAATCACTCTTGAGGGCGCTCCTTTGCCCACAAAGCACTATGGCAAGGATTCTTTTGGCCTACCATGGTGAAGGACGCCAAAGAATTTTCCAAAAAATGCGACAAGTGTCAATGCTTCGCCACTGTGCCAAGGCAGCCACCGGAGGAGCTGACTTCAATTTTGAGCCCATGGCCTTTCTCCAAATGGGGCATTGATATCTTGGGCCCCCTTCCGTTGAGCAGAGGACAGTGCAAGTTTGTAGTCATCGCCATTGACTACTTCACAAAATGGGCGGAGGCAGAACTCATAGCAAAAATAACAGACTCAAAGGTAAAAGACTTCGTCTAGAAAAACCTAGTCTGTAGCTTTGGGATACCTCACGCCATTGTTAGTGACAATGCCAAGCAGTTTGATAACAAACTCTTCAACACCTTCTGCTCCGACCTCCATATAAAGCAACCTCATTCCAGTCCGGCACACCCACAAGCAAATGGGCAGGCAGAAGTCATGGTAAGAACGGTCCTTCGCAACCTGAAGACAAGGCTCGAAAGAGCGAAGGGTCTTTGGGTTGACGAGCTCCCAGGAGTGTTATGGGCCTATCGAACCACGCCGAGAACTCCCACTGGGGAAACCCCTTTCTCTCTCGCTTTCGGGACTGAGGCAGTCACCCCTGTCGAGATAGGTGTACACTCTTCAAGGGTCCATCTCCATGACCCCATCACCAACGAGGAAGGACTCCGCATCAACCTCGATTTGATAGAGGAGGCAAGGGAGATGGCTACGGTCCGTAACGCGGAGTACAAACGGCGCATGGCAAAGTACTACAATTCGAGGGTGAAGCCTCGTTCCTTTCAACCGGGAGACCTAGTCCTCAAAAAGGTGATCCTCGCCACAAAGGACTCTCGCGAAGGAAAGCTGGGACCAAACTGGGAAGGGCCGTACCTCATAACAGAAGTAGTAAGGCCAGGCACCTACAAAATCTGAAATTCTGAAGGAAAAGTCTTACTCCATCCATGGGACGCGGAACATTTGAAGAGGTACTATCAGTGGCATTCTAAAAGAGCCAGAATAGTGAGGGTGTGGGGTTTAAGTTATTGTTTTTCTCTATTTTCAATTGACATTGTTCAAGCAGTAAGAAATGGGGGAATAAAACACTACATTTTGTGAGGAAAGATCCTTGCATTTTCATTCAATTACCAAAAGTTAGGCTGTAAGTTGCCTTTCTAAAAAAAACAAAAACAAAAGAGTACACCAAAAGCCTCCTGCCCCTTAATCACTCTCAGAGCTGTCCTCTTCATCCTCGTCATCATCCTCGGCATCATCCCCAGCGTCATCATCATCATCCTCGTTAGAGCTGCCACTGCTATCATCAGGCGCCTTAGTTGGCATGAAGCCTGAGAAATCAATATCTGGAAAAGCAGTAGAGATCTTCCCTTGGAGCTCCTTGTAGCCATCAATAAAGGCATCAGCGAGACCATTTGCTAACTCCTTCTCAGCCTGAGAAGCTCTATCATGTGCCGCCTTCATCTCTGTCTCCACAACAGTCTCTCTGAGCAACGCCCTCTCGTGGGTCTGTGCAAGCTTAGCCTCACTGAGCTCAGCCCTCTCGCGGGCCTTCACTAGCTCAGCCTCACTGAGCGAAGCCCTCTCGTGGGCCTTCACTAGCTCAGCCTCACTGAGCGAAGCCCTCTCGCGGGCCTTCACTAGCTCAGCCTCTGCCTTGGTCGCCCTCTTGCGGGCTGCTGAAAGCTCAGTCTCAAACATGGTCGCCCTCTCGCGGGCCGCCGTAAGATTAGCCTCGGAAGCTCCTCTAGCGACTTCAAGAGCAGCAATCTTCCCTTGAGCAATGGAGAGCTCTTTTTGCATACTCTCATTGTCCTGTTTCAGCTGACTGTTATGTCGGGCCCTTGATAACAAGCAGACGGACGTAGTAGAAGCCTGAAGCAACAAGAGACAAAGAAAATGAGAGTACACATATATGAAAAATGAAAGTCTGGAGAAAAGGGAACAATAAGCCTTTACCTGAGCCAGACCCTCTAGGAATGTGTCAATAACCCTCTCGGTGCCCAAAGCATTGATCTGCGTAACCCCAAGAGGAAACACAAATCTCCCGAGCTTTTCCCGAATCACCAGTGGATTGCCCAGCATGGGACTAGCCCAAGTTGGTGCCCCTGCAAGAGCCCCCGAGCGTGAAGGACACGAACGAGGGGCAGAAGGTACACCCAGAGAAGAAGACTCCGGAGTAGCAATCGTGGCGGAGGAGGTCGCTGGCTGGGGCGACACTGTGGGAGAGGCTGCCCGATGGGAACACGGCCGTGCCCCCGCTGAAGGGGTGGATACGAGAGAGCTCGCCTTGAAAGTTACTGGTGGAGAGTTCCCTCTTGAAGTGTTGTCAACCCTTGCCGCCTTGAAAGGAGGGGCACTCCTACTCGAAAGGCGAGCCCCAATCACCTCTCTGTCTACTGCGGCAGAAGCAAAAGTATTACTTAGCTATGGAATATTAAGAAAAAAAAAGAAAAAAAGGGTGACGTACCTTTTCTTTTGGAAGAAGTCCCCGGAGAGGGTCCACTAGTCCTACAACTCTCTTTAGGGAGGAGGACGCCTAAATCTTTGTCAGGATGCGCCCTCACAGCCTGTAGTTTCCGCTCCTGATCCGAAGAGAGCACTGGGGGGCTCTGGAAAATAAAATAAAATGAATGAGCATGTGTATGCATAAAAAGGAAGGAGCAATCAGTGAAGTACCAAATCTTTTTGCCTCAGCCCATCGTACGAGCACCAAAGCCCGGTCTATCTCCGAGGCCCACTCTCCACCAATAAAGAAGAAATGAGATTTCCAACTGTGGCAATTGGAACGCAAACCAGTGAGCAGCTTGCCACCCCTAGGGGTAAGATAGTACCATCCCCTGTTAGGGGCCGGAGACTCAATCAGGCTGTAGGCAACATGGAACTCCACAGGAGAAGCATCCTCGTGATGAACCCTCCTCCATAATGCAAGAAAGCTGAGCAGAACTCTCCAGCCATTGGGTGCTAACCGCCCTGGGGTCAGTGAAAAGTAATGAAGAATGCGGCAAATGGAGGAAGGCATGGGGAACCTCAGCCCGGCTTCGAGCATCTCTTCATAAATGGCAATGTCACCCGAGGAGTCGTCGCAAGCAGGCTCGTCCGTTTCAGCCCGGCGACATAGCACAGTGGGAGGAATATGATAAGAAGAAGCCATCTTCAAAATGTCACTGTTAGTGTTGAACACACTTAGAATAGTGCTCACCTTGGATTTGTCGTCGTCGACAACCACTTTTCCTCGATACCTTTTGCGACAAGAGCGTACCGTGCCCACTGTTGCGCCACCTAGGCCGCCCTCGCCCCTAACTGCAGCCGCGACGCCCACTGCCGCGGCGCCCGTGTTCACCTCGCCCAATGCCTGATGGGCGCTGCCGCCCTCGCCCATGGCCTGCACCGAGCCCATCACAGCAGGAGGCTGGGCACCCAAGGTGGCGCCCCAGCCCCGTCCGTGGCGCGCAGTAGCCCCAGGGGCACCGCCACCAGCAGCAGCACCTCGAGCAGCAACGCCTCGCACAGCAGCACCCCGCACCAGGGGCACCGCCGCCTGCAGCAGTGCCAGGGGCACCCGCCGTCCTTCGTCTTGCGCAGTGGCAGGGGCACCCAGGGCGGCGCCCCGTCCATCCACCGCCGCAGCAGCGCCTTCCGTCGCAGCAGCCATGGGCGCCCCCTCTCCCGTCACCCGCTGAAGCAGCAGGGGCGCCCAAGGCGGCACCCCTTCCGTCGCACACCACGCCTTCTTCTGCTTCTTGTCGATCCGGAGACTCCATCGCCATCTTTCTCTTTTGAACAAGAAGAAAATGAACAACCTCAAAGAAGGATGAGCAATTGAAAGAGAAAGTAGTCCCTATTTATAGCCTAGGGTTTTCAAAGAGGGAAAGAACCCTGAGCCAAAAGAACTCTCCTATGAAACTAAAAAAGAAAGGGCAGAGACGGGCAGTGTCTGGGAAGGCTACGAATGCTCGGAATGAAGAAAGCCTGGATATTCAGAATGCCTCACACTCAAAGTTTTCTTTGGTGCGAGGCATTGGGGGGCAAATGATGGGTCAGGCCCAAGTGATTCAGTTCATGATGGTGGGTCAGGCCTAAGTGACCCGAGTCTGTGATAAGCCCAGGTCCAAATCCACCCATCACAAGCCGGGTCCAGATCCACGAAGTGACGAAGACAAAGCAGCCACGTCGTTCCTTTAACCCGCTTTTACCAAGTCCCGCGGAGAAGATCCTACCTGCCTCGTCTATCGAGGGAAGTTCGAAGACTCCGCCAGAATGGAGCGCCCGTTGCTGGAGAGTCATCCCCATCTGTTAGGAGAAGACTATAAATCAAAGAGTCCCACCGGCACTTGGGGGCAAGTAATTCTTATCCATATTTGCACATTTATTGTATTCTCCTGACCTGTAATCCCTACACATCGAAGAAGTAAAATCACCTTTCTAGAGTGGACGTAGGTCACATTGACCGAACCACTATAAATTCTCTCTCTCCTTTAATTTCCACATTAATCACTCATTACTTGACCGGTGGTACCCGAAAACACTTTTTGGCATCATCAAATCCTTTTATAATTAACTGAGAAAACATAACTGCGTCAAATGGAAATAGATGAATAAATTAGATACTGGAATTTCTCTCCATACCATTTTTGTTTCTGATTTCCCATTATTACTTGAAAACTTTAAATATTTCTCAAGAATCTTTTTGATCCGTTACAAGTACCCTTCGGATCCTTCAGGATCTACTTGAGAAGAGAAGACAAGTCAGCTAGATTAAAAGACCAAAGCCCACATCTAACAGGCCCAACGAAGACCT
This sequence comes from Cinnamomum chago, assembly GCA_038049695.1. Classification (NCBI taxonomy): domain Eukaryota; kingdom Viridiplantae; phylum Streptophyta; class Magnoliopsida; order Laurales; family Lauraceae; genus Cinnamomum; species Cinnamomum chago. The sequence continues at coordinate 36,483,732 of CP142452.1, forward strand.
ACGCAACCCAGCTTGGGCCTATTTCTTTACTAGAATTCATGGAACTTATGTACTGAGAAGTTATAAATTCTCAGGCATGGTGGAATTCCTATTTACCCCCTTGTACTTGAATATTCAGAAACTCCACCAAAAAGTTAATAGGTTGGAATTGCTTAATTCCCAAAGGTCATTTTGAGACCTTTCAAGTGCTAAAATTTTGAAATGCTCGTGAATAAACATAACATTTGCAAATGCCAGGGACAAGATGGTCATGACATGTTAAAAAAACCCTAACATGGCAAATTCACGTGAGAATTCTAATAAAGAACTGGGTCTGAGTCAAGCTAGGACCAGCCCAACCTAAACAGACCATAATAGGACCATTTGAAATGGCCAGTGGCGGACCTAGGATTTTTATTTGGGTGGAGCTAGACATATTCCATGCTCAAATGTCCTACCCAATGGATGGGTCTTCCCACCACGTCTCCCAAATTCACGTGATCATCAATTCATCATCATCAAAACAGCCTAAGATAACATTTCCTTTAATCCTAGGTGTTTGGATGCCCTGAGACGGTGTGAGACGGTGATTGGGTGAGCACTCAATTACCCAATTTGGGTTCCCAAAGAGTTTCTATTTAGATCTAAGAAATTTGGTTGCCCACATTTACCTTAACTATAAAAATAATTTCCTATAATTAGTCATTGGCTCATTGCAAAAAAGAAAAAATGCCACTTGAATGTAACTCAAGTTATCCAAACATATGGACCCTAAGGCCTGATTTATGTATGAATTGAATATTAAAGTGTGCCAAATGGTGATTTGGTAATCTTCGGACTTGTAGACATACTCAGATTTGGTGATTTAGGTCTTTGATTATGGATTAGGATTTGGGGATTTAGGGTTTGAAAATAGGATGAGATTAAGGGTTCATATTTAGGTATAAAGTGATTATGATCGATGAGAGAGCTTTATTTAGGGTTATTTGGTGAGAGAGACTAACTACGAGAGGACCAGCAACGAGAAACTCGATCGGCACGAAGAATATCTTGGACTCTAAGTAAAAATAAAATGTCGAAAAGAATGGCGCGAAGAAGATTTGATACTCTGTGAGGAGAATATGTCAAAAGAAAAGAGGAGTAGTTTCACTAAGGTTTTGTGACATGGGGCGATCACAAGATTTAGATGTGGGTAACTGTTTATTAGATATATGCGGGACATGACCAAGCCCATTCATATATGTAGCAAATTTGAATTTTACATGGCGCGACCGTCCCAGGTCAACTATTCATGGGTCCGCCCCTGGATAAGGCCTTGAATGCCTGATGCAAACCACCAGAGCCTCATTGAAGCCCAGTCAACCATGATGAGACCCACAATTGGGTCAAAAGGGTCCACAATCCAAACTAGGGATGTAAACGTACGGGTTGGTTCTAGTCCGGATCCATGGTGGAATCAGAACCGAAACTGTTAATGAGAATATGTAATCAATACCGTTTGGTTTCGAAAATTGATCAAGTGCTTCAGACTTTTTTTCAATTACAAACCGTTTGGTTTGTAATCCTACTGAAGATTATAAATTATGGAGATGACGGATGACCTATAATCTAGCTCCTTAGAAGTCGTTATGGAACACTTATGTGGCTGGGATAAAACTATTCTCAATAGATTAGCTTTGAGGGATAGAGAATATCCACTGAGTTTAGTTTGTCACCCAAAAGGACTAATATAGGTATTGGATTTTAGGTCCAAAGTTTTATGACCATTTATTTTTGGGCTCGTATCTCGATCATCACAAATCGGTTGGTTATAAAATTTGGCGTGTCCCCAAGTGGGCCCCACTGGGATCTCGTTCATGATCTTCATGGGCAGTATCTGCTAGGGAGTCAAGGGTCAGACACATAGCTGTCAATTTCGTGTCATTTCGTTCGGAATAGCCGGAATTTTTTGTTCCGGTATTCCGGCCGAAATGAAATACGACAAAAGAAAACTCGGTTTGAATTCTGGTTGATTCCGATCATTTTGGTCATTTCAGCTGTCCATTTCAGTTTATAACACAATTTTCACTCTTTTTTTTTTTTCAATTTTTTCTCAATATTCATATCAAGAAACATGCATAATTTATAATTTATTTTTATTTTTCTATTATATATATGTATATATATTTTTTAATTTTTTATTATTCCGAAATGTTACTCCGAAAGTTTTTGCCGGATTTTGAAATACCGAAATATTTAATTTTGGATGCTTAACCGAATTGATGACCCAAACGGAATTAACAACTATGGTCCTGGTCCCACCCCCACCCCCACCCCGCGTAAGTGATCCTTATTCATGGTCCACCCCACCCCCACCCCCACCCCCGCCTAAGTGATCCTTATTCATGGTCACCCTATTTCAAAGCCACTGGACCCACCAATAGTTAAGTTACCTCCCTCACACATGCTATCTTTGTGATTGTCATAGGCCCAAAATTGACACTCATCAACCTGTTACCCCCTGTACATTGGATTAAAACAAATGATGTATTTAAAAAAAAAAGATTTTAGGGCAATAAATGAAGGGGTTAGGATGAACCCTTAGGTCTCACTAAGATTTTTCCATCAATGATTGGTGTGGCCCTAGTGGACCCCATAGATAAGTGGTTGCTAATATTAGATGGGCCCCATTGTAATTAATCACTCTTAAAGGATCTCCTAGATAAAGGACCTCATATAAAAATGGCCCCCGTTTAAATGGGTTGGGGTCAACCTGCATGTCTAAACCCATTTAAATGGTCTTGTCGGTTAAAGATTTTCCGATTAAAAAATCAAACCGTTATATTCCAAAACCATTTCTAAATCCAACGGTCGAAACTTTCCAAATCTACAAGAATTAGTTAGAACTTTCCCAAGTCGTTGAAATCCAATTCGAACTAGGAAAGTTAGATGATTATAAGTACAGTATCCTAGAAAGGAAAAAAAACCAATTGAATTGAAAGATAGCAGCAAGCAAATCCATGGCGTTGTATAACGATAGTCTTCTGTCATATGGAAATCAATTGACGAATTGTACGGGGAAGTTGAAGAATTTGATGAAGAATCATTAGGCGCTTTCGTTCGCATTACACTCGACAAGAAGAGACTCTGCTACGTGGGAGGAATCTATCCGGCTCTTGTTGCTGTTAGAGAAGCTCGAGATTACTTTTCTTTTGCATTCAGAGTTGATCTTCACCACCTTCTGTCTCTTGAGACGTTGGAGTATTGCATCAAGAAGAAGCTCGGTAAAATGCTCTGTCTTCATCCCTCTAATTTTAAAGCTCTGAAGAACAAGATTGCCCTTTTTGCTTGTGGCAAAGCACCAGAGGCCTACTTTGCGGGGTCTAATACGCTGAGTATTGAATTAAGGGTGGAGATTTCAGATGAGCACTTGTACAAGGATAAAGAAGCTGCTATTGATCATATTCATGGTGTTAGGGGGGTGAAGAAATATGGGCATAGGCGTTGAGATGTTGTTATTGAACTTTTTAGCTTTTCTTGGTTGTTTGTATATGTTATCCTGTTTTTTTCTCCAAATATAAAAGATGATTTTATTTTATTTTTTTTGGATCTGTAACCATTGTTATTAGTCCGGGATTTTCTTGAAATAACAAATGACGGTATTTTTTTTTGGCCTTTTTGTTTAACCACTACATGTCTCTGTGTTTTTCCTTGGAGGAATCAGTTTCGCATTCAAAAAGTCGGCTGAATGAAGTTGTTTTGCGTTCACCTGACGGTTAGTTAGCTCTGTTCACTGGGAATCAGTTTCATCAAATGATTGATTGCAATTAAAGAGGATTTAAACAAGGAATATAAAAAATGGCAATATGTAAAAACCAGATTAGATTGAACAGAGGCTATTCATGATATTTGAATACTAGGCGCTCAATGAGGGTATTCACAAATGTTAACTAGTTCTTCTCTATGTGAATAGGATCTATTAGCTCAGTTCATTTAAAAGGCTCTATAAATAATTGTATTTACAGAGGATCTGAACAAGGGAATAAAAGAAGGGGAAATGTATTACAGTTGTTTGTCAAGTGGTTCTTCTCTAACTGAGACTATTTTGCCCGAGTCAGGAATATGTGTTTGGAGTTTAATTAGTGAGGTGATTAGGATATATCAAGCATTCCTTCTATGTCTTCTGTAAGTGTCTAAATATTACGGACTTGGTTAGACGAGTATAAAACTCTCAATATTGCTGTTAAGCTCCTTTGAGAAAGACCGAATGCCTGAGACCTGAAAGGGAAGGAAAGAAAACAAAGGTTAGAGGCCCTGGCTGTAGTCAGTAGAAGGCACTCCGATGCCTAAGTTAGTGCAGTCACTGAACAAAAGATGAGTGAGTGGAGAAGAAGGGAGAGTTTGGAGTATGGAAGTTTATGACAGCATGCCCCTTGTGGGTTTACCTCACGCATATATATAGAGGGAAGTCTCATCAGACTGTACCTTTAGTGGAGGTAGGTGGAGGTACTGTCCCATCAGACCATACCTTGAATCCTTAGTGGAGGTAGGTGGAGGTGCTGTCCCATTAGACCATACCTCGATCTCTTGTATGGCTGCGGATGTGACCGCCAGATAAGGTCAACCCCTTATTTATTCCCGGAGCCCATCCTACTTGTCAGTTCGTTCTACAACGCCGCCGTATAATTATGACTATCTGAACCCAAAACTGATACCGAGGTCAGGCATAGGCACATCTTGGCACTGTTGCCAAGGTGCGAATAACTGACACTATTGCCGAGCTGCGTTAGACCGAGACCAAGACAAACTTAGTAGGCACTTTTATCGAAGCTAGCTTAAGCCGGTACCATTACCGAGTTACATGAAGTCGAGACTAAGTCAAACCTAGTTGGTACTCTTACCGAAACCAGGGATTATCTCGGTATTTACGAAAATGTCCCACACAATTGGCTGGGAATAGATAAGGGGTTGACCTTATCTGGCGGTCACATCCGCAGCCATACAAGAGATCAAGGTATGGTTTGATGGGACAACACCTCCACCTACCTCCACTAAGGATACAAGGTATGGTCTGATGGGACAATACCTCCACCTACCTCCACTAAAGGTACGGTCTGATGAGACTTCCCTATATGTACATATGCGTGAGGTAAACCCACAAGGGGCATGCTGTCATATACGTCCATACTCCAAACTCTCCCTTATTATCCACTCACTCATCCTTTGTTTAGTTGTTGGAAGTAGGTGAGTCTCGTGGATAGATTTTCAAAACTTTTGACCCATTTGACTCAAGGATCAAGTATCCAAAAGGCCATAAACCACATTCAGGATGCAATCCCTCTTTCTCATCAATCATGTACAACAATTTAACCTATCTAGAAGATAGAAATCATCAACTACATGCAACAAAATAATCTACAACAAGTAAAGAAGCAGATTATACCTTTGGAACCCGGTAGTGCTCTAATCGAGGAGAAGACAACCAACTAGAACAAGAACTCTTCTTGAAGCAATTAGAGATCTCCAAGACCTTATTGTCTTCCACGCTATGACCTTCTATCAGATCTCTTTTTTCAAGAAGATGTGTGAGATCTTCAAGAGAAAACCGTACTAGAAACTCTAAGGAACTTGAAGGCAACTAGAAGAGAGAAGAGGAGAAGAAGAGTTGTGCAACACTTGCACTAGAGGCTCTTGGGCGTGGGTATTATGTCATGGACGTCCAAGGGGTGTATTCCCCTTTAAATAGCCCTGAAGTCTCCTCTCCTATCTTTCTTACTAATTTGTATTAGAAGTCATACTTCCACACAAATTAGTAGCTTACTATTACTACTATTAGAAGTCCCACTTCAAATAGAAATAGTAACTTTCTAATTCCTTCCTTTTAGAGTTTAAGTAAGAATATAATCTTTTTAGTACTTTGGTTAGCGTGGGTACCACTAGGGATTCCTTAGAAAGCTGGCTCCAACTGGGACACGCGACCCCACATCTCATGTGCAATCCGGGCCCATAGTTAATTGCAAACACCACTATATAAATGCAATTGCACTCCAGTCTTAGGAATAAATTACAAAGAAGACCCTAAACTTTCCGATTACCACAAATAGGCCCCTCTATCAATATCCATGGATCAATTGGAATAAATCTGTCTCTTCCAATCCTAGATCCACATCTTATTATCCTTGAACCCCAATTAATCACAGTGATCATCAGTACCATCCAATTAACTCTTAATCGAGATGAGTGCGCACTTACTAATGATAAATCCATTAATTGGCACAAGGGGATAATATAGATAGATTCCATCTTGACCATTGAATGTTCCCACAGTCCTACTACAACGTACCCAAGACACCGAGGTGTTGACCTATAGTTGGCCTCACTCATTGGTGACTCAAAGCAAATGAATAAATAGAAACTTGAGTTCATCAATGTCTCAGGATTAAGAGCCTATTGCTAGGGAATTATGAGAGCAGTCCTTAAATCGAGAGAGTATTTCATAAGGTGTTTCTCCTGGTCCTTCAATACATCCAATGTACCAGCACTATGATCCAGAATCTTACATTCTGATGATCGAGACAAATCACATTATCTCATAGTGATCAAAGTGCTGCAACTTTATCAGATGAGTTGCCCAATCTCATAACTGGTTGTGAAGATATTTTAAGTATAAGATTTGTGACACATGTCTCCCGTATGTGGATCTCATCCATATACATATATCACATCTAATATACTAATGGGACCCGATTCATCTCATGAACCATTATGTCATATGTATTGGTCGTGTGCATTAAGTAATAAACATCATTCATCTCATGAAAGGAAACCATGATTTTATTGATAAATAAAGAAATTAATCAATTTATTACATCAACTGATGGATTGAGACTACACAATCTAACAATCTCCCACTTGGGCTCAATGCCAGTCAGGGTTGCATCTCATGCCCATCCCGTCTACTTGTTGTTCAAAGACTTTGGTAGTCAAAGGCTTAGTAAAGGGATCTGCTAGATTGTCTACAGAGGCTATCTTGGTAATAGCAATATCACATCTCTGCACAATCTCTCTGACTAAATTATATTTCCTTTGTACATGCTTTTGGCTTTTATGGCTTCTGGGCTCCTTGGACTGAGCGACTGCCCCGCTGCTGTCACAGTAAACTGTGAGCGGCTGTCGTGCCAAAGGTACTACCCCAAGTTCCATAAGGAATCTCTTGAGTCATACTGCTTCCTTAGCTGCTTCACAAGCCGTTACATATTCAGCCTCTGAGGTGGAATCAGCGGTACATTCCTGTTTTATACTCCTCCAGCTGATAGCTCCGCCACCAAGCATAAATACATAACCAGAGGTGGATTCTCTGGAATCCTTATCTGACATGAAGTCAGAATTTGTGTATCCAACTGGAATCAGCTCATCACTCCCATAAATTAACATGTAATTTCTAGTCCTTCTCAAGTATTTGAGAATACACTTTACAGCTGTCCAATGTCCAAGTCCTGGGTTAGACTGATATCTGCTGACTAGGCCCACTGCATGACAGATATCCGGTCTAGTACATAGCATAGCATACATGAGACTACCAACAGCCGAAGCGTATGGTATCGACCTCATCTGTTCTTTTTCCTCAGGTGTCTTAGGACATTGATCCTCGGAAAGGTGCACTCCATGCCTGAAAGGTGTAATACCCTTCTTGGAGTCTTGCATAGCAAATCGTACAAGTACCTTATCTATGTATGCAGCTTGGGATAAGTCAATCATCCTATTTTTCCAGTCTCGATGGAGTTTGATCCCTAGGATGTAGCTAGCTTCTCCCAAGTCCTTCATATCAAAAGTCTTGGCCAACCAAACTTTTACCGTTGATAACATTCCCACATCTTTCCCAAGGAGTAGGATGTCATCGACATATAAAATAAGAAAGACTACCCTATCACCTTCACTTTTCGTGTACACACATGACTCATTCGGATTTTGACAAAAACCAAATGACTTGATTGCCTGGTCAAAACGGATGTTCCAGCTTCGGGATGCCTGCTTTAGTCCATAAATAGACTTTTGTAGCTTACAAACTTTTTGCTCTTGGTTTTTAGTTACAAAACTGTCTGGTTGCACCATATAGATGTCTTCCTCAAGATGGCCGTTGAGAAACGCCGTCTTGACATCCATTTGCCAAATCTTGTAATCGAGATGAGCCGCAATGGATAAGAGTATCCTGATGGACTTGAGCATGGTTACCGGCGAGAAGGTTTCCTCATAATCGATACCCTCTTTCTGAGTATAACCTTTCGCAACAAGCCTGGCCTTAAAGGTCTCCACTCTACCATCTGGTCCTCTATTTCTCTTGTAGACCCACTTGCACCCAATAGGTTTAATATTGGCAGGCAAGTCCATAAGTGTCCAGACCTGATTGAAGTACATAGACTCCATCTCAGCTTTCATAGCATCTTTCCAACGCCCCGAATCTATGTCATTAATTGCTTCATCATAGTTACAGGGATCTTGTTCCGGTTCTTCCGGGATTGCCTCGTAAGACTCTCCCAAGAACGAGAACCTATCAGGGGGTCTGACAATCCTCCCACTACGACGAGGCACTGGTGTAACTACTGGGTTTGGTAAGGGCGGTTCTTCCTCAAGTTCGGTCATACTTGGATTTGGAATTGTTTGCTCTTGAATTTCTTCCAAGATCACATTTTCTAAAGATTTCCGGTCCATCATATAATCTTCCTCTACAAAAACTGCATTAGTGCTCACCGGCACTTTTTGCTTTCTGGGATTATAGAATAACCAACCTTTAGTTCCTTTAGGATATCCTACAAACGTGCACACTTCCGACTTCGTTTCCAACTTATCCGTCTTAACCTTTAGCATGTGTGCCGGACAACCCCAAATGTGTAAATGTTGTAGACTAGGCTTTCGCCCGGACCACAACTCCCGGGGAGTCTTAGGTACAGACTTAGATGGTACGAGGTTTAGTATGTACATTGCAGTATCCGAGGCGTATCCCCAAAAGGATATAGGTAATCCTGAGAAACTCAGCATAGACCTAATCATATCTAAAAGAGTCCTCTTTCTTCTTTCTGTTACTCCATTCTGTTGAGGCATACTAGGAGCAGACAACTGGGATAGAATCCCATTTTCTGATAAGTATCCCATAAAATCAGCAGAGAGATATTCCCCTCCTCGACCTGATCGAAGAGTCTTGATATTCTTACCTAATTGCTTTTTTGCTTCCGCTCGAAACTCTTTGAACTTTTCAAAAGCCTCGGACTTGCAGTGCATAAGGTATATGTATCCATATTTTGAGTAATCATCTGTGAAAGTGATGAAATACTCATATCCTCCTCTAGCCCTGACATTAATGGGTCCACACACATCAGTATGCACTAATTCTAATAAACCTTTGGCCCTATTGCCCTTAGATGAAAATGGTCTTTTGGTCATTTTGCCTTCTAGACAGGACTCGCAGACATGCATTAGTTCTACCACCAATGAAGGCAAGATACCATCTTTCACTAGCCTGTCAATCCTGTTTAGGTTTATATGACCTAGCCTCAAGTGCCAAAGTTTTGTTGGATTAGATGAATGTGACTTCCTCTTTAATGATGGTTTATTAATTGTTTCAGTATCATGTATCTCATACATTGTAGGAGTTAACAAATAAAGCTCATTCGTTACCTTGCCAGAACATATAAAAGTACCATTTCTCTTTATGACAACTTCAGTACCAAAGGTAATGGAATAACTTTTATTGACCAAACTAGAAACTGAAATTAAATTCCGCCGTAAAGACGGTACATATAACGTGTCTGACAAAACCAACTTATTATTTGAAAAACATAAAGTAATAACTCCCACTGAAACTACCTCTGCCTGAGCATCAGATCCTAGGTTAACAATGATTTCTCCGTCACTGAGCCTCCTGGTTTCCCTGAACCCCTGCAACGAATTACATATGTGATTAGTTGCCCCGGAGTCCACACACCAAGATCCTGAAGTACCAGTTGCAAAACTAACTTCAGAAATAAGTGACTCAATCATACCTGAGGTCTTCTTCTTAGAAAGATACTCTGGACAATTCCTTTTCCAATGTCCTGTCTTACCACAATGGAAACACTTTCCTTTTGACCCTGAACCCTTAGCCTTGGCCACGCCACCATTAGGACCATTCTCCACCTTAGGACCTTTCAAAACTGATTTCTTTTTGCCTTTTTGCCCTTTGCCTTTCGGCTTGGACTTGGCATTTGACTTTTCTGTCACTAGGGCAGTTGGCTTCTTCTGCATAATCCCTTCAGTCACCACCAGCTGGCTTGAGAGCTCAGCCAGAGTCAGATTCATCTTATTCATATTGTAATTAACTTTGAAATTGTTGAATGACTCTGGTAATAACTCAAGGATTATGTCGATCTGCGATTCTGCATCAATCGCAGCTCCTAGTACATCTAACTCATTTAATGCATCCACCATTTTCAACATGTGTTCCTGTACTGATGTACCTTCAGCCATCTTAGTGCTGATGAGCACCCTCATAGCTGCCTGCCTAGCAGGCCTGCCCTGTTCCACAAACATCTCCTTTAAGTTCGATATAATATCGTGTGCAGTCTTATAGGATTGATGTTGGTGTTGCAAAACACTAGACATGGATGCCAGAATGTAGCATCTGCCATCTCATCGTCTTTGGCCCATTTGGTGTAAAGTTCCTTTTCTTCTTCCGGTGCATCCGGGCCAGGCTCATCAAGGGGGGGTTTTGGTAAGGACATATTTATAACCTGAGGCGGTCAAGACAATATCCAGGTTTCGTTTCCAGTCTACCTAGTTGGAGCCCACCAACTTATTTTGGTTGAGGATAGTCGCAAGTGGATTGAAAGTATTTGAATTCATGCTTGAAAAACTGTAGCACATAACCATACATTCAATTAATGAATTTAAATGACATTAGGGTTTAGTATTCAACCAAATTTATGTGGGAATCCTCATAACCACTAAATTTAGAATACATCGGAATCCCAATCCCCGGGGTATGCCTCCTTGGGGAGTGCGAATACCACCTAGATTGGTGCGGATAAAAGTTGGTCAAAACTAGAATTAAGACTAACTATCCATGATCCCTGTCACGTCCCCCGAACCTGATTAGAGAATAAACCGGATCCGGGGAGTGAAATTTAGGGCTAATTAAAATTTTTGCCCTTTAGGCCCAAAGATCGTAAGTCCGATGTGAGGATATAATATTTCAAGCCTCAAATATAATAATAATATGCGGAACTCATACAATTCTAGGTATATTTGGATATCAACAATGAATAATAAATCTCAATATAAATTAAAGTTGAACAATTAATAAAATAAACTTAAACAAGGAAATTAATTTATTCAATGGCCATCCCACTAATCAAGGCCATTTAAAACAGTAGTGAGTCAATAATATGAAAGTTCAACGAGAGATAATAAATGAAGAAATAAAATCTAAGAAAGTCCCGATGAATCACTCTCGTGCCGGGGATGATGACGCTACTCTACGTCATCTGCACGCCACTCTCGTTCCTCCTCAACCGGTTGGAGATCCTCTGGGATCTCCTCACCTGATTGCTCCTCGTAGTAGTACTCACCTGAGGAGTCTGCACACCAAGGAAACAGAGTCAACGACATGTTGAGCAATAGATAAGCAATATATAAATAATCATGACATGCATCAAGTATAAGAGTAATGACAGGTATAATAATCAAGAGAATACAAGGAATCGAATCTAGGCATGTAGCATGAGTAATAACCATCAGGATCATAAATAGAAATCCTAGCAATACTAACAATCACCACTACCAATATAATGCAATGCACAAGAGGGAGACTCCGTGGATGTCCTAGCCACCTCACGGGGTACCAGTAACAATCCTATCCGGACTACTGATACCAAAGTTCGGCTCCAGGGGGATCCCAGCTCCCGGTCCTGGGAATAGTAGCACGGTCCTAGCCCGCTCCCAACTATTCAACGCCATGGACGCCGTCCAAAGCCGACTGCCCACCCCGATGTCCGAGTAACCGGCCCATCAATAAACCCCCAAACTGCAGCTGGCCATGATATGCAAATAATAATAATAATAATAATAATAATAATAATAAACGGGTCAACGGGTCTGCTATTGGGCCCAACTGACCCAGTAAGGTCGCGGACCTTACATCTATCACCTCTAAAAAGAACATTTGGTCCCCCAAATGCCTAAACATACCTCATCGGGAAAGAGATAAGGATACGCCTTCTGTATCTGGTCTTTGAGCTCCCACGTAGCTTCCTCCGGAGTGTGATGCTCCCATTGTACCTTGACCCATTGGATGGTCTTGGTACGCAACACTATTTCCTTGGTGTCAATGATCTGCGCCGGACGCTCCACGTAGGTTGCATCTGCTTGTAACTGAAGTGGCTCGTGCTGCAACACATGAGTAGGATCTGGAATATACTTCCTAAGCATTGAGACATGAAAAACGTTGTGCACACCGGCTAGCTCAGGCTGTAGCACCAAATGATAAGCCACGTCTCCAATCCTGCTCTTGATCTCAAACGGTCCCACAAACCTCTTAGCAAGCTTCCCTTTCTGCCCGAATCTGACAACTCCTCTCATCGGTGACACCTTCAGAAACACCTTATCCCCCACCTGAAATTCTAAAGGTCTCCACCTCTTATCTGCATAGCTCTTCTAACGATCACGAGACTCTTTCATTCTCATCTGAACAATTCTGACTTTCTCACTGGAGTCAGCAATCTCTGAGGGTCCATGAAAACTACGAACTCCTACTTCCTCCCAACATGGTGGGGTCCTGCATCTCCGCCCAGATAGTGCCTCAAATGGTGCCATTCCAATACTTGAATGATAGCTATTATTGTAGGCAAACTCACATAGAGGCAAGCTTTCATCCCAACTCTCCTTGAAATCCAAAACACATGCTCGGAGAAGATCTTCCAATGTCTGGATGGTACGCTCAGACTGTCCATCTGTCTGAGGGTGGTAAGCTGTACTGAATTTCAACTGAGTACCCATAGATGATTGGAAAGTAGACCAAAACCGAGAGACAAACTTAGGGTCTCGATCGGATACTATGGACTTAGGCACTCCTTGTAGTTTGACTATATTGTCTCTGTACAACGTAGTCATCTTGTTCATAAACTGACCAGTCTTGAATGGCAGGAAATGTGCTGACTTAGTCAATCTATCCACAATCACCCAAATAGCATCATTACACTTCCTGGTGTTCGGCAACCCTGACACAAAATCCATAGTGATGTTCTCCCATTTCCACTGAGGAATATCCAACGGGTGAAGCAAACCAGGAGGCTTCTTGTGTTCTGCCTTAATCTGCTGACAAGTCATACACCTGGAAACGAACTCTGCAATCTCCTTCTTCATTTTCACCCACCAGTAGTGATTCTTCAAATTCTGATACATCTTGGTGCTCCCTGGGTGAATAGAGTATCGGGTGTGGTGCGCATCTGTCATCAATTCTGACTTGATGTCTTGAACATCTGGCACACACAACCTATCCTTACAATACAGAATCCCTTCAATGAATCGGAACTCTGGATTGCCATCAATGTTGTCAATGATTTTCTGCAACTCAGGATCATCCTTCTGAGCTTCCTTGATCCTGTTAACTATTTCTGGCTCCCAAACTCCCATAGTAGCAACTAAAACTTTCTCGTTGACAGGCCATACTTCCACATCCATATCTCTGAACTGCTCCATCCATCTCCATTCAGGCATTACACATCCACTGAATGCTGCCTTCCTACTAAGAGCATCCGCTACCACATTTACCTTCCCAGGATGGTACTTAATCGGAAAATCATAATCCTTTATGTACTCCATCCATCTCCGCTGTCTATTATTCAGATCACCCTGTGTAAACAGGTATTGCAGGCTCTTATGATCTGTATGCACCTCAAATCTTTCTCCATACAAATAATGCCTCCACAACTTCAATGCAAAAACCACTGCTGCCAACTCCAAGTCATGTGTGGCATACTTCTTCTCATGATCCTTCAACTGGCTGGACCCATATGCTATCACTTTGTCATTCTGCATGAGAACGCAACCCAATCCAATACCTGATGCATCTGTGTAAACCACAAATCCTCCACTTCCTGAGGGTAAGGCAAGTATGGGTGCTGAAGTCAACCGGGTCTTCAACTCTTGGAAACTCTTCTCACATTCTTCTGCCCACACAAACGGAACATCTTTTCTTGTCAACTTAGTGAGTGGAGATGCTATGGTAGAAAACCCTTTCACAAACCTCCTGTAATAGCCTGCAAGTCCAAGAAAACTGCGAATCTCCGCTACATTTCGTGGACTGCCCCAATTAACAACTGTTGCTACCTTCTTAGGGTCCACTGTCAATCCATCCTTTGAAATAATATGGCCCAAAAATGCAACTTTCTCCAACCAAAATTCACATTTTCTCAACTTAGCATACAACTGGTTATCCCTCAAAAGCTGCAATGATGTCCTCAACTGATGCTCATGCTCCTCCTTAGACTTCGAGTATACCAACACATCATCTATGAAGACAACCACAAACTGATCCAGAAAAGGAGCAAACACCTTATTCATCAATGCCATAAAAACTGCGGGTGCATTAGTCAACCCGAAAGGCATCACGAGAAACTCATAGTGGCCATATCTCGTCCGGAATGCGGTCTTAGGAACATCCTCCTTCCTGACTCGCAACTGATGGTAACCGGAACGCAGATCTATCTTCGAAAAGAATTGAGCTCCTTGCAGCTGATCAAACAGCTCATCAATTCTAGGTAACGGGTACTTGTTCTTGACAGTCACCTGGTTCAACTGTCTGTAATCTATACACATCCTCATTGTCCCGTCCTTCTTCTTCACAAATATCACCGGAGCTCCCCACGGTGAAACACTAGGTCTGATGAAACCCTTATCCAACAGATCTTGTATCTGAGTCTTTAACTCCTTCAATTCAGCTGGAGCCATCCTATACGGAGCCTTAGATATAGGTGCGGTACCCGGCTGTAATTCTATCGTGAAATCCAACTCACGAACATGTGGCAAACCAGGAATCTCATCCGGAAATAAATCCGGGAATTCTCGCACCACTGGAATCTCATCCACAGTCTTAGACTCCTTGTCTTCCGCGATAAACGCGATAAAGCCTTCACAACCGCTCCTTATCAATCGTTCTGCCTTCAATGCAGAAATTAACCGAGTGGAGGTGGGCTTTTCAGCTCCAACAAACTCAGCACTACGGTCTGCACCTTGCAACCTCACAGTCTTATTAAAACAATCTAACACTGCTCGGTTCGCTGCTAACCAATTCATACCAAGAATCACATCAAACTCCGACATCGGTAAGATGATCAAACTGGCAGTCAGCTGAACTTCTCCAATCTGAACATTACATCTAGGGTAGATGACATTACAAGGAACCGATCTACCCACAGGGGTGGCTACTATCAAATCATATGGTAGTGTCTCCTTATCCTCCCCTAAGTGAAGTGCAAAAGCTGGTGCAACAAATGAGTGTGTGGATCCAGGATCAAATAGAACTTTAGCATCAAATCCACAAACTGAAAGTGTACCTTCTATGACATTGCCTGCAGCCTCTGCTTCCTCATGAGTCAGAGCATAAGCTCTCCCTACCAGCTGGGGACGTTGCTGCTGATACTGCTGTTGTGGCCTAGGACCACGAGCCTGGAATCTGGGTGGTGCATGAGGTCTCTGCTGGAATCGCTGCTGCGGTACTGGAGGACGCTGTTGTGGTACTGGAGGACGCTGCTGCAGTGGCTGAGGTGGTCTGACAATCATCTGCTGCTGCTGGGGTCTAGCTTGTGCAGGTGGCACCTGTCTCAACGGCTGTGCAGGATGTGGAGGCCTGAGCACCGGAGCTGGGAATGCTGGTGGTGCCACTCCTGTCTTCCCTGGACAAGTGCAAACTTTATGCCCTGGGTCTCCACAATGAAAACATGCACCAGTCTGCTTCCTGCAATCGCGGACATGATGATTTCCTCCACAAAAAGTGCAAGTGATCCGTTGTGGCAACTGTCGAAGCACTGGTTCGTACCGTAGCCTCTTGGGTGCTAGCTGTTGGTAATACTGGGACGAAGAACCATGTGCCTTGGGTTGAGGTATCAACGCCAAGATCCTCTGTTGTTCCAGTGCAATCACTTCCTTCAAGGACTCCTCCGCCCAATATGCTTCCTTGACCACTTCATCATAATCAGTCAACCTGCTGCGCTGAACTTGCATCTTAATATCTGCCCGCAATCCCTTGATAAACCTCCGAACTCTCTCCGATTCGGGCTGAATCAGATTCCCTGCAAATCTGGATAGGTGGGTGAAAGAGATCTCATAGTCTTGCACTGAGAGATCACCTTGAACTAATCTCTCAAACTCCTCCATCTTTTGATCCCTATAGTGCTCAGGGATAAACTTCTTTTGGAACTGTTCAGTGAAGGTCTTCCAAGCTACTTCTTCCTCGACTGTTTCATAAGGGTGCTTAACTGTTTTCCACCATCTCTCGGCTGCACCACGGAACATGTGGGCTGCTAACTACACCTGTTGGACACCCGTGCACGTGAATACTTCATAGATTTTCTCCATTTGGACTACCCACTCATCTGCCATAGCGGGGTCCTCTATGCCATGAAACTCTGGTGGGAACCTCTTCCTGAATTTCTCAACCAGCTCGTTGAGATCATATTCCTTGGGCTGTGGTTGGCCCACTTTCTGCACTACCTCAAGCATCTGAGCTTGGAATACAGCCTGACTCTCATTCTGTCGGGTACTCTGTTCAGCCAAATCCTTTTGAGATTGAATAAATGCTGCCATGAATTGGTGGAATTGATTCTCAGGACCATTCTGAGAAGAACTACCCTCTGGCGGTGGTCCGTTATTGGTTCGGGTGGTTCTACCGGCCATTGTCCTGTAAAACATTCAAGGTTAATTCCAAAATGCCTCAATCTAACAATACAATGCTAAGAAAGAACTACCAAGCCAACCTACTAACTAACGGAATCCTCACACGCGTCCTATGGTTTCTACAATTTTTACCCTGAGAAACCATCCATTGCTCTGATACCATTCTGTCACGTCCCCCGAACCCGATTAGAGAATAAACCGGATCCGGGGAGTGAAATTTAGGGCTAATTAAAATTTTTGCCCTTTAGGCCCAAAGATCGTAAGTCCGCTGTGAGGATATAATATTTCAAGCCTCAAACATAATAATAATATGCGGAACTCATACAATTCTAGGCATATTTGGATATCAACAATGAATAATGAATCTCAATATAAATTAAAGTTGAACAATTAATAAAATAAACTTAAACAAGGAAATTAATTTATTCAATGGCCATCCCACTAATCAAGGCCATTTAAAACAGTAGTGAGTCAATAATATGAAAGTTCAACGAGAGATAATAAATGAAGAAATAAAATCTAAGAAAGCACTACACCAAAAATCGGAAATTGGAACGGAAAAGCGTTCCTAATCCTCCCGTTCCTAATCCGTTAAACCGTTCCAATTTCCGTTCCAATTTGGATTAGGAACGGTTGGTACCAAATTGGAACGGAAATTGGAACGGTTTAACGAATTAGGAACGGGAGGATTAGGAACGCTTTTCCGTTCCAATTTTCGATTTTTGGTGTAGTGAAGTCCCGATGAATCACTCTCGTGCCGGGGATGATGACGCTACTCTACGTCATCTGCACGCCACTCTCGTTCCTCCTCAACCGGTTGGAGATCCTCTGGGATCTCCTCACCTGATTGCTCCTCGTAGTAGTACTCACCTGAGGAGTCTGCACACCAAGGAAACAGAGTCAACGACATGTTGAGCAATAGATAAGCAATATATAAATAATCATGACATGCATCAAGTATAAGAGTAATGACAGGTATAATAATCAAGAGAATACAAGGAATCGAATCTAGGCATGTAGCATGAGTAATAACCATCAGGATCATAAATAGAAATCCTAGCAATACTAACAATCACCACTACCAATATAATGCAATGCACAAGAGGGAGACTCCGTGGATGTCCTAGCCACCTCACGGGGTACCAGTAACAATCCTATCCGGACTACTGATACCAAAGTTCGGCTCCAGGGGGATCCCAGCTCCCGGTCCTGGGAATAGTAGCACGGTCCTAGCCCGCTCCCAACTATTCAACGCCATGGACGCCGTCCAAAGCCGACTGCCCACCCCGATGTCCGAGTAACCGGCCCATCAATAAACCCCCAAACTGCAGCTGGCCATGATATGCAAATAATAATAATAATAATAATAATAATAATAAAAAAAAAACGGGTCAACGGGTCTGCTATTGGGCCCAACTGACCCAGTAAGGTCGCGGACCTTACAATCCCCTTCATTCATTATTAACTAGGTTCATACCAAATAATGAATGACTCCCGATTAGCTTTGGTTTCTAAAATATATGAGGCAAATCCTTGGGGATACTACATCATTATTTTAGTTAAGTGTGACCCACCAACTAGCATTGCATGACAATCGTTGCGAGCAGCTCCTCCTTGGGGAGTGGGCCCCCGGCCCTCCTCACCAACACTATCCATAGGAGATCCATATCTAGTAACTAGACAAATAAAAGCCCTCCGTGGGGAACGGCCATTCTCAAGATGGCGCGAGGCTAATACTTTCTTTACAATGGACCTATGGTGGAAAACCATGGGGATTTCTCAATTTAAATGCCCCGCTCTCACTTAATATTTTTTAATTGAGGATTTCCTTGTAAGGTATTAGGGCCCACATGTATATTTATGTACATCAAATCATCTCATGATATGATCAAAGATTGGTTCCAAGTAAAGTTATTTTAAGGAAAGTTCAGTTTCTTAAATTAGTGTTACCAATGTGTCCATCTCATGGGTCATCAACACTAATTAGAACTCTTTCCAAAAATTAATTTGATTTGACCAATTTTAGTAACTTGCTATGTTTGGATCAGATTTGGAAATATTCGAAATTAAGCATTCATCCATAAATAGAAAAAGCTAAAATTAGAAACTAGTCCTCTCCTCTACATGGCCCCAGCGGAATAGACTTCTTGGATTTCTAGACTTTCCAAAACTTTGAGATTCCTCAAACTCTTTCGGCATCTCCAAAAGGCTTTTGGTAATCTTCAAACTCCTTGATTAGGAGTCCAACTTTACTTTCCTTCTTCATCTCGGACATCGCCAGAATTTACAAATTTAGAAAAATTACATAAATTCCTATGCCTCAATTATGAGACTTACATGGTAATCTAAACATGGAAATAAAAGGGCTATAGGTTAATTCACCATGCCTTGCCCTTTCACGGGAAGCCAAGGAAACCATGATGCCCTTTACCCTTAGGCTCAAATAAACCAATAACCATAAAAAGAAAGTAAAAGACTTGTGGGCCATATGGAAAGGACATTATCACCTGCAAGTTAGTATCTCATACAACAAAGCATCTCACAAAACCAGGTTGCCAAACTACAATGGAAAAATAAGATGCCAAAAGTAGCCACCCTTTTAATACATGCACTTCGCAGAGGGGGTCTGGGGGTGTCCCCTGGCGGGGGTCGAACTGTGTTCGGATCAAAGAATAAAGTGATCCTGTGTTCCCGGTCGACCGCCCAGAGGGCTCGGTCGACCGACCCTACAGGTACCCGGTCAACTGAGCAAGGGGCCAGGTCGACCCACCTGACGAAGGCAGAAAATTAGGTTTTTTTTTTTTTTTTTTTAATTCGAGTCCAAACACCTCCAAAACACTTTTGAAGGCTCTCTATGGCATCCTACCATCCTTCCATCATAATTAAACCCTTTTGTGATTATCTAAACATGGAGTTACCACATAAAGTAAACAAACCCAATCATAACTGTTCCTTACATAGCCCTAGGTCTATCATCTTCGCATCTCATGCAAAGATTAGATCTAGATCGCTGATCTTACACGATTAGAGATGAGGTATGACTCTGATACCAATTGTTAGAAGTAGGTGGGCCTCGTGGATAGATTTTCAAAAGTTTTGACCCACTTGACTCAGGGATCAAGTATCCAGAATGCCATAAACCACATCCAGGATGCAATCCCTTTTTCTCATCAATCATGTATAGTAATAACCTATCTAGAAGATAGAAATCAGCAACTACATGCAACAAAATAATCTACAACAAGTAAAGAAGCAGATTATACCTTTGGAGCCCGGTAGTGCTCTAATCGAGGAGAAGACAACCAACTAGAACAAGAACTCTTCTTGAAGCAATTAGAGATCTCCAAGACCTTGTTGTCTTCTACGCTATGACCCTCTATCAGATCTCTTTTTTCAAGAAGATGTGTGGGATCTTCAAGAGAAAACCGTACTAGAAACTCTAAGGAACTAGAAGGCAACTAGAAGAGAGAAGAGGAGAAGAAGAGTTGTGCAACACTTGCACTAGAGGCTCTTGGGCGTGGGTAATATGTCATGGACGTCCAAGGGGTGTCTTCCCCTTTAAAGCCCTCAAGTCTCCTCTCTTATCTCTCTTACTAATTTGTATTATAAGTCATACTTCCACACAAATTAGTAGCTTACTATTACCACTATTAGAAGTCCCACTTCAAATAGAAATAGTAACTTTCTAATTCCTTCCTTTTAGAGTTTAAGTAAGAATAGAATCTTTCTAATTCTTGGGCTAGGTGGGGACCACTAGGGATTCCTTAGAAAGCTGGCTCCAACTGGGACACGCGACCCTACATCTCATGTGTAATCTGGGCCCACAGTTAATTGCAAATAACACCACTATATAAATGCAATTGCACTCCAGTCTTAGGAATAAATTACAATAAAGACCCTAAACTTTCCAATTACCACAAGTAGGCCCCTCTATCATTATCCATGGATCAATTGGAATAAATCTGTCCCATCCAATCTTAGATCCACATCTTATTATCCTTGAGCTCCAATTAATTACAGTGATCATCAGTACCATCCAATTAACTCTTAATCGAGATGGGTGCGCACTTACTAATGATAAATCCATTAATTGGCACAAGGGGACAACGTATATAAATTCCATATTGACCATTAGATGTTCCCACAGTCCTACTACCACGTACCCAAGACACCAAGGTGTTGACCTACAGTTGGCCTCACTCATTGGTGACTCAAAGCAAATGAATGATTGAAACTTGAGTTCATCAATGTCTTAGGATTAAGAGCCTAATGCTAGAGAATTATGAGAGCAGTCCTTAAATCGAGACAGTATTTCATAAGGTGTTTCTCATGGTCCTTCAATACATCTAATGTACCAGCACTATGATCCAGAATCTTACATTCTGCTGATCGAAACAAATCACATTATCTCATAGTGATCAAAGTGCTGCAACCTTATCAGATGAGATGCACAGTCTCATCACTGGTTGTGAAGATATTTTAAGTATAAGATTTGTGACACATGTCTCCCGTATGTGGATCTCATCCATATACGTATATCACATCTAATATACTAATGGGACCCGATTCATCTCATGAACCATTATGTCATATGTATTGGTCGTGTGCAACACCATTCATCTCATGAAAGGAAACCATGATTTTATTGATAAATAAAGAAATTAATCAATTTATTACATCAACTGATGGATTGAGACCACACAATCTAACATCAGTGACTGCACTAACTTAGGCATCGTTTGCCTTCGGCTGACTGCAGCCAGGGCCTCTAACCTTTGTTTTCTTTCCTTCCCTTTCAGGTCTCAGGCATTTGGTCTTTCCCAAAGAAGCTTAACAACAATATTAAGAGTTTTATACTCGTTTAACCAATTCCGTAATATTTAGGCACTTACAATTGGCGTCATCTGTGGGAAGAGGAAAATTAAACCAAATCTACAGACACCATGCCTCCAAAGGCCATAAATGGCGAATGACCTTTAAGGGCCCTGTCGCTGCCACCAATATTACCAGAGCAGCCGATGCAGGCTCCTCACCAAAGAAGAGCCTGGGGGAAAATCTGGCATAGTGAGCGTGGAAGTGCCTATCATTCAATCAGGGTCATCTTCGATGGGGGTGATAGCACCACCCAAACAAGATGACCTTCTACAGGAGCGTCTTTGGCAAAGTGTCCCATTAGCGAAGCGCCATTGTCAGGACGTTCCTCCACAGGAGCGTCCCCGCTAGGATATCCCTCCACTGGAGCGTTCTCGGCGAGAGCATATGCCAATGCCGTCCAAGTCGCACCAATCCCATCACCAGGTTGATGCTAACGACGATGACGACCCGCTCCTCACGGATATCAAGGCCCAAAATCTCATTATCCAAGAGTAGGAGGAGTTGATTTGTCTACTCAAACGGCAGCTCCGGGAGAAGAAGAGAGCCCCGGTACCACCCCCTAGACACAACCGGGCCCCTTCAGTCGAACAGGACTTGAGGCAAGTCCTGAGCAATAAAAGGCGCGACCGAGCTTATGATGAAGGCTCGAATAGCAGCCATTTAAATGATGACTCCAAGAGGTCGCGCCAGAGACCAGAAGACAATGATGATCTGAGGGAATGGCTTGACCGTCAAGTCAAACAAACCGTCCAGCGGAATATAGAGGTAGTCGGTTTCACCCCAGACCGGCTAAATGCCTACGACACCGAGGACCATGGCACGTCTCCCTTCTCTTAGGAGATAAGGGACTACTCTCTCCTTGAAAAGTTCAGCGTCCTGAGGTTCGTCCTCTACGACGGGACTTTGGACCTTGCTACACATCTCCGACACTTCACCCAGCGGATCTCGGTATGGGGGGACGTCGGACACCTCAACTGCATAGTCTTCTCTTCCAATTTGGGCGACCTCGCCCTAAGGTGGTTTTGCACGCTTCCAGAGGGATCGATTTTGAGCTGGCGGCAGCTCCGAAACTCCTTTGTGGAGAAGTTCCAGGCGCATAGGGTCATCCTAAAGACTGATGACGACCTCGTGGCGATCAGAATGAGGCGGACTGAAAATATCACCCAGTTCGCCAAGAGGTTCTGGACCATCTACAGTCAGGTGGAAGATGCCACTGATAGAGTGGCATTCAGGTCCTTCAAGCAGGCTCTACTGCCAGGCAACGAGCTTCGCACGGATCTGGTACGGTTCCCCATGGTCATTGTTAAAGCACTGATGGCCCGGGTCAACCAGTTCGTAGAACAAGAAGAAGACGAGGCTTGAGCTTGAGAGAGTTTCGGTCTCTGGCAAGAAGACAGGCCCTCCAAGAGGGACAAAAAACCCTCTCGAAGGGAAGAGGTAGACCTGAGCAAGGCTTCGATGAGTTCGGCAGCGATCTCGACTCCCACCTCTAGGGGCAATAAGAAGCCCAAGCCAGCCATCGCCTCCTACAAAGCTGTGAATACGATCTTCAAGGAGCCCAATTACAAGCTCCTTGGCAGGATCAAATCACAACCCTACTTTAAGTGGCCATAGCCGATGGATGAAGGGTGATCCCTCCACCCGTGACCAAGGTAAATTCTGTGCCTATCACAAACAAAATGGGCACAGAATTGAGGACTGCATGGCCCTTAAGTCCCACCTTGAAAAGCTTGTCGAGGACGGGCACTTAAAATATTTCATCAAGGAGGGCGGCAGAGTCAACTGAGCTCATCAGCGTCGACCTGATGATGATCAGGACAGCGATGAGCCAGAAGGCATCATCAACGTCATCCACTGGCTCCCGCGCCAAAGGGGAGTAACCAGGCTTGTGCTGAGGCCAGGTGTCGGATGTGAATTTTGATCCCCCAGGGGAGGGGAATCACCATTCAACTATATGAGATATTTAAAAATTACATCAAAAAAAATGAGGATTCCGAATACCCTCAAAATCGACGGATCACGATCGCCAGCCACGGATACGGCCGTAACACCGTCCTTCAACGAAAGTCAAAAAAGAGCTGGAGAAAATGGGATGGGCTCTTGTCTCGTCTAATGTGCCGCCGGCGACACACGATAGTTGTCTTGTCACTTAATCTGGGTCTTTCAATTTGGGTCAAATTTGGGTCGAATTACGAGTTTAAAAAATAGGGTCATGGTGAACTAGGCAGGGGAAATCAACATTTAGGGCCATGCAGACTAATTAAAATTAAATCCAAATATTCTAGGGGGGTAAATGAAATAAAATGGAGACAAACTAAATAAACCGGGGGAAGGTGCCAAATATTTAGAAGAGGACCAGTCCCGTTCCCGAGTACCCCCTTCAATGTCCTTTGACAACCTAGGGTAAAAGGCTGATTTTTTCAGTCGAAGAAACGATGCAAACGGATTTTCGAGTTGTGATTTCTGTGGGTTTGCGTGCGATACGCAAGTGATAAAGTGCATGGTATATGATGGGCCAGGATTGATTGAGGGTGGCCGATGATGGGCTGAAGGTAAATAAACTGATATTGGGGGTGGCCGATGATGGGCTGAAAGAAAATAAAATGATATTGGGGTGTGTAAAATCACTCATCTCGTCTCGTTATTCTCATTAATTTGGATTCTCAGAATCAGCCTCTATTCCCTTTAATTCTGAATTCAAATGAATATTTGGCACCGGAGGTGGAGGAAAAGAGAAGAAAATTTTTTTGGGATTAATTTTGTTGATTTTATATTTTTTTTTTGGGTTTTAATAATTGGGGCTAGAAGGGCCTAACTAGGGGATTTCTTACTTGGATTTAATCTAACTAATCCATTTCCCTAAATGGATCTCTAACCTATCCTAAGGTCCTGACCGCCCTCATCCGCTCTCTCAGTCCCTTAGCGGGCTTCGGA
The DNA here is from genome assembly GCA_038049695.1 of Cinnamomum chago. Classification (NCBI taxonomy): domain Eukaryota; kingdom Viridiplantae; phylum Streptophyta; class Magnoliopsida; order Laurales; family Lauraceae; genus Cinnamomum; species Cinnamomum chago. Next base: position 36,508,422 of record CP142452.1, read on the forward strand.
GAGAGAGTGGGACCTAACTTATTAAAATGAAAGAAATTAAAAGAAGTCAAATCTGGTTAGGGAAAGACCTAGATCTGGGTCTAGGGTCTGACCTAGTCGGCATAAACCACTATTTAATTTCTAATTCCAGTTTATTAATATTTTTGGGTTTTTTAATATCTTTTACTTTATTTTTGGTCTTTTTGGGTTTTTTATGATTTTTTTTTGTTTTAGGTTTTGGTTTTATTTATAAAGTCTAAAATCTCCTAAACTAATCTGTCTAATCCTAATGAAAAGGGAGGAGGAGAGAAGGGGATAAATTACTAAATTTTACTTTTTAATCTACCCAAGTAAATTAGACTTTTCTAAATAAATTCCCTAATCCTATGGAGAGAGGAGGAGAAGAATTTAATTATTAAACCTAATTGATTTAATTTATCAAATACTTAGAATTTTATTTTTCTGGGAATTAAACTAACTCTTTTGTTTTTTTTTTTTGTTTTTTTTTTTGTTTTGAATTGTGCAATTCTAATTTTTATAAAGAAAGCAAGATGAAGAGATAAGTAACTCGCATTCCTAACTCTTATCAAGAGAACGAAATAGAGATATAAGATGCAACAGGATTATAATGCATGGACATATTTTAATGCATGGGCAAGTTTGATGCACAATTAAAGACAATTCAAAGAAGTAATGGCCTAAAATGCTAATTTAAATGCATGGCATATTGGGATGCATAAAATATCATAAAAAGAAACAATAAATGCAGTGCTAAGTTCACTGAAAGAAAATAAAATGGGCATGCTTGGGCTGGATTGGGTTTGGATAGGTGGGTGACGAGTGTAAGTGTGGGCTTAGCTCGACTGCGATTATAATTGGGCCTGGTTTAAAAGAGGTTGGACAGCCGGGGTGTTGGATTGAATGGGTTCCAGTGACTGCATGGGTTGGATTGGGCTTGGATAGTTGGATCAGGCTTAGATAGGTAGGTGGGTGCAATGGTGTGTAGTGAAGGAGTGCCGCTGGGCTGGGCTCAGTTAGAGGAGATGGGTGCGCAGGGGGAGAGAGAGAGAGAAAGAGAGAGGTGGCTGGGTACAGGAAAAAAATAGAGAAAGAGAGAGTGGGGCGGAGTGAGGAGAGGGAAGAGAGAGAGTGGCAGAGAGGGAGTGTGAGTGCGGGTTGAAAGAGAAAGAGAGGCAGAGAGAGTGCGGACTGAAAGAGAAAGAGAGAGAGGGCAGAGAGAGCGTGGGTTGGGAGAGAGGAAAGGCAGAGAGAGGGGGTAGCAAGGACTGAGAGAGAGAGAGAGAACAGGCAGGGAGAGAGAGTGTATGGGCTGAGAGAGAGAGAACAGGCAGGGAGAGAGAGAGGGTGTGGGCCGAGAGAGAGGAGAGGCAGAAAGAGAGAGAGAACAGGTAGAGAGAGATGGAGAGTGCAGGCTGACAGAGAGTGGGCGGAGAGCGCAAAGAGAGAGAAGGGGAAGAGAAAGAAGGAAAAAGAGTTGCAGGGATGGGAGAGAAGAGAGGGAGAGAGAGACAGAGAGGAATGGAGAGCGTAGAGAGAGAGAAGGAGAGAGCAAAGGAAGAGAGGAGGGGGCGTGAGGGAGAGAGGGAGAGAAAAGAAGGAGACGGAGAGAGAGAAGACAGAGAGATAGAGAGCGAGAGATGGGGGCGCAGGTGGGTGCAGGTGGAGAAAGAGGAAGGAAACGAAGGAAGGAGAGTGTTGTGTGTGCAGAGTGCGGGAGGAAGGAGAGAGTCTACCTGGTTAAGGAGGCGTCCGGCGGTGAGGAGGAGGAGGCATCGCTGGTGTTGCGTCCAAGGAGGGCGGCTGTCACGACCTGAGCCCGAATTACGATAACCCCGAGCAGTGAGCCCATACTCACTCCCGTAAACTCTGAATTAACTGAAGTTAAAACGGAATCCACAAGGGATAACATTCTCAAAAAACCTGTCAAATAAACAATTTTTGTGGAAACATTTATATTGACAATATCAATTCACGATTTACATGTATACAAATAAATAAAGTCCTTATACATGTATCATTTGCATCATTTGCTTGTCAATCGGTGCATATCCAAAACACCATACAATAACAATTAATTACATTTCAAAATGATTATATAAAATGAGTTTTCAAAACGTTAAAGTTCTTTTCTCGCACTAGGATACCCATATCAAATGGTATCCCGACCATTCCATTCATTCAGTCCTCCTCGAGGAATTGGAGCGGTCTCCTCTGTTGCCGCCGAGGGCACTGCTGGGCCGTCAAAGGCAAACAGGCATGTAATGTCATCAATAGCACTAATGAACACGACAGTTCAACAATATATAAACAAATCTTGTAATAGCACATGTTAATACATATACTGAATTTATTCAATCTATTTAATAACAATTTCAATTTTAGACAAGTCTACATAATTCCTACAATGACAACGGTGAACACATAAAAGTCATTTAATGGACATGGTCACTACCATAGCATTCATTTCATCACATTTCACTTTATCGCATTGTATTTCGTTTCATTTCATTAACCATCTCCCCTCAAAGGAAGGATTCATCTTCCAAATGAAAGGCATCAATCAATACCCATAGATATGATCGGAATTGTGGGACTTACTAGTGTCCGGGCAGGGACAACTAGCATCACCACAGAGCTCTGGAACGCCCCAAATCCATCTACTGCAGTAGGATTGTTCATAATTCATTCATTGTATTATTCAGTTTAGCTCAGTAATGAGTTTAAGAAATTACTATGTAGTGTCGGACTCAGGAATCAAATCAAATCTATTAATTCTATCCAAGCTTCTAGTCAAATTCCTAAACCAAACAAATGAGTGAAATGTTCGTCATTGAATGTACGTGTTATTCTCGATGAACATCACTTTAATAGTAGTTTGTACATTCAATAACTTAGCTAACACTTATACAGGTTTAGATAACACATTTGAAGAATCCATACACAATTTAATTATACTTAATTCGCTACCACTCTTTTCTTTTATTTTCTATAACCTTGACAAATCTTAGATTAGGGCATAATTAGTTCTAACACTAATTTATAGACCACTAAGACTCATAGAGAGAGTACTTGGTTCCAAAAAGAACCAATTTCAACCGGACTCAAAGTCCGATCGATCGGCCCGAAAAACCTCTCAGTTAAGGGTTTGTCCGATCGATTTGACCTGAGACGAGTTGTAGGTTCGAAAACTGATTTTTCTCTCATTTTCATTCCTCTCTTTTCTACATTCAAATCACTCACAACCTACAAGAAAATAGAACTTCATGTTCCCTCTTCATACATCATCCATTAACCATTTCAATCAATCCATAAATAATTTCCAAAACTTAATGGAAAATGCACAAAATCCAAATCCATGGAAAAATCAATGAACTTTTACAATGATTAACACTAATCACAAGTAAATGTTTATACTTGCTTGTTGAATGTTGATTAACTCAAAGCCCTTTTGCTTAACTTGCTTTTGAGACGAAGATCCCCAATCTCAAACCCTAATTTCATGAAAACATAACAACACTACTCATAAGCTATTTGTGCTACACACTACCTCCATCTACTTAATAGAACTTGGAAATCCTAAGATAAGACTAACTACTTACTTGTGGCTCCAAGCAAAGAGATTTTGAGTTCTCTTTCAAGCTCTATCTTTTCAAAAATGGAGGAAATGACTTGAGGAAGAAGATGAAGATGAGGCCTCCCACTCAAAACCACTTGCACCTCTCCTAATCTCACTCTTGATGAAGAAAATGGAAGAGAAGGGAGAAGATGAAGATGACTCTAGGGTTTTTCTTGAGGTGGAACTGAGCTCACTCACTCATCTCATTCTAATATAAGGCCCTCTCACACTAAAACCCCCTTTTATTAAGTCTTATTACATTTTGAGTCAAATGAAACCTCATTTGACCCATTTGAGGTCAAATGGAGTTGCGTCTATTATGAAAGTTAACGTACTATTCGAGATACACACGTTGGTATCAAGAATTTCTGTATTGGACGAAATACGTGAAAACTTGTATTTACGAAAAAGCCCTTAGCCTACCTTGTTCGAGTCTAAACTCATCTTAACCAATTCAATTCCATTAAAATCCATTCCATTATGCTTAATGCATCATTTGAGACTAATTTGTCTCTCTTTGGTCATTATCCTTCATTAATACGATTACTCATGCTTAATTAGCATTAATCACGATTAATTTGGGTTGGGGTGTAATAGTGGCGATGGCGACGGTGCGGAGGAAGGCGGCGTCTGGAGGTGCTGTGTACAGGGGTTGGAAGTCTGGAGAAATGGAGCAAAGGGTGGCGAGGAAGATGGAGCAGATCTGGGAGAGATGGGTTGCAGTGAGAGGGGTGGTGAGATGGAGGGGATTCTGCGCTGGGAGGGAGGAGAAGACAATCAGGGAGATGGGAGAAAGATGAAAGTTCTAGATCGGAACCCTAGAGGGGGGGGGTTGAATAGGGTGAACTTCAATTATGACCAATTTTAACCAATTTTAACTTCTTTAAATTAAACTAGTCACAAGTGGTGATTAAGTAAATAAATGCGGAAGCTTACAAAAACAATCACCACAAAGCATGCACCATCATACAAGGATTTATAGTGGTTCGGCCTCAATGCCTACATCCACTACCGGCTTGTGATCCAACACCCCACCAAATTTCCACTATTTATGCTTTTCAATAGGCTAAGCAATAACCTTTACAATATGCTTTTCAAGGCTAAGCAATAACCTCTACATTATGCTTTTCTTAGGCTAAGCAATAACCTCTTCAACCAAAGGTTGGTTATCTCTCTAAGTAGTGTCTAAAATACACTTGATGGAGATACAATTAATAGGTCATTACAATGCCTCTTATTTAGGCGGATATGAAAGTGAAAATCTACTTCACACACACACACACACACACTATGAATGCAAAGATGAATGCACAATGTGTATGTATGATGTCCTCAATCAATTTGAAAAAGAAAGCTCATAAATGTATGCCAAAGGCTTTTGAAAGTTTTAGCTCATAAAAACATTTATGATTGAGGAAATAATGCTAATCACATGTTAAAAATAAATTGTAAAAGATATACATATGTATTCCAAACAAGTTGTGAAAATCTAAGAACAAAACATGTGATGCATAGGGATGTCAATCAAATTAACAATGTAACTCAATATGTATATGCTATAAGCATAAAACATAAAAATAGATTTGATTGAAGTTAGGGGACAAATCATATGTAATTATAAATTCAACTTGAAAATGATATACCTATCAAAGCAAGGCAAGTTGTGAAACTTTAAAACAAAAGTACATATGATTTGGGAAGTTGTTGAATCCAAAACATAAGATAGATTTGAAAGAGATTTTCTTATGATGAAAAACAACAACCATAGATTCAACCAAGTATAGGAATCATGTTACATATAATTTCAAAGATGTTTTCATTAACATGATTTACTTTGATATACCAATTTAAGTACTACTTGTATTGAATCAAGGTGATGCATCCAAAACAATAAATCAATTCAAAACATATACATGTTAAGGACACAACAAATCATAGTTTATCATGCTAGAAAAGATTTACTAATAATAAAGCAAAGCATGACAACATATGGTTAAGGAAAGTAAAGCTTACTTAGTGATTTAACTCAATGGAACCAAGCTTTAGCTTTCCAAATGACCCCTTTCATCCTTTAGCTCATTCCCTTTTGATTGGCCTCAAAACATCTCAAGGAGGGCCTCTTAATCCTCAAATTTTTCAAAGGAATGAACCACTATTTATAGCCAAAAAGTACCCAACGGCTCTTCCCCGGTCGACCTGCCCCTGTGCTCGGTCGACCTGGCCTTCAACGGTCATAAAACTGACCGTTTGAAAAGGTAGCCAACGGCTCGTTCCCGGTCGACCGCGCAGTGTGGCCGGTCGACTGGGTCCCCTGGGCCGGTCAACCGAGCCCACTGCGGGTCGACCCGGCCTGGGACCAAAATTCCCTAAAATTGTATTTTTCAAAGTATTTATTAAAGGGAACTTTTGGGCCACTGAATCAAGCTTGGAAACATGGTTTAAATCAAACAAAGATGATTAAAACCATGAAAACATAAAAAGCCTAAATTGTTTTGAAAGATTTAAAACATAGGCTAGCTTGATTTATAAAAATTCATTTCAAATCTAATTGCATCCAAGTTTAAAAAACAAAACATGCATAAATCAAGATTTCGACAAGTCTTAAAAACAAAGCATGTATAAATCAAGATTTCAAGTTTTTCTAAATCAATGCATGTGTGAAAATTCAAATGATGCTATAATGATAATGCATCTATCAAATTGCAATACACAAAATTCCTAACAAAAGATGGGATTGCAGGGATCGTGCAAGTGGGGAAGGGAGAGAGAAAGAGGGAAGTGAGGGAGAGTTCTAGGGGATGAAGGAGAGGGAAGAGAGAGGGACACGTGATCTGAGAGGGAGAGGAATTCTGATGAGATCGAAGATGGCCTGCGTGAGAGAGGAGAGTTGTGTGTGGGATGGATTTCTCTAGTGGGCGAGAGTTCTGCGCTGGGAGGAGAGTGAAGGAGGGAGTTGTGGTGAGATGGACGTCTGAGATGGACTCTAGGGGGAGAGGAGATATAGATTAGGGAGAGTCCTAGCGGAAGAGGGAGTGGCAGAGAGAGATATCAGGGGGGAGGGGAGAGTCCAGGTCTCGTGGACTCTCCTCTCCCATGCACGTAATGGGCCGGACGGGTCTGAGTTTGGGCCGGTTTGATGAATATAGGTTCAAGTCTGGTTCGGGTCAGGCTAGGTTGGGGTCAAGTCTTGTGGGTTTGGAGCTTAAGTTCAGGTGGGTTGGGTCAATTTTAGGTCGGGTTGAGTTGGGTCAGGTCCAATCTTGAGGGGTTTAATTCAGGTGGATTGGGTTCAGGTAAGATGGGTTTGGGCCTAGTTTGATAGATTGGGTCAGGCTATCATTGTCGAGGCCCAGGCTTTGTGGATTTTGATCCGTTCGCTGGATTTCGACTAATTAGCCCATCGTATTTTGTGACACAAGCATAGTCCCACTTGAGTTCTGCCTGGTGCTCATGTCGAAATCTGAGTCTTTCTTCAGCTGTGTAATCCAATCCGCCCCTTAGTTCCTCGGGGACATTGTCGAAGGCTGGTACATAGCGGCGGCATCTGGGTGGAGAATGATTATTGTGTGGGCCGAACGGATGAGCTGGGCGGCCTGGCATTTTGACTGATCCTGTTTTGTTTCGCAAAATCAAGAATGTGAGTAGAGTGAACAAGAAATTAATTTCAAAAGTTATCCACAACACATCCACAGTACATATAGAATGAAACAATATATAGCCAGCATAAATACTAGAGTTATATCGTTTCCAGTTAATCTGAAACAAGGGGTGGTCATTTCCCGACTAATGGTATATCTCATTTTGAGAGGAGTTAGGGTATCTGCGTGGGGTTTTGGGTTGAGGGTTAATCAAGGAGGAGAGTAAGGCGTGTTTATGTAGGTGCGTATATAAAAAATGCCCCAGCGTATGGAGTGACATATGTGATTGAACCCTGAAACAAAACAATGTGTAACATGTCCTGCATTCAACCAAAAGGCATTAGTAACAAAAGCATGAGGTGATAGTGTGTGAACAGGTGAGTGTTTGTGACAAAAGTGCATGTGATGGGACCTGAATTGGGAAGCCGTGTAGAATAAGTAAGTACCCGTATGCGTGTATACACAATATGTATATATATAGAAATGCCTCAGCGTAAAGATGGTGTAGTTTCTGGCTGAGAGTGAGAGGATGAAGGTGGTCTAGCTCTCTGATCCATGGTTATAAGTTCGGTAGTGATGTGACCTTCCCCAACTATCTTTTGGAGATCGATCCCTCACAGTCCTTTTCCAGTCATTTTAGTCCTTTCGGTTGAACTTTGGAGAGCACTAGGCTACTTCTGGAATTCATGTGTGAGTAATGGTTTTGTGTGTGGGAGATAGTGAGTCACCATGCTTCCTTAGTGTTGTGGTTATCGGCCACTCTCTGCTCGGTCCGCTGGACAAGGACCCATGTCATTTCAACTCTTTGGTTTCGTGAGTGCTTTTCTCTTATTTTGGCCTTTGTTCTTTTTTTTTTATTTTTTTTTTAATTTTGACATGTGACGTGCAGTGCCTGGGTCCCTTAAGCTTTCTAATTAACCCATGTAACGAGCATTAGGCCAATGACTCCCAAATCAGATGGCTTAAGGGCACTAGGTATGTAAATACCCTTACAGACTTACCTGCTCGGGTTAAAAAGGCTACGAACCCAAGCTAGTCCCAAAACTTTTATCTTTTCAGGACTTCCAAACTCTCTCTCATTGTGTGGGGCAAACTCACTACTCTAATGTTTCTCCCCCTTTTTTTTTGTGTCAGTATGTGTTTTGACTTTCAGGTTTAGTCATAGCACATCTCCTCGGTCCTCCCTGCAGGGTTTACACAGCCATATCAAGAGATCGAGGGTCATGCTTCACAAGAAGTGGAGAAGGGTCATATGGTGTACTTTTTCAAGTACATAGCATTCCATGGATCGGGGAGCTCTTCCCCTTCTGCATTTACCAATCTATATGCATTGCCAGAACATACTTTTTTTAATTACATACGGGCCTTCCCAATTGGGTCACAATTTGCCTCTAATGTGTGGGAGTTGTGATTGAGTGATGCGCTTTAATACAAGGTCACCTATTTTGAATTTCCTTTCTTTGACATCCTTGTCGTAGGCTCTTGCGATCCGCTTCTTGTACTCATGAGCGTGTTCTGCTGATCTCATCCTTTTCTCATCAAGGAGATCTAGTTGTAGCTGTAATGCTTCTCGTCTTTGGCCTTCTGTCATCTCTTCATCTAATTGGATCCGCAATGATGGGTATAGGAGCTCAAAAGGAAGAACTGCCTCCGTCCTGTAAGTCAGGGCATATGGGGTCTCGTCTGTCGGAGTCCTGATGGAGGTTCGATACGCCCATAATGCCTCGACCAAACGGTCGGGCCAATCACTCCCTTTCGCAGTTTCCACTGTTTTCGTGATGATCTTGAGCAGTGTTTTGTTTGTAGCTTCTGCTTGTCCATTCGCTTGGGGATAATATGGGTTGAATGATGCAGTTCTATACCATATTTTGTGCACAAATCCTCCATTTGTTAAGATACGAATTGAGGGTCATTGTTGGTTATGAATACTTTCGGAATGCCAAATCAGGCTATTATGTTTTTCTGAATGAATTTGACCACCGTGGAAGCTTTGATGTTGACAAATGCCTCAGCCTTCACCCATTTTGTGTAGTACTCCGTCGCCGTTAATATAAAAGCCTTATTTTGAGTGTTTTCTATGGTTGGGGCTAGGGGGTCCTATGATATAAAATGCCCAGGTCGAAAAAGGCCAAGGAGCGGTAGTGGGATGCAGTGAAGATGCTGGAGCATGAATCAGGTCAGCATGCAATTGACATTTCTTGCACTTCCTGACGTAGTCAACGGAGTCTGATTCTTATGATGGCCAGTAGTATCCTAACCGAATGATTTTCTTAGAGAGCATCAGGCCTTTTACATGTCCTCCGCATACGCCGGAATGAGCTTCTTCGATTATCTCTTGTCCTTCCTCGACTGTCATGCACCGTAGGAGGATTCCGCTGAATGATTGTCGGTACAACAACCCCCGAGAATGACATATCTTTGAACCATGTCTTTCAATGCTCTTTTTCATATTTGGTGGCGTACTCAGGGATGTATCCGTCGCGTAGACAATTCCAGATATCGAAGTACCATGGATGGTCATCTGCAAGTTCTTCGTCATGTTGTAAGGGGGCTAGTATCCGCTCTTGATTAGGCTCTTCTACCTCTATTTCCTCGCTCTTTATTTCCTTTTCTTTTGCTCCTTCATCATTGGATGGAACCTCACCCGGATCTTTGAGGGCCAGGTCTTTCAGCCTGACCGAGGGGGTGTCTACTTGTTGGATGTGAAAGGTCTTAGATCCTCTGTCAAGAGGGATTTCCACAATCGATGCCAAGGTGGCTAATGAGTTGGCCAGTCGGTTTAGAGTTCATGGAATGTAAAGAAAGGAAATTTTCTCGAACTGGGATATGATTCTCTTAGCCTTTTCATGATAATGAGCAAGCTTGAGGGTGATTACCTTCCATTCACCTGCTACTTGGGATATAACCATGTTTGAATCTTCGAGAACTCGAAGTTTCTTAACTTCTAAATTCGCAGCCTCTCTTAAACCTGCTAGGAGTGCTTCGTACTCCATTTCATTGCTGGTGGCTGGGAACCCGACCTTGAAAGCCTTCGGTATTGCTACTCCTTCTGGGGATAAAAGTACTATCCCTATCCCTTTCCCATTTTGATTCAAGGCATCGTCAAAGTACATTGCCCACACTTCGTGGTCCTTTATCTCCTTTATGTCTGCACATAACACGTCCTCATCTGGAAAATCGGTTTTGACCGGCTCGTAGCGTGGTAGGGGTAGATGTGCAAGGTGGTTAGTGATGGCTTGCCCTTTTATGGACTTTTGAGTCATGTAAGTTATGTCGAATTCTGTCAAAAGCATCTGCCACCGCGCCATTCACCCTGAAGTGACAGGTTTTTCGAAGATATATTTTAAAGGATCCATCCTGGCCAGGAGTCTGACCGAGTCGGCTAAGAAGTAATGTCTTAACTTCTGGGAGGCGCAAACCACTGCTAAGTAGGTTCTTTCCATCAAGGAGTACTTTTGTTCATATGGCAGGAGAGATTTGCTCAGGTAATAGATTGTATTTTCTTTCCTACCCGTGTCATCGTGTTGACCTAGAACAACCCCTATCGCCGCCTCGGTGGTTGAAACGTACAGGATAAGGAGCTTGCGTTTAACAGGAGGTTTAAGAAATGGGGGATTCAATAGATATTTTTTCAGCTCCTCAAACGTTTTCTGGCAGTTATCGTCCCAGTCGTACTGAGCTCCTCCTTTTTCACATCTTAGTGAATGCTGTGATATGAACCGGCGAATGAATTGTAATCTCCCGATTAAACCTCTTAGCTCTTTTAAGTTATTAGGCGGCGACATTTCAAGGATGGCTTTCACCTTTGACTGGTCCACCTCAATACCCCAATTGCTAACCATGAACCCTAGAAGTTTTCCTGATGACACCCCAAAGACACACTTTTTCGGATTAATTCTCAATTGTGTTTCTCTTGACTTTTGGAGAACTCTCCTCAGAGCTGCGACATGGTCTCCACAAGTTTGGGATTTAACTAAGATGTCGTCGACATATACCTCCATACAGTCATGCATCATGTCGTGAAATATCGCCATCATGGCTCTTTGGTAAGTTGCACCCACATTCTTTAGTCCGAAGGGCATTACAACATAACAATAAGTCCCCCAGGGGGTAGTGAATGAGGTCTTTTCTTGATCCTCTACTAAGAGCTTTATCTGATTATACCCTAAGTATCCATCCATAAACGAGAGCATTGCATGCCCGACAATGTTGTCAACGAGCACATCTATGTGTGGCAAGGGGAAGTCATCCTTAGGTGAAGCCTTATTCAAGTTCCTGAAGTCGATGCAGACCCTGACGCATCCATCCTTCTTCTTGATCGAGACTATATTGGTGATCCGTTGAGGGAACAACACTGCCCTGATGAATTTGGCTTGGAGGAGTTTGTCAACTTCCTCTTTCACTTTCACTTCGATGTCGGGGAGCATCCTCATTAACTTCTGTGAGGTTCCAATCTTGGCATGTCATGGTAATCTGATGCAAATACGTCCTGGTATTCATTCAGAACTCTTAGGATCGTCTCTTCTTCGTCGGGCTCCAGGGATGCACTGATCTGGACTAGTTTGGGCCTTTCCTCAGTCCCTAAGTTGATCTCTTTGGTCTTTTCAGCCGCTGTTTGAGTTTGCTCGTCAAATCTTTTGATGACTCTCTGGAATTCTTTCCTAGATTTCATCGTCCTCTCCTTTGGCGTCTACTAATTCATAAACAACCATTTCGTCTTTGGCATCCTTGGTTCCTGAAGATGATCTTGGCTCCGAGATAATGGGCATCGACTCGTATCCTATCTCACTGATCCGGCTAATGATTTCCTCTAGCCGTGATTGCTCTACTAGAGGAATTTTCCAGCGCTCAGGTCTCCCTATGGCCCTGCGATGGTCAGTGGCGTCTACTCCTATGCTACCTATATTTTTGGGTTTTTTGGTTTTCTAAATTTTTGGTGGTTTTGAGGTTTTGTGAGTTTTTTGGTTTTTTGGAATGATATGGTACAGTTTGGGTTGTGGAAGGGCAATCTAAGGAGGAAGGTCCCTACCTCAGGCAATGCCGAGCTGCGGGGCAATACACCACTTCGTTGTCTTCGAGATTTTCTATTTCCCAGGTTTTGTTGTCTTCTTCTGATGGTCCTGCCCTCCAGTGTCGCCAAGTGGCCGGCCAATACACGACCTCCTGGCTATCGGGGTCTTTGATCTCCCATGTTTCACAATTGTCTCTCTTGTCAGAAATCAACCTTTTTTTTTTTTGGGTAACTTCGCTGAATCACTGGCACTAATCATGTTGCACGACAGCGCTCAGAAACTTTCTTCTAGGGGGAGACTTGATCTTCATATTTCTTCGAACTCAAGGAATCCTTCCCAAGTACCAAAGATATCTTCGTAAGTCTCAACCTTTTCGTCCTCAGATGATGAATCGGTTATACCTTCTATTAAAGGTTCTTTCCCTTTCTTTTGGGGGAGGACCTCATGGCATCCCCCTCCATCGGGAGGTTCGTTGGGAGCTAGGAGTTTGCTATGCCTGACCAAATGCTCGCCCAGTTTCCAATTATTCCTAGAGAACGTTACCTGATCATACGGGTCGAATCCTAACCCTTCTGTCCCTATCCTTGCTTCAGGGATGACGGGGTCAAGGATCTCATCCTCATTCTTGCCTAATCCCAATCTGGGCTGATATCCGAGCTTCCTCAGAGGTTCCAACCTTGTATGCATTCTTTTCTTAAAGGTGGTTCAAGTAAAGGGACCGGATCGGGTATCATACTCTGGGCAGGATCGATATCTGTAAAGGAAATAATAGGATCGATCTCGTATCCATGGGCTTTGGTTCCAGGCGGGATAGGAGCCGGCTAAAGGGTGGGGAGTATCTGAAGTCTCTCTGGTTTAATCACTGGTGGGTCCCCCATTAGCTTTACGATTTTTCCTATATGGGGTAACTTAATACATTGGTGCCTAGTGGACATGACCGCCTTCATGTGATTCAGCCAGCGACGCCCTAATATCAGGTTAAAGGTCGCTGGGATATCCATGACATAGAACTCTTCGGGCACCGAAATCAGGCCGACTTGCACAATAACATGATCTTCCCACAAACGTTTTTCCTGTTTCCGTCATACTCTGTCACCACTAATGAGGCTGGGGTTAGGTCCTTAGCGGTCAAATCCAGCGTCTTGTACGTTTTTAGCGGACAGATATTCAAAGACGCCCCCGTGTCTACTAGAGCACCAGATATTTCTTTCTCTGCAACCCTAACTGTGAGATGTAGGGGCAAGGTTGTTGCTTCAGTCGGTATCTCTTCTAATTCCTCCTTGGTGAAGTTGAAGGTTGGCAAGAAAGTCTCTGGGGACAAGGAGGTGATAGACGTCCTTAGTTGCTCCGGGGTTATATTTTTCAGAACTTGTAAGTGGGTGATGGCGTCCATCAGCTGTTTCTGATGCATCGGGGAAGTCTTGATCAAATCAAGGATTGACACTTTGGCGGGTATTTTTGTCAGGTGCCCCAGGAGGTCATATTCTACCCCAGTCTCCAGCTGAGTGTGAGCTCTTTCTTCGACAACGTCCTCGGTCTGTGCACCAGGTATTTGTAAGTCTGGATCTGGTGTATTCATGATCGGAGGTAATCGCGGTGGGCGGATCCGTCCTGATCGGAGGTGCGCTTGTGGCAGCCCTATGTTTCGAGAGTGGTTAGCCTGGGGGTAAGCACCGATCTGAGACCCCTCGTGTGTGATATCATCGTCGAAGTGTTAGTTTTATGGTCTCAATACCAAGGGTATATGATGTAATAAATTGATTAATTTCTTTATTTATCAATACAATTCATGTTTTTCCTTTCATGAAATGAATGGTGTTCTATATACTTGCACATAACCAATACAAAAGACATAATGGCTCATGAGATGAACCGGAGTCCATGAGTATACTAGATGTAATACATGTGTATGGATGAGATCGACATACAGGAGACATGTATTACAAATCTTATACTCAAATATCTTCACAACCAGTGATGGGATTGGACATCTCATCTGACAAGGTTGCAGCACCTTGATCACTATGAGATAGTGTGATTTGTCTCGATCATCGGAATGTAAGATTCTAGATCATGGTGCTGGTACATTGGATGTATTGAAGGACCATGAGAAGCACCTTATATACACTGTCTTTATTTTAAGGTCTGCTCTCATAATTCCCTAGCAATAGGCTCATAATCCTGAGACATTAATGAACTCAAGTTTCTATCTATTCATTTGCTTTGAGTCACCAATGAGTGAGGCCAATTGTAGGTCAACACCTCGGTGATTTGGGTATGTGGTAGTAGAGTTGTGGGAACATTCAATGGTCAAGATGGAATCTATCTTTAATATCCCCTTGTGCCAATTAATGGATTTATCATTGGTAAGTGCGCACCCATTCCAGTTAAGAGTTAATTGGATCGGTAGCAAATGATCACTATAATTAATTGGGGCTCAAGGATAATAAGATATGGATCTAATTTGGTGGACATGTCCATTTGATCCATGGATATAGATGGAGGGGCCTACTTGTGGTAATGTGGAAGTTTAGGGTCTTCATTGTAATATATTTCTAAGACTGGAGTGCAATTGCATTTATATCGTGGAGTTATTTGCAATTAATTGTGGGCCCGGATTGCACATGAGATGTGGGGTCGCGTGTCCCAGTTGGAGTCAGCTTTCTAAGGAATCCCTAGTGGTCCCCACGCTAGCCCAAGTTATTAGAAATATACTAATTCTACTTGAACTCTAAAAGGAAGGTTACTATTTCTATTTGAAGTGAGACTTCTAATAGTGGTAATGGTAAGCTACTAATTATTAATGGAAGTAAGACTTCTATTTTAATTAGAAAGGAGAAAGCTATTAATTGTTATGGAAGTGAGACTTCTATGGCAACTAGCAAGGGAAATGTTGACTATTTTGTAATGGGAGTTAAACTTCTATTTCAAATAGGATAAGAGGAGGTTTGGAGGGCTATAAAAGGAGGAATATACTCCTCATGGTCGTGCACTTTACATAGAGCAAGAACAGCCCCTTTGTGCAAGTGTTGCACAAGTCCTCTTCCTCTCTAAGTTCCCCTCTCTTTCACCTTTAATTCCTTAGAGTTACTAGTTAGGTTTTCTCTTGAAGATTTCACCATCTTCTTGAGAAAAGAGATCTAATACGGGTCATAGCGTGGAAGATCAAAAGGAGTTGGAGATTCTGAATTGGATTGTGAAGGTGTTCATCATCAAAGTAAAGAACTCAAATCCTCCATTAGAGCACAACAAAGCTCCGAAGGTATATCTACATCCTTGTATGTTGTGGATTTCGTGGTTGCATGTTTATGTGCTATTTTCTATCTTCTAGATAGTATTTGTTGCTGTACATGGCTATGAGATTGAGGGAATTGCATCTTGGATTGGGTTTAATGCTTTCTAGATTATTGATCCCTGCATCAAGTGGGTCAAAAGTTTTTGAAACTTGTCTGGAAGGCCCACCTTTATTCCTACACGAAGTACACCTTATAGAGTTCTGGGGAGTCGATACCATGTTGGTTCTAAGATTGTCTAGTCTGAATTTAGTCTTCCCGTACATATTTCCAATAGTCATCATCTTCACAAAGGTCGTCATAGTGGGGTTGATTCGGACTAATGGTCGGCTGGATCGGGAAATTGGTTGATTGATGTGACACAGTAGCAACATTTGCCGACGGTCCTTGCAACGGTTGTGTCGAGGTTGATGCAGCGTGTTGCGGCATCGGGTTCGTGTAGATTTGCATGTTAGGCATCCGTTGCGTCGTACCGGCATGTGGGCCTTGGGTTTGTTGTGTTCTTTGTGGATCGTGGACTCCCATGGGTTTAATGCTATTCCAATCAATCGCCCCCTCATCACTGAGGTCGTAGATCAAGTCTCTCATCGTATAACAATGTGTTAGGTCGTGTCCCGACATCCTGTGATACGCACAGAATCTCGTTCGATCAAGGTGGTCCGGCCATTGCTGCTATCTTTCTGGTGGAAGTTGGATAGCGTTTTGTTCTAGGAGTGACCAGAAAACAGTGATCCAAGGATGAGGGAGGGGTAGGTAGTTAGCCCTCTTCGGTCCAAGCCTTCTCTTGTTCCCGTCATTGTTTTGGTCTGAATTGTTGTTATAGTTGTATGGGACTGCGTTATAGCTCGGCCGAGGATTAGTACCCTGATTCGGTTTTTGAGGCATCACCGGCTGATTCACATGTGGTTGTGCCGGATTTACGTTTTGTCTTGGATGAACGGGTTCCCCTTGGCTATGTGGTTGTTGACTATATCTTTGATCATTTCGAGAAGGGTCTCGGTAATTCTGATCATCCCGAAAATTCTGAGCATTCCCTTGGAAATTAACGTCCCGGTTTTGTCCTTGATTCCGGTGTTGATTGAAATTCATTTCCTGATTATGATTATACGGGTGATAAACCACTTCTTGAGTCGAGTTTATTTCTGGGGTAGCACGATTTTCCACTTGATTGGTCACGCGACGGGCAACCTTTTTTTCGTTGGAGATGCCTACGTTATTCAGTATCCCATCGTCTAGGTTTTGTTTCATTCTCGATAACCTATGATGTAGGCCGCTCCATCTCATGACTTCCCCGATCGTCATCAATGTCCTCATCGGTTCTTTCATGTTCCAAATTACCATCCTGACTTGCTCCTCTTCTTTCATATTACAGTCAGACCTTGTGAAATGACTCAGCCTTCTCGCTGCGAATTCTTCATAATCCTCATTGTTCTTTTGCTTTAAGCTGGCCAAGTCGTGCCATAAGGGTTTATTCTTGGTCAAGTGCTGGTATCGCGCCATAAATTTTTCTATCACATCCTCAAAGGTATTGATTTCGTGTGAGGGTACGGATGTGTACCAAGTTAGCGCATATCTGGTTAGTGACTTTTGAAAATAGTTAATGAGGAGGGCGAATGACACCAAATAGTGTTGAGGGTCTGTAGTCCCATCATACATTGCAAACTTTGGGGCTTTAGCGCTGAAGGGTGATTTCTTAGTCTCTTCTTTCTTTGTGAAGTCATAGAACCCTAACCTTTTGCCTTGTTGCGACAGGGACTTCTTTCTAATCTCATTCTTTAGCCCTTTGATTTCCCTTCGCATCTCCCTAATTGCCTGGGAGTCGGGGTGCTGATCTTCACGTGTCGGGCCACCTCTCGAGGCCTCAACTGGGGTTTGATAGTAATATTTCTCTACAAAATCGTATTGAAGGTCTGGTTGATGTCCCAGAGGTACATATTGATAACTCTCTCCAACCTGTGTTCTCCCCAGGGCTTGAGTTCGGGTTTGATTCTGAGTTCTACCCGGGCTAGGTGTTAATCTTGGCCACTGACTCACATAGGTCGGTTGATGGGATGGCTCGTAGACTGATCGATCTAATTGATGCTCTTCATAAAGTTCGTGAGGACCCGTGGCATTCACAGCTTCATATAATAGAGCGGAGGATCCTTCTCTTCATCTAATACTTCGTAAGTCAGAGCCAACTGATTTTGATATGTTGGGGGTGACCTCTCATATCCCGTCGGTTAGTGATAGGCTAACCTAAAGCCAGATGAGTTTGGGATCGGTCGGCTCATAGAGACAGTAGGAGGGGTCATCACCTGAAGTTGGGGTTGGACAACCTCATGCTGGTATTGATGATGGACTCTTGGCATGTCTTGGGTATCAGCATAAACGGTCGGGCTCTGCCGTGGGATCTTCGGCGTGAGTGATCGAGCCGGGCCTACCTGTTCTCGCTTAGTTCGGAGATGCCTACTCTCATACGGAATCGGGATCGTTTGCTGCTTCGATTGTCTAGTGGTAGTTATAATGGATGTATCAACAGGCATTCTATATTGGGGGACTATCGAAGTGACCGGTTCGGTCCAGGTAACCATGGTTGAATGAGGGATGACCTGTGAGACTACAGGTTGAATCACATGGCAGGCTCGTGTTGTGATGTTGGCGTAGGTTCTGTATCCCGTCGTCTGCCTACTCGATCCGACCAAATCCTTGTACGTGATTTGCGAATCTGCAGAGTATGAATCCCTCCTTACCGGAGTTGGAGGACTTGAGTGGCTTTTCCTCGCGACTATTGAGTTCATCGGGGAAGTGACCCGTTTGACAATCGGTGGGCCTGATATGCGCAGGGAATAGCGGCCCAGATAATGGGGTGCCGAGGGCTCTAGAAATTTCGACATCCAATGGTGGGAGATAAGTCTCATTGATGGCTTGAGCTGCTCCTGGGGCTGAGATATGAGGAATGTCGGGCATTCCCCATGGGTGATTTTCCATAGGAAAGAAGGTGGGGATGAGAAAAGAAAGACTTTAAAAAAGATGACAGGGGAAAGAACTTAGGAAAGAAGAGAACATTTTATGAAATTAACGTGAGTGATGGAAGGGGAAAACACTAACGGGGGGTTGTGCTTCTTATGTTGTAATGGGGAGAGCTTTAGCGGGCGGTCACGTTGACCCTAGTTCACATTCAACTTATGCCCGAAATGACCCTTAAACAAATGGGACACAAACATCTGATCAATGATCGGAGGTTCGTATCCTAGAATGAAACCTTTGAAAGACCCAAATTCGTGATGAGACAACAAAAGATGTCCCATCACGATCGCAAGGCTGTCGGATGTGAATCTTGATCCCCTAAGGGAGGGAAATCACCATTCAACTACATGAGATATTTAAAAATCACTTCGAAAAAAAAGAGGATTCCGAATACCCTCAAAATTGATAGATCACGATCGCCAGCTATGGATACAGCCGTAACACCGTCCTTCGACGAAAGTCGAAAGAGAGTGGGAGGAAATGGGATGGGTTCTTTTCTCGTCTAATGTGCCGCCGGCGACACACGACAGTTGTCTTGTCACTTAATTTGGGTCTTTCAATTTGGGTCAAATTTGGGTTGAATTACGAGTCTAAAAAATAGGGTCATAGTGAACTAGGTTGGGGAAGTCAACATTTAGGGCCATGTAGACTAATTAAAATCAAATCCAAATATTCTAGGTGGGTAAATGAAATAAAATGGAGACAAACTAAGAAAACCGGGGGAAGGTGCCAAATATTTAGAAGAGGATTAGTCTCATTCCCGGGTACCCCCTTCAATGTCCTTTGACAACCTAGGGTAAAAGGCTGATTCTTCGAGTTGAAGAAACGATGCAAACGGAGCTTCAAGTTGTGATTTCTGTGGGTTTGCGTGCGATACGCAAGTGATAAAAGTGCATGGCCGATGATGGGCCGGAGATAGGTAGAAATGGCCGATGATGGGCCATGACTGATTTGTGAGGCCCCACCCCTTGTGGGCCCTCTAATTGTATTTTTAAATACTAATTATTAGCTAATTACACTAATTACTAGCTAATTATGCTAAGTTTGTATTAATCTCCTAAGTTTGTGTTAGACTAGTTTAGTTGTATTAGTATTAGGGTTTTGTATAGTCTTTTGTAAATTCTAGGGTTTATTAGTGAAGGGAGGCCCTAGCTAGGATTTTGAGTGAACCATAGGGGGTTTCTCCTAAAAAGCACTTCTAGAACCTTCCCTCCTAAAGACCCAAATGCCCCTAACCCTAACCCTAATCCTATGTAACCCTAAAGGGCTTTTCAGTCTTTAGCCCCTCCCCAAACCTTATAAATCTAGCCCATTTCCCAAGAAAACCCTTAGTTACTATTCCTCTCTCATTTTCCTCTCCTTCCTCTCCCTCATTTCTCCCTTAGAGCTGTGAGTGAGCTACTGTTGTGCTGGAGAAATTTCCCTAAGAGCTGCAACTACTTTTACTTCATCTTCTTCATTGGATTGACTTGGTTTTCTTCTCTTCTCTCCCTACAAACCTTCTAATCCAAGCAAGGCAAGTGCACTATACTCTTAACATAGAATGTATGTTCTGTTCCATTTGATTCTATGATGTTAGTTTAGTTATGTTATTATGCATATGCTAGTTTCACCATGAGCTTAGTTGTTTTGGATGGTTGGCATTGATGGATGGGATTCACTCCCATTTGGAAGATCAATGGGCCAAATTGGTGTTGGATGATGGGCATTGTAGTGGTTTTGTGTTTTTCAATGATTTGGTGAAGTTTGGGAGTGATTGGAGGTGTTTTGGTGGGAAATCGGGTTGAAAATGGAAGAATCCCGAAAATTGGGTTCTGCAGGATTTTTGCAGTGTACTAGGTCGACCTGGGCAGGAAAACTAAAATTCGCAGAAAACAGCTCCCAGTTAAAAATGCTCTGCAGACTGATTTTTTAGTGTGCTAGGTCGACCTGGCCCTGCCCAGGTCGACCGGGCACACTGCATTTTGGGAAAATTAGTTCTCAACTAGGAAATTTCTGCAGGGATGATCTTCAGTGTACCAGGTCGACCTGGCCCTGCCCAAGTCGACCGGGAACACTGAATTTTGGGAAAAACTTGCTCTCAGTTAATTTTTCCTGCAGAGATCCATTTCAGTGAGCCAGGTCGACCTGGCCCTGCCCAGGTCGACCCGGATACACTGTTTTTGCTGGAAATGACTAAAAGTTGATTTTTCTCTTGAAACACCCTGGAAATGCAGTAGAAAGTGTCTGAAAGCTGGGACATCACTCTTTTCATGGTTTTTGGTGTATGCGGTCAACCACCCAAGCCAGGAGGTTGACCGGACACATTGGGAACCGTTGAAAACAAACTAAGTCTTCCAGGAGGCCTAACCTAGTTTTTCCAGTGCACTCGGTCGACCCACCAGGCCAGGAGGTCGACCGAGCACACTGCACATCAGGTCAACCTGGGGGTCAACCCCCAGTGTGCTGGGTCGACCCAGCCAGTGTGCCGGGTCGACCCAGCCTGTGCTAGGTCGACCCAGCACACTGGAAAACCCTGATTTTCCAGTTTTCAACATTTAGGAGTTGTGATCATTTGTGGGGCCCATTGACCATCCAAATGGACGTTTATCAATGTACAAAGCCCGAGTCAACGGTGTGGCTCAACCTTGACTCGTGGGGACCACTGATTAGGGTTTTGGTCGTTTAATCTAAGATGATTAGAGCCTTAAACGTTGTCAATGATGCCCGTAACCTCAGAAGCACCAAACACAGAATCCTTTGGCATCTGAGACTTCGTTTAGAGATCTAATTACGGGAGATAGACCTGAATCTGAAAGTGGTCAATTACTTAGGATTGGACTGTTGTATTTCCCTATTGATTCTTATATTGAAGTTCACACTTCACCTTGTTTATTACTGTCATTCTTAGATCTTTAGTGTAGCTGTTAACTATTAATTAAATATAAATGGAGGACCTGAACCTAGGGTATCTTAGAGGTGACCCTATAGTATGATTTGGAGAACATTGACCCGTGTCTGTGGCTAGGCGGGCCCTTATTGGGCCTAAGTGTGGAGATGTGTACCCTTAGTTGGAAGAGGTAGTTTATATTGGGATTTAAGTCATGGTGGATTAGAAGGAACTGTTTATCAGTATAAATGGATATGTTGCCTCGTTTGGACTGTTTTAGACCAGGCCATGTGTTGATGGGCCTTGGTATGGATCCAACGAGTGGTCTTGGGCTTGAATTATAATCCATTGATTAATTGATATATATACAGACCTCTTAGGGACTTGGTTAGGACCTTGTTCACGCAAGGCAAAGCCTAGACAGACACAGACCCTTAGAGTATTCTTGAGTCGGCATAGACATTCACTCGGTTGATTTAAGCTCAGCCTGTGGACTGATCATCCCCGGTAGGAGCTATTATGAGTGTTGAGGGGTTATCATGATGAGCTATGTTGTTAAGATGGACGGTGTGATACCGTGTCCGTTCTTGAGTGATGAGTGTGATGAGATTGATGAGTGATTTGCGGGATTAGTAATTCCCAGCACGGGTGAGATTTCCCCGCCGCAACTGTGTTCAGTATGGGAGGGCCGCAACATAATATCCCGCGGTATTCCAGCTCATGTGAATGTGTCATTTTGTAGTAGATTAGATGTTGTATATTTATCCTGATTCCTTATGCTTGTCTTGCTCGACTGCCTAGTTCATTTACCTTGTTATTCTTTAATTTATATACCTGTCTCTATTCATTTGATATATGTCCTATGCTATTTGTATACTGTGACTTGCCAGATCTTTTAGATCTGACTCATCTTTGGTGCTTAGGCCTTGACCCAGAGATCGCAGAGGATGCACTTGCGCTTGTAGAGGCGCCCGTAGCTGGAGAGTTCGCGTGGGGCCCGGTCGACCTCGATGTCGAGCCGGAGGACGGAGAGCTATTACCTGGGTTTTGAGAGTCTTACTTGATTTTGGGCTTTCGAGAGAAATTTTGTAGTGAGCCGGGTAGTTATGAAAATGTATTAACTTTTGATATTGACAACTGAACCTTTTAAACTAGACTACTGTTCCGCTCTTACTTGATATATATATATATCGATACCAAAATGCTTCCGCTTTATTTATTATACTTCCGCAATTTAACCATTGAGTTTATATTGGTCAAAAGTTTTAAATTAGACCTCACTGCGGGCCTACGATCTTGGAAGTTCTCGGATTTTTCGGGAAGTAGCGCGCCAACTTCGGGTATTCGAACGACTTTATCGGTATTCGGAATTGGGGCGTTACAGATTAAGGGTGGCCGATGATGGGCCGAAGGTAAATAAACTGATATTGGGGGTGGCCGATGATGGGCCGAAAGAAAATAAAATGATATTAGGGTATGTGAAATCACTCTTCTCGTCTCATTATTCTCATTAATTCTGATTCTCGGAATCAGCCTCTATTCCCTTTAATTTTGAATTCAAATGAATATTGGCACCGAAGGTGGAGGAAAAGAGAAGAAAATCTTTTTGGGATTAATTTTGTTGATTTTATATTTTTTTTGGGTTTTAATAATTGGGGCTAGTAGGGCCTAACTAGGGGATTTCTTACTTGAATTTAATCTAACTAATCCATTTCCCTAAATGGATTTTTACCCTATCCTAAGGTCCTGACCGCCCTCATCCCCTCTCCCAATCTCTTAGCGGGCCCTAGAGAGAGAGTGGGACCTAATCTGGTTAGGGAGAGACCTAGATCTGGGTCTAGGGTCTGACCTACTCAGCCTAAACCACTATTTAATTTCTAATTCCAGTTTATTAATATTTTTGGGTTTTTAATATCTTTTACTTTATTTTTGGTCTTTTGGGTTTTTTATTATTATTTTTGTTTTTGTTTTTGGTTTTATTTATAAAGTCTAAAATCTCCTAAACTAATCTGTCTAATCCTAATGAAAAGGGAGGAGGAGAGAAGGGAATAAGTTACTAAATTTTATTTAATAATCTACCCAAGTAAATTAGACTTTTCTAAATAAATTCCCTAATCCTAAGGAGAGGGGAGGAGGAGAAGAATTTAATTATTAAACCTAATTGATTTAATTTATCTAATACTTAGAATTTTATTTTTCTAGGAATTAAACTAACTCTTTTGTTTTTTTTGTTTTTGTTTTTTTTAATTGTGCAATTCTAATTTTTATAAAGAAAGTAAGATGAAGAGATAAGTAACTCGCATTCCTAACTCTTATCAAGAGAACAAAATAGAGATATAAGATGCAACAGGATTATAATGCATGGGCATATTTTAATGCATGGGCAGGTTTGTTGCACAATTAAAGACAATTCAAAGAAGTAATGGCCTAAAATGCTAATTTAAATGCATGGCATATTGGGATGCATAAAATATCATAAACAGAAACAATAAATGTAGTGCTAAGTTCATTGAAAGAAGATAAAATGGGCATGCATGGGCTGGATTGGGTTTGGATAGGTGGGTGATGAGTGTTAGTGTGGGCTTAGCTTGACTGTGGGTATAATTGGGCCTGGTTTAAAAGAGGTTGGACAGCAGGGGTGTTGGATTGAATGGGTTCCAGTGACTGCATGGACTGGATTGGGCTTGGATAGGTGGATCAGGCTTAGATAGGTAGGTGGGTGCAATGTTGTGCAGTGAAGGAGTGCTGGTGGGCTGGGCTCGGTTAGAGGAGATGGGTGCGTAGGGGGAGAGAGAGAGAGAAAGAGAGAGGTGGCTGGGTGCAGGGAAAAATAGAGAGAGAGAGAGTGGGGCGGATTGAGGAGAGGGAAGAGAGAGTGGCAGAGAGGGAGAGTGAGTGCGGGTGTCTCTGCTATCAATCACCCACTAGCTGATATCTCTGCTCAATGCATATGCCTCTGCTATCTCAAGTTTAAGTCCTCCCTGAAAAATAGGTATTGTAGATTTCTATGCTCTGAGTTCAAATCTCTTCTAATACAGTTAGTGCATCCACATCTCTAAAGCTAAAACCACTGTTGCAATTTCTAAGTCTTAGTCAATGTATCTCTTTTCGTGCTCTTTCAGTTGTTTGGACCCGTAGGTTGTTACTTTTGTCATTTTGTATTGGCACCAATCTCGATAGAATCCCGAAAACACCAGTAAGATTCACAAAATTGTCATCTCTTATCAATAAAGCATGTAGTTAACCTCTACTTCGACTCTCGAAACTGGTCTCACACTGCTTTGACCATATCAAAAAAACATATTTCCTTGTCAACTTGATCAACTAGCCCAACAAAACATAATCCCTTGTCAACTTGATCAACTGGTTACAAATGTAGAAAATTCATTCACAAACTATCTGTAATATCCTGTCCATTTAAGAAACTTCTGATTTCTGACACTCTTTCAGCTTTCCCAACTGACCACTGCTTCCACTGACGCTGGATCTACTGTCAATCCCTCTTTTTCACAAAAGAATCTGTGCAAGAATCAGTGCACCTCATGGTGATATACTTGGTTTCCCAAAACTCTTGTCTAACATATCCTGCAACTGCGCTTCCAACTTCCTTAACTCTACTGGAGCCTTGCGGTACACGGCCTTGGATATCAGTGCCATTCCTAACACACGCTCAATAGTGAAGTCAGTCTTTCTAACTGGCAATAAATTCAGTATCTCCTCAGGAAAGACAACCGGGAGTTCATATATCATAGGTACTTCTTAACCTTCACTCCCACTTCGAATCAACCTGTCTGATCTCAAAGCTGAAATAACTCTGATACATAGGGTTCTTTTGTCCTACAAACTCAACATTTGCCACTTGCAACTATACAATCTCAATCTAACTCTAGAAACATCTCAAAACTGTCGGTAATATCTGAAGTCAATTTCCTCCTCAAGACTAATCTCACACTTGTCTAACCACACAAAATCATAACTTACCTGATCAACTCTGCCAACGACTTTGCAATCGAAGAAAAACCCTGAACAAATCTTCTACTGAAGCCTACAAACCTAAGAAAACTTTGAATCTCTGACACTAACATGGAACTGAATAACGAGAACAACTCTAACTTCAACGAGATCTGCTACAAAGCCCACTGCATCTAACTAGAAAAGTCTCAAGACGGTTGCAACTCCTCGAACAAACCTAAGAAAGAAACTAACTAAATTTAAGAAACTCTTATTCTAGCAGAACAGCGGTACTAAAACCACAAACAGTGGGTAATGAGATAGTATCTTCTACTGAAGCCTACAAACAGTGGTCCCCAAATTCATTTCTATAGGAGAAATTACTAAACACCTGATGTACTAACAAACAATACTATAGGATCCATACATACATAGTATAGATGCCAACTACCGAATCGAATTCTCACACGCGTCCTCTTGTTTCTAGTAGATTTTATTTCTAAAAACGTGCCCAATCTGATACCAACTTGTCACGCCCCCAAAAGTGAAACCGGGGTTATGCGTGAGATTATGGCCAATTAAAATTTTTTCCAACATTAATCAAATGTAACCTGGCCCCAATCATGTCCCATAGGATCGAAGTCCGCGGTGAGATATAAATATTTCCTCGGTAACCATAAAACATAGCGGAACATCATAATTAAACAAATGGTATAATATAACATTTCAGAGTATGCACATCTTTCTTTTCTATAGTTTAAGTTTAGCAAAAAATAACAAAAGTATATTAATTAATGGCCTCTAACAAAACCTAAGCCAAAAGAGAATAAGTACGAACTAACCAAAGTATGAAGGCACTCGTGTGCTGGTCATGACGACAATACCGTTGACACACAACTCGTACTCACCATCAGGATACACCGCCTGAAGCGACGCCTCCACTTTCCCAAAGGTAGATGTACCCGGTACCTATGCACCAAGTGCAGCATCAGACACGACGGTCGGTAGGCAGATATAAATATAAAACATCAACAGATATGTAGAACGAATCAGTGTAAACGAGTAGACAAAATCATATGAAATGCATAGTATTCTGATCATAAGAACTACATAGCATTCGAATCATAAACAGACTATCAAAGTAGGTGGTCCACATATGCTAATTGCCACGGGATAGTGTCATTACCTTCCCTTACTCACATTGAGTTGTGGAGGAGATATAAATAGGTTAGGATCATAACCCTTCAATCAAAGTGTTCAAAGTGGTGTCCATTACACCAAATCCGAACTGCTGACGATCTTCTTGGGCTCATGCGGCTCGGGCCCCGTGGGATCTGGCCCAATTTTACCTTAAGGTCAGTCCTCTATTGGCTCATGTGGCTCGGGCCCTGTGGGCTCTGGCCCAGTCTTACCTCAAGGTCAGTCTTCTGTTGGCTCATGCCGCTCGGGCCCCGTGGGCTCTGACCCAGTCTTACCTCAAGGTTCTAAATTCAAGTCCTCACACAGGTGGTGCCCCAACTGTGCTGAACATTAACAGCTGAGTGGTGCTTGACACAAAGAATCCTAAATGAACATCGGTGAGGGGCTAGGTTTCCTTGCGCGAACAAGACTCAACAATATTAGAGAAACTACTTTATTCCAAATCAAATCAAACTTCAAACAAACTTCAATAGTAGTTCTCTTCAAGCCTTACAATCAAAGCCCCCTAGCCTCAACACTTCAAACAAACCTCAAAACAAACGGAACAACAAAAGGGATCCTAAGTCCATCATCTAAGTTCTCAATGTGATTCCTAAACAAAGTAAAGCAAACAAAACTACTGAACATGTTCGTTACATGTAGATAGTACCAGATGGTATAATTCAGAATCAAAAGCGATAGACAAACAAATCCTAAGTACAATGTCAATCCTGAAGCATCGTACAACCTACTCAGTCACCGAAAGGGAATAGGGTTCGCGATACCCGAACAAACAGACTTCGTGTATAGATATAAAAGGAGTATCCCGTTGTGTCGTACCGTTCAAGATTGAGCTAGGTTGGATCCCCATACAACCGGAATAACCGTGAAGAACGTCGGCTCAAAACATCCTCACAATAAGTCAAATGAGTCCACGAAAGGGGTAACCAAGTTCCGCCTAAGTCCATCTAAGAATAGGGTGAAAATCCCTTCCAAGAGGAAATTCATAGTTGTCCCGGTCGACCTGGCCCTTCACCGATCGACCCATATACAGCGAGCCCAGTCGACCTGACCTCTCCCATGCATGCCCGGTCGACTGAGACCTTGGCCGGTCGACTGGCAGCAGTAAATGAAAAGGGGTAACAATGTTTTGGTCAGGTTCCAGAGAACCAAATCCTGTGCGGCCGGTCGACCGCATGCACTGCAGAAACAGAACCCAGGTTCTGTTCCTGCAGTGAAATGGGTCATTCCCTTCCATTCCTTCCTGAACCTGATTAGCAATCCAAACATGGTTATATACAGGTCCATTCTAATCCTAGCAATCCATCTAATCACGCCATAAACATCATAATCCATTTCATTAAACAACTAAACATAATTATCATGTTTTCCAAAATTAAATACATCAATGAGCATGTGGTAATCTAAATCATCATTAAATCATCGAATCAAAGGAGAGACAAACATATCTAAGCATATATATAAATATTTACTTGCCTTTGGTCGAAATTGCGAAAATCCACAAATCCTAGCTCCATAGCCCAACAAACCAAGCCTAAGGGATAAACAGCAAAATAAAACTAAATTAAATATAAAATTACTAGACGGGAAGCTCTAAGCTACCAAACACATTTCTACACCCAAAGTATATTAACCCAAACCTAAGGGGAAGAAAAGCTTACCAAATAGATGAGAATGGAGTGGTGGCTTGCAAATTGAAGATGATTGAGCTCGTGGAGTCCACGCGAAGATGATAGTGATGATCGGAGGTTGTGGGGCCCACTTGATTGGTGGCCCACTAAATTAGTGGTGATGGAGGAGAGAGAGATGATGACATGGTGAGATGGGTGAGAGAGAAAGTCAACTCACTTTGACTGTGAGTGGAGTGGAGAGAATGAAATGGGTTGGGGGGATTTAGTCCATGTTGGCTGGGGGGAGTGAGAGAGGAAAGTAAGAGAGAGAGAAACAAAGAATAAAAAGAGAGCAATGAAATGGGTGAGGGGCTGAAACATGTTGGCAATGAGGAGGGGGAAAGAGAAAGAAAGAGAGAAAATGAATGAAAGAAGGAGAAACAACGAAAGAGAGAAACAGGGAAGGAAAGGAATGAATAGTGAAGGGGAAAAATGGAGAAAAAGAGAGAGAGAGAAATGGAATGGGCTGGTTCGCCGGAGATGGGGAGCTCGGTGGCGGTGCAGGTGGGTTTGGCGGCGACGGTGATGGCGCCGGAACAGTGGGGCAGCATGGCTGGGTGAGGGAGAGATGAGTGAGAAAAATGAGAGGAGATGAGATGAGAGAGTGGAGAAGGGAGAGAGCTTGGTGATCGTGGTGCTAGTGGCGTGCTCGGAGTTCGGCGGCAGCGACATCCGGCGATGGTGGTAGCAAGCCGTGAGGGAGGGGAAGAACGAGAGGAATGAGAGGAGGGCTGCTGGGAGAGTTGAATGAGAAAAGGGGAAAGGAAGATAAGGGAGAAGGAAAGAAAGAATAAAGGAAAGAAATAAAGAAAGAGAGGGCAACTGGCTATTCACGTGGAGTGAGGGGAGAGAAGGAAATGAGTGAGAGAGAAAGGAAAGTTTAAATGGGTTTGGGTCATGCATGGTTTTAGAGTGTCTTCGAGGGTTCGGATCAAGATGGTGTAGAAGACTAAAGTTTAGGAAATAAAAACATCTACCCAACGGTACCAAAATCTCAAAAATTATGAAAAAGCCCCCTAATTTCTCTGAAAAATTGCTATCGACCCCTCTGCTATACCCAAAAGAACCCGATTCTAGACCAAACTTCGCACACACGATCCTAAAGATTAATCGGACCTATTTGGCTTATAAACCAACTTAATTAGCTAAAAGTACAATTAACTAAGCTAATTATAACCTTGGAATATCGGGATGTTACACAGAGGATGGCAAGGAAGATGGAGGGCATTCTGCGCTGGGAGAGATGGGTTGCAGTGAGTGGGAGTGGTGAGATGGAGGGCATTCTGCGCTGGGAGGGAGGAGAAGACAATCAGGGAGATGGGAGAAAGATGGGTTGCAAGGATCGTGTAGGTGGGGAAGGGAGAGAGAAAGAGGGAAGCTGAGATGAGGGAGAGTTCTAGGGGATGAAAGAGAGGGATGAGAGAGGGAGATGTGATCTGAGAGGGAGAGGAATTCTGATGAGATCGGAGATGGTCTGCGTGAGAGAGGAGTTGTGCGTGGGATGGGTTTCTCTAGTGGGCGAGAGTTCTGCGCTGGGAGGAGAGTGAAGGAGGGAGTTATGGTGAGATGGACGTCTGAGATGGACTCTAGGGGGAGAGGAGATAGAGATCAGGGAGAGACCTAGCGGAAGAGGGAGTGGGAGAGAGATATCAGGGGGGCGGAGAGAGTCCAGATCTCGTGGACTCTCCTCTCCCATGCACGTGATGGGCCAGACGGGTCTGAGTTTGGGCCAGTTTGATGAATATAGGTTCAAGTCTGGTTCGGGTCAATTTTAGGTCGGGTTGAGTTAGGTCAGGTCCAATCTTGAGGGGTTTGATTCAGGTGGATTGGGTTCAGGTGAGATGGGTTTGGGCCTAGTTTGATAGATTGGGTCAGGCTATCATCGCCGGGGCCCAGGCTTCGTGGATTTTGATCCGCTCGCCGAATTTTGACGTTCTACACATCGTCGGAAAGCTCTCGGTGAGTAGGTCACGTTGAACCAATTTTTCAGTGCGATCAGAGGTTTGGAAATAGTAGGTAATTTTTCATGCAGACGGTTTTGGAGTGTGGGGCCCGCTGCCATGATTTTTCAATCCGCCCGTCTGATCTCGGAGATCTATATATGGACGGAAAGCTCTCGACGAGCAGATCGCCATGTGAAAATTCTCAAGGTGATCAGAAGTCCATAAATGATATCATTAAATAGGGTGGACTGGATCATCCCTCATAGGGTGCCAAAATGAGGTGTCTACACCAGGAGGGCTTCACACAGCAGACAGGCGATGACAGCTGAGCTTGGACCTACAACCAAGAAAGCTCGAAAAGAGAAACCCAAAATCTGGTTATCAGATGAACACCTAGATGGGGTTCAGCTTCCCCACAACGACCCGCTAATTCTAACCCTGAGGTTGAAGAACTTTAAGGTGAAATGAATTCTTGTGGATCCCGGGAGCTCGTAAAAAAATCCTCTACTTCGATTGCTTCAAGAGGCTGGGTCTAAAAGAGGATGACTTGCAGGAATCTCGCACTCCCTTGGTGGGCTTCAGCTCAAAACCGATATACCCCAAGGGGAAAGTCCCCCTAAAAGTCCAAATCGGAGGCGCCTCTATGTTAACCGACTTCCTTGTGGTGGATGCACCATCCCCTTACAACGAAATTATGGGGCGGACTTGGCTACATAATATGGAAGCGGTGCCCTCCACCCATCACCAAAAACTCAAGTTCCCGTTAGAGAACGCGAATGACCGAGTTTAGGTGGTCACGGTTAGGGGTGACCGACAGATGGCCAAACAGTGCCTGATGGCTGTGGTGCCTGGTGAAGCAGAACCGCAGCGGGTGCACATGGCTGAACTGGAAGCAGAGCTCGAGGACGTTGACCGATCTACAGAGCAGAAAAGCATTGAAGATCTGACCGAGGTTAGAATTGATCCCGACGATCCAGAGAGATATTTCCTACTTGGGAGCCAGCCCCCCGAAGCTGAGAAGTCCGAGCTGTTGAACTTCTTGTTACAAAACAAGGAAGTTTTTGCTTGGACACCCTACGAGATGCCTGGCATCAATCTCGAAATCATGTGCCACAAGCTGAACGTGGACCCTAAGTACAAACCTGTAGTACAAAAAGTTCACAGAATGGGGATCCCATAGACAGAAGCGGTGATCGAGGAGGTCGAAAAGTGGCTGGAAGCCAAGGCTATCAGAGAAGTGCACTACACGGAGTGGTTGGCCAACACAATGGTAGTAAAAAAGATGAATGGGAAGTGGAGGGTCTGCATGGACTTCACCGACCTCAACAAAGCATGTCCTAAGGACAGCTTTCCGCTCCTAAAGATCGACCAGATGATTGACGCCACTGCCGGGCATGACAGGATGAGTTTCCTCGATGCCTACCGAGGTTACCATCAGATTCCAATGTACGGGCCTGATGAAGAGAAGACCGCATTCATAACACCTAGATGCATCTACTGCTACAAAGTGATGCCTTTTGGGTTAAAGAATGCGGGGGCGACTTACCAGAGGCTTGTAATGAAGATGTTCCAGGACCAGCTCGGTAAGACAATGGAGGTTTATATTTACGACATGGTTGTCAAGTCCAAAAGGTCACAGGACCACTTGGCGGACCTGAGTCAAACATTCACTGTTCTCAAAATGTTCCAGCTCAAACTGAATGCGTCCAAATGCGTGTTCGGTGTCGGCTCCGGCAAATTCCTGGAAAGCCTGGTCACCAGAAGAGGAATCGAAGCCAATCCAGGGCAAATCTCGGCGATCTAGGTGAATCAGAGTCCGACCATGGCGAAACAAGCCCAGAGGCTCACAGTGATGGCTGTCACGCTCAACCGCTTCATCAGCCGAGCTTCGGACAAGTGTCGCCCCTTCTTTCAGCTTTTGAAGAAAAGTTTGAAATTCCAATAGACTCTGGAGTGCGACCGAGCCCTTCAGGAACTCAAAAACTATTTGTCTTCACCACCCTTGTTGTCTACACCAAAACAGAGCGAAGTGCATTATCTGTACCTGGTCATCTCGGATCATGCAGTGAGCTCGGTATTCATTAGAGAAGAAGACAAGCAGCAAAAGCTTATATACTACACAAGCAAGATCCTGCTTGACCCCGAGACCAGGTAGCTATCGCTTGAGAAACTTGCATGAGCACTCGTCAGTGCTTCTCGTAAACTCTCCCACTACTTCCAGACGTACACCACAGTGGTTGTTACAGAACATCCGCTTAAGTCCATTTTCAAAATGGCTGACTTCTCTAGAAGGATCTCAAGATGGGCAGTTGAGCTGGGCCAGTACGATATCCAGTATCAACTCAGAACGGCGATCAAGGCCCAGGTATTGGCAGACTTCATTGTGGAGTTTGTCTCTCCTAGTTCGGCACCGAGACAGCTCACTACCAAACTGGGGGGCAATAAGGATGAGATTACCGAAGTGGAACAAAAACAATCTTGGAAGCAGTTCCTCGATTCAACATGGAAGGTCTTCGTCGACGGATCTTCAACCTCCAAGAGGGCTGGCGCTGGCATTGTTCTCCAATCTCCAGAGGGCCTTGTCATCGAGCAAGCCTTAACACTTGGCTTCACCGCGTCCAATAACGAAGCCGAGTATGAAACACTGATCGTGGGGCTCGGCAGCGCTAAAGTCCTGGGGGCACAGCAACTGGTGGTCTTCAACGACTCTTAGTTGGTGACGAGCCAACTGAGCGAGGAGTACCAAGCCCGGGACGAAAGGATGACTGCCTACTTAGCTCGCGTAAATCAACTCCTTTCCTAATTCCAGAAAGCTGAAGTCAAACTGGTTGGCAGAGATTCCAACTCCCATGCCGACGCTCTTGCCAACTTGGCCTCTGTTGTCGAGGCTGGGAAGAAAAAAACTGTTGAGGTGGAAAAGTTGGAAAAACCAAGTATAGAGCTCCAGCCACCTCGACAAGTTTTGTGTAGAAATCTTAGTCCAAGCTGGATGGACCCAATCATAGCCTACCTGAGGGATGGCCAGCTTCCTGAAGATAGGAATGAGGCTCACAAAATCAAGCTGAAAGTAGCTTGGTTTTGGTTGTCTTTGGATGGCAAGCTCTATAGGAAGTCCTTCACCGGCCCTTACCTCCAGTGTGTTCCCCCGAGTAAAGTCGAAGATTTCATATATGAAATTCATGAGGGGATCTGCAGAAGCCACATCGGAGGTCGGTCACTGGCTTACCTAGCTATAAGCCAAGGTTACTGGTGGCCCTATATGCAGAAGGACGCTCTGCTGCTCTATGCCAAGAAGTGTGAAAAGTGCCAGAATTTCTCATACTCTCTCCATCATCCAGCATAGGACCTGAGCCCGCTCTCTAACCCATGGCCCTTCGCTCAGTGGGGCCTCGACATCGTTGGACCACTCCACCGAGCTCCAGGGAATAAGAGGTGGCTACTATATTATTTCACTAAATGGATAGAAACAGAAGCATTGTCTTCCATCACAGAGGAAGACACAAAGAACTGTGTATGGAAGAATATCATTATAAGATTTGGAGTACCACGAGCCCTGGTCTCGGACAATGGGATGCAGTTCGACTCCAATTTCTTCAAGAACTTCTACCATGAGCTCGGCATCAGAAACTACTACTCAACTTTGGTGTATCCACAGAGCAATGGATAGGCGGAAATCTCAAGTAAGTTGGTGCTGGATGGGCTCAAGAAAAGACTTGACCGTGCCAAGGGGAGATGGGTGGAGGAACTCCCGAGTGTCCTTTGGGTGTACAAAACCACTCCAAGGCACTCCAGTTCGGTAATGCCCTTCCCCCTGGCCTATGGAATGGAAGTTGTGATCCCCCTCGAAATTTGTCTTCCAACCCTGAGATCGGAACTCTTCGACCAAGGTCATAACGAAGTAAACCTGGCCCGAGAACTTGACCTGGCTGAAGAGCGAAGGGATGCAGTAGCTATCCGCCTAGCTTCTTATCAGCAGCAGTTAGCCAGATGATACAACCAAAGAGTCAAAGACATGAAGTTTTCAGTTGAGGAACTGGTCTTGAAGAAGACGCTTCCCGCAGATAAGAATCCCAATGAAGGCAAGCTGACACCGAACTGGCACGGGCCATTCAAGGTGATCTCGGCAGTCGGGAAATCAACATACAGGCTTGAGGACATGGATGGTAAAGAGTTACCACGCCTATGGAACACCACGCACCTCAAGAAGTATTATTTATGAATTGTACTCAATTTTTGAAATCAATAAAAGTAATTTTTATAGAAGGATGTGCTTCGTTGCTTTCAATCATCGCCAAGTTACAGAACTCGGCGGCAACTTCAGCTTGGTTATGGAATCGGCTATATAAAATGCCAAGCTATAGAACTCGGTGGCAACTTCAGCTCGGTTATGGAACCTGATGGTCCCGGCTTTTCTCTTTTTCCAAAGCTGCCTCCGCCCCGGGGCTGACGGGGTACGGTGGAGGGAAAGAAAGGAAAAGCGGGCATCAGTTTTTTTTTGTACGGGTATGCCAATTTCTCTTTTATACTTGGAATTTAGAAATGGTGATCCGGAGATTCACCTTCACAAGTAAAAAGGGAAATGAAACTTTTTTCTAGTTTTCCATTGCAAATATACTTTAATGAAAGAGACAATTTTTGAATGCCGTGAAAGGCGTTTTTGTGCCGTAGAAGGCGGTTTGGTGCCGTTGAAGGCGATTTTGCTGTAAAAGGCGATTTGGTGCCGTAAATGGCGATTTTGCCGTAAAAGGCGATTTACAAATCTCATCAAAATGAAAAGACAAGAATTGTGATTTTTTTTTGTCTCTTAAAAAAAATACAATTTAGAACAGAAAAGTAAGAAAAAGGAATCTAACTTCTCATGCGATTGTGGGAGGGCTCGTTCAGATCGACGGTCGCGAGTCATGTATGGGCTCCGCCATCGTCCTTCAGATGAGAACATAGTGCTTTGATTCTTTGGCTTGGCTCAAACCTCAGTTTTTTAGAGGATAAAGACCAAGGGAAGGTCCTATATCCAATAAAAAAGAGAGTAGACGGATTGAAAAGCCGCATCTAGCCATGTTGGATAGAAGGAGAGGTGGCCTTTGTGGGGGGGGGGGGGGGTGGCCCCCCCAAGGAACTTTGATCACCTTGTAGTGCTTGTTGCAGAAGAGTTTTCTTGAAGGAGCAGAGTTGTAGAGATTTCTCCGAGGATTTTTGAATGATTTTCTGGCGATTTTTCTGGACCTGTTTCCCTTGGAATGGCCTCCTATTTATAGGCATTTGGTAGCCATTTAGGAGAGTTTATGAGCATTTATGGTATTAATGCTCATGATGGGAGGAGTTACAAGTTTTTATTTACTTGTTTTGTAACTCCTTTTTCCTTGAATTTGATTGGCCGATGGAGAGTGATGGGCATTTAATCGCCTTTAATCTCCATGATGATGGGAGTTTCATGATTTTAATGTCATGATTACTTGGACTTGTAACTCCCATTTGCTTGCTTCTGGTTGGGCCGTTCAAAATAATGAGTTAATGACCGCATTAACTTGCCATAAACGGGTCATTTAACTTCATTAATTGATTGCCCGGGCGCTTAAAGAGTCGCGGGCCGTGCCGCGTCCTTTGGGATTCTTCTTGTGATGATCACCAATGGACCCACATGCTATTTGATGTCGGATGGTGATCCAATTTCAAACATTGGTTGATGTCAGCGGGCCAGCAACATCTGTCCAGTCGATTTCGCGATCGGGCGGGCAGAAAGTGTGCTTTCTTGGTTAGCCGTTTGGTGATTTTGAGGCGTGCGATGATGATCACATGCTTTTGATGGTAGATTTGAGATGTTGGCGAAGATCAGCTGATTCCGAGCACCAAAAATCAGATTTTCAGAAAATCACAAGGGCCGGAATTCTCGAAACGCGAAAAGTACCCGAAAAACGGGCATTTTGGGCGAAATCCGGCAACCCGGAGTTCCATGGTCGCTGGCGACCATGGGCTTGGGTCGCCGGCGACCATGGGCCTTGGCACTTTTTTTTTTTTGCTGCCTTTCGGTCGCCGTTTCTCCGCCGTTTTTCGTCCGTTTTCGCTTCTGTTTTCTTTTGCATTTTTCTTGGAATTTCCTCTCATTTATTGGTTGGATTTCTCTCAAGAAAACCTGATGAGAATCCGTGCAAATCAGATCGCAAAGTTTCCTATTTTCCGGAAAAGCCGAAGACTTTGCCGTGGAGAACTGCCGATTTTTTGCCAAGCATCGAAACTAGGTAAAACGATGTCAGAACAACCTGAAATTCGACGTGTAGCTTCTTGACCAGTAGACGAGACCAACCATAGGCTCTTGTTTGGGTTTTGAAGCCGTTTGGGGGCCCGCAAATGCTTGACTTGATTTCACCGCGAGGGAAATGCCGAGCTTTGACTTCCGGTCAAACGATGTCCGATTGACTTGAAATTTGATGGGTATGTTCCTCATCAGTAGATAGGACCAACCATAGGCTTTCGTTTGAGTTTTGAAGCCATTTGGAGTCATGCAAACGCTTGCCTTTATTTCACCGCGAGGGAAATGCCGAGCTTTGACTTTTGGTCAAACGATGTCCGATTGACCTGAAATTCGACGAGGAGCCTACTGGAGTCATTTTGAGATGATCCACAAGCTCCGAATTGGGTGCCATGGTCCCGGGGTGCTCCGCCGCCGGTAGGCTTGATTTTGTTTCCGAGCATCGAAACTGGGTCAAACGTCATTGGAATGACCTGAAATTTGTTGTGCAGCCCTTTGAAGGTATGTAGAAGCCGCCCATGTGCTCTGTTTGATGAGTGACGACCTCGGTAGTTCTCGCCACCTAAGGGCTTGATTTTGCTGCTCGAGAGTTGATGGAGGGTCAAACGGTGTCGGTTTGACTTGAAACTTGACATGTAGCCTTTCGGAGGTATTTTGAGACCATCCGTAGGCTCTAATCGAAGATTTGGGGTCTTCGACACTGTCGCCGCCGGGAGCTGCTGCTTAGCTGTTGGAGAAGTGAAGCTAGGCCAAATGATGTCGGAATGGCCCGAAACTTCATGTGTACCTCTTTTTTGGCTGTTTTGAATGACCTTGCAGTTTTTGTTTGATTCTGACAAGATTTGATGCTTGAAGTGGCGCCTGCCTATTTTTGGTAGGATGCGGCTCCATGTAGTTTTTGATGTGAAGAGGCAAAGTGACATTTTTGGTGTCAACAAATGCCCCCTCTAGGTACAGCGACGATATAGCTTTTGCAGTCGATGTGCCTCGAAGAGAATCTTGAAGAAGAGCTTCTGACTTGACCAAGAGTCTTTGAGCATTTTTATTTTTTTTATATAGAGTAGCCTTTTGAGCTTCCAGGGGATTTTATGGTAGTGAGAGGGATCACGTACCATCTCAAGGCAAGATTTTGAGAATGACATTTGGATTTGGATTTTGTTTTGGTTTTCTGGTTTTGATTTTGACCTTGTGACCTAACAAGCTGTATGTGGCAGGTTAGGGGGTCAAGTTTTTGGTTTTGGTTTTGATTTTGACCTTGTGACCTAACAAGCTGTATGTGGCAGGTTAGGGGGTCAGGTTTTTGGTTTTGGTTTTGACCTCGTGACCTAACAAGCTGTATGTGGCAAGTTAAGGGGTCGAGATTTGATTTTTTTTTTGGTTTTGGTCTTGTGACCTAACAGGCTGTATGTGGAGAGTTAGGGGACCATGGTTTGGTTTTTTGGTTCACTCTTTGGGACAATTTTGGGTCCATTGGAGTGGTTTGGGCTTTTGTGGAATGTCAATTTCAAGATTTTGGCTTAATTTGGTTCATGAGGTGGGATGGTTTGGATTTTTGGAAACTCATGAAGCTTGGATTTTTGTATGGTATGGTCCAATCAACTCAAAGGAGGCATGGAACCATTTTTGTATGCTCTTGGTAAGAGAAATTTTGACTAAAAGCCACTTTTAGTGCCTAGGTGGTCAAACCTGGCTCATATGGGCTAACCCATGGGACCTTAAGCTTTGAAGATGGCTTAGATCTCATATGGTGTCATTTTCATAATGAATATCTAAAGATATCTCTTTTGGGTGGAGAATATCTAAAAATATCTTTACTTTGAGAGATTTTTCAAGTTTTCTTGATTTTGAGAGAGATTTTCTCAAAATATCTTTCTTTGGGAGAGAATATCTCTCATTCCCTTTCTTTTTGGAGAGAATTTCTCAAAGAATCTTTGTTTTGGGAGAGAATATCCCAAGTTTCCTTTTCTTTTGGGAAGGTTGCCAATTTTTAGCACTCACCTCCTTACTTTTCTCCTCTTTCCTCTTTTGATTTGCTCTCTTCTATAAAAGCAAGGGAGGTGGGATCTCTTGCTCCTATTGCTTTCTTTTTGCAAAAGTCTTCAAGATCTCCTCTTCTTCAAAGACCTTCAAGTTCTTCTTCTTCCTCCATGGCTACAAGTAAGTTTTTTTTTCTTAAGAAATTGCATGTAGGAGTAGAAAGAAAGTTTCTTTTCTTTTCTTTTTTTCTTTTCTTTTTTTCTTTTTTTTTCTTTTCTTTTTCTTCTTCTTTTTTTTTTACGTGTTTCCTTTTTTTTTTCACACGCTTTTTTTTTTTTTTGACCTACTGTTTTCTTTCTTTTGCAGAAGATGAAAACTTGGTAATGCTCGAGGTTCCTGTCGATGAAGGGGTGATGGATCCAGTTGCGGCATCTAAAGAAGAGTTGAGGGACTCTGGGGAGGACCCAGAATCTCCACCTGGTATGAGGATGATTTTTTTTTTTTTTGTCAGCTGACTTGCCAGAGGATTCATACTTCGAGCCATTTATGGATATGGCTTTCGAAGATGCCTCGGATGAGCAGATGGAGCCAGAAAGTACTCCACCAGTTATGGAAAAAGGTATTTCATAGTGATAATCTTGACATTTTTTTTTTTACAAGATCATATTCATACCTTTTCTTGTGTTTTTGCCAGCAGGTTGTGAAACAACAGGAGAAGTTCCTTCGTCTTCCTCAGGGCCAGAGCAATGAGATGCCAGCAGCCGATCCAGAAGTAGGGGCTTCTTCTACCATTCCCGTCATTGCGGAGGCGGGACTTTGTGGTGATATTGCTTCTTCAGTGGCTCCAATTGGAAAGAGCCTTTTGATTTCTTCTCCACCACGACCTGACATGGGCAGTCAGCCAACAGATCGTGGTAAATCTTCATCTGGGCCATCCCTCCAATATGCAAAGAAGGTGTTGAAGAGTGTATTGAGCTCATGGGTTGAAACTCTCTCTTCTGGCCATTTGGAAGCTGGTTTTGGCATGGTCAAGCATGTACAGGACATCCTTGCTGACAGTGCAGAGGTCGGTCTGGACGTTGCAAGTGCCAAGGCCTTTGTTGATGAAGTCATTGCTTTGGGTGACAAATGGACTGAGACCAAGAATTTCCCAAGCAGTGACTTCTTCAATGAGATGTTTTTGTAGCCATCCGGTAAGATCAAATCTGAAATGGATGAGATCTCACGGGCTCGGAAGCAATTCGTTCGGGAGAGGAACGTTACCGAGTTGGCTATCATCGAGCTAACACAGGACCTGCACTGTCTTGATAGGGAGGTCACAGAAGCTAGGCAGCGCCTTGAGCAATTGCAAGAACAAAGTGCTGCCAAATGGACTGCCATTGTAGAAGCCCGTGCTAAAGAGGGAACTCTGATTCGCCAGGTTGAAGAAGCTGGTAGCAGCCTCCAGAGAAAGACTCAGGAGTATGAGCAGTGACAAATTCTCTGGGAAGAGCTTCCTCGTGCCGAAGATGGGTCGCGGCGTTCTGCCGCGTTTTATGGCAAGATCTTGAAGAAGCGCGGCCTGGAAGCTTTAGAGGCTAAGGCCAAGAGTCTGCTTGAGGAGCTGGATCTTTGGTTGAAGACCATGCTAGACTGAGCTCTTGATTTATAACAAACTCTTTTCTTCTTTTCTCTCTTCTTCTTGTTTTTTTTTTACCTCTATGTAAAACATTTTTGGTACTCTATGTACCTTTTACTTAAATTCTTTTTGGTGAAAATAAGCAAAGGTTGGGTGAGAATGTTTATTTGAGAGTTTTGATCAAAAGGTACACATTTTGTGAAAATCTTTTGTCAAAAGGGTTGTTTTGGCATGAAAGCCAGATTTTGCGGCAAAAGCCAGGGTTTTTTTTTGTGTGGTTTGAAAGCCGAATTTCGAGATGGCATGAAAGCCGAAATTTGGGTTTATGGCATGAAAGCCGAAATTTGGGTTTATGGCATGAGAGCCAAAATTTTGGATGGCATGGAAGCCGAAATTTTGAGGTGGCATGAAAGCCGATTTTGGTGGCGTGAAAGCCAAATTTTGGGATGGCATGAGAGCCAAATTTGTTTTTTTGAGATGGCATGAAAGCCGAATTTTGAGATGGCATGAAAGCCGAAATTTGGGTTTATGGCATGAGAGCCAAAATTTTGGATGGCGTGGAAGCCGAAATTTTTGAGGTGACATGAAAGCCGATTCTGTTTTTGGTGTAAGAACCAGATTTTGTTTTTGGCATGAAAGCCGAAATTTATTTTTGGCATGGAAGCCAGATTTTTTGTCTTTGGCATGAAAGCCAGATTTTTTTTTTTTTTTGAAAACCGAGTTTTGTTTTGTTGGCATGGAAGCCGAATTTTGATTTTTGGCATGAAAGCCGGATTTTTTATTTTTTTGCCGTGAAAGTCGGATTTTTGGCATGGAAGCCGGGTTTTTTGGCGTGAAAGCCAGGGTTTTGGTTTTCAAAAACGCAAGTATCGACTAAAAATCGCCTCCCTGCGGAATGGTATTGCAAGTATCGATGGAATGTCGCCTCCTTGCTCATTCGGTTGCGAGTATCGATGGAATGTCGCCTCCCCATGGATTTGGGTGCAAGTATCGACTAAGCGTCGCTTCCCTGCTTTTTTTTTCAAAAATTTTGTTTTGTGGGTATCGATGGAATGTCGCTTCCCCACGATTTTTGAATTTTGAGGTTTTTTCGAACCTTTGTTTTATTTTTTTGTTTGTTTTGAAATTTGGGTTGTGGATATCAACTGGAACGTTGCGTCTCCACGATTTTTGAAATTTTGGGGTTTTGGAAGTATCGAATGGGTGTCGCATCCTTCCGATTTTGGGTTTTGCAAGTATCG
Organism: Cinnamomum chago; assembly: GCA_038049695.1. NCBI lineage: Eukaryota > Viridiplantae > Streptophyta > Magnoliopsida > Laurales > Lauraceae > Cinnamomum > Cinnamomum chago. The sequence continues at coordinate 36,549,706 of CP142452.1, forward strand.
ACTGAACGTCGCTTCCCTGCGGTTTTTGAAAAATCATTTTTTGTTTAAAGACATGAGGGTCGTAAATTTTGACTCAAAACCATTTTGGTGGTAAAAGCCGGGGTGGACTAGGGCTGAAATCCCTAGGTCCTGATTTTGTTTCAAACCATGAATTTTGGGTTCAAGGATCGAAAATTTTGGTCAAGTTTGGGAAGAGGCTCCTAAACTTGGATTTTTGGATTTGCTTTTCTTTTTTTTAACAATGAAACGATGAAAGAAACATTGTTTTGAGGGGTTTCTTTTTTTTAGAAATTTCAACAAGAGGATGAAAATTCCAAAAGGAGTGGGTTTGACGAGCAGATACCTAGGAATAGGCTTTGGCCGTGTAGACATTGCTCTGACCCGGTGGGGAAAGCCTTCAAGGGTAGTACCGCTTCAAGAACTTTCCATTGATGGGCAGCATACACCTGTCACCCTCCATATTTAGAAGATCGTATGCGCCGTTGGAGAAGATTTTGTCGATGACGAAAGGTCCCTCCCATTTTGGTTCAAATTTGCCTTTGGATTTGTGAGCAAAAACCATAGGTCTTCTTACTGTAAGAACCAAGTCTCCCTTTTTGTAGGCGCGTTGCCTGACCTTCTTGTCAAAAGATCCTGCCATGCGTGCTTGGTAGAGTTCAATGTTTTGTAGAGCTTCGAGCCGTCTCTCATCGAGATTATCCAGCTCTTGAAGTCTCAATTTGACATTGCTTTCTTGCGTCATGTCATTTTGTAGAGATACCCTTAAGGAAGGAATTTGAACTTCCAAAGGGACAACAGCTTCGCATCCATAGACCAAGGAGAATGGTGTGCTATGGGTTGGTCCTCGAACGGTGGTTCGATAGGCCCACAAAGCTTCAGGCAGTTTGTCGCCCCAATCTCTTTTGGGACTAGAGACCATTTTCTTGAGGATTTTGCAGAGCGTCTTGTTGAAGGCCTCTGCTAGTCCATTCGCTGCCGGATTGTACGGAGTTGAAGGACAACTTTGGATTTTGTATTTGTCGCAAAACCTGTAGAATCTGTGATCCCGAAATTGCGGTCCGTTATCATGGACGAATCTTTTAGGTATGCCGAAGCGACAAATGATGTTGGTGCGCAAGAACTAAAGGACTGATGAGGTCTTCATTTCACTAAGCGAGAATGCTTCTGACCACTTGGAGAAATAATCCGTAGCGGCGAAGATGAAGCGATGACCTTTGCTCAATGGAGGGGAGATAGGACCTATGTTGGCCATACCCCAGGCTTCAAAAGGCCATGAGATCGCTGTAGGATGCAGCCATTCTGGAGGCATGTGGACATAGTCTCCATGAATTTGGCATTGTTGGCAGCGCTTAGCAAATTGCATTGCATCAGCCACCATGGTAGGCCAATAATAACCTAACCTTTTTATCTGATCGTAGAGCTTAGGGCCAGCCTGATGGGCTCCACAAAGACCAGCATGTACTTCTTTGAGTGTTTCTTCAGCTTCTTGTTGTGACAAGCAACGTAGAAGTACTCCGTTGTAGGATTTTCTATACAGCATTTTTAAAGGAATATCCAAATGAAAGTTCGAGGCTCGTCTTTGGATGCTTACCCGTTCTTTTGGATCTTCAGGTAGGATTCCGAACATTATGTAATCAATGAACGGATCCCTCCAGTCGCCGATCAGAGGTTTAAGGACGGAGATCCGATTTCCAACCACTTGGTGGCATTCAGCAACTGCTTGATGTGTGTTGAGAGGAGGGAGAATCCTTTTTTGACACACTGTAACTTGCATGTTTTCCCCTTCTTGGACTGCCATAGACGCAGCAAGTCCAGCCAGGGCATCTGCACGAATGTTTTCACCTCTGAGGATGTGGGTGATGTGACAGATGTCGAACTTTTGTCGAAGCGATTGTGCCTTGTTGTAGTAAGGCAACAGATCAGGCTTCCTGACTTCAAATTTCTGATTCATCTGGTTGACGATCAGTTGAAAGTCTCCAAAAGCTTCCAGCGTAGTGATGCCGGATTCGAGGGCGAGTTCCAATCCTATGATCAGGGCTTGGTACTCAGCTGCATTGTTTGAACATGGTTCCAGTAGCGAGAATGCATGCGGAATCATGTATTTATCGGGACTAACAAAGAGAATGCCAATTCCCGATATTTGATTTCCCTTTTCATTTGTCCTGGTTGCGCCATCGAAGTACATGTGCCAGGAAGCATTTGATAAGGAAGTCTCCACACTGTAGACCGGTTCGTCTGGGAGGTCATCCCTGAGTGGAGAATCTTTAGGCAATGGATGCTCCGCGAGGAAGTCTGCTAGAGTTTGGCCTTTGATTGCTTTTTGTGGTACATACCTAATGTCAAATTGTGACAGGAGGATGGACCATTTTGCTAGTCGGGCATTGAGAGAACTGCCTTTGTGACAAGGACCTTTAGGAGGTTGATCCTCGAAATCAGGTACACTGTGTTGGCTAGCAGGTAGTGACGCAGTTTTTGCACGGCGAACATCACTGCCAAGCATTCTTTTTCGACTGGAGAGTAGCGATGCTCTGCACCTACCAACATGCGGCTAAGGTAATATAGAGCAGCTTCTTTTCCCTCGTCATTCTTTTGTGCGAGTAGAGCGCCTAAAGAACAGTCAAGGGCTCTTGTGTACAAGAGGAATGGTTTTCCAGTTGTGGGGGCAGCCAACACTGGAGGTTTAGTCAGGTATGACTTGATGTCCTGGAACGCGGCTTCACATTCAGCATCCCAGACAAAATCGACACCTTTCTTCATTAACCGAGAGAATGGACGGCACTTCCCTGATAGGTTGGAGATGAACTGTCGAATGTATGCCAATCTTCCTTGGAGCCCTTTCAATTGTCTTAGGGTTCTTGGAGATGGCATTTCTAGGATAGCCTTGACTTTGGTGGGGTCAAGCTCTATGCTAGCTTTCCGTACTATGAATCCGAGAAACTTACCCGATGAAACACCGAAGAAGCATTTGAGGGGATTCATTCGCAGTTTGTGTTTGCGAAGTCGGAGGAAGACTTCTCGAAGATCTTTGAGATGGTCTTCTTTTCTTTTGCTTTTGACAGCGAGGTCATCGACATAACATTCGACCGTCTTGTGCTGCATATCTTGGAATATCTTCATCATAGCCCTCTGATATGTAGCACCGGCGTTCTTCAGACCAAATGGCATGATAGTGTAGCAATACACGCCAAACGGGGTCCGAAATGCTGTGTGTTTTTCATCTTCAGGATGCATCTTTATCTGATTGTAGCCAGAGAAGCCATCCATGAATGTCATTCGCTCGAACCCACAGGTGTTGTCGATCATCACCTCCGGTATAGGGAGCGGCAATTCATCTTTTGGGCATGCATTGTTTAGGTCTCTGTAATCAATGCAGACCCTGATTTACCCATTTTTCTTTGTCACGGGGACGCTGTTGGCCAACCATTTAGGATGCTGTTCCTCACGGATGAAGCCAACGCTTTTGAGTTTTTGAACTTCTTGTTCAATTTTGTCCATCACGTCAGGACGGAACCTTCTTTGGCCTTATTTGAAAGGCTTGATATCTTTTTGAAGATTGAGTTTGTGGACTGCTATTTTGGGGTCTAAGCCAGGCATCTCAGCGTAAGACCATGCAAAACAATCAACGAACTCATGAAGAAATGCGATATACTCGGGTAACTCATCATCCTTTATATTCTTGCTTATGAATACAGGACGTGGGTTATCAGGTGTTCCCAAGTCTATCTTTTGAACAGAATCTTCAGTTGGAAGGTTTGAAGGTGGTTCCTCCACAATATTTTCGGAGGCTTCCAGCCCAACAAAGCCTTCTGGAGTTCCAAAGGTATCTACAGACCACGGCTCTGCTTTTGTCCATGGGTCTTCTTGATTGGTACTTTTCTCAAGATTTGCTATGAGATGGTCCCAATCACCTGTTGAAACTAGGTCGAAGTAGGGCACTTCTTTTGGAGATGATGGTTCTTCTGGGCTAGAAAATCATGTATCCGTATCATCGGTCAATTCCTCTTCATCATCCGAGAAATCATACCAATTGGGTGAGCTTCCTAAATCTTCGACGGGTGACTCTTCAAAGAGATATCCGGGGAGATCGATGTCTTCATTAATATGAGATGTTGAGGCTTGGTCTGCAAGACGACTTTGCAGCCTTTGTGTCAATTGTCTCAAGGGAGCGTCAGGATCATACCCCAGCCCATGTGAAGACTTTTCTATGTGGCGGTGGGGTTTCCAACCTTCCAGTTGACTTTTGGTCAGGGTTGGTTCCAATGGCGTGATAATACCACGGCCACCTCCCAAACCGATTGGGTTTTGAGCGTCGTAGCCCATTTTCTTCATGATAGCTTGTGCCATTGGACTATATAGGGATAGTTGAGGCATACCTTCATTTTGGAAAGGTTCAAGCGAAGAATTTGATGAAGAAACTCTCGATTTATGGAAGAAGATTGGCTTTTCTTCTGCTGATGTTGCTGGAACAACGAAGGAAGCAGATGTCGGATCTTTTATGTCAACGGTTGTCTCCATCGGAGTGAGAGCGGGCTGGAGTTGTTGATCATCAGCTTGGCTTGACGATGTGTCGTCTTCTGGCTCTGAGTCCGAATCCGTGTCTTGCAAGATAGACACGAAGGAGACAGCAAACTTGCCCCCAGCCTTTTGATTTGTCTTCTTTGCTTTGGTGGTGATCACCAGAGGCTTTGAAGACTTGAGGGAGACCATGAAGGGAGATTGATTATTCTCTTCGGTTTTGATAGAGGGTTTGTTTTCTTCCGGTGATTGCTGAGGAGCCTTGCCTTTGTCTTTCTGGAGATTTTCGGCAAAGGGTGTTGTTTCTTCCTCCCTTTCTTCTTTTTCATCTTTTTACATCTGAGCATCTGCGAAATAGACTTCTTTGCCTTTGAAGGGTTTTTTGTCTGCAAACACTCGATGTATCAAGCCGTTATTGCCAACGAACTTGATGCACTGATGTAAAGTCGAAGGGACAACACCATTCTCGTGTATCCAGGGGCGTCTGAGAAGGATGTTGTAGCATGAAGGGGTCTTTATTGCATAGACAATGACCTCGGAGATAAGATCACCGATTTGCAACTTGAACCTGAATTTGCCGATCGGCCTTTGAGCGCTGCCATCATATCCAAAGATGGACACAGACGTGTGATTCAGCTTGCTAGGCGGAATGCCCAGTTCTTCAAGTGCCGAAGTGGAGATGAGGTTGAGTGCAGAACCTGGATCGATCTGGATTCTGCGTACTGGCACCTCTTTGATGTACCCGGTGAAGTACAGGGGTCGGTTGTGCTTTGTCTCGCCTAGCAGGAGGTCTTCCTTGGTGAAGGCGATGATTGCACTTGCTGCTTTTTGAACTGAGAGGCATTCGATGCAGGATCCCTCGGTTTTCTTCTTTTCTCCTTTTGAGGGAGTTTTTGATTTTTTGACCCTATAGTCCATTTCAATTTGTAGGACTTGTGGGGCATGTTTGTCGACATCCGCATCCAGCATTTGTAGTTCTGAAATGAGACTATCACGAGTCTGTGGTGACATTCGTAATAAGTCTAGGATGTGCAGACGTGCAGGTATGTGTTTGAAGTGCTGAATCAAGTCATACTTGAAAGCCTCCTTGGGGCCTGCATTTTCATTATTCTTGCCACTAGGGGCGTTTACAGCTTGTTTTCCCGAAGGATTTACAAAAGAAGCAGAAGGTTGGTTGTAGTTTTTGTGGTAATCCCGGCCAGAACGGGTACCTCTACCAACTTCAAGAGCTTCTGGAGAAGGGTCTTTGTTTGGAAGATCACCCTCGAGATCGAGGGGTTGTTCCTTCTCATTTGCTGAAGATGTCTCTGTGTCAGCATTGCCATCTTCAGTAATTGTGTTGCATGGAGCATTTTTCGGGAGCAAGTCCTGAACAGCATCCAGCAACTTTCCTTCTTTATCGAATATTTTGTTGGTCCAGACATCACCGATGAGATCGGGCATTTGGGACCAATTGACCGGATTTTCTCTGAAGAAGATTTCACCGGCTGGAATTTCTTCAAGGTGATCAGTCGGAAAATGTTTGAGTTCCGATGTCACTGTTCCAGGAGACGAAGCCTGAGAAGGTGTGGTTCCAGAGGAATTATCATCCTGAGCTATTGCATTGCAAGTAACTTTGACGGAAGATGCCTCCAAGATGAACTGTTGCGAATCAGATTCGTCCTCAGATGTAAGAGGATCATCGATCCAACAGCTTTCTTCGTTTTCCGGGGTTACCGGAGGAGATTCCTGTAGATTTTCAGGAACTTTCGGTGCTGGGTTGGGACGAAGCTGGTTGATGCGACCTTGTTCTTGCTCTATAGCAAGGTGCTGCAAGATCCTTGCGTATTCATCGAGATCAGGCATGGGGGCCAAAACTCCTTGTGGTTCAACATGGTTGGGTTCCACTGGAGTATTTTCTTGGACAGCCTCTTAGTCTTCTTCATCATCAGACCAGGATCCTTGCGACTATAATGGGTTATACCAGATTACTGGCATAAGATGAGATTCAGGGATCCATTCCTCGTCGGAGAGATATTCTCCTATTTCGAGAGATTCCTCCCACTCATCGATGTCACTAGCGGTGTCACTGGACTCGTATCCATCCATGGGGAATCCGACCACCGAGTTGCAAGAGTATGATGCCCCCTGCGTAGTTTCATCTTTGAGGTGCGGTGGCATGAAATCACCAAGAGTGAATCTTCTTGCCGCCTTTGAAGTCTTGGGAGGAGACTCTTCTGTTGCCCCCAGTGAAGCGGTAGAGGAGGTCTCTGCTTTTTCAGCGACTTCTTGCTTTTTCGGAGCTTTCTCCTGCTGTTTGAGTTTGCGGAGTTGTTTCCTGGCTTGCCTTCGCTGTTGAGCGGTTGGCTTTGTTTTGATGACCTCCCAATTTTCATCTTCTAGGAGATCGGGGTGTACCCATATGGGATGTTCGTCTGATGTTGGATATGGAACCAACTCTTGGGACGTTTGGGTCATCTTTATCACCTTGAAGGAAGTAGTGATCTTCTCTTTTGGTGATTTTTGTTTTTGTCCACACGACACCATGTTGACGGAGGCAGACCCATAGTTCTTGTCGAAGGTGATGACTCCGTTTTTCCACATCTCATTTATCTTCTCTCTCACAACAAAGCATTGATTGAGAGGATGCGAGACCATCTGATGGTATGGACGGTACCGAGGATCGTTGGTTTTGCCAACATCGCCCGGTCTTTTGGGGTCAGGCAAGGTGAGTTTACCGTTTGCGAGAAATGCCCCAAAAATTTCTTCAACATCTTCATCGAACGGGTATTTCTTCTCTACTCGTTCTTTGAAGGCATCAGAGAGTTCAGGCTTTTTACCTGCAGCTTTGTTTTCAGCTTTCTTTGGCGGCTGAGGAGCTGACTTGTTTTGCACATTGAGAACCTATTTTTTCTTTAGCTTTGAGGTTGCAATGGTGGTCGGCTCCTTCTTTGATGATTTCTGACTGTTGAGGTCTTTGATCACCGTTTCAGCCTCCATAGAAGCTTCTAGGAGTTCACTTAGGTTTTTTGATTTGTTGCCGATGATCATGGAGCGGATTCTTGCTCTCATGTTGTTACGGAAGATGTCGACTAGCGACGCTTGTGGTAATACATCTGAGCATTTGTACGCCATTGCCTTCCACTTGTGAATGAAGTCATATGTTGACTCACTCTCTCCCTGTTTTAGGCTGCAGAGCTGCGCCATAGTAACAGGATGATCCTCACCTTTGAAGTGGGTTAGGAAGCGTGTCTCCAGCATGGCCCAATTTTGAATGGAGTCCTCCGGTAGAGTGGAGTATCAATCAAAGGTCGTACCTTTTAGGGTACTTGCAAAGAGGCGGATTTTGAGGGCATCTTGATCCGCAATAGCTCCCGTCAGGATCTTGAAATGGATGACGTGTTGTCTGGCTGAACCTTTCCCCGTATATGTTTGGAGAGTAGGTTGCTTGAATTTTGTAGGGAACGGGACCGAGTCCATCCACAAGGGATATGGTGGCTTCATCCCATGCTCCTTTAGTGTATCCTCTTCTTTTGCTTTGGCGAGGATATCGTCAACGTCCTTTTTGGTAAGGGCGCGTGACTCACTGTTTTCCGCATTTTCCTCGTCGCCTTGATGGCTCTGAGGAGCTTCATTGTTTGGCGGACGTTGGATAGTGAGAAGGAGGTTTTCTATTAGGGCCTCTATTCTCTGCTGTCCTTGTTCCAGCTGCTGGATGCGTGCAGCTACGTCATCATGTGGCGGAGGTTGCTCAGCATTTGTGACCAAGATGTTCATTCTTCGAGAGTCGAAAGAGGATACAGTCTTGGTGACTGAGCTGGAGCTCATTCTTTTAGATGAAGAGCTCGAGGAGTGATTACTCCGGTGTCCTTGACTTGAAGGAGCGGGAGAATCTTCTCGATGTCTTCTTGTCCGAGTGACGCTGCGAGTCACCGGTCATCTGACATGGATTTTAGTTGCCGACTTTTGATGTCTTCTGGTTTTTCCAACCATATGGACAACAACAACTTGATTGGGTCTTTCTTTTTCAACCCGTTTTTTGGAGACCTGAAGTGCAGAATGCTGGGTTCTTTGCTTCTCTAGTCTCTTTTGTCGATATGCCACGCGGCGGCGCATACGACGAGTAATTTGAGCTTCAGTTAGCTCTGGCTGCGCTCTGGCAATGAAGGATGTAGTCCCTGGTGCGCAGCAGCCGAGGTTGTCTTCTTTGAAGACTGGCAGGGACAGGATCCGGATGCGGTCCTTTGCCTGTCGCAGCGAAGCCTTGAATTTGGCGAGTTCGGCCCCTGTTGAGAGGAAGGGTCGACTCGCAGGAGTGCAAGCCTTTGCAGGTTCTTGCGGAGGCCTTACGATGCACGATTTGATTTTGGGCTTGTAGGAGCAAGCCGGCTCGTGCTGAGTTGGTTTTGTTTGGCGGAGGGTAGGTTTCTCCTCTTTCATGTAAGCAAGAGGGTAGAACCGGTTATCCTTGAGAGGGGCCAGGTATACTGGCTTTGCAAGTGTTTGTGACCTTCTTTGTTTGGGTGAAGGTCTTGGGGACCAAGTCTCTGAGCAGACCTGGTTTCTTGTAGGTTGAGGCTTTGCAGGAGCGCTACGGGCCTCAGGCTTCTTGATGATCGCCCTTGGTATCACTGTAGTGATACGTTGAGGGGCGGTTCTCTGCTTCTTGGCAGGTGCAGTTTCTTCTGCGGGTAGTGGGAATGGTCCCAATGACTCGAAGACGATGGTCCGGGGAGTTGAGGTCGACCCGGTGTTCTGGGAGTCGCCAAGGGTGGTGATGCTTTGGCAACTGGCGGGGCGCTTGTAAGTGCGCTTGGTTTGTTTGTCTTGGAGCATGAGCTGGTACTTGTTCTCATCGAAGGTGATGGTTAATGAAGCTGCCATTGTTAGTTTTTGGAAAACTTCTGAAACAAGACCATATCCATTAGTAATCACAAGAATATGGTGATCATAAATGGAAAATACTATGGTTTCGCCTCTTCAAGTCGCCCGAGGGGTCATGGTCCAGCCCAAGCAACATGAGGAAGGCAGAAAAGCCATAGAGGGCACAATTGTTCTAAACGCAGGTAGGGTCAGCTCAGAATGAGCGTCCCAGTGACTGCTAGAAGCAATTGTGAACCTTAATTCAAATTACCGAGAAGCAAAGCTCACTCAAGGTAAAATGATATAAGGTTGAGATACAAATGTGTCGGTTGCGAATACAGTAGACCCGAAAGGGCGTACTAGCACCGCTAGGCACAAATGTTGCAAATCGCATCCTTGGAAAGGACACGAGATGAGATTTTCGAAAGGTCAAGATTGGATTCATAAAAGAGAGCAAATGGTATTCCAATCCGAAAATGAGCTCAACATTTCTGCGAGCTCGAAAGTCCGAAAAGGAAGGGACCAGGATTTCTCAAATGTGAATCCAAAAGTGACGGAAGTTTTTTTTTTTTTTTTTTTTAAAAATTCACATAGATCTCCAATTCGATCTTATGAAACCTCAGTTGATAGATCAGCCCCCAGGTAAGGGTAGGATTACTTAATGAACCCGTTTGGAGGACCCTTGCCTAGAACAGTCTAGCTGTCTCCACACTCTGGACAAGGCTTTTCTTAGATCCACTTTGGTCAAAGAACGCAATTGGTGCAACTTTAGTGGTTTTTTTTTTTTTTGAAAGATTTTTTTTTATGGATTCATAGAAGAGAGCGAATGGTGCAATTCCGAAAATGAGTTCAACATTTCTGCGATCTCGAAGTCCGAAAAGGAAGAAGCCAAAGTTTCTCAACTTAAACCCAAAAGGGAGAAATCTAAAGTTTTTTTTAAATCGATTTTTTTTTTGTGATTCATAGAAGAGAGCGAATGGTGTTTCATTCCGAAAATGAGTTCAACATTTCTGCGATCTCGAAGTCCGAAAAGGAAGAAACCAAAGTTTCTCAACTTAAACCCAAAAGGGAGAAATCTAAAGTTTTTTTTTTAAATCGATTTTTTTTTTTGGATTCATAGAAGAGAGTGAATGGTGTTCCATTCCGAAAATGAGTTCAACATTTCTGCGATCTCGAAGTCCGAAAAGGAAGAAACCAAAGTTTCTCAACTTAAACCCAAAAGAGAGAAATCTGAAGTTTTTTTTTTCATTTTTTTTTGTGGATTCATAGAAGAGAGCGAATGGTGTTCCATTCCGAAAATGAGTTCAACATTTCTGCGATCTCGAAGTCCGAAAAGGAAGAAACCAAAGTTTCTCAACTTAAACCCAAAAGGGAGAAATCTGAAATTTTTATAAATCAGATTTTGTTTCTTTTTGAGAATTTTTTTTAGAAACAAGAAAGACTGGAAATAAACTCAAAAGAAGAAATTTCCAAGAATCCCATCTCATGTGTTTTTTTTTTAGATGCAAGATCCAACATAGGCCACCAACTAAAAAGGAGCCAAAGAATCCAAGCATCGTGTTCTCAAATGAACAAGGTCCCACCGAGTGTGCCAGCTTGATGGTCCCGGCTTTTCTCCTTTTTCCAAAGCTGCCTCCGCCCCGGGGCTGACGGGGTACTGTGGAGGGAAAGAAAGGAAAAGCGAGCATCAGTTTTTTTTTGTACGGGTATGCCAATTTCTCTTTTATACTTGGAATTTAGAAATGGTGATCCGGAGATTCACCTTCACAAGTAAAAAGGGAAATGAAACTTTTTTCTAGTTTTCCATTGCAAATATACTTTAATGAAAGAGACAATTTTTTAATGCCGTGAAAGGCGTTTTTGTGCCGTAGAAGGCGGTTTGGTGCCGTTGAAGGCAATTTTGCCGTAAAAGGCGATTTGGTGCCGTAAAAGGCGATTTTGCCGTAAAAGGCGATTTACAAATCTCATCAAAATGAAAAGACAAGAATTGTGAATTTTTTTTTGTCTCCTAAAAAAAATACAATTTACAACAGAAAAGTAAGAAAAAGGAATCTAACTTCTCATGCGATTGTGGGAGGGCTCGTTCAGATCGACGGTCGCGAGTCATGTATGGGCTCCGCCATCGTCCTTCAGATGAGAACATAGTGCTTTGATTCTTTGGCTTGGCTCAAACCTCAGTTTTTTAGAGGATAAAGACCAAGGGAAGGTCCTATATCCAATAAAAAAGAGAGTAGACGGACTGAAAAGCCGCATCTAGCCATGTTGGATAAAAGGAGAGGTGGCCTTTGGGGGGGGTGGCCCCCCCAAGGAACTTTGATCACCTTGTAGTGCTTGTTGCAGTAGAGTTTTCTTGAAGGAGCAGAGTTGTAGAGATTTCTCCGAGGATTTTTGAATGATTTTCTGGCGATTTTTCTGGACCTGTTTCCCTTGGAATGGCCTCCTATTTATAGGCATTTGGTAGCCATTTAGGCTATCCCAGTTCGGTTATGGAACCAACTATACAAAGCACCCAGTTAAAGAACTCGGTGGCTGCCTAGGAGAATTAAGTTCAGTTACAGAGCCAACTATAAAATTTTTCTATCACCAAGGTAAAACTTGAAATACCTTGTACTCCTAAAGAACTTAATTCAGTTTGCCTCTGTAAGGTTCGGTTAATGAACTAAGCTTGACACTACAAATTTGGTATTAGGATATAAGTCTAACTTCTTGAGTTAAGGAACTTAAGAGTTTGCATGATCTCGATTATTGAACCGAGCTTAAATACTTGTTCCGGTTAGTGAACCAAACCCAATTACTTAGTTATTCCGGTTGTTTGACCAAACTCAATTTCTTGTCATCTCCTAAACATGCTAAGGGCTCGGTTGAGGAACTGAAGTCAAACACTTGTTATTCTAAAAACGAAACACTTGAAAGCAGACATATGGGAAGTGAAATTGTATTCATGAGTTGAAATTTACATTGTTCAGCATTACAATACTCCCCAAAATACAAAAAGAAAAGAAATACAAATAAACTCAAGTACCGGCCTTGACATTGGCATCAGGGGCTTCGATCATAGGGGCCCCAGTCGGAGTAGCCTCAGGAAGAACCTCAGGCGGGGGAGGAGGAGTCGGAACAGTCTCAGGAGGAGCCTCGGAGGAAGAAGGGGCAGAGCTCGACTCCAGTTCAGAACTTGAGAACTTGGATGGATTTTGATAGATAGGGTGGTCCTCGGGGATCCTTGCTTCCTTCAGTGTGGCCCGGCACCCAAGCTCAAACAAATATGGACTTATGTTCTCGATTTGAGCCTCATATTGCTTCGTCGCCGCGTCCACACCATCTTGGAAAACGACTTCGGTCTCGGCCTGGACTGAGGCTTCAAGATCGGTCTTTTGCTTTAGCACGGCTTCGAGCTCGGCCTTCTGCTTTGCCAACTCAGCCTCGAGCTCGGTTGCCCTTCTCTCCTTAACCTTGGCCACTGCCCTCAGTTCATGGGTCTCAGCCTTTAGCTTACAGATTTCGGCCATTGCCATGTCCATCTCTACAACAAGGCCAATGTTCCTCTCAGCTTCCTCCTTCAGACTGTGATTGTTTGCCTCTAAAGTTGTGGCGAGCTCCTTCTTCTTTACCTCCAGCTGCGAGACCTTGGAGGCATTCTGGTGAGATCTATCCAAAACGACCTGGACCCTCTGCATGATCTGTAGAACAAACAAGTGTCAGAGAGAAACAACCGAAATCAAGCACTTGGTGAAAATTATGGGAAAATAAACTCACCAAGATAGCCGACTGCAATGACGATATCAGCAGCCCCTTGTCATCGACCTTCCTATGCCTCTCCATGTCGCGTGGCAGGGCACAGGCCTGGGACAGTGCAGCAATGATGAGGGGGTTGTCGGCCATCCGATCCTCCACGTTTAAAGGCCTCCCCGACCTGATCTAAAGGCTTGGTCTCCACGGGGCCGGCCCTGTAGGCTGAGGTGCCAAGACAGGGCTGGGACCTTGCTTTGCTGAGCCCTCAGTCCAAGGCTTCCTCTCTGGCGGAGCTCTTTCCCTCGGAGATTTGGTAGGACGCTGTCGAGCTCCTGTACTAGGGCCCTCAGTCCTGGGCCTCTTCTCCGACCAAGCCCCCTCCCTTGCGGATTCGGCAGGGCGCTGCCCAACTCCTGTACTTGAAGAAGTGACATGAGTAGAAGTAGGGGTACCAGCGGCACCCGAGGGCACAGAGGCGGGAATAGGGTCGGCAACAGGGGGCGTGGAGGCAGAAGGAGCTCGGCTTCCAAAAAATTTAACCCCTAGATCTTTAGCTTTCAAAGCAAGTCGGCGTCGCTCCATATCCTTTTCTCTTTCCTCTTCTAGGCTGGAGGGAGATGTGTTGGACTCGACGATTTGTTGTAAGTCTGTGGCCTCTGAATCGGCGGGCGATGTGGAGGCCTTAGCGCCCGAATCTGTTCGGCGCTTGACGTCGGTCAAAGTGAGCGCAGCTCCCCCCTCTCCAAGGGCTGACCGGTCCTCCTCTTAATGAATGGATGATATCTCGGCTCGTACCCTAGGAGATCCTAAGCAGCTCGCTCGTGATGACCTCGGTAGCTACGCATAGCCTTGAGCCAAGTATTGTTTCTCTTCCAATCGGCTCAGCTGGCCTCTTGCCTTCTCTGGCTAAAGTCTGCACGGCAAACAAGAAAGCATTAGCCCGGCAATACAAGAAAAAGAAATATATGAGAACTCAGGAGGTCGGTATTTACTTGGGGGAGTCCCGAAGCGACAGGGGACCCTATATCTCTTCCCTGCCTCAGGCTCGGTCGCTTCGAACTCCCAGTTGCCGAAAACGAACAGACGATCGTCCTTGGCATGTTTGTTGGAGTCCTCCGAGTCATAGACGAAGGGCTCTCATTTCGGCCTTCCTCGGAGATAGTAGTTGTTATCGCCTCCTACGAATTTGCACAAGTTATAGACATCCTCGATGTCATGGACACCGAGGTCAATACCAAGAATCTTATTGAGCTCGGTGACGCCCATTATTATTTTAAAATTGTTGGGCATTAGTTGACAGGGACAGAGGTTCCGCTTGCTAAGACAGGTTCTGAGAAGGGGGTGGACGGGAAACCTAACCCCGCCTTCGATTACTGTAACCAGGGGGAACGACATCCAGCCGTTATGAAAGGAGTAGCCATCGAAAGGGCTCTTAAGGTCATCTAATCTTACCTGGACGTTGTCGGGTATCCTATACATGGCCTTAAACTCTACTACGGCCTGTGGGGTATCCAACCAGTTCCTATAAATCCCCATTTCTAAATTTGAAGAGACTGGGAAGATGAAAGGAAAAGCTAGAGGAAGGAAGAAAAAAAAGGGGGGAAAGAAGCAAAACCCTAAACCCTAAAATCAAAAAACAGAAATCAACAAGACGGGAAAATGGAACTTACAAAGACAAAACAAACTCAAAAGAACGGCAAGCACAAAAATCGCAGAGACGCTACTCCGACGGAGTTTTCCTTCTCTCTGCAAAACCCTCTTCTCTTCTCTAAGTGGATGCGAAGGTAAAAGAAGGAAAGAGGAAGCACCCCTATATATGAGGGAAAAAGGGCGCCTTTTCGGATTTCGAAAGCACCCGCACGAGGCGTCACCTTGAGCGTTGTACGCGTCGCTTCGAAGTGATTGGACGACCAACTCGATGGAGACACGTGGTACCGCCAGTTCATCTCCTGCAATAATTCAAACGCGCTATTGATTACCTCGGGCAGGTGAAGTGACATCTCAATAAGAATCAGACGTCAGCATCCGAACCGAGATAGAAAACTATCCCTAACATAATACTTAGCTCCCGACCTCAAAGAGTTACGGAACTCTAAGAGGTCAGGAGCTAGGGGGCAATTGTGTGGGATATTTTCGTAAATACCGAGATAATCCCTGGCTTCGGTAAGAGTACCAACTAGGTTTGACTTAGTCTTGGCTTCATGCAGCTCGGTAATGGTACCGGCTTAAGCTAGCTTCGGTAAAAGTACCAGCTAAGTTTGTCTTGGTCTCGATCTAACGTAGCTCAGCAATAGTGCCAGATTTGCACCTCGACAACAGTGCCAGGATGTGCCTATGCCTAACCTCAGTATCAGTACTGGGTGTCAGACAACCATAATTATACGGTGGCGTTGCAGAACGAACTGACAAGTAGGATGGGCACCGGGAATAGATAGGGGGTTGACCTTATCTGGCGGTCACATCCACAACCATACAAGAGATCGAGGTATAGTCTGATGGGACAGCACCTCCACTAAAGATACAAGGTATGGTCTGATAGGACAATACATCCACCTACCTCCACTAAAGGTACGGTCTGATGAGACTTCCCCCTTGCGTGAGGTAAACCCGCAAGGGGCATGCTGTCATATACGTCCATACTCCAAACTCTCCATTCTTCTCCACTTACTCATCCTTTGTTCAGTGACTACACTAACTTAGGCATCAGTGTGCCTTCTGCTGACTGCAGTCAGGGCCTCTAACCTTTGTTTTTTTTCCTTCCCTTTCAGGTCTCAGGCATTCGGTCTTTCCCAAAAAACTTAACAGCAATATTAAGAGTTTTATACTCGTCTAACTAAGTCTGTAATATTTAGGCACTTACATCTTCCATGAGGATTTTAGTCAATGAGTAAGTTGGGTAGAGAAAATAGTTTTGAGTGAAATTAGATAAGGGTTTCTTTTCTTTTGGCTTTTGATGATCAGCTGAGAAGGTGATCTATTTAATACCATAGTGATTTTTTTACAATGACATCCCCAAGTTATTCCTGCATTGCAATTGATCATCTGGAAACATATCTTTTGAAAAGGAAAGGCCATTTGTTGCAATAATAAGAGAAATTGTGGCTCCAGGCCACTCTATGGGAATGTTGCAAATTGAAACAGTTAACTTGGTAATTTGAGAGACGACTTGCCGTGGCATTGACTCAAACAAATCACCTACTTGATGCTCAAATAGCCATTTCAATGGATGTTCTACTTCCTTTTCATTGACAGACAAGTGTTATATAGTTGACAACCAATTTGGTTAGAACTGAGGCTGTTTTGTCCTTTTTCTTTTAACTGATAAGAACAAAAGCTTCTCCTCATTGTAGCATAAATACTGCAAAATTCTATATCAATGTCAAGCTTTTCCTCATTGTGGGCCAGATATTTGGACCCCAGATGATCAATGCTTGTCTTGTTGGGCCCACAGAATTCTAGGGTTGTATGAGGATGGATTTTGACTGAGCCCAGTCCAGCCTTATTCTGCATCTGAACTACACAGGCTTGAGCAGGAACAGCCTTATAGAGGGGAACAACCCTGCTATCCAGTGAAATGGTGGGTGGCTGAGTAACCCACTATGTAAGTATTTCTAGTACAAGCTTTTAGGATATGATGCATATCCTGCATCTGGGAATCATACTGACACCAAATAACAATAGTTGATAGCTAGGATCCTTCTGGTGAAGTTGTGGCAGCTCTGGAAGATGTTATATTGACTTTGGTTGCTCTTACTAGAAGGCCAAGATTGGATAATGACTAGGCCATGGTAATTGTTGGAAGGACTGATTTTCTCTGTTTGGTTTGCTCATGCACGCATTTACTGTTTGCTCTAACATCTTTAGGAATGGGAACGGGTCGGGTTCAAGGTTTATCTGTGCCCAAGCTACAAAAGAGGTTTAGTAACCTTGTCACTGGAGCCAACTTGGCAAAGGTTGCATGACGCGCCTCCTCCATGCTCTTTTAAATTAAATACCCGAATTTGAACCTAACCCTATGTTTGGGAAGTGGGGGGGGGAGGGGAGGGGAGGGAAAATTTGAGGGGAAGGAAAATAAAGGAGAGGGGAGGGGAGGGGAGGGGAGGGGAGGGAAAATTAATTTTACCTCTTCTTGTTTGGATAGTAAAAAAGTATGGGAAAAAAAAGTGAAAAAGTAGGATTTTATTTATTTGTGAGGTAGAGATAAAATTACTAATTTATTCTTACTTTGTGAAAATGTGAAAAAGTGAAAAGGGCATTTTAGTAAAAGTCCAAAGATTCCCTTCTTTTCCTCCACTTTCCTTCCATTTTTTAAGGGAAAGTTTTAAGGTGGGCCCATATGAATTTTATCCACATTGCCCCCCCCCCCCCCCCCCCCCCCCCCAAACACCCTCAAATTTTCACCTTCCATCTATTTTTCCCTTTTTTTTTTTTTCCTTCCTCTCATTTTACCCCCTTCCCATACATAGGGTAAAAGTGAGGCCAAAATACCCAGTTTACCCATATTCCTCTAACAGGCGTGTCACCGGACTACGAATGGACTTATGCAAGAAAACATTGTCAACCATCCTAAGCCTGGCTGGGTCCTTTCAAAGCAATTGGGCAGTCCTAAGAAAGTTGGAAAATATCTCTGTTTGGTGAAATGACATGATAAAATAATGTTTCAAGCCTAAGCCGGCTCAATAGGGCCCAAATCCAACCTGATAAAAGACCTGTTTAGGATAACGTTTACAGTGTTAATTATGCTTATTTTAGTTGTACTTCATTAATTTTAAGCAATGTCAATCTGTTATCAATTTTGAAAAATAAAAAACTGCGTTTGGCAATTTTGCATGTTCGGAAATCTCAGTTTTTGAACTGCAACTGCAAAAGGTTGTTTGGCTATCAAAAAGCTGTTTAGGCTTGTTCTGAAATATTTGACCAACATTTCATTGTAAGCCGATCTGTTATTACATATTAACACATCAATGGTATGCTGCAGAGCAGAACATGTTGGCTTATAATAATATTTATCACATACATTCATAGGTATGGCCGTATGGGTATGCAGGCCTAGTGTGTTGGCTGGTCTGACACGATATTTTGGATGATTTTAGTCAATTCTGAATTGACAATAGCGTTGATTTGTGCACTTGAAATTTTACAATTTTGATACTAAATCCAGGTTCTTAAAGTAAGGTGAAAGAAACAAAAAAATTAATTTTATTGGTGTAGCATTTACTTATTTCAAAGTCTTGTTTTTATTGTTAGTTTGTATGGTGTTAATACATTGATTAATTTCTTTATTTATCAATATAATCATGATTTTCTTTCATGAGATGAATGGTGTTTTATTACTTAATGCACATGACCAATACATATGACATAATAGTTCATGAGAGAACCGGGTCTCATTAGTATATTAGATGTGATATATGTATATGGATGAGATCCACATACGGGAGACATGTGTCACAAATCTTGTACTTAAAAATATCTCTACAACCAATGATGAGATTGGACATCTCATCTAACAAGGTTGCAGCACTTTGATCACTATGAGATAGTGTGATCTGTCTCGATCATCAGAATGTCAGATTCTGGATCATAGTGCTGGTACATTGGATGTATTGAAGGACCATGAGAAGCACCTTATGAAATACTGTCTCGATTTAAGGACTGCTCTCATAATTCCCTAGCAATAGGCTCTCAATCCTGAGACACTGATGAACTCAAGTTTCTGTCTATCTATTTGCTTTGAGCCACCAATGAGTGAGGCCAACTGTATGTCAACACTTCGGTGTCTTGGGTACGTTGTAGTAGGACTGTGGGAACATCCAATGGTCAAGATGGAATCTATCTACATTATCCCCTTCTGCCAATTAATGGATTTATCATTAGTAAGTACGCACCCATCTCGATTAAGAGTTAATTGGATGGTACTGATGATCACTGTGATTAATTGGGGCTCAAGGATAATAAGATGTGGATCTAAGATTGGATGGGACAGATTTATTCCAATTGATCCATGGATAATGATAGAGGGGCTTACTTGTGGTAATTGGGAAGTTTAGGGTCTTCATTGTAATTTATTCCTAAGACTGGAGTGTAATTGCATTTATATAGTGGTGTTATTTGCAATTAACTGTGGGCCCGGATTACACATGAGATGTGGGGTCGCGTGTCCCAGTTGGAGCCAGCTTTCTA
Organism: Cinnamomum chago; assembly: GCA_038049695.1. NCBI lineage: Eukaryota > Viridiplantae > Streptophyta > Magnoliopsida > Laurales > Lauraceae > Cinnamomum > Cinnamomum chago. The sequence goes on from CP142452.1 coordinate 36,568,975, forward strand.
AGGAATCCCTAGTGGTCCCCACGCTAGCCCAAGTATTAGAAAGATTCTATTTTTACTTAAACTCTAAAAGGAAGGAATTAGAAAGTTACTATTTCTATTTGAAGTGGGACTTCTAATAGTGGTAATAGTAAGCTACTAATTTGTGTGGAAGTGTGACCTCTAATACAAATTAGTAAGAGAGATAAGAGAGGAGACTTGAGGGCTATTTAAAGGGGAATACACCCCTTGGACGTCCATGACATAATACCCACGCCCAAGAGCCTCTAGTGCAAGTGTTGCACAACTCTTCTTCTCCTCTTCTCTCTTCTAGTTGCCTTCTAGTTCCTTAGAGTTTCTAGTACGGTTTTCTCTTGAAGATCCCACACATCTTCTTGAGAAAAGAGATATGATAGAGGGTCATAGCGTGGAAGACAATAAGGTCTTGGAGATCTCTAATTGCTTCAAGAAGAGTTCTTGTTCTAATTGGTTGTCTTTTCCTCGATTAGAGCACTACCGGGCTCCAAAGGTATAATCTGCTTCTTTACTTGTTGTAGATTATTTTGTTCATGTAGTTGCTGATTTCTATCTTCTAGATAGGTTATATTGTTGTACATGATTGATGAGAAAGAGGGATTGCATCCTGGATGTGGTTTATGACCTTCTGGATACTTAATCCATGAGTCAAGTGGGTCAAAAGTTTTGAAAATCTATTCACGAGGCCCACCTACTTCCAACATTTATGATGCTTATTGTGCTTCTCATTCCTAAATTTGAGATGGTGTTCTACGATGGATCTAAGGGAAAAACTGTCATACTCTCATTTCTTTGAGGTTGGCTCAACTTTATGAAAGTGCCTTTCCATGTTAGAATCATCAAGGAAGAAGATCAAGCTATGGTTTTGGAAGGCATCCTCACTCTTCAAAGAAAGTGTATAAACTTTTCCATTAGCCATTTGTAAATAAATATATTGGGGACTAAAAGGAAGTTATGAGATGCCTTATCATGGGAACTTCTGTCCATACTAGAAGCATAATTCAATATTTTATCAAATTCTAGAAAATCTGAAAAATGTTATTACATCTCAATACCCGACGCCGTCTAAGTATGTTTAGTGCCTAATTAACCATGATAATGTACCTAATGGTTGTTTTGGATGGATTTGGAATAGGTAGATTAGTGGGGATTTGACCAAGCCAGGTAGAGTTATAACCTTTTGAATATTTTGGGTCGCATGTATATTTTTAATTTTAGTGGGTTCTCAGGTGCATTGCATGTAGCATGTCGTCATCTTCGATTTTCGTGTTTGGACCTTGATCAATCGAGCCCAACTTGACCCATCTCCAAGCCCATTTCAATACAAAAGCCCTTCTGCCAAATTTCCCTTAAGAGCTTGGACTTGGCATGCAAAGAGATAAAAATTTCCTCTTTTAAGACCCAAACCAATCGATCCTCTTGTTTTTCTCTTTCATTTCTCTCCCCAGCCGAGAGAGCTCCTTCTTTCCATCTCTTCTTCCTTCCAATCTCTTCCAAATTAGAAGCAAGAGGTCTTGCATGTGGGCTTGGAGTGATTCCATCTTCATCTTCTTCACTACCTTCATCTCCTCCAAGGGACCATCTTTTCTCAACTCATCCCATCTTCTCCATTAGTAAGCATTCATCCCTCATTATCTTTCTGAAATTCCTCGAGGGTCGATCAATCACAAACCCTAAAGGATAATTACAGACCCAAAACAAATATGAATATGGAAGTAAATAAAGCTATAACCTAAGTTAATCAATCAACCAAGAAGATGGGCACACGATATTTTACGTGTAAAACCCTGAATAGGGAAAAAACCACAGGACCTCACACCGGTCCAAAAAGATCAAGCACTAATAAACCAAATGTTACAGGAGAAACTCATTGCCCTTTATAGTTGAACTCAACCTAAGGACCATAGTGGTTCTTGTTGATGGCCACGCCATTCACCTTGTTTAGCACTTCGATCTCCACGCCTTGAATAAGACGAATCAACTTAGAACGTGGATTATGAGTAACCAGATGCAGAAAGCTTCAGCACATAAATCTCACAAAAAGCGTCTCTGGAAATATTCTAGGGTTTAGAACTATGAGAGATACAATCTTTAATGAGGCTAAAGCCTTATATAGGCCTTTAGAAACGTGAGGGAGATCTTGTAGGATCTTACACCCCATTGAACTACCACTTATCCTAAAACCAATTGGTGATAGGAAACGACACAACAATAGTTTTATGGTGAGGGCCAGGGCTCGACCATGATTATGACCGCTCAAGAGCGAGGGTGGACGTTGACCTCAACAATCCCTCCCTCAACGGCACACCCGCCGCGACTCCTGCTGTGAACTTGCAAAACGGGTGTTCCAAGACTCGAACACCCAACCCACCAGGCTCTGATACCACCTGTAGGATCTTACACCCCATTGAACTACCACTTATCCTAAAGCCAATTGGTGATAGGAAACGGCACAACAATAGTTTTATGGTGAGGGCGAGGGCTCGACCTTGATTATGACAGCTCGGGAGCGATGATGGACGTTGACCTCAACAAGTTTAACTGTGAGCTTGCCAGGGCCAATCGATCGGACTGATGGTCCGATCGATCAGTCAGTTGACATCTGATTGCGATGTGTCTTCGGTTTTCTTCGTCTTCGGATTTCTTCCATACAGATGCGGTCCAACTAAAAATTATAAAACTACATTAATCCCCACGTTTTGTCCATCCACATGAAGTAGCCAACACTCAAAACTTACACTTTCTCTTACTTCCAATTGGCTAGAATGGCTGAGATCTGTTGCATGCATGCTAATATTCTTTCATTTCTTGCATTCACCATTGTAGGGTTTAGAGTAAGCTAGCAATTTGGGGAGTTTTCTTGAATTGAATCTTAGAGAGTATTAGAGCTGGAAAAGCACCAAAACAAGGCAAGTATAAGCAAGAATTAATGAATGCATGTTACTTAAATCTTGATTGTTCATATGAATTCTTTAAGCAAGAATTAATGAATGCATGTTAGTTAAATCTTGATTGTTCATATGAATTCATTAGTGTACTCCAACGCAGCCTTAAATTTCTAGTCAAGTGAATTTAAAATGGGTTTCCTTTGGATGAGTTAATGGAAGAGGAGTGTTAATGGGAATGGTATGAATGGCATTTTATGATGGGGAATTGTGTAATTGATGGATTGGAACAGGAGGTTCCATTGCAGAGATTCAGCTGGAAATGGGGAAGAAGACCCAGAGTTATGGGCAGTTCGCTTGAGCGACCATCTCGTTATGGGCAGTTCGCTCGAGCGAACCAGATGGTCGCTCGAGCGAGCTGGACCTAGGACTAGAGCTCGCTTAAGCGAACCCAGTTTCTGCCTTGGGAATTTTTTTATACCAAAATTCAGCTTAATAATTATTTCAAAAATGTCTATGACTCATCATAATCTACCATGAGGATGATTATGAGGTGTACACTTAGCCAATAGGGTTTTTTAGCACTAATATACCTTTTGAGACCTTAGAAACGACACATTTAACTATGTAACATGGACCAACAATAATTATGACCACTCTCGGGTAATCGACAAATAACCGAGCCCCCACTGGATTCTTTGACCAGAAATGGGATTTTACACATTACTTAGGAAAGTTTATATGACTTGTGATGGTCAATCCCTAAGGATGATTATGATGCGTACTCTAAGGCAATAAGACTTTAGGACGTTGAAAGACCTTGTAGGTCTATAGAAATGAAACCCTTAACCGTTTATCATAGTCCAGTGGTAATTTTGATCACAGGAGAAATCATTAAGGTTGAGAGTGTCTGATGTGCTTATCCGACTCGTCTGACACTTCACCATGGGTGTTGGTTTAGGAGACTTCGGTGCACCTCTCACACACACAATGTGACACCAATGAAATGTAGCACGTTCATCGAATCATCTAAAACTACATCATAATGAACGATTAAAGACAACGGGTAAATAGATTAGGTTTGGATAGTAAATCACCTTGGTTCCCTTAATCAAATTGCATTGCATATTAAGATTGACTTCATTATTGACCTCAAGTTTCTAAAATAACTATTTACATGCATGAATCGTATTACTCTTTAATTTGTTATTGTAATGGACACCTCTGCTATCCTACAATTGTTATCGTACATTGATTTGATATTATTAGAACTGAGTAAATATGAAATTTGAATTGAATAAAACTGTTACGAAATGAATAGAACGGAATTGAATAGATTCGAAATGAATTAAATAAAAGTGAAAAGTCTACTTAAGTTTTATTATTTGATTCGATTTGTTTGGCACTACTTAGCTTCAACGGTACGATAGTCGACGGAGTTAAGTTCGGTTTAGTTATTCAAGGCCACCGCACTGTAGTTGGTCGTCTGGAGCACCGAAACTCCAGAACCGGGTAGCCAAGAGAACCTTTGGTCGGATCACTAGTGACATCCCAACATGAGTGCTCTCTAATTGATAGGATATTGCCAAGGTAGTAGCCGACTAGAGATGTAAGTTTCTTGATTTATGATTAAAAAAGCATGATTAATTCATAGTGCACATATTGCCTAGTCGACCATTGTTTGGTCTTTTTTAATTACTCGTCTATAATTCCAATTTGATGCACCATGTGTTAATTCATAATTGCTTATACTTTGTTGAATCGTCGTATTCACGGTGCTACTCTTGGTGTCACAGATTTCATCACAGAAACTGCCGCCGCGGGATTCCAGGAGATTGAGTAATAGAATTAAAAGTTCCTCCAGGATTAGAGTTTGAGATGACTAAAGTTATTAACTAGCTTTGACTGTCAGAGAACGTACAAGAATTGTAAATTGGGTTTAGGGTTAGATCTTGCATCATGTCATCTTACACTTATTTTCTAAGAAACATAAATGATTAGTCATGAGTTGCATTGGTTTTAAGAACATGTGTTAATGAGGTAAGCATCTTGTAAGCATCATCCTTGCAATCAGTACCTTTGTACCATTCATGTAGGGGTTTGTATTTTAAATTTCTAATTTTATATTATATAATAAATCTTAAATTGTGTCTATTGAAACTATCAAAGATTATTCAAGCTTTGATGTTGATGTGTACAGGCTTTCGCAATTAAATATACAGTGACAGGTGTCAGTGAGTAATCCTCATACGCATGAAGTGTGATTTTTCTCCTTCGTGGGTTCGGACTTGGTCCGTAACAGGTACTAATTCATGGGACTGTGTGTCACACCTGTTGGATCGTCCTAATCGAGGAAATCTTGGGCCTGGGATGTGACAATGTCATTTCCAATTTCAAAGTTAATCAAAATAGTTTGCAATGGACAAGCAACTAGGGGCCCGTTTGGCATCGTTCTCATATTGTTTTCAATTTTGTGCTCAGATTAGGTTGTACCGAGGTCAGGTTGTACGAGACTATACTCTGCGGAATTTGTTTGGCAACATTATATTAAATCACTTTACTCTGTGCAGAACTTGTTTGGTAACATTATAAAAGTTTTGCTCCAAGGAGCGGACATAGGACTTACAATGTGGGACCTACCTTTTATTGTTTGTGGCACTCTATTTTTATCGTACATAGGACCCACATGTAGAAATTACAACGTGGTACCCGCCTTTAAAAATTAAAATATGGAACCATATTCATAGGAATTACAATGTGGGACCCTCTTTATAGGAATTATAATGTGGGGTCACCTTTTATGAATGTAAATATGGGACCCACCTTTAGAAATTACAATTGATACCATCTTTAGAAATTAGAATATGGGGTTCACATCAAAAGATTAATAATATGGGTCCAACTTTTGTGATTGTGACCATGTGACCCACATTTATGAATTACAAAATGGAGTCATATTTTTTGTGATTGTACACAGGACTCACCTTTAGAAGTTAGAACATGATGTAGTGCCCACCTTTAGAAATTAGAACACGAGGGCACTACATTCATAGGATTTACAATGTTGGGCCACCTTTATAGGAATTATAATGTGGGGCCTTCTTTTTTTTTTTTGTTAATTGAGAACACAGGACCCACCTATAAAAATTTACAATGTGGTACCCACCTTTAGAAATCCAATCATGGGGCCACATTCATTGAATTCATAATGTGGGCCTACATTCATAGGATTTACAATGTGGCTCCACCTTTTGTGATTGTGAGTGACCATATGACCCACTTTTACGAATTATAAAGTGGGGTAACTGTAGACACCTCATTTTGGCCCCCTATGATAGCCTTAAAACACTTATCATATATGATGATGCCCCCATTTCACCCATAATTGAATGGTTAATGGCATAATTCAAATTAATTATTGACGATGAAGATGCTTGTTGATAGTTTTAGACTTAGTTCGGCAATTCATAGAAATTATGAGAGAAAAGGCCGAATCGCGTTGAGATCTCGAGTTCGACCAGCTACTCATACCAGGCATGGACTACAACACATATTCCAAACCCTTTTCAGACTATATAGAACACCCTCAGGTTATTCTTAGAGAAACTACACATAGTTTGCCTAAGTACAATGCGATTAACATGAATTAAGAGGTTAGAATCATTGATCCAAATATTCCTTACTTATCCTGACCTCTGACCTTTAGGATCTACAGACCACAAGATTCTACGTTCCAAGAGCTTTCCGATGATATATAGAACGTCTAATTCCGACCAACGGATTAAAAGATATGGCCCTCAGAAGAATACATAAATGATACCGCACAAGGGACACACTTGGGCGCCCATATAGGTGCGCCCAAGTTCCAAGCTGCACTTGGGCGCATACACAGGTGCGCCCAGGTTCCAGGGGCACACTTGGGCGCCCATGCAGGTGCGCCCAAGTCTCTGGTTACCCTAGAACCCACTTTAATGCACATTTAAGTTGGTTTCGCTCCACTCTTCATAGTTCTGACCCAATCTCAATCCGAAAGCAACCCGAAACCAAACCTTAAGCCCATTCAACCTAGAAGATAACATGGGCGCACTTGTGTGTGCGCCCAAGTTCTAAAAATCCACTTGGGCGCCCCCACAAGTGCACCCAAGTCCAATGCCCTTTGTTTTAGTCCAAATTCAACCCGAACCAAACCCTAGGTCAACTGAACCCCAGGTCCCTGCCGTTTTCCAACCTCTGATCACTATGATGTATGGACCAACAGATTCTACTTTTCAAGAGCTTTCCGACGATATATAGAACGTCCAATTCCGACCAACGGTCCAAGAGTTATGGCCCGCGGAAGATAGCCCTAACGATCCCCCACTAGAGACCACTTGGGCGCCACCCTAGGTGCGCCCAAGTTTCAACCTGCGCTTGGGCGCACACACAGGTGCGCCCAGGTGTCCAGTTGGCTTAGAATGGAACTTGAATACATATTTGTGTGGGTTTCGCTCAATCCTTCGCAATCCCGACCTGATCTCAATCCGAAAATAGTCCGAAATCGAACCCAAAGCCCACTTAGCTTCCTAAGCCAACATGGGCGCACCTATGTGTGCGCCCAAGTTCCCGGACCAACATATGTGCGCCCAAGTTCCCGGAACCCTAAACCTACCTTGGTTTGCGTGAAACTTCTAGAGACTCGTGCACATAGCAACCCTAAACCCCTCCTCCACGAAAAAAAAACCCTTATATAAGGATCTCTTATGTCATTTACAAGGGAGGCTACCAAGAAGAATAGAAAACTAGAAGAAGAGAGAGGAAAAAAAGAGTAGCCACCATAGAGAGAGCTTTAGATCTAGGAGGAAGAAGAAGGAGAGGAGCTTTCTGGTTCTCAAGATTAGCAATGGAGAAAGCTTCTGAAAGCCATGGATCTGCGCGAAAGCTTCGACCTAGGACTTGAAGGATACGATTCGAACCGGTATTTCTAGATTAGGTTCTCTTCCATTGATATTTAGTATCATTAATGTTTAGAAATATGCTTAGGATCATGCATGCATTGTAGATCTGCATTAATAGTAGTCTTTTTTAGTAGATCTAATACTTAGCAATCATCCATCATTAGTAACATGCTTAGGATCATCCCTACTCTGTAGATCTGCATCATTTCTTGCATTCCGAACTCGTGATTAGGATAGACTTTGCATCCATTTCGTTTTCATTAAGTAAAATAAATAAAAATAAAAATAAATAATAAATAAATAGAAGAAGTACAACAGAACACTTGGGCGCAACTATCTGTGCGCCCAAGTGTCTGCTTTAGGTTTCCATTTCGAGTTTCATATTAAGCATAATTTATTTCTCAGATCCGAACTCGTTTTTCATACATATTGATATTGGAACCTTCGGATCTATAATATTGCACCCCAAATCGCGCGAAAAGCATTGAGAAAAGAAACAAAGAAGAAGAAAAGTGCAGGAAAGAACTTGGGAGCAACTGTGTGTGCGCCCAAGTTTCTGGATAGGGTTTTGGCCCCGATTTCTCGTTTCGCGCGTACTCTGGTTCTTAGATCCGAGCCTACCCCTATAAAAGTTAGTATTAAAGTCTTCGGATTTGAGAAAAGTGTTAAGAGAATCGAAGGAATACCGGAATATAGTACCAAAAGGTAAAGACTAAAAGAGACAGCAAACTTGGGAGCAACTGTGTGTGAGCCCAAGTTGTGCAGAGGAACTTGGGAGCAACTGTGTGTGAGCCCAAGTTGTGCAGAGAAACTTGGGAGCAACTGTGTGTGCGCCCAAGTTCCAAATTCGTTTTCCGGCCCGCATCTTCATATCTTTGCATTCCATTTAGCTTGCTGCTTTATCTTTTTGGTAATTTCAATTGATTACTGCACTTCTAGACTTCGAAGCATCAAATCATCATCATTTTAGGTTAGGGTAAATTGCATAAAAAAACCAAAAAAATCACAAAATCATAAAATACTTCTCCTCTCATCTTACTCCTTAGTAATTAGAGAAGAGAACAAAAAAAAAAAAAAAAAAGTAGTTAAAGGAAGTGTTATAATTATAGAAGTAGACATTAAGTATCTAATTTTAGGATATTTCATTCATGCCTAAGTAAATCAATAAATTCGATCAACCCCATTCTAAAACACTTAATTATCTCAAAACAACTAATTAAAACAACCAATTGAAATCCACAGAATTAATTAACTAAATCCCTAAAATTGATTAACAACACTAAATTAAAACCCTAATCAACAAACCTTAATTAAAATTCTGATTAATAAGCCTAAATGAACCAAAACCCCTAATTAATCGAACCCAAACAAACAAAACCCTAGCCACCAATCCCTAATTGAGACCCTAATAGAAACCTAATTAAAGACGATAAGATCTAGCCACACCCAGAGAATAGAGACATTCCCCAACCAGAATACCAAATCCGACTTAGAAGCACCCTAGAATTGAACGAACTAGTAGCTCCACAACAGGCAGACACTTAGGAGCAACCACAGGTGCGCCCAAGTTACCCCAGAAACCTAGGCTCACATATAAGTGCGCCCAACTTCTTATTCCAATCCCGAAGCACATTGGTCGCGTTTTAACTCCCGAACTTAAACCACGTATATTTATTGACATAGATCACCTGAGACTCCAAGCCTAAGTGAACAGAATCTCGTAGAGAACCAAAACACGCGAATCAGACACTTAGGAGCAACCATAGGTGCGCCCAAGTTATTCAGGAAAGATAGGAGCAACCATAGGTGCGCCCAAGTTATTCAGGAAAGATAGGAGCAACCACAGGTGCGCCTAAGTTATTCAGGAAAGATAGGAGCAACCATAGGTGCACCCAAGTTACTCGGGAAACATAGGAGCAACCAGAGGTGAGCCTAAGTTATTCAGCAAAGATAGGAGCAACCATAGGTGCACCCAAGTTATTCAGGAAACATAGGAGCAACCACGGGTGCGCCCAAGTTTGCCTCCACCCGGGATCTCCGAATCCATATTCACCTTGAACCTTGACTTTAATCAACATCATAGGACTATCACAGAACCAATAACAACCCACAAATTAAAGATTTAATTAACTTAAACCCAACCGGAACCTCGAGCCGGAGCCGGACGGGCAAACAACATCAAAGCACCACTTGGGCGCCCACCCAGGTGCGCCCAAGTTCACAGAAATACCTAGGCGCACACACAGGTGCGCCCAGGTTTCCTGTCTAGCCCAAGTCGCGAATCTCGGTTACAATTCGAATTCCGGACTTAAACCATTAAGATAAATCAATCCAGAACCTAAAACAACATTAAAACAGAAACTTAAACTTATAGAAACCCCCCGAATTCCAAAATCAATAGCGATACCATCGTCACCAGCCCAAGCACACAGAACCTGACACTTGGGCGCAACCATAAGTGCGCCCAAGTTGCCTGAGTAACATAGGCACAACTATAAGTGCGCCCAAGTTCTCCGTCAGTCCGACTTCACCGATTCCGATATCTTTCCGTCGTTTGAAACAAAACCTGAAATTCCAGAACTTTAAACAACTAAAACAGAACCTTAATATATTTAAAACACATTAATCAGAACCTTAAAGCATCCCTAAATTGCTCTTAATCAACTCATAACTTAAAACAAACCGAATCGACTAAAACCTTAATTAACCAAGTTCTTTAGGCAGGGTTATCAAGCTTAGGCTACTTGCACCCTAGGATTATATTAGATTCCTCCATTAGAAAGATTAGAGCATTAGGCTTCGTCCCATCACTTTTCTTGTTCCGTTAGGGGACCGGGAGAGCTGATGTGGGCGGTCTAGGACCTTAGGTTAGGGTTAATCCGATGATCAGTAATAAAGCATTAATCGTTTAAATCCAAGTAACATCCCCTAGTTAGGCCCTTCTAGCCCAATATCAAAAATCCATAAAAACTATAAAACCAACAAAATAAACCCAAAAAGATTTTTCCTTTATTTCTTCCTCCACCTCAGGTGCCAAATATTTAATTGAACTTAATGATAAAAGGGAACAAAGAACTGACTTCTAAAATTGAATAAATGAGAATAATTAGATGAGATGAGTGATTTCACACACCTTGCATATTTTTATTTCGGCCCATCGGCCACCTTAAATCAATCACGGCCCATCGGCCCACTAAAACAAACACCGGCCCATCGGCCACCTTCAATCAATTACAGCCCATCGGCTTTTCACTTTATCACTCGTGTATCGCACACGAAAAACACAGAAATCACAAGTCAAAGTCTCATTTGCATCATCATTTTGGTTTGAAAAAGTCAGCCTTTAAACCCTATTTTGCCAAGGGATTAGAAGGGGGTACCCGGGAACGGGGCCGATCCTCTTCTTAAATATTGGCACCTCCCCCCTTTTTATTTTCTTTATTTTAATTATTTTGTCTTACTTGGATATATAATGATTATGCTATGTGAGGATTAACCTTATTTGGACTTTTACTCATAACCCTGAATTGACCCAGTATTAAAGAGACCCAAAAGACCCAAATTAATGTGACAGGAAAACCGTCGTGTGTTGCCGGCAGCACATTAGACGAGAGAAGAACCCACCCACTTATTTTCTCCCATTTTTCTTCGGCTTTTGTCGAAGAACGGTGTTACGGCCGTTACCGTAGCTGGCGATCGTGATCCGTCGATTTTGAGGGTAGTCGGAATCCTCATTTTCGATGTAAAAATTTAAATAGCACATATAGATGAATGGCGATTCCCCTCCCCTGGGGGATCAAAATTCACATCCGACAGCCTGGCGATCGTGATGGGACCTCTTTTGTTTTCCTGTCACTTATTTGGGTTTTTCTGGAATGTTATTATAAGACACGAACATCCAATCAATGATCAGATATCCGTGTCCCATTCAGTTTAGGGTTATTATGAGTCTAGTCCGAAATTAAACCTGAGGTCCCAATGGACCGACCACTAAGCTTTCCCCCATTACTTCATAAGAAACAAACCTTCACCAACAAAATCACATAACGCGTGCTCTTCTCTTCCCTTCACTCTTTCTCTTCTCATCTAAGCATTTCTTCACAAATGGAGGGCCAGACACTCGGAATGTCCGACTTTCAACCCATTTCACCTCCACTAGTGATCCGCACCACCGGCGGGTCACACCAAACCCTGCAAAATCCGGAACCCTCTAGGGTATTCGATGGATCCTTGGCAACTTCAAGCTATGACTCACAACAGATAAGATGGTCCCTTTTCGAAGGAGGCCCGCTACCAGCTAATACCATTACAATGGGGAGGAATCATTCCCATACGCCCACCCCTTCTCCTTCGTCAGGGAGGAATCAACATTCCTCGCATTCAGGGGTTACTTACACGGACTTAGTCAGCCCCACCGGCCAGGTTATAAGATATAGGGTTCACGATAATATTTCGTCAAGGGATCACTCTCTCCTCGCAAGCGATCCTGTGGTTTCACAGGTTATACCCTACTCTTCCCTAATTAGTCAGACGGAGCCAATTACGTCTTCTATCCCGCAGTACGGGATGCCTACTGATGCACCTATCATAACCCCAAGTAGAATCATCGCCCCTTCTCAAACCCTCGCAATAAATGAAAGCCCATATCATCAGGTGAGTCGTGGTCCAGTGAACGTGGGTCAGTCGGCAACATCTAATACCTTGCACCAAAACCCTTTAATCCATGTAGGAACACCAGATACCTACGGACAATATGAGATGGCCCGACCCCAATTCCAGGTAATGACTCCTCCACCAATGAACCAAGCTCGTTACAACCCTGTAACGTCCGACACTAGTATGTTATATCCCCAGCCGATTCAATACGAGGGGGGGCCTCCCACTTATCAAAATCGAACAGTCCCGATCTATCAGGTGCCCAATACGGACCAGAATCCCCTAATCCAGAACGCGCAAGCTACTAACCCCACGGGCCTTAGAAATTCTTATCAAGAACCGCACTATCAGCAGGCTTATCCGCTGCCTACCTTAAGCCCGATAGTTGACCCATACAGGGGATAGTCGGTTACTCATAGGGGAGGTCAGTTGAACCAAAGCTATCAGCCTATCCCGCAGCCGTACTTCCAGGGCCAATTCCAAGAACCAGCCTATGCCCCTACTTCGCTAGAACCGCAAAGAGAGCGTCAGTCGCAAACCATTCAATACCTGGATCCTTTAGCATTCAAAGAACTACAGAAAAACGTAGAGGAACTTAAGAACGAAATTAAGAAGAAATCCTCGAGCTCAACTGGTAAGAAATTAGGATTTTACGACTTTACCAAAAAGGAAGAAAAAGAGAAATCACCTTTCCCTGTTAGAGCTCCAAAATTCATACCTTACGATGGGACGACTGACCCTCAGCATCACCTAGTCTCATTTTTCAACAAATGTCGGGCCATCGCCGACAATGACTCCATGCTCATAAATTATTTTCAAGAGTCATTGACCGGAGATGCATTGACTTGGTACACATCCGTGCCGTCCCACGAGATTAATACTTTCGAGGATGTGGTAAAGAAATTCCTAGCGCGATACCAGCACTTAACTAAAAACAAACCCTTATGGCATGACTTGGCTAACCTCAAACAAAAGAACAACGAGGACTATGAGGAATTCGCAGTAAGGTGGCAAAACCAATTCGCACGATCGGACTGCAACATGCAGGAAGAAGAACAGGTGAGAATGGCTATATCAAATATGAAGGATCCGATGAGGGCTTTGATGACAATCGGAGAGGTTGTTAGTTGGAGTGGCCTATACCGTAGGTTGTCTAGGATGAAACAAAACTTAGATGAGGGTGTGTTGAACACCATCATTGACCATAAGAAGAACACACGTAGGGTAGGCACAACCACCCAACCAGAGAGCCGCGCAACTCCTGAGGTGAGCTTGAATCAGGAAGAGGTCTACCGACCGTACCAAGAGCGTACCAATGTTAGCTTTAACCAACATCAAAACCAAGCGCAGAATGGCAATCCTAGTTTCCAAGGTGGTAACCCGAATCACCAAAGGAATAACCAAAATTTTCCACGAAATAATCAGAACTACCGGAACCTTCCGAGGAATAACCAAAGTTTTGACCAACCGCCAAGGAACCAAGGACCTCCAATGAATCAAAATCAGAATCCTAATCCTATGCAACCGGCTCAAAATCTGACGGCTCCGCCGCAAAATCGAAACGTGAATCCTCAACCTAACTATGGTACTGTCCCCTTCAATTACAATAGAGACAACAACGGCAACCAAAATAACCCGAACAACGGAAATAGAAGAAGATTCGGACCTAAGAGGGCAAACTACCCGTCCCTTCCTCAACCATGGATTGCTGTCTTCTGGTCTCTTTTAAGCCAGAACGCCCTCCAACTCCCACCGGAACGACCGCAGGCATGGTCCGAACACCTGGACAAGACCAAGTTTTGCGCCTACCATAGGATGCCGGGTCATGACCTCACCCAATGCTACACGGTTAGAGATTTGATCTATGACCTCAATGACGAAGGTAGAATTGATTGGGGTAACATTAGGCCAATAGGCGGGAATGACCTACGAGGTGCCACTCCTAATCAAAATTCAACCGCTAATCCAGCGCAGAATATTCCCAACATGCAGATCTATACGAACCCGTTACCTCAGCATGGAGCATCAACCTCTGGACAGGGCCCACATGCCCAACTAATAAACATCGCCGTAATAGAGCACAGGCACATTGATGCCCCAGCTCAGGGGAGTATACACCATAGCCAACCATGTCATGATGATTTCTTTGAAGAGGAGGATTATCGAAAATACATTACGCCATGGGATGGGAAGACCAAATTCAAAATCTTTAACTCGGGGATGGAGGCGATCGTTGACTCCCCTGACCTTTACAGGGTAAATTTTGATGAGCCAGACGATCGAGAATCACCCATCATCACGAACTCACAGCCAGATCCTCACCCAGATACAAATGCACCTCAGGCCCACCTACGATCTGGACGGATCCGTCCTCCCCGGCTACCTCCTCATCCAGTTACTCAAAACTTAGATTCGCAAAATCCCAATGATCAAGTTGAGGAGTCTGTTGATGAAAGAGCTTATACTTCGATAGAAACGGGGATAGAGTATGACCTCTTAGGACACCTCACTAAGATCCCAGCTAAGGTGTCCGTCCTTGATTTAATTAAGACATCCCCCAAGCATCAGCAACAACTACTCGAGGCTATTACGCGCTTACAAGTCCCGGTAGGCATAACTCCAGAGGAATTGAGGACATCTATCGCGGCCTTGGCCCCGGGAGCTTCATTCCCTGCCATCACTTTTACTGAGGAAGAATTAAAGGAAATACCGCCTGAGGCGAGGACATCTCCTTTACATCTGACAGTCAAGATAGCAGGGAAGGAAATGTCAGGAGCTTTGGTTGACACTGGCGCATCACTGAATATTTGTCCGTTGAAAACCTACAAAGCTTTAGGACTCACAGTAAAAGACCTAACTCCAGCCCCTATGGTTGTGACCGGCTATGACGGGAATAAGAAAACAGTTTGTGGAAAAATTATGTTATTAGTGCAAGCAGGCCCGCTCTCAATGCCGGAAGAATTTTATATTATGGATATCCCCGCCACTTTTAACTTAATCTTGGGACGCCGATGGTTGAATCATATGAATGCTGTCATGTCGAGCAGGCATCAATGCGTCAAATTCCCCTACTTAGGCAAGATCATGAAACTAATGGGGGACCCGCCTGTCATTGAACCGGAAGAACTTCAGATACTCCCAACCCTACAACCCGCTCCTATTACGCCAGAAGTCAAAATTCATGGATACAGGGTCGACCCTCTCATCTCCTTAATGGATACGGACCTGATGCAAAGTATGTTCTCCGAACTATCTTGCCTGCAGAATCCTACAGTGGACAACGAAGGTCAAGATCGAGGATGGACCCTGATGAAAAAGATGGGGTATCAACCCGGATTTGTACTAGGAAGGAACGGAGAAGGAATTATCGACCCTTACATACCAGACCCCAGAGCGAGAGCAGAAGGGTTAGGGTACGACACACACGATGACCTAAGGTATAAACGGGAGGACTGGACCTTAAACGAACATTTTGTGAAGTACGACAAGGCCCTAGATCCCAACACACCACCGACCAGGGAGGGATGCTACAATTTAGACCCAAATGATAAAGGTAAGTTCGTTTTAGTGGAGGATTGGGGAGATTCGACATCTTCCGAAAGCGAGACTTACGAGGAAATCTTCGGCACTTGGAGAGAGCTCCATCCACTAAAGGAAGTGAACAATATAGACCACACCATTGACTTGAGATCCCATATCTTATCATGTAACATGCTGAGTACGAGCGAGTCAACTCATTTACCAAAAAAAAAACGCCGATTGCCAAAATCCTGGAAAGTCGCGAAACGTGGGAAATCGAAGACCCTACTAGCGAAGAAGTGGTATATTGGCCGGCTGCCTGGCGCCACTGGCGAGAAGACCCCTCTCAAGAAAACCGCAAAATCTGGGAAACCGATGACCTCAATGATCACGAAGTGGTATACCGCCCCACCGCCTGGCTACGCCAGCGGGGAGGATCCTCCTCGGTAGATAATCCATC
This sequence comes from Cinnamomum chago, assembly GCA_038049695.1. Lineage (NCBI taxonomy): Eukaryota > Viridiplantae > Streptophyta > Magnoliopsida > Laurales > Lauraceae > Cinnamomum > Cinnamomum chago. The sequence goes on from CP142452.1 coordinate 36,585,441, forward strand.
CTCGATCCCATCTGTACCATATCATTCCAAAAATCCCAAAAAAATAGAAAACCCCAAAAACCCAAAAAAATTAGAAAATAGAAAACCCAAAAACATAGGAACCGTAGGAGTAAAAGACTTTAGTCATCATCAGAATGTGGGCAACCTAAGGCGATGGAAGATACCACCGGTAGAACAGTCTCGACTAGAGGAAATTATGACCAACATCAATAAGTTAGGCTGCGAATCTCTACCTGTCGTTTCAGAGCCCGAGCCTTCCACAGAGCATGCAAACATTAATGATGGAATGGGTGTTTATGAACTAGTGGACGCCGAAGAAGGGGATGATGAAGTCTCTGAGGAGTTTAGGAGAGTAATCAAAAAGTTTGATGAGGAAACACAAGCAGCTGCTGAAAAGACGAAAGAGATAAACCTGGGGACGGAAGAGAGACCCAAACAAGTCCAAATTAGTGCATGCCTGGAACCTAACGAAGAGATTGAGATCCTTGAAGCCCTAAGAGAATACCAAGACGTGTTCGCATCAGATTATAACGACATGCCCGGACTTGCATCCGACCTGGTAGAACACAGGATCCCATTAGAGGAAAATGCTAGACCTGTCAAGCAAAAGTTGAGAAGAATGCTCCCTGATGTTGCTTTGAAAGTGAAGGAGGAGGTTGATAAACTCCACCAGGCTAAGTTCATTAGGGTTGTGTTGTTTCCCCAATGGGTCGCCAATATAGTCCCGGTGAAGAAGAAAGACGGACGCGTCCGAGTCTGTATTGATTTTCGGAATTTGAACAAGGCGTCTCCCAAGGACGATTTCCCCTTGCCTCACATCGACGTGCTTATTGACAATACCGCAGGGCACGCTATGCTGTCATTTATGGATGGTTATTCGGGATACAACCAAATCAGGCTATCACCAGAAGATCAGGAGAAAACCTCGTTCACTACACCCTGGGGGACTTACTGTTATGTTGTTATGCCCTTCGGTTTGAAGAATGCCGGCGCCACTTATCAAAGGGCCATGATGGCAATATTTCATGATATGATACACGATTGTGCGGAGGTCTACGTGGACGACATTCTAATCAAATCCAAAACCCGTGACACCCATGTCATGGCCCTCAGGAGAGTCCTCCAACGATCTAGGGACACCCAACTGAAGATGAATCCGAAGAAGTGCGTTTTTGGAGTATCCTCTGGCAAACTCCTGGGCTTTATGGTGAGAAATCGAGGAATTGAAGTTGATCCGTCTAAGGTAAAGGCCATTCTTGAAATGCCGCCCCCGAAGAACCTAAAAGAATTGAGGGGCCTCATAGGACGACTCCAGTTCATTAGAAGATTCATTTCGCAGCATTCGCAAAGATGTGAACCGTTCTACAAATTGCTAAAAGGAGGTGTGGAGTACCACTGGGATGACGACTGCCAGAAGGCATTCGAAGATTTGAAGAAATATCTATTGAGTCCTCCCGTTCTGAAGCCCCCTACTAAAGATGAGCCTCTCATTTTATACGTGTCAACGACAGAATCTGCGATAGGTGTGGTCCTGGGTCAGCATGATGAGACCGGCCGAAAGGAGAATGTTATTTATTACCTGAGCAAATCTTTGCTACCCTATGAAAGGAAATACTCCCCGATGGAGAGAACCTGCTTAGCAGTTGTTTGGGCTGCTCAGAAATTGAGACACTACTTCCTAGCCCACCAAGTCAGACTCTTAGCTAGGATGGACCCTTTGAAGTACATTTTCGAGAAACCCGTTACTTCGGGAAGAGTCGCGCGATGGCAAATGCTCTTGGCAGAATTTGACATAACCTATGTTACCCAGAAGTCTATAAAGGGACAAGCAATCGCCGACCATCTGGCACACCTCCCTTTGCCACGTTACGAGCCAGTCAAAACCGAGTTCCCTGATGAGGACATTTTATTTACAGACATTGAGGACGTTAAGAATGATGATTTATGGACCATGTATTTTGATGGGGCTTTGAACCAAAATGGGAAAGGAGTCGGGGTAGTATTATTATCCCCGGAAGGAGTTGTCATACCAAAAGCCTACAAAATTGGGTTTCCAGCAACCAACAACGTGATGGAATATGAAGCTTTACTAGCAGGACTGAGAGAGGCCCAAACCCTAGGCATCGAGAAATTAAGAGTCTTCGGTGACTCCAAGGTTGTTATCTCCCAAATAGCCGGGGAATGGAAGGTCAGTGCCCCAAAGCTTGCACATTACCATGCAAAAGCGAAGGAATTGATGTCTGATTTCAAGAAGATTTCCTTCCTCTACATTCCTCGAGCCTTGAACCGACTGGCCGACTCGTTAGCTATCCTAGCTTCGATCATAGAGATACCTGACGACAAAGACTCTGAAGGCTTCCTAGTTAAAAGGCTAGCGTCTCCATCCGTCAAGCAGATAGATTTGACCAAAGGGAACCCTGCCGAAGTTCTGCCGAAAGTTTCCAAGGAAAAGAGTAATAAAGCCAAGGCCAAAGAGTATGATCACGAGGAGAGTACCGAGCCTGGAAGAGTCCTAGCCCGCATACAACATGACGATGACTTGGTAGATGATCACCCATGGTACTACGATATCTGGAATTACTTGCACGATGGCTACATCCCTGAATATGCCACCCGATCGGATAAAAAAGCATTGAAAGAAATGGTTCAGAGATATGTCATAGTCGCGGGACTATTGTACCGTAGATCATTCAGTGGAATTCTCCTACGATGTGTGACCACAGAAGAAGGGCAGGAGATAATTGAAGAAGCACACTCAGGAGAGTGTGGAGGACATGTCAACGGCCAAATGTTGGCTAAGAAGATTATCCGGTTAGGTTATTATTGGCCGTCCCTAGAGATGGATTCGGTTCATTATGTTAGGAGATGCAAAGAATGTCAGCTGCATGCCGACCTAATACATGCCCCCGCATCATCCCTTCACCTTACCATAGCTCCATGGCCTTTTTCGACATGGGCCTTTGACATCATAGGACCCCTGGCCCCTACACTAGAGAACACACAAAATAAGGCATTCATATTAACAGTTACAGAATATTATACTAAATGGGCAGAAGCAGAGGCATATGTTAATATTAAGGCTACCTCTGTAGTTAAATTCATTAAAAAGAATATAATAGCCAGGTTTGGCATCCCTAAGGTATTTATAACAGACAATGGCCCCCAATTTATATCTCAACAAATGAATGAGTTGTGCACAAAATATGATATAGAACTGCATCATTCAACCCCATATTATCCCCAAGCCAATGGTCAAGCCGAAGCAACCAACAAGACCTTGCTGAAGATCATCGAGAAGACTGTGCAAACCACCAAAGGTAATGATTGGCCAGACCGTTTGGTTGAAGCGTTGTGGGCGTACCGGACTTCTATAAGAACTCCTACAGGAGAAACCCCATACTCTTTAACCTACGGAACGGAAGCAGTCCTTCCACTCGAGGTCCTTCACCCGTCACTGCGTGTTCAGTTAAATGAAGATATAACAGAAGACCAGAGGAGAGAAGCACTACTACTTCAGCTAGACCTACTCGATGAGAAAAGGATGAAGGCAGCAGAGCATGCACAAGTGTATCGGAAGCGGATTGCTAGAGCCTACAACAAGCATGTCAAAGAACGAAGATTCAAAGTTGGTGATTTCGTGCTAAAACGCATCACTCCATCCCAGCTTCCGCATCCCAGAGGTAAGTTACGACCCAATTGGGAAGGCCCTTATGTAATTAAAGAAGTATATTCTGGAAATGCATATAGACTAGTGAATGCAGAAGGGGAAGAGCTCCCCGATCCATGGAACGCTATGTACCTGAAAAGGTACACAGTCTGACCCTTCCCTACTTCTTGCGGAATATGACCCTCCTTGCCCCTTAGTGTAGCTGAAGAAATCCTGTAGGAGGACCAAAGAGATGCACTCTGATCACACTTGGAACTCAAACACACACCAGCACCTAAAAACACACAAAATGGTGAGTCTACCCCACACTAATTTTGCACGGCTAAAGTCACCTAATGTAAGGGTTTGAATGTGGGATCGCCCGTGTCATGAAAGCTTTTTATTCCAAAAAAAAAAAAAAAAAAAAAAGAAATCGTGACTAGTTTGGGTTTGTAGCCTTTTTAACCCGAGCCAGTAAGCCCGTAGAGGTATTTACATACCCAGTGCCCTAAAGCCACTTGGTTTGGGAGTCATTGGCTGAATGCTCGCTACATGGGTTAATTAGAAAGCTTAAGAGACCTAGGCATTGCACAGTCACATGTTAAAAAAAAAGGAAAAAAGAGAAGAGAAATATTTAGTTAGAAGTCTTGAAAAGAATAAAAGTTTGCTGACTAGTCTGGGTTCGTAGCCTTTTTAACTCGAGCCAGTAAGCCCGTAGGGATATTTTCATGCCCAGTGCCCTAAAGCCACCTGGTTTGGGAGTCATTGGCCGAATGCTCGTTACATGGGTTGATTAGAAAACTTAAGGGACCCAGGCATTGCACAGTCACATATCAAAACAAAAAAACAAAAAAACAAAACAAAAAAAACAAAAAAAGAAAGAAAAAAAAAATTCTATTAGAGTTAAGGCTCGCTGGAGTGACATGGGTACTCGTCGGGCGAACTAAGCAGAAGGTGGTCGGAAACCATAACACTAAGGTAGCACGGTGACTCACCAACCCACACACAAACACTACTCACAAATGAGCCCCGGGGGCAGTCAGGTGCTCTCCAAAGTTCATCCGAAAAGACTAAGCAGCTACAAAAGGGGGCCCGTGAGGGCTCGACCTCCAGAGGAAAGTTAGGGGGGACCACGTTATCATCATAGTGAAAATCATGGATCGAGAAGCTAATCTACCTACATGCCCTCACCCACGGCTAAAATGAACACTAGTCTTATGCTGGGGCATTTTTTTTTTATATATATATGAATATATTTTTATCCCACACGGCTTCCCAATCTGGGTCCTCATCACATACACAACTGCCACGAGCACTGACTAGCCCACACACGCACCTCATGCATGCTTTTACTATTAATCACTTTTGGTTGGATGCAGGGAAGACACATCCCCTAAGGTATGAATTCAATCTTGTTATCCTCAAAGCTTAAATGCCAAAATGGCCCCCTGACATTTTTACCGAGAAAGAAAAATGCTACCTTAGCCAAACTATGCAGGGGGCCTAAAAATATTAAACTAACAAGTTTGTTTCGAGACCTTGCAGGGAACCCAACCCCGATCACATCCAAAACATCCCACAAGCTGGGGCATTTTTTCATTTTACATGCATAATTTTGCGCACAACTCCTCATGGTTTGAAAAGAATACAATAGCGGTAATTAAATTTGAGAGATATAAATTATGTCTGTTACAATGCTTTATGATGAATTCAATTATAGATGCCTATTGTTCATACCCTTTCTATGATATTACATACTGTGCTATTTAGAAAAAATGCAGTTATCTTGAACCTCTGTCTTTACATTTGTAGCTAGCAATGTGAATGCCTTAAAACATAGAATTGTTTAGGCCGCAAGCATCACACACCCAGGCACTCCCATTGTGTGAGAACCCTAAGTCTATGTTACACCTCCGGTACGAAATTGTAGTCATTTGATCTATTGTATAGGTTTCACTACTGGCTATCTTTGATCACCAATGGCCTTCCATACGAGATCCATGCTTAGAGCACGAATTTCAAGAAATTTTAGAAAAATTTCGACAGCATCTCCCCTTCTTTTTTGGCCCTCGGAGAATTTCCGGGTACAAAAAACCTGTTACCTGTGGAGAAAAACACTTCATATATTCCCCGACACCCCCACAAAAGCTCCTCATCAATCAACCACGTCAACCATGGCACTTCTAAGGCATTAAACATACTATATCAACTACGCATACATGGTACGTACACACACATAATACATCTCAGGCCGAATACATACAAGCCCGTGCCGTGAGCCAAGTACAACATGAGATGACATAAATACATGGCTAGCACATATGAATACAGTACAGAACGAGGATACACGAGGAGGGATCCCTAGGAGATCAATCGAAGAACGATAACCCTAAAGAGCAGCTCCATTATGACGAGCCGATGAAGCAAATGAAGACGGACCAAGAGTACGCTGAGAAGGAGCTCGCATCGAGTCCGAAAACGCATAACCTCTCTCTTCCGCCCTCTGGCGATATCGATCGAGACGCCTTCGCAGATCAACGACCACCTCCTCGTGACCCCGCGCCATGCGATCCATGCGCTCGTTGTACTGATCCTGGATAAGAGCCCTCTCCTCACCCAAGCTGAGACGTGGAGGAACGGAAGCAACAGTAGCACCGCTCTGCAAGACAACATTTCAAAGAAACATTACACTCAACAAACCTCGTAGCAACAAATAGAGGACTTAAAAGGGGAAAAGGCCCTCACTTGTGCGGAGGCCTCATAGCTCGCAAGCTTGGCATGTAGCTCATTAACCTGCAAATCACAAGATTACAAACTACATCAGCAACGAATGAAAAATTGAGATTAAAGTATCACATAAGTAGAGCCCATACCTGTGTCGTTAAGGCAACTCTCTCCGCAAGCGCTCTATCACGCTCACTACGAGCCTCCTCCTGAAAGATCACGAGGGCAGACAGTTAGGAATCAATTGTTATACAAAAGAGGAACACAGCAAAAGCATAAGCCTCACTAACCTTTAGGCGGTCCATCTCAGCTCGCAGTGTCTGAAGCTCGCCCTCCGATCTTAACCTCGCAGCCTCGGACGCAGCCAAATCCCTATCCCTCTGCACAAGCAATTAGATGTCATAAGTTTTAATTTGCGGTGAAGATTGGGTTAATAACCTTCTACCTCAGAGGTGTCCGCCGGGGTATCAATGATAGCGTCACCTGTCCTCGATTTCTTTTGTAGATCCCTCTGGACAAAACAAAGAGAGTCAATGAGTTCAAAGCATCACTTTTACAATACGCATGTAGTCCCATCGTCATAGACTCCTAAGGTCACAGGGTATATGGTGCAATTAGTGAATGCTCTAACACACTACACTAAAGGGTAGTACCCATGATCTCCGTTCTATAAATTGAACAAGTATTACCTCCCCTCTCACCAACGCGGACAGCCGGAGTACCTTCTCCCGAAGGGCTAACTCAACATCAGACATCACTCTTGTAGAGGTCCCCTACCATGAGGCACAACGAGAACAATTAGAAAGGGAGAGAAAAAACGCACACAGATATATACATATATAAGGTTCATGAACTTGGTGGAATTTACCTCGCCGGAATTATCGCCTAGTGGACGAGCCCCTTCACACCCCATCCCAGCTGAGGAAGCCGCCTGAAATAAGGAAACAACATGGTGGGTTAGGTCGAGGATGAGGGACAATATCAAGTCAGATAAATAGAAAAGATTAAATGATTACCCGAAGTGATAGCAGCGTCTCCATCGCCTCAGCGCAATTTCGGATAGAATAGGAAGATCCGCCAGAATACGACTCAGGCAGTATATACCGGTGCGTGTTGTCTCTCCAGCGCCGCTCATAATCGCGCGATGCCTCTTCATCTGCGCTGAAGGTAGGCGCTTGTCCCCCTCCATCCCAATCATCTATCTCAAGCCGGTGCGGATGGGAATGACCAAATATCGCTTTACGCCATCCCCTATATGAATAACTCATGGCAGGCTCAGAGGGTAGAACGGCCTGACGACTACCGAACTGGCGAGCAACTCGGCTCACAACAAGCCTGGAAACAATCTGAGGGGCGTGAAGCCATATATCTCTCGCGAATAAATGCACCCCCTCTCGCACCGCCTCCAACTCGTCATCAGGACCACCCTGGTAAGGACACCAAATGATCTGGATATATATACATATATAGAAAAGAAGCATAGCCCCGAAAAATGTCAACCATTAGCAACCCAGGGAAAAGGTGGCCGATTTTGGCCTAATTGCAAAAAAAAAAAAAAGTAGAAGATCACTTGGGCGCACCAGGGGTGGCGCCCAAGTTTATCTTATGAATTTCATCCCATGTGGGTCCGGTTCAACCCAAAACTATTCATCATAACCCTTGAGATCCGTGAGGCGAGTTCCCCAAGGGTACTGACAAATCACTTTCAGGTCTTTAGGAAACTAAAAACATGCCCTTTTTGCTCAAGCAAGTATCACTAATGCAATGCAACATATTAATAAAAATAATAAAAAAAAAAATAAAAAAAAAACACATTAGCATTGCTAGAGTCAGAACTAATCTAAGATTGAAACATGAAAGCACATCCCATCATCCCTCAAGGAAGAGCAAAACAAATAGAAAACATGTTGCATAATTCAAGACCAAAAGAGTGAAAAGAGTGCTTACTTAAAGACAAGAAGGAGAGCAAAGACCCTGGAACTCGAAGTTTGAGGAGTGGAAAAACTTGGAGAAACCCATAGGCAGCCCTCCCATTTATAGGTTAGTATCCTAGTTTCAAAAGAAGAAGAAGGCCACTTGGGCGCACTCCTACTGGCGCCCAAGTTCTTCACTTTTCCAAACTTCGCGAGAATTTTAAGCCAAGAAGGAGAATGCCACTTGGGCGCACTCCTAGTGGCGCCCAACTCTTCAATTCTACCCCATGGAGGACACCTCGTATAACCACCTCACAAGAACTCTAAACCGAGTAGGAGAGACTACTTGGGCGCACATAGAGTTGCGCCCAAGTGCACAGGAACACCTGGGCGCCCCTCCATGTGCGCCCAACCCTATGTTTTAGCCCGGAGGTCCCCACAATGCACAGATTCCCAAACCAAAATGGCTCTTTGATGATTACTAATCAAATCAAACAAAGGCAACAACAAATAATAACCGAAAGAGAGCAATGAAAGCATCTGAGTGGCCAAAAAAAAATAAAAAAATAAAAAAATAAAAAAAAATAAAAAATAGAAGAAATGCTCACTTGACATCACCCCTTCACATGGGAACTCATTGCATACATTCTAGTCCCATCACACATACATCTAATATTGTGCATCGCATTCCATGTCATCTCCATCAGTAGCAATTAAAATTACTATTTCTGCAAATTATAAAATTGAGTACTAACAAGCAAGAGTGCAGAATCTTTTAGTGTTTATCCACTGCAGATTTACAACCCATGAATGAGAATAACAAAAGTGATTCAAACACACTGATGGGGATGAATGACACAAACTTCTGCAAATGGACAACGAAGGAAAGCGACAACGAGCTCCATCGTCGGATTTATGAAAAGCTCTTGAGGTAAGTACACCTAACTATAAATTTTCATGATTTTATTTCACGTCTGGAAAATTGAGTCGCCGTAGGCCTCCCTTAAGCACTTATAATCGGTATGGCGACCATAATACCGTGTCATCACGAATTGTGGTGTTTGCCGACTCAAATTTTGACGTTGGAGAATGGAATCCGTGTAACTCGAAACTCTCCATGATAAGCACGAACCGATGATCGAATCTATCTCAGGTTCTCATCCAAGCTTGGGTGAAGACCAAGATCCCTAGAGAGTGACGGTTATTCCGGTGAACATTTTCCATTGATTTAGCTTTTTCGATGCATACCCAAGTTTCAAAAATAAAAATCTCTTTAAAAAAAAATATACATCTCATTCTCACATGCACACCACACCATTGCTTGAACTATGTTTGTGATTGCCTTCAAGATCTCCATTATTGCTAGTTAATTTTAACTATGCCTTAAGCATTCAACTGTGGATGAAAGTCAAAAGACATTATATATGACAAACTGAATAAAACTCTATTGCAAGAACAAATGAAATTTTAATAGTGACTTAGCTAATCGAAAGATCGACTTCTGATTCAGACCACTGGGGCACAGTTCCCACCATCTTTTTTTAAATTAAGCAACCGGGGCACAGTTCCCAACCCGCCACGTGGCAATACCACGGGCACCGAGGCACAGATCTCGGGTTTCCAATCAAATCAGTAGGCACGTAACTTCTTCTTTTTATTTTTTCCCCTGAATCAGGATCGATCCTAGGAAAGTGAACGTCACCTTTAGAACGAGTTTGCAATTGCATACATCCATAGGCGGCCACTCCCGCGAGCTCAAAAGCTCCCGTGAGTCATGAGTTGAGTGTCTACTTTCTTCGGAGCACAACTCTCCACGTGTTGTTCTCCAAAGAGGGGCATACTGTAGACACCTCATTTTGGCCCCCTATGATAGCCTTAAAACACTTATCATATATGATGATGCCCCCATTTCACCCATAATTGAATGGTTAATGGCATAATTCAAATTAATTATTGACGATGAAGATGCTTGTTGATAGTTTTAGACTTAGTTCGGCAATTCATAGAAATTATGAGAGAAAAGGCCGAATCGCGTTGAGATCTCGAGTTCGACCAGCTACTCATACCAGGCATGGACTACAACACTATTCCAAACCCTTTTCAGACTATATAGAACACCCTCAGGTTATTCTTAGAGAAACTACACATAGTTTGCCTAAGTACAATGCGATTAACATGAATTAAGAGGTTAGAATCATTGATCCAAATATTCCTTACTTATCCTGACCTCTGACCTTTAGGATCTACAGACCACAAGATTCTACGTTCCAAGAGCTTTCCGATGATATATAGAACGTCTAATTCCGACCAACGGATTAAAAGATATGGCCCTCAGAAGAATACATAAATGATACCGCACAAGGGACACACTTGGGCGCCCATATAGGTGCGCCCAAGTTCCAAGCTGCACTTGGGCGCATACACAGGTGCGCCCAGGTTCCAGGGGCACACTTGGGCGCCCATGCAGGTGCGCCCAAGTCTCTGGTTACCCTAGAACCCACTTTAATGCACATTTAAGTTGGTTTCGCTCCACTCTTCATAGTTCTGACCCAATCTCAATCCGAAAGCAACCCGAAACCAAACCTTAAGCCCATTCAACCTAGAAGATAACATGGGCGCACTTGTGTGTGCGCCCAAGTTCTAAAAATCCACTTGGGCGCCCCCACAAGTGCACCCAAGTCCAATGCCCTTTGTTTTAGTCCAAATTCAACCCGAACCAAACCCTAGGTCAACTGAACCCCAGGTCCCTGCCGTTTTCCAACCTCTGATCACTATGATGTATGGACCAACAGATTCTACTTTTCAAGAGCTTTCCGACGATATATAGAACGTCCAATTCCGACCAACGGTCCAAGAGTTATGGCCCGCGGAAGATAGCCCTAACGATCCCCCACTAGAGACCACTTGGGCGCCACCCTAGGTGCGCCCAAGTTTCAACCTGCGCTTGGGCGCACACACAGGTGCGCCCAGGTGTCCAGTTGGCTTAGAATGGAACTTGAATACATATTTGTGTGGGTTTCGCTCAATCCTTCGCAATCCCGACCTGATCTCAATCCGAAAATAGTCCGAAATCGAACCCAAAGCCCACTTAGCTTCCTAAGCCAACATGGGCGCACCTATGTGTGCGCCCAAGTTCCCGGACCAACATGGGTGCACCTATATGTGCGCCCAAGTTCCCGGAACCCTAAACCTACCTTGGTTTGCGTGAAACTTCTAGAGACTCGTGCACATAGCAACCCTAAACCCCTCCTCCACGAAAAAAAAACCCTTATATAAGGATCTCTTATGTCATTTACAAGGGAGGCTACCAAGAAGAATAGAAAACTAGAAGAAGAGAGAGGAAAAAAAGAGTAGCCACCATAGAGAGAGCTTTAGATCTAGGAGGAAGAAGAAGGAGAGGAGCTTTCTGGTTCTCAAGATTAGCAATGGAGAAAGCTTCTGAAAGCCATGGATCTGCGCGAAAGCTTCGACCTAGGACTTGAAGGATACGATTCGAACCGGTATTTCTAGATTAGGTTCTCTTCCATTGATATTTAGTATCATTAATGTTTAGAAATATGCTTAGGATCATGCATGCATTGTAGATCTGCATTAATAGTAGTCTTTTTTAGTAGATCTAATACTTAGCAATCATCCATCATTAGTAACATGCTTAGGATCATCCCTACTCTGTAGATCTGCATCATTTCTTGCATTCCGAACTCGTGATTAGGATAGACTTTGCATCCATTTCGTTTTCATTAAGTAAAATAAATAAAAATAAAAATAAATAATAAATAAATAGAAGAAGTACAACAGAACACTTGGGCGCAACTATCTGTGCGCCCAAGTGTCTGCTTTAGGTTTCCATTTCGAGTTTCATATTAAGCATAATTTATTTCTCAGATCCGAACTCGTTTTTCATACATATTGATATTGGAACCTTCGGATCTATAATATTGCACCCCAAATCGCGCGAAAAGCATTGAGAAAAGAAACAAAGAAGAAGAAAAGTGCAGGAAAGAACTTGGGAGCAACTGTGTGTGCGCCCAAGTTTCTGGATAGGGTTTTGGCCCCGATTTCTCGTTTCGCGCGTACTCTGGTTCTTAGATCCGAGCCTACCCCTATAAAAGTTAGTATTAAAGTCTTCGGATTTGAGAAAAGTGTTAAGAGAATCGAAGGAATACCGGAATATAGTACCAAAAGGTAAAGACTAAAAGAGACAGCAAACTTGGGAGCAACTGTGTGTGAGCCCAAGTTGTGCAGAGGAACTTGGGAGCAACTGTGTGTGAGCCCAAGTTGTGCAGAGAAACTTGGGAGCAACTGTGTGTGCGCCCAAGTTCCAAATTCGTTTTCCGGCCCGCATCTTCATATCTTTGCATTCCATTTAGCTTGCTGCTTTATCTTTTTGGTAATTTCAATTGATTACTGCACTTCTAGACTTCGAAGCATCAAATCATCATCATTTTAGGTTAGGGTAAATTGCATAAAAAAACCAAAAAAATCACAAAATCATAAAATACTTCTCCTCTCATCTTACTCCTTAGTAATTAGAGAAGAGAACAAAAAAAAAAAAAAAAAAAAGTATTTAAAGGAAGTGTTATAATTATAGAAGTAGACATTAAGTATCTAATTTTAGGATATTTCATTCATGCCTAAGTAAATCAATAAATTCGATCAACCCCATTCTAAAACACTTAATTATCTCAAAACAACTAATTAAAACAACCAATTGAAATCCACAGAATTAATTAACTAAATCCCTAAAATTGATTAACAGCTCTAAATTAAAACCCTAATCAACAAACCTTAATTAAAATTCTGATTAATAAGCCTAAATGAACCAAAACCCCTAATTAATCGAACCCAAACAAACAAAACCCTAGCCACCAATCCCTAATTGAGACCCTAATAGAAACCTAATTAAAGACGATAAGATCTAGCCACACCCAGAGAATAGAGACATTCCCCAACCAGAATACCAAATCCGACTTAGAAGCACCCTAGAATTGAACGAACTAGTAGCTCCACAACAGGCAGACACTTAGGAGCAACCACAGGTGCGCCCAAGTTACCCCAAAAACCTAGGCTCACATATAAGTGCGCCCAACTTCTTATTCCAATCCCGAAGCACATTGGTCGCGTTTTAACTCCCGAACTTAAACCACGTATATTTATTGACATAGATCACCTGAGACTCCAAGCCTAAGTGAACAGAATCTCGTAGAGAACCAAAACACGCGAATCAGACACTTAGGAGCAACCATAGGTGCGCCCAAGTTATTCAGGAAAGATAGGAGCAACCATAGGTGCGCCCAAGTTATTCAGGAAAGATAGGAGCAACCACAGGTGCGCCTAAGTTATTCAGGAAAGATAGGAGCAACCATAGGTGCACCCAAGTTACTCGGGAAACATAGGAGCAACCAGAGGTGAGCCTAAGTTATTCAGCAAAGATAGGAGCAACCATAGGTGCACCCAAGTTATTCAGGAAACATAGGAGCAACCACAGGTGCGCCCAAGTTTGCCTCCACCCGGGATCTCCGAATCCATATTCACCTTGAACCTTGACTTTAATCAACATCATAGGACTATCACAGAACCAATAACAACCCACAAATTAAAGATTTAATTAACTTAAACCCAACCGGAACCTCGAGCCGGAGCCGGACGGGCAAACAACATCAAAGCACCACTTGGGCGCCCACCCAGGTGCGCCCAAGTTCACAGAAATACCTAGGCGCACACACAGGTGCGCCCAGGTTTCCTGTCTAGCCCAAGTCGCGAATCTCGGTTACAATTCGAATTCCGGACTTAAACCATTAAGATAAATCAATCCAGAACCTAAAACAACATTAAAACAGAAACTTAAACTTATAGAAACCCCCCGAATTCCAAAATCAATAGCGATACCATCGTCACCAGCCCAAGCACACAGAACCTGACACTTGGGCGCAACCATAAGTGCGCCCAAGTTGCCTGAGTAACATAGGCACAACTATAAGTGCGCCCAAGTTCTCCGTCAGTCCGACTTCACCGATTCCGATATCTTTCCGTCGTTTGAAACAAAACCTGAAATTCCAGAACTTTAAACAACTAAAACAGAACCTTAATATATTTAAAACACATTAATCAGAACCTTAAAGCATCCCTAAATTGCTCTTAATCAACTCATAACTTAAAACAAACCGAATCGACTAAAACCTTAATTAACCAAATTCTTTAGGCAGGGTTATCAAGCTTAGGCTACTTGCACCCTAGGATTATATTAGATTCCTCCATTAGAAAGATTAGAGCATTAGGCTTCGTCCCATCACTTTTCTTGTTCCGTTAGGGGACCGGGAGAGCTGATGTGGGCGGTCTAGGACCTTAGGTTAGGGTTAATCCGATGATCAGTAATAAAGCATTAATCGTTTAAATCCAAGTAACATCCCCTAGTTAGGCCCTTCTAGCCCAATATCAAAAATCCATAAAAACTATAAAACCAACAAAATAAACCCAAAAAGATTTTTCCTTTATTTCTTCCTCCACCTCAGGTGCCAAATATTTAATTGAACTTAATGATAAAAGGGAACAAAGAACTGACTTCTAAAATTGAATAAATGAGAATAATTAGATGAGATGAGTGATTTCACACACCTTGCATATTTTTATTTCGGCCCATCGGCCACCTTAAATCAATCACGGCCCATCGGCCCACTAAAACAAACACCGGCCCATCGGCCACCTTCAATCAATTACAGCCCATCGGCTTTTCACTTTATCACTCGTGTATCGCACACGAAAAACACAGAAATCACAAGTCAAAGTCTCATTTGCATCATCATTTTGGTTTGAAAAAGTCAGCCTTTAAACCCTATTTTGCCAAGGGATTAGAAGGGGGTACCCGGGAACGGGGCCGATCCTCTTCTTAAATATTTGGCACCTCCCCCCTTTTTATTTTCTTTATTTTAATTATTTTGTCTTACTTGGATATATAATGATTATGCTATGTGAGGATTAACCTTATTTGGACTTTTACTCATAACCCTGAATTGACCCAGTATTAAAGAGACCCAAAAGACCCAAATTAATGTGACAGGAAAACCGTCGTGTGTTGCCGGCAGCACATTAGACGAGAGAAGAACCCACCCACTTATTTTCTCCCATTTTTCTTCGGCTTTTGTCGAAGAACGGTGTTACGGCCGTTACCGTAGCTGGCGATCGTGATCCGTCGATTTTGAGGGTAGTCGGAATCCTCATTTTCGATGTAAAAATTTAAATAGCACATATAGATGAATGGCGATTCCCCTCCCCTGGGGGATCAAAATTCACATCCGACAGTAACCTTTTCTATAGTTGTGGACCGCGGCCCACCTTTAAAAATTATAACATGATGCCCACCTTTATAAATTAGAAGATAAAGCCCACATTCATAGGACTTACAATGTGGTCCCACCATCATAGAATTATTATATAGGCCCACCTTTTGTGATTGTGATCACGTCACCCATCTTTAAGAATTATGAAGTGGGGTCACCTTCTTTAATATTGTGAACATGGGGCCTACCTTTAGGATAAGGGAAACAGATCCCTTGTTTCGTCCAAATAAGGGAACCTTGTTTGGACGAATCAGGGGGCGACACACGCGGGGGTGGAGGAAAGAGAAAAGCAGGTTTTCTTTCCTCCACCCCCTCCGCCCCCACACATGGCGACCCTTGATTCATCCAAATAGGGCTCCCCTGTTTGGACGAAACAGGGGATCCAGATTGTAGGATAAGTGGGAGGGTTTGGAGTCTTTAAAATGATATCCTTAAAAAGGCAAGAGATAAGTAAGATACAACCGTACCAGCAAGTTGTTTCATAAAAAAATCAAACCTTTTCGTTCCAACTTTCTTATGCAAGGTTAAGATTTTCAAATTTCTTCCCATGGGATCAAAATCCGGAATAGTGATTTATTACATACCAAATATGTTTTCCACGACCTTATTCCATGAGAACATGGGAACATCCGATTGGGATGATGCTCGTGCCAAACGCACCCTAATTTTCCACCGGAAGGAGTAGGACTTGCTTTTAAGCGCCGCAAATATTGCACATTGCACAAGCATGTCCTTTAATGAATTGTTATCTTTTTCCAATCTTTAGTTTATCTTCTATGCTATTTTTTATTTATTAGATGATTTTCTCCCATTATCCTCGTTATCTAAATCTAATTTCTTCTATTCTCTCCAAAATTTACAAATGTAATCAATCTTACAAATTTTTTTTTTTTTTTGACACCATAGGTCCTACATTGGCATTGTGATCAAGAGTATCCATATCATTGATCACAGGAACACTTGAATAATTTATGGAGGTTCTAGATTCTGTGTATCTTGTGCCCATACTTAATTCATGCACACCCTTTATCCAATTACTTAATAGGGATGAAGAATGCCATAAGAAATGATGACATTTTTGGTGGGCCTAGAGTTGGGTCCGAGTCGTCAAGTCAGGTTTGGGTCCGGGTCCGAGTCTAAGTCCACCATGGGCCTATCTAGCTCCAACCCAACCGCTTTACATCTCTACCCACATCTTGAGCACGAACCACAACCATAAGTGAAACAAGTTGGGTCACTGGACCTTATCGACCCAGATACAATATCATGTACACAAGTTAGACTAGATGATTATAATAAGTTTATGCTATTTTTTTAGTGTATTTATTACTAGGATCATTCTACAATGAGGGGTGTAGAACTCTACCATACGGCCCACCTATTGAAAATCTGATCCACTAAAACCGAAGTTGCTACGTCAAATTTTTATGCCAATGGAAGTTGGTCCTACTATAAGACGGAGAATATGACATTCTTAATCATGCATGCTTAATGTTATAGTGGAACCAACTCCATTGGAGTAGACTTTGGGAAAATTCTACTTAAGAAAAGATGGTTTATTTTGAGTGGTGTAGACATTCAATAGGTGGGCCCCATTATGAAGTTGAGTATGTAAGATAGTTAATGGATATAGACTACTAACTTGTCATTTACAGCTTGGGATTATATATCTTCTTAGGACTTCGTAAACGATTTTAAATCTCACCCTTTCGGTGCATATAACAAGAGTTGTGGCCCATTGAACGATCACATATAATCAATTAACCGATTTTCATTAACCAATAGTAGTGGATTGATTTAAATGTGATCAATCTGGTATAGGTTCTACTATGATTAGCCAAAAATTCCTTTCGGTCAACTACTCCAAAGATCGGCATTCAAGTTTTCAAGATTTGAAACAAGGATCCAACACAATTGTTGAGTATTAAGAAGAGTTCATGACCATGCAAGCTTGTTGTGGCTTAAATGAAGATGATGATATTTAGGTTGATCGATATTTTCATGGGTTGCGAGTAGACATCCAATACATACTTGCATTCAAAATTTGTAACACATGCTATCAAGGTCGAAGATATTGAAAATTGTTAGGTAGGGAAAATGAATGCAACAAAATTAGTGAACCCTATTATATCCATATTTTAACTACCCTAATAGAGTTTTGTGAAATTAAGTGTTGGAAAATGTTGGGGATTTTTCACATTTTGAAATTTTCTTCTAGCATTATTAAATAAAATAAGCAATTTGGATTCAAATAAATTGATAAATATAAAATATAATTTGATTGATTATTGCTGCCCCTCTATAAGAAGTTCCTGGCTCCACCACTGCTTATGACCAAGAATCAAAGGGGTCATAGGATTTGGATTAAGATGCAGGCGTGAGCAGACAAAGGAGTCTTAAGGTCAACATCCATTTTCTGTGATACATCCAAATGAACATATTCTCTCTCCCCTAAGGAAGGCTGATAGGGGTGGCCGAGACTTACATTACTTTCAAGTTGTTAGAATCACTATACACTAGTAGACCAACCTAGCAAGCAAAAAAGAATGAGAAAAAGAAATGAGTAGAATTCGAGTTGTGTCCATTGTTGCTTTTTAACCTCCTATCCAATTTGGAAAAGCAACGAGATTGATACCTTCAAATCTTTATTATTTTTAGTATGCAATACTACCAATTGGCATAGCAATCAAATTGGTGGTGATTTTATTTCAACTTAAAAAGAATAAAATAATAGTTCATATCGGCTTGTATGTAGGTGTCAACCGGATGTCATATTATATTTGCTTTTCTAAAATTCAAATGACATTGGATAAAATAACCTCACATTAGAACAAGATCAATATATATATATATATGTATGGGCAAGGCTCTCCTAAGTGTGAGCTTAGGATAAAATCCCGTAAGCTCGCGCTTCATTCATCCAAATGGACCAAATACACAACCCCCAAATTGCACATGCTCACCAACTTTCGGTCAGATCCAAATTTACTAGATCGTTGGATCGATTGAATACTGATTTGAATGGACTGTTGACCATTAAACTTTTGAGGCCCAAATGGAGATGATAGAAATCATGGTTGGGGCTGATTTTATGCAAAGAGGAGGGTCCCAAGGAGCCCTTGAAACTCCGCCATCCCCATCCCCATGTGGGTCCCCAGGTGCGCCCCACCACACGTTGAGCTTAGGAGATTTGTATATATATATATATATATATATATATATTTCTAATCCATGAAATTGTACTGGCATTTCTAAACATAAAAAATCAGTCGAGCAACTCCAACAGAACCTTTATTTCTCCAACTCAACAAGCAACGGTAGTAATTGACATATCACTTTGCCTCCAATAGAATAGTCAAAACCACATGGCATTTGAAATTGGGGTTGGTATGCCAAATTTTGCATGCCATAAAGTAAGACTTCAAATCTTTTGTTTTAAATAAAATAATAGTGATGATTGTTGCAATATCACTGTTTAGGATGGAACCCATGGTCAGTGACTATTCATGGATCAATGAGATGGAACCCATAGTGATGACTTTGCCTCAATTGATTGTTGCATTTGAAGTTGGTACCAATAGCTGTTTGGGATGGAACCCATGGTCAGTGAACGTTCCACGGCTAGATTTATAGTTATAGATTATTTTTTGTTGGACTTCTTTGAATTTTAATGGGTAATTTTAAATTGTGATAATTTAAGAAACTCTTGGAGCTTGAATATCTATAAATTATGAGTGTTTGAAGTTCTTTTTTTCCTCATTCACACTATGAATTCTCAATTCTCTCAATTTCCTAATTTTTCTATCCAATATTTACAATATTTCGGTGAGGCATCTGAATTCCCTCCTGATGATGCCCCAAAGAAAAAGGTTGTTGGTCGAGGTGCCCGCTTCAGTATAGAAGAAGACAGTCTTCTCATCGGTTCGTGGTTGAACACCAGTCTGAATGCTATGCATGGAAACGAGCAGAAACTTGGGGCCTTTTGGGAACGAGTTGGAGCATACTATCACAACAATAAGCAATTTCTCAGTGCTCGAACAGACAAACTATTGCCACAACGATGGCAAAAGATTCAAGCTTCTGTCAACAAATTTCGTGGATGTCTTACCAAAATTATTTCCAGAAATCAAAGTGGCACGAATAAACAACATAAGGTAAAATTAAATATATATATATTTATATATAAGAAATTTGAGCTTACATTTAATTTTCAGATTGTAGAAGCAAAAAAAGTTTACGAATTTCTATACGGATCAAGATTCACCTTGGACCATGCTTGGATCTTGTTGAGGCACCAACCCAAGTGGATAAAGAAGACATCCGTAAAAAGAGCAAAATCTTCAACTCCGGGCTACTCATCATCTTCTAATCCAAGCGCTCCCATAAATATTGAGGAGGATGAGACAATTAACAATGCTTATCATCCCATGAAGAGACCACCGGGCAGAAAGGCTGAGAAGAAAAAGATGAAGCAAACCACTATCAACGAGCCCACAATTGTTGCAAATCTTATCCAAAATATGATGGATGACAAAAAGGAAAGAGATGAAAAAAAAAAAGAGCTTCTTAAGGAAATAATCAAGCAAGATGAGAAGAAGGTGCAATTAAAGAAAATACAAATGGAGATGGAGATCATGAGTATGAATCCGTCCAATATGTTTGAGGAGCAACAATAATACTATGCTAAAAAAAGACTTGAAATTCTGAGAGGAGGGTTAGGTGGTGGTTTCTGAATTGTATTTTATTTTTAGAATTAGTATGTATTCTTTGTTTTAATCAATGAATTATTTTTTGTTTAAATATAATATTGTACTTTAATTTTATAAAGTTGTCATATCACTAGCCATTTTATAGTCATTGGAGAAAACTAGCTGTTTTATAGCTGTTGGAGAAACTAGTTGTTGGAGAAAAATAGTCGTTGGAATATTTCATATATTATATAAAGACCACTCTGGAAAAAAATTCTTACGCTCCAAGTTCTTACTTCTCTTCATCTCAAAATAAGAAAATATTTGGTTCATCACTTCGTAGATGTCTCAAAATTATACTGATTCCTTTTCTGACACGACGGATGAGCTATGGCATACTGTCATAAATTTCGATTCGAACGAAGAGTTGCAAATGTTGTGTAGGGCTACTCTGGAAGAAGAAAGAGAAAACTTACGAAGGAGAACGGGAGTGCATCGTGGTTCTATTCAAGGTCACGTAGTCATCCACAGAGGACGAATCTCAAAACATCACGGGCTTTAAAATGACTACTTTAGTTAAAACCATGTCTACACAAACCTCTTTTTTTCGAATTGTAAATGCAGTGGAGGCTCATGACCCATACTTTCAACAAAAAAGAAACTATACAAGCAGTCTTTGTTTATGAGCTCTTCAAAAGGTCACAGTTGCAGTGAGGATGCTTGCTTATGGAGTTACGGCGGATGCTGTGGATGATTACGTAAAGATCGCTGAAAGTACCTCTATAGAATCATTGAAACCGTTTGTTCAAGCAATCATTGATGTTTTTGGCAACGAGTACTTGAGAACACCAAATAACGCTAA
This sequence comes from Cinnamomum chago, assembly GCA_038049695.1. Classification (NCBI taxonomy): domain Eukaryota; kingdom Viridiplantae; phylum Streptophyta; class Magnoliopsida; order Laurales; family Lauraceae; genus Cinnamomum; species Cinnamomum chago. The sequence goes on from CP142452.1 coordinate 36,606,611, forward strand.
CATTTGTAGATTGTTATCAGAAGGTGAGAGGCGCGGGTTCCCTGGGATACTAGGTAGCATAGGCTGTATGCACTGGAAGTGAAAGAACTGTCCAGTTACGTGAAAATGCATGTATGCTCGAGGAGACCACCGAGAGCCGTCTTTGATTCTTGAAGTCGTGGCATCGTATGATCTTTGGATATGACATGCTTTTTTTGGACTACCGGGATCACACAATGATATCAATGTGTTGGATCGATCTCCTATATTTACCGACCTCGCTGAAGGCCAAACTCCTCCCGCCAACTACTCAGTCAATAATCATGAATATACAACTGGCTGCTATCTTATTGATGGCATATATCCATCATGGGTGACATTTATAAAAACAATTCCATGTCCTAACGGGCCAAAGGCCACAAATTTTTCTCAGCTAATGAGTATGCAAGGAATGACGTGGAGCGTGCGTCTGGAGTGCTACAAGCGTGTTTTGCAATTGTTCGTGGGCCTGCTCGTTTCTGGGATCGTCAAACACTTCAGCATATAACGAAGGCATGCATCATAATGCGTAATATGATTGTCGAAGATGAATGTGATGAAAGTCTTCCACCCAATTACGATGCACGAAAGGGTGAATGTAGTGACCTTGCTATGTCACGTGACCACACTGTAAAATTTCAGGATTTCATTCAAAACCACTTGCACATTCGCGACAAGAGAACACATTCTCAACTCCAAGCCGATCTGGTTGAGTACCTGTGGCATTTCCATTGTCAATATGAAGAAGCTTGTGATTGACTATAATATTATGTAATTTGATTTTTTTTTCAATGAAAAATGAATTTCAAATACAATTTGTGCATTTTTTATTTTTTACTAATTTATTACTTTAATAACATTTAAATTGTACCAAATCACATTAAATATAAGTAAGATATATGTAATAAAGCAAATGAGGGTTAAATGAAAATAATAATAAAATAATAATTTGATATCTCTCTTGGAGTTGTCCAAATGAGATGTCAAATTTACATATGCCTTTTTTTGCCACATACCAAATTTACATATGCCTTTTTTTACCACATAAAATTTTATTTTGAAAAAGACATATCCATATTTGAAGTGTCTCTTGATGTTCGAACATGACATTTCTAAACATCTCTTTTGGTGCCATGTCTCAAACCTATGACCTAATGATCTAGGACATTAGTTTAAACCATTGTGCCAAGGTAGAGATAGGCATCGTAGAAATCATATTTACTGTTTTAAAAACTATCAAAGTAGGTACATTAATTAACCAGGCCTGCCCATCTGACCACTCGTGTTTTCATCCATAGAATAAAAGGCTTTTCTGCCACAAGGCTTGTTAACCATCCATCAAGCAACATGTGTTGTGTAGGATATGAATGACCATGTGTGCCAGCAGCAGGTTATCTTCCCTCTTTCTTCTCTCTCAGACAGTCAAACTGCATGTAAAATATAGTCCATCTATGATGAGTATGGGTGCTCCAAGTGACTGTAATGTGGAGTCCGAGTTGAGTTGGGTTTCGATACCGGTACCTCTTAATAATTTGGATTCAGGTGGTCAATATGGACCTGTCCCATTTTCATTCTTAGCTCCTGGGTCAATTTGGATGGGCTTAAAAAACTGTATGAGATAAATCATCCGAGTCCTAAAAAACTGACCAAAACCGTTCACATATCTAAAATGTCTTCCTGTAGAATTTCTTTGATATCCATAAATTCACAGAGAACCATATGCCTCCTATAGCTGAGCTTGGTTTTTTATTTTCTTCCTTTTTTGGTGTAAGTTTTCTTTATTCTTAATATATCTTTGTGTTACCGTCCAAAAATAAATAAAAGTTCACTAAGAACCAACTCATTTTGAGGTGAAAATATGATAGAGAAGTCCACCTCTTTTGACTGACTCACATCCTGCCCAGACTTGAACCATGACCCAGACTTGACCATTGAGAAAATTTAAAAAAAAAAACAGGAGTTGGAAAGTGTGAGCATTTTCATCTTCTTATGAGAAGAGGAAACATGATAGTTTTCTCATTTCAAATATGATCTATCACAATTGGATCTGATCATATCTTAAAACATTCCAATGCATGCTCGAGACTGCTAAGGAGATCTTACTCAATTTGATGCATTACAAGTTGTGATCTACCTAAAGGATTCATAAAATGGACCAAATTTTTGTGAGGCCAGGCCAACCAGTGGATCAATCCTGCCAAACTAATGGGAGCCAAATATAGTGCGTTAAGAGTTTTAGTTGGCTAATTCATCTATTTTGAACAAAACTCAAATCCTAATTGAGTTGTAATTAGTATTCTTTTAGATATGGATTGTGGTGTCAACCCAAGACAGAGATTGAAGGCTCCTGGACATTCAAGATGGAGTTTGAAGAGTCCTTGCCGCACAAAACTTAGCTTCAAGCCAAAATCCAGCAAGAAGGTTCATTATAGCGAGCCTGGGCAGAGATGTTGTTGGCTATATCGAACTGGGATTTTCTGCTGACGAAAAGTACTCCTGATTACACTCAAACTTCATTTTTTTTAGTTATGGTCGAATTGGAAACCTCATGCATGAACCTTGGACTATATATTCTTCTTATTGGTACCCTAGAACTTACTTCTCTCCTATCTAAAGATTTAGAATCACTTTGAGAGATTTTTAAGAGTTCTGCAGTAAGGGTATTTGGGCTGATTATTTAAGAAGAAGATTCTTTTTTTCTTAGTTGCTGATTGAAGCACCTTGAGAGGCATCAAGGTGGGTTGAGATTGCATCACTTTGAGAGGCATCAAAGTGTGGCTGGTTCAAACACGGTGAAGGTAAATGGCGGGTAGTCGATAGGTCCATCGCAGTCTTTAGGTTGACTTGCAACTGGGAAAGGTTCTGTGAATCCTTGTAACATTCTTTATATAGTGCTTATTTTCCGATGGTCGCCACCACCCGTGGTTTTTTCTATGTTGGGTTTTCCATGTAAAAATCTTGTACCTCCTCTCTTTTTGGTTGATTGATTTTTCTGATATTAAGTTAATCCATTCTAGTAATTTATAGTGGTTCAAATGCAAAATGTTTATTTTGTAGTAATAATAGTCTATAATGTCAATATACTGCATGAATATGATAAGGACACAACAGGGACACATATTTTATATAGAAAAAAGTAAAGTATTGATACGATACATTGCCCATTTTAAAGTATCAATTCATCATAGATGGAAGAGGCAACACTTCTAATGGTCAAAAATGTCAATTGATAGAATGTAAATTGGGTATTTTCCTTCTTTAATTGAGGGATTTCGGCTTGTGTGATGTGGGCAAAGGAAAGGTGCACAAAGGCCAAGAGAGAATGGCTCACATATTCAGTGAATTAAACCACTTTTTTCTATTTTTGGGTAAAGATGAGTTAACCTAGTTAATGACAAGATAACAACATTCTACTATATCGGGCCCGTTTGGTAATTTTACTTGTTACGTAAAGTAAAGTAAAACATCAAATCAAAAGCACTTTAATTCAAAATTCACTCCATTTTTTTTCAAAAAAAGTAAAAAAAAAAAAACAGCTACTTTTATTCACTAACAAAAAGAAATCCATTTCCCCATACAAAAAGTTAAAAATATTTTATCCCAAATAACTAAAAACAAATACCATCATAACCCACTTCTATTTATTTCACTTCACTTCACTTTATTTTAAAAGTAAAATTACCAAACGGGCCCAACCGTGGGCTGAAACAATGGCAGACAAACCCAAGGAAGAACATAGAAACACTGGCACATTATATCGATTTTGATCTTGTGTGAAAGTCGCCTATGGATCCACTCCCTTCATGGCCCCCTTGTGATCCTGCGCCATCTCACACACATTATTACCTCCCCCGAATAGCCACTGGGCCCAGTTTGTCACCCGTAAGGACTAATCTCAGTATTGGATTTTAGGTCCAAAGTTTTATGACCATTGAGTTTTGGGCTCGTTTTTCGATCATCACAAATCTGTTGGATATAAAATCTGGTGTGTCCCCAAGTGGGCCCTGCTGGGATCTCGTTCATGATCTTCCTGGGCAGTATCTGCTAGGGAGTCAAGGGTTACACACATAGTTGTCAATTGCGTTTCATTTCGTTTAGAATGGCCGAAATTTTTCGTTCCGGTCCTCTGGCCAAATCTAAATAGGACAAAAAGAAATTCAGTTTGAATTCCAATCCATTCCAATCATTTTGGTCTATTTGGGCTGTCCATTTAGATTTATAGCACAATTTCCTCTTTTTTTTTTTTTGTTTTTTGTTTTGTTTTGTTTTTTGTTTTTGTTTTTGTTTTTTTTTTTTTGTCAATACCCATATCAAGAAACATGCATAATTTAAAACTTATTTTTGTTTTTCTATTATATATATATAGATATATGTATAAATATTTTAAATTTTCTTATTATTCCGAAAGGTTTTGCCGAATTCCGAAATACCAAAATATTTCATCTTGGATGCTAAATCGAAGTTATAACCGAAACGGAATTAACAACTATGGTCACACACCCACCCACGCCCTGCCTACATGATTTTTATTTGTGGTCCACCCTATTTCAAAACCACTTGACTCACCTATAGTTAATATACCTCCCTCACACATACTATCCTTGTGATTGCCATATGCCCAAAATTGACACTCATCCACCTGTTACACCCTGTACATTAGATTAAAACAAAGGATGCATTTCAAAACAATTAGAGTTTAGGGCCATAAATGAAGGGGCTAGGATGATCCAAAGAGGTTGATATTCTGCACTCCTTTAGGTCCCACTGAGATTTTTCCATCAATGATTGGTGTGGCCCTAGTAGACCCCATAGATAAGTGGTTGCTAATATTAGATGGGCCCCATTGTAATTAATCACTCTCAAAGGATCTCCTAGAAAAAGGACCTCGTATATAAATGGGCCCCGTTTAAATGGGTTGGGGTCAACCTTCGTGTATAAACCCATTTAAATGGTCTTGTCGGTTTAAGATTTTCATTTTAAAAAATCAAACCGTTATATTCCAAACCCATTTCTAAATCCAACGGTCGAAACTTTCCAACTAAGAAACTTTCCAAATCTACAAGAATTAGTTAGAACTTTCCCCAGTCGTTGAAATCCAATTCGAACTAGGAAAGTTAGATGATTATAAACACAGTATCCTAGAAAGAAAGAAAGAAAAAAAATAAATACACCAATTGAATTGAAAGATAGCAGCAAGCGAATCCATGGCGTTGTATAACGATAGTCTTAGAGCTCATCTGTCCTATTTTCATGCTGTCATTTGGAAATCAATTGACCAATTGTACGGGGAAGTTGAAGAAATTGATGAAGAATCATCAGGCGCTTTCGTTCCCATTACAATTGACAAGAAGAGACTCTGCTACGTGCGAGGAATCTATCCGGCTCTTGTTGCTGTTAGAGAAGCTCGAGATTACTTTTCCTTTGCATTTAGATCGAGTAGATCTTCACCACCTTCTGTCTCTTGAGACGTCCGAGTATTGCATCAAGAAGAAGCTCGGTAAAATGCTGTGTCTTCATCCCTATAATTTTAAAGCTCTGAAGAACAAGATTGCCCTTTTTGCTTGTGGCAAAGCACGAGAGCCCGCCCTACTTTGCGGGGTCTAACACGCTGAGTATTGAATTAAGGGTGGACATTTCAGATGAGCACTTGTACAGGGACAAAGAAGCTGCTATTGATCAAATTCATGCTGTTAGAGGGCGGTTCAAGAAATATTGGCATAGGCGTTGAGATGTTGTTACTGAGTTTTTAAGCTTTTCTTGGTTGTTTTTATATGTTGTCCTGTTTTTTACTGCGAACATAAAAGATGATTTTACTTTATTTTTTTCTGATCCGTAACCATTGTTGTTAGTCTGGATTTTTCTTGAAATAACAGATGATGGTATTTTATTTTTATTTTTTTGTTTAACCATTACATGTCTCTGTGTTTTCCTTTGGAGGAATCAGTTTTGCATTCAAAAAGTCGGCTGAATGAAGTTGTTTTGCGTTCACCTGACGGTTAGTTAGCTCAGTTCATTGGGAGTCAGTTAAACCAGAAAATATCTTACTTTTGGCTAGATTAGAAATCAAGTACTAGAAGAATTCTAAAATTTAGCTGTTTCAAATGTTGTGGACCTGCCTCGTGGGGCCCCACTGTGCTAGAGTAGGACCACCTTATTTATGTAATATGTCTTAGCATTGTAACTCTGATTATCAAGACAAATTCTATTTCTCAAAACACTGAACAGTTTAGATCATGAAAGTGGGGCCCAAACAAACTCCAACTCCTTCTATAACAATGAACATAGTGGGTGTGCAATCTTGGAGAAGTCTTTAATGAATCAGCGATAGAATCCCGCATGCCCAAGGAAACTCCTTACTCCCTTCACTGATGTAGGTGGGGGAAGCTTGCTGATCAAGTCTATCTTCGCCTTATGCACCTGTATCCCCTTGCTTGACACCACATGTCCAAGTACAATGCCCTGCTTCACCATGAAGTGGCATTTTTCCCAATTCAACACCAAATTACACTCCTCATATCTCTTCAACACAAACTCCAAATGATCCAAACAACTATCAAATGATGATCCAAAGACAGAGAAGTCGTCCATGAATACCACAATAAAGCGCTCCACCATATCGAAAAATATACTCATCATGGACCTCCAGAAAGTTGCTGGTGCATTGCATAGTGACCAATCCTAGAACAGGGTTTCTAATATAATTTATTCTCCGCTATTATCTCTTGCTTGAAAAGGCAAAGATGTTAACCGAGTATCGTATCCACTGGGACAAAAAGGCTAAGTTGTGTTGTTTCCTAAATTCCTAAACTAATCCTACTGGAAAACAAAGTTCTGATTATTAAACTAATCCTAATAGAAAGCAAAGTATTGGGTTGATTGGTTTTGATTTCTAAATTAACAAATTGAAAGACAAGTTTGATTCAATCAGAGAAAAGTCTTAGGGTATGAATCCACCATAGCCTGTGCAATGGCGAATATAGGTCTAGGGTTTCACTGTCAATGCTTTCCAGACTCGTTCTGGTTACAAACCTTCACAGAGTCACCAAATAAGGGTAGTGGATGCAAATCAGGGCATAACCTATCTCTATGGCATAGATTATCCTAGATCTAACAAACACATTCATTCAAGCATCATGTTATATGACTTGGTATTCTAAACTACAAGAATAAAACACCAAAAGAGATATTGCATTAATAAACGAATCCAATCAATGGATTAAATCAATGTCATATAATCAAAGCATTTAAAATAAAACCCTAGAACCTATACATTGCCATAAACACAAAACTAAAGTTTCATCACAACCCTAAGATGGAGATTTAGTTACTCATGGAAGACGATTGACGAAGAAGTCTTGACGAAATCCCCATTGATGCTCTTCCCCAAGCTCCAAGAAAGCCTCCAGAACTTCTCCCCAAAAACGAGTTTGGGCTCTTATTTATAAGTTTTGGGGTGAAAAAGGTCTTCAATTCGTGCAGGAGTCGGATTCCCGTCGGGTCCGGGCCCACTGGTCATCACAGCGAACTTCGCGAGGTCATATCTCCCTCGATATAGCTCCGATTTATACAATCTTGGACTCCACGGATATCTACTCGAAAAGAGATTTCCAACGGTACATAGATTTCACGAATCCGACACTCGAGTTGAAAGTTATGACCATTTCAAGTTGCTGCCTCTGAAAATTCCGAGAATCATGGTACAATTAGAATACCTTCCATGTTGGCATGCTATGGGGTGAGTGGGACCCATGTTGGATGTCCAAGGCATGTTTGGACTCTTGCTTTGCTTTCTTATTTGAGTCTCCTCCCATATTTGGCAGCTTTCTTACTTGCAACTCCGGTTTGTCATGCTTTGTGGGATTTCTTCCATTTTAGCTCTGAATTTCGCTCCTTGCATTTGTAATACCTACAAACAATAAAATAACATAATTAAGCTAATTAATCTCTATCGACGGTATAACCAAGTCCTCATTAAGGGGCCTAAAATGTATCTTTTAGGCTCTCATCACATAGCCTGAAGGGCATTCTCCTGTAGGCAAATATCCCAAATGGACAGGTAAATGTGGTCTTCTCTTGGTCCTCTGGAGCAATCGGAATTTGGTTGTACCCATCTAGAAAACAATAATGTGAATAGCCAACTAGCCTCTCTAGCATCTGGTCAATGAAGGGTAGTGGGAAATGATCCTTTCTAGTGGTTGAGTTGAGCTTCCGGTAGTTTATACATATCCTCCATCCAGTGGTAACTCTTGTAGGAATCAGCTCATCTTGTTCATATTTTACCACTGTCACACCACTCTTCTTGGGAACAACTTGCACTAGGCTGACCCACTTGCTATCTAAGATTGGGTAGATGATCCCAACGTCTAATAGCTTTAGTACTTCTGCTTTGACAACTTCCTTCATATGAGGGTTGAGTCTCCTCTGTGCTTCCCTTGTAGGTTTAAAGTCCTCTTCTAACATGATTCTGTGCATACACATGGCAGGGCTGATACCCTTCATATTTGCAATGCTCTAACCCAATAATGTCTTCTGATCTTTTAACACTCTTAATAACTTTCTCTTCTCATCAAAACTCAAATCTCTGGCTATCATAAATGGTAAAGTCTCATGCTCTCCTAGATATGCATACTTGAGATGTTCAAGCAAATGCTTTAATTCTAACTCTGGTGCTTTTATCACAGAAAAAACAGGTTGGTTAGTTGAAGGATCAAGAATTTCAACAGAGTTAGAATACTTACCTGGAATGGAGGGGAGTATTTCGAGTTGATTCACAATCTCCATAAGTGCTGCCTCAAGCTCATCACAATCTTGCTCAATTTCATATCTAGTGAGGCCTTGTTGAATGCATGTGTCTAACTCCTTGCACCCATGTGCTCTTAGAAACACCTCTCCCATAACCAGCTCAATCACCTCAATCTGAAAGCAATCTTCATCTCTTGGCATTTTCATTGCCTCAAACACCTTGAACTCAATCTTCTACTCATTCACCTTCAGTTTGATTGTGCGTTTTTGTACATCAATCTTGGAACCAGCAGTGGCCATGAAAGGTCGGCCAAGTATGATAGAAAGGTGGTGCAGCATTGATGTGCTCTCCATGTCTAGTACCACAAAGTCAACAGGTAATATGAACTCTCCTACCTTAACCAAAATGTCCTCCAAAATGCCCATTGGGTATTTCACACTCCTATCTGCCAATTGCAATATAATAGATGTTGGTTTGAGCTCTTCCAAACCCAAATACTCATAGACTGAAAATGGCAAAAATTGATACTAGAACCCAAATCTAGTGAGGCTCTCTCAAATACATGATCCCCTATCTTACAAGGTATAAGAAAGCTCCCAAAGTCCTTCGGTTTTGGAGGAAGCTTCCTTGAAAGAACCGTGCTGACCGCCTCAGTTAACTTCACCTCTTCATGATCTCTGAATCTCCTCTTGTTTGTACATAGCTCCTTGATAAACTTTGCATAAGAGGGAATCTGCATGATAGCATCAATCAGTGGAATGTTGATCTCTCCTTCCTCAGTGTCTCAAAGATGTCCTGCGTGAACTGAATCTTCTTCTCTTGTCTCAGTCTCTGAGGATAAGGTGGAACTAGCTTGTAAATTGCTCTAGTTCCTTAGAAGTCGTGACCTGAATAGGAGTGGCCCCGGTTTTTGTGCTCTTCTTGTCACTCTTCTGTCTAACATCAATCTCATTTTGCCTTGCATTGTCTTGTGCCTCAATTCCCCATCTTCAGGATCTTCATTCTACCCCACTTTGTTGTCAATGACCCTACCATTCTGTCTCATTCTCCTTTAGACCTTCTCTGGCTCCTTGGTGAGGGTTGTTATGGCCTTCAAATGCTCATTATTTCTAGGGTTTATCTCAGTCTAACTTGAGAACTTGTCGTCCTCCCTTTTGCTCAAGGCATTAGCTATCTGACCCACCTGTGCTTCCAGCATTTGCTAAACTCTACTGAGTGTCTGTAATTGCATATCCATGCTATTGGAAATTAGCCTGAATGACTGAATAAACTGAGTCATCAAACTTTTGAACTCATCTTCTGGTGGCTTTTGTGCATTGCTCTGAGAAAAGTTGTTATTCTGGGGGTGTTGGTAGGTTCTTTGTTGTCCTTGATACTTCTGCGAACTCTAATTGCCTTGATTGCTCTGATTGCCTCCCCAAGAAAAGTTGGGATAGTTCCTCAATCCAAAATTATAAGTATTGCTTTAGGGATTGTTCTGCTTAGAGTAGGTGTTACCAATATAGTTGGCATGCTCATGGTCTGTAAAAGATGACATGGGACAACATTCGGTAGTATGATTAGTGTGAGAACATGTAGCACATGCCTCTTTTGATGTCTGTCTTTGTTGCATGCTATTGGAAGCCGTTGCTTTGATGATCTTTTCCATCTTTCTGTCCATTGCCACCATTTGGGCAGCTACATTTCCTTATGACTGGATCTAATATACTCCTTGCTTCTTACCCATCTGCCTGGTCCTACAAGAAAATTGTTGTGAGTTTTGACTATGAGTTTCAAAGAGTTCATACACTTCCTCACTATTTTTCTCCATCAGGGCTCCTCCACACGCAAAGTTTCAAAGAGTTCATACGCTTCCACACTATTTTTCTCCATCAGGGCTCCTCCACACGCAAAGTCCACTATGCCCTTATTCATCTTATTCAATCCTTCATAGAAAGCCTAAACCTGATCATCTTTGGTGAGGTTGTGATGTGGACACTTCAATAGCAAGTTCTTAAACTGCTCCCAAGTTTCCCAGAACTGATCTCCATCCTCTTGCTGGTATGTTTGGATCTCTTTTTTTAACTGCATTGTCTTCTGAGCGGGGAAAATTTTCTTCAAGAACTTGCTAGCTAGCTGCTCCCAAGAGGTGATAGAACATGCATCCAAGGAATTTAACCAAATCTTAACTTTATCCTTAAGAGAAAAAGGAAATAGATATAACCTGATGCCCTTTGGGGTAACTCCTTGTATTTGTTGCATTTCACACAGCTCAAAGAAATCCTCAATATGAAGATAAGGATCCTCATTATGTCATCCATGATAGCGTGGCACCATGTTCAACAGTTGTGGAATGAGGTTGAAGTTGCCAGCTGTACTAGGTGGATAGATAATGGTGGACGGCTGGTTGGTGTGCACGGGGATGTAAGACTCTTTCATGGGTCACCTTTGATTGTTTATTGCCATCTCATCTTCTGCGCTAGCCATCTCTCTTTCAGGACTTTGATTCCTTTGCACACTCGGTCCTTCAGTTTCTAAGTCAAATGGGGGTTGTGTATTAGATCTTGCCTTCTCAACTTGCCTTCGAAATCGTCTAAAGGTTCGTTTAATTTCTGGATTGTAGACAATAATAGCTAAGTCCTGGGATCGCCGACCTTGCATTAAAAAGACTCAAGCTTGCAAGAAAACACATACAAAGTAAGTAATTAGATAAGAGTAGGAACAGAAGAAAACTAAAAATAAAATGGCTGAACTAAAATATATATATTTTTAAAATTTTAAATTTAAACACCATGATAAGAAAGTAAATTGAACATCAATTTAAAATGATTAAAATTCAAGCAAATGAAGTAAAAACTAAATTAAACTATGACACTACACTAAACACAAGTTTGACACTATTTTATGTAAACAAGTCCCTGGCAATGGCGCCAAAAACTTGGTATGCACCAAGTAACTTAGAATTAAGTTACTTAATATGCACACAACTAAAACTCGCAAGCGCACAAGATCACTATGTAGTATAATGAATTGTAGGCACGGGGTCAATCCCACGAAGACTTGTGGTTAAACAATGTCGAAAATAACTATGAATTTAGAATATTAAATGGATGAAAGGTTGGTTGAATGTTGATTGTTTGAATGAAATTACTAAAACAACTACTTAAAAATATAAAAATAAATCAAAAGAACAATGAAAAGTAACCAAACACACAAGAATACCACTTGGATTGAAAACGATGAGAATGAATGAACTAGGGTTTCATCTACTCCCCTAACCTTATTTAATGCATGTCCCTTATTATTCCTTAATCAAAACTAGATTTATTGGTGACATTTATCAATCTAGACCATGGCATATGTATCTAGATTATGATTCTCTTAAACGTAATTCATGAGTGCCATACAATATGAATTGTTTCATCAAGTTGCAAGAACTAAGCATGGCATATGTCCTAGTCAATACACGCATGATGCATATAAATGATGGGAATGATAAATGCATGAATCTAGGCAGGATATATACCCAGATTGTTCATGGATTCTAAACCCTGGATGCTCAAACATCAACATCAATAAAAAAAAACAAGTTAGTTATTCTTAAATTCAATTGAACATGGCACGGTTGGCATGGCATATACACAACTCTTCAAATCAAAGCATGGTTTAGAAACTCATCCAATAAAATTGAAATCTCAATTAAGGAATCCCAAAAGGAACTACATAAAATTAGGCTAGAATTTCAATTACACCCTAACCCAAAACTTTTAGTTACACATGTTTGCAATGAAAAACAACATGAAATAGATAAAAGTCATAGGAAGAACTCAAGTAAATGATGGTGATGAAGGCATGGCCTGTAGCTCCACTTTTATCTCCTTTGCCCCAAAGAACTCCCAGAGACAAGGTTCAACGGTTTCTATGGTATGGTGGTGTGGAGAATGTATTTTTGGCTCCCCCCAGTTCTCCTTTTATTCTTCCAACCAGAAAAATATATATCCATATAGGGCTGCTATTTTTTCTCCCAAAACTCCTCAGCTTTTGCATCTCTAGGGAAAGAAAAAAGAAATAGAGATTTGAATTTATGTTTCCCTTCCTTTTTCGTCCCTAATCAGTAAAAAATTCCCACCTATTATGTCCCAAATCTGCTCTACCTAATCAATCCCCTTATAATAGGTCAAACCCTCCTATCTTGGCCTAGGAACCTCCATTGATGACACACAATCCACTTAGTTGCACAAAAATCACGCCACAAATCCCTCGGTAATTTCTTGCGCATAAACCTCCTTCCTTATAGGCTAAAATCTGATCTTAAAGCTTCCCTCATTCACGCCAATAACCTCTCAAATAACTCTTTTGCTGAAATTCTCTCTTTTGGCCCCTTTTGACCTTTCCCTACAAAAATAACAAAAAAATAAAATAACAATGAACTAGCACAAGATAAATCAAATATTAGGGCTTAAACTCTAAACATTTAAGCACTTATCACACACCCCCGTTGATGAGCACGGGGATTATGCATGAGATTAGGAGCCAATTAAAGATTTTCACAAAAACAAATACACGTGGCCCCAATCATAGTCTCATAGGATAGAAGGCCGTTGTGAGGTATAAACATTTCCTCGGTTAACCATAAACATAGCGAAAGCTTCATATTAAACAGATGGTATAATACTAACATTTCAGAGTAGGCATATTTTTCATTACTGGAGTTAAAGTTTATCCAAAGATAACAAAAGTAGTTTAATTACATCACGACGACTCTGCCAATGTCATCCGCACACCACTCGTGATCGCCATCATTCTAATTCACCTGGAGCGATGCTTCCTCCTCTTCGAGGTAGATGGGCTTGATACCTAAGCCCTAAGTGCATCATCATTAGAGTATGAATAGCCAGCGGATAGATAAACATATTAATACAAATATGCAATATCGAAGCAAGTAAAGACAATGTGATCATGTGAAGTCCAATGATAGGAGTCTAAGCAATAAGCATGAATATCAATAAACAATGAACAATAAAAGACAATGTCCTATCAATGCTATCAACAAAGGCAGTCCACATAAGCCTACACACCACGGGGTAGTCTTGCTGTCCTCCCATCTCATACCGAGTGTGATAGAGAATATGCAACAAGAGAATAGACTGACCAATCAATTCATCAGGATATACCCAGGACAATACATTAGATGGTCAGTCCGGGACAATACATCGTGTGCTACCCCAGGATAATCAATATATCGAGTGGCCACCCAAAATATAAACCGATACGATCTACAGTAGTTCCATCAATCTATCAATACAATAGATAGCCCTCCCACACAGGTATCCCTCTTTATTCGATGTTAACAGTTGAGTGGTGCCCAACACGGGAATCCTATACAATCAGTGAGGGCTAGGCTTTTCCTGCGTGAACAGGAGTCCACAATTTACAAGTGGACTACTTTTCCATCAATCGTTCAATCAAACAATCAATCACTTCTTCACTTCCATCAACCACTTACAATTACAATTACCATCATGGTAGTTCTCTCTAGGCCCTATCATTTGGGGCGCCTAACCTCATCACGTCGTTCAATGCAATGACAATCAATGGGGATCCTTAGTATGATCAACTTTGGGTTTTGGATATGATCTCAACAATATAAATAATGTAAATCTATGAAACATGCATGAAGCATGTGGACATCAATAACAAAGCATTACAATTCAATTTCGATCGATCAATAATCAAGGACGATAAACAATCCAATCCTACGTCAATAATTTCCTTATTCATACGAAACATCACTACACAGTCCAAGGAGGGGGTAAGGTTATGATATCCCATCAATAATTCTTGGTGCATAATCAATTAGTGGATATCCTCTTGCCTCACTCCGTCCGGAACAAGTATAGGTTGTACCTCATACATATTCCAAACAATATGTAAGGGTATGTTAGCTCAAAACATCCCATACTCATAGTCCACAAATTGGTCTTCGAGGTAGGGTGCCAAGGGTACCAAAGCTAAGTCTCAAACCTGGGTTAAAGTCTAAAGGAACTAGGCTTACACTGCCACTAGACTCGCCAACAACGCGAGTGCTCTCAGGAGAGAGATTTTGGTTCGAAAATAATAAAGAAATCCAAAGTTCCCTTGTTTATTATTTTTATATTCATAAAAAGGAGTGAAATTACTTTTTTAGTTGGTTGGTTATATGACCTACTGATCCCTACTGAGGCTTCAGTATGACCCACTGTTCTAACCACTTTGGGCATAACTAGGGTTCCAAAAGAATTGTACCGGGAAAACCCCCTTCCAAAAAGAGCTAGGCATTCCTTGGTTAGCCGTGGGGTTCTTCATGGTTAACAGTGATGTACAAAATACGCCGGTCTCCCAGCCTTCCAGTACCTAATCCCCGTTCTACGGTTGGATTTACGGCTAGCCGTAATGCTGACCTTGGAACAATAATAAAATATTTAAATGACAGTACCTTAGTTAACCCGGTCATCTAGGGTCTTACGGCTAGCCGTAACTCCCCAAAACCTGCATGCATTTCGGAGCTCTGTTTCCTCCAAAATCTGGGCATTCAGATGTCTCCTTTCCAATACAATTAAGACACAAAATGAACGGGGCCTAGCCCTCTCCAATGCCACACAAACATCCTCCAATCCATCCCATTTCAATTCCATTCAATTAAAAACCTAATCTGGCATTTAATTTTCAAATTAACAACAATGAGCTCAAGGTGATTATCAATTGAATTAAAATGCTAAAATCAAACATTATAACATGCATATCACAACATATTCATGTGCATCCAATTGCCTAGGTAGAAACCCCCTATAACACAAAATCTAGCTCCAAAATGCCCAAAATCCAAAGTATGGAAAATAACCCAAACCATCTCAATCCACCTATACAAATCAACAGAGGGGAAGCTAATTAGCTAAACCACAACATTAAAACACCCAAAGCCCAAAAGCCCTAACCTCTACAAAGTGAAACACTTACCTAAGGCAAGAGAGAAGGGGAAAAGCTTGGAAGATGGGGTTGGGATGATCGTGGGGCCCAAGGGAGATGAAGGTGATGATGATAAGTGGTGGAAGGTCCTCTTGATCTTCACTTCAAGAAAAAAGAAGAGGGGGGAGAAAGAGAGAAGAAGTAAAGAGGGAAAGGAGAAAGTAGTGAAGTGAGGACATGAGTCAACGACGAGTTTATAAAAAGGAGATGGGTTTTTGGTATTTTCGGTTTAATCCTAAGGTCTTCAGTTAAGTCTAGCAAAATTTTAGCCCCACCCAAAGGAAAAACCTGGGTAGGGCACAACTCCCATCTACTTAGTGCCTATAATATTGGGTTGGTCTCTCTTGTATTGATTCTTATTTTTCCCCACCATGCCTAAGCGGAAAATATATGATCTTGATCTTTGCTGCAAACTAAGAAGATTTCTAATCGTAGATGACCGGACAACATCACGCTGTCTTCGCTAACATTTGGAAATGCATGAGGACCCCAACTTGTAGAATAGTAAAATCAAAATCAAATCAGAAAATTAATGGCTTTTGAACCTCGCAAGACAAATGAAACAAAAGTATGATTGACTTCAGGCACACCTAATTCTTCCTTGATAGGTATTATATGTTAAAGTCTCCAAGCATTCAAATGGATGTTGCAAAATTAAAGATGCAATGTGAAAACTATGAGAATTAATTTCATTCATTAAAAGAACCATATATAAAACTATGAGAACTAAGTTCATTCATTAAAAGCACAGTTAAATGCATCCCAATCTTACCACTTTCAGATTACCTACAATGTTTGTGTATCATTACCATGGTTCATGCCACCATAATCACAAAGAAAAAACATCAATAGATGTGACACAAAATATAATTAACTAAATTTTGTAGGAATCAATAGCAACATAGAAATAAAAAGAAAAAATAATTGATATAACCATATCATTTATAGGGTAGACTATTTTTTTCATGGAAGATAATAAAATCTATCTAGTAAAATACATACAGCAGAATAGGGACATCTAACTTCTGTTTTTTTCATTAGAAACTCTAAGTCATCAATCCACACACATCATAACAGCTCCTCGCCCCAGTGGTTAGGAGCAGCAGTTCTCGTTGGGATGTACATGCTTTGAACTTGGCCTCCCCCTTCTTGCATATGTAAGTTGCTATTACCTTGAATACCCATGTAAACAATTCATGTGTATTCTATGCAAACAAATCCCCCATTTCACAATGGCTACAATTTCAAACTAAACTCTAAACAATTAAGCTAGTAAATTAGAACCAATTGATCAAAATCCAAATGGGCACCATTGCATTTACCCATTTTCATATATAAAGCATGCCAAGGTACAGATATACAAGATGAAGTTTAATTGGTCAAGATGAGGTTTAACTAAAAAAATTGTATTATAGAAATCAACTTCATTCTCCACCCTCAAATCACCGGCGCAACATGCCCATTCTCAGTTCGATCCAACAAGAGAGCCATGGCAATCCGGTACATCTCACCATCTCTTTCTTAATTTTTCAGTCGGCTTTGATTTTCTGTAAACTCTCATATTTTTTGTGACTTTATATGGCTTTCTTTTAAATTGATTTCATCCGGGAGAAATTCTAAATGCACCCACGTAACTTGTTGAGCACACCCCACATACTAAGCTCACTCACACAAAATATATAAAAGTATCTATTTTTTCTGAGCCCACCCATAGTAATTCCTAAACTGCCCCCTTCGCTCTCCTCTTCTCTCCTCTTCTTCTCAAAAACAGAAGCCGACATTCTCCTCTTCTTCATCGTCTTGCTTCTTCGGAAAAACGAAGTTCCTCCAACGCTTTTCTTCTCCCCACGAGGTAAACTCATCATCTTCAAGTTCTTTCTTTTTTGTTCTTCCTCTTTGTTAATTCTTTTCCAACTAAATAAACATTTTTCTAGGAAAATAGGTTGTAATCCATGCAAATGGAATGGAGGGTGGGTTACAATTGAGAGGAAAACACGATTTAATGGAAGGGATGGGAGAGATGAGAAGGGAAATCCCGAATGGAGTGAAACAAAAACAAAAAATGTTCGCGTTATGCACAAAAATGAAGAGCCGTGCACGGCGACTCGAAGACGTGTAATATTTTTTTGCACTGCATATGAAAACTGTGCAGGTCGCATATGCACGGCTAATGAAAACCGTGTAGTTTCAAATTGCATGGTTGATGTGAATCTAATTTCAATTTTTTAATACTACAAGTTCACAGTTGTCTTTTTGAGACAGTGGCAAGTACAGGTCGAATCCCACAGGGAGCACTACTAAGTTAAAATTTAAAATCTATTTTTTTTATAATGAAAATAAAAATAAATCAAGATTTGAATGAAAGATAAAGCTACTATGCAAGATGAACAGATAACAATAATTATAAAGGTAGATCAGAGCAACAAAGAGTCCATTAATTAATTTCAATTCTCAAACCACATACTTTAATTTAGTCTTTTGCCTTGCAAATAACTCAGATCAGGAACAACTCAATGTTTCTGATCCGGAAGATATTCTTTTTAAAAAAATCAATTCTTAAGCAGAATAACCCAAAATTTCCATCACCTCATAAAAATATAAATTACTTTGAGCGTCAGTTAACAAATTAAGCATAAAATATCAAAGGTATAAAAACCTAAGTATATCCTATCAAAAGAAGATTAACTGATCAAAAAGAAATTTATTTAAAAATATAAAGCGGAGGTTTGCCTGTGGCACGAAGGCATATCTATTATTCTATTAAATAATGCATCATAGGGACAAAAGAATTAAATTAAAGACATAGAATGAAAATAAAATTACTTAACTTCACTTTGTGCTCCGATCCAAAAGAATTTACTCCTCCATTGCAAAAGATATGATTTTCATTGAATACTTCATGCAAATTACAACTTCTCCTTCACAAAGATTCTCCTTCAAAATAAATCCTTGGACATGGCCCAAGGCTACCAAAAGAAAAAAAAACTAGCTAATGGAAAAGAAGAAAGAAAGAAGGGAATATATGAGAGAGAGAGAGAGAGTGTTCCATGTGAGAAATTTTGTGGAGAAGGGGTTACCCGTCCATGCCCTTTGTAGACTTTTTTTATACTATTGAGCCTCCCTAAGAATTCTCCTCCAATTGATTTTGTTTCCTTATTTACCTTGGGATCTTTATTTCAAGCCATGGCCCATGATTAGCAACAAATTTGAATTGGAATAAATTCCTTTCCACAGTTGGTTTCTTGATGGGCATTTGTTTCCATGTTGGACTCTTCCAATTTATCTCCAAGATTGCTTGTGAAAGAGTCTTCTAAAAAAATTCAGATTTTGATCTTCATGTATGGACGTCCATGAGACTGTGTGGGCCCAAAAAGACCTCAAATCTAGCAAATCAGATTTTCTCAATCTTTGGAACACTCCTAATCTTACTTGGAATTTAAAAAAAAAAAAAAAAAAAACTCCAATTTGGACGTGTGGTTCTTTCTTCTTCTCTTACTTGGAAATTTCCCATGCTATGGCCCACTCTCTTTCATAAGTTCAAATCTGAAATTGAATTTGTTCAAAAACTTGATGTGAATTTAATTTCAATCTTTTAATACTGCAAGTAAACAGTTGTCTTTTTGAAATAGTGGCAAGTACAGGTCGAATCCCACAGGGAGCACTACTAAGTTAAAATTTAAAATCTAATTATTTTATAATGAAAATATAAATAAAGCAAGATTTAAATGAGAGATAAAGCTACTATGCAAGATGAACAGATAACAATAGTTATAAAGGTAGATCAGAGCAACAAAGAGTCCATTAATTAATTTCAATTCTCAAACCACAAATATACTTTAATTTCATCTTTTTTGCCTTGCAAATAACTCAATGTTTCTGATCCGGAAGATATTCTTTTTAAAAAAATCAATTCTTAAGCAGAATAACCCAAGATCTCCATCACCTCATAAAAATATAAATTACTTTGAGCGTCAGTTAACAAATTAAGCATAAAATATCAAGGGTATAAAAACCTAAGTATATCCTATTAAAAGAAGATTAACTGATCAAAAAGAAATTTATTTAAAAATATAAAGCGGAGGTTTGCCTGTGGCACGAAGGCATATCTATTATTCTATTAAATAATGCATCATAGGGACAAAAGAATTAAATTAAAGACATAGAATGAAAATAAAATTACTTAACTTCACTTTGTGCTCCGATCCAAAAGAATTTACTCCTTCATTGCAAAAGATATGATTTTCATTGAATACTTCATGCAAATTACAACTTCTCCTTCACAAAGATTCTCCTTCAAAATCAATCCTTGGACATGGCCCAAGGCTACCACAAGAAAAAAAAACTAGCTAATGGAAAAGAAGAAAGAAAGAAGGGAATATATGAGAGAGAGAGTGTTCCACGTGAGAAATTTTGTTGAGAAGGGGTTGCCCGTCCATGCCCTTTGTAGACTTTTTTATACTATTGAGCCTCCCTAAGAATTCTCCTCCAATTGATTTTGTTTCCTTATTTACCTTGGGATCTTTATTTCAAGCCATGGCCCATGATTAGCAACAAATTTGAATTGGATTAAATTCCTTTCCAAAGTTGGTTGCTTGGTGGGCATCTGTTTCCATGTTGGACTCTTCCAATTTATCTCCAAGATTGCTTGTGATAGAGTCTTTAAAAAAAAAATTCAGATTTTGATCTTCATGTATGGACGTCCATGAGAGTGTGTGGGCCCAAAAAGACCTAAATCTAGCAAATCAGATTTTATCAATCTTTGGAACACCCCTAATCTTACTTGGAATTAAAAAAAAAAAAAAAACTCCAATTTGGACGTGTAGTTCTTTCTTCTTCTCTTACTTGGAAATTTTTAATGCTATGTCCCACTCTCTTTGATAAGTTCAAATCTGAAATTGAATTTGTAGCAAAGCTTGGCAAATGGTGTGGGACCACAAGGGTAGTGCAAACATCTTGAAGTGATATACCTTGGACATTCTCTGTAAATTTCTTCTCTTAATTTCTTTTAAAGGCGGGTCCCAATTAACTGAAGGTTCCCTACAAGAATAATTCAGCCATCCTATGTATAAAATTCATAAATGTCATACATGGGACCCGAATGAGATCATGCACATAAATGCACAAAAATGGATGATTTTTTATGAACTAATTAATGATGCAAGAATCAAAACGCTAATTTGTGTGACACTAAGATGATATAAACTAATGATTTCATAAAATTCTTGAAAAAATGATGATTTTGAATGATTTAGACTAAGATTCAAACTTTAATGCTCAAATGCATGAGATTATGAAATTCTATGAAATTGAATGCAAATTACCCTAATTAAGTCCACAAAGTAATATAAAATGATGAATGAGAACTACAATTTTGTGGACTTATCAATGGTCGATGAAAACCGTGCAATTTTATATATGCACGTCCCTAAGTTTCCACGCAGTTATGTGCACTATCATGTGCAGCCGAGCATAGTTAAATTTGTAATCAATGAGTTTGTTTACTTATGTGTTATTCCGAATGATATATATATTTCAAGTATTTAAACAAACTACTGGACATGCCACCAAGACGAGTTTGTCATGGTAGTTCTTCGACATTAGGCCACGGAGGCGTTGTTAGTAGTCCATCGACCTCCAAGGGTCGGAGTGGTGTTGCGAGCTCATCCATTTAGATTGTCATCAGCCACTAGCGTCAGAGCGGAAACACAAGGCACGACAGGATCCACTTCCGGATCCGATAGAGGAGTCAGAGGAGGATGTAGCCTCTCAGGAGGCTATAGATGATGAGATGACTAATAAGGAGACACAACCGGTCATTTCAGAGGAGAGTTGTGAACCATCTTCGTGCCACGATTGTGCGACCTGGACAGCTAGCTGACGTGTATTACCGAGCGTTATAGACTACACTTAATATTCTAGAGGACTTGCCGTTTGCATATAGGCGTCGTTTATAGGGACCGTAGTCGTGTTTTATGGGGGTGAGATGTATTTTTTGTGGTTGATAGTGCGTTGTGGAAGTGTTTTTTGTGGATTATTTGTATTGTGGATGCACTTGTTACGGAGTTATTGGATTTTGGAAGTACTATTTTATTGATTGTGGATGTACCCTTTTATCAGTTTTTATGGATTGTGGTTGTTTCCTTCAATTTTTTTGAATATGCATGTTGATCAAGGAGTTATTATATCTTAAATTTTGTTTCAAAAACCTCAAATAACTTTACAGTAAGAAGGCTACTATAATATGATATAAGAAAGTTTGCATTGACATTGGATCAACAAAGTCAATCGCATGGTTGATGGTATCTGCCCAATTAGTATCCCGATCTAGTCCGACAGACACTTAACTTCTCATTCTTCTTTGTGATCACTTAACTTCACCTGAGTATTCAACTTGACATCCAGCTCAAGAAGATAAGTGGACGAAGGATTTTCCACTTCTTTCAGTTTTCTCAATATCTATATTTTTACCAAGTTGATCACTCTCCTGAAATTTCTTTGCAACCAACTCGAGCTCGGCAGTGGTGGTCAACTCAGCATTGTAGATACGGGCTTATGAATATAGTGTTTATTTCCAACATCCCGTGTCCATTGGATAAGGGCTTCTCGGCTCCTAAATATAGTGTCGGTGGTGAAGACGTTAGTAAGATCCAATAAACACTCACTGGCACCTGTAGAATCAATCTCCTGGAAAAAAAAAACATTTTTTCAGTATGGGACGGTCATGCTAAACCACCCTACATCATACTGTTCGGCTAAACTTGGTTGAGCTATATGGTATTGCATGGAAATATAGAGTCGTGCAATACACATATGCGCGGTCAAGTATGGTCGTGCATTACAATATTGCACGGCTTAAGATGGCCGAGCACTACATGTGATGCACAGTTCTATAATTCCGTGCAAGATGCGAACGGAATTTTTTTTTTTTTTGAACAATGTGTGAAAAAAACGATACCTTCTCTTCATTGATGGTCATCTGCTGGTCCATAATGGGGATGGCTTTTCTAAAACACAATGTACCACCTAAGATTGAAGGTGTGGTAGCTTATATGGAGAAATGGAGAGATGGGTTCGGAGATGAGTTCTTCCGAGAACAATGGTGGGAGCTTTATGATGATGAGAAGAAGAAGAAGTATAGTGATAAAGGGAAAGAAGTGTAGAAGAGGACTCTGTTCTTGCCAGGAGCATCAAGTTATTCAAAGAGGAGGAAGAATAAATTGGCTGAAGATGTCCGGGTACTTTTGGTATTTCACATATGTATATTTTGGTAATAAAAAAAATTAAATATGGGTGAGCTCAGTAAGTTAGGTGGGTGCATTTAGAATCTCCCTTCATCCGGTTCTGGTATCAGTTAAGAGAAATTTTGTTTGCACGCATATGCCTTGCTGAGCACACCCACTTTCTGAGTTCACCACATGAAGAAAAATAAAAATGCCATTTTTACTGAGCCCACCCCAAATAATACCCAAAACACCATCTTCTCCTCTTCTCTCCCTCCCACCTGCTGCGATTGAACCCCAACGACCGCGCCATCACCGGCGACCATCTCCCCCTCCAGCAAGCTCCTCTCTCTGCCCCACTATCACCGGCGACCATCTCTCCCTCCGAGCTCCGATCCCCGTCAGGAGTGCAAACGAACACCAGGAACAGCCTTATTTCAACGCAGCTCATACTACTCCGATCTTCTTTGACAATTAGAGAGCAGAACCCACTTGGTTTTGAGAAGAAAGGTGTCACGCCCCCGAACCGAAAACCTCGGGGGCGGGAAATGGGATTACGCATAAATGTATTTTACTTCTCCCAAGATCCGCGTGTGTGAAGACAACACATTCTGAATATTTTGCGGAAGCATTTGTGGTGTTGCGACCCGAAGTCCGTGGCCATCGGATTCCGCGTCGCACTCAACCTTTAGCGTATAGCTATTATATCAAGAATCATATCAGACTGGAGTAACCATCACAATAAATTACAGAGCTGACAGTAACAGGATATTACATTCCCAAATATATTCAAGTTACAATTATCAATGTACATTAATTAAGAATCCCAAGAAAAAGGCTAATAAAAGCCATACAACAATAAGCTATAAACTACTACCCAAATGTGACGTAACTCCGATGTCAAGCTCAATGTCTACATGACATAGCCGACAAACTAACCTGCAAAGCATGGCTCTACAGCCAACAAAGGCACTCAACTCGGGGCGAAGAAATCTGAACCTGAGTACCAAAAGTAGTGGGTCAGACACGACGGTCTGGCAGGTGGATGAAAAGACAACAAATATACTGAAGAATAAAATATAAGATAAATCATGCTATTCGATCAAATGCTGCATATAATTAAACGGGTGCAAAGTCGGGAATCTCAGGGAAAAACCTGTATTCATTTCAAGCACGGGTAAAACATGAATATTTAATAAAACACGTGTTCATTTACATCATCTATAAACATAGATATTTGACAATCGGGTATTCGTCTAAAACATGTATAAATATAGTGGTTTGACAAAACAAACGTCCATTTGAAACATATGTAAAAATACGGATATTTAACAAACCGGGTGTTCATTTAAAACAGGTGTAACCAAGGAAATCTGACAAGACTAATGTTCATTTAAACCTATTCCAAAGTATGGATATTTAAACAAATCGAGTATCATGTAAGAATAGGTATAAACATAGGAATCTGGCAAAACAAGTGTCATCTAAAACATATTTCAAAAACAGGGATATTTAACAAATCGGTATTCACTTAAAACATGTATAAACATCGGGATCTAACAAAACGAGTGTCATTTAAAACACGTTCCAAAGCATGGACATTTAATAACTCGGGTATTCATTTTAAAACATGTGTAATCATATAACTCTAGCAAAACCATCGATCGTTAGAACCATATGTAAAAGCACGGGTATTCACCCAACCGGCATTCATGTAAAACATGTACGTGTGCAAAGGACATAAAACAATATAATAGTGACTGAATTTACAATAGAGAGCATTAACACTTATCTAAATAACAACTTTCATAAAAGCAATGAATCATTTATCTGAAAACAAGTAAGCAATATAAACCATGTCGGGTGTCCAAGGAATCGGGAACTGGCAAGATGGCAATCACAAGAAGCTAAGTCCTCTATCACCGAAGTGACAAGAGCGGGACGTTGGTCTCAGTCACACAAGGTGAGGAGACTCAACGTAAATCATATATACAATAATAAATATACAGGAACGGGAACGGGACCACGGTAGCGAACCGGGTATCGGGACGGGACCACGGTAATAACCGGGTATCGGGACGGGACCACGGTAATAACCAGGTATCGGGATCCAAACTGCAGCTGGCGGGACGGGAGAGGGATCTCCAAGTCGGTGGATCAAACCGACAAGGTATCCAAGCTTAGTGATGCCGACTCATAGGTCAAAACCAATCGAGACATATGCAAGTAAATCAAGTACAGTAAATAAACGGGTAAACCGGGGGTGCTCAAGGGCACACAGTCACTTCATATCGGGAATACATCTCGGGACAAATAACTGTTACTAAAGTAACTTCAATGCTTTCAGGAAAACAAGTCATGTAATGCAAATCTCGGGAAAAGAGGTGAAACAATGAACTATAACAATTTCGGGTAAAAATATCGGTTTCAAGATCTATTTAAGTGAATAGGGGTCCCGTATGTCGATTATAACAATTACTTGGTACTCCTTGAGTTTAAAGACATTCCGGGCTCCTTATGCACTTTTACTATTTTAAAATCTTAACTTGAGCTTATGGGTAGTTCTAGATGTTACAATAGCAAGAATCAAGATTATCAACGGTCCATCCTAGGCATGACATTAATCCGGAAACATCGAGCAACCTATTCAGTCACCGAAAGGAATGGAATTCGCGATAACCAAGGGAAAGACTTGCGTTTAGATATAAAGAAGATATCGCGTCGTTCCATCCCGTTCAAGATTGAAATGGGTTGAACTTCGATGCATCCGAACCAACCGTGACGAGCATCGGCTCCAGACGCTCTCACATATGGTCGAGTGAGTCTGAGGAGGTTAGCCAAGGTCCACAAAGAAAAATAAACCTCAAAACCCACTGGACTCAAACTGAGTCCTCCGATCGGTCGGACCGAAGGTCCGATCGATCGGCTGAAATTTCTGTACCAGCGCCTTAAAACAGTTCAGACAGGCCGCATCGCTCGAGCGAATCGAAGGGTTCGCTCGAGCGAACTCATCGGTCGAGCGGTTATTAAAATGCGTTCGAGCGACCAGGTTACTGGAAAACCCGTATCCCTTTCTGGACAGGTCGCTCGAGCGAACTGTCATGGTCGCTCGAGCGAACTGTCCAGAAACTGAATTCTGGCAGTTCAGTTCCCTTCTTTCTCTTCCTTTTTCCTTTCCAACACTTATACAAATGAGTTTTTCCTTACTTCAACAACATCCTAATTACAATAAAACTCCCATCAAGACTTCAATGAATCATTAAATCCAACCTCTTTCTTCACATTCAATCCCCAAACAAGGAGAGGAGTTCCCATCATAGACAAGGGTTCATTTGAGTCAACATTTATAGATAACAAGGTCTATTGATCACATTTCCATAACCAAAGATGTTTTAGCACAACTCTATAAATGAGTATCAATTTCAAATCAATGCAACTCATAAACATAACCATGATTAGCCAAACCAATCCTATTCTTTATAAAAACCATATGAGTAAACTTGATCAAATGAAATGCATACCTCTCCAAGAGATTAACAAGATAGAAACCACCATTAATGTGCAAATTTCGAAATCCATATATATGTGACAAGGAGCATATGTGCAACATGTATCCAATGATCAAAAACAAGAAATAAACTTGGGATTTTCTCATAAAACTTTGATAACATTAAAACCATCCATTCATCCACTTGCCTTGGGTTCCAATCTAGCAAAACAAGCTCCTAATCACCTCTCAAGCTCAAGATCAACAATCTCTACAAAAACCCCCAAAAAAAGCCCTAAAATGGGTTACACAAAGAATGAAAATGAAAGAGCTTTCAATAATACAAATGGAGCTTCTCAAGAGCTAGAGGAACACTAATCTAGGAGATGGGAAGAATCACTTACTTGGAAGGTCCTCTAATGGACAAGGTAAGCTCAAGGAAAGTCTTGTGATGGAGGGTTCTCTTCACAAATGGTATCAATGGGAAGCTTGCAAGATGAGGAAGAAGATGATGAGTTCCATTTCTTGGTTGATGCCAATCTTGGTGTGGATTAGAGGAGGAGAAGCAAGAAGAAGAAAAGGCAAGAAAACCCTAGACTCAAAAGGGTTGTGCTGGAACAAGAAGGATGAAATGAATGGCTAATGGCTTCCCCTTTATTAACAAGTGAGTTGGGTTGGGTCCCACAACTAAAGGAGCTAAATGGGCTGAAATCATCTCTTTCGGTACCTCAGATGAATTCGACAAAGAAGGAAGAAATGATCGTCGAAATATCTAGTTTCCAAAAAGTATATGTTTCACGGATTTCGAGAATATCGAGTTTTGGGTACAGATTTGGTGTGAAAAGACTGTTTTGCCCTCAAGGCCAAGAAATCGGTTTTCGGGTTCTCAAATGGATACGAGATCAACATGAAAGTTGTAGGATTCCTCAAGATGAATGCAACGGGCCAAAAACACAATACGAAACAAATCGGGGAAATCTCACAAGTAAAAGCAAAGCCGAAAAGGGAACCCCCAAAGGGCCCCACAAGCTACCAAAGCACTCAAAAGCCCAAAACTAGAAGAAAACCATTCTAGATCACAAACTCAACCCAACAAATACTACTCCCACTAAAAGAACTAATCCACAAATAAAACAACACTAATCCAAGAGATTAGGGGTCGGGTTCTCACAAAAGGGGACTGACCTCTTTCTTCGAGTGTGTTGCTCGTTGGTGGGGTGCACGGAGTTTCACAACCGTGCACTTGCAGAGAAGATGAAGATTGTTGGTATTTTTTCATTCACACATGGGTATTTTGGTAATAATCTTTTTTTAAAAAGTGGGTGTACTCAGTTATTTCCACGGTGCAAGCAGGATTTCTCATCAGTTAATTCCTCAGTTCTAGCAGCAGGAAAATTTAGAAATAGGCACCTTAATCGATTTCAGGTTTTTTTTAACTAGGGAGAAATAAATATGGAAAAAGAGAGAGAAATAGATAGAGAGGTATTGAGGGCCTCATGCATGTGGGGCCCACCTGGAACCCCACTTGGGGATGGGATGGAGGCTCGGATGATTATCCTAAATCCTTGATCAATGGCTGACAAAATCTTCACAGTTCAAAATGAGTGCACGAGTCGATCCAAAGATCGAGTCCATTTGGGTGGCTACCAAACCTCAGAACCGGTGATTATAGGGAGTCCCTGTTGTGTGGTCATTCTTTAAATTTTTTATCCAATCTTTATTTTTAACCACTAATGGGTATGAATCATATGTATTTAATTTCTATATATGTATATATTAATACTAACAAATAAGCTTTAAACAGGTTCAATAGAATACATGACATGAAAGTGTGCCCATCATATGTTAGATTAAAAAAATATACACATGAATGGCATGTGGCATTGAATAGTTTGCAAAGGAAAAATTAGTTGTACAAAGGTGACTTCTTTTGCATAAATCACTAGTTGACCAAGAAGAGTTCAATTCCATTTTGAATTTTCATATCTGGAGCCCAAATTGCTTAATCCAATCATTGTCTGTGGATAAACTATTGATGAGCAGGATGAAAGAAAAAAGTGTACAATGCATGGTCACTTGATGTAGAGTTTCAATACACTTAACACTGTTCATAATTAAGCCCCTGCTTAGTCGCATAGGGAAGGCCAAGAAAGGTAAGGGGGAGAAAATTGTCCTACATTCATTAGAATTATATTTTTAATTGAATTTTCTTCGCTTTCAAAGCAGTTCCACAGTGACGTACTTAAATAAGGTGAATATGCCCATTTGGCAATTCACTTGTAAAGTAAATTCAAAATAAAATGTCACTATTAAGTGAAAAAAAAAAGGTGGTGTCTTCTCAAAAAGTACAAAATTTTAAAATCCACATTAATGACTTTTTATCATTTTGTGGCATTGGAATGAATTTTTTTGACTTTTTAGATAAAATAAATACATTTTTGTCTTTTAGTGAGATGAGATATTGACTTTTTTACTTTTTAATAAAAAGAAAAGGTAATTTTTGAAACTTTTGACCTTTTTATAAGATCCTTCCTCTTCTCTTGTCTCTCAAAAGTTACCTTTCACTTTGAATTCACTTTTCAAGTGAATTCCCAAACGGATAAGGTCATGTTCTGCAATCAAATCCTCAAGGATTAATCACCATTTTTTCACAAAGTCATGAAAACCAATTTTTAACAATTGTAAATCCTAAAGAATGTGGGCTAGTGAAAATGCTCTTTTCTAGGGTTTTTAGGTCCGGCCCTTCCTTCCAACACCCTTATTGTATTTGTAGTTTTAAACATTGGTACCAAATTCTCTCAAATATCAGCATCGATATTCAATACGCAATTGATATTAGTGTAAAATCCTTAGTGGGGAGTTTCTTGTTTCAAGTAAAGATGCAAATGCAGCAGAACCATGACAAATTAAGGCTAAGATTTGCCTTCATAGAGATCTAGATCCAACACGGAACCTATTTGATGTATTTGGATTTGACATCAACTTAAAGAAAATGATCCAATTTCGGATTGGTTCCAAAATAAGATGGAGCATGCACTACTATGATAGGCTAAAAAAAGCCTCAAAAAAATATATATATATATATATTTTAAATATACACTCAACCTATTTACACACAACACATATACATATATATCATATGAATGTAATCATCTTAGATCTGGATTCTCGGGTCGGAACATACAAGGTGGTTCTGAAATTAAATATTCCAAATCCTATACCAAGGATTCAGATATGGGTCTAATCTCTCCTAATCCGAAAATTGGTTCCAAGTCCACTTTATTTGAATCTAGAGACTTTAGATACTTAGATACTAGGATGCTTATCTACAACCCTAGTTCCAAGGGCAATAAGAAGTCCTCACATTTACAAATTTCTCACAAATTTCTCACATGTTACCAAAAATGCTCCAAGTGTTATAACATTATAATATTTGAGATTTTGTCAAAAAGAATAAATTACAAAGAATCTTATCTAACATTGGAAAGATCTTAGATATCAATATACAAATTCTGAACGACTAGATTCCAAGCATTGACTAAAAAAATAAGCAAAGGGACTTTTGGTCCTTTTGTAAAGAAATATAGAAAACCAGCATTTTATGTTTAGAAAAAAATGTTTTATTGCTACAGCCAAATAACCAGAGGTTGAGTAAAAAAAGAGGAGGTAATCTAATTTCACCAATTTTCGATATTTTGTCGAATCTTTGTTTTCAAAGTGCATGCAAGTAGGAAACTTGATGGGTGTTAAGATTACCAATGGATTCAAAGCTAAGGAAGAAAAAGGAATAGCATTCCAACATTCTTCTACTTCTTCGTTGCTGTGAAGTTGTTGAAGATGATCTTTGCTTTGTTAGTATTGGTTTTTTTTATTTTTTATTTTCCTCTTCAAGATGGTGGTTCTCAATTGTATCATCACCTCTATCAAAGAACGAGGATGCAAAGTAAAAGAGACCACAATCAATTAAGCAGGCCGTGATATCGTGATAAAAGGATACTTCTGTATTTCAAAATGCTTACTTTTATATAGGGAACTTTTTGCAAAAAAAAATAATTCTCTGCCGCTATTTGGTAATTATTGAAACTTCACATTATTTTTTTATAAAAATTCCAAATTGTATCGTATCCCATATATATAGAGGCATTATTTACGAAAAATTTAGATTTTACATAGGTGGGCCACATTGTGGATGAGATGTGAATCTTTTGTCGTATTGTGTTATGCTTTGATAAATCTTGTTTTTGGCCCAAAACATATTAGAGTAAAAGTTTGAAATATTCATACAAGAAAAAGGCATTTTTATCAGTAATTCATATTTTAGATAGACTACACTATGGATAATACACATAAAATCGTCTAATGTTTTATTCAATTATATTACACTTATTAAATCTTATGGTGGGCCCAAAACATTTTAACTTATGCAATATCTCTTAAGAGAAAGTTGCATTTATTTTCAGTGATTCGGAGCTTTAAAACAAGTGGGACCCGCTTTGGATTTCATGTTGGAGGTGGAACCACAAAAGGGGACTCCATGTATCAAGAAAAGGCGATGAGCATTAGGGAAATGATTTTCAAAATTATAAAATGCCCTTTTCAGATTTCTAAAATGTCATTTGTGAATTTATGATATATTTTGAGAGTCAGTGTATTGAAATAAGGAAATGGATTTTCAAATTTGCAAATTGTCATTGTGAATTTGTAATATATTTTGAAAGCAAAAATATATATATATGGGACAAAAGATCTCCATTTCAAAAAGGGCGTTTTCACCCCTTTTGATTTGTCCAATGAGATAATGCCACTTCACATTGCTTATGCCAACTCATATTTATTTACTCACCTTTATTATAGGAGTGTGTAGGAGAGAAAATAGGAGATGTGAAAGAGAGAAAATAGGATATTTGAACTCCCAAAAAATCAGATACAGTTGGATGGTTTAAAAATGCAGAGGGGCCTTCCACATGCACATATATTGATAACACTCGATAAATGTGATAAGATATCTACAACTGAAGAAATAGATGATGTTGTCTCGGCCGAAATTCAGGATCTTGACACAGATCCAGAGCTGTATGAAACAATCAAGCGTTGTATGATGCATGGCCTATGTGGTCTGCTAAATCCAAAGTCTCCATGTATACAAATGTGATAAGATATCTACAACTGAAGAAATCGATGATGTTGTCTCGGCCGAAATTCAGGATCTTGACACAGATCCAGAGCTGTATGAAACAATCAAGCATTGTATGATGCATGGCCTATGTGGTCTGCTAAATCCAAAGTCTCCATGTATGGTTGACGATAAATGCAGCAAAAAGTACCAAAACGTTTCAACCAACAAGCCGACATACAGGCGGAGAAATGATGGAAGGACGATTAAAATAAGATATGTTGAACTAGATAATAGATGGGTAGTTCCCTACAATCCTTTTTTGTCAAGAAAATATAATGCACATCTAAACATTGAGATTTGTAGCCAAATTCGAGTCGTTAAGTATTTGTACAAATATATTCACAAAGGCCCAGATAGAGCAACTATCGTTATTAAGGAAAGCACACAATCACCAGATGAAACAGGCCAAGTGAGATATCGACATGTTGATAAAGTCAAACAGTACTTCGATTATCGTTATGTTTCCGCTCCAGAAGCATGCGCGCTGGAGAATTTTTTAATTCAACCTTCATAGTAGAAATCCATTGGTCGAGCGTTTACAATATCATCTTGAAAATCATCAAATCGTTGTTTTCAATGATTATGACAATTTAGTATATGTGTTAAATAGACCTAGAATAGAGGCTACTATGTTCACTCAGTGGTTTGTAACAAATCATCAATATCTTGATGCAAGAGATTTAAGATATGTTGACTTTTCAACAAAATGGACTTGGAAAAGCACTCAAAAGGTTTGGAGCAGAAGGAAACAAGGAAGATGCATTGGAAGATTATATTATGCGCATCCGACGTCAGGTGAGAGATATTATTTAAGAATGTTGCTTCATATAATAAGATGTGCCACATGCTATGGAGATTTAAGAAATGTGGATGGAAAAATACACAATTCTTTTAAATCAGCATGCATAGCACTTGGCTTTTTAGAGGGTGACAACGAGTGGGACAATGCATTAATAAAAACATCACAGTGGGCGACAACATATCATTTGAGAAACATATTTGCAGAGATGCTTATATTTTGTGAAGTATCAAATCCATTTCATGTATGGAACAAACATTGGAACTCACTTTCTGATGATATAGAGATGAGGCTACGTAGGCATGAAAACTCAATCATTCTTAATTTATCAGACCATGAGATACAAAATCAAGCACTTATAGAGATTGAGTCAATCCCAAATAAAAATGGTAGATTGTTAAAAGAGTTTCAGGATATGCCATTTTCACAATATGAACACGGTGATTTTATATTAAATAACTTGCTACACGAAGAAATGTCATGCAATATTGACGATCTTGCAACTGAATTATTGTCTTACATTCGAGACTAAACATGTAACAAAACATAGTGTTCGACGAAATCATTGATTCATGTCTAAATGGCAAAGGCGAGTTTTCTGTCAATGGCAGTGGTGGAACAGGAAAAACATTCTTATGGAAAACAATAATTACAAAACTCTGAACTGAGGGAAAAGATTGTTTTAGTAATATTGTGAAATTTGGAAATATTGTGAAGTCTTAAACCTTACGGAGAATATGCGTCTACAAAAATTATCTTATAGTGATGACAATGCAAACTTTGCAAGCTAGGTATTGAAAATAGGAGATGGAGATTGCACTGCTCTATGTACCAACATGGATTCAGATGATGATTGGATTCATATTCCAAGTGAATTGTGAATAGATGCTGATGATGATGCAATTTCACCCTCAATCAACTTTCTTTGTGATAACTTAAATGTCAATATAAAAAATCATTCATATTTTAGAAACAAAGCAATATTGACTCCATTGAATGACTATGTTGACAAGATTAATGATGAGATTCTTAATATGCTTTCTAATGAGCTTGATAAGAAGATATATCTAAGTGCAAATACAATGGTTGAGGTTGAGGGCAGAGAAACCAGTCAAGATATGTTATACACCACAGAGTACTGAAACACTCTTAAATTTGCCAGATTCCCAAATCATTCATTAGAACTAAGAGTGGGTGCCCCAATTATGCTTTTACATAATTTGGATCAATCTATTGGATTATGCAATGAAACAAGATTAATTATCAGTAGAGTGGGACAACGAACAAGAGAAGCAGATGTGGTCACAGGGACAAATGCGAGCGACCGTGTATTCATTCCATGAATAGTGATGTCAATTGCTGAAATAGTTTTGCCATTCATACTTAAAAGAAAAAAGTTTCCAATTAAATTGGCGTTTGCAATGACAATAAACGAAAGTCAAGGGCAAACACTGCAAAAAATAGGGCTTTATCTCCCAAAGCCAGTTTTCTCGCATGGACAACTTTACATTGCTCTATCTAGGGTCGTGGATAAATCAAGGCTGAAGATCTTGTTGAAGAGGAATACTACCATTCCAATTGGATATACTAAAAATGTTGTATACAAAGAAGTCCTGAATGAAGTGAAAAGTCATTGCACAAATTACTCTTAGAGGTATAAACAATTCCTTCTCTTCTCATTAAAACCGATGTAATACGGATAAGTTGTGCTATAAATTTCTCATTGCATTTTACTGTAAATATTTTTCATGTAACAATCTCATATGCTTAAACATATATCAATATAATTAAAAAAGGATCACTATCAGAATTAAAATAAACATGAGACTAACAATAATTTGAAATTTTCATCTCTAGGTTATCAAGGAATCATCAATGACGTCCACCAAATTTCATCGTCTTGAGGAGCTGCATCCTTATAATGACAGATGGTGCATTAAAGTAAGAGTAAGCGGAATAATTGAAGATAGACAGTACAGCAATGCTAAAAGTTCAGGGCGAATCAATAAATTAATCCTTATTGATATAAATGTGACCTTTTAAATTTAAACAAAATTCTATTTAAAAAATGATTTTTGAATACATGGCAGTTATATTTATTTTCTTCATTTTTTAACTTTCAAGGAGATCAAATACTTCTCACATTGTTTAATGATGAGATACCAAAATTTGGTGATGAGATAATGGAAGGAAATTGTTATACGATTAGAAATGTGAGAGTCAAAGAAGCACCGGAGACATATAATTCGCCCCCCATCAATATCAACTATCATTAGCAAGAGATGCAGTTGTTTCACAAATAACAGAGACGTGTAGATATTCATCACTACGTGTATTGCTTCACTTCACTCAATAAAATGCCTTTATTTCTCCACAGATTTAAGTATTTGCAAGGTATTACAACTCTCATAACTATTAATATTCTTACAGTTATAAATCTCTTTAAAAGTTTATTCATTTGCATTAATATGATACATACATCATTGGAGTTATTGAAGATATAAGTGGCATATCATACATTAGAAAACAAGATCAAACCAAGCTAGCGAAGTTAGATATCACACTATGTGATGAAAGGTATTTTAAATTCAATTGTACTAAATTATTTATATTTTTCAGATCAAATATATTCATTATTAATCTTATATTTTGTTTTGTAGTCGCAAGCGGATGGATCTTGCTCTATGGGGAAACTTTGTTTTAGACAATTTTTACTCCTTAAATTCAAGCATAGGGTGAGTTATTATAGCAACATCTATAATGGTTAAGCAATACAATGGTAAAACTATTTGTTTTGGATCACTGATAGTTTTTATTAATTTTATATGAAACTGATACAAACTTGATGAGTTGTGTGTAGGAAACATTTATCTCAGTCCATCAGTTGCAACAAAGTTACAAATCACCCTAATATTCCATTGGCAAGACATTTTCTTTTATGGTAAGTGATTAACTTTTTCATCACTAACTTTTTATCTCTATTTGTTAATATTAACATCTTTGTCAAACGTTGAATTGCAGTAATGAGCTTTCATTGTTAAATGACTCAAGCTCTATCAGATTGTCATTACATGAGTTAATTTTATTATTGGAAAATGCTGTCAATGAGGTAAAGTTAAACTCAAATACATCTTCTCTTAATTCATAAAAATAATTTTGAATAGTATGTAGTGCAGACTAGCTTTTATTTTTCTTTTATAAAAAAATATAGGTTAAATATGTTGCAATAAAGATCACAGTTGTAATGTTCCATATGGAAACTCCTATGACGCAACTTTCCTGCACTAAATGTGATAAGAAAATTTATGAAAGTGTCAACAATGGTAAATGTGTTCATTGTAATGTTTCAACGGTACCAACAAAGATGAGGTACATAAATAATACATTAAAATAATAACATATCTACATTCTGCAAATATTATGGGACAATTAATTTTAATATTTCTTTTTATATTCTGAGATACATTGCAACTATAACAGTCAAGGATCACACCAAGCACACAACATTATTTATGCATGATGAAATACTCAAGAGTTTCATAAATAAAACTGAAGAAGCATTTAAAGACTATGCAGATAAGGTATTTTAAATCTGCATATAAATAGATTATGATCTTTATTTTAAACATTATGTATGTATATGTATACAATAACTTTTAAACTATTTTGCAGATTAACTGGTATGATCTATTGGCAGCTAAAATAAAAAAGGCACTGTGGAAACAATATTTATTTCATATAAAAATAGACTAAAGTATGAATAGACTGACATTTGAAAGTGGAATCACGGTCAACAAAATAGAAGAAATACATTACAAAAAAGAATCGGTATTTTTGTTTGCAGAAATTGAAAAATGTAAGTTTTATTAAGACATCTTCAGCAATGTTCCATGAAATACCATTAAAATTTCCTAATTCATGTGAAAATTGAACATACAGTATCAAACAAGCAAGATATTGGGACATGTGAAGATGTTGGAGCAAATACTTTAGAAGCAATACTAAATAGAAATAATAATGCTGAGACAAGTGCAGGTTCTGACAAAATATTAAGTGCTGGGACATGTAAATATGCTGAGACAAGTGCAACAAATGAGACAACTGACATAAATGACACAAGTGGATAGGCTGAAACAACTGCACAAATCGAAGGAGTTGATGGATAGAAGAAATATCATGAATTGAATGATGCAAACTTATAAACATTATTCTTGTTTTATTTTAATACATTGACCCTTAATATCATAGTTCTTTTATATGCTTTTTTATATACTATTTCTATTTAATAAATCTTTAAAATATTTGCTTTTAAATAATTTTATTTCTTATTTCTGCTCATAATTTTGCTTTCTTTTTTCATTCTTGTGGGGTTCATATAACATTCATGGATGGTATATGGAAGTAGAAATTTTAGTTATTCAATTGCATGATATGTTACATAGCAGAGAGAGCTTTAACATCATCGCTACTAGTACCATAAAGAACACGGTAAGTTTGACTAAAACATGATTCGATGTTTTCCTTTTGACGATTGATTCAAATTTATATATAAGATTCTTTTAGAATATTTTCCTTTATATAAAAAAATCATGCCTCCCATATGCATTTAACCGACAATTACTTCCTATTTATATTTAAATTTACTTTCGACTAAACTCTCTCTCTATCAAATATCAACGCCCCATGAACGGGAAGGCATAAACACATATGGGGTTCTCAAAAAGATGGTGACCAATCTTGAATTTCCAATATAATTGTATTAAATGTAGTTTGTTTGTTTACTGGGTGTCTACTTTCAATTTAAATTGGGTTTTCCCTTGATGAGTTCTTTTATTTTATGAGATAGGTTTTCATGGATTTACTATTAAATGGATCAGTCGAAGAAGTTTATTTCTTTCCTTTTTAATTTGTTTATAAGTTCTCAATTGGTTGGTTACTTTTAACTTAAATTGAGTTTTCCCACTACACACGAGCCCTGCAGCGCTAGTATAGATTAAAGCAATAGGTAGCCTTGCACGGGAGGGTGCCACTTCAGCACTCTCAAACCTCATGGTGACACATCAGAGCTCTCACTGGCGCCATGTGTCATCCTAACTAATGCCACTTAGGATTTTGAAAACATGATTTTTAGTCTCTAACTGATTTTCAGGGTGTTGCCAAAACAAGATAGCAAATTTTGTGGGTCATATTAGGACTGTAAACCAGTCACTTAAATCATAATAAATCTCTATTTATTCTCTTCTTTTAACTCTTCTAAAATTTCCCCTAAATATCAAATATTTTTCACTATCTCTTAAATTCTCATAAAGATTTTCTTTTTCCATGTGAGAGTCTTCTTTTTTGGCCTTGCTATGCTTTAAGGTCGAAAGATATTCCACTAAAACTAAAAAGAAAAAAGATGACGAGATGTATTCCATGGTTGAGAAAATATTAATATGATATTGATTTATTATAACAGTATTATGTTAAACACTTATTTAAATTACGTTATAACATTAATACCTCCATTTTAAGAATCAGTC
The DNA here is from genome assembly GCA_038049695.1 of Cinnamomum chago. Classification (NCBI taxonomy): domain Eukaryota; kingdom Viridiplantae; phylum Streptophyta; class Magnoliopsida; order Laurales; family Lauraceae; genus Cinnamomum; species Cinnamomum chago. The sequence continues at coordinate 36,644,560 of CP142452.1, forward strand.
TATTGTTATCTCATGCTTCTTTCTTTCATTCCACCTGGATTTTTTCAACCCCACAACATTAGAATAGATATCATTTTAGTTTCATCCAAGTAATTTTTAGACAGCCCACAAAGAGAATCTCCGATCAAACAATCTCTTCAATGATTTTGTGGGTCAAATTGGAAACTTTAAATTCAAAAAAATTTGAAAACTGATCCCGAATCTCTGAGATACATATAGTTTAGGAATCCTAACTAATCCAATCCGAGTGACCTGCAAAGTTACAGTTTTATAAAAAATTCAAAACTCTTTCCTTATATAAAGGTGATCATATATGGCCTTTATTTTTAAAACTACTTCATTATGATTTACTTACTGAGATTTTATCTACTTTCTTGATTTAATTACCTTCATAAGATTTATACTAACGAAATGCGCCCGTGCATTATAATAAAATATATATAAAAGTACAAAATATTTTACAAATATAAATTTATAGTTCAAATGTTATAATTTATATATTTAAAAATAAAAATATAGAAAGATCTAAACTTAATATCAAAAGTAATTGATGTAAAAAAATGAAATGAATGAAAGATTACCTGAAATTTACAAAGAACTAAAAAATTAAAATATAGTAAAGAAGAGAAAATCTTACAATGTAAGGAAAAAAATATTAATCATAGAATAATATCATTCAACTTTCCTAAAATGAAAAAAAAATAAAAATAATAAAAAGATAGAGAAGAAAAGCTTAATATCTATCAATTTTTCATAACGGAATAAGAAGATCGAGATTTTTTGTTACCAATGCTTTAATTTAATAATGTTGTAGTATATAGCAATCTATTGTGTCCGCGGGCTGAAATGACCTTTTTTCATTAATAAATTTCATAACATCGTTTATAAAAAAATTGAAAATGGCTCACACCAATGTAAAATTCTCCGTTAGCTTTCTTATTATAAATTTAATTGGTGCACTATTCTTAAAATAATGTATAGCTTATTTATATTAAAATGGCATTACTTATATTAAAAATCTTCTTAGAAGTTAATCATAACCATTGTTTATTATTATTTTTTACTTGGACTTCCCACTTGCCTGACATGCAAAGTTTTTCTTCCATTAGCAGATTTTAAACAATCATCGTGCATATGACAAAACAGGTTTACCAATTGATTGATTGGTGTTTGCCAATAGCATTTTCTTACAATGTGAGCATTTGACATGCTGAGTATCCAATTCCAATATCAATTAGAATTGTATATGCACAAAAAGTTCAAAAAGTATATATATGTTCTACAAATCATTGAACAATAAAAGAAATTAATGAAGTATTTGATTTAAATAAAAATTATAAAAAAATTAATGTATTTGAAGTATTTGATTATAAAAAAATGGCATTAAGTATATAGTAAGAGGGTATTATAAAACCCTATAGAAATTAATTTATTACAGAAAATTGCTAATAAATTTAACAATCTAAGAATTTAATTGATCTAGCTTTGAAATCATATGCTTGGATTCAATATTGTAGTCCACGTATGCTATTTTTGTCACGATGCATGATTGACTTGGGTCTAGATGCTTTTTTTGAGCCACCTTTAATTAAAAAAATAAAGGACTTCCACAACACTCCTTTAATCTTGGATGCTATCATTTCGCCTTCATTATCCTACATATATAAAATAATGATAGTGTTAGTTGACTCATGTAAAAACTTTAATAGGTAAAATACTATTGACTATAGAAAGCTACATTTATTATCATTGTTGTCAACTCATCTTTACTTGTATTTAGGATGAGCTCAACCTCTTTGTCAAAAAGCACAATGTTCAATGTGTCAGTATGATCGATCAATGTAAGACATATGATGTATCTGTCAAGCATTTTATATTTTAATTAGTGGATAATTTTATATATTGATTGATTATAAGCTAATATTAATTATATGAATAATATAAATTTACCTTGTCTTTGTATTGGGGTTTGAAATGTCGCATCCTTGGCAATAGGTGTTTCCATCAAATAGTTTGACATTTTTACCACATTTAATGCACTCCAAGTACCAAATTTTTTGATCCATCTGTGCTCTAAATATTGTTGCCTTTAGGCCCAACATATTATCCTAAAAAAAAAAAACTAAATAAGTTTTATATTTTTATAATGTTTGAAAAATAAAAATTGAGTGCCCGTACCGATTGAAGTAAATCTGACTTGATGTTTTTCCACTCTTTAATAGTAATCCTTTTATCTAGTAATGGACTACGTTGATTTGCATCTTGATTTGATAAAATAGCATATGATTTCATATGTGAAGGACGCTTTTCTGCAAACCTTCAGATGAGAAAAGTATATGGATAATTAGCAAATGAGAAGTATGTTCTATAAAAGAATTATCAAATGAGAAGTATGTTCTATAAAAGAATGTTATAAAGTATGAATTTTACAATGAGCGAAGTTCCTGAGCTTCAGAAATGGTCGACTTGAATATTATCTTTGTCATGTAAGATGATGAGAGAAATTAATTTTCTAAAATAATTTCATTATATGGTTAGAATCTAAAAGTTATAAATATTAATGTCTGAAGAGTAACATTTAGTAGTACTTACCATTAAATTATTTAACTAATAATGATGTTGCAATGAGGACTTCTCCTATATTTATAATTGGATCTAAAAGTTGTTCCTTTTCAATTGATATAATATCTTCCCATAAAGTTAGTTTTATTGACATTTCACTATAAAATGTGTTTGAAAGAAGTCGGGCAAGGAAAATATAGTCAGTAAGAGATGATTATAGCTCAATATAAAGATTGCAAATATGTGTTTAACATACCTTTTATCACACAAAGTAATATCCATTTTTTGAGAAATTGAATTGTCTCTTTTTCTTATTATAGAGAATCCAATCATATCCGTAATAACTCCAATAAAATCTGCATAGAAGATAATAAATAATGATGATATTAATAAGTAGTTAAGTAAGGTTATAATTAAATATATAAAATTGTTAACTTGATATAGATGATAGATATTAAAGAAACAAATAAATACTGTAATATTTCTATTTAGCTCAATAGAAGTACTTGTTAGATTTTTAATAATATTGACCAATTGTGATAAATGGTCAAAACTTTTAAAATAACAACGATCATGTGAAATGTTGGTGCAATCTTCTACTATTTCATTTACAATAGCATTTTTCTTTAGAAATAATTGATAATCGCTAGGCACCACCTTATATGTAGTTGGAGAATCAAATACAATTACACGATCGATAGAGTACACTGTGCCTTGTCTTAAGTTTGGTCCGAACAAGTTAATTTGATCATTTTGTAAGGTTAGTTGCATTTTAAAAGTTGATTTTTTAGATAAGATTAAATTTGATTGCATGTAAAATGTCAATTCATGATTACAAGTTACATGTTCATCAATAAGTAGTTTAAGAACCTTTTTCCGCCCATAAGCATTTTGTAATTCAAATGCTTGTCATATTCTACATACTCTTGCCTTTATTTTCCAATGGAGTTCGTAGGGGTTGAGACTATCAAACGTATGATAATCTAGACATTGCATTATGTCTTATATGATGAAACAAAGTACTAGAGCATTAATGTAATTTTAATAACTGATATATAGATGCAATATATTTATATTACAGGATATTTATAGAAGTTAGTTAATTGAAGCTAATAAATATAATATAAATCATGAAGATGTAAAAGAGTATCATTAGTTTCTTAAAACTTCAACAAGAACCTTCTTATATACAACATTTTTTGTATATCCATGTGGTTCTTTTTCTCCATTTAAAAGTAATATCTTTAGACACGACCTCGATGCAACTCGTGTAACTGCCACATATAGCTGTCCATGTGAAAAAATTGGTTTTGGAAGGTATATATATAAACCGACTTTTGACAAAGTTTGGCCCTGACTTTTATTAATTGTCAAAGTGAATGCAAGACAGACTGAGAATTGTCTCCTTCTAAATGTGAAATGTCATTCTGAATCAGTTGGTGACATTATGATTCAAGGAATATAAGCAATTTCACCTATATTGCGACCTGTTATGATCTCTTCTTCAATTACTCTATGTCCAAGTCGTCTAATAATAAGTCTTGTTCCATTGCACAAATTAACCAATCGATTGATTTAAATTTCTCAACAACATTATTGGTACACCGGCTTTTATTTCGAGAGAGTGGTTTGGAATCCCACTAAATTTTAATGTGTTTAGAAATTCTGGTATGTACAGAAGGTTTTGCTCATCATCTTGAATGTCTGTGATACTATCCGAGCTAAAATATGTCAAATTTTCTTTTAATAGCATATCGAGCATGATTTCATTTATCTCATCAACAACATTATTTGTTGGTGCTAAAATTGCATGTTCTTGGAGATAAGAACAGTTAACACCTTGACTTAGTCATTATAAACATATCGTATCAAGCCTTTTACATCTTCTATTTCACCGTTTGCTTTTCTCAAGAGCAAATCATCCGGTATTTTTACCCAATCAGAATCTTCATCGTGTAATAGAGAAATTGAAGTTGCATTACCATTACCAATATCCAATACCCATTTTGCAAATGATGTGGAGTTATCATTTGTGATGCCATAGCTTGTTGATTTTTGTAACTCCATATTGACAATCAAGTTATAAACTTGACAATGTTTCCATGCTTCTGCATTTATCAATGATGGTTCGACTATTTGTTCTCTTCTCCCCTTATAAACCACGGGTAATATTTGTTTGAAATCTCCTCCCAAGGCAACAGTGAGTCCTCCAAAAACTCTCTTCGGCACGAATATCAACAGCAAGAAAAATATCCCTTAGTGCCCTATCCAATGCATCATAAGCATGTTTGTGGGTCATTGGCGCCTCATTCCATATTATTAAGTCAGTTTTCTACAGGACTGAAAGTATTTGGGTTGCCAAGTTTGAATAGGAATTTGAAATTTGGTTTTTTGGGTTTTGTTCTTTGATGGATTTCTGATTTGGGTTCTTCTCAGAACCTTGAAAGGTTGTGGGTGTTTGGTTTTGCTCTATTTTGTCTCACCCAAATTTTGTTTTGTGGGAAGTATGAAAGGTATTTGAAAATGGGTGCTACAACATTTGAATCGATCACATAAAATTAATATCTCAAAGTGTTAGAATATAACAGTGCCCATGATAAAATGCAGAAAAACAAAAAATCAGAGCAAACCAACATATAGATAAATAGTTATATGGATGGATTGATTGGTGAGAAGAAGAATGAGAAGATCTTACTCTTGCTAAGCGATGAAGAGGAAAATGGAAACAAAACTCTAATTTCTCCTTTTTTTTTCTCTTCTCAATCTCTCAATAGACGAAGAAGCAAACGAACAAGAAGAAGGAGGAGGAGAAAGTAGGTTTTTATCCCATCTCACTCTCAATCGAAAAATACCCCCAAACCCCACCCCAGAATAAATAAATAAATCCATTTTCATCATATATCATACACAAAGAACATAAGAAAAAAAAACCTAGATAGCATTAGAAGATATGACAAAAACCCATTAAAAAGAATGAGAATATGGGGCATACCAAATGGATTTGGCGGCTTCTTGTAGTGATGAAGCAAAGACAAAGAAGAGAAGGATGATTGCTCAAGAGAAGAAGAGAGATCACTAATACATCCATGATCATTTCAATAGTGGGTATGGCGAGCCCGTCCTCATACACCTACCTCCAAAGAGGAAAACATTTTTTGTAATTTGCAGTCAATTGTTACAAGTAACTTCTACTACACTATTGAAACTCTATATGCTTGTGTGTAATGGATGCAAAAAAAAGGGGGACCCATTCTTCATTCTGTTGTCTATACAACATGGCCAACCAACGATTGCGAAATCGGACTCCAATTTCGAAATCAGATCCTACGTCTTTAATATATATTAATGTGTTCAAGCACCAATAAAAGGTTTTACATGCTTACTAAGTGGTTTATGCTTTATTTAAATGATTAGCAGAAAGTCATGATCATTGATTTTTAACTGTTAATTAATTATATTAAAATATTTTTATAAAATTTAATGTAAATAGGCTCCTATCTAGGGTTGCAAAAGAGTATCCAATTCTCCAATTACCCAGAAGCCCCGACCCGCAAAATACCTAGTCTGGAACCTATTTTAGGTTTCAAGTCACAAACGGGTTTGGGACCGGAACCCAGTTTAGGTTCCGATTTATAAATGAGTCTGGTTTGGGTCCATATAGGTTCCGACCCGTAAACCCCGGACCCGACATGTGAGCATTTGATATTGCAAATTGTACCTCAAAATCAACTTTTTTTTTAACATTTTAATGTATAATACTAGAGGTAGTAGACTTGATAAATTGTTATAAGTTGAATGATATCCTTATTTTTAAGAAAATGAAGAATAAAGAGAAATTAAAATTGATTTTGGAACTACATTCCAGTCCTCTAGATGGACCCGGATCTGGATTTTCCTATCGGGACCAAGTTTGGAACCAACAAAACAAGTTCCTAGTAAAAAACAGATTCGGAACCGAAACAATTATCTAGAAAACGGGTGTCACGACCCCGGACCCGCGACGGTTGATTCTGTTGTTATGTTTGTTTTCCCACAGGTTCCCGCGGTGAGGATTCCAGAAACACGCGGAATCTGTCTCACACGATCAAGTTTGCGGAAGCGTGTAGCAAATCACATCAAGGTAAGCATCAATAAATTTTTAAGTGCTATAACAAATAATATCAAGACATAATATCAAAAGGAAGGAGTCAACATGACATTCTATCATACTTCAAGTTATGAGACTAACACAAAAGTAAGTTAAGTTTAGTTACATCCCATAAGAGGCCAACAAAGGCCAATACAATTCTCAAAAAGACAAAGGAAACCCATGACAAAAAGTAGCGAAACTCAAAAACCCACCCGACGTCTAGTTGACATCGTCAGGTTGCCACTCTTTGACTGGGGGTGGCTCAAAAGCCTCCTCCGGACGCTCCTCCTCAAAGGCAACTTCACCTGCACCTGGGCACCAACATACAAGGGTCAAACACAACGGTTTGGCATGTAATCAATTTAGGCATGAGCATATAAGTAGTAATTGTTTAAGGAAACATGTAAAGACATTTTTCTGAATTGTAAACAGTTACATGACTAAGGTACATTTCAAAATACGAACAAAGCTAACATGAATACTTATAATATCATGAATAGTTACATTCCATAATGAGCCCATCCTTTCTCTATAATTTATAATGAAAAGAGCAAGCACGCACGACAAGCACGATATACATAATATAATCACGACACGATTCCCACATATACGGGGATTCCGGCCGCGGAACCGGACACATACGATGTGTAATAAAATACACGACCAGTCTGCAAACAATCCACATGTTTAAGGACCCCCAGACAGTGGATCAAACTGAAAAGGCAGTCCAAGCTCAGTGGTGTTCACTTAAATTCATGAATGCACAAAACACGTGAAATATTATCTAAACATATCGAGATAAAAAGGGAAAATCATTTATCAAAACACAACAAACACGACTAGCAAAAGGCATAATTAATATGCATAACACGCTTAGGAAGTGACCCCTTTTTTTCTTGAAACAAATCTTCAAAACGAGCTTGTACTTAAACTTTAAAATGAACACACAATGATATTCATTGTATAAAAAACTAAAGTACGAACACAAAGCCTATCAAGCACATGTAAGGACCTTTGATTGATTTTTGTGTAGACGAAGCCCAAATGTTGGAATTTAAAAGAGAATCGGTGCCCTGGAAGTTCAAAGACATCTCAAGTTTCGAGTGCACAATACCAGGCTAAAGGTCACTTAACATGTTCTAGTTTTCATTCTTACAAATATTCTTTAAAATGGGCAATGGTGTCAAATTCGGTCAACTCGCGGTCAGGTGTCGGCTAGCCAAACTAGGATCTGGTGGCTAGCCGCAAGCTGATCAACAGGCTGACTGCTGGAAACCCAGGTCCAAACGCAGCTCTCTGGAAAAGAAACCGAACTGACTTCGGTTGGCTTACGGTTAACCAAAATGGAATATGGCGGCTAGCCGTAAGCCGACCGTAGGGCTGACCGCTGAAACCTGATACACATGCCAGCTTTTAGAAAAGGAACCGCCGAGCTCGGTCAGCTCGCGATTAGCCGAAATAGGGATTTCGGCTAGCCGCCAGCTGACCAACGACTGACAGAAACTGCACGGGAAGTGCAGTTCAATTCAGATTTTCACATTTTCTTCTTCCCTTCTTCTTATTTCTCATTCAACCTGCACCTCCCTGAGCCTACATGCTCTCCAAGGGGAAAAACACACATTCTATAGCACAAATTGAGACATTACATTCCCATTCTCCAATCTAAAACAAAATCCCCAAAATTTCCATTCAAGGCATGAATTTCCAATAAAATGAGAAGAATGAAAAGAAAACAATTAATCAAATGCACACATGCTATCGTCCATCCTAAATTGGTTACTTGCCCTAGTTCAAGATGCCACAAACCTCTTCAAGTACTTCCACTCAAGCTAATCCAAAGACTACAGAACACATGAAAACCACACAAAACTCACTCAATCTTGAAAACAAAGAACTCATTTTCACAAAAGGGTTTGTAAACATGAAAAACAAGATCTTTAGGAACCAAAGAGGCTCCATTAAAGAGATGGGTTGGAGCTCTTACCTAGAAAATGCCAAACAAGAGAGAAGGAAGAAAATGAAGCTCTTGCCCAACTAGAAACTTCAAGAAATTTGCATCAATGGAAAGCTTAGGATGAGAGGAAGAAGATGATGGTCTTGGAATCTCATTTGGAGTCTTCTAACTTGATCATTCAAAAGAAATAAAGTGGAGAGAAAGGATTTCTCCTCTTGGCTGCTCTAGGGTTAGGGTTTGAGAGTGAAAGAGGGAAAGAAGAAAAGAGTTGACTTAAACCTTGGTAAATGGGGGCCAATGGCTAAATCTTGCATCAATGAAAACATGATCTTACGGGCCTCGAATGAACTCGACGAAGAAGGATAAAATGATCATCGAAATATCTAGTTTCCAAAAGTATATTTTTGACATGGCTTTGAGATCTCGAAATTTGTGTATAAAAGACAATTTTACCCTTTTGGAGCCAGAACTTGGGTTTTTGGGCTTCAAACATGAATGGGCTGATAACGAAGGTTGTAACACATAGTAAAATCATTCAAATGAAGTCAAAAATCACAATTAAAAATGGAAACCGATACGATCCTCCCAAGCTTACACGTGCACTCAGGCCTTCCTGAGTGTGTCTGACTAACACTAAACAACCTCAAAATTCCTAAAGCTATATCCAAGACTAAAATTAATTATTTCTAACCCAACGACAACTGAACCCACTTAGGACTAAACACACACTAATCGCACACTAATCTGATTAGTTTGGGTCGGGGTCTTACAACGGGTCCGAGTCTGGGTCCACTATGGTTCCGATCTAGAACCGTCTTGTTTGTAACCTTACTCCTATCATTGTATCTTTGAAAGTGGCTCTTGCTTTTTGCTTGACTTGCAAATAATCTAATTGAGTCTGGGTCCTCTACTACTATTTACTATGCTAAAATTACATTCATAAAAATAATAGCGATTATAATTTAATGGAATTATGATTCATTTTTTTTACCTTATTTTCCTTCTTTATAATTCATTTAATTTTTTCTATTTAAATTTTAAAACGTTTTTGTTTCTCGTGTTGGGCATGGGCACCTTCCCTGGTTATTAATTATATTAAAGCAATATAATTCGTTTTACCACATCAACACCCTGAAGTTCTCTTTTCAGAAAAATATTCAAGAAAAAAATACACGCTTTAGAGGGAAATTTTAAACTAGAGAGAAGTTTTAGGAATTCATAAAGTTTCCTATTAATCTCAAACTCAAATCTTAAGTATGCCCCTCAAGTTTCCTATTAAACTTAAAAGTTAGGGCATGTTTGTGTACACACCATTTCCGCGGAAAGGGAAAATTGCCAAATCAGTAAATTCCATAGAAATGGAAACCTAGAAAAAGGATTTTCGCAGAATTTAGAAATTCATGTTTGGTTCCTCGTTGAATTGGTGCTAATGTTGTTTAGTGCAGCTGTGGATTCCTTATAGAAAATCAAAAATTTTTGTTTGGTGAAACAATTTTTTGAAAAAAAATAACATAACATGTATATTATTTATTCAACATCAAATACTAATTTATTTAAAGAAATAAAAATGAAAGAGTTGTAGGGTTTTGGGTTGAAATGGAAAAGAGTGAAGAAAAGAGGGAGAAGTTTTACGAGGAAATCCATTTCCCTTACCCCCATAGGAAATCTATTTCTAGCATTAGCAAGGAAAATGTCGACAAGGTAGGAAAGCGATTCCGTAGAATTGTTATGCATTAAACGCTTGAAAAATGAGTTTTCCACAAAAAACCTTCCACTTTTCTGCGGAAAAGTGTGACACAAACATGCCTTTAGGGCACGTTTGTGTACACACCCTTTCCGTGGAAAGAGAAAATTGCCACGTCAGCATTTTCCATAGAAATGAAAACCTTGGAAAAGGATTTCCGTAGAATTTAGAAATTCATGTTTGGTGCAAAAAGAGTTTTCTTATTGAATTGGTGCAGATGTTGTTTGGTGCGGCTATGGATTCCTTATAGAAAATCAAATTTTCTTATTTGGTGATATAATTTTTTGAAGAAAATAACACAACATGTATATTATTTATTTAACATTAAATAATAATTTATATAAAGAAATAAAAAATGAAAGAGTTATAGGGTTTTTGGGTTGAAATGGACAAAAGTGAGGAAAAGATGGAGAAGTTTTCCGAGGAAAACCATTTCCCATACCCCCCCATAGGAAACCCATTTCCACAATTATCAAGGAAAATGCTGACGAGGCAGGAAAACATTTCCGCGGAATTGTTCCGCACCAAACGCCGGAAAAATGAGTTTTCCGCGGAAAACCGTGAACTTTTCCGCGGAAAAGTGTTACACAAACATGCCCTTAGGGTTAAGATGTCAAGTAACTAAGTGGCAGAACATTTGTCATAACTTCCTTGCTCGCTCTTCACTATTTGACAAGCGAGGAATGAGATGATAACTACATTATGTAATATGCATATTTTGGTATTTTGTTATTTTGTAAGGGTTAATATGTATAGGCTGACTGAACTATATTTTGTATTTTTGATATTTAATGACATTTCCCTTTCTTATCATAACAACAAGAGGATTTAACCGGAAAAATCCCTTTAGACTTGTCAAAAGCCCAAACCGCCATCAACCTCTTGTATAGACCATAGGATTCCCAACGACCCTTTTTCCCAAAGATCTTTTTTTTTTTCTTTGAGCTGGGATCCCTGCTCCTTTTACTTTAAAAAGGTCCCAAAACTCTTTTCCCATTTTCATTCTTTTCCCCATTTTCTCTGAGTAAGGACTCATCGAAGAAGAGAAGCAACAACTCTCAAGAAGAGCAGCCCAAATCCAAAACCCCCTATATCTTCTCCATACTTTTACCTTAAAAAAAGTCCCAAAACCCTTTTCCATTTTCGTTATTTTCCCCATTTGCTCTAAGCAAGGACTCTGAAGAAGAGAAGAAGCAGCTACCAAGAAGAGAAGTCCACATCCAAAACCCCTATATCTTTTCCATACAACATATGTAACACGCACCCCTTTTAGATAGGGCTGTAAAGTGGAAGTGGGGTTGCAGAGAGATTTGTTCGGATTCCAAAAAAGGTAAATGGGAAAAGCGAGTTCGACATTCTTTATGTTGTAATGAACGACGAACAGGGATATCCCTACTCATTTACTTAAAATGGACTGCGATATCCTCGCTCAACACTAAAAGCAAAAAAAAAATGAAAAAACTTGCAGGAGGACCAAACTGGTCTATACAAGAGGTTGATGGTGGTTTGGGCTTTTGACAAGTCTAAGGGGATTTTTTCGGTTAAATCCTCTAAAAACAATCAATAAATCAATAAAAAAAATTTTAACCACAAGGGGTTAGTTGAACGGTTAGGGTGACGGTTCCTCTCTCTTTTGAAGTTAAAGGTCCCGGTATCAATCCCCGATTCCCCCCTCTTCAAAAACTCAAAGTTGAGTCTATTAGTGCTACCACTTGGGGCCCACCAGGGTTTTACCTGACTTCTATGAAACCCCACTTATATTTGATCCGGAGGGATTTGTCCGGCCTTTTCTAAGAAAATAATAATAATAATAATAAAAAAAAAGTAAGTAAATTAAATGACCTAAATGAAATAAAGCACACGGTTAAGCGGCCTTGGCCCTTGACAAAACAAAACCCTATCGCCTCTCACCTTTCTCTCGTCGCCGGTGCCAAGGTAAAGACTCTTGCCATGTTTCTCTGTTTGAGATATTGGTTGGAATCTATGTTACATGAGATATTGATCTGTTCGGGCCGTTACAGCAGATTACAGCAGAAGAGAATCCGATACAGGGGCCGTCACGATGGATAAGATATTCGGAAATGCGTATCGGGGCGATCCTGGCGTTCCTCACACCGACTCGGATCGTTTCGTGAACATATGGATTGGGTCGTTCGCCTTCTCCGCCCTTACCTGGTTCAACCCTTACATGTGGCAGCTCTCCAACGCCTATAAGTACTTCTTCTCCTCATTTTAGGGTTAGGGTTTTTGGTGATTCGATTAGGGTTTCTGCTTTTCATACCTATTCTTTTTGTTTATGTTTTGATGATGATGATGCTGCTGCTGCTGGATTTCTCATGTTTGTATTGTTGATTTCTCAAATCAGGAACATGTATTTTTAAGAAATCAATGATCTTCTTTTTAACTTTTTTTTAGATGCAAGTAGAACCGTAAAAGCTTGAAACTTACATACTTGATATATGTTAGAAGTGTCATAAGGGATTTTTAGGTCTGAACTAATACAATCACAACATGGTTAGGGAAAAAATCATTTAGGTAATCAAGGATATAATGGGATAAGATTTTGTTTTTACTCGCTATAAAAAAAAAACCTGACTGATCATCTTTTTTTGGTTTTGAAGGAATATTATGGTGTTTTAGATTTAAGAGTCCATTTAGATTGCTCCCTTTTAAAACTGGAGTATGACCCACTTGTGTTTTGGGCCACTATTCATGAATTTATGCCGTGCATAGCACACAATTATGAACTGGGAGCCATCGCTAGAATGATGAACATCTAAAATACATGATTTACACCAAAGGATGGAGTGATTTTTTAAGTATTTCCATTTCATTTAAGAATGGGGGCAGGGTGATGTGTTATGAGCGGGTTGGATTTACCATAGGTGCGACATTGTGCGGATTTAAAAAAGTGATAGCTAAAAGTTGGTATTAGATATATACACACAATTCTGATTTGATGTATATGGTTTGCACCATTTTTTATTTTTTATTTTTTAATTTGACCTGGCCAACCATATATACACATACTTCTGATTTGATGTAAATGGTTTGCACCATTTTTTTTTTAAAATTTGACCTGGCCAACCCCTCGCTCACCAATGACCTGACTATTTCCCACTGGTGGATTGAAAAACCATAAATATTGATGTCTTTAAAAATTGTTGAAGAATATGGGGTTAAGGATGATGTGATGGGGCTGAATTCTCTGATTAAAGTAGTGGCTATGATTTCTCGTGCAGAAGTAGTGTAGAGGTAGAGGAAGTACAGCAAGAACAGAACGTAAACTTGGCTAAAATTGGGCTAGATTGGAGATGGAACGTAGGTCAGATGCTAAGGTTTCGAAAATAACCTCTGCAATAGAATTTTTTTATTCATAAAAAGGACCTGCCCCAGACCAGGATAAGGTAGCCTTTTAAACTATCTTAGAATACTCTAGAAACATTTACGATAGTTCATAGAAAAGTAGGACACATTGACTCATTTATGATAGGACACATTGACTCATTTATGATAGGGAACAGAAAACTAAAACACATTAACTCATCTATGACTTCTAGAATAGCATAGGAAATCACATAAATCTAAAAACTTCATTAGTGCATGCTCCTGCATCAATCTCCCTGGGTAGGAGAAGAACTCTTGTCTGATGAGTAGACTTTGAGGAATTCAGCATAAGTTTCTGGATCAACTTTCTTCAGCTCCTCTTCAGCAATCCAAGTATTTTCACTAGCCGGTTTACCTAACCATTTCACCAAAAAACCGCCTGTATGAGTTATACCCCTTCTTGACCTCACTTCTCTAATATCCAGGACATCCTCTATAATGTCCCTGGTCACAGTTGGAAGCAGCTGAATCTGATTTGCAACTGCACTTATATTCCCATCTGACCCTTCATAAGGATACAAATCGCGAATATTAAAAATTGGACTAATCTGTAAGTCAGGTGGTAGCTCAATTATATAGGCATTAGAACTGATTTTATTCATCACCTTACATGGTCCAAACTTCCTCGCCTTAAGTTTGTGGTATGTTCCCTTAGGGAACCTTTCCCGCTTTAAATGTACTAACTCCATATCACCCTCTTTGAATTCTTGCACCCTTCGATGTCGATTAGCTGCTGCCGCATAGGATTCATTACTGGCCTTAATTGCTGCTCGCACTTTTTCATGAATTGCTTGGATATGTTCAGCAAAAGTTTCCCCTTCATCACTCACTCTAGCGTCTTGAGATAGTGGGACTAGATCAAAAACAGTTTGAGGTTTAAGGCCATAAGCAGCCTCAAATGGAGTTTTCTTGATGCTTCTGTTCACATAATTATTATAAGAAAATTCAGCTTGTGGAAGAACTGAATCCCTAGTCTTCACATACTTCCCAACAAGACACCTTAGCAGATTTCCTAAGCTCCTATTAACTACTACAGTCTGGCCATCAGTTTGCGGATGACAAGTGCTGGAATATTTCAATTCACTTCCCATTTTCCGCTATAAAGTCCTCAAAAAATGCCCCATGAACTTCACATATCTATCGGACACAATAGATCTTGGCAACCCATGAAGCCTAACCACTTCCCTAAAGAATAAATCGGCAATATGCGAAGCATCTGCAGCTTTTGAACAAGGAATGAAATGCACCATTTTCGAGAATCTGTCCACTACGATAAAGATCAAGTCAAATCCCTTTGATGTTTTTGGAAGTCCCAACACAAAATCCATGCTAAGATGAACCCAAGGAATTTCTGGAGTTGGTAATGGAGTATACGAACCAGTGTTTTGCACACTGCCCTTACCAAGCTGACATTTTTGGCAATGTTTGACAATCCTTTCCACATCTTTGTACATGTGAGGCCAATAATAACGATCTGCCACCATTGCCATAGTCTTGTCTCTGCCAAAATGTCCTAATCCATTTCCATGAAGCTCTCTTATGATTTGCTCGTGTAGAGAACCTCTAGGAATGCAAAGATGGTTGCCCATGAATAAATATCCTTCCTGCAACCTGTATGGCAGATTGTTACAACCTGTTAATCCCTGCAGTTCAGCGATAATTGAGCTGAAGTTTGGGTCGTCAACATACTGACTTTTCAACTCTTCGAAGCCTATAACTTGTGTACTCATCATGGTTAATAATAGAGATCGTCTACTTAAAGCATCTGCTACTTTATTGAACTCACCAGCTTTATAACGAAGCGAAAATGTGAATTCTTGAAGATAAGAACTCCATTTTGCATGACGTGGACTCAGCTTGCTTTGAGAATTTAAGTACCTTAGAGCTTGGTGATCTGAAAACACCACAAATTCCCGATATGCTAAATAATGCTCCCAATGTCGTATTGCTCATACCAGTGCATAGAATTCCAGATCATAAGTCGATTAACGCCGCTTCGCATTGGTCAACTTTTCACTAAAGAACTCCACTGGTTTTCCCTCTTGGCTGAGAACCGTTCCAATCCCCATATGTGAGGCATCACACTCTACAACGAACAACTTCTCAAAATCTGGTAAGACAAGTACTGGAGCTTCTGTTTTACTACTTCAAAGGCCTTGTGTGCTGCGTTTGACCACTCAAAAACGGCTCCTTTCAAACACTCTGTGATCGGACCCATGATTGAGCTAAAGTTTCGCATAAATCTCCTGTAAAAAGAAGTCAATCCATGAAAACTTCGAACATCTCCTATGGACTTTGGAGTTGGCCACTCTTTAATTGCTTGAACTTTTGATGGATCCGGTTGCATTCCTTCAGCTGAAATAACAAAGCCAAAAGACACAACTTTGTCACAAAAAAGCGAACACTTCTTCAACTTAACATAGAGTTTCTCCTTGCAAAGAACACTCATAACTTGTCGTAAATGCATCAAATGCTCTTCCCGGGTTTTACTATATATTAAGATGTCATCAAAATAAACAACTACAAATGAACCCAAGAAAGGTTTGAGTACTTCTGTCATAACACGCATGAACGTACTTGGCGCATTTGAAAGCCCAAACGGCATCACCAACCACTCATACAAACCGTCGGGAGTTTTAAAAGTAGTTTTCAACTCATCACCACTCCACATCCTTATTTGGTGATAGCCACTCCTCAAGTCAATTTAAGAATATATTTTAGAGCCCACAAGCATATCACGCATCTCTTCTAAGCGAGGAATCGGAAATCGATACTTTACCGTAATTTTGTTGATCGCACTACTGTCGATGCACATTCTCCATGAGCCATCCTTTTTTGGTGTCAATAAAGCTGGAACATCACATGGACTTTTGCTTTCTTGCACTAAGCCCTTAGAAATCAGCTCTTCGACTTTTCGTTGCATCTCTTTTCAGTGGGCAGGAGGCATTCTATATGCTACCAGATTTGGTAAAGGAGCTCTAGGCACAAGATCAATGGCATGTTGAATGCTTCTCATTGGAGGAAGCTCCTTAGGCAACTTGTCACAGATTTTCTCTTTAAAATCCTTCAATAGCTGCTGAATTTCATATGGATAATCGCGAATTTCCTGCAATTGCCCCTCCATTTTATCCTTTCCGACCAGCAAATAAATGATGCCCATTTCCTTGCTTTCTTCTTCGAATTGATGGACAGTTAAGAACCCAGCAACCCTATTGTTTTTGTTAACAGCAACTTGTTCTTCCTTCAGAGGCTGTAAAATCAACGTTTTAGTACCCTTTTTGAAAGCATACGTGTTGGCTCGTGTAATGAACCATGTCTTTATCATACAATCAAGGTCTTCCTAGTAGAATGTGGCATGCATCCATAGGCACAACATCACACCATGCCTCCTCTTCAAGGTCTTTGCCCATGTTAAATTTAACTAGACAACGAGAAGTGACGGGTATCTCATTTCCCTTCCGAAACCAACCAACTTTGTAAGGTGTTGGGTGTTCCACCACTGGCAGCTTCAACTTTTCCACCGCTTCCTTTGATACTATGTTTTCACTACTACCTCCATCTAGTATAACATTGCGAACCTTGCCATTGCAAAACACACAAGTTCTGAAGATATTGTACCTCCGCCAGTCTTCATTAACTTTGACTTTTGGGGCTATCATCACTCTCCTCACCACCAAGGACTCTCCTTCGACTCGTAAAACATCCACCTCTTGATCATCTTCTCCCGAATCATCGAATACCGGTTGAGCAAACTCTTCTTCTTCTTCTTCATCCTCTACCTCAATCAAGTTCACTCTTTTTTTTGGACATGCATAGGAGGTGTGGCCTCTCTCCCTACAAGTAAAATAGCGGATTTGCGAGCTACTGCCAGATTTTGTATACCCCGAACCAGCAATATTTTTTCCTTCAAGCCCAACAATTTCTTTATGCTTTCCACTATTGCTGTTTTTGCCAGCTATGGCAACTCCTCGATCGAATTTCTGGGCTGTTTTCTCGCCTCGAACACCCAAATCAGCAGCTGCACGCTTCTGGATAGAATTATCAACTCGTTCTGAGATAGGCCTTCATGCTTTATAACGCGATATCCTTTTTTCCACCATCAAGGCATACTGTCTAGCATCTTCGAGATTGAACAGACGAACAACTCCCAATTCATCTCTTATGGTTTGATTCAAACCAGAGAGATAATGAGCTGTCAACTGCTCATTGCTCTCATACAACCCCACTCGATTCAGCAAGTTATTGAACTCCGAAGTATACTCCTCCACAGTCATTCCTCTTTGCTTCAGAGATTGAAACCTTTCATACAATTCCATGGCATAATCAGCCGGTAAGAATTGCTTTCGCAACTTCGCCTTCATATGTTCCCATGTATTAATTTTCGGCTTTCCTCGTCGAGCACGCTGCTCTTCAACTTGCTTCCACCATTGAAGTGCAGGCCCCTTCAATTTTAGCTTAACAAATAGCACATTCCTCTCGGCTGACATAGGCTTCCACTCAAAATAATTCTCTAGAGTAGCTTCCCAATCTAAATAATCTTCAACATGCATCTTCCCAAAAAAATCAGCAACTTCAATTCTAACTCCTCCACCATTTAAGTCTAGAGCACGTATTAACCGATCTTCTTACCCACCTCCTACCTCATTGTTTGCGCGTCCACCATCATAGAAGGGGTTTGTGTTTTCGTCAGAATCAGTTCCATCTTCTAGATCACCTTCCAGTATGTCTAGAAATTTGTGGTCACCTTCCGGATTCTCCATATGGATTCCCACACGTTCCTGGCGCTGCAGAGCTTGCACAGCCCGCAATAAATCTTCAATCATTTGCCTCAACTCAGCCACCTCTGCTTGCTGGTTTTGATTCCCCCTTACACCACGACCCATTCCTCGTCCAGCCATGGCTCTGATACCAATTTGGTGTAGAGGTAGAGGAAGTACAGCAAGAACAGGACTTAAACTTGGCTAAAATTGGGCTAGATTGGAGATGGAATGTAAGGCAGATGCTAAGGTTTCGAAAAGCAATAGAAATTTTTTATTCATAAAAAGGACCTGCCCCAGACCAGGATAAGGTAGCCTTTTAAACTACCTTAGAAGACTCTAGAAACATTTATGATAGTTCATAGAAAAGTACCACACATTGACTCATTTATGATAGGGAACAAAAAACTAAAACACATTAACTCATCTATGACTTCTAGAATAGCATAGGAAATCACATAAATCTAGAAACTTCATTAGTGCATGCTCCTGCATCAAGTAGTATCTCAGGTCAAAGCAGAATAGTGAAATAGATTTTTGTTTTTTTTATTTCCGTTGGACCTTTGGAGATGTTGGAGGGAAAGCTGTGGATGATATACTATGTATCTATGTTTTGACTATGGTTTTGTGGCCTTGTCGGATGGCCCATTTTTGTACTATTATATCTTTAATAAACTACTCAATTAACGTTTTAGAAAAACAAAGCACTGAGGAGGACCTAGGCTCAGTCTGTTGCCTTGAATTTTCATTACTGGTAGTTTGAGATATATTCTAATGGATATATCGTATTTGCCCATTGAAGTTATAATGCTATATGCGGTTTTCGGCTGCAAACATATATGCTTCTCTTCCCCTTTCCTCTGAAATTCTGCATGTTGGGCTCATGATTTAGCATTCCAAACTGGTGATGTGATTTAATTCTTACAGTAGTGGTATGTTTTTTTCTTGTAATTCCCACAGTAGTTTAATCTTTTTGTACATCCCCATTAAAGTTTGAATCCATATATTCTTTCTCTAAATGACTTATTTTAAAGCCCTTGTATTCTAAAGCCTCCCAACATCCTCAAGTTTTTCACCTACACCATCTCTTGATTCATCCACCAATACTATATCATCTGCAAACAACATACACCGTGGTACTTCCTCTTTAATACGAGTAGTTAACTCATCCATAATCAGTCTAAAGTGATAAAGGGCTTAATGTTGTTGTAATCCCATGGTTACCAGAAACTCACTTGCTCTCTACAGGTAGTTCTCAGTCTCACACTTCTACGTCTCTCACACATATCTTTACTGATTTCAGTATAGCACTATTTCTTATGTAAAACCCACTAAATTTATTCTTGAGGTACCCTGTTGTAAGCTTCTCTAGATCGAATAAGAACATATGGAGATTTTTTTTTTCGGTAGTTTTTTAATTAGTTTTCTAAGTGAGACGATAGCTTCCATAGAAATGACCTCCTTGGCATAAAATCAAATTGATTTTCAAATATCTTTGTTTTTTGTTTAAGTCTTTGCTCCATTGCTCCCTTGCATAGTTTCATAGTTTCCATGATAGCTGGTACAATTTTGTATATTTCCTAGATTCTTGTATATGAGTACTGCAAAACTTTTTCTCTGTTCATCCGGCGTTTTCTTTATCCTTAATATCTTATTGAATAGCTTGGTTAACTAAATCCATTCAATTTTCATAAACATTTTCCCAAGTCTCTATAGGAATGCTGTTTGGCATGTAGCCTTTCCTGTCTCCAAGCACCTCTTTTGCAATCATTCTGATATAGTCAGCCATTTGTTTCTCCCTCTATGTTTCATTTTCCTCCCTCACTCACTTTGTCCTTAAATGTTGTTGCCCTTTACCCTTTCAAATACCCCCACTTTGTTTTAGGCCATGTTTTACTTACTACGTCTCTCTTTCTACTTCAAATACAAGCATCTAAAATTACGATCCTATGTTGTATGGTCAAACTCTCTCGAAGAATAACTTTAGTCTTAACAAGGTAGTCAGTTATGTTTCCTAAGTATGAATGTCTATCGTCCTATTAATTCCATTCTTTTAGGTAATTAAATGCTCATTTCGTTTTAAAGTATGTGTTTGCTATTACAAGCTCAAATGCTAATGCAGATTCCGAGATTGTGTCTCCTAAACTCCAATTTCTTTCTCCAAATTCTTGTCCTTTATTTTTGTTTAAAAAAACTCTTGTCCTTTATGAACTCTTTCATACCCTCTACTATCCTTTCTTACATCCTCATTTAATTGCCTCCTACGAAAATCTTTTCTCTAGCTTGAATTTCTCGTTTTTAACCATCTGTCTCCTCCAAAAATTCTCTTAATACTTTCATTTGATCCAACTTGAGTGCACAGGCACTAATGATATGCACTAAGTCTTCCTCTAACACTAGTTTAATTGCTTTAAGTCCATCACCTAAGCTATTTTCTTTAAAACCCCCATCTACTACGATACTTCATTTTTGGCATTGTTCTTTCGTGCGTAGTAGACTTTGTAGCCATCATTGAGCTCCTTAGTTTTATCCCATTTCCACTTTGTCACATATGGATGGGCTACATTAACTCTTCTTTTCATTGCATCGACCAACTCCATGCTCTTGCTTTTCAAAGTTCTTATATTCCAGGTAGCAACTCGAGTCCTCCTTTTATTTTGGACTAACTTTTTTACTACCCTCGCTCATTTGGATTGGTGCACGAACTCTTGCCTACTTTCTACTGCAAGCGGGCATTGACATAGGGCGTGGCTTATAGGAGGGGATGCCTTAGCATGTAACCCTTGCCAATTTTTCATTGCAACTGGATTCCACTACAATACGTTGCTTATAACGGGAAATGCCCTAGCATGATCATGGAATGTTTTTTCCTCAGAATTTATATTTATTTGGGTTGTGGCAAAAGTTTTTTTTTACCGGCTTGGACCTATCTAATGCTAAACTCTTTCTTTATCCAGGCTTCGAGTTGGCAGTAAAAACTGGGGAGTTTGATGTTTTTAATAAAATATTGACATTTATTTAAATATTACACTGAATTCATGAATCCTATGTTTTATGAGAATTGTTGAATTAGATCGTCGTACTGGTATCGAATTCTGAAGAACATACCCTATTCGTGCAATATATAATTTCTGGGTTGGATTAAGTTCTGAGACAGCAAATACATTCTTAAAAACAATCTACCAATATAGAAAATTGAATCATAATGACATATGTCAATAAAGAAACACAATATTCTGCATGTGGAAATCTCTTTATGCTCTATGCAGCTCTTGGCCACATGAATCTGGTTTTTCTTTTCATTTATCTAAATAATTTTAGGTCAATTGCTGTCATAATATTCTAAAGCTAATTTATTCCTTGCCACTTTCTGATATACTTCGATTCAGTTGGCATGATCGGGCAATGTTATATGAGCAGTACCATTGGAAGAAAGCAATGAAGAAGGGGAAGAAGTATGACTTCTTGGTGAGTTTACAATTACAATTGCGGTTATTTTTCTTATGTCTTCCAGTAAAAACTTGTAAGCAAGTGATTCTGCGTGGGGGTCGTTTGTTTGCAACATTTTATATGTGTAATCATTACTCATCTGGACAAATTATACGTGCTTGTTTCTTGGATTTCACGAATGTGAAAATGTTGTGTATAAAAGGAACACTTTTATGTAAAATCTTCCACACCTCCCTCCCTGGTAAAATTATTTACATATCTAAATGACATGATTCCATAATACACCCCAAAAGGCACCAAGTTAGAGTTGGTTGCTACTTCCACCAAACTGATCTGGCGAGTGAATCCTGCCAGGTTATATTTTTTTCATCTTAAAAACGCAGATGGTAAATCCCATTTTTCTGATTTTTTCGTAATTGTGCCCCTCAGTTTCTGATCTAAGCTGTTTAACATTTTCATAGAACTAATAAACTCTAGGTGTGAAGCTTCACATACTTAGTACATCCTCATGAATTTTGAGAAATATGTGAATAATGAATAAAAACCTAATATTATTTTTCTATTTTATGCACTCATGCGGGTCCCCAATTCATCATCCAAATTGTTCATTGTTTGGAACACACTGTTTCCTTTGTAGAAAAGTTTTGGGGTCCTGGAGCCTAGTGTATTGTACAAAACTGAGCTGGATCCTCTCTTTGTATTAATGTGCATGATCATCACACATTTGGTTGCTTCCCTTTGATCCTGCCCTATTGCCTAACATGGTTCCATGACTTTAAGTTTAAGGGTGG
This sequence comes from Cinnamomum chago, assembly GCA_038049695.1. Lineage (NCBI taxonomy): Eukaryota > Viridiplantae > Streptophyta > Magnoliopsida > Laurales > Lauraceae > Cinnamomum > Cinnamomum chago. The sequence goes on from CP142452.1 coordinate 36,667,334, forward strand.
TCCTTTACAATCATCCAATAAAAGTGCAACATCTTATTGATCCTCACTTGGATTGCTGAGGGCCTGTTTGTTTGCATACGATACATAGGAATTGAATACATGGGATTTCATGGTCAAATGAGCTCCACTAAGGATTATTAAAGATGTGAGGGTTGACGGATATACGATAGCTACTTAGATGGGACCTTGACTTTTCTACGATTTGAATTACAAGGGTGATGGCTGGGTATTCAACTTCCATTAAGGAGGACGTTATTTGATGGTCATTTTTGGATATACACCTTTGATTCTCTATTTTTAACCACTAATAGAAATACAAAGGCTTAGAATTCCTAGGGTTTAATTACATGAAACAAGCATGCCCTCAAGACTGTTTATTTGAGGCTATTTTATTTTGGCCTCCAGTATTGCAATGGGCATAACTAGGCCCTTGAGATAAGGGGGCCTGGCCCTAAAGAAGCCCTAGGGCTGGGCTTGGACAACCCTGAGATTTGAGGGTCGGGCTTGGATAGTACTAGGCCCGGCCCGGCCGTGACACTGGCCCTTCTACTTTACTTTATTTTATTTAATAGATATTTATATATGTAAATATATACTAAAATGCTCTTATAACAGTCATTAAGCAGTAATAAAATGGGGATATGAAGGCAATTTTATACCCTCATACCCATTATAAAATGCCTTAAAAACCATACACATACTTGGCTTATTTCAACTTTATTTAATTATTTAAGTTATATATTATAATTAATGCATAAGCAATAATGTTATAAAAAAAATGCATAAGCAATTAAGTATACTAAAAAAAATGCATAAGCAATAAGTGTTGTTAGGTTGCTTCCGATCCCTTCCTTGTAGTTTTATTGCTTCTTATTTAGCCTTTTTCTATTATTTTTGTATATTCTTTCTAGCGCATGGGGGCATTTTGGGGGGGGGGCGGGGGGGGGGGCGTACTTGTGTTATATGGATACGCATTTTCCTCTATGGAGTGACTTAAGATGCTAACCAATTTATAAAGGTAGTTTGTATGTGCATAAAACTTCGAGGATATGGGGTGATCTATTTTTTTAATTAGATAATTATAACTCCCAATTTTTTAAAGTCTAAATTAATAGTGATTTTTAAGTGCATTTAATTTTATTTACAAATAGCTTTTATTCTTCAAATGTTTTCTTAGTGGTCCCTTCGCAATAGAGACTAAGACAAGATTACGCTTGATCGACACTTGATACTTGGTAATAGTGTTAAAAAAATTTCAATAATAGTTTTCTTGTTTTGAGGCCGTAAGCCCTGCCATGTCCCTCGAGGGTAGGGTAGGGTGAGGACTTTGACCTACTTGGCGTAGTTGTGAATTTCATTTTGGATGCTGTTTTGGTTTACCCTCCAAATGATTCGAAAAAAGATAAATTTAAATAAATATGTGTAAGATAAATTTAAATAAATGTTTTTTTTTTGTGTGTGTGTGTGTGTGTGTGTGTGTGTGTGTGTTGTATAGGGCTGTTTCATTTCAGTGACCGAAATGAAATTTCTTGGAAATGAAATTTCGTCTGAGACGGAACAAATTTCACCATTTTGCTACTCGGGCTTGAATATATTTAGGGTAGAGTAAGGACGACCCAGGCCCTGCCTGTCTTTTTGACAGCCTAGGCATAACATAGTTGGCAGGGTTTCTATTTCTACTTGTTTTCAGTCTGCCTGGGAGTTTCAGACTCATAGATTTGTAATACTGATGTTTCAGTTATATTTTGTTTGCTGAATATCCTGCCAACAGGTGAAATTTATTTACTGGATGAGATTTGTTGACTGGGTTCGTTCAGATGTTTGGATCAAGCCAAATCAACCTGGACATAACCTGAGGATACATTACATTATACCCCAACGGCCCTTTCTTTCGTTTGTCAAAATGCTCTTTTACTATTACATACAATTGTCATATATCAAGTTTGGGGAGTCAACTTAAGGATTGAGTCATCCTTTTGAGCTATCTTTGTAACTGAGGCCTTGAATTAGCAGCCCGACATGCCTGACCACTCCGGTTCAGGTTTGAACTACTACTTGTCAGCTGTCCATGATGACGAGGCATGGGAATAACTGTTTTCTGTATAAAATTGGTTTCATAATTTCTCATACTCATTTAGTAATAGTAATGGTCAGTTATGTTTCTTTTGCAGTGGAATAAGACCTGGGACAAGGCTACACGTGATTCTTACTACTTCAACTGGCCTGTATTCTTCCCCTAGAACTAGAAGTGGTTGTTTTCTTGGGATCCGGCATTTTGCTTTAGCATGAATTGAGTATGCTTTCGTTCAGATACTAATTTGTTTTCTAAAACATGGAAACTTTGTAGAAAGACAGGAATTATGCATGTTTGCACTTTAGTTATGAACCGGCATCTCATATGTGTTTTCCTCAGCAAGGCCAAAGAGTTGTATTGTCAGCAAGCATGACATGGGTTTCCATTCACAGCAGTTCTTTGGATGTAACTCAGTCAAAGGGCCCATTCAGAACTTTGGTAAACTGAGTGTGGGCATCTCTTTAGTTTTACCTGTCGTTGAGGGTTTATATATTTGGATAACCTGAGTAACTATAAGTGAGTTCTCTGCCATAATGCTAACCAAATCACTGGTAAACTGTGTCTGGGTGGAGGGCAACCCAGTTCCAAGGATCTGAACAGAGCTCGTGGGAATGGGATGATGCATCCTGATTCCTGATACAAGATAAATAGGCTATTCTTGCATTCTTTCTCAAGTTAAAGTGGATTGGACTTGCACACCTGATCCATCAATCCTCATCTCACTGATACCGCTTGTGTATATTGATTCCTTGCCCAATATACCAACACCAATAAACAATTAATATAATAGTTTTTTACTAAAAGGCCCCTATATTTTCACGCCCCTATATTTTCACGACACCTATAATAATAATAAGAAAAATTGATAATCCTTGGGTAGTATACAAGATTTTTGGGATTCAAAGAAGGAGGCTGCAATCTTTGGTTGCACAGGCAAAATACTGTCCAATATAAGTTATTTTGCATCAACATCTTGATCCGCATGAGCCTTACCTTGGGCTTGTTTGGATCTTTGGAAACTCTCTGTTTTTAGCCAAGTTGGCCTTGTGGCCAGGGTGAGTTAAAGGGAATCTGCCCACCCAGGGATGGATGGATTGCATTAGCTGGGTAGTAGTGTGGGAGCCCGTCTGCAATCCACAACTACCACCCGTGATTCCCACATCTTTATAAACTTGACTAGAGGTAGGCTTGTCACTTGACCAGAGTTAGGCTTGTCTCGCGGCAGTTGTTTTATATATGGCCTAAACACACAGGTTTTTCTTACCTTTGAAACACAATACCCTTGTGTCTTCACATAATCTCCATTTGGCAGCATGAAAGTGTATGGGAATGGGTCGTCCTCTTCATTTCTTCAAAGAATCCCCTCTATTTGAGCCCTCATTCATCCTTGAGAAGAGTCAAGGCAATTCATTTCGTCTGCCTGTAAGAATTCTGGGTTATGATTACCCAATTTAGACTTGTATGTTTTCAAAAATTGAGCCAATGTTGCAGATTTTGCTGAGATTTTGCATTTATTTTGATATGTTACCAAACATACATATCTTCTCCTTAATATTTTTCATTGTAAATCCAAATTATCACTAAAACTCTGTGTGGGAGATTCTAAATGCTTCCAAATCAAAGTCCTAAATGGTTTTGGTGAACTCAGTGTATGAGAGAGTAAATATTTTAATGAGTGCACCCCCTATCAGACTCTTTTCATCCTTTAGGCTCGGACCAATTTTACAATCAAACATTTCCTCACCATGGGATTGAATTTGAATAGGGAAGAAAAATGTATGGTTAAAATGCCATTAAGGTCTGAGGCTGTTAAATCAAGATCTAGTATAATCCAACGGATTTTGGTTTTCTGCTAACCCTTATTCATGCCCTTCCTTGATCGGCATTTGCTAACTGGGCCCCACGATCTGTATATGCAGTCTGCTTATATGAGATTTTCTGTTAAATAAATATATTAAGTGCTACTTATTAATTACTATTGGTTTATTTATTATTTATTTTAATTTTAATTTAAAAGTATACCCACACCCACGATCAGACTGCATGTTTTTTTAGAAGTAGTCCAGATCATGGGGCCCGATTAGATGCCTATTTAACAGTGGGGTTGCTAGAGATCCGTGAGGAATTATGGATTAAAACTTGACCCCAAAGCCATTCATGGGTTTATAAAGAGGATTAATGGTTCGGATCTTAATTCAGGGGCAAAGTTTAAAAACTCGGATGCATTAGAGTTCTGATCGAAAACTTCTGGAGACAAATGCCTTGATGATCTCTCCTGGTACATTTGGAATTTGAAAGATGCGAAATCGATATAAATAGGAAACCCATAATCAAGCTCCCGCTCCGCTCTTCACTATTTGACAGGTGACGGATGAGATGATAACTACATTCTGTAATATGCATATATTTTGTTATTTTGTAATATGTTGGTATTTTGTAAGGGTTGATATGTAGGGGTTGAGTGAACTATATTTTGTATCTTTGATATTTAATGATATTTCCCTTTCTTAGCATAACAACAATCAATCAATCAATAAGTGATGAGAATATTTAAAATAATTAATAAAGTAAGAACTTCATGAATTTTCTTCATCGTTAAAACTATTTATCATGAAATGTATTCTCTAAGAAAAGATTTATATAAAGGAATAATGTTAACCATATAAGAATATTTAGAAAATTCATGAATCTATGCATTATAGTTCGGTTCCCTTTTATCAAACATTTTAGTTCGGTTCTCCATTTCCTATTGCATTTTTTAGTCTTTTTACTGGTGGAGTTGTATTTTACTGACTCGTGTGAAATCACTTGATTTAAGCCCGTGCAGCACTCGATCTGATTTTGTACTAAAGTTAGCTTTCCCAAACGTGGAATCTGACCCTAACACAAAAACACTCGTTCAAAGAGATACACTTGAATACAAGAGTTCTCGTGACAAATGATATCAATTATACTTCTACTTCTAATAATGAATGGTTATCATTAAACCATATGTCAATTGATTCTAGACAACTCTATCCTAATCTCATACTTAAACCCCAACCAGATTTTTGATAACCTTTAAGATCTTAATACGTAACTCTAGTACTCTACACAACTCAAGAATATCCTAGGAGTTTTCTATGATCTTCTGGACGGTTTAAGGTCTCCATCATATTCAAGAGCTGTCAATTCATATATATGATCACAAAAATATCCAGATATATGATTGCGCCAACATGTTTTTAATTGATTTTTTCTTATAACTTACCTCTAGAGATGACTTTTCCCTCCACCTTCCCAAAGTTTGAATATTTCATCATAACTACATTTACACCATTTTAGGACTAAAATACCCATAGTGTGGTCTATAACATAAGAAAAATGCATTCTTGTAAATAAGTTGGGATTTAGTCAATAAAAGCACTCAAATTTGTATTATCGCATTTGCGGGTTGAAAATGCAATTGTGTATATGGGTTTGGATGAAAATATATAACATTATTATATAATTGAAAAGTGGGAATCTAATATGCACTTTCTTATATTCTTTTAGATCTTAGGAAATGTTTGGATGGATATGTACGGAAGAAAATATTTCTACATTTAAATACTAAAAATATAAGATATTTTAATATTAAAATATTTCAATATTGTTGTTGTTTGGCAATTTCCAAAACATTCAATAGATTTCAAAATAAGTGGTTTGACAATCATCCCATATATAATATACGCTAAATTCAAGATTGACCTTAGTTTTCAAATGAAAGAAATGGCCAATAACTTTATAATTTTCTTTCAATATTTTTCTAAATAACGAGATGACGACACCATTTTCTAAGATTTCAATTCAATGAAAAAAAAAAAAAAAAACCCCCCAATTATATTTCCAAGATAAAGAATCCATGGTAAAATGGGTTTCTTTAATTTTCTCAAAATTATATTCATGTAAACAAACATGTTATAAAATCTCAAGAGAAGGGATTTTATAGGAATTCAATTTCATGTGAATAAATAGGTCCTATATCTCATGACATAATGAGTTCTTTTGAATTCTTAGAAATTCAAATCCATACTAATAGATCAAATCTTAACAATAATGAATTTATTTCTTTAAATCATTGATAATTCAATTCCATGCAAAAAAGTAAGCCTTGTTATATGTTCGGGATAAGATATTAGTGGTAAGGTGGTCCCTTGTAATTTATAAGAATTATTTTCATGCAATAAAATCTGCCCTAAGCAAGATGAGCAACTAAAGTTTCACGAGCATTACATCCTTACTATGTATCAATCAATGTGATTTTTGGTGTTAGGACCCAAAAAATGGACAGATCATGGAGAAAAGACCAATTTGTATAAAAAGAAGAAAGGGAGATATAATTAATTTATCTTATTTGAGCTCCATCTTTCATTGTTTACAGTTTTGATCATATGACTACTCCCAATATGTTCATTGTATCGTATTTCACTTTAATAGGTAAACGTGGATTGTACACATATAGGTGGGCCACACAGGATGCAATGACCAAATGCGTGCTAAAGAAAGAGGAAAATATAAATCACACTAAGTGGAAAAAAAAAGTAAAAATCAAAGAATGAGGACGCCTCATTAAAAGGTTTGGGTGCTTTTGACATTTCCCCTAGCATCGAGAAGGTATAGGGAAAATTAGAGTTTTTGAGAATGAGGAGGGAAAATTAATATCTAAAGATAAGCTTTAGGGAAAAACCTCTATTTTTAATATGAATAGGTTTATAGGGTTATATAACCTTTCTTATTCATATTGATATTTGAGAGTTTACTTGGCTCTAATCATATACCATTTATAGGCCCTTTGTATATTTGATTTTTTTTTTCAAATTATACTAACGCACTCCACATCTTATTTTGGATTTGGATCCTGAATGGACCTTTTTTCTTCAATAGGAGTTGGGTTCTGTTAGGGATTTTGTGTATTGCAATTTGATTGATGCATTATCATTCTAGCATCATTTGAATTTACACACATGTATTGATTTAGAAAAACTTGAAATCTTGATTTATACATGCATTGTTTTTGAGACTTGTAGAAATCTTGATTTATACATGTTTCGTTTTTTAAACTTGGATGCAATTAGATTTTGAAAAGAATTTTTATAAATCAAGCTAGCCTATGTTTTAAATCTTTCAAATCAATTTAGGCCTTTTATGTTTTCATGGTTTTAATCCTCTTAGTTTGATTTAAACCATGTTTCCAAGCTTGATTCAGTGGCCCAAAAGTTCCCTTCAAGAAATACTTTGAAATATGAATTTTAAGGGAAATTTGGCCCCTGGGCTTGGGTCGACTTGCAGTATGCTCGGTCGACCGAGCCCATGGACCCAGTCAACCGAGCCCACTGTGGGTCGACCGGGTAAAGTGCCGTTGGGCTTCTTTTCAAACGGTTAGTGTTATGACCGTTGAAGGCCAGGTCGACTGGGGAAAAGCCGTTGGGCACTTTTTGGCTATAAATACTAGTTCATTCCTTTGCCAAAAGTTAGCAATTTTTAGGCCCTCCTTGAGATGTTTTGAGGCCAATCAAAAGGGAAAATGAGCTAAGGGATGAAATGGATCATTTGGAAAGCTAAAGTTTGGTTTCATTGAGTTAAATCACTAAGTAAGCTTTACTTTTCTTAATCATATGTTTTCATGCTTTGCTTAATTATTGGTAAATCTTTTCTAGCATGATAAACTATGATTTGTTGTGTCCTTAACATGTATATGTTTTGAATTGATTTATTGTTTTGAATGCATCACCTTGATTCAATCCAAGTATTACTTAAATTGGTATATCTAAGTAAATCATGTTAATGAAAACATCTTTGAAATTTTATGTAACATGATTCCTATACTTGGTTGAATCTTTGGTTGTTGTTTTTCATTATAAGAAAATCATTTTTAAATCTATCTTATGTTTTGGATTCAACAAACTTCACAAATCATATGTACTTTTGTTTTAAAGTTTCACAACTTGCTTTGCATTGATAGGTATATCATTTTCAAGTTGAATTTTTAATTACATATGATTTGTCCCCTAACTTCAATCAAATCTATTTTTATATTTTATGCTTATAGCATACACATATTGAGCTACATTGTTAATTTGATTGACATCCCTATGCATCACATGTTTTGTTCTTAGAATTTCACAACTTGTTTAGAATACTTATGTATATCTTTTACAAGTTATTTTTAACATGTGATTAGCATTCTTTCCTCAATCATAAATGTTTTTATGAGCTAAAACTTTCAAAAGCCTTAAGCATACATTTATGAGCTTTCATTTTAAAATTGATTGAGGACATCATACATACACATTGTGCATTCATCTTTGCATTCATAGTGTGTGTGTGTGTGTGTGTGTGTGTGTGTGTGTGTGAATTAGATTTTCACTTTCATATCCGCCTAATTAAGAGGCATTGTAATGAGCTATAAATTGTATCTCCATCAAGTGTATTTTAGACACTACTTAGAGAGATAACCAACCTTTTGGTTGTAGAGGTTATTGCTTAGCCTATGAAAAGCATAATGTAAAGGTTATTGCTTAGCCTATTGAAAATCATAAATAGTGAAAATCTGGTGGGGTGTTGGATCACAAGCCGGTAGTGGATGTAGGCATTGAGGCCGAACCACTATAAATCCTTGTGTGATGGAACATGCTTTGTGGTGATTATTTTTATAAGCTTCCGCATTTATTTACTTAATCACCACTTGTGACTAGTTTATTTTAAAGAAGTTAAAATTGGTCATAAATGGTCACTAATTTGAAGCTCACCCTATTCACCCCCCTCTAGGGTTCGGATCACGGACTTTCAGGTTCGAATATAACAAATAGTTTCCACAGTGGATCAAACATAAGAAGACATTCAAATATGGATCTACCATGATATCACCCTAGATCTAATCCATTTGCGTCCTTAGTGCGACATGTTGCCCAGCTGGTCAAGGACTTATGTAACGTACATGAGTATGTGTAAGTTCAAGTCCCTTGTATGACTCTACTTGGATTTTTTTAGGGTTTCAAATGGGTATTGGGTATTTGATTATCTGGGCATATGAAGTGTCCTTGTTACAAATAAAGTGGGAATGAAAACTATTTTTGGATTCAAGAGAAATCTGAATCCATGCATATAAGATCTAGAACACTCAAATTTGGAATTGGATCCCTTTATGTTCTAACTCAAGGATCCAAATACAAGATGAATACATTCACGTATTAAAACTATATACAGGTTTTAATGGCCTAAATAACTTGAATTATATTCTTACCAATAGTCTACTTAGCTTTAATCATATACCATTTAACCATCCCACTCGTTTATTTTAGAGAAAACATTTGAAGCTCTTTATATATATTAAAGCAAATGGGGAGGTGGGCTGCACCCAATTATTCTCCTTTCAGAAAAAAATACAAAAGAAAAAAAAAGAGAGGGAGCCTTTGCCTTTCAAGTGGGGCCTTCTCAATCTCCTAAAATCTCCTAAAATCTCTCCATCCCCTCCCATCTTCCCTAAAAAACCTCTCATTTAGATTAGCACCATATCATATCAAATCTCAAGTGTTGCTCTCTCTCTCTCCCCCTCTCTCTCATATTTATAAATGACCCCTAATGTTTGAAGATAAAACACTGGCTTTTTTATATTTATAAAAGACTACATTTATCAATCACGAGCGTATTTATTTACAAAAATCACCATGTACTTTCTCTTACATTTGTGAAATGAATCCATGATGGAGATTGGGTCAAGAGAGAGAAATATTAGATATTCTCTTTTGATAATTTTATAAAAAGAAAAAAAATTGGAAGAAACTCAAATGTAGAAAAATAAAATAGTGTTTTTTCTCTTCTCTCTTCCCTGCACATTCTTTATTAGTGAAACTTCATGTCATGTTCTGTGGATGTACCCAACATCCACCAATCCAAATAAAAAATAATTGCACCAATCCAAATAAAAAATAATTGCAATCAATCCACACCTTCTAAATTATGGGCCACATCATGGATGAGTGCTACTCGTCATTCACTGGTACTTTTGATTTTTACTAATCAGGTTTGATCCCCAAGTGCATCCCTAGGATGAAGAGAAATGAGCAGGTGTATCCCCACTAAAACTCTATAGTGGACTCATTTATCTCAATCTAAAAGACTATATTTAATATTGGATGCTATTTCATGTATACTATTTCTCCGTGCTGAAGAAAAGTAACGATTGGCGGGGATAAGCACGGGGTGTTGTTGCTAGAACTAATAGTAGAAGGGTTCTAGCTTTCGGTCAGATCTAGATTTACTGGACCGTTGGATCGACTGTGTACTGATCCGAATAGATTTTTTTTAGAAAATACAAAATTCCATTCTCATGAGGAAATAAAAATCTACATAAATTAGAATCCTCTTGTTACACGAACAAGCCCAAATGGGGTGGCTTTGTTTTATTGGGCTTTGAAATTATCTATGGGTAACAAAAACTTGAATGTATTTCTTATTACTAATATTATATATATATTAACAAAATCCGCTTTTTTATATCTTCTTTAGTAATTATTGCTGTTATTATTATTTTTATGTTGTTGAATGGATTTTTTTTAGCTTTATCTTCGTAATAATTTATTGTTGATGTTGACCACTTGTATTTGTGAATGAAGATGTGTTGACTGTTTTTATATAAATATGCATGAATATATACTTATAGAGGAGAGCTCACACAGGCTGCAACTAAGCTTATTACAAGCTGGAGCCTGTGAGGCCTAGGTGAGGCCCAACAGTGGTTATGAGGCTCCAACTTGTAATAAGCTGGGCTGTAGCTTGTGTGAGCTCTCCTCATACTTATATATTTATAATTAATTTTGATATCTTATAAATTCAAAATGCAATATCTTACTTTTTGTCCCAGGCTAAGCAAGGGGCGTTGTTGCTAGTTTATTCAATTATACCAATACATTCTACATCTTATTTCGGCCGTTGATGTCAGATATAAATACAACACATAGATTTCGTGTTGGAAACAAATTTAGATCCAAAATTAGATCTATAAAGACAGATTGAGTCTGGATCCACCAGGGTTCCACCCCCCGGATCTGACCCATTAGAACCCCTAAATTTATTACTGTTGCACCTTCTAATTGCGTTTCATGGTTGTATAACCTATTCAGGATCCAAAGAACAAAGATTGCATGAGAATGAGTTTACACAGTCCATTGAGAAGCGTCACATTTCTGTTGGAACCCTTGGCTTGAACAGCCATATATTAAGAACACTCTTTCACTGTATCATCAAGACATTATGTTTCATTTCATTTACCGGATATAACCCCAAGGGGTAGCTCAGTTGGCCTAAGACCACAATTTGCACCTATAAGTTGTAGGTTCAAAATTACACTACCACATTGGGGCTACATGGGAGTTTACTCGACTTCCCTTTGGGCCCAAAGGGATTAGTCCAATCCAAAGGATTGGGAACCCTCCGATAGCAAAAAAAAAAAAAAAAAAGTAGAAAAAAAAATATGACAACTTTCCCATATAAGTTTAGCAAACTTGCTTTTATATTTTTTTATTACAATATGACAACTTTAAATATGTTATTATATGATTTTTTTTTTTAGAATTTCATCAGACATACCAGGTCTGTTTGTGAAAATGTCTTATCGATACAACTCTAATTATAAGATATATAACTGAACTAACTCTATTTAAATCTATCAGACTGGCTGGCCAAACATTACCTAACTATAGCAGGAGGCCCACTATCAAAATGACTAAAGGTGAGATTCACAAGGAGCCATCAAATAAACTTCCCTTTAGTAGGAAATTGATACTCGGGCACCATCTTAGTAAATCAAATCATAGGAAAGCAAATGCTCTAATATCTACAAAATCTTTCACTCTTCAAATCTATAATACTCCTTTATCGAACCAACTTTACTATGAATTCCCCATAACTCAAATCAAATTAGATAAACAGGAAAAGATAAGATTCCACTCTATCAACACTTGAAATAACTGCCATGCTTTCACATTTAAAAAGAGATTATACATTATTTTAATTAGTTATCATCTAGAGGCCGAGGATTCGAAACTGTACAACCACACTGGACCACAAGGGTTTACCCGGCTCCCCTTAGGCCCGCAGAGATTATTCTGGCCCAAAGGGCTGGGACACCCTTTGTTATCAAAATATATATATATATATATATGCAACACCCACCCAACCTGGTCCTAATAGGAGTGGGTTCACCCGTCGGATTCCCCTATCTAAACTCATCTGGGATTGGAAGTGCACAAGGCTCGGTCAATTCAGCAAAATCTAATACAAAGTGCACATAACTTATCCAATTCAGGCACTAACAACTTAAACCAAAGAGGCCAGTTTGGTTTAAGTAGCAAATCCCCAGAAATAAGAATAGAACGTGTGTAACAGATTTCTGGAATTTCTGATAATCTCCTGAGACTTTTCCTCTTTCTAGTAGCTAGCACCTGTAAGTTATGTCAAAAACAGTTAGAGGAATGGGATTTTAGAAATACCATGCTTCAAATGGAATTAAGAAATCAGAAATCAAACTTGAAGGAAGAGGGAATAATTCTCTTGCTTCATAACATGAACTTCTCGGGCAGTCATTTAGTTTACATGTAAAAATCCAGGATTCCCGCAATTTGGATAAACTGATTTATCAATTATGTTATTAGAGGTTTGTTGGAAATAGGTGGGCCTCGTGGATAGGTTTTCGAAACTTTTGACCCACTTGACTCAGGGATCAAGTATCCAGAAGGCTATCAAACCCAATCCAGGATGCAATCCCTCATTCTCATCAATCATATACAGCAATATAACCTATCTAGAAGATAGAAATCAGCAACTACATGCATCCAAAACAATCCACAATAAATAGAGAAGTAGATTATACCTTTGGAGCCCGGTAGTGCTCTAATGGAGGAGAAGACAATCAACTTGATCAAGAACTCTTCTTGAAACAATTAGAGATCTCCAAGACCTTGTTGTCTTCCACGCTATGACCCTCTATCAGATCTCTTTTCTTAAGAAGATGGGTGGGATCTCCAAGAGAAAACCCTACTAGAAACTGTAAGGAACTAGAAGAGAAAGAGGAGAAGGAAGAGATGTGCAACACTTGCACAAACAAGGGTTGGGCGTGAATCCCTAGGTGGGGATATATCTTGGACGTCCAAGGGGTTATTTCCCCTTATAAAGCCCTCAAGCAACCTCCTATTCTTTCTCTCTTACTAATTGAATAAGAAGTCTCACTTCCATATAAATTAGTAACTTACTATTACTACTATTAGAAGTCCCACTTCAAATAGAAATAGTAACTTTCTAATTCCTTCCCTTTTAGAGTTCAAGTAAGAATAAAATCTTTCTAATATCTTGGGCTAGTGTGGGGACCACTAGGGATTCCTTAGAAAGCTGACTTCAACTGGGACACCGCGACTCCACATCTCATGTGCAATCCGGGCCCACAGTTAATTGCAAATAACACCACTATATAAATGCAATTGCACACCAGTCTTAGGAATAAATTACAATGAAGACCCTAACTTCCCAATTACCACAAGTAGGCCCTTCTATCATTATCCATGGATCAATTGGAATAAATCTATCACATCCAATCTTAGATCCACATCTTATTATCCTTGAACCCCAATTAATCATAGTGATCATCAGTACCATCCAATTAACTCTTAATCGAGATGGGTGCGCACTTACTAATGATAAATCCATTAATTGGAACAAGGGGATAATATAGATAGATTCCATCTTGACCATTGGATGTTCCCACAGTCCTACTACCACGTACCCAAGACACCGAGGTGTTGACCTACAGTTGGCCTCACTCATTGGTGACTCAAAGTGTCACATTCTGGTCCCGAATCACCCTGGCCTAGGATAATCCCCTAGGTGTGGCACACGTACTCTCGTGATGTTGTACCTGTCTTGAGCCAAATACAACACACGAAGGAGAGAAAAATAACTTTTTCCACACGTGAGTGAAGCTCACCATACATATTAATAGCAATTAATCATAACGGAAGTTGCAATTCAGACATAAGGTATCATTGTCCATTCAGTCTAAAAAGCTGTTCAAGTTTGATACAAAAGAATTATACAAGTAGAAACGTTACTTTTACAAAAGAGGATGCATAAAAGAACCCTATACAACACTACCAAAAGTATAAACAAAAGAATAACTGAAGTCTAAGTGTGACCCACACAAAAAGGGTTTAGTCACACCCTAATGAGGCACTCAAAAGATATGTTCACGGGCTCCGAAGAGAATTTCTATGCAGGCCCTTGTTCTGGCCATTCCTCTAATCCTGGAGGTACCTCTTGGGTAACCTCCTTTCCCTCCCGGGCCTTCTTAGGACAGGGAGTTGCACCTGCGTCTGTGACAACAAGAATAGCATCATGAATATGACGATTCAATAAGTATAGGCATTAGTAATAAATCACATGATGTAACAAATTAAATTTATAGACAATTGATTAAAAGATGTCAGTATCAAGTAATAACCAGGCAATTGTGCTAAAATTGAATAATTCATGCCTTACGAATCAATGAGGAATAAAACACACTAGTTGGCTACCACATTAAGCTCATCCTCTCAAATAGAGAGCGAATCTAGTTGGGATGTCACTAGCGGCCTGGCCAAAGGCTAGCTGGCTATCCGGTTCTAGAGTTCCAGTACTCCAGATGATCTACTGCAGTGATCTCAAATAACTAAACCAAGTTTAATCTCGTCAGGTATCACGAGGTCGAAGCTCAGTAGTGCCAGACTAATCGAATCGAATAAATACACACATGAGTAAGATTGTTTTTACTTGAATCGAATCAAATCATTAGTATTGAGAATATTTCACACATAAACTTACTCTTCTCGAATTTCAATTGAATATCGTACAACCATACAAGGATAATGAATAGAAACGAAACAATTTATGCATATAAATCATTCTTTAGATTTTGGAAGTTGAATGAAAATGAATCTCAATATGCACATGCATTGATTAAGAAGAATCAATGGTTATTTACTAGGCTCTTGTCCTTCACATTCTCATACGTTGAAGTTTGGAGATCCAGGGTATGGCTATCTTTAATTTGGTGCCACTTTGTATAAGTGTAGTATACTGGTTCTCCAAGCCTCATCCATGACAAGGTGTTAGACAAAAGATAAAATTCACATGAGATGATCTTAGTCTCAACGATTTCTCACGTGGTTAATTACCGTTGGTCCGTTGATCTCGTCAAAGGTGCCATTTTCTAGGGTCCTATAAACCCCTCGGAATCCAAGATCCTAATTGGTTTAATAAATATACAAGCCAAGGGTATTCATCAACTTTTAGTGTGCAAAAAAAGAAGCAATTTTGTCAAAAAAAAAATAAAAAATTGGGCCCAGCAGAACCACACCTCGCTATAGCGAGCCCACTCAGAAAGTGGTCTCGCTATAGCAAGGACCATCCTCACTATAGCGAGGTACATCCTCGCTGAATGGATGGACACTGCCCTCCATTCCTTTCTTTTCTTATGAAACCCACATGTACTAAACCTTTCAACATGTAATAACACATGTCATAAGTCAACTACCCATTCCACATACATTTGCATAAGAAATCTTACTTGCACATGCATTTGTATAAAATATTCCTTACAATTCAACCTCCTGCACATGCATTGATAAAATGTTCCCTTGGCCCATATATTCACATATACACCCACATGCCTTTCATAATTATTTAACTATACTACTACATCACTAATCTCATTTCCTCTTTACCATTCCAATTTAAATCTACTAACACCCAAACTCAAACCCATATTATAATCACTCTCAATTTATGGTCAAAGAGGCTAATAATCACATGAAAAAAAAAGAATAATAGAATTTAATAATCAATCAAAGAATAAAATCACATGCATTAATCATTAAAGCTTATACTTGCCTCAATAGAGCTTTCCAAAACTTCTTTCACAACCTAGCTCAAGGACCCAAAAAATCCCCAAATATCCAAACCCTAGACACAAATACCTATCAAAACAGCAATAAATGTTTATACATACTTATAAGAGGGTCTTTTGACTCTAATGCAACTCAAGAATCCAAACAAAAAGAGTTTGAAGCCTACCTCTTGCAATGATTCCGAATTTGAAGGAAATGGAAGATGATGGGGGGTGTTTTTCTTGCTAAGAATGAAGAGAGGAAGATGAAGAAGATGAAGAAATCTCCACTTCTAGCATTCAATGCACTCACAATCACTCCCAGTTAGTGATGAGGAAGAGGAAGAGGAAGAGATGAACAAGAAGAAGAATAGAGAGAAAGGAATGGAAAGGAAATGAAAAGAAGAAATGAAAAGAAAAGGGTAAAGTAGCTTATAAGTGATAAGGATGCCCCTTTTTGCAAGAAAACCCACTAAAGTTTGATATTTCCAATTTGAGTCAAATGGAGGTCCACTAGTTCAATGGTTGGTCAAATGAGGTACAGCCCAATACAAAAACTAATGTGGTCGTAAAAATACACGCGTTGACACCAAGATGACGTGAAAATGATGCAAAATGTGAAAATCTATAATTACGTAAAAGTCCTTGACTCTACCCAAGTGAGTCAACTCTACACCACTCACCTATCCAAATTTCAAGACTCACTTGACTCAGTCTAAAAAGACTAATGGGGTACTAATTTCGATGATTAACAACTAAGCACAATTAATTAAGCTAAATCCTTATTAATTAGTACTAATGAAGATTAATTTGGGTTGGGGTGTAACATTTCTCCCCCACTTGGACTCATTCGGTCCTCCGAATGATCTTACCTGGGTAAAGAGTTCAGGGTAGTGTCGTGCAACTTGCTCCTCGAGTTCCCACGTGGCTTCTTCAGGTCCATGGTGATCCCAAAGTAGTTTCACCCATCGAATGGTCCTCGTCCGCAACACTTTCTCTTTCTCATCAATGATACGGAGCGGACGCTCTACGTATGTTGAATCGGGCTTAATCTGGACTTCCTCATACTGAATGACGTGAGACGGATCGCGGACATACTTGCGAAGCATAGAAACGTGGAATACATCATGTACTCCTGCAAATTCGGGTGGAAGTTTCAATCTATAGGCCACATCACCTATTCGGCTTTTGATCTCGAACGATCATACATATCTTAGGGAGAGTTTTCCTTTTTGTCCGAACCGAATGGTGCTTTTCATCGGAGATGTCTTCAAAAATACCCAATCTCCAACTTAGAATTCAAGTTTCCTTCTTCTATTGCCCGCGTAGCTTTTCTGTCTCGATTGTGCAGTCTTCAATCTTTCTCTGACTTGGAGGACTTTCACAGCTGTATCTGCAATAACAGTAGGTCCATGAAAACTTCTAGTGCCGACTTCTTCCCAACAAACCGGAGTTCTGCAACTACGACCGTAAAGAGCTTCAAAAGGAGGCATTCCAATGGTCGAATGAAAACTATTGTTGTATGCGAACTCACATAGAGCCAAATGTTCATCCCACTCACCACCAAAATCAAGAATGCTAGCTCGGAGCATGTCTTCTAAAGTCTGAATGGTGCGTTCGAACTGTCCGTCTGTTTGCGGATGGTAAGCAGTACTGAAGCTGAGTTTGGTGCCCATAGATTGCTGAAAAGACTGCCAGAATGAAGAGACAAACTTCGTATCTCTATCGGAGACTATCGAAACTGGGGTGCCGTGCAGTCGAACTATCTCCTTCACAAAGAGTTTGGCCATTTCATTGAATTTCATACCTTTCTTAAAAGGAAGAAAATGAGCTGATTTCGTCAACCGATCAACTATCACCCAAATCACATAATTCTTTCGGCTAGTCAATGGTAAACCTGAAACGAAGTCCATGGATATGTGTTCCCACTTCCACTGAGGGATAGACAAAGGATGTAACAAACCCGGAGGTTTCCTGTGCTCAAACTTTACACGCTGACAAGTGTAACACCTGGATACGAATTCTGCAATTTCCCTCTTCATATTATTCCACCAGAATCGCCTCTTAAGATCCTTATACATCTTTGTGCTTCCAAGGTGCATCGCATATCTAGGATTGTGTGCTTCTATTAAAATTGGTGCGATCAGCTGATCAGTCTTCGGCACACACAATCGATTCCTAAAATACAAGATTCCATCCATTAATTGGAAATCAGGCTTCTCAGCAGTGTGATCTCTTATCTTAGCCAAGTTAGGGTCCTCAAACTGCTTGTTCTTAATTCGATTCATCAATTCTGGTTCATACATTGGCATGGCTGCCATTATCACCGAGTCATTAAGCAGTCGGACCTCTACATCTAATTCCTCAAAAGCATCAAACTTGAACCAGTGTGTGCCCATAGCTGCAACTAAAGAAGACTTTCTACTCAAAGCATCAGCCACTACGTTTCCTTTTCCTGGAATGTATTTAATTGGAAAATCATAGTCCTTTATAAATTCTAGCCACCGTCTTTGCCTCATATTAAGATCTTGTTGAGAAAATAAAAACTTTAAGCTGCGATTATCTGAGTGCACTTCAAATTGCTCTCCATATAAATAATGTCTCCAAAGCTTTAGTGCAAACACAATAACAGCTAACTCGAGATCGTGGGTGGCATAATTTCTCTCATAGTTCTTCAACTGTCTTGATCCATAGGCTATAACTTTGTCATTCTGCATAAGAACACACCCCAAGCCGACTCTAGATGCGTCCGAATAAATCACAAATCCTCCTGTGCCTTCAGGTAAATATAAAACTGGGGCAGTCGTCAACTTCTCCTTTAAAGTCTGAAACTCGTTTCACATTCATTAGTCCACACAATGGGCACATCTTTTCTAGTCAACTTAGTCAACGGGGCTGAGATCTTGGAAAAATCTTGAACAAATCTACGGTAGTATCCTGCAAGACCTAGAAAGCTTCGAATTTCTGCCACTGTCTTCGGACTTTACCAATTTATCACTGCTTCTACATTGGCTGGATCTACTCTGAGGCCATCTCGAGTGATAATATGCCCCAAAAAGGCTACTTGTTCTAGCCAAAAATCACACTTTTCAAGCTTAGCATATAACTGATGTATCCTCAAAAGCTGAAGCGACGCTCTTAGGTGATCTGCATGGTCTTCCATAGACTTGGAGTACATCAAAATGTCATCAATGAAAACTACGATAAACTGATCAAGGTAAGGAGCGAAGATTCGATTCATCAACGCCATAAATACCGCCGGTGCATTAGTCAAGCCAAAGGGCATCACGAGAAATTCGTAGTGACCATATCTCGTCCTGAAAGCTGTCTTCTCAATATCTTTCTCATGGAATCTCAACTGGTGATATTCGGATCTGAGATCGATCTTCGAAAAGTAAGCTGCTCCTTGAAGTTGGTCAAACAGTTCATCGATTCGAGGCAATGGGTACTTGTTCTTTATCGTTACTTGATTAATTTGCCTGTAGTCTATGCACATTTGAAGAGTACCATCCTTCTTCCTCACGAACAACACCGGAGCTCCCCATGGTGATACGCTAGGACGTATAAGTCCCTTGTTTAGCATGTCTTGCAATTGCTCCTTTAATTCTCGGAGTTCTGCTGGGGCCATTCTGTATGGTGCCCTCGAAATCGGAGCGGTGCCAAGTACTAAATCGATGGAAAAGTCAATTTCCCTAGATGGAGGTAATCCTGGAACCTCATCCGAAAACACATCTGGAAATTCACATGCCACTGGGATCTCTTCTAACTTTACGGGCGGTTTCTTCTCTGAGATAAAAGCAAAGTAGCCTTCACAGCCACTCTTTAGAAGCTTGACATCATCTAACGCTGACACGAGTCCGAACTTAGATCTTTCTCTCCGCATACCCTCAAATACCACATTCGACTCGGGCTCCTCCACCTTAAAGGTGATAGTCTTGTGGAAGCAGTCCACACAAGCTCGATATTTCGCGAGCCAATCCATTCCAAGGATGACGTCAAAGTCTTGCATCGCTAAGATGATCAAATCTGCTGGTATTAGCAAATCTCCGATCTGGACGCTACACTCGGGATAGTAGTTATCACAAGCTACTTGCTTACCCATCGAGGTAGTCACCATCAACACGAATGGAAGCAACTCAGGCGGTTGCTGAAGACCACTAACAAAAAGGGGCGCCACAAAAGAATGTGTGGACCCAGAATCAAATAAAGTCCTCGCATCTCTTGCACATATCAGGATAGTACCTTCTACTACATTGCTAGCCGTTTTTTCTTGCTCAAGGTTCGTGGCAAAAAGTCTCCCCGCTTGTTGTGGTAGTTGACGGGCCTGTTGACGTTATTGTCTTGGCCTCCCTTGTTGCTGTCGTGCTGGTAATGCCAACCGCTGAGGTGGGGTTGGAAGTGCTGGCCTGGTTGGCTGATGAGGATGTTGTTGCTGGGGTGCTCCATAACCACCCCTGTTTTTGGGACAAAACTGATGCTCGATGCTCCAAAGATCCACAAAGAACGCATGCACTGGTGTTTCTCCAACACCTCTTAGTAGGGTGTCCTTTTCCACAAGTCCCACACTTAGGCGCATTAGGGCCAATGGCTACACCCTTTTGTCTCTTGTGCTGAAAGTTCTTCCCAGAGTGAGACATACCCCGCTTAGGATCAACATTTCTCTTCTTGATAGCCATTTCTTCTACAGTGTAGGCTCTATCTACTGCATCTTGAAAAGTTTCAGACCTTTTGTACATTATCACATGACCTTCATACATCGGGTGAAGTCCACCGACAAATCTTTTAACTTCTTCTCTTCTGTGTCCACTAGATCTTTAGCAAACTTGGACAATTGAATGAAAGTGTGCACATACGTTACCACTGTCATCTGGTTTTGCTTAAGAGCGATGAATTCTTTTTCTTTCTTTCGGTATAAGTACTCCGGTATGAACTTGCGACGGAACTGTTCTTGGAATGTTTCCCATATGGTGGCATTGGGCATGACCTTGTAAGCATCTCTTACGATTTTCCACCAATCTTTGGCAACTCCTCGAAACATAGAAGTGGTGAGTACTACTCGTCGCTTGTTGTTGCATACTACTATTTCAAATACATCATTTATGTGCTCTAACCATTCATAAACTTGAATGGCATCTGCTTTTCCTTGGAACTCTGTACCTCCTCTTTTTTTGAACTTGTCGAACAATGCATTCGGGTCATTTTCTTTAGATTGGATAACCACTTGAGTGCCCGAGTTTGGCTGTGTTTGACCTTGTCTGGCCATCAATGCTGCTAGATGCTCGTTTGTCTTGCCATTTGTTCCATTAAGGCCATCATTCGTGCTTCCATCGGGGGAGGATCATTCTCTAATACATTGAACTATTCATCACTGTTTGACTCATTATTCCCACCGTTATGTCCATTCCCAGAACCGGATGCCATTGTCCTACAAAACAATTATAAGAGTTAGGACTATATTCTATCTCTATCCATACAGTACTCACACTAAACATAAAATACTAACACTTAACGCACAACTATCAATAAACTAGTCTTGAAAACTCTATACTCACAATCGAATCTAACGTGTCCTCACAACGTTTCTAATTGTTTCTAAGTCTTTTATGAAGACTTTCCCGGTCCCGAATCACCTTGGCCTAGGATGAACCCCGAGGTGTGGCACACGTACTCCCGTGATGTTGTACCTGTCTCGAGCCAAATACAACACACGAAGGAGAGAAAAATAACTTTTTCCACACGTGAGTGAAGCTCACCATACATATTAATAGCAATTAATCATAACGGAAGTTGCAATTCAGACATAAGGTATCATTGTCCATTCAGTCTAAAAAGCTGTTCAAGTTTGATACAAAAGAATTATACAAGTAGAAACGTTACTTTTACAAAAGAGGATGCATAAAAGAACCCTATACAACACTACCAAAAGTATAAACAAAAGAATAACTGAAGTCTAAGTGTGACCCACACAAAAAGGGGTTAGTCACACCCTAATGAGGCACTCAAAAGATATGTTCACGCGCTCCGAAGAGAATTTCTATGCAGGCCCTTGTTCTGGCCATTCCTCTAATCCTGGAGGTACCTCTTGGGTAACCTCCTTTCCCTCCCGGGCCTTCTTAGGACAGGGAGTTGCACCTGCGTCTGTGACACCAAGAATAGCATCATGAATACGACGATTCAACAAGTATAGGCAATAGTAATAAATTACATGATGTAACAAATTAAATTTATAGACAATTGATTAAAAGATGTCAGTATCAAGTAATAACTAGGCAATTGTGCTAAAATTGAATAATTCATGCCTTACGAATCAATGAGGAATAAAACACACTAGCTGGCTACCACATTAAGCTCGTCCTCTCAAATAGAGAGCGAATCTAGTTGGGATGTCACCAGCGGCCTGGCCAAAGGCTAGCTGGCTACCCGATTCTGGAGTTCCGGTACTGCAGATGATTTACTGTAGTGATCTCAAATAACTAAACCAAGTTTAACTCTGTCGGCTATCACGAGGTCGAAGCTCAGTAGTGTCAGACTAATCGAATCAAATAAATACACACATGAGTAAGATTATTTTTACTTGAATCGAATCAAATCATTAACATTCAGAATATTTAACACATAAACTTACTCGTCTCGAATTTCAATTGAATATCGTATAACCGTACAAGGATAATGAATAGAAACGAAACAATTTATGCATATAAATCATTCTTTAGATTTTGGAAGTTGAATGAAAATGAATCTCAATATGCACATGCATTGATAAAGAAGAATCAATGGTCATTTACTAGGATCTCGTCCTTCACATTCTCATACGTTGAAGTTTGGAGATCTGGTGTATGGCTATCTTTAATTTGGTGCCACTTTGTATAAGTGTAGTATACCGGTTCTCCAAGCCTCATCCATGACAAGGTGTTAGACAAAAGATAAAATTCACATGAAATGATCTTAGTCTCAATGATTTCTCACGTGGTTAATTGCCGTTGGTCCGTTGATCTCGTCAAAGGTGCCATTTTCTAGGGTCCTATAAACCCTCGGAGTCCAAGATCCTAATTGGTTTAATAAATATACAAGCCAAGGGTATTCATCAACTTTTAGTGTGCAAAAAAAGAAGCAATTTTGTCAAAAAAAAATAAAAAATTGGGCCCAGCAAAACCACACCTCGCTATAGCGAGCTTGTGGCTTGCCACTAAGAAAGTGGTCTCGCTATAGCGAGGACCATCCTCGCTATAGCGAGGGACACTGCCCTCCATTCCTTTCTTTTCTTATGAGACCCACCTGTACTAAACCTTTCAAGATGTAATAACACATGTCATAAGTCAACTACCCATTCCACATACATTTGCATAAAAAATCTTACTTGCACATGCATTTGTATAAAATATTCCTTACAATTCAACCTCCTGCACATGCATTGATAAAATGCTCCCTTGAACCATATATTCACATATACACCCACATGCCTTTCATAATTATTTAACTATACTACTACATCACTAATCTCATTTCCTCTTTACCATTCCAATTTAAATCTACTAACACCCAAACTCAAACCCGTATTATAATCACTCTCAATTTATGGTCAAAGAGGCTAATCACATGAAAAAAAAAAGAATAATAGAATTTAATAACCAATCAAAGAATAAAATCACATGCATTAATCATTAAAGCTTATACTTGCCTCAATAGAGCTTTCCAAAACTTCTTTCACAACCTAGCTCAAGGACCCAAAAAATCCCCAAATATCCAAACCCTAGACACAAATTCCTATCAAAACAGCAATAAATGTTTATACATACTTATAAGAGGGTCTTTTGACTCTAATGCAACTCAAGAATCCAAACAAAAAGAGTTTGAAGCCTACCTCTTGCAATGATTCCGAATTTGAAGGAAATGGAAGATGATGGGGGGGTGTTTTTCTTGCTAACAATGAAGAGAGGAAGAAATCTCACTTCTAGCCTTCAATGCACTCACAATCACTCCCACTTAGTGATGAGGAAGAGGAAGAGATGAAAAAGAAGAAGAATAGGGAGAAAGGAATGGAAAGAAAATGAAAAGAAAAGGGTAAAGTAGCTTATAAGTGATAGGATGCCCCTTTTTGCAAGAAAACACACTAAAGTTTGATATTTCCAATTTGAGTCAAATGGAGGTCCACTAGTTCAATGGTTGGTCAAATGTGGTAAAGCCCAATATAAAAATTAATGTGGTCGTAAAAATACACGCGTTGAAGCCAAGATGACGTGAAAATGATGCAAAATACGAAAATCTATAATTACGAAAAAGTCCTTGACTCTACCCAAGTGAGTCAACTCTACACTCACCTATCCAAATTTCAAGACTCACTTGACTCAGTCTAAAAAGTCTAATGGCTACTAATTTCGATGATTAACAACTAAGCACAATTAATTAAGCTAAATCCTTATTAATTAGTACTAATGAAGATTAATTTGGGTTGGGGTGTAAGATAAAGCAAATGAATAGACATAAACTCGAGTTCATCAATGTCTCAGAATTGAGAGCCTATTGCTAGGGAATTATGAGAGCAGTCCTTAAATCGAGACAATATTTTATAAGGTGCTTCTCATGGTTATTCAATACATTCAATGTACCAGCACTATGATCCAGAATCTTACATTGTGATGATCGAGACAAATCACACTATCTCATAGTGATCAAAGTGCTGGAACCTTATCAGATGAGATGCCCAGTCTCATTAATGATTGTGAAGATATTTTTAAGTATAAGATTTGCGACACATATCTCCCGTATGTGGATCTCATCCATATACATATATCACATCTAATATACTAATGGGACCCGGTTCATCTCATGAACCATTATGTCATATGTATTGGTTATGTGCATTAAGTAATAAATCACCATTAATCTCATGAAAGGAAAGCATGATTTTATTGATAAATAAAGAAATTAATCAATTTATTATATCAACTGATGGATTGAGGCCATACAATCTAACAATCTCCCACTTGGTCTCAATGCCAGTTAGGGTTGCCTCTCATGCCCATCCCATCTACATACTGCTCAAAGACTTTTGTAGTCAAAGGCTTAGTAAAGGGATTTCCCAGATTCTTTGCAGAGTTTATCTAGGTGATAGCAATATCACCTCTCTGCACAATCTCTCTGACCATGTGTTATTACCTCTGTATGTGTTTTTGTCTCCAGGGTTGCTCGGACTTATTGACTGCCTGCTGTTGTCACAGTAAACTGTGAGCGCCTGTCCTGCCAAAAGTACCACTCCAAGTTCCATAAGGAACCTTTTGAGTCAATCTGCTTCTTTACCTGCTTCTCAAGTAGCTATAGCATAAACATATACCCAGAAGTTGATATCCTGGAATCCTTATCTGACATGAAGTCAAAATTTGAGTAACCGTCTGGAATCAGTTCATCACTGCTATAAATCAACATGTAATCTCTAGTCATTCTCAAGTATTTGAGAATACACTTTACAACAGTCTAATGTTCGGGTCCTGGGTTAAACTGATATCTGCTGACTAGGCCCACTGCTTGACAGATATCCGGTCTAGTACATAGCATAACAAACCGTACCAGTACCTTATATATGTATACAACTTGGGATAAGCCAATCATCCTATTTTTCCGGTCTCGATGGTGTTTGATCTATAGGATGTAGCTAGCTTCTCCCAAATCCTTCATATCAAAAGTCTTGGCTAACCAAACTTTTACTGTTGACAACATCCCTATATCACTCTCTTGGAAAAGGATGTCATCGACATATAAAACCAGAAAGACTACCCTATCACCTTCACTTTTCGTGTACACACATGACTCATCCCGATTATGACAAAAACCAAATGACTTGATTGCCTGGTCAAAACGGATGTTCCAGTTTCGGGATGCCTACTTTAGTCCATAAATAGACTTCTGCATCTTGCGAACTCTTTGCTCTTGGTTTGTAGCTACAAAACCGTCTGGCTGCACCATATAGATGTCTTCCTCAAGATGGCCGTTGAGAAACGCCGTCTTGACATCCATTTGCCAAATCTCGTAATCAAGATGAGCCGCAATGGATAAGAGTATCCTGATGAACTTGAGCATGGCTACCGGCGAGAAGGTTTCCTCATAATCAATATCTTCTTTCTGAGTATATCCTTTCGCAACAAGCCTGACCTTTAAAGGTCTCAACTCTTCCATCTGGTCCTCTCTTTCTCTTGTAGACTCACTTACACCCAATAAATTTAATATTGGCAGGCAAGTCCACAAGTGTCCAGACCTGATTGGAATACATAGACTCTATCTCAGCTTTCATAACATCTTGTCAACGTCCCGAATCTATGTCATTAATTGCTTCATCATAGTTACAGGGATCTTGTTCTGGTTCTTCCGAGATTGCCTCGTAAGACTCTCCTAAGAACGAGAACCTGTCAGGGGGTCTGACAATCCTCCCACTACGACGAGGCACTGGTGTAACTACTGAGTCCGGTAAGGGTGGTTCTTCCTCAAGTTCGGTCATACTTGGATTTGGAATTATTTGCTCTTGAATTTCTTCCAAGATCACCTTTTCTAAAGATTTTCGGTCCATCATAAATCTTCCTCCAGAAAAACCGTATTAGTGCTCACCAGCACTTTCTGCTCTCTGGGATTATAGAATAACAAACCTTTAGTTCCTTTAGGATATCCTACAAATGTCAACACTTCCGACTTCATTTCTGACTTATCCGTCTTAACCTTTACCACATGTGCCGAACAACCCAAATTTGTAAATGTTGTAGACTAGGCTTTCGCCCGGACCACAACTCCCGGAGAGTCTTAGGTACAGACTTAGATGGTACGAGGTTTAGTATGTACATTGCAGCATCCAAGGCATATCCCTAAAATGACATAGGTAATCCTGTGAAACTCAGCATAGACCTGATCATATCTAAAAGAGTCTGGTTCCTTCTTTCCACTACTCCATTATATTGAGGCATACCAGGAGCAGACAACTGGGATAGAATCCCATTTTCTGATAAGTATCCCATAAAATCAGCAGAGAGATATTCCCCTCCTCGATCTGATCTAAGAGTCTTGATACTCTTACCTAATTGCTTTTCCACTTCCGCTCGAAACTCTTTGAACTTTTTAAAAGCCTCAGACTTGCGGTGCACAAGGTATATGTATCCATATTTTGAGTAATCATCTGTGAAAGTGATGAAATACTCATATCCTCCTCTGACCCTGACATTAATGGGTCCACACACATCAGTATGCACTAATTCCAATAAATCTTTGGCCCTATTGCCCTTAGATGAAAAAAGGGTCTTTTGGTCATTTTGCCTTCCAGACAGGACTCGCAGATAGGCATTGGTTCTACCACCAATGAAGGCAATATACCATCTTTCACTAGCCTATCAATCCTGTTTAGGTTTATATGACCTAGCCGCCAAAGTTTTGTTGGATTAGACGAATGTGACTTCCTCTTTAATGATGGTCTATTAATTGTTTCAGTATCATGTATCTCATACATTGTAGGAGTTAACAAATAAAGCCCATTGGTTACCTTGGCAGAACATATAAAAGTACCATTTTTCTTTTTGACAATTTCAGTACAAAAAGTAATGGAATAACTTTTATTCACCAAACTAGAAACTGAAATTAAATTCCGCCGTAAAGACGGTATATATAACGTGTCTGACAAAACCAATTTATTATTTGAAAAACATAATGTAATGACTCCCACTGAAACAGCCTCTGCCTTAGCATAAGATCCTAGGTTGACAATGATTTCTCTGTTACCGAACCTCCTGGTTTCCCTGAACCCCTGCAACAAATTACATATGTGATTAGTTGCCCCGGAGTCCATACACCAAGATTCTGAAGTACCAGTTGTTAAACTACCTTCAGAAATAAGTGACTCAATCATACCTTAGGTCTTTTCCTTAGTCAGAAGATCTGGACAATTCCTTTTCCAATGTCCTGTCTTACTACAATGGAAACACTTTCCTTTTACTCCCGTACCCTTAGCCTTGGCCATACCACATGTAGAACCATTCTCCATCTTAGGACCCTTGATGACTGATTTCTTCTTGCTATCTCGGTCTTTGCCTTTCGGCTTGGTCCTAGCAAATGACTTTTCTGTCATAAGGGGATTTTGTTTTTTCTTCATGATTTCCTCAGTCACTACCAGCTGGCGAGACAACTTAGCTATGGTCATTCCAATTTATTATAATTGATCTTGAAATGATTGAAAGAATCCGGTAGTGACTGAAGGATCATGTCGATCTGCGAATCTTTATCAATCATAACACCCAGTACATCTAACTCATTCAGTGCGAGACTCATTTTCAACAAATGTTTTTGTACTGGGGTTCCCTCAGCCATCTTAGTGCTTATCAGCACCTTCATAGCAGCTTGCCTAGCAGGTCTAACCTGATCCGCAAACATCTCTTTTAAGTTCGATATAATATCGTATGCTGACTTATAGGATTGATATTGGTGTTGTAAAACACTAGACATGGATGCCAGTATAAAACATCTGGTCACCTCATTGTCTTTGTTCCACTTGGTGTAAAGGTCCTTTTCATACTGAGGTGCATGAGGCTCAGGCTCAGGAAGGGAGGGTATGGTAAGGACATATCTGCATCCTAAAGCTGTCAGGACAATATCCAGGGTCCTTTTCCAGTCTATAAAGTTGGATTCCATCAACTTATTCTAGTTGAGGATGGTCGCAAGTGGATTGAAAGTATTTGAATTCATGCTTGAAATACTGTAGCACATAATCATACATTCAATTAATGTATTTAAATGACATTAGGGTTTAGTATTCTACCAAATTTATGTGGGAATCCTCATAACCACTAAATTCAGAATACATCGGAATCCCAATCTCCGGGGTATGCCTCCTTAGGGAGTGCGAATACCACCTAAATTGGCGTGGATCAAAGCTGGTCAAAATTAGGATTAAGACTAACTATCCATGATCCCCTTCATTCATTATTATCTAGGTATCTCATACCAAATAATGAATGACTCCTGATTAGCTTCGGTTTCTAAAATAAATGAGGCAAATCCTTGGGGATACAACATCATTATTTTAGTTAAGTGTGACCCACCAACTAGCATTGCATGACAGCCGTTGCGAGCAGCTCCTCCTTGGGGAGTGAGCCCCCGCCCATCTCACCAACACTATCCATAAGAGATCCATATCTAGTAAGCAGACAAGTAAAAGCCCTCCGTGGGGAACGACCATTCTCAAGATGGCGCAAGGCTAATACTTTTCTTACAATGGACCTATGGTGGAAAACCATGAGGATTTCTAAATATAAATGCCCCCTCCCACTTAATATTTTAGAATTGAGGATTTCCTTTTAGGTATATTGGGCCCACATATAGACATTAAATCATCTCATGATATGACCAATGATTGGTTCCAAGTCAAGTTATTTTATGGAAAGTTCAGTTTCTTAAATTAGTATTACCAATGGATCCATCTCATGGGCCCACCAGCTCTAATTAGAACTCTTTCCAAAAATTAATTTGATTTGTCCAATTTTGGTAATTGCTATGTTTGGATCAGATTTGGATACTATCTAAATCAATCATTCATCCATAAATAGAAAGTGCTAAAATTAGAAACTAGTCCTCTCCTCCACATGGCCCATGCGGAATAGACTTCTTGGACTTCTAGACTTTCCAAAACTTTGGGATTCCTCAAACTCTTTGGGCATCTCCAAAAGGCTTTTGGTAATTTTTAAACTCTTTGATTAGGAGTTCAACTTCACTTTACTTCTTCGTCTCAGACAGCTCCAGAATTTACAAATTTTGAAAAATTACATAAATTCCTATGTCTCTATTATGAGACTTACATGGCAATCTAAGCATGGAAATAAAATGGTTATAAGGAAACTCACCATGCCTTGCCCTTTCACGGGAAAGGAAACAATGATGCCCTTTACACTTAGCCTCAAATAAACCAATAACCATAGAAAGAAAGTAAAAGTCTTGTAGGCCACATGGAGAGGACATTATCATCTGCAAGTTAGTATCTTATACAACAAAGCATCTCACAAAACTAAGTTACCAAACCACAATGGAAAACCCTACTAGAAACTCCAAGGAACTAGAAGAGAGAGAGAGAGAGAGGAGAAGGAAGAGATGTGCAACACTTGCACAAACAAGGGTTGGGCGTGAATCCCTAGGTGGGGATATATCTTGGACGTCCAGGGGTTATTTCCCGTTATAAAGCCCTCAAGCAACTTCCTATTCTTTCTCTCTTACTAATTGAATAAGAAGTCTCACTTCCATATAAATTAGTAACTTACTATTACTACTATTAGAAGTCTCACTTCAAATAGAAATAGTAACTTTCTAATTCCTTCCTTTTTAGAGTTCAAGTAAGAATAAAATCTTTTTAATATCTTGGGCTAGCGTGGGGACCACTAGGGATTCCTTAGAAAGCTGACTCCAACTGGGACACCGCGACCCCACATCTCATGTGCAATCCAGGCCCACAGTTAATTGCAAATAACATCACTATATAAATGCAATTGCACTCCAGTCTTAGGAATAAATTACAATGAAGACCCTAAACTTCCCAATTACCACAAGTAGGCCATTCTATCATTATCCATGGATCAATTGGAATAAATCTGTCACATCCAATCTTAGATCCACATCTTATTATCCTTGAGCCCCAATTAATCATAGTGATCATCAGTACCATCCAATTAACTCTTAATCGAGATGGGTGCGCACTTACTAATGATAAATCCATTAATTGGCATAAGAGGATAATATAGATAGATTCCATCTTGACCATGGATGTTCCCACAGTCCTACTACCACGTACCCAAGACACCGAGGTGTTGACCTACAGTTGGCCTCACTCATTGGTGACTCAAAGCAAATGAATAGACATAAACTTGAGCTCATCAATATCTCAGGATTGAGAGCCTATTGCTAGGGAATTATCAGAGCAGTCCTTAAATCGAGACAGTATTTCATAAGGTGCTTCTCATGGTCCTTCAATACATTCAATGTACCAGCACTATGATCCAAAATCTTACATTCTGATGATGGAGACAAATCACACTATCTCATAGTGATCAAAGTGATGCAACCTTATCAGATGAGATGCCCAGTCTCATCAATGGTTGTGAAGATATTTTTAAGTATAAGATTTGCAACACATATCTCCCGTATGTGGATCTCATCCATATACATATATCACATCTAATATACTAATGGGACCCGATTCATCTCATGAAACCATTATGTCATATGTATTGGTCATGTGCATTAAGTAACAAATCACCATTCATCTCATGAAAGGAAAGCATGATTTTATTGATAAATAAAGAAATTAATCAATTTATTATATCAACTGATGGATTGAGACCATGCAATCTAACAAGGTTAACAGAATTTTAACATTTAAACTGAGTGTAGGGAAACCGAGTTGGATCCAAAGGGGCCCTTGGCAATCTTGCAATTCTGTTTCAGTGCCGTAAGCTAGCTGTAGCCGATAAAATGAAATAATTTGAACAATATTAAATCTAAATCCTCTTCATCTATGTGGCTTCGACGCTCAAGTACGCATCCCAAAGTCTATCTTCTGGTCATTGCGGTTTTCCTAAGTCACTAAGTTCTGGTTACCTGGATTGGGGCAAATCCACAAAATATCAGTACAACTGAGTGAATAGAAATTCTAATATATTTGTGCATTTAAACATATACTTAGATAAGATTACACAACAAATTAAAGTAACATATGAAGTCTCATTCAAACCAAGGTTGAAATCGGGTCAAACAAACGACAACCTCCTAGCCACCTGATAGCACCAGCCCAAATAAAACCGACCACCCAGGTCCAAGATAAAACCGACCACCAAGGTCCAAATAAATCCGACCACCAAGGTCCAAAACCATCGACCACTTAGGTCCAAAACCATCGACCACTAAGGCCGAAAATAAATCCGACCACAAAGGTCTAGAACCAGTAAACTGGTACCACAAAATCGACCTTTCCCAACAAGGTCCAACATCAACAATCCTCACAAAATCGTCCATACATGCTCGTGGTCTAGGGGTGTCCAAAAGTTCCTCCAAACAAACAAAGTCACCATGCCTTAGTTTTCCAATCAAATAGCAAATATATGTCTCATCAAAATTATGATATTTAGCATGTCCTCAACATTAGTAATGGGCAAATTCCATAATAAACCCCTTCTCAAATTATGCGGATTTAATCTGCCCCAGTCCGAATCAAAATTGGTGTACACGATGAGCGAGGTCAATTACATAACTCACCCTTTACAATTTTGAGGGAAATATTCAATTACCAACTCAACCACAACATATACATCTTTCAAGTTACCATATATTCAAATAACAGTGCCCAACATACATATTTGACCAATCAAGAACTAAAGGAAACCATTTAAAACGATTTCCAAATAATAACAATGATTAACAAGCCTTTGTTTGCAATTTCGGAAAACTTAGGACCTCATCCGTAGCATTCTCCACATTCAACAATTTATTTAAATAAGCCAAAGGGTTTAATCATAATTTCTTAAAATTGAAAGGACCTCCTTGCAAATTCAAACTTTATATAAAGTTGGAAATTCCTACCCAGAACCCTATCTTGATGAATTCCCAAGAAATCAAGTCATAAGGGCCTAATCTGAGTTTATTATAAACTACCAGGGCCTATTCCAAATTTTTAGAAACTCAAGTAGCCACGATGGGATCCTTATAAAACTCTATTTTCTGTGTACAAGGGCCCCACGTTTGGTATATTCTGAATGGTTAGATAGTGGGCCCCACTGGTCCAAACCTAAGATGGACCTAATCACCATGGTCGCCCAGCAGTCCCTTAACTTGTGACTGGACCTGATCTCTGATCAGGTGGGCCAGGGGGTCCTAAGGCTGGTCGACATTCATCCCAAAATCAGTAAGTTACCGGCTTCCTTCCATCAAAGCAACGGGATGAGGGCCTAGATGGGATCCACTCCACATGGGTCCATTAGCCTAGAGGTCGCCCATGGGTCCCCTGTCAGATCCTTGGACCAGATTAATGAACAAGTGGGCCATGGGGTCCCACAACCTCCAAACGTCAACACTGCTTGGGGTGTTCTGGATTCAGAACTCTTTTCAGCCACTGTTGACGGATTATTTGGTTGAAAGAGATCCTTTAACAATTCTATAATTCATGTACAGGGCCTATATAATCCTTTGATATAAAAAAAATAGAACTTCCACTCAAACGATGGTTCCAGAGGGTGTTGATAGGTATTGTGGCATCACAACAGTGAGAAAAACCCAATTTTAAAAATCATCCGTGTATAAAATCTGAATCTAGATCAACCATTACAATCAAATTATGAATTGAATACCAGAATATCATCTCAACATCACCTCATTAAAAGTAGATGCAGAATCCTACTCACCGATCAATTAGCTATCCACATGAACACAATATGCATAAGAAGAATTCTACTCACGATAAAATAGAGTAATCAAAATTACACAAGAGCAAACCCATAAATTCATAACCATACAATTAGATCAGAATCTCTACTCACCTGGTATGGCTGACTATAACTGGTTCTTCCTCCTAATTTCTTCAAGGCTAATACTAAACTAGGCTTTGGATTGATCAGTCTATATAAAAAGCTAAGTTAGAATCCTTCCAAAGTCCTCTTTCTAATTTTATTATTTCCTTCTCACATGCCAATCCTATTCCTAACATTACTAGGAGTCTATGGTATAACCAACACAAGTCCAACTCAAATTCCTCCATCAAACTATGGGTCCCAATAATTCTAAGTAAAATCAAGACAATTAAATATTAAATATCAAAAAATAATCCAGCCCTTATACTAGGCCGAGGTATTACAAGCAGGCCCTCAGATTCATCATTATGACACCACCTCCATATTTATTTGCACAATAGAGCATGGTACATTTTCCCAAGGGGCCTTATGCTCCAACCTCATCTCTCCTTCAAAAGGTATATCAATACTCCTCTTTAATCAAAAAATTGATAATACTCTTCTTTAATGCCTTTCCATAGGAGATCCTGCTATAATCTTTCAACCCTCTATAACTTCAACTGGGCACTTGAAGAGGGTCATGATTATACCGAAAGGTTTGATTAGTCAGCTTGATCAAAGTGACTCTACCTACAAATGACAAGTAGTTTTCTTTTTAGGTGGAAAATTTCTTCTCCACTCTGTTTAAGATCAGGTTCTATACATAGTTGTCAATTTCATATCCAACCCCGTTCTGCTTAGGCTCCAAACTAAAATGTTTAAACCGATTTGGGATTTCAATGGAATATTTCGGAGTTTCATTTCGGAATAAAAAATTAAAAATGTCTAGAAAATATAAAATTTTAAAATAATATATAAATTATATACATTTATTTGTTCTGCTAAATAAATAATACTAAAGGGGGCAATTTTTAGTGGTAGATTTTGCTTAGGTGGCCCAAGTAGAGGGTACAAATAAAAGGGGAAAAAGAAGAAATGTTTGGATACTTGAAGGCTAAGCCCTAAGAGAATTTTATAGGAACATCATGGGCACACCCTTTTAAAAAACTAAACCTTTAAAAGTTAAATGTTCCCCTCATGTATAGGTCTTGGCCAAATTTCACTCTAATAGGAAATGAGCCTACTATCAAATTGATCAAATAGTTATCATCAATCTGATCAGATGCCACTTTCCTATTAGAGTGAAATTCTCCCTGGGTCCACACAAGAAGGGGACATTTATTATGAGTGGCTTAGATTTTTTAGATATGGGCCCTGAAGTGGTTCCCTACGAATTTCATGTAGGTCCAAGCACCACACAGTCCGATCAAGAAGGAAAGGGGTTATCAAGTATTGCTGAGGCTCATTTTGTGAA
Source organism: Cinnamomum chago (assembly GCA_038049695.1). NCBI lineage: Eukaryota > Viridiplantae > Streptophyta > Magnoliopsida > Laurales > Lauraceae > Cinnamomum > Cinnamomum chago. The sequence continues at coordinate 36,702,205 of CP142452.1, forward strand.
AACAAGAGAAAACGAAGAAGGAAAGAAGAGCAAAAAAATGGATAGAAACATAAGGAAAGAAAATGAAAGAAGAGGAAGAGAAGGTGGAAGGAGAAGAAGAGTAGTAGTTACAATATATTTCAATTTGCAGATGGTCGAATGGAATACTCACTGGTGAAGGCTTAAGTAGAATGATGAATGTTCACTACAACAATTTTGCCTTTTTGCGATGCCAAAAAAGAGTTGCAAATAATATAAAAAGCGCCGCAATAAGTAATTGCGACGCAAAAAACTAAGCATCGCAAAGGGGTCGCAAATAATGAGGTCACAGAAAGATTAGCTACGCTAAAGACTGCAGCGTGGCAATTGGAGAGAGTATTTGCGACGGTTTTAAAGTGTTGCTAATTACGTAGCAATTGCGACGTATTATAAACGTCGCAAATAATGATTTATTTGTAACAGTAAAATTGCGTCACCAATAATTTATATTTGCGACGTATTATAAACGTCGCAAATAATGATTTATTTGCAACGGTAAAATTGCGTCACCAATAATTTATATTTGCGACGATTCTAAAAGGTCGTTAATAAATTATTAAAGGCGATGCTCATATAAAGTTGCAAATAATTTTTTTTTGCGACGCTTATGTGGTGTGGTAAATAATATTTATCTTGTTACATTTGATTATTTGCAACGCAATAAAAGCGCCGCAACTAATAATTTCTCAAAAAAAATATTTTTTAATATTTTTAAAATAGATATATTTTTCCTGATTTTATACCCAATCAATACAAATATAATCTCATCATCCATTCACAAGTCATCCATTCACAAATCTTTAATGCAAAGTCACCATTAGGTCATCACAATCATATATCTCTAAGTTGCAATTCAGGTATGAAAATAACACTCCATTGATGTAAAAACATAAACTAAATTAATTCATTGAATTTGAGTGCAACGAATCAGTTGTCCTCATCACAAATTCTTAGATAAAATTCCGTTAAACATAAATCTATATAATAGTTGGTCTCAATATAACATAGAAAAAATAATTGAAATGCGGTCTTCAATATGTATCACAGAGAGACGACAAGCAATTTCCACGATAAAATATAGCATCCTCAAATTGATCCGCACTATCCAAATCGGTCCAAAAATGTTGCTTGTTCTTATTTTCTCTTCATCTCCCATTTCAATCTGTAATAAATAAAACAAGATAGATGTTAAAATCTATAAAGAAAATCTATAAAACACAACTATATTTGCCATTATAACTAGTCATATTAACATCACCAAGGATGAGAAGCAAGTGAAATTGCCAACACTAGATGTGTAAGTGATGAGATCATTTCTAAGTACCATGTGAAGGAAAAACCAACAGAGCATTGTGTATTGCCCCATATATGGTGATAAGGAAACACCAAAAACGAAAAGAAAAGAAAGAAAAGAATTCATAGCATACAGAAGGGGAATATATATTATCATGAAATGATACTTCATTAATCATTGAAAAACTTCAAAAAAAAACTGTGTTATAAAATTACTTATAAAGACTGAAATAACACTACACCATAATAATCAATTAGTAACGGATCTACAACCGTTACAAAAAATATTAGTAACGGTTATTTTACGTTGACACAATTGCATCATAAATGAAAAGTAACGGAAGTTAGTAACACTTAATAACCGTTAGAAATATTACTAACGGTTATGAACTGTGACTGAAATTAATTTCAGCAACACATATATAATCGTTACAATTTATTAGTAACGGTTATTAATTTTGTTCATAGTTTGTTCCCAACGGATAAAACTGTTGATAATTCCAACTTTCTGACGCGTATATAAATATTTGGTCAACCTATTTATAACGGTTGATATCTGTTACAAAGTATTCTATTTGTAACGGTTGGAGTCCGTTACTAAGTATTATATTTGTAACGGTTTATATCCGTTACTAAGTATTTGTTGTTTTTAAAAAAAAAACAATGGAAATTCAACTGATGGCTTCGCCTATTTCAAAAGAACATTCGGATTAGTTTGCCATCATTCAATTTTAATATCTTTTTGCACCACTTTTTTTTTGTTCTTTAATTAGTATAACACTATACAACTATAAAATATAAATATAAGATAAGAAAAACTTTGGTAATGACTCAATGTTAACACGTACTTCCACCATCATCTCTGATTCTTTAATAACACTAAAAACATATGACATGTAGGGAACTTATTCTATTCATTCATCTGAAAATGAATTCAAGCAGCTCCAACCAATGAATATAAGAAACCAATTTTAAAAAAATTTCAGGGAGAGAGAGAGAGAGAGAGAGAGAGAGAGAGAGAGAGAGCTTGTTTCACTCAATGTAACTATACTATCTCTCTATATTTACGATTTCAAATCATGGAAACATCAAATCCAATTGAAAATTTATCAACAAGAAAAAACAAGAGAAGATTCTTTGACAAATCTACATGAGAAAGGAAACCCTTTATTTCATTATCCAATTCTCCTATCGCCGTCGTCGTCATTGAAGCCCCATCTATGTGGAGTTGGCTCACCATATATTAGATAAAATTCCAAATTTCTAAAACTGATCATATAATGTCAAATTCAAGAATCTTATTTTTTTCGTAATTCATCAATGCTAAGAACCCAATGTGGATTCTGAATCTTGAACAGTAACTGAATGTAAGACTCACACCATATGGAATCCAACTAGAACAAGGTCTTACATTGCTACCCCTACTAGGAGAAAGACATGCAACATGAATGTGTGTGAGGATCAAAACACAAAATGTAGGAAAATGCGAGAAGCTGGGAGCGTGAGACACATGTACAAGCAAATGATAATGCATGATATATGGTGGATGGTTGTATCATTAAGTTATCAAAGGCACTTGCACAGAAATATGCAACTAGATAAATGGAGATACTATACAAGGAAGCACCCTAATAATAATAATAAAAAAAATAGAAGCAAGTACAAGTAACAAAAAAAAAAGTCTGCATAACTTTCCTGATTGCTGAGTCAAACCATTTTTGAAAAGGTGCCCTAAGATCTACAACAGACAATCAAATTGCGGAAGGTTTGGACGATGTTCTGTGCAAACTGTTTCTCGTTTGAAAACTTTCCACAGGTCCAAAGCTGGCCAGGACCACTGAGATTTGCAGTCTGAAACTTTAGCTGGATGAAGCAAGAGAGAGGCTTTGAGGGAATTTTATTCCAATAAATAAGAACTGAACACCAAGATAGATTTAGGCAAGGGCAATGGTGGTAACTGATAATGTACTCAACAAAAAAAACAAGTCATTTGTAGTATTGGTTCGAAACATATCTGAAGTGCGTGCATACCTTTCCAGGTCTAATCCCTCTGCCCTGCATCTGATTGAATAGAAGAGATGCCTCCTCACATTTACCTGTAGCATGAGTAAATAAGATCATCAGGCAAATACCACTTAAGCTATTGTGGCGACATTGATAATTGATCAACTGCAATTAAACATGAAAGTGGTTTCCAACACGTAAAGGGTGGAGAAGCACAAAAGATCATCATAGGATTTTAAAGAATGATGTTCAATGGGACACATGTAGGAGTTTGTTGTGTGTTTGAAGTCCAGATCATAGGATTTTAAACAATGATGTTCTATGGGACACATCTAGGAAATCTTCAAAAATAAAATAAAATGGGACACATGTAGGAGTTAGTTGCGTGTTTGAAGTTCAAATCACTAATATGGGTTTTAGGATAAAAGGAGAAAAAACTGCAGCTATTTGAAGACCTGCAACCAAATCAAGGGACAAGAAGGGGTTTCATTCAACTTTTCAGGGTTCCTCTGTTATTTTATTATATTTAAAGAATTAGTAGTCAATGGCTGAGTTTGAGAGGAATGACTGAGATGGGAATGTGATTGAACTACATAAGCATCTGATTCTGCCAGTGCGGAACCCCATGTTCCATATCAGCACAAAGTTTTCTTTGCACTTATAATGACATTCTTATATTCTTTTTGTTTTTAATGCCATTTCAAACCTCATTTGGTTGGCAGCGTCATTGGATAATTATCAATGGAGGAGAATGAGATGGTTTGAGGAATTAGCAAAGTAGGCAGTAATCAAATCTCTCATTATTCTTTAGGACGAGAACTTGGAAATTGATTTCATGCAGAGAAGGGAGCAGTGCCCATTGTTCGTTCTGGTGAGCCTGTCCTCAACTGAAGCATTTTTGCTATCTTCAATTTAACTAAATGAGAATTCAATTAAACAAATGAACTAAATTTAGGCTGCAGCTTTTCCTCTGATTTGCTGATAAGCATCCTTCACCATATCACGGTGAGGAAAGTTCCTAGACAGAAATTAAAAAATCATATATTAATGAATGTGTTGTGCTTAGTGTATACATATATAAGATTGGACTACAACATGGTTGAACCCGACTAGATAGAAAACACCTGTCTAAATGCATGCCACTATGATGCCTTTTTCTGCTAACTCTTGCCCCAAAAGAGCACCCCATGCTTTATACCTACACTTCCAACATCTTATATCACTTTAGCATCCAAATGAGGAGGTTCAAAGTAATGTTAAGAATGTTATCAAATGTATCATTCTTGGGTTACTAAGTCACTTTACAAACTTAAAATCGATAAAAAAAAAACATAACAAAACCCTCAGTTCCCAATTCAATTAAACAAAAAACAGGAAATCGAGTCAGTAAACGACCATACATACCAATAAAAACAAAACCCTCAGTTCCCAAAGCAAAAAAGCAGACAAACCCATAAAGAAAAAGACCCCAAATCACCAAATAAAGCCCCAAATTTGAAGAGAACTGCAATAGACAGCAAAAAGAGAGGATGGGGATGACGAATCTTACTGTTCTTCTATTCAGGGAGGGAGTACAAGATGCCTTTCTGATGAAGAAAGAGCCTTCAAGTGATACTTATCTCGTGGAAAAATGGCGTCTTTGGTTGTCAAGAAGAGAGAGGAATAAAACTTTGGTTATCAAGTGATAGAGATTAATGAGACTCTGTTTCCTTCAACTTTTGATTCCATTTCAAGTTGACAGTGGCTTAAAAGAAAAGAAAAAAATTCGTTTACCCAAAGGAACACCATCCATTTGACAAGCTTCACCATCTGCTTTTCCATCCAGAAATCTTGAGGTCCATCATTATTACATAAACTGAACCATTATTATCCAGTCACTGTAAGACATTTTCCTTATCACTAATAGTTAGCCCAACATGGACTTACACAAACATTCTCATTAAAAATTGGAGGAGTATAAAAAAAACCCACAGATGGATGGAATGGAGATATAATTTATCTTATTCTCTAATCTAATGGATGACCACTAGTACATCATAAATCTAACCCTAAAACGGAATCATTTCCAATGAATACATGAGCGCTTCCAACAAGACCAATGAGATCTTCTCTCAGAGTTATATGAACAAATAAATCTAACCCTAAAGCGGAATCATTTCCCTAAAACATTAACTTCCAAGAAGACCATGAGATCTTCTCTCATAGCCAAAAGATGGAATCTAGAGGAAGAATCCAAAAATTAACTTCGATGAAAATCATAATAAGACGAAGCATATCAAAACAAGAATTTGAGAGAAAAATCAGAAATAGAAATGAAAGCTAGGGTTGGAGATTCCAATCAACAAAAGGCCCCAAATCAATTAAGAATAACTATGAAGACAAACATCTGTCATCATCAAAACCTAAATAGAAACAACAAAAATCAAAGCAAAAGTAGCAGATTCCAATCAAAAGGCAATAATAGATTCACCTGCAGAGGGGCTTCGTTAGGCCTGTGATTCACACTTAGTTAGGCCTGGGATTAGCTTCGTCCTTGTTGTTCGTTTTGTTGCCGGGAGCCAAAGAAAGGAGCAGGGTTTCGGGTTGCAGACTAAACCAAAGAAAAGGATCAGGTTGCCAGAGAAGACGCAGACAAGATCGGAAAAGCAGCAGGGTCTCTGGTTTCTTGAAACAGAGAAACGGAGAAGCGATCAGGTTTGCCTCTGATGAAAGGCCAAGAAGAGAGTGCTATCGGTTTCTGATTCGTCGGTGCCGGAGAAGGCGAAGCTGCTTGCAATGTGGCAGAAGCAGAGATCGGGAGAGAGATAAGAATGGGTTGATTTCGATTGGGATCCCACCACCACAAACAAACGAGAAGGAGAGATCCGGTTCCGAATCGCTGCCGGAGAAGAGGGTTGCTGTGGGATCTGAGGCAGAGGAGAGGGCGTGAGCCTTTCTTCAGTAGGGCTAGGGCTTTCATTTGAAAGGAAAGAGAGGGATATAAGGTAAAGCGAATCAGAAGTTATGTATAACTTCTAGCGGGGGTCACTAATGGCCGCAGCAATAAATAACTTTTAGCCAAAAAAAAAAAAAAAACCACCTTTTACCCTATAAAATACTTTTTTTTTGTAACACTATAAAATAATGTCGCCTAATAAAACTATTATCTACGACGCATTTAAATCCACGTTGCAAAAAACTCATTATCTGCGACGTAGCAGGTATACTGTCACAACTAAATATTATTTGTGACGTATAAATTGCGTCCCAAATAAATAGTTATTTTTTTAGCTTAAATTTTTTATGACACCATATGATGGAGGTCGCTAATAATGATTATCTGCGACGCAAAGACATCAGCGTCACGAATAAGATATTATGTGTGACGCAAAAAGAAAACTGTTGCAAAAAACCTTAACTTTTCTATGACATAGCTCAGACTAAAAATTATTTGCGACGCGGGGATTACGTCGCAAATAGAGACACTTATTTACGACAGATGATTATGTCACAAATGACTATCTAGCATCGCGAATAATTTTACCGCCATTTGGCGCCAATGATTTTTTGACGCATTTATTTGCGACGCACTATATTCATTGCTGAAAGTATCTATTTGCGACGCATGGAGTCGTGTGTCGCAAATACTTAACTTGTTGCGACGGGTCTAATTTTATGTTGCAAAAAATTTATTTTTTGCGACGCTTTGGGTTGCGTCACAAATATTTTCGTCGTTGAAAATCCGATTTGTTGTAGTCCTTGTAACGGTATTGATTTGTGGTTAATTCCAATTTGATAAAAGGTATTGATCCTTGTAACGGTGCTCCATCTATCTCCCATTTGTAATTAGCTGATGATAATCCACTATCTTGTGATGTGGAAGAAGAACAACTTCACAATGTGAACGCGATACTTTTATGCTTCAAAGCAATATCAGGCCTAAAAGTCAATTTCTTTAAAAGTGAGTTGATAGGAATCGAGGTGAATGAAGATATACAAGTGGGGCGAGCAGATATCCTTAGATGTAAAGCCGGTATTGGGAGGGGGTGGGGGGTTGTGGCGGGGATGGGTAGGTCAAAATGCCACACGACCCGTTAACACGACACGAATCCACACGATATTAATGGGTTTGGGTCGTTAACAGGTCAAACCCGTGAACACGTTAAGTTAACGGGTTGTGTACGAATTAAACCAGTAACCCGTTAACAACCCGTTAAAATTATTTTAGTCCCTAAGTGTAGCTATAATTAATTTATATTCATAAAGAAGAAATTGAAATTTATTGTTTTATAGTGCGGTTTTAGGTGGAATCTACTCGAGATCATCACTTACAGTTTCGTGTGGCTTATATATTTTTGTATGGATTTTTTTTAATTTTCAAAATGACTTAATTACTTAACGGGTTAATAGGTTGGGTTGTGTAACCCGTTAAATTAACGGGTCATGTCCGGGTTGGATTTTTTGACCCGTTAAGTTAACAGGTTGTGTACGGATTAAGGTGATTTTAACACTAATTCGTTAACCCGTAACCCGAATTCGTTAACACGACACAATTGACAGCTCAGGGGGTGGGTATTAAGGCTACTTTTGTCCTTTGCTTGCTTCCATAAAGCAAGTAAATCAACTCCAAGTTTTAAGAAGAAATTTTATCGCCAAAAGAGTGATTTATCTCTCATGACAGTTTGTGAAAATCTTTTTTTAAAACTAGTTGGATTTTGGCTTATTGGTTGTCCTTTGGATTGAAATAGGAGTTGGTCCCACTATATTTACATTTTAAAAATATGATATGCTCAATCTTATAGTAAGACCTCTTCTATTAGAGTTAAATTTGGAGAAAGTCCACTTAAGAAGAAGACATCTATTGTAAGCAACATGAATAGTTGATTGTCTACCTTTTTATGGAATTAGTTAATGGCTATCAATGGTGTGCTCACAACCATCTATGTCTGCCACGAGTATCGGGGTCCGTCAAATGATCACAAAGTAACTAATCAATGGATTTTAAACTATCCATGTCTACTGTAGTTATTGTGGCCCATTAAATGATCACAAGTAACCAATTAACATATTTTTTATCAATTAATTATGGGTAAATTGATTTACACTTGATCAATTCGATATAGGCCCTACTTTGATTACAGTGAGATACAACTCACTCCTTAAACAAGGAGTAAAGGATAATTTTGAGCTGTTATATTCATAATGGTAGTCCTATTATTTATATATTTTAATTGTCCTCAAATTTTTGAATAATTATATTTTTAAAATATTGGGGTATTGTCAAATCTATGATTTTTTTAGATACAAGTATAAAACTCTGAAAAAAAAATTATAAACTTATTTTTAAATGATAAGTAAAAAAATAACAAATCTAAAAAAATATTATCAATTGCCTCTATAAAAAAATCATTGTTTTGCCCGTTGTTAGTCAACTATTGCTTGCCCCTCCTAGAAGAAAATCCTTGCTCCGCCACTGCTCTCTCATCCACTTATTTGGAGATACCGCTGTGTACTAGTGCAACATCTCTCTCCCTCCAGAATCCGGTGCTAGAAGATTGGAGAAAAATCTTTTCTTGTGGAAAGAAAATTATCTATCCTTGGGTGGTAGAATGACCTTAATCAAAGCAGCCCTTTCAAACCTCCCCATTTACTTCATGTCCTTATTTAAATGTCCAGTTGAGCTTATCAAGAGAATTGAGAGACTATAAAGACAATTTTTGTGGCATGGGCGCATGGCTAAGAAGCACGGACACAGACACGACACAACACGACACGGACATTCCGACATGGCATCTCTCAAAAAAGTAGGACACAGACACGTCGGGGACACGTTAATATTTAATAATAATAATAATAATAATATATCTAATCATATACTAAAAGATATATCATGTTAACTTTGTAATTAATTTAGCAATCAAATAAATAAAAATCCAAGGACCAGTGTACCACTGTAATATTTCCTCCTCCTTCATTAAGTTTCTCAAACTTGATTACATATTTCCACAGAGGCTTATTTATCTCTTCTTCATTGGATGGGTATGAGTTAGAGACAGGAATGGAACTCATATTCCTAAATTCCAGAGATGAAGAAGCAGATGATAAATAAAAAAGGAATTATTTGATATAAAGAAGAACAACAAAAGATAAAAAAATCAGCAGCAAGGACATTTGCAGAGGAGGTTTGCAAATGAAAAAAAACTGTGAAAAAAACAAAACATTAAGGAGGTTTGCAACAACAACACAGCAAAGAAGGAAACAACAAAAACATAACATCTAATGATCATAAAAACAGCAGCAGATTACAAAAAAAAAAAAAAAAAAAGTACAGAAACAACAATCAGATTTGATGAGCAAAAAAAAAAAAAAAGTTTTCTCAGCAGAAATTGAAAAAAAAAGCAGCAGTAGCAGCAGAGAAAGAAAAAACGAGCAGTAGCAGAAGCAGTGCAGAGACGGAAAAAAAGAAGAAGCAGCAGTAATAGAGAAAGAAAAAAAGAGCAGGAAAAAAAAAGAGAGGATACTTGATGAGCAGAAGCAGTACCACGAGCGAAAAAAGGAAGCAGAAGCAGTACCGCAGCAAATCTTCTTCTTCCTTTTTTCCTTTTCTTTCTTTCTTCTTCTTCTTCTCGTTAGGGCTGGACGGACGAATGAGGGTTTTTTTTTCTTTTTCGTTTAGGGCTAGAGCTGGATGGACGAATTAAAAGAGCCCCATTTTCCTCTTAAGTTATAACTTTTTACAAACAACCCCCTTTACTTTTTTCTTTTTTTTTTTTACTCTCATTTTAATTTTTTTTCCAATTAAAAGAGGCCAACGTGTCTGGATTATATATAATATAAAAAAATAAATAGGATACTCTTTTTGGTGTGTTCGACACGTGTCGAACACTGACACGACGGCCCCGAAGAGGTGTCCATGCTTCCTAGGTGCATGGTAAAGAGAAAAAGAAGAAATTTCATTGTGTTAAATGGTCTCAGGTGTGTAAGTCCAAAGCAGATGGTGGTCTAGGCATCAGGCCGGTGAAGGAAATGAACTTAGCCCTCCTTGGTAAATAGATATGGAGCATAGTAGATGACTCTAAAGTCTGAAGGCTTATGGAGGCAAATTAATGTCTCCAAATATGATTGCAAAACAAATGGCTGGTCAATTCAGGATCCTTTGCCGTGCTTCTCCAGTCTTTGGAAGGGTATCCTAGCAACAAAAGAGGCAATCTTTAAGCAAGAAACTTCCCAATTTCAGGCCTTGCTGGAAATTCTTGGTAAGGTCTTCATGTCTTCATTCCTAGACAAAGGAAAGATAAAGATTATGGATGGCTTCTGCTGATGGTATGTTTTTGGTTTCTTCTTTATTTATGGCTTTGTCTACTAAAGTTTCTATAAACAGCCCAAACTTGGCGAAATTGTGGAGGTTGAAGGCTCCCCCAGGAGTCATTGTTTTCGGCTGGTCGGTCCTTCTTGGAGCTATTTTAACTAGGGACAATTTGAGGTGCCGCCATGTTATCGTTGTAAATGCTTGCTCCATGTCTCGCAAAAGAGGAATCTGTCAGCCATCTTCTCCTCAATTGCAGCTTTGCCCACGCTAATTGGAAGTCGATCTTCAGCTGGTTTCAAGTCGGTGGCCCTCTACCCTTGTCCATTCCAGCATTGTTCGAGTTTTGGGGTATGGGTGTGGGCTCTATCAGAGGTCAAACCATGTGGAAGTTGTCTTTTTTGTCTGCCATTTAGTCTATATGGAAAGAAAGAAACGGGAGGTGCTTTGAAGGTAAAGTGGCTAATGTAAATACGGTGGTGGAAGCAATCAAAAGATGGTGGCTCTTTGGGTCTCCCCATTGCCCCACTTCAAAGGTATTTCGGTGAACTCCATCATTCAGAATAGGAAGGAGACGGCAAACTCCCATCCCCATTCGGTGCGTCGTTCTCCAAGGCCTTCACCAGTCTCTTTGAAACTAAATTTTGATGGCAATGCATGCGTTAATCCGGGTATGGCGGGTATGGGTGGCCTGATCTTTTGTCTTCCTCAGGTCCAGCAGGCTTCTGCTCTATTAACAAAGTTGAGCTTCTTGCTTTCTGTATCAGCCTTAGTCAAGCCTCCTGTCTCCCCCCTCAGCACCTAATTGTCGAAGGGGAATTCGGCCTGTGTTATTGGGTGGGCTTTAAATTCTTCTAATCCTCCCTGGTATCTTGTTGATTTGATTGATGAGGTGAGAGAGTTGTCAAGCACTTTGAATGTCTCCTTCAATCATTTCAATCATATAAAGCATTGGAGGAATCTCTTTGACAGATCTTAATCGATCTTGGGCTTCTGTTATAGAAGGGCAGCGGCGTTCAAGAGTGTTGCATAGAGTTGAGTGGACATGTCCTCCTCCTGGATCCTTAAAATTGAATTTCGATGGCAGTTTTGTACAGAGTACTACTCAAGGGGGTATTGGCGATGTCATCAGAAATTGTTATGGAGATGTTGTTCCAAATTATTCTGGGCCTGTGCATTCCATGGATGCTAATGAAGCTGAAGATACTCTTTTGATTGGTTGTCGTGAGTTGAAAAAGATAGGAGCTTCTCATCATATTATTGAAGGAGATTCTACTTCAGCGATTCAATGGGCCTCAGGGAAAGCTACTTATCCTTGGAGGATTGCGGATTGGGTGGAGGAAGTGCAAGATTTATCTAGAAAAACGGGTGCTTCATTTCGTCACATTTAAAGGGAGGCTGATTCAATGGTGGATGGTCTTCCCCAGGAAGGAGTTTCTAGACTTTCTATCTTCTTTGATGTGTAATTTTAATTACTTTCAGTTTTTACTTGTAATTGGGGAGTTTTCCTATTTGCTCTCTTGCAATAAAATAATTTTAACTGTTCTAAAAAAAATCATATAAAGCAGACAGCCAATGACAAAGCAGGCTTCCTGGCAAACAGAGGGAGTTCACAGACCTCAGCTGTTTATTTCTGTTGATTATTATTAATTTTTTTAGCTCTCTGTTTTGGGTGGTCTTGGCTGGTTTTTAAAGGCAGGGCCACTTTTGACCTGGCTTCTTTCTTCTTGTTGGTTTCTTTGTCCAGTATGGCGGGTATGGGTGGCCTGCTCTTTTGTCTTCCTCAGGTCCAGCAGGCTTCTGCTCTGTTAACAAAGTTGAGCTTCTTGTTTGTGTATCAGCCTCAGTCAAGCCTCAGGTCTCCAATCTCAGCACCTAATTGTCGAAGGGGATTCAGCCTGTGTTATTCGGTGGGCTTTAAATTCTTCTAATCCTCCCTGGTATCTTGTTGATTTGATTGATGAGGTGAGAGAGTTGTCAAGCACTTTGAATGTCTCCTTCAATCACATAAAGCACATGGCCAATGACAAAGCAGGCATCCTAGCAAAAGAGGGAGTTCACAGACCTCAGCTGTTTATTTCTGTTGATTATTATTATTATTATTATTATTATTTTGGCTCTCTGTTTTGGGTGGTCTTGGCTGGTTTTTAAAGGCAGGGCCTCTTTTGGCTTGGCTTCTTCTTTCTGGTTTCTTTGTCCAGTATACACCTATACTATACAGTTATTGAGCTTTAATATAGTCATTATTTTCCAAAAAAAAAAAAAAAGATCCACAAGCAGAAACACGTCACTTAAACCAATACATATGCATTGAAGAGACAACAAGACATGAACTAGAGGGTAAAACCTAAACCTGGTAACACAGTGAAACAGTGATTTAAACCCAAAACTCAGACTGCTCAAGATCCTGATAGCTAACTCGGCAGAGTCTACCCGAGATTTTCGTCAGACTAACCTAACTGAATAGATTGTCGAGTTCAGTTGACTCAGACAAGTGGACTTGAGTTTTTGAGTTTAAAACCAATTTTATGAAATAGAGAAAACAAAAGGATGTAATGGATATTGCATTGACAATCTCAAATTAAATATTTCTTTCAATTAAATGCTCGAACGTGTTGTAGGATGCATGCTTATCAGATTGTAATTGGCACGAACACATCCATATTCAAAAGAGACAAGTCAAAATTACTTCAAGGAGAAAAAAGCAGCTTCAGCAGCATGAGCAGCAGCCTTAGCAAGTGTAGTCTTCGAGCACCCTGGTGGTCCATGTAAAAGAACCCCACGAACTGGTGATATTCGCGTTCTTGCAAATGCAGCAGCATGCTTAATAGGCCACTCAACAGCTTGTTGGAGCTCCCTCTGTTTCAGGTGTTAATGCAGTTTAGAAAACATAATAATTGTTGAGATTTTAAAGTATTCAAAAAGAAAAGAATTGCCTTTTTGTTAAGATTTATATGAACTTCTATGAAGGAATGTCTTTTTATTTAATTCATGTGTATTACGAACTTTTATGGGTCAATTAACGAATTTTGTCTGTGTATGAATTTGTATTATTTTTATCTTCTTATATGAACCGGTTGATATGTGTATTTTTTTTTATGAACTTCTACTATTTTGATAAAAAATGGGAACTCGTATATACACTGCACTGCCAAAATTTTATAACATGTCTACCAACTTATAACAATGCGCAGCCAAAATTTTCTGCACATATCCACTCTGCATGGCCAATTTGTTCCAAGCAGAAACATTCTGCACGGCCAATTTTGTCGAGCAAATTCATTATGCTCGGTATACGTTGGTGGTTCAAGAACGGCTCTGCACGGTACAATTGTGACGTGCAGAATGATTTTGCATGGTGTATGTTTGTCGTGCAGTATGCAACCGAGCAGGGGTATTAAAGAATAAACACGTAAAATAATAACATCAAAGATTGACTAGGATTTCCTCAGCCATCCGTTTAAACAAGTAATAAGTTTGTTTACATTATATTGAGAGTGCAAGTATTTAATCGCTGTCAAGATTAACCGACTCCTGTGTTGCGACACTCTCTCCAATTATATCTTTCAATCGCTGTCAATATTTAATCGCTCTTAGCATATGAGAGTTGCTATCCGTCTACATTAGGGTGGTAGTGTCTATGCCAATTTGTAGTAATGGGAGGCATGGGACTCCCGGGTGTCATGAAGACATGAACAAAATGGTTTCCATTGACGAAACTAATCGTGATAACTTTACAAGAACTTGGTAGAATCGGAGATGATCTCAAAGGCAGGAAAGTAAGGCACCGCTGCATAGAAAGGTGGATCAATACAACGTTATAATATGAAGATATCAGGTGACCCATGTCTGGCATTGTCATCCAACTATCAAATGAAGGATTGCTATCATAGTATGCTAAGGCGTAATATAGCTCCCAACCCTATGCTCTCCTCCATATACCAATGAATAATAATTTTGATACCTATGCAATTCATTGCTCAAATCCAGTCTACCCTGCATCCGACTATCCTCGCCCATGCCCAGAAGACTAGCTATGACTCTAAATCCACAGTTACCATCAGCTGCAACATCCTTAACAGTCTGGATATAGGGTTCTAAAGACTGAGGAAGCAAATGCTTTAACGTGCATGACTGAGTGCCACAGACACTCAGTTTTTCCTTCTTCTTCGTTACATCTAGACTGTTTAATCTAGCTGGAACGCTATCTTCGATAGAGAGTGCATACTCGAAAGCGGACAGCTCCCGACGCGTAGACCGATCCAACCTTCTCTTTTTCGAGGATGACCGACCGTGAGTATTCAATTTAACATCCGGCTCAAGAAGAGAAGTAGATGAAGGACTCCCCAATTCTCTAAGTTTTTTCAATATTTGTATTTTACCAATTTGATCGGTACTCTGAAATTTCCTAACGATCAACTCGAACTCGGAAGTTGGGGTCAACTCAAGGGCTTCATTCACCGTAGTGGATTTTAAATTGAACTTTCGCCAGTAGTGGTGAACACAGCTCAGTGGTATTTGAGAGCCTTCTCTTATGTACTCGGCAATTTCGTGTGCACATGGTAACCCATGGGTCCGTTGAATTACGCACCCACATGCCGCCGAATCTGGACCAATATAATCATCTCTTATCGACTCATTCAATACTATATCTATAGCATTCCTTGATAGAAATCCTCTCAACTCACGAAATAGTGCCGGTTTGAACTTATGTTGCACGGTGTTCAAGCTCTTTTCAAAAGAAGCCTTTATCTCCGTAAAGAGCAACTCAAGCAAGGCATGGATAACCATCCAGGACGCATCAAAGCTACAGTTCGATATGCCTAGGTGTCTCTTCAATTTTGCATGTGCGCTCTTAGCCCTGTTCGTAGTCACGTTCCCAAAGTGCGTATGCAGATCCATCCAAGTAGCCACAAATGGTTCATTATGATTATTCAACTACGAGTTCTTCACATAATCAACAGCGTGTGGATACCCGCAGTAATTCCAGTCCAATGCACTTAGAAGTTGAATGTAGTCATTTTCAGTGGGAGAGACTACCAACATGTTCCAATAAGAGATAAATGCATCTCATCTGTCGTTGGTCTCAAAATACTTCTTACAATTTGCCAAGATGTTACTAGAAATATGTCACCTGCATAATAAGTTTGTTGCATTCGGAAAAACAACATTTATTGCATTTATCAGTGCTAACTCTTTGTCTGTGACAATCACACGAGGCAGAATGCATCCATCCATTAATTCCTTAAGCCTCTCCAAAACCCATCTATAATTGGTCTCCCTCTCTGATTCAAGTTACACAAAAGCAACGGAGAAAGTCAGTTGAGTAGAGTGACAACAATCTCAAGCAAGGGAAGTCGATATCTATTAGTCTTGTACGTGGAATCCATTATCAAAGCTTCTGAAAATGCACATAACAACTGAATAGATGATGGATGTGCCCAGAATAGGTCTATCATAGCATCTGTAGTGTTGTTGCTAGTGTGAAACTCAATGTAGTTGTTCTGCTCCAAATGCATCATGAGTTGCTGCATCTGTGATCGACCGGCCATCTCAGTCACCCTCCACTTCTAACGAGCATTGTAAATACTCTTCATCGTAGTGGTGTTGTGCACGTCCCTTTCCTGCAATGTTTGAAGGATGTTCTTCGGCTTCACCAAACTCTTAGACATATTAATCAAAACATTGATTTCTTCCCTAGAAAGCCTCCCAGCAAACGAGTGCCCCTCGAGATGTTGTGCTTTTGGATGATTGTGCAGCCCACAAACCACTGTTAACATCCAATCATCGTCATTGGCCAACTTTCGACCCTTCAAAGAAAAAATGGCAACTACACTTCTTCGTTCCCGTTGCCTTATTAAGATTTCTCTTTTCGAAGACCTTCGATGGACTCCTATAACTTCCACTTCTCTCACAAGATAAAACTATTCTCGACTTCCTATCATCTCCACAAGCAACTGAAGTTTTGATTACAATTACCAAGCTATGTTTCTTTCCAACTTCCCTTGTCCATTGGATTAGGTCCTCTCGATTTTTGAATATCGTGTCAGTGGTAAAGACATTAGTAAAATCCAAAGAACAATCACTGGCACCAGTTGACTCAATCTCCTGAAAATATGATTACAAATTCTTGGTACATTAATGCACGAGCCTTTACAACCGTGCAATATTATACTGCACGGTATATATATATATATATATATATGCCGTTCTTCGTATATCTGTTCGGTCTACTTTTGCTGTGCAATAAATCTTTGATCGGCATAATTTTACCGTGCAAAACATATTTGTCAAATGGCATTTTGTCGTGCAATATTAATTTGCATGGTTCTGGAATACCAAGCATGACGCAAGAAAAATAATTAAACAGCTGGAAACGAAGTCAAAATGTATACCTCCTATTGGTAGATCGCCAGATGCTTGTCCATATTGAAAATGTCTACTTCCAATAGACAATGTGGTGTAGGGAGATGAGTACTTCCAATATCGTTAAACAAATGGAGGAGACTTCAGGATACTTCCAAGAGTTGAAGAAGATGATGAGGAAGGAGATGAACATCAATGAGGATGAAGGAGTGTAGAGGAACAGTGACGAAACAGTAGATAAAAGGGAGAATGAAGAAAAAGAAGAGGAGGAGATAAATAGAGACACCGGAAAGATACATTGTAGGAAAACCAAAGGAAGAGGAGAGAGGTTGATGGTGAAGGGTGATTTCGTCCTTTCACCTGGGGGCATTTTGGTAATTAAAAAACATTAAATTGTGGGTGTGTACAGCAAAACCCATGGTGCGTTTAGAATTTCCCCAAAGAAAAAGGCCTCTCTATGGGTTTGCATGTACAGTTGAAGGACGATGAAGTCATCTTCTTCTTGAACTAGGTTTGGGTTGCAAAGAAACGAAGGAGGCCCGGGGCTTACACGGAAACCCTAGATCTACTTCAATCCAAACCATGACTTCGTGATCCAAACCGTCAAAATGCATTGTGCCTTGCTCGGATACCAATTGATAGATTTGGATCCGGAGACTTCGACACACCGCCGGAGATCTATGTGCGTTCCAGCAATTGAGAAGCTTCGTGAATCTCTTCGCCTCTTGTCTCTCCTATAAGATGGAATGAATACCAACCCTAGGGCTCGCTTATCTTTTATAGATAAGTTCCAAAAGGTCACGCCTACTGGAGGCTTTTTAGCCAATACACCCACATCCACTAATCTTATTAGGAGTCTTATTGGTGGGGCCATATCAAGTCTTACATTAAGTGAGAGTGTATTCTTTATTGGCATCAGCCCTGCTTGATCTTATGTGAAACCCATGGCATGCGAGCCACACAATTTCCTACATAAGTCATGAGCCATGCAAAAGGAAACTTGCATACCTTGCAGCATCTTAGCCTATCCTTATTTTTAGGAATTTGTTTCCTACCTTAGCTCAATTCTACACCCCAATTTGCTTGCCCTAGCTTATCAAACAAATGGATTTATCATTCACTCAATCTATATGTTTTTTTTTATTAATTAACACTTAATCTAAATACTAATTTTAATTTATTATTCAATTTGCATGGTATGTATTGGAAAAAATTCTCAAGAAGAATGTGTAATTGAGAAATAAATAGATAATTAAGTAAATAATATAATAAGGGTAAAGTGGAGAAAATAAGAAAGCATAAAATAAAAATGGTTACGGCGCAAGGAATAACCTAATACTTTCTTAAAGACAATATTTTCTCCACATGGAGGTGGTTTGTAATGAAGAGATTTTGCTCGGGATACAATGCCTAATTTTAACTCTAATCTGCACAAAATAGAAAGAAATATTTATCATGCCCAAAAGGAACTAAAATTTAAAATAAATTTCCTCTAAGAAAAATAAGTATTTGAGAATGAGTAGTATATAGGAATAATGTGCCGTGTGTGGTATTTATGCGTGTATTTCAAATCCTTGATATAAGTCTTTATATAGAGTATTTTGGGAGAAAGAGAGTGTTAGAGAGAGAGAGAGAGAGTAATGAGGGAGAGAGAGTTATTTATGAGAGAAATAGTCGTTGGAAATTTATGAGAAAAGCAGCCGTTGGCGAGGGAGTTATCCATCATCTATTTTCTCATTTTTCTCATTGTTTTTTTTTTTTTCATTATTTCTCTCACCCATCATCATTCTTTGATCATTTCCTTGTCCCCCATTTTCTTTTTTTATTTGTTTTAAAAAATAAATAAATAATAGTACGTAAACTAGCACATTGCACGTGACACCTTAAATAATACAAGTGTAAACTTTCTGTACAAATTAAACATGCAAGATTGTCTCCTCTAGACCTCGCTCAAGCTCCCTTTTGTTTCTTCCTACTAGGCTAGAAGTACAATTTAAGGTGGACCTTAGCTTTATTAATCGAAAAGACACTGTCCAATAATATTTCATATTCTATGGACCTGTGGACCATTTCCTATCAATATGATTTCTCAGTATTGCCAATCTTTGATTAGGACGCATTAATCTCCAAAGTAAATGTGTGCTTGTTGATGTTTGTTGTTGTGCCCAAGCAATAATCTACACTTATGGAACTGTGGACCATTTCCTATCAAGCAAGTCCTCAGTAAAGAGATTTTTGCTTTCCACAAAGTCACGAAAAACCCACATTTGGAGAATTTAAATCCACAAGGACTTAGACCAATGGAAATCTTCAGTTTTGAGGATTTTTAAGTCCGACCTCCCCCATAGGATGTGAAAATCCTTTTTGTGGAGTCGTGGCATTAATATGCACCAATATAATGTGAAATCCTAAGCTATACAAATCCTCAACAATGAATCCCTCTTCCAAGAGTACTGAGAGATCCTTTGACCTAAGGATTCTCATTTGTTACCGAACGTGCTGTTAGGGCTAGAGGGAGTCTTCTATTTTAGGGCACCATATTCCTTATTCACCATTTTGGAATCCTAACCTTATTTGTTTTCTTTTGTTGTACTTCAATCAAAGATACTAGAATCCTCTCGAGTTTGAAGGGTTTCTGGAGGTAATCATTTTATAATGTGGAAACCTATGAAAGCCAATTATTAAAGCTAGTTAAAGAATTCCCAAACATTGGCAAAATGTTATTCAATATGTCCATTGAGTTAACTTTCCCAGGCTAAATCAATTCAATGGAATAGGACTCCGTCTAAACCCCATCAATACTTGGTTGATCAACTTGATAACATTTTTATGCAAAGAATTTTAGTTTAAGGGCCCATTTGTTTCAAAATTCTAACAAACGTATTTCTATTTGCGATGCGAAAACTGATTAAACAAAGGTGAAAATCCACAAATTGTAGTGAAATAATCTCTCCTTACATGAAAAATGAATAGAAAACTCTTACCAAAGTAAATCAAATCATAGGAAAGTCAATGTATCATCTACTCATACACTTCATCTCGTTTAGCCCTAATTTCTTTTCATATTCCTTGTAAAAAACTCATTTCCCTGTGGATTCTTCGCAATTCAACTCGATGAGAATAAAGGGGCATTTAAGGCATAATCTTCTAGAGAGATATATTCATGTGAGCATGGCTTACAATGCACACCACCTCTTAGGGCCCACCTGGGTCCCACAAATCATGGGATAAATAGGGGGATGGAAAGATCCTATTGGTAGGGCCTAGATATCAAATTTGGGACCAATCTCATTCATGCCTTTAATCTCTTAATTAGAGGCCCATAAGTTTAACACACACATGCATGGAAATTTTACAAAATGCCCCCATTTGAAATGGAGCACTTTTGCCTCTTCTTATTGGTCTAACTAACAAATGCCACATCATGCCACATAACAAATGGTCTTTAAATGAATAAAGGTTTGAAATGGAGCCATCGAAGCCCCTAGCCAAAATTTGTACGGTTCACTTCCCATTGGATTACTTCTTCCTAACTTCTCTGTCTTTCTTCTTTCTGACATCTCTCTCTCTTCCTTTTTTTTTTCTTTTTCCTCCCACGTCTTTCTCTTTTCCAAGTAATGCCATCTTCCCAAAAATGGGAGGGGAGGGAAGAATGGCCAGCTATACAAGAAGTAAACCTTTCTACAAAATGTTTTTAAGCAGGTGAGGAGTGGCGAATGCCCCACCTTAGGTCTCGAAAAACCTACTTCCTGTCTCAAAGATCTCGCGAACGAAAAACGTTGGAACTTTTCACTCAATCGTTCTCCTTTTTCCACTTCAAAGTCTGGCAATTCGGCTTCTATACAATAACATAAGATCAATGTTCGCCCTTTCACCATACCTTTACACGGTATGTGGGGAAGCAATATGTTGATTAGTAGAGGGATATGAGTTCTTTATACTTAATTTTCCAAAAAATAAATAAAAAATAATGTCTCTAAACCATATAAGAAGTGAAAATTATTGGTAGCTGGCATTGATTTTGACTTTTTTAGTTTTTAATTGACCATCGTACGCTTCACTCAAATGAAAATCCTGGATCCACCATTGCAGGTGAGTCATGAACCCTCATTTGGTACTAGGTAATCTCTGTTTTCTTTGTACTAGGGAGTAAGAATGTTTGCCAAGTTTCCTACTTTTTTGTTGAGCTGTGTCTTCTTTATGCTTTATTGCATACAATGTTGGTGTTTGGACTGGCATTTGAGTTGTTGTCTATCTAACTTGGTTTATAAATTTGGATGTCTATTCCAAACCGTTAGTGCTTGGCTCCTTCTCATCTCTTTGTCTATGAAAAAAAAAATTTATTAATTTTTTTTGCTATCGGAGGGTTCCAACCCTTTGGGCTGGACTAATCCCTCTGGACCCAGAGGGAAGCTAGGTAAACTCCCATGTAGCCCCAGTGTGGTAGTGCAGTTAAGAACCTACAACCTCCGGAAACCGTGGTCCTAGACCAACTGAGCTACCCCTTGGAGTTATTTATCTATAGAATTAGTTTTGCATAACCCATGCCTGAGTGACAATCTATGGTGGACACACTTTTAAAATTCCAAACCAGTCAAAATACAGGACTCTCTCCCGTGGGCACTCACCCAATTTCACTCAATAGGAGATGGGCCCACGATTTGTATTTTCATGGTGCCGAGAAACACATGAAGCTGTCCACTTATGAATATCAAATGTATTTAACTACCCAACGTGAGATTGGATTGATGGATCATTAGAAGAAAACTTGATATTTTTATCAAGGTAGGTCCAATCCTATTGATTTTTTTTTTCTGTTTTGGTAAAGACCTATTAAAGTTATGGTGCCCTCTATTTTGATTGATTATAAATCAATGGGGTCCACTTATGAATATCAAATGTAATTAACTACCAACTTTAGATTGGATTGATGATTATGAGAAGAAAACTTGATATTTTTCTCAAGGTTAATTTGAGAAACTTGCAGTTTCGAACCTATAATCTCCGGGTGAAAAATTGATGATTATAAAAAGAAAACTCATATATTGAGGGTTTTTTTTTTAATGACCTATGAAAGTTATGGAGCCCTCTATTTTGATTATTTTAAAACTTTTAAAAGTGGGCCCGGTAAAGGAGAGTCACTAATTTCTCACTGTATCAAAAGTAGAATAATTTATCTCAGGGTGTGCATATTATTGAATTTCTCTTTTGAGAAAACCTTGATGTTCCTACCAATGGAGACTAGTCTTGAGATGGAAATATCTAATCCAACTAATTAAAAAAAAAAAAGGAAACAGAAAGAAGGAAACTTCCTCATCAACCTTTTAGCGAGAACAAGCAGGAGTATTTAATTATCAAGGGAGAGAAAGCAATAGGAGCCATTTAAGCCATGCATTACTGCATTACTACTTTTACTGCTGTGGAGAGAGAAAATGTAGGAACACTACACGGATATTTTTTTTTCCAAAGCAGATACACGTAATCTAATATACTTCTTATTTATTCAGTCCAAAGTCATATATATATATATATAAATTCTCAAAAACTCCCCTATCTCAAAAGGGGAGTTTCTGCCCCTATCTAATAACTAATGATTTGTTAGTATTTTAAGAGATCTACCTTTGTAGGAGAATATTTAGAAGATAGAATTATATATATATATGTGTATCACTGATGACACGTGTCACACTTTTATTGGCTAAAAGAGGGTTTTTTTTTTAGAAAAATGCTCGGGGAGTTTTGTAGCGTAACCCATATATATATATATATATATAGAGGGTTGCTCCCTTACACTGCAGCCCTCCTTAATATCAGCTGTAAGCATGTGATGGGAGCAGTGTAGGGCATGTGAAGGCATGGTTCATGGTTCACATGTAGGGCATGTGAAGGCATGGTTCATGGTTCACATGTGTGGCTGCAACTGATATTAAGGAGGGCTGCAGTGTAGGGGAGCAGCCCTCATATATATATATATATATATGTATATATACACTAAAAGGATTTTACAAATGTAGGTTTAGGAAACCATAATCTTAATTTAAATGGAGAGATTTAAGGAGTAGATTTGGGAGGTGTAGTGGCCCACATTAAACCCAAAGCTTTGTGTGATTTTATAAGTATTTTTCTGAAAGGAGAACTCACCTACTGATAACATGGCACCTTCCACAGCTCTCCTTCCCGTTTGCTTTAATATATATATATTCATATATATATATATATATATATAATATAGGAAAAATCTCAAAAACTCCCCTATCTCAAAAGGGGTGTTTCTGCCCCTATCTAATAGCTAATGACTTATTATTATTTAAGATATCCACCTTTGTAGGAGAATATATATGAGAGAGAATCGGATATGTTTATCACTGATAACAAGTGTCACACTTTCATTAGCTAAAAGAGGGGCCTTTTTTTTTTAGAAAAACGCACGAAGAGTTTTGTAGCATAACTCACATATATATATATATGAGCATTTTTCCCCAAAAAAAAAAAAAAACTTTAGGTGGTCATTGTATAAAAAAAGGCCACTTTAGCCAAATCCATACCAAACCAACCTTCCCGCCCAAAAACCCTTATTTTTGTACCCTTTTTTTCAAGGGTCGACAGCAACCCTCATTTTCTGTGTGAGGCCAACATCGACCCTGGCATTCACATTATGCCTACTTGCATCACTATTGACCCTCGCAGAGTAAAGAAAATCTGGAGGGGTACTTTGAATCTAAAATTAAAAATTAGGGTTTGATTGACATATCTCATTCATTCATACAAGAACAGTTTTGGGATATTTAATTTGCTATTATGGTGGGTCTTAACTTGATATTCTCTTCAAATTAGTAATGTTCACGATATCTACAAAACCTCCAAACTCCAGCTCATCTTAAAACCCAACCACCTTGCCAGGCCAACTTTTGCACGATAATCCTAAGATAATTAAAGAAAGACTAGAAAACAACCAAAATAAAGATAAAGAGACACTCGCCTTCACATCAGTGGCTTGAAAGTAGATAAAGAGAAAACCCAACAATGGTCCCAATGAAGATCCTTATTTCAAACCCACAAAAACCCAACAAAGTACTGACAAAACCCATCTCCAATCTCCCACCAAAACCATACAAGTCTTAAACACCTCTTTCTTACAAAAAAAAAAACCAAACAAACACTCCCCAGTACAGAAACCCATTCTTCTTCCTATGAAATAATCCTCGGTACTAATTCCCCAAAGAACTCAAATCAAGCTATACTTTCTCCTCCAAAATCACCCAAATGTCAACTCCTGCTTCAAAACAAATAAACCCAGCTACCAAATCACAAAGAAAATAAGATCTTATACAGTAATACTTCTCCAAAATCAACTTTCTTCCAAACCCATTATAGAACTCATCCAACTTGTCTCATGCCTTTCTCTCAAACCGCAACATCTTTCGCTTCAAAATTAAAAACCCAGATGGAAAAATCACAAGAGAACAAAATCCTTTGTTGATAATGAAGTAAGGATTCTTCATCTACTTAAGGCTTATGGTGAGACAATTGGGATGGGATCAATTGAGTTGGGAGAAGTGATCTTGCAGCGCATAAGCAAGAAGGTTGGCCCAGTGGGTGCAACCAAGGAGCGATTGGGGCACTATTTGTCTCAATGTGACAACCATCAAAATGACTGCCTAATGTAGGAATCAAGAAAGAATTATGAGAAGGCATTCCAAGCCTTCTACGATATATGCCTATGTGGGCCGGTTGCTCACTTCACGGCCAACATGGCAATCCTTGAGGTCATTCCCGAGGATGTCCAAGCAGTCCATATCATCGATTTTGACATGGGAGAGGGGGCTCAATGGCCTCCATTACCAACTGCAATAGCAAATTAAATGTCCTGAAACTATTCTTATGTGAATGAATGAGGTACCTCAATCAAATCCCAATTTTTAATTTTAGATTCGAAGTACACCTCCAAATCCTTTTGACACTGTTAGAGACGATACTGACATTGGTATTGACATTCTTCCTTGGCAGAATGTGAATGCCAGAGTCGACGTCGACCCTTGAAAATAACGGTAAAAAAAAGGGTTTTTGGGCGGGAAGGCTGGTTTGGCTAAAGTGACATTTTTGGTGCAATGGTCAACTAAAGGGTTTTTTTTTTTTTTTTTTTTTTGTAAAATCATATATGTGTGTGTGGTTTTGGGTTGGGGGGGGGGGGGGGGGGGGGGGGGGGGTTTAAGGACTCCTTGGGACCCTTTTCTTAGCAAAAATATCAGCCCCAACCGTGATTTCTATCATCTCCATCTAAGCCCCAAAATTTAATGGTCAACGGTCTATTTAGATCGGTACACAATCAATCCAACAGTCCAATAAATTTGGATCTGACAGAAAGTTGGTGGACATATGCAATTTAGGGCGGTCGTATGTTTGGTCCATTTGGATGGAATAAGGGTCGGCCCCACAAGTGTGAGCTTTACGAACCTTTTGTCAATCAAGCCCATCTGAGCAGCTCATCTAGGCTCAATACTTATATTTGTATTTTGATTAGCTTTTGTATTTTAGTTAGACTACAATTAGTCTAGTCATAACTCATGTACAAATAGGTAGCTATAATTTAGGATTTGATTTGTATTAGGATTCTGTTAGTAGGGCTTACATAATGAGAATTGATGGAATCGTGGAACCCTAAGGGGGACACACAATCTCTGCATATCTCTTTCTCTCTCTCTTTTTTTTAGGTGTTCTATGATCTATATTCTCAAAATAACATGGTATCAGAGCCAAGTTGATAATCTGTGATCATCTCCTAGTCATCTTCCAAGCTCTAGAAGTCATTTGTGATCATCTCCTTTAGCATGATCCTCCTTGATCATCCCTGATCATCTCAGATCAAGCGTGGCCCACTTGTGATCATCATCACCACATCAGCAGCATCTGCCCCTTTTGGTCGCCTGGAGTTTTCCTTGTTTATGAAGATCTTTTCCATATTTACTGATCATCAAAGGTAGGTCTTTTATCAATTTTTGTGGAAATTTAATCTTTTCGACTTATTTTCATCTTGGTTGTCCAAAATCCTGGATCTGGATTTGTTCTGACTAGGACCACTTCCAGTTGTTGCATAAAACTACTCATCCTTCATCCCCACTCTCTAATTTGTCTAAAGATCACTAGGTGGGGCCCACGTGTGGATCTTCATTCTGCCGACGGGGACGTTTTGCTGTAGGTTTCTGTGCACTGTTCGGTGAACTATTTTAAGGCATTCTTCATGCTATTTTCTTGCTGCTAGTTGTTGTTGATTGCTCTTGTGTTGCTGTTGACTGCTCCTGCACCGTTGAAATTGTTATGGGTTTGTTTCTGCTGATTGCTTATGGTTGCTGTTGAGTGCTTCTGGATACTACTTCTTCATCATCAACCTTCTGGTTACTGTTTCTTTCTTCATCCAATCTGTTGGTACTGCTGCTACTTCTGTGAGGGTTATTATTGCACCGCTTCCTTCCTTGTTATTGTTACTCTGGTTTGGAATTCTTACTAGTCTGCTCTTCATGGAGAAATCTAAAATTGCCCTAGTTCATTTTGATGGAAAAAATTACACATCGTGGGCCTTCCAGTTTCAAATCTACTTAGAAGGAAAAGAACTCTTGGGTCATGAATGGTTCCGAACTTAAACCAAAGGATGATGACAAGAAGATCTCAGCTTGAAAAACTAAGGATACTAAAATCAAAACTCGGTTACT
Organism: Cinnamomum chago; assembly: GCA_038049695.1. Classification (NCBI taxonomy): domain Eukaryota; kingdom Viridiplantae; phylum Streptophyta; class Magnoliopsida; order Laurales; family Lauraceae; genus Cinnamomum; species Cinnamomum chago. Next base: position 36,728,878 of record CP142452.1, read on the forward strand.
CGGATCTGTTGAGCCCCATTTTATTCTCAATCTAAAACCTTACAAATCTGCCCGTGAGATGTGGGATTATCTTAAAAAGATTTATCAACAAGGTAATGCTGCTCACCAATTTCACTTGGAGCTCGACAATTTTCTTAAGGCATCTTGTCTATAAAAGAATATTACAATGGATTTCGACGAATGTGGTCTGAATATGATGAGATCAAGTTTGCAACTATGTCTGAAGCTCTTAAACCTGAATTACTTCCCTTAAAGCGAAATATCCATCGGGGCCAATTTCTTATGAAACTTCGTCTGGAGATTGAGACCGTTAGATCAAACTTAATGAGCTGTGCTCCTTTTCCTAGCTTAGATAACTGTCTTCAGGAATTTCTGAGGGAGGAACAACTTCTGGTTACCAAAACTTTTATGGAACGATCTACTAAGGCTCTACTTGCCTATGCTACTGCAACCAGACTACCTCCCAGGGACATCAGTAAAGTTCAGTGCTATAACTGTAAAAAAAAAATATGGTCATTATGCAAACCAATATAAAGCAAATATTTGCAAGTATTGTAAAACTATTGGTCATGTTATTGAAGAATGCCGGAAGAAGGGTCACAATTCTACTTCTCGCAACTATATGCCGTCAGCTCTTGGTATTTACACAGTACAGTTCGTTCTTAGTGCTTACATAGGGACCTCTCAACAATATGCACCATCTGACTTCAATGGTTCCCTCCAGTATGATTCTTCTTTACAGCCTAGTTCCTCATCACAATATGCATCCCTGGCTCCTCTCACTCCTAATATGGTAAATCAAATGATTATCAATGCCTTGGCACCTATGAACATCTCAGGTACTAATTTGTCTCTGTCTCATACATAGTACATAGATTCTGGAGCAAGTAACCATATAACCTTGTCACCCACCATATTGCGATTCTTACACTGGTGCTCTTAATATTTAAACCGCAAATGGATATCATCTTCCCATCACCTCTGTTGGTGATACCTCTGGCCTCTTACCATTAACCAATGTTATAGTGTCTCCTCATCTTGCTACAAATTTGATTTCTGTGGGTCAACTTATTGAGAATAATTACAATGTTTCCTTTTCTTCTTCTGGTTGTGTTGTGTAGGACCACGAGTTGGGGGAAGTGATCGCCAAGGGACCTAAGTGTGGCAGACTATTTTTCCTTCTAGTTTCTACATTTATTCAGAACAAATTTCTACACCAGTTGTTTTATTTTTCTCTTCAGAATAATTCTCGGTTGTGGCATAATAGACTTGATCATCCGAATGCATCTATGATGTCTACTTTATTTAAATTTGGATTATTAAATAAACTTTTTGATTCTGCTTTTTTTGAATGTGATGCTTGTAAATTAGGAAAAAGTCAAAATTTACCTTTTCCTCACTCAACAACACGGGGCATTGAATGTTTTGACTTAATTCACAGTGATGTTTGGGATATTGCCCCTCACTTTCCCATGGTCATTTCAAGTACTTTGTTACATTCATTGATGATTACAGCAGGTTTACTTAGGTTTATCTATTGCATTCTAAGTCTGATGTTCTTAAGGCATTTCAATTTTTTCTTAGTTATGTTGAAACTCAGTTTTCAAAATGCATTAAAACTTTGCGCTTAGATTAGGGGGGAGTATGTTTCCAATAATTTTTCAATCTTTTCTAAAGACTAAAAGAATCATCTCTAAACGTACCCGTCCGTATACTCCTCAACAAAATGGAGTAATGGAATGAAAAAACAAGCATTTCCCTGATGTTACTCGAACACTGCTGATTGAATCATCAATTCCTCCTCGTTTTTGAACAGAAGCTCTCACCACTGTAGTACATTTAATAAACCGTCTTTCATCCCCTACCATTGCTCAATTAACCTCGCATTTTAGATTGTTTGGTCATCATTCTGTGTTTGATCATTTACATACCTTTCGATGTGTTTGCTTCATTTATTTACCTCCCATAGAACGAACAAAATTAACCGCACAATCTCGCCGGTGTGCTTTTTTGGGTTATGACACCAATCAAAAAGGTTTTGTGTACTACGACCCCATTGGTTGCTGCATCAAGGTTTCTCGTAATGTTATTTTCTTTGAAAATCAGTATTTTTTTCAAACTAACTTGGATTGTCCTCATCCCTCTTCTCTCGCTTTCTTATTGGGTTTTTCAGATAAAAGAAACGTTACTAGGTTTCATCCTAACTTTGTTTATTATCGTCGGGAAAAACCTACCACTGCAGATGCCCGTCCTCCTGATCCTCCTCCGGCAACTAATTCCACAACTCCTAATATCCTGTGTCTCCTCCAAAGCTTCTAGATCACCTGAGCAGTATGGATTCACACACACTTCCTTGATGACAACTTTTTCTTCTATCTCTTTCCCAAGTTCTTATTTGCAGATAGTCACACATGATAGTTGGAACCAGACCATGAAGGAATAATTGGATGCATTGGATCAGAATCACACATGGGACATTGTGGATTGTCCTTCCACAATTAAACCCATCGGTTGCAAATGGATCTACTCAATCAAACTTAAATTTGATGGCTCCTTGGATAGACACAAAGCTGCACTTGTGGTACTCAGAAATAGGCAAGAATATGGGATTGACTACGAGGGGAAACGTTTGTACCTGTGGCAAAAATGACTGCAGTTCGGTTACTTCTCACCATTGCTGCCTCTAAATCTTGGCCATTATACCAAATGGATGTAAAAAATGCCTTTCTCGATGAGAATATGAAAGAAGAGGTTTATATGCGGATACCACAGGGAGTCCTCACTCCATCTAAGAAGTCTGTCTTTCATATACGAAAGTCTCTTTATGGTCTGAAGCAAGCTCGGGCATGGTTTGAAACTTTTAGGGGTAGCCTATGCACAAGAGGCTTTACTCAAAGCCCTTACGATCCGTCTCTTTTTCTGCAAACAGTATCTACTGGTCTTACTGTTATTCTTGTGTATGTTGACAACATCATTATCACTAGCACTGATGATGGTATGATCAAGTCTATCCTAGCTTCTCTTAGGGATTCTTTCCATTTATAGGATTTGGGCCCTTTGCATTATTTTTTGGGGTTATAAGTGCATTAATCTCCCAAAGGCCTATTTCTTAATCAACATAAATACACATATGATATTATTGAGCTTGTTGATCTCCATGACTCCTCGCCCGTTGATATGCCTGTAGAGGTCAATCTAAAATTGAGTAAAGATGATGGTGACATTCTTCCTAATCCACATACCTACAGGTGCTTGGCGGGTAGTATTGTCTATCTCACCATCACTCGCCTGGATATCTCCTATGTTGTCAATCTTGTGAGTCAATTCATGACATCTCCTAAACACCTTCATCTTTCTCCTGTCAAGCGCGTTATCCGGTATTTGTTGGGCACTGTCACTCGTGGTTTATATTATCCTAATTATAATCCTCTTCAATTGGTTGCTTATGCAAACGCTGACTGTGCAGGTTGTCAGGACACACATCAGTCTACTACTGGTTAGTGCATGTGTCTCGAAAATTCTCTTATTTCTTGGAAATGCAAGAAACAATAGCGTGTTTCTGTTCTTCCACAGAGGCGGAATATAGGGCAATGTCTTTCTCATGTTCTGAAATCTTATGGCTCCGAGGACTTCTTTCGGACCTCGACTTTCCTCAAGCCTCTCATACTTCACTGCATGCAGATAATACTAGGGCTATCAAGATCATTGAAAATCCCATCTTCCATGAACGCACCAAACATATTGAAGTAGACTGTCATTTTATTCGGGATGAATTTAAGCGTGATGTCATTTCTTTATCTCAAGTCCCTACCGAGCTTCCGTTTGCTGATATCTTCACCAAAGGACTTCCTCGGCCTCAATATTAGTTTCTAGTTACCAAATTGTTGCCATACGACTTCCCAGCATCAATTTGGGGGTGGGGGTGTCAATCAAGCCCATCTGTGCAGGCCCATCTGCTCCCAATACTTGTATTTGTATTTTAATTAGCTATTGTATTTTAGTTAAACTACAATTAGTTTAGTCATAACTCATGTACAATTAGGTAGCTATAATTTAGGATTTGATTTGAATTAGGATTTTGTTAATAGGGCTTATATAATGAGAAGTGATGCAACCCTAAGGGGGACACACGATTTCTACATCTCTCTTTCTCTCTCTCTACTTGTTCTATGCTATATATTCTCAAGATAACAATTTTATTCGAAGCTTTAGCTTAGGAGAGTCTTGCCCATATTTATATATTATCATTGACCCAATCGTCCGGTACGTTTAGATGGGTGTGCAAATCCTCCAGCGTGTTTTTATAAATTTATCCATATTATAGCATATAGAGTAGGGTTGTCAAAGGACTGGGCCTAGGGTTATCTAAGCCCTACCTTCAATATATAGGAGACAGGCCAAAGATCACGGAGGGCCTGCACGGCCTAAGCCCTTATGTGAGGACTCGCCCCTTTCTTACCTTAATTATGAGTAATTATGTCCTATTATATATAATACAACCTAAATTACCCAAAATGCCCTTAGGTTCCTTAATAAACCTAGCCATTAAGGTTGGGCTTTTTAATCCTTTGACTCTAAATCAAACCCAAACCCTATCCCACATTTTTCATCTCCTTCTCTAGATCTCCTTCTCCTCTCCAATTCAAGGTGAATTTCATATCCAAACTCCTACTCCTTGCAGATCTAGCTTCTTCTTGTGAATTTCTCTCTTATGCACTTTTGTCCTTGGGAATGGATTGTAAGATGTGTGGGTCTTGGTAGATATGTAGATCTTGGGGCTAACTAGAGATTTGGGAGCTTAGAGGTTTGGATCTAGAGAATTGAGGCTTGAATCTTGAAGGTCAAGCTAGGAGACCAATTTAGGACGCTAAGTGAAGTTCAATATACACTTAACATAGCATGAATGTTCTTCTTTCATTAAATTTTGTTATTTTGATCTTGAATTGATGTATTGATATGTAGATCTCTCTCTAAGCTCTATTTTTTATTTTTATGGCTATTAATGGATGGAAATTCCATTTGGAAGATCAATGGCCTATTTGTAGATGGTTTGATGATGGATGGAGGTGTAATGGTTTTGTGTGATTCTGGGTGGAAATTGGCTAGATTTTTCAGAAGACAGAAAATGGAATTCAGCTATGTGCGTCCTCGGTTGACCGAGAGACCTTTCACGATCGACCAAGAACACATCAGAATTCCATCCTGAGGGCTGACTGTCAGGCTTTTGCGACTTCAGTATTCACAGTTGACTGAGACCCATTCCACGGTCGAGACCGTGGACACTGCATTATGTATCAAGAACTAACTGTTAGGTTCTTGCAAACTCAGTATCCTCAGTCGACCGAGAGGTTTCCACAGTCGACCGTGGACATCGCAGACCATAATTTTCAGATTATACTCATTTGTGATTTAATCCTAATTAGGCCCCATTGATTTTTCATTTGGACTATTATTGATGGACTAGACATGAGTCAAGGGGTAAGCTTAACCTTGACCTATGTAGCCACCTAAAGTAGGGTCTAGGGCTATAGAATGGAACTGATTCGGTGCTTGGAAGCAACCTTGGATGTAATTCAACTTCAGAGCACCAAATATCATACAATTACACATCTGAGACCCTTTTGACTACTGTTTTGGTGAAGTGGGACCCTACACCTGAAATGGGGCATTTAGGCATGTCAAACTGCTCGACACGACCCGCCCCAATCCCAGCCCGCCCGTGCCACCGGCCGGGCCATGCCGACCTGCCAGATGAAACGGGTGTGCCGGCCTTTTGTGCCTACCGTGCTCGGCATGCCTCTTTTAATTTATTTTTTTATTAAATTTTTTTCTCTTTTTCGGTATTAAGATTAAAAATTTGAACACAAACACGGAGAATGACATGGATATTTAAGTGGTTCGGTTAAACTCGACCTACTCCATTGAGAAGAATGAGAGGGTTCGAGTATTTATAGACTTAGGATTTATGAAACTCACGGTGCCTGGGTTATTTAATAAGAATCTCCCGCATGATTTAGACAATTCAAAAATCCAGCATTTGAAATTCATAAACGCCCACCGGAAGTGAATCTTGTAAATTCTTGTAACTAAAGGTGTCAAGTCCCCCGAACCCGATTAGAGAATAAACCAGACCCGGGGAGTGAAATTTAGGGCTAATTAAAATTTTTGCCCTTTAGGCCCAAGGATCGTAAGTCCGCTGTGAGGATATAATATTTCAAGCCTCAAATATAATAAGAATATGCGGAACTCCTACAATTCTAGGCATATTTGGATATCAACAATGAATAATGAATCTCAATATATATTAAAGTTGAACAAGGAATAAAATAAAATGTAAACAATGAAGTTAATTTATTACAATGGCCTTCACACTAATCAAGGCCATTTAAAACAATAGTGATGTCAATGATGTAAAAGTTTCAACGAGAGACGAATAAAGAATAAGGAATCTAAGGAAGTCCCCATGAATCTCTCCCGTGCCAGGATCAATGACGCTACTCTACGTCATCGGCACGCCACTCTCGTTCCTCCTCAGCCGGTTGGAGATCCTCTGGGATCTCCTCACCTACTTGCTCCTCGTAGTAGTACTCACCTGAGGAGTCTGCACACCAAGGAACAGAGTCAACGACATGTTGAGCAATAGATAAGCAATATATAAATAATCATGACATGCATCAAGTATAAGAGTAATGACAGGTATAATAATTAAGAGAATACAAGGAATCGAATCTAGGCATAAAGCATGAATAAATAACAATTCAAATCATAAATAGAAATCCTAGCAATACTAACAATCACCACTACCAATGTAATGCAATGCACAAGAGGGAGACTCCGTGGATGTCCAAGCCACCTCACGGGGTACCAGTAACAATCCTATCCGGACTACTGATACCAAAGTCCGGCTCCAGGGGGATCCCAGCTCCCGGTCCTGGGAATAGTAGCACGGTCCCAGCCCGCTCCCAACTATTCAACGCCATGGACCCCGTCCAAAGCCGACTGCCCACCCCGATGTCCGAGTAACCGGCCCATCAATAATACCCCAAACTGCAGATGGCTATAACATGCAAATAATAATAATAATAAAGTGGTGTTGACACGAGAATAAACCAAGACAAGCAAGTCTGGCTAGCTCAATATACAAGACATGTTCATAGGGATTATCTCATTCAAGTCAATCCAAGACAAATCCAATCACGTGATAATCACTTCAGTCTAGCCAGTCATGTTTATCAATTACATAACACGGGGTCCTAAGGTACACTCTAAGTTAGGTTCAAGTCCTAATTCTACAAGAGATTATGTTTCATAATTAACTAGGTGTATTATGCCGAGAGTGAGTATACAAGGATTTATAACAACGGATACAATTAAATAAGTCAAGGAGGAATTACAATCCAAACCTAGGCAAGTGGTGTCATCCATGTATCCTACATATTCTAACGGAGTACGTGTGGAATTGGATCAACGATGCTTCTAAGGAAATCCCTTGGTGTACAATCATGTTAAGCATCCATTAATTCAATTTCATACGCATTCGGTTATCCCATGTTTAATACATGAATACCTAGACACCTAATCGAAGCACACCAAGCCACGTGCTACGATTTAATCCTCATTAATGGTCAACTGATAGTAGGTTCTTGGTTTCCAACATCTAAGGCCCAAACCTAAGTTATTGGTCTCATTTCTAATAAAATATAGGCTGGGTCAATAATCTGAGTTTTTACATCACTTCTCGACCTCCGATCGTGATGAAACTAGAACCATTGGATTCTACATCTCAAGGGCTTTCCAACGGTATATAATATGTAGAAATCCGACGTAGGGATTAAAAGTTATAAGCGTTTTAAGTCCTTTTTCGAAGTTGTCAGAAATTACGAAAATGCCATCAGATCGATCGGACAACAGGTCCGATCGATCGGACTGATTTTCACCTTAGTTAACTGAGTCCAAATTGCAGTTCGATCGATCGGCTTGCAGGCCCAATTCGATCGGCACTATAGCCTGAGCCCGAAAATGGGTTTTTTGCTTGTTTTTCTTGCAGAAAACGAGCCTCCATGCTCCCCTAATCATTTCAATTATCATTCCCATCCATTCTATCAAATTAAAAACATCAAAAGGGTACCACTTTAACAATTAATCCAATTCAACCCACAAATCTAACCTAACATGTCAAATCCCAATGCAATACCAACAATAAGCTTGGAATTTGGGTAATCTAACAAGGATATCATTGCAATCAAAAGAAAACAATACACACATGATTAAATATAAAATGCATATCTACTTGCCTCAACCAAGAAGATTAGAAATTGGAAAAGCTTGAGGAGAAGCTTTCTACCACGAAGATCACAATCTACCCTGCTCAAAAGTAATCTAGAACACCGAGAAGAAGAAAGAAAGGAAAAAGATCATGATCCAACCTATTCTAAAAAAAATAGAAAACGAATGAAAAAGTTGATGATGGGAAAAGGCTTACCAACTAGTATCAATGGAGAGAGGAGATCGAAAGGAAGAAGATGTGCGGTCCGGATCGCGGAGATGATCTCTCCCGGAGGGAGATCTGGGCTTGAGAAGAAAAGGGGAAGAAGATGGGCTGCTGTAACTCTCGTTGCAGAAGTGAGAATGCGATTAGGGCTAATCCCTGTTTAAGAAGAAGAGAGGGAGGAAAAGACTAATTTGCCCTTAAGTGAGTCCGGTGAAAGAATAGACCATTTGAATGGTTTCTGATAGTCGGATCGAGACGAGCCAAGAGACAAAAATGATCAGCGCGACGAGACCTTTCCAACGAACCCAAAATCACGGTGATAGGAATTTTAAGGAAAAACACTCAATTTTCCCCTAATTTGCAAACTACCCCCCTGCTAGGATCAAACGAACTCGGAATCGAACGAAACTTCGCAGACACTATCCTAACACTAAAATAAACTCACTTAAAGACTAAACCCACTTAAATATCTAAAATACAAATAATTATAATAATAATAAAATAAACGGGTCAACGGGCCTGCTATGGGCCCAACTAACCCAGTAAGGTCGCGGACCTTACAAAAGGAGTCTGTACATGTGCAATGAGGATCCATATTAGGTTTTCCCCTGCTTGAATCCCCATTTACAACCACTAGAGTGGCTAGAGACTTGTGTGGGTTTTTCAAATCTTCTGCTCCTTCCTTGGATTCACCCCCTACATGAGGATAATGTGGAAAAAGGTGACATTTGTTAACCTCGTTTTAGCAGAGGAACCTACTAATAATGTTCTTAGAAAGTTACACCATGCTCTGAGATTATGCAGTGCAATCCACAAACTGGAGACTAGGTCTAGGAACTGAGATATGAATGTGTTGGCAGTAGGTGGGCCTCGTAGATGATTTTCAAAACTTTTTGACCCACTTAACTTAGGGATCAAGTATCCAGAAGGACATTAACCATATCCAGGATGCAATCCCTCATTCTCATCAATCATGTACAACAATATAACCTATCTAGAAGATAGAAATCAGAAATTACATGCAACAAAATAATCTACCACAAGAGGAGAAACAAATTATACCTGTTAGACCCCGACCCAGACCAATTCGATTATTGTGCGATGAGTATGTGTTAGTCCTAAGTGGGTTTAGTTATCGTTGGGATTAGAAGTAATTAGTTTTAGTCTTGGACATAGCTTTGGGAATTTTGAGAACGTTTAATATTAGTCAGACACACTCAGGAAGGCCTGAGTGCATTTGTGAGCTTGGGGAAGATCGTGTCGGTTTCCGTGTGATTGTGATTTTGATTTCATTTGAATGATGTTTCGACGTGTTACAACTTTCGTCTTAAGCTCATTCATGTTTGAAGCCCAAAAACCCATGTTTTGGCCCAAAGAGGGTAAAATTGTCTTTTAGGCACAAATCTGGACACAATTTTCGAGATCTCAAACCCATGTCAAAAATGTACTTTTTGGAAATTAGATATTTCGACGATCATTTTATCCTTCTTCGTCGAAGTCATCCAAGGCCCACAAGATTGTGTTTTGGTCACTTCAAGATTCAGCTAGTTGGGGCCCATTAACCTCACTAAAGCCCCATCTCCCTCTCTTTTCATTCATTTCCCCAATCTCTGCAATCTCTTGACCTAGGGCAAGGAAAGCTCTTCTTCTCTTCCATTTTCTTTATCTTGCATGATCTACCTAGAAGACTCCAAAGAAGATTCCAAGGTTACCATTTCCTTCCTCTCTTTGCAAGCTCTCTATCCATACAAGTTTCTTGAAGTTCTTTTGAGACAAGCTCTTCATCTTCTTCATCTCTTCTTGTTTGGCCATTGTTAGGTAAGAGTTTCAACCCTTGTTTTCCATGAAGTCTTTTTAGTTCTCTAAGATTATGTTTTTCAAGTGTTCAAACCCTTTTTGTTAAATGGGTTCTATGTTTCCACTTTTGAGTGAGTTTTGTGTGGTTTTCATGGGTTTTGTAGTCTTTGGATTGGCTTGAGTGAAGTGCTTGGAGAAGAGTGTTTAGCTTGGGCAAGGCAAGTAATCCTTATAGGTTCAATGTGCATGTGTATTTTGATTCCTTTGTTACTTTAGAAATTGTGCATTAAACTTGTTTACAAGCTTCATGATTGTGTTTTATCGGATATTGGATGTGTGAAATGTGTGTTTTGGTCCCTTGGAGAGCATGTAGGCTTAGGGAGTATAAGTGGAATGAGGAACAAGAAGAAAGGAAGGAAGAAATGTAAAAATCTGAACTGAACTGCATTTCCCGTGCAGTTTCGGTCAGTCGTCGGTCGGTTGGCGGCTAGCCGAAATCCTCATTTCGGTTAACCACGAGCTGACCGAGCTCGGCGGTTCCCTTTCCAGAAGCTGACATTTCGACAGGGAGTTTCGGTCAGCCTGATGGTCAGCGAGCGGCTAGCCGCCCTATCCCATGTCGGCTAACCGCTGGCCAACCGCGCCTTGTCGGTTCCTTTTCCCGAGAGCAACATTTCAGACTGGGTTTCAGCGGTCAGCCCTACGGTCAGCTTACGGCTAACCGCCAAGCCCCAGTTCGGTTAACCGTGAGCTAACCGCAGTGAGTACGGTTCCTTTTCCAGAGGGCTGCACTGGACCTGGGTTTCCAGCGGTCAGCTTGTCGGTCAGCTGGCGGCTAGCCGCTAGACCTTAGTTCGGCTAGCCGACACCTGACCGCGAGGTGACCGAAATTGCCAAGTTTCCTGTTTTGAAGAGATTTTTGCAAGAATGAAAACCAGAACATGTTAAGTGGCCTTTTGCCTGATATTGTGCACTCGAAACCCAAGATGTCCTTGAACCTCCGGGGCACCAATTCTGTTTTAATTCCAACATCTGGGCTTCGGCTACACAACGATCAACCAAAGGTCCTTGCATGAGCTTGATAGGCTTTGTATTCGTATTTTGGTTTCTATATGATGAAGATCATCGTGTACTCGTTTTGAAGTTTAAGTACAAGCTCGTTTTGAAGATGTGTTTCAAGAAAAAAGGGATCACTTCCTAAGCGTGTTATGCATATTAATTATGCCCCTGCTAGTCGTGTTCATCGTGTTTGATAAGTGATTTCCCCCTTTTTATCTCGACACGTTTTGATAGTGTTTCGCGTGTTTTGTGCATTCATGAACTAAGTAAACACCACTGAGCTTAGACTGCCCTTTCGGTTTGATCCACTGTCTGGGGGTCTTTAAACATGTGGACTGTCTGCAGACTGGCCGTGTATTTATTACACATCGTGCGTGTCCGGTTCCGCGGCCGGAATTCCCGTCTTTGTGGGAAATCGTGTCGTGCTTATATTATGTATATTGTGCTTGTCGTGCGTGCTTGCTCTTTTCATTATATAAATGATAGAGAAAGGATGGGCTCTTTGTAGATGATAACTATTCATGATATATTATGTACTCATGCTAGTTTGTTTTGGTATCTCAGCCTTGTTCGCATTCTCGAAAATATACCTCAGTTATTGTAGTATTTCAATCAAGGTTTTACTCATATGTTTTCTTAAACACTATTGGTTCATGCTTGCACCTAAATTGATTACCTGCCAAACCGTTGTGTTTGACCCTTGTTTGTTGGTGCCCAGGTGCAGGAGACGTTACCTTTGAGGAGGAGCGTCAGGAGGAGGCTTGTGAGCCAACCCCTGTGAGAGAGTGGCAGCCCGACGATGTCATTTAGACGTCGGGCGGGTTCTTGAGTCTCGTCATCTTTTGTTGGGGTTGCTTTTGAGTATTTTGGAGGATTGTATTGGCCTCTGTTGGCCTTTTATGGATTGTACCTAAAACTTAACTTACTTTCGTGTTAGTCTTATAACTTGAACTATGTTGGGAATGCCATGTTTAACTTCTTTCTTTGATACTGTGTCTTGTTAGTATTTGTTATGGCACTTAAATATTTTGTTGGTGCTCATCTTGATGTGTTTTGCTACACGCTTCCGCAAAGCTTGTACGTGTGAGTCAGATTCCGTGTGTCCTTGGGAATTCTCACCGCGGGAACCTGTGGGAAAACAATAGACAGTGTAATCGAAAACGTCGCGGGCCCGGCGATCCGTTCCAGGGTCGCGACAGGACTGGTATCAGAGCGAGACATGTTTCAGGCACTTAAAAGAAACTAGAAAGGTCTTAGGAACGTGGCGAGGATTCGTGAGTTCGATAGATTCGTTGGTATAGGACTTTAGAAACCCTTGTACCATGATTATTGTGTACTAACTCTTTGTCTTACAGCAATATGCCTCCAATAAAAGCTCCAAATCATCATGCTTCAGGCAGTAACCAGAATGAGTCAGACGCATCTGAGACACCTACAGCCACACAGTTTCAGGAACTTATGCAAGCAATGATAGCACAGTAAAGACAGGCCAATGAGAACCAAGCCAGATTTCAAGAACAGTTGGCTAAGAAGGATGATGAAATGGCACAAGTCCAAAGGCAGTTGTTGGAAGTACTTCAGAACAGAAATGTAGCACCGCCCGTGGGTCCACAGACTGTTATTCAGAATAGGGATCCTGACCCTAATGCATTGTTTGAGAAATTTAGGAAGAGGGCACCGAAGGAATTTTTGGGCAATGAGGACCCGTTAACGGCAGATGACTGGCTAGTCAATACGGAGAAGATCTTTGATGTCTTCATGTGCACGGGTATACAGAAGGTCAACCTCACAACTTCATTATTCTATGGGCTTGCAGACCGGTGGTGGCAAATAGTCAAGGACCCATATGCAGTGATGGCTGATGAAGAGGCATGGGTAGCGTTCAAGATACAGTTCCAAGATAAATATATTCCCTCTCATGTCAAGAGGCAGAAGGCTATTGAGTTTCAACAGCTTAAGCAAGGGGGCATGACGGTGCTAGACTATGTCACCAAATTTGAAAGATTGGCTAGATATGCCACCGAGCTGATTGATACAGAACGGAAGAAGATAACAAAGTTTTTGGAAGGGCTGAACCCGATCATCATGAGAGATGTAATAGGAGTAGTTCCACCAGCTACCTATGACGAGGCAGTCAAGCGGGCATATATATTTGAAGATATTAACAATATGATCGTTCAGGACAGGAAGCAACACTTCCAGCAGCAGAATCAGAGGCAACAACACAGCAAGAAGTCAAGGCAAGAACAAGGCCAAGTGAGGCAAGGGTGTGGACATTGTGGCAAGAATCATGAAACCCACGAATGTCGTAAGGCTATGGGAGCCTGTTTCAAGTGTGGGGCTATGAACCATGCGATCAAAGATTGCCCACTACTTCAGAACCAAGGGAACATAAACCAGCAGCAGAGACAAGTAGCTCCTCAGAACCAAGCACCAGTGCAGAATCAGATTAGACCACCTCAGCAGCAGCAGCAGGCTAGGCAACCAGCACAGAATCAGAATGCTCGTCCTCCAGAGCAGAATAGGCATGGCCAAGGAAGACAGAACCAAGTACCGAACAGACTACAGATGCATGGACGTTTGTACTATCTCAACCATGCAGATGCTGAAGCTGCAGGAGACGTGGTAGAAGGTAAACTTCTTGTTTGTGGGGTAGAAGCCCAGATTTTGTTTGATCCTGGATCCACACATTCCTTTGCATCTCCTAGTTTTGCTAAGTTGATTGATGCACCATGTAGTGAGTTGTATTATATTTTAGTAGTGACCACTCCAGTATGGAAACAAGTTGTGTGTAGGACCCATTACCCTAGTCGTACAGTTTTGTTAGGAGATGTTAATCTATCGGCCAACCTCATAGTTTTGGACATGCATGATTTTGATGTCATATTAGGCATGGATTGGTTAGAAGCATATCATGCCACCATGGATTGTTTTAGCAAGACCATCACATTCAGATTCCAAGGGCCACAGGCAGAATTGATATTTCAAGGGAACAGGAGGAAAACTCAGGCAGGGTTTATTTCAGTTTTGAAGGCAAGCAGATTAGTTCAGAGTGGGTGTCAGGCGTTTATTGCGTTTATCACGGAGGATAAACAGTCCCAAGGGGTGGAGGATATCCCCATTGTGTGTGAATTTCCGGATGTTTTTCCAGAAGAAATCCTGGGTTTACCACCGATTAAAGAAGTTGAGTTCACAATTGAGCTCCTTCCAGGGACAGCTCCGATCTCGATTGCACCATATAGGATGGCTCCAGTAGAAACGGGTGAGCTAAAACTCCAATTGCAGGATTTGTTGAGCAAATGTTTTATTAGACCAAGTGTTTCGCCGTGGGGAGCACCGATGTTGTTTGTGAAAAAGAAGGATGGGAGTTTGAGAATGTGCATAGACTAGAGGAAGTTGAACCATGTGATTGTGAAGAATAAGTATCCATTGCCAAGGATAGATGAATTGTTTGACCAATTGCAAGGAGCAGCCTACTTTTCCAAGATAGACTTGAGGTCAGGGTACCATCAGTTGAGAGTTAGAGACTCAGATGTTCAGAAGACGGCCTTTAGAACAAGATATTGACACTATGAGTTCTTAGTGATGCCCTTTGGTTTGACAAATGCACCCACAGTCTTTATGGCTTTGATGAACAAGGTCTTTGCACCTTATTTGGATCACTCCACAGTAGTATTTATTGATGATGTCCTTGTGTATTCCAAGAGTAAGAAGGAGCATGAAGAACATTTGAGGACAGCGTTGCAGCTCTTGAGGGACAACCAGTTATATGCAAAACTCAGTAAGTGCGAATTCTGGTTAGAGCAAGTTGCTTTTCTAGGCCATATCATCTCCAGAGAAGGTTTAGCAGTTGATCCAGCTAAGATAGAGGCAGTTGTTAGTTAGGTGAGGCCAACCAGTGTGACAAAAATTAGAAGCTTTTTGGGGTTAGCAGGCTACTACAGAAGATTTGTCCAAGGTTTTTCGTCCATTGCAGCACCGTTGACAAAATTGACTAGGAAGAATGTCCCATTTGTGTGGACCAATCAGTGTGAAACCAGTTTTCAAGAGTTGAAAGGAAGGTTAACCACAGCCCCAATCCTTACATTACCCTCGGGCAACGGCGGATTTATTGTTTACACAGATGCTTCGAATGTGGGACTGGGTTGTGTATTGATGCAGGATGGCAAAGTGATTGCTTATGGCTCGAGATAGTTGAAGGACCATCAGAAGAATTATGCGACTCACGACTTGGAGTTGGCAGCAGTGGTTTTCGCATTGAAGATGTGGAGACACTACCTCTACGGAGAGAAATTTGAGGTCCATTCAGATCACCGAAGTTTACAGTATTTGTTCTCACAGAAGGATTTGAACATGAGGCAGAGAAGGTGGATGGAGTATATCAAAGATTATGACTTTCCCATCAAGTACCATCCAGGCAAAGTGAATGTAGTAGCTGGTGCATTGAGTAGAAAATCAATGGTTATGGCCAATTTGAGAGGAATGGGTGTCTTACAGCAGTTTGAAGAGTTGGGTGTAGAAGTGCAGACCCTAAGATTGGGTGCGATGTTAGCAAACATGACAGTAGCAGAACCTACCTTCATCCAGAAGATTAAGGAAAATCAGTTGTAAGACCCAGACTTGGCTAAGATAGTGGAACATATTGCAGAACGTCCCGATTTCAAGATGGTGAACGAGATATTGTATTTTCGTGACCGATTGTGTGTGCCAAATGTAGATGATTTGAAGAATGAAAAAATGAATGAAGCTCACGGCACGAGATATTCTATGCATCTGGGTAGCACGAAGATGTACCACAATTTGAAGAATAGATTTTGGTGGAACAACATGAAGAGAGAGATAGCAACTTTTGTGTCTCGTTGTCTAACTTGTCAGTTGATTAAGGCAGAACATCAGAAGCCTCCAGGTTTGTTACAACCTTTGGAGATTCCGGAGTGGAAATGGGAGCACATTACCATGGATTTCGTTTTCGGTTTGCCTAATACCAAGAAGGGAAATAATGCAATTTGGATTATTGTAGATCGACTGACAAAGTCTGCTCACTTCATTCCGATGAAGACAGGGAATATGATGCATATGGCACCACTTGCGAAGTTGTTTGTTGATGAGATTGTTAGTAAACATGGCCAGCCCGTCTCCATTACTTCAGACAGAGACAGTAGGTTTGTTTCAAAGTTTTGGAAAACTCTTCATGAGTCTATGGGTACCAAACTTCAGTTCAGCACAGCTTATCATCCTCAGACCGATGGTCAGTCAGAAAGGATGATACAGACTCTCGAAGACATGTTGCGTGCTTGTGTATTGGATTTCAAGATTCAGTGGGATGAGTGCTTACCTCTTTGTGAATTTGCCTATAACAATAGTTACCACTCTAACATCTGTATGACACCTTTCGAGGCACTTTATGGTAGAAGATGCAGAACTCCGGTTTGCTGGGAGGAAGTAGGTGAACGTAGTTTTCATGGACCAACGATTGTTGGAGAGACAAGTGACAAGGTCAAGTTGATTCAAGAACGGTTGAAGATCGCCCAAAGTAGGCAGAAGAGTTATATAGATACTCACCGAAGAGAATTGCAGTTTCAAGTGGGTGACAAGGTGTTTTTGAAGATCTCACCAGTTAGAGGGACATTGAGATTCGGATAGAAGGGCAAATTGTCTAGAAGGTTTATTCGTCCGTATGAGATTTTGAGCAAGATTGGAGATGTTGCTTATAGACTTGCGTTACCGCCGGAATTCTCCGGGGTACACAATGTATTTCATGTTTCTATGCTCAAGAAGTATATTTCTAGTCCTTCGCACATTCTACAGCATGAGCCTTTAGAGATTCGGGAAGATGCCTCGTATGTGGAAAGACCGATCAAGATCGTTGACACCAAGGAGCAAGAATTGAGAAACCAGACTATTCATTGGGTCAAGGTACTTTGGGAAAATCACGAGCCAGAGGAAGCCACCTGGGAATTGAGAGAGCAAGTGCAGAGGAAGTATCCACAGCTTTTACCAGAGGTAATTGTTTGATTTATTTGGAGGACCAAATATCCTAAGGGGTGGAGGATGTTAGACCCCGACCCAGACCAATTCGATTAGTGTGCGATTAGTATGTGTTTAGTGCTAAGTGGGTTTAGTTATCGTTGGGATTAGAAGTAATTAGTTTTAGTCTTGGACATAGCTTTTGGAATTTTGAGAACGTTTAATATTAGTCAGACACACTCAGGAAGGCCTGAGTGCACGTGTGAGCTTGGGGAAGATCGTGTCGGTTTCCGTGTGATTGTGATTTTGATTTCATTTGAATGATGTTTCGACGTGTTACAACTTTTGTTTTAAGCTCATTCATGTTTGAAGCCCAAAAACCCATGTTTTGGCCCAAAGAGGGTAAAATTGTCTTTTAGGCACAAATCTGGACATAATTTTCGAGATCTCAAAACCATGTCAAAAATATACTTTTTGGAAACTAGATATTTCGACAATCATTTTATCCTTCTTCGTCGAAGTCATCCGAGGCCCACAAGATCGTGTTTTGGTCACTTCAAGATTCAGCTAGTTGGGGCCCATTAACCTCACTAAAGCCCCATCTCCCTCTCTTTTCATTCATTTCCCCAATCTCTGCAATCTCTTGACCTAGGGCAAGGAAAGCTCTTCTTCTCTTCCATTTTCTTTATCTTGCATGATCTACCTAGAAGACTCCAAAGAAGATTCCAAGGTTACCATTTCCTTCCTCTCTTTGCAAACTCTCTATCCATACAAGTTTCTTGAAGTTCTTTTGAGACAAGCTCTTCATCTTCTTCATCTCTTCTTGTTTGGCCATTGTTAGGTAAGAGTTTCAACCCTTGTTTTCCATGAAGTCTTTTTAGTTCTCTAAGATTATGTTTTTCAAGTGTTCAAACCCTTTTTGTTAAATGGGTTCTATGTTTCCACTTTTGAGTGAGTTTTGTGTGGTTTTCATGGGTTTTGTAGTCTTTGGATTGGCTTGAGTGAAGTGCTTGGAGAAGAGTGTTTAGCTTGGGCAAGGCAAGTAATCCTTATAGGTTCAATGTGCATGTGTATTTTGATTCCTTTGTTACTTTAGAAACTGTGCATTAAACTTGTTTTACAAGCTTCATGATTGTGTTTTATCGGATATTGGATGTGTGAAATGTGTGTTTTGGTCCCTTGGAGAGCATGTAGGCTCAGGGAGTATAAGTGGAATGAGGAACAAGAAGAAATGAAGGAAGAAATGTAAAAGTCTGAACTGAGTTGCATTTCCCGTGCAGTTTCGGTCAGCCGTCGGTCGGCTGGCGACTAGTCAAAATCCTCATTTCGGTTAATCGCGAGCTGACCGAGCTCGGCGGTTCCTTTTCCAGAAGCTGACATTTCGACAGGGAGTTTCGGTCAGCCTGACGGTCAGCGAGCGGCTAGCCGCCCTACCTCATGTCGGCTAACCTCTGGCCAACCGCGCCTTGTCGGTTCCTTTTCCCGAGAGCAACATTTCAGACTGGGTTTCAGCGGTCAGCCCTACGGTCAGCTTACGGCTAACCGCCAAGCCCCAGTTCGGTTAACCGTGAGCTAACCGCAGTGAGTACGGTTCCTTTTCTAGAGGGCTGCACTGGACCTGGGTTTCCAGCGGTCAGCTGGCGGCTAGCCGCTAGACCTTAGTTCGGCTAGCCGACACCTGACCGCGAGGTGACCGAAATTGCCAAGTTTCCTGTTTTGAAGAGATTTTTGCAAGAATGAAAACCAGAACATGTTAAGTGGCCTTTAGCCTGATATTGTGCACTCGAAACCCAAGATGTCCTTGAACCTCCGGGGCACCAATTCTGTTTTAATTCCAACATCTGGGCTTCGGCTACACAACGATCAACCAAAGGTCCTTGCATGAGCTTGATAGGCTTTTTATTCGTATTTTGGTTTCGATATGATGAAGATCATCATGTACTCGTTTTGAAGTTTAAGTACAAGCTCGTTTTGAAGATGTGTTTCAAGAAAAAAAGGATCACTTCCTAAGTGTGTTATGCATATTAATTATGCCACTGCTAGTCGTGTTCATCGTGTTTGATAAGTGATTTCCCCCTTTTTATCTCGACACGTTTTGATAGTGTTTCGCGTGTTTTGTGCATTCATGAACTAAGTAAACACCACTGAGCTTAGACTGCCCTTTCGGTTTGATCCACTGTCTGGGGGTCTTTAAACATGTGGACTGTCTGCAGACTGGTCGTGTATTTATTACATATCGTGCGTGTCCGGTTCCGCGGCCGGAATTCTCGTCTTTGTGGGAAATCGTGTCGTACTTATATTATGTATATCGTGCTTGTCGTGCGTGCTTGCTCTTTTCATTATATAAATGATAGAGAAATGATGGGCTCTTTGTAGATGATAACTATTCATGATATATTATGTACTTATGCTAGTTTGTTTTGGTATCTCAGCCTTGTTCGCATTCTCGAAAATATACCTCAGTTATTGTAGTATTTCAATCAAGGTTTTACTCATATGTTTTCTTAAACACTATTGGTTCATGCTTGCACCTAAATTGATTACCTGCCAAACCGTTGTGTTTGACCCTTGTTTGTTGGTGCCCAGGTGCAGGAGACGTTACCTTTGAGGAGGAGCGTCAGGAGGAGGCTTGTGAGCCAACCCCTGTGAGAGAGTGGCAGCCCGACGATGTCATTTAGACGTCGGGCGGGTTCTTGAGTCTCGTCATCTTTTGTTGGGGTTGCTTTTGAGTATTTTGGAGGATTGTATTGGCCTCTGTTGGCCTCTTATGGATTGTACCTAAAACTTAACTTACTTTCGTGTTAGTCTTATAACTTGAACTATGTTGGGAATGCCATGTTTAACTTCTTTCTTTGATACTGTGTCTTGTTAGTATTTGTTATGGCACTTAAATATTTGTTGGTGCTCATCTTGATGTGTTTTGCTACACGCTTCCGCAAAGCTTGTACGTGTGAGTCAGATTCCGCGTGTCCTTGGGAATCCTCACCGCGGGAACCTGTGGGAAAACAGTAGATAGTGTAATTGAAAACGTCGCGGGCCCGGGGATCCGTTCCGGGGTCGCGTCAATACCTTTGGAGCCCGGTAGTGCTCTAATCGAGGAGAAGACAATCAACTAGAACAAGAACTCTTCTTGAAGCAATTAGAGATCTCCAAGACCTTGTTGTCTTCCACGCTATGACCCTCTATCAGATCTCTTTTCTCAAGAAGATGTGTGGGATCTTCAAGAGAAAACCCTACTAGAAACTCTAAGGAACTAGAAGGCAACTAGAAGAGAGAAGAGTTGTGCAACACTTGCACTAGAAGAGGGTTGGGCGTGGGATCCAAGACATGGACGTCCAAGGGTGTATCCACCCTTATTTATAACACAGACTCCTCCTTTTCTTTTTCTCTTACCAATTGCTATAGAAGTCTCATTTCCACAACAATTAGCAACATAGTATTACCACTATTAGAAGTCCCACTTCAAATAGAAATAGTAACTTTCTAATTCCTTCCTTTTAGAGCTCAAGTAAGATTAGTAACTTTCTAATATCTTGGGCTAGCGTGGGGACCACTAGGGATTCCTTAGAAAGCTGGCTCCAACTGGGACACGCGACCCCACATCTCATGTGCAATCCGGGCCTACAGTTAATTGCAAATAACATCACTATATAAATGTAATTGCACTCCAATCTTAGGAATAAATTACAATGAAGACCCTAAACTTCCACAGTATCACAAGTAGGCTCCTCTATCAATATCCATGGATCAATTGGAAAAAATATGTCCCATCCAATCTTAGATCCACATCTTATTATCCTTGAGCCTCAATTAATCACAGTGATCATCAGTACCATCCAATTAACTCTTAATCGAGATGGGTGCGCACATACTAATGGTAAATCCATTAATTGGCACAAGGGGATAATGTAGTTAGATTCTATCTTGAGTATTGCATGTTCCCACAGTCTTACTACCACGTACCCAAGACACCGAGGTGTTGACCTACAGTTGGCCTCACTCATTGGTGACTCAAAGCAAAAAATAGATAGAAACTTGAGTTCATCAATGTCTCAGGATTGAGAGCCTATTGCTAGGGAATTATGAGAGCAGTCCTTAAATCGAGGCAGTATTTCATAAGGTGTTTCTCATTGTCCTTCAATACATCCAATGTACAGGCACTATGACACGGAATCTTACATTCTGATGATCGGGACAAATCACACTATCTCATAGTGATCAAAGTGCTGCAACCTTATCAGATGAGATTTTCAGTCTCATCAGTGGTTGTAAAGATATTTTAAGTATAAGATTTGTGACACATGTCTCCCGTATGTGGATCTCATCCATATACATATATTACATTTAATATACTAATGGGACCCAGTTTATCTCATGAACCATTATGTCATATGTATTGGTCATGTGCATTAAGTAATAAAACACCATTCATCTCATAAAAGGAAAGTATGGTTTTATTGATAAATAAAGAAATTAATCAATTTATTACATCAACTGATGGATTGAGACCATACAATCTAACAGAATGACCCCTAAAGTCCACACAGGTTTGCCTACCATGATTAATCCATTAATAGCACTTTGAACAAGATCACCACAATTCTGAAACATGCACGCGCAAAGTCATGAAGAATCTTGACTAGTAAAGCATATAAATATAACTCATTGTAAGCAAAGATATTTAAATGGTTCGGTCAAACTCGACCTACTCTACTGAGAAGAATGGGAGGGTTCGAGTATTTATAGACTTTGTAAAATTGAAAAGGACACAAAATATCCCTTATATAACCGTTTTATGGCTGTTGGGGGGTAAAATGAATATCTTTTTTTAAAAAGCCATTTTTGGGCGGGCCAGGCTTGTTGCGGGCCCTGGCTAGCCCACGTGCCTGGTGGGCTGTGCCAAATGGGCCCAGGTGCCTCGGCCCAGCACGGCCATGTGACCGGGCTGTGCCGGGCCACGGGCCGTTGACCGGCCCATTTGACATGCCTAAGGGCATTGACCTAGGTCGGATCACTTGTTTTTGCCTTTCATTGATTGATTTTCATGGTACATGCTCCACATGCTCTTTCCTTTTTGTTACTGTTATCCATATTGTTAATGCACTTAATTAAAACAGAAATAAAGGCCATGGCCTAGGGTTTACCCAGAGGAGACTTGGATGTGTTTGGAGGACATTTGACCCCTGTATGTGGCTAGATAGGCTATTCTATGGCCCTATGTATGGATGAATGTTGAACCATGGGGGTAGATGGGTTGTTTTGCATGGGTTGGGAACCCTTTAATGGATAGATTATATTCTAGATTTTATATGGATTGGCATGATGATAGACTAATGATATGGTTTTATGGATACTTTATGGGTTGATGGTATGTATGGATGATGGTATGAATTGAACTTGGATACTGGACTTTGTTTGGACCTTGAGACCTTGGTCACAGAAGGGTAACCTAAGCCAGACATCGACCTTACCCTATGTACCTCTGTGTCGGCATAAACATCCACTCGGTTGAAAAGCTTAGCATTGGCATTGATCACACTTGGTAGGAGCTGATTTATGTTTTGTCATCATGATGGGCTTTTCGAAGTGGACATACGCCACAGGGTACGTATCACATGACACTGCACGATCCCGCATTTCGGCCGGTAGGCTCCAATAATTTTGTTTCAGCAGGGCTATGGTCTCGTGCATTTTCCCACTGCAACTCGTATGTAGTTCGATAGGGCAACGTCATAATTTCTCGCGGTATTAGCCTATGTGGATGTGCTATATTGTTTCGATGGATGGTTTAGCTGAAAGTTCAGGATCCTAACCCTAGAGGGGGGGGGGGGTGAATAGGGTGAGCTACAACTTAATGATCAATAATGCCCAATTTTAAATTCTTTAAAATTAACTAGCCACTAGTGATGATTATCAAACAAGATACGGGAGCTAACAAAAACAATCACCACAAGCATACACCATCACACAATGATTTATAGTGGTTCGGCCTCAATGCCTACATCCACTATCGGCTTGTGATCCAACTCTCCACCGGATTTTCACTATCTATGCTTTTTAAAAGGCTAAGCAATAACCTTTACAACGATATTTTTCTAGGCTAAACAACAACCTATCAATGTGCTTTTCTAGCCTAAGCAATAACCTTTACAAGGTGCATTTCCAATGCTAAGCAATAACCTCTACACTATACTTTTTTTATGCTAAGCAATAACCTTTACAAGAAGAATATTTTCTTTAAAAGTAGTGTCTACACAAACACTAAAAGAGATACAATTTAAGCTCAATTACAATGCCTCTAAAATAGGCGGATATGAAATTGAAAATCTAACTCACACAAACACTATATAAATGCAAATGTGTAAGCTCATGATGTGTGTGTGCGATAACTTCAATCAAGTTAAAAAGTAAGCTCAATCAATATATGCTCATAGTATTTAAAAGTTTAAGGCACATAAAAAGTTTTGATTGAAGTGAAATGCAAATCACATGTATGAATACTAACTTGTTGATGAAGTGAAAATCAAAGGCTCACAAGTTGTATGAAACTAATTAACTCTAAACATGTGATGCATGTGCAATGTTGTTTTCAAAATCAAACTAATTTAACTATGGTTCAAATGAATGAAAACAACAAATAAAGATTCAACCAAGTAAATGAATCATGCTTTAAAAGAAATCAAATATTTTGGTTAAGCATGATTAAAGAAGATTTTAAAACAAACTTGGTTTGAAATCAAGGTGAAAAATCCAATCCAACTTAGATTAAAGATTAAATGAAGAATGGATTCAACACATCATAGTTATCATGGTAAAATTCATTTACCAATAATTTAAACAAAGCATATAACATATGATAAGGAAAATTAAGCTTACATAGATGATTTACTTATGATTCCAAGCTTTAGCTTCCCTTTATGACCCCCTAACCTTCCTTAGCTCATTCCCCTTTGTTTAGCCTCAAAACACCTCAAGAATGGTCTTTTGGATCTTTTTTAATTTGGTCAAGAAATGAACTTCAATTTATAGAAAATATTGTCCAACGGCTAGCTTGTCGGTTGACCGACATTTGGAGTTTGGTCAACCGAACTCAACGGTCATATTCCAACAGTCAAATATTTCGAAAGTTTACTGACTGAAATACACTTGTCGGTTAACTGAACTGAAGTTTGGTTGACTGACAGGTGAGCGACAGCTAAACGAAGTTCCCAGAAAACGAATATTTCATATTCTGGAATCGAAATCGACAGCTGACCGACAAAGGTTCGGTTGACCGAACTTTCCCTGATTATAAAGATTTGTAAAAATAATTTTTTAAAGGGAAACTTGGTTTTGGAGGTCTAGGCCATTGAATTAAGCATGGAAACATGTTTTAAATCATTTTAAGAGTTTTAAAAACATAAAACCTAAATTGCCTAAGACGATTTGAAACTTTTAAAACCATAGGCAAGCTTGATTCGAAAATCTTCTTTTGAAAACTAAATGCATCAAAGTTTAAAATCAAAACATGCATGAACCATAAGTTTTAGAAGTCTTAAAAACAATGCATGAGTAAATCAAGATTTCAAGTATTTCAAAAACAATGCATGTGTGAAAGTTCAAATGATGCTAAAATGATAATGCATCCATCAAATTGCAAAACACAAAATCCCTAACAATAGCATGTTTCTTTTATATTGATCCATGATTTTTATATTATTGCATGATTTTCTTAGCATTATCTCCATTGTTATTCTTTTGATCTTATTTATTGTCTTTACTCCTTTTGATGCATCCATATTATGCTATTTTGGTATATTGTGTTGCCAAGTCCTTTAGGATATGACCCTTCATATTTTGGTGATATAGGTAGCATTACCGACCCCATTGCCTCGGAGGGTCATGAGGTGTTCTATGGAACACCATCAGTGGAGGATTTCGGGAGGGATCTAGGTGACGTAGCTGAGTTCACTGAGGATGGAGAGCCTGCATTGGAGGGAGCATTTGAGGGATTTCCTTTATAGTTGTTTTTAGTTGCGGATGTATAAAATATTATTATTTTCATATTCAGACTTGTAGTATGGACTTGCACCTATTTCATTTGCTATATGTGATGATGTGATGGATCTTGATTGATCACTTAATTTGCTTCTGTTTATTCCTTATATTGCTTCCACATTTTTAAAATGTTCTTTTAATTGTAAAAGTTTTAAATTGGACCTCTGCTTATTCCTTATATTGCTTTCACATTTTTAAAATGTTCTTTGAATTGTAAAAGTTTTAAATTGGACCTCACTGCGAACTACGGTGCTGAACTGGATCACACCGCCAAATCTGGGCCTCGTGTTGGTAGACTCGGGATCTAAAATTGGGGATGTGACACCTTACCTAGCCCTCAAGGACCCACGGCTTGAAGAGAAAAAAAATATCAATTTTTAAATTTTCTATACTACCATCAGGCACCGAGTATGAAACTGAAATTAACCCTCGTCTTTTATTTGAACTTAATACTGATAATGCAGTGCAACAAGTAATATGGCGGTAGATGGATATTTCACTTGACTACTATATGATTTAGTAGGTAGATGGATACAAAATCATTTACTATTAAATAGAAGGATATTTGTTGGTATTGGTGAATCTCAGCTTTTAACCTATCAATTTTAGGCTCCTAATAGAATGCAATATTCTTCTGAATGCTCGTGAGTTAAATACCGAACATATAAATGGATCCGATACACAATAAAAAAAATTGTCCCATGATTTCTTATACAACATGCCATTTTTTATTTTTTAGAATTTTATTTTTTCAATTTGTGGTCTATCCATGAGGTGAGTGTTGTAGAAGAAATGGCATAACAATTCTTAGAACATTAAGATCATAAAAAATGAACTCAAAAAAGATATTCAAACAACCATAACTTTTTATTTAGATATCATCTTGCAAGATACAAGTACTCCTTTTAAACCTACGAACATGGTCCAAGACATAGCCAGCCGCCAAATGCGGTTGTTAACATTGGAGGCGAAATGAGGCTATTTTAAAGGTCAAACTGTAGTTTTTTTAGTAAAATCACTATTTGCAGTAGAAAACTTATTTTGCTTATTTTAGGAGTTTTTGGGTCATTTGAGTTCGAATTTTCATGGAAGGTCTTAAAAGCATTTTGGAGTTAGTCTGAGGGTTTTAAGTGATTTAGTTTTTTTTTTTAAACTAATTTTAGTAACTTTTACTATTTTGGAAAAGTAAGGACTTTCGGATACTATATTAATTATTGCTATATTTGGGTTAGCGTAATTGGATACGACCATGGTCTAGGAACTAGAGGTTATGGTTTCGACTCGAGATCTCTCTCTAGGGCCACTTGCCTAGGAACAAACCTGATTTATCCGGTGTATGGGAGAGACAAGGACTTAACATGCCCCCAGGATTTAGTTACTAGTTAGGTTCTCAAAGAGGCTTGGACTCCTCGGTTATAAAAAAAAAAAGAAGGAAAAATAATACGAATTTCAATTTCTTCTTAGGATTTTTCTTAGTTCTTCCTTTTGGATTCAATTTTTGTTACTCTTTTGCGCTTTTCGCTATGCTACTGGGCCATTAGGGTTGAATGAGAATATGAGGCTAAACATTACACCAGATAACTAAAGAGAAATGATCCCATAATATAAAAAACCCACATAAGAATCACATAACAATCATGCTCAAGTAAACTCACTACATTTTCAAATAAATCCACAAATATAACAATTGTATATAGCTAGGTCATTGAAAAAAAAAATCAGATAACAGTGATGCATGGCTTATTTATGTTAAAATCACATAAGAATCACAAGAGAATAACAAAATAATCACATAAAGAAATTAACATTAGCATCACATAAGAATCCACATATAATCATATAAGAATCATGCTCAAATAAACCCACAAATATGCTCAATAAAACACCCGGGTTGAGCCCATCCTGGTATTGTCCAATCGCCTATCTCAAATTGGAGGGGCCTACAAAAATCTTGTCCAAGTCCCACCCTCAGGCTTTAAAAGAAAAACAAAAGCATGCAAAGGGTGGGTACCCTCCTAGCAGGCTCAACAGGGCCAGCCCCCTAATTTACCGCATTGGATGAAAAAAGCAAAATAAACTAGTGCAGGTGGCACTTTACATTTCTTCGTTTCTACGTCATTTTCTTCTCTGAGAGGATTTGGATTTTGGACCAAAAAACATCTGAAGATCAATAATGGAGACCTGGCATCCGCAGTTTTCACGGTTATATTTAGTGCAGATCGAGTTATCGTTTATAAGACCCGTACCATTCTATAGTCTCATTGTGGTCAATCACGCTTTCGAATTTTTTGTTTTGGTCCCACAATTGTAGTCTCAAGGGACCTTCTAAAGCTTGGGGATCATGATATAGACCCCTGAAACTCAAACAGGAAACAGCTGCTTTGGAGATTTCTTAACTACACTGAATTTCAAAAAGCAAATCCACTTCATTCAATTCAATATTCAAACATGCCCAAGACCATCTTTCTCACTTTATTCAAATCAAATCCTCCTTTTGTCAATCTCTAAACAACACAATGGCCTACTCCACCCAACAAAAGCTTCTTTTACTTTACTAGCTTTATTAGTTAATTCTCACTATCAAGTAAAGAGAAGAAAGGATAAAGAAAAAACAAACACCATCTCCCTCACTCCCTCCCTCATTACTTGCTTCAAAGGTTTTTCTCCTCTGCACTTCTCCTAAGATGCTTTCCCAAACATCACCCAAAAACCAAACCACACCTGCCCCTCTCTACCTCCTCCCACCCCCATCAAAGATGAACCAACAAAAGAAGGAAGAAGAGGGTATCTCCAGGCCACTCCGCCACACTGAAGAAACAAGGAAGGGTGTGTTGCTCCCTCCACCCCGCCGCACCCATGTTGTCGTCTGGTGCACCGCTGTCTTCTGCATCATCTTCAGCATCCTACTTATCCTCACCGGTATCGTAATTATTATCATCTTCCTTGTTATCAAGCCAAAGCATCCTTCCTTTGACACCACTGGTGCCAGCCTCAACAGCATCTACCTCGACACACCGGAATACTTCAATGGTGATCTCACCATCCTTGCAAACTTCTCGAATCCCAACCGCAAAATTGATGTCAGATTTGAGTTCCTGAGTATAGAACTCTACTTCTTTGACAAGCTGATTGCAGTGCAATCAGTGCAACCTTTCCCACAGAGAAGGGGAGAGGCTAGAGTGGAACCAGTCCATATGATCTCCAGTGAGGTCTACTTGCCTTTAAATCTTTCTTTAGCGCTCCAGAAGCAGGTCCAAAGCAACCGGATTCAATACAACATCAGAGGCACATTTCGAGTTCGGGCGAGTGTGGGTCTCACCCACTTCTCTTACTGGTTATATGGCCGATGCCGGATTGAGCTGACCGGACCGCCTAGTGGAGTCCTAGTTACTCGTAGCTGCCACACGAGGAAGTGAGAGTGTATCAAATGTGTTCTTACATTGTTCATACACAGATTCAGATCTAAAATTCCTTTGGTTGTAACGATTGGAGATCTTTATGACCTTATACTTAATAAATTGCATACTAAAGCTGTTGCAGTTTCTCATGTTTATGTGGTTGCCTAAACCAAATTTCTTTTTTGCTTATCTAAACTTTGATAAAGCTGCCATAAAACAGGCGGATTATGGAAGTAGTGAATAATGAAAACTCATCGCCTTGGGTTTGCTTATCCAAATAAGCATAGGAATTCATGGTGAAATGAGATCTACATGAGGTTTATTAAAGAGCTAAGAGGTTAATGTGGAGGCGTAATGGAACCTTGATGTTCGTTTCCTAGGGTGATTATTTTGCGTCTTCCCTTGATTCAATATCTGTTGTCGGGGTGTTTATTTGATGGTCATGATTAGAAGTTAGATCTTTGGTTTTTCATCTTTTAACTTCTACCACACCGCTTTTGTTTTTGTCGATCTTTAAACTCACGATCAAATGGTGATGGGCCCATTTTGGATCCGGGGCTTATTACTTGGTGTGTTATATCAAGTGACTCCATGCTCAGACTATATATACACCTTCTCTTTGAATGAAGGGAATGGGATAATTGATGGAAAGCTTAGAATGTCATGGACGATCAAATCGTCCTTGACACATATATGGTGAATGGTGATAATTAGGATTTGGGAAGAACTTAATAGTTGATCTCCTGTATTGGTGGCAAAAAGTGTCCCATATGCTCATTAGGCTGATTTAGGCCCCAATTGGACCTCTAGGAAGCCATCCGCATCGTACAAATTATGTCCCAATTCATTTACTATATGTTCTTGAGTTCGAAGGTTTAAACGTCCAACTTTTGGGTAAATCAAAATCTTAAGTCGACCTAGGATATAGGTGCCATTCTACAGACCTACGAATTCCTGCCCCAAAGTCTCACCCAGAAAGGGGCGAGAAACAAAAAAGTAATTACATGGAGCTGGGTGGCTCATGGAATCCATGGCTAAGTTTGTAAATGGGTAACATTGTAAATTACGCTTACAGAAGCTCCAGCTCAATTCGGATCGTTGATGTGATCACTATCATCATAAAATACAGCAAGTGCATGGGTGTTTAGATAAGACAGTGACAAGAATGGGTCGAACTCACATGGAGCTAATTAAATAAACTTTTAGATTAAGAAAACTAATTAACTAACAATTAAGGAAAGTTTTGAGTATTTAGATATAAAAATAAGCAACTAATTTAGAAATTCGAAATCTACCAGTTAATTAATGTGATTAGAGCATAGGAATCCAATAAGTATCTACCAATTATTTATCAAGTAACCCTAATTTGTTTCAATTTTTACTTCAAATCAAAGACAAATCAATGTTTTTAATTTGAAAGATCTAACTTTTAAAATCCCTTTGTAATCATAAAAATTCAAAACTCAAGACTTCCTTCATTTCATAAAAAAATAAAAATAATTTAAGCACCACCCATCAAAAGTAAACATAAACCCATCAAAAGATCTAAATCCTAAGCATGGCCTATCAAACCTAAGCATGAGTAGTCAAAAACTAATTTTTATTTTTAGAAATAAAAATAGAGATTGGCCTAGGGCACGAAGACAAGCCTATTAATCATTAAGCATATAATCATGGAACACAAATTAAAATTACTAAACAAATAAAAAGACAATTACTTACCTTTCTCTAATCAAGAAAATTAGCCCGCCATTGCAAAGAATGCTTATTGATTTATCATTAAAAATCGCATCTTTACAACTTCTCCTTCACAAAAATTCTCTTTCAAAATAAATCCTTGGACATGGCCCAAGGCTATCAAAAATAAAAATAAACTAATGGAAAAAAACGAAGGAAGAAAGAAAGAGAGGAATAGGAGAGAGGGCTGGACGTGAGATGCTTGGTGGAGAATGACTTTATAAATGTCGATGCCTCCTTTTTAGCAAAGAATCTCATCTCTCTTTTAGGACTTGTTTCATTATTTGTAAAGATTTCTTGCTTAGGCCTCAAACTAGGCTTTACACTTTGGAAAGAATTTGAATTGGAGATGATTTGTTACTAAGTGTGGTCTCTTGGGTTCCAAGTCTTGCCAAATTAAACTCCTCAAACATCTCTCATGTTGCCAATTTTGAAAACTTTTTGCAATTCCCGCATAGAATTATAATAGCCAACTTCCGAAGGTCATATCTCCCTCGATATAGCTCCGATTTATGAAATCTTGGGCTCCACGGATATCTACTCGAAACGAGATTTCCAATGGTACATAGACTGCACTAATACGACACTCGGATTGAAATTTATGACCATTTCAATTTGCAACCCCTGAAAAAATCTGAGAATAATTGTGCAATTAAGGGAACTTCTATGTTTGGCATGCAATGGGGGTGTGTGGGACCCATGTTGGACGTCCAGAGAATGTTTTGACTCTTTATTTTCTTTCTTATTTGATTATCATCCCATGTTTAACACGCTTCCTCACTTGCAACTTTAACTAGTCTAACTCCCCTTGCAAAGTTTTTAATTTTCTCTTTGTTTTAATTTTGGTTTCCAAATTTAGCAAGTCAACACCATCTTTCCAAATATCAGTTTCTTCTTTCTTCTTTGAGAATTTCCAAGTTTTTCAACTCTACTAAGAGGTCAAGATATGTGGGCCCACTATGAAGGGTGTCCTGCCTTTGATCTCTCTTAAGTTTCACCAGTGCAGGTCCCACTCTTGATTTCTCCTATATAAATAAAATTAAATAATGTCAATAATAATCAAGTGTGAAGAATCTAGATGGACTATGCATGAGGCACTACATGCCTACTTAATGCACCAAAAATACCCAACTGTCCAAAAATAACACATGGTGTCAAAATTAGCAGGTATGCATTAGTGAAGCTAAAAAAACTAATTTTTGGGTGATGAATAAGATGAAAATCCCTAATTTCACAAAAATCATGCAATGTGATGAATTTTGACTAATTTTGACTGAGATTTCAACTTTGATGCTCAAATGCATGAGATCATGAAATTAAGTGTAATTATATGCCATTAACCCAATTAAGTCAACAAATGCATATAAAATGATGAATGAAAGCTACAATTTTGTAGACTTATCAATCGTCTGCTCCGAGTGAGATCTAATACGATCAAGTCAATAACCAAAGTGCAGTACTAATGAATAAGATTTTATCAAATGCGCCCTTAAGTGATATGGGTCCTTCCCAAAAATCCAATACAAGTGAGTGCTCCAAACCAGTCCCAAGGACAATCATTGAATTAAATTAGGGAATGATATGCCTGCAAAGTGTTTCATCTAAGCATTGATTTTGAAAACTCGAAGGCCGAATTGTCGAGAAAAATAGACAGACGCATATAACATAATGGAAGGAACAACCCTTAGTCACTAAGAAAAATGTCAAAAGATTAAGATGTCTCTGATTTTGCCATCGGACAAAGAATGAAATGTTTTGAGCATATATAATTGGCTTTGAACCATAACGTGAATTGGTGCTTAGCTCCTTTGCAATGTGACACAACTAGAGGTTTTTGAAGTGGAGAGGGGAGCTATAAATGGCTTTTGGTCAAGCTCGTTTGCTAGAAGCCCATTCTAGCAATTTTACTGCATTTCAATTCCATAAAAACCAGTAAGCCCATCTCATGAATTCCAAAGCATTTCAATTCCATACAAACATCTAATTTTCCAAAAATATCAATATATTTCAATTCCATATAGTAGCGCTTTTTTCACCCAAAATAGGAAGTATATTAAAGAGAAACAGCGTTCAAAACAATACAATAGGCTGACCCTTGGGTGTGAGAGGAGTGGGTCTTATAGAGACACGATGATAACTAAAGATGAGACCGTTGGGAAGAAATTGAAGCTGACTGGTTCGAAAAAATGTATGCCCATTCACGTTACATGGCAAAGTGGTGAGCTCAAATGGGGAATGGATGTTGCATGTAGTGTGTGGTGTGCATAATCATCCAGCTGCAGACTTTCTAGAAGGGCATTCATTTGCAAGGAGATTAACAGAGAATGAAACTTCAGTGCTGGTAGACATGTGTCACGACCCCGGACCGGGTCACCGAGGTCCAAATCCGGGATCGGGACTAATTGAGATTAGTGAAGTGTCGCATTTATTTAATTTCCCACAGATGTCCACGGTGAGGATATTACAACCATAGATGAACATTTCTATTAAGTGTGGAAGCGTGTAGCAAATCAACTATTCGAACCATCTCTAGCCATAAAGACAATATCACCAGTATAAACACTGTATCAGAATAAGCAATGATCATTAGCATGTTTTCCAAAAGTAAGTTAAAGTTTATACAAAAGATCATTTAATTATATTCCCAAAAATAGAGGCCAACAAAGGCCAATATAAACAAAATACCAATCCCCAAAGAATGGTAAATGTTCCCAAAATATTATGTCTCTCATAGCAATCGAATGTCTACACGACATCGTCGGCATGCCACTCAACTAGGCGTTGCGGTTCACTGACCGCTTCACCGATCGCATCCTCAAGCTCCGTCTCGGGGTAGGCAATATCCGGACCTGAGTACCAAAGAGTAGGTCAAACACGACGGTTTGGCAAATGGGTAAAAAGACATAACAAATGAAACATAACAAATACATTTACCTTTAAAAGCATTTAAACATGTTCGATCAATAACTTCATAAAAGAAATAAATCATTTATTGAAAACATAGTGCAGTATAAAACATATACGGGTATCCAAGGAAATCGGGAAACAAGCAAGATGACAACCACACGAACTTAAGTCCTCTATCACTAAAGTGACAAAGCAATAACTAGGCACTAATCTCAGTCACTCGAGGTGTGGAGAAACAATGGATCTTATAAATACATATACATATACTATACATGACCACGGTAGCGAGCCGGGCATCTGGAACCACAGTAGCAATATGCGGCATCGGGACAAGACTACGGTGAAAACCGGGTAGCGGGATCCAAACTGCAGTTGGCGGGACAAGAGGGGGATCTCCAAATCAGTGGATCAGACTGACAAGGTTATCCAAGCTTAGTGGTGCCGACTCATAGGTCAAATAACAAATCGAGACGTGTGCAAGTAAATCAAGTGCAAGTAATAAACGGGCGGGGCAAGAATGCTCAAAGGCATAACTATCATTTCATGTTGGGCAATACATTTCGGTACAAGTAACTGTTACTAGTGTAACTACAATACTTTCGGGAATAACATGTCAAGTAGTGTAAATTTGGGAATAATGAAATACTATAGAACTTTTGAGTTCTCAGGACTAGTATCGGGGTTCAAGACTAGTTCAAGGTGAATAGGAATCCCGTATGTCAATGTTTATAAAACTTGGTACTCCTTGAGTTTGGGGACATTTCGGGGTCCTTATACACTTTGGGGTTTTCGAAACTTCAAACGTGTCTTTGCGATATGGTTTCTTTCTTAAACGGATTCCCATCATTCTCAAAAAGGTTGAACGAATGATTAGGACGAAAATCCTCTTCATCTCTTTCTACTTCCAAATTTCTGGGCAATTTCGGCCACCTGACGGTTAGATGGCGGTTAGCCGCCGCTGGGATAGGAGGCTAGCCATTGTCTGACCGCACAGCTGACCGCGGCTGGGCTGCAAATTGCAGCTTACTAGAAAAGTAACCGCCACGGTGCGATTAGCTGCCGGTTAGCCGCCGCTAGTTAACCGCAGGGCTGACCGCTGGTTCAGGGGAGAGAGATGCTCTCTGGAAAAGTGACCGCGAAGGTTCAAAACCGTCGATCGCCAGGCGGCTCACCGACAGGGTGACCGCCAGGTGCGGGAAAAACCCCACTGTGTCCAGATTTGAGCCCGTTTCTCGCTTAAACCAACCTCACATCACCCCCCTACATTCCTGCAATAAAAATGAGTCCAAGACTCCTCCAATTCATCATTCAACACTTCCACTCTTTCATTTTACATTTCTCCCTTCACTTTCCTTCCATTCTCAATCAATCACAAAAGAGGAGAAATTTCACTAAATCACAAACATTCATCTAAGTCACTTGAAAGCATTAAATGATAGGCCAATAAATACTAACTTTTAAAAGGATTAGAAAAGCTAACAAGATTCATTATGAGCATTTATTTCAAATCAATGCAATTCAATAAAAGTATGAAAGAAATAATGAAATCATTAATACTTCTCATGAAAATCATTCAAAACTCAAAACATCAATTCATCCACTTGCCTTGGGTCTTCTAATCAAGAAATCAAGCTACTAAACAAACTCTCTCAAGAATCCTACAAGCACAAACAAAACCCCCAAAAACAAACCCTAAAATGGGTCAAACAATGAAATAGAATGAGAGAACTCACAATAATGAAAATGGAGCTTCTCAAGGACTAGAAGAGTACAAATCTAGAAGATGAAGATGATCACTTACTTGTAAGGTCCTCTAATGGCAAGAGTAAGCTCAATGAAGATCTTGGAATGAGAAGTTTTTTTCATAAATGGTATCAATGGGTAGCCTTTAAGATGAGGAAGAAAATGATGAAGTCTATTTTGATGTCGGTGTAAGTTTGGTGGGAGATTGAGATGGAGAGAGCAAGAAGAAGAAGAGAAAAGTTGCAAGAAAACCCTAGGTTAGAGCTTGTGCTGGAAAAAGGGAAATGGAAGATGGGTTCTCTTTATATAAGCAATGAGCATGGGTCCCACCACTTAAGGAACTCTTTGGGCTGAAATCATGTCTTTCGGTGTCTCGAATGAATTGACGAAGAAGAAAGAAATGATCGCTGAAATATCTAGTTTCCAAAAAGTATATGTTTCGCCGGTTTCGGGGATATCAAATTTTGGGTATAGATTTAGTGTAAAAAGACTGTTTTGCCCTCAAGGCTTGGAAATCGGGTTTCGGGATCTCGAACGGGTACGGGATTAGCATAAAAGTTGTAGGGATTAACAATACAAAGAAAATGGGTTTAAAACAATGAATGCAAGAATCTCCGATAGATCCCCAAGAACATGCAACGTCATAAAAAGGAACCCCCAAAGGGCCCCACTAATCACAAAGCAAATCAAAATTCCCCAAAGCTATATCAAAAGCTATTCCAAACCCAATTTAGTCAAAGACTACTAATCACGCTTAAGACTAACACACGACTTAATTAACACTAATCGGGTTCACTCGGGTCGGGGTCTTACATCCTCCACCCCTTAGGGCATTTGGTCCTCCAAATGAAATATAAGACTCACCTCAGGTAGTAGATGTTGATACTTCTTCTGAACTTGATCTCATAATTCCCACGTTGCCTCTTTCGGTCCATGATTCTCCCATAGCACTTTTACCCACTGAATAGTCCGTGTCCTCAACTCTTGCTCCTTCGTATCAATGATCTGTACGGGCTTCTCAACATAGGTAGCATCTTCTCTGATTTCCAAAGGTTCATGTCGGAGTAAATGCAAAGGGTCGGGGAAGTACTTCTTCAACATAGACACATGGAAGACATTATGTATGCTGGATAGCTCAGGTGGTAAGGTTAATCTATAAGCCACATCACCGATCTTACTCACAATGTCGTATGGTCCAATGTATCTCCGTGGTAGCTTGCCCTTCTGTCCAAATCTCAATGTTCCCCTTATAGGTGACACCTTCAAGAAAACCTTATCTCCTTCTTGGAACTGTAAATCCCTTCGGTGATAATCTGCATAGCTTTTCTGTCTACTCTGGGCTACTTTTAGACGTTCTTGAATTAGCTTGACTTTGTCGCTGGTTTCACTCACTATGGTTGGTCCATGGAAACTGCGAATTCCGACCTCTTCCCAACATACAGGTGTCCTACACCTTCTGCCATACAAAGCCTCAAAAGGCGTCATCCCAATGCTCGAGTGGTAACTATTATTATAGGCAAACTCACACAACGGTAGAGTCACGTTCCATTGAGTCTTGAAATCTAAAACACAATAACGGAGCATATCTTCAAGAGTCTGAATTGTCTACTCTGACTGGCCATCTGTTTGAGGCTGATAAGCCGTGCTGAACTGTAATCTCGTGCTCATAGACTCATGCGATGTCTTCCAAAATCTCGAGACGAATCTGTTGTCTCTGTCAGATGTGATAGAAACTGGCTGTCCATGTCGACTAACAATCTCGTTGACAAACAACTCTGCTAATGGTAGCATGTGCATCTTCTTCCCTGTCCTCAAAGGAATGAAATGAGCCGATTTGGTGAGACGGTCCATAATGACCCATATCGCATCATTGCCTTTGCTGGTCCTCGGTAGTCCCGAAATAAAATCCATGGTAATATGCTCCCATTTCCATTCCGAGATCTTTAACGGCTGCAACAGTCCGGGAGGCCTCTAATGTTCTGCCTTAATCAACTGACAAGTCATGCAACGAGAGACAAACCTTGCAATCTCCCTCTTCATGTTGTTCCACCAAAATTTGCCCTTCAAGTTCTGGTACATCATTGTGCTGCCTGGATGCATATAGTACTTCGTGCTGTGAGCCTTAATCATAATGTCATTCCTCAAATCTTCAATGTTAGGTACGCACAAACGGTCACAGTAGTACAAAACTCCACCAACAATACGAAAATCTAGACGGCCTGCTATATGTTCTAAAATCTTGGCCAACTCTGGATCTTGAAACTGACTATCCTTGATCTTCTGAATGAAGGAAGGCTCTGACACTGACATGTTAGCTAATAGTACACCCTTCCTCATTGGCTGTAGATCTATACTCATCTCTTCAAATTGTTCAAAAATACAAGTGCCACTTAGATTTGCTAAGCCTACTGATTTTCTGCTCAAGGCATCGGCAACAAGATTAGCTTTCCCTGGGTGATACTTGATTGGAAATCGTAATCCTTGATGTATTCCATCCATCTTCTCTGCCTCATGTTCAATTCCTTATGAGAAAACAAGTATTGTAAGCTGCGGTGATCGGAGTGGACTTCGAACTTCTCTCCATAGAGGTAATGTCTCCACATTTTCAATGCAAAGACGACCGCTGTTAACTCAAGATCATGGGTTGCATAGTTCTTCTCGTGATCTTTTAACTGTCGGGATCCATATGCAATAACTTTTCCCTCTTGCACCAACACACAACCAAGTCCAACATTCGAAGCATCGATAAAAATGGTGAAACCTCCACTTCCGGATGGTAAAGTAAGGACTGGTGCTATAGTCAATCTTTTCTTCAACTCTTGGAAACTAACTTCACACTGATTTGTCCGCACATATGACACATTCTTCCTTGTCAACTTCGTCAAAGGTGACGTAATCGACGAAAATCCTTACACAAACCTCCGATAATATCCTGTCAGTCCTAGAAAACTTCTGATTTCTGACGCATTCTTCGGTCTTTCCCAATTCATAACTGCTTCAATCTTTGGATCTACTGACAATTCTTCTTTGGAGATGATGTGCCCTAAAAATGCTACTTGTTCCAACCAAAATTCACACTTGTTGAGCTTCGCATACAACTGATTCTCTCTCAAAAGTTGCAGTGCTATCCTCAAGTGCTCTTCATGCTCTTCTTTGGTCTTGGAGTACACCAAAATATCGCCAATGAATACTACCACAAACTGATCTAGATACTCTGCAAATATCTTGTTCATCAACGCCATGAATACTGCTGGTGCATTAGTCAAACCAAATGGCATCACTAGAAACTCATAGTGGCCATATCTTGTCCGGAAAGCTGTTTTCAACACATCCGATTCTCTGACTCTCAGCCGATGGTAAACGGATCTCAAGTCAATCTTCGAAAAGTACGAAGCACCTTGTAACTAATCAAACAATTCATCTATCCTTGGCAATGGGTATTTGTTCATGATGGTCACTTGAATTAATCTTCTGTAATCTATACACATTCTCATGGAACCATCTTTCTTCTTGACAAACAAGATTGGAGCTCCCCAAGGTGAAATGCTCGGTCTCACAAAACCTTTGTCCAATAATTCTTGTAACTGAGTCTTTAATTCTCCCAACTCTGCCGAAGTCATTCTATTTGGTGCAATAGATATCAGAGTGGTCCCCGGTAACAACTCGATAGTGAAATCAATCTCTCTAATGGGTGGCAAACGTTGGATCTCCTCCGGGAAAACATCCAGGAATTCCCAAACAATTGGGATCTCCTCCACCCCTTGGGACCGTTTATCCGTGATAAACGCCAAATAGGCTTCACATCCACTTCTTAAAAGTCTATCAGCCTTCAACGCTGAGACAAACGATGCACGAGGATTTCTCCTCTCTCCCTAAAACAACACCCCTGCTGGTGTTTCATCTAACTTGAAAGTTAGGGTCTTATGGAAACAATCCATTATGGCATGGTACCCTGCCAACCAATCCATCCCTAGGATGATATCATAATCAAACATTTCTAATAAAATGAGATCTGCGGTTAAAACCACTTATCCTATCTGAACTGCGCAACTAGGGTAATAGGTTCTACAAATAACTTGTTTGCCTACTGGGGTTGCCACAGTCAAAGTGAACTCAAGTTCTTTAGCATGCATATCATTCAACTTAGAAAATTCATGGGATAAGAATGAATGTGTAGAGCCAGGGTCAAATAAAATCCTAACTTTCATCCAACAAATAAGAAGTGTACCTTCTACTACATTTCTCGCTGCCTTTGCATCAGCTCTATTGACCGCATAGATTTACCCTCAATGTTGTGGCATATTCTGAGCTTGTTACGGCCTGTCTTGTTGTGTATTCCTATTCTGTTGTGGGGGACGTTGATTCTGACTCTGTCCCTGTTGACAGGCCTGCTGCTGTGGCATATACTGCTGCTGTGGTGCTTGTTGCTGGAGTGGCCTTGCCTGATTCTGAACAACGATTGCATTCTGTGGTGGTGTTGGACGTTGTGCTGCCTGCTGTTGTTAATTTTGCCTATTCTGTCTCGGACAGTCTCTCATCTGATGGGTCATGGAACCACATCTGAAGCATGCTCCTGTGAGTGTACGACATTCAGCACTGACATGATTCTTCCCACAATGGGCATAAACCAATGGATTCTGAGTATTCGGTTCTATCCTCTGCTTCTTGTTCTGATGATTCTTGTGCTGGTAGTTCTGTTGATGAGCTTGTCCCTTGCCTTGAACTCTAAGGATCTTGTTATGAAAGTTCTCAAACTTATAGGCCCTCTTGACAGCTTCATCGAAAGTTCAGGTGGTACAACTCCAGTAGCATCTCTCTCAATAAAGGGATTGAGTCCCTCTAGGAACTTAGCAATCTTTTTCTCTATTGTGTCCACTAACTCTGGAGCATATCTAGACAATCTCTCAAACTTAGTGAGATATTCGAGGACTATCATATTCCCTTGCACAAGCTACTGGAATTCTATTGTCTTCTGTCTCTTGATGTGGGTGGGTACGTATTTATCATGAAACTGCCTCTTGAAATTCGTCTAAGCCACTGCATCTGCCTTAGTCCTGTATTCATCTCTGACTGTCTTCCACCAAATGTCTGCTACACCAATAAAGAGAGATGATGCAAGTTTCACTCTGTCTCCTCCGGTGCATTGGAAGATCTCAAAGATGTTCTCAGTATTCTCTAGTCAGTCATCTGCAGCTAGTGAATCCTCTATGCCTAGGAATTCCTTTGGAGCTCTCTTCCGAAACCGCTCAAACAAAGCGTTCGGGTCATGTTGCCTCTGATTGATGGCAATAAAGGGTTGAGGTTGAACTGGTTCGGGCATTCTTTGTAATACCTCTAGCAATTACCTTTGCATCTCTACGAATTCCCTAGCATGATCCTCCTCTCTCTTGAGCATTTGCTCTTGCAATCTAGCCTGGTTCACATTGGCCTGACGCTGTTGGTCAAGCATTGCTTGCATCATTTGTTGGAATTGATTTGGCGTGTTGGTATCAACCCTATCCTCTTCAACTGGCCCTGTATGATCACTATTGCTTGCAAAAGGGTTGTTGTTTATCGGCCTCTTACGAGGTGGCATGATGCTGCAAAACAAGTTGTTAGCACATAATAATCAAATAAAGGGTCACACATTGCTCACATGATACTAGCTAACGAAAAGTCTAACGAATCCTCGCCACGTCCTTAGGATTTCTAGTTTCTTTTAATTGCTTGAAACACGTCTCGCTCTGATACCAGTCTGTCACAACCCCGGACCGGGTCACCGAGGTCCAAATCCGGGATCGAGACTAATTGAGATTAGTGAAGTGTCGCATTTATTTAATTTCCCATAGGTGTCCGCAGTGAGAATATCACAACCATAGATGAACATTTCTATTAAGTGTGGAAGCGTGTAGCAAATCAACTATTGAACCATCTCTAGTCATAAAGACAATATCACCAGTATAAACACTGTATCAGAATGAGCAATGATCATTAGCATGTTTCTCAAAAGTAAGTTAAAGTTTATACAAAAGATCATTTAATTACATTCCCAAAAATAGAGGCCAACAAAGGCCAATATAAACAAAATACCAATCCCTAAAGAATGGTTAAATGTTCCCAAAATATTATGTCTCTCATAGCAATCGAATGTCTACACGACATCGTCGACATGCCACTCAACTAAGCGTTGCGGTTCATCGACCGCATCCTTAAGCTCCGTCTTGGGGTAGGCAATATCCGGACCTGAGTACCAAAGAGTGGGTCAAAAATGACGGTTTGGCAAATGGGTAAAAAGAAATAACAAATGAAACATAACAAATACATTTACCTATAAAAGCATTTAAACCTGTTCCATCAATAACTTCACAAAAGAAATTAATCATTTATTGAAAACATAGTGCAATATAAAACATATACGGGTATCCAAGGAAATCGGGAAACAAGAAAGATAACAACCACACGAAGCTAAGTCCTCTATCACTAAAGTGACAGAGCAATAACTAGGCACTGATCTCAGTCATTCGAGGTGAGGAAAAACAGTGGATCTTATAAATACATATACATATATTATACATGACCACGGTAGCAAGCCGGGCATCGAGAACCACAATAGCAATCTGCGGCATCGGGACAAGACCACGGTGAAAACCGGGTAGCGAGATCCAAACTGCAGTTGGCGGGACAAGAGGGGGATCTCCAAATCAATGGATCAGACTGACAAGGTTATCCAAGCTTAGTGGTGCCGACTCATAGGGTCAAATAACAAATCGAGACGTGTGCAAGCAAATCAAGTGCAAGTAATAAACAAGCGGGGCAAGAATGCTCAAAGGCGTAACTGTCATTTCATGTCGAGCAATACATCTCGGGACAAGTAATTGTTACTAGTGTAACTTCAATACTTTCGGGAATAACAGGTCAAGTAGTGTAAATTCGGGAACAATGAAAATACTATAGAGCTTTTGAAATCTCAGGACTAGTATCGGGGTTCAAGACTAGTTCAAGGTGAATAGGGATCCCATATGTCAATGTTAATAAAACTTGGTACTCCTTGAGTTTGGAGACATTTCGGGGTCCTTATACACTTTAGGGTTTTTGAAATTTCAAACGAGTCTTTGCGATATGGTTTCTTTTTCAAACGGATTCCCATCATTCTCAAAAAGGTTGAACGAATGATTGGGACGGAAATCCTCTTCATCTTTCTACTTCCAAATTTCTGGGCAATTTCGGTCACCTGACGATCAGATGGCGGCTAGCCGCCGCTGGGTTAGGAGGCTAGCCGTTGTCTGACCGCGGCTGGACTGCAAATTGCAGCTTACTAGAAAAGTAACTGCCATAGTGCGGTTAGCCGTCGTTGGTTAACCGCAGGGCTGACCGCTAGTTTGGGGGACAAAGATGCTCTCTGGAAAAGTGACCGCGAAGGTTCGGTCCGCTGGCGGTTAGCCGCCGGTCGCCAGGTGCGGGAAAAGCCCCACTGTGTCCAGATTTGAGCCCCTTTCTCGCTTAAACCAACCTCACATCACGCCCCCTACGTTCCTGCAATAAAAATGAGTCCAAGACTCCTCCAATTCATCATTCAACACTTCCACTCTTTCATTTTACATTTCTCCCTTCACTTTCCTTCCATTCTCAATCAATCACAAAAGAGGAGAAATTTCACCAAATCACAAACATTCATCTAAGTCACTTGAAAGCATTAAATGATAGGCCAATAAATACTAACATTTAAAAGGATTAGACACGTTAACAAGATTCATTATGAGCATTTATTTCAAATCAATGCAACTCAATAAAAGTATGAAAGAAATAATGAAATCATTAATACTTCTCATGAAAATCATTCAAACCTCAAAACAACAATTCATCCACTTGCCTTGGGTCTTCTAATCAAGAAATCAAGCTACTAAACAAGCTCTCTCAAGAATTCTACAAGCATAAACAAAGGGCTAGAAGAATGAAATAGAAGAATGCAAACCTAGAAGATGGAGATGATCACTTACTTGTAAGGTCCTCTAATGGCAAGAGTAAGCTCAATGAAGATCTTGGAATGGGAGGTTTTCTTCACAAATGGTATCAATGGGTAGCCTTTAAGATGAGGAAGAGAATGATGAAGTCTATTTTGATGTCGGTGCAAGTTCGGTGGGAGATTGAGATGGAGAGAGCAAGAAGAAGAAGAGAATAGTTGCAAGAAAACCCTAGGTTAGAGCTTGTGCTGGAAAAAGGGAAATGGAAGAAGGGTTCTCCTTATATAAGCAATGAGCATGGGTCCCACCACTTAAGAAACTCTTTGGGCTGAAATCATGTCTTTCGGAGTCTCGAATGAATTCGACGAAGAAGGAAGAAATGATTGTTGAAATATCTAGTTTCCAAAAAGTATATGTTTCACGGGTTTCGGGGATATCAAATTTTAGGTATAGATTTAGTGTAAACAGACTGTTTTGCCCTCAAGGCTAGGAAATCGGGTTTCGGGATCTCGAATGGGTAGGGGATCAACATAAAAGTTGTAGGGATTAACAATACAAATAAAATGGGATTAAACATAAAAATTCTTTTGCCCTCAAGGCAAGGAAATCAGGTTTCAGGATCTCGAACGGGTACGGGATCAACATAAAAGTTATAGGGATTAACAATACAAATAAAATGGGATTAAAACAATGAATGCAAGAATCTCCGATAAATCCCCAAGGACATGCAAAGTCATAAAAAGGAACCCCAAAGGGCCCCACTAATCACAAAGCAAATCAAAATTCCCCAAAGCTATATCAAAAGCTATTCCACACCCAACTTAGTCAAAGACTACTAATCACGCTTAAGACTAACACACGACTTAATTAACACTAATCAGGTTCACTCGGGTCAGGGTCTTATAACATGTCCAAGAATATGGTTCGGCCAAAGGATATCTTGGTGACACTGGAACACAAAAATGAGTTAAATATAAGCACAATGAAGACCATTTAGAATGCGCGTCATAGGTATAAAGTTACGGAGAGGGCTGGATGGAGTCAGATGCAGCAACTGTTGAAATTATTGGCGGAGCATAAGTGCATTGAGTGGCATAGGAATTGTCCTGAAATAGATATTGTCATTGACTTGTTCTTCACACACCCTACCAACCTAGACCTATTGCGTGCATTTCCTCATGTGTTGATAATGGACTACACCTACAAGACCAATTAATATCGAATGCCCTTGTTGGAGTAACATCCACAGAGAAGACTTT
The DNA here is from genome assembly GCA_038049695.1 of Cinnamomum chago. Taxonomy (NCBI): domain Eukaryota; kingdom Viridiplantae; phylum Streptophyta; class Magnoliopsida; order Laurales; family Lauraceae; genus Cinnamomum; species Cinnamomum chago. Next base: position 36,773,213 of record CP142452.1, read on the forward strand.
TTCGGCATGCATTGTATATCTCCAGAATGAACGTGAAGACTGCTACTCATGGGCATTGGGTATTTTGCGCAAAGTTATTGGCGAGGGTGTCTTCCTAGTGTTATTGTCACTGATAAAGAGATGGCTTTAATGAACGCCATATCTATTGTTTTCCCCAGCACCAAACATCTTTTATGCAGATAGCATATCAACAGAAATATTTTGGTTAAATGCAAGAAGTTGTTTGAGATGAAAGAAAAGTGGGACTTGTTTATAATGAGCCGGAACATGTTAGTATCCTCGTCCATAGAGGAACATTACAATCTGCAATTCCACTTATTTCTAAAGGAGTTCATCACCTATCCGGCAACACTTCAGTATGTTAGAGCGTCTTGGTTAGATGCGTACAAGGACAAATTTGTGTCTGCCCGGATAGACAATGTCATGCATTTTGGGAACACTACAACAAACAGGGTGGAGAGTTCACATGCACAGCTGAAGCGGTAGCTTAAATCAAGCCAAGGGACTTTTGAAGACTCTTGGACGAAGATTCACAACCTACTGCTGCTGCAACATACAAATATAAAAGCATCATTTGAAAAAAGTAAGACGGTTGTGCAACATAATTTCAAGCCTTCCGAATTCAAGGAACTTCGTGGGAATATTTCTATAAGTGCATTAGAGAAAATCTTGGTAGAGACGAAACGAGCCTGGTCAGTTGGTATTCATCGAGATGCTTATGGCTGTGTACTTCGACACACACATGGTTTACCTTGTGCTCATGAGATTATGAAATACATAAGTGTTGGGCGCCCTATTCCTCTAGATTGCACGCATACCCATTGGCGCAAACTTGACTTGCTATCTACCGCTTCTGCCCAAGACTCTAGTGCCAATTTGGATTGCATGATAGAGATAGATTTAATTGTCGAACAATTCAAAAGCTATGAATCGAGTAAGAAATTACAGATCTTGAATAAGCTTAGGGAGATAGCAAAGCCTGAGACCACCTCATTGATCGAGCCAAATGTGAAAACTAAAGTTAAGGGGCGTCCAAAATTGAAATTACTTAATTCTACTAAATGTGAACCCTCTTCCTTTGAATTTATCGAATCAGCTCAGGACAGTTACTCTCCTGTCTTGAAGATTGAAGAGACTATTGTCAGTAGTGACGCCTCCTTGGTGCCCGTGAAGAGGCTGATGTCTAAGCAAAAGGTCAGTTGCACTCAAAATTTGAAGCCAGTTTCCTATATTAACACGCTCCTAGATGGTTTAAGGCCTTATATTCATAATGTAAAAGATGTCACTACAGATGGCAATTGTGGCTTTAGAGCCATTGCAGGGTTGATGGGACTTGGTGCGGATTCGTGTTAAGAAGTACGGAAAGATCTTTCTAGAGAGTTTGACTCATGCAGAACACTACAGACAATTATATGGATCACACCAAAGGGTTGATGAACTTCTCCACATCATATCGTACCAAGGGGATTGCCCTCCTTATGATCGGTTGATGACGATGCCGGACATGGGACATCTAATTGCATTGCACTATAATGTTGTCCTATACCACCTGTCAGTTGAACAATGCCTGACTTTTCTTCCTCTTTGATCGGTGCCTATTCCTACTGCTGCTAGGTGGGAGATTGCAATCGGTTTTGTCAATCAGAACCACTTTGTTCAGGTGATAATAGTAAATGCATAGACGTACCTATCTTACTTTGACTGAAATGCTAATGTGACTCACTTGAACTCCTTGTCCTGTGTAATCTTTTCTCGTACAAGGTCATCCAATTCCACCCATTGCTACTAATTGGATTCATCACCATCACCCTTCTGCAGATGGTTGGGTAACAGTTTATCAATCTCAAATCCAACATTTCGGAGAAATTATTAGTCCATCAGTTGTCACATGCGAAACCATCGAGTTGGAATGATTGTTTTAATTTATAAGGATGTTGTACAATGATACAATTTTTTATTTCTCAATGAAATTGAGCCTTGTTATAACTTTTTCCACTTTTTTAATTCATAAAAGAACCTTCCATATATCTTCATGATGCATGGCACATCATTTAAGCTGAATTTGCTAATTCCTTGTCCTGAACGGTCCTGATATTCCGGACAATATAAGTTTGCACGGCCATGCATAACCGAGACAAATTTTAATTATCAAACTTTCATGACCGAGTGGAAATCATTCGTACGACTCTGAGACGCTGAGCAATTAATATAGAGTCAACCCTGATATGCCGAACACATATTCAATGTTTGGCACCAACAGTGGCAAATTGGACAATATCAGTTTACAACACTACATCATCCATTTCATCTAGATGCCATGCAAATAAGCTAAACACAACTTTCAAATTCCAAAGTACACCACAAATTGCACAATAAAAAGAGATCCATAAAGAGGCCAAAGTATATCAAAAAATTTACATGTGCCATCTGATGGACCCGATTTTCCTTCCTCTCCTCCCTCATCCGTCCCTGGTTTCACCGAGAGGATCCGAATGGAGGGAAGAAAGGGGGAAAAAAAAGGGCATCAACATTTTTGTACGGGTATGCCAGATTTTCTATTCTACTTGGAATTTAGAAATGGTGATCTGGAGATTCACCTTCTCAAGTAGAAAGGAAATCAACATTTTTTCTAACTTTCCATTGTACATATATTTAAGAAAAGAGACAAGGTTTTTTTGGATGCCGTGAAAGGCGATTTTGCCGTGAAATGCGATTTTTCCGTGAAAGGCGATTTACAAATCTTATCAAAATGAAAGACAAGAATTGTGATTTTTTTTTCTCTTAAAGAAAATACAAAATACAACAGAAAAGTAAGAAAAGGGATTTGACTTCTCGGAGATTGCGGGGACCCGTTCAGATCGACGGTTGCTAGTCATGTATGGACTTCGCCGTCGTCCTTCAGATGAGAACGCTTGATGCTTTGATTCTTTGGCTTGGCTTGGACTTTAATTTTTTAGAAGATAAGGACCAAGGGAAGGTCTTATACCCAATAAAAAAACGAAGAGACGGGCTGAAGAGCCGCGTCTTGGCCATGTTGAATAGGAGAAGAGAGCCTTTCCTTGGGGGGGTGCCCCTCAAGGGACTTCAATCACCTTTTGGTGTTTGTTGCAACAGAGTTTCTTCAGAGTAGCAGAGCTTCTGGGTGATCTTCCTGGCAAATTCTCTCCGATTTTTCTGGATGGATTTCTTGATCGATTTCCGGATCCGTTCTTCTTGAAATGGTCTCCTATTTATAGGCCTTTGGTAGCCATTAGGAGGGTTTATGAGCATTAATGGCTTTAAAGCTTCATGATGGGAGGAGTTACAAGTTTTTATTTCTTGATTTTGTAACTCCTTTTTCCTTGAATCTGATTGGCCGATGGAGAATGATGGGCTTTTAATCGCCTTTAATCTCCATGATGAAAGGAGTTTCATAACTTTAATGCCATGATGACTTTGACTTGTAACTCTCATTTCCTTGAATCTGATTGCGCCGTCCAAAATAATGACTTAATGACCGCATTTAGTTGGGTCAATTAACAACATTAAGTGGTCGCCGGGGATTTGAAGAGTCACGGGCCGTGCCGTGTCTTTTGGAATTCTTCTTGTGATGATCGACAATGGATCTTCATGTTGATTGATGTCGGATGATCATGCAACTTCAAACATTGGTTGATACCAGCGGGTCGGTGACATCTGTCTTGTCGATTTCTCGATCGGTTGGACAGAAAGTGTACTTTCTTGGTCGGCCAGTTGGAGATCTTTAAGCGATCGATGACGATTTCATGCTCTTGACGGCGGATTCGAGATGTCGACGAAGATCAGTCGTTTCCGAGCGTCGAAAATCAGATTTTCAGGAAATCACAGGGGCTAGAACTCTCGAAGCGCTAAAAAAATCAGAAAAAGGGCATTCCGACAGAAATTCGGTGACCATGGGGCAGGTCGCCAGCGACCAGGGGGGAATTTCTCCCCTTTGGTCGCCGCTTTGTCGACCGTTTTACGAGTTTTTTATTTATTTTTTTTCCCCTGTATTTTTCTTGACAGTTTTCCTCATTTTTTGGCTTGGTTCTCCTGAAGAAAACCCAACGAGAAGTCATGCAAATCAGAGCACGAAGTTTCCTATTTTTTTGGAAAAGCCGAAGACTTTGCCACGCATAGTTGCCGATTTTTGTCAAGAGTCGAAACTAGGTCAAACGATGTCGGAATGACCTGAAATTTGACATAGAGCCTCCTGAGTAGCAGATAGGACCAACCATGGGCTTTTGTTTGAGTTTTGAAGCCGTTTGGGGTCTCGTCGCTGCTAGGCTTGATTTCGCCGCGAGGAAAATGTCGCACTTTGATGTGCGGTCAAACGATGTCCGATTGACTTGAAATTTGACAGGGAGCCTATTGGACTCATTTTGAGATGATCCATTAGCTCTTATTTGGATGTCGTGTTTCCGGGGTGCTCCGTCGCCGGTAGCCTTGATTTTCTTTTGGAGGGTCAAAGTCGGGTCAAACGTTGTCGGAATGACCTGAAATTTGACGTGCAGCCCTTTTGAAGCATATTGAAGCCGTCCATGTGCTCCGTTTGATGAGTAATGGTCCCGGTGGTTCTCGCCGCCGAGGGGCTTGATTTTCTTTCGGAGCATCAAAGTCGGGTCAAACGTTGTCGGAATGACCTGAATTTTGATGTGGAGCCTTTTGGAGGTATTTTGAAACCATCTGTAGGCTCTGATCGAAGTTTTGATGTCTTCAACGCCGCCACCGCCATGAGCGCCTGTTTGGTGCCGGAGGAGTGAAGTTAGGCCAAATAATGTCGGAATGGCCTGAAACTTCATATGAACTCCTCTTTTGGCTGTCTTGAAGGATCTTGTAGTTTCTGTTTGATTCTGACAAGATCTGATGCTCGAAGTAGCATTGTCCGTTTGTAGTAGGATGCCGCTTCATGCGGCTTCTTGATGTTGAAGAGGCAAAGTGACATTTTTGGTGTCAACACCATCCTTGGTACCCAAAAAATTGCATCATATCAGTTTACAATCTTGAAAAATCAGTACTTCAATAAGAACCACTAAAAGTACCGAACATTTGCTAAGTCCACATCCTAGACCCCACGTCTCCCTCTGCGGCTATAAGTTCGTGTCTCGCTACGATGCAGTCTATGAATAAGATCTTCAGGATCAGCTCCATCTAACAGCCTGCTGACGTCCTCTAGGGCCGCATACAAGGAATCAGGATCTCGGACACTCAGATAATGCCCTCTCCTTAAAATCGGTTGAATAATACTTTGAGAGTTCACGATGCGTTGTTCATTGATCACATAATGCACAAATTAATCAGTTTGTTTAGTTGACTAGACATAAATAATATAATAGTTAAGTTGTCAGGCATCATACCAATCGTGGGTCTATAGAAGAGCTGCGTTGAGAATCTTGAACACGCGGATTAAAAGTGGAGCGATGTGCAGGGTTCTGAATGATTGGGTGCGACACTCGGAGGAACCATTCCATTTAATTGGGTGCGCAGTCCCATGGATGCGCCACAGTTACACCACGCTCGATCGGATACATCAGTTGATTATACCACATCTCCCATATTTGGTCCAAGTAATGGTATGCGATCCGATGCTGATTTACAGTGGCAATATATATTATTATAGTTGTAACTGTGATTAGTCTTTAACTGGGATTAGACAACGATTAGCTTGGATTTTTAGTTAGATTAGAATTTTGGATAGCTTTGGGGAATTTTGAGCGCGTTGAGTCTAGCTTGACCAGGCCCGGGGTGGCTCGTGTGACACGTGTTAGTGTGAGAATTCGATTTATTTTATTTATAAAAAAATATGGATTTTGACATTTTTGAACTTGTTATTTTGATCCCAATAACTTTCATGTTTGTTCCGTTTGCATTTGAAACCTAGAAATTGCATTTTTCGAGAAAAGAAGGAAAAGATAGTCTTCACACCCAAATCTGTGCATAAATTTTGAAATTTGAAAATCATGAGAAAAATATACTTTTTGAAAACTAGATTTTTCGACGATCATTTTTGTCTTCTTCGTCGTTTTCATTTGTGTCGCGACCCCGGACCGGGCCCGCGGGACTAATCCGGGATCGGGACTAATGATGGTGATGTGAGTGAATAGTTAACATGTGGAGTGTGTCATCACGAGAGTACACACTTATTTAATTTCCCATAGGTATCTGCGGTGAAGATATCACAACCATATATGAACATTTATATTAAGTGAGGAAGCGTGTAGCAAATCAAATATTCAAACCATCTCTAGTCATAAAGACGATAACACAAGTATAATACTGAATCAGAATGAGCAATGATCATTAGCATGTTTCCCAAAGTAAAGTTAAAGTTTATACAACGGATCATTTAATTACATTCCCAAAATTAGAGGCCAACAACGACCAATATAAAAAAAATACCAATCCCCAAAAGAATGGTTAAAAGTTTACCCAAAATGTTCTCTCTCTAGCAATCCAATGTCTAAATGACATCATCAGCATGCCACTCGACTAGGCATTGCGGTTCACCGACCGCATCCTCAAGCTCCATCTCGGGATAGACAATGTCCGGACCTGAGTACCAAAGAGTGGGTCAAACACGACGGTTTGGCAAATGGGTAAAATACAATGACACTAAAATAATAAATGAGTTTACCTTTAAAAGCATTTAAACCTGTTTAAATAACAATTTCTATAAACAAAACAAAACATTTATTCAAATACAAGTAGGCATTGTAAAACATGTAAAGTTAACCAAGAAATCGGGAACAAGCAAGATGGCAACCACACGAAGCTAGGTCCTCTATCACTAAAGTGACAGAGCAATAACTGGACACTGATCTCAGTCACTCAAGGTGAGGAGAAACAGTGGATCTTATAAATACATATACATATGCTATACATAACCACGGTAGCGAGCCGGGCATCGGGAACTACAGTAGCAATCTGCGGATCCAAACTGCAGTTGGCGGGACAAGAGGGGGATCTCCAAGTCGGTGGATCAGATCAACAGGGTTATCCAAGCTTAGTGGTGCCGACTCATAGGTCAAATGACAAAATTAAAACATATATGAAATACATCAATTGCAAGTACATAAATAAATGGGACGGGGGTGTTCAAAGGCACAACTGTCACTTCATGTCGGGCAATGCATTTCGAGGCTAGCAATTAATACAAGTACAATTTCAATGCTTTCAAGAATAACAAATCATCTAGTATAAATCTCGGGAACCGTGAAATACAATAAACAATTGAAATTTCGGGTAAAGTGTCGGGTTCAAGATTTATTTGAAGTGAATAGGGATCCCGTATGTCGATCAAATAACAATTTGGTACTCTTTGAGTTTGGGGACATTCTGGGCTCCTTATACACTTTGAATTTTCAAAACCTCAAATGAAATCTTCGTGATGTGGTTTCTTTCCCAAATGGCCTCATACATTGCTTAGTAAATCCCCCTGACATAGAGGGGTTCCCAATGAATAGTCCCAAAACATTTAAACAACTCATCATTGTCCCAAACATAGCCTTTGACCGACAAAACTCATCACTCGAGCGAACCGGAGAGTACGCTCGAGCGAGGAGCTCTCTGGAATGGTTGTCTGGGTGGGTTCGCTCAAGCGAAGTTGAGGTCGCTCGAGCGAACTCATCCAGAAGGTGGTTGGCTCGAGTGAAGTATTGGTTCGCTCGAACTAACCACTCTCTGGAACGAGTTTTGGGAGGTTCGCTCTAGCGACCAAGGGGTCCGCTCGAGCGAACTGCCTACCGGAATGCTCCGAACCCTTTTCTGGACACTTCGCTCGAGCGAACTGTCCAAAAACTGATTCTGGGGCAGTTCAACTCCTCTCTATCTCTTCCTTCTATAACCTCTTTCTAGCCTCTTTTATACATCCAATGAGAAGTCCAAAACTTCATTCAAACAACATCAAATCTCTTAAAATATCCATTCCATTCTCCTCCATCAACATCACATCTAGTACAAAGAAAGGAGGAAAAAAACCATTTCACATAAGAGTGCATTTGGGACAAAACAAGAGGAAATTAAATGCTATGAACCAACACATCTCTATGACCATAAATGCACTAGCAATGCTCTATCATGAACATTTATTTCAAATCAATGCAATAAATAAGCATGAGTGGAAACACCAAAACCATTGAAACGCTCATAAAAAATCAAATCATCTACTTGCCTTGGGTCTCTATTCAAGAAAATCAAGTTCTAACACTCCTCCAAGCAAAGAATCCAAGCTATGAACAAAAATCCCCAAATGCAAACCCTAAAATGGGTCAAAACAAGAAATAGAAAGGGAAACCTTACAATAATGAAAATGGAACATCTTCAAGGACAAAGAAACACAAATCTAAGAGATGGGGAAGGTTGCTTACTTGTAAGGTCCTCTAATGGCAAGAGTCAATGAAGATCTTGGAATGAGAGGTTTTCTTCACAAATGGTATCAATGGAGAGCTTTGGTGATGAGGAAGAAGATGATGACAAGCATTATCCCTAAAGCAAAGGTTTGGTAGTGGATTGGGAGATGGAAAGCAAGAAAAGAGAGAAAAGGGGAAAACCCTAGTTTGAGAGATTGTAGTTTGCTAGCAAAAAGGGGAAATGAGGAAGAAGGGTTCTCTTATAAGCAAATGGGGAGTGGGCTCCACTACTAATAATCTAATTGGGCTGAAATCATGGCTTTTGGGGCTTCTAATGAATTTGACGAAGAAGAGAAAAGTGATCGTCAAAATATCCAGTTTTCAAAAAGTATATGTTTCGCGGGTTTCGGGGATATCAAGTTTTGGGTACAGTTTTAGTATGAAAAGACTGTTTTGCCCTCAATACTAGGAAAGTCAGTTTTTGGGATTTCGAACGGGTACGGGACCAACATAAAAGTTGTAGGTATTAACAATACAAATAAAACGGGATTAAAACGATGAATGCAAGAATCTCTGATAAATCCCCAAGCACATGCAAGGTCATAAAAAGGAACCCCCAAAGGGCCCCACTAATTACTAAGCAATCAAAATTCCCCAAAACTATATCAAAAGCTATTCCAAACCCAACTTAGTCAAAGACTACTAATCACGCTTAAGACTAACACACGACTTAATTAACACTAATCGAGATCTCTCGGGTCAGGGTCTTACAATTTGGAACCCACAAATGATCGATCCAGCCACTTGAAGTTTTAGGGCCAAATGGGGCCCACTTCCTCAACTTAAAACAAACACACGTTGAGTCATCTTCCTCTTCTCTTCATTTCATTTTTCCTGCAACAACCAGGGAGAAGCCTCTTTCTTCCTCTTATCTTCACTCCTCTTGCATGTATAGCAAACTCACCCACATTGAAAAACAAATTGCATCAGTCTCTTTTTCATCTTCCAAGCTACCCATTGGTACCATCTTTGTGAGATTCTAGCTGAGATTTCTCCTTTCTCCAAGCTCTTATTCTTCTTTAGAGCTTCTCAAGGTTAGCAATGGTTGTCTCTTTCCCAAATCTTGGTTTTATTGAATCAATAGAAGCCTTTTTCATGCATGCAAGGATTTTCATGGAGAACTCCCTTGTTTTCCAAAATTTGGTGGATTTTTAGTGGGTTTTCCATGGACTTTTTGGTGTAGGTCTGTAGCTGTGTTAGAGCTTCTTTTGGAGTGCTTTTGAGACCCATCTTGACTTAAGGCAAGTAAATAAATTAGATTTGGATGCATGCAAACAAAATGGGTCTTCTTCTCAAAGTTTGGTTGAATTATTTTCTTAGTCTTGGAAGGGTTATTTTCTCAATGATTTGGTTCAGGTTATATATGATTTTGTGCAAGGAATGGTTTAAATGTGATTTATTATAAGTTGCATTTTATTGTTGAGATTTCAGTTCTGTGTTGGTAGAGATGGAAACTTAATGGGTAACTTCTGTGTTTATCCATTTGTATTCTAAAGCTTTGTTTTCTTTCTCTTTGATATGTAAGTGGAATGAATCAGATGTTGGAGGTTTAATGGGGATGATTGGAGAAGTTTTATACTCATTTTTGTGTCATTGGAAGATAAATAATTTCTGAACTCAGGAAAGAGGAGCAAGAAAGGCACCACAGACTCCCTTTTCCTCGGGCTAGGCAGAAGCCCAGGCTCGCTCGAGTGGGCCTGGCTGCTGTGACAGCCCGCTCGAGCGGGCCCAGTTTGATTTTAATGCAATTTTGGGCCCGGTTGGATGATTTTGAAGCCCAGTTCGAGTATAAAACTTCCTAATGACTTATTAATCATCGGGAATTAAGAATTTGAACCTGAATCACCTCATTTGAATAAAACCCATGGAGAAAGTTTAGTAATTAAATTACTCGGGGATTTTCCATTAGTCTTAATATATCCTTTATGCCTCAAATGTCGGAAACCTTCAGAGACACCAACTCCTTCACTTATAAATCGACATGGAAACATTAAGTGTGTATCGAGACGGCCCTCGGTAAGCCCATCAAACACTATCAATCATCTTAATTATCTCGTTCCAAGTTAAGAAAGGTTGTATATTTTCTACAAATTGTTTTGAAATAGATTTGAGTGGTTTGCCACGTTCAGAAACATCGGTAAGACTACTCATCTGATTCGTTCGAATTTGTCAGTATGTATTTGTCTGGAGTAGTTCATTTTATCGATTTTGGAAAGGTATTACTATGATTTGATTTGTATCAATTCAGGTTTTGGTTTTGAATGACACCACTAAGCTTAGGTCACCTAGTTGGGCTGATCACCCGGCTTGGGATCTTAAAATTATTTGCCAACTGCAATTTGGACGTTGTCTGCTCCGGCCATGGCAACGATTCTGTATTCCGGTCCCACGAGTAGTGGCAATGGCTTCTGTCTGTCTGTTCCGGCCATTTCATATGGCAACGGTTATTTGTCTGTGTGCTCTTGTTACTTTGGTAATAGGAGAATATAACTACATGTGGTTTGCCAATATTTTAATTATTTGGCAGTTAGTTTGAAACATTTAAACTATGAAATTCTTTCATTTGTATAGAAATGGTTCATTTGATTTACTCTTTATATATGTTTCGTTTCAATTGCATTTTTATGATTTTAAACATGGCATTTATAAAACTTTTATACTTTATCTGTTTTATTCACCTGCCAGACCGTCATGTCTGATACTTTTCTGTTTGGTGTTAGATGTCGGACCCGTAGCCTTTGAGGCGGAGCACGCGGAGGAGGCAGTAGGGCCTCCGGTGGAGCACGAGTGGCAGCCAAATGATGTCATGTAGACGTCATGTTGGGTCTGGAGTTCAATAACATTTTTTTGGGAATTATACTTATGGCCTCTGTTGGCCTTTTTCTTTTTGGGTTGTATAAATTAAATATACTTTTGTGATTCTCACAACTTTAACTGACTTTGGGTTATACCCATTTATATATTTCTCTTTTGATACAGAGTTTGTGCAATCACTACACCATAATAATCAATTAGTAACAGATCTACAGCCGTTACAAAAAATATTAGTAACGGTTATTTTACGTTGACACAATTGCGTTTCAAATGAAAAGTAACGAAAGTTGGTAACACTTAATAACCGTTAGAAATATTACTAACGGTTATGAACTGTGACTGAAATTAATTTCAGCAACACATCTATAATCGTTACAATTTATTAGTAATGGTTATTAATTTTGTTCATAGTTTGTTCCCAACGGATAAAACTGTTGGTAATTCCCACTTTCTGACGCATATATAACTATTTGGTCAACCTATTTGTAAGGGTTGATATCTGTTACGAAGTATTCTATTTGTAATGGTTGGAGTCCGTTACTAAGTATTATATTTGTAATGGTTTATATCCGTTACTAAGTATTTGTTGTTTTAAAAAAAAATGGAATTTCCTGATCAATTTCTGACAGGCCACCTACAGTACTTCTGACTACATAGATACTAAATGCTATATTGCTAAATGACACTTGCTATCAAAATTGAAAGAATCATGAAACCACATCCCCATGTGGGATCAACACGTGAAAATAAAAAATATATATCAATGCTGAAAACTTACTACAGTCTTAAAAGGCATATATCTCTAGAGATACAACAGAATGGAGGATCAATTTCATAAAGCAGTAAAGCTGGAAAAAGGGGGTAGCCCACTGACCTTCATTCCAATCTCTGAGCAGCCCCCAAAGGAACAGAATGGAGAATAATCCATTCTGCCAGATCATTCAAGACTGACTATGAGAGTTGGGGCATACCCAGGCACACCCATAAACAAGTAAAACAACAAAAATGAAGATTGCGGAGTTTACCAAGCCTTTCAAATTGAAACTTGTCTCCCAATACAGCATTGGCAAGAGTGGATACAACAAAAGCTTCTGGTATGACCTCTTTGGAATGTGGATTCAAATCAACAAGCCAATCATCAAGTTCAATAGGATTCTGATGCAATTAGAAAGAAGTAATGAGCACAATTGTGACTTTGTTAAAAAAAAAACTACAGAGAAATGAGAGTAACACACCTCTGAAAGGAATAGTTTATCAAACAATCTGACTTCCACTTTAAGAGGATCGACCCCTGGAGAAGGTTGTGCTACCCAATGGAGAACACCCTGCATCAAGTGTCAATAGTTCCCATAAATCCCCACTGCCTGTATTATCAATGGGGAGCACTTCGTTCAAAGTTTTCAGGATAGAAAACAACTTTTAGACCATGGACCTGATCCGAGCATATTTATATGAACTAAGAGTCCCACAAATAAGCATTATTGAGCCAGACCTTGCCTATATCTAATTTCTGCAAAGACTAAGCAAGCAAAGAGAAATGTGAGACACCCAAGTGGCAAGGGTGTCTCATCTCACATAGCTGGCCAGGGAAGTAGATGGTCTCACAACTTGTGCACCACTCATCCATCAAGAAGACAAGCAAGCAAAACCAAAATGCAACCCCATTTTCAGGCCTGAAACAAAACTTGGCTTGGGCTGACCTGCTTGCATCCTTTACCGTACATTTGCAAAATACTTTGCAGGGAGAGATGATTAAAAAAGGAAAAGGAACTATCCAGTGAACCAAACCTTGGGCTTTATCTTTTTAGAAGGGCCATATTCAGCATGAATCTCAACAACAGTCTCCTTATCATCCCCATATACAACTTCCGTGCATTTGATAGGGAAGGTATATCTGCACAAATTAGAGGGATAAAGAATCACTTGTTTTGACAAAGAAAAACACAAGAAATCATTATAGTAGCATTTTTAAGTAAAAGCAGTTAAGTAGTCAAAAAGAGAGGTTGGAATGCATTTCTTAGAGAGGGTCACAGAAGCACAAACCTTAGCAGGACAGATTTACCAGGAGCAAGCCCATAATAGTCTTTTGAATCTTTAGTCCGAAAATCAGAACACTCAATGTAAATGACATTCGTGAAAGGAACCTAAGGCAAGTACATGAATCAAGCACTTGTATTTTAATAGTTAAGCAACTAAATAGAGACGGGACAAATGATATATAGATCAAATCAATAAAAAACCACGACGCCACGTGAACTAGGCATCAGCAAGGCTACAATGACCAACTTAGTACAAAGAGGCGTTGATTCAGACCTGAGCCCAATTAAGAATTTATAGGGAAACCCATCATAGTTGGGCCAAACATGACACATTCATGGGAAAAAAGTCACCTCATGACCCACTCAGGAAAGCATTGCCCATCTTATCACGTGAGGGGTAGACTTGTGGGCCTCAAAGTTGTCCAACTTCAACCCCTTTACATAAAGTTAGATAGTAGGTGCATGGCAGGTGTAAACATGCAAAAAAGTCCATATCACTGTAATAACTCGTGTGCCACATGCTTTAGAAAATTAGAATTTTCATATGAAAAGAAAGGAAAAGAAAAGAAGAAAGTAGGACCTCCTACCCTTTTAGGTTTTTCATGCAAGAGCTCTGGCGGGATCTTGTAGAGATCTTCATCTACTGCTTTGGGAGCCCTTGTACGCCTTGGCTCTTCAGTCATGTCACAGACCCTACCGAGCTTCTTTTGCTCCTTTACAGGATCCTTTTGTGGTTTCTGTGAAGCACCCATTTCCGTAACACATTATATTTTCTCGTTTGGTGCAGAACAAATCTCCAATGAAATTAGGAGATTTTAAATAGATTTTCTTTTTTGTCAAAAAAGTAGGAGTTCGACACCACCCCTTCGGATTTTGTTTCCATGGAAGAGGAAAGCCTGCGGCTTTTCACAAACAAGCCCTAAAAGTCCACTTTCAGAAAAAAGGACAACAAAAATAATAGGTTGAACAAACATATGATATGACTACGTACACAAACATTAAGACACTACATCAAAAACAGCAAATAGGAACGGCCCAAAACCGTTCCTAACAAAAATAGGAACGGTCTTAAACCACTTCGAGTACCCCTGTTCCTAACACATTTCACAAGTAAAACAAACAATAAGATTTACAATAAAAAAATCAGTATCATTGACAGAAAAAGGACCATGGCAAGTGATTCACCTCCTAATAAATTTCGTAGTGTTAGTACAAAGCTCATCTATGGACCTATGGTTAACAGGAAAGAAACAACATGGCAAAAGGCTCATGGACCATAGTTAACATGTAGGTGTTGGTACCAAATAGAAGAAATTATTCCATCATGTGTATCATAAGCATATAAAGTATACTGATGCACCCATTTGTGAGAGCAAGGAATGCACTCATAACTATACCAATGCACCAAGGGACACATTCAAAGATACCAATGCAGCAAGGGACACATTCAACACCTGAAGGCAACATATATAGAAGACATCAGAAACAAAACAAGTATCACAAATCAACTATATGTGCCTATAAATATCAATAATTCCTTTTTCCGCAAACCTAATTTTAGATGAGATTACTCGACAAAGGAGAGAACTAAACCTTCCAGTCAACAGTCCACAGAAAAACAAGCCAACCAGAAGAAAGGACAAACCAGGGAAACACCCTGCGACCCAATAAATTCCAAGAGGAAACAAAAACCATTTAAGAGAATAGCAGTGGTATTTAAAGTGACCAAAATTCAACAGTATATACTGATGCCAGAGTCAAAAACCTAAAAGGATGATATCACAATTCACAGCACACAAAAAGATGAAGCTGAACTAACCACAATGCCTTCAGCATTTAATACATGTCTCAAATATTCCATTGTTTGACCACAACTTGTAACGGTGACCTTGTCAAGTACCAACTCCACAAATTTGTGCAGACAGAATTACCAATAAAAAAAAATTTACTCCAACTTGCTCAAGAGATAGAGGAGAAGAAAGGAACCAGATTAGCATTTGCTTCAATGCCTTGCAGGATGCATTCCCATGTAAATTCTAATCCTCTGGCACCTACCAAGAGAGTTGCCAACCTATGAAGAACAGAATCAGCAAAAGCCCAACCTGCAAACAATAAAGAAATGACATCATTAGGGATCAGAGGGACAAAATTCACTACCAAAGCTACATTAGCTTACCATTGTCAAGTCACCAAATTTACACAGAGCAGTCACAAGTCAGAACCAATTATTTGAATGATCCTAAGCAACTAACTCCTTATATCGTGTCTAAAACATTGGCCATTACTTTTTAACTTTCCATATTGATATCACCCGATCAAATGGTGTTGATCAACTGGAATTTCTCTCTGTAAACTAAAATCAGTGTCATGATTGTGTAAACTAAAATCAGTGTTATGACAACTAACATTGGCAATGAAAATGTCCTTGGTTTTAGTTACAACGAGTAGTGGCCTGCCATACATTCCGAAAAGGCAATTAAATGTATAATTCCACATTATTAAAGCCAAGAACAAACTTACCTGAAGCAAGTATCTTGTGTGGCAATAACAATGATGGGGAGGGTTTCATCAACTAATGCCAATGGGCCATGTTTCATTTCGCCTGCAAGTATTCCCTCACTGTGCATAAGTGCCACGTATTTCACCTTCAAAGCACCCTCTAAAGCTGTGGCATAGTTGTAACCTCTGCCAAACATCAGAAGTGACTGCTCATCCATTAACAATTTAGCAAGATCCTTCATTTCATTGTCAAGTCTCAAAGCCTCTCTAACTTTATCTGTCAAAAGAACCAAGAGCAAGAGTCATTCAATATCTAATGTACATTTTCCATATGAGAGATCCTAATGTGAGTCACCTTTCTCCGTAGTTAAACATGATATTAACTTCATTCATGTAGCACATGGCAAGATCTGAACCATTCATTTGCATGGGCACCACAACTGATGGGGTGATTCCTTGATGGCAAAATCTCCACACTAGATGATCAGAATCGACATTGTGATGATAATGGACAAATTGTTTTACATGTTTATATGCAAGCCATCAAACAGATACATAAATCGTCCAATATGGGATATATCAGTGCTTAGTAGATCTCAATTCACATGGTGATTCCTTGAACTAGACTGCAGGAAGATTTGCACAACTTACAGTTTCAAATACTGCTTAACATCAGTTGAACATTAAACAATACAATTATGAGGTAATATAATAGTTTTGGAACATATGTAATACCATGGCAGCAGAATATTGCATGCCAAATGCCATGCCATGTGATGGAGCACTTTGCCAACCCCGCACTAGTACAGGTGCAGGTGAATAAGTAAAAGTAAAGAGGTCCTGCAGACCATTCAATATTTATAAAGAATGTTAAGAAACAACAGATATGAACCACATGCTATCTATGGATGAACTCATGGGAAAACAGAAATACCGCTGGAAGTTCTTTTCTTCCAACTGGTTATGCTTCTGTGGGAGGAGCCTTTGAAGGAGACGTAGCAGCTGCATCTTGTGATGGATTAGGACTATCTTGAGATGGTAGTTTGGGTTGAGCAATAAAAGATCCTTGAGCATTTGGAACAAGTGAAGAACTAAATGACCGTGGATAAAAAAAAAGAAAGTAAATAACAATTTCACTATGTAACAGAAAACATTTACAATACATAAAAGCCAAACAGGCAAAGGCCGTTTCAAACCAGCGTTTCAAATTTCAATTTTTGGTGTAGTGAGAAATAGAACTGTGAAGTAATTATCACGACATAATCTTATGCATACCCTCAATGCAGCCTTACGCAGAGGTGATGACCGCATATAGGGCTTCATGAGCTTAAATATTAGAATATCCAAGGGCACTTTTATGTTATTGTAGTTCCTAATCCAAGGATGGCCTGCAGGTAGAGAAGTATGAGTACACATAATACAAGAAATGGAAGCCAGACATCTTGACTAGCATAGGACACTTACATAGAGCCTGAACTGCTGTCATCCTTTTGCGTGGATCTTTAATCAACAAGTGTTTGACAAAATTTTTTGCCTCCACAGACAGGGAGGGCCAAGGTGGTTCATCGAAGCTTGGATCAACTTTTAAGACTGCCCGAAATATGCCAGATTCAGTTCCGGCCCAAAATGGACGACTCCCACAAAGAAGAATGTATGCAATCACATCAACACTCCATACATCGGCTTCAAAACTGTAAGACCTATGTAAAACTTCAGGTGCTACATAGTATGCACTTCTATATCATTAAGCCTTTCATCTGTAAACCAATTGAAAATATTATAAACCAGATGACGAATATTCAACATAAAAAACAGCTGACAGTCATAAAGTTAAGATAACCCGAAAAAAAGACCTACCTGGTCTGACAAAATCTGATAATCCAAAGTCAATGGCCTTCAATTGGGAGTTTTCATCCTTGGAAGTACAAAGGAAATTCTAATGCAGCAAAGAACGCCATTCATATAAGAGAGAGAGTCAAACCATTAAACCACTATGTGCCAATATATAATCAAAGTAATTGTAGGGTGTGGTCATATACAAGATGATTAAGTTCTGACCTGAAGTGATCAACTCATTTTTTCCTGAAAAGGATTTTTTTTTTAAATAAAGACTCTTGGCATACAAAGTCTGCCAAAATATCCAGAGCCATGCAGAAGTGAACCTGCAAGGATTTTTCACCTAGTCTGGTGTTTGAAACCACTGCTTCCGATCTAATATGCTTTAAGGAAGTAGTGGTAAATGATTAAATGAGCTAAAATGGAATGCAACTAACCAATTTAGCCGGCATAGTAAATGACTGGTTAAACACCAGTGAGGGGAATAAGGTTTACATGTGAAAGCTAACACTTTGGTGGACATTTTCATTCAATTAACAAAGGACTAGAAGGTTACAGAAATACAAAACTGAACCAACCACTAGGAAGATAGCAATATTTCACTCATCAAGAATACTACATTGATTAATATTGCAACAACATACTTTACCTCTGGACATATATGAGTAATCATAGAGTATAAGTAAAGTAAGCCATGAGGCTTGAGAAAAAAATAGGATGGAAACAAAAGAAAAGACCCACCACACCTTCATCATTATCATTTGCCAAAAGAACAACAAGCACATACTTGATCAGCAGTATCAAAATTAAAGTATACAGAACTTGGAAGGCACACAATTTTAATGAATTAGCATAAAAACCTAGCATATCAATATCAATGATCCTACCTTTAACAAAAAAAAAAAGATTGACAAGAATACCGCCAATACCTTGATATATTGACATTACAAAGACTTCCAAGAGAACCCCCTTCATCCTCCTCCTTTCTTCGGGCTTGGAACCGACAATGCAAAGGCTTTCTTAAGCTTGCATTGGCGGAGTTAAAAAGGGGTGGTTTGAATAATCTCACAAGCCTGTAAAACAAACAAGCATACTTATAAAAACAAACAACAATAATAAAAATTATACATATATGCCCAAAAGATTGTTAGATCACATGTCCAAAATGTTCAGCAAGTTCATTACAACTTCCAACTAGAACCATAAACCAATATGTCCAAAAGACTAGCAAATTTCAATAAGAAAACTAACTCAAGTTAACGCTTTAGTCAGCCCATATGTTCTTACACAAGACCCAAAAAAAAGCTAAACAACATGTCCAAAAAAGAATAGCCCTAATCAACTACTCTTAATCATACTTCAACCGTCCATCAGCCCAAATCAGCCACCCTCCAGCAACAAAACCATGCATAGTTTTATTTCCATCCTGAGGACCATCATAGACTAGTGCATCACCTATAAGCACTTCCTCAATATTGATCTTTGTCTCACCTCTAAGCACTCTTCTACCATGGCAAATGTCTTTGTGCATAGGATCAGTCACTACATATCCCTTGGCTACATCATTCCCATCCCTGTCCAATAGGGTAACCCTAGGCTTTTTAGACAATTCTACACGACCACTTGTCGCCTCAAAAAGACAAGCCAGATTTTGAGGAGAGACTGAAGAAGAACGACGGGGTGAGTTTGAACCATCATGAGGTGTAATTGTTGGAAAATAGGTGGGCCATTCAGATAGGTTTCAAAAAATTTTGACCCACTTGATGCAGGGATCAACTATCTAGAAGGCAACAAACCCAATCCAGGATACAATTCCTCAAACCCATAAACCATGTACAGCAATATATCCTATCTAGAAGATAGAAAACAGCACCTAAACATGCAACCACAAAATCCACAACATACAAGGATGTAGATTATACCTTTGGAGCTTAGTTGTGCTATAATGGAGAATTTGAATTCTTTCTTTGATGATGAACACCTTCACTAATCAAATCAGAATCTCCAACACACTTTGATCTTCCACGCTATGACCCGTATCAGATTCTCCTTTCTCAAGAAGATGGTGGAATCTCCAAGACAAAACCCTAAAGGAAACTAGAAGAGAAACTAGAAGAGGAAAAGAGAGAGATGGACGTGTGCAACTCTTGCACTAAGAGTCTTGGGCGTGAATTCCAAGATGGGATTATGCATAGGACGTCCAAGGGCTCATCTCCTCCTTTTATAGCACTTAAGCAACCTCCTCTTACTAATTGAAATAGAAGTCTTACTTCCACTACAATTAGTTGCTTACTAAATCACAATTAGAAGTCTTACTTCAAATATGATTAGTAACTTCCTCTTTTACTAATTAAAATAGAAGTCTCACTTCCATTAATAATTAGCAACTTACTATTACCACTATTAGAAGTCTCACTTCAAATAGAAATAGTAACTTTCTATTTCCTTTTAGAGTTCTACTATAATTAGTATCTTTCTAATATCTTGGGCTAGCGTGGGAACCACTAGGGATTCCTTAGAAAGCTGGCTCCAACTGGGACACGCGACCCCACATCCCATGTGCAATCCGGGCCCACAGTTAAATGCAAATAACTCCACTATATAAATGCAATTGAACTCCAGTCTTAGGAATATATTACATTGAAGACCCTAAACTTCCCAATTACTAGAAGTAGGCCCCTCCACTTATATCCATGGATCAACTGGAACTGTCCACCAAATTATATCCATATCTTATTATCCTTCAGCCCCAATTAATTATAGTAATCATTTGGTACCGATCCAATTAACTCTTAATTGGAATGGGTGCGCACTTACCAATGATCAACCCATTAATTGGCACAAGGGGATATTAAAGATAGATTCCGTCTTGACCATTGAATGTTCCCACAGCTCTACTACCACGTACCCAAATCACCGAGGTGTTGACCTACAATTGGCCTCACTTATTGGTGACTCAAAGCAAATGAATAGATAAAAACTTGAGTTCATTAATGTCTCAGGATTATGAGCCTATTGCTAGGGAATTATGAGAGCATATCTTAAAGTTAAGACAGTGTATATAAGGTACTTCTCATGGTCCTTCAATACATTAAATGTACCAGCACCATGATCCAGAATCTTACATTCCGATGATCGAGACAAATCACACTATCTCATAGTGATCAAAGTGCTGCAACCTTGTCAGATGAGATGTCCAATCTCATCACTGGTTGTGAAGATATTTAAGTATAAGATTTGCAATACATATCTCCTGTATGTGGATCTCATCCATACACATATATTACATCTAGTATACTTGTGGACTCCAGTTCATCTCATGAACGATTATGCCATTTGTATTGGTTATGTACAAATATATAATTAAACACCATTCATCTCATGAAAGGAAAACATGATTGTATTGATAAATAAAGAAATGAATCAATTTATTACATCATATACTTGGTATTGAGACCATCAAAACTAACAATCTCCCACTTGGGCTCAATGCCAATCAGGATTGCATCTCATGCCCATCCCGTCTACATGCTGCTCAAAGACTTTGGTGGTCAAAGGCTTAGTAAAAGGATCTGTCAGATTGTCCGCAGAGGCTATCTTGGTGATAGCAATATCACCTCTCTGCACAATCTCTCTAACCAAGTGATACTTCCTCTGTACGTGCTTTTGGCTTTTATGGCTCCTGGGTTCCTTGGACTGAGCGACTGCCCCGCTGCTGTCACAGTAAACTGTGAGCGGTTGTCGTGCCAAAGGTACCACTCCAAGTTCCAAAAGGAATCTTTTAAGCCCTACTGCTTCCTTAGCTGCTTCACAAGCCGCTACATATTCAGCCTCAGAAGTGGAATCAACGGTACATTCCTGTTTAATACTCCTCCAGCTGATAGCTCCTCCGCCAAGCATAAACACATAACCAAAGGTGGATTTCCTGGAATCCTTATCTGACATGAAGTCAGAATCTGTGTATCCGACTGGAATCAGCTCATCACTGCCATAAATCAACATGTAATCTCTAGTTCTTCTCAAGTACTTGAGGATACATTTTACAGCAGTCCAATGGTCAGGACCTGGGTTAGACTGATATCTGCTGACTAAGCCCACTGCATGACAGATATCCGGTCTAGTACATAGCATAGCATACATGAGGCTACCAACAGCCGAAGCGTATGGAATTGCTCTCATTTGCTCCTTTTCCTCCGGGGTCTTGGGACCCTGATCCTTGGAAAGGTGCACTCCATGCATAAAAGGTGTGATACCCTTCTTAGAGTCCTGCATAGCAAACCGTACCAGTACCTTATCTATGTAAGCAGCTTAAGATAAGCCAATCATCCTATTTTTCCGGTCTCGATGGAGTTTAATCCCTAGAATGTAACTAGCTTCTCCCAAGTCCTTCATATCAAAAGTCTTTGCTAACCAAACTTTTACCATTGACAACATTCCTATATCTTTCCCAAGGAGAAGGATGTCGTCGACATATAAAATCAGAAAAACTACCCTGTCACCTTCATTTTTCATGTACACACATGACTCATCCGGATTTTGACTAAAACCAAATGATTTGATTGCCCGGTCAAAACGGATGTTCCAGCTTCGGGATGCCTGCTTCAGTCCATAAATGGACTTCTGCAACTTGCAAACTCTTTGCTTTTGGTTACTCGCTATAAAACCGTCTGGTTGCATCATATAGATGTCTTCCTCAAGATGGCCGTTGAGAAACACCGTCTTGACATCCATTTGTCAAATCTCGTAATCGAGATGAGCCGCAATGGATAAGAGTATCCGGATGGACTTGAGCATGGTTACCGGCGAGAAGGTTTCCTCATAATCGATACCCTCTTTCTGAGTATATCCTTTCGCAACAAGCCTGGCCTTAAAGGTCTGAACTCTTCCATCTGGTCCTCTCTTTCTCTTGTAGACCCACTTGCACCCAATAGGTTTGATATTGGCAGGCAAGTCCACAAGTGTCCATACCTTATTAGAGTACATAGACTCCATTTCAACTTTCATAGCATCTTGCCAATGTCCCGAATCTATGTCATTAATTGCTTCATCATAGTTACAGGGATCCTATTCCAGTTCTTCCAGGATTGCCTCGTAGGACTCTCCCAAGAACGAGAACCTATCAGGGGGCCTGATTACTCTCCCACTACGACGAGGCACTGGTGTAACTACTGGATCTAGTAAGGGCGGTTCTTCCTCAAGTTCGGTCATACTTGGATTTGGAATAGATTGTTCTTGAATCTCTTCCAAGATCACCTTTTCTAAAGATTTCTGGTCCATCATATAATCTTCCTCCAGAAAAACCGCATTGGTGCTTACCAGCACTTTCTGCTCTCTAGGATTATAGAATAACCAACCTTTAGTTCCTTTAGGATATCCTACAAACGTGCATACTTCCGACTTCGTTTCCAATTTATCCGTCTTTACCTTTAGTACGTGTGCCGGACAACCCCAAATGTGTAAATGTTGTAAACTAGGCTTTCGCCCAGACCATAACTCCCGGGGAGTCTTAGGTACAGACTTAGATGGTACGAGGTTTAGTATGTACATCGCAGTATCTAAGGCATATCCCCAAAAGGATATAGGTAATCGTGAGAAACTCAACATAGACCTAATCATATCTAAAAGAGTCCGGTTCCTTCTTTCTGCTACTCCATTCTATTTAGGCATACCAGGAGCAGACAATTGTGATAGAATCCCATTTTCTGATAAGAATCCCATAAAATCACCAGAGAGATATTCCCCTCCTCGATCTGATCGAAGAGTCTTAATACTTTTACCTAATTGTTTTTCCGCTTCCGCGCGAAACTCTTTGAACTTTTCCCTCGGACTTGCGGTGCATAAGGTATATGTATCCATATCTTGAGTAGTCATCTGTGAAAGTGATGAAGTACTCATATCCTCCTCTGGCTCTGACATTCATGGGTCCACACACATCAGTATGCACTAATTCCAATAAATCTTTGGCCCTTTTTCCCTTGGATGAAAAGGGTCTTTTGGTCATTTTGCCTTCCAGACATGACTCACAGACAGACATTGGTTCTATAACCAATGAAGGCAAGATACCATCTTTCACTAGCCTGTCAATCCTATTTAGGTTTATATGACCTAGTCTCAAGTGCCAAAGTTTTGTTGGATTAGATGAAGGTGACATTCTCTTTAATAATGGCCTATTTATTATTTCAGTATCATGTATCTCATACATTGTGGGAGTTAACAGATAAAGCCCATTGGTTACCTTGCCAGGACATATAAAAGTACCGTTTCTCTTTATGACAACTTCAGTACCAAAAGTAATAGAATAACTTTTATTCACCAAACTAGAAACTGAAATTAAATTCCGCCTTAAAGACGGTACATATAGAGTATCTGACAAAACCAACTTATTAGCTTGAAAATATAAAGTAATAACTGTAGAAGATAATGGGCCCTGTAAAACAAGGTTTAGGCCCATCCCATCAAGGCCATATACAGCCTATATATAGTCCCACACATGGGATCAAGTTTATGCTAATTTGTCTCATATTACTTCCTTTTATAGACTAGGAGATATTGTTTACTATTCTAATTTGTATTATTAGCATGTTTAGAGCCCTTGATTAGGGTATAATGAGATTATAAATAGACAGATGATCCTCCCATTGAGGTATCAGTTTCTCTCCAACTTTCGTCTCCTTCTTCCTTCTCTCATTACACATTATTACATGGTATCAGAGTGTAGGTTGTGATCAATCCATCTTCCTTCATTGATCAAACTCTTCTTATTGGCGGGAATCCTCTCTCCATTGCTGCTGTCATTACTGATAATAGTGTCCGACGTGCCTTTGATCAAACTGTGGCCCACCACTGATCAACTTCCTATCACCAAGCAACCTCCACAGTTGTGTTCACTAGTTCTTCAGGGTTATTGAAAGGATTTTTCTGGAATCTTTCATCACCATCTGAGGTAGGTTTTATCATCTTCTTCCTCGGTCGTTTTTGACACATTATTATCAGAAAGTTTTCATCTCCACCGTCCAGATTTGTGGATCCTTATCCGATACTCATTAGATTTGGACTAAAGGAAGTACATTTGAACTCCTTCAAGAGTTTCAAACTTGATCTGAGATTAGATGACTCTGTGGGGCCCATGCACAGATCCTGCACCAGAATTCATGGTCGCCTGGCTCTGTCTGGGATAATTTCTGCACTGTTTATGTTTTCTGTTGTTGGATCCTTCATCAGATCAATACAGTGCAATCTTCCTGCTGTATTAGCAGATTTATAGCAGATCAATATCAACTCTACCTTCTGTTTTGTTGATCTGAGGGCTGGTCTCTTTTTTCACTACTGATTTGCACTCTTTTGTGTGCCGTTGGAAGCCTCTGCTACTTCTCTGATCTCTTCTACTATTGCTGTTGTATGTTGTTGATGCTGCTTATGACTGATTAAATACTGTTCAGTGCTGGTTACTGCTCTGATAGTATAAATTCTGCTGTATTAAGCCTTTTTTATAGCAAATCAGAACACCTTTTTGGTTGGTTTGGGTGGTGCTCTCTTCCTTTTTCTGCTGTTTTGTTTTGTTATCTACTACATTCTTACAAATGGACAAGTACGATGTCATCCCAATTAAGTTCAACGGGCAGAATTATATGTCCCGGTCCTTCCACTTGAGGAACTTTATTGAAGGACAAGGTCTTTTTGGTTATCTTGATGGATCGATAACCAAACCTCAGATTACAAGCACTTCCGACTCAAAAGGCCTAGCCACCTGGTCCAAAGAAAATGCGAAAGTCATCACTTGGATCCTTAACTCTATTGATCCCTCTCTTGCTGTGGCCCTTCAAGCCTACACCACAGCAGCTAATATGTGGGCTCATTTGAAGAAAGTTTACCATCAAACAAATAAAGCCCGGAAATTTCATCTGGATAGTGAAATTGCCAGATACAGTCAAGGGGATAAAACTGTGCAGGAATACTTTAATGGTTTCCTCACCTTGTGGACTGAAAGGGATTCCATGTTGATCCAAACGGTCTCTTTTGGATTTCTATCTGAGGCTCTCCAGTTACAAGAAGAAACTCATATCAGCCAGTTTCATATGAATCTCCGACCTGAATTTGAATATGTTCGGTCTGCACTTATGAATAGGGAGAATACTGCTAATCTTGATACTTGCCTCCAAGAAGTCCTTCGCGAAGAACTTCGTCTCACTTCACAGCGCACTATTCTGGAAGCACCTGAAGCACCCAAAGCCTTCCTTGCGCCTCTTCCTACTGACTCGGCTCTTCTGGCAACTCCAAAGCAGACTCAATGTTATAAATGCAAAGGCTTCAGACATATTGCCAAAAATTGTCGCAAGAAATTGGTTTGCAGATATTGCAAACGGACAGGTCATGTGATTGATGACTGTCGAAACCTACAGAGACGGAATGAGACACAGCCTAAGAAGCCTCCCTCCCATATGCCAAGACAGAATGTTCCATCCGCTTTTCAGGCTCAAGCGCCCTTATCAAATACAGGCAGCACTTCCTCCGGAGCTATATCCATGACTCCTGCTCAGATTCAAGAGTTGATCCAGAGCACAGTCACTTCTGCATATGCATCTATGGGCTTCTCTGTTGGTCGGTATCAACCTCATTCTCATATAACATCTCATGCCTTTCATTCTTCTGCATCTCTTTCTTCTTCTATCACCTCTTCTACCTGGTTTTTAGATTCAGGAGCCTCAAATCATATGACATCTGTAGAACATAGCTTTACAGATTCCCACCTTTATCTTGGAAAAGAAAAAATTACCACTGCTAATGGTAATCAACTACTCATTTCTGGAGTTGGTACCATTACTTTATCTAGTGTCACTGGCCAGCCCATCACCCTTTCCAATGTCTACTTTGTTCCAAAATTATCGGCCAATCTACTTTCTGTAGGACAACTTATTGATGAGGGCAATCTTGTTTACTTTTCTTCTTCTGGTTTTGTCATACAGGGGCGACAAACTGAGAAGGTGATCGCGACGGGGAGTAAACATGGGCATTTGTTTTTACAGGACATTGGACATCATTCCTTCTTTGTTTCTTCTTCTAATAATTTCAAAAACTTGTGGACAGTTTGGCATAAACGTCTTGGTCATGTGAACAATGCCAATTTAATTTTTTTGTTTAAACTTGGTTGTTTGGACTCTTCAATTGATAATAAAATAATGTCTTCTTTATCTCAATCAAAATGTGAAACTTGTTGTTTAAGTAAGAGTCATATTTTTCCATTTTCTATTCATAACTCTCGTTCATTAGAATCATTTGATATCATTCACACTGATGTTTGGGGCATTGCTCCTACCTTGAGTAGGTCAAGATTCAAGTACTATGTGACATTTATTGATCATCATTCCCGTTATACTTGGATTTATTTCATGCGTTTAAAATCTGAAGTGTTTTCTATTTTTCAAAGATTCTATAACATGGTACACACTCAATTTAAGAAAGATATCAAGATCCTTAGATCCGATTCTGGCGGAGAATACTTGTCTCATGAATTCTCTGCTTTCCTTTCTGATAAAGGAATTCTTCATCAAAAATCTTGTCCGCGCACTCCTCAGCAGAATAGAATTGCGGAGAGAAAGAACAGACATATTCTTGAAACTGTTCACACCCTTTTACTTGCATCCTTAGTTCCTCCAAAATTTTGGTGTGATGCTGCACAGACTGCAGTATATCTGATTAATCGTCTTCCCAGTGCTGTTTTAGGCAAAACTACTCCTTATGGAGTTCTCTTTGAACATCCACCTTTATACTATCACTTACGTGTGTTTGGTTGCTTGTGTTTTGTTCATCTTCCACCGACTGAACGCACTAAGCTATCCCCACAGGCTGCCAAATGCATCTTTCTTGGCTATAGTTCTGAACACAAAGGGTTCTTGTGTTATGATCGGTTTGAAAAACGCATGCGGATCTCTTGTAATGTGATATTCCTGGAACATATTCCTTTCTTTTCATTACGTTTAGATCATCATCCCATTGCTGTGTCCTATTTGCCACAATTCCCGGAGTCTGCTACTCCATCACCTGCTCTCAAGGTCTATGTCCGGCGTAACAAGGTTCCTCTTGTGGTGCCTCCCTCTCCTGATCATCTCCCAGTGCGGCCTACTGCTCCTACAGGTGACCATGCTTCTTTTAATAATCTCTTCTCTCTGCGACGATCTAATCGTCTTTCCATTTCCCCTAACCGCTATGGCTTTCTTGCTCTCTTTTCATCCTTAGATAGTACTCCTATACCCACCTCATATTCACAGGCCTCGAAGATTGCTTACTGGCAGGATGCTATGAATGAGGAATTGCTCGCTCTCGAAGCTAATCATACATGGGACTTGGTACCGGCTCCTGAAGGTGCCTCTGTGATTGGTAGTAAATGGATCTACTCTATCAAAGTTCACTCCGATGGGAGTCTTGATCGCTACAAAGCTCGATTGGTTGCGCAGGGCTATAAACAGGAGTATGGAATCGACTATGAGGAGACATTTGCACCATTGGTTACGCAGGGCTATAAACAGGAGTATGGAATCGACTATGAGGAGACATTTGCACCAGCGGCTAAAATGACCACCATTCGTACTCTCCTCTGTGTCGCTGCAGCACGTAACTGGCCTCTGTGGCAAATGGATGTCAAAAATGCAATTCTTCATGGCGAGTTGCAAGAGACTGTTTACTTAAAGCCTCCTCCAGGATATGCATGTCCTCCTCGGCATGTTTGCAAGTTGCGGAAATCTTTGTATGGACTTAAGCAAGCTCCCAAAGCGTGGTTTGATAAATTTCGGACTGCAATTCTTCAAGCTGGATTTCGTCAGAGTCATTCGGATAGCTTACTGTTTCTTCGATGGACAACGAAGGGCTACACGTTCCTTTTAGTCTATGTTGATGATATGATTATCAGTGGCAATGATAGTACTGGCGTTACGGATCTCAAACATCATCTCACTCGACACTTCAGAATGAAGGATCTTGGACCTCTCACCTACTTTCTGGGGCTGGAATTCTTGCGTAGCAAATCTGGCATTCGGGTTCATCAGCAGAAATATGCTACAGATTTGATCACTTCGGCAAGACTTGATGATGCTCACACTTGTGATACACCTATGGAGTTAAACAGCAAGATCAGTGCGAATGATGGCCTTCCCCTGGATGATCCCTCTGTTTTTCGGTGGATAGTTGGTAGTTTGCTCTATTTAACTATGACTCGGCCGGATACCTCTCATGTTGTTCATACGGTTAGCCAGTTTGTGAGCAATCCTCACAAACCTCACCTTACTGTTGCTTTGCGCATACTTCGCTATGTCAAAGGCACCCTTAATCATGGTCTCTTCTACCCTTCGGGCGCTTCCCTACACTTATCCGCTTATACGGATGCTGACTGGGCTGGTTGCCCCGATTCTCGGCGATCTACCACTGGCTGGTGTATGTTTCTTGGGGACTCACTGATCTCATGGAAGTGCAAGAAGCAAACCACCGTTTCGAAATCTTCTGCTGAGGTAGAATATCGAGCCATGTTATCCGCGAGTGCTGAAATCATCTGGCTACGCCGTCTTCTTTGTGAATTCGGTGTCACTATTGGTAGCCCTACACCTCTTCATGGGGACAACACCAGTGCTACCCGAATTGCAAACAATCCGGTCTTTCATGAAAGAACGAAGCATATTGAGATTGATTGCCACTTCATCCGTCAACATGTTGTTACTGAAAAGATAACTCTGCCTCATATCTCTACTCTTAACCAGTTGGCGGATGTCTTCACAAAAGCTCTTCCCAAAACGCGTCATCGTGATCTCACTAGCAAATTGATGTTTTCTGCCTTACCACATCAATTTGAGGGGGAGTGTAGAAGATAATGGGCCCTGTAAGACATGGTTTAGGCCCAGCCCATCAAGGCCATATACAGCCTGTATATATTCCCACACGTGGGATCAAGTTTATGCTAATTTGTCTCATATTACTTCCTTTTATAGACTAGGAGATATTGTTTACTATTCTGATTTGTATTATTAGCATGTTTAGAGCCCTTGATTAGGGTATAATGAGATTATAAATAGACAGATGATCCTCTCATTGAGGTATCAGTTTCTCTCCAACTTTCGTCTCCTTCTTCCTTCTCTCATTACACATTATTACAATAACTCCTACTGAGACCGCATCCGCCTTAGCATCAATCCTAGGTTGACAATGATTTCGCCGTCACTGAGTCTCCTGGTTTCCCGGAACCCCTGCAACGAATTACATATGTGATTAGTTGCGCCGGAGTCCACACACCAAGAATCTGAAGTACCAGTCGCAAAACTAACTTCAGAAACAAGTGACTCAATCATACCTGAGGTCTTCTTCTTAGACAGATATTCTGGACAATTCCTTTTCCAATGTCCTGTCACACCACAATGGAAACACTTTTCTTTTGTCCCCGACCCCTTAGCCTTGCCACCACCACCATTAGGACCATTCTCCGCCTTAGGACCCTTCGGAAGTGATTTCTTCTTGCCTTTCTGCCCTTTGCCTTTCGGTTTGGACTTGGCAAATGACTTTTCTGTCATCATGGCAGTTGGCTTCTTCTTCATAATCCCTTCAGTCACCACCAGCTGACTAGAAAGCTCAGCTAGAGTCAAATTCATCTTATTCATATTATAATTGACCTTGAAATTGTTGAATGACTCTGGTAGTGACTCAAGGATTATATCAATCTGCGATTCTGCATCAATCGCAGCCCCCAGTACATCTAACTCATTCAATGAGTCCATCATTTTCAACATGTGGTCCTGTACTGGTGTGCCTTTGGCCATCTTGGTGCTTATGAGCACCCTCATAGCAGCCTGCCTTGTTCCGCAAACATCTCTTTTAAATTTGATATAATATCATATGCAGTCTTAAAGGATTGATGTTGGTGTTGCAAAACACTAGACATGGATGCCTGTATATAACATCTGGCCATCTCATCGTCTTTGGCCCACTTGGTGTAAAGTTCCTTTTCTTCCAGCGATGCTTCCGGCAATGGCTCATTAAGGGGGGGTTTGGTAAGGACATATTTATATCCTGAAGCTGTTAGGACTATATCCAGGTTCCGTTTCCAGTCTACATAGTTAGATCTCACTAACTTATTCTGGTTGAGGATGGTCGCAAGTGGATTGAAAGTAGTTGAATTCATGCTTGAAATACTGTAGCACATAACCATACATTCAATTAATGAATTTAAATGACATTAGGGTTTATTATTCTACCAAATTTATATGGAATCCTCATAACCACTAAATTCAGAATACATCGGAATCTCAATCCCCGGGGTATGCCTCCTTAGGGAGTGCAAATACCACCTAGATTGGTGCGGATCAAAGTTGGAAAAAATTGGAATTAAGACTATCCATGATCCCCATCATTCATTATTATCTAGGTATCTCATACCAAATAATGTATGACTCCCGATTTTCTTTGGTTTCTAAAATACATGAGGCAAATCCTTGGGGATACTACATCATTATTTTATTTAAGTGTGACCCACCAACTAGCATTGCATGACAACCGTTGCGAGCAGCTCCTCCTTGGGGAGTGGGCCCCCGCCCCGTCTCACCATAACTATCCATAGGAGATCCATATCTAGTAACCGGAGAAATAAAAGCCCTCCGTGGGGAACGGCAATTCCCAAGATGGCACGAGGCTAATACTTTCCTTACAATGGACCTATGGTGGAAAACCATGGGGATTTCTCAATGTAAATGCCTCGCTACCACTTAATATTTTAGAATTGAGGATTTCCTTGTAAGGTATTAGGGCCCACATATATACATATCAAATCATCTCATGATATAGCCAATGATTGGTTCCAAGTCAAGTTATTTTAAGGAAAGTGCAGTTTCTAAATTAGTGTTACCAATGGATCCATCTCATGGGCCCATCAACTCTAATTAGAACTCTTTCCAAAAATTAATTTGATTTGACCAATTTTGGTAACTTGTTATGTTTGGATCAGATTTGGAAATATTCTAAATTAAGCTGATGGACCGCGCCCCTCCGTTCCTCCTCCGCTGCCATCCGCCCCGGGTCTGTCGGGGTCCGGAAGGAGGGAGAGGGAAGAAAGAAAGGCGGGTATCAACATTTTGTGGGTATGCCAGATTTTCTTTTCTACTTGGAATTTAGAGTAGTGATCCGGAGATTCACCTTCACAAGTAGAAAGGAAATCAACTTTTTCCTAACTTTCCAATGCACACATATTTTAAAGAAAAGAGACAAGTTTGTTTTGAATGCCGTGAGAGGCGATTTTCTTTGTTTGCCGTAAAAGGCGATTTTGGTGCCGTGAAAGGCGATTTTGCCGTGAAAGGCGGTTTACAAATCTCAAATGAACGGGTCCCACCGGGTGTGCCAGCTTGATGGACCGCGCCCCTCCGTTCCTCCTCCGCTACCATCCGCCCCGGGTCTGTCGGGGTCCGGAAGGAGGGAGAGGGAAGAAAGAAAGGCTGGTATCAACATTTTGTGGGTATGCCAGATTTTCTTTTCCACTTGGAATTTAGAGTAGTGATCCGGAGATTCACCTTCACAAGTAGAAAGGAAATCAACTTTTTCCTAACTTTCCATTGCACACATATTTTAAATAAAAGAGACAAGTTTGTTTTGAATGCCGTGAGAGGCGATTTTGGTGTCGTGAAAGGCGATTTTGCCGTGAAAGGCGGTTTACAAATCTCATCAATAATGAAAAGACAAGAAATGTGAATTTTGTCTCTTTAAGAAAAAATACAATACAATAGAAAAGAAAGAAATGGAATCTAACTTTCCATGCGGTTGTGGGGGGACCCGTTCAGATCGACGGTCGCGAGTCATGTATGGACTTCGCCATCGTCCTTCAGATGAGAACTTTGATGCTTGATTTCTTGGCTTGGCTCCAACCTCAGATTTTTAGAGGATAAGAACCAAGGTAAGGTCCTATATCCGGTAAAAAACTGAGTAGACGGGCTGAAAAGCCGCATCTAGCCATGTTGGATAGAAGGAGAGGTGACCTTGGGGGGGGGGTGGCCTCCCAAGGGGCTTTGATCACCTTGTAGTGCTTGTTGCAGCAGAGTTTTCTTCAATAGAGGAGAGTTTGTTGCAGAGGTTCTGGATTTTTCTTGGATTTTTCGGAGAGTTTTTGGATAATTTTTCCCTTGGCCCCCCTTTTCCTTGGAATGGCCTCCTATTTATAGGCATTTGGTAGCCATTTAGGAGAGTTTATGAGCATTTATGGTATTAATGCTCATGATGGGAGGAGTTACAAGTTTTTAATTTCTTGATTTGGTAACTCTTTTTTCCTTGAATTTGATTGGCCGGTGGAGGATAATGGGCATTTAGTTGCCTTTAATCTCCATAATGAGGGGAGTTTCATGGTTTTAATGCCATGAATACTTGGATTTGTAACTCTCATTTGCTTGCTTTTGATTGGGCCGTCCAAGATAATGAGTTAATGACTGTAATAAGTTGCCATAAACAAGTCAATGAACAGCATTAAATGGTCTCCCGGTCGCTTGAAGAGTCACGAGCTGCGCCGCGTCCTTTGGAATTCTTTTGGCGATGATCATCGATGGATCTTCATGTTGATCGACATCGGATGATCATGCAATTTCAGACTTTGATTAATATCAACAAGCCGGCGACATCTGTCTAGTCGATTTCTCGATCGGTCGGGCAGAAAGTGCATTTTCTTGATCGGTCGGTTGACAATTTTGAGGTGTCGGATGATGATTCCATGATTCCGGCGGCGGATCCACGATGTCGACGAAGATCGACGGATTTCATGCTCAAAAAATCAGAATTTGGAAAAATCACAGGGGCCAATCAACTCGGGACGCGAAAGATACCCGAAAAACGGGGTATTTGGGCGAGGTCCGGCGGCCCGGATCTCCATGGTCGCCGGCGACCATGGGGTTTGTGCCCCATGGTCGGTCGCCTTTTCTTCTTCGTTTTTCGTCGTTTTTCGCTTCTGTTTTCTCCTGCACTTTTCTTGGAATTTCCTCTCACTTATTGGCTGAATTTCCCTCAAGAAAACCTGACGAGAAGCCGTGCAAATCAGATTTGCAAAGCTTCCCATTTTCTAAAAAGTCGAAGACTTTGCTGTGGAGAACTCCCGATTTTTTGTCAAGCGTCGAAACTAGGTCAAACGATGTCGGAATGACCTGAAATTTGACGTGTAGCTTCTCGAGCAGTAGACGAGACGAACCATAGGCTTTTGTTCATGTTTTGAAGCCGCTTGGGGTCCCGCAAACGCTTGACTTTGATTTCACCATGAGGGAAATGCCGAGCTTTGACTTCTGGTCAAACGATGTCCGATTGACCTGAAATTCGACGCGTAGCTTCTTGAGCAGTAGACAAGACCAACCATAGGCTTTCGTTTGAGTTTTGAAGCTGTTTGGGGTCATGCAAACGCTTGCCTTTATTTCACCGAGAGGGAAATGCCGAGCTTTGACTTTCGGTCAAACGGTGTCCGATTGACCTGAAATTCGACGGGGAGCCTATTGGAGTCATTTTGAGATGATCCACAAGCTCCGAATTGGGTGCCATAGTCCCGGGGTGCTCCGCCGCTGGTAGGCTTGATTTTGTTTCCTAGCATCGAAACTGGGTCAAACGTCATCGGAATGTCCTGAAATTTGATGTGCAGCCCTTTGGAGGTATGTAGAAGCCGCCCATGTGCTCTGTTTGATGAGTGACGACCTCGGTAATTCTCGCTACCTAAGGGCTTGATTTTGCTGCTCGAGAGTTGATGGAGGGTCAAACGGTGTCGGTTTGACTTGAAACTTGACATGTAGCCTTTCGGAGGTATTTTGAGACCATCCGTAGGCTCTGATCGAAGATTTGGGGTCTTCGACACTGTCGCCGCCGGGAGCTGCTGCTTAGCTGTTGGAGAAGTGAAGCTAGGCCAAATGATGTCGGAATGGCCCGAAACTTCATGTGTACCTCTCTTTTGGCTGTTTTGAATGACCTTGCCGTTTTTGTTTGATTCTGATAAGATCTGATGTTTGAAGTGGTGCCTGCCTATTTGGGGTAGGATGCGGCTCCATGTAACCTTTGGTGCGAAGAGGCAAAGTGACATTTTTTGTGTCAACAAATGCCCCCTCGAGGTACAGCGACGATGGCTTTTGCAGTCGATGTGCCTCGAAGAGAATCTTGAAGGAGAGCTTCTGACTTGACCAAGAGTCTTTGAGCATTTCTTTTTTATTATTTTTTTTTATAGAGTAGCCTTTTGAGCTTCCAGGGGATTTTATGGTAGTGGGAGGGATCACGTACCATTTCAAGGCAAAGTTTTGAGAATTGACATTTGGGATTTGGATTTTGGGTTTTGGATTTTTTGGGTTTTGGATTTTCCCTTTTGACCTTGTGAACCTAAAGGCTTTATGTGGCGCATCAGGCGGTCAAGTAGGATTTTTTTTTTCTTTTTGACCTTGTGACCTAACAAGCTGTATGTGGCAGGTTAGGGGGTCGGGTTTTTTGGTTTTTTTATTTTGGCCTTGTGACCTAACAAGCTGTATGTGACAAGTTAGGGGACCGAAAGTGGGTTTTTGGTTGGCCTTCTGACCTAACAAGTTGTATGTGGCAAGTTAGGGGACCATGGTTTGGTTTTTTGGTTACTCTTTGGGACAATTTTTTTTTTTTTTTTTTTTTTGTCCATTGGAGTGGTTTTGCATTTTGGAAGAATGTCAATTTCAAGGTTTTGGCTTAATTTGGTTCATGAGGTGGGTTGGTTTGGATTTTGGAAGCTCATGAGGCTTGGAATTTTTGTATGGCCCAATCAACTCAAAAGAGGCATGGAACCATTTTTTTTTTTTTGTATGCTCTTGGTAAGAGGAATTTTGACTAAAAGCCACTTTTAATGCCTAGGTAGCCAAACCTGGCTCATATGGGCTAACCCATGGGACGTAGTCCCTGGTGCGCAGCAGCCGAGCTTGTCTTCTTTGAAGACTGGCAGGGATAGGATCCGGACGCGGTCCTTTGCCTGTCGCAGCGAAGCCTTGAATTTGGCGAGTTCGGCCCCTGTTGAGAGGAAGGGTCGACTCGCAGGAGTGCAGGCCTTTGCAGGTTCTTGCGGAGGCCTTACGATGCACGATTTGATTTTCGGCTTGTAGGAGCAAGCCGGCTCGTGCTGAGTTGGTTTTGTTTGGCGGAGGGTAGGTTTCTCCTCTTTCATGTAAGCAAGAGGGTAGAACTGGTTCTCCTTGAGAGGGGCCAGGTATGCTGGCTTTGCAGGTGTTTGTGACCTTCTTTGTTTGGGTGAAGGTCTTGGGGACCAAATCTTTGAGCAGACCAGGTTTCTTGTAGGTTGAGGCTTCGTGGGGTTACCACGGGCTTCAGGTTTTCTGATGGCCGCCTTTAGTGTCGGAGCAGCGACATGTCCGGTGGCAGTTTTCTGCTTCTTGGCAGTTGCGGTTTCTTCTACGGGAAGTGGGAATGGTCCCAGCGACCCGAAGACGATGGTCCGGGGAGTTGAGGTCGACCCGGTGTTCTGGGAGTCGCCAAGGGTGGTGATGCTTTGGCAACTGGCGGGGCGCTTGTAGGTGCGCTTGGTTTGCTTCTCTTGAAGCATCAGCTGGTACTTGTTCTCATCAAAGGTGATGGTTAATGAAGCTGCCATTGTTAGTTTTTGGAAAACTTCTGAAACAAGACCATATCCATTAGTAATCACAAGAATATGGTGATCATAAATGGAAAATACTATGGTTTCGCCTCTTCAAGTCGCCCGAGGGAACATGGCCCAGCCCAAGCAACATGAGGAAGGCAGAAAAGCCATAGAGGGCACAATTGTTCTAAACGCAAGTAAGGTCAGCTCAGAATGAGCGTCCCAGTGACTGCTAGAAGCAATTGTGAACCTTAATTCAAATTACCGAGAAGCAAAGCTCACTCAAGGTAAAATGATATAAGGTTGAGATACAAATGTGTCGGTTGCGAATACAGTAGACCCGAAAGGGCGTACTAGGACCGCTAGGCACAAATGTTGCAAATCGCATCCTTGGAAAGGACACGAGATGGGATTTTTGAAAGGTCAAGATTGGATTCATAAAAGAGAGCAAATGGTATTCCAATCCGAGAATGAGCTCAACATTTTTGCGAGCTCGAAATCCAAAAGGGAAGGAACCAAAATTTCTCAAGTGTGGATCCAAAAGTGACGGAAGTTTTTTTTTTTTTTTTTAAAGTGTCAAGATTGGACTTATAGAAGAGAGCAAATGGTATTCCAATCCGAAAATGAGCTCAACATTTCTGCGAGCTCGAAAATCCGAAAAGGAAGGAACCAGGATTTCTCAAATATGAATCCAAAAGTGATAGAAGTTTTTTTTTTGTTCTTTTTTTTTAGAAAATTTTTTTTTGAAGATTTTTTTTTAAGAGTTCACATAGATCTCCAATTCGATCTTATGAAACCTCAGTTGATAGATCAGCCCCCAGGTAAGGGTAGGATTACTTAATGAACCCGTTTGGAGGACCCTTGCCTAGAACAGTCTAGCTGTCTCCACACTCTGGACAAGGCTTTTCTTAAATCCACTTTGGTCAAATAACGCAATTGGTGCAACCTTAGTGGCTTTTTTTTTTGAAAGATTTTTTTTTATGGATTCATAGAAGAGAGCGAATGGTGTTCCATTCCGAAAATGAGTTCAACATTTCTGCGATCTCGAAATCCGAAAAGGAATAAGCCAAAGATTCTCAACTTAAACCCAAAAAGGAGAAATCTGAAAAAAAAATTGTAAATCAGATTTTTTTGTGGATTCATAGAAGAGAGCAAATAGTGTTCCATTCCGAAAATGAGTTCAACATTTCTGCGATCTCGAAATCCAAAAAGGAAGAAGCCAAAGTTTCTCAACTTAAACCCAAAAGAGGGAAATCTGAAAAAAAAACTTTAAATCAGATTTTTTTTTTGAGATTTTTTTAGAAACGGGAAAGGCTGGAAATAAACTTAAAGAAAGAAACTTCCAAAAATCCCATCTCATGTTTTTTTTTTTTAGATGCAAGATCCAACATAGGCCACCAACTAGAATGGAGCCAAAGAATCCAAGCATTGTGTTCTCAAATGAACGAGTCCCACCGGGTGTGCCAGCTTGATGGACCGCGCCCCTCCGTTCCTCATCCGCTACCATCCGCCCCGGGTCTGTCGGGGTCCGGAAGGAGGGAGAGGGAAGAAAGAAAGGCTGGTATCAACATTTTGTGGGTATGCCAGATTTTCTTTTCTACTTGGAATTTAGAGTAGTGATCCGGAGATTCACCTTCACAAGTAGAAAGGAAATCAACTTTTTCCTAACTTTCCATTGCACACATATTTTAAATAAAAGAGACAAGTTTGTTTTGAATGCCGTGAGAGGCGATTTTGGTGCCGTGAAAGGCGATTTTGCCGTGAAAGGCGGTTTACAAATCTCATCAATAATGAAAAGACAAGAAATGTGAATTTTGTGTCTCTTTAATAAAAAATACAATACAATAGAAAAGAAAGAAATGGAATCTAACTTTTCATGCGATTGTGGGGGGACCCGTTCAGATCGACGGTCGCGAGTCATGTATGGACTCCGCCATCGTCCTTCAGATGAGAACTTTGATGCTTGATTTCTTGGCTTGGCTCCAACCTCAGATTTTTAGAGGATAAGAACCAAGGTAAGGTCCTATATTCGGTAAAAAACTGAGTAGACGGGCTGAAAAGCCGCATCTAGCCATGTTGGATAGAAGGAGAGGTGGCCTTGGGGGGGGTGGCCCCCCAAGGGGCTTTGATCACCTTGTAGTGCTTGTTGCAGCAGAGTTTTCTTCAATAGAGGAGAGTTTGTTGCAGAGGTTCTGGATTTTTCTTGGATTTTTCAGAGAGTTTTTGGATAATTTTTCCCTTGGCCCCCCTTTTCCTTGGAATGGCCTCCTATTTATAGGCATTTGGTAGCCATTTAGGAGAGTTTATGAGCATTTATGGTATTAATGCTCATGATGGGAGGAGTTACAAGTTTTTAATTTCTTGATTTGGTAACTCCTTTTTCCTTGAATTTGATTGGCCGGTGGAGGATAATGGGCATTTAGTTGCCTTTAATCTCCATAATGAGGGGAGTTTCATGGTTTTAATGCCATGAATACTTGGATTTGTAACTCCCATTTGCTTGCTTTTGATTGGGCCGTCCAAGATAATGAGTTAATGACTGTAATAAGTTGCCATAAACAAGTCAATGAACAGCATTAAATGGTCTCCCGGTCGCTTGAAGAGTCACGGGCTGCGCCGCGTCCTTTGGAATTCTTTTGGCGATGATCATCGATGGATCTTCATGTTGATCGACATCGGATGATCATGCAATTTCAGACTTTGATTAATATCAACAAGCCGGCGACATCTGTCCAGTCGATTTCTCGATCGGTCGGGCAGAAAGTGCATTTTCTTGATCGGTCGGTTGACAATTTTGAGGTGTCGGATGATGATTCCATGATTCCGGCGGCGGATCCACGATGTCGACGAAGATCGACGGATTTCATGCTCAAAAAATCAGAATTTGGAAAAATCACAGGGGCCAATCAACTCGGGACGCGAAAGATACCCGAAAAATGGGGTTTTTGGGCGAGGTCCGGCGGCCCGGACCTCCATGGTCGCCGGCGACCATGGGGTTTGTGCCCCATGGTCGGCCGCCTTCCGGTCTCCTTTTCTTCTTCGTTTTTCATCTTTTTTCGCTTCTGTTTTCTCCTGCATTTTTCTTGGAATTTCCTCTCATTTATTGGCTGAATTTCCCTCAAGAAAACCTAACGAGAAGCCGTGCAAATCGGATTTGCCAAGTTTCCCATTTTCTGAAAAGCCGAAGACTTTGCTGTGGAGAACTCCCGATTTTTTGTCAAGCGTCGAAACTAGGTCAAACGATGTCGGAATGACCTGAAATTTGACGTGTAGCTTCTCGAGCAGTAGACGAGACGAACCATAGGCTTTTGTTCATGTTTTGAAGCCGCTTGGAGTCCCGCAAACGCTTGACTTTGATTTCACCATGAGGGAAATGCCGAGCTTTGACTTCTGGTCAAACGATGTCCGATTGACCTGAAATTCGACGCGTAGCTTCTTGAGCAGTAGACAAGACCAACCATAGGCTTTCATTTGAGTTTTGAAGCTGTTTGGGGTCATGCAAACGCTTGCCTTTATTTCACCGAGAGGGAAATGCCGAGCTTTGACTTTCGGTCAAACGGTGTCCGATTGACCTGAAATTCGACGGGGAGCCTATTGGAGTCATTTTGAGATGATCCACAAGCTCCGAATTGGGTGCCATAGTCCCGGGGTGCTCCGCCGCTGGTAGGCTTGATTTTGTTTCCGAGCATCGAAACTGGGTCAAACGTCATCGGAATGTCCTGAAATTTGATGTGCAGCCCTTTGGAGGTATGTAGAAGCCGCCCATGTGCTCTGTTTGATGAGTGACGACCTCGGTAATTCTCGCTACCTAAGGGCTTGATTTTGCTGCTCGAGAGTTGATGGAGGGTCAAACGGTGTCGGTTTGACTTGAAACTTGACATGTAGCCTTTCGGAGGTATTTTGAGACCATCCGTAGGCTCTGATCGAAGATTTGGGGTCTTCGACACTGTCGCCGCCGGGAGCTGCTGCTTAGCTGTTGGAGAAGTGAAGCTAGGCCAAATGATGTCGGAATGGCTCGAAACTTCATGTGTACCTCTCTTTTGGCTGTTTTGAATGACCTTGCAATTTTTGTTTGATTCTGACAAGATCTGATGCTTGAAGTGGCGCCTGCCTATTTGGGGTAGGATGCGGCTCCATGTAACTTTTGGTGCGAAGAGGCAAAGTGACATTTTTTGTGTCAACATAAGCATGCATCCATAAATAGAAAGTGCTAAAAATAGAAACTAGTCCTCTCCTCCACATGGCCCAAGCGGAATAGACTTCTTGGACTTCTAGACTTTCCAAAACTTTGGGATTCCTCAAACTCTTTGGGCATCACCAAAAGGCTTTTGGTAATCTTTTAAACTCTTTGATTAGGAGTCCAACCTGGCTTTCCTTCTTCGTCTCGGACATCGCCAGAATTTACAAATTTAGAAAAATTACATAAATTTCTATTCCTCAATTATGAGACTTACATGGTAATCTAAACATGGAAATAAAAGGGCTATAGGGAAATTCACCATGCATTGCCCTTTCACGGGAAACCAAGGAAACCATAATGCCCTTTACATTTAGCCTTAAATAAACCAATAACCATAAATAAAAAGCAAAAGACTTGTGGATCATATAGAGAGGACATGATCATCTGCAAGTTAGTATCTCATACAACAAAGCATCTCATAAAACCAGGTTTCCAAACCACAATGGAAAAACAAGATAAAAAAAAAGCCACCCTTTTTAATACATGCACTTCGTAGAGGGGGTCAGGGGGTGTCCCCCGGCAGTGGTCGAGCTTTTTAATACATGCACTTCGCAGAGGGGGATCCGGGGGTGTCCCCCGGCGGTGGTCGAGCTGACCGGTCAACTCGCGGGGGTTCGGGGGCTGGTCCAAACACCTCCAAAAACACTTTTGAAGGGTTTCAATGGCATCCTACCATCCTTCCATCATAATTAAACCCTTTTGTGACTATCCAAACATGGATTTACTACATAAAGTAAACAAACCCAATCATAATTGATCCTTACATAGCCCTAGGTCTATCCCCTTCGCATCTCATGCAAAGATTAGATCTAGATCGCTAATCTAACATGATTAGAGATGAGGTATGGCTCTGATACCTATTGTTGGAAAATAGGTGGGCCATTCAGAAAGGTTTCAAAAACTTTTGACCCACTTGATGCATGGATCAACTATCTAAAAGGCAACAAACCCAATCCATGATGCAATTCCTCAAACCCATAAATCATGTACAACAATATATCCTATCTAGAAGATAGAAAATAGCATCTAAACATGCAACCACGAAATCCACAACATACAAGGATGTAGATTATACCTTTGGAGCTTAGTTGTGCTCTAATGGAGAATTTGAATTCTTTCTTTGATGATGAACACCTTCACTAATCAAATCAGAATCTCCAACACCCTTTGATCTTCCACGCTATGACCCGTATCAGATTCTCTTTTCTCAAGAAGATGGTGGAATCTCCAAGAGAAAACCCTAAAGGAAACTAGAAGAGAAACTAGAAGAGGGAAAGAGAGAGATGGATGTGTGCAACTCTTGCACTAAGAGTCTTGGGCGTGAATTCCAAGATGGGATTATGCATAGGACGTCCAAGGGCTCCTCTCCTCCTTTTATAACACTTAAGCAACCTCCTCTTACTAATTGAAATAGAAGTCTTACTTCCACTACAATTAGTTGCTTATTAAATCACAATTAGAAGTCTTACTTCAAATATGATTAGTAACTTCCTCTTTTACTAATTAAAATAGAAGTCTCACTTCAAATAGAAATAGTAACTTTCTATTTCCTTTTAGAGTTCTACTATAATTAGTATCTTTCTAATATCTTGGGCTAGCGTGGGGACCACTAGGGATTCCTTAGAAAGCTGGCTCCAACTGGGACACGCGACCCCACATCTCATGTGCAATCCGGGCCCACAAGTAGGCCCCTCCATTTATATCCATGGATCAATTGGAACTGTCCACCAAATTATATCCATATCTTATTATCCTTTAGCCCCAATTAATTATAGTGATCATTTGGTACCAATCCAATTAACTTTTAATTGTAATGGGTGTGCACTTACCAATGATAAATCCATTAATTGGCACAAGGGGATATTAAAGATAGATTCCGTCTTGACCATTGAATGTTCCCACAGCTCTACTACCACGTACCCAAATCACCGAGGTGTTGACTTACAATTGGCCTCACTCATTGGTGACTCAAAGCAAATAAATAGATAGAAACTTGAGTTCATTAATGTCTCAGAATTATGAGCTTATTACTAGGGAATTATGAGAGCATACCTTAAAGTTAAGACAGTGTATATAAGGTGCTTCTCATGGTCCTTCAATACATCAAACGTACCAGCACCCATGATCCAGAATCTTACATTCCGATGATCGAGACAAATCACACTATCTCATAGTGATCAAAGTGCTGCAACCTTGTCAGATGAGATGTCCAATCTCATCACTGGTTGTGAAGATATTTAAGTATAAGATTTGCAATACATATCTCCTGTGTGTGGATCTCATCCATACACATGTATTACATCTAGTATACTTGTGGACTCCGGTTCATCTCATGAACCATTATGTCATTTGTATTGGTTATGTGCAAGTATATAATTAAACACCATTCATCTCATGAAAGGAAAACATGATTGTATTGATAAATAAAGAAATGAATCAATTTATTACATCATATACTTGGTATTGAGACCATCAAAACTAACAGTATTCACCAGAGACTGCGATGGGACATTTCCAATTGCTATGTGAGCCTATATTAATGGAAAACGCATATAAAGGTGGCATACAAGTTTTAAGTGTGTGAAAGTAAGAACACAAGCTTAAAGAGAGTTAATTAAGCATTTTTGGGTTATGCCGCATAAAAAATGGAGGATCTAGAGGGTTTGATTTTACTTGGATGCATGCCACATGGACAGTGGCCATGTGCATACATTGAGATTGTCATATGCTGCAGTACATCAAATGAATCCTTAAACAATATTAAGGAACAAGCATTTAAAATAAATGGACAGGTCTATTTAAACAAACATCAATGATAAATAAATATATATATATATAATTCCAGCAAAATTATTCATGTAAATGGACAGTCCTAACAACCATATTTGCAAATCAAACCTAATCACATATAGGGCAAGTGTCACTTCTTTCCATCCATTCAAGAATGTATGAGAGGTGAAAATGATGGTCACATTTGGTGATAATTCTTGGGTTCTCTGCATCATACTCTGCATAAAAAAAAAATGCAACACATTTATCACCATTTCTTCTGGTCCAATTGCAAGAACAGTTGTGCTAGTTTCAAGGCATGGAAACAATACTAAGAGTCATGAGCTGAAAAATGAAGAGTAGAAAAGGTAATGCAGAACATATAGATCCAAGAAATAAAAAAAACCAAAGCAAGAGAAAGAGAAAGAACAAAGTATAATACTCTCCTACCTCAAAATCTATTTAACTCAAGACACACCTCCTACCTACTTGAACTTTTTTAGTGGAAATTTATATGTTTATACATTATCTGTACACATATTTAACACTTGTTTGGACTTATTTTCTGCATTGTTCTCTTTCATAATCCATACAAGTGCAGTTGCTATATAACTGGGTTGTTTTTTATTGTCTGGTAATATAATTATTTTTCTTAGCACCACAAAAGAAAAAGAAAAAAACATTGCATAAACCCATGTCTCTGTTCCCAGCAATAAAACCCTTGAATGAAACATTGTATATGAACCCCATGTTCTGTGTTGTGTCTGCCTAGAAATCCATAGGCAAAAAATCAAACAATGCAAAATACCCAGCCAATGAAGAGGAACACATTAAAAAAAATAGATGTTGAAACCCAATGAGAAGATGGAGTTATGCAGGTGCATTAGTATAACCGATACCAACCATGAAGAGGGAGCCATTGAAGATAGAACTCATGGAAGAAAATAGAAGATGAAACCCATTGAGAAGATGGAGTTGTGCAGGTGCATTAGCATAATTGATGCCATCCAAACACGTGTCAAAGAAGTAAGAAAATAGGAAAAAAGAAGAAAAAAAATAAGGGGAAGAAGAAGAGCCGCCAGATGGGTTTGGATGGCTTCTCTGCATTACCATTGCCATCTCTGCATAATCCATAAGGTCATCCAAACCCATCTGGCTCCTCTTCCCTCATAATCCAAATGCTCAAAAACAGAACTA
This sequence comes from Cinnamomum chago, assembly GCA_038049695.1. Taxonomy (NCBI): domain Eukaryota; kingdom Viridiplantae; phylum Streptophyta; class Magnoliopsida; order Laurales; family Lauraceae; genus Cinnamomum; species Cinnamomum chago. The sequence continues at coordinate 36,817,592 of CP142452.1, forward strand.
CAAAAATCCATCAAGCTCGACATAATCAAAAAACTAATCAGAGAGCGAAATGCCCCATGTCCGCCATCTTGCTCCTCACCCCGTCCCAAAGCCAAACCCCATCCCAGTGGCCGACCACCTATCCCCTTTTCCTAGCTTTCTGAGCTCTCACTCCACTCCACTCCTCTCTCCCACTCTCCGAACCATTCCTGGTGGGGCGTCGGTCACAGATTTGCAACCCTCGACTACTCTGGCTAGCATTTGTTTCCGCTCCCAAACCAAGCACCTCCAGAGCCCAGGGTCCTTGTCCAGCAACCTTCGACTTCTCTGGCCAGTGATCAGCAACCTCAGCTTCTTCTGAATCAGGGTTTTTTTACCCAGGGTGCGTCCCCCTCTTCCCCTTTTCCTTTGAATCAGGGGATTCCAGCTTCCCGCCTCTCTTCTAACCTGAACCCATTTCTTTCGGCGGTTGTTTCCACCGTCAACCCCCGGCCTCAGATCCCCCCGACCTCAGATCCCCCCGACCTCTTCCAACGCCGAAAAAAAAATAGAGAGATGAATAAGAGGTAGAGACGAGAAGAAAATCACCTTCTGAGTTGTAGCCGTGGTAAAAAAATCAATCAGAGATGACCGTTGGAAGATGCCGGACTTATATTGCTCATCATCAAGATTTCACTCTTTTCCCCCTTCTCACCTGCTTCTTATGTTCTGTCTTCTCTTTAGCGCGGGAACTAAAATCACTCCCGCCTCCTGTTTTCATTTTTATTTTGTAATGTGATTTTTCCTCTTTTTATTATTTTGATACCATTGTAACACATTACTAATCGTCACAAAATATCCAATAAATGTTACAAAATAATTCAAGTATTTGCAAAGATATTTACTAACGGTTATGAATATTGCTAACGGATAATAAATGTGACAAATTACCTAACGGAAATATTTGCATTACTAATAAGAAATCTCAAATGTTGCAAAATCACCCAAATGGTGTAGTGAATTATCTAATATTTCGTTTGATTTTTATTTTGCTACATGCTTCCGCATATTATTATTTGTTGTGAATTCGATTTATTGGTTGTGATGGATCGTCTGGAATCCTCACAGTGGAATCCTGTGGGAAAATAATTAGCGTGTGCGGGTGGAATTTTCTGACCCATCGCATTGCGTCCCCCGGATTAAGGACTTGATTATCAGGGCCTCGGTCCGGGGGCGTGACAGGGAATGCGTTGGACCCTACTAAACTGCCTAAGCACCTGATCAAGATGATATGGTTCAATGATGTCCATGCACTTAAGACAACCAATATAATAAGCAACCTCGTGAAAGGGGTGATATGCCCTGTGCTCTCGATAGGGGTCCCACACCACCTGCAACATAATCAACAAATGCATTAGTTAAAAGATGCGGTACTCATTTACTCAATTTGGTTTTTATAAATTGTAAGACCTTACCTCATGGGCACCAAGATCGTCAAGTGCCTCCCGTAATGACTGCAGGTTGGACATTTTGTTCCCAGACTCTCTTCATGGCACCAAGCAATACACCTGCGGTAAAATTTCTGTGTATGTGCGATTGGGGTTAGGCCTACACCTGGGGAAATGCTCGTAAATCCATGCATCTAGAAGAGTCAAATATCCAGCAATCTGCCTGACTCCACTCCGAGTAGCAAACCCCAACTGTCGGTATAGGTACGCAAGCACAGCAGCTCCCCAAGCATATGTTCGTGCCTCATCGAAGTTCATTAGCACCCTTAAATAGATCACTAGGACCCTAGTGCCACTCTTGTCTGTGAAGAGTGTACAGCCGAAGATATACATTAGGTATGCTCTAACGGCATGCCTAATGTGCTCTTCTGGATCGCATCGGTCACGTCTCCAAATAGGTCCCTGAGCCACTCTAGTCTAACTGACGAGCCTCGCACACCTGCTAACTCTTCATGTGCCTGCTGGGATGTGACCCCAAGACCATGCTATGCAAGTGTCATTGCTAGCTCAAATGATAGTTGCTCCACTGATACAGATTTTCCTGTCACCGGAATCCTTAGAATGGTGCTTACGTCATCAAGGATAATTGTCATTTCACCAAAAGGCATGTGGAATGTGTTTATCTCAGGCTGCCATCTTTCCACAAAGGCTGACACCATGTTCTTGTTGATGAAACGATACGATGTCGCCACCAGTGGAGCCAACCCTGAACGGCCAATGAGTCCGCTAAAAATAGTATTCTGCCTTCCTTCTGAATTCCATGCCCATTCACTAATTTTTTGGGCATGGCTTAGGCATTTAAGTGGTGGTCTCTCCTGCAATACGGAATAAAAAATAAATTAGTGAAGGTAATAAATAGTTAAACCACGTTTACCAAGATTAATCACAAACCTGCTGCTGCCAAATACTTGTAGCAATATGCGTCCGGAAACTATGTAGCAGGCTCAAACTTGTAAGCCCCCTGGGAATTTCTCCAGTCTTATCATGAACACCAGTTGAAGTTCGTTGACTGACTTCTTTTGCATGTTCGTGGACTTCTGTTTGTTCTTGGGCTTCAGGGTGTTCTTCAACTACTTCTTCATCATCCTCCTCATCATCAGCAACAACCCTCTGACGGAGTCTCCTGTTCGATGCTATGGGTCGAATCCTAGAGGTATGGAGCAAATCCATATATAAAAAAAATAAAAGAAAACCAGTCCTAAATCAGTATAGGAAATTAGACATTTTCACTGTTTAGCATTGATTCACAGCCCTAAAACATTGTTCGGTCCTGATTATCTGTGTGGAGAATATATTTTTCGGCATTACCTCACCACGGAAATGTGACCCTTTCGGTCATGTAGTGTCGTCAAAAAATTAAATTCTCGGACTTATGATGTCGTAAAGAATCTTCTTACTCGGAGCCACAGTGCCGAAAATATAAAACCTTTACGGTACATCGAGGCCGAAAATATTATTCTTTTTCGGACACACAGTGCCGAACAGTGTCATGAAAATCAGACCAAAACGATGACAATGGCTGGAAATGGGGGAGAGGGAGGTGCATGAGGGAGAAAAAAAAACTCTGAATAAACCAAATATTTGATCTTAAAAGAACACTACAAGCATTTCTAAGCAAGCAAAAGGTATCGAAATCACTCACTGAGATTAAAAAGGTAACTATTCATAGTAATGCACTTTGAAGAAGAAGGCACGGAGACAACAGAGAGATGGCTGAACAAGAGGAGGTGCAATGGAAACGTCCGGTGGTGAAGCTCGTCGAGATCATAATCGTGGAGGTACAGTGAAACGTCGATTTAAAAATGGGAGGGAAGAAGACGTTGAAATGTAGAGTGTAGGGAGAAAATTGATCAAGTCAATAAATGGGCATTTAAAAAAAAATACAGTGTGTAGAGAGAAAAAGATAGAATGTTTTTACTAAAAATCACTATGTAAAGAGATGCAAGGCATAGTGAGCAAGGTTCGGTATGCAGAGAGCGGCACTAAAAAAAAAAAAAAAGGGGGCAGAATAGTCATTTCATCGAAAACTAAACCTCACCGTTGTCTTCTTTCTTCCTTATCCGCGGCCCCAATTAAATGTTGTCGATTCGATTCGATGCAGCTCCAGCCCGCTCCCGCTTAAATGATAGAGATTACACAAAACGGGTAGCCGACGTGGCAGCGCATCCGTCAATAACGCCTTGACGAGTACGTGTCATTCCACGTGATTTGAACGAACGAGTAAAAAGTTACGCGGCCGTGTATTCCGAAAAGCAACCCGCAACAAAAGCTCCTCGGGTAATTCACACGCCGACAGATAGCAGCAGAAGAATCACTTCCTTCTTTACCTTCGTCACAGAGGGAGAGAGAGAGAGAGAAAAATGGCTGTTTTCATCTGAAACGGTCCTCCTCCTTCTCCTCAGAAGCGGTTTTCTCAACTCCTGAGTCCAGACTCAGCTGAAGCTCTTCCTCTTCGATCATCAGTGGTATCTCAAAACAGGAAAAGCGGTTTTACTCTGAAGATCAGTGGTATTTGGTCTGAGAAAAGCGGCTTCCGTCTCTATCTTTCTCGGATTTACACGTGCACGAGCGGGAGAGACATTTAACAGAGGAAACAAGCGGTGATGTAAGGGGGATTTCTTGAGTTTTCGGGACTAGCGTTTGTATTTTAGGCGGATTTGGATGAAGGACGGCGGTTTTTGGATAGGGAAGAAAAGGGAGAAGATGTTTTGGAGAAAACCGGTTCTGGTTCTGCTTATTCTCACTGTTCTTGCACCAATTGTGCTTTACACCGACAGGCTCGGAAGCTTCTTTGATCCTAGAAGTAATCTTCTCAAACAATTAGAGAAACTAAGAATAAGTTTTCTAGGAAATTCTAGGAAATTTGAGTAACTTTCCTCTGTTTGGAGAAGGGAATTCAGAGAACTCAAGTAATTTTTCATAATTTTCTTGTGTTTTTCTGTTGATTGACTGATCTTTCTCTCTCATTTTCTTAGGTAAAAATGTATTTCTCGATGAGAGCTCGACTATTGTAAGTTTGAATGTTGATTGCTCTTATTTGACATTTTGGTAATTTTCATTTTTCATGGAAATTTATCTCCATTTTGTGTTTTTTCAACTTTTTCAGAATTTTGGGGGTGAGTTTGGGAAATTGAATGCGCTTCCACAGGTGATTTTATACTTCCCTTCTCTTTATCTCCAACTTTCTGCATTTTGTAGAAAAAATGATGATGTCGAGTTTCGGATCTGGGTTTTCTTATTTTTTATTCCTGTTTAGGAATCTTTGAATACGTTGAAAGAACCTATTGGAGTTGTTTATTTGGATAGTTCGGGTAATTCGGATGGGCTAGATTCTGAAATTTCGACTTCGAATGTTGGTGATGTTGAAAAGAGAGAATTCAAAGAAGGTTGGTTTTTTGTTTAATTGAAGATGTTCTTGGATCTTTACTTACAAACCTTCTGCTGGGATAATCTTCTGAAGAATGTCATTTCTTGGTATTGAAAGAGATGTTTCGTGATTGCCATTTGCAGAATTGTCACTGGGGAGGTCTACAGAGCATAAATCCAGAGTTTTATCAATGACAACTGCTGATGGAAACAAATGGGAAAAGGAAAATGTTATTGAGCAAGCGACGAATGGCAAGCAGGAAGAGAAAGTAAGTGATGGGTTACAAGAACATGAGTTAAATGCCAAAAGGAAGAGTGAAGAAGTCAAGGAGAAGAAACGGCAGCAGGAATTACCAGTCCAGAGACAGGTACTATTTCTCTTGCTTGGATGGTTCTAGTAATTGGTTTTTTTTTTATTTGTTATTAGCCAGTGTTGGTTGTAGGCTGTTGAGAATAAGTTATAAGAAAAGTCTTACATCTTTTTTATAGTGATTTCTTATCTTGTTTCCAGTCACCATCTTTTATTAATTTGCGGGTGTTCTTATGAGAGAAAAAAAGGGGTCTTTTGATGGTAACCCTCATGGGGAGAGGGTCTTTTTGATCTGCTCTTTGGGTCTATTGTGGTGACACTTATAGATGAAACATGGAAGGTTTTCACTGTTCAAGTGTGTGTTCATATTTTTCTCAAAATTAGGTTTACCAATATTTTTATTTTATCTGGTGATGGATGATCAAGACAATGGATATTACTTTTTTATTTTAGTGGGGTTTTGGGACCAGGTTGAATAATTGTAAAGGGGAAGTGTGATTATTTTAATAGATCTCACATTCCTTGTTGCCAATTAAGTAATGTTTCTTCTAGTCTGTTTATTATTATTATTATTTTTTTTCAATACACAAGTTATCCAAGACTTGTGAAGATAAACAACATGTTTTGGCTGGGGTGGTATTCATTTTCTCTACAAGAAAAGTGATTCTGTTGAAAGTTCTGGATGCAATAGTTTTTATTTGTTTCTATTGATTTCTACATATTTTACCATTTATGAATAGTTTTGTTTGTTTGTGTAGCATGCAGTTTATGCAAAATCCTTTTTGTTGGCTCATGGGTTGAAAAGATTATTATGCAGTTGGTTTGAATTGTTTTCATCCAATCATTTCTTATATCCCTACCAAATCTCCATATAGCTTGATATAGTTTTGAATTGGTTGGAAAGGCAGTTCTATCTTTCGTTACTTCAAATTATACAAGAAAAACCTGAGATCTTAAATGAGGTGATTTATGAAACAGAATATTGTCTATTTGTGTGGCAAACAGGAGCCGTTTTCTTTTTTGTTTTTAGAATGGAGGATTCTTTTTCATTTTACGGAATAAGAAAACAAAGAAACAGGAAATTTTAAAAGAATGATAGTTGCAAGAAAAATCTAGTTGGCCTGGCAATGTATTGAGTACAGATTAGGTATAGTACATTCCAAAAAAGAGTACATATTAGGCACATTATGAGTCAAACACATGCGATGAGGACATGTCACTCAAGTGATTTTAGGATTTTCCCCTCCAAGGACATGGCTCTATATGTATACCTTAAATAGTATTAGAAGCAGATACTGATATTCACCATTAACTTTTATAACACTGTTTCTAGATTTATTGCTTGTTTAAAAATTATTAGTTTATAATACCATATTTTAGGTTACTCTATAACACTGTTTTTTTTTTTTTTTTTAACTAAAGGAAGTTATCACTTTTTGGGCATGTTTGGTATTCGGATACAGTGTTTGTGCTTGAGGCTTCATTGGATGGTGTGTCAAACTCAATTAAGGGAAAAGAGGTTTTTGGCCATTTCCCTCATTACTTTGGTTTCGTTAAAAAATGACTAGGGGGCAGTTTGACTACATTAAGCTGTCAAGGAAAATGCACACAGTATTTATTTGCCATGTCCCAGTTATCTTGTTTGTATTCATATTCTCCTTAAAATACTAAATATTAAATCTAATAATACTTTTATGTATGGAAGTTCCAGGGCATTGGATTCGTTGAAAGAGAAGTCTCCAATGCCTTGTATTTGTGTCTGGCATTGGCTAACATTTGTTGACTTATTATGTAGGGCAGACAATCAATGTCAAAAATTTTATGGTAGCACTTCTCTAAATTGAAGCTGATCATACTTTTTAGCATCTCATTCCATTGAAAAATACTTTTTAGCATCTCATTCCATTGAAAACTAGGTTATTTGATTGCAATTTGTGGTATCATGAGCTGAATTTCTCCTGTTTTATCAGGAAAGGAAACATCAACAACATCTTTTACAAACTTCTGTCAAAGTTGGTTCAGAACAACACATGAAGACTAAACTTGAGAGACAGAGTGAGAAAACCTATATGTCAGATGCTCGAGTCCGGCATCTTAAAGATCAGTTGATCAGGGCGAAGGTTTACCTTGGCATGGGACCTATTCGGAGTAATTCTCAGTTTGTAAGAGAGCTCCGCTTGAGAATGAAAGAAGTTCAACGAGCTCTTGGTGACGCGACCAAGGATTCAGACCTACCAAAAAAGTAAGTTTTCCAATTTGATGATTACAACCTCTCACATTAACTGATATCTTGGTTTTGGTATGAACTGATTTTTCTTTCTATACTTATTGTAACGAGCATGCCAATTTTGTTAATATGAAATAATTGTTTAATTAAATGATCATTATATGGTGAATATGCATATTATCTTCTGGCTTTCAGTATGTACAAGTGGGCTTATTATTTGGTGGCTTTGGCCATTGATATGATAGGCTCTGTTGTGGATGGATATTTCACTAACTCTGCTCAATTGACAAGTATAATCCTTCGGTTGTGATTGCCTTTTATGATTGGTTTGAGAAAAACCATGTTCTTTCATTGATGGGTTTGTTTCTTTCTCTTTATTTTTTCCTGTTTCCTTCAGTTAAAAAGTAAGAAACTGGTCATCTGTCCACCTTCAACTTTGGAAAATGCTCAAGTTTTGGATGTTTGGGACACTCAACCGGATGACCCTAACTATCTGTTTGGTAATTTACAAATGGATGCTGAAACAAATGTTGACAATAACTTGCACTTACAAAGAAATTGTTCATGCAGTTGTTTACAGAGTTATTCTCTCTAGCCAAATGATCCTAATGATGTTTGGCACTTAATGAGAAGTTCACTGACCAGACATGTAAAATTGTCCACAAAATTTTTTCTCCGCTACTTGTCAAATGTTATCTTCCAAATGAAGATTATACCATGGGTCTTGGTGCCACATGTCCAAGATTACTTAATCAGAGAGTCGTGGGCACAAGGTCTTGTCACTGTTGACTCCTTAAATTTGTTCCTCATCTGGTGTGCAAAATATCTACACTCCTTAGCTGAATTGTTCTTACTACACTACTACAGTTGAAGTTTTAATTGATAATTCCTGAATACAGTGCGGATGAGAAACAGAAAGCGATGGAGCTAACTTTGGCTAGGGCAAAGCAAATTCAAGATGACTGTGCTGCTGTTATAAAGAAGCTTCGTGCCATGCTCCACTCTGCGGAAGAACAGCTACGAGTGCATAAGAAGCAGACCTTGTTCTTAACACAACTTGCAGCAAAAACACTTCCAAAAGGCCTCCATTGCTTACCATTGCGCCTTTCCACTGAGTACTATTCACTTCTCTCTAACCAACAACAGTTTCCCAATCAAGAGAAACTAGAAGAGCCTGAACTGTATCATTATGCACTATTCTCTGATAACATATTGGCCACGGCAGTCGTTGTGAACTCAACTATTTTTCATGCCAAGGTAAGCTAATGGATTGTATGCAGAACAGCTTTTAAGTGTAACAACTAACAACTAAAAGGTTGTTTTATATGTATGTTTGGATGTCCCACTAGGAATCAAGTACTGGGATTGAGTTCATAGTGACTAAGTTTTGGTTTCAGTCCCTGAACTGACAAAGCCAAGTAATGCCCCCAACTTTCTACTCATCTGCATGTACAACAACAGTGCCAAAAAATGAAATAACACTTATTGTTGAATGTTGCCTAGTAGATGGTCCGCTAGTGGAAGCCGAAAAACAGGATACCAATATGCTGTCACACGTTTTCTGTCTTTTTTATCCTGGATCATTCTTAACAATAATATTGCTCTGGGGATGAAAAACTCTGGAGAATTAGCCCACCAAATGTGATTTGGTCTCTTTTCAGCCCTGAAAATTGACACCATTTTGAGGCTCTGCTAAAGATTTAAATTAAATGTGGTTAGTGGGACACCCAAATGCACCCAAATTTGCTTTTGATTTCTACTCTCGTAACTTTCTATATTGATTCATACTTCTTCCTGTAGGATCCCATGAAACATGTATTCCATATTGTTACTGATAGGCTTAATTATGCTGCAATGAGGATGTGGTTTCTGGCAAATCCACCTGGCAAAGCTACCATTCAAGTTCAGCACATTGAAGAGTTTACATGGCTGAATGCAAGTTACAGTCCAGTTCTTAAACAACTTGGAACTCCTTCAATGATAGATTACTACTTCAAGACACACAGAACAAACTCTGATCCAAACATGAAATTTCGCAACCCAAAGTACCTTTCTATCCTAAATCATCTCCGATTTTACCTACCAGAGATCTTCCCAAAGCTTGACAAAGTGGTCTTCTTAGATGATGATATAGTTGTTCAGAAGGATCTGACTGGCCTTTGGATGCTTAATCTTAAAGGTAAGGTCAATGGTGCGGTTGAAACTTGTGGAGAAAGTTTTCACCGCTTTGATAGGTATCTCAACTTCTCCAATCCCCACATCTCGAAGAACTTCAATCCTCGTGCTTGTGGGTGGGCATATGGTATGAATGTCTTTGACTTGGCTGAATGGAGGAAGCAAAAGATTACAGAGGTCTATCACTCATGGCAGAAACTGGTAAGTTAATATCATGAATTTCCAGTCATGTCTCTGAACTTTTATGAAAAAAATGTTTATTGGGTTTCTTCCTATTAGGTTATGCCAGCAAATTATGTATCCAATTACTCATACCTCTTTGGACAACGACTATGTCTATGTTGCCTCAGTAGAAAGTACATATCCATGTATGTAATAGAAGAATGGTTCCCTCTTTGAACAGCAAAGAGAAAAGTGAAATGGGAATCAAGTCGTTGAAATATTTGTTTGATCGAAAGGTAAATGGGAAAGAAGGAACATAATGTTAATCATTTTTTTAGTCAACATGTTATAATCAAGTTCTTTTAGAGGTAATTTAGAAATGAAGCTCATTTTACTTGGATCGTGATAGTAAAGGCATAAAAACAAGAACATCGAGCAACCCCTTGTTTGGCCTAACAATTTACTGACTTGATAACATGATTAAACTCCACCTGAATCAAAGAAGACGACATGTTGATTTCATTAGGAAGGAAATGAGATCTCCATGTCCATGGAACCCCACTAGTAAATGAAACCCAAGCAATAGCATTAGAAGAATCACCGTCTACAATTAACTTAATTAGAAACGCCTAACAAACAACCGGAGCACCTCTAAGATAGCCATCACTTCCACTCATTGGACTCCTTATTCCTTAATGCCGATGCTCTCAGAGAGCATCATTGACACTTCCTCTTTGCTATCATGAAGCACCATTCCAATCCCCGCTGGCCCTCACTTTTTCTCCTAGCAACTCTATCAACATTGAATTTCAAAACCCATCTAAGGGGGACCTTGGAGGTACCATTACAACAGATAGCAGCCTCCCAATTGTACATGATATCATCAAAACTTAAGATAAAACCATTATTAGTACCAATCATCAATGTTATTTTTTATTTATTGAGAAATTCAGAGAAACAGTAACCCTGATAACATGATGTGATTTCTGTGCCACTCCAAATGCAGCATAGGGGCTACCTTTAAGAAAAATTAATTGGTTCTATTTCAGGGCTGTACCTAAGCACACCCCTTAAATCATCAATTTATTGTACCATAGAAGGAGATGTAATCATTTAAAAGTGTTATACTTAGATTTCTTGGGAAAATCTAATTAAAGTATATTTCCCTTTTCAACTTGAAAGGCTCGATTAACTTGCATTTTAAGTGTACTTGGATTATTGGGATGCATGCAACTTCATCACTGTTGTGAAATTTACTAGGATTGCAACTTTGTCACTTGTAAGATACACCACCTAAATTCTCATGAAGATGTATGCCACTTTTATATGTAATATCTTCTGATCAAGAAGTGATCTTTTATATTATTTACCTACCTTCATTTTTTTTCTTTTGTTCTCCTTGTAGACCTAACTGAAAATATACCCTTCCTGTCTGCAGAATCAGGATAGGCAGCTATGGAAGCTTGGAACTCTGCCACCTGGTCTGATAACATTTTGGAATCGTACGTTACCCCTCGACAGATCGTGGCATGTTCTGGGCCTCGGCTACGACCCAAATGTCAGACAGAAGGAAATAGAACGGGCTGCTGTCATACACTACAATGGAAACATGAAGCCCTGGCTTGAAATTGGCATGCCCAAATATCGAAATTACTGGGCAAAATTCGTCAACTATGATCAAGTCTATTTGAGGGACTGTAACATCAATCCCTGAGGAGCGAATGGTATTCTAAATCCTTTGATTTTGTTTCTGGCAAAGATATGGCACATATAAATGTGTTTTTTGCAGGCCTCTGTTTAAGCAGTTCTATCGGGGCACAGCTGGAATTGACTGCTTTAATTATGATTCTTTCTGCATTTGCTTTGTTGTTAGGGCCTTTCTTTCTGAGGCATAATTCGTTGGCATCTCTATCATTTCTTTGTAGAAGAACTGATATATTGTATATGTACCAAAAACTGAATTCAGCTCAAAAGATTGCAAGTTAACTGGTCAATTTCATGTATAAGCTGCAACTTGGGCTGAGTTGGCACTGACCTAGTCTGATTTTTGGTTGGGTGGGGCTGGGCCTATTCAGTTTGGATTAGACTCGGTTGTGGATCTCTCAAATCCAACTGTAATTTGGGTTGGCTTGAGTTAGGGCCCCGGCAACTGGACACAAGCCTCATTTCATATACTTAGGTATATAATATTCATGTTACAGTGTACAGAGAACATGATGAGTATGAGATAAAAATCTAAAGAGCCCTAAGAGCCCACTCATTGTCTTCATTGCTTCCTCTCCATTGGCAAGACAGCAAGGCCATCTTGGCATTCTACATTTAAAGCTTTCTTGCGAAATGAAAATCACTCTCTCATCTAACCTCTGTTCTCTCATTTGAGACGTCTCTCAAGTTGCGCCAGAAGAAGATGATGAAGTCCAGCATCCACCTACCATCTAGGTACAAGCAGAAATCCCTACTTATGCTCTCCATAGTTTCTTTCTTTTTAATATAAACAATAGCTACAATATCACTCTCTTTTTGTTTCTCTTACGGTCAGATTATTTTTTTTTGTGATTTTGGGGGTTCAGGCTTCCTTTTATTTTAGGATTTGGAGATCCCACATTTCAGTATATGTTCCTTTTATCTTGGGATTTATTATGGAATAGGGTTTCTGTAGTTTCAAGATTTTAGGGGTTCTCTTGACTTGTGGATTTTGAGATTTTTGGTCTTGAGACTTTGTGCAATGTTTTTGTAGTATTGGAATTCTTTGATTTATAGGGATTGTGAGGATTTGAAGTTTGTGGAATATCATGATTTTAGTTGATTTTAGGATTTTGGGTTTAGGTTTCATATAATTCGAATATAGGGTTTTTGCAGTTTCAGTATTTTAGAGATTTAGGGTTTCATGGATTTAGGTTCTTCTAATTTGGGGATTTTGGAGATACAGAATTCTGTTTGGCCACATGAATTTTCATTAAACCGCACCTTTTTTTTTTTTTTTTTTATGTGGCTAGATTGGTTAGTGGTACACTATTCGTGGGACAACTTACATGCCCAGAACCCCAGGGACCTGTGTGAAATGAGACCCCCTTACGACTGGGGTCCATCGTGTTTCTCTAAACTGCACATTTTTTATTCATTGATAATAGTGTATCTTCTCATTGACAGAGAAATGCAAACACACCATCTTAATTGGACCATGTTTTTTCCACTCAAGTAGAGAAATGGAAATGTACAATGTGAAAATGACATGCAGTTTTTATTTTATTTTAATTCAGTCTGCTGAGGGAGGGTTTTGGTATAGGAATAATTGTGGGCTTGGGTTCGTGTTGAGGGTATATGAAGCCGGTTTTGGTTTGAAATGATCCATTTTGACCGGTACAGGAGACTTCTTGTGGCCGCAGTACCAAGGAAGATGGTTGGAGTTACGAATACGGAGGGTTTGTTTGGCACTGTGCCATTCGGAAGTTCCCGTTCCCACGAGATCAAGTTAGAAAGTTGGAACTAAAGTACTTTTTTTTTTTTTTTTAAGAAACAACTCGGTGGTACTGTTGTTTCATATTTTTCTTACCTTTTAAAGCACATCATTTAAAAATTTCAAATCCTCTCACTTATCTTATGGGTAGGCCCTATGTTCAGGATTTCAAAGAAGGTGAGCCCATTTTATAATTTTCAAATATGGGTCATATGGTTACAATTAGGGATCGGATTATAAAATTATAATGGTGGGACCACATTATAAATCCTATTAATATGGGTCATGTCTTTTAATTTATAAAGGTGGGCATCACATTGTAATTTCTAAAGGTGGATCTCGCGTCCACAATCACATAAAAGGTAACCTCACTTTATAATTCTTAAAGGTGGGTCATATGGTCACAATAACAGAATGCGGAGCCGCATTGTAAATTCTATGCATGTGGGCCCGCGTTGTGATTCTTACGAATGTGGCCTTATGTTCATGGGTTCCATGTTAAAAAAAAAAAAAAAAAAAAAAAGATGGCCCCACATTAGAATTCCTATAAAGGTTGGCCTATATTGTAAATCTTATAAATGCACTGCTTGCATGTTCTAATTTCTAATGGACACCACATTGTAATTTCTAAGGCCCTGTTTTTTTAGTGGAATTCCTGCCAGGAATTCATCATGTCCAGGAATTTCTGGACATGATGTGACAGGTTCCCCTGGAATTTTTGAATTCCATGTTTCTTTAGTAGCATTTCTGGATTCCAGTCAAATGGAAAGTCTCTTTTAACATTTGAGAATCCAGGAATTCCACTCCCTATGCATTTTGGTGGAATTCCTGGATGCTCAAGTCCAAAGGGGCATTCAGGAATTTCACTATGTCTGGGAATTCAGGAATTCCACATACAAGAATTCCTGGAATTCCAACAAAGAAATAAGCCCTAAAGATTGGTTATGTATCCAGAATCACAAAAAATGTGGAATTACTTTATAATTCATAAATATAGGTCACATGGTCACGATCACAAATGATGGACCCACTTAAATCCTATGAAGTGGGCTCCATATTCTAATATTTAAAGGTGGGTATCATGTTTAATTTTTACGAGTGGGTCCCATGTACGATAATAATAGAGCGTCGGTAACTATAAAAGGTGGGTTCCACATTGTAAATCATATGTCTACATCTTATAAAAAAAACTTTTATAATATTACCAAAAAAAAATTGTACCATATAAATAAGTTATGTAGAGTATAGTCTCGGCACAATTCAATTTTGGTACAACCTGATCCAAGCATAAAATTGAGAACAACTGGAGAACATGCCAAATGCACCCTAAATTGTGCACTCCTATGAGGACATTGCGAGGAAAACTTGAGGCAAATTTATTCCCTTGCGGGGGTTTGAGAATGTAGTATGTGGGTCCAGCACAGATTGTGGTATTTACTATTCATAGTCAAGCACATATGATAGTCATCGAGCTCTTGGGAGCATTGTATTTTCTTTTGGGTGGTCACTTCGACTACAATATCCATCCCTCACCATAGGGTGAGGGATGCTTCCATAAATAGAAGCTTTTAAGTACAAAAAGGTGATTTCAAGTATATATGGTGAAGTACAAAAGGGGGATTCATATGAAAAAAAGGAAGCATCCCTCACCATGGGTGAGGGATGAATGCACTTGAACAAAAAAAGAAAGCATCCCTCACCATTAGGTGAGGGATGGATGCACTTGAACATCCTTCTATATATATATATGGAAATATTCAAGTGAGGGATTCCCTCACCATGTGTGGTGAGGGACTCCCCTTTTTGGGAAAATTTTAAGTACAAAAGGGCTTTTGTACTTTTTAGGAGTACATTCTTTTGTATTTGAAACTTCCCAAAAATGGGAGTCGCTCACCACACATGGTGAGGGAATCCCTCACTTGAATACCCTCCATCACCCTTTTGTACTTGAAACTTTCCAAAAAAGGGAGTCTCTCACCACACATGGTAAGGGAATCTCTCACTTGAATACCCCTCATATAGGGGAATCCCTCACCACATATATATATAGGGAGATGCTCTTATAACCTTACTATGAGATATAAAGGTGGGGGCCATCACATTTATGTTATTGGCATTTAATATGGATGTGAGGGCCTCCATCTTATCTCTCATAGTAAGGTGAGAGATATCTCTCATAGGAGCATCTCCCATAAAGGTGAGGGCTCTCACATTGAAGTTGTTGGCATTGGATATGGATGTGAGGGCCCCCACCCCACATTTAAGTAACTCTCACAAGAGCATATATATATATATATATATATATATGTGTGTGTGTGTGTGTGTGAGGTCCTCTCCCGTGGTCCCCCCAATGTGGATCCTGTATTTGACACTCGATCTAAATAAGATTTGACCATTGAATTGAAATCAACAAAAAAGCGATTCTTTATAAAACTGCTACACTTGATGGCCATGGAGCACGGGGTTTAAGATGATCAAATGGACTTAATTTTGCACATAGGTAAGTCTCATCCAAGCCTTTCGATCTCACGCATTTGCCATGATTGTTATGCCCCCCTTCCCCGAGAGCTCCACAAGGGAGGGCATATGGGCTTGGTTGATAAAGTGCATAGGAGAGGTGGCCCTATATATGCATAGTTACACACACAGGGCATAGTTACACACACAGGGCAAGACTCTCCTAATCTCAAACTTATGATAAAATTATGTAAGTTCACGCTTGTGGAGACCACCCTTGATCCATCCAAATGGACGAAATATACAACCCCCCCCCCCCCCGGAAGTGCACATGTCCACCAACTTTCGGTTAAATCTAAATTTATTGGATCGTTGGATCGACTATGTACCGATCCGGATGGACTGTTGACCATTAAACTTTTAGAGCCCAGACGGAGATGATAGAAATCATGGTTGGGGCTTATTTTTTTGTAGAGAGGAGGGTTCCAGGGAGTCTCCCCATTCCCATGTAGGTATCCAGGTGGGCCCCACCACATACTTGAGCTTAGGAGAGCCTTGCTCATATATATTTATAGGGAGTTGCTCCTATGAGAGCATCTCTCACGTTACTATGAGAGATAAGGTAGGGGCCCTCACATCCATAACCGATGACAACAACTTAAATATGAGGGCCCGCACCCTATCCCTCATAGTAAGGTGAGAGAGCAGAGAGATATATAGGGAGATGCTCTTATGAGAGATATCTCTCACCTTACATGAGAGATAGGGATGAGGGCCCTCACATTTAAGTTATTGACATTCGATATGAATGTGAGGGTATATATATAGGGAGATGCTCGTATGAGAGATGCTCTCACCTTACTATGTGAGATAGGGTGTGGGCCCTCACATCCATATTCAATGCCAATAACTTAAATGTGAGGGCCCCCACCCCTATCTCTCATATAAGGTGAGAGATATCTCTCATATGAGCATCTCCCATATATATATATATATATATATATATATATGTGTGTGTGTGTGTGTGTGTGTGTGCGTGTGTGTGTGGCTCTCTTAAGCTGTAGCTTATGTTATTCTAAACTGAAACTATCTGCAAAATCATCTTCATTGTAAACTGCCTCAAATCATCGTCTCCAAAATCAAGATAAATCCAATCAAAACTAGACACATACACACATGCATGCATACATATTCTACCATAAATCCATGTGTGATGCACAGGTTAATCTCGTGGTATCAAGGACAAAGAATATATTGGGAATGCCAGGCAATAATCGTCAGAGTTAGGTCTTATATCTATTGGTAATTTTTTTTTTAAGAAAGAAAGAAGCCCAAGTGTTAAATAGCTCGTGATTTTTAAATAATAAGAAACTAATTACAAATACTTCTACTGACATTTTATTTTTAAGAAAAGCCCCCATTGTCAAATCCCCGTATTCTATGCCTTGGGAAAAAAAATAGTTACAGATACATTTTTATTGACATCAACAACAAAATAACATAGCATTGGAATAAAAAAAAACCATACCTAGGTAGTTGTTGAGATAGAGAGAGAAAGGGGCGTAGAGAAAGAGGAACATAATAGTTATCGAATGAGGCGTTTCACCTAGGAAGAGCCCTAGTGGTTGAAGAAGAGGGATGAAGAGTTTAAGTGGTCGAGGAAGAAGGGATACCATACAAATCCTTTCGTTTTAAACGAAACGACTTAGGTAAGGAGGTGGGGCCACAAGCTGACGTGGATCAAGGGGATAGAGTTTTGGCATGATTTATTCCCAACCGTATCTCAACTTTATGTGCTCGCGCACGTGCAAAACTCCTCGTGTGTTTTTCTTTAAAAAAAACCCCTCTTTTAGCCAATAAAAGTGTGACACGTGTCATCAGCGATACACATATCCGATTCTCTCTCCTAAATATTCTCCTACAAAGGTGGATCTCTTAAAATACTAACAAATCATTAGCTATTAGATTGGGGTAGATACTCTCATTTTGAGATAGGGGAGTTTTTGAGAATTTCCATACACATGTACGTGTACGTGTGTACGTGTACATGTGTACATGGATATGTATATGTATATATATATACAAACACACACATAGAGGTTATTCTGAAAAACACACCTCATTCATTTAGAGCCTGCGTGTTTGTATTAAAATACATGGGTATTGAATATGTAGGAATTTATGGTGAAGTGAACTATCAAAGGATTATTAACAAGGGTGAGGAGTGAAGAATATTAGGTGGAGATATAGATGAAATTTTTACTCTTATATATTGAATTGTTAAGGTGATGGCTTGGTATTCATGTCCTATCTTCCTTTGATATTTACATGAAAGGAAAGATTAATTGATGCTTGATTTTTTAAATTTACTGTTGGTCTTCATTTTTAATTACTTAGGGGCATGAATCATATGTTTTCTAATGCAAACAAATAGGTCCTTAAAAAGGGAATCACAAGGTGGCTGCTATGGATAACACACCTGCTCCCACAGTTCTAATCCTGGGTGGGCAGGTTTCCTTACTTTTTCCCTGGACCTTAAAAGAATAATCTTCATCTTTGTTAGATTCAGATTTGTCACAATAGTATTGGAGATTTAGGATTTCTACAATGTTAATTTAGGGATTCTGGGGTTTCTTTGATTTAGGGTTTTTCATGTTTAGGGTAATAGTTATCACGTTGGAACCGGGTTGAAGAGTTATGTAGTTGGGTTCCGGTTGGGGTGGCCCCATCTCGGCCACACCTGGCCGCTAGTTGTTAAAATGATATTTAAGATTCCTTTGGCAAGGGATATGTATTTACGATGATACTATGTTAATATTTTGAGCTGAAATGCACCAAGGGAAGTTTCTTGTGTGGTCCCCGATTTTTGGTCTAATTATCTGGAAATCCATAGTATTGATAACCAGTTGCGGACCTAGGATTTTAGTTTGAGCGGGGCGAATGATAATCAATTGAGAAATTAAATAATTCTCGTACAGTGACCCCCCCCCCCCCCCCCCCCCCCCCCCCCCTATTGTTATGAAATTTTAGCATTGAAGAATATGAGATTGATGCAGGCCCTAGGGTTAGGGCTTGCTTGAGTGCCAAAGCATGTGTCCAAAGACACCTCAAATCGTCTCTACGAAGACTTCAACACGAGGACATAACTCTCCGAGGGAAAGCCCATGATTCTATTCAATTTCAAAGTATGAGATCTTCATTTCTACAATGTACTATAAATTAAAAAGCAAGCTAGGGCCTAAGCAAACCTAGACCAATAATAGAAATTAACCTAATTATAATTAGAAATATACTAACTAAAATATAGGAAAAATAAAAGGAAATAAAATAAAAAATATCTCTAATTGGGTGGGACACTTGTGGCCCGTTATGCATCATGCCCCCAGGTTGAAAGAAGAGGTTGACTTCGAACTCATGTCTGCTTCATGTTGCCTCTGTAGACATGATGTATGTAAATCACTTCCTTTGTGGCATGGGCCCTTAATCTCTTCTTCAGTGATTCTGGTTTATTTTGATGGAGTGCAACCTCCTTTCTACCGTGCATTAATGTGTACATGTTATCACGCATCCCATGAGTTTCATTCTTGTCATACATCCATGGGCAACCCAGTAATATATCTCCACTATCCATTGGTAGGACATCACACTGAACAGTATCTTTATAATCTACACCAACGATAATAGTGTCTTGGCGTATATGTCGCACTTGTACTTCATCACCTGTCATTAGCCACTTGACAAAGTAGGGACAATTATGCTTATAAACTTTCAACTCCAAAAGATCAACAAGAGCTTGGGAGATGGTATTTTCATAGCTTCCTCCATCAATCACAACCATACATTTTTTCCATGCATTGTACCTGTGGAACGAAAAATATATTTCCTCAACCATGTTGTGTTTCCGGTTCATCGTGTGCACCTCCATTAAGTTAATTTGTTTTAGACAATCAAACGAACTATGCCCCTTTTGCTTACAATGAAAACATGTGAACCTATTTTGATCTTCAAACTTGGAGGAAAACTTTTCTGTGGAACCAATACTTGGATTCGAATATGGCTTTGATGGGGCTTTTTGTGCATGCCATTTAGACACGCTAAATTCTCGAGCATGATAGTTAGCAATGTCTTCAACCTTGATAACATGTTAGATGATCTCATCAACACTATTAAATTTCTTGAATGTAAGGATATGTTGTATGTCAATTATCGAGCCATGAAAATATCGATCAGCCAACACATCATCATCCTCATTCAAGCCACAACGAGCTTACATGGTCATGAACTCCTCAAAATACTCAACAACCGTCTTAGATCATTGTTTCAAATCTTGAAAACTTAAACGCATATCTCTGGAGTAGTTGACCGGAAGGAACTTTCATTTTAAAAGATTTTTCATTTCAGTCCATGTCTCAACTGGGTCTATATTTTGATTCATTCTCTTCTTTTGCAACTCAGCCCATCAAATCACAGCATAATTACGAAACCGAGTTGCCAATAAGGTAACTCTTTGGTCATTCGTCATTGGCTTGTGTGCAAAAGAAAACAAAATCACAACACTAACCAATACATGAATGCATCTGGCTTTAATTTTTCATCATATTTAGGAATCATGAGTTTAATCCTTAAGTCTCGATCAACATTGACTAGTTGTGGATCCCGTTGATTTTAATTATTTTCGTCATCATTTCGGTGATTATCTTCATGCCAATTATTTTTCAAATTGGTTAATCGGGTTTCTATCATTGCAAGAGTTTCTTCGATTTGAACCATCGTCGCAGAGAGTTGATTAATATTTTTCAATAACTCCACAATGGTTCCCATCAAACCCTCCTCGTTTGTGGAGGAAGAATCCACTTTTGCCTTCTTCTATGAATCACCATTTTTTATGCAATAAAAAAATTGGACCAACCTAATATATAGATCCTCTTTCCACGAGCACGCAGGTGAATGCGGATCAGAAATCGGAGTTGGAATAGCTCTTTCATAGGAAGGTTTAACCATTGATTGGGTCAAATCTGTTGATGCAATTGCTACGGCTGAGGATCTTTGTTTCTGGGTCTAAGAACCCGACCTCTTAACCCTATGATTAACACTAATTACTTCTGCAGTTAGGATTACTAAGTGAAATTAGAGGCCAATCGTGGTGTTTTGTGTGTTAGACTAGCTTTGAGAAGTTATGGGAGCCTCTGAGTCTAGTTTGACCCATTTTTAGAGCCCGCGATAAATTAGAGTAAAACTGGGGGGTTATTCATAAATTTTATAAATATGTCATTCTGAGCTCATTATATTGGGATTATCATTCCAGACAACTTTTGCATTCAACTTGAATAAATTTAAGGCCCTGAAACCCATCAACTGACTAATTCCGTCATAAGTTGATAGACTTTAACCGAACAGTTGACTTTTCCCTCGGAACCCCGAAATGTGTGGCTCTTGAGCTCAAATATTAGATATTAACCTGCCAGACAACTTTCTTGTTTGGCTCGAACTCATCTGAGACCCCAAGAGCCCAGTTTGACCCCGGACATACTTTTTGAGGTGTTTATCGCAGTCTGTAGATCGCACTTTCCTCAGACGATCTCCAAAAAATCTGATCTTAGGCTTGTTGAAAAGCCCTCCTCGTGACCTATAATTGTTCTTCTTTGACCAAGTCCAGCCAAGGTCCCCAAGACCTCCATTTATGCGTCACAAGTCAACTAAATTGTGGCAAACTCACAAGCTACCCTTTCACAAAATATCTCACCAACCCCCTCCATTTTCCTTAAATGCTCTCACCCACCCCACCTACCACAATAACTCTCATTTACACTCCCATTCCATCGGCAAAGAGAACTCATCATTCTCTTCTATCTTCTTCATCTCCTTTCTTCTCCCTTCCATGGCTTGGTGAAGAACACCTCCATGGAGGCTCCTCTTACAAGATCGGACCCCACAAAAAAGCTCTACGCCGTCAACTACGCAACATAGTGCATTTTAGTGCAAATCCATCGGTGGCAGCCCCTCCATCTATCACTCTCTGAGAGGTATGCCTCTTTTCCCTCTTGAATCTTTCTTGATTTTGAAACCCATTTTCATCACTAGTGTTGGTTTTTATGGGGTTTGGGGTTTGACAGTGGATGGGTTTTTATTTTAGGGTGAGTTTGGTGGGTTATTTGGAAAAGAAAGCTCTTGGTTTGGAGCTTGGATTTATCGTGGGTTAAGGGTTGGATTGACCCTTGATTGGAGGCAAGTGTCCAAATTAATTTGCATAATTTGTTTGGTCATCTTTGTTTCTAGTTTTTCATTGTTGTATTAATCATGCTCAAGTTAGAAATGGTTAATGTTAATCATGCATCTTTGGCGATTTTTTTTTTTTTGCTAACGGAGGGTTCCCAGTCCTTTGGACTAGACTCATCCCTCCGGGCCCAGAGAGAAGCCGGGTAAAACCCCTGTGGCCCCTAGGAGTGGCCCTTGGTGGTAACACAAGTGGACTCAACCTTCGGTTCCTGAAGAGGGGGGAACCGGGAGTCGATACCAGGACCTCTAGCTCCGGAAGAGGGAGGAACCGTGGTCCTGACCACTCGGCCAACCCCTTGGGGATTGGGTAAACTAATTAGTGATTTTACATCTTTGGATTTCCAATTAGTCTTGTTAATTCCACTTAAGGGACTGTTAGTGTTGGAAATGGAATTAATAGTGGGATTAAGCTTCTCTTTTGGGGCCTTAATGAAGTGGATCTACCCCTTGTTAACCTCATTTAATCAATCCTAGTGACCCCACTTGTGCCCATGTGGGCCGCACTTTTCCCCTCCTGCCCAAATCCCAAGGTGGGCCCCATAACCTGCAGCCGAACAAGCTGGCAGGCACTAGGCTGCTGCCCAGCGGCCAAGAGCAAGCAACTGCCCAGTGGCTGCAACAGTTGGGGAGCGTCAGACCAGCGACCGGTCATGCAGCGATCGGCGGGCCCACAAAACTGTCCTTTTGGGCCGTTGTTAGGGCTTTTCTTGGGCTGTTCTAGCCCGATTTTCTCCTCACAAATTCTGAAAATTTTGGGAAGCCAAATTAGAACCTAGAAATAGAGTATAGGTGATACCCGAATTATGCAATTCCCACAGATGTAGATTTATTTCCTAGAAAGGAAACTCGAAAACATAGATCATTGGTGGAATCCCATACCCTCACCTCGCCCAACTTTGTTTTCAACTTAATACTTAAATCCAAACAATTGTGAATGCATGTGGAGCACGGGGACTCGTATTTTTATCAGAACTTAGGGACTGGATATTCCCACATTCGGAATGTATCAAGGGTACGAAAATACACACAATATCGATCCCTTTGAGCATATAATTTTAAAAATCACCGTACTTGCATGTCTAAGATTATTAATCAAACTTTTCATACTTGTATAATATTTTATATACATTGTCAACCCGACTCTAGTATTATGCCCTACAAGACTCCTTAGGTCTTAGCACGTGATTTTCTCCCTGCTTTACCATTGGATGCACCCAGATCCTTAGAGGGTTTTTCGGTTAAGTGTGCGAGCATTCAACTGCTCTGTCCTTTTGAGTTACCCAGATTACCTTGACTTTCTACCACCCGTTTTGGGTCTCTTATTTCTACCCGGAATGCTGTCCATTTTTTTGTAGGATTTCTCAAACTTAGAAAATATGGTTTTAAAACCCGCTTTAACTTGGTTTACTATTTTAAGCCCAACTTAACTTGGTTTACTGTTTTAAAAGCCGAATCAACATCATTTTTTTTTAGCATTCTAATTGTCTGTCAAACCCCGTACTTGCACGTGCATCTCTTAGGTAACTGAATTACTCATTAATTCCCGTGTAAGTACCGAACCATGCATTTTGTATTGATTTTCGAGTTGGCACCACCAAGCTGTTATTCATGTGTGTTGGCATCACCAAGTTGTTATTCGTGTGTGTGTGTATATTGCTCGTTGCAGTTTGTAGTCTTGTATGTGACTGGTGTCACTAAAATACATACATTGCCTGAGCTAGACCAGGTACTCCCGTGGCAAGGCCAAAGATTTCATGCGGTTGTAAACTCCCGAGTGAGTTCAAATGTACCATCAGTCAATTCAATTAGGGTAAGCTTATGCTTCCCCTTCGAGGATTATGCGATGTGGTTTCCATTTAGGATGTAGTTCACTTTTTCATTATTATTAATTCTACTATTTTACTCATGCCACGCTTTCCTTAGCTAGACATATTGTTACCGGACCTCTGATTAATTAACCTGTCATTTATATTCTGCTTTGTACCTGCATACTATGCTTTTCATTTTGGGTACTTGCTAGACAAGTTGTCTGATCTACGCTTGGTGCTATAGGTATGATACCCTGAAGTACATACCTTGCCCGAGCTAGATCAGGTACTCTCGTGGCAGGGCCAAAGATTTCATGCGGTCGTAAACTCTCGGGTGAGTTCAAATGTACCATCAGTCAATTCGATTAGGGCAAGCGAATGCTTCCCTTTCGAGGATTATGCGATGTGGTTTCCATTTAGGATATAGTTCACTTTTTCGTCATTATTGATTCTACTATTTTACTCATACCACGCTTACCTTAGCTAGACATACTGTTACCGGACCTCTGATTAATTAACCTGTCATTTATATTAAACTTTATACCTGCATACTATGCTTTTCATTTTGGGTACTTGCCAAACAAGTTGTCTGATCTACGCTTGGTTCCATAGGTATGATACCCTGACATGTACCCTAATACGGTTTCTGAGGAGGTGGTTGCTAAGTCGCAGGTGGCGAGTGTTTTGGTGCAGAGGTTATCATGTAGACTCCATTCCCTACACATGAGACGTGAAATGCCTAAGAGTATTATTTTGAATTTTATATTCTGTATTTTATTGTACTGGCCTTTGTTGGCCTTTTATTTTAGGAAGTGTAATTAATACATGTTTGTAACTTTTATCTTGAATTATGGGAATGTAATATCCTGTTTACTTGTCTAGATCTGTTATCTATTATTTGTATCGTACTAGTCTGATGATGTATCGTACAATACAGCTAGTAAGACATTAGTGATACAATACGGAATCCGATGAGCTCCGGATTTGGGTTGCACCGCAATGCAAGCTTCTGCTAAACGTTCCATGACGGTGATGGATCTTGAAATTCTCACTCATGCAAATCATGGGGAAAAGAAAGATTATGCTATAGTAATCCTCGTATCACGGCCCCTTAATCCTACCTCAATTTTGGGGTCGTGACACTGGGCCTTGATGTAAATGGGTCCAATCTGACCTAAATCCGACTTGGCTTGGAGATGTGGCCTAACCAGCAATAGCTAGCTAAGACACGTGTAAGGATTGGCACATGATTTCTCCTCTTGGACTTGGTGTCGATGGAGGATAGAGAAAGGAGCTGAAACCCTATTTGAGTCCAGATCCCCTCTTTCGTTGAAATAGTGGGGCTTGTTTTGACAAATCCCTACGCGCCACGTGGCAAATTTGTCACCTCAACTATGACCCTCTCTTGGAATGAATAAATTAAAACGACGGGGTCTTTCTTGCAAATAGAAAAAAAAATGTTCCAAACAAGACCCTAAATAAAAAAAGAACCATTCTTCCAACCTTCTCTCCGTCCGGCCAGCACCTCCTCTGCATCCTCTTCTAACCCTCTCCTCCTTTGGCAAGCACCTCCTCTGCATCCTCTTCCAACCCTCTCCTCCTTCGGCCAGCACCTCCTCTGCAACCTCTTCCATTTTCCTTGTACATCACTATAGTACCTCCTCCGGACAGTAGTGTGGAAAGGTTGCAGGGGGAGCTCTCTACCCTAGTTGCCTGCTGCAACGAGTGGGAATGGGGCTATTATGGCCCCATAGAGGCATATTGTTGGGCCAGTTGCCAGAGTCAATGTGATCTAATCCGTGAACCATTGCCCCCGCCACCACCAACACATTGTTTCAAACAAGAAACCCTAAATCAAGATTTTCAATAGGTTGAGACAATTAGGTACAAGAGCCCATACGATTACATCATACTAGCACCAACAACTACTGTTGCCATCCATTTGTTGTAGATTAAGGAATGGGTGGTCAAGGAAGGTTGTTGGGCTGCAGATTGGACTAGTGTTTCCACCCATTTGTTTTTTCCACCTCCGTTTAAGTAGAATCTCCAAAGAAGAGTGCCAACAGACTGACCTGCTAGAACATAAATGATGTTGTTGGCAGGGTTGGTGGTTAGCCGATGCATCTTTTGGTGAACTTGGTTCTTTGGTTTCTTTAACAGGACATGAAACCAATACAAGTCAATTGAATTAGTATCCAGTCAAATCTTGACTGATAAATAGTTTCCATGTAATTGATGATTGTACAGATTTTTGGATTTCATTTAGCAGTATTGGGTTTCTTGACAAACCGGTTATCCTCAGGGGTTGCTGGCCGGAAGAGTGCTGGAGGAGACGAATGGGTTTTTGTTTGAAATAAGTTTTTTTTTATTTGTAAGAAAGACCCTACCCTTTTATTTTAGAAGAAATTAGCGAATGGTCCCTTAACTTTGTCTTTGAAGGCTCTAGTCCACAAGAGTTTCATTTTGAAAGTCCGGAATCCAAGCCCAAGAGGGGATGAATAGGGTGAGCTAGACTTTAGTGACCAATTATGACAAATTTTTACTTCTTTAAATCAATTAGTCATAAATAATGATATAGAACTAAAGTGCGGAAACTAACAAAAACAATCACCACAAAAAGCATACACCATAATACAATGATTTGTAGTGGTTCGGCCTCAATGCCTACATCCACTACCGGCTTGTAAACCTACACCCCACCAGATTTCCATTATCAATGCTTTTCAGTATGCTAAGCAATAACCTTTACAAAATGATTTTAAAACTAAGCAATAACCTTACAATATCATTTCCAAGGCTAAGCGATAACTTCTTGGGTTTTAAGGTTCACCCCTAACCTTTACACTCATGCTTTTCTAAGACTAAGCAATAACTTATGACCCTAAGATTTGTTGCCTCTACTAAGTGTCTACAATACACTTGAAGAGATACAAATTAAGCTCAATTACAATGCCTCTTAATTAGGCGGATATGAAAGTGAAAGTCTAACTCACACAACACACTACGTGAAGCAAAGATAGATGCTCAATGTGTTTGTGTGAAAACCTCAATCAAGTTTAAAAATGATAGCTCAATGAATATAAGCTTAAAGCTTTTGAAAGTTTAAATCACAAATGTTTTGATTGAAGTGAAAATACAAATCACATGTAATTGAAAAGAACAACTTGTAAAAATAGGACTTATCAAGTTATGTAAGTTGCATGAAATTTAAAAACAACTAAAGCATGTGATTTGTGAGCTTGTTGTTTCTAAAACAAACTAATTTAACTATATGTTTCAAGGAATGGAAAATAACATGTTAGAGATTCAACCAAGTGTTGAGATCATGCAACAAGTCAATTCAAAGATGTCGTCAAAGCATGATTTATAAAATAAAAAACAAACTTGGTTTGAATCAAAGTGAAGAGTCCAAAATAAAGAATCAATTCAAAGTAAAATTCAAGTAATGGATTCAACAAATCATAGTTATCATACTTAAATTGATTTACCAATAATTTAAACAAAGCATGAAAATATATGGTAATGAAAGCAAAGCTTACTTGAAATGATTTAACTTAATGAAATCAAGCTTTTAGCTTTCCATAGACCAACTAGCATTTCTCAGCTCAATCTCCTTCCTTAAACTTCAAAATCCCTCAAATAATGCCTCAAAATTGGTTCAAATCCCAAGGAAGAGCTCAAATATATAGCAGAAAAGTGGTTCAACGGCTCTCTATTCGGTTGACCGAACTCCCAACGGTCGGAAATTTCGGGCACTACAAACTGTGAAAATTCGGTTGACCAAATTCTCCATTTCTTCTTCTTCTCTTTCTTAAGGGTTGGACAGAATCCATTTTGAAAGTGGGTCGTCAGCCATGCCACCAATAACCCATCATGGGAGTTTTTCAAATCCAACAGGTGAGACCGCACCCACATGCCATAACATGGGTACACCGCTGTTGATAACTATTGTTTAGCCTACTTTCACCAATTATTATAGTTTTTTTTTTTTGTCAAAATACTTTGCCTTCACCAATTAACAAGTCTGGTTCCATGTGAGCTTACAAGTCGGTCTAGAATGCATGGATATTTTAAAATGGACAACGTATCGTGTCTTATTGTATCTGATACGTCTCTTTTTATGTGTAACATTTGAGTCTATGCTAGGTTCATTTCGTGTCGTTGCTGTATATGGGCATCATGAGTCACAATACAATTAGTTAGATTGGATAGGGTTGGCAGTTATCATAGATGACTCCAACTAGCCCATTTACTGCCGCAATGAAAAAAAAATCGAAATAAGAATCATCAACTCAAACATGAATTATATAGTTGAGTTTGTAAGTCAGATTGGGAATTGCCATTCCAGTTAGCTAACCAAACTGCTAGATAGCGACCATGTTTGGGAGACATGTATCAAATGAACATTTAACAAATTGTAAAGGTAAGGACAAAAATATAAATTTTAATAGACCAAAGGGTCGAGACAACAGAATTTTATATCCATTCCTCATCTGACCTACCCAGTGGCTCATCCAGAATGTGGTGATTCTTTTTTTTTTTACTTTTACTTTTGCTGTTGCTACGTTTTGGGGATCGTGAGCCGTTCGATGCTTAGAGAGAGTCTGTTGTGTGGCTAAGGGATGGTTTTGGTCTTTGATAAGCTTTTCAACCCTTCTTGGTGGTGGTGGGATGGAGGAGGTTTCCTTTGAGAAGCCCTTCCATGAATAACAGTAGCATGACCATCTTTAATAATTTCCATATACGCAAATGAGTAGACGGGCATGGATTTTTTTTTTTAACGTAGCCAAGGTGGTTGGGACCTAATAGAGAGCCCACACACACGGAAAGAAAGCCCACACAAATGGGAAGAAAGTCCACACGAGTGAGAAGAGATGGCATACCTACAAACCTTGGGGCGCCAGGTGAGAATTATCATTTCTTATCGTTCGGGTAAAGTTTTGTTCTCGACAACTGCAAACACCAAAAGGTTGAGCTTTTAGTGAACGGCATAACAATGTATATCAACACCCCCTCTTGAGCTTTTGGTGTTTCTGCTTATTAACATGGTGTCAGAGTTAGAAGTCACGAGTCCAAAACCCCTGAGAGGCATGTCCTTTTCATCTATCTAGTCTGTTCTAGTACATCTGCCTGTTGGGTTTCGAATTCAAATGGCTTTCCATTTGAAAAGGGGTGACGGTGATAGATTTAATGAGGAAGAAAAATGAAAATAAGGAATTTTTAACAAATCATCGAATGGGTCAACTTGTACATGTCCATACCCTTTACGTCTCCTTTCACTTCCCATTCCATAAAATCATCGCCATTTTGAGAATATAAAGAAAGGACTACAAATCATGTGGCCAAGTCGAATGAGGGACATAAAGTTTCTAAATGGTTTCTCATGGGTCATAACCTACTTTGCAAGAAATGGTAATTATTTGATTCCGAGAGATGCACTTTTGCCATACACATATCAGATGGGTGTTGTCACGCCCCCCAAACCAGAACCTCGGGGCGCGAATGGGATTAAGGGTAATTATATTTTTCTTTCTCCCAAGATCCACATGTGTGAAGACAACACAATCCAACACACTCTGAATATTTTTTTTGCGGAAGCTTTCGTGGCTTTGCGACCCGGAGTCCGTGGCCATCGGATTCCGCGTCGTACTCAACCTCTAGCATATAGCTATTATATCAAGAACGATATCAGACTGGAGTAAACCATTACAACCAAATACAGAGCTGACAATACAGGATATTATATTCCCATACATGTTCAAGTTACAATTATCAATGTACATTAATTAAGAATCCCAAGAAAAAGCTAATAAAAGCAATACAATAACAAGTTAATAACCACTACCCATATGTGACGCAACTCCGATGTCAAGTTCAATGTCTACATGACATAGCTAACAAGACAACCTGCAACTCATGGCTCCACAACTAACAAAAGCACTCATCTCGGAACGAAGAAGTCTGGACCTGAGTACCGAAAGTAGTGGCTCAGACACGACGGTCTGACAGATGGATGAAAAGATAATAAATATGCTGAGAATTAAAACATATGATAATTCATGTTATTTAATCAAAGGCTGCATATAATCAAACGGGTGGAAAATCGTGGATCTCTGACAAAACATGTATTCGTTTAAAGCATGAGTTAAACATTGAGATCTAACAAAACATATGTTCATTTACATCATGTATAAAAGCATAGATATTTGACAATCGGGTGTTCATTTAAAACATGTGTAAATATAGGGATCTGACAAAACAAGTGTCATTTAAAACATATTTAAAAGCACGAATATTTAACAAATCGGGTATTCATTTAAAACATGTGTAAACTTAGGGATCTGACAAAACAAGTGTCATTTAAAACATATTTAAAAGCACGAATATTTAACAAATCGGGTATTCATTTAAAACATGTGTGTGTACAAGGAACGGGAAACAATATAACAATAACTGAATTTACCTTGGAAAATATTAACACCTTTTTAAATAATAACTTTCATAAAAGAAATGAATCATTTACCGGAAAACAAATAAGCAATATAAAACATGTAGGGTATCCAAGGAATCGGGAACTAGCAAGATGGCAACCACACGAAGCTAAGTCCTCTATCACTAAAGTGACAGAGCAATAACTAGGCACTGATCTCAGTCATTCGAGGTGAGGAGAAACAGTGGATCTTATAAATACATATACATATACTATACATGACCACGGTAGCGAGCCGGGCATCGGGAACCACAGTGGCAATCTGCGGTATCGAAACAAGACCACGGTAATAACCAGGTAGCCGGATCCAAACTGCAGCTGGCAGGACAAGAGGGGGATCTCCAAGTCGGTGGATCAGACCAACGAGGTTATCCAAGCTTAGTGGTGTCGACTCATAGGTCAAATGACATTATCAAACATATATGAAATACATCAAGTGCAAGTACATAAACGGGCGAGGCAAGAATGCTCAAGGCACAACTGTCATTTCACTTCGGGCAATACATTTCGGGACAAGTAACTGTTACCAGTGTAACTTCGATGCTTTCGCGAAAACAAGTCATGTAATGTAAGTCTCGGGAATAAGGAAATACAATGAACTAATACACTTTCGGGTAAAATAGAGATTTCCTACTTTGTTTAAGGTGAATAGGGGTCCCGTATATCGATTTCGATATAGACTTGGTACTCTTTGAATTTGAAGACATTTCGGGCTCCTTATACACTTTTGTGAATTCAAAACTTCAATGAATCTTTGTGACATGGTTTTCTTCTCAAACGGGCTTCATACGTATCTCCCGATGAACAGTCCCCATCATTCTCTAAAAGGGTTCACGAATGATTGGGATAGAAACCCCTTCCATTTCTCTTCATTTCAGGGTTTCTGGGTGATTTCGGTCACCTAGCGGTCAGCTGGCGGTTAGCCGCCGCTGGGTTCGGCGGTTAGCCGTTGGCCTGACAAAGTGCAACTTACTGGAAAAGTAACCGAAATGGTTCGGTTGGCTAGCGGTTAGCCGTCAATGGGTTCAGCGGTTAGCCGCTGGCTAACCGTGTGGCTGACCGTGCCTTTGGGGAAGAAATGAAGCTCTCTGGAAAAGTGACCACGGTTGTGCGGTTTTCTGGCGGTTACAGGCGGCTAGCCGACAGGTGACCGCTAGTTGACCGCCAGGTGTGGAAAAACCCTTCTGAGTTCATATTTGAGCCCTTTTTCTCCCTTAAACCATTTCCCTTCATTCCCATTCATCTTCATACATAAAATGAGCTAAAAGCTCCTCCCATACACAATCAAAATTTCACAAACATCCATCCCAAATACCTCCATCTCTTTAC
Organism: Cinnamomum chago; assembly: GCA_038049695.1. Taxonomy (NCBI): domain Eukaryota; kingdom Viridiplantae; phylum Streptophyta; class Magnoliopsida; order Laurales; family Lauraceae; genus Cinnamomum; species Cinnamomum chago. Next base: position 36,849,115 of record CP142452.1, read on the forward strand.
ATTTAATCACCAAAGAGAGAAGAAACCCACTAATCACAAGGATCCATTGAGCTATTAACAAGAAATAATGAAAACTATAAACCAATGTTTTCAAGACATTAAATGAGCTAAAAGCTCCTCAAATGCATCATTCAACACTTCCATTCTCCTCATTTCAAATTTCTCCCTTTCCATTCTTTCCATTCACAATCAATCTCAAGGTAGAGAAAACTCATTTATGTGGAACCGTTTGAAATCTTGACAACATGATGCATACATTTCCAAGTATGAACAAGAGAGAAATAGACTCATCAATAAGCACATTTCGAAATCAATATTAACCATAGCAAAAGACAAGTATTAAAATCATCAAAACCATTAATGAAATCAAGATTTTCTCACAAAACATGTCAATAATCAAAACGATCTGTTCATCCACTTGCCTTGGGTCTTCTAATCAAGAAATCAAGCCTAAACACTCTTCCAAATCCAAGCTCCAAAGCCACAAGCAAAACCCCCAAAATAAACCCTAAAATGGGTCAAACAATGAAAGACAAGGAATGGGCTCAAACCAAACTAGAAAGTAGAACTTAAGGGAAAGCCATAGCTCAACAATAGAAGATGGAAAGATGTCCTTACCTCAAGGGCCATTAATCAACAAAAACGAGCTTGAAATAGGGGCTACCCACTTGAGATTTGTACAAAAATGGTGTCCATGGGAAGCTAGAAAGACGGAGAAGAAGAAGTTGAGCTCCAATCTCCATTTTGCAAGGTTTGGAGGTGGGTTTTGTGAAAGGAAGCAAGAAGGAGAAGAAGAAAAGGGCGAAAGCCCTATGGAGCTGAAGTTCCTCCCCCCTCAAGTGTGCTGGAACGAATGGGAGAGAAAGAGAGAGGCTGGTCCCTTTTATAAAAGGGTGGGTGTGGGCCCCACCATCACTTAAACTTGTCAGGATTAAAACATCAATTTCTGGGCCTCGGATACGATTGACGAAGAAGAGGAAAATGTTTCTCATATAATCTAGTTTTCAAAAAGTATAATTTTGGTATGGTTCTGGGATCTCGAAATTTGGGTCCAAATTCAATGTGAAAGGACTGATTTTGCCCCCAGGGTTGGAAAAACTGATTTTCGGAGCTTCGAATGGGTACGGAGTGAATATAAAAGTTATAGAGATTAACAAACTAAGTCAAACGAGGCTAAAATAAGAATTATCGGAAATTTCGAATAATCTCCCAATCACGCGCAAAGTCTCTAAAAGAACCCCCAAAGGGTTCCACTAATCACAAAGGCACTCAAAACTCCCCAAAACTAGTGAAAAAAATCATTCTAGCTCACAAACTCAACCCAACAAACACTAATCCCGCTAAAAGAAATTAATCCACAAATAAAACAACACTAATCCAAGAAATTAGGGGTCGGGTTCTCACAGGTGTCAATTTTCATTGTTAATCTCACAACCTAAAAACTCAAATGAGCTGTATTGGGAGAGGTCCTTGGTTTTTTAACCCATTACCCCCTTTTAATTTCGAAGGGAAGGATCCTTCCATCATAAATTTAAAATTATATGTTAATATTCATTTATAATTTATTTAAATATTTATAAATATTTCTACATAAAATTTTAATTATTTTTTCATGGCCTTCGTTGGGGGCAGGCCTGTTACACTAGTAAGTATAAAGAAGACTTCCTTGTAATGAAACTGGCCCTTTCCTATGTGACGTCCTATTTCAGTTTCAGGTTCAACTATTTTCTCTTTATCCCCTCTCTTCTTCATAGCTTCTCAAAGTGCGGTTCTAGAAGATGGTATTCAAAAACCCTATTTCCCTTCCTCTAGGGTATGTTTGTGTAGACTATATGCCACAGAAACGAGAAGAAAAAAGGCACCGGATTTACGATGACCGCTAGGAATGGCGGAATCATCCGTTTTTTACCTGTTTTCCACGCGATGCGAAGATTACATTGCCGCGGAAGAGGAGACACCGCGGATGCCGCACAAGAGGGAAATACTTGGATTTTAATGCCCAATAATGGGTCTTGACATGGGCGGAACTGTGTAGAGGCCCGGGGGGGCCCTGGCCCCCCCCAGCCTTTGAAAAAGTTTTTTTTTTTTTTTTTTTTTTTTGAAAAAGTCTTTTAAAACACCAAAATGGCCCCCCCTCCCAAGGTTTTTGGATTTTTTTCTAAGTTAAACCCCACCCCACCCCGGCCCCCACTCCCAACCCTTTTAACTTTCGAAAACCTTTCCAGACTCTAATCTTAAGCCCTAACCCTCTTCAGCTCTTCCTTCTTTATTTTGTTCGTCTCCTCTTTTTTCCCATTAATCTCTCATCTTTAGTGGTTAAAATTTTACACGCCGTCTTCTCTATGTCCAGCATTTTCAAGGAACAAAATCATGGTTGAACTTATAACTATGTCAAAAAGGAAACTTTAAAATATGATAGTTATAATAATTGGTGAAATAAAATTTTATTCAAGTTTTGGCCCCCCCCAAGATAAAATCCTGGCTCCGCCCCTGGTTCTTGATGATGGTTTTCAAGAACATTGTTTCCCTTCCTCTAAATAGCTAGGACATCCTAGGATTTCAATGCCCATTAGCTAGTTTGGGTTTGTAACAGTCTCGGGTAAAAGGGAAATGTCCAGGAGAAAAAGAAAGGAGAGAGGTTAGGATGGTCGATAATAGATATGATGGTCATTAATATCCGAATACCGCTCATTCGTGGTCCTTCCATCATAAAAATGACTTAAAGTCATATTAGAAATCTTTTTTCCGCTACACTTATGTCGATGCATCCATTCTTTCTAGATATGAGAATTTCTTGTTCTAAACTAATGTCAAACATGCTCTTACTTAAGGATGAAAATGGGTCTTTGCAATGGTCAACTAAAAAAGTGCATCATGCTTTTTGTTAGACTTTTATTTCACATTAACACTATAACCACATACAGTTCTCTCATCAAAAGTCATTTCAACTCTAAAACAAATTTTTTACAATTATCTTCGATGGTTTTCAACCTCAAAATAGTATCTACACATTTTTCTTTAGAAAATATCACCCATGTGGGACTCAACTATGCACGACAGTTATTGGAGATATGATAATAAAAAGGTCAGGATGTTAATTAGAAGTACCAAAAAGTATTATATGGATAAAAAATGATTCTAACCTTGATGTTAGATACTCAAAAAACCAAGCTTACACTATCCTGTTTTACTTAAATTTATATGTCAAAATCAATGCTCAATGGAGATCACTGCAAATTTAAAGTAAGTAGGTGTTTCCAAATTCAAGGTGAGTAGGCGTGTGGAAAGAAAAAATGACATGCAAGAATATTTTGTATTCAAAACTTTTGCGGCAGTGGACACCCGTCCTATCCCTTTTCACTTCCTCAATGCCTCCAACTTGTCAATAACAGGAGTGAGTTTTCATCTTTGAATCATAGCGGAGGAGGAAGACAGGATAATTTAGAACATCAAGTTTAATATTCCTTTTTAAAACTAGTCTTTCTTCAATCCCTTCATTTTTTTTTTCTATTTTCACAATTGACTTACCAAAAAAATTGTATAGGGATCAATTCAGCAACACATTTCTAATGACTGAAAAAGTTCCACTAACAAATAACCCACCATTGTGGGCTGATATTCAAGTATCAAATAACCCAATTCAATTATGCATAGAAGTGACGGAATCCTATTTGCGAAAAAACAATGGAGAATACGATAGCATCTACACACAACCCTGATAACCAAATAATGGGAGTGGATTTGGTCGTCTTCAAATTTGTAGACACGCAAAGATTTGGTGATTTAGAGCTTAGGGTTTGGATTGGAATTTGGAGATTCAAGGTTTGAAATTAGAATTTGGAGATCAGGGGTTCAGATTTAGGTACGGAGTGATTAGGATTATACTAGATCAGGGGAGGGAGATAGAGGTACATGATTCAATTATTTAAGTTTATTTGGAAATAGAGAGACTAACCAAGAAAGAGATTTAACGGATGAGGTCTTGAAGATGCAGTAATTTGCACAGAGACTGGCAACGATTAACTAGATCGGCGTGACATGAAGATTAACTCGGATGATCGGCTGAAAGAAGATGTCGAAAGAGAATAAGGAGCATTTTCTTTTCCGCATGTGGGGCTATTGTTTACCTTTTAGACAAATGTGCATGGGGCATGGTTGAGAGAGGCCCAATTGAATCTCTACAAATTTCAAGATCAACCTGGGGCGATCAAAGCATGGGTCCGCCCCAGGTTGTTTAATTCTTCAATTAACTAGAGTTTCTAACTTGTTAATAATCGAGTTTAGGTCCTTATTTAAGTCTCAATAAGTAAATGAGTTTGGGTCTAAGTCTTTTTTTTTTTTACCTGTGACCTAAACGGGTTTGCGTCTGATTCCGGTTCTATTATCGTTGCGGCTGGTGGACTCGTGACCTGACATATTACCTTATAGAATTCCTTTTAAGACCTAGTTTTTTTTTTTTTTTCTTTTTATCCAATTCATTCTTTACCTAGATTCAAAGTCGTCCCTTGTACGGAATCAGTTCTAGTTCTAGATCCATTTTTCACTAATGGTTCCAATTCCGAAACTAGGAAACTTGTTAAGAAAAAATTTCGATTCTATCTCCTCATTAATAATTCTGATTCCGAGTCCACCACCGACTAAGACTAGAACGGACCAATTTATATCCCTAGCCTTACTCTTATGTATAAGAGATTCACTTAATGATAGGTGAAGGGCTATATATAAAAATTCAGAAAACGGAGCACTCAGAAATGGAGTCAATTAGAGACTTAACTTCAGAGGGACGGTACATTGGTCCGATTGTTGATTTATAATGCATCATGATTCATGACTATGGTTAAAGTAACTGCCAGCAATAATTTCATCAATCAAGGCGCTCGTTATGAAAGTGTCTTTTTCCCAACTGTGGTTGGTATTGGTGGAACCCACCAAATAAATGTTGGTCCTTGTATATTTGTCCATGGACGGGGGGCTATAAACAAACCATCGAGTCACTGTCGTGCTCCTGGGGCGACTTTCTCTTTCTCAGCTGAGCTGTACTAGACCTAACTGCAAACGAAAACGTCCGTCGTAACGTTCATGCATGAATTTTTAGTCCATCAAATAAAAAACAAATTAATTCCAAAGATAGCTCAGTTATGTAGGACTACGGTTTACATTTGGAGATTGTAAATTTAAAATTGCACTATCAGAAAATTTATTCTGCTTACCTCTGGATCCAAAGAAATTAGTCTAGATCAAAATTTTGATAAGCATTTTAAATTAATCATATAATAATACCTCAACATATAAGCAACTCTTGTCATATGCCATATGGGTCATATGACAAGTGAAGGCCCGCAACATATAAGCAAAAGAGGAAAAAAGCTACACTAAAAATCTATCTGCATGGAACAGCTCTGCATGAAATAGATGTATGAACAAATTGACAGTTTGGTACGGTAAAAAGACTGTTTAATATAGGCTTTTTTTATTCCAACGATTTAGATCTTTTTACAAAATTCTGGAGGTGTACGAGGAGTTAATGGCACAAAATTGAACCCATAGTTGTTTATAGTGGTCTAAAGATGATCAACTGTTTGGATCTTAATCTTGGGGCCCACAGATATCTACGAAAAAATGTATCTAGTTTTGGACTTTTCTCAAATATCTTGAGATTTATGATAGATCAACGGCTCCAATTTGACTCAGTGGCGTTACTTGACGTTCTAAAGGCCCCAACGGTTCAGATATACATTACCTAGTCCAAGATTAAACCAAAAAAAAAAAAAAAGGTTGGAACTCAATCACAGCCGCTACATGCATGTGTACATCAACGGTTCAAGATTTTTTAAGCTATTTCTTGACATCCACCAGACGTTAATGATTGAAAATTAAATCCATAGTCATTTTTAGTGGTTTAAAGAGAATCAATAGTTCAGATCTTAAATTTGGGGCCCACATAAGTCTAAAATTGTATAGATATAATTCTGGATTTTTATCAAATATCTTGAGATTTGTGGCAAATCAACAGTTAAAACTTGGCTCACTGGCTGTACTTGATGTTTAAAGGCATCCTAAGGTATAGATCTTGATTATGTTGCCCAGACTCAAACCAAAAAAAAAAGGACTCGGACTGAAATCACATTCGAACCCAGTCATTATATATATATATATATTTATTTATTTATTTATGGAAATATTCAAGTGAGGGATTCCCTCACCATGTATGGTGAGGAACTCCCCTTTTTAGGGAGTACACCTTTTTGTATTTGAAACCTCCATAAAAAAGGAGTCCCTCACCACACATGGTGAGGGAATCCCTCACTTGAATACCTCTTATATATATATATATATATATATATATATATATATATATATATATATCAACGGCTAATAGTTTCTCAGAGATTTCTCGAGATCTGCATGGAACTAGTGTTTGAGATTTTAACTCATAGCTGTGTTTGTCATTTTAAAGAGGATCAATGGCTTGGGTCTTGATATGGGGTCCAACAAGAGTTTAGAAATCCATATTTAACTGTTCATAGTTTTTCAGAAATATCTTGAAATTCGTGATGAATGAACGGTTCAAATTTTGCATGATGGCCATGTTTTATATAGTGAAGACTTACATCGGTTCAGATCTCAGTTTAGATGCCCATAATATAAAAAAAAAATGACAAAATGGATAGGGGCTTCCATCCATTAAATCTACTGTAGCACAGCCTCTACTGCCTGCTTCAGACATTTACATCTGTTTTGGAAGGACCCTTTTTATCTCTTTTTTGCCACAGACATTAAAGTCTATAACACTGATTCATATAGAGATATTCAAAGCAACTACCAAACAGTCTATTTTTTTTTTTTTAAATCCACTTTCAGACAAATAGACTTGTGAAATGGAGATGCCAAATGGGCCCTAAGAGAAAAAATTAAGTTAAAAAAATAGAGATTTTATAGGGAGAAAAAGCCTATTATACTCATACACAACATCGGATGGCCCAAACATTTCATGCTATTGTGTGAGGGCCTCCTGCCTAGTTCTTTTTTTTTTTTTTTTTCTCCTACTTTCTTTGCACTTGTCCGATGATATCGGCCAATGTTGAACATAAATTCCTAACAAAAAATCATTTTCTTTATTACATTTTCCATCTATTTTTCCAACCATACATTTCATGCTATTGTGTGAGGGCCTCCTGCCTAGTTCTTTTTTTTCTTTTTTTTCTTTTTTCCTACTTTCTTTGCACTTGTCCGATGATATTGGCCAATGTCAGAACATAAATTCCTAACAAAAAATTATTTTCTTTATTACATTTTCCATCTGTTTTTCCAACCATTTCACCTTTTCCTTCTCAATGATCCTCATTCCCTGCATTTTACCTTCCTTCTCAATGACCCTCATTCCCTGCATTTTACCTTCCATTTTTCTTTTTCTCTTTCATACAACACCTTTCTTTATTTTCTTTTTCAGTTGTTATAGGGTTCTTAAAATAATAGAATGACATGATCTCAATTGAATTTTTTTTTTTTTTTGTGCATCTTATTCCTTTCATGGTCTTTAGTATGGAGGAATTTAAGAAATGATACAACACCTGTGCATCTTATTAACTGTGTTGTCTTTTTTCTAAAATTCTACTCATATCCCATAGCTTATTGTAAAATAGAATGTAAAACCTTCTTTCACATTCGGGGATATCGTCATATTTTGTAAATAAAAAAAAGTTTTGTGGATATTACAATTTTTTTTTTTGGCTTAAAGAAGAGGAGCTTTATTTAGAAAAAAAGGACTTGGTTACAAAAGAGGCTGACATCCAAAAATTGAATCTAAGAACCTGATTAGCCTGATCAATTACAAAAAAGTGAGTTGCCAAAATAAACCCCAGATGATCTATATGAGTCTTCATGCTCCATGTTGCGCCCGAATCTCTTGCTCCTGAGAGGCAGTATCACTGTGCGCCTGAGGTCTACCGTTGTTAGACCCCATCCCGAGTTAATCGAGATTAATTCTAATTGATTGGAAATAAAAGTAATTAACTATATTTAATTAAGCTAATGATGGTTTATGGCCAAATGAAATTGAATTAGCATAAAATGAATGATTTGGGCATAATGAAATGATAATGAAAGAGATCAAATGAATTGGATGGGCTTTAGACTTAAACAAGGAAAACTAAGGACTTTTTCGTGAATATGAATCTTTGCGTATTTTGTCGAATATGAAAACTCTTGATATCAACATGTGTATCTCGACGAGTACATTAACTTTCATAAATGACTCGAACTCGTTCAACGAGTATTGGATCAAATGACCCTTCATTTGACTCGAGCTGTAAATAAGAAGAGATAGTGGACTAAAATGCAAAGTGGGGCTTATATAGGGATGAGATGAGTTCATTCATCTCATTCTCAGCTCTAGTGAACCCTAGACTTCTTTTCTTCTTCTTCTTCCATTTCCTTCATCAAGTGTGTAAGTGCCTAAAAATTACGGACTTGGTTAGGAGATGATCAGGCTCTCAATTTGATTATTTAGGAAATGATTATCATCCTGGAACCTGAAAGGGAAAGCAAAGACAAAGGTCAGAGCCCCTGGCGGCAGGCAGCCGAAGGCACTCCGATGCCTGAGTTAGTTTGGTGACTAAACTGAGGCGGAGTGAATGGAGAAGAAGAAAGAGTATATGAATATCTCTTCTTGCATACCTTTAGTGGTTTTACCTCATGCATATATATAGGCGTGAGTTTCATCATTAGGCCAAACCCCTTAGTGGGGGTAGGTGGAGATGAAAGTCTCATCAACCTGTACTTTTCCTTCTGAGTGGGGGTAGGTGAAGGTACTGTCCCATCTGTTCATGCCTCAATGGCTGCGGGTGTGACCGTGAGATAATGCTGGCTACTTATTTAGGTCTGGCGCCCAGTCTTCCTGTCAGCTCCATGTCGTACCTTTACGGCAACGCATTTATGGCTGAATGACAGCAGAGACCGAGGTTAGGCTAGGGTCGAGACCGAGGTGCGCCCTACAGGTATTTTTCACTCGGATGGGTTTTGGGGTCTTTCCAGGCTGGCACTCCTGCCGAGCTGGGTAAGACCGAGATAAAAAGTTATCAAGAAATGCCCCCCACACAATTGCCCCTAGCTCCTGACCTTTTAGAATTTTCCTACTCTTTGAGGTCGGGAGCTAAGAATGAGAGGATATTTTGTGCCTGGGTCCCATCTTGGTGTCAATCGCTAACGCCAACTGGCGCTTAATCACGGTTCAAAATAACGGCCATTATTGTTACATAACGGTCGTTATGTCACGGTAACGGCCACGATTGCGACGATATTTTGCTCATAACGCTAACGTTATTGTTATGGGCAAAATATCGCCAAAATAACGCCCATTATGGCCGTTATTTTCAAAATATCGGCTGACAGTTTTATTTTTTTTTAAAGTTGTGTTTTCACTCCTTTTTCGTTCCTTTCTTCTCCAAACCTAGCCTAAGCTTTCCTCTCACTGTGTGTGACCTCTCCTAGCTCCCAAACTCAAGACTTTTTCAAGAATTTGGTGGATTTCTCCACCGGAAAGAATAAGAAAGTCAAGAGATATTATTTGGCAAGATTTTTGTGACTTTTAAGTTTTTTTCAAGATTGGACCTCAAAATAGCTTAGAAATGCTTGAGGCTTGTTAGATCTAGAGTTTTGGAACACCATACTGTAGATTTTAGCACTTTTGGTTTTTTTTTTTTGAATTTATTTATTTAAATCCAATTTTTTTTGTTTGAAAGTCTGTATAAAATGCATCTATCTAAGTCTTATATTGAGTTAAATACTTTTATTGTCCTAAAAATCAAGCCAAGGTAAGTTACTATTGTCCAAACTCCACTACTTTAGGTTAGCAAGTTAATTCATTTGGATGTGGTAAATGTTACTTTAAACTTGAAAGTTGAAGGCGAGTACACCTTGATGATTGAGTTATTGAGTTGAGTACTGCACATGCACTAACTCTATTAGTATTATTGCTAGATTAAAGACTTTAAATGTTTAACATTATTAGTTTGTCCAAAATTATGGTTTTATTATGTAAAATTTATGACATTTCAGCTTATTTCAGTATATACAGCGATACAGCCATGATACAGGATGTTATAACTTGAGGGGACCGTCATTTTGCTTTAAAGTGTACACTAATGAAAATAAACATTGTTTTCTATCATTTTATAATATTCTGAATTTTTTGGATACTTTTTTTTATTTTTTTGGGGTCAAATAAAAATTCACTCAGCGATGGACCACGACGACCGCGAACCGCGACGCGATGACCGTGAACCACGATTTTGAACCATACGCCTGATCTTTATCATGATGCCACTTTGTCTGCCCGAGGCAATAAATGGCGCATCGTCATTATTTTGTCTGGCTGAATACGCGAACGTCGCTTCATATGCTCGAGGCGACTAATGGTGTGTCAGAGTTATTGTAGGGGATGAACTGGCGGTGCCACGTGTCATCTTTTGGTTGATTGCTACCTGTACCGAAGCGACGCTTGGAGAGCTCGATGCGACGCTTCTCACGCATGCTTTAAAAGGCGCCTCTTCCCTCTATAAATAGGGATGCCCCTTCTTCCTTTTCTTACTTTTGCATTCGCTTGGAAGAAAACTCTGTCGGAGAAGATATTCTGCCGAGACCAGAACTTAGCGAATCCGGAGATCCTCGTTCTCGAACCCCTTGCTCCCTCTCTGTGAGTCTTCTCCTTCCTTATCTTTCCTTGCTCCCTTCATCTTTGTTTAGGGTTTCTGCTTTTCTGTCTTCTAGGGTTTTTTCTTTTTTGAATCCCGTCCTTCCCGACCCTTCTAGTCTTTAGAAATGGGGATTTACAGTCACTGGGTAGAGAAACCTCAGGCTTTAGAGGGGCTTAGGAACACATACAAGATACGTTCTGGTGAAGTCAAGTGAGTTCCGGGGTAGTTTTGATGGCCATGTTTTTTATCAAAGATTGGATACCCTTTCCTCTGGTAGCAATAATCGAAGGTGGGGTCAGATTCCCCATCCATCCCCTTCTCCGATCGTGCCTAAGCACCTGGCGGCTCTGCCCTTGCCAATTAATGCCCAATGGTTTCGAGATAATCATGGGCGCCGTCGCTGAGTTTAATGAGATCCTCGGTATTAACCTCGGTGTGCATGACATCGAGGATGTTTAAAACATCTGCAAGTCTGGAGGGGGCAAGGACTCGTACTATCTCTGGGTGAAGGCGAGACGTCAGCCCCTGATTACCGCTTTAGAGGATTCAAACAAATATGCTAGGGAGGACCGCCTGCTCGTCTCGGGGAATTAGGAGTTCGGGTCGACCGAGACCGTGGCGGCAAGGAGAATTCAGGTTCCTCAGAGACCTGGGATCCCTCCTTTTCTGTCTTTTATGCAGGCGTCCAGCGAAGAAGGAAAGAGGCCGGCCTAGACCGTTGGAAAAGGAACGAGGTCTGGTTCTAGAAAATATACAAGTACCACGGTCATAACGACCAAGCTGCCTTCTCCCTGCTCTGGTACACGCCGAGGTATCGGTCTTACATTAAGAGGACGACCGAGCTCCTTACCGAGCCGATACAGGAGCTGGTGCTTGCTTTGACCGAGACCAACGAATGAGTGTCTTCGGGCGCCGAGGCTTCTTCTTCGGCGGCTGACCCCGCAGCTTCCGACCCGGTCAAGGCTATTGAAGCCTACTCTTCCTCCCCCAACCTAGAAGAAAGAGGAGAAGAATAAGAAAAAGAAATGGATGGGCAGCGACCCTTTGTCACCAATTTGGCGGACGTCATCTTTAAAGGCCGAGGTCCGTCCGTTCCAAAGCGCCCCTCCAGAGGGTCCGGCGCCGTTTCCGGGTCCTCGACCGGCGCCTCCTTCGGTCCTTCGGGTGCAGCCGGGGCCTCATCCTCCGTCCGGAAGAAGAGCGCCCATGGCCCGTATCAAGAGAAGAGGGGCAGGTCAGAGGGCTCACCCAAGGAGACTCGGCAGTAGGCTGCCGAAATTGAAAAGGAGGGGGAGAGGCCTCCACCAGAAAAAAAGGCCCGGGTGGAGGGTCAGTCGGAGCAGACCCTCGGGTTGGCCTTGGAGCGCCGGCACATCGGGCCACCCCATTTCAAGCCCAACCTCCAGCTCAAGCCCGGCCGATTTCTGAATGTGGAGGATCAGGTAGGGAGCGGCTCTTGGGTCATCGCGGCGCTCTCCAGGGCTTGTGCTCTCCCAAGAGATATGGAGAGGCACAATAAGGCCAGAGAGTCGGGTCTGCTCCTGTCGTCGATCAAGGAGTCGATTGAGGTGAGTCAATTTTTTTACAAGTTTTGTACCTCGGCTGCTCGTTTGACGTGCTTTTCCTTTTCATAGAACGTGCAGAGGCTGCAAGTGGTGGTGGATAGAGTCGACCAGAGTGCCGCAAAATTCAGTCGGCTGGAGGACGAGAAGAGGCCCTGGAAGCCAACACCGAAGATTTGAAGAAGGCGGAGGGGAGGAACGCCGAACTCGCAACAGAGAACAAAGCGGCGAAGACCGAGATCATTAAGCTGCGAGCTAAGACAAGGCAATTGAAGGGTGCGGCTGAGGCCAAAGTGAAAAGGGTGCATGAGTTGGAAGGTGAGCTGGCGAAGAAGGAAACCGAGCTGGAAAAGACGGAAGCCGAGCTTGAATCCTTAAAGAAGAAGCTGGCTGAGGCTGAATCCTCTTCTCGGGCCAAGGTCGCTCGTGCTTACAAGGACGGGGTGGATTGGGCGACGGCAGAATACGTGGCTCAGATTTAATACCTGAGCCTGCAGCCATATGAAATGGGATGTTGAGATGCGCTGAAGGAATATGGGGTTCCTGAGGACCATCCCATATTCGAGAATCTGCCCAAGTTTCAGCCTGCCTCATCCGATCCTGAGCCAGACTCTGTCTCCAATCCTTCTGAAGCTCCTCCTAAGGCCTTGAATCTTCGTCCTCCGCCTGTGAATCTAGTTGAAGGCGCCCAGGTCCTTCCCCTCGCCCGAGACTCCTGGCGAGGCCAACCTGTCAGTTCCTCCTACTCCTCCTACTGGTGAAGCTGCAGCAGAAAGCGCTGGACTGATTCGTCCTTGAAAAATGATGTATCTTTTTTTTTCTGTAACTTGGGAAGTCTGTAAACGATGTTTGTACTCTTTTTTTGAGAAGGTTTGTAATGAAAACTTTCGTTCAATGAAATAGAGATTTTGCCTTCAGATCCTTCTTTTGTCTTTATGCAATCTTGTCAAGTGACTGAGGTCGGTTTAATATCCGAACTCACCTAATAACTGGGAAGGATAGCTTAATGCAATGACTTTGGAAACAGTGATGTAATCACAGCCGGTAGTAATTGAATATGAACTTCCAAGTTCCTTGTCATAAGAAGTTAAGTTTGAGTCCTTAAATAATTTCACAATTGGTTCTGTAACTGAACCTGCTTCCTTGAGGCAGCTACTGAGTTCCATAACTTAGAGTTTCTTGCTGGACCCTGTTAGGGATTTTGCAGATTGCAATTTGATGGATGCATAATCATTCAAGCATCATTTGATTTACACACTTGCATTGTTTTAAATAAACTTGAAATCTTGTTTTAAACATGCATTGTTTTTAAGATTTGTAAAAGTTTCAATTTATGCATGATTTGCTTTTAAAACTTGGATGCATTTGATTTTGAAAAGAGTTATAGAAATCAAGCTAGCCTTTGGTTTTAAAGTTTCGAATCAATTTAGGCTTTGTGTGTTTCATGTTTTTTAAACATCTTCATTTGATTTAAAACATGTTTTCTAGCTTGGTTTAGTGACCCAAAAATCCTCCCAAAGAAATACCTTCAAATGTGCAAAAATTGGAATTTTTGTTGAAAGGGGGGTGGCCCGGCAGTGTCGCCGGTCGACCGGCGCAGAGGTCCCGGTCGACCGGGAGCACTGCAGGCAGAAAGTGCCTGGGAGCTCCAACGGTCAGAAATTTGACCGTTATGTGATCCCGGTCGACCGAGACCTGTTTGCAGGTCGACCGAGGACTAGCCGTTGGGCACTTTTTGGCTATAAAATGAGTTATTTCCTTTGTCAAAGGTTGGAGATTTTGAAGACTCTTTTGAGGAGCTTTGAGACAAGACAATGGGGATGAACTAAGAGAGACCAAAGAGTCATTTGGTGAGCTAAAGCTTGGATTAATGAAGTTAAATCTCTAAGTAAGCTCTACCTCTCTTAATCATAGTTATGTGCTTTGTTTAAATTATTGGTAAATGATATTTAGCATAATAACTATGATGTGTTGAATCCATTCTTCTCCTAATCTTTGATCTAATTAAGATTGGATTCTTCACCTTGGTTTCAATCCAAGTTGTTATTTAAACCTTTCTTAATCATGCTTAGCCAAAGTCTTTGATTTCCTTTAAAGCATGATTCTTTGTCTTGGTTGAAACCTAATTTGTTGTTTTCATTAATTTGAACTTTAGTTAAATCTATTTGGTTTTTGAAAACAACATTGCACATGCATCACATGTTCTAAGTTAGTCATTTTCATACAACTTGTGAGTCTTTGATTTTCATGTCATTAACAAGTTGTTTTTCATACATGTGATTTGCATTAAACTTCAATCAATCTTTTATGAGCCTTAAACTTTGAATTGCTTTAAGCAATATATTAATTGAGCTTTGTTTTTAACTTGATTGAAGTCATCACACACACACACATCATGAGCATACATCTTTGCATTCATATAGTGTTTGTGTGAGTTGTTTTTCACTTTCATATTAGCCTAATTAAGAGGCAATTCCAATTGAGCTTAAATTGTAATCTCTTAGAGTGATCTTTTGTGAAGACACTTTCTTAGAGAAATCTTCATTGTGTAAAGGTTATTGCTTAGCCTAAGAAAAGCATCTTGTAAGGTTATTGCTTAGCCTAAGAAAAGCATCGTGTAAGGTTATTGCTTAGCCTAAGAAAAGCATTTTGTAAAGGTTATTGCTTAGCCTAGAAAAGCATATTGAGAGGTTGTTGTTTAGCCTAGAAAAACAACATTGTAAGGGTTATTTCTTAGCCTATTTAAAAGCATAAATAGTGGAAATCCGGTGGGGTGATTGGATCACAAGCCGGTAGTGGACGTAGGCATTGAGGCCGAACCACTATAAATCTTTGTGTAGTGGTGTTTGCTTTGTGATGATTGTTTTATTAGCTTCCGCATTTTGATTAATATCATCACATGTGACTAGTTTATGTTAAGAAATTAAAATTTGTTTAAATTGGTCATAGTTGTAGCACACCCTATTCACCCCCCCCTCTAGGGTTAGGATCCCAAGGACTTTCAGACCCAGGTCGGAATTAGGTTTTGTAACAGAGCTAACTTTGACTTCCGAGCTTTGTAACTTGGCGTCTTTCATCTGACTGGTTCCATAATCGAGCCTAGGCAACTGGTTCGACAACCGAGCTGGAGGAGGCTAGTCCTGTGACCGGGCCTTTGTCTGGCTAGTTCCGTAACCAAGCCCAGGCAGCTGGTTCAATAACCGAGCAGAAGTTGGCTGGTCCTGTGACCGGGCCAAGACAGCTGGTTCAATAATCGAGCTGAAGATGGCTGGTCCTGTGACAGGGCCCAGGCAGCTAGTTCAATAACCGAGCTGAAATGTACACTGAGTTCTATAAGTTGGCGATTTGGATAGCTGGTTCCATAACCGAGCTGAAGTGTATGCCGAGTTCCATAACTTGGCGATTTAGATAGCTGGTTCTATAACCGAGCTGAAATGTATGTCGAGTTCCGCAACAGAGAAGTACATCTTTACACAAGAATTCACTTTTATTGATTCCAAGAACCGAGTACAATCTAGAAATAGTATTTCTTAAGATGCGTGGCGTTCCATGGTCGTGGTAACTCTCTACCATCCATGTTCTCGAGTCTATATGCTGACTTCCCTGATGCCAAGATCACTTTGAAGGGCCCATGCCAGTTTGGCGCTAGTTTGCCTTCGTTAGGATTATTATCTGCTAGAAGTGTCTTTTTCAATACCAATTCTCCAACTGAAAATTTGCTTTCATTGACCTTCTGATTGTATCCTCTAACCAACTGTCGCTGGTAAAAAGCTAGGTGGACAGCTGCTGCCTCCCTTCGCTTTTCAGCCAAGTCTTGCTCCTTAGCCAGATCATTTTGCCCATGGTCGAAGAGGTCCCAACTCAGGGTCGGAAGGCTGATCTCGAGAGGGATCACAGCTTCCATTCCATAGGCTAGGGAGAAAGGAGTCACCGAAGTGGATCGCCTTGGGGTAGTTCTATACTCCCAAAGGACACTCGGTAGTTCCTCTACCCATCTGCCTTTAGCTCGGTTGAGCCTTTTCTTGAGTCCATCCAGTACCACTTTATTTGAGATTTCTGCTTGTCCACTGCTTTGTGGATAGGCCAAAGTCGCATAGTAGTTCCTGATACCGAGCTCCTCGCAGAAGGTTTTGAAGAAGTTGGAGACGAACTGGGTCCCATTGTCCGAGACCAGAGCTCGAGGAACTCCAAATCTTGTAACAATGTTCTTCCACACAAAATTCCTCGTGTCCTACTCAGTGATGGAGGATAGTGCTGCGGCCTCTATCCATTTGGTAAAATACTCAGTAGCCACTATTAGCCACCTCTTATTCCCTAGAGTT
The DNA here is from genome assembly GCA_038049695.1 of Cinnamomum chago. Taxonomy (NCBI): domain Eukaryota; kingdom Viridiplantae; phylum Streptophyta; class Magnoliopsida; order Laurales; family Lauraceae; genus Cinnamomum; species Cinnamomum chago. The sequence goes on from CP142452.1 coordinate 36,865,693, forward strand.
CGGTGAAGAGGTCCTACGATGTCCAAACCCCACTCAGTGAAGGGCCACGGGCTGAAGAGTGGATTCAGGTCTTGTGCTGGTTGGTGCAGAGAGTGTGAAAACTTTTGGCATTTTTCGCATTTCCTGGCGTAGAGCTAGGCATCTTTCTGCATATAGGGCCACCAGTAGCCTTGATTGATAGCTCGGTACGCCAACGATCTTCCTTCGATGCGACTTTCACAAATTCCTTCATGAATTTCATAAAGGAAGTCTTCAACCTTGCTTGGGTGGACGCACTGGAGATAAGGGCCGGTGAAGGATTTCCTATATAGCTTGTTATTTGGAGATAACCAAACCCGGGTTGCCTTCAGCCTGATTTTGTGAGCGTCACTTTTATCTTCGGGAAGTCGGTCATCCCTTAGATAGGTGATGATTGGGTCCATCCAACTTGGACCGAGATTGGCACATAAGACCTGCCGAGGTTGCTGGAGCTCTATGCTCGACCTGTCCATTGTCTCTACTTCGACAGTTCTCTTTTTCCCAGCCTCGACAGCAGAGGCCAGGTTGGTGAGAGCATCTGCATGGCAATTGGATTCTTTGCCAATCTGCTTGACTTCGGCTTTCTCGAACTAAGAGAGGAGCTGCTTTGCGCGGATCAAGTAGGTCGTCATCCTTTCATCACAGGTTTGGTAGTCTCTTCTCAGCTGACTCGTCACCAGCTTGGAGTCGCTGAAAACTACTAGCCGCCGTGCCTCCAGGATTTTAGCGCTGCCGAGACCCGTGATCAGTGCTTCGTACTCAGCTTCGTTATTGGATGCTTTGAAGTCAAGGGTTAAGGCTTGCTCGATGACAAGGCCCTCTAGAGATTGGAGGACTATGCCAGCACCAGCCCTTTTGGATGTCGATGATCCGTCAACGAAGACCTTCCATGCTGAATCAAGGAACTGTTTCCTGTTAGGGTTTTTATAGATTGCAATTTGATGGATGCATTTCATTCTAGCATCATTTGATTCTCACACATATGCATTGTTTTAGATAAACTTGAAATCTTGTTTTATTCATGCATTGCTTTTAAGATTTGTAAAAGTATTGATTTATGCATGATTTGTATTTTCATCTTGGATGCATTTGTTTTAGAAAAGAGTTTTCAAGAAATCAAGCAAGCCTTTGTTTTAAAAGTTTTCAAATCTTTTTAGGCTTTTTATGTTCATGTTTTAAAAACCATTAGAATCTTTAAAACATGTTTTTCAAGCTTGATTTAGTGGGCAAAAAGGTCCCCCAAGCAAAACCTTCAAATATGCAAAAGTTGCATTTTTTGCAAAAAGGGGGTGTCCCGGCAGTGTCGCCGGTCGACCGAGATACAGGTCTCGGTCGACCGAGACAACTGCAGGCAAAATTTGCCTGGGAGCACCAATGGTCAGAAATATGACCGTTGTGTGTTCTCGGTCAACCGAGACCTGTGTCTAGGTCGACCGAGAACTAGCCGTTGGCAACTTTTTGCTATAAATATGAGTTCTTTCCTTCGCCAAAAGTTGGGAATTTTTAACCCCTCCTTGAGAGGATTTGAGGCATATCAAAAGGGAAAAGAACCAAGGGATGAAGGGGATGATTAGGAAAGCTAAAGCTTGGATTAATGAAGTTAAACCACCAAGTAGGCTCTTCCTTCCTTAATCATATGTTTTCATGCTTTGTTTTATTTTTGGTAAATCATTTCTAGCATGTTAAACTATGTTTGTGTTGTGTCCTTAACATGTTTTATGTTTTGAATTGATATATTGTTTTGGATACAACATCATATGATTCAATCCAAGTAGTACTTAACTTTGGTAAATCTAAGTAGATCATGTTAATGGAAAAATCTTTGGAATCATATGTAACATGATCCATATACTTGGTTGAATCTTTGGTTGTTGTTTTCCATCATAAGAACATCTCTTTCAAAACTAACTTATGTTTTGGATTCAACTTCTTTACAAATCATATGTTTTCATGTTTTGTTTTATCTTTGATAAATCTTAGTAGCATGTTAACCTATGATGTGTTGTATCCTTAGCATGTCTTATACTTTGAATAGATCTATTGTTTTGGATGCATCACCATTTGATTCAATACAAGTAGTACTTAATCTTTGGTAAATCTAAGTAGATCATGTTAATGGAAACATCTTTGAAATTAGATGTAACATGATTCATATACTTGATTGAATCTTTGGTTGTTGTTTTTCCATCATAAGAAAATCTCTTTCAAATGTATCTTATGTTTTGGATTCAACATCTTTACAAATCATATGTGTATTATTGTTTTAAAGTTTCACAACTTGCCTTACTTTGATAGGTATATCACTTTCAAGTTGTATTTATAATTACATATGATTTGTCCCCTATTTTCAATCAAATCTAGATTGAGCTTCATGTTGATTTGATTGACATCCCTATGCATCACATGTTTAGAGCTAATCCATTTCATACAACTTGTGTAACTTTGATATCATTAACAAGTTGTTACTTTTAACATGTGATTGCATTACTTCCTCAATCATAAATGTTTTATGAGCTAAAATTTTCAAAAGCCTTAGGCATACATTTATGAACTTTCATTTTCAAAATGATTGAGGACCACACACACACACTTCATGTACTTTCATCTTTGCATCCATAGTGTGAGTGTGTATTAGTTTTTCACTTCCATATCCGCCTAATTAAGAGGCATTGTAATGAGCTTAATCGAATCTCCATCAAGTGTTTATAGACACTAATTTAGAGAGATAACCAACCTTGTGGTTGAAGAGGTTATTGCTTAGCCTATAAAAGCATAGTGTATAGGTTGATGTTAAGCCTTGAAAAACATCAATGTAAAGGTTATTGCTTAGCCTTGGAAAGCATATTGTAAAGGTTATTGCTTAGCCTTGGAAAGCATATTGTAAAGGTTATTGCTTAGCCTATTGAAAAGCATAAATAGTGGAAATCCGGTGGGGTGTTGGTTCACAAGCCGGTAGTGGATGTAGGCATTGAGGCCGAACCACTATAAATCCTTGTGTGATGGTGATTGCTTTGTGGTGATTCTTTTGTTAGCTTCCGCATCTTGTATGATTAATCATCACATGTGACTAGTTTGTTTTAAAGAAGTTAAAATTGATTAAAATTGGTCATAGTTGAAGCTCACCCTATTCACCCCCCCTCTAGGGTTCGGATCCCCATGGACTTTCATTTCCAAGATCGGTCTTGTTCTGTCTCGGTAGCCTCATCATCCTTATTGCCCCCCAGTTTGGTATCGAGTGGTGCCGGTGCCGAACTAGGAAAGGTGAATTCTACAATGAAATCTGCCAAAATTTGGGCTTTGATCGCCGTTCTGGGTTGATATTCGATATCGTATTGGCCCAGTTCGACGGCCCATTTTGAAATTCTTCAAAAGAAATCCGCCTTTCTGAAAAGGGACTTAAGCGGATGTTCTGTAACAACCACTATTGTGTATGTCTGGAAGTAATGAGAGAGTTTGCGAAAGGCGCTGACGAGCGCTAATGCAAGTTTCTCGAGTGGAAGGTACCTGGTCTTGGCGTCGAGCAGGATCTTGCTCGTATAGTATATAGGTTGCTGGTGCTTGCCTTCTTCTTTAACTAGTACTGAGCTCACTGCATGATCCGAGACGACCAGGTAGAGGAAGAGTACCTCACCCTGTTTCGGTGTAGACAACAGGAGTGGCAAAGATAAGTAGGCTTTGAGTTCCTGCAGAGCCCTATCGCACTCTGGAGTCCACTGGAACTTTGAGCTTTTCTTCAGGAGCTGGAAGAAAGAGCGACATTTGTCCGAGGCTCGACTTATAAAACGGTTCAGTGCAGCGACCATTCCTGTGAGCCTTTGAACTTGTTTTGCCGAGGTCGGGCTTTGGATCGTCTGGATCGCTGAGATCTGCTCCGGGTTGGCTTCAATCCCTCTTCGGGTGACCAGGCTTCCCAGGAATTTTCCGGAGCCGACACAGAATGCACACTTGGAAGCGTTCAGCTTGAGCTGGAACTCTTTGAGGGTGGTGAATGTTTGACGTAGGTCTGTCAAGTGGTCCTGTGACCTTTTAGACTCGACGACCATGTCGTCAATATAGACCTCCACTGTTTTCCCGAGCTGGGCCTGAAACATTTTTGTTAGCAGCCTCTCGTAAGTTGCCCCGACATTTTTTAACCCAAAGGGCATCACTTTGTAATAGTAGATGCCTCTAGGTGTTATGAACGCGGTTTTTTCTTCGTCAGGCCCTTGCATCAGAATTTGATGGTAACCTCGGTAGGCATCGAGGAAACTCATCCTATCATGTCCTGCGGTGGCGTCAATCATCTAGTCGATTTTTTGGAGTGGGAAGCTGTCCTTGGGATAGGCTTTATTGAGGTCGGTGAAGTCCACGTAGACCCTCCACTTTCCATTCTTCTTCTTGACCACCACTGTATTGGTCAGCCATTCTGGATAATGTACATCTCGGATTGCCCTGGCCTCCAGGAGTTTTTTGACTTCTTCAATCACTGCCTCTGTTTACGGGACCCTCGTCATGCGAGCTTTTTGCACTATAGGTTTGTGTTTGTGGTCCACGTTTAGCTTATGGCACATGATCTCGGGGTCGATGCCTGGCATCTCGTATGGCGTCCAGGCGAAAACATCCTTGTTCTGCAACAAGAAGTCGAGCAGTTCGGAATTGGCTCCCTAGCAAAAAATATCTCTCGGGGTTGTCGGGATCGATTCTGATTTCGGTCAAATCTTCTATGCTCTTCTGCTCTACTGATCGACCGACGTCCCCGAACTCAGCTTTCTAGTCCGGCCATATGTACCTGTTGCAACTCCTCTTCGCCAGACACCACAGCCATCAGGCACTGTCTGGCCATCTGTTGACCGTATGGTGATTACCTCAATTCTCCCGCTGGCCTTCTCCAACGGGAATTTGAGCTATTGGTGATGGGTGGAGGGCACTGCTTCCATGTCGTGCAGCCAAGTTCACCCCATTATTACATTGTATGTGGATGGCGCATCCACCACCAGAAAGTCAGTTGTCTTAGTGGAGCCTCCAATTTGGACTTCTAGGGAGACTTTCCCCTTAGGATACACTGGCTTCAAGCTGAAGCCCACCAGGGGAGTGCGGGCTTCCTGCAAATCTTCTTCTTTAAGACCGAGCCTCTTGAAGCCGTCAAAGTAGAGGATCTCAGACGAGCTCCCGGGATCCACAAGGATGCGCTTCACCTTGTAGTTTTTCAACTGCAGAGTGAGGATCAGTGGGTCGTTATGGGGGAGTTGGACTCCTTTTAGGTCCTCATCTGAGAACCAGATATTGGGCCTCTCCTTCCGAGCTCTCTTAGGCGCAAGCTCTAGTTCGGCTGACATCACTTGTTTGCCGTGTGAAGCCCTCCTGGCCTCGACACGAGCTTGGTTACCTCCCCTGGGAGCGGGGTTCCAGGTGAATGACATTGATGATGAATTCTGGCTCGTCGCTATCCTGATCTTCATCAGGTCGACGTTGCTGAGCTCGGTTGACCCTTCCACCCTCCTTGATGTAATCTTTAAGGTGCCCATCCTTGACGAACTTCTCGAGGTGGGACTTGAGGGCCATGCAGTCCTCAGTCTTGTACCCATTCTGCTTATGGTAAGTGCAGAACTTGCCCTGGTCTCAGGTGGACGAGTCGCCTTTCATCGACTGCGGCCATTAGAAGTAGGGCTTCATCTTGATCTTACTGAGGAGCTTATAGATGGGCTCCTTAAAGATCGTGTTGAGGGCCTTGTAAGAATCAACGGCCGGCTTGGCGGACTTGAACTTTGACTTCCTATTGCCCCCAAAGGTGGAGGCCGAGAAGGCTGCCGAACTTGTCAAGGCCTTCTTTCTGTCTGGTTCCCTCTTGGAGAATTTCTTGTCTCCTCTGGGGGTCGGTCTCTTTGCGTGAGGCCAATTCTTTCATTGCCTCGGGCCTCGTACTCTTCTTGCTCGATGTACCGGTTCACCCTAGCCATCAATGCTTTCATCGTGACTACAGGGGACCGGACTAGGTCTTTGCGGAGCTCATTGCCTCGGAGTAAAGCCTGCTGGAAGCACATGATGGCGATGTCGTCTTTGACATCCTCGATCTGGCTATAAATTGTCCAGAATCTTTTGGCAAACTGAGTGACGTTTTCAGTCCCCTCATTCGGATCGCCATGAGGTTGCCACCCGTCTTCGGGATGACCCGATGTGCTTGAAACTTTTCGACGAAGGAGTTCCGGAGCTGCCGCCAGCTTGAAACCAATCCCTCCGGAAGCGCACAGAACCATCTAAGGGGGAGGTAGCCTCAACTGGAGGAGAAGACTCTACTGTTCAGGTGATCGACGTCTCCTTAAACCGACATTCGCTGGGTGAAATGTCAAAGGTGCGCCGCGGGGTCCGATGTTCCATCATAGAGGACATATCTCGGAACGCTAAATCTCTCAGGGAGAGAGAAGTCCTTTATCTCCTGGGAGAAGGGGGACATGCCCTGGTCCTCTGCGTTATAGGCGTCTAACTGGTCTCGGGCGAGGCCCACTTCTGCCAACTTGTGCTGGACCTCCTGCTTGACATGGTGGTCAAGCCATTCTCTCAGGTCCGCAACATTCTCTGCCCTCAGCGACTCTTGTTCTTGGCGTGATCTCCTAGAGTCGCTGCCCAGATGGCTGCTGCTCGAGCCTTCTTCTTCGCCTCGGTCTCTTTTTTTTATTGGTCAGGACTTGCCTTAAGTCCTGATTGGCCGAGGGAGTCGGGTTCCGTCTGTGGGACGGTGCCCTGGCCCTCCTATTCTCTTGGAGTTGCTTCTTGAGCTAACGAATCAGCTCATCATGCTCATGGATGATACGGTCCTGGGATCTGACGTCGACGATGAGGGCATCGCTGTCATCACCATTGTCAGCTTGATGAGTAGATCTGCCCACCAAGACCGTAATGGGTCCTTCTACGCTCAGTGCTGTAGATTTTCCATGAGATTTCCTTTTGCGGGGAGGATCTTGGAGTGGCAAAGGTTGTCACTAGAATGGAGGGGGTTGTGATAATGGTTGGAAAGACTGGGGTTGTGGCTCTGGTTGTGGAAACAATGGTGATGGTGAACGTTCCGATGGTGGGAACGAGTACACCGGTGGTGGCACCAGAGGTGGCAACGATGAGTCCTTTCGGACCTTCGACGTACCTTCGCCGTTTCTGGTCTTTGGAGGCATGACTTTGGTAGATTTGGTTTAATTCTTTCCCACAAACGGCGCCAATTATAAGTGGCTAAAAATTACGGACTTGGTTAGGAGAAGATCAAGCTCTCAATTTGATTATTTGGGAAAGGATTATCCTCTTGAAACCTAAAAAGGAAAGCAAAGACAAAGGTCAGAGCCCCTGGCTGCAGGCAGCCGAAGGCACTCTGATGCCTGAATTAGTTTGGTGACAAAACTGATGAGTGAATGGAGAAGAAGAAAGAATATATGAATATCTCTTCTTGCATACCTTTGGTGGTTTTACCTCATGCATATATATAGGCGTGAGTTTCATTATTAAGCCAAACCCTTTAGTAGGGGTAGGTGGAGATGGAAGTCTCATCAACCTGTACTTTGCCTCCTGAGTGGGGGTAGATGAAGGTGCTGTCCCATCTATCCATGCCTCAATGGCTGCGGATGTGACCGTGAGATAAGACTAGCTACTTATCTAGGTCCGGCGCCCAGTCTTCCTGTCAGCTCCCCGTCGTACCTTTACGGCAACGTATTTATGGCTGAATGACAACAGAGACCTGAAAGTACGGGATCCTAACCCTACAGGGGGGGTGAATAGGGTGAGCTACAAGGAAGTGACCAATTAAGACCAATTTTAATTTCTTTAAGATAACTAGTCACAAGTGATGATTTACCAAACAAGATGCGGAAGCTAACAAAAGAAATCACCACAAGCATACACCATCACACAAAGATTTATAGTGGTTCGGCCTCAATGCCTACATCCACTACCGGCTTGTGATCCAATCACCCCACCAGATTTCCACTATCTATGCTTTTTAATAGGCTAAGCAATAACCTTTACAATGTTGTTTTTCTAGGCTAAACAACAACGTCTCTATGTGCTTTTCTAGGCTAAGCAATAACCTTTACAAGATGCTTTTCCAAGGCTAAGCAATAACCTTTACAAAATAAAGATTTCTCTTAAAGAAGTGTCTAAACAAACACTCAAAGAGATACAATTAAAGCTCAATAAAAATGCCTCTAAAATAGGCTGATATGAAGGTTTAAATCAAGATACAAACATACACAACAATTAGCTAAGGTGTGTGCACAAAGTGTATGAATGTTTACTTCAATCAAATTCTAAAATGAAGCTCTTAAATGAATGCTTGATGCATTTTAAAATCTAAGCTCAGATGGTGATGATTGAAGATATAATCTAATCACATGAAAAGTTCAAGCAACCTGAAAGAATATACTAAACAAGTTGTAAGAAGATTAATGACTAAAAACACATGAGATTGAGACAAGAATGTTTGCAAAACAATCTAATATTCCAAAGTGATATTGTCTTTGCAAAACATCTCTTTTAAAGCTAGAAATCATGTATATGAGAAAATACAAAGAGTTAAACATGCATTGATTTTAAATGGAATGGAAATCAATATTAACTTGAAAGATATATCTTTTAAATCTCAAACATTTTGATTTCCAATAGCCCTCTAGCTTTCTTAGCTTATTCCTCTTCTTTAGGCTTCGAAAGAGTTCAAAAGATTCAATGATCAAGCCTCTTGAAAGAAGGGAATGAAATGGACTTTTATACAAAAAACAGTCCAACGGCTAGTTGGCCCAGTCGACCCCACGACCCCCGAGTCGACCTGGCCCAACAGTCATATTGGCCCAACGACTAGTTACCCGATCAACCTGGGCATGGCTCGGTCGACCGGGTACACTGGCCGTTTTCCCAACAGTCAGTTTGGTTGCTCGACCGGATGCAGGGGTCCGTCAACCGACCAAATTGGCCTGAGATGAGTTCCATCGGAATTTTCAATATTCCAAAGATGAAACTTGGAACTCAAGGCCAGTGTGATTTAAGCATAATAAAATGATTCTAAAAAAAAAAAGAAATGTATGCAAATCACAAACCTAGATTCTTAACTGATTTTCCAAAATTATGCATGAAGAAATAAGTTTTCAAAGCGTATTCAAGTTCTAAAACATGCAACAATAAATCATTTGAAAATCAAATGCAAATGCAAGATAGAAACTCGGATTCCAAAGTCAAAACTAAGATGCAAGAGTGTGTGATCATTTGACTGTGAAGATGAACGTGAATCCATCAAATTAGCAACAAACAAAAACTTAACAATCTCCCCCTTTGCAATTTGATGGCAACTAATATGATCACAACACTTCTAGGACTTTGGTTCTTCTTAATGGCTCTGCCCTTGAAATCTCTTGAATGTAGCTTCGAACGAATGACCGATTCGTCGAGAGCTTTAACTTAATCTTTTCAAGATTTCTCCCTCTTGGATAAAGCTCTCCCTTGCGCTTCGTATTCAAGCGATCTTCTTCTTTAGATCTTGAAGCAGATCTCCCCTTTAGTTAGATTTGTTCTTTTTCTCTCCCCCTGTGTTTGATCTTCCTTGTGTCTGATCTTCAGATCTTCTAATCTTCTCTCCCCCTTTGTCATTAATTAGATCTGTTCTTTTTCTCCCCCTTTGACATCGAATTGCAAAAGAACCTGTATACATGAGAAAACAGATACCTTTCAGTAGCACCTGTTACCAAATGAGAATGCAAATGTAATGCGGAAGAGGTTATCATGTCTATAGATTTGTCTATGCATTATTTGAATGAAGCTAAGATAATAAATATGAATTGATTTAACAATATAAAGCTTCAAAGCAACATAAACATTCATCAAGAGAAATATAACAAGAAGAAAAGAGATGAACAAGTGAAACTGTAATTTCATTGATTTAACAATAGAATTTCAGTACAGAAATCACTAATTACTTGACCAATACAAAAATCAAAAGTTCATGGTCAGTAATCAAAATAACATGTCAGTTGATAGATAATAAATACATCAAGAAAAACAATCTATCACTATCCATCACTATCCCCACAAAAAGTGAAAAGCCCTCCTATGGTCTAAGATGAATCTGGAGGAGACGGGGGCATAACATCATCATGGCGTCTGCAGCTTTTGGAGATGTTCGAGAGGTACTTCAAGGTCTTATTCATCTTTCCTGAAACCTCTTGCCTAAACTCCTGAAATTCGGTGCGCAAGGTAGCAACCACTTGCTCCATAGACGACATGCGTTCCTCCATGGTATGCTGATGAGGGGGCTGGGGCTGACGAGGTTGATGCTCTGGCTGAATATGCTGGGGTTGCTGCTGATCTGCAATCTCCATCTCTGCAGCTCAATCTCAGCATCTCCTTCTGCAACTGGGTTTGCTCGAGGTGGAAGAGGTAGCTTCATCAAGAGAATGTTCGTTTTGTTGAAAACAGTGGTGGATTCTGGTCTCTCAGAAACAGGAGGGATCACACCAAAAGATCTGGCAATCTTGGTGATGAGAAACCCGAAGGGAGCAGCACAAGGCTAGGAGCCAGTGATAACCCGGATGATGTGGTGCATGATAATGGAAGGAAGACACATAGGCACTCCGATAATCACATTATAAAGAATATTGGCCATGTAAGGAGTCACTTCAGTTCGTTTCCCTTTCCTAGGGTAAATGGAATGAGTGAAGATAATGTGAATGATACGAAGGGAGGGAATCATAGAAGAAGCTTGGAGACAGTTCTTAGCAAACCATTCATCAGGCTTGCCACAAAGAGCACTAGTGACTGACTCTCTCTCATCAAGAGGGAGGACTTCTGAGATGAATCTGGGACCATCAGACCTAGGGGTGCCTAAGATGGAGGAAATCAAGTCAATGGTGACCACCTCTTCACCATGAAGGAATCTAATGGAAAAAAATTTGCAGTAGAGGCACAAATAGATTCATATAGACCATGGATGGAGGAAGCATAAGTTTTGCCACTCCAAGTAAGGATGTTACTCCATCCAATAGCTTCAAGTATAGCCGGGACATTGTAGTCCACAAGGTCTTTGACAATGCACATCTTTTCAACGATTATCCCTTTGCTCCGGAAGGATTTGACAACAGAGAATGGAGAGGGAATTGGATTGAATCTAATCACTGGAGGAGGGCCAGCTTCAGGAGAAGTAGAGGGAGATCTATGAGATGAAGAAGCTTGTCCGGTTTTGGACCTTTTGCTTTCCCTCCTAAAAGTTTGCTTTGTGCGAGCCATTGGAAGAAATCAAAGCAAGAGATGCTCAAGACAATGAACAAAGGCTGAAAATGGGCACAATAGTTGCTAATTGAAGACAGATGTGATTTAGGCAATTTGTCAAACACTTGGGGTGCAGGATTTTGAGCTAAGAATTTCACAAATGAATGATGCCAAATGGGTGTGTCCAGATGACTACAGAAGCTCCTTAAGGAAGGAGGAAGACACAACACCACGAAACAGCACAGCCACAGACAAACAGAAATAGAAAAAACAGAGGTTGGGAAGGACTGTTGGAGGTTCTGGATGCATAGAGAAGAGGACGCCCCAACAGAGATGAAGAGGACGATCAAGAAGAATGGGAGATCAAACCATTGAAGAAAAGATTGGTTCCAGGTAGAAAGACAGGGGGAGAAAAGTAAAATGGAAGCTCGGGCTACTCTGATGTCGACCTGCACAAGAGATGGAGAATTTTGTTTGAACCAAAATGAGCCCAGAGCAACTGTTTAAGTTGCTGGGTGCGCAGGCTCGGTCGACCAGCCACTTCACGCGGTCGACTGAGAAAACTGGGGTAGACTGAATTTCTGTACAGGTTCAGAGAAAAAGGCCTGGATGAGTATGGGGTCAATCTAAAAGCTATTTACCCTTAACCCCAGCTATCATACAAGCTTAAAAGTTTTTAGAAAATAGATTTTATAAAATCAATTCTAAATAGGTCCTTTTGAAGAAAAGAAGACTTGTAAGATAAAAGACATTTTTCAATATCATTTAATTTTGACAAAACAATGGTTTGACTATGAATCCATTTCAAAAAATAAACAATTTGAAAAGCAAATCAATTGATTGAGAATGTATAACTAATAAAATCTTTTTCAAATCAAATTGATCATAAACATGCATTTAATCATAAAATACCTTTTTAAATACAAAATGCATTTTCAACAAACAAGACTCTACCAATTAATCTAAAACCTAAAGAGATACTAAGAGAGTAGAAAGAACTTGATTCAAGACCAACTAGACATATAACTATGAGAAAGGGTTGGTCCTATCTATCTAAGAAACCTTAGTATTTTTCTAAAGGTCTAACCTTAGGTATCCATCTAAGGTCTTGAACTTTGGAGTCTATTTTTGAAATCCCACCAACTAGAGGAGATAAGGATTGAATTCTTTTAGACTTGACATCAAATCTTTGAGGTTTGACTATTTTAGATTGATGATTAGTCTTAAGAAGTTGGTGTTTCATTTTCTTTTTATTCTTCTCATTTCTTTTAGCTTTTCCTCCCTCTTTTTGTCTTTTGAAATTTAATTTTAACTTTTCAACCTTTTTCAAGAATTCTTTCATTTCCAAGGTTAAAGGAGGTAAAGTGAGAAGTTTCTTTTTGATAGATTTATTTTGACTATTAGTCTTTTTAAAGTCTATCTTGGATGACTCTTTTTGAATTGTTTTAACTTGTTTGAACTTCTTAGAGTCTTCCTTGGAATTCAAAGCCTTACCCTTCATAGAATTAGAGTTTCCTTTCTTAGGTTCAAAGATGGGTTTAGACATATGACTTTTCCTTAATTTGCACTCAAATTTGAAATGCCCTTCCTTACCACAATAATGACATTTTGTTTTGGGCATAGGAGAGAGAGTGCTAGAGAAAGAGGACTCACCTTTCACAAAAGTGTTGGTGAATTTAGGGCTATGTGAAATATGCTTATCAAATCCAAGAGCCGTCCTATCTCTTTGTGATTTACCCAATCTAAATAATTTTTCAAATTTCTCTTCACCTTGGGTATATTTGCACTCATACTTTTGTTTGAAACTTTCAAGTTGAGTGACTTTGTTTATAAGGATTGAATTTTTATTTTTTATTTTTAATAAATCATTTTCAATTTCCTTATAGTTGTTTAGTTCTTCATGGGCAAGTTTTAATTCAAATTTAAGTTCATTAACAACATTAGATCCAAGTTCTAAGGTTTTTAAATTACTTTGAGCATTAAACAAGTTTTCCTTGGAAATTGTCAACTTGGATTCTAAATTGATAATGTCTTTGTCTTGCCTTTGTAATTTATCTCTTAGATTTAAATTTTCTTTATTAAGCTCATCACAACTTATCTTAATCTCATTTAGTTCATCTTTGATATTAGATAGGTTATGTAAAGAGATCATAAACTTAGAGTCTAAACAATGTATGACTTCTTCTTTCTCTCTAAATTCATCTTTTGAAGAAACTAATTCTTTGTTTAGCCTTTTTTATTCTTCTCTTAATTTTTTATTTTTCTTATCAAGCTCTAAAGATAATGTATATAATTCTTCATAGGCTTGTTGAAGGTCATCTTCATTTTCATCATATTCTTCTTCTTTTAAGTCACATTGAGATTCATTAATTTGAAGGTTTGAATCTCCAATAGATGGAAGAAAGAGAGGTCTAGAGGAATCTACACAAAAGCCTAAACAATCTAACTTAGTGGAATCCATTCTATTAGTATTCATTCAAACACAAAACTAGGGTTTTGACTCATGGTTTTTACACCTAATCAAGAGTTCCAAAATACTTGATCCTAATATAGAGCACGAGGCTCTGATACCAATTGAAAGTCCAGAATCCTAACCCTAGAGTGAGGTGGGGGGGGGGGGGGGGGGGGGTTAATAGGGTGAGCTACAAGGAAGTGACCAATTAAGGCCAATTTTAATTTCTTTAAGATAACTAGTCACAAGTGATGATTTACCAAACAAGATGCGGAAGCTAACAAAAGAAATCACCACAAGTATACACCATCACACAAAGATTTATAGTGGTTCGGCCTCAATGCCTACATCCACTACCGGCTTGTGATCTAATCACCCCACCGGATTTCCACTATCTATGCTTTTTAATAGGCTAAGCAATAACCTTTACAATGTTGTCTTTCTAGGCTAAACAACAACCTCTCTATGTGCTTTTCTAGGCTAAGCAATAACCTTTACAAGATGCTTTTCCTAGGCTAAGCAATAACCTTTACAAAATAAAGATTTCTCTTAAAGAAGTGTTTAAACAAACACTCAAAGAGATACAATTAAAGCTCAATACAAATGCCTCTAAAATAGGCTGATATGAAGGTTTAAATCAAGATACAAACATACACAACAATTAGCTAAGGTGTGTGCACAAAGTGTATGAATGTTTACTTCAATCAAATTCTAAAATGAAGCTCTTAAATGAATGCTTGATGCATTTTAAAATATATGCTTAGAAGGTGATGATTGAAGATATAATTTAATCACATGAAAAGTTCAAGCAACTTGAAAGAATATACTAAACAAGTTGTAAGAAGATTAATGACTAAAAACAATGAGATTGAGACAAGAATGTTTGCAAAACAATCTAATATTCCAAAGTGATATTGTGCTTGCAAAACATCTCTTTTAAAGCTAGAAATCATGCATATAAGAAAATACAAAGAGTTAAACATGCCTTGATTTTAAATGGAATGGAAATCAATATTAACTTGAAAGATATATCTTTTAAATCTCAAACATTTTGATTTCCAATAGCCCTCTAGCTTTCTTAACTTATTCCTCTTCTTTAGGCTTCAAAAGGGTTCAAAAGATTCAATGATCAAGCCTCTTGAAAGAAGGGAATGAAACGGACTTTTATACAAAAAACAGTCCAACGACTAGTTGGCTCGGTCGACCCCACGACCCCCGGGTCGACTTGGCCCAACGGCTAGTTACCCAGTCAACTTGGGCATGGCTCGGTCAACTGGGTACACTGGCTGTTTTCCCAACAGTCAGTTTGGTCGGTCGACCGGATGCAGGGGTCGGTCGACCGACCAAACTGGCCTGAGATGAGTTCCTTCAGATTTTTCAATATTCCAAAGATAAAACTTGGAACTCAATGCCAGTGTGATTTAAGCATAATAAAATGATTCTAAAAAAAAAGAAATGTATGTAAATCACAAACCTAGATTCTTAATTTGATTTTCAAAAATTTTGCATGAAGAAATAGGTTTTCAAAAGTGTATTCAAGTTCTAAAACATGCAACAATAAATCATTTGAAAATCAAATGCAAATGCAAGCTAGAAACTAAGATTCCAAAGTCAAAACTAAGATGCAAGAGTTGTGATCATTTGACTGTGAAGATGAACGTGAATCCATCAAATTAGCAACAAACAAAAACCTAACAAGACCGAGGTCAGGCTAGGGCCGAGACCGAGGTGCGCCCTGCAGGTATTTTCACTGGGATGGGTTTTGGGGTCTTTTCAGGCTGGCACTTCTGCCGAACTGGGTAAGACCGAGATCAAGAGTTATCAAGAAATGCCCCCACACAAAGTGTCAAGGTTTTCAAGTGATTTTGGTGAGATTGGAGCTACTCCATCTACTTCAACTTCTTCATCTTCCTTGGAGGTAAAGATTGAGAGAAAGCTCAAGATTTCTCTTCACACAGGCTACAAGTGAGTGTTTGAATCCTTATTGAACTTTCAAGTTCTATTGAGTGCTTAAGAATGGTTTCTAGCTCGGTTAACTCATAAGACTTATACCTTGAATGTTTTCATAGAGATAGGCTTGAAAAGTGGGATTCAAGTTGAGAAGTTTCCATTTCAAATAAAGCTAACAAAGGACTTCTTATCAAATTTATCTTCAATAGAGGTTTTTGTCAGTCAACCTTCAGTTAGAGGCAAGTATATGCTCTTCTAATGATTTATGATGTTATAGAACTTGTAGGAACTCAAGGAGTTCAATTTCCAAAAATTGCTACAGAGTTTCTGAAGCTCTGGAAAGGTGACCAAAAGAATGGCCGAGCTCAGAATGGCCGAACTCAGAATGGCCGGACTCAGATTGGCCGAACTTAGAATGGCTGAGCTCAAAATGGTCGAGTTCACAATGACCAAAATGGGTGACCGACGTGGTGACCAGTGGGTGACCGAGATGGGTGACCGAGGTGGTGACCAATGGGTGACCGAAGTGGTGACCAATAGGTGACCGAAGCGGTGACCGAGATGGGTGACCGAGGTGGTGACCGAAGTGGTGACCTAACTGGTGATCGAGGTGGTGACCGAAGTAGTAACCGCCAAAGTAACCGAAATTGAGAAAAATTGCAAAATGAATTCTGAAATTTTCTGAACTGAAAGCCTAATCATTGTGCTAGTATTAGTGATGTCAAAACCTTCATAGGTGTTAGCTAAGGTTATCTGAACATACAAATTACTAAATAAAGTGGTGTTCATCGAGAATAATACATGCGTTGGATAACGAGCGCTTCACCCATTTGTTTGGTTTAGAAATCTAAATTAAATGATAGATTGAGTAGATTTCTTGAGCATTGACACTACATAGCGATTTCTCAGCTCGTTATCAAACCGAACTGATTAATGTAATGAATAGTTACTAAATGTAACACCGAATAATGAATAGTTACTAAATGTAACAATGAATTATTGAACAATCCTGCTGTAGCAGATGGAATGGGGTGTTCCAGAGCTTCGTGGCGATGCCAGTGATCTCTGATCAAGACACTGGTAGATCCCACACATATATGGACTGAAGAGTCCCACTTGATAAGTCATCTAAAAGACATAGACTGAAAAGTCACTGAATTCATAAGTCATTTAATAAATATTCAATGAAATCAATGAATGGAATACAAATGAATAAACATGAAATGAAAGAATGCTTTCTTTAGGAAGAACTGAACTGAGTTGAAGCAAATGTTATTGTAGTTACCAGTTTAGTAATTGATATTACTTGACTCATATGAGTAGTTATTCTACTGAATTGAATTGTCTAGAACTATTAAATTGATGAATTGACATGGTATTGAATATGGTAGCATGAACTATCATAGAATTGTATATACATTGTTGAACCGTCGTGTTCACTGTGCTATTGATGAACATTGCAGCCCCAGTTGCCCATGCCGGTCATGCCGAGGCTGCATCGCCAGCGGAGGAGGCTCATCCAATACTTCCAGGAGGTTTAATCAAATGGACGTGAATCGGAGTGCCAATGAAAGGGATATTTTGGGAAATGTTTTGATAGATACTTTTGTATATTCATTTTGCATAGTAATTAGATGTCACTTGCATTGTATTTGAATATGCAGTGGTTGACTTCGATAGGAAGTGAATTATGTATATTGACTTCACTTTATGTAAAGAACTTGTTCAGTTTTTAATAGTTGTCAATGTATACACACATATATTTCCGCAAAATGTACATTGACATGTACGTATGTAAGATTCCTTGTGGACTTCATCTTACCTTGGTTAATTCGGGGTTTACAGGAGTAAATATGATTGGATTCGCGACCCGAGGTTAATCCCAATTACTCGGATCTCGGGCTCAGGTCGTGACATACTTATTGTATGGTATCAGAGCCTAGTTAAAAGGCTAGGTAGAGATAATTTTAAAAGACTTAGTAAGACTAAGAACGAAGTGAGGAACGCTACAATTAGAACTAATCTAACTTTGGATTGTGTTTACTGCTTTCACTATATGTGATATATATATGATGGAAGTGTATAAATGTATATCTTACCTTCCGTATTGTTTACAGCATGGCTTCTGGATCAAGATTTGGGAATGATGACTTCGTAGTAGTCACACATTCCCCTCCTATATCTGACACTGTGTTAGTTTTATGGTCTCAATACCAGTATATGATGAATAAATTGATTAATTTCTTTATTTATCAATACAATCATGTTTTCCTTTCATGAGATGAATGGTGTTTAATTATATACTTGCACATAACCAATACGAATGACATAATGGTTCATGAGATGAACCGGAGTCCACAAGTATACTAGATGTAATACATGTGTATGGATGAGATCCAAATACAGGAGACATGTATTGCAAATCTTATACTTAAATATCTTCACAACCAGTGATGAGATTGGGCATCTCATCTGACAAGGTTGCAACACTTTAATCACTATGAGATAGTGTGATTTGTCTCGATCATCGGAATGTAAGATTCTGGATCATGGTGCTGGTACATTGAATGTATTGAAGGACCATGAGAAGCACCTTACGTACACTGTCTTTACTTTAAGGTCTGCTCTCATAATTCCCTAGCAATAGGCTCATAATCCTGAGACATTAATGAACTCAAGTTTCTATCTATACATTTGCTTTAAGTCACCAATGAGTGACGCCAATTGTAGGTCAACACCTCGGTGATTTGGGTGCGTGGTAGTAGAGCTGTGGGAACATTCAATGGTCAAGATGGAATCTATCTTTAATATCCCCTTGTGACAATTAATGGATTTATCATTGGTAAGTGTGCACCCATTCCAATTAAGAGTTAATTGGATCGGTACCAAATGATCATTATAATTAATTGAGGCTCAAGGATAATAAGATATGGATCTAATTTGGTGGACAGGTCCAATTGATCCGTGGATATAGATGGAGGGGCCTACTTGTGGTAATGTGGAAGTTTAGGGTCTTCATTGTAATATATTCCTAAGATTGGAGTGCAATTGCATTTATATAGTGGAGTTATTTGCAATTAACTGTGGGCCCGGATTGCAAATGAGATGTGGGGTCACGTGTCCCAGTTGGAGCCAGCTTTCTAAGGAATCCCTAGTGGTCCCCACGCTAGCCCAAGATATTAGAAAGATACTAATTATAGTAAAACTCTAAAAGGAAATAGAAAGTTACTATTTCTATTTGAAGTGAGACTTCTAATAGTGGTAATAGTAAGTTACTAATTATTAATGGAAGTGAGACTTCTATTTTAATTAGTAAAAGAGAAAGTTACTAATCATATTTGAAGTGAGACTTCTAATTGTGATTTAATAAGAAACTAATTACTATGGAAGTAAGACTTCTATTTCAATTAGTAAGAGGAGGTTGCTTGAGTGCTATAAAAAAGAGGAGAGGAATGCCTTGGACGTCCTAATGCACAATCCCACCTAGGGATTCGCGCCCATCATCATCTTCCTCTCTTGTGCAAGCTGTTGCACATATCTTCCCTCTTCTAGTTTCTCTTCTAGTTTCCTTTAGGGTTTTCTCTTGGAGGTTCCACCATCTTCTTGAGAAAAGAGAATCTGATACGGGTCATAGCGTGGAAGATCAAAAGGTGTTGGAGATTCTTATTTGATTAGTGAAGGTATTCATCATCAAAGAAAGAGATCAACTTCTCCATTAGAGCACTACAAGGCTCCAAAGGTATAATCTACATCCTTGTATGTTGTAGATTTCGTAGTTGCATGTTTAGGTGCTGTTTTTTATCTTTTAGATAGGATGTATTGATGTACATGGTTTATGAGTTTGAGGGATTGCATCCTGGATTGGGTTTCTTGCCTTCTAGATAGTTGATCCCTGCATTAACTGGATCAAAAGTTTTGGAAACCTATCTGAATGGCCCGCCTATTTTCCAACACACTGATGCTAGGTTTATTTCTATACTGGAGCAGTTAACTAGAAGTAATGAGCAGATGGCTAGGAGCTATGAGGCACAGATGGGGTATGCAAGCCCAGTTAGCCAGGAGCCAAGAAGCTCAAATGGGTATACAAACCCAGATTGCTTCCATGTTAGAAGTTCAAAGCTAGATGCAGGCTCAAACGCAGATTCCACCTGTACCACCAGTCCAGCAACAACACCATGTTAAAACAAGTGGGGTTACAACATAAGGATAAAGATCCTCATGCTATTTATGAACGATTCCGTAAGAGAGGAGCCACCGAGTTCCATGGAAATGAAGATGTGATGCAGGTTGACGAGTGGCTAGAACACATTGAAGATGTGTTTGATACAGTTGTCTGCACTCACAAACAGAGAGTGTTACTTACCTCTACCATGTTTAGAGGGGCAGCGAAGATCTGGTGGAAGAGTGTCAGGGATGCCTTCAAGACAATGCCAGCAGAGGGTATATGGGAAACTTTCAAGGAGAAATTTCAGAGAAAGTTTGTCCCATACCATGTACGGCAACAGAAAGAATCAGATTTTCTGAATTTGAAGTAGGGACAGCTGATCGTGTCTGCCTATGTTCATACCTTCTTACAGCTATCCAAGTATGCTACCTAACTGGTAGATACTGAAGTTAAGAAAGTTAAGAGATTCCTCCTCGGACTAAATCCAGAGTATAAAATGATTGTATTAGCTGGACAAAAGCCTACGACGTTTGATGATGCCGTTGATAGGGCATATACGGCAAAGGAAGTTCATAGAGAAAAGGAGGCAAAGGCTGTGAACACCAAGAGAAGTGGTGAGTCGTGGTTTAAGAAAGGAGGACAGTCCAGGCATAAGAGGCAGAAACAGAGATTCATTCCCAGGAATGAGAGGAATGAGAATAGACCAGTCTATTCGACTTATGGTAACGCTCACAAGACTGAGTTGTGTTGGAGGACTACTGGAGCTTGCCTAGTCTGTGGTTCTTTGGAACACAAAATGACATAGTGTCCAAGAGATAGGAGAGATGACAGGGCTCCTTATCAGCGACCTGCTCAGGGACAAGCAGCACTTCCTGCTCCTCAGCAGCGATTGGCCTTGCCAACTCCTCCTAGGCAACAGCAGCAGCAACCTCAACGTCAATGGCAGAGGCAGCAGCCCAGACAACAGCAGCAGCCCAACAGGCCACAGATGGCTGGGATGGCTTATGCCGTCAACAGAGAGCAAGCTGATGTTACAGCGAATGTGGTTGAAGGTACAATCCTTGTGGATAACCAACCTGCTATTGCATTATTTGATCTTGGTTCTACGCATTCATTTGTAGCACTTGCATTTGCTTGTGATATGCAAAACCAGATAATGCAGTTAGCGTATGATTTTACTGTATCTACTCCTTTAGGGAGAAAGGTAGTATGTGAATTATATTTTCCTCAATGCACTGTGTGAGAACCCAACCCCTAATCTCTTGGATTAGTGTTGTTTTATTTGTGGATTAGTTCTTTTAGTGGGATTAGTATTTGTTGGATTGAGTTTGTGAGCTAGAATGGTTTTCTCTAGTTTTGGGGAATTTTGAGGGCCTTGTGATTTGTGGGACCCTTTGGGGGTTCTTTTAGTGACTTTGCGCGTGATTGGGAGGTTATTCTAAATTCTCGATAATTCTTGTTTTAGCCTCATATGACTTGTTTTGGTAACCTCTACAACTTTCATGTTGATCCTGTATCCATTTGAGAACCCGAAACCCGATTTCTTGGCCTTGAGGGCAAAACAGTCTTTTCACACCAAATCTGTAACCAAAACTCGATATTCTCGAAACCCGTGAAACATACACTTTTTGGAAACTAGATATTTCGACGATCATTTCTTCCTTCTTCGTCGAATCCATCCGAGGTCCCGAATTAGATGATTTCAGCCACCCAAGTTCTTTAAGTTGTGGGACCCATTCTCACTTGTTTATAAAAGGAACCCATCTCCTTCATTGCTCATTCTTCACCATTGTTCCAGCTGAACCTAGGGTTTTCCCTTGTGCAACTTCTTCTTCTTCTTGCTTCTCCTCCTCTAATCCACACCAAGATTGGCATCAACCAAGAAATGGAACTCATCATCTTCTTCCTCATCTTGCAAGCTTCCCATTGGTACCATTTGTGAAGAGAACCCTCCATCACAAGACTTTCCTTGAGCTTACCTTGTCCATTAGAGGACCTTGCAAGTAAGTATTCTTCTTCATCTTCTAGATATGTGTTCTTCTAGCCTTAGAGAAGCTCCACCTTGATTATTGAGAAGTTTCCTTGTCATTTCATGGTTTAACCCATTTTAGGGCTTTTTGGGGGTTTTTGTAGAGATTGTGGATCTTGAGCTTGAGAGGTGATTAGGAGCTTGTTTTGCTAGATTGGAACCCAAGGCAAGTGGATGAATGGATGGTTTTAATGTTATCAAAGTTTTATGAGAAAATCCCAAGTTTATTTCTTGTTTTTTATCATTGAATACATGCTTGCACATATGCTCCTTGTCACTTATATATGGATTTTGAAATTTGCATATTAATGGTTGTTTCTATCTTGTTAATCTCTTGGAGAGGTATGCACTTCATTTGATCAAGTTTGCTCATATGGTTTTATAAGGAATAGGATTGGTTTGGCCATCCATGGTTATGTTTACTAGTTACATTGACTTGAAGTTGATACTCATTTAAGGAGTTTTGTTAAATCATCTATTGTAATGGAAAGGTGATCAATAGACTTTGTTTATCCATAGATTTTTGGCTCAAATGGACTCTTGTGTATATTGGGGATTCCTCCCTTTGTTTATTGTGAAATGAGAAGTAAGGAGGTGTTTAAAGTTAATTTTTCATTGGAGTTTTTATGAGGATTTTTAAGTGAATATGGAAGAAAAAATGTTAGTTGTTTAAGTGTTGGAAAGAAGGTTTTAAAAAGGAAGAGAAAGAGGGGAATTGAACTGCCCAGAATTTAGTTTCTGGACAGTTCGCTCGAGCGACCTGTCCAGAAAAAGTTACGGGAATTCCAGTAGCTTGGTCGCTCGAACGCATTTAAATAACCGCTCGACCGATGAGTTCGCTCGAGCGAACCCTTCGATTCGCTCGAGCGATGCGGCCTGTCTGAACTGTTTTAAGGCGCTGGTACAGAAATTTCAGCCGATCAATCGGACCTTCGGTCCGACCGATCGGAGGACTCAATTTGAGTCCAGTGGGTTTTGAGGTTTATTTTCCTTTGTGGACCTTGGCTAACCTCCTCAGACTCACTCGACCATATGTGAGAGCGTCTGGAGCCGATGCTCGTCACGGTTGGTTCGGATGCATCGAAGTTCAATCCATTTCAATCTTGAACGGGATGGAACGACGCGATATCTTCTTTATATCTAAACACAAGCCTTTCCCTTGGTTATCGCGGATTCTATTCCTTTCGGTGACTGAATCGGTTGCTCGATGTTTCCGGATTAATGTCATGCCTAGGATGGACCGTTGATAATCTTGATTCTTGCTATTGTAACATCTAGAACTACCCATAAGCTCAAGTTAAGATTTTAAAATAGTAAAAGTGCATAAGGAGCCCGGAATGTCTTCAAACTCAAGGAGTACCAAGTAATGATTATAATCGACATACGGGACCCCTATTCACTTAAATAGATCTTGAAATTAATAATTTTCCCGAAATTGTTATAGTTCATTGTTTCACCTCTTTTCCCGAGATTTGCATCACATGACTGGTTTTCCCGAAAGCATTGGAGTTACTCTAGTAACAGTTACTTGTCCCGAAGTGCATTGCACCACATGATATGTTAGTGTGCCCTTGAGCACCCCCGTCTTGCCCGATTGATTATGTATTGATACTTGAATTACTTGCATTGTCTCGATTGTATTTGACCTATGAGTCGGCACCACTAAGCTTGGATAACCCTGTTGGTCTGATCAACCGACTTGGAGATCCCCCTCTCGTCCCGCCAGCTGCAGCTTGGATCCCGCTACCCGGTTATTACCGTGGTCCCGTCCCGATACCCGGTTATTACCGTGGTCTTGTCCCGATACCGCAGATTGCTACTGTGGTCCCCGATGCCCGGCTCGCTACCGTGGTCCCGTACAGTATATGTATATGCATTCATGAGATCCCCTGTTTCTCCTCACCTCGAGTGACTGAGATCAGGGCCTAGTATATGTATATGTATTGATATGAGATCCCCTGTTTCTCCTCACCTCGAATGACTGAGATCAGGGCCTAGTTATTGCTCTATCGCTTTAGTGATAGAGGACTTAGCTTCGTGTGGTTGCCATCTTGCCAGTTCCCGATTCCTTGGATACCCGACATGTTTTATATTGCTCACTTGTTTTCCGATATATGATTTGTTTCCTTTATGAAAGTTGTTATCTAAACAAGTGTTCACATTCTCCAATGTAAATTCAGTTATTATAATATTGTTTTCTGTTCTTTGTACATGCACAGGTTTTAAATGGATGCTAGTTGGGTGAATACCCATGCTTTTAGACATGTTTCAAACGATCAATGGTTTTGCTAGATTTATATGATTACAGATGCTTTAAAGGAATACCCGAATTGTTAAATATCCATACTTTGTTTTAAATGACATTTGGTTTGTCAAATCCCCAGGTTTATACATGTTTTAAATGAATACCCGATTTGTTAAATATCCATGTTTTGAAATATGTTTTAGATGACACCTGTTTTGCCAGATCACTATGCTTATACCGGTTTTAATGAACACCCGATTTGTTAAATATCCGTATTTCTACATAGGTTTCAAATGGATATTGGTTTTGCTAGACTGCTAGGAATACCTGGTTTGTTGTATACTTATGTTTTACTTAAGTTTCAAATGAACGTTGTTTTTCCATACCGCTATATTTATTCATGTTTTAGACGAACACCCGATTGTCAAATATCTATGATTATAGATGATGTAAACGAACACATGTTTTATTAGATATTCATGTTTTGCCCATGCTTGAAATGAATACAGGTTTTCCCCGAGATTCCCGACTTTTGCACCCGTTTAATTATATGCAGCATTTGATCGAATGGCATGATTTATTATATGTTTTATTCTTCGGTATATTTATAATCTTTTCATCCACCTGCCAGACCGTCGTGTCTGACCCACTACTTTTGGTACTCAGGTTCAAAGTTCTTCGTCCCGAGTTGAGTGCTTGAGTTGGCTGTGGAGCCATGTTTTGCAGGTTGTTTTGTCGGCTATGTCATGTAGACATTGAGCTTGACATCGGAGCTACGTCACATTTGGGTAGTAGTTATAGCCTTTTGTTGTATGGCTTTTATTAGCCTTTTTCTTGGGATTCTTAATTAATGTACATTGATAATTGTAACTTGAACATATTTGGGAATGTAATATCCTGTTACTGTCAGCTCTGTAATTTATTGTGATGGTTACTCCAGTCTGATATGATTCTTGATATAATAGCTATATGCTAGAGGTTGAGTGCGACGCGGAATCCGATGGCCACGGACTTCGGGTCGCAACGCCACAAATGCTTCCGCAAAATATTCAGAATGTGTTGTCTTCACACACGCGGATCCTGGGAGAAGTAAAATACATTTATGCTTAATCCCATTTCCCGCCCCCGAGGTTTCGGCTCGGGGGCGTGACAGACTGTTAGAATTGGTGAAGTATCAATGCCAGTTGATCTGGTTATACTAGCAATGAATGACTTTGATGTGATCTTTGGCATAGATTGACTTGCGAAGTACAGGGCTTGTTTAGACTGTATCCGCAAAATCATCACCTTTAGGGTTGATGAGGCCAATGCCAGTATACTCTTTGAGGGAGTCCAGAAGAAGTATGACACCAGGCTTGTTTCGGTAGTTAAGGCTGAACGAATGATGCGTAGCGGTTGTGAAAGCTACATTGCATTTGTTTCAGAAAAGAAGCATGTACATGAGTTACGAAAGATTCCTGTAGTCTATGAATTTATAGACATAGTCCCAAATGAAGTGCCAAGTCTACCTCCAACAAGGGAAGTAGACTTTACAATTGAACTTGTGCCCGGTACTGCACCAATATCCAAGGCACCGTATCGTATGGCACCATCAGAGCTATATGAGTTGAAGAAACAGATACATGATTTGCTTGACAAGGGTTTCATTAGACCTAGTGTCTCACCATGGAGAGCACATGTACTGTTTGTCAAGAAGAATGATGGCACCCTTCGAATGTGTATTGATTATAAGCAGATAAATCAAGTGACGATCAAGAATAAGTATCCACTGCCTATGATCGATAAGTTGTTTGATCAACTCGAGGGTGCATCGTATTTTTTCAAGATTGATCTTCGATCTGGATATCTTCAGATTTGAGTTAAGGATCAAGATGTACAGAAGACCACATTCAGGACTCGTTATAGTCACTATGAATTCCTAGTGATGCCTTTTGGTCTAACCAATGCACCTACAGTGTTTATGGTTTTAATGAACAGGGTGTTTGTTTCCTATCTGCACCAGTTCGTCATGATCTTCATTGATGACATCCTAATCTATTCCAAGTCAGAGATAGAGCATTCACATCATTTAAGAACAGCCTTACAGATACTGAGAAAAAAATCAGTTGTATGAAAAATCTGAGAAATGCGACTTTTGGTTGCAGCAGGTTGCATTTTTTGGTCATATCATTACCAGAGATGGATTAGCTGTTGATTCAACTAAGATTGAGGCGGTTACCAATTGGCGGAGTCCGAAAAGTGTGCCATAAGTTCGAAGCTTCTTAGGATTGATAGGCTATTATAGAAGATTCGTAAAGGACTTCTCTAAGATATCAGCTCCATAAACGAAACTGACTCGGAAGAACGTTCCATTCCAATGGAATGATACCTGTGAGTCTAGTTTCCAGACTTTGAAGCAGAAGTTGATTTCAGCCCCAATCTTGTCCTTACTCGATGGAAGAGGAGGATATGAGATTTTCTCAGATGCCTCAGGTATTGGATTAGGATGTGTGTTAATGTAGAATGGCAAGGTGATTGCCTATGGTTCGCGTCAGGTTTTTTTTTTCCTAAAGGGTAAATTTGTATTAAAGAGAAAAGAGGGAAATGGGCTAAAGCCCCCAAATATACAGAAAGAAAACCGCAAGGGAAGGCAGACAAAAAACACCTTCCCAAGAAGGCAAACCTCCCAAAAGAAAGAAACAAAAAACAAAAAACAAAAAAGGAAAGCCAGCACTACAGCACAGGACAAAACCTGAAACAAAACACAACACTGCCACACAAAACTTCGAACCAGAGAAGCTCTCCAGAACTAGACTGATACAGCAAAAGGAGAAACAGCAAACAAATAGCATTTGTAGAGAAGAGCAGCCCCAGAGATTATCTTCAAAAAACCTGCACTCCCTACATCACAGAGCCACTACAGCACACAACACTTCACTGAGAGGAAACCACCAACAGGAAAAGATCTCTAGAACCAGATTGCTACAGAAAAGGAAGAAACAGCAACTGAAGACCAACAGCATTAGCAAAGAAGAGCAACCCCAAAGAACATCTACAAAATACCCTGCATTACCACTACAGCACATAGCACTTCATAGAGAGAGAACCGCCAGCAAGCAAGGCAGCAGGGCCCAAACCAGCAGAAAAATAGCAAAACAAGCAGCAGCAACAGAGCGAAACTAAAAGCTAAAACTGCCCAAAGAAGGAAGCCCATAAAAAGACAAGGGGGCTAAAGCATTAGCTAATCACTCCCAAGAAAAGCAGAATGGGATGGGAGGGGAGAGGATGCTTTCTCCCGGAATGAATTGTTACCAAATCCTTCAAACGATCCAAAAAAATCCTTTTGGCTCTCTCCAGGGATGGATTCCTGTTGTGGTGCTTAGAATCATTCCGGAGAGTCCAAAGCACGGAGAGGGCGTGGAAGAGAATTGCAGCAGCACCTTTTCTTCCCAAGGCATCTGTGTGTTTGGCAAGGAAATACCAAATAGAGATAGCTGACATAGTCTGAGAGGGGGGGAGATTGACACCACATGGGGTGAGTAACCAGCGCCAAAACTGATGGGCTACGGAGCAGTGGAAGAACAGGTGAAGGTCATCTTCATTTTCACTGAAACAATTGTGGCAGCGAGAAGCCAAAGTACAACCCTTTTGTTGAGCCCAAATTTCAGTAGGAGTTTATGCAAAAGACGCCAAGAGAAACAAGCTAGTCTTGGATTGACATAAGAGTTCCAGACCAGAGCAGACCAGCTTTCGACAGGGGCCTTTGATTTGAGATGGTTCCATGCATCGGAGAGGGAGAGGCTGCTGGAGGAGTTAGCATTCCAAACTAAGGTGTCAGAGGCTTCACTGATCAAGATATGGCTAGTAGAAAGATGAAGAAACTCCTGCAGTGCTGATGGAAGAGAAGAGGGGATTAGCCAAGCATTGTTAGCAATAATGTCTGCCACCATATCTGTTTTCGAGAACTGAATGAGAGGGAACTTGGAAGCTATAGGAACTTTATCTATCCAATTATCAAACCAAATGCAAATGGATTTACCATTACCAACAACCCAAGAACTGTCAGCCTAAAGGAAGGGAGACAAAGATCTGGTCTTTTTCCAAATAGTAGAGTCGTTCCTGGGATTTTTCGGATGCCAAGGGGAGCCAACTTTGCAGTATCTAATTCTGAACCAATCTGCCCAAAGAGATGATCATGTTGCAACTAACCAAGCTAATTTCAGAAAGCAAGCATCATTGAACTCTTTTAAACTTCTGAGCCCAAGGCCGCCCACTACTTTTGGCAAGCAAATAGAACCCCATTTGACAAGATGACTGCTAAAACGATCTAGATCGGAGGACCAAAGGAAATTCCTCATAAGCCTCTCTATAAGAAGGCATGTTTTAGAAGGGAGAAGGATTATCAGGGAGATGTGGATTGGAATGGAACTGAGAACATGCTTAATAAGAATGAGCCTACCAGCAAAGGAGAGGAGTTTGGACTTCCATCCTGCCAGTTTGGTTCTGATAGAGTCAAAGATCTTTTTGAAAAAGGAGTGACAGGCACAACCTAAAAACAAAGGAACTCCCAGATAGGAAGAAGGAAGAACTGATTGACTAATCTGAAAAAAGCCTTTAATCATACGGATTCTACTGGCACTGCAATTGCCAAGAAACATTTGGCTTTTGAAAAGGTTAATAACATGCCCTGAAGAGTCTTGGTAGCGGTTTAGCAACTCAGACATCCTTCTCAGGCCACTTTTATGCACTTTGAGGAAGATCAGAATGTCATTTGCATATAACAAGTGACAGTTGAAGGAACATGAGAAGAATTACGCTACTCATGATTTAGAGCTCGCAGCTGTTGTGTTCGCACTGAAGCAATGGAGGCATTATCTGTATGGAGAGACTTTTGAAGTCCACTGCGATCATAGAAGCCTTCAGTACTTGTTCACTCAGAAGGATATTAATCTGAGACAACGCCGTTGGTTAGAGCTGATCAAGGACTACAACTTTCCATTCACATATGTACCTGGAAAAGGTAATGTTGTGGCTGATGCTTTGAGTCGAAAATTTGCTGACTTGGCCTCGTTGGTTGGTGAATGGAACATGATTGAAGAGTTCAGGGATCTGGATGTGTCCATTGAAATGGTGGACGGCCGGATAATGGTTACAGCAATGTCTGTATTCGAACCTGTGCTTATCAAACAAATTAAAGATAGACAATTCGAAGACCCTGAGTTAGTGAAAATTAAGGACAACATTGCAGCTAGGCCAGATTTCGTGTTGGTAGAGGAAGTTCTCTACTTCAGAGAGAGATTGTGTATACCAGCACATGAAGATTTGAAGCAAGCAGTAATATTTGAAGCTCATCACACCAGATATTCTATGCATCCAGAAAGCACATAATTGTATAGAAATCTCAAGGGCAAATTCTGGTGGAATAAAATGAAGCGGGAAATAACAGACTATGTGTCTTCCTGCTTGACTTGCCAACTTGTGAAGTTTGAGCACCGAAAGCCACCGGGGTTACTTCACCCACTGAATATTCCTAGGTGAAAGTGGGAACACATCACAATGGACTTTATATCTGGTTTACTGAGGACAAAAAAACAGCACGATGACGTACTGGTGGTCGTTGATCGTCTTACGAAGTCCGCACATTTCCTTCCATTTATAAAGGATATGGGATTCAGTGATATATCCAGACTGTTCGTCAAGGAAGTGACTCGATTGCATGGAACACCGGTCTCGATTGTCTCCTATCGGGATAGTCGGTTTGTTTCTGCATTTTGGCAATCATTTCAGAATTCCATGGGCATTAGACTTTGGTTTAGTACTACTTATCATCCACAGACTGACGGACAATCAGAAAGGACTATACAGACTTTAGAAGACTTGTTTCGTGCCTATGTTGTTGATTTCGGGAGTGATTGGGATGATCATTTAGCGTTATGCGAGTTTGCGTACAACAATAGCGATCACTCCAGCATTGAAATGGCACCATTTGAGGCATTGTACGGTCAAAGATGTAGGACTCCAGTAAGCTGGGAAGAAGTTGAAACTCGAAGTTTTCATGGTCCTACGATAATTGCTGAAACAGCAAAAAAGGTTCAGAGAATATAGGATAGACTGAAAGTTGCTAGATCAAGGCAAAAGAGTTATGCTAACAATCTTCGGCGTGATCTAGAGTTTGCGGTTGATGATTTAGTCTTTTTAAAGACTTCCCCGATGAAGGGTACTATCCAATTCGGGTAAAAAGGGAAGCTTTCCCCGAGATTCATTGGACCTTTCAAGGTCAAGATCATCATTGGAAATGTGGCATATCGCCTAGACCTTCCAACAGAACTCTCTGATATCCATAACGTATTCCATGTTTCAATGCTTCGAAAGTATGTGGTTGATCCTTCACATGTCATTCATCACGAAGAGATCCAAGTGTTACCAAACACCACATATGTTGAGAAGCCAATACGGATTATCGAT
Organism: Cinnamomum chago; assembly: GCA_038049695.1. Classification (NCBI taxonomy): domain Eukaryota; kingdom Viridiplantae; phylum Streptophyta; class Magnoliopsida; order Laurales; family Lauraceae; genus Cinnamomum; species Cinnamomum chago. Next base: position 36,896,204 of record CP142452.1, read on the forward strand.
ACCAAAGAAGCGGTCCTGCGTACAAGAACGATAAAATGGGTTAAGGTTCTTTGGAATCACCATGAACCTAGTGAAGCTACATGGGAGCTGGAGGAGCAAATGGCTCAGAAGTATCCCAAGCTATTCGTTCAGGTAATTTCGATTTCAAATTGTTTAATTGACTTCTATTGATTTATATAGCATTCGGAGGACCGAATGGTTCTAAAAGTTTAGGAGATTGTTAGTCCCCGTCCCGAGTTAATCGAGATTAACTCTAATTGATTGGAAATAAAGCTAATTAACTATATTTAATTAAGCTAATGATGGTTTATGGCCAAATGAAATTGAATTAGCCTAAAATGAATGATTTGGGCCTAATGAAATGATAATGAAAGAGATCAAATGAATTTGATGGGTTTTAGACTTAAACAAGGAAAACTAAGGATTTTTTTGTGAATATGAACCTCTGCATATTATGTTTAATACGAAAATTCTTGATACCAACACGTGTATCTCAACGAGTACACTAACTTCCATAAAAGAATCGAACTCGTTCGACGAGTATTAGATAAATAACCATTCATTTGACTCGAATTGTGAATAAGAAGAGATAGTGGACTAAAATGCAAAGTGGGGCTTATATAGGGATGAGATGAGTTCATTCATCTCATTCCTAGCTCCAGCGAATCCTAGACTTCTTTTCTTCTTCTTCTTCTTCCATTTCCTTCATCAAGTGTCACGGTTTTCAAGTGATTTTGGTAGAGATTGGAGCTACTCCAACTACTTCATCTTCTTTATCTTCCTTGGAGATAAAGCTTGAGAGAAAGCTCAAGATTTCTCTTCACACAGGCTACAAGTGAGTGTTTGAATCCTTATTGAACTTTCAAGTTCTATTGAGTGCTTAGGAATGGTTTCTAGCTCACTTAACTCATAAGACTTATACCTTGAATGTTTTCATAGAGATAGGCTTGAAAAGAGGGATTCAAGTTGAGAAGTTTCCATTTCAAATCAAGCTAACAAAGGACTTCTTATCAAATTTATCTTCAATAGAGGTTTTTGTCAGTCAACCTTCAGTTAGAGGCAAGTATATGCTCTCTTCTAATGATTTATGATGTTATAGAACTTGTAGGAACTCAAGGAGTTCAATTTCCAGAAATTGCGACAGAGTTTCTGAAGCTCTGGAAAGGTGACCAAAAGAATGGCCGAACTCAGAATGGCTGAACTCAGAATGGTCGAGCTCGGAATGGCCGGACTCAGAATGGCCGAGCTCACAACGACCAAGCTCATAATGACCGAAAGGGGTGACCGACGTGGTGACCAGTGAGTGATCGAGATGGGTGACCGAGGTGGTGACCAATACGTGACCAAAGTGGTGACCGAGATGGGTGACCGAGGTGGTAACCGAAGCGGTAACCGCCAAAGTAACCGAAATTGAGAAAAATTGCATATTGAATTCTGAATATTTCTGAATTGAAAGTCTAATCATTGTGCTAGTATTAGTGATATTGAAACCTTCATAGGTGTTAGTTAAGGTTATTTGAACGTACAAATTACTAAATAAAGTGGTGTTCATCGAGAATAATACATGCGTTGGATAACGATCGCTTCACCCATTTGTTTGGTTTAGAAATCTAAATTAAATGATAGATTGAGTAGATTTCTTGAGCCTTGACACTACATAGTGATTTCTCAGCTCATTATCAAACCGAACTGATTAATGTAATGAATAGTTACTAAATGTAACACCGAATAATGAATAGTTACTAAATGTAACAATGAATAAATGAACAATACTACTGCAGCAGATGGAATGGGGTGTTCCGGAGCTCCGTGGAGATGCCAGTGATCTCTGATCAAGACACTGGTAGATCCCACACATATATGGACTGAAGAGTCTCACTTGATAAGTCATCTAAAAGACATAGACTGAAAAGTCACTGAATTCATAAGCCATTTAATAAATATTCAATGAAATCAATGAATGGAATACAAATGAATGAACATGAAATGAACGACTGCTTCCTTTAGGAAGATCTGAACTGAGTTGAAACAAATGTTATTGTAGTTGCTAATTTAGTAATTGATATTACTTAACTCTCATGAATAGTTATTGTACTGAATGGAATTGTCTCGAATTGTTAAATTGCTAGATTAACAGGTTATTGTATATGGTAGCATGGACTATCATAGAATTGTATATACATTGTTGAACCGTCGTGTTCACGATGTTATTGATGAACATTACAGGCCCAGTTGGCTGTGCCGGTCATGCCGAGGCCGCACCGCCAGCGGAGGAGGCCCATCCGATACCTCCAGGAGGTTTAATCGAATGGACGTGAATCGGAGTGCATAGTAATTAGATGTCACTTGCATTGTATTTGAATATGCAATGGTTGACTTCGATAGGAAGTGAATTATGTATATTGACTTCACTTTATGTAAAGAACTTGTTCAGTTTTTAATAGTTTTCATTGTATACACACATATATTTCCGCAAAATGTACATTGACAGGTACGTATGTAAGATCCCTTGTGGACTTCGTCTTAACCTTGGTTAATTCGGGGTTTACAGGAGTAAGTATGATTGAATTCGCGACCCGAGGTTAATCCCAATTACTCTGATCTCGGGCCCGGGTCATGACAACCCTGCACACATTTGTCAATAGAATAAAGATGTGATATATGAATTGGAAGGGAAGCAGTAAATAACATTTCTACAGGTGGTCCCAATTTTTCTAGAGCATCTGCCATTGTGTTTGCAGATCGTCGAATAAGTTCTGCCCTCTAACGGTGAATAGTTCCCATAGTTGAAATGATGCGACACCATAAATGGATTAAGTTCCAAGGGAGGCCATGATTTGAATGAAGAGAAGACCAAATAATGAGAGAATCTCTTTCTATGATGATGTTTGTAAAACCTAATTCAATGCATAGTGGTAATCCTTGAAGGAAAGCTTGCATTTCGGCTTCAAGGGGGGATTTGGATGCAATAGCATAGGGGAAAGCCTGGATGAGCTTGCCATGTTGATCTCGGATGCTTCCACCAATACCCGCGATTCCATATAGTCCAGTTAATGAGAGAATCTCCTTCTATGATGATGTTTGTAAAACCTAATTCAATGCATAGTTGTAATCCTTGAAGGAAAGCTTGCATTTCGACTTCAAGGGGGGATTTGGCTGCAATAGCATAGGGGAAAGCCTGGATGAGCTTGCCATTTTGATCTCGGATGCTTCCACCAATACCCGCGGTTCCATATATTGGGTTAAATGACCCATCAATATTTAATTTGTGGACTGTTAGTGGAGGAGCTGACCAGGTCTCCGATGGTCTAGGTCCAGGGCTGAAATTGTGAAGAATGGATGTGGCCACCTTCCATTCATGTAAGGCCTGAATAATTTTCCCAATGATGGAGGCAGGGAGAAAGGGTTGGGCTTGGAATATGATGGCATTCCTAACTTTCCACAGGTACCACCAGGTCCAGGAGATAATCTGCAGATGTGCCGGAGGTTGACACCATAACCAATTATGGATGGACCCGGTGGGAACTTGAATGCGGAGTTTAGCCTGAAAAGTTTGCCAAATATTATGCATGGCTGGGCAAGAGGAGAAAAGGTGATTTACCGATTCTGACTGAGTATGGCATAGGATGCATATGGGGCTAATGTTAGGGAAGATTCGATGCAAACGGTCCCTAGTATGAAGTCTTCCATGGAGACACCTCCATTGGTACATCTTTTGCTTAGAAAGGAGGGGGAGATGCCATAGAGTTGTCCATGGGAGATGGGGTCCCATAAGCATAGGACGGAGATGGTGATACAGAGCTTTGGTAGTACATTCACCAACCTTTCAGTCTTTCCAGCAAGGGATATCTTGGCCACCCAAAGGAAGAGAGCAAATCGTCTCCATAGTATCAGTCGTCCACCATTGGCGAAGAAGGTCCTTATTCCAGCTTGGTTGGTTCGCATGGTCCATGTTAATAAGATCTCTAACCTAGAGAATGGTGGAATTGGCATGGGCAGTAGGCAATGAGTGGGGCTATTGGTGGGGAGGGTCTCCGGGAATCCATTGATCATTAAGAGAATCAATGGATTCCCCATTACCCACAGCCCAATGAAGATGGTCCAGAATATGGTGTCTTGGACAAAGCATTCTTCTCCAGATAGGGGAGTCCTTCTGGGTCTGGTTGCAATTTCTAAAGTTTGAAAAACATAAGTACTTCTGAGACAATATGGAAGCCCAATAAGTCTTGGGATTTATGTTGAAACGCCACACCAAATTAGTGAATTGAGCCTTGGATTGGGTCAGGATATCCCTAATGGCCAGTCCTCCTTCCGAAATAGGTCTGGTGATAGTATCCTAAGAGATTGGATGCATGCCATTTCATGAAGTGTTCCCCGACCAAAGGAAGGATGCATTGATGTGATTGATAGTTTTGATAACCCTTCCAGGAATAGTGTTATGACTAAGCCAGTATATAGGTGTAGTGCAATTAATAGATTGGATGAGGATCCTCTTGCCAGCAGGGGTGAGAAGGGTGCCACGCCGGTTAGCAATGCGAGCTTGAATCCGTCTAAGAGTGTTGTGCCAAGATGATTGCTGAGATCTGTCCGTGGCGAGGGGGGACCCCAGGTAGTCAAAAGTATTAACTGATCTGGAGATCCGGGTGGTATCCTTAGTAATCAGATTGTGGTTGGTGTTTTTAGAGAATAAAAGTACACTTGCACTTAAAATTTCACATAATCTCTATTCAAAGTACAACATCCCATCTTCATTCACAACATTTCATCTCTATTCAAAACATTCCATCTCCATTTAAGTAAACATTCACAACCTTCCAAAGGAGAGGTGAAAAAGGGCAACCACAAAGACGATGAAGATGGAGTGCAGTGGTGCCAAATAAGGAGAAAAGTACAAATGGAAGGTAAATACAGAGAATCGAGGGCTTGGGTCGTTGAAGAGGAAGCAACAAAACAACTGAGAAAATGGGTGAAAAAGGTAAGGAAGAAAGGAATTTTCTACTAGGGATTTATATGACATCCGGAGATATCGTTGGATAAGGCGAATATTCGACAACATCGCCTGATACATGCAAAAAAGTCTTAAAAAATGGAGGGAGGCTAAGAAATGTTACAAGCCCACAAATGGTAATTAAGTCTAGGCCTGACCTAACCAGTCCCATCTTAGTTGCAACAATATTCCAAATATGTATTCATAAATATCCAAACAAGGGTTGGGAAAACCTTGTGCAAAAAGAATTTAAAAAGTATTTCTTTCTGGCTATTACGATACCCCAGTAAGGCCACCCCCTATACTGAGGCATAAGGTGACCTATAGGGGCTAAACAATAAGTGGAATGCAGATGACACCCACAAGCAGGTTGCTATATAATAAAAGAGCAGACTCAACCAAAAGCCAAAACCGAGAACAACAAAGCCCATAGCCCGAGCAATCCAAAAAATAAGAACTCCATAAAACTGTTGACACCAAAAATGTCACTTTGCCTCTTCAACATCAAGAAGCCACAAGAAGCCGCATCCTACTACAAACAGGCAATGCCGCTTTAAGCATCAGATCTTGTCAGAATCACTTGAAAACTAATAGATCCTTCAAGACAGCCAGAAGAAGAGTTCACATAAAGTTTCGGGCCATTCCGACATCATTCGGCCTAACTTCACTCCTTCGGCAGCCAAACAGGCGCTCCTGGCAGCGGCGGGGTCGAAGACATCAAAACTTCGATCAAAGCCTACGAACGGTCTCAAAATACCTTTAAAAGGCTCCACGTCAAATTTCAGGTCATTCCGACAACGTTTGACCTGACTACAACGCTCCGAAAGAAAATCAAACCCCTCGGCGGCGAGAACCACCGGGACCATTACCCATCAAACAGAGCACATGGGCGGCTTCAACATACTTCAAAAGGGTTGCACGTCAAATTTCAGGTCATTCCGACAACGTTTAACCTGAGTTTGACGCTCCGAAAAAAATAATCAAGGCTACCGGCGGCGGAGCACCCCGAAAACATGACATCCAAATCGGAGCTAATGGATCATCTCAAAATGATTCCAATAGGCTCCCTGCCAAATTTCAAGTCAATCGGACATCAGATGACCACACATCAAAGCGCGACATCTTCCTCACGGCGATCAGGCCTAGCAGCGACAAGACCCCAAACGGCTTCAAAACTCAAACAAAAGCCCATGGTTAGTCCTATTTACTGCTCAGAAGGCTTCACGTCAAATTTCAGGTCATTCCGACATCATTTGACCTAGTCTTGACTCTTGACAAAAAACGACAACTCTGCGCGGCAAAGTCTTCAGCTTTCCCAAAAAAAGGAAACTTTGCGCTATGATTTGCACGGCTACTCATCAGGTTTTCTTCAGGAGAATCAAGTCAAAAAATGAGGAAAAATGTCAAGAAAAATATAGGAGAAAAAAAGAAACAAAAAGCTCGAAAAACGGCCGACAAAGCAGCGACCAAAGGGGAGAAATTCCCCCATGGTCGCCGGTGACCATGCGGCGACCCTGGAAATCTGGGTCGCCGGATTTCCGCCGGAAGGCCCTTTTTCCGATTCTTTTCACGTTTCGGGAGTTCTAGCCCATGTCATTTCCTAAAAATCTGACTTTCGATGCTCGGAAACGACTGATCTTCGTCAACATCATGGATCCGCCCTTAAAAGCATGGAATCATCATTGATCGCTCCAAAATCGCCAACCGGCTGACCAAAAAAGTGTACTTTCTGTCCGACCGATCGAGAAATCGACAAGATAGATGTCACCGGCCCGCTGATATCAACCAATGTCTGAAGTTGCATGATCGTCCGACATCGATCAACATGAAGATCCATCGTCGATCATTGTGAGAAGAATTCCAAAAGACGCGGCACGGCCCGCGACTTTTCAAATCCCCGGTGACCACTTAATGCTGTTAATTAACCAACTAAATGCGGTCATTAACTCATTATTTTGGACGGCCCAGTCAGAAGCAAGCAAATGGAAGTTACAAGTCAAAGCCATCATGGCATTAAAGCCATGAAACTCCTCTCATCATGGAGATTGAAGGAGATTAAATGCCCCTTATCTCCACCGGCCAATCAAAAGCCAAGAAAAAGGAGTTACAAAATAAAGGAATTAAAACCTGTAACTCCTCCCATTATATGGTTTTAAATGCATTAAAGCCCATAAAGTCACCTAAAGGCTACCAAATGTCTATAAAAGGAGGTGATTCCAAGAAGAAACAAGCCCGAATCCCGGAATCTAGAACTCAAGATCCAGAAATCCATCCAGAAGCTTTGCTACTCTGAAGAAACTCTGCTATAACAAAGACCAAAAAGGTGATTGAAGTCCCTAGGAGGGCACTCCCCCCAAGAAAAAGCCTTATCTTCTCCTATTCAACATGGCCAAGATGCGGCTCTTCAGCCCGTCTCTTCGTTTTTCATTGGATATAGGACCTTCCCTTGGTCCTTATCCTCTAAAAAATTGAAGTCCAAGCCAAGCCAAAGAATCAAAGCATCAAGCGTTCTCATCTGAAGGACGATGGCGAAGTCCATACATGACTTGCGACCGTCGATCTGAACTGGTCCCCGCAATCTTCTGAGAAGTCAGATTCCCTTTCTTACTTTTCTATTGTACTTTGTATTTTCTTTAAGAGACAAAAAAATAACAATTCTTGTCTTTCATTTTGATGAGATTTGTAAATCGCCTTTCATAGCAAACAAACTCGCCTTTCACAGCAAACAAAATCGCCTCTAACGGCATTCAAAAATAAAATTGTCTCTTTTCTTAAATATATGTGCAATGGAAAGTTAGAAAAAATGTTGATTTCCTTTCTACTTGCGAAGGTGGATCTCCGGACCACCATTTCTAAATTCCAAGTAGAATAGAAAATCTGGCATACCCATACAAAAATATAGATGCCCTTTTTTCTCCCCCATTCTTCCCTCCATTCGGATCCTCTCGGTGACCCCGGGGACGGATGGGAGAGGAGAGGAAGGAAAAATCGAGTCCATCAGGCTGGCAAATCGGGTGGGACCAGTTCACTTGAGAATGCGATGCTTGAATTCTTAGGCTCCTTTCTAGTTGGTGGCCTATGTTAGATCTTGCATCCAAAAAACAACTTGAGGTGGGATTTTTGGAAAATTTCTACCTTTGAACTTATTTCCATTCTTTCTCTTTTCAAAAAAAAAAGGAAATCTGATTTCTCTTTTCTTTTGATTCAATTTTGAGAAACTTTGATCCTCTCCTCTTTGAACTTGATAACTCACAGAAATGTTCACAGTTATTGTTCTTATCGGGGAATGGGCCATCTTTTCTCTTTGATGAGTCCGATAGGGATTTCCAAAAAAAAAAAAAAACTCCTCAAAAAAAACTCCTTCAAAAAAAAATTTCTTTTGGAATCAAATTTGAGAAAGTTTGGTCCCCTCCTTTTCGGATTTAGCGCTGGCAGAAATGTTTGAGCCCTTATTCGGATTGGAACAACGTTCGTTCTCATTGATTAATCCATAAAAAAAATCAAAAAATTTTCAAAACCCACTAAGGTTGCACCAATTGCATTCTTTAACCAATGTGGATCTAAGAAAAGCCTTGTCCAGAGTGTGGAGACAGCTAGACTGTTTGAGGCAAGGGTCCTCCAAACGGATTCATTAAGTAATCCTTCCCATACCTGGGGGTTGATCTATCTACTAAGGTTTCATAAGGCCGAATTGAAAACCTTTGTGTTCCTTTCAAAAAAAAAAGCTTTCAAAAAAATCATCATTTTTGGGTTTACATTTGAGAAATCTTGGTTCATTCCCTTTTCGGATTTAGCGCTCGCAGAAATGTTTGAGCCCTTATTCGGATTGGAACACCATATGCTCTCTTTTATGAATCTGATCTTGACCTTTTAAAAAATCCCATCTCGTGTCTATTCCAAGGATGCGATTTGCAACATTTGTGCCTAGCGGTGCTAGTACGCCCTCCAGGTCGACTGTATTCGCGACCGACACATTTGTATCTCCAACCTTATATCATCTTACCTTGAGTGAGCCTCGCTTCTCAGTAACTTGAATTAAGGTCCACAATTGCTTCTAGCAATCACTGGAATGCTCGCTCTGAGCCTCCTGTACTTGCGTTCAGAACAATTGTATCCTCTATGGCTTTTTGCCTTCTTCACCTCGCTTGGACTGGGCCATGTTCCCTCGAGCGATTTGAAAAGACAAAACCATAGTTCTTTCCCATTTATGATCACTATATTCTTGTGATTACTAATGGACGTGGTCTTGTTTCAGAAGTTTTCTAAAAACTAACAATGGCAGCATCATTAACCATCACTTTCAATGAGAACAAGTACCAACTCATGCTCCAGAGAAGCAGAACAAGCGCATCCATAAGTGCCCTGCCAGCTGCCGAAGCGTCACCTCCCTCGGCAAATCTCAGCACACCAGGTCGACCTCTACTCCCCGGACTATCATCTTCGGGACACTAGGACCGTTCCCACTTCCCGTAGAGGAAATCTCACCTGCTAAAAAACAGAAGATCACCCCGCAACATGTCACTGCCATGACACCAAAGGTGAACACAAAGAAACCTGAAGCCCGTGGCAACCCCACGAAGCCTCAACCCGCAGAGAACCAAGTCTACCCTAAGACTTGGTCCCCAAGACCTTCACAAAAACAAAGGAAGTCCCGAACAACTGCAAGCCAGCATCCTGGCCCCCCTCAAAGAAAACCAGTTCTATCCTCTTGCATACATGAAGGAGGAGAAACCAGCCTCTTGTCTAACAAAGAAGGCAACCCATTATGAGTCGGCTTGCTCTTACAAGCCAAAAATCAAATCATACATCACCAGGCCTCTACAAGAACCTGCCAAGGCCTGCACTCCTGCAGTTCGACCCTTTATCTCAACAAGGGCCGAACTCACAAAATTCAAAGCTTCGCTACGACAGTCGAAGGACCGAGTCCAAATCCTGTCTATGCCCAGCTTCAAAGAAGACAGGCTTGGCTGCTGCACTCGAGGGAGTACATCCTTCATCGCTAAAGCCCAACAAGAGCTGACAGAAACTTAAATTGCTCGTCGCATACGTCGCCGCATGTCGTATCGACAAAAAAGACTAGAAAGGCAAAGGACTCAGCATCCTACCCTCCAAGTCTCCCAAAAATGGGTCGAAAAAGAAAGACCCGATCAAATTGTTGCTATCCATATAGTTGGCAAAATCAGAAATCGTCAGAAGTCAGCAACCAAAATTCATGTCCGACGACCGGTGACGCGCAGTCTCTCCCGGACACGAAGACATCCGGAAGAGTCTTCTATTCCTTCAAACCAAGGACAAAGGAGTAATCCTTCCTCAAACTCTTCAAGAATGAGCCCCAGCTCAGTCACCAGAACGATCTCCTCGTTCGAATCATGGAGGATGAACGTCTTGGCTACAAACTCTGAGCAACCTCGCAATCCGCCTCCTGATGAAACGACGGCACGCATCCAGCAATTGTAGCAAGGTCAGTAGAGGATTGAGGCTCTGATGGAAAATCTTCTTCTCGCTTTTCAGCGTCAAGAAAACAACCAACCTCCTCCAGATAACGAGGAAAATGCAGAAAACAGTGAGTCAGGCCCCCTTACCAAAAAGGACGTTGATGATATCCTCGCCAAAGCAAAGGAAGAGGATACACTGAAGAAGCATGGGATCAAGCCACCATATCCATTATGGATGGACTCGGTCCCGTTTCCTACAAAATTCAAACAACCTACTCTCCAAACATATACGGGGAAAGGTTCAGCCAGACAGCACGTGGACTTCAAAATACTGACGGGAGCTATCGCGGATCAAGATGCCCTCAAGATCCGTCTCTTTGCAAGTACCCTAAAAGGTACGGCCTTCGATTGGTACTCCACTCTGCCGGAGGACTCCATCCAAAATTGTGTCATGCTAGAGACATGCTTCCTGACCCACTTCAAAGGTGAGGATCATCTGTTACTATAGCGCAGCTCTGCAGCCTAAAACAAGGAGAGAATGAGTCAACATACGACTTCATTCACAAGTGGAAGGCGATGGCATACAAATGTTCAGATGTATTGCCACAAGCGTCGCTTGTTGACATCTGCCGCAACAACATAAGCGAAAGGATCCGCTCCATGATTATCGGCAACAAATCAAAAAACCTGGGGGAACTCCTAGAAGCAGTTATGGAGGCTGAAACGGTGATCAAAGACCTCGACAGTCATCAGTCATCAAAGAAAGAGCCGGCTACCATTACGACCTCAAAACCAAAGAAAAATGAGGTTCTTAATGTGCAAACCAAGTCAGCTCCTAAGCAGCCAAAGAAAGCCACAAAAAAAAAAGTTGCAGGTAAGAAACTTGAACTCTTTGATGCCTTCAGAGAACGAGTAGAGAAAAAATACCCGTTCGATGAAGATGTTGAAGAAATCTTCGAGGCTCTCGTGGTAAATGGTAAACTCACCTTACCTGAGCCCAAAATACCGGGAGATGTTGGCAAAACCAATGATCCTCGGTATTGTCCCTACCACCAAATGATCTCGCATCCTCTCAATCAATGCTTTGTTATGAGAGAGAAGATCAACGAGATATGGAAAAACGGGGTCATCACCTTTGACAAAAACTATGGGTCTGCCTCCGTCAACATGGTGTCGTATGGACAAACTTCAAAATCACCAAAGGAGAATACCACTACTTCCTTTAGGGTGATAAAAATGACCCAGACATCCCAAGAGTTGGTCCCTTATCCAACACCTGACGGACAACCTATATGGGTGCATCCCGATCTCCTTGAAGATCAAAATTGGGAGATCGTCAAAACAAAGCCTACCGCTCGACAGCGAAGGCAAGCCAAGAGACAACTCCGCAAGCTCAAACAGCAGGAGAAAGCTCAATCAAAACAAGAAGTTCCTAAAAAGGCAGAGACCTCCTCCACTGCTTCGTTGGGGGCAACGGAAGAATCCAAGGCTTCAAAGGTGGAAAGAAAATTCACCCTTGGTGATTTCATGCCACCTCAATTCAAAAATAAAACTGCGTAGGGGGCATCATACTCTTGCAATTCGGTGATTGGATTCTCAATGGATGGATATAAGTCCAGTGACACCGACGAGTGGGAGGAATCCCCTGAAACAGGAGAATGCCTCTACGATGAAGAATGGGTTCCCGAATCTCACCTTATGCCAGTAATCTGGTATAACCCATATAGCCAACAAGGATCATGGTCATGTTCAAGAAAATGTTGTTGACTCAGCACCCTTCAACGCTTCAGTGGAACCCAATCGTGTTGAACCACAAGGGGCAGATGAAGAAGAAGATTTGGCTCTCATGCCTGATCTTGAAGAGCATGAGAGGATCTTACAGCGCCTTGCCTTAGAACAAGAGCAAGATCTTCGCGAATAAAATCTGGAACCAGATGTTCCTGAAAATCAACAGGTACCTCCTCCCTCAACTCCTGAAAATGGAGAAAACTGCTGGATAGATGATCCTCTCACATCCAATGATGAGTCTGATTCTCAACAGTCCACTTTGGGGGAATCTTCCATCAGGGCAACGAACAATGCGATAGCTCAGGATGATAGTGCCTCTGAAGCATCATCTACCGAAGACACGTACTCTCCAGCTACACCTAATAGTATATCTTCCGGAGCTACGTTTTCTCGGGTGACTTCCACTGAGATAACATCTTCTCAGCCTTCATCCCCTGAAATAGTGACGTCACAACTCACATCTCTTCCAACCAATCATCTTGAAGAAACTTCAGCCAATGGAGACCTGGTCAGTTGGTCCCAGATACCTGACCTCATAGGAGATGTCTAGACCAACAAATTGCTTAATGAAGGAGAAAAGTTGCTGGATGTTGTTCAGGACCTGTTCCTGGAAAATGCTCCATGTAAGGCAATCACTGAGGATGGTGACTCTGCTGCAGACACATCTTCAATAAATGAGAAGGATCGGCCCTTGGATCTCAAGGACGATCTTCCAAATGAAGACCCTTCTCAAGAAGCTCTTGAAGTTGGTAGAGGTACCCGTTCTGGCCGGGATTACCACAAAAACTACAACCAATCTTCTTCTTATGTAAATCCTTCGGAAACACAAAATGTAAACGCCCTAGGTGGCAACAATAATGAATATGCAGGCCTGAAGGAGGCTTTCAAGTACGACTTGATTGAGCACTTCAAACACATACCTGTACGACTGCACATCCTTGACCTATTACGAATTTCTCCACAAACTCGTGATAGTCTCATTTCAGAAATACAAAGGCTGAATGCGGATGTCGACAAACATGTCCCACAAGTCCTACAAATTGAAATGGACTCTAGGGTCAAAAGGTCGAATACTCCCTCAAAGGGAGAAAAGAAGAAAACCGAGGGATCAAGCATTGAATGCCTCTCGGTACAAAACGGAGCAAGTGCAACAATCGCCTTCGGTAAGGATGACCTCTTTCTAGGCGAGACAAAGCACAACCAACCCTTGTACTTCACAGGGTATGTCAAAGAGATGCCAATACACAGAGTCCAGATCGACCAAGGTTTTGCACTCAACCTCATCTCTACTTCGGCACTTAAATAGCCGGGCATCCCACCTAGCAAGCTGCGTCACTATCTTCTTTCGAACACAGTCTACTTGATTTCGAGGATTAATCTCTTAAAGGTCCTCGTCACAAAAGCAGGTTCTCTCAATGCCCGACGGGCAAAATGGTCCATTCTCCTATCACAATTTGATATCAGGTATGTACCACAAAAGGCAATCAAAAGTCAAGCTCTAGCAGATTTCCTCACAGAGCATCCGTTGCCTAAAGATTCCCCACTCAGAGATGATCTCCCAGACGAACCCGTCTACAATGTGGAGACTTTCTCACCAAATGATTCCTGAGTCATATACTTTGATGGTGCAACCAGGACAAATGAAAAAAGAAAGCTGATCTCGGGAGTTGGCATCCTCTTTGTTAGCCCCGACAAGCACATGATTCCACATGCTTTCTCGCTACTGGAACCATGCTCAAACAATGCAGCTGAGTACCAAGCCCTGATTGTAGGATTGGAACTAGGCCTCGAATCTGGTATCACCATGCTAGAAGTCTTTAGGGACTCTCAACTGATCGTCAACCAGATGAATCAGAAATTTGAAGTCAGGAAGCCTGATCTGTTGCCTTACTACAACAAGACACAATCGCTTCGCCAAAGGTTTGACATCTGTCACATCACCCACATCCTCAGAGGTGAGAACATCCGCGCAGATGCCCTGGCCGGACTTGTCGCATCCATGGCGATCCAGGAAGGGGAAAACATGCAAATCACAGTGTGTCAAAGAAGGATTCTCCCTCCTCTTAACACACACCAAGCAGTTGCTGAATGCCACTAATTAGCCGGAAGTCGGGTCTCCATCCTCAAACCTCCGATCGGCGACTGGAGAGATCCGTTCATTGATTACACCATGTTCAAAATCCTCCCTAAAGATCCAAAAGAACGGGTATGCATTCAAAGACGAGCCTCAAACTTTCATTTGGACATACCTTCAAAAATGCTTAATGGAAAATCCTTCGACGGAGTACTTCTATGCTACTTGTCACAACAAGAGGCCGAGGAAACCCTCAAAGAAGTTCATGCTGGTCTTTGTGGAGCTCATATGGCTGGTCCCAAGCTCTACGATCAGATAAAAAGGTTGAGTTATTATTGGCCTACCATGGTAGCTGACGCCATGCAATTTGCTAAACGCTGTCGCCAATGCCAAGTTCATGGAGACTATGTTCATATGCCTCCAGAATGGCTACACCCCATAGCAATCTCATGGCCGTTCGAAGCCTGGGGTATGGACATCATAGGTCCTATCTCTCCCCCATCAAGCAAAGGTCATCGCTTCATCTTCGCCGCTACGGATTATTTCTCCAAGTGGTCAGAAGCATTTGCGCTCAGCGAAATGAAGACCTCATCAATCCTTCAATTCTTGCGCATCAACATTATTTGTCGCTTTGGCATACCTAAAAGATTCGCTCATGATAACGGACCGCAATTCCGAGATCACCGATTCTACAGGTTTTGTGACAAATACAAAATCCAGAGTTATCCTTCGACTCCATACAATCCGGCAGCAAATGGACTAGCAGAAGCCTTCAACAAGACACTCTACAAAATTCTCAAGAAAATGGTCTCTAGTAACAAAAGAGATTGGGGAGACAAACTACCTGAAGTTTTGTGGGCTGATCGAACCACCGTTTGAGGACCAACCCATAGCACACCGTTTTCTTTGGTCTGTGGATGCGAAGCTGTTGTCCCTTTGGAAGTACAAATTCCTTCCCTAAGGGTGTCTTTACAAAATGATATAACGCAAGAAAGCAATGTCAAACTGAGACTCCAAGAAGTGGACAATCTCGACGAAAGACGGCTTGAAGCCTTACAAAGCATTGAGTTGTACCAAGCACGCATGGCAGGATCTTTTGACTAAAGGGTCCGGCAACGCGCCTACAAAAAGAGTGACTTGGTTCTTGCAGTAAAAACGCCAATGGTTTTCGCCCACAAATCCAAAGGCAAACTCGAACCAAAATGGGAGGGACCCTTCGTCATTAACAAAGTCTTCTCCAACGGCGTATACGCACTTCTAAACATGGAGAGCGACAGATGTATGCTGCCCTTCAACAACAAGTTCTTGAAGCGGTACTACCCTTGAAGACTTACGCCACTAGGTCAGAGCAATGCTTGCACGGCCAAAGCCTATTCTCAGGTACTCGCTCGTCAAACCGCTTCTTTTCGATTTTTCATCCTTACGTTGAGATTTCTAAAATTTCAAAACAATGCTTACTTTCATAGTTTCATTGTTCAAAAAAAAAATTCAAAAGTCCAAGTTTAGGAGCCTCTTCCCGGACTTGACCAAATTTTCGATCCTTGAACCCAGAATTCATGGTTTGAAACAAAATCAGGACTCAAGAATTTCCACCCAAGTCCACCCTGACTTTTACAACCAAAAACGGTTTTAAGTCAAAATTTACGACCCTCGTGTCTTTAAACAAAAAAGGGTTTTTTTGGAAAACCGCGGGGAAGCGACACTCAGTCGATACTCGCAAAACCCAAACATCAGAAGGGTGTGAACCCCATTCAAAACTTCCAAAATTTCAAAATAGCAAGGAAGCGACACTTTGTCGATACTTGCAAAATTTTAAAAATCGTGGAGACGCAACATTCTAGTTGATATCCACAAACCCAAAATTCAAATGAAAAACCGAGGTCCAAAAAAAAAAAAAAAAAAGAGACCTCGGTTTTCAAAAATCGTGGGGAAGCGACATTCAATCGATACCCACAAAACCAAAATTTTTGAAAAAAGCAAGGAAGCGACGCTTAGTCGATACTTGCACCCAAATTCGCTAAGAGGCGACATTCCATCGATACTCGCAACCGAATAAGCAAGAAGGTGGCATTCCATTGATACTTGCAAGACCATTCAGCAGGGAGGCGACTTTTAGTCGATACTTGCACTTTTGAAAACCAAAAAAACTCGGCTATAACGCCACAAAAATCGGCTATAAATGCCAAAAACTAGGCTCTCACGCCAAAAATCGGCTATCAACGCCACAAAATCGACTACAAATGCCACAAAACCTGGCTTTCACACCAACAAAACTAAACTTGGTTTTCAAAAAAAAATCGGCTATAAACGCCACAAAATCTCGGCTTCCATGCCAAAAACAAATTTCGGCTTCCATGCCAAAAACAAATTTCGACTTCTATGCCAACAAAAAACAAATCCCAACTATCAATGCCACAAACAAAAGTTTTGGCTCCCATGCCTACCCAAACTTCGGCTCCTACGCCACAAAATTTGACTCTCATGCCATTTCAAAATTGGCTTTCACGCCATCTCAAAATTTTGGCTCCCATAACACAAACAAAACCTGGCTCTCATCCCATTTCAAAAATTCGGCTCTCATGCCATTTCAAAATGGGCTTTCACGCCATCTCAAAATTTTGGCTCACATGCCACAAACAAAACCTGGCTCTTATGCCATTTCAAACATTCGGCTCTCATGCCATTTCAAAATTGGCTTTCACGCCATCTCAAATTTTGGCTCCCATGCCACAAGCAAAACCTGGCTCTCATGTCACTTCAAAAATCGGCTTTCATGCCATTTCAAAATTTTGGCTCCCATGCCACAAACAAAACCAGCTTTCATGCCATCCCAAATTTTGGCTTTTACGCCTCAAAATTCCGGCTTCCATGCCGACCCAAATTTTGGCTTCCGTGCCATCTCAAAATTTGGCTTTCACGCCAAAACAACCATTTGACAAAAGGTTTTTCACAAAATGACAACCTTTTGATCAAATTTCCAAACAAACATTCTCATTTAACTATTGCTTGAGTTTTTCACAAAAGAATTTGAGTGAAAAGAGGGAATACAAAAGCAGAAGTGCTAAAAAAATGTGTCCACAAGCACTACAAGAAAAAGAGTACCCAAAAAATATGTGTGTATACACGGGTACCAAAAAAAAAGATGAAAAAAAGGTTTGTTACAAGAATCAGGAGCTCAATCTCACATGGTCCTCAACCAAAGGCTCAACTCCTCAAGCAGACTCTTAGCCTTAGCCTCTAAAGCTTCCAGGCCACGCTTCAAGATCTACCCATAGAATGCGGCAGAATGCCGCGATCCGTCTGTAGCACGGGGAAGCTCTTCCCAAAGAATCTACTATTGATCGTACTCTTGAGTCTTCTTCTGGAGATTGCTTTCAGCCTCCTCGACTTAGCGAATCAGAGTCCCTTCTCTAGCACGAGCTTCCACAATGGCAGCCCATTTTGCAGCTGCTTGTTCCTCCAATAGCTCAAGACGCTAGCTGGTCTCAATGACCTCTCTATCAACAGGGCGCAGATCTTCTGTTAGTCCAATGATAGCCAACTCGGTAACGTTCCTCTCTCGAACGAATTGCTTTTGAGTCCGCGAGATTTCATCCAACTCCGACTTGACCTCATCAGAAGGCTTCAAAAACATCTCAATGAAGAAGTCACCACTTGGGAAGCTCTTAGTTTCATTCCACTTGCTCCCTAAAGCTATGACTTCATCAACGAAAGCCTTCGCATCTGCAATGTCCAGGCCGACCTCTTCACTATCAGTAAGGATGTCCTATACATGCTTAACCATGCCAAAGCCAGCTTCCAAACGGCCAGAAGAAAGAGTTTCAATCCATGAGCTCAAAACGCTCTTCAACACTTTCTTCGCATACTCATGAGATAGCCCGGATGAAGGCTCACCCCTCTCCATTGGTCGACTGTCTGTGTCATGTCCTGCTGGAGAAGTGATCATTAAGATCTTTCTAACCGGAGACACTGGCAAAGGAATCTGCTCAGAAGATTTCCTCTCTGTCGCATTAAAACTAGAAGAAGAAGTCCCTGCTTCTGGTTCAACTGCAGGCACCCCCTGTTCTGGCACTGAGAAAGACGGAGGAACTTCTTCGGTCGCCTCACAATCTGCTAACAAAACAAAACAAAAAGATGTATGAATATGATCTTGTTGGAAAAATCAATATCATCAAGGTTATTGCTACATTGCTACAAATACCTTCTTCGACGATCGGCGGAATACTTTCTGCCTCCATGAGTTCATCTGAAGCGTCGTCAAAGGCCGCATCCATGGATGGCTCGAAATCATCGGAATCCTGTGGCAAGTCAGCTGACAAGAAAACAAGCAACATGTTGGCATATGACAACACGGACAAAAAAAAAGAAAAAAACAAAGAAGTCGTACCAAGTGAAGATTCTGGAATCACACCAGAGTCCCTCGGTTCTTCTTTAGATGCTGCAACCGGATCCGTCACTGCCTCATTGGCTAGAACCTCAGGCATCATCAAGTCCTCATCTTCCACTGAAAAAGGGAGAGAATGCAAATCAAAATAAGAAAATCTCAAAGAAAGAGATGGAAAAAAAAAGAGGAGGAATCATACCTTCATCAACGGTTTCTTCCCCTCGACTCCTCTTTTCCGGAGGCTCATCAGCATCCCCTGACATCTCTTCAGTAGTGGTGAGAGGGAATTCTAAATCAGAAGAGTCATCGTCGTCTCTTATTACGGCGCTGCCCTCTCTTCCTCTTGCTTCTATGGGTTGGTTTACTTGAAGTACCCGCCCCACTGTCAAAGTCAGGAGCTTCGCTTGATTCCTCACCGGATGGTCTGCTCTTCCCAGTGGACTCCATGGAAGCCTTTGTTGGTTCCGCTTGCATCCAAGCGTCGATCTCGGTTTCCTCCTCTTCGAACTGATCCAAGACCTCACTAGGTATCTCTTGTACAGCTCCTGGTCTGATGATGTCCTGCTCATTAAGAAAGCCGATCTTGTGCTTCTCTCTGGAAAGGAAAGCCAGGACTTCCTCTCGACGGACTCCATCCGATCTGCCAAGACCCTTCCCAGGAGATTGCTTGACATCAAGCTCCTTCTTGGAAAGCCCCCAATACACAAAAAAAGCTTTCCACGAACCATTTCGTGAAGCCAGCAGTCCGGAAAGTGGGCAACTCAGGATAGGAAATCATGGCAGTTGTGTCCTCCGCACTGTAAAAGGCCCATGCATTCCTCCTATCCTGTAAACCTCCAAAGCGCTTCACCATGCTCGAAGGCGCTCCAACAACGCCTTGAGAGAAGCCCAACTATAGCATGAAACGCGAGGGAACATATGGCTGGATATCAACAAAAAGATGTCTCCGGTACACCATCGTACCAACACGTATGTTAAAAAGCCATCCCTTTTCTGCATTGGTCAAGGAGTAAAGTCTTCCCGACCCCGCCTTGGTGGAATCACGGGAGGCTCCAAAATCAAAAGCCTTCTTCCACAAACCTGGGGAAAGCATCACTGCAGATTGCCCGATCTCGACGTCCCTGAACCGTCGGATCCTCAAACGGGCAGACAAAAGAGATTCGTTAATGGTTGTCCCTCTAGCCAACCGAATCATGAAAGGGTCATCATCCTGTGCAACTCTTAAGCGATGGAAGCCGGGACAGTGGTACACATACTGAAAGTCCACGGAATCCTAACCCTAGAGGGGGGGGGTGAATAGGGTGTCCTATAAAAATGACCAATTAAAACCAATTTTGATTAATTAAAGAAAACTAGTCATATAACACGATTTACCAGACAAGATGCGGAAGCTAAGAAAACAAGCACCACAAGCAAACACCACAACTCCAAGGTTTATAGTGGTTCGGCCTCAATGCCTACATCCACTACCGGCTTGTGAATCCAACACCCCACCGGATTTCCACTATTTATGCTTTTTCAAAGGCTAAGCAATAACCTATACAATGTTGTTTTTCTAAGGCTCAACAACAACCTTTACAAGTTGCTTTTCGAGGCTAAGCAATAACCTTTACAAGTTGCTTTTCAAGGCTAAGCAAAAACCTTTACAAGTTGCTTTTCAAGGCTAAGCAAGAACCTTTACAAGTTGGATTTTCTCTAAGAAGGTGTCTCTTCAAAGACACTCTAAGAGATACAATTTTAGCTCAAATGAATTGCCTCTAAATAGGCTAATGTGAAAGTGCAATTCAAATAACAAACATACACTAAAACAAACTAAGGTGTGTGTGAACAAGTGTATGCAAGTTGTACTTCAATCAATTTCAAAGGTGAAGCTCTTAATTGTATGCTTGATGCAATTTAAAATCAAAGCTTGGAAATAGATGATTGAAGATAAAACTAATCACATAAAAGATTCAAACAACTTTGAGGAATTAAGATGACAAGTTGTATGAAAGTTAAAATCTAAGAATGCATGTGATTTAGTTAAGATAGTTTGCAAACCCATCTAATTTACCAAGGATGCTTTTGAGTTTGCTAAACATCTCTATATAAGCTAGAAATCATGCATAGAAGGTAATACAAAGATTTGTGCATGCATTGATTTCAATCTTAATGAAAATCAAAATGAAAAGTATGAAATACCTTTTTAAAACTCTAACATTTGATTTCCAAATAAGCTTCTAGCCTTCTCAAGTTAATCTCCTTTCTTTTTCTTCAATCTCCTCTCAAAAGTTCATTTTTCAAACCCCTTAAAAGAATGGGAAAAGAAAGGTTTTTAAACAAGAAAAGAGTCTAACGGCTAGTTTACCCGGTTAACCCCATAGCAGTCCGGTTAACCGGGCAAACTCAACGGTCATAAAAAGAGCCGTTGAGATTTTGGGTCATTCTGCACTGTGGCCGGTTAACCGGGCTACCACGGCCGGTTGACCGGCTACACACCCTTTTTGACCAAAAATCCTGCACAATGCATATTTGAAGATTTCCCTTGGAAGAGATCTTTGGACCTGAAAAACAAGCTTAAAAACATGTTTTATGATATTCTAAAATATTAAAAACATGAGACACCCAAGGTCTAAAAAGATTCAAAAAGTTTAAGACCAAAGGTTTGCTTGAATTCTAAAAACTCCTTTTTCAAAAACAATGCATACAAATGTGATAATGAAGAGATGAATGCATGCAAAGATCAAACCTAATTTGTCAAGATGATTTTCCAAATAAGGCACAAGGAAATAGGTTCTCAAAGGAGTTTGGGTTCTAAATCATGCATGAAGTAAATTCATTTCAAGAACATGTGTATATGCATGGAAGAAAACAAGATCCAAGAAGTCTACATTTAAGAGCTCAAGTGTGTGATCATGACAAAGTGAAAGTGTGTGCATCCATCATCAATTGCAACACTCAAGGGCCTAACAATCTCCCCCTTTGCAATTTGATGGCAACTCCTATGATCTCACACTCAAAGGACTCTGGATCTTCTGGAAGTCTACGACTTTGAAATCTCTTGAATGGAGCTGATTTGACGAAAGCTTGTGACAATATTCAAGCAGATTTCTCCCCCTTGGTTAGAGCTCTCCTTTGCTCTTGAAACCAAGGTCTTGTCATTCTGTTCTTCAGATCTTCTAAGCTTTTCTCTCCCCCTGAGACAATGCAAGGATCTGAGAGAACTCTGTTCTTTATCTTCATTTCGTAGAAGATCTTGATCTCTTGATCTCTTTCTCCCCCTGAGTCTTGAGAGATCTATACAATTTCTCCCCCTTTGCCAACTAATTGCAAAGGAACCTGTATACATGAGCAAACATATACCTTTTAGTAGCACCTGTTAAAAAGAATACAATGGAAGTGCGAAACAGACAATCATGTATATAGATTTGTGTAATCATGTTTGAATGAAGCAATGAAAACAGATATAAATTGATTTGATCATATTTTACTCCAAAACAACATAACACAACCATCAGGGAGATACATCATGGAGAAAACCAAGATTAAATAAACTTTGTACTTTCATTGATTTAACTTTAAAGTTTCAGTACAAGTTCATTAAGTACATGACCATTTACAAAAATAACAATAATTGATGGTCAGTACACAAAATAAAGAGTTAGATGATAGAAAAGAAATACAACAAATAAAGATCAATCTATCACTACCCACAATATCAAAACCCCAAAACAAAATGAAAACACTCCTAAGAGATCTAAGAAGAATCTGGAGGAGAAGGGGTCATGACATCATCATGTCGCCTGCAGCTCTTGGCGACGCTGGACATAAACTTCAAGGCCTTTTTCATAAACCCTGAAGACTCTTGTCGATACTCAAGAAACTCTGTCCTCAAGGTAGTAACCTCGGTCCTCACGGTGGAAACCTCCTGCTCTACGGAAGACAAACGCCCCTCTATAGATGTCAAGCGAGCACGAACAGATGGTCGAGGAGGTGGCTGAGGATGATCTGGCTGAGGCTGATCTGGCTGAGGCTGTTGCTGATCTCCAACCGGTGAATCTGCAGCCTCAAGCTCTGCGTCTCCTTCTGCAACTGGATTGGCCCGAGAAGGGGCCCGTGAAGGAGGAGGGGGAAGCTTCATCAAGATGATATTGGTTTTGTTGAAGACTGTTGTGCGCTCGGGTCTCTCTGTTTCAGGAGGAGTTACACCAAGAAAGCGGGCAATCTGAGTGATAAAAAAGCCGAAAGGAGCAGCACAGGGCTGACTACCAGAGATCACACGAATGATATGTCGCATGATAATGGAGGGAAGGCACATGGGCACCCTTGTGATCACATTGTACAAAAGATTGACCATGTAGGGTGTGACTTCAGTCCTATTCCCTTTCCTAGGATAAATTGAGTAAGTGAAAATGTTATGAATAATCCTAAGAGACGGGACCATGAAAGAAGCTGGAAGATAGTTCTTGACCGACCACTCAGCAGGATAGCCACAGATGGTAGTGGTGACAGACTCTCTCACATCTAGAGGAAGAACATCTGAAACTAACTTGGGTCCATTAGACATAGGAATCCCCAAGATGGAAGAGATCGTGGAAACGGTCACTGTCTCCTCACCATGTACGAATCGAATGGTGAAAGAATCTTCAGATACGGCTCTAATGGATTCGTATAAGCCATAAACAGAGGAAGCATAGGTCTTGCCACTCCAAGTGAGAATCCTTTCCCAGCCTATAGCTTCTAAAATGGGAGAAATTTGGTAGTCAACTAGGTCCTCTAAGACACAGAATTTTTCAACAATGATCCCTTTACTCCTAAAAGATTTCACAGGTGTAAAAGGAGAACGAAGGGGATTGAATAGAATTTCAGGAGGAGGGATTGGTTCTGGAGAAGAGGAGGGAGATCTACGGGAGGTGGAGGCTTGGTAGGTTTTGGATTTCTTGAGGGGCCTCCTGGCTGTTTGTTTAGTTCTAGCCATTGATGAATATCCAAATAAGCTCAAAACAGCAGGAAAAAGGAACCAAGAAGGGAAGACTAAACAGCCCACTAAACAGCCTAAAGACAGTGTGAAAACACACTTGAAACAGTCACAAGAGGAAGAGAGTAGAAGGCTGAAATGGATAGGGAATACTGCCAGAGGATGCGGTCTATCTGAGCACAAGAGGTTACTGCTGCAGAGTCCAACCAGAGACTGAGTTTGAGTGAAAAAACTGGTTCAGACAAATTTACAAACAGTTGGTGTGCAGTGGAGAGAGCTGGCTACAACACAACAGAAGGCAGTAGGAGGAAATGCCCAAACGGCTACACAAGATACACAGAGAAGAAGGAGACCATAAAACAAAGAGAAAACAAAACAAAAACCACACAAAACAGCAACGAAGAAACCACGGAATGGAGAAGCAGCAGGCGGCAGGGAGCACAGAGGCAGAGATGGAATGGGCGTCAGCGCAGACGAGGTGGAGAAGATGAACACGAGAGAGAGAGAAAAACGAGACCGAGAGAAGAAGGGAATGGAAGAACGAGGAAGAAGGAACGAGGAAGAAAAGAAGAGCAGGAGAAGAGCAGCAAGCAGGCAGCAACAGGAGAGTCTCAGTCGTCTGGCAGAGAAGAAAAGAAACTGTTCTGATGAAACAGAACAAAATGGCACACAGTCGTTTAAGTGACTGTCGAGCAGGGCCGGTTAACCGGTCCACTAAGGCCGGTTGACCGGGAAGACTGAGTCAGTTGAGAAAACTGACCAGTCCAGGAGGGAAAAAACAGGGGATAAGAAATGTTCAATCTGAAACACTAAACCCTGATTCCCAACAATCATACAAGGTTAAAAACTTTTAGAAAAGACATTTTCAAAAATCAATTCTAAAAAATTTCCTTTGAAATTAAGAAAATTTGTATGATTAAGCTAGTTTTTCAAAACCATTTAAATTTGACACAATCAAAAGTTTGACTAAGAAATCACTCAAGAAAAAACATTTTGAAACACAAATCAATTGAATTAGAAGATACAACAATTAAGGCTTTTTCAACTCAATTGATCATAAATCATGCATATAATCAAATAGCTCCATTATAAAAACACAATGCACAATCATCAAACAAAACTCAATAACATGAGTCTAAAAACCTAAAGAAATACTAAGAGAGTAGAACCAAGACCAACTAAGCATATGACTATGAGAAAAGGGTTGGTCTCATCTATCTAAGTAACCTTAGTAATTTTCTAAAGGTCTAACCTTAGGTATCCATCTAAGGTCTTGGGCTTTTGAGATTAATTTGGAAATTCCACCAACTAAGAGAGATGAAGATTTGATTTTCTTAGACTTGTCATCAATTCTTTGAGATGTAACTAATTTAGGTTGATGATTAGTCTTAGTAGGTTGGTGTTTCTTTTTCTTTTTATTCTTTTCATTTCTTTGAGCTTTTCCTCCTTCTTTTTGTCTTTTGAATTTCAATTTCAACATTTCAACCTTTTTCAATAATTCTTTCATTTCTAAGGTTAAAGGAGGGAATGAATGAGGATTCTTTTTGATAGATTTCTTTTTGACATCCATCTTGGATGACTCTTTTTGAATAGATTTTCCTTGTTTGAAATTCTTAGAGTCTATCTTGGAATTCAATGTCTTACCCTTCTTAGAATTTGGTTTAACTTTCTTTGGTTCGAAGATGGGTTTATACATATGATTTTTCCTCAATTTGCACTCAAATTTGAAATGTCCTTCTTTTCCACAATAATGACATTTTGTCTTGGACATTTGAGAGATAGTGCTAGAGAAAGAGGACTCACCTTTCACAAAGGTGTTGGTGAATTTAGGGTCATGTGTAGTATGCTTATTAAAACCAAGACCCGTCCTATCTCCATGAGGTTTACCCAATTTGAATAACTTTTCAAGTCTCTCTTCACTTTGGGTAAACTTGCACTCATATTTTTGCTTATATCCTTCAAGTTGAGTGACTTTGGTTATAAGGATTGAATTTTCATTTTTGACTTTAGAAAGTTCATTTTCAATTTCCTTATATTTGATTAGCTCTTCATGGGCAAGTTTTAATTCAAGTTGTAGTTCATTAACAACATTAGATCCAAGCTCTTGGGTTTTTAACTTACTTTTAATCAACTCGGATTCTAAATTGTTAAAATCTTTGTCTTGCCTTTTTATATGATCTTTTAAATTTAAATTTTCTTTTTCAAGATCATTATAACTTATCTTAATTTCCTTTAGTTCATCTTTGATATTGGATAAGTTATTTAATGAGATCATGAACTTAGAGTCTAGACATTTTATCACTTCTTCTTTCTCTCTAAGCTCATCTTTTGAAGAGACTAGTTCTTTGGTTAGTCTTTTTGATTCTTCTCTTAGTTTCTTATTTTTCTTGTTAAGCTCTAGAGATAGAGTGTATAATTCTTCATAGGCTTGTTGGACATCCTCTTCATCATAATTTTCTTCTTCATTTAAATCACATTGAGATTCTTTTAATTGTATATTAGAATCTCCAATAGATGGAAGAGTGAGGGATCTAGAAGAATCTACACAATAGCCTAAACAATCTAGCTTAGTGGAGTCCATGTCAAGGGAATTCAAACAAAACACAAATCTAGGGTTATAAACTCTAGGTTTTTACACCTAATCAAGAGTTCCAACTACTTGATCCTATAAGATAGAGCACGAGGCTCTGATACCAATTGAAAGTCCACGGGATCCTAACCCTAGAGGGGGGGGGTGAATAGGGTGTCCTATAAAAATGACCAATTAAAACCAATTTTGATTAATTAAAGAAAATTAGTCATATAACACGATTTACCAGACAAGATGCGGAAGCTAAGAAAACAAGCACCACAAGCAAACACCACAACTCCAAGGTTTATAGTGGTTCGGCCTCAATGCCTACATCCACTACCGGCTTGTGAATCCAACACCCCACCGGATTTCCACTATTTATGCTTTTTCAAAGGCTAAGCAATAACCTATACAATGTTGTTTTTCTAAGGCTCAACAACAACCTTTACAAGTTGCTTTTCGAGGCTAAGCAATAACCTTTACAAGTTGCTTTTCAAGGCTAAGCAAAAACCTTTACAAGTTGCTTTTCAAGGCTAAGCAAGAACCTTTACAAGTTGGATTTTCTCTAAGAAGGTGTCTCTTCAAAGACACTCTAAGAGATACAATTTTAGCTCAAATGAATTGCCTCTAAATAGGCTAATGTGAAAGTGCAATTCAAATAACAAACATACACTAAAACAAACTAAGGTGTGTGTGAACAAGTGTATGCAAGTTGTACTTCAATCAATTTCAAAGGTGAAGCTCTTAATTGTATGCTTGATGCAATTTAAAATCAAAGCTTGGAAATAGATGATTGAAGATAAAACTAATCACATAAAAGATTCAAACAACTTTGAGGAATTAAGATGACAAGTTGTATGAAAGTTAAAATCTAAGAATGCATGTGATTTAGTTAAGATAGTTTGCAAACCCATCTAATTTACCAAGGATGCTTTTGAGTTTGCTAAACATCTCTATATAAGCTAGAAATCATGCATAGAAGGTAATACAAAGATTTGTGCATGCATTGATTTCAATCTTAATGAAAATCAAAATGAAAAGTATGAAATACCTTTTTAAAACTCTAACATTTGATTTCCAAATAAGCTTCTAGCCTTCTCAAGTTAATCTCCTTTCTTTTTCTTCAATCTCCTCTCAAAAGTTCATTTTTCAAACCCCTTAAAAGAATGGGAAAAGAAAGGTTTTTAAACAAGAAAAGAGTCTAACGGCTAGTTTACCCGGTTAACCCCATAGCAGTCCGGTTAACCGGGCAAACTCAACGGTCATAAAAAGAGCCGTTGAGATTTTGGGTCATTCTGCACTGTGGCCGGTTAACCGGGCTACCACGGCCGGTTGACCGGCTACACACCCTTTTTGACCAAAAATCCTGCACAATGCATATTTGAAGATTTCCCTTGGAAGAGATCTTTGGACCTGA
Organism: Cinnamomum chago; assembly: GCA_038049695.1. Taxonomy (NCBI): domain Eukaryota; kingdom Viridiplantae; phylum Streptophyta; class Magnoliopsida; order Laurales; family Lauraceae; genus Cinnamomum; species Cinnamomum chago. The sequence continues at coordinate 36,923,818 of CP142452.1, forward strand.
AAAACAAGCTTAAAAACATGTTTTATGATATTCTAAGATATTAAAAACATGAGACACCCAAGGTCTAAAAAGATTCAAAAAGTTTAAGACCAAAGGTTTGCTTGAATTCTAAAAACTCCTTTTTCAAAAACAATGCATACAAATGTGATAATGAAGAGATGAATGCATGCAAAGATCAAACCTAATTTGTCAAGATGATTTTCCAAATAAGGCACAAGGAAATAGGTTCTCAAAGGAGTTTGGGTTCTAAATCATGCATGAAGTAAATTCATTTCAAGAACATGTGTATATGCATGGAAGAAAACAAGATCCAAGAAGTCTACATTTAAGAGCTCAAGTGTGTGATCATGACAAAGTGAAAGTGTGTGCATCCATCATCAATTGCAACACTCAAGGGCCTAACACATACCACGAATAGAAAATATGGGCTGAAAATACCCTATTCATAGGGAGCCCAAGCCTAACCAAGAAAGCAGCAGCCTACAGTTCGGTGCACGAGTAGGAGTAAAGAGCTGGCACCAAAGTCAATCGCTCTCCGAACGCCATTTGACAATCCGGAAAAATATAATGTGGCCTGATGTGTGTTCCATCTCCTCCAGCAAAAATAGCCTCACCCAACCAATAAGTGAGGTAAATAGCGAGATCTCTTCGCCAGTGCAATGTCAGGACAAATGGCGTCTGTACTCCCGAAGAACTTCTTCAAGTCATCTCGCATAACGGAGATCTTCTTCGAACCTAGGTTCTTGGCCCTAGCATCTTGGGCCATACCATCAGAGAACTTTCCACCGTCAAAGAAGTTGGAGCTATAATTCTTCCAACTGCTACATCGGACTTTCAAGCCCACCTTCTCCTTCAAAAAATCTTAGAAGGCGGCGAGCTGAAAATATAGGAGCCTGAACTCCTCAGACTGCTCCTCAAGAACTCTGTCGATAGGCATAAACTCCTCATAGAGTTTGCCAAGGATAGGCAGCCCGGTGATGACGCTTAATTCCTTCAAAGTAAAACCAATCTCATCATTCGTCACAACGAAGGTGTTGGTTTATGGAAGGAATGACTCTAGCACGGCCATGAAGGCCTCATTGGAGAAAACCACGGTCTTCCGAAAAGCACGAACCGCATCGAAGATCCCGACATCCTTCAAAATGGCTCTGCCAACCTGTAGGGTGTGATTAGTCTAAGGGTGAAAATCTGGGCGGGGCGGCCCAAGCCCGGCACGGGCCCGGCACGAAAAAACCGTGCCAGGGCCGTGCTTGGGCACGTTAACTTGGTCAACGGGCCGGCCTGGCAGTCCCACTGGGCCTTGCTGAGCCAGGGCTGCCAGGCCCGAGGCACGGCCCGGCACGGCACAGTTAAAAATCCGTGCCGTGCTGGGCCTATGTCCCAGGCCCGGCCAGGCACGGCGAGGTTCGGCCCGGCCCGCCCCAACTTGTAATTTATTTATACATTTTTTTTAGAATGTATAATAGGCTTTCAACTTATAATTTATTTTTTAGAATGTATCATAGGTTTTTAAAGTTGTAATTTATTTTTTAGAATGTATCATAGGTTTCTAAAGTTGTAATTTATTTTTTAGATTGTATTATAGGTTTTTAAAGTTGTAATTCTTTTTTCATTTATCAGAAGGTTTGAATTTCATTATATATATTGATCCAAGTCCAAACTTGTAATTTTTTTGAACTTTTGTAACTTAAATTTCAAGGAAATACAATTTATTTAATGTATTTTTTCAAAACATCATTAGTGTTATTCTACTTGTTATTTCTCTTAATTTCTTTATTTTAATGAAATTGGTCCAAGACCAAGAGTCAAGAGTCTAAGTCTCTAAGACTTAAAGAACTTAAAAAAAATTTAAAAAAAAAGGGGAGGGGGATATGTGGGCCGCCCAGCCCAGCACGGCACAACCAGAGCCGTGCCCTAGGCCGTGCTGTGCTGACCCCAGAGGCATCGGGCCAGGCACGGTACGGCCCGCATAATTATCATTGGTCGTGCCGGCCCGGCCCGGGCACGGCTGGGCCCAACTTCAGTGGCTGGCACGGCCCAGATTTTCACCCCTTGATTAGTCCATGATTCCCAGCTCGAATCAGCACTGAAACGGCCACGGAGTCGAGAAGGCTTCACCCAACTACTGTTGTCACCCCGAAAAATGCCAAGGCCAACCAGTCTCAAATTGACCGACGGATGGTCAGAGCCCTGGTAGCCACTGGAGGGCATCAACATGTCAATATGGACAGGCGACTTCTCCGCATATCCGGAAGGACCGCCAACAAAAACCCCGGTCTTTATCACATTGGTCCTCTTCACCCATCTTGGAGGATCCTCCCTCTTGGGACAAGTGGGAGAAAGACTCATGATCGAGACAGTCGGATCAAAAGTCGACCGGATAGAAATAGTTCACTCCTCCCCATCAGCTATGTAAGAGAACTGAAAGCATCTTCTTTGGTACGTCAAGTCATCAGGGACTACATCGCCAAAGAAAAAGGTAGGCTTGGGCACAACGCTCTGATCGTCCATAACCCAAGGACGGTTGCTTACCATAATTCTGTAAAACTCCTCATCCTTGAGAGCGTTCAATCGCAGTCTCATCTCATCGCGATTGAGGGAGACACACTCCTCCAAGTTTTTCTCCACAAATTGGACCTTCTCCCAGACCTGTTGTACGGCCACATTAGGAGACCTGGTAGACCGACGAGGTGCATCCAAGGTTCAAAATCTCGGCCGAGACCGAGCCGATATCTCACTGAGATATCGGTCTCGGGCTGTTTTCTCCATTATCTCGGCCCATCTCGGCCGAGATGACCATTATCTCGGTATTTTCAATATATCGGCCGATATATCGGTATTATGTTTTTTTTTTTTTTTTTTTTTTTTTTTTTTTTTTTTTTATAGATGAAGCATAGAGGTTTGTCACTTATTCACTTGTGTAATTGTATTGTTTTCTTCATTTAGAAGTTAGATCTATATACTTTCATGCTAGATCTACTCATACACATGATTTTGAAAAAAATTTCCAATTTTTTTTATTTTCGGATTTTTTAATATTTGAATTATAATATATCATTTTTTGGGGATTTCATCATAAATATGTTGTCTTAATGATTCATGATCATTTTATGGTGTGTAAATGATAGATCTACATACTTTTATGTTAGATCTATATATTTAGGATTTTGAAAATGATTTTATTAATTTTTGTTTTCCAAAAAATAATTGTTGTTACTTGTTAGGATATTTGTGATACCAAAGGCTTATTAATAGTGTGTAGATGATAGATCTACATCTACTCATAGTCATAAACATGATTTAGATTTTTATTTTAATTATTTTATTTTCGAATTTTTTAATATTTGAATTATAATATATCATTTTTTGGGGATTTCATCATAAATATGTTGTTTTAATGATTCATGATCATTGTATGATGTGTAAATGATTTGACACTAATAAATTGATCATGAGCAGAGTATCAATAATATTTGCATTATATGAAATACTGGAAAAAAGACAGTGAACTGCGAGTCTGCGATACAGACAGGACTCATAACTTAAGGTGACCGAGATTTTGATTTATTGTTGTTATTAATGGAAACAAATATAGTTTTCCAGCATTTTCTAATATTCTGGATTTTTTGGATATTTTTTGTGAATTTTTTTGGATTAAAAAAAAATTCACACCGCGATGACCGCGACGGACCGATATCCACGACCGATACCGATATCATATCGGTTTTTCGGCCCGGCCGATACCGCGACCGAGACCGAGATTTTGAACCATGGGTGCATCAATAGCAGGCTCTTTGCCCTTGTTCGTTCTGGAGGAACTACCTGCAAAAGGATGGAAAAGGAAAAATCAATCATCAAAGTGACAGAATTTTGCTATAAAATTAAAAGAAAATTCTAGCGAAATTTTGACATGATTCCGAGACAATTCCGAAGAAAAGAGAAACATCCCGACAAAGATAAGAAGCTTGAAGATGAGCACAACACCGCTACAAGCTCAACGAAGCATCCTCAAAGAAGGTTTGAATTCAAACATTGTTGCGAGATCAAACCAATTTTATTGAATCTCCGCAAGTTTGAAGAAGGGCTCAACATCGCTACGAGCTCCGAACTTCAAAACTTGTAAAGCTCCTCAAAATCCAACAAGGTCAAGAAAGGGTTCAACATTGCTGCGAGCTCCAAATCCCAAAACTTGCAAAAGATTTTCCGGTATGCATCATCATGCTCCCAATCAATTTACTAAAAAGCATGCATCCAAAAAATCATCATGTATTAGACGCTAGGAAAACTTTAACCAAAGTTTGATCAATTCCAACCCAACTTGGTCAAAACCAATCAAACTTTGTCAAAGTCAAAATTCATGTTGACTTGACCTAGAGATTCTAGCCTTTTATCTTGATGCATAAAAAAAAATGTATGCATGAACATCTTGAAATGCATAAACCTCATGGTGCATAAACCTCCTAATCTTGGTGAGCAAAAAAAAAACAGAGAGAGAGAAGTTTAAAAAAAAAAAACGCCTCATGAGTTCCCAAAAAACCAAACCATCCAACCTCATACACCAAATTGAGTCAAATTCTTGAAATTGACAACCCACAAAAAACCACACTCTGGTCCCCTAACTTGCCACATAAAGCTAGTTAGGTCACAAGGCCAAAACCAAAAAAAAAAACCCTGACCCCCTGGCTCGCCACATACAGCTTGTTAGGTCACAAAGTCAAAACCAAATCTGACCCCTCAACTTGCCACATACAGCTCGTTGGGTCACAAGGTCAAAATCCAAAAATCAAACCCTGACCCCCTAACTTGCCACATACAGCTTGTTAGGTCACAAGGTCAAAAACCAAAAAATCCCTCTTGATCACCGATGCGCCACATAAAGCCCTTAGGTTCACAAGGTCAAAAGGAAAAAACCAAAATCCAAAACCCAAATCCAACTCTCTCATGTCATTTTCAAAACTTTGTCTTAAGATGGTACGTGATCCCTCTCGCTACCATAAAATCCCCTTGGAAACTCAAAAGGCTATTAAAAAAAATGCTCAAAGACTCTTGGTCAAATCGAAAGCTCTCCTTCAAGTTTCTCTTCGAGGCACATCGACTCCAAAAGCTACTCGTCGCTGTACCTCGAGGGGGCATTTGTCGACACCAAAAATGCCACTTTGCTTCTTTACCATCAAGAAGCCAGATGAAGCCGCATCCTACTACAAACAGGCAATGCCGCTTCAAGCATCAGATATTGTTAGAATCACTTTAAAACTGATAGATCCTTCAAGACAGCCAAAAGAGGAGTTCACATAAAGTTTTGGGCCATTCCGACATCATTTGGCCTACCTTCACTCATCCGGCAGCCAAACAGGCGCTCCTGGTAGCGGCGGGGTCGAAGACATCAAAACTTCGATCAGAGCCTACGGACAGTCTCAAAATACCTCGAAAAGGCTCCACGTCAAATTTCAGGTCATTCCAATAACGTTTGACCTGACTTCGACTCTCCGAAAGAAAATCAACCCCCTCGGCGGCGAGAACCACCGGGACAATTAGTCATCAAACGGAGCACATGGGTGGCTTCAACATACTTCAAAAGGGCTACACGTCAAATTTCAGGTCACTCCGACAATGCTTGACCCGACTTTGACGCTCCGAAAGAAAATTAAGGCTACCGACAGCGGAGCACCCCGGAAACATGACATCCAAATCGGAGCTAATGGATCATCTCAAAATGACTCAAATAGGCTCCCTGCCAAATTTCAAGTCAATCGGACATCGGATGACCGCACATCAAAGCGGTGAGATTTGGCCTAGTAGCAACGGGACCCCAAACGGCTTCAAAACTCAAACAAAAGCCCATGGTTAGTCCTATTTACTGCTCAGGAAGCTTCACATCAAATTTTAGGTCATTCCGACATCGTTTGACCTAGTTTCGACTCTTGACAAAAAAATAACAACTCTGCGCGGCAAAGTCTTCGGCTTTCCCAAAAAAAGGAAACTTTGCGCTCTAATTTGCACGGCTTCTTGTCAGGTTTTCTTCAGGAGAATCAAGACAAAAAAATGAGAAAAAATGTCAAGAAAAAAAAGGAGACAAAAAACTCGAAAAACGACCGACAAAGCGGAGACCAAAGGGGAGAAATTTCCCCATGGTCGCCAGATTTCCATCGGAAGGCCCTTTTTCCAATTCTTTTCGCGTTTCGAGAGTTCTAGCCCCTGTGATTTCCTGAAAATCTGATTTTTGATGCTCGGAAACGACTGGTCTTCGTCAACATCATGGATCCGCCGTTAAAAGCATGGAGTCATCCTTGATCGCTCCATGATCGCCAACCGGCTAACCAAAAAAGTGCACTTTCTGTCCGACCGATCGAGAAATCGACAAGACAGATGTCATCGGCCCGCTGGTATCAATCAATGTCTGAAGTTGCATGATCATCCGACATCAATCAACATGAAGATCCATCGTCGATCATCACGAGAACAATTCCAAAAGACGAGGCACGGCCCGCGACTCTTCAAATCCCCGGCAACCACTTAATGTTGTTAATTGACCCAACTAAATGCGGTCATTTACTCATTATTTTGGATGGCCCAATCAAAAGCAATGAAATGGGAGTTACAAGTCAAAGCCATCATGGCATTAAAGCCATGAAACTCCCCTCATCATGGAGATTAAAGGCGATTAAATGCCCATTATCTCCACCGGCCAATCAAAAGCCAAGAAAGAGGAGTTACAAAATAAAGGAATTAAAACCTGTAACTCCTCCCATTATGTGGTTTTAAATGCATTAAAGCCCATAAAGTCACCTAAAGGCTACCAAATGCCTATAAAAGGAGGTGATTCCAAGAAGAAACAAGCCCGAATCCCAGAATCTCGAACTCAAGATCCAGAAGCTCTGCTACTCTGAAGAAACTCAGCTGCAACAAACACCAAAAAGGTGATTGAAGTCCCTTGGGGGGGGGCACTCCCCCCCCAAGAAAAAGCCTTCTCTTCTCCTATTCAACATGGCCAAGACGAGACTCTTCAGCTCGTCTCTTCGTTTTTCATTGGATATAAAACCTTCCCTTGGTCCTTATCCTCTAGAAAATTGAAGTCCAAGCCAAGCCAAAGAATCAAAGCATCAAGCGTTCTCATCTGAAGGACGATGGCGAAGTCCATACATGACTTGCGACCGTCGATCCGAACTGGTCTCCGCAATCTTCTGAGAAGTCAGATTCTCTTTTTTACTTTTCTATCGTACTTTGCATTTTCTTTAAGAGACAAAAAAATCACAATTCTTGTCTTTCATTTTGATGAGATTTGTAAATCGTCTTTCACTACAAACAAACTCGCCTTTCATGGCAAACAAAATCGCCTCTAACGGCATTCAAAAAAAAATTTGTCTCTTTTCTTAAATATATGTGCAATGGAAAGTTAGAAAAAAGGTTGATTTCCTTTCTACTTGCGAAGGTGGATCTCCGTACCACCATTTCTAAATTCCAGGTAGAATAGAAAATCTGGCATACCCGTACAAAAATGTGGATGCCCTTTTTTCTCCCCCTTTCTTCCCTCCATTCGGATCCTCTCGGTGACGCCGGGGATCGATGGGAGAGGAGAGGAAGGAAAAATCGGGTCCATCAAAAACCAACCCTGCTATAGAAGAAACTTAGTTGGGAAGGTGCTGCTCTTGATAATGTGCACATTTTTCAGGAGGGGCACAATCTTTGGCCAAACAACAATCTTTTGCAAGTGCTACAACAGATGGTAGCCCCCAGCTATTAAACAAGGTTGGCTTCCATTTTCTCCTTGAGTCTCTAATGCTATGGGGATGAGCTAGGATCCAACATCATCTCTCTAAGCATTTTACTATCAGTAGAAATCATAAGGCAGACATAATCCTTGTTAGCTTCTTTAATAAGAGAGTAAGCAGCAGTGAAAATATCACTCTCCTCAACTGTACTTGAACATTGCTGGTAGCCAAGATTGTTGTTTAGAAAACTCATAGAGAAGCCACTTTGATAGGAGAAGAAAAAATCTCATGGGTTCCTTACTTTCACATAATACTTAGTGAAGCATTTTGCAGCAGGCGAGAAGTCCAAGGTGTCACATTCCAGTCCCGAGATTACCTGGCCAAGGGTAACCTCTAGGTGTGACACGCATACTCCCGTGAAATCGCACCTGTCTTGGGTCAAGTACGAATTCACGAAAGATAAAATCCCACTTTCCACCCGTGAGAGTTGCTCACTAACACTTGTCCACGTAGCTTTAATGCGGAAGCATATACATTAATATTCTTTTCATAGGTATCACATCATGATCAGTCCTATAATGTTCAACATATTCATACAAAAGATGATTGTACTTACTAACAAGTAGGGTCACAAAAACATACCCTACCTGATTAACCAAAAGTATATATACATAATATATTCAAAGTTTATCCGCAACAACAAAAAGATTTACATTAACTATAACAAATTCATATCGAACTTTTCCCAAAATATAAACTCTAAATAACTTGAGTAACGCCCTCCAAGAAACGTGAACTAAATGGTACCCTCGGCCATCCACTCCTCTAATCCTGGAGGATCCTCCCAATCTCCTCCCCTATCTCCGATGCCTCCTTAGGGCCAGGAGTGGTACCTGCGTCTATAACACCAATAGATAGCGTCGTGAATATGACAATTTAGCAAAATATAAGCAATTCATAATTAACACATGCGATATCAAATTGGAGTTAATAACAGTTGATTGAAAGAGATCAAATACTAGGATACTAGGCAATTGTGCACATTAGAATTTATTATGCTTTATAATTCAATAGTGAAGAACTTTACACTCTAGTTGACTACTACCTTGGCTAAACCTTCCCGTGAAAGAGAGCACTCATGTAGAGATGTCACCAGTGACCCGCCCAAAGGTTCATATGGCTATCAAGTTCTGGAGTTCTGGTGCTCCAGACTATCTACCGCGCAGTGACATTTACACACACTGAACTGAACTTAAACAAGACGATTTTATTCAATTCAGTTCAATGCGAATCTATTTGGTTCCACTCATAACATTCTATTTCTCTCGAAGCAATTACATTCGTTCACAACTTACCCAGTTCATATTTCCATCAATATACAATAACATTGGATTGACAATTACAATAACAAATAGAGAAGATTAACACGAATTATGCATATGAACAATTATATAAGAATTGGAGGTCGTCAATATAATCAATCTCAATATGCATATGCAATTTCATTACAAGAATCAAGGTGTATTACTAGCCAATCTAACCTAATTATCTACCGTCTTTCACCATCCAACATAATGTAGTTTAGGTGATTCGATGCATCGCTATCCTTAGCTTGGTATCACATTGTGTGTGAGGGTACATCGAATTCCCTAAACCAACATCCATGGCGAGGTGATAGACTAGTAAGATAATTTACACAAGACGATCTTAGCCTCAAAGGACCACTTGTGTGATTGAATTTTCGTTAGGCATGTTTGATGGGCAAAGGGCCCATCCGCCCTACAAGGTCTCCTAGCATTTAGTTCATGTGGTCTAAGGTTGTCAGTCAACTTTCGGTTGCTTGTCGGTTAACCAACACTTGATTGATGTCCGTCAGTGAGGAAATGGCCCTTGAGTTACTCTGACCGAAGTAGTTCAGTTAAGTTCGGCGAAGTGTCGGTTAACCAAACTCACAAAGTTCTGTCAACCGAACTCAATTTCCAACATTTTCCCTGCATTCTGTTTCTTGAATCGAACCTATGTCACTTAACCGACCCTTAACCGAACTCCTAGGTTCAAAATACGAAAAATGCCCAATTTGAGTTAATTCTCAAACTCATTCATTCCCATCCTTCCTTCTCCAATTTAAGGTTTTCCCAAAGCCATTACCTACTTAAATTATTGCCTCCTTGCTCTCCACAACCATACCACATCTCCATGCATTCACCATCAATTCAAAACAAGAGAAGTCATTTCAATAAAAAAAAAAAAAAAGGGAAAATCATGCAATGAGGCTAAGTTGAACAATAAATTAGAATTTCTTTGTGCAATCAAGAATTAACATCATGCATGGATTACCAATTGATTAGACTTGCCTTAATTCCATCTTTGAAACACTTCTCTTGGCTCAAATGCAAGAAATCCCCAAATTACAAACCCTAATAAGAGAATCATGCCAAATTGATAATGGAAATGCATGCATGAGATGTGAATGAGTCTCTTGACTCCATTCCAAACCAAGAATCTAAGCTTAGGATAGGGTTCGTACCTGGGGTTCATTCCAATGGAAGCTAAGGAAGATTAGAGGGAAGAGATCTTGCCAAACAATTACTATGGAGATGTAGAGGAGGTGATGAGGGAACCAAATTTCACTTTTAATTACACATGCACAGCTCCCCTCTTGGTGAATTAAGAAGAAGAAGAAGTAGGGAACAAGAAGGAGAAGTCTTAGGCCGGAAAAAGCCGATGGAATGAGAGTTGAGTTGGTTTTTAAGGGGAATTTTCCAATTTATAAGAAAGTCCACTTTCTTTCCTAAAGTTTCAATGAAGGTCAATTGCTAATCAACTTGATTAATTTGGGGTCACATGAAGCGGATTTCAATAGGAAATCGACGTACTCGTCGAGATACACGCGATGATGCCAAGATGACATTCAGTTGATGAAAATTTTACGAAAAAGCCTCTCATTCTACCTAATCAAGTCAAGTCAGGTTCAAACTACCTACCCATGCCTCAAGGTCCAACCCACTAGACTCTCTAGAACTAAACAAGCTTAGAATAACTTAATTTGCTACTTAAATATAATTAATTTAATAAAACACAATTAATTAACAATAATCAAAGTTAAATTGGGTTGGGGTGTCACACGAGGCAGTAGTGAGCATAGGGGAAACATGAAGGCATAAAAATGAATCTTTACCTCTGATCTAAGAAAGAACTTATGTTCAAACAATTTGCCAAGGGTGGCATTTGCTCCAGAAGAGCCTCGAATTCCTTTCTTTCTAGATAGTCTAGACAAAAGCTGGAAAACAAAGCTTGGCGAGAGTAATGTTGTCTTCATCGCCTTTGTCATAACTACTAAGAAATGTGAGAAGCATATCTACTATGGAATTAAGGTTCTAAGTAATCACACCAAATGCTTTTTTTTCCTTGATAAACCTGGGTATCTCCCGCCCAACCTAGCCCAGGAGCCTTTGGCCCTGAGGAATGCTCAATTCTAGACAACCAAGAACTAATCCCTAGGGGCACATGCAAACTCTCATATCCGCATACACCAGGTAAAACTATGGGAGGTGGCGAACGGAGATAGGTGTCGAACACAAGACCTCTCCGCTTCTTGAGATGCGGATCACACCAAATGTTTTAGTGATGGTATTCCAAATCCTATGGGTGAATGAACACCTTGCAAAAAGATGATGAGTACTTTCTAGGTTGTTTTTACCCAAGATGGAGTTAGTATTAGTGAGAACTTTTGGAAGCCAGAAAAAGTTTGGTTTTTAGCCCATTGAGAAGGTCTATCCTGGCACAGAGTGTTTGCTAATCTTCCGTTTAAGCCAATGGACTCGGACCAATAGACCAAGGATGGAGTTATTAATGAAATGGCTAATTATAATGTTCCTTCCCAGGCCTATGTCATGGATAGATCTCTCCCCGAGATAGTCCACCAAACTACCACAAGCCAGCCATGGATCTAGCCAAAAGGTCTCCTCACCTATGAAGGAGTATTGTCTGAGAATGCCTAACCAATATACCCCTACAGCTAGAAGAAGAGAGTTTACAGTAGCATTTAAGTCCCAGAAGCACTTGTCTTTAATATACTTGCTCTGAGCCCAATCCACCCATATGGAGCTCCTTTTGCTAGTTATGAACCAAATCTTCCTAGCTTGAGCAACTTCAACAATCTCACCCATATGAGTTTCCATTCACAAGCATTGAGAAGGCCAGGCTTCGAACTATCCAAGACCATGTATAAGCAGTTGTGTGCATGATTTGTAGATGTGAATTTGAAGACTTTCTATTCAAATCTGGTTTTTAGTTTCTATTCAACAAATAATGAACTGTTTCTCAGGACTTGGTTGTATTTCTTGGCCCAAGATCTAGTGAAAAGCGGGCCGCAACAAGGCCGGGCCCCTTCTTCCAATCCTTAATCTGATCATCTCTCATATTCATGAAGTTGTACTTTCCGAAATGCATTTCTATTATTAGTAATGTTGAATTCGTTTGTGAACAAAGATAACTTTATTGAGAACAAAAACACAATATTATTGTTGATGGATAAACAAATTACATACAAATTGGGGTTAACTTTGATTTAAATGATAAAATTTCATGTGGTTATTACTTCAACAAAGGAAGGATGCCTTGAGCTGCCAATCTCTTTTCAACCCAGAACACCACATGTTTGCCTGTGATCTTCTTCTCATCAATGAGAAATGGCTCAATAGTACTCGGACCAGATCCATATGAAGATAGTGAAAACCCTTTGGGACCTGCCTTGCAAAATAAAAATAAGAGATATATAAGAAACAAGAAAATAAAAACAGTTTGACTGGAGTATAGTTTGAAAAGGCCATCACCTGTCAGCACTCCATTTGGGAAGAAAGCCCAGAAGCAGTAAGTGATGCCATTTCTTAGGAAAGAACCTTCCAACTGTAATTAGAAGGAAAATTGCATGAGAGGAGAAACATGGAAGTGGAATATTGAATAACAAACTTTAGAGCTCCTAATGTGGTTGGTGTACCTGCATTTTCCCCCTAGCTGAAAGCTAGAGCTGCAAGTAGACCCTACCTGGGTGGCCTGGTCTATATCAAACCTATTTTGTATTGAGGTTTAAGGCCCGTGGGCAGGAACAGAGCCTAAATATTTGGCCAATACAAAAAGGGAACCTGATGGGGTGGGGTTTGGGTTGGTTCGGGTTTAGGCCGACCCGACCAGTATTTGCAGAGTCCTATACTCGTGGCATGTTTTATGATTGTCATACCAAACCCGCCTCGCGACAGTCACGGTCAGGTATGTGTATTAGGGAAAATTTGAACCCATAGCATCTAGGAAAATCACACTCCTTACTACCACCTACACAAATACAAATGAAAATTTACGTTTAACACACAAATGAGATTTTACATTTAATACCTTACTTAGTAATACATAAAGTGAAGACATATGGGGCGGGGCGGGCACACCCAAAACCCCAACCCCCCTACAAACACACTACCAAACCAGCCCCCTAATAGGAGTGGGTCAAGGCGGGTCCATATTTAAACCCGACCCATTACCATCCCTAAACCTGATGGGCTACTATTTCCATAAAGGCTTCACTCCATTATGGTGTATTTGTGCCACGAGAGTTCTATAATAGAGAAGAAAATTGTTCTAATATTCCGTGCAACCACAAAGTTATGTTGTTTTACGCAATACATTTTCCTTGTGAAAAAGGAAAAAACGAACTGATATCCTATATAAAGAGGATTCCGATATTCTATAGGAGGGATAGAAATGCAAGAATCCACTATTTTGTGGAAAAAGAAATACGCAAAGCGTCAAGTCCCCCTGTTACACCAACAATCCCCAACTGTAGCTTGAATGTTTTTGAATTCTGAACTGAAAATTGAAGTAGCAGAGTATGTTCTCGTGGTTTGGCCTTAAAATTCCCTAGCTAATATATCTAACAATAATGGTGTTAGACCCCGTCCCGAGTTAATCGATTGGAAATAAAGCTAATTAATTATGTTTAATTAAGCTAATTATGGTTTATGGCCAAATGAAATTGAATTAGTCTAAAATGAATGATTTGGGCCTAATAAAATGGAAAGGAAAGAGATCAAATGAATTGAATAGGTTTTAAACTTAAACAAGGAAAACTAAGGACTTTTTCGTGAATACGAATCTTTGCGTATTTTGTCGAATACGAAAACTCTTGATACCAACACGTGTATCTCGACGAGTACAATAACTTCCATAAAAGACTCGAACTCGTTCCACCAGTATTGGATCAAATGACCATTCATTTGACTCGAATTGTAAATAAGAAGAGATAGTGGACTAAAATGCAAAGTGAGGCTTATATAGAAATGAGATGAGTTCATTCATCTCATTCCCAGCTCCAGCAAACCCTAGACTTCTTTTCTTCTTCTTCTTCCATTTCCTCCATTAAGTGTTAAGGTTTTCAAGTGACCTTGGTAGAGATTGGAGCTACTCTATCTACTTCATCTTCTTCATCTTCTAGCTTAGTTTCCTTGAAGTTAAAGCTTGCGAGAAAGCTCAAGATTTCTCTTCACACAGGCTACAAGTAAGTGTTTGAATCCTAAATTGAACTTTCAAGTTCTATTGAGTACTTAAGAATGGTTTCTAACTCAGTTAACTCATAGGACTTATACCTTGAATGTTTTCATGGAGATAGGCTTGAAAAGAGGGATTCAAGTTGAGAAGTTTCCATTTCAAATCAAGCTAACAAAGGACTTCTTATCAAATTTATCTTCAATAGAGGTTTTTGTCAGTCAGCCTTCAGTTAGAGGCAAGTATATGCTCTTCTAATGATTTATGATGTTATAGAACTTATAGGAACTCAAGGAGTTCAATTTCCAGAAATTGCTTCAGAGTTTCTGAAGTTCTGGAAAGGTGACCAAAGTGGTGACCGAGCTCAGAATGGCAGAGCTCACAATGATCGAGCTCAGAATGGCCGAGCTCACAATGACCGAGCTCACAATGACAGAGCTCAGAATGACCGAGCTCACTGTCAGGTGACTGAACTCACAGAATTTTGTACTGAAAAGTCTGAATTTTCAGTAATTGAACCTATTAGATTAGAAATTCTCTATGGCTGTTAAATAGATAGTTTTGAGGCTAATTAAGTTAACTCAAATGTTATAATTGGTTTTAATTCGAGACAAATATAAGTCTCGAGTTGACCAATGTAAATGACGAATTGATTAAGAATTGTATCTAAACTTTCATAGGTGTTAGCTAAGTTTATCTTAACTTACAAATTACTAAATAAAGTGATGTTCATAAAAAATAACACGTACGTTGGGTAACGAGCGCTTCACCCATTTGTTTGGTTTAGAAATCTAGATTAAATTATAGATTGAGTAGATTTCTTGAGTCTTGGCACTACATAGTGATTTCTCAACTTGTTATCAAACCGAACTGATTAATGTAATGAATAGTTACTAAATGTAACACCGAATGATGAATAGTTACTAAATGTAATAATGAATTAATGAACAATCCTGCTGCAGCAGATGGACTGGGGTGCTCAGGATCTTCGTGGCGATGCTAGTGATCTCTGATCAAGACACTGATAGATCCCACACATATATGGATTGAAGAGTCCCACTTGATAAGTCATCTAAAAGACATAGACTGAAAAGTCACTGAATTCATAAGCCATTTAATAAATATTCAATGAAATCAATGAATGGAATACAAATAAATGAACATGAAATGAACGACTGCTTCCTTTAGGTAGATCTGAACTGAGTTGAAACAAATGTTATTGTAGTTGCCAATTTAGTAATTGATATTACTTAACTCTCATGAATAGTTATTGTACTGAATGGAATTGTCTCGAATTGTTAAATTGATAGATTAACAGGTTATTGTATATGGTAGCATTGACTATCATAGAATTGTATATACATTGTTGAACCGTCGTGTTCACGATGTTATTGATGAACATTACAGGCCCAGTTGTCTGTGCCGGTCATGCCGAGGCCGCACCGCCAGCGGAGGAGGCCCATCCGATACCTCTAGGAGGTTTAATCGAATGGACGTGAATCGGAGTGCCAATGAAAGGGATATTAGATGTCACCTGCATTGTATTTGAATATGCAATGGTTGACTTCGATAGGAAGTGAATTATGTATATTGACTTCACTTTATGTAAAGAACTTGTTCAGTTTTTAATAGTTGTCAATGTATACACACATATATTTTCGCAAAATGTACATTGATAGGTACGTATCGAAGATCTCTTGTGGACTTCGTCTTAACTTTAGTTAATTCGGGGTTTACGGGAGTAAGTATGATTGGATTCGCGATCCGGAGTTAATCCAAATTACTCGGATCTCGGGCTCGGGTCATGACAAATGAACCTTTAAATTTTGTGAAATTGACAATGACTAAGAGCATGTTCATGCACAATCGCTTTCCACGGTACTTTATTTCTTAGGGATTAATTTTTATGAAAAATTGAATTAGAAATTTTCATTTTCTACAGTTTTATTTTCTGTTGTTCAGTGTGGCAAAACAATATCTGTGGTGAAATTTGTTTGTAACTCTTGCATAAGACTTGGAAAAATGGTTTTTCACCTCGAGTCCATATCTAATCTCTACAAAACTCATATAAAAAGCTATTGCCTCAGAAAATGGAAATTGCAGAAAGTGTTTACTCAGAGGAATACAAGATCACTCTCTCATGGAAACCATTTTACTGTCCACCAAAATTGATCCACACAAGCATATAATCTAAAATCACAGAAACTTCACAGATTGACCCAATTGCAATTCTACCAAGCCAAAATGCAAGTTAGTGAAACATTACTGACCGTGTTGTCCCTGTAAGAGAGCTCAATTTGAGACAGATCCTCCTGAGCTTCAAGAATAACAGTAAGCGATGGGATCACATCTTCTTCCATCATTTGAGGCAGGGGCTTTGCAGGAGATTTTGATGGAGCAACGCGTTTAAGTTTTGCAGGGGGTGATTCACTTTCAACCTTTGTTGCTTCTTTCATTTCAGCAACTAGCAAACAGACACAAACATATAAAATTAATATTGATGGTTGTTACCCATCCAAATGGCCAAAATGCTATTGCCTTCAATCTAACTGATGTTTAGCTCATTTAGACCAAATCATCTAAAATCACTTATTTTGGTAACTAAAATTCAGGAACCTACTTCTTCTTTTTGTAGAACAGAAATTAAATGTTAGTATGCATACAGCATGAGTTACATTGTTGGACGAAGTATAAAGGTTAGTTCAGAGGCGGCTCCAGGAATTCAAGTCAGTGGGGTCAACAAAAGACTTATCTTCCGCAAATCGAATAAATTTGTTTTCCCCTTTATCAACATTTGTCATTTACTTTAGATAATTCGACAAGTATAGTATAAAATTCTCAAATAATCTATTTCCGATAATCCGACAAAGATAATATTGATTTTTTTTTAAAAAAATTAATACATTGTTACTAATAGTTCTTAATCCAAAAGAAAATTCCAAATACATAAACTCCTACAGCTGCCCTCAACAAGTTTTTATGTGTTGAAATCGTTGTATAATAGATTCATTATCAACACTAATCCCACATCTTTTTTAATATATGTAACCAAACAATCATTCATCCATTGATCTCCTACTCGATTACGCATTATGTTATTTACGTACTTCATTGCTGAAAAAACTCTTTCTACCGTAGCAGTCACTGCTGGTAAAATTAACGCCAATTTTAAAAGCAAATAAACCAATTGGTATATGATATCCTTCTTTGTCTCCACTAATTTTCTAGCAATGTCATAAATGTCTTTTAGTTCTAAAAACTCGTTGCTAGAGTGCATATTAGCAATGTGGGCCCATTAATTTTATTTAATTTTTGGTTGACAGTTGGCTCATTAACTTAAGCAGTGGGTATTTTATGGTGACTTTTGTTCACTACCACGGCAACAAAGAAAAAGTGTAACGTTAGCTAATGTTGGGTGAAATTCTTAAATTGAGTGGGGTCAAAAGCTTTCCATAAGTTGACATAAAAAAATTTATTTTTAAATATTTTCAAAGATCTCAGTGGGGTTAATTGACCCCACTGTTAACAATGTGGAGCCGCCCATGGGTTAGTTTCCATGTTCAAAGAGTTTTAAAAGCTTGCCTTTACAACGTGCATAATTAGAGAGACAAGATTAGAGAGATTTTCAAAAACCTACCTTGATGGGAAGATTCTCTCTTTAAAATAATCTTCTGGTTACTTCCCTGAGTACGAGTAATTTTTTTATTCTCATCACTTACGAAAAAAAGAAAAGAAAAGCTTTAGGGAAGTTGTAAACTCCTCTCCAAGGCCAGCCTTTGTTGGCATTCAAATTAAAGGAAAAGCTATGGATTCGAGTATTATTTATTATATTTGAGATTTATCATTAATTATTTTTGTATTATTTATTTATACCCAATGATCTTGGGATTTCTAGAAAGCTAACATATATATGATAGAGAATATTACATGTCACAAAAGTAGTTGTTGGATATGTTAAGATGTAAAGATATTAATTATCTGATAAGACTCCGAAAAGTCCCTCACAAAAGTAGATGATGGGATTGTATGATTTTAGTTTGTGTGATTATTTATATCTTCATCAGATGTTAGTTGTACTCTGTATAATGTGGCTTCTTCTAATAAAATAGTACTGAGGTTATACAAGAGTGCCTAAATTTTCTTCAAAAATCTTTGTAAAGAGAGCTTCTGTTGGCACCGGACTTTTTGCTTTCCCCACCACACTAAAAGACAAAAAAAAATTCCTAAACTACCCCTCCCTCTCTCCCTCCACCCTCTTCCCTCATCCTCTCCCTCCGGCCCCCCACCTGACCCTCCCAGTCTTCGGCATGGAGGGATCCCTGGCCTGCCGGCCAACCGGCCTCCCTCACCCCTCTATTTTCTCTCCCTCTCTCTCTCCCTTCCTTTTCTTCTCTCTCCTCCCCCCCCCCAGCAGCCAGCAAAGAGGGAGATTGGGCGGCAGGGCTGCATCAGGGTTTTCGCCTGTTGCAACCCTATCGCCCAATCTTTCTCCCTGCCGGTGGCTGGGAGGGGGAGGGAGGGAGGTCAAGGAAGGAAGAGGTGAGAGGGGGAGGAGAGAGAAGAAGAGGAAGAGAGGGAGGGAGAGAAGATAGAGGAGGGGGGAGGGAGGGAGGGAGGAAGAAAGAGGGAGGGAGGGGAGGGGGGTCGGCTGGCCGGCCAGCAAGATCCCTCCCCTCCGAAGAATGGGAGGGTGGGGCGGGGGTAGGCCTGTCAATGGGCCGGGCCTGGGCTTGGGTTGTCCAATCCCTGCCCTAAAATGAACGAGCCTACATCAAATCTCATTTCGTAAGGGCCCGGGCTGGGACAAGGTCAGGCCTGGGCTTAGCCCGATTCTGGACATAAGCAAAACATTCTCTAATTATTCTTACTATCACCAGATACCAGGTGTGAACCGAATATTAAACCCTCATTTTTTCTGGGCTTGGGACCGGCAATGCAATGCAACAAGCAGCATGGTGGTGTTAATTTTTTTTTTTCCAGTAACAGTAGAAAATCAATAGAAACGAATGAATATCCTATAGGCTATATGGGTCAAGTAATGTAGGAACGGTTAAAACCTTTTTTTTTTCTTTTTTGCCGGTGAAAGTAAAAAAATTAGAAAATCAATAGAAATGAATGAGAATGAGTATCCTATATGAGTCAAATTAAAATAATGTAGGATCAGTTAAAACCTAATTAGCCGTTTTTTGTTGTTAGTGAGGGGCAGTTTTAGTAATATATAAATAATTATTATTAAATGACTTTGCAGCGGGCCGGGTCGGGCCTGAATGGGCCGGGTTGTTTTTGCCCAGTCCTAGTCCCAGTCCCATTTTGGTCGGGCTTTAAAATGTATTGTCTAAGCCTAGCCCACTACGCTCAAAAAAAAATTTAAATCCCTGTATTTCGGGCTTGAAACGGGCTGCGCTGGGCCAGGCTTTCTACCCGTTTCAACATGTCCCATTGACAAGTCTAGGCGGGGAGGGAGGGAAAAGATGAGGGAAGAGGGTGGAGGGAGAGAGAGAGGAGGGGGGAGGGGTAGTTTAGGAAAATATATATATTTGCGATGGCAAAAGAAATTTTTGTGATGCCAATAAAAGCTCTCCTTCATAAAATATCTTTCAACTTCAATGAGTGTTTATGTGTTTTTCCAAGTGGGCAATATTGTAATAATGTCAACCTAGGAACGAACCCTAGTTGGGGCTAATCACGGTCCTAACATAGTGGGCTTGTGCATACAAATAAGGGGAAGTTAGATGTCTCCTATGTGGGGCTGTCAAAAGTCCGGGCGCTGGGATGTCCGAGCCCTATCCTCAACATATGCAAGTCAGGCCCAGGGTGAGTCAAATCCCTTGGTGGGTCTATAGTACCTATGCCCTTACTTGACCCTTACAAGATAGGTTAAGTAGGGTTACAAATGGGATGATTCCGGGGTTGGAACTATATTGGACCAAGACCCATTTCTAAATAAAGGTTCCGATTCCGGTTTTGACTCAGAACCTGTTTTATTGGTTTCAGACCTGGTAGATCTGGTTCCAGAACCAAATCCACCTAAAGGACCATAATCTAGTTCCAAAACCGATTATAACTTTTCTTCGTTTTTTTATTTTTTCTTAAAATACGAATATCATTCAAATTATAACAGTGCATCAAATCTACAACCTTTAGAATTATACATAAAGATGTCCCAAAAAAAAGTTAATTTTGAGCTATAGTTGCAATATCAAAGACTTAAATGCCAAGTGTTAGGGATTTTGTGTTTTGCAATTTGATGGATGCATTAACATTTTAATCATCATTCGAATTTTCACACATGCATTGATTTAGAATATCTTGAAATCTTGATTTACACATGCATTGGTTTTTAGACTTGTAAAAATATTGATTTATGCATGTTTTGATTTTAAACTTGGATGCAATTTATTTTGAAAAGAAGTTTTACCAAATCAAGCTAGCCTATGTTTTAAATCTTTCAAATCATTTTAGGCTTTATATGTTTCATGTTTTTAAACCCCCTGAGTATGATTTAAAACATGTTTCCAAGCTTGATTTAATGGCCCAAAAATTCCCAACCAAAATTACTTTAAAAAATACTTTTTTGGAAAAACAGGACTTATACCGGCGGCCAAAACCACTTTTACCTGTGGTCTCTGGCCCCCGCTAAAAGCAATTTTTCAAACGGCTATATTTATGACCGTTGAGTACCCGGTCGACCGGGCAAGGGTCTAGGTCGACCGGGGACTAGCCGTTGGGCATTTTTTGGCTATAAAATGAAGTTCATTACTTTGCCAAAGTGAGAGATTTTTAAGCCATCCTTGAGGTGTTTTGAGACAAGGAAAAGGGGAATGAACTAAGAGAGACCAAGGGGTCATTTGGAAAGCTAAAGCTTGGATTAATAAAGTTAAATCTCTAAGTAAGCTTTATCTTTCTTAATCATATGTTAGATGCTTTGTTTAAATCTTTGGTAAATGATTTTTAGCATGTTAACTATGATGTGTTGAATCCATTCTTCATTTAATCTTTGATCTAAGTTGGATTGGATTCTTCACCCTTGATTTCAAACCAAGTTGTTTTAAAATCTTCTTTAATCATGCTTAGCCAAAATCTTTGATTTCTTTTATAGCATGATTCATTTACTTGGTTAAATCTTTATTTGTTGTTTTCATTCATTTAAACCTTAGTCAAATTTGTTTAGTTTTGAAAACAACATTGCACATGCATCACATGTCTTAAGTTAATTAATTTCATACAACTTGTGAACCTTTTATTTTCATTTCATTAACAAGTTTGTATTTATACATGTGATTTGCATTTCACTTCCATCAAATCTTTTTATGTGCCTTAAACTTTTAAATGCTTTAAGCATATATTAATTGAGCTTTGATTTTAACTTGATTGAAGTTATCACACACACACACACACATCATGAGCATACACCTTTGCATTCATTTAGTGTTTGTGTGAGTTAGTTTTGCACTTTCATATCCGCCTATTTAAGAGGCATTGTATTTGAGCTTTAATTGTATCTCTTTGAGTGTTTGTGTAGACACTTCTTTAAGAGAAATCTTTTCTATTGTAAAGGTTATTGCTTAGTCTTATAAAAGCATCTTGTAAAGGTTATACCTTAGCCTTAGAAAAGCATCTTGTAAAAGTTATTGCTTAGCCTAAAAAAGCACATTGATAGGTTGTTATTTAGCCTAGAAAAACAACGTTGTAAAGGTTATTGCTTGGCCTATTGAAAAGCATAGATAATAGAAATCCGGTGGGGTGTTGGATCACAAGCCTGTAGTGGATGTAGGCATTGAGGTCGAACCACTATAAATCCTTGTGTGATGGTGCATGCGTTGTGGTGATTCTTTTTGTTAGCTTCCGCATTTTGTTTGTTTATCATCACTCGTGACTAGTTTATTTTAAAGAAATTAAAATTGGTCTTAATTGGTCACATATTGTAGCTCACCCTATCACCCCCTCCCCCTCCCCCTCCCCCTCCCCTCTAGGGTTAGGATCCCAGACTTTCACCAAGTTCCGAGTCCACAAGTCGGAACCTATATGAACCCAGAACTGGACTCATTTATGAATCGGAACCTAAAACAGGTTCCAAACCTGATTTTTTGCAAGTCAGAACTTACGGATGATTGGAGAATCAGATACTCATTTGCAACACTAGGGGCAAGGCTGGGCTCAGTCCAGGGCCTGAAGAAAAGAATATCAATTTTTAATTTTTCTTTACACTGACACTAGGCACCAAGTGTAAATCTAACATTAACCTTCCTTCATCCGAGCTTGAGACCGTCCATGCTAAGCAGCATGGCAGAAGATGAAAATCATACTTTAATACAACCTGATTTAGTAGGGTGGTGGCTAGACAATCATTTACTATTAAAGAGAATACTATTTGATGGTTTTGGTGAATCTTCTCTTTTAACTCATCAATTTTATGCCCTTGATAGAATGAATTTCATGTTGTGGCCCATCCAAGATGTGAGCCATTGGAGTTGAATTTGAATTTGAGACTAAGCATTAGACCTATTAACTAAAGAGAAGTGATCACATGCTATTAAGATCCACATAAAAATCATGCTCAACTACACCCATATATGTACACAGGAACCGTATGCAGATGAGCTATTATTATACAGAAAGAAAAAATTAAAATCACGCCATGATTAGTTACATAAAATCACATAAGATTCAAATGAACATCATATACAAAATTAACAGCAGAATCACATAGGAACCCACATAGGAATCATAGGAATGAAATGATCAAATTAATCAATACATATAGGGACTCCCACAGGGGTCCACGTTTTGATTGATCTGACTTAACCATGAAACATAAAACAGGGACCCTCCTGCCAATCACAGATCTCAAGGTTTAACACCCATCCCAGTGAACTTGACTGTTGAATGGAATGTGCACTCGTTTTGGACACTTAAAACTTATTAGCCGTGGATCAAGTGGGGGCTATGATGATCCGAGCCCCATCACCATACACTGGCCGGTCCCATCCCCAACTGGCCCCGAGGTGTGCCCTACAAGGCCTGGTGCTCAACATACTGTGAGCATTGGCGGTTAGCTTATGGCATCCCATATGGTCCAAATGGCCCATAACTGTTGATCAAAGCCTGAACCCAGTTGTCAATTGGGCCAAAAAGATTTAGTGACCTGCCCATTGACGTCCTTAATTCTCCTTTCTATTTTTAGACATTTGGGGCACTCAGTAATGAAAAACCAGTTCTCTACGTTTTAATTTGAGGCACTTTTCTATTCAGGCGGAAGCAGTTAGAAAGAAGAAAAGAAAACATGAAATATACCTGTAGCAGTCGATGACTCTGGTGCAGCTGAGTAGATAATGTTTCCACGTGAAACTACTCCTCTACACAATTTCAGTGGCTCATCTCTCAGTGATAGAACTGATGAGAATACAGGAAAAGCAAACCCCTTCATTGCCCTCATCAAATGGCCATCACAGTACATGTTCATGGAAGGGGAAGCCACGTTAGTGAAGCTCATGATGGGAGAACACCTCCAGAAGTAGATGTCTCTAACTCTTTCTTGGGAACTCCTATGACATCTATGGGATGAAAATACGAAGAGTTTTAACTTGTTTAAGGTGTTTCTAGGAATGAGTTTTTCCAATGGGGAACTTTGGCAGCAGTTAGAAATGAGAGAGAGATGACATGTAGGGGATTTTCTTGGGTGAGTGGTGGGAATGAAGGGTCTTGTTTTATTTGTGGAAGAGACACCATCCATCCTCTTGTATTTTGGGTGGTTCTTGCTGCTTGCCACTCAATTTCTTGCAGTGGAGGTAGTTTTTGTGGGTCATATGGATACTCGTGTCCGGGGCCATGCCAATCTTGTGTTACACGTGCCACTGTTCGTGTGTGCATGCAAACGCTGGTTGCTAGAAAGGTTGGATTTATTGTCTGTTTTTTAAGCAAAGCTTTGGGTCGTTTTGTAAGGCTGGCAAATGGGTTGGGTCCGTCAAAATGGGCCAGGTTAATGGATCGGGTCGGGTTTGCCATAGTGAAATTTACAAAACTGGGTTGTAGAAAAGAATGGGTCGGGCTGTCTTCCTTCTTCCTTGTCCTCTCTTTTTATTTGACAAGAATTCTAGTGGTTGGAGTTTTTTGGAACTTGGCATTTTCAAATCCCTTGTTTCTTGACAAGAATTTATGAATTCTAGCACATGAAAAGTCCCAATTAGCCTCTAGAATTCAGAATTCTAACCTCTATGCATTTTGATGGAATTCCTAAATACTCAAATCCAAAAGAGGATTCAAGAATTCTACCTTGTCTGGGAATTCAGGAATTCCTCAGACAAAAATTCCTGGAATTCTAATCTAGTAAATGAACAGGGTTGAACAGGGTATGAGGGATGATTAGGATTTTATTGACAAGTTGGTCAAGTTAAGCGTATTATAACCCTGACCCAACCCAATATTAGCGGGTTAGAACTGTTTTTTGCTTATTTCTCTCTCATTTTAGCTTCGTTTGCTCTACGATTTTGAGGGAAGGTTATTCTCTTGCACCTTGATTATTCTGAGCAGAATTTGGAGGCCTTTAATTGCTTGATTATCTAAAAGTTGGGCCCATCAAATGTGCACTATTTGCATTATTTTAGCTTCAAATGCCTCTCTGACTTCACTTGAGTTTACTTCCTTGAGCTTGGAAATGACTCAAATTATTTCAAATGCTCTTCCTTGTGATATGAATGCCTGGCATTATCATTTGATGATCAAAGTGCACTTTGACCCCCCAATTTGCTTCATGGGCCCTACGTATGACCCAATCTTTAGAAACTTAACTTTTTATGAGCCAGCAATTACCAATCTGTTTGAACTTTCTAGTGTATTCAAGGATAAGTCTTGAATTTATGAGGACATTAGTTTGATACTAGAGGATTTTACTAGAAAAATCACCTTAGATGCTAATTGCACCAAAAAGCCCCTCTTAGTTCCCCTTGTACAAAAATGGTCCCTTGGGAATAAAAATTTTTTTTATTTACATCGCATAGGAGTGTCAATATTACAAAGGGAGCGTCATGTTAAAAAAAAATGCAAAGGGATCGAGCGTTGATACCAACATTCGACACTCCCCATGTTAAAAACAAGTACTTCTTCCACATAACAAGTTCTCATTTCGATCTCATGCTCTCTGTCACAATCCTCAAATTCTTCACCGCTCTAGTCTCATGTCCCACATCCATAACTTTGCAACTCTTCTACCACAAATGTTGCGAGTGATGATGAGGGAAGGGTTGTTAAGGAAGATGATGCGAGAGCTGGGCCGCAAGGTCAAAATGATGAAGCGTCAGGAGGAGGCCAGTTGGCATGTATGGATGCTGACTGACGAGACCCAACAATCTTCGACCATAATACCATCCTCTACACAACTCTCATCCAGCTTACCAAGTTCATTTTCCTCGAAAAACTGCTCTGTTTGGATGCATGATGGTGACGAGGAGGAGGAGGAAGCAACAGATCGGCTTCGGCGGCTGAGGCTAATCCTCACGCATGAGCTGAAGTGGTCGAACGGTAGGGATCACGATCGGAATATACCGATGTGCGATCCTGACGTGCTGGAGGTCATCAGACGAAAAAAATCAGTGGTTTCGGGGCAAGATTTTGCATTCTGGCAGGGATTTGAAAGGGGACCAACGGCTGTTGTTCGGCTATCGCAGTTAAGGTGTCGAGTTTCAAAGGCGGGAAGCCGAAGATGGTGGAGGTGAGGTACACCATGCTAGTGCTCATGCTACTGGGGGACGGGAAGAGGGAGTGGGGAGTGAAGGAGCTCAAGATCATAGAGGTCGTGTGTGAGAACTTGGTCCGGACGGCACCCTTAACCACGGGGCGTAGTGTGTCAACCATGAGCTTCAAACAGAGAGTCTCCGCCAGTCCCGCATCGGTAATATCCAAGTCCTAGCCCCGAGATTATAAGTCAAACTTCGTCTTAACTCAACATGACGCGTTTTGAAATCGTAAGAACTCCAAAGTTAGTGCTCGGGCAGGAACAATACTAGGATAAGTGACCTCCTAGGAAGTTCTCGTGCACACACGCAGGCCAAAACGAACAATTTCATGTTGGGGTTGTGACGGTTGGTATTAGAGCCAATAACGACTCTATTTCCAATGGGGGAGAGTGTGAGAACTCGGTCCGAGCGACACCCTTAACCACGGAGCATAGCTTGTAAACCACGGACTTCAAACGGAGTATTCACTAGTCCCGCATTGAAAATATCCAAGTCCTGATCTTGAGCTTATAAGTCAAACTCCGTCTTAACTCAACATGAGGCCTTTTAAAACCGTACGGCCCCTGAAACCATAAGAACTTTGGAGTTAAACGTGTTCGGATCGGAACAGTGCTAGGATGGGTGACCTCTTGGGAAGTCCTCGCACGCATACGTGGGCTAAAGCAGACAATTTCATGCTGAGTTGGGCAGGGCTGTGACATCGTAGCTAACCAAGTGGCGATGGCGTTGTCGCATGAGTCAATGCGGATGAGGGAGAAGTTAATGGAGAAGAGCATGGATCTGAAGCTCACCAGATAGAAAGCGCTACTTGCCAGCAAGGCGCAAATCGTGTTTTGGAAGGTCATGAGCATGGAGATGCTAGTGCCAATCCGGTCCTTGTCGACGATCCTCTTGATTTTGCAGTGCGATGGGAATTTCAAATCATATTGAAGGAGGATCACAAATTGAATGGCTAGAGCGAGCCTTCTATTGTCTTTTCGATAGCAATGCGCCTTTTGTACTTTTTTAACACGAGGAGCATTGATATCGAAGTTCCTTTGGACTGTATAACCAAAAAAAAAAGACAAAAGTGGTCCCATATGACTACTTCCGTGCAAGGGAAACTAAGAGGGCCTTTCTTTATGCAGTTGGCATCTAAGTTGATTTATCCAGTAAAATCCTCTTGATATTATCTCTCCTTAAATTCTTTCCCGGCCTTTAAGTACCTTGCATGTACATTCACCTTGTACTCCCTCACGTCTATTCATATCTTACTTCTCTTTTCATAATAAAGAAGACTCCCTTATGGACTTTATTGAGTTCTCATGGATTTCTATGTTTCTTTTAAATTACTTATATTATTAGATACTTTATGAATTTTCATTTCTACAATGTATTTTTTTCATGTTTTATGAATCTTCCTTCTCTTTGTTATGGGCCCATTATATTATTATTTTTCAATTTTAATGGGTTCTTCTAATTCTTTTGGTGATGGATTTTCATGGATTTGTTGCTTTTTATATTATTTTTAGCTTCATTTATTAATGGTTTTTGCATATTGGGTTTTTATGTGTTGTTTTTTATTTCTTTTAAATTGCTTTTATTATTGGATTATCTTTATAGATTTTTATTACTTTCTATTATGGGTTTATTTTTATTTTTTTAGTTACAATGGGTTCTTTTAGTTTTCCTTCCCAACAATGCATTTCTATGGATTTGTGGGTTTCTTTTTTCTTTCCCTTTTTTGCTTAAACTTTTTTATTTATAGCTATTGGGTGTTTGGGTTCTAATGGGTTTATGTTTTTTTTTTCTTTTAAACTGCTTATATTATGGGGGTTTTCTATGTTGTACTTTTTTTATATTTTTATGGATTTTGTTGCATTTTATTGTTGGGCGAAAATTGTGAAAAGCTAAAGTGTGTAATTCACAAAGTTCAAACACAAAAAAAAGGAGAAACTTGTATTTTCATTCCTCGAGTTTGTATTACATGGGTTCACATTGCAGGCTTTGTAATTACAAGTTTTTTACAAAATACATTTTTACAACTCCTTCATCTAGCCTTAGATGGTCTCAAATGAAAGTCCGGGATCCGAACCCTAGAGGAGGGGCCGAGGTAAATAGGGTGAGCTTGGTTTTATGCCAATTATGTCAAATCTTAACTCTTTAAAATTAATTAGACACAAGTAATGATTCTATGAAAATGAAATGCGAAAGCTATCAAGATAAATCACCACAAAGTATGCATCATAATTCAATGATTTATAGTGGTTATGCCTCAATGCTTACATACACTACCGGCTTGTGATCCTAGACCCCAACATATTTTTCACTGTCTCAAAATTATGCTTTTCAATAAGTTAAGCAATAACCTTCACACTATGCTTTCCAAGGCTAAGCAATAACCTCTACAACATGTTTTTCTAGGCTAAGCAATACCTCTCTACAACATATTTTTCTAGTCTAAGCAATAACTTTTACAAGCCTAAAGTTTTTCTCTCTCAATTGTTTCTAAGATACACTCAAATAGATACAATTTAAGCTCAATAAAATACCTCTTCAATAGGTGGATATGAAAGTAATAGAACAACTCACATATACACTTTTATGAATGCAAAGATGTATGATCAATGTGTATGTATGACAACTTCAATCAAGTCTTAAAATTGCAGCTAAAAATGAAAGGCTAAAGCTTTTGGAAGTTTAAATCATATAAAAGATTTGATTGAAGTAAATGCTAATCACATGTGATTCTAATAAACAACTTGAAATGATATTACTTATCAAGCTAAGCAAGTTATAAAATCCCAAAACTAAATCATATGATGCATGAGCAAGTTGTTTTCAAACCAAAGTAATTTGACTATGATTCTCATGTGATTGAAAACAACGAATAAAGATTCAACCAAGTATATTAGTCATACAATAAAAGAAATCAAAGATTTAAGCAAAGCATGAATAAATCAAAATTGAAACTAACTTGGTTTGAATCAAATGAAGAATCCAAAACAATTAATTAACTCAAAGTGAAAATCAAATGATGGATTCGACAAATCATAGTCCTTATGCTTGAATAAATTTACCAATACTTGAAACAAGGCATGAAAAACATATGATTAGGAAAACAAAGCTTGTAATTATTTAACTTAATGAAACCAAGCTTTTAACTTTCCATAGACCAACTAGCCTTTCCCAGCTCAATCTCCTACCTTAGGCTCCAAAACACCTCAAAAGATTCATTAGTGTTGGCCTAAATCCCAAGAAAGAGGCTCAAATATATAGCAAAAAGGTATCCAACGGCTTTCTGGTCAATTAACTGACTTACAGTTTGTTTAACCGAACTCCCAACGGTAAAAACATGGCTAGTTTGACCTCCAGTCAAACATACAATTTTTTGCACTTCAGTTAGCTCTCGGTTGACCGAAGCATACTGTCGGTTAACCGACAACTGACCGATAGGCATATTTTGACAGTTTTTCTCGTCCAGTTCTTTTGACCGAGAGGTGATCGAACTGCAGGTTAGTTAACCAAAAATTCTTAAGGTTTTTTACTTGAAAATTATATTCTAAAAGAAGATTTTTGGCCATGGAATTCATGCTTGGTTTCTTGTTTAAATCAATCCAAAAAGTGTTTTCAAAACATGAACCTATCAGTGCCTAAGCTGAATTTGAAATTCAAGGATCATAGGCATGCATGACTAAACTATTTTTTAAATAAGTTATGCATCCAAGATTAAAACTCCAAATCATGCATAAAAAATAAGTTATAAAAGTTATAAAACCATGCATAATAAAATTCAAGATTTCAAGTTTTTCAAAATCAATGCATGTGTGAAAATTCAAATGATGTTAAAATGAATATGCATCCATCAAATTGCAACACACAAAATCCTTAACATCAAAGTGAAAAAAATTGAACAAAACACAAAAAACTGAACAAATAGCATGAAGAAGACTGCAAAAATAGGTTATGTGAGCCCATGTCCGACAGTTTTGATTATAATCAGACATGGCTCTTTGTCTGTCGATTTTCCTCTTCTCTTCTTCTATTTTCTCCCAGACTTGACTTCGAATGTCTTAATATTCCTTTACCACTAATATGGGATGGTCTTACCAAGTGGTTTGATGGATGAGACTTGTTTTTAACTGATAGTGATCTTTGAAATCAATCACTCATTCATCAAATACTACATTTGTACAATCCAAGGGAGTTGCTGGCTTTTTGTGCCAGTAGGTGTCCAAGGTTGTGTCACTTTGGGTTCTTGTGTATGGAGGGCAAAAATGAAGCCAAAGGGGCATCACAACAGAACCTCGAATGCAAGGGCACCCAAGCTCCTTCAAGTGAGAAAATCAAAGAAGAAGATGGTAAAGTCATGGTTTTGGGTTGGTAGGGATTGGTAAGGCCATGAACACTCAATCTATTCCTATGGAGGAACTGAAGGTTTTGCAGGATCTACTAAAATGGATATTAGTCTAATTAATCAAATTAATGCAGCGGATCTAACAAATCAAACAAGATAGAACTAGCAAATAAATCTACCAAGCAATCACCATAAGAAGGTAGACACAAATATAACATGGAAACCCTTTCCAGGGAGGAAAACCACAATCTAGAAATTAAGATTTCTCGAACATTTATAAGATCTACTCACAGCTCCTTTACCTCGGTCTACACCTCGACCTAAGGACTGTAATTGTTCTTGCACAACTTCCACTGACACAACTTCCACCGTGCACCGTTCTCCTTACTTGATCTCCTCGCACCTTGTCAAACAAGATGATCAATCTTCTACAAGAGAGTAGAAGTAACAAAACCTTCTAGAACAGCCCTTTAGAACAATCTCTCAATGGCTCTAGAGAAATAATGAAATCTCTCTTAGGGTATTCTAACCTCATATCAAGAGAGAGAATTAACTTCTTGTGTTGTTATATCTTTGGGTTGAGAGAAACACCTAATAAATAGGCCCAAATTCATGCATAAGACTCTGAGTCATAATCCACTCAAAATAACACTCATCTTCAAACTCTTTAAAAGAGTTCGGATCGGACTGGAGTATCCGCCTCGCTCGCTATAGCGAGAGTGCTCTTGGGTCATGTGGTTTTGACCTGACATATACTTTCTGTTGCTTTTTTACCCTTACAGGAACACTTTTAAAGGTTAGGGTTGAGTTTTAGAGGATAAGGACATGCATTTCATAGCCTTAAGGCATAACCTCACCTTTTTTAAAAGAGGTGTAGGGCCGAAAGAGGTATTCTTTGTGAATTCTATAAGTCTAAAGAGTAGCAGGGATTGCTAGTGTGTAGGAAGGTCCAAAGAGACTTAAAAGGTCGTCCAAGGGGTGTATTTATAGGCTAAGGGAGCAGTTGCAGCAATTCCATGCAGTTTTAGGGAGTTATAATTTGAAAAAGTACCACAAAACACTAACTGCAAGCCCATGTCTGGCAAACATTCTTTGGTCGGACATGGGAGGTCAATGCATGAAAATGGGTCCAAATGACCTCCACTGACCTTGAAACTTTGGAAAAATCCTTCTTGGAGTTATGCTCGAACTTTGAGGAAGGTTTCATTGTTATTTGACTTTTGAAAATCGGCCAAATGTGAACTTCAGCCTTTATGTCTGGATACTTTTGCCTTGAACTGGATCTAGGTCCAAATGGTCTCCAATTGCTTCAAAAATGTGAGAGGCCTCTTTGGAGCTTGTTATTAAGTATAAAGGTGGCCTTTTTAATGATTTGACTTTTAGAAGTGGGGGCAAAGTGGGTCATAGCCTGTAATGTCCGACCAACCCTTTATTGGACAGCTTCGGGCTGGGGCCGGGGCTGGGTCCAAATGACCTTTAATTGCTTTAAAAGTTTAGAGAAACACCTCTACAACCTATTCTTAAACTTTGAGGTAGATTTTGTCTTAATCAGACCCTTGAAAATTGGTCGAAGTCAGTCTCGGCTCCCCATGTCCGATAGTTTGACTTGATTTGACTTCAGTTGTTATGTACTTGGATTTGAGATCGAATGGTCTTTGCTTGACTTGGAAGCTTGTGTTTGACCCCTTTGAAGTAGCTTTATCTTTTTATGGCCTTTGAAAGTTGACCAAATGCGGAATTCCAATCCATGTTTGCAGGTTTAGGGTTTGGAGTCCCTTTGGCTAAATTCCTACCCAAATGACCTTGGATTGCTTTGGAACTTTATGAAAAACCTTAAATGTGTATTTCTTGACTTTGGATTGGGATTCACCTTGATCTGACCTTTGGAGCTAGGTCAATTGCTGTCATTGGGGTCCATGTCTAAGCATTGTGAAGCTCTGAGACATGGAGTTGTTTTTTTACTGTTTTGGCTTCCCTTAACACTAGGGATGTAAATGGGTCCCCGATTCTCCAATTAACTGGAGGTTCCAACCCGTTAAAAATAGGATTTGGGTCCTTATTTAGGCTCCAATAAGTAAATGGGGCCGGTTCCACCTTGGTTCCTACCCATGAACCCGGGACTTGACATATTACCTCAATTTTTAAGAACCGCTTCTAAAAATTAGTTTTTTGCCCATATCATTCTCTACGTAGACCCGAGCCATATATGGGATCGGTTCCGGTTCCGGTTCCGGTTCCATCTTCTCGTTAAAGGTTCTATGTCCAGCACTAGGAAACCGATTCTGAACTGAATCTGGGTCCATCTTGTCATTAGCAATGGACCCGGACTAGAACCGACCCGTTTACATCCCTACCTTGCACTTTTAGCGATGTTAGGAGCTTCTTGAAATCTTTTTTGACTGTGGGGAGTGCCCTTTTATACTCAATTTGAAAAAAAATGAAGAATAAGGCTTGATACTTCCTCTATGTACATCTTGGGTTTTCTTGCCCTATTGGGGACAATTATGAGTTTTTTGCATGCCAACAAGTGCCTCCTTCAGGTACAATGATGGAAAAGGTTAGTTTTGGAATCATCACGCCTTGAAATAGCCAATTTGTGGGGAGGGTGAAATGGAAAGTTCTATCAAGGTAGGTTGCAGGCCTAGACTTGAATTTTGAAGAATCATCCAAAAGCTAAGGGGTTGATGGTGAATTTTTTGTAAAACATGAGACATTGATCATCTTGTTACATATTTTTCACGAATATCATTTGTGTGCATCTCTATGGGGATTGTGGGAAACACCAAGCAAAAAACCCCTGAGGTTTTAAGAGAATCTAGAGGTCTTGGTTTGGAATTTTGGTGGGTGTTGGTTTATTTTTCAAAATCAAAGTCATGGTTTGAACTTGACTTAAAAAAATATGAAATTGGTATATAAATTTGATGGAAACTGGCTATTTGGATTGAACTTTGAGTTCACTTGAGTCAACTATTTTGGACCATTGAGGGGTCAAATGGATTTGAAATTGGACAATTGATGGCTTGTTGGAAAGGTATTTTTGAGGGAATATCATGGTAGGCTTGACTTTAAAATTTGAAAGGCATTAATTGTCAAAAAGTGGGACACAATGTATAACATGATTCTATTAGATGTGGGATAGTAGTGGCTGTGTCCGATGGAAACAAGCTATAAAAAGATAGTTGATTCGTCTTTCCCTTAATTTGTATCTATGATTTTTTTTTCGAGCAAGTAGATTACTTCAGAGGAAATAGAGAGTCAAAGGGAGCTAGGGACGACTGTTTTCTGTTAGTTTCCATCAACCAATCTTTGAACTAGTGTTGGACGTGCATAATGTTGGCTCGTTAAAATCTTAACTAGGAAAACCTAGTGGGATAAGACCTATAAAAGGAAAAAGACTTACAACGCACAAATGCCCTGGGTAGCATACTTCAGGATGCTTCCTGATAAACTACTCCCCTTAATGATAACAACTATTTACATAGTTTGATGATGAACTCTACGCATGCCAATCTCATATACAAACTTCTGAAATACTGATTTTGGCAAAGATTTGGTAAACAGATCAGCCAGGTTGTTACTCGAACAAACTTTCTTGACTTCAATTTCATTGTTCTTCTGAAGTTCATGAGTGAAGAAGAATTTCGGTGCTACATGCTTAGTCTTGTATCCTTTAATGAAACCTTCTCGAATCTGTTTTATGCATGCTTCATTATCTTCATAGATAATATTCAGGATATCTGCAATAGATGGTAATTGACAAGAACTATGAATATTCTGAGTCAAAGATCTTAGCCATACCCATTCCCTACTGACTTTATAAAGAGCCAAAATCTCAGCATAGTTAGAGGAAGTAGCTACCAAAGTCTGTTTAGTAGAACGCCAAGAAATGACAGCATTACCATTAAGAAACACATAACCTGTCTGTAATCGACCCTTATGAGGATTATAGAGATAACCTAAATCTGTATATCCTACAAAACTGAAATCTTTACAATAAAATATTCCTAAATTAGTTGTTTCACATATATATCGTATGATGTGTTTAATACCAATCCAGTGCCTTAATTGGATTGAGTACGTACTCATTGGCTTTGCTTCAGGCAAAGGAAATCTTTCCGGGATTTATAGAACGTGGTTCTGTGTCCCCATCATCATCATCATTTCTATTATATCTCTCTTTTGAATAATTGTAAAGTATAGAGATCTCTTCATTATCCGGTACAGGTGCCTCTTCAGGGCTTTCAAAGTCTCACCAGGGACTTTCATTATTTTAGAGAGAACAGATTTTACCATAACCTCTTCAGGAGCATTATGTGCCTTTTCGAAAGGAACATCTTCAGGAGCATTACGTGCCTCTTTGGGAGGAACCTCTTCAGGAACGTTACGCGCCTCTTCGGAAGGAACATCTTCAGGAGTGTTATGTACCTCTTCGGGAGGAGCATCTTCAGGAGCGTTGCGTGCCTCTTTGGGAGGAGCCTCTTCAGGAGGGTTACGTGCCTCTTCGGGAGGAGCCTCTTTAGGAGGGTTACATGCCTATTCGGGAGGACATGATGATGATTGTTCATTTCTCCTTTTCTACGGAGCTGAGTCCTTTAAACCTATAGGTCCACCACGCTTATGGAGTATTTCAGATTCTTTTGCTGCTATATTTTGACTTTGTCCTATAAGGACATTAATCCTAGCAGGAGTATTTATAGCTGGTACATGTGACTTTATCACCTTTGCTGCATCGTTAAATGCATCAGGTAATCTGTTTGTCATTTCTTGTAAGTGCACAACTCTTCGTACTTCATTTTCACATTGTGAAGTACATGGATCTAGATGAGATAGACTGAAAGAATTCCATGTTAGTTTTCGCTGTTTTTCAGGAACGAGTTGTTCTACATGAACAATACGTTCTTTTGGGACTATCTTATCTCCCCCTAATGGCGGGAATATTGTCTCATCGAATTAAATCGGAAAAAACGAGCAGTGAAGACATCTCTTGTCATTGGTTTATACATCGAATAATCGAGGGAGAGTCATAACCTATATAGATTCCTAATCTACGTTGTGGTCAAATCTTAGTACGCTTAGGGCTCCTATCATGTCAAAGCTTTAAAGTCTTAAGATCACTAAGCTTTGGGCTTGACTTTTGTTGTTTTGCTCATAATCGAATGTGATTCGACATTAGAGATTGTCATGTAATATAATCCTGAGGAGAGTGCACTTCGTGTTTCTAGTATTTGCTTTTGGCTTCCAATACTAATAACGATGCATAAGTATTCTTTGTTACCTTCACTTACAATCTCAATGTAGTACCCATTCATTCTGATGTCTTTGAAATTAATCAAGTTTCTTCGAAAACTTTTTGAGAACAAAGCATCTTTAATGAATAGGTGGGGGTACCATTAGGTAACATTATATGGGCTCTTCCAGAGCCTTTATAACGTGTTAGAAAAGAGAGAGACCAAGAGCAACAAGATTAGAGGGAGAAGAGATAGCATTTATGTTATCTAATTATATGTGTACAAATACAAAGGGAGAAGCATATTTATAGGCAAAGTAACCTCACAAGAGAGGAATCTTAATTCTAACCCTAACTCATCTTAAGTGGGCATCCACCCAAGATCCATATCTCATAACAAAACTTAAGTTAATGCCCAAACACCGTTCTTCTCTTCCATTGATTTACCAAGTTAGATGGGGGATGTCCAACCATCAAAATAATCGAAAGTAAGGATGCGAGGACTCCTTGTTGGCCTTTTTATTGATGCACCAAATGTGGGTTTTTCCATGGGATATTGGAGAACCGAGAGGAATCCTCTTGCGCAGATCATTGCAAAACATGCACTAAAGGTTCAAGATCATACACGTATGGATACTTATGAATTACTATTGAGGATTTCATGTGTCAGATAAGCAATTGAGATTGCTTAAAAAGATTAAATTCCGAAAAAAATATACTTGCGGAAAATAAATCTAGTCATAGATAACCACAAAATAGGGGGAGATATTCAAAACAATAAATTTTTAGAAATATGAAAATCATTGCAACAATCAAAGAACCCAAGTGTGAGGAGTGATATTAAATGAAAAGTAAATTCATGCAAAAGCTGAAGACATTTACCTTTATTTCAAAAGAAGGAACGATAATGAAAGTAAATTATGTATCATATATTCAAATGAAAAATATTTTCCTATTCACAGTGTGCTGTGTGCATGAGAACCTGCACATGCAGCCTTGGAATCTGAATTTCAGAGGTGGATCCCACCTCTACAACTGTCTGTTGTTCTCATGTGCATGGTACCCATAAGAAAGCTTTCTATATTCGAAGTAGTAAAGAAATAAGGGAGTTAATAATAAGAATAATGGAAAAATACAAACAGAAGGATTCAGACCTTTTAGACAAGATGTGACTCGTACAAGGAGAAGAAAGACGATCATTTACAATTCGTTTAGGTGAGAGAGAGAGAGAGAGAGAGAGAGAGAGAGAGAGAGAGAGAGAGAGAGAGAGAGAACATTTACAATAGTCAAATTACGAGCTACATTCATCTATTTAAAATTTTGTTAAAGCACCCTTTCTAGTAGAGGTAGGGCGAGGCGTGGTAAAGGAAGAAGTTATGAGAGAGAGAGAGAGAGATCCTTTTTATATAGAGAAACATTGGCATTGATGTGCAGAAAAACTTGTGAGAAAGGTCATTAGATCTTGGAAGAGTGGGAGAGTTGTACATGCATTGGAAACCCTCTCTCAATAATTACCAAAAGAGTATGTGGAATTTCTCTATTTAACTTGAATGCCATATTTAATTGGGGGCACAATTATAGTGCAATGGGGTTTCATCATACTCTCGTGCAGCGCCCTTCTTTAATGCATGGTGGGGCTCACCTCTTGAAAATTCAAGTAGGTCATCAACCCTAACACCCTATGTAGCGAACATCTTGTAAATTATTATTCAAATATATAAGACACCCACCGTTAGATTTGACTTGGTCTGAAACATGTGATGGAACTTGCTTTACTTTTCTTTTGTTGGAAAAAAAATGGAGGGAGTCCCTATGTGTGATCAATTTAACAGGTGTCCCACTGAAGGTTTCTTTGAAAATTTAGATGCAACCAATACAATGGGTGTTGAACCTGAAGAACCTCTTGGATTTAGAAAAGGTGGGCCCACCATGCATCCAAGAAGGGCGTTTCACCATAATATGATGTAGTAATACTGCATTGTTGTTCTGCCCTTAATTGGGAAGATACACAATGAAAACTCTTGAATGATTAACAAAACATTGAGTTTCAATTAGTTTCGTCAGGTAAATTAACATAAAAATATCCAACCATATAAAGGTAATGATCTCTTTCATATAGAATAATCAATGGTAGGCATGCAGGTGCAATACATCCATCACCTAAGAAACGTGGGGGATAAAAGTGCGAAAAGCTTCCTATCATTTTGGCATAATATCTATTACAAAACTTGAAGGAGTTTTGATTAGTTTTGTGAGACTAAATAATAGTAAGGTACCTAACCATTTGAAGGCGAGATGACCTCGTTCCTGTATAAAATAATTAGTGCAAAGCAAACACCATACAAAGTCTACCACCCATGAAAGCTTGAGAGAGGACGGTGCAACAACTTTTAATTAGTGGTGGAAGAACTCTTATCATCGGCTCATGATAGCTAAGCCAAATTCCTTAAGATTTTAACCTAGTTTTATGAAAATACTTAACAAAAGGGCATCTCACTATCTTAAAGTAGGACGATATTCTTCTTTCTTACATAATACTTAGCATAAAGCAAACACCCATTTAACATCCACCATCTAAAGACATGTTTGCAATGGCTAAGAAATCTGCATATTTCGAAGATTCCTCATTGCTGGCATATCCATGATTCCTCACTAAGAAATTGTATAGCTAACGATTTCACGTTGAGATTAGTGTGTATCAGTGCGTATAAGGAAGAAAAATATAGGTTTTTCTTACAAACACTTCATATATATATATATTTCTAATGAGGCTGTCTGGTCTTTTGGAGAAATAACTATATCATTCAGACACGTAAAGTCCCAGCCTCCCATATGCATTGAATAAGTCAACCAGGCTTTTATCTAAACAAGTGATTGTAGGACCCACTCTCTAATTCAAGAGCCGTGGTCCTAGCAAGGAAAACCTCATATTTTAATGATGTGAGCAAAATAACAAAGCATAAAATGAATTTGCATAGACTATAGAATTCCAACCTCAAAAGCCCATGCGGACGGTGTACCTGCAAGAGCAAAAGAGGAAGCGGAAGAAGGTCGAGAAGGCGGGAATTGATTTCTCATTATCCAAAACTGCCCCCCAATTTTTTAACCAAATATGTAAAAAGTCCTCCATTCTTCATTCAAGGACAAGTCACAAGTTCCTCCTAGACTCCTTCCATGCCTCAAAATTAAAAAGGGTTCCTTTTTATGCTTTGGCATTGCCCGATTTCTCCCACCCGGCGGGAAACCGGCGCTTTGGGCGAAATCTCCCATTTACAGAGAGCCATCCCAAAACCCTAAAAACCAATAAAAGGACACAGACAGAGATAGAAAGATAGAGATAGAGATAGAGATAGAGAGAGAGAGAGAGATAATAGATACTAATACTATTACTACCCCTATCCATCCATGGCTCTAGCCCTAGCCGAGTGCATGCAGCAAGAGGAAGACGAGACCGAGACCGAGACCGACAGTGGAACTGGAACCCCACTGCGTTACGTCGATCTCCAACATCTCTACTCTGCCACATCTCCTTGCAGCGTGAGCGCCACCGCCGCCACCACCACCACCACCAGGTCCTCCAACGTCACAACCAAGAAGGTCAAGGCGCGCAAGCTCATTGAATCCATGGATC
The DNA here is from genome assembly GCA_038049695.1 of Cinnamomum chago. NCBI lineage: Eukaryota > Viridiplantae > Streptophyta > Magnoliopsida > Laurales > Lauraceae > Cinnamomum > Cinnamomum chago. Next base: position 36,962,987 of record CP142452.1, read on the forward strand.
ATGAAATCGATGATGCCAACGACTCCCCAAAGAACCACCTCAAGAAACCCCCTCTCCGCGTCTACCAGCGTCGCGCTAAGAGGCCTCGCCATTCCCCGTCATTGTTGGATGCTGGGGAGAAGAAGGCTGTGGAGGCGATTGATTTTGATCCCACCCCAGATCGCGCTTTTGATTTGGGTAATGCTGGGAGGAATGGAAAGAGCAGGAGGAGGGTTTCTACGCATGAGCTGAGGAATTTGGGTGGTGCTGATTCGGGGAATTTGGTTGGGAGTTCTGGACATCGGTTAAGGGAGGGTCTGAGGAGTAATAAGATTGGTTCTGGTCGGAAATGTGATTTGGGGGAGAAACGCAGGAAGCCCGATTCGCAGAATGATGGGAAGAGATGGGCGGAGTAAGTTGTTTTGTTTGATGATTGTGCATTGTCTTGTCTTGTACATTGTAGTGATTAGTGTATTGAAAGTAGAATAATCGGAGCATGTAGGAAATAGATAGATTTTTTTTTATCAAACATAGGCATCAGTACATTCCAATCAGCTCTTTGTTTTTGGAGATAGAAAGCAGATGAACCCGCAAATTCAATTGTAATTAAAGGCCAATATATCATCTTGGCTGTCGCCTTAATTGCTACTTGTTACGCGGAGACAATCCTATTTACTAGATGTTGTATGCTTTCTCTCTAGTTACATAAACGATGTAGAGCTGTAGATGTAGATGTATATGTATATGTATATGTATATGTCAAATGAAGGAAGGAAGTAGTCCCGAACCTTCTTCATACAAGAACAATGAATAAAAAAGCAAAGCAACTCCCCTGCCTCTGGAAAACGAAGAATGCATCCTTTCACTAGGATCACCGTGTGCTTGGTTTCATTTCCACAAATTATCAATTGGAAGAATAACCCAAAGTCACTGTCCAGCAAAAGACTATAACTCACACGTGTTGTTCCGAATCTTCACTATTTTGAAATGAATGGTTAAAACCTGATCTTTGTTTCTTCTTGAGCAGGTTGATCCTTGAAGATGCTGATCCACATGTGTTGATTGGCTTCAAATGCAAGGCAAATTGTTTCTCCGGCAAATTTTACTTACTTATTTATTTTAAAATTTTTGAGGGTGAGAATCATATTGAATCTGTATGTAAAATTTGAGTTCGACAAATGCAGGTACACTGGCCATTGGATGCTAAATGGTATGATGGCCTTATCGATGGGTATAATGAGGAGACTTACCGGCATCATGTATGGATTATTCTCTTAATTTTTGAGTCTGTACACTTAAATAATTACATTTGGACTTCTATGATATTGCTTTCTGCATGTGGTTGTGCTTTACTTATTTTTTTAATCATTATGTATACACCCAAATTTGTATAAATACATATATGTGCATGTGCTTTATATAATGTGGAATATGCTATTTTTCTTTCTGACAGATTCCAGCATTATAATTAATTTCACTATGGTGCTCACTGTTTTATACCAATATGTGTCGGCTATGATGCCCGGATACTTCAAATAGGCAACATTCCAATGTGTCATATCTTATCTGATTCAAAGTTTCCTAATTCACTCGATTCGCATTTGAGTTTTTAGTTGCAGTTTGACACTAGCTTTGGTTTGAAAATTTAAAGGGGGCAGGTTCATTTAATTTGCTTGATTTGCATTTCATGCTCGTTATGTTTGATGTACTAATTCGAATACTCAAGAATAAATGGGTAAAATTACATGTTTAACATTTAATCAATCAATACAAACTCGGATCTATGTGAAATGGCCTATCACTAAGTAACTTGGGTTTTTTTTTTTTTAATTGATGACGTGAGTATCCCTAAGGTCTTTGACCCAATGGGACTAATCCCCCAGGTGGTGTCCGCTAAACCCACACAATGCACACTGGGCAAATTGGTGTTGGTTTTGAACACAAGACGTGGGGACAAGTAACTTGGGATTCAATGCTACTTTTTTTTTTTTCAAATGAGCCCCAATCATGGATGGATAGATATTTAGCTTCCACAAGAATTTTAGAAATTCAAATGATTGTATGAAGGGGAGGGAGTACGTGTATGAGACAATGGATAAAGAAACTTTCATGATATTCAAGACGTGGGGACAAGTAACTTGGGATTCAATGCTACTTTTTTTTTTAATTATAAATGGGCCCCGATCATGGATGGATAGATATTACCATATTTATTCTATTCTTTAATGAAATAAAAGATATGATATTTGGCTTCCACAAGAATTTTAGAAATTCACATGACTGTACGAAGAGGAGGGAGTGATGGATTTTGAAAAAAGAAAGAGAAGAAAATTGAGAGAAATAAGACTCCATTAAAACTCATGAGGTTCTAAATTGGGGCCCATCTATAACTTTATAAGCCTTCCTGAGAATTCTCATTTTGATAAGATGTGGTTTAATCATCAGATTGACCAGTATGAATCACAAACTTATATGCATTATTCACAAGTTTGTAAGTAATTAATCTTATAGTGGGCCCAATTCTTTTTGAAATAAAATGTAGCTACATCCTATAAAAAGGGAGGACTCATCAGTGTAAATTTTTAATAGGGTGGGCCACCTACTGAGTCTCCCCAATTTCTCATGAATTACTTGACTTTTCTCATGGGATGCCTCTTCAAATAAGAGAGAGATTGAGGGAAGGGATGATGTACAGCTGTCGTATTAAATTTCATATGCGAAGGCATTTGATAGGCAAGTTTTCCAATTTTATCAACACTACCTTTTCTCTCTTTCCTTCTTTTTCTATCTTCTTCCATCCTTCTTTTTCTGTCATCTCTTTCTCTGCGACTCTTCTTTCCTTCTTTTTCCATCTGGGAACTAACAATTTGGAACCATAGACTTTTGAAAATCCCTAATCCACCGAACTGAATCCTGGATCGTTCAATTCGAACAGTACAAGATTCGGTGGTAGAGAGTGAGAGCAAATCAGGTAACTATGATCTGAATTTCCTTCTTTGATGTGTAAATCCCTTCCCTGTAGTATCCTAGATGTGTCCTCCCATATGCATTCCATATTTGGGCATCATACAGTGTTAGTGATATGTGCAAACACTTGTTGATGCATGCATAAATTTTTGTGACATTGTTCTAAATGATATGCAGATTAAATATGCTGATGGCGAGGAGGAAAACCTAATTCTTTTAAAGGAAAGTGTAAAGTTTAAAATATCTTGTGAGGAAATGCAGCGATTAAAATTGACCACAGTGAAGAAAGAAGGCCTTGATTACGATGAGATGCTTGCTTTGGCTGTGGCTTTTGGTGACTGCCAAGAACTTGAACTTGGGGATATAGTATGGGCAAAACTTACAGGTTTGTTTGGGAAATATATTTGTTACTATTTGAAAGAGTATTGATTACCTTTTTCTCTTTAGGTCGCATATGCAATACATTAGTATTAAAACTTTTCTCTGCATTTGGATTTGAGCACACCATTTTTCTTAAAGTCGCAACAAAATCCCTTTTTCTTATGGGATTGAATCACCACGTTGTTTATACCTGTTCGCACTTCGTTATTATTGGTTGCGGCCTTCATTTTTATATATTTGAAATCTAATTTTCTGTTTTCTATTTGTTTTATAAAATTTGCTGGCTACGCCTCAAATTGTGCATCTTCTGCCATGGATCTCCTTGCTATATTAACTGTGCTTATGGTGAATACTTGATGGGAAGCATCATGATTTATTTCACTTTCCAGCATCAATTGTGCTATACATGAATTATGCTGCTTGAGCTCCTTTTGGCAATTGGCATTCGTACTAGATGGCACAAGACACAGATATGAACATGCTGCAAGATCGGCAGTACTGATTGTCTTCACATATGCACCTATCCATGGATAAATAACTCCACCTTGTATTCCTCTGATGCTGGGGCCCTTATTCTGACATTTGATGCACCTTAATTATTTCCAGGATGGGAAGAGCTGATTTTAAGCTATGTAAGTTGGCCACATGTACATGTGTTAGTATTAGGCATGGATATGAGGTGTCTGATGCTGTAACTTAAAGAAAACCAATGGGCTGATTGTTTGTATGACTATTAACATATAAGGCATTTGTAACTTAATGGCTTATTCTTTTGATAGGTAAATTAATGGTTTGTTTGCATAACTAAATAATGATCTATCTTAATGGATAGAAGTGCATTACAGCTATATAAATAGGTTACAAATGCTACTTCAGTATACACACTAAAAAAAAAAAAATCTGTGTTTTTTATTTTATTTTTAAATCATAAAAAAAAATCTGTGTTGGACATAGCAATTATATATATATATATATATGATTCGACTTTGCTATTTATTTGCTTTTACTTTCTTTTTCTTGTTAAAAGAGTCATGGTGTGTCCCATATGGATAGACGCATTCAATGAGATATCTTCTTTTTTTTGATGGAAATTGATTATCCTTGTTTCAAATGTTGTAATTGATGACAATTAGGTGGAGATGGAATGGGCAAATGCAATTTCCTTTTTGGTTTGGCCCTGTGTATTATCTTTCTAGATTAGCTTCTATTGACATAGCCTCATTTTCAGTGTTATTTCTTTTTATTCTTTTAAAATGATGAGAAAAAAGGTGGAGTCAGCTCGGCTGGCCAAGAGGGTGGTTGATATGAGGTAGAGCTAGATGGTTAAACCTTTTGCAACATAGAAACAATTAAAAGCTCTAAGTGCAATCCCGTAAAGGACTCAACATAATCGAAGGGGAATTTTGGTGTACTCTTTAATTAATTGTATTGTTTACTTGAGACATGAGCATCATCAAATAATTACAAGTGACCCATAAAAAAAAAGTGCTATAATGTGCTTATTTTCATGTGTTTTCTGCTTGTTTCTTCTTTCAACTATTCCTAGCGTTGTGATATTTGTTTTGGGGTGGTAATCTTTAAGAAGCATCCTAGATTACTTTTAGTTGCAATCTTGGTTGAGTTTCTGGGTTTGGGCTGCATCACGTTCACACTTAAGCTTGGGTTGATTGATAGAACCCTTACCAATGTACAAATAATTAATGATGAAACATTTATATCTTTTGCAATCCTTATCATTTTTCTCAATTGAAAGAGCTGAGCAATAAGGTGACAAGAGCCTGTGGTAGAGTGGAAGGTGCTCACGATTGTGACCTGACTCCTGAGGTTGTTGATTCTAGTCATGTCACCAATAATAGAGAGAGAGAGAGAGAGAGAGAGAGAGAGAGAGAGAGAGAGAGAGAGAGAGAGACTCGATCATCCTCATTGTTCTGAAAATTGAAATCATGTCGCAAATCTTTTAGGGGGATGAGCCGAATCGTATCGTGTATTATAAATGATGTGTAAATAGTAAAATATGTTTAAGAGCTCACCCACCTTGTCTTGGGGCCCCGCCGGGTGTTTTGGGGGGGGGGTGGGTGATGGAGGCTCGAATCATCATCCTAACTACTTGATCAACGGTTGGCAAGTTTTCACTATCCAAAATGAGTACATAGTCGATTCCACGGTCCAATCGATTTGGATGGGTGCCAAACTCGGGGCTAGTGACCATTGGGGGGTGGGGGTTCTGTGTTTTATTTTTATGGTTCACTAGGACGGATTCCTAGGTGAGCCCCACTAGGTATTTAGGCACCACATTCACCTTATGGTGAGCACTAGTGCTCGGCCGAGGTTTTTCCATTTAAAAGATATCAATGTTATGAGGAAAAATAAATAAGTTTCAATAGTTTTTTAATCTTTAAATAAAAAAATAAAAAGAAAATCTAAATCACCATCAATCTTATATGTTCTGGTATCTCATGAATGTTTTTTTTTTTTTTTTCTTTTTTTGAATGGTTACTTTGATTAATAAAAGCAAACAATACAAGAGATGAGTACTGACAAGGAAAAACAGGAGAGTATCTCATGAAGTTAAAAAAGTGTTCTTGAAGAAATTGATATATATATATATGTATATATATATATATATTAAAATGGATATAGGAGAAAACCCCATACGTGTAACCGAATGTTTGTTCATTATTTATCTCTAGAACTTTCCCAAAGTTGCAAAAATTCTTAAGAGATTTTGTTAATCAAAATAAATAAATAAAGACAGAAGGTAAAACATTATTAATATTAACCTAATGACTACGGCTACGGCTATTCTCACTCAGCCAAATTGCTTGAATTGTAAGATTCAATGAAACGAGTATCAAATCATAAGATTCACACATGAATCCTAAGCTTCACTGGTAAATGGGATTTGTTGCACATATACAAATTGTTTTCCTTAGGACTTGATATGCAATCCTAGGATTTAGGATACTAATCATTGGATATTGAAAACAATGATCATGCTGACTAATGTTCAAATAAATAACAAAAGAGGGATGGAGAAAACACAATCATGTTGACCTTTTCCAGTGCCCAGCTTACCCTATGTTTAACTTTTCCAGTGCGTGTGAAATTGAGATTGCTTTTATTTCACCTTTTGTATGATGAGATTACTGCACAAATTCTTAGGCAGAGATTATGCATTGGATTACATTACTAGTGTGTAGAGATTATACCTTGAATTATATTACTGATCTAATTTTTTTTTTTATGTATCACACACACACACCCACACACATATATATATATATATATATAGTTGTAGATAAGGATTTAAGAATTATAGCGATTAAACTAGTGTTGGATGGAGATATAATTCATATCATTAGTGCAAATGCTTCCCAAGTCGGATCAGATGAAAGTGTCAAGAGACAATTTTGGGAGGAGATAGATGGTTTACTACGAGAAATCCCAACTCGTGAAAAGATTTTTCTAGAAGGGGACTTAAATGGGCATGTAAGAAAGGATAATGGAGGGTATGAGAAATTGTATGGAGGACAGGGATTTGGAGAAAATAATTAGTTAGGAGACACTCTCTTGGATTTTGCATTAGCATTTGACCTTGCCATTGCTTCAAAAAGAGAAAGGAGCATTTAATTACCTATAAAAGTGGAACTAGCAAGATCCAAATAGACTTTTGCTAGTTATAAACATGACTGATTGGCTTGTAGAGACTGTAAGGTTATTCTAGGAGTGTGCCCCAAAACAAGGTGGAGGGACTTGAAAGGAGAAAGCAACAATATTTAAGGATAAAGTGATTGAGGGGGGAGAAGTTACAACGATGTGGAATCATTTGGCTTATTGTATTAGGAGGGTTGCTAAAGAGGTGCTTGAAGAGTCGATAGGGAAAAGTAAGTATATTAAAGAAACCTGGTAGTGGAGTGTAAAGGTTCAGGAAGCTGTTCAAGAGAAAAGTTTTTCCATAGTCTAATAGTCTGAGGGGGAGAAGCGTAGTTTGCAACATTTGGAAGTTGAAGGCTCCACCTAGCGTGGTTATCTTCGGGTGGATGGTGCTTAGGAAAAGAATTCTCACTCTGGATACTCTAAGGAGGAGGGGGATGATCGTTGTTAAGGGATGCGCCATGTGTTTAAGAGATGAGGAATCGGCGGACCACCTCTTGTTGAACTGCACAGTCTCTCAGTCTATCTGGAGGGCAGTGGTCGGGTGGTTTGACTACTGTTGGGTCTTTCCTAAGTCTCTTCTAGAGTTGTTCTAGGCCTGGAAGGCTCCCAAAGGAAAAGCATTGTGGAGCTTGACATTTATTGCGGTTTTATGGACAATATGGAAGAAAAAGAACTCACGATGTTTTGAAGGGGTGGGATCTAGTGTTAGTTGCTTGGTGGAGAAGACAGTTTTTAGTCGCTCTTTGGGTGTCCATTAGTCTGGCTTTTAGAGGTTTTTTCATAGAATAAATAATGTGTCAATGAAAGGAGTTAGCCTTTTCTTAGGCAAAGCCGGTTGTGTTGTCTCATCTGTATGATAGGCCTTGTGTGTTTGTGTTTTGTTCATCAGTAGCAATCTCTTGTACTGCTTGTTTCTTTAATATTAGTAACCATTCAAAATAAAAAAAAGAGAAAAGACGTTACAAAGTTTGACAGGGGACTAGAAATATGAAAAACTATGAGATCTATAAGAAGGCAAAGAAAGAAACTAAAGAAGTCGTAAGCATTGCAAAGTTTAAAGCATATGATGACCAATATAATAGGTTGGGAACAGGAGAAGGAGAGAAGGATATTTTTAAATTTGTAATAATAAGGAAAAGGAAAAGTAGAGACATTGACCATGTCATTAAAAGCAATGACCAAAAGGCTCTAGTGAAGGACAACGATATCAAGAAGGGTAGAGGGAATATTTTAGCAAACTTTTAAGCGAAGATTCTGTAGGAGACATAAGAACAAGAGATGAAACTTTGTTAGCAGAACATACTTTTTTCCGCAGAATCAGGGTGGTCGGAGTGAGGAAAGCATTGAAACAAATGATGACATTAAAGACTACAGGTTTGGATGATATTTTGATAGAGGCTTGGAAACACTTAGGAGAAGTTGGCGGGATTTGGTTAACTTGGCTCTTTAATAAGATATTAATGGCAAAGAAGATGTCAAATGAATGGAGAAGAAGTGTTGTGGTACCTATATATAAGAATAAGAGAGATATACAAAACTGTTCCAACTACCGTGGGATTAAATTTATAGGCCATACTATCAAGCTATGAGAGAGATTATTGGAGCAAAGACTCACAGAGAAGACCAAAATATCTGAAAATCAATTTGGTTTTATGCCACGGAGGTCAACTATGGAAGTTATCTTCTCACTTAGACAATTGATGGAAAACTATCGAGCGAAGATGAAAAATCTGCATATGGTCTTCATCGATCTAGAAAAAGCTTATGACAGGGTACTTAGAGATTTAATTTGGCGGGTTTCTAATAAAAGGAATGTTTCAAGAGGTTATATTGAAATTATTAAAGACATGTATGGAGGAGCGGTAAGGTGTGTGAGAATTGCCCGTGGAGGGACATGTGAATTCCAAGTGACAATGACCATGGATTTGCATCAGGGGTCAGTTCTAAGCCCTTATCTCTTTGCATTGATTATGGATGGGTTAACTACTCATATTTAAGATGAGGTATCTTAGTGTATGTTGTTTGCGGATGATATAGTGTTGGTGGATGAATTAAGAGATGATGTGAATGCAAAACTAGAGAGATGGCAGGAGGCTTTAGATTCCGAAGGCTTTAAAATAAGTCGTACGAAGACAAAATATATGGATTGCAACTTCAATGGGCATTTACCAAGAGCTGAAACTAATGCGAGAATTGAAGCCAAGGAGATATCATAAAGAGATTCATTTCGTTACCTTGGCTTGATAGTTAGCAAGGATGGGGAGATTGATGAAGATGTCGAACATAGGATAAAAGCCGGATGGTTGAAGTGGAGACTTGCTTCTGAAGTGCTTTGTGACCGACGAATTCCAATAAGATTGAAGGAAAAATTTATAGGATAGTGATTAGACCAGTTATGACCTATGGAGCAAGAATGTTGATCAATCAAGAAGCAACATATGTATAAAATAGATGTAGCAGAGATGAGAATGTTGAGGTGGATGTGTGGTAAACCTAGGAAGGATAAAATTAGAAATGAGCGTTTTTGAGAGCATTAAGGAGTAGCATCAATAGAGGATAAAATTAGAGAAACCTGTTTGAGTCCAATGGAGGCTGGCAACAATGTCGGTAAGGAAAAGTCTGGTTATATAGGTTGATGACCCACCAAGTGGAAGGGGTAGGCTGAAGAGGACATGGATGGAGGTGACAAAAATAGTTTTGAGTAAGTGCAACTTATTTGAAGACTTGGCTGCAGATAGATTGGAACGGAGAAATAGAATTCATGTAGCTGACTCCAACATTGTTGGGACAAGGCTTTGATGATGATGTATATAAATATAAATATATATATATATATATATATAAATACACACACACACATACATGTGTTTATTGTTTTGGTTCAGATGGTATGTTGGACTATAGTGACTGTGCCAACATTGATATCATTCTGATTTACACATTCCATTTGAGGCTGATGTGGTAATCTGTATCCTAGATGAAGGAGTGTGTAGATCACTTTGTATTAGATGTTGACAATTTTGCAGTTGCCTTATCTTTATTAGTCTTTTGTGACTTGTCTGCTATATCTCAAGATGATCTTGGGGGGGTTTGTTATCTGGATAGGACCTATCAACTTAGGACATACTTGAATCTTATGTACTGGTTGTGTATTAGCGGCTACAATTTATTTCTAGGAAATTTTGATACTTAACATGAAATGTGCGGTGGTAATCTTTCCATTCCTCTCAAAAATGTTCCTGTTCCTGTTATTGTATATGAAGGATATGGCGTTGGTGTTCCATTCTTCTCGAGGACGTTCCTGTTTCTATTATTGTATATGTTCTTTTTTAGCTCAATTATAGGGTGGGAGATGGATATGCCAGAGACAATGGGATTACAATAATCGAACCTGGTGTACTATTTTTTAAATGTATTTGGAAATATTTACTGTATAAAAGGAGACGACTGTATAATATAAGGGTATCCTATAAGAACTCAAAACAAAGGTGTTGGAGATAAGAACAAAACAAAAGAACAAACCTCAAAGTCCATCCTTATTATATTGCATAGATACCAGACAAACTAGGCCACTGGGGACTCCCCGCTCTCTAGCACTACAAACATAACCAGAACACACCTCAAACTATTCTTTTAGAACACCTTGTTTAGCATCTAATCTTTTGACTGGTCTTAGAAAGAAAAGATGTTAGTTGTTTGTAGGATTTGGTCTTTATTATTGTTGGAACTCCAGATTTACGAAGAAATTTTGAATATCTTCCTCATAGAAGCAAATGTTTTGGATTAGACAAGGGAAGTCATTTAAAGCAGGATTTGGGTGACCCCTCATTTCCTTTATAGAGCAATGTAACAACAAATTATTTGGTGAACTTGATGGTATCAGAATCCCTATATTGCTTTTCTCCCATTTTCTCCTTTTGTTAATAATAGAGGTGTAAAGAAATAAGTCAACAGGTCAAACCGACCTAATGGGTCAGCTCGACCCATGTTCTGGGTCAGCCCATGTATGAGCTACCATTAGATTAGATAGATACAAATGAGCTGTCATTAGATAGATACAAATCTTTTGTTACTGCTGTAATCCTGTAATTAGATTTAGTTCCTTATTCATTTCCTGTAATTATGTAATTAGGTTCCCTAATCTAGGCAACAGTGTATTATAAATAGATATCATCGTCAATACAAAGATACAGAAAATTCTCTTGCATCAAATATCTCTTTTGTATGCTTCTGGCTTGGTTCTTGTAAATCTAACAAGAGGTAGTGAGCAATGTAACAATAGCTTATTTGGCGTACTTAATGGTATAAGAATCCCTTTACTGTTTTCCCCCCTTTTTTCTCCTTTTGTGGATAATTGAGATACAACCTTATTGAAGTTGTGCAAGGGGATCACCTAAATCAGTGTGACCCGTCTATTGATTGGACACTCGACGCCACTTGTCATCTTCAACATTCAAAATAGTAGGATGTTCGAAGTATTGCACTAACCAAAGATGAGGTAGGAGCTTTGTCCTACACCAAATTCGAATCAGAGCAATATTTTATCTCCTAAAGGTGCAAAAAAGAAAAAAACATGGAAAATGTCCCTCATTCAAGTAACAATGTGTTTGAGCCGGGGGGGGGGGGGGGGGCAGCCTATATGAGGTGATTCCACAGGTGAATAATCATCTATCCATAGTTACCCCTCTCTCTGTCATCTTTCTCTTTCTCTCTCTCTGTCATCCTCTCCCATTGCAGATCAGGAAAATCAGAGAGCAATCCTACTCAATCTACGTTTCTAACCTCCCACAGCATATCTCCAGAGCCGAACTGGAGGCAATGGTTTGGAGGGCAGGGAGAATAACCGATGTGTTCATCCCCATGGACAGGAGGAGCAACAACAACAAAGGATTTGCATTCATTTGATTTGCAACTCTCAGAGATAGAGAAGGAAGGCTATTGAGCTAGTAGATGGGAGAACATGGGGTGGCAGGAAAATATCCAAGTAAATATTGCACAGTTCAACTCCAACAAAAGCGCGACAAAGGTTCAGGTGAGGCCAAGTGATGGATGGAAAGCCACTCCACAGTTGCCTTTTCAGGTAGAAGTGTTCCCAGAGAAGGAGAAGGCCAGTGTGGCAGAGGGCAAGTTCAACAGGTTGCATTCAAAAGCTGCAGGTTGGATAGTGGAAGAAAGGACAAGAAGAGGGGTAAAGGTGGCAGCATGGGTGATAAAGGAGCAGAAAACTTCTCTTTACTGTAGCCCAGTGGGATTTCTGAATTCGAATTTAAACGGATTGAAGCAGGCAGAAAGTTGGCTGGAAAATTGCTGGGGAAAAGGCCTGGCAATATTCAAATGCTGGAAGATCAGGTTGTCTGGATGCAGTTTTCCTCACAAAGAGAGGCAGAAGAAGTGCTTCTGGCGGCAGCAGATAGAAAAGGTCCATCTCCCTTTTCTTTGCTGGAGAGATGGATGGAGGTACCGGGGTCTCCTCCGAGCCCTTTGTGGGTTACAGTAAAGGGGATGCCTCTCCAGGCTTGGCATGAAGAGACTTTCAGACTTACAGGGAATTGTTTCGGTAGAACAATGGAGGTGGACGAGAGAATGCAGAAGATGGAGCTCCTATAGGCCGGAAGAATAAAGGTCCTGCTTAACAAATCAGTCACCCTACCTCAGCTGGTGCCCGTCTGGGTGGAGGTGGAATGGGCCTTTGTGCATTGGTGAAGACTGGAACATCATTAGATATCCAAGTGAGAAATTGGGAGGAATCAAATTAACTGGCGATATGAGATGTTTTTCGGATTGGATCGATTCCCACTCCTTAGTGGATTTGCAGCTTACCGGGGCATCTTTCACATGGCCATTCATCAAAGGAACCCAGCCATGTCCAGATTGGATAGGTTCCTGGTCTCCACTGAATGGATGGATTTATATCCTGAGGTTATCCAGCTAGCACTTCCAAAACCCGCATCGGATCACTGTCCTATCATGATTGATTCTAATTGTGAAAGATGGGGCCTTCTCCATTTCGTTTTGAACTGATGTGGCTAAAGGAGAAGCAATTTCCTAGCTTGGTTGAAGGGTGGAGGGAGGAGATAAAGGTGGAGGGTGTGGAGAGTCGGGCTGGCCATACACTGGCTATTAAATTGAAACTGCTGAAGAACAAAATTAAGGAGTGGGCTAAGCCCCAATTTGGGGACGTACAGGTACAAAAATCCAACCTCCTAACAGAAATTCAAGCGTTGGATAATAAGTAGGAAACCGATCATCTATCTCTAGAAGAGGGTAAGAAAAGGGTTGAGCTTACGGAAGAGTTCCAAAGAAAGCCGAGAGAGGAGATTAAGTGGATACAGAGGTCTAGATGCAAGTGGTCGAAGGAAGGTGACAAAAACACGAGATTCTTCCACGAGATGGCATCCTTGAGACGAAGGACAAATAGGATTTTTCTCATTATGGATTGGCAAAGAAGATTGGAGAAAAAAGAGGAGATTATAAGCCACATAGAAGATTTCTTTAATCTCTTTATGCCGTTGATGGCTGGGAGAGACCAACGCTGGACAATATGGCGTTTGACAGTATTAGGGATCATTGGGCTCAATGGCTGGAGAGGAAGAAGCTCACCAAGTGGTGTTGGATCTAGCAAGAGATGAGGCCCCAGGCCCAGATGGGTTCTCGTTGGTGTTCTTTCAGCGTTTCTTGGTGATGTTGAAAAAGGATGTTCTAGCCTTAATGGACGAATTCCATCAGAGGGGAAAGCTATCAAAAGGCATGAGGGTTTCTTTTATCGCCCTAATTCTGAAAAAATTAGGGGAGATTGGTATTAGGGACTACTGGCCCATTAAGTCTTCTCTGAAGCATTTATAAAATTCTAGCTAAAGTTTTAGCAGGGAGACTTCGGAAGGTCTTGCCCGGTATTATCTCCAAAGAGGAAAGTGGATTCAGGAGTGTCTCTTCAGCATGGATTTTTCTATTATGGTAAGTGTCTCTCCTAAGGGCTTCTTTCTTGTCGTAAGGGGGCTTAGGCAAGGGGTCCCGCTTTGGGGGAGGCTTTGGGTAGAATGATAAAAGGGGCAGCGAATGCGGCTTAGTAGAGGGCTTTAGAGTGGCCAAAAACACAACTGCAATCAATCACCTGCAGTATGCTGATGATACCCTCATCTTCTGTGGAGAAGATGAAGATCAGATCAGGAATGTAAAAGCCATCCTCCTTTGCTTCAAAGCAGTGTCATGCCTTAAAGTCAACTTCTTCAAAAGTGAGCTCATTGGGATAAGAACGGAGGAGTCAATGCTTTCTAAATATGCATAAATTCTGGGATGCAGAGTAGGTGATTTGCTGGCTTCTTATTTGGGGTTGCCATTATGTGTGGGGTCGGTCATCAAGTCTTAGCAGAATCTGGTGGTGGAAAGGGTGGAGAGAAAGTTGTTCTCATTGAGAGCCTCATACTTGTCCATAGGAGGTCGGGTTACCCTTATTAAGTCAGTCTTGTCAAACCTACCAGTTTATTAATTCTCCTTCAAATGCTCAACTTTAGTTATTAACAAAATAGAGAGGGTGCAGCGAGAGTTCCTATGGCAAGGAAACAACGACCAAAAGAAGTTTCACTGAGTAATCAGACATCTTAGACAGATGAACCAAGCTCTTTTGGGTAGGTGGCCATGGAGAATAGCAGATGGTATGGATGGACTATGGAGATAGGTTTTGGAATAGAAATATGGTCTTCCTAGAAATGGGTGGGATCTTCGGGTCGCTCCTGAGAAGTCATCAGCAATTTGGAGAGGAATCCTTTCAGTTAAAAAGCCCTTTTTGGAGAATATTAGATATCATGTCGAATTGTGTTGGGGGGGGGGGGGGGGGGGGGCGTGGGGGGTGATTCTTTTGAAGAGACTGGTGGATTGGAGACAAGGATCTGGCAGCTTAGTTCCCGGCCCTCCTCAACTGTGCTCTGGACAAGGATGCAAAGGTCAATTCCTGCACGTCAAGAGTTGGCGACAAGGTGGTTTGGAGCCCAACATTTAGGAGGAACTTAAGGGTTCAAGAGGAATCTCAATTCATTTTGGTCCTAAATCTCCTAAATGGAGCGTACATCATGGAAAGAGGGGAGGACTCAAGGGTATGGACAGCCTCTAAAGAGGGCTTGTTCTCAGTTTCTTATTTCTTCTCAGCTTTTTCTGATGGCTCGAGGGAGAGGAATGTGGTGGGCAATATCTGAAAGATGAAGGCTCCCATGAGGGTGATAATATTAGGGTGGCTATCTATCCGGAGAAGAATCTTGATCCAGGATAATTTGAGGAGGGGGATGACAGTGGTAAATGCCTGTCTCATGTGCTCAAGGGAGGAGGAATCAGTGGACCACCTTATGGTGAATTGCAAAACTGCTCAGTTCATTTGGAATGCAGTGGTTAAGTGGTTTGATTGTTGTTGGGTCTTCCCAAATTCCCTCCCAGAGTTCTTCAAGGCTTGGGAGGCCCCCAACAAGAGCCCCAAGAGGGAAGGAGTTGTGGACCTTGTGGTGCTTGACTTTTCTTGCAGTCCTCCGGACATTTTGGAAGGAGAGGAATTCCAGATGCTTCGAAGGGGTTGCGATCAGTGAAACTTGCTTGGTGGAGAAAGTCAAATTTCTAGTTGCGCTTTGGGTGTCCATTAGTCCGTCCTTTAGTGGTTATTCTATAGATCAGATTATGTTGCATGGGAAGGAGTTGGCGTTTTCTTTTGCAGAGCCTAATGAGTCTCATTTCAGGGGTGTTTTCTTTTCTTTTTCTGGTTTCCCTTTCCTGTCTTAGCTTGTCAGTATATTCCTATTGTATTGTTTGCTTCTTTTTTATTGAAAGTAAACATGCGGGGCCCACATGCTGTTTCCAACACATGCTCAAATGCAAAACTTTTCCCACTTTATTGTAGTTGTTTACAGCAAGTTCTTATGTTTATCTTAGAACAGAAATAAATAGGTATCCTTAGGATTGAGCTTCAGTTGTTATTGGTATTCTAGATTAACTAGGATATTTTGAATGTTTACATTATAAAAAGAGATGTATCTGCAGATTAGATTAGGAAAGTAATTTGAAGCAGGATTAGGATGATCTTTGATTCCTTTCTAAAGAGGATAACCTTTGTTTCCTACCCTAAGCAATGTACCAACAAAATATTGGGTGAAGTTTTGATGGATAAAGAATCTCTTTATATGATTTTTTTTTTCCGAAAATCGAGATACAACCTAATTGAAGGTTTGTTTGTGCAAGGGTAACTCTGAGCAAGATTGATAAGTTTGATGTGTTTATTGATTGGACGATCATCATCACTTATCATCATCTACATGCAAAATAGAAAGGATGTTTGAAGTCCTGATCTAATCAAAGTTGGGGTAGAGACTTCGTCCTGCATCATTTTGTCATTTGAATTTACACTTGTTAATGAAGAAAGGGGAAACAAGTTACTTTTGAAAGTAATTATCCAGTATTGATTTGGTTTGATGTAGTTACGTTACTGCTATTTTTCATATCTCCAACTTTCTAACACATATGTCCATTCATTATGCCATATTCTCAGCAATTTATTTTGGTGAATGTGGATGTATTTCACAGGGCATGCAATGTGGCCTGCACTTATTATCAATGAATCACAAGTTAGAGCAAAAAGAGTAATAAAGCGGGGAGACAAATCAGTTCCTGTGCAGTTTTTTGGGACCCATGATTTTGCATGGTTTGTTGCTACTTTGAATATTTATTAATACTCACCATGAAGTTTAAGTTATAATCTTTGTTGGTGTATGAATCCTTGGCATACATGATGTGTTCCTTTGATTTATATTGAGAGGGGTTGAAATTCCCAAGTAAATGAATATATCTGTGCAACATTGCTTCTGAAATAATTCAGAGGGCTTTCTTAAACTTGTGACTCCTTCTCCTGTGGTTATCCAGGATTAATATAAAACAGGCTGTCTCATTTGTTAAAGGCCTCCAGTCTTCCTTCCATTTGAAGTGCAAGCAGGCACGCTTCATTCAGAGCTTAGAAGAAGCAAAGATGTGAGAGCATTTTCTTTATGGACTCTCTTTTTATCCAGCGAATGGGAGATTGAAATTGTTGTAAAGTATATCTGCTCATCCAGTTAATATCACTTATTGTTGAATGTGTGCTTCCACTTAACTTGACTGTTGTTATGTTCTAATTATGTTTCTTCATTTCTTTTTAGTTGTCTCACTTAGGATCAGCACTAGCAGACTAGTGGTAACAGAAGGGCTTGGGTTGTGAAAGTTAGCACTCTTTTTTTTAAAGACTATTTCAGAAAATAATTTACTTTCTGTGTTCAGCATCATTGATTAATTCTTAAATTGTTAAATGTTTTTATTCTTTTACATTGTACTTAATCATTGCTATTCATTCTAGATTTCCCGCCATAAAGTGTAAAGAATATTGAAATTGGAAAGGTTAAGTATTTAGGCTTTTATAACTCTCTCAAATCACACCATTAAAATAATAAATAATACTAATAATAATAATAATAGCCCTCTCAAATCACAAAAGGGCTTCTGGATGATAAAAAAACTAGAATAAAATGCGCCTTTTGGGAGGAAAAAACAGATAATACAATCTACAGTGATCTTATCCGAATGAAAAATTATATGAGTGCCTTACAAAATGATTCTAATTTTGAGTTTCTGATGAACATCAATTACATAAGTACCCTTGTGGCAAAACTGCTAAAATTTTCAACTTATGAAAAGTTCATATGTGTGATATACAGTGGCTTAGATGTACCACAGTGGCTTCAAGTAACATCAGATTCTACATTACTTGTTTAGGGTCCTAGTTGGGCTGTTCTTGATAAGGCTATGTAACCAAGACATTACAATTTTATAGCACCAGATATTGATGCTGTACCTTTTGAAAGGTGTTTCAATAAATCATTCTAGCTAACATTTCTCATTCTTTTGCTTGTTTTGGTTTTTTTTTTTACAAGTTTCATGAGTGTTGTTGTAGTTGATTTACAGTTCTTGAGCTTGTCTTTTTTTATCTTGATCTCCATATATCCAACTCATATTATGTTATTGCCATATTATTATCAGGTACCTCAATGTACAAAAGCTTCCTGCTAAAATGCTACAGATGCAAACTGGCATTGTTTCTGATGAGGCGGAAAGTGGTGGAGAGGACGGAGGAAGGTCTGACTCTAGTGAAGATGAAGGAATGCGGAAGCGCATCAAAACTTGTCCATTTGATGTAGGGACTCTCCGTGTAATATGTCTAGGTGATTCTCTAGTGCTGGTTGCTACTTTTGTTTATTAAGAACCTTCTTGTAATCAATCTGCAATACTATTTTACTAGTCAAACCTTCTATCTCAGGTGCATTGACCACTAATTCATATGCCGTATTTCCTTGAGAACTAAACGGGTTATGTTTTTTAGAATCCGTGGATAGAGATCCGTCATTTTATTTGTGTATAAAATATTTATCTTACAGGAAAAATCGTGAGAGACTCAGAATATTTTCGCAACAGGCAATACATCTGGCCGGAAGGATATACTGCTGTAAGAAAGTATACCTCAACAACAGGTGATGCATTTTGATGGAGCTAATATAGGCTTTTTCCTCACTAGCTGCAGTAATCTTGATTTTCTTTTTTTGTTTTGTTTTGACTTGGCATATTCAACGTCTCTATGTTTCTCTCTTGTGGTATAGATCCTAGTGTAAGTACTTCTTATAAGATGGAAGTGTTGAGAGACCCTGAATCAAATGGACGACCTTTATTTAGAGTGACATTAGACAATGGCGAACAGGTTAGTTGTATATGTCATAATGGTTTATCATTTTTGTATCCATATATGTTTTTATTTCTTCTATACTTGCTTCGACATATCCATATAGCCGACCCCACCTAGTGGGAAAAGGCTTGGTTTGGTATACTTGCTTCGACATATAGGTTTATGTAATTAGTCTTTCTTATTATGCGTATACCATTTAATACATTTATTTTCTCTTGTAGCTTTTGTATGTCAATGTCTGTTGTCATACTTTTGAGTTTCTTGTGTTTGAGATGTTTTTGCTGAGGTTGTTGACTAGCCATTGTCTTTTACAAGCAGTGAATTCAAAATTGACAAGACAAATTTTGTATTGCAGGTTTCCTTTAAGCATCCATAGCTAATACTATGCTGCTTGATTTTGATCTTTTTATATGTGTGTGCCCCATGTCGGCTTTTTTGTATGACAATTCGACAAGTGGTTGATGGTGCTTGTATGGCTTGGAGCTCAATAGGGTGTGATTCTGCATCTAGATGTTGGAAAAGAGAGGATTACCATGGAAGCAGAGTTTGTCAAACACTATTTACTAGGTTTCTTTGAATGTTTAGCCAAGACATACAGGGTAAAAATAGACAAATTTGATAAATAGGGGGGAAGACTTTGAATCCATCGAATAAGTTAAAAGTTGCATTTTATTGAATTTTGATAGGTGCGTACTTGGGGGAAGCTAACGAAACAAGATGTGAAGGTGAAGATAGGCACAAGGGTGGACTTTGGCTTTGAGTTCCTTGAAACTAAAAAGTAGGTTAAAATGAATTATAGTTCTTTTATTCATCTAACTCTTTTAATAAGAAGACAGGCATAAAGGTGGACCTTACATTCAACTGACCCCAAAAGGGACTGTTTTCTTAACACACCACAATAGAAAACTTCTAAACACGTGTACACAGCTAACCAAAAAGGGACTGTTTCCTTCACAAACCACAATATAAAACTTTTAAACACCAGAAACTTCTGTTGAACAGCAACCAGAATCAACAATAATTGGAAACTTTTAAAAAACTATGCAAAAGATTGCAATGCCGGCTGAGAAACTACACAGTTGACTGAAAACAGGTACTGCTGGGTTGATTCCTTCAAAGAACTTTCAGAAAACATCTCAACAATTCTCCTAATAACCTGTATCGTGATACTTTCAGGGATTTACCTCACAAAAGGATGGAAAATCAGTTTTTCCACAACATCATAGAATACAGCACACTTGACTATATGCTGTAGGTTCGGCTGGGCTAAAAATCCATACTTATTTAGAAAACTTCAAATTCTCACCAATGGAAGGCTTCGGTAATGCGTGTCCTATTTACAATTATGACCATGCTCTGATACCAAGTTAAAGTGGTAGATCCATGCACTTCTAGTGTTTGACCACGGAGGTCCAAAAAACCCTAGTTGGAAGAATACAAGCAACAAAAGGAGGCTTAAGAATGGAATGAATCATACCAAGGTGTTCTCTAGATATATAATTTATTATTGCTTGAATACTTACAAAACCCTTCCGACCTTTATCTTAGTTACAAAAAAAGTCCGTACTATCCCAAGAATTACAAATCAGTCCTCACTGTAACTCTTAACATAATGGACCGAGTTACAATAAAATATGGACTGTTGTGATGTAATGAACTAAGATAAACTGAACCTTAGATGTAAATAATCTATACAACCAAAAGGAGAGTAGTTCTTCAATCAAATTTCAGAAATGCGAAAAGGCCAAAACATGGGTAGATATAAGGTAGATATATTAGGAGACACTACAAAAAGATCAATGCCAATATTGAAAGCTTAAAACCAGGAATAGGAAGTTCTTATTCTGAATTTTTGATAAAAATGAACAAAAGGAGCATTGAACTTCGATAACATAAATTTATCTAAAATATCTGAACACTAATCTACCATATTATTAATAATAGATGTTTGAGGTGCCCTGGCATCAATGATTAAGGTAGGTCTTATGATTGTACGAACTTGTGATAAATAGAAGTAAACATAAGGGAAAGACAATAAAATATACAGTTGTAAAACTGGGAAGGCTATGATCTTATACCATGTTTAGTTGAAGAAAAGAAATTTAGCTTCAAGAAGAGGAAAATTTAAAAGCTGTGTTAGTGTCGAACAATTAAACTTGGTTTTATTGCCCTTGATATGATAATATGATGATAGAGTGAGGCACTGAGCGCTATTTAACAAAAGAGAAATGGAGTGAGTTCCATAGATGGGATTTGCATTTAGGGTTGGCTCTGCAGTTTGGACGGCTTGGGCCACCATGCTTGGAATGAATGCATAGTTTGGGCAGTACCCTATTCCAGTTACATGCCATTGTTTGTTTTTTCCCTACAACATGCTCACTGCATGTAAGTTTGATTATTACTTGGTCTAGAATCCAATCAAATCTGATGGAGTGCATTTTCTTATGTGTTTCAGATTAATGGTTCCAGGCCATCTGTTTGTTGGAAAGAGATCTACAAGAAGATAGACAAGCTACAAAACAACACTAATGGCTTCCAATTTGAAGTAGACGGGAATATTACACTTCGAAAGCCTGGTTCTTATATGTTTGGGTTTTCCATAAAAAAGGTTTTTGAACTAATACAGGTATGCAGTTGTCATCTACTACAACCACCTGCAGAGCTTTTGAATGTTGGTAAAAGTAAATCGTGTTTCATGAAGGAATTGGCACTTAATTGTGCTTTTGATTGGTAGCAACTTAATATTTATAGGAACCCAAACTTTTAGTTTCTGCAATGTGACAACTAATATAGTAAGATATATGTTTGTTCTGTGACAGTGTGTTACCCCTTTTATCTCTCTTTCTCTGACATATTCTCTTGTAATAATTTATGTGACTCATTTAGGAGTCTTCCAGTTTGATGATATTGAAATTTAATGTTGGGCCACATAAGGGCACGGGCGTTGCAGTCCGCCACTGTTGTGTGTGTGTGTGTTGGGGGGGGGGGGCGGAGGGGGGGGGGGAGAGATGCTCTCACCTTACTATGAGAGAGATAAGGTGGAGACCCTCACATTTAAGATGTGAGGGCCCCCACCCCTACTCTCATAGTAAGGTGAGAGATGCTCTCACAGGAGCACTATATATATATATATAAGAGAGATACCGTGGGCTAAATTTTTTTTAGTATAAATATAAATTAATTAAAAATAAAATAAAATTTCTTAAAAAAATATGAATACAAAGCTCCCCTCAAATGAACCTTGCTGCTTACATGAAACTTTTCCTTAATTTGACCTTCATTCAGAAGATTGCCAATTGTTAACAGGGGGCAATTGTTAACAGGGGGCCCCATATATGGATCTCCCTCTTTGCTAAATGTGTAATTCGTGAGGGACTGAGGGTGTTTTTTGTCAGAAAAGCCTTTAGTTGCCCCTTAAGTCAGGGAAACTTAGAGATGAAACACCCCAGTCCTAAAAGCATTCAGATACTCTTTGTGAAATGGCACTTGTGAAACTTCCTTCAAAGTTGCCTCATCTGTAATCAACATGTGAGATCCCTTTAATTTCCAAATGAAGAGAGACAATCACACCTTCAACTGCTGCAATAAACGAATAAACCAAAAACCAATCCCTACGATTATGACGTATCTTAGCCCAATAACTACATTACATGTAAGCTCTCCTCACTCTCTCTACATGCTTTCTTGTAATTTCTATATTTGACCGCCATTGATGGTTACATCCAAAGTGTTTTCTGAGTTGTTGGATTTCTAGATCTAAGGATTTCATTAGAAGATATCATGGTTCTAAATTTAATTTGGCACCGGGTCAACTTGGTTCTAGTGGATTGTAGTTTGATTCACAGTGGAACATGGTAATATGCCCCGTTTTGGTTGTCTCCTTTCATGTCATGAGTGACTCATTTCAACTCGAACATAATCGATCAATTCTGATGAATCGAAACAACCTGTCGAGTCACTGCAGGAGACTCATCATACCTGTATGGTACCGACCCAGTTGCCCTGTAATTTGTTCCTTGCTCCTTTTTTCCATCCTCTCTCTCTCTCTCTCTCACACACACACACACACAGAGCTAGCTTCTAGGCTATTTTTTTTAGATTTGGACTAGTAAAGCTTGGGCAATAAAAAAGAATTTTACGGCTTTCTTCAGGAGGTACATATATATATATTTTGAGTTAATGAATCTTTTAGTCATAAAGAGGCATGCATTAAATATTAGATTCATGTCTAAATACATAAAATCCATCAATGGAACATTTTTTTTTTTATATTGTGAAAGTACACGATGTATTTTAGGGATTATGGATATCATGCATCTAAAAAGCTTGGACCTACAGACTTTGACACTTTATTTATTTATGTATTTTTCTCATTTTTGTGGATCATATTATGGTTTTATAATGTTAAATATATTCTGATGCAACCTAGTGCATCATAGGACCAAGATTTAGCCCACTGTCAGCCAGCCCATTGGGCCTAACCCATGGATGGCCAGTTCAATAGCCTAACCATGCTTTCTTTCTCGTATGTAGCTTTCTAATAAAGTTTCCTAGATCTTAGGTTCTCAGTGTAGAAAATCATATCTTTAATCTAATAAGATATTGATTGACATATGATCAGTACAAGAGAATTGATTGATATGCAATCAATGAAAGGAAAGAAGATCTTATTATGCAAAAGAGATGGACATATAATCAATTTCATGGAGGGAAAAGGAGAAATCTTACCTCCCTTCTAATTGGAACGATTGACCTCCCCCACTCTATAATGCTGTGTAGTCTCACACTTGGGAATCAATCTCATTATTGGGAGTGCTATGAGCAATTGTCTCCCTTGTGTGAAGACTCCTTGAGTTGCAAATGCTGATGGGGCCATGGGCCGGGCATCCTTGGTGAATGTGTGAAGACTCTATTGGTCCCAGCATATTCTTTAGTAGTTCTAAAATTGTTTAATTATTTCAAATTTATGTTTACTAAATTATAGAAAGCCTTAAAGTTAATGGATTTGACACTTGATCTATGGATTCTTAGTTTCATATCATGAAATTTATTTGTATTGTGTTTTGTTTTTCTTTAAAAAAATATTATCTAGTTATTTCAAAAATTGATATTGTTCAATATCAATTTCCTTTTTGAAGCCATGAATAGTAATAAGATCAATGGCTGTGGTTTTTGATTCATTGATTTATGGGTTCATATTTCATGTTATGATTATATGGTCTGACATGAAGTATGAAAATTTAATTTCATAGGTTTTAAATTTTAATTGATAATTTGAGGTTTCAAGCAATTGAAAGTTGCAGTTTATAAAAGCTCGAGCCAATATTAGTGCTTTTTGTCTGAAGGCACGTGAGATTGATATTGGCCGGACTTTATTTTTTTCAAATTTAATCTTTTTTGCCAGTTGAAAGCTATTCTTGATGAATCCTTATGATGTATTGATAAATCTGACGCCCTTTAAGTATTGAATGATCCTTTTATTTTTTTTCGAAAGTGGGATGATCTTTCTATTAGCTGTTTGAGCATCATGTCCACATTCAATGAAACAAAAGATCTCTAATGTGTTATCAGCTTATTTTTCATATTTATGATTTTTTATTTATATATTTTTTGACTTCTGGTGACTTAAAAAGACTGGCACAGTCATATTAGTCCGGTATGGACATGGACAGCATTGACTTGTCTTGGGCCCAACTGGCACCGAAATTTAAAACCTTGTAAGATACACCTCTTAAACACAAATCGATCCTTTAATTTTAAGGTTTCTAAATCAGTCAAGGCACACAAATCCATGTCTACATGAATCTCTGTATGAAGAATGGTGTTGGCATGCGATTCTTCAGTTCCAAAGAATTCGTATAATATCTGTTTTTACTAAACCATTTTATTTTCAAATATCATTCTGATGCTCATTAAATTGCATCAGTAAAGCATGACATTAATTAATCATCATCATGATCATCAAACCCTCATCCAAACTATTTGTGGCCAACTTTATGAATTCTACATCTCCATTCATTCTTTCATAGAGCTAAGTTCTGTATCACCGATAAGGTAACATGCTGCTTCTAACCATCCTTCCCTATCCACCTTCTTGTACCATGTGCTTGCAACACTTAATCCCTTTGTAGAGGGCTACTTTGATTTTCCAAGCACTTGCCCAAGCCTCCTTAGACAGTCATTTATTCTCTTTTATTTTGTCCAACCATAGATTTCTTTGTGCAAGCAATTCCTTAAAAGAGACATTGCTATGGGATTTGCTTTCTTGATACAGAACTTAACATTGTTATAAAAAAAAAAAAAAAAAAATAGGGAAGTTAACATTTAGTTTTCCCTTTGACCCAATGCCCTCAAGTTGTTTGGAGTCTTAATCTAAACAAGAAGTGGAGCTTCATTTAAAAATCTGTATTCATTCAGTAGTGCTTGGGTTTGCCGCCACTTGCATATTTAAGTATTTTTCCTTTTTGCCACATGACTAGGAAACAAATCCTTGGAGTTTTTATCTAACCAAGAAGTGGAGCTTCATTCAAAAATCTGTATTCATTCAATAGTGCTTGGGTTTGCCGTCACTTGCATATTTAAGTATTTTTCCTTTTTGCCACATGACTAGGAAACAAATCCTTGTTCACCTAAGATTCATCCACTTTCCCCTCGATTTCAAAAGTAAATAAAGCTCTTTCTGATAACTCGACCAACAAGATATAGCTTGAAACAAACCAAGCCTTATAACTCAAACAGTATGTATGACTAGGATCACTTTGAGACATAATTAACAGGTAAGATTAAATAAAATGTCTCTGAGTTAAATATTAGGACTAATGGGTTTCAAATAGTACTCAGCTAAAATTAAACAATTATGCTAAACCTTGTCAATAAATTGGCTATGACATCTTAAATTCTCTTCAAAGAACACTAACTTGGACCCATTGGAAAGATAGTTGATTAATCCATCAAATTAACCTAGTTTCATGTCATGCTGAAATTGTTTGGCACATGAGGAACAAATGACCTGCTGAAAAGAGGCCCACATAAGAGGAAATTGATGAATCTTTGTTTTTCAAAATTTCCTAGAATTTTTGGACAATAATTTGGGAGGTCTAATTTAATCTCAACAAACACATCTCCAATAGAGGATAAAATACACTACAAATGCCTGAATTTATGCTCCACCAGATGCCATTCATCTTGTTTTGAAATATTGCCGACCATGCAAATGCATATGTCAGACTTATGGTTACATGTGCCCAATTGTTCCCAGCAGGTATTACATCACAAACAGAGAGTAAAAGGATATGAGAAAAAGGGAGAGAGGGGGGGGGGGGGGGGGGGGGGGGGGGGGGGGTTGTGTGTGTGTGGTGGTGGGATGGGACGGGGACCATGCTGGATTTTGGGAAAGGTTTTATAACCATATAGTTTTAATGACTGTAATAACATGGCTAAGATACTCCAAGGAGGTGGTATTTTACTCAGTTATCTAAGCTGCAACCGTCATGTCCTTCCTGCACTCTTTTACTATGGGGACCAAACTGGGTCTCGGGGAGAGTATTGATAATGCATGTTTCAGGGGGGTAAAATATACAATGGTCACATGAATGAAGCATATTCTAAGTCTCAGAGCACATTATAAATCCTGATTATGTTCCCTATGTCATATTTTGCAGGAAGCCTTTAGGCGTTCGTCAGAATGTCATGCTTCTGGTTACAGACCCATTCATCTTGATTTGAAGGATATTGACAAGTGCAGTGTTTGCCACATGGATGAGGTAAAAATCTGGTAGATCTGTTTCTTGGTTACACGCTTTGTTTTTGTTTGTGTACTATTTATCATCTGTTTTTATCAATATCGTTTCTCTTGTAATCTTTCTCCTTGATACTTACACATTTATCAAGCTTGTGGTCATTCTCTGTGCACCATTCATTCCTTCTGTAGGTCTTCTTTATGTGTTTTTTCCCTTTAGTTTTCTGAAAATCTAGCTGACTTTTTTTCTTTTTTTTGTGTCATAGGAGTATGTAAACAACTTGTTCTTGCAGTGTGATAAGTGCCGGATGACGGTAAGTAGTTTATTGTTGCCTGCTTTTTTCCCAACTGATGTTTATTGTTGTGGGAGTGTCACAATTGTAATGGTTATCGTTGGAAATTATAATTAAATGGAACTGTCATCCATTATATGCTATCTTTTCACTTATTATCCATTTTCCTTGTTGTAAGCTTTTGTATGCTGAGGTCTTTTACTTGTTTCTCTTTGTTTCCATTGGGCTTCTCACTGGCCTAGATTTTTTGTAAATACTTTAAGCATATTGTTGCATATAATTTGTAATGAGTAGTACTATCTGATCAGGTGCATGCCAGATGTTATGGTGAAATGGAACCTTTAGATGGGAAACTCTGGTTATGTAACTTATGTAGGCCTGGGGCACCCTTATCTCCACCTGCCTGCTGCCTTTGCCCTGTCATAGGTATTTTGATATCACAAATGCTTTTGGGTTGTGGATTTTTAAATGATTGTATGTAACTGAATATGAGTATTGACATTCTTTTAGGGGGTGCAATGAAGCCTACAACTAATGGGCAGTGGGCTCATCTGACATGTGCAATGTGGATACCTGGTGTGTGGTCATTTCAAAAAATTTCTATTTCAACTTAGTAATTTACAAGCTGTTCCAAGTTAGTAATTTACAAGCAGTGAGGTGTTAATTCTTTCGAAACTTCTGCAGAAACTTATCTTCAAGATATCAAGAGAATGGAGCCTATTGATGGGATTGACAGGATACACAAGGTACTTCATTTACTTTCCAGTTAAGAAGCTTCTATTCTGAGGAATTTTTGTTTCATCTTGACGACGACTTCTGTTTTACAACTTGCACTTTTTTGAAGCCTCTTTGACTCAATATCACAATTTTACTGTTTATTTAGTCTTTTTATCTTGTATGTACTCAGGACCGTTGGAAACTTTTATGTAGTATTTGTGGTGTTTCTTATGGAGCTTGCGTCCAGGTAGGCTTTCGATTAACACCAGCAATGCATTAAAATAAATCTTTGTCTTTTTTTCATTCTTTTCTTTTCTTTATTTTTTTCCTTTTTTTTTTTTTCCTTTTTCAAGTGGAAGACACCTTTCTCAAGTGTGGTTAAGAGTGGGAAACTGTTTCCTCTACATGAAATACTGCCTTTATAACTTATTCTTCTGGTTATTTGTTCATAATTTTTCAATTAGTTAAGTTAATGAAGTTTCTTCTTTACTGCCGTGTTTCCTTTGTATTTCTGATTGTTGTTTATCTGATATTATGAAATATCCTTGCAGTGTTCACATAGAACTTGCTATGTAGCATATCATCCACTTTGTGCACGTGCTGCTGGTCTTTGTGTTGAGGTATCTCTCTTCTTCTATACTACTATTGTTTTTTACCCTATAGTATGTTGTTTTGTTCCTTTAGGGCCTGTTTCATAATTTTACTTTTAAAATCAAGTGAAATGAAGTGAAGTAAAGCATCAAATCAAGAGGGAATCAAATATAAGTGGGTTATGATGGTATTTTTCTTTTTATTTGTTTGGTATGAAATCTTTTTGACTTTTTGTATAGAAAAGTGGAGTTTTGTTGTTTTTTAGTGGATAAAGTTGGTTGCTTTTTGACTTTTTTTGAAAAAGATGGAGGAAATTTTGAATTAAAGTGCTTTTGATGTGACATCTTGTCTGAAAAATGGAGGCTTTACTTGACTTTTACTATTCTAGTAAAGTGACAAACGGGCCCTTAGTGTTTTCATGGTGTACTGTTCTGGTTATTTTTAGCCTTACACGTTTCAGTTACAGTATATTATGCTGGGATTGATCTTTATTTGTAGCTTGACGAGGACGAACTCGATATCATATCTTTCAATGAGGATGATGACCTAGACGTTCGTTTACTTTCCTTCTGCAAGAAGCATAGACGACCTTCTAGTGAACGTGCACCTGCTGACGAACAAATTGTGCAAACTTTGCGAAACTGCTCTCACTACACTCCTCCACGTAATCCGTCTGGTTGTGCTCGTAGTGGTATGTTCCACCTATAACTGCTATATGTGATCTAACAAGCTCCCCTTTAGTTCTTTGGGTCAATTTCTTTCTTTCTTTCTTTTTTCACTCCCCTAGTTCTAACGTCAGTTTCAGAGTCAGTAACTCACTAGTTTTTTTTTTTTTTTTTTGGTAAGTTTGCTAATAGATTTCTCATTCATGAGCATGATGGTAAATAATAGCCACCGGCTGCATTTCTTTCGATCACTGCTGCGCCTTCCTACCTGTTTTTCCTCTCTTAGTAGATCTGGATGTCTGTTATTTCTTTGTTTCTGTTTGATGATTGTACCCCATAAAAGTATCATGTTCTGGTGTTTTATGCTCCGTTTCCATTATTTTTCAGAGCCATATGATTTTGTTGGGCGAAGGGGGCGTAAAGAACCTGCAGCGCTCACTGCTGTCTCGGGAAAACGGTTATTTGTAGAGAACAGGCCTTACTTGGTTAGTGGCTATAGACAAAATGGATCCCTGTGCAATCCACCCTCTTGCAATGAACTTGTTCTCAAAAGCTTCTCTTCAAGACTTCAAAAAATGAAAGCACCTCAATCTGATACTCCCATGAGTTTTGACTCAAAGGCTGAGAAGTACCAATACATGCGGAAAACCTTCAAGAAGCGATTGGCTTTTGGTGAGCACCTATGTAGCTCATAACTGAATGCATATAATTTTTGGATGGCGTTCTTCCCTGGTGGTCGCTGTGGATTGTATTACTTACTGCATTGTATTGTTTATGTCAAATCATTCTTAGTTAGAAATTACTCAAATGCAACTTGCTATTTATGTTGATTTTGTTGCATTGTGGGGTAGGCCGAGTGCTACTTTGTTCAAAGTAAACTTGAAATGTGGTTTGGCAACATGTCCAACTTTTTAGTCTGATGCCAACCCACCTTTTCCAGGTTTGGTACTAAGACATGCCAAGTAACTGGTGAGAAAATACTTCAATTGTTGAAGAAGCAAAATATGTAATCAAAATTCATTGAAAGCTAACTAGCATGGTTCAAAGTTGTGGTCACCTCATGGTCAACCATGAAAAGCAAAATGACGTGGCGTCGTGTCGCGACTCGTGGCCACACAGTCCATTGCAGTGTAATTTTTTACCACAAAGAAATCGGAAAAATAAAAATGCGGATACTACTGGAAAATTCTAGATAACTTTTTTTTTCTTTAGTACACACTACAAACCAAAATACTGACCCCCCAGCCCCAAGTCAAGCCATCTTGTATCAGTTTCTTATCAGAAACTGTTCACAGTGAATGATAGTTTTACATTCTATGTTAAAAGTAGTAGAAACATCATAATTAGTATTAAACTTAACTAATAAGTAGCTAAGTACTCAAGGATCAAGTAAGTTATGACCTAGAAACAAGTTACAGTGATGAACTTCCAAGAAAATTAAATAGCACTATGAGGGAGCATTGAACAATTACCTGGATCAGGGGAGACTTGGTTGGAGGCTTTAGAGCTCAATACCAGGTGGAGTGGTGCCCAGGCTTGAAGTCGTCATCATTATCATTTCTGGGAATTATATAATAATAACTAAACTCTGCTTCCACATGTATTTGGCGGTGGGAGCCTTGATACAATGATGTGTCCTCTATAAATTGAGATGATTGGGGACTGTGATAATAATATTGTGGGGGGCCATGCACAGTTGCAAATGGATTGTAGTCCCCCCAAACACACAGCTGTGGTGCTTCGTATGGTGGCTGGTTGTATTAGTAAGCTCCCTGGAGGCTAGGTCACGCGTCTTGTATTAGTAAGCTCCCTGAAGGCTAGCTGATATGGTTGACTTACCCGGGCATCTTGATGTTTCCTTCCATCATTAAAGCAAATGCTAATTTGCTGGTGGATTGCTTAGCAATGCAGGGAGTCTCATGTCCTTCTTTGCTGCTATCCTATTTTGGATCTGTTGTTCCTTGACTTCTGATGTTTACAGTTTATATTTACTTTTTTATTTACTTATTTTGGGGGGTTGGGTTTTTTTTTGGGCGGGGGAGGGAAGGTAGGTAAGCATATTTTCAAAATAAGAATAGAATACAATCCATAAATAACAGCGAGCGCTCTGGCACAATTACAAACCTCCTATGAGGCAATCAGCCATGCAATGATATGGTGACCCGCAGGGAGAGATGCAACTGAGAAAGAGCTAGAAAACCAAAGACAATTAAAAAAAGGGCAAAGAGCATAGCCCTCAGGCCGGGCTAGCCAAAAGAATTAAGCAGCAATAGAGAATATACAAAGACTAAAAAGGCCCAAAAAAATTTCAATTCGCAGATCTAAGCCTATTGCAGATATCATCAGTTTTTGGTTTGCTTCTGCTATATACGTTCCAATCGCTGTAATTCTTGAGAATTGAAGCACACTTTTGGGTCAGACTCTTTAGCTTCCAATCTGATTTTTGGGGATCTGAAACCCAAGAGATGCCACTGGTAGGACCTTCAATAAGGATATGAGGGCTTTTAACAGTTGTAAGTTGTAGTAACAAGAAGCAGCCCCTGAAGAAAACAAAATTGATCAGGATCATTGGGAGAGAAGGGGAATTCAATGAATTTGCAGTCTTCTTGAAAAGCAAACATCCCAACGAGTTTTGAGATTTCTTGATTAGGAAAAGAAGGCGGCTGTGCATTCGAGGTTTGAGCTTCTGGCAATGGGGAAAGAATTAACCCAAGGAGGTGTTGGTTCTCCCAATTTCCAGCTGTGATAGCTTTTCAATCTGTCTCTTTTGCTGTTTGGCTTCAATCAACAAAAATCATAGTTACCATATATATATATATATATATAGCACACAAGCTGCAGCCCAGCTTATTACAAGCTGGAGCCTCATAAGCACTGTTGGGCCTCACCTAGGCCTCACACGCTCCAGCCTGTAATAAGCTAGGCTGCAGCTTGTGTGATCTCTCTTCATATATATATATATATATATATATATATATATATATATATATATATATATATATACGGGGACATTCATGTGCATTCATCCCTCACTATAGGGTGACGGACACTTCCATAATTGGAAATTTTCATGTGCAAAAGAGGAAAAGTCATATATGGTCATATGCATAAAAAGAATATTCATGTGCAAAAAGGGAAAGATCCCTCGCCCTGTGGTGAGGGATGGATGCACATGAATATTCTCCATATATATATCTATATATATATATATATCTTAGGAGCACCCTTTTTTTGTTCAAAATTTTATTTTATTTTTTGTTGTAAGGTCTGTTTTGATGAGCCATGGGTCCTAGTTTTGTTAGAAAGGGTCTTTTAGAGTCTTTAGTGTTAGTAATTTAGTCAGAAAGTTCACTTCTGAAAGGAAGCTGTTGAAACTTGAAGAGTCCAAGTCTGAGGGATGATGTTTAGAAATATTTTGATAAGGTGAAGTGGTTGAACATCTGATAAGGACTTTGATTACTACATATAATAAAAAAACCAAAGTAACTATATTTTTCATTTTGCGACACTTCTAAGAATTAAATCAAATGAAACTTGAGAGAGTAGCTTTCTCACCATATCACAATTGGGTGAAGTTGCCATTAAAGTTGCTCTGATGTCCAAGTGTGGAGGGAGTTAAGAAAGCCCAGGAGAAATTTCCTTGTAGATAAGTTGTGGAATTGTCATTGGCTAGATTGAGAACACCACATCTGGATCTTGTTTCTGTCTATTCTCCTTTGTCCTTATTAGAGGTATTTGTGTGGAGATTTCACATGTATAAAACTTTCTGATCAAAGGCTCTATGTTGATCTTCAATAATCTGATCAGAAGTGATGAGAAGCATGAGCTTGTGATGGTGCTTATCCAGGTAATGTGTTCTATTATTCTTCTGATAGAGTGACTGCCAAGTACAATTATTTTTGAGAAAATCTGATCTACAATTTAAGTCAATTTGAGTTTAATTGTATTTGTTCACCATTTTCTTTAATCATATTGTAAGCTGATCCAAGGATGAAAATAGCGGGCCGCTAAAATGCTACGTAGCGGCGTAGCGGTACGATTTGAAAAAATCGTCAAATTATTTAAAAAAAAAATCTAGAATATTGGAAAATGAGAGAAAATGCAAATTTTTTTTTTTGCGAAAGTAACTAAGATAAGGGGGCATAGCGGTCCTCTTATTGTATGAGATCCCGTATCTTTGTATAAATAGAAAATAATAGTAATGATCATTTTTTTCACATGTATTCATATTGCTTAGTTATGCACTTATGCTAACTTAGAAACTAATGAAAGACTCAAAAAAAAAAAAAAAAAAAAAAAAACTTTGTCATGAAGTCAAGACTTACGACATAAGAGTACTTAGAGAAAAGAATATCTCTACCAAAGGGGGTGTCTAATAGGATGTACTTAGAGAAGAATCCTTGAGAACTCTCTGTATCAACTGTAATTCAACGAGATCATGTGCTTTTTGGTGTTCTTTTAAACATAAAAGGGTAGAAGAGTTGCGTAGAAATGTTATTTGGAGAGAAGAAGAACAGAAATAAGTTTTATTATGCATTTAAATTTTTTTTTGGAAAGTAGGAATCTATTTCACTCCATAGCGGGTGTAGCGGGCGTGCGTAGTGGACCGTAGCGGCTGCTACGATGTGAACAACGCTAAATGCTATTTCACCGCTACGCTCGATATAGCAGCCACTACTATTTTTGGTCCATGAGCAGATCCATTGAAGGGAGTGCATTAGTTATTTAAATCATTTAAAATTCTTTTCATTTTTGAATCTAGGTTATTTTACAGTTATTTTGGTGTAATCATCCATCCTATTGATATCACTAGCTTTTTTTTAGGGAAATCAGCCATACATGGGTTTGGAATCTTTGCAAAGCTTCCCCACAGAGCAGGAGACATGGTGACTTGATTTCAGTTAATTACATTTTAGTTGGTTGGTTAGTTTCATAATTCATGTATGACTAATAAGCATAGTTTGTTTTCTAGGTTATTGAATACACCGGTGAAATTGTTAGACCTTCGGTAGCTGACACAAGAGAGCATCGTATATATGATTCATTGGTGGTAAGCTTTTCCTTGTCTTTTAATCATTCTACTAGAGGAAATATTGATGGTTTGTCCATGAAACCATCTGAATGTGACCAATGATCTTTTTATTCATGTTGGGGAGCAAGAGCATGCAGCAAAAGAACACTTCCATTTTTTTTTCCTTTAAAAAAAAAAAGAGTAATGTATGTACAAATCTATTTGTTCAATTCAGCACTAGTTGGAGTTATACAGTGTTTTACTTCTATGAATTTAAGAAAAGCCTGCATTTTTTAATGATCCAGCTGTTATTTTGAATGATGCACTATGGATTACCACCCACATCCACAATGGCAACTGTGTCACTGTGATATTAATGCAAAACGATTTTCCCAAATTGTTAATTGGGAACATATCAAATCCATTGACTTGAAAAAATAAACTTAAAAAAAATTGAATCAATACTGTTTTTAGCTGTTCTTTTAGTATCACTTTGAATGCACAAAAGGCACTCTAATTTTAATACCCAAAAATTATATTTTACATTGAATTGTGTAATACGCAGATGGAAACAGCAGCTGCAGTAACATGCAGCTGTCTTCGTGTAAGTGTTTGTAGGCTACACTCATTTTTTTGAGTCAAATTAAAGGAAGAAGACGGCTAGATCTGAATAAATCTGAACCTTAAGCAAAGTGATCCACAACTACAAGCAGTCTCTAGTTCCTGTGCTGCATTATCATGGAAAGAATCAGCAACCACCTACGTGAATGAAAACCTTCACCTACGAGAATACCACATTATGCTTCTGCGGTCCAGCTCATGGGGCCCACTTGGATGCATTCCTATCATTGGGTTGGATTCATGAAATGGTCTCTTTATGGGTAAGGATCATGCAAAAATCAGCCCCATCAGATTGTTCAGCCCTAGAGACAAACTGAACAGTTGACCAAGTTGGCATACTGATATGACATTTTAATCACAGCTATGGACATATTGAAAGTAAAATAACAAAACTATTGGAGAGTGTGAAAGTAGCTGCACTGATGAAAGGTGAGCACAATTGGGGTTCAATCAAGAAAAGGGGCTTAAATCTAGTGTTCGATGGTCGAACTGGGCGTCAATTGAACTCCAAATCAATTGATAAATGTTTTGAATTAAATAGGGATCCAAATAAGGAAAGTTTCATTTAGACAGTAAAACCTAGCCCACAAAAATGGACCAACCAAGACAAACAGCCCATTTAATAGTGGAATGCAGTTCACTTAAATTGGGCACACTTGAACTTGGGCCAAACCAAGCCCAACCTGATTGCAACCAGGCCCAGATGGTCGTCCTTGCCTGGTTGTTCTAGTAAGCCTAGTGGCTGGTCCTAATGTGCCCTGCGCAATCCCATTTATGCAGGACATCTGAAACTCCATTTATTCAAGGCTATTCCAAATTTCCTTTTTTCTTTAGAGAAGTCTTTTGCCTATTTGAGCTGAAATAAGACTACCTCATTAAGAAGTTTGTTAAGATGAGATAGGGTGAGTGACTTCTTCCTAAAAGTAGCAATGAAATCGATACTCTTAATTCATCAATGATATCTCCAATATTCATCGCACACTTCTTTATTCTTATGTTCACATGTATTTGTGTTCCTAGAGTCTAGGGATTTCATTGTTTGGAATGAGATTAACTCTAGGCTTTTTCCTCCAATCTTTTCTCCTTTTGGGCTTTATTTAAAGGCATGCTATGGAATGTATAGGGAGGATGGATTTTTTGGTCTCTCAAATAAATTGCTTTGTGTGCAATTTCCTATCCCTTCTTCTGGTTTGAGTTAGCTCCCAATAGATTGAAGATGAATGATTAATTTTGTGATCAAGGTAAGCAAGATCTACTATTTCTCCTTGATTTATGTTTGATTGAAGATTGGGGTTCGTTGGGTTCACCATAATCGGTATTTGGTTTACTTGGCCGCATCAAGATGCAAGTCGGATGGTGGAAATTTCCCATTCTTGTCATCGGCAGTTGTTTGCAATATTAGCATTTTGCCTTCCTACTGTTTTAGTTTGATAACTTAACCCATATAAAAAAAAGGGTACTGTACAATCAATACAAACAAACTGAAAGATTTGGATGCCAGCCAGAAGGAACAGTTGTACTATTAAAGATATTTAAGTTCATAAAAATAGATTGAAGAAGATAATTGGAACAACTGAGGGAGGAGAGATGTTGAGATTGAGAAAGAGAGATTAGAAGAGTCCAAGGAGAAGATGAATGAAAAGAGAGTGCAAGTAGAAAAAAATCAATAGAAAAATAGTCAAGGACATGCCTTAGGAAAGAATAGTTAAGGCATTCCATTCTAAACCTTATTCCTGTGAGCATCCATATAATATCTTTCCTAAATGTTTCTACATTCGCAATGTTCCTTTTCCATATACCTAATCTAACTGCAAGTTTTACGATTCCTATGATATTTTAGGATTTTAATTTATTGCTTTATTAGTTATATATATACATACATACATATACATACATACATATATATGATGTAGTTCGGTTGTCCGTTGCTGATTCGGTTTGTTTAGCCGAATGCCGGATTACAAAGCACAATCATAATACCTGAGTGTAGAAATAACAAGAGGATCCACTAACAGTCACCATTTTCAAAAAAATAGTAAACAAAAAATATCAAGTAACTATTGACACCAAGTAATAGATACTTAGGGCCCATTTGGCATTGATTCTTTGCAATGTTTCTGTGTTCCCATTAGCTACAAAACAGTGGATCTTTTTGAATGATTTTTCTCAATCTTTCCTTGTGAAATATTGCACAAAATAAGGGTCAGCTGGAATAGAAACTCCAAAATGATCCTTGATCATATTCATGGAGGAGGACTGCGTTGAATGCAAGTCTCTTAAGGGCAAGGCATTGAGACATACGAGCTTCTATCTCTTGTCTCTCCCCCCCTCTCCTCTCTCACATCCCTCCCTCTGCAGTCTCTCGTTTCTCTCTCCTCTCTTCCTTCCTCTTCTGATGCTCTCTGTATACACTCCCTCTCCCTCGCCCTACCTGATCTCTCTCTATCTCTTTATCCCAATCCGCTTTTTTTTATTTTTTATTTTTTTTTATAATAGTAAATTTTATTAAGAATCAAAGCTTTATCCCAATCCACGTAGCTAATATTTTTCTTTTATTTTAAATTTTTTTTATTTTGTTTTCTACTTTTACAAAAGATATACAAAATTGAATGATATTTGTGACCCATAATTTGGTTCGATTCAACCCCTTGAACAATATTAAATACTATTTTTATTTTCAAAACAAAATTGCATGAGTCAAACACCGAGCCTGTTTGGCATCATTCCTCTGCCTAGAAAAGGAGCAGAGTGAGCAAACAAATATGATTTTTCCATGAATTCCTAATATTCCTATGGATTCAATTTCACGCGAACAAATAGGCCCCCAGTTCCATCCAAACAAAGGGTTTTATCATGGATTCTCAATTCCATGCAAACAAATAGGCTTCCTAGGAATTCACTTCTATGCCAGTGAACAGTGTTGAATATGATTTCCTAGGAGAATTCCAAGCAAACACATGAATTTCAATGAATTTAATTCCATGTAAACAAAGAGGATTTTACCATGAATTCCTAGGAATTCAACTCCATGCAAACAAAGGGGCCATTAATTCTATCCAAGTAGAAGAGAACTTCACATTTCATAGAATTTCTAGAGATTCATTTCCAGATAAACAAATGAGCGGGAGAGGGAGAGGAATGGGAGAGAGAGAGAGAGAGAGAGAGAGAGAGAGAGAGAGAGAGAGAGAGAGAGAGAGAGAGAGAGAGAGCTTCTTTGTGCATCCATTTTCCATTTGGAGTAGCATAAATGTAGTGACAGATAAAGAATATGACAGTCATTGAAGAACATCATTAACATAGTATCAATATCATACGTGACGTCTGAGTGAATAGCTGAATTAATGAGGGTGGGAAAAATAAACCAATTTTATTTCTTTCTTGTTCTCTTTAAGACGAAAGCTAACTCCTCAGTAGTACATGGTTAGGATGTGTCACATGAAGTTCAAGAAGTGATCGATGAAAGAAGGGGCGAATAACATGCCTACATTTGAACTCTCTAGCATTACACCTATTCTTTGCTTCTCTCTATTACCTGCACAAAATCCCACAAACTCTTATTTTAAGGGTTTCGTTAGTCATCAGTATTCAGTACCATGATATTCCTACCCAGATGAAAAATAGAAACAAGAGAAGGAGAAGGAAATTCCAACATGACTAAGATTAGACAAATCATTGGAAACGAGTGAGTACACAACAACTATCCAATTAGACAATTCACACTTGAATCTTAAGATTTACTTTTAAATGGGGTTCACTGTATGGGTAGGGATCCTTTCCCCTAGGATTCAATACACCTGTGTGTGGCATGCATCTGGATGGGCCCTACATCAAGTGTTCACAAAATCTTTTTTGCAGTGCATTCTTGGCCAAATTCTCCTATTTACTACCATAGACAATTAATGCTATCGATCATAGTAACTTGATTAATTTATGTGTTCTTGTAGGGTGCTGGAACCTATATGTTTCGGCTAGATGATGAGCGAGTCATTGATGCTACTAAGGCAGGGAGCATTGCTCATTTAATCAATCATTCTTGTGAGGTAAACATTATATACAGACGTTCTTGATGAATTACATGGTCTTTAGATATTTGTGCTGCTGTCTTTTTTATTTCCATAACTTTGATGTCCACTTTTTTCAATGTTGAGCTATTTAGTATGGTGGCATTCTCATTGGTTAGTTAGACCAATATATTGTATGATTATCTTGTTTAATTAAACTGAACATATAGGTCTCATTTTATGAAACTCTCAATAATATACTTTATGTGTAACGCCTCACCCTTCACGCATGCATGATATTGTCCGCTTTGGCCTACGAGCCTCACGGTTTTGCTTTTGATTAGCCTCAACCCATCAAAAGGCCTCATGCAAGGTAAGGGTGTAGGCTCTACATATAACCCCATTCACTTTCCTCTCAATAGTCGATGTGTGACTTCGGGGCGTCACAATCCACCCCCCTTTAAGACTGCATGTCCTTGTGCAGTAGCCTGCCACTTTCTGTAGCATGCCGGCCCTCTTGGCCCGCCCACATGGAGACCTGCCCACTTGCACCAGACCACGGCAGGGGACCCGCACTCGAACTAGTCGAGAGTGGGCTCTGATACCATTTGTAATACCCCACCCTTCACGCATGCATGATATTGTCCGCTTTGGCCCACGGGCCTCATTGTTTTGCTTCTGATGGGTCTCAACCCATCTAAAGGCCTCATGCAAGGTAAGGGTGTAGGCTCTTCATATAACCCCATTCACTTTCCTCTCTATAGTCAATGTGGGACTCCGGGGCATCACATTATGGTCTTAAGGCATCTGCCCCCTTTTCATTTCTACTTTTCTTTGATGCCAATCAAGAAGTTTGTTAATCATTGGTTTTCAACTTTTTTTTCCTTCTAAAAATGAATTATTTATTCAGTTGTTCATATTGTTTCTTTTAGTATACCATTTTAACAGGTATGGAATTCCTATACTTCATCAATAACATGGATGGTCAGGAGTTTAGTTTCTTTACCCACCCACCCACCCCACCCCAAAAAAAAAAAAAAAAAAAAAAAAAAACTCTCTCTCTCTCTCTCCACTTTATATATTCTCTTTTTCCCACTTTCTTGCATAAAATCACTTCTAAATCAAAAATTTAAT
Source organism: Cinnamomum chago (assembly GCA_038049695.1). Lineage (NCBI taxonomy): Eukaryota > Viridiplantae > Streptophyta > Magnoliopsida > Laurales > Lauraceae > Cinnamomum > Cinnamomum chago. The sequence goes on from CP142452.1 coordinate 37,002,479, forward strand.
AGATCTTGCACCTAGGGACTGAATTACAAGGTATTGTCCAATATTCGTTACTGATGTCAACATTTGTATGCTTGACAATAGTAGCCATATGTGTAGGGTGGAAAATGTGCCATTCTGTTCATCTCATCTACTAGAGTTCATTTGTAAGAATCATTGAGTTGTTCAAAAGGTTTTACTAGACCAATACTCATCTGATTTGGGGGGGGGGGGGGGGGGGGGTGATATACATGCAACACATTTTGGGCTGAAAAGTGTTTTTTTATTTTATTTTAGGGGTTTTAGTTAGTGGCTTTCCCTTTTATCGTTGTTCTGTGAGATGAAACCCAACTACAAGGTTTTCTTTTTGGGTGTTCTACAAGATGGTATAGGTGTGAAGGCCTACCAATGTGGTTTAAGATGTTTTCTAAGCTCCGTTCTTCCTCCATGACAAGCCTTTCAATTTTTTCTGTTCTTCCTATTCCTGCTTTTCTTTTTTCTTTTTCCTGTTTTGTTTTGTTTTGTTTTTTTTTTTTTTTTGGAGGTTGTTTAAAGCTGTGATGTTATCTTGTTGATGTTCTTGGGCTGTTCCTACTCTTTTTGGATGTTCTAGGGGCTGCCATGAATGACATTCTGTGTTTTTCTTTGTCATGGGCTGGTGGCCTGTTTTTGGTCTGCTTTTAATACAGTTAGACATTGAGACCTGTGGCACATCGTTTCCATTTCCCAACATTTGGGGTGTAATCATATGAGCATGCCATTTCAATAAATAAATAATTACTTCAAAAAGCCTTTTAAAAATTGGAAACAATATAAGTTTTGGTTGTTTTTAATTCTTTTAATAAGTTAACTAAGGTTGAATTAGGTTAAATCTAGTCTCAAAATCGTACATTAAAAATATTTTTAAGTTATGCTGCCTTTATCTTTTTCTTAGAAATAGAATGTGTTAATGGGACATACGTCCCTCGATATGGAGCGTGACTGAAATGTGTGCTTCATCTGTGGGGTGTGCACCTCAAATATGCCTCATCTTGGTTAAACGTACTCCCTAAATGCAAGCCATACTTTGTAGTTTAATTTAGGGTGTGAGATGCTTGGCATTTTTGGGAAGCCTCACACTGAGTCATGAGCCCCAAACACTAATGAAAACATTGGTTTTATGTCTTTGGGTGATAATGAAAGCGGCAAATGTGACATTGGTGGTGGCCGTACTGGATCTGGTTGTAGTAGTTTATTCTGAAGGTGAGACACGTCTACTCCTTTTTGTTACATGTTTGCTTCTCAAGTTTCCATTCTGGTATTCCCCAATTGTAATACCCGACAGATATAATTTTGAAACTGCTCGGTCTCTGTTGTCTGCCCGTGTATCTCATCTGTTTTCGGGTGAAGCAACCTTTCCTGCTGTTTTTCTTATTAATCACATGCGATCATCTGTTATCGGCGGTATGGCGGTATCTCATCATTTGTGTGACCTTTTGGTTTGGAACCTGCTTACGCTGCACTTATAGTAGTTGAGGCTAGGTGGGAGTTTGATGGGGATCCAGGAGGATAGGAATGTGTTAGTCAGTTCTTTTAATTTCCTCTCTTTCATGGGATCTTTCATTTTGGTTTTTATGTTAGTTGATTTTTCTTATAGGTCCATTTTTATTAGAGTTAAGTTTTGATTCATTCTAACGAGTTATTGAGCCAGATTTAACCAAGTTGAGCCCAGATCCACACCAGACCTTGTGCAGATCCAGAATCCAGTTCGGCCAGGTTTAGTTCACGCATTAACTTTAATTGATGCATTCCAAAGAGTTATTGAGCCAGATCCAAGTTGAGCCCAGATCCACACCTGACCATGTACACATCCAGAATCCGGTTTGGCCAGGTCAAGTTCTAGCATGTACAAGCACAAACCCATTTGGAGCTGGCCGAATCCAAATCCATCAGTTGGTCTGAGGCCCAGATTCAGGGCCATCGAAGTCCTTTAATGCAAGTCTGACGCATCTGTGGATGAGATCTCTTAATTAGTAATTGGGGTTCTCTATTTTGTTATTCTCTTGTTAAATTGGAACTCTAATCGGAAAGTCTTTAGCTGTCCAATCTCACTAGGATTTAGTTTCGTAATAGGGCCACTTACAGGTGTTTTTGGGTTCTTTACTCATGTTTTGAGGAATAACAATATTTTTGGTTTATCTGGAAACTTTGTTCCTCAGTTTTTCTATTCTAGATGAAACTATTGTGCAAGGGATATTTCCCCAGACCTGTTCTAGCATGTCATAAAGTTGATTAGCACCATCACCTTCGGCTACCATCTCTTCAGTGTGTTGTGGGGACTGATCTTCCACGTCAGCATGTAGATCTTGGAGCAAAAACAGTCCCCAGGAATCAAATACTTTACTTTTGTAGTGGGAGGTCATACTGGAGAAGAGGCCAGGTCAGGCTGCTAGTGATATTGCGCTCTCTCTCTCTCTCTCTCTCTCTCTCTCTCATGGTGTTGTACTTGGCTGCCTGATAGCCCCACAGATTCAGCTTCATATCCCACCACATCTGGACAGAGGTGTAGAAAGGATTGGATACCCATGTGTGGAAACTTCCGTTTATTCAATCCCAATTGTTTGTGAATTTGACAGTTGTTTAACATGGCTGCCTTGTGATATTGCTGCTGAATTGTTCCAACTTCCCATGTTTAACAATGTGTTCAAATACTGGAATAAATTAAATAAATCATAAGTGCTGTTGTATGTGGTTTGTATGCTTTGTTAGAGCAAGGGATGTGGGTTTAGTTAAATTGGTGTGAATCAACTTGGGCCTGAGTGTTTGCTTAGGAAGTTGGTTGAGGAAGTATTTCCCTCTAGTGAGTTGCCACTCCATGACTAGGCTATCTTCATCTCAGTTTCAGGTTAGTGTAAGAAATTCAATAATCTACAGTTTGTTTGGGTCAATATTCTGTATGTGTTTGGCCCATGTTCTAGTCATCCGTATTGTTTATCAGGTTTGGCCACTGTGGATAGGCATGCACAGCAAGGTGCTTCACCAAAGGCAAACTGTAGTCAAGTTGAATGGATTAAATATGGCCAAGACTTTTAACTTTTATTGGTCTTTATGGTTAGTTCAATGTGATTTCTAACATAGTTGCGTTTTGTTTTTATTGCAGCCCAATTGTTTTTCGAGGACAATAAATGTTCATGGTGATGAGCATATAATTATTTTTGCAAAAAGAGATATTAACCAATGGGAGGAATTGACATATGATTACAGGTTCAATGCAGTGTTAATATATTGTATGTCTTAATTTATTTTCTTTATGTATTGATCTTACTCTCTGCATTTTGTAATCAGATTCACTTCAAAAGCTAAGCAACTTGCTTGCTGCTGTGGTTCCGCTAGATGCCGTGGAGTTGTTAATGAAATTGAAGCGGAGGAGCCTCTTGACAAGATACAAGTACCTCAATGTGAGAGAGTGGAGCGGGGATTGAAGGGTTAGTAAAATCAAATCAATCCTAACATTGCGGACATTTTTTATTATTTCAATTAGACATTCAACTCAGTTACAGAATCAGGGGTGCGATGTCTCCTGGGAATGCAGCCTCAGCTTATGCTTTTTGATTTTTAATTTATAATATAAAAACCTCTCTATGAATTGCCATTGTCGTAAATGGTACTCTAATAGAACCTATCTATCTGATCACACCATGTAGTTGGTTTTTTGCTGGGCACAGTGCATATTTTTTTCTTAATCCATTCCCTTCATATCATGCCTTCATGATCCTTTGGGAAGACGAGTACCTGTTATTGATTAAAAAAAGTACTTAATAGAAGAATAGAAGTGATACTCACCAATTTATAGTCTCTGGTCCAAGATTAAAGGTTTGTTATCAAGTGTCATCTTTAATCTAAAATATCAAATAGTACTTTAATCTTGGTGCATTCCACATTGTGGCAATTTGCGAGGGGTAGTTCTGATCCATTGTTATACCTTGATGAAAAGTATGACCGATTGGTATGGACATATGGACGGAAAGCACATTCACCAATTGCTACTGGCTAGAGTATCACCAAGATTGGTGTCACTACTTGGAACTCAGGGCCCTTCGAATTCCATGTTGCAGCTATGATGTATCAATTTCCATATGCATAAAAGTCAAAATGATTAATTCAGATTTAAGGGCATGGATTAATAAATCTTGAAATTATAAAGAAAGCTAATACAAAAAAAGACAACCTTTATTGTTAAAAAAAAGGAAATTAAAATATTATGCATCTAGTTCTATTTGTTATGCAGTCTATCACCCTCTCAATGCGCCTGCCACAAGTCTATATCATTTGGATCATCACAAGCTGATTATATAGATTCTGGTTACTTTAAGTGGGGCAAACCCCTCTTCTGCATGAACTAGTGAATAGAGTTCCTAATCTAGCATGCATAAGATAAACAATTAGCATATAACGTATAAGAATAACATCAGTAAAATCGACAGCATGTAAATCCACATAGGTGCATCAAGTCCGAATAGTGTGGTTTATGAATGTTATTATATTTTCCCCATGGATTACCACCTATCTACATTGTGGCATAGGTCACCATAGTCTTTGTTGCCCAAAAAGGTGCAAATCATAACATAAGAGTATCATCATACGCCTTATATCTGCTAACACCCAATAAGGTTGCATTTGTGTAGCTGAATTTCCTGGAAGAAATCCACTCTTTCTGCCATCGATTTCCGCGCTAGAGGGGATCCGGAAGTTCGACAAGGCGAGGTCGGACTTGCAGCGTTTCCTCTTTCACCGCTCTGTATAGAATAATCCGTAATGACCAACAACGGGTTCATAAACGTGGTGACCTGCAAAAGGGTCTGCAGGTTCATCAACAAGGAACCGCTTTGTGTATCCTTATGATACAAAGAGGGAGAAAAGAAAAAAAAAACCTCTTGGATATAATAACATTCATAAACCACACTATTCGGACTTGATGCACCTATGTGGATTTACATGCTGTCGATTTTACTGATGTTATTCTTATACATTATATGCTAATTGTTTATCTTGTGCATGCTAGATTAGGAACTCTATTCACTAGTTCATGCAGAAGAGGGGTTTGCCCCATTTCAAGTAATCCTAGAATCTATATAATCAGCTTGTGATGATCCAAATGATGTAGACTTGTGGCAGGCGCATTGAGAGGGTGATAGACTGCATAACAAATAGAACTGGATGCATAATATTTTAATTTCCTTTTTTTTTAATAATAAAGGTTGTCTTTTTTTGTATTAGCTTTCTTTATAATTTCAAGATTTATTAATCCATGCCCTGGGAAACACTCCTTGGACGTCCTCTAACCAATTAATCATAGTGATCATCAGTACCATCCAATTCACTTTTAATCAAGATGGGTGCGCACTTACTAATGATAAATCCATTAATTGGCATAAGGGGATAATGTAGATAGATTTCATCTTGATCATTGTATGTTCCCACAGTCATACTACCACGTACCTAAGACACCGAGGTGTTGACCTACAGTTGGCCTCACTCATTGGTGACTCAAAGCAAATGAATAGATAGAAACTTGAGTTCATGAATGTCTTAGGATTGAGAGTCTATTGCTAGGGAATTATGAGAACAGTCCTTAAATCGAGATAATATTTCATAAGGTGCTTTTCATGGTCCTTCAATACATCCAATGTACCAGTACCGTGATTCAGAATCTTCCATTCTAATGATCAAGGCAAATCACACTATCTCATAGTGATCAAAGTGCTGCAACCTTATTATATGAGATGCTCAATCTCATTACTGGTTGTGAAGATATTTTAAGTATAAGATTTATGACACATGTCTCCCATATGTGGATTTAATTCATATACATATATCACATCTAATATACTAATGAGACCCGATTCATCTCATGAACCATTATGTCATATGTATTGGTCATGTTCATTAAGTAATAAACACCATTCATCTCATGAAAGGAAAGCATGATTTTATTGATAAATAAAGAAATTAATCAATTTATTATATCAACTAATGGATTGATACCACACAATCTAACAATAAGTCCAGATATAGCCACATGTGAGACCGTCTCATTGGATTGAGAGGATTGTATTTTTTTTTTCGAAATTTTATTTAGCCACATGGTTGGCAGAGTTCATGTATTAGCCACTTGTATGGACAATAAATTGAATCATGTTCCAAAATTTGATGGCATTGAAAATTTGAAATCCATACAACCAAAAAAGGCTGACAATTGCCAATCCATACAACCCATAAAGACCATTTACATTATATTCTAGTAATAGAACACATGGAATTCACTCATAAATCATCAAATGTCCCTGCGGGGCCTTCGTGAGTAAGAACGAGCAGTCATGCTGGGATGTCGTACCGTGCGCTCCACCTCTTCGATAGACATTCCACACAGAACATGTGCTGCCTGATCAACTGCAGTGTATATACCATAAGGGTCTTCAATCCAACCCTCCGGACCCCTCTCGATGACTCTATCAAGGATGCTCAGGGCGCCTGCATTGCGCTGTAATTCAATGGATTAATTCATGAGTTCAATAAAAAAAATTACAAAAAAGGATTATAATTTGGCATATTTACCATACCATCTCATAATCAATGTCTGCATTAGATTGTGCAGCTCGAGGACGTGGGCGATAATCTGATCGGAGGTTAGGGTTTTGAAGCACTCTTCATGATACTCTTGCGTACCAATCCATGTAATTTGGTACGCAATTAGAAGGACGTCGAACTGGTGTGCTTTGATTCTACCCAGACAGTAGGTGATCATTCCATCTTTCCCAAACTTGATCAAAATATTGATAAGCAATCTGATATGCTCCTGTGGTTGGGCCTTGTGCAACACGAATCAGGGCTAACGGGGCTGATGGAACAGTCTGCACCATAAAGATCATTTACATTATATTATAGTAATAGAACACATGGAATTCACTCGTAAATCATCAAATGTCCCTGCGGGGCCTTCGTGAGTAAGAACGAGTAGTCATGCTGGGATTTCGTACCGTGCGCTCCACCTCTTCAATAGACATTCCACGCAGAACATGTGTTGTTTGATCGACTGCAGTGTATATATCAGAAGGGGCTTCAATCCAACCCTCCGGACCCCTCTCGATGACTCTATCAAGGATGCTCAGGGCACCTGCATTGCGCTGCAATTCAATGGATTAATTCATGAGTTCAATAAAAAAAATTACAAAAAAGGATTATAATTTGGTATATTTACCATACCATCTCATAATCAATGTCTGCACTAGACTGCGCAGCTCGAGGACGTGGGCGATAATCTGATCGGAGGTTAGGGTTTTGAAGCACTCTCCATGATACTCTTGCGTACCAATCCATGTAATTTAGTACACAATCAGAAGGACGTCGAACTGGTGTGCTTTGATTCAACCCAGACAGTAGGTGATCATTCCATCTTTCCCAGACTTAATCAAAATATTGATAAGCAATCTGATATGCTCCTGCTGTCGGGCCTTGTGCAGCACGAATCGGGGCTAACGGGGCTGATGGAACAGTCTGCACCCTACCAAATTACCCAAGGATCCTATCTGGATGATAGGGCTCAACAAAGTCCATGCACTTAATACACCAACAGTAGAAGTTGACCTGATTAAATGGTGAGTGCTGCCTAACATCGCAATAAGGATCCCATGTGACCTGCAATGACCAAGACAATTATGAGAAATTTTCTTATAAATTAAGAATTTGATGTCAATCAATCCAATAACTCATTAACAAGCAAGAACCCTTACCTAGTCTGCACCCATGCAATCTAGTTGCTCTCGCAGTGCCTGTAAGAGAGCAGCAGTCTCCCTATGAGGGAGCCATCGATGAACTCGGGGCAGATTAACGGTATAGTGAATGTTGGGAGTTGGAGCCAAACACTCAAAATGCTCATAAATCCACGCCTCTAGCAGCGTAAGATATCCGGCAATTTGTTTGACTTCATGATGGGTAGCCAATCCCAATTGTCGATACAAGTAAGCAAGAGCAGCGGCACCCCATGCATATGTACGGACACGCTCCAAGTCTGTCAAGAGCATCAGATATATAATTGGCACACGTGTGCCACTCTTGTCGGTGAACAATGTGCATCCTAATAAATACAGAAGATATGCTCTCACTGCACAATCAATCATGTCCTCTCCATCTTCATCTGATATGTTTGAGAACCTCCCTCTCAGCCACTCTAATCTTACAGATTGGCCCCGAACCTGCTGCAGCTCATCATTTGCCTCATTTGGATCAACTCCCAAGTAGTCAACAAGTAGTGAATGCGCATCTTGATATGACAATCTATCATGGTACGCAACAAAACGGGCAGTCACCGGGATCCCAAGTATGGTGGCAACATCATCTAGACTAATGGACATCTCACCGAACATCATGTGGAAGGTGTTTGTTTCAGGTTGCCACCTTTCCACAAAACAAGATACACGGATCTTACTAACAGAGCGATATGATGCTGTAATAAGTGGACTCAAGTTAGATCTAGCTACTAAGTCTCTAAACCTGTCGCTCGTTTAAATAACAGTGTGGTATTTTCTGTCCATGGCTCAAACACTTTAGCGCAACCCGTTCTTGTATTAAAAAAATGGTACATTATTGAAGATCTTATAACTAATGCATTGATCTTGATATAAAAAGTAAAAAGCAAGAACATACATGTGAATGCCAAATGTATGCAGCTATGTGTGTGTTGAAACTGGGCAACAAAGAATGATCTTCTGGCCCCGCAGTTATTTCTTGTTCACCGACAGCTTCTTCTTCATCAAGTTGTTCAACAGGGGCTCCTTCTTCGTTGCCCTCTGCAAAATCATATTCCGGTTCCTTAGTTTCTTCTTCTACCACCTCTTCAATTCTTTGACGACGCCTCCTGTTGGAAGCTGTCGTTCTTACCTTGGAACTGCTTGGCCTATCTATTTTTGACGAAACATTGGAAGAAGAGTGTAAAACATAAAAACTGCATTAACCAGTTATTGTTCGACACCGTCTGTTCGAACTTTTCATGGAATGTTCGGGTTTTAAGTTATGAACATTCATTCAATGTTCGAACATTAAATTTCGAACATTCACAATATGTTCGAAACATCACTTCCGAACATTTAAGATATGTTCGAACTTTAAAATCAGAACATTCTACATATGTTCGGAACTTACGATCCGAACATGTTCAATATGTTCGAACTTTCAGTATTGAACATATCGCATGGAAAATAAAAAAAGAAGTTTGAATGACTCACTACAGTGTGAATACACAGCAAATATGTGATAACATTCAAAACATATGTATCCCTTCTACATATATTCATGCAAAAGAGTGGATACAAACAACTATTTGCAAAAATATAACAATGAGAATGGTGGTGAGGTCACCCTTGATTTAAATATACCGGTGATATTGCCTTCTTCGTTGAAAATGACCGCAACAAATTGATTCAAAGACTGGTTCGGTCCCTTCACTTGCTTAATCGTCAAAATGAATGTGCGACAGATGAATCAAGGGCTGGAAGAGTTACAGGCGTTACGGGAAGGTGGAGAACGTGTATGAGTAGAGAGAGGAGAGCAAGTCTAAATAGCAGGGGTAGTTAGGGTATGTGGATGGGTGCGGAAAGTAAAACCAATAAACATTCAAATGTTATACATGGGTGTGGAGAGAAATTCGGTGGGAAGAGCAATTTTTGTGGTGCCAATAGAACCCCCCATTGATTAATACTTAATTTGGATATTAATTTTAATTTATTATTCAGTTTGTACGGGTTTGAGGCTAGTAAGACTAAAAGAACCATGCTTTAACAAGGTAGGGCTGTTAGACCATAGTCACTGAGTGATTATGCAATGCTTAAGCATAAGCCATTGACCTGGTCTTACAAAAAATTATACATTCAGCCAATATTTTGGCTATTGAATCCGCATGGCCTTTCGTGAGAGATTACTCCATGAGGATCCCCGTGCTTTCATCCTGACCATGTAGTTTTGCCCGTCAAATTTGGACCATTGGTAGAAATTTTTGCAACCACCAATCAATTAACTGCATAGGCATCTGATTGAACTTCATGATACAATTTGAAAGATTTGTACTATTTAAAAAACCTAATGGACAAATATATAGAAACCATCATGCTAAAATTACCCAAAAGAATAAGTAAATATATATATATATATATTTACAATTTGTATAAACTAAATAAAATAAAAGGTGTAAATTATTGTTTAAGAACATGAAATTAAAAAGGCGGAATGGCAGAAGATGCTATCGATGATGTGGGTCTTGATGAATTGGCGATCTCTCTTCGATGATATCGTTCTTATCGACCACGTGGATTTGAAAGATTCAGCCCATCCATCATCAATCTATATGAGGCCCCTTCCATATGAAAGATGTTCATAATATGTCATCCTACCATAACATTGGACCCACCCATACACTTATCTGCAGGAGATGCTATCTACCCACCTGTGACCTGCCCATATCTTTAACTCCGGGCTTGCATAGGCTACTAGACTAGCATACATATCATGAAAAAAGTTGTTTATAGAGAGTCCCACATCGCCAAAGAATTGCTAGCTTGCTTTCTTTATAAGTACTATTGTCACTAGTTTCACGGTTTTTTCGGAGATATCTGATAAAATTTGAACGATACAGAGAAGATTAACATGCCTGTGCAGAGAAATGGATCAATTTTTTTTGCCAATCTTGCCCTTGCAGTCTTAAATTTTTTTTTTCCATTTTACCCTTTTATATGCAAGTGGGCCTAGGGCCCATCATGCCTAACCAAATTAGATTAATTCTAGTTTCATTCTTTTCCTATCTTATCCTTAAGTATTCAAGTGGGCCTGGGGCCCATCATGCCTCATCAAATAAGATCAACTGGATGATCAAAACTGATGTTCGTATGATCTATTGAAATTTGCTGTGTTTTTAGAAGAGGCCAAACAATATGGATGTGTGTGAAAAATAATCATGGGTTGGATGAACAAGTCAAGAAATGATCCAATTCTTTTTTTTACATTTCTGCCCTTCACTTATTCTCATTTTCCATTTTACCATTTTTTGGCCTAGGCCCATCAGGCCTCAGCAAATCAGATCAGGTGGAAGAATATCAGTAATGGGCTGGATGATGTAATGCAATTTGTTGGTTATTACAAGAGGCCCCCACTATATGCATCGCTGTGTGAAAATAACAATGGGTTAGATAAATTGTTGTGGGCTTTAGTTACCACTAGTTAGGCCCTGCACGTGCATGTTTTGCTGTTCATCTATTTTAGCTGAATGACTATAAATAGATTGAAAATAACTATTTAACATTAATTTGAATATCTATAGTTTAAAAATCTGTAATTATCAGATAACTGTTTGGTTTGGTGACTGCACTCATCCACTTGTAACATAATTGAAGAAAAAGTGATTGTAGATGTAGATGGTTGTTTTAACAAAAAAATAAAAGAAAATTGAAGAGTTTTAAATATTTTAAAGCTATACCAAAGGCATACAATAAAAGGCTGGATTTGGAGTAATTTTTCCTTGCAGTTAGAGAATACTGTTAAGTTATCAGGAATCACCTGTTGAATGTAACAAGGAAGTAGATCGCTATTCTCAGCAATGGATTGTAGGTTTGTAGAACCATGCACTCTGCAAATTCAAATTCGCTCTCATCAAAACTACTGTTGTGGGGAGCTAGATTTATAGAAGATTTCTCTAGATACATTCATGAAGATCTAAAATATGTCATTCATTGCACAGAAGTCAAAATTAAAAGCTCCAAATCCATTTGAACAAGTAACAGACAAGTATTGATAAAAGATGAAGATTCATATATAAAGTATTGCAATGATGGTAGTTGGCATCCAAAGAAAATAAACATGCTAAGGATGCACTTACATTGAGGTCTGATAGTCATTAGCAGCTTCTCCCACTTCTTCATCGTTTTCACAGCCTCTGACAGAGCAGGACAAAAGAATCCTAATTGGAAGGCCGCTCTTATGTAAGTAAATTTATAGACAATTGATTGAGAACTCCTGCCCAGTTAATCAATCAGCAAACTTACCATCTTTAACAGTAAACTCTAGGGGTGAGTATTCGGTCGCTTCGGTTGGTTTGGTTGAAATTTTGACCAAACCGAAATATTTCGGTCGAAGAAATTCTTAACCGAACCAACCGAATTATGAGTTGTAACCGAATTCGACCGAACTGAAAATATTTCGGTTAAATTTCAGTCAATCCGGTCGAAAGGCCATATGTTGGGCTTTGTTATGGGGCCCAAATTTGTTGGGAACATTTCTATAATAAAAAAATCCAAAGTATAGACAACTAGCAAATTCTAAATATCCAAAATAAAAAAGATATTAAAGCCAAGTATTCAACAGTTTATTAGCCTTAAGAGTTTATATATTTTATATATCTAAAATACAAACTTTTATATGTATATTAATAAATCCGGTTAATTTAGTTAATTTGGTGAAAAAAAATAAAAAACCGAACTGAACTATATTATCCAAATTTGCTGTAAATCTTAACCGAACCTAACCAATTTAACCGTATAACCGAACCAAATAAAAAATTTCGGTTCGATTCGGTTCAAAACTTCGGTTCGTTAGACAGACGCTCACCCCTAGTAAACTCCACTCCATAAGATTTGGAGATCACAGTTCCATCTTCAAGCCGAGTTTCATATTTCATTGTGGCGGAAAGAGATTGAAAAACACATTACAATTTAGTAGATCATATTTTCCAACCTGCAAAGTTATCAAATTAAGGATGCAAAATTGTATACCAAGAACTTCATCAAGGTCCTTGGGATTGTCCCATTTCTTTCCCTTTGCAATTGCATTGGGTGGAATGGTTGGTGGAGACCCTGACTCTAGGCACATCAAAAAATAATTAGAAGAATGTAATTTTCAATGCTACACCTAAATGCAGAAGGAAAGACAAATTAACATATTGCAATAATTTGTTGAGCACTATGACAACAAATATGAAATTTGTTAGAATTCATAGGAATTAATTGTTTTATTGAAGATCTACCTGTAGTTCATTATTCTTAAATCGTATTGAACAACATATCATATATTGACATAAAATAATGTCATTAGAAGACCAAATAAAACACTAACTATTGCCACTATATTGATGTGAAACATAGCTTATCAACAATGTTAGAAGTTTGCCAAATGGTTTCAAAGAAGCTTCACCCATAAACACTGCAATTGACACTTACAATGTTTATAGCAAGTAGTAGCTGGCCCCCAGAAAAAAAAAATTGGTTTATAGCACGTGTAAGGGATCCAACAAATATGCCACGTGCCTCATGGACTTCACAAAAGATACAAACAATGCATTCCTAATAAAATTTGCAATAAAGCAATGGCCAACAACAAAATGAAACTCCTTGTTGATGATGAATATGATCATGGGAGAGAAATAATCATTAACAGTATATGTACCTACTATTGGCATTGTCTAGATAGAAATAGATAAGAAACGGAGAAAACTTTTCTACTACTGAACCTTTCTCTGAGTTTGTGGACTAAAAAGGAGGGTCATTAACAGTCCATGTTTGTGTATCCAAAAAGAAAATGGAAAATAAAGTATTAAGGGAAGAAGGGGAGGAGGGAAAAGGTGAGAAACTGTTTCTTCACAAAAAGGCAAACCAACATGAGTTTTATTAAAGAAATGCTCTTAATAAAATGAGGCCATGTCTACATGCATTATCTCTTATTATATTAAGTAACAATCATTTGATGGCATGCATCAAAATGACGGCAGTATGGGGTGCATCTATACCGTCACTAAGGGCCCATTGGATTTTACGAACTCAGTGCAGGTAACCTGAGTTACTTGCCAGTGAAAGTTTCTTTTGTTCTTGATATGACCAAGATGTAAAACAGAGTTACATGTATTTAGATTGATAGGTAAACTGGTTGCTCTTTGTCTTCAAGCAACTAATCAAGATTATGATTTATAAACAACCTGTTGTGTTAATTACCCTGCATCACTTGAGCAATCTAACAATTGTATCAATGATAAATCATATGATTTAAAATTACGAAAGCAATTGTAGGAGTTTCATGGAAATGTTGAGAATTAGGCCAATAGCAGAATGAGAAGAGAAATCAGCAGAAAGTCGATGGAGAGAGGGGGAAAATTGTAATACCTTGCTGAAGTTGAGAGTCAAATCTGGTGAGTGTGAATGCTCTGGAAGAGAAGGAAACGCCATTTGCATCATCGAGATGCATGACAAGTCCTCATCTTTCCAATGCCACTTATCTTTTCCCCCCCCCAAGAAAATGAAGAGAAATTAGGGATTTACTGAAGTTTTATTCAAACCTGCACCAATCAAGACCACATCCAGAGACAGAAAAATATGATCTCAAGAAAAATATTTTCAAGAAAAGGCACAATTAAAGATAAACATTTTCAAAACAAGAACCCAAAACATCAAAAGATATAATAATCAGTCATGATAAAATAAAATAAAATAAAATCCTGACAAGCACAAGCCTTTACTCAAAGCCACATATTTTTTTCTTTTTTTTTAATGGCACCAGAACCCAAATATAATCTAATAAAAAACAAGGAAAGCTACCAAACTACTATTACATTCACTGCATTTTTTTTCATTTTCAATGTATAGTCTTTACATTCAAATCTTTAGATAAGTGTCATTCTCACCTCATAAGCATTAATATCTGAAAAAAAGGACCTGCAACTAAAGCATGGTTAGCCTCTTTGATAACAAACTCAATAGCAAAACACCAAATCCTTCACATTTATAAGTGATAGGGAATTAGGAGAATGGCATAAAATATGCAATCAATATGCAATGATGTTTAAGAGAATGGAGAGGTTGCATATTCTAGTTTTCTTTTCTTAGGGCGGTGCAGTGTAGAGAAAAACGAAGGAGAAATTAAGCAGACTAACCTTTGTGCCCATGACCACATGTCAAGAGAAAAGATGTGCATTTAGAGCATTTAGAGTGGATGTTACTTTTGCTGCATGCTGTTTAGCAATATCTATCTTTTGCCTTCCCACTTCAATCAAAGCAAGTCTGAAGTTCTTTGTAAGCAGCTGCATTGCAAATAGAGTCTTAGCTGGATTAGTTAAGGATATGTTTTACATGCATATAAAAACATGAATTACTATGTAATTGGTGTTCTGCTACGACTCAATACTCATCCAAATTTACGAATTTGAAATCTTGAGTACAGATAAATTAAAGAAGGAAAAACTCACAAATTGAATAGAGAGTGGAGGCTCATCTCTAGAAAATCATTATAGAAAGCTCCAATCCATGTAGTTGATGGATGATGGTGTCTCGCGGGTAGGAGATAAAAGAAGCACTCAGCTTGGGGTGGTGACACATGAATAAGGAACTGCATGAGCTCTATTATTTTATGTTTTTCAGAGAAGACATGATGTAATTTCCTATTTTCATGCCATTCCAAAAGAATTTATTATGGTTTATGATCAATATAAATTTGATTCATGATGGTTTGAACTTCAATTTGCATATATAGTAGGAATTATGTGATTTAAAAGAATGCAGAATGTCATAATTCATTGTTGTCATAGAAAAGTGTGTGTCAATTTGTAAGACAAAGAAGTAGAAATAACAGACTAATAATCAGAGAAAAACAAAACTCTATAGATAGCATCTTTTTTAAAAACATCCATAAAAAAGGTGGATATAGTTGTATGCTCGAAGTAAGACAAAAGAAAGGAACTATCATCCTTATATGATTTGACACATAGTTGAAGTGTGACCGATAGTAGAAGTTAATATTTACAAAGTATAGTTTGTGACACATTGTTTATGCTTGGCTTTCATTAGGAAAGTCATCAATTGACAATGAAGTTTACTTCTGAGCTATATTGATAGGCTTTCAGCTGAAATATGTATTCTTGTCGATTGAATTTGTCGATAATGTCTTTGATTTCACTGATTTGTCCCTAACATTAAAATAAAATGATAAGTTCAATATTTTATAGGAATTAGATATGTAAGTACTGGTAATGAGGTGAATTTGATAGAAGCATACTTGTTCTGAAAAGTGCATCATTTGAACTGTTGTGCATGAAGAAAGTCTCTTGATTTCGTTTCCAAATAATGTTGCTGAAATCGTTCCTGTGGAGTCATAAATATTTGCAACAACTCTAAACCTGAAATTCAAGAATCAGTTAATTAGTATTTACACACACACACACACACACACACACACACACACACACACACACACACACACACATATATATATATATATAAAAATTGTCTTACCATGGTTGTGCTGTGGTTTCTTTGTAGGTACATGAATGAGAGATTTGAGTGTTATATTTCTCTGTTGTTTTCTTCTTGCATCCACTACAACCCATGTACCAGAACTTCTTTTGCATATTATCCACTGAAATTGATGCTCTTATGTGATGTATAACATTCTGAAGGAAAGACTTTGCATTATTAAGCAATTGTTGAAATGAGAAAATGATGTTGATTTGAAAAGAAATGAAGTTGATTGATTAAAGTACCAATGTTTTTGAATTCAGAATGTCTTCTATGTTTGTAGTTGTTGTTGCCGATGTAGTTGGAATGCTTGCTTGAGACATATTTTTTCATAGTTCAATAAGCTTAGCCTCATCATTCGAACACCTAGCAAGAAATCATTTATGATATTAATAATTTATCTTATTAGAGTATTTTTATGTATTTTTATTAAAGAGGAAAAAGTGGTTTGAAAAATGATTTGTAATTACCAAGTGTGTAATATGGTGGCAATTGGTATGTCAGGGTTGGTGATTAGTGTTAAGGAATGTCTTGTATTTAGATCGACTATACTTGAGCAAAAAGAAAAGAAAAGAACCATGTTAATGTATTCATTTCTCATAGCTATAGTAAATAGATTTACTATTGTTATACCATTATAATATGAGATCTTTGTACGTGTGACAAGAATGATCGGCATTGTATCTAGCGTTGTTGATAGAGCGTCAATCTCCTTTGCCATAAAGTTGTTCCACATAGACAAATTAATTGTTGTCAAACTAAATATTATAATAAAAAAGAAGGTATTAGTGGCAGTATATGGTAATTGATAATAGAGAAAGTTATTAAGAAGGTAGATGTTTTAAATGATTAAGAAAGTAGATGACATACTCTGAGTCTACTAGAACTATTTGTTGAAGTGGCAAGGTTTCTGATTTGACTTTCTTTGGGAGTAGTATATCAAGAATTGCAGCAATTATGTCTGAAAAATAACATTGTAATGAATAAAAATATTGCATGTTCATTTACATTTCATGGATGATGATAGTTCAGAAATATTATTCTAGTATAATTTTTTTTTACCTATTTCTGCCTTTGAGTCATGCTTGTGAATATCAAATAGTGGAGTAAAATTGTCAATGTTGCTACTGATATCTTCATTTTCTTTCATGACTTCTTCAATGATAGAGTGACTATTTATGTACCACTGATATTTTGTATTTTCAAATTTGCATCTTGGCTTACTTGGACAGATAGAGATATTTGACACAGTAGCTTTTCAATACAGTTAACGTGTTTTCAAGTAAATTAATATCGTTGTCAAAGATAGTGGCTCGGACCCTAGTTCCCTGCATACATTTAAAAAAACCAAAATCATGATAAATAAAGAAATGATGATGAAAAATGAAAGGAGTCTGAATTTTCTGGTTGTGGGGTAAATATATAGTTTTCATTGAATTTAAATATATATTTTTCATAGGAGTACTTTATTTTATCTAATTTATATAGAAATCACCTTGTCTTTTGTCTTAGTTTTGTTAAGTTAATCTAGGGAAGATGAATATTACATATATAGTGAGCTTGGAGTTTTCTTTGCTGATAATTTTATAAAGCAAAAACATGGAAAAGGAAAAAATTTGGAAGAAATTAAAGTTGCTTTGGTAGCTTCACTAACTTTATTACAAAAAACTCATAGTATGTTCTGTGAATGTATCCAATCACCAATTGAAATAAAAGAGAATTTCAATCTCCATTCACTTACTAAGAAAAAGTTTAAGTTTCAAATCACCAATCGAAAAAAAAAGTGGCCTTGGAGTTTTCTTTGTTGATAGTTTTATAAAGCAAAAAGTTGGAGAAGGAAAATATTTGGAAGAAATTAAAAAATAAACAAACTCAATCAATGAAGAGAGAGACAGGAAGAGAAACCAGGAAATATCATATGACGTTAGTATTATAACATGATTCTATTAGAAAGAAAAAAAACCATTTTCTTTCTCATAGCACGTAGGAAAAAAATTAAGAAGGGAAAAAAAACCACACTACAAACTTCATCATAGAGTACAAAAACTTATAAAGAAAAGATGGAAGCACTTTGCAGATGTGAGAAGAAAGGGAAAATTCTCTTATATGTTGGGGTGACTTTGAGAAAATCCAAAGAGATGGTAATCATCCTCTTTAGAAGAGAGAAAAAAAAAACTCTGTAGTTGCCATGGAGAGATGAACAATCGAGAGAAGAGAGGCATTGAATCTAACCTCAAAGGAGAGAGACGGAAAGAGAGAAGATATGAAGTTTTTTTTTTTTTTTTTTTAGCATGACAAGGCAACATGCATCTTTAAGTGAGGCCCACATATTTATTTTGCAAGCATGACAAGGCAAACATGCATCTTAGGCGGACCCCATGGAGAAGTAGAGAATCCAAATAAAAGAAAATTTCAAGTCCCATTCACTAACTCAAATAAGAAAAAGTTTCAGTTTCGATTCACCAATCTAAATAAAAAAAAAATACAGTCAATCTAGAATGTCTAAATTATGGGCCACACCTTGGATGAGTAGCTACTTATTCATGACCACTACTCTCTCATACTAAAATAATTATGTAACCTAATATATTTTAGAGTTTAATAAATCCAAACTGAAAAAAAAAAGTAAACCTATAAACAAATAATATTCAAATATCACTAAAAAAACTAAATTCAAAAGAGGGTGTAAGACCCTGACCCGAGTGGCCTCGATTAGTCTTAATTAAGTCATGAGTTAGTTCTAAGCTTGATTAGTGATTTTGGCTAAGTTGGGTTTGGAACAGCTTTATAATGGTTTGGGGAGTTTTAAGTGCCTTAGTGATTAGTGGGACCCTTTGGGGGTTCTTTTAGTGATGTTGCATGTGATTGGGGTTTTACTCGAGATTCTTATGACTAGTGTTTTCTTCCTATTTTACTTATCTTGTTAATCCCAACAACTTTCATGTTGATCCTGTTCCCGTTCGAGACCCCAAAACCCGATTTCCTAGCATTGAGGGCAAAACAGTCATTATACACCAAATCTGTACCCAAAACTTAATATCCCCGAAATCCGCGAAATATATACTTTTTGGAAACTAGAAATTTCGAAGATCATTTCTTCCTTCTTCGTCGAATTCATCCGAGACATCGAGAAACATGTTTCTAGCCCGACAAATCATGTAAGTTGTGGGACCCACCTTCATTTGCTATAAAAGAGGGAGCCTATTTTCTTCTTCCCTTCCTCATTTTCCAGCACAAGAAGCTTAGCCTAGGGTTTTCTTGCTTCCCTCTTCTTCTTCTTATTCTCTTCATCCCAATCTCCCACCAAACTGCACCAACATCAAAATGGACTTCATCATTCTCTTCCTCACCTTGAAGGCTACCTCTTAATACCATTTGTGAAGAAAACCTCCCATTCCAAGATCTTCATTGAGCTCACTCTTGCCATTAGAGGACCTTACAAGTAAGTGATCATCTCCATCTCCTAGAAATGTGTTCTTGTGACCCTAGAGAAGCTCCATCTCCATTATTGAAAGTCCTCTCCTCCTATTTCATTGTTTGACCCATTTTAGGGTTTGTGTTTTGGGGGTTTTTGTGTGTAGCTTGGAATCTTGACTTGAAAGTGATTAGAGCTTGTTTTTTACTAAGCTTGGACCTAAGGCAAGTGGATGAATTGATGTTTTGAGTTTTGAATGGTTTTCATGAGAAGTATCAATGATTTCATTATTTCTTTCATGCTTTTATTGACTTGCATTGATTTGGAATAAATGCCCATGAATGCATCTTACTAGCTTATTTAATGTCTTGGAAACATTAGTTTTGACCTTTCATTTAATGCTTGTTATAGCTCAATCAATACTTGTGATTGGTGGACTTCTCTCTCTTATGATTGAATGGGGTGTAGAAGGAGGTGATTAGATGAACGCTTGTAGAAGTTTTTGGGAAGTGTTAAATGATGATTTGGAGGAGCTTCTTAGCTCATTTCATTGCAGACAAAGGGATGGGAAACAAAGGGAATTGACTGGAAGAAGAAAAGGCTCAGATCTGAACTTAGTGTGAATTTCCCGCAGCTGGGTGGTCAGCTGGCGGCCACCTGTCAGCTAGCCGCCAGTCACCGACCCAAGTTCGGTTACAATTCCAAAGAGCTACTTTTCTCTTCTGAAGGCGCGGTCAGCCTCACGGTTATCCAGCGGCTAACCGCTGAAACCATCGGCGGCTAACAGCTAGCTAACCGAACCTATTCACGGTTACAATTCCAGTAAGCTGCATTCTGTCAGAGCAACCGCGGTCAGCCTCGCGATTAGCCAGTGGCTAACCGCTGAACCCCATCAGCGACTAACCGGCAGCTAACCGCCAGGTGATCGACCATACCCCAAGAGTTTTGAAATAAAGAGAAATGTAGAGGGTTTCCGTCCCAATCATTTGTGAACCCTTTTAGAGAATGATGGGGACTGTTTACCAGGAAATATGTATTAAGCCCATTTGAGAAAGAAATCACATCACGAAGATTCATTGAATGTTTTGAAATTATCGAGGTGTATAAGGAGCCCAGAATGTCTTCAAACTCAAGAGTACCAAGATGTAATTAAATCGACATATGAGACCCCTATTCACCTTAGACAAATCTTGAACCCGATATTTTGCCCGAAACTTCAATATTTCATTTGTATTCCCTTGCTCCCGAGATTTATGCTACATGACTTGTTATTCCCGAAATGCATTGCCCGACATGAGATGACAATTGTTCCTTTGAACACCTCGCCCCGCTCGTTTACATACTTGCAATTAGTGTATTTTATACATGTCTTGATTTTTGTTATTTGACCTATGAGTCGGCATCACTAAGTTTGGATAACCTTGTCAGTTTGATCTATCGACTTGGAGATCCCCCTCCTGTCCCGCCAGCTGCAGTTTGGATCCCGATGCCCGGTTTATTGCCGTGGTCCCGTCCCGATACCCTGTTCGCTACCGTGGTCCTATCCCGTATATTTATATTGTATATGTATGTTTCGTTGAATCTCCTCACCTCGTGTGACTGTGACCAACGCCCCGATATACTCTTGTCACTTCGGTGATAGAGGACTTAGCTTTGTGTGATTGCCATCTTGCTAGTTCCCGATTCCTTGGATACCTTACATGTTTTATATTGCTTATTTGTTCTCCAGTAACGATTTATTTCTTTTATGAAAGTTATTGCTTGAACAGATTTTAATACTTTCCAAGGTATTTCGTTTATTACATATTGTTATATCTTTTCACCCGCTTGCCATACCATCGTGTCTGATCCTTTTTCTTTGGTACTCAGGCCCAAACGTTATTTATCCCGAGACAGAGTTTGAAGAGGCGGTCGGCGAACCGCAACGTTTAGTTGAGTGGCATGCCGATGATGTCGTTTAGAGATTCGGTTGCCACGAGAGACGTAACATTTTGGGAATTGTCTAACTCATTCTTTGAGGGATTATTTTGGATTGTACTAGGCTTTGTTGGCCTTTATGTTTGGGATGTTAATTAAATGATCTATTGTATAATTTTAACAATTACTTTTGGGAAACGCTAATGACATTGCTCACTCTGACATCAAGTTATTTGCATATGTTACTAGTCTTGTGATTTTGAAATGATTTACCAATTTGATTTGCTACACGCTTTCGCACTTAAATAAATGTTACATTAATGTGATATCCTCACCGAGGATACCTGTGGAAAATTAAATAAATGTGCACACCTTACTATGTCACACACCACATCTTTAGTCCCGATCCCGGATTAGGACCTCGGTAACCCGGTCCGGGGTCGCGACAGAGGGCATATATAGTTGTTTATTTACCTTAGACTCAATAAATACGGAGTTTTAATATGCTTTGTTGCTGGCCCTTGATCGATGAGGAATGCTTTTCTCATTCACTATTATTTTGGCTATCCAATTTGATGTGCGCTCGGTTATATCTTTAATTTTTCTACAATCTCTAGGCATTTTGCTAGACCTGTGCAAAGAACAATGAAGCATTTATTGATTAGAACTGTAAAAAAAATTATGATTGTGCATGTCTAAAAATAGTAGATATATATACAGTAGTAAATAAAATATATGAAAAACTAGTATTCAAATTACCTATAACAATAATAGGTGCTAAACAGAATTGGCAAGTGTCAATATTTCTTAGTATACAACATTTGATGTACATGTGTCTTTCGATGTACATGTAACTTTTACAGTAGAAACTGTTTTCGCTCTAGATAGGGCAACATACGGTTGGCCATGTGAAAAAACAGGATGTGGAAGATATATACCAACATGTTCCAATGTTTGTCCTTGTACTTTGTTGATAGTCATGGTAAAGCTTAGACGAATTGGAAACTATTTTCTTTTAAACATGAATGGATATCTGTTGTTTTCAGCTGGTTAAAGTGTAATTCTTGGTATAAAAACTCGTTTTCCTCGATAGTGACCAACAATTATTTCTGCGTCAATTAGATTTTTTTGTAAATGTTCGACAGACTAATCTTGTCCCATTGCATAATCCTGATGGTGGATCTATGTTTTGCATCAACATTATTGGACAATTGATCTTTAATATTAATTCATGAGGAGGAAGTCCACTTGGTGTTAGGCTATTTAAAAATTCTTCTTGCGAAAGCTGCTCTGTATCATCTATTATCGAAACAAGTTGTAATACTTGACAGGAGAACCAGGAAAATGGTTTATAAGAAAATCATTGATTTCATCAACGAAATCATTTTTTGGAGTTAGTATCGCACGACTTGCTATAAAATCTGAATTGCTGGCATTTTTTTCTAGCTTTGGAAATGTAGCCTCAATCAAATCAGCCCTTGATGTTATGTCATCTTTGTTAGGAATGACCATGCCATTTGAGATTTTTATTTTATCACTGTTTATGGAATTTTCTATCCCATTTCCAACCCGTAATAGGAATTTACTAAATGATGGGTTAAATTTTGACCTCATGTTTTCGGTTAGTTTGAATTTCTGTAATGTGGGCCACAATTTTGATGTAACCAGACTTGCTTCGATTGCTTCATATCTATTTGTTCTTGGGACAACATGAAGGACTTGCCGAAAATCTCCTCCAAATACAACTACTTTTCCTCTAAACGGCAACTGTGAATCTGTTACATCTTGTAACATTTGATGGAATGCTTCAATTGTTTATTTCATTGCCATTGATGCCTCATCCCATATAATGAGTCTATCCATTTGAATTAAGTGAGCAACACTTCCTTGTTTGTTTATATGATAACTCTTTATCTTTTCAATATTAAGCGGTATTTGGAAACGAGAGTGTGCTGTTCTACCAGCTGGTAATATTGATGCAGCGACTCCAGAAGTTTCAGTTGCAAGAGTGATAAGGCCTTTTGATCTCAATGTAGCTAATAGGGCAAGATACAAGTATGTTTTTCCAGTACCCCCAGGATCATCAATGAAAAAAGCTCCGGGACTTTGACTTAAAACTCTTTGCAATATAATATTGTATGCATGTTTCTGTTTTTCATTTAATGTATGTACCGCAAGTAAATCATGTTCAAACACTGAAACACTCAGTTCTTCTTCAATTTTCTTTGAGTATGATATTTGCTCATTAATTTCAATATCTGCATTAGTAAAAGCATAGTCCATATTGCTTTTTCCCATTTACTGTAAAACAAAGTTTATATTTGCCAGTACTTTTGCCCACCTTATGTTTGATGAAAACTCAGGGAAGTGATAATCTTCGCACATAGCATCTTCGAATTTCTCCCACAACATTTTAGGATTGCTTGGATTACAGTACACCAAAATGGTAGCAAACAATCGACCAAACTTTGTGGCATTTGATATTAAGATGCTTCTTGTAAGCATTCTTCAAAACTATTATTAGATTCTAGCAACCCTCATAATAGTGCAGCTTCATGAAATGATGATGTTTGAATTCCATTAAAGAATTTCAAATCTTGAAATGACACTGGTGCTCTAACATGATTCAACAATAGCCGCGGATAATATCTTTCACCTTCAATTGGATTTGCCGCAATGATTCTTCCAATTGCACAATCTTTTTTCCTCACTTCAGTATCTTTGGTCATCGTGCCATACAAAATGTTTAGGGAATTCTTTATAAAGCCATTTTCGTGCTTCCATGTTAACTCTATTCATTTTGAAAAATTGAGTCAACATTGTCCTATTTGCACGATCATTGGAAATCACATGAAGAAGAATTTTTTTTTTCTTGAATGATATAACTTGTTTATCTTCTAAATGCAACTACAAGCCTTTGACAGGTGGATGTATTTCATTCAATGAGAACTTATAGATTTGCCATGTGGCTTCTGGAGGTGAAATCCATCTTACTGTTTGAAATTGTTATATTTCATCAACATCAGAACTATTTTCATGACCAGTAATATGGAATGCAACACGGTCATGACCCTTATAGATATACTTGTACAAGTATTTGACTGCGTTAATTGTAGAGTAAATTAATTTCTACATTCATGTGACAATCAAACTTTGCAAGTAAGGATTGTATAGTATCACCCATCGATTGTCTAAATATGCACCCCCGTACTTTGGCTTGTTCATTGGTGTCACGTTGTCCATATGTTGGATAGTAATTCTTTGCTTGAGTTGTTGAACAAGAAAAATCTTTAGGATAATGGCTTTTGCAATAACCATTGTTTCTCATGCAAATATATTTTGGATTTAAATCTCCACATGGTCCATGCATCAAGTGTTTCACAACTGTTGCATACATATTGAATTAGATTGTCAACTAGTTCGAGAAAAGACACAATCTGGGCTTATACAGACTGCTCACCTTCACACTTCAAAGCAGCCTGCGGATCTCTTCACTAAAGCATTGGGTCGTGATCGTTTTCGACTATTAATTGACAAGTTGGGCATGCTAAATATTCATGCTCCAACTTGAGGGGGCATATTGAATTATTCTTGACCTTCACATGGTCAATGACTGTGCGTTAAAGTATTTCCTTGTATAGAATCCTCCGTTGTATCAATCACCACAATCATGGGAATGCCCACAGTGTTAATCACTACAATAATGGGATTGCCCACTGTAACTTTTCTAATTTCACTCCTTGTATATTTATTTATAGCGATAGATCAATGAAAGAAAGTTAAGTCATTGTCATATTTCATTCTTAACAAACTCCAATTAAAGTAATATAATCCGGTTGTAGTTTAGCCTTATTCATTTCATCAAACATCCTCAGCACTTCTTTACTCTGCCCATGAGCAGCAAACCCATCGATTAAAGCTGTCCACGTCAACACATTTCTCTCATGCATTGCGTCGAAAACCCTCAAAGCACCCTCAAAGCTAGAATTTCAGCAAACAGTTGGGGTACGGTGTTAAAAAAAAAAAACACAACGATCTCATTTACATACAAGGCCATGCTAATCCAACAGTGGAAAAGGAAATAATACACTACAGATTCCATCGTAGAGTACAAAAATTAGAAAGCAAAGATGGAAGCACTTGCACGGTAGAGAATCCACCATAGTAAACAACACCAAAAGGGAAAAAAAAACAACAATATTTAGAGAGGATTTTGACCCGCAAGAGTCGAAATCCAGACAAAACAAACATCTATTTAGAGTTGTAATGTCATCTTGCATCTTATTGGGCCCCATCACAAAGGTGGGTGCAGTGAAACAAACATGTCAAGTTACTCTTTTGAATGAAGCATGTCAAGTTACTCTCTTTTACATAAGGATAAGGAAGAAGATAAGATATAAGGAGATAAGGATAAGGAGAAAGAAATGAGCATGTGCAAGTCCTTTCTTTTGAGATTGAATGACATACACATAAGTAGCAATTGGTCCAAATATATATATATATATTGAACAAATCATCTTTTAGGTCTTCCAGTTTTGCTCTAAATACTCGTGCAATCAAATCAGGCCTATTCTGCGATTCTTCAGATGATTCAAGTTCGTTCTTAATTTCAAACCAAGAAGGATTACATGTCATTGTTAAAAAAATATATCAGGCTTTCCAAAACATTCAACCAATGCCATTGCATCTATATAACGTCACCTCATATCTCTTGGACCATGTATAAATGATGCTGGTAAGATAATTCTATTTCTAACTTTGGAGCCATGAGTTTCTTCAACTGTAATACTATCAACAAGCCCCTGATATAAATCATCACGTATTTCATCTTGTCGATAATGAAGGTAGTCCAACCGAGAGCTCTCTAGCTTGATGTACATGTCAACAACATATTGTTGTAACAAATGACCTGAGTGTAGCAGTAGTGAAGGACAATTTCCCGTATTTGCAATTTGTAGCAACAATACTCGCAACAAGACACATCCTTTCTCTTGTTAACTTTCCTCTGGTTCACCGGAAAACATTAAAAACTTTATTATAATATGTTCAATATTAGCAGTATAATTTAAATAAGTAATGTATCATCAGTACCTTGCCTTTCTTTTTGAAGGAGATCTTCTGGTGATGATATTTGGGAAGGATTAAGAGATGTTTGTCCTTGACAATAAGCTCTCGAAATTGTTTTAGTTAATCTCTGTAATCCCTTATGCCATCCAGTATCACCATATTGAAATCATAATGGATATTGCAATGGATCATAACATCTAAAATAATATTGCACTCTGTGATTATGGCCCGAATGACTATGGATAATTATATCGCGTTCACCATGCATGCCAGAGTCATTATTCTCTATCCATATTGCTGCTACTTGTGATTTTGACGGAGTATTATACACTCTTTGGTTTAACCCGACATCGCACTTGATTACAATGTGGAGGCTTTCCAAAGTAGGTACATGCCGAAGGCTCTGGAAAAATGAGCAGTATGGATTAATTGATAAGATATTGAGCAACTTTCGAATGATGCTTGGATTAATTTTTGATGATGCCTGTATGCGGTTCTCCAGTTCATGTTCCGTGTTATAAAAATAGAGTTGCAAGAAAGAAGGATGTCCATTTGTGGGTACCAAGTCATTGATATAGTGGTATACCTGACCTTGTACCTTGAATGTATATATACATTCTTGTCTTCTGCAATGATCTCTATCATATTTGACACCAACCGCAGTAAATGCAAGAGTGTTATTATATGTACGAACATATTTTTTAAATTCCAAAGCATCACTTGAGTTTGATTTAAATAGCGAATGGAGTTCTTCGGGGGAATGATTTGAAACTTGTGATATTTGACTGGAGGAGCAGCAGAAGCCTACAGGTTCACAATGAAGTCTCTTTGCATTTCAATATTCACATGGTGAAGAAGATGGTAAAATGGATGGTTCTTGAGATATATTTTAAAGAACTTCATCTATGCATGTGGAGCTAGAAGGGATTTCATCTATAATAAATATAAAAGCAAGAAAGAAGTATAGTTTAGTTACTTTGAAGATTTTTTTTTAAAAAAAAGAGAAAATTAGATAATTATATATGCGCCTGAACTTTGGTACTTATTCGAAGAGAAAATGAAGTATATATAATGTTTTATTACCTCTAAGAGCTTCATTTTATTTTTTATATTTTTATGAAGTAGAGTGACGATGCGCTTTTGATGTTGATCATATTAAAACAATTTTAAAAAAAACTTACCATATGCCCGTACTTTAAGTGTTAAGTGATTACAGGTTGTAATTCTTACCAACTTCATAAGTGCTGAAGTACTCAATTTGTTGTTTTCCTTCTGCTTGATGTTGTTGATGAAAGATAGTCAACTTGATTCACTAGTATAGAGAAAATCAAAGAATTGTTAGTCAATGATAAGAGTTTCAATAATTGATGCATAACTTTAGGAAAAGAATAAAATATATTTTTTATTTTGTTTATTACTATACCTGGTTTAGAAATAGAGTTTCCTTGATGAAGACAATTGTGAATCACGTGCAATTCTTAATTTTTTTTTCTTTTGTATGCTTCTCTCCTTTTTTCTGTAGTTCTGCCTTGTCATCGCTAAAATTTTTATAATAGTTTTTTAAATATTCTCTTCTATCTCTCTTTTGGCCCATATTTTACATTTGAAGGAAAAAGGGGGGAAAATCTATAATGACGAAATTGTGCAGTTTTACATTTTCTAACAAGGTGTAGACTGTAAGAGTCTGGATCTAGTAGGAATTGCAAGCGCATCTACAACTGCTAATGATATATTAGGTTTAGAATTTCCACTATACAGCACAAGAGATTTGGAAAAAAAAAGAAAAAACAAACGGGTAGGAAGCATTGGAGAACTCTTGTCAGCTCTCGAAATCTCGACAATTGGATAGATTGAAGCATTTGAGATTTCTATCACAGCAAATGAAATTTGAGAATCAGCATGACAATGAATATTGGCAATTTCTCACATTTTGATTGAGGAATGCAAAATGAGATCGTGGAATCTCTTGCAAAGGAGATTGCATCCGGACTACAGTATGTTCAGGCATCCATGCCAGAAAGAACAAAGAAAAGAAGTTGGCAAGATGAACATTCAAAACATCTCTACAACATATTTTAACATAAATACTTATATGTGAAGTCATACAAACATACTTATAAATTCATAGATTCCAATGAATGGCCAACAGAGCTTCATCTTTATTAGTAACTTGCTGGGCTGGAATCTCTAGCATCCATGTGTTTTAATTTGAATGTGGGAAAAAATTTGAACAAAAGTATTGGTGCATATTGATCAGATTTTGTTGAACCGACGTCCTGAGATGTTTCTTAAGCCATTTAGCCTATCTAATCTTCGGATTGAACTTAAGAGCCAGTCTTATTATCTATGGAAGCACTTGGTTCAATGCCATAATCTCTTCTAATGCTATCAAAAACCCGCATCCCTTCATCTAAAAGACCCCCATGACTACAAGCAGTTAAAACTCCAATTGAAGTAATATAATCCGGTTGTAGTTTAGCTTCCTATGACTACAAGCAGTTAAAACTCCAATTGAAGTAATATAATCCGGTTGTAGTTTAGCTTCCTATGACTACAAGCAGTTAAAACTCTATTGAATTATTCTTGACCTTGACATGGTCAGTGACTGTGCATTAAGGTATTTCCTTGTATAGAGTCCTCCGTTGTATCAATCACCACAATCATGGGATTGCCCACTGTGTCAATCACTACAATCATGGGATTGCCCACTGTAACTTTTCTATTTTTACTCATTGTATCTTTATTTATAGCGACACATCAATGAAAGAAAGTCAAGTCATTGTCATATTTCATTCTTAATATGGCATCAGATTAAGCTCGGGTTTCTCTTCCTGTTTTCAAATCTTTTTTGTCCACCTTTTTTTTATCTCTGTAAAAAAAAAAAAAAGGCTTCTACAGCTTCTACAGATTCCTCCATTTCTGATTCATCATCATCCCCATTTTTTCTCCATCCTTCTGATAGCCATGGACATATCTTAGTCTCCCCACCTCTCATAGGTGACAACTATGCCACTTGGTTTCGTGCCATGCGAATGACTCTCATGGCTAAACACAAGTATGGCTTTTTTGATGGCACTCTTCCAAAACCTCAACTCACTGATCCAAAATTTTCACTGTGGGAACGTTGTAACCAAATGGTCTACTCATGGCTTCTCAACTCTATCCACATGGACATTGCCAATAGTGTCATGTATGTTGGTTCTACTCAAGAAGTACGGACTTATCTTCGTGATTGATTTTCTCAGAAAAATGCTTCGAGGATTTATCAAATCACTCACACCATCGCCACTCCCCAACAAGATTCTTCTTCCGTGGCTGTTTATTTTACCAAACTCAAGGCTTTTTGGGATGAACTTTCATCCTACACTTTTGTCCCACCTTGCGCCTGTGGATCTTCAAAAGCTTTATCTGCACTTCACCACCAAGAGATGGTTATGCAGTTTTTGATGGTTTGCATGAATCTTATGCTTCCATTAGAAGTCAAATACTTCTAATGGACCCTCTCCCATCTGTTAACAGGGCCTATGCCCTTCTACTTTAAGAAGAAAGGCAACGTAAGTTGCATGCTTTTCCTTTTAATAATAATGTTACTGCTCTTCTTGCATGTACTCCATTTCAAGGTTGTCGTTCCACTTCGGATTCTCGCGGCAGATCACGTTCAAAACTGAAGTGTGATCATTGTGGCAAAGACAACCATACCATTGATCGATGCTACCGGCTTCATGGCTTCCCACCAAAGAACAAACAATCTCGTGTAGTGGCTGCCAACGTACAACAGTCTCCTATTGTTGCTCCTCCTTCCGTGGAGTCATCTGATGTTACATCATCTTCTGCCATTATTTCTCCAACCCCACCTCTTTCCCAAGAGCAATACCAACATCTCTTGAATTTACTCACAGCAGGTGCTACCTCTTCTATGGCCAGTCTAGCAAGTAACATTGCATGTTTTTCAGTTTCTCTACACCTATTTGGGTCATTGATACAGGTGCAACTCATCATATGGCCTGTAGCAAAACTTTTTTTTCTTCCATATGTAAGCCCACTTCTTTGCAACCTGTTATGTTGCCCAATGGAAATAGCATTTCTATTTCTCATATTGGTTCTGTTATTTTATCTGACAATATGCACTTAGACCATGTTCTTTATGTTCCTGATTTTAAACATAACCTCTTATCTGTTAGTCAATTTACTAGATCTCTTCATTGCTCAGTCACATTCTACCCTGATTTCTGCATCTTTCAGGACCAATCAACGAGGAAGATGATTGGATTGGGTAGACAGCGCGGCGGACTTTATTTTTTGGAAGGACCATCAGCCAACTTTGTTTATTCTCCCCCCACTACTTCATTTGATACATGGCATTGGCGGTTTGGACATCCTTCCCTCTCGCGTTTGCAATTACTGTCAAAGTCTTTTCCCTTTATTTTTGCTATGAATAAATGTATTTGCAAGATCTGTCCCTTAGCAAAACAAACTCGTTTACCTTTTCCAAATAGCACTATTTCTTCTACTTGCATTTTTAATTTAATCCATTGTGACATGGGGTGCTTATCAAACTACCTCTCTTTGTGGTGCTCGTTGTTTTCTCAAACTAGTTGATGATTACTCACGATGCACTTGGGTGTTTTTGATGCTATGGCTCAAAATCAAATCATTGTCAAATTCAAAACATCAGAACTGACAATGGTGCAGAATTTTATTCCATTGATATGCAAAATTTCTTTAGATACAATGGCATAATTCACCAACATAGTTGCATCTCTACCCCTCAACAAAATGGTGTGGTTGAACGCAAGCACCGACTTCTTCTTGAAGTTGCTCATGCTTTGCGTTTTCAAGCTCACCTTCCATTACTATTTTGGGGTGATTGTGTTCTCACTGCTACCTACTTAGTTAATAAACTCCCAACCCCACTCTTGTCTGGGAAGAGTCCTTGTGAGGTTTTATTTAATTCTCCACCTACTTACAAACATTTGCGCGTATTTGGTTGCCTATGTTATGCCCATAATCCTCACATAAGTCATAAATTTGATAAACGGGCTCGTCCTGGCATCTTTATTGGATATCCATTTGCACAAAAAGGTTATGAGAAATTTTATATGCACCCACCTATTCTCCTGAATACACCCACTTGCTAACCTCACCACACCCATTCTAATTTTGGCTTGATTTTGCTAAGCTCACCCACCATAATCACCAAACTGCCCATCCAAGCTCACCATTCGTTCAATTTCCTGAACACATTCCCTCGTTGAGATTTTTCAAATTTCTGGCCATTTTGGAATCGTCGTCCTTCTCCACTTCAGAGCTCTCACACCCTCGTGGACAGTTGGTGAGCTGCGCTCCTTCTTCTTCGTCTTCTTCATCAGGGACACTCAAACAGGTGAGAGCCCTTCTTCTTCTTCTTCTTCTTCTTCTTCTTCTTCTTCTTCTTCATAGGTTTATCATTTTCACAAATTTGTTTAGGTTGTAATTTCTGCATTAGAGAGTATAGTTGTGAGACCTTTGCAACAAATAGGGAAGTCCGTAATGAAAACATGAATAGTTTCGAACTCCAATGTTTTCCATTTTTGAAAACATGAATAGTTGTTCGCGATCTGCTCGGCAGTCCAGAGACGTGCAGGGATTTGCTGCACGGCAAGTGTAAACCGTGCAGAATATATATGCACGGCCTATATAAGCCGTGCACATATAATTTGCACGGCATGTAATGGCCGACCAAATATAGTTTGCACGGTTTCATATTACCGTGCAAACAGAGGTTGCAAGGTTACATTGAGCTGTGCAAACAGGACTTGCACGATTCCATTTCGCCGTGCAGAATAATGTTGCACTGTCTATTTAAACCGAGCAGTACAAAAAAATATGATATCCTCTTATTGGTTTTCATTTTTAACAGATTGGAAGAAATGCCGAGAAGACCAGCTTGCCGTATTGGTGCCAGCTCACATATGACAGGGGGACGGGCCAGTTCTTCTAGCGAGCCATCGAGAGTTCGGACGAAGATCGGTGTCTCAAGATCGTGTTACCAAGGTGTGCATGCGAGTTCTTCGACCGCCGGCCGTCAACCGCCAACGACGTCTGAACGAAGACGAAAACTACAACAGGATCCACTCCCGGAGCAGGTTGAGGAGCATGTTGACAGTTCTTCAGAGGATGATTCCTCAGAGGAGGAGGCACAGCCGTCCAGTCCCCGTGCATCGGCACCAGGAGAAGAGCATGGTGACAGTTCTTCAGAGGATGATTCCTCTGAGGAGGAGGCACAACCGTCCAGTCTCCCTGCAGCGGCACCAGGGGAGGATGATTCCCATTTCGAGGAGGGACAGCCATCCAGTCCTCCTACTGCGGCGGCAAGGGAGGATCCTATCCTCGGCGGTCCGGCCGACCTATCTGTCCTTATGAGTTTTAGGACACACGTAGCCTTGTCCATATGGGACGGGGAGGTACAATTGCCTTTTTTAATGTTTTAATTAATCGTTTTTCAAGTAAGATGTGTTGAAGTCTATAATAACAGATATTAATGAAGATTTATACTTGTAATGTGCAGGAACGTGAGTCACTCAAATGTATTAATCATTGGCGAGGGCTGAAGGATTGGTACATACCTTTGCCCGGGGATGGGGTCGATATCCATGTTCCTCGGTTTCATGCTATTATAGAAGAGTCTGGATTGGCAGATTTGAAGCGTTTTTGTTACCGATATATCTCCAGCCCTCTGGTATCCAACTTTGTAGAGAGGTGGCAGCCCGAGACAAATACCTTCCACATGTCATTTGGTGAGATGATGATCACCTTAGATGATGTGGGTACTCTCCTCGGCATCCTAGTAATGGGACTGCTTGTCCACGCATCGACCAGTATGGGATTTACTGATCAAGTAGATTTACTTGAGCGTGGACTGGGCGTGGATAGGGCATCTGCGTCAGCTGAGTTGAGAGTAGCGCGTGGTGGGGTAGTGAGGATGGCCTGGATCAAACGGGTGTGCGGCGAGGTGAGTCCTGCGTCGTCTGTTGAGCAGGTAGAGTGTGCAGCTAGAGGCTATCTTTTGTATTTGTTAGGCTGCACACTCTTCGCCGATAAGTCAGCCACTCGAGTCCCCATTGCCTACCTACATTTACTGATGGACTTTCCACGGGTCCGTCGTTATGCATGGGGGGCTGCCGCACTTGCATATCTTTATCGCCAATTGGGCACCGCCGCGAGGGCAGACGTGCGACAGATTGCTAGATATCTGACACTGCTCACGGTAATACATATACATATACATGTTCCATCGTAATTGATCATTTAAATTGTATAATTAATAATTCGTATCTTTTGCAGTCTTGGGTGTACGAGCACTTCCCATTTACCTGTCCTCCTGCGCAGTGGGGATATATCGCTAGTATGCCTCAAGCGAGCCGCTGGAATGCTGGACAGGATTCTGGGATTGCGAGGGAGAACATAAAACTGTTGCGTGAGAGGCTGGATGACCTACATCCGAGTGAGGTGAGCACCCATATGGGGTCCTTGGTATCTATTTTACTTTTTTTCAATGGACAAGTTTTTATTATAATAATGAGTTCTTTCATTTACTTGCCACAGGTCCAGTGGGATCCGTATACTGGTGTCAGGGCTCATCATCCATTCCATCAGATATCTTTCTTCTGTGGTTGCTTGAGAGCGCTAGATGTCATTGAACCCTACCATCCACATAGGGTTCTCCGACAGTTTGGATATGTACAGACCATCCCACCCGCACCGCTCGCCCCCATTCGTGCGTCTCGGGGATCTACTGCTGGACAATACAGGGTCTCTTACAGATTTCTAGACCAGTACTGGGTTACTTGGGAGGATCATGTATTGTCCTTAGCGCACCGCGGCCATCGAGCGCAACATGCATGGGAGTGCTCACCCGACTACCTCGAGTGGTTTTTTAGGATTTCACACCCTCTAGTACAGAACCCCGAACGTCATTCCCACTATCACCCTAATGAGGGTATAGCTGGCCCGACTCCAAGAGTGGTGAGTGTTTGTACTTTATCGAAACATTATGCATCCATTTGTTATACTTATCTTAGGTATTGACACAGTTAATTGTTTCTTATAAATCACTCGGGCGAGGGACCATCTCCGCGCTACGATTGCACGAACGGAACAGCCTGCATATTTCTATTACCGGGCACTCCAAACCACCCTCGAGATCCTGGAGGGCTTGCCGGTGACGTACCGACGACGTACAGATCCATGATGGCATGAGGGTTTTTCTTTTGTCTTATTCTTTTGTTAAGTCTGTATGGATGGGAAATTAAAGCATACACTTTAGAGGATGTATGGATGGGTTTATCCATTTTTACGATGTAAGGAATTTTTTGGATATGTATGGATGGATCACCTGATTTTTGGATGTATCCATTTTTTTAATGGATGTTTTGAGGATACAGTTTTTTATGTTTGAACTTGTATGTTTTATATGGATATGTATGTTATGTGTTTCTGTCCGAATAATTGGTAAAATACACTGCACGGCCACCATGTTCCGAGCAAATAGCTGTGTGCACGGCACTTTATTAATGTGCAAATAGTTTATGCACGGCAACTTTCTGCCGTGCATTATCCATTTGCACGGAACATATTTGCCGTGCAGAACACATTTGCCCAGCCATGTTTAATCGAGCAGTTGTTAATGAAGTAATACCTTCTTTGGAATATTATTAATGAATTAATACACAACATAAACACATAAAGACCTCATCGAATTCATTGGCCATCCAATACAAAATAGGTAATATGTTTGTTTACATCAAATTGAGAGTACACATAATCAATCACTGTCAAGATTGACCGACTCCTGCGTCGCGACACTGTTTCCAATCAATTCTCTGAATTGCTCGATGCTCTTTGCATATGGGAGCTGCCATCTGTTTGCTTCAGGATGGTGGTGTCTATGCCAATTTGTAGCGATGGGAGGCATGGGTGATTCGGGTTTCATGAAGACCTGAACAAAATGGTTTCCATTGACGAAACCAACCGCGAGCACTTTGTGAGAACTTGATGGAATCGGGGATGATCTCAAAGGCAGGAAAGTAAGGCACTGCTGCAGTGAAAGAAGGACCAATACAACGTTATAATATGAAGATATTAAGTGACCTATGTCCGGCATTGTCATCCATCGATCAAATGAAGGATTGCTTTCAAAGTAACACAATGCATAATACAGCTCCACAACCCTGTCCTCTCCTCCATAGACCAGTGCATAATAATTTTGATACCTCTGCAATTCATTGCTCAAATCCATTCTAACTTGCATCCATTTATCCTCGCCCAGGCCTAGGAGACCAGCTATCGCTCTGAATCCACAATTACCATCAGCTGCAACATCCTTAATAGTGTGGATATAGGGGCCCAAAGACTAAGGAAGCAAATGCAGAAACGTACATGACCGAGTGCGACGGACAGTCATTTTCTCCTTATTCTTCGTTGCAACTGTATTGCTTAATCTAGCTGGAACGCTATCTTTTATCGACAGTGCGTATTCAAAATTAGATGATTCCCGACGCGTAGATCTATCCAACTTCTTTCTTTTCGATGATGATCGATCGCGGGTATTCAATTTTACGTCTGGTTCGATAAGAGAAGTAGATGAAGGACAACCGAGTTCTCTAAGTTTTCTTAAAATTTGTATTTTACCCTTCTGATCACTACTTTGAAATCTCTTAGTGATCAACTCGAACTCTGAAGTTGTGGTCAACTCAAGGGCTTCGTTCACCATAGTGGCTTCTAAATTGAGCTTCCGCCAATAGTGGTGGACACTACTCAGTGGTATATGAGAACCTTCTCTTATGTACTCGGCAATTTCATGTGCACATGGCAAACCATGAGTCCGTCGGATTATGCACCCACTGATGTAGAATCTGGACCAATATCACTAGCCCTTAACGACTCATTTAACACTATATCCAAAGCATTCCTTGATAGAAATCCTCTCAATTCACGAAACAGTGCCGGTTTGAACTTATGTTGCACGGTGTTCAAACTCTTTTCAAAAGAAGCCTTTATTTCTGTAAAAAGCAACTCTAGCAAGGCATGTATAACCTGCCAGGACGAATCAAAGCTACAGCTTGATGTGCCTAGGTGTCTCTTTAATTTTGCATGTGCACTCTCAGCTCTGTTAGTAGTGACGTTCCCAAAGTGCATATGCCGATCCGTCCATGCAGCCACAAATTGCTCCTTATGCTTATTCAACCATGAGGTCTTCACATAATCAACAGCATGTGGATACCCACAGTAATTCCGTTCCAAAGCACTTAGCATTTGCATGTAGTCGCTTTCAGTTGGAGAGACTACCAACGTGTTCCAACAAGAGATAAATGCAACCCATCTGTCGTTGGTCTCAAAACACTTCTTACAATTTGCCAAGATGTTCCTAGAAATATGCCACCTGCATAATAAGTTTGTTGCATTCGGAAAAATAACATTTATTGCATTCATCAGCGCTAACTCTTTGTCTGTGACAATCACACGGGTCGTGATGCATCCATCCATTAATTCCTTAAGCCTCTCCAAAGCCCATCTATAATTGGCCCCCCTCTCTGATTTAAGGTACACAAAAGCAACAGAGAACGTCAATTGAGTAGATGTGACACCAACAATCTCAAGCAAGGGAAGTCGATATCTATTAGTCTTGTATGTGGAATCCATTATCAAAACTTCTGGAAATGCACGTAATAACTGAATAGATGATGGATGTGCCGAGAATAGGTTCATGATAACATCTGTAGCATCGTTGCTAGTGTGATACTCAATGTAGTTGTTCTCTTCCAAATGCCTCATGAGTTGCTGTATTTGTGATCGACCGGCCATCTCTGTCACCTTAAACTTCTGGCGAGCATTGTAGATACTCTTAATTGTAGTGGTGTTGTGCACATCCCTTTCCTGCAATGTTCAAAGGATGTTCCTCGGTTTCACCAAACTCTTAGACATATCAATCAAAACGTTGATTTCTTCCACAGAAAGCCTCCCAACAAACCAGTACCCCTCTAGATGCTGTGCGTTTGGATGATTGTGCACCCCACAAACCACTGTTAACATCCAATCGTCGTCAGTTGCCAACTTTCGACCCTTCAAAGCAAAAGGGCAACTACACTTCTTCGTTCCCGTTGCCTTGTTAGGATTTCTCTTCTCGAATACCTTCGATGGACTCCTATAACTACCACTTCTCTCACAAGAAAAAATGATTCTCGGCTTCCTTCCATCTCCACCAGCATCCCAAGTCTTGATTACAATTACCAAGCCATGTTTCTTTCCAACATCCCTTGTCCATTGGATTAGGCCCTCTCGACTTCTGAATATCATGTTAGTGGTGAAGACATTTGTAAAATCCAAAAGGCACTCACTGGCACCGGTTGATTCAACCTCCTGCAAATATATCACAAATTTTTAGATTAGCACTGTACACTCATTTATTAATTTTGCACGGTTTATATAGGCGGTGCAAAATTATTCTGCACGGTTTATATAGGCGGTGCAAAATTATATTGCACGGTATATATAGGCCGTGCAGAATAATTTTGCACGGTATATATAGGCCGTGCAATATAATTTTGCATGTCTTATAGAATGCCGTACAGGACGTGAGAAAACAAAAAAAAAACGAACGAAATGAAGTCAAAATGTATATACCTCATTTTCGTAGATCGTCAACTGCTTGTCCATATTGCAAATGCCTACTTTAAATACACAATGTGGTGTAGGGATAATTGTACTTCCAAGTTCGTTCAATAAATGGAGGAGACTTGATGATATATTAAAAAGAGTTAGAAGAAATGATGATGAAGGAGATGAAAATCAATGAGGAAGAAGGAGTGCAGAGGTGCAGTGAGAAGGGAATGGATAAAGGGATAGGAGGAGGAGAAGAAGAAGAAGAGACTGGAGACCCACTGCTGCTGGTGAACCAAAGGAGGAAGACGGATGTTGATGGTAAGGGAAATTTTGTCCTTTCACCCGAGGGCATTTTAGTAATTAAAAAATATTTAAGTTGTGGGTGTATTCATCACTTCCAGTGGGTGCGAATAGAATTTCCCAAAGGTTATCAAATTTATGACCTCGAGACTAAGTCTACCTCTATCAGTCGTGATGTCATATTTCACGAGAATGTTTTTCTTATAGAGAAATCAAAACTAACCATTTTGACAACTCGCCTGTCCTACCCATTCCCTCTCATGACATTGATGATGGTCCCACTACACCTCTTCATCCGACCAATGATTGTTCTCCTCCAACCCATTCATCCCCACCACTTTCTAATAGAATTTCCACATCTGATCAACCCCTGTCCTCACCACCTCCTTCACATTCAGATCCAGTCCCTATTCCACATCGTTCTACCCGTATTTCTAAAACCCATCATTCTTAAAAGACTACCATTGCTCCACCACCATCGCTTCTATTGCTCCATCTTCCTCAAAGAAAGGTATTGCACACCCTTTGTCTAGTTATTTGGATTATAATAATTTGTCACCCAAATATCTTGCTTTTCTTGTTGGTATCAGTTCTCATACAACGCCGACATCCTTTTCCACTGCCGTGAAGATACTTGAATGGAGAGATGCAATGGCTACTGAAATACGTGCACTAGAAGCCAACAGAACATGGGTTGTCACTCCTTTACCACCTGACAAAAAACCCATAGGATGCAAATGGGTTTACAAGATCAAACATCGACCCGATGGTTCTATAGAATGATATAAAGCACGTCTTGTTGCCAAATGATATACACAAACTGAAGGCCTGGATTATCATGGGACATTTGCCCCTGTGGCAAAGCTAGTGACTCTGCGTTGCCTTCGTGCCATTGCTTCCATCCAAAAATGGTCCATACATCAACTTGATGATAACAATGCATTTCTCCATGGTGATTTAGAGGAGAAGGTTTACACGAAGATCCCACCTGATTTTTTCAAGCAAAGGGGCAATTATGTTTGTCGGCTTCATAAGTTGATTTATGGCTTAAAATAGGCTTCAGGAAATTAGTTTTTCAAGCTATCATTAACTCTTATTGCTACTAGTTTTGTGCAATCTAAGGCTGATTATTCTCTTTTTAGCAAAATTTCTGGTCACCTGTGTGCACACATGCTAGTTTATGTAGACGATATTATAATTACAGGTAATGACTCAATAGCAATTTCTCACTTGAAAAGTTTCTACATACAAGATTTCTATAAAGAAATTGGGCCAACTCAAGTATTTTCTTGGCATAGAAGTTGCTCGTTCTTCAAAGGGAGTTTTT
Source organism: Cinnamomum chago (assembly GCA_038049695.1). Classification (NCBI taxonomy): domain Eukaryota; kingdom Viridiplantae; phylum Streptophyta; class Magnoliopsida; order Laurales; family Lauraceae; genus Cinnamomum; species Cinnamomum chago. The sequence goes on from CP142452.1 coordinate 37,042,416, forward strand.
TTATGCCAACGAAAATACACTTTAGAGCTTTTACAAGATGCTAGCCTATTGGGTGCACGACCTGCAGATTTTCCAATGGAGCAACATTTAAAGTTGACCTCCACTGATGGTGACCCTCTACCAGATGCTTCATCTTATAGACGACTGGTTGGTCAACTTATCTACTTAACAATGACTCGTCCTGACATAACATATAGTGTCCACATTTTAAGCCAGTTCATGCAACATCCTCTTCAACCTCATCTTGATGCTGCTCATCGGTTACTTCGCTATCTCAAAAGCACTCTCGGCCAAGGCATTTTACTCTCCTCTTCCAGTCCACTCCAATTATCTGGATATTATGACTCTGATTGGGCCAGTTGTCCAATGACTCGCAGATCTACCATTGGCTACTGGACTTTTTTAGGCACCAGTCCTGTCTCATAGAAGGCAAAAAAGCAACCTACAGTTCCCCGTTCTTCTACCTAGGCTAAATATTGTGCAATGGCTCTTCTCACTTGTGAGATTACTTGGTTAAAATATCTTTTATACGATCTTGGAATTTCTCATGACCAGCCCATTACACTATTTTGTAACAACAAGGCAGCCCTGCACATTGCTGCTAATCCTGTTTTTCATGACCAGACTAAATATATTGAATTAGATTGTCATCTAGTTCGAGAAAAGATACAATCTGGGCTTATACAGACTGCTCATCTTCACACTTCTAAACAGCCTGCGGATCTCTTCACTAAATAAAGCATTGGGTCGTGATCGTATTCGACTATTAATTGACAAGTTGGGCATGCAAAATATTCATGCTCCAACTTGAGGGGGCGTATTGAATTATTCTTGACCTTCACATTGTCAATGACCGTGCATTAAAGTATTTCCTTGTATAGAATCCTCCATTGTATCAATCACCACAATCATGGGAATGCCCACGGTGTTAATCACTACAATAATGGGATTGCCCACTGTAACTTTTCTAATTTCACTCCTTGTATATTTATTTATAGCGATAGATTAATGAAAGAAAGTTAAGTCACTGTCATATTTCATTCTTAACAAACTCTAATTAAAGTAATATAATCCGGTTGTAGTTTAGTTTTATTCATTTCATCAAACATCCTCAGCGCTTCTTTACTCTGCCCATGAGCAACAAACCCATTGATCAAAGTTGTCCACGTCAACACATTTCTCTCAGGCATTGCGTCGAACACCCTCATAGCACCCTCAAAGCTAGAATTTCAGCATACAGTTGGGGTACGGTGTTAAAAAAAAAAAAAACCACAGCGATCTCATTTACATACAAGGCTATGCTAATCCAACAATGGAAACGGAACTAATACACTACAGATTCCATCATAGAGTACAAAAATTAGAAAGCAAAGATGGAAGCACTTGCATGACAGAGAATCCACCATAGCAAACAACACCAAAAGGGGAAAAAAACAACAATATTTAGAGAGGATTTTGACCTGCAAGAGTCGAAATCCAGACAAAACAAAACATCCTCTTGGTCACCAAAAGCTCGTTTTTGAACGTGAGGAGAAGAAGAGACAACTCCTGTTTCCTTTACCAGCTAAACAGTGCCACAGGAGCTGTAATGTCATCTTGCATCTTATTGGGCCCCATCACAAAGGTGGGTGCAATGAAACAAGCATGTCAAGTTACTCTCTTTTACATAAGGATAAGGAAGAAGAGAAGAAGATATAAGGAAATAAGGATAAGAAGAAAGAAATGGGCATTTGCAAGTCTTCTCTTTTGAAATTCAATGACATACACATAAGCAGCAATTGGTCCAAATATATATATATATATGTTTTTTGAACAAATCATCTTTTAGCTCTTCCAGTTTTGCTCTAAATACTCGTGCGATCAAATCAGGCATATTCTGCGCTTCTTCAGATGATTAAGTTTGTTTTTAATTTCAAACCAAGAAGGATTACATGTCATTGTTAAAAATATATTAGGCTTTCTAAAACGTTCAACCAATGCCATTGCATCTATATAACGTCGCCTCATATCTCTTGGACCACCTATAAATGATGCTGGTAAGACAGTTCTATGTCTAACTTTGGAACCATGAGTTTCTCCAACTATAATACTACCAACAAGCCCCTGATATAGATCAGCTCGTATTTCATCTTGTCGATAACGAAGGTAGTCCAACAACATATTGCTGTAGCTTGATACAGAGAGCTCTCTAGCTTGATGTACATGTCCACAACATATTGCTGTAACAAACGACCGGAGTGCAGTAGTAATGAAGGACAATTTTCCCGTATTTGCAATTTGTAGCAACAATACTCGCGACAAGACACATCCTTTCTCTTGTTAACTTTCCTTTGGTTCACCGGAAAACATTAAAAAAATTTATTATAATATGTTCAATATCAGCAGTATAATTTAAATAAGTAATGTATCATCAGTACCTTGCCTTTCTTTTTGAAGGAGATCTTCTGGTGATGATATTTGGGAAGGATTAGGAGATGTTTGTCCTTGACGCTTTCGAAATTATTTTGGTTAATCTCTGTATTCCTTTATGCCATCCAGTATCACCATATAGAAATAATAATGGATATTGCAATGGATCATTACATCCAAAATAATATTGCACTCAGTGACTATGGCCCGAATGACTATGGACATTTATATCGCGTTCACCATGCGTGCTAGAGTCATAATTCTCTATCCATATTGCTGCTACTTGTGATTCTGACGGAGTATTTATACACTCTTTGGTTTAACCCGACATCGCACTTGATTACAATGTGAAGGCTTTCCAAAGTAGGTACATGTTGAAGGCTCCGGAAAAATGAGCAGTATGGATTAACTGATAAGATATTGAGCATCTTTTGAATGATGAATGGATTAATTTTTGATGATATCTGTATGCGGTTCTCTAGTTCATGTTCCGTATCATAAAAATAGAGTTACAAGCAAGAAGGACGTCCATATGTGGGTACCAAGTCATTGATATAGTGGTATACCTGACCTTGTACCTTAAATGTATATATTACTTTTTGTCTTCTGCAAAGAACTCTATCATATTTGACACCAAACGATGTAAATGCAAGAGTGTTATTATATGTATGAACATATTTTCTAAATTCTAAAGCATCTCTTGAGTTTGACTTAAATAGTGAATGGAGTTCTTCGGGGGCATGATTTGAAACCAGTGATATTTGACTAAAGGAGCAGCAGAAGCCTACAGGTTCACAATAAAGTCTCTTTGCATTGCAATATTCACTTGTTGAAGAAGATGGTAAAATAGATGGTTCTTGAGATATATTTTGAAGAACTTCATCGGTACATGTGGAGCTAGAAGGGATTTTATCTATGATAAATATAAAAGCAAGAAAGAAGTATAGTTTAGTTACTTTGAAGATTAAAAAAAATAAAATTAGATAATTATATATGCGCCTAAACTTTTGTACTTATTCGAAGAGAAAATGAAGTATATATAATGTTTTATTACCTTTAAGAGCTTCATTCTTTTTTTTATGAAGTAGAGTGATGACGCGCTTTTGACGTTGATCCTATTAAAAAAATTAAAAAAAAAACTTACCATATGCCCGTACTTTAAGTGTTAAGTGATTACAGGCTGTAATTCTTACCAACTTCATGAGTACTCAATTTTTTGTTTGCCTTTGTTTGATGTTGTTGATGAAAGATAGTCAACTTGATTCACTAGTATAGTGAAAATCAAAGAATTGTTAGTCAATGATAAGAGTTTCAATAATTGATACATAACTTTAGGAAAAGAATAAAATATATTTTTTATTTTGTTATTGCTATACCTAGTTCAGAAATAGAGTTCCTTGATGAAGACAATTCTGAATCAGGTGCAACTCCTACTTTTTTTCTTTTGTACGCCTCCTTTTTTTCTATAGTTATTATAAGACCCCGACCCGAGTGATCTCGATTAGCGTTAATTAAGTTGTGTTTTAGTTCAAAGCGTGATTAGTAGATTTTGGTTAAGTTAGGATTTGAATAGCTTTTGTTATAGCTTTGAGGAGTTCTGAGTGCTTTCGTGATTAGTGGGACCCTTTGGGGGTTCTTTTAGTGACTTTGCATGTGATTGAGGGATTTCCCGAGATACTTATGATTTTGTGTTTTCATCCCGTTTTACTTAACTCGTTATTCTCTGCAACTTTCATGTTGATCCCGTGCCCGTTCGAGACCCCGAAACCCGACTTTCCTAGCATTGAGGACAAAACAATCTTTTACAGCAAAATCTGGACACAATTTTCAATATCCCCGAAACTGGCAAAACATATACTTTTTGGGAACTAGATATATCGGTGATCGTTTTTGCCTTCTTCGTCGAATTCATTAGAAGTCCCGAAAACCACGTTTTGAACCCCACAAATATTTCTAGTGGTGGATCCCATCTCTATTGCTATAAAAAGGAAACCCATTCCACTTTTCACCCTTCTTGGTTCAAAAACGTGGGAGTGGTGTTTGGGAGCTGTCTAGGGTTTCTTCTTGCCATTCCTTCTCCTTCTTCTTGCTCTCCCATCTCCCAGTTGTTAGTTTATGGTCTCAATACCAAGGGTATATGATGTAATAAATTGATTAATTTCTTTATGTATCAATACAATTCATGTTTATCCTTTCATGAGATGAATGGTGTTTTATATACTTGCACATAACTAATACAAATGACATAATGGTTCATGAGATGAATCGGAGTCCATAAGTATACTAGATGTAATACATGTGTATGGATGAGATCCACATACATGAGATATGTATTACAAATCTTATACTTAAATATCTTCACAACCAGTGATGAGATTGGACATCTCATCTGACAAGGTTGCAGCATTTTGATCACTATGAGATAGTGTGATTTATCTCGATAATCAGAATGTAAGATTCTGGATCATGATGCTGGTACATTGGATGTATTGAAGGACCATGAGAAGCACCTTATATACACTGTCTTTATTTTAAGGTCAGCTTTCATAATTCCCTAGCAATAGGCTCATAATCCTGAGACATTAATGAACTCAAGTTTCTATCTATTCATTTGCTTTGAGACACCAATGAGTGAGGCCAATTGTAGGTCAACACCTCGGTGATTTGGGTATGTGGTAGTAGAGTTGTGGGAACATTCAATGGTCAAGATGGAATCCATCTTTAATATCCCCTTGTGCCAATTAATAGATTTATCATTGGTAAGTACGCACCCATTCCAGTTAAGAGTTAATTGGATCGGTACCAAATGATCATTATAATTAATTGGGGCTCAAGGATAATAAGACATGGATCTAATTTGGTGGACAGGTCCATTTGATCCATGGATATAGATGGAGGGGCCTACTTGTGGTACTGTGGAAGTTTAGGGTCTTCATTGTAATTTATTCCTAAGACTGGAGTGCAATTGCATTTATATAGTGGAGTTATTTGCAATTAACTGTGGGCCCGGATTGCACATGAGGTGTGGGGTCGCGTATCCCAGTTGGAGCCAGCTTTCTAAGGAATCCCTAGTGGTCCCCACGCTAGCCCAATATATTAGAAAGATACTAATTCTACTTAAACTCTAAAATGAAGGTTACTATTTCTATTTGAAGTGAGACTTCTAATAGTGGTAATGGTAAGCTACTAATTAATAATGGAAGTAGGACTTCTATTTTAATTAGAAAGGAGAAAGTTACTAATAGTTGTGGAAGTAAGACTTCTATGGCAATTAGTAACGGAGATGTTTACTAATTTGTAATGGGAGTTAAAGTTCTATTTCAAATAGGAAAAGAGGAGTTATGGAGGGCTATAAATAGAGGAATACTCCTCTCAAATTCGTGCATAATCCATAGAGCACTTTCAGCCCCCTTGTGCAAGAGTTGTACAAGTCCTCTTCTACTAAAAGTTCCCTTCTCTTTCACCTTTGGTTCCTTAGAGTTACTAGTAGGATTTTCTCTTGGAGATTCCACCATCTTCTTGAGAAAAGAGATCTAATACGGGACATAGCGTGGATGATCAAAAGGAGTTGAAGATTCTGAATTGGATTGTGAAGTTGTTCATCATCAAAGTAAAGAACTCAAATCCTCCATTAAAGCACAACAAAGCTCCAAAGGTATATCTACATCCTTGTATGTTGTGGATTTCGTGGTTGCATATTTGTGTGCTGTTTTCTATCTCCTAGATAGTATTTGTTGTTGTACATGGCTATGAGATTGAGGGAATTGCATCCTGGATTGGGTTTATTGCATTCTAGACAATTGATCCCTGCATTAAGTGGGTCAAAAGTTTTGAAACTTGTCTGGAAGGCCCACCTATATTCCAACAATAGTCTCCTCTAGACCTTTGCAAATGGGAAAATGCATGTTATTTTCTTCTCCCTCTCTTTGAGAGCTCTCTAGCTACACCACTGGTGGAGGAAGTCACCCATCCAAAGATCCTCTTTGAGCCATTCTTGTTCTTTTGAAGACTCTACAAGTAAGCTCCTCCTTCAATCTCTTAGACTTGTGTTCTCCTAACCTTAGAGGAGCTCCATTTTGATTATTGCAAGCTTCTTCTTTTTCATTCTTGTTTTAACTCTTTTAGAGTTTGTTTTGGGGGTTTTGCTTGTAGTTTGGACCTTTGACTTGGAAAGCTTGTTTAGAGCTTGGATTGCTTGTTAGAGACTGTAAGGTAAGTGGTTGAAATTATAGTTTGAGCATTTAATGGTTTTATGAAGAATGTGTTGATTTTGTTATTCATGTTCATATTTATTAGCTTGCATTGATTTGAAATAAATGCTCATTAAAGAGTTTTGCTAACTCATTTATTGTCTTGGAAATGTGATAGATAACCCTCATTCTATCTCTTGATTACAGCTCAAATGAATCTCTATGGTTATGAGTTTCTTCTCTCTTTGGTGATTGAATGTGAAAGGATGGAGGTGTTGGGTTGGATGTTTGTGGAATTTGGAGTTGTGGAGAAGTGAGGAAAGATGTATTGGAGGAGCTTTTAGCTCACTTTTATTACAGGAAATTAATGGGAAGTGAGGAGAGTAGTTTGAGGAGGGAAAGAGCTCAATTTGATCGCAGAAGGGCTTCTCTGCACCTGGCGGTCACCTGCCGGCTAGCTGCCTGGTGACTGGAGGCTAGCCCCTGGTGACTAGAGGCTAGCCGCCTGGTGACTGGATGCTAGCCCCTGATAACTGGAGGCTAGCCCCTAATAACTGGAGGCTAGCCGCCAGATAACCGCACAGTCACGGTCACTTTTCCAGAGAGCTACATTTTTCTCTCGAAGCCACACGGTCAGCCTCACGGCTAGCCACTACCTAACCGAACTATTTCGGTCACATTTCCAGTAACCTGTTTTCTGTCAGGCCACCCACGGTCAGTCACGCGGTCAGCCAGCGGCTAGCCGCAAAACTCAGCGGCGGGTAACTGCCAGATGACCGCTAGGTAACCGAATTCACCTAGAAACCCTGATATGAAGAGAAATGAAGAGTGTTTTGGTCCCAATCATTTGTGCGCCCTTTTAGAGCATGGTGGGGACTATTCACCTGGAGATATGTATGGAGCCCGTTTGAGGAAGATACCATACCACGAAGACTCATTCGAAGCCTTAAAAAACCCTAAGGTGTATATGGAGCCGGAAAGTCTTCAAAAATTCAAAGAGTACCAAGGGTATATTTAATTTGACATACGGGCCCCCTATTCACCTTGGACCAATTTTAAATCTCGATACTTGTCCTGTAATTTCAAAAGATCAACTGTGCTTCTAGATATCCCGAATTGTTACATATGTTTTCGAAAATTCATGAATGATGATTTGTCAATTCCGAAGGCATTGAAATTACAATTTAGTATGTTGCTAGCCCGTTTATACATTGCTCGAATTGAAAGGAAATTTGTGCCTTGAGCACTCCCGTCCCGTTCTTTTACATATGTGCACTTGATATGTTTTATACATGTTTGATTTGTAATTTGACCTATGAGTTGGCATCACTAGGCTTGGATTACCTTGCCGGTTTGATCCACCGACTTGGAGATCCCCCTCCTGTCCCGCCAACTATAGTTTAGATCCCTATGCCCGGTTTGTTACCGTGGTCCCGTCCCGATACCCGGTTCGCTACCATGGTCCCGTCCCGTATATTTATACTGTATATATATATATATGTTCGTTGTCTCTCCTCACCTCGTGTGACTGAGATCAACGCCCGATATGCTTTTGTCACTTCGGTGATAGAGGACTTAGCTTCGTGTGGTTTCCATCTTGCTTATTTCCCGATTCCTTGGTTACCTTTACATGTTTTACAATGCATACTTGTATTTGAATAAATGATTTACCTCTTTTTATGGAAATTATTATTTAAACATGTTTAAATGCTTTTGAAGGTAAATTCGTTTATCATTTTACTGTTGTGTTCTTTCACCCGTTTGCCAAACCGTCGTGTTTGACCCACTCTTTGGTACTTAGGTCTAGACGTCGTGTTTCCCAAGGCAGAGCCTGAGGAGGCGGTCGGAGAACCACAACGCTTAGTTGAGTGGCACGCTGATGATGTCGTTTAGACATTCGGTTGACTCGAGATGTGATTCATTTTGGGAGTTTGTGGATAACTCATTCTTTTGGGATTATACTTTGAGATGTATTGGCCTTTGTTGGCCTCTATTTTTGGGGAATGTAATTAAATGATCTTTTGTATTAACTTTAACTTTACTTTGGGAAACATGCTAATGATCATTGCTCATTCTGATACAGTATTATACTTGTTTTATTGTCTTTATGACTAGAGATGGTTTGAATATTTGATTTGCTACATACTTTCGCACTTTAAAGAAATGTTCATATATGGTTGTGAAATCCTCACCGCGGACACCTGTGGGAAATTAAATAAGTGTACCTTATCACCACACTCATCACATTAACTCACCATCAATTAGTCCCGATCCCGGATTAGGCCCGCTGACCTGGTCCGGGGTCGCGACAGTTATGCCTTCTTGTCATCGCTCAAATTTTTATAATAGTTTTTGAAATATTCTCTTCTATCTCTCTTTTGGCCCATATTTTACATTTGAGGAAAATGGGGGGAGGGGGTATTAATAATGACAAAATCGTGCAGTTTTACATTTTCTAACAAGGTGTAGACTATAAGAGTCTGGAACCAATAGGAATTGCCAGCGTATCTACAACTGCTAATGATATATTAGGTTCAAAATTTCCACTATACAGCACAAGAGATTATGAAAAAAAAAAAGTGGGAATCATTGGAGAACTCTTGCCAGCTCTCGAAATCTCGACAAAGCTCTGTTTTATTGGACAGATTGAAGCATTTGAGATTTCTATCGTAGCAAATGAAATTTGAGAAGCAGCATGACAATGAATATTGACAATTTCTCACATTATGATTGAGGAATGCGAAATAAGATCGCGGAATCTCTTGCAAAGGAGATTGCATCCGAACTACAGTATGTTCAGGTATCCATGCCAGAAAGAATAAAGAAAAGAAGTTGGCAAGAAGAACATTTAGAACATCTCTACAACATATTATAACATAAATACTTATATGTGTAGTCATACAAACATACTTATAAATTCATAGATTCCAATGAATGGCCAACAGAGCTTCATCTTTATTAGTAACTTGTTGGGCTAGAATGTCTAGCATCCATGTGCTTTACTTTGAATGTGGGAAAAAATTTGATTAAAATTTTGGTGCATATTGATCAGATTTTGTTGAACCGACGTCCTGAGATGTTTCTTAAGCCATTTAGCCTATCTGATCTTCAGATTGAACTTAAGAGCCAGTCTTATTATCTATGGAACCACTTGCCCTAATGCCATAATCTCTTATAATGCTATCAAAAACCGACATCCCTTCATCTAAAAGACCCCCATGACTAAAAGCAGTTAAAACTCCAATTAAAGTAATATAATCCGGTTGTAGTTTAGCTTTATTCATTTCATCAAACATCCTCAGTGCTTCTTTACTCCGCCCATGAGCAACAAACCCATTGATCAAAGTTGTCCACGTCAACACATTTCTCTCAGCCACTGCATCGAACACATCACAACACCCTCAAAGCTGGAATTTCAGCAAACAGTTGGGGTACGATGTTTTAAAAAAAATAAACACAACAATCTCATTTACATACAAGGCTATGCTAATCCAACAATGGAAAAGGAAATAATACACTACAGATTCCATCATAGAGTACAAAAATTAAAAAACAAAGATGGAAGCACTTGCACGACAGAGAATCCACCATAGAAAGTAACACCAAAAGGGAAAATAAAACAACAATATTTAGAGAGGATTTTGGCCTGCAAGAGTTGAAATCCAGACAAAACAAACTTCTTCTTGGTCACCAAAAGCCCGTTTTTGAACGTGAGGAGAAGAAGAGATACCTCTTGTTTCCTTTACCAACTGAGCAGTGCCACAGGAGCTGTAATGTCATCTTGCATCTTATTGGGCCCCATCACAAAGGTGGGTGTAGTGAAACAAGCATGTCAAGTTACTCTTTTGATTGAAGCATGTCAAGTTACTCTCTTTTACATAAGGATAAAGAAGAAGAGAAGAAGTTATAAGGAGATAAGGATAAGGATGATATCATCTTGCATCTTAGTGGACCCCATCATAAAGGTGGGTGTAGTGAAAGAACCATGTCAATTTACTCTCTTTTATAAAAGGGCTATAGATACAAGGATGAGACAAAATCAAAGCATAACCTCTCACTTGGAGAAAAACAAGGCCCACATCGCTTACAAAATGATGTCCAGTGTTTGGATCAGCCAGTGGAAGGCTTGGCCCATTACAAGCTTTTGCATAGAAGAGTTGTCCTCCTCGGATTTCCCCAATTTTCTTGTCATCTTCTTGACCAAGGCAAGTGATAAACAATGGTTAATTGATGTGTACATGTTTGTTTCTATGATTCCTTGATGATATTGATAGATACCGCAAATCCAAGCTTAATAATTTATGGAATTTGGACTTTTATGTTAAGGTTAGATTATTGTGATTGGACTTGATTATTGGTAGAGATTGGTTCCAATGAATTGACGATGGAAATGGATTGTTGATAGAGCAGGAGGCTCAATTTTGTGCAGATTATGGCCTTCTCTAAGGCAATTAGAAGATGAAACAGGGAAATCTCGGACGTGGACGCCTAGGAGGTTTTTGCCTCCCGACGTCCGGACGCTAGCGGGCAGTATCCCAGGGCGCCTAGACTGGTGTCGGGAGTCCGAATGCCAAAAGGTAGTGTCCCGGGGCACCCATACTGGTTTCGGGCGTCTGAGTGCCGAATATTTGGCGTCTGGACGCCGGGAACCTGTAGGGACCTATAAAATGGACCACTTTGAACGCCATAACTTTTGATCCGTTCGTCAGAATTTTGCGGGCTATATACCGTTGGAAAGATCTTGGAATGTAGAATCTAATGGCTCATTTTTCATAATGATCAGAAATGGGGAACTAAGGTAGATATGTGGATTAAAGATTCAGATCCTTTATTATGGGAAGTGAGACTGTTGACCTAAGTTTGGGCCTTAGATGTTGGGTACTTCGATCTTACCCTCACTTGACCAATAATGGAAAATGAAATCGAAGCATGTTGCTTGGTATGCCTCGGTGTTTCTAGGTATTCGTATATTACGCACGGATTAACCGAATGCATATGGAAGTTGATTCAATTGATGTCTAACATGATTGCTCACCAAGGGTTCGTTCCTAGAATCATCGTTGGCTCAATTTCCACACGTACTCCATTAAGTCATGTATGGTATATGGATGACAACATATGCCTAGGATTGGATTGTAACATCTTCCTTGATTTGCGATCGTATCTGTTGATCTTGCTTCCTTGTATACTCACTTGGCATAAAATACTTAATTAATTATGAAACATAAATCCTTGTAGGACTAGGACTTGGATTGGACTTAGGGTGTACTTTAGGACCCTTGTATTTTATACTTGATAAACAGGATGGCTAGAATGCAAAGGATTATCAATTGGTATAGACTTGTCTTGCAACTTGGCTTGAATGAGATAATCCCTTGATCTCGGTTGTGTATCTTGACTAGCCAGACTTGCTTGTCTTGGCTTCCTCGTGTCAACACCACTTCACTATTCATTATCCGACCACAGTAGGATCCACTATGGGGAGGATTGCATATCATGACCAGCTGGAGTTTAGGGGTTGTTTCGATGGGCCGGTTACTCGGACATCAGGATGCACTGTCGGCTTGGACGGCGTCCATGGTGTTGAATAGCTGGGAGCGGGCTCTAACCGTGGTGCTATTCCTGGGACTGGGAGCTTGGATCCCCCTGAAGTGATATGGATAGTATTGCCATTGGTATCTCGGGAGGTGGCTTGCACACCCTCGGAGTCTCCTTCTTCATTCTTGCATCATTCATGTGTGTGGAGGGTGTTTATTGCTAGATGTTGCTGGGACTTTATCATTGTTGATTCCTGTTTTATACTCATGTAATATGACTCATTCTTTTACCTTGTGTTCACATGATTATACTTGTCAATACTCTCATTTTGATACATGATATACATTGTTATTATTCATTATTTATTCTTGCTCAACATGTCATTGACTCTGTTTCTTAGTGTGCAGACACCCCATGTGACTACTATAAGGAGCCGGTAGGAAAGGAGATCCCAGAGGATCTCCAACCGAAAGTGGAGTGTGAGTGGTGTGCCGATGACGTAGTATAGCTTCATCTTATCCGGCACGAGAGACTCACATGGGATTCTATTAGAATTATATTTGTCCATTTATTATTCATGACTTGAACATTTCTATTTATTGATTCTTTTCGGTTTCCAAATGGTCTAGGACTTGGGATGACCATTTATTTAATAAATGACTTCTTTATTAGTATCATTAGTTATTGTTTAAACTTTAATATTAATGAGAATTGATATTCTTTTGCTTTGATTTTTAATATGACTTGAATTGTAATGAGTTCTGCAGTTCTTATATTGAAATGCATTATCCTTACAGCGGACTTACGATCCATGGGCTTAAAGGGTGAAAATTTTTAATTAGCCCTAAAATTCACTCCCCGGATCCGATTTATTCTTTAATCGGGTTCGAGGGATGTGACATTACCCATACAACATAGAACATAACATCAAATAAAACGCACAAGTCTAAATTAACAAGTCAAGTATAATTAAAAGTCCATCCATTTACATCTTCGTGCCCCATTCACATTACTACGCTACCAAGGCTGATCATACATGATCACATGCCCCTTTTGGCATTAACTCAATAACCGCGTCCACCAAGGACTTGCCAACACAACGGCCACCATGGCCCAAGTCCATAAATTATCTGGACACCAAGTCCAACATTCACTATAGGACCCGATGTATAACATTTCATTACCATGTTCACCTTTCTAGACATGTCATAACATTACAATAATCAGAATTCAATTAAATATGCATAACCTACACAAATCAACAGTGTGGACCAGCCCCCCTACACACTTTACATGTTGCTGCCCCACTTCTAGTCATGACCGGTAGTAATAAGTGTAGGGTGGTCCACTTAATTATAAACATGACAGTACACAATATCAACAAATAAAACAATCCATAAAATTATAATAATCCTCATAAAACCTCAACTAATCTAAAGCATAAGGATAAATTGTACTGGTGCCCAAAGTCCAAGGCTCTCTCCAATTACAGACTCCTTTTCAGACTTCTACTACATACACAAAGACATAAAGAAATAGTAAATCACGCCTGAAACATCTTGGCTTGAGATGCTGTGGGTCCCACTGACCTAAGATATGATCAGGTCTACTCCTTACGGTTGCCCAGGCCCCCACATGAATACACATGATTCAGATTTAACATTGATTAGTCCTTCTGGGCCCCACAATCCTATTAATAAAGATATAACCCAAAGATAAGCTCTCGCGCCACCTGAAGTTGAGTTTATTGGATGGTGGGGCATATGGGGCCTACTCCACATGGGACACCACCAAACAGGTCGCCCTTGGGCCCCCTTCAAGATGTGGGGTATTGATCAATTATCAGGTAGTCACAGTGGTCCCACAACCACTGCCGACCAAATCTGAATTTTCTTCCTCATTGACGCATCTGTGATCTGAAATACATGGATAGTGGCCCAAACGGGGCCCAATCTTTGTGATTCTAGCATCATCATGGTCGCCCATGGGTCCACCTCAGGATCCATGGACCAGATTTTATATCTAATGGACCATGGGGTCCCACAACTCCGAAGTGTCCATTCCACTGTTGATGTCCAAGTCTATTTCCATGAAATCTAGATATGATGTTCATAACACTTGGAGATTAAAAGAAAACAACACTTGGTAATCATCTACCTATGATAAACATGATTTATATGATCTCCATGACTCAAAATATAGTCTGTATCTAATCCCTGACCACAATAGCCTTGCACAACAGTTAAGGCATATTATCAGTCATCTGGTTAAATCATCTAGGGTATTTAGGAAGATCCACTCACCTTCGATAGACGACTGTTGCGTTCGAGATGTGAGGGCTCGAGTAAGACATCTGCTAATTTTCCCTCCGCTGATTGCCTTCTTCTTCTCCTGAATTCCAGCCAACAAGACCCTCTCTCAGATTTTCTCTCAAAAGAAAAGAAGGAGAATGTTGAATGTCACTACTAGGATCGATGGTTTCCTTATATACATGCAGAAAGGGTGAAGGTAGAGTCCTTCACAAACAGAACTTAGAGTTCTACTCAAATATATCTCACGCAAGCCACTAAGTTGAGTTGATGTATAAGTCTTCTCTTATCATAAGACTAACTCACGTGGCCTCTTCTAATCCATTAAGGATTTAAAACAACTAAATTAAAAACAACCAAGGTCTGAGGGTCCCACCTAGGCCCTTCCACTAACTGTTTCCCATCTCAATTCCCCACGTGGTACGGGATATTACAACTTTTTTTTTTTTTTTGTATCTTAGCCTGGGGGGTTGGGATACAAGAGAGTTAAACTGTGGGAAAGAGAGCCCACACAAGTGGAAATAGGAAACCCACAAAGCATGATGGATAACCCACATTGTTCGGCTATTTTTTCTGACGATTCCATGGACAGAGAAGATACCATCGCAGAAACTAGCAAATACATATTAAAATAAAATAATGTACTTTACCCAAGATAGAGGGAAGACACAATCTGGAAATATATTTGTCATTGCATTTAATTTTTCAAGGAAAAATATTAATTATCTCAAGAGATAATGGGCTAGACCTTCAGACTCATATGTGATAGGTCATTTATAGAACATATGACCCCACTAACTGTCATCCAATGCACAAAATTACACATTTAAATTACATTTTGACAATGAAGAAGCCACAGAAAGTGGAAAAAGGACCTCAAAGGCCATTTTCAAGCCTCGAAAACCATAAGATGCATAGGAACCCAATTCCTTGTAATTTCAAATTTCTTTGCCAATTTCGGGCTTAGCCCTCAAAGCTGGCATCCATGTGGGTAGTCGGAGTTTTGGTCCGAATGTGGCTCCTTTCATCACGTCACTTTGGCCGATGAAGACTTGCATGTGGGTTGGGCATGAAACCTTATGTTTCTCCCACTTTCTCCATCAAAAATCAATTTCTAGAAGATGTAGTCACATAAACTGTGGGGGGATTGCGACAACTGTGCATCTTGTAAAAATGGGGGTTGCAGGTGGCAGTAGCGGACGGAGGGTTGCCCCTCCTCGAATTTCTTGTCTTTTTTGGATATGTAAGTGATTTTGGAATTGTTATGGATTTTTCCTTATATTGCCCATTCTCAGATTTTTTTTATTTTTCTGAATATGCCTTGGGATTTAAATTTTATAGTGGGTTACTTTGTCATTTCACTAAATGCCCTTCTCAAGATTTAAGTGTTGCAAAAGAAGAAAAGAGAGGGAAAGTTTGTCTTTTTATACACGATGTCTTTTCACATTTCTTTTTCATTGTCTTCTCATATATTATTTTCCCATTGTCATCATCTATTGCACGACAGTAACCATTCCCCATTGTCTTAACTGACATTAATACTCAATAGTCAAAAGTACAATTACATTTTAAGGCTCAAGTCAAGTACAAGTCCATTCCAGCTTAAATAAGCTTCTTACTTTCTAGAGTAGCTTCTTGCTTTATAGAGTACATGTCTACATCATTGATGGGTGATGCAGTGAATGTGATGACAACTTATTTTTACTTTTTATATTATTTTTACATTGCATTATTGATAGAATGATGGAGTGATGGTTTTCATTTTTTTTATTTTTAATTTTTTCCTACATGAATGAACATTATGCTTTTCATAATTGCAATTGTTTTTTCTAAGTTCCTTTTGATACATGTCCATTTTATCTTTTTTTTTTTTTTACATATCCTTTAGAAGTAAACAAGATTAGCGATCTTGCTAGGGAGATGATTGAGACAAAAAAGGTTATTTTATATCCATTAGTTTACTTGCTCATTAAATTTTCACTAATCTTATTGGTTACCACTGCCACTCTTAAGAGGGCATTTTCTGTTGTGCACATTGTAAAAACTCGACTGTGGAAGTGAATGGGAGAAAAATGGATGAATGATTGTCGCGACCCCGGACCGGGTTACCGAGGTCCTAATCCGGGATCGGGACTCGTAATGTGTGTACATTTATTTAATTTCCTACAGGTGTCCTCGGTGAGGATATCTAAAAAACATAGTACATTTCTTTTAAAGCGGAAGCATGTAGCAAATCAAATTGATGATTTTAATTATAGTCATAAGATAAAATCATATGTATAAACCAAGTATTAGGATGAGCAACGATCATTAGTGCTTTCCTAAAAGAAAAGTTAAAGTTTATACAAAAGATCATTTAGTTACATTCCCCAAAAATAGAGACCAACAAAGGCCAATATAAAACAAAATATCAATCCCCAAAAGAATGGTTAAAAGTCTCCCAAAATGTTACGTCCCTCATAGCAATCGATGTCTAGACGACATCATCAGCATGTCACTCGACTAGAGGTTGCGGTTCACCGACCGCATCCTCAAGCTCCACCTCGGGATAGACAATGTCCGGACCTGAGTACCAGAGAGTGGGGTCAAACGCGAAGGTTTGACAAATAGGTGAAAAAAACATAACAATATAATGATAAAGGAATTTACCTTCAAAAGCATTTAAAGCCTGTTTAAATAACAATCTCCATAAAAGAGATAAATCATTTATTCAAATACAAGTATGTATTGTAAAACATATAAAGGTAACCAAGGAAACGGGAAACGAGCAAGATGGAAACCACATTAAGCTAAGTCCTCTATCACCGAAGTGACAAAGCAATATCAAGGCGTTGATCTCAATCACATGAGGTGAGGAGAAACAATGAAATATATACATATAATATACGGGACATGACCACGGAAGCGAGCTAGGCATCGGGAACCATGGTAGCAATCTGGGGTATCGGGACAAGACCACGGTAATAACCAAGTAGCGGGATCCAAACTGCAACTGGTGGGACAAGAGGGGGATCTCCGAGTCGGTGGATCAGACCAACAGGGTTATCCAAGCTTAGTGGTGCCGACTCATAGGTCAAATGACATAATCAAAACATGTATAAAAATACATCAAGTACAAGTACATAAAAAAGCAGGACAGGGTGCTCAAGGCACAAGTATCCTTTCAATTCGGGCAATATATAACCGGGCTAGCAAAATGCTAAAACACTATTTCAATACTTTTGGAAATGATAAATCATAATGCAACTTTCGAAATCTCAAGACAAGTATCTGGGTTCGAAACTAGTTCAAGGTGAATAAGGGTCTCGTATGTCGGTTCCAGCATAGACTTCGTACTTTTTGAATTTGAAGACATTTCGGGCTCCTTATACACTTTGGTGAAATCGATGAATCTTTGTGACATGGTTTCCTTTTCAAACAGGCTTCATACATATCTCCAGGTGAACGGTCCTCATCATTCTCTAAAAGGGTTCACAAATGATTGGGATAGAAACCCTCTTCATTTCAAAATTCCTAGGTAAGGTCGGTCACCTGGCGGTTAGATGCCGGTTAACCACTGATGGGTTCAGCGGTTAGCTGTTGGCTGACCATGAGGTTGACCGTGGATTTTCCAACCTCGATACAGAACACTGGAAATATAGCCAAAATGAGCTCGGTTAGCTGGTGGTTAGCCGCTGAAGGGTTCGGCGGTTAGCCACTGGCTGACCACGCCTTCAGAAGAGGAAAACAACTCTTTGGAATAGTAACCGCGATGGTTCGATTGGCTGGCGGTTAGCCGCCAGTCACCAGGTGGCTAGCCGACATGTGACCGTCAGCTGACCGTCAAGTGCGGGAAACTCCCACTGTGTTCAGATTTGAGCTCTTTTCCTCCTCAAAACCACTCTCCTCTCCTCCCATTCATTTCCTGCAATAAAATGAGCTAAAAGCTCCTCCAATACATCTTTCACTACTTCTCCAAAACTCCAATAAGTATTCATTCCATCACCTTCTTCTTAACCACAACAACCACAAAAGAAAAGAGAATCCAAATCACAAGTACTCATTTAAGATATATCTCAAAAGACAATAAGGTCTATAAACAAACATGTTTCCAAAACATTAAATGAGCTAGCAAGGTTCACTCAAGAGCATTTATTTCAAAAATCAATGCAAGTCAATAAATATGAATATAAATGACAAATCAACCACATTTCTCATGAAAGTCATACGAAGTTCAAATAACATTTCATCCACTTGACTTAGGTCTCTATTAAGTAAATTAAGCTCTAATCACCTCTCCAAGCCAAGAATCCAAGATATGAACCAAAATCCCTAAGACAAACCCTAAATGGGTCAAAACAAGAAATAGAAAGGGAAATCTTACAATAATGAAAATGGAATCCCTTCAAGGCTAAAGGAACACAAATCTAAGAGATGGGGAGGGTTGCTTACTTGTAGGTTCTCCAAATAGTAGTTCAATGAAGATCTTGGAATGGGAGGTTCTCTCAAAATGGTATTAATGGGAAGCTATGACGATGAGGAAGAAGATGATGACAAGCATTTCTCCAATGGCAAGGGTTTGGTAGTGGATTGGGAGATGGAAGAGCAAGAAGAAAAGGGAAAAGGGAAAAACTCTAGGTTAATGGTTCTTGTGCTGAAAAAGGGAAAAAGAGAAGATGTGTTCTCCTTTTATAAGCAATTGGAGTTGGGTCCCACCACTTAAGAAACTTGTTGGGTTGAAATCATGTTTTTCGAGACTTCGAATGAATTCAATGAAAAAGGAAGAAATGATCACCTAAATATCTAGTTTCCAAAAAGTATATGTTTCACGGGTTTCGGGGATATCAGATTTTGGGTACAAATTTAGTGCACAATGACTGCTTTGCCCTCAATGCTAGGAAAGTCGGGTTTTGGGATCTCGAACGGGCACGGGATCAACATAAAAGTTCTAGGGATTAATAAGATAAGTAAAACGAGATTAAAACAATAAATGCGAGAATCTCATATAATCCCCCAAGTAAACACAAGGTCATAAAAGGAACCCCTCAAGGGCCCCACTAGTTACAAAAGCACTCAAAATTCCTCAAAGCTATAACTGAAACTATTTTATTCCCCAATAAACCAAAATCTACCATTCACACTTAGAACTGAAATACGACTTAATTAACACTAATCGAGGTCACTTGGGACGGGGTCTTACATCCTCCACCCCTTAGGGCATTTGGTCCACCAAATGAAACATTAAACTCACCTCAGGTAGCAGATGTGGATACTTGTTCTGCACTTGATCTCGTAATTCCCACGTTGCTTCTTCCGGTCCATGATTCTCCCAAAGCACTTTCACCCATCGAATAGTTCATGTCCTTAACTCTTGTTCCTTCGTATCAATGATCTGAACGGGCTTCTTAACATATGTAGCATCCTCTCTGATCTCCAAAGGCTCATGCCGGAGTACATGCAATGGGTCAGTGACATACTTCTTCAACATAGACACATGAAAGACGTTGTGTACACCGGATAGCTTGGGTGGTAAGGCTAATCTATAAGCCACATCACCGATCTTACTCACAATGTCATACGGTCCAATGTATCTTTGTGATAGCTTGCCCTTCTGTCCAAATCTCAATGTTTCTCTCGTGGGTGACACTTTCAAGAAAACCTTATCTCCTTCTTTAAGCTGTAGGTCCCTTTGGTGAGAGTCTGCATAACTTTTCTGTCTACTCCGGGCTACTTTCAAATGTTCTTGGATTAGCTTGACTTTGTCACTGGTCTCACTTACTATGGTCGGTCCATGGAAACTGCGAATTCCGACATCTTTCCAACATTTAGGTGTCCTACACCTTCTGCCATACAATGCATCGAAAGGCGCCATCCCAATGCTCGAGTGGTAACTGTTGTTGTAAGCAAACTCACACAATGGTAGAGTCTCATCTCATTGAGTCTTGAAATCTAACACACAAGCATGAAGCATATCCTCAAGAGTTTGAATAGTCCTCTCTGACTGGCCATTTGTCTGCGGGTGATAAGCCGTGCTGAATTGTAGTTTCGTACCCATAGACTCATGTAGTGTCTTCTAGAACCTCGAAATGAATATGCTGTCTCTGTCAGATGTGATAGAAACCAGCTGTCCATGTCGACTGACAATCTCGTTGACAAATAACTCTGTCAAAGGTAGCATATGCATCTTCTTCCCTGTCCTCATAGGAATGAAATGAGCTGACTTGGTGAGACGATCCATAATGACCCATATTGCATCATTACCTCTGCTGGTCTTCGGTAGTCCCGAAATAAAATCCATGGTAATGTGCTCCCATTTCCATTCCGGGATCTCTAACGGCTGTAACAATCCTGGAGGCCTCTGATGTTATGCCTTTATCAACTAACAAGTCATGCAACGGGAGACAAACACTATAATCTCTCTCTTCATGTTGTTCCACCAAAATCTACCCTTCAAATTCTGATACATCTTCGTGCTGCCTGGATGCATTGAATACTTCGTACCGTGAGCCTCGGTCATAATATCATTCCTCAAATCTTCAATATTGGGTACACACAGACGGTCGCGATAGTATAAAACTCCATCAACAATACGAAAATCAGGACGTTCTGCTAGGTGCTCTGAAATCTTGGCCAACTCTGGATCTTGCAACTGACTATCCTTAATCTTCTAAATGAAGGAAGGCTCTGACACTGACATATTAGCTAACAATACACCCTTCCTTAGTGGCTGTAGATCTATATTCAACTCTTCGAATTGTTCAAACATACAAGTGCCACTTAGATTTGCCAAGCCTACTGATTTTCTGCTCAAGGCATCGGCAACTACATTAGCTTTCCACGGGTGGTACTTGATTGGAAAATCATAGTCCTTGATATATTCCATCCATCTTCTCTGCCTCATGTTCAATTCCTTCTGTGAAAACAAGTATTGTAAACTGCGGTGATCGGAGTGGACTTCGAACTTCTCTCCATAAAGGTAGTGTCTCCACATTTTCAATGCAAAGACGACCGCTGCTAACTCAAGATCATGGGTGGCATAGTTTTTCCCGTGATCTTTCAACTACCGGGATCCATATGCAATAACTTTTCCATCTTGCATCAATACACAACCAAGTCCAACATTCGAAGCATCGGTAAAAATGGCAAAACCACCTCTTCCGGATGGTAACATAAGGACTAGTGCTATAGTCAATTTCTTTTTCAGCTATTGAAAACTAACTTCACATTGATCTGTCCGCACATACGGTAGATTCTTTCTTGACAACTTCGTCAAAGGTGACGCAATTGATGAAAATCCCTACACAAACCTCCGGTAATATCCTGCCAATCCCAGAAAACTTCTGATTTCTGTCACGTTCTTCGGTCTTTCCCACTGCACTACTACCTCAATCTTGGACGGATCTACTGATAATCCTTCCTTGGAGATGATGTGCCCCCAAAATGCTACTTGCTCCAACCAAAATTTACACTTGTTGAGCTTCGCATACAACTGATACTCTTTTAGAAGTTGCAGTGCTATCCTCAAGTGCTCTTCATGCTCTTCTTTGGTCTTAGAGTACACCAAAATGTCATCAATAAACACTACTACAAACTAATGTAGATACTGTGCAAATATCTTGTTCATTAATGCCATGAACACTGCTGGTGCATTAGTCAACCCAAATGGCATCACTAGGAACTCATAGTGGCCATATCTCGTCCGGAAAACTGTCTTTAACACATCTGATTCTCTGACTCTCAGCTGATGGTAACCGGGTCTCAAATCAATCTTCGAAAAGTATGATGCACCTTGCAAACAAGATTGGAGCTCCACATGGTGAAATACTCGGTCTCATAAATCATTTGTCTAACAACTCTTGTAATTGTATCTTCAACTCTCCGAATTCTATAGAATCCATCCTATATGATGCAATCGAAATCGGAGTTGTCCCTGGTAAGAACTCCATAGTAAAGTCAATCTCTCTGATGGGTGGTAAACGTGGAATCTCCTCCGGAAAAACATCCGGGAATTCCCAAACAATTGGGATCTCCTGCACCCCTTGGGACCGTTTACCCTCCGTGATAAACGCCAAATATGCTTCACATCCACTTTTCAATAGTCTATCAGCCTTCAATGCTGAGACAAACCCTGTACGAGGATTTTTCCTCTCTCCCTGAAATAACACTCCTGCTGGTGTCTCTACTAGCTTGAAGGTAAGGGTCTTATGGAAACAATCCATTGTGGCATGGTACCCTGCTAGCCAATCCATCCCTAGGATGACATCATAATCATACATCTCCAATAAAATAAGATCTGCGGTTAAAACCACTTCTCCTATTTGGACTGTGCAACTAGGATTAAAGGTTCTACAAATAACTTGTTTACCTACTGGGGTTGCCACAGTCAAAATGAACTCAAGTTCTCTAACATGCATATCAATCAACTCAGAAAATCCATGGGATACAAATGAATGTGTAGAGCCAGGATTAAATAAAATCCTAGCTTTAATCCCATAAACAAGGAGTGTACCTTCCACTACATTACTTGCTGCCTCTGCATCAGCCCTATTGACCGCATAGATTTGCCCTCGCTGTTGTGGCCTATTCTGAGATTGTTGTGGCCTGCCTTGTTGGACGTTTCTGTTCTGTTGTGGTGCACATTGATTCTGGTTATGTCCCTGTTGACGGGCTTGTTGTTGCTGTTGTGGTCTATGTTGTTGTTGTGGTGCCTGCTGCTGAAGTGGCCTTGCCTGATTCTGAACAACGATTGCATTTTGTGGTGGTGCTCCTTGCTGTTGCTGATTCTGTTTGTTCTGCCTTAGACAGTCTCTCATCTGGTGGTTCATAGAACCACATCTAAAACATGCTCCCATGAATGTATGACACTGTGCACTCTCATGGTTCTTCCCACAGTGGGTACAAACCAACGGATTCTGGGTATTCTGTTCCGTCCTCTGCTTCTTGTTCTGATGATTCTTCTACTGGTAGTTCTGCTGATGAGCTTGTCCTTTCCCTTGAACTCTAAGGATCTTGTTGTGAAGATTCTCAAACTTGTAGGCTCTCTTGACAGCTTCCTCGAAAGTGACAGGTGGTACTACTCCCGTAGCATCTCTCTCAATGATGGGGTTAAGTCCCTCTAGAAACTTTGCAATTTTCTTCTCCACCGTGTCCACTAGCTCTGGAGCATATCTAGACAATCTCTCGAACTTTGTGAGGTATTCGAGTGATATCATTGTCCCTTGCACAAGCTGTTGAAACACCACCGCCTTTTGTCTCTTGATGTGGGTGGGTACATATTTATCATGAAACTGCCTCTTGAAATTTGCTCAAGCCTCTGCATCAGCCATAGTCTTGTATTCATCTCTAACTATTTTCCACCAAATATCTGTTGCACCGCTAAAGAGAGATGATGCAAGTTTCACTCTGTCTCCTCCAGTGCATTGGAAGATCTCAAAGATGTTTTCGGTATGCTCTAGCCAGTCATCTGCAACTAATGGATCCTCTATGCCTAGAAAGTCTTTCGGAGCTCTCTTCCGAAACCACTCAAACAAAGCGTTCGGGTCATGTTGCCTCTGATTGATGACAATAACAGGTTGAGGTTGAACCAGTTCGGGCCTTCTCTATAACACCTCTAACAACTGTCTCTGCATTTCTGCCAATTCTCTGGCACGATATTCCTCACTCTTCAGCATTTGTTCTTGCAATCTAGCCTGATTCTCATTGGCTTGACGCTGTTGGTCAAGCATTGCATGCATCATCTGTTGGAATTGATTTGGCATGTTGTTACCAACCCTGTCTTCCTCAACAGGTCCTATGTGATCACTATTACTTACGGAGGGATTGTCGTTTATCGGTCTCTTACGAGGTGGCATGATGCTGCAAAACAAGTTGTTAGCGCATAATAATCAAATAAAGGGTCACACATTGCATGCTCGCACGATACTAGCTAATAACGAATCCTCACCACGTCCTTAGGATTTCTAGTTTCTTTTAATTGCTCGAAACACGTCTCGCTCTGATACCAGTCTGTCGCGACCCCGGACCGGGTTACCAAGGTCCTAATCCAGGATCGGGACTCGTAATGTGTGTACATTTATTTAATTTCCCATAGGTGTCCGCGGTGAGGATATCTCAAAAACATAGTACATTTCTTTTAATGCGGAAGCGTGTAGCAAATCAAATTGATGATTTCAATTCTAGTCATAAGATAAAAACATATGTATAAACCAAGTATCAGGCTGAGCAATGATCATTAGTGCTTTCCTAAAAGCAAAGTTAAAGTTTATACAAAAGATCATTTAGTTACATTCCCCAAAAATAGAGGCCAACAAAGGCCAATATAAAACAAAATATCAATCCCCAAAAGAATGGTTAAAAGTCTCCCAAAATGTTACGTCCCTCATAGCAATCGATGTCTATACAACATCATCAGCATGTCACTCGACCAGACGTTGCGGTTCAGCGACCGCATCCTCAAGCTTCGCCTCGGGATAGACAATGTCCGGACCTAAGTACCAAAGAGTGGGTCAAACACGACGGTTTGACAAATAGGTGAAAAGATATAACAATATAACGATAAATGAATTTACCTTCAAAAGCATTTAAAACCCGTTTAAATAACAATTTACATAAAAGAGATAAATCATTTATTCAAATACAAGTATGCATTGTAAAACATATAAAGATAACCAAGGAAACGGGAAACGAGCAAGATGGAGACCACATGAAGCTGAGTCCTCTATCACCAAGTGACAGAGCAATATCAAGGCGTTGATCTCAATCCCACGAGGTGAGGAGAAACAACGAAATATATACATATACATATAATATACGGGACATGACCACGGTAGCGAGCCGGGCATCGGGAACCACGGTAGCAATCTGAGGTATCGGGATAAGACCACGGCAATAACCGGGTAGCGGGATCCAAACTGCAGCTAGTGGGACAAGAGGGGGATCTCCGAGTCGATGGATCAGACCAACAGGGTTATCCAAGCTTAGTGGTGCCGACTCATAGGTCAAATGACACAATCAAAACATGTATAAAAATACATCAAGTACAAGTACATAAACAAGCAGGATGGGGTGCTCAAGGCATAAGTATCTTTTCAATTCAGGCAATATATAACCGGGCTAGAAAAATGCTAAAACACTATTTCAATACTTTCGGGAATGATAAATCATAATGCAACTTTCGAAATCTCAAGACAAGTATCTGGGTTCGAAACTAGTTCAAGGTGAATGAGGGTTCCAAACTAGTTCAAGGTGAAAGACTTGGTACTCTTTGAATTTGAAGACATTCCGGGCTCCTTATACACTTTGGTGAAATCGATGAATCTTTGTAACATGGTTTCCTTTTTCAAACGGGCTTCATACATATCTCCAGGTGAACGGTCTCCATCATTCTCTAAAAGGGTTCACAAATGATTGGGACAGAAACCCTCTTCATCTCAAAATTCCTGGGTAAGGTCGGTCACCTGGCGGTTAGCCGCTGATGGGTTCAGCAATTAGCCGCTGGTTGACCGCGAGGCTGACTGTGGATTTGCCAACCTAGATACCGAACACTGGAAATGTAGTTGAAATGAGCTTGGTTAGTTGGCGATTAGCCGCTGGATAACCGTGGAGCTGACCGTATCTTCAGAAAGAAAATGGTGCTTTCTGGAATTGTAACCGCCACTGCTCGGTTAGCTGGCGGTTAGCCACCGATGAGTTCGGCGGTTAGCCGCTGGCTGACCTCGCATTCATAAGAGAAAAGCAGCTCTCTGGATTTGTAGCCGCGACGGTTCGGTCGGCTAGCGGTTAGGCGCCAATCACCAGGGGGCTAGCCGACATGTGACCGCCAGCTGACCGCCAGGTGCAGGAAACTCCCATTGTGTTCAGGTTTGAGCTATTTTCCTCCTCAAAACCACTCTCTTCACCTCCCATTCATTTCCTACAATAAAATGAGCTAAAAGCTCATCCAATACATCTTTCAATACTTCTCCAAAACTCCAATAAGTATTCATTCCATCACCTCCTTCTTAACCACAACAACCACAAAAGAAAAGATAATCCAAATCACAAGTATTCATTTAAGATATATCTCAAAAGACAATAAGGTCTATAAACAAACATGTTTCCAAAACATTAAATAAGCTAGCAAGGTTCACTCAAGAGCATTTATTTCAAAAATCAATACAAGTCCATAAATATGAATAAAAATGACAAATCAACCACATTTCTCATGAAAACCATACAAAGTTCTAACAACATTTCATCCACTTGCCTTAGGTCTCTAATAAGCAAATCAAGCTCTAATCACCTCTCCAAGCCAAGAATCCAAGGTATGAACCAAAATCCCCAAGACAAACCCTAAATGGGTCAAAACAAGAAATAGAAAGGGAAATCTTACAATAATGAAAATGGAACCTCTTCAAGGCTAAAGGAACACAAATCTAAGAGATGGGGAGGGTTGCTTACTTGTAGGTTCTCCAAATGAGCAAGAGTAGTTCAATGAAGATCTTGGAATGGGAGGTTTTCTCTCAAAATGGTATTAATGGGAAACTATGGCGATGAGGAAGAAGATGATGACAAGCATTTCTCCAATGGCAAGGGTTTGGTAGTGGATTGGGAGATGGAAGAGCAAGAAGAAAAGGGAAAAGGGAAAAACTCTAGGTTAATGGTTCTTGTGCTGAAATAGGGAAAAAGAGAAGATGGGTTCTCCTTTTATAAGCAATTGGAGTTGGGTCCCACCACTTAAGAAACTTGTTGGGCTGAAATCATGTTTTTTGAGACTTCGAATGAATTCAATGAAAAAGGAAGAAATGATCACCTAAATATCTAGTTTCCAAAAAGTATATGTTTCACGGGTTTCGGAGATATCAGATTTTGGGTACAAATTTAGTGCACAATGACTGCTTTGCCCTCAATGCTAGGAAAGTCGGGTTTTGGGATCTCGAACGGGCACGGGATCAATATAAAAGTTGTAGGGATTAATGAGACAAATAAAATGGGATTAAAACAATAAATGTGAGAATCTCAGATAATCCCCGAAGTAAACACAAGGTCATAAAAGGAACCCCCCAAGGGCCCCACTAGTCACAAAGGCACTCAAAATTCCTCAAAGCTATAACTGAAACTATTCTATTCCCCAATAAACCAAAATCTACCAATCACATTTAGAACTAAAACACAACTTAATTAACACTAATCGAGGTCACTCGGGACGGGGTCTTACAATGATTGCCTGGTTACATACATCGAGAAAGAGATTTTAATAACATCGATAATGAGGCAATCATACAACGCTTTCAGAATATGAAAAATCATCAAGGACAATTGTAAAAAAAAAATTCTTTTGTTGATTGATGTACAACTATTTATTTTTATGTGTCTTGCTACTTTTCCTACAATCTTCATACATCTTTTCTTCTTTCTGTGATTGTTAATAGTAAGAAAAATGTGGCAAAACAATTACTAACATTATGTAAGTTGACAACCTTTATGTAAGTTAACAATTACTAACATTATGTAAGTAGGAATAGCACCGATTAAAGATAAAATGAGAGAAAATCGACTGAGATGGTTCGGCCATGTTAGAAGGCGCCCAACGGAGGCATCTGTTAAAAGGTGTGAAAGCATGGAGATTTCCCCGAGTAGGAGAGGGAGAGGGAGACCCAAGAGAAGTTGGAAAGAAACTATTAAACATGACCTTGCCTACATGGATCTAACGGAGGACATGACCCTAAACAGATTTAATTGGCGTCGTCAAATCTATATAGCCGACCTCACCTAGTGGGAAAATGCTTGATTGGATTTGGTTTGGTTTGGTTATCTAAGTTGACAACCTTTGTCCCCCCTAGAGACATTCTTGACTCCGCCACTGGCAGGTGGTTATTTGTGACCCATGATATTGAACATGGTTTTCCCACTCCCAATTGCCAAAATGGTGGTTGAAAAACAAGGAGCAGTTGTAGAGTAATGGTCCACATAAGCGTCACATGTCCAAATTTGACTTAAGGTACCTATGATTCCTTTCTGGCATTTTATTGAATTTGACTTGGTCAAATTTGAGTGCCACATGTTACACATGGATTGGAACACGTGTGCCATGATGACTTGAAGCATGTGAGATTCATTTGAAGTGAGGAAATGACAAAGGGTTGCAAAATACATGAGGGATAAAAAAAGGGGCTTGCTATTGGCACACAAAATTTAGCTTTTCTCACACAATTTCTCTCTACACACATCACAATAATTTAAAAATGACATTTTTTCTTTCCACACACAGCAAAAATCCCCATTTTAGCCCTCTCTCCATTTCCCTCTTTCTTCCCACACACACGTTTTTCCTTCTCTTCACCAACATCGGTCGATCCATCTTTCTTCCCACTCTCTCCACTTCTCCGGCGTCATTTATCTCTCCGGCGTTACTCCGGCGTTCACAATCCTCTACACCATCTCCTCTTTCAAAGGTAAATCTCTATCTCCACCATTGTGATTTCATTTTTCTTCACCATTCATTCTTTACCATTTTATCCATCTTAGATTACCTTTTTTTTCATGAAAACTTGTTATGGGGATAGATTCTCATTCAATGTAAGTTTTTACAAACAATGGAGACGTTTTTCCTTGCATTTGGGCTGGTTTGTACACCATCATCGCCATTATTTTTCCACACAGAAAGCACGGTTTGTTCGGACCTGAAAGTCCGAACAAATTGGATTTGTTCGGACTTTCAAGTCCGAACAGTTTCTTTGAAACACCATAATCCTACAACGTTTGTATTTTTATTTCAGATATGGACCAACCGAGCTCTTCTAGGGTGCGACCTACTGCTTCAAACAGAAGGCGTCGCCACCGAGTGGAAGAGGTTGTAGAAGAACCTGTTCTTCGTGAGGAGGACTTTGAAGAACAACTAGAGATGGAAGAACAACCAGCTCATGGGCCACGAGATAGGTCGTTATTGACTAGCTTTGATACACATATAGCTGGGTATATTTGGAGTGGAGAGGTGTGTTTCGTTTGTTTCATATGAAGTTTGATTAATTTATTAAGTTGTGAATTTATTCGATAATGATGTATCAATTGTTGACTGCAGGATCGAGGACCACTGAAGTGTCTAAGCCATGGTCAGAAAGTATCATTGTGGCAATGGCAATTGAATGGGTCTGATAGGTTCAGGCGATGGATGTCCAGGTCCAATTTGGCTCCCTTAGTGACTGCATCATACCGCTCTGTCAATAAGATTATTGTATCGGGTTTTGTGGAAAGGTGGCAACCTGAGACTAACACCTTTCACATGCCATTTGGTAAGATGACCATCACTTTAGATGATGTTGCATCCATCATAGGCATCCTAGTGACAGGGCGGACTGTCTCGTATAATGATAGAATGACATATGAGGCAGCTCAAGCACTCCTTGTTGATGCACTAAGAGTAGAACCCAGAGAGGCACATGATGAGCTGATCCAGGTGCGGGGTCAATCTGTTAGATTAGAGTGGTTACGGGAAAGGTTTGGTGGAATGTCTGACGATGATGGAGAGGAGATGGTTGACTGTGCAGTCAGAGCTTACCTTCTGTACTTACTGGGATGTACATTGTTCACAGACAAGAGTGGCATAAGGGTGCCGATCATATTTCTTACACATCTGGTGGATTTGGATAACGTACGTTCATATGCATTGGGTACTGCTGCACTGGCATACTTATACAAGCAGTTGGGGTTAGCAACCTGGGGTCAAGTTAAACAAATTGCCGGTTACCTGACTCTTTTTGAAGCTTGGGTGTACGAGCACTTCGAATGTTTGGCTCCAACTCCAAACATTCACTATCAGCCCGATCACCTCCGGGTCCATCGATGGGTCTCTCTTAGGGAGTCTGCGCCTTTACAGGATTACAAGAGAGACTTGATTCCATGAGCACTGACTTGGTAATTACGCAAATTTTCTTACTCATTTTCTATCACATGAAGTTATTATTCTGTATTATGTATTTTCATATCTTATACTTGGATTCACTATTTTCAGGTCACTTGGGACCCATATCGTGATGTTAGGCGCTATCACCCTTTCAACGAGGTTGCATACTACTGTGGGTGCATCAAGTGCATGGATGTTGTTGAGCCTTATCATCCGGATAAGGTGCTCAGACAGTTTGGGAGAGTACAAACTATTCCTCTACCGCCATTAGCCCCCATTCGCGCTACACGGGGTCCGACTGCCCGTGACTACCATATCGCGTATCAATACATGAATCAAATTTGGGAGGGATGGCCTAATCACCTACTGTCTGCATTGAACCATAGTCAACCAGTAAGGCGTCCTGCAGATTGTGTTCCCGGGTATATGGATTGGTATAAACGAGTTTCATGGAGGATATTACAAAACCCAAATCATCACTCTAATTTTGCGCCCAGACCCGACGAAACACAGTCAAGCAATACGGTGGACTATGAGCATCGTAATTCGGATGCACTATTCATTCTTGTTGAAGTCATGGAAAGGGGTGAGGACCATTGGGTTCAAGATCCACGGAGACTATATACCCATGTGAATCATGTTGCCCACGTTTTACGGGGAATGTCCATTGTCGATGCTCAACAAACCATTCGACATCCCCACATGAGTGGACAGAGTTACACCCGCAGCAGGTCAACAAGGGGAAGGAACAACTGATGAAATATGAAGAAGTTTGACTAACAAAAATGAATGCTTGTATTTCTTCTTTTTTTTTTTGTAATTTGGATAGTTGTTAGAAGACTTGGATCCTCTTTTAAGTAGTCTTTTATTTGGAAAGTGGTTGTACTTTTTTAGTTAATTCAAATGGTATTTTGTTTATTTTACCTTTGATTTTATGTTTGGAATATGCTTGAATTGTTACAGATGTAGGACCAGAAATCTTCAAAAGTGGATATGAAAATCTTCGAAAGGGATGAACTGAACATTTGTTCGCACTACTAGAAAAAAGGGCTTTTATATCGGTTGCAAAAAGTGCCCTATATCGGTTTTTCATATAACCGATATAATATCTTCAGTCAAGGTATTTTATATCGGTTAATATTTTTTTATATCGGTCAATTTTTTTTTATATCGGTTACACTGGAACTGACATAATAATCTCTATATATAATATCGGTTAGGAAAATATGTGATATTAATTTCAATAAAACCGATATTATAGACAAATATTTTATATCGGTTGTATACATATATTTTATATCGGTTGTATAGACATATTTTATATCGGTTATTATGGAACCGATATTATATATACATATTTTATATCGGTTATTTCCCCCCTTTTTATTTTTCCTTCTTCCCTCCCTTTTCAGGACGTCCTGCGGCTAACCGCCTGTGCACATGCGGCTAACCGCAAGTGCACATGCGGCTAACCGCCAGTGCACCTGCGGCTAGCCGCCAGTTATATATAATATTTTATATCGGTTATTATGAAACCGATATTATATACCTCAAATCCCTTAATCCCCCGCGCGGGCTCAGTCCTTCTTTCCCTCTTTTTTTTTTCTTTCCCTCTTTTTATTTCCTTCCCTCCTTTCTCTTTCTTTCTCCATCATTCCTTCTTTCCTCTCACTCTCGCTCTCTTCTCTCCTCACTCTCGCCTCTCTTCCCAGCGCTTCTCTCCCTCCAAAAACCCATTTCCTCTCACTCTCGCTCTCTCTGCTCTTCTCTCACTCTCGCTTTCTCTACTCTCTCTCTCTGCTCTCCCTGTCTCTCTCGCTCACTCTCGTTCTCCGGAGAAGAAGAAGACGACGACGACGACGACGAAGAGGAAGAAGCTGCTCTTCCGGCGCTGTGCAGGTGCCAGGTACATCACGTTCTTTCCTTTCTTTTTGTTTCGTTTCTTTCTTTCCCTTTTCTTCTGCTGCTACTGTTTTCTGTTCTCTCTCTCTCTCTCTGTTTTTTTTTTTTTTGTTCTGTTTTCTCACGATCTCTGCTGCTGTTTTTCTTGCTGCTGTTATGTATTTTTTTTCCCTGTTGTTTTTCTTTCCCTGCTGTGTTTCTGCTGTTTTTTTTCCCTGCTGCGTTTCTTCACAATTTTTTTTTTCCCTGCTGTTTCGGCTAGCCGCCTCCAAGTTGACGGCTAGCCTCCAGAAGTTGGAGGCTAGCCTCCAACTTGGTTCGGCTAGCCGCCTCCAATTTGGAGGCTAGCCGCCAGAAGTTGAAGGTGATTTTACACTACTTTCCATTCAATCTGGGTTAAATCTCAAAACATGAAAGTTGTAGCCCTCTGAAAAATATTTCATTTGGATCAAGAATCATGTTGTTTGGAGTTCAGAAGAGGAAGTTATGAATTTTCTACTGGAGACAACTCTGTTTCACTCGGGTTGCTGTTTTTCTGTGACCAGTCCGCTTCAAGGTGAGTTTACACTACGTTCCATTCAATCTGGGTTAAATCTCAAAAGATGAAAGTTGTAGCACTCTGATAAATCTTTCATTTGGATCAAGAATCATGTTGTTTGGAGTTCAGAAGAGGAAGTTATGAATTTTCTACTGGAGACAACTCTGCTTCACTCAGGTTGCTGTTTTTCTGTGACCAGTCAGCTTCAAGGTGATTTTACACTACTTTCCATTCAATCTGGGTTAAATATCAAAACATGAAAGTTGTAGCCCTCTGATAAATATTTCATTTGGATCAAGAATTATGTTGTTTGGAGTTCAGAAGAGGAAGTTATGAATTTTCTACTGGAGACAACTCTGCTTCACTCGGGTTGCTGTTTTTCTGTGACCAGTCCGCTTCAAGGTGAGTTTACACTACTTTCCATTCAATCTGGGTTAAATCTCAAAACATCAAAGTTGTATCCCTCTGATAAATCTTTCATTTGGATCAAGAATCATGTTGTTTCGAGTTCAGAAGAGGAAGTAATGAATTTTCTACTGGAGACAAATTCTGCCATTCAAATCAGGATGGCTCACGGCTAGCCGCAGGAAAAGTTGGGGGCTAGCCGCAGGTGCACTGGCGGTTAGCCGCAGGAAGCACAGAAAATCATCCTGAAAAAAAAAATGCTTACTGGAAAGCTGACCGTGGGTCTGGCGGCTAGCCCCCTTGCAAAGGGCGGCTAGCCGCCAGGTGACCGTAAGGTCACCTGACCCTTTCTAGAAGGACTATTTATAAAAAAAAAAAATACATATATAATATTAAATCGGTTACAGAACAAACGATATAATACAATCCCAAAAAACTGATATTATAAATATTTTTTATATCGGTTTCACTTTTTTTATATCGGTTTTACAGCAATATGTGTTATAATTTCAGGTTTAAAAGACATCAGTTGTCCAAAAACCGATATGAAATAATACACATATTATATCGGTTATAGTTATCTATTATATCGGGGGTACTTATATCGGTTTGAAGTTTACTGAAAAACCGATATAATAGGTCTTTTATATCGGTTTTTAGCCGATATAAAAACCCTTTTTTCTAGTAGTGTCGGAAACACAGTGCTGAACAAATGCCATTTGTTCGGCCCTGTGTTTCCGAACATTAACTGTAACTCACATCACCTTTAAAAACCTGTAATAGGCGGCAAAACCAATACATCCTAGTAGTTTTAAAATTTGTACATACATCAAAGCATTCATTAAATACAATAAAAAGAAACTACTAAAACACACTCCAAACTTCATCAAATGTTTAAAAATAGTTATTACATGCAACATAAACTCGCTTGGATGACCAGGTAGTTCTATTCAATCCAAATCAATTGTCTCACATGTTGATACATCTGGAGTTACAAGCTCTTTGAATTGTACAATCTGATCCTTATATGGAGTCTCTCAACCATTCGCACAAGAGTGATGAAATTGTCTCCACTTATTTGCAATAGGCGGAATTGGATGACTAAGTACTAAGAATAATTGAAAAAAATGATTCCGATTAACAAAACCTATTGTTCGCTCGTTCCGAGAAGGTGTCGGCACTGGCACAGACCGCAATGGGAGGAAAGTCAGACATTGTTCTATCCTCAAGTGGTATAAAACCAAATTATAACGAGATGCTATGAGGTGCCCCATGTCAGGCATAATTATCCAATAGTCCGGCCGGCTTGAAATTATGTTGCACAATTGTCTTACTTTTCTCAAATGAAGCTTTGATACCGGTATGCTGCAACTCAAGCAAATTATGGGTTTTAGTCCAAACCGCTTCAAAATTTTCTTGACTTGATCCTAGCTGCCTCTTAAGGTGTGCATGTGAACTCTCAGCCCTGCATATGATTGTTAAGAGGTAAGA
This sequence comes from Cinnamomum chago, assembly GCA_038049695.1. NCBI lineage: Eukaryota > Viridiplantae > Streptophyta > Magnoliopsida > Laurales > Lauraceae > Cinnamomum > Cinnamomum chago. The sequence continues at coordinate 37,077,057 of CP142452.1, forward strand.
CATAGTAATTAATAGGCATAAATCAAATAATTGGTATTTTTTTAAAAGTACCTGTTCGAAGTAGTATTCCCAAAATGGATACTATTGTCTGTCCATGCGGAAACAAATCTCTCCTTGTAAGGATTTAACCAATTACCCTTCACGTAATTGAGTGCATCAGGATACGTACTGTATTCTTGATTTAGCTTACGTAGTTGTTCACCAAACTTCGCTTCTGTTGATGAAGATACTAACATATTCCAGCTCATAATAAACCTGTCCCATTTCTTTTTAGTTTCAAACAACTTTTTGCATCTCGCCAATACGTTTCTATTAATATGCCATTTGCATAATAAATGAGTTGCACTCGGGAATACTCTGTTAATGGCGTTCATGAGTGACAGTTCTCTGTCCGTCACAATGACATCGGGAAGAATACCATCACCAATAATTTCCCGCAATACACCCAATGCCCATGCATAATTATCTTCGCGTTCTGCATGAAGGTATGCAACGCATTCAGAAAAAGTCATGTATGTGGATGTGACTCCAACAACCTCCAATAGAGGCATGCGATAACGATTGGTCTTGTAAGTACAGTCCATAATCAAAACATGTGGAAATGCACGTAATAAATCTAAACTGCTTGGGTGCGTCCAAATCAAGTGAGTTACAGTATCGATGTCCTCACAAGTCTTATGTCATTCAATGTAATTATGCTCTGTTAGCTTCCCAAGCAGTTGTTGAATCTGACTTCTTCCACCCCGATCATTAACTTTATATCTGTAGCGTGCATTGTATATTGTCTTCATTGTGGTTACGTTTAATTCACTTCTTTGTTTCAACGTAACCAAAATTTCTTTTGGTCTAACCATGCTCTTGGACATATCAACCAGCAACTGAGTTTCCTCCTTTGATAATCTGCCTACAAAAGAATGCCCCTCTAAATGTTCTGCTGCCGAATGATTATGCACACCACATGTGACCTCCAACATCCAATCATCATTTGAGTCTAACTTTATGCCCTTTAATGCGAAAGGGCATCCACATTTTTTTGAACCGGTTTGTTTGACCCTTTTTCGCTTTTGGCCCCCTTCATGCTTATATTGTCCACTTCTCTCGCATGCAAGGAGTACTCTAGGTTTGACACCTATCCGAGCAGCATTTGAAACCTTTATCACAATGACAAATCCGTTTTTCCGTCCTACACCACGAGCCCAACTGATCAACGAATCGCGACTGTGAAATATCCACAGTAAACAATTTTAATATGAATTTAGTAACAAATATTTGTAATTTGAGTAATAAATTCACAATCGGACATACCTCTTGAGTTATAAACTCACTGGTATAATCCATGACACACTCCGATCCAACCTGACTTTCCTGCGTAGAGGCCTACAAAAAGTACATAATAATATGTCAATGTTCGGTATGAAACATCCGAACATATGTCAGTGTTCGGAACTTCAGGTCCAAACACAAGCCATATGTTCGGACATTAATGTCCGAACAAAAGCCATATGTTCGGACTTACATTTCCGAACATATAGCATATGTTCGGACCTGAAAGTCCGTACATATCGAGAACCTGCAACTCGTTCCAGGTGAGAAAAAAATTAAAAAAAGAGGTAAAATAAATAAAAAACACAAACAAACAAAGGAACTGACCTGTCCAATACTACTTTGGTTTAAAGTTACAATTTGATTGTTGTTTTCTTCCTTCATTGCACTAGAAAGTAGAGGAATGTAAGTGAAGATTAGTAGACAAGTGGATGGAGGAAGTAGAGAGTGAGAAGTAGAAAGTAAATGGCTTGAATAGGAGAAGAAAATGGATGAATGTGAGTGAAGATGAGTTGCCTAAGGAAGATGGAGGAAGTGAAGAATGAGATGAGTGAGAGAGGAAGAAGACCAGCCTGTGTGTGAAAAGAAAATAGGTTTTGAGTTTTTGTTGGATTATGTCCATTTTGGTCATTTCATGAAGGGGCATGAATGTAATAAAAAAAAAGAAGTTTCCTTGTGTTTGAAAAGTAAAATTTGGTGTCCAAATAGCAAGCCCCTAAAAAAAAGACCTTTAACTTCGTTTGTTCTGAAATTATGAGGGAAGGTTCTTGACACCCCCTTTGTTGGTTTTACATTACATTTGGAGCCTTTGAATTGCTTGATCATCATGAAGTAAGGCCCACCAAAACGTGCATTATTTGCGCAGTTATGACTTCAAATGGCTTTTGATTCACTTGATTTTTGGGTCTTTGAGGTTGGCAATGCTTCAACGTCATTTTAAGGGTTTCTCCTTATATTTTTAAACACTTGACTTGATAAATTGATGAACAGAGGCATTTATGACCCCCGATTTGACCTTGTAGATTCTGATTATACTTCATAAGTCCTTATTTGACTTTACAGGCCCTAATTATGCTTCATAGTCCCTTAGCCAACGCACACAAGTGGGAAGAGAAGGCTACAAAGTGGGAAGCGTGGCATACTTAGGGATGATCCTTGGATAGCTAGGTGACATGCAGGGTTGCCAACCAATTAAGCAATACCTTGTTGTTAATAAGAGCACTTTCGTCATAGTAAAGTTCAGGTATAGAAAAAACAAAATGAACATTTACCTTTATGAAGTGAATAACTGAATATCACCCTTTTTTTTATTGCTAGGTTGAGCTACTGGTCTAGACCCTAGGGTAATATTTCAGGGCTCATTTGTTTTTGCAAATGCTAGAATGAAATAAAATTAAGAGTCAAATCAAGAAAAAAAACGAGGAGGGAGTCAAGTGTAGAAGCACAAAATGACAAAAAAAAAGAAGAGAGTAAATTAGTGAAAGGTCCCTCATAGAGGTCTTGTAAGGCCTCCAGTCCATCAACTTGTCCTCTAAGGCCTGTAGTCCATGCAGCTGAACATATTTCAGCGAGATATCCCTAGATATAATTTCCATGACTGATTTGTCATTTTAACTGATTATGCATAAAATTTTAAAAATTCAAAATTTCAAATCTTCCGTCCCCCCTCCTCATTCCTAGGTAGAGATTCTCTAAAATCCTTGGAATGTTTGAACCCCTTTCTAGAGTTGTTGTGACGGGAGATACATCTTCACCAAGAAAGAAAACTAGAAGAAAAGACTCCTGCGACCTTCGTCGGAGAAGGAGAAGCGAAGAGGGGAAGAAGATCGGAATCGTTTCTTGTCTTATGGTTGCTGTTGCAGATTGATCTAAAGGAGGAGACTCCTGCGACTGTTGTCGGAGAAGGAGATTTCCTAGGGCAAGGGATCGCACGATCAACATAGATTTGCCCATCGCCGAAACTGAAAGAGGGGTCACACTGCATTGCCTCCCGTCGTTCTTCGCCAGCCAAAGACCACCTTGCATGCCAAGTTGTTGCAGAAACCTTTTCGGAATTTCTTGTCGCCCAAGTTCAAATGATCGTTCCCAAAGAAGAACTTCAAGCGCCGTTGATCTCGGTGAAGGAATAGCCTCCCTCTGGTACACATCATTGGAGATCCGGGGAACAAGCAGTAAGAGTTGAGTGCAGGTCCACTTCGCCATCTAGTTCTTGTTCTCCATGCAGGACAGAGCAATTTGTTATAGAAACGCAAGGAAGAAAAAAAAAACCCAGTTTGGGTTTATTTCAGTTTCCAGGCCAGTTTGAGTCCTAGTCAGGTCTGACCAAACCCAGTCTGAGTAGAAAAGCCCAACAAAGTGTTTGATAAATTTATCTGAGCTTTTTTCAAACCCATCCGAGTTTTTAGCAAATTTATCAGAGTTTTTTGTAGATATATCTGAGTTTCTAACAAATTTATCTCCACTTTGGAAAATCTAACTAAGCTTTTGAAAAATTTATCAGAGTTTTTGGCGAATCTATCTGAGTTTCGGGTAAATTTATCCGAATTTCTAACAAATCTTTCTATGTTTTTAACAAAATTATTCAAGCTTTTTTTTACAAATCTATCTAAATTTCTGCAAAATTTATCTGAGTTTTTTGGCAAATGTATTTGTGCTTTTGAAATTTATTTACGTCTTTTAAATTTATTTGTGTCTTTTGAAATTTATTTGTGTCTTTTAAAATTTATTTGGATCTTTTGAGATTTATTTGCTTATTTTTAAATTTATCTGCGTTCTTTTGAAATTAATTGCATTTTTTGAAATTATTGTGGTTTTTGAAATTTTATTTACGCCTTTTGAAATATATTTATGTTTTTTGAATTTTATTTGGATCTTTTGATATTTATTTGAGCCTTTTATAATTTATTAACATTGTTAAAAATTTATTTGGATCTTTTGAGATTTATTTGCATATCTTTAAATTTATTTACGATTTTTTGAAATTTATTGCAGTTTTTGAAATTTATTTGTATTCTTTTGAATTTATTTTCATTTTTTAAAATTTATTTGTGTTTTTTTAGAATTTATTTGAAAGTCTCATTAATGTGATTTAATTAGTCGTAACCAATTAAATTGTAGTTGACCATTATTAATGGCATATCTCACTAATCGTGGGATATAATTTTGAAGAAAGGGTAAATTAGACATTTTAAGTTTTCAAATTTGAAAAAAATGACCTATCACACTATGAAAAAACATTGTGGATCTAAAGCAATAGGGTGAAATGTTTAGGGACCCGTCGCCGAATGCCAAAAAAAAAAAACTACTCTTAAAATTGCACAACACGATAAAAAAAAGTACTCTTAAAAACCATTTAACGATTAAAAGAGAAGAAGTAGCACTAAAAATGGCAAACAAAGGAGTAACTTTTTTATCATTTTGTGATTTTACTCTCAACTCCTTTCTCATGCAAATATGCTCTTTCCTTTCAAATGAAACAGAATGAAATAAATTTAAAATCTAATTCAAGTGGGAGGAAAAAGAGAAGGGGTTCAAAAATAAAAACAGTAAATGATAAAAAATAATCTCCTCTCATCTGCTAATGACAATAAATTATAGCACTAGAAAGAATTAAGAATTAAATTTTATCATTTAGTGCTTTTATTCTTTTATTCTTCAAGGGCCTCCTAAATTTGTGTCAATCTATGTCATCTCCACCGACAAACAAAAAGGTTGATTATCTAATGCAGGTTTGGTCGGACAGGATTCTGATAGGATTTAGACCGTAGACCGACCTAATTTTGAGTCATTTTTATACAAAATGACTATTCATGATGCTTGAACCTTCGATATCACGCATGACTTTGGAAGACTTTTACGACTATGCCAAAGCAATCACCCTTTCATTCGCAACCATAATGGCGAAAAATTGGAACCTCCAACGATCAATCACTCAGCATCCATCACAGTGCCAACACCCAAATCGGAATTGCACATCATAGGCAGAAGCTGTTATTCATGTGAGCCCCACATGCCTTACCTAGTTACCTCTATTCCACATTTCCACTACATGACAGAGTACCTTCACGAGTTTCCCATTTATGGGGTTCGATGAACGAGGCTAAGTTATTTTTTCTGAGGCCCGCTTTCCGCGCGCAAAGTTCCACGCCAGCCTTCAAAACCCTCTATTGATTAAGTAAAACTTCCGTGGCCCGCAAGAGCAACTGAAATTTTGGCACCCACTGGTCTCATCTCCACACGTCAAGCAAAGGGCTGAATTAACAGCTCTTACAATCTTTCTGGTGGGCCATAAACAGTTTATTGAACGATCAATTTGTTGTCGAATCAGCTGCGACTGTATAGGAATAACAAAAAAAAAAAAAAAAGAAAAAGAAAAAAATCTCCTACCAATTTTGTAAAGCTATGTTGCAAGCTCAAGAATTGTGTGAAGCTTGAGCTGAGAGATCATCCAAAGGTGTATAGAATGATGAATTATGGGCCGAGGTACCAATCCCAGTTTCATTGAATACAACCAATATAAAAAAGGCAAGAATTCTAACTAGTTGTTCGAAGATTTATGTGGGTTGGGAAGATTTTCTGCAAGATTCGGACTGGCGCTGGGAACATGCAGTGCAACTGCCTTTGTCGCCTACAATCGTCACATCTGTCCGGTGACAATTCTCTGCACAAGTGCTGTTTATAAAATGAGCTGAGATCATCCACCAAAACTGTTTCATGCGATGTTCAGACGTCAAATGGGACGGGCCGGGCCGAACCGCCAATCAAAGGGCCGTGGCCCGGTCAATGGCACGGCCCAAGACACGGGCTGTGCTGGGCCGAGGAGGCTGGGCCCGTTGGCCCATTTGGCCCGGGCCCACCAGGCCCGCCTGGCACGTGGGCTGGTGCCTCCAACCCGCCCAGCACGCCAGCACGCCCAACGTCCATATCCCTTTTTTTTTTTTTAAAAGTCCATTTTACCCCCCACAACAGCCATAAAATGATCATATAAGGGGTATTTTGTGTTATTTGTCATTTTACAAAGTCTATAAATACCTTAACCCTCCCATTCTCATTCCTCACCAATTTACACAACTCTTTCATTCTCTTTATACATTCTCTAGTTCTATCTCAAAGCATTCAACTCTTTCACTCTCTCTAAGAAGTTTTTGAAGGGCAAAAAATCAAGTCATCAAGAGACAAGATAAATGGGCCTTAAAAGATTTAGAGGTATTTATATTATTTAAATTTGAGATTCCATATATATAAGTTTATATTATATTATATTAACTCTCATTTTCTCCCATTTCTTATATTAAGTATCACAAAAGAAGGCTATTAGAGCCTATTACTGTTAATATTTATAAAATTTATTTTTTGAAATATGGCTAGAAGACTTTCTACAGAATCTTCTTCAGTTAATTTAGGGGGGAACAAGAAAACTTTATTGAATTACAAGATTAAGTAGGTGATTTACCACCACTTCCTCAAAGTTCCCGTAAATCAACCAAGAGAAATATAACTTCAGCAGTTTGGAAAATATTTACAAGGTTTGAGGTTATTGAAAATGAAAAAACAGTTGAAAAGGCAAAATGTAAATTTTGTAATAAGATTTATGGTGCCACGTTAAAAATAGGTACCGGCCATTTGATAAGACATAAGCAAAAATGTCTTGCCTTACATAAGCCGGCTGATGCAGGGACATGGAGGTCTTGATCACAGACCCAAATTTCTAGTACTAGTGGTGGTAGTAGTAGTAGCAGTTTAGGTCTTTTTTCTTTTAATGCACAAAGTTGTAGACAAAATCTTGTTAAAATGATTGTGTTATCTGAATTACCATTTTATTTTGTTGAAAGTGAGTTTTTTGAAAAATGGGTCCAGGAATACTGTCAACCACAATTTCACAGTATTTCAAGAAATACAGTTAGAAATGATGCTATTAGACTCTGGCAGGAAGAGAAAATAAATATAAAAAATTACCTTGCAGAAATTCCTAGCAGAATAACCATAACCACAAATATGTGGACATCTCAAGGGGGTGATAGTTATCTTTGTATTACTGCACATAACATAGATTCAAAATGGATTATTAATAAACGTATAATTAGTTTTAGCACTCTTGAATGGCCACACAGTGGCACTAGAATAAGTACATTTATTTTGGAAAAACTAGATTAATATAATATTAAAGAAAAAGTTTTATCTGTAACTTTAGATAATGCCAGTAATAATACAGTGACTATTGAATTAATGAGAATGCAGATGCCACTTGCAACTTTGATAGATAGCTCTATCTTTCAAAATAGATGTGTATGTCACATCTTAAATCTCATTGCAAAGGTTGGTTTAAAGCATATTATAACTTACACAGATTCTATTAAAGACATTGCTAGATTTATTTTCACATCCACACAAAAAAGACAATTGTATGCCCAAATATGTGCGAGGTAAGACATATCAGCTATTAAAATACCTAAGGAGGTAGAACATAGATGAAATTCTATGTATGATTTGTTAAACAAGGCACTTGACCGGAGAACTGTTTTGAATGAATTTTGTGCTTTTCATGCACAACATTTGATGATTAGTGATGAACATTGGGAGTCATGTGCACATATAAGGGATTTATTAGAAGCTTTTTATACTTCAACATTATTTTTTTCCGGGATATATTATCCCACATCTAATGAAACTTTAATGAAGCTTTTTAAAATTACTATACAATTCAGTAGATTTAGAGATCATGTTTTATTAAGTACCCCTGTTAAAAACATGGAAGAAAATTTTAATAAATATTGGAAAGAGGCTCCAATGACATTTTCTTTAGCTGTCGTATTTGATCCTAAGTTAAAATTAAGTGGTGTATAATTTGTTTATTGATGGAATAAATACAAATATGAATTATATAGATTTAAATATTTTTTCAACTATTAAGACAAATTTACAAGCACTTTTTCAATTTTATTGTGAGCAAATGAGTACAAATGGGCTTAGTATGGGCAATTCAGAAGTCCAACAAACAAGTATTGGTGAGTGGGATGTGTGGTATTTTTCCCTGTCTACGGGCATGGCATCCAGCTCAAGTTCAAGTAACACTGACGGAGTTATCATCGTATCTTGACGGAGGTGTAATACACATGCAGGATGCATCTAGTTTTGACCTTTTAGCTTGGTGGAAGCAACAAGAAAGCGTTTATCCGGTGTTAGCCGTCATGGCTCGTGATCTATTGACTATTCCAATGTCTTCTGTAGCATCAGAACAGGCTTTTAGTGCAGGTGGACGTGCGGTGGATGACAAAAGAACCAATCTAACTAAAGAAACGGTGGAGTGTTGTGTTTGCCTACGAGACTGGTATTTGGCAGATAAGAGGAAGCAACAGTTGACATCAATGGAAAATTATGATCCAGTAGAATACTTTAGTGGACTACACATCTGATTTTTTACTTTTTCCTTCATTGTAATTTTTAAATTTATAAGTTTAACATTCTTTTTTTTTATTTTTTATTTTCTAAAAAGATTGTAAGGTTTTGAAGGTAATCCTATTTAGAAACCTTCAAGAAGTTAATATCCAAATGGTTCTCTCTTCTCAGTGGAGTAGGTCGAGTTTGACCGAACCACTTAAATATCTTTGTCATTCTCTGTAATTGTGTATTTGTGTTCTATTTTTTTTAATACTGAAAAAAAATAATAGAGCAGGCCTGCCTGGCCCGGCCCGCTCCAGGGGCGGGCCAAGGCTGGAGTGGCCGGCACGGCCCGTTTGACATCTCTAATGCGATGAGAGAATATTATTATTATTTTTTTCATTGGAGGAGATGAGATTATCTGATTTGGCATTTCCTCCCCCACGTGGCATCCAAACCTGTTTGGACCATATAGGGAATCTATTTTCTTAGATCAAATGCCTATTTTTAGGAAACGGATCGCTTTTTGGACCAATCAGGGGGGTGCCACATGAGGAGAAGATGTCTAATCAATGACATCCCATGTCCTTCAAAAAAAAAATTTTCTTTCCCATGTGGCGATTGGTCCAAACAGGGGATCTGTTTCTTAAAAGTAGGCATTCGATCTAAGAAAACAAATTCCTTGTTTGGTCCAAATAGGGAAACCTTGATTGGACTAATTAGATGGTGCCACATGGGGAGGAGATGTCAAATCAGATAATCCCATCTCCTCCAAAGAAAAAAAAATCACCTCCCCATGTGGCACCCTCTAATCAATGGATCCGGATCCTTGGTCTTAGAATCACTCATAACGTAAAGTAGTTTTATGATAGATTAAGGTAAAGTGGAAAATTAATTTTACGATGCAGCCTCACTTTTATAAGCTTTTACTTGCCTATATGGGGAAAAAAAAGAGTTAAGTAAAGTTAAATGGGCCCTAACAGTTTTATATTTCAACTCTACCCTATTTGAATGGGTTTATCCCAACAGATGAGGTATTATTATCAGCTACGTATACTTCATTTCACTTTAACCCTAAATACTTCAATTTTCTTGAGTAAAAGTGAATTCTAGTCCAAACTGTAACTTCACACCACGCATCCAAACTGAGTAAAGGCATAGTTAAAAGTAGGCATTTGATCTAAGACTCACTTATAAATTAAAGTAATTTTATGAAAGATTAAGGTAAAGTAGCAAAGTAATTTTATGATGCAGAATCACTTATAAGCTTTTACACCTTTATAAGCTTTTTTTAGCATAAAAAAATTGTGATAAAATATAGTGCAGTAAATTTTATTACAGCAGACGCATTTTAATCTATACTCCCTTTATTACTTATACTTTATCATATATTATCCAAATCATGATTTACCTCTATTATTATTTTACCATTACTTATCTTTTCTTTTATTATGATTTGACATTCACCTCATATTTATTACTCCACACATATAAATAAATATTCAGACCAAGGTTATTTTTTGGCACTCACTTACATATGTATATCATTCTCATATATTACGTATCATTGCATTTATTTGCGCTCATATATATATATATATATAGTGTAAATGAAGTGTGAAAATAGTGTGTAACTAAGATCATTTACACTCCAAAATCTTCACACTGGAATAGATGTGAGCAATTCACACATCTTTCAAAGAGACAACAGTATAGTCTCGTACAGGATGTTGCTTTCTTATGGACCCCATCGGTCACATTAAGTTTTTTCAATTTGTATGGGCTCATACTTATAATCCAAACCGTTCATTTTGTTTATTAGACTAATAAAACTTAAGATCTTAAATTAATTATATGACTCCCCAAAGTCCCACATCGACTATAGAGAAGAAAGTGAATGGTTTAATGGGTTGAGGCCCATCAAAAGCAAAACCGTGAGGCCGGTTGGTCAAAGCGGACAATATCATGCTTGCGTGAAGGGTGGGGCGTTACAGATTATCCTAAATCTTCATAAATTTTTAGTAATTTGTGAAAAATTACCGACATACAAACTTAATTTTCTACACTTCCGTGACCTACTAATTCATGATCCGAGCCACTCAATATTCTTTTATTATTGGTAATTACTTGGACATTTAGTTTTATATCTTAATTTTTCATGAATTTTGAGAAAATTATAAAAAAAAAGTTCAAAAAATCTAAATACATCTAAAATTGTGGGATGTACTCATTTACTCTATGAAAATGGTGATTTTAAAAAAATATGATAATGTAGTTTCACATGTGCAATATTTGCATTTGTAGTGTTTACATATATAAATATAATTTTTTCTCTCATATTTGTAAAAGGCAAACAACCCTTTATAGCTTGTTCATTTAGAGAATTATTGGGAAAAGTTACAAATCCTCGATGTCGTCTCTATGCAAGTTTTGAAATACTCGAGTACAACTCATCATTAAAATTATTTAAGGAACTTCTAAGCTAAAAAATTATATTTTTATAGGCTGAGTTTTAGAATCTTACTAATTAAATATATAATTCCAAATGCTCCATACATAACAAATGACAAACCCTTCGTTTCCGGTCATGAAAATATAAATAGCTTAAAACAAAACACCCTCTTCTTATTTAGTCAAAACTCATCCAATTATCTATTTTACCCATCCTATCCACGTTCAAAAATTGTTAATCTCTTAAAACTACTTACTTATCAAAATTAATAATCTTTCAATATCTTGATGAACTCATCTACCTGAGGCCCACTTGTCATTTTAATCAAAACCATAAACCCATATTAATTATCATGATCATCTGGTTGAGATCTCCCGAATACAGCCCATGCATCCTTATTTACTAGGGACACGCTAAATGTAAGATAGACCCATCCCACCTAAATACTACCCATCAACTCATAAATTAAAAACCGCCTTGTGTTAGATTCACCTCATCCATCTGTTGCTCATTTTTGTCCTAACCTACTTGCATAGGATTGACATTAATGGACCCACAATGTTACAATCAGCTATTTTATTTTATTTTTTTGTAACACACGTTCCAAACCTTTGGGCCAAAATAATCCATACGGGCATATGAGAGAAAGTCGGGTAAAATTCCCATGTGGCTCCAGTATAGTAGTGCAATTTCAAACCCACAACGTACCTGCGGATGCAAACCGTGGTCTTAGGCCAATTGAGCTACCCCTCGAAATTATTATTACAATCAACTCATTCCTATAGGACCACTTGGTAAGGTTCCATCCAAATGTCCATTTTCCTTATCCTATCCATGTTCCCATCTTCATCCAAACCATTAACTCATATTAATCATCATGGGCATCTATAGGTGATTCACCGAATATAACCCATCTTCTATTTTCCATCAACTTATATACCTATGACCCACTTGATTAGGGGCGTCCACGGGATGGTCGGGCCGAGCCGAGCAATATCCAGGCCTAGCTTGACTTTTATAACATAGGACAAAGCCCGATTTGGGCCATAAGTGCATGGCCAGAGCCTAATCTGCCCGATTTGGGCCATAAGTGCATGGCCAGAGCCTAATCTGCCTAAAAAGGGTTAAGCCCAAGGCCGGCCCATCCCAAAGTGTCTGACGTGGATGATTGTTTTTAGAGAAAGAAAAGTGAAAGTGTTACATTACTGTCCCAAGCTGTAGGTATCTCAGCTAGTTGGGATCAATCAAATGGTGTCCATTAATCAATTGAAACTGGAAATACTAACTTCTAAATAGGATGTGTGCAATTTATCAATCAAAAGTGTGCCACGTAAAAGTGGAAATCACTTTCATGAAAAGTCATGTATCATCACATGGGATTAGTTCTCTTTGAAACTTAGACCAACTTAGATGGGAATTGCATCACCTGCCATTAATGCGCTACTTAGATTGGAAAAGTCTTTATTTAAATTCAGTAGATTTGTTTTTAAATTATGAAGATTTTACATCTTCTGCCATTTTATTCTTTGAAAAGTGTCTAAATTTTACCATCCTTCATTTTCTAATAATTTTTATATCCATAAAAAATAAAGAAAACATATATTTTTTTAAAATATAAATTGCATGGACTTCAAAATTTATAATTGAATTGTGACAATTTAATTTGGTTAAATATAATTCACAGCCTAGAGATTGATTATAGAGGATTTAACCGGAAAAAATACTTAATGAGCACGTGTGACACGATCAAACACTTTAGATGGTGGTGCACCAATTAGAACAATTTGGCTGAATTTTTAAATTTTTTTTTACCTATTTGGCACATCGTCGGCGTCGACCTTATTTACACTCAAAGTTGTAACTTTTCCAAGCGTTCTCGTGAAAAGAAATTCTAAGTCAAGGTGGATGATGACTCTAGCAGTGTAAAATAAGGTCATCATTGACGTAGGATTTCCTATTTTTCTGACCAAAAGTTGTAACTGTTATGGTCGTTTTTTTTTTTTTTTTAATTATAACTCGGGGTCGGTGATGACCTTAGCAGTGTAAAATAAGGTCATCACCGACGCAGGTTTCCTATTTTTTTATACCAAAAGTAGTAATTTTTTCCGTGCATTCTTTGGAAAAAATTTCTAAATCAGGGCCACTGATAACCTTAGCAGTCTAAAATAAGTGATACAACGTAAGTGATGACGCTATACAAATTTGGAAAAAAAAATCCTAATGAAGGGGACCAATACACATTTACATCAAAAGCTTGGTATACTCTCTTCCACACAACCACTAATCAATTGAACTTCATTTCGATTTATGACTAATATTATTCAAACTGTCATTTTTCGCAGGAGTGGTTATATTTTGAGTGCTTTATCCTAACCTCCATCCACTCTCGGTCTTACCGCCTGACTTGCAGTGAACCTCCCCTACATTTGTTTTGCTATATGTGCTCTTGGATATTGATCCTAATATAACTTGTAATTGAAGTGGTTATGCTGTTGATGTTGTCAATTTGTAACTTTAAACTTATGAGATGTACAAGCAATTTAAATAAATGTATATGGGATGTTGATGGAAGGATTGAATGTCAATTGAATGCATGAAAAAAAATTGTATTTAAATTAAAACCGAAAATGTGCCAAATAGATAAAAAAAATTAAATTCGCTCCAATTACTCTAATTTGTACACCACCATCTAAAATGTGTGATTGCATCACACGCTCACAATAAGTATGTTTTCTTTTAAATTCTCTTGATAATATTTGAGTTGTGACATGAGTTCTAAGGCAGCCTTGATGCTTGAGCCTGCGCAGCCTGTATGTCAACATCCACAGCGGTGACCATGTTCCCCTACACATTTTTTTTACAACTTTACCAAAAAGATTCCCACATGCGTTTTAGATTACCGAGGTTAAAACTAGATTTCCCCTCCTATTTATACACACCAACCTTTCGCTTTTGAGGTCTCGCAGGTTCTCTCATTATCTCTATTTATACACATCTGGGTTTTTGTAGTTGCTGCATTGCAGTGGGCTCTTCGGTTTTTTTTTTTTTTCCCCAAAGGGCCTATTGGTTTACTTTGGTCTGAATTCTTAGATTGTTCTTCTTCTTCTGTTTGTTTTGGTTGGTTTATTTCTCCTCTTTTGGTTTTTTCATTCATCTCTTATCCTAGCCTATTGAGAGAGAGTGTTTACTGGGTTAGGTTGCTCACAGTTGATCGTGTGATTTTTTGAGGCTTTTGTTTTCTCTGGAAAAAAAAAATGACTGTTGGAGCTGGGATTTCTGTTGTTGATGGGAAGTTGAATGTTTTGGGGACCTGCATTTTGTCCGGTGTTCATGAAAACATCAGCTTAACTCCGGCCAGCGGGGATGGTCTGATAAACTGCGCGTTCATCGGCGTCAGATCAGATCAGGAAGCAAGTCGTCTCGTCTTCCCCGTTGGGAAGCTTGAGTAAGTCTTATATGTGCTTTTTTTTTCTTTTTTTTCTTTTTGTTTTTATTACATACACTGTGAGAGGAGTGATCCCATGCGCAATGTGGGTCCCACCTGGGGATGGGACAGGAGATCAAAATATTTGGGTGGCCCTTACCTGGGAATAAAATTTGGGGCGCAACTGATGATTTCAATGGCACACAAGTTTTAGCCAATTTTATGTTAAAGAGAAAGGAGTGCAATTGATTCAATTGCGGCTAAGCCCATTCTGCCGAGTGCAAATCTATCGATCGGGTGATCAAAAGGGTTTCCCAGGTCCTGCGTGTCACTTTATTAGATTAGTAAAAGAAAAAAAAAGTCTTAATTTTTCAGAAAATGAATTACATGAATGGCATTTTAATTTAAAAACCCCTTGCCTTTTGAAAAAGAAAATAAAAAATAAACAAAACAACCTCATTTCTCCACTAAAAAATAAAAAAAACTCTACTTCTCTGTGTGAAAAGTTAAAAATATTATATATCAAACAACTATAAATAAAATACCATCATAATTTTATTATATTATATTTTTTTTAATTTAATGTTTTACTATACTTTATTTTTATATAAAATTATCAAATTGGTCCTAGATGGGTGATCAGGTGGGGCCCACTGGGTTGGGTGGTGTGCGTGGTAAGACCCATGCAACCTCACGTAGTGGGTCCCACTTCTTTGATGATCCAAATCGCTCATGTCATGGGCCCCAAGGTACCCAAAACGCTTTGCCCTCGGATGAGCCCTTGTTGGACGTGGATGGACGATTTGTCCATCTGCAAGACACATGGAATTGCTAGGATCATTTTGTTGGAGAGATGTCTTGTGGGGATAAATTTCAACCCAAGCAATGATTAGTACTTTTGCATGGGATTGGACATGGAAAGTTTAAGTATTCAGTGATGCTGATCTAGTTTTTACTTTTCCATGGAGTATCCAAATTCATCTGGGGGTTGGATATTGAATTTAATTGTCAACTATATCTGGGAATCAATATTTGCACTCAATTTATGCAGTGGTACTGTGGTAGTAGCTGCAAGTGCTTCTCTGTTCTAATGCTGTTCTTGAATTTACAGTGGATTACGTTTTATGTGCTGTTTCCGGTTCAAGCTATGGTGGATGACCCAGAAAATGGGTTCTTCAGGCAAAGACATCCCCTTCGAAAGTCAGTTTTTGATAGTGGAGGGTAATGATGGGTCCCATTTCAGTGATGGAAATGAAGATGGCGCAGGCCAGTCTGCACTCTATGTTGTCTTTCTACCCATACTAGAGGGTGCCTTCAGAGCTGTTCTTCAGGGCAACTCAAATAGTGAATTGGAAATCTGTTTGGAAAGCGGTAATGGATAGATGCTCATGGTTTCATGTTTCACCTGTTCTTTTTGTTAACTTGGAAGGTTTTTTGGATATTTATTGATGTTGGAACTTGAATTTTTGTTTTAGGAGATCCTGCTGTTAAAGGATTTGAAGGGACCCATTTGGTTTTTGTGGCTGCTGGTTCAGATCCCTTTGAAGTTATCACAAATGCAGTAAAGTAAGAACTTTAATACTTTATTTATTTTTATTTATTTTTATTTATGACTCTCTTTTGTTAGATCCCTCTTGATTGGGATTTTGGTATTATAATGAATGAGAAGTTCACATTTGTTATGACTATCCCTTGTTTTCTTCCCTCTAGCATTTGGATTCTGCCATTCTGGTATTTGGGTGGTTTCATTTGAATCTGAATAGACTACCATTCCCAAGTTTGGAAAATGAGAATAATTGTTTGACAAATATGTGCCGAATTGTACTTTTGATTCTATTGTTGTATGAAAATAATACTCGGCCTACTTTGCATTTTAGCCGTGCAAGCAATCTCACAAAACACAATCGCCACACAAGAATTGACTAGTGAATAATTTTGATTTTACCACTTATGGTTACATCAGTGGTGGAAGAGGAGAATAGTTCTCCACTATATGTTAAAAAGGAAGGAGGTGGTCATGTACAATATCTCAGACTCAGAGAAAGAGAAGAAGATGATGATATCAAAGTTACCATACTTACCTAGTTTGTTCAGAAGGGCTTTGAACTCACGAATCTTTTCAAACTATTTGCAGTTCGATTCTCGCAAACTATTCTCTCATAGTTCTCAAAGTGGTGCCAACCTAAAAATACAAGCCACTCAAAAGCACTATGCTCTGTGTTGTGATAATCCATATCTAAGTCCAATCTAAGTTGGCCCCACCTTAAGATTGATTATCAGTAAATAATAAAATTTTACTTTGATTTTCATTTTAACCATGTTTTACATGTAATCAATCTGATTGTGAGCCCAACTCTATTGAAGTAAAATTTTGTCCTAGTGTAAATTTTAAAATATTAACTGGTACAACCTTGGCCAAACAAAGGGCTGAATACAAAATATAAACAAAGAGACTAATCCCTGAGAGTGTATCGGCCCTCTGCACAGAAACAACCTACAAGCTATCACCAGCAAAGCTTTGAGTGCATCACCCTAACTAATCCGCAGTTCCAAGACAACCGCTAGAGCGAAGAGCGGAGAAAATACATGCTACCTACAAGCACTAAGAGCAGTATCAGGTTTATGAACCTGTCAAGCAAACAATATGAATTAATGTGGCATTGAATTTGAGTACTGGATGTAAACATGTAATGTAAACATGATGGCAAGAGATAAAGCAACTTAGACTGCACATTAACGTTAGTGGGGGTAGCAGTTGTACCAAATATACTTATTGTTCTATTGATGTGATTGCCACTCTGAATGGAATTTCATAGTCTCTGATTGAATTGTTTACATTTTCCCTTAGGTTGGTTTGTTTGGCTTTTGTTTGTATTGCTCATATTTTAGCTGCTTGAATAATCATTGATTTTAAGACATGTTGAACTTTTATAGGGCTGTTGAGAAGCATTTGCAAACATTTTCTCATCGTGAAAAAAAGAAGGTAATTTATGCTCATTTTTTTATAGTACCGTTAGTCTATTTTGACAGTCTAAATTAATATCAAATTCTTCAATGCATTTTTTCAGATGCCAGATATGCTGAATTGGTTTGGATGGTGCACATGGGATGCATTTTATACAGATGTCACTGCTCAGGGAGTCAGCCAAGGAGTAGAAAGGTACTTTCCAATCTGGGGTTCTTCTCAATTTACATGCTCGTGTTTTGAACGAAAGATGGTAATGCAAGTATTTGCTTTTGCAGCTTAGAGAAAGGTGGAATCCCCCCCAAATTTGTCATAATTGATGATGGTTGGCAATCTGTTGCCATGGATGCCACTGGCACTGCATCTAAAGTCCAAGATGCAGCAAAGTGAGTGTTTTTACGTTTAATAGATGTATGAATGTGTCATTATGCATGTACTTCCAGTCAGCTATGTACTTCCAGTTGGCTAATGTTTCATCTTTGCTTTCTTCAGCTTTGCAAATAGGCTGACCCATATAAAAGAGAATCACAAGTTTCAAAAAGATGGTAAAGAGGGTCACAGAGTGGAAGATCCAGCGATGGGGCTTGCACACATTGTTTCTGACATAAAAAGCAATCATGATTTGAAGTAAGATACTTGTTTTTGTTATCATGTTTTCATGATTAACAGAGTTGATGGTTTTTGCATTTCACCATTGGTCATAATTTGGTTCTACATGCTTTAGAGTATACACCTTAAATCTCAATTGGTCTTGGCATTTATAATTGGATTCTTCTGCCATGTGTTTGAGACAAACTTAGATAAAGTTGTTTTACATGGATTTTTTTTTTCTTTTCTCTTCTTTGTTTTCCTGCAAAAATTTCTACCTGTTGTATTGTTAAAGGTATTTATACAATGGGAAGATTAAGGAAAAAGTGGAAGATTTGTACACCTCCTATCTTCAATTTTATTCTCCACTAAGCCTCAAGGTATGATTTAATGAGATGACCAAGATCTAGAAACACAAGCCATTATCTAAAGAGTGAAGTCCCATAGTAGCCAACAGCATTTGTATGTGACAAGAGAAGAACATCCCCACTGCTATGCTTGTGTGGGTAGGAGAGAGAACCACAAAAAAAAAAAATTGTATTTTCATATGGAGAGAGAGAACAAAAGCAAAAGTTTTTTCTACAATAATGTTAAGCAAGGAGAGAACATGAAAGACATATTACTTAATCAATCAAAGGCCTACTCTTAAAAAACCTCAAAAGTCCACTAACTTAACCACTCCTGATATAACCAATTATCTTTAGAAGAAATTACTAGATAGGCTAAAGCAATATTGAAAATGATTCCTAACGGAAAGTGGGGGAGTTTTGGGGTGAGGGGTCGAAAGGACTGCGACTTTTACCTTAATGGGATGTGATTTGTTTGTCACACTGTATTAAAGTTTCTTCCCGTTGTTTTCCTCTCTTTCTCCTCTACCAAAACGCCCTTAGTGATTGTGGAAAAGGCAAAAATCAGTGTTGCTGTCTAATCCAGTTAGCAACTTACAAGGCCCCAAATTTTTTGTAGAACATAGTATCATATTCTTCTGTTTTATCTAACTGATTGCCCCTAGAGTAAGGAAAGACTGGGACTTTTACCTTCTAAACTGAAATGCAAATCTTGATTGAACAAGAGCAAATTCGGACCAAATATTTTCTAGGGAGTTGTTTTGTTTGGTGCACCAAACAAACTGAATAGTTTCGGCCGATTCGGCATAAACGAACTGAATTTGATTGTTATGATAGGCATGGTACTTTATTTTACACAAATCTTTATAAGGCTTGTTACACATCAAAATACCTTCTTCAAATAGAAGTTAACAGCTTACTTCTATTAAAGGTAAATAAACCACTACTAATATCAATCAAATACCTACTCTTCAAAAAGCATTAGTCCACCAACTTAACCACTCCTGATACAATCAAGTATCTTTTGAAGAAATTACTAAATAGAATAAAGCAATATTAACAATGATTCCTAACAGAAAGTGAGGGGACTTTTGGGGTAAGGGGTCAAAAAGGTTTGGACTTTTACCTTAATGGGATGCAATTTATCTACATGGTATTAAAGTTTCTTCCCATTGTTTGCCCCTCTTTATCATCTGCCAAAAAAGTCTTTAGTGATTTGGGGAGAAGGCAGACGTCATCATTACCACCTAATCCAGTTTCAACTTACAAGGCCCCAGATTCATTGTTGAATATGATAGTATGCTCTTCTGTTGTATCCAACTGATTGTGATTAGAGCATGGAAAGACTGGGACTTTTACCAGCACCACCACACACACACACACCAAAAAAAAAAAAAAAAACACCACACACACACAGAGACACTGTTATAGTTTTCTTCCATTGCTTTTCCCTCTTTGTCCTGTACCAAAAGCCGTATCATTTGGGGGAAAGGCAAAAAATGAGCATTACCGTCTAATCGAGTGTCCAACACACAAGGCCCCAAATTAATTGTAGACTACATTATTATATTGTTCTGTTCCATTCAAACTTATTGTTACTAGATAAGTCCCATACTCCAATTGTATCATATGTGGTATCTTTATGATATTTTTCCTTTTTGTTCTTGATTTCAGATATGTTTATGTTTGGCATGCAATAACTGGATATTGGGGGGGAGTAAAGCCTGGTGTTAAAGGACTGGAACATTATGAATCTAAGATGGCATATCCCATTTCCTCTCCTGGAATTCAGTCTAATGAATCTTGTGAGGCTTTGAACAGCATTGCAACTAATGGCCTTGGCCTTGTGAACCCAGAGAAGGTCTTCAGTTTCTACAATGAGTTGCACTCTTATCTCTCTTCCGCTGGGATTGATGGCGTCAAAGTAGATGTCCAGAACATTTTGGAGACCCTAGGAGCAGGCCATGGTGGAAGAGTAAAACTTGCTCGCAAGTACCATCAGGCCTTGGAGGCTTCAATTGCCAGAAACTTCCATGACAATGGGATAATATCTTGCATGAGTCATAACACCGATGGTTTATACAGGTAAATTCTAAATGACATCATAAGATGTTTCTCCGATTGATGACCTTCACCCAGAATGTCAGCTAATATATATTGTTGATAGCTCAACCGTAGCCCCTCTTTCTTGCTTGGAGCTGAATCATTTTTTTTCTTTCCCTTTTTTTTTTTGTTTTGTTTTGTTTTTTGGCATTCCTGTCAACCACACAACCTTGCTTCTTTTCTAGAAAGGAACTGAAACTAATGGTTGCTATGTCCTGCTCGTTGTTATCCTCTATAAAAGTAGTAGTCCCTTTGCTCCATGTTCACATTTTTTCTTCCTCAATTCATTCCATTTCCGATCTTGAGCTGTTAGCAATTGGTGCATGGCCATCAATTCCTGTTATCTTCTCGATCTTTGCATAACTCCTTTGACATATGTTAGATTTAGGGTCCAATTCATCATCACAGGCACCACCACCATCCTAGCCTTACTGTGACGCCATGGGATCCGGGCCCACAAATCCCTAGTTGTATAATAAATGTGTATCAATCCACAACATAAGTCGAATATAAATAAGAGAATTCTAGGCATTTATTCAAACTCACTAAATCTTCAATACAACAAGGTTTATTGGAAATAAGAGACAATATTGAATCAACTAAACAATGAATAAAACAAGGCCAACAAAAATCTCTTGTCCAAAATAAATAAAAAGGCAATCTCTTAATGAAATAGGCTAGTCCTAATGAATTCTGCTGCTAATCCATGTATATCGAAGCGTATCTCCTGGCTATCATAATCTACTCCAACCTCCAGATTCTGGTTACCTGATGGGGCCAAACTAGGAATTAGTACAACTGAGTGAAGTAGAAAAATTCTATCTATTTACACATTAAGTAGTTTAAGGCATTTAAACAATAACAAGAATTAAATATGCAATGAGTCATAAACAACATGTACCAAACTTGATGAGGGAAAGATACAATGGAGACAGCAAGAAAACAATCACAACAAGAGACAATGAGAGATCAAAGAGAGGATTCAAGCTCTCCACTGAATTAACATTAATCAAAATGAAACAAACATAATCTTCTTACATTGGACTCTTACAAGATATATATATATATATAGCACTCTTCCCTCATGAATACATGCTTTATCCCAAAGATAACTACATTCAAGACCACAACTTACTAGACAGTCAACTAACACTCCCAAAATAAGACACAACTTACTAAGAACTAGTTACTAGGCAAAATAAACACTAGGAGTTCCAAGAAATTCACAATAATGCCAACCACATTTCAAAATCACATTACTTGGGCTAAAACCTTAGGTATCCGATGTCGCCGCTTGGTCTTCCTATGTTGCCACAGAAGATCCCACATGGCCATAAAAGTGACATGGCCTATATCTTCCCACATCATACTCCCCCTCTTGAAAAAGACTCGACCTCGAGTCGATTTTGATTATGTGTTGCTTGCTTTTCTGTTTTTGTTCCCATTGCAACTTGTCGATATAAATTGGTTGACTTTCAATCTGCATCTCTACACATCTTGTTGAAATGTATTGATCTTGAGTTTGTTGCTGGGTAGAATACTTGCAAAAACTATTTAACACATCCATCCAATCCGCCCAATGTGTCTTGATCTATTGACACATGACTAAATCATGAAGGAATGTTCGTTGATACTTGCTTGAATAGGATTCATCAAATGGATCTTCAAAACAATGTTGCTTGATGCATACATCTTCCTTGAATGAAAGATCTAGGTGCTTTATGATTCTCTTAGTGCTTGACTCATGATCATAACAGTTAGACACGGAATCATAGTGCACATCAAAGCTTCTGTCATCAGGGTATACATTGAAGGTCAAAGTATCATTAACATCAAATATGAGTATATCATCAATATCTTCTTGATAATAATCATCGATCAATCTTTCATTGACATCACGGGATAATTTTCTATTTTTTCACTGATCATAAATGGATGGACCACATTCATCATCTGGATAAATGTCGAAAATTAGGGGCTTTGACAAATCAACATAATTTTGGACAAGTTCTGATGTCCAATGTGAATTGTCTTCTTGTATTCCTTCAACAAAGAAGAATGTATGATATTTGATTGGTTGAACTTGGGAAAGAGTTGTGGATTGTTTTGAATTTTCACCTATTGAGTCCTCGATTTCTTGAATGTCATTGCACGCCATTAGTTTGGAAAATTTCTCGGTGTCATCGGAATCATTACTAGAATAACCAATGCTTTGTCCATGCTCACTATGATCTCCTTGACGATCAAGCCGCATAGTTAATTGTTTGACTTGTCTCCGAAGTAGTTGTAGTTCTTCGTCTCTCGCATCTCCCATCATACGATTGTGTCCACCTAGACCTCTTTTTGCCGCCATGAAGGAAGATGGTAGGTGGGGAAATCAATTTAAGAGCGCAACACAAGCTCTGATACCAAATGATGAGGGAAAGATACATTGGAGACAGCAAGAAGAAACAAACAATCACAACAAGAGATAAAAGAGAGGATTCAAGCTCTCCACTAAATTGACATTAATCAAAATGAAACAAACATAATCTTCTTACCATTGGACTCTTATAGGATATATATAGCACTCTTTTCTCATGAATACATGCTTAATCCCAAAGATAACTACATTCAAGACCACAACTTACTAGACAGTCGACTAACACTCCCAAAATAAGACACAACTTACCAAGAACTAGTTATTAGGAAAAAAAAAAAATTCCTAGGAGTTCCAAGAAATTCACAATAATGCCAACCACTTCTCAAAATCACATTAATTGGGCTAAAGACTTAGGTATACAATGTTGCCACTTGGTCTTCCAATGTCGCCACATAAGAGCCCACATAGCCATGAAAGTGACATGGCCTATTTCTTCCTACACCAAAACTTCACTATAAATTATGGTTAAAAAAACCGGACTCGGGACCCTACTCGGCCATGGCTAAGTCTGAGTCGGGTCCAGTCCTTCGGAATCCCTAGAAGAAAAAAAATAAAAAAATAGAGGCAGTTGTGTGGGTGCAAAAAAGGAGGAACAAAGGTGGGTTCAATGGGCTAAGACTGAGTGTAGTGAAAAGAAGAGAAGAAGAAGTGTACCAGGCACCTGCAAGCACCATTCCAGTACAGCATCAACGAGGTCAGCAACAACAGTAGCACTATAGCAAGAAGCCCTCACAGCACCAGGGACCAGCCGGCAACACTGCAACTGCAGCAGCAGCAGCAACAAGGCAGAAACAATGACTTTTCTTTTTTGGCAGAAGGCAGCAACAGTGACGTTACACTGTTACAGCAGCAATAGATGTACAAAGTACAGAACAAACCCACCAAGTATGGTTTTTTTTTTCAAATTCAAGGGCTTCTCTCTCTCTCTCTCTCTCTCTCTCTCTCTCCCTCTCTCTCCAGTGCTGGCCAGCCAAACAGAAATTATTATTATTTTTCCTGTCCAGTCCTGTCCTCTTGTCACCTTCTTTTTCTTATTACTTTTTTCTTTCCGAGTTGACTCATGGGTGAGCCGCATGGGACTCGGGCGAGTCCCTCTCATTCGTGTCCAAGTCCAAAGGACTCGACTCGGTATGTGCCGAGTCCAAGTCGACTTGGACTCAGCCGATTTTTGAAACCATGGTATAAATAAACCATGTCATAAATAATTTATGTCTATACCTTACTGAAGAGCATCCATATAATTCAAAGTCTCCATAAAATTGATGGCACTTAATATGCTGATATAATATTCAAGTTCAAGATTAAGTTCTAGATCGAGGTCAAGATCGAGAATCACGGGTCAGTTAAAATATAAGTTTGAGCTCTCCATTTTGTTAACACTAATGGTTAGTTCAAATTTATGGTTGCAATGCATACTGTAAAATTTTTTTTAGTTCAACTTATTTTAACATATACTTGTAAATCTATTTAATTTAGAACAAACAGGTTTTAGATAAGATGGATACATGATGTTATGACTTAGGGGAACTGATATTTAGCTTTAAAGTGTTTACCAATGGAGAAAAAACATTTTTTTCTAGCATTTTATAATATTTTAAAATTTTTTGATTTTTTTTTGGGGTGAAATAAAAATGTACACCGTGATGGACCACGATGACCGTGAACAGTGACACAATGCCACTTGATAATGGTTTTCAGGGTCAACCACGATGGTGACCTGACCGCAAATCTAAACCATGATATGCACCCATGTTGACATACTAGTACACTCATTTAAAATTCAGCAATTCTAGTAATCATGTGTCAACACAACACAAGCATATTCCATAAATATAGGTATAAGTCATATAACCACCTATCTCTGTGAGAACAATTTTCTTGTATGAATACATAAACATGCTCTTAACCATGTGAACCTCAACAACCAATCACAACACGAACAGAAGTTGCACAGTTCCATTTGGAACAAGAAATGGTGATCAGCAATCATCAAACCAACAAAGTGGGTTCGGCTTGGGTTATGAGTACAGATTGGCCAATTCCATGGCTGATGCTTTAGCCAAACGAGGGGCTGAGAGGTTGTTTACATAGGAGGGTTTAATTATGTATGTTTAGGGTACAATGCTCTTGTAACTTATGCTAATTTTCCTTTCTTTCCCTTGTTTTTTTTTTCCTCCTTTTTATGAAATCTTTTTATTATTGATTGAAAAAAAAAAAAAAAAAACAAAGTGGGTTTGGCTTGGGTCCAATGGCCCAAAACAGCCCTGACCAATCCCACAATTGGGTTAAGCTAGGCCAGATCTCGCATTTGGGGAGTTACATCATAGTCTAAACCCTCCCAGGAGGGGTTTGGCCAACCCTAGACTCCTCTAATGGAGTTTGGTTAGGGCCAGTTTGGAAGTTCACTCGTAGAGTGAATTCAAAGTGAAGGGTCACTTTTAAGAGACAAGAAAAAAAGGGGTCTTATCAAAAAGTACAAAATCTCAAAATCTATATGCTTGACTTTTTGTTATTTTGTGGCATGTGAAGGAACTTTTTTGACTTTTTGGATAAAAAGAAGAAGCTTTTTTTTTTCTTTTTGTTCTCTAGTGGAATGAGAGATTGACTTTTTGACTTAGAAAAAAGAGGTGATTTTTGAAATTTTATATTTTTTGATGAGACCCCACTTCTTTTCTTCTCTCTTAAAAGTGATCCTTCATCTTGAATTCAATTTACTAGTGAATTACCAAATTGGCCCTTAAGGGGTCATTGCCCCTTTGTGCCCAACTCGACCACCATAGAATGATGATTCGTGTCATTAGTGCTCATCTTCGTCACTCTCACTATTTTGTTTGTATCAAAAGAAAAACCATAACTTGGATTAATATATTTCTATAACCAAGACCCTAGATTCTCACATAAACACCAAATATCACTAATTAGGGTTCTAAAAGCACATAGAAGGAATTCTCTACTCACCTTATGTAAGCCCTCATCGCTCGATTGACTTGCGGAACTATAGGTCATCAAGAAGCCTTGGATCTGGTGTCCCTTTCTTCTCATCCTTGATTCTCCTCTACATTTAGGTTGGGTTTTTTTTTTGGAAGTAGTAAGGGGAGGCAAGCGTGAAAGAAAGAAAGAGAAAAAGTAGAGCTACACAAAAAATCCGGTATCACTGCAAAACCGAACCGGGCGGTTCGGCTCGGTTTATAGTAGATCGGTTTGGTTAACGGTTTGAAAATCATAAAAACCACTTACATCGGTCGGTTATCGGTTTGAGCCTGCGGTTAATCGCTTAATCCGAACCGACCGTATGTAGTAACTTAAGTGTTGCTTTTTTACTATTTTAGCCTTAGGGTTTCGTTTTTTACTACTTTCAAAGTTACATTCCACAACTCCATTCTCACATGAACTTAACCGTCTAACACTACCTCAATGCATCTCCTCTAATCTCTCAAATGCCTTTTGATACTTCATTGCAGATGGAGGGATTATTGTACATGGTGTTTTCCTTCCATCATAATTCCTACCTCGTTTCAATGAAGTTTTTTTATCAGAAGGCTGCACTCTTGAAAATGCTAGAAAAGCAAGTAGAGCCTAGCTTTTTGATGGTTGGTTTTAGTCTCACCTAACCAATGTGTTAAGAAACCTTCATTTTTGAAAAATACAGTGGGTTGATACAGTTTCCGTTTGTGTGTGACTTTTATTGACATGAACTATTATTCTATTGTAATTCCAAATGGTATCATGCGGAATGAATGTTTCACTACAAGCTGGTTATTGTTTTTCCTTCTTTTTTTTTGTGCGCTTGCGTTTAGTCTAAACTCTCTTTTTGGAGTAGAATTATTTTTTATATGCGTTTAGTTCAGTCTGGAATGTTAGATTTTTATGTTTGCACTAAACATTGGAATAAATGCAAAGGACGGGGTATCATCATTTTGAAAATTTCAATGTTTGATTTTAAAAAAACTAAAATAAAAAAAAAAACGGTTTAACCGACCGAATCGAACCGAACTGTTTGGTTAGGATTGAGCCCTCTCCATCGGTCGGATCGGATCGATCAATTAAAAAACCGACAGATTCGGTTTGGTTGTTGGTTTTAGTGTTAAACCGATCCGAACCGCCCATATGCAGCCCTAAGAAAAAGAAAGAAAACTAGGGCTGACAAGGAGAAAAGAGGGGAAGGTCGTGCAACACTTCAAAAACTCTCCTTGCGATGCGTGTGGCATCCCATATGCAACCTCATGATTCTTGTGCAAGTCGAATTCACTTAATATCCAATTTGGGTCCCACCATACTACCACACATAATATTATACTATTGGTTCAATAGTGTGGGTCCTATCTAGATGGCTTGAATTTCTTATCTTGTGGGGTCTCTCAAAATTCTTTCCCACATTCGAAAAATGTGGATTAAACCAGTGGGCCTAACTTGCAGATGGTTCCCACCAAAATAATTCCTCATTTTGTCACTTGTCCAATTGATCCCCTTCGTCCTGCCCACAAGGAATTGACAACCAATAATAAGTACCCTAAAATATAAATTCAAATTAATTCCAAGAAATTCAAGAAATTGATAATATCCAAGAAATTAATGATATGGCATAACTCAAAATTCTAAATACTCAAATTCTTAATTGGGGATCTAGGGGTATTACATTTACTTCATCAATGTAGTGTAGGGTCCACTGAATGAGCATCCTATCCTTACCATCATTGTAGGCTCCTTGTCTGTGGAGGTGGGTGAGCGGGTGGTGTGTTTTGAAGTTATTTGTTGCCTCGTGTCATGCCCCCAAACTGGACCTCTGTGAATTTCTTTGAATTTCAGGGCACGACAGGTTATGGCAATTTCGCCTCACATCGCTCCCACAGGATATCACGTGTGAGGATATACATGTTTTTCATCATAATCTCATCACATTTCGGTAGAAGCATAAAAATCCAATGGTATTGAGTAATCATAGCATATGAAGCGTCCAAAAGAAATAATAGGAAGTCAAAGCATAACCTGCCCATTAATATAGTAAGATAGTGTGGAAGCCTAATGTTCAACCATTATTATATGTTTTTATCAGAAGTAAAAAACCACTATAGTCCAAACAACTACACCTAGCCACTATCAATGTCCAAGTTCCAATGTATTGCCACTCCCAAGCACATGGATGCCTACACAACATCGTCTGGAGTCCATTCAGCTAACTTGGACTGCGCTCTAATCGCTGCCTCCGACTCCGTCTCAACGGTGGTGTCAAAGTCCCCTATAACGCCATGAGTATCAAGTTAGAGCAAGTAAGCAAATGTAATGACATAAGCATGTTGTATCAAATATAGAAGTAAAGACATGTAGATGTATAAGAATTACGAATGTCTATGCATGATTGTGCAACAATAGATTGATTGACATTAATGTATCGTGTGAGACAAGCCTAAACATGTGTAAACTAGCAAAATGACAATCCACGTGAGCTCATCTTCCCAACCGCATGATACAAGCTAGATATCTGTGGCAAGATCTACATAATATAACAATGCAAGGGTACCGCAAGTCGCCATAAAGGAATTAATCTTGTGGCCAGAAAGTATAGAAGAGTACGGTATCGGATTATATCACTCCAAGACAACGAATTACTGTAGTAAGCAAAAATGAGGATAAATCGACGGAAGTTGGGTCCGACTAGTAATGGATTGAATCTAAGTGGCGCTGACACGTGGATCAATGGAAAGTCTAACCGGATATATGATACAAGGTAGGCTACACAACCAGCTCATCTAGGAAGGGCGAGAACATCAAGGGTATAGTACTCACTTCCAAGTTCCAAGTCTATCTAACTTTAGGTCATTGAGGTAAACAAGTATCTAGGGGTACAACAAATCCATAACATTGTCAAGGGTGCAAGTCCAACACATAGGATCCTCAAATTTAATAATTGCAATAATATGAACAAGTAAAACATGTATAAACAAGTAGAGAAGCATGTACAAGCCATGTGGCGATAAAGCACAATGAGATATGTGTGTGTGTGTGATGAATCAATGAAAGATATGGAAAAGAAACAAGTTCCAACCTAGGTCTAGATTGCCCATGATCGATGCCATCCAACTCTATGTAGCCTTAGGGCCCTGATGTCCAATTAGAATTATACCATTGGTGTTCCGAAGTTAGGTGACATCAAAGGCCCTAAATCTTCATACACTTGACCTAGATCGACCTAAACGAGTTCGGCCAATCCGTAGGTGAATGCCAGCTCAAACACCACCTTCGATGATCCCACAATTAATTAACAATAGGGCATGACATGGGTAAAGGGTCCAAAGCTGGTCCTAAGGTCTAAAAGTATGAATTTTGCACTTAAGGAAAACCCAGGCTTACTGTTAGCCGTGGTCTGGGTACGGCTAGTCGTGAGTGTACTACATCTAGCCTTATGGCTCGTTGTGGGTACCCCTACGGCTAGCCAAGAGGTAATCGTAGAACAAAAACCCTGAAATTCACCTTTGCAAAATGTGGTCGTATTGCATTTACGGTTAGCTTTTTTGAAAGTTGCGCCTAGACGTAAGGGGCTTACGGTTAGCCATAAATCCCCAGGTGTGAAACTCAAAAGAGATGAATCAAAATACAATGTGGATCTCATTTCCAACACCAAAATCTACAAAAATTCCATCTTAATCATCATAATCAAGATTTAATCCATCACATGCAACACCTGATACTATCCAATTAGCCATTAACCACCTAATAATAATGCCATTAACAACAAAACCATCAAAAGAGCTTGAATTAGAAAATTCTAGAGTAGATCAACTATCAAATCATCAAGATAACCAGCATGCATGTTATGAAATTATAGATGTTTACTTGCCTCAAGCTAAATCTAAGTTGAATTCTCCAAGATCCTTCAAGAAACCCTTAAGAACCCTACCAAATCTCCAAGGAAACCCAAATCTAACCCATAACAAGAGAACCTATACTAAAAACAAGGGAATTAGGGCTAAAAGGCATAGTTGTCAATTCCGTTTCGGTCCTTATCTTGGTATTACCTTCAAAGTGAATTATTTCGGCGTTTGCCAATCTTGGTATTAAAAGGGCGTGCATCCAAAGGTCCTAGCAATAGGATCATAGATCTAAATGAAAGAAAGGTTTTGTGAAAGAAATTGCTCGCCAAATGAGATCAAACCAAGAAAATTGAGAGGTAAGGAGATCTTGATGAAATAGATGATGAAGGTGTTGGAAGTAGGTGGGGCTTGTGGATAGGATTTCAAAACTTTTGACCCACTTGGCTCAGGGATCAAGTACCCATAAGGCCATAAACCATATCCAGGATGTGATCCCTCAATCTCATCAATCATGTATAACAATAAATTCTATCTAGAAGATAGAAATCAGCAACACCATGCAACCAAAACAATCCACAACAAATAGAGAAATAGATTATACCTTTGGAGCTTGGTAGTGCTCTAATAGAGAAGAAGACTTACTTGATGAAGAAACTCTTTCTTTTTAAGCAACTTAGGATCTCTAAGACCTCTTAGCTTTCCACGCTATGACCCGTATCAGATCTCTTTTCTCAAGAAGATTGATGGAAACTTCAAAAGAAGACCCAACTAGAAACTCCAAGGAACTAGAAGAGAAAGAGAAGAGAGAATTGTGCAACTCTTGCACAAAAAGGGATCTTGGGTGTGGACTCCTTATTGTGGACGTCCAAGGGGGGTGCTTCCCCTTTTATAGCCCTTTTGCAACTCCTCTACTTACTAATTAACTAGAAGTCCTACTTCTAAAATAATTAGTAACTTTCTCTTTTTCTAATTACTGTAGAAGTCTCACTAACACACTATTTAGTAACTTTACTATTATCACTATTAGAAGTCCTACTTCAAATAGAAATAGTAACTTTCTAATTCCTTCCTTTTAGAGTTTAAGTAGGATTAGTATCTTTCTAATAACTTGGGCTAGCGTGGGGACCACTAGGGATTCCATAGAAAGCTGGCTCCAACTGGGACACCGCGACCCCACATCTCATATGCAATCTGGGCCCACAATTAATTGCAAATAACACCACTATATAAATGCAATTGCACTTCAGTCTTAGGAATAAATTACAAAGAAGACCCTAAACTTCCCAATTACCACAAGTAGGCCCCTCTATCAATATCCATGGATCAATTGGAATAAATCTGTCTCATCCAATCTTAGATCCATATCTTATTATCCTTGAGTGGGAATACAATTATCATCAGTATCATTCAATTAACTCTTAATTGAAATGGGTGCGCACTTACTAATGACAAATACATTAATTGGCACAAGGGGATAATTTAGATAGATTCCATCTTGACCATTGAATGTTCCCACAACTCTATTATCATGTACCCAAGACACTGAGGTGTTGACCTACAGTTGACCTCACTCATTGGTGACTCAAAGCAAATGAATAGATAGAAACTTGAGTCCATCAATGTCTCAGGGTTGAGAGCCTATTGCTAGGAAATTATGAGAGCAAACCTTAAAATCGAGACAATGTTCTATAAGGTGCTTCTCATGTTCTTTCAATACATCCAATGTACCAGCACCGTGATCCAGAATCTTACATTCTGATGATCGAGACAAATCACACTATCTCATAGTGATCAAAATGCTGCAACCTTATCAGATGAGATGCCCAGTCTCATCACTGGCTGTGAAGATATTTAAGTATAAGATTTGTGACACACATCTCCCGTATATAGATCTCATCCATACACATATATCATATCTAATATACTAATGGAACCCGGTTCAACTCATGAACCATCTGTCATATGTATTGGTCATGTGCATTAAGTAATAAAACACCATTCATCTCATGAAAGGAAAGCATGATTTTATTGATAAATAAAGAAACTAATCAATTTATTACGTCATCTTATGGATTGAGACCACACAAACTAACATAAGGGTCCTTGAAGCTTGGATTTATGAGATCCTTGGTCTTCTTGAATGCAAGGTAGGAGGGAAAGAAGAGAGTGGTAGAGAGAAGAGCTTTGTAGTAGTAGATAGAGGAAAATGAAATGATTTGAGACTTTGGTTATATAGTTCGGCGAAACCTAGTTTTTTACAAATAGGTCATTGGCTCTAGCATTCCATTTCAAAAAATTTGGGTGCAACAAGTGGGGTCTTAATGAAAAGTAAGGGTGCCTCAAAACAATTCCCATTGTCCAAGACCCTCAAGATTCTAAAATTACAAATAACCCCCTATAGTCAACTAGGCTAACAAGAAGGTACCTCTAGGTCCAACTACGTCCAAACTATCCCAAAACCATCTACCTCTATTCTAATCCCCGAGAAACTAGCTAATCACCCACTAAAACCTGACTAATTAGCAATTAAACATACAATTTGGATACGGGGCCTTTCATCTCATCCCATCCCATCTATTTAAGTGTTGTTTCCCACTTGACCCTATACGAAGTCATGTATGTAATTCACCCAAGGTATTTAATTGCCTCCCCATTATACTTGTAACTGGTTCGACATGTGCACTCTCTACCATCAAACTAGGGTCTCCACCAATTAGTTGCTTAAATTTGGTTGATTTAGTTGTTCATTTTCTGTAAATGAAAAGGCTTACTTTTTGGGGTAAATAGAAAACCACATTTGTTGATATGCTCTTTTAGTTTTTTAATGCCACAAATTAGTGTTGGCAGTCCAATCTGATAATGGATTTATACAACACGTGCAGAAAACACATCCCACCTAGTTCTGTTTTTTCATGGATTCTTGAACCACACTAAATTTGTAGCGGGACTGACAAATTATGCCAAAAGTTTCTAACTACTTGTGATTGAGGAATGAAAAATGTAGTCTGAAATTATCCTAGTTGATTATTCAAATTTCCTTGTATGGCAGCTCAAAGTGGACCGCGGTGGTAAGAGCATCTGATGACTTTTGGCCAAGAGATCCAGCATCTCATACTATCCATATTGCATCTGTTGCCTATAACACCATTTTCCTTGGAGAGTTTATGCAACCTGATTGGGATATGTTTCACGTAGGCCAACAAAATCCCATTAAAACTTTTGGCATATTTTGTAAGTTGCTCAAAATTTGACCATGATCTTTTCAATATTTTCATTCCCCAGAGCCTTCACCCAATGTCTGAATATCATGGAGCAGCACGTGCAGTGGGAGGATGCGCTATTTATGTCAGGTATTATTATTATTATTATGCATAAAGTATTTTTTTGGATGCATCCCAAATTTCAATTAAATCAATGCCAAAAGGGATTTTTTCTGTTTTCCTTTGCATTTTGATTGAGGTGAAAAACACAAACTACTTTTGGAAATATTGTTTTTCTTCCATCTTCTATCTAAATATAAAAATTCAACCATATTAGATCTGACATCGATCAATCTGTCAATCCATTTTGATGTTTCCTTCTCTCTATAAGATAGAGGAATCAACACAAAACTTGTATAATTTCAACCTATGATACCCGGAAGCTGAGATTAGGTACTTGGAACATTGGGAGCCTAATTGGGAAACTTATGGAAGTGGTGGATACAATGGAAAGGAGACAAATCGCAATTGCTTGCCTATAAGAGACAAGGTGGGTGGGACAGAAAGCTAAAGAGATTGAGAGGACTGGGTATAAGTTATGGTATACGGGACTTAATAGATCGAGGAATGGGGTCGGCATAGTGGTAAGCAAGGACTTAAATGAAGATATAGTTAGTGTAAAGCGATGTGGAGATAGGATTATTGTCATTAAGTTAGTGTTAGGAGAAGAGATAGTGAACGTAATTAGTGCTTATGCCCCCCAGGTGGGCTTAGGAGATGGACATAAGGAGAAGTTTTGGGAAGACTTGGAAGGAGTGCTACTAGAGATACCCCAAGGCGAGATGGTCTTAATAGGAGGAGATTTGAACGGGCATGTAGGACGCGACGTAGATGGATATATAGGAGTACACGGGGGACATGGATACGGTAATAGAAATGAAGAAGGGAAGGATATTTTGGAGTTTTCAGTGGCTTATGAGTTATGATCTCATGGTAACTAACACCTTTTTTAGGAAAAGAGAGGAACATTTGGTGACTTATAAGAGTGGCTCCTCAAGGACACAGATTGACTTCTTCTTAACTAGAAAAAGAGACCACTTAGCTTGTAAAGATTGCAAGGTTATACCGGGGGAGAGCTTGACTTCCCAACATAGGTTGTTGATCATAGATGTGCAGCTACAAAGGTGGGCTAGAAAAAAGTTGTATAGATGCTCAAGGACTAAATGGTGGAACTTGAAAGGTGATAAGCAACTAGCATTAAGGGAAAAAGTACTAGAGGAAGACGTTTAGGCGGTAAATGAGAGTGCAAATAATATGTGGGATAAGGTAGCAGAGTGTATTAGGAGGGTAGGGAAAGAAGTCTTAGGAGAATCCAAAGGGGGTGCTCCGGCAAAGAAAGAGGCATGGTGGTGGAGCGAGGCCGTCCAAAACAAGATAAGAGTTAAAAGAGAGTGCTTTAAAACTTGGCAAAAGGATCGAAATGAAGCAAACTTGGAGAGGTATAAAGAAGCAAAAAGAGAAACCAAAAAGGCAGTTAGTGAAGCAAAGGCAAAGGCTTTTGAGGAGCTATATAGGCGACTCGACACTAAGGTAGGCGAAAGAGAGCTATTCAAGCTTGCCAAAGCAAGAGATAGGCGGACCAAGGACTTAAACCAAGTTAAATGCATTAAGGATGAGGATGAAAATGTATTAGTAAAGGATGAAGATAAAGGATCGTTGGAAGAGCTACTTCTACAAGTTATTTAACGATAGCAGTAGTAGTAATATACAATTGGGGCAACTTACCATTTCTAGGGAAGAATCGAATCATATATTTTATAGGAGAATCAGTAGGGAAGAAGTTAAAGAAGTATTGAAAATGATGAAAAATGGGAAAGCGGTTGGGCCAGATGGTATCCCTATTGAGGTTTGGAGGTGCTTGGGGGAGGAGGGCATAAGTTGGTTGACAAAGCTTTTTAATGTAGTGCCAAAGAGCAAGAAGATGCCTGATGCATGGAGGAAAAGTATTCTTATACCCATATACAAGAACAAAGGAGATATTCAGAACTGTGCGAACTACCGCGGGATTAAATTGATGAGCCATACAATGAAATTATGGGAGAGAGTTATTGAGAGAAGATTAAGAAGAACAACAAACATTTCAGAGAATCAATTTGGTTTCATGCCTGGGAGATCAACCATGGAGGCTATCTTTCTCCTGAGAAGGTTAATGGAACAGTATAGAGAAGGCCAAAGAGATTTACATATGGTGTTCATTGACTTGGAGAAGGCCTATGACCGTGTTCCTAGGGAGATTCTATGGAGAGTACTGGAAAAGAAAAGAGTGTGTGTCGCATATATTGAGGCGATAAAGGATATGTATAATGGAGCCGTGACATCTATAAGAACGACTAGCGGAGAGACTAAAGAGTTTCCTATCACGATTGGTCTACACCAAGGCTCAGCGTTAAGCCCGTACTTGTTTGCCCTAGTTATGGATGAGATTACAAGACATATTCAGGATGAGGTGCTATGGTGTTTGCTATTTGCGATAAAGGATATTTGCAGATGACATTGTTTTAGTGGATGAAACGAGAGAAGGAGTGAATGCTAAGCTAGAAAGTGTGGCGAAAAACGTTAGAGACAAAAGGGTTTAGGCTAAGTCGATGCAAGACGGAATATATGAAATGCAAGTTTAGTCAAAGTAGGACACTTGGTAACTTAGAAGTAAGTTTGGGCACACAAAAGATTGTAGAGAAAGAAAAATTTAGGTACCTTGGATCTATGGTGCAATAGGATGGAGAGATTGATACTGATGTAAGTCACAGGATTCAGGCCGGGTGGACCAAATGGAGGAGTGCTTCGGGGGTCTTGTATGATCGGAAAGTCCCCCTTAAGGTTAAAGGAAAGTATTATAAGGTGGCGGTATGTCCAGCGTTGTTATATGGATCAGAGTGTTGGGCAGTAAAGCATAATCATGTTAAGAAGATGGAAGTTGCGGAGATGAGAATGCTAAGATGGATGTGCGGGATCACAAGGAGAGATAGGATTAGGAATGAGGAGATTAGGGGCAAAGTAGGAATAGCACCGATTAAAGATAAAATGAGAGAAAATCGACTGAGATGGTTCGGCCATGTTAGAAGGCGCCCAACGGAGGCACCTGTTAAAAGGTGTGAAAGCATGGAGATTGCCCGGAGTAGAAGAGGGAGAGGGAGACCCAAGAGAAGTTGGAAAGAAACTATTAAACATGACCTTGCCTACATGGATCTAACGGAGGACATGACCCTAAACAGATTTGATTGGCGTCGTCAAATCCATATAGCCGACCCCACCTAGTGGGAAAAGGCTTGGTTTGGTTTGGTTTGGTTTGATACCCGGATACTTGTACAATGTCACGACCTGGAACCCAGGGCCCTTGAATTCTGCATCATAACTATTTTATCTCATTCATATTCATATGTCAAATTAAATAGGCAAATAAAAAGTCGGGTCATCCAATTAATAAAATCTGAATTGCTATATTAAAAATCTGAATAAAACTAAACAATTAAACATAATCACTAATATCGAGAAACTTACTTAAGTCCACAATTGTCCAAATAAATCTGACTATCAGTTCTACAATTTCTTAAAATAATTAAATAACTCTAAAGCACATGTGGCTATCCTCTCATTAAAATAGCCGAATGTCATCTCTCAATTGTGCATGCTGAATCCTACAGCTCCTTCGTCATCACTCATCAAATCATCAACCCCTTCAAAAGTTTGGCTACATAGCAGGGGCAATCCAAGGGTCAGTGGAAACTGAGTGAATAGATATTCTAATCTAATTGTGCACACAAACAACAGATTAAATAAAATTACATAGCAAATTTGAAGTAACAACCAAAGGGTCTCTCCCACTCATGGATGAAAATAGCGGTAGCGGCGGGCGTAGCGGCCCGCCGCCAAACCGATACGAAGCTGGCGATACGTAGCGTATCGGGGATACGTAGCGGTGTAGTGGTGCGATTTTAAAAAATCGCCAAAAAAATATGAAAAAATTCCAGAAAATCCAGAAAATTGTAAAATGAAAGAAAATGTGGTTCTTTTGCAAAAGTAAGTAAGAAAAGGGGGCGTAGCGGTGCCCTCAATATATGAGGTCCTGTATCGCTGTATAAATAGAAAATAAGTAATGATTAGTTTTTTCACATGTATTTATGTTTCTTAGTCATGTTAACTTAAAAAGTAATGGAAAACTAAATAGAAAAAAAATTAGAACATGAAATAAAGGCATAAGAATTAAGAAGACTTAAGAGTTAGGTCGACTCATTAGTGAACATTGAACAATCAAATATCAATACTTCAGCATTCAAGGTTCAAATTCAATCAAGTGAATGAACTATGAAGTGATCAACAATCAACATTCAACACCAATTTAGAAATGACAAAGAGAGTAGAGAGTTAGTGAAAGAAATAGGAAATTAGGAATACCTTGATCACCACCAAAAGGAATGTCTACCAAGATTTAAGGGGCTATGGTTATCCTCATCCGCATCAGTGTTATCATTTCTATTGGCACCATATTGAATTTGATATTGATGAGTATTGGGATCCACAAATCCAAAGAAGCCAGCCGCACCCACATCATAGGAACTTGGAGGAGGTGGAGGTGGTCCAGGTGGATATCTACCATATTGCGTTTCACCATAGTCACCATATGAGTAGGACCCCGAAGTTGAAGACTGTTCTTCTCCTTGTTGTACTTGACCATATGGAAAAAAGTCAAAATACTGTGAGTGTGAGGGTCCTTGTCCACTGTAACTAGGGTTCCACGAATCAGTCCATGATGCCGCTTGTTGTCCTCCAAAATCTCCACCCATATTTCCTTGCTCAGTACTACCTCCAGCCCCAGGTGGTGAATCTCTTCGGCGCCGTTGATAACCACGGCTTGGAT
Organism: Cinnamomum chago; assembly: GCA_038049695.1. NCBI lineage: Eukaryota > Viridiplantae > Streptophyta > Magnoliopsida > Laurales > Lauraceae > Cinnamomum > Cinnamomum chago. The sequence continues at coordinate 37,114,982 of CP142452.1, forward strand.
CAAATCTTCCAGATGGAGGTAACTCCTGTACTTCCTCTACAGGAATGACATCGTCTTTATCATGTTGATAGTATTCACTAGTACGACCTGTCCCACTGTCTCCTCCCCCATCTCCTCCACCATGGCTACTTGAAGAGACTGTGGTGGAACTAGCTTTCTCAGAAGTAGGTTCTTTCCCACTCCTAGTCCTACTACTGGTACCTTCTCCTTGAGGTGGCTGACCTTCTGTAGGTGCCTCACCCATGTCCTCACCTATCAACTCTTGAACCGTTTCCTGAAACCCCGGATCTGAATCTAGCAGTGGATCCTCTAATCTCGGCTAGCCATGGGAGTAAGGGATCGTCGTCTCTAAATATGTGATCCAAATTAATGGGACAATAATCAGGACTATCCCTTACCCTTCTCTCCCTAATTTTGTTTCTCAACTTCAGATTGTAATGACAATATACAAGCTTGTTGAGTTTCTGCATGGTAAGCCGATTCCTTACCTTCGTGTGGATCAAAGAGAAAGTGCTCCAATTTCTTTCATAGTTGGAAGATGTTGTAGTTTGACTAAGGATGCGAACAGCCGCACTCCTTAGATGTGGAGCACTCTCTCCAAAATTCATCCACCAATCAGCTGAAATGCAAAAAATAAATAAAGAAAATTAGATCGTATCACAAGATATCTATAATGTGGATATGTCTTTTGTTCATAGTCATACCAGGTGGCATCTTTCCAATCGATCGTATCACAAGAGGGTCAGCAAAGGTTCCTCTCCTTTGTGTATATATAGATATCTACAATGTGAAAATTAGATATAAGTCAGTAAACCCCTACAACATAATTAAATTCTCTTAAGTAACCACACACTCACCTCTTTTATGGCATCAATTTGATCATCTGGACTTAACAATTTCTTCAACACCTCTCGTAATCCTACCCGCAAGTCCGTATCTATTGCTTCGGTGTGTAGTTCGACATTGCGGTAATAGAATTCGGGATTCAAAAAATAACCTACATTATAAATATGTAGAATGTACTGTGAGCAAGCAAAATAATAAATACATTAGTTAGGAAAACAAAAAAGTATCAAATTCAAAGATATATATTAATTACCTGCAGCATGCAATGGATGGTGCAACTGATCGTTCCAACGGGCATCAATAATCTTTATATATTTGTCGTGATATCTAACATTTTCCATAATGGATTGCTTTACCCGATCCATTGCTTCATACATAAAGCCCATTGTCGGCTTGTCATCACCATCTACAAGCCGCAACACTTTAACTAAAGGCTCAAAAACCTTTAATATCTTCTTCACTTTCTTCCAAAATTTATTGTCCCTCATCAGGTTTGGGACTTCAAACTCTGGACCACTAGTTGCATTGCCCCATTTCGAACGAAGCCATTCTTCTGATGCAAACATTTGAATGAGCTCCGTTCTAAACTTTACAAGGCTTTCCATAGCCAGAAAATGGGTTGCAAACCTAGTTAATCCTGGACGCAGCAAGGCATGGTTATTTGTGTATCTTTTCATCAAGCTTAACACCCATGATTGATCATATATAAATCTTGTAAGTCCTCTACATGCCTTGATCAATGAAGCCACTTTTGTCTTCCTTCCAATCTCTTCCAAGATGAGATCTATGCAGTGTGCTGCACATGGGATCCAGAATAAATGGGTCCTCTTCTCCATTAATTTCAAACCTGCTGCCTTGAAATTGGCGCCATTATCTGTAACAATCTGTACAATATACTTTTCTCCCACACTCTCTACAACTTTATCCATAAGAGTGTATATATATGTGGCTGTCCGTCTATGTTCAGATGCATCAATGGACTTCACAAAGACGGTCCCAGCGACTGAATACACCAAAAAGTTTATTAATTGTGTTTGGGTGCCGCTGGTCCACCCGTCACACATGATGGTAACACCATTCTGTTGCCACATGGGCCTAAATTTTTCCACCCAAGCCTTTATTTCTTTATATTCTTCTTCAAGATATTTAGTGCCCACATCATATACGGAGGGCGCCTGTATACCCCGCCAGCTTCGGCAGCAACATCAAGAATAGTCTGGAAATATGGGGAATCTACTACTGTAGGTGGTATGTTCTTGTGAATTAGCCATTTTGCAGTAGCTTTGGCCAATCTATCTCTTGCAGCTTTCATTACCCCTTTCATAACACTTGATATTTTTGGTTGTTTAGCTCCCTCTTTTCTATGTGCTAGAGGATCAACAGGGGGAGGAACTGCTCTTATTGTAGAGATAATTTCTACATCAGCATCCCGTTCCCGGGTGCTAAATGCCCTACGTATGGACCCCGCAAAGCCCTTACCCCTGCCTGGCACAGTAGACGATGAGCCCCCTGCATCATAATATTTGCTTCCAGCAAATGCACGACGTTCATATTCTTCTTGTTGACTCATCAAAGACTCTCGGCGTGCAGCCTCCATCTGTGCATCTTCCTCATCAAAATATTCATCCCCAAATACATCATAACGGGCAGCATCAACATCTTGCCGCCTCTTTTCTTTTATCTCTACTTTTCTAGCTTTGTTTGGCCAACCAAAGCTTTCATTTGTTCTCTTCCTTCGGTACTTCGGTACAGCCAGCAACATTGCCAGATATGTGGCCCAAGTGGTGTTTGAATCTTGTAATGCCCCCATGGGTCACTTTTCCACAGAACTTGCATTTGATTTTCAACCTATTATTCTTCACTGCCTCACCAAAGCTCCATGCGGGATCAATATCACGAGGTATTTTAACTTATCAATTGGCAAAGACAGATGGACTGAAATTGAATACCTGGCTGCCTATAAATATAAACAAGTAGTATACTAGTATGTTAAAAATTAAAAAAACAAAGAAACATGTTAGAGGAAACTTATATCACAAATATAGGAACTATTTTCAAGACATTTGATTGGTATTCAAATATTAAAAATTATTTTTATTTTAAAAACTAAATAAATCCGAAAATAAAAAAATAGAGAAAAATCAATAAACATTCATAATGTGATGGATTGATCTATGGGAAACATAGATCTATCATTTACAAGCAATTTCCAAGTGGTTTCATGGGTTGTCCATGAATATTCATATTTTTTTTTTCAAAAAATAAATAAATCCGAAAATAAAAAATAGAGAAAAATCAATAAAAATTCAAAATGTGATGGATTGATCTATGGGAAACATAAATATATCATTTACAAGCAATTTCCAAGTGGTTTAATGGGTTGTCCATGAGTATTCACATTTTTGTTTTCAAAAAATAAATAAATCCGAAAATAAAAAATAGAGAAAAATCAATAAACATTCAAAATGTGTTGATTTGATCTATGGGAAACATAGATCTATCAATTTACAAGCAATTTCCAAGTGGTTTCATGGGTTGTCCATGAATATTCACATTTTTTTTTTCAAAAAATAAATAAATCCGAAAATAAAAAATAGAGAAAAATCAATAAACATTCAAAATGTGTTGATTTGATCTATGGGAAACATAGATCTATCATTTACAAGCAATTTCCAAGTGGTTTAATGGGTTGTCCATGAGTATTCACATTTTTTTTTTCAAAAAATAAATAAATCCGAAAATAAAAAAAAGAGAAAAACCAATAAAAATTCAAAATGTGATGGATTGATCTATGGGAAACATAGATCTATCATTTACAAGCAATTTCCAAGTGGTTTAATGGGTTGTCCATGAGTATTCACATTTTTGTTTTCAAAAAATAAATAAATCCGAAAATAAAAAATAGAGAAAAATCAATAAACATTCAAAATGTGTTGATTTGATCTATGAGAAACATAGATCTATCAATTTACAAGCAATTTCCAAGTGGTTTCATGGGTTGTCCATGAATATTCACATTTTTTTTTTCAAAAAATAAATAAATCCGAAAATAAAAAATAGAGAAAAATCAATAAACATTCAAAATGTGTTGATTTGATCTATGGGAAACATAGATCTATCATTTACAAGCAATTTCCAAGTGGTTTAATGGGTTGTCCATGAGTATTCACATTTTTTTTTTCAAAAAATAAATAAATCCGAAAATAAAAAATAGAGAGAAACCAATAAAAATTCAAAATGTGATGGATTGATCTATGGGAAACATAGATCTATCATTTACAAGGAATTTCAAAGTGGTTTCATGGGTTGTCCATGAGTATTCACATTTTTTTTTTCAAAAAATAAATAAATCCGAAAATAAAAAATAGAGAAAAATCAATAAACATTCAAAATGTGTTGATTTGATCTATGGGGAAACATAGATCTATCATTTACAAGCAATTTCCAAGTGGTTTCATGGGTTGTCCGTGAGTATTCAATTTTTTTTTTCAAAAAATAAATAAATCCGAAAATAAAAAATAGAGAAAAATCAATAAACATTCAAAATGTGATGGATTGATCTATGGGAAACATAGATCTAACAATATGGAGCTATTTTCAAGTTGTTTCATGAGTTTTCCATAAGTGATAATGTTTTTTTTTTTAAATAACATAAATCCGAAAATAAAAATAACAATATATAAAAAAAAAACAAAAGATATGCATGCAAGATCAAAAGGAAGCATGGATCTACAATAAAACAAGACAATGATGCCATTATGTTGTGATTCATAGTAGTTAGAGAGTGATAAATGATAATCTCAAAAGTTGAAAAAAAAAATCACATACCTTAATGAAGAATCTTGTTTAGAATCTTTAGATTTCTTTAAATAATGGATCGTTGGTGATTTGGTGGCAAGATATCTTGAAGAGAGGGATTTGGGAGACACTTAGGACCACAAAGAGGGGAAAACAACAAGCATAGGGGAAGAGATGAAAGAGATGGGGAAAAAACCCTAAAAAGTCCAAAAGGGGGGGTTATAATGTCGTGTCGGCCGCCACGCTGTTGTTAAATGGGCTAGTGCTAAATGGGTCAGTGGGTCAGCCCATGACAAATACAGCCCAAACTTGGGAGATAAGTTACTTCACATGTACAGATATGTAATTTGTATCATTGCCATATTAGGAGATGTAATTTAGATTCTGATTAGATTAGATTGGCTATAATCTAGTGATTGCTACAATTATGTAATAGATATAGCAACTATATTCTATAAAGGAGGATCGTGAGCCCTGAATGGGATGATCGAATTCACAAACATATTGGTTCTACTGTTTCTATCTTCCTTTCTCCCTACTGGCTTTGACAGCTGTATCGGCCGATACGGGCCGCCACGGGTGCGATATCCCGTGGCGGCCGATAATATGGCCATAGCGTGGCGGTATCGCTCGCTACGGCCGATATATCGGCCGATACGTATATTTACATCTATGCTCCACTCATGGTTGGGGTAAGGTTAATTGGGTCAAATCTGTGGACAACCACTTAACCACTTGGTAGCACAAGCCCAAAACTCATGCACCCAAGGATGCCAAATATAACAAAATGGGTGTGGGTTTGTTGCAGTCTAGAGAGAGAGAGAGAGAGAGAGAGAGAGAGAGAGAGAGAGAGAGAGAGACGTACCTATCACTCTTCTTCTCTCCCTTATCTTCTCTTTTCCCTTTGTACGGTCATAAGAGATCCCAGGCCACCAAGTGGCTATTAAGAAGAGGAAGGATTAGCATCCACCGCACACATACCACACACGTGGCATACTCATGTGCCCATCTTGAGTGTCCAAATTGTGATGGCCCAAAATAGTAAGTGGGACATGTTGGTATGGCATGGCGGCATGGACATTGCAACCACATGATGAAGTAGAACCAACAGAGGGAGGAAGAAGAGCTCTACAAGGAATACCCATTTATCCTCCTGAATGCTTGAATTATTAGTAGACTTTCTTTGCTATCAGTATCATGATAACCTCTGGAAAGTACAGTAAAGGAGGTTAATCCTCCTGAATGCTTGAATTATTAGTAGACTTTCTTTGCTATCAGTATCATGATAACCTTTGGAAAGTACAGTAAAGGAGGTTAATAAGTTGCTAGGAGGTTAATAGGTGAAAAGGACTGTCAGAGTAAGATTTGGGACAACCCATCCGTGGTGATGCATTTGAAAGGTTCATTTGAATAGCCGTGGAGTCTCCTACCGTCCGGGTTGGTGACACACCGGAAATAAACATGGGTTTTAGGTAATTCTAATTCAATTAAATTCTTTATCTTTTAATCACTAATTCTTATCACAAAATCCCTACAACTTACCAGGAAAGTTTCCAAACGGAATCCACTATTCCATTCCCAAAATGTCTGAGCTTATCATGCCATAAAACCCACGCACACTACCATCATCTCCTTATTAATTAGCAATTTGGAAAATTGCCCTTTCAAAATGCCAAAATCAAAGCCAATAACACCACTTCTCCCTACAAGTACATGCTGTTAAATAATTTTTTTCCATATAAAATAGTTTATATTTTTTAACCATGATGTGAAATAAATAGGTCAATTTGAGGGGTTTTCATCTATGTAAATCATGCCTGTTCATGGCATATGTCATGCATTGTGGTCCCCTTAAAAAGACCAAAAAATTGAGGATCCTAGCATTTTTAAGAAGTTGACTTGAGTTGAACTTGAAGATGATCATGGCCCACCTTAAATAGCCCATCACTGATCTTGGATCTAAATTGCTTAAAGAGAAGATGAAAAGTGAAGCTCTAGATGTCCCACCTCATTTCTCATTAGTGTTTAGTATGTGATGTTTTATTGTTTTGTAATTATGTGCTATTATCTTTACTAATTTCTTGTGTAGAACTAATTACAATTTTACCCAAAATATCATGTTGAAAGGTATCATGCTCTAATCACTTTCCTATCATTTTTACTTGGGGTCATTTTGCCTAATTATTGAATTCCTAGGAATTCATGATAAAGTGGGATTCACCGAAGGTAAATTAAAAATGTGGGGAGTGGATGGTACTCTAAAGTCTAAAATTTCAACTCTACCTGTTTGGTGCCTGGCCTGATAGATGAAGTAATGTTATCAGCCACATGTATTCCATTTTACTTCAACCCTAAATACTTCTATTTCCTTGAGTAAAAGTGGATTCTACTCCAAACCTTAACTTCACAATAAGCATCCAAATAGAGTGAAGTGAAGTACTCTACTTTCACTTCGATGTACTTATCCAGTTATCCTCCACTCCATTCCTCATGTGAAATCCACTTCATTTTACTCCACTCCTTATTTATCCAAAAAGTCCCTAAGGTAGAGATACAGATGGAACCATCATTTTCTTAGGATTTAATTTTCAATGGTGATGGTTAGGTACTCATTTCCCATCACTGGGAAGACTCTGAGTGCTATTTGTAGATCGTAACCTTCACTTCTTTGGTTTTGGTCCCTTCTGTAAGAAGGCTCTCAAGAGGCCCATTTAAGATTGAAACAAAAGGAGAATATACGGAATAAAAAAAAGAGTTCACAGAATTTGAGGAGTTTTTTTTTTCTTAAGAGAAATAATTTGAGAAGATATACACAATGAATTGACTCAAAAGGGTTGCTTTTTCTATACATTTAAAAAGTGGGCCCATGAGATTTGGTGTTAAAAATAGTTATTATCATTATTTTTCTATAAAACAAAGAAATGAAATCCACATAACTAACACATTTACCAAGCCCCAATTGAATATATTTTACCATCCTGGGCCTGCTTAGCTAGTAGAAGCCGTTTGACACTAGAAGCTCTACCTTGGTTTGTGTGCAAAACCCCCTAGTCCCCTCGGGATTCACAATTCTCTTTTAAGTTCTTTCCTTAATTAACTATGGGTCCCATCTGTCCAGCAAAGTAGACTACTTATTATTGGTTTTATTCCAATGGGTCCTAACAAAACTCCTTTAAAACTCTTAATTTGAAACCCAATTTAATCCTACTGAAGTATGTAATGACATAGGGTCCCACAAGGTTCCTACCAAACAACTATAAAACATGGGTCCAACCATTGGGGTCCAAATCTGGGGGTGGTACCCACTAGAAAAACCTTACTTACATTAATTGTATGACTGATTTTCATGGACACATCTTAATTGAGAACTGGATTACTAATATATAAATATAATATTTATATATATATATATATATATTGGCTTCTTGGTCGCTTCCAGCTGCCCTTGCTCCATGGAACACATTTGACTCAACTAGACTCTAAGGATATTGACATGCATGTCCAATCCAAAGTAGCAAAAACGAACCTGTATGATACTAAGTACTAACCCAAAAGTTTAAGCTAATAGGTGGAGGTATATGAAGGATTGTTAAACCCATTACTTTGGTGATGTGGGATGTTGAACTTTCCCAACACTCCTCCTCACATACAGGCCTAATAGATTTCATGGGTGGGTCTGGCACTTTGGCTACATAAGAATGACAAGAACTGGCTCTGATACCATGTAAGGTACTAAGTAACAACCCAAATGCTTAAGCTGATAGGTAGAGGTATATGAAGGACTGTGAAACCCATTACTTGGGCGATGTGGAATGTGGGATGTCGAACTCGCAATCAGTTAGCTCTAATACCATATAAAATGCCTTTATCTAACCATTCATTCCAAAACCTTGAGGCGTTAGTAGTAGCTGCATAAATGTGGAACCCGGTCGGCGTACTTTTGGCGACACATTTGTTTAGCGTTGAGTAGTTCCTCCTGGGATTCGAACTCCCGACCAGTTGGCTCTAATACCATCTTAAATTTCTTTACCTAATCATTTCTACAAAACCCTCGAGACGTTAGTAGAGGCTGCATAAATACTTTTCAATACTCCCCCTCGGGTGGAGCCCACTCCTCAACACTTCCTCTTGGGATTCGAACCCCCGACCAGTTGGCTCTGATATCATCTTAAATTTCTTTTGCTAATCATTCCTACCAAATCCTCGAGGCGTTAGTAGAGGCTGCATAAATACTTTTCAATACTCCCCCTCGGGTGGAGCCCACTCCTCAACACTCTCCCTCAGGGGGAACCCAGTCGGTGTACTTTTGGTGGCATGCATTTTTTTCTCGCCGAGTCGTTCCTCTTGAGATTCAAACTCGTGACCGGTTGGCTTTGATACCATCTTAAATTTTCTCAGCTAACAATTCCTACCAAAACCTTGAGGCGTTAGTGTAACACCCCACCCTACACGCATACATGATATTGTCCGCTTTAGCCCACGGGTCTCACGGTTTTGTTTTTGGTAGGCCTCAACCCACTAAAAGGCCTCATGCAAGGTAATGGTGTAAGCGCTACATATAATCTCATTTACTTTCTTATCTATAGTCGATGTGGGACTCTGGGGCATCACAATTCACCCCCTTTAGGGCTGCACGTCCCTGTGCAGTAGCCTGCCAGGCCTCTTGGTCCGCCCATATGGAAACCTGCCCACTTGCACCAGACCACGGCAGGGACCCACACTCGAACTAGTCGAGAGTCGGCTGTGATATCATTTGTAATGCCCCACCCTACACGCATACATGATATTGTCCGCTTTAGCCCATGGGCCTCACGGTTTTGTTTTTGGTAGGCCTCAACCCACCAAAAGGCCTCATGTAAGGTAAGGGTGTAAGCTCTACATATAATCTCATTCACTTTCCTCTCTATAGTCAATGTGGGACTCCGGGAAGTCACAGCTAGTTGAGGCAGCATAAATACTTTTCAATAGAACCTCGACATTGTTATAGCCGACGGAAAGGTTGCAAACGATGGCCCTCTGATAGGACTGCAACGTTATATTTGTCGAAAAGTTGCTAGTCTTTGACAAAAGGTGCTCTTGAGTTCGCTAGGCTATTTATATGCGATGAAGGGATGACGGATTTCTCTCCCATCTTTCTTCATATGATTGCTACAAAAAAATATATATGTATATATATATATATTTATATATAACACAATTATGATATTATACTAGGGTGTGTTGCATAATTAGGAAGCTTCTTTATAGTGTGGGTTCAGTAAGGCAAAAAAGGTGGCGTTTTGGGCTCCCTTCATTATAGGTGCGCTAAAGTTCAGTGTGGATGGAGCATCGAGGGGAAAGCCCGGTCCGACTGGCATTGGTTGGGGTGCTTCGTAATAGTGAAGGATTTGTTTTGGCAATGTTCTCCAAGCATATGGGGAGTATGGAATCCAACAAGACTGAGGTGTTAGATATTTTAGAAGTGATTCCGATGTTTGTCTCCTGCTCTTTATCATCAACGTTAGTGGTGGAAAGTGATTTTTAGGCTGTTCCTTTGCGGAGATCTCAGTTCTACCTAAATGAGATTAGAGCTTTATCGTCTTTGATTCAAGTGTCTTTTTAGCATGTTTGGAAGTTGGCCAATGGTTTCACTTACTCTTTAGCTAAGAAAGGGCTGGATTGGTCTTCTAACTTGGTATCTTTGACGATATATATATATATATATTTTTTTTTTGTGTTGTTCCCTTGGTATAATTCTTTTATGCCATCTTGCCTGTTTTAGCTTTTTTGTTGGGGCTGCTTGTATCTTTTAATTTTCCTTTAATATAATTGCCATTACCAATCAATAATAATAATAATCCAAATAAAATATTCATTATTATTGTTACAAATAGAATATACATACATAACATACACACACATATTCAGAACAAGTATAATAATCCAAGAAATTAAAAACAAAACAGGGGAAAATAATTGTACAAAATATTAAATAATCCGGACCCAAGATGGGGTTCTGGGGTATTACTACCCCATGTATTTGTAGTGGACTGATATTACAGTTGTATTGATACCTGCGATACTGCACCGATATTTCTAAGGTACAAGTTTAGCATATCCTACTTACCAAGTCCATAATTTTATATAGTTCATTTAATTTGTTTACTTCTCAACATAAAAAATGTTAGAAAGGAACGTAAAACAATGATAGTTTTATTAATTCAAAAGCGATCTAAGGAAAAGATTAGGACATCCGTAACTGTATTGGTGTCCTAGATTTTCGAAAGTGCCGGGTTGTATCCATGATCTCCGTATCCATGTCCATACTTATATCCGCATATAGGCATCATAGATTTCAGCTAAAGGACTGTTCTTTCATGCAGTGACAAACCTGGAAGCCATGACTTTAATTTATTGAAGAAGCTTGTACTTTATGATGGATCTATATTGAGAGCGAAACTTCCAGGAAGACCTACCAAGGATTGCTTGTTTTCAGATCCTTCAAGGGATGGGAAAAGGTAACTTCCTAATTATGATTCATGGCTTTAGACCATGTTTATTAAATATGCTCGATTTACATAATTGGTCTTTCAACTTTTGGTTGATGGCTATCTTGTCATTGCAGCCTTTTGAAAATATGGAATCTCAATGACTACTCTGGAGTTCTTGGGGTTTTCAATTGCCAAGGAGCCGGATGGTGTAGGGTTGGAAAGAAGAACCTGATTCACGATGAACAACCTGGCACTGTCACTGGCATTATCCGATCGAGAGATGTTGGTTACTTACCAAAGATAGCTGGAGATGGCTGGAATGGTAACGCTATCATATTTTCTCATTTGGGAGGTAAGGCCTTGCTAAATTCGATTTACGAAGTTCTACTACTAATCTCTCCTAGATGTCCAGCTAAATTATCACAGATCCAATCTGTAGTTGGAAAGAATCCGACCGTCCTTCATTCAGTGGGAAATGTATGTAGACCATATATCTGTGGCATCATCATGAATGGCTGCCCTCTGGACTTGGCTGATGAGGAAAGTTGAAACCCAGTGCATGTGGACTGTTCATTTTATTCTGGTTTAAGCAACGTTCATGACTCCTGATTAAAAAAAGGTCATTACCCAATGCGGGTCCCGCCAAAGCAAGGTTCTGGGGGGGTCCAAACTGGAGATTGACATAACCTTTGGCAATTTTGCACAAAGTGTTTGCTAGCAGGTCTCGAACTTACGTTATCATGCATGGCACCCGAGACTTTTACCATTGCACCAAAGCAATAACCCTTCAAAATAACAATCTGAATTGCGGAGTGGGCTTATCTGCTTGGTAGAATGGAAAAAAAGGAACCCGTACATGCCAGTAAATGCCATTTTTTACAATTTCAACAATTTTTGCAATTGTCATACCTAATGATCACTGAATTCCATAAACCTTTTCATGAGCACACGTTAGGCATGTAATTCACATCTTCAAATCCCGTAAATGGTTAAGCAACTCTTCTGTTTGTTTCTCTAAGGTATTGTTTTTCGTATTTCAGGAGAGGTACTTTATCTTCCAATGAATACATCTTTGCCTGTTACGCTAAAATCCCGGGAATATGAAGTTTTCACAGTGGTCCCTGTTAAGGAATTGAGTAATGGTGGCTCCTTTGCTCCTATTGGATTGATCAAGATGTTCAATTCTGGAGGAGCTGTTAAAGATTTGAGATACGAAGTTGATGAAAGTGCGATTGTTAATATGAAAGTGAGAGGTTCTGGTGTTTTTGGGGCCTATTCCTCATCTAAGCCCAAAAGAGTAACAGTTGATGAAGCAGCAGTACCATTCACATACAATGAAGGGACAGGATTAGTTTGCATTGATTTGAAAATCCCACCTGTAGAGTTGTACTGGTGGAAAATAACAATGGAGCTGTGAATGGTATAGTATAAGTTCTTACAAACTGGAATGACTTTGGGTTTCTAATCTCGTGAAATTCTATGGTATGTTATGGGTTGGTGACCTGATGGAAGAAAGTTTGCATTTTAAATGGAGTAAGAATACAATTTGAAATTACTTCATTCCAGTCTGGCATTTGAGAATAAAGTGAGGTTTTCTGTTTCTTCGCTTCTTGCCATGAATATGTTGCTATTGGGACTCTATATGCTATCATGTTGCTCTACTGAACTTTATAAGAAACTTTGTTGTGAGGTTGAATTGAATTGTACCTGTAACACGCATTGTAACAGAAAAGCAATTTCATGCGATCTACAAAATTCTTTACATAGAATGATATTTATGTTCGACCCTTTATGTTTAATATAGCCAAGTGGTTCACCATTTTGGATGTTCAAACACCATTAGATGTATTACACTATGGTTACCAACACTTGCTGGACCAACCATGATTAAATAATATTTCTTGAATGTCATGGTTTTGGCATTTAGTCCAGTGATTTTCTAACAGGAAATGAGTCATATTATGATCGTCGACATGAGATGGATCCTATCATTGTTATAAATTTTTTTGTAAAATCCACCATGATCAGTGTCATTTATCTTGTTCATTGTGATTTCAAATACTAAACAACTAAAAATATTGAATAGAATAAGATTACCAACATTGGGAGGGTCCCATTTAAATTGCCATAAAATTTCCATCTTAATTATCGATATTAGATTACTCCACTGTGATTAGTAATTAGTGGGCCTCATATTGAGTCAATCACCTCTATTTCTTTCTTCCTTTATTGTTTCATAATATTAGAATATTACACTATTTTGTTATGTGATAATGAAATCTTATAATATTTAAATTTATTTATATTAAATTATGCATTTATCGAATCACCTCCTAATTATTGATGTGCATGAGTGGATTAAGGATAGTTCCTTTTAAGGATCCTTTATTTGATATTAAATTGACGTGCATGATTGTATCAACAACACAAGAGTAGTGCAAACTTGACTATGGCACGAACAACTTGAGCCCAATCTGTCAAAATTGCAAAGTTTTTTTTCACTAAAATCAAGTTGGATGATTTTTTTTCTTTTGAAGGGACTAAATGGTGGTTTTTCTTAAAACTTGGGCCAAATATATAAACGTACATTATAAATTTTTTGACCCCAGATGGTATGTTCCACTAAGAATTATATCTTTTACATTAAAATAAAGACATAACTAATAATGACAATGATAGAATTTGTTTACTTTAATCTTAATAGGGTCCCACTTTTTGTAAATCCATTAGTTGATGAGATGGTTGGGCCCTAAGTGAACTCTACCAAAAGCTTTGTAAAAATCAAGGCCTTTTCTTGCGTAGAGTTGAGTGGTTGTGTTGAGGAAGGGAGGCTGAAACAAATAGATGGGATAAGGTTGTTCCAGCCTTATCTCCAAAGGCTACTCCCATTAGGAAATTAAAAAATGAGAGTTGAAGAAAAAGGAAGAATTTCCAACACAGAATTTTCACCCGACCCTTGACGCTTCCCTCTTCCCACCAATTGGAAACCTCTTTTTTTTTTTTTTTTTCTTTTTTTAGCCCAAACGAGTTTGTCAAGAATGGAGGAAAAGAACCACTTCCAAAGGACTAAACTGTATCAGCCTTCACACCATCAACACATCAGTTACTTGACTTGAGGAGATTTCAATATTGTTTCCAATCTTGACCTAGATTTAGGAAAGAAAATTAGCAATTTCATTGTGTATTTGGTGTAGTCAAGTCCACCGTACATTTTACTAAAAATTCCTTAAAAAATTATTGATTTATTCTGAATTGTAATTTTAGACCTTTATGATTTTGATCCTCATGATCTCATCATATTTATATCTATGTTAAACCTGGTTCTGGGTCGATTGGATTGATAAACGAAGTGGGGCGCTCTATTGAACTTGAGTGATTTGAAAAAAAAAAAAAAAACCTACCGTGGACTCTCTTTAATTAGTTTTGATCTATTTATTGAAGATCAGAGTAGATTTTTTGGGCCAGCATTGATTGGTTTGACAAAGTACGGGTGGGTCCCTGGATTGTTCATTGATTTAAATTGATTAATTTAAATTAGTAAAGTTGATAATTGTGGACACCCGATCGATTGATTAATACGCTCATCAATTGATGGGCCACTAAATTTTCCTTTTTTGGATGGTAAGCCGTATTCATTCAAAAATAGGCAAATATACAGCAAGGCAGGATCATCTGATGATGGGCCACTAAAACTTGATTAATATATAATAATCATTGCCCAATTTTTATTTTTTTTTATTAGGGAGAAACAGAGACACAAGAAAAAAAATATCATTCCTCACCAAGCTAAGGCTAGGGGCAATAAGGGTAAAAGCAACTTTACAATCAATACTATCATAACTCAGTATATTTCTTATACAGTGATATTTAATAAGAAAAAGACCATTTTCATGTCTCATAATCTTGATGCCAAGAAGTAAAGCTGCGTTGGCCATGTCTTCCACGTCAAAGAGTGGCGACAGTGATTCCTTAATATCAAATGCGACGGTAGAGTCAGTGACAAAACTAAGGATGGCATCAAGAAATAGACAATTTATGATACTTCTATTATGTGAAAACTTGGAATAAGGCGCAATTAGATGTTTCATTTACCTAAACCATGTGAAATTATGATACTATCAGATTTCTCACGCTATTGTTTTGTTGCCGATTTGAGACTACAGATTGATTCAATGAGTATACACACTTTATAGTCTCGATCTGACAAAACAAGTCCCTCGAGCAGTTCTATATAGACCTCATCGAGTCACCATTACTTTTTTTTTTTGCAATTTTTTTTGAAGTATTGTTAAATTATAAATGGAGGCAATAGCATTCAAAGCTCTACAAGTAGATAATGCAGCAACATGAACACAACGCCCTTATTTTGTTAAAACCTCTTGGCTTTAAGCTTTTTTACACTGTCATCAACTCCAAAGATACATTAAAGATCCATTAGGAACCCTAATAGAGGGCAAGGACAAGCCATGAACCATTGGAGCCGGAATCATTTGCAACTCTATTTGCCAAAAGCATTTTAAGACCTTTTGGTCAAATGGGTTTATGTGATACCACTATCTAATATAATTTATTATCCTCCATTTCATGCTCTTGAATTACTCCTTCATTTCCCATCTTTGTTGAGACTGATGTAAATGTTGCCACTATTACTGGTTGGTTCATTTGGACCTAATAAGTGCATGGGATGGCTCCATCGGTAGAAATTTTTACATTACAAGGCTTTATATGGACCGTCTGAACAGAATTCAACAAAAAGAAAGAATTTAGTTGGCAGTAGTCTTTAGAACACACAGATTACAGGAGGAGTTCCTCACTAATGCAAGTACTCTTTTTAACACAATTACAAGCCAAGAGCTCCAAGGGGAGTCTTCCCTTGGCCGGCTTCAAAGTAGAAGATAAGCATGGCCACCATTGCAAGCCGGGCATGCTTGATTTCAGCCAGCTTCAGTCTCTCCAACTTCTCTGTGTCCGGAATGTACACCCCATCCTTTATGGTCCCTGCCAAGGAGAGCGGGTCGAAGAACTTGCCTCCTGGGTAGCCCTGCTCACCAGTTGCATTTGCAAAATTCTCAGCCGTCCGCGACCAAGGTGTTGCCCACTCCACTGATTGGGACTCTGGGTTGAAGAAGTCGACCCACCTCTTGCTCTCTACCCAACCCATGAGTAGGAGCTGGGTGCCAAGGAGAGTCCCAAATGAGAATGGGGCAATTGCACCAGGGTCCGCACCTGCTTCAAACCATGGGATACCACTCCATGCCTGGCCTACAAAGATGCCAACCACAGCAGCCATGGCCCATCGCCCATGGATCAGCTCAGCTTCTCTGTACCACTTGAGGAAGGCCGGGTCCTTGCCTAGGCCCAATGGGTCGAATCCGTAATCCCCTGGTAATCTGCAGTTGAATCCTCAAAAGGTATAAGAAATGAATTATGTAGTTTCACCTTTACTAGATTTCAAGGTGTGTTTGTCTAAGTAGCAAAATAAACAAGTAAATTTTTGATGGTGCGCTTGTGAGAATTTGGAGAAAAATTGTTATTGTTCTAACTTTTACAGGACATCCAAATGTTCCCTTGTTTGGTACAACCTATTTCTTTGAGGAAAATTAAGGGAAAAAAAAGAGAACAAAAGTAGAGAGGATTTCGATCGCGCATGAAATGCAAGATCCCTCTCTTTTCTCTGCGCGAAGACAAATTTACTGAGCAGAGAAACCTCTTGTTGAACAGACAAGTCTTATGGTATATATATAGTAGGGAATTGTGGAATACTTACGAGCCATCGAGCCACTCGGGGTCTATAAAGTTGCCACCCCCCCTGACTCCAGGGATCCATGATTTCTTAGCGGCAGCAGCTGCAACAATCAGCTTTCGGGGACCGACGACGATGCTCCCAGTTCTAGAGGAGAACAGCTTCTGGCTACTCTTTCCTCCCTTCACAAAAGGGGAGCCGAGCACTGCAGCAGATGTTGCAGCCATTGCCATTGTTCTTTAAAGCCTCTTCTGCTTCTTTCTGATTGTAGAGAGGGGATATAAATAAAAGGAAGACGAGTGAGAAGGCAAGAGAAAGTGGCGTGTGATGACTGATGCCTTGGAACTCATAACTTGTATGTGGGTTGGAGCTGTTTTATGGTTCCGGTGTGGGGAGAGGATGCAGACATGCTAGTGAAATCTAGAGATATCTGAAAGTTGGATTTTGGACCAATGAGAATCAAAACTCCATCCATTTCTTTGGTTATTGTCCACACACGTGGAATATGCCTAACCCCCATTTCCTAATTGTGGACTCGGATTTTTTTTTGTTGCTTTTGTGCTGTGCCACTACGACTTGTTATCCAGTCTGAACGATTTGTACTATGTATAAATACTACTCTTTCTATTTTCTTTTAATATGGTCCACCATGATCTATCAACTCTCTGCTCAATTGAGAGTCACCCCAACTTGACACCCATATAGTATATGCTCTTTGTGGGATTGAATACTTACAATATCAACACCTTTAAAATTACTAAACTTTGAGGGCTAAATATCAAAGAACTTTTTTTTTTTTTTTTAATGAAGGTATCCCCACGCTATTTGACCCGGCAGGGCTAATCCCCCAATGCATGTACAACCCCGCAACAAACGCGAACCATGTAACTCTAAGTTCAGGAGTTGTTAAACATATGAAGATGGGAGCAAGTCCACAGTCCACACCTTATGCTAACGAATCAACGCCTCGGTGGGTAAAATATAAAAAGGCTAGCATGATGTGATAAGCTGATTTTTTGCACAGACCTTACTGTTGATGAGATCCTCTATCTCTTCCTCGCCATGATTTCCATGTATCCAAATGGTTCATACAGCCAAAAGTTCACACCCGAGTAAGCTACGAATGTGTGCAGTTGATCACTGCTGATTACAGGTTCTCATGGGTTGGGCCAAACTTGGCCACTTGAGACCATCCATCCTGCTTTGGCCCTAGGTTCGGGCCATTTGTTTTAGTACTTGGCCGCATTTGGATTTAGAATTTGGGCCCATTTAATATTTTGGCCGTACTTGGATTAAATATAAAAATCAGACTTGGCCCTGGCCTAAACAGAAAAAAATCTCATTATTCAGTGACTTATTTGACGATACTAGTGATGGAACGCCCAAACAAGTGATAAGAATCCCAGCCCGGCTCGGCCAGATTGACTAAGTGGGACATGATTCAGGCTAGCAGGTCTAGATCCAGGAGCTTATGGCCTGTGTCAGGCTTGAGCTAGTACGAGGAGATATGCCTCAGCTTGCGCTCTACCCAGCCCATAAACAACTCTATTATTGATCCCTATCCCTCTTCAATCTTCACGGGAGGCAGTGTCTGGCATTTGTTGGTAGGAGTTACGTGGGATTACAAATGGGTGGGGCCAACTATAGATAAGATACGTCCTTCACATTTGAAAAGCATATCTACAGTTTTCAAATTTGAAAGGCTCTCCAATTTGTTTTCCTAATTTATCTCCCATAGACTAGCAAAATACCCTCGTGCTTAGTATGGGCGTTAGAAGAAGTCATACAAAAAATATTATTTAATTTTGATTTCATATGTTTATATTTTATAAAATCTAAAATAGAAGTATTTCTCACACATAAATTTAGAGGCTTTCTTAAAAATCACACAATTGAGAATTTAAATAAATAATAAATATAGAATTGTAAAATTTTTAGTAAAAATATGAAATATTGAGATCTTAAAACCATTTCAATTTATTTTCCTTTATTTTCTTGTTCCTATACTTGTTAAAAACATTGAAATTAATTAAAGGACCCTAGTGAAGAAAACTGATGAACAACTGTGGTGAAGGATTGTGAATGAAATTCTATGTTTGCTAGGTGAACAAAATGTTGTAAGACGTTGGTTTTTAATTTGTATACTTTATTTGATTTCATTTTAATAATGTCAGTTGATGCAGAATGGGGGTCAACTTATTTTCTTATAACATATGTGGTGAAAGGTGAAATTACAGTAGTGGTAGGAGATCGATATGCTACAATTGTGCAATTTGTTATGGACGACGCATCAAGTTATGAACCAAATCATTATAATAGAAGAGAAATTAGCTTTCATACTGTCACGCCCCCAAAATTGAAACCGGGGTTATACGTGAGATTAGGGCCAATTAAAACTTTTTCCAACATTAACCAAATGTAACTTGCCCTAATCATGTCCCATAGGATCGTAAGTCCGCGGTGAGGTATAAATATTTCCTCGGTAACCATAAAACACAGCGGAACAACATAATTAAACAGATGGTACAATATAACATTTCAGAGTATGCACATCTTTCTTTTCTATAGTTTCATTTTATCAAAAGATAACAAAAGTATATTAATTAATGACCTCTAACAAAACCTAAGCCAAAAGAGAATAAATACGACTAACCAAAGTATGAAGGCACTCGTGTGCTGGTCATGACGACAATACCGTCGACACACAACTCGTACTTACCATCAGGCTAAACTGCCTGAAGCGACGCCTCCACTTTCCCAAAGGTAAATGTACCCGGTACCTATGCACCAAGAGTAGCATCATCAACACAACGGCTGGCAAGAAGATAGATATATAAATCACCATAGATATGCAGACTAAAGAGTATACGAATAGACAGTATCATAAGAAATGCATAGCGTCCTGAATGCAATAAACGCATAGCATATGAATCATAAATCCAACTAACACACTTCTAACAAATAGGCAAATCACATAAGCTAATCACCACGGGATAGTTTCACTTGACCCTCCTGGCTCAACCTGAGAGCTGTGGTAGAGTAAAGCAATAGGCTCGGGATGAAAACCCGGCAACACACATATGATACCCTTAAAACAAAATAAACAAAACGAACATTCATACTTCTTACAGAACGGGTATTTGATGGTGTACATCCATCTAAAATATAAAAAGTCGTACTGCGCAGACGTTCATTCCAAAGTCCTCACACAATTGGTGCCCCAAGAGTGCTGGGCGTTAACAGCTGAGTGATGCCTGACACAAGAGTCCTAAACATACAATAGTGAAGGGCTAGACTTTCCTGCGCGAACAGGATTCATTAACCAAAGAGAAACTACCTTACCATTATCAAATCATACTAACATAATCGGACTTCTTCATACTTCACACTTATCTTCATAGGTAGTCCTCAACATGCTTTCTTAATCAAAGCTGTCTAGCCACAACACTCCCATCATATTTCGAAACAAACGGAACATCAAAGGGATCCTAAGTTCATCTTCTAAGCTCATAATGTGATCCCAAACCAAAACAAAACCAACGAAGCTAAAGAACATGGACGTTCATGTGGAGAGTACCAAACGGTACAATTCGGAATCATAAACGATAGACAATCCATTCCTAAGTCATTGTTATTTCCAGAGTCTCGTACAATCCTAATCAGTCAACGAAAGGAATTAGGGTTCACGATACCCAAAACGGAACCTCTTCGTGCATAGATATAAGGTGGTATCCCTTTGCCCTATTCCATTCAAGATTGAAATGAATTGAAACCCAAGAAACGGAAATAACTATGAGAAATCGTCTGCTCAAAACGTTCCTCGTACATAGTCAAGTGAGTCCAAAAGGGGGTAATCAAAGGTCCATCAAAGTCCATCTAAAAAGGGTAAGAATTCCTTCACAGAAGAAATTCTGCAGAAAATGCAGGAGAGCCGGTTGACCTGCCCCTTTGGGCCGGTTAACCTGCCCTCTTGGCCGGTTGACCGGCTGAACTACAACCGGTTGACCGGCCTGTTACAGGTTTAAATGGCCCTCCCAGTTAAGGTTGGCCGGTTAACCGGCCTCTGTTACCCGGTTAACCGGCCAGCCTGCAGAAACAGGGCACAGCCACTGTTTCTGGGCTGGAATGGGACTTTTCCCATTTCTCTCTTATGGGACCTGATTAGCAACATGTGTAGTGATAAAAACACACTACTTGAAGGCATAAAACTAACAAATCAAGCCATTAATCTCTACATCCATTCTTTACAAACTATGAACCATTTATCATGTTTTCAAAGCATCTAAAGAATCAAATGAGCAAAGGTAATCTAACATATGATTTTAACATACAAATCAAGGAAGACAAGCATATCAAACAATAATATAGCTATTCACTTGCCTTGGGTTGAAATTGCACAAATCCACAAATCCTAGCTCCATAGTCCAACAAACCAAGCCTAAGGGATAAACAACAAAATGAAACTAAATTAAATATAAAATTACTAAAGGGGAAGCTCTAAGCTACCAAACACATTTCTACACCCAAAGTGTATTAACCCAAACCTAAGGGGAATGAGAACTTACCAAACAAATGGGTGGATGGAGTGGTGGCCAGGGCCGGTCCTGAATTTTTCAGGGCCCAGGGCAAGAGTAAAAGTTAGGCCTCTTCAGCCATCATATATGATAATATCATTGGTTGGTCCCACTGATGTGAAAAATTGGCAATGGGTTGATGATGCCCAAGTATAACTATTTGAAAAAAAAGAGAAGAAAGAAAACTCAGACCAGAATTTAAGCATCATATATGGGGAATTAAAAATCATTGGTGGGCCCCACTGACAAATGAGAAGAACGGGTGTAGGGCTGAAGGCTTGATGATCTATTTGTAAAAAAAGAAAAGCCCTAAATCATCCCAACACTAGACCAGATTCTCCCAGAATTTCAGCCATCAAATATAAAATATCATTGGTGGGCCCCTCTAATGGATGCTCAAATAAGTGATGCAATAAGCACTCTCAGATGATTTGATGATGAGTCTATTGATGCCCAGGACGATGGAATCCATTGGATGAGCCCTGCCCTCACCAAATGATTGAAAAAAAAAAAAAAAAGTTGAAGGGATTTTGGGGATTTTGGGCCCCCTCAAAAAATGGGCCCGGGGCAAGGGCACTTACAGCCCTTGCCCAGGGCCGGCCCTGGTGGTGGCTTGCCAATTGGAGATGATTGAGCTTGCGGGGTCCACGCGGAGATAATAATGATCATCGGAGGTTGTGGGGCCCACTTGATTGGTGGCCCACTGACTAGTGGTGATGGAAGGTCTCTTGGTGGTCCATTGACAGGAAGAAGGAAGAAGACAAAACAAGGAAAGAATGGAGAATTAGAGAGATATGAAACAGAGAATGAATTAGAGAGAGAAAGTGAAATGGATGTGGGTGGGGTGATTCACGTTGGCAGGGGAGTGAGAAAGAAAGAAAGGAAATAAGTGAGAGAATGAGGTGGGTGGAATGGGTGAGGGAGATGAGATGAGATGAGAGAAAATGAAATGAGATGATGAGAAAATGAATGGGAATAAAATGGGTGTGGCTAAAATCGTTGGCAGCAAGAGGAATGAGAGAGAAAGAAAGGAAGAGAGAGAGAGAGTGGAAAAAAAGGAAATGGGGAGGGGTGATTCACGCCGGCAGCAAGGAGGGGGAAAAACAGAGAAAGAAAGAGAAATGGAAAAGGAAAGATAGGGGAAGAAATAGAGAGAGAAAGAAATGGGGAAATAGAGAAAGAAAGAAAGAGATGGGGTGGCAGTCTGCTTGGAAGAGGGAGGGAGATGGAGAAGAGAGATGGAGTGGGCTGGGTTCGCCGGAGATGACTGGCGGCGACGAGCTTGGAGTCCAGCGGTGACGACGTGAGTGAGAGAGGGAGGACGACAGAGATGAGAGAAAGAGGGGAGTGGCTGCTGTGGATGAGGAATGAAGATGAAGAGTAAAGGGGGGGGGGTTTGACCTAACAGGGATTGGGGTGGGTCACTCACGTGAGTGATAGAGTGGGGGGGGGGGGGGGGGTTTGATGGGGATGAGATGGGAATTAATAAAATGGGCTTGGATGGGTCCGGGTCAGGTCAGGTTTTGGGTCGGGTTCGAGGGTCCGGATCGAGGTGAAACAGAAGGATAAAGTCCAGGAAATTAGGTAATCTACCCGATAGTGTCAAAATCTCGAAAAGCGGAAAATACTAAAAAGCCCTCGGAACTTTCCGGAAATAGCGACACACACCCCTACTGTACCCAAACGGGCTCGAATCTCAACCCAATTTCGCACGCGCAACCCTAAAGATTAATCGGACCTGTTTGGCTTATAACGAGCTTAATTAGCTAAAAACACAATTAACTAAGCTAATTACAACCTTGGAATTTCGGGATGTTACACATACTTTTTGGATGTTCTTTAACCAAAACATGAACGGAGTATACAACATATTCCATGGCAAGAAAATATCATACAAAAATAAGTATTCAAAAATATATCTCGAGTTTAAGAGTAAACTTTATATCAATCTAATTGAAAAACATACTGTAGTATGATGGACAGCATAATGGATGTGTGAACTGGGAAAAACAGCATGTTGATCATATGAAGAAAATCACAGTTGACTCAAACATTTTACCATACAGTTGGTGTACATATGATGGGTATGCAAAATGTTCTTCCTCACCAATTGAGATTAAGATGTACAAAGAGAAACACAAATCGAGATCTAAAAGGAAAAAAAAGGGAAGAACCAATCACTATAGCTAATCACAGTTATCTCTAACATATAACATATAGTAGGTATACGTTACAATTCGATGAAGGAGGTAGCAATTTTGATGACGTCAGCGAACGATCAAATGCGAAAATTTATCTTCTGAGCATTATCCCAGATCGCAATCTCAACATTCTCGGTACCAAGGTTGGGAAGTCACTTGCCCTTAAGGAGGAGTCGAGGAAGGAGAAGAAGAGTCAATTCTCTTTATGTATGCTGAACCAAATCATCAAGTTGTAAAGCACGAGTGAGATAACCGGTTACCATTCGCAGAGAGTGTCAGGCAAGTGGTGGAGGATCCAGGATCTTATTCACATACGCAGGTGTTGCTTCCTTTGGAAAAAGGGGATTATTGTGGAGGAAGTTGACATGAGGATGAAAAAGAATAAGAGAGCAAAAACGTGAGAAGAAAGGAGCAGGGCAATGGTTAAAGAGCAGTTATATATAACTGCATTAAGAGGAAATAAGACAAAGGAGAACGATTTTGATGTGGGTTTTTTCATTTAATGTTTTGACGTATTAAATGGAAGGCAATGTGGGAGAAAGGGAATTGGGAGGGTCAAAAGAAATTAAAATAGTCAAAATCAATTGCAAAAATTGAAACCGATTTTTCAATTGAAAACTGTAGCTTTCATATATAAGAATGGTAAGGATAAATCTTAAAAAAAAAAGGATTGTAAGTGCCTAAAAATCACGGACTTGGTTAAGAGAGGATTGAACTCTTGGTTTGATGATCTTGGGATGATTAGGGGAAAGGATCGGGCCTCCGGTAACCTAAAAGGGAAAACAAACGTCAGAGCCCCTGGCTGTAGGCAGCCGAAGGCACTCCGATGCCTGAGTTAGTTTGATAAATGAGGGAAAACGGAGAAGAAGAAGTATCGGGGAAGGCTTGTTGCATACCTCCTATAGTTCTCCTCCATGCATTATATAGACGTGAGAGTCATCATCGGACTGAACCCCTTAGGGAGAGATGAAAGTCCCATCAGCATGTACCTTTCTCTCCTGAGTGATGGTAGGTGAAAAGGGAACGTCCCATCGGGCCATCCCCCCATGCCTATGGATGTGACCTTGAGATAAGGCGTGCCACTTATCTAGGTCCGGCGCCCACTCTATTTGTCAGTTCGCCGTCTCCCGTCATGGCAGCGCATTTATGGCTGAATGACAGGAGTC
This sequence comes from Cinnamomum chago, assembly GCA_038049695.1. Lineage (NCBI taxonomy): Eukaryota > Viridiplantae > Streptophyta > Magnoliopsida > Laurales > Lauraceae > Cinnamomum > Cinnamomum chago. Next base: position 37,139,780 of record CP142452.1, read on the forward strand.
CGAGATCAGGCTGAGACCGAGACCGAGGTGAGCACCTGCAGATATAGCCACCGAGATGGGCTCCGCGCTTCCCCGAGCTGGCGCTTCTCCAGGGCTGGACAATACCGAGGCTAAGGACAATCCTAAAATTGGGGGAGTGGCCCCACATAGATTCGTAATTACGGAGGGCCCCCACACAATTGCCCCTAGCTCTCGACCTCTTAGAATTCTCTCTGAGGCCGGGAGCTAAGATTGAAAAGATGTGCTGGCCCTCGTCCTTTCGTATCTTGCTGACGTGTGATCATCATCACGACACCTTTTCATTTGCCCTAGGCGATAAATACGGTATCATAATTGCTTCACTAGGGCGGGCACGCAGACGTCGCTTCATATACCCGAGGTGATAAATATCGTACCCAAGGTATGGTGGGAGATGGGCCGGTGGTGCCACGTGTAACCCTTCGTTTGGTTGTTCACTGGGATCGAAGCAACGCGTGGAGAGTCCGAAGCGTTGCCTCGCACGCATGACATTCAAGAGGGGCGTTCCTCTATAAAATGTGGACGCCCCCTTTCCTTTCTCCTCTTATCTCTGCTTTCGTCTGAAGGAGATCCTGCGGAAGAAGACTCCCTGCTAAAACACAGAACCTCAGCGAACCCGGAGACTTTTCACTCTTCGTTTTTCGTTCTTCGCTTCCTACTCCTTGCAATCCGTCGCGTTTTCTCTGTGAGTTCTCTTCTCTATTTCTTTCTGCCTCCTTTTCCTTTCGTCCAGAGGGTTTCTGCCCCTTAGGTTTTTTCTAGGTCTTGTTCATTCCGCTTTGCTTTCCACCCCCTTCTAGCTTTTTAGAAAATGGGAATCTACACCCACTGGTTGGAGGGCCCCCAAGCCCTGGAGGGACTTAGGGCGGCGTTTAAGATTCCGGCTGACGTTCTGGTGAAGCCAGGCGACCACTAGGGCCTCTATGATGGCCTCACCAGATTCAAAGATTGGATGCCTTTCCCTTTGGTGTCGGTAGTCGAAGGTCGGGGTCAGGTTTCCTGTTCACCCGCTCCTTCGGTCCTACCTAAGCTTGTGGCGGATCTGCCCTTACCAGCTGATGCCCAATGGGTTTAAGATAATAATGGGCGTGGCGGAGCTGAACCGCATCCTCGACATCAACCTCAGCGTGCATGACATAGAGGATGTCTACGACATCTGTAAGACCGCGGGGGGCGAGGATTTGTACTATCTTCGGGTGAAGGCTAGATGCCGGCCCGTGATCAATGCCCTAGAAGACTCGAGCAAGTACGCCGGGGATGACCGTCTACTGGTCTCAGGGAACTGGGAGTTCGGGGCAGCCGAGACCGAGGAGGAGCGGAGAATCCAGGTTCCATGGAAACATGGGACCCCTCCGAGTAAACACCCGTTTCTTTGGGTTTATTGGTGTTGTTTTACTGTCGATTTGCCAAGCTGATGTCCTTTGCTTTTTGCGCAGGTGTTCAGCGAAGGAGGAGAGAGGCTGGCCTCGATCGTTGGAAGAGGAACGATGCCTGGCTAGAGAAGATCTACCACTACCACGGCCACCACGATCGGGCTACCTTCTCGCTGCTCGGGTACAAGCCGCAGTATCAGTCTTACACCAGGAAGACTGCCGAGATCCCCCTTGAGCCGATAGGAGAGATCGTGCTTGCGCTCGCAGAAACCAGCGGCCAGACCTCGGAGTCCCCGGGTCCGATCCTAGTTGAAGACAGCCCCTCCGACCGAGACCAACCAGAAGAGGAAATGGACGGGCCGCGTCCCCCTATGAAGAACTTGGGAGCCATGGTTCTCGGGGGTCGAGTTCCCCCCGCCCCGAAGCGTGCCCCCAGCGGGCCCGGCGCTGCTCGAGGCTCTTCAGCCAGCGCCCCCTCCGGTCCCTCGGGCGAGTCAGGGACCTCCTCCCTCGTGAAAGATAAAAACGCGCGAGGCCCCCCCGCAGGAGAAGAGGGGGAGGTCAGAGGAGCCTCCCAAGGATGCCCGGCCGCCCAAGTACACTCGGCCGCCAAAGGAGACTCGGTCGCGGAGGCCAAGAAGGAGGGTGAGGGGCCACCTCCTGAAAAAAGGCTTCGCGTGGGGGGCGAAGAGGAGCGGGTCCCGGAAGCAGATCCGTAGCACCGGCCTCACAAGCCGATGCCCTTCAGGCCAAACCTCGACCTCAACCCCGGCGAACCCATGAGTGTGGAGGACCGGATGGGGACATCTACCAGGACGGTCTCGGTGGTTGCCCGGGCATGCGCTCTCCCTTTGGACATGGAGAGGCATAATAAGTCCAGGACAATGAGCCTGATATACTCGACGATGAAGGCGTCGCTCGAGGTGATTCCCGGTCTTTTGTCTTTTTAGGCCTCATGCCTTAATCGTCTGTTTTGATCCTCTATCCCCTTGTCTCTCTGCAGAATGTACAGAAGCTCCAAATAATATTGGAGAGGACGGAGAGGACAACTGCGCAGGTCCTTGAGATGGCCGCTGAGAAGAAGAAGATGGGAGATGCCCTGGAGGCCAGTGCGGCAGAAATAAAGAAGGCGGAGGAGAAAATCGCCGAGCTCGCAATGGAACAACAAGCGGCGAAGGCCGAGATCATCAAGTTGCGAGGTAAAAACAAACACCTAAAAGGCGAGGCCGAGGAGAAGGCGAAGAGGGCGCACCAACTGGAGGCCGAGCTCGCCAAGAAGGAAACCGAGCTGGCTGGAAAAGAGGCCGAGCTCGAGTCCTCTAGGAAGGAACGGGTCGATGTCGAGTCCACTCTGCTAGCCCAGGCCGCAAAAGCTTATCAGGAAGGAGTGGACTGGGCATCGGCGGAGTACGTGGCTCAAATCAAGGACCTGAGCCCGGTCTTGTATGAGATGGGATGCGGGGAAACACTTCGTGAGTACGGGGTTTCTGAGGATGACCCCATATTCATGAATCTTCCTCAATTCCAGTCTGTCATACCTAGCCCAGAGTCAGAGCCCGACTCCAACCCTCCGGAAGCCCCTCCTGAAGCTCCAGGCCTTCCACCTCCGCCCCCGACTCCCGTCGAGGGCGACCAGGCCCGGGCCTTCACTGCGGCTCCTCCTCCCCAGACTTCAGGAGCTCCCGGCTCCGCTCCATCCGTCCCTCCGGGGCCAGAGAATAAAACTGCGGCGCCCAAAAAGTAGAGCAATAAATGTCTGTATTTTTTCTTTTCTTTCATGTATCTCTCTCTTTTTCCCGAGTGTACAGAGCTTTGTAATCACCTTTTCTTATCAATGAAAAACAATTTTCTTTCAATTCTCCAGCTGTCTTTTCATTTCTTTGCTCTTGCAATGGTGTATGGATGCTCTTCTGATATTGAGGTCCCATGTTCTAACCTGTTCCCCAAACTTCCAAGTGTTTGAGGTCGGTGGACTCGTAGAAATTGAACCTCTTCTAATCTTGTCACCGATCAAACCCTCAAGTGACTGAGATTGGAGGATCCATGAAACTGGGGCTTTAACAAGGCTCCCATTCTCTATCTAACCCTTTAAGTGGCTGGGGTCGGTGAAAGTCTAGCCCTAAGGCCGGGGCTTTAATAACATGCATCCGAAGGAAACGCCTTAAAAGAACTTGTAGTTAGCTTAGACTCACACCTTGGGGTGCGAGCTCACTGCTGGAGAGCTGGGGCCGTGCCGTCAACTTTGATAACCCGGGGGGTTCGGATGGACCCAAAGGCAGTCCGAACCCTGTAACATCAAAGTGAAATTCAGACGGTTGATTTTGTTCCTGCCCTAAGGGGGATGGCCCAATATCCGAACTCAACGAGGCTGGTGCGAGGAACGAGGCCTCGGCCCTATGATCGATTTCATGATCGGATCCATCCAGCTCGGACCGAGACCGACGCATAGGATTTGCCGGGGTGGGAGGAGTTCTATGCTCGGTTTTTCCAATGTCTCCACGTTGACCGTCCTTCTTTTTCCTGCCTCTACGGCCAAGGCTAAGTTGGCTAGGGCGTCTGCATGGCAGTTGGACTCCCTGCCGATTTACCTGACTTCTGCTTTCTCGAACTGGGATAGGAGCTGCTTTGTGTGGGCTAAGTAGGCTGCCATTCTCTTGTCACGGGCTTGGTAGTCTCCGCTTAGCTAGTTCGTCACCAACTGAGAGTCGCTGAAGACTACTAGCCGACGTGCCCCCAAGGTTCTTGCACTACCGAGACCCGCAATTAATGCCTCGTACTCTGCTTCGTTGTTGGAGGCTTTGAAATCAATGGTCGGGGCTTGCTCGATGACTAGGCCTTCTGGCGATTGGAGGACTATACCAGTGCCAGCCCTTTTGGATGTTGAGGATCCGTCGACGAAAACCTTCCAGGCCGACTCGAAGAATTGTCTCCAAGCTCGGTCATCCTTGGCCTCGGCTGTCTCATTGTCCCTGCTGCCCCCCAGTTCAGTATCGAGCGAAGTCGGTGCCGAACTAGGAGAAGTGAACTCGCAGATGAAGTCTGCCAGTATTTGCGCTTTGACCGCTGTCCTAGGTTGGTATTGGATATCGAATTGCCCCAGTTCGACGACCCATTTATAGATTCTTCCAGAAAAGTCCGCCTTCCGAAAAAGGGACTTGAGTGGGTACTCCGTGACAACCACCACCGTGTATGTCTGGAAGTGATGGGAGAGTTTGTGAGAGGCACTGATGAGTGCCAACGCAAGTTTCTCGAGTGGGAGGTACCTGGTCTCGGCGTCGAGCAGGATCTTGCTAGTGTAGTAAATGGGCTGCTGTTGTTTGTCATTTTCTCGGACTAACACTGAGCTCACGGCGTGGTCCGAGACCGCTAGGTAGAGATAGAGGAGGTCACCTTGTGATGGAGTGGACAATAGCGGTGGTGAGGAAAGGTATGCTTTGAGCTCCTCCAGTGCTTGATTACATTCGGGGGTCCACTGGAATATGGAGCTCTTTTTCAGGAGTTGAAAGAAAGGGCAACAATTGTCCGAAGCTCGGCTGATGAAGCGATTCAGGGCAGTGGCCATCCCCGTTAGTCTCTGTACCTACTTCGCCGAGGTCGGGCTCTGGATTGCCTGGATAGCTGAAATCTGCTCTGGATTAGCCTCGATTCCTCTCCGGGTCACCAGGCTCCTTAAGAACTTACCGGAGCCGACGCCAAACGCACACTTGGAAGCGTTCAGCTTAAGCTGGAACTTCCTGAGGATGGCGAATATCTGGCGTAAGTCTGCTAAGTGGTCCCGCGACTTCTTGGACTTAACCACCATGTCATCGATGTAGACCTCCACTGTCTTCCCGAGCTGGGCGTGGAAAATCTTTGTGACCAGTCTCTGGTATGTCGCCCCGGTATTCTTCAACCCAAAGGGCATCACTTTGTAACAGTAGATGCCTCGAGGTGTTATGAATGCGGTTTTCTCCTCATCATGTCCGCGCATGGGGATCTGGTGGTAACCACGATAGGCATCGAGGAAGCTCATTCTGTTATGTACCGAGGTGGCGTCGATCATCTGGTCGATTTTTGGGAGGGGGAAACTGTCCTTGGGGCAAGCTTTATTGAGATCGGTGAAGTCCACGCAGACCCTCCACTTGCCTCTTTTCTTTTTTACCACAACAATGTTGGCCAGCCACCTCGGATAATGTACTTCACGGATCACCCCGGCTTTGAGGAGCTTGTCTACTTCTTCGACGACAGCCTCTGTCTGCGGGACCCCTGTTCTGCGGGCTTTTTGTACTATAGGCTTGTGCCTAGGGTTGACATTCAATTTGTGACACATGACCTCAGGGTCAATCCCAGGCATCTCGTATGGAGTCCAGGCGAAGACGTCCTTGTTCTGCAATAGAAAGTAAAGCAACTCAGTCCTTTCGTCGTCGGGGAGTTGGCTTCCCAGTAGGAAATAACGCTCGGGGTCGTCGGAATCGATCCTGACCTCGATGAGTTCCTCTATGCTCTTCTGCTTTGCTGGGCGACCGACACCTCGAGTTCGGCCTCCAGTTCGCCATATGCACTTGTTGTGGCTCCGTTTCGCTAGGCACTACGGCTGTGAGGCACTGTCTGGCCATTTGCTGATCTCCTCGTACGGTTACTATCTATATTACCCATCCGGCCTTCTCTAGTGGGAACTTGAGCTTCTGGTGAAAGGTGGAGGGCACTGCCTCCATGTCGTGCAACCAACTGCGCCCCATTATCACATTGTAAGGAGACGGTGTGTCTACTACCATGAAATCGGCCATCTTCGTCGCGCCTCCTATCCGAACTTCGAGCGAGATCCTTCCCTTGGGATACACTGGTTTAGCGATGAAGCCAAATAAGGGAATGCGGGCCTCCTGCAGATCGGACTCGGTCAGGCCAAGTTGCTTGAAACAGCTGAAGTAGAGGATCTCGGACGAGCTCCCTGGGTCTACAAGGATGCGCTTTACAGTGTAATTGTTCAGCCGCAGGGTGAGAGTGAGCGCGTCGTTGTGGGGGAGTTGGACCCCTCCTAGGTCTTCGTCCGAGAACCAGATCTTGGGCTTTTCCTTCCTAGCTTTCTTTGGTGCAGGCTCTAGTTCGGCCAACATCACTTGTTTGCAATGGGAGGCCCTCCTGGCCTCTGAGCGAGCCTGATTGCTTCCCTTACTGGGAGCCGGAGCCAAGTGAATGACGTTGATGACACCTGTAGGTTTGTCGCTGTCCTGATCGGTGTCGGGCAGGGCGTGCTACTGGGCTCGGTTGACCCTTTCTCCCTCCTTGATGTACTCCCGAAGGTGCCCATCCCTGACGAGCTTCTCGAGGTGGGACTTTAGAGCCTTGCAGTCTTCAGTCATGTGTCCGTGCTGCTTGTGGTAAGAACAGTTCTTGCTCCGATCTCGGGTGGATGGGTCGCCCTTCATAGGCTGCGGCCACTGGAAGTAGGGCTCTGCCTTGATTTTGCCGAGGAGTCTGAAAATGGGCTCCTTGAAGACGACATTGACGGCCCTGTAAGGATCTCCGGCCGGCCTGGCAGGCTGAAACTTCGGTCTCTTGCTGCTACCCGAGATGGCGGTTAAGTAGGCTGCCGAACCGGAGGCTGTCCTCTTCTTGTCTGGCTTCTGTTTGGGGAACATTCCTTCTCCTCTGGAGGTCTGGCCCTTTTGTTGGAGGCCGAATTGCTCATTGCCTCGGGCTTCATCTTCTTCCTGCTCGATGTACTGGTTTACCCTAGCAATCAATGCCATCATCGTGGTCACGGGGGTTCGGACCAGGTCTCTGCGGAGCTCATTGCCTGGGAGCAAGGCCTATCGAAAGCACATGATGGCGACGTCATCTTTGGCGTCCGTGACCTGGCTATAGATCGTCCAGAATCTTCTGGCGAATGCGGTGATGCTTTCATTGTCCTTCATTCGGATTGCCATGAGGTTGCCACCCGTCTTCGGGATGACTCGGTGTGCTTGAAACTTCTCTACGAAGGAGCTTCGGAGCTGGCGCCAGCTTGAGACCGACCCGGAAGGGAGCGCGCAGAACCATCAAAGCAGGAGGTCCCCTAAACTGGAGGAGAAGACCCTGCAGTTCAGGTGGCCGACGTCCCCCCAAACTGACATCCGTTGGGTGAAGTGTCGTAGATGCGCTTCTGGGTTCGAGGTCCCGTCATAAAGGACGAACCTCGGAACGCTGAATCTCTCGGGAAGAGAGAAGTTCTTTATTTCCTGGGAAAAGGTTGACATGCCCTGGTCTTCTTTATCGCGAGCCTCTGTTTGATTTCGATCGAAACCGATCTCTGCCATTTGGGCCGGGACCTATTGCTTGACGTAGTGGTCCAGCAGTTCCCTCAAGCCCGTGATGTTCTCTGGCCTCGGGGACTCCGGCTCATGACGTGACCCCCCGAGGTTACTAGGAAGGCGGCTGCTGCTTGAGCCCTCTTCTTCGCAGCGATTTCCTCTTCTGTCGTTGAGGACCTGCCTCAAGTCTCGGCTGTCCGGACGGTCCTGCTGTCGTCTACGGGGTGGAATAAGGGTCTTCCTCTCATTTGCCTGAAGCTGCTCTTTGAGATGACGAATCAACTCTTCTTTTTCTTGGAGGACCTGATTCTGGGCCTCGAGTTCTTCAAGCATGGGATCATCCCCTTCATCGTGGGCTCGATGAAAGGACTGATTGTCATTGCGAGTGCAATGATGGGAGTGATGGGATTTTGCCTCGACAGGGGTCTTGCACCATCGTCGAGGATCTGACGGGTAGACATTCTGCTGAAGGTCCCTAGGTGCTGATTACCTGGGGGGCGAGGAGTCTCATGATGGTCGTCACGACGGGGAGGTGCCTTCACCGGTCAGGACGAGGAGTCTGACTGGACGACACCCTCCACGTATGCGGGACCAGATTTTTCCCCTGGACTTTCTCTGGCGGGGGATCCCCGATAGCTCCTGCAGGACGGGGGGAAACTCCGTCGGACCCGGGGGGAAGAGGAGCAGTGAGAGCGCTAGTGGGCACCGTTGGAGGTAATGACTGGAGCTACCGAGGTTGCGGCTTTGGTCGTGAAAATGATGGCAATGGTGGTTGTTCCGGCGGAGGAAAGGACGATGCTTTTCGAGATTTTGACGATCCCTCGCCGCCGTATCTGGTTTTTGGAGGCATGGCTTTTGTAGGTTTGGTTTTGGCAAAGATCCTGTTCCCACAGACGACGCCAACTGTAAGTACCTAAAAATTACGGACTTGGTTAAGAGAGGATTGAACTCTTGGTTTGATGATCTTGGGATGATTAGGGGAAAGGATCGGGCCTTCGGTAACCTGAAAGGGAAAACAAACGTCAGAGCCCCTGGCTGTAGGCAGCCGAAGGCACTCCGATGCCTGAGTTAGTTTGATAAATGAGGGAAAACGGAGAAGAAGAAGTATGGGGGGAGGCTTGTTGCGTACCTCCTATAGTTCTCCTCCATGCATTATATAGACGTGAGAGTCATCATTGGACTGGACCCCTCAGGGAGAGATGAAAGTCCCATCAGCATGTACCTTTCTCTCCTGAGTGGGGGTAGGTAAAAAGGAAACGTCCCATCGGGCCATCCCCCCATGCCTATGGATGTGACCTTGAGATAAGGCGTGCCACTTATCTAGGTCCGGCGTCCACTCTATTTGTCAGTTCGCCGTCTCCCGTCATGGCAGCGCATTTATAGTCGCATTTATGGCTGAATGACAGGAGGCCGAGATCAGGCTGAGACCGAGACCGAGGTGAGCACTTGCAGACATGGCCACCAAGATGGGCTCCGCGCTTCCCTAAGCTGGCGCTTCTCCCGGGCTGGACAATACCGAGGCTAAGGATAATCCTGAAATTGGGGGAGTGGCCCCACATAGATCCGTGATTATGGAGGGCCCCCACACAAGGATAAATCTTCATCTCTTTTGATTTGAAAAAGGGATTCCTATCCCTTTATAATCTTGGAAGATTCAATTTGCACGATTATTAGTGAAACAGAAAAGAGAGTAGAGTCTCTTTCTTGGGAAATCCAAACTGCAGCTTGATCTAAGTTGATCCTAGCCTTCCATCATCTGAGGGATTACAATTGCTCCCAAACGTGACCTTTAAGGCGATACTTGTTCGTGTAAGATGGACAAAAAGAAATAGTCTTTTTTTTTGTATGAGAAGATTTGGCGATATATGGAACCATGATCTCAACATCCAACAGTTTGGATCATCTTAATTAAATGACTCGCTCAATAAGTTTCAAGTTACAGGAAATGCAATCTATTTGGATCCACTTTCGCATGAGCGTGCTTTTGAAAGCTCTAATACCAATGTAAGCCTTGGTGCTAAAGACACTATAATCTGAGATGAATCAACCACTAACCATGTATTGGGTAAGATCAAGCCCTTCTCTGGAGATCGAGATCGTCCACTAGTGATCATCAACCTTATATGGTTCACTCTACATGAACCATATTATGTAGAGTTATTTGTTATCATTTTAAGATCCGCCCACCTCCCGTCCTCACTTAAGTGGGTTTGCACACCAACCCTCCTTATTTTTTTCAAGCGAGGAATCCTATCATCAGATCTATGGATTCCTTATCTGTTACCAAACAATCTAAATGGTTGGTTTGTTGCATAGGGTTTCTCGAAGCGAGTATTCGGTTAAGACCCCTTTGACGTATTATAGTTTGGCGAGTTCAATTCTATCAAGTCCAAATGTCCAACCCATTACCTTTTCTTCTACTCCATGATACATTCAGTTCCTTGAATTAGTTATATTTCATGCCCAAAGACCCTTCTTATTTTCTTTGGGGAATACTATTTTATCTTCTAAAAAATAATTATATTTTTCATAAGAATAATTAAGGGAGGTTTGGGAGCACCTTTTTGCTATATAGGGAACCAGATTTTACTTATATTTACCTATATACATCATGTGCCACGGTTTATTTATTTGTTTTTTTTAATCACTTTTGGAGGGAGGACTAATCCTTGCAGGTGCACGCAATTACCTGCAAACGCCCGGGGTAAACTAGGGTAGGGCGTTGCCTTTGCGGATTGCACACCACTGGAGAGCAAACCCATGGAGAGAGCGGCGTTGCCCAGCCTTGGAGGGCTCATCATGTGCAATGTTGGTATGCACTAAATTGGTCTGAAACTATGATGATCCTTATAGTGCAAGTTTTACGGACTTTTGTTTGTTTGTTTTTTTTTTTTGGTATGAAGTTTTACAATTGATGGTCAAGTCTTGTGTGCTCTGCCACATCTAGTAATACGTCAAACGAGATCTTCAATGTAGGAGATATTGTTTGAGAATCATTATTAATGGCATATATGTTTTGTTTTTACATCATTATCAAATGAGATATGTTATGCATAGGAAAACCCCTACTCATGCTCAATCAGTGGCGTTTTCACTTGCCTCAAAATGTTGCTTGTGTAATAAGGTAGTGGAAGGTCAGTTTCCTCTTTCGTTGTGTCGCGACCCCGGACCGGGCCCGAAGGACTAATCCGGGATCGGGACTAATAATGTACCACATCGGTTTAATGCCATATATTTATATAATTTCCTACAGGTGTCCGCGGTGAGGATATCACCACCATATAAGAACATTTCTATTAAGTGCGGAAGAGTGTAGCAAATCAAATTGATAATTCAAGTCATGCCACAAGATAATAATGCATGTATAACCAAGTATCAGAATGAGCAATGATCATTAACGTTTCCCAAAAGTAAGGTTAGAGTTTAAACAAAAGATCATTTAATTACATTCTCCAAAAATTAGAGGCTAACAAAGGCCAATACATCTCAAAGTATAATCCCAAAAAAATGAGTTATCCACAAACTCCCAAAATGAATCGCATCTTGAGACAACTGAATGTCTAAATGACATCATCGGCGTGCCACTCAACTAAGTGTTGCGGTTCTCCGACCGCCTCCTCGGGCTCCGCCTCGGGAAACACGACGTCTGGACCTGAGTACCAAAGAGTGGGTCAAACACGACGGTTTGGCACGTGGGTAAAATACAATGACAATATGATAATAAATGAATTTACCTTCAAAAGCGTTTAAACCTGTTTAAATAACAATTTCTATGAACGAGATAAAACATTTATTCAAATACAAGTATGTATTATAAAATATGTAAAGGTAACCAAGGAAAACGGGGAAACAAGCAAGATGACAACCACGAAGCTAAGTCCTCTATCACTAAAGTGACAGAGCAATAACTAGGCACTGGTCTCAGTCACTCGAGGTGAGGAGAAACAGTGGATCTTATAAATACATATACATATACTATACATGACCACGGTAGCGAGCCGGGCATCGGGAACCACAGTAGCAATCTGCGGCATCGGGACAAGACCACGGTAATAACCGGGTAACGGCATCCAAACTGCAGCTGGCGGGATAAGAGGGAGATCTCCAAGTCAGTGGATCAGACTGACAAGGTTATCCAAGCTTAGTGGTGCCGACTCATAGGTCAAATGACAAGATTAAAACATGTATGAAATACATCAAGTGCAAGTACATAAATAAACGGGACGGGGTGCTCAAAGGCACAACTGTCATATCAATTCGGGCATGCTTATCGGGCTAGCAAGATGCTACAATTGTAATTTCAACATTTTCGAGAATACATGGGAAGTTCGAGAAATAGAAAAATACAAATGATTCTTTGAAAATCTCAAGACAAGCCCCGGGGTTCAAGATCTGTTTAAAGTGACCAGGGATCCCGTATGTCGATCTAATAACAACTTGGTACTCTTTGAGTTTGGGGACATCCCGGGCTCCTTATATACACTTTGAATTTTCAAAGCTTCAAATGAAATCTTCGTGATGTGGTTTCTTTCTCAAATGGCCTCATACGTTGCCTAGTAAGTCTCTCTAATATAAAGGGGTTCTCAATGAATAACCCCAAAACGTTTAAACAATTCGTCATTGTCCCAAACATAGTCTTTGACCGACAAAGCTCATCGCTCGAGCGAACCGGAGAGTTTGTTCGAGCGAGGAGCTCTCTGGAATGGTTGTCTGGGTGATTTTCGGTTACCTAGCGGTCAGATGGCGGTTAGCCGCCGTTGGGTTAGGCGGTTAGCCGCTGGCTGACCGCGGTTGGTCTGACAGAAAAACAGATTACTGGAAATATAACCGAAATGTTTCGGTTGGCTGGTGGTTAGCTACCGCTGGGTTAGGTGGTTAGCCGCTTGCTAACCGTGAGGCTGATTGTGCCTTTAGGAGGAAAATGTTGCTCTCTAGAAAAGTAACCGCGACTGTTCGGCTAGCTGGCGGTTAGCCGCCAGTCACCAGACGGCTAGCCGGTAGGTGACCGCTGGTTGACCGCCAGGTGTGGGAAATACCCACTGTGTTCATATTTGAGCCATTTTTCCTCCTCAAAACCACTCTCCTCACTTCCATTTAATCCCTGCAATAAAACTGAGCTAAGAGCTCCTCCAATACCTCTATCTACACTTCTCCAAAACTCCAATATGTGTTCATTCCATCACCTCCTTCTTAACCACAACAACCACAAGAGGAAAGAGAAACCAAATCACAAACATTCATTTAAGATATATCCAAGAGACAACAAGTACCATAACCAATATGTTTCCAAAACATTAAATGATTTAGCAAGGTTCATTCAAAGCATTTATTTGAACAATCGATGCAAGCCAATAAATATGAATGGAAATGACAAATCAACCACATTCCTCATGAAAACCATTGAAAGCTCATAATATTAACTCATCCACTTGCCTTGGGTCTTCTAATCAAGGAAATCAAGCTACTAAACAAAGCTCTCTCAAGAATCCTACAAGCACAAACAAAACCCCCAAAACAAACCCTAAAATGGGTCAAACAATGAATGAAGAAGATAGAACTTACAATAATGGAGATGAAGCTTCTCTAGGACTAGAAGAATACAAATCTAAAAGATGGAAAAGATTGCTTACTTGGATGACCTTTAAATGGCAAGAGTTAGCTCAAAGGAAGTCTCAAAGTTGATAGGTTTCTCAACAAATGATATCAAAAGATAGCCTTCAAGATGAGGAAGAGAATGATGACCTCCATTTTGATGTTGGTGCAAGATTAGTAGGAGATTGAGATGGAGAGAGCAAGAAGAAGAAGAGAAAGGTTGCAAGAAACCCTAGGTTAAAGCTTGTGTTGGAGAAAGGAAAATGAGGAAGATGGGTTCTCCTTATATAAGCAAATGGGAATGGGTCCCACTACTTAAGACACCCTTTGGGCTGAAATCATGTCTTTCAGGATCTCGGATGAATTCGACGAAGAAGGAAGAAATGATCGCCGAAATATCTAGTTTCCAAAAAGTATATGTTTCGCTAGTTTTGGGAATATCAAGTTTTGGGTATAGATTTAGTGTACAATGATTGTTTTGCCCTCAATGCTAGGGAATCGGGTTTCGGGATCTCAAACGGGGACGGGATCAACATGAAAGTTGTAGGGGTTAACAATACAAATAAAGAAAAATTAAAACAATGAATGCAAGAATCTCCAATAAGTCCTCAAGCGCATGCAAGGTCAAAAAGAAGGAACCCCTAAAGGGCCCCACTAAACACAATGCAAATCAAAATTCCCAAAGCTATATCAAAATCTATTATATTCCCAACTTAATCAAAATCTACTAAACACGCTTAAAACTAAAACACAACTCAATTAATGCTAATCGAGGTCACTCGGGACGGGGTCTTACATCCTCCACCCCTTAGGACATTTGGTCCTCCAAATGAAATGTAAAACTCACCTCAGGTAGTAAATGTGGGTACTTCTTCTGTACTTGGTCTCGTAATTTCCACGTTGCCTATTCCGATCCATGATTCTCCCAAAGTACTTTCACCCACTGAATAGTTCGAGTCCTCAACTCCTGTTCCTTCGTATCGATGATCTGAACGGGTTTCTCAACACAGGTGGCATCTTCTCTGATCTCCATTAATGGCTCATGACGGAGTACATGTAAAGGGTCAAGAATGTACTTCTTTAACATAGACACATGGAAGACAACATGTACGCCGGATAGCTCAGGTGGTAAGGCTAATCTATAAGCCACATCACCGATCTTGCTCACAATGTCGTATGGTCCAATGTATCTCCGTGATAACTTGCCCTTCTGTCCAAATCTCAATGTTCCTCTCGTAGGTGACACTTTCAAGAAAACCTTATCTCCTTCTTTGAATTGTAAGTCTCTACGGTGGGAGTCTGCATAGCTCTTCTGTCTACTCCGGGACACCTTCAGGCGTTCTTGGATCAACTTCACTTTGTCGCTGGTTTCACTTACTATAGTCGGTCCATGGAAACTGCGAATTCCGACCTCTTACCAACAAACAGGTGTCCTACACCTTCTGCCATACAAAGCCTCAAAAGGCGCCATCCCAATGCTCGAGTGGTAACTATTGTTGTAAGCAAACTCACACAATGGTAGAGTCTCATCCCATTGAGTCTTGAAGTCTAACACACAAGCATGGAGCATATCCTCAAGAGTTTGAATAGTCCTCTCTGATTGGCCGTCTGTCTGTGGGTGATAAGCCGTGCTAAACTGTAGTTTTGTACCCATAGACTCATGTAACGTCTTCCAGAACCTCGAGACGAATCTGCTGTCTCTGTCAGATGTGATAGAAACTGGTTGTCCATGTCGATTGACAATCTCGTTGACAAACAACTCTGCTAAAGGTAGCATGTGCATCTTCTTCCCTGTCCTCATAGGAATGAAATGAGCTGACTTGGTGAGACGGTTCACAATGACCCATATCTCATCGTTGCCTCTGCTAGTCCTCGGTAGTCCCAAAATAAAATCCATGGTTATATGCTCCCACTTCCATTCCGGGATCTCTAACGGCTGTAACAACCCTGGAGGCCTCTGATGTTCTGCCTTAATCAACTGACAGGTCATGCAACGGGAGACAAATGCTGCAATCTCTCTCTTCATATTGTTCCACCAAAATCTGCCCTTCAAATTCTGATACATCTTTGTGTTGCCTGGATGCATAGAGTACTTCGTACTGTGAGCTTCGGTCATGATATCATTCCTTAAATCTTCAATGTTAGGCACGCATAGACGGTCACGGTAGTACAAAATCCCATCAATAATACGGAAGTCAGGACGTTCTGCTATGTGCTCTGAAATCTTGGCCAACTCTGGATCTTGCAACTGACTATCCTTGATCTTCTGAATAAAAGAAGGCTCTGACACTGTCATGTTAGCTAACAAAACTCCCTTCCTTAGTGGCTGCTGGTCTATACTCAATTCTTCAAATTGTTCAAAGATACAAGTGCCACTTAGATTTGCTAAGCTTACTGATTTTCTGCTCAAGGCATCGACAACTACATTTGCTTTCCCCGGGTGATACTTGATTTGAAAATCATAGTCCTTGATATATTCCATTCATCTTCTCTGCCTCATGTTCAATTCCTTCTGAGAAAATAAATATTGTAAGCTGCGGTGGTTGGAATGAACTTCGAACTTCTCTCCATAGAGGTAATGTCTTCACATTTTTAACGCGAAAATAACCGCTGCTAACTCAAGATCATGGGTGGCATAGTTCTTCTCGTGATCTTTCAACTGTCGGGATCCATATGCAATCACTTTTCCTTCTTGCATCAACACACAACCAAGTCCAACATTCGAAGCATCGGTAAAAATGGTAAAACTGCCGCTTCCGGATGGTAAAGTAAGGACTGGTTTTGTAGTCAATCTCTTCTTTAGCTCTTGAAAACTATCTTCACAATGATCTGTCCGCACATATGGCACATTCTTCCTTGTCAACTTCGTCAAAGGTGACGCAATCGATGAGAATCCCTGCACAAACCTCCTGTAATAACCTGCTAAACCCAGAAAACTTCTGATTTCTGACGCATTCTTCGGTCTCTCCCAAGTCATAACTGCTTCAATCTTGGACGGATCCACTGATAATCCTTCTTTGAAGATGATGTGCCCCAAAAATGCTACTTGCTCCAACCAAAATTCACACTTGTTGAGCTTCGCATACAGCTGATTCTCTCTCAAGAGTTGCAATGCTATCCTCAAATGCTCTTCATGCTCTTCTCTGGTCTTGGAGTACACCAAAATGTCATCTATGAATACTACAACAAACTGATCCAGATACTGTGCAAATATCTTGTTCATCAACGCCATGAACACTGCCGGTGCATTAGTCAACCCAAATGACATCACTAGGAACTCATAGTGGCCATATCTTGTCCGGAAAGCTGTTTTCAACACATTTGATTCTCTGACTCTCAGCTGATGGTAACCGGATCTTAAATCAATCTTCGAAAAATAAGAAGCACCTTGCAATTGATCAAACAGTTCATCTATCCTTGGCAATGGGTATTGTTCTTGATGGTCACTTGATTCAATCTTCTGTAATTTATACACATTCTCATTGAACCATCCTTCTTCTTGACAAACAAGACCAGAGCTCCCCATGGTAAAATGCTCGATCTCACAAAACCATTGTCCAGTAATTCTTGTAACTGAGTCTTCAATTCTCCCAATTCTGCCGGAGCCATTCTATATGGTGCAATAGATATCGGAGCGGTCCCTGGTAACAACTCAATAGTGAAAGTAATCTCTCTGATGGGTGGTAAACTTGGAATCTCCTCCGAAAAAGCATCTGGGAATTCCCAAACAATTGGGATCTCCTCCACCCCTTAGGACCGTTTATCCTCCGTGATAAACGCCAAATATGCTTCACAACCACTTCTCAATAGTCATCAGCCTTCAATGCTGAGACCAACCCTGTACGAGGACTCCTCCTCTCTCCCTGAAACAACACCCCTGCTGGTGTTTCATCTAACTTGAAAGTCAGGGTCTTATGGAAACAATCCATTATAGCATGGTATCCTGCCAGCCAATCCATCCCTAGGATGACATCATAATCGTACATCTCCAAAAAATGAGATATGCTGTTAAAACCACTTCTCCTATCTGACCTGTGCAACTAGGGTAAAAGGTTTTACAAATAACTTGTTTACCTAATGGGGTTGCCATAGTCAAAATAAATTCAAGTTCTCTAGCATGCATATCAATCAACTTAGAAAATTTATGGGATAAGAATGAATGTGTTGAGCCAGGGTCAAATAAAATCCTAATTTTTATCCCACAAACAAGAAGTGTACCTTCCACTACATTTCCCGCTGCCTCTGCATCAGCTCTATTGACCGCATAGATTTGTCCTCGATGTGGTGGCCTATTCGGAGCTTGTTGTGGCCTGCCTTGTTGTGCATTCCTATTCTGTTGTGGGGGACGCTGGTTCTGATTTTGTCCTTGTTGATAACGGGCCTGCTACTGTGATCTATGCTGTTGATGTGGTGCCTGTTGCTGTAGTGGCCTTGCCTGATTCTGAACAACGATTGCATTCTGTGGTGGTGCTGGACGCTGTACCCCTTGTTGCTACTGCTGATTCTATCTGTTCTGCCTTGGACAGTCTCTCATCTGGTGGTTCATGGAACCACATCTGAAGCATGCTCCTGTGAGTGTACGACATTCCGCACTGACATGATTCTTCCCACAATGGGCACAAACCAATGGATTCTGAGTATTCGGTTCTGTCCTCTGCTTCTTGTTCTGATGATTCCTATGCTGGTAGTTCTGTTGATGAGCTTGTCTCTTGCCTTGAACTCTAAGGATCTTGTTATGGAAATTCTCAAACTTACAGGCCCTCTTGACAGCTTCATCGAAAGTTGCAGGTGGTACAACTTCGGTAGCATCTTTCTCAATAAAAGGATTAAGTCCCTCTAGGAACTTTGCAATCTTCTTCTCCACCGTATCCACCAATTCCGGAGCATATCTAGACAATCTCTCGAACTTAGTGAGGTATTCGAGGACTGTCATACTCCATTGCACAAGCTGCTGAAACTCCACTGCCTTTTGCCTCTTGATGTGTGTAGGTACATATTTATCATGAAAGTGCCTCTTGAAATTTACCCAAGCCACTGCATCAGCCATAGTCCGGTATTCATCTCTAATCGTCTTCCACCATATGTCTGCTGCACCCAAAAAGAGAGATGATGCAAGTTTAACTCTATCTACTCCAGTGCATTGGAAAATCTCAAATATGTTCTCCGTATGCTCTAGCCAATCATCTGCATCTAATGGATCCTCTATTCCAAAAAACTCTTTCGGAGCCCTCTTCCGAAACCGCTCAAATAATGCATTTGGTTCATGTTGCCTCTGATTGATGACAATAGCGGGTTGAGGTTGAACCGGTTCAGGCCTTCTCTGTAATACCTGTAGCAATTGCCTCTGCATCTCGGCCATTTCTCTAGCATGATCTTCATCTTTCTTAAGCATTTGCTCTTGCAATCTAGTTTGGTTCTCATTAGCCTGACGCTGTTGGTCAAGTATTGCCTGCATCATTCGTTGGAATTGATTTGGCATAGTGTTACCAACTACATCCTCCTCAACTGGCTCTGTATGATCACTATTACTTCCAGAGGGGTTACCAATTACCGGTCTCTTATGAGGTGGCATGATGCTGTAAAACAAGTTGTTAGCACATAATAATCAAATAAGGGTCACACATTGCTCACACGATACTAGCTAGCGAAAGATCTAAGGTATCCTCGCCACGTCCTTAGGATTTCTAGTTTCTTTTAATTGCCTGAAACACGTCTCGCTCTAATACCACTCTGTCGCGACCCCGGACCGGGCTCGAAGGACTAATCCGGGATTGGGACTAATGATGTACCACATCGGTTTAATGCCATACATTTATTTAATTTTCCACAGGTGTCCGCGGTGAGGATATCACAACCATATAAGAACATTTCTATTAAGTGCGGAAGCGTGTAGCAAATCAAATTGATAATTCAAGTCATGCCACAAGATAATAATGCATGTATAACCAAGTATCAGAATGAGCAATGATCATTAGCGTTTCCCAAAAGTAAGGTTAGAGCTTAAACAAAAGATCATTTAATTACATTCCCCAAAAATTAGAAGCCAACAAAGGGCAATACATCTCAAAGTATAATCCCAAAAGAATGAGTTATCCACAAACTCCCAAAATGAATCGCATCTCGAGACAACCAAATGTCTAAATGACATCATCGGCGTGCCACTCAACGAAGTGTTGCGGTTCTCCGACCGCCTCCTCAGGCTCCGCCTCGGGAAACATGACGGTTTGGTAGGTGCGTAAAATACAATGACAATATGATAATAAATGAATTTACCTTCAAAAGCGTTTAAACCTGTTTAAATAACAAAATCTATGAACGAGATAAAACATTTATTCAAATACAAGTATGCATTATAAAACATGTAAAGGTAACCAAGGAAAACGGAGAAACAAGCAAGATGACAACCCCACGAAGCTAAGTCCTCTATTACTAAAGTGACAGAGCAATAACTAGGCACTGATCTCAGTCACTCGAGGTGAGGAGAAACAGTGGATCTTATAAATACATATACATATACTATACATGACCACGGTAGCGAGCCAGGCATCGGGAACCACAGTAGCAGTCTGCGGCATCGGGACAAGACCACGGTAATAACCGGGTAGCGGGATCCAAACTGCAGCTGGCGGGACAAGAGGGAGATCTCCAAGTCAGTGGATCAGACTGACAAGGTTATCCAAGCTTAGTGGTGCCGACTCATAGGTCAAATGACAAGATTAAAACATGTATGAAATACATCAAGTGCAAGTACATAAATAAACGGGATGGGGTGCTCAAAGGCACAACTGTCATATCAATTCGGGCATGCTTATCGGGCTAGCAAGATGCTACAATTGCAATTTCAGCATTTTCGAGAATACATGGGAAGTTCGAGAAATAGAGAAATACAAATGATTCTTTCAAAATCTCAAGACAAGTACCGGGGTTCAAGATCTGTTTAAAGTGATCAGGGATCCCGTATGTCGATCTAATAACAACTTGGTACTCTTTGAGTTTGGAGACATCCCGGGCTCCTTATACACTTTGAATTTTCAAAGTTTCAAATGAAATCTTCGCGATGTGGTTTCTTTCTCAAATGGCCTCATACGTTGCCTAGTAAGTCTCCCTAATATAAAGGGGTTCTCAATGAATAACCCCAAAACGTTTAAACAATTCGTCATTGTTCCAAACATAGTCTTTGACCGACAAAGCTCATCGCTCGAGCGAACCGGAGAGTTTGTTCGAGCGAGGAGCTCTCTGGAATGGTTGTCTGGGTGATTTTCGGTTACCTAGCGGTCAGATGGCGGTTAGCCGCTGTTGGGTTAGGCGGTTAGCCGCTGGCTGACCGCGGTTGGCCTGACTGTTAGACCCCGACCCAGACCAATCCGATTAGTGTGTGATTAGTATGTGTTTAGTCTTAAGTGGGTTTAGTTATTGTTGGGTTAGAAGTGATTAGTTTTAGTCTTGGAAATAGTTTTGGGGATTTTGAGAACGTTCAGTATTAGTTAGACACACTCGGAAAGGCCCGAGTGCACGTGTAAGTTTGGGAAGATCGTATTGATTTCCGTGTGAGTGTGATTTTGATTTCATTTGAATGATGTTTCGACGTGTTACAACTTTCATTTTAAGGCCATTCTTGTTTGAAGCCCAAAAACCCATGTTTTGGCCCAAAGATGGTAAAATTGTCTTTTATGCACAAATCTGGACACAATTTTCGAGACCTCAAAACCATGTCAAAAATATACTTTTTGGAAACTAGATATTTCGGTGATCGTTTTATCCTTCTTCGTCGAAATCATCCGAGGCCCACAAGTTAGTGTTTTGGCCATTTCAAAGTTCAGGTTATTTGGGGCCCATTTCCTCACTAAAGCCCCATCTCCCTCTTCTTTTTCATTCATTTCCCCAATCTCTACAATATATTGACCTAGGGCAAGGAAAGCTCTTCTTCTCTTCCATCTTCTTCATCTTGCATGATCTACCTAGAAGACTCCAAAGAAGATTCCAAGGGTACCATCTTCTTCCTCTCATCCTAAGCTCTCCATTGATGCAAGTTTCTTGAGGTTCCAAGTTGGGAAAGCTCTCCATTTGCCTTCATTCCTCTTGTTTGACCTTCTCTAGGTAAGAGCTTCAACCCATATTTTTCATGGAGTCATTTTATTCCCTAAAGATCTTGTTTTCCATGTTTGTAAACCCCTTTGTGAAAATGGGTGCTTTGTTTTCATTTTTGTTGAGTTTTGAATGGTTTTCCATGGGATTCTTGTAGTGTTGGCTTAGCTTTTGAGTAAGAGTGCTTGAAGAGGATTGTGTAGCTTTTGGGCAAAGGCAAGTAATCTCTATAGGCTCAATGTTGCATGTGTACTTTAGATTACTTTATTTTTCTAGAAATTTTGTACATGTTTTTGATGTTAAATGGATTGATCTTTTGTTGATTTTAATGGTGGTTGAATGGTGATGTTTATGAGCATGTTTGGAGGCTCATCTTTGTGTATCAATGTTGTTTGAACGCTGGGAGTAGGCAACGGTTGGGTTGGAAGATGACAGGAACAGCCAGATATTGGCCTCAAAAGTCCGCACTGCGTGCTCGAGCGCGTGTGCTTGCTGTTTGGGCGTGCTGGACTGTCCGCTCGAGCACGTGTTGGCCGCTCGAGCGGATGGGCCTATTGGGCCCAACAGTGCAAACTTCAAATGGCCATAACTTTTTTAACCGTACGTCCGTTTTTGAAGTTTCACATACCGTTGGAAAGCTCTTGAAGTGTAGAATCCAATGGTATACTTATCTTAGTGATCAAAGATTGAAAAAGTTGAGGTGAATATTTGAATCAAGGAAAACCAGTATTTGATTAGGAGTTTTTAGCCTGATATTGTGCACTCGAAGCCTGAGATGTCTTTGAACTTCTGGGGCACCAATTCTCTTTTAAATTCCAATACTTGGGCTTCGTTTACACAAAGATCAACCAAAGGTCCTTACATGTGCTTGTTAGACTTTATATTCATATTTTGGTTTTGATACAATGAATATCATTGTGTACTCGTTTTGAAGTTTAAGTACAAGCTTGTTTTGAAGATTTGTTTCAAGAAAAAGGGGATCACTTCCTGAGCGTGTTATGCATATTAATTATGCCTTTTGCTAGTCGTGTTTGTTGTGTTTTGATAAGGGATTTCCCCCCCCTTTTATCTCGACATGTTTAGATCGTGTTTCGCGTATTTTGTGCATTCATGAATTTAAGTGAACACCACTGAGCTTGGACTGCCCTTTCAGTTTGATCCACTGTCTGGGGGTCCTTAAACATGTGGACTGTCTGCAGACTGGTCGTGTATTTATTACACATCGTGCGTGTCCGGTTCCGTGGCCGAAAATTTCCATCTTTGTGGGAAATCGTGCCGTGCTTATATTATGTATATCGTGCTTGTCGTGCGTGCTTGCTCTTTTCATTATATAAATGATAGAGAAAGGATGGGCTCTTTGTGGATTGTAACTATTCATGATATATTATGTACTCATGCTAGTTTGTTTTAGCATCTCAGTTTTGTTATGTATTCTCGAAAAATGTATCTCAGTCATTGCATTGTTTCAAATCAGGGATTTGTTATATGTTTTCTTAAATCGTTATTTTTCATGCTCATGCCTAAATTGATTACTTGTCAAACCGTTGTGTTTGACCCTTGTTTGTTGGTGCCCAGGTGCGGGAGACGTTGCCTTTGAGGAGGAGCGCCAGGAGGAGGCTTGTGAGCCAACCCTTGTGAGAGAGTGGCAGCCCGACGATGTCATTTAGACGTCGGGCGGGTTCCTTGAGTCTCGTCACCTTTTTGTCACGGGGTTTCTTTTGGTTATATTTTGGATAAGTGTATTGGCCTCTGTTGGCCTCTTATGGGATGTAACTAAAACTTAACTTACTTTCTTGTTAGTCTCATAACTTGAATTAATGGGAATGCCATTTTAACTTCTTCCTTTGATTCTATGCCTTGTTATTATTTGTTATAGCACTTAAAAATTCTATTGGTGCTCCTCTTGTCGTGTTTTGCTACACGTTTCCGCGTACTTGATCGTGTGAGTCAGATTCCGTGTGTCTTTGGGAATCCTCACCGCGGGAACCTGTGGGAAAGCAATTTCGAATACAATCAACACACGTTGCAGGCCCGGGGTTCCGTTCCGGGGTCGCGACAGGACTGGTATCAGAGCAAGACATGTTTCAGGCACTTAAAAGAAACTAGAAAGGTCTTAGGAACGTGGCGAGGATTCGTGAGCGCGATAGATTCGTTGGTATAGGACCTTAGAAACCCTTATACCGTGATTATTGTGTACTAACACCTTGTTTTACAGCATCATGCCACCATGGATTGTTTTAGTAAAACCATAACATTCAGATTCCAAAGACCGCAGACAGAATTGATATTTCAGGGGAATTGGAGAAAATCTCAGGCAGGGTTTATCTCAGTCTTGAAGGCAAGCAGATTAGTTCAGAGTGGGTGTCAGGCATTTATTGCGTTTATCACGGAGGATAAACAGTCCCAAGGGGTGGAGGATATCCCCATTGTGTGTGAATTTCCGGACGTTTTTCCAGAAGAAATCCCGGGTTTACCACCAATTAGAGAAGTTGAGTTCACAATTGAGCTCCTTCCAGGGACAACTCCGATCTCGATTGCACCATACAGGATGGCTCCAGCAGAGATGGGTGAGCTAAAGCTCCAATTGCAAGATTTGTTGAGCAAAGGTTTTATGAGGCCAAGTGTTTCACCGTGGGGAGCACCGGTGTTGTTTGTGAAAAAGAAGGATGGAAGCTTGAGAATGTGCATTGGCTACAGGAAGTTGAACCATGTGACCGTGAAGAACAAGTACCCTTTGCCAAGGATAGATGAATTGTTTGACCAATTGCAAGGAGCAGCCTATTTTTCCAAGATAGACTTGAGGTCAGGGTACCATCAGTTGAGAGTTAGAGACTCAGATGTTCAGAAGACAGCCTTTAGAACAAGATATGGGCACTATGAGTTCTTAGTGATGCCCTTTGGTTTGAAAAATGCACCCGCAGTCTTTATGGCTCTGATGAACAAGGTCTTTGCACCCTATTTGGATCACTCCACAATCGTATTCATTGATGATGTCCTTGTGTATTCTAAGAGTAAGAAGGAGCATGGAGAACATTTGAGGACAGCGTTGCAGCTCTTGAGGGACAACTAGTTATATGCAAAACTCAGTAAGTGTGAATTCTGGTTAGAGCAAGTTGCTTTTCTAGGCCATATCATCTCCAGAGAAGGTTTAGCAGTTGATCCAGCCAAGATAGAAGCAGTTGTTAGTTGGGCAAGGCCAAGCAGTGTGACAGAAATTAGAAGCTTTTTGGGGTTAGCAGGCTATTACCGAAGATTTGTCCAAGGTTTTTCGTCCATTGCAACCCCGTTGACAAAATTGACTCGGAAGAATGCCCCATTTGTGTGGACCAATCAGTGTGAAACAAGTTTTCAGGAGTTGAAAGGAAGGTTAACCACAGCCCCAATCCTTACATTACCCTCGAGCAACGGTGGATTTATTGTTTATACAGATGCTTCGAATGTGGGACTGGGTTGTGTACTGATGCAAGATGGCAAGGTGATAGCTTATGGCTCGAGACAGCTGAAGGACCATGAGAAGAATTATGCAACTCACGACTTGGAGTTGGCAGCAGTTGTTTTCGCATTGAAGATGTGGAGACACTATCTCTATGGAGAGAAATTTGAGGTCCACTCAGATCATCGAAGTTTGAAATATTTGTTCTCGCAGAAGGATTTGAACATGAGGCAAAGAAGGTGGATGGAGTATATCAAAGATTATGACTTTCCAATCAAGTATCATCCAGGCAAAGTGAATGTGGTAGCAGATGCTTTGAGTAAGAAATCAGTGGTCATGACCAGTTTGAGAGGAATGGGTGTCTTACAGCAGTTTGAAGAGTTGGGAGTAGAAGTACAAACCCTGAGATTGGGTGCGATGTTAGCAAATATGACAGTATCAGAGCCTACCTTCATTCAGAAGATCAAGGAAAATCAGTTGTAAGACCCAGACTTGGCTAAGATAGTAGAGGTTATTACAGAACGCCCAGATTTCAAGTTGGTGAATGGGATATTGTACTTTCGTGACCGGTTGTGTGTGCCAAATGTGGATGATTTAAAGAGCGAAATAATGAATGAAGCTCATAGCACGAGATATTCTATGCATCCGGGTAGCACGAAGATGTACCACAATTTGAAGAATAGATTTTGGTGGAACAACATGAAGAGAGAGATAGCAGCTTTTGTGTCTCGTTGTCTAACTTGTCAGTTGATTAAGGCAGAGCATCAGAAGCCTCCAGGTCTGTTACAGCCTTTGGAGATTCCGGAGTGGAAATGGGAGCACATCACCATGGATTTTGTTTCCGGTTTGCCTAATACCAAGAAGGGAAATAATGCAATTTGGATCATCGTGGATCGTCTGACAAAGTCTGCTCACTTCATTCCGATGAAGGCAGGGAACATGATGCATATGGCACCACTTGCGAAGCTATTTGTTGATGAGATTGTTAGTAAACATGGTCAGCCCGTCTCCATTACTTTAGACAGAGACAGTAGGTTTGTTTTAAAGTTTTGGAAAACTCTTCATGAGTCGATGGGTACCAAACTCCAGTTTAGTACAACTTATCATCCTCAGACCGATGGTCAGTCAGAAAAGACGATACAGACTCTCGAAGACATGTTGCGTGCTTGCGTATTGGATTTCAAGGTTCAGTGGGATGAGTGCTTACCTCTTTGTGAATTTGCTTATAACAATAGTTACCACTCTAGCATCGGTATGGCACCTTTCGAGGCACTTTATGGTAGAAGATGCAGAACTCCGGTTTGCTGGGAAGAAGTCGGTGAGCGTAGTTTTCATGGACCGACGATAGTTGGAGAGACAAGTGACAAGGTCAAGTTGATTCAGGAACGTTTGAAGATCGCTCGAAGTAGGCAGAAGAGTTATGCCGATACTCGCCGAAGAGAATTGAAGTTTCAAGTGGGTGACAAGGTGTTTTTGAAAGTCTCACCAACTAGAGGGACTTTGAGAGTTGGACAGAAGGGCAAATTATCTAAAAGGTTTATTGGTCCGTATGAGATTTTGAGCAAGATTGGAGATGTTGCTTATAGACTTGCGTTACCGCCGGAATTCTCCGGGGTACACAATGTTTTCCATGTTTCTATGCTCAAGAAATATGTCTCTAGTCCTGCACACGTTTTACAGCACGAACCTTTGGAGATTCGGGAAGATGCCTCGTACGTGGAAAGGCCGATCAAGATCATTGACACCAAAGAGCAAGAGTTGAGAAATCGGACGATTCATTGGGTCAAAGTACTTTGGGAAAATCACGAGCCAGAGGAAGCCACCTGGGAATTGAGAGAGCAAGTGCAGAGAAAGTATCCACAGCTTTTACCCGAGGTAATTGTTTGATTTATTTGGTGGACCAAATATCCTAAAGGGTGGAGGATGTAAGACCCCGACCCAGACCAATCCGATTAGTGTGTGATTAGTATGTGTTTAGTCCTAAGTGGGTTTAGTTATTGTTGGGTTAGAAGTGATTAGTTTTAGTCTTGGAAATAGTTTTGGGGATTTTGAGAACGTTCAGTATTAGTTAGACACACTCGGAAAGGCCCGAGTGCACGTGTAAGTTTGGGAAGATCGTATTGATTTCCGTGTGAGTATGATTTTGATTTCATTTGAATGATGTTTCGACGTGTTACAACTTTCGTTTTAAGGCCATTCTTGTTTGAAGCCCAAAAACCCATGTTTTGGCTCAAAGAGGGTAAAATTGTCTTTTATGCACAAATCTGGACACAATTTTCGAGACCTCAAAATCATGTCAAAAATATACTTTTTGGAAACTAGATATTTCGGTGATCGTTTTATCCTTCTTCGTCGAAATCATCCGAGGCCCACAAGTTAGTGTTTTGGCCATTTCAAAGTTCAGGTTATTTGGGGCCCATTTCCTCACTAAAGCCCCATCTCCCTCTTCTTTTTCATTCATTTCCCCAATCTCTACAATATATTGACCTAGGGCAAGGAAAGCTCTTCTTCTCTTCCATCTTCTTCATCTTGCATGATCTACCTAGAAGACTCCAAAGAAGATTCCAAGGGTACCATCTTCTTCCTCTCATCCTAAGCTCTCCATTGATGCAAGTTTCTTGAGGTTCCAAGTTGGGAAAGCTCTCCATTTGCCTTCATTCCTCTTGTTTGACCTTCTCTAGGTAAGAGCTTCAACCCATATTTTTCATGGAGTCATTTTATTCCCTAAAGATCTTGTTTTCCATGTTTGTAAACCCCTTTGTGAAAATGGGTGCTTTGTTTTCATTTTTGTTGAGTTTTGAATGGTTTTCCATGGGATTCTTGTAGTGTTGGCTTAGCTTTTGAGTAAGAGTGCTTGAAGAGGATTGTGTAGCTTTTGGGCAAAGGCAAGTAATCTCTATAGGCTCAATGTTGCATGTGTACTTTAGATTACTTTATTTTTCTAGAAATTTTGTACATGTTTTTGATGTTAAATGGATTGATCTTTTGTTGATTTTAATGGTGGTTGAATGGTGATGTTTATGAGCATGTTTGGAGGCTCATCTTTGTGTATCAATGTTGTTTGAAGGCTGGGAGTAGGCAATGGTTGGGTTGGAAGAGGACAGGAACAACCAGATATTGGCCTCAGAAGTCCGCACTGCGTGCTCGAGCGCGTAACTGCGTGCTCGAGCGCGTGTGCTTGCTGTTTGGGCGTGCTGGACTGTCCGCTCGAGCACGTGTTGGCCGCTCGAGCGGATGGGCCCATTGGGCCCAACAGTGCAAACTTCAAATGGCCATAACTTTTTAATCGTACGTCCGTTTTTGGAGTTTCACATACCGTTGGAAAGCTCTTGAAGTGTAGAATCCAATGGTATACTTATCTTAGTGATCAAAGATTGAAAAAGTTGAGGTGAATATTTGAATCAAGGAAAACCAGTATTTGATTAGGAGTTTTTAGCCTGATATTGTGCACTCGAAGCCTGAGATGTCTTTGAACTTCTGGGGCATCAATTCTCTTTTAAACTCCAATACTTGGGCTTCGTTTACACAAAGATCAACCAAAGGTCCTTACATGTGCTTGTTAGACTTTATATTCATATTTTGGTTTTGATACAATGAATATCATTGTGTACTCGTTTTGAAGTTTAAGTACAAGCTTGTTTTGAAGATTTGTTTCAAGAAAAAAGGGATCACTTCCTAAGCGTGTTATGCATATTAATTATGCCTTTTGCTAGTCGTGTTTGTTGTGTTTTGATAAGTGATTTTCCCCCTTTTTATCTCGACATGTTTAGATCGTGTTTCGCGTGTTTTGTGCATTCATGAATTTAAGTGAACACCACTGAGCTTGGACCTTTCAGTTTGATCCACTGTCTGGGGGTCCTTAAACATGTGGACTGTCTGCAGACTGGTCGTGTATTTATTACACATCGTGCGTGTCCGGTTCCGTGGCCGAAAATTCCCATCTTTGTGGGAAATCGTGCCGTGCTTATATTATGTATATCGTGCTTGTCGTGCGTGCTTGCTCTTTTCATTATATAAATGATAGAGAAAGGATGGGCTCTTTGTGGATTGTAACTATTCATGATATATTATGTACTCATGCTAGTTTGTTTTAGTATCTCAGTTTTGTTATGTTTTCTCGAAAAATGTATCTCAGTCATTGCATTGTTTCAAATCAGGGATTTGTTATATGTTTTCTTAAATCGTTATTTTTCATGCTCATGCCTAAATTGATTACCTACCAAACCGTTGTGTTTGACCCTTGTTTGTTGGTGCCCAGGTGCGGGAGACGTTGCCTTTGAGGAGGAGCGCCAGGAGGAGGCTTGTGAGCCAACCCCTGTGAGAGAGTGGCAGCCCGACGATGTCATTTAGACGTCGGGCAGGTTCCTTGAGTCTCGTCACCTTTTTGTCACGGGGTTTCTTTTGGTTATATTTTGGAGAAGTGTATTGGCCTCTGTTGGCCTCTTATGGGATGTAACTAAAACTTAACTTACTTTCTTGTTAGTCTCATAACTTGAATTAATGGGAATGCCATTTTAACTTCTTCCTTTGATACTATGCCTTGTTATTATTTGTTATAGCACTTAAAAATCTATTAGTGCTTATCTTGATGTGATTTGCTACACGCTTCCGCAAACTTGTTCATGTGAGTTAGATTCCGCGTGCCTAGGGAATCCTCACCGCGGAAACCTGTGGGAAAGTATATCTCTATTAAACAGATTAATGCAACCGACAACGTCGCGGGCCCGGGGTCCGTTCCGGGGTCGCGACACTGACAGAAAAATAGGTTACTCGAAATATAACCGAAATGGTTCGGTTGGCTGGTGGTTAGTCGTTTGCTAACCGTAAGGCTGACCGTGCCTTTAGGATCAAAATATATTAATGTTAATCGATGTCACTCAGGACGGGGTCTTACACGTTGCCCCCTACTTTTCTCTGAAATGCCATATCAAGCAACTGTGACAACATGGCCAGGCAAGCAATGGCTTCAGTCTTCATGTCAATTTAGTATTTTCTCTGGAAGGCACGAAATTAGTACACTTTCCACTCCATCTAGCCCTCCATAACAAGAATCAAGAAATGGATCATTGTTGTGCTTCTCTTCTCTTTCAGTAATATCACAAGGACATTTAGAAGAGAACAACCATATATGATTATCGATTGAAAATAATCTTCAATGGGAGAAAATAATTGTTCAATTAGTTTTATATTACTGCATCGTATGTGAGACTGTATATAGATCATTGTATTGCATTCACATGATGAGAATATGTAATTCAAACTCATTCCCACTAATGAAATCTATGGAATTGATAAAAGGCACTATAAGGCTTTGAAAGAGAATTTTGGTTGGATTACCTATGGCAAGACCCATTGTCACAACTCAGAGCCCCAGAGACCGGTTACTGTAGAAATCTACATCTCGGGGGATTAGTGTAATGGTAATCTTTCCTTTTCCTAGGATCCATGTGTGAGAGGATACAAGGTCCAACACCACTTACATTGTGGTGCAACCAGACTTTCAAAGCTAGAGCTCATCGGACTCTGTGTTGCATCATTAATGTCTCAACATATGTGGTCATCGCATGGCACCTCATTAGATCTGTGTAACATAAACAAAAAGTAAACAAAGGTAGACAAGTAAATGAGTGTCACACCCCAAAACCGGACTCCTACAAAGGTACAACCTCGGGGAGTGTGATTTTGGGAATAATTAAATTTTTGCTTTCCCTAGGATCCGCGTGTGTGAGGAAGACAAAATTTCCAAACACATCAAGAACATTTCGCAGAAGCTTACGTGGTGTTGCAACCCGGAGTTCGTGGCAAGTCCATACTTACTCCCGCAAACTCCAAATTAATCGAAGTTAAAACGGAACCCACAAGGGATAAACATACATTCGTACCTATCAAATGTACATTTTTGAGGAATATATATACATTGACAGAACAATTAAAACAATACAAGTCCTTTACATAAAAGTAAAGTCCAATATACATAATTCATTTCCCTATCCATGTCATACGATGCACATTCAAATACAATGCAGGTGACTACTATTTACATTTCAAAATGATTAAACAAAAGTATTTTCAAAACAATTTTCAAAATGTTCTAGTTTTTTCACACTCTGATTCATGTCCATTCAATCAATCCTCCTGAAGGAATCGGATTGGCCTCCTCCTCAAGCGGCGCGGCCTTTGCAGGTCTGGCATGGGCAACTGGGCCTGCAATGTCATCAATAACACTATGAACACGACGGTTCAACAATTTATACACAAATCTATGATAGTACATGTTATAATAAATCAATTTATCAATTCTCTAATCAATAATCAATAATCAATTCTAGACAATTCAAGTCAATAACATTAACCGGTACATTTGGAGTCAAGCAATAACAAGTATTTATTGAGTGTTTCAACAATTTGATAATGGAGGCAAGGAGTATGCCCATTTTGACATGATGGGATAGATTAGAGTAAAACAAATGGTCACCATGCAGACAAGAAGGTTGAAAGGTTCCCGTTGGGATGGAAGAGTGTGGCCTACAATCAAGAAGATGTTGGCTGATAGAAGAGATAAGTCTCGTAGTTGTGATCTAGTTTTTGCCGGCAATGATGACTATGAGATTATGGAATGGCAAGTTATGGAAAATGGTATACGGTATATTGTGAATATGGGGAATAGGAGCTGTACATGCCAACAGTGGCAGTTGGATGGAGTGCCATACCTATATGCGATCATTGCGATTTCTCATAAAAGAGAGGTTGCCGAGAACTATTGTCACGAATGCTACTTTGTCAGCACATATAAGGACTGCTACGAGTCAATAATCCACCCCTTGTCGGACAAAGCAATGTGCGGGCAGTCCCTCAATAGTCCATGTCTACCTCCTCACGGTAGGGGGCTACCAGGACAACCAAGAGTGAATAAGAGGAAGGATCCAAATGAGGCTACAATCTCTTCCCAACGTTGAGGAAGGAGAAAGTAAACTGTCAAGTGTGGTCTTTGCGGATGGCTTGTCCACAATAGAAAGACAAGTAAATAACCTATTGTTAGGAATTTTGTATATTGCAATTTGATGGATGCATTATCATATTAGCATCATTTGAATTTACACACTTGCATTGATTTAGAAAATCTTGAAATCTTGATTTATACATGCATTGTTTTTAAGACTTGTAAAAGTATTGATTTATGCATGTTTTGTTTTTAATCTTGGATGCAATTGTATTTGAAAAGGGTTTTGTCAAATCAAGCAAGCCATTGGTTTTAAAAGTTTTGAATCATTTTAGGCTTTTTATGTTTCATGTTTTTAAACCATTTAGTTTGATTTTAAACATGTTTCCAAGCTTGATTTAATGGCCCAAAAATCCCCTCCAAGAAAAACACCTTCAAATATGCAAAATTTGGGAATTTTGGTCCCAGGGGGTCAACCTGCAGTGTGGCCGATCTGCGCGGTAGACCGGGGCAAAGAGCCGTTGGCTCTTCCAACGGTCATTTTTCTGACCGTTTATGGCCAGGTCGATCAGGCTCTGTACCAGGTCGACCTGGCACTCGCAGAAACCCACTTTTTTGGTATAAAATGAAGTTCATTCCTTTTCAAAAGGTAGAGATTTTGAAGACTCTTTTGAGGTGCTTTGAGACAAAGAAAAGGGGATGAACTAAGAGAGACCAAAGAGTCATTTGGAGAGCTAAAGCTTGGATTAATGAAGTTAAATCTCTAAGTAAGCTCTACCTCTCTTAATCATAGGTTATATGCTTTGTTTAAATTACTGGTAAATGATTTTTAGCATGATAACTATGATGTGTTGAATCCATTCTTCTCTTAATCTTTGATCTAATTAAGATTGGATTCTTCACTTTGATTTCAATTCAAGTTGTTTTAAAATCTTCCTTAATCATGCTTAGCCAAAAACTTTGTTTTCTTTTATAGCATGATTCTTTTACTTGATTGAATCTTCATTTGTTGTTTTCATTCATTTGAACTTTAGTTAAACTTGTTTAGTTTTGAAAACAACATTACACATGCATCACATGTTCTAAGTTGGTCATTTTCATACAACTTGTGAATCTTTGATTTTCATGTCATTAACAAATTGTTTCTCATACATGTGATTTGCATTAAACTTCAATCAAAACTTTTATGTGTCTTAAACTTTGAAATGCTTTAAGCATATATTAATTGAGCTTTGTTTTTAACTTGATTGAAGTTATCACACACACACATCATGAGCATACATCTTTGCATTCATATAGTGTTTGTGTGAGTTGATTTACACTTTCATATAAGCCTATTTAAGAGGTAATTTCATTGAGCTTAAATTGTATCTCTTAGAGTAATCTTTTGTGAAGACACCTTCTTAGAGAAATCTTTCTTTTGTAAAGGTTATTGCTTAGCCTAAGAAAAGCATTGTGTAAAGGTTATTGCTTAGCCTAGAAAAGCATCTTGAAAAGGTTGTTGTTAAGCCTAGAAAAACAACATTGTAAAGGTTATTGCTTAGCCTATTGAAAAGCATAGATAGTGGAAATCCGGTGGGGTGATTGGATCACAAGCCGGTAGTGAACGTAGGCATTGAGGCCGAACCACTATAAACCTTTGTGTTGTGGTGTTTGCTTGTTGTGATTTCTCTTGTAAGCTTCCGCATCTTGTTTGGTAAATCATCATTTGTGACTTGTTTATTTTAAGAAGTTAAAATTTGTTTAGATTGGTCATATTTGTAGCACACCCTATTCACCCCCCCCTTCTAGGGTTAGGATCCCAGGACTTTCACCTATTAATGCTACCACTAGAGTCCCTCCAAGAGATGTGATAGCTAACATCGCTGGAGATAACTCAAGAGTTGGATGAAGGAGTAAGATGCTTGTTCGTAGAGGTCCTTGGTAAGAACATTTGAAAATCATTTCTTATACATCTACGTGTTAAATATATTTTCTTTTGTATATACTAATGATTTTTCTACTTTTCATTTGAACTATATAGAGTGTTGAATGACATATTTCTAATGAAAGCAATATGTTGGAAGCTATGACTGATTATAAAAGCAAGGTCAATTGTTGGTACATATTTTGATTATGAAATACAATATGCTGGAACCTAATACTATGTGCTTTTATAGGTGGGATGTTGTGGCTGTTTGAAGATTATTGATTCCAAGAAGTTGATTTCACATGTGGGTGTGACTGATTTTAGACATGGAGGTTCTCTGATACCAGGATGTGGATTTGACATGATCCTATGACTGATTTTAGACATTTATTTCTTTGTTGGTCCATATTTTAATGTAAACTCAATATGAATGGACTCTATATTTTGTTGGCAACCTGTGGAATATCTCTTTAACATATATAATGAATGGTTGGATGAAATACAAGTGTGTCATCGCTACAGTAATGAGTTATTTTCCTATTTTTTTTAGTGTTCATCAATATCTTTCTCAGGAAATGTTCTTTTCCCGCTCTTTTAGTTTGAAGGTCTGGAATTGGTTTCTCACTATTGTAAAGCCCATTCCTCCCTGGATGAATTCGAGCCTGCAAATTACAGTCCTAAGTCCAAACATACTCGTCGGGTGCAGTCTTTTTCTCATTAATGTTTGTCCTATGGAAGCTGAGAAATGAGAAGATGTTCCAAACATACATGGAAGATGTATCCTATATTCAGGCCAGAATATCTCCAAACTATTCTATCGACTCTATAGTATTTCATTTCATTGGCCTTAATTTGTACAGTAGCACTTAGTAGGCCCTCTGTTTATGATGGTTTTCTAGCCTGGTAGTGTATGGGGTGAAGGATCTTGTGTGCGCACGCTGGGAGATGAATGTCATGAGGCTGGTTATCGCCGGTAGAGGTTCTTCTCTAGATCTCTCTTTTATATGTGTTTTTCTGTGTAGTTCATGGATCTCATCATCCATACATATATCACACTTAGAGAACGGATTTACTCATCGAAGTCGGGGAAGTGGCCCTCCGATTATGCAAATCGTGTGAGGATATCAAGGGATTATGGTTGACTATGTGATATTCCCGTTGAGGCTTAGCGGGCATAAAACGTGTGGGGTCCACACGGTCTAACATCTCCCACTTGACCAGTCGGAAAAAAAATATGTCGAGGTTATTTTACCATTGACTATTAAACATAGATCTAAAAAACCATGTCAAGGTTATTTTACCATTGACGATCATCATATATGTCATAAGGTTTTACTCCCACTATATATGTTGTGATTTTTCTCCTCTTTTGATATATAATTATCATGAGATTTTTCATGCCTTTTGTGGATATATTACTCATGATAAACTTTACTAAATCCTATGACTTATGCGTCCCTAAGTCCCATCAGGCTTACATGCTTTGTAAAGCATTTTGCACTTATTCCTTTTTTAAGGTGTCAGCTACCATATTAGCTCGCATGAAACTTACTGTGACTTCATTTCTTTCAACAATATCTTGAACATAATGGTAGTTTACATCTATGTGTTTGCCCTTGGAACTAATGGGCCCACTTTTTATTAATCTAATCGTGGACTGATTGTCACAATACATGTGGACTGGCCTGTTGGCTATATCAAGCTTCAAATCTTTCAAGAAGCGTTTTATCCAAATGGCAAAGGTTGTTGCAACTACATGCTACATACTCTGCTTCTTGAGTATAATGGGTAACACAACTCTGTTTTTCACATGACCAAGAAATGGCTACACCTCCAAAGAGGAAAACATGACCTAAGGTGGGCTTACAGTCATCTCTATCTCCAGCAAAATCTGAAAATGAAAAACCTATAACTTCAAGTGTATTAGCTTGAAAACATAATTTCAAGTGTTTTGTCCCCTTGATATATCTAAATATTCTTTTCACTACTTGCCAGTTTTTGATACCTGGATTATTTTGGTATCTACTGACTATGCCAAGAGCATAACTAATGTCAGGCCTAGTGCATAACATAATACTACCAATAGCCTGAGCATAAGGTGGTTCTAATTTATACATATGAAAGAGACCGATTTCAATTGAGAAATCAGCCTCAATTGTTCAATTGATTTTGACCTTTTCTATTTACTTTGACCCCCTCCCAATGCCCTCTCTCTCTCTCCCATGCTTGTCCACATGAACTTTCATAACTCTTCTTAATTACCTTCAACGTCTCAATAAATCAACACATGGATTTCCCCCTTGTGCATCTCTCCATCTTTTGCCATGCAATATATAGTAGTTAGATTTATTTTAGTGTGATTCTTCAATGAATCCCAACCGACAGTGTATGTGAATCAAACTCAAATTCAGCATCTTCTTCGGGTTCTTTGGATGCGTCTCCGTAGCTTCTCTATGATGTTTTATGGGTGTTTCACTTTCTTTATCACCAGTAAAGTATGTTTAGAGGAGATGGAGTAGAAGGTGTTAGAGTTTTTGTTTTGTTGCAATTTGATAGGATGCATTCAATTTCATAAAGCTTGTCCTCTCATTCTTTCATGGTCTTATTCATAGGGTCATCATGCATATTTCTCATTCTTGATCTTTGTATTTATCATTTGATATGCATGGTTTTCATTTCAATTTTTCTCTTAAGATCATGGAGTTTTTTGGTTTCAAAAATCATCCAAGCTTTCCAAAGTTTCTATCTTTAAAATCATTATTTTGATTTGGAGTTTTCATGGCTTTAAAAAATTCAGTTTTCATCTTCTTTCAGTCATGATTTAATGCTTGGTTAATGTGTCTCAAAGTCCCTTGGAAGATGCCCTCAAAAGTTGCATGTTTCTCACACTTTTTCAAAAAACTGGGCATCTCCCAGTGTTGCCGGTCGACCGGGATCACTGCAACTTTTAAATGCAGTTTTGAGCAGAATTTTCCAACGGTCAAAAATATGACCGTTGTGCTTTCCCGGTCGACCGAGGCCTGTGTGCAGGTCGACCGAGGACTAGCCGTTGGCAACTTTTTCTTTATAAAAAGTGGTTTTTTGGTTGAAGAAAGTTGCTGATCTTGGAGGGACTTTTGAGGCCAATTGTTTGCAACTTCTCAAGAGCATTTCTAAGGGGATTATGAAGCCATTCCATTAAGTCAACCTTTGATCCTCAAATGGGTGTGCCTTCTTTAATCCTAGTCTTTTTAAAATCATGTTTTGTTTCAAATCTTTGATCTCTTTCTAAACATGATTAATAAGTTGTTTTTTTTTAGAATGTTGTCTTTCATAACATGCTTAACACTTTAGTAATCTCATATGCTATGAATACAACATATGGTCTATGTTACACATGATTTTACTTTCTTGTTTCAAAAATCAACTTGTTAGACTTTAGAACATCTTTCTTGAAAACAAGTTATTTTTCATTGTTAATCACATGTGTTAGACATACAACTCTTTCTCAAATATTTGATTAACATCTTTGCATCATTCTAGTTTTTATCTTTTCAAAGAGAAAGAGTTATTTCTAGAAAATGCATCATTCATAGACTTTGTCATAGTTATGCATATTTCTAGGAGTTGAGTTTTCACATTCTAATTAGCCTATTTAGAGGCACTCCATTGCACTTCATTGTTCTCTTAATCCATGCATTCTTAGGCATATTTCTTAAGAGAAATTTTCTTTGTTGTAAAGGTTCATGCTTAGCCTTGAAAAGCATATGTTGTAAAGGTTTATGCTAAGCCTTGAAAAGCATAGTGTTGATTGTAAGGTTTGAGGTGATCCTAAACCTTATTTGAATATAGTGAATACCGGTAGGTGTACCAGGAGTGGATGTAGGCAATTTGGCCGAACCACTATAAATGAGCTTGTCATGGTGATTGATCTTTTTCTCTTTTTACATGAATGATTTACTTTTGGTTAAATGAAGATTGTAGTTGTGATTACTTGTGTATGCTCATCTTAGAGATTTCTATCTATCACAAGATAATTAATCTTCACCAAATCTTAATTGACTTAAAAGTTAAAAGAATTCAAATTGGTCTAGGTTTTT
Organism: Cinnamomum chago; assembly: GCA_038049695.1. Classification (NCBI taxonomy): domain Eukaryota; kingdom Viridiplantae; phylum Streptophyta; class Magnoliopsida; order Laurales; family Lauraceae; genus Cinnamomum; species Cinnamomum chago. Next base: position 37,177,478 of record CP142452.1, read on the forward strand.
AGAGCTCATCCTATTCACCCCCCCCCCCTCTAGGATTCGGTCTTGGACTTTCAATTGGTATCAGAGCAAGGTTGCTCTTGTTTTGGTTTAACCACCTAGAGTTAGAATCCTAGTAAGGGTTTTTCTTTTGTTGCCACCATGCAATCTCAATTGGGTGAAGGAAATGCCACCAATAGACCCCCTTTGTTTAATGGAACACACTATCGCTATTGGAAAATTAGAATGCAAGTGTTCTTAGAGTCCCAAAACTTAGATGTGTGGAACATCATTGAAGATGGCTATCATCCTCCCACTACCACAGAAAAAGACTTTGAGGGGAATGTTATATCCATAAAAATCAAACCCAAAAATGCTTGGACTCAAGGAGAAAAGGATAGAGCAAACTTAAATGCTAAAGCAAAAAATTCTCTATATTGTGCTCTATCTCAAGAAGAATTCAATAGAGTAGTTAATTGCAACACTGCTAAGGAAATTTGGGATACCTTAGAGACCACCCATGAAGGCACAGATCAAGTCAAGATAGCCAAAATTCAAATGTTGACCTCCAAATTAGAAGACATTAAGATGCTTGAAGAAGAAACATTTGATGAATTCTATTCTAAGTTCATGGAAATTGTCAATTCTCTTATAGGTCTAGGAGAAAAGATGGATGAATCTAAAGCCGTTAGAAAAATTTTAAGATCTCTTCCTAAAAGATTCAAACCTAAAATTGTTGCCATAACAGAAAGCAAGGATGTTGATAAAATCAAAATTGAAGAACTAAGAGGAAATCTCCTTACTTATGAATTAGACTTTGAAGTTCAAGATAAAAAGAAAGGAGTAGCTTTTTCCTCTCATTCTAAAGAATATGAAAAATGATGATGATAGTGATGAGGACAATGCTTTATTTGTTAAGAAATTTAAAAAATTCTTTAGTAACAACAAGAACATTAGAAATTTGAATGAAAGCAAAAGTCCTAGATTCCAAAGAAATTCCAAAGGATCCCTAATTAAGAAAGATGTGCAATGTTACAATTGCAAGGGGTTTGGACACATTGCTCAAAATTGCTCCACCCCTAAAGAATTTGAAAAAGGAGATAAGAAAGGAAAAAAGGCTCTAAACATAACTTGGGATGAGGAAGATGAAGAGTGTGACAAAAATGAATCCTCTAATGATGAAGATGAAAATTATCCTAATTGGCTTCTACTCTCTTCTATTGAAGATCCAAATGAGCATAATACTTTAATAGATGGCACATTAGGGCAAGAAGAAACTAATGAAGAAGATGAGGATAATGGAATTCAACAAGCTTATGATGAACTATATGAAAATTGGGAAATCTTACTTAAGAAAAATAAAATTTTAAAAGAAGATTCCAAAAAGTTTGTAAATGAAGTGAGTATCATAAAAGATGAATTGAAATTAACAATCAATGAGAAAAACAACTTGGAACATCAAGTCACCACTCTTAATGAAGATTTAACTCATGCTCAAAAACAAATTCATAATTTACAATCCAAACTTGAATCTAGTCAACTTGAAACAAGCTCTCTCCAAATAAAACTTAATAAAGGAAAATTCATTGTTGACAAATTCACCTTGGGAAATGACAAATTTTATCAAATGTTGGGCATGCATAAAATTTATGGTGACAAGAGTGGAATAGGTTTTGAAGGTTCCCCTAGTAACATGAAGAATAGTTCTCAAACCTCTGCTAAGAGTCCCCACAAACCTATAGTTGAGAGAAACTATACACCTAGATGGACTTGTCACTTTTGCAATCGTAGTGGACATTTGGTCCCTAATTGCCCATACAAAATTAGGTTGTCTCTCAAAAATCCCTCTAGATTACCCTTCAAATTTGTCCCCAAAACCATTCCCTATAAATCTCCTTTATCTACTTGGATGGTAAAATGAACAAACTTTGAGAGTCTCCTAGTTCAAACCGCTTTAAAAGCAAAGGAAAACCCTACTTGGTTCTTAGATAGTGGTTGTTCTAAACACATGACAGGAGACCGATCTAGATTCAGCTCTATAGTGGAGTATGATGGAGGAAATTTTTCGTTTGGAGATAATAGTAAAGCTCAAATCATTGGCAAGGGAAGTGTGAAAGGAGATCAAATACCTACTTTAAATGATGTATTCCTTGTGGAAGGATTGAAACATAATCTTCTTAGCATTAGCCAACTATGTGACAAAGGAAACAAGGTTGTCTTTGACAGTCAATCGTGCAAAGTGGTAAATGATAAAACCCATCAAGTTATTCTTACTGGATCAAGGACAAAAGGAAACATTTACATTATAGAAGAATGTGATGACAATGAATCTAGGTGCTTGATAACTAAAGATCAAGAGAATTACTTATGGCACCAAAGGATGGGTCACATAAATTTCAAATTGATGAAAACCTTGTCTAAGAATGAAATTGTGAAAGGGATTCCCAAGTTAAGTGATGAAAAATCTGAACTATGTAAGGCTTGTCAACTGGGAAAACAAATCAAGAAGAGCTTTAAAGGTTTAAAGGATATATCGTCTTCTCGTCCTCTTGAATTAATCCACATGGACTTAATTGGACCTGCACCAGTGCAAAGTATTGGAGGAAAGAAATTTATCCTGGTTATGGTCGATGATTATTCTCGTTTTGGATGGGTTGCCTTTCTTCATGCCAAATCGGATGCGGTGGACAATATCATAAGAATTTGCAATAAGATTCAGGTAGAAAGGGACTGCAAAATTCAGAAGATCAGAAGTGATCATGGGGGAGAATTTGAAAATGAAAAGTTTGTTAGATTTTGTGAGAGTCATGGAATTAATCATCAATACTCAGCTCCTAAAACTCCTCAGCAAAATGGAGTAGCTGAAAGGAGAAATAGAGTTATTCAAGAAATGGCTAGGACCATGCTTAATGAAAAGAATCTCTCTTGAAATCTTTGGGCTGAAGTTGTGAATACTACCTGTTATCTCATCAACAGAGTCTATCTCACTAAGAATACCAACAAAACCCCTTACGAACTTTATTTTGAAAGAAAACCAAATTTGGGGTATTTGAAAGTGTTTGGAAGCAAATGTTACATTCTAAGAGATAGGGAGCAGTTAGAAAATTTTGAGCCTAAATCTGATGAAGGAATTTTTCTAGGCTATTCTGAAAGGAGCAAAGCTTATAGAGTTTTTAATCATAGAACCATGACCATAATGGAGTCAGCTCATGTTGTCATTGATGACGCGAATCAAGTTGGAAGAATCCTTCAAGATGATGATGAAATTGAAATGGATATTGACCAATCTAATCCAAAAGATAGTGATGTGAGCATTCCTTGCAAAGCCATTGTCCCAACAAAATTAATGAAAAATCACACCTTGGATAATGTTATTGGAAATATCAGCAGTGGGGTTATGACCCGGAGACAAGTTCAAAATCTATGTGCTCATTACTCCTTTGTCTCTCAAATCGAGCCTTTGTCTCTCAAATCGAGCCTAAGAACTTTACTGAAGCTGAATCAAAATCTGAATGGATGGAAGCTATGCAGGAAGAATTGAATCAATTTAAGAAAAATGATGTTTGGGATCTTGTCCCATTGCCTGCAGAGAAAAATCCCATAGGCACTAAATGGATTTTCAAGAACAAGTCAGATGAATCTGGAAATGTTGTGAGAAACAAAGTTAGACTTGTAGCAAAAGGATATGCTCAAATAGAAGGAATTGATTTTGAAGAAACTTTTGCTCCTGTAGCCCGTTTGGAGTCCATAAGGATTCTATTGAGTTATGCTAGTAGCATGAGGATCAAATTATTTCAGATGGATGTCAAAAGTGCCTTCTTGAATGGAGAAATTGAAGAAGATGTTTATGTTACTCAACCTGAAGGCTTTGAAGACCCTCATCATCCTGAGTATGTTTATAAGCTCAAGAAAGCTCTCTATGGATTAAAACAAGCACCTCGGGCATGGTATGAAAAGCTTACGAATCATCTGATTGAAAATGATTTTGAATGTGGGAAAGTTGATAAGACTCTGTTTATCAAGAAGATTGATCAAAACATTCTTGTAGCTCAAATCTATGTTGATGATATCGTATTTGGATCTACATCAGAGAAGCTAGCTCAAGGATTTTCAGAATTAATGAGCTCCACTTTTGAGATGAGTCTGGTCGGTCCCCTGCAATTCTTTTTAGGATTACAAGTTAGTCAAACTGACCATGGTATCTTCCTTAGTCAATCCAAGTTTGCCCTAGAAATAGTGAAAAAGTTTGGCTTAGGAGAATCTAAGACTAGTTGCAATCCTATGGGCTCCACTACTAAAATATCTAGTGACCTTAAGGGTAAGAAAGCTGACCAAAAACTTTATAGGAGCATGATAGGAAGCCTTTTTCTATCTCACCGCTAGCCGCCCTGATATCTCGTTTAGCGTTGGAATATGTGCTAGGTATCAATCTGACCCCCGAGAGTCTCACATTAAAGCTGTTAAACGTATCATAAAATATATTAATGGGACTTCTCACTATGGTATCTGGTATCCTCATGACTTAACTCTGCAATTAATTGGATATAGTGATGCAGATTGGGCAGGATCAATAGATGATAGGAAAAGCACTAGTGGCTGCTGCTATTTCTTAGGGAACTGTTTAGTAGCCTGGCATAGCAAAAAGCAAAATTCTGTATCCTTGTCTACTGCAGAAGCTGAATATATTGCTGCTGGTAGCTGCTGTGCCCAGCTGTTGTGGATGAAACAAACCTTATTAGATTATAATGTTCCACAACAATGCATGCCTATCATGTGTGACAACTCTAGTGCCATCAGTATCTCAAAAAATCCTGTTCAGCACTCTCGCACAAAGCACATTGACATTCGCTATCATTTCTTGCGTGATCATGCTGACCAAGGCACCATTGAGTTATTGTTTGTCCCTACAGATACCCAATTGGCTGATTTATTCACTAAACCCCTTGGAAATGATCGTTTCATAAAATTGAGACATCAATTGGGCATTGGCCCTTGCCCTGAGTTTTAAATTCTTGTTGGCTGATCACCTGTTCCATATCTTATTTTTATATCTCTTATAAGCAGGTGCTACTAACAAGGTTATGTGTTTTATCTTTGATGGGCAGGCTCCTTTGCAATTAGATGTCAAAGGGGGAGAGAGTTCACCAAGTGAGGGGGAGAAGATTTCAAGGGTTGTTTTGTTTGAGGGGGAGTAGCTTTGCCTTGAGTGCATATAGATTCTAGGTTGGTCGTCTTGTGTCGTCGCTCCTGCAAGGAAAATCCAAAGCTCCTTAAATATCCAAAGCTCCTTAATATCCAAAGTTGTTGCTGTTCAAGATTTAAAGGAGATTGAAAGAGAGTTCAAGCTTCAAGAGTTGCCATCAAATTGCAAAGGGGGAGATTGTTAGAGTTTTTGTTTTGTTGCAATTTGATAGGATGCATTCAATTTCATAAAGCTTGTCCTCTCATTCTTTCATGGTCTTATTCATAGGGTCATCATGCATATTTCTCATTCTTGATCTTTGTATTTATCATTTGATATGCATGGTTTCCATTTCAATTTTTCTCTTAAGATCATGGAGTTTTTTTGTTTCAAAAATCATCCAAGCTTTCCAAAGTTTCTATCTTTAAAATCATTATTTTGATTTGGAGTTTTCATGGCTTTAAAAAATTCAGTTTTCATCTTCTTTCAGTCATGATTTAATGCTTGGTTAATGTGTCTCAAAGTCCCCTGGAAGATTCCATCAAAAGTTGCATGTTTCTCACACTTTTTCAAAAAACTGGGCATCTCCCAGTGTTGCCGGTCGACCGGGCCAAGCTTGCCGGTCGACCGGGATCACTGCAACTTTTAAATGCAGTTTTGAGCAGAATTTTCCAACGGTCAAAAATATGACCGTTGTGCTTTCCCGGTCGACCGAGGCCTGTGTGCAGGTCGACCGAGGACTAGCCGTTGGCAACTTTTTCTTTATAAAAAGTGGTTTTTTGGTTGAAGAAAGTTGCTGATCTTGGAGGGACTTTTGAGGCCAATTGTTTGCAACTTCTCAAGAGCATTTCTAAGGGGATTATGAAGCCATTCCATTAAGTCAACCTTTGATCCTCAAATGGGTGTGCTTTCTTTAATCCTAGTCTTTTTAAAATCATGTTTTGTTTCAAATCTTTGATCTCTTTCTAAACATGATTAACAAGTTGTTTTTTTTTAGAATGTTGTCTTTCATAACATGCTTAACACTTTAGTAATCTCATATGCTATGAATACAACATATGGTCTATGTTACACATGATTTTACTTTCTTGTTTCAAAAATCAACTTGTTAGACTTTAGAACATCTTTCTTGAAAACAAGTTATTTTTCATTGTTAATCACATGTGTTAGACATACAACTCTTTCTCAAATATTTGATTAACATCTTTGCATCATTCTAGTTTTTATCTTTTCAAAGAGAAAGAGTTATTTCTAGAAAATGCATCATTCATAGACTTTGTCATAGTTATGCATATTTCTAGGAGTTGAGTTTTCACATTCTAATTAGCCTATTTAGAGGTACTCCATTGCACTTCATTGTTCTCTTAATCCATGCATTCTTAGGCATATTTCTTAAGAGAAATTTTCTTTGTTGTAAAGGTTCATGCTTAGCCTTGAAAAGCATATGTTGTAAAGGTTTATGCTAAGCCTTGAAAAGCATAGTGTTGATTGTAAGGTTTGAGGTGATCCTAAACCTTATTTGAAGATAGTGAATACCGGTAGGTGTACCGGGAGTGGATGTAGGCAATTTGGCCGAACCACTATAAATGAGCTTGTCATGGTGATTGATCTTTTTCTCTTTTTACATGAATGATTTACTTTTGGTTAAATGAAGATTGTAGTTGTGATTACTTGTGTATGCTCATCTTAGAGATTTCTATCTATCACAAGATAATTAATCTTCACCAAATCTTAATTGACTTAAAAGTTAAAAGAATTCAAATTGGTCTAGGTTTTTAGAGCTCATCCTATTCACCCCCCCCCCTCTAGGATTCGGTCGTGGACTTTCAAAAGGATATCCATAGTCGGTGGTTTGAATCATAGCATTCCTTAAGAAAAATGTGGAACCAACCTGCACGTTGTATGCTAGATTATTCTGATCCAACAACTTTGTTATTGTATGTGTGAGCCCTACTTCAGTATGTTTTGATCAATTCGATGATGAGACACAGAATGGATAGGGAATAAGAGAATGAGGTATGTAACGAGAATGGGTTGCTTTTTTATCATCTATATGCAAGGTTATTTCTTTTAGGTAATGTTTAGGGCAGTCTTTGTTCAAGATGTATCCAAATGCAATTATATTGGTGGAATATGCCTTAATTCAATATTCACAATACTTCATTTTTTCCTTTTATAATTTGAAAATTGTAAAAAATAATGCTTTTGTGTGGTGGGTTCAAATGTCTAATAAATGACAGAAAAAATACAATAGAATAAACATTGAGAAATGGGTATGAATAGATCAAGAGGTCTTAGGAGTGCCTAATATTTTGCTTCAAGTGGGAAACCCATAAAAATTTCTTAGAAAATCCTGGAAAAAAAAAGTCTACTTGTAAACATTCAAAAAAGAAAAAGAAAAAGAAATAACGGAAAGTGTGTGTTTTACATCATGTGCATAGATTTTACTTCTCTAATTATATGATACACTTTTTTTTATCTCATTACATGATACACTTTCATTCTTTTTTGCCAATTTACATGATCTTGATGGGACCAACACGCGAAAAAATAAAATCCAAATTTTTTATTCTTTTTTATGATAATCCACATGATCTTGTCAATTAATATGATGAGGTGTATTAAACATATTTATAGGGATTATAATTTGATTAAGATAGAATATGGTAATGTAATAAAAGGATGATATGTGATTCCTCATTTGAATAAAATCAATGTTTTGTTTCGCATCTTAATTTGCTTTGGCTAATTCTGTATTACAATATTTTTTTTAAATGCATTTTTTTTCTTTCTTTCTTAATCATGTTGGTCTCTTTAAAAAGGAAGAGGTAAAGTCTTAATATATTTTTAATATGATAATCTCCTCTAATTGGAGATTATCATATTTTAATTTTTTTTATAAATTCCTTCCATCTCAATCAAATTTATACAAAAATATCATATTTTAAGTTTCGTATAAAACTTAAAGTTTTTATGTCAATTATTTTTTTAAAATTTTAATTGTGTGATTTTTAAGAAAGCCTATTATTCCGTGTTTTGTGATTGAGACATAGGACATAGCATCATTCCTATCTGTGATTATAATTTTAAGCCTATAAGTTTTTTTTTTTGAAAAATATTTTTATTTTATATTTTATATAATATAAATATATATCAAAATCATTTTTTTTTATTTCATAAAATAAAGTTGTTTTTTTATGAATGGGTGTTTTGCTAGTTTATCTTGATCATCTCTTGGACAATCTCCTTAAGATAGTTTTAATTCTTTTTCAACAGGAGTAGAAACTGGTTTGCAATTTTCTATTCTAAAATGTTTGAGAATGGTATCAAGATATCTTTCTTGACTTAAACTTAATTTTCTGCATTTTCTATTTCTCATTACCTTAATTCCCAATACATATATATGATGCTTCTCCCAAGTCTTTCGTTTCAAATTTAGAATTTAGCCATGACTTTATACTTTGTATCATATTTTAGTCATTACTGGCTAATAATATATCATCAACATACAGAGGCAAGATGGTAAAGCTACTCCCACTTTTCATAATATACGCACAATGATCTAATCTATTTACTACAAAACCAAATTCAATAATTGGAAAATGAAAAGTTCTATACCATTGACTTGATAATTGCTTCAAACTGTATAAGGACCTTTTTAACTTATATACTTTATTTTCTTGTCCTTTAATTATGAAACCTTCTGGTTGTTCCATATATATATATATATAAAAATATATAAATATATATATGGGGCCAGCTTAGGATAAGGTAAGCTCAAGTGTATGGTGAGGCCCACTTGGGGACCCACATGGGGATGGGGGTGGGGAGGATTTCAAGGACTCCCTGGGATCTTCCTCTCTACAAAAAATTAGCCCCAAATGCGATTTCTATCATCTTCATATGGGCTCAAAAGTTTAACGTTCAACGGTCCATTTGGATTGATACATAGTCGATCCAACGGTCCAATAAATTTGGATCTGACCAAAGGTGGGCCCCACAAGCATGATCTTATGAAATTTTTTTCTAAGCTTGAGCGTAGGAGAGCCTTGCTCTATATATATTCTCATTGAGCTCTCCATTTAAGAAATCAGTTTTTACATCTAATTGAAAATGTTCTAAATCAAAGTAGGCTACTAGAGCAAGAATAACTCTTATGGATATAAATTTAGCAACAGGAGAGAAAGTATCAATATAATCAATTTCTTCAATTTGAGTAAAGCCTTTTGCCACTAGTCTGACTTTATATTTATCTATGGAGCCATTTGAATTCAATTTTCTTTTAAATACCCATTTTCAATTAATAGCTTTTCTATCTTTGGGTAAATCACTAAATTCCCAGACATCATCTTTTACAATAGATTCAATTTCTTCATCCATGGCTTTAAGCCATTTAGTAGTTTCATTTGACTCTAATGGATCTTCAAACTCCTCAAGAATATTAGTTATTAAACTTTCATAATAGTTTGTAGAATCTATAATATCTTCAAATACATTAGACATTAAAGTATAATAGTTCTCAAAGAAACTGGGAGGTTTTTGTTCAAATAAATCAGACATTAAAGAAAAATAATCTTTTAAATAATTAGGACATCTTTCTCTATGAATTCTTGATATGGTGTGTCATATTTTGGTACATCAACTACCTCTTTTAAGGTTTTATTCTTAGAACTCTTATCTTTTTCTATTTCAAATAATTCTACCAGTTTCTTTGGGTTTCTAGTGTCTATTTGTTCTTCTAGAAAATGAGCATCTCTGCTTTCTATAACATTGACACTACCATTAGAATGATGCCTTATGAACCTGTATCCTTTTGAGTTCTATGAATATCTTATAAAAGTACATTTTATTGATTTGTCATCTAGTTTTCTTCTAAGCTGACTGGGGATCAAGACCTAAGCAGATGAGCCCCAAAATTCTAAATCACTTGGGTTTGGTTTTTGACCGGTCCAAAGTTCATATGGTGTTGTATTAGTTGTTTTGTGGGAACTCGATTTAAAATATAAGTTGCAATAGCTAAAGCATCTCCCCAATAATTGGTTCCTAAGTTAGAATTAGATAACATTGATCTAACCATATCTAGTACGGTTCAATTTCTTCTTTCTGACACTCCATTTTGTTGGGGGTGTAACTCATTGTTACTTGATGTATAATGAAAATTTTTTGCAATAGTTTTCAAATAATTCTAAGGTATACTCACCTCCTCTATCACTTCTAAGAATTTTTATGTCCTACCCAATTGTTTTTCCACCAAATTCTTATATTCTTTAAATAATTCTGACACTTGTGATTTTTTTCAGTAAATAAATAGAGTCGAATCTAGAATAGTCATCAGTAAAAGTAGCAAAATATTCCATTCCTCTATGTGTTTTGACATTTAGAGGCCCACATACATCTGAGTGTATTATAGCTAACAATTCAGTTGATCTTTGTCCTTTTGGAAATAGTAACCTAGTCATTTTCCTGATAAACAAGGTTCACATGTGAGGAATTCAACATCTAAATTGGATATTAATCCACTTTGGGACATTCTTTTCGTTTTATCTTTATTTATATGTCCTAATATGAGATGCCTTATATAAGGATCATCAACAAACATAGAAACATTAATAAAAGAACTAGAGCTAGCTGCAAATTGATTTATTATTAGAAAATTTGAGTTTGCACAAGCCATCAATTTTTATTCCCCAAAATAAAATATGACTATGTTTCCAACTGATACTTTTCTAGAATGGAAACGAACTTCAAAACCTTTTTCATCCAAGCGCGGGATAGAAATTTGACTTCGCGGCATTGAAGGAGCATATAGTGTCTTAGTTAGCAAGATGTTATTTTCACCAGGCAAGGAAATATGAACTGTTCTGATTCCCATCACATCACAATAAGTGTTATTACCCATGTACACGCGATGATCGCCGGTTTTAACTTCCTTCAATTGTGAGGTCCCACCCTTGGTGAGCCCTCTAATTGCTATTTTATAGACTAATTAATTCTAAATTATGTTAATTATTGGTTAATTATTGCTAATTACTACTAATCTCTACTAATCATTGCTAATCTTCGCTAATCTTGGCTAATTATTATTTAATTGGGCTAATTAGGAGTTGATAGAGGGATTAGTTAGAATTTTCCTAAGATAGTTAGATTAGCTTAGTGGGTTAGTGTTTTTAATTAGTTGGGTGTATGAGTTAATCCTAGGCTATTAGTGTAGATGGGTCCTTAGTTGAGTCTAATTAAGTTGATTAGGGTTGGGTTAGTGCAAAGGTGCCCCTCTCTCTAGAAGCTTCTTACCAAAAGACTTGATCTACCCTAACCCTAACCCTAACCACATGAAAACCCTAGGGCTAAGATGGTCATTAACCACTCTCCACTAAACCTATAAAATGTCTCTTAATCCCCATTTGCAAACCCTAAGCCAGCCCCCATCCCAAGACAAATTCACTATTCCATTGCAATTTCCCTCTTCATCCTCTCTCAAATCTCCCTCCTACGTATGAACTACCATTGCTACTGTGTTACTGCTGGAATCCCTTTTGAAGCTACAGCAGTGGCTCCATCATCTTCTTCCCTCTCATTTCATCTCCTGAGACACTGATTTCTGCTGGAATTCCTCCTGGAGCTACTGTTGCTGTGATCTTCTTCCTCTTCTTCTTCAGCTGGGAGCAGCCACCCCTTCCATCTTCTCTTTTCCCCTGCCTGCTGGAACCTCATCTTGGAACTCCTCCTCTGTAGCAGCTACTACCCATCTTCTTCCTTTCATATTTCATCACCTCCAAGCCACTGATTCGGAGCTGGAAGGACCATTTCTCAGCTGCCACTACAGCTGGGATTTGTCTTGGAACTACTGCTACATCTGCTACTGCTTCTTCTTATTCTTCTTCTTCTCCACTGCTGAGGTGAGATTCGTTGCTGCTGTTACTGTTATAATCTCCTAGGAGCTGCAGCTGATTGTGTCATCATCTTCTTCTCCTTCCTCTGCATTTCAGCTGGACTGGATTCTGCTTCCCTCTCCATTTAAGTTATCTCTTCTCTACAATCTCACTATCAAGCTAAAAAGGCAAGTGCTCTGAACTAATTTCATAGAACATATGTGGATTGATTTTCTTCTTGATTTGGTATTACAGTCAGTTATTGTGCTAGATGTTACCTTGAGCATTAGTGTCACGTATGAGATTGAATGGCCATTGATGGAGGGCATTGTTGTGTTTCTCAATTTTTTATTTGTTAATTTGATTAATGATTTAAAGTAAGAAGCAATCGGATTAGATACGAGTTGAGAAGAGTGACTGTTGCAGTCACGGTTGTGAAACAGAGTGTTTTGTTGGGTTGAGATCAGTGGGCCCAGGTGGGCCATCCTGGGGGATCCGAACCCCACATCTTGTAGAACCAGTGTGGGCGACCCAGGTGCCGTGGACTGATCGTGGGCCCTTGATCAGTGGGACCCACGATCATTACCTCTCTCTGGATCAGGCGTGAGGTTGTGGCAGTGTGTTTTTATTTCATTTAATCAGGTTGTGGGGCCCCCAGACCGAACTGATCTCAGATCCGGTCCCTCCATCAGGTCTGGTTGGGTGGGGCGACCCTGGTGGAGGAGTCTGATCTGGTTTTGATCAAAGGTGGGCCATAGGTTAGGTGTCGTATACTAACCTGTGAAACAAGAAACCGTGGATTACTCCATTTGTTTTCTTCGTCAACAGTGGGGCCCAGGTGGGTCTCCCCCCCCCCCTTGGAAATCCGGGTCGCACATCTCTCTTATGGGGCTTGGGCGACGCTAGTATCATAGGCTGATCACGTCATGGATCTTAGTGGGCCACAACCGTTGTGTTTGTTGCTACTGTCGTCAAACCCATTTCATATGGGTTCTGTGAGGAGGAAGTCTGACGATTAATGTGGAGAAGGAGAGATGAATGGATTAGGAAGAGTGAAAGAAAAGTAGGGTAGGGAAGGACACGTGGGTGAGTGAAAAAGTGAGGATGGGAGAGGATGATGATGGGGAAATGGGGGTAGGTGAGGGAGTTAAGAGAGTTGACTTGATGAGTGGGTTGGGCTTGGGTAGTTCTGTCGTGGGTTTGGGCTTTGGGCCCAGTGGGAGGGGGTCCACTAACCTTTAAACCACTAGTTTCTTTACTAATTAATTAAGCCTTAGTTTTAATACTTTCTATTAACACCATTAATGTTTCTTAATTATAAATTTAGACCCCTTTAAATCTTTTTGGACCAAATCGGAGCTGGGCCCAGCGGGGCCCACTATTTCCATAACTCATTAGTTTTATTAATGAAACAAACCATTTAGTTTCTAATGCATACTATGGGACCATTAGCCTTAGAAAATTTAAAGAGTAGGACCCTTAGCCTCCGTGGAACCCCATTAGAATAAATTAACTTATTAACCTTAAATTAATATTTCCAGACCCTAGTGTAAAAGTTGAGATTTGGCCTGGAGTCTGTTGACTCAGGTACACCTGTGTACCAGATCGACCGGCCGGCCACCTGGTCAATCGGGTACCCTGGAAATTCCAGAATCCAAACCAAGTCCCAACTTGATTTCCAGTGGAGCAGATCGACCCGACCCTTGCCAGGTCGACCTGCCACACTGTGAACTCTAGGGTGTGAGTTTAGCATTGTTTTATAATTAATCGATTGTGAGACCCATTAACCATCCAAATGAACTTCCATCAATGTGCCAAGCACGAGTCAATGGTGCGGCTCAACCTTGACTCGTAGGGACCACCGATTAGGGTTTTGGTTATTAATCTAAGATGATATGACCTCTAAGAGTTGTCAATGGTGCCCGTACTTTTCCTAAGCACCAAACACATTATTATAGGGCATCAATGACTTCGTTTAGAGATCAAATTACCGGAGATGGACCTGAACCTAACGTGGCCCATTTACCTAGGATTGGACCGTTGGATTTCCCTGTTGATTCCTTCATTGAAGTTTTACTTCACTTATTTATATTATGTCATTCTTAGATCTTTAGTGTAGCTGTTTACTATTAATTAAACATAATTGGAAGACCTGAACCTAGGGTACCTAGAGGTGACCCGATAGTGTGATTTCGGAGATCATTGACCCGTGTCTGTGTCTAGGCGGGCCCTTATTGGGCCTAAGTGTGGAGATGTGAACCCTTTAGCTTGAAGAGGTAGTTTCTATTGGACTGTTAGGTTATATGGATTGGAATGGAACTGTTTATCAGTATAAGTGGACTAGTTGCCTCGTTTGGACGGTTTTAGACCAGGCCATGTACTGATGGGCCTTGGTATGGATCCAACGAGTGGACCTGGACCTTGAATGAGATCCAGAGATTTTATTGAGATGTGTAGACCTCTTAGAGATATTGTTAGGACCTTGTTCACGCAAGGCAAAGCCTAGACAGACACAGACCCTTAGGGTATTCTTGAGTCGGCATGAACATTCACTCGGTTGATTTAAGCTCAGCCTGTGGACTGATCATCCCCGGTAGGAGCTAGTTGAGTGTTGTGGAGCTATCATGATGAGCTGACGGACGGTGTGATACCGTGCCGGTCTGGAGTGTTGAGATGATGAGTGATATTCGGGATTAGTTATTCCCGCTGGTGAGATTTCCCCGCCGCAGCTGTGTTCAGTATGGGAGGGCCGCGGCATAATATCCCGCGGTATTCCAGCTCGTGTGAATGTGCCACTTTGTTTACAGTAGTTTAGATGTTTCTATTTATCTTGGTTCCTTACGATTATCATGCACACCTGCCTAGTTCATTTCCCTTGCTATTCATTTAATTTATGTACTCGTCTTTACTTCCTTTGATATATATGTTCTATGTTAGTAGTATGCTGTAACTTGCCAGATCGTTTAGATCTGACCCATTCATTGGTGCTTAGGCCTTGACCCAGAGATCCCTGACGACGCACTAGCTGTAGTGGAGGCACCCGTTGCTGGAGAGTACGCGTGGGGCCCGGCCGACACGGATGTCGAGCCGGAGGGCGAGGAGTTTATACACGGGTTTTGAGGGACTCCATTTATTTTGGGTTTGAGCGAAACTTTGTAGCAAGTTGGGTAGATTCAAATGTATAAGTTTTGATTAACAACTGATATTGTAACTAGACCTTTGTTCTGCTCACACCTTATATATCGATACCTATTGCTTCCGCATTGTTTAATTGTTATGCTTCCGCAATTTAAATGTTATTATTATATGGTTCAAAAAGTTTTAAATTGGACCTCACTGCGGCCTACGATCTTGGAAGTTCTCGGATTTTCCGGGAAGTAGCGCGCCAATTTCGGGTATTCGAACGAGTATATCGGTATCCGGAATTGGGGCGTTACATTTTATGGTATCAGAGCGAGCTGGTCTCTAGGAAATAAAATACTCTAGAAACCATAGGACGTAGTGAGGATTCGAGTGATGGGATACGTGTGAGGACGATGGATTGGGTAGAGTCAGTGTAGTCTTAGGTTTTGGACTTACCACCCCAGATGCCGAGTGCAAATCGGGGAGTGCATTTTGCTTGCAGATCTGATCGTGCTACCCTTGCATGACTTCGACGTCATTTTGGGGATGGATTGGTTGGCTAGATATCGAGCAGTGATGGATTGCTTCAAGAAGACAGTCAGATTCTCCATCGAAGGTTCAGACGACACGATTGAGTTTGTGGGTGAGAGGAGATCACCTAGCACTCGGATGATATCGGCACTGAAGGCCGAGAGACTGATGAGATCAGGTTGCGAGGGCTACATCGCTTTTGTCTCAGAGGACAAGGAGTCTAAGAGAGTCGAGGAGATTCCAGTTGTTTGCGAGTTTCCAGATGTATTTCCCGACGAGATCCCGGGATTGCCGCCTATTCGAGAGATCGACTTCGCCATCGAGCTTGCACCAGGCACGACACCGATTTCGAGAGCTCCCTATCGCATGGCTCCAGCAGAGCTGCGAGAGTTGAAGACTTAGTTGGAGGAATTGCTAGAGAAAGGCTTCATCAGGCCGAGCGTGTCGCCATGGGGCGCACCAGTTCTCTTCGTGAAGAAGAAGGATGGATCGATGAGGATGTGCATCGACTACCGGCAGTTGAACCAGGCAACAGTGAAGAACAAGTATCCTCTTCCCCGGATCGACGAGCTTTTCGACCAGCTTCAGGGTGCGCAGTTCTTTTCGAAGATAGACTTGAGATCGGGATATCATCAGCTGCGAGTCAGAGATCAAGATGTGCAGAAGACAGCGTTTCGTTCACGCTATGGCCACTATGAGTTTCTTGTGATGCCGTTCGGGTTGACGAATGCACCAGCAGTGTTCATGTCCCTGATGAACAAGATCTTCGCACCGTACCTCGACAGTTTCACAGTAGTCTTCATCGACGATGTTTTGGTCTACTCCAAGACCAGAGAGGAGCACGAGCAACATTTGAGGACGTCTTTGCAGTTATTGCGCGACAACCAGTTGTACGCGAAGCTCAGCAAGTGCGAGTTTTGGTTGGAGCAAGTAGTCTTCCTTGGACACATCATCTCCAAGGATGGACTAGCAGTGGATCCATCGAAGATAGAAGCAGTGACGAACTGGGCGAGACCGAAGAACGCCACAGAGATTAGGAGTTTTCTCGGTTTAGCAGGCTACTATCGCAGATTCGTCAAGAGTTTCTCCACGATCTCAGCACCGTTGACCAAGCTGACACGGAAAGATATACCGTTCGTTTGGTCCGATGCTTGTGAGAACAGCTTCCAAGAGCTGAAGGAGAGATTGACGACAGCGCCGATCTTGTCCTTACCTTCTGGTAATGGTGGATTTGTAGTCTTCACCGACGCTTCGGGGACCGGTCTTGGATGTGTTCTGATGCAGGAGGGCAAGGTTATTGCCTATGGATCGCGCCAGTTGAAGGAGCACGAGAAGAAGTACGCCACTCACGACTTGGAGCTTGCAGCAGTCGTTTTTGCCTTGAAGTTGTGGCGACACTACCTCTACGGCGAGAAGTTCGAAGTGCACTCAGATCATCGCAGTTTGCAGTACCTGTTCACTCAGAACGACCTCAACAACCGGCAGAGGCGATGGATGTAGTACATCAAGGACTACGACTTCCCTATCAAATACCATCCTGGTAAGGCGAATGTCGTAGCAGACGCTTTGAGCAGGAAGACCGCCCTCGTCAGTTTCCTAGCAGCAGAGGGTGTGTGGACCGACGTCTTCAGCAGTTTAGACGTTCAGTTTCAGCCGCTTCGCGAGAGAGTTTTGCTTGCTACCATGTCAGCGTGGGAACCAGAGTTGCTAGGCAAGGTCAAGGACAGTCAACGCAACGATCCCAAGCTTGTCAGAGTGATCGAGTAGATTGACCAGAGGCTGGAGTTCAGATTGATTGGAGGAGTGCTCTACTATCAGGACAGATTGTGCGTGCCAGACATCCAGGAGCTGAAGGACGAGATCTTAGCGGATGCACACCACAGCAGATACTCAATTCACCCCGGCAGCACCAAGATGTACCAGAACCTGAGGAGCTACTACTGGTGGAACAACATGAAGAAGGAGATAGCTCGCTATGTCTCCAGGTGTTTGACGTGCCAGCAGATCAAGGTCGAACACCAGAAGCCGCCAGGACTACTTCATCAGCTTGAGATCCCTCAGTGGAAGTGGGAGCACATCACCATGGACTTCATCGCAGGACTTCCAGCCACCAGGAGACGCCACGACGGCATTTGGGTGATTGTAGATCGGCTGACTAAGTCAGCCCATTTCTTGCCAGTCTCGATGAGAGCAGGACTCGATGTCCTTGCCAAGTTGTACGTGGACCGGATTGTCTCGTTGCACGGAGTTCCAGCTTCGATTGTTTCAGACAGAGACCCGCGATTCACTTCGCACTTCTGGGAGAGTCTTCAGCAGGCCTTGGGCACCAAGTTGAGCTTCAGCACAGCCTATCATCCTCAGACAGACGGGCAGACAGTGCGCACCAACCAGACACTAGAGGACATGTTGAGAGCCTGTGTCTTGGACTTCAAGGAGAATTGGGAGGATTCTTTGTCACTTTGCGAGTTCGCCTACAACAACAGCTACCATGCGAGCATCAAGATGGCACCGTATGAGGCTTTGTACGGGAGGAGATGCAAGACCCCAGTCTGCTGGGAAGAAGTTGGTGTCAGGAGCTTCCAAGGTCCATCCATAGTCAGCGACACCAGCGAGAAGGTTCGGCAGATAGTTGAGAACCTGAAGGTCAGCCGCGGCCGACAGAAGAGCTATGCAGACAATCGGCGCAGACCTCTCGAGTTCGAGAAGGGAGACAGAGTTTTCCTGAAGGTTTCTCCGCCTAGAGGTACCCTGAGATTTGGTGAGAAGGGTAAGCTAGCGCGGAGATATGTTGGACCCTTCGAGATCAGATCGAGAGTTGGAGACGTCGCCTACAAGCTTCAGCTACCACCAGAGCTTTCAGGAGTGCATGACGTGTTCCACGTCTCCATGCTGAAGAAGTACGTGGAGGACCCGACACACATTCTTTATCACGAGCCCCTCAACATCCAGCCAGATGCTTCGTACGTCGCCAGGCCAATTGCGATCATCGACACCAAGGAGCAGGTGCTCCGGACCCGAACCATTCGTTGGGTGAAGGTTTAGTGGGAGCATCACACTCCAGAGGAGGCTACGTGGGAGCTACGCGACCAGGTGGAGAAGGACTATCCACATCTTCTACCTCAGGTATGTTCTAACTTTGTTTTTTTACATTTGGGGACAAATGTTTTAAAACGGAGGGAATGATGTGAGGTCCCACCCTTGGTGGGCCCTCTAATTGCTATTTTATAGACTAATTAATTCTAAATTATGTTAATTATTGGTTAATCATTGCTAATTACTACTAATCTCTACTAATCATTGCTAATCTTCGCTAATCTTGGCTAATTATTATTTAATTGGGCTAATTAGGAGTTGATAGAGGGATTAGTTAGAATTTTCCTAAGATAGTTAGATTAGCTTAGTGGGTTAGTGTTTTTAATTAGTTGGGTGTATGAGTTAATCCTAGGCTATTAGTGTAGATGGGTCCTAAGTTGAGTCTAATTAAGTTGATTAGGGTTGGGTTAGTGCAAAGGTGCCCCTCTCTCTAGAAGCTTCTTAGCAAAAGACTTGATCTACCCTAACCCTAACCCTAACCACATGAAAACCCTAGGGCTAAGATGGTCATTAACCACTCTCCACTAAACCTATAAAATGTCTCTTAATCCCCATTTGCAAACCCTAAGCCAGCCCCCATCCCAAGACAAATTCACTATTCCATTGCAATTTCCCTCTTCATCCTCTCTCAAATCTCCCTCCTACGTATGAACTACCATTGCTACTGTGTTACTGCTGGAATCCCCTTTTGAAGCTACAGCAGTGGCTCCATCATCTTCTTCCCTCTCATTTCATCTCCTGAGACACTGATTTCTGCTGGAATTCCTCCTGGAGCTACTGTTGCTGTGATCTTCTTCCTCTTCTTCTTCAGCTGGGAGCAGCCACCCCTTCCATCTTCTCTTTTCCCCTGCCTGCTGGAACCTCATCTTGGAACTCCTCCTCTGTAGCAGCTACTACCCATCTTCTTCCTTTCATATTTCATCACCTCCAAGCCACTGATTCGGAGCTGGAAGGACCATTTCTCAGCTGCCACTACAGCTGGGATTTGTCTTGGAACTACTGCTACATCTGCTACTGCTTCTTCTTATTCTTCTTCTTCTCCACTGCTGAGGTGAGATTCGTTGCTGCTGTTACTGTTATAATCTCCTAGGAGCTGCAGCTGATTGTGTCATCATCTTCTTCTCCTTCCTCTGCATTTCAGCTGGACTGGATTCTGCTTCCCTCTCCATTTAAGTTATCTCTTCTCTACAATCTCACTATCAAGCTAAAAAGGCAAGTGCTCTGAACTAATTTCATAGAACATATGTGGATTGATTTTCTTCTTGATTTGGTATTACAGTCAGTTATTGTGCTAGATGTTACCTTGAGCATTAGTGTCACGTATGAGATTGAATGGCCATTGATGGAGGGCATTGTTGTGTTTCTCAATTTTTTATTTGTTAATTTGATTAATGATTTAAAGTAAGAAGCAATCGGATTAG
Source organism: Cinnamomum chago (assembly GCA_038049695.1). Taxonomy (NCBI): domain Eukaryota; kingdom Viridiplantae; phylum Streptophyta; class Magnoliopsida; order Laurales; family Lauraceae; genus Cinnamomum; species Cinnamomum chago. Next base: position 37,197,673 of record CP142452.1, read on the forward strand.
ATACGAGTTGAGAAGAGTGACTGTTGCAGTCACGGTTGTGAAACAGAGTGTTTTGTTGGGTTGAGATCAGTGGGCCCAGGTGGGCCATCCTGGGGGATCCGAACCCCACATCTTGTAGAACCAGTGTGGGCGACCCAGGTGCCGTGGACTGATCGTGGGCCCTTGATCAGTGGGACCCACGATCATTACCTCTCTCTGGATCAGGCGTGAGGTTGTGGCAGTGTGTTTTTATTTCATTTAATCAGGTTGTGGGGCCCCCAGACCGAACTGATCTCAGATCCGGTCCCTCCATCAGGTCTGGTTGGGTGGGGCGACCCTGGTGGAGGAGTCTGATCTGGTTTTGATCAAAGGTGGGCCATAGGTTAGGTGTCGTATACTAACCTGTGAAACAAGAAACCGTGGATTACTCCATTTGTTTTCTTCGTCAACAGTGGGGCCCAGGTGGGTCTCCCCCCCCCCCTTGGAAATCCGGGTCGCACATCTCTCTTATGGGGCTTGGGCGACGCTAGTATCATAGGCTGATCACGTCATGGATCTTAGTGGGCCACAACCGTTGTGTTTGTTGCTACTGTCGTCAAACCCATTTCATATGGGTTCTGTGAGGAGGAAGTCTGACGATTAATGTGGAGAAGGAGAGATGAATGGATTAGGAAGAGTGAAAGAAAAGTAGGGTAGGGAAGGACACGTGGGTGAGTGAAAAAGTGAGGATGGGAGAGGATGATGATGGGGAAATGGGGGTAGGTGAGGGAGTTAAGAGAGTTGACTTGATGAGTGGGTTGGGCTTGGGTAGTTCTGTCGTGGGTTTGGGCTTTGGGCCCAGTGGGAGGGGGTCCACTAACCTTTAAACCACTAGTTTCTTTACTAATTAATTAAGCCTTAGTTTTAATACTTTCTATTAACACCATTAATGTTTCTTAATTATAAATTTAGACCCCTTTAAATCTTTTTGGACCAAATCGGAGCTGGGCCCAGCGGGGCCCACTATTTCCATAACTCATTAGTTTTATTAATGAAACAAACCATTTAGTTTCTAATGCATACTATGGGACCATTAGCCTTAGAAAATTTAAAGAGTAGGACCCTTAGCCTCCGTGGAACCCCATTAGAATAAATTAACTTATTAACCTTAAATTAATATTTCCAGACCCTAGTGTAAAAGTTGAGATTTGGCCTGGAGTCTGTTGACTCAGGTACACCTGTGTACCAGATCGACCGGCCGGCCACCTGGTCAATCGGGTACCCTGGAAATTCCAGAATCCAAACCAAGTCCCAACTTGATTTCCAGTGGAGCAGATCGACCCGACCCTTGCCAGGTCGACCTGCCACACTGTGAACTCTAGGGTGTGAGTTTAGCATTGTTTTATAATTAATCGATTGTGAGACCCATTAACCATCCAAATGAACTTCCATCAATGTGCCAAGCACGAGTCAATGGTGCGGCTCAACCTTGACTCGTAGGGACCACCGATTAGGGTTTTGGTTATTAATCTAAGATGATATGACCTCTAAGAGTTGTCAATGGTGCCCGTACTTTTCCTAAGCACCAAACACATTATTATAGGGCATCAATGACTTCGTTTAGAGATCAAATTACCGGAGATGGACCTGAACCTAACGTGGCCCATTTACCTAGGATTGGACCGTTGGATTTCCCTGTTGATTCCTTCATTGAAGTTTTACTTCACTTATTTATATTATGTCATTCTTAGATCTTTAGTGTAGCTGTTTACTATTAATTAAACATAATTGGAAGACCTGAACCTAGGGTACCTAGAGGTGACCCGATAGTGTGATTTCGGAGATCATTGACCCGTGTCTGTGTCTAGGCGGGCCCTTATTGGGCCTAAGTGTGGAGATGTGAACCCTTTAGCTTGAAGAGGTAGTTTCTATTGGACTGTTAGGTTATATGGATTGGAATGGAACTGTTTATCAGTATAAGTGGACTAGTTGCCTCGTTTGGACGGTTTTAGACCAGGCCATGTACTGATGGGCCTTGGTATGGATCCAACGAGTGGACCTGGACCTTGAATGAGATCCAGAGATTTTATTGAGATGTGTAGACCTCTTAGAGATATTGTTAGGACCTTGTTCACGCAAGGCAAAGCCTAGACAGACACAGACCCTTAGGGTATTCTTGAGTCGGCATGAACATTCACTCGGTTGATTTAAGCTCAGCCTGTGGACTGATCATCCCCGGTAGGAGCTAGTTGAGTGTTGTGGAGCTATCATGATGAGCTGACGGACGGTGTGATACCGTGCCGGTCTGGAGTGTTGAGATGATGAGTGATATTCGGGATTAGTTATTCCCGCTGGTGAGATTTCCCCGCCGCAGCTGTGTTCAGTATGGGAGGGCCGCGGCATAATATCCCGCGGTATTCCAGCTCGTGTGAATGTGCCACTTTGTTTACAGTAGTTTAGATGTTTCTATTTATCTTGGTTCCTTACGATTATCATGCACACCTGCCTAGTTCATTTCCCTTGCTATTCATTTAATTTATGTACTCGTCTTTACTTCCTTTGATATATATGTTCTATGTTAGTAGTATGCTGTAACTTGCCAGATCGTTTAGATCTGACCCATTCATTGGTGCTTAGGCCTTGACCCAGAGATCCCTGACGACGCACTAGCTGTAGTGGAGGCACCCGTTGCTGGAGAGTACGCGTGGGGCCCGGCCGACACGGATGTCGAGCCGGAGGGCGAGGAGTTTATACACGGGTTTTGAGGGACTCTATTTATTTTGGGTTTGAGCGAACCTTTGTAGCAAGTTGGGTAGATTCAAATGTATAAGTTTTGATTAACAACTGATATTGTAACTAGACCTTTGTTCTGCTCACACCTTATATATCGATACCTATTGCTTCCGCATTGTTTAATTGTTATGCTTCCGCAATTTAAATGTTATTATTATATGGTTCAAAAAGTTTTAAATTGGACCTCACTGCGGCCTACGATCTTGGAAGTTCTCGGATTTTCCGGGAAGTAGCGCGCCAATTTCGGGTATTCGAACGAGTATATCGGTATCCGGAATTGGGGCGTTACATTTTATGGTATCAGAGCGAGCTGGTCTCTAGGAAATAAAATACTCTAGAAACCATAGGACGTAGTGAGGATTCGAGTGATGGGATACGTGTGAGGACGATGGATTGGGTAGAGTCAGTGTAGTCTTAGGTTTTGGACTTACCACCCCAGATGCCGAGTGCAAATCGGGGAGTGCATTTTGCTTGCAGATCTGATCGTGCTACCCTTGCATGACTTCGACGTCATTTTGGGGATGGATTGGTTGGCTAGATATCGAGCAGTGATGGATTGCTTCAAGAAGACAGTCAGATTCTTCACTATATAGATGTCTACCTCAAGATGGTTGTTGAGAAAATTCGTCTTGATATTCATTTGCCAAATCTCATAATCAAGATGAGCCGCAATGGATAAAAGTATCCGGATGGACTTGAGCATGGCTTCCGGCGAGAAGGTTTCCTCATAATCAATACCCTCTTTCTGATTATATCCTTTCGCAACGAGCTTGGCCTTAAAGGTCTCCACTCTACCATCTAGTCCTCTTATTCTCTTATAGACCCACTTGCACCCAATAAGTTTAATATTGGCAGGCAAGTCCACAAGTGTCCAAACCTGGTTGGAGTACGTAGACTCCATCTCAGCTTTCATAGCATTTTGCCAACGTCCCGAATCTATGTCATTAATTGATTCATCATAGTTAGAGGGATCTTGTTCTGGTTCTTCCGGGACTGCCTCATAAGACTCTCCCAAGAACGAGAACCTGTCAGGAGGTATGACAATCATCCCACTACGACGAGGCACTAATGTAACTACTAGGTCTGGTAAGGACGGTTCTTCCTCAAGTTCGATCATACTTGGATTTTGAATTGATTGCTCTTGAACATCTTCCAAGATCACCTTTTCTAAAGATTTCCAGTTAATCATATAATCTTCCTCCAGAAAAACAGCATTGGTGCTCACCAGTACTTTCTGCTGTCTGGGATTATAGAATAACCAACCTTTAGTTCCTTTAGGATATCCTACAAACGTGCATACTTCCGACTTCGTTTCCAACTTATACATCTTAACCTTTAGCACGTGTGGCGGACAACCCCAAATCTGTAAATGTTGTAGACTAGGCTTTCGCCCAGACCACAACTCCCAAAGAGTCTTAGGTACAGACTTAGTGTTAGGAATTTTGTATATTGCAATTTGATGGATGCATTATCATATTAGCATCATTTGAATTTACATACATGCATTGATTTAGAAAAACTTGAAATCTTGATTTATACATGCAATGTTTTTAAGACTTGTAAAAGTATTGATTTATGCATGTTTTGTTTTTAATCTTGGATGCAATTGTATTTGAAAAGAGTTTTGTCAAATCAAGCAAGCCGTTGGTTTTAAAAGTTTTGAATCATTTTAGGCTTTTTATGTTTCATATTTTTAAACCACTTAGTTTGATTTAAAATATGTTTCCAAGCTTGATTTAATGGCCCAAAAATCCCCTCCAAGAAAAACCTTCAAATATGCATTTTTGGGGAAATTTTGGTCCCAGGGGGTCGACCTACAGTGTGGCCTGGGCCGGTCGACCGGCCACACTGCGCGGTCGACCGGGGCAAAGAGCCGTTGGCTCTTCCAACGGTCATTTTTCTGACCGTTTATGGCCAGGTCGACCGGGCTCTGTACCAGGTCGACCGGGCACTCACAGAAACCCACTTTTTGGGTATAAAATGAAGTTCATTCCTTTTCAAAATGTAGAGATTTTGAAGACTCTTTTGAGGTGCTTTGAGACAAAAAAAAAAAGACGATGAACTAAGAGAGACCAAAGAGTCATTTGGAGAGCTAAAGCTTGGATTAATGAAGTTAAATCTCTAAGTAAGCTCTACCTCTCTTAATCATAGGTTATATGCTTTGTTTAAATTATTGGTAAATGATTTTTAGCATGATAACTATGATGTGTTGAATCCATTCTTCTCTTAATCTTTGATCTAACTAAGATTGGATTCTTCACTTTGATTTCAATTCAAGTTGTTTTAAAATCTTCCTTAATCATGCTTAGCCAAAAACTTTGTTTTCTTTCATAGCATGATTCTTTTACTTGATTGAATCTTCATTTGTTGTTTTCATTCATTTGAACTTTAGTTAAACTTGTTTAGTTTTGAAAACAACATTGCACATGCATCACATGTTCTAAGTTAGTCATTTTCATACAACTTGTGAATCTTTGATTTTCATGTCATTAACAAATTGTTTCTCATACATGTGATTTGCATTAAACTTCAATCAAAACTTTTATGTGTCTTAAACTTTGAAATGCTTTAAGCATATATTAATTGAGCTTTGTTTTTAACTTGATTGAAGTTATCACACACACACATCATGAGCATACATCTTTGCATTCATATAGTGTTTGTGTGAGTTGATTTACACTTTCATATAAGCCTATTTAAGAGGTAATTTCATTGAGCTTCAATTGTATCTCTTAGAGTGATCTTTTGTGAAGACACCTTCTTAGAGAAATCTTTCTTTTGTAAAGGTTATTGCTTAGCCTAAGAAAAGCATTGTGTAAAGGTTATTGCTTAGCCTAGAAAAGCATCTTGTAAAGGTTGTTGTTAAGCCTAGAAAAACAACATTGTAAAGGTTATTGCTTAGCTTATTGAAAAGCATAGATAGTGAAAATCCGGTGGGGTGATTGGATCACAAGCCGGTAGTGGACGTAGGCATTGAGGCCGAACCACTATAAATCTTTGTGTAGTGGTGTTTGCTTGTGGTGATTGTTTTCTTAGCTTCCGCATCTTGTTTGATAATCATCTTTTGTGACTAGTTTATCTTAAAGAATTAAAATTTGTTTAGATTGGTCATATTTGTAGCACACCCTATTCACCCCCCCCCCCCCGCCCCCCTCCTCTAGGGTTAGGATCCCAGGACTTTCAATTGGTATCAGAGCCTCGTGCTCTATCTCTTAGGATCAAGTGTTTAGAACTCTTGATTAGGTGTAAAAACCTAGAGTTTATAACCCTAGATTTGTTTTGATTGTATACCTTTGATATGGATTCCACTAAGCTAGATTGTTTAGACTTTTGTGTAGATTCTCCTAGACCTCTCATTCTTCCATCTATTGGAGATTCAAACATTCAAATAAATGAATCTCAATGTGAATTAAATGAAGAAGAAGAATATGATGAAGATGAACTTTAACAAGCCTATGAGGAATTATATACATTATCTGTTAAGCTTGATAAGAAAAATAGAAGTTTAAGAGAAGAATCTAAAAGACTAAACAAAGAACTAGTCTCTTCAAAAGATGAACTTAGAGAGAAAGAAGAAGTAATACAATGTCTAGACTCTAAGTTTATGATCTCTTTAAATAACTTATCCAATATCAAAGATGAACTAAATGAAATTAAGATAAGTTATGATAATCTTAGAAAGGAAAATTCAAACCTAAGAGATCAATTAAAAAGGCAAGAAAAAGACTTTATCAATTTAGAATCCAAGTTGACAATTTCCATGGAAAACATGTCAAATGTTCAAAGTAAGTTAAAAACCTTAGAACTTGGATCTAATGTTGTTAATGAACTTAAACTTGAACTAAAACTTGCCAATGAAGAGCTAAGTAACTATAAGGAAATTGAAAATGATTTATTAAAAGTCAAAAATGAAAATTCAATCCTTATAACCAAAGTCACTCAACTTGAAGGATATAAATAAAAGTATGAGTGCAAGTTTACCCAAAGTGAAGAGAGACTTGAAAAGTTATTTAAATTGGGTAAACCTCATGGAGATAGGACGGGTCTTGGTTTTGATAAGTATACTTCATATGACCCTAAATTCACCAACACTTTTGTGAAAGGTGAGTCCTCTTTCTCTAGCACTTACTCTCCTATGCCCAAAACTAAATGTCATTATTGTGGTAAGGAAGGGCATTTCAAATTTGAGTGCAAATTAAGGAAAAGTCATATGTCTAAACCCATCTTTGAACCTAAGAAAGTTAAATATAATTCTATGAAGGGTAAGACTTTGAATTCCAAGGAAGACTCTAAGAAGTTTAAACAAGTTAAAACAATTCAAAAAGAGTCATCTAAGATAGACTTTAAAAAGACTAATAATCAAAATAAATCTATCAAAAAGAAACTTCTCACTTTACCTCCTTTAACCTTAGAAATGAAAGAATTCTTGAAAAAGGTTGAAAAGTTAAAATTAAAATTCAAAAGACAAAAAGAGGAAGGAACTGCCAAAAGAAATGAGAAGTATAAGAAGAAAAGAAAAATGAACCAATCCCCTAAGAAACAATCTCACCAACTTCAAAAGACTTGTCACGCCCCCGTACCGAAACCCCGGGGGCGGGAATGGGATTTAAGCATAAATGTATTTTACTCCCAGGATCCGCGTGTGTGAAGACAACACATTCTGAATATTTTGCGGAAGCATTTGTGGCGTTGCGACCCGAAGTCCGTCGCCATCGGATTCCGCGTCGCACTCAACCTTTAGCACATAGCTATTATATCAAGAATCATATCAGACTGGAGTAACCATCACAATAAATTACAGAGCTGACAGTAACAGGATATTACATTCCCAAATATGTTGAAGTTACAATTATCAATGTACATTAATTAAGAATCCCAAGAAAAAGGCTAATAAAAGCCATACAACAATAAGCTATTAACTACTACCCAAGTGTGACGTAGCTCCGATGTCAAGCTCAATGTCTACATGACATAGCCGACAAAACAACCTGCAAGGCATGGCTCCACAGCCAACAAAAACACTCAACTCGGGGCGAAGAAATCTGAACCCGAGTACCAAAAGTAGTGGGTCAGACACGACGGTCTGGCAGGTGGATGAAAAGATAATAATATACTGAAGAATAAAACATATGATAAATCATGCTATTCGATCAAATGCTGCATATAATTAAACGGGTGCAAAATCGTGGATCTCGGGCAAAACATGTATTCGTTTCAAGCATGGGTAAAACATGAAGATCAAATAAAACATGTGTTCATTTACATCATCTATAATCATAGATATTTGACAATCGGGTGTTCGTCTAAAACATGTATAAATATAGTGGTTTGACAAAACAAACGTTCATTTGAGACTTAGGTAAAAACATAATTATACAACAAACCAGGTATTCATAGCAGTCTGGCAAAACCAATGTCCATTTGAAACATATGTGAAAATACGGATATTTAACAAACCGGGTGTTCATTTAAAACAGGTGTAACCAAAGAAATCTGACAAAACTAATGTTCATTTAAACATATTTCAAAGCAAGGATATTTAACAAATCGGATATTCATTTGAAACAAGTATAAACCTAGGGATCTGGCAAAACAAGTGTCATTTGAAACATTTTTAAAAGCATGGTATTTAACAATACGGGTATCCATTTAAAACATGTGTAACCGTATAAATCAAGTAAAATCATCGACCGTTTGAAGCATATGTAAAAGCATGGGTATTCACCCAACCGCCATTCATTTAAGACATGTACTTGTACAAGGAACAGAAAACAACATAATAACAATAACTGAATTCACTTTGGAGAATATTAACACTTTCTAAATAACAACTTTCATAAAGGAAACGAATCATTTATTGGAAAACATATAAGCAATATAAAACATGTCGGGTATCCAAGGGATCGGGGACTCACAAGATGGCAATCACATAAAGCTAAGTCCTCTGTCACTAAAGTGACAACAGTAATACGGGATGTTGTTCTCAGTCACACAAGGTGAGGAGAAACAACGCAAATCATATATACAATATAAATATACGGGAACGGAACCACGGTAGCGAACCGGGTATCGGGACGGGACCACGGTAATGACCGGGTATCGGGATCCAAACTGCAGCTGGCGGGACGGGAGAGGGATCTCCAAGTCGGTGGATCAAACCGACAAGGTATCCAAGCTTAGTGATGCCGACTCATAGGTCAAATAACAAATTGGGACATATGCAAGTAAATCAAGTAATATAAATAAACGAGCAAGACGGGGGTGCTCAAGGGCACACTGTCATTTCATGTCGGGCAATGCATTTCGGGATAAGTCAATGTTACTAGTGTAACTCTCATGCTTTCGGGAAAACAAATCATTTAAGTAGACCTGGGAAAATGAAGAAATATAATGAACTATACCATTTCGGGAAAACTGTTGATTTCGAGATCTATTTAAGTGGATAGGGGTCCCGTATGTCGCTTATTGAAATGACTTGGTACTCCTTGAGTTTGAAGACATCCCGGGCTCCTTATACACTTTGGATTTCCAAAACTTCGAATGACATCCTTGTGATATGGTTTCTTTCTCGAATGGCCTCATACAATGCTTAGTGAATCTCCTTTGATCGACAAAGCTCAGCGCTCGAACGAACTGGAGGAGCTTTTCGAAAGCTGACCGCCAAGTTCGTTCGAGCGAGGAGCTTTTCGAAATCTGGGGAATTTCGGTTACCTGGCGGTCAGCTGGCGGTCAGCCGCCGCTGGGGCAGGCGGCTAGCCGCTGGCTGACCGCACAGCTGACCGCGCCTGGACTGCAGAAATGCAGCTTACTGGAAAGCTGACCGCCAAGTGCGGTTAGCTGGAGGTTAGCCGCCGATGTGTTCGGCGGTTAGCCGCTGGCCAACCGTGGAGCTGACTGAGTTTTGAGGAGAGAAAGTGTGCTCTCTGGAAAAGCCACCGTGACATTTCGGCTAGCTGGCGGTTAGCCGCCAGTCACCAGGCGGCTAGCCGCCAGGTGACCGCCAGGTGCGGGAACACCCACTGTAATCAGATTTTTAGCCATTTCTCCTCCTTAAATCCATTCTCCCCACTTTTACTGAGTCCCTACAATAAAATTGAGCTAAGAGCTCCTCCAATGCATCCATCTACACTTCTCTAATACTCCATCATGTGTTCATTCCATCACTTCTTCCATATCAAGTCCAATACAAAGGAAAGAGGAAGGAAACCATTTCACAAACATTCATTTAGGATACCACTAAGGACAATAAATGCTCAACCAACATGTTTATAAAACATTAAACGAGACTATCAAGATGCATTATGAGCATTTATTTCAACTAAAAACACATTAATGAAAGCATGGAAAATCCATAACTGCTTCACCAAACCATTTGAAACTTAAAACACTTCATCATTCACTTGCCTCAAGTCCAAGCTAGCCAAAAACAAGCCTCTACTCACTTCTTAAGCTCACTTCCAAGCTACAATAAAAAACCCCCAAAAGCAACCCTAAAATGGGTTACACAAAGAATGAAAATGAAAGAACTTCCAATAATGCAAATGTAGCTTCCCTAAGGCTAGAAGATCACTAATCTAGGAGATGAAAGGGATCACTTACTTGCAAGGTCCTCTAATGGACAAGGTAAGCTCAAGGGAAGTCTTGTGATGGAGGGTTCTCTTCACAAATGGTATCAATGGAAGGCTTGCAAGATGAGGAAGAAGAAGACGGTCTCCATTTCGAGTTTGGTGCAAGATTGGTGAGGATTTGTGATGGAGAAGCAAGAAGAAGAAGAGAAAACACAAGAGCAAACCCTAGGCTCAGCTGGAACAATGGTGAATGAAATGAATGAAGGAGATGGGTTCCTCTTATAAACAAGTGAGGTTTGGGTCCCACAACTTAAAGGACTTGGGTAGCTGAAATCATCTAATTCGAGACCTCGGATGGATTCGACGAAGAAGGAAGAAATGATCGTCGAAATATCTAGTTTCCAAAAAGTATATGTTTCGCGGGTTTCGAGAATATCGAGATTTGGGTACAGATTTGGTGTGAAAAGACTGTTTTGCCCTCAAGGCCAAGAAATCGGTTTTCGGGTTCTCAAATGGATACGGGATCAACATGAAAGTTGTAGGATTCCTCAAGATGAATGCAACGGGCCAAAAACACAATAAGAAACAAATTGGAAAAATCTCACAAGTAAAAGCAAAGCTGAAAAGGGAACCCCCAAAGGGCCCCACAAGCTACCAAAGCACTCAAAAGCCCAAAACTAGAAGAAAACCCATTCTAGCTCACAACTCAACCCAACAAATACTAATCCCACTAGGAGAAACTAATCCACAAACAAAACAACACTAATCCAAGAGGTTAGGGGTCGGGTTCTCACAAGACTAATCACCAATCTAAGCTAAATTTAGTAAAATCTAAATATCATGGTGATAATTCTAAATTGAAAATATATCAAGTCAAATCTCCTATAGTTGGTGAGAATTCCAAACTAGACCTCAAAGATCAACCCTCTCAAGACCTTAGGTGGATTCCTAAAGTTAGATACTTGGACAAACCTTAAGGCCTCGAACCTCATTGACCAACCTATCCTTTATAGTTAAATCTTTTTGTTGGTCATGTTACATTTGCATTTTGTTTCTTTATAGTTACATTTTTTAAAATGCATTGTTTCTTTATGATCAATTGATTTTGTCTTCATGTACATCTCTAGTTACATTTCATGGTTTTCAAAATCATTTGATTATAATTTCATCATGTTAGATTTGCTTTTTGCTCACTTTGAGTTATATCTCTTGCATTGCATTTCTATTGATGTTCAATTGATTGTGATTATAAAAGCTTTCATAGCTAGATTATTCATGATCAATTGTTGTTTTAAGCCATTTGCATCTTTGCTTATTTAGTTATATTCTTTTTATATGCAAATTTCAATTGGTTCTATGTATGGTTGTGATATTAGTTATATTTGTAGAAACCATACTAGAACTCTCAAATCCATCCTCTATGCACTCTAGTCATATCTTTTTGGATGGTTGTGACGTTGATTCATGTATATTTTCTTAGGGATGTCATTCTTATACATGTTTCAACTTCATAGTAGTGATCTTGATCATATGAAATTCTTTGAAATCCATTCCTCGTATTTCTATATGTTTGATGGATATCTTAGATATTGAATTCATATGATTTTGTCACTTTGAAAATTGCATGCATTTCCAAGATTATATCATTTTGCATTGCAATTTCTCTTGTTCATTACTTTGCTCAATAGTTATATCTTTAAAAGTGATGAATATCCTTTTATGATGCTTGATGGAATTTTGTGTTTGTCACATCCTTGCTATTAATCATGTTGTCATATTCAATTGGTTTCATTTGGTATAATTCTCCATTGATTTCATATCCAATTGATGTCTTATCTTGTGTATGTAATAGATCTTGTGTACATTGGATTGAACTTAATAGTAATATATTTGTTCCATGTCACACTCCATTAGCATCATAATTTTCATGTTTGCCACCTCACTTGCTCGTATAGGTAAATCTCATGACCACCATGTTTATGTATTCATAATCTTGGTTGGTTAGTTGAGGTTGGCTTCATGTTTGAATGTTATTTCATTCATCTTGCACATGATAGTCATATTTTTTTATTGAATGAAATGATTTCAAAACTTTCATAGCATATGATTTTCATAGTTAAATTATTTGATGCTATGTTTAGTAAACCCCATAATATCATGGATAGCTCTAATTTGGATTTATCTTAATAGTTATATTCTTTATAACTCCATTTTAGAGTGATTGATTTTATAGTCTTATCATTGAATCTCAATTGGTATTCTTTGTTTTTCCAATTGGTATCCATGATCGCTTTGACCTTGTTCTTTTGGTAATTTGATCATACTGAGCTTTATAGTTAAACATGTCTAATCATTTCCTTGAAGTTGACCCTCGTTTGGTTAAACCATCTTCTTCTTGAACCAAATAGTTATATCTTTGTCAAAAGTTTGACAAGAGGAGAGAATGAATTGAGGGGGAGTATAAACCTTCATAGGAAGTATTAGTTTTGATCAAATTGACCATTGGATTGGCTTTGAACCCTTTTAAGCTTGCTAACCGTACATGATAACCTGTTATGTATTTCATTTTCGATTTCTTTCGTTAACAGGTGCTTCTAAAAGGTATTTTCCTTGTTTCATGTGTGTAGGTACCTTTGCAATTTAATGGCAAAGGGGGAGAGAGCATTCAAGTTCTCTAAAGGGGAAGTGAATGTCCAAGCTTCCTAAGGGGAGATTTTGTATGATCTTATACAAGGGGAGAGGATGCATATCTTGCCAAAGGGAGAGAGAGGCATGGTCAAAGGGGGAGAGCAATTAGAAGAAAGAAAGCTTGGGAGCTAAAGAAGATGCTTGGCTATAGAGAGGAAGAAGAAAAGAAAGCTTGAAGATTGATCAAGCTCCAAGCATCAAGAAGAATGAAGAAAGAGTCCAAGAGCCCAAGCTAAGAGAAGAAGCATCCAAGAAGATTTCAAGACTTGTCCAGCTTAGGGGGAGCTGAAGACTAAGTGTGTTAATTCAATGTTGAGTAAGTTGCCATCAAATTGCAAAGGGGGGCGATTGTTAGGAATTTTGTATATTTCAATTTGATGGATGCATTATCATATTAGCATCATTTGAATTTACATACATGCATTGATTTAGAAAAACTTGAAATCTTGATTTATACATGCATTGTTTTTAAGACTTGTAAAAGTATTGATTTATGCATGTTTTGTTTTTAATCTTGGATGCAATTGTATTTGAAAAGAGTTTTGTCAAATCAAGCAAGCCATTGGTTTTAAAAGTTTTGAATCATTTTAGGCTTTTTATGTTTCATGTTTTTAAACCACTTAGTTTGATTTAAAACATGTTTTCAAGCTTGATTTAATGGCCCAAAAATCCCCTTCAAGAAAAACCTTCAAATATGCATTTTTGGGGAAATTTTGGTCCCAGGGGGTCGACCTGCAATGTGGCCGGTCGACCGGCCACACTGCGCGGTCGACCGGGGCAAAGAGCCGTTGGCTCTTCCAACGGTCATTTTTCTAACCGTTTATGGCTAAGTCGACCGGGCTTTGTACCAGGTCGACCGGGCACTCGCAGAAACCCACTTTTTGGGTATAAAATGAAGTTCATTCCTTTTCAAAATGTAGAGATTTTGAAGACTCTTTTGAGATGCTTTGAGACAAAGAAAAGGGGATGAACTAAGAGAGACCAAAGAGTCATTTGGAAAGCTAAAGCTTGGATTAATGAAGTTAAATCTCTAAGTAAGCTCTACCTCTCTTAATCATAGGTTATATACTTTGTTTAAATTATTGGTAAATGATTTTTAGCATGATAACTATGATGTGTTGAATCCATTCTTCTCTTAATCTTTGATCTAATTAAGATTGGATTCTTCACTTTGATTTCAATTCAAGTTGTTTTAAAATCTTCCTTAATCATGCTTAGCCAAAAACTTTGTTTTCTTTCATAGCATGATTCTTTTACTTGATTGAATCTTCATTTGTTGTTTTCATTCATTTGAACTTTAGTTAAACTTGTTTAGTTTTGAAAACAACATTGCACATGCATCACATGTTCTAAGTTAGTCATTTTCATACAACTTGTGAATCTTTGATTTTCATGTCATTAACAAGTTGTTTCTCTTACATGTGATTTGCATTAAACTTCAATCAAAACTTTTATGTGTCTTAAACTTTGAAATGCTTTAAGCATATATTAATTGAGCTTTGTTTTTAACTTGATTGAAGTTATCACACACACACATCATGAGCATACATCTTTGCATTCATATAGTGTTTGTGTGAGTTGATTTACACTTTCATATTAGCCTATTTAAGAGGTAATTTCATTGAGCTTGAATTGTATCTCTTAGAGTGATCTTTTGTGAAGACACCTTCTTAGAGAAATCTTTCTTTTGTAAAGGTTATTGCTTAGCCTAAGAAAAGCATTGTGTAAAGGTTATTGCTTAGCCTAGAAAAGCATCTTGTAAAGGTTGTTGTTAAGCCTAGAAAAACAACATTGTAAAGGTTATTGCTTAGCCTATTGAAAAGCATAGATAGTGGAAATCCGGTGTGGTGATTGGATCACAAGTCGGTAGTGGATGTATGCATTGAGGCCGAACCACTATAAATCATTGTGTAGTGGTGTTTGCTTGTGGTGATTGTTTTCTTAGCTTCCGCATCTTGTTTGATAATCATCTTTCGTGACTAGTTTATCTTAAAGAATTAAAATTTGTTTAGATTGGTCATATTTGTAGCACACCCTATTCACCCCCCCCCCCCCTCTAGGGTTAGGATCCCAGGACTTTCACTTAGATGGTACGAGGTTTAGTATGTACATTACAGTATCCAAGGCGTATCCCCAAAAGGATATAGGTAATCCTGAGAAACTCAGCATAGACCTGATCATATCTAAAAGAGTCTGATTCCTTCTTTCCACTACTCCATTCTGTTGAGGCATGCCAGGAGCAGACAACTGGGATAGAATCTCATTCTCTGATAAGTATCCCATAAATTCAGCAGAGTGATATTCCCTTCCTCGATCTGATCAAAGAGTCTTGATACTCTTACCTAATTGTTTTTCCGCTTCCGCTTAAAACTCTTTGAACTTTTCAAAAGCCTCGAACTTGCGGTGCATAAGGTATATGTATCCATATCTTGAGTAATCATCTGTGAAAGTGATGAAGTACTTATATCATCCTCTGGCTCTAACATTAATGGGTCCACACACATCAGTATTCACTAATTCCAATAAATCTTTTGCCTTATTATCCTTAGATGAAAATGGTATTTTGGTCATTTTGCCTTCCAGACAGGACTCGCAAACGAGCATTGGTTCTACCCCAATGAAGGTAAGATACCATCTTTCACTAGCCTATCAATCCTATTTAGGTTTATATGACCTAGACTCAAGTGCCAAAGTTTTGTTGAATTAGATGAAGGTGACTTTCTCTTTAATAATGGTCTATTAATTGTTTCGGTATCATGTATCTCACACATTGTGGGAGTCAACAAATAAACTCCATTGGTTACCTTACCAGAATATATAAAAGTATCGTTCCTCTTTATGACAACTTCAATACCAAAAGTAATAGAATAACTTTTATTCTCCAAACTAGAAACTAAAATTAAATTCTGCTGTAAAGACGGTACATATAATGTGTCTGGCAAAACCAATTTATTATCTGAAAAATATAAAGTAATAACTCTTACCGAAACAGCCTTCGCCTTAGCGTCAGATCCTAGGTTGACAATGATTTCTCCATCACTAAGCCTCCTGGTTTCCCTGAACCCCTACAACGTATTACACATGTGATTAGTTGCACCAGAGTCAACACACCAGGATTCTGAAGTACCAGTTGCAAAACTAACTTCATAAATAAGTGACTCAATCATAACTGAGATCTTCTTCGTAGATAGATAATCTGGACAATTCATTTTCCAATGTCCTGTCATACCACAATGGAAATACTTTCCTTTTGCCCTGAACCCTTAGCCTTGGCCACACCACCATTAGGACCATTCTCCACTTTAGGACCATTCGGAACTGATTTCTTTTTGCCTTTCCGCCCTTTGCCTTTCGGTTTGGACTTGGCAACTGACTTTTCTGTCATCATGGCAGTTGACTTCTTCTTCATAATCCATTCAGTCACTACCAGCTGGCTAGACAGCTCAGCTAGAATCAGATTCATCTTATTCATATTATAATTGACCTTGAAATTGTTGAATGACTCTGGCAGTGACTCAAGGATTATGTCAATCTGCGATTCTACATCAATCGTAGCCCTCAGTACATCTAACTCATTCAATGAGTCCATCAATTTCAACATGTGGTCCTGTACTAGTGTGCCTTCAGCCATCTTGGTACTAATAAACACCCTCATAGCAGCCTGCCTAGCAGGCCTGCCGTGTTCCACAAACATTTCCTTTAAGTTTGATATAATATCATATGCAGTCTTATAGGATTGATGTTGTTGTTGCAAAATACTAGACATGGGTGCCTGAATGTAACATCTGGCCATCTCATCCTCTTTGGCCCATTTGGTGTAAAGTTCATTTTCTTCCTGTGATGCATCCGGCCCTTGCTCATCAAGGGTGGGTGGGGGGGGTTGGTAAGGACATATTTATATCCTGAAGCGGTCAGGACAATATCTAGGTTTTGTTTCCAGTCTACATAGTTGGATCCCACCAACTTATTTTGGTTGAGGATGGTCGCAAGTGGATTGGAAGTATTTGAATTCATGCTTAAATACTGTAGCACATGATCATACATTCAATTAATGAATATAAATGACATTAGGGTTTAGTAGTCTACCAAATTTATGTGGGAATCCTCATAACCACTAAATTCAGAATACATCGAAATCCCAATCCCCAGGGTATGCCTCCTTGGGGAGTGCTAATACCACCTAGATTGGTGCGGATCAAAGTTGGTCAAAATTAGGATTAAGACTAACTATCCATGATCCCCATCATTCATTATTATCTAGGTATCTCATACCAAACAATGTATGACTCCCGATTAGCTTCGGTTTCTAAAATACATGAGGGAAATCCTTAGGGATACTACATCATTATTTTAGTTAAGTGTGACCCACCAACTAGCATTGCATGACAACCGTTGCGAGCAGCTCCTCCTTGGAGAGTGAGCCCCCGCCCCATCTCACCAACACTATCCATAGGAGATCCATATTTAGTAACCAGACAAATAAAAGCCCTCCATGGGGAACGGCAATTTTCAAGATGGCGCGAGGCCAATACTTTCCTTATAATGGACCTATGGTGGAAAACCATGGGGATTTCTAAATATAATGCCCCGCTCCCACTTAATATTTTAGAATTGAGGATTTCCTTATATGAATATGGGCCCACATAGACATTAAATCATCTCATGATATGACCAATGATCGGTTCCAAGTCAAGTTATTTTAAGGAAAGTCCAGTTTCAAAGATTAGTGTTACCAACGGATCCATCTCATGGGTCCACCAACACTAATTAGACTCTTTCCAAAAATTAATTTGATTTGACCAATTTTGGAAATTGCTATGTTTTGATCAAATTTGGAAACATTCTATAAAAGAAACCATCCACAAATAGAAAGTGCAAAAATAGAAACCAGTCCTCTCCTCCACATGACCCAAGCGGAATAGACTTCTTGGACTTCTAGACTTTCCAAAACTTTGGGACACCTCAAACTCTTTGGGCATCTCCAAAACACTTTTAGTAATCTTTAAACTCTTTGATTAGGAGTCCAACTTCACTTTCCTTCTTCGTCTCGGACATCACCAAAATTTACAAATTTAAAAAATTACATAAATTCTTATACCTCGATTATGAGACTTACATGATAATCTAAACATCGAAATAAAAGGGCTGTAGGAAAATTCACCATGCCTTGCCCTTGAATGGGAAACCAAGGAAACCATGATGCCCTTTACAAGTTGCCCAAAATAACCATCAACCATATAAAGAAAGTAAAAGACTTGTGGGCCACATGGAGAGGACATAATGACCTGCAAGTTAGTATCACATACAACCAAGCAACTCACAAAACTAGGCTGCCAAACCATAGTGGAAAGATAGGATGCTAAAGGAAAAAATTCGGATTAAAAATTAGAAAGTTTCCTGTCTGCAGTCGGCTAACCGACATGACGAACGCCCAAAATTTGGGTTTTTGCAAATCTTAGCCAACTAATCCCAAACTCTTTCTAATGATTCCAAATACCATTTAATGGCTTCCTACCATCCTTCCATCATAGTTAAACCCTTTTGTTCGAAATATGGATCTACTACAAAAGGTAAGCAAACCCAATCAAAATTGATCCTTACATAGCCCTAGGTCTATCCTCTTTGCATCTCATGCAAAGACCTACAGTTGACCTCACTCATTGGTGACTTAAAACAAATGAATAGACAGAGACTTGAGTTCATCAATGTCTCAAGATTGAGAGCCTATTGCTAGGGAATTATGAGAGCAGACCTTAAAATCGAGATAGTATTCCATAAGGTGCTTCTCATGGTCCTCAAATACATCCAATATACCAGCACCATGGTCCAGAATCTTATATTCTGATGATTGAGATAAATCATACTATCTGATAGTGATCAAAGTGTTGCATCCTTATCCGATGAGATGCCCAGTCTCATCACTAGTTGTGAAGATATTTAAGTATAAAATTTGTGACATATGTCTCCCGTATGTGGATCTCATCCATACACATATATCACATCTAATATACTAATGGGACCTGGTTCATCTCATGAACCATCGTGTCATATGTATTGGTCATGTGCATTAAGTAATAAAACATCATTCATCTAATGAAAGGAAAGCATGATTTTATTGATAAATAAAGAAATTAATCAATTTATTACATCATCTGATGGATTGAGTCCATACAATCTAACACTTTAATGATCGATATCGACTATTTTTCTCTATGACAGAAGCTACTAAGTAACACATGAATTTCCTTCCACTGACAAAACTGGTCGATATCGATCATTAAAAATAGTCGATACCAACCATTTTTCTCTATGGCAGAAGCTACTGCCTAACACATTAATTTCCTTCCACTGACAAAATTGGTCGATATTGATGATAAAAAATAGTCGACATCGACTATTTTTCTCTATGGCAGAAGCTACTACCTAACACATTAATTTCCTTCCACTGACAAAATTGGTCAATATCGATTGTTAAAAGTAGTCGATATCGACCATTTTTCTCTTTGGCAAAAGCTATTGCCTAACACATTAATTTCCTTCAACTGACAAAATTGGTCGATATCGATCATTAAAAATAGTTGATATCGACCATTTTTCTTTATGGCAGACATTAATTTCCTTCCACTGGCAAAATTGGTAATACCAACCATGAACTATCAGTTCTTATAACTACGAACTTTTATGGAACAACTAATTCAACATCGATGAAACTTTAATGTTTAAACCTAGAAACTCTGGATGCATTTCAATTGTGTTTGGTTGGTGTTTGGAATTCCAAATGCCAAATGCCACATGTCTTTGAATTTTTCTCATTTTGATTTCCTTATTTCATTCATACTGCAGTTTCTCATGAGAATTTCATACATCCTAACTTCCCCATATTCAATATTTCACAGCTACAAGTAGCGGCGGAGGTAGGATTGATGTTTAAGGGGGCGGACATGCAACAAGTAATTAGGTTTTGGGGCCAAACTAATCCTTAGAAGTTTGCTCACACGGGGTGTCGCGACCCCGGACCGGGAATCCATGAGAAGGAGCTGATCCGGAGTCGGGACAATTTCATCATCTCAAATGATACATCTGTTTAATAATAGCATACGTTTATTTAATTTCCCACAGGTGTCCGCAGTGAGGATATCACAACCATCAATGAACATTTCTTTTAAGTGCGGAAGCATGTAGCAAATCAAATAGTCAAACCATCCTTGGTCATCAAGACAATAACACAAGTCTAAAGTACTGTATCAGAATGAGCAATGATTTATAGCATGTTACCCAAAGTAAGTTGAAGTTTATACAAATAACATTTAATTACATTTCCCCAAAAATAGAGGCCCACAAGGCCAATAAAACAAAATACCAATCCAAGGAATGGTTAAATAGTTCTCCCAAGATATTAGTCTCTCATAGCCACCAAACGTCTACATGACGTCATCAGCACGCCACTCAACTAACTGTTGCGGTTCTACGACCGCCTCCTCGTGCTCCTCCTCGGGGTAACCAATAACGGGACCTGAGTACCAAAGAGTAGGTCAAACACGACGGTTTGGCAAATGAAGGAAAACACAATAACAATATGAAAATAAATGAATTTACCTTCAAAACATGTAAACTCGTTTAAATAACAATTTCTAGGAACAAGATAAAACATTTATCCCAAATACACGTATGCAATGTAAAACATGTAAGGTGACCAAGGCAACGGGAAACAATCGAGATGGCAACCACACGAAGCTGAGTCCTCTATCACTAAAGTGATAGAGCAGTAACTAGGCACTGATCTCAGTCACTCGAGGTGTGGAGAAACAGTGGATCTCATATAAATACATATACATATACAATACTATACATGACCACGGTAGCGAGCCGTGCATCGGGGACCACAGTAGCAATCTGCGGCATCGGGACAAGACCACGGTAATGACCGGGTAGCGGGATCCAAACTGCAGCTGGCGGGACAAGAGGGGGATCTCCAAGTCGGTGGATCAAACCAACAGGGTTATCCAAGCTTAGTGGTGCCGACTAATAGGTCAAATACAATCGAGAATATGCAATTAAATCAAGTACAATAGATATACGGGCAAGACGGGGGTGCTCAAGGGCACACTAATATTTCATGTGGTGCAATGCACTTCAAGTCAAATAACCATTTCAAGTGTTCATCAATGCTTTCGGGAAACAAGACATGTAGTATAAATCTCGGGGTCAAATAAGGTACAATAAACAATTGGGATTTCAAGTAAAGTATCGGGTTCAAAATTCGTTTAAAGTGGATAGGGATCCCGTATGTCAATCTAATAATAATTTGGTACTCTTGAGTTTGGGGACATTCCGGGCTCCTTATACACTTTGAATTTTCAAAACTTCGAATGACGTCCTTGTGATATGGTTTCTTTCTCGGATGGCCTCATACAATGTCTAATGAATCTCCTTCGATTGACAAAGCTCAGCGCTCGAACGAACCGGAGAGTTCGTTCGAGCGAGGAGCTCTTCGAAACCTGGGAAATTTCGGTCACCTGGCGGTTAGCCGCCGCTGGGACGGGCGGCTAGCCGCTGGCTGACCGCGGCTGGGCTGCAGAAATGCAGCTTACTGGAAAGCTGACCGCCAAGTGCGGTTAGCTGGCGGTTAGCCGCCGACGTGTTCGGCGGTTAGCCAATGGAACTGGCCGAGTTTTCAGGTGGAGAAGTGTGCTCTCTGGAAAAGCAACCGTGACATTTCGGCTACCTGGCGGTGACTAGCGGCTAGCCGCCGGGTGACCGCAGGCTGACCGCCAGGTGCGGGAATCACCCACTGTGTTCAGATTTGAGCCCTTTCTCCTTCTCAAAACCATTTTCCCCACTTCCACTTGGTCCTTGCACTAAAACTGAGCTAGGAGTTCCTCCAATGCACCCATTTATACTTCTCCAAAACTCCAACTTGTGATCATTCATCACCTCATTCCTCCACATCAAGCCCAATACAAAGAAAAGAGGAAGGAAACCATTTCACAAACATTCATTTAGGATACAACCAAAGACAATAAATGCTAAACCAACATGTTTACAAAACATTAAATGACTTAGCCAATATGCATTCATTTCAAAAGTAAATGCAAGCCAATAAATATGGGTGGAATGACAAGTCAACCACCTTCATCATGGAAACCATTGAAAGCTCATAAAAAATCAAATAATCCACTTGCCTTGTGTCTCTAGTCAATGAAATCAAGCTCTAAAACTCTTCCAAGCAAGGAATCCAAACTATGAGAAAAATCCCAAACAAACAACCCTAAAATGGTCAAACAATGAAATAGAAAGGGAAACTTTTTAATAATCAAGGTGAAGCTTCTCTAAGGTTAGAGGAACATAAATCTAGAAGATGAAGGGGAATACTTACTTGCAAGGTTTTCTAATGGCAATGGTGAGCTCAAAGAAAGTCTTGTGATGAAGGGTTTTCTTCACAAATGGTATCAATAGAGAGCCATGGTGAAGAGGAAGAAGAAGATGACCTCCATTTCTTGATTGATGCAAGTTTGGTATGGATTGGAGATGGAGAAAGCAAGAAGAAGAAGAAAAGTTGCCAAAAGCAAACCCTAGGTTCTTTTTGTGCTGGAAAAAGGGAATGGGAAGATGGGTTCTCCTTATATGGCAAAGGGGAATGGGTCCCACTACTAAAGACATTCAAGGGCTGAAATCATCTCTTTCGGGACCTCGGATGAATTCGACAAAAAAGGAAGAAATGATCGTCGAAATATCTAGTTTCCAAAAAGTATATATTTCGCGGGTTTCGGAAATATCAAGTTTTGGGTACAGATTTTGTGTGCAATGACTGTTTTGCCCTCAAGGCCATGAAATCGGGTTTCGGGATCTCAAACGGGGACGGGATCAACATAAAAGTTGTAGGGATTAACAATACGGATAAAACGGGATTAAAATCATGAATGCAAAAACCTCCGATAAATCCTCAAACAAATGCAATGTCATGAAAAGGAACCCCCAAAGGGTCCTACTAACACAAAGTAGTCAAAATACCCCAAAACTATATCAAAAGCTATTCCAAACCCAACTTAGCCAAAGTCACTAATCAAGCTTAGAACTAACACGCAACCTAATTAGCACTAATCGGGTTCACTCGAGTCGGGGCCTTACACGGGGCCCATCTTCATAACTCACCGTGTGGGGCCTGTGAACCCCACCTTTAATGTTATGACATGAACTCCCTTTTTTTAGGAATTACTAGAGTGTGAAGTCATGAATGCCACAAGGCTGAAAGCATGTGCAAGTGAAATGCCAACCATTCATTACCATTCGTCACCATTCATTATACCTGTGAAATGCCAACACCAATATTCAACCATTCGTCACCATTCATTATACATGTGAAATGCCAAGAGGCAGAAACTATATACAAGTTGTTCACAATAATAAAACCATAAAGATATCAACATACAAATTCCAACAAGAGAACATCCGTTCATTACAGGGGCTTAACACCAGTGACAACAAAAAATTGCACCAAGAGACATCCCTTCAAACTTGGGCTTGACACCAGCAACCAACAAAATCAAACGCCAATCATAATATCATACACCAAAATGGGAAGTTCATCATGCACAATGGCACCTACAAGCAAAGTATAATTCTATCAACAATCTAGACATATGAACGCACACAAACAACTGTAAAGATGTTCAGTAGTTCCCGTAGCAGAATCACACATTGTATGCGGTTGTGCAAAACACCATCCAACAAAAAACAAATCAGAAGCTCCCATTTCTGCTTCTTCTGCAATAGTTTCACTATAGCAGCCAAAAGCCCCATATGAACCCAATGTAGTTGCATCATGGGAAGTCAGTCAAGCCCAATCTGTTGGCATTCAACTGCCAACTCCTTTTGAAGATCTCTATTCAACTGCCAACTGCAAAGTAGGGGATATCTTCTTGAGTGAAATTGATGTTACAGCGGTGCACACTGTGTTCCGTGAAAGCCATTACAAATATTTCACAGTCATTTCCATTTTGCTAACGAGGGATGTCTGTCTTTACGAGCCAACCTCATAGATACGGGTCCGAATACCCAAAATGGTTCTACCTTTCATTCAATCATGCCACCTACAAAAACCATTAACAATGTACTTTTAGATTAAGTCAGACTTCATGTACGTCACCTCCAAAATGGTTGTACCTTTCATTCAACCATGCCACCTATAAAAAGCATTAACAATGCACTTTTAGATTAAGTCAGACTTCGTGTTCGTCACCTCCAAAATGAATGACTCAGAATATAAATATAGAAAAAAAAGGTAACATGACATACAAATTTCTCCGCGTGTTTTATCGATCGATGATCACCAGACATACTATTGTAGAACTCCCATCGTCTCTCATCAGCATATCCGACTAGCAAGGTGAAATGTGACATGTGATAGACTATAAAAATCAGTGTGCATGCTTCCCGTGCGTCCCGCACCCTATGTCCATGCTTGCCAAACACAACTTCCACAGCTGAATCAGAACCCTACGTCCACCAACTCTGCATCCAATTTTTCAAAAATGGTCAGCTAAAGCCCATTGATTGAAACTACTCGTATGTTCTCTTTCACAATAGAGTACTCACACACACGCTTGGGTTCGCAATGAAACATGTATCACATCCATCCCTCAATATTTCACAATAGTAGTACATGACGTTAGTGTCCATCCAAGTTCCTTCTTCAAGAACCTTTTTCAGATCCGAGCTTGGGATCAATGTGCGGATGCTATCTAACTCATCCTTCCTATAACAAATCATAAACAAGCCCATAAAATACAAGTAGTTATTTATTGATAAACAATCAACATAAGATTTGTTTTCTTACTTTTCTCATAGTATTCTTTGAATCCCTTGAGAATGAACTTATCAAGGTCACACAACACGTAATTGCTTTGAACTATAGAATGAGCATAATCTTCAAACTTCATCGGTATTTTGCACATACGCGGCAGGCATTTTATCCTCCACATAAGTGACTCGAGCGTAGTGAAAGGGGCTGTAACCACCAAAGCGGACTCGCTAGAGGCTGGGATTGGAGAGGTGAATAATGTTCTGCTTACTGGCGGAGTACCCATGACTTCTTGGATTGGTCATTAGTCCGAAGACTGCGACCCACTACCAGAACCCTCTATCATCAACTACTGGATGGGTTCGACAACTGTTGGTGTAGCCTTTCGCTTTTTTTCTTTTTCCCCGGACTCTTGACAGCAACTCTTTTCCATGCGTAAATGTTATTGTAATTTTCTTCTTCACATCCTCTTCATCGGACTGCGACTACTACACCCACCCATAAAAAATTCCTCAAATGTTGTCCCAAAGGAACCCTGAAGTTTTGTCAATTTCTTCCAGATTGATGTGGTGGGCTTCTCAATAGACACTTTCCTCCGCTTCGTTATTTCCCAGGAGCACTCTAAACGAGCCACCAGATCCTCCGCCTAAAAATGAAACGCACCCATATTAATTTATCAGATCATAACCTATAAAGCAAATGTATTAATAGCACAAAAGATACGTAAAAAAAAAAAAAAAACATATCTAACAATCACTTATTGTTATAATTTGAGCCATACTTGCTTCTATGGGATGGTGGGTTCAACATGTTTGGCAATCCCCTCCGCCTGGCTAGCCTTCGTATGCTCCCTTTGATCTCTCCTGCCAATAAACAAAATTGAATTCTCACCATACCACATCAAATACTCTTCTAAAAGGTACACTTCTCCCCATGTAGACCCAATTGGGCTCTAGCAGCCCACGATGCCTCAGCCTCCTTGTTCACTTGCTCGCTGTAATCAATAACAACACGGAATATCCCTTCTCGTCTGATGAATGGCATATTGAAGGGGGGTGGCACTAATTGCTTGAATCTGAACTACTTCATAACTCACCATGTATTGTATCGCTCAACGATCCAATAAAAGACAAGGACAGTGGACGACAAGAAGAGAGCATGATCAACTTTTCGGACCTTTTCAACAAACTTTTTCCGGTAACCATGGTAGGGTTGCCAATTGAATTGCATACGACATGATTTAAAAATTCAGAATTATACAAGGAGCGCAGTCAATTTTTTTTAAAAAAAGAATTTTAAAGTGTTTTCTTCATTACCCCATCAGCTTTCAGGTTATTCAATTGCTTTCTATCTTCTTTCACTGTTGCGAGAGCTAGGTGTTCATTAAGCCTCTTCTGCCATGTCTTAAACAGTGGAAACTCTATATCTTTCTTCCAACTGACTACCGGTTTAGGACACCGCCCGACTGACATCCTCATGTAAGCCCAAAGCTTCACCATATAGAAAAATATTTACATGTTACATACGATTGAATTAACACTAGTACATATTGTTAAGAATGAGAACAATCACCTGTAACAACTGAAGAGGCCTAATGGGTGTCCTTAGTTGGTGTCCCTCCTCCTCTCCTTGTTCATTCTTCCCCTCCTCTTCTACCCCTCTCTTCTCCTTATTCCACTGAGTAACGTTCGCAAACATCCTGTAAAGATTCACAAGACAAGTCGGTGCCTATGCGTAAGGCTTAAAATCTTTAAACAACTCAAAAAGATAAGCCGGTCCACGGGCACAAAAAGTCCCCAAGACGATTTGGTCGGACACCAAGAAGAAGAGGTAGTCCCGAGTTGTACAAATCACATAATCTTGTATTCCTTCTGCTTCTTCTTCTTCTCTAGTTCTTCAGCCTTGAAATTGTCCTCAAGCCATTTAAATTTTAATGTTATGCTGACGTAATCAACCTTCTTTTGTGGAGTAATACCAAGAAACTCCTCACAGACTGGTTGCAGTAGCCTCCCTGAGAAAGTTCGTCCAGTTACTCGGGGCCCATCAATGGGTAGGCCGTATATATAAGCAACATCCTCCAACGTTATAGTTGCTTCTCCGAATGGAAAATGGAACGAGTTTGTTTCCAGACACCACCTCTCTACCGAAGCCATTATTACCGCGTGATCTATGGCCATACAATTTATATCTGCCAAATGATGGCGACCAATCTGCCTCACGTATTCCTTTTGGGTTTTTGTAAGCGACCATATTGTTTTGTTCGGATTTGTTGGGATGCACCTTAGGCGACCAAAAGGAATAATAAGAAAGACTGACAAAGTCAATTAAGAAAGTCTATATGTGATTACAATATACCTCTCCATGACTAATTCCTTCCAATATATGGTTTTGTTGGTTATGTAGGAGAACTTTCGGAGCCTCGGCGGGTTGTTCTTCATTCGTCTGCAAAGTAACAAACATAACTATTATTACATTGAAATTCATAGGTACATTAGCACAAAGATGACAGTTTTTTGTAGTAAAATATATTTCGAATTGGCAGCATCTGTAAATAGGTTATTTCACATCCCATGGTGGACATCTACATTGTGTTCTCACCGTACTAATAAAGCAGTTATGCAATTCGTACAATGGGACAATGTTCTACTGTGTTGCACATCATTATACGTTGTTATGCAGTTCTGTATTAGATAGAATTTTTAAGGCCAGTAGTTGTCGTGACATTTAATTGAGCATGTTGTAGGATACTTATCGAGCACAATTGTTTCTTTAAAAATATCTTAGAGACCTTGTTAATGTCGTTGGTGCTAAATTCAACATTTAATTGTTTAGTTGTGGTTTTCTTTGTGTATAAATTGTCGTTCCTCTACCATGATTTAGTATCTAAACACTTTTTCTTCCTACTATTGTAACTTGCATTATTTGAGTGGTTAGCAAAGAGAGTTACCGGTTTTTCCGAAAGAACTTAGAACTACAAGTTTCATTGTACTATATAAGTGCATGTATTTTATTGTTTTATGTACCATATTGTTTATTCTTGTAAGTGTATCTTTCATATTATTTGTTTATATACAACCAATAATCTTGTCTTTTGCAAAACTAACATGGTGTTAGAGCTTGGGCTTGGCCTTAAGTTTCGGATAATATAGTTCATGATAATAATTGTTCATAGGGACGAAGAATGACGATGAAAATTTATTACTACAAGTGCAAACATGATCATAAGTGTTCTCTAATACATCATTCTACACCTACTAAATTTCATACATCTATAATTACAACAACTTAATTAACTTTTCCGAAAGCTAGCGGCGGGAAACAAGAAAGGTAAGGACTAAGGAGGGTTTCTCTTTTCTCCATCTTCTTTGTTTGGTTTTGTTTTCCGCCCTCTCTACTTTTCTCCATATTCCTCTCTCCCTCTTTCTACCCTAAAATGTCAACAACCATCTATCTCTCTTCGCATCTGTGCAGTAGATGCTAAAAAGCAAATCCCATTCATCTTCTCTAACTAGTTTGTTTCGTCAGATCTCTCTTGATCTCTTTATGGTTCAAATGATATTGTTGGAGTGTTGGAGATGTAGATTACATCAAGTTTCCATTTTTAGAATTACATATTTGATGAATAATATGGTGATGCCTTAACTTGTTGGGCCTCATCTAAAGATCCACTAGTAACAGAAAATAACTTCACCTACTTTGTACTCCTAGCAAGCTAATCTATGGTTCTATTGCATAGGAGGAATACGAGGCTAACCCTACCTTCGTATTTTGTTTTGGTGCCTTTATCTAAGATTCACATGACCCAACTCGTCATCCTCACCACTTTATATTTCTTCTTCATACAAGCCAATGATTTTTTTAAAATATATGTGTGTATCTTTTCCTCTGTACAGAACTAGAAATGGAACCTTCCACTAAGGCTGTTTCTGTCAAGTTTGTTGCTAGTATTTCTCCCTAATCAGAAGCCAAAATTGTCATAGAAAATCCCATGAGAAATGAACAAGCAAACAAAGTAGATACATATTGTACAATGATGAAGGAAATCTCCATTATTGCATCTATGGACAAATTGATATTTGACAACCTAAGTATCTTAGATGCAGAATATGAATCCTCCATGCATCTAACCAAGCAATATCTAATGCTAGGATAATATCACAATTTACTAGAAACTATGTAGAATAATAGATAGGTGTCCCACAATGCTGGGTTTGATTCATCACAATAAGTATGAAACAGTAAATAGACTTCCTATGTAAGAGAAAATTTGTGCCAGCACATCATAGTACAGTTGGCCTACATGTGTATCACCTATCAAATCCAGACCGTCTCCTTTTCTCTCTAAGACAACTTTTCTTCATTTACAATTCTTCTTTTCATATAAACCTTTATTCTCCTATTACTCTACCTTAATCTATTCTTGTACTTATTCCCTTTATTTGTCCCTTCTTTATCTTCCCTTTCCTCTCTTTTAACATCAAGGCTAGCATTTTACCATTAATAAATGAATTTTGAGTTAACAGACTGCTGCCACTACAAGCGAGCTACTAGGAAGGAACTGTTTGCTCTTGTTTTCAGTCATATAATACACAAACAGTATTAAAGATGTGATAGAGAAACACAAACGGTCATATAATATACAAACAGTATTAAAGATGTGATAGATGTTAGGAATTTTCTAGATTGCAATTTGATGGATGCATTTCATTCTAGCATCATTTGATTTACACACATATGCATTGATTTAATAAACTTGAAATCTTGTTT
The DNA here is from genome assembly GCA_038049695.1 of Cinnamomum chago. NCBI lineage: Eukaryota > Viridiplantae > Streptophyta > Magnoliopsida > Laurales > Lauraceae > Cinnamomum > Cinnamomum chago. The sequence continues at coordinate 37,227,247 of CP142452.1, forward strand.
TAAACATGCATGGTTTTTAAGATTTGTAAAAGTTTCAATTTATGCATGATTTGTTTTCAATCTTGGATGCATTTGTTTTAGAAAAGAGTTTTTAGAAATCAAGCTAGCCTTTGGTTTTAAAAGTTTTGAATCATTTTAGGCTTTTTATGTTTCATGTTTTTAAACCTCTTAGAATGATTTAAAACATGTTTTTAAAGCTTGATTTAGTGGCCAAAAAGATCCCCCAAGAAAAACCTTCAATATGCAAAAAATTGGATTTTTAGGTCCCAGGTGGTCAACCTGCAGTGAGGTAGGTCGACCTACCCAGGGGCAGGTCGACCTACCTCACTGGAGGTCGACTGGGCCCAGAAAGCTCCAACGGTCAGTTTTTTGACCGTTGTGTGTGGTAGGTCGACCTGCCCCTGTAGGTAGGTCGACCTGCTACTAGCCGTTGGCAACTTTTTGGCTATAAAATCCATTCTTTTCCAACCTTTTTGAAGGCTTGATAGATGAACCTTTGAGACCATTTTGGAGCCATTGAAAGGGGATGAAGTTGGAAAGGCTAGAAGGTCATTAGGAGAGCTAAAGCTTGGATCAATGAGTTAAACCACCAAGTAAGCTCTACCTTTGTTAATCATGGTTTTCATGTTTTGTTTAAGCTATTGGTAAATGGTTTTGTACATGATAACTATGATGTGTTGAATCCATTCTTCTCCTAATCTTTGATCTTATTAAGATTGGATTCTTCACTTTGGTTTCAATCCAAGTTGTTTTTAAACCTTACTTAATCATGCTTAGCCAAAGTCTTTGATTTCCTTTAATGCATGATTCTTTGTCTTGGTTGAAACCTAATTTGTTGTTTTCTTTCATTTGAACTTTAGTTAAATCTATTTGTTTTTGAAAACAACATTGCACATGCATCACATGTTCTAAGTTAGTCATTTTCATACAACTTGTGATTCTTTGATTTTCATATCATTAACAAGTTATTAAACATACATGTGATTTGCATTAAACTTCAATCAAGTCTTTTATATGTCTTAAACTTTGAAATGCTTTGAGCATACATTTGAATAAGCCTTCTTTTTAAACTTGATTGAAGTCATCACACACACACATCATGAGCATACACTTTTGCATTCATAGAGTGTTTGTGTGAGTTTATTTTAAACTTTCATATCCGCCTATTGAGAGGCAAATTTATTTGAGCTTAAATTGTAATCTCTTAGAGTGTTCTTTTGTGAAGACACCTTCTTTGAGAAATCTCTCTTTTGTAAAGGTTATTGCTTAGCCTAAGAAAAGCATTGTGTAAAGGTTATTGCTTGGCCTAAGAAAAGCATCTTGTAAGGTTATTGCTTAGCCTTGAAAAGCATCTTGTAAAGGTTATTGCTTAGCCTATAAAAGCACATTGAGAGGTTGTTGTTTAGCCTAGAAAAACAACATTGTAAGGGTTATTGCTTAGCCTAGTAAAAAGCATACATAGTGGAAATCCGGTGGGGTGTTGGATGCACAAGCCGGTAGTGGATGTAGGCACGTTGGCCGAACCACTATAAATATTGTGTTGTGGTGATTGTTTTTGTTTTAGCTTCCGCATATTGATTGATTTATCATCACATGTGACTAGTTTGTTTTAAAGAAGTTAAAATGGTTTAAAATTGGTCATAATTGTAGCACACCCTATTCACCCCCCCCCCCCCCTCTAGGGTTAGGATCCCAAGGACTTTCAATTGGTATCAGAGCCTCGTGCTCTATCTTATAGGATCAAGTGTTTGGAACTCTTGATTAGGTGTAAAAACCTAGAGTTATAAACCCTAGAGTAGTGCTTATTTGAAAATCATTAGAATGGATTCCACTAGTTTAGACCTTGTAGATTCTTGTGTAGATTCTTCTAGACCCCTCATTCTTCCATCTTATGGAGATTCAAACATTGAAATTAAAGAATCTCAACTTGAATTAAAAGAAGAAGAATTTGATGAACTTGAAGCCTATGAGGAATTGTACACATGGTCCTTAGAGGTTTCCAAGAAAAATAAAAGATTAAAAGAAGAATCTAAAAGGCTAAACCAAGAATTAGACTCTTCTAAAAATGAACTTAGAGAAAAAGATGAATTTATAAATTGTGTAGAATCTAAGTTCATGATCTCTTTGAATAACCTATACAATGCTCAAGATGAACTAAAAGAATTAAAGATAGGTTATGATCATCTTAATAAGGAAAATCTAAAACTAAGAGATCAATTACAAAGGCAAGATAAAGACTTTAACAATCTTGAATCTAAATTGACTATCTCTAAGGAAAATTTATCTAATGCTCAAGATAAATTAAATGAGATTAAGATAAATTGTGATGAGCTTAAAAATGAAAATTTGAACCTAAGAGATACAATTAAAAGACAAGATGAAAACATTAACTATTTAAAATCCAAGTTGACAATTTCCAATGAAAATTTGTCTAATGCTCAAAGTAATTTAAAAACTTTAGAACTTGGATCTAATGTTGTTAATGAGCTTAAATCTAAGTTAAAACTTGCCTATGAAGAGCTAAACAATTTTAAGGGAATTGAAAATGAACTAACAAAAGTTAAAAATGAAAATTCAACCCTTAAAACCCAAGTCACTCTACTTGAAGAGTATAAACAAAAGTATGAGTGCAAGTTTACCCAAAGTGAAGATAGACTTAAAAAATTATTTAAATTGGGTAAACCTCATGGAGATAGGACGGGTCTTGGTTTTGATAAATATACTTCACATGACCCTAAATTCACCGACACGTTTGTTAAAGGTGAGTCCTCCTTCTCTAGCACTCCTTCTCCTTTGTCCAAAACCAAATGTAATTTTTGTGGCATTGAAGGGCATTTCATGTTTGAGTGCAAACTAAGAAGAAGAAGCCATGTGTCTAAACCCATCTTTGAACTCAAGAATGTAGAATAAAAATCTATGAAGGGTAAGACACTAAAAATCAAGGAAGACTCCAAAAAGATTAAACAAGTTAAATCATTTAAAATGGAGTCTCCTAAGATAGATTCTAAAAAGCTTAAACAAGTTAAACCAAAAATAAAAGAATCTATTAACAAAAAGCTTCTCAACCTACCTCCCTTAAGTCAAAACATGAAAGAACTTTTGAAGAAAATTACAAAGTTAAATCTAAAATTCGAAAGTCAAAGAAAGGGAGAAAGTAAGAAGAAAAGAAAAGTGAAACAATCCCCAAAGAAACAAACTCACCAACATCAAAAGACTAATCACCATTCTAAGCCAAATTTAGTAAAATCTAAATATCATGGTGATAAGTTCAAATTGAAAATTTATCAAGTTAAATCTCCTATAGTTGGTGAGAAGTCCAAAATAGACCTCAAAGTTCAACCCTCTCAAGACCTTAGGTGGATTCCAAAAGTTATTTACCTAGACAAACCTTAGGGCCTTGAACCTCCTTGACCAACCTATTCTTTAATAGTTAAATCACTTTGTTGGTCATGTTGCTTTGCATTTTGTTCTTTCATAGTTACATCTTTTAAAATGCATTGTTTCTTTATGATCAATTGATTTTGTTTTCATATACCATTCTAAGTTACACTTCATGGTTTTCAAAATCTTTTGATTATAACTTCATCATGTTTGATTTGCTTTTTGCACTCATATGTCTTGCATTGCATTTCTACATGATTAATTGATTGTGATTTTAAAAGCTTTCATAGCTAATTTATTCATGATCAATTGTTGTTGAATCATTTGTGTAGATGTCTTAGTAAGATTTTTTGAACAAATGATTTGAATCAATTCAAGTTTTTCCATGGATTCCTAAGTTATATTTTCATATGGAAAATCATTGTTTTGAAAAATCAACTTGTATGTGTTTCAATTAAGTTATATCTTTTAAAATACAATGTTGAAAATTGATCTTCAAAATCATTCTTTTTATGCTCATTGTTGGATTTTGTTTTTCAAAATGATTTGAAGATTATTTGAATGGAAATGCCTATAACATCATTAGTTATATTCATCTAAAGCATGTTCCATGTTTTCATTTCCTTTTCTTTTGGTTTCATTATCTTAGAAATGGAAATGTATGTTGTTTGCATCCTTGCTTGTTTATTTACATTCTTTTTATATGCAAATGTCAATTGGTTCCATGTATGGTTGTGATCTTAGTAATATTTGTAGAAACCATACTAGAACCCAAATCCATCCTCTATGCCTTATAGTCATTTCTTTTTGGGTGGTTATGATGTTGATTCATGTAGATTCTCTTGGTGTCATCTTTATACATGTTTCAACTTCATAGTAGTGTTCTTGATCATATGAAACTCCTTGAAACCCATTTCTCATATTTCTATATGTTTGATGGATTTCTTAGATGTTGAATTCATATGATTTTCACACTTTAGAAATTGCATGCTTTACCAAGTCATATTCCTTTGCATTGCAATTTGCCTAGTTCATCACTATGCTCAATAGTCATATCTTTAAAAGTGATGAATATGCATTTATGATGCTTGATGGTATTTTGAGTTTGTCACATCCTTGCTTTTAATCATGTTATCAAATTCAATTGGTTTCAATTGGTATAATTTTCCATTGATTTCATATCCAATTGATGACTTATCTTGTGTATGTGATAGACTTTGTGTACATTGGATTGATCTTGATAGTTATATGTTCTCATTCCATGTCACATTCCATTAGCATCATAATGTTCATGTTGCCACCTCTCTTGCTCAAATAGGTATATCTCATGACCACCATGTTTATGTGTTCATAATATGGGTTGGTTATTAGTTGAGGTTGGCTTCATGCTTGAATTTCATTTCACTCATCTTGCACATGATAAGTCATAGTTATTGATTGAATGAAATGATTTTCAAAACCTTCATAGCATATGCTTTCCATAGTTAGATTATTTGATGCTATGATTAATAAACCCCATTGCATCATGGATAGCTCTAATTTGGATTTATCCTAATAGTTATATTTCTAAATCCATTTTAGAGTGATTGATTTATTAAGTCATATCCTAAATCTCAATTGGTATTCTTTGTTTGTCCAATTGATATCCATGATTGCTTTTCTCATTAGACCTAGCTCTCTTTTGGTAATTTGATCATATTGAGCTTTATAGTTAAATGAATCTAATCCTTTCCTTGAAGTTGACCCTCATTTGGTTAAACCATCTTCTTCTTGCATCTAATAGTTAAATCTTTGTCAAATGTTTGACAAAAGGAGAGAATGGATTGAGGGGGAGTGTAAACCTTCATAGGAAGTATTAGTTTTGATCAAATTGACCCTTGGATTGCCTTTGAACCCTTAGAGTCTTCTTCCATACATGATAGCCTGTTATGTAATTCACTTTTGATTTCTTTTGTTAACAGGTGCTACTAAAGGTATTTTCCTTGTTTCATGTGTGTAGGTACCTTTGCAATTTAATGGCAAAGGGGGAGAAAATATTCAAGTTCTCAAAGGGTGAAGAGAATGTCCAAGCTTCCTAAGGGGAGATTGTGTATGATCTTCTACAAGGGGAGAGAATGCATATCTTGCCAAAGGGAGAGAGAGGCATGGTCAAAGGGGGAGAGCAAATAGAAGAAAGAAAGCTTGGAGCTAAAGAAGATGCTTGGCCATAAAGAAAGAAAGCTTGAAGAATGATCAAGCTCCAAACATCAAGAAGATTGAAGAAAAGAGCCCAAGAGCCCAAGCTAAGAGAAGCATCCAAGAAGATTTCAAGCTTTGTCCAGCTGAGGGGGAGCTGAAGACTAAGTGTGTAATCTCAGTGGTGAGTGTGTTTGCCATCAAATTGCAAAGGGGGAGATTGTTAGGAATTTTCTAGATTGCAATTTGATGGATGCATTTCATTCTAGCATCATTTGATTTACACACATATGCATTGATTTAATAAACTTGAAATCTTGTTTTAAACATGCATGGTTTTTAAGATTTGTAAAAGTTTCAATTTATGCATGATTTGTTTTCAATCTTGGATGCATTTGTTTTAGAAAAGAGTTTTTAGAAATCAAGCTAGCCTTTGGTTTTAAAAGTTTTGAATCATTTTAGGCTTTTTATGTTTCATGTTTTTAAACCTCTTAGAATGATTTAAAACATGTTTTTAAAGCTTGATTTAGTGGCCAAAAAGATCCCCCAAGAAAAACCTTCAATATGCAAAAAATTGGATTTTTAGGTCCCAGGTGGTCAACCTGCAGTGAGGTAGGTCGACCTACCCAGGGGCAGGTCGACCTACCTCACTGGAGGTCGACTGGGCCCAGAAAGCTCCAACGGTCAGTTTTTTGACCGTTGTGTGTGGTAGGTCGACCTGCCCCTGTAGGTAGGTCGACCTGCTACTAGCCGTTGGCAACTTTTTGGCTATAAAATCCATTCTTTTCCAACCTTTTTGAAGGCTTGATAGATGAACCTTTGAGACCATTTTGGAGCCATTGAAAGGGGATGAAGTTGGAAAGGCTAGAAGGTCATTAGGAGAGCTAAAGCTTGGATCAATGAGTTAAACCACCAAGTAAGCTCTACCTTTGTTAATCATGGTTTTCATGTTTTGTTTAAGCTATTGGTAAATGGTTTTGTACATGATAACTATGATGTGTTGAATCCATTCTTCTCCTAATCTTTGATCTTATTAAGATTGGATTCTTCACTTTGGTTTCAATCCAAGTTGTTTTTAAACCTTACTTAATCATGCTTAGCCAAAGTCTTTGATTTCCTTTAATGCATGATTCTTTGTCTTGGTTGAAACCTAATTTGTTGTTTTCTTTCATTTGAACTTTAGTTAAATCTATTTGTTTTTGAAAACAACATTGCACATGCATCACATGTTCTAAGTTAGTCATTTTCATACAACTTGTGATTCTTTGATTTTTCATATCATTAACAAGTTATTAAACATACATGTGATTTGCATTAAACTTCAATCAAGTCTTTTATATGTCTTAAACTTTGAAATGCTTTGAGCATACATTTGAATAAGCCTTCTTTTTAAACTTGATTGAAGTCATCACACACACACATCATGAGCATACACTTTTGCATTCATAGAGTGTTTGTGTGAGTTTATTTTAAACTTTCATATCCGCCTATTGAGAGGCAAATTTATTTGAGCTTAAATTGTAATCTCTTAGAGTGTTCTTTTGTGAAGACACCTTCTTTGAGAAATCTCTCTTTTGTAAAGGTTATTGCTTAGCCTAAGAAAAGCATTGTGTAAAGGTTATTGCTTGGCCTAAGAAAAGCATCTTGTAAGGTTATTGCTTAGCCTTGAAAAGCATCTTGTAAAGGTTATTGCTTAGCCTATAAAAGCACATTGAGAGGTTGTTGTTTAGCCTAGAAAAACAACATTGTAAGGGTTATTGCTTAGCCTAGTAAAAAGCATACATAGTGGAAATCCGGTGGGGTGTTGGATGCACAAGCCGGTAGTGGATGTAGGCACGTTGGCCGAACCACTATAAATATTGTGTTGTGGTGATTGTTTTTGTTTTAGCTTCCGCATATTGATTGATTTATCATCACATGTGACTAGTTTGTTTTAAAGAAGTTAAAATGGTTTAAAATTGGTCATAATTGTAGCACACCCTATTCACCCCCCCCCCCCCCCCCTCTAGGGTTAGGATCCCAAGGACTTTCAATTGGTATCAGAGCCTCGTGCTCTATCTTATAGGATCAAGTGTTTGGAACTCTTGATTAGGTGTAAAAACCTAGAGTTATAAACCCTAGAGTAGTGCTTATTTGAAAATCATTAGAATGGATTCCACTAGTTTAGACCTTGTAGATTCTTGTGTAGATTCTTCTAGACCCCTCATTCTTCCATCTTATGGAGATTCAAACATTGAAATTAAAGAATCTCAACTTGAATTAAAAGAAGAAGAATTTGATGAACTTGAAGCCTATGAGGAATTGTACACATGGTCCTTAGAGGTTTCCAAGAAAAATAAAAGATTAAAAGAAGAATCTAAAAGGCTAAACCAAGAATTAGACTCTTCTAAAAATGAACTTAGAGAAAAAGATGAATTTATAAATTGTGTAGAATCTAAGTTCATGATCTCTTTGAATAACCTATACAATGCTCAAGATGAACTAAAAGAATTAAAGATAGGTTATGATCATCTTAATAAGGAAAATCTAAAACTAAAAGATCAATTACAAAGGCAAGATAAAGACTTTAACAATCTTGAATCTAAATTGACTATCTCTAAGGAAAATTTATCTAATGCTCAAGATAAATTAAATGAGATTAAGATAAATTGTGATGAGCTTAAAAATGAAAATTTGAACCTAAGAGATACAATTAAAAGACAAGATGAAAACATTAACTATTTAAAATCCAAGTTGACAATTTCCAATGAAAATTTGTCTAATGCTCAAAGTAATTTAAAAACTTTAGAACTTGGATCTAATGTTGTTAATGAGCTTAAATCTAAGTTAAAACTTGCCTATGAAGAGCTAAACAATTTTAAGGGAATTGAAAATGAACTAACAAAAGTTAAAAATGAAAATTCAACCCTTAAAACCCAAGTCACTCTACTTGAAGAGTATAAACAAAAGTATGAGTGCAAGTTTACCCAAAGTGAAGATAGACTTAAAAAATTATTTAAATTGGGTAAACCTCATGGAGATAGGACGGGTCTTGGTTTTGATAAATATACTTCACATGACCCTAAATTCACCGACACGTTTGTTAAAGGTGAGTCCTCCTTCTCTAGCACTCCTTCTCCTTTGCCCAAAACCAAATGTAATTTTTGTGGCATTGAAGGGCATTTCATGTTTGAGTGCAAACTAAGAAGAAGAAGCCATGTGTCTAAACCCATCTTTGAACTCAAGAATGTAGAATAAAAATCTATGAAGGGTAAGACACTAAAAATCAAGGAAGACTCCAAAAAGATTAAACAAGTTAAATCATTTAAAATGGAGTCTCCTAAGATAGATTCTAAAAAGCGTAAACAAGTTAAACCAAAAATAAAAGAATCTATTAACAAAAAGCTTCTCAACCTACCTCCCTTAAGTCAAAACATGAAAGAACTTTTGAAGAAAATTACAAAGTTAAATCTAAAATTCGAAAGTCAAAGAAAGGGAGAAAGTAAGAAGAAAAGAAAAGTGAAACAATCCCCAAAGAAACAAACTCACCAACATCAAAAGACTAATCACCATTCTAAGCCAAATTTAGTAAAATCTAAATATCATGGTGATAAGTTCAAATTGAAAATTTATCAAGTTAAATCTCCTATAGTTGGTGAGAAGTCCAAAATAGACCTCAAAGTTCAACCCTCTCAAGACCTTAGGTGGATTCCAAAAGTTATTTACCTAGACAAACCTTAGGGCCTTGAACCTCCTTGACCAACCTATTCTTTAATAGTTAAATCACTTTGTTGGTCATGTTGATTTGCATTTTGTTCTTTCATAGTTACATCTTTTAAAATGCATTGTTTCTTTATGATCAATTGATTTTGTTTTCATATACCATTCTAAGTTACACTTCATGGTTTTCAAAATCTTTTGATTATAACTTCATCATGTTTGATTTGCTTTTTGCACTCATATGTCTTGCATTGCATTTCTACATGATTAATTGATTGTGATTTTAAAAGCTTTCATAGCTAATTTATTCATGATCAATTGTTGTTGAATCATTTGTGTAGATGTCTTAGTAAGATTTTTTGAACAAATGATTTGAATCAATTCAAGTTTTTCCATGGATTCCTAAGTTATATTTTCATATGGAAAATCATTGTTTTGAAAAATCAACTTGTATGTGTTTCAATTAAGTTATATCTTTTAAAATACAATGTTGAAAATTGATCTTCAAAATCATTCTTTTTATGCTCATTGTTGGATTTTGTTTTTCAAAATGATTTGAAGATTATTTGAATGGAAATGCCTATAACATCATTAGTTATATTCATCTAAAGCATGTTCCATGTTTTCATTTCCTTTTCTTTTGGTTTCATTATCTTAGAAATGGAAATGTATGTTGTTTGCATCCTTGCTTGTTTATTTACATTCTTTTTATATGCAAATGTCAATTGGTTCCATGTATGGTTGTGATCTTAGTAATATTTGTAGAAACCATACTAGAACCCAAATCCATCCTCTATGCCTTATAGTCATTTCTTTTTGGGTGGTTATGATGTTGATTCATGTAGATTCTCTTGGTGTCATCTTTATACATGTTTCAACTTCATAGTAGTGTTCTTGATCATATGAAACTCCTTGAAACCCATTTCTCATATTTCTATATGTTTGATGGATTTCTTAGATGTTGAATTCATATGATTTTCACACTTTAGAAATTGCATGCTTTACCAAGTCATATTCCTTTGCATTGCAATTTGCCTAGTTCATCACTATGCTCAATAGTCATATCTTTAAAAGTGATGAATATGCATTTATGATGCTTGATGGTATTTTGAGTTTGTCACATCCTTGCTTTTAATCATGTTATCAAATTCAATTGGTTTCAATTGGTATAATTTTCCATTGATTTCATATCCAATTGATGACTTATCTTGTGTATGTGATAGACTTTGTGTACATTGGATTGATCTTGATAGTTATATGTTCTCATTCCATGTCACATTCCATTAGCATCATAATGTTCATGTTGCCACCTCTCTTGCTCAAATAGGTATATCTCATGACCACCATGTTTATGTGTTCATAATATGGGTTGGTTATTAGTTGAGGTTGGCTTCATGCTTGAATTTCATTTCACTCATCTTGCACATGATAAGTCATAGTTATTGATTGAATGAAATGATTTTCAAAACCTTCATAGCATATGCTTTCCATAGTTAGATTATTTGATGCTATGATTAATAAACCCCATTGCATCATGGATAGCTCTAATTTGGATTTATCCTAATAGTTATATTTCTAAATCCATTTTAGAGTGATTGATTTATTAAGTCATATCCTAAATCTCAATTGGTATTCTTTGTTTGTCCAATTGATATCCATGATTGCTTTTCTCATTAGACCTAGCTCTCTTTTGGTAATTTGATCATATTGAGCTTTATAGTTAAATGAATCTAATCCTTTCCTTGAAGTTGACCCTCATTTGGTTAAACCATCTTCTTCTTGCATCTAATAGTTAAATCTTTGTCAAATGTTTGACAAAAGGAGAGAATGGATTGAGGGGGAGTGTAAACCTTCATAGGAAGTATTAGTTTTGATCAAATTGACCCTTGGATTGCCTTTGAACCCTTAGAGTCTTCTTCCATACATGATAGCCTGTTATGTAATTCACTTTTGATTTCTTTTGTTAACAGGTGCTACTAAAGGTATTTTCCTTGTTTCATGTGTGTAGGTACCTTTGCAATTTAATGGCAAAGGGGGAGAAAATATTCAAGTTCTCAAAGGGTGAAGAGAATGTCCAAGCTTCCTAAGGGGAGATTGTGTATGATCTTCTACAAGGGGAGAGAATGCATATCTTGCCAAAGGGAGAGAGAGGCATGGTCAAAGGGGGAGAGCAAATAGAAGAAAGAAAGCTTGGAGCTAAAGAAGATGCTTGGCCATAAAGAAAGAAAGCTTGAAGAATGATCAAGCTCCAAACATCAAGAAGATTGAAGAAAAGAGCCCAAGAGCCCAAGCTAAGAGAAGCATCCAAGAAGATTTCAAGCTTTGTCCAGCTGAGGGGGAGCTGAAGACTAAGTGTGTAATCTCAGTGGTGAGTGTGTTTGCCATCAAATTGCAAAGGGGGAGATTGTTAGGAATTTTCTAGATTGCAATTTGATGGATGCATTTCATTCTAGCATCATTTGATTTACACACATATGCATTGATTTAATAAACTTGAAATCTTGTTTTAAACATGCATGGTTTTTAAGATTTGTAAAAGTTTCAATTTATGCATGATTTGTTTTCAATCTTGGATGCATTTGTTTTAGAAAAGAGTTTTTAGAAATCAAGCTAGCCTTTGGTTTTAAAAGTTTTGAATCATTTTAGGCTTTTTATGTTTCATGTTTTTAAACCTCTTAGAATGATTTAAAACATGTTTTTAAAGCTTGATTTAGTGGCCAAAAAGATCCCCCAAGAAAAACCTTCAATATGCAAAAAATTGGATTTTTAGGTCCCAGGTGGTCAACCTGCAGTGAGGTAGGTCGACCTACCCAGGGGCAGGTCGACCTACCTCACTGGAGGTCGACTGGGCCCAGAAAGCTCCAACGGTCAGTTTTTTGACCGTTGTGTGTGGTAGGTCGACCTGCCCCTGTAGGTAGGTCGACCTGCTACTAGCCGTTGGCAACTTTTTGGCTATAAAATCCATTCTTTTCCAACCTTTTTGAAGGCTTGATAGATGAACCTTTGAGACCATTTTGGAGCCATTGAAAGGGGATGAAGTTGGAAAGGCTAGAAGGTCATTAGGAGAGCTAAAGCTTGGATCAATGAGTTAAACCACCAAGTAAGTTCTACCTTTGTTAATCATGGTTTTCATGTTTTGTTTAAGCTATTGGTAAATGGTTTTGTACATGATAACTATGATGTGTTGAATCCATTCTTCTCCTAATCTTTGATCTTATTAAGATTGGATTCTTCACTTTGGTTTCAATCCAAGTTGTTTTTAAACCTTACTTAATCATGCTTAGCCAAAGTCTTTGATTTCCTTTAATGCATGATTCTTTGTCTTGGTTGAAACCTAATTTGTTGTTTTCTTTCATTTGAACTTTAGTTAAATCTATTTGTTTTTGAAAACAACATTGCACATGCATCACATGTTCTAAGTTAGTCATTTTCATACAACTTGTGATTCTTTGATTTTTCATATCATTAACAAGTTATTAAACATACATGTGATTTGCATTAAACTTCAATCAAGTCTTTTATATGTCTTAAACTTTGAAATGCTTTGAGCATACATTTGAATAAGCCTTCTTTTTAAACTTGATTGAAGTCATCACACACACACATCATGAGCATACACTTTTGCATTCATAGAGTGTTTGTGTGAGTTTATTTTAAACTTTCATATCCGCCTATTGAGAGGCAAATTTATTTGAGCTTAAATTGTAATCTCTTAGAGTGTTCTTTTGTGAAGACACCTTCTTTGAGAAATCTCTCTTTTGTAAAGGTTATTGCTTAGCCTAAGAAAAGCATTGTGTAAAGGTTATTGCTTGGCCTAAGAAAAGCATCTTGTAAGGTTATTGCTTAGCCTTGAAAAGCATCTTGTAAAGGTTATTGCTTAGCCTATAAAAGCACATTGAGAGGTTGTTGTTTAGCCTAGAAAAACAACATTGTAAGGGTTATTGCTTAGCCTAGTAAAAAGCATACATAGTGGAAATCCGGTGGGGTGTTGGATGCACAAGCCGGTAGTGGATGTAGGCACGTTGGCCGAACCACTATAAATATTGTGTTGTGGTGATTGTTTTTGTTTTAGCTTCCGCATATTGATTGATTTATCATCACATGTGACTAGTTTGTTTTAAAGAAGTTAAAATGGTTTAAAATTGGTCATAATTGTAGCACACCCTATTCACCCCCCCCCCTCTAGGGTTAGGATCCCAAGGACTTTCAATTGGTATCAGAGCCTCGTGCTCTATCTTATAGGATCAAGTGTTTGGAACTCTTGATTAGGTGTAAAAACCTAGAGTTATAAACCCTAGAGTAGTGCTTATTTGAAAATCATTAGAATGGATTCCACTAGTTTAGACCTTGTAGATTCTTGTGTAGATTCTTCTAGACCCCTCATTCTTCCATCTTATGGAGATTCAAACATTGAAATTAAAGAATCTCAACTTGAATTAAAAGAAGAAGAATTTGATGAACTTGAAGCCTATGAGGAATTGTACACATGGTCCTTAGAGGTTTCCAAGAAAAATAAAAGATTAAAAGAAGAATCTAAAAGGCTAAACCAAGAATTAGACTCTTCTAAAAATGAACTTAGAGAAAAAGATGAATTTATAAATTGTGTAGAATCTAAGTTCATGATCTCTTTGAATAACCTATACAATGCTCAAGATGAACTAAAAGAATTAAAGATAGGTTATGATCATCTTAATAAGGAAAATCTAAAACTAAGAGATCAATTACAAAGGCAAGATAAAGACTTTAACAATCTTGAATCTAAATTGACTATCTCTAAGGAAAATTTATCTAATGCTCAAGATAAATTAAATGAGATTAAGATAAATTGTGATGAGCTTAAAAATGAAAATTTGAACCTAAGAGATACAATTAAAAGACAAGATGAAAACATTAACTATTTAAAATCCAAGTTGACAATTTCCAATGAAAATTTGTCTAATGCTCAAAGTAATTTAAAAACTTTAGAACTTGGATCTAATGTTGTTAATGAGCTTAAATCTAAGTTAAAACTTGCCTATGAAGAGCTAAACAATTTTAAGGGAATTGAAAATGAACTAACAAAAGTTAAAAATGAAAATTCAACCCTTAAAACCCAAGTCACTCTACTTGAAGAGTATAAACAAAAGTATGAGTGCAAGTTTACCCAAAGTGAAGATAGACTTAAAAAATTATTTAAATTGGGTAAACCTCATGGAGATAGGACGGGTCTTGGTTTTGATAAATATACTTCACATGACCCTAAATTCACCGACACGTTTGTTAAAGGTGAGTCCTCCTTCTCTAGCACTCCTTCTCCTTTGCCCAAAACCAAATGTAATTTTTGTGGCATTGAAGGGCATTTCATGTTTGAGTGCAAACTAAGAAGAAGAAGCCATGTGTCTAAACCCATCTTTGAACTCAAGAATGTAGAATAAAAATCTATGAAGGGTAAGACACTAAAAATCAAGGAAGACTCCAAAAAGATTAAACAAGTTAAATCATTTAAAATGGAGTCTCCTAAGATAGATTCTAAAAAGCGTAAACAAGTTAAACCAAAAATAAAAGAATCTATTAACAAAAAGCTTCTCAACCTACCTCCCTTAAGTCAAAACATGAAAGAACTTTTGAAGAAAATTACAAAGTTAAATCTAAAATTCGAAAGTCAAAGAAAGGGAGAAAGTAAGAAGAAAAGAAAAGTGAAACAATCCCCAAAGAAACAAACTCACCAACATCAAAAGACTAATCACCATTCTAAGCCAAATTTAGTAAAATCTAAATATCATGGTGATAAGTTCAAATTGAAAATTTATCAAGTTAAATCTCCTATAGTTGGTGAGAAGTCCAAAATAGACCTCAAAGTTCAACCCTCTCAAGACCTTAGGTGGATTCCAAAAGTTATTTACCTAGACAAACCTTAGGGCCTTGAACCTCCTTGACCAACCTATTCTTTAATAGTTAAATCACTTTGTTGGTCATGTTGATTTGCATTTTGTTCTTTCATAGTTACATCTTTTAAAATGCATTGTTTCTTTATGATCAATTGATTTTGTTTTCATATACCATTCTAAGTTACACTTCATGGTTTTCAAAATCTTTTGATTATAACTTCATCATGTTTGATTTGCTTTTTGCACTCATATGTCTTGCATTGCATTTCTACATGATTAATTGATTGTGATTTTAAAAGCTTTCATAGCTAATTTATTCATGATCAATTGTTGTTGAATCATTTGTGTAGATGTCTTAGTAAGATTTTTTGAACAAATGATTTGAATCAATTCAAGTTTTTCCATGGATTCCTAAGTTATATTTTCATATGGAAAATCATTGTTTTGAAAAATCAACTTGTATGTGTTTCAATTAAGTTATATCTTTTAAAATACAATGTTGAAAATTGATCTTCAAAATCATTCTTTTTATGCTCATTGTTGGATTTTGTTTTTCAAAATGATTTGAAGATTATTTGAATGGAAATGCCTATAACATCATTAGTTATATTCATCTAAAGCATGTTCCATGTTTTCATTTCCTTTTCTTTTGGTTTCATTATCTTAGAAATGGAAATGTATGTTGTTTGCATCCTTGCTTGTTTATTTACATTCTTTTTATATGCAAATGTCAATTGGTTCCATGTATGGTTGTGATCTTAGTAATATTTGTAGAAACCATACTAGAACCCAAAACCATCCTCTATGCCTTATAGTCATTTCTTTTTGGGTGGTTATGATGTTGATTCATGTAGATTCTCTTGGTGTCATCTTTATACATGTTTCAACTTCATAGTAGTGTTCTTGATCATATGAAACTCCTTGAAACCCATTTCTCATATTTCTATATGTTTGATGGATTTCTTAGATGTTGAATTCATATGATTTTCACACTTTAGAAATTGCATGCTTTACCAAGTCATATTCCTTTGCATTGCAATTTGCCTAGTTCATCACTATGCTCAATAGTCATATCTTTAAAAGTGATGAATATGCATTTATGATGCTTGATGGTATTTTGAGTTTGTCACATCCTTGCTTTTAATCATGTTATCAAATTCAATTGGTTTCAATTGGTATAATTTTCCATTGATTTCATATCCAATTGATGACTTATCTTGTGTATGTGATAGACTTTGTGTACATTGGATTGATCTTGATAGTTATATGTTCTCATTCCATGTCACATTCCATTAGCATCATAATGTTCATGTTGCCACCTCTCTTGCTCAAATAGGTATATCTCATGACCACCATGTTTATGTGTTCATAATATGGGTTGGTTATTAGTTGAGGTTGGCTTCATGCTTGAATTTCATTTCACTCATCTTGCACATGATAAGTCATAGTTATTGATTGAATGAAATGATTTTCAAAACCTTCATAGCATATGCTTTCCATAGTTAGATTATTTGATGCTATGATTAATAAACCCCATTGCATCATGGATAGCTCTAATTTGGATTTATCCTAATAGTTATATTTCTAAATCCATTTTAGAGTGATTGATTTATTAAGTCATATCCTAAATCTCAATTGGTATTCTTTGTTTGTCCAATTGATATCCATGATTGCTTTTCTCATTAGACCTAGCTCTCTTTTGGTAATTTGATCATATTGAGCTTTATAGTTAAATGAATCTAATCCTTTCCTTGAAGTTGACCCTCATTTGGTTAAACCATCTTCTTCTTGCATCTAATAGTTAAATCTTTGTCAAATGTTTGACAAAAGGAGAGAATGGATTGAGGGGGAGTGTAAACCTTCATAGGAAGTATTAGTTTTGATCAAATTGACCCTTGGATTGCCTTTGAACCCTTAGAGTCTTCTTCCATACATGATAGCCTGTTATGTAATTCACTTTTGATTTCTTTTGTTAACAGGTGCTACTAAAGGTATTTTCCTTGTTTCATGTGTGTAGGTACCTTTGCAATTTAATGGCAAAGGGGGAGAAAATATTCAAGTTCTCAAAGGGTGAAGAGAATGTCCAAGCTTCCTAAGGGGAGATTGTGTATGATCTTCTACAAGGGGAGAGAATGCATATCTTGCCAAAGGGAGAGAGAGGCATGGTCAAAGGGGGAGAGCAAATAGAAGAAAGAAAGCTTGGAGCTAAAGAAGATGCTTGGCCATAAAGAAAGAAAGCTTGAAGAATGATCAAGCTCCAAACATCAAGAAGATTGAAGAAAAGAGCCCAAGAGCCCAAGCTAAGAGAAGCATCCAAGAAGATTTCAAGCTTTGTCCAGCTGAGGGGGAGCTGAAGACTAAGTGTGTAATCTCAGTGGTGAGTGTGTTTGCCATCAAATTGCAAAGGGGGAGATTGTTAGGAATTTTCTAGATTGCAATTTGATGGATGCATTTCATTCTAGCATCATTTGATTTACACACATATGCATTGATTTAATAAACTTGAAATCTTGTTTTAAACATGCATGGTTTTTAAGATTTGTAAAAGTTTCAATTTATGCATGATTTGTTTTCAATCTTGGATGCATTTGTTTTAGAAAAGAGTTTTTAGAAATCAAGCTAGCCTTTGGTTTTAAAAGTTTTGAATCATTTTAGGCTTTTTATGTTTCATGTTTTTAAACCTCTTAGAATGATTTAAAACATGTTTTTAAAGCTTGATTTAGTGGCCAAAAAGATCCCCCAAGAAAAACCTTCAATATGCAAAAAATTGGATTTTTAGGTCCCAGGTGGTCAACCTGCAGTGAGGTAGGTCGACCTACCCAGGGGCAGGTCGACCTACCTCACTGGAGGTCGACTGGGCCCAGAAAGCTCCAACGGTCAGTTTTTTGACCGTTGTGTGTGGTAGGTCGACCTGCCCCTGTAGGTAGGTCGACCTGCTACTAGCCGTTGGCAACTTTTTGGCTATAAAATCCATTCTTTTCCAACCTTTTTGAAGGCTTGATAGATGAACCTTTGAGACCATTTTGGAGCCATTGAAAGGGGATGAAGTTGGAAAGGCTAGAAGGTCATTAGGAGAGCTAAAGCTTGGATCAATGAGTTAAACCACCAAGTAAGCTCTACCTTTGTTAATCATGGTTTTCATGTTTTGTTTAAGCTATTGGTAAATGGTTTTGTACATGATAACTATGATGTGTTGAATCCATTCTTCTCCTAATCTTTGATCTTATTAAGATTGGATTCTTCACTTTGGTTTCAATCCAAGTTGTTTTTAAACCTTACTTAATCATGCTTAGCCAAAGTCTTTGATTTCCTTTAATGCATGATTCTTTGTCTTGGTTGAAACCTAATTTGTTGTTTTCTTTCATTTGAACTTTAGTTAAATCTATTTGTTTTTGAAAACAACATTGCACATGCATCACATGTTCTAAGTTAGTCATTTTCATACAACTTGTGATTCTTTGATTTTCATATCATTAACAAGTTATTAAACATACATGTGATTTGCATTAAACTTCAATCAAGTCTTTTATATGTCTTAAACTTTGAAATGCTTTGAGCATACATTTGAATAAGCCTTCTTTTTAAACTTGATTGAAGTCATCACACACACACATCATGAGCATACACTTTTGCATTCATAGAGTGTTTGTGTGAGTTTATTTTAAACTTTCATATCCGCCTATTGAGAGGCAAATTTATTTGAGCTTAAATTGTAATCTCTTAGAGTGTTCTTTTGTGAAGACACCTTCTTTGAGAAATCTCTCTTTTGTAAAGGTTATTGCTTAGCCTAAGAAAAGCATTGTGTAAAGGTTATTGCTTGGCCTAAGAAAAGCATCTTGTAAGGTTATTGCTTAGCCTTGAAAAGCATCTTGTAAAGGTTATTGCTTAGCCTATAAAAGCACATTGAGAGGTTGTTGTTTAGCCTAGAAAAACAACATTGTAAGGGTTATTGCTTAGCCTAGTAAAAAGCATACATAGTGGAAATCCGGTGGGGTGTTGGATGCACAAGCCGGTAGTGGATGTAGGCACGTTGGCCGAACCACTATAAATATTGTGTTGTGGTGATTGTTTTTGTTTTAGCTTCCGCATATTGATTGATTTATCATCACATGTGACTAGTTTGTTTTAAAGAAGTTAAAATGGTTTAAAATTGGTCATAATTGTAGCACACCCTATTCACCCCCCCCCCCCCCCCCCCTCTAGGGTTAGGATCCCAAGGACTTTCAATTGGTATCAGAGCCTCGTGCTCTATCTTATAGGATCAAGTGTTTGGAACTCTTGATTAGGTGTAAAAACCTAGAGTTATAAACCCTAGAGTAGTGCTTATTTGAAAATCATTAGAATGGATTCCACTAGTTTAGACCTTGTAGATTCTTGTGTAGATTCTTCTAGACCCCTCATTCTTCCATCTTATGGAGATTCAAACATTGAAATTAAAGAATCTCAACTTGAATTAAAAGAAGAAGAATTTGATGAACTTGAAGCCTATGAGGAATTGTACACATGGTCCTTAGAGGTTTCCAAGAAAAATAAAAGATTAAAAGAAGAATCTAAAAGGCTAAACCAAGAATTAGACTCTTCTAAAAATGAACTTAGAGAAAAAGATGAATTTATAAATTGTGTAGAATCTAAGTTCATGATCTCTTTGAATAACCTATACAATGCTCAAGATGAACTAAAAGAATTAAAGATAGGTTATGATCATCTTAATAAGGAAAATCTAAAACTAAGAGATCAATTACAAAGGCAAGATAAAGACTTTAACAATCTTGAATCTAAATTGACTATCTCTAAGGAAAATTTATCTAATGCTCAAGATAAATTAAATGAGATTAAGATAAATTGTGATGAGCTTAAAAATGAAAATTTGAACCTAAGAGATACAATTAAAAGACAAGATGAAAACATTAACTATTTAAAATCCAAGTTGACAATTTCCAATGAAAATTTGTCTAATGCTCAAAGTAATTTAAAAACTTTAGAACTTGGATCTAATGTTGTTAATGAGCTTAAATCTAAGTTAAAACTTGCCTATGAAGAGCTAAACAATTTTAAGGGAATTGAAAATGAACTAACAAAAGTTAAAAATGAAAATTCAACCCTTAAAACCCAAGTCACTCTACTTGAAGAGTATAAACAAAAGTATGAGTGCAAGTTTACCCAAAGTGAAGATAGACTTAAAAAATTATTTAAATTGGGTAAACCTCATGGAGATAGGACGGGTCTTGGTTTTGATAAATATACTTCACATGACCCTAAATTCACCGACACGTTTGTTAAAGGTGAGTCCTCCTTCTCTAGCACTCCTTCTCCTTTGCCCAAAACCAAATGTAATTTTTGTGGCATTGAAGGGCATTTCATGTTTGAGTGCAAACTAAGAAGAAGAAGCCATGTGTCTAAACCCATCTTTGAACTCAAGAATGTAGAATAAAAATCTATGAAGGGTAAGACACTAAAAATCAAGGAAGACTCCAAAAAGATTAAACAAGTTAAATCATTTAAAATGGAGTCTCCTAAGATAGATTCTAAAAAGCGTAAACAAGTTAAACCAAAAATAAAAGAATCTATTAACAAAAAGCTTCTCAACCTACCTCCCTTAAGTCAAAACATGAAAGAACTTTTGAAGAAAATTACAAAGTTAAATCTAAAATTCGAAAGTCAAAGAAAGGGAGAAAGTAAGAAGAAAAGAAAAGTGAAACAATCCCCAAAGAAACAAACTCACCAACATCAAAAGACTAATCACCATTCTAAGCCAAATTTAGTAAAATCTAAATATCATGGTGATAAGTTCAAATTGAAAATTTATCAAGTTAAATCTCCTATAGTTGGTGAGAAGTCCAAAATAGACCTCAAAGTTCAACCCTCTCAAGACCTTAGGTGGATTCCAAAAGTTATTTACCTAGACAAACCTTAGGGCCTTGAACCTCCTTGACCAACCTATTCTTTAATAGTTAAATCACTTTGTTGGTCATGTTGCTTTGCATTTTGTTCTTTCATAGTTACATCTTTTAAAATGCATTGTTTCTTTATGATCAATTGATTTTGTTTTCATATACCATTCTAAGTTACACTTCATGGTTTTCAAAATCTTTTGATTATAACTTCATCATGTTTGATTTGCTTTTTGCACTCATATGTCTTGCATTGCATTTCTACATGATTAATTGATTGTGATTTTAAAAGCTTTCATAGCTAATTTATTCATGATCAATTGTTGTTGAATCATTTGTGTAGATGTCTTAGTAAGATTTTTTGAACAAATGATTTGAATCAATTCAAGTTTTTCCATGGATTCCTAAGTTATATTTTCATATGGAAAATCATTGTTTTGAAAAATCAACTTGTATGTGTTTCAATTAAGTTATATCTTTTAAAATACAATGTTGAAAATTGATCTTCAAAATCATTCTTTTTATGCTCATTGTTGGATTTTGTTTTTCAAAATGATTTGAAGATTATTTGAATGGAAATGCCTATAACATCATTAGTTATATTCATCTAAAGCATGTTCCATGTTTTCATTTCCTTTTCTTTTGGTTTCATTATCTTAGAAATGGAAATGTATGTTGTTTGCATCCTTGCTTGTTTATTTACATTCTTTTTATATGCAAATGTCAATTGGTTCCATGTATGGTTGTGATCTTAGTAATATTTGTAGAAACCATACTAGAACCCAAATCCATCCTCTATGCCTTATAGTCATTTCTTTTTGGGTGGTTATGATGTTGATTCATGTAGATTCTCTTGGTGTCATCTTTATACATGTTTCAACTTCATAGTAGTGTTCTTGATCATATGAAACTCCTTGAAACCCATTTCTCATATTTCTATATGTTTGATGGATTTCTTAGATGTTGAATTCATATGATTTTCACACTTTAGAAATTGCATGCTTTACCAAGTCATATTCCTTTGCATTGCAATTTGCCTAGTTCATCACTATGCTCAATAGTCATATCTTTAAAAGTGATGAATATGCATTTATGATGCTTGATGGTATTTTGAGTTTGTCACATCCTTGCTTTTAATCATGTTATCAAATTCAATTGGTTTCAATTGGTATAATTTTCCATTGATTTCATATCCAATTGATGACTTATCTTGTGTATGTGATAGACTTTGTGTACATTGGATTGATCTTGATAGTTATATGTTCTCATTCCATGTCACATTCCATTAGCATCTAATGTTCATGTTGCCACCTCTCTTGCTCAAATAGGTATATCTCATGACCACCATGTTTATGTGTTCTTAATATGGGTTGGTTATTAGTTGAGGTTGGCTTCATGCTTGAATTTCATTTCACTCATCTTGCACATGATAAGTCATAGTTATTGATTGAATGAAATGATTTTCAAAACCTTCATAGCATATGCTTTCCATAGTTAGATTATTTGATGCTATGATTAATAAACCCCATTGCATCATGGATAGCTCTAATTTGGATTTATCCTAATAGTTATATTTCTAAATCCATTTTAGAGTGATTGATTTATTAAGTCATATCCTAAATCTCAATTGGTATTCTTTGTTTGTCCAATTGATATCCATGATTGCTTTTCTCATTAGACCTAGCTCTCTTTTGGTAATTTGATCATATTGAGCTTTATAGTTAAATGAATCTAATCCTTTCCTTGAAGTTGACCCTCATTTGGTTAAACCATCTTCTTCTTGCATCTAATAGTTAAATCTTTGTCAAATGTTTGACAAAAGGAGAGAATGGATTGAGGGGGAGTGTAAACCTTCATAGGAAGTATTAGTTTTGATCAAATTGACCCTTGGATTGCCTTTGAACCCTTAGAGTCTTCTTCCATACATGATAGCCTGTTATGTAATTCACTTTTGATTTCTTTTGTTAACAGGTGCTACTAAAGGTATTTTCCTTGTTTCATGTGTGTAGGTACCTTTGCAATTTAATGGCAAAGGGGGAGAAAATATTCAAGTTCTCAAAGGGTGAAGAGAATGTCCAAGCTTCCTAAGGGGAGATTGTGTATGATCTTCTACAAGGGGAGAGAATGCATATCTTGCCAAAGGGAGAGAGAGGCATGGTCAAAGGGGGAGAGCAAATAGAAGAAAGAAAGCTTGGAGCTAAAGAAGATGCTTGGCCATAAAGAAAGAAAGCTTGAAGAATGATCAAGCTCCAAACATCAAGAAGATTGAAGAAAAGAGCCCAAGAGCCCAAGCTAAGAGAAGCATCCAAGAAGATTTCAAGCTTTGTCCAGCTGAGGGGGAGCTGAAGACTAAGTGTGTAATCTCAGTGGTGAGTGTGTTTGCCATCAAATTGCAAAGGGGGAGATTGTTAGGAATTTTCTAGATTGCAATTTGATGGATGCATTTCATTCTAGCATCATTTGATTTACACACATATGCATTGATTTAATAAACTTGAAATCTTGTTTTAAACATGCATGGTTTTTAAGATTTGTAAAAGTTTCAATTTATGCATGATTTGTTTTCAATCTTGGATGCATTTGTTTTAGAAAAGAGTTTTTAGAAATCAAGCTAGCCTTTGGTTTTAAAAGTTTTGAATCATTTTAGGCTTTTTATGTTTCATGTTTTTAAACCTCTTAGAATGATTTAAAACATGTTTTTAAAGCTTGATTTAGTGGCCAAAAAGATCCCCCAAGAAAAACCTTCAATATGCAAAAAATTGGATTTTTAGGTCCCAGGTGGTCAACCTGCAGTGAGGTAGGTCGACCTACCCAGGGGCAGGTCGACCTACCTCACTGGAGGTCGACTGGGCCCAGAAAGCTCCAACGGTCAGTTTTTTGACCGTTGTGTGTGGTAGGTCGACCTGCCCCTGTAGGTAGGTCGACCTGCTACTAGCCGTTGGCAACTTTTTGGCTATAAAATCCATTCTTTTCCAACCTTTTTGAAGGCTTGATAGATGAACCTTTGAGACCATTTTGGAGCCATTGAAAGGGGATGAAGTTGGAAAGGCTAGAAGGTCATTAGGAGAGCTAAAGCTTGGATCAATGAGTTAAACCACCAAGTAAGCTCTACCTTTGTTAATCATGGTTTTCATGTTTTGTTTAAGCTATTGGTAAATGGTTTTGTACATGATAACTATGATGTGTTGAATCCATTCTTCTCCTAATCTTTGATCTTATTAAGATTGGATTCTTCACTTTGGTTTCAATCCAAGTTGTTTTTAAACCTTACTTAATCATGCTTAGCCAAAGTCTTTGATTTCCTTTAATGCATGATTCTTTGTCTTGGTTGAAACCTAATTTGTTGTTTTCTTTCATTTGAACTTTAGTTAAATCTATTTGTTTTTGAAAACAACATTGCACATGCATCACATGTTCTAAGTTAGTCATTTTCATACAACTTGTGATTCTTTGATTTTCATATCATTAACAAGTTATTAAACATACATGTGATTTGCATTAAACTTCAATCAAGTCTTTTATATGTCTTAAACTTTGAAATGCTTTGAGCATACATTTGAATAAGCCTTCTTTTTAAACTTGATTGAAGTCATCACACACACACATCATGAGCATACACTTTTGCATTCATAGAGTGTTTGTGTGAGTTTATTTTAAACTTTCATATCCGCCTATTGAGAGGCAAATTTATTTGAGCTTAAATT
The DNA here is from genome assembly GCA_038049695.1 of Cinnamomum chago. NCBI lineage: Eukaryota > Viridiplantae > Streptophyta > Magnoliopsida > Laurales > Lauraceae > Cinnamomum > Cinnamomum chago. Next base: position 37,251,964 of record CP142452.1, read on the forward strand.
GTAATCTCTTAGAGTGTTCTTTTGTGAAGACACCTTCTTTGAGAAATCTCTCTTTTGTAAAGGTTATTGCTTAGCCTAAGAAAAGCATTGTGTAAAGGTTATTGCTTGGCCTAAGAAAAGCATCTTGTAAGGTTATTGCTTAGCCTTGAAAAGCATCTTGTAAAGGTTATTGCTTAGCCTATAAAAGCACATTGAGAGGTTGTTGTTTAGCCTAGAAAAACAACATTGTAAGGGTTATTGCTTAGCCTAGTAAAAAGCATACATAGTGGAAATCCGGTGGGGTGTTGGATGCACAAGCCGGTAGTGGATGTAGGCACGTTGGCCGAACCACTATAAATATTGTGTTGTGGTGATTGTTTTTGTTTTAGCTTCCGCATATTGATTGATTTATCATCACATGTGACTAGTTTGTTTTAAAGAAGTTAAAATGGTTTAAAATTGGTCATAATTGTAGCACACCCTATTCACCCCCCCCCCCCCTCTAGGGTTAGGATCCCAAGGACTTTCAATTGGTATCAGAGCCTCGTGCTCTATCTTATAGGATCAAGTGTTTGGAACTCTTGATTAGGTGTAAAAACCTAGAGTTATAAACCCTAGAGTAGTGCTTATTTGAAAATCATTAGAATGGATTCCACTAGTTTAGACCTTGTAGATTCTTGTGTAGATTCTTCTAGACCCCTCATTCTTCCATCTTATGGAGATTCAAACATTGAAATTAAAGAATCTCAACTTGAATTAAAAGAAGAAGAATTTGATGAACTTGAAGCCTATGAGGAATTGTACACATGGTCCTTAGAGGTTTCCAAGAAAAATAAAAGATTAAAAGAAGAATCTAAAAGGCTAAACCAAGAATTAGACTCTTCTAAAAATGAACTTAGAGAAAAAGATGAATTTATAAATTGTGTAGAATCTAAGTTCATGATCTCTTTGAATAACCTATACAATGCTCAAGATGAACTAAAAGAATTAAAGATAGGTTATGATCATCTTAATAAGGAAAATCTAAAACTAAGAGATCAATTACAAAGGCAAGATAAAGACTTTAACAATCTTGAATCTAAATTGACTATCTCTAAGGAAAATTTATCTAATGCTCAAGATAAATTAAATGAGATTAAGATAAATTGTGATGAGCTTAAAAATGAAAATTTGAACCTAAGAGATACAATTAAAAGACAAGATGAAAACATTAACTATTTAAAATCCAAGTTGACAATTTCCAATGAAAATTTGTCTAATGCTCAAAGTAATTTAAAAACTTTAGAACTTGGATCTAATGTTGTTAATGAGCTTAAATCTAAGTTAAAACTTGCCTATGAAGAGCTAAACAATTTTAAGGGAATTGAAAATGAACTAACAAAAGTTAAAAATGAAAATTCAACCCTTAAAACCCAAGTCACTCTACTTGAAGAGTATAAACAAAAGTATGAGTGCAAGTTTACCCAAAGTGAAGATAGACTTAAAAAATTATTTAAATTGGGTAAACCTCATGGAGATAGGACGGGTCTTGGTTTTGATAAATATACTTCACATGACCCTAAATTCACCGACACGTTTGTTAAAGGTGAGTCCTCCTTCTCTAGCACTCCTTCTCCTTTGCCCAAAACCAAATGTAATTTTTGTGGCATTGAAGGGCATTTCATGTTTGAGTGCAAACTAAGAAGAAGAAGCCATGTGTCTAAACCCATCTTTGAACTCAAGAATGTAGAATAAAAATCTATGAAGGGTAAGACACTAAAAATCAAGGAAGACTCCAAAAAGATTAAACAAGTTAAATCATTTAAAATGGAGTCTCCTAAGATAGATTCTAAAAAGCTTAAACAAGTTAAACCAAAAATAAAAGAATCTATTAACAAAAAGCTTCTCAACCTACCTCCCTTAAGTCAAAACATGAAAGAACTTTTGAAGAAAATTACAAAGTTAAATCTAAAATTCGAAAGTCAAAGAAAGGGAGAAAGTAAGAAGAAAAGAAAAGTGAAACAATCCCCAAAGAAACAAACTCACCAACATCAAAAGACTAATCACCATTCTAAGCCAAATTTAGTAAAATCTAAATATCATGGTGATAAGTTCAAATTGAAAATTTATCAAGTTAAATCTCCTATAGTTGGTGAGAAGTCCAAAATAGACCTCAAAGTTCAACCCTCTCAAGACCTTAGGTGGATTCCAAAAGTTATTTACCTAGACAAACCTTAGGGCCTTGAACCTCCTTGACCAACCTATTCTTTAATAGTTAAATCACTTTGTTGGTCATGTTGCTTTGCATTTTGTTCTTTCATAGTTACATCTTTTAAAATGCATTGTTTCTTTATGATCAATTGATTTTGTTTTCATATACCATTCTAAGTTACACTTCATGGTTTTCAAAATCTTTTGATTATAACTTCATCATGTTTGATTTGCTTTTTGCACTCATATGTCTTGCATTGCATTTCTACATGATTAATTGATTGTGATTTTAAAAGCTTTCATAGCTAATTTATTCATGATCAATTGTTGTTGAATCATTTGTGTAGATGTCTTAGTAAGATTTTTTGAACAAATGATTTGAATCAATTCAAGTTTTTCTATGGATTCCTAAGTTATATTTTCATATGGAAAATCATTGTTTTGAAAAATCAACTTGTATGTGTTTCAATTAAGTTATATCTTTTAAAATACAATGTTGAAAATTGATCTTCAAAATCATTCTTTTTATGCTCATTGTTGGATTTTGTTTTTCAAAATGATTTGAAGATTATTTGAATGGAAATGCCTATAACATCATTAGTTATATTCATCTAAAGCATGTTCCATGTTTTCATTTCCTTTTCTTTTGGTTTCATTATCTTAGAAATGGAAATGTATGTTGTTTGCATCCTTGCTTGTTTATTTACATTCTTTTTATATGCAAATGTCAATTGGTTCCATGTATGGTTGTGATCTTAGTAATATTTGTAGAAACCATACTAGAACCCAAATCCATCCTCTATGCCTTATAGTCATTTCTTTTTGGGTGGTTATGATGTTGATTCATGTAGATTCTCTTGGTGTCATCTTTATACATGTTTCAACTTCATAGTAGTGTTCTTGATCATATGAAACTCCTTGAAACCCATTTCTCATATTTCTATATGTTTGATGGATTTCTTAGATGTTGAATTCATATGATTTTCACACTTTAGAAATTGCATGCTTTACCAAGTCATATTCCTTTGCATTGCAATTTGCCTAGTTCATCACTATGCTCAATAGTCATATCTTTAAAAGTGATGAATATGCATTTATGATGCTTGATGGTATTTTGAGTTTGTCACATCCTTGCTTTTAATCATGTTATCAAATTCAATTGGTTTCAATTGGTATAATTTTCCATTGATTTCATATCCAATTGATGACTTATCTTGTGTATGTGATAGACTTTGTGTACATTGGATTGATCTTGATAGTTATATGTTCTCATTCCATGTCACATTCCATTAGCATCATAATGTTCATGTTGCCACCTCTCTTGCTCAAATAGGTATATCTCATGACCACCATGTTTATGTGTTCATAATATGGGTTGGTTATTAGTTGAGGTTGGCTTCATGCTTGAATTTCATTTCACTCATCTTGCACATGATAAGTCATAGTTATTGATTGAATGAAATGATTTTCAAAACCTTCATAGCATATGCTTTCCATAGTTAGATTATTTGATGCTATGATTAATAAACCCCATTGCATCATGGATAGCTCTAATTTGGATTTATCCTAATAGTTATATTTCTAAATCCATTTTAGAGTGATTGATTTATTAAGTCATATCCTAAATCTCAATTGGTATTCTTTGTTTGTCCAATTGATATCCATGATTGCTTTTCTCATTAGACCTAGCTCTCTTTTGGTAATTTGATCATATTGAGCTTTATAGTTAAATGAATCTAATCCTTTCCTTGAAGTTGACCCTCATTTGGTTAAACCATCTTCTTCTTGCATCTAATAGTTAAATCTTTGTCAAATGTTTGACAAAAGGAGAGAATGGATTGAGGGGGAGTGTAAACCTTCATAGGAAGTATTAGTTTTGATCAAATTGACCCTTGGATTGCCTTTGAACCCTTAGAGTCTTCTTCCATACATGATAGCCTGTTATGTAATTCACTTTTGATTTCTTTTGTTAACAGGTGCTACTAAAGGTATTTTCCTTGTTTCATGTGTGTAGGTACCTTTGCAATTTAATGGCAAAGGGGGAGAAAATATTCAAGTTCTCAAAGGGTGAAGAGAATGTCCAAGCTTCCTAAGGGGAGATTGTGTATGATCTTCTACAAGGGGAGAGAATGCATATCTTGCCAAAGGGAGAGAGAGGCATGGTCAAAGGGGGAGAGCAAATAGAAGAAAGAAAGCTTGGAGCTAAAGAAGATGCTTGGCCATAAAGAAAGAAAGCTTGAAGAATGATCAAGCTCCAAACATCAAGAAGATTGAAGAAAAGAGCCCAAGAGCCCAAGCTAAGAGAAGCATCCAAGAAGATTTCAAGCTTTGTCCAGCTGAGGGGGAGCTGAAGACTAAGTGTGTAATCTCAGTGGTGAGTGTGTTTGCCATCAAATTGCAAAGGGGGAGATTGTTAGGAATTTTCTAGATTGCAATTTGATGGATGCATTTCATTCTAGCATCATTTGATTTACACACATATGCATTGATTTAATAAACTTGAAATCTTGTTTTAAACATGCATGGTTTTTAAGATTTGTAAAAGTTTCAATTTATGCATGATTTGTTTTCAATCTTGGATGCATTTGTTTTAGAAAAGAGTTTTTAGAAATCAAGCTAGCCTTTGGTTTTAAAAGTTTTGAATCATTTTAGGCTTTTTATGTTTCATGTTTTTAAACCTCTTAGAATGATTTAAAACATGTTTTTAAAGCTTGATTTAGTGGCCAAAAAGATCCCCCAAGAAAAACCTTCAATATGCAAAAAATTGGATTTTTAGGTCCCAGGTGGTCAACCTGCAGTGAGGTAGGTCGACCTACCCAGGGGCAGGTCGACCTACCTCACTGGAGGTCGACTGGGCCCAGAAAGCTCCAACGGTCAGTTTTTTGACCGTTGTGTGTGGTAGGTCGACCTGCCCCTGTAGGTAGGTCGACCTGCTACTAGCCGTTGGCAACTTTTTGGCTATAAAATCCATTCTTTTCCAACCTTTTTGAAGGCTTGATAGATGAACCTTTGAGACCATTTTGGAGCCATTGAAAGGGGATGAAGTTGGAAAGGCTAGAAGGTCATTAGGAGAGCTAAAGCTTGGATCAATGAGTTAAACCACCAAGTAAGCTCTACCTTTGTTAATCATGGTTTTCATGTTTTGTTTAAGCTATTGGTAAATGGTTTTGTACATGATAACTATGATGTGTTGAATCCATTCTTCTCCTAATCTTTGATCTTATTAAGATTGGATTCTTCACTTTGGTTTCAATCCAAGTTGTTTTTAAACCTTACTTAATCATGCTTAGCCAAAGTCTTTGATTTCCTTTAATGCATGATTCTTTGTCTTGGTTGAAACCTAATTTGTTGTTTTCTTTCATTTGAACTTTAGTTAAATCTATTTGTTTTTGAAAACAACATTGCACATGCATCACATGTTCTAAGTTAGTCATTTTCATACAACTTGTGATTCTTTGATTTTCATATCATTAACAAGTTATTAAACATACATGTGATTTGCATTAAACTTCAATCAAGTCTTTTATATGTCTTAAACTTTGAAATGCTTTGAGCATACATTTGAATAAGCCTTCTTTTTAAACTTGATTGAAGTCATCACACACACACATCATGAGCATACACTTTTGCATTCATAGAGTGTTTGTGTGAGTTTATTTTAAACTTTCATATCCGCCTATTGAGAGGCAAATTTATTTGAGCTTAAATTGTAATCTCTTAGAGTGTTCTTTTGTGAAGACACCTTCTTTGAGAAATCTCTCTTTTGTAAAGGTTATTGCTTAGCCTAAGAAAAGCATTGTGTAAAGGTTATTGCTTGGCCTAAGAAAAGCATCTTGTAAGGTTATTGCTTAGCCTTGAAAAGCATCTTGTAAAGGTTATTGCTTAGCCTATAAAAGCACATTGAGAGGTTGTTGTTTAGCCTAGAAAAACAACATTGTAAGGGTTATTGCTTAGCCTAGTAAAAAGCATACATAGTGGAAATCCGGTGGGGTGTTGGATGCACAAGCCGGTAGTGGATGTAGGCACGTTGGCCGAACCACTATAAATATTGTGTTGTGGTGATTGTTTTTGTTTTAGCTTCCGCATATTGATTGATTTATCATCACATGTGACTAGTTTGTTTTAAAGAAGTTAAAATGGTTTAAAATTGGTCATAATTGTAGCACACCCTATTCACCCCCCCCCCCCCCCCCTCTAGGGTTAGGATCCCAAGGACTTTCAATTGGTATCAGAGCCTCGTGCTCTATCTTATAGGATCAAGTGTTTGGAACTCTTGATTAGGTGTAAAAACCTAGAGTTATAAACCCTAGAGTAGTGCTTATTTGAAAATCATTAGAATGGATTCCACTAGTTTAGACCTTGTAGATTCTTGTGTAGATTCTTCTAGACCCCTCATTCTTCCATCTTATGGAGATTCAAACATTGAAATTAAAGAATCTCAACTTGAATTAAAAGAAGAAGAATTTGATGAACTTGAAGCCTATGAGGAATTGTACACATGGTCCTTAGAGGTTTCCAAGAAAAATAAAAGATTAAAAGAAGAATCTAAAAGGCTAAACCAAGAATTAGACTCTTCTAAAAATGAACTTAGAGAAAAAGATGAATTTATAAATTGTGTAGAATCTAAGTTCATGATCTCTTTGAATAACCTATACAATGCTCAAGATGAACTAAAAGAATTAAAGATAGGTTATGATCATCTTAATAAGGAAAATCTAAAACTAAGAGATCAATTACAAAGGCAAGATAAAGACTTTAACAATCTTGAATCTAAATTGACTATCTCTAAGGAAAATTTATCTAATGCTCAAGATAAATTAAATGAGATTAAGATAAATTGTGATGAGCTTAAAAATGAAAATTTGAACCTAAGAGATACAATTAAAAGACAAGATGAAAACATTAACTATTTAAAATCCAAGTTGACAATTTCCAATGAAAATTTGTCTAATGCTCAAAGTAATTTAAAAACTTTAGAACTTGGATCTAATGTTGTTAATGAGCTTAAATCTAAGTTAAAACTTGCCTATGAAGAGCTAAACAATTTTAAGGGAATTGAAAATGAACTAACAAAAGTTAAAAATGAAAATTCAACCCTTAAAACCCAAGTCACTCTACTTGAAGAGTATAAACAAAAGTATGAGTGCAAGTTTACCCAAAGTGAAGATAGACTTAAAAAATTATTTAAATTGGGTAAACCTCATGGAGATAGGACGGGTCTTGGTTTTGATAAATATACTTCACATGACCCTAAATTCACCGACACGTTTGTTAAAGGTGAGTCCTCCTTCTCTAGCACTCCTTCTCCTTTGCCCAAAACCAAATGTAATTTTTGTGGCATTGAAGGGCATTTCATGTTTGAGTGCAAACTAAGAAGAAGAAGCCATGTGTCTAAACCCATCTTTGAACTCAAGAATGTAGAATAAAAATCTATGAAGGGTAAGACACTAAAAATCAAGGAAGACTCCAAAAAGATTAAACAAGTTAAATCATTTAAAATGGAGTCTCCTAAGATAGATTCTAAAAAGCGTAAACAAGTTAAACCAAAAATAAAAGAATCTATTAACAAAAAGCTTCTCAACCTACCTCCCTTAAGTCAAAACATGAAAGAACTTTTGAAGAAAATTACAAAGTTAAATCTAAAATTCGAAAGTCAAAGAAAGGGAGAAAGTAAGAAGAAAAGAAAAGTGAAACAATCCCCAAAGAAACAAACTCACCAACATCAAAAGACTAATCACCATTCTAAGCCAAATTTAGTAAAATCTAAATATCATGGTGATAAGTTCAAATTGAAAATTTATCAAGTTAAATCTCCTATAGTTGGTGAGAAGTCCAAAATAGACCTCAAAGTTCAACCCTCTCAAGACCTTAGGTGGATTCCAAAAGTTATTTACCTAGACAAACCTTAGGGCCTTGAACCTCCTTGACCAACCTATTCTTTAATAGTTAAATCACTTTGTTGGTCATGTTGATTTGCATTTTGTTCTTTCATAGTTACATCTTTTAAAATGCATTGTTTCTTTATGATCAATTGATTTTGTTTTCATATACCATTCTAAGTTACACTTCATGGTTTTCAAAATCTTTTGATTATAACTTCATCATGTTTGATTTGCTTTTTGCACTCATATGTCTTGCATTGCATTTCTACATGATTAATTGATTGTGATTTTAAAAGCTTTCATAGCTAATTTATTCATGATCAATTGTTGTTGAATCATTTGTGTAGATGTCTTAGTAAGATTTTTTGAACAAATGATTTGAATCAATTCAAGTTTTTCCATGGATTCCTAAGTTATATTTTCATATGGAAAATCATTGTTTTGAAAAATCAACTTGTATGTGTTTCAATTAAGTTATATCTTTTAAAATACAATGTTGAAAATTGATCTTCAAAATCATTCTTTTTATGCTCATTGTTGGATTTTGTTTTTCAAAATGATTTGAAGATTATTTGAATGGAAATGCCTATAACATCATTAGTTATATTCATCTAAAGCATGTTCCATGTTTTCATTTCCTTTTCTTTTGGTTTCATTATCTTAGAAATGGAAATGTATGTTGTTTGCATCCTTGCTTGTTTATTTACATTCTTTTTATATGCAAATGTCAATTGGTTCCATGTATGGTTGTGATCTTAGTAATATTTGTAGAAACCATACTAGAACCCAAATCCATCCTCTATGCCTTATAGTCATTTCTTTTTGGGTGGTTATGATGTTGATTCATGTAGATTCTCTTGGTGTCATCTTTATACATGTTTCAACTTCATAGTAGTGTTCTTGATCATATGAAACTCCTTGAAACCCATTTCTCATATTTCTATATGTTTGATGGATTTCTTAGATGTTGAATTCATATGATTTTCACACTTTAGAAATTGCATGCTTTACCAAGTCATATTCCTTTGCATTGCAATTTGCCTAGTTCATCACTATGCTCAATAGTCATATCTTTAAAAGTGATGAATATGCATTTATGATGCTTGATGGTATTTTGAGTTTGTCACATCCTTGCTTTTAATCATGTTATCAAATTCAATTGGTTTCAATTGGTATAATTTTCCATTGATTTCATATCCAATTGATGACTTATCTTGTGTATGTGATAGACTTTGTGTACATTGGATTGATCTTGATAGTTATATGTTCTCATTCCATGTCACATTCCATTAGCATCATAATGTTCATGTTGCCACCTCTCTTGCTCAAATAGGTATATCTCATGACCACCATGTTTATGTGTTCATAATATGGGTTGGTTATTAGTTGAGGTTGGCTTCATGCTTGAATTTCATTTCACTCATCTTGCACATGATAAGTCATAGTTATTGATTGAATGAAATGATTTTCAAAACCTTCATAGCATATGCTTTCCATAGTTAGATTATTTGATGCTATGATTAATAAACCCCATTGCATCATGGATAGCTCTAATTTGGATTTATCCTAATAGTTATATTTCTAAATCCATTTTAGAGTGATTGATTTATTAAGTCATATCCTAAATCTCAATTGGTATTCTTTGTTTGTCCAATTGATATCCATGATTGCTTTTCTCATTAGACCTAGCTCTCTTTTGGTAATTTGATCATATTGAGCTTTATAGTTAAATGAATCTAATCCTTTCCTTGAAGTTGACCCTCATTTGGTTAAACCATCTTCTTCTTGCATCTAATAGTTAAATCTTTGTCAAATGTTTGACAAAAGGAGAGAATGGATTGAGGGGGAGTGTAAACCTTCATAGGAAGTATTAGTTTTGATCAAATTGACCCTTGGATTGCCTTTGAACCCTTAGAGTCTTCTTCCATACATGATAGCCTGTTATGTAATTCACTTTTGATTTCTTTTGTTAACAGGTGCTACTAAAGGTATTTTCCTTGTTTCATGTGTGTAGGTACCTTTGCAATTTAATGGCAAAGGGGGAGAAAATATTCAAGTTCTCAAAGGGTGAAGAGAATGTCCAAGCTTCCTAAGGGGAGATTGTGTATGATCTTCTACAAGGGGAGAGAATGCATATCTTGCCAAAGGGAGAGAGAGGCATGGTCAAAGGGGGAGAGCAAATAGAAGAAAGAAAGCTTGGAGCTAAAGAAGATGCTTGGCCATAAAGAAAGAAAGCTTGAAGAATGATCAAGCTCCAAACATCAAGAAGATTGAAGAAAAGAGCCCAAGAGCCCAAGCTAAGAGAAGCATCCAAGAAGATTTCAAGCTTTGTCCAGCTGAGGGGGAGCTGAAGACTAAGTGTGTAATCTCAGTGGTGAGTGTGTTTGCCATCAAATTGCAAAGGGGGAGATTGTTAGGAATTTTCTAGATTGCAATTTGATGGATGCATTTCATTCTAGCATCATTTGATTTACACACATATGCATTGATTTAATAAACTTGAAATCTTGTTTTAAACATGCATGGTTTTTAAGATTTGTAAAAGTTTCAATTTATGCATGATTTGTTTTCAATCTTGGATGCATTTGTTTTAGAAAAGAGTTTTTAGAAATCAAGCTAGCCTTTGGTTTTAAAAGTTTTGAATCATTTTAGGCTTTTTATGTTTCATGTTTTTAAACCTCTTAGAATGATTTAAAACATGTTTTTAAAGCTTGATTTAGTGGCCAAAAAGATCCCCCAAGAAAAACCTTCAATATGCAAAAAATTGGATTTTTAGGTCCCAGGTGGTCAACCTGCAGTGAGGTAGGTCGACCTACCCAGGGGCAGGTCGACCTACCTCACTGGAGGTCGACTGGGCCCAGAAAGCTCCAACGGTCAGTTTTTTGACCGTTGTGTGTGGTAGGTCGACCTGCCCCTGTAGGTAGGTCGACCTGCTACTAGCCGTTGGCAACTTTTTGGCTATAAAATCCATTCTTTTCCAACCTTTTTGAAGGCTTGATAGATGAACCTTTGAGACCATTTTGGAGCCATTGAAAGGGGATGAAGTTGGAAAGGCTAGAAGGTCATTAGGAGAGCTAAAGCTTGGATCAATGAGTTAAACCACCAAGTAAGCTCTACCTTTGTTAATCATGGTTTTCATGTTTTGTTTAAGCTATTGGTAAATGGTTTTGTACATGATAACTATGATGTGTTGAATCCATTCTTCTCCTAATCTTTGATCTTATTAAGATTGGATTCTTCACTTTGGTTTCAATCCAAGTTGTTTTTAAACCTTACTTAATCATGCTTAGCCAAAGTCTTTGATTTCCTTTAATGCATGATTCTTTGTCTTGGTTGAAACCTAATTTGTTGTTTTCTTTCATTTGAACTTTAGTTAAATCTATTTGTTTTTGAAAACAACATTGCACATGCATCACATGTTCTAAGTTAGTCATTTTCATACAACTTGTGATTCTTTGATTTTCATATCATTAACAAGTTATTAAACATACATGTGATTTGCATTAAACTTCAATCAAGTCTTTTATATGTCTTAAACTTTGAAATGCTTTGAGCATACATTTGAATAAGCCTTCTTTTTAAACTTGATTGAAGTCATCACACACACACATCATGAGCATACACTTTTGCATTCATAGAGTGTTTGTGTGAGTTTATTTTAAACTTTCATATCCGCCTATTGAGAGGCAAATTTATTTGAGCTTAAATTGTAATCTCTTAGAGTGTTCTTTTGTGAAGACACCTTCTTTGAGAAATCTCTCTTTTGTAAAGGTTATTGCTTAGCCTAAGAAAAGCATTGTGTAAAGGTTATTGCTTGGCCTAAGAAAAGCATCTTGTAAGGTTATTGCTTAGCCTTGAAAAGCATCTTGTAAAGGTTATTGCTTAGCCTATAAAAGCACATTGAGAGGTTGTTGTTTAGCCTAGAAAAACAACATTGTAAGGGTTATTGCTTAGCCTAGTAAAAAGCATACATAGTGGAAATCCGGTGGGGTGTTGGATGCACAAGCCGGTAGTGGATGTAGGCACGTTGGCCGAACCACTATAAATATTGTGTTGTGGTGATTGTTTTTGTTTTAGCTTCCGCATATTGATTGATTTATCATCACATGTGACTAGTTTGTTTTAAAGAAGTTAAAATGGTTTAAAATTGGTCATAATTGTAGCACACCCTATTCACCCCCCCCCCCCCCCCTCTAGGGTTAGGATCCCAAGGACTTTCAATTGGTATCAGAGCCTCGTGCTCTATCTTATAGGATCAAGTGTTTGGAACTCTTGATTAGGTGTAAAAACCTAGAGTTATAAACCCTAGAGTAGTGCTTATTTGAAAATCATTAGAATGGATTCCACTAGTTTAGACCTTGTAGATTCTTGTGTAGATTCTTCTAGACCCCTCATTCTTCCATCTTATGGAGATTCAAACATTGAAATTAAAGAATCTCAACTTGAATTAAAAGAAGAAGAATTTGATGAACTTGAAGCCTATGAGGAATTGTACACATGGTCCTTAGAGGTTTCCAAGAAAAATAAAAGATTAAAAGAAGAATCTAAAAGGCTAAACCAAGAATTAGACTCTTCTAAAAATGAACTTAGAGAAAAAGATGAATTTATAAATTGTGTAGAATCTAAGTTCATGATCTCTTTGAATAACCTATACAATGCTCAAGATGAACTAAAAGAATTAAAGATAGGTTATGATCATCTTAATAAGGAAAATCTAAAACTAAGAGATCAATTACAAAGGCAAGATAAAGACTTTAACAATCTTGAATCTAAATTGACTATCTCTAAGGAAAATTTATCTAATGCTCAAGATAAATTAAATGAGATTAAGATAAATTGTGATGAGCTTAAAAATGAAAATTTGAACCTAAGAGATACAATTAAAAGACAAGATGAAAACATTAACTATTTAAAATCCAAGTTGACAATTTCCAATGAAAATTTGTCTAATGCTCAAAGTAATTTAAAAACTTTAGAACTTGGATCTAATGTTGTTAATGAGCTTAAATCTAAGTTAAAACTTGCCTATGAAGAGCTAAACAATTTTAAGGGAATTGAAAATGAACTAACAAAAGTTAAAAATGAAAATTCAACCCTTAAAACCCAAGTCACTCTACTTGAAGAGTATAAACAAAAGTATGAGTGCAAGTTTACCCAAAGTGAAGATAGACTTAAAAAATTATTTAAATTGGGTAAACCTCATGGAGATAGGACGGGTCTTGGTTTTGATAAATATACTTCACATGACCCTAAATTCACCGACACGTTTGTTAAAGGTGAGTCCTCCTTCTCTAGCACTCCTTCTCCTTTGCCCAAAACCAAATGTAATTTTTGTGGCATTGAAGGGCATTTCATGTTTGAGTGCAAACTAAGAAGAAGAAGCCATGTGTCTAAACCCATCTTTGAACTCAAGAATGTAGAATAAAAATCTATGAAGGGTAAGACACTAAAAATCAAGGAAGACTCCAAAAAGATTAAACAAGTTAAATCATTTAAAATGGAGTCTCCTAAGATAGATTCTAAAAAGCGTAAACAAGTTAAACCAAAAATAAAAGAATCTATTAACAAAAAGCTTCTCAACCTACCTCCCTTAAGTCAAAACATGAAAGAACTTTTGAAGAAAATTACAAAGTTAAATCTAAAATTCGAAAGTCAAAGAAAGGGAGAAAGTAAGAAGAAAAGAAAAGTGAAACAATCCCCAAAGAAACAAACTCACCAACATCAAAAGACTAATCACCATTCTAAGCCAAATTTAGTAAAATCTAAATATCATGGTGATAAGTTCAAATTGAAAATTTATCAAGTTAAATCTCCTATAGTTGGTGAGAAGTCCAAAATAGACCTCAAAGTTCAACCCTCTCAAGACCTTAGGTGGATTCCAAAAGTTATTTACCTAGACAAACCTTAGGGCCTTGAACCTCCTTGACCAACCTATTCTTTAATAGTTAAATCACTTTGTTGGTCATGTTGCTTTGCATTTTGTTCTTTCATAGTTACATCTTTTAAAATGCATTGTTTCTTTATGATCAATTGATTTTGTTTTCATATACCATTCTAAGTTACACTTCATGGTTTTCAAAATCTTTTGATTATAACTTCATCATGTTTGATTTGCTTTTTGCACTCATATGTCTTGCATTGCATTTCTACATGATTAATTGATTGTGATTTTAAAAGCTTTCATAGCTAATTTATTCATGATCAATTGTTGTTGAATCATTTGTGTAGATGTCTTAGTAAGATTTTTTGAACAAATGATTTGAATCAATTCAAGTTTTTCCATGGATTCCTAAGTTATATTTTCATATGGAAAATCATTGTTTTGAAAAATCAACTTGTATGTGTTTCAATTAAGTTATATCTTTTAAAATACAATGTTGAAAATTGATCTTCAAAATCATTCTTTTTATGCTCATTGTTGGATTTTGTTTTTCAAAATGATTTGAAGATTATTTGAATGGAAATGCCTATAACATCATTAGTTATATTCATCTAAAGCATGTTCCATGTTTTCATTTCCTTTTCTTTTGGTTTCATTATCTTAGAAATGGAAATGTATGTTGTTTGCATCCTTGCTTGTTTATTTACATTCTTTTTATATGCAAATGTCAATTGGTTCCATGTATGGTTGTGATCTTAGTAATATTTGTAGAAACCATACTAGAACCCAAATCCATCCTCTATGCCTTATAGTCATTTCTTTTTGGGTGGTTATGATGTTGATTCATGTAGATTCTCTTGGTGTCATCTTTATACATGTTTCAACTTCATAGTAGTGTTCTTGATCATATGAAACTCCTTGAAACCCATTTCTCATATTTCTATATGTTTGATGGATTTCTTAGATGTTGAATTCATATGATTTTCACACTTTAGAAATTGCATGCTTTACCAAGTCATATTCCTTTGCATTGCAATTTGCCTAGTTCATCACTATGCTCAATAGTCATATCTTTAAAAGTGATGAATATGCATTTATGATGCTTGATGGTATTTTGAGTTTGTCACATCCTTGCTTTTAATCATGTTATCAAATTCAATTGGTTTCAATTGGTATAATTTTCCATTGATTTCATATCCAATTGATGACTTATCTTGTGTATGTGATAGACTTTGTGTACATTGGATTGATCTTGATAGTTATATGTTCTCATTCCATGTCACATTCCATTAGCATCTAATGTTCATGTTGCCACCTCTCTTGCTCAAATAGGTATATCTCATGACCACCATGTTTATGTGTTCTTAATATGGGTTGGTTATTAGTTGAGGTTGGCTTCATGCTTGAATTTCATTTCACTCATCTTGCACATGATAAGTCATAGTTATTGATTGAATGAAATGATTTTCAAAACCTTCATAGCATATGCTTTCCATAGTTAGATTATTTGATGCTATGATTAATAAACCCCATTGCATCATGGATAGCTCTAATTTGGATTTATCCTAATAGTTATATTTCTAAATCCATTTTAGAGTGATTGATTTATTAAGTCATATCCTAAATCTCAATTGGTATTCTTTGTTTGTCCAATTGATATCCATGATTGCTTTTCTCATTAGACCTAGCTCTCTTTTGGTAATTTGATCATATTGAGCTTTATAGTTAAATGAATCTAATCCTTTCCTTGAAGTTGACCCTCATTTGGTTAAACCATCTTCTTCTTGCATCTAATAGTTAAATCTTTGTCAAATGTTTGACAAAAGGAGAGAATGGATTGAGGGGGAGTGTAAACCTTCATAGGAAGTATTAGTTTTGATCAAATTGACCCTTGGATTGCCTTTGAACCCTTAGAGTCTTCTTCCATACATGATAGCCTGTTATGTAATTCACTTTTGATTTCTTTTGTTAACAGGTGCTACTAAAGGTATTTTCCTTGTTTCATGTGTGTAGGTACCTTTGCAATTTAATGGCAAAGGGGGAGAAAATATTCAAGTTCTCAAAGGGTGAAGAGAATGTCCAAGCTTCCTAAGGGGAGATTGTGTATGATCTTCTACAAGGGGAGAGAATGCATATCTTGCCAAAGGGAGAGAGAGGCATGGTCAAAGGGGGAGAGCAAATAGAAGAAAGAAAGCTTGGAGCTAAAGAAGATGCTTGGCCATAAAGAAAGAAAGCTTGAAGAATGATCAAGCTCCAAACATCAAGAAGATTGAAGAAAAGAGCCCAAGAGCCCAAGCTAAGAGAAGCATCCAAGAAGATTTCAAGCTTTGTCCAGCTGAGGGGGAGCTGAAGACTAAGTGTGTAATCTCAGTGGTGAGTGTGTTTGCCATCAAATTGCAAAGGGGGAGATTGTTAGGAATTTTCTAGATTGCAATTTGATGGATGCATTTCATTCTAGCATCATTTGATTTACACACATATGCATTGATTTAATAAACTTGAAATCTTGTTTTAAACATGCATGGTTTTTAAGATTTGTAAAAGTTTCAATTTATGCATGATTTGTTTTCAATCTTGGATGCATTTGTTTTAGAAAAGAGTTTTTAGAAATCAAGCTAGCCTTTGGTTTTAAAAGTTTTGAATCATTTTAGGCTTTTTATGTTTCATGTTTTTAAACCTCTTAGAATGATTTAAAACATGTTTTTAAAGCTTGATTTAGTGGCCAAAAAGATCCCCCAAGAAAAACCTTCAATATGCAAAAAATTGGATTTTTAGGTCCCAGGTGGTCAACCTGCAGTGAGGTAGGTCGACCTACCCAGGGGCAGGTCGACCTACCTCACTGGAGGTCGACTGGGCCCAGAAAGCTCCAACGGTCAGTTTTTTGACCGTTGTGTGTGGTAGGTCGACCTGCCCCTGTAGGTAGGTCGACCTGCTACTAGCCGTTGGCAACTTTTTGGCTATAAAATCCATTCTTTTCCAACCTTTTTGAAGGCTTGATAGATGAACCTTTGAGACCATTTTGGAGCCATTGAAAGGGGATGAAGTTGGAAAGGCTAGAAGGTCATTAGGAGAGCTAAAGCTTGGATCAATGAGTTAAACCACCAAGTAAGCTCTACCTTTGTTAATCATGGTTTTCATGTTTTGTTTAAGCTATTGGTAAATGGTTTTGTACATGATAACTATGATGTGTTGAATCCATTCTTCTCCTAATCTTTGATCTTATTAAGATTGGATTCTTCACTTTGGTTTCAATCCAAGTTGTTTTTAAACCTTACTTAATCATGCTTAGCCAAAGTCTTTGATTTCCTTTAATGCATGATTCTTTGTCTTGGTTGAAACCTAATTTGTTGTTTTCTTTCATTTGAACTTTAGTTAAATCTATTTGTTTTTGAAAACAACATTGCACATGCATCACATGTTCTAAGTTAGTCATTTTCATACAACTTGTGATTCTTTGATTTTCATATCATTAACAAGTTATTAAACATACATGTGATTTGCATTAAACTTCAATCAAGTCTTTTATATGTCTTAAACTTTGAAATGCTTTGAGCATACATTTGAATAAGCCTTCTTTTTAAACTTGATTGAAGTCATCACACACACACATCATGAGCATACACTTTTGCATTCATAGAGTGTTTGTGTGAGTTTATTTTAAACTTTCATATCCGCCTATTGAGAGGCAAATTTATTTGAGCTTAAATTGTAATCTCTTAGAGTGTTCTTTTGTGAAGACACCTTCTTTGAGAAATCTCTCTTTTGTAAAGGTTATTGCTTAGCCTAAGAAAAGCATTGTGTAAAGGTTATTGCTTGGCCTAAGAAAAGCATCTTGTAAGGTTATTGCTTAGCCTTGAAAAGCATCTTGTAAAGGTTATTGCTTAGCCTATAAAAGCACATTGAGAGGTTGTTGTTTAGCCTAGAAAAACAACATTGTAAGGGTTATTGCTTAGCCTAGTAAAAAGCATACATAGTGGAAATCCGGTGGGGTGTTGGATGCACAAGCCGGTAGTGGATGTAGGCACGTTGGCCGAACCACTATAAATATTGTGTTGTGGTGATTGTTTTTGTTTTAGCTTCCGCATATTGATTGATTTATCATCACATGTGACTAGTTTGTTTTAAAGAAGTTAAAATGGTTTAAAATTGGTCATAATTGTAGCACACCCTATTCACCCCCCCCCCCCCCCCTCTAGGGTTAGGATCCCAAGGACTTTCAATTGGTATCAGAGCCTCGTGCTCTATCTTATAGGATCAAGTGTTTGGAACTCTTGATTAGGTGTAAAAACCTAGAGTTATAAACCCTAGAGTAGTGCTTATTTGAAAATCATTAGAATGGATTCCACTAGTTTAGACCTTGTAGATTCTTGTGTAGATTCTTCTAGACCCCTCATTCTTCCATCTTATGGAGATTCAAACATTGAAATTAAAGAATCTCAACTTGAATTAAAAGAAGAAGAATTTGATGAACTTGAAGCCTATGAGGAATTGTACACATGGTCCTTAGAGGTTTCCAAGAAAAATAAAAGATTAAAAGAAGAATCTAAAAGGCTAAACCAAGAATTAGACTCTTCTAAAAATGAACTTAGAGAAAAAGATGAATTTATAAATTGTGTAGAATCTAAGTTCATGATCTCTTTGAATAACCTATACAATGCTCAAGATGAACTAAAAGAATTAAAGATAGGTTATGATCATCTTAATAAGGAAAATCTAAAACTAAGAGATCAATTACAAAGGCAAGATAAAGACTTTAACAATCTTGAATCTAAATTGACTATCTCTAAGGAAAATTTATCTAATGCTCAAGATAAATTAAATGAGATTAAGATAAATTGTGATGAGCTTAAAAATGAAAATTTGAACCTAAGAGATACAATTAAAAGACAAGATGAAAACATTAACTATTTAAAATCCAAGTTGACAATTTCCAATGAAAATTTGTCTAATGCTCAAAGTAATTTAAAAACTTTAGAACTTGGATCTAATGTTGTTAATGAGCTTAAATCTAAGTTAAAACTTGCCTATGAAGAGCTAAACAATTTTAAGGGAATTGAAAATGAACTAACAAAAGTTAAAAATGAAAATTCAACCCTTAAAACCCAAGTCACTCTACTTGAAGAGTATAAACAAAAGTATGAGTGCAAGTTTACCCAAAGTGAAGATAGACTTAAAAAATTATTTAAATTGGGTAAACCTCATGGAGATAGGACGGGTCTTGGTTTTGATAAATATACTTCACATGACCCTAAATTCACCGACACGTTTGTTAAAGGTGAGTCCTCCTTCTCTAGCACTCCTTCTCCTTTGCCCAAAACCAAATGTAATTTTTGTGGCATTGAAGGGCATTTCATGTTTGAGTGCAAACTAAGAAGAAGAAGCCATGTGTCTAAACCCATCTTTGAACTCAAGAATGTAGAATAAAAATCTATGAAGGGTAAGACACTAAAAATCAAGGAAGACTCCAAAAAGATTAAACAAGTTAAATCATTTAAAATGGAGTCTCCTAAGATAGATTCTAAAAAGCGTAAACAAGTTAAACCAAAAATAAAAGAATCTATTAACAAAAAGCTTCTCAACCTACCTCCCTTAAGTCAAAACATGAAAGAACTTTTGAAGAAAATTACAAAGTTAAATCTAAAATTCGAAAGTCAAAGAAAGGGAGAAAGTAAGAAGAAAAGAAAAGTGAAACAATCCCCAAAGAAACAAACTCACCAACATCAAAAGACTAATCACCATTCTAAGCCAAATTTAGTAAAATCTAAATATCATGGTGATAAGTTCAAATTGAAAATTTATCAAGTTAAATCTCCTATAGTTGGTGAGAAGTCCAAAATAGACCTCAAAGTTCAACCCTCTCAAGACCTTAGGTGGATTCCAAAAGTTATTTACCTAGACAAACCTTAGGGCCTTGAACCTCCTTGACCAACCTATTCTTTAATAGTTAAATCACTTTGTTGGTCATGTTGCTTTGCATTTTGTTCTTTCATAGTTACATCTTTTAAAATGCATTGTTTCTTTATGATCAATTGATTTTGTTTTCATATACCATTCTAAGTTACACTTCATGGTTTTCAAAATCTTTTGATTATAACTTCATCATGTTTGATTTGCTTTTTGCACTCATATGTCTTGCATTGCATTTCTACATGATTAATTGATTGTGATTTTAAAAGCTTTCATAGCTAATTTATTCATGATCAATTGTTGTTGAATCATTTGTGTAGATGTCTTAGTAAGATTTTTTGAACAAATGATTTGAATCAATTCAAGTTTTTCCATGGATTCCTAAGTTATATTTTCATATGGAAAATCATTGTTTTGAAAAATCAACTTGTATGTGTTTCAATTAAGTTATATCTTTTAAAATACAATGTTGAAAATTGATCTTCAAAATCATTCTTTTTATGCTCATTGTTGGATTTTGTTTTTCAAAATGATTTGAAGATTATTTGAATGGAAATGCCTATAACATCATTAGTTATATTCATCTAAAGCATGTTCCATGTTTTCATTTCCTTTTCTTTTGGTTTCATTATCTTAGAAATGGAAATGTATGTTGTTTGCATCCTTGCTTGTTTATTTACATTCTTTTTATATGCAAATGTCAATTGGTTCCATGTATGGTTGTGATCTTAGTAATATTTGTAGAAACCATACTAGAACCCAAATCCATCCTCTATGCCTTATAGTCATTTCTTTTTGGGTGGTTATGATGTTGATTCATGTAGATTCTCTTGGTGTCATCTTTATACATGTTTCAACTTCATAGTAGTGTTCTTGATCATATGAAACTCCTTGAAACCCATTTCTCATATTTCTATATGTTTGATGGATTTCTTAGATGTTGAATTCATATGATTTTCACACTTTAGAAATTGCATGCTTTACCAAGTCATATTCCTTTGCATTGCAATTTGCCTAGTTCATCACTATGCTCAATAGTCATATCTTTAAAAGTGATGAATATGCATTTATGATGCTTGATGGTATTTTGAGTTTGTCACATCCTTGCTTTTAATCATGTTATCAAATTCAATTGGTTTCAATTGGTATAATTTTCCATTGATTTCATATCCAATTGATGACTTATCTTGTGTATGTGATAGACTTTGTGTACATTGGATTGATCTTGATAGTTATATGTTCTCATTCCATGTCACATTCCATTAGCATCTAATGTTCATGTTGCCACCTCTCTTGCTCAAATAGGTATATCTCATGACCACCATGTTTATGTGTTCTTAATATGGGTTGGTTATTAGTTGAGGTTGGCTTCATGCTTGAATTTCATTTCACTCATCTTGCACATGATAAGTCATAGTTATTGATTGAATGAAATGATTTTCAAAACCTTCATAGCATATGCTTTCCATAGTTAGATTATTTGATGCTATGATTAATAAACCCCATTGCATCATGGATAGCTCTAATTTGGATTTATCCTAATAGTTATATTTCTAAATCCATTTTAGAGTGATTGATTTATTAAGTCATATCCTAAATCTCAATTGGTATTCTTTGTTTGTCCAATTGATATCCATGATTGCTTTTCTCATTAGACCTAGCTCTCTTTTGGTAATTTGATCATATTGAGCTTTATAGTTAAATGAATCTAATCCTTTCCTTGAAGTTGACCCTCATTTGGTTAAACCATCTTCTTCTTGCATCTAATAGTTAAATCTTTGTCAAATGTTTGACAAAAGGAGAGAATGGATTGAGGGGGAGTGTAAACCTTCATAGGAAGTATTAGTTTTGATCAAATTGACCCTTGGATTGCCTTTGAACCCTTAGAGTCTTCTTCCATACATGATAGCCTGTTATGTAATTCACTTTTGATTTCTTTTGTTAACAGGTGCTACTAAAGGTATTTTCCTTGTTTCATGTGTGTAGGTACCTTTGCAATTTAATGGCAAAGGGGGAGAAAATATTCAAGTTCTCAAAGGGTGAAGAGAATGTCCAAGCTTCCTAAGGGGAGATTGTGTATGATCTTCTACAAGGGGAGAGAATGCATATCTTGCCAAAGGGAGAGAGAGGCATGGTCAAAGGGGGAGAGCAAATAGAAGAAAGAAAGCTTGGAGCTAAAGAAGATGCTTGGCCATAAAGAAAGAAAGCTTGAAGAATGATCAAGCTCCAAACATCAAGAAGATTGAAGAAAAGAGCCCAAGAGCCCAAGCTAAGAGAAGCATCCAAGAAGATTTCAAGCTTTGTCCAGCTGAGGGGGAGCTGAAGACTAAGTGTGTAATCTCAGTGGTGAGTGTGTTTGCCATCAAATTGCAAAGGGGGAGATTGTTAGGAATTTTCTAGATTGCAATTTGATGGATGCATTTCATTCTAGCATCATTTGATTTACACACATATGCATTGATTTAATAAACTTGAAATCTTGTTTTAAACATGCATGGTTTTTAAGATTTGTAAAAGTTTCAATTTATGCATGATTTGTTTTCAATCTTGGATGCATTTGTTTTAGAAAAGAGTTTTTAGAAATCAAGCTAGCCTTTGGTTTTAAAAGTTTTGAATCATTTTAGGCTTTTTATGTTTCATGTTTTTAAACCTCTTAGAATGATTTAAAACATGTTTTTAAAGCTTGATTTAGTGGCCAAAAAGATCCCCCAAGAAAAACCTTCAATATGCAAAAAATTGGATTTTTAGGTCCCAGGTGGTCAACCTGCAGTGAGGTAGGTCGACCTACCCAGGGGCAGGTCGACCTACCTCACTGGAGGTCGACTGGGCCCAGAAAGCTCCAACGGTCAGTTTTTTGACCGTTGTGTGTGGTAGGTCGACCTGCCCCTGTAGGTAGGTCGACCTGCTACTAGCCGTTGGCAACTTTTTGGCTATAAAATCCATTCTTTTCCAACCTTTTTGAAGGCTTGATAGATGAACCTTTGAGACCATTTTGGAGCCATTGAAAGGGGATGAAGTTGGAAAGGCTAGAAGGTCATTAGGAGAGCTAAAGCTTGGATCAATGAGTTAAACCACCAAGTAAGCTCTACCTTTGTTAATCATGGTTTTCATGTTTTGTTTAAGCTATTGGTAAATGGTTTTGTACATGATAACTATGATGTGTTGAATCCATTCTTCTCCTAATCTTTGATCTTATTAAGATTGGATTCTTCACTTTGGTTTCAATCCAAGTTGTTTTTAAACCTTACTTAATCATGCTTAGCCAAAGTCTTTGATTTCCTTTAATGCATGATTCTTTGTCTTGGTTGAAACCTAATTTGTTGTTTTCTTTCATTTGAACTTTAGTTAAATCTATTTGTTTTTGAAAACAACATTGCACATGCATCACATGTTCTAAGTTAGTCATTTTCATACAACTTGTGATTCTTTGATTTTCATATCATTAACAAGTTATTAAACATACATGTGATTTGCATTAAACTTCAATCAAGTCTTTTATATGTCTTAAACTTTGAAATGCTTTGAGCATACATTTGAATAAGCCTTCTTTTTAAACTTGATTGAAGTCATCACACACACACATCATGAGCATACACTTTTGCATTCATAGAGTGTTTGTGTGAGTTTATTTTAAACTTTCATATCCGCCTATTGAGAGGCAAATTTATTTGAGCTTAAATTGTAATCTCTTAGAGTGTTCTTTTGTGAAGACACCTTCTTTGAGAAATCTCTCTTTTGTAAAGGTTATTGCTTAGCCTAAGAAAAGCATTGTGTAAAGGTTATTGCTTGGCCTAAGAAAAGCATCTTGTAAGGTTATTGCTTAGCCTTGAAAAGCATCTTGTAAAGGTTATTGCTTAGCCTATAAAAGCACATTGAGAGGTTGTTGTTTAGCCTAGAAAAACAACATTGTAAGGGTTATTGCTTAGCCTAGTAAAAAGCATACATAGTGGAAATCCGGTGGGGTGTTGGATGCACAAGCCGGTAGTGGATGTAGGCACGTTGGCCGAACCACTATAAATATTGTGTTGTGGTGATTGTTTTTGTTTTAGCTTCCGCATATTGATTGATTTATCATCACATGTGACTAGTTTGTTTTAAAGAAGTTAAAATGGTTTAAAATTGGTCATAATTGTAGCACACCCTATTCACCCCCCCCCCCCCCCCCCTCTAGGGTTAGGATCCCAAGGACTTTCAATTGGTATCAGAGCCTCGTGCTCTATCTTATAGGATCAAGTGTTTGGAACTCTTGATTAGGTGTAAAAACCTAGAGTTATAAACCCTAGAGTAGTGCTTATTTGAAAATCATTAGAATGGATTCCACTAGTTTAGACCTTGTAGATTCTTGTGTAGATTCTTCTAGACCCCTCATTCTTCCATCTTATGGAGATTCAAACATTGAAATTAAAGAATCTCAACTTGAATTAAAAGAAGAAGAATTTGATGAACTTGAAGCCTATGAGGAATTGTACACATGGTCCTTAGAGGTTTCCAAGAAAAATAAAAGATTAAAAGAAGAATCTAAAAGGCTAAACCAAGAATTAGACTCTTCTAAAAATGAACTTAGAGAAAAAGATGAATTTATAAATTGTGTAGAATCTAAGTTCATGATCTCTTTGAATAACCTATACAATGCTCAAGATGAACTAAAAGAATTAAAGATAGGTTATGATCATCTTAATAAGGAAAATCTAAAACTAAGAGATCAATTACAAAGGCAAGATAAAGACTTTAACAATCTTGAATCTAAATTGACTATCTCTAAGGAAAATTTATCTAATGCTCAAGATAAATTAAATGAGATTAAGATAAATTGTGATGAGCTTAAAAATGAAAATTTGAACCTAAGAGATACAATTAAAAGACAAGATGAAAACATTAACTATTTAAAATCCAAGTTGACAATTTCCAATGAAAATTTGTCTAATGCTCAAAGTAATTTAAAAACTTTAGAACTTGGATCTAATGTTGTTAATGAGCTTAAATCTAAGTTAAAACTTGCCTATGAAGAGCTAAACAATTTTAAGGGAATTGAAAATGAACTAACAAAAGTTAAAAATGAAAATTCAACCCTTAAAACCCAAGTCACTCTACTTGAAGAGTATAAACAAAAGTATGAGTGCAAGTTTACCCAAAGTGAAGATAGACTTAAAAAATTATTTAAATTGGGTAAACCTCATGGAGATAGGACGGGTCTTGGTTTTGATAAATATACTTCACATGACCCTAAATTCACCGACACGTTTGTTAAAGGTGAGTCCTCCTTCTCTAGCACTCCTTCTCCTTTGCCCAAAACCAAATGTAATTTTTGTGGCATTGAAGGGCATTTCATGTTTGAGTGCAAACTAAGAAGAAGAAGCCATGTGTCTAAACCCATCTTTGAACTCAAGAATGTAGAATAAAAATCTATGAAGGGTAAGACACTAAAAATCAAGGAAGACTCCAAAAAGATTAAACAAGTTAAATCATTTAAAATGGAGTCTCCTAAGATAGATTCTAAAAAGCTTAAACAAGTTAAACCAAAAATAAAAGAATCTATTAACAAAAAGCTTCTCAACCTACCTCCCTTAAGTCAAAACATGAAAGAACTTTTGAAGAAAATTACAAAGTTAAATCTAAAATTCGAAAGTCAAAGAAAGGGAGAAAGTAAGAAGAAAAGAAAAGTGAAACAATCCCCAAAGAAACAAACTCACCAACATCAAAAGACTAATCACCATTCTAAGCCAAATTTAGTAAAATCTAAATATCATGGTGATAAGTTCAAATTGAAAATTTATCAAGTTAAATCTCCTATAGTTGGTGAGAAGTCCAAAATAGACCTCAAAGTTCAACCCTCTCAAGACCTTAGGTGGATTCCAAAAGTTATTTACCTAGACAAACCTTAGGGCCTTGAACCTCCTTGACCAACCTATTCTTTAATAGTTAAATCACTTTGTTGGTCATGTTGCTTTGCATTTTGTTCTTTCATAGTTACATCTTTTAAAATGCATTGTTTCTTTATGATCAATTGATTTTGTTTTCATATACCATTCTAAGTTACACTTCATGGTTTTCAAAATCTTTTGATTATAACTTCATCATGTTTGATTTGCTTTTTGCACTCATATGTCTTGCATTGCATTTCTACATGATTAATTGATTGTGATTTTAAAAGCTTTCATAGCTAATTTATTCATGATCAATTGTTGTTGAATCATTTGTGTAGATGTCTTAGTAAGATTTTTTGAACAAATGATTTGAATCAATTCAAGTTTTTCCATGGATTCCTAAGTTATATTTTCATATGGAAAATCATTGTTTTGAAAAATCAACTTGTATGTGTTTCAATTAAGTTATATCTTTTAAAATACAATGTTGAAAATTGATCTTCAAAATCATTCTTTTTATGCTCATTGTTGGATTTTGTTTTTCAAAATGATTTGAAGATTATTTGAATGGAAATGCCTATAACATCATTAGTTATATTCATCTAAAGCATGTTCCATGTTTTCATTTCCTTTTCTTTTGGTTTCATTATCTTAGAAATGGAAATGTATGTTGTTTGCATCCTTGCTTGTTTATTTACATTCTTTTTATATGCAAATGTCAATTGGTTCCATGTATGGTTGTGATCTTAGTAATATTTGTAGAAACCATACTAGAACCCAAATCCATCCTCTATGCCTTATAGTCATTTCTTTTTGGGTGGTTATGATGTTGATTCATGTAGATTCTCTTGGAGTCATCTTTATACATGTTTCAACTTCATAGTAGTGTTCTTGATCATATGAAACTCCTTGAAACCCATTTCTCATATTTCTATATGTTTGATGGATTTCTTAGATGTTGAATTCATATGATTTTCACACTTTAGAAATTGCATGCTTTACCAAGTCATATTCCTTTGCATTGCAATTTGCCTAGTTCATCACTATGCTCAATAGTCATATCTTTAAAAGTGATGAATATGCATTTATGATGCTTGATGGTATTTTGAGTTTGTCACATCCTTGCTTTTAATCATGTTATCAAATTCAATTGGTTTCAATTGGTATAATTTTCCATTGATTTCATATCCAATTGATGACTTATCTTGTGTATGTGATAGACTTTGTGTACATTGGATTGATCTTGATAGTTATATGTTCTCATTCCATGTCACATTCCATTAGCATCATAATGTTAATGTTGCCACCTCTCTTGCTCAAATAGGTATATCTCATGACCACCATGTTTATGTGTTCATAATATGGGTTGGTTATTAGTTGAGGTTGGCTTCATGCTTGAATTTCATTTCACTCATCTTGCACATGATAAGTCATAGTTATTGATTGAATGAAATGATTTTCAAAACCTTCATAGCATATGCTTTCCATAGTTAGATTATTTGATGCTATGATTAATAAACCCCATTGCATCATGGATAGCTCTAATTTGGATTTATCCTAATAGTTATATTTCTAAATCCATTTTAGAGTGATTGATTTATTAAGTCATATCCTAAATCTCAATTGGTATTCTTTGTTTGTCCAATTGATATCCATGATTGCTTTTCTCATTAGACCTAGCTCTCTTTTGGTAATTTGATCATATTGAGCTTTATAGTTAAATGAATCTAATCCTTTCCTTGAAGTTGACCCTCATTTGGTTAAACCATCTTCTTCTTGCATCTAATAGTTAAATCTTTGTCAAATGTTTGACAAAAGGAGAGAATGGATTGAGGGGGAGTGTAAACCTTCATAGGAAGTATTAGTTTTGATCAAATTGACCCTTGGATTGCCTTTGAACCCTTAGAGTCTTCTTCCATACATGATAGCCTGTTATGTAATTCACTTTTGATTTCTTTTGTTAACAGGTGCTACTAAAGGTATTTTCCTTGTTTCATGTGTGTAGGTACCTTTGCAATTTAATGGCAAAGGGGGAGAAAATATTCAAGTTCTCAAAGGGTGAAGAGAATGTCCAAGCTTCCTAAGGGGAGATTGTGTATGATCTTCTACAAGGGGAGAGAATGCATATCTTGCCAAAGGGAGAGAGAGGCATGGTCAAAGGGGGAGAGCAAATAGAAGAAAGAAAGCTTGGAGCTAAAGAAGATGCTTGGCCATAAAGAAAGAAAGCTTGAAGAATGATCAAGCTCCAAACATCAAGAAGATTGAAGAAAAGAGCCCAAGAGCCCAAGCTAAGAGAAGCATCCAAGAAGATTTCAAGCTTTGTCCAGCTGAGGGGGAGCTGAAGACTAAGTGTGTAATCTCAGTGGTGAGTGTGTTTGCCATCAAATTGCAAAGGGGGAGATTGTTAGGAATTTTCTAGATTGCAATTTGATGGATGCATTTCATTCTAGCATCATTTGATTTACACACATATGCATTGATTTAATAAACTTGAAATCTTGTTTTAAACATGCATGGTTTTTAAGATTTGTAAAAGTTTCAATTTATGCATGATTTGTTTTCAATCTTGGATGCATTTGTTTTAGAAAAGAGTTTTTAGAAATCAAGCTAGCCTTTGGTTTTAAAAGTTTTGAATCATTTTAGGCTTTTTATGTTTCATGTTTTTAAACCTCTTAGAATGATTTAAAACATGTTTTTAAAGCTTGATTTAGTGGCCAAAAAGATCCCCCAAGAAAAACCTTCAATATGCAAAAAATTGGATTTTTAGGTCCCAGGTGGTCAACCTGCAGTGAGGTAGGTCGACCTACCCAGGGGCAGGTCGACCTACCTCACTGGAGGTCGACTGGGCCCAGAAAGCTCCAACGGTCAGTTTTTTGACCGTTGTGTGTGGTAGGTCGACCTGCCCCTGTAGGTAGGTCGACCTGCTACTAGCCGTTGGCAACTTTTTGGCTATAAAATCCATTCTTTTCCAACCTTTTTGAAGGCTTGATAGATGAACCTTTGAGACCATTTTGGAGCCATTGAAAGGGGATGAAGTTGGAAAGGCTAGAAGGTCATTAGGAGAGCTAAAGCTTGGATCAATGAGTTAAACCACCAAGTAAGCTCTACCTTTGTTAATCATGGTTTTCATGTTTTGTTTAAGCTATTGGTAAATGGTTTTGTACATGATAACTATGATGTGTTGAATCCATTCTTCTCCTAATCTTTGATCTTATTAAGATTGGATTCTTCACTTTGGTTTCAATCCAAGTTGTTTTTAAACCTTACTTAATCATGCTTAGCCAAAGTCTTTGATTTCCTTTAATGCATGATTCTTTGTCTTGGTTGAAACCTAATTTGTTGTTTTCTTTCATTTGAACTTTAGTTAAATCTATTTGTTTTTGAAAACAACATTGCACATGCATCACATGTTCTAAGTTAGTCATTTTCATACAACTTGTGATTCTTTGATTTTCATATCATTAACAAGTTATTAAACATACATGTGATTTGCATTAAACTTCAATCAAGTCTTTTATATGTCTTAAACTTTGAAATGCTTTGAGCATACATTTGAATAAGCCTTCTTTTTAAACTTGATTGAAGTCATCACACACACACATCATGAGCATACACTTTTGCATTCATAGAGTGTTTGTGTGAGTTTATTTTAAACTTTCATATCCGCCTATTGAGAGGCAAATTTATTTGAGCTTAAATTGTAATCTCTTAGAGTGTTCTTTTGTGAAGACACCTTCTTTGAGAAATCTCTCTTTTGTAAAGGTTATTGCTTAGCCTAAGAAAAGCATTGTGTAAAGGTTATTGCTTGGCCTAAGAAAAGCATCTTGTAAGGTTATTGCTTAGCCTTGAAAAGCATCTTGTAAAGGTTATTGCTTAGCCTATAAAAGCACATTGAGAGGTTGTTGTTTAGCCTAGAAAAACAACATTGTAAGGGTTATTGCTTAGCCTAGTAAAAAGCATACATAGTGGAAATCCGGTGGGGTGTTGGATGCACAAGCCGGTAGTGGATGTAGGCACGTTGGCCGAACCACTATAAATATTGTGTTGTGGTGATTGTTTTTGTTTTAGCTTCCGCATATTGATTGATTTATCATCACATGTGACTAGTTTGTTTTAAAGAAGTTAAAATGGTTTAAAATTGGTCATAATTGTAGCACACCCTATTCACCCCCCCCCCCCCCCTCTAGGGTTAGGATCCCAAGGACTTTCAATTGGTATCAGAGCCTCGTGCTCTATCTTATAGGATCAAGTGTTTGGAACTCTTGATTAGGTGTAAAAACCTAGAGTTATAAACCCTAGAGTAGTGCTTATTTGAAAATCATTAGAATGGATTCCACTAGTTTAGACCTTGTAGATTCTTGTGTAGATTCTTCTAGACCCCTCATTCTTCCATCTTATGGAGATTCAAACATTGAAATTAAAGAATCTCAACTTGAATTAAAAGAAGAAGAATTTGATGAACTTGAAGCCTATGAGGAATTGTACACATGGTCCTTAGAGGTTTCCAAGAAAAATAAAAGATTAAAAGAAGAATCTAAAAGGCTAAACCAAGAATTAGACTCTTCTAAAAATGAACTTAGAGAAAAAGATGAATTTATAAATTGTGTAGAATCTAAGTTCATGATCTCTTTGAATAACCTATACAATGCTCAAGATGAACTAAAAGAATTAAAGATAGGTTATGATCATCTTAATAAGGAAAATCTAAAACTAAGAGATCAATTACAAAGGCAAGATAAAGACTTTAACAATCTTGAATCTAAATTGACTATCTCTAAGGAAAATTTATCTAATGCTCAAGATAAATTAAATGAGATTAAGATAAATTGTGATGAGCTTAAAAATGAAAATTTGAACCTAAGAGATACAATTAAAAGACAAGATGAAAACATTAACTATTTAAAATCCAAGTTGACAATTTCCAATGAAAATTTGTCTAATGCTCAAAGTAATTTAAAAACTTTAGAACTTGGATCTAATGTTGTTAATGAGCTTAAATCTAAGTTAAAACTTGCCTATGAAGAGCTAAACAATTTTAAGGGAATTGAAAATGAACTAACAAAAGTTAAAAATGAAAATTCAACCCTTAAAACCCAAGTCACTCTACTTGAAGAGTATAAACAAAAGTATGAGTGCAAGTTTACCCAAAGTGAAGATAGACTTAAAAAATTATTTAAATTGGGTAAACCTCATGGAGATAGGACGGGTCTTGGTTTTGATAAATATACTTCACATGACCCTAAATTCACCGACACGTTTGTTAAAGGTGAGTCCTCCTTCTCTAGCACTCCTTCTCCTTTGCCCAAAACCAAATGTAATTTTTGTGGCATTGAAGGGCATTTCATGTTTGAGTGCAAACTAAGAAGAAGAAGCCATGTGTCTAAACCCATCTTTGAACTCAAGAATGTAGAATAAAAATCTATGAAGGGTAAGACACTAAAAATCAAGGAAGACTCCAAAAAGATTAAACAAGTTAAATCATTTAAAATGGAGTCTCCTAAGATAGATTCTAAAAAGCTTAAACAAGTTAAACCAAAAATAAAAGAATCTATTAACAAAAAGCTTCTCAACCTACCTCCCTTAAGTCAAAACATGAAAGAACTTTTGAAGAAAATTACAAAGTTAAATCTAAAATTCGAAAGTCAAAGAAAGGGAGAAAGTAAGAAGAAAAGAAAAGTGAAACAATCCCCAAAGAAACAAACTCACCAACATCAAAAGACTAATCACCATTCTAAGCCAAATTTAGTAAAATCTAAATATCATGGTGATAAGTTCAAATTGAAAATTTATCAAGTTAAATCTCCTATAGTTGGTGAGAAGTCCAAAATAGACCTCAAAGTTCAACCCTCTCAAGACCTTAGGTGGATTCCAAAAGTTATTTACCTAGACAAACCTTAGGGCCTTGAACCTCCTTGACCAACCTATTCTTTAATAGTTAAATCACTTTGTTGGTCATGTTGCTTTGCATTTTGTTCTTTCATAGTTACATCTTTTAAAATGCATTGTTTCTTTATGATCAATTGATTTTGTTTTCATATACCATTCTAAGTTACACTTCATGGTTTTCAAAATCTTTTGATTATAACTTCATCATGTTTGATTTGCTTTTTGCACTCATATGTCTTGCATTGCATTTCTACATGATTAATTGATTGTGATTTTAAAAGCTTTCATAGCTAATTTATTCATGATCAATTGTTGTTGAATCATTTGTGTAGATGTCTTAGTAAGATTTTTTGAACAAATGATTTGAATCAATTCAAGTTTTTCCATGGATTCCTAAGTTATATTTTCATATGGAAAATCATTGTTTTGAAAAATCAACTTGTATGTGTTTCAATTAAGTTATATCTTTTAAAATACAATGTTGAAAATTGATCTTCAAAATCATTCTTTTTATGCTCATTGTTGGATTTTGTTTTTCAAAATGATTTGAAGATTATTTGAATGGAAATGCCTATAACATCATTAGTTATATTCATCTAAAGCATGTTCCATGTTTTCATTTCCTTTTCTTTTGGTTTCATTATCTTAGAAATGGAAATGTATGTTGTTTGCATCCTTGCTTGTTTATTTACATTCTTTTTATATGCAAATGTCAATTGGTTCCATGTATGGTTGTGATCTTAGTAATATTTGTAGAAACCATACTAGAACCCAAATCCATCCTCTATGCCTTATAGTCATTTCTTTTTGGGTGGTTATGATGTTGATTCATGTAGATTCTCTTGGAGTCATCTTTATACATGTTTCAACTTCATAGTAGTGTTCTTGATCATATGAAACTCCTTGAAACCCATTTCTCATATTTCTATATGTTTGATGGATTTCTTAGATGTTGAATTCATATGATTTTCACACTTTAGAAATTGCATGCTTTACCAAGTCATATTCCTTTGCATTGCAATTTGCCTAGTTCATCACTATGCTCAATAGTCATATCTTTAAAAGTGATGAATATGCATTTATGATGCTTGATGGTATTTTGAGTTTGTCACATCCTTGCTTTTAATCATGTTATCAAATTCAATTGGTTTCAATTGGTATAATTTTCCATTGATTTCATATCCAATTGATGACTTATCTTGTGTATGTGATAGACTTTGTGTACATTGGATTGATCTTGATAGTTATATGTTCTCATTCCATGTCACATTCCATTAGCATCATAATGTTAATGTTGCCACCTCTCTTGCTCAAATAGGTATATCTCATGACCACCATGTTTATGTGTTCATAATATGGGTTGGTTATTAGTTGAGGTTGGCTTCATGCTTGAATTTCATTTCACTCATCTTGCACATGATAAGTCATAGTTATTGATTGAATGAAATGATTTTCAAAACCTTCATAGCATATGCTTTCCATAGTTAGATTATTTGATGCTATGATTAATAAACCCCATTGCATCATGGATAGCTCTAATTTGGATTTATCCTAATAGTTATATTTCTAAATCCATTTTAGAGTGATTGATTTATTAAGTCATATCCTAAATCTCAATTGGTATTCTTTGTTTGTCCAATTGATATCCATGATTGCTTTTCTCATTAGACCTAGCTCTCTTTTGGTAATTTGATCATATTGAGCTTTATAGTTAAATGAATCTAATCCTTTCCTTGAAGTTGACCCTCATTTGGTTAAACCATCTTCTTCTTGCATCTAATAGTTAAATCTTTGTCAAATGTTTGACAAAAGGAGAGAATGGATTGAGGGGGAGTGTAAACCTTCATAGGAAGTATTAGTTTTGATCAAATTGACCCTTGGATTGCCTTTGAACCCTTAGAGTCTTCTTCCATACATGATAGCCTGTTATGTAATTCACTTTTGATTTCTTTTGTTAACAGGTGCTACTAAAGGTATTTTCCTTGTTTCATGTGTGTAGGTACCTTTGCAATTTAATGGCAAAGGGGGAGAAAATATTCAAGTTCTCAAAGGGTGAAGAGAATGTCCAAGCTTCCTAAGGGGAGATTGTGTATGATCTTCTACAAGGGGAGAGAATGCATATCTTGCCAAAGGGAGAGAGAGGCATGGTCAAAGGGGGAGAGCAAATAGAAGAAAGAAAGCTTGGAGCTAAAGAAGATGCTTGGCCATAAAGAAAGAAAGCTTGAAGAATGATCAAGCTCCAAACATCAAGAAGATTGAAGAAAAGAGCCCAAGAGCCCAAGCTAAGAGAAGCATCCAAGAAGATTTCAAGCTTTGTCCAGCTGAGGGGGAGCTGAAGACTAAGTGTGTAATCTCAGTGGTGAGTGTGTTTGCCATCAAATTGCAAAGGGGGAGATTGTTAGGAATTTTCTAGATTGCAATTTGATGGATGCATTTCATTCTAGCATCATTTGATTTACACACATATGCATTGATTTAATAAACTTGAAATCTTGTTTTAAACATGCATGGTTTTTAAGATTTGTAAAAGTTTCAATTTATGCATGATTTGTTTTCAATCTTGGATGCATTTGTTTTAGAAAAGAGTTTTTAGAAATCAAGCTAGCCTTTGGTTTTAAAAGTTTTGAATCATTTTAGGCTTTTTATGTTTCATGTTTTTAAACCTCTTAGAATGATTTAAAACATGTTTTTAAAGCTTGATTTAGTGGCCAAAAAGATCCCCCAAGAAAAACCTTCAATATGCAAAAAATTGGATTTTTAGGTCCCAGGTGGTCAACCTGCAGTGAGGTAGGTCGACCTACCCAGGGGCAGGTCGACCTACCTCACTGGAGGTCGACTGGGCCCAGAAAGCTCCAACGGTCAGTTTTTTGACCGTTGTGTGTGGTAGGTCGACCTGCCCCTGTAGGTAGGTCGACCTGCTACTAGCCGTTGGCAACTTTTTGGCTATAAAATCCATTCTTTTCCAACCTTTTTGAAGGCTTGATAGATGAACCTTTGAGACCATTTTGGAGCCATTGAAAGGGGATGAAGTTGGAAAGGCTAGAAGGTCATTAGGAGAGCTAAAGCTTGGATCAATGAGTTAAACCACCAAGTAAGCTCTACCTTTGTTAATCATGGTTTTCATGTTTTGTTTAAGCTATTGGTAAATGGTTTTGTACATGATAACTATGATGTGTTGAATCCATTCTTCTCCTAATCTTTGATCTTATTAAGATTGGATTCTTCACTTTGGTTTCAATCCAAGTTGTTTTTAAACCTTACTTAATCATGCTTAGCCAAAGTCTTTGATTTCCTTTAATGCATGATTCTTTGTCTTGGTTGAAACCTAATTTGTTGTTTTCTTTCATTTGAACTTTAGTTAAATCTATTTGTTTTTGAAAACAACATTGCACATGCATCACATGTTCTAAGTTAGTCATTTTCATACAACTTGTGATTCTTTGATTTTCATATCATTAACAAGTTATTAAACATACATGTGATTTGCATTAAACTTCAATCAAGTCTTTTATATGTCTTAAACTTTGAAATGCTTTGAGCATACATTTGAATAAGCCTTCTTTTTAAACTTGATTGAAGTCATCACACACACACATCATGAGCATACACTTTTGCATTCATAGAGTGTTTGTGTGAGTTTATTTTAAACTTTCATATCCGCCTATTGAGAGGCAAATTTATTTGAGCTTAAATTGTAATCTCTTAGAGTGTTCTTTTGTGAAGACACCTTCTTTGAGAAATCTCTCTTTTGTAAAGGTTATTGCTTAGCCTAAGAAAAGCATTGTGTAAAGGTTATTGCTTGGCCTAAGAAAAGCATCTTGTAAGGTTATTGCTTAGCCTTGAAAAGCATCTTGTAAAGGTTATTGCTTAGCCTATAAAAGCACATTGAGAGGTTGTTGTTTAGCCTAGAAAAACAACATTGTAAGGGTTATTGCTTAGCCTAGTAAAAAGCATACATAGTGGAAATCCGGTGGGGTGTTGGATGCACAAGCCGGTAGTGGATGTAGGCACGTTGGCCGAACCACTATAAATATTGTGTTGTGGTGATTGTTTTTGTTTTAGCTTCCGCATATTGATTGATTTATCATCACATGTGACTAGTTTGTTTTAAAGAAGTTAAAATGGTTTAAAATTGGTCATAATTGTAGCACACCCTATTCACCCCCCCCCCCCTCTAGGGTTAGGATCCCAAGGTCTTTCAATAGAGAAACACAAACGGTCATATATTACACAAAGAATTTGTGATCTAAATCTTTTTTAATCAACACTCTGTACGTGTAGTGGTGGCTCCAAAAATTCAAATCAATGGGGTCAACAAAAGACTTATCTTTCACAAATCGAATAAATTCATTTTTACCTTTATCAACATTTGTCATCTACTTTTGTTAATATTAGGATTTTTTCCTTCTAATAAGGGGAGAATACCATATTTAGAGGTTAAGTTAGGGTAAATGAAGACTTACCAACAAAATGTCTAAAAAGTGGAATTTTCTTTGAAAAATAAAAATTGGGCCCATTAGTTTTTTTTTTTTAGACAAATGGCCCATTAACTTAGGCATTGAGTGGGGTCAAAAGCTTCTCATAACTTCAATTCATTAAAGAGTTTTTTTTTCCAGATCTCAGTATCCATGTAGCGCCACCCATGTGGACATGGACTTTTTAATCTCTCTCTCTCTCTATGCATGTAAATGTATATCTCTATGGCAATAAATCTACATGTGATAAAGAAACAAGGGATGTAGCTCAAAGAGGTGTGGAATCTAGATCTAGCAAACATTTGTCATTATGAACATCTCTGTGCATTGAGAGGGTTTAAAAAAAACCGTCTTGGTTGGGTAATAATGCTAGACAAGCCCTTTTTTCTTCAAAAAACCCAATCAACAAAACTAATCGGACAAAATCACTCTAAGTTCATTTAATCTAGTGATTGGGTTTCATGTTTAAGAATAATGAAAAAAAAAAAAAAAACGAACTTACAGTCTCGATCTTATGAAAAACACCAAAAGCTCTGTTTAAACCTAATGCACAAAAGAGAAAATGATTAAAATACATACCTCCATGTGCTTGTCAACTGTGAATAAGCTTTGAAAGAAGGCACCCAATGATGCTTGGGACCACTGCTTGGGACCAACGAAAATGAAAGGTGTTGACAAGGATCGTGGAAGAGGATAAGGGAAAGAAGACGATGACGGAATGAGGGAAGAAGGGGGTTTCTTACACTTTTTGTATAACTGCATGTATAGTCAATATCAATCATCCTAATAAACATATATATATAAAAAACAAACGGGCCCCTCCCGTCTCTAAACTACTACTGGGTCATCCACTTGCCTGTGGTATACTATGAGCACTTTTCCCATAGTTTTCCCTAGAATATAAGATAAAAAAAAGGGCAGAGAGAGAGCACCTTAGTACACGTGCAAACCAGTGAAGTGAAGAAATCAATGTGCAAAGTAAGCAAAAGCAAGAACCTTGCTTTTCTTTGAAACAACCTTGATGTACGTGCAAAGCTAGATCTAAGAGCACGCACTGTTAATCTCATTCCTTTCTGTTGCAGAGGTGAACAAAAAAAATGGAGGACCACACGACTGACCCTGGATTTCCTTGAATATAGCTTTAAAACTACAAGTCCCAGTTGGTTCCTACTTCTAGAATCTCAAATCTTGACCTCATTGTCTCTGTTGCGTGATCCTATCTACAATATCTGCAAGCCAAAGAGATGCCAATAATGATACATGTAAGATCCCGGTCCACTATTATATTTTTATTAAAATATTATTATTAATTTAATTAAATGTATTTTAGCTATTTAAGTGGTTAGGATTAAGTGGAGCACACGTTAGATTAGATGCGTGGATTGGTGAGTTGGGTTACTGGGTAGATGACCTGACCCGCAGTTTTGACCCAATAACTTAAGCTTAGATAATATTCTCTTAACATAATCCCTATTTGACAAACCGCACGTCTTGTCCCTCCTTACTTCTCTCCGAAACTCCTCCCATTTCTTTTTCGTCTTCTTCCTCTTTCAACTTCCCAAGCCTTTGCAACTTTAGAATCCAGCCATCAGAATCAAGATCAGAGGATACCATCATTCTCCACTCAACTTTCTTATCTCAGGTAACCTTCTCCTCAAACCATTTGGAGCAAATCTATACTCTTAGGTTATCTTCTTATTCTTTCCAATAGTAGGTTTTGGGAAGGATTACCATAGATCTGTTCGTCTGAATATTCCTATCCCATCTCTTATGTCAGATCGGTGTTAGGATTGTACTCGAGCGCCGTGGTAATCTCGGTTTGGGTTTTGGTTAGGAACCTTATTGCACTCTTCTTCAACTTCGGATTAAAGGCAAGTACATTATTATAATTTGTTATTGAATGCGTGTTCAATCTTTGATTCTTGATGCTTTGCATATAGGTTTGTTTAATTGCCCATTTTAAATGATAATGGTAGATTAGGGTTTCTCAATTGGTTTTGGGTTAACTGGTGTTTGGTTAATGAAATTGGGGATTCTCATTCCTTTCGAATCATATATGGTTTTTATGGATTTTTGGTGAAATGGAACTCTCCTTTGGTATAGGGAGAAAAAGGAATGGAAAAAGGGGAAAAACCCTAAATCTCGTGACTATGCACGAACTCGGCCACGGATTGGGCGTCGAATGTTCGAACGTTGCCCTTGAACGTTTGAACATGTGAGACCAGGTTCGTCTAGGCCAAAGGGCAGAGGCAAAATCCGAATTCTCTCATGAACGTTCGAATGTTCGAATTCTCTCACCTCCGAGCCAAAATCCCGAGACACTAAACGTTCGAACTCTGGTTTGGAACATTCGAACGTTCAGTGCACTTGGGCAATTTATGATTCCTTTGCACTGTTTGGGCTCTATATCATTTTGGAAATTATGGCATCGTGTATGGGACTTCATATGGATTGAATAACCTTAAATATCTACTTGGACTTGACATAAGAACCGTCTTTGGGCGTATGGTTTCTTATTGACGTAGGATTCAAATACCTGATTTGATTTTCATGAATTCTAGTGAGAAAGGGGCAATACAGCGCTATTGAAAATCCTTCATTGGATCTATGCACCATGAATGTTGAGAGATGTAACGTCCCTAGCTCACTAGCATTTATCGTTGTATGTGGAAAGGTATATGAATATACGTCTAACCTTATGATTGAGTCGTAACTATGTCTTGACCTTCGCATGCATATCTCGGTTTAGGTTATGTATTGCTTTATATGCATACCCCATTGTGTGTTATAGACTATGAAGTGGCTTGGCAAATTATGTATGATGATTTGATTATGATGTGGAATGTGGAATGGTCAGCACTTCATTTTGACTTAGGACTCTTGTGTCAGAGCATTATTAATCAGGCCTATTATGTTTATATGTGTTTATGTTTATGTGGGTCATTTATGGACGACTGCAGATCGATATATGAACGGTTGATCACCGATGTGACCGGATCACTTATAATCCGCTTTGACTATGGACAGGTTATCATGATATTTTAATCGCTTTATGACCACCAACATTATGGATAGGCTTTCCCGATTTATGTAGGGTTGACCACCCACAACGAGGACACTTGTCACCGTGTGAATTGTACATTGCTCCTTTGTGTCATTTGGATTTATGTCATACGTTCGTTCTTATCATTGCAATTGTCATTGCTTCTATATGATCTCACTTGTCTTTACTCATCTTGATACCGTATCTTAATTTCGAATTATGATCATGCTCTTGCTATTTACTTTATAATATTTTGTGCATAGGTACCGAGTCCTACTTTACCGAGGAGATAGAGGAGGATCAAATGTTTCAAACATTTAAGCCAACTGACGAACCCGAGTGGGATGCTGGAGACAGTTTTGGAGCCTTCTGAGCCAACATAAGAGTGAATGTCATCTTAAAGATTTCTTTAAATGAAGTTTCTGTTATTGTTAGAGACTCCTTTAGTAATTGTTTAATTTATTCTGCAACTTTAACTATTAATGTTTATTTGATTTTCGCATTGGGTTACATTTATGATCATTGAATACCAATTGAATAAAACTTTCGTTGTATTTAATGAAATTTATTTTGACTCACCACGGTTTGTGATTTTTTGTGGGTCTGCTTTTGGAAGCTTGTGTTGTATTAAACATGGGAAATTTGAATTTGATTTATTTTTCACGTTTTTCCCCAACTCTTATTTTGGAGACGTGGCAGTACATTTCAAGTTTGGATGGAATTGTCCATGATGGTCTCAAATGCTTCACCCTGTTACTATGAGATACAATATGTTGAGGAACATTAGGCAGGAGAAGATTTTTTATATGGCCAAGAGCTGGGACCCAAATGTCTTCCGAGGCCTTTATGTTAGCTCCATCACCTAAAACCCACCCTTGATTCAAAATCACTATATGCCATGTGCTTAATCATTTGCTTCCAAAGCGTGGAATCCGTTCGCCTGACATTCACTTCACTATCAGTTAAATGGGTACTTGAGATAGCACAACACTTGAGCCTTTTTTCTATTTGAATTTTTAGTATTATAGAATCACAAATCAGTTCAACAAAATGATTTTCATGAATTGTTGGGCCTGTGTTTACTGGTTTGCCCAAAATCCTTGCTTTCACATGACCCCACACTACCAGAATCCTCCCTGTTTCATGAGGCCCACAAGTGCACCCGCTGTCCTGCAAGAACCTGCAATAAAAAATGCAGTAGAGTAGTGATTACTGTAATGTCAACAAAAGAATTTATTAGACTTGAAAAAAATGAAGAATAGTAGTAGAACAGAACCTCAAGATGCTGAATATTGGTGACTGCAGATGCATTCTTCACATCTGTCAGGTCATATAAGTTCAGTAAGTTATGCCAGTTTGGTATAGTCCTCTTTGATATGAGACCATTTGTAATGACTCCATGGTAGAGAAGACCTTTCACTACAACTGTAGTGCTGACTCTTACATAGAGAGAGGAAATAAAAGCATCCCATGGTCAACAGAAATTGTTACACCCCGACCCGACTGATTCATACTAATTAAATGTGCTTTAGCTAAATGAATTGTGTTTAATTGCTAAGTATGATAATTAGGGTGGGTTGATCCCTATAGACTGAGTTAGTTGAGTCTTGAACCTTTTATAGGTGAGTGGGAACCGAGTTGACCCAATTGAGTTGAGTCAAGGACTTTCTCGTAATTATAGATTTTTGCATTTTGCATCCTTTGCACGTCATACTGGCGTCATCGCGTGTATTTCGACAAGTACATCGATTTTTGTATTAGACTTTCCTTCATTTGACCAACCATTAAGTGAGTGGACCATTGTTTGACTCAAATTGAGAATATATTCTTATAGTGGACTTTCTTACAAGAATGACACCCTATCCATTTATATACAACCCTATCCTTTCTTTCATTCCTTTTCATTCTCGTTCTCTCCATTTCTTTTCTCCTCTTCTCCTTCAACCAACACAAGAGTGAGAGAGCTTGAGCCTTGGAAGGTTAGAAAGTGGACTCAACTTCATCTTTTCTTCTTCATCTTCTCCATTCTTCCCTACTTAACCTTATCAAGAATTCATCTTCTCCATTCCCTACTCCTTCCAACTAGAGCTCATTGTTAAGGTAAAAGACACAATCTCTTTGTTTTTGTGTTTTGAGTTACATTTGAGTCAAGGGACTCATGGTTAAACATTCATACATGTTCATTGCCCTTGTTCCATGTTTGTTTGGTGATTAGGGTTTGGTGTTTGGGGTTTTGGGTTTCCTGAGCTAGAGCGTATAGAAAGCTTTGTAAAGCTCTTGTGATGCAAGTATAAGCTTTAATTAGGATTTATGTGATGATTTTTCCTTTGATTCCAATATTACTCTTTCTCAAATTTTCATTCTCTTATAAATGGCTGGATTAGATTATTTAATAGTTTATAAGTAATTGGTTTGGATGGTGTGTATAAGGTGAATGGGAGCATGGAGGCTCCATTCCTATATTGCAG
Source organism: Cinnamomum chago (assembly GCA_038049695.1). Lineage (NCBI taxonomy): Eukaryota > Viridiplantae > Streptophyta > Magnoliopsida > Laurales > Lauraceae > Cinnamomum > Cinnamomum chago. The sequence continues at coordinate 37,293,539 of CP142452.1, forward strand.
GTTTTGAAATGAAAAGGGAGTTAGAAATGGATTGAAGAAGAAACGAAGGAAAACTCCTGAATTAGGATTTCTGGACAGTTTGCTCGAGCGAATTGGACACTTCGCTCAAATGAACCCCCCCCCCCCCCCCCCCCCCCCCCTTTCTGAAGCTTTTGGTCGAGCGAACAAATGGACCACTCAATCGTCCACCGTTCTGGATGAGTCCACTCGAGCGACCTCACCCCCTGAAGCCACCACTCAAACGAACAAATAGGCCGTGCGAGCGGGTAGACCTCTAGAAGGGGGTCCGCCTTATCCGACCCAATTTTAGGGCGAGTTATCACCCTTAACCTATTATAACCCACCTAAATCATTCCTAATAGATAATTAAGGTGCTTACCCTTAACCCGTAGGAATTTAGGAATCTTTGAGACCGTTATGACTTTAAAATGGAACTGACAGCCTTATTAATTGGTCCAATGGTTACTTATTAGTCTAACACTATGTCATGAAGGTTAGTTTGGAAATTTAATGTACTTCTCATAATTAGTGACACCTAAGAATGTAGTAATACGTTGATTTTCCAAATTTACCTTGTATTGGACAGTAAAAGACTGAAAATATTAGTGTAGCATTGGTTCATAAAATATCTTGATTTTCCTTAAAGCTACTGCATTTCATATTGGAGTAGGATTCCCTTATTGATATTCACATCCTGATCCGTAGATTAGTTACATCACTAGTGTTCAATGAGATCGGAATTATTTACATTCAATTCGTACATTCAGTCCGTATTGTCAATATTATATATCAGATGTTGTATTCATTGGAATGTAGGAATGAGTAAGTATTCATGATATATGAGAATTATTATTCAATTTGATTTTGGACAAGTGAAATATAAACTTACTCAAATCCTATTATTATTTTATTTTTATTTGATTCGATCGAGTCGGCACTACTTCACTTCGACCTTATGGTAACCGACGGGGCTAAATTTGGTTTAGTCATTCGAAGACTACTGCAGTAAGTCATCTGGAGCACCGGAACTCCATACTCGGGTAGCCAACTAGCCTTTGGCCGGGCCGCTGGTGACATCCCAACTAGATTTGCTCTCTTTGAGAGGATGAGCTTAAGGTAGTAGCCAAATTGAAAGTTTCCATTATACTTGATTCAGAATGCATAAATTATTATTTTCGCACGACTTGCCTAGTTGATTCTCATTATTGACATCTGTTAATTTATTCATCTCAAATCTAATGTTGATACATTATGTACTTCCTTATTATTGCCTATACTTGCTTAATCGTCGTATTGATGATACTACTCTTGGTGTTACAGTCCCAAGTTCAGCTTCCGGCCTTAAAGAGGCCTCAGAGGGAGAGAAGGCTACCAAAAAGGTACCTTCAGGACTAGATGAATGGCCTGAGCCCGAACCCGCTTAGTAATCTTCTTCGGAGTGTGAGCGGAGTTCTTTTGGGAACTTTCTTAGGGTGTGCCTAGCCCCTTTTTGTGTGAGCCACACTTAGATTTAATTATTCTTTTGTTATACTTTTGGTATTGTTTGCATAGATTTCTTTTATACACTCTCTTTTGTAAAACAATGTACATAATTGTATAATTCTTTTGTATTAACCTTGAAATGTTAAATCGACTGAATGGGAAATTGATACATTCATATGAATGATTACAACTTCCGCTATGTTTAATTGCTCTTGATGTGTTTTAGTGAGTCCTAACTCACGTGTGTGGGAAGATATTTTCTCTCCTTTTTGTGTTGTATTTGGCTCGAGATAGGTACAGCACGCGGGAGTACGTGTGACACACCTCGGGGATTACCCTAGGCCTGGGTGATTCGGGACCGGGATGTGACAAAAGCCGGTGGCAGCCCCCTGAGGAGATGAGATCTTGAGAGAAGATGTGGAAGGAGGAAAAAGGAGGTGGAGAAAGAAGAAGAAAAATAAGCAAAACCCTAAAACCCAAATGTTTAAAACCTTGCACACCTAAATCACTAGGAGGCATTTTTGGGTTTTTGAGAAAAAAGGGAGAAAAAGTCGGGACGTTCTACTGGCACACCAAAAAAATCTCCGCACACATAAATTTTGTTTAGACCAGCTGAGGCTGCTGGCAACCCCTTGTTCTTCCTCCCTCCCTCTCCCTCCCTTCCTCCTTTTCTCTCCCTCCCTCCCTACCTCCCACTGGTTCCCTTTCTCCTGGCCCAGTCACCCCACCCCCTCCCCCTACCAAGTCCATTTCTGGGAGAGAGGGGCTACCGCCGAGGCCTGCCAGCTGGTCTCCCTCCTAGCCGGCGACGGGGGGAGGATTGGATGAGGGTAGTTTAGGCATTTAAAAAAAAAGGAATGGTGTGCCAATAGAACATCCCAGAAGTCGCTGAAAAGTATCCATTTCGGCAGTTTGTCTTGATCTGAAAGAAAAGTAGAAAACTTAATTTTTGATTTGAAATGTAGTTTTTTTTCTTTTTTCTTTTTTCTTTTCCTGATTTGAAATGTGCTCAAAAGTTAAGCCCTGATTTGAAATTTTCCCTTCTATAAATATCTCGTATTCCCTCTTTATGAAAAGGAGAAAATCATTCCCCAAAGTTTTGTCGTTGCACATGGAGTTTGCCCATCATCGAATTGGGCAATCTTATCATCATCATCCAACCGGTATCATGACAGAAGAAATAGTAGCCGATACTCAGAGTGCAAATGTGGTTAGAAGGAGAACCGCAAAGGTATCAAGAGCGGAGTGCAGACGGTGTAGTTTAGAGACATTGAGTTCACTCCAAATAGAATCACATTTTGACAAGTTTTACTTCCATTTTGATATTTGTAATTGGGCAAGGGAATTGGCCAATGATTCTCTTAGTTGATTTAAGTTCATAATCGAATTTGGCATTTAAAGTACTTAATGAATTTAGATTATTATAATTGTGTTTTATTATGATGTTTGATATTTGATATTAATGCTAGAAAAAGATTCCACTATAAAGCTTTGATTTGATGTAATCTCATAAATGAAAAAAAAAATATTATTCAAGGCATGAAAGATGAACTTCTTTATATTTCCAGATTTCTGGTCGTGAGATATTAACTGACACGATCAATTTGTTAGTTTTAAGCTTTTAAACAAATTACCTTCATCAACTGATCACAATGTACAGTTGGCTTCATGCTAGAAATCCCAGTTTACTAATATTTGGCCAGTTTGAGTAAATGAGGAGTATAGTAAAATAAAATGGATTTCACATGTGGAGTGGAGTGAAGAGAAGTAGGTTAAATTTAAAGTAGAGTACTTCAATGCACTCCATTTGGGTGCTTATTTTAAAGTTAAGATTTGGAGTATAATTCAATTTTACTCAAACAAATTGAAGTATTTAGAGTTGAAGTGAAATAGAATACATGTAACTTACAACATTACTTCATCTATCGGGCCAGAATCATCCAAACGGGGTAAAGTTAAAATTTTACACTGTTAGGACCCATTTAACTTCACTCTACTTTATTTTTTGCCTATCCAAACAGCCCTAAGCGTTGAGTGTGGTCAAGTATTTTGAGTCTTCCAATTCTACTGTTTATTTTTGGAGTTTGAAACTGCTAAAATCTTAGGCCAAAATTTTGATGTCAGAACATGCAAAAAGCACATTATAGTGCACTGTTCCGGCAACAAATGTCTGAAGCTTCGATACCAATTTGTTGTGGTGGTAAAAAGAACAGGGAAATCCAACAGGGAAAACATGATCCACTTGGTTCCTTAAAAAGGGTCATGTTTAGGGATGTAAAAGGGCCTGATTCTTCGATTATCCAGATGTTCCAACTTGTAAAAAAAAATGGGTTTGGATTCTTATTTATGCCTCAATAATTAAATGGGTCTGGTTCCACCTTGATTCCAACCCATGGATGAGGGACTCGACATATTACCTTAATTTTCAAAAAACCTTCCTAAAACTATCTAGATCCAACTCGGACTCGAAACCGTCCCATTTATGGAACTGGTTCTGGTTCTAGTTTCATCTTCTCATTAAGAGTTCCGATTCTTAAACCAAAAAAAAAATCTAAACTGGTTTTGGTTCTATCTTCTCATTAATGGTTCGGTCCCGTTTACATCCCTCACGTCCTTGACGAAGAGGGACGTCTTCGCAATGTTAAAAGCAAAATAAAATTTCTACCGAAAACCAAAAAAAAAGAAATAAAATATAATGGGGAACGAGAGCCTACAAACAAAAAAAAAAAAAAAAAAAAAAAAAAAAAAAAAAAAAACCAGTTCTTAGGAAATTATTCAAACAATCATCCCTCTTAAACGAAAAAAATCATAAACTATCAAATCCCTTGACTGGGAGTTATATTATCCCTTTGAAAAGGCAAAAAGGCCATTCCTTGGACCCCCATAGACCATACCATCATGATCATAACTATTTAATAAAGGCACACTAAAGAGCCATTTTGAAACTCTAATGAGATCTAATTATATTAAGGTCTTGGTAACAAGACCTAACTTTTAAGTTCTAATTTACAATTAGTTCTTTTTTATAAAATTATAAAACAAGCTAATATCTCACAATAATGTTAAATAAATATACAAATAAGAGCTTATTACAAGGGCATTATCATTTCTTAAAAATTATCTTCACATGGGGAACACATTTACAAGAACATGCAACCCACCTTTAGAAACTAGAACATGATCTCACCTTTATAGGAATTGAAATGTAGGCACACCTTTTGTGATTGTGAAGTTTTAAAAATTAAAATGAGCCCACCTTTTAGAAATTACAATATGGATCCCACCTTTAGGAATTAGAATATGAAACCCACATTTATTGAAAAGGAAATTTTCAAAAAAATATAAAACTCTTAGATCATTTTCAAAAGTACATGAAGATTTAAATATTTCAAAAAAACATAAACTTTCCACAATTCTTTCAATTAAGTCCTCTCCATAAAAAAAAATTTATGAGGAATGACAAAATTACCCTAAAACTATCTCTTTTGATTTTGATGATCATAACCATTTAATAAAGCTAGTTTTATAATCATTTGGAATCCAAGTGGGTCCCACTAGAACATTTGAGTTGGACTTCATCATTTCTCTTAAATGAGGAAAAGTTTGAAAAATAATATAATATTATACTTATCTTTTCTCAAAAAAAAAAAATTACGGAGGACTTGATTGAAAGAATCGCTGAAAACTTTTATACTTTTATGAAATATTCAAATCTTCATGTGCTTTTTTGAAAATGAGAAAAAAAAATTATACCTACTTGAAAATTTGCTTTAAAGGAACTATAATGAGGGCCCATCTTTTGCAATCATGAACATAGGACCCACCTTTAAAAATTATTGAGGCCACCTTTTGTGAATATGGGACCCACCATTAGGAATGTGGTAATTGGAACCCAAAACTTTAGAAATTACGATGTAGAACCCAACAATTGCATTATTTTGAAAATTTTATGAGGTTATTTTTGTCCAAAACATTTGCAAATATAGCAAATTCCAACTCCATTTGCTTTAGCTTAAACAAGCTCTACTAAAAAAGGCAGCTCCCTTTAGCTTCTTTTTAGAGGCCAAAGCTCTAATATGTAAATAAGCTTTAAAAATAGAGAAATATAACTAAAGGTTTACCAAATGCTCTAATATATAAATAATCTATAAATCATAAAATAGGAGCTAATTCTTAGAGACTCTAAAAGGCCCCCCAACTCCTTCCACCTAAGAATATAAATCTTCTCATTGGAGAGTGGGAATCAACTAAAAAAAGTCTCGGTAAGGAACAATCCTAGCCTCTCTGGAAAAAAGCTAGACATTTCCAGAACCTTCCTTCTAAGAAAACAAGTGACGTGATAAAATTAGTGAGGGCCGTTCTGGCTAGAGCATTGTCAGAGAATGTTACGCATTTATAGAAAGGAAAAGTTAAAACAAGGAGCTAATATGCCAATCTCTGCATCCAATGGAACGGATAGTATATGGGAAAAATTGATTCTACATGTTTTTAATTCTTCCTTAGGATAATCATCTTATTGAATTTGTTTGTTCTGACCAGTATATAGTTGTATGTGTGTGTGTGATTCTACATGTTTTTAATTCTTCCTTAGGATAATCATCTTATCGAATTTGTTTGATCTGACCAGTATATAGTTGTGTGTGTGAGAGATTCTACATGTTTTTAATTCTTCCTTAGGATAATCATCTTAATGAATTTGTTTGTTCGGACCAGTATATAGTTCTCTGCGTGCGCGCCTGATTCAATTAAGCAAGAGAAAACTCAAAAAGAAGAGTCTTCATCCTCCAAAGAAACATGATGTCCTAAGAGATTATACCCTTCCAAATGTGATCGCAATGGATCCGTCTGAAAGCCATTATAAGTATTGCTCACTAGTCATTACAGGTAAACACAAGAAGCAAATACTTATTTGGGTAAACTCAGCTTGAACCTGGGGATGTACATTTATTAATTGGACTGAAATTCAGGAGCAGGCATTGTATTTGTTCCTTGAAATCAGACCTATCCAAGCCCTCTGTAGTCAAATGGCTCATTCCTTTTGACCAAAATAAAAGTGGCTCTAATAAGGTGGCCTGGAAGCCGAACGGACAGGGCAAACCAAATCAGCAAACACTCGGCGATTTGGAGCAGAAACTGACAGCTGCAAATTGCAATTACCACGTCTGCTATCTGTCCCACATCGCCCAAAAAATAGCTGGTTAGTTCCTGAACGATCCATGATGGTGCACATGGTCTTGTCTGACAAATTATGGAAATACAACACAGTAATACTTATTGTACTCCATATCCTCCTTATTCTAACATCAAAACATACATACTTCACCACAAGCCAAACTGACAAAATGCTGCAATTTAGTCAAATAACCATCAAAAGCAAAACCAGGCAAAGAAGTCTGCCTGCGAAGAGATTCATAGCTAAACATACATATATATAAAGCCAAGTTGGATAAACAAGTACTTTGCTTGCAGATAAGCTCAGACCTCCACAAAACGACCAATGATCCTGTTCGCTGAAAGTGAGAAGTGGAACCCAGCTCTATAACAGCAGATCTATACAACTAATGCATCAACCATAAGTTGGAAAAAGAGGCACCATTCAGTCCAATGAGACCACTGATTCAATTCATGGCCAATAAGTTGACCATGTCTATTGGTGCTTGATCAATGGGCCATGGTTATTGTTTTCCTGAAAACAATGCGAACATAAACAATGTGTACAACAGCCAAGATTTGTATTCAAGTTTGTTTTTCATATAGTTCGGATTGTTAGTAGGAAAAGTGAATTGTCATGGCCCATTCATATTGGTTCATGACCTGATAGAACAGTTACTGGCCCAGTGCAATGGAACAGAAATGAATCTGTTCTCCTGGACAATTGAACATTTCTCAAAATGAAGAAAACAAGACAGGAAAAAACGAAAAAAAAGAGAAAGAAATCTCCATTATGAAGTTTGAACATTCATACCCTTGCGGATTGTTTTAGTACTGATTTTCCTGTGGGGGATCAACTGCGATGGAAGAAAGTTGACCTTGACATTCCTGATTAGAGTCACTTGGATGGTTGGTTAGTGACTCGGATAAGCATTTGGCAGGTGGGCTCAAGCAGTCTTCTATTTTCTGTTGAACTGAAAACTTTTCAGGGTTTCCAGAAATAGGTAATTGAGCAAATCCATCCTTCGAAAGTGCTCTACATGGCTCTGGTGGCCTGTGAAAGAGCAAATGAGCCACAGTACGGTCTATGGGGTTTGTATCTGTTTCCGCATCTGGCATAAATGTAGACCTGCAATGAAAGAAACAAAAAGAATAAAACAACAAGGTCCAATATTGAATGAACTCTGCGAGAGACCTACTTTTGGAAAAGAGGACACTAGTATTTCTCATACATAATTCGAAATTCAGGCCACAACAAACCCAGAATAATGCTCCAATCAACAACACAAACAGAATTACAGTATTACATGGGAAAACAAATACTAAACTATTGGAGAACATGCATCTGCACATATGGGCACTTTGTAATTGGGCAGGAGTAATATCCCTGAATCCTAGAGGGGTTTCAAATAATTTGGGTTTTTAATTAATTTGATTAGTTTGCTTGATCCTTGAGTTTTTGGTTTAAGTCATCCTTAATTGTTATGTATGAATCGGTAATTTGTTAAATTAAAGTTCTTCCGTTTACATTGTGAGACTAGTAGGACCCTTGAGTGGATTAAAAGAGTTATTATGTGTAAGTAAGGGGATCCATTATAATATATGAAGCCTGCTGAAGAGTCTGACTGTTGCAAATGCTAGAAGCTTAATTAGATAGTCCATGAAATTAGACTCTTTTTTTGCAAAAGTTATACCCTCACCATTTGAGTCTGACATTTCTAAACAGCAGACTCAAGTAACTGCCCTTTGGTAAATGAATGGAAAACCCTCTCCATCTGAAATTTATTTCATTCGAGCAGGGTAAATGAAGGGAAAACCATAAATTTCTTCGCTCTGATAAACGGAAAACCGTAGATTTCTTTTCTTTCGCGCTCTGAGATGATCGGTTAAAATCCATAGATTTAATTTGGAAATTGGAGGAACAATGTACAATGGATTAATAGCCTTAAATGTTGTGCTCCCAGGTTCATTGTTAGTTATAAAAAAAAAAAAAAAAAAAAAAAAAACAACAACAACAACAACAACCAAAGTAAGCCTTTCTTCCTTGGGATTCTGTGTTTCTTGAATTCCTCTTGTGAATCATGTGCCAATGTAGCCTCACATTACCTGTTCTTCTATGGAAGTTTCAGAAAAAAAATTTATTTTAAAGTTCACCATTAAATTTTTAATCCCTTTTTAGCATAATGATTTGAGCATGTCTCCATTTTTTTTTTCTTTGCTTATTATAAGCTAGGATTCTTAATTTCTAATTCCATTTTAATGTAATGCTTTGAGTATTTATAAACCCCATAAACCTTTGTTGATTCTAGATGTTTATGCATGCATTCTGAAACTGGATTCTTACATCTATTTATCAAGATTTAATCCTCAGTCTGGAACTTGCCATGTATGACATGTTTGGGCTACAAAAAAAAACATAAGGCCTGAGAAAAGCCAAGGCTGCAACAGTGACAAGGACCTCTGGACAACTATACAATATATAAGAATTCGGGTGCATAAACAACCAAGCAATCTCCTAAATCTCTTTTAGTAACTTTCCATAAACAGGACTCGAAAATTTACCCACCGAATATTATTTTCATAGAATCACTTACCATCTAGAAAAGCTCACACCCAAAGAAATAGCTGAAGTGGAGTCCTTCGCTTCCGTGGATGCTGTTGTGTTATGGGTGAAAGAAATGGAAGTGGATATCTACTATGAGGGAGTTATAGGAATGCTTGATCTGTTTTTGTGGAAAGACATATAAATCTATATGTATATAATGTATCCAGTGTGTTTCCTTTTACTCTTCTAGCTCCTTAGTAGAGGTATTGAGTGTATTATTACTTTTAGGAATCTTGAATTGATTGATACTTGATGGTTTAATGTAGTGGATTTGTGGGTTTTTTTTTTTTTCTAGCTGCATTGTTCAATCTCTTTGGGATTTGGCTTTCTGTGTTGGTATTGATTTGAGCAGGTTATGCATGGGACAAGTGTGTACTAATAATAATAATAACATCCCTCATCATGATACATGTGTGCGCACATAACCTAAAATTGAGGATAGCCAGTAGTACCCTTTGTATAGTTACTTCCATTCATTTCAACTGTCAAAATCTTTGATGTAGAATATATTAGATTTTACTTAACAATTGTAGCAACAAATTTCGATCTGCAATTGTGATCGGTTGCTAGCCCGTGCTCAGCATAGGCATCCTTCACTAGTCACTATTATTGACAGAAGAGTAGTTTAATTAATAGTAGGACCCAGGACTTGTAACACAAGAGGGGAAGACCTGAACACAATTCCGATGGGATTGTGTTTTGCGCACACCTCACTAAGGCCCCAAAGACCTTGCGCATGAATCCTATTTGGATTCTAACATCTTGCCAATATTTTATCTATAGAATTGAGTCTCTCCTTTGCCTATCCCTCACTACACAACTACTCCCTTTTCTTTAGCCTTCCTATCAACTAGAAACCTAGAGAGAACTAGAAGAGAAGACTAAGAAACTCAAAGAGGAGAAGAACCAGCAAGTAGAAGCATTGATTGATGTCATATAGCCTTCCTCATATTGCGAAAGCCACCGTATTCCACATAAGGTGAGTAGATGCCTCATTATACTTGTTTCCACTTTAGAATTTTATTTTTTTTTCTTCTAATTGGAATCTAGGGTTTTGATTAGCTTTGATGGATAATTGTTAATTGATTGTTGTAGAGTGGAGAGGATATCACAAACCCATTGTCAAACTGAACCTAGGTGAATTGATTTTAGGGTTCAAAACCCCAGGCCGCAAAACATTTTCGGTTATTTGGTAGGTGGTTGAACCCCATACATAGGGTTAAGGTCGACAGAACCATATCAGAGCTGGTAACATGGGTCGTTTACTTGGAACCCATCTCTTAGTAATAATTAATGTGCAACTTAAAGTGTTGATTAAATTATGTGATGTTTATTTGATGTTTATCTTATCTTATTGATGTTTCATGCAAATTAGTTGGATCAGCAATTATAGGATGAGTAGAATATCTGAATTTTGAATAATGATTAGCTTATATATTGAAGTCATAGGGATTAATGGAATTTCTGGAAATCATAGAGATGGCTTCTTGAGGTTTGAAGTCCCCATGGGGAACCCCAAGCTTGTAGTTTGGGGCGGGCAGAACTGTGTAGCATGCGTTTTGGAGTGTGCTGAAACCCTAATTGAGTTATAGGTTGGTCGAACCAATAAGGTTGAGTTCTTGAGTTATGGTATGCAGATTCTAGTTTAATCATTGGGTAGTTACGTCTTAAATCTGCTTTATTATGGAAGTTATCATTGAATTGTGCTTGGGTCACTGAGGAAATCTGTAAGGAAAGATTGGACGAGAGGAATCATATTGGAGAAAACCCTAGAAGGCATCAAATCTCCTAAGCCAAACTCCAAAGTTGGGTTTTGGGGCTGGGTGAACCTTATAGCATGCTTTGTTGGGCCCTTTTGAATATGGTAGGTTAAGATGTGAGGATTTTCTAGGATCTCATTATGATCCTTCCCTCTTGATGAATTCTAACAATGGTGATGCTTAAATCTGAGATGTGGCTGAAATCTGAATTATAAATCCCTCTTGATGAATTCTAACAATGGTGATGCTTAAATCTGAGATGTGGCTGAAATCTGAATTATAAAAGAGGAATATCGAATTGTGTGAATGACTCAGGTGGGAACATAGAAACATTTTGTGATATGTATTTAGGGGCTATAGATGAATCCTAAGATGAAATTCCAAGTTGGCTGAACCCCGCTTTTGGTTTCTAGGGCCTGGTCAAACCTTGTTTATGGGAGATTCTCTGGATTTAGTTGTCTGGCATGGTTGATTTAAGGACTTCTTCATGATTATGTTATGGTCTATAGGCATGGGTGATTTTAGTCTCATTGGAGTATATATAGTAGGCATTGTTATGCAATTAGGATCTGAATCTTAAGGGATTGTAGCTAAATCTTTAAGTATTGTCTGGTATGGCAATAGTAGTATGATTGAATGACATAGAGACCATAGCCAAAGACCAATATGGTGTTAAGAGTCAGAGTAAAGGACTTATTTATAATTTGTGGTGAGCCAGGGGGTTTTATGTAAATACTAGAAATTTGAGGGGCCTTTTTGTAATTCTCAGAAATAATGAAATAACAATAAATCAAGGGTGGTCTAACCTAATAGGTTATTCGACTGTTCTGGAGTTTTGTCTATTTCTTCTTCGTTCTTCTTTTTCTATTTCTTTCTTTTTGGGATTTCTTGGACATTCCTTGTTGAGACCCTAGATCTATGAGGATCTAGAGTTACAACTTGCTATCAGAGCTGAAGACTGTTGTACCAAGAAATCCAAAGGCACAGATTCATGAAAGGGATTTGAACCGTAGCCAAACCTGTGTGTAGGTTCGGCTGGGAGTCTACATGAAACAGTTTGTTTAAAACTGCTTGAAGTTTCAGCCCTGATGAGTTCATATGACATCTGGTGGTGTGTTTCAAGTATCCACAGCCTTGAGTAAGGCTTTGGGGAAGACAGAATTGAAGTTCTGTGATTTCTGGTGGTCTTTTTTTTTTTTTTTTTTTTTCATGTGTCCACAGATTCAGTTAATGTATTCACTTGTCCGTTGATGACGCTTTGTGCAGTCAGGAAGTCTGGTTTGTGTATTTAGTAGTGGATTTCCTAGTTGTTGGTTCGTGGGTGAAGAAAAGTGAATTTGGCATAGTTTTGTGATGGGTGGGTATCAGATAGTGACTGTGTAAGTCACTGTTATATCAAATCTTCTTTACATCCGCTGCAGTAAAAAAAAAAAAACCGTTTGGAATTTATATCATTTTTCCTTTGGCTGGCCTTCTTGCATTCAATCCACAATTGAGTTCTCCAATTTTTCAGTGGATTCTAAAAGCGATAATCCTATTACACCTACTCCACAAATTTCTAACATTTCAAATCTGTATGTTAGAATAACTCCTGATCTCTTCAATGGCACAAACTATAAAGATTGGGCTTACTCAGCCAAAATGGCTATTGGAGGATCAAGGAGACTTGGTTAGATTGATGGGAGCATTAGAGAGCCAAACAAGGATGATTCAAAATATTCAAACTGGGTTTCAAAGAATATGTTGGTGATGACTTGGATTCTGAACTCGATGGAAGGAGGAATTGCAAAAAGTTTTAAATATCTGAATACTGCAAAAGAGCTTTGAGTTCTAGAATTAAAAAAAGGAAATTGTTGCATTCAAACAAGGAAGTTTATCAATTGGCGACCATTACTCTAAGTTCAGGGCTCTACGCAAAGAATTGGAGTTATATATGAGTCCTCAAGTCCATTCTGCCAAAAAAAACAATGTTGTGCCAAGGATGAGAAGTTGATAGAAGACCAACACATATTTGAACTTTCGGGGGGGTGTTAACCCAAAATTTCAAATTACTTGTCCACAAGTTACAAGCCAGGATCCTTTGCCTCCGATAGGCACAATGTTTGCCTTGTTACGGGGAGAAGAAAGCCGTAGGATGGTTATGGATGTCAAATAAGATCTTGTACATGAAAGGTCAGCACTAGCAAATAGTAATGTAGGTAACACAGTAACTAACATTGGGTATAGTGGTGGTAGAGGCCGAGGCTGTGGACCTCCTAGTGTTGGGTGTGGTTATGGTGGATAGCCCAACACTAATTGTGACAAACCCTATTGTACCCACTGTGGATGGTATCGCCATACTCGAGAGGCTTGTTGGCATTTGAACGGTAAGCCTCAAAATGCATCTGCAACACCAGTTGAAGTGGAACACTCTACTGCAAGAAACCACTAGCTAGAATTGAAAGGATGAACATGCAGTTCTTTGACAATAGTTGATGACATTAGAAGGTGTGCCTCAAGATTCATCAGCCGTTATAACATCTTCCCATAATCCTATGGTATTTGCATCTTCTGCATCCTAATCTACTTGGGTTATTGATTCAGGGGCCACAGATCATGTAACAGGTATACAATCTGAGCTTTCATCCTACCACATATAGTAGGGAGAGAATTCTTGATGGTTCCTATGCTCCAGTAGCTGGGTTAGGGACTGTCCAAGCCTTATCTGACTTCTCATTATCATTTGTCATTCATGTTCCTCGCTTCTCAATTAATCTCATGTCAATTAAAAAATCAATTGCTGTCAGTTTTTATCCTTGTTATTATCTGTTTCAGGATCTGATGACGGGGCAGGGGATCAGTGGTGGTAGTGAGAACAATGGTCTTTATACCTTAGATATGAAGATAGAGTCCAGAATTCTATAGTCTAGAACAGCTCATGAGAATAAAGTGTTGTTGTGGCATCGTTGTCTAGGCCATGCACTGGTACAATGTCTTGGAAAATTTTCTTTCATACACATTCAAAATAAAAGTGTTAGTGTTTTGAAATGTGATGCATGTCAGATTGCCAAAAAGAAAAGAACTGTGTATTCAGTAAATCTTAAAAAGTGGAGTACCAGTCCATTTGATTTAGTTCACTCTGTGTGGTATTCTCCTGTGGTCTCTATTTATGGACATCGTTATTTTGTTACTCTTATTTGTCAGTCTAGGAACTCTAATTGTATTAGTAGAAAGCTAGCTATAACTTAGGAACTCTAATTGTATTAGAATGTTAACTATTGTATTAAAAAGTTAGATATAACTTAGGAAGTTGATTTGTAAAAAGATACTAATAATAGGGTAATCAATCCCTATATAATGGGGAAGGTCACAACCCTAAAGGGGACACGATTTCCTCCTCCAATATCATTGTTCTCATGCGTGTGAATCTGTCATGGTATCAGAGCCTAGGGCTTTATTTTCTTCCACATCCAATGATCTGTAAGATCATCACTGATCATCTCATATCAAGACGTGGCCCACTTTAGATCGTCATCAGCACCTCTCAAGATCCCTTCCATCCTGGTCAACTGGAATTATAAAACTTTCTGGTGATTTTTCCAAGATTTTTTTATCATCAGAGGTAGGCCATCTGCTAATTCTTATGGTTTTTCCACTTTATCCACAAGTTTCAATCTCAGCCGTCTAGAATCTCGGATCTTGATCCTTTTTTAGGAGTTCTTCTTCCATCAGTTGCGGAATTTATATCTCCTATCATACCTTCCCTCTGATTTGTCCAAAGATCTGGTGGGGCCCATGTGGAGGATATTCTGTTAAACAGGCCCAAGGCCCATCATAGGATCCAGTCCAGCCTGTTATCTCCACGTGGGATTGATTTGGTCAAGATCAACACAGCTGTACATATTCTGTAATTAGATTGGTTTCCTATCTTAGATAGAAATTGGTTTCCTAACTTAGATAGAAGTTGATGTAATTAGATTGGTTTCCTAACTTAAGCCTTGATTAAGGCATGTAACACTATATATATTGAGGCTGGTTCTCCAAAGGAGGACACGAAAATTAATACAATCTTAAGAGTATATTCAAAACTCTTTTCTGTGAAAAGCCTCTGATCGTGAGTTTGTCATGGTATCAGAGCTCAAGAAAACCTTGTTTTTTATCTTGCATAGTATCTAGGGAATAAGCTATCATCCTTGATCATCACAGATCATCTCAGATCAAGACGTGGCCCACTTCAGATCGTCATCAGCCTCTCTGGAAATCCCTTCCATCTTGGTCGACTAGATTTATCCAACTTTTTGGTGATTTTTTCAAGATTTTATGATCATCAGAGAAACTCCAGCAACTCCAGCGACTTCCAGCGACTTCCAGCGACGTCAGTAGATCCATCCTTTGCGTGGCCCACCATAGATCATCAGATCAACTTCCAGAAACCATCCCACACTGGTCGACTGGTATTCCTAAGAATATTGGCGATTTTTTCAGGATTTTTCAGCACCTCCAGATTGGATTTTTCCAAGACTTCTAGGAATAAAATTGACAATGATGTGTTTTGTTTTTCCATTAGAGATAACTGCCAATTGTGGCATAACAGACTTGGACACCCGAATTCAAAAACTTTGTCCCTTCTGTTCCATTCTGGTTTATTAAATAAAACTACTGGTTTATCTTCTTGTGTGCCTCTTGATTGTGCTACTTGCAAACTGGGAAAGAGCAAAACTCTTCCTTTTCCTATTTCAACTTCACACAGCACTCAGTGTTTTGATTTGGTTCATAGCGATGTATGGGGAATTGCTCCAGCTCTTTCTCATGCTCATTATAAATACTTTGTGACTTTTATTGATGATTTTAGTCGGTTCACATGGGTTTACTTTCTGCATTCCAAATCTGATGTCTTTCATGTTTTTAAGATTTTTCTGGCTTATGTTGAAAACCAATTTTCCACCTGCATTAAAATCCTACGCTCTGATTCAGGCGGGGAATATATGTCCTCTGATTTTCAACACTTTTTGCAAAACAAGGGAATTATTTCTCAAAGAACTTGTCCTTATACTCCACAGCAGAATGGAGTCGCTGAAAGAAAAAATAGACATCTCCTTGATGTCACTCGTTCCCTTCTCCTTGAATCATCAGTTCCTACCCGTTTTTGGGTTGAGGCATTGGCTACCGCAGCTCATCTTATTAATCGTATGCCATCCCATTTGCTTGAAAATCAGTGCCCATATTATCGCTTATACAAGACATCTCCATCCTATGATGATCTTCATGTTTTTGGCTCAGTTTGCTTTGTTCATTTGCCTCCTTCTGAACGGACTAAACTTACAGCTCAATCCGCTCAGTGTGTTTTTTTAGGATATGCACCCTTCCAGAAAGGGTTCCTGTGCTATGATCCCCACATTCGGCGCATCCGTACCTCTAGGAATGTCGTGTTTTTTTAGAACAAGTATTTTTTTCAAAAACATCTTGATCCTCCAGATGACTCCTCTCTAGTTTTCTTACCTGGTTTTTCCGACGACACATCTATTGTTCGCTTTAATCCTAATTTTGTGTATCACAGACGGACCACAGACGCGCCTCCCAGGGATTCCCCTCCTGGTTCACCTCCGGCATCTGGTCCACCTCCTGCATTTGGTCCATCTGGACTTCCTCCATTGCGTCGCTCCACTCGCATTTCGGTACCACCCGACCGTTATGGGTTCTCTCATACTTCCTTAATGGCTACTTTGTCCTCTTCTTCCATTCCCCAATCCTATTCTCAGGCTGTGCAGGACAAATGCTGGAACCAGGCTATGCTCGATGAATTGACTGCTTTAGAGAAAAATCATACGTGGGATATTGTCCCCTCTCCTGTGGGCGTCAAACCTATTGGCTGCAAGTGGATCTTTTCTCTCAAGTTAAAATCAGATGGCACTCTTGATCGATATAAGGCGCGCCTTGTTGCTCTCGGAAATTGGCAGGAATATGGCATTGATTATGATGAAACTTTTGCTCCCGTCGCCAAGATGACCACCGTACGCATCATCCTTGCTGTTGCTGCCTCTCGGTCCTGGCCTCTCTATCAAATGGATGTAAAAAATGCGTTTCTGCATGGTGATCTCAAAGAAGATGTTTATATGCGTCTGCCTCCGGGGTCCTCATCTGGCAAGGGTATGGTTGTTAAGCTCCGTCGCTCTCTCTATGGTCTGAAGCAAGCTCCTCGCGCATGGTTTGAGAAATTTCAAGCTGCTCTTCTCCGCTTGGATTTTCATCCGAGCCAGTATGATCCTTCTATGTTCTTACATCATGCTCCGTCTGGGATTACTGTGCTACTGGTCTACGTTGATGACATTGTAATTACTGGTCCCAATGCAAAAATGATTCATGAACTCCAAGCTTCTCTTCATCAGACATTTCAAATGAAGGATCTCGGCCCCTTACACTATTTCCTCGGTCTTGAAGTTCACCAATCGCCAAAAGGTATAGTTCTCAATCAGCACAAATACACGGTTGACCTCATTGGCTTGGCTGGCCTTACTGCTTCAACTCCAGTCGATACGCCCATCGAACTGAATGTCAAACTCAGCAAAGAGGAGGGTGACCTTCTTCCAAATCCTACTGCATATCGCCAGTTAGTGGGGAGCTTGATCTACCTCACGATCACCCGCCCTGATATCTCATTTGCGGTCAACCTCATGAGTCAGTTCATGACTGCTCCTCGTCATCTTCATATGGCTGCTGTTCGCCGCATCATTCGGTACCTTATTCGCACACCGTCACGCGGGTTGTTTTTCTCATCCAACAATCATTTATCTCTCAAAGCTTATTCAGATGCTGATTGGGCTGGTTGTCCAGACACTCGGAGATCAACGACAGGATGGTGCCTGTTTTTGGGCGATAGTCTGATTTCCTGGAAATGCAAGAAACATGAAAAAGTGTCCAAATCTTCTACCGAGGCTGAGTACCGAGCTATGTCTGTTGCGTGCTCCGAAATTCTTTGGCTTCGAGGTCTGCTTTCTGACATTGGATTTCCCGCAGAAGGACCTACCCCCCTCCATGCAGATAATACAAGTGCCATTCGGATTACTGAGAATCCCATTTTTCATGAACGCACTAAACACATCGAGGTTGATTGTCACTTCATACGAGATGAGCTTAAACGTGATGTCATCAGCCTTCCGCATGTCTCCACTGAGCTTCAAATTGCTGATATTCTTACTAAAGGTCTTCCCCGCCCACGCCATCAATTCTTGGTTGGCAAATTGATGCTCGTTGATTCTCCCGCATCAATTTGAGGGGGGGTGTTAAACAGGCCCAAGGCCCATCATAGGATCCAGTCCAGCCTGTTATCTCCACGTGGGATTGATTTGGTCAAGATCAACACAGCTGTACATATTCTGTAATTAGATTGGTTTCCTATCTTAGATAGAAATTGGTTTCCTAACTTAGATAGAAGTTGATGTAATTAGATTGGTTTCCTAACTTAAGCCTTGATTAAGGCATGTAACACTATATATATTGAGGCTGGTTCTCCAAAGGAGGACACGAAAATTAATACAATCTTAAGAGTATATTCAAAACTCTTTTCTGTGAAAAGCCTCTGATCGTGAGTTTGTCATATTCCACTGCCAAACCTGGACGCCTGGGAGTCTTGAAGCTGCTGCTTCTGTTTCTGCTATTTTTTTGGCTCTGTCTCTAATATTTGCTGCTATTGCTCCTGCTGCTGTTGTGTCTATTTGCTGCTATTGCTGCTATTTGCTCCTGCTGCTGTGTCACCTGATCCCTGCTGCTGTGTCTATTGCTGCTATTTGCTCCTGATGCTGCTGTATCTATTGCTCCTGCTGCTGTGTTTATTCTACTTGCATCATTCTTCCTCGTTATCACTTGGTAGGGCCCACATACCTAATTACTTACTAGCCTGCTATTATGGAAAAGTCTGAAATTGCCCTAGTCCGTTTTGATGGGAAAATTAAACATCGTGGGCCTTTCAGTTTCAAATTTACTTAGAAGGAAAAGAACTATGGGGATATATTGATGGGTCTGAAAGTAAACCAGAGGATGAAAAAAAGATTTCAGCCTAGAAAACTAAGGACGTTAAAATCAAAACTTGGTTTTTGGGCTCTGTTGAACCGCATTATATCCTCAATTTGAAACCTTGCAAAACTGCCTGTGAGATGTGGGACTACCTTAAAAAGATTTATCAGCAAGGCAATATTGCTCGCCAATTTCAATTGGAGCTTGACATCTCTCAATTTACCCAAGGCACCCTATCCATCCAAGAATACTACAATGGGTTTTGATTTTTGAAGACTATGGTCTTAATATGATGCGATCAAGTTTGCAACTGTGTCTGAAGCACTTCTACCCAAACTCCTTCCATTACAGCAAAATAGTCATCGGGACCAGTTTCTCATGAAACTTCGTCCAGAGTATGAGACTGTTAGATCAAACTTGATGAGCCGGGCTTCTCTTCCCAACTTAGATTACTGTCTTTAGGAACTTCTGCGAGAAGAAGAACATCTGGTTACCAAAACTTCTATGGAACAACCGAGATCTGCTAAGGCTCCACTTGCCTATGCTACTACCACCAAACCACCTCCCAGCGACATCAGTAAAATACAGTGCTATAATTGTAAAAAATATGGTCATTATGCAAACCAATGCAAAGCAAAGATCTGCAGGTATTGTAAAGCCATTGGTCACGTTATTGAAGAAAGTCGGAAGACGGGTTGCAATTCTACTTCCCGCAACTATACACCATCAGCTCCTGGTACTTGCACAGTACAGTCCGCTCCTAGTGCTTACACAGCAAAATCTCAACAATATGCACCCTCTGACTTCAGTGGTTTCCTCCAGTATCATTCTCCCTCACAGTCTGGTTCCTTATCACAATCTGGATCCCCGGCTATTCTCACTCCTGATATGGTAAATCAAATGATTATCAATGCCTTAGCATCTATGAACATCTCAAGTATTGATTCGTCACTATCTCATACATGGTACTTAGATTTCGGCGCAAGTAACCATATGACCTCTTCACCCACAAACTTGCAAAATGTTATTCCTTACACTAGTACCCTTACTATTCAAATTGCAAATGGAGACCATATTCCCATCACCTCTGTTGGTGATACCTCTGGCCCCTTACCAATATTAGCCAACGTTTTAGTGTCTCCTCATCTTGCTACAAATCTTATTTCTGTGGGTCAACTTGTTGAGAATAATTACAATGTTTCATTTTCTTCTTCTGGTTGTGTTGTGCAAGACCTAGAGTCAGGGGAAGCAATCGCAAGGGGGCCTAAGCGTGGCAGACTGTTTTCCCTTCCAGATTCTACATTTACTCGGAACAAATTTTTATACCAGTTGTTTTGTTTTCTTCAAAATAGTTCTCGGTTGTGGTATAATAGACTCGGCCATCCGAATGCTTTTACAATGTCTACTTTATTCAAATCTGGATTATTAAATAAACCTCGTGATTCTGCTTCTTTTGAATGTGATGCTTGTAAATTAGGAAAAAGTAAAACTTTACCTTTTCCTCACTCCACAACATGGAGCACTGACTCTTTTGACTTAATTCAGAGTGATGTTTGGGGCATTGCCCCTCACCTTTCCCACGGTCATTTCAAGCACTTTGTTACATTCATTGATGACTACAGCCGGCTCACTTGGGTTTATTTATTATATTCTAAGTCTGATGTTCTTAATGCTTTTCAATTTTTTCTTAGCTATGTTGAAACTCAATTTTCAAAATGCATTAAAACTTCGAGCTCAGACTCAGGGGGGGAGTATGTTTCCAATGATTTTCAATCTTTTCTAAAAACTAAAGGAATCATTTCTCAAGGTACCTGTCGGTATACACCTCAATAAAATGGAGTCGCGGAATGGAAAAACAGGCATCTCCTTGATGTTAACGAACCCTACTGATTGAATCATCTGTCCCTCCACGTTTTTGGGCAGAAGCTCCCACAGCTGCAGTCCATTTAATTAACCATCTTCCATCCCCTACCATTGCTCAATTAACACCGCATTTTAAACGGTTTGGTCATCATCCCGTGTTTGATCATCTACATACTTTTGGATGTGTTTGCTTCGTTCATTTTGTTAGTTTGTATGGTCTCAATCCATCAGTTGATGTAATAAATTGATTAATTTCTTTATTTATCAATAAAATCATGCTTTCCTTTTATGAGATGAATGGTGTTTTATTACTTAATGCACATGATCAATATATATGACATGATAGTTCATGAGATGAACCGAATCTCATTAGTATATTAGATGTGATGTATGTGTATGGATGAGATCCATATATGGGAGACATGTGTCACAAATCTTATAATTAAATATCTTCACAACCAGTGATGAGACTGAGCATCTCATCTGATAAGGTTGCAGCACTTTGATCACTATGAGATAGTGTGATTAGTCTCGATTATCAGAATGTAAGATTCTGGATCATGGTGTTGGTACATTAGATGTATTGAAGGACCATGAGAAGCACCTTATGGAATACTGTATCGATTTTAAGGTCTGCTCTCATAATTCCCTAGCAATAGGCTCTCAATCCTGAGAACTTGATGAACTCAAGTTTCTATCTATTTATTTGCTTTGAGTCACCAAAGAGAGGCCAGCTTTGACCATTGAATGTTCCCACAACACCTCCGTGTCTTGGGTACGTGATAGTAGAACTGTGGGAACATTCAATGGTCAAAATGAAATCTATCTATATTATCCCCTTGTGCCAATTAATGGATTTATCATTAGTAAGTGCGCACCCATCACGATTAAGAGTTAATTGGATGGTACTGATGATCACTGTGATTAATAGGGGCTCAATGATAATAAGATGTGGATCTAAAAGTGGAAGGGACAGGTTTAATCCAATTGATCCATGGATATTGATAGAGGGGCCTACTTATGGTAATTGGGAAGTTTAGGATCTTCATTGTAATTTATTCCTAAGATTGGAGTCCAATTGCATTTATATAGTAGTGTTATTTGCAATTAACTGTGAGCCCGGATTGCACATGAGATGTGGGGTCGCGGAGTCCCAATTGGAGCCAGCTTTCTATGGAATCCCTAGTGGTCCCCACGCTAGCCCAAGTTATTAGAAAGATTCTAATCCGACTTGAACTCTAAAAGGAAGGAATTAGAAAGCTACTATTTCTATTTGAAGTGAGACTTCTAATAGTGGTCATAGTAAGTTACTAATTGTTGTGGAAGTGAGACTTCTATAATAATTAGAAAGGAGAAAGTTACTAATTCTTAATGGAGGTTGGACTTCTATTTCAATTAGTAAAGAAAGGTTGCTTAAGGGCTATATAAAGGGGAATAAACCCCTTGGACGTCCATGTATAGGAATCCACGCCCAGCCCCCTTGGTGCAAGTGTTGCACAACTCTTCTCTCTCTTCTAGTTCTCTTCTAGTTCCTTAGAGTTTCTAACTGGTTTTCTCTTAGAGTTTACACCAATCTTCTTGAGAAAAGAAATTTGATACGGGTCATTGCATGGAAGGCCAAGAGGTCTTGGAGATCCTAAGTTTGCTACAAAGAAAGAGTTTCTTCATCTAGCCCTTCTTCTCCATTAGAGCATTATCGGGCTCCAAAGGTATACTCTACTTCTCTCTATTTATTGTGGATTTTTTATTGCTTTTGCTGACTTCTATCTTTTAAATAGAGTATTTTACTGTACATGATCGATGAGTTTGAGGGATTGCATCCTGAATTTGGTTTATGACCTTATGGGTACTTGATCCCTGAGTCAAGTGGGTCAAAAAGTTTTAAAAACCTATCTATGAGGCCCACCTACTTCCTACACATTTACCTCCCACAGAACGAACAAAATTAATTGCTCAATCTTGCAGGTGTGCTTTTTTGGGTTATGCCACAAATCAAAAAGGTTTTGTATGCTATGACCCCATTGGTCGTTCAATTAGGGTTTCTTGTAATGTTATTTTCTTTGAAAACTAGTATTTTTTTTCAAACTAATTTGGATTGTCCTCATCCCTTTTCTCCCGCTCTCTTACCGTGCTTTTAAGATAAAACACTAATCTTAGAAACTGGACTTTCCTTAAAATAACTTGACTTGGATCCAATCATTGGCCATATCATGAGATGATTTGATGTCTATATATGTGGGCCCATATACCTATAAGGAAATCCTCAATTCTAAAATATTAAGGGGGAGCGGGGCATTATATTTAGACATCCCCATGGTTTTCCACCATAAGTCCATTGTAAGGAAAGTATTAGCCTCGCGCAATCTTGAGAATAGCCGTTCCCCACGGAGAGCTTTTAATTGTCTGGTTACTAGATATGGATCTCCTATGGATAGTGTTGGTGAGACGGGACGAGGGCCCACTCCCCAAGGAGGAGCTGCACGCAATGGTTGTCATACAATGCTAGTTGGTAGGTCACACTTAACTAAAATAATGATGTAGTATCCCCAAGGATTTGCCTTGTGTATTTTAAAAACCGAAGCTAATCGGGAGTCATACGTTATTTGGTATGAGATACCTAGATAATAATGAATGATGGGGATCATGGATAGTTAGTCTTAATCCTAATTTTGACCAACTTTGATCCACACCAATCTAGGTGGTATTAGCACTCCCCAATGAGGCATACCCCGGGGATTGGGATTCTGATGTAATCGGAATTTAGTGGTTATGAGGATTCCCACATAAATTTGGTAAAATACTAAACTCTAATGTCATTTATATTCATTAATTGAATGTATGGTTATGTGCTACAGTATTTCAAGCATGAATTCAAATACTTTCAATCCACTTGCGACCATCCTCAACCAGAATAAGTTGGTGGGAACCAACTATGTAGACTGGAAACGGAACCTGGATATTGTCCTGACTGCTTCAGGATATAAAACTGTCCTTACCAAACCCTCCCTTAATGAGCCAGGGCCGGATGCATCATAGGAAGAAAAGGAACTTTACATCAAATGGGCCAAAGACGATGAGATGGCCAGATGATACATACAAGCATCCATGTCTAGTGTTTTGCAACACCAACATCAATCATATAAAACTGCATATGATATTATATCAAACTTAAAAGAGATGTTTGCGGAACAAGGCAAGCCTGCTAGGCAGGCTGCTATGAGGGTGCTCATAAGCACCAAGGTAGCTGAAGGCACACCAGTCCAGGACCACATGTTGAAAATGATGGACTCATTGAATGAGTTAGATGTACTGGAGGCTGCGATTGATGCAGAATCGCAGATTGACATAATCCTTGAGTCACTGCCAGTCATTCAACAATTTCAATGTCAATTATAATATGACTAAGATGAATCTGACTCTAGCTGAGCTGTCTAGCCAGCTGGTAGTGACCGAAGGGATTATGAAGAAGAAGCCAACTGCCCTGATGACAGAAAAGTCAGTTGCCAAGTCCAAGCCGAAAGGCAAAGGGTGGAAAGGCAAAAAGAAATCAATTCCGAAGGGTGCTAAGGTGGAGAATGGTCCTAATGGTGGTGCGGTCAAGGCTAAGGGTTCAAGGACAAAAGAAAAGTGTTTCCATTGTGGTATGACAGGACATTGGAAAAGGAATTGTCCAGATTATCTGTCTAAGAAGAAGACCTCAGGTATGATTAAGTCACTTATTTCGGAAGTTAGTTTTGCAATTAGTACTTCAGAATCCTGGTGTGTTGACTCCGGTGCAACTAATCACATATGTAATACGTTGCAGGGGTTCAGAGAAACCAGGAGGCTTAGTGACGGAGAAATCATTGTCAACCTAGGATTTGATGCTAAGGCAGAGGCCGTCTCAGTGGGAGTTATTACTTTATGTTTTTCAGATAATAAATTGGTTTTGTCAAACACATTATATGTACCATCTTTACGGCGGAATTTAATTTTAGTTTCTAGTTTGATGAATAAAAGTTATTCTATTACTTTTGGTACTGAAGTTGTCATAAAGAGGAACGGTACTTTTATATATTCTGTCAAGGTAACCAATGGACTTTATTTGTTGACACCCATAATGTATGAGATACATGATACTGAAACAATTAATAGACCATCATTAAAGAGAAAGTCGCCTTCATCTAATCCAACAAAACTTTGGCACTTGAGGCTAGGTCATATAAACCTAAACATGATTGATTGGCCCAATGCCCGTCTGCGAATCCTGTCTGGAAGGAAAAATGACCAAAAGATCATTTTCATCTAAGGTTAATAGGGCCAAAGATTTACTGGAATTAGTGCATACTAAGGTGTGTGTTGACCCATTAATGTTAGAGCCAAAGGAGGATATGAGTATTTCATCACTTTCACAGATGATTACTCAAGATATGGATACATATACCTTATGCACCGCAAGTCCGAGGCTTTTGAAAAGTTCAAAGAGTTTCGAGTGGAAACGGAAAAGCAATTAAGTAAAAGTATCGAGACTCTTCGATCAGATCGAGGAGGGGAATATCTCCCTACTGAATTTATGGGATACTTATCAGAGAATGGGATTCTATCCCAGTTATCTGCTCCTGGCATGCCTCAACAGAATGGAGTAGCGAAAAGAAGGAACCAGACTTTTAGATATGATCAGGTCTTTGCTGAGTTTCTCAGGATTACCTATATCATTTTGGAGATACGCCTTGGATACTGCGATATACATACTAAACCTCGTACCATCTAAGTTCATACCTAAAACTCCTCGGGAGTAGTGATCTGGGCGAAAGCCTAGTATACAACATTTACACATTTGGTGTTTTCCGGCACATGTGCTAAAGGTTAAGACGGATAAGTTGGAAACGAAGTCGGAAGTATGCACGTTTGTAGGATATCCTAAGGGAACTAAAAGTTGGTTATTCTATAATCCCATAGAGCAGAAAGTGTTTGTGAGCACCAATGCGGTTTTTCTGGAAAAAGATTATGATTGACAGGAAATCTTTAGAAATTACCAAAGCATTGAGCACCAATGTATGTGAACGTAAATAGTTTAAAAATTACCAAAGATAAGACACTGCTAGAATGATTTCATACATTGAAATTCCTATGAAATGTATAAAATAAATCAGACTCTTTAACCATTTTACTTCATTAAACGTATAGACCCAAGTCACCAAAAAAAGCACATATGACTTTGTTCGATAAAAGAAAGTTTTTAGAGACAACTTATATTTTCCGAATGTTTTCTTAATGATTCCCACGCAATTGAGGTTTAAACAAAATAACCCTCAGTCGACACTCAAATTCTTGGCAACAACGTAAAAAAGTAAAAAAGAAAAATTAATGGTTTTATTGTTTTGAGGCCCTGAGCCCTACCCTAGCCCGGCCCTGACCCTCGTCGGTAGGGTAAGGGCCTACGTGGTGTAGGCCCTCTGAGGGCTTTGGCCCTCCCAAGCCCGGCACTATATATATTGAGGGTAGGTCTAGGACAACCTCGAGCCCTGCCCGGCCCGACCCTTTTTGGTTGAGCTCTCTTGTTTGAGATGAAAATCCCGAAGTATTTTTGGTTAGATGGTGTCTTAACTGCAGCATATATAATAAACAGAATGGCCTTCAAGGACACTGGAAAGAAAGAGTCCAATAGAGGAACTATCTCCTAGTATGCCATTGTTCCAAGCTCCACCAAAGGTGTTTGGATGCACTTGCTTTGTGCATGTTCCAAAACACCAGCGGGATAAATTGGATCCCAAAGCAGTTAAGTGCGTATTTGTGGCGTATCCTTGTAATCAGATGGGCTACAAATGTTATGCTCTGGGAAAGAGAGGTCGAACCTTTGTAACAATGGAGGTGAGTTTTCATAAAGATGTGTCGTTTTACTCATCAGCAAGCAAGGAACTCATTTATGAGAGCAGAAAATAGAGTAGTCTACCTGTTCTTAATTTAGTCACTCCTTCTGTATATTCAGAATCAATGATTGAGACAGGTACAAAATTGCAAAGTGTCGAACAACAAGAGAACATAGACAAGTTCAAGGATCCATTGAAAGTTTACTCCAGAAGAAGAAAGAAAGGAAGACTAGTGCTTTTAGCTCCACCATCGTTGTCTGATGTTCCAAATCCAGATCATCCGTCTTCTCTACCTGCTCCTAATTTAGAGGTTTCCATGTACTTCTATTTAGATATTCCCAGTGTCGTGAGAAAAGGGACACGATCCTGTGTCCCTCACCATCCCATACAAAATTTTGTGTCCTATGATAACCTATCACATGTATCTTGTGTCTTTGTCTGTAACCTGGCCACTGAATGTATACCTAAATGTGTGTTCGAGGCCCGGTCGTGTCCCAAGTGGAAAGAGTCAATGGTAGAAGAAATGACTACTTCGAAGAAAAATCATTCATGGGAGCTTACTACTCTTCCTGAAGGAAAACGTACTGTTGGGTGCAAATGGGTATACACCCTCAAATACAATCCAGATGGCACAATTAATAGGCATAAGGAAAGACTCGTTTTTAAGGGATTTACTTAGTCATATGGAGTTGATTATTTTGAAACATTTTCTCCAGTAGCAAAATTATATTCCATCCGGGTAACATTATCTCTAGTAGCGAACTTCAACTGGCCACTATACCAACTGGATGTGAAAAATGCATTTTTGCATGGGGACTTGAAGGAAGAGGTTTATATGAATCCTCCATCAGGATTTGTTGCCAGAGAGCACAAAGATAAAGTGTGTTTTGCTTAAAAAGTCTTTATATGCACTAAAGCAGTCACCTAGAGCCTGATTCGAAAGACTCAGTAGAGTCGTGCTTAAATTTGGATTTAAAAGGTGTCATGCAGATCAGACCGTCTTTGTAAAAAGGCAAAACATGAAGGTATTTATACTTGTGGTGTATGTTGATGACATAGTGGTCACAAGAGATGGTGTGAAATTTCCAGACTAAAAATTTTCCTCAAAAAGGAGGTTGAAATCAAGGACCTTGGATTGCTAAAATATTTTCTATGCATTGAACTGGCAAGGTCAACAAGTGGAATTCTTATCTCACAAAGAACATATATTCTTGATCTCCTTGAGGAAACAAGGAAACTTGGTGCTAAGCCAGCATACACTCCAATAGAACAAAATCATGGTCTTCACTTAGAGAGTGGGGCGCTACTTGAAGACGAGGATGTATTAGAGCTTGGTAGGGAAGTTAATTTATATCACGATTACTAGGCAGGACATTTCCTTTGCTGTCAGCTTGGTAGGTCAGTTTATGCATGCTCACAGAACTGATCATTTAACAACAGTGCACAGGATTCTCAGATATTTAAAGGGATCTATACAAGTCATATGGGCATGCCAAGGCTATGGCCTATACAGATTATGAATGGGTTGGATCATTGACCAATAGAAAGTCTACTATAGGATAGCGTACAATGGTTGGAGGAAATCTTATTTCATGGAAAAGCAAAGAATATGTTGTTACTACCAAGTCTAGTGCAGAAGAGAATATAGAGCTGTAGCTTTTGGGTGTTGCAAGCTACTGTGGCTAAGAATATTGCTGGAAGAGTTAGGATTCAAGCAAGGCGTCCAATGATTTTATATTCTGATAGTACATCAACGATTAAACAGGCTAATAATCTAGTCAACCATGAGAAAACGAAGCATGCAGAAGTGGACTATCATTTTATCCGTGAAAATTTTTTGAAAAGGAGGATGTGTTGTTGGTACAGGTTTCTACTAAAGATTAGATTGCAGACTTCCTCACTAAGGCCATCACCAAAGCTAAGTTGCATTTATTTTTGTCCAAGCTGGGCATGGTAAATATCTATGCATAAACTTGAGAGGGGGTGTTAAGAGTCAGAGTAAAGGACCTATTTATAATTTGTGGTAAGCCAGGGTTTTTTATGTAAATACTAGAAACTTGAGGGGACTTTTTGTAATTCTCAGAAATAGTGAAATAACAATAAAACAAGGTCGTCTAACCTTGATATAATTTGTGGTGAGCCAGAGGGTTATTTGACAATTTTAGGGTTTTGTTTATTTCTTCTTCGTTCTTTTCCAATTTCTTTGTCAACAGGATTTCTTCGACATAACTTGATAAGACCCTAGATCTAAGAGGATCTAGAGTTACAACTTATGGGAGTTTGTGTTGTAACCTTTATATATATTGTTACGTCATTCTCTATTAGATTAAGTGGTTGTCAACATGGCAACAGAGCAGGGGGTCGAGTGTTCGAATCCTCGGGGTTGTGCCTTGTAGTATCCCACGGAGGGTGTGATACCCATGCAGAGCCCCTATATTCCCCCACCCATGGAGGGTGTAATTCCCGTGAAGGAGCCCGCACATGGTGGTGGTGGTGGTGGGGGGGGGGGGGGGGGGGGGGGGTGGGGGTAGCCTTCATAAACATTGTTACACCGTTGTTCATCGTCTTAAGCTTTTACAGCAAGTGGTTGTCAACACAAGCAAGGTGGCCCAATGTTTCTTTACCCTGATAGATAGTAAACGAGTTATTAAATTGGCTAATAATCATGTCTACCATGAAAAAACAAAACATGTGGAAGTGGACTACCATTTTATACGTGAAAAAAATTGAGAAAGAGGATGTTATATTGCTACAGGTTCCTACTGAAGAGCAACCAGCATACTTTCTCACTAAGGCGGTGAATAAATCTAAGTTGCATTTTGTTTTTTGGGGGGAACCAGGGGTCCTTGTGTAAATTGTAGATCAGGCCTTGTCGTGCCCAGGCCGGGCCGGCACGGCCCATGAAGAGTATTCCGGCTGGGCCAGGCCGTGCCCAACCCCTTAGGGGTCAGCCCAGCACGGCCCTGGTCATGCCGTGCTGGGCCCACAGATCCCCATTCCCCTTTTTTATTTTTTTTTTAAATTTTTTTTTTTTTTAAATTGGACAGAGTTTGGCACCTTAATATCTATCAAAGACATGCCAGAGATGTTATTGTGTTTGACAAAGTCTTCAGTTGAAAGTATTACTCCTGATCAGTGAAGATATAACCAACTACGAATGGTGGTGTTATTGTGAGATCGACTGTATCTAAACACTACCATTATTTTGCATTTAGTTTCTTAATTTTGCACTTTGAATTCATTTTATTTACTAGTCATAATATAATATCTTATCAGTGTTAAAGAGTCTGTCATATTGATGGTGATACAGAATAATCACATATTTAATTAACTTTGCAAAGTTGCTCATTAGCTGGGCCGGCTAAAAAAATAGTGTTTAGTGTTGTATGTTTTAGTGAGGTTTGAATGAGGCTCAGAATCGGCATTAGTCTGCTGGGCCGGGCCGGGCCACCCGCGGGGCTTGGGGGTGCAGGCCCAGCACGGCCACGCCATGCCTTGGGCAGCCTGTTGACTAAGTCAATGGCCCAGGCACAGCCCAGGCACGATTTTTTCGGGCCAGGCCCGTGCTAGGCTTGGGCAGCCCGCCCAGATTTACATGCCTAGTTGTAGCCATTTGGAGTTCGTGTGATGTTAAGGATTATATAAGGTAGTGTTCAAGCCAACCATTATTCAGAAGATTAAGGACGGTCAGCTGCAAGACTTGGAGTTGGGTAGGAATATAGAGCATATTGCAAAACAGGCAGATCTTCAGATGGTGGATAGTGTACTCTACTTTTAGGATAGGTTGTAGGTATACGATGTGGAACGCTTAAAGATAGAGAGCATGACTGTAATACCCTAGACCTAGGTATAGGGGCTAGAATAGCTAGTGATAATTTATAAATTTTATTCCAAGATTTTCTTGAATTTTAATTTGGAATATAAAATTTATTTTTGAATATATATACATATATAAATTATGATTATACAACACAAGAAATGGAGTGGGAATAGTTGTAGATAAGGATTTGAAAAAGAAAATTGTAAGAAGCTGTTCCAATTGTAAAAGTGGAAATAGTAGGAGCCAGATAGACCTTTTTTATAGTTAGAAAACATGACTGATTGGATTGTAAAGATTGTAAGGTTATTCCAAGAGAGTGTTTGACCACGCAACATAGCCTAGTAGTTAAAGATATTTGTATTAGAAGTAGAAAGAGGGGTAGTAAATAAAATGTGCCTTAAAACAAGGTGGAGGGATTTGAAAGGACAGAGCAACAATATTTAAGGAAAAAGTGATAGATGAGGGAGAAAGGAATTTTGAAGGAGAAACTACAGCGATGTCGAATCAAAGCTAACTATATTGGAAGGTTGCTAAAGAGGTGCTTGGAGAGTCGAAAGGGAAGAGATACTATAATAAAGAAACCTAGTGGTGGAGTGTAAAGGTTCAGGAAGCTGTTCGGGAAAAGAGATGACATTACAAAGTTTGGCAAGATACTAGGAATATGGGAAACTATGAGATATACGGTAAGGCAAAGAAAGAAGCTAAGAAAGTAGTAAGTGATGCAAAGTGCAAAGCATATGACGACCTATATAATAGGTTGGGAACAAGAGAAGGAGAGAAGGATAATTTTAGGCTTGCAAAAATAAGAGAAAGGAAAAATAGGGACTTAGATCATGTCAAATGTATTAAGAGCAATGACCAAAATGTTCTAGTGAAGGACAACGATATCAAAGAAAGGTGGAGGGAATATTTTAACATACTTTTAAATGAAAACTATATAGGACACATAAGAAAAAACGAGGATATTTTAGTAGCAAAACATGCTTTTTTTCATATAATTAGGGTGGTGGAAGTGAGGAAAGCAATAAAACAAACGAAGATGGGAAAAGCTATAGGCCTAGATGACATCCCGATTGAGGCTTAGAAACGCTTAGGAGAAGTTGGGGAGATTTGGCTAACTAGGCTTTTCAATAAGATATTAATGACAAAGAAATTGCCGGATTAATGGAGAAAAAGTGTTTGATTCCCCTACACCAATTTGAGGGGGGTGTCAAAATCGGGTCCACACTCATAAAATGTGGATCTTAATCTTGTACTATTTTAGGCATATAATTATCCTTGTACCATTTTAAGCATAGAATTATTCTATCATTCCTTGATTAAGGGATTTGAGATTGATTGTAATCACCCTAATCAATGGGTCAAATATACCATGTATAGAATTGAGAAATCTATTTAATAGGATGAAATCTCACAATGAGACCATCCGATTGAATTAAAACTTGCTTCAATAATCTCATAATTATGTCTCGTGGAAGGAATGATATGGTATCAAAGCCACAACATTCCTTTTGAGTTTGTGTCATTTTTTTCAAAGCTTTCTCTTCTTCGATTTCTGTAAATCCGATTCTCATCATTCCCACCAAGGGGATCAGTTACTGCTATATGAAAGGATTTGAAAATTCCTTTTCTAGTTTGTCCTGGTTGTGCGGACCTATTATGTGATCAACCTCGATCAACTGTGGCCCACCTGCGATTGATCAAGCTTTGTTAGACAGTCTTCCCAGCCATGGTCGCTTGATTATTTGGATTTTTTGAAGGATCTTTCCAGATCTTTTTGCTCATCAGAGGTAGGCCATATGATCATTTTTGTGCATCTTCAATTTCATGCACTAGTTTTCATCAAGACTATCCAGAATTTGGGATTTGTTCCCGATTAGAGTGAAACTTGCACCCATTTTAGGAGAAAAAGGACCTCCGGCCATCTCTTGGATCTGATCTCACATCAAATCATCCAGTGGGGACCAGCTACTCATTCGGTTGCTGTCTTACTAAGTTGTCAGGACCTAGTTTTTCAAAACCGGTCATATGAACCTTTTTTTTTTTTTTTTTCATTTTTTTCTCGCTTTCCCGGTTATTACAATACCCTGTTATTGCATCTTCTACTCTCTTGATTAAGCCTTGCACATCGTTATCGTTTCATTAAAAATGGAAAAATATGAAGTCAAATTGGTTCAATTTAATGGTAAACACTATGCCACTTGGGCTTTTAAATTCCAATTATATCTTGAAGGAAAGGAATTATGAGGCTATGTATCTGGTTCTGATCCAACACCAACAGAAGATGAGAAACTGATCTCCACTTGGCATACTCAAGACGCCAAAATAAAAAGAATGGATACTTGGATCTGTCGAACCCACATTTATTTTGAATCTCAAACCCTACAAAACCGCCAAAGGTATGTGGGAATTTTTGAAGAAAGCATATCATCAAGGAACTTCAGAACATCGGTTTCAATTAGAATTTGATATTGCTCAAATATGTGCAATGCAATTTGTCTATTTAAGATTTCTCACCCTATAGGCTGAATATGATGAAATTAAGTACGCTCATGTTTCTGACGTTGTTCTAGATGAAATACAAGGCCTTCAAGCAACTAGTCTTTGAGACCAATTTCTGATGAAATTATGCTCTGAGTCTGAGACTGTTACGTCTAATCTTATGAGCAGAGAGTACCCTCTCCATCCTTGGATGACCACCTCAATGAACTTCTTCGTGAGGAACAACGGCAACTGACGAGGGCTCATTTGGAACAGAAAACCACTGACAGTACCACCGATGTTGCCTATCCTGCTCAAGGCAACCCTCCACCTCGTGATCTGAGTAAGGTGCAGTGCTTCAGCTATAAAAAGTTTGGTTATTATGCATATCAATCTCAACAAAAATTGTGTACTTACTGTAAAGGCACCGGTCATATAATTATTGAATGTCGCAAATGACCTCAGAATCGGACTCCTCATGCTTATTCAGCAACAACCTCGACCCCATCTGCTTCATATATAGCCACTACCTCATTGGTCTCACAGCCTGGCTCGTCTATTCTGACCTCCGAAATGGTCCAACAAATGATCCTCAATGCTTTTTCAGCACTTGGTGTCTCGGGTAAACGCCGTAACCCTACTTTTGTTTGGTATCTTGATTTAGGAGCGTCCAATCACATGACTTTCACATCTGCTCATCTTTCCAACATCAACCCATACACCGGCACTCTCCAAGTCCAGACTACAGATGGTAACAATCTTCCAATTACTGCAATTGGTGATGTTCATAGCTTAGTCCCATTTTTCAATCTTTCTCCTAGTTTAACCACAAACTTACTTTCAGTAGGCCAACTTGTTGAAAATAACTGCAACATCTCATTTTCATCTTCTGGGTGTGTGGTGCGGGATCAAATGTCGGAGAAGGTGATCGCGAAGGGGCCTAAGTGTGGCTGTTTATATCCTCTTTGCTTTTCTGCACTTCTTAAGAATAAACCAATGAATGATTTGTTTTGTTTTTCTATTTAGAATAATAGCCAATTGTGGCATAATAGGCTTGGACATACAAATTCCAAAACTTTATAAATGTTGTTTAATTAGGTTTGATGAATAAATCTATGAGGTTGCACAATTGTGTTTCCTTTTATTGTAGTACTTGTAAATTAGGGAAAAATGAGGCTCTTTCATTTCCTACATCGACTACATCAAGCTTCAACTTTTTTTGATTTAATCCATAGCGATGTATGGGGTATTGCACCTGTTATATCTCATAACCAATATAAGTATTTTGGAACCTTTATTGATGATTACAGTTGGTTCGCTTGGGCTTATTTCTTGCATTCAAAATCTGAAGTCTTTAATGCATTTAATTATTTTTAGCATATGTTGAAAATCAGTTTTCTACTTGCATTAATATTCTCCATTCTGACTCAAGGGGAATATGTTTCCACAAATTTTCAAAAGTTTTTGCAACAAAAGGGGATAATTTCTCAAAGAACATGCCCGTAAACCCCACATGTCTGTGATCGACTCAATTCAAAAGCTGGATCTAGGCCAAACAGTGTTACGAAATTCAGTTCAGTTCGTCCAAATTTTCCGCATAATTTCGTTTCAGTCTGCTTACCTAACCGAACAACACCATTGTAATTATCCGGTTCAGGTTTCGTTCCAATTTGTCCGAAATTTTGCATTTCGGTCCGAATTGCAGGATCTCACACCAAATAGCCGAAATCCAAAGATTTGGATGATCTGTGTAAATAGGCTTTACTATAGAAAAAATGAAAAGTGAGGGGGCTATTTGTAGGTTTTTAAAGTGGTTCGGCTATACCTAATCTTTTAAAGTTAAAAAGTAGAAGGTTAAAAACCCTACAGAACCTCTTTCACTCACCGCTTTCATTTGACAAGAGAAGAACCAGAAGAAAAAGGAGAAGAAGAAAAGAAAATGAAGAAGCACCCGCGTTTGACCCCGCTGTTTCTGCCACTCGGGCCATCTGCTGCTGCCGCTCCACCCAGCTGCTGCTTCTTCTTCGTATGCTTTTTTATCCCCTTTTGGCCTTTCGTCTTCCGAAGTTGTCGAGC
Source organism: Cinnamomum chago (assembly GCA_038049695.1). NCBI lineage: Eukaryota > Viridiplantae > Streptophyta > Magnoliopsida > Laurales > Lauraceae > Cinnamomum > Cinnamomum chago. The sequence goes on from CP142452.1 coordinate 37,328,615, forward strand.
GTCGACACCAATTCTTTGTTTGCTCAGCCCCAACGTTTTCAACAGCTGCCTTCTTTTTAACTTTTCCTCTACCAGAGTTATCTATTTCGACAGATGCCATTTATCCGCCCCCCCCCCCCCGCCCCCCCCCCCCACCTTCCTCCTTTTGGGCTGGGCAGGGCTGGGCATGCTGGCTGGGACTAGGGTTTGTTGTTGGGCTGGGCAAGGCTGGGTTGGGACTTGGGTTTGCTGCAGGGCTGGGTAAGGTCAGGTGCTGTTTTTCTTTTTCTTTTTTAATTTATATTGCTAAGTTGGCCTGCTGACCGGGAGTTTGTTTTTCGCTGCATTTTTCTTTTTACAACTGTCATTTGCCTCCGGTTTTTTCACAACTACTGGTTTCTTTTTTTTCCTTTTCTTTTTTCCATTCCTTCTCTTTTTCATTTATTTGTACCTGTACACATATAATGTTGAATTTATTTGGTAATAGTGTTGAATTTGTTTGGGTTTTTTTTTTTTTTTATTTAGTAGTCTAGATGGATGAAACCATTTTTTTTTTATTTTTTTGAAACATAAAAAGAAACATTTCTCTGAAATCCCGAATGGGCTGAAATATTTCAGTTTGGAGGAAAAACCGAATCACCATCCGAAACAAATTTCTCAACACTGTTTGCTGGGCCAAAAATATTTATAAAGAGGCAGGACTGAGACTTTTATAGAACGGGCAGAGGTTAGATTTTTTTTAAAAGTAAAAAACTATTTGAGTTTGAAAAGTAAGATTTTTAGAAAATAAGAAATAGGGCCCTACCAAATTTCTTGCCTATATATATATATATATATTTAAATTTTCAATTATATATATTTATTTTATTTTACTGAAATGTTTCACCGAAATTACGAATCAACCAAATCGATGTCCCAAACGAATTTCTCAATACTGTTGAGAAGGCTTTAAAGTGAGTTTGCTGATTTTTTCAGCATTGTTCCTTCACTAATAAGTTTCTAGATTTCTGCTTTCTCTACTCATGGTTCAAAATAGCGGCCGCTACGCATTATCGGCCGTAGCGGTCAAAGCCGCTACGCTATTTTGAAAATAGCAGCGCTACGGTCTAAAACCTAATAGAGCCAAGTAATTTTAGTTTTAAACACTGTTTTTCCTATTTCTTCTTCTCAATAGTCATTCCAAAGTTATCTATACCCTTATATGGTTTCAAATCACTCAAGAAATACAATATTATTTGCTATATAAGATTTAAAAAATTTTGATCATTTGAAAAATTCACACCGCTACACCGCTACGTATCACCACAACCGCTACATATCGCCCGCTACGTAGCGTTTGGGCCACTGACCGCTACGCGTGCCGCAACCGCTATTTTGATCCTTGTCTCTACTACATAATGTAGTTGTTGGAATATTTATGGTTTTGGTCATCTAGGTCCTAGACAGTTCGATTGCATCAAGTTGGGACTGCGTCACTTTTATAGGAAGGACTAATGAGGCAGTTCCACTTGCAATGGCCCAACTTATGAGAGTGCTGGAACTAATCAGTGGCAGATCAAGCCTAAATTGTGTCCCTTTTCTTATGCAGGGAGACGAATCGAAGGGCTGGAACATTCTGTGAAGAAAAGAGTCTAGAGTAAGGGAGGCATAACACTAATCAGTGGGCAGGTTGACCCTAAAATTGTCTCCCTTTTCTGACTGAGAGTGATTAGTGGGATGCTTGGAACATGATGCAAAGATAAAGAGTATACAGGGGGGGAGACCCACTAAGAGTTCAGGTAACACAGCACAACTGTGGGTAATAGGGATTGATGTAAAATAAAGACACAGAGACGTTCAGATGCTAGACGTAGAATCATAAGGAATTGAATGGGCCAAATTTCCTATCAATATTTCTAAAATATCTCCATGAAAAACTTCCAAAAATTAAGGAACCATTACAGCTAATTGATCCCTATATGCCATCATTATAGAATAAAATCTAGAACACATTTGTCATCTTGTCAAACATAGTGAACTTCCAACTCAAGTTGATATCACTAGGCATAGTCAGTCTCAACATGTACCTTTTAAACAATGCTAGATTGATTTTGAAGTCTCAAATTTTGCTAAATGGACATAAAGAAGGCTTCATAGAATTTGAAATGCAACTTAATATTTTCCATTATTGACGTCCCATTCATCAATTTCTTTAACTTGACTAGCAAGAAGTCGAGGGGTTATTCCAGTAACCATTATCCATAAACCTATTCCAATAAGAAAATTTCACACTAAATAAGACCAATATGTGTAATTTGTGTTAAGTCATTGTTTGTGTAGCTTCCTGTCACCAATTGGTTTTGGGATTACTGGCTAGCCAACTCTATCATGGTATCAAAGCTAGAGGTCTCGAGTTCGAAACCACGCAGGGCAAAAATGCCCCATGCCGCGTTCTGGTCTTGTGCAGGCGTGTGCTTCGGTTCCGGGCGGTGTCACCATGTTAATAACTAGAAACACCAACAGCTTGAGATGTTAGTAAATGGCATAACAATTTGATCCACCACATGACATAATCTGCAAGGTTGGGTTCCGTTGCCATGATTTAGGCTCATCCAGGTTGACTCGGACTTGATAGCTATTGAATTGAGTCACCAACATAGTTGTGGAATTCATTTCGTTTCGCACGAATGTCCCAAGATTTTTCGTTTCAGTCTTCATACCGAAAAGAAAAACCCCAATCCAATTTTTCGGCCAATATTTTACCCAATTTCATGCAAAGTTTTGCATCTCGGTCAATTTCACCCAAAACTGGGCGAGATATCCCAAGATGCAAATTCCGCCTGAAATGGTACTCTTGTGATTTAAAAGAAAAACAGAAAAAAAAAGAAGGGGGTAGCTGTAATTTTATCATTTAAACAGCCCTAGCCCCCTTTAAACGATTGAGCCCTAATCGAATGAAAAAAAAATGGAAATAAAAATATGAAAAAGAGGGGAAGAATAAAAAAGAAGTTGGTGCCTAGCTGGCCTGCTGCTGGCTGCTCATCTTCTTCTAGCATGCTGCTGCTGTTGGCTGTTCATCTCTTCTTCTAATGCACTGCTGTTGCTGGCTTCTTGTGTGGTGGTGGTGTTGTTACTTCTTCTCATGGAATTACAAGACTGAAAGAACACCTTGCCGGGATTAGAAGAGACATTGCACCATGTGAAAGTGTATCCGGTGAAGTTAAAATGCCAAATGGAAACAATGGTAATGGAGACAAAGAAAAATAAGTAAAAAGGAAAAAAGAAAACTAAATGAGGAAATTGGAAACCCACAGGGTACTCCAATTGATGATGAAGAATTGGAAGAGGTCGAACTAGAAGAGGGAGTAAAGTGTAGGAGCAAAGAACCATGAATTTCTTCTTTTCAAAAACATGATATGCCTATGACACCAAAAGTATGCCAAGGTAGACCAATGATCAACTACTTCCAACCACTCATGGATCACAGCCAGGCATCAGATCTACAATGGCAACTAAAGAGCAGAAAGTTGCAGCTGATATGGCTATGGCACGTTGGTGGTTCGATGCAAGTCTTCCCTAAAAAGCAGCAAAGTCAAAGTTCTTTCAACCAATGGCTAATGCAATCACTTCTGTTGGGCCGGGATATAAAGTGCCAACTTATGATGCTCTGACGAGGAAGCTTTAAAAAATTTAGTGGAAGAACTGAATGTTTTGATGAAGCATTATAAATCATCTTGAAGTGAAACCGGTTGCTCCATAATGGCTGATGGTTGGACGGATGGTAAACAAAGGTCTTTGATAAACTTCATTGTTTACTGTCTAAAGGAGTATTATTTTTTAAATCAGTTGATAAAAGTGACGATAGAAAGAATACAGATGCTTTATTGGGACTTTTTGAAGTGGTTGTCATATCTGTTGGACCACAAAACATTGTTCAGTTTATAACGGATAATGATGCTACATATAAAGCAGCAGGAAAAAAAACAGACAACGAAATATTGACCATTTTATTGGACAGTTAGCAGCCCACTGCATAGACTTGATTATAAAAGACATGGTAAAGCCCAGTTTGTTTCCATGAAATGCAAAGACAATTGAGACAGCAAGGAAGTTACAATCATGCATATGTGTTGAATTGGATGAAAACAGATTTTACTAATGGGAGAGATCTGGTTCGCCCTGCAGTTACAAGATTTGCAACAAATTTTATTAGCTTGCAGTGTCTTTATAGGTTCAGAAATGAACTTAGACAAATGTGGACAAGTACTGTTTGGGTGCAATCTAGCTATTCTGCTACTACCACTGGCATGTAGATCAGTAAACTTCTTTCGAGTTCCCAGTTTTGGAGGAATGTAGAACATATTTTAAATGTTAGTGAATCTCTTATAATTGTTCTTCGCTTGGTTAATAGTGAAGATAATACTTCCATTGGCTATATCTATAAGGCGATGGATAAAGCAAAATAAGTCATTCAAAAAAGGTTAAAGAAGAAAACTAAATACTCTCCTCATTGGAATGTTATTGATCGCAGATGGGAGAGTCAGTTGCATTGTTCACTACATGCTGTGGCTTTCTAATTGAATCCCCAAGTCTTCTTCAATCCCAGTTCGGACAGGAATTATAGAGAAATTAACAAAGTCTTGAATGATGTTATTACAAGATTAGTTCCGGATGAAGATACTCAAGACATCATTTTTAGGTTAGTGGATGAATGTAAGGAGTGCAATATGGGATTAGTGTCTGAACCAACAATTCGCAACCATCTCACGCGGTCTCCAAGTAATCGAGCATTTACTATTTTTTAGCTTCTATTAATTATTAGGTAATTAGTTCAAACTTTTAACTTGAAATTTGAAAGTCTTATATTTAAAATTTCAACAGATAGATGGTGGGAAAGATTTGGAAATGACACTCCTCAGTTGCAAAGACTCGCAATTCGAGTGTTAAGTCAATGTTGCAATGCAAGTGGATGCAAAAGATATTGGAGCATTTTTTAGCACATCCATTCTCCAAAAAAAAAAAAAAGACTAAAGCATCAAAGATTAAATGATCTAGCTTTTGTGCACTACAATCTGAAGTTACAGGAAACATATATACTTTAATTTTAAATCTTACTTAAAGATAAATTATCTGTATTGTGATATAATCTTTTATTTTATATAAATTGTAGGGACATGATTAAAAGCACCAGGAAAAATGCTATGGACCCTATTAGCTTGGAGAACATTGATATTTTCACCGATTGGGTTGCTTAAGAACCAGCCCTGATGATGACCATTGAGGAGGTTCAAGATTGGGCTAATGTGGAGGTTGGTTGCGCAGATGGGATACTCTGGAATTTGATCAGGGAAATCAAGTGAATGTTGTAGAAGAGGACGATAATGGAGATAATGAAGTCTAGATAGCTGATATGACTTTAGCATTTGGCAGAATTTTTTTTACTTTTGTTGAGGGATGTAGCAAATTTAAACTCCATGGTTATGACTTGTGATGAATATTTTGAAGCTTTAGAAAGTATGGTTGTTGAATTTTATTAATATGGGCCATTTTCAATGACATTTATCTTGATATTTGTGCTGAAAATTGGACATTTATTAGTTTGTTTTATTTTTTTATATAATAGATGTCATATTACCAGTTGATTTAGTTGAATAAATTAGATGTATGATTTCATATTTTTAATTTTAATATTAACCTTATTCTTAATACAAATGTATATTTCTAATTTTTTATGATTTTGTGAAACGTAAGACCGAAAAGTTTCACTGAAATTTCCAAATCGGCCGAAAATTTTCATTTGGAGGCCAAACTGAAACGGCGTCCGAAACAAAATTCACAACTATGACACCACCCCTAGTCAACCCCAACAGATTCCCGAGAAAGAAAGCCAAATTTAATGTCTTTTCCCAGATTCATGTTGTGAGAAGATGTGGGAGGTTCTAGGGTCCATTGCATTGAATTTGGAAGATTAGAACAACATTTTTTGGAAGATTTTAGCATTCAAAGATTAGAGGAACTATTCATTTGACTTGGTAAAAAAATGTCGCAACTTATTACTGCTTAAATACATACTTAATAGTTAAAAAGTGAGTCCGAATCTTTTATCCAAAGGATACCATTTTCTACTTTTATAGATTTTTTGTATGATTTCTAAACTTATTTTAAGGGTTCTTGGATGTGACTCTGTTCGACTTGGCTAAGTCCCATGCGAATTGACCAAGTCAACCTAAATTAAGGGGGAGCAAGTTGCCCCTTGAATCCGAGTATTAGAAACTCACCTTGAAAAGCAAGATCACTATTTTAGCGACACTTAAAGTTTTGATTTATTTAAGTGGCTACTTAAGGTTCAGTGATATATGACACCTTGACATAGTTGCATGACGGGGTGTCTGGTAGGGACATCGGATGAAGTACTTGTGCAAGACTTGACTTTCTGAATAGTCAAGTTCCTAGATTAAAATTGGTTTGTACATAAAGTAAGATGCTTAAGGTGTAATTGTTGACTATCCCCTTTAGCCTTTTGGGTTGAATCATATCCTATCCCTCAACTTCTGATCAAGGCTCAAATTCAAATCCTCTACTTTACATCATGTAAAACCCTGGTAGTATCTAAATTATCATGTGTTTTTTTTTTTTTTTTTCAGCAACTCTCTTTCGTTCAGGTGTATATGGGAAGGTTAAAAATAGTTCCATGCCTCAAATGGAATAAATATTATGGAGTTTCATGAAGACTTTATAAATAGCAAGGCGACATAAAAGAAGACTCGTTGAGATGGTGTGAAAGGGCATGGGCTGGGGCTTAGAGCATTCTGTCTCATTGACAAGCCCATCTTTTGCCATTAATATGACCCGCTATAGAAGGGTGTCGGGTCCGGCGCTCTAAAGGACTGGCTATGTAGTGGTGCATAAGTCCCACATCGGAAACAAGCAAGTCTTGATATTGGGTATGTAAGTGCGGCCCGACCTTAACCCAACATAAGGCCCTTTAAAACCGTGCGACTGGTTTGAAATCCCATGAGCCAAAGTAGAAAATATCATGTGGATAGCGGGCTGAGGTTGATACAAGTGGTATCAAAGCCGAGGATGGCTCTATTTTCCGGTGGGGGAGTATGTCACCCTGCACGATGCAGGCCCAAGGGTTTGGGCTTGCATTGGAAGTGCTGAAAGCACAATGAGTACCAAAGCACGTGTCCAAAGAAACAATAAGAAGTATCCGCAGAGACGATAACGAGGATGCACCTCAATAGGAAAACCCAATTTTCATTAATCAACTCTCTAAGAAATAAACCCCATACAAAGCATATAAATAAAAAAAGAAATCTTGATGGCTAAGAAACCTAATAACCTATCTTAAGAAATAAAATAAGAATCGTAATGGAATTGGAAACTAAATCCTAATTATAACTCTTAAATAAAATTAGAAATTTAATAACACATAAAATCTAAATCTACTTGGGCCCTACACATGTGGCCCGAGGTCTATCTACATCATTCTCCCTGGCTTGGAAAGAACTCGACCTCTAGTTCGATCAGTGCCCGCCTAGGTCGAAAATTAATCGAACAAACTTTTGATCTATTGGTTGAGCTTCAATTTGTGCACTTATCATGAAAACTCTAGCATATCTTTTGATTTGAGAGGCGAATTGTGTGTGGATGTGCGATCAAACCCTTAGGCACTCTGGAATCTACATCATCAAATCATATTCTCTGACTAGCCGCCGGTCATCTCCAAGGTGACATTGTTGATCCACAAAGACAAAATCAATGTGAGAATTAATGTGGGGAATTTCAGCAATTGATGTTTCTTCTCTAGCTGCCTGTATATCACCATTACCCATAGAAGTGTCTTCCTCTAGTTTCTCAATCTGAATATCTTATACCACTGGTCCCTCAACATGGTGGTCCGCTGTTATTTGAGGTAATTGTCCATCTTTAGGCATAACTTTGCCCGGGTAAGATCATTTAAGCATGCGCTCCACACGAATTGCTTCCCAATATGCCTCATGAATGGTCTTGAAGTCACTCATTCTCTCCACTATATCCGGTCTCAAGCCTCTTACAAGACTAATTACATCATGTTCATCATCCTCCATTCCACATGCATTTTGGACCCTTGAAGAGTATGCAAGAACGGACATTTTTTCTTATTTCAAATCAAGAAATTGCCGAAAATAATCTTCATTCTCAAAATACCATATGCCATATTTAAGTGCATATTTGGTTCTTTGAAATGAATGGCAGAATTTACTGATACAAAATTTCATCTCAGATTTAAGAATGGACTGACCTTATCTGTAGATCTGCTCGCTTTGAACAAAATGGTGAAAACGGATTTGAAATCGGACTTCACATGATTTTACAATCATGAAAATAAATTTTGCCTGTTGGACTAGTCAAAATTGCTATTGACCGAACTCTGCTGATGCAATAACTACGTCAAAGTATGTTTGTTTACGTCAAATGAAGTTTGTCTTTGGGCCTCGCTGTAAACGGGTTAGAATGACCTGAATCTGGCTGGCTTGGAATTCTGGCCCAACCAGCAAGAACTAGTTATTCCACGTATCACGAATGGCACATGATTCACCTTCGTGCATTTGCAGCAACGAAGTCGACAACAATGGCAGAGGCACTGACGCCTAGCGACGACGAAGATCCGGTGGAGCGAGGTGGTCGTCGCAGGTGACAGGTACACCCTATGCTTCCCTTTTTTTTGCTTCTTTCTATCTCCTTCCTTCTTCTTCTCCTCGCCTCTCTTCCTCTGCCTTTCTTCTCTTTTTTTTTACTGGTTGGGGAGCTTTGGTGAAAGGGAGGTGCCAGATGGGGCCATGACGGTTTTTTTTTTCTTTTTTTTTTTTTTTTTTGAAATGGTGATATGGGAAGGGGTTTGGGATTTCTGCAAGAAGGTGGATGGGTTGGGCCACGAAGAGTTGTACTAGGTGGCACAGTGGGGTTCGAAGGCTACATGTGGCAGATATGGGTTTCGGCAGGCTGCTCGAGACTAGAATTGAGGGGACAGTGATGGGGGTTTGCAATTTGGGTTTCGGTTTGGGCTGCGGAAGTTGGGTGAGGGCCAATGAGGGTGGGGTTTAAGGTTCGGGACAATGGGACTAAGTGAGGAATTTTTATTTTTTTCTGATGGCAGGGGATGGTTGTCAGGAAGTTTAGTTTTTTCTTTTTTAGAGAGGGATTGGTTACGGGATGCTGTGGATTGGGAGTTGGGGTAGGCAGGGAAGTGTCGGGGACACATTTTGGACAAAGATGGATCACGAATAGGCTCCTGTTGGCGATGGGCCGGAGATCGGCGATCAGAGCGAAATAGATCTTCGCTCTGATACCAAACTGATGAAGACCCTAGGGTTAGGGCTTGCGTGGGAAGTGCTCAAAGCACATGTCCGAAGACACAATAAGAAGTCTCCACAGAGACAATTAATAGGACGCACCACAATGGGAAAACTCAATTTTTCATTAATCAACTCTCTGAAAATAAACCCCTTACAAAGCATATAAATAAGAAAAGAAAAGAAATCTTGATGGCTAAGAAACCTAATAACCTATCTTAGGAAATAAAATAAGAATCCTAATGAAATTGGAAACTAAATCCTAATTATAACTCTTAAATAAAATTAGAAATCTAATAACAAATAAAATATAAATCTACTTGAACCCTACACATGTGGCCTAAGGTCTATCTGCATCACTGTAGAAGGGCAATAGGTCCGGCGCTCTAAAGGACTAGGTATGCAGTGGTGCATAAGTCCCACAACAGAAACATGCAAGTCCTGATCCTGGCTATATAGGTGCGGCTTGGCCTTAACCCCAATGAGGCCTTTTAAAACCGTGCGGGCAAGATAGGGCTGAAATCCCATGAGCCAAAGTGGACAATATCATGTGGATAGTGGGCCCGAGTTGTTACGTTTTCCTATAGTGTTGTTCTATGAACACGGCCAGATCCTTTTAAATGGGCCCGGCTAGCCAGATGTGACTAGAATGTGGTTATGACACTATATAACCAAACAAGATGAATAAAAAAAAAAACCAGAGAAACCAAATGAATAGAAGCGTACCCCTATGTAAGAATACATGATGCCTTCAAATAGAGAATACAGTACATATACTATGGAATATGTACCTATCTTAGATTATAATCCTAGATCATCCTACAATACAAGAGATAATAGAGGTATGATAATCCTCAGTACTATAGTCTATACACCCTTTGCACTACACAGAAAACATTGCATAGCTTTACAATCACTATTAAAGTAGCAAGTAATTTAAATTCTTTTGCACATCAAGCTCCTCTCAATATAAACATTATAACTTGCAAAAATTCAGGCAAGCAAAGAATTGATTTCAGATGTGAATGTTGTCTAGTTAAAATACTAATTATAGTTATATTCAAATACCTATAATCACTGCTCGCTTCTTCACTACCCAGTACTTCATCTTCATCATTGCTTCTTTTGTTGGTGCTGCTTATATCACAAATGTTGTGTCTTCGTATTGCACTTTTGGCCAAACGAAACAAGCTATCTCGAATAGAAAGCCTTGTTTTAACATCCAACTGAAAAGAGAAGATTTTAGTTTGTAGCTTGTGAGATAATATGTTTGTTCAAGATGATAACTTAAGAACATCACACACTTACCTTTCCCATGACATCTTGAAGCTGATTAAATATGGTTTCTTCCAATGTGGATTCATCATTCAAGGTGGAGATCTTACTCGAATCTTCTTGTTCTGTGGGCAAGTTCAACTCCTGTGATGGAAACTTCACAACATTTTCATCACTTTCAAAGTTTGTTTGAAGTGAATTATGCCCTTTGTTCTCTTGCGAGCAGTTATGATTGATGGACTGGTCAACGCAAGTGACTTGATGTCCAAGTTGTTGCTTTTGTTGTTGAATGGCAAGCATTGCTTGAATTTGCTGGCGCCGCCGTAATTTTTCAATTTTTTCTCGTGGTGTCATACGAGATTGCCTTGAGGGAACATTCGCTAACTTTTTCGGAAGATTTGCAGGCTTTGAAGAATCTAGGGAGTAATTACAACCAGCTGTAACCATTTGGCTTCGGTCCCAATCAGAATGAGGGAGCGGTGACATTGGCATGATGGGAAAGTGATGTGTAGGATATCCATATGCCATGTTCATGAATGGACTGGAGGCATGCAGATATCTCAAAGATTCAAGCTCTCCATGTTGCCTCTGGGGGCTGAGAACTGAAGGAAAGACTTCTGGAACAGAGCTCGTGGAGGCATATATTTTCACGTTACCAAATTGTTGATTTTGATTCGACGTAGGAGACCAGGCACCATACATATTCTGAAGTGATTTTGCTTTTCTCTTTTCATCTGCTTTCTTTCGGCACTTCAGCTGTTTCTTTTCTCTATTGACCTGCAAAAATATTAATAACCACCCATTGTAATAAATTGAACCAAGTAATTAGAAGACCAATCATTCATGATATTTCTGATGTTATTATGTTTGCTCCATCATATGTCCTAAATGGGCTGGTCTAAAACTATCCTAAACTGTGCTGGTTTCACTACTTTTCCAGATTAGATGATTAAATGGTCGGCAGTTTTGTTGTGCATTGAACCATGTGGAAAAATTGAAAATCCTGTTAGCATGGCGTTTTTCTGATCTCTACGTCCCCTTCAAATCATTGTTGTGTAGACGTTTTTAATTCAGTTAAGATGCCCAACTGCTTGTGATTTGGGGTTGGTCGAACACACCGAGTGAAGCAATAACCACAACAATGCAACAATCATGGAACTGTAAACATTACTTTGATGTTAATAGGAAGTGATCCAACCTGAAGACTAAATAATCTTACAAGTGAAAAAATATAACAAATACTAGAGGTTCAGAGGGAAATTCTAGCATCCAAATCATTTAAGCAGAACTTCTTATTTCTTAATGTATAAGAGACATTTAAGGATATGGATGATCTCGTCAGGTTGTAAGTTTGCATGTATGGGGTCAGTTCTTTGATGACCAAGATTGATCTCAAGTGTCAAAAAATGGGTAATCTGTGCCCTCAAGAAAATCAAAATTCGAACATGATGGCCATCCAATAGGATAAGTATTTATGTCAAATAAAAACTCATTTTTTATTTGTCAACACGTTTGTTTTCAGAACAGGCCGGACATTTAAGGGTGAGGAACTTTTAATAAATTTGGAGTCTTTTTGGCATCACTCATCCCTAGAGTGTCATCAGATCATTATGGACGAAAGAACCATAAGTCCTACGTGCACGAACAGAATGCCTGAGGATTCTCTGCATATGCTTAGGTCAAGGATCATGCAATTCCATATCATACAAACAACACAATCTGAAATTCGAAAAATTCTAACAAGTTGAAGCCCTAAATGCAGTATTTGTGGGATTTTCAGAAAAACAATGTCACTAAAATGTGCATTGCAGAAAACTCCAAAACTTGTAATCAATGAAGTTCATAGGTGCTTATTTTATACGGTAAGTAGTTCATGCTCAAAATACCTTGTCACCAAAGCGGCCGTCAATCCCACTGCCAATTTTATGAATATGTGGCTGTGATGCTGATGTCTCTGCACTTGTCTCAGTACTGTCTTCTGTCTGCAAACAGAAAGATGAGTGTAAAGCATTCATTTTAGGCGTAAGTAGAAAACTCCTGGCCATGCTAAAAGCATATACAAGTAGACAAGTGCATACCTTCTCCTCCAATGGTTCGGTTTTCGGTCCAGCAGGCCCAATTTTATTGCTGCTGCGGACAAGAGGCTGGCTTTTAAAAGGCTTGAATTCTTTCTTGACATTGAACTGTTCTGAAGTGCTCCTGTCTGCTATTATACCTGTACCTGGAGAGCTTGTAGCAATAGGATGGTATTTGGTGGGGCTACTGCCAATAAGATTGGCAGAAGATGACCACAGCTCATCTGCATGGCCAATAATTTCATTTCCAAGTATGGAGTCATCATTTCTGCAAAATCATCACTTGTGAGGATAACCAGTCAGATAAATGGGATTGAATCAATCAAACGAAGAGTTCAAACTTCTGAGTTCACTATGCCCTAGTGCCTGTCATAACCACACATGCCAAGGAAACCACATGTGACAATTGTGTGTCCACAAGGAGGGGTCAACCATGTAGACAGCTTGACCCAAAATCTCCCTGCACTACTCATCAGCCAGTCATTAGTTTCCTTAATGTGAATCTTAATAAGCATGAATAGCAATGCATATTCAAGGTACACAGGTCCTGAAGATGACGTGACCAGCATGACTTTTTGGCTAGGTGATCGATGTTGAGTCATAAAATGCATCACATGGATGTAGTGAATACGCCACATCTGCTAATATAGAGGGAGAGTTTGTAGGGAAAAGCTGCACATGGTGTTGTAAACCTCCAAGATTTAATAAATAATAATCAGTCTTTCGTAGTACTCTTTTTTTTTGCAAAACCAACCAAGGTCTTAAGAAAAGGATAAAGACATAATCACTACCTAAAGATATTGTCAAGATCATCAAAGTTTCCAATGTTAGCCCAACTGTAGTCAAGAAAGCCACTTTCTTTCTCTTCATAACCATTTCCAAACAACACAGGATCAGCATGTGGTCGACCTGCATAAGCAATTAAAATATCCGTTTCCTTCAGATTTGTAAACCTACAGCTTAATAGACATACAATCAATTTAACAAATTTTATTATAATGTTACCTTTTATTGAATCTAAACTGGTCACATCAGGGAAATCATTAGGAACCTTGTTACCAATAGAATCCCGATGACTTGTATCAGCAGGCCATGAATCCATGTCAAGTCTTGGAGGTGAAAGTTCTTCATTAGTATTGAAATAGGATTTCTCTTCTGGCCTAGAGCCGAATAAGTCATTCTTATCTTCTGATGTTTTATTCTCCCCAGACTTTACAGCAATACTTGCTTCTTGACTGGTTTGTTTTTTGCTGAAACCATCATATGTATACAATTTATTCTCTTCACTTCCCTTGGGATAAGGCACAATATGATCATCACTGTCATTGGCATCACCCCATATTATACCTACAAGCTGAGAATCAGAGAACAACATTTTATATGTGCATAGTCAGATTTAAAAAGGAAACTGAAGATCTTATTAAGAGATACTCATGTCTTTCTTTCTCGCCGTCTCACATTGTCAGGTGACAATATTTCTGCTATATCTCTTACTTCAAAACCAAATTTTCATACCCGGATCAAGCATATAGAAGTCAACTATCATTTTGTCCGGGAGAAGGTGTCAAGGAAGGATCTTAGTGTTCATTATATCTCAACACAAGATCAGCTAGCAGATATTTTTACCAAGGGACTCCAACCCAGGATGGTTGCAGTACTTCAGGTCCAAGTTATTGGTGCCTGATGGCCCCATAGGCTTGAGGGAGAGTAATAGTAAAGAGAATACAAGGGCAACTCAGTCTAAGATCAGCTACTGAGTGGACTCAGAGCAGTGGGTTGACAGTTGTAACTACCTATCTGTTTGAAGTCATGACATCATGTGTATGATGTGTTCTGTTTAATAGGATTCTGTTAATGAAACAAGATTAGTCAGAAGTTTCTGTAATTTTTTCTCACTGTATTAATATATTTAGATCTACTGATTTTTTCAATGGAAATGAAATCATCAGAAACATAAGCACATTGGGATTCAATAAGTCTCAAAAACAAAACCCAATAAACCGTTTCTTACATAGGATTGCAGCATCATTCGAATCAACAAAATGAAGTAAAATCAGAGAAACCCAAAAGGCCTTACCTCCTCTTCGTTCCAATCAAACATTTCTGAAGCAGATCGAGATCTCTACACTTGAACCCAAACTTCTAGATGACCGCTCCAAGTCCGATTCGAACATCGTAGCATCCAAACAGAAAAAAAGGGTCGACCAAATCAAACCCCCCCACCAACAAAACCCAAATCCCCAAAACACGATGCACCAATCGAGAAATCTAAATACTCCACAGCAGGCAGCAGATATCGTGCTTTTGCTGAAAGGCGATGATGGGAAAAAGAGGTTTTTTCTGTGTTTCAACTGCAGTTTAATGTTATGGTCTCCAGAGCCTGTGGGACTGGAGAGGGGGTTAGGAGGACACGTGTCTGGCTGTGATGGCGTAGAGAGGTGGGACCCACGTGTGGTGAGCGTATCAGAATTTGTGGTGTGGAGGAGTGGATCTAATCCTGAAATATGGTTGGCTGGAGTGGCGTTTTCATTTCATTTGAGTTTGCATTTGTGAAGGTTCATTTGAAATGGAGGGTTGCAGTTTGTGGTGGGAGTCGCTCCAAGGGTCGCTCTCAGCGTCAGGTCTTGGATTCCTCCGCGACCATGAGTTGGAGAATTAGTTAAATGTATGACCAATCCTATCATCCAACGCTTGAAATCGTGCCACGGCACTAGACTACTTCTTTAATTTACAACTATATATAAAGGCTCTTATCCAACTTTCCTCCCATGTGAACGTTCCCAATTGCATTCTAAAGAGGTTGTTGATTTTGATTTTGATTTTGATCCCCATCCCCCCCACCCCCGCGTTCCCAATTGCATTCTAAAGAGGTTGTTGATTTTTATTTTCATCCCCCCCCCTACCCCCTTCCCAATTGCATTCCCATCCAATCCCCCGCGTTCCCAATTGCATTCTAAAGAGGTTGTTGATTTTTATTTTCATCGCCCCCCCCCCCCCCCCCCGCCGCTTCCCAATTGCATTCTGAAGAGGTTGTTGATTTTTATTTTCATCCCCCCCCCCCGCCCCGCCCCACCCCCCACCCCTTCCCAATTGCATTCCCATCCAATCCCCCGCGTTCCCAATTGCATTCTAAAGAGGTTGTTGATTTTTATTTTCATCCCCCCCCCCTCCCCTCCCCCCCGTTCGCAATTGCATTCCCATCCAATTGCATCCCCGCCCCCCCCCCCCCCCCCCCCCCCCAATTGCATTCCCATCCCATCCCCCCCCCCCCCCCCCACCACCACCACCACCACCACCACCACCACCACCACACACAAAAAGATATGCAACCCTAAATTTCAAGGAACCCATAATATTTACGATAAATTAGCTAAGAGTCCTGAGCAAAGTCTTCCAAGGCATCAAGGATAACAACTTTTTCTCTAATGTCTATAGTCCAGACACCTGGAGATATTTTGGTGAGAGGTCCATAATATGTCACGTCATATATTTTCATGACTAATTTGCCCTTTCAAACTTCATTTTTAGGCCAAGTTATCTCTTATTCTATGTTATGCAGAGAACTCATTCCTTCTTCTTCTCTCTTATTTTCCATTTTCCATTTATTGTCATGGTTGTCGAGTAACGTTGCAGAGTACCTTCCGTCGCCACCATGACTTCCGATTCTCTCTCTTTCATTTATTTAAAGATGAAAACAGTTTTACTTTATTTTACTCTTTCATCTGAAGTCTATTCCAAATCTCTGTCTCTTTAAAACTGATTTTTCTTGTTTTCCCTCTCTTTTTTCTTGATTGAATCGTGGTCATCAAGTGTTCTTGTTTTGGATTTCAATTTTTATTAGAATCTGATTTTTCGTATTCTAACTTTTGGTGTCGCTGAGCTCAAATAAATTTTCCAAAATCTCTAATAAACTGGACAAAAACTCAGACAAATTTATCAAAGTTTTGAATAACTTTTGCTCATCAGCTACCTCTAACCTCTCTCCAAACCCATCAGAAAGAGACACTGTAAGCTAGAGAGTGTCTCTAGATGGGCGGCTCTCTTTGAAAGCAGCTTGAAATATCATCAAGTCTAGAATTTGCAAACTGAAATGGGCTAGTATGATCTAGAATGGTATCTCCCTCCACAAAATCAGCTGCTTTGGGTAGCATTTGATGCATAAAAAAAAATCCAACTGAAATCCGCTTGAAGGGCCTAAGGTTTTCCTTAACATCCAGATGTAACTTCTGCTAACAAGAGGAAGACTCGACAACTCATCTTTTTCTCTCGTGCGAGCAAGACAAATCACTTTGACTTTGGTTATTCAAATATGTAAGTCTCCAGCCTCTCTCCATTCTCATTTCACATCATTACAAAATTATCCGAGTAGAAAAATTAACAGCAAACTAAAAAAAAACAGGAAATTTATCTGAGTTTTCTGAAAACTTATGTTAACTTCTGGTAAAACTCATTTAGCAAATTTATCTGAGTTTTGCCAAAGCTTAGATAAATTTGTATGAGTTCTGCTTTTGCTGACGTGTACATGGGTTTTTTTGTCTTTTTCATCGCATCATTTTTACGAGAGAACTTCAGTCGGTACGATAAAATATCGTGAACCTTAGGCTATAAAAGCAAATGATGAGAGACCTCCGCCCAAATGCCCCTAATATTTATATCGTTTTTTAGGCCCCGATTCGCACCATTGTCATGTTGTTTCTCATATTAGATTATGCTGACGTTATAAAAGTTTTGAGAGAATTATGGGACTTAACACATATGGTACCCACTTTTTAGAGTTTGCAGCACTTTATTAAGTGTCGTACATGGGATCATCTATAGAAATTACAATATGGTAAGGTGTATAAAAATTACAATATTGTAGGGCCTGTTTGGATGTATAAGAAAACACTAGAAAATAATATTTTATTGAATATAATCTTTTATTTCTTGAAGAAAAAAAATTGTGCATTTGGTAACCCAAGAAAAATTTGAAGAAAATATTCATTTTTTTTCAAAAAGCTCAATATTTTCTCCTACAGTTCCCTCTGTACAAAGCTTTCTACAACATAAAAATATTTCAAAATGACGATTATAAAGTGATAAAGTAAAGATAAGACTTAGTTCCCCAAATCCATCATAATGTGTTTGTTTACATGTATGGTAAAGTAAAGTAAAAGTAAATGTCAAAAGACGGTAAAGGTGGGATAAAGTATATGGTGAAGTAAAGTGGGAAGGAATGGTAAAACAGTTTCTTTTTTTTACTTTACTTTATCAAATTTTATCGTAATTTTATATGGTAAATAATAAGTAACTTGTTTACGAGTGTGGTAAAGTGAAGTAAAGATTGATGCTATATCATGGTAAAAGGTGAGGTAAAGTAAGGTCAGATGAAGAATGTGGTAAAGTAAAGTGGGAGCGAGAGTTATAAAATAGTTTTTTATTGACTTTACTTTAATATACTTTACCATGGTTTTATGTGATTAAAGAAAATGAACTTATGGTAAAAAAATAACAGTTGAACTTTACTTTACCACATTACTTTTTTATCCAGATGTGGCAAATTACATATAAATTAAAAAGTTTTAATAAAAAATTATTATAATAATGTAATTTACTTTAATCATATCACATTCCAAACAGCTCAATTTAAAATCTGTAATATTCTTCAAAAAATTGTCAAACAGTAAAAATATTATACTATTATAATATTACATTGTTGTATTTTATACAATTTTATTCTTGCAATATTTAAATCTGTAAATATTTTATTTTGTAAACATCCAAACGGGCCCTTAACAATCAAAATATGGGATCATATTCATAAAATTTACGATGTAGGCCCACCTTTATAGGAATTATAATGTAGGGTAACTGGGTAACCCTTTTGTGAATATAAATATGAGACACACCTTTAGAAATTAGAATATAGGGCCCACATTTATAGGATTTACAATGTGGGCCCATCTTTTATGGTCGTGACTGTGTGACTCGTATTTTAGAATTATAAAATGGAGCCACATTTTTTGTGATTGTAGAGACATGACCCACCATTAGAAATTACATTTTGGTGCCCATCTTTAGAAATTATAACATATAAGATACATTAATAGGATTTACATTGTGGGCTCACATTTATAGAAATTATAATGTGGGGTCAGCTTTTTTGTTGATTGTTAATAGAGGAACGCTATTTAAAAATTACAACGTAGTGCTCACCTTTAGAAATTAGAACATGGAAATGCATTCATAGGATTCACAATGTAGGCCCATAT
Source organism: Cinnamomum chago (assembly GCA_038049695.1). Lineage (NCBI taxonomy): Eukaryota > Viridiplantae > Streptophyta > Magnoliopsida > Laurales > Lauraceae > Cinnamomum > Cinnamomum chago. The sequence goes on from CP142452.1 coordinate 37,347,512, forward strand.
TCATAGGATTTATAGTGTGGCTCCACCTTTTGTGATTGTAACCATATGACCCGCCTTTAGAAATTATATTACAACTTGATGCCCACCTTTAGAAATTAGAATATGATTTATAATATGGTCCCACTAGAAATCAAAAGAAAATGCTTCCTTTCTTAAAAAAAAATAAAATGAAAATGCTTCCACTATGATGAGGGAACCATTGGATTTGTTAGAAAATGCTTCCACTATGATCAGGGAACCATTGGATTTGTTAGCGAATCTAAGGCCTCTATGAATTATTCTCAAACCTTCAATGTATGCATATAAGAGGGTAAAAATCCCTTACCCCATCTCTCCATACACCAGTTCCGGATGCACACAAACTTCCTTATTCCTGGCGTTATTTAATTTTAAATTCCAAGAGTGAAAGGATCCCTCTTCCCTTCGGTTTCTATCTTTAGATCAACACTCAAAACATGGAAAGTCTTTTACCCCAAAAATTAAAACATGAAAGTGGAAAAATAATTTTATAAATGTCTTTGGTCCTGCCCTTGCTAATCCTTGCTGCTTCGATTCGCAAGGCCTGCTAATCCTTGTTGATAGACATTAATTTTTTTATATGTATTTGGTCCGGCCCTTGCTAATCTTTGGTCCGGCCCTTGCTAATCTTTGGTCCCGCCCTCAAGTAATAAGATTAGCTAGGACTGTGTGACTCAATCTTTACCAGCCCTTGCTAATCCTTGCTGCTTCGATTTGACTGATGAGTAATGTTGTTGATAGACTCATGTATTCTTACAGGTGCTGACATTTAATGGAGTTTTATTTCATGGTATAAAGTCTAGTGTTGTGGATGGACTCAAGTATTCTTTGTTGGTGATTTTGTCTCATTTTGTTGGGTAAAGAATGTGGAATGTAAGGTTTCTGTTCAGATTCCCTTGTTTTGTATCAATTTGGTTCCGTGTATTTATTTGTTTATTACCGCCCAATGTGACTCGAAATCTCAGCCTCATGTTTGGGTCGATTTGCACTTTCCAATTATGCTATGCCCATGTTCATCTTATTACTTTTACTGAGTTCCATTAGTTTTTAATTTTGAATATTGTTGTGATTCCTCTATTTCAAAGGCAGTAATTCAATTGGCTTTCTTTTGCTTACTGAATTTAGAGGCTTTTGACGTATATATCATTTGATAAGAATCTTGTTGTATTTCTTTTATTTCAAAAGCAATAATTTAACTTAGTTTTCTTTCTCTAATAGAATTTAGAGGTTTGTGACTTGCATCTTTTGTTCAGAATCTTGTTGTGATTCCTCTATTTCAAAGACAGTAATTGGAACTCTCTCTCTCTCTCTCTCATTGAACTTAAGAGGTGTTGTGGCTTGTATCTTTTTTAGTTTAATTATTATATGACTGTAATGTGATCATATATTAATGTTTATTCCTGAATTGTGAAAAAGGTCTTCATCTTATTCTCATCGTGCATTGGTCCTATTGAGATCAATGTCCACCCTCGCTCCTGGAAGGTCATAATTGTGGTCAAGCACGAGCCCTCACTATAAAACTTTTGTTATGCCATTTTTTATCACCAATTATTTTTGGGATTTGAGGTAACTCAATGGGTTGTAAGATTTTACAAGTGGTATCAAATGTTGGGTGTTCAAGTCATGGGATATACGCATTTTGCCTATAGGTCCATTATCTACTTTATTTTGTTGTGACTGTATGCCTATAGTTTTTCTTGGTGCTATTTCTTTTTCAAGTTATCTAATTTTAATGTCTTCTTCTTTGATGAGTTTTGGAAGGTATTTATTTATTTGTATGATAATCTTTTTGAGGATTCTTAAAATAATAAATAAACTATTAGACTTCATTACTAGAATCCCATTTCAGACAAGAATGAAAATAAAATGACATTTATTTATGCTTCTTCACGAGAAAGAAGAGTTCAGTACCCTCATGTTCTCAAATAATCTTTTTGGAAAATGCTTGGTATAAAAAGGAAAAAGCGATCCCAAAAACTATGAAAAAAATATGTGGTATGGGGGACCCAACATATTGTCCTGGCTAGTGCTTTATAACCTTTTATGTTGCATATTTTTTACCATAATGAAGGCCTTTGGTCTATTATGTAATTCCATTGTCACAGATGTGCATATATCATCTTGATTATTGGATCTTAACTTCGTCACTCAACTTTCAGCAAAAATGTGAACATCATACTTTATTGGGAAATTTACAAGAAAAGTATGGTTAATCCTGTATTTGACCATTTTAAACACAAATACTGGTATTTTGCGATTTTGGTGTTCGTACACAAGTTTTGGACCACTTTACCCCTGAAGTTGCCGAACGAAATCGTCACAAAAATCACCCTCAACCCTTATAATTTTCTCCCTAGAAGGCTTTCTCCTTCCCTTCCACAACAGAGAAGAAAAGCAGAACAAAACCAGAGCAAGAAGAAGAGAAAGAGATTGAATCATGTCTTGGCAAACATACGTCGACGATCATCTGATGTGCGACATCGAAGGCCACCATCTCACGTCTGCGGCCATCCTCGGACACGATGGAAGCGTCTGGGCTCAAAGCACTTCCTTTCCTCGGGTCTGTTTCTCGCTTTTATTCCACCCTAAATGGCCTTTCATTAATTGGTTTACATTCTCTCCTTCAGATCTGACAAGCATTCATTTTGGTGTTTTTTTTTTTTTTTTGGATTATCTGTTTCATTGGGTGATTTGAACTTGGTTTTTGTCATTTATGTTCTTTCTTGGAATTTGGAAATATATGCATTGAATTATGTGATAGGTTGGATTGAAGAATTCAGCTATAAATACTCATTTCTTTGTTGATGGTGTTGTTTGATTTGCTGAAAGGGTTGAGAATGAGGTGTTTGATCAATGTAGGATGTGGGTTTTTTTATTTTATTACATATTGAATGATTTGAGGTGATTTGATCAATGCATGCAGGCAGGGTTTTTTTTTTTTTTGAAGGGTGAGGTCGGATATATTTCATATTGGTGGATAATGATCTGAATATGTAGTCATTTTATAGTGCCTGAAATGAGCATATGAACAAATCCATATACATTGCAGTTTTACAGGATAACATAAGGTTTTGGATGATGGAAAAATGCACATTATCATTTTTTTCAATTTTTTTATAACAGTAAAATTTATTATTTCAGAGAAAAGAACACCAAAGAAAGGCTAAGCCCAAAACAGCCTAGCCATGCCCAAGATGCATATTAGTTTTGTGTTGTATGAGATAATTTTGGATGTTGGTTATGTTTATATTTTGGTTTTGGATTCAAATTTGCTGGAGTTTGAGGTTCCATTTCTTTATATAGTTAGTTAAGACATATGTCTTTGTTGTTGTATTAGGACATAATACGTTTCCATTTTGTGAATAGCTATTGGATCACATGAGACTGTAATGGATCTGTGATGTGTTGATGAAATGTTTTTTTCCTTTTTCTTTTTTTTATAATAGTAAAGGTTTTACAGATTCTGCTGGATCTTGGGTTTCGGCTATCTAGTGGATATAGCATAATAAATATCATTTGGCATTACCTGTCACAAATTTGATGTTGGAACAGGTTCCTTGTTTGTCTATTATAATTTATTAACTGGGTTGTGAATATATTCTTCTCCACCGTTAGAAGGTTGTTAGATTTTTGTGATTAGTATAATGGATATTTATCAACTCAATCTCAAATCTAATTGCTGAGAGATGGAACATTCTTGTTCAATTTTTCTTCTAATAGCTATTAGACCTTTTTAATATGAATACAGGTTGTCTGCATTCCCTGACCTTTTTATGCTTTAAACTTATCACTTGGTTGGAACAAGTGGTCAGTAATTTGTTGAAATTTGACATCATATGGGATGATTTGCCTTGCAATTATGCATAGGCAAGTATCCGTTTTCCCCAACCTAGTTGTAAACGACGGATTTTCAAGAACAGGTGGAGAAGACTTCTGAATAGTTGCTGACTACATTTTCAAAAAGAGGAAATGTTTTTCAGTAGAATTAAGAGTGCGTGCTACGTACTGATATAATTCTATTTTCACATGATATGATGACAATATAAGTTCACTACAGACCTGCAGCTATTTCTATGTAACTTATATATGCACACATGTGATTAGATTTCCTTCTTTTCCACTGATGAGACTTTGTTGTTCTTATGATGATGTGTAGCTTAACCCTGCAGAAGTAACTGGTATTATGAATGACTTTGCTGAACCTGGATCACTTGCACCAACTGGCTTATTTCTCGGAGCCACAAAGTCTATGGTGATTCAAGGCGAGCCAGGGGCTGTTATTCGTGGAAAGAAGGTGATGACCCTGTCACATTCATTGACTCCATTGTTATAATTCCTTGAAAGGGGATTGCTATCAGTACCCAAGTTTGTATTTTGGTCAGCCTAAATAGATAAAATGTTTTAATACTCTGGAGAAAATGGATGGTTTTCTAAGCGAGTGTTTGAGGGGCTGATGAATATCTGATGTGTACACTCGGGGGCTTGGTAAATGTCTGGTGTGTCTCAAACATGGTTATAAAAATTGACCAATGCATATCGGTTTTTCGGTGCTATGATGGTTCCGGGCGATATATGTATTGCATATGTATCAGCTCATACACCGACATGATATGAATCGACCGGGGCTTTGAAAGAGTTAAAATATAATTGCCAGGGTTCAAATGCATGAACAATTACTTTATCTCGTTAGCACTCTAACCACAGGGCCACAAAACAGTCACTTTCTTTGAAGTATTTATTTTTATGTAACAAATATTTGTCAAATTCTCCATAATACCCATTGATTGGATTGATACCGAGGTAAACCCTGATCCACATCCTATTCTATCCCTCTGTTTCCTTTTATTATCATGCATCTAGGTAGCCCTCAGAAGAAGGCATAAAGGCTTGGAGTTGTACCAGTGAGATCAATCTTCTTTGATTCATCACATTAACTACTGTCAGTTTTATGAATGACATAGTTGATGGAATTATTTCTAGAAAGAATCTACATTCATTTGACAATTCTAACAGTCTAATCTGCAATCTCAAAAGCATGAAAATAAAATAAAATGATGATACAAGGTTATGAGATTACACTTACATTGAAAACACTCAATGTACAACATAACACCAATTATAAATACACAAAATAAGCCCCGTTGAAGACCTTTTTGGAGCTTCAGTTGATTGATATATTACAATTCCCTGGGATGTGTCTTCCATGTATAGTTTATGATGCTGCTCCTCTCTGGTGCGCGTTTGTCATTTGACTCAGTGCTTTGTTTTCAGGGCTCTGGTGGTGTTACTATAAAGAAAACTGGCCAGGCCTTGGTCACTGGAATCTATGAAGAACCAGTGACTTCAGGCCAGTGCAACATGATCGTTGAAAGGCTTGGTGATTATCTTGTTGATCAAGGACTTTAGCTTGGGTATGCAACTTTTGGTTCTAATTCAGTTTCCTTATTTGGCCTGTGACTTCTGGCATGAGCCTACATCTACTACTTGCAAGTTGCAACAGAGTGGCTGCATTGAATAATGTTTTTGTGGTCATAGGGAGTCATTGGTTGTAGCTCTTTCATGTCCTCTGATCCCTTTCCTGTCAAATATTTGTGTGCATTTTTTCTGAAAGGGGTTTTGATTTTTCAAGTCAATCATACTCCTACCTATGCATAAGTTGATTTAGGATTTTTTTTAACGAATTTATCAATTAGCCTTCTTGTCCTTGCTATGTTATATTATTAGAATCCTTCTGCAATCAGAAGCTGACCTCACCACAATACATGGAACATGCACCTCTTGATTCAACCAACGTTTCCCTGCAAATGAAAAGGGATGATATAGGAATCTCATGTTTGTGCTTTTTTTGGACTTGGTTAAACACACCTTCAGATGACATTCTAAATCTATATTGTTATAAGTATATTCTTAAACCGCTATGAGTGATATTACCTCCTATAAATGCCATGGATTTGTTATATTAGCCGAAAGATGGGTTGGTTGTACAATTGGCTGATTATGTTTTTCTATGCTTTTGATTCCTTACCTATAGATCTTATATCAGTAGTCATGGAATTTCATCCATTTCTCAAATAAAGATGATGTGCTTTTACAGTCTTTCCCGTAGTGTTTACCTTCAAGAAGAGCACTTTAACCCACTGATTTGATTTGAGAATGTTATTAGCAGTTATAGTTCTCCACTTCTCCTATTGATTTGGGGTCTGGACATATTGATGGTTTTATTGTTGTTACTAGTCAGTCACACATGTAGCCATCTTAAATCTCTAGTCTGCATTATTCTAACATCAGACAGACATACAGGTGATGGAGTCAGTAATCAGTATTAAATAAAATAAGATAATAATGATTTATGATGATGCCACATATGTGGACCATGCCAGCTACCTTGGCCATATCTCAAATCAATGGGTGGGTGTTGTGTTGGACCATGGGACCCGAAATTTGGACTGAAATCTATAGTCTGCATTTCTTGGGTTTCAATGATGTTGTTAGATGGTGTGCATTTTGCCTTGAGCTTGATTTGAGTTTCCTGCACAAGCTGCAGCACTACCAATTTAATACAGCAAAAGTTGGTCTCACATGGATCCACATCATATGGGCGTTTCTCATTTATAAGTTATAACATCTTTATCATATCTACCAAGCCTCCTTCTCGACCTTCAATAAGCATTTAGTTTTTGGGCCCATCAGCATATTGCCAAATTATACACACTGTAGCTAGTAAAGAGTGATTTTGCTGTCTGAGGTTTTTGGTTGACTTGTTACTTTAGGGTTGGGTTAGGGTTGTTATTTCCAATCTGATAGATAAATGGGTTGGGTTAGGGTTGACATTTCCAATTTGATAGATAAATGGGTTGGGTTTTGTTGGGCCCATTACTGTAGGGTATACACTTGATCCTCACTCCATCCAATGTATTACACTCTGGCCCACCAACCAACCTGAACCCAATCTAGTGTTAGAGATAAGTGGAATCTTTTACTTTTGAATTGACATTTTCAGCTGGATTACTATAGTGGGGCAGGTTTCAATTGAGCCCAAGCATATTAGCAGAAAGTGGTCCACAAGACAGGGACCAAAGTCACCAGACATAACTTATCCATTGCCACTTTTATTTCTATTAAGAGTCTTGGACGTTGGATAGCTGTAAAAGGCACATTATAGATGTTATAGCCCCATTACCAGCGAATCATGTCACCGTAAATGTGCTAGATGGAAATATCCTTAAGCCTTACTTGATTGTGAGTCGGAATTCTCCTAAAATCTCCCACACGCTTCTAGTGAGTGGGATGTGTGGAACTCCTCTCAATTTATATGCAAAGATATTTAAAATTCAAATTCAAACTAACTTCAATATTCTCTAATAGCTCCCCTCAATCACATGATCATGTCAAATGATCTGTGATTGTTGACATTAAAAATAAAACCCATTGATCTCGGAAAAAAAAATATGAATGACATATATTTTGCATAAATGTTCATATCTTCTTCTTAGGGATCACCGTCCGTCTGTTGACCCATCTTTATCGCAACCCGCTTATCTTGAGCTTTTCGGTGCCGATGGTCCACTAGATCAAATCTGACACAATCTCTTCCAGAAGTTTTGAAGATCTTAAGGCTTGAGGTGAAAGGATTACTAGATGGGAAAAGATGTTGGTTTTCTTTATTGAAATTAAAAAAAAAAATTGACAATGCAGGATTGTATCTAGTTTGATCGCAAGATCATTACTGGGCCCATGCTCTGATACCATAAGGAATTTAAAGATTCACTTCTTTCCTTAAATTTCACCATAAGTTTGATAAGAGGAACTCTTCTCAATTTATACACAAACATATTTCAAATTCGACGTCAAACATATTTCTCTCTCACTTTATACACAAACATATTTCAAATTCGACGTCAAATTCTCAATTTATACACAAACATATTTCAAATTCACCCAGTTATCTCTCTCTCACTTGAAAACTCGCTATGTTTTGTCTGAATCTACATTTTCTTTTGCAATTTTGGCTTTAGGTTTTCTTTTTATTTTTTATGATATGGGCTTCCTTTGTTTTTCTATCTTGTTTTCATTCATTTTGGAGATCTGGATTTGAGTTTTAATGGGGTTTGCTCCGGTTTTCTGCACGTCTCAATTTGTGTCTCTTAGTTTTATTATCTTAAATCTGTTGTGTTTCCTTCCAATTTTTGGGTTGATTTGTTTATTTGTTTTTTGAGATTTATTTTTTAATGGGTGGTTAGCTTCAAACAATAACTTTGGAACAATTGAATGTGGGCTGATGTTAATTTATCTCGTCTTAGTTTCTTTTCCTGTGATGTGGTTTTCATGTAATAAGAATGGATTTTTGTTTTCTAATTGTTTGTGTTGAATTTTCTTTTCTTTTTCTATGCTATGCAGAGTGAAAGTCTTCCTCCACCTCTGAGAGCTCAAAGAGGACTTCAGCTCATGTAGGTTACTTGGAGAGTGCGCCTTAGAGCATTTTGAGTGGATTCCAACTTAGAAGACACTGTGGATGATAAATGATTAATTGATGATTTTTTTCTAAATCTTGGGTCAGTTACCATAATTGGCTGATTTAATGTATTCAACAAAGTCGAACTTGGAAGACACTATGGATGATGAATGATGAATTGATGAACTTTTTAAATCTTGGTCATTACCCATTATTGGCTAACTTACGGTTGTATTCAATGCTCTTTTGTTAATAAACTTGTTAATAAAAGTTTATTGTGGGCTTCATTTGATGTGTTGTGGATGACTATGGGTTGCTTCGATATATTTTGATGTATGCCCAATAACTAGACAAGAACTCATTTTGATTCAGAGGTATTCGTTAAAGCAGAATAACCCATACCATATGCAAAATGAGTTCTTGTCTAGTTAAAAGCAAGAGGGATGTGTTTGTATAGGTTCAGTTCATAGAAGAAGTAAAAGAAAAAACTGGAACTAATACTAGGGAACTCGTGACCCAAGTGTAGCTTGTCCTTCTGGTTTAGCTTGTCCTTCTGATTTTGATAAGTGGAAGACAATCATAGAGGGTATTGTTCAGAAAGAGGGAGGCAGTCTGCAGGCATGGTTTAGCTTGTCCTGAATAAGGTTGTGGAATTGGGCTGCAGTCATAGAGAAGAACTTAATGTCCATCCTTGTTTGTGCATATTTGGTTCGTGGGAGGGTTATCACCACCGGCTGTACCATAGTTGCTGATGTTGCTACTATAAAGTCCATCATTGTTTATGTTTTCCCTAAAGACATAGACATGACAATTGTGCTCTAAATTTGTTATTGCATTAACCATTCATTGTATCGTCATTGTATCATTATTGCACTCGCATCGTTCGGGATAAAGTGATCTATGTAGCAATCAAGTTATAAGTTTGGAAGGCCGCAACGTATGGATTTTTATTGCTTTACATTAGTAATTAACAATTACGATTTTGGAGCATTTTCTTTCATTTTTTTTTCAAACAATGAGACTGGCCTTGATTATAAATTGAGATACATAAACAATGAAAATGGCTCACAAATTTCACCCAGATTAGTGGTTACTAATTCTTTTTAATAATGATATCGTTACGATCCTTTATAGTTTTCAACGATATTGACCCAGACTATATATTGAGATGCATAAACAATGAAAAATGCTCACTAATTTCACCCAAATTAGTGATTTCTAAACATTTTTTATAACGATATCGTTACAATCCTTTAGAGTTTTTACCTTCTCTTTCCCCTCCCCAGCAACCAAATTAATGGCATCGATTTTAAAATGTATCTTTAAACAATGGGAAATACTCATGAATGCACCTCTGGATCTTGGTCCAGGGAAGGCAGAATATGAAGGTTCAAGCCCTCACTATGATCTTCGAATCCTCTTGAAAATGGCTCAGGGAATTTGGGGTACAAGGGTTGAACCCTCAGGATGAGGGTTCGAACCTTCGACCCCTCTGGAAAATGGCCTGAGGAGTGCAGGATACAAGGGTACAAGATCCTCAACAAGATCACATGACAAGAAATGAAAAGAAATAGTGAAAATGGTACAAGATCATAAAAGATATTCAGCATCACCTCTTCTTGTTCTGGAGTTAAATCAACTAGCGGTCCATTGTATACCATCTTAATCCCGTGAGGTTTGTATGGAGGAGGGAAAATGACACCATTGTGCTCCAATGTAGTCCACTTCTACCCTCCACCGGAGCCAGGTGGCACCTTTAACGACTTTGAGTATTTAGAAGCTTTTATAATCTTTTTTTATTTCTTGTTTGTTTTCTTCAATTAGGAGGTGACAACCTTTGTTGGTTTCTTTGATAAGGATCGATTGTCTGATGAAATCGATTTTTTCACTCTCTGGGAAATTGGTATGTGATCATCATCATCATCCATCTTTGCTTCTTTTTTTACTTCCTTCTCTACCTTAATTTTGTTAGGCACATCCATCTTTGCTTCTTTTTTAACTTCATGTGAAATATACGTGTCTCATGTGTTTTTCAGGGTGAAAAAAAATTAAAAACATTATAAAATGATACGTGTTTCTGCAATATTTTATGTTTTGGAAATTATAATCGCATGATGGCAGATTACTGAGACTGGTATGAGTTCAGAAACCACTAGGTAGTGCCAGGCTTTAACAATTCATTTTAATAACAATACCCATGTCACTCTAATACTCAATCTATCATCTAATCAACAATTGAGTGTAACTTTGGTTATCAATGCACGTATTATTTTTGATGATATTACTTAGTTGTTTGTGCATGATGATATCCCTAGTTATCACTGATAGAGGTTTTGACATCACTACTATACCTCGACTATACGAGGATCTATGACCACCTGAACGATATTAATTCTTGGAAAAATCCAAAACTCAAAATTTTCCACGATATAATATACCTTTCTATCTCATATATATACACTCTCGGACACGCCCCTAGAACTCATAGGAAACACAACGGATTCCAAAATGAGTAATAATATTCCCTGGACTCAACTGGGTCCTCCGATCGATCGGACTGCAGGTCCGATCGATCGGCCTAAAATTGCTCTCAGTTACTGACAGGTCCGATCGATCGGACCTGATGGCCGATCGATCGGCCCCTGTACAGAAACAGAACGCAGGTTCTATTCTGCTGTTTTCTCACTCCTCCTTCTTCATCTTTCTTTCCTTGATGACCTAATAGCTTATCAAATGAAGAATAGTATACAAATCTTACACATTTACACAACTTAACCCCAATTGATACAATCAAAATTTTGGTCTTCAAACCCTTAATAGCATCATGGAACTCATAATACATACCCATCATTTCTTTTCCATCCAAATCAATAACAACACATTCAAATACATAATTATATGCATAGGCTTGCCTTAATTGAAGCTTTGCTAGAGAAAACCCTTTTCAAGCTTGGATTTGAATGGAATTCCTCTCTTTGAAGCTTGGAACTCAATAAACCCCAAGAAGACGTTGATGGCGAGGAAGAAGGTGAAGTCCCTTGTACTTCAAGCACCTCCAACACACTTGATAATGATGAAAGAATGGAAGAATTTGCAAGAAGAAGGAGAAATGGATGGAAGAGAGGAAAAGTTGCCTAGGGTTTCATAAGAGAATGAAGTCAATTGCTTATATAAACTTCCTTTTTGCATTTAACCCCTTCCATTTGCTTCATTTACATTTTAAGTCAATTCATAGGTCATTTGGTTCAATAATCGTCGAATGAACTCAAGCCTTTTATGAAAACTATCGTACTCGTCGAGATACACATGTTGGTATCAAGACTTTCCGTATTCGACAAAATACGTACAAATCCGTATTTCTGAAAAAGTCCTTTATTGCTCATTCAAACTTCATTTCATAAGCTTGCTTACTCTTTCATTAAGCCTAAATTCCTTCTTTTAGGCTAATTCCAAGTCACGTACTCATTAACCCGGCTTAATTAATCTTAATTGTGATTAATTAGAGTTAATCTTGATTAACTCGGGACGGAGCCTAACAGGTCGAACCCTTGTATCTTGCACTCCTCAAGCCATTTTCCAGATGGGTCGAAGGTTCGAACCCTCATCCTGAGGGTTCGAACCCTTGTATCCTACATTCCCTGAGCCATTTTTCAGGCGGGTCGAAGGTTCGAACCCTCAACCTGAGGGTTCGAACCCTTGTATCTTGCACTCCTCAGGCCATTTTTCAGAGGGGTCGAAGGTTCGAACCCTCTTCCTGAGGGTTCGAACCCTTGTATCCTGCATTCCCTGAGCCATTTTCTAGGGGGGTCGAAGGTTCGAACCCTCAGGAAGAGGGTTCGAACCCTTGTACCCCAAATTCCCTGAGCCATTTTCAAGGGGGTTCGAAGATCATAGTGAGGGCTTGAACCTTCATATTCTGCCTTCCCTGGACCAAGATCCAGAGGTGCATTCATGAGTATTTCCCATTGTTTAAAGATCACATTTTAAAATTGAGGCCATTAATTTGCTAGATAACAAATTTGATACTGAAAACTGTAAAGGACGATAACGATTTCGTTGTTGGAATATTTACAATTTGGTCTTCTTGGTAACCTCCGTGCATCTTTTTCATTGTTTATGCATCTCAATATATAGCCAGGGCTAATGTGGCTGGTGGGGAGGGGAAAATGAAGGGAAAAAGTCTAAAGAATTGTAACGATATCGTTATAAAAAATGTTTAGAAATAACTAATCTGGATGAAATTAGTGAGCCTTTTTCATTGTTTATGTATCTCAATATATAGTCCGGGTCAATATCGTTGAAAACTATAAAAGATCGTAACGATATCGCTATAAAAAAATTAGTAACCACTGATCTGGGTGAAATTTATGTATCTCAATTTATAGTCCGGGCCAGTCTCATTGTTTGACAACAAAATGAAAGAAAATGCTCCAAAATCGTAATTGTTAATTACTAATGTAAAGCAATAAAAATCCATGCGTTGTGGCCTTCCAAACTTATAACTTGATTGCTATATAGATCACTTTATGTAGAACAATGCGAGTCCAACAACGATACAATGGCGATACAATGAATGGTTAATGCAATAACAAATTTAGAACACAACTGTCATGTCTATGTCTTTAGGACATTTATTTGGTAAAAATCCCTATAAACAATGATGGACTTTATAGTAGCAGCATCAGCAACTATGGTACAGCCGGTGGTGATAACCCTCCCACCAACCAAATATGCACAAACAAGGATGGACATTAGCTTCTTCTCTATGGTTGCAGCCCAATTCCACAACCTTATTCAAGACAAGCTAAACCATGCTTGCTAGACCGCCTCCCTCTTTCTGAAGAATACCATCTACGATTGTCTTCCACTTTGTATCTCTTCCACTTATTAAAATAAGAACTTCAAGCTAAAACATGCCTGCAGACCGCCTCCCTCTTCCACCATAGCTAATTTTTGGGTATCAAGAAAAAGGAATTCGATTTTTTATAACGATATCGTAACCATAAATTTTATCATATTCATCCGAATTTGATGTACAACAAGATAGCTATGGTGACTACATATTGAGATGCTTAGAATATGAGAAGGACGAACGATTTGAGTCAATTTTGATTTCCGACAATTTTTTCATAAACGGTATCGTTTCAGAAATTTATACTTTATTCGCCAAATTTTTGCACCCTACAAGAAAACAATAAGGTCTATATAATGAGCTGCATATACAATGGGAAAGACTTACAGGGTTCACCAAGTGGCTTTTGTTCAACAACATTTTTAGGACAACAAGATCATTGATCATTATTTATAGGTAAATATTAAACAAAGTATGACCATGCACTCTTATCGTCTTTCTGTAGCTCGTACGTTAGTCCAAAACATTGGATTCTCACATGATATTCAAACATGAGAAGTTCATTTTCTATACTGTTCAAACATTGGAAACTCACCACCATAAATCCATAGGTCACAGAAGTTTTCTTCATAATTTTTAAAAAATTTGGAAACTTGGAGGATTTTGAAAAAGCGTTAGCATTATCAAATGCTCTTGTTCTCTCTTCTGTTGTTGATGGCTGCTTTTTCGAAGTGTGGCAATTTCCCGTAGAATAAGAACATGTTTTAGACTTGGTCAACTCGCCACCCTCTGTTTTAATCTTCTCAAACTGATTGATTTTAAATGTAGACATGTTTCCCTGCATTATAGATACAAAGATGACATAAACTGTTAAACATCGAGTTAGACTAAGACGTAAAAACCATTAAAAGAAGCATTTCAAAGGTGAATGAAACAGAAACACAAATTTATATAAAATAAAAAAAAACAAATTTATATATCCGCTTTTTTATCAATAACATCTTAATAGATCTCAACTTAATACAACAAAGTAGCATTAATATAGGTGAACAAATACATTAGTCTTGTTCTTTTAAAATCATAAAACTATATAGGACTTACCCCACAACTAAAGGTAGTTACAACAAAAGTCACTTTTAGTAATGAAAAAAAAAAAACACTTTTAGCAGAGGTCTTTTTTCCATTGCTATTGGTCTTTTTAGTGACGGATTTTTTTTTCCAAAGCTATAAAATTGTCGCTATTGGTTCTTAAGAGGCATAATTAATGTATCAATTGACAATCTCTCTTAAGACCAATACTTCTTCTTTTCTATTTTTGGGTGGGTGGAGGGTGGGTGTGGGGTCTCCTCCGTAAATGTTTTTTCTTTTAATACTTGTTTAGGATAAATACAAGCAATCACTGCATATATAAAAGTGTACAAAATAATATAAGTACATTCGAATTAACTACCTAAAATAACTCCTTTTACTTACTTTGAGTTGAACCAGCTTCATCACACAATGAAGTTTGTCGTGAAAGAACATTAATGACATTCTGAGAGTTCTTCGTGTCAATCTCGTCTAATTTATGCTGTGAGTACTTGCCAGAATCTGGTAATGCACCCTTCTTCTTACCACTGTGGAAGTTGAATTCTTGACTAGTGTAACAAGTAGTTATTATCTCTATTTCACATGCAGCTTTATA
This sequence comes from Cinnamomum chago, assembly GCA_038049695.1. Taxonomy (NCBI): domain Eukaryota; kingdom Viridiplantae; phylum Streptophyta; class Magnoliopsida; order Laurales; family Lauraceae; genus Cinnamomum; species Cinnamomum chago. The sequence continues at coordinate 37,362,518 of CP142452.1, forward strand.
AAAAATTTGCACAGTAAATTGCCCATCACCATCATATGTGAAAAGTAAAAGGTAGTAAGCTTTCAAGGAGTGATCTTCTACAAATTTCTTCTAGCCATCCTATAGATATGTATCTTTACCCCTTATATTTAATTGAACATACCAAATGCGGCCATCATGACCTTTTAGTTGGGCTCCTTGGGATGGATCGATTACATTGTGCTTCACGAAGGCTGGAGGTAATCGCTGCAATACATAGAAATAACATAAGCTGAATCATAGAACCAAGTACAAGATAGAAATGAAAGTTCCCGGGGATCCTAACCCTATAGGGGGGGTGAATAGGGTGTGCTACAACTATGACCAATTTAAACAAATTTTAATTACTTAAAATCCAACTAGTCACATGTGATGATAAACAATCAAAATGCGGAAGCTAATAAAACAATCATCACAAGCATGCACCACAACACCAAGATTTATAGTGGTTCGGCCTCAATGCCTACGTCCACTACCGGCTTGTGATCCAATCACCCCACCGGATTTCCACTATTTATGCTTTTTACTAGGCTAAGCAATAACCCTTACAATGTTGTTTTTCTAGGCTCAACAACAACCTTTACAAGATGCTTTTCAAGGCTAAGCAATAACCTTTACAAATGCTTTTCTTAGGCTAAGCAATAACCTTTACAAATGCTTTTCTTAGGCTAAGCAATAACCTTTACAAATAAAGATTTCTCTAAGAAAGTGTCTTCACAAAAGATCACTCTAAGAGATACAATTTAAGCTCAAATAAATTTGCCTCTAAATAGGCGGATATGAAAATGAAAACTAACTCACACAAACACTCTAAAGAAATGCAAAGATGTATGCTTATGAAGTGTGTGTGTGAAAACTTCAATCAAGTTTAAAAGTAAGCTCAATCAATTTATGCTTAATACAATTTGAAAGTTTAAGGCACAAAAAGATATGATTGAAGTTTAATGCAAATCACATGTATGAGAACAACTTGTTTATGACATGAAAATCAAAGAGTCACAAGTTGTATGAAACTTAAAATCTAAGAAAGCATGTGATTTAGGCATGAGAGTTTGCAAACCATTTTTAATATACCAAGGATGATAATGAGTTTGCAAAACAACTCTTTAAAAACTAGAAATCATGCATAAAAGAAAATACAAAGATTTAGGCATGCATTGATTCTAATTTGAATGGAAATCAAAATGATTAGTAATATGTACCTTTTAAAAACTCATGCATTTGATTTCCAAATGGCCCTCTAGCCTTTCCAACTTCTTCCCCTTTCTTTGGCTCCAAAATGCTCTCAAAGGTTCATGGTTCAAGCCTCAAAGAAGGTTGGAAATGAATGGACTTTATAGCCAAAAAACAGTCCAACGGCTAGTTCCCGGTCGACAGGGAAGTGTCTCGGTCGACAGGGAAGGCACAACGGTCGGATTTCTGACCGTTGGGTGCAACAGTTCAAAAACTGTCCACTCGACCGGCAGTGTTCCCGGTCGACCGGCGACACTGCCGGGCCACCCCCCTTTTTCCAAAAATTCTAATTTTGCATATTTTGAAGGTATTTCTTTGAGGGGATTTTTGGGCCACTAAACCAAGCTAGAAAACATGTTTTAAAACATTCTAAGATGTTTAAAAAAAACATGAAACATAAAAAGCCTAAAATGATTCAAAACATTTAAAACCAAAGGCTTGCTTGATTTCTAAAAACTCTTTTCAAATGAAAATGCATACAAAGATGATTCTGAAAGTGATGAATGTATGCAAGGCTCAAACCTAAATTCTCAAAATGATTTTCCAAATATAATGCACAAAGAATTAGGTTTTCAAAAGAGTTTGGATTCTAAAAACAATGCATCCAAGTTTAGAAACAAAACATGCATAAAACAATACCAATCTTAAAAGCAATGCATGTATAAAACCAGATTTTCAAGGTTTTCTAAAACCATGCAAGTGTGAAAATTCAAATGATGCTAAAGTGAAAATGCATCCATCAAATTACAATTACAAAATCCCTAACAAGAAAGGGCAGCAAAGGGCAGTGAGCTTAATCTCTGAAGAACAATGACAAATTTGAACTAGAAAACTAGAATCAGTGTGAACAGAGCATCACCAAGTGCTATTAATTTTGATCATATAACATATTATCCCTTCCTTTCGTTATCAGCAAAATAAAATGCTAAAAGTAAAATTACCCAAAGGGAGTTTAAAAATATAAATAGAAAATAAAGTTTCTTGAGGACATTGCCACATTCTCTTAAAACGAAAGTTAGGAAAACTTTCAATTCTTTAACCAGACTTGTAAATTTTTTTTAATGTTAGTGACTACGCACATCTAATGGAAGTTTTAAACTTGCATCAATAAAAAATAATAGGTGACAAACAAATCAACAAATAGCCTCTGGGGAAAATTTCCAAATTATAATTAAACGAGAACACACACTTCTATCTTTTTTCCAAAAACAAACCTCCTTGTGTCCTTAACACATTACTTCCAGAATATAAGAACCATAAGATGATGCTAATTTATGCAATTTTTGCTCTTGAGAAGTCCATCTCAGGATGCTGCAAAAACAGAATTGGTATATCAGATATTCTGCAGCATATAGGTTCACGAGACAAACAAAACATAAAAACATACACAAAAAATTGGATTTATTAAAAAACGACTCCATATCCATTCCAAGCACCAAAACACCAATAATTAGGGAAGTTACCTCAGCCATGAACTTCTTAAGCATCTCTTGCTTTTGCATCTCATCACTGGTTACAAGACCCATGGACTTTTGCCGCTGGTCATACGACAAGCCCATCATGGGTGTTCAATTACACATAACACATGCAGCACATAAAGTTAAACCCGACTACATTATCATGACACGGCACAAATACGACAGAATGCTGAGAATAAATCTAGGCAAGCCTATCCACAATCCATAATAAATTGAAGTTTCCCCAAAATCTATTGAAGTATTGGCCAAAATCATACACGAATCTTCATGGGTTTTTCCATTCAGTGATTATAGAAATCAATTCGAGCACGAATAAATAACAACCAATGTAATTGAGGAGGGGAATCCATCGAAAAGAAAGGGGGATTTGTAGAAGAAATTCTACCTTTCTCTGTAAAATGTGAGGTGGTTCGAAAATTTATGTCATTCCAACTGTACCCACATCTTCTCGGTAAGAAAGATTTTCTGCATAACCCAGAGACATGGCTTTTTCTTCTGCAAAATCCTCCAACGACCTCTCTTCTCTTCTTCCAAGAGGGAGAGGGAGAGGGAGAGAGGGAGAGGGAGAGGGAGAGAGCAAGGATCGTATGCAGAGGCAGAGGGAGAGGGAGAGAGCAGGGAGCACATGCAGCGGGAGAGGACAGGGAGAGGGAGAAAGAGAGAAAAAAGGGAGGGAGATGAAAAATGGGGAAGAAAGAAGAATCATTCGGCCCTGATAGTGATTTGAGGGTGATTTTTGTGACGATTTCGTTCGGCAACTTCAGGGGTAAAGTGGTCCAAAACTTGTGTACGAACACCAAAATGGCAAAATACCTGTATTTGTGTTTAAAATGGTCAAATATAGGATTAACCATACTTTTCTTGTAAAATTCCCATTTTAGGGAATTATTTTGTGTATTTATAATTGGTGTTATGTTGTACATTGAGTGTTTTCAATGTAAGTGTAATCTCATAACCTTGTATCATCATTTTATTTTATTTTCATGCTTTTGAGATTGCAGATTAGACTGTTAGAATTGTCAAATGAATGTAGATTCTTTCTAGAAATAATTCCATCAACTATGTCATTCATAAAACTGACAGTAGTTAATGTGATGAATCAAAGAAGATTGATCTCACTGGTACAACTCCAAGCCTTTATGCCTTCTTCTGAGGGCTACCTAGATGCATGATAATAAAAGGAAACAGAGGGATAGAATAGGATGTGGATCAGGGTTTACCTCGGTATCAATCCAATCAATGGGTATTATGGAGAATTTGACAAATATTTGTTACATAAAAATAAATACTTCAAAGAAAGTGACTGTTTTGTGGCCCTGTGGTTAGAGTGCTAACGAGATAAAGTAATTGTTCATGCATTTGAACCCTGGCAATTATATTTTAACTCTTTCAAAGCCCCGGTCGATTCATATCATGTCGGTGTATGAGCTGATACATATGCAATACATATATCGCCCGGAACCATCATAGCACCGAAAAACCGATATGCATTGGTCAATTTTTATAACCATGTTTGAGACACACCAGACATTTACCAAGCCCCCGAGTGTACACATCAGATATTCATCAGCCCCTCAAACACTCGCTTAGAAAACCATCCATTTTCTCCAGAGTATTAAAACATTTTATCTATTTAGGCTGACCAAAATACAAACTTGGGTACTGATAGCAATCCCCTTTCAAGGAATTATAACAATGGAGTCAATGAATGTGACAGGGTCATCACCTTATTTCCACGAATAACAGCCCCTGGCTCGCCTTGAATCACCATAGACTTTGTGGCTCCGAGAAATAAGCCAGTTGGTGCAAGTGATCCAGGTTCAGCAAAGTCATTCATAATACCAGTTACTTCTGCAGGGTTAAGCTACACATCATCATAAGAACAACAAAGTCTCATCAGTGGAAAAGAAGGAAATCTAATCACATGTGTGCATATATAAGTTACATAGAAATAGCTGCAGGTCTGTAGTGAACTTATATTGTCATCATATCATGTGAAAATAGAATTATATCAGTACGTAGCACGCACTCTTAATTCTACTGAAAAACATTTCCTCTTTTTGAAAATGTAGTCAGCAACTATTCAGAAGTCTTCTCCACCTGTTCTTGAAAATCCGTCGTTTACAACTAGGTTGGGGAAAACGGATACTTGCCTATGCATAATTGCAAGGCAAATCATCCCATATGATGTCAAATTTCAACAAATTACTGACCACTTGTTCCAACCAAGTGATAAGTTTAAAGCATAAAAAGGTCAGGAAATGCAGACAACCTGTATTCATATTAAAAAGGTCTAATAGCTATTAGAAGAAAAATTGAACAAGAATGTTCCATCTCTCAGCAATTAGATTTGAGATTGAGTTGATAAATATCCATTATACTAATCACAAAAATCTAACAACCTTCTAACGGTGGAGAAGAATATATTCACAACCCAGTTAATAAATTATAATAGACAAACAAGGAACCTGTTCCAACATCAAATTTGTGACAGGTAATGCCAAATGATATTTATTATGCTATATCCACTAGATAGCCGAAACCCAAGATCCAGCAGAATCTGTAAAACCTTTACTATTATAAAAAAAAGAAAAAGGAAAAAAACATTTCATCAACACATCACAGATCCATTACAGTCTCATGTGATCCAATAGCTATTCACAAAATGGAAACGTATTATGTCCTAATACAACAACAAAGACATATGTCTTAACTAACTATATAAAGAAATGGAACCTCAAACTCCAGCAAATTTGAATCCAAAACCAAAATATAAACATAACCAACATCCAAAATTATCTCATACAACACAAAACTAATATGCATCTTGGGCATGGCTAGGCTGTTTTGGGCTTAGCCTTTCTTTGGTGTTCTTTTCTCTGAAATAATAAATTTTACTGTTATAAAAAAATTGAAAAAAATGATAATGTGCATTTTTCCATCATCCAAAACCTTATGTTATCCTGTAAAACTGCAATGTATATGGATTTGTTCATATGCTCATTTCAGGCACTATAAAATGACTACATATTCAGATCATTATCCACCAATATGAAATATATCCGACCTCACCCTTCAAAAAAAAAAAAAACCCTGCCTGCATGCATTGATCAAATCACCTCAAATCATTCAATATGTAATAAAATAAAAAAACCCACATCCTACATTGATCAAACACCTCATTCTCAACCCTTTCAGCAAATCAAACAACACCATCAACAAAGAAATGAGTATTTATAGCTGAATTCTTCAATCCAACCTATCACATAATTCAATGCATATATTTCCAAATTCCAAGAAAGAACATAAATGACAAAAACCAAGTTCAAATCACCCAATGAAACAGATAATCCAAAAAAAAAAAAAAAAACACCAAAATGAATGCTTGTCAGATCTGAAGGAGAGAATGTAAACCAATTAATGAAAGGCCATTTAGGGTGGAATAAAAGCGAGAAACAGACCCGAGGAAAGGAAGTGCTTTGAGCCCAGACGCTTCCATCGTGTCCGAGGATGGCCGCAGACGTGAGATGGTGGCCTTCGATGTCGCACATCAGATGATCGTCGACGTATGTTTGCCAAGACATGATTCAATCTCTTTCTCTTCTTCTTGCTCTGGTTTTGTTCTGCTTTTCTTCTCTGTTGTGGAAGGGAAGGAGAAAGCCTTCTAGGGAGAAAATTATAAGGGTTGAGGGTGATTTTTGTGACGATTTCGTTCGGCAACTTCAGGGGTAAAGTGGTCCAAAACTTGTGTACGAACACCAAAATCGCAAAATACCAGTATTTGTGTTTAAAATGGTCAAATACAGGATTAACCATACTTTTCTTGTAAATTTCCCTACTTTATTTCAATATATTAAAAAATAATATTTAGTGTTCATATTATTGTAACTTTTATTGTATTCTATATTGTGTCAGTCTCAATACATTTTTGTGAATTTTAAAAGAGGTAATAATCCGAATTGCTTTTGCTCACCCCGATCCATTACTAAACATTGATGCCTATTTTGAATTTGCATCATGTATACCACTAATAAGTCTTAAGTTCCTTTTCCATTCATCTCCCTTTTTATAATGCTTTTCCTTTGCACCAACAGAAAAAAAAAATCCGTTGTTGCAATATATTTGTGTATATTAAATCTCCTTTAATAGAACTGGTATCTAATCTAAGAATTTTATCAAGAACAAATAAAGGACGTTTTTTTTTTTTGCTAAAGGGCGAATTGTATTAAAGTAGAAGGGAGAGAGGAAAAGAAGAGGGCCGGAAGCCCCAAAAAGAGGAAACTACCCAAGGCCAATACAAGTGGGAAGAAAGACAAAGTATTAGACATGAGTTAACAAAAAATGGCAAAAATTTTGCAGAGGACCACTAGAAAAAGGTTAGTAATCTGCCCGAGAGAAATGGAAAGAAGTTCAATCATGAAAGATTTGACCTTCATCTAGGAAACTTTGGAGTTGTTAAAAACTACATCATTTCGATTTTTCCAGACGGCAAAGCTGGCGGTGAAAAAGATCGCAGCAACCCCTTTACAAGCTAGGTTGTCACTGTTATGAGAGAGTGCTCTCTAGATTTTAGAGGGAGGTAGAGTTCCAACTACAGCAGCTCCTGCTGCACTAAGACTCTAGTTCCAAATTCCATAGGCAAAAGGGCACTGGAAGAGAAGGTGGGGTGGATTTCTAATCCTTGTTACATAGGCAACATTTGGATGCTAAGCTGATACCAGTAGTGTAATGCTCCAATTCCGGATACCGAGAAAGTCGTCGAAATACCCGAAGTTGGCGCGCTACTTTCCGAAAAATCCGAGAACTTCCAAGATCGTAGGCCCGCAATGAAGTCCAAATTAAAACTTTTGAACAATATACTATCAATGGTTAAATTGCGGAAGCATAACAATTAAAGTGGAAGCAATAGGTATCATATATATTAAGTGAGAGCAGAACAGTAGTCTAATTTGAAAGGTGTTAATTGTCAAGAACTAAAAGTTAATTACATCTTTGATTTCTACCCAACTCTCACTACAAAATTTCATTCAAAACCCCAAATAAAGATAGCTCTCCACCCTCCGGCTCGACATCGGGGTCGGTCGGGCCTCAAACGTAGTCTCCGACGATAGGCGCCTCTACCAGCGCAAGCACGTCCTCCGCGTACTCTGGGTCAAAGCCTAAGCACCAAAGAAGGGTCAGAACTAAAGATCTGGCAAATTACAGTATACAAGTAACATAGGACATATATATTAAAAGAGTAGAGACAGGTATATAAATTAAGGAATAACAAGGTAAACGATCTAGGCAGTTGAGCAAGATAAACATAACGAATCAGGATAATATAAAACATCTAGTCTAACACAAAATGGCACATTCACACGAGCTGGATACCGCGGGATATTATGCCACAACCCTCCCATACTGAACACAGTTACGGCGGGGAATCTCACCAGTGCTGGGGATTACTAACCCCGCAAATCACTCATCAGTCTCACCACACTCATCACTCGGGGAGACTGGATTCGGTATCACACCGTCCGTCTACAAACATAGCTCATCATGATAGCTCCTCAACACTCATAATAGCTCCTACCGGGGATGATCAGTCCACAGGCTGAGCTTAAATCAACCGAGTGAATGTCTATGCCGACTCAAGAATAACTCTAAGGGTCTGTGTCTGTCTAGGCTTTGCCTTGTGTGAACAAGGTCCTAACCAAGTCTCTAAGAGGTTCATATATCAAATAGTTCATGGATTACAATCCCAAGTCCAAGCCCACTCGTTGGATCCATACCAAGGCCCATCAACACATGGCCTGGTCTAGAACAGTCCAAACGAGGTATCAATCCATTTCTACTGATAATCAATTCATTCACATCCATCATGGGTTATAATCCTTACATAAACCACCTCTCCAATCTAAGGGTACACATCCATACTTAGGCCCAAAAGGGCCCGCCTAGCCACAGACACGGGACAATGTTCTTCAAATCATACTATCGAGTCACCTCTAAGATATCCTAGGTTCAGGTCCTCCATTTCTTTTTAATTAACAGTTAACAGCTACACTAAAGATATAAGAATGAGAGTAAATAAGAAAGGTGAAGTATGCAACTCCTAGCTATTTCCTGCAGAAACAGTGTGCTCGGTTGACCTGGGCAGGGCCTGGTCGACCGGGTACACTGAAAATCTCAGTTCTGCAGAAAAATAACTGGGACTTGTTCTCCAAGATTTTTTGTGTGCCCGGTCGACCGAGTTGCAAGCGGGTCGACCGGGTACATGCAAATCCACAGAAACCCTGATTTCTGGGTTTCTTCTTCTTCCATCCATTCTTCATCAAAACTCCTCCAAATCTCACCCGAACTCCACCAAATCAACCGAAACATGAAAATACTACAATGTATCTCCATCCAACACAAAAAGGGGCCATTGATCTTACAAATGGGTGAAAACCCATCCATCATTGCCAAAAATCCAAAACAACTAAGCTCAAGGTAAGTCTAACACTTGTATAAGAACTGAGCTATAATTTCGGAATCAAATGAAATAGAAACATATAACCTATGTTAAGTAAGTATATTGAACTTGCCTTATTTGGATTAGAAGGTTTGTAGAGCTAGAGAAGAGAACCAATCCAAGCTAAGAAGATGAAGATGTAGCTCCTAATGGATTTCCCAGCATAAGAACAGCTCCAAGCCTAGTTCTAGAAGAGAAATGAGAGAGAGGAAGAAGAGGGAAATGGAAGAGTGAATAGTAGCTAGGTTACATTGGGAATAGTGCTGGATTTATAGGGTTTCGGGAGTGGCTAATGACTGAAATGTCCTTTGGGGTTGTATGGGATTAGGGTTAGGGTTAGGGGCATTTAGGTCTTTAGGTGGGAAGGTTCTAGAAGTGCCTTTTTACGGATACCCCCCTATAGTAAACACTATTAACAAGTTAGGGCCTCCAACACACTACTAACCCTAGAATTGCAAAAGGACCCCTATGACCCTAATACTAATACAACTAGACTAATCTACTCAAACTTAGGAAAATATATCTAATTACCCTCACTAGCCTACTAATTAGCTAATAGTTAATATTAAATAGTATTCAAAAATTCAATTAGAGGGCCCACAAGGGGTGGGGCCTCACAAGTAGATTGAGCCCAGTTGTGAGTGGGGGTCTTGCCATGTAGCATTCTCCAGGCGAATAAAGAGACGCGAGGCTACTGGAGGGAGTTCCAAACCAAAGGATCCCAATTCGACCATTTTGCAGACGCTCTTCTAGATCTGATGAGCTGCTAGGCTTCCTGAAGGGAGAGGTCCTTGTCCGGATGGGAGATCCAAACCAGCTGGTCATTTGAAGTCAAGTCCAGGGATATGCTTTGGACGGCCAAACTCAAAGCAACCTCTTCTGCAATAGGGGTGACTTGGGGGATCACCCAGTTGGTTCCCTCCCATAGGTTAAAAAGCTTCTGATTTGGAGAAAAGTGGTGTTAGATTGTATGGACTCAATCCATCAGTTGATGTAATAAATTGATTAATTTCTTTATTTATCAATAAAATCTTGCTTTCCTTTTATGAGATGAATGATATTTTATTACTTAACGCAAATAACCAATACATATCACATAATGGTTCATGAGATGAACCGGGTCCCATTAGTATATTAGATGTGATATATGTATATGGATGAGATCCACATACGGGGGACATGTGTCACAAATCTTATACTTAAAATATCTTCATAACCATTGATGAGACTGGGCATCTCATCTGGTAAGGTTGCAGCACTTTGATCACTATGAGATAGTGTGATTTGTCTCGATCATCAGAATGAAAGATTCTGGATCATAGTGCTTGTACATTGGATATATTGAAGGACCATGAGAAGCACCTTATGAAATACTGTCTCGATTTAAGGACTGCTCTCATAATTCCTTAGCAATAAGCTCTCAATCCTGAGACATTGATGAACTCAAGTTTCTATCTATTCATTTGTTTTAAGTCACCAATGAGTGAGGCCAACTGTAGGTCAATACCTCGGTGTCTTGGGTATGTGGTAGTAGGACTGTGAGAACATTTAATGATCAAGATGGAATCTATCTATATTATCCCCTTGTGCCAATTAATGAATTTATCATTAATAAGTGCGCACCCATCTATCTACATTTAATTGAATGGTACTGATGATCATTGTGATTAATTGGGGCTCGATGATAATAAGATGTGGATCTAAGATTGGATGAGACAGATTTATTCCAATTGATCCATGAATATTGATAGAGGGGCCTACTTGTGGTACTGTGGAAGTTTAGGGTCTTCATTATAATTTATTCCTAAGACTGGAGTGCAATTGCATTTATATAGTGGTATTATTTGCAATTAACTGTGGGCCCGGATTACACATGAGATGTGGAGTCGCGGTGTCCCAGTTTGTCACGCCCCCAAACCAGAACTTCGGGGCGCGAATGGGATTGAGGATAATTATATTTTCTCTCTCCCAAGATCCGCGTGTGTGAAGACAACACATTTCAAAACACTCTGAATATTTTGCGGAAGCTTTCGTGGCGTTACAACTCGGAGTCCGTGGCCATCGGATTCCGTGTCGCACTCAACCTCTAGCATATAGCTATTTTATCAAGAACCATATCAGACTGAGGTAAACTATCACAATAAAGTACAGAGCTGACAGTAACAAGATATTACTTTCCCATACATGTTCAAGTTACAATTATCAATGTACATTAAATAAGAATCCCAAGAAAAGACTAATAAAAGCCATACAATAACAAGCTAATAACCACTACCCATATGTGACGCAACTCCGATGTCAAGCTCAATGTCTACATGACATAGCCGACAAAACAACCTGCAACTCATGGCTCCACAGCCAGCAAAAGCACTCATCTCGGGATGAAAAAGTCTGGACATGAGTACCAAAAGTAGTAGGTCAGACACGACGGTCTGGCAGGTGGATGAAAAGATAAAAAGTATGCTGAGAATTAAAACATATGATAAATCATGCTATTTGATCAAATGCTGCATATAATTAAACGGGTGCAAAATCGGGAATCTCTGACAAAACATGTATTCATTTCAAGCATGGGTAAAACATGGAGATCTAACAAAACATATGTTCATTTACATCATCTATAAAAGTATAGATATTTGACAATTGGGTGTTCGTTTAAAACATGTACAAATATAGAGGTCTGGCAAAACAAACGTTCATTTGAAACATATGTAAAAGCATGAGTATTCGACAAAGCGGGTATTTATTTAAAACATGTGTAAACATATTTAAAAGCATGGATATTTAACAAATCGGGTATTCATTTAAAACATGTGTAAACGTAGGGATCTGGCAAAACAAATGTCATTTGAAACATATTTAAAAGCATGGATATTTAACAAATCGGGTATTCATTTAAAACATGTGTAAACATAGAGATCTGGCAAAACAAATGTCATTTGAAACATATTTAAAAGCATGGATATTTAACAAATCGGGTATTCATTTAAAACATGAGCGTGTACGAGGAACGGAAAACAATATAACAATAATTGAATTTACCGTGGAAAATATTAACACCTGTTTAAATAATAACTTTCATAAAAGAAATGGATCATTTACCGAAAAACAACTAAGCAATATAAAACATGTAGGGTATCTAAGGAATCGGGAACTAGCAAGATGACAACCACACGAAACTAAGTCCTCTATCACTAAAGTGATAGAGCAATAACTAGGCATTGATCTCAGTCACTCAAGGTGAGGAGAAATAATGGATCTCATACATACAATAACTAGGCACTGATCTCAGTCACTCGAGGTGAGGAGAAACAGTGGATCTCATAAATAGATATACATATACTATACATGACCACGGTAGCGAGCCGGGCATCGGGAACCACAGTAGCAATCTGCGGTATCGGGACAAGACCACGGTAATAACCGGGTAGCGGGATCCAAACTGAGCTGGTGGGACAAGAGGGGGATCTCCAAGTCGGTGGATCAGACCAACAGGGTTATCCAAGCTTAGTGGTGCCAACTAATAGGTCAAATAACAAATTGAGACATGTGCAAGTAAATCAAGTACAAATAAACAAACGGGCAGGATGGGGGTGCTGAAGGGCACACTGTTATTTCATGTCGAGCAATACGTTTCGGGGCTAGCAATTATTACAAGTACACTTTCAATACTTTCGGGAATAACAAGTCAAAGTAGTGTAAATTCGGGAACAATGAAATACCATAGAACTTTTGAAATCTCAGGACAAGTATCGAGGTTCAAAACTAGTTCAAGGTGGATAGGGATCCCGTATGTCAATATATTTATAAAACTTGGTACTCCTTGAGGTTGGCGACATTTCGGGGTCCTTATACACTTTGGGGTTTTCGAGACTTCAAATGAATCTTAGTAATATGGTTTCTTTCTCAAACGGACTCCATGCGCATCTCCAGGTGAACGGTCCCCATCATTCTCTAAAAGGGTTCACAAATGATTGGGACGGAAATCCTATCCATTTCTCTCCATTTCCCTCCATTTCCATGTTTCTGGTTAATTTCGGTCACTTGGCGGTTAGCCGCCGCTGGGTTCGGCGGCTAGCCGCGGCTGGGTTGGAAAATTGCAGCTTACTGGAAAGCTAACCGCCTAGGGTGCGGTTAGCCGCTGCTGTGTTCGGCGGTTAGCCGCAGGGTAACCGCGGGGGAGACCGCTGGGTTCAGGGGAAGGAAGTGCTCTCTGGAAAAGTGACCGCGATGGTTCGGTCAGCTGGTGGTTAGCCGCCAGTCACTAGGCGGCTAGCCGCCAGGTGACCGCTGGCTGACCGCCAGGTGCGGGAAAAACCCCCACTGTGTTCAGATTGAGCCCTTTCTCCCTTAAACCATTCCTCACATAACTCCCCCTACATTCCTGCAATAAAATGAGTCCAAGACTCCTCCAATTCATCATTAAAATTTCCACAAACTTCCACCACAAACACCTCCATTCTCTTCACATTCAATCACCAAAGAGAGAGAGAGAGAAACCACAGTTCATAAGATTCATCCACACTTAGTAACGTAATAGATGCATTCATCAAGATGTTTAACAGAGAAATCAACTCATAAATATGTATTTCAAAAGTGCTGAAATCAAGACAAGAAGACTATGAAAACATATGTAAAGTCAATAAGAACCATTAATGCCAAAAACAAGGAATTTCCATGAAACATGTAAGTGTTCAAAACTTATCCATTCATCAACTTGCCTTGGGTCCAAGCTAGCAAACCAAGCTTCTAATCACACTCTCAAGCTCAAGATCAACAATCTCTACAAAACCCCCAAAATGAACCATCACAAACCCTAAAATGGGTCAAACAATGAAAGACAAGGAATGAGCTCAAAGCAAGCTAGGAAATAGAACCTAAGGGAAACCCATAGCTCAACAATAGAAAATGGAAAGAAGTCCTTACCTCTAGGGCCATCAATCAACAAGAAGAAGCTTGAAATAGGTGCTGCCCACCTTGGTTTTGCACAATAATGGTGTCCATGGGAAGCTAGAAGGATGGAGAAGAAGAAGTTGAGCTCCAAACTCCATTTTGCAAGGTTTGGAGGTGGGTTTTGTGAAAGGAAGCAAGAAGGAGAAGAAGAAAAGGGCAAAAACCCTATGGAGCTGAAGTTCTCCCCCCTTCAAGTGCTGGAAAGAATGGGAGAGGAAGAGAGGGGCTGATCCCTTTTATAAAAGGGTGGGTTTGGGCCCCACCATCACTTAAGCTTGTCGGGATTAAAACATCAATTTCTGGGCCTCGGATGCCATCGACGAAGAAGAGGAAAATGTTTCTCATAAAATCTAGTTTTCAGAAAGTATATATTTGGCATGGTTCTGAAATCTCAAAATTTGGGTCCAGATTTGGTGTGAAAAGACTGTTTTGCCCCTAACATTAAGAAAGTAGGGTTTCGGGGTTTCGAACGGGGACGAAGTCAACATGAAAGTTGTAGAGATTAACAAAATATGTCAAACGAGACTAAAACAAGAATTATCAGAAATTTTGAATAATCTCCCAATCACGCGCAAGGTCACTAAAAGAACTCCCCAAAGGGTCCCACTAATCACAAAGCCACTCAAAACTCTCCAAAACTAGTTAAAAACCATTCTAGCTCACAAACTCAACCCAACAAACACTAATCGAACTAAAAGAAACTAATCTATAAATAAAACAACACTAATCCAGGAAATTAGGGGTCGGGTTCTCACATCCTCCCCCCCTTAGAACATTTGGTCCTCCAAATGAACTAAACAAACCTAAAAACAAGTGGGGACATTAATCCCAC
Source organism: Cinnamomum chago (assembly GCA_038049695.1). Lineage (NCBI taxonomy): Eukaryota > Viridiplantae > Streptophyta > Magnoliopsida > Laurales > Lauraceae > Cinnamomum > Cinnamomum chago. Next base: position 37,377,528 of record CP142452.1, read on the forward strand.
ACTTCGAAAACAAAACCTCAAACGACTGATCCAAATTAGTCCTCTCGGAAGCACTTGAACTCACTGGGTCATCCTCGTTGTAGAACTCTTCGGTCAACTATCAACTATTGTCAGACATTCCACCACTGGCTCGAATCTGTTACTGCTCTACCAATCTGACTACTCAAGGAATTTGCTATCTCTGACTCCTTCTAAGTTTCCACCAAGTCTCTCGCTTAAAGCCACAATGATACAAATTTTTTTTGGAACAATTCTGTCAACTTCATCACAACTGTCGAAGCTAGGGTCTCATATCAAACGCACAACCTTCAATGTGAACTCTTTCTGTCCGTTGCTCTTGATCCACTGCACAACAGTCGGTCTCTGACATTATCAATATTTGAAGAATCCTTCCGTCAAACCCCTGTCATCCAGCAGATGTTCTTACATAACCTCGAATCTGCTACTCGTCTTTTCCACCAATGTCAGTCCGAGAAAATGAGGGTTCTGACTCATTCCGATGTACTGTCACTCAGTCTCTGTCGGTCTTGGAATTCCACCACATGCTTTTGAAATATTGCCTTATCCTTCTATCTGCCCTTGGCTTTGGAAAAATTGGTGACGCTGAATACTACTGAATATCTCTTTCCTTAGGCAATGTCGTCCAGTCCTCGGTACACTTCTGTCATCTCTGTCAAAGTTGTTGAAATTAAGTCTCCTGCTAATGCACGATCTTCGAGGTGAATGACTTGGTAATCTGTTACTCCTTCATATGCTAAGCTGATTCAATTAAATGTTTGGACGGTCTTCTGAACGCTTCACTCATCTCTATCTGCTCATTGAAAACACACGGTTCACAACTCTGTAGGTTTCCGGCTCTCACTAGACCTGCTAACACTTTAACTGTCATGCTACTCCACATGTCCAAACTTCGTGAGGTGTACTTCTATCAAATTCATTCTTCTCTGAGTTTTTCAACTGTCATTGTCCATAAGTGATGATTCTTCTGCTCGTATCTGTACTCTGCCCAAACTAATGTTCTACAAGTCGGTAAAATCCACAAAATCTTCTCTATCATGTGATCAGGTAACAATCAATTCCACATATAACTCTCTACACTGCTGTTGGAAACTAATTTCCTATGCTTTTAACCATCCACTGACACATCCTGCTGAGTCGACTCACTATCATAACTGCAATTGTTAAACCTCCTCCAACGATTCTCCGTCACAAGCTCATCAATGCTCGAGAAATTTTTTTAACTTTTCACATCTTCTTGGAGCTGCACCACTGAAATCACTTCAAACCTCATAAAGTCCACCACTTATTCGGCTTATGGAGTCTTCTGACTTAGGAAAATAATCCAAGTTTATCCAAAAATCCACACTTACTTGCCTGACGAATCCTCTGACGGTACACGATCAACTGTAATTGGGTCTCGATATGCTGCTCACATTCCTAGTTGACGAACAATTGGTCACAAATTCCTTCTCTCGCTCCATTTGTGACATCGAAAGCTGAAAATTTTGCCAATGTCCTTCGAGAAACACGTGCGAAGTCCACAAAACTCCGACTCTCTGGCACGAAAATAAGGAAAATGTACTAAATGTGGGTGCGGAGACATTAAATTCTCCCCCACTAGAAAAGAATTTGGTCCCCCAAATTCTTTAACAACAAGGACAAGAAAATGAGACAAAGATAGTCTCCCCCACTAGAAGAAAAACAGACACGAACTCACAGAAACAATGGCTAGCCAAAAGAAAAACTGACACAACTAAACGAGTCCTCACCACACGGCTTAAGGTTCCTAGAGTGTTTTATTTCCTAGAAACCTGCCCGCTCTGATACCAGTTTGTCACGCCCCCAAACCAGAACTTTCGGGCGCGAATGGGATTGAGGATAATTATATTTTCTCTCTCCCAAGATCCGCGTGTGTGAAGACAACACATTTCAAAACACTTTGAATATTTTGCGGAAGCTTTCGTGGTGTTACAACCCGGAGTCCGTGGCCATCGGATTCCACATCGCACTCAACCTCTAGCATATAGCTATTTTATCAAGAACCATATTAGACTGGAGTAAACCATCACAACAAACTACAGAGCTGACAGTAACAGGATATTACTTTCCCATACATGTTCAAGTTACAATTATCAATGTACATTAAATAAGAATCCCAAGAAAAGGCTAATAAAAGCCATACAATAACTGTAAGACCCCGACCCGAGTGAACTCGATTAGTGTTAATTAAGCAGTGTGTTAGTTCTAAGCTTGATTAGTGATTTTGGCTAAGTTGGGTTTGGAATAGCTTTTGATATAGTTTTGGGGAATTTTGATTGCTTTGTGTTAGTAGGGCCCTTTGGGGGTTCCTTTTTATGTTATTACATGTGTTTGGGGATTTATCGGAGGTTTTGCATTCATTGTTTTAATCCTGTTTTATTTGCATTGATAATCCCTTCAACTTTCATGTTGATCCCGTCTCCGTTCGAGATCCCGAAACCCGATTTCATAGCCTTGAGGGCAAAACAGTCATTGCATACAAAATCTGTACCCAAAACTTGATATTCTCGAAACCTGCGAAACATATACTTTTTGGAAACTAGATATTTCGACGATCATTTCTTCATTCTTCGTCGAATTCATCTGAGGTCCCGAAAGAGATGATTTCAGCCCAATTAGATTTGTTGGTGGTGGAGCCCACTCCCCACTTGTTTATAAGGGAACCTTTCCCTTCCATTGCCTTTTTCCAGCACAAGAGCGTGAGAACCTAGGGTTTCATTGCCTTCTTCTTCTTGCTCTTGTTTGCAATCACCAAACTCACCACCAATCTTGCACAACTTGAGTAGTGGAGATCATCACCTCCTTCCTCATCACCCTAGCTCCCTATTGACACCATTGCTAGAGAAAACCATTCATCACAAGACTTTCTTTGAGCTCACCATTGCCATTAGAGGACCTTGCAAGTAAGTAATTTTTCCTTCCTTCTAGATTTGTGTTCCTCTAGCCCTAGAGAAGCTTCACCTTCATTATTGAAAGGTTTCCTTGCCATTTCATTATTTTGACTCTTTTAGGGTTTGTTTGTTTTGAGGGTTTTTGGTCATAGCTTGGATTCCTTGCTTGGAGGAGTATTAGAGCTTGATTGCATTGTTAGAAGATCTAAGGCAAGTGGAATATATGATCTTTTAAGAGTTTTCAATGTCCTATGAGAAATGTGGTTGGTTTCATAAATTTTTACTCATGCCTATTTATTGTTGTCTTGCTTTGAAATAAATGCTCATGAAGAGCCTTATTAGTGCATTTATGGTCATAGAGGAGTGTTGGTTTATAGTAATTAATGTCTTCTTGTTTTGTCTCAAATATGTATATTGTGTGAAATGGTTTCCTTCTCCTTTTCCCTTGTATTGAATGTGTTGTTGATGGAGGAGAATGGGATGGATGTTGTTGGAGATTGAGGTTGTTGGAATGGAGATTTATACTCCTCAATTGATGTATAAAAGTGACTAAAAAGGGGTTGTAAAAAGGAAGAGTTATTGTTGTTGACACCAAAAATGTCACTTTGCCTCTTCACACCAAAAGCTACACGGAGCTGCATCCTACCAAAATAGGCAGGCGCCACTTCAAGCATCAGATCTTGTCAGAATCAAACAAAAACTGCAAAGTCACTCAAAAGAACCAAAAGAGAGGTACACATGAAGTTTCGGGTCATTTCGATATCATTTGGCCTAGCTTCACTTCTCCAACAGCTAAGCAGCAGCTCCCGGCAGCTGAGCACCCCGGGACCATGGCACCCAATTCGGAGCTTGTGGATCATCTCAAAATAACTCCAATAGGCTCCCCATCAAATTTCAGGTCAATCGGACATCGTTTGACCGAAAGTCAAAGCTCGGCATTTCCCTCACGGTGAAATAAAGGCGAGCATTTGCATGACCCCAAACGGCTTCAAAACTCAAACGAAAGCTTATGGTTGGTCTTATCTACTGATGAGGAAGCTACCCATCAAATTTCAGGTCAATCGGACATCGTTTGACCAAAAGTCAAAGCTCGACATTTCCCTCGCAGTGAAATCAAAGGCAAGCATTTGCATGACCCCAAACGGCTTCAAAACTCAAAAGAAAGCCCATGGTTGGTCTTATTTAATGCTCAAGAAGCTTCACCTCAAATTTCAGGTCATTCCGACATCGTTTGACCCTGTTTCAGCTTCTGGCGGAAAATCAGCAGTTCTGCGCTCGGCTTTTCCCGGAAAATCGGAAACTTTGCAAACCAATTTGCAAGGATTCTCATCATGTTTTTCAGAGGGAAATCAAGCCAAAAATGTGGAGAAATGTCATAGAAAACAAACAAAAAAAACGGAAGCGAAAAACGACGAAAAACGGCCAGAAACGGGCCCCGGGAAGCAATTTTCCCCCCAGGGTCGCAGAGCCCCGCGACCCTGGGCCAGGCCTGCGACCCTGGGCCATGGTCGCCGGCGACCATGGCCCATGGTCGCCGGAGACCATGGGGCCGGCGACCCTGGGAGGTCCGGGGCGCCGATTTCGCCCCGGGACCCCCCGTTTCGTCCGTTTTCGCGAGACGAGTTGTTCTGTCCCTGTGATTTTTCCAGATTCAGACTTTTGAGGCTCCAAATTCGCCGATATTCGCCAAGATCACAGGAATCCTTCCAAGAACTTCAAAAACTTCGTTGATCGCCAGCTGAACAACCAAAAAGTGCACTTTCTGCCCGCCCGATCGCGAAATCGACTGGACAGATGCTGCCGGCCCGCTGGTATCAACCAATGTCTGAAACTACATGATCATCTGATGTTGATTTACATAAGGATCCATCGATGATCATCGCAAAGGGAATTCCAAGAGACGCAACATGGCCCGCGATGTTAGGAATTTTGTAGATTGCAATTTGATGGATGCATTATCATTCTAGCATCATTTGATTCACACACACTTGCATTGTGTTAATTAAACTTGAAATCTTATTTTATTCATGCATTGCTTTTAAGATTTGTAAAAGTTTTGTTTTATGCATGATTTGTTTTTTCATCTTGGATGCATTTGTTTTAGAAAAGAGTTTTCAAGAAATCAAGCAAGCCTTTGTTTTAAAAGTTTTGAAACTTTTTAGGCTTTTTATGTCATGTTTTAAAAACCATTAGAATCTTTAAAACATGTTTTTATAGCTTGATTTAGTAGGCAAAAAGGTCCCCCAAGCAAAACCTTCATATATGCAAAAGTTGCATTTTTTGCAAGAAGGGGGGAGTCCCGGCAGTGTCGCCGGTCGACCGAGACACAGGTCTCGGTCGACCGAGACAACTGGAGGTAAAATCTGCAGTTTCTGAACTGAACCTCCAACGGTCAGAAATATGACCGTTATGCCTTCCCGGTCGACCGAGACCTCTTTACCGGTCGACCGAGGACTAGCCGTTGGACACTTTTTGGCTATAAAATGAGTTCTTTCCCTTACCAAAAGTTGGGAATTTTTAACCCCTCCTTGAGAGGATTTGAGGCATATCAAAAGGGAAAAGAACCAAGGGATGAAGGGGATGATTAGGAAAGCTAAAGCTTGGATTAATGAAGTTAAACTACCAAGTAGGCTCTTCCTTTCTTAATCATATGTTTGCATGCTCTTGTTTTATTTTTGGTAAATCATTTCTAGCATGTTAAACTATGTTTGTGTTGTGTCCTTAACATATTTTATGTTTTGAGTTGATTTATTGTTTTGGATATAACATCACATGATTCAATCCAAGTAGTACTTGAATTGGTAAATCAAAGTAGATCATGTTAATGAAAGAACTTTGGTAAATCATATGTAACATGATCCATATACTTGGTTGAATCTTTGGTTGTTGTTTTCCATCATAAGAACATCTCTCTCAAAACTAACTTATGTTTTGGATTCAACTTCTTTACAAATCATATGTTTTCATGTTTTGTTTTATCATTGGTAAATCTTTGTAACATGTTAATATATGATATGTTGTATCCTTAGCATATTCTATATTTTGAATAGATCTATTGTTTTGGATACATCACCATTGATTCATCAAAGTAGTACTTTATTGGTAAATCTAAGTAGATCATGTTAATGAAAGATGTAACATGATTCATATACTTTGTTGAATCTTTGGGTGTTGTTTTTCCATCATAAGAAAATCTCTCTCAAATGTATCTTATGTTTTGGATTCAACATCATTACAAATCATATGTGTATTATTGTTTTAAAGTTTCACAACTTGCATCACTTTGATAGGTAAATCATTTTCAAGTTGTATTTATAATTACATATGATTTGTCCCCTCTTTTCAATCAAATCTATTTTTATGTTTTGAGCATCATTGATGATTTGATTGACATCCCTATGCATCACATGTTTAGAGCTAATCCATTTCATACAACTTGTGTAACTTTGATATCATTAACAAGTTGTTACTTTTAACATGTGATTGCATTACTTCCTCAATCATAAATGTTTTTGAGCTAAAACTTTCAAAAGCCTTAGGCTTACATTTATGAGCTTTCATTTTCTAAATGATTGAGGATCACACACACACACTTCATTTGTTTTCATCTTTGCATCCATAGTGTGAGTGTGTAGTTGTTATTCACTTCCATATCCGCCTATTTTAGAGGCAAATGTAATGAGCTAAAATGAATCTCCATCTAGTGTATTAAAGACACAACTTAGTGAGATAACCAACCATGTGGTTGAAGAGGTTATTGCTTAGCCTATAAAAGCATAATGGATAGGTTGATGTTAAGCCTTGAAAAACATCATTGTAAGGTTATTGCTTAGCCTTGGAAAGCATATTGTAAAGGTTATTGCTTAGCCTATTGAAAAGCATAAATAGTGGAAATCCGGTGGGGTGTTGGTTCACAAGCCGGTAGTGGATGTAGGCATTGAGGCCGAACCACTATAAATCCTTGTGTGATGGTGCTTGCTTTGTGGTGATTATTTTGTTAGCTTCCGCATCTTGTATGTTTAATCATCACATGTGACTAGTTTGTTTTAAAGAAGTTAAAATTGTTAAAATTGGTCATAAAAGAAGCTCACCCTATTCACCCCCCCTCTAGGGTTCGGATCCATGGACTTACAAGTGGTATCAGAGCGGGTTACTCCATTTTAGGGCTTAACAACCCGGAGTTGATCCTTGCTAGATTTGAACCCTAGTGTTGTGATTTATTGCATATCTTTTTAAAGATTTCCACTATGATTGAAATTGAAATTTCCCTAGCCTCATTGCACCACTCTAAGACTTTTCCAAGTTATATCTTCTAGAGTTGGTGAGTCCTCAAAGTGATCTTTCAAGGACAACCTTTTCAAGGCTTTAGGTGAATTTTCAAAGGTAGACTATTTGAGTAACCTTAGGCCTTGATACCCCTAGACCAACCTATGCTTTTTAGTTATATCTTTTTGTTGGTCATGTTACATTTGCATTTTGTTTCTTTAAAGTCACATCTTTTAAAATGCAATGTTTCTTTGTGATCATTTGATTTTGTCTTCATGATCTTTTAAGTTATATCTCATGGTTTTCAAAATCCTTTGATTGCAATTCTTTCATGATGGATTTGCATATTGTTCTTTTAGTAATATCTCTTGTTGTGCATATCTATTCATGATCAATTGATTGTGATTACAAATGCTTTCATAGCTAGTTTTTCATGATCAATTGATGTTGGAAAATCATTTGATGATTGTCATAGTTATATCCTTTTTGGAAATCAAATGATTTGAAGCAACCTTAGTTTTCCATTGATTTACAAGTTATATCTTTTGATATGGAAAATTTGTAAGTGTCTATTGTTTTTACAAATTGAAAACTTTACAATAGTACACTTCTTGTTTTTCAAAATCACTTGCTCTTAATTCTATAAATGATTCTTTGTTGGAATTTCATACATTGAAGTGATTTGAAAAACTTTGGAAAATGTTCTAAGCTTTATTAGTTATATTTATAGAAGCATTTTCCTTGAATTTATTTCCTTGTGCCTAATTATGATTGTATCATTTGAAAGGAAATAATTTTTACAAACAATTTGCATCTTTGCTCATTTAGTTATATTTCTTTATGCAAATTGATTTTGATGTCTTACATTGCTTGGTTGGATATGGTTTCATTGATTTGCATGTTTGTGCCTAACTTGGTATATTCTCATTAATGCATTTTGATGATTGGTTATGTGCTCTATAGTAAAATCTTTTGTTTTATTATTATTTGAGCCTAATAAGTACATTTGTGATTTAATGTGCTAAGTTCATTTGATATAAACCTCATATCTTTTTCCATTGCATTGTAAGCTAAGTGCATTTGCTAAGAGTGGAGATGTTACATGATAGCTTAATGAATCATTTTAGATGAATTGGAATTAAACCATTGTTCTTAATAGGTATATCCATTTTTGTGGTCCATCTTCATCTTTATGTGATCCATGATGTCTCTCTAACTTCATACCTTCTTGTGCTTACATAGTTATATTCTTTATTGATGATTGGTATGATTTAGATCTTGAATGTTGATTAATCCTCTCTATGCAAATGTCAAATCGTTCTATGTATGGTTGTGGTATTGATTACATTTGTTGAAACCATACTAGAACTCAAATCCATCCTCTATGCCTTTCTAGTCATATCTTTTTGGATGGTTATGATGTTGATTCATGTATTTTCTCTAAGTGATATCATCCTTATACATGTTTCAACTTCATAGTAGTGATCTTGATCATATGAAACTCTTTGAAATCCATTCCTCATATTTCTATGTGTTTGATGGATAACTTAGAGGTTGAATTCATATGATTTAGTCACTTTATAAATTGCATGCATCTCAAAGTCATATCCTTGTGCATTGCAATTTATCTTGTTCATCACTATGCTCAATAGTTATATCTTTAAAAGTGATGAATATGCATTTATGATGCTTGATGAAATTTTGTCACATTCTTGCTCTTTATCATGTTATCAAATTCAATTGGTTTCAATTGATATATTGTTTGATTGATTTGATTTCTTGTGAATGTGATAAATCTTGTGTGCATTGGATTGAACTTGATAAGTAATATGATTATTCCATGTCACACACCATTAGCATCATAATGCTCATGTTGCCACCTCTCTTGCTCATATATGTATATCTCATGACCACCATGTTTATGTGTTCATAATATTGGTTGGTTATTAGTTGAGGTTGGCTTCATGTTTGAATTTCATTTCACTCAATTTGCACTTTAATAAGTCATATTTTTTGATTGAATGAAATGATTTTCAAAATCTTACATAGCACATGTTTTTCATAAGTAATATTGATTGATGCTATGTTTGAGTAAACCCCATATCATGGATAGCTCTAATTTGGATTTCTCATAATAGTTATACTTTTAAATCCATTTTAGAGTGATTGATTTATTAAGTCATATCCTAAATCTCAATTGGTATTCTTTGTTTGTCCAATTGATATCCATGATTGCTTTTCTCATTGACCTAGCTCTCTTTTGGTAATTTGATCATATTGAGCCTTATAGTTATATGAATCTAATCCTTTTCTTGAAGTTGACCCTCAATTGGTTAAACCATCTTCTTCTTGAACCAAATAGTTAAACCTTTGTCAAGAGTTTGACAAAAGGAGAGAATGGATTGAGGGGGAGTGTAAACCTTCATAGGAAGTATTAGTTTTGATCAAATTGACCATTGGATTGCCTTTGAGCCCTTAGAGATTACCACCACTCATGATAGCCTGTTATGTATTTCATTTTTGATTTCATTTGTTAACAGGTGCTACTAAAGGTATTTTCCTTATTTCATGTGTGTAGGTACCTTTGCAATTTAATGGCAAAGGGGGAGAAATTATGCAAGTTCTCAAAAGGGTGAAGAGAAAGTCCAAGCTTCCAAAGGGGAGAGTTGTGTATGATCTTCTACAAAGGGAGAGAATGCATACCTTGCCAAAGGGAGAAAGAGGCATGGTCAAAGGGGGAGAGCTAATAGAAGATAGAAAGCTTGGAAGCTAAAGAAGATGCTTGGATAAAGAAAGAAAGAAGAAAGAAAGCTTGAAGATTGATCAAGCTCCAAGCATCATGAAGATTGAAGCCCAAGAGCCCAAGCTAAGAGAAGAAGCATCCAAGAAGATTTCAAGACTTGTCCAGCTGAGGGGGAGCTGAAGACCAAGTGTGTAATTTCAGTGGTGAGTGGGTTTGCCATCAAATTGCAAAGGGGGAGATTGTTAGGAATTTTGTAGATTGCAATTTGATGGATGCATTATCATTCTAGCATCATTTGATTCACACACACTTGCATTGTGTTAATTAAACTTGAAATCTTATTTTATTCATGCATTGCTTTTAAGATTTGTAAAAGTTTTGTTTTATGCATGATTTGTTTTTTCATCTTGGATGCATTTGTTTTAGAAAAGAGTTTTCAAGAAATCAAGCAAGCCTTTGTTTTAAAAGTTTTGAAACTTTTTAGGCTTTTTATGTCATGTTTTAAAAACCATTAGAATCTTTAAAACATGTTTTTATAGCTTGATTTAGTAGGCAAAAAGGTCCCCCAAGCAAAACCTTCATATATGCAAAAGTTGCATTTTTTGCAAGAAGGGGGGAGTCCCGGCAGTGTCGCCGGTCGACCGAGACACAGGTCTCGGTCGACCGAGACAACTGGAGGTAAAATCTGCAGTTTCTGAACTGAACCTCCAACGGTCAGAAATATGACCGTTATGCCTTCCCGGTCGACCGAGACCTCTTTACCGGTCGACCGAGGACTAGCCGTTGGACACTTTTTGGCTATAAAATGAGTTCTTTCCCTTACCAAAAGTTGGGAATTTTTAACCCCTCCTTGAGAGGATTTGAGGCATATCAAAAGGGAAAAGAACCAAGGGATGAAGGGGATGATTAGGAAAGCTAAAGCTTGGATTAATGAAGTTAAACTACCAAGTAGGCTCTTCCTTTCTTAATCATATGTTTGCATGCTCTTGTTTTATTTTTGGTAAATCATTTCTAGCATGTTAAACTATGTTTGTGTTGTGTCCTTAACATATTTTATGTTTTGAGTTGATTTATTGTTTTGGATATAACATCACATGATTCAATCCAAGTAGTACTTGAATTGGTAAATCAAAGTAGATCATGTTAATGAAAGAACTTTGGTAAATCATATGTAACATGATCCATATACTTGGTTGAATCTTTGGTTGTTGTTTTCCATCATAAGAACATCTCTCTCAAAACTAACTTATGTTTTGGATTCAACTTCTTTACAAATCATATGTTTTCATGTTTTGTTTTATCATTGGTAAATCTTTGTAACATGTTAATATATGATATGTTGTATCCTTAGCATATTCTATATTTTGAATAGATCTATTGTTTTGGATACATCACCATTGATTCATCAAAGTAGTACTTTATTGGTAAATCTAAGTAGATCATGTTAATGAAAGATGTAACATGATTCATATACTTTGTTGAATCTTTGGGTGTTGTTTTTCCATCATAAGAAAATCTCTCTCAAATGTATCTTATGTTTTGGATTCAACATCATTACAAATCATATGTGTATTATTGTTTTAAAGTTTCACAACTTGCATCACTTTGATAGGTAAATCATTTTCAAGTTGTATTTATAATTACATATGATTTGTCCCCTCTTTTCAATCAAATCTATTTTTATGTTTTGAGCATCATTGATGATTTGATTGACATCCCTATGCATCACATGTTTAGAGCTAATCCATTTCATACAACTTGTGTAACTTTGATATCATTAACAAGTTGTTACTTTTAACATGTGATTGCATTACTTCCTCAATCATAAATGTTTTTGAGCTAAAACTTTCAAAAGCCTTAGGCTTACATTTATGAGCTTTCATTTTCTAAATGATTGAGGATCACACACACACACTTCATTTGTTTTCATCTTTGCATCCATAGTGTGAGTGTGTAGTTGTTATTCACTTCCATATCCGCCTATTTTAGAGGCAAATGTAATGAGCTAAAATGAATCTCCATCTAGTGTATTAAAGACACAACTTAGTGAGATAACCAACCATGTGGTTGAAGAGGTTATTGCTTAGCCTATAAAAGCATAATGGATAGGTTGATGTTAAGCCTTGAAAAACATCATTGTAAGGTTATTGCTTAGCCTTGGAAAGCATATTGTAAAGGTTATTGCTTAGCCTATTGAAAAGCATAAATAGTGGAAATCCGGTGGGGTGTTGGTTCACAAGCCGGTAGTGGATGTAGGCATTGAGGCCGAACCACTATAAATCCTTGTGTGATGGTGCTTGCTTTGTGGTGATTATTTTGTTAGCTTCCGCATCTTGTATGTTTAATCATCACATGTGACTAGTTTGTTTTAAAGAAGTTAAAATTGTTAAAATTGGTCATAAAAGAAGCTCACCCTATTCACCCCCCCTCTAGGGTTCGGATCCATGGACTTACACGCGACTCTTCAGCTACCAAGGTGGCCACTTAGTGCAATCAATTGGCCCGTTTATGGCAAGTTAATGCGGTCATTAACCCATTATCTTGAACGGCCCAATCAGAAGCCTCCGTTCAGGAGTTACAAGTCCAAGCAATCATGGCATTCAAGCCATGAAACTCCTAACATAATGGAGATTAAAGGCGATTAAATGCCCATGACTCTCCTCCGGCCAATGAAATCCAAGGGTCAGGAGTTACAAAACAAAAAGCAATTAAACTCGTAACTCCTCCCTTAATGAGCTTTATTACCATAAAGGCTCATAAATCACTCCTAAAGGCTACCAAAAGGCCTATAAATAGGAGTCCTCTCCAAGCATTCCAAAAGGGGGGGACACACACAGAAGGATCCGGGAAAATCGCCACAGATCCGGAAAAATCGCCAGAAAATCATTCAAAAATCCTTGGAGAAATCTCTACAACCCTGCTCCTTCAAGAAAACTCTGCTGCAACAAGTTCAACAAGGTGATTGAAGCCCCTTGGGGGGCCACCCCCTCAAAGACCACCTATCCTTCTATCCAACATGGCTAGATGCGGCTTTTCAGCCCGTCTACTCAGCCTTTTACCGGATATAGGACCTTATCTTGGTCCTTATCCTCTAAAAATCTGAGGTTGGAGCCAAGCCAAGAAATCAAGCACTATGTTCTCATCTGAAGGACGATGACGGAGCCCATACATGACTCGCGACCATCGATCTGAACGAGCCCTCCCACAATCGCATGAGAAGTTAGATTCCTTTTTCTTACTTTTCTGTTGTAAATTGTATTTTTTCTAAAGAGACAAAAAATCACATCTCTTGTCTTTCATTATTGATAAGATTTGTAAATCGCCTTTCATGGCAAAATCGCCTCCAACGGCACCAAACCGCCTTCTACGGCACAAAAACGCCTTTCACGGCATTCAAACAAAACTGTCTCTTTTATTAAAATATGTATGCAATGGAAAACTAAAAAAAAGTTTCATTTCCCTTTTTACTTGTGAAGGTGGATCTCCGGATCACCATTTCTAAATTCCAAGTATTAAAGAGAAATTGGCATACCCGTACAAAAAAACTGATGCCCGCTTTTCCTTTTTCCCTCCACCATACCCCGTCAGCCCCGGGGCGGAGGCAGCTTTGGAAAAAGACAAAAGCCGGGACCATCAATTGTGAAACTGAACTGATCCGAATTCAGTTTCTGGACAGTTCGCTCGAGCGACCATGACACTTCGCTCGAGCGACCTGTCCAGGAGAGGTTCGGAGCATTCCAGTAGCTTGGTCGCTCGAGCGGACCCCTGGTCGCTCGAGCGGACATCCCATAACTCATTCCAGAGAGTTGTTCGTTCGAACGCATTTAAATATTCGCTCGACCCAATGAGTTCGCTCAAGCGACCTCAACTTCGCTCGAGCGAACCCACCTAGACAACCATTCCAGAGAATGACTCGCTCGAGCGAACCCTCCAGTCCGCTCGAGCGATGGGCCTCGTTGGGGTAGGGCTATGTTGGGACAATGATGAACTATTTTAATGGTTTGAGACTATTCTTTGGGAACCTCTCTACGTCAAGAGGAATGTTAAGCATTGTATGAGGCCATTTGAGGAAGAAACCATATCACAAAGATTTCAATTGAAGTTTTGAAAATTCAAAGTGTATAAGAAGCCCGGAATGTCCCCAAACTCAAAGAGTTCCAAATGGTTAATAGATTGACATACGGGGTCCCTATCCACTTTAAACGAATTTTGAACCCGATGCTTTACCGAAATTCCAATTGTTTATTGTACCTTATCGATCCCGAGATTTATATTACTTGTCTTGTTTTCCCGAAAGCATTGCTGTACACTTGAAATGGTTACTCGACTTGAAGTGCATTGCACCACATGATTTGACAGTGTGCCCTTGAGCACCCCCGTCTTGCTCGTTTGTTTATGTATTTGTACTTAATTTACTTGCATATGTCTCGATTGTATTTGACCTATGAGTCGGCACCACTAAGCTTGGATAACCCTGTTGGTCTGATCCACCGACTTAGAGATCTCCCTCTTGTCCAGCTAGCTGCAGTTTGGATCCCGCTACCCGGTTATTACCGTGGTCTTGTCCCGATGCCGCAGATTGCTACTGTGGTCCCCGAAGCCCGGCTCGCTACCGTGGTCATGTATAGTATTGTATATGTATATGTATTTATATGAGATCCACTGTTTCTCCTCACCTAGAGTGACTGAGATCAGTGCCTAGTTATTGCTCTATCACCTTAGTGATAGAGGACTTAGCTTCGTGTGGTTGCCATCTTGCTTGTTTCCCCGTTTCCTTGGTCACCTTACATGTTTTACATTGCATTCCCGAAATTGAATAAATGTTTTATCTCGTTCATAGAAATTCTTATCTAAATAGGTTTACATGTTTTGAAGGTATATTCTTTTATTATCATATTGTCGTTGTATTTTCCTCCATTTGCCAAACCGTCGTGTTTGACCTACTCTTTGGTACTCAGGTCCCGTTGTTGGATATCCCGAGGAGGAGCTTGAGGAGGTGGTCGTAGAACCGCAGCAGTTGGTTGAGTGGCGTGCCGATGACGTCATGTAGATGTTCGGTTGCTATGAGAGACTTTACATTTTGGGAAACTTTTAACCATTCTTTTGATTGGTATTTGTTATATTGGCCTGGTTGGCCTCTATTTTTGGGGAAATGTAATCAAATGATATTTGTATAAACTTTAACTTACTTTGAGTAACATGTTAATGTTCATTGCTCATTCTGATACAGTATATTAGACTTGTGTTATTGTCTTGATGACCAAGGATAGTTTGACTATTTGATTTGCTACACACTTCCGCACTTAAAAGAAATATTCATTTATGGTTGTGATATCCTCACCGCGGACACCTGTGGGAAATTAAATAAATGTATGTTATTATCATTTAAACAGATGTTGTGGCTATCTATTCACCATCATTTCAGATGTAATTGTCCCGATCCCGGATCCGTCCTTCGGATTCCCGGTCCGGGGTCGCGACAATAACAAGCTAATAACCACTACCCATATGTGACGCAACTCCAATGTCAAGCTCAATGTCTACATGACATAGCCGACAAAACAACCTACAACTCATGGCTCCACAGCCAGCAAAAGCACTCATCTCGGGATGAAAAAGTCTGGACCCGAGTACCAAAAGTAGTAGGTCAGACACGACGGTCTGGCAGGTGGATGAAAAGATAAAAAGTATGCTGAGAATTAAAACATATGATAAATCATGCTATTTGATCAAATGCTGCATATAATTAAACGGGTGCAAAATCGGGGATCTCTGACAAAACATGTATTCATTTCAAGCATGGGTAAAACATGGAGATCTAACAAAACATATGTTCATTTACATCATCTATAAAAGTATAGATATTTGACAATTGGGTGTTCGTTTAAAACATGTACAAATATAGAGGTCTGGCAAAACAAACGTTCATTTGAAACATATGTAAAAGCATGAGTATTCGACAAAGCGGGTATTTATTTAAAACATGTGTAAACATATTTAAAAGCATGGATATTTAACAAATCGGGTATTCATTTAAAACATGTGTAAACGTAGGGATCTGGCAAAACAAATGTCATTTGAAACATATTTAAAAGCATGGATATTTAACAAATCGGGTATTCATTTAAAACATGTGTAAACATAGAGATCTGGCAAAACAAATGTCATTTGAAACATATTTAAAAGCATGGATATTTAACAAATCGGGTATTCATTTAAAACATGAGCGTGTACGAGGAACGGAAAACAATATAACAATAATTGAATTTACCGTGGAAAATATTAACACCTGTTTAAATAATAACTTTCATAAAAGAAATGGATCATTTACCGAAAAACAACTAAGCAATATAAAACATGTAGGGTATCTAAGGAATCGGGAACTAGCAAGATGACAACCACACGAAACTAAGTCCTCTATCACTAAAGTGATAGAGCAATAACTAGGCATTGATCTCAGTCACTCAAGGTGAGGAGAAATAATGGATCTCATACATACAATAACTAGGCACTGATCTCAGTCACTCGAGGTGAGGAGAAACAGTGGATCTCATAAATAGATATACATATACTATACATGACCACGGTAGCGAGCCGGGCATCGGGAACCACAGTAGCAATCTGCGGTATCGGGACAAGACCACGGTAATAACCGGGTAGCGGGATCCAAACTGAGCTGGTGGGACAAGAGGGGGATCTCCAAGTCGGTGGATCAGACCAACAGGGTTATCCAAGCTTAGTGGTGCCAACTAATAGGTCAAATAACAAATTGAGACATGTGCAAGTAAATCAAGTACAAATAAACAAACGGGCAGGATGGGGGTGCTGAAGGGCACACTGTTATTTCATGTCGAGCAATACGTTTCGGGGCTAGCAATTATTACAAGTACACTTTCAATACTTTCGGGAATAACAAGTCAAAGTAGTGTAAATTCGGGAACAATGAAATACCATAGAACTTTTGAAATCTCAGGACAAGTATCGAGGTTCAAAACTAGTTCAAGGTGGATAGGGATCCCGTATGTCAATATATTTATAAAACTTGGTACTCCTTGAGGTTGGCGACATTTCGGGGTCCTTATACACTTTGGGGTTTTCGAGACTTCAAATGAATCTTAGTAATATGGTTTCTTTCTCAAACGGACTCCATGCGCATCTCCAGGTGAACGGTCCCCATCATTCTCTAAAAGGGTTCACAAATGATTGGGACGGAAATCCTATCCATTTCTCTCCATTTCCCTCCATTTCCATGTTTCTGGTTAATTTCGGTCACTTGGCGGTTAGCCGCCGCTGGGTTCGGCGGCTAGCCGCGGCTGGGTTGGAAAATTGCAGCTTACTGGAAAGCTAACCGCCTAGGGTGCGGTTAGCCGCTGCTGTGTTCGGCGGTTAGCCGCAGGGTAACCGCGGGGGAGACCGCTGGGTTCAGGGGAAGGAAGTGCTCTCTGGAAAAGTGACCGCGATGGTTCGGTCAGCTGGTGGTTAGCCGCCAGTCACTAGGCGGCTAGCCGCCAGGTGACCGCTGGCTGACCGCCAGGTGCGGGAAAAACCCCCACTGTGTTCAGATTGAGCCCTTTCTCCCTTAAACCATTCCTCACATAACTCCCCCTACATTCCTGCAATAAAATGAGTCCAAGACTCCTCCAATTCATCATTAAAATTTCCACAAACTTCCACCACAAACACCTCCATTCTCTTCACATTCAATCACCAAAGAGAGAGAGAGAGAAACCACAGTTCATAAGATTCATCCACACTTAGTAACGTAATAGATGCATTCATCAAGATGTTTAACAGAGAAATCAACTCATAAATATGTATTTCAAAAGTGCTGAAATCAAGACAAGAAGACTATGAAAACATATGTAAAGTCAATAAGAACCATTAATGCCAAAAACAAGGAATTTCCATGAAACATGTAAGTGTTCAAAACTTATCCATTCATCAACTTGCCTTGGGTCCAAGCTAGCAAACCAAGCTTCTAATCACACTCTCAAGCTCAAGATCAACAATCTCTACAAAACCCCCAAAATGAACCATCACAAACCCTAAAATGGGTCAAACAATGAAAGACAAGGAATGAGCTCAAAGCAAGCTAGGAAATAGAACCTAAGGGAAACCCATAGCTCAACAATAGAAAATGGAAAGAAGTCCTTACCTCTAGGGCCATCAATCAACAAGAAGAAGCTTGAAATAGGTGCTGCCCACCTTGGTTTTGCACAATAATGGTGTCCATGGGAAGCTAGAAGGATGGAGAAGAAGAAGTTGAGCTCCAAACTCCATTTTGCAAGGTTTGGAGGTGGGTTTTTGTGAAAGGAAGCAAGAAGGAGAAGAAGAAAAGGGCAAAAACCCTATGGAGCTGAAGTTCTCCCCCCTTCAAGTGCTGGAAAGAATGGGAGAGGAAGAGAGGGGCTGATCCCTTTTATAAAAGGGTGGGTTTGGGCCCCACCATCACTTAAGCTTGTCGGGATTAAAACATCAATTTCTGGGCCTCGGATGCCATCGACGAAGAAGAGGAAAATGTTTCTCATAAAATCTAGTTTTCAGAATGTATATATTTGGCATGGTTCTGAAATCTCAAAATTTGGGTCCAGATTTGGTGTGAAAAGACTGTTTTGCCCCTAACATTAAGAAAGTAGGGTTTCGGGGTTTCGAACGGGGACGAAGTCAACATGAAAGTTGTAGAGATTAACAAAAATAAGTCAAACGAGGCTAAAACAAGAATTATCAGAAATTTTGAATAATCTCCCAATCACGCGCAAGGTCACTAAAAGAACTCCCCAAAGGGTCCCACTAATTACAAAGCCACTCAAAACTCCCCAAAACTAGTGAAAAACCATTCTAGCTCACAAACTCAACTCAACAAACACTAATCCCACTAAAAGAAACTAATCCACAAATAAAACAACACTAATCCAGGAAATTAGGGGTCGGGTTCTTACACAGTTGAAGCCAGCTTTCTAAGGAATCCCTAGTGGTCCCCACGCTAGATATTAGAAAGTTACTAATCTTACTTGAATTCTAAAAGGAAGGAATTAGGAAGTTACTATTTCTATTTGAAGTGAGACTTCTAATAGTGGTAATAGTAAGTTACTAATTTATGTGGAAGTGAGACTTCTTATTCAATTAGTAAGAGAAAAAGAATAGGAGATTACTTGAGGGCTTTATATGGGGAAATAACCCCTTGGACGCCCAATATATATCCCCACCTAGGGATTCACGCCCAACCCTTGTTTGTGCAAGTGTTGCACATCTCTTCCTTCTCCTCTCTCTCTCTTCTAATTCCTTAGAGTTTCTAGTAGGGTTTTCTCTTGGAGATCCCACACATCTTCTTGAGAAAAGAGATCTGATAGAGGGTCATAGCGTGGAAGACAACAAGGTCTTAGAGATCTCTAATTACTTCAAGAAGAGTTCTTATTCTAGTTGATTGTCTTCTCCTCGATTAGAGCACTACCAGGCTCCAAAAGTATAATCTGTTTCTCCTCTTGTGGTAGATTATTTTGTTGCATGTAGTTGTTGATTTGTATCTTCTAGATAGGTTATATTGCTGTACATGATTGATGAGAATGAGGGATTGCATCCTGAATTGAGTTTTGTAGCCTTGTGGATAGTTAATCCCTGAGTCAAGTGGGTCAAAAGTTTTGAAAATCAATCCACGAGGCCCAACTACTTCCAACAAGTGGACAGTAGGGAACATAGAAGCAAGGCAGCCATTGGGCGACCAACTGTCAAACCAGAAGTCTATAGATTTGCCATTTGCTACAGACCACTTGCTACCAGAGTGAATATGGTGAGCCAATTTCCTAATATTTCACCAGATGCAAGATCCTGACTTTCTAGAAGAAGGACTCCAAATTGTAGAGTTTGAAAAGCACTTATAGGCCATCCATTTGGACTATAGAAAGGTTGAGGACATTACAGTCCATCCTAGCTTGATGAAGGAAGTTTGATTTTGCTTGTGGATGCACCTTATCCCCAAACCTTCCTCCTTTGTAGGAAGGGTAACCGTATCCCAGCTAATCTGATGTCTTCTCTTATTGGGAGATCCTCCTGACTAGAGGAAGTTTCTCATTAAGGCTTCCATGTGATTTGACATCGACTTAGGGAAGGGAAGAACCAGGGCAATGTGAGTAGGAAGACTACTTAGAACATGCCTAACCAAGGCTCTGCGACCAGCAATGGAGAGAAGCCTAGATTTTCAGCTGGAGAGCTTGAGGAGAAATCTGTCCAGAATAGGGGTGAAATGCTGTCTTCTAGGAACGCCAATAATGAGGGCGACTCCAAGGTAGTTGGAGTGGAGGGGTTTCTCTGGGATGTTTGAAATGGCTAAGATCTGGTTTTGGTTCTCACACTACATTTGCCAATGCAGAGTTTGCTCCTCCAAATTGAAGAATTGGCATGAGTTGGATTGGTAGATAATTAGAACCTCCTTCAGAGCAATCAGACTTCTTTTGTGGCCTTTGAGGAGGGGCATTATGTCATCTGCTTAGAGAAGGTGGCAAGGGGTATTGGGAATTGATGAAAGGGGAAGGATGGATTTGTTAGAGACCAGGTTTTGGATGTTGAGGCTGAGGATCTCTTCAGCAAGGATGAAAAGGTAGGGGATAGGGGTATCCTTGTCTTAAGCCACAAGAGGAGCTGAAGAAACCAAAAGGAGTTCTATTTATGAGGACCGAACCTTGACTGTGCAAACACATTTTTTGATAAGGTTGACCCATCTTGCCAAGAAGCCAAAATAGTGGAGGGATTTGAATAAGAATGGCTGGCTGAGCTTGTCAAAGGCTTTTGAAATATCCAATTGCATACACAGGGAGCCTCCTCTCAATTTAGAGTTAGGTTTTTTGAAACAGTTCATGGGCTAGGGCTATATGTTGATGAATCGATTTGCCTTGAACAAATGCTGCCTAGTTTGGAGAAATGAGGTGATGGATGATATTAACCAGTCTTGAAGCCAGGATTTTGGCAATAATTTTATAGGAGAAGTTTAGGAGACTGATAGGCCTGTAATCAAGGAAAGAGCTAAGGGATTGGGATTTTGTGATCAAGGTTATGAAATAGGCATTTGTAGCTTTGTAGAGCTTTCCTGAGATGAAGAAGTGTCGAATTGCTTTGACCACTGAGGGGCCAATGATCTGCCAGGAAGTAGTGAAGAAGTAGCCTGAGAAGCCATCTGGGCTAGGGGAGCTGTCCTTCTTGAGAGCAAAGACAGTTGACCTCATCTCATTTGCATCAATGAGAGTAGTTAGTTGAAGATTCATGTCTGTAGAGACTTTGTTGCTGCCCATACCAAAGAGGAAGTCTGAAGGGTCCATGTGAGTAGTTGATGGACCCGACATTTTTCCTTCCTCTCCTCTCCCATTCGTCCCCGGGGTCACCGAGAGGATCCGAATGGAGGGAAGAAAGGGGGAGAAAGGCGGGCATCTATATTTTTGTACGGGTATGCCAGATTTTTTATTCTACTTGAAATTTAAAAGTGGTAATTCGGAGATCCACCTTCGCAAGTAAAAAGGAAATCAACCTTTTTCTAACTTTCCATTGCACATATATTAAAGAAAAGAGACAGTTTTTTTTTAATGCCATTGGAGGCGATTTTGTGCCATGAAAGGCGATTTTGCTTGCCGGAAAAGGCAATTTTGTGTTGTGAAAGACGATTTACAAATCTGATCAAAATGAAAGACAAGAATTGTGATTTTTTTATCTCTTAAAAAAATACAAAGTACAATAGAAAAGTAAGAAAGAGAATCTGACTTCTCAAGAGATTGCGGGGACCAGTTCAGATCGACGGTCGCAAGCCATGTATGGACTTCGCCATCGTCCTTCAGATGAGAACGCTTGATGCTTTGATTCTTTGGTTGGCTTGGACTTCAGTTTTTTAGAGGATAAGGACCAAGAGAAGGTCCTATACCAGATAAAAAACGAAGAGACGGGCTGAAGAGCCACGTCTTGGCAATGTTGAATAAGAGAAGAGAAGGTTTTTCTTGGGGGGAGTGCCCCCCAAGGGACTTCAATCACCTTTTGGTGTTTGTTGCAGCAGAGTTTCTTCAAAGTAGCAGAGCTTCTGGATGGATTTCTGGATCTTGAGTTCGAGATTCCGGGATTCGGACATGTTTCTTCTTGGAATCACCTCCTTTTATAGGCATTTGGTAGCCTTTGGGTGATTTTATGGGCTTTAATGCATTAAAACCACATAATGAGAGGAGTTACAAGTTTTAATTCCTTTATTTTGTAACTCTTTTCTTCTTGGCTTCTGATTGGACTTTACAATTAGCACTTTAAAGTCTTTCTAACAGAAATCGTAATCCTCACCACATCCTATTGTTTTTGTCTATTTTTAATATATGAAGATCGTGTAGGCTCTGATACCAACTGTCATGTCCCCAAAATAAGAATTAGGGAAAAACGTGGAAAATAAATCAAATTCAAATTCCTGTTTTTAATACAACACAAGCTTCCAAAAGTGGACCCACATAAAATCACAAACCATGGAGAGTAAAAATAAATTTCATTAAATGCAACGAAAGCTTTATGCAATTGATATACAAAGTTCATAAATGAGATCCAATAGGAAAATCAAATAAACATTAATAGTTAAAGTTGCAGAATAAATTAATCAATTACTAAAGGAAGGTTTATCATAAAAAGAATGTTCATCTAAAAAATTGCTAAGATGACGTTCTCTCTCATGCTGGCTCAGACGGCTCCAAAGCCACCTCTGGCACTCCACTTGGGTTCGTCAATTGGCTCAAACGTTTGAAACGTTTGATCCTCCTCTGTCTCCTCGGTAAAGTAGGGCTCGGTATCTATGCACCAAATATTATAAAGTAAATAGCAAGAACATGATCATAATCCGAAATTAAAATACAATAATGAGATGAGTAAAGACAAGTGAGATCATATAGAAGTAATGACAAAGATAATAACGAGAACAAACATATGACATAAATCCAAACGACACAAGGGAGCAATATATAATTCTCACGGTGACAAGTGTCCCCGTTGTGGGTGGTTGGCCCTACATAAATCGGGAAAGCCCGTCCATAAAGTCGGTGGTCATAAACCAATCAAAATATCAAGATAACCTGTCCATAGTTCAAAGCGGATTATAAGTGATTCGGTCACATCGGTGATCAATTATCCAAATATCGATCTGCAGTCGTCCATAAATGACACACATAAACGTAAACATAAACATATATTCATAATAGACCTGATTAATAATGCTCTGACACAAGAGTCCTATGTCAAAATGAAGTGCTGACCATTCCACATTCCATATCATAATCAAATCACCATACATAATTTGTCAAGCCACTTCATAGTCCATAACACACAATAGGGTATGCATCTAAAGTAATACATAATATAAACCAAGATATGCATGCAAAGGTCAAGATATAGTTATGAATCAATCCTAAGGTTAGACGTGTTTTCATATAACTTTCAACGTACAACGATAAACGCTGGTGAGTTAGGGATGTTACATCTCTCAACATTCATGGTGCATAGATCCAATGAAGAATTTCCATTAGAGATGTATTCATTACAATCATACAGGTGTTTGAATCCTATGTCAATAATGTTAGGTATTTTGTTTTTGCAATTTGGTGGATGCATTTGCATATTGGCATCATTTGAATTCACACACATGCATTGATTTAAAATATCTTGAAATCTAGCTTTATACATGCATTGGTTTTTAGATTTGGAAAAGTTTGTGTTTTATGCATGGTTTGGTTCTAAACTTGGATGCATTGGTTTTAGAACCCAAAACTCTTTTGAAAACCAAATTCCTTGTGCATTAGATTTGGAAAATCTTCTTGTGAATTTAGGTTTGAGCTTTGCATACATTCAGCACCTTTAGAATCAGTTTTGTATGCAATTTGATTTGAAAAGAGTTTTTACTAATCAAGCTTGCCTTTGGTTTTAAACCTTTGAATCATTTTAGGCTTTGTGTGTTTCATGTTTTTAAATGTTTTAAAACATGTTTTTAAGCTTGGTTTAGTGACCCACAAAATTCCACAAAGAAAATCTTCAAAATGCAAAAGTTGGAATTTTTGGGGGGTGTCCCGGCAGTGTCGCCAGATTGTTGGGATAAGGTTTCAATGATGATGATCATGATGGATACTAACAGTAACAACAAAATACTATAAGGAAGATATTTATTGAGCATCACATTTGGTGTCCATCTCTCTCTAACTGAGATATAAGCAAGATGATTAATACTAACATGATAATATATATTGAGCATCACAATTGTTCGGTCTCTCTTTCTATGATTCACTTGTAAGCAGAAGAATGTAGGAAAGAAGTTCAAGAAAAGATAGGCATCATTTTTCCATGTTGGCATCTAAGCAAACTTTGTGCCATATAAGAAATATAGATACAAATACTAATTTATCACATGAACACCAATATACCACAATGATCAGTAGCTTGACAAATTAATAGTATGAGACAGATTACTCAAAAGAAAATTTGATCAGTAACACAATGACCACAAATCTAAAATTTTAAAATGAACCTATAGTTCTAGCTCCAAAACAAATGAACCTATAAATCTAGCTGCAAAACTATCTAAAAGAGTGATCATCAATATAATCACTATCCAATCTCTATAGTAGTCCTGATAAAAAAAACCATACCCTCACCAATGCTTCTCAAAATTGCATAGGCTTGAGCTTGTTGGAGATCACCCAGTTCCATGCAAAACATGTTAATGTCCAAGCCAGGTGTTGAAATTTCAAATTTTAGTAGTTGCATTTGATGTCATACCTACTCCTTGAATTGTTCTTCCTTCTATGCATAGCTGGACAGAGTTATCAACTCTACCTTCAAATTAATAAACATATCCATCAGAAAGGGGGAAAACATAGTGCTCAATTTTGTATAATTGACACTTCAAAGTATCCTACTGAATTCACCCTAAAAAATTCACTAACTAGAGTATCCTTGTAAATCAGGGGTGTAGATACTTTATTGCAAATGTATAGCAATGGTCCATCATTATTAATAACAACAACTCACAAAATACAAGAAATGCCACTTGACATGTAGAATCAGAAAAAAAAGAAAAATACAGATTCTCATCAGAAATTAATCATCTAATACATCAAGTTAGTTATTTATCTTGATTTTAGTTTAGCTAGCGAACTCTGTCATTCTTACAGCGCTATGGAGAGAGTTTTTAATCAGAAATTTATGGCTTGGGGTTATTTGAAACGCCTGCTCTTTCTTTTAAATCCCATATCAAGCTTTTAATTAAACATTTCATGGTCCATCTAAAATTATTTTAGAGAACGGGTTTTACATAGGATGGGGCCCAAAATTGTTAAGATAAACTTAAAAGAATAAAACCCCCATTAAAAAAATATTGTCATATGTGGAAATTTGAGGAAAATGAGAATATCTACAAGTGAAAAGGAAGGAAAAGGAAAAAAAAAAAAAACAATGATCTCATATATATACACATTTATGGGGCAACATTGGAAAAGAAAAGCTTTGAAACAATAATAAATGCCTTGAGGAGAAGTAGAGCAAATGCAAATGATTGTAACTACAATTCCACACAATCAATCTATGATTCTATGAAATAATAATTGATCCCAGTTCTACTGTCATTTAGCAAACTTATTTGCATCTTTATTATCCTGCCCCAACAGATGGCAAAAAGATGCTTTTACATCCTTAGATAAATATCTAATCGTCCAAATCTGAATTCCAATAAAAAGAAAACATCCAAACAATCAAACATTGAATGATGACGGTAAAAATACATATAAAATACTTTGTAGAAGAAATAAATAAACATGAAGCCAATAAGTTCCCAACATCCAATTAACGAATGAATACCTCTTGACTCAACCGTCAATGCTAAGTTATTCCAAACAGGGGAGCCAGAGTTTGTGGTGAAGAAGGGTGAATTATAAGCACTCGTAAAACGGTACTGCATCAACTGAAACTGGTTGAAAAAAAAATCAAAACATAAAAATGCTAATGATTAACAAGATAAACGAAACATAAAAAGGAACTAGTCCTGGCACTGCATTCGGTCGCATCAACTGAAATGGGTTGAAAAAAGAAACTGAAAACATTAAAACGCTAGTGATTAACAAGATAAGCGAAACATAAAAAGGAACTGGTCTTGGCACCCCAAAAAACCAACCCGATCGAAACCCTCATAAATAGAATAAGAAAGATGTTACAAATTTTCAACCAGATCCTCAATTCTTTTTTGTTGATGTTGGAGAGAATCCAAATTCAAAGAGAAAGGGAGAGAGGGTTACTGAGATAGTGATGGGTTTACAATAACAAGAAAAGAGTTATACAGGGAGGGTTACCGAGATAGAGGGAGGGGTCGTTCTACTGGGGAGGATATCCAGGCAACAGAGCTTTAGATCGGAGAGAGAGACAGAGACGAGGCAGAGAGTTTCTTCCCTCCGAAAAAGAGATAGCCGATTTCTTCCTTTTGAGTTTCAGAGAAAGAGAGACAGCAGAGAACGAGATGGGAAGAGAGAGGTAAGAGACCGAGAGGGTTTTCTCTCTATTCCTAGAGAAGGAAATCGTTGGTGGGACTAAATGATTTTGCACGGGAGGAATTTATTTATTGAGTAATGGTAGTTTTGTGACAGTAGGGGACCAAAATCGCAGTGGACCTAAGTTATTTTTCGAATCAAAATACTTTATCTTTTGGGCCTACTTATAAAAATATAAGGCATTAAAATTAATGCCTCTACTTGATATTGGCCCTTAATAAATTTTAATCAAACTAAAATTGGGCCCATCAAATTTATCACTTTTAAGTCATGTGAATAAAAAATATATATTATGGTGGGACCAAGTCCTTGGAGAATCCCCCTCTTTTATCTAATGGATCCAAGTTGTTTTTTTAATTAAAAGACTTTATAGTGAGCCTACTTATAAAAATATAAGCTATTAAAAACAAATGCCTGCTCTTTATTTGGGTCCGCAACAAATTTTAATTGAACTAAAATTGGGCTTATCGGATTTGTCACTTATTAAGTAACCTGAATTAAAATATAAAAGGTAAAATTCAAATGCTTTATAGTAGTCAATCTAATGATAATTCCATCGGGTATCAAAAAATTTTCTTAACTTACACTCCCATAATAGAACCCACTTATAAAAAAACTAAATCACTCATGACTAATGCGTCCCTAATAAGCCCTCAAATAATTTTATTCATATAGGAGTTGGGTTCAATGTCATATTTATTATTTTTAAGAAAAAGTTCAAGTAGCGTTCTTGTAGTCAATGTGGGCTACATAATTGATCTGTAAATTAAAAAGATGACCAGAAAAATTATAACAAGACAATAAGCATATTAAATTGATAAAGATTAAACAATGATACCAGATGATATGATTTAGGGGCCAATATTTTACTTTATAGTTGTTACTAATGGAAATCAACATCATTCTCTGGCATTTTATAATGTTATGGATTACATTGGATATTTTCTCAAAACTTTTTGGGGTAGAAACATTTTACGCCACTACGACTACGCGGATAGGGAACATTACGTGGTTGATACTGTTTTGGTGTCATTTATTGGGATCGACCAATACTATTATTATCATCCATGCCTTAGCATAAGAAAGATGGTTGATTCGTAATGGAGCTCCGCACATATTTCAGTCACACGCTCATCAATATTTTTTTTTAGCTAAAGTCTTAACCCAACTTGATTTTAAGACTCATTAATTATGCTAGAAGACTTTGTTGACATCTTTGATAGTGTGTCATCAGTCGTGCAGTGCAACCCACCCCATTCAAAGTAAAATTTGACGATGCCCCATAAAAAAGTATAGCTAAAAGTAAGACACATAAGAAATTAGCTATAAAAAAAAGGTTGTTGCTACACTCCTAGATTCCTAGACCACATTAGGGGTAAAAGATTAAAACTTGACACTAATTCTCTTTCCCCTCCAAAATGACCTTTAGTCACACCATATAAGTTGCCACTAAATGTGATCACTATACTACCTTCACTAAAGTGAGTCTTTTGTGGCAAAAATAACATTGTGGCTAAAAGTGTCGCCACTAAAAGCTGGCTTTCATATAATATATTTTTAGTGGCAATAGAAAGTCGCCGCAAAAGGTGGCGAAAATAAGACAACTAAGCATCTAGCCACGAAAATAAAAAGTTGCCACTAAACTCCTAGACCATTAGTGGCAAAAAAAGAAAACTCGCCACTAAATCTCCTTCCCCTCCAAAATGACTTTTAACTACAACATATAAGTTGTCATTAAATGTGATCACATAATACCTTTAGTGTCAACATCAAGCTTCGCCACTAAAGGTGAGTTTTTGGTGGCGAAAATTAAATTATGGCAAAAAATGTTGCCATTAAAAGTCGACTTTCTTGTGATATATCTTTAGTGGCAATATAAAGTAGTCAGAAAAATAGAATATACAGTGTCAAAAAATATACCGCATCTAAATGTAAGAATCTAAGAAATTAGTAGCGATTATAAAAAATCGTCACTAAAATTGTACACGATTAGTGGCGATAAATTAAAACTTGCCACTAAATCTCTTTCCCTCCAAAATCCCATGGCGCCAAAAAATCCCCGCCAACGAATTAGTGGCGAAATTTAGCTGCGACATATAAGTTGCCACTAAATGTAGGCATTATAATAGCTTCAGTGGCGACATCAAATCTTTGCCACTAAAGGTGGGTTTTTAGTGGCAAAAATTAGACCGCGGCTAAAAAAGTCGCCACTAAAAGCCAACTTTCTTGTAGTGACAAAAGGTTGCACCAGTTGCGCTCTTTGGTCAGGTTGATGTCTAGGTAAGTCCCGTCCCTACCAAAAAGGGTGGCAGTCTCTGTTCTAAGAGTTTGGATCTTAAGCAGGACCCTTGCCAAGTGCATTGTGACCCCACCACTCATCCTGGGGACTTACCTGGTCGATTTGACTTCATAAGACCGGATTGGAGGCCTTAGTGCACTCTTCAAACCAGTTAGGAGCTGTCTAGTGATTAGGCTAACCCTAGGATAATTTTTTGTGCTCAATCTTTGTGCTTGACTGCTTGTGCATCATCTAGTAAGACCATTAGGGTCCCGCATATAGATTAGGCTTGCATTTCTTTAAGGTTGAACCCGATGCATGCGCTCTAGACCTGAGAGAGAGAAACTTTGGGTACGCAAGAGTAAAAGGTTAGTCAGGATATAGCCCGAATTAGCCTTAACCGTTGTCGGAAAGTCCTCCATTTTTAAAGAAATTGTTAGGATGGCTGATCAAGTGGACCCACCCATGACTTTGAAGGACTACATGTACCCCACCAGGACAACTCAATCGTCTTGCATCATCCTGCCTCAGACCAATGCTACATTTGAACTGAAATCTGGCTTGATCCAGATGCTCCCAGTATTCCGTGGGCTAGACCAGGAAAACCCATATCAACATGTTAGGGAATTTGAGGACATTTGTGGGACTATAAGAATCAATCACATGACTGAGGAGGCCCTTAAACTTAGATTATTTCTTTTTTCCTTAAAAGAGAAGGCTAAAGCTTGGCTTTATGCCTTACAGGCCGGGTCCATCACTACATGGGCCAAGCTAGTCGAAGAATTTTACAAAAAATTCTACTCCAAGCAAAAAACCGCTTCGATTAGGCAGGCCATCAATGGATTCCATCAAATGGAAGGGGAGACACTTTACATTTTTTTGGAACGGTTCAAGGACCTCTTAATCCAGTGTCCCCACCATGGATTTGAAAAAATCCGATTAGTCCAGATCATGTATGAGGGTTTGGATTACCCTACTAAGCAAATGGTGGAATCTTTCTGTAGTGGGAAGTTTACACAGAAGACAGCCGATGAAGCATGGACATTCTTGGAAGAAACCGCTGAAAACACAATGCAGTGGGCCCCTAAGCCCATCAAACCCACCATTCCTGAAAAAAGGGGGATGTTCAAGCTTGAACCCAAAATTGAGGCAGAGGCCAAATTAACCACTCTGGTAAGGAGAATAGAGGCCTTAGAGCTGAACCAAAAGCCCACTCCAAACACTTTGGAGTCATTAAGATATAATCAGGCTGTGAATGGAGGGATTGACCCAAAAACTTTGGGTCAGACCGAGTCTGTTGAAGAGGTGAATGCGCTATATCAAAACATTTGTTTTGATAATCATCAGAGGTATGACCACTGTCCTTTTGAGACAGTGGCAAGTACAGGTTGAATCCCACAAGGAGCACTACTAAGTTAAAATTTAAAATTTGATTGTTTTAATCAAAGATTAATAAGTAATTGAGATCCAAGAAAAAAAAAACTAGAAAAATTCAGAAACACAAACCAATCAAATATATAAAACAGAACAGAGCATTCAGAATCCATTAAGCAAGATAATTAATCCACCCATGCAATTATTCTACTATTTGTCTAAAAAATTAACTCAGATCATAAAAAAATCAATATTTTGGATCCGGAGGATTTGTCTTTCGCAAAAATCAATTTTTAATAAAAAGAATAAGGTTACAACCCAAGACCTCCTTCACCTCATAAAAGAATGAAAAATCATAAGCATGACTCATCAAATTAAGCATAAATTATCAAAGGATCTCAGCCTAAGCATAATCTATCAAAATAAGTATAAATCATCAAACTATTTTCATTAGAAATCAAAACAGAGGCTGCCTAAGGCATGAAGACAGATCTATTATTCTAATAGAGCATGCATTTAAAAGAGACAAGAAAGTAATAGAAAAATGACATAGATTAAATCAAAGATCTACTTAGCTTCATCTGTATGCTCCAATCCAGAAATCTAGCTAGCCATTGAAAAGAACTCCATAAATAATTTCATTGATAGCATCTCCTTGTACAATGATCTCTCAAAAATCTCTTTTCTAAAAATCCTAATATTTGGAACAGGGCTCCAGAATACCCAAAAATAAAAATTAAATTCTATTATTTAGAGAAAGAAGAGAAAGAGGAGAGAGAGTGATTATGGACGTCCAAGGGGAGGGAGTTGCTCCCGTATGCTACTTTTTGGTTCCTTTTATTTCTCTGGTTATCTATCAGATACATTGAATCTGGACACCTTCTTTGTAGATTTGGTTTATCTTCATTGATAAGGTATATCTCTTATCCTTTTTGAATTTGAATGAGGTGGAAGTTTCCGGAAACCTCTGGGTGGCTTGGCTAATCTTCAAATGGGGTCCCACAAGGGATGTGCAGCAATTGATTATCAACGGTGTGGATTTAATTTGCAATCCCGTCTAAAAATAAACATGAAAATCTCTAGACCCATAACTTTGTCAATTCAGCTCTGATTTGCACATTCTTGGACTCCACGAGTATCTACTCTGAATAAGCTTTCTAACGGTAGGTAAATTTCATCGATCCGACGGTCGGATTGAAAGTTATGGCCATTTAAAGATTAGTTATCCTGAGAAAAACGAGATTAGCTTTTAAAATTTGATTTGCAATGGAATCTATCTCTGCACAAACTTCCATTTTTGAAAGGACATCAGATGTGGATGATTCAAACTCTTCTTCTTTTGTTCCAATCAGAATGATACTCTTTGAATTATCCATTAATAATTTCAAATTTACAACCACTGTGGACCTTGCCATGTGAGACATTTCATCTGTTTGAATAATAGGCCCTATGAGAAGTCTTCTATTGTAGTTAGGATTCCTCAAGTGACATGATGAGTGGACACCTCCTTTGATTGATTTGCATATGGCTTGTGTGTGGGGTCCACGTGGTGAATTCTTCAATTTTCTTCTTTTCAATCTTCAATTCAGCAATGCAGGGCCCAGGATAACTATGTGTGCTTGAAAGTGGGCTCAGTGACAGAGGTCTACAATTCTCATTTTCTGCACATTCTAATTTAACACATTAAATAGTGAAGAGCCCATATTGAAGCGGGACCCATCCGGACATAGTTCTACTCCAACTGGGACTCTTCGGAGAAAATTTGTAAAACATTCTAAGTTAATGTAGAAAATGTATGAAAAGTATGAAAACTCAGGTTTCTAGGTGAAAATGCATGAAATGATGAAATTAGATGAATAATGATGCAAATCACCTAATTAAATATCTAATTCATCTTAATATGATGTGTAAATGTGCAAATTGATGAACTCAACAAAATATAATTAGGTGGGACCGGGATCTTACAACTTCCATCTCAACTTATGTTGTCAGATAGTGAGGAGACATCCAACCTACCAGACCATTCTCAGACCCTAGATACCTCTCAACTAGTTGGAATCTTTTTGGATATAGATCTCACCCCTACTCCAAGAAAAACAAGATAAAAGAAAGGAGCCAAACATGCTCCCTCTTCATCCCGTCCCAAAACTAGGATTTCTATTGGAAACCCCTCTCCTTTACCCCGTTCTAAATTATCAGAGTCCTCTTCTGGGACTGCAAGGGAATTACCAACTCACCAAACCCTTAGAACCCTGCACCACTTAATTTCTTCTCACTCCCTTGATATTATCTTCCTTTCTGAGCTGATGACTTTTTCTCCTCCCTCCTCCTTGTTGTCTTCTCTGTGTTTTGATTGGTTCCTTTCAAATAACCCTCTATCCACTGCTTCCATTTGGTGCCTGTTCAGAACTAACTATAACCACGGTAAATCCCTTATATAATCCTCCACTCAATTTGTGACTATATCCTTTATTAACCGAGCAAATGCCTTCTCACTGGTATTTATGGCTCACGAAATTATGTCAAGAGAATGGACCTATGTGATTATATATATCTACAAATGCATCCACCAACCTTCCCTGGTGCATTTTGGGCAACTTCAATTCCATTTTCTCCGCTTTTGAAAAACTGAACTTTAGGCCGTCCCGCTTGGTTCCGAATTTCCAGCAGATGATCCTCTCCTTAGGTTTGCAAGATATGGGTTTCATAGGCAACAAATTTATGTGGTCTAACAATCGAAGGGGTTCTCCTTATGTTGTAGCAAGACTGGATAGAGCTCTAGGCAACCTTTAGTGGCACTCTACTTGTAGTGATCCTCTGCTATCTCACTTGCCAAAGTATTCATCAGATCACTACCCCTGCTCTCTCTCACAACCAGTGGCTCTCTCCTACAAATGTGCCATTCAAGTTTGAAGTAATGCGGATCCAGCATCTGAAGTTTCTCAGAATTGTTGAAGACAATTGGAACCCAGGCCTCACTGGAAACTCCCAATATCTCTTAGCCCAAAACCTAAAATCAATGAAACAGGCTCTCAAGGTATGGTACAAGAATGTTTTTGGTGACATTAGGCTCAAAGTGGAATTAGCTGAATCAGAGGTCCAAAACCTTCAGGAGCTTCTTGATGCTAATTTGATGGATAAACTCCACCAAGACTTCTCAGAGGCAAAGACTTCTCTTCATTATTGGTTTCAAATCAAGAAGACTCATTGGTGCTAGAAATCCAGAATTGGATGGCCGAACGAAGGTGATAGAAACACAGCTTTCTTCCATGCATATGAGAAATCTAGAGGTGTTGTTAATTGTAAGACCCCGACCCGAGTGAACCCGATTAGTGTTAATTAAGTTGTGTGTTAGCCTTAAGCTTGATTAATGATTTTGGCTAAGTTGGGTTTGGAATAACTTTTGATATAGTTTTGGGGATTTTGATTGCTTTGTGTCAGTGGGACCCTTTGGGGGTTCCTTCTTTATGCATTGCATGTGTTTGAGGATTTATCGGAGATTTTTGCATTCATGGTTTTAATCCCGTTTGCATTGTATTGTTAATCCCTACAACTTTTATGTTGATCCCGTCCCCGTTCGAGATCCCGAAACCCGATTTCATAGCCTCGAGGGCAAAACAGTTATTGCACACAAAATCTGTACCCAAAACTTGATATTCCCGAAACCCGCGAAATATATACTTTTTGGAAACTAGATATTTCGACGATCACTTTTCTCTTCTTCGTCGAATTCATTAGAAGCCCCGAAAGCCATGATTTCAGCCCAATTATATTATTAGTAGTGGAGCCCACTCCCCACCTGTTTATACGGAAGCACTTCCCCTTTCATTTCCCTTTTTCCAGCACAAGAGAGAGAACCTAGGGTTTCCATTGCCTTCCTTCTTGCTCTTGCCTTCCATCACCAAATCCACCACCAACCTTGCACAAATTGAGAGGTGGAGATCATCATCTTCTTCCTCATCACTATAGCTCTCTATTGATACCATTGCTAGAGAAAACCCTCCATTCCAAGACTTTCTTTGAGTTCACTTTGCCTTTTGAAGAACCCTCATGTAAGTAATCCTTCCCTTCTTCTAGATTTGTGTTCTCCTAGCCTAAGGGAATCTCTATCCCTATTGTTGAAGCTTCTTCCTCCCCATGCTATGTTTTGACTCTTTTAGGGTTTTATTTTGGGTTTTTGCTTGTAGCTTGGACCATTGACTTGGAGGATTTGTTAGATCTTGATTTGCTTGAGTAGAGACGTAAGGCAAGTGGATGATTTGAATTTTATAAGTTTTCAATGGTTTTGGTATTTCCACTCATGCCTATGTATTGCCTATTTATTGCTTTGTTTTGAAATAAATGTTCTTGGTAGTATTAATGGTGCATTTATGGGCATAAAGATGTGTTGGTTCATAGCATTTAATTTCCTCTTGTTTTGTCACAAATACACTCTTATGTGAAATGGTTTCCTTCTTTCTTCCTTGTATTGAATGTGATGATGATGGAGGAGAATGGGATGGATGTTGTGAGAGATTTGATGTTGTTTGAATGAAGTTTTAGACTCCTCATTGGATGTATAAAAGTGGCTAGAAAGAGGTTGTAGAAGGAAGAGTTAGAGAGGAGCTGAACTGCCCCGAATTCAGTTTCTGGACAGTTCGCTCGAGCGAACATGGCACTTCGCTCGAGCGAAGTTTCCAGAAAAGGGTTCGGAGCATTCCAGTAGCTTGGTCGCTCGAGCGGACATCCCAGGACTTGTTCCAGAGAGTCGTTAGTTCGAGCGCACTAAAACTTCGCTCGAGCTGATGAGTTCGCTCGAGCGACCTAAACTTCGGTCGAGCAAACCCACCCAGACAACCATTCCAGAGAGCTCCTCGCTCAAGCGAGCTCTCCGATTCGCTCAAGCGATGGGGTTTGTCTGTCATGGGCTATGTTTGGGATAAAGATGAGTTGTTTAAATGTTTTGGGACTATCCATTGAGAACCCCTCTATGTCAAGAGGATTTATTAAGCATTGTATGAGGCCATTTGAGGAAGAAACCATATCACAAAGATTTCAATTGAAGTTTTGAAAATTCAGAGTGTATAAGGAGCCCGGAATGTCCCCAAACTCAAAGAGTACCAAATTGTTATTAGATTGACGTACGAGGTCCCTATCCACTTTAAATAAATTTTGAACCCGATACTTTACCTGTAATTCCAATTGCTTATTGTACTTTATCGATCCTAAGATTTATACTACACACCTTGTTTTCCCGAAAGCATTGAATTACACTTGAAATAGTTACTTGTCTTGAAGTGCATTGCACCACATGAAACGACAGTGTGCCCTTGAGCACCCCCGTCCTGCCCGTTTATTTATTTGTACTTGATTTACTTGCACATGTCTCGATTTGTTATTTGACCCATGAGTCGGCACCACTAAGCTTGGATAACCCTGTTGGTCTGATCCACCGACTTGGAGATCCCCCTCTTGTCCCGCCAGCTGCAGTTTGGATCCCGCTACCCGGTTATTATTGTGGTCTTGTCCCGATGCCGCAGATTGCTACTGTGGTTCCCAATGCCCGGCTCGCTACCGTGGTCATGTATAGTATATGTATATGTATATGTATTTATAAGATCTACTGTTTCTCCTCACCTCGAGTGACTGAGATTAGTGCCTAGTTATTGCTCTACCACTTTAGTGGTAGAGGACTTGGCTTCGTGTGGTTGCCATCTTGCTTGTTTCCCGTTTCCTTGGTTACCTTATATGTTTTACAATGTCTACTTGCATTTGAATAAATGTTTTATCTCATTCATAGAAATTGTTATTTAAACAGGTTTGCATGTTTTGAAGGTAAATTCATTTATTACCATATTGTCATGATATTTTACCATTTGCCAAACCGTCGTGTTTGACCCACTTTTTGGTACTCAGGTCCCGTTGTTGGTTATCCCGAGGAGGAGCACGAGGAGGCGGTCGGAGAACCGGAACAGTTAGTTGAGTGGCATGCTGATGACGTCATTTAGACGTTTGGTTGCTATGAGAGACTTAATATTTTGGGAAAACTGTTTAACCATTCTTTGGATTGGTATTTTGTCTATATTGGCCTTTGTTGGCCTCTATTTTTGGGAAATGTAATTAAATGATTTTTGTATGAACTTTAACTTACTTTTGGGTAACATGCTAATGATCATTGCTAATTCTGATACGGTATTATACTTGTGTTATTGTCTTTACGACTAGAGATGGTTTAAATGTTTGATTTGCTACACGCTTCCGCACTTAATAGAAATGTTCAAATATGGTTGTAATAATCCTCACCGCGGACACCTGTGGGAAATTAAATAAGTGTATGCATGTTGTTGACACACTCTACATATTAACCATTCACTTAACACCACCATAGTCCCAATCCCGGATTGGCTCGGTAGGGGCCCGGTCCGGGGTAACGACATTAATCGCATTGAAAAGATCCATTCTGACGGTACCTGGGTAGAGGACCCCACCCAAATAAAGTTCCTTACGATCAACCATTTCTCAAAACTAGCTCAGTCTCCCACTCAAACCATGCATAAATCCTATTTGATCTTGACATCAACAAAGTCTCCATGGATCAGAATCTTCAATTGATCAAATGCCCAGATGTAGAAGAGATTAAAAGTGCATTTTTTGCACTAAAAAATGACAGCTCCATAGGCCCAGATGGCTTCTCAGGCTCCTTCTTCACAGCAACTTGGTACATCACGGGTCCCTCTATGGTTAAAGCAGTGCAACACTTCTTCTCCTCAGGTAAGCTCTACAAAGCCTCAAATACATATTTTATCACGTTCAT
Organism: Cinnamomum chago; assembly: GCA_038049695.1. Taxonomy (NCBI): domain Eukaryota; kingdom Viridiplantae; phylum Streptophyta; class Magnoliopsida; order Laurales; family Lauraceae; genus Cinnamomum; species Cinnamomum chago. Next base: position 37,414,441 of record CP142452.1, read on the forward strand.
TCGCAAAACCCAATCCTCCATTTCATTTTTTGACTACAGTCCAATAAGCCTCCTCAACTTCTCCTTCAAAATTATTTCAAAAATTTTGGCTTCTAGATTATCCCAGATCCTCCCCTTTCATATCTCCAAATTAGGCTGCTTTTGTTAAAGGCACATCCATTCACCAACACATTGCCTTAGCCCATGAACTCTTTCAAAAACTCCACTCCCAAATTAGTGGAGGTTCTCTGTATATGCAACTGGACATCTCAAAGGCTTTTGACACGATTAGCTGGCCTTTTCTTTTCAAGTCTCTAGCCTTCTTTAGCTTATCTGAGAAATGGATTCACCTAATTAACCAATGTGTTAGTTCATCCAAAGGTTCGGTTCTCATTAATAGAACTCCATGTGGCTTTTTTTTTTTAATTAAATTGTGGGCTAAGGCAAGGGGACTTCTATCCCCTTACCTATTCATTCTCGCGGAAGAAATCCTAAGCCTAAACATCCAAAACTTGATTGCTAAGAGCCACATCTTCCCTATCTCCAAAGTTCACAACACCCCATTCCACTTATTCTAGCAGATGAAATCCTTATGTTTCTCAAAGGTCATAAGAAAAAAAAAAGCTTGCTTGCTTCGAAAAATGTTTTAGCCAAATACCAAAACAACTCGGGCCAATCTATCAACTCGGGGAAAAGTAAACTCTTCATTGGCAAATGCAGTCTGAGGACAAAAATACAGATTTTGGCTTTAGCTAAGCTCCAAGAGAATCCCCTTTCTTCCAAATAGCTTGGAGCCCCTCTCATCATCGGCACCCCCAAGAGGCAGCACTTTTACCAATTGCTGGGCAGATTCCTTGCAAACATTTTGGGTGGATATTTAGGCCGCTCTCCTTTGTAAGTCACAGAATCCTTGTCAGGCATGTGTTGAGCAGCCTGGCAACCCATATTGCTATGGTTTTTCCTCTCCCAAAGTCGGTCATGACAAATCACATGGAACGCCTAATGAGGAATTTCCTTTGGTCAGCATAGACAACACGATCCAGAAGGAATCAGATTCGCTGGGATATCGTCATATGTCTCCTCACTAAGGAAGGAGGTCTGGGTATTAGGCGCATTCATGAGCAAAATGAGGCCTCTTTTCTAAAATTGGGTTGGATTGCTGCTTTTTCTAGATCTCTCAGCGGATTGGATAACTTGTAGATACTTTCCAAAATTAGCTATTTGGAGCTCCTCTACCCCTAAATCAGGCTCTTGCATTTGGTGCAAAATCAGAAAATCAACCCATCAGATCTAGTCCGGCAGTAGGTGGATTATTGGTAATGGGAAGCTTGCTGACATCTGGTTTGATATTTGGGTTGAGGATGCTTGCATTACTTCAAAATTTCTCTCTTTCTCCTTCCCCCTTAATCAGAAGTTAAGCTCTCTTAGGGAAGGTGATAACTGAGTTATCCCTTTAGACATTCCTTTTGGATCCAACTGAGATTTTGAGGAGTGTTATTCAGAAGATCTTCTTAGATCCGATTAGAGAGGATTTAGAAAACCCATCCTGCCCACGATCTCACTTTCATGGAGGCTTGGTAGCTCATTCGATCAAGAAGAGCGACATTTGAGTGGGCCCCTTTGGTATGGAACTCCTTGATGCTGCCTAGGGTGTCCTTCTTTGCTTGGAAATTGATGCACCTCAAGACCCCAACCCATGATTGGGCTCAATTAGTTGGTATTAGCCTTGCTCCCATGTGCTGTCTTTGTAACAACAACTTGGAAAAAGATCTTCATATTCTTTTCTACTGTATCTTTGCTACTTCTCTTTGGATATGGATTCTCCAAGTGGCTGGCGTTGGGACTGTTACTCCCATATCCCCCTCCGAGATTTGGCAAGTTCTCTCTCTCAACTGTGATAAGTTGGCTCATAAAGGAGCTTCCTCTATTTTTTTCACCGCGACTTTTGTAATTTAGAAATGTAGAAATGATCTTACTCTTAGAAAATCTAAAGCCTCTCATATGAAGGTAAAGATCTACCTGACAGAGCTTCTCTCTTCCTCTCTCAGGCGTTTAGACAAACCTTTTTCTGGCAGGCCTCTTTAAACGTTTTGTCGTTTTCTGTTAGTTCCTATTAGAACGTATGTTCTTTAGTCTGGTGGTCTTCTCCTTTCTCATTTCTTTCTTTTTTGATTCCCCTCCCTTTACTTGTAAAGTTACCTTTATGGCTTTCTTCTTTTGGGGCTTTTAGCCTTTGTTCTTTCCCTCTTTTCTAATACAATTGCCTTTTAGCAAAATAAAAAAGTATCAATTCATTTTGTATATTATGTCCAAGGTAATGATAATGAATTTCATCATGTTGAATACGTCAAATATGTTCTTGCATTACAGGATCAAATTCTGCTATCATTTCAATTAAACTTAAAAAATTTCCATTATTTTCTTGATAAATCTTTTCATTTTTTCCTCGAAATGCCAAATTATTTTTACCAAGATTCTTTACGACAACAGTAATTCTTAATAATACTTTTTTTCCAATGATCTTTCTCTTTGTTAATTTGTTCTTGGATATTTCTATCAATTGTTTTATTTTTTTAACAATTTTATTTCTAAATCAATCCAAGTATTCATGTTAGTAATATGCTCATTAGTTGTCTCATGACTCTTAAGCTTTACACCAAGATTTCTCTAGTCTTTATTTAGTTCATTCATTAGCTAGTTTACTTGTAGTACAATTCGAATTAAATAACTTACAACAAAAGCAAAATACTCTATCCAAATCTTTTGAATACACTAGCCATTTTCTATCATACTTCTCCCCATTTGGTAACTTTCAAATATAATATGTAGTAGAAAAATGTCACTACAACAAAACACAGTTTTGCCAACGCAGTCACTGTGTCTGGAAAGGTGGGTTTTGTGTCGGCAAACGATTTCCCAATGCATTTCAGCGCGTCGGCAATCACATGTAGCCAAATCCATATCCGACGCTATTTAACTGCGTCGGCATATCCCTGTACAATTGCCAACGCACTGCAGCGTCGGCCAATACGTCGGCAAAGAGATGTGCGTCGGCAAAAACTCCAGGCAAAAACTCCAACTTTTCTGATTCGAAAACTATATTTGCCAACGCTGGTAGTGCGTTGGGAGTTCCTAGTAATGGCCGACGCTGGCAGCGCGTTGGGAATTTATAGTAATAGCCAACGCTTGTAGTGCGTTGGGAATTCGTAGTAATATTCGACGATGATTAAGCGTTGGGAATTCATGAAATAGCCGACGCTATCAAAGCGTTGGGAATGCATGAAATAGCCGACGCTACCAATGCTGGGAATTCATGAAATAACTGACGCTACTAATGCATTGGGAATATATGAAATAGCCGATGCTACCAATGCATTGGGTGTCGCGACCCCAGAATGAACCCCGGACCCGCGACGATTGTTTTGTTTGTTTTCCCACAGGTTCCCGCGGTGAGGATTCCCGAGACACGCGGAATCTGTCACACATGATTAAGTTTGTGGAAGCGTGTAGCAAATCACATCACGATAAGCATCAATAAATTTTTAAGTGCTATGACAAATAATATAAAGACATTGTATCAAAAGAAAGGAGTTAACATGGCGTTCCCATCATAATTCAAGTTATGAGACTAACACAAAAGTAAGTTAAGTTTAATTACATCCATAAGAGGCCAATAAAGGCCAATACAATCCTCAAAATAATAAAAGAACCCAATAACAAAATGTAGCGAAACTCAAGAACCCGCCCGACGTCTAGTTGACATCGTCGGGTTACCACTCTCTGACTGGGGGTGGCTCAAGAGGCTCCTCCGAGCACTCTTCCTCAAAGGCAACATTACCTGCACCTGGGCACCGACATACAAGGGTCAAACACAATGGTTTGGCAGGTAATCAATTTAGGCATGAGCATATAAGTAGTAGATGTTTAAGGAAACTTATAAAGACATTTTGCTGAATTGTAAACAGTTACATGACTAAGGTACATTTCAAAATACGAGTAAAACTGACATGAATACTTATAATATCATGAATAGTTACATTCCACAATGAGCCCATCCTTTCTCTATCATTTATAATGAGAAGAGCAAGCACGCATGACAAACACGATATACATAATATAATCACGACACGATTCCCACATATACGGGGATTCTGGCCGCGGAACCGGACACGCACGATGTGTAATAAAATACATGACCAGTCTGCAGGCAGTCCACATGTTTAAGGACCCCCAGACAGTGGATCAGACTGAAATGACAGTCCAAGCTCAGTGGTGTTCACTTAAATTCATGAATGCACAAAACACGCGAAACACTGTCTAAACATGTCGAGATAAAAGGGGAAAATTACTTATCAAAACACGACAAACACGACTAGCAAAAGGCATAATTAATATGTATAAGATGCTTAGGAAGTGGTCCCTTTTTTTCTTGAAACAAATCTTCAAAATGAGCTTGTACTTAAACTTCAAAACGAGTACACAATGATATTCATTGTATCAAAACCAAAGTACGAACACAAAGCCTATCAAGCACATGTAAGGACCTTTGGTTGATCTTTGTGTAAACGAAGCCCAAATGTTGGAATTTAAAAGAGAATTGGTGCCCCGGAAGTTCTAAGACATCTCAGGTTTCGAGTGCACAATATCAGGCTAAAGGTCACTTAACATGTTCTAGTTTTCATTCTTACAAATATTCTTCAAAATGGCAATGGTGTCAAATTCGGTCAGCTCGCAGTCAGATGTCGGCTAGCCGAACTAGGATCTGGCGGCTAGCCGCCAGATGACCGACAGGCTGACTGCTGGAAACCCAGGTCCGAACGCAGCTCTCTGGAAAAGAAACTGAACTGACTTCGGTTGGCTTACGGTTAGCTGAAATGGGACCTGACGGCTAGCCACAAGCTGACCGTAGGGCTGACCGCTGAACCCTGATGCACATGCCAGCTTCTGGAAAAGGAACTGCCGAGCTCGGTCAGCTTGCGGTTAACCGAAATGGGGATTTCGGCTAGCTGCCAGCTGACCAGCGGCTGGCCGGAACTGCACAGGAAGTGCAGTTCAATTCAAATTTTCACCTGTTCTTTTTCTTTTCTTCTTGTTTCTCATTCAACCTGCACCTCCCTCAGCCTACATGCTCTCTAAGGGATAAAACACACATTTCACAACACAAATTGAGACATTACATTCCCATTCTCCAATCTAAAACAAAATCCCCAAATTTTCCATTCAAGATATAAATTTCCACTGAAATGAGAAGAATGAAAAGAAAACAAATCAAATGCACACATGCTATCATCCATCCTAGATTGGTTACTTGCCTTAGTCAAAGATGTCACAAACTTTCTCCAAGCACTTCCACTCAAGCTAATCCAAAGACTACAAAACCCATGAAAACCAAACAACTCACTCAATCTTGAAAACAAATGACTCATTTTCACAAAAAGGGTTTGCAATATGAAAAACAAGATCTTAAGGAACCAAAAAGGCTCCATTAAAATGGATGGGTTGGAGCTCTTACCTAGAAGTACATAAACAAGAGAGAAGGAAGAAAATGGAGCTCTTGCCCAACTAGAACTTCAAGAAATTTGCATCAATGGAAAGCTTAGGATGAGAGGAAGAAAATGATGGTCTTGGGATTCCATTTGTAGTCTTTTAGCTTGATCACTCAAGAGAAATAAAGTGGAGAGAAAAGGCTTTCTCTTCTTGGCTGCTCTTGGGTTAGGGTTTGAGAGTGAAAGAGGGAAAGAAGGAAAGAGTTGACTTAAAACCTTAGCAAATGGGGCCCAATGGCCAAATTTTGCATCAATGAAAACATGATCTTGCAGGCCTCGAATGAACTCGTCGAAGAAAGATAAAATGATCCTCGAAATATCTAGTTTCTGAAAAGTATATTTTTGACATGGTTTTGAGATTTTAAAATTTGTGTCCAGATTTGTGTATAAAAGACAACTTTACCCTTTTTGGGCCAGAACTTGTGTTTTTGGGCTTCAAACATGAATGGGCTGAAAACGAGAGTTGTAACACATAGTAAAATTATTCAAATGAAATCAAAGTCACAATTAAAAACGGAAACCGATACGATCCTCCCAAGCTTACACGTGCGCTCAGGCCTTCCTAAGCATGTCTGACTAATACTAAACGTTCTCAAAATTCGCAAATCTATGTCCAAGACTAAAACTAATTATTTCTAACCCAGCGAAAACTAAACCCACTTAGTCACACACACTAATTGCACACTAATCGAATTAGTCTGGGTCGGGGTCTAACGTCCTCCACCCCTTTGGATATTTGGTCCACCAAATAAAACAAACATTTACCTCTGGTAAACGATGTGGATACTTCCTCTGCACTTGATCTCTCAATTCCCATGTTCCCTCCTCTGGCTCGTGATTTTCCCAAAGTACCTTGACCCAATGAATAGTCTGATTTCTTAATTCTTGCTCTTTGGTGTCATTGATCTTGATCGGCTTTTCCACATACGAGGCATCTTCCCGAATCTTCAAAGGTTCGTGCTGTAGTATATGTGAAGGACTAGAAACATATTTCTTGAGCATAGAAACATGAAATACATTGTGCACCCCGGAGAGTTCCGACGGTAACGCAAGTCTATAAGCGACAGCCCCAATCTTGCCCAAAATTTCATACAGACCAATAAACCTTCTAGATCATTTGCCCTTCTGTCCGAATCTCAAAGTCCCTCTAACTGGTGAGATCTTCAAGAACACTTTGTCACCCACTTAAAACTGCAATTCTCTTCGGCGAGTGTCTGCATAACTCTTCTGCCTACTTCGGACGATCTTCAAACGTTCCTGAATCAGTTTGACCTTGTCACTTGTCTCTCCAACTATTGTCGGTCCATGAAAACTACGCTCACCGCCTTCTTCCCAGCAAACCGGAGTTCTACATCTTCTGCCATAGAGTGCCTCGAAAGGTTCCATACTGATGCTAGAGTGGTAGCTATTGTTATAAGTAAATTCACAAAGCGGTAAGCACTCATCCCACTGAACCTTGAAATCTAATACGCAAGCACGCAACATGTCTTCGAGAGTCTGTATCATCCTTTCTGACTGACCATCTGTCTGAGGATGATATGCCGTGATGAACTGGAGTTTGGTACCCATAGACTCATGAAGAGTTTTCCAAAACTTTGAAACGAACCTGCCGTCTCTGTCTGAAGTGATGGAGACGGGCTGACCATGTTTACTAACAATTTCATCAGCAAAAAACTTTGCAAGTGGTGCCATGTGCATCATGTTCCCTGTCTTCATCGGAATGAAATGAGCAGACTTTGTCAGACGATCTACAATAATCCAAATTGCATTATTTCCCTTCTTGGTATTCGGCAAACCAGAAACGAAATCCATGGTGATGTGCTCCCATTTCCACTCCGGAATTTCCAACGGTTGTAACAAACCTGGGGGCTTCTATGCTCTGCTTTAATCAACTGACAAGTCAGACAACGGGACACAAAAGCTGCTATCTCTCTCTTCATGTTGTTCCACCAAAATCTATTGTTCAAATTGTGGTACATCTTCATGCTACCCGGATGCATAGAATACCTCGTGCTTAGCAATAAACTAGCAGAATACAAGTAGTAATAAACTAGCAACAACGCCCCGTACTTAGCCTGGGGCAAAAAGTAAGATATTACATTTTGAATTTATGAGATACCAAAATTAGTTATAAACATATAAACATATATTCATACATATTTATATAAAAACAGTCAACACATCTTCAATCTTTGAAAAACAAAAGCACTACCATAGTGTTTTAGCATGCGCAATGCAGTGAGATTGTGTACTGTCTATTATATGAAGTATCAATTTCATGTATTGCATCCATTTCAAAGTGTCAAGATACCATGATTTCTATCATTGTTGACATTGTTTCTTTCATCAGAGAGGCATGTATTGAGTACGCTCGTGGGGTGGACAAGCTAGCATACAAGTTGCCTGAACTTATCTCATTGAGCTTGAATCTGCCAGCAAATCGGTTGAAAGGATTCTTCAAGGGCCAAACCAGCTTTGTTCGTCTCAACCACTACACTCCTTGCCTAGAACCACATCTTGCTCTTGGTGTTGGTCGTCACAAAGATGCTGGAGCGCTTACCGTCCTTGCTCAGGATGATGTTGGTGGACTTGAGGTAAAGCGAAGGGCTGATGGTGAGTGGGTCACGGTCAAACCAATCCCAAATTCTTACATCATCAATGTTGGAGACATCATTCAAGTACCAGCTAACTAGATCTTGCTCAATCTATGACTTGTACATAAATACGCTTGTCTACTACCTTCGCCTGATATCGAAAGGATATTTGCATGAAGATGGTCTTTACATGAAGTTTTCATATGAGAAAATTCAGATTTCTTCACTAGTTTGAGATTTCCACATATCACTGTCTATAATTGCTAAATGAAAATGGACACCGATCATTTCAATAGTTTCATCCATCCGATGTAAGTGTTTTATGGCTAGGCTTTTTCACTCAATCTTCTTGAATTCCATATTTTCAATATGACTACAAATCCACCATTTCTTTCCTCTGCTAAAAATTATCTCTATCATAACTCCACAGTGTATTATTTAGTATTATTCAGTAATCATAGATTAACTTATGATTTACCTCTTATTTTCCATAGTTTATTTCTTGAACACTCTTTCATTGCCATTACATACTCAAATTATGGCATCTCGCTAGAGGTGACGGGGCAGTCGAAGAACCATGACATGACCATCTCCAATCTACTAAAATCTCTGCTAATCCTACAGATTTAGCGAGATGTCCAAAAGAAAATTACAGAGCCTAAACCCGTCACAACTCAGAAAGCAAGCCAAAGTTTCAATGCACACACCAAGAAGGAGATATGTGACTCCTAGCATAGCTTGAAAGAAACCCCTTCTAACAAAACTAAAATTCTAGCTCTAATAAAGCTCAAAACACATTGATGATTTACACCAAGATTCCTACAACATTAAGCAACTCAACAAAAGGAATGACAGACTCAATAGGGGCTTCACCATGAAATGCACAGGGACCAGGTCCCACATATTTTACAACCAATATGACTCTTGACACTGCTCCAATAACAATTGCAAGTGGTCCTAATTGAAAGAGTGAAGATAGTCTATCGCAACATTTCCCTTCTTTTGGACTGCCACTATTGATGATAGTATTTAGGTACTGCTAAGTACTGCAATGTTGGGCTTTCCCAAATGCATTGTTGTTTAGGAATCTGTCATAACCATAATTTTCAGAAATCTTAAAATAATGGAAGAATATTCGAAAAGGGCTCTAAAACATCAATTAACCAATGTGTTTTTACAGGTTGGGAGTAACGACAAGTATGAGAGCGTCGAGAGTAGGGTGGTGGTAAACTCACAAAAAGAGAGGTTGTCAATCCCTTTTTCCTCAACCCTGCCTACTTAGTGATGGTAAAGCCACTGGAGGAGCTGCTACAGAGCATGATCCCCCCAAGTACAAGGAATACAACTGGGGCAGGTTCTTTAACTCAAGGAAAGACGACAATTTAAAGAAGCTAGCTGTTGAGAATGTTCATATATACTACTTCAAGGTAGCTGAATAATCACTCTCATGCTGTATCTTGGTTATAGTTGTTTTTATGGTGGTGTGTATTGGTGGTAAGTATGGAGTTAATAAATGTGAATGCACCTAATCCACATGGATTTTAGGGTGTGAATAATGATATATGTTATTTGGGAACTTCTACAAACAATTATTGAGCAATATGATTTTCTAATACAATCACTAAGCAATGCTTATGGGAATATGCAGCCAAATCAACAAACATCAAATCACCATGAAAGTAAAGACAAGAAAACATCATAAAAAAAAGCATCAAGACTTAAGATATATGTGATTCAGTCACAATATCTGACCTACATTGAGAGGAGAAAATGCAAAGCTTTTCTTACTCTTTATAGAGAGTATGAGCTTGCAAAGTGAAGCTCCTTACTTTTTAGAGGACCCTATTACAAAACACAAGCTTGTTACAATGCTTCTCTCCTCCCATTTCTTTGGGAGCTCCACAACCTTTGGTTTAGAGTCAATCTACTGGAATACATAAAAGTCAAAGGGGAGAAAGAAAATTTTGACTTCACAAATATGTTGTGTTCACACACAATCATTTAACAATATAAGCTTATGCCAAATCAATTTTGTCACACTTAAGAATCAAATTATGAGAGATGAGATATATTAAATTTGAATGATATAATAATGCCCACAAAATCCACTTCATTATCCAATAATTTTATTGCTCTCCCCCTTGTTCTACTTGAACCTGTACCATTCAATTTGTATTATGGGGCCTCAATTTATACATATCCAGACTATCTCAAACAACATTGCTTCTTTTTTTCTGTTGATCCTTTTTTTTTTTAAAAATAAATCTTAGGCATTACTTCTTCCTTGATAGTTTCCCCTGGTGATCATTATCTAACCAATAGAATGATATGTGATTGCCTGCTAGCAGATTGTGTGGCCCACCAAGCAATAATCATCCAACCAATCATATGATGGGGGGTGCTCTGCTTAGATGATTGCATGGCCTATCAAGCTATCATTCTCCAACCAATCAAATGATGGGGCCCACTTTTCTTGAGGTTTTATATAATGGCCTGAGGAAGTGGGAGTTTCTCTTTCATTTATTTAATGATTTTTTTTATTACCTAGCCAAGGGGTGGGAGTCTGTACCGATGAGAGTCCACTGCACATATCCAGCAGTCCATATCGTGTAACACTTTTCTGCAACTGCAACTCCATTGTGGGTCCCACTTAAAGAAAATCTAGACCGCTCAAGATGGGTAAAACCTCCAATGGTGATATAACATCAAGTTTCAGTTCAAATAGAGTGAGTCCCACTGTACAATAGAAACCTACCAGACGCTTAAGTGGCATAGTTATGAACATTGTGCTAATCACGTTTCCGTCATGGTGCTCTATCCTACGATGAGATCTACTCCTTTTGAGCTAAAGCTTGAGTCATATCATTGGCAGGGATGTAATTCATGGGCCCCATGATGGAGTTCCATAAAAGTGTTACACAGTTCTTGTAATAACTGCAACAGAGGATCCGACACCTATCAACATCAAATCTAATAATATCTATTACAATCTCATCTATCACAGTATTATATGCAAATGGTGCCTGCATATCCCATTTTGCATCCTTTCCATCTTCCTCACCCAAGAATCGATAATGACGTTTTCATTGTGGGTCATACTTTCTTGATAATTTCTTGTGATTTGCCTTGGTTTGGTGCAAAAAACCTTGTGGTCCATCACTCCATTGTCATTAATGTATCCATCATATTTTTTTTAATCAATACTTTATCTTTTTTGTTTTTTCACCACTTTCTCACACTCTGCCAAAGATACACCTGGCATTTTTGGGCCAACATCTCTATATTAACCAAAAGATTCTTCAAGTTAGTGGGGGAACTGATTGTTTCTGTTCCCCATAAACTATGAAGATGAACCCTCTAAACTCAAGGACTTTAACCAACCTCAGTATCCATGCTTCACTAATCTTAGGCTAATTAACTGAGAAAAATATCCAAAGAGACATAAAATATAAGAAATCCAACAAACAAAAGAGAAGATAGTATGTGATTTAACCTAATTAATTACGAAATAAACTGTGATTTAAAACTTTGCTCTGGAACATAGGAGCTCCCGCACTCAGATGTAAAACCTGAAATCAGATGAAACTAAGCAGAAACACAATTTTAATTGAAACATTTTTGGGACATAAGCATTCCCATACTCGGATGTAAAAACCGAAATCAGATGAAACTAGGAAGCAATGCAGTTCTAAAAGTGAAATAACAAGTATAACTGTGCAATTGTACTCACCTCAACAAATCTCTAGCTGCTCGTGGAGCCCAAACCGCCTAAGCCGACTCGCTGGAGCAGCATTTGAATTTGACTTGCCTGTGTAGCTGCCTGATCTTGCATCACATCCTGTTGTCGCCGCAAATCCTCTTGTCCCTTCTGCGCCTTGTCACACTGTCGCCGCAAATACTCTTGTGCCTTCTGCGACTCTTCATACTTTTGCCACAACTCCTCTTGTACTCTCCGCGACTCGGATAGCTGCCGCCATAAGCTACTCACCTCAGTCGCTACCACAGTACTACTAGATATTGATGCTGGGCCCCTCGAGCGATACCCTTGCCTCCTCGCGACCCTTTTCCCTAGCACCTCCTTTATCAATTGCTGTTGCGCCATTGGGGAGCCGCTCACCTCAAACTGCGACAGTCCTAACTCCAACCTTTGCTGCATTCTCAAAGAATATATATAAACTTATAATATATGTAAATACCACTATATAAAGTATGACATACTAATGAATTTTCAATAACTCACATATGTCGCTTCAGCATGAGGTGTGATCCATTTGTTCTGCTTCTTGCTCCAGTGTTGTTGCCGGTATAATTCTGCTTGGGAGGAAGGAGCTTCCTCAACAGGCATGATTGACAACCGCTGTGCAAATGATTGAGAGCGAGAATAATGAGTCGTCTGCACTTGACTTCGGCTCATTGAATTCCTTTGTGACTGAAGCTGCAAATTACAAGTTAAAAAGAATGTAGTTAGCTTATTTAGAAAAAGCACGAGGGAACATAGCAATGGATTTAGTTACCTTCCACTCAGGTGTCTCCCAGTTATGCTCTATCATCCATATCCACTGGTCCCCCTTTGCGGATCTAGTGGGTACTGCCTCGAATCATGTCCCTCTCCCAATAACTTCTTATACTTCATGTGAAGCTCCGACCTGAACTCCCTATATATATGCATGGCAAGTTTTTGGATGGCCATTTTCACTACCTGGTCGGTCTTCCAGTCGCCGAAGTCAAACTTTTGCTGTCATTTGAAACTCCATAAGTTGAGTAATAAACAATGATGCATTTAAAAGGCAAAAAAATAAAAATAAATCAAATTCTACATCCATCAAATAATTTCAAGTAATTATCTACATTGAGTGCCAAAAGGGAAGCAACCAAAAAAACACTTCCTACCATCACTAGATTCAGAAGCATGATTGACTGGATTCAATGCTGCACAATTCAAAGCATACGGAATAGTAAGTCAAAGTTCATTTTATTACCTCAGCTGCCATGTAGACTGCCTCCCTGGTCCCTTCATCAACCTTGATCCATGTTGGTTTGTCATATGGTGCAATCCTCTGGATATGACTGCCAAGCTCAACCGCAAATGTGGAGGCATTTGCACCCTCGAATGCCCCCGACACTTTGCCCAACGGAACATTCAACTTAACACCAAGAGCCTTCAACCTCTTCTCCGACGCCAAGCCCACCACCTTGCCCCGCACACGTCGAGAGGTTGATGCTACAACCATTAAAAAAGAAAGTAAAGTGTTACCTTAAACATAAACAAATGAAGTTTGGAATATAATAGGGTCCAATATTACTTACCAACGCTACTATTCGTAGACTGACTGGTGGCATGCTCTGGGACCGTAGACTGACTGGCAGCACGCTCTAGGACCGTAGACTGACTGGGAGCATTCTCTGGGACCGTAGACTGACTGGCAGCACGCTCTAGGACCGTAGACTGACTGGGAGCATTCTCTGGGACCGTAGACTGACTGGCAGCACGCTCTAGGACTGTAGACTGACTGGCAACACGCTGCGAGTGACTGATTGCACTGCAGTGTCTCTATCTCCCTTGACCAGCCATGTTTGCGAATTGAATAACACAATCAATGAGCATATATAAAACAACAATAAGTCACATAATTGAAAGATGTTTGATGACCCATATAATAACATGTAACATTAATGATCTACCTCACTCACAGTATTATTACCTCATCTTCCAAGTCATCTTCACCCGAGGAACTCGACTCTTCCTCACTCTTGGATGGCCTGTACTCCATGTTTACATCATCATCTTCTTCTTCAGGTGAGACCCGGCGTCGAGCTGGACCTTCAAGTGCTCGTTCCAATGGCCGTACTGAAAGTCCGTGGATCCGAACCCTAGAGGGGGGGGGGGGTTGAATAGGGTGAGCTTCATTTATGACCAATTTTAATCAATTTTAACTTCTTTAAAACAAACTAGTCACAAGTGATGATTATCAAACAAAATGCGGAAGCTTAATGAAAACAATCACCACAAAGCAAGCACCATCACACAAGGATTTATAGTGGTTCGGCCTCAATGCCTACATCCACTACCGGCTTGTGATCCAACACCCCACCGGATTTTCACTATTTATGCTTTTCAATAGGCTAAGCAATAACCTTTACAATGATGTTTTTCAAGGCTTAACATCAACCTATACATTATGCTTTTCTTAGGCTAAGCAATAACCTCTTCAACCATAGGTTGGTTATCTCTCTAATTAGTGTCTAAATCACACTTGATGGAGATACAATTAAGCTCATTACATTTGCCTCTAAAATAGGCGGATATGAAAATTAAAATCTAACTCACACAAACACTAAATGAATGCAAAGATGTATGCTCATGATGTGTGTGTGTGTGATGTCCTCAATCATTTTGAAAATGAAAGCTCATAAATGTATGCCTAAGGCTTTTGAAAGTTTTAGCTCATAAAAACATTTATGATTGAGGAAATGCTAATCACATGTTAAAACTAACTTGTAAAAGATATACATTTGTATCCTTAACAAGTTTTGAAAAATCAACGACCAAAACATGTGAAGCATAGGGATGTCAATCAAATCAACAATGTAGCTCAAAACATAAAAATAGATTTGATTGAAATAAGGGGACAAATCATATGTAATTATAAATACAACTTGAATATGATATACCAATCAATGCAAAGCAAGTTGTGAAACTTTAAAACAAATTTACATATGATTTGTAAAGATGTTGAATCCACAACATAAGATATATTTTGAAAGAGATTTTCTTATGATGAAAAACAACAACCAAAGATTCAACCAAGTATATGAATCATGTTACATATAATTTCAAAGATTCTTTCATTAACATGATCTACTTAGATTTACCAAATAAAGTACTACTTGGATTGAATCAATGGTGATGCAACCAAAACAATAGATCAATTCAAAATATAAAACATGCTAAGGACACAACACATCATAGTTTAACATGCTCCTAAAGATTTACCAAAGATAAAACAAAACATGAAAACATATGATTTGTAAAGATGTTGAATCCAAAACATAAGATAGTTTTGAAAGTGATTTTCTTATGTTGAAAAACAACGACCATAGATTCAACCAAGTATAGGAATCATGTTACATATAATTTCAAAGGTTCTTTCATTAACATGATCGACTTAGATTTACCAAAGATAAAGTACTACTTGGATTGAATCAATGGTGATGTATCCAAAACAATAAATCAATTCAAAACATAAAACATGTTAAGGATACAACAAAACATAGTATATCATGCTACAAAAGATTTACCAAAAATAAAACAAAGCATGACAACATATGGTTAAGGAAAGTAGAGCTTACTTGGTGGTTTAACTCATTAATCCAAGCTTTAGCTTTCCTAATGATCCCCTTCATCCCTTAGTTCATTTCCCTTTTATTTGCCTCAAAACCCCTCAAGGAGGGCCTTAAAATTTCCAACTTTTGGCAAAGGAAAGAACTCATATTTATAGCCAAAACAGCCCAACGGCTAGTCCCAGGTCGACCTGGTACTCACAACGGCTAGAAATCAGACCGTTGGAGCTCCAGGACCCAGTCGACCTGCCACACAGGCAGGTTGACCTTCTGGGACCAAAAATTCCCAAAAGAGCATATTTGAAGGTTTTTCTTGAGGGAACTTTTTGGGCCATTAAATCAAGCTTGAATACATGTTTTAAATCATTGTAAGGGTTTTTAAAACATGAAACATAGAAAGCCTAAAATTATTCAAAACTTTAAAACCAAAGGCTTGCTTGATTTCTAAAACTTCTTTTTAAAAAATCAAATGCATCCAAGATTAAAAACAAAACATGCATAAATCAATATTTCTTCAAGTCTAAAAACCAATGCATGTATAAAACAAGATTTCAAGTTTTTATAAATCAATGCACATGTGTAAATCAAATGATGCTAGAATGATAATGCATCCATCAAATTGCAACCTACAAAATTCCTAACACGTGCGCCCAGCTCATTTAATCTGGGGATTTTCCTTTGAATGTTACTATTTCGATTTGCCCCATAAGAAATTTTCTCCTGGGTCAATGCTCCGGGCTTGGCATAAAGTTTTCTTTTGGGAGGCATTTTTGGCTGCTATGATTAATAAATTGACATAAAATAAAACATATATGCTTAGAACACACATGCGGGAGGAACAAGTTACATATAAATGAACACATTAAAAGGCGGACTGAAAGGTAAAATAATGAATTCATAGCATTGCAATACTTGTCCACACACATGAAAAAAAAAGTTTACATATCATATTCCATATCATAATCAATATCTACATCGGACTGATCAGTTTCATCTTTATTTACGTATTCTTCCAATGTATCATCCTCATTATCACTATTATCGGCAATGGGTTCATCATGGCCGGTTGTTGGTTCATTATCCTCAAGAATGATCTCTGGTTCAATGTCATCCCTAGTGTAAGGAAAGGAAAAATCCTCTTGAGCAGGGACTAAGACACTTTCATTTGTTTCTTCCTGTTGGTAAGGCTCATTTGTCACATTTTGTCCACTATCTTCATCTCGCTTTGGCACATCCCAAATTCCTCGATGCTTGACACGTTCCACCACTTTTCAATTTGCCCCTAATTTGGTATCATTGACACAGTTGACCTGAATTACCTGATTTGGCAAGGCAAATGGATCCTCCTCATACCACCGACCCCTAACGTCAACGCTTGTGACATGTGCATCGATATGTATTCTATCTTTACGCCCAGTATTATACCACTCACATTTAAACAAAACCACTTTAGAACCATTAATGTATGACAATTCAAATATGTTGGACACGTAACCAAAAAAGTCAATTATTTTGCCATTGTGTTCCCCCTCAACAACCAACCCACTATTCTGGCTCTTGTGACAGTTGTCGCGATCTCTAGTGAGGAAACGAACACCATTGACCATACAACCCGAATATTGATGCACTAGACAATTTGGACCATTTGCCAATGCCCATAGTTCATCGGTTGCATATCGAGACCGTTGAGATCTCAGTTGATTCATCTGCATTAATTAATAGAGCATGAAACAAATAAATTAGGTTACACAATAGCTTAATGTTTCCGATTGACAAAATTTATTGTGAATTTATCGTACGTACATGATTTTTGAACCATCCAGAGAACTCTTCCCGTTGTATATCATTGATGTTGCGTCCCCTAGGCACGTGCACTTGCCTCTTGTGCTCCCTTCTCAGGGAATTAATGACAAAAAGTGATTTTAGCGACACAGAGGGAGATAAAGAAATTTACATGTTATGTTTAGTTAAACTGAACCACTTGCTCTAAATAAGGTACGACCTCAGGAGTATTATACAACACAAACCAATGGGCCAGGTTGCGTTCCCTATGTGACACGTTGGGAGCCCTCGTGATAGGTGCAAAGGGACGAACGCGTTGGGTGAAGACGTCCAACCCTGGGCCTCGTTTGCCCCCATCGTCATTCCGTTCTTCAAGAACTTCTCCCTTTAGGTACCTCTTGATAAAATTAACAGTCTCTTTGGCAATGTATGCCTTGGCGATCAAACCTTCTGGCCTAGCTCGATTGGTTACGTATCGCTTAAGGGTTCCAAGAAACCTGTAGACATAGCGATCAACAATTAAGATTAAAAAACTAAAATACTGTTACACTAATCAACAATATAAAGATGGGTAATGCAATCACCTCTCAATTGGATACATCCATCGATATTGCACCGGTCCGGCAAGCATGGCCTCGTGCGGCAAGTGAACTGCCAAATGGACCATCACATCAAAAAATGCAGGAGGAAAAATCCTCTCCAACTTACACAATATGAGTACTATCTTTTTCTCAAGTACTTCCAAGTTGCTCCGTCTTAATGTCTTCGAGCAAATGTCCTCGAAGAAGCTGCCCAGCTCAAATAGTGTTGTGCATATCTCTTTGTTCACATACCCACGCATGCCGATCGGAAGAACACGTTGCAAAAGAATGTGGCAATCATGGCTTTTCAGGCCTGCTAATTTCCTGTTTTTCGAGGTCACACACCTCGATAGATTCGCAGCATACCCATCTGGGTACTTGATCGATTTCAGATATTCATAAAAACCATTTCTCTCCTTTGGGGCTAATGTGTATGAAGCAGGGGACTTCTCACTTCCCCGTCCATTACTTCTACTCCGTAAATGCAATTCTGGCCTAATATTCATATCTGCCAAATCCAGACAGTCATACTCGGTGTCGTTGTTCCCCTTGTCCATGCCAAACATTGTGCCAAGGTGACTTTCACATATATTCTTCTCTATGTGCATGACATCAATGTTGTGTCGAACCTTTAGTTTCTTAAAATACGGAAGCTCATAAAAAATGCTTTTCTTCTTCCAATTCAAGTCTTCAGGATCGCGAGGTCTCTTCTTGTTGCTAGAGTGCTTCCCAAACCTTGTATCCGGCAACCGATCCAATTGTGCGTGTACCTTTTCCATCGACGGTAACTCCAATGACTTCACCCGATTCTCATTCTTACCGTTAAAGTCCTTACGGCGTCGCCAGGTGTGGTTCTTTGGCAAGTAAGCTCGATGGCCCGTGTAACCAACCTTTCTTTTCAACTTAACCGCTAAGAATTCGTCATTACAAGGGGGACAAGCCATGTAACCTTTCGTGGTCCACCCAGACAAGTTACCATATGCTGGAAAGTCGTTTATGGTCCACAACAGAGCCACACGCATATTGAACGTCTGTTTGCTGTAGGCATCGTAAGTTTCAACCTTTCTCCCACAGCTCCTTCAACTCATCAATCATGGGTCGGAGATAAACATCGATATCATTCCCAGGTTGACGCGGCCCAGGGATAAGCAATGACATCGGGAAGAATGGCTCCTTCATGCACATCCAGGGTGGCAAGTTGTACGACATAAGTATGACATGCCACATACTGTAGGAAGCGCTCATGTCCCCGAAAGGGTTGAACCCATCAGAGGCTAGCCCCAGCCTTATGTTACGAGTCTCTATGGCAAAATCCGGATTCTCCTTGTCAAAATCCTTCCATTCATCACAATCGGCCGGATGCCTACATATCCCGTCATCTCTCCGTTTGTCACTATGCTATCTCATGTGCTCAGCAGTCTTTCGGGACATGTACAGTCTCCGTAACCTCGGTATCAATGGGAAGTACCGCAACACTTTATGAGGTATCTTCTTGCCCTTCCCAACATTGACTTTATATCTAGACTCCCTACATACTGGGCATTTATCTAGACTTGCATTCTCCTTCCAAAATAGGGTGCAATCATTCTCACAAGCATAAATGTGCTCGTATCCCAATCCCAAGTCACGCAGTATCTTCTTCGCAGCATAAATAGACTCAGAAACCAAGTTATCGTCTGGCAGAATGGCCCTCTATATTTGCATCAAATTGTTGAACGACTTGTTGCTCCACTTTCCCTCAACCTTCTGCTCTATCATCTTAACAACAAAGTCTAACAGAGTGTTATCTGGAAAGCAGCCAGGGTACAGAGGGAGCTGAGAAGCATCCACAATCCTTTCGAAGTGACGTATAGCGTTACTGTGGATGGTCTCAGACTCAGTGTAAGTTCCCATGTAATGGTCATGCATCATTTCTGGATATTCATCTCGATCCGCAAAGTCACTATCAATATCCTGTTGTCCCGGTTCGACTACTTCATTTACTAGAGGTGTTGTTTCTCCATGGTAGATCCAGGTCTTGTAGGACTCTTGCATACCCTTATCGAGAATATGAAATTTCACAGTAGCAAAGTCATGCCTACAACTGTTCAACCAAACCCTACACGGGCAATAAATCTGAGTAGCATCCCCTGTATTTGCCTTTGCAAAATCAATAAATGACTTCACCCCTCTCTGATATTCTTGACCAAGTCTTGCCATCTTATTTTTACTATCCAATGTTGTCCAAGTCTTGTCCATATTTAGTCTTTTTAACAGAGAAATCTAAACAAGCGATCCACACAAATTAAAAGCATGCTTTCATCAAACCGATAGAAGAAAAAAAATCATAAACAAAGGTTTTTATGGATGACTCAGATTGGCTAATGGGATTATTAATTTTATGGGTATTCCTATTGGTGCAAGGACCACCAACCCCCTCAAAGTATTATATCTTCTTTTAGGGTCGGCTACGAGTCCTGACTTTCTATGGAAATCTATTTTTTTGTGTAGAATCTGATATGATTAACTAATATTACATGATATTACTAAAATTAACATTTAGTTATTTTACTTCATTTTTCTCATATATATTATGATACATATAATTTTAAGAGTGATAAATAATACATTTTTTTTCTTTTAGACTTTTCTTTCTAACAATATGTTTTAAACCCGGGCCTTTGTTGCTAGTTTGTAAGTTAACTAAATATGATAGAAAAATAGACTTTATTATCAAAGAAAGTAAATAAAAGGACAAGTCAGTAACCATGAAAACAATGAAGACCAAATTCAATTAAATAAAAAGACCAGATCTTCCAATTCGCCCCGGTCCCATCACCAGTAGGGGCTACACAGTAGGTCGAGCACAGTCTGATCCTCTTGCACTGGATTAGGAAACAACCCCCAGGAAAAAAATGATCAGTTAATGTCCCCCGCCACCCACCCACCCACCCACCCTTAAGAACCCCAGGAAAAAAATGATCAGTTAATGTTCTTTGTTTTCTTGTGAATTTTTTTTTTAAATTCAGTCAGAAAAAGTGAATGAAATGGACCGATACAATGGTTGGGACCATTATATTAGCTTTTACAGTGCTTGAAACAAAAGATCATTATTGATCATGGTCCTTGTTTTTGCTTGACTCCTATGCCTAACCTGTGCTTGTTCCTTGGTTTTCTCAGACCTACCTATCCATCCTAATGGTGGGTCTTTATGTCATGTATGAAGAATACATGTATGATGGGGGTTCCTATAATCCTACTTCCTTTAGTCCTATTGGTTTTTATCTTATCCCCCTGTAGCATCTCAAAGCTTGTAAAAGGAAAGTTTCTATAGTTATCTACTTCTTTACCGGCCTCATTAGAAAAAGCAATACATAGGAAAGACATCTAGAAGGTTCATCTCATCCTCTGCCATAATCTGGTGTGTAGTCTGTCTTACTTATATTTGGGATATCTTGATTTAATCGAAAGGATTATTTACTTTAATTTTGCTTTACAAGCTCATATGACATGAAAATGAATCGTCAATTCCCTCTGTAAAACTCCCATGTTCGCATAAAATATTAGGAAAACGTTTAAAAAAAGACACTAATTTGATATCTAATTTTCAACTTCAACATTTGATCAAACAAAATAGTACCTATGGTTACAATTCTATCAAATCTGATCGCAGTTTTCTAGATCGTCTTCCTTTTTTTTGGGTATTCTTGGAGGGTTCATTATGTGGAACATGAGTTCTTGCATCTTTGAAACTCACTCTAGTGTGGATGAGCTCTGCTCTGTCTCTACTTCATCCTATTTATGCAAATGTCAATATTGTTTGAAGTGTTTGCTTGTTGTTAGACTCCGACCCAGACCAATTCGATTAATGTGCGATTAGCATGTGTTTAGTCCTAAGTGGGTTTAGTTGTTGTTGGGTTAGAAATGATTTGTTTTAGTCTTGGACATAGCTTTGGGAATTTTGAGAACGTTTAGTATTAGTCAGACACACTCAGGAAGGCCTGAGTGCACGCGTAAGCTTGGAAGGATCGCATCGGGTTCCATGTAATTGTGGTTTTGATTTCATTTGAATGATTTTACTATGTGTTACAACTTTCGTTTTCAGCCCATTCGTGTTTGAAGCCCAAAAAACCCAAGTTCTGGCCCAAGAAGGGTAAAATTGTCTTTTATGCACAAATCTGGACACAATTTTTGAGATCTCAAAATCATGTCAAAAGTATACTTTTTGGAAACTAGATATTTCGAGGATCGTTTTATCCTTCTTCGTCGAAGTCATCCGAGGTCCACAAGATCATGTTTTTTTCATTTCAAGGTTCAAGTCATTGGGCCCCATTTGCTAGGGTTTAAGTCAATCTTCTTCCTCCTTTACTCTTTTCATTCTAAAGCCAAACCCTAGAGCAGCCAAAGGAGAGAAAACCCTCTTTTCTTCCACTTCATTCCTCTTGCATTCCAAGCTAGAGTTCTCCAAATAAAATTCTAAGGCTATCATCTTCTTCCTCTCATCCTAAGCTTTCCATTGATGCAAATTTCTTGAAGTTCCAAGTTGGGCAAGAGATCCATTTCCTTCCTTCTCTCTTGTTTGACCATTTCTAGGTAAGAGCTTCAACCCATGTTTTTCATGAAGTCTTTTTAGTTCTTAAAAATCTTGTTTTCCATGTTTACAAACCCTTTTGTGGAAATGGGTTCTTTGTCTTCATTTTTGTTGAGTTTGAGCGGATTGTTCCTTGGGATTCTTGTAGTGTTGGAATAGCTTGAGTGAAGTGCTTGAGGAGGATTGTTTAGCATTTGGACAAGGCAAGTAATCTCTATAGGATCATTGTTGCATGTATATTTTGATTACATTGTAGTTCTAGAAATTTTGCATATGAACATGTTAAGTGACCTTTAGCCCGATATTGTGTACTCGAAACCTGAGATGTCTTTGAACTTCCGGGGCACCAATTCTATCTTTAATTCCAACATTTGGGCTTCGAATACACAAAGATCAATCAAGGGTCTTTACATGTGCTTGATAGGCTTTGTGTTCGTACTTTGGTTTTGATACAATGAATATCTTTATGTACTTGTTTTGAAGTTTAAGTACAAGCTTGTTTAGCAGATTTGTTTCAAGAAAAAGGGGTCACTTCCTAAGTGTGTTATGCATATTTATTATGCCTTTTGCTAGTCGTGCTTGTCGTGTTTTGTTAAGTGACTTTCCCCTTTTTACCTCAACATGTTTTGATAGTGTTTCGCGTGTTTTGTGCATTCATGAACTAAGTGAACACCACTGAGCTTGGATTGCCCTTTCAGTTTGATCCACTGTCTGGGGGTCCTTAAACATGTGGACTATCTGCAGACTGGACGTGTATTTTATTACACATCGTGCGTGTCCGGTTCCGCGGCCGGAAATCCCCGTATATGTGGGAATCGTGTCGTGATTATATTATGTTTATCGTGCTTGTCGTGCGTGCTTGCTCTTTTCATTATAAATGATAGAGAAATGATGGGCTCTTTGTGGATTGTAACTATTCATGATATAATAAGTAATCATGGTAGCTTTGCTTGTATTTTGTTATATAACTGTTTACACTTCAGCAAAACGTCTTTACATGTTTCTTAAGCACTTACTATTTTATGCTCATGCTTAAATTGATTACCTGCCAAACCGTTGTGTTTGACCCTTGTTGTTGGTGCCCAGGTGCAGGTGACGTTGCCTTTGAGGAGGAGCGTCCAGAGGAGGCTTTTGAGCCAACCCCTGTTAGAGAGTGGCAGCCCGACGATGTCAACTAGACGTCGGGCGGGTTCTTGAGTTTCGCCATTTTTGTCATGGGGTTTCTTTTATTATTTTGGAGGAGTGTATTGGCCTCTGTTGGCCTCTTATGGGATGTAACTAAACTTAACTTACTTTGTGTAGTCTCATAACTTGAATTCTGATGGGAATGCCATGTTAACTCTTGTCTCTTGATACTATGTCTTGTTATTATTTATCATAGCACTTAAAGATTTATTGGTGCTTATCTTGATGTGATTTGCTACACGCTTCCGCATACTTGATCGTGTGAGACAGATTCCGCGTGTTTTGGGAATCCTCACCGCGGGAACCTGTGGGGAAAACAACGAAATCGACACCGTCGCGGGCCCGGGATCCGTTCCGGGGTCGCGACAGGATTGGTATCAGAGCGGGACATGTTTCAGGCACTTAAAAGAAACTAGAAAGGTCTTAGGAATGTGGCGAGGATTCGTGAGTTCGATAGATTTGTTCGTATAGGACCTTAGAAACCCTTGTACCATATTTACTGTGTTCTAACTCCTTGTTTTACAGCACTATGCCTCCAACACTACAAAAAAGGGCTTTTAGTCTCGCTTTTAAATTGAGCTTTTGTATCGCTTTTACAATAAAGTGACACAGTATGGTCTGATGTGTCACTTTAGAGGACGAATAAATGAGGAGGAGGTTTGTTGGGTCACTTTTCTATAACGCGACACACAAAACGTCCATAATGTTCTTATTTTTTTCCTGTCCCGCCTCCAAAAGCCCTTTTTTCACTCCTAGTGACCCTCTCCCTCCAAAAAGCCCTCTCTCCTCTGTTCTTTTCTCTCATTCTCGTTGTCTCTGCTCTTATCTCACTCTCGCTCTCTCTGTTCTCTCGCTCTCTGCTCTTCTCTCACTCTCGCTTTCGCTCTATCTCCCCTCAAAAGCCCTTTTTCCCTCTTTTCTCTCTCTCTCTCTCTTGATCGGGATCGATCTAGGCACCACGTATTCGTGCATCGGCGTTTGGCAGCATGATCGTGTTGAGACCAGGGAAACCGCACCACCCCTTCCTATGTTGCCTTCACTGACTCGTAGCGTCTCATTGGAGATGCTGCCAAGAATCAGGTTGCCATGAACCCCATCAACACCGTTTTTGGTGAGTTTTCATCGGTTTCGATCTTTATTTTGATGATTTATGGTCTCTGTTGGCTGTAGATCTTGGATATTTGTTAGATCTGGATTTTGCTTCTTTTTTTACTTAGATCTGGTTCACTATTTGTATGTTTGATCTGAAAGACCGTTCTTTTTTTAGAGAGTTATCTTGGCTGTATGTTTGACCTGTGATCTGATGTTTATTTAGTGTCTGAGATCTGATTTTTTCTATGTATTTGGCTTCTTTCAACTATATATCTTGCTTTATTTGTAGTTTTCCTTACAGATCTGTTAAATGTTATGCTTTGAATCCAATCCGAGCAACTTTACTGAGTTCTATCCATTTCGATCCTTTGCTTTTATCAATTTTAGGCGTTCTCCGTTAATTAGATCTAGATTTAAATTTTAATCAGTCTTCGATCTGATTTATTGTCAAAACGATTTTAACTTTCATCTAGTCTTCATTAGCTTTTTAGATACATATCATGGTTATATCTCCGATTTGCGTTTGATCTTTGTTTGTTTATGTAATCTTTTTTTTTTTTGAGCTTATCTCCCGTGTAGATCTTGCCTTTTCTTACTACAGTGGGAACTGAGATTGAATGTTTCTGCTAGATTTGGATTTCATTCAAAATTGCTTCCATCGAAGCGTTTGAGTTGTCCAAAGCTTGATTCATCATTATCATCAATTAGGCCATGGCAAAGTTCATTTCACAATTTAAAGATCTACTGTCTTAAGATTGTTGAATTTTTTTTTTATTGAGATGGATGTTTGAATCCTGGATCACAGTCATTAAGACGGTAAATGCCGCCACACAGGTTAGCGTTTGCAAAGGGTTGTAGGTAGGTCTGTGTCTAGGATAAATCAAGCTCTGTTTTGCTATCTATTGGACTACAGCTTGCAGGATTGAAGACCAACTTTGGACAATACAATATGCACCCAGAGTAGAAGGCAATGGAACTCATAAACATAGACCAAAGAGATCAAGAAAACTTGAGAATTACACATCCAAGATGGACCTTTCTCAAACCCTCCTGGATGGACCTTAGCCCTGTTTATATTGAATACAAATTATGCGCCCATAATAGAAGGCTATAGAAATCATAAGCCTAGAGCAACAAGAGCAAAAGGGCTTGAGATTTATACATCCCAAATGGACTCAGGCCCTGTTTATATAGACTACAAAGAGCAAGAGGGCTTGAGAATTGTATATCATCAAATGGACCTAGGCAGTATTTATACAGACTGAAAAGAGGGTGACAGTGGCCATCTAACTAAAGGATTGCAACTAGTGAGGAAACATCAGTTTGAATAAAGGGGTGTCTCTTGGTGGCTTGCTGGGTCTACTATGATTATTCCTAGTTCACTAGTTCACCTCTTAAGGATATAAGTGTAATAAAAGGAGAATGCACTAGGTGGTTATGTTCATCAGTATCATTTGTGTTTATGGCACTTTAACAGGTGAGGCATGTTTCTTGGACAGTAAGATACTAAGATCAGCCCTCATTACTGGCTAGTGGAGAAATATACCCAAGTTGAGTCAGATTGCGTTTTACTAGTGGTTGATAGGATATGATGTTATGAGCCACCACCTAGATCACTTATGTGACCAAGGATGAGATTCCTTTTGGAGTCAACATGGAACCTCAAGTGTAAGTCATGAAGTCTATTAGTATCCAAGTTTGTGCATGAGTTGCCCAACCCGTTTACCAGCTGTCAGGGAAGTAGTGTAGTCCCGAAATCTTGACTGTACAGACTACAGTGTGTTTGACACAAGCATGCTTTATACTGCTCTTATCTACAGAGGAAAGTATCTTATCCTCTTCTATCGCTTGTAAAGCCGGTTCTGTAGGTGGATCTTGCTCATAATTGATGAATATGCATTTTATTGGTCTTGCAACGACACTCATTCCCTTTTGACATGTGGTGTGTGGAAATCAGTCTAGTCCCAAATTTTATTTTAGGCAGTGTACAACTGTAGCATGTTTGATACCAGGTGTGCTATAGACTGCTCTTACCTACAGAAAAGTGGGTTTTACCCTATTTAATCACTTTGTAGGAGCCAGTCCTGTAGGTGAAATTTGTCTCCAAATTGATAACTCTGCCTTTTTGCTTGTCTTGCAATAGCCATGCCCTCAGTTATTCATCTAAGCACTGAAGGATGCAAGTGAGGCCACTTTTTTTATACTAAGAGATCTGTGATTTCAACTTTATTACCCACACTGCTAGGAATGCAGCTTAAGGAATGCCTTCTTTTGTATGAAAGATATTCTGAGATCTACACCTACACAGAAAATATTTTTTTTTTCATTTGTTTTGTTTTCTCTCACAGTTTTTTAAATAAAATATTTAATGGTGGATAAGTTACCCACCATTTTATAATTTCTTCATGGCCTTCTATATCTGACAATAGTTGACTAGCGAGATGGTCTTCGGAAAGTAGTAGGATCAGTTAATTTGGCAAGATGTTCTTGTAGGTTTCTTACATCATAATTTTTATTGAATTTGTCCATAAATCCTTCTTTTCTCTCCAGAATGGTTGAATGTTCTGATCTGTTGTATACATAATTGGATAGATCCTTTGGCCAGATGGCATCATCATAACCAAACATCCAAGTCGTCAGAACCCACCCTCATTTGTAATTCAGTCTCAAAATTCACGACGCAGTCAGTTGGATCCACCTGAGATGGAGGTTCAGAAAAACAATGAAACAGTAGACAACTTTTTGACTGATGAACAACAAGAACAAGAGGCTGTTTGACGTGCAAATTTTGTTCGTGAACTAATTGTTGGTAAGTTCACATCCCATTGAGAATGCTGTTTTTCGTTTTCACTTTCATATGGAGCAGGCAGTGCATTTATTTTATTTCATATCATATGACAATTTTGCTTGTTCTTTTTGTGCCACACTGTTTAACACGCATGGGATGTTACTGTAATTTTGGTCTAGACTCTAGACTACTTTCTCCAAAAGCATCAGTTCTAATTTACTCATATAGATCTCACAGAAGAGAATGAACATTTAGAAAGTCTTCATATGTTTCAAATATTTCCGATTGCCTCGTTACTAAAAGATGCAGATAACAATGTGATATTGCTACTTTCTACTGTTCTCACATAATGAAATAGTATGGAGTAAAACTGCAGCCATCATAGTTTCCGATCACCATGCATCATCTTGTAACAGTGAACTGACATCTTGTGTCAGTACCACATACAACCAAGATTTTCTGTTCCAGTATTGGCATATTCGTGGAATCAGAGTGTAATTAGATGACCTGGCTCAGGAACATTGCCTAGTTCATTAGAGGCTATCTTCTTATGGACCACCTTTGCACTCTATTCTTGGAGTTCGCTAAACCATTTTTCTTAAATTAGATCAAGGTTGATCTGTGTTTGAATTTGGCTTGGATATATTATGTATAAATTGAAAAGTTTCTTTTTTGCAAAGACCAAAAATTACATATCACTAATTAACTGTACATTGTTTTCTCTCTGTTGATACTATACTGTTCTTACATTTATTTCTGTATGTTTGATTGCTTAGTACTTGCCAACTGACATCTTGTGTTTATACTTGTTTCCATCTCTATGAAGTGATACTTCCCCATTTACTCTCCTTCTAATGTGTTTTTTATTTTGGTTTGGGCCTGCAGATAATGCACCATCTGCTCTTGTAGGGCTTGTTGGTCGTAAGCAGTATGAACGGAGTGCCACAGACATCTACTTTTTTCTTCAGATGATCTTTTGTCTTTTGCATTGAACATGCAATTCATTTTTTTTTTAAATCTCCATACCGGATACCGAGTTTCAAGCCACCCATGTGTCTATTTGATTTCCCAACTTTGCTGCTGCCGCAATTTATCACTATCATAATTCCATTCAGACCACCTTCACCTTTGTAATATTTGAAAACCTTCACTCTGATGCTTTATTCTGGTGCAGTGTGGTCCACGTTAACCAAAGTAAATATAGGAAATTGACCTCCTGTTGATAAATATCACTCTGATCCAATTAATTTTCACATTGGGTTTTATCATGCCATTGGGTGCATCACTGCGACTCATTTGATGGATTAATTGCAAGTTAATCATGCCCATGATTTAATCCAATCTCAACATCACACCAATCAGAGTGATACTTGGGGAAATTAGCAATCATGTGGGAATATTGATAATATAGGTTTGCTTTAGTGCAATATGGGCCTCACCATGAATATCATGCCATTACAAGGTTATTATTTATTTATTTTTCTGAATAAAATTCACACCTATGTATACTCTGTTATCATATGCATGTGTATGCACATTGATGGATATTGTAAAACCTGCCAGTCTCTCTTGGAACAGGTTTTGAAATTTTTGTTCCCCTTCACAGCAATGTTTTCTTTTGTTTCTTCCTTTTTTTTTTCACTAACAGCCACTTTGTCTAGTTCCTAGGAATTCTTAAGAAATGAACTTTGTCGAATGGGGCTTTCAGTGAAGAATCAGAAGTGGAGATTTATTGGGGACCATCAAGTTGGGGATCTCCTCCTATGAGTTGACAGCATACTTTAATATGTGGTACACTTTGTGGGGCCCACCTAGATGGGCCCAAGCTGAACTACATATGGACAACACAAAGTCCAGCTTGGGCCCACCTTAACATGAAAATTTTTACCATCCAATATCCCCACTTTTATAGTAAAAGATTACTCAACCTCCACCCAACAAAAATAAATTCCAAGTATTTGATGGTCCCCTCTTGCATCTCTACCCTTGACTGTTCACTCACTCTTCAGTCTTCACCCCCATATTACCTCCTCAGCAAAAGCCCCTTCCCTATGAATTCTTAGTTACTCGACATGAATTAGGCAACCAGGTGCTAAGTTGTCTTACTTTTCTTGCTTACGGCTAGCCGGCTGCCAAGTAATCTATCTTCTTGCTTACGTTCTTAGTAAGACCATAACTATATTGACTTGGGCAACATATAAATCTGTTGAGCTTTCGCTTGATTTAGTTGAATTGATTTATTTTTTTAAAAAGAGTGTTGATTTATTACTCCAAGTATTTTTTTCCCTTTTGAACAATATGGTCTGGTTATACTTTCCATCATTTGTTTGTCTATGATTCCAGTCTTCTTTTCCGACATGTGCTTTGGTTTCAATTATGCAGTCCCCTGTTTGCTTGAAGCAACTGGCACTCGACCTCCTGGAACTACTCCTTTTGTCAGCATTCCCTGAGCTTGATGATGTTGTCAAGAAATGCCATGAGAAAGAAAGGTTTGGAGAACTCAAAACAGAATAGGGGATATTTTACATTGAACAGCAATTCAAGACTCGGGTTGTGCATTGCACATGATGACTGTGAGTATGGTAGTGGGTTGGTCCAACAGGTCTCAAGCAATGGCATCGTGTGGTGGTTTCATCGCAAGCGTCAAACGTCGACTTGATATGAAGGTTTTTTTGATAGGCTACGTGATATCGGTTAGCATGTCAGGTACTAGAATTCCCCATAGGAGGTTGCATTTTTGTAGAGCTGATCCACGTCTTTATTTTTATATGCAATTCTTTATTTTTAATCATTCACACATTTGTGCAAGTCATGCAGTTCTTTATTTGTACTACTTCTCATGCAATTATTTATTTGTAATCTTTCTTACATTTGTGAAGCTCTTGCAAGTTCATTTGTAATCATTCATTTTTCTTGGATTATGGATGGATTCAAATTGGCTATGTTTTGAATAGTTTGTTTGATTTAGTGCGTGGACGAGCAAGTACGTTCCTTAATGTGAAATGGTGATTAATTTCCAATTAATGAAATGGTTCTTATTGAATGTTGCTATCTATATTTTTTTGCATCTTCTGTAAGGCAGGTTTAGTGATTTGAAAGTGTATCCATACTGGAGCATGTTATTAGTAATGTATATATTGCATTTTTATTTTTAAAAAATGGATGGTATCTCGCTTCTATGGAAACTGTCACAACTGATGACTACTTGTGTCACTTTTGGTCCGAAAACAACATATTGATTATTGCTTTTGAAAAGGGAGACAACAAAGTTATCTTTCTTGTGACGCTTTTAAGTTATTTCAGTGTCACTTTTGGGTTTAAAGTGACACAAGTAACTATTTTTTTTGTGTCACTTTGATAACAGAAACTGACACAACAAATGTATTTCTTGAGACGCTTTTGCGAACTTTTAGTGACGCCGGCAGATAAGATGCTTGCATAGTAATCAGAAAAGCGACACAAACCACTTTTTAAGACACTTTAAAAGTGACTCATTAAGACATTTTTTTTTGTAGTGCAAGAAAAGCTCCAAACCATCATGCTTCATGCAGTCAGCAGAATGAGTCAGACACATCTAATACACCAACAGCTACACAGTTTCAGGAACTAATGCATGATAGCACAACAAAGGCAGGCTAATGAAAACCAAGCAAGATTTCAAGAACAGTTAGCAAAGAAGGATGATAAAATGGCTCAAGTCCAGAGGCAACTCTTGGAAGTACTTCAGAACAGGAATGTAGCTCCACCACCTGTGGGTCCGCAGATTGTTATTCAAAATAGGGATCCTGACCTAATGCACTATTTGAGAAATTTAGGAAGAGAGCACCGAAGGAATTTTCGGGCAATGAGGATCCGTTAGTGGCAAACGACTGGCTAGTTAATACCGAGAAGATCTTCGATGTCTTTATGTGCACGGGAATACAGAAGGTCAACCTCATAGCTTCACTATTCTATGGGCTTGTAGATAGGTGGTGGCAAACAATCAAGGATCCATACGCAGTAATGGCTGACGAAGAGGCCTGGGCAGCATTCAAGACACAATTTCAAGATAAATACATTCCCTCTCATGTCAAGAGGCAGAAGGCTATCGAATTTCAGCAGCTCAAGCAAGGCAGCATGACGGTGCTAGACTATGTCACAAAGTTCGAAAGATTAGCTAGATATGCTACAGAGTTGATTGACATGGAACGGAAAAAGATAATGAAGTTTTTGGAAGGGTTGAATCCGATCATCATGAGAGATGTCATAGGAGTAGTTCCACCAGCTACATATGATGAGGCAGTCAAGCGGGCATATACGTTTGAAGATATTAACAACATGATTGTTCAGGATAGGAAGCAGCACTACCAGCAGCAGAATCAGATGCAACAGCAAAACAAGAAGCCAAGGCAAGAACAAGGTCAAGTGAGACAGGGTTGTGGACATTGTGGCAAGAATCATGAAACACATGAATGTCGTAAGGCCATGGGTGCCTGTTTCAAATGTGGGGCTATGAACCATTCAATCAAGGATTGCCCACTACTTTAGAATCAAGGGAACAGAAACCAACAGCAGAGACAAGTAGCTCCTCAGAACCAAGCACCAGTTCAGAATCAGGTTAGACCACCTCAACAGCAGCAGCAGGCTAGGCCACCAGTACAGAATCAGAATGCTCGTCCTCCACAACAGAACATACATGGCCAAGGAAGGCAGAACCAAGTACCAAATAGACTACAGATGCATAGACGTTTATATTATCTCAACCGTGCAGATGCTGAAGCTGTAGGAGACGTGGTAGAAGGTAAACTTCTTGTTTGTGGGGTAGAAGCCCAGATTTTACTTGACCCTGGATCCACGCATTCCTTTTCATCCCCTAGTTTTGCTAAGATGATTGATGCACCATGTAGTGAATTGGATTACATTCTAGTCGTGACCACTCTAGTAGGGAAACTAGTTGTGTGTAGAACCCATTACCCTAGCTGTACAGTTTTGTTAGGAGATGTTAATTTACCGGTCAACCTCATTATTTTAGACATGCATGATTTTGATGTCATTTTAGGCATGGATTGGTTAGAAGCATATCATGCCACCATGGATTGTTTTAGTAAGACCATAACATTCAGATTCCAAGGACCACAGGTAGAATTGATATTTCAGGGGAACAGGAGAAAAACACATGCAGGATTTATTTCAGTATTGAAGGCAAGCAGATTAGTTCAGAGTGGGTGTCAGGCATTTATTGCGTTTATCACGGAGGATAAACAGTTCCAAGGGGTGGAGGATATCCCCATAGTGTGTGAATTTCCGGATGTTTTTCCAGAAGAAATCTCGGGTTTACCACCAAATAAGGAAGTTGAGTTTACAATTGAGCTCCTTCCAGGGACGACTCCGATCTCGATTGCACCATACAGAATGGCTCCAGCAGAAATGGGTGAACTAAAACTCCAATTGCAGGATTTGTTGAGCAAAGGTTTTATTAGGCCAAGTGTTTCACCTTGGGGAGCACCGGTGTTATTTGTGAAAAAGAAGGATGGAAGTTTGAGAATGTGCATCGACTACAGGAAGTTGAACCATGTGACCGTGAAGAACAAGTATCCATTGCCAAGGATAGATGAATTATTTGATCAATTGCAAGGAGCAGCCTATTTTTCCAAGATAGACTTGAGGTCAGGGTACCATCAGTTGAGAGTTAGAGACTCAGATGTTCAGAGAACAGCCTTGGGCACTATGAGTTCTTAGTGATGCCCTTTGGTTTGACGAATGCACCCGCAATCTTTATGGCTCTTATGAACAAAGTCTTTGCACCCTATTTGGACCACTCTACGGTAGTATTCATTGATGATGTCCTTGTGTATTCCAAGAGTAAGAAGGAGCATGAAGAACATTTGAGGACAGCGTTGCAGCTTTTGAGGGACAACGAGCTATATGCAAAACTCAGTAAGTGCGAATTCTGGTTAGAGCAAGTTGCTTTTCTAGGCCACATCATCTCCAGAGAAGGTTTAGCAGTTGATCCAGCTAAGATAGAGGCAGTTGTTAATTGGGTGAGGCCTAGCAGTGCGACTGAAATCAGAAGCTTTTTGGGGTTAGCAGGCTATTACAGAAGATTTGTCCAAGGTTTTTCGTCCATTGCAGCACCGTTGACAAAATTGACTAGGAAGAATGTCCCGTTTGTGTGGACCGATCAGTGTGAAACAAGTTTTCAAGAGTTGAAAGGAAGGTTAACCATCGCCCCAATCCTTACATTACCCTCGGGCAACGGCGGATTTATTGTTTATACAGATGCTTCGAATGTGGGACTGGGTTGTGTATTGATGCAAGATGGCAAGGTGATTGCTTATGGCTCGAGACAGTTGAAGGACCATGAGAAGAACTATGCAACTCATGACTTGGAATTGGCAGCAGTTGTGTTTGCTTTGAAGATGTGGAGACACTATCTCTATGGAGAGAAATTTGAAGTCCATTCAGATCACCGAAGTTTACAGTATTTGTTCTCGCATAAGGATTTGAATATGAGACAGAGACGGTGGATGGAGTATATCAAAGATTATGACTTTCCAATCAAATATCATCCAGGCAAAGTGAATGTTGTAGCTGATGCATTGAGCAGGAAATCAGTGGTTATGGCCAATTTGAGAGGAATGGGTGTCTTACAGCAGTTTGAAGAGTTGGGTGTGGAAGTGCAAACCCTGAAATTGGGTGCAATGTTAGCAAATATGACAGTATCAGAACCTACCTTCATCCAGAAGATCAAGGAAAGTCAGTTGCAAGACCCAGACTTGGCAAAGATGGTGGAACACATCACAGAACGTCAAGATTTCAAGATGGTGAATGGGATATTGTATTTTCGTGACCGGTTGTGTGTGCCAAATGTGGATGATTTGAAGAGTGAGATAATGAATGAAGCTCATAGCACGAGATATTCTATGCATCCGGGTAGCACGAAGATGTACCACAATTTGAAGAATAGATTTTGGTGGAACAACATGAAGAGAGAGATAGGAGCTTTTGTGTCTCGTTGTCTAACTTGTCAGTTGATTAAGGCAGAGCATCAGAGGCCCCCAGGTTTCTTACAACCGTTGGAGATTCCAGAGTGGAAATGGGAGCACATCACCATGGATTTCGTTTCTGATTTGCCGAATACCAAGAAGGGAAATAATGTGATTTGGATTATTGTAGATCGTCTGACAAAGTCTGCTCATTTCATTCCGATGAAGATAGGGAATATGATGCATATGGCACCACTTGCGAAGTTATTTGTTGAAGAGATTGTTAGTAAACATGGTCAACCCGTCTCCATTACTTCATACAGAGACAGTAGGTTTGTCTCAAAGTTTTGGAAGACTCTTCACGAGTCGATGGGTACCAAACTCCAGTTCAGTACAGCTTATCATCCTCAGACAGATGGTCAGTCAGAAAGGACAATACAGACTCTCGAAGACATGTTGCGTGCTTGTGTATTGGATCTCAAGGTTCAGTGGGACGAGTGCTTACCGCTTTGTGAATTTTCTTATAACAATAGTTACCACTCGAGCATCGGTATGGCACTTTTCGAGGCACTCTACGGTAGAAGATGCAGAACTCCGGTTTGCTGGGAAGAAGTCGGTGAGCGTAGTTTTCATGGACCGATGATAGTTGGAGAGACAAGTGACAAAGTCAAGTTGATTCAGGAACGGTTGAAGATCGCTCGAAGTAGGCAGAAGAGTTATGCTGATACTCGTCGAAGAGAATTGCAGTTTCAAGTGGGTGACAAAGTGTTCTTGAAGATCTCACCAGTTAGAGGGACTTTGAGATTCGGACAGAAGGGCAAATTGTCTAGAAGGTTTATTGGTCCGTATGAGATTTTAAGCAAGATTGGAGATGTTGCTTATAGACTTGCGTTACCGCCGGAACTCTCTGGAGTGCACAATGTCTTTCATGTTTCTATGCTCAAGAAATATGTTTCTAGTCCTTCACACATTCTACAACACGAACCTTTGGAGATTCGGGAAGATGCCTCGTATGTAGAAAGGCCGATCAAGATCATCGATACCAAAGAGCAAGAATTGAGAAATCGGACTATTCATTGGGTCAAGGTACTTTGGGAAAATCACAAGCCAGAGGAAGCCACGTGGGAATTGAGAGATCAAGTGCAGAGGAAGTATCCACAACTTTTACCAGAGGTAATTGTTTGTTTTATTTGGTGGACCAAATATCCTAAGGGGTGGAGGATGTTAGACCCCGACCCAAGCCAATTCGATTAATGTGCGATTAGCGTGTGTTTAGTCCTAAGTGGGTTTAGTTGTCGTTGGGTTAGAAATGATTAGTTTTAGTCTTGGACATAGCTTTGGAAATTTTGAGAACGTTTAGTATTAGTCAGACACACTCAGGAAGGCCTGAGTGCACGCGTAAGCTTGGAAGGATCGCATCGGGTTCCGTGTAATTGTGGTTTTGACTTCATTTGAATGATTTTACTATGTGTTACGACTTTCATTTTCAGCCCATTCGTGTTTGAAGCCCAAAAAACCCAAGTTCTGGCCCAAGAAGGGTAAAATTGTCTTTTATGCACAAATCTGGATACAATTTTCGAGATCTCAAAACCATGTCAAAAGTATACTTTTTGGAAACTAGATATTTCGAGGATCGTTTTATCCTTCTTCGTCGAAGTCATCCGAGGCCCACAAGATCATGTTTTTGTCATTTCAAGGTTCAAGTCATTAGGCCCCATTTGCTAGGGTTTAAGTCAATCTTCTTCCTCCTTTACTCTTTTCATTCTAAAGCCAAACCCTAGAGCAGCCAAAGGAGAGAAAACCCTCTTTTCTTCCACTTCATTCCTCTTGCATTCCAAGCTAGAGTTCTCCAAATAAAATTCTAAGGCTATCGTCTTCTTCCTCTCATCCTAAGCTTTCCATTGATGCAAATTTCTTGAAGTTCCAAGTTGGGCAAGAGATCCATTTCCTTCCTTCTCTCTTGTTTGACCATTTCTAGGTAAGAGCTTCAACCCATGTTTTTCATGAAGTCTTTTTAGTTCTTAAAGATCTTGTTTTCCATGTTTACAAACCCTTTTGTGGAAATGGGTTCTTTGTCTTCATTTTTGTTGAGTTTGAGCGGATTGTTCCTTAGGATTCTTGTAGTGTTGGAATAGCTTGAGTGAAGTGCTTGAGGAAAATTGTTTAGCATTTGGACAAGGCAAGTAATCTCTATAGGATCATTGTTGCATGTGTATTTTGATTACATTGATGTTCTAGAAATTTTGCATATGAACATGTTTATAAGCTTCATGATCATGTTTTCCTTGGTTTGGATGTTTGGAATTGTGAGAAATGTGTATTTTATCCCTTGGAGAGCATTGAGGCTCAGGGAATGCAGGTGGAATGAAAAACAAGTATAAGGGAAGAAAGAAATGTGGAAAAATCTGCACTGAACTAAATTTCCCGTGCAGTTTCGGTCAGCTGGCGGCTAGCTGCAATCCCCATTTCGGCTAACCGCAAGCCAACCGAAATCAGCAAGTCCTTTTCCAGTAGCTGACTTCTGTATCAGGGTCCTGCGGTCAGCCCAGCGGTCAGCTCACCGCTAGCCGCCAGTTCCCTTGTGGCTAACCGTAAGCCAACCAAAAGCTTTTCGGCTCCTTTTTCAGAGAGCCAAGTTTCCTGACCTGAGTTCCAGCGGTCAGCCTACAGTCAGCTTGCGGCTGGCCACGAGGTCCCATTTCGGCTAACCGCCAGCTGACCGAAATTGACTAAATTCCTAGTTTTGAAGAAGTTTTGCAAGAGTGAAAACTAGAACATGTTAAGTGACCTTTAGCCCGATATTGTGTACTCGAAACCTGAGATGTCTTTGAACTTCCGGGGCACCAATTCTATCTTTAATTCCAACATTTGGGCTTCGAATACACAAAGATCAATCAAGGGTCTTTACATGTGCTTGAAAGGATTTGTGTTCGTACTTTGGTTTTGATACAATGAATATCTTTGTGTACTTGTTTTGAAGTTTAAGTACAAGCTTGTTTTGCAGATTTGTTTCAAGAAAAAGGGGTCACTTCCTAAGTGTGTTATGCATATTTATTATGCCTTTTGCTAGTCGTGCTTGTCGTGTTTTGTTAAGTGACTTTCCCCTTTTTACCTCGACATGTTTTGATAGTGTTTCGCGTGTTTTGTGCATTCATGAACTAAGTGAACACCACTGAGCTTGGACTGCCCTTTCAGTTTGATCCACTGTCTGGGGATCCTTAAACATGTGGACTGTCTGCAGACTGGACGTGTATTTTATTACACATCGTGCGTGTCCGGTTCCGCGGCCGGAAATCCCCGTATATGTGGGAATCGTGTCGTGATTATATTATGTTTATCGTGCTTGTCGTGCGTGCTTGCTCTTTTCATTATAAATGATAAAGAAATGATGGGCTCTTTGTGGATTGTAACTATTCATGATATAATAAGTAATCATGGTAGCTTTGCTTGTATTTTGTTATATAACTGTTTACACTTCAGCAAAACGTCTTTACATGTTTCTTAAGCACTTACTATTTTATGCTCATGCTTAAATTGATTACCTGTCAAACCGTTGTGTTTGACCCTTGTTGTTGGTGCCCAAGTGCAGGTGACGTTGCCTTTGAGGAGGAGCGTCCGGAGGAGGCTTTTGAGTCAACCCCTGTTGGAGAGTGGCAGCCCGACGATGTCAACTAGACGTCGGGCGGGTTCTTGAGTTGCGCCATTTTTGTCATGGGGTTTCTTTTATTATTTTGGAGGAGTGTATTGGCCTCTGTTGGCCTCTTATGGGATGTAACTAAACTTAACTTACTTTGTGTAGTCTCATAACTTGAATTCTGATGGGAATGCCATGTTAACTCTTGTCTCTTGATACTATGTCTTGTTATTATTTATCATAGCACTTAAAGATTTATTGATGCTTATCTTGATGTGATTTGCTACACGCTTCCGCATACTTGATCGTGTGAGACAGATTCCGCGTGTTTTGGGAATCCTCACCGCGGGAACCTGTGGGGAAAACAACGAAATCGACACCGTCGCGGGCCCGGGATCCGTTCCGGGGTCACGACACCTGTGGCATTTGATAGCTGCATGCAAACTTGAACAGAATAAGAATTTTAAAGCAACCCTCTTTTACGAGGTTGCTCCAAGTCTCCAACAGAAGTTCCCAGTCCCCTCTTTACAGATCCACAGTCTTCGTTCAAAAAGAAACATCACCATCCAATAAGTACATCAATATGACAACATTGATTATCTCAATGGTACCACTAAATGGAAAAAAAAACCTTAAAATTTGAAGTCAATTTTTTCTTTTTCTTGGTTTATCCTCCTCCAGGCCTTCTAGTGAACAGTCCAGATCTCATCCATGTGCCATGTATAGTGGTTAGACGGATGGATGCATGTCTTTGTAAATGGGGTTCCCCAAGGTTGCCAAGCTCTCCTTGTTAAAAATAGTTATGATCTTTGTGGTATATTGTCTTAGAAATTTTCTTTGAAAGTGTTATTGCACAACTATTTCTCATGCATGCTTTATAATTCAACCCCCCCTGCATTTTATATTGTAGTTCTGTTGCTCCTTACAAAAAGCTCTGTTTCTTTTTAGACATGAGGCATCCATCTCAACTTTGGCAAGTGTATTCTTTCAGATGGTATTCCTCAGAGCAATGAACACCAGAGTGTACCAAGTAAGGACGGGAGTTCAGTTTTTCTTAATGAAAGTGTAGAGCCGTGCTTTCTCAGCTCATCTTTGTATTATGGTGGCCGAGACATCTGTTCTCATCCCCCTAACACTCAAGCATCTGAAACGAGTTCTACTGTGAGTAACCTATTCTGATACATTATTTATTGTTATTTTTTTTATTGGTATCTGATGCATTATTCCACTATGAAATAGTTTTAGTAGTAGTAGGCTAGTAGCTATCTAGGGTGTCAATGGGCTGGATTAGGGAAGCTTGAACCTAACATGGTAGATTAATCCAAATGCCCTCTGTTGGTACTCTGTCATGTGTGCACCTCAAGCCCAAGTGAGGGAAGGTTGCATCTGATAGTATAAAACTAGAGAGAGAGAGATATGTTTTAGCAAGTTAATGATCAGCAAGGTCCTCTCAATTAAGAATATGGTGGAGAGGAAGTATGGCTAGGAATTGGATTGCTTTCAACACATCCCTTGGTTATTGGCTAATTAGCCCCAATTGCTACCATATTTTTTTTTAATAATGCGGATCTAATAAATGTACTACTTGATCCTTATTTCTGTACCAACCTGAAGGGGTATGGGTACTTGGTAGAGGAGAAAAGAGGGTAGAATAAGGAGAAAATTAGTTGGACCCTCTTTTGATTCTTTCTCATTTGGCATTTTAAAGGGAGAGGAAAACTGGTTCCTACATTTTCCTGGTTTTTCCTATTTGAGGAGAAAACCAAACCTTTTTCGAAAAGGAGTGCTTTTAACCATTGTCCTTCCCATTCTCCCCTTTCTTGCTTCCTCCAACTTGGTAGGGATTGAAAGTCCTGGATCCTAACCCTAGGAGGGGGCGAATAGGGTGAGCTACAATATGTGACCAATTATGATAAATTTTAACTTCTTAAAATAAACTAGTCACAAGTGATAATTTATCAAACAAGATGCGGAAGCTAATAAAAACAATCACCACAAGCATTCACCATCACACAATGATTTATAGTGGTTCAGCCTCAATGCCTACATCCACTACCGGCTTG
This sequence comes from Cinnamomum chago, assembly GCA_038049695.1. Taxonomy (NCBI): domain Eukaryota; kingdom Viridiplantae; phylum Streptophyta; class Magnoliopsida; order Laurales; family Lauraceae; genus Cinnamomum; species Cinnamomum chago. The sequence continues at coordinate 37,454,561 of CP142452.1, forward strand.
TGATCCAATCACCCCATCGGATTTCCACTATTTATGCTTTTCAATAGGCTAACCAATAACCTTTACAATGTTGTTTTTCTAGGCTAAACAACAACTTCTCAATGTGCTTTTCTAGGCTAAGCAATAACCTTTACAAGATGCTTTTCAAGGCTAATTAATAACTTCTACACTAGTGCTTTTCTTAGGCTAAGCAATAACCTTTACAATAGAAAGATTTCTCTTAAAGAAGTGTCTACAAAAACACTCAAAGAGATACAATTTAAGCTCAATATAATTGCCTCTAAAATAGGCGGATATGAAAGTGAAAAACTAACTCACACAAACACTAAATGAATGTAAAGATGTATGCTCATGATGTGTGTGTGTGATAACTTCAATCAAGTTAAAAACAAAGTTCAATTAATATATGCTTAAAGCATTTAAAAGATTAAGTCACATAAAAGGATTTGATTGAAGTTAAATGCAAACTTGTTAATGACATGAAAATCAAGGGCTCATAAGTTGTATGAAATTTATTAACTTAAAACATGTGATGCATGTGCAATGTTGTTTTCAAAACCAGATTAATTTAACTAAGATTTAAATGAATGAAAACAACAAAAAAAGATTCAACCAAGTAAATGAATCATGCTATAAAAGAAATCAAAGATTTTGGCTAAGCATGATTAATGAAGATTTTAAAACAACTTGGTTTGAAATCAAGGGTGAATAATCCAATCCAACTTAGATCAAAGATTAAATGAAGAATGGATTCAACACATCATAGTTATAATGCTAAAATTCATTTACCAATAATTTAAGCAAAGAATATAACATATGATTAATAAAAAGTAAAGCTTCATTAGAGATTTAACTTCATTGATCCAAGCTTTAGCTTCACTAATGACCCGTTGGTCTCTCTTAGTTCATCCCCTTTTTCTTGTCTCAAAACACCTCAAGAGTGGCTCTTGGTTTCTCTCTTTTTCAACCACTTTTCCAAAGGAATGAACTTGTATTTATACTCAAAAATTGAGTTCCTGCGTCTCCCCGGTCGACCTACCCTTTCCCCGGTCGACATGGCCTTCAACGGTTATAAATCTGACCGTTTGAAAAGAACCCCAACGGCTCTTTACCCGGTCGACCCGCAGTGGACTCGGTCGACCGGGTCCATGGGCTCGGTCGACCGAGCACATTGCAGGTCGACCCGGGCCCAGGGACCAAATTCCCTTAAAATTCATATTTCAAAGTATTTCTTGAAGGAAACTTTTGGGCCACTGAATCAACTTTGAAATCATGATTTAAATCAAACTAAGAGGGTTAAAATCATGAAATATAAAAAGCCTAAAAAGATTCAAAACTTTAAAACCAATGGCTTCCTTGATTAAAAAGAAACCTCTTTTCAAATTAAAATGCATCCAAGTTAAAAAAACAAAACATGCATAAATCAATATTTCTAACAATGCATGTGTAAATCAAGATTTCAAGTTTTTCTAAAACAATGCATGTGTGAAAATTCAAATGATGCTAGAATGATAATGCATTCATCAAATTGCAATACCCAAAATCCCTAACAATCTCCCCCTTTGCAATTTGATGGCAACTTACTCAACACCGAATTTTACACACTAAATCTGTAGCTCCCCCTAAGCTGGACAAGTCCTGAAATCTCTTAGATGCTCGTTCTCTTAGCTTGGGCTCTGGGCCTTTTTCTTCATTCTTCTTGATGCTTGGAGCTTGATCATTCTTCAAGCTTTCTTTCTTTAGCCAAGCATCTTCTTTAGCTCTCAAGCTTTCTTTCTTCTATCAACACTCCCCTTTTGACCATGCACTCTCTCTCCCTTTGGCAAGATATGCAGTCTCTCCCCCTGTAGAAGATTATACAATATCTCCCCTTAGGAAGCTTGGACATTCTCTTCCCCTTTAGATAACTTGAATGTTCTCTCTCCCTTTGACATTAAATTGCAAAGGTACCTACACACATGAAATAAGAAAAATACCTTTTAGTAGCACCTGTTAACAAAAGAAATAAAAAAATGAAATACATAACAGGTTATCATGTATGGAAGTAATCTCTAAGGGTTCAAAGTCAATGCAAGGGTCAATTTGATCAAAACTAATACTTCCTATGAAGGTTTACACTCCCCCTCAATCCATTCTCTCCTTTTGTCAAACTTTTGACAAAGATATAACTATTTGGTGCAAGAAAAAGATGGTTTGACCAATTGAGGGTCAACTTTAAGGAAAGGATTAGACACGTTTAACAATAGAGCACAATTTGATCAAATTACCAAAAGAGCAAGGTCAAAGAGAAAAGCGATCATGGATATCATTGGGAAAACAAAGAATACCAATTGAGATTCAAGGAAAAGACTATAAAATCAATCACTCTAAAATGGAGTTATAAAGAATATAACTACTACGATAAATCCAAATTAGAGCTATCCATGATATGAAATGGGGTTTACTAAACATAGCATCAATCAATTTAACTATGAATATCATATGCTATGAAAGTTTTGAAATCATTTCATTCGATCAAAAAATATGACTATCATGTGCAAGATGAGTGAAATGGAATTCAAACATGAAGCCAACCTCAACTAATAACCAACCAAGATTATGAATACATAAACATGGTGGTCATGAGATTTACCTATATGAGCAAGAGAGGTGGAAAACATGAAAATTATGATGCTAATGGAGTGTGACATGGAATGAAATATCTTACTATCAAGTTTAATCCAATGTACACAAGGTTTATCACATTCACAAGAAATGACATCAAATCAATCGAAAATTATACCAATTGAAACTAATTGAATTTGACAACATGATAAATAGCAAGGATGTGACAAACACAAAATTCCATCAAGCATCATAAATGGATATTCATCACTTTTAAAGATATAACTAATGAACGTAGTGATGAACAAGATAAATTGCAATGCAAAAGGATATAACTTGGTAATGTATGCAATTTTCAAAGTGACAAAATCATATGAATTCAACAACTAAGATATCCATCAAACATATAGATATATGAGGGATGCATTTCAAAGAGTTTCATTTGATCAAGATCACTACTATGATGTTGAAACATGTATAAGGATGACATCACTTAGAGAATATACATGAATCAACATCATAACCATCCAAAAAAAAAAATGACTAGAAAGCATAGAGGATGGATTTGAGTTCTAATATGGTTTCTACAAATATAACTAATATCACAACCATACATGGAACCAAATGACATTTGCATATAAAAAGAATATAACTAAATAAGCAAAGATGCAAATGAATTATAACAACAATCGATCATGAATAATCTAGCTAAAAAAGCTTTTGAAATCACAATCAATTGATCATATATAGAAATGCAATTCAAGAGATATAACTCGATATGAGCAAAAAACAAATCTAACATGATGAAATTATAATCAAATGATTTTGAAAACCATGATATGCAACTAGAAAGGTGTATGAAGACAAAATCAATTGATCACAAATAAACATTGCATTTTAAGAAATGTAACTATATAGAAACAAAATGCAAATGTAACAATGACCAGCAATGTGATTTAACTATAAAGGATAGGTTGGTCAATGAGATTCAAGGCCTTAAAGTTTGTCTAAGTATCTAACTTTAGGAATCCACCTAAGGTCTTGATAGGGTTGATCTTTGAGGTCTAGTTTAGGAGTCCCACCAACTATAGGAGATTTGACTTGATAAATTTTCAATTTGAACTTATCACTATGATATTTAGATTTGACTAAATTTAGCTTAGATTGGTGATTAGTCTTTTGAGGTTGGTGAGTTTGTTTCTTAGGGGATTGATTCACTTTTCTTTTCTTCTTATTTTCTCCCTTTATTTGACTTTTGAATTTTAAATTTAACTTGGTTACTTTCTTCAAAAGTTCTTTCATGTGTTGATTTAAGGGAGATAAGTTGAGAAGCTTTTTGTTTATAGATTCTTTTAAACTTGGTTTAACTTGTTTAAACTTTTTAGAATCTATCTTAGGAGACTCCATTTTAATTGATTTAACTTGTTTAATCTTTTTGGAGTCTTCTTTGATTTTTAGTGTCTTACCCTTCATAGATTTTGATTCTACCTTTTTGGGTTCATAGATGGGTTTAGACATATGGCTTCTTCTTAGTTTGCACTCAAACCTAAAATGCCCTTTAATGCCACAATAATTACATTTAGATATGGGCAATGAAGAATGAGTACTAGAGAATGAGGACTCACCTTTCACAAAAGTGTTGGTGAAACTAGGGTTATGTGAAATATTCCTATCAAATCCAAGACCCGTCCTATCTCTTTGAGATTTACTCAATTTAAATAACTTTTCAAATCTCTCTTCACCTTGGGTAAACTTGCACTCATACTTTGGTTTGTAGCTTTCAAGTTGAGTGACTTGGTTTATAAGGATTGAATTTTCATTTTTAACTTTTGATAATTCATATTCAATTTCCTTATAGTTGTTTAGTTCTTCATGGGCAAGTTTTAAATCAAATTTAAGTTCATTAATAACATTAGATTCAAGTTCTAGAGTTTTTATCTTATTATGAGCATTAGATAAGTTTTCTTTAGAATTAGTCAACTTGGAATCTAAGTTGTTAATATGTTTGTCTTGCCTTTGTAATTGATCTCTTAATATTGAATTTTCCTTAATAAGATCATCATTTCCTATCTTTAATTCATTTAGATCTTCTTTAATATTAGATAGGTTATCCAAAGAGATCATAAACTTAGAGTCTAAACATTGTATAACTTCTTCTTTTTCTCTAAGTTCATCTTTTGAAGAAACTAATTCTTTGTTTAGATTTTTAGATTCTTCTCTTAATTTTTTATTTTTCTTATCAAGCTCTAAGGACAAAGTATATAATTCCTCATAGGCTTGTTGAAGGTCATCTTCATTATAATCATTTTCTTCTTCTTTTAAATCAAATTGAGATTCATTAATTTGAGGGTTTGAATCTCCAATAGAAGGAAGAAGGAGGGGTCTAGAAGAATCTAAACAATCTATCAAAGTGGAATTCATTCTAATGATTTTCATGAAAGCACAACACTAGGGTTCTGACTCTAGGTTTTTACACCTAATCAAGAGTTCCAAAAACACTTGATCCTAATATAGAGCACGAGGCTCTGATACCAATTGAAAGTCCTGGATCCTAACCCTAGAGGGGGGTGAATAGGGTGAGCTACAATATGTGACCAATTATGACAAATTTTAACTTCTTAAAATAAACTAGTCACAAGTGATGATTCATCAAACAAGATGCGGAAGCTAATAAAAACAATCACCACAAGCACTCACCATCACACAATGATTTATAGTGGTTCGGCCTCAATGCCTACATCCACTACCGGCTTGTGATCCAATCACCTCACCGGATTTTCACTATCTATGCTTTTCAATAGGCTAAGCAATAACATTTACAATGTTGTTTTTCTAGGCTAAACAACAACCTCTCAATGTGCTTTTCTAGGCTAGGCAATAACCTTTACAAGGTTCTTTTCAAGGCTAAGCAATAACTTCTACACTAGTGCTTTTCTTAGGCTAAGCAATAACCTTTACAATAGAAAGATTTCTCTTAAAGAAGTGTCTACAAAAACACTCAAAGAGATACAATTTAAGCTCAATATAATTGCGTCTAAAATAGGCGGCTAGGAAAGTGAAAAACTAACTCACACAAACACTAAATGAATGTAAAGATGTATGCTCATGATGTGTGTGTGTGTGTGATAACTTCAGTCAAGTTAAAAACAAAGCTCAATTAATATATGCTTAAAGCATTTAAAAGATTAAGGCACATAAAAGGATTTGATTGAAGTTAAATGCAAATCACATGTATGAATGCAAACTTATTAATGACATGAAAATCAAGGGCTCACAAGTTGTATGAAATTTATTAACTTAAAACATGTGATGATGTGCAATGTTGTTTTCAAAACCAAATTAATTTAACTAAGATTTAAATGAATGAAAACAACAAATAAAGATTCAACCAAGTAAATGAATCATGCTATAAAAGAAATCAAAGATTTTGGCTAAGCATGATTAATGAAGATTTTAAAACAACTTGGTTTGAAATCAAGGGTGAAGAATCCAATCCAAAACTTAGATCAAAGATTAAATGAAGAATGGATTCAACACATCATAGTTATAATGCTAAAATTCATTTACCAATAATTTAAGCAAAGCCTATAACATATGATTAATAAAAAGTAAATCTTACTTAGAGATTTAACTTCATTGATCCAAGCTTTAACTTCATTGATCCAAGCTTTAACTTCACTAATGACCCCTTGGTCTCTCTTAGTTCATCCCCTTTTTCTTGTCTCAAAACACCTCAAGAGTGGCTCTTGGTTCCTCTCTTTTTCAACCACTTTTCCAAAGGAATGAACTTGTATTTATACTCAAAAATTGAGTTCCTGCGTCTCCCCGGTCGACTTTCCTTTCCCCGATCGACATGGCCTTCAACGGTTATAAATCTGACCGTTTGAAAAGAACCCCGACGGCTCTTTACCCGGTCGACCCGCAGTGGACTCGGTCGACCGGGTCCATGGGCTCGGTCGACCGAGTCCATTGGCTAGGTCGACCGAGCACATTGCAGGTCGACCCGGGCCCAGGGACCAAATTCCCTTAAAATTCATATTTCAAAGTATTTCTTGAAGGAAACTTTTGGGCCACTGAATCAAGCTTGAAATCATTATTTAAATCAAACTAAGAGGGTTAAAATCATGAAACATAAAAAGCCTAAAAAGATTTGAAACTTTAAAACCAATGGCTTGGTTGATTAAAAAGAAACTTCTTTTCAAATTAAAATGCATCCAAGTTAAAAGAACAAAACATGCATAAATCAATATTTCTAACAATGCATGTATAAATCAAGATTTCAAGTTTTTCTAAAACAATGCATGTGTGAAAATTCAAATGATGCTAGAATGATAATGCATCCATCAAATTGCAATACACAAAATCCCTAACAGGGATTTTCCTAATTTCCTTTTTCCGTTATCAAGCACCCCATAAAGAAATGAAAAATCACTATCCAACATCTGAATATTAAGAACTGGATGAATAGTGATAGCTGATGTGGTTTGGTGGGTGGGGATCCTTCCAGACAAGAACAACTTCTCCTCCTTTCTTTGTTTCTTTTTTTTCTCCCATGTTATATCTTATCATAACTTCCATTGATCATTGAAACAATTGGCCATTTTTGTGAGTGACACCAAGAAGGTGAAGTGTGATAATTTGTCTTTTCTTAATTACATATGAAGAGCTAAACAAGAAAACTTGTTCCAATGACAGTTCTGTCCTTCTCACTCAGTGATGCTGTTTTATTATGCTTAGTTTTTATTTACTGAGATTTGGGTTCAATTATCTCTTTCTAAGAAAACAGTTCACTTAATACTTCTCTCTTTATTGTTTAATGCTAGTGCTACTCCAATAGTTTCATCAATATTTAATTAATAAAGGAAGTTATTTGAATCCTTGATGGAAAGAGAGATCCAACAGCTGAGGCAATCATACCTAACAATATGAACACCTTACATTATGACCCTATTCAATTGAAAGAAAAATCCAACAACTGAAGCAATCATACCCAACAAATATAAACACCCTGCACTCTCACCCTACTTAAAGTTTAGGTATCAAGTAGTAGTTGTTGATGGAGTATCATGACAAACATAAACTAAATTCTTCATTGACATGGCTATAACCTAAGAAAATCATACCATCTCAATGATCATTTGTCCCTACAAGATGGATAATAACATAAACAGAATCACCCAACGACTTTTCTTAAGTATAAACAGAGTTATCTATTTCCAACCCAGAATTCCATTACAAGTATACAACCATGAGCTTTGGCAACATTGTTAATCAGTTCCATGGTAGGCACAGTCCTGCTGAAACCAGCACCACCAATTCAAGGAGATTCTAAAAGATTCTAAAACAGAGTTTTCTGAATTATGTTGATGCTAAACTCGATGCTAACAAATGAGAAAACAGGAGAACCAAATGATAAACCAGAATTTTTTGAATTCTATTGATTTTTCTGAGTTAAACACAAAAATTCACAGCTAATATAAAACAAAGACACTTTCTATGAGTTATTCTATGAATTTGACTTTGAAATCCATATTTAACTTTGAACCTAGGGTGTATTTGAAATCTATGAGTTACTTTTTTCATCTTCAAACACAGTTGTTTGAAGTTACTCGGTCTAAGTAGCAAAACTAACCTTTGATCAAGCCGCTTATATTGGCCTAATGTACCTGACCCGAAAAATATTGGCACGTGATAAGGATGTTAAATAATAAATTGTATGGAAGAAGATACCTTTGCTGTTGAGAACCTTTCACAATTGGTGATTTTTGAGTGAAAGAAATTGAAAAAAAAATGAATGACTTCATTTTAGTTCTGTAGTTTGTGGTTAGATAGTTGTGTAGTTTTTGCTTCGAAGTAAAAGTGTGTTATTGGCTTGATTTTGTGACGTGTCCATAGGCCAATGGAAAAAAAAAACAAACAAAACAAAACAATGGTTGTTCTCTATAGCCCAATAATGTATCCTAAGATTGATTTCCACCCAAACACATTTTGGGAGAAAAACCAAGCAATGATCAAGGGCGCCAAAACTCATAAAGACACGACAAAGACATATACAATTCCATGGATTCAGCTGTACCCTCTTCTTTCCATAGACATATACTCTGCTCAATATATGGATCTATTGCAAAAATCTATTTGGATGTTGAATCCATATACGATACCTTGAAAACAACAAGGAGCACGCTGCCACTGAAGTTATAGAGGATCCAATCCCTAAAAATTTTGATGGATACAATAGTTTCTACCTTGTCAAAAAGGAATGCAACTTTTACAGCAACATCAAATTCAATCAATAACATCACAAGAAAAACACCAAGGTGATGAATAAAATGCAAAAGTCCTGTACTTACAAGGTTGTACACCTATACTCCCAATCTACCCATGGTTCATTGACAGTGGGATTGAATCCCTGTGCAATTTTCAAATGGGAAATTGGGAATCATTTTAGATGGCATATGGGAAATTTTCAAATCCAAATTTTCATTAACTTGCCAATCAATGGTGATAATGATTTCCTATGCATGTAAAAAGGCCTATGGTTTTTTATTTATGTTTCTTTTTTTTAACTTATTTGAAAAAAAAATCCGTGTAAAAGATTTGGTATCTCCTATCTACAAAATCTAGTTCCTTACCCTCACCCAAAAAGAAAACATTTAGTTTCTTTTGTGTCTATTCCCCTACAAGTTCAAGTTAACATTTGCATCTAAACCACATCAATCAGAAGTTAGAAGACAAATGATTATTTATTTTCTGCACCCTCCCAATAGCTATTAGGAGTCACAACAAAGAAAACGATCAATTTCATTATAGTATTATAAAGAAAGAGCAATCAGATCCTAAAACAAATAATACAAAAAGAAAAAAACCAAAATCAAAGAAAATTTATATTCCTTGTCGTGATTCCTTCTTTCCAATTAGGAATCTGGTTTAGAAATAGAAAAAAAACAAAAAAAAATAGAACAAAAGATGGCTGGTTTAGCAGAGTTCGTACCTTACTAGAGTGGGGAAACAAGAGATGGCAAGGGGTGGAGGCTCGGTGGCTCAGGATTTTGAAATATGGTTTTGGTGACAAGATGACATGTTAAAGATGAATGATACATAGATACATGCTATAGAGATGAGATGAAAGATAGACTTCAAAATCCAAAACTGCCAAACCCTAAATCCTCAAAGACCCAAACAGAGATTATACCTTGACGAGAAGTGAATCTCTCGGATTGATTGCAGTGGAACTCTTTTCCGATGGTGTTCTGATCGGCAAGGTCTCGTGCGGCTGTAGTGGAAGCACTTGCCGCCAAAGAGACCGAGAGAAACTGCAGCGATGAGCAAAAACGAGGGAAACAAAACATATATAGAGAGGAAAAACGAGGGAAACAAAAGACTAATTTATAAATTTAGGGTTTTAAAAATATATAATTTTTACCTTTTAGCGGGGCCGCTTATGTTCGCTGCTATTAATAACTTCTAATAGTGGCTACATTCTGCCCGCCGTTAAAAGTGATTTTTACCCTAAAAAATATTAGCTGCTATCAAAAGTTAGAAGGTAAAATGACAAAAATTTCCCGCCAAATGCTGGGGTTGTCGTTGAAACTTTTTTTTTACCGGTGACCTTTGTTATGGTCGTCGCTATAAGTTAATAAGAAATTGAATTTTAGTGGGGTTAGCTTTGTCAAAAGGTTAGGAATAAATCAGAGAGTTGAAAACGATAGAGGGTTGGGAATAAATAAAAAAGTTGAAAACGGTGTGCTCAGGTTATTTTGGCAAATTTTTTTTTTACTAAATGGGGGCTTTGCGAACGCAAATCGTGCGTTGCCAATAGTGCAAATAAGAAGTCGGAGCTTTCCCAACGCAGACATGTGCATCGCCAATGGAAAAAATAATTGCCAACGTGTTTTCCACAACTTTTGCCAACGCGGTCTTACTTGAGTCGTTAAAAATAGCAATCCTCTGTGACTTTTGCCAACGCAGTCTAAATATGCATCGGAAATAAGACTTTTACCAACGCAAATTTTCAATGCGCTGGCAAATAGTGTTGGAAAAGGTTTTCCATCGCTTTTGCCAAAGCGGTCTTACTTGCATCGGTAAAAGTAGCAATTCTCTGTGACTTTTGCCAACGCAAATTTTCACTGCATCGGAAAATAGTGTTGGGAAATGTAAGTTTGTCATAGATGGGGCTTTACGAACGTAACTCATGCGTCGGCAATGGTGCGAATAAAAACTCAGAGCTTTCCCAACGCACACCTGTGCATCGCCAATAGGTAAGATAATTGCCAACGCATTATTGCGTCGGCTTTAGAAAAACACGCATTGGCAAAACTTTCTCTCTCTTTTGGGGGTTTTTTTTGTTGACGCCAATATGGTTACCACAACTTTTGCCAACGCGGTCTTACTTGCGTTGGTAAAAGTAGCAATTTCTGTGACTTTTGCCAACACAGTGAAAATATGCGTTAGAAATAAGACTTTTGCCAACGCAAATTTTCACTGCGTCGGCAAATATTGTCGGCAAAAGTGCAGTTTGTTGTAGTGTGCCTAGAGAATTCATCTTTGGGGAAATCTAGATCATTATCTCTAATTGGACCATTTTCTACTAATAAATCTCTTAATTTTGTATCAATATTTGTCCATTGACTTGGATCATAAATATTTGTAGGAATATAATCAGTTGTTTCATTAATATTTCCATATTCTTCATCAAGAGTTTGACTATCATTATGAATATTTCCATTGATATCTTTTTGTTATACTATTTCATTATCTTTTAACTCATTTAGATCAATTCCTTGTTCATTTATTGTTATATTTTGCTTCTTGCTTATAACAAATTTATCAAGAGCAACCTTTTGAGATTGAATTAAATCGTCTATTCTTCTCTTTTTTTCTTTTTTTTTTAAAGTTTTGAGTACTCGGATTCATATTTTCTACTATGCATATTTATTGTTTATAAATTATAACTAATAATATTTACGAATAAAATAAATATTAACTATAATAAACAAAGAGTATGAACTTGGAGTTTAAGAAATTCTAAAAGCACAGAACAGTAGAACTTGATTTAGCGATTTATCGGTGTTGGCCACAAAGATGAGAGATGTGGATGACTTTTGAATTTGGTGCAGCTTCTTTAATGAAAAAAAAAAAAGATTATATTTGTGTTAGTGAGCCATGATTAACATATATTATAAAAAAAGTATCACAAAAGAACCAAAAGAAAAGGCCTACAATAAAAAGTTGGCAAATGGTTATTTGATTATTTTAAATCTTGAGTACCAAATAAAGTGGGGATGTAACGTATTTTTGGACCCTGAGATTGTAACAAAGATCAATGCTCAGTAGTCACTTGTCAAACTAAGGTGTCTTGCCAGTGCTTTGAAAATTTTAAGTTAATTCACATGGTACAACTCATATCAAGACGATCAATTCTTATAAGATATTTTATCAATCAGTGTGGCCCACTATTGAAATCCATTTAATGTGTGAAGCCCACTATTTGATCTACACGACTACATCCATGAAAAAAAAAAGCACTTTTTGGGAAACTTATATAGACACGTCCAGAATCATCATTTGGGTGAATCATGTTACTTGTAACAATCTTTACCCAAAAAAAAATGCTGCTTGCAACAATCTTCCATGTGAGAAGACCCGGACTTCTTTTGGCAAAGTAGACACTCTTATTCTAAAACTTCCAAGAATAACCAACACCATGACTAACAGAGAAATAAAACACATTCTCGATAGCTGGCATTAAGGTAATGGAGGTAATGGTGGCAATGTGGTCTTAGGCAGATTGACAAAAGGGGTATCCGGGTAGCCGACAATGGCAGGAGTATTGGATACAATAACAAAACAATTTCCTGAATCGGTAAAAAAAAAAAAGAAAAAAAAAGACAAGTAGTAGATTGAAAATGAAAGAACCTGTTATATGCTAAACCATCCGAACTACTAGTATATGACATTATGACTTTTGGATTTTGGGAACCCAGAACGGGTTCTAAATGCTCGTGGATAACCCACGAGTATAGAGGACAAAAATTAAATTAAATTAAATATAAGGGGTTGTTTGGTTGAGAGCATTTACGTATGTAAATAACTCATATGTGAATCATTTACACACCTTCATGTTTGGTTGATGTCATTTACGCATCACGTGTGAAATTTTGACGTGTAAATGATGTGTAAAAATAGGCCATTTTCGTACTCAGATTTTCACATCTGAGGGGGTAGTAGAATGAATCCCATGTGATTTGCATATGAAACAAAACCACATCATAAAGGGCGGACGGTGTGGTGAAGTGACGTTCCGTCACAATAGTGCAACGATTCGAAACACAACTGCCGTTTTTCTCATTTTTTTTTATACTCTCCAGTTTTATTTGAAATAACATTAGTTTGCAACCCTAACCCTCTTCTCCCATTTATCTTCCTAGCATAGCAGGTGCTTCTCAAGAACTCTAGGTATTCTCTCTCTCTCTCTCTCTCTCTCTCTCTCTCTCTCTCTCATTTTCTGTTTATGTTTGGGAATGATTTTTTGTTTGGTCAAGAAGCCTCTGTAACCATCCCACCTCTCCACCGCTCCACCTTAATGGGTTTTGCTCCCCATCTTTTCATATCGACACATGTAACAAAAGTGCGGAATCATTTGATTAAAGATGAAGAGAAACCTACAGGAATAGAAAACTTTTACAGTTCTATTATGTAAATCTTTAGTTTGTAAAGGCATGATGTAGCAGGGTAAATCCCCTATTCTGTAGATTTTGATTCCTGCATTGAATTAGGCTAAGGTGGAAAACATCTTTTCCCTTTTTTTGCCCTTTTTTTTTCACTAAACAATGAGATTTACAGTGGTATTGACATTCCAACAGAAAGGACCATACAATTTTAGTCGGACAATCCTAAACAACTATAGCACACCAGGGTTACTTTCAATACATGACATTATTGATTTAGGGAAGACAAAAACAAATACGATCAGTTCTTTTCACTACAGTTTGGAGTGTTAATGATAATCAATTTCATGAAGTTTAACATAATTAGAAGACTTGTTATTTAGTTCTATTTTTCTTTGATATCAATCCACTGCATATACATACTGAAGAATGCCTATTTTCATGCTATACCCAAAAACAGTGGGTACATAATCCAGTCAATAAATCCAAAAGGACAAATGAGAAATAGAAGGGAAAAAAAAAAAGACATGACAAATGATTCAAACCTAGAAAAGCTTTGATTTTTGAAAAAGAAAATGATTGCTTGAAAAACAAATTACAATGTCATTAAGATTTGGGGAAAAATAGAGCCCTTACCCACAAATGGGAAAAAAGTACAATCTGCTGAAAAACAAAGTAGAAGACCAAAAAAAAAAAAAAACCCAAAACTGTAAAAAGAGGAAAGAGTGCCAAAAAGGACAGATTTTGTGACATGGGTACCAAAGGGAATTACAGTAGGGAACTTGTTGCTGGTATGGCATATGAGCATGCAGGTCTTCCCAACTGCTCCATCTCCAACAGTCACACATGTGATGAACTTTGAACCACTCATCCTCTCCACTTAAAACACATAAGTAGTATATACTCGAACAAGCAGATGATGTAGAATTTCTCTCAGTATCAATACATTGATGTGCTGGAGAGAGAGAGAGCTTTTCTTCATCTAGGTTTGGTTATCTGTTTATCATGATTTGGACATCTCTTTATGTTTGTGAATGTGTTTCTTGTTTTAGGTTTTCATGCTCTGGTTATTTGATATCTATTTTTCCCTTTTTCAGATTATATTAACCTCACGATATGGAGTATGTTTGGAAATGTTTGTTGACATTTGTTGTTTCTTTGATCTTTTATAACAGCCTGTCTTAAAGATATCACTATTGAAATAGAACATAACATATCAATTTCCACATTGTGTATGACTATTAATAACTTCTTGACTAAGTTTTTTATTCAATATAGAAATGGATAATGATATGATTGACGAAGAAGTTCAATGCATTAATGTTGGAGAATCTTCTGGAGCGAAGCGTGGTAAAAGAGATAAGAAGACTGTCACTTAGACAGAGATTGCATATGAATTCTTGACTAATGTGCTAATAGAACAAATAACCCTCGGGCGAAAAGATGGGATTGGGCTTACTTTGAAGGGGTGGAGAGAGATTGAACGAAAGATGAAAGAGAAATTTGGCGATGAGTATGATAAACATAAAATTTTTTCCATGCATTTACATGTGTTTAAAACAAACATGGTATAATGAACCACATGCGTAAATCATGTGAAAATGGTGTTATTTGCCAAACATCGTAAACAGAAACGCATGTGTAAAGCTTACATACTCACCATTTACATATTTAACATTTACATATGTAATTTGCATTTACGCATCTCATTCATAAATGCCAAACAACCCCTAAAAGAAGAAGGGATAAATAATAATATATAAAATCCATACCTTTTTGCTTCAATTAGTGATAGAACCTTCAACAAAACCAGTTCCTCTTCTCGAAGCCTTGCTAACAATTGTAGAAGTACAACTAGGAAGGAGTGCATGGAGAATGGAGTCTGGAGATAATGGAGTCTGGAGAAAAAAAAAACCTCTGGATTGAAGGGATCCAAAAGAACACAGAGGGGATTGTCCTCTTTGGATTGCAAGGAGATGTGAGAAAAAGCTGTGCAAATTAAAAGGAAGGATTTTATATCTCAAAAGGGGATTCGTTATTTGTTGTAATTGCAGGTTTTTTTTTTCATTTTTAAAGGCTACAACTTTTCTCAACGGTGAAGAAGGTTTTAGTGGAATGAGAAAAGGTTTTGGATTAATTGTTATGAGGCCTTCATTTTTAGGAGAAACAAATTGACTGTGGTTGATGTTTTTTTAAAGTTGAGAAAATTTGGGGCCTAATTTTTTTGGGGCCTAAAGCAAGGGCTTTTCCCGCTTTATGGTAAAGCGGGCCCTGTCTGAATCCACAATGAAGGATTTGTGAAATGCACCCCACTCATTTATTTCTTCTCTCTCACCTGCAAACACCAAATGTTAATTTTAATGAAAAGTTGGTAACAAAAAATTTTTGATCAGTTTTACACTTAAACTTATTTTAATCTTCTTTTTTTTTCCCCCTAAAATGAAAATCGTGTTGAGAGAGGGAAGGAAAAAGCTGAAAAACAACCCTCAATAAAACAACAACAAAGAGCAAAGAAGAATATAGCTAGACAGGAATGAGTAAAAGCCAAAAGAAAAAATAATTATAATGGAGGATAAGCTCCCAAAAAATGATGGATATATGTGAGCATTTGACCGAGGAATTTGACCGAGGAAAGGCTTAGGGGACTGATCTAGGGCCGATTTCAGCTGAATCCAAAGAAGCCTTTTGGCTTGAGGCTAAGATGGCCTTTTCCCCTTCAAAATGGACCTCATTTCTGAATTTTCAAAGGGCCTGAATGGATATGAAGAAAACCATAGCAATGCTCTGTTTTGCAACCATAGCATTGCCCTTTGAAATTCGTATTTTCTTTGTTGCTTTTAAGAATCTTCTATATTATTGTTATCTCTATGACTTTTGTATTAAATCGGAGAATAATGGAGAAAATATTATTGAGATATTGGAGAAAAATGAAGGTAATATCTGTAGTGATCTAGGGCCTACGAGAAAAGACTAATCACATAAGAAGAGATCGAACACAGAGATTTACGTTGTTCGGCTTTTGGCCTACACGGGGAAGATTGGAGAATTCACTATGCAATAATAAGAGGTTGTACATCTTAGAGACTCTTAGTCTCTATTTATAATATCAGCCCCAAAATCCTGTTACACCCAAACACTACTTCTTATTCACAGTAGACCTATAACAGGCCTACTTCTAATCACAGTACAAGTTGGGCAATCCAGGGGCTCGGTTAACCAAGACTAATTAACTTCTATTGAGCCATACAAATTAACAAATCTCCACCTTGGCGAACAATGAAGCTGATCCTTATGCACAAAACGCGTCTCACCGTCTCCACCTGCCCCTGAGCACACCAACATGATAGCTTGCTTTTCATCATCAATTTCAACATTGATATTTTTCAAATCCATGATAGCTTTTGTGAAAGAATCAAGGTGAGTTGAAACAGATGTACCTTCCAGCATTTATAACGTGAACAACCGCTTCTTCAGAAACAAGTGATTCGTGAGAGACTTCGTGATATACAAGTTCTCCAACTTCTGCCATATGCCAGCAACAGTTTTCTCCTTAGTAACCTTTCGCAGTACACCATCCCTCAGAAAAAGCATAATTTGACCGTACACCTTTTCCATAACTCATCATTCTCTTCATCTGACAATTTTTCAAGCAAAGCATTATTTCCTTTCAAAGTCTTATGCAACTCATTCTGAACCAGTAAAGCATGTATCTTCAAACGCCACAGACTTAAATCGTTGTTTCCATTGAATTTCTCAATTTCAAACTTCGTAGCGATTCCGCAAATCTTTCACAATACCTGTGTAGATTTAGTCACCACGAGCACGCTGGAAGAAACGAATCTGAAATCCGACTCTGGATGGCTAAGATATCGCATAAATTAGTTTCTATGCTCTAATTAGTCAATCTCCTTCGCTAAACATTGAACAGCCAATCTTTTTCCACAACCGCTAGATCTGCTCGCAAGGAGTCCATAGGTTTAAACGGATCTCCAATCAGACTTCGGATCTCCAAGATATCGTGCAGACAAATTTCAGCCTTCTATTTGGTCAAAACTGCCTTTGACCATATAGATCTGTTGACGTCAACGTTGTACCAGCCCCTTTTATGCGGGCTTTGCTTCTGGGCTTCTGCACAGCTGGTCCGGTCAACCTGGACTTGACCCAACCTAGACTGGCCTGTCGGATGGGCTCTTGAAATGGGTCAAGTCGAACCTGACTTGAACTGACCCGTAATCGACCCAACAAAGGGTCTTCTTCATCGTCCTCTCATTCTGGAACCAGAAAGTAGTGTTGCTGCTTCTCCTTCGGACACGGCGTGGCGCGGAAGCATGAGTGGGGATCCTCCTTCTCCGGCGACACGCAATGGCGACTCTGGCAAAGAGAATCTTCGGCGGCAATTCACGACGATGTGGGGCCCAGCCTGCAAATCCGATTGCCCCTGTTTCCTTTTCCTCAAGTCCTGCGACAGAAGACCAAGATCAGCGGTCTCCTTTCTTCTTCCTCAAGTCCAGTAGCGGCCAGACTCTTCTTTGGCAGTGGCTGGATTTCGACGATTTTCTTCCACGGTAACAGCGAAACCGCAATCTTCTCCAATTTCCTTCTTTTTCCATGGCAACAGCGCCACACCAATGGGCTCCGGCGGGGCGGTGTTGACACCAAAAATGTCACTTTGCCTCTTCGACATCGAAAGCTACATAAAGTTGCATCCTATTACAAACAAGCAATGCCAGTTCAAGCATCAAATCTTGTCAAAACCAAACAAAAACTGATGTTTTGGGCCATTTCAAAATCATTTGGCGTGACTTCACTCCTCCAGCAGCTGAGCAGGAGCTCCCGGCGGCGGCGAAGCCAGAGACCCTGACACACAAAACAGAGCACACAGCTAGCCTCAAAATGACACTAGGAGGCTCTACATCAAGTTCCAGGCCATTCCGACATCATTTGGCCCAAAAGGGAAACAACAGCAACAAAGTCAGCTCTCCCGGCGGCGACAGTGTCAAAGACATCAAAACTTCAATCAAAGCCAACGGATAGTCCCAAAATACCTCCAAAAAGGCTTCGTGTCAAATTTCAAGTCAAACCGACAACGTTTGACCCTCCATCAACCCTCGAGCATTAAAAACAAGCCTCTCGGCGGCAAGAACCACCGAGACAATCTCTTATCAAACAAAGCACATGGGTGGCTTCAACATGCTTCCAAAGGGCTTCACGTCAAATTTCAGGTCAATCCGACATCGTTTGACCTAGTTTTGACTTATGATGAAAAATCGGCGACAAAGCCTTCGGCCTTTCCAGAAAATAAGAAACTTTGTGCTCCATTTTGCACGGCACCCTATCAGGTTTTCTTCAGGAGAATCAAGCCAATAAATGAGGAAAAATGTCAAGAAAAATACAGGAAGAAAAAAAAAAGAATCAGAAAAGATCGAGCAACGGCCGAAAAACGACGACAAAAAACGGGAAAAGTCCCCATGGTCGCCGGCGAATCATGGGCCCTTTGGTTTTCCAAAAATCTGATTTTTGGTGCTCGAAATTAGCTTATCTTCACCAACATCTTAAATCTACCATCAAGAGCATGTGATCATCATCACACGCTTCAAAATTTCCAAACCGGCCAATCATGAAAGTACACTTTTTGTCCGACTGATCGAGAAATCGACATGACAGATGTTATCGACTCACTGATATCAACCAGTGTCTGAAGTTGCATCGCCATTCGACATCAAACAACATGTGGATCCCTAGGCGATCATTGTAAGAAGAATTACAAAAGATGCGGTACGGCCCGCAACTCTTCAAATTTCTCACAAAAATCAAAAGCCTTCTTCTGCAAATCTAGAGAAAGCTTCACTGAAGACTGCCCAATCTCGACATCCCTGAACCGTCAGATCCTCAAATGGGCAGACGAAAGAGATTCAGAAATGGCTATCCCTCTAGCCAATCGAATCATAAAAGGGTCATTATCCTATGCAACTCTCAATCGATGGAAGCCGGGATAGTGGTACACATACGACGAATAATATAGGCTGAGAATACCTTGTTCATAGGGAGCCCAAGCCGAACAAGAAAAGCAGCAACCTCCAGTTCAGTACACAAATAGGAGTAAAGAGCAGGCACCAAAGCCAGCCGCTTTCCGAATGCCATCTGACAAGCTAGAAAAATACAATGTGGCCTGATGTACGTTCCATTTCCTCCAGCAAAAACATCCTCACCCAGCCAATAAGTGAGGTAAACAGCGAGATCTCTCCGCAGTGCAATGTCAAAATAAATGGTGTCTGTGCTTGCGAAGAATTTCTTCAAATTTTCTTGCATGATGGAAATCTTCTTCAAACCCAGGTTTTTAGCTTTAGCGTCCTGGGCCATACTATCAGCAAACTTCCCGCTGTCAAAGAAGTTGGGGGACAAAGAGCTACAACTATTCCAACTGCTGCACTTAATTTTCGAGCCCTCCTTCTCCTTCAAAAAATCGTAGAAGGCGACAAGCTGAAAGTACAAAAGCCTGAACTCCTCAGACTGCTCCTTAAGGACGTTGTCAATAGGCATGAACTCCTCATCGAGTTTGCCGATGACAAGTAGCTTGGTAATGGCACTCAATTCCTTCAAAGAAAAACTAATCTCACCACTTATAACAATGAAGGTGTTGGTTTGTGGAAGGAATGACTCCAACATGGCCATGAAGGCTTCATCGGAGAAAACCACGGTTTGTCGAAAAGCGCGAACTGCGTCAAAGATCTCGGCCTCCTTCAAAATTGCCGCACCAACCAACAGGGTGTGATCAGTCCATGATTCCCAGCTTGAGTCAGCACTGAAATGGCCACAAAGTCGAAAAGGCTTCACCCAATTGCTGCCATCACCCTGGAAAATGTCAAGGCCCACCGGTTTCAAATCGACCGACGGATGTTCAGAACCTTGGTAGCCGCTGGCTGGCATCAACATATCCATACGGACAGGAGACTTCTCTGCATATCCGGAAGGGCCGCCAACAAAAACCCGGTCTTGATCACATTAGTCCTCTTCACCCAGCTTGGAGGATCTTCCCTTTTACGGCATGTGAGAGAAAGGCTCATGATTGAGATGGTGCGATCGATGGTCAACCGGGTAGAAATAGTTCTCTCCTCACCATCTGTCGTGTAAAAGAACTGAAAACATCTTCTTTGGTATGTCAAGTCGTCAGGGACTGCATCACCAAAGAGAAAGGTAGGCTTGGACACAACGCTCTGATCGTTCATGACCCAAGGAGGATTGCTTACCATAATCTTGTAAAATTCCTCATCCTTGAGAGCGATCAATCGGTGCCTCATCTCATCCTGGTTGAGGGAGTCACTCGCTTCCAAGTTTCTGTCCACATACTGGACCACCTTCTCCCAGGCCTGTTGAAAGGCCGCATTGGAAGATCTACCAGATTGACGAGGTGTGCCAGTAACTTGCCCCTTACCCTTGTCGGTTCTGGAGGAACCACCTGTAAAGGATTGAAAAAAATGATCAATTATCAAAATGAGAGAATTTCGTTAAAAGATCTGGCGAGATTTTGGCATGATTCTGGGACAGTTCCGAAGAAAAAGGGAAACAGCCCGAAAGAGATAGGAAGCTTGAAGGTGAGTTCAACATCACTGCGAGATCAAAGTCAATTGAGGATTCTCAAAGAAGACTCGAACTCAAACATTGTTGCGAGATCAAGCCAGTATTCTCAAATCTCCGCAAGAATGGAAAATGGCTCAACATTGCCGCGAGCTCCAGACTCTAAAAACTTGCAAAGCTCCTCAAAGACCCCGCAAGACGAAGAAAGGGTTCAACATTGCCGTGAGCTCCAAATCCTAAAACTTGCAAAAGACTTTCAGGTATGCATTATCATGTTTCCAATCCAACTTACCAAAAATCATGCATAGAAGGAAAGCTGTCATGCATTAGATGCTAGGAAAGAAAAATTTCTCATTATCCTACTTCTACATGGAGTTTTCTTGATGGAAAAGGAAACTTACTTGAAGCCATGGATGGAAAAAAAAGAACTTGAAGATCTTTGAAGATGAAGGGAGGTTCTTGACCTTGGAGCACTCTTTAAGACTTTTGCAAAAACAAAAGTAATAAGAGCAAGAGATCCAACCTCCCCTTGCTTTTATAAAAGAGAGCAAACCAAAAGAGGAAACAAGGAGAAAAACTAGGAGGTAAGTGCTAAAAATTAGCAACTTTCCCAAAAGAAAAGAGATTTAAGATATTCTTTCATAAAGAGAAGATTTCTTGAGAAATTCTCTCCAAACGAAAGGAAACATGAGAGATTCTCTCCAATTAGGGATATTTTAAGATATTCTAAGATATTCTCTATCCAAAGGAGATATTTTTAGATATTCTTTACAAAATGACACCACATGAGATCTAAGCCATCTTTAAAGCTTAAGGTCTCATGGGTTAGCCCACATGAGCCAGGTTTGACCACCTAGGCACTAAAAGAGGCTTTTAGTCAAAGAAAAATCCCTCTTACGAAGAGCATACAACATGGTTCCACGCCTCTTTTTAGTTGATTGGACCAGAAAAAATTAAAAAAAAAATTCAAGCCTCATGAGCTTCCGCCAGTCGTTCTTATAGATGTCACGGCTCTATCATACATATCCTTTATCGCCTCAATACATGTGACACACACTCTTTTCTTTTCCAGTACTCTCCATAGAATCTCCCTAGGAACCCGGTCATAGGCCTTCTCCAAGTCAATGAACACCATATGTAAATCTCTCTGACCTTCTCTATATTGTTCCATTAACCTTCTCAGGAGAAAGAGAGCCTCCATGGTTGATCTCCCAGGCATGAAACCAAATTGATTCTCTGAAACGTTTGTTGTTCTTCTTAGTCTTCTCTCAATAACTCTCTCCCATAATTTCATCGTATGGCTCATCAATTTAATCCACGGTAGTTCACACAGTTTTGAATATCTTCTTTGTTCTTGTATATGGGTATAAGAATACTTTTCCTCCATGCATCAGGCATCTTCTTGCTCTTTAGCACTACATTAAAAAGCTCTGTCAACCAACTTATACCATCCTCCCCCAAGCACCTCCAGACTTCAATAGGGATACCATCTGGCCCAACTGCTTTCCCATTCGTCATCCTTTTCAATACTTCTTTAACTTCTTCCCTACTGATTCTCCTATAGAACATATGATTCGATTCTTCCCTAGAAATGGTAAGTTGCCCCAATTGTATGTCACTACTACTGCTCTCGTTAAATAACTTTTAGAAGTAGCTCTTCCAACGCTCATTTATCTCCTCTTCCTTTACTAATACCTTTTCATCCTCATCCTTAATGCATTTAACTTGGTTTAAGTCCTTGGTCCGCTTATCTCTGGCTTTGGCAAGCTTGAATATCTCTCTTTCACCTTCCTTAGTGTCGAGTCGCCTATATAGCTCCTCAAATGCCTTTACCTTGGCCTCACTAACTGCCTTTTTGGTTTCTCTTTTTGCTTCTTTATACCTCTCCAAGTTCGCTTCATTTCGATCCTTTTGCCATGTTTTAAAGCACTCTTTTAACTTTTATCTTATCTTGGACGGCCTCGCTCCACCACCATGCCTCTTTCTGTGCCGGAGCACCCCATTTGGATTCTCCTAAGAGTTCTTTCCCTACCCTCCTAATACACTCTGCTATCTTATCCCACATATTATTTGCACTCTCATTTACCGCCCAAACGTCTTCCTCTAGTACTCTTTCCCTTAATGCTAGTTGCTTATCACCTTTCAAGTTCCACCATTTAGTCCTTGAGCATCTATACAACTTCTTTTTTCTAGTCCACCTTCGTAGTTGCACATCTATGATCAACAACCTAGGTTGGGAGGTCAAGCTCTCCCCCGATATAACCTTGCAATCTTTACAAGCTAAGTGGTCTCTTTTCCTAGTTAAGAAGAAGTCAATCTGTGTCCTTGAGGAGCCACTCTTATAAGTCACCAAATGCTCCACTCTTATCAGTCACCAAACATTGCTGTGAGATCAAGCCAGTCTTCTCAAATCTCCACAAGAATGGAAAAGGGCTCAACTTTACTGCGAGCTCCAAATCCCAAAACTTGGAAAAGACTTTCAGGTATGCATTATCATGTTTCCAATCCAACTTACCAAAAATCATGCATAGAAGGAAAGTTGTCATGTATTAGATGCTAGGAAAGAAGAATTTCTCAATATCCTACTTCTACATGGAGTTTTCTTGATGGAAAAGGAAACTTACTTGAAGCCATGGATGAAAGAAAAAAAAGAACTTGAAGATCTTTGAAGAAGAAGGGAGGTTCTTGACCTTGGAGCACTCTTTAAGACTATTGCAAAAACAAAAGTAATAAGAGCAAGAGATCCAACCTCCCCTTGCTTTTATAAAAGAGAGCAAACCAAAAGAGGAAACAAGGAGAAAAGCTAGGAGGTAAGTGCTAAAAATTAGCAACTTTCCCAAAAGAAAAGAGATTTAAGATATTCTTTCATAAAGAGAAGATTTCTTGAGAAATTCTCTCCAAAAGAAAGGAAACATGAGAGATTATCTCCAATTAGGGATATTTTAAGATATTCTAAGATATTCTCTATCTAAAGGAGATATTTTTAGATATTCTTTACAAAATGACACCACATGAGATCTAAGCCATCTTTAAAGCTTAAGGTCTCATGGGTTAGCCCACATGAGCCAGGTTTGACCACCTAGACACTAAAAAAGGCTTTTAGTCAAAGAAAAATCCCTCTTACGAAGAGCATACAACATGGTTCCATGCCTCTTTTGAGTTGATTGGATCACAAAAAAATAAACAAAAATTCAAGCCTTATGAGCTTCAAAAATTCAAAACCATCCAACCTCATATACCAAATTGAGCCAAAATCTTGAAATTGACATCCAAACCACTCCACTGGACCCAAAATAGTCTAAAAGAGTGACAAAAAACCAAACCCTAGTCCCCTAACTAGCCACATACAGCTTGTTAGGTCACTAGGCCAAAACCAAAAACCAAATCCTGACCCCCTAACTTGCCACATACATCTTGTTAGGTCACAAGGTCAAAAACCAGAAACCCTTCTTGACCGCCTAATGTGCCACATAAAGCCCTTAGGTTCACAAGGTCAAAAAGAAAAACCCAAATCCAAATCCCTCATGTCATTTTCAAAACTTTGCCTTTAGATGGTACGTGATCCCTTTCACTACCATAAAATCCCCTTGGAAACTCAAAAGGCTACCCTACCAAAAAGAAAACTACTCAAAAACTCTTGGTCAAGTCAAAAGCTCTGCTTCAAACTTCTCTTCGAGGCACATCGACTTCAAAAGTTATGCAACATGTCATTGTACCTCGATGGGGCATTTGTTGATACCAAAAATGTCACTTGGCCTTTTCGACATCGAAAGCTACATGAAGCCGCATCCTACTACAAACCGGCAATGCCACTTCAAGTATCAAATCTTGTCAGAACCAAACAAAAAATTCAAGATTCTTCAAAACAGCCAAAAGAGGGGTACACGTGAAGTTTCTGGCCATTTCAACATCATTTGGCCTAACTTCACTCCTCTAGCAGTTGAGCAGGAACTCTCGTCGGCGGCGAAGCCAGAGACCCTAACACACAAAACAGAGCACACAGTTGGCCTCAAAATAACACTAGGAGGCTCTACATCAAGTTCCAGGCCATTCCGACGTCATTTGGCCCAAAAGGAAAACAGCAGTAGCAAAGTCAACGCTCCCGGCGACGATAGTGTCGAAGACATCAAAACTTCAATAAGTGTCAACGGATAGTCCCAAAATACCTCCAAAAAGGCTTCGTGTCAAATTTCAAGTCAAACCGACAACGTTTGACCCTCCATCAACCCTCGAGCAGTAAAATCAAGTCTCTCGGCGTCGAGAACCACCGAGACCATCACTCATCAAACAGAGCACATGGGTGGCTTCAACATGCTTCCAAAGGGCTACGTGTCAAATTTCAGGTCATTCCGACATCGTTTGATCTAGTTTTGACTTCTGACGGAAAATCGGCGACAAAGTCTTCGGCATTTCCAGAAAATAGGAAACTTTGTGCTCTGATTTGCAAGGCTTCTCATCAGGTTTTCTTCAGGAAAATCAAGCTAATAAATGAGGAAAAAATGTCAAGAAAAATACAGGAGGAAAAAAGAATCAGAAAAGATCAAGAAACGGCCGAAAAACGGCGACCAAAAAGGGGAAATGTCCCCATGGTCGCAGTGCATGGTCACCGGCGACCCTAGAAATCCTGGTCACTAGATTTCCGCCGAAAAGGCCATTTTCGGACCCTTTTTGCATTTCAAGAATCCCGACACCTGTGGTTTTCCAAAAATCTAATTTCTGGTTCTCGAAATCAGCTGATCTTCACTAACATCTTAGATCTACCATCAAGAGCATGTGATCATCATCGCACGCTTCAAAATTGCCAAACCGGCCAACCAAAAAAGTACACTTTCTGTTCGACCGATCGAGAAATCAACATGACAAATGTTACCGGCCCACGGATATCAACCAGTGTCTGAAGTTGCATCACCATCTGACATCAAACAACATGTGGATCCCTCGGCGATCATTGCAAGAAGAATTACAAAAGACGCGGTACGGCCCGCGACTCTTCGAGTGCCCTGGCGACCACTTAATGCAGTTAAATGGCCTGTTTTATGATAAATTAATGTTGTCATTAACTCATTATTTTGGACGGTCCAATCAGAATCAAGGAAAAAAGGAGTTACAATTCCAAGCAATCATGACAATAAATCATGAAACTCCCTCTCATCATGGAGTTTAAAGACCATTAAATGCCTACCATTCTCATCGGCCAATCAAAAGCCAAGAAAAAGGAATTACAAAATTATGAAATAAAAACTTCTAACTCCTCCCATCATTGAGTATCAATGCCATCAATGCTCATAAACCCATCCCATGGCTACCAAAAGCCTATAAAAGGGGGGTCATTCCAAGAAGAACAGATCCAGAAAGAGAAATCCAAGAAGAAAATCTCCAAAGTCTAGACACTGCGCCAAGAAACTCTGCTACTTTGAAGAAACTTTGCTGCAACAAACACCACAAGGTGATTGAAGTCCCTTGGGGGGCCACCCCCGCCCCCCAAGGCCCTTTTTTTCTATCTAACATGGCCTAGACGCAGCTTTTCAGCCCGTCTACTCGGTTATTTATTGGATATAGGACCTCCCCTTGGTTTTTATCCTCTAAAAATCTGAAGTCCAAGCTAAGCCAAAAGAATCAAAGTATCATATGTTCTTATCTGAAGGACGATGGCGAAGTCCATACATGACTTATGACTGTCGATCTGAACATGTCCCTGCAATTTCCTGAGAAGTCAGAATTCCTTTTACTACTTTTCTATTGTATTTTGTATTTTTTTCTAAAGAGACAGAAAAAAAATCACAATTCTTGTCTTTCATTATTGATGAGATTTGTACGTCGCCTTTCACAGCAAACATCGCCTTTTACGGCAAAACCGCCTTTCATGGGAAACAAAGAAAAATCGCCTCTTACAGTGTTCAAAAACCTTGTCTCTTTTCTTAAATATATGTGCAATGGGAAGTTAGGAAAAAAAGTTGATTTCCTTTTCTACTTGTGAAGGTGGATCTCCGGATCATCATTTCCTACCATACCTGTACAAAAATGTTGATGCTCGCTTTTTCCCTCTGCTGGCCTCCTGGTAGCCCCGGGACGAAAGAGAGAGAAAAAAAGCCGGGTTCATCAAGTTAGCACACCCGGTGGGACTTGTTCATTTGAGAATGTGATGCTTGGATTCTTAGGCTCCTTTTCAGTTGGTGACCTATGTTGGATCTTGCATTACAAAAAAAAACATGAGATGGGATTTTTTGGAAATTTATATCTTTGAATTTATTTCCACTCTTTCTCATTTAAAAAAAATCTGGTTTCTCTTTCTTGGATTCAATTTTGAGAAACTTTGATCCTTTCCTCTCCGAACTTGACAACTCACAGAAATGTTTGTAGCTATTGTTCGTATCGGGGAATGGGTCATTTTTTTCTTTGATGAGTCCGGGTCCGATAGGGATTTTAAAAAAAATATATTCTAATTTCAAACTCTTAAAAAAATTAGTTTTTTCTCTTTTGGATTCAATTTAGAGAAACTTTGGTTTCTTCCTTTTCGGACAATGGCTCGCGGAAAAATCGTTTATACCCAACGTTTGGATTGGGTGGGGCCATTCACTTTCTTTGATGGGTTCGTTAAAGATCTTTCCAAAAAAAAAAAGAGAGAAATTTTGAAAAAATTTCTCTCTTTTGGATTCAAATTTGAGAAACTTTGGTTTCTTCCTTTTCGGACAATGGCTCGCGGAAATCGTTTGTAGCCAACATTTGGATTGGGAGGGGCCATTCACTCTCTTGATGGGTCCATTAGAGATCTTCCAAGAAAAGTTTTCAAAAAAAAAAAAACCACTAAGGTTACACCAATTGCGTTCTTTGACCAAAGTGAATCTAAGAAAAGCCTTGTCTAGGGTGTGGAGACAACTAGACTATTCGAGGCAAGGGTCCTAAAAATGGGTTCATTAAGTAATCCTACCATTACCTGGGGGCTAATCTATCTATTGAAGTTTCATAAGGCCGAATTGGAAACCTATGTGTACTCTTCAAAAAAAATCTCTTCAAACCTTTTCAAAACCAAAAAAAAAAAAAACTTCTGTCATTTTTTAATTCAGATTTGAGAAATCTTGGTGCATTCCCTTTCAGATGAAAGCTCACGGAATAGCTTGCGTTCGAACTGGAACACCACTTGCTCTCTTTGATGAATTCAATTTTGAACTTTCAAAAAAAAAATTCCATCATTTTGGGTACAAATATGAAAAATCTTGGTTTATTCCCTTTCGGACAATAGCTCGCGAAAATTGTTTGTAGCTTATGTTCGGATTGGAATACCATTTTCTCTCTTTTATGAATCCAATCTTGACCTTTCATAAAAACCCATCTCATGTCCATTCGAAGGATGCGATTTGCAACATTTGTGTCTAGCGGTGCTAGTACGACCTTTCGGGTCGACTGTATTCGCGACCGACACATTTGTATCTCCAACATTATATCATTTTACTTCGAGTGAGCCTCGCTTCTCGGTAATTTGAATTAAGGTTCACAGTTGCTTCTAGCAGTCACTAGAACGCTCACTCTGAGCCTCCTATTCTTGCGTTTAGAACAATTGTACCCCTCTATGGCTTTTGCCCTTCTTCACCTCGCTTGGGCGAGGCCATGTTCCCTTGAACGATTTGAAAAGACAAAATCATAGTTCTTTTCCATTTATGATCACCATCTTCTTTTGATTACTAATGGATGTGGTCTTGTTTCAAAAGTTTTCCAAACTAACAATGGCAGCTTCATTGACCATCACTTTTGATGAGAACAAGTTCCAGCTCATGCTTCAAGAGAAGCAAAATAAGCGCACTCACAAGCACATTGTCAACTGCCGAAGCGTCATCTCCCTCGGTAACTCTTAGAACATCGGGTCGACCTCTACTCCCTAGACCATTGTCTTCAGGTCACTAAGACCATTCTCACTCCCCGCAGAAGAAATTGTATCTGCCAAGAGGCAAAAACCTGCCTCTGGACATGTCGCTGCTCCGACACCAAAGGCAGCCATCAAAAAGCCTGAAGCCCGTGGCAACCTCATGAAGCCTTAACCTGCAAAGAACCAGGTCTATCCCAAGACTTGGTCCCCAAGACCTTCACAAAAAAAAAGGAGGTCCCGAGCATCTGCAAAGCCAGTATACCTGGCCCCTCTCAAGGATAACCAGTTCTACCCTCTCTCTTACATGAAAGAGGAGAGGCCTACCCTCCGCCAAACAAACAAATCAACCCAGCATGAGTCAGCTTTCTCCTACAAGCCAAAAATCAGATCATGCATCACAAGGCCTCTACAAGAACATGCCAAGGCCTGCACTCCTGCAATTTGACCCTTCATCTCAACAGGGGCGAACTGGCAAAATCCAAAGCCTCATTATGACAGGTAAAGGACCGCGTCCGGATCCTGTCCATGCCTAGCTTCAAAGAAGACAAGCTCGGCGGCTGTACACGAGGGACTACGTCCTTCATTGCTAGAGCTCAGCTAGAGCTCACCCAAGCTTAGATTGCTCGTCGCATACGTCGCCACGGGCATATCGAGAAAAGAGACTAGAAAAACGAAGAACCCAGCATTCTACCCTTCAAATCTCTAAAAAAATGGGTCGAAAGAGAAAGACCCGATCAAGTTGTTGCTGTCCATATGGTTGGTAAAGCTAGAAAACGCCAAAAGTCGGCAACTAAAATTCATGTCAGACAATTGGTGCCTCGCAGCATCTCTCGAACACGAAGACATCAGGAAGATTCTCCCACTCCTTCAAGCCAAGGACATCGGAGTAACTACTCCTCCGATTCTTCATCTAAAAGAATGGGCTCCATCTCAGTTACCAAGACGATATCCTCATTCGACTCTCGAAGGGTGAACGTCTTGGTTACAAATGCCGAGCAGCCTTCGCGGCATGATGACGTAACCGCACGCATCCAGCAGCTGGAGCAAGGACAGTAGAGAATAGAGGCTTTGATGGAAAACCTCCTTCTCACTTTCCAACGTCCACCAAACAATGAAGTCTATCTAAATGATGAGACAAATGGTGGAGATGATGAGTCACGTGCCCTTACCAAAAAGGACATTGACAATATCCTCGCCAAAGCAAAAAAAGAAGATACACTAAAGGAGCATGGGATCAAGCCACCTTATCCCCTATGGATGGACTAGGTTCGATTCCCTGCAAAATCCAAACAACCCACTCTCCAAACATACAAGGGGAAAGGTTCAGCCAAATAACACGTCATCCACTTCAAGATCCTAACAGGAGCTATTGCGGATCAAGATGCCCTTAAGATCAGTCTCTTTGCAAGTACCCTAAAAAGAAAAAGTACGGCCTTTGATTGGTACTCCACTCTGCCGGAGAATTCCATTCAAAACTGGAACATGCTGGAGACACGTTTCTTGACCCACTTCAAAGGTGAGGATGATCCTGTTATTATGGCGCATCTTTGCAGCCTAAAACAGGGAGAGAATGAGTCAACATACGACTTCATTCACTAGTGGAAAGCGATGGCATATAAGTGCTCAGATGTACTACCACATGCATTGCTAGTCGACATCTGCCATAACAACATGAGAGCAAGGATCCGCTCCATGATCATCGGCAATAAATCAAAGAACCTGGGAGAACTCCTAGAAGCATCTATCGAAGCTGAAACGGTGATTAAAGACCTCAAGGGTAAAAAATCATCGAAGAAAGAGCCGACTACCATTACGACCACGAAACCGAAGAAAAAGAAGGTTCTCAATGTGCGAACTAAGTCAGCTCCTTAGCAGCCAAAGAAAGCTGAAAATAAAGTTGTAGGTAAGAAACCTAAACTCTTTGAGGCCTTAAAAGAACAACTAGAAAAAAAAACCCATTCGATGAAGATATTGAAGAAATATTTTGGGCTCTTTTAGCAAATGGCAAACACACTTTGCCTGTAAGACCTCGTCCCGAGTGAACCCGATTAGTGTTAATTAAGTCGTGTGTTAGTTCTAAGCTTGATTAGTGATTTTGGCTAAGTTGGTTTGGAATAGCTTTTGATATAGTTTTGGAAAATTTTGATTGCTTGTACTTAATGGGGCCCTTTGGGGGCACCTTCTTTATGACCTTGCATGTGCTTGAGGATTTATCGTAGATTTTGCATTCATTGTTTTGATTCCGTTTTATTTGTATTGATAATCCCTACAACTTTCATGTTGATCCCGTGCCCGTTCGAGACCCCGAAACGTGATTTCATAGCCTTGAGGGCAAAACAGTCATTGTGCACTAAATCTGTACCCAAAACTTGATATTTCAGAAAACTGCGAAACATATACTTTTTGGAAACTAGATATTTCGATGATCACTTTTCTCTTCTTCGTCAAACTCATTAGAAGCTCTGAAAGCCATGATTTCAGCCCAATTAGATTATTAGAAGTGGAGCCCACTCCCCATTTACTTATAAGGGAACCCTTCTTCTTCATTCCCTTTTTAGCAAACTCCAATCCTAAGCTAGGGTTTTTCCCTTTCTTCTTCTTCTTATTGCTTTCCATCCTCAATCCACTCCCAAACTTGCACCAATAGGAGATTTGAGGCCATCATCTTCTTCACCTCCTTGAGAGCTTTCTCTTAATAGCTTTTGTGGAGAAAACCTCCCATTCCAAGATCTTCATTGAGCCTACTCTTGCCTTTTTGAAGAACCCTCAAGTAAGTAATCCTTCCCTTCTTCTAGATATGTGTTCTCCTAGCTTAAGGGAATCTCCATCCCTATTATTGAAACCTCTTCCTCCCCATGCTATGTTTTGACTCTTTTAGGGTTTTATTTTGGGGTTTTGCTTGTAGCTTGGACCATTGACTTGGAAAGATCGTTAGAGCTTGATTTGCTTGAATAGAGACTTAAGGCAAGTGGATGATTTGATTTTTATAAGCTTTCAATGATTTTGGCATTTTTCCACTCATGCCTATTTATTGCATTGCTTTGAAATAAATGCTCATGAAGAGCCTTGTTAGTGCATTTATGGTCATAGAGATGTGTTGGTTTATAGCATTTAATTTCCTCTGGTTTTGTCTCAAATGCACTCTTATGTGAAATGGTTTCCTTCTTTCTTTCCTTGTATTGAATGTGATGTTGATGGAGGAGAATGGGATGAATGTTGTGAGGGATTTGAATGAAGTTGTAGACTCCTCATTGGATGTATAAAAGTGGCTAGAAAGAGGTTGTAGAAGGAAGAGATAGAGAGGAGCTGAACTGCCCCAGAACCAGTTTCTGGACAGTTCGCTCGAGCGAACATGACACTTCGCTCGAGCGAAGTGTCCAGAAAAGGGTTCGGAGCATTCCAGTAAGTTGGTCGCTCTAGCGGACCATTGGTCGCTCGAGCGGACATCCCAGAACTTGTTCCAGAGAGTCATTAGGTCGAGCGCACCAATATTTTCGCTCGAGCCAATGTGTTCACTCAAGCGAACTCAACTGCGCTCGAGCGAACCCACCCAGACAGTCATTCCAGAGAGCTCCTCACTCGAGCGAACTCTCCGGTTCGCTCGAGCGATGAGCTTTGTCGGTCAAAAGCTATGTTAGGACAATGATGAACTATTTAAACGTTGTGGGACTATGTATTGGGAACCCCTCTATGTCAAGGAGATTTACTAAGCAATATATGAGGCCATTTGAGAAAGAAACCACATCACGAAGATTTCATTTGAAGTTTTTTAAAATTTCAAAGTATATAAGGAGCCCGAAATGTCCCCAAACTCAAAAAGTACCAAATTGTTATTAGGTTGACATACGGGATCCCTATTCACTTCAATAAATCTTGAACCCGACACTTTACTCGAAATTTCAATTGTCCATTGTATTTCACTATTCCCGAGATTTATACTACATACCTTGTTTTCCCGAAAGCATTGAATTACACTTGAAATAGTTACTTGTCTTGAAGTACATTGCACCATGTGAAATGACAGTGTGCCCTTGAGCACCCCCATCCTGCCCGTTTATTTATTTGTACTTGATTTACTTGCACATGTCTCGATTTGTTATTTGACCTATTAGTCGACACCACTAAGCTTGGATAACCCTGTTGGTCTGATCCACCAACTTGGAGATCCCCCTCTTGTCCCGCCAGCTGCAGTTTGGATCCCGCTACTCTGTTATTACCGTGGTCTTGTCCCGATGCCGTAGATTGCTACTGTGGTTCCCGATGCCCGGCTCGCTACCGTGGTCATGTATAGTATATGTATATGTATTTATAAGATCCATTGTTTCTCCTCACCTCGAGTGACTGAGATCAGTGCCTAGTTATTGCTCTATCACTTTAGTGATAGAGGACTTAGCTTCGTGTGGTTGCCATCTTGCTTGTTTCTCGTTTCCTTGGTTACCTTATATATTTTACAATGCATACTTGTATTTGAATAAATGTTTTATCTTTTCATAGAAATTGTTATTGAGACAGGTTTTAAATGCTTTTGAAGGTAAATTCATTTATTATCATATTGTCATTGTATTTTACCCATTTGCCAAACCGTCGTGTTTGGCCCACTCTTTGGTACTCAGGTCCCGTTGTCGGTTATCCCGAGGAGGAGTACGAGGAGGCGGTCGGAGAACCGCAGCAGTTAGTTGAGTGGCATGCTGATGATGTCATTTAGACGTTTGGTTGCTATGAGAGACTTAATATTTTGGGAATTGTTAAACCATTCTTTGGATTGGTATTTTGTTATATTAGCCTTGCTGGCCGTTATTTTTGGGAATGTAATTAAATGATCTTTTGTTTAAACTTTAACTTACTATTGGGTAACATGCTAATGATCATTGCTCATTCTGATACAGTACTATACTTGTGTTATCATCTTTGTGATTAGCGATGGAATGAATATTTGATTTGCTACACGTTTCCGCACTTAATAGAAATGTTTATATATGGTTGTGATAATCCTCACCGCGGATACCTGTGGGAAATTAAATAAGTGTGTGCACCTTGTTGTCACACTCTATATATTAACCATTCACACCACACCACCACCATTATTAGTCCCGATCATGGATTAGGACCTCGGTAGCCCGGTCCGGGGTCGCGACATTGCCAGACCCCAAAAGAGCGGGAGATGTTGGCAAAACCAACGATCCTCGGTATTGTCCATATCACCAGATGGTCTCGCATCCTCTCAATCAATGCTTCGTTGTGAGAGAGAAGATCAACAAGATGTGGAAAAACGGAGTTATCACCTTTGACAAAAACTATGGGTCTGCCTCCGTCAACATATTGTTATATGGACAAACTTCAAAGTCACCAAAGGAGAAGATCGCTACTTCCATCAAGGTGATAAAAATGACTCAAACGTCCCCAAGAGTTGGTTCCTTAACCAACACCAAATGGACAGCCTCTATGGGTGCATCCCGATCTCCTTGAAGATGAAAATTGGGAGATTATCAAAACAAAACCGACTGCTCAACAACGAAGACAAGCCAAGAGACAACTTCGCAAGCTTAGACAGCAAGAGAAAGCTCAACCAAAACAAGAAGTCCCTGAAAAGGCAGAGACTACTTCTACTGCTTTAGTGTGGGCAACAGAAGAGTCCGTTCCTAAAACTTCAAAGGCAGCAAGAAAATTCACTCTTAGTGATTTCATGCCACCACAGCTAAGAAATGAAGCTATGCAGGGAGCATCATATTTTTGCAACTCGGTAATTGGATTCTCCATGGATGGATACGAGTCCAGTGACACCGTCAGTGACATCGACGAGTAGTAGGAATCCCTTGAAACAAGAGAATACCTCTTCGACGAAGAATAGATTCCTGAATCTCATCTTATGCTAGTAATCTAGTATAATCCCTTACAACCACAAGAATCCTGGTCTGATGATGAAGAAGACCAAGAGGTTGTTCAAGAAAATGCTATCGATCCAGCACCTGCCAATGCTCCAGTAGAACCCAACACTGATGAACCACAAGGAGCAGATGAC
The DNA here is from genome assembly GCA_038049695.1 of Cinnamomum chago. Classification (NCBI taxonomy): domain Eukaryota; kingdom Viridiplantae; phylum Streptophyta; class Magnoliopsida; order Laurales; family Lauraceae; genus Cinnamomum; species Cinnamomum chago. Next base: position 37,489,287 of record CP142452.1, read on the forward strand.
GAAGAAGATTTGGCTCCCATGCTTGATCCTGAAGAATATGTGGGGATCCTACAACATCTTGCCATAGAGCAAGAGCAGGATCGTATCAATCACCGTCATCACAATCAAAATCCAACGGCAGAAGTCCTTGAAGATTTACAAGTACCTCCTCCAGTAATCCTGGAAAATGAATAAAGCTGCTGGATCGATGATCCTCTTACATCCGAGGATGAGTCCGATTTCCAACAGTCTATTATGGGGGAATCTCCTATCGGGGCAACCTGCAATGCGAAAACTCAAGATGATAGTGCCTCTGAAGCTTCATCTGCCGAAGATACATAATCTTCTGGAGCTACATCTTCTCAGGTGACTTCCACTAAGATATCACCTTCTCAACCTTTGTCCCTTAAAACTGTGACATCAGAACTCACACCTCTTCCGACCGATCATCCTGAAGAAACTCCAGCCGATGAAGTCCTCTTCACTGAAAACCCAGTCAACTGGCCCCAGATACCTGACCTCATAGGAGATGTCTGGACCGATAAATTACTCAACAAGGAAGAAAAGTTGCTGGATGTTGTTCAGGACTTGTTCCCGGAAAATACTCTGTGCAACGCAATCATTGAGGACGGCAATGCTGCTACAGAGATGTCTTCAATAAATGAGAAGGATCAACCCCCTGATTCCGAGGGCGATCTTCCAAACGAAGAACCTTATCCAGAAGCTCTTGAAGTTGGTAGAGGTACCGGCTCTGGCCGGGATCACCACAAAAATTACAACCAACCTTCTTCTTCTTATGTAAATCCTTCTGGAAAGCAAGTTGTAAACGCCCCTAGTGGCAACAATAATGAAAATGCAGGCCCCAATGAGGCCTTCAAGTACGACTTGATTGAGCACTTCAAACACATACATGCACGATTGCACATCCTTGACTTATTACATCTCCACACACTCGTGATAATCTCATTTCAGAACTGCAAAGACTGAATACGGATATCGACAAACATGCCCCACAAGTCCTACAAAATGAAATGGACTATAGGATCAAAAAATCAAATACTTCCTTAAAGGGAGAAAAGAAGAAAACTAAGGGATCAGGCATTGAATGCCTTTCGGTTCAGAAAGCAGCAAGTGCAACCATCACCTTCGATAAGGATGACTTCTTGCTAGGCGAGACAAAGCACAACCGACCCTTGTACTTCACAGGGTACATCAAAGAAATGTCAATACACAGAGTCCAGATCGACCTAGGTTCTGCACTCAACCTTATCTCTACTTTGGCACTCGAGGAGTTGGGCATTCCACCTAGCAAGTTGAGTCACACATCTGTATCCATCTTTGGATATGATGGGAGCGCTCAAAGGCCTACTAGCAAAAATCAGGTTCAAGTTGCAAATCGGTGATCTTATCTCTGAAGTCACTGTGTATGCAATAAGAACCCTTTCATGCTACAACATCCTTCTTGGACGACTTGGATACACGAGAATGGTTAGATGCTTGATACATCGAGTGTTTGCAAACAAAAAGCCCTTCAAAGGCAAATATGTTCATTTTGAAGATGCTCAGATGTACAAGGATGAAAAAGAAGAAAAGGAGAAAGAAACAACACCCTTTGCCCAAAATCTCGAGAAAAAGAAGGGCAAGGCTCCTCAGCAATCATCTAAAGAAAACAAACATTCCGGCAAATCCGAAAAGAGCAATCCATCTCCCTTCGTTGTCTCCCTCAAATCTTCCAAGTCTTTGGTAATCACCACCATAGCAAAGAAGACAAAACAAAAAGATTGGGGGCAAGTCTGTTGTTTCCTTCGTGTCTATCATACAATACATAGATTTAGATTCAGAGCCAGAAGACGATACACTGTCAAGCCAAGCTGATACTCAGCAAGTTCAGCCTGCTCTCACTCCATTGGAGACACCTGCCGACGTAGATGACCCCGCGTTTGCTTTCTTCATCGTTCCGACAACTACGATAGAAGAAAAGCCAATCTTTTTCCACAGATCGGAAGCTTTTTAATCAAATTCTTCGCTTGAACCCTTCCAAAATAAAGGTATGCCTCAGCTATCCCTATATAGTCCAATGGCACAAGCTATCATAAAGAAAATGGGCTATGATGCTCAAAATCCAATCAGTTTGGGAGGAGGTCGTGGTATTCTCACGTCATTGGAACCCTCCCTGATCAAAAGTCAACTGGAGGAATGGAAACTCCACCGTCATATAGACAAGTCTTCATGCGGGTTGGGGTATGATCCTAACACTCCCATGGGACAGTTGACACAAAGGCTGCAAAGTTGTTTTGCCGACCAGGCCTCAACATCTCTTCTTCATGAAGACATTGATCTCCCTGGATATTTCTTTGAAGAGTCACCTATCAAGAATTCAGGAAGCTCATCCAATTGGTAATGATGATTGGGACTATCTCATAACAAGTCTTGAGAAGAATACTGATCAAGAAAACTCATGGACAAAAGCAAAGCCTTGGTCTGTAAATACCTTTGGGACTTCGAAAGGCCATGTTGAACTAGAAGCCTCTAAAAATATTGTGGAGGAACCACCTTCAAACCTTCCAACAGAAGATCCTGTTCAAAAGATAGATTTGGGGACACCTGATAACCCACGTCCTATATTCGTAACTAAGAATATATAGGATGATGAGTTACCCAAGTATATCTCTTTTCTTCGTGAGTTCGTTGATTGTTTTGTATAGTCTTATGCTGAACTGTCTGGCTTAGACCCTAAAATAGCAGTCCACAAACTCAATTTGCTAAAAGATATCAAGCCTGTCAAACAAGGTAAAGAAGATTTCATCCTGATGTGATGGACAAAATTGAACAAGAAGTTTAGAAACTCAAAAGCATTGCTTCATTCGCGAGGAACATCATCTTGAATGGTTAGCCAACTTCGTCCCTGTGACAAAGAAAAATGGGCAAATTAGGGTATGTATTGACTATAGAGACCTAAATAATGCATGCCCTAAAGATGAATTCCCGCTCCCATACCACAGGTGATGATTGACAACACCTGTGGGTTTGAACGAATGACATTCATGGATGGCTTTCTGGCTACAATCAGATAAAGATGCATCCTGAAGATGAAAAGCATATATCATTTCAGACCTCGTTTGGCATGTATTGCTACATTATCATGCCATTTGGTCTTAAAAATGTTGGTGCAACATATCAGAGGGCTATGATGAAGATATTCCAAGATATGCAGCACAAGACGGTCGAATGTTATGTTGATGACCTCGCCGTCAAAAGCCAAAGAAAAGAAGACCATCTCAAAGATCTTCGAGAAGTCTTCCCCCAACTTTGCAAACACAAACTGCAGATGAATCCACTAAAATGCTTCTTCAGTGTCTCATCGGGAAAGTTTCTCAGATTCATAGTTCAAAAAGCCTGAATAGAAGTTGACCCCACCAAAGTCAAGGTTATCTTAGAAATGCCATCTCTAAGGACCCTAAGAGAACTAAAAGGGCTTCAAGGAAGATTGGCATACATCCGACAATTCATCTCCAATCTGTGAGGGAAGTGCCGACCATTCTCTCGCTTGATGAAGAAAGGTGTGGACTTTGTTTGGGATGCTGAATGTGAAGCTGCATTTCAAGACATCAAAACATACCTGACCAAACCTCCAGTGTTGGCTGTCCCCACAACTGGAAAACCATTCATCTTGTACACAAGAGCTCTCAATTATTATTTGGGCGCTTTACTCGCACAAGAAAACAACAAAGGAAAAGAAGCTACTCTATATTACCTCAGTCGCATATTAGTAGGTGCAGAACATCGCTACTCTCTAGTCGAAAAAGAATGCCTTGCAGTGATGTTCGCCGTACAAAAGCTACGTCACTACCTGCTATCCAACATAGTCTACTTGATTTCGAGGATCAATCTTAAAGGTCTTTGTCACAAAAGCAGGTTCTTTTAATTCTCGACTGGCAAAATGGTCCATCCTTCTATCGCAATTCGATAGTAGGTATGTACCACAAAAAGCAATCAAATGTCAAGCTCTAGCAGACTTTCTCACAGAGTATCCATTGCCTAAAGATTCTCCACTCAGGGATGATCTCCCAGACGAATCTGTCTACACTATGCACATTTTCTCATCAAATGTATCTTGGGATATGTACTTCCACGGCGCAACCAGGACAAATGAAAAAGGAAAGCAGATATCATGAATTGGCATTCTCTTTGTTAGTCCTAAAAAATACATGATTCCACACGCTTTCTCGCTACTGGAACCATGTTCAAACAATGCAGCTGAATACCAAGCACTGATTGTAGGATTGGAACTTGCCCTCAAATCCGGCATCACAGTGCCCGAAGCTTTTGGGGACTCTTAACTGATTGTCAACCACATGAATCAGAAATTTGAAGTCAGGAAGCCCGATTTGTTGCCTTACTACAACAAGGCACAATCACTTCGACAAAAGTTTGACATCTGTCACATCAGCCACATCCTCAGAGGTGAAAACATTCGTGCAGATGCCCTAGCTGGACTTGCAGCATCTATGGAAATCCAAGAAGGGGAAAACAAGAAAATTACAGTGTGTCAAATAAGGATTCTCCCTCCTCTTAACACACACCAAGCAGTTGTTGAATGCCACCAAGTGGTTGGAAGTCGGATATCCATCCTCAAACCTCCGATCGGTGACTGGAGGGATCCGTTCATTGATTACACTATGTTCGGAATCCTACCTGAAGATCCAAAAGAGCGGGTAAGCATTCAAAGACAAGCCCCAAACTTTCATTTGGATATTCCATCAAAAACCCTTTACAGAAAAACATTCAACGGAGTATTTCTGCGATGTTTTTCGCAACAAGAGGCCAATGAAACACTCAAAGATGTTCATGCTAGTCTTTGTAGAGCCCATCAGGCTGGTCCTAAGCTCTACGATCAGATAAAAAAGTTAGGTTATTATTGGCCTACTATGGTAGCTGACACTATGCAATTTGCTAAGCACTGCAGATAATGCCAAGTTCATAGAGATTATGTTCACATGCCTCCAGAATGGCTACATCCTACAACGATCTCATGGCCTTTTGAAGCCTAGGGTATGGACATCATAGGTCCTATCTCTCCCCCATCAAGTAAAGGTCATTCGCCGCTGCGGATTATTTCTTCAAGTGGTCAGAAGCATATGCGCTCAGTGAAATGAAGACCTCATCAGTCCTTCAGTTCTTGCGCACCAACATCATTTGTCGCTTTCGGTATACCTAAAAGATTCGTCCAAGATAATGGACAATAATTCCGGGATAACAAATTCTGCGACAAGTACAAAATCCAAAGTTGTCCTTCGACTCCATATAATCCGGCAATGAACGGATTAACAAAAGCCTTCAACATGACACTCTACAAAATTCTCAAGAAAATGGTCTCTAGTCACAAAAGAGACTGGGGCGACAAACTACCAGAAGCTTTATGGGCCTATTGAACCACCATTCGAGGACCAACCCATAGCACACCATTCTCATTGGTCTATGGATGCGAAGCTGTTGTCCCTTTGGAAGTACAAATTCCTTCCTTAAGGGTATCTTTGCAAAATGACATGACACAAGAAAGCAAAGTCAAATTAAGACTCCAAGAGCTGGATAATCTCGATGAGAGACGCTTGAAGCTCTACAAAGCATTGAGCTTTACCAAGCACGCATGGCAGGATCTTTCGACAAGAAGGTCAGGCAACGCGCCTAGAAAAGGGAGACTTGGTTCTTGCAGTAAAAAGGCCAATGGTTTTCGCCCACAAATCCAAAGGCAAGTTTGAACCAAAATGGGAGAGACCCTTCGTTATCGACAAAGTCTTCTTCAACGGCGCATACGCTCTTCTAAACAAGGAGGGTGACAGATGTATGCTGCCCATTACCAACAAGTTCTTGAAGCGGTACTACCCTTGAAGACTTCTTATACCGGGTCAGAACGACGCCTACACGGCAAACGCCTATTCATAGGTACTTGCTCGTCAAACCCACTCCTTTTTGAATTTTCATCTTTATGTTGAAATTTCTAAAAAAGGAAAAAAAAAACTCTCGAAACAATGTTTACTTTTATAGTTTCATTGTGAAAAACAAATCCAAGTTTAGGAGCTTCTTCCTAAACTTGACAAAAACTTTTGATCCTTGAACCCAAAATTCATGGTTTGAAACAAAAATCAGGACTCAAGGATTTCCACCCTAGTCCGCTCAGGCTTTTAGCACAAAAGATGGTTTTTAGTCAAAATTTATGACCCTTGTGTCTTTAAACAAAAAAATGGTTTTTCAAAAAAAAAAAAAAAAAAAAAAACCCGCGGAGAAGCGATGTGCAATTGATACTCGCAAAACCCAAAAATCGGAAGGATGCGAACCCCGTTCGATACTTCGAAAACCTCAAAATTGCAAGGAAGCGACACCTTGTCGATACTTGCAAAATTTCAAAAATCATGGAGACGCAACATTTCAGTTGATATCCACAACCCAAATTTCAAAAATCGTGAGGAATCGACATTTAGTCAATACCCACCCACAAAACCAAATTTTTGAAAGAGCATGGAAGCGACGTTCAGTCGATAGTTGCACCTTAATCTGCGAGGAGGCGACATTCTATCGATACTCACAACCGAATGAGCGAGGATGCGACATTCCATCGATACTCGCAACCGAATGAGTAAGGAGGCGACATTCCATCGTTACTTGCAATACCATTCAGCAGGGAGGTGACTATTAGTTAATACTTGCATTTTTTAAAACTAAAAAAAAACCTGCCTTTTATGCCAAAAACCCGGCTTTCACGCCAAAAAAATCAAAAACTTGGCTTTTATGCCAAAAATCTAAGAATTTGACTTTCACGCCAACAAAACAAAACTTGGTTTTCAAAATACTTGGCTTTCACGCTAACAAACAAATTTCGGCTCCTATGCCACAAACAAATCTCGGTTTCCATGCCTAAAACAATTTTCGACTCTCATGCCAAAAACAAATTTCGGCTCCCATGCCACAAACAAATTTCGGCTCCCATGCCCAAAACAAATTTCGGCTCCAATGCCAAAAACAAATTTTGGCTTCCGTGCCACAAACATAACCGGCTTCTATGCCACAAAATTTTGGCTTTCACGCCGTAAACCCAATTTGGCTTTCATGCCATCACAAAATTCGGTTTTTATGCAATCCCAAATTTTGGCTCTCATGCCATAAACCCAAATTTTGGCTTTTTAAGCCACAAAATTCGGCTTTCATGCCATCTCAAAATTCGGCTTTCAAACCATCAAAAAAAAAAAAACCGGGGGGGGGGGGGGGGGTGCTTTTGCCACAAAATCTGGCTTTCATGTCAAAACAATCCTTTGACAAGAGATTTTCACAAAATGACAACCTTTTGATCAAGTTTTCAAACAAACATTCTCATCCAACTTTTGCTTATTTTCATAAAAAAAGAATTTAAGTAAAAGGTATATAGAGTACCAAAAATGTTTTTACATGGAGGTACTAAAGAAAAGAAGAAAAGCGTTTGTTACAAAAAATCAAGAGCTCAGTCTAACATGGTCTTCAGCCCAAGATTCAACTCCTCAAGCAGACTCTTGGCCTTAGCCTCCAAAGCTCCCAGGTCATGCTTCTTTTAAATCTTTCCATAAAATGTGGCAGAATGCCGCAACCCATCTTCAACACAAGGAAGTTCTTCCCAGAGAATTTTTCATTGCTTATATTCCTGAGTCATCCTCCGGCGATTGCTGTCAGCCTCTTCAACCTAGCGAATCAGAGCCCCTTCTCTAGCACGAGCTTCCATAATGGATGTCCATTTGGCAGCAGCTTGTTCCTTCAATAGCTCGAGACGCTGCTTGGCCTCGACGACCTCCTTATCAAGACGGTGCATGTCTTTTGTTAGCTCAATAATAGCCAACTCGGTGACATTCCTCTCCTGAACGAACTGCTTCCAAGTCCACGAGATCTCATCCAGTTTAGATTTGACCTCGCCAGAAGGTATCAAAAACATCTCATTGAAGAAGTCACCATTTAGAAAACTCTTGGTCTCAATCCACTTGTTGCCCAAAGCAATGACTTCATCAACAAAAGCCTTTGCACTTACAATGTCCAGACCCACCTCTTCGTTATCAGCAAAAATGTCCTGCACATGCTTGATCATGCCAAAGCCAACTTCTAAGTGGCCAGAAGAAAGGGTTTCGACCCATGAGCTCAAGACGCTCTTCAACACTTTCTTCTCATACTGAAGAGATGGCCCGGATGAAGGCTCGCCCCTCTCCATCAGTCGACTGCTCATGTCATGCCCTATTGAAGGAGTAATCATCATACTCTTTCTAATCGAAGACACTGGCGAAGGAATCTCCTCAAAAGGCTTCACCCCTGCTGTATTGAAACCGGAAGAAGAAGTCCCTACTTCTGGATCAGCTGCAGGCATCCCGTGCTCTGACCCTGAAAAAGATGGAGGAACTTCTCGTGTTACCTCACAACTTGCCAGCAAAACACAAAAAAAGTATGAATATGATCATGTTGAAAATTCATTATCATCAGGGTTACTACTATAAATACCTTCTTCAACGACTGGCGGAATACTTTTTACCTCCATGAGTTCATCCGAAGTATCGTCAAAGGTCGCATCCATGGAAGGCTCGAAGTCGTCAGAATCCTTTGACAAGCCATCTGGCAAGAAAACAAAAAAAATATATGTCAGCAGATGGCGGCAAAGAAGAACAAAAAGAGGTAAAAGCAAAAGAAAATCATACCAAATGAAGGTTCTGGAACCACTCCAGATGCCACAATTAGATCCGTCATCACCTCATCGGCCGGAACCTCGGGCATCACCAAGTCATCATCTTCTGCTAAAAGAAAAAGAGCAGCGGATCAAAATATTTTTTTTCTATGAAAGATAAGGAAAAAGGGAAAAACATACCGTCATCAGTAGTCTTTTCTTCTCAACTCCTCTTTTCCGGAGGCTCATCAGCGTCCCCTGACACCTCTTCAACAATGGTGAGAGGGACTTCTAGATCAAGAGAATTTTCATACCGTCTCTTATTACGGCGTTGCCCTCTCTTCCTATTGCTTCTATGGGTCGGTTTGCTTGAAGTACCCGCCCCACTGTCAAAGTCAGGACTTTGACTTGACTCCTCACTGGATGGTCTGCTTTTCCCAGTCGACTCCATGGAAGCCTTCGTTCGTTCCACTTGCATCCAAGCGTCGATCTCGGCCTCTTCCTCCTCTAGCTGTTTCAAGACCTCACCATGTATCTCTTGTACAGCTCCTGATCTGATGATGTCTTGTTCACCGAGAAAGCCTATCTTATGCTTCTCTCTATAAAGGAAAGCCGGAACAACCTCTCGTCAGACGCCATCTGATATGCCAAGACCCTTCCCAGGAGATTGCTTGACATCGACCTCCTTCTTGGAAAGCCCCCGGTACACCGAAAAGCTCTCCACGAACCATTTCGTAAAGCCAGCAGTCCGGAAAGTGGGCAATTCAGGGTAGGAAACCATGGCGGTAGTATCCTTTGCACTGTAAAAGGTCCATGCATTCCTCCCGTCCTGCAAACTTACAAAACGCTTCACCATGCTCGAAGGCGCTCCAACAATGCCTTGAGAGAAACCCAACTGTAGCGCAAAACGAGAGGGGACATACGGCAGGATGTCAACGAAAAGGTGTCCACGATACAGCATCGTACCAACACGTATGTTGAAAAGCCACCTCTTTTCTGCATTTGTCAGAGAATAGTGTCTTCCCGACCCTACCCTGGTGGAAACATGAGAGACCAAAATCAAAAGCCTTCTTCCATAAATCCGGAGAAAGCTTCATTGGAGATTGCCCAATCTCGACGTCCCTGAACTGTCATATCCTCAAACGGGCAGACGGAAGAGATTCAGAAATGGCTGTCCCTCTAGCCAATCGAATCATAAAAGGGTCATTATCCTGTGCAACTCCCAATCGATGGAAGCCGGGACAGTGGTACACATACGACAAATAAAAATATGGGCTAAGAATACCCTATTCATAGGGAGTCCAAGCCGAACCAGAAAAGTAGCAACCTACAGTTCGGTACACAAATAGGAGTAAAGAGCAGGCACCAAAGCCAGCCGCTTTCCGAATGCCATCTGACAAGCCGGAAAAATACAATGTGGCCTGATGTACGTTCCATTTCCTCCAGCAAAAACAGCCTCACCCAGCCAATAAGTGAGGTAAACAGCGAGATCTCTCCGCAGTGCAATGTCAGAATAAATGGCGTATGTGCTTGCGAAGAATTTCTTCAAATTTTCTCGCACGATGGAAATCTTTTTCAAACCCGGGTTTTTAGCCGTAGCATCTGGGCCATACTATCGGTAGACTTCCCGCTGTCAAAGAAGATGGGAGACAAAGAGCTACAACTCTTCCAACTGCTGCACTTAACTTTCGAGCCCTCCTTCTTCTTCAAAAAATCGTAGAAGGCGACAAGCTGAAAGTACAAAAGCCTGAACTCCTCAGACTGCTCCTCAAGGACGCTATCAATAGGCATGAACTCCTCATAGAGTTTGCTGAGGACAAGCAGCCTAGTGATGGCACTCAATTCCTTCAAAGAAAAACCAATCCCACCACTTGTAACAATGAAGGTGCTGGTTTGTGGAAGGAATGACTCAAACATGGCCATGAAGGTTTCATAGGAGAAAACCACGGTTTGCCGAAAAGCACGAACCGCGTCAAAGATCTCTGCCTCCTTCAGAATGGCCCCACCAACCTGCAAGGTGTGATCAGTCCATGATTCCCAGCTTGAGTCAGCACTGAAACAGCCACGACGTCAAAAAGGCTTCACCCAATTGTTGTCGTTACCCCGGAAAATGTCAAGGCCCACCAGTCTCAAATCGACCAACAGATGATTAGAACCTTGGTAGTCGCTGGCCGGCATCAACATGTCCATATGGACATGTGACTTCTCTGCATATCAGGAAGGGCCGCCAACAAAAACCCCGGTCTTGATCACATTAGTCCTCTTCACCCAGCTTGGAGGATCTTCCCACTTAGGGCATGTGGGAGAGAGGCTCATGATCGAGATGGTGCGATCGAAGGTCAACCGGGTAGAAATAGTTCTCTCCTCACCGTCTACCGTGTAAGAGAACTGAAAACATCTTCTTTGGTATTTCAAGTCGTCAGGGACTGCATCACTAAAAAGAAAGGTAGGCTTGGGCACAACGCTCTGATCGTTCATGACCCAAGGACGATTACTTACCATAATCTTTTAAAATTCCTCATCCTTGAGAGCAATCAATCGCTGACTCATCTCATCTTGGTTGAGGGAGTCACACTCTTCCAAGTTTCTGTCCACATATTGGACCTTCTCCTAGGCCTGCTGAACGGCCACATTAGAAGATCTAGCAGATCAGCGGGGTGCGCCAGTAACAAGCCTCTTACCCTTGTCGGTTATGGAGGAACCACCTGTAAAGGATTGAAAAAAAAAAGATCAATTATCAAAATGACAGAATTTCGCTAAAAGATCTGGCAAAATTTTGGCACGATTCTGGGACAATTTCGAAGAAAAGGGAAACACCCCAAAAGAGATAGGAAGCTTTAAGATGAGTTCAACATCACTGCGAGCTCATAGTCAATAGAGGATTCTCAAAGAAGACTCGAACTCAAACATTGCTGTGAGATCAAGCCAGACTTCTCAAATCTCCACAAGAATGGAAAAGGGCTCAACATTACTGCGAGCTCCAGACTCCAAAAACTTGCAAAGCTCCTCAAAGACCCCGCAAGACTAAGAAAGGGCTCAACATTGCTGCGAGCTTCAAATCCCAAAACTTGCAAAAGACTTTCAGGTATGCATTATCATGTTTCCAATCCAACTTACCAAAAATCATGCATAGAAGGAAAGTTGTCATTAGATGCTAGGAAACCCTTGACCAAAGTTTGACCAATTCCAACCCAACTTAGGCAAAACCAATCAAACTTTGTCTATGTCAAAATTCATGTTGACTTGACGTAGAAATCCTAGCCTTTTGTTTGATGCATAAAAAAAATGCATGAACATCTTGATTTGCATAAACCTCATTATCATGGTGAAAAAAAAAAAACAAAGAAGAGAGAAAAAAATGGGCTAGCCCCACAAGCCGTGGCACATTGGCCACGTGGCCATACGATTCTGTCCGTATCGTCACAACAAAAAAAAAAATTCTCATTATCCTACTTTTACATGGAGTTTTTTTTTATGGAAAATGAAACTTACTTAAAGCCAAGGATGGAAAAAAAAAAAAGAACTTGAAGATCTTTGAAGAAGAAGAGAGGTTCTTGACCTTGGAGCACTCTTGAAGACATTTCAAAAAGAAAGCAATAAGAGCAAGAGATTCAACCTCCCCTTGCTTTTATAAAAGAGAGCAAACCAAAAGAGGAAACAAGGAGAAAAGCTTAGAGGTAAGTGCTAAAAATTAGCAACTTTCCCAAAAGAAAGAAGATTAAAGATATTCTCTCCTAAAGAGAAGATTCCTTGAGAAATTCTCTCCAAAATAAAGGAAACATGAGAGATTCTCTCCAATTAGGGATATTCTAAGATATTCTCTATCCAAAGGAGATATTTTTAGATATTCTCTACAAAATGACACCACATGAGATCTAAACCATCTTTAAAGCTTAAGGTCCCATGGGTTAACCCACATGAACCAGGTTTGACCACCTAGGCACTAAAAGAGGCTTTTAGTCAAAGAGAAATCCCTCTTACGAAGAGCATACAACATGGTTCCATGCCTCTTTTGAGTTGATTGGACCACAAAAAAAAAATTCAAGCCTCATGAGCTTCCAAAATTCAAAACCATCCAACCTCATAGACCAAATTGAGCCAAAATCTTGACATTGACATCCAAACCATTCCACTGGATCCAAAATAGTCCAAAAGAGTGACCAAAAACCAAACCCTGATCTCCTAACTTGCCACATACAGCTTGTTAGGTCACAAGGCCAAAACCAAAAACCAAATCCTGACCCCCTAACTTGCCACATATAACTTGTTAGGTCACAATGTCAAAAACCAAAAAACCCTTCTTAATCGCCTAATGTGCCACATAAAGCCATTAGGTTCACAAGGTCAAAAAGAAAAACTCAAATCCAAATCCCTCATGCCATTTTCAAAACTTTTCCTTGAGATGGTATGTGATCCCTTTCACTACCATAAAATCCCCTCGGAAACTCAAAAGGCTATCCTACCAAAAAGAAAACTACTCAAAAGCTCTTGGTCAAGTCAAAAGCTCTGCTTCAAACTTCTCTTTGAGGCACATCGACTTCAAAAGTTTTGCAACTCGTCACTGTACCTCGAGGGGGCATTTGTTGACACCAAAAATGTCACTTTGCCTCTTCGACATCGAAAGCTACATGAAGCCGCATCCTACTACAAACAGGCAATGCCACTTCAAGCATCAAATCTTATCAGAACCAAACAAAAATTGCAAGATTCATCAAAACAACCAAAAGAGTTTCGGGTCATTTATCATCATTTGGCCTAACTTCACTCATTCAGTAGCTGACCAGGAGCTCCCGGCGGCGACGAAGTCAGAGACCCTGACACATAAAATAAAGCACACACCTGGCCTCAAAATGCCACTAGGAGGCTCTACATCAAGTTTCAAGTTATTCCGACATCATTTGGCCTAAAAGGGAAACAGCCGCAACAAAGTCAACTCTCCTGGCGGCGACAGTGTCAAAGACATCAAAACTTTAATCAGAGCGTACGGATGGTCCCAAAATACCTCCAAGCTCCGTGTCAAATTTCAAGTCAAACCGACAACGTTTGACTCTCCATCAACCCTCGAGCAGTAAAATCAAGTCTCTCGGTGGCGAGAACCACCGAGACTATCACTCATCAAACAGAGCACATGGGTGGCTTCAACATGCTTCCAAAGGGCTACGTGTCAAATTTCAAGTCATTCCGACATCGTTTGACCTAGTTTTGACTTCTGACGAAAAATTGGCGACAGAGTCTTCGACCTTTCTAGAAAATAAAAAACTTTGTGCTCCGATTTGCAAGGCTTCTTTTCAGGTTTTCTTCAGGAGAATCAAGTCATTAAATGAGGAAAAATGTCAAGAAAAAAATAGGAGAAAAAAAAAGAATCAGAAAAGATCAAGAAACGGCCAAAAAAAGGCGACCAAAAAAGGGAAGAGTCCCATGGTTGCCAGCGACCCTGGAAATCCAGGTCGCCGGATTTCCGCCGAAAGGGCCATTTTCCAACCCTTTTCGCATTTCGAGAATCTCGGCCCCTGTGGTTTTTCAAAAATCTGATTTTTGGTGCTCGAAATCAGTTGTTCTTCACCAACATCTCAGATCTATCATCAAGAGCATGTGATCATCATCACACGCTTCAAAATTGTCAAACCGGCCAACCAAGAAAGTATACTTTTTGTCCGACCGATCGAAAGATCGACAAGACAGATGTTACCGGCCCACTTATATCAATCAGTGTCTGAAGTTGCATTGTCATCTGACATCAAACAACATGTGGATCCCTCGGCGATCATCGCAAGAAGAATCCCAAAAGACGCGGTACGGCCCGCGACTCTTCAAGCGCCTTGGTGACCACTTAATGCAGTTAAATGACCTGTTTTATGACAAGTTAATACAATCATTAACTTATTATTTTGGACAGCCCAATCAGAATCAAGAAAAAAAGGAGTTACAAGTCCAAGCAATCATGACAATAAATCATGAAACTCCTCTCATCATGGAGTTTAAAGGCGATTAAATGCCTATCATTCTCCATCGGCCCATCAAAAGCCATGAAAAAGGACTTACAAAATCATGAAATAAAAACTTGTAACTCCTCCCATCATGGAGATCATCAATGCCATCAATGCTCATAAACTCATCCCATGGCTACCAAAAGCCTATAAAAGGGGGGGTCATTCCAAGAAGAACAGATCCAGAGAGAGAGAAATTCAAGAAGAAAAATTTCCAAAGTCCAGACAATGCACAAAGAAGGTCTGCTGCTTTAAAGAAACTCTTTTGCAACAAACACCACAAGGTGATTGAAGTCCCTTTCGGAGGCCACCCCCCCAAGGCCCTCTCTTTCTATCTAACATGGTCTAGACGCGGTTTTTCAACCCGTCTACTCAGTTTTTTACTGGATATAGACCTCCCCTTGGCCTTTATCCTCTAAAAATCTAAAGTCCAAGCCAAGCCAAAAGAATCAAAACATCATATGTTCTCATCTGAAGGACTATGGCGAAGTCCATACATGACTTGCGACTGTCGATCTGAACGAGTCCCCGCAATTTCCTGAGAAGTCAGAATTCCTTTTCTTACTTTTCTATTGTATTTTGTATTTTTTTCTAAAGAGACAATAAAATCACAATTCTTGTATTTCATTATTGATGAAATTTGCACATCACCTTTCACGACAAAAATCGCCTCTTACGGCATTCAAAAACCTTGTCTCTTTTCTTAAATATATGTGCAATGGAAAGTTAGGAAAAAAGTTGATTTCCTTTTCTATTTGTGAAGGTGGATCTCCGGATCATCATTTTTAAATTCCAAGTAGAATAGAAAATCTAGCATGCCCATACAAAAATGTTGTTGCTCGCTTTTTCCCTCCGCCGACCTCCCGATAGCCCCGGGATGGAAGAGAGAGAAAAAAAACCAGGTCCATCAGGCGGCAGTCCGGCGACTGCAATCCTCCTTTCTCTGGTGAGGCTCTGTTTCAGAACCCACTCCCTTCTACAAGTCAGCAACGCAAGCCCAGGTAGACGAAGTAGTCCAAAACCTCTCATTCTCTCCTTTTTTGCAATCTGTGTGGCCCACCAAGTTCAGAACCGATCTCCCTTTGCACGATCTAGAAAACGCTATTTCAGTCTTATGATCTAATCCGTTGATCACGCACCAACAACTCTAACCCTCTGAGATCCAATTTGTCGAATCTCCCCATTGACGTTGGCCAAAAGCTGAACCTGAATTTAATCTATTCCTTTATGAATGCACCAAATCGCTTGTACCATTGTCCAGAAGCTTGTTTCAACCCGTACAATGATTTTTTCAAACTACATACATAATCAGGAACCTTAAACTGCACCCTACCTGCATTGGAAGCTCATTCATCTTCCTCGTAGAACCGCTTGCATCCGATGGCCTGATTTTCCTCATCAAGAGACTCCATCTCTTCAGTCATAGTTGCTGCCTGTTGACTACTTTCCAGCCCTTCCATTAATTCAAGAGACTCAGTCATCAATGCGTATGCAACCATATCATCACGGCCACTGTCTGATGTCGATGAGTACGTCGTCATATCCTCGAAACAGTATCTAACCGGCGGTTTCCTTTCTCTCTGCAGTCTACCCGTCTGCAACATCTGCGGCTCTATCCGCTGCATCTGCTGCACAGTCTGATTATCCCCTATATCCCGGGAGGAGCCAGATGCACTCTCATTCCTCACTAGGATGTCTGACTCCACTTGAACGGTGTCACTACTACTACCTACTTTTGTCTCCACCTGTTTTCTCACTTCGAGTGAAGTATCCTCATGAAATGTAACATCCTTATTGATGATAAATCTAGGTGAATCCTGATCGGTACATCACAACCTGTATCCTTTCACCCCAGAAGCATATTCCACCAAGATGCACTTCACAGCCCTTGGATCTAACTTATCGGTTTTCACGCGAGCATAAGCCGGACAACCGAAGATCCTCAAGTTAGAATAATCAGCTAGATTACCTAACCACATTTCTTCTGGTGTTTTGTAACCAATCTTTGTGTGTAGAGACCTATTTATCAAGTAGCATGCAGCATTTACTGCCTCAGCCCAAAAGTCTTTGGACAATCCCGCAACAAACAACATAAACGAGCTCTTTCCACGATCGTTTTGTTCATCCTCTTTGCAACTCTATTATGCTCTGGAGTTTCTGTTGTGGTGTAATGCCGAACTATACCATGATCCTTACAATAGTTCTCAAATTTTATTGATCTGTACTCCTTGCCATTTCATGTCCTCAGCTTCTTCACTTTCCTGCCAGTCTGTTTCTCAACTATTTCCTTCCATCGCTTGAATGTAACAAAGGTCTGATCCTTCATCTTCAGAGTATAAACCCAAACTTTCCTTGGATAATCATCAATAAAAGTCGGCATAAACCAGGATCCGCCCTTGGAGTAAACCTTAGAAGGCCCCCATACATCTGAATGAACATAATCAATGATACATTACTTGCGATGAATACTTGTCTTGAAATTGACCTTTCGATGCTTTCCGAAGATACATCTCTCACAGAAATCCAACTTGCATGTCTTCGTGTTACATAGAAAATCACGATTGTTCAGTATTGGCAATCCCTTCTCACTCATGTGACCCAGGCGCAAGTGTCATAAGCGTGTTGAAACAGATTCATGGTCTTCTGAGGAAGACACTGCAGCTCCATCTGTAATAGTATTTCCAGACAAAACAAATAAGTTTCCAACTCTATTGCCTTTCATAAGAACCAGAGCACCCTTCACAACCTTCATAACTCCACCTTCAGCTGAAAACTTACAACTATCGGAGTCAAAGGCACTAAGAGAAACAAGATTCCTTTCCAGATCAGGAATATGCCGAACCTCTACCAACGTTCTTACGATTTCATCATGCATCTTGATTTTCACTATTCCAATTCCAACCGTCTTACATGCAATATTGTTGTCCATCAAGACACTACCACTGTCGATTTCTCTATAAGTGGTAAACCAGTCCCTATTGGGATACATGCGGTAGGAACAACCCAAATCAAGAATCAATTCATCCTAACGACGAATTTCATTTTCAATCACAAAAAGTGCATTGTCAAAAACATAATCTGATCTTCCATCTGCAACACTGACTGAATCATCAGATGATGAATCTTCTATTATTTCTTTCCATTTCCTCTGCCTTTTGGGATAGTCTTTTCTGATGTGACATTTCTTATGGCAATAATAACATTCAATGTTTTTCCTGTGGGATCTATGTTTACCCTTACTACTGGAGTCTTTCGTTCTTCCTCTTACTATCAGTTTGTTGTGATCTAGGGCCTACGAAAAAAGATCAATCACACAAGAAAAGAACACAGAAATTTACGTGGTTCGGCTTTTGCTCTATACGGGGAAGACAAAAGAATTCACTATGCAATCAGAAGAAGTTGTACATCCTAAAGACTCTTAGTCTCTATTTATAATATGAGTCACAAAATCCTGTTACACCCAAACATTACTTTAATCACTGTAAACCTATAACAAGCCTACTTCTAATCACAGTACAACTTGGCCAATCCAAGGGCCCGATTGACCAAAATTAATTAACTTCTAGTAAGCCATACAAATTAACAATATCCATGTTTCTGGTAACACTCCACATAAACCAATCCATAATCCAGACAACCCAAAAAGAGCGACAATTTCAAACCTTCAACGGAAATCAACCCACAAAAGACAAATCTGAGAGAAACAGAAAATGAGATCATTTTTTAGGCGCGCGTTAGAGGGAAGGAGGATCAAGATTAATTGGAGATGAAATCCAATCTCTTTCACGATCAATCCCATGAGTTTAGGCTTTCACAATTTGTTATTTTTTTCAACCTTTGCAAATCATTAGTATGACAAGACGTGCAAACAAACCGTTGATATGTCTATACTTACGAAACCTTTGGAATGTACGTCTGACCAAGTAAGAGCCTCTTAACACCTCGTTGACACAGTCTCATGCCAGGAGGACAGTGCAATGCTTCGACCCAGTATCCTCTATTCAACCTCATCAAAACAGTGAAATACTGCAAATCCAGTGAATAATTGAAGAGCAGAAGAAGACGTTCTTGAGTAAAAATTCAACTCCTCTTCACCCAAACTTATCCAAATGCAGTGATATATTCTCTTACTTTTGACAACTATTCAAACCCTCCAACCTACAACAGGACAGCTGCAAATGATAGTAAGATACGACAAAACACCATACGATGTCTGGGCAAAAAGACTAAGAAATAGGCAAAGTATATAACTAAATGATTGAAAGCCATTTTTCAATTTCAGTGATGGGTCGGCCGAGCAGGTGAAAGATAAAAGAAGGGTGTTTTTTGAAAATTGAGTTGCAAGTGCAGGCCTAGGTGCTTTGTATAAAAGGAAAATAAGAACCCCAGAGCTACATAACCAAATTGCCAGAATACCTTCTCAGCAGAGTAGAGTATGGAGGAAACCATGGAAGGACTCAAGAAGGTGAGAGTTATTAGAGATTTTGAGAGAGAGGGTGTTGTGTTTCTCTAACAAATGAAAATGTTTCTTGTTTTGTGTGTACAGGAAGTTGAAGGTGTTTCTTCTTCTTTGGTGAGCAATGGCACCGTCGATTTTCGTGGACAAACTGCTGATAAAGCTAAAACGGGAGAATGGAAATCTTCTCCTTACATCATAGGTATAAGAACTGAGATTATCATTATTATTTCTTTCACTCTATAAGACTAGAAGGGCATATGTGATCCAAGCTCTATGGACCCATTTGGCCCACATTTGATCAGTGTACCCCTATCATGTGAGTCAGGATCATCTATTGTGTAACACGTCTTTAATTCCATCTTGCTATCCGCATACAGATAATCCAAACAGTCCAAGATGAATCTCATCCCTTCCACTGATGTCTTCAAGATCCGGTTCAAAATGAGTGGATTCTTATACTGTCTAGTATCTGATTGAGCATCATCATGATGGCAACAAGACTAGGCACTGATGTGATATTGCTACTGACAAAATGTTATTCACGTTTCACCTTGTGCTTAATTATATGGTGGGACTACTCTTTTTCAACTAAACTTGACAATTCATCGGAAGAGGGGATGAAATTCATCTGGATGGCGGGAATCATCTCTATTTGGCCCCATCATGGAACGGTTCGTTGTAATACTTGCTGGAGAGAATCCGGACTCCTTTCTTACTATATCTAATATATCTAATTGGAATTAGTGCAATTTGACATCATCTGACTTTTAGTCCCTACTCCCTACTGACATGAATCTCAAAATATATACATGGTTATAATAAAGGAAAGCAATTAAGCGTCTTAAGTTAAGGTACAACCTGTTCAATCAAACTGTTTGACCAAAGACTTGCTTGTGAAAAGCAGGTCCTCAATTCTATTTTTCTTTCCTTTTTCTTGGACCCTAGTTTACCCTGCTTTCTCTCTTTCCCGCTCCATCAAAGCTTCCAATTTAGCTTCCCTGCCTCCTCTTCGAAAATTTTGACGTCCCTCATCAACTGAGCTAACAACCTATGCGGGACTTGGAACACCAATGCCCTTCACTCCATAGTGATGTAGAAAATCAAATCAAATAACTGTGATAACTCACTTATCAGCACTAAGATTTAAACGGTCCATTAAGTCATGTTTGCTAAACAGGCGAGGAATCCACAAATAGGGTTTTCTACGGTAAGAATTTGTATAGGTGAGGATTTTTTAGGTCACATATGAGCACTTAGTGGAAGTCCAGAATTGAGGATTTTATAATCTCCTCCTTTCAGCCGCAGATTTTCACATCCCATGAGAAATGTCGACCTAAGAATCCTCAAATTAAAAATGAGGATCTCATGTGAGCCAAATCATCAGATATCTACAATCGCTAAACAGCAACTTTATAAAATGTGGAGATATTTTCTTTGAGAATTTAGTCGCCAAACGTGACCTTAGAAAAATATCTTAGTTTGATCCCATTGGTGAAATTTTTCTAAGTTTCTTTCTTCTGAACAAGTCAAATTGTGGGTCTATGTTGCTTTTGGGCTGCAGTGAATGAGGTTGCAGAGAGGTTGGCTTTCTTTGCAATAGCAGTGAACATGGTGGCGTACCTTGTCCTGGAGATGCACCAGTCGCTGCCCACTGCCGCAACGCATGTGACAGATTGGATAGGAGCTGCCTACGTTCTCACGCTCCTGGGAGCTTACTTGGCCGATTCTTACTTGGGACGATTCCAGACCATCATCATTTTCTCTTGCGTATACGTAGTGGTAAGATCTAAGATCGTCTCAACATTCTATATCCATGAGTCCATGATAGTTCTGAAATGGTGATATATTCTCTTGCATGGACACTATTGTATTCAGCTTTGACCAACATTCTATGGCCAATGTATTATTACTTTTTTGATTGATTTATTGGTTAGTTTGAGCCCCTTTTTCACTCAATATAATAACTCTCTAAAAATTATAAACTAATATATAACAATATTTGTCTTTTAATTTATTTTTAAGTATTTTAGATGTTAATAAAATAATAATATAAAATGTGAAGGCGGTGAAAATGAAGTGTTGATAAATTTGACGGCTGTTTGCATTAAAAATATGAGAATTGAATAAATAGGGTGGTTAAAGATAAAGATTAAAGATGAACTTCCAAAAATGCGCATCAAGTAGCGTTTTCGTTTGATTCTATTTCTATAAAAAAAATGTTATTTGATATTTATTTTTAGATATTCACCTTTTATTTTTATTTTTAACCACCTATATATATATATATATATATATATATATGTATTCATTCTCATATATTCAAATGCAAACAAACAAACAAATCTTAGATTGAGGTCATGGTTGGAACCTTATAGATGGTATACAACATGGATTCAGCTGAGTTTTGACCTCCAAGCACACAGGTCACATGCAGATATAGTTCTTCTCCGTCATCGGTCTTTTGTTTTAGAACTCCCTGGTACTCTCGTCCGACTATGCCAGACGGGCAACAGGGTGACTTGAATGAGTCTACCTTAGTACCAAAGTCAAATGTACATAAATTACTCAACTCGATGACCTGCCTAATTTAGTAAACGAATTTGAACCAAAGGGTGGCAAAATATAGAATAATATTGACCATATTCCAATTTTAGTACCATAAATCCTACATGGAGCCTATGCTTGCATTATTGAATAGAAATTTATCTAAATTTTATTCTAATTAGAGTGATATACACCTTTGAATTAATAATATACGAAATTTATTTTGTACCTGTAAATCCAATGGCATAAGTCCAATTGAAATAGTGACATACACCATCGTCCCAACCGTTGAGCCAAATAAATCTCATCAGTGAGTTCAGCATGCCAACTGCGATGCAAATCAAGCAGCTATAGGTTTGTCTATCAGCTAATTAATAAAGGGTCAACTGAATCGGATCACAGATTTAGCATTGGTTGCGTCAATGTCGACTCTGTCCAATTCTATCCAACAAGAGAAAAGTAAGGCAAGTTTATCAGATTTTTTTAGAAATATTCAAGTCTAATGGCGGCCATATATTACATATTTAAATAATAATTTAGACGTTCGATCGTTCTAATTAATGGTCTTAGGGATGATAACCGGCTCAGATTTTGAGAAGATGGGTCCCACCATGCATTAAAGATGGGGCACTGCACCATACTACACATCATTGAGCGGCGCTTGTAGCCGTACCCAGTTATAAACATCATTGATTAATGCTTTATCCTCATGAAACAATGAATCGTAGCAACTGTAACTATTGTTGATTTATCTACAAGATCAAATGAGCACGTCCACATGATCTACATGTTGATTATAGTCCATATATAGCAGCGAGTCCCACTTTATATATACCTTCCAATGGATTTGTCCACTTGTCTTTTGATTTTGGACATACATAACTACATTCAATCACATTTTAACGTTTAGATGGTGTAAGTACATGTAAGGGCATTAAGTTCATTTTGCACTACATCATTGCTGCTAGAGTGCTTTGTCTAGAAAGTACTTATCAATTTTAACATACCAAGCTCTTCGAGCTTACTTAAAGCCATTGCCTTCCTCAATTTGTTTATCTTTACCTTTTCAAATACTTAAATTATAAATCCAAGGGGCTGCTCTACATACACTTCCTTGTGTAATTCTCCACTAAAAATACTAATTTGATAAAAATTGAAAGATTTTCCTTTCATTTTGACCGCCTTAGCAAGATTAATGCTCTAGTTAATACGAGGAGAAAATATTTATGAAGATTAATATCAAGAATTTGTGCACACGTTTTGGCAACTAAAGGAGCTTCGTACTTTTATGAAGATCTAGACTCTTTAGTTGTATTTATACAACAAGTCAAGTTTTTGAAAATCAGTTACCGGTGCTAAATTTGAACTAAAAATGTGGACTTTGCAAAAAACATACAGGGCATGGTACTTCTTACACTCTCAGCATCCATAGAGAGTTTGCGGCCACCTCCTTGCATAGGCAAACTTTGCGAACCAGCAACAAAAGCACAAAATGCTTTCCTCTATGTCGCCTTAGCCCTAATTGCCCTTGGAACAGGCGGTATAAAGTCATGTGTATCATCATTTGGAGCTGACCAGTTCGATAAGGGTGATAAGAAGGAGACATTGAAGAAATTTGCCTTCTTCAACTGGTTCTTCTTTGCCATCAACATGGGAGCTCTACTAGGGATAACATTGATGGTCTATGTCCAGGTTAAGAAAGGATGGGCATGGGGATTTGGAGTGCCCACTTTTTTCCTGGTTGCTTCCATTGTTGTATTGTTAGTGGGTGTTCCCTTCTACAGGTTCCAAAGGCCCATGGGAAGTGCATTTACGCGCTTTGTTCAAGTAATTGTGGCTTCAACCAGGAACCATTTCCGTGGTGTGGAAGTAGGCCATGAAAAGGATCTTTATGAGGTCAAAACTGCACAATCTGCTATTGTTGGTGCTCGACAGTTGACTCATACGCGACAATACAGGTTTGTGTTCGTATTGTTAGATAATATCAATTTTTTTATAGTTTAATTTTCATGGGTGATGTCAAATTTGACGGCAATGGATCCAACAAAACAAAACTTTGTTTGTGGATTTTTGGGTTTTGATCAAGCTTGGGTCTAAATGGTAAAGCAATATGAAGTTGGTTCAAGCATGAGTTAAATTTTTTCTCTTTCTAAAACTCACCCAAAGATTTGGGACCCATCTGCCCTTTGTCATTTTTTGGCATACGACAGAACTTTTTTACTCTTCTGTATAAAAAGAAGAGTCCTTTCTGTCTTTTAGTGGAATGAGAGATTGACTCTCTTTTTTCACTTTTTTTTCTTAAAAAAGAAAAGAAAATGTGATTTTTAAAATTCTGTACTTACAAAAGACTCCTATTATTTTCTTGTCTCAAAAAGTGACCATAGACATTAGGGGTGTAACGGTTCGATTAACTGGCCATTTTGTAAAAACCGTTAACCGAAGTATAACCGCGGTTTTCTGTCTTTTAAAACCGTAATCATAACCGTATCTACGAAAACCGTGGAAAACTGAAATGCGGTTAACCGTATTAGACGATTTGGCTACGGTTAATAACCGTGGAAAAATCACTTTGAAAAGCTTTTGCATTTACAACAAATGAAAATGGAAAAAAAAAAAAAAAAAAAGAGAGAGAGAGAGAGAGAGAGAGAATGAAAAAATAAGCATAAATCTACAAGCAACCATCTCTGTATCACAAAACAGGGTTCCTATTGGGCTGGAATGCCGAGCAGCCAAGCCAAGCCTGCTCTTGGATTATAGCTAACTCTGCATTTCTTGGTCTAGATGCTCCAGACCCAATATTTAAACAGGATATAATGTTAGTGCATCTTTTTACAAATGTTTTTCTTGTGGCCCCACCCAAAATTAGTCAGGCCCAGTCGTTGTCTTCATTAGATTGGGCATATAGTGAATCTTCACCCAACAAATGGACTGTAGTTTTGTTATTTATACATAAGTCATAAAGTATTTCATTTAGCCCATTTATTTTTTTATTTTATTTGTATAACGGTACGGTTAAACGTGTGCGATTAACCAAACCGTATTTTAAGGTTTGGTTCGGTTAATAACCGTGAGTTCTTACGGAAAACTGTAACCGAACCGAACCATGCAGTTTTTTGATTTCATTAACCGTAACTATAAGCGAATCATGAAACACGGTTATTAATAGTGGTTCGGTCTAGTTCAGTTCAGTTAGACGGAGTTTTTGTTTTCTTTTACACCCCTAATGGACATGTAACCCAAATGGGCCCTTGACTTCTTTTTAGAAGCCTCAAACCTTTTAAGATTTCTTAATCTTTAATAATTGTTCTTTTTTTAGTTGCACCTTTTTTACCACTATTTGGGGGAGTATAAGATAAAATGCCCTTATTTTAAACTGAAGATTAGAGAGAAAAAAAAAAGGTTTTTTGAGTTACACACCATTTTTACCACTATTTGGGGGAGTATAAGATCTAGCTTTCTATTAGAAAATCATTAAATCCGCCGGCATCATTGTTCTTCGTCTAGGAAATAACATCTAAAAGTAACTCTGAATGATTTGTTCTTAAGAACATCACCAACAAAAGCATGACTTTAAGGGTGCATTTGCGCAATAAAAGAATCTCTTTTTAGAAAGGAGAATTATTCTGATTTTCCATTCAGTCCACTATTGTGTTGGTTGGTGCATGCACGTATTATTATTTTTATTTTTTTGAAAAATGAGAAAAATGAATTAGATTTTTCTGATAGAGAGGATTTTGATTCAGTATGGTTAGGAATGCAAGATTTTTTTATTTTTTTTTTCGGAACATAGAATCCTCTTATCATACAAACAAGTATTTTTAACTTTTGGCCCCCATTTCTCATTGCTATATCGTGAAACACTATGCCAACACGATTCTTCATTGTCAACAAACTGAAGTTCCTTCATGATGTTTATTAGGTTTTTGGACAAGGCAGCCGTCGTATTCAACAACAACAACACCAACACCAACACTAATAGCAGATGGAGCTTATGCACAGTCACCCAAGTCGAGGAGTTCAAATCCTTCATCAGGATTCTACCTGTCTGGGCATCAACCATTGCTCTCTCCATATCATTCGCGCAGCTCTCCACCTTCTTCATCAGCCAGTCCATGATCATGGACCGCAAGCTTCCGGGCACAAACTTTGTCATCCCCACTGGTTCGGTCCCCATTTTTAGTGCTGTCAATGCCCTCTTACTTGTTCCCCTTTACGAGGGGTTTGCTGTTCCCATTCTTCGCAGCTACATCGGCCACCATCGAGGCATCACTTCACTACAACGCATGGGCGTGGGGCTTTTCATCTCCATCTTCTCCATGATTTCAGCAGCAACTATTGAAAAACAGCGCCGCGATCATGCCAACCCTCTAAGCGTGAGTGTCTTCTGGTTGCTGCCTCAGTTCTTCCTAATGGGGAGCGCAGAGGTGTTCACATATGTTGGGCAATTGGAGTTCTTCTACGATGAGGTGACCGATGGGACGAGGAGCCTTGGCAGCGCTTTGTTTTTGAGTGGGTTGGGGATAGGTAGCTGGTTGAGCACTGCTATTGTGAAGATCATAGAGAGAGCTACAGGTGGGGAGGAGAAAGGTTGGTTGAGGAATAACCTTAATCATAGCAGACTTGACTATTTCTACTGGTTGTTGGCTTTGATCAATGCTACCAACTTCTTAGTGTACTTGGTTGTTGCTTGGAAGTATAAAGGTAAAACTGGGGTTGATGGGAGTGTGAGAGATGAAGTCATATTTGATGAAGAGGTTGGAGTAAAACCAATTGAAGATGATAGGAAATGGGAAGGAGGTGTGATATCAAAATAAAATGACTTTACACAGTTAAAATAACTCAATTTATTCATTGTTTGTGAACTTGTATTTGGAGAACATATATTAAAAATATTCTATATTTAAACTTTATAGTTGTACTATACTGATCTTGGGTGGTTGCTATTTTGAAAATATAGAACCTCATAGGGTAACCAACTGGATGCAAGCAAATCATGGGATAAGGGAAAGATGCTGGCTCTTCCACTTCCACAATAACCATACATTCCTTCCTAATTTAGAGTACTTTCTATCAAAAGGAAAGTGATGATGCAGATTAGGATTAAGATCACATGTTGCATATATATATATATATAATATATATAGAGAAAAGCTCACACAGGCTGCAGCTGTTCTTATTACAAGCTGGAGCCTGTGTGAGGGCAGGCAGATCCGTTGAGCCTCACACAGGCTCTAGCTTGTAATAAGAACAGTTGCAGCCTGTGTGAACTTTCCTCTAATATATATATATATATATGCTTGTTTTTTTACTAGGGTTTCTTAGAAGAATTTGGCATATTGGGAATTCAAGGACATGATGTGATAATTTGTCCCGGCGTTTACAAATGCCATGTTTTTTCTATCAAAATTCCAAATTTCTATCATCTAAAAAGTCTCAATGACCTTTGGAATTCTTGTAATTTCAATCTCTCTGATTTTTGGTGGAATTTTGGATGCCAAATTACAATGGAAGACTCGGTAATTCCACTTGTCTACAAGTAAAAATTCTTTGGATTCTAGTAAAGAAACAGGCCCAGAATTTTAGACTTTGTTGGGTGTGCATTTTTCTAACGTTTGATGTGGCACGGGTTATTCAGCTGCAAGGTGATCAACATAAAAATCTTTCCACTTTCCTTGTTCAGGTATGTCATTGAACTTGTTTATTTTTTTTCTTTGTTTTGCTAGTACCATTGATACTCAGCTAAAATATTTTATTCATTTCTTGTTTAGGCTGGCATTGTGAAAAAGGAACACATCAAAATTCATGGTTTTTGAGTAAAATCTGTGCTTACCCTGATGTTTTGAGTACTTTATCTTTGTGTTGTGTATGTATTGATATTTGTTGGGAGTTTAACAACATTCCAAAAGCTATTGCCACGAGACAACAATGTTGTCTTTGTCTACTTTTTACTGTTCACGAGCAAAAATATATGTATAGATAAAACCTATTTATTAGCGGGCGGCAAACGGGTTGGGCTAGTGGGGTCCTCTAGAACCTCTAAAATAAAATAAAATAAAATAATTCAAAGTGATTTTGCAAGGATCTCATGCAAAAAAATAAATTATAAGAACTCTTTTGTATCATCAACAGTCAAGCTCCAATGATAGTCCCCTCCGATCCCATTGCGCCCCCCCCCCCCCCCCCCCCCCCCCGCGGATCCTCCTCTCCATCCCTGTCTCCCTGATTCCTCCTCGGATCCTCCTCTCCATCCCTGTCTCCCTGATTCCTCCCCTCAGCAAACTGCTCAGTCCAAGCATGCAGAAGATTCCCTCCTATCGGCTTCACCGGTTGAATCTCCTACAGCTCAGCTAATCCTTACCCCTTCCCCAGCCTTTTCCGAGCTAAACCCTCCCCTTCCCAAATCTCCGACACCCTCCACCTCCACCTCCACAATCGACCCTCTTCCCCACCAAGAGAACCCAGTAACCCTGGCCTCTCCCCTAGCCTCTTGGGACCCTGAACAGCTTCAACTGTTGCAGAATCACTTGCGGAGTCTTGTTCCCCCAACCATTGGCCCTCACTCCAACCCATCTTCCTCGACCCTCATTTCCCCCATATCCCCTCCCAAATCCTTTGCCAAATGCCTCTCTCCCATGGTTTTCTCTCCCCCTCCTGCCATTCCCCCAGCGACTTGGATTGATGGCAAACTCACCATTCGGATCCCTCAGCAAATGGTCACAAACAGCAAAGAATCTTTCTCCTTCTCTGCCTTAGGGAAATTTGTGGGAAGAAGACCTACTCTGGAAGCTTTGGAGCAGTGGGTGTCCTCCCCTTGGCATCTTACCATGCCCTGCCTTATCTCACTCACAGAGAAAGGCAATTTCATCTTTAGGTTTAATTCCCAGGCAGATAGAGATGGCCTTACCTGTCAAAGCCCCCTCCGGTTTGATAAGAAAAAGCTTCTTCTTCATCCATGGTCTCCAGGTCAAGAAGAGAGCCCTTGGCCAGCAGAAGCTCCAGTGTGGATTCGTCTCAAAGGCCTCCCTTATCACTACTGGAGCAGTGACATCTTGCTCTCTATTGCTGCATCTATTAGTAAGCCCCTGCGTCTAGATGAAACTACGGCCAAGCAGCGCATGTTAACTTTTGCTAGAGTGCAGGTTCTTTTGGATGTGGCTAAGATCGGTCATAATCTCCTTACAGTGGAATTGGAAGGGGATGCCATAGTGGAGGTCGAGGTGTTATATGAAAATACCCCTTGTGCAGAATGTCTTGTGGTTGGCCACCTTTCCAGCAAGTGCCATTTTCGCCAGAGGCCTAGATTGCTGAAAACCCCGATGGAAGCAGACAGACTGATTAATCCCTCTTCAGCTATCCCCTCCTTGGATAAGTCTCAGGAATCCCTTCTAGCAACAGAAGTCAGCCCTCATGATTCAATTCATTCTATGGTAAATCCCCCCCCCCTTCTAAAGATTCTTAGCACATTGTTAGCTCTGTACCATCCCCCTTGCCTCCTCCACTCTTTATCTCGGGGAGTAACCTTCCATTATCCAAAAGGAACTCAGATGACCCCCTATCTGCTCTCCCAAAAGCTTCTTCTATCGCAGGTACTATCCCAGCCACTATTATTAAGTGTTCTAATCCCTTCTCCATTTTGGAGGATCATTCCATTGCAGACCCTATCATTACTTCTAGCAATCCCAAGCATCAGTTGTTTCCCTCCTCCCTAAGTGATGGTATCTGAGTCCCTAGTCCAACCAAGCACCCTTCCTCCACAGCCACCAAAAGTCCTTTCTTGGCTATCCCTACCCAGCAAACAACCTAGATTTCCTCCCTCATTGTTGACTTATCATCCTTCAAGGTGAAATCTAAAAGGAAATCCAAGCGCCGAGCAGCTATTTCCTCTGGCCCCAAGACGAGAAGCACAGCTGGTCCTCCCTCCTACCCAGTTATCAATGATTAAAGTCCTATATTGGAACTGCAGGGGAATCAGTAATTCCCCCACCAAAACCATGCTTTTTCATCTCCTTGAATCCCACTCTCCTGAACTCATCTTCCTCTCCGAGCCTAAGGCTAATCTGGATTCTTTTCTTGATTCTAGAATGCATTCTTTTGTCTTCAATCCAACTTACTCCAATCCCACTAATACTCTTTGGTGTCTCTGTAACAAGAATTCCAATTTTCCTTCTCCTTTCTTGATAGCTCCTCCCGACATATATCCATCTCTTTAGCTGACTCTTCCTCTTCCCCCATCTGCTTCATCACAGGGGTCTATGGGTCCACTGATTATAGACTTAGAAGGGATCTCTGGAGCTACCTAGTGAACAGCTCCTCAACCACTCTCCCCTGGAGTGTGATAGGGGACTTCAACGCCATTCTTCTTGCAAAAGAAAAACTCAGTATCTGTCCCCCTTCCTCAATTTCAGTTAAGGACTTTCAAGATATGGTCACTGCCTCTGGGCTTCAAGACCTTGGTTTCAAAGGTAACAATTTTACCTGGGCAAATAACAGGCAAGGTATGGCTCTCGTTGCTGCAAGACTTGATAGAGCCCTACCCAATTCTCTTTGGTTAGACTCTTTTGATGACCCCATAGTGAGCCACCTCCCCAGAGTAGCCTCTGATCACAGCCCTAT
Organism: Cinnamomum chago; assembly: GCA_038049695.1. Taxonomy (NCBI): domain Eukaryota; kingdom Viridiplantae; phylum Streptophyta; class Magnoliopsida; order Laurales; family Lauraceae; genus Cinnamomum; species Cinnamomum chago. The sequence goes on from CP142452.1 coordinate 37,519,537, forward strand.
CCTGCTATTTCATAGGAAAAATCCTTTATTCAGCAAAAACATTCCCTTCATATTTGAAGAAAAGTGGCTGTTGCAGGACTCCTTCCTTGAGGTAGTTGTTTCCAGCTGGGCCTCCCCCTGCAAAGGGACTCCCCAATTCATCCTCGCTAACAAGCTAAAGATCCTAAAGTTTAATCTTAAGGCTTGGAGCAAGGAGGTTTTTGGCCATATGAAGTCCAAAATAGCGGCCTCTTGGTCTTGTCCAAGCAAACTGATTTTGAAGTCAATCCCAGTGATATCCTTCTTCAAGAACTGAACATAGCAAAAGCTGACTTCCATAACTGGCTTAATAACGAAGCTGTGCATTGGAAGCAGAGGGCCAAAATTAGGTGGCTCCAAGACGGAGATAGGAATACAAAGTTTTTCATCTTTCGGCCAAATTAAGAGGAAAACGCAAGAGCATTGATCGGATCGCAGTGGGAGACATCATCTTTAAGGATGAGTCTCAAATTAAAGGCCAGGCTTCTTCCTTCTTCTCCAATCTCTTTCACTCCTCCCCAGAGTCTCCGGATGAAGCTCTCTTTGACATGCATGGACCTTCTGTTTTGGAAGAGCATAACAAGGCTCTCACAGCTACTCCATTCCCATCAGAAATTAGAGAGGCTGTCTTTAAGCTTAAAAGGAGTAGTTCCCCAGGCCCAGATGGATTCACTGGGGCTTTCTTTACTAGCTGCTGGCACATCGTTGGGAAAGAGGTGGTGGGGGCAGTGACCCACTTCTTTACCTCCGGTCACATATTGAGAGAAACCAATGCCTATTTCCTTTCCCTTATCCCTAAGAAAGCCTCCCCAAACACCTTCTCAGATTTCCGTCAAATAAGCCTCCTGAACTTTGTTTACAAAATCATTTCTAAGATCCTGGCCACCAGGCTAGCCTCCATCCTTCCTCTCCTCATCTCTGACCACCAATCAGCTTTCGTTAAAGGAAGGACCATCCACCACCATGCTGCCTTAGCCCATGATCTTATTCAAAACCTTAACACAAAAATCCGAGCAGGGTCCGTCTGCTTGAAGTTGGACATATCTAAAGCCTTTGACAAGTTGCAGTGGAGCTTTCTTTTCAGGGCTCTAAAGTTCTTCAACTTCTCCCAAACCTGGATAAACATGATCAAAGAGCTAATAACCTCTTGTAAAGGATTTGTCCTTATCAATGGCAGTCCTTGTGGTTTTTTTAGCTCTTCTTGTTGCCTGCGACAGGGAGACCCCCTATCTCCCTACTTGTTCATTCTCGCGGAGGAGATTCTCAGTTTAAATCTAGAAGCTCTTAAGCAGGTTGGTGCCATTGAGCCTATCTCCACTATCCCCAGGACCCCTTGCCATCTCCTCTATGCTGATGATATCTTGCTCTTCTTCAAAGCTTTTAAGAGAGGCCTGAAAAGAGTTCATGAGCTTCTATCTACCTACCAAGTCTCTTCAGGTCAATGCTTCGCTCTCCAGAAGAGCCAGTTGTTTATGGGAAAGTGCTCTGCTAGGAGATCTCACTTGGCTACTAATCTTTTGGGTATCCCTCAGGCGACCCTCCCCTCTACTTACCTGGGAGTCCCCTTCTTTCTTGGCACTTCAAGGCACCCCTTCTTCAATCAAATCTTGGACTCCTTTAGATCCAGGCTGGCTGGCTGGAAAGCAAAATGCCTCTCTTTTGCGGGTAGACTAATCTTGGTTAAGCATGTGCTCTCTTCCATCCCCCTCCACACCTCCTTGGTTATTCCAATTCCGAACAAAACTTGCCTTCAGATTGAGTGGTTGATGCGGAGCTTCGTTTGGTCAGCTGGCCCTGATAAATCCAATAGTCTGGTAAATTGGAAAACAATCTGATCGCCTAAATCAGAAGGAGGTCTTGGTCTGCACAGAGTAAAGGTCTTCAATGAGGCCTGTATGCTCAAGCTTGGATGGTCGGCTACCTCCTCCAACTCTCTCTGGGCTAATTGGTTCAGAGCCAGATACTTCAGAGGCTCGATATGGTCTCCTACCACGCCTAAAAGAGGATCATGCATTTGGATGAGAATCAGGCCCATGGCTCACCTCCTTCAGAGCGGGAGCATTTGGAAGATTGGAAATGGCCTCTCTATCAACATCTGGTTGGACAATTGGATTGATAAAGGTCCTATTGCTCCCAGATTTCCCTATCTACAGCTCTCTGATTAAAATATCCATCTCCTTGCTTACCTGCAAATTTTTCTCCTTCAGTCCATTAGCCACTTATCCTTAGGTAACTCCTCTGCCTCAGAATTCCTTATATGGCAGGGCAACAATTCGGGGACTCTCTCTCTCTCTCAAAGAGGCTTGGAATTTACTAAGGATCAATCACCTTGTTGTCTCCTGGGATGGTCTAGTCTGGACCAAGTTTCTTAACCCCAGATTGGCATGCTTCTCCTGGCGCCTCCTTCATAGAAAAACTCCAACGGATTGGTGGGCTAAACAGAGAGGAAGCTCAATGGCTTCTAGATGTTGTCTATGTCTAAATCATGAAGAAGATGATCTCCACCTCTTCTTCTCTTACTCCTTTGCGCTTCAGGTATGGATGTGGATCTTACGTCTTGGTGCCAATTCCCCTACCCTTCCTCTGTCAGCGTCAGTAATTTGGTCTTCCTTAGCCCAGGGCACTGACATCCATGCAAGAAAACTTGCAGCGGCGATCTTTTTCAATACCATCTTTGTTATCTGGTCCCTTTGGAATGATTGCAAGCACCGGAATTGCAAGCCTAGGCTGGAAAGAGCTCAGATAATTCTCCAGGACCAGTTGAAAGTGCTGGCTAGCTTGTTGCAAGGATCTGCCATTTCCCTTTCCCATCCTGTCCTGTATGGTTTGGATCTAGTTTGAGTTCCTGCTCAGTCTCTGTTTTTTGTTGGTGGCTTCTCTCTCTCTCTGCTCTGCCTGGTTGGTCCTGAGTGTGCTGAGTTGTTGGCGGAGTTATAGGTCGTGGCTTGGGCAATGTCTTCTCCTTCTTAGGCTTTTTGCTGCTGAAGTACCCTTGCTCTGTTCGGGTGCTGTTTGTGGTGTTCTGTTTTGTCTTGGTTGGCTTTGGAGTCTTGCTTTGTGCAGGCTGCTTTTGTGCTCTTTGTGGTTTGGGTTGTCCTTCTTTTGGTTTTTTCTTTGGTCTTCAGTCCTCCTTGTATAGTGTCTTTCCCTTGGAAGGTTGGCTCTGCGGTTGGCATTTTTTTGTTAGCCTCCCTTAGCTGGTCTTTCCTTGTTTCTTTTGGGCCTTCCCCCCCCCCCCCCCCCCCCCCCCCCCTCTCTTTTCTTCAATACATATTTACCTTAAAGCAAAAAAAGAACTCTTTTGTATGCAAAAAAACAGTGAGACTGCAAAGCCTTTTTGTTCGAGTTATCAAACCCATGCCTCAGTTCTCATATCAACATTATCCATACATCTCTTTTCCCCCCTTAATTTTTTTCTCCCTTCCTTCATGAAATCCAAGTTCTAAATTGTTGTATGTGGAAACGCCCCAACCCAACCCCCCCCCCCCCCCCCCCCCCCACTTTCCGTTCCTCATGCCTCAAAACCGACCATTCTAATAAGAATCCAAGCCTGCCCCAAATTCCAAGTCCTCTACAACCCCACCCATATTCTGTCCTATTCCTAAAGGATTTCATGTAAAAGAAGATCGAAGTGTGATTCAAAGGGCATATGTTAAAATTGGGAACAAAGAAAGCAGAAAGATTGTACAACCTTTTCATTCTACTCATCATGTGTCAAACTTATGCCTTCATCTTCATATCAGCATTATCCTTCTCTTTCTTCTATCTCCTCACTTTTTCTCCCTTTCACTCCAAAAATCCAAGTTCCAGACCCTCATAAAAGCCTCAACTTACATCAACCTTCCACTCACAGCAACCTTCCACTCACAGATTCAAGCCCAAAATACAATAACCCAAACTTGCCCAAAATACAATAACCCAAACTTGCAACATTCCAAGTCTTCAATTCCACCCAAATTGTTAATTGTGATACAAGCGAAGAGACTCACACTTGAGCTTGTGATAAGGTTGTTTATCAGTATATCACAGAGATTACTCTAACTTAAGTAGGCTTGAATGTTCATAATGGGTTGTTTAGATTTATGAGTTCAACTGAATCCAAATGACCCATTCAGTGTAGGTGTAGGCTTTGCTTATATCACAGTTAGAAAAAAGAATTTCATACCTAAAATGAAGATCAAAAGCTATGTATTCATTTCCACCGTTCTTTAATTTTATCTTCATAAAGGAAAAGGTTTCTACTATGTAACTTTCTCTACTAGGTTATAACTCATAACCCATTTATATATTTATTAGTAAAAAAAACTCGTAATCACGAAAGCTTTCTTCCAACTATGTTGGGACAGCTATATGAATTTTTTTTGTTCATTCTGATCTATTCTAAGGCTATGTATTCACTTCCACCCTTCTTTAACTTTATTTTCATAAAAGAAAAGGTTTTGACTATGTAACTTTCTCTACTAAGTTATAACTTACAACCTGTTGATATATTTATTAATAAAAATATTCAACATCATGAAAGCTTTGTTCCAATTATGTCGGTTTAGCTTGTTCATTTCAAACTATTCTTAGCCAAATTTATATTCATAAATTTTAAACGAACTTAGAAGAAAAATGACATTTTTTTATATATCAATTATGATGAGGTGGAAAGGACAAATCTGCAGCATCACAAGCCTTATAGTATAATCCTCACGGTTGTTTGATTCGAGTCGGATTTCGGACACAAATTAAAATAATACCATGATTTGTCCCTCTGCGAAAACAACAACATAAAATAAAATAAAAACAGCTAACGTCCGTCTTCTCACCGTTAAAACTGCCGTATAGTTTCCCGCCTTTTTTTCTATCAGAACCCCGCCCCCACTCGTCTCTCTTTCTGCCTTCCCGTGGAAGTGAGTCTATGAATGATTCCATCAACCAACACTTTTTTTCCCATTCCGCATTTCATTTAAATTTGCACCTCATTTGTGTTTCATTTCTCACTCGTTTCTGTTTTTATCTAACCGGACTTCTCCTTCTTTCCATCCCATTCCGCATTCCATTTAAAAGCAAAATTCATTATTCAACCAACAAATTATTGGTTTTTAGGAACAAAGGTCACGTGGAGTTGGCTTTGTTATTCTGCTTAAACCACAGGACATATCTGTCGGATGTGAATTTTGATCCCCCAGGGGAGGGAAATCGCCATTCATCTATATGTGCTATTTAAATTTTTACATCGAAAATGAGGATTCCGACTACCCTCAAAATCGACGGATCACGATCGCCAGCTACGGTAACGGCCGTAACACCGTTCTTTGACAAAAGCCAAAGAAAAATGGGAGAAAATAAGTGGGTGGGTTCTTCTCTCGTCTAATGTGCTGCCGGCAACACACGACGGTTTTCCTGTCACATTAATTTGGGTCTCTTTGGGTCTTTTTAATATCGGGTCAATTCAGGGTTATGAGTAAAAGTCCACATAAGGTTAATCCTCACATAGCAAAATCATGGTATATCCAAGTAAGACAAAATAATTAAAATAAAGAAAATAAAAAGGGGGAGGTGCCAAATATTTAAGAAGAGGATCGGCCCCGTTCCCGGGTACCCCCTTCTAATCCCTTGGCAAAATAGGGTTTTAAGGCTGACTTTTTAAATCAAAATGATGATGCAAATGAGACTTTGACTTGTGATTTCTGTGTTTTTCGTGTGCGATACACGAGTGATAAAGTGAAAAGCCGATGGGTTGTGATTGATTGAAGGTGGCCGATGGGCCGGTGTTTATTTTAGAGTGGCCGATGGGCCGAAATAAAAATATGCAAAGTGTGTGAAATCACTCATCTCATCTAATTATTCTCATTTATTCAATTTTAGCAGTCAGTTCTTTATTCCCTTTTATTATTAAGTTCGATTAAATATTTGGCACCTGAGGTGGAGGAAGAAATAAAGGAAAAATCTTTTTTTGGGTTTATTTTTTTGATTTTATAGTTTTTATGGTTTTTTTGATATTGGGCTAGAAGGGCCTAACTAGGGGATTTTTACTTGGATTTAAATGATTAATGTTTTATTACTGATCATCGGATTAACCCTAACCTAAGGTCCTAGACCGCCCACATCAGCTTTCCCGGTCCCCTAACGGAACAAGAAAAGTGGTGGGACGAAGCCTAATGCTCTAATCTATCTAATGGAGAAATCCGATATAATCCTAGGGTGCAAATAGCCTAAGCTTGGCAATTTCTATGCCTAAAGAATTTGGTTATGATCTTAATTGGGTTGGTTTGTTTTAAATTAAAAGTTGGTTAAGAATAATTTAGAGATGCTTTAAGGTTCTGATTAATGTGTTTTTAAATATGTTGAGGTTCTGTTTTAGTTGTTTAAGGCTATGGACTTTCAGGTTTTGTTTCAAACGACGGAAAGATATCGGAATCGGTGAAGTAGGACTGACGGAGAACTTGGGCGCACTTATAGCTGCGCCTATGTTACTCAGGCAACTTGGGCGCACTTATGGTTGCGCCTAAGTGTCAGGTTCTGTGTGCTTGGGCTGGTGACGATGGAATCGCTATTGATTTTGGAATTCGGGGAGTTTCTATAAGCGTAAGCTTTTGTTTTAATATTGTTTTAGGTTCTGGATTGATTTTATCTTAATGATTTAAGTCCGGAATTCGAAATATAACCGAGGTTTACTACTTTGGGCTAGACAGCGAACCTGGGCACACCTGTGAGTGCGCCTAGGTGTTGTTGTAAACTTGGGCGCACCTGTATGGGCGCCCAAGTGGTGCTTTGATGTTGTTCGCCCGTCCGGCTTCGGTTCGGGGTTCCGATTGGGTTTAAGTTAATTAAATCTTTAATTTATGGGTTGTTATTGGTTCTGTGATAGTCTTATGATGTTGATTAAAGTCAAGGTTCACGGTGAATATGGATTCGGAGATCCCGGGTGGAGGTGAACTTGGGCGCACCTGTGGTTGCTCCTATGTTTCCTTAATGACTTGGGTGCACCTATGGTTGCTCCTATCTTTGCTAAATAACTTAGGCTCACCTCTGGTTGCTCCTATGTTTCCCGAGTAACTAGGGCGCACCTATGGTTGCTCCTATCTTTCCTGAATAACTTAGGCGCACCTGTGGTTGCTCCTATCTTTCCTGAATAACTTGGGCGCACCTATGGTTGCTCCTAAGTGTCTGATTCGCGTGTTTTGGTTCTCTATGAGATTCTGTTCGCTTAGGCTTGGAGTTTCAGGTGATCTATGTCAATAAATATACGTGGTTTAAGTTCGGGAGTTAAAACGCGACCAATGTGCTTTGGGATTGGAACGAGAAGTTGGGCGCACTTATATGTGAGCCCAGGTTTCTGGGGTAACTTGGGCGCACCTGTGGTTGCTCCCAAGTGTCTGCCTGCTGTGGAGCTACTAGTTCGTTCAATTCTAGGGTGCTTCTAAGTCGGATTTGGTATTCTGGTTGGGGAATGTCTCTATTCTCTGTGTGTGGCCAAGTCTTATCGTCTTTAATTAGGTTTTTATTAGGGTCTTAATTAGGGATTGATAGCTAGGGTTTTGTTGTTAGGGTTTGATTAATTAGGGGTTTTGGTTTGTTTAGGCCTATTAATCAGAATTTTAATTAAGGTTCGTTAATCAGGGTTTTAATAGGAACTGTTAATCAATTTTAGGGATTTAGTTAATTAATTCTATGGGTTTTAATTGGATGTTTTAATTAGGTGTCTTGAGTTAATTAAGTGTTTTAGATTAGGAGTTGATCAAATTTATTGATTCACTTAGGCACGAATGAAATATCCTAAGATTAACTACTTAATGTCTACTTCTATAATTCTAACACTTCCTTTAACTACTTTCTTTTCTTTTCTTTTTTGTTCTCTTCTCTAATTACTAAGGAGTAAGATGAGAGGAGAAGTATTTTATGATTTTGTGATTTTTTGGTATTTTATGCAATTTACCGTAACCTAAAATGATGATAATTCGATACTTCGAAGTCTAGAAGTTCAGTAATCAATTGAAATTACCACAAAGATAAAGCAGCAAGCTAAATGGAATGCAAAGATATGAAAATGCGGGCCGGAAAACGAATTTGGAACTTGGGCGCACACACAGTTGCTCCCAAGTTTCTCTGCACACAACTTGGGCTCACACACAGTTGCTCCCAAGTTTGTTGTCTCTTTTAGTCTTTACTTTTTGGTACTATATTCCGGTATTCCTTCGATTCTCTTAACACTTTTCTCAAATCCGAAGACTTTAATACTAACTTTTATAGAGGTAGGCTCGGATCTAAGAACCAGAGTACGCGCGAAACGAGAAATTGGGGCCAAAACCCTATCCAGAAACTTGGGCGCACACACAGTTGCTCCCAAGTTCTTTCCTGCACTTTTCTTCTTCTTTGTTTCTTTTCTCAACGCTTTTCGCGCGATTTGGGGTGCAATATTATAGATCCAAAGGTTCCAATATCAATATGTATGAAAAACGAGTTCGGATCTGAGGAATAAATTATGCTTAATATGAAACTCGAAATGGAAACCTAAAGCAGACACTTGGGCGCACAGATAGTTGCGCCCAAGTGTTCTGTTGCACTTCTTTTATTTATTTATTATTTATTTTTATTTTTATTTTATTTTACTTAATGAAAATGAAATGGATGCAAAGTCTATCCTAATCACGAGTTCGGGATGCAAGAAATGATACAGATCTACAGAGTAGGGATGATCCTAGGCATGTTACTAATGATGGATGATTGCTAAGTATTAGATCTACTAAAAAAGACTACTATTAATGCAGATCTACAATGCATGCATGATCCTAAGCATATTTCTAAACATTAATGACACTAAATATCAATGGAAGAGAACCTAATCTAGAAATACCGGTTGGAATCGTATCTTTCAAGTCCTAAGTCGAAGCTTTCGCGCGGATCCATGGCTTTCAGAAGCTTTCTCCATTGCTGATCTTGAGAACCAGAAAGCTCCTCTCCTTCTTCTTCCTCCTAGATCTAAAGCTCTCTCTATGGTGACTACTCTCTTTTCCTCTCTCTTCTTCTAATTTTCTATACTTCTTGGTAGCCTCTCTTGTAAATGACATAAGAGATCCTTATATAAGGGTTTTTTTCGTGGAGAAGGGGTTAGGGCTGCTGTTTGCATGAGTTTCCAGAGGTTTCACGCAAACCAAGGCAAGTCTAGGGTTACGGGGAACTCAGGCGCACACATGGGTGCGCCCATGTTGGCTTGGCATGCGCCCATATTGGTTTTGGGGATAAGTGGGCTTTCGGTTCGGTTTCGGACTGTTTTTGGGTCGAGGTTAGGTTGGGACTACGAAGGATAGGGCAAAACCCACCTAAGAACGTATTCAAGCTCTTTTCTAGGCCAACTGGACACCAGGTGCGCCCAAGCACAGGCTGAAACTTGGGCGCACCTAGGGTGGCGCCCAAGTTGTCTCTAGTGGGGGGTTGTTAGGGCAATCTTCCGTGGGCCATAACTCTTGGACCGTTGGTCGGAATTTAATGTTCTATATACCGTTGGAAAGCTCTTGAAATGTAGAATCTGTTGGTTCATACCTAATAATGATCAGAGGTCAGGAAATGGCAGGGACCTGGGGTTCAGTTGACCTAGGGTTTGGTTTGGGTTGAATTTGGACTAAAACAAAGGGAATTGGACTTGGGCGCACCCACAAGCGCACCCATGTTATCTTCTGGATCGAAAGGGCTTGAGGTTTGGTTTCGGATTGAGATTGGGTCAGAACTATGAAGAGTGGAGCGGAACCAACTTAAATGTGCATTAAAGTGGGTTCTAGGGTAACCAGATACTTGGGCGCACCTGTGTGGGCGCCCAAGTGTGCCCTTGGAACCTGGGCGCACCTGTATGGGCGCCCAAGTGGAGCTTGGAACTTGGGCGCACCTATATGGGCGCCCAAGTGTGTCCCTGGTGCGGTGTCATTTGTGTAGTCTTCCGAGGGCCATATCTTTTAATCCGTTGGTTGGAATTAGACGTTCTATATATCATCGGAAAGCTCTCGGAACGTAGAATCTTGTGGTCTGTAGCTCCTAATATTCAGAGGTAAGGAAAAGTAAGGGATACTCGGATCAATGATTCCAACCTCTTAACCCATGTTAATCGCATTGTACTTAGGCAAACCATGTGTAATATCTTTATGAATAACCTGGTTGTGTTCTACATAGTCTGGAAAGGGTTTGGGAATAGTGTTGTAGTCCATTCCTTGTATGAGTAGTGGGTCGAACTCGAGATCTCAACGCGATTCGGCCTTTTCTCTCACAATTTCTATGAATTGTCGAACTAAGTCTAAAATTATCAACAAGCATCTTCATCGTCATTAATTAATTTGAATTATGCCATTAACCATTCAATCATGGGTGAAATGGGGGCATCATTATATATGATAAGTGTTTAAGGCTATCATAGGGGGCCAAAATGAGGTGTCTACAGTATGCCCCTCTTTGGAGAACAACACGTGGAGAGTTGTGCTCCAATGAAAGTAGACACTCCACTCATGACTCACGGGAGCTTTTGAGCTCGCGGGAGTGGCCGCCTATGGATGTATGCAATTACAAACTTGTGCTAAAGGTGAGGTTCACTTTTCTAGGATCGATCCTGATTCTGGGGGAAAAATAAAAAAGAAGAAGTTACGTGCCTACTGATTTGATTGGAAACCCGAGATCTGTGCCTCGGTGCCCGTGGTATTGCCACGTGGCGGGTTGGGAACTGTGCCCCGATTATTTAATTTAAAGTGATGGTGGGAACTGTGTCCCGGCGGTCTGAATCAAAAGTCGATCTGTCGATTGGTTAAGTCACAATTAGAATTTCATTTGTTCTTGCAATAGAGTTTTATTCAATTTGTCATATATAATGTCTTTTGACTTTCATCCATAGTTGAATGCTTAAGGCATAGTTGAAACTAACTAGTAATAATGGAGATCTTGAAGGCAATCACAAACATAGTTCAAGCAATGGTGTGAGGTGCATGTGAGAATGAGATGCATTTTTTTTTTTTTTAATTATTTTGGAACTCGGGTATGCATCGAAAAAGCTAAATCAATGGAGAATGTCCACCGGAATAATCGTCACTCTCTAGGGATCTTGGTCTTCACCCAAGCTTGGATGAGAACCTGGGATAGATTCGATCATCATTTTGTGCTTATCATGGAGAGTTTCGAGTTACACGGATTCCATTCTCCAACGTCAAGATTTGAGTCGGCAAACACCACAATTCGTGATGACACGGTATTCTGGTTGCCGTACCGATTATAAGCGCTTAAGGGAGGCCTACGGCTACTCAATTTCCAGACGTGAAATAAAATCATGAAAATCCATAGTTAGGTGTACTTACCTCAAGAGCTTTTCATAAATCCGATGATGGAGCCCATTGTCACTTTCCTTCGTTGTCCATTTGCAGAAGGTTGTGTCATTCATCCCCATCAGCGTGTTTGAATCACTTTTGTTATTCTCATTCATGGGTTGTAAATCTGCAGTGGATAAACACTAAAAGATTCTGCACTCTTGCTTGTTAGTACTTAATATTATAACTTGCAGAAATAATAATTTTAATTGCTACTGATGGAGATGACATGGAATGCACAATATTAGATGTATGTGTGATGGGACTAGAGTGTATGCAATGAGACCCCATGTGGAAGGGTTATGTCCGGTGAGCACTACTCTCTTCTTCTTCTTTTTTTTTTTTTTTTTTTTTTTTTTTGGCCACTCAGATGCTTTCATTACTCTCTTTCGGTTATTATTTGTTGTTGCCTTCGTTTGAATTGATTAGTAATCATCAAAGAACCATTTTGGTCTTGAATCTATGCATTGCGGGGTCCTCCGGCCTAAAACATAGGGTTGGGCGCACATGGAGGGGCGCCCAGGTGTTCCTGTGCACTTGGGCGCAACTCTATGTGCGCCCAAGTAGTCTCTCCTACTCGGTTTAGAGTTCTTGTGAGGTGATTATACGAGGTGTCCTCCATGGGGTAGAATTGAAGAGTTGGGCGCCACTAAGAGTGCGCCCAAGTGGCATTCTCCTTCTTGGCTTAGAATTCTCGCGAAGTTTGGAAAAGTGAAGAACTTGGGCGCCAGTAGGAGTGCGCCCAAGTGGCCTTCTTCTTCTTTTGAAACTAGGATACTAACCTATAAATGGGAGGGCTGCCTATGGGTTTCTCCAAGTTTTTCCACTCCTCAAACTTCGAGTTCCAGGGTCTTTGCTCTCCTTCTTGTCTTTAAGTAAGCACTCTTTTCACTCTTTTGGTCTTGAATTATGCAACATGTTTTCTATTTGTTTTGCTCTTTCTTGAGAGATGTTTTTAAGGTTGGAGTTTTATTATTTGATTGAATATCAGTGGGTTTTTTATTTACTCCCCATGTTCTCAGGTTTCTCTCTTGCAATTATTAATATATTTTTTTAATTATTATTATTAATATGTTGCATTGCATTATTGATACTTGCTTGAGCAAAAAGGACATGTTTTTGGTTTCCTAAAGATCTGAAAGTGATCTGTCAGTACCCTCGGGGAACTTGCCTCACGGATCTCAAGGGTTATGATGAATAGTTTTGGGTTGAACCGGACCCACATGGGATGAAATTCATAAGATAAACTTGGGCGCCACCCCTGGTGCGCCCAAGTGATCTTCTACTCTTTTTTTTTTTTTTTTTTTTTTTTGCTATTATTCAAGTGGAGAGTCTCTAAGGTTGGGTGTTTTTGTTCGCAGGTTTGACTTCATTCAATGGCTGGTTTCCCCGTCTTTTCATTCACCATCGGCGTTGGTGCAGGTCCTGATGCTTGCAAGCCTTATGTGCCAGGGGAGGAATACTGGTCCCCTGGAACTGAGATGATAGGTTACCACGACTCCGAGGATCGAGCGGAATTCTATCTTGGGCATGAGTCGTCCATTCCCGCTATTTATGACTGTGTGTTTGAATTTGAAAAGATAATGGATCAACGTCTTGCGGAAGTCAAGCGCGAGACGTATGATCTGCTAGTTGCTAAATACAAACGAATTTGCGGGCTATACGGAGACTTGTGTGTCGTTGTGAGGACTGCCCTTGGTAGGTTGCGAGGTTATACTGGGCTCATGGAGGACTTACCGGGTTTTGTCAACGAGGTGCTTCAGTCCCTCTTATGGAGCTTGATAGACCTCAGAGCAATGCTGGGGGTTTGGGAAGCTACCAAAACTGCAAGTGAAAGGGCTCCAATCGATGACTTCAATACCCTGCAAAGGCGGATGGATCAGCTGGAGCCCATGACCATGTCTTGCCCCCATGAGGCTGAAGCGTGCATTCCCAGGCGTTATAGGAAATATTTCGAGATGCAGAACACTACGCTTTCAGCGCTCATTCACCCAGTATATACCGCCCTTCAGGACGACTCTCGACAGATCCGAGAGATTTGTGATGCCCTTCGTAATCCCCTAAATAATCTCAATGAAATACAAGGGCAGCTCGAGGCTCACATCGCAGAGATGGAGACGCGGATCGCTCGTTTCCTAGTCTTCAACGGCATGATTCACCCATTCTAAATGACTCACCAGGAGTCCCCATTTTAGGCTAGGTTGTGATCAAGAGGTTGGGTCATTAGGACCGCTAATAGTAGTCATAAGCCTCAAGTAGGATTTGGAGGCGGAAATGATTACCTCTTCTCGTTTTAGCTTGTGCCTAGGGCAGTTAGTTTAATTTGTCACTCCACTGTTAAACAATTCCTATCAGAATTTAATATAAAAACAATATAGATTTTATGATTCCCTTTTCTTTGCTTTTTTTTTTTGTTTTTTTTTATTTTATTATGCAATGATGCTTTAGTCTTAAATAATGGTGACTTCTCATTGTTGTGATATTATGATGATGAGTTATGAGATTTAATCAGGAATTATTAATGTAGGACGAATGGGTAATGACCAATTACTCTTACGAATCTCTTTATGTATTGTAATTGAGTTCATGATTATGGGGGATGTTTAAGTTTCTTAATTAACCCTTCTCTTTGTGTTCATGACATATTTTTTTTTTTTTTTTAATCAAGGTTCGTCTCTTCAAACTTTTTTATTTTATTATTTTTTTTATTTGATTTAAAGAAAGATACAGGGCTGTGCTTTTAGGTGTGTCCCCCATAGAGATGGATCCCACCATATGATGGGGCTGGGCCATCCAGCGCCCAGCCTTGGGCGTGCTTTAGGTCATGGGGTTACCCCCTTTTTCCTCCTTTTGTTTTCATTTCATTCTCTATTTCCCTCTCTTTCTTATCTTTCGTTCTTCACTTTCTTCTTTCTCTTTTGGGCGTGAGTTCAAGTGGAGACAGAGGAGCTGGGAGCGGAGTGGATAGAGGAGCGGTGCGAGGGAGGTGCAGCGCAGGCTTGCTGGCGCTCAGGTAGGTGGACCGTCCCTTCCCTTTTCTATTCTTTCCTTCCTTTTTTTTTTTTTTTTTTGTTTGAATGCTGTTGCTGCCATTTCAGGTGAAGGACGAGTGGGCTAAGGAGGAGTAGGAAAGAGAGAAGAAAGGAGAGGAGAGGTCAGGTATGTATATCATTCATCTCTATTTCCATTTCCATTCTCTTTCTCTTTTTTTTTTTTTTTTTTTTTTTTTTGAACCTGTTGCTGTTGCTGCAGGTGTAGAACGGTTGGAGGAAGAGGAAAGAAAACAGAGAGAAGAAGGAGAGGAAAGAGGAAGGGAGGAGAGGAGTCAGGTATGCGTGCTCTATTCCTTTCCCCTGTTCTTTTTTTTTTTTTTTTTTGTTTGTTCATCTTTCCCTCCCCTTTTCGTTTTGAATCTATTGTTGTTTGTAGGTGAAGGAAGAGTGGAAATAGCAGTGGAGAAGGAGCAACGCGGGGTCTAGAGCATCCAGGTGTGTGGGTCCCGCCCCTTCAATCTATTCATTCTCTTTTCTTCTTTTTTTTGGTTGTGGAATGGGGGCGCCGAGCCTGGTTTTGGTCAAGGGTAGCCAAGAGAATGGTGGCTTAAGATGAGGAGAAATACCAGAGCTGTCTCTGATGTGGGGTTGGCAATCCAGCCCTCATGACTCTAATTTGAAAGATTGCATAGTGAGGAACCTTTGGCAAAATCAGTCTGGGTGGAGAATGGGTGTCTACCTGTAATTAGTTAGGACTGATGAGATGATGAGGAGTGGAGTTTGGTGTCACCCATGGAGGCTATTGAGTGCAGTGAGGATAGTTGAATTTATCGGACTCTTCTGTTGGCCTTAGATGAAAATGTGGTGAATATGATTTTGGACTCCTGACACAGATTTTGGCCATTGCAGGGGGCAGCTTGGACATTTTTTTTTTTTTTTTTTATAATTTTCTGTCATTGTTATTCAGGGATTGGCCTAAATTTGTAGAGTGCTTCTTTAGTCTTGTTCCTGATGAGATGATGATGATATGTTTTATGCTGGCTTTTATATGTGTGACTGTGTTTAAAGATCTTCAGTTCTTTTATTCCCCCCTCCCTATTGGTTTGTTTGTTTGTTTGCATGGAAGAGTAAATTTGATGATGGGGGGGTGTAATAACCGTGATGGGACAGTGGACGAAAAAAAACAGGGGGCTGTTTCAACTCAGATGGGGTTCACTTTACTTGTCCTCATTATCATTAATTTAGTTTTGGTTCCAGTTTGATTAATTCACTTCAGGATAGGTTGGCCAATGTTTTCTAATTTGATGTCTCTCATGGATTCATTTTGGTTGTTTCGCACAATCTTTTGTGACATCTTCAAAGTTAAGACTTTCCCTTTTGCTCATTCATTTCTAAATCCATGGTTTCTCCTATATGCTCTCTCTTTTTTTTTTTTTTTTTTTTGGAATGTGCAGGATGGCTAAGACGAGGCTCGCTGGTCTCAGCTTGGGTGAGGAGAGGGCTCTTATCCAGGATCAGTACAACGAGCGCATGGATCGCATGGCGCGATGTCACGAGGAGCTGGTTGCTGATTTGCGAAGGCGCCTCGATCGATATCGCCAGAGGGCGGAAGATAGAGGTTATGCGCTTTCTGACTCGACACGAGCTCCTTCTCAGCGTGCGCCTGGTCCGTCTTCATTTGTTTCATCGGCTCGTCATAATGGAGCTGCTCCATAGGGTTATCGTTCTTTGATTGATCTCCTAGGGATCCATCCTTTGTGTATTTATGTTATTTCATGTTGTACTTGGCTCATGGCGTGGGCTCGCATGTATTTGATCTGAGATGTATTATGTGTATGTATGTACCACGTATGTGTAGTTGATATAATATGTTTTAATGCCTTAGAAGAGCTATGGTTGGTGTGGTTGATTGATGAGGAGCTTTTGTGGGGGTGTCGGGGAATATACGAAGTGTTTTTCTTCACAGGTAACATGTTTCTTGTATCCGGAAATTTTCCGGGGGCTAAAAAACAAGGGGAGATGCTGCCGAAATTTTTCTAGAATTTCTCGAAATTCGTGCTCTAAGCATGGATCTCATATGGAAGGCCATCGGTAATCAGAGATAGCCGGTAATGAAACCTATACAATAGACCAAATGACTACACTTTTGTACCGGAGCTGTAACATAGACTTAGGGTTCTCACACAATGGGAGTGCCTGGGTGTGTGATGCTTGTGGCCTAGGCAGTTTTATGTTTTAAGGCATTGACATTGCTAACTATAAATGTAAAGACAGAGTTTCAAGATAACTGCATTTTTTAATAGCACGGCGTGATATCATAGAAAAGGTATGGACAATAGGCATTTATAATTAAATTCATCATAAAGCATCATAACAGGCATAATTTATATATCTCAAATTTAAATACCACCACTGTATTCTTTTCAAATCATGAGGAGTTGTGCGCAGAATAATGCATGTAAAATAAAAAAATGCCCCAGCTTGTGGGATGTTTTGGATGTGATCGGGGTTGGGTTCCCTGCAAGGTCTCAAAACAAACTTGTTAGTTTAATATTTTTAGGCCCCCTGCATAGTCTGGCTAAGGTAATATTTTCTTTCTCGGTAAAAATGTCAGGGGACCATTTCGGCACTCAAGCTTTGAGAAAAACAAGATTGAATTCATACCTTAGGGGATATGTCTTCCCTGCATCCAACCAAAAGTGATTAGTAGTAAAAGCATGCATGAGGTGCGTGTGTGTGGGGGCTAGTGAGTGCTCGTGACAATCGTGTATGATGAGGACCCAGATGGGGAGGCCGTGTAAGATAGATAGATGTTAATAAGAATGTATATATATAAAAAAAAAATGCCCCAGCATAAGACTAGTGTTCATTTGGGCTGTGGGTGAGGGCGTAAAGGTAGATTAGCTTCTCGATCCATGATTTTCATTCCGGTGGTAATGTGCTCATCCCTAACTTTCCTTTGGAGGTCGAACCCTCACGGGCCGCCTTTTGTAGCTGCTTAGTCTTTTCGGTTGACCTTTGGAGAGCACCTGACTGCCTCCAGGGCTCATTTGTGAGTAATGTGTGTGTGGGGGTTGGTGAGTCACCGTGCTACCTTAGTGTTGTGGTTTTCGACCACCTTCTACTTAGTTCGCCCGATGAGTACCCATGTCACTCCAGCGAGCCTAATTCTAATAGAATTTTTTTTTTCTTTTTTTTTTTGTGACTGTGCAATGCCTGGGCCCCTTAAGCTCTCAAATCAACCCATGTAACGAGCATTCAACCAATGACTCCCAAACCAGGTGGTTTTAGGGCACTAGATATGTAAATACCCCTACGGCCTTACTGGCTTGAGTTGAAAAGGCTACGAACCCAGACTAGTCGAAAAAACTTTTATTCTTTTCAAGACTTCTAACTAAATATTTTTAACATGTGACTATGCAATGTCTAGGTCTCTTAAGCTTTCTAATTAACCCATGTAACGAGCATTCGGCCAATGACTCCCAAACCAGGTGGCTTTAGGGCACTGAGTATGTAAATACCTCTACGGGCTTACTGGCTCGGGTCAAAAAGGCTACAAACCCAAACTAGTCACGTTTTTTTTTTTTTTTTTTTTTTTTTTTTTGGGCTCCTAACTAAACAAACTCTTTTCGTCTCGTTTTTTTTTTTAATAAAAAAAAGGCTTTCATGACACGGGCGATCCCACCTTCAAACTTTACATTGGGTGACTTTAGCCGTGCGAAATTTGTGTGGGGTAGACTCACCATTTTGTGTGTTTTTAGGTGCTGGTGTGTGTTTGAGTTCCAAGTTTGATCAATGTGCATCTCTTTGGTCCTCCTACGGGATTTCTTCAACTACGCTAAGGGGCAAGGAGGGTCATACTCCGCGAGAAGTAGGGAAGGGTCAAACTGTGTACCTTTTCAGGTACATAGCATTCCATGGATCGGGGAGCTCTTCCCCTTCTGCATTTACGAGTCTGTATGCATTTCCAGAATATACTTCTTTAATTACATAAGGGCCTTCCCAATTGGGTCGTAACTTACCTCTGGGATGCGGAAGCTGGGATGGAGTGATGCGCTTTAGCACGAAATCACCAACTTTGAATCTTCGCTCTTTGACATGCTTGTTATAGGCTCTAGCAATCCGCTTCCGATACACTTGTGCATGCTCTGCTGCCTTCATTCTTTTCTCATCGAGTAGGTCTAGCTGAAGTAGTAGTGCTTCTCTCCTCTGGTCTTCTGTTATATCTTCATTTAACTGGACACGCAGTGACGGGTGAAGGACCTCGAGTGGAAGGACTGCTTCCGTTCCGTAAGTTAAAGAGTATGGGGTTTCTCCTGTAGGAGTTCTTATAGAAGTCCGATACGCCCACAACGCTTCAACCAAACGGTCTGGCCAATCACTACCTTTGGCGGTTTGCACAGTCTTCTTGATGATCTTCAGTAAGGTCTTGTTGGTTGCTTCGGCTTGACCATTGGCTTGGGGATAATATGGGGTTGAATGATGCAGTTCTATATCATATTTTGTGCACAACTCATTCATTTGTTGAGATATAAATTGGGGGCCATTGTCTGTTATGAATACCTTAGGGATGCCAAACCTGGCTATTATATTCTTTTTGATGAATTTAACTATAGAGGTAGCCTTAATATTAACATATGCCTCTGCTTCTGCCCATTTAGTGTAATATTCTGTAGCTGTTAATATGAATGCCTTATTTTGTGTGTTTTGGGCGCACCTATGGTTGCTCCTAAGTGTCTGATTTGCGTGTTTTGGTTCTCTATGAGATTCTGTTCGCTTAGGCTTGGAGTTTCAGGTGATCTATGTCAATAAATATACGTGGTTTAAGTTCGGGAGTTAAAACGCGACCAATGTGCTTTGGGATTGGAACGAGAAGTTGGGCGCACTTATATGTGAGCCCAGGTTTCTGGGGTAACTTGGGCGCACCTGTGGTTGCTCCCAAGTGTCTGCCTGCTGTGGAGCTACTAGTTCGTTCAATTCTAGGGTGCTTCTAAGTCGGATTTGGTATTCTGGTTGGGGAATGTCTCTATTCTCTGTGTGTGGCCAAGTCTTATCGTCTTTAATTAGGTTTTTATTAGGGTCTTAATTAGGGATTGATAGCTAGGGTTTTGTTGTTAGGGTTTGATTAATTAGGGGTTTTGGTTTGTTTAGGCCTATTAATCAGAATTTTAATTAAGGTTCGTTAATCAGGGTTTTAATAGGAACTGTTAATCAATTTTAGGGATTTAGTTAATTAATTCTATGGGTTTTAATTGGATGTTTTAATTAGGTGTCTTGAGTTAATTAAGTGTTTTAGATTAGGAGTTGATCAAATTTGTTGATTCACTTAGGCACGAATGAAATATCCTAAGATTAACTACTTAATGTCTACTTCTATAATTCTAACACTTCCTTTAACTACTTTCTTTTCTTTTTTTTTTGTTCTCTTCTCTAATTACTAAGGAGTAAGATGAGAGGAGAAGTATTTTATGATTTTGTGATTTTTTGGTATTTTATGCAATTTACCGTAACCTAAAATGATGATAATTCGATACTTCGAAGTCTAGAAGTTCAGTAATCAATTGAAATTACCACAAAGATAAAGCAGCAAGCTAAATGGAATGCAAAGATATGAAAATGCGGGCCGGAAAACGAATTTGGAACTTGGGCGCACACACAGTTGCTCCCAAGTTTCTCTGCACAACTTGGGCTCACACACAGTTGCTCCCAAGTTTGCTGTCTCTTTTAGTCTTTACCTTTTGGTACTATATTCCGGTATTCCTTCGATTCTCTTAACACTTTTCTCAAATTCGAAGACTTTAATACTAACTTTTATAGAGGTAGGCTCGGATCTAAGAACAAGAGTACGCGCGAAACGAGAAATCGGGGCCAAAACCCTATCCAGAAACTTGGGCGCACACACAGTTGCTCCCAAGTTCTTTCCTGCACTTTTCTTCTTCTTTGTTTCTTTTCTCAACGCTTTTCGCGCGATTTGGGGTGCAATATTATAGATCCAAAGGTTCCAATATCAATATGTATGGAAAACGAGTTCGGATCTGAGGAATAAATTATGCTTAATATGAAACTCGAAATGGAAACCTAAAGCAGACACTTGGGCGCACAGATAGTTGCGCCCAAGTGTTCTGTTGCACTTCTTTTATTTATTTATTATTTATTTTTATTTTTATTTTATTTTACTTAATGAAAATGAAATGGATGCAAAGTCTATCCTAATCACGAGTTCGGGATGCAAGAAATGATACAGATCTACAGAGTAGGGATGATCCTAGGCATGTTACTAATGATGGATGATTGCTAAGTATTAGATCTACTAAAAAAGACTACTATTAATGCAGATCTACAATGCATGCATGATCCTAAGCATATTTCTAAACATTAATGACACTAAATATCAATGGAAGAGAACCTAATCTAGAAATACCGGTTGGAATCGTATCTTTCAAGTCCTAAGTCGAAGCTTTCGCGCGGATCCATGGCTTTCAGAAGCTTTCTCCATTGCTGATCTTGAGAACCAGAAAGCTCCTCTCCTTCTTCTTCCTCCTAGATCTAAAGCTCTCTCTATGGTGACTACTCTCTTTTCCTCTCTCTTCTTCTAATTTTCTATACTTCTTGGTAGCCTCTCTTGTAAATGACATAAGAGATCCTTATATAAGGGTTTTTTTCGTGGAGAAGGGGTTAGGGCTGCTGTTTGCATGAGTTTCCAGAGGTTTCACGCAAACCAAGGCAAGTCTAGGGTTACGGGGAACTCGGGCGCACACATGGGTGCGCCCATGTTGGCTTGGCATGCGCCCATATTGGTTTTGGGGATAAGTGGGCTTTCGGTTCGGTTTCGGACTGTTTTTGGGTCGAGGTTAGGTTGGGACTACGAAGGATAGGGCAAAACCCACCTAAGAACGTATTCAAGCTCTTTTCTAGGCCAACTGGACACCTGGGCGCACCTGTGTGTGCACCCAAGCACAGGCTGAAACTTGGGCGCACCTAGGGTGGCGCCCAAGTTGTCTCTAGTGGGGGGTTGTTAGGGCAATCTTCCGTGGGCCATAACTCTTGGACCGTTGGTCGGAATTTAATGTTCTATATACCGTTGGAAAGCTCTTGAAATGTAGAATCTGTTGGTTCATACCTAATAATGATCAGAGGTCGGGAAATGGCAGGGACCTGGGGTTCAGTTGACCTAGGGTTTGGTTTGGGTTGAATTTGGACTAAAACAAAGGGAATTGGACTTGGGCGCACCCACAAGCGCACCCATGTTATCTTCTGGATCGAAAGGGCTTGAGGTTTGGTTTCGGATTGAGATTGGGTCAGAACTATGAAGAGTGGAGCGGAACCAACTTAAATGTGCATTAAAGTGGGTTCTAGGGTAACCAGATACTTGGGCGCACCTGTGTGGGCGCCCAAGTGTGCCCTTGGAACCTGGGCGCACCTGTATGGGCGCCCAAGTGGAGCTTGGAACTTGGGCGCACCTATATGGGCGCCCAAGTGTGTCCCTGGTGCGGTGTCATTTGTGTAGTCTTCCGAGGGCCATATCTTTTAATCCGTTGGTTGGAATTAGACGTTCTATATATCATCGGAAAGCTCTCGGAACGTAGAATCTTGTGGTCTGTAGCTCCTAATATTCAGAGGTAAGGAAAAGTAAGGGATACTCGGATCAATGATTCCAACCTCTTAACCCATGTTAATCGCATTGTACTTAGGCAAACCATGTGTAATATCTTTATGAATAACCTGGTTGTGTTCTACATAGTCTGGAAAGGGTTTGGGAATAGTGTTGTAGTCCATTCCTTGTATGAGTAGTGGGTCGAACTCGAGATCTCAACGCGATTCGGCCTTTTCTCTCACAATTTCTATGAATTGTCGAACTAAGTCTAAAATTATCAACAAGCATCTTCATCGTCATTAATTAATTTGAATTATGCCATTAACCATTCAGTCATGGGTGAAATGGGGGCATCATTATATATGATAAGTGTTTAAGGCTATCATAGGGGGCCAAAATGAGGTGTCTACAATATCATTTAAATCTATGATATGATTAGTTCCTCACCATGCAGCATAAATTTGAAGCTTAATTGCATTTTCACTTTCTTCTTAGAATAAGGTTTGTTCTTTTGCGGGACATTTTCCTAATACCGAGATTATCCTAGTTTTGGTAAGAGTACTAGCTAGGCATATCTTGGTTTGGATTTTATCCATCTCAACAATAGTGCTAGAATGCTTCCATACCGAGGTCACACTTGACCTTGGTATCATCTTCAGTTCGGTTCGATTAACCGAGACGGGCACTGACTCTTAGTCAATCGTGACTGTACTCCCATAGAGACTCAATCATGTTACAGAACGTGTTGAGTAATGATGACATGCATCGGATAGATATAAAAAGTTATCATTACCCGGTGGCTATGTCTACATCGAGGTAATGTCCGATGGGACTCTACCTATAAGGTCAACCAGGGTAATGTCCAATGGGCCTATATATACACAATGAGCAAATTCAGAAGAGGTATGCATAAGCATACACATATACACACTCGTATTCTAAGCTCTCCCTTCTTCTTCACTGACTCATCCTTTGTTTAGTTGTTGAACTAACTCAGGCATCGGAGTACCTTTGGCTGACTGCAGCCAGGGTCTCTAACCTTTGTTTCTCCTTCCCTTTTAGGTCTCAGGCATTTGATCTTTCCTAATAAGTTCTAAATTCATATAAACATGTCCGTAAATATTTAGGCACGCACAATTAGCGCCATCTGTGGGAAGGTTCAAATTAGATTTACAAACACCATGCCTCCAAAGACCAAAAACGGCGAAGGACCATCAAAGGCCCCATCACTACCACCAGTATTACCAAAGTCATTTTCGCCGACCCCTCGCCAGAGGAGAACCGGGGCAAGATCTGGTGCGGTGAGCGTGGAAGGACTTGTGACTTAGTCAGGTTCATCGTCCATGGGGGTGACAGCACCTTCCCGGCGAGATAACCTATGCTGGAGCATTCCCAGCAATGTGATCCTCCATCCCAGCGTCCCCGACGAAACAAATCCCATTGCCAGGTTGATGCTGACGATGAAAACAACCCACTCCTCATGGATATCGAGACCCAAAACCTTGTTATCCAAGAGCAAGGTGAGTTGATTCGTCAACTCCAGCAGTAACTCCTGGAGAATACGAAGGCCCCGGCTCCACCCCCTAGACGCACCCGAGCTCCTTCGGCTGAACAGGATTTGAGGCAAATCCTGGATAACAAGACGCGCGACCGAGCTTACGACAAGGGCTCGAGTAGCAGCCATTTGAATGAGGACTCAAAGAGACAAAGACCGAAGGACAATGATGACCTGAGAGAATGGCTGGACCGACAAGTCAAGCAAATAGTCCAGCAGAACATGGAGGTGGTCGGTTTCACTTGAGACCAGCTAAATGCCTATGTCACCAAGGATCTCGGCACATCTCTTTTCTCTGAGAAAATAAGGAAATTTTCTCTCCCTGAGAAGTTTAGTGTCCCGAGGTTTGTTCTTTACGATGAAACCTCGGATCCAGCAGCACATTTCCGACACTTTACTCAGAGAATGTCAGTTTGGGGTGATACAGATCACCTAAACTGTAGAGTTTTCTCTTCCAGTCTGGGGGACCTTCCCCTAAAATGGTTCTATGCACTTCCAAAGGGATCAATTTCGAGCTAGAGACAGCTACAAAATTCCTTCGTGGAGAAATTCCAGGCTCATAGGGTCATCCCCAAGATGGATGATGACCTAATAGCGACCAGGATGAGGCGGACCGCAAAAAATCACTCAGTTCACCAAAAGGTTCTGGACTATATATAGCCAGATTGAGGACGCCACTGACAGGGTGGCCATCAGGTCCTTCAAACAAGCTCTACTGATAGGCAACGAGCTTCGAAAGGACTTGGTTCGGTTTCCCGTGGTCACGGTGAAGGCATTGATGGCCAGGGTGAACCAGTTTATTGAGCAAGAAGAAGACGAGGCCTGAGCTCGGGAATGCTTTGGCCTCTTGTAGGAAGATAGACCCCCCCATGAGAGACAAGAAATCATCTCAGAAGGAGGAGATGGACCAAAACAAGGCATTGACAAGTTCAGCGATGGCCTCGACTCCTACCTCAGGGGGCAGCAAGAAGTCCAAGCCAGCCGTTGCATCCTACAAGGCTGTGAACACGATCTTTAAAGAGCTACTCTATAAGTTCCTCAGCAGGATCAAGTCACAGCCGTTCTTTAGGTGGCCGCAACCAATGAAGGGTGATCCTTCCACCCGAGATCAGAACAAGTTCTGTGCTTATCACAAGCAAAATGGGCATAGAACCGAAGATTGCATGGCCTTCAAGTCACATCTTGAAAAGACAGGCACTTAAGGATTATATTAAAGAAGAAGGCAGAAATAACAACCGAGAACCTGACTGCATAACATGGAGGCAGTACTTTCCACACATCACCAAAAACTCAAGTTCCCATTACAGAACGAGAACGGCAAAGTCGAGGTGATCACGGTCAGAGGTGACCAGCACATGGCCAAGAATGCTTGATGGTCGTGGTGCCTGGTGAAGCAGAGTCAACGCAAGTGCACATGGCTGAGCTGGAGAGGGAAGCTGAACTTGAAGACGTCGGCCGAGCCCCAGATCAAAAGAGCATTGAAGATCTGACCGAGATCATGATCGATCCCAACAATCCTGAAAGATATTTTCTGCTCGGGAGCCAACTCCCCGAACCTGAGAGGTTCGAGCTCTTAAACTTCTTGTTATAGAACAAGGAAGTTTTTGCTTGGACCCCTTATGAAATGCCTGGCGTCAATCCCGAGATCATGTGTCACAAGTTGAATGTGGACCCGAAGCACAAGCCTGTGGTCCAGAAGGCTCGCAGAACGGGGATCCCACAAACCGAAGCCGTGATCAAGGAGGTTCAGAAATTGCTGGAGGCCAAGGTGATCAGGGAGGTTCACTACCCGGATCGATTGGCCAATAGGTGGTGGTCAAGAAAAAGAATGGAAAGTGGAGGGTCTACGTCGACTTCACGGACCTCAACAAAGCATGCCCCAAGGACAGCTTTCCACTCCCAAAGATCGACCAGATGATCGACGCGACCACTGGGCATAACAGGATGAGTTTCCTCGATGCTTACCGAGGTTACCATCAAATTCTAATGCATGGGCCTGATGAAGAAAAGACTGCATTCATAACACCTAGAAGCATCTACTGTTACAGAGTGATGCCATTCGAGTTAAAAAATGCGGGGGCAACTTACCAGAGGCTGGTAACCAAGATGTTCTAGGACCAGCTTGGCAAAATTATGGAGGTCTACATTGACAACATGGTTGTCAAGTCTAAAAGGTCACAGGACCACTTGGCAGACCTAAGTCAAACATTTGATATTCTCAAAAAGTTCTAGCTCAAGCTAAATGCATCCAAGTGTGCGTTTGACGTCGGCTCCGGCAAATTCCTAGGAAGCCTGGTCACAAGAAGAGGAATTGAAGTAAATCCAGACCAGATCTTAGCAATTCAGGGGATAGAGAGCCCAACTACGGCAAAACAAGTTCAGAGACTCACTGGCATGGCTGCTACGATCAATCGTTTCATCAGCCGAGCTTCAGACAAGTGCCGCCCCTTTTTCAACTTTTAAATAAAAGTTCAAAATTTCAATGGACTCCGGAGTGCGACCGAGCTCTATAGGAGCTCAAAGCCTACCTAGCTTCACCACCCCTGCTTTTAATGTTAAAATAGGGAGATGTGCTCTACCTATACCTGGCCATCTCGGATCATGCAGTGAGCTTGGTACTCATCAGGGATGAAGACAGGCAACAGAAGCCCATTTACTACATGAGCAAGATCTTTTTTTATGCCGAGACCAGGTACCTACCATTGGAGAAACTTGCATTAGCACTCATCAATGCTTCTCGCAAACTTTCTCACTACTTCCAGACGTACACTATAGTGGTTATTACTAAACATCCACTTGAGTCCCTTTTTAGAAAGGCGGATTTCTCTGGAAGAATCTCAACATGGGCCGTCGAGCTGGGGCAATATGATATCCAATATCAACCCAGAACAACAATAAAGGCCCAAATTTTGGCAGACTTCATTGTGGAGTTTGTCACTCATAGTTCGGCACTGAGCCGGCTCGATACCGAACTGGGGGGCAAAAGGGATGAGAGCGAAGTCACCGAGACGAAAGAAGAGCAGTCTTGGAAACAATTCCTCGGTTCATCTTAGAAGGTCTTCATCGACAGATTCTTAACCTCCAAAAGGGATGGCGCTGGCATAGTCCTCCAATTTCTAGAGGGTCTAGTCATCGAACAAGCCTTAACACTTGGCTTCAAAGCGTCCAATAATGATACTGAGTACGAAGCACTGATTGCAGGGCTCAACAGTGCTAAAATCCTAGGGGCACTGCAGTTGGTGGTCTTTAGTGACTCGCAGTTGGTGATGAGCTAATTGAACGGAGGCTACCAAGCTCGTGACGAAAGGATGGCAGCCTACCTAGCTCATGCAAAGCAACTCCTTTCTAAGTTTAAAAGACTTAAAGTCAAACAGGTCGGTAGAGATTCCAATTCTCATGCTGACGCTCTCGCCAACCTGGCCTCTGCCATCGAGGCTGGGAGAAAAAGGACGGTCGAGATGGAAACATTAGAAAAACCAAGCATAAAGCTTCAGCCACCTCGGCAGATTTTATGTGTTGATGTCGGTTCGAGCTGGATGGACCCAATCATCTCCTATCTCAAAGATGATCAACTTCTTGAAGACAAGAATGAGACTCACAAAATCAGGCTGAAAGTAGCTCGATTTTGGTTGTCTCCGGATGGCAAACTTTACAGGAAGTCCTATACCGGCCCTTACTTCCAGTGTGTTCACCCAAGCAAGGTTAAAGACTTCCTCTATGAAATTCATGAAGGAATATGCGGAAGCCACATTAGGAGTCGATCACTGGCATACCGAGCTATTAGTCAAGGCTATTGGTGGCCTTACATGTAGAAAGACGCTAAGTTATATGCCAAAAAGTGCCAGAAGTTCTCACACTCCATCCATCGGCTAACACAGGATCTGAGCCCACTCTCTAGTTCATGGTCATGCCCCGTGGGGCTTGGACATTGTGGGGCCACTCCACCGAGCTCTAGGGAATAAGAGGTGGCTACGATTATTTCACCAAGTGGATAGAAGCTGAGCTGTTGTCTTCCATCACCGAGCAAGACTCGAAAAACTTCGTGTGGAAGAACATCATCACAAGGTTTGGCATCCCACGAGCTTTGGTCTCAAACAACGGGACTCAGTTCGACTCCAACCTCTTCAGAAACTTCTGCCAGGAGCTCGGCATCAGAAATTACTATTCCACTTCGGCTTACCCACAGATCAATGGTCAAGCCGAAATTTCGAACAAGGTGGTGCTCGATGGCCTCAAGAAGAGACTTGACCGAGCTAAGGGGAGATGGGTGGAAGAACTTCCGAGTGTCCTATAGGCATATAGGACTACTCCAAGACGCTCCACTTAAGGCAACACCCCACTTGAGGTCGGTCTCCCAACTTTGAGGTCCAAGCTCTTCGATCAAGGACAAAACAAAGTGAATCTGGCCCGAGAACTATAGTCGAAGAGCGAAGAGATGCAGCAGCTATCCACCTAGCTGTCTACCAGCAACAATTGGCTAGGGGCTACAACCAAAAAGTCAGAGAGAGGAAGCTCTCAGTTGGAGAATTGGTCTTAAAGAAGACGCTTCCTGGGGATAAGAATCCCAATGAAGGCAAGCTGGCACCGAACTGGAACGGGCCATTTAAGGTGATCTCGGTTGCCGGGCAATCAGATACAGGCTTGAGGACATGTATGGTAAAGAGTTACCACGGCCATGGAATGCGATGCACCTCAAGAAGTATTATTTTTAAATTGTATGCAATTTTCGAGATCAATAAAAACAGTCTTTGTTGCTCTCAATTCTTGCCAAGTTGTAGAACTCGGCAATTACCTACCTAACTACTATGGAGCATTAGGAAAATGAAGCCTTAAATAGTTAAGGCGCAACACTGAGTTAAAGAACTTGGTGGCTACTTCGGTGTTCGGAATTGAAATGTGATTGGTTGCGGAACCAAGTATTCTATCACTGAGGTAAAAACCTTGTATTCCTTTAAGTTAAAGGACATAATCCAATTTGCTCCCGTTGAGCTCGGTTAATGAACTAAGCAACGCTACGGACAAATTTGGTATCCGGACACAAGTTTCTTGAGTTACGGAACTTGAGGATAAACGTGATCTCGGTTGTTGAACCGAACTCAATTACTTAAGCGAAATTGATTTACTGAGCATGCAAAGAGCTCGGTTAAAGAACTGAGGTCAAGCACATGAAAAAATGTTTGGGGGCAAGCATGAAAAAATGAAATTGTATTTATAAAAAAGAAGGTACAATATTCCAGCATTACAAAATCACAAGAAGAAAAATACA
Source organism: Cinnamomum chago (assembly GCA_038049695.1). NCBI lineage: Eukaryota > Viridiplantae > Streptophyta > Magnoliopsida > Laurales > Lauraceae > Cinnamomum > Cinnamomum chago. The sequence goes on from CP142452.1 coordinate 37,548,287, forward strand.
TCAAAGACAATTTTTAAGCATCGGCCCCAGCATCGCTAGTGTCAACCTCGGTCACAGCAGCAGGAGCATCGGGCGAAGAGGGGGCGGAACTCGGTTCCAGCTCCAAGCTTGGGAACTTGACTGAATTTTTATAAGCCTGGTGGTCATCGGAGACTCCCGTTTCTTTCAGTGCCGCCAGCCATCCGAGCTCCCATGATTGGTCCTTCACAGTAAGGACCTGAGCCTCATAGAGACTCGTCGCCTCCGCCACCCCTTCACTAAACTCACCTTGATGGCCGATTGCATTGACGACACCAGCACTGTCACGTCATTGACCTCCCTATGCTTCGCCATATCTCACAGCAGGGCACAGGCCTGGCCGACCAGGGCATTCCTGGAGACGCGATCCTCCATTGTTAGCGACCTATCGGGCCCGAGTTGAAGGCTTTGTCTCCAGGGAGCCGGCGTGGTAGACTGGGGAGCCGCAGTGTCACAAGGAGCCTGCTCGACTGGCCCTTTTCTCCGCCCGAACCCCCTCCTGCATGGTTTCAGCAGGACGCTGTCGAACTTCCAAACTCGTAGACGGAGCAGAAGCAGGCACGGAAGTGGGAGCGTCGGTGGCAACGAAGGTCAAAGGGACCGAAAGGGCTCGAGGAGCTCGGCCTCCAAACGCCAGAGCTCCCAAGTCTTTGACCATCATTGGAGGTTGGCACCGTTACATGTCTTCTTCCTCCTCTAAGCTAGAAGAAGAACTGGAGGTGTGGACAACTTGCGACGACCTCCTTGAGGTCTCGGTCTCAGTAAATTCATAGTCGGACCCCAAGGTGCTTGCGGGAGCGGTCCAGACTTCGGTACCGATTGGAGGCCGTTCTACTTCAGTCTGATGTCCTCCCCTTGTCTGAGGCTGGCCAGTCCTCCTCTTGATGAAGGAGTAGTACCTCGGCTAGTAGTTTAAGAGGGACTAGGCAGCACAGCCAGAGTGGCCTCGATAGTTGTACAGTGTCTGAAACCAAGCCTCGTTTCTTGCCCAGCCGACTCGGTTGGCTTCCTATCTTCTTTGGCGAGCGTCTGCACGGCAAGCAAAAAACGTTAGCTCGGTGTAACAAGAAAAATAAAAATGCAAAGAGAACTTAAAAAGAGTCAGTATTTACTCAGAGGGGTCCCGAAGCCACGTGGAACCTTATACGTCCTCTCCACCTCGGACTCGGCCTCTGCGAATTCTCAGTTGCCCGAGACGAACAGGCGGTCATCCCCGACGTACTTGTTGGATTCCTCCAAGTTATTGATGATACACTCCCAGTTTGCCTTACCTCGGAGGTAATAAATGTCATCACCCCTGGACTTGCAAAGGTCGTAGACATCCTCGATGTCATGGATGCCAAGGTTAATGCCGAGGACCCTGTTGAGCTCGGCAACGCCTATTATGATCTTGAAGCCGTTTGGCATCAATTGGCAGGGGCATAGACGTCATTTCCTAAGGCAGGCCCTAAGAAGTGGGTGAAGGGAGAACAAACCCCACCCTCAACTATGGTGACTAGAGGGAACGACATCCAGTCGTTAGTGAAGGTATGACCGTCGAAGGGGTTCTCAGGGTCATCTAACCTATTCAAGACATCTTCAGGTATCCCATACTTGGCCCTAAACTTGGTCGTGGCCTCTAGGGTTTCCAGCCACTGCCTGTAAATGCCCATTCCTAAGTTTGAAGAAACTAGAAGAACAAGGGGTGAAACTCGAAAAGGAGAAAAAGAGGCAGGAAACCCTAGACAATGCAAGAAAGGGAAAAACTGGACAAAAGGGGGAAGACTTACAAAGGCGAAACAGACGAAGTTGAACTCGAAGAATGTGGAACTCGACCTCGATGCAAGATCTCTCTTCTGCAAACCCTCTTTCTTCTCCGAATGTGAAAATGGAGAATGAGAGAGAGGCACCTCTATTTATAATGAAAAAAGAGACGTCGTTTCAAATTTCTAGGACGCGCGTCGATTCGAGTACTGAGCACGTCTCTTTGAAACGATTGGGTGACCAACCAGGCAGTGATACCTAGTGTCATCGGTACGCCTCCTGCATTGATCGACGTGCTATTAATCACCTCGGGCAGACAAAGCGACATCGACGTGTCATTAATTATCTCGGGTAGATGAAGCAACATCGTGATAGGGATCAGATGTCATCAACCGACACCGAGATGCAATACAGTATGAGTTTCAAACCTAATATTCCAAAGACTCTACCATCATAACGCTTAGCTCTCGACCTCAAAGAGTTATAGAACTCTAAGAAGTCGGAAGCTAGGGGCAATTGTGTGGGACATTTTCCTAATACTGAGATTATCCTAGTTTCGGTAAGAGAACTAGCTAGGCATATCTTGATCTCGGTTTTATCCATCTCGGCAATAGTGCCAAAATGCTTCCATACCAAGGTCACACCTGACCTCGGCATCATCTTCAATTTGGTTCGATTAATCAAGACGGGCACTGACTCTTAGTCAATCGTAACTGTACTCCCATAGAGACTCAGCCACATTACAGAACGTGTTGAGTAATGATGACATGCATCGGATAGAGATAAAAAGTTATCATTACCCGGTGGCTACGTCTACATCGAGGTAAGGTCCGATGGGACTCTACCTCTAAGGTCAACCAGGGTAAGGTCCGATGGGACTTTACTCCTAAGACATCAGGGTAAGGTCCGATAGGACCTTACCTCCAAAAGTCAACTCTTGGCCTATATATACACAAGGAGCAAATTCAGAAGAGGTACGCATAAGCATACACATATACACACCCATATTCTAAGCTCTCCCTTCTTCTTCACTAACTCATCATTTGTTTAGTTGTTAAACTAACTCAAGCATCGGAGTGCCTTTGGCTGACTGCAGCCAGGGTCTCTGACCTTTGTTTCTCCTTCCCTTTTAGGTCTCATGCATTTGATCTTTCCTAAGAAGTTCTATATCCATATAAACAAGTCCATAAATATTTAGGCACGCACAGTTCTTAATCTAAATTCTTCTTCAACATGGCTGTCTGTAAGTCTTGAATCAAATTGTATATGAACTTCCAGCCGAGCATCCTTTGGCTGACACAAGACCACTGCGTGAACTTCTTGGTCACACTCCTCCTCGGGTTTGATTGATTTTTCCTTTCAATTACTTCTTTATAAAAAAAAAGATCTAGTTATATAGCCTCATTTCTATTTACTGAGATTCCATCATTGATATTTTCTGGTACATTATGGATATTTTTGTCTAAGAAATGTTTAAGGGAACTTCTTGTTGGCAGGACATCACTTGTCTTATAATTGATAACTGAAACCATTGAGTTCCTTTAGTAAAATCTGACCTGATTGTTTCAACTGAGTTTTGTTGTAGTGTTTATTAAATCATTTAGAAAACAAAAGAAGATCCATTAAAAAAACATCAAAAATCATGCTTTTAAGAACCATGGCACTAATACCATTAAGAAATTAAAAACCATACACCGCATAGAAGAAATCTAAAAACTTTTAAACATTTGTAGTACACTACATTTCCCCAAAAATCATTTCTTGGGCCACTTGTTTTTAGAATGGGTATTCTTCTACTCAATTCTGTTCCTCAATGGTGTACACTAGTATTGATATCTACACCAACATTTTCATATGTTCTGGAATTTGAAACGATCTTGAAAACTAAGTGAAAGCTTCAAAGGCAGGAGTATCTTACATTGGGTATACACAATGGAACTAATGTCAAGCTAACAAAGCAAACCCAACATTTTCCATTCAATTGTAACCTCCACTAATAGTACATATACATATATATATATATATATATATATATATATATATATATAAATGCCTCTTACCTTTTCAAAATCAAATCTCCTAGAGCTCTAGCTATATAACAGGAAAGTAAATAATATAAAATCTTGATTGATTTACCCCCTTTTGTAGAAAGGCGTATGGGACCAGAGTTGTGTACATAACCCATGCCTCCAACTGCTTATCTGCTTCCAATGTAACCTTACAAAGATCAATAGGTGGCATCCTCTTGAGGATTCTTTGGAATTAAGATGCCATGATATCACAAGGATCACAATATAGCATAGCGAAAGAGGGTCCTCACTCAAATAATAACAGTATGAATCTTTAAAGAAGGTGTTTCTATTAATGGGATCACAGGTTCATAGTTAACCAAGCTATAGGTTCACAATTGGAAGAATTACTAAGCGATAGGTTCATAATTAACCAAAAGGCAATAAGACATGAGATAAAGGAAATAGGCATACATATCATCATCTATGCTACTGCAATGAGAGGATCAAGAATAGGTCACAACTTGAAACACATTATCATAGTAGTATGAACCCAAAAACAGGATGCCTCTTCTAGAATAGCATCCACTTTCAATTTGACTGTCACAATATATTTGAGAAGGTCACCAAGGTACAGCTTGAGGTTCTGGAATAGCTCCTTGGCTATGACAGGTCTCTCAAGCTGCTGAGCCCTAGAATTCTTCCTACCCCTTTTTTATTTTCCTTTTGAATGGAAACTCTACTCTACCTCAAGAAAAGTATGCTTTCATTTTGTATTTTTAAGATTTAGTGGCAGGTCAGATGGAACTACAGAGAAGACAACCAAAAGGAACAGAAAATAAAATTCAAGCAACTATATCTTTGACTTTTTTTTTCTTTGGCAACAACTATTATCAAATAAAACGAATAATTATAGGATAAAATCAAAAATAAAAGACACCAAAACAGATAGTCCTCTCAGAAATGTTTGTCCCATCGTGTTTTACCAACAAAAAACAGATGTCGTCATTTTTCTTCTTTTTTGTTACTATCTACCAAATGAGTCTTGAATGCACAAAAAAAGAAAATTGCAAGTGTGAGAGATATGAAATACCTCGTGGATGGAAATTTCTCATTTATGAAATTCCTCAAGTTTCAGCTCCACTCTCTTCAAAACAGACAATATCAAATGTCAATATAAAGAAAGAAGGCAATTTCAGATCAATATTTTGAGATGAAGAAAGAAAGATTAGGTGCTAAAAGCATTAAACAACGAAACTAGGGTTCTGATTGATTGGAGGAACTAAAATCAAAGTGACCTGATATGAGAATATGACGATCTGAAACTCAAAACCCAAGCAAAAGTCAAAACCCGAGGGATTTTAGTTCAAATGGAGGGAATCATACCAATGAGATGGAGAGAGAGAGGATCAATGTAAGCCATAGAAAAGCTCTGGAAAATATTTAAAAACAATATTTTCACACATGCAAAACCCTAGAAAAGATTTTCACATCACCGATTTTTACCTACAGCAAGAGATGGTGTTTCGAAGAAAAGGAACTTTTGAGGAAACCCTAGCAGTTCAAAAACCCTAGAAATCTCCCTCCAACGAAGCTGCTCAGATATACTCCACAGATCATGGCAATCTGGAAATGAATCAGCAACTGGAAAAACCTAACTTTTGAAACCAACGAAGCTGAAAAAAAAGACCAAACTCAAAAACGAAGCTCAAAAAGCCTAATTATTCAGCAGATTTCCACCACGGATCACTTCGAAGTTGGAAAACGAAGCTCGAAAGCTCTAACTTCTTAGTAGACTTCCTCCATTAATCACTTCGAAGCTGGAAAACGAAGCTAGAAAGCCCTAACTTCTCAGTAGTTTCCTCCATGGATCACTTCAAAGCTAGCAAGCCCTAACTTCTCGCTCTGTGTCTCTTCAAATCGTTTGAGTGAAATTTTCCTCTGTTTCACATCTTTTGACAAAGTCTTTTCAAATTGAGCGAAATTTTCATCAAAAGTGTGACATAAAAAAATGTGGGACCACGTTTGAGGAAATTTGGACCTTTTAACCGCGGAAAATATTATCCACCGCTGATACTTCGAAAAAACTCCATCTTTGTGACGGATTATAATATCCGTCATTGATGAACCTTTTTAGCGACGGAAAATTTAAATTGTCGTTGTTTAAGTGTAACTAAAAGTCATTTTTCTTGTAGTGTCAAACCCATCTTTCTTTGTGTTTTTGGGATGAAATAGAGTCAAGGACTCTATTGGAGTCATATTTGCATATTCATTAGCATTTTCCATGTGTTTTGTGATTATGGTTTGATATTTGGGGATTTTGATTCTTTTGAGCAAAAGGTTAGAGAAAGACTAGAAAGCTAATTTGAGGTAAGTATAAGCTTAATTTGGAATTTGCATGTTGTCCATTCATTGATTGATTTAGAGATTCTATTTCTTTTATCATTCTAGCCTCTTAATATGATTAATTGGATTAGGTCCCTATTTGTAATAGCCGATGTGGATGTGATTTGGATTGGATTACATTTAGTGATTATATGTTGTAAAAGGGGAGCAAGGAGGCTCAATGCACAGGTTATTGTAGAGGAAGTTGTTGAATAATGGAATGAGAAGTGAGAGAGCTTCAGTAATGTAAAAATAGCCCAATTCTGTGATGTCCGCAGGCAGGCGGTTACCAGGCGTTCACCTGGCGGCTAGCCGAACCCCGGGCGGTCATAATTCCAGAAGCTATCAATTCTTGTCAAAAAGGGGTGGTCGGCAGGCGGTCACCTGGCGGTAAACCGCACGACCACCTGGCAGCTAGCCGCCTTTTGGCGATCAGTTTTATAGTAGGATGGTTTTTTGTTTTTTTTATAGAGGAGCCACGGTCACTAGGTTCTTACCTAGCTGCCAGCCGATTGTTCCACAGGCGGAGACTGTTACCTAGCCACCGCCAGCTGACCGACTTCCCAAAGAACCCTAAAATTTTGTAAGATATGTTGAAGACCTTGTAGGGCGCCCATAATTTGGTACCTTGACCCTTGTATGCCCAACGAAGATCTCTAGAGCATGAGATATCTTGAGAGGCTGAGATAGGCTCATGTTTACTATTCGGAAATATATCATCATGCCATGGATATTAGTTGAGTGAACATTTTGTATTAACTTATACAATGTGACACCAGATAGAATAAATAATACAAGGATTCTCTAAACTTATATTGAATTGGATGGTGAAGAACATTGACAAGTGTGCAGATAAATGTGCATTGACAAGTGTCAGTGAGTAATCCTCACACGTAAAATGTGGAATTTTCTCCTTCGTGAATTCGGACTTGGTCTGAAATAGGTGCGAATTCACGGGAATACGCGTGTCACACCTTGGGAACCACCCAAATCAGGGGATTCTCGGGTCCGGGATGTGACAAAAGGAGTGGAACACCATAGCCTGGCCAATTATTGAAATCTGAGTTGTTCATAATAAAGATCCAATAGGTATATGAGATATCATCAAGTTCTGACATCAATCCAAGTGTTTCCCACTGTTGGATTGACTGGTTGATAAAAAAATGATAATGAATATGCATAAGATTGTGTTAATCATGTTTTTCATCAAAAAGTCAATCTAATAATGAAGGTAAAAACCTCCGATTGGTATAAATTTGAGGATCGGGTCATACACCTAAAGGACATTTATATTGAATAGTTTGGATTTCAATAGGTGGGCCCCGATGTGGATTTCTTTTGGTTAAAGCTCAAAGGATCCGAATTCATTTTATGAGGCACACTTGTATTATGACTGCATTACATTGGGATAAGCTCGAAGATTTTGAAACGGTCAAATTCATTAGAATGCCTAACAACAACAACCCCCTCTCCCACCAAAAATAAATAAATAAACGCACCTCTATGATATTCCTCAAAAAAATCTTGATTTCCTTTGACAAAGGTTGGAATGCAAGATTTCTCTAACTTGTAGCAAGCAGAATCCTCTTATTGCACAAAGTCATCTTGAGGGATACAAGAAAAACTTGAGTATTTAGAGATTCTCCTCAAAACAAGAATCTTCCAAAACAAAGAGGCCCTTGGAACAAGAGCATCGTTGATGCATATAGTTGAGAAAAAATGACATCTATGCATATATTCGCACAAAAAAAAAAGATTTCTTATAGAGAGGGTTAAATATGAAAATCCTCAAAATGAGGATTTCAACTAGCTCAAATATTCCTTAAAGATCTATAATTGCCAAATGTGACTTTTCCATGACTTTGTGAAAAATTGGAGATGAATCTCCGAGGATTTCCTTGCCAAACTTGACCTAGGATTGTGTTCATGCGACAAGAGGCACAATATAGAGGAAATTTGTTTATGGTTTTACATGCAGCCCTTTATTTCATTATGTTGTGTGATATTAAGAAAAGGAAAAAAATGTAAACTAGTTTTCCTCAACAATGTTTCAATTTCCTTCGAGAGGGATTGGAATACAAGATTCCTACCGCTCATGGAAATACAAATCCCTGGTGAGTGTAATCCTCTTTGCACAAAGAATTCTACAGGGGCGTTTGTAAAGTGTCGAATGCCACGTGCTGGATTTTTCACGTAGGACATGATCCATGTTTCCTACTTACCTAGGTACAAAAAAGTACCTTCGTTGGCCACCTCTCATAGTTTTACCCAGTGCATGTGGATATGAGAGCTTGCATGTGCCCCTAAAGATTAGTTCTCGATAGTCTAGAATCGAGTGTCCCTGAGGCTCAAGGCTGGGCTGGGTGGGAAAAAAAGGTTCCGCATAAGAAGAAACACACCTTTTCCCCACCGTTACATAAACGCACCCTTGTGCGTTTGAGTCCAAATTAGAGAGAATTGTTCTAATTTTCCATACATTTCACTATTCCATTGTTTGTTGTAATGCATTTCTTTAAAAAAAAATTAATTAATTTTCCTTGGATAGAGAGGATTTTAAATTCCTATGTAATGGGTATATGATGTAGTCTCCTCTCTCCTATTCAATTGAAATTGAAATACGTACATAATTCTCTTATTGCATGAACAAGTTGAATCGAGATCATCCAAGGATTTCCCCCATGGTGACTGTGAGTGAACCAATCACGATCTGCCACATCACCGTGGGCAGCTCTTGTTCGGATGTATGACAGGCTGCACGAGGTGACATGGCGGACCTTGATTAGTCCACTTATGGTCACCCTTGGAAAATATTTTCGTCAAGAAGATCTGGACTCAAACAAGTCTTGAATGAATCGGGATCCTCCGAGTGGGTCTACGCATAACGACCCCGAATGAACCATTTAGGATACGCAACGTCACCACAAACCGTCCATATCCAGGTGTATGTGAAGCTGCCCGCGGTGATACAACCGACGAGCAAATGGTCCCCCACTAGATCCGGACTCGGTCTAAATACGAGAAAATTTTGGAATATTTCGAAATCCTCTCCAACTAGAATACTCGGGGCTCGGAATAAGGGCATTGTTGGAATAGTCTCCCAGTGGCCAGCAGCAGCATCTCTCTCTGCCTGATTGTGAAAAGTTCCTTTCCTCCGCGGATTCCATCTACCCGGAGATCATGTCTTCCGGCAGACACATGGCCTACTCTCCATCCACCTCTCCCCACATTTCCGGCATCCGATCCGCCACCAACGCTCTCGTCGAGAAAGAAAAGTACGTTTCTCATCTGACTCGAAATATCTTCCTCATATGCTTTTAATTCGCTGCTTCTCTCCCTAATCGGATCTCATTTGATCTTTTAATGCTCTATTCTTTTTCAAAGGATTCTCTCTTGGATTCTCTGTATGAAGCTCACGACGCCTTTGGGAAATTAGGGTTTTGCTAGATGTGCGGAAATCATTCCTCCCGGAATCCATTTTCATTACTGGAGGAAAATGCTTGTCATTAGAGTACCCTTAGTACCTGTATATGTTTGCGTAATAATACATATGAAATATGAATTGAATACCTATAATTCATATTATGAGCGGTTAAAAATAAATATCAAATATAAATTTTAAAAATGAGCACCAAATAACATTTCTTTTGAGGGAAATTAAATCAAACGAAGATGGGAAATGAACTATGTCATTTCATTTCCCATCTTCTTTTGATTCTGTTTCTTTAAAAAGGTAAGGTCATTTGATGATCAAATGGTTTCTTTCTAACTTGTAATGGTATGAATTCTATGTATTTTAATGCAAACAAACAGGCCCTCAGTGAAGTCAAGTTGTGCTTCAAATGCTTCAAACAAATTTCATTTTCATCATGAAGATTTCAATAGTTTGTATTTTGAATCCCTGTTTTAGTGATCTACTCTCTCTCTCTCTCTCTCTCTCTCAATAGGTCTATACATTACTTCTTTTATTTTTAGTATCTGCTTATTTTTTCTTTTTATACTATGAATGGATCATTCTCTCTTTTCATAATTGCAGATTACTGTTCATTTTTTGGCATAGTGTCTGCTTGATATCCACCAACTTGTGTATGGATAGGGTATAATGAGTGTGGCGAATAAATATCAAATTTTTTTTTTGGTTTGTACCATGTGTTGCATTTATCTGTAGAAACATGAAATTGATGATGTGGTACTGACAATGGAGTGCCATGCTGTAGGTGGTGTGTTTGTTCCTAATTTTATGTTTCATGTGGTTAGCTTGTTAGATTGGTAGTCATTACTTATTTCTAGTGTGATGCGTGCCTTTGTTTTTTTTTTTGGTAGCCAATAATAATACTACATGAAAATTTTACTTGAAAAAGTACCAGCAATGGAAGGAAAGGAATAATAACTTTTCTTGTGTCTGTTGTTTGTTGTGGGTGTCTTTTGTTAGCCTGTCTTATACTGAGTGGGGTTTTAAAATATGTTTCTTGATGCTATGGTGAAAGAATGTGGTGCATTTGTGCACTTCATTACTGAACTAATATTGTTAGTGTTTATGATAGATTATCTGCTGAGCATTTCTATATCATTTGCTTAATAATGATGCAACAGTATACTTGGCAGGTACCTCTCTGAGTTGCTGACAGAGCGGCACAAGATTGGTCCTTTTATTTCAGTGCTTCCACAGAGCTATCGCTTACTGAACCAGGGTGAGTTTCAAAGACAAATAAGTTCCCCCATTTTTTTTTTTTTTCTGGTAATGATGTGGTTAATCAAAGAGCAAGGGTGCCATGCATTGGCATCTCCTTGTATTGTTTCATTGAGTCGAGTCTCTTTCTAATTCTTATTTCATTAAACTGCGCTTCCAAGGTTCCAACAGCAATACCGATGGCGTAACCAGGAAATCTTCATTTTTTTTTTGTTTTGTTATTATTATTATTATTTGGGTGGCTGGGATTATTATTATTATTTGGGTGGCTGGGGGGGGGGGGGATTGGGTTTGCATATCACAGTTATTAACGTGCAAATCATGGATTTCGGGCGAAATGGGTCCGAAATGGTTTTGAGAGCGCTCTCTCTCTCAATTAAAAAAGAGGGCTAGGGTGTGTTGCAGGGAAAGAAAAAAATAAAAGAGGAGAAGGAAGGAGAGAGAAGGGAGGGGAAAGTAGTCATTGTTCATTGCAGGGAAAGAAAACATAAATGGGCCCTAGTTGTATTTAACTTTAATAGAAAATGTATCTTAGCAAATAACACATTGAATTTCCTAATTTAATTGAAAAAAATGTAACAAGTTATATATTATTTTAATTGTAATATTTATTCTATATTATATATTTTTCTGAAAACTCCGAAACTTTTTTCCTAAATTCCGAAACACAGAAATAATTCATTCCCACCCAAAAACCCAAGTTCTGCTCATGGATGCGGGAATTCTGAATTCCCATGTGTGGTCAGTATTCCGTTTCTTCAACCAGATTCTGGTTTATTATCTCTGGAGTTATAATGAAAGGTTGGTGATCTATGAGAATATATTATGTGACATTTGTTAGTTGTATCTCTACCTCTTCTCCCTCCTTGATTTCCTAACAAGCCTTCCTTTTCCTTTCATTTCCCCTCTTTTTGGCCAATTTCTGGTGAAACCCTCTTTCCTACTTCAAAATCTCGGCCCACATGGGGAGGGGGCTGAGGGGATGGAACGATCTGGTTGTGGCCTACCCATGTACAAAAAAAAAAAAAAACCCAACCTAATCATCCTAACCCCTTGATCAGCGGCCCACAAATTTTCAATGTTAAAAAAGGGGGTGCATGGTCAATCCAACGGTTGAGTCCATTCGGATGGGTGCAAACCCAAGGGTTAGGTGACTATCGCACCAGGGGTAGGGGGTTGTTGGGTTCCCTATGTGTGATCTGTTCAAATGGACCATCAAGGGGCCCCAACTATTGGGTGGACATGAGTGTGCCAAAATAATAATAATAATAATAATAATAATAAGGTGTGCACATGATAACTTACCTATATGTGCGTGCGTGCGTGCGTGCGTGCGTGCATCCTTATGGTAAGAAATTCCAACGGGCCCTCCTTATGATTCATCCAAACAATTCACAGACACAATACCTGCCCTAATAGTCATCAAACTCTGGGGTTTGCACGCTCCAAATGGACTAGACCATTAGATAGCGGTCCAAAAAACTTTCAAATATAAAGTTGTTAGACCTGGGGGCCACGGATCAAGGGTTAGGGGCGTCGGATTGATTCCAAATTTGGTATCTGGTGCCTACCCATATGGACCTTTCCATGATCCATCCCCCTGGTCCTGTGATTAGTGTTGCCCCTACGTGGGCCCCATCCAACTACTTGTCATGATGTCATGAGAGGTGTTCTCACATGAGCAAAGCCCTATAAATATATATATATATTAATGTTTATTATTATTTTACCATTTTATCATTTTTTTTATCAGTATGAGTTGAACCCATAACCTCAAGGTTGCAATGGTGAGCACATTCCATATCAAAACTTAATGGAACTTGAATTGCATAATATGTAGTTCTTGGTGCATTATCTACTCTATAGCCATCTAGAAATCTCATAATATATTTTTATTCATTTTAGTATGCTAGATATGTTCTTAAAAAGAGTTGTGGTAAATCAGATACATGCCATCCGCGATTGTTTCTCTAAAAGACTAAATTATATATTTGGATAGAGTTCTCTTTGAATCGGTAAGAGTGCTAATTTTGATGTGACCCCTTTAATCAGATCATGCTAATAACTGTTCCATTTTGTGCTGACTAATTTCTTAACAATGCTAACTGGTACATCTTCTTCTTGAAATTCAAATTGTGAAGCAGAAATATCGCGTATAACTACACTGTTGGGGAATGCATCTCTTTTAGGTCAAAGTGGGCTTGAACATGCAAGCCCTCTAACCAGTGGAAGAATATTTTCAAATGGAGGAGCTGATATGAATGGATGGATGTCAGCATTTCAATCTGAAGTACGGATACTAACCATTAACATGACTCTTCTCTCGATCTAATTTTACTGCTCTTGAAAACTACCTGACATAATTTCTTACTGTACGACTAACCTGGATTGATTATCCTGTTCGAGTGCTTGCATTTTGAATTTCCACTATTACTATGACTGCAGACTGATTATAGTCACCAAAAGAATCAAGAATAATTTCAGTTGTTCTAATTGGAGATTTAAACTTTGATTGACATCAGGCTTTGAACATCAGAAATTCTTCCCCTTAACACTCAATCCCCACACGCCCCAACGCCCCATTCCCCACCAAACTCTTTCTCCTTATGTTGTCGGGACATAGTGGTTACTCATTGCGTCTGAAACCTTCATCATGTTCTAAGACTTGAAGGCTGTTTGAATCACCTCCACAAAAGTTCGGAGATTTTTACTAACATGTGCAGTTTAAGATGCTATAATGCAGATAGTTTTGGATAACTGCATTGATAATTCTTTCGCCTGATGATATGTGGCCTGCTTGATGAATATTATGGTTAAGTTTAATTTTATTTCCTGTCTTATATTAAGTTGCTACTTCTCTCTCTATCTCTCTACCTTGTTGCCTGAATGTTCCTGGACCAACTTATGGAACATACACCCTAGACACCAAGTACCACTGCAAGAATCAGTCTTAACTTTGAAATGCATAAAATGCACTGTGGATCTGGTGATAGACAGTTGTTATGGTTATGGCCTATGAAGCACAAACATGGATACGGGACACGGATACGATACGATACGGATACGCCGATACTTCATTTCTCAAAAAAGTAGGATACGATATGCCAGGGATGCGTTGAATTTTTATTTTTTTAAAATATTTTTTATATGACTATGTAATAAAAAACAAACATTATTTCAATCAAAATAGCCATAAAATATGCACTTTCATTGATTTAATCATCATCAAACATTACATTCAATACTTCCAAGTTCAAAATCCAAGTTTCACCAATTAATATAGAAACATAAGCATATAACCCAAACAAACAGACAATAGATCTACTTAAACTTCAATTGCCTGACCACCAAGTCCACCACCATCACCATCTTCACGAAAGAGCACAGCCTCCAATTCTGGTTCATCAAGGGAGAGTTGTGCAATCTCAAGCTCTCCAGCATCCTCAAACGAATCAAAAGCATCTCCAGCAATATCCCACATCTTGGTTTCTCCTTTCATATATTGTGGAGTTCTTGAAAGAAGGCGAAGATTGCAATGAATGAAAACGAAGATTGCTATGAATGAAAACCAAGTCTTCAGCACGTTTTGGTGTCATCTTATTCCTTCTCATTGAGTGCACAAAGGTATAAGTACTCCAATTCCTCTCTGCACATGACGATGAGTAGGGTTGTAAATGGGTCCCCGATTCTCCGATTACCCGAAGGTTCCGACTCGTTAGGTTTCGGGTCTGGGTCCTTATTTTGGTCCCGATAAGCAAATAGTTCCGGTTCCGGATCCTTTTTTTGGAATCGATACCTAAACGGGTCCGGTTCTGGATCCACAGTGGGTCAGACCCGTGGACCCGAGACCCGACCCAATATTCACTAACATAAGGTAACTTTTGTATATGAAAATAGAATCCTTTTTAGTTTTCTACTTTCTAAGTTTTTTGGTTAAAAGTACATGTTATTGATAGACAAAAGTCACATTAGTGTTTGCAGGTGATCCAATTGAAATATGGAAAAAGCATAAATTTTTTAAAAAGAAAAACACATGTATTAGTCTAGACTCGGAACCATACCCAGAACCGGAACCAAACCCGCCTCACAAACGGGTCCGGGTCCAGGTCCGGTTCTGATTCCCATTAAAATGATCGGAACCGGTTCCGGAACCAGTTTCCTGGTTCCGATCTGGGTCCGGGTCCGGTTCCCCCTCTTACTAAACGGTTCCGGGTCGTGGACCCGGACCGGAACCGACCCGTTTACAACCCTAACGATGAGGAAGGTTGCATGAGTAGCTTTAAAGCTAGAGTTTGAAGCAAAGGTACTTTCTTGGGTGCATTTTTCCTCAATCTCTCATTGCATTCGTCCTCTAACCTTTTCATCTCCACAATATCACTGCTCTTAACTTTTGGACAGAATGAAACAGCATGACCGGGCTCATGTATCAAATGAGCCCTCACCCTTGTGTATGAGCTTCTCTTGGTTTGATGGCAAAAATTGCATTGCCACGACACATTTCCCCCTCCATCACCAAGTTTTTGCTGTTTTGTCACATACCTCCAAAGAGGGTTGTGAGCGTCTTCTAATTCAATAGTTGGAGAAGACGCACTAGTACTACCACCCGTACTAGAAGCCATTACAGTAAACTTTGGTTGCTGGAAACACAACATATTGGCCCCATCAGGCCACCTAAAATCATGGCATTAAGAAAAAAAGAAAAAAAAAGAAATAGCAGTAGCAGCAGCATAGCATCAAGAATAAAAGAAAAAAAACAGCAGCAGCAGCATAGCATCAAGAAAAAATGGAAAAATAGAAACAGCAGCAGTAGCATAGCATCAAGAAAAAAAAAAAAAAAAAAAAAGAAACAGCAGCAGCGGCATAGCATCAAGAAAAAAAGAAAAAAAAAAGAAACAGTAGCAGCATAGGAAAAAATGGAAAAAAAGAAAGAAACAGCAGCAACATATATCTATTATTAGTCTTGGAGCTAGGATACAATATACAGCCAAACAAGAAAAAAAGAAATAACAGCAGCAGAACACATTACACAAAAAAGAAGCAGCAACAAAAAAAAAAAAAAATCCAAATGATTTAAGGGGGAAGAAAAAACACCCCTAGATTAGAATAACCAGAATAGCATCAACCCCAACAAAAACCAACCAATACAGATAAAGAGAAAGAAAGAAACAAAAGGAAAGAAAGAAGAGAAAAGAACCTGAAGGTGGAGATGAAACGGCACAGCACAATGGCTCGATTTGGGTTTGATTTCCGGCACAGCACAACAACAACACGGCGACAACAGCAGCACGACGACGGCTACTCTCTCCCCCGTCCCCACTTTTTTAATAAGCCACTTAAAAACGTGTCCCGACACGCACGTATCCCTCACGTATCCGGCATTAAAAAAAAAAAATGGATACAGATTTCGCGTATCCCAGATGTATCCAAGCCGTATCCGGTCGTATCCGTGTCCGATACGCCCGGGATACAGATACGGTACCCTTTTTATGTATCCGTGCTTCATAGGTTATGGCCTTGAGATTTGTTAACTGTTTCGTTATGTTATATCTGTTGAATAATGATTCCCACTGCATATGACCATGGCATAAATACCTTTCTGATGCCTAATCATTGCTTTGTTTTCTTCTGTTGTTCTGCCGGTCTTAGCTTATATGGCATGGAAAATTGATAAGTGCCCAAATAAATGGCATTCTGATATTGCTCTATGATATACCCTAATTGCTTTATGGGCCTACAATAACAAGTAACAAATCATCATTTCCCTTTTTCCTCATGCTTGTTTAACAACATATTGAGTTGTAATATGCAGAGGTTGGGATTATTACAGTCTTCACCAGTTCATGGTTGGATTGGGTCACAAGGAAGCTCCTCAGGTCTTACTGTCAAGAAAAAGATTAGATTGGATATTCCCGTGGACAAATACCCTACAGTATGTAATTTTTTTCTTGTGCCTTTCTGATATGTTTCGTTTGAGTTTCTTTACATATCTGATGCGTTCTCTTCATTTATTGTTGCAGTACAACTTTGTGGCTCGCCTCCTTGGTCCTAGAGGGAATTGTCTTAAGCGAGTGGAGGCAAGTACTGACTGTCGAGTTTTGATCAGAGGGCGTGGTAGTATCAAGGATCTGATTCAGGTAGTGACACTTCTATCATTGTTTTGAGGTTGTGTATGTGCTTGTAATGGACATAACGAGAGCAGCCAAGTCAAAAATTATAAAAATAACAGCCTGCTCTATGGGGCACAGTGGAGCCTACATTTAATCTTTCCTGCCCCTTCACACCTGCTGCTGCTCCCCTTTCCCCAGTGGGGGTTACGGAAATCTGGATTTAGCAGTCTTCAACAAGGTTCAAGCCCTCAGAGTCGGCACCGAAAGACTCTGCTGGAATTAGCACTCTGCACCAAGGGTGGGATGATGGATTCATCTCTTAACTCATGACTAAACGATCTGAATTGTATAAACTGTAGTATATGTTTAACAGGGTACATGTCTTTTTGGTGGGATGTCTAATCCAAGGTTTCTAAAACTAGGACTTTGGGGGAAACTTGGTCCCCCTTGAGTTGAGTCGACTTGGCCAAGTTAGATGAAGTCTACCATTGAACCCAATAACCTAAAAAAAAAATGAAAAATAGCAAAAATAAATAATAAAATAGAATATTAAGACTTGTTATGTTTTACTTATTAATAATGAATTTAAGTAGCAATAGGCATAAAAGTTTATATTTCTCTCAGTAGCATGAATAATACCTCCTATCTTTATATGCTTGGATCCTCCCAAACATGTGATATTGATTTTCCAAATTTCAATGAAAAATTCTCGTAAGACCTCCCAAAGCTTCTCCTATCAGAAATTGGGTAACTAAGGGCCTGTTTGGCATCAAGCCATGGGAGCATTTCTGCATTCTCTTGGAAAGAAAAGTGGGAAACGGTGTTTGGTCATGACAAAATACCTCTTCCCCCGAAACTCGCACTGAACACAGAAAAATCAAAACGATAGGATTTTGCTTTTTCACTTGGAACAACAGGACGCTGAAAATACTAGAACGTGTAACGTCTCAAGATTCTCAAACCTTATTCTCTCTCTCTCTCTCTCTCTCTCTCTCTCTCTCTCTCTCTCTCTCTCTCCCAAGACACTTTAGGGATCTCGTCGTTCTAAATCTGATGGCTTTGTGAAACTTAGAGTTGCGGAGGGTTCAAGAAGGCGATGAAATCGGATTCAATGATGAATGGTTTCTGGTTGTTTGAAGATGAATGAAGTGAGAGAGATTGGTGGGGTTGCACAAGTGGGTCCAGACTTGTGAGGTATCAGAGAGAGAGGGAGATGTGGCGTTCTGATTCGGATCTGTGGAAGTGGGTTGTGTGTGTGTGTGTGTGTGTGTGTGTGTGTGTGTGTGTGTGTGTGTGTGAAGTGGGTAAGGGCTGAACAGGTGGTGGGTTTGCATGGATGAGAGGCTGGTGTGGTGTTCTGTTTGTTTAGAAGGATAGGGTCTGGAGCGGTGCTACGAAGTAGAACATGGTGAAGTGGCAAGGATGAAGGTAAGGATTCATTCTCTGTCATGTGCATTAATGGAAATTGAAAGAACTAAGGGGTAGGGGATGGACAAGGGAAGGTGATCCCGATCAGAAGGCTAGTTAATGATGCAGTGTGGTCTGGGCTCTCCTTGAATGATTGCAGAGAGGTGCGGAATGTATATTTGGTGGCATATAGATCTTGTGGGTCTTCTCCAAGTGGGGATACATCTCACTCTCTACAATTCTCCTTTTCTCTGCACTAATTTATTTTTGAAGTTTTTCTATCTCCATCTATGCGTGCAAATACTATGTATTCAAATTTGGTCTGGACTAAATGGTTGCACAGCCTTCATGAAGGAAATAGCAAATGGGCTGATATTAGTTGAGTTCCTCACCTCTACAACTAGAAGGTATCCATCATCCTCATCATCCCCTTTTGGAACAAAGATGGGCTCACCAATGAATCGTCAACTTCTAGCAGACCATGTTGATACTGACCCATCTACGATGTTGATCTTTGCCACTCTGTCAAAAGGGAAATGGGGCAAGACCTTAAATATCCATGTTTAATGTATGTTATAATACTTGAAAGAAATATGAGCTTGGTAAAACCCTAGAATCAGATCTATGGTGCATTAACTTCTTCAAATATTGAAGATTATTGAGTTAAAAATTATTTTATTATTTTTAATTTTTTATATCTATAAAATGAATATATTAACATTTCTTGGTAGAATATAATTCAAAAACATTGCCAAACATGTTCTACTAATTTTGTTTCTTTGGAATGAATTATAAAAGAATGTGGCCAAACAAGTTAAACTCAATCCACTCTAAGAATGGTAACATTCTTAGCACATCTTATTCTCAGAACAGATACATTCTTAGCATGGGAATATAACCAAACAGGCCCTAAGTGAGTCTGGGCCAATAAACCATAGGACATGGACTCGCGGTGATTTGAGAGGTGACTCAAACCATGGTCTAGTCAACTTGGAGTCAGCCAAACATACTCCACTTTCCTTACATTATAACTACTAATAAAGAAAGACCCCGTGAAAGTGACAGAAGTATGAAAGGTTGTTGGAAGTAGGTGGGCCTCGTGGACAGTTTTTCAAAACTTTTGACCCACTTGACTTAGGGATCAAGTGCCCATAAGGCCATAAATCATATCCAGGATGCAATCCCTACATCTCATCAATCAAGTACAGCAATAAAACCTATCTGGAAGATGGAAATCAGCAGCACCATGCAACCAAAATAATCCACAATAAAAGGAGAAGCAGATTATACCTTTGGAGCCTGGACAATCAACTAGATCAAGAACTCTTCTTGAAGCAATTTGGGATCTCCAAGACCTCGTTGTCTTCCACGCTATGACCCGCTATCAGATCTTTTTTCTCAAGAAGATTGGTGGAAACTTCAAGAGAAAACCCTACTAGAAACTCCAAGGAACTAGAAGAGAATTAGGAGGGGGAGAGAGAGAGAGAGAGAGAGAGAGAGAGAGAGAGAGAGTTGTGCAACACTTGCACTTGAGAGGGTTGGGCATGGACTCCAAGATTGTGGACGTCCAACCCTCTCTCCTCCTCTTTATATAGCTTTCAAACCTCCTCTTGTTACTAATTAACTAGAAGTCCTACTTCCTAAAATAATTAGTAACATTTTCCTTTCCAATTATTATAGAAGTCTCACTTCCACAACAATTAGTAAGTTAACTATTACCACTATTAAAAGTCCTACTTCAAATAGAAATAGTAACTTTTTAATTCCTTCTTCTTAGAGTTCAAGTAGGATTAGTATCTTTCTAATAACTTGGGCTAACATGGAGACCACTAGGGATTCCATAGATAGTTGGCTCCAACTGGGACACCGCAACCCCACATCTCATGTGCAATCCAGGCCCACAGTTAATTGCAAATAACACCACTATATAAATGCAATTGCACTTCAGTCTTAGGAATAAATTACAAAGAAGACCCTAAACTTCTCGATTACCATAAGTAAGCCCCTCCATCAATATCCATGGATCAATTGGAATAAATCTGTCTCTTCCAATCTTAGATTCACATCTTATTATCCTTGAGCCCCAATTAATCATAGTGATCATCAGTGCCATCCAATTAACTCTTAATCGAGATGGGTGCACACTTACTAATGATAAATCCATTAATTGGCAAAAGGGGATAATATATATAGATTCCATCTTGACCATTGGATGTTCCCACAGTCCTACTACCACGTACCCAAGACTCCGAGGTGTTGACCTATAGTTGGCCTCACTCATTGGTGACTCAAAGCAAATGAATAGATAGAAACTTGAATTCATCAATGTCTCAGGATTGAAAGCCTATTGCTAGGGAATTATGAGAGCAGACTTTAAAATCGAGACAATATTCTATAAGGTGCTTCTCATGGTCCTTCAATACATCCAATGTACCAGCACTGTGACCCAGAATCTTACGTTCTGATGATTGAGACAAATTACACTATCTTATAGTGATCAAAATACTGCAACCTTATCAGATGAGATGCCCAATCTCATCACTGATTGTGAAGATATTTAAGTATAAGATTTGTGACACATGTCTCCCGTGTGTGGATCTCATCCATACACATATCACATCGAATATACTAATGGGACCCGGTTCAACTCATGAACCATCATGTTATATGTATTGGTCATGTGCATAAAGTAATAAAAACATCATTCATTTCATGAAAGGAAAACGTGATTTTATTGATAAATAAAGAAATTAATCAATTTATTACATTAATTGATGGATTGAGTCCATACAATCTAACAAAGGTTCCAACTAAGGCTCCTATTTAGTAGATTGACTCAATTAAGAAACTATTAAGAACTACTAACATGGCTAAAAATGACACTAGAATACAATCTAAAAGTCCAAGGGACCAAGGTCATGTGGCACTAATTGGAGGTGTGACTCTTATAGGAAGAAATGATGAGAGGAAAACCTGGGTATGAGCACTTGAATGAGCCTCTTCACATCCTAGTGGAGGCAGAATTGCCAATTGAAGTAGTTGATGCCCGCCTGATGCAAGCAAGAGAGATCCTTGAAGACTTGCTTAAGCCTGTGGTACATTTCTTTCCTTGCTCTGAATTTCAGTTGTCACATTTCTATAATACTAGTCTTTCTAAGGCATTTCATTTGTTAATTGTGTGCTAGTAGTATTCCAAGTTGCTAGTGGTTTGGATATTTTGCAAATGAATGGTCATCTGGTTTAGCTTTCCCAAAGCAAAACCACCTTGTGGATGTCATTGATATTAATAGCTTACAAGTCTAGGGCGTAATGCCCTCCTAATATGATTTTTTTTTCCTCCCTGCCTGAAAACTCAACCAGAACAAATCTATTTCCAAAAACGAGCAGCAGTTTTTGGAGGTTCCCCAAATACACTTCATTATCTCTCACTTGAGTTGCTATTGCTATTTATCCAGGATGAATCACAGGATTTCTTCAAGAAGCAGCAGCTCCGAGAGCTAGCGATGCTTAATGGCACGCTCCATGAGGAAGGTTCGCATTTGTCTGGTTCTGTGTCTTCCCTCCACAACAGCCTTGGGATGAAGAGAGCCAAGATAAGGGGGTAAAGTAGCTTTGAGTGAATGGAGAGCAGTGCTGCCAAATCCCATCAAAGGTGTCATCATACAGCCTTCATGCCCTTACTGTCAGTGGAACAGTTGCAGCACCATCTCTCCTATCATGTTTCCATATGAAGTGTGTTTATGTGTTATTTGGGGTGGTTGACGATGGAATGAACAGGGCAAGCTGTTCTGGGTGGCTATTGGGATTATCCGCGTTTATGCATCTTGTTTCCATGTTAATGTTATGCTTGTGTTGTCTTTGATAGTAGACTACTGAGGGTCATGAAAGATGGATCTGGTTGTTTACAAGATTGAGACATTAGTGCCTCCCTAAAGAGCAGGTCTGCGTAGTCCTTGGCCTGCTTCGGCTGGGAAGCGAAAGAATGTGAGTTTTGAGTCCTCTGTGTAGCCAAAAAAACAAAAAAAGAGAGGAAAGAGTAGGTCTGGGTAGTTGCGTTTTGTACAATTGTAGATTATATTTAGTATTGGGATGGTATTCTTTGTTCTGTATTGATATCCTGAGTCTTGATGTGCAGGGGCGGAATCAAGAATTTTCGTGTGTGCGGATGTGTGGTGATATGAATGTAATAAAAACAAATTTAGAATAATATGCTTACGTAGAAAAGTGACTAAGCAGGTTTTGTTTACCGCTTCTCCTAATAGATTACAAACTGTCCGTATATTTTTGCCATTTATTTAGTTACTTTCTATGAAAAATCATCCTTATGAACAAGTTTGTTTTTCTAAGTTTATTTAATATTGAGAATCCGTTGTTTGTAGGACCTAGATTTTCCCTTCCCAGCATGTATATTTTGTTGGTTTCTTCACAGTATTCACCTACACACATCTTATGTGAAATCCGAAGTATTCATCATATAAACCTGCACGATCCTTAGCAATTCTAGAACTTTTTATTTTTTTTGGTAAAAGTGAGATTTTCAAATATTTGAAGACTAGGAAGTTCCAATGGGTAATAGATATGAGAATGTGATCTCCTATGCTTCGAAGACTTTTGCATTTACAAGGTAAAATTGAAGAACCTTTGAGGGCTACATTCAAGGAAACTTCGAACTTAAAAGCTTTCGATGTGGCTCTTTGATGACCATCCACATATTTTCTTTGTATGATAGAGATATGATGTGGAATTGCTGTCTGGATTCACATGTTTCCATATACTTTGATCGTGCAAACTCAAGTTGTGTCTTCTACATACACTTTAAGTGCATTTTAACCGTCGAGGAGTCCAGTCAAAATGTCATAAATCAGAGACTTACATCTGACAATCCATACAATGTTCCCACAATGTCTAATTTGTATGCATATTTGTTATAATCGCTTGTAAAGGAAATAAATGAGCTGTGGACCCCCCACTAGCCATGACAATCAACTTTCCTCAACATGTCACATTTTAATTTTCTCAAAAGACATACTAATCATTTGGGTACTGCTTTCCTTCTGCTTCCACTATATGTTGCCTATATTGAGACTTGGCAAAGTTTGCAGCCGTTACAAGAAGCAGCCGCTGGAATCTTGGGCTTTTAGATCCAAGCTTTTAAAAAAACAAAAGGATTCGTTGATTCATTTAGTGTTTCTAGCTATCTAATCTAATCCCATAAAATAGGTAATCAACGATTATAGGGTGAAATTTCTTTTTGGAGAATGCATCTCATGGCCTCATCTCAGATTACTTGCAAGCATTGGTGAATGGACATTTCAAAAAACAATAAAAGTGGAGCCAAATCCAAAAGTACCGAGTTTCGAAAAACAGCTTTATTTTGTATGGAAAAAAAGTTAAAAAATTACTTTTTAATGCCACTAAACGACAAATGAGGCCTCATTTAAAAAAAATTACCTAAAAAAGTTGCATTCTCATTACAGTAAATGACAAAAGGCCACACTTTTTTTATTTGACTCAATTGCTTTTCTTATCTCTTAATTTGGCCTTTAATTTCACGTCAATTTACTAGTGAAGTTACCAAATAGGAATGAAGATGTCTCTAGATTCAAAGTCGTCTTGAACCTGGCGGGCTAAGGAATTAGTAGAATGCTATAAAATGATATTATTTAGACTTATTTAAAAATAGAGACAAAGCAAGTGAAACTGTACATTTTAAATCCTATAAGATTCAAATAAATACAGTTTCGGGCTTGTTTGTGTAAAGTTGTAGAAGAGAAAAACACAGGTTCCTTTCATCGGATCCATTTTTCATAAAAGGTAGTTCTAATTTTGAATATGTTTTCGGCTCAGAACTTGGTTTCTTGGTTTTGGACCCAGTTTTGACAAGAGGACCGGTTCCAAACGAGTTTCAACTTCTTTTTTAATTTTAGTTTTTGCTTAAAATAAGGATATCATTCAACCCAAAAATCCAAAAAGAGATGTCATTCGACCTAATAATAGTATATCAAATCTATCTTCCACAAATGATAAATCTTATCAATTTTTAGAACTAACATATAGGTTGTTACATGAAATTTTTTATATTAGCCTATATTAAGTAAAAAAAACCATGTCTTACAAACATACATCCATGAGCCAGGTTTCGGGTCCACGGGTCAAAACCTATATGGATTTAGAATCAAATCAATTTAGAAGTTAAAAAATAGATTGGGTTCTTGTTTGGGGCCCATTTATAAATTGGAACCTAAAATAAGTGATTTTTATTTGTGAAAACCTCTCGATAATCAGAGAATTGGATGGGGCTGACAAACGGGTCGGATGGGGCTATTTCGGGCCGAGTCAAAGGTGGAGCACATATTTTAGACCTCAACCCGTGATGGACCCGTTTCTAAAACGGGTTGCAAACCTGCAACATGCACCTATTAGATCTTGGGTTAGGCTAACCCGTCTAACCCAACAAACTCGTATGCTAGTAAAAAATAATACTTATACATGCGCACTTGAACTTAGGACCCTTTGCTTTTCAAGAGGCTAACCTAACCTAGACTTCATCTAGGAGGTATTTATAAAAGTAACTATATTTTTAAACTATTGACCCCTATAGATACTGTTGTCATTAATTTTTCATACTTATGTGTTGTACTTTTAAGCACAGCGGTCAAGTTTTTTTTATGATTATCATTATGCAACAAAACTAAATCCAAATGAATATATAATATATGAAATTGATTAGAAAAATAATAAGTTATTATAATTTATAAGAAAAAATAACATTATTTAAAAAAGACAAACCCGCACTAACAATGTTGAATTGAAGAAGAGGGAGAAACTTTGTATGTAATTGATTTGCTACCATGCATGCTTGTTGACGGAAAAAGGGTGGAGTTTGGTTTTTTTTATTTTTATTAGGGTTGCACAACCGCATATCCGGTCCGGTTTTTGGACCGGATTTCCGGTCCGGCTTAAATGAGAGGACCGGACCGGTTTCATTTGTTTTTTTTTTTTCCCTTAAGTTTTTATTTTATTTTTTCATTTTCAGCCCATTTCCTACCTCTTTTTCTAGATGTAAGAAGCTAGATCTTTGATTTCACTAGGGTATTTGACTTAGGAATTTTATATACTTAAAGTTTTGTATTAAAAAAAAAAAAAATTATTATTAATCCGGTCCGGTCCGGTCCGGACCGGTTTTTAAAAGGTCTGGACCGGACCGGACCGGATTTAACCGGTTTTTCAAATCCGGTCCGGACCGGACCGGATTTGTGTTGTAAAGACCACAAATCCGGTCCAGTCCGGTCCGGTCCGGTTTTGCGGTCCGGTCCGGTCTGCGGTCCGGTTCTGTGCAGCCCTAATTTTTATGTGTGTGTGGGGCTTTGACTTTTATAAATCTTGATGTAAAAGCAGTGGAAAACCACGATAGACCCCACCTATTAAATTTACAATCATTTAGACAAAATTCTTACTATTTATGAGATATCCCCAAGTTTCAACTTAATCTGGATCATTTCCACATTCAGATTGATTCTCTACATAAAATAATTACAAATCCTATATGCACATTCATTATCATATTTTTCATCAAACAATTAATCCAATAGTAGGAGATAAAATTATGGGTTGTCTTATGTACCTGGAGAAAGTTTACTTTGAATGGTTGGATTTCAATACTTGGTCCTTACTATGGCGCTCCCACCCTTTAATTCGGGATTTATAAAAATCAAAGCCTTAGAATAAGAGTGAGTTGTAGATTTGTTTATGTGGAATGGTTTGAGGGCAAGATTAGAATCTTGCTTCTCCTCCTAGGGTTTTTCATCATTTAAGGGATTGTAAAAGTTCGAAAGGAAGGAATAGAGAGGGGAGAAGTCACATCTACATAAGATCCCAAGCTGTCTCACAATCCAACTTGTGGATTCTCACAAAGAAAAAATAAATTCATATCCCATACTATCTTTAATAATTCTTTATCAAAATAAATATAAATTTAAAAGACCATGCAAGAGTCATGCGTCTTAGGTGTGTCATCCACAACCCGATCCGTTTTTCTGCAGGTTAAAAAAACCTAATCCATAGGAGTCATATACACAGGTGGGGCATGTTTTGCCAACTCAAGAATTAGATATCCTTTTACATCCTTGTTCCCACTGCCTTTTTTTTTTTTTTTTTTTCTTTTCTTGAGGAAACTATGGGAAAAATCCCCATAGGACCTCGTAGGATCAATGAGGACCCAATAATATGCTGAAGACGGGAGGGGTCTTTTGACCTTTTTTGTAGGTTGGTTGATATCGATCATTCTGTAGTGCTCATTACGACCTTTTTTTTCCCGTTACTATAAGAGGTGAGTGAAGCGGGGGTGCTGCGAGGATGCCACCAGTCTAGATAACGGCGACATAGATCCAGGGTCATTCTTGTACCTGGTCATTTGCGAAAGAAATTTCAAATCAACTCAACAATTGAAAAAAAGAAAAAAAATCTAAACTTTCCCATAAGAAAAACAAATCTTTCATCGAACTGACCTTTCTTCACTAAATCAAGAAGAAATCCAAAAGGTATACATAGCACACAAACGAGAATGGGAAAGAGGAATCAAAACAATTACAGACCAGCATATGAGCTCAAAATCCTCAAAGCTGCTATTTTTCTCACAAATAGACCCCTAAAATAATCTCATTTTCACGATTTTCACGCAATCTTCCAAAAACAAGACAATCAGGCAAAAAGAACAAAACCTCCAATTTGATGGAAAGAAAATGGAACATAGATCAAGACAGCCTACTGTATTTCTTGTCACCGATACCATGATCAAATCTTTAGTGCAGGGATAATCCTCTTTGCTTACGATTCTATGGGATGAGAGCATCTTGTCATGGCACCCCGATTTTACCAAGCATTTCGTTTATAGACCTGTTGAGTTCATGAATTTGCACATTTACGCACCATATTAAGATGAATTAGAGATTTAATTAGGTGATTTGCATCATTATTCATCTAATTTAATCATTTCATGCAATTTCACCTAGGAACTTGAGTTTTCATACTTTTCATACATTTTCTGCATTAACTTAGAATGTTTTGCAAATTTTCTCCGAAGAGTCTCAGTTGGAGTAGAACTCTGTTCGGATGGGTCCCGCTTCAATATGGGCTCTTCACTATTTAATGTGTTAAATTAGAATGTGCAGAGCTCACTTTCAAGCACACATAGTTATCCTGGGCCCTACATTGCTGAATTGAAGATTGAAAAGAAGAAAATTGAAGAATTCACCATGTGGACCCCACATACAAGCCATATGCAAATTAATCAAAGGAGGGGTCCACTCATCATGTCACTTGAAGAATCCTAATTACAGTAGAAGACTCTTCATAGGGCCCACTATTCAAACAGATGAAATGTCTCACATGGCATGGTCTACAGTAGTTGCAAATTTGAAATTATTAATGGATAATTCAAAGAGTACAAATTTTGATTGGAACAAAAGAAGAAGAGTTTGAATCATCCACGTCTGATGTTCTTTTAAAAATGGAAGTTGTGCAGAGATAGATTCCATTGCAAATCAAATTTTAAAAGCTAATCCCGTTTTTCTCAGGACAACTAATCTTCAAATGGCCATAACTTTCAATCCGACCGTAGGATCGATAAAATTTACCTACCGTTGGAAAACTTATTCAGAGTAGATACCCGTTGTTAGACCCCGACCCAGACCAATTCGATTAGTGTGCGATTAATATGTGTTTAGTCCTAAGTGAATTTAGTTGTCGTTGGGTTAGAAGTAATTAGTTTTAGTCTTAGACATAGCTTTGGGAATTTTGAGAACGATTAGTGTTAGTCAGACACACTCAGGAAGTCCTGAGTGCACATGTAAGCTTGGGAGGATCGTATCGGTTTCCGTGTAATCGTGATTTTGATTTCAAGTGAATGATTTGACTATGTGTTACAACTTTCGTCTTCAGCCCATTCATGTTTGAAGCCCGAAAACCCAAGTTTTGGCCCAAAAAGGGTAAAGTGGTCTTTTTACACAAATCTGGACACAATTTTCGAGATCTCAAAACCATGTCAAAAATATACTTTTTGGAAACTAGATATTTCGAGGATCGTTTTATCCTTCTTCGTCGAATTCATTCGAGGCCCGCATGATCATGTTTTTGTCAATGCAAGGATTAGGTTCATTGGGCCCCATTGGCATTACTTAAGCTTTATCTTCCTCTCATTTTCATTCACTTTCCCAAAATCCTGCAACTTTCCTAACCTAGGGCAGAAAATCCCTTTTTTCCCTTCCACTTCATTCCTTTTGCATGCCCTAGCTAGAGATCTCCAAAGAGAATTCCAAGGCCATCATCTTCTTCCTCTCCTTGCAAGCTTTCTATTGGTATAAATTTCTTGGCGTTTCTTGTGGGACAAGCTCTACATTTTATTCATCTCTTCTTGTTTGGCCATTTCTAGATAAGAGCTTCAACCCATATTTTTCATTAAGTCTTTTTGGTTCTTAAAGACCTTGTTTTTCATATTGCAAACCCTTTTGTGAAAATGGGTTCCATGTTTTCATTTTTGTGGAGTTTTGAATGGATTTCTTTGGGATTCTTGTAGTGTTGGCTTAGCTTTTGAGTAAGAGTGCTTGAAGAGGAGTGTTTAGCATTTGGGCAAGGCAAGTAATCTCTATAGGTTCAATTTGCATGTGTATTTTAGATTTCATTGTTGTTCTAGAAATTTTGCATATAAACTTGTTTATAAGCTTCTTGCTCATGTTTTCTTTGGATTGAATGTTGAAATTGTGAAGAAATGAACCCTTGGTAAGCATGAAGGCTCAAGGGATTGATTGTGGCTTAATGATGAGAAGAAGGGGAGAAATGTATTGGAAGTTGTACAAGAGAAATGGGTTTTCTGCACTCAGCGAGCACAGGCAGAAGCCTGTCCGCTCGAGCGACCAGGCCACTGCTTGGTCCGAGCGCAAACAGAGAGCTGTCCACTCGAGCGACCTTATGGCCCGCTTGAACGAACTGCCCATTGTCTGATCTGGGGCAAGGCAGAGAGCTGTCCGCCCGAGCGACCTTATGGTCCGCTCGAGCGAACTGTCTCGCTCGAGCGAAGTGTCAATTCCACTCGAGCGAACTTGCCAGATTCAGGATAAAGAATGGTTCCACTTATGTATTTCTTGAAGGTTGTAAAAACTAGAAAATGTTAAGGGTTTTGGCTTGACATTGTGCAAATGGAACTTTGAAATGCAACCCAACTTCAGGGACACCAATCTATGCATATTTCTGACATTTGGGGTCCCAATTACACAAAGGTCAATTAATAGCCTTAACACATGCTTGACAGACTTCGTATTTAGATTCCCATCTTGGTTCGATAAGTACCATCGTGTACTTGTTCTGGATTTCAAGTATAAGCTCGTTTTGAAGAATTGTTTCAAGAAAAAAAGGGATCACTTCCTAAGCGTGTTATGCATATTAATTATGCCTTTTGCTAGTCATGTTCATCGTGTTTTGATAAGTGACTTCCCCCTTTTTATCTCGGCATGTTTTGATAGTGTTTCGCGTGTTTTGTGCATTCATGAATTAAGTGAACACCACTGAGCTTGGAATGCCCTTTCAGTTTGATCCACTGTCTGGGGGTCCTTAAACATGTGGACTGTCTACAGACTGGTCGTGTATTTATTACACATCGTGCATGTCCGGTTCCGCGGCCGGAAATCCCCTTATATGTGGGAATCGTGTCGTGATTATATTATGTATATCGTGCTTGTCGTGCGCGCTTGCTCTTTTCATTATCTTTGATAGAGAAAGGATGGGCTCTTTGTGGATTGTAGCTATTCATGATATTATATGTACTCATGCTAGTTTGTTTTAGTATCTCAGCTTTGTTTGTATTCTCGAAAATGTATCTTAGTCATTATAGTATTTCGAATCAGGGATTTGCTTATATGTTTTCTTAAAACATTTATTGTTTCATGCTTGCACCTAAATTGGTTACCTGCCAAACCGTTGTGTTTGACCCATGTTTGTTGGTGCCCAGGTGCAGGTGACGTTGCCTTTGAGGAGGAGCGTTTGGAGGAGGCTTTTGAGCCAACCCCAGTTAGAGAGTGGCAGCCCGACGATGTCAACTAGACTTCGGGCGGGTTCTTGAGTTCGTCATTTTGTCTTGGGGTTCTTTTATCATTTTGAGAATTGTACTGGCCTGTATTGGCCTCTTATGGGCTGTAACAAAAACTTAACTTACTTCGTGTAGTCTCGTAACTTGAATTATGATGGGAATGCCATATTAACTCCTTCCTTTTGATACTATGTCTTGATATTAATTGTCATTGTACTTAAAAAATCTATTGGTGCTTATCGTGATGTGATTTGCTACACGCTTCTGCAAACTTGATCGGGTGAGACAGATTCTGCGTGCTTTGCGAATCCTCACCGTGGGAACCTGTGGGAAAACAACGCACGCAATCAACACTTCGCGGGCCCGGGGATCCGTTCCGGGGTCGCGACACCCGTGGAGCCCAAGAATGTGCAAATCAGAGCTATATTGACAAAGTTATGGGTCCGGAGATTTTTGTGTTCATTTTTAGATGGGATTGCAGATTAAATCCACACCGTTGATAATAAATTGTTGCACATTGCTTGTGGGACCCCATTTGAAGATTAGCCAAGCCACCCAAAGGTTTCCAGAAGCTTCCACGTCATTCAAATTCAAAAGAGGATAAGAGATATACCTTATCAATGAAGAAAAATCAAATACACAGAGAATGTGTCCAGATTCAATGTATCTGATAGATAACCGGAGAAATAAAAGGAACCAAAAAGTAGCATACAGGAGGAACTCCCTCCTTTTGGACGTCCATGATCACTCTCTCTCCTCTTTCTCTTCTTTCTCTAAGTAATAGAATTTAATTTTTATTTTTGGGTATTCTGGAGCCCTGTTCCAGAAATTAAGATTTTTAGAAAAGAGATTTCTGAGAGATCATTGTACAAGGAGATGCTATCAATGAAATTACTTATGGAGTTCTTTTCAATGGCTAGCTAGATTTCTGGATTAGAGCACACAGATGAAGCTAAGTAGATCTTTGATTTAATCTATGTTATTTTTCTATTACTTTCTTGTCTCTTTTAAATGCATGCTCTATTAGAATAATAGATCTGTCTTCATGCCTTAGGCAGCCTCTATTTTGATTTCTAATGAAAATAGTTTGATGATTTATACTTATTTTGATAGATTATGCTTAGGGCTGAAGTCCTTTGATAATTTATGCTTAATTTGATGAGTCATGCTTATGATTTTTCATTCTTTTATGAGGTGAAGGAGGTCTTGGGTTGTCAACTTCTTCTTTTTATTAAAAATTAATTTTTGCGAAAGACAAATCCTCCGGATCCAAAACATTAATTTGTTTATGATCTGAGTTAATTTTTTAGACAAATAGTAGAATAATTGCATTGATGGATTAGTTATCTTGCTTAGTGGATTCTGGATGCTCTGATCTGTTTTATATATTTGAGTGGTTTGTGTTTCTGAATTTTTCTAATTTTTTTTCTTGGATCTCAATTACTTATTAATCTTTGATTAAAAAAAATCAGATTTTAAATTTTAACTTAGTAGTGCTCCTTGTGGGATTCGACCTATACTTGCCACTGTCTCAAAAGGACAATTGTGTACTTGCAGTATTAAAAGATTGAAATTAAATTCACATCAAGTTTTTGGCGCCGTTGCCGGGGAGCCAGATCTGAGTTTTTATTAAAAATCTGATTTTTTTTTTCATTAGATTCATATGCATGCTCATATTTAGGTTGTATTAGTTGTTTAGTCATCTAATTTGCATTAGTAGTGTTCTTTGCAATTAGTATTAGTTAGTATTTCACCTTGCTAATTTTTTAGACTTTTCTAATCTTTTCTGATTATTTTTTTGATATTTTTTTTATTAATTGAATTTTCGGAATAAATAAATAATTAATAAAAAAACAAAAATTTTTTTTGAAGGATTTCTTTTAATTCCGAATTTCAGTAATTAAAAACAGAAAAAAAATATTTTTTATTGCTTTAACTAGTGTCCTGATTAGATTAGGATTGGTAAGAAAAAGTTTAAAATCTTTAGGATTAGTTGTTTTGATTAATATGTTGACTTTTGAATTATGAAATTAGGTAGTTAGAATTTTTAAAATTCTATCTCTTAAGTTGTTTAGATTAGTTAGAGTTTTAAAATCTAAAATTTGAATTGGATAAGATTAGACTTCATATAATTGAAAGCTTTTTGAAAACTCTAACCATATCTAGACACTTGTTTGGATAATTTAGAATTTCTGATTTTTTTATTTATTTTGTAGATAGAATTTTTGATTTGTTTCAATAACTTAGAATCCACTTTGATAGAGTTTTTATTAACTTGGTGTCTTTTGAATTTTCTTTTTTTTTTTAAATTACGATAAGATAGAATTTTGAGTTGATTATTTTTAACTTAGGATTTACTAACAAGAGTTTCTTTTGAATACGTTACCTTGGTAAGAGGAGAGTTGCACAAAAACATGAAACTGCGTGGATTTGCTCTAAGCAAACAAGTTGATCTCAAAATTGCTAATAACAAATTGCTCTCAGAATTGCAAAAAAAAAAAAAAAAAAAAGAGGCGTGGGCCCGCTGTAAGAGTTTCTAAACTTTACCCCACGAATCTTTTACTTGCAAGTGGGGCTTGGGTGATTTAAATTTCAGCAAGTATGATTGTATGATTGACACACCAAGTAAACTGGACCCCACACACTTAGTTAAGGGCAATTACCCCAATCAGATAAGGACTGGATTTCATCACCAGATCCTTGCCCACCCAATTAGGCTTAACCACCTCTCACATAGTAACCTAAACATTAATTAAAATCAAGTAGAAACGAGACCATAGGACTCGAGCTCATTAGGACGAAGACCACATAAGGTTGCACCAATTGCGCTCTTTGGTTAAGTCGATGTCTAGGTAAGTCCTGTCCCTACCAAAAAGGGTGGCAGTCTCTGTTCTAGGAGTTTGCTTCTTAAGCGGGACCCTTGCCAAGTGCATTGTGACCCCACCACTCATCCTGGGAACTTCCCTGGTCGATTTGACTTCATAAGACTGGATTGGAGGCCTTACTGCACTCTTCAAACCAGTTAGGAGCTGTCTAGTGAGTTAGATTAACCCTA
Source organism: Cinnamomum chago (assembly GCA_038049695.1). NCBI lineage: Eukaryota > Viridiplantae > Streptophyta > Magnoliopsida > Laurales > Lauraceae > Cinnamomum > Cinnamomum chago. Next base: position 37,581,777 of record CP142452.1, read on the forward strand.
GGATAATTTCTTGTGCTCAATCTTTGTGCTTGACTGCTTGTGCATCATCGAGTAAGACCATTAGGGCCTCGCATATAGATTAGGCTTGCATTTCTTTAAGGTTGAACCCGATGCATGCGCTCTAGACCTGAGTGAGAGAGAAACTGTGGGTACGCAAGAGTAAAACGTTAGTCAGGATAGAGCCCGAATTAGCCTTAACTATTGTTTGAAAGTCTTCCATCTTTGAAGAAATTATTAGGATGGCTGATCAAGTGGACCCACCCATGACTTTGAAGACCTATATGTACCCCACCAGGACAACTCAACCATCCTGCATCACCCTACCTCAGACCAATGCCACATTCGAGTTGAAATCTGGCATAATTCATATGCTCCCAGTATTTCGTGGGCTAGACCAGGAAAACTCATATCAACATGTTAGGGAATTTGAGGACATTTGTGGGACCATGAGAATCAATCACATGACTGAGGAGGCCCTTAAACTTAGATTATTTCCTTTTTCCTTAAAAGAGAAGGCTAAAGCTTGGCTTTATGTCTTACAGGCCGGGTCCATCACTACATGGGCCAAGCTAGTCGAAGAATTTTACAAAAAATTCTACTCCAAGCAAAAAACCGCTTCGATTAGGCAGGCCATAAATGGATTCCATCAAATAGAAGGGGAGACACTTTACAATTATTTGGAACGATTCAAGGACCTCTTAATCCAGTGTCCCCACCATGGGTTTGAAAAAATCCGATTAGTCCAAATTGTGTATGAAGGCATGGATTACCCAACTAAACAAATGGTGGAATCTTTCTGTAGTGGGAATCTTACATAGAAAACAGCAAAAGAAGCTTGGACATTTTTGGAAGATACCGCTGAAAACACACTGCAGTGGGCCCCTATCAAGAGGGAGCCCATCAAACCCACCATTCTTGAAAAAGGGGGGATGTTCAAGATTGAACCCAAAATTGAGGCAGAGGCCAAATTGGCCACACTAGTGAGGAGAATAGAGGCCTTAGAGCTGAACCAAAAGCCCACTCCAAACACTTTGGAGTCATTGAAATATAACCAGGCCATGAATGGAGGGATTGACCCAACAACTTTGGGTTAGACCAAATCTGTTGAGGAGGTTAATGCGCTATATCAAAACACTCATTTTGACAATCGTCAGAGGTATGACCCGTACTCTAACACTTACAATCCAGGTTGGAGGGACAACCCAAACTTTTCTTGGACCAAAGGCCCAACTCAAGGTGGCCCATCTCAGTCCACTTAGTTTCAGCCCAATCAGTCTCAAGTCAATGCCCCAACCGGTTTCCAAAAGCTCAATTTCAACACCAATCCATTGACCCAGAGGGTAGATTCGTTAGAAGAGGCCATGAAACTCCTGACTCAAACCACGGCCCAATTGTCTCATACCACTACTCAACTTTTGAATGGCCACACTCAAACCCTTGCAAAATTGGAATATCAAATGGGCCAACTGGCCAACTCCATCAGTGCCAGAGACAAGGGAACCTTCCCTAGTCAACCCGAACCTAATCCCAAGGGCCAAGTCGTTCATGATCCTAAAGGAAAAAGCCTGGAACAAGTCCAATCCATCATCACTCTTAGGTCGAGTACACAGGTTGATAACAAGGTGGAACTACCCAAGGAACCTGATGAAGAATCAAGTAAGAAAGTGGAAACTGAGGAACCAAGTGTGAATGCTGAACCCACATTAGAACCAGAGAACCCAGTCAATACTGAACTATCACCTAGTGAGCCCACTCCTAGGACCTATGTTCCCAAGGCACCATACCCATAGAGGCTACGCCCAGCAAAATCAACTGTTCAGTTGGATAAAATGCTTGAAGTATTCAAACAAGTGCGGATTAATATCCCAATACTTGATGCTATCCAACAAATTCCAACCTATGCAAAATTTCTAAAGGACCTTTGCACCTTCAAAAGGACTACCAATATACCTAAGAAGGTTTTTCTAGCCCAACAAGTTAGCTCAATCATTTCCTGCCCAACTCCAATCAAATATAAGGACCCAGGGTGTCCTACCATTTCTTGCCAGATAGGGGACCACCACATAGAGAAAGCTTTGCTAGACTTGGGTGCAAGTGTGAACCTTCTGCCGTACTCTGTTTATGAAGAATTAGGTTTGGGGGAGTTGAAAAAGACCCATGTGACCTTGCAATTGGCTGATGCATCAATTCGATACCCCAAGGGGGTAGTTGAAGATGCTCTTATCAAAGTCGGAGACTTTATGTTTCCTGTCGATTTTGTTGTCTTGGATACCAAACACACATTTGAGGCTGAACCCAAAATTCCAATAATCTTGGGGAGACCATTCCTTGCCACCTCTAATGCCTTGATCAATTGTAGGAATGGAGTGATGCAAATTTCTTTTGGAACCATGACAGTCCAAGTGAACATTTTTAATGTTAGTAAGCAACCTCCTGATGAGGATGATGGAGTTTTTCACATTAGTTACATTCATGAATTGGTGGAAATCACTTACCCCATTTGAAACTTGAAGACCCACTAGAGGCTTGTCTGGCCCACTTTGGAAGTGATTTTGATGTAGATGGCCGCATTGAAAACGTGTATGCACTACTAGATTCAACCACATTCACGGAAAAGAATAGGTGGCAACCTAAGCGAGAGATCTTGACCTCAATTTTGGAAGGTAAGCTTGTTTGGGATCCAGGTGGATTCCATGTTAGGTGTCAAATAGGGTAGCTTCTTTTTCTTTCTTTATATATATATATATATATTATTAGTTTAGGTTATCTTTTGTCATTTTTTCTTTACTTACCTTGGACATGGGAGCGCCATGCAAAATCATCAGGTAACTTATTCCCTTTACCTCCTACAATTTCTTTTTCCTCATGTTCCATTATCATTTTCTGCATGACATGCACGACATCGAGGACACTATCTAGTTTAGATTTGGGGGTGGGAACAAGCACACTTGTCCAATTTTTAGGTGTTTTTTTTTCAATTTTAGGCAAACTTTTAATTTTTTTTTAAAAAAATTTAGGAAAATTTTTTTTGTGCAATTTTTTTTTATTTTTGAGTAGTTTTGAAAGGAATTGATAAAATTCAACGATGCTCGAAAACCTGGAATTTCAAAATTTTTGGAAGGAAGTAAAATGAAGGTTCATCTTTTCTAAAATATATCAAAATAGTACTAAACATTGGTTTTCACTGAAACACGTATACATTTATCAAGATTTTGGATAGGAAGCCTTGGTGTAGAATTTAGAGTTTCTCAAGAAAGATGGGATGACTTTTTGAAGTCTAGCCTTGTAAGTCTACCTGGTTCATCGGGATGGTTAGGCCAACCAACACCATTGGATTAATTCGGGTGAATTGAAAAAGGCTGCCTATTGTATAGGGACTGCAAAAAAAAAAAAAAAGAAGTGAGTGTTTAGTTAGAAGTTTGAAAAGAATAAAAAATTGTGACTAGTTTGAGTTTGTAGCCTTTTTAACCCGAGCCAGTAAGCCCTTAGGGGTATTTACATACTAGTGCCCTAAAGACATCTGTTTTGGGAGTCATTGGCCGAATGCTCGTTACATGAGTTAATTAGAAAGCTTAAGGGACCTAAGCATTGCACAGTCAGTGTGTTTGCAAAAAAAAAAAAAAAAAGGAAAATAGAGATGCATCTCGCGTCCTTTGTAAAAATAGTAGTGCGAAAGCCGTCATAGTAGCCTTGAGAGGGAACTTATGAGCCACTAAATCTAGGAAAGATCGGAGCATTTAAGGGAGAATTCTGTTTTCATGACATCATAGCAGAACATTTGAAAGATTGATTGGATGTATACACTTGCACAAGGCATACAAAAGTTTGGTGTTTGAAAAAAAAAAGTTTGAAATTAGAAGCATGAACCGAATTTTGAAAAGTCTGAGATTTTGACTATTCTGGGTTACACAAAGAGTATCCGAGATAACTTGATTTCTTTTTTAAAAAGAAAAAAAAGTTTCTTTGTTTTTATTTCTATGTGTTTTTAGGATAAATGAATTTTGTGGGTATATTCACTGCAAACCCTCACGAGGCACAACTCGTCCACTAGGGGGAACCTAGGGGTTTAAGGGCTTGTTGCATACGATAAATGCAACCGAGAGCACCAACGAAAGTGGTTTTGTTTTCATTTTTTTTTTTAGATTATGTCAAAGAACTTCAAACCTTTTTGTTCGCAACTTTTGCAAAGGGACTAGCAAAATGCTGGCTCGGGGGTGTGTTGAGTTCATGAATTTGCACATTTACGCACCATATTAAGATGAATTAGAGATTTAATTAGGTGATTTGCATCATTATTCATCTAATTTAATCATTTCATGCAATTTCACCTAGGAACCTGAGTTTTCATACATTTTCTGCATTAACTTAGAATGTTTTGCAAATTTTCTCCGAAGAGTCCCAGTTGGAGTAGAACTCTGTTCGGATGTGTCCCGCTTCAATATAGGCTCTTCACTATTTAATGTGTTAAATTAGAATGTGCAGAGCCCACTTTCAAGCACACGTAGTTATCCTGGGCCCTACATTGCTGAATTGAAGATTGAAAAAAAGAAAATTGAAGAATTAACCATGTAGACCCCACATACAAGCCATATGCAAATTAATTAAAGGAGGGGTCCACTCATCATGTCACTTGAAGAATCCTAATTACAATAGAAGACTTCTCATAGGGCCCATTATTCAAACAGATGAAATGTCTCACATGGCATGGTCTACAGTAGTTGCAAATTTGAAATTATTAATTGATAATTCAAAGAGTACAAATTTTGATTGGAACAAAAGAAGAAGAGTTTGAATCATCCACATTTGATGTCCTTTCAAAAATGGAAGTTGTGCAGAGATAGATTCCATTGCAAATCAAAATTTAAAAGCTAATCCCGTTTTTCTCAGGACAACTAATATTCAAATGGCCATAACCTTCAATCCGACCGTCGGATCAATGAAATTTACCTACCGTTGGAAAGCTTATACAGAGTAGATTCCCGTGGAGCCCAAGAATGTGCAAATCAGAGCTATATTGACAAAGTTATGGGTCCGAAGATTTTCATGTTCATTTTTAGACGGGATTGCAGATTAAATCCACATCGTTGATAATCAATTGATGCACATCGCTTGTGGGACCCCATTTGAAGATTAGCCAAGCCACCTAGAGGTTTCCAGAAGCTTCCACCTCATTCAAATTCAAAAGAGGATAAGAGATATACCTTATCAATGAAAAAAATCAAATACACAGAGAATGTGTCCAGATTCAATGTATCTGATAGATAACCGGAGAAACAAAAGGAACAAAAAAGTAGCATACAGGAGGAACTCCCTCCTTTTGGACGTCCATGATCACTCTCTCTCCTCTTTCTCTTCTTTCTCTAAGTAATAGAATTTAATTTTTATTTTTGGGTATTCTGGAGCCCTGTTCCAGAAATTAGGATTTTTAGAAAAGAGATTTCTGAGAGATCATTGTACAAGGAGATGCTATCAATGAAATTACTTATGGAGTTTTTTTCAATGGCTAGCTAGAGTTCTGGATTAGAGCACACAAATGAAGCTAAGTAGATCTTTGATTTAATCTATGTTATTTTTCTATTACTTTCTTGTCTCTTTTAAATGCATGCTCTATTAGAATAATAGATCTGTCTTCATGCCTTAGGCAGCCTCTATTTTGATTTCTAATGAAAATAGTTTGATGATTTATACTTATTTTGATAGATTATGCTTAGGGCTGAAATCCTTTGATAATTTATGCTTAATTTGATGAGTCATGCTTATGATTTTTCATTCTTTTATGATGTGAAGGGGGTCTTGGGTTGTCAACTTCTTCTTTTTATTAAAAGTTAATTTTTGCGAAAGACAAATCCTCCGGATCCAAAACATTGATTTGTTTATGATCTGAGTTAATTTTTTAGACAAATAGTAGAATAATTGCATGGATGGATTAATTATCTTGCTTAGTGGATTCTGGATGCTCTGATCTGTTTTATATATTTGATTGGTTTGTGTTTCTGAATTTTTCTAGTTTTTTTTCTTGGATCTCCATTACTTATTAATCTTTGATTAAAAAAATCAGATTTTAAATTTTAACTTAGTAGTGCTCCTTGTGGGATTCGACCTGTACTTGGCGCTGTCTCAAAAGGACAACTGTGTACTTGCAGTATTAAAAGATTGAAATTAAACTCACATCAAGACCTGATATCGGAACTGTACGTGCCTAAATATTTACGGGCTTATTTATATGGATATAAACTTCTTAGGAGAGATCAAATGCCTGAGACCTAAAAGGGAAGGAGAAACAAAGGTCAGAGACACTGGCTGCAGTCAGCCAAAGGCACTCCGATGCCTGAGTTAGTTTAACAACTAGACAAAGGATGAGTGAATGAAGAAGAATGGAGAGCTTAGAGTATGGGTGTGTATATGTGTATGCTTATGTGTTTGCGTACCTCTTCTGGATTTACTCCTTGTATATATATAGGCCAAGAGTTGACTTTTGGAGGCAAGTCTCATCGGAACTTACCTTGATGAGTAGAGTCGCATCGGACCTTACCCTGGTTGACCTTAGAGGTAGAGTCCCATCGGACCTTATCTTGATGTAAACGTAGCCACCGGGCAATGATAACCTTTTATCTCCATCCGATGCATGTCATCACTACTCAACACGTTCTGTAACGTAATTGAGTCTCTATAGGAGTACAGTCACGATTGACTAAGAGTCAGTGTCCGTCTCGGTTAATCGAACCGAACTGGAGATAATGCCGAGGTCCGGTGTGACCTTGGTATGGAAGCATTCTGGCACTATTGCCGAGATGGATAAAGCCGAGACCAAGATATGCCTAGCTGATACTCTTACTGAAACTAGGATAATCTCGGTAATAGGGAAATGTCCCACACAATTGCCCCTAGCTTCCGACTTCTTAGAGTTCTATAACTCTTTGAGGTCGGGAGCTAAGCATTATGATGGTAGAGTCTTATGAATGTTAGGTTTGAAGCTCATACTGTATGGCATCTTGGTGTCGGTTGATGACATCTGATCCCTATCACGATGTCGCTTCATCTGCCCGAGATAATTAATAGCACGTCGATGTCGCTTCGTCTACTTGAGGTGATTAATAGCATGTCGATGTCGCTTCATCTACCTGAGGTGATTAATAACACGTCAATCGATGCAAGAGGCATACCGGTGGCAACACATGTCACCGCCTGGTTGGTTGTCCAATTGCTTCGAAGAGATGTGCTCATTACTTGAAACGGCGCGCGTCCTTGAAATTCGAAACAGCACCTCTTTACTATTATAAATAGAGGTGCCTCTATCTCATTCTCCATTTTCTCATTTGGGAAAGAAAAAGGGTTTTGCAGACGAGAGATCTTATGCTGAGGTCGGGATTTCCACATTCTTCAATTTCGTCTGTTTCGTCTTTGTAAGTTTTTCTTTTCGTCCTGTTTATTTCCGCCCTCTTCTTTCGTCTAGGGTTTCCTGCCCCCTATTTTCCCTTTTCAAGTTTCACCCTTCGTCCTTTTAGTTTCTTCAGACTTTAGGAATGGGTATTTACAGGCAATGGCTGGAAACCCCAGAGGCCACTGCCTAGGTTAAGGTCAAGTACGGGATACCCGACGATGTCCTGATTAGGTTAGACGACCCTGAGAACCCTTTTATCGGTCATACATTTGCCAACGACTGGATGTCGTTCCCTTTGGTCACCATAGTCGATGGTGGGGTTTGGTTCCCCCTTCACCCACTTCTTAGGGCCTGCCTTAGGAAATGGCGTCTTTGCCCCTGCCATTTGATGCCAAACAGTTTCAAGATCATAATGGGCGTTGCCGAGCTCAACAGGGTCCTCAATGTCCATGACATCGAGGATGCCTACAACCTTTGCAAGTCCGGGGGCGATAACACTTATTACCTCCGAGGAAAGGCGAACCGGGAGTGTATCGTCAATGACTTGGAGGGCTCCAACAAGTACGTCGGGGGCGACTGCCAGTTCATCTTGGGCTACTGGGAATTCACAGAGGTCGAGTTTGAGGTGGAGAGGGCATACAGAGTTCCCTGTGGCTTTGGGACCCTTCCGAGTAAATACTTACTCTTTTTAAGTTCTCCTTGCATTTTTATTTTTCATGTTCCGCCGAGCTAACGTTTTTTGTTTGCCGTGCAGACGTTCGCTAGAGAAGACAGGAAGCCAAGAGGGTCAGTTGGGCAAGAAACGAGGCCTGGTTTCGGGCGTTATACAACTACCGAGGCCACTCTAGCTATGTTGCCTGGTCTCTTTTGAACTACAAGCCGAAGTATCAGTCCTTTATCAAGAGGAGGACTGGCCAACCTTAGATAAGGAGAAGACATCAGGCCGAAGTAGAAGGGCCTCTAACAGACACCAAAGCCCGGACCGCTCCCGTAAGTACTTTCGCTCTCGCAAGCACTTCGGGGTCCGACTCTGAGTCTTCCGAGACCTCAAGGAGATCGCCGCAAGTCGCCCACACCTCCACCTCTTCTTCTAGCTCAGAAGAGGAAGAAGACATGCAACGGCGCCGACCTCCAATCGTGGTCAAAGACTTGGGAGCTCTGGCGTTTGGAGGCCGGGCTCCTCGAGCCCCTTCGGTCCCCTCGACCTCTACTGCCGTAGATGCTCCCATTCCCGTCCCTGTCCCGTCTACAAGCTTAGAAGTTCGACAGCGTCTTGCCGAAAATGTACAAGGGGAGGCTCGGGCGGAGAAAAGGGCCAGGATAGAGGGCCCAGTCGAGTAGGGTCCTGGTAATGCCGTGGTTCCCAATTCTACCATGCCGGCTCCCTGGGGACCGAGCCTTCAACTTGGGCCTAGTAGGCCGCTAAACATGGAGGATCGCGTCTCCGGGAATGCCCTGGTCATCGCCGCGCTCGACCATGCCTATGCCCTCCCGCGAGATATGGCAAAGTACAGGGAGGCCGATGACGTGACATTATTGGCGTCATCAATGCAATCGGCCATCTCGGTGAGTTTAGTTTTCCACAAATTTAACCAAGTATTTGATCTCGGTTATTGCTTTTTGACGCCTGTTTCTTCTACAGATAGTGCAGAAATGCCAAGTTTCGCTGGAGAGGATCCAACAGAGCAACTCCAAGGTCTTGAGGATGGAAGCAGAAAAAAAGGACCTCAAGACAGCCTTGGAGGGGAGCAGCAAAAAGGTGGAGTAGGAGGGGACAATCATCGGCCTCAAGACCCAACTTGATGCGGCGAAGGCAGAAATCAAGGTACTGAGGAAGAGGGCAGCTGAGCTCGAGAATCAGAAAGAGGAAGCCGAAGCCAAACTCCAGTCGGAGACTGATGTCGCTTTCAGTGAAGGAGTGGCGGAGGCGACGACCCTCTACAAGGCTCAAGTCCTCACTGTGAGGGACCAAGCATGGGAGCTCAGGTGGCTGGCGGCATTGATAGAAGCTGGAGTCTCCAAGGACTACCCGGCTTATAAAAATCCAGCCAAGTTCCCAGGCTCGAGCTGGAACCGAGTTCTGTCTCCTCTTCGTCTGAGGCTCCTCCAAAAGCTGCTACGACCGAGGCTGACGCTGGTGATGCTGGGGCCGAATCTTGAAAAAATGTCCTTGATGTATTTTTTTTTTGGATTTTGTATTGTTGGAACATTGTACCTTCTTTTTTTGTATAAATACAATTTCACTTTTTCCTTTTTCATGCTTGCCCCCAAACATTTCTTCATGTGCTTGACCTCGGATCCTTAACCGAGCTCTTCAGGAAATCTATTTCTCTTAAGTAATTGAGTTCGGTTCAACAACCGAAACCTCGTTTATTCTTAAGTTCTGTAACTCAAGAAACTTGTGTCCGGATACCAAATTTGTCCGTAGCATAGCTTAGTTCATTAACCGAGCTCAACGGGAGCAAATTGGATTAAGTCCTTTAATTCAAAGGGATACAAGGTTTTTACCTCGATGATAGAATACTTGGTTCCGTAACCAAACACATTTCAGTCCCGAACACCAAAGTAGCCATGAGTTCTTTAACTCGGTGTTGCACCTTAACTATTTAAAGCTTCTCTTCATTTTCCTAATACTCTGTAGCAGTTAGGTAGGTAATTGCCGAGTTCTATAACTTGGCGAGAATTAAGAACAACAAAGACTGCTTTTATTGATCTCAGAAATTGAATAAAATTTAAAAATAATACTTCTTGAGGTGCGTCACATTCCATGGCCATGGTAACTCTTTACCATACATGTCCTCAAGCCTGTATGCTGATTGCCCGGCAACCGAGATCACCTTGAATGGACCGTGCCAGTTCAGTGCTAGCTTGCCTTTATTGGGATTCTTATCCCCAAGAAGCGTCTTCTTTAAGATCAATTCTCCAACTGAGAACTTCCTCTCTCTGACCTTTTGGTTGTAGCTCCTAGCCAATTATTGCTGGTAGGCAGCTAGGTGGATAGTTGTTGCATCTCTTCGCTCTTCAGTTAGGTCCAGTTCCCGGGCCAAATTTACTTCATTTTGGCATTGATCGAAGAGTTCGAACCTCAGAGTTAGGAGACCGACCTCAAGTGGGATCACGGTTTCCATCCCAAAGGCCAAGGAGAAAGGTGTTGCTAAAGTGGAGCGTCTTGGAGTAGTCCTATATGCCCATAGGACACTTGGAACTTCTTCTACCTATCTCCCCTTAGCTCAGTCAAGTCTCTTCTTAACTCCATCGAGCACCACCTTGTTCGAAATTTTGACTTGACCGTTGCTTTGTGGCTAGGCCAGAGTGGAATAGTAATTTCTGATGCTGAGCTCCCGGTAGAATTTTCTAAAGAGGTTGGAGTCAAACTGAGTCCCGTTGTCTGAGACCAAAGCTCGTGGGACACCAAACCTTGTGATGATGTTCTTCCACACGAAGTTTTTCAAGTCTTGCTTAGTGATGGAAGACAATGGTTGGGCTTCTATCCACTTGGTGAAATAATCGGCGGCTACTATTAGCCACCTCTTATTCCCTGGAGCTCGGTGAAGTGGCCCCACAATGTCCAAGCCCCACTGGGCAAAGGGCCATGGGCTAGAGAGTGGGCTCAGATCCTGTGATGGCTGATGGATGGAGTGTGAGACCTTCTGACACTTCTAGGGCGTATAGTTGAGCGTCCTTATGCATGTAAGGCCACCAATAGCCTTGGCTGATAGCTAGGTATGCCAGTGACCAACTCCTAATGTGGCTTCCACACATTCCTTCATGAATTTCATAGAGGAAGTCTTCAACCTTGCTTGGGTAAACAACTAGAGGTAAGGGCCGGTATAGGACTTCGTGTAGAGTTTACCATCCGGAGACAACCAAAACCGAGATTCTTTTAGCCTGATTTTGTAAGCCTCATTCTTGTCTTCAGGAAGTTGATCATCTCTGAGATAGGAGATGATTGGGTCCATCCAGCTCGAACCGAGATCAACACATAAAACCTGCCGAGGTGGCTGAAGTTCTATGCTTGGTTTTTCTATCTTTTTCACCTCGACAGTCCTTTTTCTCCTAGCCTTGACGGCAGAGGCCAGGTTGGCGAGAGCGTCGGCATGAGAATTAGAATCTCTACCGACTTGTTTGACTTCAGCTCTCTCGAATTGAGAAAGGAGTTGCTTTGCATGAGCTAGGTAGGTTGCCATCCTTTCGTCGTGAGCTTGGTAGTCTCCGTTCAGCTGGCTCGTCACCAACTGGGAGTCACTGATGACCACCAACTGTTGTGCCCTCAGGATTTTAGCATTGTTGAGCCCTGCAATCAATGCTTCGTACTCAGCTTCATTATTGGACGCCTTGAAGCCAAGTGTTAGGGCTTGTTCGATGACTAGGCCTTCTGGAGATTGAAGGACGATGCCAGCTCCAGCCTTTTTGGAGATTGAGGATTAGTTGATGAAGATCGTCCAAGCTAAACCAAAGAACTGCTTCCAAGATTGCTCTTCTTCTATCTCAGAGACTTTGTCTTCATCCCCTTTGCCCCCCGTTCGGTATCGAGTCGGCTCGGTGCCAAACTAGGAGAGACAAACTCCACAATGAAGTCTGCCAAAATTTGGGCCTTTATTGCTGTTCTGGGTTGGTACTGGATATCATACTGCCCCAGCTCGACGGCCCATCTTGAGATTCTTCCAGAGAAATATGCCTTTCTGAAAAGGGACTTAAGTGGATGTTTAGTAACAACCACTATAGTGTACGTTTGGATGTAGTGAGAAAGTTTTCGAGAAGCACTGACAAGTGCTAATACAAGTTTCGCCAATGGTAGGTACCTGGTCTTGGCATCAAGAAGGATCTTGCTCCTGTAGTAAATGGGCTTCTGATGCCTGTCTTCCTCCCTGATGAGTACCGAGCTCACTGCATGATCCGAGACGGACAGGTATAGGTAGAGCACATCTCCCTGCTTCGGCGTTGACAGCAGAGGTGGTGAAGCTGGGTAAGCTTTGAGCTCCTGCAGAGCTCGGTCGCACTCTGGAGTCCATTGAAATTTCAAACTTTTCTTCAAAAGTTGAAAAAAGAGTTGGCACTTGTCAGAAGCTTGGCTGATGAAGCGATTGAGCGCGGTGGCCATGCCAGTGAGCCTCTAAACTGGTTTCGCCGTAGTTGGGCTCTGTATCCCCTGAATTGCTGAGATCGGGTTTGGATTTTCTTAAATTCCTATTCTTGTGACCAGGCTTCCCAGGAACTTGCCGGAGTCAACGCCAAACGCACACTTGGATGCATTTAGCTTGAGCTGGAACTTTTTGAGAATATCAAATGTTTGACTTAGGTCTGCCAAGTGGTCCTGTGACCTTTTAGACTTGACAACCATGTCGTCAATGTAAACCTCCATTGTTTTGTCGAGCGGGGCCTGGAACATCTTGATTACTAGCCTCTGGTAAGTTGTCCCCGCATTTTTTAACCCGAATGGCATCACTCTGTAACAGTATGTCGCGACACCAGACCGAGGCCCAGGCCCACGACAGATTGATGCGTCGATCCAATAGGAATTGTATTTAATTTCTCACACGTTCCCGCAGTAAGGATTTCGAGACACGTGGAATCTAGCTCACACGATTAAATTTGCGGAAGCGTGTAGCAAATCACATCAAGACAAGCACAAATAAGATTTCCAAGTGCAAGAATAGTAGTATAAAGACAAAGTATCACAAGTAGGAAATATAACATAGCATTCCCATCACGATTCAAGTTATATAGTCAACAAAAAGATAAGTTAAGTTTTGTTACAACACATAAGAGGCCAACAAAGGCCAATACAATTCCCAAAATAACAAAAGAACCCAATGCATTTGAAGCGAATACTCAAGACTCCGCCCGACGTCTAATTGACGTCGTCAGGTTGCCACTCTCTTATTGGGGATGGCTCAAGAGCCTCCTCCGGATGCTCCTCCTCAAAGGCAACGTCGCATGTACCTGGGCACCAAAATACAAGAGTCAAACATGACAGTTTGGCAGGTAATCAATTTAGGTATGAGCATAGAACAATAGATGTTTTAAGAAAATCATAATAAACAAATTACTGAATTTGAAACAATTACTTAACTATGGTACAATTCAAAATATGAACAAAACTAAAATACAAAACAAGCTAAGATACTAAAGCAAGCTAGCATGAATACTTATAATGTCATGAATAGTAAACTCCACATTGAGCCCATCCTTTCTCCATCATACTTGAATTCATGAATGCATAAAACACGAAAAATATGGTCTAAACACATCAAGATAAAAGGGGGAAATTCACTTATCAAAACTATACAAGGCATGACTAGCAAAAGGCACAATTATATATGCACACGAACTTAAGAAGTGATCCCCTTTTAAATACTTGAAATAAATCTTCAAACGAGCTTATACTTGAAATTCAAAATGAGTACACGATGATACTTATAATACCAAAAACTAAAATTTAAACACGAAATCCATCAAGAATATGTTAAGGCTATTTGTCGACCTTTGTATAATTGGAACCCAAATGTCGAAAGTAAGCATGAATTGGTGTCCCCGAAGTTGGATTATATTTCGAAGTTCCATTTACACAATGTCAAGTTAAAGCCCTTAACATAGTCTAGTTTTCAATCCCAAAAAGATACACAAATGGAAACAAAACTCATTCTTGAATCTGGCAGGTTCGCTCGAGCGATTTTGACACTTCACTCGAGCAAGATTATTCCCTTGAGCGGACCACAAAGGTCGCTCAAGCAGAAAACTCTCTGTCCTGCTCCAGGCCAAACAATGGACAATTCACTCGAGCGGACCCAAGGGTTACTCGAGCGAACAGACTTCTGTTTGCGACTGCCTGTGCTCGTTGAATGCAGAAACTGCCCTTCTCTTATTTAATTTCTGATACATTTCTTCCCCTCTTCTCATCCTTAAACCACATGTAATCCCTTGAGCCTCCATGCTCTCAAAGGGATCATTTTCACATTTCCATACCATTCAATCCACAATCTAAACATTCAATCTCCATTCTCCATCAAAACAAACCCAAATTTTCTAATGAAACAAGGGCTTGAAAATCAAATAGAAATCTAGAAGTTTGAAAAGGCACTTGACATTAATACATATACTTGAATGGAAAACACAAAGGAAATATCCAAGGAAAACATACAATGAAGATTAATAACAAATTATATGCAAGTTTCAAAAGTAACAATGCAATCCACAAAACACATGTAACATTCAACCTATAGAGATTACTTGCCTTTTGCCCAAATGCCACACAATTTCTCTTCAAGCACTTCTACTCAAGGGCTAAGCCAAACACTACAAAAACCCCATGAAAATCCATTCAAAACTCATTCAAATTGAAAACAAAGAAATCCATTCAAAAACCCTAGTAGGCTTGATTTCGTCGCGGGGAAGATGTCGTGCGTTGATGTGCGGTCAACTGATGTCCGATTGACTTGAAATTTGAGAGGGAGCCTATTGGAGTCATTTTGAGACGATCCGTTGGCTCTGTTTTGGATCTCATGGTCCCGGGATGCTCCGCTGCCGGTAGCCTTAATTTTGTTTCGGAGCGTCAAAGTCGGGTCAAATGTTGTCGGAATGACCTAAAATTTGACGTGCAGCCCTTTGGAAGCATGTTGAAGCCATCCATGTTCTCCGTTTGATGAGTACTAGTCTCGGTGGTTCTCATCGCCGAGAGGCTTGATTTTACTGCTCAAGGGTTAATGGAGGGTCAAACGTTGTTTGTTTGACTTGAAATTTGACATGGAGTCCTTTAGAGGTATTTTGAGACCATCCATCCGTAGGCTCTGATTGAAGTTTTGATGTCTTCTTTGCTGTCGCCGCCAGGAGCGCCTGTTCAGCTACCGGAGGAGTGAAGTAGGGTCAAATGATGTTGGAATGCCCCGAAACTTCATGTGAACCCCTCTTTTGGCCGTCTTGAAGGATCTTGTAGTTTTTGTTTGATTCTGACAAGATCTGATGCTTGAAGCAGCATTGCCTATTTTGTAGTAGGATACGGTTTCATGTGGCTTCTTGATGTTAAAGAGGCAAAGTGACATTTTTGGTGTCAACAAATGCCCTTTCGAGGTACAACGACGAGTAGCTTTTGGAGTCGATGTGCCTCGAAAAGAAACCTTAAGAGAGCTTCTGACTTGACCAAGAGTCTTTTGAGCATTTTTTTTATAGCCTTTTGAGTTTCCAAAGGAATTTTATGGTAGTGAGGGGGATCACGTACCATCTCAAGGCAAAGTTTTGAAAATGACATAAGGGAGTCGGATTCGGGTTTTGGATTTTGGGTTTTCCTTTTGACCTTGTGAACCTAAGGGCTGTATGTGGTGCATTAGGCGGTCAAGAGGGCTTTTTTGGTTTTTTCACCTTGTGACCTAACAAGCTATATGTGACAGGTTAGGGGGTCGAGGTTTGATTTTTTATTTTGACCTTGTGACCCAACAAGCTGTATGTGGCAAATTGGGGGGTTAGATTTGGCTTTGACCTTGTGACCTAACAAGCTGTATGTGGCGAGCTAGGGGGTCATGATTTGATTTTTTGGTTTTGGCCTTGTGACCTAACAAGCTATATGTAGCAAGTTAGGGGACCAGAGTTTCGTTTTTGGAGAATGTCAATTTCAAGATTTTTGCTTAATTTGGTTCATAAGGTTCGATGGTTTGGATTTTTGGAAACTCATGAGGCTTTCTTTTCTCTGTTGCTTTTTTTTTTTTTGAATGGTTCAATTAACTCAAGAGAGGCATGGAACCATTTTGTATGATCTTGGCAAAGGAGGTTTTTGATAGGAAGCCCCTTTTAGTGCCTAGGTTGTCAAACCTGACTCATGTGGGCTTTGAAGATGGCTTGGATCTCATATGGTATCATTTTGTAAAGGATATCTAAAAATATCTCTTGTGGGTAGAAAATATCTAAAAATATCCTTACTTGGAGAGAATCTCTCATGCTTCCCTGTTTTTGGGAGAGATTTTCTCAAAGTATCTTTCTTTGGAAGAAAATATTTCTCATTCCCTTTTTTTTTTAAAGAATTTCTCAAAGAATCTTCTCTGTAGGAGAGAATATCTCAAATCCTCTTTCTTTTGGAAAAGTTGCTAGTTTTTAGTACTTACCTCCTTCGTTTTCTCCTTGTTTCCTCTTTTGGTTTGCTCTCCTTTATACAAGCAAAGGAGGTTGGATCTCTCGCCCTTATTGCTTTCTTTTTGCTAAAGTCTTCAAGAGTGCTCCAAGATCAAGAACTCCACTTCTTCTTCAAGAATTTTCAAGTTCTATTTCTTCTCCATCCATGGCTTCAAGTAAGTTTTCTTCCTTCACAAGAAATTTCAGGTAGAAATAGAAAAAAATTCCTTTTTTTTTTCTTTTCTTTTTCTTTTTCTTTTCTCTCTTTTTTCCACGTGTTTTCTCTTTTTTTTTCACGTGTTGTTTTTTTTTTCTCACGTTTTTTTATTCCTTGGTTGTACGGGCAGGTCCGTACTGACCTGGCCGTACTGCCACGTGGCAGTGGGCCACGGCCTACTAGCTAGTTCAAATTTTTTATTTATGAAGAGATTTCTCTCTTTCTTTTTTTTTCTTTCTTTTTTTTTTGTTTTCCCTCTTTTGCTCACCATGATAATGAGGTTTATGCAATCCAAGATGTTCGTGCATTTTTTTTTTTTAATGCATCAAGATAGAAGGCTAGAGTCTCTAGGTCAAGCCAACATGATTTTTGACTTGGACAAAGTTTGATTGGTTTTGACCAAGTTGGGTTGGATTTGGTCAAACTTTGGTTAAAGTTTTCCTAGCATCTGATGCATGATGATTTTCTTTAATGCATGATTTTTAGTAAATTGGTTTGGGAGCATGATGATGTATATCTGGAAAATCTTTTGCAAGTTTTGGGATTTGGAACTCGCAACAATATTGAGCCCTTTCTTAATCTTGCTGGATTTTGAGGAGCTTTCAAAGTCTTGGAGTTTGGAGCTTGCAGCAATGTTGAGCCCTTCTTCAAGCTTGTGGAGATTTGATAAGATCGGTTTGATCTCACAGCAATGTTTGAGTTCAAACTTTCTTTGAGGATGCTTCATTGACCATGAGTTTGCAGCGATGTTGAGCTCATCTTCAAGGTTCCTATCTTTTTCGGGGTGTTTCCCTTTTCTTCAGAATTGTCCGAAACATGCCAAAATTTTGTTAGAATTTTTTTAGCAAAATTTTGTCATTTCGATGATTGATTTTTTTTCTTTTCCATCCTTTACAGATAGTTCCTCCAGAACAAACAAGGGCAAAGAGCTTGTTATTGATGCACCTCGCCGGTCTACCAGATCTCCTAATGTGGCCGTACAGCAGGCCTAGGAGAAGGTCCAGTTTGTGGAGAGAAACTTGGAAGAGTGTGACTCCTTCAACTGTGATGAGATGAGACGGCGATTGATCTCTCTTAAGGATAAGGAGTTTTATAGGATTATGGTAAGCAATCGTCCTTGGGTCATGGACGATCAGAACATCGTGCCCAAGCCTACCTTTTTCTTTGGTGACGCAGTCCCTGACGTCTTGACGTACCAAAAGAGATGTTTTCAGTTCTCTTACACGGGAGATGGTGAGGAGGGAACTATTTCTACCCGGTCGACCTTTGATCGCACTATCTCGATCATGAGTCTTTCTCCCACATGCCCCAAGAGGGAAGATCCTCCGAGCTGGGTGAAGATGACTAATGTGATCAAGACCGGGGTTTTTGTTGGCGGCCTTTCCGGTTATGTAGAGAAGTCGCCTATCTTCATGGACATGTTAATGCCAGCCAGCGGCTACCAAGGTTCTGATCATCCATAGATCGATTTGAGACTGATGGGCCTTGGCATTTTCCAGGGTGACGACAACAATTAGGTGAAGCCTTTTCGACTTCATGGCCTTTTTAGCGCTGACTCAAGCTGGGAGTCATGGACTGATCACATCTTGCAGGTTGGCGGGCCATTTTGAAGGAGGCAAAGATTTTTTATGCGGTTCACGCTTTTCGACAAACTGTGGTTTTCTCCGATGAAGCCTTTATGGCCATGTTGGAGTCATTCCTTCCACAAACCAACACCTTCATTGTCACGAATGATGAGATTGATTTTACTTTGAAGAAATTGAGCGCCATCACCGGGCTGCCTGTCCTTGGCAAACTTTAAAAGGAGTTCATGCCTATTGACAGCGTCCTTGAGGAGCAGTCCGAGGAGTTCAAGCTTTTGTACTTTCAGCTCGTCGTTTTCTATGATTTTTTTGAAGGAGAAGGAGGGCTTGAAACTAAGGTCCAGCAGTTGGAGGAGTTTTGGCTCCTTGTTCCCCAATTTCTTTGACAGCAGAAAGTCTTCTGATAGCATGACCCGAGAGGCTAGAGCTAAGACTCTAGGTTCGAAGAAGACTTCTGTCACACAAAGAGACTTGAAGGACTTCTTCATGAGCACAGATGCCACTTATTTGGACATTGCGCTGCGGAGGGATCTCGCTGTTTACCTCACCTACTGGCTAGGTGAGGCTGTTTTTGCTGGAGGAGATGGTACGCACATCAGGCCGCATTATATTTTTCCTGCTTTTCAGATGGCGTTCGAAGAGTGGCTTGCTTTGGTCCCTGCTCTTTACTCCTATTTGTGTACCGAACTGCAGGCTGCTACTTTTTCTTGTTTAGCTTGGGCTCCCTATGAACAGGATATTTTCAGCCCATATTTTCTATTCATGGTATGTGTACCACTGTCCCGGCTTCCAACGGTTAGGAGTTGCACATGACAATGACCCTTTTATGATTCGGTTGGCTAGAGGGACAGCCGTTTCCGAATCACTTTTGTCTGCTCGTTTGAGGATCCGCCGGTTCAGGGACGTCAAGATTGGGCAATCTTCAGTGAAGCTTTCTCTAGATTTGCAGAAGAAGGCTTTTGATTTTGGTGTCTCCCGTGATTCCACCATGGCAGGGTCGGGAAGACACTATTCTTTGACAAACGCAGAAAAGAGGTGGCTTTTCAACATACGCGTTGGTACGATGGTGTACCATAGACATCTTTTTGTTGATTTCCACTAAGTATGCTTTTTACTAGGCTAAGCAATAACCTTTACAATGTTGTTTTTCTAGGCTCAACAACAACCTTTACAAGATGCTTTTCAAGGCTAAGAAATAACCTTTACACAATGCTTTTCTTAGGCTAAGCAATAACCTTTACAAAGAAAAGGATTTCTCTAAGAATGTGTCTTCACAAAAGATCACTCTAAGAGATACAATTTAAGCACAATTGAATTGCCTCTAAATAGGCTAATATGAAAGTGTAAATCAAATTACAAACATACACTAAAGAAACTAAAGTGTGTGCACAAGTGTATGAATGCTTTACTTCTATCAATTTCTACAATGAAGCTCTTAAATGAATGCTTGATGCATTTTAAAATCAAAGCTTAGAAAATGATGATTGAAGATTAATACTAATCACATGAAAGATTCAAACAACTTAAAGAAATAAGTTAAAACAAGTTGTATGAATATTAAAGACTAAGAATACATGTGATTTAGACAAAAGAGTTTGCAAATCATCCTAATGTTCCAAGGATGATAATGAGTTTGCTAAACATCTCTTTAAAAGCTAGAAATCATGCACAAATGAAAATACAAAGATTTAAGTATGCATTGATTCTACTTTGAATGGAAATCAAAATGATAAGTATGATATACCTTTTAAAAACTCAAGCAT
The DNA here is from genome assembly GCA_038049695.1 of Cinnamomum chago. Taxonomy (NCBI): domain Eukaryota; kingdom Viridiplantae; phylum Streptophyta; class Magnoliopsida; order Laurales; family Lauraceae; genus Cinnamomum; species Cinnamomum chago. The sequence goes on from CP142452.1 coordinate 37,601,820, forward strand.
TTGATTTTCAAAAAGCCTTCTAGCCTTATCACCTCATTCCCCTTTCTTAGGCTCCAAAATGGTCTCAAAAGTTCATCCAACGAGCCTCTCAAAAGATGGGAAAAGAATGGACTTTAAAGCAAAAAACAGTCCAACGGCTAGTTGGCCCGATCGACCCCATGACCCCCGGGTCGACCTGGTACACACAACGGCTATATTTCTGACCGTTGGTGCTTCAGGAACCCTGTCGACCTGCAGTGTGGCCGGTCGACCGGCCCCCCTGGGACCAAAAATCCTATATTTTGCAAATTTGAAAGTATTTCTTTGTGGGGATTTTTGGGCCACTGAACCAAGTATGGAATCATGATTTAAATCAAACTAAGATGGCTAAAATCATGAACCATAAAAAGCCTAAAAAGATTCGAAACTTTTAAAACCAATGGCTTGCTTGATTAAACAAAATGCTTTTCTAAAACAAATGCATCCAAGATTAGAAACAAATCATGCATAAATCAAAACTTTTACAAGTCTTAAAAACCAATGCATGTATAAAACAAGATTTCAAGTTTTTATAAAACAATGCATAAGTGTGTAAATCAAATGATGCTAATATGATAATGCATCCATCAAATTGCAATATTCAAAATTCCTAACAATCCTGCTGTATGTCCCTTCGCGTTTTGCGTTGTAGTTGGGCTTCTCTCAAGGCGTTGTTGGAGCGCCTTCCAGCATGGTGAAGCATTTTGGAGGTTTGCAGGATGGGAGGAATGCTTGGGCTTTTTACAGTGCAGAGGACACTGCCGCCATGATTTTCTATCCTAAGTTGCCCACTTTCCGGACTGCTGGCTTTACGAAATGGTTCGTAGAGAGCTTTTTGGTGTACTGGGGACTTTCCAAGAAGGAGCTCGATGTCAAGCAATCTTTTGGGAAAGGTCTTGGCAGATCAGATGGACTCCGTCGAGAGGAAGTTCTGGCTTTCCTTGCTGGAGAGAAGCACTAGATAGGCTTTCTCGGTGAATAGAACGTCATCAGATTAGGATCTGTACAAGAGATACCTGGTGAGGTCTTAAAATAGCTCGAAGAGGAGGAGGTCGAGATCGATGCTTGGATGCAAGCGGAACGAACGAAGGCTTCCTTAGAGTCCACTGGGAGGAGCAGACCATCTGGCGAGGAGTCAAGCGAAGGTCCTGACTTTGATGATGCGATGGGTACTTCAAGCAAACCTACCCATAGAAGCAAGAGGAAGAAAGGGCAGCGTCGTAATAAGCGACGACACGATGACTCTCCTGATTCAGAAGTCCCTCCCGCCATTGCTGAAAAGATGTCAAGGGACGCTGATGAGCCTCCGGAAAAGAGAAGTCAAGAGGAAGAGACCGTTAATGAAGGTATGATTCCTCCTCTTTCCTTTTCCATTTCTTTTTGCTGAGATTTTCTTATTTTTTATTTTCTTTCTCTCCCTTTTTAGTGGGAGATGTTGATTTGGTGATGCCTGAGGTTCCGACTGATGAAGCAGTGATGGATCCGATTGCGGCATCTGAAGAAGAACCGAGGGACTGGAGTGATTCCAGAATCTTCACCTGGTATGACTTCTTTGTATTTTCTTTCTTTTATTGTCTGTGTTGTCATTTGCTAACTTGTTGCTGGTTTTCTTGTCAGCTGACTTGCCACAGGATTCCGACGATTTGGAGCCATCCATGGTAGCGACCTTTGACGATGCTTCAGATGAACTCATGGAGGCAGAAAGTATTTCGTCGATCATCAAAGAAGGTATTTGTAGCAATAACCCTGATGATAATGATTTTTTTTCAACAAGATCATATTTATACCCTTTTTTGTTTTGTTTTGATGGCAGATTGTGAGGTAGCTGAAGAAGTTCCTCCGTCTTTCTCAGTGCAAGAGCAGGGGATGCCTGCAGTTGGTTCGGAAGTAGGGACTTCTTCTTCTAGTTTTAATGTGGCAGAGATGAAATCATCTGAGCAGATTCCTTCGCCAGTGTCTCCGATTAGAAAGAGTTTGATGATCACTCCTCTAACAGGAAATGACACGGGCAATCGACCAATGGAAAAGGGTGAGCCTTCATCCGGGCCATCTTTTGAGTATGCGAAGAAAGTGTTGAAGAGTGTTTTGAGCTCATGGGTCGAAACTCTTTCTTCTAGCCATTTAGAAGCTGGCTTTGGTATGACCAAGCATGTATAAGACATCCTTGCTGATAGCGAAGTGGTCGGTCTGGACATTGCAAGTGCGAAGCCTTTTGTTGATGAAGTCATAGCTCTAGGCAACAAGTAGAATGAGACCAAGAACTTCCCAAGTGGTGACTTTTTCAATGAGATGTTTTTGAAGACTTCTGGCGAGGTTAAGTCTGAACTGAATGAGATCTCGCGGACTCGGAAGCAATTCATTCGGGAGAGCAACGTCACCGAGTTGGCTATCATTGAGCAAACAGAAGACTTGCGCCGTGTTGATAGGGAGGTTGTTGAGACCAGGCAGCGTCTTGAGCTATTGCAAGAACAAGCTGCTGCAAAATGGGCCACCATTATGGAAGCTCGTGCTAGAGAAGGGACTCTGATTCGCCAAGTCAAGGAGGCTGAGAGCAATCTCCGAAGGAAGACTCAAGAGTACGAGCAATGACAGATTCTTTGGGAAGAGCTTCCCCGTGCTACAGATGGGTCGCAGCGTTCTGCCGCATTTTATCGAAAATTTTTGAAGAAGCGTGGCCTGGAAGCTTTAGTGGCTAAGGCCAAGAGTCTGCTTGAGGAGTTGAATCTTTGGTTGAATACCATGTTAAACTAAGCTCCAGATTTTTGTAACAAACTATTTTTTTTTCTTCACTTTTGGTACTTTATATACTTTTTACTCAAATTCTTTCTGACAAAATAAGCAAAAGTTAGATGAGAATGTTTGTTTGGAAATTTGATCAAAAGGTTATCATTTTGTGAAAATCTTTTATCAAAGGGTTGTTTTGGGCATGAAAGACAAATTTTGTGCCGAAAGCCCGGGTTTTGATAGCTTGAAAGCTAGGTTTTGAGATGGCATGGGAGCTGGATTTTGTGGCGTAAGAGCCAAAATTTATTTGTGGCATGGAAGCCAAGGTTTTGGAGATGGCATGAAAGCCGATTTTTTTTTAGATGGCATGAGAGCCGAATTTTGTGCCGTAAGAGCCAAAATTTGTTTATGGCATGGAAGCCAAGGTTTTTTTTTTAATATGGCATGAAAGCCGAATTTTTGAGGTGGCATGAAAGCTGATTTTTGAATTGGCATGAAAGCCGGGTTTTTTGAATTGGCATGAAAGCCGAATTTAGGTTGGCATGAGAGCCAGGTTTTGTGGCGTAGGAGCCGATTTTTGTTTGTGGCATGGAAGTCAAAGTTTGTTTTTGGCATGGAAGACGAATTTTGAATTGGCATGAAAGCCGGGTTTTTTTGAATTGGCATGAAAGCCGAATTTAGGTTGGTATGAGAACCATGTTTTGTGGCGTAGGAGCCGATTTTTATTTGTTGGCGTGAAAGCCGAAATTTTGGGATGCCTCGAGAGCCAATTTTTTGTTTTTGGCGTGAAAGCCAGATTTTTTGAAAACCAAGTTTTATTTTGTTGGCATGAAAGCCAAATTTTAGATTTTTGACGTAAAAGCCGATTTTGGTTTTTGGCATGAAAGCCAAGTTTTGGTTTTTGGCGTGGAAGCCAATTTTGGTTTTAAAAAATGCAAGTATCGACTAAAAAGTCGCCTCCCTGCTGAATGGTATTGCAAGTATCGATGGAATGCCGCTTCCTTGGTCATTCGGTTCGCGAGTATCGATGGAATGTCACCTCCTCGCGAATTGGGGTGTAAGTATCGACTGAACATCGCTTCCTTGCTTTTTCAAAAAGCTTGGCTTTGTGGGTATTGAATGAATGTCGCTTCCCTGTGATTTTGAAATTTGAGGTCCCTTTTTTTTTTTTTTTTGGACCTTGGATTTTTTTCTTGAATTTTGGGTTTGTGGATATCAATTGGAATGTTGCGTCTCCACGATTTTTTTTGAAATTTTGCAAATATCGACAAGGTGTCGCTTCCTTGCGATTTTGAAATTTTGGAAGTATCGAATGAGGTTCGCTTCCATCCGATTTTTGGGTTTTGCGAGTATCGACTGAGCGTCGCTTCCACGCGGTTTCTAAAAAACCTTTTTTGTTTAAAGACACGAGGGTCATAAATTTTGACTCAAAACCATTTTTTGTTATAAAAGTCGGGATGGACTAGGGTGGAAATTCCTGAGTCCTGATTTTTGCTTCAAACCATGAATTTTGGGTTGAAGGATCAAAAGTTTTGGTCAAGTCCGGGAAAAGACTCCTAAACTAGGATTTTTGGATTTTTTTGAACAATGAATCTATGAAAGTAAGCATTGTTTTAAGTTTCTTTTAGAAATTTCAACATAAGGATGAAAATTCCAAAAGGAGTGGGTTTGATGAGCAAGTACCTAGAAATAGGCTTTGACTGTGCGGGCATTGCTCTGACCCAGTGGCACAAGTCTTCAAGGGTAGTACCGTTTCAAGAATTTGTCATTGATGGACAGCATACTTCTGTCGCCCTCCATGTTTAGAAGAGCGTATGCACTGTTGGAGAATACTTTGTCGATGACGAAGGGTCCCTCCCATTTTGGTTCGAATTTCCCTTTGGATTTGTGGGGGAAAACCATTGGCCTTTTTACTGTAAGAGCCAAGTCACCCATTTTATAGGCGCGTTACCTGACCTTCTTGTTGAAAGATCCTGCCATGTGTGCTTGGTACAGCTCAATGCTTTGTAGAGTTTCAAGCCGTCTTTCATCGAGATTATCCAGTTCTTGGAGTCTCAATTTGATATTGCTTTCTTGCATCATGTCATTTTGCAAAGATACCCTTAAAGAAGGAAGTTATACTTCCAAAGGGACCACAGCTTCACATCCATAGATCAAAGACAAGGGTGTACTATGGGTTGGTCCTCGAATGGTGGTTCGATAAGCCCACAAAGCTTCAGGAAGTTTGTTGCCCCAGTCTCTTTTGTGACTAGAGACCATTTTCTTGAGAATTTTGCAGAGTGTCTTGTTGAAGGCTTCTGCTAGTCCGTTCGTACCGGATTATATGGAGTCGAAGGACAACTTTGGATTTTATACTCGTCGTAGAACCTGTAGAATCTGTGATCCCGGAATTGCGGTCCGTTATCATGGACGAATCTTTTAGGTATGCCGAAGCGACAGATAATGTTGATGCGCAAGAATTGAAGGACTGATGAGATCTTCATTTCGTTGAGTGCAAATGCTTCTGACCACTTGGAGAAATAATCCATAGCAGCGAAGATCACGGTAGGATGTAGCCATTCTGGGGGCATGTGGACATAATCTCCATGAACTTGGCATTGTTGGTAGCGTTTAGCAAATTGCATAGCGTCTGCTACCATGGTAGGCCAATAATAACCTAACATTTTATCTGATCATAGAGCTTAAGACCGACTTGATGAGCTCCAGAAAGACCAGCATGTACTTCTTTGAGAGTTTCCTCAGCTCCTTGTTGTGACAAGCAGCGTAGAAGTACTCCGTTGAAGGATTTTTTGTAGAGCATTTTTGAAGGAATATCCAAATAAAATTTGGGGCTCGTCTTTGAAGGCTTACCCGCTCTTTTGGATCTTCGGGTAGGATTTCGAACATAATGTAATCAATGAACGAATCCCTCCAGTTGCCGATCGAAGGTTTGAGGATGGACATCCGACTTCCAACTACTTGGTGGCATTCAACAACTGCTTGGTGTGTGTTAAAAGGAGGGAGAATCCTTCTTTGACACACTATGATTTGCAAGTTTTCCCCCTTTTGGATTGTCATAGATGCGGCGAGTCCAGCCAGGGCATTTGCACGGATGTTTTCACCTCTAGGGATGTGGGTGATGTGACAGATGTCAAACTTTTGTCGAAGCGATTGCGCCTTGTTGTAATAAGGCATCAAATCAGGCTTCCTGACTTCAAATTTCTGATTCATCTAGCTGACGATCAGTTGAGAGCCCCCAAAAGCTTCTAGCATGGTGATGCCAGATTCGAGGGCAAGTTCCAATCCTACAATCAGGGCTTAGTACCCAATTGCATTGTTTGAACATGGTTCCAGTAGCAAGAAAGCGTGTGAAATCATGTATTTGTCGGGAGTGACAAAGAGGATGCCAATTCCCGAAATTTTCTTTCCTTTTTCATTTGCCCTGGTTGCGCCATCAAAGTACATGTCCCAGGAAGCAATTGGTAAGGAAGTTTTCACATTGTAGACAGATTCGTCTGGGAGATCATTCCTTAGAGGAGAATTTTTAGGCAATGAGTGCTCTACAAGAAAGTCTGCTAGAACTTGGCCTTTGATTGTCTTTTGTGGTACATACCTAATATCGAATTGTGACAGAAGGATGGACTATTTTGCTAATCGGGCATTGAGAGAACCTGCTTTTGTGACAAGGACCTTTAAGAGATTGATCCTCGAAATCAGGTATACTGTATTAGACAGCAGATAGTGACGCAGCTATTGTACAGCGAACATCACTGCAAGGCATTCTTTTTCGACTGGAGAGTAGCGATGCTCTGCACCTACCAACATGCGGCTGAGGTAATATAGAGTAACTTCTTTTCCCTCGTTCTTTTCTTGTGCTAGTAGAGCTCCCAAAGAGTAATCGAGAGCTCTTGTGTACAAGATAAATGGTTTTCCAGTTGTGGGGGCAGCCAACACTGGAGGTTTAGTCAGGTATGTTGAAGTCTTGAAATGCGGCTTCACATTTAGCATCCTAAACAAAGTCCACACCTTACTTCATTAGGCGAGATAATGGACGACACTTTCCTGACAGATTGGAGATGAACCGTCGAATGTATGCCAACCTTCCTTGAAGCACTTTTAGTTCTCTTAGGGTTCTTGGAGATGACATTTCTAGGATAGCCTTGACTTTGGTGGGTCAAGTTCTATTCCGCCTTTCCGAACTATGAATCCGAGAAACTTAAACAATGAGACACCGAAGAAGCACTTTAGTGGATCCATTCGCAGTTTGTGTTTGCAAAGTCGGAGGAAGACTTCTCGAAGATCTTTGAGATGGTCTTTTTTTCTTCTGCTTTTGACGGTAAGGTCATCAACGTAACATTCGATAGTCTTGTGGTGCATATCTTGGAATATTTTCATCATAGCCCTCTGATATGTTGCACCCGCATTTTTTAGACCGAATAGCATGACTGTGTAGCAATACACGCCAAATGGAATCCGAAATGATGTGTGTCTTTCATCTTCAGGATGTATCTTTATCTTATTATAGCCAGAGAATACATCCATGAATGTCATTCACTCGAATCTGTAGGTGTTGTCGATCATCACCTCTGGTATGGGGAGCGGAAATTCATCTTTAGGGCATGCATTATTCAGGTCTCTATAGTCAATACAAACTCTGATCTGCCCATTTTTCTTTGTCACTGGGACGATGTTGGCTAACCAGTCAGGATGTCGTTCCTCGCGGATGAAGCCAACGCTTTTGAGTTTCTAAACTTCTTGTTCAATTTTGTCCATCACATCAAGACGGAATCTTCTTTGGCCCTGTTTGACAGGCTTGATGTCTTTTTGCTAATTGAGTTTGTGGACTGCTATTTTGGGGTCTAAGTCAGGCATTTCAGTGTAAGAGCATGCAAAACAATCAACGAACTCACGAAGAAAAGCGATATACTCGGGTAACTCATCATCCTTTATATTCTTACTTATGAATGCAGGAAATGGGTTATCAGGTGTCCCCAAGTCTATCTTTTGATCAGGATCTTCTGTTGGAAGGTTTGAAAGTGGTTCCTCCACAATGTTTTCGGAGGCTTCCAACTTAACAAGACCTTCTGGAGTTCCAAAGGCATTTACAGACCAAGGCTTTGCTTTTGTCCATGGGTCTTCTTGATTGCTATTCTTCTCAAGACTGGCAACGAGATGATCCCAATCACCTGTTGAAACTGGGTCGAAGTAGGGTACTTCTTTTGGAGATGATGGTTTTTCTGGGCTAGAAAATCGTGCGTCTGTGTCATCGGACAATTTCTCTTCATCATCAGAGAAATCGTACCAATTGGAAGAGCTTCCAGAATCCTTGACGGGTGACTCCTCGAAGAGATATTCAGGGAGATCAATGTCTTCATGGACACGAGATGTTGACGCTTGGTCGGCAAAACGACTTTGTAGCCTTTGTGTCAACTGTCTCATGAGAGTGTCAGGATCATACCCCAACCCGTATGAAGACTTGTCTATATTACGATGGAGTTTTCAATCCTCCATTTGACTTTTGGTTAAGGTGGGTTCCAATGGTGTGAGAATATCACCGCCACCTCCCAAACCGATTGGGTTCCGATCATCATAGTCCATTTTCTTCATGATAGCTTGTGCCATTGGACTATACAGGAATAGTTGAGGCATACCTTCATTTTGGAAAGGTTTAAGCGAAGACTTTGGTGAAGAGGCTTCCGATTTGTGGAAGAAGATTGTCTTTTCTTCTGCCGAAGCAGACGTAGGGTCTTCTATGTCAATAGGTGTCTCTAATGGAGTGAGAGCGGGCTGAACTTGCTGAGTATCAACTTAGCTTGACGATGTATCATCTTCTGGCTCTAAATCCGAGTTCGTGTCTTGCATAATAGACAAGAAGGAAACAGTGAACTTGCCCCCAGATTTTTGTTTTGTCTTCTTTGCCTTGGTGGTGATTACCAAAGGCTTTGAGGGTTTGAGGGAGACAATGAAGGGAGAATGAATGCTCTCTTCGGATTTGTTGGAAGGTTTTTTTCCTTCCAATGGTTGCTAAGGAGCCTTGCTCTTATCTTTCTGAAGATTTTTGGCAAAGGGTGTTATTTCTTCTTCCTTTTCTTCTTCTCCATCTTTTTACATCTGAGCATTTGGAAAATGGACGTCTTTGCCTTTGAAGGTCTTTTTGTCTGCAAACACTCAATGTATTAAGCCGTCGTTGCCAACGAACTTGATGTACTGATGTAAAGTTGAAGGGACGACACCATTCTCATGTATCCAGGGGCGTCAAAGAAGGATATTGTAGCATGAAGGGGTTCTTATTGCGTACACAATGACTTCAGAGATAAGATCACTGATTTGCAACTTGGACCTGATTTTGCCGATAGGCCTTTGAGCGCTCCCGTCATAACCAAAGATGGATACAGACGTGTGACTCAGCTTGCTAGATGGGATGCCTAACTCTTCGAGTGCCGAAGTAGAGATGAGATTGAGTGTAGAACCTGGGTCGATCTGGACTCTGTGTATTGGCATTTCTTTGATGTACCCTGTGAAGTACAAGGGTCGATTATGCTCGCCTAATAGGAGGTCATCCTTATCAAAGGCAATTGTTGCACTTACTGCTTTTTGAATCGAGAGGCATTCGATGCTTGATCTCTCAGTTTTCTTCTTTTCTCCCTTATAGGAAGTATTTGGTTTTTTGACCCTATAGTCCATTTCAATTTGTAGGACTTGTGGGGCACGTTTGTCGACATCTGCATTTATCTTTTGTAGTTCTGAAATGAGACTATCACGAGTTTGTGGAGACATTCGTAATAAGTCAAGGATGTGCAGTCGTGCAGGTATGTGTTTGAAGTGCTCAATCAAGTCGTACTTGAAAGCCTCCTTCGGGCCTGGATTTTCATTATTGTTGCCACGTGGAGCGTTTACAATTTGTGTTTCCGAAGGATTTACATAGGAAGAAGAAGGTTGGTGGTAATTGTTGTGGTAATCCCGACCAGAGTGGGTACCTCTACCAACTTCAAGAGCTTTTGGAGAAGGGTCTTCTTTTGGAAGATCACTCTCGGGATCAAGGAGTTGATCCTTGTCATTTGCTGAAGACATTTTTGTAGTAGTATTGTCGTCTTCAGTGATTGCGTTGCATGGAGCATTTTCCAGGAACAAGTCCTAAACAGCATCCGGCAATTTTTCTTCTTCGTTGAGTAGTTTATCTGTCCAGACATCGCCTATGAGGTCGGATATCTGGGACCAATTGACCGGATTTTCATTGAAGAAGACTTCATTGGCAGGAGCTTCTTCGAGATGCTCAGTCGGAAAAGGCTTAGGTTCCGACATCACAGTTTCAGGAGACGAAGGCAGAGAAGATGATATCTCTGTTGAAGTCACCTGAGGAGATGTAGCTCCGGAAGATATGCTACCGGACGAAGCTTCAGAGGCATGATCATCTCGAACTATCGCATTGCAAGCAACACACTATTGAGATTTAGACTCGTCTTCAGATGTGAGAGGATCATCAATCCAATAGTTTTCTTCATTTTTCGGGGTTACTTGAGGAAATGTCTGTAAATTTTTCGGGATTTCCGGTTCTTAATTTTGATTTTGACGAAGCTCATCGGTGCGATCCTGCTCTCGTTCTATGGTAAGACGTTGTAAGATTCTTGCATATTCCTTGAGATAGGGCATAGGGGCCAAATCTACTTCATCATCTGCTCCTTGTGGTTCATCAATGTTAGGTTCCACTGGAGCGCTTGTTTCTGCTGGATCAACAACATTTTCTTGAACAACCTCTTGGTCTTCTTCATCATCAGACCAGGATCCTTATGGCTGTAACGGGTTATACCAGATTACTGACATAAAATGAGATTCAGGAATCCATTCCTCATCGGAGAGGTATTCTCCTATTTCAAGGAATTCTTCCCACTCATAGGTATCGCAGGCAGTATCACTGGACTCATATCCACCCATGGAGAATCCAATTACTGAGTTGCAAGAGTATGATGCCCCCTGCGTAGTTTCATTTATGTAATGAGGTGGCATGAAATCATCAAGGGTGAATTTTCTTACCACCTTTGAAGTTTTGGATTCTTCTGTTGCCCCCAACGAAGCAATGGAAGAGGTCTCTGCTTTTTCAGGGACTTTTTGCTTTGATTGAGCTTTCTCCTGTTGTTTAAGCTTGCAGAGTTGTCTCTTGGCTTGCCTTCGCTGTTAAGTGGTAGGCTTTGTTTTGACGATCTCTCAATTTTCATCTTCTAGGAGATCGGGATGTACCCATATGGGTTGTCCATCTGATGTTGGATAAGGAACCAACTTTTGGGACGTTTGAGTCATTTTAATCACCTTAAAGGAAGTAGTGATCTTCTCCTTTGGTGACTTGGAAGTTTGTCCATATGACACCATGTTGACGGAGGTAGACCCATAGTTTTTGTCAAAGGTGATGACTCTGTTTTTCCACGTCTCGTCGATCTTCTCTCTCACAACAAAGCATTGATTGAAAGGATGCAAGACCATCTGGTGGTATGGACAATACTGGGGATCATTGGTTTTGCCAACATCTCCTGGTCTTTTGGGCTCAGGTAAGGTAAGTTTACCGTTTGCTACGAGAGCCTCGAAGATTTCTTCAACATCTTCATCGAACGGGTATTTCTTTTCTACTCGTTCGTTGAAGGCTTCATAGAGTTCAGGTTTCTTACCTGCAGTTTTGTTTTCAGCTTTCTTTGGCTGTTGAGGAGCTGACTTGGTTTGTACATTAAGAACCTCCTTTTTCTTTGGTTTCGAGATCGTAATGGCAGTCGGCTCTATCTTTGATGATTTCTGACTGTTTAGGTCTTTGATCACCGTTTCAGCCTCCATTGCTGCTTATAGGAGTTCTCCTAGGTTTTTTGATTTGTTGCTAATAATCATGGAGCGGATTCTTGCTCTCATGTTGTTACGGCAGATATCGACCAGCGTCGCTTGTGGTAGTACATCTGAGCACTTGCACTCCATTGCCTTCCACTTATGAATGAAGTCATATGTTGACTCATTCTCTCCCTGTTTTAGGCTGCAGAGCTGTGCCATAGTAACAGGGTGATCCTTACTTTTGAAGTGGGTCAGAAAACGTGTCTCCAGCATTTACCAGTTTTGGATGGAATCCTCCGGCAGAGTGGAGTACCAATCGAAAGTCGTACCTTTTAGGGTACTTGCAAAGAGACAAATCTTAAGGGCATCTTGATCCGCAATAGCACCCGTCAGGATCTTGAAGTGGATGACGTGTTGTTTGGCTGAACCTTTCCCCGTATATTTAGAGAGTAGGTTGTTTGAATTTTGTAGGGAACGGAACCGAGTCCATCCCTAAGGGATATGGTGGCTTGATCCCATATTCCTTCAGTGTATCCTCTTCTTTTACTTTGGAGAGGATATCGTTGGCGTCCTTTTTAGTAAGGGCGCGTGGCTCATTGTTTTCCTCGATGACTTGGAGGAGTTTCATTGTTTGGTGGACGCTGGAAAGTGAGGAGGAGGTTTTCCATCAGAGCCTCAATTCTCTGTTGTCCTTACTCCAACTACGGGATGCGTGCTGTTACGTCATCATGCGGTGGAGGTTGCTCAGTATTTGTAACCAGGACGTTCATCCTTTGAGAGTCGAATGAGGATATTGTCTTGGTGATTGAGCTGGAGCTCATTCTTTTGGATGAAGAGTCAGAGGAATGGTTACTCTGATGTCCTTGGCTTGAAGGAGCAGGAGAATCCTCCTGATGTCTTCGCGTCCGGGAGACGCTGCGAGTCACCGATCGTTTGATATGAATTTTGGTTGCTGACTTTTGGCGTCTTTTGGTTTTGCCAACCATATAAACAACAACAACTTGGTCGGGTCTTTCTTTTTCGACCCATTTTTTAGAGACCTGAAGGGTAGAATGCTGGGTTCTTTGCTTCTCTAGTCTCTTTTGTCGATATGTCACGCGTCGATGTATACGACGGGCAATTTGAGCTTCAGTCAGGTTTAGTTGTGTTTTGGCAATGAAGGATGTAGTCCCCCATGTGCAGCAGCCGAGCTTGTCTTCTTTGAAGTTGGGCATGGACAGGATCTGGACTTGAAAGTTCGGCCCCTGTTGAGATGAAGGGTCGACTCGCAGGAGTGTAGGCCTTAGCAGATTCTTGCGGTGGCCTGGTGATGCATGACTTGATTTTGGGCTTGTAGGAGCAAGTCGGCTCGTGCTGAGTTGATTTTTTTGTTTGGTGGAGGGTAAGTTTCTCTTCTTTCATGTGAGAGAGAGGGTAGAACCGGTTCTCCTTGAGAGGGGCCAGATACGCTGGCTTTGCAGATGTTCGGGACCTCCTTTGTTTTGGGGAAGGTCTCAGGGACCAGGTCTTGGAGCAGACCTAGTTTCTTGGAGGTTGAGGCTTCGTGGGGTTGCCACGGGCTTCAGGCTTCTTGATTGTTGCCTTTGGTGTCGGAGCAGCGACACGTTCAGGGGCGATTTTTTGCTTCTTGGCAGGTGCAGTTTCTTCTGCGGGGAGTGGGAATGGTCCCAACGACCCGAAGACAATGGTCCGGGGAGTAGAGGTCAACCCGTTTTGAGAGTTGCCGAAGGAGGTGATGCTTCGGCAGCTGCTAGGGCGCTTGTTTTGCTTTTCTTGAAGCAGGAGTTGGTACTTGTTCTCATCGAAAGTGATGGTCAATGAAGCTACCATTGGAAAACTTCTGAAACAAGACCAAACCCATTAGTAATCACAAGAATATAGTGATCATAAATGGAAAATAACTATGGTTTTGTCTTTTCAAATCGCTCGAGGGGACATGGCCCAGCCCAAGCAAGATAAAAGAGACAAAAAGCCATAGAGGGTACAATTGTTCTAAATGCAAGTATGGTAGGCTCAGGGCGAGCGTTACAGTGACTGCTAGAAGCAATTGCAAACCTTAATTCAAATTATCGAGAAGCAAGGCTCACTCAAGGTAAGATGATATAAAGTTGGAGATACAAATGTGCCGGTCGCGAATACAGAGACCCGAAAGGGCGTACTAGCACCGCTAGGTACAAATGTTGCAAATCGCATCCTTGGAAAGGACACGAGATGAGATTTTGAAAGGTCAAGATTGGATTCATAAAGGAGAGCAAATGGTATTCCAATCCGAACAAGGCTCAAACATTTCTGTTAGCACTTAGTTCGATAGGGAAAGAACCAGAATTTCTCGAATCTGAATCCAAAAGTGACGGAAGTTTTTTTTTTCGAAGGTCAAGATTAAATTCATCAAAGAGAGCAAGTGGTGTTCCAATCCGAACATAGGCTCAAACATTTCTGCGAGTGCTGAATCCGAAAAGGAGAGAACCAAGATTTCTCAAATCTGAATTCAAGATGACGGAGGTTTTTTTTTTATAATCAAAACTGAATTCATCAAAGAGAGTAAATGGTGTTCCAATCCGAATAAAGGATCAAACATTTCTGCGAGCACTAAATCCGAAAAGGAGAAGACCTCTCGACAAGGCTTTTCTTAGATCCACTTTGGTCAAAGAAAGCAATTGGTGCAACCTTAGTGGGTTTTGAACTCTTTTTTTTTTTTTTTGAGATTTCGAATGGACCCATCAAAGAGAGCAAATGGTGTTCCAATCCGAATGAAGGCTCAAACATTTCTGTGAGCACTAAACCTGAAAAGGAAGAAACCAAAGTTTGTCAAATATGAATCCAAAAAAAGATATATTTTTTTTGAAAGAGTTGTTTTTTGAAAGATCCCTATTGGACTCATCAAAGAGAAAATATGGCCCATTCCCCGATAAGAACAATAGCTGCGAACATTTCTGTGAGCTATCAAGTTCGAAGAGGAGAGGATTAAAGTTTCTCAAAATTGAACCCAAGAAAGAGAAATTTGATTTATTTATTTTTCTTTTTTTGTTTGAAATGAGAAAGAGTGGAAATAAATTCAAAGGTAGAAATTTCCAAAAATCCCATCTCATGTTTTTTTTTTTATGCAAGATCCAACATAGGCCACCAACTAGAAAAGAGCCTAAGAATTAAAGCATCGCGTTCTCAAATGAACGAGTCCCACCAGGTATGCCAACTTGATGCGGGCTCCAACCTTTCGTCCTCTCCTTCCCACCCCTGGGGCTGCCGGGAGTATGGCGGAGGAGGAAAAGCGAGTCATCAACATTTTTTTATACGGGTATGCCAGATTTTCTATTCTACTTGGAATTTGAAGTGGTGATCCGGAGATTCACACCTTCACAAGTAGAAAGGAAATCAATTCTTCTTTCTAACTTTCCATTGCACATATATTTTAAGAAAGAGACACAATTTTTTAAATACCGTGAGAGGCGATTTCATTTTGTTTGCTGTGAAAGGCGATTTTGTGTCGTAGAAGGCGGTTTGTGCTGTGAAAGGCGATTTACAAATCTTATCCATAATGAAAGACAATAAATGTGATTTTTTGTCTATTTACAAATAATACAAAATACAATAGAAAAGTAAGAAAATGTTTCTTACTTCTCAGGAAAGAAAATGTATTTGACTTCTCAGGAGATTGTGGGGACTTGTTCAGATCGACGGTCGCAAGTCATGTATGGACTTCGCCATCGTCCTTCAGATGAGAACGCTTGATGCTTTGATTCTTTGGCTTGGCTTGGACCTCAGTTTTTTAGAGGATAAAGACCAAGAAGATGTCCTATATCCAATGAAAATCTGAGTAAATGGGCTAAAGAGCCACGTTTAGGCCATGTTGGATAGAAGGAAAGAGGAGACCTTGAGGGGTGGCCCCCCAAGGGACTTCGATCACCTTGTTGTGTTTCAGCAGCAGAGTAGCAGGATTTCTTCAGAGTTTTTCTTCCTTGCTTGTGAGTATGGATCTCTCTCTCTGTGTGCGTATCTCTCTCTATCCGTGTGTATATGTCCGTCTCTGGATCTCTTGGAATTACCCCCTTTTATAGGCTCGTGGTAGCCATGGGGTGATTTATGGGATTGATGACCCATGATGAGGGAATTGATGGCATTGATGTTCCATGATGGGAGGAGTTACAAGTTTTAATTCTTAATTTTGTAACTCCTTTTTCTTGGATTGTGATTGGCCGGTGGAGAATGATAGGTATTTAATCACCCTTAATCTCCATGATGAGGGGAGTTTTATGATTTTAATGCCATGATTACTTGGATTTGTAACTTCCATTTGCTTGATTTTTGATTGGGCCCTCCGAAATAATGGGTTAATGACCGTATTAAGTTGTCATAAAATGGGTCAATTAACAGCATTAAGTGGTCGCCAGGGCATTTGAAGAGTCGCGGGTTGTGCCGCCTCTTTTCGAATTCTTCTTGTGATGATCGCCGATGGATCTACATGTTGTTTGATGTCAGATGACGATGCAACTTCAGACATTGGTTGATACCAGCGGCCCGGTGACATTTGTCTTGTCGATTTCTCGATCGGTCGGACATATAGTGTACTTTCTTGGTCAGCCGGTTGGTGATCTTGGAGCGATAGATGATGATTTCATGCTCTTGATGCCAGATCCGAAATGTTGGTGAAGATCAGTCGATTTCGAACATAAAAAATCAGATTTTTAGAAAAGCACAGGGACTGGAACTCTCGAAACGCGGAAAGGGCAGAAAACGGGCCACCCGGCGACAAATCTAGCGACCTGGATTTCCATGGTCGCCGGCAACCATAGGGATTGTTCCCTTTTCGATCGCCGTTTCTCGATCGTTTTTCGGTCTTTTTTATGCTTTTTTCTCCTGTATTTTTTTTTACATTTCTCCTCATTTATTGGCTTGATTATCCTGAAGAAAACCTGATGAGAAGCCATACAAATCGGAGCACAAAGTTTCCTATTTTCTTGGAAAAGCCGAAGACTTTGTAGCCGATTTTCCATCAAGAGTCGAAACTAGGTCAAACAATGTCGAAATAACCTAAAATTTGAGGTGAAGCCTGTTGAGCAATAGATAGGACCGACCATGGGCTTTTGTTTGAGTTTTGAAGCTGTATGGGGTCCCGTCGCTAGTAGGCTTGATTTCACCGCGGGGAAGATGTCGCGCATTGATGTGCGGTCAACCGATGTTCGATTGACTTGAAATTTGACAGGGATCCTATTGGAGTCATTTTGAGACAATCTGTTGGCTCCGTTTTGGATGTCATGGTCCCGGGGTGCTTTGTCGCGGTTAGCCTTGATTTGTTTTGGAGCGTCAAAGTCGGGTCAAACGTTGTCGGAATGACTTGAAATTTGACGTGCAGCCCTTTGGAAGCATGTTGAAACCATCCATGTGCTTCGTTTGATGAGTAATAGTCCCGGTGGTTCTCGCCGCCGAGAGGCTTGATTTTACTGCTCAAGGGTTGATGGAGGATCTTACGTTGTCGGTTTGACTTGAAATTTGACATGGAGCCCTTTGGAGGTATTTTGCGACCATCCGTAGGTTCTGATCGCAGTTTTGATGTCTTTGACGATGTCGCCGCCAGGAGCGCATGTTCAACTGCCGGAAAGAGTGAAGTAGGGTCAAATGATGTTAGAATGGCCCGAAACTTCATGTGAACCCCTCTTTTGGCTGTCTTGAAGGATCTTGCAGTTTTTGTTTGATTCTAACAAGATCTGATGCTTGAAGCAGCATTGCCTGTTTTGTAGTAGGATGCGGTTTCATGTGGCTTCTTGATGTTGAAGAGGCAAAGTGACATTTTTGGTGTCAATAAGGCCCACGAATTAGAATTTGATGGTACCCTCGGTAAGCATCGAAGAAACTCATCCTATCATGCTCGGCGGTTGCGTCGATCATTTGGTCAATTTTTTGGAGTGGAAAGTTGTCCTTAGGGCATGCTTTGTTGAGGTCGGTGAAGCCGACGTAGACCCTCCACTTTCCATTCTTTTTCTCGACCACCATCGTATTGGCCAACCAATTCGGGTAGTGAACCTCCCTGATCGCCTTGGCCTCCAGCAACTTTTGAACTTCCTCGATCACAGCTTCTGTGAGAACCCGACCCCTAATCTCTTGGATTAGTGTTATTTTATTTATGGATTAGTTTCTGTTAGTGGGATTAGTATTTGTTGGGTTGAGTTTGTGAGCTAGAATGGTCTTTCTCTAGTTTGGGGAATTTTGAGGGCCTTTGTGACTAGTGGGACCCTTTGGGGGTTCTTTTAGTGACTTTGCGCGTGATTGGGAGGTTATTCAAAATTCCTGATAATTCTTGTTTTAGCCTCATTTGACTTATTTGGTTATTCTCTACAATTTTCGTGTTCACTCCGTACCCATTCGAAGCTCCGAAAATCAGTTTTTCCAGCCCAGAGGGCAAAATAGTCTTTGCACACCAAATCTGTACCCAAAACTTGATATTCCCGAAACCCACGAAACATATACTTTTTGAAAACTAGATATTTCGACGATCATTTCTTCCTTATTCGTCGAATCCATCCGAGGTCCCGAAATAGATGATTTCAGCCAAACTAGTCCCTTAAGTTGTGGGACCCCAACCCCCTTTGTTAACAAAAGATAACCCACCTCCTTCATTCATTCCACTCTCCATTGCTCCAGCACAAACCAGCTGAACCTTGGGTTCCTTGTGTTTTTCTTCTTCTTCTTGCTTCTTCATCTCCAAGCCACACCAATCTTGCACCAAACTCGAAATGGAGATCATCAATCTCTTCCCCTCCTTGCAAGCTTCGTCTTGATACCATTTTTGGAGAAATCCATCAACATTGAGATCTTCTTGGAGCTAGTTCTCTTCATTTGAAAGTCATCCAAGTGAGTGATTCTTCCCATCTTCTAGATTGGTTGTCTCCTAGACCTTGAGAAGCTACATTTGCATTATTGTTGGTTCATTCATTTTCATTCCTTGTGTAACCCATTTTAGGGTTTGTTTTGGGGGTTTTTGTAGAGATTGTGGATCTTGAGCTTGAGAGGTGATTAGGAGCTTGATTTGCTTGATTGGAGTCAAAGGCAAGTGGATGATTGGATCGTTTTGATTATAAACATGTTTTGTGAGAAAAATCTTGTTTCATTAAGGGTTTTGGTGATTTTAGTAGTTGTCTTTACTATGATTAATATTGATTTCGAAATGTGCTTATTGATGAGTTTATTTCCCTATTTTTCATGCTTGGAAAATGTATGCATCATATTGTCAAGGTTTCAAATGGTTTCACATGAATGAGTTTTCTCCACCTTGAGATTTGTTGTGAATGGAAAGAATGGAAAGGGAGAAACTTGAAATGAGGAGCTCTTTAGCTCATATTATTGTCTTGGAAACATGTATTTTAGTCTTCTTGTTTATAGTTCTATGTGATTGTTTAAGTGTTGGAAAGGAAAGGGAAAAGGAAGGGAAAAATCAAGTGTTTCCCGGACCTGCAATACGCCCAGGTCCGATCGATCGGACTGTCTTTAACTGTAAGGCTTTTCAGGTCGATCGATCGGACCGAGGGAACTAAAAGAAAAGAATGGTGATGATCTAGGCACTAATTCTTGGTTTTAGGTGGGACCCTGGCTACCCTTTTTGGACTGTTTGGACCATGTGTGAGAATGTCTTGAGCCGACACGCCTCACGGTTGGTTCGGTGGCATCGAAGTTCAATCCATTTCAGTCTTGAACGGGATGGAACGACGCGATATCTTCTTTATATCTAAACACAAGTCCTTCTCTTGGTTATCGCGAATTCTATTCCTTTCGGTGACTGAATAGGTTGCTCGATGTTTCCGGATTAATATCATGCTTAGGATGGACCGTTTATAATCTTGATTTTTGCTATTGTAACATCTAGTACTACCCATAAGCTCATTTTAAGTTTTGAAAATAGTAAAAGTGCATAAGGAGCCCGGAATGTCTTCAAACTCAAGGAGTACCAAATAATGACTATAATCGACATACGGGACCCCTATTCACTTAAATAGATCTTGAAATTAATAATTTTCCTGAAATTGTTATAGTTTATTGTTTCACCTCATCTCCAAGAGTTGCATTACATGACTTGTTTCCCCGAAAACATGAAGTTACTCTAGTAACAGTTATTTGTCCCGAAGTGCATTGCACCACATGATATGTCAGTGTGCCCTTGAGCACCCCCGTCTTGCTCGTTTGATTATGTATCTGTACTTGGTTTACTTGCATATGTCTCGATTGTATTTGACCTATGAGTCGGCACCACTAAGCTTGGATAACCCTGTTGGTCTGATCCATCGACTTGGAGATCCCTCTCTTGTCCCGCCAGCTGCAGTTTGGATCCTGCTACCCGGTTATTACCGTGGTCTTGTCCCGATACCGCAGATTGCTACTGTGGTCCCCGATGCCCGGCTCGCTACCGTGGTCATGTATAGTATATGTATATGCATTCATGAGATCCACTGTTTCTCCTCACCTCGAGTGACTGAGATCAGTGCCTAGTATATGTATATGTATTTAGATGAGATCCCCTGTTTCTCCTCACCTCGAGTGACTGAGATCAGGGCCTAGTTATTGCTCTATCGCTTTAGTGATAGAGGACTTAGCTTCGTGTGGTTGCCATCTTGCTAGTTCCCGATTCCTTGGATACCCGGCATGTTTTATATTGCTTATTTGTTTTCCGATAGATGATTCATTTCCTTTATGAAAGTTGTTATTTAAACAAGTGTTAATATTCTCCAATGTAAATTCAGTTATTACTTTATTGCTTCTCGTTCTTTGTACATATACATGTTTTAAATGGATGCCGGTTGGGTGAATACCCATGCTTTTACATATGTTTCCAACGATCAATGGTTTTGCTAGATTTACAGGATTACATCTGTTTTAAAGGACACTTGTTTTGCCAGATCCCTATGTTTACACCTGTTTTAAAGGAACACCCGGTTTGTTAAATATCCGTATTTTCACATATGTTTCAAATGGACATTTGTTTTGTCAAACCACTATATTTATACATGTTTTAGACGAACACCGATTGTCAAATATCTATGATTATAGATGATGTAAATGAACACATGTTTTATTAGATCTTCATGTTTTACCCATGCTTGAAACGAATACATGTTTTGCCCGAGATCCACGATTTTGCACCCGTTTAATTATATGCAGCATTTGATCAAATAGCATGACTTATTATATGTTTTATTCTTCACTAGATTTATGATCTTTTCATCCACCTGCCAGACCGTCGTGTCTGACCCACTATTTTTGGTACTCAGGTTCAGATTTTTACTCGTCCCGAGATGAGTGCTTGGGTTGGCTGTGGAGCCATGTTTTGCAGGTTGTTTTGTCGGCTATGTCATGTAGACATTGAGCTTGATATCGGAGCTACGTCATATTTGGGGTTGTGATTATAGCTTATTGTTGTATGGCTTTTATTAGTCTTTTCTTGGGATTCTTAATTAATGTACATTGATAATTTGTAACTTGAATATATTTGGGAATGTAACATCCTGTTACTGTCAGCTCTGTAATTTATTGTGATGGTTTACTCCAGTCTGATATGATTCTTGATATGATAGCTATACGCTAATGGTTGAGTGCGATGCGGAATCCGATGGCCACGGACTCCGGGTCGCAACGCCACGAAAGCTTCCGCAAAATATTCAGAATGTGTTGTCTTCACACACGCGGATCTTGGGAGAAAAATATATTTATGTTAATCCCATTCCCGCCCTCGAGGTCCTGGATCGGGGGCGTGACAGCTTCGGTTTGTGGGATGCCCGTTCTGCTTGATTACTCACTCCCCTTTGGCGTGGGAGCTAGGTGAATGACATTGATGATGCCCTCCGACTCATCGCTGTCTTGATCATCATCATTTCGGCGTTGAGCTCGGTTGTTATTTTTGCCTTCTTCTTTAATATAGTCCTTCAAGTGTCCGTCTTTGACCAGCTTTTCAAGGTGTGACTTGAAGGCCATGCAGTCTTCGGTTCTGTGCCCATTTTGCTTGTGATAGGCACAAAGCTTATTTTGATCCCGGGTGGAAGGATCACCCTTCATCGGCTGCGGCCACTTGAAGAACGGTTGTGACTTGATCCTGCCGTGGAGCATATAGATTGGCTCCTTAAAGATTGTGTTCACAGCCTTGTAGGAGGCGACAACTGGCTTGGACTTCTTGCTGCCCTCCGAGATGAGAGTCGAGGCCATCGCTAAACTTGTTGATGCCTTGTTTCGGTCCATCTCCTCCTTCTGCGACAATTTCTTATCTCTCTTGAGGGGTCTGTCTTCCTGCCAGAGGCCAAAGCTTTCCTAAGCTCGGGCCTCGTCTTCTTCTTGCTCAATAAACTGGTTCACCCTGGCCATCAGTGCCTTCACTGTGACCACGGGGAATCGAACCAAGTCCTTTCGAAGCTCGTTGCTTGGCAGTAGAGCTTGTTTAAAGGACCTGATGGCCACCCTATTAGTGGCGTCCTCAATCTGGCTATATACAGTCCAGAATCTTTTGACGAACTGAGTGATGTTTTCAGTCCGCCTCATCCAGATCACTATTAGGTTATCATTCATCTTGGGGATGACCCTATGCGCCTGGAATTTCTCCACGAAGGAATTCCGTAGCTGCTGCCAGCTCGAAATTGATCCCTCTGGAAGTGCACAAAACCACTTTAGGGGAAGGTCCCCTAGACTGGAGGAGAATACTTTGCAGTTTAGGTGATCTATATCACCCTAAACTGACATTCTCTAAGTCCATGTTCTGCTGGATTGTTTGTTTGACTTGTCAGTCCAGCCATTCTCTCAGGTCATCATTGTCCTCCGGTTTTTGTCTCTTTGAGTCCTCGTTCAAGTGGCTGCTACTCGAGCCCTCATTGTAGGCTCAGTCGCGCCTCTTATTATCCAATATTTTCCTCAAATCCTGGTCGATTGAAGGAGCTCGGCTGCGTCTAGCGGGCGGAGCCGGGGCCTTCGTCTTCTCTCGTAGTTGCTGCTGGAGTTGACGAATCAACTCACCTTGCTCTTGGATAACAAGGTTTTGGGCATCGATATCCGCGATAAGCGGGTTATTGTCATCATCAGCATCGACCTGACAATGGGATTTGTCTTGTCGAGGACGCTGTGATGGAGGATCACATTGCCGAGAATGTTCCAACATAGAGTTGTTTTGCCGGGAAGGTACTGTCACCCCCTTTGATGATGAACCTGACTGAGTCACAGGTTCTTCTGCGCTCACTGCACCGATCTTGCCCCGGTTCTCCTCTGGCGAGGGGCCAACGACAATGGCTTTGGTAATGCTGGTGGTAGTGACGAGGTCTTTGATGGTCCTTCACCGTTTCTGGTTTTCAGAGGCATGGTGTTTGTAAATCTGATTTGATCTTTCCCTACATACGGCGCCAATTGTACGTGCCTAAATATTTACGGGCTTGTTTATATGGATATAGAACTTCTTAGGAGAGATCAAATGCCTGAGACCTGGAAGGGAATGAGAAACAAAGGTCAGAGACCCTGACTGCAGTCAGCCAAAGGCACTCCGATGCCTAAGTTAGTTCAACAACTAGACAAAGGATGAGTGAATGAAGAAGAAGGGAGAGCTTAGAGTATGAGTGTATATATGTGTATGCTTATGTGTCTGCGTACCTCTTCTGGATTTGCTCTTTGTATATATATATATATATATATATATATATATATATATATATATATATAGGAAAGTTTCAAGTGCATCTATCCCTCACCATAGGGCGAGAGACACTTTCCATTTTTGAAGACAAGGAAGTGTACCTCACCCTATGTACTTGAAAAGTAACTTTTGTACTTGAAAATGCCCAATTATAGAAGTGTCCCTCATCCTATGGTGAGGGATGGATGCACTTGAAACCTCCCCTATATATATATAATATATATATAGGCCAATAGTTGACTTTTGGAGGCAAGTCCCATCGGACCTTACCCTGATGTCTTGGGAGTAGAGTCCCATCGGACCTTACATTGGTTGACCTTAGAGGTAGAGTCTCATCAGACTTTATCTTGATGTAGACGTAGCCACTGGGCAATGATAACCTTTTATCTCTATCCGATGTATGTCATCACTACTCAACACGTTCTGTAACGTAGTTAAGTCTCTATGGGAGTACAGTCACGATTGACTAAGAGTCGATGCCCGTCTCGATTAACTAAACTGAACTGAAGATAATGCCGAGGTCGGGTGTGACCTCGGTATGGAAGTATTCTGGCATTATTGCCACGATGGATAAAGCCGAGACCAAAATATGTCTACCTGGTACTTTTACTGAAATTAGGATAATCTCGGTATTAGAGAAATATCCCACACAGGAACAATTCCTTGGACATCATAGCTACACGGATCTCCATAGGATCTTGCACTAAAGAGTCATGACTGGATTCCTGGGAGGGCATGAATTCTCCCGGAGCGATGTGATAGTACATACAATATTGTATATAGGATTATCATCAACATATCCACCATTTGATAATACTTTACATAATTGTCAGGTCCACATCCAGATGATAGTGGGACAGGCCACACATAGCTTGAATGCTATTTTTTTTTTTTTTGGTCCATAGCTTGAATGCTATTGCTGTACACTTTCATGTTAAAGGCCCTCATAGCAAAAGAGGATACCGAATTTGATGGAAAGAAAATTGGACAAAGATCAAGACAGCGAGGGAGAGAGAGAATGAAAGATGGAAATCACTCCGTATTGTGAAATATGATCAAACAACGATGGAAATTCTCCATCCTATCGTCAAACGCAGTCAAATTCAATGTTGTAAAACGGATGATGGAGGTTCTCTTCGCCCCCATCATCTGTTTCTCATCTCTCGCTCCTGGTACTCTTAGTTATTTTGTAGAACATCTGATTTGCGTTCTTCTCGCTCGCCTGTGGAAAAGAGAGTGTTTTTTCTTCTTCTTGACTCTAATGGTTGATATCGACTAATCTGCAGGTCAGATTTTTTTCCAATCTATAGTTGTCTTATTTGTTGAACACAACAAAATGGTCGATATCAACCATTAATACTTCCTCTTAATGACCATTACTACTTCTTTTTAGTGATCGATATCGATCAATCTCTCAAATTTTTTTCCAACATGTACCTGTATTATTTGTTGAATACTATAAAATTATCGATAATAACTATATCGCAAAATGATAAAAACAAAAAAGACGTCTTCAACATGCTACTGGTTGCTCTCCGGTCCTGTGGGGTGATCCTGGGGATTTTTCCCCTAGTTTCCAAATATATATATTTTTTTAATAGACTTGGAAGATCCGGACTCTCTCATGGACCCACGGAAATTCTGTTACAGAATGAAACTCACAAACCCAAGAGTCCAGTAAAGGGAAGAATGTATAAAGGCAGAGGAGTCGGATAAGATAAGGCAACAATACACACTCTCTCCCTTCCCTCTCTCAACAATGGCTGTTTCGCCCAATGTCTCTTCTTTTACCATTTCTCATCCTTCAATCTTCCCATTTCTCAAATCACACTCACTTCTTCCTTCTCCTAAACACTGGCGTCCCTTCAACACCAATCATCTGCGGGTAAGATCGCATTTGCCAGCGGTCGCAGCGACCATCGAATCCACCAATGGCGCTGTCCTCACCGCTCCCAGTCAGCCAGAGAGCACCTCATACGGTCGGCAGTATTTTCCACTAGCTGCTGTCGTTGGCCAGGTGAACTACTTCTGCCTCTTTGATTTTTGCTCAAATGTATGATTCCATAGTCTATCTGGTTTTTGTTTCATGGGTTTGAATTGAATTGGGTTGTTGGGGTTTTCTTGTCTTTGCTGCCCCCATAGCTGCTAACTAGTATGAATGTGCTAACTATGTACATGACGCAAAAAATAGACCAATTTGACACCACCTTACAATTAGAATTAGCAAATGCAATTCCCCCCTTGCATAATATAGATTCCAAACATTCATGATCTATATGTGAATGAGTCGAATTACTTATCCCTTGCTCTAATACTTAACTATAAGAAGGCTACTTATTCCACGACAACGAAAGCAGTTTTTTGTCTTGTATTTTGGTTCTTATTTTATCTTTTTCCTTCTTCTCCACGATCCAATCCTAGCATTCAGCCACTCCTTAATCTCTCTTAATTTTGATCCTAAAACATTAATATCAATAGTCATTGCCATCAATAAGCTCCAACAAGACACAAATATCTCTTGCATTTGTAGACTGTCATAAAACTCAAGCTTAAAGTTCAAAGGTCAGGATCAAGTTGAAAACAGTGCTTCGTGTATGTAAGTAAACCACTGACACACTTGACTGTATATTAAGCTTAGACTTTTCAAATTTGCTTGGATTATGAAGTGACCTAACAGAGAATTCGTCATGATAAATGAAGCTTAAACTAAGAGATGTAGAAGTACTACAAGGCTACAAAGGGATTCAAGATGCACCTCCTCGGGAAGATCTTTGGGAGCACAAATTTAGATGAAAGAAGAACTGCATAAGGCATGGTCAAAGATTAAATGCAAAATTTGAACTCAAGAGCGGAGTTTAGAAGTCATTTGATTCCAAGAGTAGCCCAAAAGAGCATACTGTCACAACTTGTGCCAGTTACACTGTGGAGAGTGGAGACCTTGATGAGGGTCTGATCCTTAATTAAAGCTGTCCAAGTCTTCCAAGATGACATCAAAACCGTACAAGGTGTTTTGAAGCCCTCAAGGGAAGATCTGAAGAGTTCCAAAACAGGTTGAGGCCTTGAAGATATTTAGAGTGTTCACTGTGCCTAGGTGTACCAGTCCCTCAAGTGACTGGCATCCCTTATAAGTACTTGGCCTTTTGTGATAGTTACTAATCTACCCTTGGGAAAGTCATAAATAGGGTGAACCCCTCATTTGCAATTTATGGAGTTCTAGAAAATCCCTCAAGATTTGGGACCTTTTGTCCCTCTCCTTTGAAGAAGATCAAGAGCTCTCTGTCTTAAAAGACTATTTCTTTCTTCTTTCTCTTTAATCAGGCTATCTAGTTTGTAGTTGCTTGGGGTCACAAAAGTCTTCCTTGTGACCATAGAGGACTATTTGGAGATCTATTGCTAATCTATGCCCAGAAATTGTAAAAAAGAAAAAAAAAGTTACAAAAAAAAAAAAAAAAAATCTTCAAAGATTTTTTTGACATTTTTCCTTGTACCTTTCTCTTTAACACAATTTTCTCATTTTTTATTTACACCATCACGAAGCCCCACCAACTACAATGAAACCTCAACCTTAAAATCTGAACATTAAATCCACACATCAAACCTAGCCTAAAGCCTATTCATTAAGAAATCTACCAAGGAATCACTGCCTTTCTCAAGAGACCTTTCATTGTCAAGAAACCATGAAAATATCCAAAAGTGCCAAATTTGTTATCCTAAAATTACCCTAAATTACACAACCCAAAACCCATCTTATTCTTCAATTTTATGTTCAACCCCAACCTAGAACCAAACAAAACCCCTATATTTTTTCCTTGAAATTTTTTTCAATGAGAGAGTCCCAGTTTAGCCCGAATTCCCTAATATGAAAATCCTAAATTCAGCTGGGGGCTTGCCTCTTAAAGTAGTATTACTTAAGGGAACAGACCATACATTCATCCTTCTATGCACTATGCATGACACGTCCAAATGCATATCATATCCCAAATGCAGAATGGTATGGTAGATGATTCTAGACATTATTGTCATAATCCTATGATTCGTATCCCAAATCCTACGATTTGCATTGAATCCAAGGAAACAAGAAAGATTCATATCTATGCAATGAATCCTATTTATAGGTGAATTTTATGATTTGATACTTATTTAATAGAATCCTACGATTTAGGCAATTTGTCAAAGTAGGAATAGCCACCGTTGAAAGGTTAATATAAGTAATTTTTACTTTCTTTCTTTCTCTTCTTCTTTGTTAGCCTTTCTATTTGTCAAAGGTTGTCCAGTGATAAGCAAAACCTTTTAAGATTGCAATTTTGAGGTAAATTAGTAAAAACATTTAGCTCTGCTGGTTGTTGTAACTACCGGTCCCAACCTGGATTGGAGGAGGGTTGCGTCAAGTAGGTTGACAGGCATAAAACTTTTGTCACAACCCAAACGTGAATTTAGAGCAGGGACTAAAAAGATGGGCTCGGGACCCGACTCGCCCATGGCAGAGTCTGAGTCGACTCGGCCGACTCGGGGTTTATCTAGGAGGGGCCCATCTCTTATAAGTTGTAACTCACACCCAATCCCTAGCCAACAGGTGAAGTAGGAAAAAAAAACTTAGTCAGAAAGAGAAAGGGGAAGACAGTGGAAGCCAAGTGGGTTTGCCAGAGTAGAGAAAAAGAAAAAAGAAGAAGAAGAAGAAGAGGAAGAAGAAGAAGAATAGGAAGAGGCGGAGGAGGAGCATACCAGGGCCTTGTTACCAGCACCAGCAAGACTGCAAGAACCATGCAACTAGTAGCGCTGACCGTCTCCTTCCGCAGCGGAGTCAGTCGTCTCTCTCTGCTCTCCAAACTCCACCAGCAATAGGTGAGTTCCAAAAACCCAATGCGCCCTTCCTTCTTTTTCTCTTTCAAGTGATGCTTTCTCTCTATGCCCCCTCTCTTCTAAACCACTTTTTACGTTTTTTTTTTGTTTTTTTCCTCGCATCCCTTTTCTTTCCACTTTTTACTGTTGGTCTACTTTTTACTTTTTCTTTTTTGTCTCTTTCCTCCCAGCCCCCTTCCTTTCTTTCTAAGTTCAAACAGTGCATGAGAGTTTGACTCGGGCAAGTCCGATTCACCTGAGACCCGAATCGGACTTGGCCGATTTTTTAAACCATGATTTAGAGACAGAAAAATAAAAAAATCATGTAGCTTACCACATCATAGTTGAGATAAAGCTTTGATGTTGATAAAGGAACAAGCATGTGATTGTATGTATGGGTTGTCTTGCATTCATTTTTTAATTTTTTTTCTTTATATGAACAAATTTTTTTTGGTAACTTTCAGTAGACTTTCTGACCATATAATGTTGATTTACGGTCTTTCACACAAGGGACTTCATAGTGCACCCTTCTTAGCGCATAGGCAATGGTATTCTTTCCAAATATTCAGATAAAATCATAAAATATTGAAAACAAACTGCATGTACATCATATCAAGTCAACAATGGCGTCAGATTCAAATCATTTAGAATATTATCAAATCACATAGAGAATAATATCAAATCAGAGAAAATCAATTGTAATTAAATTAAAATTAAAAGCCACATTTGTTAAAAAAAGATTCATTTAGAATTAATCAAACAAATCAAATATTTAAATCGGAAAATCGTGTTTACTAAATCGTCAAAACATCAATCCAAATTGTATTCTATTCGCATGTTGCTAACCAATACACCTGAAATGCCTAGGCGTTAATGGTGTGGCAAACTAACTAAACACCCCCCCTGGGGCAGGACACCGCCTGGACTCCAAGCACATGCCTACACAAGACGCAACATAGGGCTTTTTTGCCCTACACATGCGTCCGCACACAAGACAAGGCATGGGGCCTTCTTTTACCCTACGTGGATTTGAACCTAGGACACGGCTTTGATACCATCTCAAGTTGCTAACCAATACACCCACAATGCCTAGGCGTTAAAGGCACGGCAAACTAACTACTTAACATCTATTGCTTTTAAAGCAAACAAAATACAACCTGAATTATCTGCCTAACTACTTTATGGTCTACAGGTCTTCCAACAACTCTATAGTTTTGGGCTCCCTTTTCCTCCGTTTCCTCTCTTTCATCCTCTCTTTCCTTTTGTCTTTCCTTTTTTACATGAAAAAGTGACTGATTCCTTTTTGTCTATCCTCCTAGATGTTTTCTTATTTATAGGACTGTTAAGGCAGTTAGGTTTAGGTAGAGTCATTAGTTGGGTAGGGTTAGCAGTGGGTCGGTTAAGGTTTATATCTCTTTTACCTTTTTGTCCTTAGTAACTATCTTATTTCCATTAAATATCATTTAAGTAAATGTTTGCTTAAGATATTTAATGTAAATAAGGTTATACCTTGCATTTGAATCCAATAAAAATCCTCCCATATCCAAATTCCAAAAGAATTAAAATTCAATTTTCCAGTTCAAGTTCAAAATTCAATTTTTAGCGGTTTGGCCAAAATTTCAACTTTCAAATGCCAAAGTTTTCCCAAATCTTTGAAGCTTATAAATTTTATTATGTCCGAAAATTACTAAAACACAAGATTGACAAAATTATTTTACATCTTGGCTTCCAAACATGGTAACATTATTTTTCCAATTTGTGGTCTGGGTTGGCTTCTAAAGAAAGATCAAACTGTCCCCCTTCTTCTTCTCCTTCCTCTTCTTCTTCTTTCCCTTGAATATTCTTTGCTTTTCTTGTCCTACCAAGCCCTTAACAATGGCCGGTAGGTGTCACCAAAATCGGCTCTCAAAGGGCCTTCAGCCAACCATCCCCTAGATCCTTTTGTTGGAAGTAGGTGGGCCTCTTGGATAGGTTATCAAAACTTTTGACCCACTTGAAGTAGGGATCAAGTACCCAAAATGCCAGAAAGCCAATCCCAAGATCTAAAACCCTCTTCTCATGAATTAAGATCATAGATAAAATTATCTAGAAGATAGAAAACTAGCAACAACATGCATCCATGAAAGTCTACAAAATAGATGATGTAGATCTATACCTTAGGAGCCCGGTTGTGCTCAAATCGAGGAGTTGATTGCTTTGGTTGTTGTGAAACATTTTTGCAAGAACAAAAAAGATCTCCTACACCTCGTGCTCTTCCACGCTATGACCCTCTTGATGAGATCTTCTCAAAGAGAATGGTGGGATCTCTAAGGAGAAGAAAACCCTAGGCACTCTTGAGAAAACCAGAGGAGAGAATAGAGGAAAAAGGGGAGAGAGAAGTGAACGTCCAACCTTGGGCGTGCAAGTGCCTTGGACGTCCCCTCTCCCCTTTTATTTATAGGTTTCTCAAACCTCCTCTCATCCTATAATTAGAAGTCTCACTTCCATTATAAGTATGTGTCCTACTCCTTCCTTTAAGAATTCCAATTGGATTAGCAACTAACTCTTCTTAGGGCTATCATGGGGACTGCTAGGGATTCCTTAGAGCTTGGCTCCAACTGAGAATTTGGACCACACATCTCATGTGAACTCCGGACCCACAATTAATTGCAAATAAATCCACTATATAAATGCAATTGCACTCCAGTCTTAAGAATATTAACAAGAAGGCCTTAAACTTCCCAATTACTACAAGTAGGCCCCTCCAATTTTATCCATGGATCTGTTGGATTAAATCTGTCCAACCAAATGGAATCCATATCTTATTATCCTTGTGACCCAGTTAATCACAATGATCATCAGTACCATTCAATTAACTCTTAATTGAGATGGGTGTGCACTTACCAAGATCTCTACAGATGTGCCAGAAACCGGAATGCCAAGATTAGAGACTACCTTGACACACGCACTAATAATCAATTGTGGTGGCCAGACTACCTTGACACAAGCACTAATAATCAATTGTGGTGGCCTATCTTCAAAAGGAATCTCTTAAATCTTCTCGAGATACTCAATGGCATAGAAGGCTCTAAAGAAAGGCAAGATAGTAGGTTCTGGATCCATTCTCGTGATGGTTCTTTTTCGGTCTCCTCTTTCTTCTCCGCTTTATCGATCACATCAATGGCTCCCCGAAGTTGGTCATCATTATGGAAGATCAAGGCCCCTCCAAGAGTCATCGCTTTTACTTGGATTGCTCTAAAAAAAAAAAATCTTAACCATGGACAATCTTTGCCGCAGACATATTTTCCTTGTCAATGCTTACCCCCTCTGCCTAGCGGACGAGGAATCAGTTGATCATCTTTTGCTACATTGCAAGCAGACGAAAGCCCTTTGGTCAGCAATTCTAGAGGAGTTTAATTGTAGTTGGGTCATGCCGCAGTCCTTACCCGACCTGTTCCTTCAGTGGGCTAACCCGATTACTACCTCCAAAGGGAAGATTATGTGGTGCATCTCTTTTTTGGCTTGCATTTGGACGATTTGGAAAGAGAGAAATAGAAGGTGTTTTGAAGGGTTAGCTTCCTCCCAAGATGACTTAATTCTTAGAATGAAATTCTGCATTGCCTCGTGGGTCTCCAATCTTCCTGAGTTTCGGGGCTTATCTATTGATGCTATTATGTTCAATTGGAGGGAAGTCACTTCGGTTTGATCTGGATCTCTCTTTCCTTTTCCTTGTTTTTGTTTCCCCTCCTCTTGGGAGGTGGCTGTTTTTTTGGGTTTTTACCCGGCCGCTTCTCAGTATAACTCTTTTATACTGTAAATCTCTTTTGTAAATCTCCTTTTTTCTTTGAATACAAGTTACCATTTCAAAAAAAAAAAAAAAGATAAATCCATTAATGCACAAGGGGATATTTCTCTTAGAGGATAGATTCTGTCTCGAGAATTATATGTTCCCACAGTCCCACTACCACGTACCCAAGACGCCGAGGTGTTGACCTACAATTGTCCTCACTCGTTGGTGACTCAAAGTAAATGTATAGTGGAAACTTGAGTTCATTAATTTCTCAGGATTTAGAGCCTATAAGTAGGGAATTATGAGAGCGGCCCTTAAATCCAAGACAAACTTGCATAAGGTGCAACTCATGGTCCTTTGGTACATCCAATGTACCAGCACAATGATCTAGAGTCTTACACTCTGATGATTGAGACAAACCACACTATCTCATAGTGATTATAGTACTACAACCTTGTTAGATGAGATGCCCAATCTCATCACTGGTTGTGAATTAGTTCTAGTATAAGATTTACGACCTATGTCTCCTGTATGTCGATCTCATCCGCATACATGGGTCACATGTAATATACTTGTGGGCTCCGGTTCATCTCATGAACCAGCATGTCATTTTGTATTGGTCATGTGCAAACATAAAATAAACCATCATTCATCTCATGAAAAATATTATCCATCACATGAGTAAAGCATGAATATATAAATTAATTAAGGAATAAATCAATTTATTTACATCATCCACTGGATTGAGGACATACAATCTAACACCTTTAGAGGGGTGTGTGACCCAGGAAATGCCAAATACTTGAAAAAAGAACTTCCAAATAAAAGTAGTGGATGTACAGTGTATGAAGAGATGCTCCATGGATTCCTTGGCCTCCTAACATAGGAAACTAGAAGTCAAAACGGTCCTTGGATTCCCTGGCCTCCTAACACAAGAAACTAAATGTCAAAATGGTCCATGGATAGGCCACCTAACACATGAAACTAAAAGTTAGAAGGGCCATGTTTGTGGGTATAATTATGTTGGGCTTGACGAATTAACAATCTCCATTAAGGACCAAGTACATTTTCTTAAATAATTTAATTTCCAATGCTTGGAAATAGTTAAAGCTGTCATTTAACATGTTACGAATGTCAAATGTTTTACAGGATGCAATTAAAACTGCTTTATTACTTGGTGCAATAGATCGTGAGATTGGCGGCATTGCCATATCTGGCAAAAGGGGGACAGCCAAGACAGTGATGGCACGTGGGTTACATGCTATGCTTCCTCCAATTGAGGTAGTTGCTGGTTCAATAGCAAATGCTGATCCAACATGTCCTGAAGAGTAAGTTCTTTTAGTGCTTGGAAGATCCATATGGGCCCTATAAATATTGCAAGGCCACCCATTTATCATATAATGCATAAGCATTTTTGCTTTGGATAAGTAGTTGAGGGTTGCCTTTTCTTTATTTTTAAATTTTTGTCTGTTAGTTAGGGAGGATCCAAATGGGCCTATAAATATAACAGGACCCATTTTGAATATACTTATTTTTTGAAAAAGCATATTGATCAAAAGCTTTATTGTAGTATAGAAGGGATATATTGAGAAGCGGCTGGGGAAGAACCCCAAAAATTCAGCCACCGCCCAAAAAGAGGAGAAGCTATACAAGGAGGCTATTGGCCTCATACTAAAGGAAAATAAAGAACCTAAGTAGTTGAGGGTTGAGGATTTATACTGCATAAGTATTTATGCATTCAATAAGTAGTTGAGGTTTTTTTATTTATTTAATTTTTAATTTTTTGTAATTTTTTTATTTGTTAGTTAGTAATCTGGTTGTAGAAGTCTAAGTTGTTAAAGAGTCTTTTATTGTTAGGAGCTATGATGCACGGATACTTCAAAATGAGCAATGTATCGTGTCGTGTCGTATCCGATACTTCACTTTTCATGCATAAAATTCGTGTCTGCCATGTCTTTGGTGTGTCCCTCTCGTATCCATGCCCTATCTGGCCATCATAGGTTAGTCCTAGTTGGAAGCATGTTTAGAAAGAAAGTGTCCCAAAGTATGTCAGATTAAATGTAATATTTTAGTTGATTTCAACTAGGAAAGAGAAGTGGCCAAATAAATTTTGTAGAAGGATCTTGATCCTTGTGTTATGTGGCTGTCAAGAAGGTTCTCTATATATGTATTCATACATTGACCACATTATACAATTCGGAATTTCTTTGTATTTGCATCAGTTCCTAGAGAAGTGTGGTGTGACACCATTCCTGCCGCAGTGCGGTTCTTCTGCCACCTTGGTGCAACCCCATGAGTTCTACAGCAATATGAAGATCAAAGTACATGGGTTCTACATTAATGTGGAGAATGAAGTGATGCAGCCAAAAGAAGCCCTAATTGAACTGAAACCCAAAAGAACAACTGCAACTACAACAAGAAAATAAGGAGAAAAGCAAGATTACTCACTGTTATTTGTGAATAATCCCATGATATCTTCAATCCCAAGCAGAGTTTCTCAATCTCAATCAGCTTATATGCATACATAACTCCTCTTAGACCCTGAGTTAATCTCAACACTACTTTAACAGAGTCAATCAAGTTCCTTTACTAGTAAATTACATGGAATGCTTTTAAAAAATCGAAAAAAAGAAGCAGGAAGGATCAGCAGACTGCTGGAATCATCCCAAACAGTTTGGATGATCTTACTTTTTGGGCCCAGATGGCTCACCATCAAGAAAAGTAGGCCCCATCTGTAAATAATTGATGATGGGTGACCCTAATGGTATGGGTTTTGCATGGGTATGGGGCCATTTAGACCCATTTCTATGGCCCCCAAAAGGCCAAAACACCTTTTTTGCTGGAATTTCTGCAGTTGCAGAAAACCCCCCCTGCAGTCTTTTGTTTTATTCAACCAGCTCCCATCATTAGATTTCATCTAATATTTGGGACTGTTTGGACCCATTATTTTCTTTGAAGCCATCAATGCTTCAATCAGCCCTTGCAGGCCCTCCTAGAGATCTCAAAAAGGTCCATAAACTCTTCTTCGGTAAGTAGAATTATATCATCAATGTCTGAATCTTCATCACGAAGTGTGGGTCCCTTGGCCTGCTCCAGTTTTGGTGTCAGGGTAGCAGTAAGATCTTACTAGCCATCATGTTCTGGTTTCAAAGCTGCACTTATTTCCGAAGATTCAAAAAAAGAAAAAAAGAAAAAAGAAAAACGTAAAGCTGTTTTGTAAAGTTGATTGCATTTTATTGCCATCCTGTTTTTTGGTAACAAAAAAATAAATAAAAGAAACCTCTATTCCAATCTTCCTTCTCCTACATCCCTTACCCCCATTTTGTCTTTTTAGCCACCTTCTAAATATAGCTATAACTTTGCCAAAATCTCATCAGAGATCAGGCCAGTACAAATCCCATCAAAACTCTCAACTCTAATCTGAAAATTCTGATCAAATTGCTACCATGAATCTGTGCCACTCTCAACTTTATTATTTTATGTATTTAATTCCCTTGAATATCTTTGAATATTTATAGTAGTATGTGTATGCACAATTATTGTGGGACCTATTGGTTTGTGAAGTCGGATAAGGAAACCATAGGGACCCACAAGACTTAATCTGTGTTTTAATTAGATAATGGCTTGAGGGGTTTTCAATAGGGCCTAGTGGCTCAACCCATATTTATCAAATCCAAGTAGGAACATGATAGGACCTATGGGAAGGAGGATTTATACGAATTAGTTATGTACATGAAAGAGATGTGACCCATGAGCAGATAGTTGAAAGGGCAGCCTCACCAGAAGAGGAGGGACCCAAGGTGAATGTCAACTTGGAGTGGAGAGGGGGGTTTGCGCATAATCCTCGTGGGAAGCTCGGTTGTGCACATGTATTCCTAGGTGTTTAGGGATATTCGAATCACTTTCCAAGTAAACTCGTAGTCTTCGACCTATATAAACATCAGAACCCATCGTGAGCCCCATTCACATCTCTCACGACTCTTTCCCGCTTTCGTCTTCCTCTCCAATAGAACCTTTAACCAAAGGTAGAACTAGAAGAAGCCTAGTAGAAGCAATAAGAAATGGGAAAATATGTCATGCCCGTGACCCCCCTTGTAGAAGGGTGTTGCCTCCGGCGAACATCTGCATAGAGAGAGGGCGGGGGAAACTCTATAGGACTGGGTATGCAGTAGTGCATAAGTCCGACCACATTGGAAACATGCAAGTCTTGATCTTGAGCAGATAAGTGAGGCCTGGTCTTAACCCCAAATGAGACCAAGATTGGGTTGAAATCCCTTGAGCCAAAGCAGACAATATCTTGTGGATACTGGGCCCAGGTTGTTACAAAACAACAACAAGAATAAGTGTGGATGACCTCTACACAAGGTGAGTATCCATGTTGATATAGTTCATGGGTTTCAAATTTTAAAAAAATAAATAAATTTATGAGAACATTTATTACCATGATGGATGATTAGATGAATAAGTGATTATAGATGAGTAGGGAAGTCATCATTATATAATAATTCATGATGGAAAAAGGGGTGTAAATCACCTACTGTAAAATAGGATGCGTTTTCCCCATCAGCTGCATTTCAGACCTCGTGATTTTGTGGGATTTGTTGTAATTTCGATGTAGTTAGGGCATGTAAATATTCATTTATAATGAATTCTGATTTGCTTTATGTTAAACTATGATTGATGATTGACTTCTATTATTTTAATGTTTCTAATTATGAGATTCGGTTAAGGTTAAGGTGTATGCCTTGGCCGAATGTATTTAATTCTCTTTATTTATAGTATTGTGCTATTGATGTGTTGGTATTTAGTACTGATTTCAAATCTGTATTTTGGGTTATTGTTTTTCAAAGTGTGAATACATTAGGATATATACATGTGTACGTTTGACGCCTAGACAATAAAGTGATTAAATAAGGAAACGGGTTTTATGAACCCATTGCACTAAAATTTCTAACTAACACTTCCGCCCCTTAAGTGTTTGATGAAATTATTCTTTAGACCGCACTTAGTTACCTATTGTACAATGACGTCATAATCTAAATTAGTTACTGTTCACATTCAGCTCATGAATTGGACTGTTAAAAACTAGCCGTGTGTGTGTGCGCGCGCGCGCATTGTTTTCATAGGCAGCCTCTGTAAGTAACTGACACAAGCATATTTATGTCCCATGGGTTGGTGGCCATATTGTATAATTTACTTACAGTGCCTGCCCATGCAAAACAATGCATACTAGCAAAGGGGTCATGACTTCAAAGTCCTTATACACGAACTATTTTACCCAACCAGAATACATTTATAGTATACGCACACACACATTGCTGTGCATATATATTCTGGTATCCATATCAGTCCACACCTTTGCATCCATCTCATGAATACAATTCATATTGGTGGTTGAAAATTGAACCTATCATGTGTATGTGCCTTTAAATTTTCAAACACTATATATATACACAGCTAGATGGTTTCTAACATTTCAATTCATGAGCTGAATTGTGAACAATAACTAGATTAGATTAAGACATCATTGTACCAGGGGTAATTAAGTGGGGTCTTAACAAGAATTTCATGAATGTGCAGTGGGTTAATAAAACCCCTTTTCTTATTTAATCACTTTATTGTCCAGGCACCAATCATACATATTATATATCCTAATGTATTCACACTTTAATAAACAATAACCCGAACTATAGATTTGAAATCAGTGCTAAATACCAATACATTAGTAGCATAATATTATACAAAAGGTGAACCAAAGTACATCCTGCTAAGGCATACACCTTATCATTAACCCAATATCATAATTAGCAACATTAAAATCGTAGACGTCAATCACCAATCATAGTTTAATATAAAGCAAATTCGAATTCATTATAGAAGAATATTTGCATGGCCTAATGATGTAAGCTAGACCATGGGTCGGCCAGCTCATTGAGTCTAGTCTATAGGCCAACATGACATCTATTTCTTTAGGAGTATTATTAAGTAGTTTGATTTAATTAGGATTAATATTAGTGAGTTTCCTACTAGAAAGTATTGTTTCTTAGGGATCAAGCTAACTCCTCTATATAAGGATGTTAGGCCTCATTGTAATGGCTATGCTTATTATCAATTAAATCTGAGTTTTTTTTGAGTTTGAGATTTTCTATTAGTTATGTGTCACGACCCAAATTCTGGGGCCCTATCGGATATCTGGATCGTGATAACTTGGCAATGTTTACCATTCATTTATCAAATAATTCACATAAGAGATTTGGCATTTAAATCAAACAATAATTCCAATTAATTTATAAAAGTCAAACAATATCAATAATCTCTGAAAGATCCAAATTCCTATGTTCTAATTCAAATCAATAATGTACTAAAACATTAGATAAATTACTAAGCAAAAGCTGATCCTTCTAAATTATTTAAATATTTCTCGTTCTCTCCTTTCAGTCACGCATGCCAAAATCTACGTGCTGAGCGCCATTTTGATTTGTCCCACCCGTAGTAAGATTACCTGAAGGGGGCAACACAACATCAGTATTACTGGTGAATGAATTTTCCTAATTACATAAGCAGCATAAAACATAATATCACATGATCAACATATTTAAATCAATATATTAAATGCCATCAAAAGTACATCCATATATATATCCGTGCCCATGCACATTACTACATCCATATACATATTCGTGCCCATGCACATTACCACATCCATATACATATCCGTGCCCATGCACATTACCACGCCTCAAAGGCCCATCGTATACATGTATACCGGTCACCATGACCCTGTCTCATCAGACACGTCCACTAAGGATCAGCCAGCATAATGGCCACTCACGTCCACTAAGAACCAGCTGCTATAACGGCCCGGACATTAAGTCCAACATCCCACGTCTGGGACCAAGTGCATAATTTTCATGATCACATAGCAACAAAAATTCATTACTAATAATTTATACAACAGTAGTGTGGACCCAACCTATGCACACTTCACTGGTTGCTGCCCCACTTCTCATCATAATTGGTATTGAGTGGTATAGGCGTGACCCACTATATCACCATCCATATAGTTAATCACAGTTACTTAATCACTGCCGATATAATCAATCACCTAAAACCTAAATAATCTGGATGTAAAGGTTATATGGTCATTACATGTCAAGTCCAGGGATGCCCCCAATTTCAGCAAAGCAGTCCATACAATTAATCATAATTCACATAAAACCTTAATTTACCAAAGTAGAATAGTGATTTGTAATTTCCTACAAAATTTCAGGGGCTATCCAAACTTACAGACTCCATCCAGGCCTCATCTACACACATTCAGAGTCTGAAAACAGGTATCCAACGTCTATAATATATTGGTATAGAATACAGTGGGTCCCGCTGGTCTAAATCATGATAAGGTCTACTCTCTAGGGTCGTCCAGAGGTAAGCTCCCATTCTAATGGGTTTGATTCATCATCATGCGTCCTTACTAGGCCTCGCAGTCTCAAATAAATTGATAAATAAGCCTTATGGTTAACAAAATTGAAGTTCCTGGATAACTGGTTAGATGGAGACCAGGCCACATGGGACCACCACCATTGGGATCGTCCCTGGGCCTACTTCAAGACGTGGGGTCCTAATCTATGATCGACTTAGTTAGTGGGTCCCAGCATGGATGTCGACCTTCAACACTATTTTTGTTTCAATCACGACTGGTTTCCTTTAGTTCTATTGGATAGTGGGTCCTACTGTTCCCACACCCTAGATGTCCATGATGTCTATGGTCGCCCATTAGTCCTCTATCCATTGAATGGAGATGCAAATTTATGGCCTATTGGTGAAAAAGTACTATTGGGAAGTTTCAAGGTTCAACCCGAATTAATTCAGAAAATAAAAGATCATCAACGAGATGACAAGGCATTGCTGGAAATCTTTGACAAATTGGACAATAAACCAGACTTTTCAGTTGTTAATGGCGTGTTATACTTTTGAGGCAGACTTTGTGTCCTAAATATTCAGGAAATCAAAGATGAAATTTTGAAGGAAGCACATCACACAAGATATACTATCCATCCGGGGAACACCAAGATGTATCAGAACTTAAAAATCAGACTTTGGTGGTTCGGTATGAAAAATGATCTTACTGAGTTTGTTAGACGTTTTACTTGTCAACAAGTGAAGGCTGATCATAGGAAGCCGGGGGGATTGCTGCAACCGTTACCTATACCAGAATGGAAATGGGAACATATCACTATGGATTTTATTTCAAGATTTCCCAGGACCTCAAGACAAAATGAAATAATTTGGGTAATTGTGGATCGATTGACTAAGTCAGCGCACTTCATACCGTTGAAAGGAAAAACTACAATGGAACACCTGGCCAAAACATATGTTCGGGAGATTGTAAGGTTGCTTGGCGTCCCAGCATCGATTGTATCAGACAGGGATACCAGATTTGTTTCACAGTTTTGGAAGAGCTTACAGAAGGCTATGGGTACGAAACTGAATTTTAGCACAGCATATCACCCTCAGATTGATGGACAGACGGAGAGGACCAATCAAACACTAGAAGACATGCTTCGCGCTTGTGCTATAGATTTTAGTGACAGTTGGGATGAGCAGTTACCGCTGGCAGAATTTGCTTATAACAATAGCTATCATTCGAGTATCCAGATGGCTCCTTTCGAGGCCCTGTACGGCAGGAGCTGCCTCTCTCCAATTTGTTGGGAAGAGGTGGACGATAGGCGGATTTTAGGCCCTGAATGGGTGCAAACCTCTACCGAGAATATTAAGAAAATCCGGGACAAATTGAAGACTGCTCAGAGTCGCCAAAAGAGTTATGCAGACAAACGTCGACGAGAATTAGAATTTTTGGTAGGTGACTCGGTATTCCTAAAAGTTTCTCCGACGAAGGGAGTGATGCGATTCGGCAAGAAGGGAAAGCTAAGCCCGAGATACATTGGACCATTCAAAATTACAGGGCACGTGAGCGATGGGAACGCTTACGAATTGGAATTACCACCGCAGTTAGCTGGAGTTCATAAGGTGTTTCATGTATCCATGTTGAAAAAGTATGAACCATACCCGTCTCATGTGTTAGATTTCGAACCAATGAACTTCCAGCCAGATTTATCCTATGAGGAGAGCCCTATTGCAATCGTAGACACCAAGGAGAGGGTGTTGCGGAGACGAACAATCCGACTAGTCAAGGTGCTCTGGACACATCATGATCCAAAAGAAGCTACATGGGAGATCGAGGATGAGGTCCGAAAGAAGTACCCCCATCTTTTCGACACAGGTATGTTTTAAATTTGGAGGACCAAATTTCCTAAGGGGGGAGTGTGTAGTATCCTGAATTACATGGGCCCAGGATTAGTTGGCCCAGATAATACTCTAGTTGATTATGCATTATGAAATTAGAATGTTACTTATTATGGAATTAGAGTTGCCTCACGTGAAGAGTTTTTGAAAGGAAAGATAAGGAGTTGTTATACAACTCTAATTAGGGAGACATGGAAGGATTAAGACTTGTCTTCTCTTTATATATATGAGTAAACCAATGACAGTATTATGGTATTCTATTCTTTTGGAGAAAATTCTGAGAGAGAGTCTTGCGGTTGCAATCTAGGAGAAGGAGAGGAAGATTGATGTCCTATTCGCGTCCGCACATCGCAAAAGCAACAATCACGTATCAAAGGTAAGTGGATCTTCCCAAATATTAAGTTGTTTGGATCCGGAGACCAATGATGGTGTATGACCCTATTGAACTGGAATTAGTGCAGTTCCAGTAATAGTTCCTGTGTTTATGGTTACTCAGAAATCCTTTTGTGAAACTTAAAACATCTTGATTTGGGAAGAGTGTAATTCCTAGGGAG
The DNA here is from genome assembly GCA_038049695.1 of Cinnamomum chago. Taxonomy (NCBI): domain Eukaryota; kingdom Viridiplantae; phylum Streptophyta; class Magnoliopsida; order Laurales; family Lauraceae; genus Cinnamomum; species Cinnamomum chago. Next base: position 37,643,458 of record CP142452.1, read on the forward strand.
TTGTTAACTCTTCTTTCTTCTTGAATTGCTAAGTATTTGTGAATTATACAGAAACCAGAGGGCTGTCGTCAATGACACAGATTGACCTTAAGGGGTTGTGGGACCACATGGCCCATCGGATCGGAGATCTGACCCAGGGATCTATCAAGGGGGCCATGGGCGACCCTTAGGGTAGAGGACCCATGAGGAGTGGGCTCCATCTGGGCCCTGATCCAATTGCCTTGTTAGAAGGGAGGCGGCAATTGCCAGTTTTTGGCTGAATATCGATATGCCTTGGTGGGACCACCTGGCCCCCTTGATAGATCCCTGGGTCAGATCTCCCATCCGATGGGCCATGTGGTCCCACAACCCCTTAAGGTCAATCTGTGTCATTGACGACAACCCTCTGGTTTCTGTATAATTCACAAATACTTAGCAATTCAAGAAGAAAGAAGAGTTAACAACTCCCTAGGAATTACACTCTTCCCAAATCAAGATGTTTTAAGTTTCACAAAAGGATTTCTGAGTAACCATAAACACAGGAACTATTACTGGAACTGCACTAATTCCAGTTCAATAGGGTCATACACCATCATTGGTCTTCGGATCCAAACAACTTAATATTTAGGAAGATCCACTTACCACTTACCTTTGATACGTGATTGTTGCTTTTGCGATGTGCGGACGCGAATAGGACATCAATCTTCCTCTCCTTCTCCTAGATTGCAACCGCAAGACTCTCTCTCAGAATTTTCTCCAAAAGAATAGAATACCATAATACTGTCGTTGGTTTACTCATATATATAAAGAGAAGACAAGTCCTAATCCTTCCATGTCTCCCTAATTAGAGTTGTATAACAACTCCTTATCTTTCCTTTCAAAAACTCTTCACGTGAGGCAACTCTAATTCCATAATAAGTAACATTCTAATTTCATAATGCATAATCAACTAGAGTATTACTTGGGCCAATCCTGGGCCCATGTAATTCAGGATATTACATTATGGTGTTTCTCCTCGTCATGAGTAACCCTAACCTTACAACCATCACCACAAACTCCAGAAACCAGAAAACCCATGCCCACCCTAATCGAACTCATCTAACCCACCAATCCAAATTCCGTCTTCATCCAAAACCATAAACCACCCCATTTTCATTCCAGCCACCCAAAATCCTAAAATCTCCAACCTCTGAACCCAATCAGCCTTCTAATTCCCTACTTATACATCCCAAATCTCGTCGATCCATCTGAAACCCTACTTAATTAAACCCAAAGCCCCAACCAACTAGCTCTAAATCCCTGTCACCCCAAATCGTTTACACCCCCAACCTATCAAAATGCAGCCACCCTACCAGCCCTTCTATTCCTAAATCCAACATTCCCAACTACTTGAACCCTTCTTACCGAACCTTACCAACCCCAATTCATTTTCCCCAAATTCCCGAACCTATCCCGAGCTCAAAACCTATCTTCGTCAACCCTAATCTATGAACCCCCCATTGAAACCCTTAAACCCTAAATCCAATTCCATTGAGACCCGCTACAATCCCACTCGCCATACCCCAATCGAGCCCTGCCTCTAGGTCATCGTTCCCAAATCGATACCCAAATCAATACCCAGCCACCCAAAATCCTAAGATCTCCAACCTTCGAACCCAATCGGCCTTTTAATTCCCTACTTATACATCCCAAACCTCTTTGACCCATTTGAAACCCTACTTAATTAAACCCAAAGCCCCACCCGACTGGCTCTAAATCCCTATCACCCAAAATCGTGACCCCACAAACCCTAAACCTGTTTCCACCGCCAACCTATCAAAACACAGCCACCCCACCATCCCTTCTATTCCTAAATCCAACATTCCCAACTCCTTGAACCCTTCTTACCGAACCTTACCAACCCCAATTCATTTCCCCCAAATTTCCGAACCTATCCCGAGCTCAGAACTCATCTTCGTCAACCCTAATCCGTGAACCCACCACTGAAACCCTTAAACCCTAAATTCAATCCATTTAGACCCACTACAATCGCACTCGCCATACCCCAAGCGCTGCCTCTTGATCCCCCCCACCCCAAAACCAACTACAACTATTATTGACCCCTTTCAAATCCATCTCAGCCAACCCAACCGGGGGAAAAGAAAGAAGAAGAAAGAAAGACAAAGAAGAGAAGGAAAGTTAAGAACGAATTCTTGGCATCGATACTATCACACCACAACAGCAACGTCATCGTCTTTTCGTTGTAGCACTGAGCCAGCATCGTCGTTGATCGTTGAAATCAACAACAACCTCAACTCCACCTGCATCATCAAAGAGCACAAGTCCCCCTTTATTCTCTCCTTCGTTTGCTCCAAACAGAGCATACTCCAATCAACATGCTCTGCACATTCAGTACAATCCTTTTTGTGAGAACTTGGTCCAGGCGACACCCTTAACCATGGGGGCGTATCGTGTTAATCGCGGGCTTCCAACGGAGAGTCTCTGTAAGTCCCACATCAGAAATATTCAAGCCCTGACCTTGGCCTTATAAGTCAAACCCTGTCTCAACTCAACATGATGCGTTTTAAAGCCGTGCGGCCCCGGATCCCATAAGAACTCTGGAGTTAAACGTGCTCAAGTGGGAGCAATACCGGGATGGGTGACCGCCTAGGAAGTCCTCACACTTGTACGTGGGCTAAAGCGGATAATATCATGTTGATTTAGCCGAGGATATCTCTATTTCTAGTGGGGGAGAGTGTGAGAACTCAGTCCAGGCGGCACCCTTAACCATGGGGTGTAACATGTCAACCGAGGGCTTCCAACGGAGAGTCTCCGCAAGTCCCACATCGGAAATATCCAAGTTCCTGGGCTTATAAGTCAAACCCCGTCTTAACTCAAAATGACGCGTTTTAAAGCGTGCAACCTCGGATCCCATAAGAACTGCGGAGTTAAGCTGCTTGGGCGGAGCAGTACCGCGATGGTGACCACTAGAGAAGTTCTCAAGCGCGCATGTGGGCCAAAGTGGACAATATCATGTTGAGTTGGGCGAGGCTGTGACAATTGGTATTAGAGCCGAGGACATCTCTATTTCCGGTGGGGTGAAGTGTGAGAACTTGGTCCGGGCGATACCTTTAACACTGGGACATAGCGTGTTAGCCACAGGCTTCCAACGGAGAGTCTCTGCAAGTCCCACATCGGAAATATCTAAGTCCTGACCCTAGGGCTAGAAGTCAAACCTCATCTTAACTCAACATGATGCTTTTTAAAGCCGTGCGGCCCCGGATCCAGGAGGACATTTCCCGATCTTGTGGTCGAATTCTCTCCAGTATTATCAAGTTGTCAACTCGTCGGATTTGAGTTTTTTTAAGCCGGGGAGAATTGATGCAGGCCAGCCCATTGGGTCCAGTCTCTAGACCCAACATGACATCCATTGATTTAGGAGTATTATTAAGTAGTTTGATTTGATTAGGATTAATATTAATGAGTTTCCTATTTTGTGTAGGCATCATTATGATATTAGAAAGTATTTTTTCTTAGGGATCAAGCCAACTCCTTTATATAAGGATGTTAGGCCGCATTGTAACGGCTATGCTTATAATCAATTAAATCTGAGTTTTTCTGAGTTTGAGATTTTCTTTCAATTATGGTATTCATCCTCGTCAAGAGTGTGCCCTAGTGGTTGAATCCATCATTGGATTTGATCAATCCCTCAAGAGATTGGTCTATTCTTCGATCACGGATCCGGGGCTGTGCCATCTAACTACATTAAAAATGCAACAAATCCCACAATCAAGGGGTTTGAGATGTTGCCAATGGGGAAAATCCATCCCATTGTGTACGGTTGGTGATTTACACCCCTTTTCCAGCAAATTATTTAATGATGACTTCCCTACTCATCTATAACCATTTATTCATCTGATCATCCGTCATGGCAATATATGTTCTCTTAAATAAAAATAAAAAAAAATCAGAAACCCAGAAACTACATTTACATGGATAAATAAATAAAGTTGCACGTTTACTTGCCTTGTGTAGTGAACCATCGCTCGATTAACTTGGGGCACACTATAGGTCATTCGCACACTTCTTCTTACTGGTTTTTCTCCCTTTCTCATTGCTTCTACTAGCTTCTTCTAGTTCTACCTTTGGCTAGGGGTTCTAGTGGAGAGGAAGACAAGAGGGAAGGGGGGGAGATATCGTGGGTAATAAAAATAGGGCTTACTATGGGTTCTTATATATATAGGTCGAAGACTACAAGTTTGATACATTAACCTTCTAATATATGGGTCATTCTTATTCTAGTTAGGATGGCCTTTCAAATATCTACTTATAGGTTTACATACCTAATTCTTAGAAATCCTCCTTCCCATGGATCCAATCACGTTCCTACTTGGATTTGATAAACATCGGTTGAGCTGCTGGGCCCTACCCAAAACCCCTCAAGCCATTATCTAATTAAAACATGAATTAAGCCTTGCGGGCCCTATGGTTTCGTTATCCAATTCTGCAAACTGGTAGGCCCCACAATAATTATGCATACACTTACTTTTATAAATATTCAAGGGTATTCAAAGGACTTAAATACATAAAATAATAAATAATAATTTGGCCCCTATACAGCTCTGGAGTATTACAAGCAGCCTGTAGTAGCTGCTACTTTGCCATAGCGACTGCTATGTAGTGAATTAAAAAAAAATAGTCTTTTGTCTTCATGAACCACTTGAAAATGCCTTGTAACTTGTAGATCTATTTTTTCATATATAAATCCCAAATGGTTTGAGTTTTTTTTTTTTAATTTCTATTTTTTGAATTTTTGGAAATTTTTTCAAAAAAAATAATTTTTTCTTAAAGTGGCCAACTAAATCACATCCTAATGCATTCTAACTTGTAGGTCTATGTTTCCCATAGAGCAATCCTAATTGATTTGAGGTTTTTTTTAAAAAAGTTTTTGTCATTCATTTTTGGATTCTTGGGGATTTGTTGAACTGAATTTTTTTTCCTCAAAAAGTGGGCCAACCAAATCGCAACCAAATGCATTGTAACTTGCAGATTTGTGTTTCCCAAGTCTTGTCAAAAACACATTATTTCATTAATGAAAGATCTTTTGTCATCTGTGTTTGAATTTTAAAGTGTACTTTATATATCGTGTGTTCTATGCAACTGTGCTTAATAGTTTATTTGAATTTAGAATTTAGAAATGCACAATAGTGATGAAATTTTATGGCACTGTTTGGTGATTAGCATTTTATTAGCGTATAACTTAATATAGTTGACCAACATGAATATATGTAGACAAATAGATCAGTACTGTTTTTATAATCACAAAGGGATTAGGACCTCTATGCAATGAGGGTTTAGTTTGTGTTCCCCACCCCGCACACACATCTTAATTACTAATGAAGAGAATAATGAAATTCTAACAGTTTCCAATATTTTGGATATTTTTTGAATTTGTTTACAACTTTTTCGATTCACACAACTATACTCTTACATATTGCCAACTACATATCATTTTGGCTGCTATGCATGCCGAACCACTATTTTAAACCATGATGTTCACTTCTTTAAAACACATAGCTGACAGAAATATCCTTTAACACATACGGAGCACTAAATCAACAATATAATTACTATTTATAACTTGACATTTATGGTAGCAATAATGTAACAAACCATAAACCTAACTATGGTGTAGGAGCTTGGGATTGTGGGGGCGGTTAGTTCTTCAATATTGCACCGAGTTTCAAGCTAGCTCGAGCTTATCTTCATCATCATTACCATAATTCAGTCCCTTTTGAATTATTATTGAAATCCATCATGCATAAGATACTTAAACTTATCAAACAACTCCAGATTTATCAGCATAGTGATAAATCAAAGGGAGCATTGTTAATCAATCTCATACTGTTTACACCATATTGATACTCCTGATAGGCCCACCATCTTGTTAAGTTTTGTTTCAAGTACCATACTAATACTTGTCTGTTTCACTTCAAACTAAGAAAAAAAAAATGGAAAAATGAGATTTTTTTATGGTTTTGGTTGAGTTATTGGGACTCATTCCCTACCAATTTTGTACCAGTCAATGCCAGTGCCACAGTATTCTATGCTGCTGTCATTCCGTCTATGCTGCTCGTGCTGGTCTCTGTACCAGTCATGCTGGTCAGACTTGACCTAGTTGAAGCATTTTTGGGATTCCGGTACCCGAGTCATTTTGGTACCAAAAGGCACTGAGTTGACTTGGTGCTGGTCGAAATTTCAAACCATGGTCACTAGTGACATACTGACACCAATGGCTTGACCACTCATATTGGGTTCTCTGAAATCATATCATCTCAGCTAAGTTGAAGCAAAAGCTGTCTCTAGCATTTATGTATTTGGCATTGACTCTTGAAGGTGGGAAGATGAACTAGCTGATCAAGTGGAATATGATGCTTCTGGTCATGTCAGGACTCATATTATCAGGACTCCTTTCGTTCAGGTAAGGGGCCTATTTCATTAATGTTTATTTATGAGGCATTATTGAGCTCAACTGAGAAAGAATGTTCTTTGTTTGACTGGAAATGGTGCAGTAGTTGATTGCATAGACTGATGTGTTTTCTATTCCTGGATTGAAATCATAAAATTAGATTTTATCAAAGGCTTAACAGCCAAAAATAGTTGGTGTACAGTCTGAAAAATAATGATTGGAAAGGACAAGGAAAGCAACTGATTGAATTGATAGGCAATGCAAATAGTAAAAATGTAATTGAACTGGGAGACTCCATCCTGATACATTCCTATTATCAGTCACGTTGGGGCCCTAGCTTAGCAGTTCAAAGTTGGCTCTCAACAATTACCTGTACAAAGTTTAGTGCTGTCTGTAAGTTCCACCATATACTGTGCAATAATACCTATGAACATTTAAAGTTGAAGATTGAAATAACTCTCGGATTGTGGATATATATATATATATATGAGAGAGAGAGAGAGAGAGAGAGAGAGAGAGAGAGAGAGAGAGAGAATATTCATGTGCATCCATCCCTCATAGGGTGAGGTGAGGCACGCTTACATAATTGGAAATATTCATGTGCAAAAGAGGAAAAGCCATATATGATCATATGTAGAAAATGAGTGTTCATGTGCAAAGAGCGAAAGTCATGTAAGCGTGTCCCTCACCCTATGGTGAGGGATGGATGCACATGAATGTCCCCATATATATATATATATATATATATATATATATATATATATATATATGAGCAAGGCTCTCCTAAGCTCAAGCTTAGGATAAAATTTCGTAAGCTCATGCTTGTGGGGCTCACCTTTGGTCCATCCAAATGGACAAAACACATGACCCCCCTAAATTGCATATGACCACCAACTTTCGATTAGATCCGAATTTATTGGACCGTTGGATTGACTATATGTCGATTTGAATGGACTATTGACCATTAAACTTTTGGGTCAATATGGAGATGATAGAAATCATGGTTGGGGCTAATTTTTTGCAGGGAGGAGGATCCTAAGGAGTCCTTGAAATTCCCCCCATCCCCATCTCCATCCCCATGAGGGTCCCCAAGTGGGCCCCACCACACACTTGAGCTTACCTTATTCTAAGCTTGAGCTTAGGAGAGCTAGCCCCTATATATATATATATACACACACACACACTCCCCCATATATATATATATACACTCCCATGAGAGAGAAGAGGGGAGGGGGGGTGGGGGGAGTGGGCCATCTTTTGGCTATTGGCATTGGATATGGATCCAATGGGTCCCCCCCTTACTCTCATAATAATGTGAGAGTTACTCTCATAGGAACATTTCCCATATATATATATGTATGTATGTTGTTTGATGAAAAGGTTGAGGAATGAGGACCACTTAAATCTCCTTCGGGTTGTCCTAGCTGCCTAAGGGCCCCTTGAAGGTTGGGTTGTTGTTGGTTTTTTTATTTATTTTTAGAATTGAGCCTCTTGAAGTTGGATATCACAGCCAATGATTTACTACTAACAAGGACTTGTTGGATGGTCTGGGTGGTCACTCGATGTGGAAGATTGTTTTTGGGGGTTGACCATGCATGATACTGCATATCATATGAATGAATTGGATCACTGAAAGATTGGCCCCTCATTATAGTTTATAAGGCCAAATATCCTATCAAACATGTCTTTTTTCTTTGTTTATAATGTTTGGATTACAATTGTGGCACAGGTTCCACTTGGTGTCACTGAAGATAGACTTCTAGGGTCTGTTGATGTTGAAGAGTCTGTGAAGTCAGGAACAACGGTATTTCAGCCAGGACTTCTTGCTGAAGCTCATAGAGGTGTCCTATATGTGGATGAGATAAACCTTTTGGATGATAGTATCAGCAATTTGCTTTTGAATGTTCTGACTGATGGGGTTAATGCCATTGAAAGAGAAGGAATTAGTTTCCGTCATCCTTGCAAGCCTCTTCTCATTGCTACATACAACCCAGAGGAGGGTTCTGTACGTGAGCACTTACTTGATCGTATAGCAATCAATCTAAGGTAGCATTTGTACCTGAATTACATCATTTATTTGATCCTGATGCTTTCTGACATGCATGGCCTTCGATAAGCCATTTTATGCAAAAGTGGACCTATGGCTCAATGATTCAAACTATTGATATCTTGTGGATTTAGGGGACTGAATTTTGCTCTGAGGCAGACGGTTGAGAAATAAATCAATGGTTTTGTCAAAAGTTACAACAATTTGTGATAGGGATCTTCCAATCTGGTAGATTCTTAGGCAAATAACCAATCAACAGTGTGGTTTGTCAGTTCAGTTGTTCGGATCACTGGACCATTCACCCTCAATGCACATATGGGCACACTAACCATTTCCTTGGCTAGTTCTTAATGAATATCCTTTGTGTGGGATGACAATAAGATGCTATTCATAATTCTTGATATCCACCTACACTATAGAAAAGTGGGAAGGGAAGAGGATTCCACTTCACTAAGCTTGGAATAGGGTCATGATGTTTGTTTTTCTACTCTTCAATTTAATTCAGTTATCTTTTGCAAATGGTATTTCTTACTACTATTAACTGCTAAGAACACTTATTTTGCAGTGCAGACTTTCCTATGAATTTTGATGATCGTGTTTCGGCTGTTGGCATTGCAAACCAGTTTCAGGAATGCAGCAAAGAAGTCTACAAAATGGTTGAAGAAGAGACTGATACCGTAAAGACTCAGGTAATTTTGCAATTAGGTTCATTTCTTGCGACTATGTCCGGCCATGTTAGAAGGTGTTACCAATCCTTGCCTACATGGATCTAACGGAGGACATGACCCTAAACAGATTTGATTGGCGTCGTCAAATCCATATAGCCAACCCCACCTAGTGGGAAAAGGCTTGGTTTGGTTTGGTTTGGTTCATTTCTTGTGAATATGCTGCTAATGTTAATGACTACTGAAAGTGATCATGGTGAACTATTCATTGGCTGATACAAAGCGATGCCAAATTTATGCGTTCCCTGAAACTCCTAGGTAATCATTTTGGTGCCCAACTGTAATTGTACAAAAAACAGATCCTTTCTGTTGCACTACTGATAAACCTATGCACATCTTAAAATGTGTTTTAGGATGCACCTGTGTAACACCCCACGACCCTGTTATAGGGGCCAATTTTTTTTAATATTTTTTAATATTTTATGTGTTTAATTTCCTTGATTTTTTTGGATTTATGATTTGTCTTGAATAAATATATATTTTATTGGTGGTGGTGTTTTCCCATATAGATGTATGTATAGGTATGTGGGACCCTTTTGTATAGCATGGAATCGCCTTTTAAATAAATCCCTGGTTTGGTATGACCCATTAATTATATGAACTTAAGTTTTGTTGATTAGGCTTTAATTACTAGATATTGGCATGTCCCAAGTTTATTTTCTTAAAGATTATAGTTCTTTTGTAGGACCCATGGTCTAAATGGGTAATACCTAGTTAATAACAATAAACTCTTAATAGATGGGACCCAAAGCCCATAGGAGTAGGCTTGCACAAGACTTCATGAGGATTCCTTATCGGAAGGAAACTAAAATTTGAATAGAAGCAGAAGAAGACCTCAACTATATATGTATGTCGACAATGAAGGATGCACCCCATGATATCACTTTCTCTCTTATTTAGTGCCATTTCCCTTTCCAAAAACTAAACCCTAGCTTGTGAGAAGCCCTAATTTGGAGAAAGACAAGGAAAGTAGAAGAAAAAGGAAGAATAAGTAGCAGTGCCCATAACAGGTGAGTAGAAATTCTTGTTTACTTGTGTGTGATTCCAAAATTCCTATTTTTCCTTATTGGATTCCTTGCTACACAATTTTACCCTTAGGAAATTTGGTCCTCCAAATTTAAATACATACAAGGAATAGGAAATTTACCCGACACTCTATTGGCTGCTACTACCACATCTTGTTGGGTCATGGCGAATGCTTGTGCATTCGCTTGTGGTCTCCTGTGATTTCCACTATGGTTAATCCTTTCTTGAGTCTGACCTTGCCCTTGGGGCGAATTCTGCTGATTCCTGTTCCATTGGTTTGGTGGATACCCCTGCTATTGGGTTGGTAGGTGTCCAGGTTGTTGATTCTATGTTTGAAACCTCTGTGCTGGGTTTTGTTGTTGAAATCTTTACACCTAGTTCTGTTTTTGGTTCTGGTTCCCTTGGCTGTTATATGGATACAGACATTCTTTCAACTTGTGGCCCTCTTGGCCACATCTATAGCAGGTGCTTAACTTCTTACGACTTTCACTTACATCGTGGTTCTTCCCTCAAAAATCACACTCTAAGCTCTCTTCAGTCCTTTGTCTCTTGGGAGGTGCTTGGGACTTAAAACTACCCTTTCTATTCCTGGGAGACTTTGCTTGATCATTTTCATTTAACCCCACTCTAGCTTGTTTAGAAATAAAAGCCTTCTTAAGTGCCTTTTTATGTCTTTGGCGCATGCAAGCACACATCCTTCCTTATGTCTGGCCGCAGCCCCTCAATAAACGTGTCCTTTTTCAATTTCTCCGTAGCCACTAATTCCTTAGCATAGTTAGATAATTTGGTGAACTTATTAGAATACTCCATGACTGACATGCGCCCTTGTACTAAGGTATGGAACTCCAACATCTTCTCATATGTAATGTGCTCTGGTATGAATCTCTTGAAAAACGCCTTAATGAAGAAACTCTAGGTGATCTCGGTCTCTTCTCCATCAAAGGTTTTCTTAGCAGCCTTCCACCACGGCTTTGCCTTACCTTCTAGTTTAAAGGCCGCTTGAACAACCTTCTACCTTTCCGTGCAATCTATCACTTTTAATATTCCTCCATGTGTTCAATCCATTTGTTGGCCTCCCAAGGGTTGTTGGATGGTTTGAAATACCAGGGGCGGAACTCATTGAACCTCTTATATAGCATGTTTTTCTCTCGGTCCACCACATTACCATCGCCAGTTCCGCTACCTTCGTCACCATGGTTATCTCCATTGGTTTGAGGATCTAGGAGCGTCCCTACAGCCGTCAGTTCTTCCTGCATGATTGATTTGGACTGGGCTTGTTGTTGATATGCTAGCATGAAATTCTCGAACATCTTCCTAGCGTATGGAGGCATCTGCATATCGTCATGGCTCTCGTGCTCTGAATTATCATCATCATTATTATTACCATTGACATTATTATTATAATCATCATCATCATTATTGCTATTTTCCATTCTTCTTCTGCAAAAGAGAACCCAATTAGTTTAACAATGCAGTCCCAGCTTAGAGATAACTACTACGTAAATCTAACCGTCCTCACCTCGCGTGTTAAGGGTTTGTATTTCTTTTATCAGCCCAAATCTTATGCTCTGATACCACTTTGTAATGACCCGGAATTCGGGGCCCTTCAAATTCCGCATCGAGACTTATAAAAGTATCATGTCCATACATGTGTCAAATCCACTTGCATAATATAATTCTAGGCATTTACCTAATTAAAAAGAACTCTTTATTTAAGATTTAAAAACTCAAATAATAATGTCAATTTGAACATAATTAAATAAAATGAAACCAAAACAATTATAAGTTCTTTGGAAGTCTCATTGTAACAAACTAAATAAAATAACTAGTTTTCCATCTCTATCTTCTATGTGAATCCATCGCTCAGGAGCAAGGTTTAAAAAACCCGACTTGGGACTCAACTCGCTCATGGCCGAGTCTGAGTCGACTCGCCGAGTTGCATCGGACTCGGCAGAGTCAGACCGAGTCCCAACTTCAGTTAGATGGCCAAGTCGCATGATTCGAGTCCGAGTCCCATGCGACCCGACTCAGTATGTGCCGAGTTCGAGTCGACTCGAACTCGGCCGATTTTTTAAACCATGCTCAGGAGCACATGCCGCAACCTATCCCTTGATCATCATGGTTGTCCTTAGATTATAAATCTTGGTTACCTGGATTGGGGAAACAAAAACATCAATCAGTGAAACTGAGTGAATAGAATTCCAATTTACATTTGTGTGTAATTTCATGTTAAACAGGAATAATAAAGTTGCAATAATAACAAGAATGCATTTATTGAAGTACGGTCAAGGTTTCCTAAAACTAAACTCCATACAATCTCCTAACCACTTGACAGAACCACCCCAAAAATACGTCATGGATGCGTCATATCATGTACAGAGGGCTGACCTACAACTAGTGAAAACAACTGACCTGTAGCCCGGTGATTAACGTAACTGACCTGAGAGTCAGGGAATACATCCGACCTTAACATATCTGACCTATGAGTCAGGGAATCCGGTATATCTGACCTGTCAAGGAATAACATATATGACCTATGAGTCAGGTAATTGGGTATATCTGACTCGTGAGTCAGGGAGTAACATCTATGTTAGGGCCTTGGTATGTGCTAGTGCTCTAGGGGAGGTCTAATGGGTCGGTCCTGGTTAACCATGTTATATAATAGACATTTTATTCTTGAAAAATCATATAAACATGATTCATCATTTAACAAAATTCTTTACCATTCTCAACACCTGCATCAAGGTAGTTTAAGATCAGCCCCTTACACAAATCCTGGATTTTTGTTATGCCTCGCACCATTTCATTACTGGTATCCAATTTGTGTAATGGCAACCACATAACTAACCTCTTATAGGTTTGGATTCATATTGCTCACCAATCTTAGAATTGTGTAAGTTGTCATATTCTACGAGTTTCATAATGACTTCCACAAATTCAGCATAAGAAATCACAAATTCAGGTTTATCTAGGCATGAAAATTTGGCACGGCCCGCTCAAGGCCGGGCCGGCATAGCCCATGATTGATATGTGGGCCGTGCTGTGTCGGGCCCAACCCTTCGGATGGACACAAAGTGACAAACTTGAACTTAGACTCTTGGTCTTGGACCAATTTCATTAAAATAAAGAAATTAAGAGAAATAAATAAGTAGAATAATAGTAATGATGTTTTGAAAAATACATCAAATAAATTGTATTTCCTTGAAATTTAAGTTACAAAAGTTCAACAAAATTACAAGTTTGAACTTGGATCAATATATATATATAATGAAATTCAAATCTTCTGATAAATAAAAAAAGAATTACTACTTTAGAAACCTATGATACATTCTAAAAGATAAATTACAGCTTTGAAAACTTATGATACATTCTAAAAAATAAATTACAACTTTAAAAACCTATGATACATTCTAAAAAAAATAAATTACAAGTTGAAAGCCTATTATACATTATAAAAAAAAAATTATACTATGATATATGTAGCGCCGATAGCTTGTCTTCTATCTCGAACTCTTCATCGATGTGTTGTTCCCTATCCTCTGCTTGATACCAATCCCATAAGCACATGCAAGTCTCAACGGTTTCTTCTGTAAGCATAGTCCTCTTCGGGTCAATAAGGCCCCCACTTGCACTAAATGCCTGCTTTGATGCAGTTGTAGACGCTGGTATTGTTAGTATATCATGGGCTATGGCAGAAAGCATAGGAAACTTAGTTTCGAATGATTTCCACCATGCCAAAAGATCAAAAGCATCTTCTTCATCTTCCGAGATTGAAACAAGATCGCTCCCCAGGTACATTGTTAATTCATTAAGGTTGTAAGAGGAACCTCCGGAAGAAGAGGAGTTACTTCCGTGAGATTTTTTCATAATACTCCAAATGGCCTTCTTTTTCCCTTTTTGTACTTGAGGAGGGCCTGTTGGGACCGTGGGTGCTATGGATCTACCTAATCGGGTAGCATAATCCAAATAAAGTGTTTCTAATTGTGTCTTAACTGTAAACATGTCATTTATATTAGTTGTATTCATGTTAGAGTTTATTTCATCAAGAAGGGTTTCTTCACCTTTTAATTTCAATCTAAGGTCTAATGTAGCAGCTATACAAAATGTTAAAGGAGCTATTCTCCAATATTGTGAAAACTTTACCTCCATTTGTACACACATAAGTTGAAAAACTTGAAAATCTCTATACTTTTTAAAAGTAAGACTTATTTCATAAAAATGGGTTAAATCTTTATTTGATGTGGGATAATATACCCCCGAAAAAAACAATGTTGCATCATGAAAAACTTCTAAGAAATCTCTTATTATCTCAAAAAGGGTCCATCTATCATCACTTATAAAAATATTTTCATGTGTTAAATAAAGTTGACAATATTGATTTAGTGCCATTTTATAGGCACATGCTTCTTTTAACATTTTATAGGTAAAATTCTATCTATGCTTTGCATCTAGTGATATTTTCTTTGGTCTTAGACCCAAATTTACACATATGTCCCTCCACCATTGTTTTCATGAGGGAGAACAAAAAATGTATCCTATAATCCATTTAATGCTTTCTAAATCATCTCTAATAGATTTTACCCCTACTTGTACGATAAGATTTATGATGTGGCATGCACATCTATTGTGAAATAGATCTCCATTTGAATCAAGTTGAATCGCAGGTTTTAGTAAATCTACTGCGACATTGTTAGTGCTTGCATTATCTAAAGTTATAGAAATTATTTTATTTTCAATTTTATATTCTCTAAGTTTTTCAAGGATGGTGGACCCTATCCTAGCGCCAGTGTGTGGGAACGCTAATAAAGAAAACGAAATCATTCTTTTCTGCATCACTCAATCACTATCAATATAATGTGCTGTGATTGCAATGTACCCCAGATTTTGTTTAGAGGTCCATAAATATGAAGTTAAATTCACTTTTCCAGGTATATTTTCAAAAACCTGTTTTAAACTCTCTTTTTCTTTCAAAAAAGTTTTTATTGCATTAGTTTTAGCAGTAACTATAGATATTTTCTACCATGAAGGAACAAAGGCAGACCTCAAAAATCTTTCAAAGGATCGGTCTTTGGCAAGTATAAATGGTAATTGGCGAACTATTATAAACTTAATTAATTGATATCTAGCATTAGTAGGGTTGTAGTTGAAAACTCCTAAACCACCAGATAAATCGGTTTGAGAAAGTTGTGTTTGGATGATCGCACCTCTTACCCCAACGTTAGCGGTATTCGTGTGTTTGGACACACACTCACTCATGTGTCTATTAAGGTGGCCAATGCCACTTGATGATTTGGCACTGAGGAGATCTTTGCAATATTTACATTGTGCATTTTCCTCTGTTCCTTCTTTGGGATTTGGGACATTAACTTTAACAAAATAAGACCATATAGGAGAAGTCATTCTTGTTTTTCTCTTCTTTTTAGTTATAGAAACTGAACATGTAGGCTCTTCACCACCAGTGGGTTCGGATTCTTGGGGATTTCTAAATGAATAAATCTAGGATCTTCCTCATTTAGAGAGAAGTCAAGGTTGAAAGGTTGTGATGGTCCAGCCATTTTTCTAAACAAAAGATTTTCAAAAAAAAAAAACTTAAATAAATAATTATGTATAATGTGTTTTTTGTGATAATTTATATAAGAAAGGGGAGACGGTGAGACTTAAATATATAATATTACTATGTATATTATTACTTAATAAAACTCAAAATTAAAAATAATAAATACCTTTATGAGAGAGGGAGAGCTAATGGAGAAGTCCTTAGTTGATTCCTCCACTTTTGAGAAGTCACTCTCACTTTTCACTTCTTGGGAAACTTTGTAGAGAGCTTAGACTTTAGAATGAGACTTAAGAGAGCTTAGAGCCTTAGAACCTTAGAGGGAGTGTGAGAAATGAGAAAGTAGACGAGTGTAGAGAAATAAGAGGAATGAGGGCTATTTATAGGATTCCTAAGTGATAAAATGACATAAAATACCCCCTCATATGACCGTTTTATAGCAATTGGGGGGTATAATGGTAAAAAATGATCAAATGACACTAATACCCCCCATTTGACCGTTTATAGCTGGTGGGGGGGCGGGGGCGGTGGTTCAAAAAATTTGACCGTTGGGCCTCCTCATGCCGTGCCTCGTGCCGGGCTGTGCCTTGTCTTAAGATCTATAGATCCATATATTGATAATAAGAAAAGAGAGAAGAACAGGAAGAAGAGGTGATTTTGTGAATGTCTGTCGTACCCAAAGATGGGAATTGACTTGTGTTTTTATACACTTCGCTAGTATCAATTTACAATGATGATGATATCTTTACATCCTATGATTAGGCTATGATTACAAGCAAATATAGAAATGTCTACACAACCTTCCAAGAAAGGGATATTTGACCAGTCTACAAAATCCCACTAAGATTCAACACATGAGATATGTTTGGATATGGGCTTATGGTTATGGGCTTTTCAGGTTGGGTCAGTTGACCTGTTTATGTATCTACACCCCCTCAAATTGATGCGGGGTGGAACAAAGCATCAGTTTGGAAATAATATATTCATGTCAATCTTGGGGCAGCCCTTTAGTAAACACATCGGCCAGTTGATCATGTGAAGGAACATAGGGCAGACAAAATTTTGTCAGAGACATAATGCTGACGAATGAAGTGGCAGTCAATTTCTATGTGCTTAGTGTGCTCATGGAAGATGACATTCTTGGCAATGCGAATGGCATTTGTGTTATCTACTTAAAGTGGAGTAAGGCCTTTGAGAAAAACACCAAACTCATGAAGGAGACGACGAAGCCAAACAATCTCACTACTAGCAGAGGACAGACCGATATTCAGCTTCAGCAGTTGATTTGGGAAGAGTGCTTTATTTCTTACTCTTCCATGAGATGAGCGATGTTCCTAAGAACATGCACCAACTGGTTGTGTATCTACGAGTGCCAAGGCACTCTACCCAATCTGCATCGGCATAAGCTTGGAGTTGTAGTGAAGAAGTGGTCGGATAAAACAGTCCTCTATCACGGGTGCCCTTGACGTACCGAAAAATCCGGAAAACAGCATGGAGATGTGATTTACGAGGATCGCTAAGGAACTAACTGACAGTCTGAATGGCATGAGAGATATCTGGCCTTGTCATAGTCAGATATAGTAGGCTACCAACCAACCGTCGAAACAACGTTGGGTCTTGAAGAGTTGGCCCACCATCTTTGCTGAATTTAACATTTAGTTCAATGAGTGTGGCAAAGGGTTTGGCATCACCAAGGCTTGCCGATTTGACCAAGTCATCAGCATATTTGGTTTGTACTACTCGAATACCATCCTTGTTCCTTGAGACTTCGAGTCCTAAAAAGTAAGTGAGGGGACCCAGATCTTTCATCTTGAAGGATTTCATGAGATGACTTTTCAGGTTGGAAATACCTGTTGCATCATTGCCACTGATTATCATATCATCAATATAGATCAAGAGAATAGTACAACCACGTGAAGTTCTTTGGACTTTGATGAAAGTTGGCTGTAATGATAGCCTATGAAGCACGGATACATAAAAAAGGGTCCCGTATCCGTATCCCGGGCGTATCGGACACGGATACGCCCTGGATATTCTGATCTTCTTTCTTTGCTTTCGATTGGCTTTTTTTTTTTTTTCTGTTCTTTTCTCTACTGTGTTCTGCTGCTGTTGTTTCTTTTTTTCTTGTTTGGCTGTATGTTGTATCTAGCTCCAAGATTAATAATAGATATATGCTGCTGTTGTTTCTTTTTTTCTTTTTTTCTTAATGCTATGCTACTGCTGCTGTTTCTTTTTTTTTTTTTTTTTTCTCTTGATGCTATGCTGCTGCTGCTGCTGTTTCCCTTTTTCCATTTTTTCTTGATGCTATGCTGCTGCTGCTTCTTTTTCCTTTTTCTCTTGATGCTATGCTGCTGCTGCTATTTCTTTTTTTCCTTTTTTTTTCCTTGATGCTATATTGCTGCTGCTGTTTCTTTTTTTTTTTTTCCATTTTTTCTTGATGCTATTGAAGTTTAAGTAGATCTACTGTCTGTTTGTTTGGGTTATATGCTTATGTTTTTATAGTAATTGGTGAAACTTGGATTTTGAACTTGGAAGTATTGAATGTAGTTTTTGATGATGATTAAATCAATGGAAGTGCATATTTTATGGCTATTTTGATTGAAATAATGTTAGATTTTTATTACATAGTCATATAAAAAATATTTTAAATTTTTTTTTCAACGTATCCCCGACATATCATATCCTACTTTTTTGAGAAATGGCGTATCTGCGTATCCGTATCGTATCGTATTCGTGTTCCGTATAGATGATAGCAAAGCAGAACTTATCAAACCATGCCCGTGGAGCCTGTTTGAGCCCATATAAAGACTTTTTCAGTCTGCAAACATGTCGTGGCTGACATGTATATCCCGGCGGAGGACACATACACGATTTCCTTGAGATCGCCATGTAAAAAGGCATTCTTGACATCCATTTGCCACAAAGGCTAGTTACAAGCTGTTGCAACGCCTAGTAGACATCGTATTGTAGTCATTTTAGTGACGGGCAAATGTTTCATCATAGTCAATGCCATATTCTTGTTTATAACCTTGGGCTACCAATCGTGCTTTGTAGCGATCGATACTGCCATCGGATCTAACTTTTAGTGAATAGACCCACTTGCTTCCAATGATAGATGTATTCGACGGAAGAGGCACAACGTCCCAAGTGTTCATCTCGAGAGCTAACAATTCATCCGTCATAGCATCTTGCCAACATGGGATATTAGCAGCCTGAGAATAAGAAGTTGGAATGGGAATGGGATTTAAAGAAGTAAATCACGCGGAAAAACCATACCGATCTGGGGGAACTGAAATACGACTAGAATGTCGCAAAATAAGATTACCTTCACTAGGAGTGTCATGTCCTTAAGGAGTCGGCATGGTTGGTTGATCGGTAGTGAGAGTAGCTGGAGGCAGTTGTTTGGTGCGCCGCTTATAAACTTGAGTAATTTCTGGAGAAGAGTCAGATCCTGGAAAGTGAGAAGGTAAGAAACTTGGATATTAGGAGGAGGAGAGGAGGAATAGAACGGAACATGTTCTAAGAAAACAACATTTCGTGAGATACGTAACCGGAGTTCCTTGTGATCATAACAAAGGAAACCTTTGTGGTCATCACTGTATCCAAGAAACATGCAGCGAGCGGCCTGTGGGGACAACTTGTTTCGCTCAAGGGAAGGGAGATGAACAAAGCATAAACAACCAAATACCCTCAAATGTGAGTAAGAGGGTGGGGAACCAAATAAGCACTCAAATGGAGAGACTTTCCCAAGGACAGAGCTAGGAAGTCTGTTTATGATATGGATTGTTGTATGTGCTGCTTCACACCAAAATTTAGGTGGAACTAGGGATTCAATAAGAAGGGTCCTGACAATTTCTAGAAGGTGTCGATTCTTTCGTTCCGCTATCCCATTATGTTGTGGTGTGTGAGGGCAAGATTTTTGGTGGAGGATCCCTTTATCAGATAAAAAAGAGGTGAATTCTTTGGATGTGTATTCTCCCCCTGAATCTGAGCGTAGGATCTTAATGGTCTTTTGAAATTGAGTGCTTACCATATTGTAGAATTTGCAGAACATGGAAAAAACTTAAGATTTAGATTTTAAAAGGTATATCCATGTGTACCTACAATGATCATCTATGAATGTAATGTAATACTTATATTCAAGTCTACTCAATTGGGGAGCAATGCCCCAAACATCTGTATGAATAATATCAAATGGAGTAGTGGCACGTGAGTGATGAGTAGAAAAAGGCAACACATGACTTTTTCTTAAGCAACAAGTCTCACATTTTGATTTAGCAAAAGAAGAAAACATAGTACTAGTAACAGATTTTTCCAAACTACCAAGTTTAAACAATGAAAGCAAATTTGCATTATTCAAATGACCAAGGCGTTTATGCCAAATGGTCCATAAGTTATTTTGAATTCCCACAGAAGAAGCAAACAATGAAGGTTGTCCCATGTCCAAGAGAAAGAGCCTGCCATGCTTACTCCCCTTCCTGATCACCCTCCCAGTTTGCCGTTCCTGTATGACACAACCAGAGGGAGAAAAATGAACAAGGTATCTACAATCAACAAGTGGACCAATGGAAATTAGATTAGTTGCCAAATTAGAACAAAATAAACATCAGATAATGTATAGGTCCCCATGGATATGGTTCCCAGACCAGAAATTGGCAATTGTTGACCATTGGCTGTGGTGATTGAATCATGGCCCATGTATGGTTTTGTGTTGTGCAAATTTTGTGCTACAGAGGTCGTATGGTTGGATGCACCAGAGTCTAGAAACCATGTTGAGTGTGTGACAGGTGATTAGAGGGAAGTAGATGAGTGAGAGCTGTAGAGGAAGACAAACCACTAATACCCATGGAGGTAAATGCAGAGGCCACAGAAGAATTTATCATCTCATGGATCTGAGCAGTGGTCAGAGTGACTGACCCTGTATCTGAGGATGGCAAGTCAAGCAGGGTGCTTTGTTGAACCTAAAGAGCAGTTGGGCCACGCTTTGTAGATTGATCTAGTTTCTTATCAGGCCTTCATGTACAATTGGAAATAACGTGACCATTTCGCTTGTAATAGTTGCAAAATATTTTTTTCCGGCAGTCTCGAGCCACATGACCATACTTCTTACACTCATAACACTGTGGTTTTTGTCCACGAGTAGTGAACATGGCTGTCTCATCGGCTGATGATGGAGCCAGTTGTGTCAGAAGTGCCTTTGGTTCCGCATTAAGGGAATGAGTTGATAACATGCGAGTTTTTTCCCGGAGAACCTCTTGGATGCACGTATCTAGATAAGGAGAGATCTCTCTATTCATAAGAGCAGCTCGCATAGGTTCAAATTCCGATCGAAGGTTCATAAGGAATTGACTAACATGTTGTTCTTCCTGTAATTTGAGGGCTTGAGGAAGAAAAGCTGCAGAAACAGATTAAAGGAGCATTTGATCCCTCTCGGTCCATAGGGCTAGAAAGCCATTGTAGTATTCCTGGACAGATTTATCATTCTGACAATATCTTGCTAACTCTGTATCAAGGTGAAATCTGCGAGCCTTGTTTTGCTGATGATAAATTTTCTTCATGTGGTTCCACATGTCAGAAGCCGTGGTAAAGGCTTGAAGTGCCATTGAAAAGGAGGTATCTACTGAGTTGAGGATCCATATTATCACTTTGGCATTGCGTTGGTTCCAAGTAGCAATGGTTTTGTCATCTACAGCGGGTATGGTAGATGTGGCAGTGGTGCCTGCAATGGGTTTAGGAGTTGTCCCATCCAGATATCCTAACATACCTTGTCCTTCAACAAAATTTTTGAGATGGAAGGACCAGGATAGGTAGTTAGTTCCATTAAATTTCACTGGAATGATGTCAATCTTGTCCATTTGAAACAGATAGATGAATTGCCCAGAGAGTGATTGATGTCTTAACAGAAAAGAAATCAGATTTTTTGCAGAAACTAGAAAATGCAGAAAAATAGGCTGCTGGATGTCCAAAAAATTGAAGCAGGAATGGGGATTCTTGCTGTGTGTTGATTTCTGTTTCAATCAGCCTTCCAGGTTATAGATTAATAACCTATTTTCGCAGCTTTTGGAGAAGGAATTTCTCAGTTTCGACTGTTGGATGTGAATATGATGTAACAACTTTAAAACTTTCTGTGAAAACTGTCGAACCCAAAAAGTAGGTAAAGCACTGACCTTTTGAGATGATAAAATTCCAGAAAAATATGAAGAAATCGCATAGTAAATAGGCGACCAGCTTGGTGCAGAATTTGTGACAGTTGCACAATCTGAGGAGGGCCCCAGTTCTTGATCAGACGGTCAGATCAATAGATAGCTGCATGGAGAGAGGCCAGAAATGTTCTCTTTGTTCAGGTCCTTGAATCTAATGCCTGAGATGAAGTACAATCTGATGTTGAGATGAGATCTGATGCCTTGATCCAATGGAGGGAAAGAAACAGAGATTGTGGTCTCTGCTGTAGCAAGACAGTGATAGATTCGTGTTTAGTGATATTCAGAACTTGGCTCTGATGCCATCTTAAGATCTATAGATCCATATATTGATAATAAGAAAAGAGAGAAGAACAAGAAGAAGAGGTGATTTTGTGAATGTCTGTCGGACCCAAAGATTGGAATGGACTTGTGTTTATATACACTTCACTAGATTCAATTTACAATGATGATGATATCTTTACATCCTATGATTAGGCTATGATTACAAGCAAATATAGAAATGTCTACACGACCTTCCAAGAAAGGGATATTTGACCAATCTACAAAATCCCACTAAGATTCAACACGTGAGATATGTTTGGATATAGGCTTTTCAGGTTGGGTCAGTTGACCTGTTTATGTCTCTACACCTTGGGCCTGGCAGCCCTGGCCCAGGTTTTGCTCTTGGGCCGGGCCGTGCCAACCCGTTGATTAAGTCAATGGCCCAGGCACGGTTTTTTCGAGCCAGGCCCGGGCTGGGCTTGGGCGGCCCGCCCAGATTTACATGCCTTGGTTTATCCATGTTGATTAATGCCAATCACCAATCTCACGAAAACATAACATTACTCAGCATATCATAGGGGAATTTCATCGAATACATAGGATGCATCATAAAAGTCTGCATTACACCTATAAATTCAGGTTTAGGAACCATCTCATAAATCCTCATGTTGCATGTTTATACTCTAGAAACACAAATCCAGAAAATCCACATGTAGAATCCCATTGATTGAGATGCAAGAAAATTTACAGACAAGGACTCAAGTAAACAGGCTGTAAAAGGTTTAGCAACAAATACAGAAAATAATAGGGTTTGTTTTGCAATTTCCAGCAAAAGAAAGCATAAGAGAACCACTCAATGAAGTCGATGTAATAATTCATGATAGCAGGCCCTTGTCTGAAAAATTTACCAAAAAAACTGACTTTGTAAAGAGAACCCACATCGTCAAAAGACTCCAAGGACGCCTACTGTTTTTGGGTCAAGTGGATGGTGGGTCAAACTGGGTCCAATCAGCATCGGCCCGAGACTCCTAGGGTCGTCTAGGGATTGTAACGACCCGGAATATCCCTTCAAATTCCGCATCGAGACCCAGAAGTAGCATAACCAAAACAAAATTCAAATCATTCGAAGAGAAATAACTACACAAAAAATAACTATGCTTTTGCCAAAAGCCTGAATCTTTAATTGAGAAAAATTATTCAAATCCAATAATGTTCAAATAGAGAAATAACTACGCAATTTCCAAAACAGTCTTTGTAATTTAAAAGAATCAACTAAAGTATGTGTCTAGGTATTTGTGGGTCTCGAACGCTCAACCGCAGACGCCAAAACTAATTTCTTCGTCGTTAGGTACCTCCTGCCTTTCTATGTTTGTCATACCTGGGATTGGGGTTAAAACAACTATCAATCATACCGAGTGAATAGAATTTCCTATACTACCAACGTGATGCTGAACATATCAAATAAATCAAACTCCACAAAGTGTTCCATTAGCATACAATATTCAATTACAATAAATAAAAAATTCAACCCAATCTCCATCCCAAATCGTATCTCTGAACTACATCCTCGCACCTGGTCCACAATACAGTGCCACCAAGGCTGCACATATTTCAAGATGCCACTCAAGCATCATTTCTCTAACAACGTCCACCAAGGACGAACCAACACAACGGCCTCCATGGTAATTTATACATACCACAACCTGAACCACAAGGTCCAGAATTTTCACAACCACATAGGACCCCTGAGTATGAGCCTGCCACTTCATACTGTGCTAGCGGTTCCGCGTGCACTATTTCTTCATCATATCCAATTCCATTCCATTCCATTCATAATATATAAATCAGATAAAAAGGAAACATGTGTTGGCATTAATTTAGTTAGGGTCTCTAATATTGACTGTGGGATCACCACCTAACCACCGAGTGCACTGGCTCCAAAACAAACTACACCTCAAGGGTGTCAAATACAAGATGGCTCAGGCCCACTTGGGCCCAATATGGTGGCATCCAATCTCGTTGGATTTGGTCAAATATTGCACAGTTTTCTTCCTTCCTTAATTTGATTGTAATTAGATTTAGTCTAATACTCTTTCTTTAATTAGATTGTAAATAGATTAGCTGATTTGTAGAGCTGATTTGTAGCCTTTGATAAGAGCTGATTTGTAGCCTTTGATAAGGCATCTGTATTCTATATAATGGGAGAGAATCTCTAATGAAGACACAAAATTATAGCTCAAAATCTCTTTTACATGCTACGATTGTTATGGTATCAGAGCATCTCTTGTAAAGGCTACCGGTGTTCATCTTTTGAAGAGCCACAAGGACTCTATCAGAGAGAAATCCTTCTCTCTGTCGTGCAGCAAACAGATCAAGGATCTGTCCTCAGAAATCTGGTTCCAGGAAAGCCAGACCTTCAACATCTTGAAATCTGATCATTGTGGCCCACCTGTGATCAGCCCTACTGCTCTTGGGAGACACAATCTTGTGTTTCAGAAGCACACAGATCAAGGATCTGTAATCTTGGCATCAACCAGATCAGGGATCTGTGATTTTTGTAAGCAGCAGGACTTCTGTCACGATATGATCAACAGTGGCCCACCTGTGATCATCATGGGATATTCAGGAAACTCTACAGCAATGGTCGACCATCTCTTCTGATATTTTTGGTGATTTTTTCAGCATTTTTTCGGGATCAGAGGTAGGCTTTTGGACCCCACTTGTGATTTTCCAGTTTTATCAGATTGTTTTGATCACAGTCGTACAAAATCTTGGATCGTGGATGGATTTTAGTGAAACTTGTATTGCTGGAAAGACATTTTGATACTGCTTACATCTAGTTGATTAGATTCTCCTTCTGATCAAACAGTGGGCCCCACGTAGGGATTCTACAGCATTCTTTTTGGTCGTCTGGACCATTTTTCTGTGAATTTTTTTCACGGACTCCTGTTTGTTGTTCTAATCTCTTGGATTTGCCTTTTGTTACTACTTCTCTTTGTTTTGGTTCTAAATGGAGAAGTCTGAGGTAAACTTGATTCGATTTGATGGTAAAAACTATCCAGCATGGGCTTTTCAATTTCAATTATATCTTGAGGCCAAAGAATTATGGGGATTTGTTTCTGGTTCTGATCCAAAGCCTACAGAAGATGATAAAAAGATTTCTACTTGGAATACAAAAGATGCAAAAATTAAAACATGGATTCTTGGGGCTGTGGAACCTCATCTGATTCTAAATCTCAAACCCTATACAACCTCCAAGGAGATGTGGGGTTACTTGCAGACAGTTTATCATCAAGATAATTCTGCACGACAGTTTCAACTTGAGTGTGAAATTGCAGAATACAGTCCAGGCACCTTGACCATTCAGGACTACTATTCTGGTTTCCGCAATCTGTGGAGTGAATATGATGGGATTAAATATGCTTCTGTGCCGAACAATATTCTTAAAACTATACAAGAACTTCAAGCCTCAAGTCACAGGGACCAGTTTTTGATGAAATTGCTTCCCGAGTATGAGACTGTAACATCATCTCTGCTAAGCCGAAGCCCATTACCATCCTTGGATGTTTGTTTGAATGAGTTGTTGCGAGAAGAACAACGCATTCGCACAAAAGCCCATCTGGAACAAAAGCAAACTGAAACCTATCTGTTGCATACTTTGCTAAAGGGAACACTCAGTCTCTTCAGATCTCACAGTCTTCTCCGACTCCTCAGACTCGTGATTGATAGATTATGAATAATCATGCAGAGAGATAGAAGAGGAGCTTGGAGGAAAAGTTGATGCCTCAACAGAGGATCGACCAACCATTTTATAATTGTATTTACCTCAATTACAAGCTACTAATCAGCAACAATTACAATCTAATCACAATCAGAAATTAAGGAAAAGAATCCTAATCTCTCTATACATAGAAGTTCTCTATACATGGTAGAATATCTATATTACAAGCTGTATGAGGTTTATCCCAGTACCATACGTGGGATATTCTACATGGGCCTAGGTGGGCCAAGATTAGTGTACATGTGCCTATTTAGTTCATGAGTTATCTTCTACACTCCCCCTCAAATTGATGTGGTAAGGCAGCAAACATCAATTTGGAAGTAAGATCATGATGACGCGTTTTGGGAAGAGCTTTGGTGAATATATCTGCCAACTGGTTAAGAGTAGAGACATGAGGAAGGGATATCTTCTCAGTGACAACATGCTGACAGATGAAGTGACAATCAATCTCAATGTGTTTCGTCCTTTCATGAAAGACTGGATTGTTAGCAATTCTGGTAGCACTAGTGTTGTCACCATGAAGAGGTGTAGAACGACCAAGGAGAACACCGAATTCACACAAAAGACGGCGTAGCCAGATGATTTCGGCACTAGCAGAGGACATTGCCCGATATTCTGCCTCAGCAGAAGACTTCGAAACGGTGGTTTGCTTCTTGCACTTCCACGAAATGAGAGAATCCCCAAGAAACATACACCAGCCAGTAGTAGAGCGCCGAGAATCGGGACAACCAGCCCAGTCAGCATCAGCATAAGCAGATAAGCACAAAGAAGTACCCGAAGAGTAGAATAGACCATGGTGAAGAGTGGCTTTAACATAGCGGAGTATGCGTAAAGCCGCTGCAAGATGAGGTTTGTGAGGATTGCTAACAAACTCACTAACCGTATGAACAACATGAGAAATATCCGGCCGAGTCATAGTTAAGTATAGCAAACTACCAACTATCCGCCGGAAAATAGAGGGATCATCCAGGGGAGGGCCATCAGTCGAACTAAGTTTGTTGTTCAATTCCATAGGCGTATCCACAGTGTGAGCATCATCAAGCCTTGCCGAGTTAATCAAATCTGTAGCATATTTGAGCTGATGGACCCGAATGCCAGATTTGTTACGCACAAACTCAAGCCCCAGAAAGTAAGTGAGAGGACCAAGATCCTTCATTCTGAAGTGGCAAGTAAGATGAAGTTTGAGATCCATAATGCCAGCAACATCATTGCCACTAAGAATCATATCATCAACATAGACTAAGAGAAATGTGTAGCCTTTCGAAGTCCATCTGATGAAGAGGGAACTATCAGAGTGACTCTGGCGAAAGCCAGCTTGAAGGATTGCTGTCCGAAATTTATCAAACCACGCCCTGGGAGCCTGCTTAAGCCCATAAAGAGCTTTCTTCAATTTACAAACATGTTGTGGAGGACAAGCATATCCTGGAGGTGGTTTTAAATACACAGTCTCACGCAAGTCGCCATGAAGAAAGGCATTTTTGACATCCATTTGCCAGAGGGGCCAGTTGCGGGCTGCAGCTACAC
This sequence comes from Cinnamomum chago, assembly GCA_038049695.1. Taxonomy (NCBI): domain Eukaryota; kingdom Viridiplantae; phylum Streptophyta; class Magnoliopsida; order Laurales; family Lauraceae; genus Cinnamomum; species Cinnamomum chago. The sequence goes on from CP142452.1 coordinate 37,671,006, forward strand.
AAAGGAGAGTGCGAACAGTGGTCATTTTTGCCACTGGTGCAAAGGTCTCCTCATAGTCAATCCCATATTCCTGCTTATAACCCTGGGCAACTAATCTGGCTTTGTAGCAGTCAAGACTCCCATCAGAGTGAACTTTGATGGAATAGATCCATTTACTGCCGATTACAGATGCACCTTCAGGGGCCGGTACCAACTCCCATGTGTTGTTTGCTTCTAGAGCAAGCAACTCCTCTGTCATAGCATCCTGCCAGTAAGCAATCTTCGAGGCCTGTGAATATGAGGTGGGTTTAGGGGCACTATCCAAAGAACTGAAAAGAGCAGGAAAGCCATAGCGGTCAGGGGTAACTGAAGGACGACTAGAGCGTCGCAGGGGTATGATACTATTAGAAGAAGCATTAATACCTGAGGGTGCGGTAGGTGGCACGGGAAGAGGATCGGGAGAAGGAGTCCCCACAGGAGCAACCGTGTTACGCCGGACATAGACCTTGGTGATAGGAGGTGGAGAAGTTGCAGGGAAGTGCGGCATATAAGACACAGCAACAGGGTGAGTATCCAAACGCAAAGAAAAGAAAGGAATGTGTTCCAAGAAGATCACATTACGAGATATGCGCATGCGTTTTTCGGATTGATCATAACACAGAAAGCCCTTGTGTTCAGTGCTGTAACCTAGAAAGAGACATTTGGCAGCCTGAGGTGACAACTTAGTGCGCTCTGTAGGTGGAAGATGAACAAAGCATAGGCAGCCAAAAACTCGTAAGTGAGAATATGAAGGGGCATGACCAAAGAGAATTTCATAAGGAGTAGTCTTTCCTAGAACTGAGCTAGGATGACGATTGAGGAGATAAACAGCAGTCTGTGCAGCATCACACCAAAAAGTGGGAGGAACTAAGGATGCAAGAAGGAGAGAACGAACAATTTCAAGAATATGTCTGTTCTTCCTCTCCGCAACACCATTTTGCTGTGGAGTATACGGGCAGGATTTTTTATGAAGAATTCCTTTATCAGAAAGGAAGGTAGAAAATTCATGGGACATGTATTCTCCACCAGAGTCAGACCTAAGGATTTTTATTTCTTTCTGAAATTGTGTTTGAACCATTTTGTAAAACTTTTGGAAAAGAGAACCACCAGTAAACCCCATAGATGCATATGCCGAAGTACCGTATTCTGAATCAAATCTTGAATCTGGGCAGGAGTCATGGAGACGGACCCAGAAGAGGTGCTGCCTATATCAGGAGAAGATGCTTGAACTTGGAATGCAGCTGGAGTATTTTGTCTGGGCATGTTGGAAGGAGTCTGCTTCTGCTGGGGTCCATTCTTTCGCTGTAAGCTCCGACAGTCATCAATAAGATGACCAGAGCGTTTGCAATACCTGCATACCAGTTTCTTTCGACAGTTCTTGGCAATATGACCGAAGCCTTTGCATTCATAGCATTAAGTAGGCTTCTGATTGGAGGCTGCCAAGAGAGCAGAATCAGTCGGAAGAGGAGCTAGAAAAGCCTTTGGGTCTTCAACAATGGCACGCTGGGAGTTCAGGCGAAGTTCTTCTCGAAGGACCTCTTGGAAGCAGGTATCCAGGTTCGCAGATACTTCTCTATTCATGAGAGCAGACCGAACCGATTCGAATTCGGGTCTGAGGTTCATAAGGAGCTGACTGATGTGAGTTTCCTCTTGTAATTTAAGAGCCTCAGACAGAAATCCAGAAGAAACAGATTGAATGATCATGGCATCCCGCTCAGTCCATAAGGTGAGAAACCCATTAAAGTACTCTTGTACAGATTTATCTCCTTGATTGAATTTAGCAATTTCACTATCCAAGTGAAATTTTCTTGCTTTATTCGTTTGATGATAAATTTTCTTGAGATGTGCCCACATATCAGCGGCAGCAGTATATGCTTGAAGAGCAATGGCAAGAGGAGGATCAATGGAGTTAAGAATCCATGTGATCACCTTAGCATTTTCTTTGGACCAGGTTGCTAATGCTTTTGTGTCAGTAGTAGGTTTAGTTATCGATCCATCAAGATAACTAAACAGTCCTTGGCCTTCCACAAAATTCTTGAGATGAAAAGACCAGGCCATATAATTATTCCCATTAAATTTAATTGGAATAACATCATATTTGTCCATTGTTATTGAATGCAGCAGAGCACACACAGAAAGTAGCAGTGAACAGTAGCAGAGAAAACCAACAGCAGTATAGGAGCAGATCACAGCAAAGCACAATGTAAAGAAGTGATATGCTATGATTTTTACTAACCGAGCATAAAAGATGCAACCAGATTTGATGATCTGTGATCAGATGTGATAGCAGGAGAAAACACCACAGAGAACACCCAAATCAGGAGCCAGACGAACTGGATTTTCAAGGCAGAAGTGGTGCGTGGGTCCCACAATGGTGTCCATTCTCAGATCAGAGTATATAATCCTAGAAAGGATCAAAAGTATGTTCTCCAGTCCAAGTTTGAGCAGATTTGGATGAAGATCCACAAATCTGGACGGTGGTGATGAAATCCTTTTGAGAAAAAGTACCCAAAACCGTTAGATGAAGAATGGGTTGAAAAATACCTTAATCGATGAGTAAAAAATCCAGAAAAATCTTCAAAAATCCCTGAAGACTAGTCGATCAGAATAATGGGTGTTGCTGGTGATCAGTGATTGATCAAAGGTGGGCCACCTTGATCAGAGAACTCCAGGCAGAGTCAGCAGAGAGAAGAAAGAGACGATTCACCAGGAGAAGCACTCGATGATGTTTTTGGATAATCTCTCAGATTGAATGAAGGAAAATCTCCTCATAACCTTAGCTCTGATACCATGATAGATTATGAATAATCATGCAGAGAGATAGAAGAGGAGCTTGGAGGAAAAGTTGATGCCTCAACAGAGGATCGACCAACCATTTTATAATTGTATTTACCTCAATTACAAGCTACTAATCAGCAGCAATTACAATCTAATCACAATCAGAAATTAAGGAAAAGAATCCTAATCTCTCTATACATAGAAGTTCTCTATACATGGTAGAATATCTATATTACAAGCTGTATGAGGTTTATCCCAGTCCCATACGTGGGATATTCTACATGGGCCTAGGTGGGCCAAGATTAGTGTACATGTGCCTATTTAGTTCATGAGTTATCTTCTACAGTGATATGAGCAAAGTCCAATGCTACTCTTGCAAAAAATATGGACACCTTGCAACTCAATGCAACTAGAAGTTCTGTAATTACTGCAAGAAGAAAGGACAAATCATTACTGAATGTCGCCGCCGTCCACAAACTCGGACTCCCAATGCTTATGCTGCCCAGGTAGACTATTTTCCTGTTGATGCTGCATCCACATCTATGCCTGCACAGCCTGGTTCGTCTTCCCCTGCTCTCACTCCATAATTGGTTCAACAAATGATCGTCAATGCTTTTTCTGCACTTGGCCTCACAGGTAAATCTAAAACTCCTTCTTCCATTTGGTATCTTGATTCCGGAGCATCAAATCACCTGACTCATTCCAGTGCACAACTCTCTAGCTTGACAAAATATACTGGCAATGCTCATGTTCAAAATATACTGGCAATGCTCATGTTCAGGGAGGGAGATCGCGAGGGGGCCTAAAAATGGACGCTTGTTTTCTCTTGATCTATCTACTCCGATTGGGAATAATTCAGCAAATGATTTTTTTTTTCAGCTCAAAATAATTGTCAATTGTGGCATAGTAGGCTTGGACATCCTAATTTTAAAACCATGTCTCACATGGTTAATTCTGGATTGTTAAACTCCATAGGATGTTCTAAGTTTGTTTCCTTTGATTGTGCTACATGTAAGATGGGAAAAAGTAAAACTCTTCCTTTTTCTGTCTCCACTTCTACTAGCATTCATTGTTTTGATTTAGTTCATAGTGATGTTTGGGGTATTGCTCCTCATTTGTCTCATGCTCATTATAAATATTTTGTGACATTCATTGATGATTATAGTAGATTTACATGGGTCTATTTTTTGCATTCTAAAGCTGAGGTCTTTAATGTTTTCAAAATGTTTTTAGCATATGTTGAGAATCAATTTTCCACTTGCATTAAAATTTTACGTTCTGATTCGGGAGGTGAATGTGTCTACAGAGTTTCAAACTTTTTTACAACAAAAAGGAATACTTTCTAAAAAATCTTGTCCTTATACCCCTCAGCAAAATGGGGTCGCTGAAAGGAAGAATAGACATCTTCTTGATGTTACTCGCTCTCTTCTTATTGAATCCTCTGTTCCTACACGGTTTTGGACAGAAGCTCTTAGCACTGCTGTCCACATGATAAATCAATTACCTTCCTTCTCTTTAGAAAATGAGAGTCCTTTTTCTCGATTATACAAAACTACACCGTCTTATGATGATCTGCATGTTTTTGGATCGGTGTGTTTTGTACATTTACCTCCTTCTGAGCGTAACAAACTTACTGCCCAATCTGCTAAATGCGCATTTCTAGGATATGCTAGTCACCAAAAGGGGTTTCTGTGTTATGATCCTCAAATACAGCGCATTCGTACCTCCCGTAATGTTGTTTTTTTTTTAAATCAATATTTTTTCCAACAATATCTTGAGTCTGTCGAGTCCCCATCTGTTGTTTCCTTACCTGGTTTTTCGGACAAAACTCCATTTGTTAAATTTGATCCTAAATTCGTGTATCATAGGCGGAGTAATGCAGCAAACACAGATAGTCCCCCTAACGATCGCCCAACTACATCTGGTCCAACTGGAGACCCTCCCTTGCGTCGATCATCTCGGATTTCAGTACCTCCAACTCGTTATGGGTTTACCCACACTTCCTTGATGGCCACCATGTCTCCTACATCTATTACGAACTCTTACTCTCAGGCTGTGCAGCATGAGTGTTGGAACAAAGCTATGCAGGATGAATTGGATGCTCTTGCGCAAAATCATACATGGGATGTGGTTCCGTGTCCTCTTTCAGTTAAGCCAATTGGTTGCAAATGGATATATTCTATCAAGCTTAAACCTGATGGAACTCTGGATAGGTACAAGGCCCGTTTTGTCGCTATGGGTAATCGGCAGGAATATGGTATTGATTATGAGGAGACTTTTGCTCCTGTAGCAAAGATGACAACTGTTCGGACTATTCTTGCCATCGCAGCATCCCAATCCTGGCCTCTCTACCAGATGGATGTCAAGAACGCATTTCTTCATGGCGATCTCAAAGAAGATGTCTATATGCGCCTTCTTCAGGGAGTATCATCTATCATCACCGGTGCTGTTGCCAAACTACGACGTTCTCTTTATGGCCTCAAACAAGCCCCCATGGCATGGTTTGAAAAATTCCACAATGCTCTTCAACACTTGGGGTTTCATCCTAGTCCATATGATCCATCCATGTTTCTTCATCATACTTCTACGGGGATTACTATTCTTCTTGTTTATGTGGATGACATCATCATTACAGGTACCGATGCAGATATGATTCACCAACTTCAGGCCTCTCTTCATGAATCTTTCCACATGAAAGATCTTGGTCCTCTGAACTATTTTCTAGGTCTTGAAGTTCATCAATCTGCAAAAGGCATTGTACTTCATCAACATAAATATGCTCTTGAATTAATTGAAATGGCTGGACTTCAAGGATCTGCTCCCGTCGATACTCCAGTCGAAGTCAATGTTAAACTTCAGCAAGACAGTGGGGATCCTCTCTCTGATCCTACACTTTATCGTCGCCTCGTTGGCAGCTTGATCTACTTGACGATAACTCGTCCAACATTTCTTATGCAGTCAATTTAGTCAGTCAATTCATGACTGATCCTCGACATCTTCATTTGGCTGCAGTCCGACGTATTATTAAATACCTAATTCGGACACCAACCCGTGGATTATTCTATCCGGCCAACAATTCCCTGACACTCAAAGCATACTCAGATGCTGATTGGGCCGGTTGTCCGGATACTCGTCGCTCTACCACAGGATGGTGCATGTATCTGGGAGATAGCTTGATTTCGTGGAAGTGTAAGAAACAAGATAAGGTCTCAATCTTCCACCGAAGCTGAGTATCGTGCCATGTCTGCTGCTTGTTCAGAAATTCTCTGGCTTCGCGGGTTGCTTTCTGATCTCGGATTTCCTGCTGATAGTGCCACTCCTCTCTATGCAGACAATACTAGTGCAATTCGTATTACTGCCAATCCAGTTTTCCACGAATGCACTAAACACATCGAGATTGATTGCCATTTTATCCGCGACGAATACAAGCGTGATGTCATTAGCCTTCCTCACATCTCTTCTGATCTTCAAACTGCCGATATCCTTACAAAGGGACTTCCGCGACCTCGCCATCAGTTCTTGGTTAGCAAATTGATGCTTGTGGATTCCCCAGCATCAATTTGAGGGGGGGTGTCAAATACAAGATGGCTCAGGCCCACTTGGGCCCAATATGGTGGCATCCAATCTCGTTGGATTTGGTCAAATATTGCACAGTTTTCTTCCTTCCTTAATTTGATTGTAATTAGATTTAGTCTAATACTCTTTCTTTAATTAGATTGTAAATAGATTAGCTGATTTGTAGAGCTGATTTGTAGCCTTTGATAAGAGCTGATTTGTAGCCTTTGATAAGTTATCTGTATTCTATATAATGGGAGAGAATCTCCAATGAAGACACACAAAATTATAGCTCAAAATCTCTTTTACATGCTTTGATTGTTAAAGGGTGCCTCAAAACACAAGAGCATGCCATAGTCAGTCGAACGACTGACCTATACCTACCAAGTGCAACTGGTCTATAGCCAGAACAATTACGCAGATCTTGAAACAGAAGGGACAACATACTGCAACTGACCTAAAAGTCTGAACAATTACGCAGATCTTGAAACAGAAGAGACAAACTATTGTTAGTCGAAGGCCTGACCTATAGCCAAACAGAGTGCAACCGACCTAGGAGTCGGAACAATTATGCAAATGGCTTGAAAGCCACGTCAGAAGGATCCATCTCTTAGCCTCGTGCTGGTGCATCTAGGGGTGTCCAATGGGTGGGTCCAATCATATTCCGAACACGGTTTTCATTAATATTTTCCAATATAGACAGATGATAGTTTGAGATTTTGTCCTTATGGTTGTCTCCGGGTTTCATCAGTGCCTTTCCCTTGCCCTTTTGGTACCTATTGTAAGGACAATATCCCGAATTATCTAAATCGAACAAAGTAACCATCGTCTTTATTCATCATAATTTACTGAGTATAACAACAATGATGTATTCACATAAGCTAAATAAAAAATAAAAACATAGGAATACCAGCCATTGATTAATATTCAAGTAAAGTATGACTGTGCATCATGATCAATCTCAATACTTCATTCAGAAATTCAGATTTGTATATCATATTATTCATGTCTAAGTCATGAGTCCTCTCATATTATTCATATTATTCATGCCTTGTCTAAGTCAACCAGTCCTCTCATGGCTTAATGAATTAGTATAGCACAATCCTATATGTAAACTACATAAGGAACTCAGTAAGCATTATAATGAATAAACCAGGGGCAGTGCATTGTAATTCAATAAAAAACATCAAACTGAACATACAAGTGCAAACATATCTCAGTGCATAAGGCTTGCTGATAACAGAAGCTACAACATGCCTCTTGCTGGTAGGAGTACAGATCCGATGAGCCCCACTGGTCCAAACCTTTTATGTTCCTGACCTCCAAGGTATCCCAGGGCCCCACGTTTGATTCTAAGGTTCAGATTTATCAGCAGGTATCAACCTGGGCCCCGCAACATGTATTTATAAAAAGGAAACCCTTCACTAGTGACTCACGTCTTATTACATATAAGAAACTGGATAGTGGGTCCCACATATTATTATAAACACCAAGTGATATTCCACTGGGCTTCTCTTACATATAATATAATGATTTTCATGGTCCAAGGAAGTGTAGCATGGCTTTCCATAACTATATTCAATCCAATAGACCTTATTGTATTTATATCTAAGTGGGGAGGGGCTAGTTTGTAATGCTGGAAAGTGTCACATGACACAACAGTAGAGGAGACTCCAGAAAAATTCGTCATATTCAGAAGCTTCATCACGCCTCATGTAATACAAGAAACTGGATGGTGGGCTAGATGGAACCCACTCCCCATGGGTCCACGACCACTAGGGTCGCCCTAGGTCCCCTTCCAGATGTGGGGACCTGATATTTGATCAGGTGGGTCGACCAAAACAGCTATTCTGCAAATCTTCCGCCTCCTGTGATTTGAATCAGTTGGATAGTGGGCCATATAGGGCCCACTCCATATGGCTCCGGTACCTTAGTGGTCGACCATTGGTCTACATTCAGATCCATGGTCCTGATCTATCATCAAGTGGGCCATGGGGTCCCACAACCCCAGTCGACCCAAACTGGTTTCTGGCGTGCAGTAACCGGGATTTTCTAAATTCTGCACTGTATCTTCATGTGATTTGATCATCTTAGCAATACAATAAGGTCTGGAAGCTGTCTAAATCATGGGAATCCTAGTCATCACATCTACCAACAGAACTTGGATGTTACCAGACCCATAACCATGATCTGGGTTTGTCGACACTGCCATTCTAGTCCTGAAACATGTAATCTGTTGTGGAAAATTCAATTTATCCACATTTAAGGCTTCAAACAGTTCTGGGAAAACAAGCAGTGCAAATTTACATAGCAACACAACAATCGATGCACATATCTTCATATAGGAAAGGCAACACAACGTGTGTATGAGAAATTCTACTCACCTGTTATGGGCACTTCTACTGGTTCTTCCTTCTCCTTCTAGTTGCTGAACTAGAGAGATTTAGGTTATGCAGAGTGGTGTACAATAGAGGAAAGAAAGAGAGAGAAAAGATGTCAAAAGTGTTGGTTTCAAGGGAGGCAACATGAATATATATATATATAAAACTTGGGTTTCCTTTCTTGTACAAGTCAACTTCCTATTAATGTGAGAACTCTCTTTCTAATCATAAAACAGTCCTAAAGAGGATTTAGGTTCGAACACTTCCATCTCTAACTAAATATTTCACAACAGTGAGTCTTTAAAAAGTCAATACTCCAGCCCCTACCGTGGGACGCAGGGTATTACAGGGATGCCCTTTCAGATGGCTGGATCTGATTTCCCATCAAGTGGGCCAGATGGACCCCACAACCTAAAACGTGAAATAGCACAAAAACTGCCTGGGTTCTGAAATTCTGTTTTCAGATTTGTTTTCTTACAGATTTCTAGTGGATTTGAGTTGAGAAGTCTGCCTAACAATCTTATAAACATTACTCCATAAGTTTGCCAGATTCCTGAGCATTAAAAAGAAGATTTCCAACTCAAATAGAGGATTCTATGGTCGACAGTCACTGTAGCATGATGCAAAAAGGAGGAAAATCAAGTGGATCAATCACATGCATTATGATCTCATCATTAAATTGTGTAGCAAGGAATCCAATAAGGCAAAATAGGAATTTTGGAACCATACACTAAGTAAATAAGAATTTCTACTCGTTATGGGCACTGCTACTGATTCTTTCTTTCTCTTGTACTTTCCTTCTCTCTCTAGATTAGGGCTTCTCACAAGCTAGGGCTTCCCACATTCTATATATACATCTATATGGGAAATCACCACCACCAATAAAATATAGAATTATTCAAGAAAAATCATAAATCCAAGAAAATCAAGGAAATTAAACATATAAAATATTAAAAAAAAAATTGGCCCCTATAACAGGGTCCCGGTGCATTACAAGCTGGAGTCACAATCAGTAAGAATATTAAGCAGATACTGTTTCCAATCAATATGGATTGCATTCTATGTAATTAGTAGTTATAACTTATTCATTGATGTCACACATCTAAAAAAATGTGTGCTTTTTAAGAAAATAGCTTATAAGGTATTGTGCATGGGTTTGTTTTACTTTTTGTAGAACATTGTCCATTTTGGTCTAATCATGCAATGTTTATGCCTTTTTCCAAATATTTCATTGATAAAATATTTGACTGATAACTGCTTGAAGGATATGATAAGAGGAACCCACAAGCTTTACACCACTTCAAAATTTGGTAAATTGAAGACCTCTTTGTCACGTTGATGGATTGACAGTGATATTTGTGGAAATCTTGGATCCCTTCAGTGGACGATCCTTCCTCCTTTTTTTTTTTTAGAGATGTTTTAATCTTAGCCATAGATTGCTTTTAATGGCTTAGATTTAGATCTAGGGTTAGTTTTTTTCTTATATAAAGCATCGTAATGCCTCTGGCTATTTAGACATGATTAATGAAAAGAAATTTGAATGCTTTCTTCTCCTTGTGGGGCCTATCAACTTAAGATGTGAGACCTATCCCTAGTTTCTTCCGTCTTTCCCTACTCGCCCCGCATCTCTTCCCCGTTCTGCATCAACCTTGCTCTGGCTTTAGTAGTTACTTCAATTCATGATAATTTTTGAATCATGAAACCTAGAATGTAACTTATAACAACTCATGGCTATGCCCCTGAGCTCTTGTAAACACCCATGGAACTTAAAAATCGGCCCCCATAGTTTCTTCCATACTAAAAGCAGTGATCTTCCCTCCTACATGATTAATAATTGACCACAATATATAGTTGGGTGCCAGCTAATCTAGAGTTTCACTATTTACATGGTTTATTTTTACAGATTATTTTGGCGAGGGAGTATTTAAAGGATGTCAGCATTAGCAGAGAGCAATTAAAATACCTGGTTATGGAATCACTACGAGGTGGTTGTCAGGTTCATATCATAACACTTCATTGTTTTCAATCAAATTTCAGATACTTGACATGTAATCTTTTTTAGATATCTTCCAACGTTGCTGTAGTAGGTGGTTTTTTTTTTTTTTTTTTTTTAATCTTTGCAGTTTTAAGTGAAATTAAGAATCTCATTAAACTATTTTTTAGACATCCTCCAATGTTTTTGTAGTAATCTTTTATCCTTGCAGTTCTCTGTGAAATTCAGAATCTCATTGACTCCATTGTTTGACATTGCATGTGTCAGAAAATTGTTTCTTTTCTTTCTTGAGTATATAAGTAGACAGTCTACAGAAAAGTGGCAAATCTCTTGTGACAGTTTGCCTTAGTGGTGATGTCCCCAATTAGTGTTGACACAATGATTAAAACCCAAACACAGGATCCGACTCAGTCCCCTTTGAGTCACACCTCAGCTAGCATCTTGTAGGCTATTTCTTATTTTCACCTCATCTAGTAACCTGTAGGCTATTTCATATTTTCATTATTTCATACTGTCCGAGTGAAAGAAAGTTGATCATGGGCTGAGAGCTAGATCTTTGTGATTCGCTAGCTTAAAACATTACTACACTTCAGCCTTGTCATATGCATGGAGGCCTTCTTTAGAACTCCTCGGGCATTGAGAGAAAAGGTTCTGAGTCCTAGCATCCATTTCTAGGCTTTTCATCTTGTGGACTATAGTACCATGAAGAATTAGATTTAGATGTGGCAATGATCCAGTTCAGGCAGGCTCCTTGTTTCCTTTTTTTTCCATGTTCAGCATTTTTTAGGCTTTCAGCCGAGTCAGTTCTGAGTGCCATTGGACCTGACTTACTCAACTTTTAGTCTCTGTTGATTCAGACTACTGACATCCACAAATGTGTAACTCTGTGAAGGGTTAAAACTTCACTAATAGACCCAAACTAGAGATTGTTCATAGCAATTTATCGCCAATGTCATATGTAGGGTATTTTCATCTTTAGTTTTTTTGTGACTGTTGGAAATACAAAATTAAAAAAAAAAAAAATGGTACAACAAAAACTGAGTTAATTGTAAATCCACGGATAGAAGCTCAAGAGAAAATAGTGCAACATTATTTTATATATGGGATCGGCACATGATTATATGTTAAAACATCATATTAATTTTCCAGAATCACCATTGTTTATACTTTATAGATTTTTTTTTTCACGTAATAGTAAAAATATATTAAGATGAAGAGTAGACAGCCATGTTGTTTCTATGGTATGTAGAAACTCTTAACATTTGAATATTTGCGTCGAGTCTCATAACATTTTACTTTTTAAGTCTAAAAAACATCTAAGAATGTTTATAAACAGGGAGCATGGGAAGCAAAATACAGTAAGAAAAAAAAGGTATCTAACATATGAACAACTTGTAATGAATATAGAAATAAAATCAGAATTCATCTGTGTATTATAGAGGGAGAGAGAGAGAGAGAACCAGGGGTTTTAATCTAATTGAGAGGGTTCATGCAATAATATTTGACAGAAAATATGGATTCAGATATGGTTGATTGATTAAGTAAAAATCAAAATGCGGTTGCAGATGGATGGAATATGACTTCAATGAATTGGCATTAATGCTTTACTTGATTTAGCTCCAGTGCTCATATATGTTGGCTTGAGGGTACCTTTAGTTGTACCCCAGCAACAAGTTTTTTTGCAATATTTTGGTTCAAATGCATCGTTATCTGATACACTTTGCAATTGTGATTGTGCTGAAATAACAACTAAATAAATAAATAAATAAAAGAAAAATAAAATTAAGGAGTATACTGTCTATCAACCTCTTGCACCCCAAATGTGTGGCTCTTGGTAACATGGGATAAAAGTTGTTTCAACCAATCAAGTTCATGTTTCTTAGTTATGTTACTCTTTGATGCTGGTAAGGAAAACCTATCTTTAGATTTTTCACTCATGGATCACGATTTTAACATCGCTAAAATGTTAACTGACTCATGTGTAAGTTACAAGGTTCATAACTTTTAGTGTGATTGGATATAGAGTTGTAACATATAATTACCTAGATTATTCTTTTCATGTGTACTTCATCACTTGATAAGCGTTTCTTTATCCGATTTATCCTCTCCTAATTATGAATTCCCCTTACTCTCTCCCTTCTACTAGCTTTTTCTCTTTCTATTCATATTTTGATTTTATTTTCCATTAATCAAGGCAAAACTGCTTACTTATAGCCAATTGCTGCTTGTTGGGGCCCACTTCAAATGCCTTACATTGCTGTTTGTATGGACAAAAGTTTATAGTGATGTGTCACGCCCCTAAACCAGATTCCCTAAATAAACATGGAAGTCCGAGTTCCGGGGCATGATCATTTGAAATCCCACCAGGATCACAGTCCGCATCGTGAGGATATGAAACACCACATCATTCATCAAATAACAATATGCGGAAGCTTTAAATGTAAATCTGAAAACAGTATAACAATCCCATATAGATATAGAGCTAAGCAAGTCACTAAGCCCACCGTATTATTCAAGTTTCAAAGAAAATAAAAGCAGTTTAGTTACAGCCCAGCCTCAAATGGGCGACAAAAAAGATCTATAAAATAAAGACAAAAATCAAGTCCAAGTCCAACAGTGATGTGGCTCTCACATGTGGGGCCAAGACCACTCTCGATACTCTGGTTGTGGCGCCTCAAGGACCACCTCACTATCTGGGACATAGGAAGGGAATCCAATACCTACATCACCAAGTGAAATAACATCAGGTTTGGAATAACCCGGCAAGCTACAATATATAAGTAACATAGTATGATGCATCAAATGAAATATAATATGATAAAGATAATTAAAAGATCAACAGAGATAGATGTACTAGGCAGCTGTGCATGAATAATGATAAATACAAGAATCAACATAAATGATAACCTACAATGAATTACACGTCCTAGCAAAATAGGCGAACCCACATATACTAAATCACCATGGGATATTATGTTGCCGCCCTGCCGAACTCAATAGAGTGGTGGTAGGGATGCCTAGCCAAAACAAAATGCATAGGAAATGCTTGACCAAAGTTGGTTCTCTAAAGGTGTTCAAAGTAGTACCCAATGATGTATGTCCACCTCAACAACCAATCTATAGATTGCAAAATAGTAAGTAGTCTTTGCTCCAAGGGTCCAGTCCGTGGTAGACTCAAATCAGTTGAGTGGTGCATAACTCAAGGAATCACAAAAGTCAGTGTCTGGCTAGGCTCCCTCTTGCGTGGGCAAGAGAACCATCAAACAGGGGATACTACTCCAAAAGACACCAAATTCAATCAAAACAAAGGCGTCAATACTCCAAAGTCATTTCCAGTAGTAGCCACTTCCAAACAAGCCATTGAATTGCCACCTAGCCTCAGATATGAGTATCCACATCCTACATCATATACACATAGAGATACTAGGCCCACTCTAGTGACAAACTCACGAGCAGAACTTGAAATAATATAATGCTTGAGATTGTATTATCATTGAGTGACTTCCTTTGGAGATCGAGCCTCAATAGAGTATTACATGCCTTAATCAAGGCTTTAAGTTAGGAAACCAATCTAATTACATCAATTGCTATTCTAAGTTAGGAAACCAACTAATTAAGAGAATATGTACAACTGTGTTAATCTTGACCCAATAAAAACTATGTGTGAGATATCATGCTGGACTGGATCCTATCATGGCCTTGGGCCTATTTAACACCTGCCCTCAAATTGATGCGGGGGAATCAACAAGCATCAATTTCCCAACCAAGAACTGATGGCGTGGTCGTGGAAGACCTTTAGTAAGAATATCAGCAATTTGAAACTCAGTGTAGACATGTGGAAAGCTAATGACATCACTTATGAAGTGACAATCAACCTCGATGTGTTTAGTGCGTTCATGAAAAATCGGATTTTCAGTAATCCGAATTGCACTTGTATTATCTACATAGAGGGGGTTAGCTCTGGCTGCTAGAAATCCAATGTCAGAGAGCAACCTCGGAGCCAAAGAATTTCAGAGCATGCATCAAACATGGCTCGGTACTCATCCTCGATAGATGATTTTGAAACATTTTCATGTTTCTTGCATTTCCAGGAAATCAGACTATCACCCAAAAACATGAAGTTGTCAATCTGCAAGTATCCGGACAATCAGCCCAATCAGCATCTGAATAAGCTTTGAGAGATAGAGGATTGTCGGATGGAAAAAACAACCCGCAAGTCAGTGTGCGAATAAGGTACCGAATGATGCGGCGAACAGCAACCATATGAAGGTGACGAGGAGCAGTCATGAACTGACTCATTAGGTTGACCGCATAGGAGATATCAGGACGATTGATCGTGAGGTAGATCAAGCTACCAACTAACTGGCGATATGCAGTTGGATATGGAAGGAGGTCACCATCTTCTTGACTGAGTTTGACATTCAGTACAACCGGCGTATCTACTGGAGCTGAAGCAGTAAGGCCAGCCAAGTCAATGAGATCAACAGTGTATTTGTGCTGATTGAGAACTATTCCTTTAGTCGATTGATGAACTTCAAGACCGAGGAAATAGTTTAAAGGGCCGAGATCTTTCATGTGAAATGTCTCATTAAGAGAAGCTTGGAGTTCCTGAATCATTTGTGCATTTGGACCAATAATGACTGTCATCAACGTAGACAAGTAGCAAAGTAATCCCGAACAAAGCATGATGTAAAAACATAGAAGGATCATACTGGCTCGGATGAAAATCCAAGTAGAGAAGAGCATATTGAAATTTCTCAAACCATGCACGAGGAGCTTGTTTCAGACCATAGAGAGAGCGACGGAGTTTGGCAACCTTACCCTTCCCAGATGAGGACCCCTAAGGCAGACGCAGATAAACGTCTTCTTTGAGATCACCATGAAGAAATGCATTTTTGACATCCATTTGATATAGAGGCCAGGACTGAGATGCAGCAACAGTAAGAATTATGTGTACGGTGAACATCTTGGCGATAGGAGCAAAAGTTTCATCATAATCAATGTCATATTCCTACCAATTTCCAAGAGCGACAAGGCGCGCCTTATATCGATCTAAAGTGCCATTTGATTTTTTTAACTTGAGAGAAAAAATCCACTTACAGCCAATAGGTTTGACACCCACAGGAGACGGGACAATATCCCACGTATGATTTTGCTCTAAAGCATCTAATTCATCTTGCATGGCCTTGTTCCAACATTGGTGCTGCACAGCCTGAGAATAGGATTGGGGGGATGGAAGAGGAAGACAAAGTGGCCATTAAGGAAGTATTTGAGAACCCATAGCGGTCTGGTGGTACCGAAATGCGAGTGGAACGACACAATGAAGGATGTCCAGATGGACCAAGTGCTGGAGGTGGATCGGATGTTGGAGGAAGATCAGGAGGGGGATCCCTGGTAACGCTTCTCTGTTTCGTCTGTGATACACAAAGTTAGGATTAAATCGAATAACTGACGTGTTGTCAGAAAAACCGGGTAAAGACACCAAGCAGAAGGAGTCAGGAGGATCAAGGTGTTTTTGAAAGAAATACTGTTGTTAAAAAATAAATAATAAAAAAACGACATTCCTAAAGGTACGTAAGCGACGAATGTGAGGATCATAGCAAACGAGCCCTTTCTAGAAGGGCGCATAACCTAAAAACACGCACTGAGCTAATTGTGTGGTAAGTCTGGTTCTCTCAGAAGGAGGAAAGTGCACAAAGCAAACTGAGCCAAAAACATGAAGATCATCATAGGATAGAGATGTCTTGTACAATCGGTAATATGGGCTTTGATTTTCAATAGAGGTTAATGGCATACGATTTATAAGATGAGTTGTCGTAGCCAGTGCCTCAACCCAAAAACAAGTAGGAACCTAGGAAGCACGGACACCTCTCCGGGGCCGTCGTGTCCGTGTCGGACACGTGTCAGACACGGACACGCTAAAAAGAGTATCCTATTTATTGTTTTATATTTTATATTCCGGACACGTTGGGGACACGCTTGGGACACGCCGGGATACATTGGGGACACGCTGGCCTCTTTTAATTGGAAAAAAAAATTAAATTAGAGTAAAACAAGAAAAGAAAACGGGGCTGTTTGTAAAAAGTCATAACTTAAGAGAAAAAGGGGGCTCTTTTAGTTCGTCCATCCAACTCCAGCCCTAAACGAAAGAGGAAAAAAACCTCATTCGTCCGTTCTGCCCTAAACGAAAGAGAAAAAACCCCATTCGTCCGTCCAATCCTAACGAAAAAAGAAGAAAAAGAAGATATGCTATGTCGGCGTGTCCGTGTCCGTGTCCATGTATATGATTAGATATGATTAGATTTTATTATTATTATTATTATTATTATTATTATTATCATTAAATATTAACGTGTCTCCGATGTGTCCGTGTCCTACTTTTTTTAGAAATGCCGTGTCGGCGTGTCCGTGTCGTGTCGTGTCAATGTCCCGTGTCCGTGCTACTTAGGTAGGAACCAATGATTCAAGAAGAAGGGAACGAGTGACATCAAGGAGATGTCTATTTTTCCTTTCCGCGACTCCATTCTATTGAGGAGTATAAGGACAAGTTCTTTGAGAAATAATGCCTTTGTTTTGCAAAAACTGTTGAAAATTTGAGGACACATATTCCCCGCCTGAATCAAATCGCAAGATTTTGATGTAGGTGGAAAATTGATTCTCAACATAAGCTAAAAAGATTTTAAAAACATTGAAAACATCAGATTTGGAATGCAGAAAGTAAACCCATGTGAACCGACTGAAATCATCAATAAAAGTCACATAGTATTTATGGTGAGCGTGAGAAAGAGCAGGAGCAATTCCCCATACATTGCTATTAACTAAATCAAAACATTGAGTGCTGTGTGAAGTGGAAATAGGAAAAGCAAGAGTTTTCCTCTTTCCCATTTTGCAAGTAGCATAATAAAAAAAGCACACAAGAAGATAAGCCAATAGATTTATTTAATAAACCAGAATTTAACATAAGGGACAAAGCCTTGGAATTAGGGTGTCCGAGCCTATTATGCCACAATTGGCAATTATCTCTAATAGAAAAGCAAAACACATCATTGTTATATCTATTCCTAGAAACTTTATAAAAATCCAGCGGAAACAAGCGTCCACACTTAGGCCCCCTCGCGATCTCCTTCCCGGACATCTGATCCTGCACAACACAACCAGAAGAAGAAAAAGATATATTACAATTATTTTTAACAAGTTGCCCGACTGACAATAGGTTTGAAGTTAAATTGGGACAAAGGTAAACATTTTTCAATGGGACGGGACCAGGGATATCTCCGAGAGCAGTAATGGGAACATTGCCTCTGTTAGCAATTTGTATTTGAAGATTGCCACTGTATCTTGTCACATTGGAGAGTGGGTTACGGGAATATGTCATGATTAGACGCCCCGGAATCAAGAAACCAAGTAGAAGATGGAGGTGAGGTACCTGAGAGACCAAAAGCAGAGAGGGCATTGACAATCATTTGTTGAACAAATTCAAGAGTGAGAGAGGATGAGGACCCAGGTTGTGAGGGTGCAGATGTAGGAGCAGGCATAACCGAAGAAGCAACATAAGCATGCGGAGTCTGAGACTGTGGAGTTTGATACTGTGATGATGGACGTTGTGGACGGCGGCAACATTCAAAGATGATATGTCCCAACTTTTTACAGTAACTGCAGATCTTATGTTTACATTGAGTAGCAATGTGCCCGAATTTTTTATAACCGTAACATTGTGTTTTGCTCAAGTCTCGGGATGGAGGCTGAAAAGCCTTATTTGTTGAGCATGCGACTGAATAGGTCTCAATCTTTTGTTGAGCCATATGGGCCGAGGTCGCAATGCACTGTTCTTCGCGGAGGAGTTCATTCAAGCATACATCCAAGGAAGGTAATGGCGTCCGATTCATTAGGGCAGATCGGACACTTTCATATTCATTCCGTAATTTCATCAAAAATTGATCCCTCTGACTAGAGGCCTTAAGATTGTGAATTATGGTCAAAACTTTGGCAGCCACATCCGCATACTATCCTATTCCGACTATAGGTTTCGGAATCCCGAATAGTAGTCTTGTATCGACAAGGTCCCTTGTGCATATTCAGCAATCGCACATTCAAGACGACATTGAAGTGCCGAGTTATCTTGATGGTACACTTTCTTCAGATACCCGCACATGTCTTTAGAAGTTGGGTAAGGTTTGAGATTCATTATTAGATTCATTATCAGATGTGGCTCGACGGATCCAGGGATCCATGATTTGATTTTGGCATCTTTAGTATGCCAAGAGGATATCTTCTTCTTATCTTCAGTGGGTTTAGGGTCAGATCCAGAAATATAACCCCACAATTCCTTAGCTTCAAGATATATTTGAAACTGAAAAGACCAAGCGGGGTAATTCTTTCCCGTGAATCGGATCAAGGTAACTTCAGATTTTTCCATCTCAAAGCGATATTAGCCAAAATCGATTGAACAACTATAAAGATTTAGCAACAGACAAGAGAAATTATGTAGGACGCCTTTCCTGTGTGTAGAAATCACAATCCAACCAGGCAGGGAGAAGAAAAACCAAACAGCACAATAACTGTGCAAAAACAGCCCCTAGACGAACTGGACAGTGGCTGCAGATCCACTACTTGGGCCCCAGTTATGGTTCTGGCCCCAAATCAGATGACAGATCTAAGTAAGCCCTCTATTCTGGCTTCTACTGAAACAAGTTTGATATGATTCTATTGAATATCCAAGATTCTGGACGGTCTTGATGAAAACAATGTAAATTTCTGGAAAATCTTGAGAATGAGTAAACCACCAACCTGGAGGTACTGAAAAATTCTGAAAAAATCACCAATAATCCTAGAAATATCAGGCGACCATGTCTGTATGGTTTTTGGGAGTTGATCTAATGATCAGGGGTGGGCCACCAAGAGGATGAAACTGTCGCATAGTGTAGATGCCGCTGGAATTCCTTGAACAAATGCCTGGATCTGTTTTCTGCATGAGAGACTTATTCCTCTCTATCCTATTGCCTTGATGCTTTGGAAGAAAAGAAACTAGATGTTCTTGAGCCTTGCTCTGATACCATGACAAACTCACGAACAGAACTTGAAATAATATAATGCTTGAGATTGAATTATCATTGAGTGACTTCCTTTGGAGATCGAGCCTCAATATATAGAGTATTACATGCCTTAATCAAGGCTTAAGTTAGGAAACCAATCTAATTACATCAATTGCTATTCTAAGTTAGGAAACCAACTAATTAAGAGAATATGTACAGCTGTTTTAATCTTGACCCAATCAAAACCACGTGTGAGATATCATGCTGGACTGGATCCTATCATGGGCCTTGGGCCTGTTTAACATCTAGGCCTTTTACGCATTATCCATAATTAACAAAGCAGTACATAATAAAAGGATACATGCGTGACCATGAGATAAGAGGTCAGACGAATGTACAAAGCAATATCGATCATCAAATTAGGCACAAGTCAAAGGACGAATCAATGTAGCCAATCCTAGGTCATTAGTTGCCGTTTGGGTGGGGACAGTAAGCCATTCAACGCAATGGTCAAATGGGGTTCTGGATGCCATATTTTTTAATCTTGGTGCTATGATGGTCAAGGGCATCCAAAGGTCCTACATTCACCGTCCTCTTGACTTGGTTTCGCCTCTCAGACATTACTACGAGCAACTCGTAAGCGTTTGCTAAGCTGAAACATCGGCTCACCGAAAGTCACATATTTCAAGGCCAATGGATAAAGGTATGGGTCTCAAACATAGTCCCGAGGTCATAAGGTCAAGTTTCTACATCATGGAAAAGATAGGCTTATAATTGACCGTAAGGTAGTTACGGTTAGCCTTGAGTGTGCTACGATTAGCTTTACGGCACGCCGTGGGTAGCCGTACTCGTAGAACAAACTTGCAATTTTTGGCATTATGGAAAGTGCAGCCGTAGTACATTCACGGTTAGCTGCCTGGGAGCCTACGGCTAGCCATAAATGATGCATGGCTAGCCGTAGCTGAGTGCGGAATTGGTTTGATTCCGTCGGAAATGATCTCCCCTTTCGCTCAAACATGAGGAATACATTATTTAGGGCATTCCAAGCCCTCTACAGCCATTGAATTTCCAAGATCTAAGGTCCTCCATTTCAAAAAGGGTTCCAAACAGTTTCATATATTGAATTTCCAAGATCTAAGGACCAAACCACATGCATTAGGCCTAGGTACAGCAAAAGAGCTTAGAAATTGGGGATCTATAGTAATTCATCAGATCTAAAGTAATTTTACTGCAAGAATCAAGAGATCTGACATGCATGCTATTTAATTCATACATTGTTACTTGCCTTGGATTTCAATTAGGGAAAAACACCTTAATTGCCAAATCTCCAAGCCACAACCCTTCCTATCAACTCAAATCTCACAACCCACCTAGGTCTAAGGATCCTACAAGCAAATCTGAGGGAGAAAAGGGATTAGGACTAGAATTCTTCATTAGATTTAAAAAGGAAAGGTATAAGGGAGCTGGAGAGAGAATTTCACCTCAATTGGGGAAAAGGAAAGGAGATCTAAGGGGAGATGAGGAAGGAGAAGATGGGGATCTCGTCAGTGATCACGATCTACGATGGTGGCCGCAAGGAAGAAAGATCTTGTTGCTTGAAGTGATGGAAAAGAGAGAGGGAGAAATGGAGAGGAAGGAGGGACAATGAGAGAATTAGGAAAGAAAGATAGGAAATGAGAGATTGTTGTTGGTTTTGTTTCTGAAGAAGGAAAGTGCAAATGACCACAATTCCCTTCTCACTTAAAAGGGCTCATAGAGGACTTACTAAGGGTATTTTCGGGTTTCAAAAGAGTTTTCTCCCTTCACCGAAGCCTCCCATTGCACTAAACTCTACCCAAGGACCCTTCACTGTCATATTTCTAAAATTACATCCAACACCTCACACTCTCCCAAAATTACAAATAACTCCTCCTATCTACCCAACTAGGTCCAAAAGCTATCAAAACATCTGAATAGTATATCTTACACCTTGACCCTATTAATTATCAATCAATCACTATCAAATTACCACTAATCACCATTAATTAACATAATTACCATTAATCAAGACCAGGACCTTACAATGTGCACATTTAGATCCAGGACCACCTGGACTTTTGGAGATTATTTGTAGTTTTTCAAGATTTCCCTAGACTGTTTGAGGTGAGCTATAGTGAATCTAAGAAAAAATTTTACTGGATATTCGTTCTCAAAAAATCGACATAAGCAGTAATTTGTGTAGATGTATACCCTGTTTATCTTGATGATTTGAATCTATGGGGTACATATGATATGCAGTGTCCACAGTTAACAAAGATCTCATGTGGAGGAATAGGAAATTATGTTGCACATTACGGAAAGATTCCTAAGCCCAAGATTTATGACTAATGTTTGATGATTGAGGAGCTGAGTCAAGACGATGTCTGCGACTTTTTTTTATAGGTGATGTCAATGACGCTTAAAGCTGTAGAGCAACAATTATTTTCCAGAGACTTGAAAGGACTCTATTTTAAATGTTAGACTTCAAGGACTTGTGGGATTGTGTTATCTCTTCCTACTCACAAAAGATTTTTTTTTTTTTCCTTCCATTCATGAGTTGCAACTTATAGCAGAGAATAGTAAGTTCAAACAGAGAGCTACTGTTGGAATTATTGTTCTTTAAAGCATGTGGGAGGAAATGGGTTGCCGTCTATGATGCACGGATACTTCAAAATGGACAACGTATCGTGTCGTATCGTATCCGATACTTTACTTTTTACATATAAAACCCGTCCCTGCCGTATCTATGGTGTGTCCCTACCGTATCCGTGCCGTATCTGCGCATCTTAGGTTGCCGTCAACCTACTCCAACTTGATGAGTGGAAGCAACAGGTAGAGAAACACCATAGTTTTGACTTTTTGTGAGGCCTTACCTCTCAGTAGGAGTGTGTTCGATTGAGTGTATCAACTTCAAATATTCAACTTTCGGAATGGTGTTATCACAGACAGAATTATGGTTGTTGTAGATCCTCATTATGAGAGATGCATTTGTTTCAGATCCATAATGAGGCAACTAGCAAGGAAGTAGAGACATTTTTTGTCCATCGGCATTTGAGGAGAAAGAAAGTTGGTGTGTTCTTGTTGTGTAAGTCATAAGACACCAAGGATATGTTAGGCCTCCTCTATTATATCGGAAGAAAATAAAGGGTCTTAAAGTTTGAGAAAAAGAAAAAATTACAAATGACTTCCCTTGCTTTCCAACAGTCCCCCTCAAGTTGGAGCATAGATATCTATCATGCCCCCACCTTGATACGAATATTTTGCATCTTTTGTCTTGAAAAAGCCTTTGTGAACACAGCTACCAGTTGACTTGACCTCACAAATGGGGCAAATGAATCATAAAAAACTCCAGGAAGGTAGCTACCATCCATCTCTTGAACAAGATGCCATCAAAACTAACACTGCAAATGTGAGAACCTTATGTACCGCTATTGACGACAGTCGTATGGAGGACCTCGCAGTATGGCTATTGACAGCAGCCATATGGAGGAACTAGCAATATGGCTATCGACATCAGCCATAGGGGGGACGCAGCATTGGTATAAGCTTCTTCCTTTCGGCCGCTAGATAAGAAAAGTCCCCAGGGGAGGACAAAAAGAGAAGAAAGAGAAAATAAAAGAGGATGGAGGAGAAAGGAGAACATGAGAAGAAGGAAACCTATGGTTTTTGAGGTTAAAGAGGAATGTGGAAACCCTAGGAATTTAGCTTTGATAACATTTCAGTATCACACGAGTTGAAGGAGAATCTTGCCCAAGCACATTAATCAGTGCTCGCACTGTCGCACATACCATTTATTTAAAACATGAAGTTTATGAAATTACAACTAGGCCTGCTTTATTATACAAGAATTACTTAAAGGAGCTTGATAAATGAGAGAAAGGAAAATGATTTTAATAAACTTCTCCTATCTTCCAACAGGAGATCTGCTGAACTTGATTGGATGATCAAAATTTTCTGACTTGCTATGGCAGTCTGAGTGTGAGATCTTTAATCTTGTCTCTTATAGCTCCTATACCAAACTTGAATATTTGAGTATTTGACTACCCCTGTTAGAGATGCTGTGAGTACCTGAGAGAGTGGAAGAACTTCTCCAGGGTACTTATTCCCGAGAGAGACCTCTACTTAAGCTAAGTTACACTTAGCTCAGTCGTTTACCTTTGTCTCCTCTCATCTTGTGTTATTTGATCTTGAGATAAACAATTGACTCTACTGTTACAGCACATGATTAGTATGCATCATCTCTTTCAATTTGTATTCTAGTCGCTCTTTTATGAAGTCTCTGCATATTGCAAATGGGATCCATCTCGATGTCAAGATTTAGGCACTCATTCATGCAACTCCAACTCTTGCATTTTCTTTTGTGTTTTTACATGTTCCGAGGATGCTTGTTACCTCTCGTCTCTTATTCATCTAAGAAAATCATCAAAATTCTTTTGTAATATTTTATCCTTCTCATTATGTTTTTAGGATCTAAATTAGTGGAGGATCATTGGGCACAATCACAAGGGTAGAAGGTTGTACCAATGGTTCAAAATATCAGCTGATATGGTATGTATTGGGCAGGCCCAAATCAATAACTTGTTGGGATATTGGTATTGATGTGCAGTGTGAAAAATGCACCAAAATGCTGACTGAGAAACTCCAAATAAGGGCCTCTGTAGTAGGCTTGTAGGAAGAGAGATAGAGAGAGGCTATGCTCGAGCCTTAGTGCTGATCAAAGCTGTTATTGCACCCAAAAAAAAAAACATCGTATATGGGATCTAGCCTAATTTCTCTTAAATATGTTTTGGGTCCACCATAATATTGATCATGTATAACTACAAAACACATGAATAAATATTAGAAAATTTTTATGTGTTTTTTTTTTGTGTGTGTGTGGAAAGTTAAGTAAAACTCCATATGTTTGATACATGATCAATCTAACAAAGGGTCCAATTCTATAAGATTTATATATGGACAAACATCATATAATGGGAGAGCATTTATTTTTAGTGGTTTGGGTTCTTAATAGGCGGACCCCACTGTGGAGCCTCATGAATTTCACATCACGTGTTTTATGAGTGATCAATTTGACGGTGGTTGATCTATATTGAGGTGAATTTTGTCGAGGGCCCATAAGGGGGTCTTTGTTTTGATAGATTTAGAATTCAGTTCATAATTTGATTTTGTTCCTCCATTAATCAAGGGAAAATTGCTAACCTATGTGAATTATGGATGTTGTTGATTCTATATTATGTTTACATTTATATCTTGAAAGATGAAATGTCTGTCTTCAATTACAGGGACATAGAGCTGAATTATATGCGGTCCGAGTTGCAAAATGCTTAGCTGCACTAGAGGGACGTGAAAATGTCAATGTTGATGATCTCAAGAAAGCAGTTGAGTAATTTTACTGCATGATGCTCAATTGCAAGATTTTTTGTTGAAACATACTGCAAAATTTTAATAGAATGTGAAGGGCAAAAGTTAGAAAATTTTATAAGATTGGAAGAGATGCACAAAACAATGTAAGAAAAATGCTACATTACATATCTGCTCTTAAAATCCTTCAATGGTGATGTAGTCACGGATTCAAAAAAATATAATCTGACTGTACTAATGAGTGCCTCACAGTAGGTCTATGTTGCTGTCTTCACTTGATTCAGAGACTCGACAAGGAATTATTTGGTTGCAACCCAACCACACATTCAAACATAAAGGTGGAATGATGAGAGAGACGATGGGGAAGAATTAACAATTAGATTAGCAAAGGAATGACGGATTGCTTTAACTGAAGATGTCGACTGTGTTCTCCTTGTCACTGTCGACTGTTAATCTGTTATAATTATATAGAAACCAAAGAAAACCCTTGGGAATGTTACTACAGGCAATAAATACCCAGAACATGATTCTTCCTATAATATGACATCCTTATTGACAGAAATTGGCAATTGATTGAAAATGAAAGTAAACAAAATACAAAGATTTTCTAGAACAGGGACGTGCAGATCTCTGCACATTTTGGCTCATGGGGCCCACATGGCCCACTTATTCTAAATGTGGCCCCCACCAATGGAGAGCCCAGTGTTTTTAAAAGCAAGAGGTGCATCAAGGCGCTAAGGTCTCCTGGGGCCTAGGTGCTAAGGTGAGAGGCTAGGCTTGGGCTTCATTGAAGCGAGGCGCACATTGTTGATAAAAAATAGATATTTTGGTATAGACAGATAATTCAAAATTCAACATTGACAAAGTGAAAATAATTCACAAATTAGAAATATCAGAAGAATTCTAAAAGTCATAAAAGCATCCATCACTCTAAATGCTAAACATTCAACGAAAGTACAAAAAACCATCAAACACCAATACAACTTCAAAGTCAAAGCAACAAAACAAATGGTCCTAAGGAGGACCTAACAGTCATCCTCAACATCTACACCAAGTGAAGAGGCACTCGCTTTGTGAGCCTTGCACCTGGAGCCAAGCGCGTGCCTAGATGGTGCGTCAATGAAAGCGCCTCGCTTTGAGGTGTTAGAGGCACGAAAGTGTGGTTTCACTGCGCCTTGCACCTAGGCGCGCCTTTTACAACTCTGGGAGAGCCAAGCACCGGACGACCCAAGAGGTCATGGACCCAAGTGAGTCTGGGCCCATTTGGGCTGATTAATCCAGCCCTCAAAAGTCAAAACTGATGAATGAGCTGCCCAGTTACTGCTAAATTCTGAATTGCATTTTGGAATTTACAAAAAGGCCCTTTGCATTTTCTGGAACATCAAAACAGTCCCTAACTGTTGAAAATTTGTCTAATTTTTGGACTGTTTAAATTTTCTAATTAAGGACTCATCACACATGGGTTCGGACCCCATCTGCTTGATCATATGCCTCCATGTATGTCAAAGTGCATGATCTTATTCTCAGTTGGCCATCCATCCGCATCAAATAGTCTATAAGAGAAATGAAACTATTGAGCGCATACTGCTAGAGTGTTTGTTTGAATAATCATAGTCATTCCCGCACAGCCTTTGTATCATCAGGTGATTGTTCAAGCCTCTCCTATAGATCAGGTTCTATCTGAGCCCTTAAGAAAATATTCAACTTGCAAGGGTTATATTTGTTTCTCTGGTTCATGTTTTCATCTTTTTGGAACTCTTTAGGCTGCAGCAATTCACTGTTGAATATATAAATGAGTTCTTCCAACAAGGATAAGAAGTATTTATTTTTCTGGGATTTCCTTTTATTATAGGTAGAGCTGGTCATTCTTCCTCGCTCAAGCATCAATGAGAACCCACAAGAACAGCAAAACCAGCCACCTCCACCTCCGCCACCCCCTCAACAAAATCAAGATTCTGCAGAGGAACAAAATGAAGAGGAAGATCAGGAGGTATAATGTTATTTTACATCTCCATTGGCTGTTGTTCACAATGAAGTCAAAATATGCCTTCATAAAGCATAATTATAATCTTTGCGAACAGGAAAACAAAAGTTCATTTATTTATTTATTTCTTTGCATGTAAAAGTTTAAGATGCAAAAACATCCTTTTTAACAGGAAGAGAATGACCAAGAGAATGGACAAGAAGAGGAACAAATACCTGAGGAGTTCATCTTTGATGCTGAAGGTGGCATAGTAGATGAAAAGCTTCTCTTCTTTGCACAACAAGCACAGAGACGGCGTGGGAAAGCTGGGCGAGCCAAGAATGTTATTTTTTCAGTGGATAGGGGAAGATATATAAAGCCTATGCTTCCAAAGGTTTGTCCTCTTCCGAAAAAAGATTGAATCTTTGATCAATTTGTTCAAGTTTATACCTTCACTTGGTAAGAGTCTCAGATTGATGACCTGTAATGTAAAGGTGATAAAGGAGTCGTTTCAGACATTCACAAACACATTGTTTATCTGTCACTTGCCTGTTGTTTATTTCTGCCTTCGCAATCCATAAATAGGCTTGAATATGAGGCGGACTTCTGTAGAAAATGTTGTCAAACCTTAGCCTGAACCTATCAAAGTTATTCTGTGTCCTAAAACGGAGCTGAAGTCAAACCTTTGAGCCTACTATGAGACCCAAGCCTGGACTGGGTCATATTAGAAGAGGAAACCAGTTTGGCTGGTTCAGCTGATTGCAAGCGTACTATAATGGATACCGAGTAACAAAAACATTCAATAATGAGATTTATGATGATTGGGAAGTTTGAGTTTTATTAAGTTTGAAGTGGTGACAAAATTGGGGAAGGTAAAAACTGCATGAAAATCTTTTTGTATTCATCCTTTTAGGTTGGAAGTTGATTTCTTGCCCATAGTGATGTAAAAGATTCTCTCATTTTGAGATGTTCTACTCCTGCTAGAAATAACACATGCGTTCAGATATTGGCACAAGCTATGATGCCCACATACAAATACGGGTACGGACACAGATATGGGATTTGTGGATATGACTCTACACTTTCGAAAATCTTGGACACAGATATGGATACGGGGGTCATAATATTTTCTTTAGATCACTTTTAAATTAATTAAATTATCAATGTTCATATTCCTTTCTAACATTTTTTATTTTGAGAAGTAAACAAATTAAAAGAACTATATGAAATAATCGACTTGGTAAGTAGGATATGCTGAACTTGTATTGTAGAAGTATCGGCCTAGTATCAGGTATCAATACAAGTGTCGAATCAGTCCGATACGGATATGTGGGGCTTGTACAAGTATCGAGGTATCATAGTGCACAAGTGCTACTAAAACGAAGTAACCCAATCCTCACATAAATATCTACGATTTTGTGGTATTTAATAAAAGGTCATCATCTTAAAATGCATCATTTGTATTTCAACAAGTTCTTTCATTTTCTTTAAGTCCAGCATTTGTTGGTTTAGTCTTGTAATTTCAGCATGATCAATAAACTTAAGCAGGGTCCTGTGAAGAGGTTAGCTGTTGATGCCACTCTCAGGGCAGCTGCACCATATCAGAAATTGCGGAGGGAGAAAGACATTCAAAAGAATAAAAAGGTGTATGTGGAGAAGACTGATATGAGAGCGAAAAGAATGGCTCGAAAAGCTGGAGCTTTGGTAATGTTCATTCTTGAGCAATTCTTTTCAGTTTTACCTTCTTTTTTTTTCACTTCCTTACCAGTTTGATCATAGATATGGCAGTTGTGGTTTTGAAGATCGGGTGGAATTTCTTGTAGAGTATGATGACTCCTTATAATTCTTTACATTAAAGATATTCACTGTAATTCGATGTTAGGATTTACAACCTTGAATGTTGGTTTGTGGTTGGAACCTCTCACCCTGACTTGAACTCCATAGTTTACTCCCGATGTATCTATACCTCTTAAATGATAAAATTAGCCCTTCAGCTACAATAAATACTCTTCACTATGTAAATATGGCTGAGCTCATCTAATATCAACAAAATATCAATTGAGTATGAATACTCATTCACCATACACACACAACAGAAAGGGGTTGCATAATACTCATATAAACTCCTTGTGGGGCACCCCAAACACCCCACCCCCCCCCCCCCCCGCCCCCGCCCCAAAAAAAAAAAAAAAAAAAAAGCAACGCGGGGAAGAGGAGAGTAGCCAACAGGCTAAACTCCAAACCAATGGCTTAGGGATAGGGATCCATGGGATCCTAAAGGTCCTAGTCTCACACCAATGGAAAATCTTATTAATCAATGATACTGAATAAGAGGAATTACAATCCTTTATATAAGCTTCATTTTCTAACCTATTCTTGCAAACAAATCATATTGAAATAAACGCTAAATCACATAAGATAATCTTTCTAATTAATCTAACAACTATCCCTAAAACTCAACTATACTAAAAAGAGGAAAAGTCTTGCACGATCTGAAGATTCTCTTTGTGGGCTTTGTCGGCTTGCGCCCGATTGGCTGGCAGACCTTGGACCTGGCCTACATCAGTTTCCCCCCTCTTGGATGGAACTCGTCCTCGAGTTCAGCAGTGGCCTCCTGGGTCGAAAACCAAGTGTATAACTTTTCGCTGTTCTTGATCTTCCTGCTCTTGACATTGCTTAGAAGCTTGGTTCAATCTTTTCCTCCACTTAGAAGTAGATTGGAGGTGTGATTCTTCTGACTTCTAGATTCAGCTTTGATGTGTGATCTGACCATTAGATGTTGCAAGTCATCAATTTGTACTATCATCATACAGTATTTTGATATCAATGGTTGATTCCCGAAGATGAAATCAATGTGGGGAACCTCAATGATTTGTTCTTCTTTTTCCACCTTCGAAACAATAGCCTGATCTTTTAATAACTTAATTGGCTCTTTAGGAATTGAACATATAATGAAATCCACCAGTTGATCAAGCGCCTGGTTGAATACATTCAATTCTTTAAAGTCTGCCTTTTCTTCCTTCGGTGCTTGTACTTCCTGATCATCATTGTTAATAGAAAGGGAATCAATTTCTGTCTTCCAGTGTACCTAAAGTATGTCACGGCCCAAATTCCGGGGCCCTATCAGATATCCGGATCATGATAACTTGGCAATATTTACCATACATTTATCAAATAATTCACATAAGAGATTTGGCACTTAAATCAAACTTAATTCTAATCAAATTATAAAAGTCAAACCATATCAATAATCTCTGAATGATCCAAATTCATGTCTTGACTTAAATCAATAATGTACTAAAACATTAAATAACTTATCTTAAACAAGACTATAATTCTATCAAATAATTAAGTTTTTCTCGTTCTCTCCTTTCAGCCACGCATGCCAAAATCTACGTGCTGAACGCCGTCCTATTCTGGCCCACCCGGAATAAGATCATCTGAAGAGGGCAACACAACATCAGTACTACTGGTGAATGAATATTCCTAACTACACAAGTCACATATAACATAACATCACAATTCATCAAATCTGAATCAATAATCAAATATCGTTAAAAGTACATTCACATACAAGTCCGTGCCCATGCACATAATCACACCTCAAAAGGCCCATCGTATACATGTATACCGGTCACCATGACCCTGTCTCATCAGACACGTCCACTAAGGACCAACCATCATAATGGCCACTCACGTCCACTAAGGACCAGCCGTCATAACGGCCCGGACACTAAGTCCAACATCCCACGTCCGGGACCTCACCATCACATAACAACCAAAGTTCATCCTTATTAATAATTTACACAACCGTATTATGGGACCAGTCTCAATACCCGTCCCCATTATATTAGTGCCCCACTTCTGTTCATAACATGTAAGAGATGATGTAGGAGTGGCCCACCCTCATAGAATATTATTCAAGGTAACAGAATCATACCAATCATTCCAAGATAGCCCATACAGTTCATTATAATTACATGAAAATCTTATTTAGTTTGGTGGAAGGGTTATTTGGTAATTATATACAAGTCTGGGGCTAACCCCCATTCACAAATTCCATCGTTTACATCTACACACACACAGAACCCATTATAGCGAGTGATTCACACCTGAAACACCTCTACAGCAAAATCCAGTATGTCCCACTGGACCAAACCAAAATCAAACCTAATGTCTAAGGTCGCCAGGGAGGGATAGGCTTTACTCTTAATGGATTGGATTCACCATCAGACATCTCTACTGGGCCCCACAGTCTCATAGATTACATGAATAAGCCTCACGATTAACAAAATTGAAGTTTCTGGGTAACTGGGCAAATGGAGACCAGGTCACATGGGACCACCACCATTCAGTTCGTCTCTGGGCCTCCTGCAATATGTGGGGTCCTAATTTG